>OX454415.1:15968372-21244518 GCA_949715475.1 Microchrysa polita
AAATGTACCAATGTCCCAATTTGCAGATATCACAGTGTCCCAATCGCCTAATGTCCCAATGTCCCAGTATCGCAATATCCCAATGTCTCAGTATCCCTGTGACCCAGTGTCCCAGTCTCCCACCTAATGTCCTAATATTCCAATGTCCGATTGTCCCTAATGTCCCAAGGTCCTAATGTCCCAATTCCCTAATATCCCCAATGTCCCAAATGTCCCAGTATCTTAATGTGATAATATCCTAATGGCCCAATGTCCTAATGTACCAGTGTCCCAATGTACAAATGTCCAATATCCCAACATCACAATGTCCCCATATCCCGATGTCCCTATATCCCAATATTCCAATATTCTAATATCTCAATATCCCAATGTTCCAATGTCCAAATATCGCAGTGCCCCAATTTCCCCAGTGTACCTAATGTCCCAGTATCCAAATGTCCCAACGTCACAATGTCTTAAGTGATGCCCACACCGGCGCGTCAGCGAATATTCGCGGCGAATTTTTCCGCGGCGTCAAAATTGTAACACACTGCGTTGTATGGAGATGCCCACACCAACGCGAATATTCGCCAGCTTTGCAGTATTTTTTTCGGTTCGAATATTTGCTACCTAATGTCATTTTATTCAAATAATTTATTTGACAGGTGCAGTGTAGTACAACTTAATGTTGGTGTACCCGAAAAAGATGTAGATTTGGAATGAGTTGTTTAGGTATTGACCGATCATTTAAGTTTTGAATGTTTAATGGTATCAGTGGATGAGTAAAAGAAGTAACATTTTTGGAAACATGAATTTCAAGGATGGAATATTTTTACTCGTTATTGTTACACAAATAAATTGCCCTATTGTGGCAAGTCCGGCGACACCCCGATCGCATCGCTCGGCCGAAGAATTGCAGAGATATCGACGATTTTCCAAAGTGCATAGTATGAAGTTGATCGTGAGATTGCTGTGACCGACATCTAGGTTGACAACTAACAAAAGCATACATTTTGTAAATTATTGTACTTATCTCGGTTATCCCCTTGTGAGCTGCGCAGGAAAGATGCTCCGACGTCACCTTAGAGGATTTTGTTGCGAGTCCAACGAAACCTTGATCGTTTCGCTGGACTCAAGGATTCCAAAGATATCGACGGATTATCGAAGTAGTGCGAAGCTGATTGTGAAATTGCTGTGGCCAACATTCAGGTTGACGGTTATCTCTGACCACCCTGTGCACTGACCAAAAAAAAGAGGATCTGATGACCCTTTCGACAATTTTATGGTAAGTCTAGCGCCACCTCGGTCGTTCTGCCACACCAAAGGATTGCAGAGATATCGACGGATTTCCGAAAGAATACAGGGTCAATCGTTTCACTCATGAATAGTATACGACAGGAAATGAGGATCCTGGTGGTTCGGTGCTTTCGTTTGTCCCTAAGTAGTTACGTACAAGCTTGAATATTCTATTGAATTGAATGTTTACTTTGCATAAAATAAATAACAGGCGCGACAATCAGTGGCGCCGGAACGAATTTTTTATTGGGGGGGGGGGGGCAAGATTTTTTTCTCAAATTGATATTAAATTAAGCGGTTACCATATACCGGACCTCTAGCCAGGATCGGCTCTACTATATGTGCAGAATGTGCATTTGAACAGTGCACGTTGAGGGCCTCATTAAGTGAAGCAAACAAACAATTTCAATTTTGGATTAATCTTAATTAAGCAAAAATTTTTAATTTTTAATGTTCTTTAATTGGAAGTTTTGAAAACTTTGCCCTTTTATATTTTAAATTAACATATTCAAAACTTTCGAAAATCTCGATATGAAGGTAAAATTTGAATTTTTTGTGGAATTTTGGGCGATTTTTATTTTTTTAAATTTTGATAGTTAGGACTTCCGTTATAATAACCGTTCCATTGGGTCTGAAACCCAAAATTTCGAAAGTTTCGGTTTAAAAACACAAAAATTCGAAATTACTGAAAAATCGGATTTGAAAATATAAAAATGTGAAACTACAAAATGTGCAAAAGTTGATTCTTATTTAGACATGTTTGTATTGCCTTTGTATTGATTCTTATGTTTCCAAATGGAATGTTTTGAAACCTTATTTAGAGAATATTCCATCGCAAATTTCTTTACAAAGCTGAGGGTCCTAGTACTTGCCACAAGCCAAGCCCCAGTGAAAGTGAGCCACCTCCTAGTATAAGCTCTTCATTAGATATATTGCGTTGATAGTGTAGTTAGCACGTGATAAAACCTTGTGAATTGGAAAATGTGGGGAAGAATTGTTTTTTGTTTCCTATGTTTCTTTGGGGTGCTCAGGACAAAAATTTCGTTGGGAAACAGGGTCAAAATCGTATAAAAAACACAAAAAAAAAAATGACCATCAATTACCGCTTAACGCATTTTAAAGACTAATGGTGCTTTGGACCCGCAATTATGTTTTTTCTAACATGTTCAAGGACAGGTTATCGGAGAAATGTACACTTTCGAAGCTAAGCCCAACAAAAAAAATTGTTTTGGGGGTTTTTCGCGGTTTCAATCCTGATTCGTAACGAAATTTTGGTGGCAAGCTCCGGATTCAAGCTCAGCACCCCAATAAAACATTAGCAACAACAAACAAAATTCTCCACGACACTTTGGAATCTGAAATCATCAAATGACTACACTACTAATCATTTTGGGAAATACTCATTTCTAGATTAGAACCGCTCAGGAGAGTGGAAAGTCCCCTTTTTCTTAAACGACGACAATCTAAAAATGAATATCTCTCGAATTCACTAGAGGAATTATGTATGTTAAAAGAATAGCTCATACTGAGGGGGTGGCTCACTTTTTAACTGTAACTATACGGATATAGCTAAAATTTAAGAAACGGTTTTCAACACACAGCGCACAGGGCGTCATAATACTTAGGACCGGCGCTGCCTTTAGCAATTTAATATCCTGTGAAACGATACCAAAAAGTAATTATGAAAAATATTAGAGAACAACAGCGATCAGAAACCACCTAAAATAGTCTTCAATATGAGACTAACCACGACATGCTTCGAAAGTGATCAGCAATTTAGGCGCAACATGTAGGTGAAGCTCCCGGTATACTCTTAACTTTGAGCGAAGATCAACAATATTGAAATAGAGCTCAGTAGCCCAATCTTACTGTGAGATTCTCTACCATCGGCACGGTTTTCTGACAAGGAGAATGACAAACTTCCTCGTTTTCGTTAATCAACGGTCAGTAGTTTCGCTGTCGTTGGCCTTGTCGTTCATACGAGGTACTCTTGTTAAATCGTAGTACTGACATCTAGAGTGAAATTTTTGTCCGCTGCGATTTTTTCAATGAAAATGTATTTTTAATAATACATAAAATGGCCGAGGAGAATTATGGAACCGGTCTCGGCTATTCCCCACCGTTTATGACATATTCCACAGTAAGCATGCATTTTTATTGATGAAATCGCAGTGGGAAAAATTTCACTCTTGATCTTAATTCAGCCCTTAAGGAAGAAGAAATGAAAATGGAATGATCATGTACATACTCGTGGTATACATGCACTAAATGCACGTATGCAACTTTCTGCAAACCAGATATTCCATTATGGAAAAAAAATATCCACTACTAGAATAATAAATGTACATTGTACTTATACTCGTATATACGTATAAAAATATAAAATAAATTATTCTTCATTTTTAATATAGTGCAATTATGTATTAATAATTGCCCCTTTAGCCAAAATATTGAGGGGGCAGTTGCCCCCGCTGCCCCCCTGTTCCAGCGCCATTGGCGACAATCCAACATTGGACTAAGGCCGCAGGATGTGTTAGTGACATCCTATTTCCAAGATCTTATCTGCTTTTTGATGAGGTAATGAGATCAGCATCACGCTCAGCAGTGTGATTTATCCCCATAAATGGGTACTCGTTTAACATCTGAGTGAGATCATAGTCTGTCACAAGCTCGTGAGTTCGAAAAACACCATGGAACACGGTGAGATTCGAACTCATGAGCCTGTGCACCGAAGGTAAGCGCACTAACCGCTGGACCAGCCAGACTTTTCTGTTTTGAATTGAATATATATACCTATGTAACTGTTTACTTTGCATAGTTACGCCATATTTTGCTTGGTTACGCCAGCGTAAGGAATCACGTAAGGATTCTACTAAAAGTTATTTTGTAATTTCATACAATGCAATGTAACTATGCAAAGTAAACATTCAATTCATCAATTCAATAGAATATTCAAGCTTGTATATAATTACGCATTTTGCGTAACCATGCTAAGTAAACAGTTACATAGGTATATATATTCAATTCAAAACAGACACAAAACAATGTTCAAGCTTTGTGTCTCTATACGATAAGACTAACCATTCGACGGGCACAAGATAAGATGTAAGAGTTTTCGGGTACGCGATAGTCAATTCAAACAATCAAATCGAATACTGCAGCAACTTTTTTTTTAGGCTACGGTATAACAAGGTTGTACTGCACTGCATATTTCCATCAATTTGCGCATGTCAATGATTTTATCCTTAGAATAAGTAGAGACATGGAGAGGTAAAATGTCGAATTTCACGTTGATTTCTTCCGCTTACGCTTTTACATAATAAGTAAAGATGCCACGACATTTTGATATAGTGCATGAAAATTGCAGCATGATTATAAATGTTAAAATAATTATATTTGGCCAGTTTTTGCAGTTATTCTCTATCATGTCTAAATCCTTTCCTTACATAAATCTAATACCTTTTCTAAGGCAACAACATGATATCAGCTGTGAGTGACAGTACCCAGCGAATTATTCACGCCGCGCCGGTGTGGGCACCAAAAAATGTGCCGCGAATTTTCCGGCGCGGATTTGCGACGGAAAATTCGTGACGCGTTGGTCTGGGCATCACTTAAATTTCCTAATGTCCCAATGTCCCAATATCCTAATGTTCCAATTTCATAATGTCCCAATATCCCGATATCTCAGTGTCCCAATGTCCGATTGCCTTATTGTCGAAAGGTCATAATGTCCCAATGTCCTAATATCCCGATGCCCCAACGTCCCAGTCTCCCAGTGTCCTAATGTCCGAATTTCCAAATGTTCCCATGTCCCAATATCCTAATGTTCCAAAGTCCCAATATCCTGATGTCCCAATATCCCGATGTCCTAGTGGCACAATATCCCAACGTCCCAGTTTCCTCAGTGTGCCTAATATCCTTATGTAAAAATTTCCCATTGTCCCAGTTTCTCAATGTTCCAATGTCCTAATGTCCCAATATCCCAATGTTCCAATGTCCTAATATCGCAGTGCCCCAATGTCTTAATATCCCGGTGTCCCAATGTCCCAATATATATGTCTCAGTGGCCCAATGTCCCTATGTGCCAGTGTCCCAACGCCCGATTGTCCTATTATTATAGGTCATAATGTCCCGATGTTCAAGTGGCCCAATGTTCCCACGTCGCAGTTTCCCCAGTGTGCCTAATGTCCATATAATGACCCAAGACCCTAATGCCGTCCCAATGCCCCAATATCCCGATGTTCCCACGTCCCAGTTTCTTTTGTGATCTTTACCTATTAATTTACCGCTATTCCATCCACTTATCTAAATGGAATTGATCATTTTAGAAGGACCACCAGATGATCATTCATTCCAAATTTCATAAAAATCCTATCACGGAGAGAGACAGTAGAAGCAAGTCTTTCTGCAACTGTAGACTGCAGTCTGAAATTGGGTTACTCGCTTAAGTCTGCGAGGGTGAAAATTTAACCGTTTATTGCATATATCTTACCCGTTATTGTGCCGATCGAAGATTTTTTTTGGAAAGGCACTAGAACAGGATATGTGGAATATTTTGGTAAACAATTTTTTTGGGGGGATGTTGCCTGGAACGATGTAGCCCTGGCAAGGAAAAAAGCAAGTTGTCTCCGGTAATCATAGACTTGTTCGCTTTCGTTTTTATCCTTTGGCGGGCGATACGCTCTCGCGTCTCTTGATCTGTGTCGGGAGCTACATCGTACTTTTGTGTTTTCTAATCCTAAATTGTCCATAGCTTTGAAATTTATGAGCGAAGATTTCGAAATTTGGTAGACTTGTATAGAACATCGCAATGCCCATATTAGGAATAAATTTCAAACATATCTGTCATGGTTCAAAAGTTACAGACGTGGAAAGATGCCATTTTAATTTTTCACGAAACGATGGAAAAATCACTGTACTCCATCCGATTCCCCTATCAACCTCTTAAGGACTCTTCAAGAGTTTACAGATAGAGTTTGTTTCCCACAAAATGTCCATCAAATCCAATAAAATGGCGCTAACAGTCCAGTGGACTGGGATGGCATCACTAATATAACCATGCATCAATGTATACTCTCCTCCAAAAATATCGCAACCAGGATAAGCTACCCTTCGACCGCGTGGTTCTCGTCGGAATCCACTGCGTAGGTGTTACGCAAAAGTCGCCAACAGCTTAAGAATTCTCTGCCCAATGAGGGGCCACAGTTTATCTATGGCAACAAACGAAACGAAGCTTTTCAATGAGTAGTTAATAGGCCGACTATCACGGCGTTTTTTTACTGCGTGTACTATTTGAACAAAATCTCTGCACTCAGGGCTGGATTTACCCTCTGTAGCGCCCCTGGGAAGTAGTCGAGTTGCCGCCCTCCGTCACTAGTTTAAGCTGAAAATAGGTCAGTCGCATTCATGTGAGGTGTACAGTTTTTTTAACGTACGTTGGTCTCCGGCGTTTTCGGAAGTAGGAGAACTTCAGTGAAAATTGCAGTTAACTTACTTCTTAGTAAGGTGTTTGGACTGAACTTCTAATCAAAGTTAATGTTCAGAAGTATAGGTAAAGGAACTCCATTGAAGGTGAAATTAGATGCTCATGGAGGAGCGGATACTCCTTACAGCTCAAAAGAATATATGTATGATGAACTTACGCATTGGATGCATAAGCAACCCTTAAGACTGTCACATGATGGGAAATAATTCGATTCCTTAGAGCTGGCAATATAAAACTGAATACATTTAGTCTCTGCCAAAAACGGACACTTTTTTATTCGATATTTATTATTTTATTATCGCGAAAGGACTTGACTCCCTAGGAGCGGATCTGAAATCTTTTGCCCAAGGTTACCACCGTTCTCCCGCTACAGCCCACTAAATTGATTGTTTTCTGTACGGGATGAGTTTCCGTATAAAGTTTAGTGAAAATGAAGTCAATCGAAAGGTCTCGACTCCCAAGCAATGGATATTAAGTCCTTTTTCTCTTAGTAACAACCGTTCTCCAGCTGCAGCCCCACGAAATGGTCGTTTTCAATACTTAATGAAACCAACACGAAATTGCAGTTTCCAGGAGGAGGAGGTCGGGTATGCTATACCAGGAGAAAGAAAATGGATCCAGGGAACAGATCCGTTCATTGGTGGTCAAGACCTTTCGGAATAATAGGATAGAAGTAAAAAAAGTACAAGTGACCGGTTTTCTTGGTTCCGAGTGTATGTTACTTTTCCCGCGCGCGATTTACAAAGCTATGGTGGTGAACACTCAAGCCTACGGCGGAATTTTTTAATGCCCCATGCACAGATAAAACAAATAATAGTTCAGTGGTCAGACTTCATTCAAATTTTAGAAGTGTTTGCTTAATTCGTTAGCCAGCCATATTCAAACAATTTGGGAGTCAAGGATCAATCGATTAATCGTTAGAATGTAAAAAAAGGAGCAAAGTCGGTAGGGCGGCAAAAGTCGAAACGCCTACTGACCAAAGGAACGACTTTTGCAGAGCTTCCTTTATATAAACTGCTTCCTGAAATATCGAAAAGTGTATATTTTACAGAACGTTAATTCAATGGAAAGAGAAAGTTTCAGAAATATGCCGCCCTTCAAAATTTGCCGCCCCGGGCAGTTGCCCATATGGGAAATCCGGTCCTGTCTGCACTTCGATATTAGGAAGCGAGAAAATGCGAGTTGGGCTCCTAGCACGGCCCAAAAATATCCGTACTTCAAATATTTGTGTCTCGGATAGTCAGGCGCAGGGCAGGAGTCAGGGCATTGTATTATCATCCGCACAATGATGTGATGCTAAATGTAATCAAGAGATAAAGTTTAAACACTTGCAAGAAGTCAATTATCGTTAAACTGCAACAAAGGTCATTCTCAATTGTCCTTTCTTAAAATATGGTTTCGAAATGTGCAATTTTTGTCGTAGATTTGAATTATATACCTACCAGTTCCCCCTAAGAGACTTCAGGTCTCATGTGTAGACAAAACTCTGAAATGTACGGAATTGGGCATTCGGGAGTCTGATCACCTTAGCCTAGGGCTACAATGCCTATAGCCACAGCCCATACCAAATCTAATCTAATCTAAATGTTCTTGTCAAATGTAAAATGACATGACACGTAAAGTTCCAATTTTCGAACATGTGTTTCGACTTTCGAGAAGTAGTAGAATGTTCAAGGCTCAAAATTTAATTTATAATTGCAAGTGCTCAAAATATAATTGAAGTGCAACTGAAATAAATTTCTTTTCTTTGACGAGAAAGTAACGAAACTTTCAATAATAAAAAAGGATATCTGTTGGTGTGTTGTTTAGGGCCGCAGTCAATTCGACCATATCCCTTTCGACAACCCCCTATCAATTTCTGCCACTAAATTTTACTAGAACAGTTTACTCCGATATTACTTCGCGTCAACTCTTTGTCGTGTCCTTTGTCCTCATTCTTTTGAGCATTTCAAATGAAAATACCTGACGGTTGTTTTTCTGTGCGTCTCTCTATTCAGAACTATTATTCACTCGCTCGGGAATTTTTCTCGAATTTTTGCAATTTCGAAAGTGCACAATTAGTCATCCGCGTATAACGCTTTTGTTTCGGGCTGTGGCAAGCGCGCGCACAGTCATTAAATGGAAAAGTTGAGAACATTTTAAACTGCCAGCAAGGACAAAAGGTGAAAAAGAGTCCCAAAATGCCAAGTTGCCAAAGAACACTATAGGTTTAGTATGGCTTTTTATTCCACTACACCGCCATACACGTTCGAAGGACACAATGCAATTTCGGGCGAGCAAAGCTGGGCAAATACACTTTACAATACAAACGGTTGGAGCTTGGAGGTATAGTACATAGTTCAAATAGCGAGTTTTAAACGATTTAACGCTAGAAAGGATGCTTATTACGGATTGAGTGAGTGAAATCCGGTTTCCATGCAATGATGAGTGACTATGGGTGTGGGATGTAAAAGGACAAAACGAGAGCTTTCGATGCACGGCAAGGAGAACGTGTAAAATAAGATTTCTCTGTGATTTCATAAAGGTCATCCGCCTAGGAAAGCATGTTATATTTCGTGTTGGACGAAATCGTAAAACCATTCCAAAATCTTCAACTAAATCCTCTTAACACCGCAACACTAGCCGCAAGGGTTAAATCCGGTGAGTGTATATAAATCCTAAGGAAGCACACACACATACCGCGACATAACAGCTTGCAATTTAAAGTAGATCTGCGTTAAAGTTTAAATTGAGTACAGCAGGAATTATGGTCGACTACGGTTGTAAATTTAAAGGGACAACTCTTTCGCCAGCTGCTCTGTACATACGCATGAGCCGAGGCTCTCTAGCTAATGGCAAGTCCCAGTCGTTAAGTGAAAAATTCAACTAAGCCGCATTGTTTGCCATTGTTGTTGGTTGGCGTATTCATTTAGCATGCATTGAAACTGTAGACCCACCACCGAACCTAATGGCGGCAATTTCGGTGGCTAATTATAATTGTAAGGACGACAATGAGTTTAGGTTGGGTATACTTACGTAAAAGTAGAGTACCACCGAAACAGTCTTTTTTGCGACGCAAGTTTTTGTGTCGGCCAAACAGCAACCGGTGTCATCGCCACAACGATGTAGAACCGTACAGTGTGGAATGAAACGTTTCGACGTATTGTTGGATATTGGTATCACTTTGGGTCGCGGATATTTACATTGTCCTTCTTGGTAGACACGATTCACATGGGCCAATACGGCGACTGAAATGCAAATAAGAGAAAAAATTTAGTTTTTAAATTATTATTAATTTTAATTTTATTATACCCTTCGCTCATAGAGTGAAAGGGGGGTATATTAACTTTGTCATGAAGTTTGTAACGCATTGAAGGAAGCATCTCCGACCATATAAAAAGTATACATATATGATCAGCATGACTTGGGGAGTCGATTGGAGCATGTCCGTCTGTCTGTCTGTCCATATGTCCCTCTGTTGTGACGCGTTTTACTCGGCAACTAAAAAGGTCAAAACAAATGGAATCGTACTATGGGGCCATGCCCCCGCATCCTCCAATAAAATTTGCTGAGTAAATATTTTTATTTGGCCACTTATTCCAACCAAACCCCACACAAATATTGTTTTGTCGACTTAACGGAACTTTTGTGAAGACAGAAGGAAAAGAACGGGCGGGGATTAAATACAAGTCATAAGTACGCCCGAAAAAACATTTTGCCCGAGGGAAGCGAAGGGTATCCAAATTTCGGCCGCGCCCGAAATTAGCCTCGGTCTCGTTAAGTTGGATTTAGTTAGTTTTGAGTCGTGCGTTCTATATACTGACATTTAGAGAGAACCCTGCATAAGACCTTCCACCAATAAGAATGGTTTATCTAACCATTTGGACTTGATCAGAAAGTATGTTCAACCTCATTAGAGTACGCTAGGTGTATGGACAGAAACCTGTATGTATTTACAACAAGATTAGCTTAGGAGGGGGCTTAGGCCAGTAGATACCATGGGCACTGCGACTGGTGGTCAATTGTGCCGTTGCCCTAACTAAAGATTCGATTCACACATCTAACCATTTTTTTTCTGAAAGTCAATAATAATGTCAATATGCCAAGAGATGCATTATCCTCTCTTAAAGGGAACGCAATGGCGCATAGCCAGCCTCTCACATTCACAAAGAATGTGTAACACTGTCTGCTTATCAGATTATTATAGGCAACAAAGAGCTTGGTCTGCCCAGGGCCGGATTTAGCCTCTATGGCGCCCCTGGGCAGTAACCACATAGCCGCCCTCCACCACTGGTTAAATTTGAAAGTAGTGTTAGTCGTATACACATGACATGCTAGGCAAAACGTTAGCTATGCTGTAGTATGTGAGAAGAAAATGTCATATTTTTACGCGAATGACCCATGTTATTTTGTTTGCTTGACAATATGGTGCTTCCGAGGAATGGGGCCAGATGAAGGTCGATGGGGTTCGGTCCCTTCCCGAAATTGTTTAAAAAAGCATTGAAATTCAGCATCCATTACATCGACTGTACATTTTCTTCAGAATGTTTTCAGAATGTTTTCTAAATACCTTTCCATTTTCGGAAATTTTTTGTCATTTTTGGTCTTTAGTGTCAGTTGGAATGATTTTTTGGCAGTTGAGTTTTCCGATTTTTGTTTCTGAAGGAAAATTACATTTCGAAAACTTAAACTTTCAAATTGTTAATTTTTTTTAAACATGTTCACAAGACAGAAACATGTTACTGAAAATTGTAGCTAATGCATCATTTCTGATATCCCAAGCGTGGAGGTGTCCACCTGAAACGAAATTCTGGTTATATCCCAGTTGCTTCGCGGCTAATTTTAAGTAGGAAGAAAATAAAGTAGTAATAGAAAACTCGAAAATGTGTGCTTGCTTTTACTAACTAGAAACACTGGGCCACACACACAGAATCCATGGGAGGATCCATGTGTGGGCGGTCGCCTAGAGCTGCCAAGTTTCAGATCAGACTATCCCAAAGAGTCGTTTAGTACGAAAGCGAATTTTTGGCAATGCACTTTTTATATCAGTATACCTTGGCAATGGTCAAGACATAACGGTAAATACCCTTACATTTGACGAGTCGTGTGGTGGGGAAATCGTGCATTGATTACATGTCCAATATTTAATGTATTCTCAGGAGTTCCTTGATTGTTACAGGGATCTGGAGCGGAGAAGGTCGAAGCGAAATAAACTCCCGGAGTGAGGGGCGTTTCTTGCTAGTCAAAGCGGAGTGGATTTACTTTTTTTTTTGTAAAAAAGTATTGAATTGACATTTTAGCCTGATTTATTCCACTTTTAATTATATGTAAGATTTGTCCAATATTCAAACGTTTTCGCCAAATTTCGTTAGCCATAATCTTTATTAATATCGTACAAAAGGATACTATCAGAAGAGAGACATATCTCAAATTTGTTCGAGTGGTAGCAGCGGAGCGAAAAAATTGGGCCGCACCGGATCCCTGATTATTGCACACAGAAGCTCCTCAAGGGTTCCTATTAAAATGGACATTGAAGTATGTATATGTTTAAGTTGAAACCAATGCTTTGCGAAAATACTTTCTACTTCTAGACGCACTGAACTACGCGCCGCCAGTATGATACTCGGAATGAATGCTAAAAGAATTTAGCATACAATTCCTTTTGTAGATGGAGAATCACATTTCAATTTTAGTTGAGTGTGCGATTGGGCGCCTTGGAATATATCTAACTTCAATAAATTGGAAAGTGAAATTTAAGTTTTTGTCTAATTATGTCAACTGCTCTTTGAGTTTCCATAATGCACCTTTCACAGAATTGAAAACCAAGCAATGTTTTTAAAAATTGCCGCCCCTCAAAATCTGCCGCCCGGGCAGTTGCCCAGGTTGCCCATATGGGAAATCCGGCCCTGGGTCTACCAAAGCCCTGGAAGAGTTTCTCAGTGTGAGATTGCTCTGGCTCTTTCTATGCACTTATCTCATTTCTGAATGTGCAAAGTGGTAACAGAAGGGTCTATGGCGGACGCTCTTCTCGCTAGCTCGATTGCCTGCTCGTTGCCTAAGTAAGACCGTCAACGGAGCCTATCTGTTGGAGGATTTCCCAACATACCCACACAAGTTTCGACTTCTTAATCAAGTCCATGAGCGCTTTAATTACAGCTTGGCTGTCAGTAAATATTGCTGTTTTCTTATTATTGTATACAGCAAGTAACGTAGCGTAGCTTTAGCCACATTCCTGGTATTTCTATGCCTGATCATTGAAATAGACCGACCGAGCTACTTATGCCAGCGAGAGAACCTGTATCGGTTTTTAAGCCATCCGTGTAAAGTATAATTGTACTGGAATTGAGTTCTCCAAACATGTCGGTCCATTCCTCACTCGCCCAGATCACTGTGTCAAGTGTTGAAAAAGTCTTTGCAAGAAATCTGATGGCATACTAAGTAGGTTTCTGCAATTAATCCATCCTAGCTGTACTGAGTTCAGCGGACATGTCATATCGCTGGCCTTCTGCCCAATGACAGCTAATCTTGCCGCTGCCTCAGTATGTATGTGGAGTGGTGAAAAAATTAAGCAGAACCTCCAGGGCAGCGGTGCGGCTACAGGCTAAGGCCCCAAGGGTAGCTGGGCAGACCAGCTTTTGAATTTAGTCTAGTTTCAGCCTGCAGTCTGTGGTGCATGCTCACATAAGATCGTATTTCACAATACCTCTAACGATTGTCCTATAGGTACATCCACAGAATTATGTACGAACGTCTTACATGACGTGGTGGTGGGGTTTTGTCCATGAGGTCATGATTTGGGTGTAGGCTTCGATGACAGCCAACAAGATATTGCTTAGCCAGGAGATCATTGTGTGCCTTGAGGTCTAGCAGCTTAGTTTCTTGGTGCAGGTGGTCTTGAGATGACATGCGAACGCAACCAGTAATGGTACGCATGGCTGCATTTTGGCATGTTTGAATCCGTTTCCAGTTGGTTTTGCATAGGTTATTTGTTCATATCGGTGCTGCATAATTTACCACAGAACGACTGACGGCTTTGTAGGTGGTGAGTAAAGTCTCCTTATCAGTGCCCTATTTGCTGCCAGCAAGGGACTTCAAGATCTTGTTTCTGCCCTTCATTTTGTCACTAATGTTGTCGGCATGGGTGTTGAATAGGCCGTGATTATCAATTGTGACGCCAAGAATTTTGGGGTGACGGATAGTGGGAACTTCAGTGTCATTTACTCTGATGTTAAGCCGTTGGTTGAATTCTTTGTTGTATGTGGTAAAGAGGGTGGCAGAAGATTTGGGCGCATTTGACTATATGCGGCGGTGTGGATGAATTGCGGAGATCCGTCAGTAGGAGCGAGTGGTTCACCGTATCAAACGCTTTCGACAGATCTAAAGCCACAAGAATGGTATGCTTAAACGGCGGGGGCTGGTTGATCCCATTGAAGACCTTAGACATGCTTCGGTCTAGTGCAGTGGTGGTGCTGTGCATTTTTCGGAAGCCGTGTTGGTGATTAGCGAGTTGTATGTGCGTCGCAAGAGTCTTGTCTATCAGCGATTCCAATATTTTCGCCACAGGGGATAAAAGCGTGATTGGTCGGTAGGATTCTCCTAAGGAGTGTTGTTTACCAGGTTTGGGTAACGGTATAATACGGCCTCTCTTCCAAATTTCTGGTAGCGGGGTACGCCGTCCCCGGTAGCAAACGGGCAGCGTTGCTCCCTCCCATGGATTTAGAGAGGGCATAATGTTACTGAGCCACTCGGCAGTGGCCTCGTTGTCATAGCCGACGAGTGTCACCGAACTCCGCGAAAATTATGGCGAGCGGGTTCCTCCGAATGCTGTCGATAATAGCGTCTTGCACCATAGACATTTGCTCGGGAGTTAGCAGGCTGCCCGGCTAGCTTCATGCCATTACTGCGGCCTCTCAGATCTGGTGACCTCAGACCTGTGAGTACGTACTCCTTCTTCCGCTGGCTTATACCCTACGGGTAACAATTGGTCTAGAAGGGGCTGCAGTCAGGGGTATATATGGGCCGCGTCTTGCGTCAGCTGAATGGGAACTCCTATGCTCACCTGCTACTTTAAGAGGCCCCTTGCGGTCACTCCTTTTGACTGAAGTCGCAAGGGTGGACACTGACTCGGATGGGCCTTTTACAGGCAGCCGCTCCAAGTCCTCTTCGAGGAGGATCCCGCTGGTCTCCCGTTGAGAGTTTGGGTAAGCACGGGTCGCATAAAACAGTCCCGGGACTTAGGACAAATTTAATATGCTAGCCATCTCTAAAAACATATAATAAATATGTCTAGGATATTTCTGTTCACCAGATGAGCCTTGTCTGAATGAGGAACCACAGAAGAACCGGCTTTCGCAGTCTAGCCTTCCCAAAGGGGAGGTTTCCAGTGTCCCCCGGGAAGGTACTGGCAGTAATGGCGGTTTATACCAACTACTACCAAGATACGCTTCAGGATGAATATAAAAAGAGATCCTAGGAAAACCGGCCCTCAATTAATTGAATCCCGATATGTTACTTTCTACCTAATTTTCCAATTTATTACTACAAGCAATAACTTTTTCAAAACATAAATTAAACGCCATCACGTTTCCACCCGGAATCGGAATATAAAAGAGGCGATAATGTCAGCGTATTTAAATAACTTGCATTGCACAATCTATGACTTAAACGGGCGAAAGTGCAAGTGCACATAATAACTACAATTCATTTCAAATATTGAAAGTACATTTTTCAATCATCGATCAAAATTTTGCCTCATAAGTTTAGCACCTCTTCAACCTGCCACTTTCTTTAAAGTGCAATGCAATTCAAATTCAAACCCACTATATTGCAGCAAGCTCGCGTCGCTATTTCATTTCCTCTATAAAATTTCGTTTCAGGACATTTTCTCGTCTTCGTCTTAAAAGCAAATAAAATGAAGTATGCCAACCATACTTCTCAATTAGACATGATGTGTAAAGTGTGCAAATTCGATTATTCTGCATCTATGACTATGACGATCGTGGTGGTCGCCCGCGCTCTCCCGCACAAAAGACAAATAACTTCCTAGGCCGGAGGGACTAAATTGACGAGAATAGCACATTTGAAAATTTCTTCGGCAAAACTTGGCTAAAAGAGTGTAGTAGAAGGCTATGGTATTGCTTTGCCTGACGTAGACATCGTCTGTGCATGCATTTCTATTGCCTAGCCCGCGAGAGAAGGTTTTTATGCATGCATCTAACTTTTATGCACTCTTTGCGATTTTATGCAAATTTATACGAAATCGTTGAGCACGGGTTATACGAGTAGTATGTGCACGCGACCTGACTGTATACATAGCATCTTGTTGGAAATATAAAGTGAAGTGTTTGATATTAAGTAACACGATCTAGTCTCACGCCACCTACGCCGATACTTGAGGGAATTATAAATCGAGATAAGTCGATTTAAACTGACCTGTCGATTACATAACATCATAACTTCATCAGTCAGTAAACCTTTCTATCCGCAACCTGCGTCCAATTAAAATACCATCAGTTGATGGATTTGACGAAAATCACCGGACGCATATATTGATAGATTAGGTAGGTACCGAAATTACCGAAATAGAAATGCAATCAGCCGAAATCAGATACACTTGAATGCATTTCTCGCTGGGAGTGCATGGGCCATGGCCCATTACCCGCGCCAGTCTTTCTATGGATTTTCAAACGAGCTTTTTTTATAGGAGTCCGCCCAATGATGCACTTAACTTAATTGCAGTGCATTTTATATTATACCTGAGGGAGGACCTGGAAGAACTCACGTTTTGTATGCCCTCGGTGCATTATGTACGGTTGAAGTTTATATAGAATTTAATGGCTTCTACGCGATGCAAGACGAAGAGCCAATATGCACTGCGATATAGAACCAGGATGAAGAGATTCAGGACGCACTCCAGGGAATTGACGGGAATGATGAGCTCTGAGTATAATAAAGCTATTAAGTTTCGTTGTGACTGGGAGCAGGAAAAAAATGTTTTATTGAAAGTTACCTAGATTTTTTTTTTACACGAACAAGTAATTTTGCATATACCATGTACAGGTTCACATACGATGTAAAAGCGATAATTGTTTGAGAAGATAGTAAGGTAAAGAGACGGCTAAGAAAAAGATTTGTCCTTTTGCAAGCGGCTGTGTTCCCTTTTGTATAAAAAGCGGAAAAGGCAAACAAGCCCTAGACAATATGTGTGTATTTTCACAAAGTGTACCAGCGCTCGCTTTAAGGGGGGGCAAGCCGGGCGGTCGCCCGGGCGCCAAATTTTAGGGGCGGCTTTTTGGCTAGCATTCCAATAAAAAAAAGTTGTTAAAAGCCAGGAGGAAATTCCAATTTAGTGGAAACGAAACCTAGATGAAATAAAAAGTTGAAAGTTGTGTTTTGAAGATGCAAAGTCCGTGCGGGGGTTTGAAGGCAATTGATACAAAGTGATGTATTTAGAATCCTAAAATGCTCAGTAAAGGTTTGTGTTCGTAAGAGACGACTCATGGGATCATCGCTCAGCGATCAAAGTGAAACCACCGGTTTTGATCACTATGTGGGTATATTTTCTGTACAGACATGTTCCTTTAGTCCAAAGCCGATACCAGGAAAGTAGAACCATTCAAAAAAATATTTAAATACGGCTCGAAATTGGATGCAAAACTACGAACGATGAGCGATCATCACATGAATTGTCTCTACGAACACGTACCTTTAGAGTTGCTCTACTTCCGAAGTGGGTCAATTCGCTCAAGTTATGCGGTAATCAAGTTTTACTTTAAAACAGAAATTGGAGATTCATGTGCTAATTTCGTGCTCCAATTGAAGATTTAGTACCTCTTCTTTTGACCAGCATTAAGGATTATATTTGAACCTTCTATGATCCCTTGTTCTTACCAAAGGGGAGGGCCACCTAATTTTTGAATAGAGGACGAAATTATAGAACGTAATCTTATTATTGATGCGATACGTCGCAAAAACTTTACTTTAGTCTATTGAATCGGAGGAAAGTACGTCCGCTAAAAAAATTTTGAACCCCCAGAGAAATTTATATTAAATGAAAAATAATGAGTCGTATAAACACTAAACACATAAATACGATTAAAACAAACTCTCCTGTGAGAAATTTCATAACCATGCAGAATTTGTCCGATCTCCTCGTGGATGGATCGCCTCAGTTGGTTCCAATTACAATGATTCATCTAGGATTTAAAAGACAAATTTCGAACGAAGTTGTTTGGGTTTCAGCAAGATGAGGGATGGAATCACAGTACACATTACCAGAGCTGCAATAGCAGTACTTCCTTTTTCGGACATACCAAATCAGGACTTGGCTTGATTCTCCCGATTTAGCTAGCTCTGACGTTCTTCTTTATAAAAATTCTCAGCAGGGGCGTAGGTTGGATTTCCTCTAGACATAAATTTTTTTTTTCAAAATCATGCTCCTAGGCCGGTTTTTTTAGCGGTACGAGGGTATGTAATTAAACTAGGTATATGACGAAAAAAATATTTTTAGAAAAAGGGTTAAAATTTTTAGAAAGGTAAATCCAGAGCGACTTTTTCCTTTTAACGAATAATGGCGTCTGCATGTAAAACCCATGATCCTGAATACAACACCATGACCTTTGTCACTTAATTTATCCCTTTCAGACGAAATGATTTTAAATCCATTAACTTCCCAAAGAAAAGTTCGTGTGACGTATCATTTATTCTAACGGTAAAACATGGCGTGCATCAAAAACTCTATAAAGTATACATTTAAGCCCAGAAGACAGGGATGAAACACAGATAATATGCGTTTTTTTGGAGAAATATTTTCTTGAGGTTGGTTGGTCAAGATGATCGCAAACAAAGGTGGTTAGGATCCTCACAAAGAGAACTTAGAATGTCACTTAGGGAATAATTTAAGTTTCGAAAGTCTAGCTCGCACAGACGCGTATAGGATATTCATATTATGATGTTAATGACACCTACATGTGGGTGTTCAAGTTTCGGATATCAAATGCCTAAAACTATCTCAATAGAATTGCGGATGCGGATGACACACTTTTAGAATTTCTGTCTCGGAATAACCGAGACCACCAGACTGAAATATTTCTTAAAATTGCGACTGAAACCAGGCGAAATTTTTATTACGTAGAGTATCGATTTTTTATGAGGTAGTACAGCAGTAAGACAAATATGTATCCTTGATCATTGGCCAGGAAGAGGGAGGGTGAAGTGCCAATCCCTGCCCTGCCTCCCCAAATTCCTGGGCTACGCCCATGATTCTCTAGCGAAATAAACCACGGACATTCAATACTGAAGAAATCGACGTACATACATACTATCAATCTGCCTGGTCAAGCACCTAACGGGCGGCAATTTGTCCTCTTGCCCGGGGCGGCGTAAGTGCTAGAGCGGGCGCTGAGTGTACCATGTACCTATATATGTATCTGGTATGCAGGAGTATTTTAAAGTGTATAGAAAGAAAATAGGAAAAAATATTCAGTACATACTTGCGTGTAACTAGAGCACATGAATACTGGAATATTAATACATAGTCATGTTATGTAGAGCAAAGGATTCTAACTTTACTGGAATTGCGGTAAATCTAGTGCATTTCTAATTGCATCTCCATGCGATTTGGGAATAACCAAAAAAGGAAAGATTTCAATTTTCCTATATGGATACCCGGGAGTCCTTGACAATGCAGAAAAAATTTTACGTCCTCCATGGGATACTAGGGAGTTTGCAGACGATTTCGACAAAACAAAACATTTATTGATCGTTCTAATTTTACCAAGTTCCTAATACCTATTAAATGAAACAATGAAATCTTCTTAATTCAATAAAGTAGAGCTTCCTGATAGACCGACCTCACAAATTGCATAGGGTTCGGAGTCACGCCGAAAAAAATTAGCTGACACATCAACATACGGAACTCATTCAACCCCACTACTTGGCGTCACCTTACTAGCCCCAAACAAATGACGATAGAATTAAATTCACCTATTGTGTTTTCCCATACAAAATTGTCCCCGTTTTTAAGTATTTTGATCTGTTATATATGTGTTGCGTATCCAGCGCTAGAGGACAAATTGCCGCCCCTTAGGTGAAGTACCAGGCAGATTGATAGTAGATAGCACACGTTATGTCGTTGTTGTTGTAGAAGCGATTTAAGAGACTCTTTTTTTGAATCGAGTGATTTTGGCAGCTCTTGGTCATTGTAACACATCGGTTCCACGATGGCTGCCGTAGTATCACAATATCAACACAACAATTCATAGTCACAGTGGGATTCGAAATTCGAACCAACACTTTAGTAATTCAAAGAATATAATGTCTACCCACTGAGAAAGCCCAGATAGTATGTAGTAGAAACCTGTTCCGCCATTATTCATACTCTTAAGCACAATTCAGCTCAGTTCAGCAAGGCCTTCTAGAGAGTTTGTTTGAAATTCCAAAATTAAAGCTAAGTATTGAATTTCCCGAGCTCATGCTATTCACCACCGGCAAAAACATAGAAAAGTCAAACCTTGCGGAATTTTGAACGAGACCGAGTGTATACCCTATACCCATGTACATACCTAGAAGGCACGCAAAACCCAAAATATTCAATTTCATATTTTTTGTGGGGGAGGGAGGGGTAGATGGGTCGGACCTGACACATCTTTTTTACCTTATCAAGGCATCCAACGGCTACCATTTGATACTAATTTGAAGTTTTTCGTGACATCCTATCAAAAGATATGGCTGAATACAACTTTGTAGGGAAAGTAGGGGTAGGGGTAGTCGGACCTACTCCACTTTCCATCAACTCACAGTATATGTCAGAATCATATATTGATCAAAATTTCAAGTCGATAGCGATATTCTAGCGAAAGTTATGGCCGATTTAAAAGATCAAGGAGGGGTAGTTTGTATGGGAGGTAGGGGAACCCGAGGTTCGATTTGGCCCATTTTCAATACCGTCCAAGATTTTAGCAAAGCAAACATTCGACCAAAATTTCAAACCGCTAGCTTCATTATTTCGGGAGTTATCGTGCTACACGGACAGAATTAGATTCAGGGACCGACCCTGATCATTTATATATGTATATACTTTGCCATACCTCTGGTGGCTCCTTTGAGGTGTTACATAATATCGGCGTAACCTAAACAATATTACCCTATACCATCTTATGGGTATAGGGTATAATGACGTAAGAGATTCAAAATTAATGGGAACATTTTTTGTTTTCCTGAAAAACACTCAACACGACAACACATTTTAGAAAACTCCGCTCTCGAAAATGGTATGCCAATAAATGGTGGAGCGGATAAACATAAATGAGCCGGGTCTCTTCGTGGACGAGTTTTTTCAGTGGCTTATTTTCATAATGGCATCATTTCGCGAGTTGTTATAGAGAATAAGGTTAGAGCTAGCTAAATCGGCGGAACCTAGCAAAATGCCGATATTAGCATGTCCGGAAACATAGTAAGTAGGGAGGACTGCTATTGCGGCTCTGGCAGTGTGTACATCCCTCATTTTGCTGGAATCCAAACTACCTTGTCCTAATTTTGACCACTCAATTCTTGATGAATCATGAATTAAAGTTGAATTGCTTCCAAATCCGAAAAGAAATTGTGTTGAAAACGGTGCATTTAGGCAAGAAATTTCTCATAGAAGATTTTTTAACGCTTTTATGTGCTGAGTGTATATGCACTACTTATTTCTAATTTCTTATGGTTTCTCCGGAGGTTCAATATTTACTTAGTGGACAAGATCTCCTTTGACGCAACAGACTGGATACAAATATTAGGCCGCAACCACACTGATCGGGGTTTGCAAAACCGCGAACAAAACATCAAAGTTGTGGACATGGACAACACACGCCAGGAGGGACAGAGACTTTGGGCAGATCAATTTTGTCGTTTGTTCGGTTCGGTCAACTGATAGCAGTGTGGTTGGAGGAATCCAATCCGATCTTAGGAATATTTATGCTATCAGCTCTCGAAAGAAGAATTTTTCTTTCTTTTTATCGCCACTAGCGACACTTTCTGCACCATTTAACGAACATGTAGCGAAAAATATAAGAAACACTAAAGTTCTCCTTATGAGAATGGATAGCAGTCCAAACCATTTCAAAATCAGGAAGCCCTTCCCTTTGACAAGAATTAGGGAAAATGCAAGCAAATCCTTAATTCTGATGAAAAGAAGAGGAGCTAATTTTCAATTGGAGGACGAAACCAGCACAACATTCTCCAATAAGTTTCTTTTTAAAGAAGAACTCAATTAGCACATAACCTTGCAAGCATCACAGACGTAAAATTTAGAATTATATCACTAAACGCTAAACAAGTAACGCGTTTCCTAAAGAAGCAATTGTAGTGCTTCTTTACTTAAACAAAGCCTTATTTCTTATTGTGTTTCACCCCTTTTTACTTCATCTGTATAGTTGTCATGGCTTCCTTTACACTAAATTCAATTTGATATTGAGTTCTTACTTTTGGTTTTTCGATTTTGTTTATTCGTGTTTTGGCCAAAAAGCCGCCCTAAAATTTGGCGCCCCGGGCGACCGCCCGGCTTGCCCCCCTTAGAGCGGGCGCTGTGCGTATCACACGAAATTTATTGCGCGTGTGTGGCCGAATATTCGCCTTGATTGTGCCGATACCCAACCCGACACAACGCACCACATCGAAAATAATATATTTTGGGGGGATGGAATATGGATATCCATCGCTCGATGAAGAATGACCGCTACAGCCACAGCATGAAGAATGACCACCGGTTTATGTGAAAAAATCAGCAACTGAAGACACATGATTGTCAATCAAACATGACAGATTGTAGGAAAAATTGCATGGCAATATGTTTCAAACGTCCAATAAAAACATTGGATAGGATCGTCACATCAACCACCAATTACACCAGCTAATTTATCTGACGATCAAAAATTTGTACAATCGATTGGACAGCAGTGGCGTGCATAAAGGCATAAAATTACTGCCTACCCTAACTATCACTGTACTGTACAGTGAACATAATGAACTCTGTTTATCATACACGCCGAATGGTTTTTTTCCTTGCCCTCGAAGTCGCCGCCCAGCAAACAATTCTGTTTGCCAGTAAGTTAGAGACAATTTGCCTTGCGTAAGGGTTTATATTGCCGGCAATATTGCCTAAAGCTAGAAAGTAACTTAGTTGGCGGACTAGATTGTACAAAAAACTAAGCTACTATTGCAACTTATAATTAACTTGCAGGTTACTTGCAGAAAGCAAGCTTATATAAAAGGCCTTTCGCAAGGGTACTGCAAGTTAAATGCAATACATATTCTGCAAGTTAGTTTTATGTTATATTTGGCAAAGTAATTTTTGAAACGCAGGCAAACAAATTTTTTTTCCATTTCTGCTATCACTTTTGCGCACTGGGATATGTATTTGAAATTATTTATTTTAGAAAATTTTCTTTTTATTTCTGGTAGGATTCGAACCCGGTCCGCCTGCGTCTCAGTCTGCTCACATTGTCATTGCGCCACAAAGGAAATGCTTCCAACGTTCTCAAAATATGAAGTACTTGACACATCTAATGCTTGAAGAAGATAGGCATTAGACATATTAACAGCAAATTACATTAGGCAAACCCTTGCCCATATGACTTCTAATTTGCCAATTGCTTGCCACATCAAAACGATTGGCAAAATAGATACTTAGGAAACTGAGGGACGCAAGCATTGGAAGAGCAAGAGAAATACAATTTGTTGTCCGTATATGTATATAAATTTGCGAAATGCTTACAGAGCATATTATCAACAAATTACTTTTGGCAAACCTTGCCCATTTATTGCTGGGGGCAAATAAGTTTTGGCGAACCTTTGCTCAATTGTTTGTTGGGCGCGTCAACCAAAGCAGAAGAGGCAAAATTTCCACTGCTTTTTAGATACGCACACAATGATACGACTCTGTATGCATTTTTCATATCGTAGGTGTAATGCGGTGATATGGGATATGATATACTCCGAAGGCACAATCAGGGTTAGCCCAATCATTTTTGTCTGAGGAAAATAAATAAATCCGAACTGTAGAAAGAACATAGTGGAAATATTTACTAGTATGGATTAGCGTGATATCTGTATCTGACCAAAAACAACAAAGTTGTAAAAGTTACCCCGCCAAAGAAAAATTCATCTGCCGCAAAAAGAATACATATCACTCCAATCCGCTGCTCATATCTAATTTTGATTGCTAGATGTACTTTTGTTTTAGGTGTAAATGCTGGAGAAGTTTAAATGTACAGGACTACTTCTTAAAGTAATTTGGTGGGAGCTTTAACATTTTATTCAGTGCCACTTTGACGGCTCCCTCCAAATTACTTTAAGAAGTAGTCCTGTACATTTAAACTTCTCCAGCATTTACACCTAAAACAAAAGTACATCCAGCAAACAAAATTAGATATGAGCAGCGGATTGGAGTGATATGTATTCTTTTTGCGGCAGATGAATTTTTCTTTGGCGGGGTAACTTTTACAACTTTGTTGTTTTTGGTCAGATATCATATATTTTTGCATACTTAAATAGCCAACTAATATTTTTGTTTTGGGAAAAGTTTCAATAGGTTTTTGTTCAGCATATTCCATAAATTTAATATCATAAGTTATATTCACAGGGTCTTCTTTAAAATAAATAGATACTGCAAACGCAATTGCAAATACGCCACAAATGGCTGTTGCTGAGCTTTTTTAAAAATAATTTTGGGATGAAATGGGTACAGTTTATTAATATGTATTTTGTGCAAAATAGATTTGTGTTATCTTTGTGTTATGGCTCTGCTAACATT
Source organism: Microchrysa polita (assembly GCA_949715475.1). Taxonomy (NCBI): domain Eukaryota; kingdom Metazoa; phylum Arthropoda; class Insecta; order Diptera; family Stratiomyidae; genus Microchrysa; species Microchrysa polita. The sequence goes on from OX454415.1 coordinate 15,992,903, forward strand.
CTGCTAGTAATCTGTTAATTTTTTGTTAACTCTGTTAATTCTCTATTAACGTTCTCTTAACACTCTATTATCTTTTCGTTAATGCTCTGTTAACGTTCTGTTAATGTTCTCTTAATTCTCTTTAATCATTCGGCTAACGCTCTGTAAACGGTCTGTTACCTTTCTTTTATTACTCGATTAACGTTCTGTTAACGTTCTGTTAAGGCTCTGTTAATTTTCTGTTAACGATCTGCTAACGCTCTGTTGTTGCCTTACCAACGCTTTGTTAACGTTCTGTTACTGATCTGTCTTAATGCCCCCCTGACCCAGTGTCCCAATGTCACATTGTCCCAATGTCACAGTGTCCCAATGTTCCAATGTCCTAATGCCCTAATGCCCTAAGGTCCATTGTCACAGTGTCCTCATGTCCCAATGTTCTAATATCCCAGTGACTCAATGTCCTAATATCCTAATGTGCCAATGTCCCAATATCCTGATGTCCCAGTGTCCCAATTTAGGTCCTATTGTCCCAATGTGCAAATATTACAGTGCCCCAATGGTTTAATGTGCGAATGTCCCACTACCCTAGTGTCCCAATGTCCCAGTATCGGAATATCCCAATGTCCCCGTCTCCCACCTAATGTCCTAATATACAATGTCTAACTGTCGTAATGTCCCAAGGTCCTAATGTCCCAATTTCCTAATATCCCAGTACCCCAATGTCCCAAATGTCCCAGTATCCTAATGTGATAATATCCCAAAGGCCCAATGTCCTAATGTACCAGTGGTCAGTGTCCCAATGTCGCAGTATACCAAGTGTCCCAAGGTCCCAATAGCCTAATGTCCTAATATCCCAGTGCCCCAATGTCCCTGTATCTCAGTGCCCTAATGTCCCAGTATCCCAATGTTCCAATATCCCAATGTGCCAATATCCCAATGTTACAATGTCCCAATGTTCTAATATCCCGATGTCCCAGTGCCCCAATGCTCCCACGTCCCAGTTTCCCCAGTGTACGTAATGTCCCAATGTCCTAATGTGTTGATGTCCTAATAACCCAATGTCCTAATGACCCAAGACCCTAATGTTCACATGTTCTTATATCCCAGTGCCCCTATGTGTGAATATCCCGATGTCCCAATGTCACAACATTCCGATGTCTCAGTGGTCCAATGCCCCTATGTAGCAGTGTCCCAATGTCCGATTGTCCCAAGGTCATAATGTCCCAATGTCCTAATATCCCAGTGTCCTAATGTCCCAGTCTCCCAGTGTCTTAATGTCCCAATATCCCAATGTCCCATTGTCCCAATATCCTGATGTCCCAATGCCCCAATATGCCGATGTCCCAATGCCCCAATATGCCGATGTCCCCACGTCCCTATTTCCCCATTGTGCCTAATGACCCAATGTCCTAATGTCCCAAGACCCTAATGTCCCAATTTCCTAATATCCCACTACCCCAAGATCCTAGTCTCCCAGTCTCCCGGTGTCCCAATATCCAAATGTCCCAATGCCGCAGTGTGTTTTTAAAAATGGTGCGATGAGCCGATAGAAGCAATTGTTGGAAATCTTTTGTTAACTTTACCTATTAATTTACCGTTATTCCATCCACTTATCTAAATGGAAGACATTGATTATTTAGAAGGGCCACCAGAGGATCATTCATTCCAAATTTCATAAAAATCCCATCACGGAGAGAGACAGTAGCAGCAAGTATTTCCGCAACTGTAGAATCCAGTCTGAAATTGGGTTACTCGCTTAAGTCTGTGAGGGTGAAAATTTCACCGTTTATTGCATATATCTTACCCGTTATTGTGCCGATCGAAGATTTTTTTGGAAAGGCACTAGAACAGGATATGTGGAATATTTTGGTAAGAATTTTTTTTTGTGGAATGTTGCCTGGAAGGCTGTAGCCCTGTCAAAGAAAAAAGCAAGTTGTCTCCGGTAATCATAGAATTGATCGCTTACGTTTTTTTTTCCTTTGGCGGGCGAGTTAAGGTTTCCTTAAGGTACGTTTATAAATACGGGCCTAGGTTTATATCACCTGGTTACTACACCAATACTCATGGTAGGCAAAACGTTAGCGAATCTAATTAGAACATTTCAGATTTTTTTTTACGAGTAACTAACACTAATTGATATCCAATGCAGCATTTCTATGTAACATTTTTCTTAAAATACCTCTTTTACATTAAAGAAAGTTAAAACAATTTGCCACCCCAGCCCAAGCAGCTGCCCAGTTTACCAACACGGGAGATCCAGCCCTGTGTATAATAAGTAGCCTGTATCTGTTAAGTTAAGTCTGCAAGCACAAGAAACGACTTCAAATAAAGTAATATCTAAAAAAAAATATAATTATCTCCTACAACAAAATCGCAACTCGCAAATATTGCAACACCCCTCCTGACACTGTTGTGTAAAAGGCCAAAAAGGAGGAAAAACAGAACAAATATTTTTAGACGATTCTCGCGCGATCTTTAGAAACGGACAACATCCTCAAACCACACACACAATGAAAAATATGTTATGTTCAATAATAAGCCATTGGCTGCATTCAGCGAGCACACATTGGAATGTGCTACATATCTCCAACACAAGAAATTGGGAAACTTCTGCCAATTCAACTGCTTTGAATATAAAAAACAAGCTATGTATAGTTTGTCTCTCGTCTTCTGTTTTTCCTTAATTACTCCGGAATCCTTGCGTTTCCAGGACGAACAAACGCACAAAACAACGAACAAACGTCTGGCTTTCGATTCATACCAAATTTATACCTATCCGATCATATTTACTGATGGCGGGCTTAGTTCACAATCCTTATTTTAAAGTTGCTATTATTGAATAATTAGAGACGAACAAACGAAAATAATTGACGAACATTCACGAACAAATGTAGCCGCCGGCGAACAAACGGTTACGAGCGTAATTTGAGAAGGTGTGCGGGCTAACTTCACATAAGTCACTTATTGGACACAGCAGTCTAATATTCTTTCAGCCGACTCACGCGATCATCGCTAAACGATTATTGCTCTTTTCCAAGTCTTGAAGCATCCTTGGAAAGCACTATCGATGAAATTGTGGTCCGAATATAGACAAAAGCTTAGCGGAATACAGAACCATACATAAAATATGTAAATAGCGCTTAACAGCTTTTAAAAGGGCAAAAGTCGCTGAGCGATCATCGCATTAGTCGCGTCAGCCAACACAAACATTAATACCACATGTTAGACAAATTGTTTAGACTGCTATGAACCAATACCCAGAGGTAAGATAAATTTTTAGAATGCAACAGGTACATCCGTATTAAAAAGAACTAATGGAAATGCTTATAAACTCGATAATAAAATTATCAATATCAAAAATATCCGTTTCCAAATAGAAACCTATAAAATCCAAGTTATAAATAAGTGGGTTCATTGATTTTACATCTGAATCTATAACGGAATAATAAGACAAACTATCCACTGAATCACAAAGTGATCTCAATATCAGAAGGTAGCGGAAAATTTATGAGCTACTACCGAGTCACGACTTGGACTCAAATAATACCTCCTCTCGGCAATCTATCTCAAGGGCAAGGTCGATCTTATCAATTGATAAACACAAACAGCATAACGCTGGCTTTGGCATCCTGAATTCGCGGCAAAGGTCAAAAGAGGTGCTGGGCTTCGTGCAACATTACTAACTGTTGCTGCTCGAGTCTGCCGAAGCTGAAGTAATCAGCAGTAACGTCGTCGTCCCGTTGGAAACCTAACTAAACACAATGCCTTAACATTCTTTGATCGTATCCAAGGCATTACAAATATTATATCAATGCGGAAAGTCAGCATGACCAACATGAGCCTTCAAACCATCTTGCATCTGTATCTCTTTGAAACATGAAAATTGCATTGTATGCAAAATGCATTCTTTTACGGACATTAAATGCATGACCGTTTAATTTCATTAACGTGTCTCTATGTCTACTTGTTGTTTGTAACAGATAGACCTTCCCAGTTCCAGTATAAGTACTTAACAGTACTACAAGAGTATTAAGCCTGATCAGAATCACCAAGAGACGGTCTGCCTGCCATCTAATCGAATTATGGCGATTCGCTTGATTGCCATCTCAAGCCTAGCCCATTAGTCTGCGGCCACGCTATTTCTGCAAAACTGTTGAGTTCATCCAAAGACGGCATGTCAGCAGTGTAATCAACAATCAACGAAGAAATGTCTGTCGCAAATAAAACGTCTTAGGCCATTAATAAATCGGAAGCACGTGCTTTTGTAGGCAAACAAGTAACAGAGTCAGCGGAGTGCCTACGTTTAAAGAGTCAATGGAATCTTGACAACTTGACGACGTGCATTGGATAATTTGTAATTATGGGAAAATCCAATCGATGCATGTGCAGAGACATGTAATTCTATAAATCGCTAGATTGAGGTTCTGTAAAGAATTCAGTGAAATGGTTACTTACTGTTTGGATTTTCCGCTATTGCCATTCTTTCGACGCCTGCTCTTGTTGAGTAATTTCGCCACTTTTGTTCTGTAAAGCTGCCGGTATCGCTGGGCTCATCAGCTTGGAGGCTCTGTAAAGAGTACAACAATTGGGTTTTTAAATTTCAAAAGAATTTTATAACAATTAGAAATTACTGTTAAAAACTCTGTTATAATACAAGTTATCTTGTCTTGTCTTCAAAGCATATTAATTAATTCCGAATAATTTCAAAGTGGCCAGAAAATTCACTAGCCATTCATCCCATTAACAACTTGGCTAATTGGCAATGTTTCGCAACAACAGCGGCCGGAAAATCGCGTCAAAACTTTTCCACTGAACGAACTTTAATTCAGGTCAAAAACATCAATAGGTCAAAGAATTCCAGAAAACCCACTTAGTCACACTTCATTAACGCGCGGAAAACTTTGAAATTCGCTCCATTGTTCGTTTGTTTTCCCGAACAATTTTCAATTCATGTTTTAATAGCTCATTTCAAGCAGCAGCAGCTCATTTTGAATTGAAAGCGAAGGCAAAGTTTTTCGTTAAATCGGCCACTACCGGAGCGCTGGACTGTCCCAAGTCCAAGTATAGTTTATCTTAGATTAGAAGAACCCGTCCGCACTAACTATTTCCTGGACGATTATTCCGGTGAGCCATAGAGTACTGAATAGCCCGCTGCTGAATATAATTATAAATCGGCAGCTCTATATTCAAATCTTTTTTGTCCAACATTTGTGTTGAAAATTCAAAAGGAAGTTTGGTTAATTTTTCGGGCTGGCTTTCTCTCGCCGTTATTTACCCCAATGGACGCTAAAGAGGTCCTTAAACCCACTTTTAATATGATCTGCAGCGCAGGGTATTATGACAACAATACCAACTGTAGAATAATTTTGCGGAAAGTAGATTGTCGGTATTGCGGGTAGCATTTGGGTGTGTTTTTTAATTTGCGTTTCGCTCCTGTGTTTTGTTTGGGATTCTAAACGGGCTCAGACTTTGTCGGGACAACGAAATGAAATAAAATTTGCAGAACACATAATTGTGCCCTGTGGAGTCTTTTTCGGTAGAGTATTTCTCATTTTTGCCTTTTGTGCGAACGTTTCTCTTTTTGTGCGAATGGTATATACATATTTAATTAGCTAGGGAAATCATACTCAGTTTTTGAGGCGATGTAAATTACAAGAAGTAACTTAAAATGTAAGTTTTGTAGCAAATTGTTCAAGTGTACTTTGTCGGGTGGAAAACGAAAGTTTATCAGTTTATATTTTGTGTTTGGAGTGTGTTGAATGTTCTTTTCGTTTGGTAAAGCTAATAAAGGTCTGTGAAAGTATGAAAGTTTCAAGAGTCTTACGTATACACGAGTACGAGGACAGTTTGGCTTTGAAGATAAAAGTTTTGTCCAGTTACTGCTTTCCCATAATCACATTAATAGCGAGATTATGTATCAAATACAATCACTAGAGGTACGGAAATTTCGCAAATAAAAAACAGGAATTTCGCATAAACTAATTTTGAAAATTAGAAATTTTGCTGAAATTCACATAAAAACATAATTTTGTACATTTTGTTGCTGTTAAAGTTTATTAAACTAGAAATTCTAGAGAATCACAATGGAACGACTTGTGAAGTCACGATCACATTTCATTCAGAAATTTTTAATAGTAATAAGCGATAAAATCGACTAGGAAGTAGCCATCCTATACTGAATGATATTACGAGTTCAGTTGTAAAAAAATGTTCTTGACAATACATACTCGTACGACATAGTCGACTACGCCCCTAGACTAAAGAGAGAAAAACTTCTGACGCAGAACCCGCTAGTACTGTTTCGCTTTTTTATGAACAGTTCATTTCAATTTTCGGGCTCATCGAAACACAAAAAACTTCACCTTCAAAAAACCCGATGCAGAAAACAAAGTTCGTTCATCCAAACTCCGACTAAACACCTTGCTCGGTGTTTGGCAAGCCATTGTGCTCGTCTACGAACTCTTGCATTTTTGGAAATTTCTCTATTCTTTATAATGGGAATCTTTTGACGAAAAATCAATCTGAGAAGAAAAAATATCTTCCACAATTGATTCTTTTTTTGAAGAAAAATTAACATTTCGTGGAAAATGTACACATTTGAATATTTCGCATAAATGAGCAAATTTCGCCGAAATTCGCATCTATTTCGTAAAAACGAAATTTCCGTACCTCTAATCAATTATATATGTAACATGAAACCAACAAAAATTCGATTTATAAGGAGAAAACTAAAGAGACTAGTGGTAGTTCAGGGCTATCCAGCATAACGCTCGCGCATCATCATCAGTATCAATATCTTCGAATAAAATGGACACATCTCACAAAAGTACAAATTAAGCAAAGTTTACAATACCATACCTTAACTCAAGGCGACCTTAATTCAAGAAACGAAATGTCACTTTTCTGTATTATTTTTACCCAAATATTGCATTTTTACGAGTATTTTAATTCAAATGAATTTTAGTTAAATATGAATTATTTAGAGGAAAAATCAAATAAATAATACACCGTTAACGGAAGATAGATAAACTGAAAATAATTGTTATCCATTTACTCACAAATGTATCTTAGTGCACCCTGATGAAATCAATTGAACTTTAATTTCAATGAAACCATGAAATTTTCACATTCAATCCTTAGAGAAAGCATGCGTTAGTCCAGAGTGGGCATCAGAAAATAAAAATGGCACCGTTCTCACACTATTGCAGTCCATAGTAGGTATGCGTGCAAATTTTATTCAAACGTCAATTTTTTGTTTACAATTGAGAATATAAAATCCGCGTAATATTTATTACTCTCTTAAAATGCCGACGTGATATTTAGCCCTTCTGTTGGCATATAGATCCAGACAGACCATTGGTACTATATCTTGATGAAAAATATCGTTCAATAATATTTTCCACCCCTTTCCATATAAATTTCAAAGGAACCGACGGCCACAAATGCGATCAAACGTTCGGCGAAATGTAAACTATGTCTAAAGAATCGAAAAAACGGCGCATCATCGTAAGACACAGTATGTAAACTGTTTCTAGAACCAAAATTAGACCTTTTCAAAAAATAAGATTGATTTCACAGAAGATTCAGCTACACCTTAGGCATAATAGCTCGTAGGCGGCGTCAGAAGGGTTAATAATTGCATCGACAATATTTTCTCTAAGATTCAATCTAATTAGAAGTAATTGAGTAATTATATTTCACTTTACGTGATTTCACTATTTTGTTGAGGTCGGTTTTCAAATATGCCCAGCAAACAATTTCTATCGTCCGCGATACGAATTCAATTCAATTCAATTTCATATCGAATTCGGATTAAAGGCGTCACTCCCTTCGGGAAAGAATAGTGACCGATATTAATTCGCCAGGATGAAATATTTTTTTTTTCTATTTTATTCTTAACTTTATTTTACCTTATTTTAATTTTTCCTTTTTACACTTTGCTTCTACTGGGAATCGAACCGGGCACCTATCGTTTCATAGTCCTACGTCCTACACCTGAGCTATCTAAGATTTCAAATTATGGGAATTAGTAGAACCGAGTTTGATATTCAACTTTTCAAATTAGTGGAAAATTATAAAAAAATACAGAATCCTGTAGCCATGAGCGTTGAGATACATTTTCTAGTACAGTAGAGCGTCGATTATCCGAACTAATGTTGACAAGGGTGGTTCGGATAAACGAAAGTTCGGTTAATCGAGCTTCCATAGGTTAATCGACGTTCGGATAATCGACGCTCGACTATTTGTGGATAATATCCAATTTTCTATTTATTTAACTTCCGTTAAAGAAGCAATCAGATTTTGTTTTCCAAAAAATTTAATTTGGAACTAAAAAAAAATACTGAGAATGAAATTTCATTCACTGAATTAAAGTATCCTTGGCTTGTATACAATGCTTGTTTTGGGCGACAGGTTTTACGCTCCAATACGCCTTTAGTCTGCGCGCGGCCTAAAGGTCTCCGTGAGTTAAGCACTTTAATAAAAAAAGGTGAAATTATCATGTTTTCGATTTTGCGCTTTCAGAACATACATATACATATACATATACATGTTTTCAGGATGTAAGTTGAAAACAAAGAATGCGATTTTTTTGTTCGGGCTGAATGAATCTCTGGGCTAATTTGCCGAGGAAGTCCAACACCCCAATTTAATGGAAAGCAGTTCCTTCTCGCTCAAATCGTGGAAATTATACCTAAATCCGTCTGAACCGACGAATTTTAATCTTTTCCGTCAGTAGAAATAACGCGTTTGTCTAATCCATACAGTTTCTACGTTGGGGTTAAATATCTTGAGCTTTTTTAAGTTAGGGGTATTCAGAGTACCCAGGCTTTTGAAAAAATTCTTCCTAATGTATTGCCTAAAACTTTCGACATTTTCCATGCTATTCCTATAAGATTTTAACAACATAATGACACCAATTATGAAGCAAGGCTGATAAAATATTGATTTCAAGAATAACTAATCAAGGTTATGGAAAGACCTTCATACTTCCTAGATCTCAATATCATCAAAAATGTAAGGGAATGAATAACGAAGAAAATCTATACTGTTAGACGATAGTTTAAGAACATTGAAGCTTTTTGGCGACATTTTTTAAAGTAAAATTATCCTTTCGTTTTTTGATGTTTTATTTCCACTGGAACTATCCTATTGACTTCACCATTTGTACTGATTTTAAGAATTTTTGTATGAAAATCCTAACGAGACTCCGGATTTTTTACCTTCTTTTACGCAAAGAACAAGCAGGCTACTGAAAATATTGTCACCAAGTTTGAAGAAAATACCGTTATAACTTACCGAGATACAGCCATTTTTCAATTGGAACTATCCTATTGATTATGGGAGTGTACGATATTTTCCATAGAGATTTAACGAAACTCTATTACGAATATGTACAAGTTTACCTTACCTAATAAATGCAAGTGTTACGAATAAGAATCAACAACTTTGGACACAGACAGTATGCTTCGATTTACGCCCTTGCTTCGCACGGCTCTGAGAAAAACCACTTTATTACTTACTCGGCAAAAAAAAATTTTAGAGCTTTTTTAAAGCTATGAAATTTGGCTAGTTAAGCTTCGCGTTATTTGTCCTTGGAAGTTTCAGCTAGATGTGATAAGAAGCACAAGCCAGGCCTTAGCGTCGTTACGTTAGGCGAAAGTAGGCGGCCTAAGGCGCAACGCTCTGGGGAGCATAAGTTCGACAAGCAAAGGGGAGCGTACAAAAAATCAGGGCGCATGCAAAGAAAAACATATTAGACCAACAACTGAAATTATCTTCGAATGTCCCAAGTATAAAACGCCTGGGAATTAGAGGCGTAAATAGCTTTTTCGAAAGAGGATATCTGTTATCAGGGCAATTATTTCACATAGGCCCAGTTTCTCGTAGAAATTTAACAACCGCGATAGCTAACTATCTTGTCAAGATTGCTTTAAGTCGACATCTCGCTTACACAATGTCTTGACATTTAAAGTTTCGCTATTCAGTACCCATGGGCTGGTTAAGTCTTATCGTTTAGACGAGACACGCACCTGGTTTTTGGAAAAGTTTTAAAACTTGTCCGCTCGTGTGGCAATACCAGATCAAAGCTAATTGTCTTCGAAATCTCACCCCGACGACGTCACAATAACGTATTCATTTCTCATTGTTTGTGTTGCCGGAATCGGTTGGCGGAGGTAAATATACTAAATTAATGCATTTGTTTAATTCCTATTCGTATTTACTTTAGTTTGGAATAAAATTGCATATCGGACATCACGAAGTATTCCATCGAATGCCTTTTTTAAATCGATGAACACAAAGTGCAAGTCCTTTCGTGCTGCTCTATACTTTTTCATCGCAATACGAATGCACTGAATCGCATCAACAGTTTGTGTCGCATATGGCTTGTGATCACGCCGGCCGGTGATACATAATCAGAAATTGCTCGATCAATCGCTTTATGTCGCCAGCATGGTTTCTATATCCTTACCCCAGGAACTGCTGGCTAGTGCCAGTTAGAACGTTATTTCGACTGTGGATTTTGTTAATAACAACGTCGACGTGTCGATTCGACTTCATCATGGTGTCTAAGTGAACCCCAAGGATTTTAGGATGTGTGACAGTAGGAATAACGTCTCCTGCAGTGAAAGACGCTATTCTGTTGAACTCCTCTGAGCCATCCCTCTTATGTGTGGGATTGGGTGCCTTAGCAGTGAAATGAAGCATAGTTTGATCGTATGGGCGACGTATCTATCTATCACATTTTCTGGTCTCTAATCTAAGATGACACTAACGAAAAAAAACATTAAACCTATTTTTCTCCCATTTCTTCAGAACAATTCCAATGTAAAATCTTATGTTGCTCCTCACGCACAGTATAACTTCGACCTTTTGTTAAATTTAAGGTTTACTTTCGATTCACTCACTCAGCACAAGAATAACGACAAACGACGAATAATGTTTTACGTTTGTTTCATAATATAAGCGCTGTTACATTGGGCCAGCGCTTACTTATCGTTTCTGGACTATGAACGCGTTTCCATATGCTATAAGTATTGCCAGCCTAGAATTACACAAATGAAAGAGAGCTTTACATTTTATTTGACGAATTAAGCAATTATATTAATGTGCGTTTTGCATACTTTTAGGATAAAATTAACGAGACTTTGAGGAAACGCACATTATAAATTATACATGCTTTAACGATTTGATAACTTAACAACGCTTTAAAGAATTGATAGCTTAAAGTGGTTGATAAATATCTACGAGAAACCGGCCCATAGACGAACATTAATGAATTATTCATTTTGGACAACAACAGTAGAGTGTTGTAAGTAATCTATCGTTTTGGTTTCCTTCACGAATTTTTAGTTTTTATTCTGCAATTCTGCGATAGAAAAATTTCGGTTGCACTGTTTTTATGCGGTGCTAGCAGTGTCGATCCTATACGTAGGGGTTTTGGGAGTTCAAATCCCCTCCAAAATGAATTGGTGCTACAATGATGAATATTTTCTTAACCCTAGAGAGATAATCATATTTTTTACCCCTGAAAAGATAATCATACGTCGATTCGACGTGTTGCTAGTTAACATCCTTATAACTTCTTTGTTAAGAGTAACATGTTGCTAAAAGGTAGATATATAATCATTTTTTGTATTTAATATTAATCTGTTAAACTCGTGGTTTTGCAAAATTATCATTTGTTTGTTTATATAATATTAATTTTAAAAAAGTGGTACTATGAGAAAGTGGACTGTCCTTTCAATAGATTAAAATAAAGGATATCTTTATCGAAACAGGCTTTTAGTGGTTATATCCAAGTGAATACACATTCACATTATGAAGATTTATAAAAATGTCAATTCGGGGCAATTAAAATATTTTTCAGTACAAATTTGTTAAAGATAATCATACGTTGATTCGACGTATATTTGACTTATGACCCCCAATATCTTAGGCTGTGTGGCACCCAAGCCAATAATTTTGCCGCGTAATTACGCCTACAGACATGAATTGAGTTAAATCTTGGAACCAACAAATTATGTAGCTTCACTAATGAGATATAATAAAAAGAAAAATTTCTGTACGTCGATTCGACGTAGATTATCTCTCTAGGGTTAAAATAAGTATCAGTACTGTCTGAAATAACGGTGGTTTGACATAGTGAGGTTACACAGGGCTGCAATAGTGACAGCTGTCGTAATCGCGCGGAAATCAACCGTTTTGGTTACTTTGCTATACAGCTGCCTAGAGCTCACCAACAAATCGTTTAATTTGAAAATAGGAACATCAGCGACTAATTTATTTATTTTTTTTGCAGGTGTAAAGTAATCATAATTGGTTCTTATCGCTGAAGTAATCTAATCGACGACAGGCACGATCTTGACCTTGCAAACTGTGTCCATTGTGTTCTGTAAACGCCGTATCAGAACTATTGTGTTCTCTAACCTCACCAAATATATCTCTGCAATAGTTGCTATTTTTCTGAGTTATGTATTACTTTTTTTTAATGAAGTTCGCAGTCGAATTTGTTTGGTAAAATTTTAAATTTGATTCAAAAAATTAACGAATTTGTTTTGAAACTAACTAAAAACTAAAAGTTAACCCGTAACCAAGGGGCGCAATTTAAAAATTTCGCCTAGGGCGCAACATAGGCGCCGGCCCTGAGTACAAGTCAAAGTGCCCTGAGCTTTACTAAACGCTTACTTGTATAAAGTTTTTGTATATGCACTGTATGTGTACATATTCCCAAAACTGGTACTTAAATCTGAGTACCGAACAGGCCTAATTGAAAGTGCTTTTCAAAATGAGATGGCTCTAAGGTATACAGCGAAAGTTTCCAAAAATAAGAAATATGCAGAGATTGCTATTGAATGAAAAAAAATGCCAGCAATCAATGCGAAAAAGTTATTTTAAAAACCTTTGTGTTACTGAAAAATTCAAGAGCTCAGGTTGCCTACTATAATGACTAATGAAAATAATTGACCCAAAATTTATGAAACCCAAAGAAATCGTAATACAGATGATATTTCGAATGGTTGGCGAGACGAAATTAACAGAAATGGAGAAAAACATCATAAATAAATATGCATAAGACAAAATCTCTCTTAAAGTTAGACAAGAATTACGGAACTTTATAAAAAAGTCCAAATTTACTTTAATCTAGCGCCTAGTTTTCAAAAAAAAATAATTTAAGTTATCATTGCAATGGAAATTTCATGTATTTTTGTTTTTGTTCTGATAATATTTTCTGTATGTATTATTTGTCGTTTTTGAAATAATGGCAACAGACCCAAAAGTTTGCCCTTTATCGGTCCCCAAAAATCAGACGAAAATTCAGAGCTACATTTTTTCCATGGAGATAATATAGTTACCGCACAAAAAAATCCAAAATTTTTTTTGGAGTTTTTAACGAATGTTCGGAACTTGATCATGAGGGAAAATGAAAACTCCGTAAACTGAATTTCTACTTATTTTATGCTAATGGAGTCACGGAAATGCAATAGAAACGCTATCTCCCAAAGTAGGTTCGTCTAAGAAAAACTTTCCTTTGAAAACCAATCTTAACCAAATCTCACGTAAATATGTTTCTTTTGAAGAAATAAAAACTATTGAAATGGATAGACTAACTATCTTATGGGCCAGGTTTTTCGTACATTTTGACATGTATATGTCTTTGCGGAGGTTACCTGGGAAATACTGGGTGTCGTTCCGCGAAAAAGCGTCACGAAAAACTGTAACGAAAACGTTTTTTTTTTAGATAAAGAAAAAAAAATCTGATGTTGCAGGGATCGAACCATGGTCCGAACCGTCGTCAATACCTTCCAAAAAGCCAACAAAGACCACCAAACCGCCTTGACCACACTGGAGTGACAGATAACGGCTGATGCAATTATTTTGTAAGCAATAACGTAGAAATATGCCCTAAGAGAAAACTTCTCGGAGTTTTGTGTAGTGGTTAGTCTTATCGTATAGACGCACACTATTTTCGGGAAGATTTTACATTATATTGTAACCAAGCAAAATATGGCAGAACTATACAAAATTACCGAAAACTCAATTCAATATAATGTAGAAGCATTCAGAAAAATATAAATAAGATGTACGAGAAACCGGCCCTGTGGGCTGCCGTTGAACAGAATTATTGCTTTACTAGTTTTAGTTTGCTTTATAACGTTTTTTATAAAGATAATCAAACCTCGACACAATCACCAGAATTATGGAACAAAAAAAAATTAACCAACATTTTTAAACCAAAATTTGGTTGAGTATCTACACACGCCCTGTGGCATGGGTCAACAATAGTGCCTCCGCTTCTCCTGGTGTGTCGTAAAAGGCGACTTAAGGAACAGGAGAGAATAAAACTCTCCTGAGCTTCGAATATACATATCTTTACAATTGGGAGCGTAATGTGTTGGTTTAATAACACAAGGCTCACAGAAGTCGAACAGGAAATGATCGCATACAAAATCGGTATACTAGGACTGAGCGAAACAATATGGCTCCATTCGGGGGCGACTTTATCACCAAGCTCTCACACCGTATTACTCTACTCTGGAAGTCAAGACGATAATAAACCTGGGCAAGCTGGCGTCGGGATCCTGTAGACTATAGGAATGCACGCCGATCCCTTATCGCCTGGAAACCTATTTCCGATCGTATCATTACAGCCAAATTCAAATCCAAAGTAGGAAACATCACAATTATTCAGTGCGACGCACGCACCGACTGAACCTGCAGATCAATCTGCAAAGGATGTTCCAACTACAAAAAAAGTAAAGGTGGAAATCGTATAAAAAAATGGTTGCAAAGATATAAAAATATGAACACCGCCAAACTCTGTTATACGTTTGAAACAATGTCGAAGAAATAAATTCTTCAATATTGCAATAGACTATGTACCTCTAATGATTCCATCAATTCCCAAATTCAAATGTTGCAATCAATTTTGTAAATTTTGACACGTCTCTGTCTGTTTATTCAACCACTTGTACTTGTCTTGTATGTGATGCGTTGATCTGTGGTACGTGAACGGTTCCAATCAACTTCTTGTATTGGATTTGAAAGAAGCATCAATATTGCTTGTTGTACTAATTTGGTATGAAAATAGGTCGATAGCATCGCAATGTAAACAGACACACACCTATCAATGTACTCTTGCTACTATTTTGAATTTTATTTTTCGAACACTATTTCCGGGATGACAAGATGATTCTTTGATTATATTTACTGACCTCTCGGATGTTTTTTGAGTGTTTCCCGTTTTGTAAACACGATGCAGGTATCTGGGTCACTGCATCGGTTCTTATGACAGGTAGGTACAAACTAGAGGATGGTGGATAGTGCAAGGAGGCATGCATAATTAAGAATTTAGCTTATTATAAAAAAAGAATGAAAATAGGAAGATTATATCATTTTAATTTAACTAGAAATATGCTTTCTATTATCTATATATTCCGAATTTGACATTGACCAATTCAGCCTAATTCCCGACAAAGTCTATAGTGAATAAACAATTTATTTTTTCATCATCAATGATAATTGTTAGGTCAATAAAGGCATTACGAATGATATTAAATGTATATTGTGTGCAAAAATGATGACAGCCATACATACATACATTGTTAAGAATGTTGTTGCTCTCCGAGCGATTTCCCGATTTACGGGCATATCGACTCGGAGAGTGCAAAAATTGACATTCGTCGGTTTCGATCGAATGCATATGACACAGCACTCTCATCAGGTGCCGTCGCTAGTGCTGTGTCATATGCATTCGAGGACGGCACGACCGAGAATGCACTGGCTGGTTGTTGTTCAACCGTATATAAACTGACAAAAATCAATCGTTGCCACGGATCACGTTTGAGGCGAATAGCAACTTACTATTTCAGTGATCCGTCCAACATCCCTTGGCCAAAACGCCAATGGTTCACATAAAATCAAGATATGTGTGTTGGGACGCAGCCTCCGCTTCCCACGAAACAGCCGTGGAGCCCTCCGCTGCCGTCCCTGTTCCCATTCAGTGCGGGTACACTTAATCATACATACATTGTTAAGAATGTTGTTGCTCTCCGAGCGATTTCCCGATTTACGGGCATATCGACTCGGAGAGTGCAAACATTGATTTTCGTTCGGGGAATTTACCCACTAAAAAAAAAAGATGAAATGTGTATTTGATAAATGTAAAATAGAATCAGTGAAAAGAAAGATCGAATTAAATTAGGTTCAATTCAAAATGAATTCTTGTTTATGACAGAATTAAGAAGGACCTTTTTTGGGGGAAAAATATAATTCTGTCATTTGCCTTATTGTTACGCGTGACTACTGACTGCGGTATCATGTATGAGCGATTACATTGAGTTAAATCACTGTAATTCGGTAATAATAAAATGCAAGTAAAAATTATTATATTTATTGAGAAAAAAACATAAATTGCCTACGAAATTTCTAGATTCTAGAGAGTTTGACGTTTGTTGGTCGTTGCAATCATATCCGAAAAATGCACTTAGTTTAAAGAAGATTCAAATTATCTTTGGGCTACATTTTGTTTATGTTACCAAGACAAACTTTTTATGCGGTGGTTACAAGTTACTGATTAGTTTAAACTAGCTAGAATTCAAAGAACTAGTATAATATGCCTCTATATGCCTCCCACCCTGTTAACTGGATACACACAGCGCCCAAAATGGTCATTTGTAACAAATAAATTGCATTTTTACAAAACATGAATCATCTTGTAATTACGCCCACTCTAATCTTCATCGAAATGTTCAAAAACAAATAATTTCTTAATGCATTAACCCTAATGGTATAATCGAAGACATTTAGAGACATGCAACCGAACAGAATACTATCTGTTCTATCTAGAATCTTTGGCCCACCAGTGCATTTTAGGCCCCTCTTTTGTCTAATATATGTTTAGAGACAATAAAATAATAAAACAGTAGGAGGTGTTTTCTTTCGTGAATTTAATTGCATGCCCACTTCAATTCAGATCGTTAAGTTGTTATGTACATACATATTTTGATGAACTGAGTGAACAAAGGAATTTGAAAGACGCGGATAAGAATATTTTCAACAACGCTAGACCTTCTTATAGCATCGTTCAGGGTATACAATGAGAAAAAAGCTTAAAAATTGGACAAAGAACTCTGGATGAAGACGGCGCGCGAGTTAAAATGTCAGTAATGAGAAAAACTGAAGAGGACTTGAAAAATCGTTCGGAACGCAATTATTTTCAAAATTGAATGAAATCACGATTTTTCTTTTCATCCGAAAAGGATTAATGTTCAAGTGCATAATATAATCTTCAGACGTTATTTTGATACAAGATTTTTAATGAGTTTCTGGGGATTTTGAATGGAGAATTGTGAATTATTAAGTTTTATTATAGTAAAACTCAACTCATCATCAAAGATGATGATTGTTTCTAAAAAAAATAATAAATAATAAACTGATACGAGAGATTCCAGCCTCACAGCTCTGACGACCCTGGCTAAGTTAAGTCGTTAGCGAATTTCATCGATTGAAATGAGATTCATATGGTAGAGTTCCTCCAAAGAAAAATTATTCCTGTAGGAGAAACTGTTGATCCGTTATCTGGACAGAAGGGTTCAGCGGCCTGCATATATTTCTTGATTTTATGCCTACAATGCCTAAAAAAAACTTTTTACTACTACTTCTACTGTTTTAGACAAGTAGATCCACAATATTGTGAAAATAGTTTTCATAATGGACCAGTTCCTTTTCATTCAGTATTCAAAAACTCAACGAACTGGATCACAATGGCTAAATTTTACGCAATAGCCTTTAAGATAAGCACTCCTTTTTGCAAGTCGAATCCTTTCAATATTTTCGTGACCAAAACACAGCTGATATCCAGACAAATCCCCACCAATAAGCTTT
Source organism: Microchrysa polita (assembly GCA_949715475.1). Lineage (NCBI taxonomy): Eukaryota > Metazoa > Arthropoda > Insecta > Diptera > Stratiomyidae > Microchrysa > Microchrysa polita. The sequence continues at coordinate 16,010,768 of OX454415.1, forward strand.
TGAGACACTTTCTTCATAATTGACTAATTGCTCCGATTTAGCTCAGCCGTTTATAGGCAATTTCGAGTCAACGTTACATTGCATATCGTTTCGGAGTGTATACTCGTATAATGTTGCAAGCACTATATATTTCCTATCCGCACATGTACGGACAAATGGACCACGCCGAGATTCGATCTCCGGACCTCTAGATTACTAGCATCGTAGAGTGCGACTCAATCAAGTGAGCCACAGAGCGTGTCTTGGGGTTGCCTTGAGTTAAAGTTAATATTTATGCTTAAAGTTAAGAGCATTGACACAAACATGCTCCAAATTGACGAATTTCCATGATAAATTGGCGAATTTAAAAATGATGTTGACGAATTTCCATTACCAATTGACGATTTTCCATGTCCTAGTCACGAAGTTCCATGTTAAATTCACGAATTTCAAAATATAGTGAACGAATTTCCAATAAAAATTAATGAATTACCATCACATATTGCCCAATATCTTGATATATCAAGACTAATTTGAAATGTAAATCCATCAGTTTGATCTGGAAGTTCGTCGAAATGATCAGGCAATTCGTGGACATGAAATTTGTTAACATGATTGTAAAATTCGCCAGTTTGTAATGGATATTCGTCGTCGTAACATGATGTTGAAGTCCAACAATTTAAAATGAAAATTCGGCAATTTGATCTGGAAATTTATCCATTTGTAATTGAAAATTGTTAAGACAATTTTGAAATTCGTCAATTGAACATGGAAACTCGTAAACTTGATTTAGGAATTCATCAATTTGCCGTCAGGATGCCGCAGGAGCGTTTCCTTTATAAAGACAACACAAACATTCATGGTGACAGTGGGATTTCAAATGTGTAAATCGAAAATTTTACTGCACAAAGAAAGGGCCCCCGGCTTTAAGTTCGAACACAAAGATTTTCAAAAACCTTACGCCACTTTATAATTTTGGATGTGGCTTGCGGGCCCGTGTTCCTCTGAACACATTGAACACCGTACGTTACGCCACTGACTCCCAGCGTCGCAGTTTTACTTAATTACTAGTTCGAACATCGCTTTAGTTTTAACTTTGACTGTGAGTAGTCAATTTAGCGACACAATCGAATATTTCTTCATTGTCGCCTTTAAATTTCAAAGTATTAAGTTTGGAGAGGAGAGCACATATTTGGCTGAATTTCCCATGTTTCAAGAGTGTGAAAGTGCCAAAAAGGAGACTGGGAAGAAACAAGAAAGATAAATAAAATAGGGTTCCGTTGTCCGAAAAGCTATGTTCAAATTGGGCATCGAACATACTGGTAGACCTAAAAAACAAGATTATTAAAATAACGGGTGGTCCAACTAGAATGCACGATGTTAATTGAGTGTCACACCTTAACGGTAAGTTTCTCGCCCAACTTTATTAGACATTTCTTTTCTTCAGTGTTTGGCAAATTAAACCAATTGAGCAGCGCGTTAAGGTCGTGGAAGTCTTTCACGAAAATGGACGTTCAAATCAAAATGCTTTTCGTGCACTTCGTGATTTTTATACCCTTCGCTCATAGAGTAAAAGGGTACATTAACTTTGTCATGAAGTTTGCAACGCATTGAAGGAAGCATCTCCGACCATATAAAAAGTATACATATATGATCAGCATGACGAGATGAGTCGATCGGACGATATCCGTCTGTCTGTCTGTCTGTCCGTCTGTTGCAACGCGTTTTTCTCGGCCACTAGAAAAGCTACGGAGCTGAAATTTTGCACACGTGCTTCTTATTATTGCAGGCTGTTTGTATGTTTGATTCACCCAAATTGGATCACGGGGTCATGGGGCTGCCAGACAAACCTAGCCCCCAAATTGAGTTCTTCTAAGAAAAACCAATTTCAACCAAATCTCACACAAATATGTTTCTATAGATAACACAAAATATATGCAAGAATGGATTAAATCGGACCCTGGGGTCATGGTACTGCCATACAAATCCAACCCCCTCAAATTAGGTTCTTCTAAGAAAAAGTTTTTCATTTATGCACCAAAATCAACCAAATTTCACACAAACGTATTTCTATTGATGACACAAAACATTTGTAAGATTAAATCAAATCGGACTATGGGGTCATGGGGCTGCCATACAAACCAAACCCCCCATATTGGTTCTTCTAAGAAACATTTGTTTACACCAATTTCACAAATCCTTGAATTAATGTGTCTTTATCAAAGCAACTAAAAAGTTCAAAACGAATGGAATCGTAGTGTGGGGTCATCCTCCGGCAACCCCAACAAAATTTTCCGAGTAAATATTTTTATTTGCCCACTTATTTCAACCAAGCCCAAAACTTTTGTCAAGATAGAAGAAAAAGAATGAGGAGATTAAATACCAGTCATAGGTACGTCCGAAAAAACTTTTAATCCAAGCGAAGGGTATCCAAATTTCGGCCGCGCCCGAAATTAGTAGGGGCGAAGCCCCCTAGTTTTTGTTAACATAATGGACCAAATAACGGACTTCTTGTGGCCAGAAATCGAGGATATGGACCTGGACGATATGTGGTTCCAACAGGATAGGGCCACTTGCCACACAGCCAACGAAACAATAGCTCTTTTGCATGATAAATTCAATGGCCGTCTTATCTCTCGTCTCGGCGATGTTGATTCGCCGCCACGATCATGTGATTTGACACCGTTGGACTTCTTTCTCTGGGGATATTTAAAAGAAAAATTGTACGTCAATAAGCCAAAAACAATTCAAGAGCTAAAGGATGAGATAATTCAGCACATTAACGATATTTAACCTCAATTATGTCTCAGATTCATTGAAAATATGGCCCATCGGATAGAAGTACGTATATGCCACCGTAGCCATGGCGAGCATTTGGTGGATATTTTGATTCACACAATTATGTGATAGATCCTTCTATCATAATAAAAAAAAATTAGATAATTCTCTAAAAAAATTTTGTTTTATTAACAATTAACTGCGTGCATTTACGTTGGACCGCCCTTTAGCATGGAACGCATGGCAGCAGCAATTGCATGAGAAAGGGGGAATTTCCAGTATCTCGCGCCAAATTTCAATTATGGCATTTTGATAATGTAAGTTTGAAATGATCGAATCTACAATCCTTTCAAGCGTTTGACTTTTACATGAGGTTGGTTTAGTAATTTGATTGCAAAAGAAATATACACTGAGCTTCAATGAAACCGGGCCACACGGTAAGCGCGAACTCTAATCAAAACACGCATTGTGTTTGTTGCGTGAGTTAACGGTACTTCAGATAAAAATCATAGTCATTTGAATTGCCATTAAATGCATTCTCTGTAGATATAACTTTCATAGTTGGAAGTTTCATACTTTTTGAGAAAATTGAAATTGAGTTCGAAAGTGGCGGGTGGCCCGATTTTTGTGAAGCCGAGTGTATTTCCGCTTTAGTGATTTAGTAAAAAATATTTTATGCAATAAAATTCCGTTTTAATTTCAACTAGCCTAACGAAAACAGTTAATTTTACAAATTGTCGAAGATGTTTGTACAGTCATACCTCGACTTAGGACGCTAATTGGTTCCAGGAAAATGCGTCCTAAGTCGAAAACGTTGTAAGTCGAATAACGACATGCACGTCGGCAAGAACACGGTCACAACTCAAAACTCGGCACTTTTTAGTTAATATTTTTAGTTTTATAAGAAAAAGGAGCATTCAAAATGCATGTACACATCAACGTTAACTAATTTTCGCAATATTTTTCATATCCCCTCTTGGGCTCTATTATTTTGAACTGGCGAAGCGTCGCGTCTGGCCAATTTTTGTTGTGACATAAATATTGAGGCAGAGTTATCTTTTCCTATCTAACAATAATTTAATTTGGAAAACACTAGAATAGAAAACTTCTTATTATTTGTTGAGGTGATCGTTTTATATTTCAAGAAAATATTCTCATTCTCATCGCAATTTTCCGTCCATATTTTAAATATGGACGCAAAAATTTAGCAATTAGCAATTTAGTTCAAGGTAAAAGTCAACACAACTGTAAATTATTAAGCCCCAGCTAGTGACAAGCAGCATATAGTCACTTATCAATCTCAAAAATATGAAAGAAACGGAGGTCGATTCCAAAGTTACGACTCTATTGCAGAAGGTCAGTACAACAATGTTAAAACTTCCTACTATTCGACAGATACTTAATTTATGAAATATAATTAAAATTTCTATAGACATTGTTGAAAATTTGCAGAGGGTATTAGGTTTCTTACATTTAAAGAAACTATTCCTCATTCTGGGAGTCTAATAAGTAAAAACGGTTATTTCGGAGTTACTACACACAGCTAGACTTTTAGTAAGTCGTGCAAACGCTAAAAAGGTTTAAATAAAACTTGAAATATTTCTTTCCTGTCGTATCCTAGGATAGCGTGAATGGTGTGTTCGGCTTAATTAAAGAGAGAAAAATTAATTCAATAACAATTCGTAATTTGATCGCTACCAATTTAAGGACGACTGCCAAGTCGTACTACCACGGTTCTTACCACTTGCTAAAACTCTCTATTGTGTGCGGGTTGCTTGGTACAAATAAAAGATTTTGCTGATTTCTTCTATTTTCGGTATCAGTTTAGGTTTAGGTCACAGTTCGAAAGGCTCAAGCCCCTTATACATGCTGACGAGGTTATAGTTTGCCTAGCTAATTTCTTTTGGTTGTTTTATGGGATTTTGTTTACTTTAAACTGCAACCACACTGTCCGGGGTTCGGAAACAGCGCGATACAAAAGATCAATGTTGTAGACAACATACGCCTGGCAGAGACAGAGGCGATAACAAATACCATTTGTTAAATTCCCCCATCATCACTATCTCTTTCAAGCGTTTGTTGACAATTTTGATCTTTTGTACCACACTGTTTCGCAAACCCCGAACAGTGTGGGACCGCCATTAGAAGTAAGCTCCATTTTCCGGCGTAGAGTGCTCTGCGTTTCAAAAATGTTTAATTCTTATAAGTTTTAATGATTGATAAGGAACTTTCACCTTCGCCGCAGAATTTGTTGATATACTTATGCTGCCCTGTCCTTTACATTAGCGTTAAAATTTACTTCTTTAAAAGGTACTTAACGAAACAGCTAATTACCTTTACCAAAACAAAACATCAGCTCAACAAATAAATTAGAAGCTTTATGCACCAGGAAAGAAACTGAGTAAAAACCAAAAAAAAATCCGTCTTAATACTTGCTCGTGTGTTTTTAAACGATTCTTTTTTTTTAATCGCGTTGTAAGTCGAAACAAAAATTGTTGTAACTCGAGTCATGGTCTAAATTGTTCACGCGTTGTAAGTCGAAATGTCCTAAGTCGAAGCGTCCTAAGTCGAGGGATACCTGTATATGGAATGCCACAACGGCAGAAATTACGTATTAAGTTTAATAATGAAGAAAGGCTACATAAATCAGAACGTAATTTTCATAAGAATTCAATTGATGCAATATCAAAACCGAGGCGGAAATAACCCTAATTTCAAATCAAGTCAAAGAAATGCAATCACCAATGAGGATCAAAATTTAGCGACACAGTTACTGCAAATGTGAAGAGTAACTTTTAACTCTAACAATATTTTTCTCTTCTCCTTCTCTGTACCGTAACCCCTTGTGGAACATGGTGCGTTCACTCAGCCGTTTATAGGATAATTCGAGTCAACATTAAATTGCTTATAGAGGAGTGTATATATTAGAAAAACGGAGGTGAAAAAAAGCTTAGCGCCCATAACTTCGTTACCGTTACTCCAAACTAGAAAAAAGCAACTAATATGAAATGTGTCCATCGAGTTCTTTGACTTGAGTACCCATACGTCCATATCCGATAAAAACGACAAATCACCGGGACACCCTATTATCTTTGGCCTACCAACGTCTAAGTATTTCGTGCTAAAGACCGTTACGATTCTACACATTCCTACCAAATTTCATGAAGATCGGTTAAGCCGTCCGCGAGTTATTTAGTGAACAAATTTTCAAATGTCCGGGACACCCTGTTATCTTTGTCACACCAACTTCTAAGTATTTCGTGCCAAAGACTGTTACCATTCTACAGATTCCTACCAAATTTCATGACGATCGGTTAAGCCGTTCGCGATTTATTTAGTGAACAGACGGACGGACAAAATCGATTTCATAAGGGTTTTTTGAAAAATCTAAAAAAACCCTAAAAATCGTAGGTAAACTTATGGTATGGTGTCCGTTAAAATCAAGGCGTGCAGTTTATTCTTCCCTTTTTATAATTTTAACAAATCTTTCACTTTTTATTGCTATTTGTAAGGCAAATCTGCCATGGTTCTCATAAAATAAGTCTAATCGCTGGACTGGACCAACGAGTTGTGATCCCTTATAAAATCGCCGCGACCCCTCAGGAGGTTTAGTTTCATAAAATGACACTTCTTACTTGTTCTTTTCGACACATTGCAGTTTTATAAGGAACTTTCCATGTAAACTCTATAAATTTAGTTGCATCATTAATTTAAAATAGAACAATCACATAAATCAAAACTAGATAAAGATCATAGAGCTGCTGTTAATTATGATAATTTTTATTCACCAACGCAGCGCCAACCAAAAACCTCCTTGATATCACAACACGGTGTCGAATTCACCAGCACTTTTCAACATATCTTACTTGACATTTCCCAAGCCATCCACCCACGTGAACCTAAAGTGCATGTTGTCTTAAAATAAACCAAAAGTAAACAATATGTAACCGATTAGTTCATAGAACTATTAAATCAACACATATTTACAAATGTGCAGTACCTAAACGCTCTCATTATCCACCATAAAATTCTACGAAGGTGTCGTTAACTTTTATGACGATTAAAGAAAAAATCAAAATCCTAATTTTTGGTATTACGCATGTTACGAATAGAATATTTACGTATACACCACTCTATACTATACTGATACAAGCTACGCGCTTATCATTATCATCACAGATGCTTATCAAAACATGTTTCTGTTATACTTATCAGATAAACTCTTGCACTCTTGGAGACAATAAGCAAATGTTTTTAGGCGAGACGCGATATTTCATCTTGACAAAATCGTTATTTGTTGAGCGTCCCAGATGAAAAGATACGGTTTGGAAAAAAAAAAATATTATGCGGCAAGATCCGATAAGCTGACAATAGAGTAATCCCTAAAACCAGCCGGCGTCAAGGTAGGAAATTAACGGTTCTTCAGGAAGTGTTTTTTTTTTTGTTCTCCCTGATTTGATAATACAAAATTGCACCTTTCTTTCATTTTATTATGATGATGCATATCAAATCAAAAACGTAAACGGTGTGAGTCTTAATCGTGATTCGACTGTGATTATAATGATAAGAACAAACTAAAGCTCAGCCCGTATTTCTCTAAAAAATGAGATGAGAAAGCATGTCATTTAGTTGTCGCCTTCTTTTTTTTTTCTTAACCTTCCGGCGGGTGCAATACTAATCCTAACACGATCGGGCGCAATGCATCTGACAGATTAAGTTCAGAAAATAAGATGAAACTAAGTTTCTGTATATTCTACACTCTTATTTATTGTTGAATTGTCTTTTTGAAACAGTTCTACGAAATTTTAGAAACAAATACTGGCTCACAAAGTTTGATACCCTTCACATTTTCAATTTTCTAAGAATATTCCGCTTTCAATAGCCTAAATATTTAAAAAACCTCCAACAACTCGACCGCTTAAAAAATGTGAGCTTTTTTTTACTAAAAACACACTATTGAACGATTTGGTGAGCCTAAAAGTCAACACAACGTTATTACGCAATGTGAAGAGTATAACTCGTGGAAATTTTCATAGAAAAGGAAAAATAACACAATCGGGCGCAATACATCTGAGAGATTATTTCACCCCCTCCCGCCCCTCATACATATGGTAGATAGAAACTGAAAACTGCTTTGGGTAGTTGATCGATAAAGATTAAGCTACTGTGAGTTTCAGATCTCTCCCTTTTCATGTCGCTGATTGGCGCAACAAAAACTGGTCACTTAATCTGTCAGATGCATTGCGCCCGCCCGAAGGTTAAGAATGCAATTTAAAGAAAGATTCATTTGAATTCTATCTTTTTCATCAGCGAAAGAGGCAAATCTTTTTTATTCGGAGACTAGACAATATCACTAATGATGATTTGAAAACGTATCTTACAATAAACTCCTTGAACCTTCGTCAGACTTGTCGTATCCATACAAAAAAAAAAGAGGCAGTGACGTTGAAAGGCGTCTATTTCATCAACACATGTCTGTCCTTGCAATATTAATTACGAAAAAGAAAGATAAAGGCACAAGGCTGCAGACTTACTATAATTAACAAAGCTTTAAGTAATGAGGTTGCAACTGAAGATTGTTTTTTTAATTTACCAGAGGAGCTATGTTAAAATTAGTGCAAGTGGATTTAGTGGTGGCTCGCTCCAAGCAGATAAAAAATCTTATAGACATTTGGTTTTAACAGAATAGATAGTTTTTGACGAGTTAAATGTTCGTCGAAAATTCAGTTTCAGCTCAAGAAATGTTTTGACTGGCAATTTTGAACTGTTCAGTTAAACTTATCTCAACAGTTCATTCGTGAAGTAGTTCAATTTTTTTAACTCAAAATTTTAAATTTAATTTTAGAATAATTTCAATTGGAATTTTCAGTGGATCACTGCATTCAGTAATAATCATAACTCCATTAATAAATTGAAATAAACTCTTTTATCTAAATTGATTTTGTATTTGTACTCACTTCGCCATTATGGTAGTCCATTTTATCTGCATCTCGTGCCTGAGAAAATCGATCGTCATTTCTCGCAAATCCATCAGTTGTTCTCTTCTTCGGCATTTCATCTTCTTCGATATAGTAGTCCTCATAATCATTTGCATTCCCATTGTCATCGCCGTTTTTATCATCGTCATCATTGTCATTATTATCCTCGTAGTAATGATCCTCAACGTCGTCGTCGTCGTTGTCACCGTCATCATCATCTTGCGACGCATCCGTGTGCCTCGCATAAAGTTGATTGTGTCGACTATTTGCACTCGCACCGTTGCGCCCATCAGGATTGCCTGATGGAACTAGTCTTTGTGTTGTTGAGACCATTCTTCGAATTGAGGGTGAAGTCGTGGCAATGTTCTGGATGACACTTGATCCCAGATGACGATTCTCTGCCCACAATAATGACTTTCTATGCGATTCCAGGCTATCATCGTCCGGTCGTTGCCTAGGTGTCTGCAGATTTATCGAATGCTGTGTAGGACGATGCAGAAGATGCGGGGAGTGCTGATGGTGATGTGCACTTTGATGATTATGCGGTGTTGGCTGATTATGACGATAATAGTGATGAGGATAATGACCGTACGACTCGGTGGGTTGTACGGTAGTTGATGCCCGAAAGGCATGCACAGCCTCCTCAATTCTTCTATTCGACGAGGAGCGATAACCACTCCGGTGTGAAGATGCTGGTGACGGAGTTGATACCATGACTGAAGAAGGATGGGTGCGATACAATCCTTCGTTACTTAATGAATTTAAACCTAAACTAGGATGCTGATGGCGATGCAGATGATGACGATTGTGTTGATGGCGCAAATGGTGTTCTCGTTCTTTGATTCCTCTAATGCCATTCATCACAGGTTCGTTTCGCTTAAAGCCTACTACTTCGGATGATGACTCTTTGGTGAGTCTGGGCGGTAGGGGATTGTGACCGTAACGATGATGGGTTCCGTCCGGATGTCGACTGTAGCCATTCTGAAGTGAGTTAACTGTTTGTCGAACGTGAACCAGCACGAAGAGACAATAGAAAAGAATCATTTGATGATTTCTTCGAGGGCATATCATAGTCCGTTTGTGTGGGTGCGTATCTGGAAAGGAAGTAGAGAAAACATGCGGTTAAACATTTATTGAATACAGTTTTACTAGAAAGGTAGCCTTAAAAACGTGCCGGACTGGATTCTTTTGAATGTAATTGTTTGTTTTTAGTGATTTCTTACCTAATTCAGATACAGTTACTAATTATAGTCACTTCTTCTCTATAACGAATCAGCAAGGGACCGATCAATTTCTTCCTTATAGAGAAAAATTATATTTTTTTGTTCATTTGTATACATGTAACCAAATACATACATATATGCAGGAAGGTTTTTGGTGTTTTTTATCGTTGTCAGTTGAGCATTGTTGGTTTAATTCTTCTACCTTGGTATAAATAAAAAATATGACATACATATTTGAATTTAGGTGAGTTTAGTGGAGAATCACGGCGTTACTGTCCAGCTGATTTGAGGCTATGATATATCTAGATGGCGTTGCTACAACGTAAAATCGTCGGACAATTGACATACATAGTCGGGGAGTCCCTAAAGTGTCTTTAGTTTTATTCCACTCTGTTTGATTCCTTTATTACTGGGGTATTCCCCTTAGTTACAAAATCATCGGGGGAATTAATTAAAAAAAATCGTTATATAGAAGTTGAAAATACCTGAAAATACCAAGTTGGAACTGGAAAAATATTCGTTATAGAGAAAAATTCGTTATAAAGAAATTCGTTATATGGAGATGATATTCTTCAGGAAATTCGTTACATGGAAGTTAGTTATAGAGAAGTTTGACTGTATTAAAATTCATTTAGGAAAAAAGTATATCATTCGATAAATCTAAATTAAATTTTAACTTCCCAGCATTGGAAGAATATTGTAACTGCAGAAATGGCAATAAACCTAAGGCCACAGAAATAAAAAAAAAGTGTTGCTTATTGCTTGTCCAAGTATAAACAATAACAATTTACCATTGAATTGGCCAGCTAAAGCGAATGTTACTTCGCCAGTGATATGTACCGCGTTTTGGGACATGAGAGGTGAAATCGCGCTTGCTTTTCTCACTGAACAATGAACTGTAAACAGCAGCACGTTATATCCTTTTAAAAAACACAGTAAGACCTGCATACTGATTAAAACGACGCGATATTCCAATTCGTAGTACGATATTGCTGGAGGACAACAAAGGACTACATAAGTACTTATTCCGGATGATAAAATATCTCTTCGGATTCGGGCAGATAAATCTGTCGTAGGGGTCTGCCTGGGCTTGTAGGGCACGTTAACCATGTTTTATCTTTAGATTAAGCTGACCATAAGTACAGCATTTTGCTGTACAGTACAGAATTTTCACCTGTCGTACAGCATTGGGAAATGTACAGCAAAGTGTACATCATTCGCCATCCCACACAACAACTCACTCAGTGTCGGTTACAAGTACATATTTATCCATAATTTAAACTTTAAGCATACTTATAGCATGGTCGTTCACACTGGATATAGAATGCTTTAAGCTTATTTATTGGATAAAATGTATGAGTAACCGGTATTCAGTCTTGTCTGCTTTTAAGGTGACTCCTGTAGGTACCATGTACTATCGATGTGAAATAATCGCAATTTTATGTTTGGCAATCGTTCATTCTCCATATCTCGGAACCAGTGTTGCCAATTTAGCCGTTTTCCGGCTAAATTTAGCCGGAAGCCGTGCTGTTTAGCCGGAAGAAATTTCTAATTCCGGCCGGCCGGATTTTTAGCCGGAATTTTTTTTTCTTCGACCGTTTTTTCGGCTAAAATTATTTTATGGATTTTTTTTGAAACGATTCAATTTTTCAATATTCACAAACAAAATAATTAATCGCCGTGAAATTATTTCTACATACACTTATTGTCGTGTATTAGGGTAAGTACCTACTATGTCCAATTAAAGGAAAACTTTCATTTATGTCTCCTGGGAAAAATTTGCCGCGGAGCCTTGCCTTTTTTCAATAAATTTAGGGTAATGGGTTTCACGTAAACTGATATTAGTACCTATTCTAAGCATGTAATTTACTAACCACCAATATGGTGAATAATTTGCAAAATAGAAGACAGTTTCTTAGATAAAATTCTTAACTGAGCCATTCTTGGAGCATGGGGGTACCTGAACATTTTGTGTCAATTCTTTACCACAGATAACGTAATCATGTCAGATTAAGTACAAGGGTGAAAACTTTTTAGCGCGATTCATTGTTATTGATAATATTGCCGCAGTGTAGTGTTCAACACTAACGTTGTGCAAGTAGATTGCCCAGTAACCTACAAAAGTTAAATTTAAGTCTGTATGTATTTCGGCGGCAACCTACCCCTTTCTTTAGCACAAAAGCTAAGTGCTGAAGAAGGAGGTAAGTTGCCCCCGAAATATATACTCACTTAAATCTACTTTTGTAGTTTACTGGTCAAGCTACTTGCACAACGTCTGACGATTTATACGAGTAGAAACTACACATTTTCGTAGATGCATTACATTTTGTTTTGGGGTTTGTAGCAACAAATTTACCAAAAACCTATACCATTTTCCGGCCAAGATCATAATTTTGGAACATCAATTTTGTATCTTTGGAGCATCAAATTCGTAATTGCGGAATATCAACAAATAGAACAATGGAACATTCCTTTCGTAACTATGGAAAATAAAATAAAATTTGGAGGGCTCAAATTCGAAAAAGAATAACAAGCTTGACACACATATTATCGAATGACGCAAATTTATCATCATTAGCACGAGTTCCAAATTACGCATTTGGACCATCATTTGGTCAATAATGACTTTACACATTTCTATTCAAATTCTTTTTCTGTGTTCTCAAATTATTGAACTGAATATTTATGAAAATATCGCAATTGTGTGGGACATTTTCACCATTTACACAAACGTCAAAAGTAAATGACGAATTCTAATGACGAATCACCCCAATTTTGAGCCTTCATCGTCATGATGTATTATCGTCATGATGATTTGGATATGTGTCTTGGGCCTAAAATGGCTAAATTTTAATCAAAATTTAAAATTATTCAGGTGCGATGGTATGTAAATGCGGTTGCCCTTGCCCAGAGTTACGCATTGGACGTTCCTTTTACGAATTGTATGTTCCATAATTTCAAACCTAATGTGGTTATAGACTTGACCGAGAAATTGTACCTGTATACAACAATTTTGACTAGTTGAGCTATCTAACTCCGAACAAAAGTAAATTTTGACTGTAATGGAAGCGATTGGAGCATAAATGTAATAAAACTAAGAAATTTGTCTAAAGCATAGTTTACGGGTAGTACCCCAGAAAAGAAATAAAATTATTAAAATCAGTTTTTTACTATATTTTAATGTTACTTTTTTGTATGATTTAGGCGATTTTTTGGCCGTTTTCCTGGCTGAAATTTATTTATCCGGATTTTTAGCCGTTTTTGAAAAAAATATAGCCGGTTTTCCGGCTAAATTTAGCCGTTTTCTGAATTTCCAATTGGCAACACTGCTCGGAACCCTTCTCTGTCTTTCTAAGATCCGGCAAACTTGTAGAGCTACTTGGCGCTCACCTTTGCTGCAAACGACACGGTCTATCCGCGTTCGGAAGTCACGGCTGCCCAAATCGCGTTTTGAGTTTTCTAAAATTTTCGAAAATTGTCGATAACTTTGAAATTCCCTATCAACCTGTATAGGTAAAAGCATACTAAAGAAAGGACTCTGCCAGGGTTTTTAGATAAAGGTTTTTTTCCCCACAATATGTGCTTCGAATCAGTTAAATTGGCGAATCTAGGGAACCGGGCGTAGCATCATTTATGTAACAATGAAGAATTGCATACTCTCCTCAGAAATATTGCAATCAAGATAAGTAAACCTTCCACCGCTCAGGAGGTTCTCCTTAGACTCTACTCCGTAGCTACCATTTTATGTGTATAATCTTATTTCGAGTATCTTCCCTGTTAAGTTTTTCGTCTTAAAACATACGTTTGTGCTTCAAATTCAGAAAATTTTTTGTCAAGGAGTGGCGTAAATAGCTTTTCAGAAGGGATCAGTGATCAGTATATTTTTTGCGGCACAGGAGAAAAACATTAAATTGAAGAGTTCTAAATAAGGAATTGTTACAATATTTTTTACCATATAAAAATTTCCTTTGGTCGTTTGAGGTCTACTGACGAGATCGAAAATGGGCTGGGGCTTGAAGGTTTTGAAATTGTTTCAATTTTGCTTGTTACTACTTAATTGAAGTTGGACTTGAGACTCCTGAATGATACGCGGAAGGTTAATCCCGTCAGGCGACAAAGCATCTTAGGAAGAACTGAGAAGTGTGTAGCATCGCCTAAAATTATCAGTATGCAGAATACGTTCTGAACCTTGGAAGTTCGATCCTGGCAGATTGAGGCTGAGGGTGAATTTAAAATTAAAGGTTCGTCTGCAATACCGAGTGCAAATGTTAAGAATCGTTCCCACACTGGAGACGGATGCGGTCAAAATATGCCCCAGTGAGTGGTTTGTCTGTAGCATACAATAATGTTCTGCAGAACGTGGAAGCAGGACGTAGAGACACTGAGACCGCCCCTGTGAAGTAATACCGAAAGATGGTCTGGCGGATAAGTGAACGAGATGGTTGTGATTTTATTCGTTAAAAATCTTACATAACTGCACGCCTGGTAGCATGATGCAGTATTGTTTACGCAAAGTACAACATGAACATGTGCCGTAATGCCGCTAGAACCCTAGTGTATCACTAGATTATCTCACCATGCTGATTTTTGATATAATGTTAAGTTATCTTAGTAAATTGCAGCTGATCTGCTCTTGTGGTTATTATTCTTTCTCCAAATCGGCATGAAGGGGAGGGGCTGAGGCTTTGCATGAAAACCGAATACTGCAAGTATGTGTACTTACAGCATTGGATTTTCTGAAGTCTGGTCAGCTTACTTTAGATTCAACTTCGCCTACAACAGATATTTCTTCGCCTTGCAAGAAGGTTTTATATGAAATTCCGTGATTCCAGGGTCTGTTGCGACAATTTTTTAAATTTCAAAAATATTATCCTGCCAAAACAATAAATTACACGGTTGATTAACGGAAAGGAAATACAATAGGAAACACATCCTAAAGCACAAAGAAGTGCTTCGACACCAGGCCTCCGAATGGCAAAACAAGCCGTAACATCGCGCGATCTGATTGTTTCCGCTCAATCAATCAATGCAAAAATAAGCCATTGATTTAATTTTTAATTTCTAAAAAGTACACCTCGTACATGAAGTGCGATAGCACCGACTGAAAATTAGAAAAACGTCGCGAGTGTGTCAGAGGGAGTCCTGTCCAAGCAGCAATGCTTAACGGCGCATTTCGTCTAATGCCATTTCAATTTCGTTGTGTCGTGTCGTCATTGTTTCGACGTTAATTTTTAGTCGTGCGTCGCAATCGCACTACAAGAATAAACGTAGATAGTATTGCGGTATGTACGACTTCTTCATCAAGTATGATGCGCTGCGGTATCAATGGCTATTTCTCAAATAACACTCCAGTAACTCCTCCATGCGCTGTAAATTGCAATATTGAAAATATTTTCATTTTTTAAAACATCAATTTATTTATTGTGAGCATTGAGCTACATATAAATTAGTACATATGTATCTGCAGAATAAAAAAAGAAAACACAATACCCCAGCAAACAATTTTATCGTTTTTTCCGAAAAATCACAAAATTGATACGAAAACGATATCATTTAAATGAAAAATTTATCGTAAACTTGTCTCCCTGACGAAAAATCGCTTTTTCATCGTGAATATGTCAGGAATATGACTCCTATTAACGAATTATCGTCTTATCGGCCTTGTAATAAGGATGATAAAATAGTAATTCCTCTCAACGAGAGAACTATGAAATTGCCAAAAAATAAAACGACTAATTTATTCCCATAATTTGTAATCTTAGGAGGTTTTCACACTTGTATTTAATCTGGCCAGATTAGGTAATCTGCCGTATGATAAATTTAAAAATATACATATGTATGGATTTGACAGCTCAAATTAAGTAATTTACGGCCAGATTAAGTAATCTGTGCAAATTACTTAATTTGAGCTGTCAAATTCCAGACATTTTTAAGTTCACCACACCGCAGATTACGTAACCTGGCCAGATTAAGTACATGTGTGAACCTTATTTAACGTAAACTATCTAGTTCGCCCTTTACTATAAAACAATATAGACTTTAATATTTTGACATCTGACACTCCCTATAGTACAAAGTACGGCAATCAATCAATCTGACAATGCCAAACAGAACTGTAAACACGGAATAATTTTTCAAGAAACGTACACTTTATTTTCAGAAATAGTTGTAATTTTTGTAATTTAATTCACTATTTTGTTTTTGTTTGTCGAAAGACCCTGAAAATGTGCTAAATAGCCCAGATATAGGTCAGAATCTTGTTTTTTTTTTATTTATTCACGCGTTTCCATGCAGAAGGCAACACAAATGTTGCATACGTAAAAAAAGTTTCCTAAAAGAAGTGGACAAAATGGACATTATTTCTCATACCTTTGTCTTTATCTATCGTATGAGTCTATACCCTGAACAGCCTCCTCATCCTAAATTGTCGAAAAGTAAAGGGCAGACCATTTTCTTTCATACAATCCACTCCGCCTTTTTCTGTGCTTAATGACATTGATCCACAATAGCATAATTCATTTGCGCCTACTTTTGTCAATATCTCTTGGACGGATTTAGTACATGGTTCGGTAAATTGGACCCCTTAATGGTTTTCACTTAGAATAGCTATAGCTGAACGGAGGCGGCTGGGACTGTGGAATCTTTATTGTTAAATTAGGCTTTCGCCGGAATAGCAGAATAACTATTCAAACTTGCGAAAAATGTATAAGTATGAGCAAAAAATCACAATGAGTTCTTTTTCGCCTATATTTCTTGAACGTATCAACGAATTTCAGGTAACTTTTCCCCACTGGATTTCAGTAAATTGATGCCACCGGATTAGTCTACACAAAGCTTGGGAAAATTTACAATGAGCAACAGTTCACAATGATTTTTTTCGCAAACTTTTGCATATATTTCTTGATCGTCTAATCGGATTTTTTAAGTAGATAGATAGAGATAGTATTTTATCATTTTAATGAATTCCATCTTTCGCTTGAATTACTTCCGCTCTCATCAGCAGCTGAATGACTTCCACCCTCAATAGCAGAATATTGAAACATCTGTAACATTAGCCAGGAGAAAAATTGTAAAGGCAGTTCATTTTCTACATCTGTTGTCTATAACTGTACTGCTGATTGAATTACCGTGCTTCCGTAAAATTATCATCACCTAACCTCCTCCTCTCTCAATTATCTAATGACGACCGCTTCGAGATCATGAAGCATTTAAAAAACTGGTCAGAAGGTAATGGTGAAGGCAGTTAATTTTCCGCTGCTTTTGCCTATTTCTCTTGGTCGGCTTACCATATTTCAGTAAACTACTTCGATGGAACAATAACGACTGAAGTAAAATTGCCCAAGATAATATTTTCAATGGAGTTCATTTTATCTTGCGTTCCACCCTACCCTCACCTCCTGAATGACATTGACCCTTAATAGCAGAATAGCAATTAATAGAAAATGTATCCTAGCCTGCAATGACCACCAACTCCAATAGCTTATATGGAACACCTGGAAAATTGCTGAAGAGAAGGATTGGAGGCAGTTTATTTTCTGTACTTTTGTCTACATCAGTAGAGTATATTCTCCACCGGATTGGTCTCTACGCACAGAATAGCTATTGAAACCTTCACAAAATTCGCAGTGAGCGAAATTAGTAAGGAAGCTTTTTTTCACATACATTGATCTATTCCGTCTCTTGAACGGGTTAGCTGATTTCTGAAGATTTACCCCTCCTCCAGACTTCCAACAGAAGCAGAATAGCTATTGCCTATGTCTTAAACAATTTAACGGATTTCAGTTATTCCATAACTGCCTTCAACCAGAATGACTCCTGAAGAAAAATTGGAGAAGGAAACATTATCAAGGCAGTTCTCCTTCAGTTTACCCCTACTTTTGTCTACATATATTTCTTGAACGAATCAGCGGATTTCCGAAAACTCCGAGTTTCAGATTTCAGCAAATTACTTTACCCCTCTTTTGAGCGGCTTCCAAATAAAAATTTTGAAGGTAGCGGTTTTTCTCATGCTTTGTCCATCTTTCTTGAATGGATTTTTGTACATATGCCCCACCGGATATTACCGGGTGGGGCTTCCTAAGCGAAAGCCTTAAAGTATGTGGGAAATTTTCAACGAGCAAAATTATGAAGACAGTTCTTTCTCACACACTTTTTCCTATTCCTTCTGAATGAATTAGGGGTTTTCATGAAAATAAATCCTCCAAAATGATGCCGCGCCAGAGTTTTGGCCAATTCAGTAATTTTAAATGTTTGCACGTGGTTTTAGCCACTGCCAGGAATAGCAGAATAATATTATTGCACAAACTCGGAAAATTCTTCAGGGGAAAAATGATGAGGACGTATTTTCAGATCTCGGTAGTTTTTTGTCATCCACCAATTGGTACATTTAAAAGGTGGGGCGATACGAAGTTCGCCGGGCCAGCTTGTTCCATATAAAAAAATACAGCTGGGCAAGTTTTTTTTTCATTTTTTATATGGATTTTGTTAGAACGAACAAGCCAAAAAATGAATTCGGATTCTCGTGTGTGCGTGTGGGTGTGCGGCATAATAATAAATTGCTAACTCCATTTAAATCAACTCTATGGGAAAAGTAAATTGATTTGATTAATCCCTGGTTAATTTTAATTCCCAGCCGTAATAAATTAACTACCAAATCATGGCAAGTCTTTTAGTGATAAAACTTATTAACGCCCGCATAAAATGAGATAAGCCACAAATTCGATTAAAAAATAATAGATCAGTTTCAATAACAGCGAATCCTATCTCTTTAAAATGTCCACGGGCCTAAATAAAAAAAAAACAACAATTTCTCCGACAATGAATTTAATTTACGTGTTTTAATTGTGACAAATCAGTGTTAAAACAAGGTAAATTGAATTCTAAATCGTTCCCCTTTCAGGATGGAGTGGCCTTGCTTTTAATACAAATCTTGTCATGTTCATACGCGTATTTATCCATAATAGGTACTTATGTAAATTTTGCAGTCTATTCTAGACCCAAAGAAAAGCATCCAGCTTTCTATATTAAAACCGCGCACGGACCATAATTCAACATGTAGTATAAAATCCATCAACTTCCAGCAAAGAATTCTAAGGAAATAAAAAAAAAAGCGATTGAAATTGCAGGTTTTGCACCACAACATTTCGAAGCGGTCAATTAAAAAGTTTATTCGTTCCATGCTTTTCTAATTTTAAAATATCCATAAGTGGTTGCTACGTAATATGGAATTATCCTAGATTTTTAGATAATAGACGCATCCATATGAAAAACTCTCTGAAATAAGGAGATTTATTGCCTTTTTCTTGAGAATACTCGAATATATACGTACATATTGAAAAATTAAATTCCTCGAACTATTGCCAAAACTCAACAAATATACAGGGTGTCCGGAAACTGCCGCATAAACGCACCGGCTTGTGATTCCTCATGTGATTTCCAGCAAAAAGTTGTACGGAACATACCTCCAATTCTTAATCCTTTAGCCGCCACATGCATTTGAAGATTTTTGAAAAAAAAAAATTATTTTCTTGTACGACTTAAACCTTAATAACTCAAAAGCTAGACCAGCTAGATTAGCAAAATAGGATGATTATTAGAGCCAACAAATTTACCTAAAAAATAAAACTAACTACACTAAAATCGGATAAGAGGCTTGGTTTTTACAGAGCTTCAAAGTCAAATTTTTATGATTTGACCCAAAAAAAATCTATTTTTCCATCTCAATTTTCTCCAACTTCTGCCAAAGTGAGGTGCTCGTAAAAAAAAAATAGGCGCTTAGTCTTACGATCATATCTTTCTTACATCATTTTATTCTGGCTCCATTATTTCTAGCAGTCTTAATGCCGTAAGTGCACAAAACTAAGGATAATTTTGGCTCGATTTTACATAATTTGAATAAATTTTTCCAAATTGCAGAACTTTAGGGGCAGTTTGAATTGAATTCAATTGAAATCGAGGTAAAATTAACCCTAGTTTTCAATACTTAACGTGTCAAAACTGTTAGAAATAATGGAGTTAGAATAATTTCTAGCAAAAAAGTTGTACGGAACATTCCCCCAATTCTTAACCCTTTAGCTGCTACTTAGCTGCTAAAGGAAAAATCACATGAGGAATCACAATCCGGTGCGTTTATGCGACCGTTTCCGGACACCCTGTATCAGGCATATCGCATATCCACGCATAAGAATTTACAAAACATCCAATCTTCTTTTATTCATATAGGCATGCCACTTCAATCGGAAAGGTAAAAAAGTTAATACTAACCGTACTTGACGTGAATATCTTGAAGTCAACTCGAGAAAAATATGTTTCTCTTGTTTTGCGTACCGAATATCTCTGTGTACGCGTCCTTATAACAATAAAAACAGCAAAAAGGTCACCACCGGCTTGTTTTACAGCGGCGCGATATATGCAATATCCTTTCGTATGTATGCTCGTCTATTCCTCAAGAGTACGTAATCGAAGAAAGGGGTTCATGTAACACGATTTCACTTTCAGATACCATAAAACACTGCACAAGCTGAAACGTTTGTAAAAGGACGAATTCATGGTGGTTGGCGTTAACCCGTTTCCAGACGCTCGAACGATTTTTATAGCCCGGAACTTTGTAAGGGTTTTATTTTTTTCGTTCGTTCGTTCGTTTTGAAGTTGTTGGGTTGTTGTTCCTTTTTGAGAAACTCACAACGTCATCATCATCATATAACCACGGTAACGGAAGCGAATATGAAAAAAAAATCCTGGTGGAGGAGGAGGACGACGACGGCCACTATACTATGTCTCGGTAAAGTTGCATTAAACGGTTCAACGATTCAATCCTTTGTTTCGAAGCACATTCATGTGAAAATCCGAGAAAAAATCCTTTGCCTTTTTTTCCGTGCATTTTCCTTAGGACGACGTAACACACATTACATTAATCCACGTTATATTACACACGTCCGTTCTTTTTTTCATTCTTTTCATTCCTTCGCCCTTAACAAGCACGTACAATCATTCCATCATACACTATAGGGCTCTAGGACCAGAGCTCTTATTCACTGAAATGGCACACTAAAGATTAACAATATCAAAAAGCGGACGTATCCGGAAAATTTCTGAAAAATTACTGCTTTTTGTTACGAATAGGTTAATGACTCGACCGAAAACCTATTTAGAAGCAGTCCCACCGGACAAACGACCGAATGTCGAAATCGATATCCTGATCCGAATGTAACGACCACTGACCCAGATTCAGGGCCAATCTACTAGCACTTGATAAACTGGTGAGGTAAGTTCGAAGCACTTTTCGCGGTTTTTGCAATTTTCGCGTCTGCTGGCCGGCATCAGGTTATCGCTTTATTTATTTTTATTACGGATGAGCGTATGCGAAAGATACTCGTCGTAGACACAATGGGCGGTGGATCACACATGGGAGGATCAAGGTTGCTTTTCACTGACACGAATAGGGGAGAAACTATAAAACTGGCCGCGACTTTTTTTTCGTCATCTTCCACATATCATACTAGTATGACCGAACACAACAAATTACATTTTTTCACAATTTCATATTTTTTCATCCTTTTCTTTGCAAAATAAGTACTGTTGTCTTCATACCAAAAAGGTTAACGACTCAATGACCGTCACACAAATTTTCCTTTGGCCAAATCGCGAGTGCACTCCAACTGCAATACACAACGAAAATGAATCTTACTTATTTATGTATTTAAATCGCGCCAACAACTTTTCAAAAAAATTATTCAAACAATTCAGAACACGTGATCACTTTGATCTGATCCGATCTGACATTGGTTCATGTGACGAATCCTATTTTTTGAATTTTTCAAGAGCCTGGCGGTTCAAATGAATCACACAAAAAACACCCAACGTTTCTGCTGTTCCGTTTTCGCCGAGATACAAATTTATAAGACGTTCGATCTTGTAGCCGGCAACAAGAGATCTGTGTACCGTAGCAAGCTCAATCTTGCGACAATACTACACATCTCAACATCACACACAACACACAGTGCGGCCAGCAGGCAAGCGATACGTTCTTCCCGAGTAATCTCAGATATTGCCTGAATGGGTGCTCCAAGTACGGAACCGTATGGGATAGACCACGAAGTGAAGTGGTGTAGAATCATCATAAATGCGCTCAATGTACGTGGTCTCGGTTGGGTCCGCGATTACTCTTTTATTACATTCCGAAGATGTCGTGTTTTCTTAACAAATACACGTCATCGTCGGCTTTTTGAACGGTCCGCTTCTTGTCCGGCTGCCACTTTCATTCAACAAACGATCCGCATGTCTTTTGTCAGCCTCAGCAGCATCGCGGTAGCCAGCCGCGATATGGGAAGTGGATGTTTAGCGATCGATGACGAGATCATTATGAGCTCCTTGAGACTGTTTTTAAGTGAAATGATCCGTTTCAAGTGGTGTGAGGATTGGTAGAAAGTGGGTGAACATATGTGACATTTGAGCTAAAAGGAAGTAGCTGCGTATTATAAGAAGTGTTTCCGATTGTTTTTGATCCTTTGGAAGAAATTTGATATTGAGCTATTTTTGAAAATTAATAAATTAATTTAGGTACATATGCATTGTTATCTCTATACATGAACTACAAACTGGTTCAAGGCTTTTGGTCATATAATTATGGAAATCACCGAATACTTTATAGTTTTCAGTAAATAAGTTTTCTGAGAGGAAAATGAAAATTATGTAAATTCTATTTATTTCATTTTTTTTTTTTTTAATAATAAAGTAAATAAAAAGTAATAAGAGAAAAAGTTATATGTACTTTCAGTCGTGATCGAAATTTTGATATCCTTAAAATTTGAATAAGGTTAAGTAGGAACACGCTTTTCGCAAACACTTGTTGATCGATATTATCTTATTATCAAACTTCGCCAAAAGAAGGCCAATAAAGGCAAAAGGACTAAAATGCCAGATAGCCCTAATCAATTTTCATTCACATCACTCCTACAAATTCCTTCTCCCAACGATATCTCTATTCATCCTTAAAGAAGACAGAACCGATAGACAACTCTTGTTCATCCCTTTTAGCGAAAACTCGCTAAAATGTACAGACAAAAGTCACACGACTTTGACTCGAGTGTGTATACCCTTCTTAGATTTATTGTTAAATGGTACAGACACCTATTGTGGTTTAAAGATAAATTTGTCTACCACCGCACTTTTCAACACCATAATTCAATGGAACTGGATGTTAGCACGTACCTGGTGTAAAACTGATTATGATGACGACATTATTGGCTGCCGCCATAGCTTCTAGTCGTATAACATTATTATAGGGACTTGGAAAGATAGTGGCGGCAAGCCGGCAAGGCAAAGGTATCGCGTCTAAAAGAACTCCTTTGTCCTATACACTTCGTCTGCGGTCTATCTTTTCACACAAGATTGAGAAGTCACTAACTTCACTGACATCTTAGTATGCATTTTATCTGGTGTCAGATATTTTTGTTGATGGAAATACAGACGGTGGTATAAGTATACGGCGACTGTTGTTATAAAAGTATTTTTCCAGTCCAGTTCAAAATATGATTCCCTGTTGTAAATTAACCA
The DNA here is from genome assembly GCA_949715475.1 of Microchrysa polita. NCBI lineage: Eukaryota > Metazoa > Arthropoda > Insecta > Diptera > Stratiomyidae > Microchrysa > Microchrysa polita. The sequence goes on from OX454415.1 coordinate 16,034,280, forward strand.
ATGAATTGTGGTATTTTTCAATTATCACCTGGGCTTAGGTACGGATGTGAAAAATTCGGTTCTTATCGATGTAGCTCGGACAGGTTAGTCGAATCTTTGTATGTGTGTATCACACTACCTACATTATAAAGCACATTATGTATGCATATGGACCCACTTTTTTGATCCACTGGATTATTATTTATTTTTTATTATTATTTTCTCTGGGGTTGAATTATGGCAAATATTTTCCGGTCAATACAACTTGACAAAAATATTTTAATTCAGGAATTATTTTATTAAAAAAAAAAAAAACAATTAAATAATTTAACCTTTTAAGTTTGTTTTATTTAAAGTAACCTATCAAATTATTTAAACCACTACAAAAACCATTAAATAAATCAATGTTCAGTTATTTTTTTCCTATTTATTTAAAAATCAATATGATTGAGATTTTTAAAATTTTTAACAAATTATTGACTTTAAGGACGACCCAAACTTTTCAGTCATTAGTCGAAGTCATTTTCCATACAAGTTAAGAGTTGACAAATTGTCAGTCCAGCAATTAACTGACGAGGTTGCGGCCACTCGGACGACCTGTCCTCGTGCCGATCGAACCAAAGGAAAAGGAAGACAGTGACAACTTCTCGGTGTATTTTAACACAAACAATTTTATTTCTCGACTTTTACACCTTTACACGACGACCTCTCAATGACGACTGACTAAATTTTAGAGCATATGAAAACTCGTTCTATGTCCGTTGGTACATTCTTGTACAAAATTATTTTGAAAACTTTAAAGTTACGAATTACTTTCAACATACTCCCACCTTTCTTTTGTGAGGAGTCGAGTAAAAGAAACAAATTTATCGTTTAAAAATCAAATCAAAAATTTTGAAGAAACGCGAGGTTCGTCTTACATAATTCAAACAAGACTTTTTTCTTTTAAAAAAATACGTATTACTGAAGAGAGACTTTATCTTTTAATATTATTTCTCAAATTAAGCGAATTCAGATTTATAACGTTAACAAATTTTCAAATAAAAAGAAATAACCTCTCTCTTTTACAAATTAATATTCAAGTATTATCTCATGTTTAATATTGTGCATCATACCGTAAGGGTGCTTTCACTTTGCGGCCGAATTTCGTGGTTTCGGTCGGCTTGCGCCCACACCGCTCGTTGAATGAATCAGGCTTCAATCCTCTCTCAATCGGTTGCTTATTCGCAAGTGGCCCGCGCCCACTCTGATCAATGGGCTCGTATACAAGTGGCTCGCGCCCACTCTGTTCGAGGGATTCGTGTGCAAGTGGCCCGCGCCCACTCTGTTCCTGGCATTGTTCCTGGAAACATTAAAGACGCATGCGAACTATCTGCTGAGAGTTGCGAATATGGATGAGGAGCGACTACCGAGAAGAATTTTGCTACAAGCGGTGTCTTTAAGAAAAGGTTTCTACCAGAACTTGCAGACCCTTGCTAATGAACACCGGACTCACTTCCATTGGAACGGGACAACAGAATCAGCTTACGCGCTTTATAAGCTAATTGAAGACGTCAAGCAGGATCATAATCTTGGGATAAACACTTACTTCCAAAATCAGTTTGCGGCAAACAAAATCTCAATAATTTTTCGAGCGAGAGGGGAATTGTTGCCTTTAAATTACGTGCCACATCGTATAGATCTACCGGTTCTATGTAGTTTATGTAACATGAGACTGAGAGAGGATAGCCGACACTTCATAGGGACGTGTCCGATTTTGAAAGAAATGAGCCTGGTTTGACAAAGATATTCTAAGCGAAGCGGAAGTTAATGAGATATTAAACGGAGTTGACTGGGATAAATTGTTCAAATATTGTAGTGAAGCGATGAAATACCGACGAAGGATTATCAACGAAAGCTTTTAAACTAATTCCAAAATAAAGTGTGGTGACTGGGTAGACGAACATGCAGAATCTGGAGTTGTGTGAACTTCGTCACTCAGTCTCCACACTTAATTTAACCCTTCTGTCGGCACCTACTACAAAATGCATATTCTATACCCAATAGGTCTGGCTGGACCTACTGAGAAAAAATTTTTAATTTTTAGAAAAAGTGAAATTTTTATCGGTATAATCATTATACCCATTCTTTACAGCCATTTATAAAAAATAAAAGCATTAAAATCGTTTTTGGAGATATACTAGAGGCGTTTTTAAGAAGACATATTTTGAGGTGGTATTAGTACAAACATGTTTCTCCCTTTTTTTTCTTCTATTTGTGCTTCTCTTTTTTCATTGCGTATCCGCACAGAAAGTTTGATAAAATTTTCCAATTCCAATATCTTTGGGGAAATATTTGGCACTTTGTTGGTCGATTTTACCAGGATATTAGTCTGCATATTTGGGAAAATAGATAGAAAGAAATAGGGAATTTTCAACCCCAAAAATCATTAAATTCTAAATTTTCCGTAAATATCTCAATTAAATCTATTAATAAACACCATCGTAAGTCACTTATACTTAGTTCATACTATTACAAAGAAAATAAAACTCTTTTGATTTTCCTAGAATCAAATCTCAGTTGATTAGGTGATGTTATAAGACGGGATAAAATTAGGCGTACCCAATTTGCGAACTTCACGGCTTTTTAAAGCAAAATCTCAGAAAATCTTATCGTTTATCGTACAAATTGAATTTTAATGACTTTATTACATTTTAAATAGGAGATTTTTAAGAGAATTTAATATATTCACTTTTTACCTCAAGACGAAAATGGGGGGAAAAAACTATAGGTCTGGCCAGACCTATTGGGTATCAAAAAGCACTATAAATTGAAAATCGTCAAAAACATGCTCAAAACTTCAACCGATTTTTTTAAATTTTTGCAAAATGCTTCTAAACATATTATTCTAGGATATCATGAAATATGAAGTCGCTGCGATTTCATCTTCTATACTTTTTTGACCAAAATATAGTGCCAAAGGTCTGGCCAGACCTATGTGCCGACAGAAGGGTTAATAGAACGCTTCCAACAGACAACCAGCTACTAAACGAAAACGAAGTTTATAATAATATGCATAATAGATAATTAAATATGATAAATAATAATAGTATGTAATTATTTTGGTATTCATTAATAATCAAATGAAACAAATTTAATATTAAATTAGAAACCGAACCACAAAAAAATAATCCTTAATTAAGTAAATAATAATAGCATAGAAAGACGCTGTACATGAATTAACTTATATATATTGTTAAAAGAAAAGAAGTCAATCAGATTTGGCAGACGGCTAAAAAAAAGCCAAGCCACAACCTTGTTTAAAATTTTAAATTTATATGTATGTACAATGAATTATGAATAAACTATAAATTCGGATTTTAGTCAATTTATTTTGTAATTTTCATAAAATTTGAAATAGCGTATTTCTATTATAAACTTAACCCGCATTGAGTACCATATGGTACATAGCTAGATTTCTGTAAAAGTCTACCGATTAATAGACTTTGGATTTTTTTTAGTTTATCCCAAAGTAGACAGAACAAGCTTTCACATGAATTCATTTTGGCATCCCGAAACTTTTTTTTTTTGATTGCCTGAACGAAACGGACGAACGTATTTTTTTTCGGAATTTTAAAATCTAAACAAACAAATGCAGGTGATTGAGATCGTGTTTTCTCTTTTTGTTTTCTACAGCACGTCAATCGCAGCTTCGCGTTTATCTGTCTGTCCGTGGAAATTTCCACTAAAAATAACACTTTCCGCACTTAACATTGTGGTAAGACTTTAGGACTTTCACCAGGACTCAAGCAGGACTCGGTTATGGCAAGTTTTGTCTTGCAAGTCCACGGTCAGGATATTTAAGCTACACTCAATCTCAATGCCATCACAGAAAATAGAGGTGGACCGTCGTAGGGTTACTATCAATTAAAGGACTAAAAAGTTATTCAAATTCGGCGTTGCATCTAAACTCTGGAATGGAATCGTACATAAAAATGTCTTATTCTAAAATGATCATCGAAAACATGCTTGACTCTTGTGTACTCGGCTTGGTGCCTTTATAAATTGGATTATAAAGCAGGAAATATTTAATTCACATATCCATTTCTTTGCAAAGTCAATCAAATCTATTTACTTTTCAAGAAAGCTACTCGTTGAGCTCTAATCGTTTAAAAAAGGAGTCTCGTTGGGGGATACATATTCCACAATGGGGCATGTCCATAACGAACTATTATATAACGGATTTATTTCATAAACACTGCTTTTTTGCTCAAACCAATCTCTTTTATAAAGATATAAGGATTTTTTATTACGAATAAGTTACGGGGGCTTTTATGGGATGACTACTTGAGCAACAGGATACTAGTTACACGGGAGCATCTATGCCAGTTCCCTTAAAACAAATGAATATGTAGCACCCTAGGTTTCACTACCTTCTATATAGAAATTATCACCTTCCCTTTAATGATGACGTTTGCATTGTATCGAGTTTCCACTGTAATTACCATAAAAACTAACAATAATCATTATTCTTTCATTTTTGAACCAGCCAATAAAATAAGAGGCAGATTAAATGAATTAGGAAAAATGTCTTTCACTTACAACATATGGGCTGAATGCATGGCGTACCATATTTGGTACGCATTGACAATTCTACAATTTTCGATTTTCTGGGGAAACAGGTTATTTCCCGTGAAAATAAAGGCTGGTTCCGTGTTAGAGTGACCGGTTTCAAATAAGGCCGCGCGCAGTCTAAAGGCGTATTGGAGCGTAACGTAGCGTAAAACCTGTCGCCCAAAACAACACTTGTATTGGGCGACAGGTTTTACGCTACGCAGCAATACGCCTTTAGTCTGCGCGCGGCCTTAGGGAAGTCAGTTACGATATTAGGTTCAAACCCCATGCATTTAAGGGTTAAAGAGAAGACCATTTCGAATACAAAATTATTAGTTAAACTTAAAATCGGGATTTTTCAGTGATTTTGCTATAAATATTGTCCACCAGTATGAAAATCGAATGTGTTTCGAAAATTAGAATGGAGTCCCGTTGATCTGGAATATTAGACCATCACTTCTAATTTTTCTATATTTTCTAAATCCTGCTATATAGCATTTATAGTTCCTCCTTTCGCATCAATGTTCCTAGATGAGGCTCTTCCCAACAGGACTTTCTAGTGTAAAAGCACTGCTATTCTGTTCTCCACTTGAGTCCCATTTCTTCGTTTTTTTTTTTTTTTGTATCGTCTATCGGAAATTTTGGCAAGAAGTGGAATGCCAAACTTTGCATTAGATCTTACCAAAAAATAAAATTGTCTGCCACCTGTTCCTATTTTTGTTGTTGTAAAACATTTAGGTGTGGTTTTCAAAAATTTTAGTTTTTTTGACATTTTTATGTCTTGACTCTGGCACATAAATCGAAAATCGTCACGAAAATTGCAACGAAAAAGCGTTACGTTTTTGGCATTACAGGTAGTAAGTACCCTGTGAGTTTTGGGTGCCATTTAAGGTTCAACGGAAGTTGGGCTGGTACCCTGTGAGTGTTGGGTGCCATTCAAGGTTCAACGGAGGTTCAATTTACGTTCAACTTGAGTTCAACTTGGGTTCAACCTGGGTTCAACTTGGGTTCAACTTGGGTTCAACTTGAATTCAACTCGAATTCAACTCGAATTCAACTCAAATTCAACTTTCAACTTAGGTTCAACTCACGTTCAACTTTCGTTCAACTTTTGTTGAACGACCCAAAAAGTGTAACTTTCAACTTAGGTGCAACTCATGTTCAACTTTCGTTCAACTTTTGTTGAACGACACAAAAAGTGTTACTTTCAACTTAGGTTCAACTCACGTTCAACTTTTGTTGAACGACCCAAAAAGTGTAACTTTCTACTTGAATTCAACTTTCAACTTAGGTTCAACTCACGTTCAACTTTTGTTGAACGACCCAAAAAGTGTAACTTTTAACTTAGGTTCAACTCATGTTCAACTCATGTTCAACTTTCGTTCAACTTTTGTTGAACGACCCAAAAAGTGTTACTTTCAACTTAGGTTCAACTCACGTTCAACTTTCGTTCAACTTTTGTTGAACGACCCAAAAAGTGTAACTTTCAACTTAGGTTCAACTCACGTTCAACTTTGGTTGAACGACCCAAAAAGTGTTACTTTCAACTTAGGTTCAACTCACGTTCAACTTTCGTTCAACTTTTGTTGAACGACCCAAAAAGTGTTACTTTCAACTTAGGTTCAACTCACGTTCAACTTTCGTTCAACTTTTGTTGAACGACCCAAAAAGTGTAACTTTCAACTTAGGTTCAACTCACGTTCAACTTTCGTTCAACTTTTGTTGAACGACCCAAAAAGTGTTACTTTCAACTTAGGTTCAACTCACGTTCAACTTTCGTTCAACTTTTGTTGAACGACCCAAAAAGTGTTACTTTCAACTTAGGTTCAACCCACGTTCAACTTTTGTCGAACGACCCAAAAAGTGTAACTTTCAACTTAGGTTCAACTCACGTTCAAATTTCGTTCAATTTTTGATGAACGACCCAAAAAGTGTTACTTTCAACTTAGGTTCAACTCACGTTCAACTTTTGTTGAACGACCCAAAAAGTGTAACTTTCAACTTAGGTTCAACTCACGTTCAACTTTCGTTCAACCTTTTTTGAGCGACCCAAAAAGTGTAACTTTCAGCTTAGGTTCAACTAACGTTCAACTTTCGTTCAACTTTTGTTGAACGACCCAAAAAGTGTTACTTTCAACTTAGGTTCAACTCACGTTCAACTTTCGTTCAACTTTTGTTGAACGACCCAAAAAGTGTAACTTTCAACTTAGGTTCAACTCACGTTCAACTTTCTTTTAACTTTTGTTGAACGACCCAAAAAGTGTAACTTTCAACTTAGGTCCAACTCACGTTCAACTTTCGTTCAACTTTTGTTGAACGACCCAAAAGTGTAACTTTCAACTTAGGTTCAACTCACGTTCAACTTTTGTTGAATGACCCAAAAAGTGTAACTTTCAACTTAGGTTTAACTCACGTTCAACTTTTGTTGAACGATCCAAAAAGTGTTACTTTCAACTTAGGTTCAACTCACGTTCAACTTTTGTCGAACGACCCAAAAAGTGTAACTTTCAACTTAGGTTCAACTCACGTTCAAATTTCGTTCAACTTTTGATGAACGACCCAAAAAGTGTTACTTTCAACTTAGGTTCAACTCACGTTCAACTTTTGTTGAACGACCCAAAAAGTGTAACTTTCAACTTAGGTTCAACTCACGTTCAACTTTTGTTGAACGACCCAAGAAGAGTCAAATTCGAAAAGCAAATCGTCACGAAATAATGTATAAATGATTTCGAGGTTGCATCAGTACTGTACATTAGCATTTGTTGAAAACATGAAAATGTCCCACTGAGTTGCGGACTTGTACGCAAGCTGAACCGACATTTTTGAAAACTCATCAGAAATTATAAATCGACAAATGTCTGTAGATTTGCCGAGTGATCTTATCTAAACTGGATATACTCTCTCTACATTACCGTAACTCCTAGTGGAGCATGGTGCGTTGATGACTATACCGTGTGTAGTCATCAACGTTAAGGTACGTTGTGCCTGTCAACCATGACGTCACTTAAACCCCCATAGCTCCCCTCCTGGGCCAGATAGGCTGACCGTTGTGGTGTTGTTGGAAAGCCTAGACTTTGGGCTTTGTTGGTGCCAAGTTTCATCGAGAAAGAATGAAAGGGAGAGGCTCCAGGGGCTTTTAAACATCGTAGGCTGATTTTTTTTTCTAAATGCCTGTCAACCATGACGTCACTTAAACCCCCATAGCTCCCCTCCTGGGCCACGTAGGCTGACCGTTGTGGTGTTTTTGGAAAGCCTAGACATTGGGCTTTTTTTTTAATGCAGAACAATTATCAAAACAAAAGAAGTAGGACAAAAGCAGAACATTCGACCTTTTCGCAGGATGGCAGGATAAGGTCGAAAAAGCAGGACTGTACTGCCAAAAACAGGACGGAGACGACCATTAATCTATTTATCGAGCGGTTTTTCAACCATCCAAAGACAGCAAAATCTGTCGCTCTTTGAACGTCATCTTCATGCAATCTGAGACTGGAACACTTATCTTTACCTCCAAAGAATTCGAAGAAGAAATTTGCCGAATTGAAGTAGTTCTACCGAAAGAATTGATTGCAGATCCTGATAATGACCTCAACATTTTAGTAAAGAAAACACATTAAATGTGTTTTTCATCATAACGTGTAGTTTTAAAGATCAAGAGTACCTACAGAATACAGGAGTAAACATTTCACTCGTAGAATTACAAGAAATGCTAAACTTCGCTAATATTTACAGGACAAGACATATCTTCGCTTTATCATTTTTCTCAAGTTGCATTCAAATTCTAGACTGCCAACCCTAAAAAAATTGTATTCACTACCCAATGCTAACATTATTCATGCAATTGCACATTACACAGATTCTATGCAGAAAATTTCACGCTGCATAGCCGTCGAGACGCTTTATCTTATTCAGATGTTTATTTCGGTTTCATTCAAAGAGAAGAAACTTTGCTGAACTCGTTTTGAACGGGCAGATGTCATCGTTCATGCAGGATTCGCTGAGATTCCAGCTGCTACAAGCAGATCACTCTTCTCTTCAGTGGACGAATATTTTTAGTGCTATCTCAACATAAATCTGTATAGGTTGGAGCATCCCTAAGATTGAACTGCGCTTGTTGTTAAGAAAAGACCGCTATTACGTGTTTTCAGATTTGGACCATGGAATGTAAATTGTCAGGCCTATTTGTCATTTCCTATATTAAATCAACGTGTGTATATGCATGGATTGGGTGGTGTAAAGTTTCAACTTGCTGATGATAGTCAGGGCCGGATTTCCCATATGGGCAACCTGGGCTACTGCCCGGGGCGGCAGAATTTGAGGGGCGGCAAATTCTTAAATTTTTTCATTTGTCATTATGGGAAAGATGGATTTTGAAAACTCAAACATAATTGTAGAAAATAATTTGCTTTTTTAATTTTTTTGGTTGGAGGTGCATACATACAAGTACATAGTTTAATCGTCTTAATCCTAAGCAACTCAACTCAATTTTTAATGTGGTTCCGCCTTCAAAAATTGGGACTACGCAAAATTTTGCTTGCAGCATCATTCATTTACTCTGAATGGCGTGGCAGCCTTTAGTTCAATTAGAGTAGGGGTATAAATCATCTTTGGCTTCACTTAAACATTATGGCGCGAGTACTTGGCTGCCAGCTCCTGTTTTCAAGCCTCTAAAATTGCCCCAGACTTGAAAAAAAAAAAACAAAAATATTTTTGGTGATAGCGATCCTTTGAAAAGTTCAAAACGCCAAGCAAGTAACTCATCTAACCACACATTCTCGTGTTCAATCACTTAATTTTAAATTTGTCCCCACATCAAATTCGCTGGGGAGCAAGGATTTGGTTTCGGGAGAGGTCATAGTCTCTTTATTAGAAATGCCGCATTGGCTATCAAATTTTTGAGTTTTTGTCGGGTGAATAGGTTTACCTAAATTTTTAAGAATTTTTAAGCTTAAATTTTCGAATTTGCAATTTTTTGCTCAGAGAAAAACGAAAAAATTCCACCGAAAATAAAAAATTATTTAATAATTTAATTAAATTTAATATAGATAGTTGAAATCAGGAAAATCTAGAACTTTTTAGGCACCGAATGATTTTTGCTGAATAGCATCAGGAAGTGCTTTCCCAATTCGTTTTCGTTATCTTTATCACCGAAAACAAATTAGGTCAAGGTGTGTTCGAATTTACCGTAAGATTTCCTAATTTTTGGGTTAGTTCGGTATGACGTTTTCTGGTTAAATATGATGCTAATATAGGAAATTTTATTTGTTGGGGTAACTCGCAAATTATTTCCAAAATGATCGACAAAGCAAAAAATTTAGAAAACATGAACGCATTTCTAAAGAAAGCGAAAAGCCGAATGTAATAAGAATTGTACAGTTTTCTATGTTATCATTGGAGTTTCAATCATTCCTTAAACAATTTTGGGAGGTGCACGGAACACCTGGATTCCTCCCCTGAGAAGTAACATAAAAATTTGTCAAGCAAACAAAATACGCTTACTAGTAAAAAATATGAAATTTTCAATTATTCACATACGCCCGCTAACGTTTTGTATATATTTCCTTTGTGAGGTGACAACTGCTACCTTCAAGCTTACCTAGTGGTGGAGGGCGGCAAATTCGTTACTGCCCAGGGGCGCAATCCGGCCCTGATGATGGTGGCGGACGCAGCGGCAGCGCAATTTTGTTGATCTTATTTCAACTTCTCGGACATTTAATTGCGGTGCCAAAAGCAATTTCGGCTTCATGCTCACTATATTTTGAGTGTTCATATTTTTGATTTCAGAATGCACACATATGTACATATACATATATTTGAATGTTATATGTAACAAACTCCAACAAAAAGTAATTGTTAATAAAATGTAGTGAAAGCGCTGATTGTTGTTTCCCTGATTGACATTTTAAAAAGAACGATTGCAATTGAATTCTCGTACTGGCACATGAAATATTGAAATAAATCATCCACTTTAAATTTATTGAAATTCTAGAACATAGCAATATTGAAAGTATTATTGAGTTGAGTATTTTTGCAGGCAAGCCAATAAAATAATTCGTCTGCTGGGTCAGTGTCCGTGCACTATTGTTCACAAGGGTTCAAGGAATTTAGAGTAATATGTACCTATAATTAATCCGGACTGCTCAATGAAGCTTTTCTTATGATTTTTCACGCTCTGTTGGGTGAGTCTCAACCGATTTCTTCGTTTATCCATCTTAAAATACCAATTGTAACGTAGTATGTGCGTAGAATCAAATGAACACTATGCTTAATCAACGCGATCGAACAGTGGCATGGTATAGAAATTGTTGAATACCCTAGCCAAGCCCTTATATGTATGTTTTGAAAGGAATTGAGTTCCTCCCACAATGGGTAAACATAGCGCCCAAGAAATTATTGAGATCCGCGGATAAATCATCGGCAACATGATGTTATTTATAAAATTTATCTTTGAAATTGGCTCGATTAGTAGGCAACGCACACACTTTCTCATTAATGATTTTAATTAAAAGATAATGAAATGGCTAATACACGGTCGGAGCATTTTGATAGATATTCTGAATATAAAAAAAAAATCGATATCGTCCTAAAATTAACTTTTTTAATAGCTGCTCAGAATAAACAATTTCGACATTCGATGATGTGTTTACAATGTATCGATTTAATCAAAATCGCATATCTTTGCCGCATAGACGCATAACATGCGTTGTATTAAGCAATTCGAATGGGATATGTTTTCTAAATTTAAATGCTAGGTACATCTTAGCTTTAACTCGATATAATTAAGCAAAAGTATTGCACGAAAGAACATCGCAGAGATATTTATCTAACTTGTTAATAGGATGCGATGAAATGATACGTGCATGCATTTTACTAATGTAAATTTTTCCTTTAGATATTGCAAGTCTAATTTTCGAATGTGAAAGCGACCATATGTACCGTTAGCAATTTTATATCGTTTTGCGATCATCGGAATTTTGACGCAAAATTCCCATGCTGGTATTTTGATTTATTCTTTAGTAAGCAATCAATTTGTTAATAAAATTATCAATTTTAAATTGCAATGTAGGTGTATTTAATATTTTGAATTTTTTTCCAAGAATACAATTCCTCGGTTTCATTGGGTTTTGGACAGGAGTTGTTCTATAAATATAGAATAGCAACTGTGAAATTTGTGGAAGTTGTCTTGTTCTGTTCTGTTCTCGATACAATACAACGGAATTATTATCTATAGTTCTATTTCTTATGCATGGCATAGTTTACTACTCGTATAATTAAATTTACGCTAGGCTGACAATTCTATGTACCCATAAAATCTAATAACACTTGTTAGTAGAAGAATTTTCCTCTTTCATACCATTATTTTGACACAATTTTCCCGAAAACTGAACTAATCAATCACCGAAAATCTCGAGACAACATTATGTATATCTTGCGTGTAGAATAGACACCTAACGAAAGTTTCGGCTTATGCTCTGCCAAAAAATCTAAAAATAGTATTTTCAAGATTTTCGAACTATTTTAATGGCCCTCGTGCGGTAGTTTATATTTAAAGCAACAAAAATGATTAGTCGTATGTCTCGTTTCGCCCACAATACTGTGCTGTACTTATTTTTAAATGACAGGCAGACAAACAAACATTGCTCTATTGTTGGGATTGTGTGCGGCTAGACGGTCTCCATTTCAAATGGGAGTTTTAGAGAGCCCATTTGTGCAATAGTAACTTGTAGTATTATTAAAAAATATTAGAAACTTATTCTTTTCAGTTCTCTGGGCTTCTACTATAGCCTTTGTGCATTTGCATTCCTGAAATTAAGTAGGATAATGTTTAACAGAAGCACGCCATTATTTTGCTACAGAGCTCACTTTTTTATTCCGCGCAAACGTGAGTGCCCATTTTCGCAAATGACCCGAAAAAGCCAAGGTTGCTCTTTACAAGCTAAAAAAATTCGCAAGTAAATTTACGAATTGACCAATAAAACGTTACCAATATTTGAACTTCTTATCGCATAGTAACATAAGGAATATTCAGTTTGTTGCGAGCAAATTATGGCATAGCTATGCAAAATAAATAAAAATTCAATATAATGTGAAAATAGTGAGCGTCTTATCTATACGATAAGACTAACCACTAGATAAGGTGTACGAGAAACTGGCCCAATGTCTAGAAAAACCAATGAAGAAGAAAAAGAAGGGAAGGAAATAATCGAAAAAAGGGGACAATTTGCTTTTATTAATAGTTAGCAGTGGCTTAGGGAATTTAGTTTTTGGGGCCAGTATGGTTTAATACTTTTTTGCCTTTTTCATTGGTTTGAGTATCCAGCCGCAATGCACTGGAATATACACTATTTAAAATGTTATATTTGAAGGAAATTATGTCACTCAAAACCATGGAATCCCATTTACATAAGTGTATCTTTCGCAATAGTGTAAATTTTCATGCTGCTAGTCCTAGTATACAATTATGTAACAGGAATGTTGCTGATAAATTAATTGGAAACATCTATTAATTTTGATATTTCGTGTTCATTGGGTGAGGTTATAAAACACAACGTTCGCGTAACGTGTCGCGTTTTCCGAAACGTTTCCTATTGTGGGCTGTAAACGCATAGATCCGGATCAGACTTGGTGTTACCATCGCCATCTCTCGGAAAGTGAAAAATGTGACAATTGACACATCACAGCTGATACGTTTTGCTCGATAATTAAAATTTCCAGTTTTAAACGAGATGCAGATACATTTTATTTTGATTATAAATAGTTTAATAAATAAATGAGGGCGGAAATGCACGGTTCGACGGCAGATTGTAAATTTCTGTCAATCAATCAAGCTATGCATCGCAAGGGGGCGCTTAGGGGATCTGTTTCTAGGGAGAAGTTTCTGATCCGTAACGGCCGGTTGATTTGAAACGTTGCGCGAACGTCGTGTTTTATAACCTCACCCATTGCCTCCATTTTTCTACTACTAAGTTGCAGCATTGAGCTGCGCATGTGCACAAATTTGTTTACAATTAATTTTCCATATAACATTCGTATGAGAAATGTCATCAAAACTCCGAAATCAATTCACCGCATAAAAAATATTTTGGTCTCGTATGCAAGTCCCATACCTAGTGTATTATGCGATTATTTGCAGTTCCTTTTTATACACTCCCAATCAATAGGTAGTTCCACTTGGAAAACGGCTGTATGTCGGAAAGTTATAACGAGTGTTGTCAACTGGAAATTTAGAAAACGGCTAAATTTAGCCGAAAACCCGGCTATAATTTTTTAAACAAATTTTTCAAAATCTGGCTAAATAAATTTCAGCCAGAAAAACCGCAAAAAAAACCGGCTAAATCATACAAAACAATCACATTACGAAAAAAATATAGTAAAAAACTGATTTTACTCGTAATATTCGTATTTCTTTTCTGGAGTACTACCCGTAAACTATGCTTTATGGAGATTTCTTAGTTTTATTACATACATATATGGTCCAATCGTTGGCATTACAATCAAAATTTACTCTGTTCGGAGTAAGATAGCTCAACTAGTCAAAATTCTTATACAGGTACAATTTCTCGGTGAAGTCCATAGCCACATTAGCTTCGAAATTGTCGAACATAAAATTTGTAAAAGGAACGTCCAATGCCTAACTATGAACAAGGGCAACCGCATTTATGTATGGATATCTTCCCATCATCGCACCTTAATAATTTTGCATTTTGATAAAAATTTAACCATTTCTTTTATTCATTTTCGAATTTGAGCCCTCCAAATTTTATTTTATTTTCCATAGTAACGAAATTGATGTTCCATTGTTGATGTTCCGCAATTACGAATTTGATGCTCCAAAGATACGAAATTAATGTTCCAAAATTATGAGCTTGGCCGGGAAATGGTATAGACTTTTGATAAATTTGTTGCTACAAACCCAGAAACAAATTGTAATGCATCTACGATAATGTGTAGGTTCTATGAATCTTCAGACGTTGTGCAAGTAGCTTGCCCAATAAACTACAAAAATTAAATTTAAGTGTGTATATATTTCGGGGGCAACTTACCCCCTTCTTTAGCACTTAACTTTTGTGCTGAAGAAGGGGGTTAGTTGCCCCCGAAATATATACATACTTAAATTTATTTTTTTGTAGTTTTCTGGGAAAATCAATTCCGGCTAAAAATCCGGCCGACCGGACTATTAATGACTTTCACATTTGTAATGATTTTAAGAATTCATGTTAAAAGATCCTAACGGGACTCTGGATCTGAGTTCTTGTACTATTGAAAGAACAAGCAGGTAGCAGGCTACTGAAAATAATGGGTGCGGTTCTGAAACACACCGGTCGCATATTTTTTCACAACATCTTGTCCATTATGATCCTATAACTGCGGTTATGCGGATCAGCAATAACTTTCAGTATGTCTGCCTATATGGAATATGTAAACGAAAAGTTCCGGAGATCATTTCTTATTCGTAAAATCGCAGTTAGAGGATCAGAATGTCGGAACATATGCCACCGGTTCGCTACGGAACCGTACCCATTATTTTCTGTAGCCTGCTTGTTCTTTCAATAGCACAAGAACTCAGATCCGGAGTACCGCTAGGATCTTATAACATGAATTCTTAAATTCAGTACAAATGTGAAAGTCATTAATAGTTCCACAGGAAATAAGAAGAAGCTCATCAGTGTTGTTAAATAGTCGTGTACTGATATAGATCTTACTTGTCATCTATTTCCACATTTAGATCTAGGGAGAATTGTGGTCATTCCATAACGTAGATGGATCAGATGATGGATTTAGGTATAATTTCCACAATTTCAGTAAGAAGGAATTAGTTTTGTAAACACATCACTCAGTTTAACAACACGGAAGAGCTTCTGTAAGTGATTAGGGGAACTTGAGACGAAATTAATTTAAATTACCTTCAAAACCCATACAATTTTATCACTGCTTTAGCTGATATCACTTAACCGAAGTTCAACTTATTATTAGCCATATTTTCTATAATAAAATTATTTTTCAAACGTTATTTTGTGGTTTATTTCATGTGGAACTATCATAATGACTTTCAAATTTGTACTGTTTTTAAGAATTATCGTAATAAAATCATAACGGTACTTTTGACCAGAGCTAGTGTTATTAAAAGAATAAGCAGGCTACTCAAAACATTGCCACCAAGTTTGAAGAAAATACCGTTATCACTTTCCGACATACAAACATTTTTCAAGTGGAACTACCTATTGATTGGGAGTGAATTTCCTTATTCATTAATAAAAACATTATTTTTTTTTTATCGTAGAATCACATATCAACCTCGCAAAAAAATGTAAGGAGACATTTTTTTTGGAAAACGTATATTATTGTAGGCGAATAAATTTGCATAATTCCACAACCAAAAACATTAATTATTTACAGTCATAAAGTGAGATATGATGTAAATGCAAGGATGCATTTTACTATAAAAGCGTTATGTACAACTTAGCCTTTACTACTCAATCATATTACATACTTACTTTCGAAAGCCTACTCGATTCATTCGGTCAACATTGTTATACAGTCGAACTTCCCATAAGCGGACACCATTGGGGATTGAGATTTTGTCCGGTTATTGGAAGTGTCCGCTTTATGAGAATATTTTACAAAGGAATAACATTTTATAAAACTAATTTGGACTGCGCTGCGAATCCATTCAAAACCACGATGTCCCATTTCAACCGTGTTTTTCGAATTCAATTTTTTTTTCGAGATCGACAACACTATTTTTTCGTGAATTCTAAAATGACTTGTTCTTGCACTTTTTCTTCAAAAGACAAGTTTTTTTATTTTTTTTTTCTTATTTTAAAAGAATAGAAAACTGCACGAGTAAATGCCGCGACATAAATTGAACTCCTGAAACTCTAAGAAATTCCACCTACACGGAGAGATAAACAAGATTTGTGCAGCGATTTCCGGTAATTTCAAAATTTCTTTGCTCGAAATACAATTCTGTAATGCCAGAATTTCGAATTTTATTTGTGGAACTGTCCGTTTATTAGAGACTTGCTTGTTCAGAAAGGGTATAAAAGCACTGTCCGTATCGGGTTATGATTATGAGAGTGTCCGGCTATTGGAAGTTATTTTTCTAGTTAAATATAAAGAAAAACGTTGGGGAAAATAGAAGTGTCCGTTTATGAGAAATGTCCGGTTATTAGAAGTGTCCGTTAAGGGAAGTTCGACTGTATATTCACATACACTTAATGTAATCGAGTAGGCTTTATGATACGATAAAATGATCATAGATACGATTGTGCAGTTCATGCCTAAAGTGCAATACTTTGTATACAATGGTTAAATCGTCCAAATTGCTGAATTAATCCACCGAAGGACCACACATGGTCGTCTGAGTTCGAATCGAATTAACAAAAAAAAACTTTTTCCCGTAAATACAATATCCACCTCTATGACCCTTGCGCATTCCGAAAAAAATATAATGGACAGATTTATATCCTGTGGCGTCGAACCTGTACATCTTTTAATTGATTTCCGGCACCCTAGAAGACACCGATTTTTGAGAGCCAATTAAATCCTTTAAGATATACTCGTCTATATACACTTGAATTTTTCTTTGAACGTCCATCTTCTTTTTGTATCCTTCTAATCCTAATTCAGAAACCCGAAATATTGAATAAGCCGACAACAATTTACAACTTGTGTAGGAACATTAATAAGAATTAGGCTCAATCCCACACTCGTAGCTAAAATCTTAATTTGACTCAACAGACGTCGTCACACACGTATAGTCCAAACACGACGCACCATAATTTATCCTTGCCCATCAATCTTAAGGCACGTGAATCATGTGTGTTGTGCATTTTCTTCTCTGTAGGCCTGAGACTTTGCGAGGTTGTGAAGAGGATCATTGGCCGATTTTGGAATGCTATTTGAAATGCATTTACATCATGCTGCGAAGTGAAATCTTTAGCGGTCCATTGCGGAATATATAAGAATGTCAGTCTGCTTGCTAATAAAACCTTTGATGAAACTGGGTATTTATAAATTGCAGACGTACTGTGGTACATTCATTTCATTTTTATGGTGTATGATAGGCATCAAGCAACAATCAGAAGATACGCCAAAACAATACAGGGTTTCCGGAAACTGCCACATAAACGCAGCGGATTTTGATTCCTGATGTGATTCCCAGCAAAAAAGTTGTACGGAACATACCCCCTTAGCTTAACTCTTTAGTTGCCACAGGCATTTGAAGATGGCTCGTTTCAGTGGGCCAGGTGGGCCCGGCCCACACAATTTTTTTAAAGCTAGAATATATGAAATTTTATTAATTTATTTATTTTGGAATTCTGGAGGAGGCACAGGCCGAGGAACTTTTCAAATGTGTAAATGGAATAATTTCATATTTAAAATCTGTGTTAAATATGGAAAAAGTTTGATTGTGTTTAACAAATGCTGATTATGTTTAAGCAATGTAAGCAATGTATATGGAGAAATGGGTTTCTTCTCGGCCAATGCTGCGGGTAATAGAGATTAAATAAGCATATGTGAATGGATTCTTCTTCTCTGTACCGCGTAACGCCTTGTGGGGTATGGGTGCGTTCACTCAGCCGTTTATAGGCTATTTCGAGTCGTCGTTTCATTGCATATAATTTCAGAGTGTATATAATATTGCAAGCCCTATATACATATTTCCTATCCGCACATGTACGAAAATGTTGGACCACTCCGAGATTCGATCTCCGGACCTCTAGATTACTAGCATCATAGAGTGTGGCTCAACCAAGTGGGCCACAGAGTGGGTATGTGAATGGATTACTAGAGGCTTTTATTAATGTTTGAAAGATGAGGAACCAAATAAAAATATATAGTAAGACACTCTGAGGGAACTAAAAATAAATACAATAAATAATAGATATTAAAAAAAAAAAAACATTTTAATTTCTAACAAGATCAACACGATGATCAATGAAGAAGCAAACGAATTAACTGAAAATAAAGGGGGACATTTGCTTAAATTAATGGTTAGCAGTGGCGTACGGAATACAATGTTTGGGGCTGATGTTTTAATACTTTTTGGCTTTTTAATTGGTTTAAGTATGCAGTGGGATAAGTGGATAATTTATACCATTCAACGCATTTCAATCCCATTTAAATGTATTTTTCCCAATAGTGTAAATTGCAATTGAAAATTCATGCTGCTAGTAAACAGTTATGCTGTAACTAATCATTAATTAATATTAATTTTTAAATTTCGTGTCCATTGCCCCCGTTTTTCAGAATTGAGCTGCCTATGTGCATAAATTGTCACCATAAATTGTCCTTTATATTTTCTTATTCCTTGGATTAAGTCTAAGAGGATGATGAAATCACATCGAGACTAAAATAGTAAGAAGAAACTTTTTGGTGGTCCACCCTGCTCCGTACGCCACGAGCCACCACTGGTGATACGGCTGTCAGCCATACCACTTCCTAGTCGCATTGTTAGTTTATTGTTCTACGATAAGAATATTTCTTATCATCTTTTTCTGAATAATAAACTTGCGACGAGTCGTGCCGAGTTTGGAAACTCGTTTCTCTATGAGTGTCTATTTCACAGAGTGGCGACCGAACGATCACGGCCACAGAGCACGACATGATTTCTAACAGTTTTCATACTTTAAATGTAGAAAACTAGGGTAAATTTAAGCTCGAATTCAATACAATTATTCAATTCACACTGCTCCTAAAGGTCTGATAGATAGATAGATAGATAGATAACGTTTTATTTCATTTCAACTTAAATTACAATGTAGTTTACATAAAACTAGTGAGAAGCGGCATGGCCTAGTGGCCGTCTGCCTAACTTGATTGAATTTCATACTACATATTACAATTAAATATAGTGATCTGCTATGTATTATAGTATTTTTGTTATTAATATTATAAATATTTTATTCTTTAGAATTTTTCTTTTTTATTTAGGTATGTTATCATTGTTACATTGTTTAGAAACTTTCATCAATGATTCGTTGTCTATAATTTAGGGCTATACCGCAGAATTCATATAATTTGTCCCAATCTCGACCATTTAAGACTGCTTCCACCTCCATGTGGCTCATCGAGTCCTTTCCAAAACACGCTCTCCTAGTCTCTCGAAGTATTGGGCATTTGCCTAGAAAATGTCGCGTGTCTTCCCTGGCCCTTAAATTACATAGACTGCATAATATTGGAAGATCTTGTCGATGCGGAATATAGTTCAGCGGCAACAATTCTCCTCGAGCTCTAAATATCAGGGAAATTTTGTTGGCTGCGAATTCATTTCGGAAGTAGTTAAGGCTATCCAGATTGTGGTTTAAGCGTGCATATATTTCGCGGTGCTGCGACGCTGATGCCCTTTCTGCTGTTCTCCTGACTGATATCTGCTCGTAGTCGTTTATCAACCTCTTAAGAATATGGCTTGTTTCCGCTGCGCCATCCCAATTAATATTCGTTCCGCACTCATTTGCCAACTCCTGTAGATTAGCGTAGATTCCTTTCCTTGTTACCACTTCCTGAATTAGCACTCTTTTGGGAAATCTTTCATTGCCCATGGCTGCAACCTTTATAATATAGTTGATGTGTGTTCGCAGCGTGTCCATAAACAGTGGTCTGAGTCCCGTTTCTTGCAGCAGCATGTAATTCGGCGTTGCTCTTGGGAGATAAAACATCCGCTTTAGATAATAGCGCAACAGTTTTTCAACCTCCTCATATTCTCTGCCACCCCATACCTGTGAACCATATAATAGCACTGATTTTGATACTGCTTGAAATATTTTGTATTTCGCACTATGGGATAGGTCACGATTATTGAAGCAGTTTCGCCAGACTGTGTTCATAGCCCACTTCGCCTCTTTAGTCTTTTGTTTCAAATGCGGTCTCATCGAAAGATTAAGATATTGTGATTCCAAGGTACTTGTACTCTTTCACCACTACAATTTCTTGTCCATTAAACGTCCATTTTTCATCCTGTGCTATGCTGTATCGTTTCTTAAATATCATAATTTTTGACTTTTCTAAGTTAATGGTTAGCGCCCATTGTTTACAGTACGATTCAATATGATGTATCATTTGTTGTAGTTCATCTGGTGTTTGTGCAAGGAATATCATGTCGTCTGCGTATAGTAACCCTTTCAAGACGAAACCAAATGCTTCGGCACCCCCCGGGATGTCATCCAAGATATCATTAACAAATACGGCGAAAGCCTCCGGACTCAGCTTGCATCCTTGGCGTACTCCGACATTCGTAGTAAACGGTTCAGACAGCTGTTCCCCATTCCAGATCATAGCGCTTGTATTCTCATACAGTTTTTCTAGCACATTTCCGAATTTCGAGGACATCCCATTATTATATAGCTTATACATTAGCGCAAGGCGATCAACGGTGTCAAAGGCCGCTTTGAAGTCCACATAAAATGCGTAGAGTTTTCTGCTTGTGCTTATAAAGTGTTGAGCGAAACTATGTAGAACAAAAATATTATCATTTGTGGAGTATCCTGTCCGGAATCCTGCCTGATTCTCTTTTAATATTTTTTCAGCATCCAGCCATTTAGTAAACCTTTGTTGCATGAGCGTGGTGAAGACTTTCCCGGAAGCATTAAGAAAGGAAATAGCTCGATAGCACGTCGGGTCATTCACATTTCCCTTTTTATAGACCGGAAAAATTATCGACTCGCGGAACTCATCAGGAACATGTCCACTATCAAATATCCGATTGAACTCTTTCGTAAGAATTCCCTGGAGGATTTCTGCACCGTACTTGTAATACTCAACTGGAATTCGGTTACTTCCAGGAGCTTTGTTGTCTTTGCATAATTCGAGAGCTGCTCGTACGTCTTCTTCCGAGATTGGTGCATCCAGTATTTGGTTACTCCATTTAGGTCTAGCAAATTGAATTCTGTTATTAGATTCAGTCCTCATTAGGATGTGCTTGAAGTGTTGCTGTAGCCTGTTTACATCAATTCCCTGGCCAATTGTATACACATCCTCACCATTTAAGCGTTTCGCGGTTTTCCAGAATTCTTTGGATGATTTGCACTTACTTAGTTGTTCTGCCATATCCTGGAAAAAGCGCTGTTTCTTTTGCTTGCATATAAGTTTGAACTGCCGGTTTGCCTGATAGTACATTTTCCTTGCATAGGTGTTATTATTCTCTCTAAATAGTTTTAGCCAAGTGAAAGAACGATTCCTGTTTTTTTCACATTGCTCATCAAACCATGGTTTCTTGTAAGTTTTTTTGGAGGTGAATGTTGTATGAGAGCTCTTTTTAATAATTTCTGCCAGTTGCGTTAAAAAAAGGTCTGCAATTGGTAAAATCTATTCAAAGTATGTCGGAATCGAGCTAAAATTAATCATAGTTTTCTACACTTAACGTATAAAAACTGTTAGAAATAATGGAGCTAGAATAAAATGACGTAAGAAAGAAATAATCATTAGACTATGCGCCAATTTTTAAAATCGTACAAGCACCTCTCCTTGGCAGAAGTTGGAGAAAATTGAGATGAAAAAATAGATTGTTGTTGAGTCAAATCACATAAATTTGATTTTTGAAGCTCTGTAAAAACCAAACCTCTTATCGGATTTTAGTATGGTTGGTTTTATTTTATAGGTAAATTTATTGGCTGTAATAATCATTTTAACTGACTATTCTAGCTGGTCTAGCTTTGGAGATATTGAGCTTTAAGTCGTGCAAGAAAATGTTTTTTTCAAAAATCTTCAAATGCCTGTGGCAGCTAAAGGGTTAAGCTAGGGGGGTGTGTTCGGTACAACTTTTTTGCTGGAAATCATATGAGAAATCACAATCCGGTGCGTTAATGCGGCAGTTTCCGGACACCCTGTATAAAGAAATTAAGGAACACGTTAGCAGATCGGACAATTTATGGACAAGATTATGTTGTGTCAAGATGGGTGTAATTAGGCCTGTTCCAAAAACCGGGATCCCGGTACAAAACCGGTGTTCACTTGGTACCGGACCCGATATTCTAAAGTACCGATATCCCGGTTTTTTGGTACCAAATTAAAAAAACCGACCAACGAGTCGGTTTTTTGGTACCGAGTTAAAAAGAACGATTCACTTCAACCATGAGCCGGTTTTTTTCAGGTTTTTTGGTACCGGTTTTTTACCCGGTACTCAAAAAAACCGGCTCATGGTTGAAAAAACCGTCGGTACTGAAAAAAAAACCTGAGTCGGTTTTTAACCCGGTACTCAAAAAAACCGGCTTATGGTTAAAAAAACCGTCGGTACTGAAAAAAAAACCTGAGTCAGGGAAACCGCTTGTGGTACCGGGTATTGAAAAAAACCGAAACCCGGTACTGAAATCTCGGTACCGAACAGGCCTAGGTGTAATTCAAATAGCAGTCATATTTACAGTTTTTCGTTGTAATGTTCGAATCTGTGTATCATGTAGAATTAAAAAGAAGCTTGAAAAAATAGAATTATGTATCTATACCATGCCATCATTTACAATGGCCGTGTTTTTTTTTACATCGGGGGCAGGTTTGCTAACCCAGACGCGCAAAAAAAACTATCGAGGGTAGCATCCAGGTTAAATTTCAAATTGTCACGTAGGCATTGCCATTAATTTCAAAACATTGCTCAAAAATATTAAAGCCCCGTTTTCACTTTCCAAACGCAAAAGTTAACATGTAATTTTTTTTAATGAAAACATATTTTTATGTAGGAATCATAATTTTGTTAGAATAAGAATTCGACGAACAACATTTTTAACATGAATTTACAAGCAAAAACTATATTTTTTGCACACACTTGAGTGTTGCATGTAAACTATACCTTAGAGGTTTTCATTTCAAAATTTAATTTTTGCTAGTCATTGGAAAACGTACTAGAAAATAATTGGGATTGCATACATTTAAGCGAGTTTTGGAAAGCTCATTAAATCTGGATAGCAATATAATTTCTAACCTGAATAAAAAATTACCCCGGATAGTGTAGGTCTAATTAAAAAACACGGCCAATAATAATAATTTATCCCGATCAACTTTTTAATTCCAGTTGTATACAAACATAACAATGTTTGACTTGCTTCTGCGTAACTTTCTTTTCGGCTCAATATTCCATCCTTGGACAGGAAAATTATATTTGTTTGTGTAATTTATATTATGTACTAAATACATTGAAGGTTTTATGTTCTGTTCTGCATACAATGAAGCGCAAGCCTATTCGCTGTCATTTTCGGTAATATGTATAATTACATGTTGATGTGTTTCATCGAGACTATTTCGTTACAGCTAACATGTGTGCTTAAGAATTTCACAAAATCTTCAAGTGATGACAGCTTCAATGTTTTTGTGTGAAATTCATTTGTCTTTTCTCTTTTAATTTTTGCGGCAACATGAGTGGATTTCGAAAATGAAGTAGTTTTTTTTTTAAGTACAGTAGAGCGCCGATTATCCGAACTAATGTCGACTAGGGTGGATCGGATAAACGAAAGTTCGGTTAATCGAGCTTCCATAGAAAAATTCGAAAATAGTCCAAAAATGAAATTAAGCGACAAACTGAAAACATTTAAAACTACTATAACTGAACAAAAATAAAAAATTTAGGTAATTTAAGTGATGCAGATGAGAGATTGCTTCCTTCAAACCCTTGATTTTTCATTTAATTCGATGTCTGTCATGTGAAAAGAACCTAATTACCTGGTTTGGTTAATCGAATATTCGGATAATCGACGTTCGGATAATTGACGCTCTACTGTATATTCATATAATAGTATAAATATGTATGTATGTACGTACACATTAAGTACATGGTAAGTGTAAAAATAGAACGATAAAATGAAAAGTGATTATGATTAGTATGTAGTTCTTTTGCAAACAGATTTTCTCAAATGATCAAATCTGCAGTTTTAAATACTCGTATAGCAAGTATGAAAAAATATTTTTTTAATGAAAACTAATATCGTTGATTCTCTTCTCTGGTCATTTTTGAAACATCAACCTCATTAGACTACTCATTTCGTTTTCACATTCGCTCCTAATTTTCAACACCTAACAAATGATACAATCTAATCAAAATGTTGAATCAGTCTGAATGCATTTTGAACGGAAGTATAGTTTCGATATTTCATAAATTTTCTCAATTTATATCACGATCGACAATATTATTTGGAAATTATTCTTGGTGCGTTTAAATCGAAACATAAGCACATCATATGAATGAGTCATGTGTGAAACATTACGAAATCACAGCATCATCGATATAATTGGTTTTTCTCTTAATTTCAATGAAATCAATAAGCGGTCTAATAAATAAAATTATCGAATTTCAAAAAGTGTAATTATTTTCAGTTTACAGGCCAGCACATGCCGATTTGATGATAATAATGTTGATTTATGCTTGAAACAGATTGGACGCGTCGAATGATGCCGAGGAAAGCAGCAGTGACATGTCACCCATTTAAAATCCACTTTCCTCCAACTTCAAACATATGTCACAATTAGGCATTCATGAAAATTTCAGGTCGCTAGCGATATTCTGTTGAAAAATATTGCCGAATTAAACTATCACGGAGGGGTCATTTGTATCGGAGGTAGGGAAACCCTTGGTCCGATTTGGCCAATTTTCAATACCATACAAGCTTTTTTTTTTTTTTTTTTTTGCCTCACAGAAACTTTTGTCCCGGGACTAGGCTTCTCGGCATCACTTTACTTACTATCCGTACGTAAGTGACTAATCAATCAATCGAGTGTAAACTCTAGCAGATCGTAAAAAAAAAAAACTGAAAACAAAATATATTAATAAGGAAATTTATCAAAATAACTTCTTTTAAACATTAGTTTACTAGTACAATTAAAATTAACTAAGTCCTTCAAACTATTATACAGAATAATTGACCTTGTAATTGGTTCATTAAGCCCATAGTTTACTCTATGATAAGGCTGAACAAGAAGGTTGTTCCGCCGCAAATTGTGAGGAATATTTCTGACTTGAAAGTTATTTAATATATCTTCACAAACAATATGAGAGCAAAACAGGTCTCTTATAAACATAGCGTTTAAAAATGTTCTTCTATAATCTAAGGCTTGTAAACCCAATAAGGAACAGCGAGTTTTATAATCTGGCTTGAAACGCCAGCCAATTTGATAAATGGCAAACCGTGTAAAATTGTGTTGAATTCTTTCTATACGCTCGATATGAACCTTATAGAACGGATTCCACACAATAGAACAATACTCCAGGTGCGAACGAACGAAAGCTGCATACAATATTTTTAAAGTAAAAGCATCATTAAATTCGCGCGCATTACGTTTAACAAATCCTAACATACTATTCGCTTTTGAAATAATGTAATCAATGTGTTGTCGAAATGAAAGCTCATGGTCGAAAATTACACCAAGATCTGATATTTCGGCAACCCTTTCAAGAACACTACCTGTTAAGGAGTACTCAAAGAAGACCGGAGTTTTCAATTTATATATGCTAAGTACTTTACATTTACTAACATTTAAATTTAAATTATTATCGCGGCACCAAAATTGCAGCTTTTCTAAATCGGATTGCAACTTA
The DNA here is from genome assembly GCA_949715475.1 of Microchrysa polita. NCBI lineage: Eukaryota > Metazoa > Arthropoda > Insecta > Diptera > Stratiomyidae > Microchrysa > Microchrysa polita. The sequence goes on from OX454415.1 coordinate 16,060,366, forward strand.
AGGCAATCATCAATGTTGCGTATTTTCATAGCGATTTTCATATCATCGGCATACTGCCATACACGCACGAATTTAAAATTTTGGGTGATATCGTTTATGAAAACTAAAAAGAAAAGTGGTCCTAAATGGCTTCCTTGCGGAACCCCTGATGAACACTTTATAACAGAGCGAGATGTACAGCCATTTAACTTCACCAACTGAGTCCTATCCGTTAAATAGGATCTCACCCAGCTTAGAAAAATTGACTGTATTCCTAAAGGTTCTAGTTTTTTAAGTAAAATATTATGATCTACTCTATCAAAAGCCTTCGAAAAATCGGTATATACCACATCAACCTGCATTCCCTGCTCAATACCATCAGCAACAAATTTAGTAAATGATACCAAATTTGTTGAAGTTGATTTTCCTTTCAGGAATCCATGTTGACATGGCGATATCAAACGGCTAATTAAAACATCTATTTTATTTTTAATAAGCATTTCAAACAACTTCGGTATTGCAGATATTTTAGCTATGGGTCTATAGTTATCAATAAGATGCTTCGGACCCTTTTTGTGAACAGGCGTTATGTATGAAACTTTCCATTCATCAAGAAAAACACCTGAAGTCAAGGACAAATTAAAAATAAAGGCTAAAGGACGACATAACGATTGCATGCAATTCTTCAAAAATATATTAGGAATGCCATCAGGTCCGGCCTGAATACTAACATCAAGATCACGCATAGCATTCAATAGGTCATCCTCAGAAATCTCAAGAGCACTCGTAAGGTCCTCCTGAGCTATCCGAGGGACCAATGCACTCTGACTTCCATTGATGTTAGCATTCATTTCTGATGAAACGGAGTCTGGCACTTTGTAAACTGAACTGAAAAATCTAGCAAATCCGTCACAAACCGATTGAACATCTTTGTAAAAATTGCCATTGAATTCTAAATTTTTTGGGATTCCCGTATTCTTACGCTTGCTGTTTATAAAATTCCAAAATGTCTTACTGTCATTCTTTATATTATTTTCAGCTCTCGCAATATACTGTTTGTAAAGATTTTTATTCATTAATTCATACTCTCTTCTCAATCTAAAGAAATTTTCTTTATTGGCAAGAGAGGATGACTTCTTGTATAATTTATGGGCCTTATTTTTTGCTCTCTTAAGTTTGAACAATTCTTTGGTAGCCCAAGGATTTTTTGCTTTTATTTTGTTCTTTTTTAAAGGAACGTACTTGCGAATAGATTTATTTAAAATTGAATTAAAAATTGTATAACTTTCAATAAGATTACTATTCGATATAACTGGAGCCCAATCCATATTAAAAAATGTTGAATTTAGTTTTTCAAATTGGGCTTTTTGAAAATTTCTAGTAGGAATAACTTCGGGCTCTTCTTCAATGTAATCATAAAAAACAAACTCAAGAAGAAGAGCACTGTGATGGATTGAATTGGGCAAAATTGGTTTATCTACTTTAATTACAAAAGCATTCAAGCAAGTACTAACAAAAATTAGATCTAAAATTCTACCAATCGAATTTTTAACAAGATTCATTTGCATCAAATCCATTGCAAACAAACAATCTGTTAGAATAGATTCACACTCAAGATGTAAATCACGCGGCAGATTTTTTTTCTCGTCGTCGTTCCAGTACCAACTTATATTACCAAGATTGAAATCCCCAACAACAATCAATTTGTCTTTTTCCTCAAAAGATGCAAATAGCTTGGAGATATTATCTACATGTTTGTTATAAACATCAACTGAACTCAAAGGTGGTAAATAGCTATTAAAAATATATACTTTTTCGCTGCGAGAAACATTGATAGAAACACATATCTGTTCCACGTCCTTATGAAAAAGCTCAACTTCATGAGATGGGAATGTTGTTTTGATAGCTACCAAAACACCACCTCCTCTCTTAGTCGAAGCCTCATAACGGTCGCGACGATAGACATCATAGTCTCTTATGAAAAGTTCTTCATTTGTAATGTTTGTGTGAAGCCAAGTCTCGGTTAAGCAAATGGCAGCATAATCTTCTTGTGAAGCTGCAAGGTAAAAGTAATTTGTTCTTGAACGAAGACCGCCAACATTTTGATAATAGACCGAGAAAAATGAATTGGAAATTATGTGTTCTGCTGGACACTGTTTTGGCGTTTGTCGTTTTTTGAAAATTTGAAGGGTGATATGTTGACGCCCTTGGGCCAGAAGTTGGCACAAAACACTTGCTTAGAATATTCATGAGGAAGTTTCAAACCAAAACTGATTGAGACTAATTTGAAAATATCACAATCTTTTTTTATCAGAGGATAAACCGAAAGAAAGCTGTCATCCGTTAAATTAAGCTTTTTCATTACATATTCCTTTAAATCGTCTGCTTTTACCGAAGCATGCAGCTTAGAAACATGGAATACCTTGAAACTGGGGACACTTCGAAGAGAATCATTAGCTTGATCGATACCGAAGATTCTTTTGTGTCGCCTATTATTATTATCACTCTTTTTGGGAATAACATCACCAACAGGAGAAGGTTTTTTAATATGTTTCCCTTTCTTACGAACTGTGACAAATTTATCAATCGGAGATTGATTTTTGTCAACGTTGGAAGGAATTGTAGAAAATGAATCTGAAATAACAGTGGAAGTCCCCGCTTCATGGCTAACGAAAGATTGCTCAGAAGATATTGAAATAATATTTTTAGTTTTTTTCTTAGTGTCTTTCCCTATATTACTCTTCTTATTTTTTAAATTTACATTTTTATCTCGCAATGCTTCGGAATTGTTTTCACAACAATTTACAGATTTCATAAGGGATCTCAGCTTGCTAAGTTGGCTCTGCAACGACGAAACGAGCTGAGATAGACCGTCAATTTGGACTTTGTAAAATTGCTCGCAAACACAATTCATTTTAATACAAGAACTAAACTAATAAATTAATAAAAAGAGAAAAAAAGCAAAAAGAAAAAAATTTGCAAAAAGTGGGATTCGAACACAGGACCTCACGGGCGTGAGTCGTACACGCTACCACTGCGCTATATGCTAGTACGAAAATGTATGCCCAGATAACTCAGTTAAGCCGAGTTGAAATGACTACTGGACCAAATGAAAACAAAGAACAAAGACCGTCCGAGCGGCAGGTAAAAAATCCAAACCACTAAACACTTTTCGAACAAATTTATGATTTATCACTACACCAATCCGCGAAACCACTTTTACAGATGAAGTGAACGAGCAAATGAATCATAAAATTATGAATTTAATATTAAATTATATGAATTTGATAAAAAAAATTAGAAATTTAATATTAGCGAAAAATTTTGCGTGTTTGCTATGATAAACGTCAAACGTCGTGTGTTTTTATCAAAACAATCATCTGACTTAAATTTCAAAACGCTAGCTTCATTATTTCGGGAGTTATCGTGCGAACTGACAGACACACGGACGGACAGACAGACCGACATACAGACGGACATGGCTTATTCGAATCAGGGACCGACCCTGATCATTTATATATATACTTTGCTATACCTCCGGTGGCTCCTTTGAGGTGTTACATAAATCGTCGTAACAAAAACAATATACCCTATACCATCTTATGGGTATAAATATCAAGTAGTTAAAGATTCAAAATTTTTAAAAAATTTCAAAGTGTTTAAATAAGGATATGCCAACAAATATCAGCTCATATAAGGTTACTAGAAATGAACCTTAACGAATAAGGGAACCCTTTAGGAAACCCTTAAGCGTTTGCTTATTGAGTTACTATGAATAACGTCAGTCCCTTAAGGGCTCCCTTAAGTATAACTGAGGCCAATGACTTCCGCTTTTAAGCTTCTTATGTGCTAATCAATTTTTACCACAACCTTTTGATGTAGTGTTGTGAAACCATCTGTTCCTGGATATATGCTGACGCTTTACTTTTTTTTCTCACAAGGATTAGGGATCAGAGTAGGGTGGCGAGATGCCCCGTATTTTACGGGTTACCCCGTTTTTCGGGCACCGTAAGTTCGAAAACCCGTAATCCAAAAAATAAAATACGGGGCAAACAATGGATGATTCAAGAATTTTTTTTTATTGTATTAAAGTCAACCAAATATTTCGAAATTTAGCGGGACGCGAAAGTGACGTAATCAAGCTAAACCTCTGTTAACATGCATGAATGCGTTGCAGTATTTGGAATCAGGATTCGATTTTGCCGAACACACTTACCTGTACCGTCTACAACTCTTAAATTTGCAGCACAAACTGAAATTTGAGCATCTGGAGAGAATCGTCGAATCGAATGTCTAAACATAACGACAGTCATCTTGGATTAATTTTCTGAGGAATTTTGTGTAATTTCGCCCGTCAAATAAATATTTTCAGGAGATGAAGAGATGCCGATGAATTGATAAGCCCTGATACACGGACAATTACAATTATTTAAAGCTGTCAATAATAGCACCAAAATATGATTCGAATTTTAAAACTGGTGTTTTCTATCCTGGCAGCGTATTTAGGAACCCTTGTTCAGTTCATCCTCACGCAAGTGACGAAATCGAGCAGCTTTTCTAGTGGCTAAGTACCAAAAAACCCTTATCCATTTCGTCAAAAACAGCCAAAAAGCCTTGTTCAGCTCGAAAGAATTTTTGGCTGTTTTCGACGTAAAATGTACTCGAGCTATGCGAGCTGGTCCACTATCGACGAAATCGATAAGGGTTTTGGGTGGTTTTGGCACAAGAAAAGCTAATCAATTTCGTCCCATATTCACACTGTAAAATAAAATGCAATTTTAAAATGGTATTTAAAGATTTTTAAAACTTTATATTGCAAAATGAATATATTCATTTATTTATCATCAAATAAGAAACATTATTACAAAAAATGACATATTGGCATAACATAGTTTTTTTTTAAATTTTTGGCCCGTAAAAAAATCGGAAACCTGTATTTTATACGCTAGTGGGTGAATTCAAATTGTTAGACGAAACCGGACGGGTAAACTTGCAAGACAAGAACCATCGTTCTTACAATCTGAAATGCACAATGCTTGTCTGCTGGCCACTACAAAAGCTCTCGCCGTCCGTTTATTAGACGGCGAGAGCTTTTGTGCGTTAGCTATTGACTCTATGACGTGTTTCGATTCCATCTGTTCCTGGATGCTAGTCCAGGAAGACACTTGAAGGGGCTGGTTTGTATTACAGCCATATGACGTAATGTTCCGATTCTATCCGTTCCGAGATATGTTTTAGGGATTTACTAGGATAAGGTGACCAGACTCCCGGAGGCCCAATGCTGTACACATTATGTTCTTGCAGATTTCGGTTTTAGGAAAATACTCAGCCATACTCTGGCCTCCCTATCCGCGCCTATTTGGAGAAATAATAACATCTCACGAGGTCATGATGCATGCTAAGGGTCGTATATTTTTTTCGATAAAATCAGGACAAGCGCAGCAAAAGTCGTCGTTTAGCAGGATAACCAGAAACACAAATGCGTCTCTAATATTTTAATTCAGTGTAGATTTTCTGGAAACCGAAAGGCTTGTTTGGTGTAGTTTGATTAGAGGAGAATTCTATTCAATACTCATGCATGTTTGGGCATTAATTTTAGGCAACTCCATATCCTCACCATGTCTTCAATATCCTGTTCCATAAATAGTATTTGTCAAGAATGCTCCTGGACTAAGTAAAGAGCAATATTCGCATGCGCTTGGCCCTTTAAACAGTGGTTAGCTCCCGGACGATTTACATCAAACAACCGACTGTCGTAAAAGCCATTTTTTTATTTGGGAATTTCTTTAACATTTAAATGTAGAAATGTAGTCTTCATTAAACTAAGTCATACTCGTCATTTGGTGAGCTGCCATTTCGACGTCCAAAAACAGGACAAAGCCGGACAAAATCAGGACTTTTAGCGTTTTGGCAGGACGACAGGTTAAAGTTGAAAAGGCAGGACTGTCCTGCCAAAAACAGGCCGAATACGACAAGTATGCATGCCCTCATATTCTTCTTGCCTTCATGAGTGATATCTTCTTCTAGGGAAGGCAAAGTTCTATAGTTCTCAATGTTCCCCTTAAAAAAACCTTCAACATATGAAGAACAAACGTATGTTTTAACACGAAAAACACAAAAAAGAGTACTTCAAATAAGATTATACTTACACACATATAAAATAGAAGAAGAAGAAGGTTTCATAAATATCTGTAAGGGCTGTCGTATGATGTGGCATCTGGCTTTTCATATGATGGCCGCAAAGTATCTACTTATTTAAAAACTTCGTTTCGTTTATTGCAATAGATAAACGAAACCCAATGAGATGGGCCGAGAAGCTGGTGGTGGCTTTCCAGGCACAGTTTCAATGTAGCTATGGAGTCCGAGGAGAACCTCCAAAGCGGTGAAGAGGTGGCTTGTTACGATATTTCTGGAGGAGAGTATGCATTCTATACTCATGTATGGTTTTATAGGCTGGTCCCCTGGTGTAAAAAAATTTAACGGATTCGAAGACATGTTGAGGGGAAAACCCTGATCTAAAACTCTTACAGACTCCCTTCTTTAGTGTGAATTTTCCAATAGAGGGGATAAGGGAATCGCATGCAGTACAGCGGCGGATTTTCCATCGTTTTGTGATATGAAAAATAAATCCAAATCGCATCTTTTGACGGCTGTGACTTCAGAGTCTTGGTATCAAGCCGTGAAATGTTCACCAAATATGGACAGTCTGCGAAATTTCAAAATTCCGCTCAAGTTATGGAGAAAATTTCAATTAAAAACCACAAAAGTGCAATTTGGGCAGCTGCAACTTCCGAATTCAGATAGGTAGGATCTTGAAACTTATGGAGGAAATGTGCGCCAAGTAGCTCTACAAATGTGCCAATTTAAGAAATTTCCGTTGGTTCCCGAGTTATCGAAAGTGAACGATTGAAGTGTTTTATTATATCGCTAAATATCGATCGTGTATGAGTGAAACTTTACACTTTAAAACGCAACTTTCGACGGCTGTAAGTTCTGAACCTTGACAGCTGGAGCCTTAAAATTTTCACCAAATAGTGTACGGTGTTTTACAAGTTTTCTGAATTTCAAAGTTTTCCAAATTTTCGAGTGATGGACAATTTCCAAATAGAAAACTCAAAACAGCGATTTGGGCAGCCATAACAATTTTGCATCATAAATGCAGGCAAGGCTGATCACAGGCGTCACCGAGGAGTGATTTAGGGTTCATATTGTGGCATGCAAAATGCTGTACGTTTTGCTGTACATTTCCCAATGCTGTACGACAGGTCAAAATGTTGTACGTCTGGTCAGTTTATACTAGCAACCCATTTCCATTAAAAAGGAAAAAGTTTTTCTTCAGGGGTTGGTTTGTATGACAGCCCTATGACCTAAAGTTCCGATTCCATCCGTTCCTAGATATGTTTTGAGGCTTTACTAGAAACACATTTGGGTGAAGTTTAGTTATGATTGGTTCACAAAGAAAAAAGTTTTTCTTAGAAGAACCTAATTTCTATTGTTTGGTATGTATGACAGCCCTACGTCGTAGTGTTCCGATTTCATCCTTTCCTATATATGTTTTAAGGACTTACTAGGAACCCATTTGGGTAAAGTTTGGTTAAGGTCGGATTAAAAAGGAAAAAGCTTTTCTTAGAAGAACTTAGTTTTAAGGGGTTGGTTTGTATGACATCCCTAAGACGCAGTGTTCTGATTTCATCCGTTCCTATATATGTTTTGAGGCTTTACTAGGGACACATTTGGGTGAAGTTTAGTTAAGATTGGTTCATAAAGAAAAAAAATTTTCTTAGAAGAACTTAATTTTCAGAGGTTGATCTATGGCAGCCCCATGACCCCATGGTCGGAATTCATTCGTTCCGACATATATACAGCGTACTCTAAAAAGAAGCTTGTATACGAAATTTCAGCCCGATAGCTTCAAAACTGAGGGACTAGTTTGTATTGAAACAGACGGACAGACAGACAGACGGACAGACGGACATCGCTCAATGGATTTCTCTCGTCACACTGATCAATAATATATATACTTTATATAGTCGGAAGTGCTTCCTTCTGTGCTTTGCAAACTTCATGACAAAGTTAATATACCCTTTCACATAGTGACGGGTATAAAAACATAAAATTGCTGATATGTGTTAATTAGTTTTTAATTTCTTGGTGCAACTATAGTTTTCACACTTTTAATTGACGTTTGCTAAGGGAGTAGAACAAAATTGCCACTCACTGCCTAGGTAGCTCACGCAATGACGTGAATTGCAAATTTTTATTTGTTACAGTTTTTTTTTATAAATATTTAAAGTATTTGCTATGGCAACTCTGCTTTACTGAGACTTGCTTCACCCATGCTTAACAAATAGTCATGAATGGATTGTTTGTTGCACTCCATGCGTGTATTTGTTGGGCTAACCGCAGAACTACAAAGACTACAAATTCATATTTTCAGAATGAGATGCACTTTTTCGGTAATTAGACACCTTGTGAGAGGCGTTAATGTATTTTTTCTTTGGTACGCGCACGCATTTCATCAGACATCATCGGTGGCTATTCGATCTTCGATAAACACTCGAAGAATATACTCTCTGATCTTACGGCAAATGGAAGTTAACATATCCGTGTTAAACCTGCGCGCTAGAGTGATGTGATGATGATGAAGGAAGATTATCTGGTATTTAGTATGAAAAAGTTTGTTATTGTTTTGTGTTTTGATATTTGTGCATGTGCGTGCCTCAGCAGTATACTTGCACTATACCGACCTATTACACGCTTCCGTGAGATATTTTGTTTTCATCGTATAATGCTGAAGTAACATTAGAACATTAGAAGAACATACATCACACATGCAATATAAACAACAACAACAAAAAAGAAAACAACTCTCTTTTCGCCGAAGCCGCCTTTTTCAGCTGCTGATCTTTATGATGGTAATGAAGGTGTGGGATTGATCTTTAGGCCATCACATATAGTATCAGCGCAGAGTGCAGACATGATAAATGCTTTTGTTATAGGGTACGAGTATAATAATAATTTTCCGAGGGTGAAGTCTGTAGTGCACTATGTTTGGAACAAATTGTTTTCATTGTATGCTCGATGTACGTGCACTTAGCCATGTAAAAGGGTAAGGTCTTGGTCTTGGAACATATAAATGTAATAAGACACACCATCATGGAAGTGCATATGCGTCAGACATTGCATTGCATCTGCATGAGACGAATCAATGGAAATTGATTAATTGGAGTAATTCATTTATTGAGTATTTGTCGGCATTTTTTTTTGTTCTTACGCAACGTAAGAAAATTCAATTCATAAGCACCCGAACAATAATAGACGAGATCTGTTGATCACGAACGAAGAGTTCTTGTGTGTCCTGTGAATAGAGTAGGTAATTTAAATTTGTATTGATATCTGTGTGGTCTGTGCTTATTCCTTGAATTGTGTCTATTTGATTTGTATGGAGGTACAGTCTATATTGAAAAATGAACCTTCTAAATGCATTTCATTGCAGGATACCAACCGTCACTGTATTAACCCAGCCCAGATGTTCATAATATTATCAGAATGAGTGAGTGTATAGTGTGACACAACTATCGGATAGCTTTAAGTTCATTCGCGATGCTCGATCGAGAAATGATAAAAAATGAAGAGTAAATTTACATAACTAAATTTTAAAGTATGTATAGATTAAAAAAAACATTGAAACATTGCTATTCTTCAAAGTTGACGAGCACATAATGTTTAAATGCGGTACATAACAATGATTGTTTACGTGATTTACGGAAGTGAGGGAATACGGAACGCACAATTTCACGTCATGCTGATGCTTGTACCATCCTGACATCCGGCAACGATATTTCAGACACGTGCGACCGTATCAACGGCTACTTAGAAGAGCTCAACACCTTCTTCATTAGCAAGAACCTGAAGCTATCAGCACACAAATCCTCGGCCACCCTCTTTACCACGTACAACCAGGAATACAACCTAGTGTAAACGACACCGTAGTCCCCACTGTCCGACACCCCAAAATCCTCGGCGTCACAATTGACAATCACGGCATTTTCAATAGCCACGCCGACAATATATGTGACAAATTGAAGAGTAGGAACAAGATCCTAAAATCTCTCACTGGCAGCAAATGGGGAACTGATAAAGAGACATTACTCACGACTTACAAAGCCATCGGTCGTTCAGTGGTAAACTACGCCGCACCCATATGGGCAAACAATCTCTGCAACACTCGATGTAAACGGATTCAAACGTGCCCGATTGCAGCTATGCGTACAATCACTGGATGTGTACGCATGACATCACAAGATCACCTCCACCAAGAAACTAAGCTGCTTAATCTGAAAACTCATAATGAGCTACTCGCAAAGCACTATCTTTTTGGTTGCTATCGTAGTCAACACCCGAATTTCGATCTTATGGACAAAACCCCACCTCCACGTCATGTTAGACGTACATTAAGGGACAAGGAAAGGGAAGTCCAGAGATTCAAAAGAGTTCCCCTCGATAACACCAACAACTACAAGGCGGCTCTAAAGCAGTTGCATACTAGCGAGGTAACAATAGCCACGAATGATCTGTCATTAAACCGTGTCCTTCGAGCTCAACCACAGATATCTCCAATGACGAACTACAGCTACCTAGAGCCACACGTACCACCTTGGCTCAGCTTCGATCTGGATGGTGCTCCAGACTAAATTCATATTGGACCCGTATCGACAGCACCATTGCAGACACTTGTCCAGCATGAGGAGCCAGCCCGCACAACGTGGACCACCTTTTCAATTGTAATGCCGCACCAACGCATCTAACACCCATTGCGCTTTGGGAAAAACCCATTGAGGTGGCAACCTTCTTAGGCCTCGAACTTGAGGAGAGAATGCCAACCATTTACGAATGACACTAGTTCCCCCCCCCCCCTTACTTGCGCCGCTACAACAACAACGAATTTGCAGATTTTCGGCGTTTTCGCGACGTGCTTTTACTATTCTCTTCCCATGTAAGAAGTACATTCAACTTGACTTGAGCGAGCGATCATTTTCCATTTAAGCTCGATTTACTCCGTTGAAGGGCTTTGAAACATGAAACGAGACCGAGGCTAATTTCGGGCGCGGCCGAAATTTTAATACCCTTCACTCTCCTCGGGCTAAAAGTTTTTTTTTTGGCGTACCTATGACTTGTGTTCAATCCTTCCCCATTCTTTTCCTTCTGTGGCGTCGATAAAACAATATTTGTGTGTTTTTGGTTAAGTGGGAAAATAAAAATATTTACTCAGAGAACTTGATTGGGGGATGCGGGAGCATGGTCCCATAGTATGATTCCATTCGTTTTAATTTTTTTTTTTTGACAAGGACGCATTAGATTTTTTTGAAATTGGTGCGGAAAAATGTTTCTTAGAAGATCTAAACTGGGGGGTGGGTTTGTATGGTAGCCCCATGACCCCATAGACCGATTCCATTCATTTTTACACATGTCTTATGGCATCAATAGAGATGTACTTCTACGAGTTTTGATTGAAAGTTATGCACAAATAAAAAAGTTTTTCGTAGAAGAACTCAATTTGGGGGGTTGGGTTTGTATGACAGCCCCATGACCCCATTGTCCGATTCCATTCATTTTTACATATGCTTTGTGGTATCAATCACATTTGTATGAAATTTGGTTGAAATTGGTGCACAAATGAAAAAGTTTTTCTTAGAAGAACCTAATTTGGGGGGTTAGGTTTGTATGGTAGCCCCATGACCCCATAGTCCGATTTGATCCATTTTTACATATGCTTTGTCTTATCAATAGAAACACATTTGTGTGAAATATGCTTGAAATTGGTGCCCGCATGAAAAAGTTTTTCTTAGAAAAACCAAATTGGGGGGTTTAGGTTTGTATGGCAGCCCCATGACCCCACGGTCCGATTTCAGCGATTCGAACATACAAACTGCCTGCAATAAAAAGAAGCATGTGTGCAAAATTTTAGCTCGATAGCTTTTAAACTGGCCGAGTAAAACGCGTAGCAACAGACGGACAGACGGACAGACGGACAGACGGACAGACGGACAGACAGACAGACGGACATCGCCCAATCGACTCAGCTCGTCATGCTGATCATATATATACATATTTTATATGGTCGGAGATGCTTCCTTCAATGCGTTACAAACTTCATGACAAAGTTAATATACCCTTTACTCTACGAGTGAAGGGTATAAAAATCATCGGATATACATATAATGTACTCGACCTACTCTTTGCACTGATACCCCGCATGCCGAACTCCGGAGAAGTATTAAATAGTATCCTTTTTCGTCCATTTTGGGACCTTATCAATTTTTTTCTCGGTAAAATGTGCTTTAGATTCCTGGGAGCTAACTGATTTGACTAGACCAAACACGCCATTTTCAATTGCTAATATCTTCTAAAGTTTACTAGCACAAAATGTTTAATTTCGTACATAATTAGCACATAACTCAACAATTACGAAAATATAGGTTTGAAGCCCGTAAGTTGATTTTTTTCTGTTTGGTGGGTGTAGAAGAACGTTCTTCCCCCCATTTCCTCCATTTCAATTGCTAATATTTTCTAAAGTAAGGTGACCAGACTTCCGAAGGCCCAATGATCTACACATATTTGCGGAATTCGGTTTTCAAGCAAATACTCAGTCACCTCCAACCAGCCTCCAGGTTCCAGCTCCGTGGTTTATGTCGCAAAAATGTTTTGAAATTCTATGTGCGCGACAAACAGAGAGAGAGGTCTGAGCGCAGAGTAGGGCAAAGTACAGGATCTGAGTGTACGTATGGACGGGCAAGAGGTCTAAATTCTATGAAATCACCGCTCGCTCGCTCCTAGTTCCCCAACAGCGCTACGTATCGAAAATGTTTACGAATTCTGAAAAGCGCGACAGACATTGAGGTCTGATCGGAGCAAAGGGCGAGCTTTAGGACCTGAGTAATCGTAAGGACGAACCAAAGTTCTAAATTTTACCAATTGCCATCTATTGGCCCACCCCTCGCTGCGATCGCACTTCGCCTTATCCTATTTTGCAACAGCACTGTGTCGCGAAAATGTTGGCGAATTCTCTAATCCACGACAGACAGTGCGAGGTCGACGAGCCAGAGGTCTAAATCTGATCTAAGGCTGGTTGCAATATTTCTGGAGCAGAGTATGAATTTCTCCATGGTTGATACCATGCCGGTTCCCTGGGCTCTTAACGCCGTTTTAACCCTTCTGTCGGCACAAAGGTCTGGCCAGACCTTTGGCACTATATTTTGGTAATAAAAGTATAGAAGATGAAACCGCAGCGACTTCATATTTCATGACATCCTAGAATAATATGTTTAGAAGCATTTTGCAAAAATTTGAAAATATCGGTTGAAGTTTTGAGTATGGTTTTGATGATTTTCAATTTATAGTGCTTTTTGATACCCAATAGCCGGACCTACAGTTTTTCCCTCCATTCTTCTCTTGAAGTAAATAGTGCAAATATTAAATTCTCTTAAAATTCTCATATTTATGATGTAATAATGTCATTTAAATTCAATTTGTACTAAAAACTACAAAAATTTCTGAGATTTTTCTTTGGAAACCCGTGAAGCTCAAGAAATAAGTATGCCTAATTTCATCACGTTTTATAACATCACCTAATCAACTGAGATTTGATTCTAGGGAATTCAAACCAGTTTTTTTGCCTTTGTAATAGTTAGGACTAAGTATGAGAGACTTACGAACGTCTTTCTAAATAGATTTGATCAAGAAATTTACGAAAAATTTAGAATGTAATTATTTTCGCGCTTGAATTTTCCCTATTTCTTTCCTTCTACTTCCCTAAATCTGCAGACTAATATCGAGGTAAAATCTACTAACAAAGCGCCAAATATTTGCCCAAAGATATTGGTATTGAAAAATGCGAACAAACTTTCTACTAGATATACGCCATGAAAAAAAAGAGATGAATATAAGGGAAAAACATGTTTATAATAATACCACCTCAAAATATGTCTACTTAAAAACGTTACTAGCGTATCTACAAAAATGATTTTAATACTTTTATTGTTTAAAAATGGCAGTAAGGAATTGATAGAATGATTTTACCGATAAAAATTTCACCTTTTCTAAAAAATAAAATTGTTTTCTCAGTAGGTCCAGCCAGACCTATTGGGTATAGAATATGCATATTGTATTAGGTGCCGACAGAAGGGTTAAAGTGATTCTAAGGAAATGTGGGAAAAAACTTTATCCAACATCCATCCTTTCTTTAGTATACATTTTCCTATAGAGGGTGATAAAAGAATCGGATAGAGTGCAGTGGCTGATTTTCCAATCGTTTTTTCATAGGGAAAATAAACTAAAATCTCATCATTTGACGGTTGTAACTTCTGAACCTTGGCAGCTACAGCCTTCAAATGTTCACCTAATAGGTTTGCCAAATTTCAACATTCCGCCCAAGAATTTTCAAATTATGGATAATTTTCGATTAGGGAACACAGAATTACACAATTTAGGCAGCTGAAGCTTCTGTACTTGGATAGGTAGACCATAAAATTTGGAGGAAATATGAGCGCCAAGCAGCTCTACACGGAGAGAAAATTGTGCAATGAATTCAACAAAATCATACAATGAAATTCACAACATACAATTTCACTAAATTTGTAGCGAAAGTTATTAAAATGTAGTGAAATTGATTACAATTCAGTTGTTTTTACTGGTGCTGGCCTATTGTAAAAATGATTGCAGTGTAATGACAAGAATCATTGCATGATATTTGTATGGATAGTAACATTTATTGTGTTTATGGTATTTTTCACCACTGTCTGTAATAATAATTATTGCATTGCGTAATAGTTTTCATCAAGAGCGCGTAATAATTCTGAAACTGTCAAAAAATAAGACGACTAATTTATTCGCATAACTTGTAATCTTAGATAACTTAGGTGTAGGACGTAGGACTACGAAATGATAGGTCCCCGGTTCAATTCCCAGTAGAAGCAAATTGTAAAAAGGTAAATTTAAAATAGGGAAAAGTGGTCTGGCTGGTCTAGCGGTTAGTGCGCGCACCTTCGGTGCACAGGGTCATGAGTTCGAATCTCACCGTGGGTCATGGTGTTTTTCGAACTCACGAGCTTGTGACGGACTATGATCTCACTCAGATGTTAAACGAGTACCCATTTATGGGGATAAATAACACTGCTGAGTGTGATGCTGATCTCATTACCTCAACAAAAAGCAGATAAGATCTTGGAAATAGGGTGTCACTAACATATCCTGCGGCCTTAGTCCAATGTTGGATTGTCGCGCCTGTTATTTTTATTTATTTAAAATAAGGAAAAAGAAGTTAAGAATAAAATAGAAGTAGAAAATAAGAAAAAAGTAAAAATAAAAAAAGGTAAAAATAAAAAAATCACTTTTTGTGTTTTTTTTTTTCTATTATCGCCTGGCTATGTTCCTGGCAAATTTTATTACCAACCAATTGTTAATGTTATTACAGTGCAATGACATTTTTCATTACAGATGTAATAACTTTTACATCAGTTGCAGTAGGGTCAAAAATCATTACAAATGCAATAGTTTTTATCGCAGTTTTTATACCTTTCACTACATTTTTCCTCTCCGTGTATAACTGCAAATTTTTCAGAGAGATCGGGAAGGGCTCCCCGTTGTCGAAAATGAAAGATTGACGATTATCTCGCTAAATATCGATCGGACAGGGTACAGGGTCAAACTTTACAAATTAAAAGCAGACATGACTGTTCACAGGCCTCATCGAAGAGGTTATTATGTATGAAGTGAATTAGGTTTCATTGTGTAACATGGAGAATGCTGTACATGTTGCTGTACACAGGGCCGGATTTCCCATATGGGCAACCTGGGCAGCTGCCCGGGGCGGCAGATTTTGAGGGGCGGCAGATTTTTGAACTTTTCTTTTGGTTTTAAATTCTATGAAAGATGGACTTTGACTCAAGGAGCAGTTGACATAGTTAGGAAAAAATGTTAATTGCTTTCTAATTTATTCTAGTTAGGTGACGCCTTAATCCAGGGCGCCTAATGTTATGATACTTCGCCTTTAAATTTTTATCCTTCACGCAAAATTCTACTAAAAGCATTCATTCCGAAAGGGGAAATTTGGTAGAACTAGAAGTGACCTAGATAGCTTTACTTTGAACAAGGACACAGATGTCACTGTTGAATTTTACATCCGACCACGGAGTCTGTGTCAGTGTGACCCAGGATATCTGTGTGGCATGGTACACGGATTTTTGGTGAGGTATGATACAACGGACCCGAGCAGCATAGGGAAGCCCTTAGTATTTTGTGCATTGACCACTCGGCCTGAGTCGCATTGCTGACTAGTATGCTGAAGGACCCTCATCAGGATGTGAAAAGCAGCACTACAAATCGCTTTAAGTTGATGGTTAAACGAACCCGGGGTATGCACGTCTGAATTCAGCGTGAGGGTTAACTTTTAAGAGGGAAAATCGGTCACACCTGCTATTGGGAAGTCTTTAGCAAATAGTGTTCCTCGGCGATGGGTTTGCCCAGGCTACCACGGTACCTTCCTATCTCGTGATGACTGGAGGTTGTTAACCAAACTGGAGTTGCGGCCCGGGGTTGAGTTTCAGAAGGTGAGTGTATGCATCGCACGAGGAAATCCCAATTTAAGAATTACATCCTGTCAATAAAATGCCGTATGTCAAAGCAGTACGATGGATCGGGTGGAAAGAGCGTAATTTGATAGGATCCAGTCATGGTTCTATTTTAAAAGATTTCAGATAGAGCTTAAGTAGTTTTTATTTTTTTTAACGGAAACAATGAAATAAATGTAAACAATGTAAGTCTTTAGCTGCATTGACACAGTTTAATTTCTTCATCCCGCAGAAAATGCTTCACTTTTTACATTTTTAAACCCGTCAGATGTCTAGAAAAGTAACACGTCCATTCGGTTTTTCCCCACATTAAATTGGATGAAAAGCAACAGTGACGTGAATTTTTCACAAATTTTAGGTTTAAATTGTCTCGTTGTCAGTGTAGAAAAATTAAAAATTCCACTTACAATAAATCGTTTAAGATTACAAAAAATAAGCAAAGCGTATAAAAGCGATACCTAATAACTTTTGCTGAATAACATTCCGAGCTTGCATTTTAAAATTTTTTGTTAAATTCATTTTTTATCCCAAAAATTGAAAAAATCTCGAAATCGAAACTTAGGTTAATTACATTAGACAAAGGACATCTTAAAAATACTACGAGGTGTGACAATGAGAATGCTTTTTTAAATACTTTCTGGAGGGACCTCTAGTAACGTCCGTAATCAGCAAAACATAGACATGGGTTACTGGAAATGACTACTGGCAGAGGGCGGCCATTTGCGTACTGCCCAGAGGCGGCATACAGGTTAAATCCGGCCCTGGCTGTACATTTCCCAATGCTGTACGACAGGTCAAAATGCTGTACGTCTGGTCAGGTTATTCTAAAGTTGACTAGCACAAAATGTTTAATTTCAGTACATAAATAGCACATAACTCAACAATTACGAAAATATAGGTTCGAAGTCCGTAAGATGATTTTTATTTTGGTGGGTGGTGTAGAAGATTTTTTTTTTTTTAATTTTCCAAAGTGGGGGTGTAGCGGAACGCACCTGAATTTTTGGTTTAGCGGTCGTAGTACCTATCCTTTTTATACTTAAAAATTTACGGGGCTGTTCACCATACTGAATTCCTTCCAAACTACATATTACAAACATTAAAATTTTCAAATGTATACTATAAGTTCATAAATTATATACATACATATAGGATATCTCATATCTCTCATATACTGACTTAATAGACAATGACATTCATTTTCAATAGCGTGACTCCTACAAATCATGCATGGCAAAACTTGAATAGTTCTGTGCTAATCCAACTTTCTCTTCCTTGCAGAATACGGCAATTGATTTCAGTACTATTGACACTATTGTCTATAAAATACAATTGCATGTTGGCTAATTAATCTAACCCGCGCTAACTATATGAAAGATAACTGAGAATGTAACAAAGCAATTAAAGGAAGTCTATTCGATGATGGTTGTTCTTCAGTCAATAGGTTTAATGGAAGCAGCGAAACATACGATTTTAATTAGCAACTTGATGAATGGGCGCTTTCTATGTATAATAATAATAGAAAGGAAACGAAACATATACTATTGAATTGTACGGCACAACGACTGCAAGTAAAGTTGAAGACAGCGAAAGGATCTATCTCATTCAGGCTATAGGCATCTAATCATTAATTTTATATTGTAGGATTTAATTGAATGGGTAAGGTGAGAATTTCTTGCATAAGTGTTTTTGCATATTATTAAATCACATTAATCTAATAATTTAATTCAACTTATCCATGAATGGTTTCCAGCATGCAAGGAAGCAGATTTTACTTATTATTTTTTTTAAATATACAGTAAAACCTCCATAAGTTGACCACCCAAGGGCGGACAATTTTTGGTCAAGATAGAGAGTGCGGTCAACTTACAGAGACTAATTTAACATTATGTTGAAGGTAAAAGGGCGGAAAAAAGATGGTCAATTTAAAGAGGTGGTCACGTTATAGAGTGGTCAACTTAGGGAGGTTCTACTGTAGTTGCACCACCGAATATGGACAACTTCTTCTGGTTCATTACTTACAGCACGTTTTATTAATCAATCACGTTCGATTTCCAACTTGTACATATGTGAATATAAATTATATGAAATGATTCTATTGTGTCATATATCCATACTTCAATGCCAAAATTTATTACACAATTAATTGGAAATTGCTTTAAAATTTCTTTTCCTTTCCCATATATCCAAATTTCCCAAAATGGATAGAAGAAAATTGTTTAAAAAACAGTCTCCACACTAGAAATTTCGAAAATCGTTTCAATATTAATACATACATATGTACATTACATAGCGTAGTTATGATGTCGATGATGATAGAAGGCAATTTTCCATCCACTTCCCAAGCTCCATAAGCCATCTTTCTCTATTGACCAAACTCAAACGAATATGGAGCCAATGCACTTTATTGAATATTAGCAACATAAATTTTCACTTTTTCGATGTGATAATGGCGTGCATCTAAACGGTCACACCAGCCTGCGGGGTGAAGAGAACACTGTGGAAAGAGTGGTTGGTAAGAACACTTAACATCGGAAAAGCTCTCACTCAGTAATTTATTTATAATGCTCCTACACTGATAGCACGAGGAAAAAAACAAGGCGACCAAAGACCGCTGCCAATATATATAAAGCCAACTATTATTCCATAATAGAAAACCTTCTGAAACATTTTCCTGTCATAAATCATAAATCAGGCTATGCCAGCTGAATATGCATACTACTGGCACATAGAAAAAGAGAAGAATTTTCACAACATTTTCCACAAACAATTTAGCAGCATTTCACATTGCATGTTGTCAGCGTTGTTAATGCATTCAAATTTTATAGACCGGGAATATTAAATAACAACAAATCAAATTTGGATGAAAATACGAAATTTGATTTATTTCACTTTAGATGTGCATGGCTGTAGGTTCGGGCTCGTATATTAGCTGGGGACTATTTTCAACTCCAATCACTTGGAAAGATAAATGGTTGATGGTTATGTATAAAGGGAAATGTGGAAAATTCAGAACTTTGATCTGTTCGCTGTTGCTATAGTAGGAAAATGGCTTTTGAAGATGAAAAATTAATGTATATAAATTGATAAGTATGTACAGTAGAGCGTCGATTATCCGAACGTCGATTAACCGAACCGAGCACTCAGCTTCTTTTCTTGCGTGAAAGACATCGAATAAAATGAAAAATCAGGGTCTGACGGAAGCAACCTCTCCTCTGCATCGCTCAATTACCTCGATTTTTTTATTTTTGTTCAGCTCTAGTTGTTTTACACGTTTTCAGTTAGTCGCGTAATTTCGCATTTGGGCTATTTTATATTTTTTCTATGGAAGCTCGATTAACCGAACTTTCGTTTATCCGAACCACCCTTGTCAACATTACTTCGGATAATCGACGCTCTACTGTACATGAATATGTCAAAGGGTTGGAATTAGATTTAGCTTTTCTTGCAAATATTAAATATGTAATACATATTATGGGCGTGTTTTTTCAGCAGCGAACTTACCCCGGATAGTGGTAATTTTCATACAAATGCTAACCCGTAGCCTGATTGAGGTTAGCAAATCAAACCCGAATATCATACTAATGGCTGAATTCAAATTGTAAGACAAAACCGGACTACCCGTCCGGGTGTTTATTTGTGCTAATAAACGGACGGCGAGAGCTTTTGTAGTGGCCAGCAGACAAGCATTGTGCAATTCAGATTGTAAGAACGATGGTTCTTGTCTTGCAAGTTTACCCGTCCGGTTTTGTCTTACAATGTGAATTCTCCCATTCAGTTTTAATGAGTTTTTACAAATTCGCCTAATTATATGCAATCCCAATCACTTCTAGTATGTTTTCCAATGAAATTTTAAAATGAAAAGCTCCTAAGGTATAGTTTACATGTTGCATACAAGTGTGTGTGTTTAGTTCAATTGCGAAAAAACCAAATCAGCTTCCAAAACGTTCGTGTATAAAATTCACACAATTTTGCTTTATTGGAAATATACTCCTGAATTCTTTCTTTCCTTGGTCAAGTTTGAAGTTCAAGTGTTCAAAATTTAATATTACTGCCAGGCAAGCACCGTCCGCTTCGGTCGAAAGATGAAATCATATCAAATTTAAAAGGAAATAAGCCCCGCCATGTAGTGGTCAACACATTACTAATCAACGTTATAATTTAAAAAAAAGCATTACAAATTAAAATTATTAATTAATATTATTCATCAATGCTTGACGCAACAGTGTGCAAAAAAAAAATAGTTTTTGTTTGTAAATTCATGTTAAAAATGTCGTTTGCCAAATTCTTTGCCAATTCTTTTGGAAATTTTCTTCTAACAAATTTAACCGGTCAACAAATATTTGTGAATTAATTGCTGCCAAGTTTTGTTCAGCTAATCAAAACATTGTAGCATCGGTCATCCAGAAACATCGACGTAATTAAAATCAACCTCGGGACCCAAAAGTCTTAGGCTGACATAAACTAGGTGGCTCAAAATGAACAAAAATTTGTTTGTAATGTGGTCTGAAATAAAGGCATGCAATATAAAAACAAAAATAATAAAGCAAAAGATTATGTTTACGGCAGTTCATTCATGTGATCTTCTCGTCAAAGGCAGCATTTCTGGGTGTTTAAAGCTTAACCTTCCTTTCAAATAATTCTATAAATCCAAGATGTTCTCTTTTCCATAAACTGTCAAATGCCAGCGTTAATTATATAAGGCAAAACGCATTTCTATTCATTATATGGATATGTGGATCCTTTGAGACCTATCGTTAAGAATTCGGCAATTTTGAAGATTCCAAAAAGATTTCGCAATGGACTTTTACAGAATTTCCTATATTTAATTATAAAATGATTTTGTTAATTCAGATCTGAGAGATCCGAAACAATGAATAAAAATTGGTTCTGGATTATTTCCAATTGATGATGGCTAAAATCCCGTCCATCATGTTCCGGTTTTTCAAAATCCCGATGTAAGTGGCGGAACAACTTCACTCGGGGCCCTCCCGCCAATTTCTTGAGTCGGCCCCCCTACACTGAAAAAAGCAGAAAGAAATAAATCGAACACTCTTGAAGGTCGATCGTCGATCCACACTTTTCAGTCATCAGTGACAGTAATTTTGCATACAAGTTGACAGATTCATAGTTAATTGATTGACTGACAATCTGTCAATTTTTATGGGTGACTGATGACTAAAAAGTGTGGATCGACCTTAAACCAACTCTTTTGAAACATGATTTTTACGTTATAGTGTAAGAAAGTCGTACAATAACTTTACTAAGAGCTACGCTCACGCAGCGCCGCATTGACCTCTATAGGTGTTGGAGATATGTAAGCATAGTAAATTACCTGTGGCTACAATGGGACTCAACCCTAATCTTTTTTTTTTTGAATTTTCGTTCTGTCAAAATCGACCCAAAATGTATGAATTTGACAGAGCTGAGAATCCAAAAAAATGGATTCGGAAGCTTCGTGTGTAGGCGGCCTAAGTTTGTAACTTGCAACTTGTAACACAATTGAAAAAAGTGACACGTTGTTAATTCAACTCTATTCCTTGTTTCAGCTTTAAATTTAAGTGTGCTCTAATTAGGCTCTTATAAGGACGTTTGTACTTACTATTAAATTCAATACAGCAATCTTGGCAAGACTCCTTTCAAACCAAATGTAGCCTCTGCACCACAGCCCTAATGACCGTGTATATACCGCAAGCAAGATAAACATTTAAGTCTTCAACGACATACTAACTAGTTTCAATTAAGTTCTAAATCTCGTGCCCCCCCCCCCCCCGCCACGCGGTCACTGCGGGCCCTTATGCGCCGCCCTGCCGATGCTTATTATCCCACCCTTCCAATACCCCAACAGTTTAATATCCCGATGAATGGGAATCCCGCCTAATCAAAGTCTGTCAACTTAATATCCCGCCATCTCAATAACCCGCTAATTCAAATCAAATTTTTAATATCTCCTCATAGAATGTATCTAAGTATTCTTTCAAAAATCGCGTGCGCGGAAACTTAAGTTTCGGAGAACCAAGGTACTGTCGGGATAATGTAACGAGATGAGATGTTTTGCAAAAAGCGGGATTATGAACGGGCGGGATTTTGCTTTTTACCCAGATCGTGGAATCATATAAATCCAAATCGGACCAAAATTCACTCTTTTCATTAGTTTTTGCTTTTAATGTTTCCTTTCAGTGATTCCGTATTTCGGTGTACCGAGATTCCGGACCATCTTAGTTTGGTACATTCAGCTTTAGGGAGTGTTAACTGCATTTAGTATTTACGTGGGATAGCAATGGTTCGGGGATGATCAAATCTAAAATTAATCAGATTATCAGAACATAAAATAAATTGTCAACGTTATTGATGATGCACACACCACACACACACATACTTAGAAGTCTACATAAAAGGGAAACTTGATTAATATTAAAACAATTTGGTTTTACGACTTGTATTGTTTGAAAGCCCGTTCGAAAATCATTTCTGATTAATTACACCACAATTTTAGTTTTCCTAACAACTAATGCGGGACTAACAAATGTTCGGGGTGTCAATTTTGAGGAAATTTAATTTAAAATTACCACTTATTTAAATATTTCGAATTTTAATTGAAAAATAAAGAGAAGAAGTCTCTGTAAAGCAAGCCTTTATCATAAAGTCGTTGTACAAGTACAATCCGGAATCTGTGGCATGGAGTCAGGTCATATTGGGTGATCTCCTAACTGCCATTTTGCGGATCAGAAATAAACTCCGGTTGTTTTCGTTAACATCTTCCACAAAGTCAGTCAAAGGATATTATTTCTGATCCGCAAAATGACAGTTAGGGGATCAGAATGGCAAAGATGTTTGCGGAACATACGCAACTGTTCCGTTTTGGAACCGCACCCAATGTCAATTTGTGAGTATGGTAAAATTCTCACACAAATATATTTAAAGGATGTCTAGAAAAATTACTCAGCATCGCAAATTTCTTAGATTTTTTCTGAATGACAACATTGCGCTGATGTTGCCGTTGATTTAGTGAAATTTACCCGAAGTACCTATTATTAACTCGAATTCGAATTCGAAAGTTGTGGAAAATACTTCTCTGGACAATAAAACCTAGAACTAATAAAAATTAATAAAAAGAATACGTAAACGAAATTGTAATAACATAAAGATTTGCTACCTTCATATTATCATAACTTGAACAAAGTTTTCCATTTTCAGCTCCAATTTATCGAGATGTAAAAAAATAATAACAGGCGCGACAATCCAACATTGGACTAAGGCCGCAGGATGTGTTCACGCCCACGCTCAGCAGTGTTATTTATCCCCATAAATGGGTACCCGGTTATCATCTAAGTGAGATCATAGTCCGTCACAAGCTCGTGAATTCGAAAAACACCATGGAACACGGTGAGATTCGAACTCATGACCCTGTGCACCGAAGGTGCGCGCACTAATCGCTTGACCAGCCAGACTACTATCGAGATGTAGTGTTACATAAATGGAAACAAATGAAACAAATAAATCATATTCATTTCTCGACATTGATGAAACATAATTGGCTACCAGAAAATCAGTCATCGTATAGCCAAAGTACATTGCAATTGCAACTGTCAGATATTATCATTAGTCATTCGCCTAAATCAATTTTTAGTTACTTCACATCGATGTGATCAATTCTGAATTATACACGTTAGATTTATCTATTTTGTGTAGAATAAGGCATTAGTATAATCTATTTTCTTGGACATTTTAATGAGTTTGCATATTTCTTGAATCATGCTACTTATATGAATCGGTACACGTGTGCTGCATACATAAACATTTCATTCATTACGACTCATAAGTGACGTACTGGTATTAACTAATAGCACATAGTCTTTCTCATTTTATTTGTTGATTTACATACATACATATGTATGTATTTTAAATCTAATTATTCAAAATTAAGGCTCTTGGATATTCCCAAAAATTTATTTGTATATAGCAACTTAATGCGCATATCGGATATCGAATTTTAGAACAAATATAATTTATCCAAACTCTCTAATTCTGCCATATTACCTTAATGACAAGAATCTTGTTCACTGTGACAGTCTACCACCTCCATCACTATCAATATCAAATACCTACACAAGAATCTCTTGCTCGACAACCGATGCGAAATTTATTGAAGAAGATTTATGATAGAGTCGTTGAATTTCATCGAGCTTAATTTCCGTTTTGGCTCTGTGGAATTCTATAATAAATCCAATAATCCGAGCAAATTGGACGCAAATTAACGAGGAGCGAACGTTGTAATCATCAGAAAAAAGAACGACGCAGCGGCGATCAGCGAACCAATTAATTGGCGACTAACGAGCTAGCTGCAAGCCTATAGCAACATGAGACTTGAGACTCCCGCAGTCTGCAAGTTGTCACTAAATTAGATTTCTCCATAAGTTCTTATTTAACACTTGACAAGATATTGCCGTGTTAGAATCAAGGAGTTTATCACCCTCGTAGTATATTCTGGGAATATCTGCAGTCACCACCATCTCAGCTCAGATGGCCAATTAGCATCCTTAAAATGGAGGTGGTGGAAGATTATGATGAAATTATTTTCTAGACGTCACCGATTAACACGATAATAAGTTTGAGTTAAACTGAACCGAACGAAGCTAAGCATCCGTCACCAGTTGCGAGTTGTGTAATTAAGTATGCCAAGCGAGACAGCATATACGTTTATAACGATGTCCTGATTTGAGGATATTAATGTAGAAGGTGTGTTAGTGAAATTGGTATGGGGTATATAGGTGAAAGTTATGATTATATCTGTCCTTAATTGAGGACTCTGGAGGTAATAATAACCATATAGGTGGATTCTCAAGAATAGATAGTATCAGTGAGGTGCAGTATTGAATCGGTAATTAAAATTAAATATAAAATTAAATATGTATGTACGTCAAGCTCCATTCTATATAAAAAGTCTCGGTTCACCATATATACGATGTACCTACCTAATTATTTGATTATTGTTTCGATAAATGTTTAGCTTAGGATACCCTGAATATCTCAATTTTATTACTGTCAGCAATACACAAAGTATTTAAAGTACTTTTTCACTCATCAATCCAATAGATGGGTACTTTCCCTTTCTAGCATTCGCCCTGGGTGCCACAAATCCTTTGCACGGCTCTGCTCGCATACATAGACCAAAAGTTGTATTCTAGTTGAATTGTGTAAAATTTATTTATTTTTACTTTTCCTCACTTACCTTAGATATAATCCAACAACACGTACCTACTTTGTGTTGTGTGTATTCAAATTACAAAATATGTTTTATGTTAGCTACATACTAGCATTGATTTATAAATATAATTAATCAAGTTTGGGCCGTATAAAATCGACAATGTTATTTCTATAGTAATTTCAACACCCTATCAAGAATTAAATTGAATCAATAGGTACTATGAGATAATCACCGCTCTCGTCTGTCATAGGAGTGACCTTAAAAATTACGTGAAAATATACATTCATTCTGGAGCATCAAACTCTAGTCGGGCATGCATGTCAAGGTTAGTCTGTTTTGATATTTGACATTCAATTTCGAATCAACTAAATTAGAACATTAGCCATTAAAATTTTATATATTGGATGGAGTCTCTTTAAAATAGTATTCTTGAATGAAGAAGAATGTTTTATGTGTTTATATTTTATAAACTTGACACGGTTAATCAATATAAGTTTTCAACAAATCTTTTGAAGTGATAGGCCAATAAATTTTAGTCTTTAATAAATATTATGTACGGATTTTCAGGAATTCAATCGTTTTACGATTGATGGATGTGTTTTTATGCGGGGAACTGATGTTCTGAAGAAATCAACTGATAAATATTCCACTTTTCCTATTTTTATTCTGCTCCCTTGTGATTGATGCCAAAATGGGACTGACTTATTTTTCCAAAGTTATTTACAAATAATTCACTGCAACTACAATTTTATACAACAGTAGAAAGAAAAATTACAATTGGAAATTGAAACGATCGCATGAATGGACGACAATCGTATACCCATTAAGGTAAAATTCTCAGAATTTCGACGTCCATCTATTAGAAATTGCTAGTGCAGTTTAGTAGATCATGCGGCTTCCATCCATTTTTTGGGAGGATCAGTAGAGTATATTTTTACTTAAAAAAACGCAACACAAATCTAAGCCAGCCCAGGCCCCGCGAGACCTTGCACAACCACGGGAGGGGCTAGGACCCAGAAATAGGGAAAGGAAAAATTGCAAAATGAGATTTGAAACAATGCGTTTCGATGCAAATTTTACAAAAAATATGCAGGTTTAAACATCCATACCAACTTTCTGCAATTGGTCAAATTTGCAGGCTTGGTACAAATCCGATCGCCCGACGACAAACCAAAATAAACGATAGCAGTGTCCCCAATGAAATTAATAGGAAGTATTGCAGGCATGTCTATTTTGAGGCTGAATTCTTTTACAAAGCCAATAAAATTACATGCCCGGAACTTCAAATCAATTGAAATACGGGTGGTCCCTGCCTTAAAACTGCGCACTTCCACTAAACACTCACATTCTTCACTGACCAAGGGACATAACACCAGACTTTTCAACACAATTCTTTCACTAAAATGCCACACTACCCGGGCAATTCCGATTCCACACGCGACGACCATATTCACTGTATTTTTATGAAAAACAGCACCCGACGGCATTTTACTTGTCCATATTTATCATGTTATCAGAGAACTGTCAAATGTCAGATGATGATGGCCAATGTGCCTGTCTAGACAGTTTCAATTTTCGTTCGTCTTCATCATTTTGACAATTGAAACTTGAGATGCCTGCGCTATTGAAGAAACGCATTCATTCTTGAACGCGATTGCTAATGTTAAATATAAACAACTCATCATCTATTCATACTATTCATGAAAGAATTTATCATTTACCCATCCTGATCAAAGCCGCGACACATATTTCTCGATAAATAATCAACAGATGTGGATAGAATGAGGCATTGATCTCTTCTGTTCACTTGACGCAATCAACGACACGTTCAATATTGAAAGTGGATACGAAGCTTGAAGACGATAGTGAAGACGAAAGCGCACATGTGTGGACATAGCCAATGAGAATCATTTATCGAAGATTCGTTAAGCTACGCTTTCTGAATGGTATATGGTTGTCTCGTTTTAGTGCATATGTGCTATTGAATATCGGCGAAAAGTCTCTT
The DNA here is from genome assembly GCA_949715475.1 of Microchrysa polita. NCBI lineage: Eukaryota > Metazoa > Arthropoda > Insecta > Diptera > Stratiomyidae > Microchrysa > Microchrysa polita. The sequence goes on from OX454415.1 coordinate 16,088,183, forward strand.
TTCCGCAATTTTGCTGTACATGGACGAGACAGATTCAACACATAGAAACAAAGCCTCCGAACAGTGGCGTAACGTACGGTGTTCCATGTGTTCGGTCGCACACGGGCCCCCAACCACCAGGGGCCCCAGGCGTAGTGACAAGGAGTGGGAAACTTTGTACTGTGATTTGAAAATAACTTTTTGTAGATTTCTAGGTCATTGCGCTAAGGGCTAAGGAACTGCGTTCCGTTACTATAGGCCGTATGCAAAACCAATGATTGCACTGTTTGTGCGTCATTAAATTTTTTAAGTTGCTAATTTGTATTAAAGACTGAGAATGTTTTAAAAGCACGAAATTTCATATAAGATTGTAGAAATCCAGCCTACTAGCTGCGTTTTCACCGGTGCAATAAGAACCACTGAAGTCTATTGGAAGCACTCCTATTTTTAGTGCGACTTAGTTATTTCACTCTGTAGTAAAGTGAGTCAATATACATACATACTTCTTAACTGCGTTATTTTGTATTCACATCAAATTTTGATGGTTAAAGAGTTGATTAAACTACTTTACTCTCAAAAACTTGCAAGGACTTAATGCTACTCTTATAATTATATTTTTTTTTACCGTATGGTATTGAGTTGAACATTTTAGGTTTCTTTGACATCTTAGTGTTGTCCTGTGCCAGTCCCGTCATAATTTGCATTAATTATAAAAATTAAAATCCTTTTGGAAATTGTTGAAATAGATTTTTAGATTTATAGGTTAGACTGCACTTCTTGCTGCAAAAAAACTCGTTTTAGTAATATACATTAAATGGTCAGAGTGAAAATTTAGAGTTAGATGGATTCTAATGTATACTGTCAAATTGTGGTGCAACAAAATTAGGAATAAAAGTTCAACAGAATTTGAGATTTCATAATAAACCTAGATTTCATTGTAGTTTTCGCGTTTTACCAGACCTTAATAGCCTATTTGTACTAAATAAATAAACTTAAACCCGTTTACTCGATTGAATCGTTAGGTTTCAGTCATGGAGAAGAAAAAGAAGGAAACGAAATATCTGAAAATAAAGGGGAGAATTCGATTTTTGTTATAGCTAGCAGTGGCGTAGGAAATTTAGTGTTTGGGGCTGTTAAGGTTATGGTTTAAAAATTTTGGCTTTTTCATTGGTTAAAGCATTCAGCCGCAATGCACTATTTAAAATGTTGTATTTAAACGTATACCACGCAACGCTTTGTAATCCTATTTAAATGCACTTTTCGCAATAGTGTAAATTTTGATGCTGGTGGTATACAGTTATGCAACAGGAACGTTTTTGATTAATTAATTTTAAGCATCTATTAATTTTGAAATTTCGTATTCATTGCCCCCATTTTTCCGACGCCCCTACTACGAAGGTGCAGCATTAAGCTGCGCATGTGTGTGATTTTGTTTACAATTAATTTTCCATATGAAATTCGTATGAGAAATGCCATCGAAGCTATAAAATCAAGTCACCATAGAAAATATTTTGGTTCCGAAAAAGTCGCATAACTAGTGTATTATGCGGTTATTTACATTTCCTTTTTTAGATTTTCTTATTCATTGGTTTTAGTAAATCCTGTCGATAGTCTGAATCGAATCCCCCTATAAATATAGTCCTGGATTGACTTAAAAGTTCACAATTTGCATTGTGTTGTAATCGGACAAAAATAGTGGGATCAACAATTTTGGTTAATTATAAATTACATTGTGTGGGGGCCCCCATTCGGATCTCGAACACAATATATTTTAGAAACGTTACGCCACTGCCTCCGAACAACTTCATTTCTTAATTTGTATGAAGTTGTTGATCTTTATGTTTCTAATATTTGGCCATGGTGCGTTAACTAAGCCGTTTATAGGAAATTTCGAGTCAACGTTACATTGTATATCATTTCGGAGTGTATATAATGTTGCAAGCACTATATACAGTAAAAGCTCCCGTGGACGGACACTGACGGTTCCAGTATTTTTGTCCGGCCACGGGAGATGTTCGCTTGCGGGAGAGGGTTAAAATGTAACTTCTATGTGCGCATTAATTTATGCACAATAATTCAAACAATAAAAGTGTTATGTGGTATTTTAATTCATTTGATTTACAAACATCCACAATGTACAATGCGCAAATGCACGTTTACCAATAAACTGATAGGAAAAACAAGTAGAAAAATATTAGCTTTAATTAGGGATGTCAAAAACCGCCCAACGGGGAGATGCTCCTTCCAAAGTTGGGTCTTACCCAGAGTGACCACTGCACACAGTCTGGCATTGTTACTTCAAAGTTGTAAGACACTCGAGCGTTCGTAATGACTTCTCTCCCCTGGATTAGTCCTCAGAGCGTTAAGTAAGTTCAAATGTGTAGAGAACCTTGACAAAGTAAGTCTACATCAACGCGTGAATTCCTTAAGAACTACAAGAGGGGGAACACTCATTCTAAGGAAAATCACGAATAGCTTCAGCAGGGAATGTAGTTTTGCCTAAACTTGTAATAAAATTTCATTTTGAGTAGAGCCTGAGTTGCACTCCTTGGCGCTTTAAATACATATGACTCACACAATCGGATCCTGTGCAATACCTGTTCTGCTCCAGAAGCATTTCTTCCCGTATAGGCAAAACTACCTACCCAGATTATCAGTCTCGGAATCGAAATAACGAGGAATTTTCGATGGGCCTATACGATAAACAAGCAACCAACCACAAAGGAGTCGAAATATATTTGTGTAATCTCCAGACGGTGATGTCTTTATTAAGGAAAATTTTGTTAGCCAATAAACTGTTTTATGATGAACAGATCAAAATACACAAAACTATAAATGAATCGTCGATTTCAAATGGTTGATACTTTGCCCGCATATATGAAAGGAAATTCAAATTCCGGTTAACCGAAAAGTTGACCGTGTTAAAACCGGAAGAAAAAAAGCCGAAAATAATCTGGTCGTCCATTATGGAAGTATGGGTTTTGGGTTGAACTGTCCTGTTTCTGTATCCCCTTTTTCAATACACAAATGCATGGTATCCGTGGAACCGAAAATCTTCAAAAAGAAAACCTGTTGCTCATAAATGCATTTTTGTGACCGTATTCAGTTTTCATTAATTTTAATTTTAACAACAGAGCGTTCGGCTAGTGGAATGGATTTTGCTCTAAAATATGAAGAAAAAGTTGGGACCAAGAAAACTGTCCGGCTACGGGAGCTGCCCGCGAACGGAGCTTTCACTGTATTTCTTATCCGCACATGTACGGACATGGACCACGGCGAGATTCGATCTCCGGACCTCTAGATTACTAGCATCGTTGAGTGCGACTCAACCAAGTAAGCCACAGAGCGGGTCGAATCGATCCCCTACTTCCCCTAAAAAGCTTCAAATTGCATATTGCAGCTTTTTGTGTTCTTAGTATTTGCACGATTAGAACTAGGTCTGGTGTCTCTTCTTTAAAATGTATTAAAAGAAAAACGATTTCTTTTTTTTTTGTATTTTTCTTTGTTTTTATTTAGTTCTAATATGAACATTTAATTAATTATTTGTCGTGTAACATGAGCATATTTCTAGTGTTGTTTTCTCTTTTTCATCATCATCTTAGTATGTAGGTTTTATTATTAAATGCAATGGAAGTCTAGAATTCCAGAAATAATATAATTAAACATGAATAGGTCAAGTATATAAACAAAATGTACAAAAACTTAAACGTACGGGTATCATCATTTATAAAAATTTATTTGGTCATTTTTGTGTTTAATTTAAAGTTCAGCACTTACGATCGTTTGTAAATATATTTAAAATGTGAATGGTAATAACGAACAATTTATACATTCTATTAAAGGATGGCTTGGAATAAAAAATAAATTTAACTTTTTAAAAATATATGCAGTTTTTCGTTTTAGCGGTACAGAAAGGAGTTCCTCGCACATGCAACGCTTGCGCCTGGACTATGACTAGTGACTAGTCACTAGTCACTAGTGACTAGTGACACCTGAATCTCGTCGGATCTCCACATTTTGTACTGACACGAACGAGATTAAAGATTCCATATTACACACATTATTATTATTAGAGTAACATAGATGCATCGAACCAAAATGAGTTATTTTATGATATAAGCTAAAAGTAAGTAGAGAGAGAGGGATGTTTTACATTCTACGTAAATGTCACTGTTGGAAATTAGCTATTTTTAAAAGCTTCATTTTTTGAGCAAATAAGTTAGCAAATTCTAAATACAATATATGCGAAGTTGTTAAAGGAATAAATCGCCAACAAAATATTTACAAACGATCGACTACGTCTGACAAAATGTTCTCAAATTACACCACCATGTCCTTGCATTCCATAGTTTTTCAAAATTATTTAGGTTTGTTCAACATGTTTTTCGTTATAAATTAAATTACATTATTTCAAAAATGAAATAATTTTCAAAATTGATATGATTTCGTAGCTCACCCAAATGATATACATAGTTATGCATTTTTATATACAGGAAATAATCTTATTTCAATATCTTAAGACTATTATTTAGTTTCGATAATAAAATGATAATTTTTGACTTACAATTTCATTTTAAAGATTTTTAATAACTCTTTCAATTCCGAAATAATAACAAATTTTTAAATTTAAATTTTAAATAAAAAAAAAATTATTTAATTAATTAAATTAATTGTGTCTTCAGATTTAGTTTCTATTTGTTAGTAGTATGTTTTGTGTAAATATGATTAAAATGTCTATTAAATTTACCAAGATTATATCATTTTAGTGTTTCTGTCTGAACTTTTCTCCTTGCTTATTGCTCATAAAATATTCAATGAATCGTTTAAATACTGTTTTTTATAGAATCATGACTTTTTTTTTACAAGTTAAGAGAGTTATAGTTTTGTTTAATCTGTAATATTCGTAAGGTAGGTAAAGAGGGGCAGTGGGATAAGATATGATGTTTTTTGTTTTAATCATTTATGGTATTTTGGTATAAATCTAAAATATGAATGTTTAGCTTAAAAATTAAACACTATGTCTCAATTCACTGGTTTTGTGTACTTTAAAAAAGTGAAACTGGACAGAGAAATTATAGTTCTATGAATAATAGAATTGACTAGATTTATCGGGTAGTTTCCGCATATTATTTATGATAGTATTGCTCTCGGTGAAGGATTTAATTTTAGTGAATTAGTGGTTTAAGGTGCCATTTTATGATTAGATGAAAGTTTTGTTATTTTTTAGTCGCAATCGTAGCAACAAAATGTTGAAAATCTCTAAAAATTTATAGGTCCTATGAATTATCTAAAGACCGCCTTTCAAGCTTTAAGCAAATGATTAAGATTTAAGAGAAATATTTTTCCTTTTTTGGAAAATCAGTAGTCTTCATAGTAATTTACTATTTTTACATTTTTAATGAACTTTATTAAAAAAAAAACAAATTTGGATTGGGTATGCGGAAACACTCTTCAGCCTTATTCATACGAATAACTAAAACATATCGTAAAATACACATGCAAATTCATTCATTCAAAATAACATCAATTCACTGATATTCTGCCGATATCGAAAATTAGAAAACTTAATAAAGCAAAATACATTTATCTGCTCTTAATTTGCATAATTCACTAGTCCACTTAACAATGCTAGACTCAAATTGATAAATTGAGCAATTTAATGAGATTTTTGTTTTTATGTAAATAAATTATTTTAAACAATTCGTATAGAAAATAATGCGTTTACAACCCTTTCATCTTCAGAATTAAGAAATTCGACTAAATCATAAAAATACTTATATCACGTCCTTTTGAAGATTTCTCTAGTGAGATGTGTAATTGGGTTTTTGTTTCGTAAATTATACCTACAAACATTAGTATGTTTTTCTTCTTAAATAATAGCATAAAATTATAATGATAGTGCTGTTATGCACCACGCGCGTATATAAAGTCTTTCAATTCAAATATATATATTAAAATCTATAAATATGGTTGTCGAATGGCTTAAAATCACGAAATTACTAAAATTGTATTTTATATATTTATTTCATTTCGTTGCTTAATTATTGTGCAAACAATCATAATTTACGGGAATCCTCTACTATCCTTTTTCGGACAACGTCCGTGATCTTTATCGTATTTTCCATATTCGCATGTAGGATATTTACAACGTCCTTCCGAAATGCATCTGAAAGTAGAAAAAATCATAAGAATTTTAGGAAAACGGAAGACTGTTGAATTTTATATGAGACTAGTAACGGTAAGAAATAGAAACAGTACAACATCGATAGGATTATTTTTTATTCTCTACGGATTCGGGAATGGTTGTTGAAAATGCATTACATAGGTACAGGTTGTCTAATGTTACACTCTGCTTACCTTCTATCATTCATGGAAAAGTGTTCCATTCCTCGTTTAAGCCAATCGCATCCTGTATTGCCCGACGAGCAATCACACCGACAAACACCATTATCCTGAAGAACTTTCTCGAAAGGTCGCGGACAATTGCAATCCAATATTGTTGCTTTTCGTAGAAAAGCCGGAGCGGATTGAATGTAGGTGGTGGTGTGTTTTGTTTTGTCAACACACTGACATTCGGTGTGATTGATGAAAGTATGTCGTTCGATTGTTCCGTGTTTGGTCCCTAGTGCCTTGACCTGGTTCGGAAAGGATAAAGTAGAAATGAATGTTAGTAAGTGCTTGTAAATAAAATATGCGATAAGTTGAGTTCAATTTTAACAATATAAGATTTTAAGAGGAGATAAAACTTTAACAAGGGAGGTTTTGATTTTTGAATCATATTCACCAGAATCACTTGGTGCAGAAATCTTAAAGGACATATTTAAAAAAAAAATTCTAAATTCACTTGCTTTCCCTAATGGAAATATCAAATTTATATCTCTCGGCAATTCAAGGTTCTGCATTGGAAAGGAAGCATCGTACTCGTTTTTTCTTTTACAAAGTCATTAGATGTAAATTGGCTACTTTCCTGATTCCTTTTAAGGATATCCATTCTGTTACTAATGAAAGTCCACCTCAGCGCTCCCTGCTTGAAATGGCTACGTCGATCTTTTATGGGCAAATACCCTACGACGAATTTGTCGCTACAATGGTCGTGAATACTCAACCAAAAGTACCCAACCTTGCGTACAATCCAACAGAGTAGGCCTCTGTACCTGCACTATAAATTAAATATATCAAAAATGATTGTGAATATAACGGTTACGTTAATTAAAAGTTGTATATGAGAAATTCATTGCTGTTGTGGTGGTGTCAAATGATCTGGCAAAACTCACTGTGAGTTCCTGCTGTTAAACTTTTAAAGAAGTGTGCGAAAAGAATTAATGGAATTCATTTTATAGCTTTCATGGAAAAGCTATCTCTGACAAAGTAGGAGTTTCCAAGACCGCAACAAAACGTCAAAAGTCCCCATCAATACGTTCACTTCTTTAAATGCTACTCGTGCTCAAATCGCACAATTAAGGAATTTTCAAAATTATCCTGGATATGTCTATAGCGGTAACTAATATTACAACTCATGAGACTACACGCATGAAATAGCAAAAGTACAGACGAGTGCGTAAATCTCTATGAGAGGTTTCATTCAGTTTACCGTTACCTCTTGTGTCCGTCTTAGCGAACCTTTGGAAATTTGTTTATAGTCATAAGAGCTACAAGTTGTCACAGATGATTTACTCGTAGATATTGTCCTTCCAGAGAAATTCTTAAATCAAATTGTTGACTAAACGTTTAGTATCCTTAATGCCACCTGCATTGACGGGAATTTGTAATATTTATTTTTGGGTCATAGAACTTCACATTCGCCACATATTCCTTTTTCGTTAAGGGAACCATTATAGAGATATCAAAAATCATTTCCGAAAAATACCGGCGTACAGAGAGCTGCGCCCGCAATACGAGGGTTTTTTAGAATTTTGATTCATAGTGAATATTTTTTGTACATATATTTTATAAGCAATAGATAAGAATTGTGCAAAACATTAATGAAATGCTTCCTGTAAATCTATTTTTGGATTGGTCTAAATAAACCACCTTTAATTAGACCAATCCAAAAATAGATTTACTATTTACCCAGTCTGTATAAAAGTACTCCGAGGCAAATCTACAGGATTTTTTCGATTTCAGATTTCTGATGGCCTTTGAACAAAAAGAAACTCAGGCAAACGTAAGGATGGCTTGGCATTATATATGATTTATTAGCTGTAAATCTACTGTTACTGTTTTTTAAATCAAGGCAAACCAACTTATATGAAATGATTCCATTGTGTCCCCTGATATTAGAGCCCACGCAAGCTTTCCTATGAGTATTTGAACAAGTATACTTTTGCAGCTTTTCCGGGACACCCTGTTAACTTGGTCCTACAAACTTCAAAAAATGTTTGTGGCAAACACTATTACCATTCTATGCATTTCCACCAAATTTCAAGTACATTGTTTCATCAACTTAAAAGATATGCATTGAAGAAATGCTTAAGAGGCTTCCCTTATTGTGAAAGGCCCTTACTAAATACTTACTTAGCTATATTTCCGGTTTGGGTACAGTTATTCGAATGAAAATTCGTAGACATATTCCCTGTGTAATTTTCTAAAAACCCTTAGCACAATTTTCATATTTGGAAACCTAAGAGGTGCTTTACACGAACAAATTGAAATTTTACAAATTTACTGTTATTTACTTTTCCTTAGCAAAAGTCAACAGTCTTAATATTTAATGTATATAAGGCCATACCGACCAATCTTTGTGCAAAGTTTCATATCGATCCCTATAACGGTTTAGAAAAACGGAGCTCGAAAAGGAAGTTTAACTTTAAACCCCAATAACTTTTTTACCGTTACTCGAAACTGGAAAATTTTAACTGATATGAGATGTACTCGTCTAGATCTTTGATTTTATTACCCATACGTCGAAAAAAATTCTAAAAAACCCTAAAAACTGAGACTTTCAAAGTTTTACGTGCCGCTCCCTGTGTGGGTTAATTGTGTTCACATATCTCTAGGTACCTACTTTGATAGTTGATTGGGAACCTTACTCTTTCATAGTTACTTAAATATCGACGAAGATTTCCGAAAATACTTTTAATAGACGGATGTCTCCCGTCTCCGCCTCCAGCCGTACGAGCTACGAATCCATTATGGCTTATTTGGCGAAAATTAATGTACAACGGGACTCCTCTATTTTTAACCGTTACAATGTAACAGCATTTTTTGTAAATTGTGTCAAAATGGCCGACTAAATGAAAATTTTCCACAACACCAAACATTTCATCCGTGGTATGACTTCACTTTCTGAAACTACACCTCGCCCGTTACGAAGTTGCTCGTATTTTCCGAGATACACCCGTTCAAACTTTCAAAATTCAAATGATTAAATCGTAAACGTAACCAATTTTAAAATTTCTTTAAAGGGGGTGTATCTCGGAAGAGAGTTGAAATTCTATGTAGTTTCAAAAAAAGTGAAGTCATATTTCGGATGAAATTTTTGGTGGTCTGGCAAATTTTGCTTTAGGCGACCATTTTAATACAATTCACGAAAAAAGGCTATTACATTGTATGTTCAATCAAGTCATTGTGCTGGGGCTAATTTCATCCGATTTTGGTATTTTGTATCCACCGATCGGCGTGAATTTGGTGGTAGAGCGACGTCACATGTTGTATAAATTACAAACTCCATCAGTGAGTCGTTCGGAGTCTTTAGCAATACCTTGCATCGAGTTTTATGCCAATATTATCCGATTCAGATGGACACTATTCGACACCGATTCGGAGTGAAAATCCCTCCGATTTTTTTGCTGTCTACATACATTAAAACCGTTGTTCTAACATATCTTGCGGAGAGGCGCACGCAATGATGGGATCTTCTGGTATTTTGCAGGAGTCGCAAAAGAAATTTCTTTTAAATTTTTTGAGAGGATTTTTCCGTGAACGTTACTATTATAGCGGTATTAACAAAAATAACAAAAAAAAAATCCTGTTTTGTACAGTTTTCATATTACGTCCTTAGGGCACACGACTCCTAATAAATTTTGCAGGTTTCTGTAGAATTTTACGAGGTAAAGTTTATCATATGCGCCTATATATTTTTAGGCGAAGATTGCCCATGCCCATGCACACATGTTCCCGATTATCATCATCGGAATTAGCGACCCAAAATTACCTCAGTGTTTCTGCAGCACCGATTCGATGAGTATATCTCTCGAGAAAACAGAAGTATCATTCTGGGTAGGTTCCCAAAAAAAATGTGTTGAGTTTTGGCATCATATTCCGAATCAGCGGTCTAAAATTACCTTTGTGCAGGGCCGGATTTAGCCTCTATGGCGCCCTGGGCAGTAACAATTTTGCCGCCCTCCGCCACTAGATAAGCTTGTAGGTAGCAGTTGTCACCTCACAAAGGAAATGTATAGGCAAAACGTTAGCGGGCGTATGTGAAAAATTGAAAATTTCATATTTTTTACCAGTAAGCGTATTTTGTTTGCTTGAAAATTTTTTATGTTGCTTTCCAGGGGAGGAATCCAGGTGTTCCGTGCATCTCCCAAATTTGTTTTAGGAATGACTGAAACTCCAAAAAGCTTACGGTAAATATTGAGCACACCTTGACCTAAAGTGTTTTCGGTGATAACGATAACGAATTGGGAAAGCACTTACTGATGTTATTCAGCAAAAATCGTTAGGAGCCTAAAAAGTTCTAGATTTTCCTGATTTCAACTATTTTAAATTATTTTTTATTTTCAATGGAATTTCCGGTTTTGCTATGAACTAAAAATTGCAGATTCGAAAATTAAAGAGTAAAAACTCTTAAAAATTTAGTTAAACCTATTACCCCGATAGAAACTCAAAAAACTGATAGCCAATGCCGCATTTATAATATCGAGACTTAAGGCCCGTATTTATGAACATTCCTTAACTCAAGGAGACCTTACAATTTTCTATAGTCAACCTCCCTTGAAGTCAAGGTAGCTACTCACCTTCCAATAAAATATAATATTTCAAGTCTATTGAAAACTTAAGGTCTCCTTGAGTTTTGCCTTAAATCAAGGAGGCATTGACTGCTGAATATAAATTATTTCTATGAAAAAGTATGGGAAATGACATTTAATTTATTGAATTTCCGCATCATTGGCTCAAGGTCTCCTTCAGTTAAGGAACGTTCATAAATACGAGCCTTAGACCTCTCTCGAAATTAATTCATTGCTTTTATGTGGGGACAAATTTAAGAAGTAATTGAGCACACGAAAATGTGTGGTTGGATGCGTTACTTGCTTGGGGGCGTTTTGAACTCTCCAAAGGATCGTTTTTATTTTTGTTTTTTTTTTTCTTAAAGTCTGGGGCAATTTCAGAGAATTGAAAACAGGAGCTGCCAACCAACTCGCGTATTTATATCATTTAATGTGGCTTCAGGCATAATGTTTAAAGTAAAGCCAAAGATGATTTATACTCCTACTCTAATTAAACTAAAGGCTGCCACGCCATTCAGAGTGAATGAGTGTATATGCTTCAAGCAAAATTCTGCGTAGTCCCAGTTTTTCAAGGCGGAATCACATTAAAATTTGAGTTGAGGTTGCGATTAGGTGCTTTCGATTAAGACGAACCTGTAGTTCTAGCTAGAATAAATTAAAAAGTAAATTATTTTCTACAATTATTTTTGAGTTTTAATGGTTGCAAAAACAGGGGCCCTATCATGTAATTCGATTCGAAAGGAATCATTTTCGACATGACTAAATTGGTATCATGTAACTCGAAAACGAATTGACTTTCGGATTCCACCATTCGAAAACGAAAGTCTCTTATCAAGTAATTCGAAATCGTTGTCGAATATGAACGATTGCATGGACAATTTTTTCGAGAGATAGGCTACTCTCGAGAAGGTATCGTTATGTGTTTCTGGGTTGCATAAAAACGTTTTCACATGTTAAAAAGTGTTTTAATTCAAAAACCAACTAAAAACTAAATGAACTGTTAAAAATATAACACATAAAGCAGCGCACATTTAATGTTCTAGGCACTTTTCTGGGGACGAATAGAATCGCTGCATATTTGTTGCAACTGGCCTGTCGAAATGATATAAACTTTTAATTTATTGAAGTATTTAACGGAAACTGCAAGAAAAATGGGTTAAAGCATTAGTTTCTCGGTAACATTTTAATCATATATTTTTAAGACAATAAATTGGAATTAAAGATGTTACAACCCGGGAGAATTACCAATAGCGGTTATTCTAACGTTTATTTGACTGTATTCTTTACATTGGCCGTCGTTGGAGAAAGGTTTCCTGCATCTTCAAATAGGTCCGTGAGTTCCAATCCCATTAACAACTCGCGCTTTTTAAACTTTTCATTTTTTTCGTAATTATATTTAAAGCAACTATAAAATCGCGCGACTTTTGATTTAAATTCATGTGCGTCCTTTAGTTTTAAGCACTGAGAATTGATTACGAAACACCAAAAAAAAAATTAATTTGACATTCGACGGTCGATTTAATCTAGCACACTAAGGGAAATTGTACATTCATGAGGCAATCAATACCAATGACTCGAAACAAATGAGTTACATGATATACCAAATTGCTTTCGAATCGAATACGAAAGCATCGACACTTTTGTTTTCGTTTCGATTTACATGCTAGGGCCCTAATTCTGAACAGGTGCTAAAAAACAACCTAAAACGGGACCGAGGCTAATTTCGGGCGCGGCCGAAATTTGAATACCCGTCACATTTGAATGAAGCGTAACCTTCTTTTGAGGTAATAATCTCTACCGCAGCCCTATGACGTGTTCCCATTCTAGTTCTGGATGTGTTGATGCTTAACTACGAACAACCTAGATTGGATGAGGATTGCTTGATCGGTTCATAAAGAAAAAAATTTTTCTTAGAAGAACCAAATTTTTGGACTTTGGTTTGTATGACAGCTATGACGTATTGTTCCGATTGCAGCCATTCCTGGATATATTTTGGAACTTTTCTAGGAACACACTTGGGTGAAGAATGGTTTGAAAGGAAAAAGTTTTTCATAGAAGAACCGAATTTTCAGGTGTTGGCTTGTATGACAGCCTTATGACACAGTATTCTGAATCCATCTGTTCCAGGATATATTTTGAGGCTCCTAGTTTTGGATTTTGGGATGGTTGCTATGCAGCCACATGACATGGTTCGATTCCATATGTACATCGTAGGTTACACTATAAAGAAATTTGCTTACAAAATTGCAGCCCGATAGCTTCATACTTTCACATAGTGTCGGTTATAAATATTTACTGCATATGTGCAATGCACTTAAATGAACTTTTGTATTCAGGTAGTTATTTTTTCTACGAATTGGGGGGTTTTATTGTGCGTCCCACTTTCATACATCTTGGCATTCTGCTGTAATTGCGCGTCACAGTGCTAGAGAGTTTTGTTGTTAGAAAATTGAATTCTCAGTTATACATAAATTCAATGTTTCACTTTTATCTTAGTCGAGCTTAGAAGTGTACGACAGCGCGCATTCTAATCCGAATAATAATAATGGATATTTCACTGGACAAAATTATTCTTGCAGTGGATATATTATGCTTCGTTGAAACCTGGGCTCTTCCTAACGAAGATTTTAGCGTAGATGGGTTTGGTATAGTGGCTAGATTGGATGGCAAAACCATTAGATCTGGCAGTATTCCGAAAAATGGTATAATTGTTTACGCTAAGGAAGATGTATTGCAAAATATTCCGCTTTTATTTGTCTCCGATAGAAGCATTTATCCTAGCAAAGTACTTAAATTAGTTGCATTAAGGTATCTAGACACTTCATACATTTTAGTTTACCGAAATCCAACGTTCCCCATTAATGAATTTAGAGAAGAGGTAATTAAAGCTATAAATATGGTACGTCAAGTCCAATCAACAAAGATTTTTTTAGTTGGGGATTTCAACATTTGCCGTTCGTCGGGCACTGACAGACTAGAAACTGCACTAAATACGTTAGGCTTGCAATCTCTTCTAAATGTACCTACTACAAAACATTGTACGCAAATTGATTGGATATTTGCTGATAACTCTAACTCTGATTCTATTGCCAATACATATGAAAGCTCATATAGCCACCATGATGGAGTCTTCTTCACTAACAATAAATAGATATAATAGAATTTCTATATTAATATAAAAATTTGTTTTCTCCTCAGACGACGATGATCAGTTGAAAAAGAAGACGCTCAGTTCGGTTTTATGTTTTCTGACTTTACTTTTTAAATTTTCCTAGACCAGAAAGTATTAGTAACACATAATTAATAATTACAAACAAATAGATAAATATCTGTATACTCGTGATTTTTTCGTAGATCAGAGGTTCAAATATTAATGCGGTTTTATTCTAACGAAATATGGTAGGTTTTTTATTTCTTTCATTAATATGCCCCATTGATTTTGCATTGAATTGAATCAGAGTTCTAGTGACGCGACATCGAGTGTGCGCCCTTGTATTTTATTCTAGCAGCAGTTTTTTTTACCTCACGGTTTACTGATTTTATGTAAGTTATGTGACTAAGCTTCGAGAATAGTGAGGTGAGTGAGTGAGGATTGGTAAAGTAAAGATTTTTTTTTTATAAAAAGAAATACATAACTTTGGAGATTTTGTTTTTATGACGCCCATATGTATTGGTGTTTTTTTTTCACCCGTTCATTGATATATCTTGTGGTTTCGCCAGAAATACACTTGGGTGAGGTTTGGTTAAGATTTGTGATTTTTTCTTCGAAGATACTAATTTAGGTGGGTTAATTAGTTAGTTTAGGTGGTAAAGTTTGGTTGAGATTGGTTCATAAAGAAAAAAGTTTTTCCTTCTTCTCGGGGGCTGGTTTGTATGACAGCCCCATGTCGTAGTGTTCCAATTTCATCCGTTCCTAGATATGTTTCGAGGCTTTACTAGGAACACGCTTGGGTAAGGTTTGGTTCAGATTGCTTCATAAAGAAAAAAGTTTTTCTTGGAAGAACCTTCTTTTCAAGGGTTGGTTTGTGTGACAGCCCCATGACGTAGTGTTCCAATTTCACCCGTTCCTAGGCATCTTTTGAGGCTTTACTAGGAACACACTTGGGTGAAGTTTGGTTTAGATTGGTGTATAAAGAAAAAAGTTTTTCTTAGAAGAACCTTCTTTTCAATGGTTGGTTTGTATGACAGCCCCATGACGTAGGATTCCAATTTCCTCAGTTCCTAGATATATTTTGAGGCTTTACTAGAAATACATTTGAGTCAAGTTTGGTTAAGATTGGTTCATAAAGAAAAAAGTTTTTCTTAGAAGAACCTTATTTTCAGTAGTTGGTTTGTATGACAGCCCCATGACCCCATGGTCCGATTCCATTCGTTCCGACATATATACAGCGTACACTAAAAAGAAACTTGTATACAAAATTTCAGCCCGCTAGCTTTAAAACTGAGGGACTAGTTTGCATTGAAACAGACGGACAGACAGACAGACAGACAGACAGACAGACAGACGGACAGACGGACAGACGGACATCGCTCAATCGATTTCTCGCGTCACACTGATTAATAATATCTGGCACTGAGTTCCAAAACTCGCTTCTTGCATTTCGAAAAGAAAAGCAATGTCCAAGTTTCAAGTTTGATTGTAAAGTCAAGAAAAAATGCTTGAAATCGTTTTGTCTTTCAATATATTCTCCAAACAGTAAGAAGTTTATTATGTAAAATTTTTAGGGAAAAAGCTGAGTCAGACTTTAATTATTTGCAAAAAACCAAACCTATTTTGAAATTTTCCAAAATGCAAGAAGCGAGTTTTGGAAATAACTGCCTCAATATATACTTTTCATAGTCGGAAGTGCTTTCTTCGGTGCGTTGCAAACTTCATGACAAAGTTAATATACCCTTTCACATAGTGACGGGTATAATCATGACAAAGTTAATATACCCTTTCACATAGTGACGGGTATAAAAACGGTGCTGAACAGGTGCTAAAAAAAACAGAAAAAAACGACTCATGGCTGCAAAAACGGGCAATCAAATAAACCCGGGGGTATCATTGGAGGCGAAACAAAAACTTCACCTTTCCTATATAAAAAATTTGATTCCGGCAACACAACAGTCAAACTTTTAATTAAGTTGGCGATTCTTTATAGACCGGGGTGGGTGTTGGTAAAAATCTGCGGGTGCCGGTGCACCAGGTGTAGAAGGCAACGGGTATCCGGTACTAAAATCGGAGTACCGAACCGAGGTCTAGTCGAGACAATTTAATGTTTCAATAACTTAAATAAAGGGTGGCACTCGGTGCTAAAAGCGCAAATGAGAATTTAAGAAAACTTCACTTTAAAAAATCGCGCCAACAAAATTATCGTTTTCTTCACAAATATTTTGTATAATAGTTTTCAATAACTTCCTTCTATTCTTCGCGGCGGCAGTTTTTTTTATTAGGGATTTTTTTTTACAGTGGAGTTTCCTGAAATCCTTTTTTGACACAAATGAGGATGCTTTCGTACCAAACAGAAAATTAGTACGAATTTTCGTATTTGGACGACGCACGCGACGTTTTAAAAACCGCCTCTATTAGTCCAATAATATCGTATTTTCGTCAGGAAAAAAATACAGAAGTTTATTTCTCAATTTTGTTATATGTATTTTGGGGCGCTGATTCCGAATATCAACTTTGCACCCTAAAAAACGTGCCGCAACCTTTAAAAAAGGGGGGAAAGGGGTACATTTTTTCGGTTTTTTGCGATTATTTCAAAAACGGTAAGAGATACAGAAAAATGGTCTGAGGACGAAAAAAACTACATAAAATTATCTGTGCAATGATATATAACACATTAGAGTTTAATCGCATATTTCGGCGTTAGAATAGAACATAAATTAGAATATTTTCATTTTAGACCTTTTTTAAAAGCTCCATAACTTTTCAAAGAATGTTAGTTCAGCCGTAAAATTTTGTACAAGTATTAACAACAAGTTTAAGATAATTTTAACGTAAACGCTGAGTCGCTCCGGTCAAGGACCCCCATTATCCCCCCATTTAAATTTGTCAAAACGGCATGTCCATAACTCCCCCCAAAATTGGAGCAGAGTGCTAAATTTTGGTTTGTTGCGATTGGAGGTCATAGTCCCCACCCACCAAAAATCAGCTCATTCGCATAAAAACTAAGGGTACTTCCCATACAAAGTGACCCATGACAACTTTGTTCTACAGTTTATAAAATGAGTAGTATACGTTGTACGTAGAACAAACTCTTGATGGGTCACTTTGTATGGGAGATACCCTTAGTTTTTATCCGAATGAGCTGATTTTTGGTGGGTGGGGTGACTATGACCTCCAATCGCAACAAACCAAAATTTAGCACTCTGCTCCAATTTTGAGGGGGAGTTATGGATATGCAGTTTTGAAAATTTAAATGGGGGGGATAATAGAGGTCCTTGACCGGAGCGACTAAATGTTTACGTTAAAATTATCTTAAACTTGTTGTGAGTACTTATATAAAATTATACAGATGAACTGGCGTTCTTTCAAAAGTTATGGAGCTTTTAAAAAAGGTCTAAAATGAAAATATTCTAATTTATGCTCTATTCTAACGCCGAAATGTTCAATTAAACTCTAATGTGTTATATATCATTGCAAAGATAATTTTATGTAGTTTTTTTCGTCCTCAGACCATTTTTCTGTATCTCTTACCGTTTTTGAAATAATCGCAAAAAACCGAAAACATGCCCCCTTTCCCCCCTTTTTTAAAGGTTGCGGCACTTTTTTTAGGGTGCAAAGTTCATAATCGGAATCAGCGCCCCATAATACATAAAGAAAGAGTGAGAAAAAAACTTCTGTATTTTTTTCACGGATTGGTACTAAATCGACACGATATTACTGAACTATATTACTCAGTTTTTATTTCAAGTACATGGAAATAATTTATCGAATTCTGAATTACGGTCGTTTATTTTAAAATTGCCTAATTCATAAAGCTTAACTTTATGCAGAACCCTCATAAGTCAAGTTATTTTAACGATTATTACATAAAATGCTGATAGTACTCAGGATCAATACGGCATCTACTGCAAAGATAATATTGACAAAAATATCACATATTTATGTACATATATCATTTTTTGCCCAGGGGGGTCACTTGTGTGCTTTCTGTACCAATTTATTGGTTCTTCTCTTAATATTACTTCCTGTGAATAATCCATGATTTGTTTAGCAAATGTTAGAGTTTCCAGCATTGATCCATTAAATATATTTAATACTCATATTACTACCATTATCCCGCCAAAATGTCTCTGTGCCATGTATGTGTTTATGTGCACGGTGCGTCTCTTCCGCTGCATAAATACAAGTTGGCTTACTGGTTTGGTTTACTAAAAAGATTTAATCAATTTCCATTCTCTCATTGTAAATTTAATTCCCCGGGCTGAGGTCTAACTAAATTTCCCGCGACTACAACCCGATGCCATGTATAGTGGATCATTCATTTGCATACTGTTCCAACAATTCACACGCGGATCGTTTAAATAATTTCAGTTAATAAGCAAATAATTATGCAACTTTCGGAATTTTCAATGGGAATTACAGACCATTTTCAGGCGATACAATGTGTACACACGCGCTAGGGAGTACCAACAAATTTTCCAATAATTTGAAATAATAGGCCAATTTTGTTTACGATGAAACAAATGAACAACTACGTAGTTTGTATAGTATGTACAATTTTCAGCTACATGTATAGAAATTTAACGAATATTCTATTAATTGTATAATCGGATTATGAGTGATAATGAGACTGCGTGGGAAAACAAATCCGATATATAAATGGGTAGCAAGAGGTGACCTAATCGTATCCTAATTTAATCCAGCTTAGTGGATATATCATTAAATGAGTGTCGGCATTAGTAGCGGATTTGAATGGATAATCAGCGTTTATATCACCTGGGACCGAATGGCACAATTCAACGATAAATTAATGCTTATTATCCAATTCTAATATACACATAGTTTTAATGTAGTGCTCTATTTTTATCATTATATCTATATATATCTCCCCACGTTAGCTCACCTACCAGCCTACCACGACCGCGTGCGTTTAGTATGTTTTCCTCCTTACTAACCCTAACTACTAACATGAAACAAAAAAAAAATGGTCACCCCTTCCCTATTTTCCATAATGTTTGTCTTAATTCTAATGTCTAAAGAGTATTACTATGTTGAGACTCTTTAACTTTCGAATTTTTGGAGACAAGCCATAGCAGAGAATATATCAGATAAAAGGAAATTTAATACTTTCCAACTATGCCTGCAAAATTTATTTGAAAGCCGATCGCAAGAGACACCAGAGTACAAGAAAATTTAAGAAAAATACCCATTTTCGACTTTTATTAAACTACATATATCGGAAGAACCATTAGGAATTTTGCGTATGTATGTATGAACAAATATGTACATTCGCTTATTGGCCTAAATGTGAACATATTACTTTTCATTTAGTGCTCAAATATTTTTATCTGCTAACTGGATAATTTGCTGAGGATTCAAAGTTGTTAAAAATGTTTAAAAACATGTTAGTGTCTTCAAAGCAGCAACGTCTTCCATTTTTCTTTCATTCATTATAGCCAGCACCTCCTCTCAACAGACATTAACAGCTCTCCCGCTTGCTTTTGTCTTTATAAGTTCCATCCTTAAGTGCATTAAGGACTTTTTTGTTAAACGCCTCAAATGCTTACTAAGTGATAGTCTCTCATAAAACGTTATTACACATTTTGTTCGGCGTGTTAGTCGTGGCTTCCTTCTTCCTGCATGCATTTTCACTAAGCAAGTTCTTTTCAATCGTACCACTGTAATTCAGGATGTCGTATACGAGTATGTATAAGAAATGTTATTTGTCAAAGATTCATAACAGCGTTAACGAGAAATGCTTCAAAGTTCTGCGGAGTAATTTTCTTACTTGCATATACGACAATCGTATATCCTTCTTTTTTCGCTACTTTACAGTTTACAATTATGGGATAATATCCTTTGAACTAGTCCTGAAGCGTTATACGTGGACTCGTTTGAAAGTAGTGAATAGTAGTGGTGGAATTTCTTTGACAATATTATGCAAAGTTTTAGCTTTGGCTATACGCTCAGCTGCAGAGGAGAATTTATCAAAATAGAAACGGAAAAATAATATGAAAAGGATATTTGAATTCATCATTGCGTATAGAATCAAATTGGAAAGTTTTATTTGGCGTACTCATGCGTATATGGTCTTATACGTATGATGACGTTGAATGTGAATAGTCCTTTGCGAATATTCATTGTACTTACAAAAAAAAATTGATCTTTCCAACTTCTTCATGAAAATGTTTCAGCATTCATAATTTTGAGAGTTTTCCTACAACAATATTTTGTAGTTTGACTTTAGAGCATTCACCATTCTCATCCGATTTTGGAGATTATGTATAACTCTTTGAGTGCCTCCACCAGGATGATGTATGATGCGATCGCTGTGACACCTGAAGAGATACTCAGATCTTGAAGAATTCGTCGAAAACAAATCAGGATGTGAGTGGATAAAGGTGATAACTTGCACGGAAAAAATATAGAGAAAAATGACTTCAAAGTTTGCGATTTGTAACTTTTTCTCTATTAATATTTTTGATTTTCAAATCGTTAAGTATTTTATCAAATTTGCCTTGTCTTTTTATGATATAATAATTTTATTTAATGGAATAAGACCAGAATATGCAAAATTCTTTAACAATAAACCGAAAGTGTTTTTGGTCACAGACATACTTAATTTTGACGATTCCTCTACTAATAAACATTGTACTGCAGATGAAAACGTACATGATGGTACGTGATGGTACAAATATACATAATGTACAAAATTTAATAGTAACGGGTGGAACACGGGAAGCTAACAATTTTAAAAACCTCGTAAAATATCGAAAATGCTTTTTTTTTTGGGAATAATCCACTTATACGCCAGGAAATTTGAACAAAAATTTGGCCAAACTTCGGAAAAATTAAGGGAAAGCTGGATTTTTGCATGAGCCTTCCTTTCAAAGTCCTAAACAAGACCCTAAAAGTCCCCGTCTCTACGAGTGATGCTAGCGGTGCTACAGAGGGTCAAAACAGGTTTTTCTGAATATCTTGATAACGGTAGTATACGTGTATGGCAAATTTGAAGCTCTTGTGCTTTTTCAATAAACGATGGAAATACCGAATACGTTCGGGTACTCCTAACGGTGCCAGGAGGTCTAACGGTATTTTTAACAATTTTTCAAGAAAATCTCTATAACGGTAACTCGTACTAAAAGCTTTTGTGTGGAAAATGTTTAGCCTATAGAGTTTTGAAGAAAGCGGACAAATTTAATATCAATACGTGCAGCCTTAAACGAAGCATATCGCCAATGGACTGAACGCGTTACTAGAGCCAAAAAAAGACAAATATGACGAGCTTCGACGATTTTCGAATAGGCTAATTAGGCGGAAGAAATGTAAGCATCTTGACGAGCAGTTGATGCAAATAAACCAAAGACTAGCTAGTAGACAAGCGTACAAGCCAATTAATGAAATTAAAAGTGGATACCAACCCAGGACCAGCCTCTGTAAGGATAATGATGCCAATATCATTAGCGACTCCGATATAGCGTTGATAAACGCTGGGTCTGATATTTTGACGAGTTCCTCAATGTTCAACCGAACAACTCCACATAAGAATCTCTGGAGCTGATGGCTGAAACAGGCCCTCCCGTTCAACCGCCCCAACAATAGAAGAAGTTGTTCTTGCCATGCAATCACTAACACATAATAAAGTCCCGGGCGCTGACGAGATTCCACCTGAACTGCTCAAGTATGGCGGGCAGAACCTTGTTAAGGCTTTTACACACACTTATCGTTAAAGTATGGAACGGCGAAATAATCCGAGAAGATTGACGCAAAAGTATCATTTGCCCAATCCGCAAAAAAGGGGATACGTTGAAATGTGAGAACCACAGAGACATCTCATTAGTTTCTACGACTTATAAGATTTTATCTAAGATTCTAGAAAATAGAATTAATCCGTACGCAGAAGAAATCATAGGCGGCTTTAGACCTGGTAGTTCGACGACAGATCAGCTTTTTACAGTGAAGCTTTTACTCCAGAAGGGCTGGGAATACAACATCGACGTATACCAAATATTTGTCGACTTCAAGTAGTCATGCGACAGTATCGATCGAAGCGTACTGTACAACATTTTGCTGCATTTTGGAATACTGGCTAAGCTAGTGCGACTCATAAGGATGACGATGATTAATACCGTCTCGCAGGTCAGAGTTCAGAACAGACTCACTGACCTATTTGAAATTCGTACTGGACTCAAGCAAGGCGACGGGCTAGCGCTGATGCTCTTCAACCTGGCTCTGGAGTATGTAATTCGAGCCATGAATTTGTACAGCAGCGGAACGCTACTCATTAAGTCGACTCAACATGTCTCGAAGATTGGGTGATGGAGAAAGCCTTCTTCTCAATAACGCCGCCAAAGAAGTTGGAACATTACGCTATCAGCTCTCGAAAGAAGAATTTTCTTGTTCTTGTTATCGACGCTAGCGACACTTATCTTACCGTCCGCCATATAGCGGACACATAGCGGAAAATATCGGAAACACAAAAGTTCTCCCTATGAGAGCGGATAGCAGAACAAGCCAAGAAGTTGGGCTACAAATCAACGAATCTAAAACCAAGGTCATGATGCAATCAAAAACTAGAACGCCAGTAAATTCAAGCATTACAGTGTGGGACCTCAATATAAGGTATGACTTCACTTACCTGGGTTGCAATTTGTCAAAAGACGCCAACGAAACAGAATCGACGGATACAACTAGCGAATAAGTGTTATTTTTCGGTTCTCCTGATTATGAAATCGAAGCTAGTTCACAGGAACACGAAGCTCCACGTGTATAAAACCATAATCCGACCTGTGCTATGCTATGGCTGCGAAACATGGATGCTAACCCAAAACTCTGAAAACCTGTTGGTCACATTCGAGCGAAAGATTCTCCGAAGAATCTTCGGGGCCGTTCGAGGTGAATGGCGCATCTGGTACAACCATGAGTTGTATGACCTGTATGATGAGCTACATGTGTCGAAAATCGTGAAATTGCAGCGACGACAATGGGCGGGACATGTACAAAGGATGAACGACGATCTCATACCCAAAAAGGTGATGAACGCGCAACGAGTGGACGGAGCAAGATTGCGTGGACGTCCGAGAGCCCGATGGGAGCATTCTGTATGTGAGGACGCCCACCAGATGCTGGGCTTTCGGAACTGGAGGTCTTCAATCCAGGCGGCCAAGGCCCGACGTCGGGCTATCGTGCCAGAAAGAAGAAGAAGAATGTATGTAAGCAACTAAAAAAAAAATGCATGGTTCATATTCAAGACGGTTAATGACCCCCCGTGTACACTACCTACATAGAGCAATAATCTATTTCAGTACATTATGTATTCAAGTGTTCAAATGTAACTGACCTTGCTCTTTTAAGTTTAACATGCCCTAAATTAGAAAACATGCAACTTTTGCAATACATATCTGTAAATATAAAATTGACAAGGAAAATGCATAAAATTAACTTCAACACTTATCAGCTCCAAAACCATAACATCCACCATCATCCAAACGATGTTAAAATTCCATTAAAGATTTCACACATAATGGTGTTAACCGCCATAAACCCAAAACCTTCCTCATAAACAAAAACAAGAGGGAAGGTCAAGCACAATCCATTCTTTTCGTACACAGCACAGTGCCCTTGCGGTTATATCAATCATTTCAGATACATTGCCTACGCATTTGTTCAGCATGTTCAAGAAGTTCCAATTCTGAAAAATTCAAATTGCACTCAACGAGATGGACCGTTTTAGTAGTGTACTCATCCTCCACCATCCAAAAACACACAGAGCAACAAGCCACTCATATCGTTAATCCAACCGAACACGGTGGCATGTGAGTGAAATTAATGCAAAAACTTTGTGGAGGCTAAGTTTATTGGCGATAAATTTTAGATAATCTGGATTGACCACTGCGGTGGCCGCCGGATACGGAACTTTATAACATTTAACATGCACACGAAGAGAAGCATAGCCGCGGAGGAGCGTATACGCAACCCGACGAGCAAATTCAGTGTTGCGTCCGAAAACATGTGAAACAATGCACAAAAACTGAAACAGCCAATTCCGTCTATAAATCAAACGCCCGCCTGCCGGCCTGATGGTCCGACATATTTCGTGTTCTAGCTATTAGCAATAAAATGGAGATCGGATGCTAATTTTGAGAAGTGGCCTCCCGAAATGTTCAAGTGACCCCAAGCAAGCAAACATGTTTGCGAGCTGGGGTTTGGCTTGGAAGTGTAGGAGAAAATTGCATATGCGACACGAAGCTGTAAAATTTATTTAATCCTTGGATAGACTTTTTCAGGATATGCTCGCCGGTTCCAAGTGAGAGGATTTACTTTCGGCAGTTTCCTGAGGATTTATGGCAAATTTTAATTTAGTTGGGGCACATCTAATCTTGTATTCAACGCAGATGATGCATCTTCTTTTTTAGTATGAGTTATGGTGAAATATTAAAAATGGAAATTATTAAAAAAGGACAGGGTGATTATGATTACGTTGGAACTCAATAATTCAACTGGAAAGTCGACTAGAAATTCAATCAATTTTACAAGAATCTTTTAGCCTAAGCTGACCAGACGTACAGCATTCTGCTGTACAGTACAGCAGACAGACCTGTCGTACAGCATTAGGAAGTGTACAGCATTCTTCAAGCAACACAATTAAATCTGATTCACTACATAATAAGTTCATTGCGATAGCTCTGGCACACTTACCGATCATTCCGAAATTTGGCACACTTACAGAGCTACTTGGCGCTCACATTACCTCCAAATTACATGATCCTAACCGTTCTAACCTATCCGCGTTTGGAAGTTACGGCTGCCCAAATTGCAATTTTGAGTTTTCTAATTGAAAATTGTCCATCACTTGCAAATTCGTGAGCGATAATTTTGAAATTTAAAAACTTGTAGAGCACTGAAGTGTCCACATTTGGTGAAAATTTAAAGGCTCTAGCTATCGCAAGGTTCAGAAGTTACAGCCGTCGAAATTTGCGATTCAAGTTGTAAAGTTTAACCCATGGGCGATCGATATTATTATTATATGTTTGCCAATCGTTCATTTCCGATTACTCGGAAACCGTTCGAACTTTCTGAATTTGGCACAATTGAAGACCTACTTGGAGCACATTTCCTCCAAGTTTGAAGGTTCTACCTATCCGCATTCCGAAGTTACACAGCTGCCCTAATCTGAGTTTTGTGTTTTCTAATTGCAAATTGTCCAAAACTTGAAAATTATTGAGCGAAATTTTCAAATTTGGTAAACTTGTAGAGTATTACACTGTCCATATTTGGGGAACATTTCAATTCTCTCGCTACCGGGGTTCTAAAGATACAGCCGTCGAAAGATGCGATTTGCGATTTTTCCTGTCACTGATCTTCGATTAATGTTCAATTAGTGCCTTTTTGTCCTCTACAGCTTTATTTCAAAGGAAAACTTGTTTGCAAATTCTACGATCCAATGGTTCTCGAAATAAGAAAAATAGCCTTAGGAAACTTTTTTATAATTCCTTATATTAACAGAATAGGAATTATAACAAGTTCGGTGAGTATAAAAATAAGGGGGTTCTTCGAAATGTCCTTGGTCCTCACTATTACCAATAATTTAATTGATATATCTGGCATGTTCCGTAATAAGTAACAAAAATAAGGCAGAAAGAAAGTAACTTCCTAAATAATGATAAGAAATATCCCGAAAAGGTTTCAAAAAACGGCTAAATCCGAGCAATATGACTCACAATGAGTAACATTATAGCCAACAAGTATAGGGTCCATCTAACGTTTGCTTTTTGAACTATCGATAATTTTGACTTTGATATTTCGAATGTCATTGTCAATGTGTCAGATATTTAGTAGAATGTTTGCGGTTTACGAAACTGTTAAGTTTAAGCAAAACTGTCGCATTTGGGGTTCAGAAAATCCGGCGTAACCGTTAATGGTGTCCGCTATCGCGGCATGTTGGAAGACTTTTTCTTTCCCCGAATGGAAGAGGAAGACATAGACGACATATGGTTCCAGCAGGACGGCGCTACGTGCCACACAGCCAACGTCACAATCGATCTTTTGCGCGGTACGTTCGAAAATCGCATAATCAGCCGAAACGGCGATGTCAACTGGCCGCCTCGCAGCTGCGATTTGACCCCGTAGGACTATTTTTTGTGGGATACCGTCAAGGATAAGTGTTACGCCAACCACCCAGAGACGATTGACGACCTAAAGCACGAGATTGAAGTCGCCATCAGGGCCATTGAGGGCCATACCATCGAAAATGTGCTTAAAAATTGGGTCGACCGAATGGGCTACTGTAAAGCCAGCCGAGGCAGCCATATGAACGAAGTGGTGTTTCATACATAAACCGCAATGTTAATGCTATCCAATAAAATAAAAAAAATTGAAAAATATATACTCGTTGTTTTTTTATAGCGATTTTAAAACGCAAATCATTCGTGGGCCACCCTATATTATTTGAGTAAATCGTCAAACTTTCGCTTGCAAGTTGCGAGTTAATGAAAAATGCTGTAGTGAGCATACGTAGATTTTCACGTTAAGCTCCTTTCCTACGGAAACCTAAGTACCAGTATCAAGCGTAAATAATGAAATTGCCGTACCATGGTAGCAGGTCCGGATTTAGCCCCTATGCCGCCCCTGGGCTGTATTCGAATTGCCGCCCTCCGTCACTGGCTAGACTTGAAAATTGTAGAAATTGCATAGATCTGATAGGCAAAACGTAAGTGGGCGTATATGACTATGAAAATTATATATTTTTTTGAGTATATTTTTACAAAACGTGTTGGCTTCAGCAACGTAGCAAGGAGTCCCCTTCCCAGGGGTTCAAGCTTCGTACGGAGGTTTTCTTTAAATTGCGACAACATGAAAACTGAAGTGTTGCACATACTCATTCCATTTGGTTGTACATTTTCTTCAGAATGTTTTAAATACCTTTTGTAATTTTTAAGTTGTTGTCTTTTATCGTTTTGAAAAATCTTATTTGACGGAAAATGCTTTTCGTAAGAAACCTCAATTTTACAAGCTTGCCGCGAATTTCGAAAGGGGACACTTTGACCTGCTTTTATGTCATCTGGGGCTTTCGAATAGCATTTCCACGGTTTCCGTTGTCTGCAATATCCAAATTTTTTGTCTGTCAAATTTTCCGTTTTACTCTCAAAATAAAATGACCAATTCGACAAAACGTTTAAAATTGTGAAAACTTAATTTGGTGTGATTCATCACATCGTACTTATTCCATGCAAACATGAAAAATTTGATAGACCCCTCCTTCCCTAAGTGACATCAAATTTAAAATGGGTATAAACTAAGGTGTCTGAGTGTGTCTGAATTCTTTAAACTAGGATGACTGGATCCTATCAAATATGTCCGCACGATTATTAAGTTGATTATTATTTTAATTTTAGTTTTTCAATTTACACTCTCCAAAAGTTCTTTTCCAATTTGGGAATATTTTACGTGGCGTATAGTCGGAAAATCGGAGCTCGCGGACAAGTACTAAAATCATGTCCAATAGGTATTTAATGTAGCTTCACAATTTGTTGATTGTTAGGCCTCCTATAAAATGAACACTGAAGCATATATGCAGGGAAATAGCATACAAACATATATGCTTGTTTAAAGGGAAGCCAATGAGTAACGAAGATGCCCTTTAGTTTAAGTTTAACCAAATTACCCGACACGCCAGTAGATCGTTCCCAATGAATGCGCTACTATCAGGATAAGTCCCAACTTTGCAGGGAGCAGTCACAACACAATTTGAGATGAGGTTGTAATTCGGCGCCATGGATTAAGGTAAATACACGTAAATTTAAATTATAACGAACTCCTTGAGTTTTCAAAATACATCTTTCACAAAATTTAAAACAAATAGCAAGTTTTAACAATTTGCCGCCCTTTAAAATCTGCCGCCCCGAGCAGTTGCCCGGGTTGCCCCTATGGGAAATCCGGCCCTACATGGTAGTATGGCTGAGGATTTGCCTGTAAATCAAATTCAGCAAATATGTGTACAGCATTGGGCCTTGGGGAGTCTGGTCACCTTACTTTAGCCTGAATGGATTTCATATTACTTACATGAACTTATCCATTTCAGTCTAAGTAACCTCGATTTTAGCATATTACTTGTACAATTTTTAAGCATAGTATAATGAAGAATTTTTTCATGTAATAACTAGCTTTTTTCTTATCCCTAGTTTTGAGTAATTTCTCAAATTATACTAGATATAAGCTAGCACCAACTACGAGTACAAGGACGACCTCGAACCGGAGAGTACTAAACGGGTCGATGCCAATGATTTATGCTTGCGTTTGCACTTACTTGATCACAGGCATGTTTCAAAAAATTACATAAAGGTTCTTAAATTTACCAAGCCTCTATGTTGTACCTCTATCTATTCTTTGAATATTCCAAAACCCATCACCTGATCCTTTCCATAAAATCAAATATCAAAAAACTCCATAATTTCATATTAATTTCAATACCCACAAAAAATACACCCTCCCAATCCCATAAAGATCCTAGTCAATTTCTTTCTCATATAAAAATACGTGCTTTTCATACATATTTAGCAGCATACACGTATCCTTTCGCTTTTGCAATATTCAACCAATGGTAATACCAATTTCATAAAATTGAACTTTGACTGGGTGAAAAACGGCTATACACATACCACCACCATTGCAACTTTCGATTCGTTTCTCATAAAATTGCAAGAATCATTTCGTACGGGTCAGAGATTTTCATTCCGAAAAAAAAAAGAAGTTATTGCCATTACGTTTGTGTTCGATGTAATAGCTATACCACACACAATCATCATTTCTCTCATAATATCGTCTTCTTGTACGCATAAATTTCCAAACTTCCACTTGGCAATTTCCCGCAAATTTTCCAGATTCTTGCATCATACTCGAACTTTTGCCTGATGCTGAGTGAATTTTCCTATGAATTTCATGAATTATCACATAGAGAAAGGATAGAATTGCGGTGAAACGAGCAGCGTACGCTTTCATAGTTTTTCTAGCAAAAATATGTTTCATAGCAAAAATATGTTTCACTTCATTTCCCTATTGCAATAAGAAAGTGAATCATGCTGGAAGCTGGAGTAGTTCGAATTTGTTATCGCAGGAAGTTGGCCATGAAGATTCCTAATACAGTAGATGCTCAAAATTAAGAAAAAAACAAAAGGTTTGGACAATTGTAATTTCTAGCATTTTCCAAGCAATTTTAAATAGAAGCAAAAAGTGTTCCGTGAGTTATTATAAAAATGGTCGCATTAAGATGTTATGCAAATTCGTTTATTTATTCATTTTCCTGATAGTGGAGCGAATGCCCAAAAGCTTATACCAACTGAACCGCAATACAGATTGAGAAACGGAATACTGTGCTAATTGCAATAATAGAATTGCTTCCTGAAAGTGACGTTTTGACTAATTTAGACAAATATGTTACTATCCGAACAAGAGTTATACCAGAAAATTAAAAAAAAAATAGCGGAAGTAGGGGATATATTGGTCGCATTTTATTCATACTTAACAAAAAGTAAGAGCGTCTAACAAAAACCACTTGTGCACAATTTCAAGTCTCTAGCTTCATTCTGTCAAAAGTTGTAGACCAGGAAATTTGCCCCAAACGAACAAAAGTCGTCCTTTGTCAAGAACCTCATTGTTCACGGGCCTGAAACTCATATATTAGTTATCCTCTAATCTCTCTCTCTCTCTCTCTCTCTCTCGATTACCGTAACTCCTAGTGGAGCATGGTGCTCTTGATGACCACCGTGTGTAGTCATCAACGTTACAAAGACAATTGAATTCGGAGTGTGATAAGGTTGTCAGCCATACCACTTCCTAGTCGCATTGTTAGTTTATTATTCTACGATAAGAATATTTCTTATCATCTTCTTCTGAATAATAAACTTGCGACGAGTCGTGCCGAGTTTGGAAACTCGTTTCTCTATGAGTGTTTATTTCACAGAGTGGCGACCGAACGATCACGGCCACAGAGCCTTTTAATTTGTCACCAATTTCATTGCTGTTCACTCAACGACCAACTTTCATAAAAAATTACCCATGCTTCTTTGCAGAAAAAAAAATCTCACAGTTTTCAAAACTTAACATTCTCAAAATTAAATTAAACATTTTACAAAACCTTACAATTTCCTAAATTCTCAAAATTGTTGAAACTCGAATTGCTAAAAATTCGCAAGTCAAAATTTTCAAAAAATCTCAAAATTATTAAAATTCAGCAAAGTTGCTAGAACTTGAAACCCTTAAAATTCTCCAAATTCTCAAAACTCTCACATTGCTAAAATTTTCTAAAATCCAAAAATTCTCAAAAATTATCTTTTTTTTAATTCTCAAAATGTAAAAAAATCAAATTCTCAGAAATTAACAATATCCTTAAATTTCTTAAGATTCTGAAAAATCCTAGGTCTCAAAATCCCTGAAATGCCAACAATTCTTAAGTTTCTTAAAATTTTGAAAATTCGCAAAAATCAGAAAACTTTTAAAATGTTGAAAATGCACAAATTTCTAGAAATGTTCAAAAGTTTTGAATTTGAATTCACTGGATAAGCCGAAACCATATAAATTATCAGCATTTTTAAAACTCTCAAAATGCTTAAAATTATGAAAATTCTAAAAATTCACAAAAGTTAAAATTATTATAAATAAAATAATTATTAAAAAAAAAATGCTAAGGCTCAAAACTCTTGAAAATTCTCAAAACTTTCAAATGGTTAAAATTCTCAAAGTTTTTTTTTATTCTAAAAATTCTAAATTCTGAAAATTAGCAGAACTCTCAAAATTCCTAGTTCTCAACATTTTGAAAATCCACAAAATGCCCAAAATTCTTAATTTCTTAAAATTTTCAAAATTCTCAAAAATCTTAAAACCCTCAAAGTTTTCAAAATGCTAAAAATCATGAAAATTTTCAAAAGTTAAATATCAATTCACGGGATAAGCCAGTGTGAATAGAACTATTATTTAATGTTAATGTGTCAATATGATAGTTTCACTTGAAAAATGACTGCACATGGCAGAAAAATATAACGGTATTTTCTTTAAACTTGCACTTAAACTTGGTTTTTCTTTTAACAATACCAACTCAGAGTCCCGTTAGGATTTTCTTACGAAAATTCTTAAAACCAGTACCAAGGTCAAAGTCAATTCCAGAGGAAATAAAACACAGAATTATTTTATTCCGGAAAATGAAAACAGTGGGAAACACAATTTTTGTAATTTTCCATAATTTTCGTGGTTTGGCGGTTTTTTTTTTTAATGTTAGTGACTTTATTCCTATGAAACGACTTTGACAAGGACATAAAAAACTAAATGTTGAATGACAATCAATGCGGCTTTGTTGAAGGTCGATCTACAGTCGATGCGATTCAGTGCATTCGTATTGCGATGGAAAAGTATAGAGCAGCACGAAAGGACTTGTACTTTGTGTTCATCGATTTGGAGAAGGCATTCGATAGAGTACCTCGTGATCTGATATGGTTGAGAGCACTTAATGTCCCCGAGGCATACGTCAGGATGATACAAGACATGTATGATGGAGCTACGACTAAGGTTAGATGCACAGCCGGTGAATCAGAAGAATTTCCGGTGAATGTCGGAGTACCCCAGGGCAGTGTATTGAGTCCGTTGCTCTTCAACATCATCATGTGCTACTTATTAACACGTGTTTCCGACGGCCTAGAAATATCTCTTCTTTTTGCTGATGATGTAGTCCTCAGTAGCCCAAACATCGTTGCCTTGCAAGCTGCGCTTACAAAATGGTGTGACATTCTGGAGGAGCATGGACTGAGGGTAAGTATAACAAAGACTGAGTTCTTATGCTGCCAATTCTCAGACCCAAATGCACCGATACCTGAAATGTACGTCAAAGGAGAGCAGCTTAAGTCTTGTACCAAGTTCAAGTACCTTGGCTCGATGGTGAACAGCGGAGCTACATGCGATGATGACATCAAACATCGCACAAAGGTTGGGTGGATGAGGTGGCGAGAAAACTCTGGAGTTTTCTGCGATAAGAAAATGCCACTGAAGCTAAAGGGCAAGTTGTACAAAACGGTTGTACGTCCCGCACTCATGTATGGATCAGAATGCTGGACCATGTATGAAGGTTACGCGAAAGAAATGACAGCGACTGACATGAAAATGTTACGCATGCCAGTTGGTGTAACCAAAAGGGACCACATCAAGAGTAGCTACATCCGAGGCAGCTTGTCCATAGACCAACCAATCACCGAAAAGCTCGAAGACCGACGAATGGATTGGTATTGCCATGTTCAAAGGCGTCCGCCTGAGAACCCCGCAAAGAGAGAGATATCAATGAAAGTTCCACTTGATGGACCCAAGGCCAGAGGCAGACCGAAGAACACCTGGATGTGTCAAATGAAAAAGCAACAACAACGCATTGGTCTCGGCGATGACACGATCCAAGATAGAGCTGCCTGTAGAAATATGCTGAGAAATTATCGCCAAAACGGGCGATGTGCCTACACCGCAGGTCGAGCAACGCGGAACCATGGAGCTGTATAAAGAACGAGGCAAGGAAGAAGAAGATAAAAAACTAAAAACTTACTTCTGGTGTACTCTAGAAGAACTTGAAGCAGGTTGTATAAAAAATCCGCTCTTTTAGTGAATTTCTCAAGTTCTTATGAACTTAATGGTAATGGTTTGTTATTCCTTAAATGAAAATTATATAAATGGGAAAACGTGAAGGATAATAACTCACTCCGAATTCAGTTGTCTTTGTAACCATGCACCATGCTCCACTAGGAGTTACGGTAATGAAGAGAGAGAAGGATAATAACGGGATATAATGAAGGATGGAAACAGCCAACAGAAACTAAATGATCTTACAAGATCCTCTTGGAAATTGTTTGGTTAATATCTTTATATATTTTTTAGGAAGCAATGCAGCTGGAAATTTCTGACATTTAATTAATGAACGTTATAGAAAGCGTTAGTGTATAACATGTCCATAAAAGACATATTGTTCATTCGGAATTACAACTTCTTCCGAACACTTAGGAGCTGTAAGTGACGGATAAGGCGAGAGATTCCAGCGGTATATTACCTTAAAAAAATGTTAGTGGAGGAGATAACGGTATCCGCAATCTATAGCAGGACAGTAGCGGTACCGGTAAGCAGATTACTGTGGATGTAGATTTAACCTGTGTACTACATGTGCATTCAAATCATTGCGGCACAAGCTTCCGTAGATATCCATTGCAAGTCAAACTATGTGTGGTGTATACTTCATAAAACTTATTTAGTTTTCTTAATTTGTGTTTCTGTCATATGTACGTCTTCACCACATACGAACGTTTTCCCTGCATCATCATCGGAAATTTGGCAGAGCTCCTAATTAGCTTTTCAAATATCTAAAAATCTGAATATTATCCGATGCCATCTACCGATTCGTATATACACGGGGCCATTTCATAATGTCGATTGATTGGTCTCGAAACTAATTTTTTATCAACCTTGATTTGTGAATGGGGGCATTATCTTGTTGAAATCTAAAAGGAGTTTTCATTTTCATCAACCTGGGTGCTCTAAATACCCCTCATATCCATACGCTCAATAATTCCTTACCAAGATATTCAACCCCAAAGTAGAAATTGTATGGATTAGACATATGAGTATAAAAGGGGATTCAGACTAGCACATTCTACGATGCATTTTGAATTTGATGGCATTCGTTTTTATCTTGTAGGCGGATTTCGACTCGATTAATTTAGTGGTTTTAGGACAGGATTTTGTCAGTAGTGTGAATTCCCTCTAAGAGGGGTTTCCCACTACTGATTGCAGTACAATATGGTACAACTGTTAACTAAATCTAGGATTTAGTAAATCTTGATGATAGTCTGAATCCCTTTTAAGCGCGTTATTTTCACTGAAAAAAATCAATCTCTCTCACGACAGTGAGTTTATCAAAATGTATTTTCAACGTAAGAATTTACTTCCAAATATGTTGGATAGAAATTTCTATGACAAATGATTAATGGACATTGCGAAGTCATCTTTATTTGACCTACATTCTATGTATAGGACATGGATAAGAAATACTATTTGCTCTAGGTCATATGATCTCCAATGTCTACTCTACAATTAATTTACCCATACAAACCAAACAAAAAGAAAATGAAGGGAAATTCATAAATTCCAAGGAAAATATTTCCCTTTCGGCGAATAACAGACCACGACATCAACATAACAAGGAAACGCCAATATTCTATAGTTTAAGCCATCATTTTCGTTTTGTAGACCGAAGCTATATTAAAGTACCTTAAAGCAAAGTATTGAAACGAGAAATGAGTGACATCTACGACTCCAATGAATCGTCAAACTTAATGTTTTTATCTGTTCTGTACTTATTCCGGAAAGTTGCAACCAACCCTAACAACGGGAAAGTCCATGCTCGCTTCCTTCATCGAGGTTAACACTATTCGCTATTTAAATCTTGCGATAATCGTTTTTTGTTCTGGTGTGTTCTAAAATACGAAAAATGGATTTACTCTTAATTGCATAAATTGCTAACCATATGTAATTGATGCTCCTTAAAATACAAATTATTATTATTATTATTATATGTGTTTTCAAGTAATTCATTGTATTTTCTTCTCGAATCGCTACAAGCTTATTTACACAAATAGCCATATTAAACTTGAATTTGTTTAAACCAAACCATCATCTTTCTATATTTTCCATTATTCACCTAAACACAAATATTTACATAAAGTCTAAAAGTTCAGGGACGCGACCAACCTGAAATGTCTAATAACGAGAACGAGGCCGAGGCTAATTTCGGGCGCGACCGAAATTTGGGTACCCTTCACTCTCCGCGGGTTAATCGTTTTTTTTTTCGGCGTACCTATAACTTGTGTTTAATTTCTGCTCCCCCCTTATTTTCCTTCCGTTTTCACATATGTGTGTGAGGTTTGATAAGAATAACTATCACTCGAAAAAATTTTATATAATAGGAGGAAACTTTTTTTCCTTCTATTATAGTAGTAAATTTACACCACGATATGAACGAGAGTTATTTTACGCTTTAAGGTACATTTTCCTCGACACGACTGCACGACAGCGACTCGCTCATTCCAAATGAAAACTCGTTTTTAAAATGAGAGAGAAACGAGTTTTTATATGGAATGAGCGAGTCGCTGTCGTGCGGCCGCGTCGAGGACAACGTACCTTTACGGTGTAAATGTTTACTATAAAATTGGTTTAAATCTACAAACTGTAATAAGTAAATTTGCACACATAAATAAAGAAACTTACTCTTAGATTTAATATGTTCACAGTGAACGAAATCATATAATTTGGGGCTATTTTCATGTTTTCGTATGAAAACAGCCCGAAAACATTTCAATTCCCATACAAATTGACACATTGAAATTACGCTATTTTGCGTGTTTTCTATGAAACCTTGATTTTTTTCAAATGAAAACGTGTAAGCACCCAGGTCTCAAACCTAAATTCCCCTATTCAGCACATTTCGGCTCACTCCAATATTTTAACTGACACCCGACCAAATTGTTCAGTTTCGTTTGTTGGCCAATGTTCTTAATTTCTCCTTGATAAGAGAATGGACGGTCAGTTTGAAGTGACGAAATATGTTGTAAATGACTATCGGTGACTGCACCAGCATTTTTTTAACCCTTTCGGACCTATTGGGACACATATGTCCCGGCGAAATTTTGGTTTCATCTGAAAGAAAAATTATCCATTAAATGTGGTTTAAAGGCGTCCCTTCTGGTATTTTAACGTTTAGATAATTATACAAAAAAACGTTTGTCCCGCAGTTTGGTACCCAATTTGCACAGTTCTCGTTTCAAAGTGCAAGCTCTCGCACCTGACGTTCATCATATTCAGAAATACGGTGTTATTTCGGTCAAAAATCAGTATAGGCACAATTTTTATAGGAAAAAAAGTATATTTACATGACAATGTTGTAGTAATTATGTAAGTTTATTATTTATTCTTTACATTATATGCTTTTTGTGTATTTTCGTTTTCGGGACCTATGTGTCCCATCGGGTTTCTTTGGTGGTACTAATATGTCCCACTCAGTATTTGGGAATACTTTTCATTTTCAAATTAAATTATAATAAAAAACCTTTTCCTAGCGGAAACTAATAGAATACGAAATATTAGAGCATGTGATAGAGATTTATGCGTCCTGGGATTAGTTTCACGGTAATTTTGACGTTGGAACATCGGAACATATATGTTCCATCTAAAAAACCGGACGGGACATAGGTGCCCGACCCCCACAGGCCCCCCCTAGAGGAGTTGGGGCTACAATTTTGTCCCTCCCTATATCTTTATTCCATTAATAAAGCCTTTCTAAATCTGCTAGATTTTTTTAGGTTCGAAAGGGTTAAACTTAGAACGATTTATAGGCAAAGTATTATTGTCGGTTGTCATATGAAATTACAAACTGTGAACACTTTTCGGTGATTTCTGAAAACGTACGTCGAAATCAATCCGTTTTCGTCCACTCTGGATAGAATATTATGTAAATTTAAATCAGAAATAAGCAAATTTGCACTGGAAAAAATGTAAATTTAAACCGGCGAACATGAAAATTTACATCCGGGTTTCTGTAATTAATTAATAATATTTACGGCAGCCGGTTCTTCGCTGTAAATCGTCCTGGAGCTCCCCGTTATTCCAACGGCCAAGAGCTGCCACTCCCCCTTCGGTTCAAGAGCAAAAAAGCGCTACAACAACAATAATATGATGCTCAAATGAAGGCACTTCGGACGGAACATACTAACTGCACACAGAACAAGCCACTTGACAGATACATGAAAATGCAATAATGCAGTATTGTAACAGTTTTACACAATGCAGGTGTAATTTTTTACACCAAAATCGTAATATTACATGAAAATTTCCTTAAAAATTATTGGTAAATATACACTGAAAATGTAAAGTTACACAAAAATAAAGTAATGACACATCTTCACACCAAATGTGGTCTAAAATTACACCAAAATTGAGTAATATTAAAAAATGTGTAATATTACACTATTTTGTGGGTTTACTAGAAATTTTGAGGAAATTTGCTAGAAAAAAGGTGTAAAGTTCAACGAGTTTTCGATGTAAAATTCAACCTTGTTTTTACAGTGTACACAAACAAACAAAAAAATCGAAGAAAACTTTTTTATGGTCGGAGGGGCAGGGGTCATGGCCCCATAGTACGAATATATTTGTTTTTACATTTTTTTTTTTGTAGTTTCGATAAAGAAATATTGATACGTATATAAGGTTTGATGGGTATTTATGTAAAAAAAAATGTATTAGGGGGGTTGGGTGGTTGACGCACCATGATCCCATAATAATAACAAGCGCGATAGTCCAACATTGGACTATGGCTGCAGATGTGTTAGTGACATCCAACTTCTAAGATCACAAAACTGTTTTTTTTTTGCGCACAAACCACATCACCATAATCCCATGATCCGATTGCATTCATCTTTACATTAATGTTTTGTGCCATCAATAGAAACACATTTATATGAAATCTGGTTGGAATTGGTGCACAAATAAAAAAGTTATTCGTATAAGAACCTAAGTTAAGGGATTGGATTTGTATGGCTACGGCGCGGTGGCCCCATTACCCCATGGTCGGATTCCATCGATTTTTACATGTTTTGTGTGGAATAAATATAAATACATTTGTATGAGGCTTGGTTGAAATTGGTGTACCTAAATCGGGGGATGGGTTTGTATGGCAAACCCATAAGCCCAGTGTCCGATTCCATCCACTTTTACATATGTTTTGTGGCATGAAAAGAAACACATTTCTGTGAAGTTTGGTTGGAATTGGTGAACAAATAAAAAAGGTTTTCTTAAGAACCGAATTGGGGTGTGGTGTTTGTATGGCAGCCCGATAAACCCATTGTCTGATTTTAGCGATACAAACATACAAACTGCCTGCAATAAAAAAGTAAGTGTACAAAATTTCAGCTTCATAGCTTTTAAACTGGCCGAGTAAAACGCGTCGCAACAGACGAACAGACGGACATCGCCCAATCGAATCCCCAAGTCATGCTAATCATATATGTATGCTTTTCATATGGTCGGAGATGCTTCCTTCAATGCGTTACAAACTTCATGACAAAGTTAATATACCCTTTCACCATACGAGCGAAGGGTATAAAAATAAATTGGTTGAGTTCCGCAAGGATGATAAGGTCGTGTGCTAAAATTTCCTTGATTATTTTCATGGTTTTGATATTCATAATTTTATTCAAATTTCCATTTTTGGTTTCATTGTGCCCGAAGATTCAAGGATATTCTCCGGTATTTATTCAATAACTCGAAACATGAAAATGGTGTATGCTTTTACGGTATATGGGCGTTATGGTAAATAAATTGAAAATTATGGGCAGAGTATAGCAGTAATTACGTAATGGTGATGGCAAATTTTAAAGTAAGCCTTATATAACGAGGGGGATCTTAGATGCTTTAAAATTCATTGGATTTTGAAAAATTAAAAAAAAAACTAATAATAAATAATAATTGATGTTTTTCTTCCAATTTTCGTTTTTGTTTAACAATGGAAAAGTGTATACCAAACTAAAAATTTTTCCTTCGGTAAACAAAGTGGAAAAAAATTAATATGTATAGAATTTTGACTCAGCCACTGAACTGTTAGTTTATTCTCTTTTTAGTCGAGAATTGCATACAATTTATTTAGATGTTTGACGATCAGCTCTCAAGTCCAAATCTTCCTCTAGATCTAAAGTGATGTTCTCAGATGTCTCGCTGCGATAGCGCATATAGAGACAAATCCTATAATGTATAAAAAAAAAACTGACATAAAAATGAAGCATTCTTCCAATATTTAAAACCCTCGTCAGCTCATCGTCCAACTAATGATGATGGTGGTGACCCACTTTACAGTCAAAAGAAGATTTATGGCTCACAAAACCGACAGATATGTACATATCCGGTGGACAGTCCAACCAAACTACCATACTCGTAAAAACACTTCCATGGACACCACTTAATTCCGACAACAAATCGATGTGTCGAGAATAGAAAAAAGAAATCAAATGAAAATGGATTAAAACCACTACCGCCACTATGGCAGCAGATTAGCAATAGATAGAGAATAGAACTTTGAAATGAAACACACATATCTATGCAAAGAATAATTTGGGATCTCCGGTCTTGCATCCAAGTGCTTCGACACCATTCATGTTCTTTTCTATCGGTAGCAAGGTAAAATAACAGCAATGTAGTGTGGAATAGGTACGTACCATAAAAAAGATATTTTTATTAGAGTCAGAGGTATACTTACAAAAAAGTACAAGTCAACTGCTTGTGTTCGTTTGGCGATGCACGTCTTCAGATCCGTGCTGCAACAACCTGTGTCATCTCCGCATCGATGCAGAATCGTACAATGTGGCACGTACAATTTCGACGGATCTTTTTGAATTTTCTCAACCTTTGGCTTTGGCCATTTACACGTTGCCTGTATATGTACTTTGGATACATGTGCATTTGCTAATGCTGAAATGAAGAACAAAAAAAAACAAAATTTAAGTTTAAAGGAAATGTTTAGATAAACTTGGAGAATTTAGAGAGTACATTTCCCGATGCTTATTGGCTAAAACATGCATGATATTGTTTTGTTCTAAAAAGGAAACAGTAAATGTCGGGAATATTAGTACAAATATCCAATCAAATCAATCAAATATGTATGTTGTAGTCCGAATACATATTCCGGAGCTTCCTTATATACCCCAGGAAAATTGGCATTTCACTTCGGAAAAATTAAGGGAAAGCTGGATTTTTGCATGAGCCTTCCTTTCGAGGTCCTAAACAAGACCCTAAAAGTCCCCGTCTCTACGAGTGCCGCTAGCGGTGCTACAGAGGGTCAAAGTCAAAGACCCTCGAAAACAGGTTTTTCTGAATAAATCGATAACGGTAGCATATACAGAAAAGTCGTGTATGGCAAATTTGAAGCTCTTGTGCTTTTTCAATAAACAATGGCAATACCGAATACGTGCGGGTACTTCTAACGGTGCCAGAAGGTCTAACGGTATTTTTAACAATGTTTCACAAAAATTTATATATAACGGTAACTCGTACTAAAAGCTTTTGTATGGCAAATTTGTAGTCTATGTAGTTTTAAATAAAGCGGTCATATTTCATATCAATACGTGCAGCCTTAAGGGCGCTATGGGGGTTCAAATCAAACCTTAAAAAAGGTGTTTTTTGGAGTCTTTCGTGAATGGCGCTAAGACGGGGGAGTGTACTCTATGGTCTTCTCGGAGAAATTTGTAGCTTCTGTGGCTGTTAGTAAGACGCCAAAACTCTCCAAAGATGGGAGCCCCCCTAACGAAGTTATGAGGGTCCAAAGGTTCAATTAAACTGTTTTTGGGGAATATCTCTATAACGGTAACGTGTACCGAAAACTGTTATATGGCGAATTTGTAGCCTATACAACGCTTGACTAAATATCCGAATTTCAGATCGATGCGTGCAATGCTTAGGGCGCTCTGGTGGTCAGATCCGTACAATAACGGTACTTGTCGGTTTTTCGTGAATATCTTTATAACGGGACCGCGTTCGGGAGAGAGAGCTGTACCAATT
The DNA here is from genome assembly GCA_949715475.1 of Microchrysa polita. Classification (NCBI taxonomy): domain Eukaryota; kingdom Metazoa; phylum Arthropoda; class Insecta; order Diptera; family Stratiomyidae; genus Microchrysa; species Microchrysa polita. Next base: position 16,128,881 of record OX454415.1, read on the forward strand.
AGTTGCTTCTGTAACCTCAACTTAAAATGCCAAAACAACTCATCTATGCGGGTACCCCCAACGAAGCTATGAGGGGTCAAAGAGATAACAAAAAAATGTTTCTCGGAAATTTTTTAATAACGGTAATCTCTTGAGAGAACCAATCTGAAAAAAATTGTAGCTCATGTGGCTGTTAGTAACGGGCCAAAAGTCCCCAACGATGGAAGCCCCTCTAGGGAAGTTATGAGGGTCCAAACATCCAAAAATGCAGTTTTTTGGGTATATCTCTATAACAGTCATGTGCACCGAAAACTGTTATATGGCGAATTTGTAGCTTATACAACGCTTATTTAAATAATCGAATTTCAGATTGATGCCTGCAATAATAAGGGCGATATAAGGGTCCGAAACGCACAATAACGGTATTTTTCGTTATTTTCGTGAATTGCTTTATAACGGGAACGCATTCGGGATGAAAGCCTGTCATAATTTGTTGCTTCTGTAACTTCAAATTAATATGCCAAACCAACTCATTTACCCGTAAACCGCCAAGGAAGTTATGAGGGGTCAAAGTTAAACAAAAAGCCGCTTCTCGGAAAATTTTTACTAACGGTAACCTCTAGAGGGAAACCGTCTGAGGCAAATTTGTAGCTCGTGTGGCTGTAAGTATGACGTCAAAAGTACCCAATAATGGGAGCCCCCCTAGCAAAGTTATGAGGGGCCAAACATCCAAATACCGTTAAGATCTTGGAAATTGTATGTCACTAACACATCTGCGGCCTTAGTCCGATGTTGGACTGTCGCGCCTGTTTATTTAAGGAAAAGATTTTTTACGAAATGACAAAACGAAGCCTGTATGTAATCTCAGTGTCACTTTTTCTTGTAATTTTAACAATGTTTGAGTATTCATGTCCGTTAATTTTTATATTGAAGAAAATACAAGCAATTCAAAGGTTTACCCAAGAGTAATGACAGCTGACAGGTTAAATCGCAAGCCATTGGAAAAAAACCGTCTTTACTGGAACTTATGTAAAGGGGAAGAATAGGAAATAGCTTATTCAGTCAAGCCGCTAGAAAGAGTAGTTAAAATATAAAATAACTAATTACGAAACCGGTCCGCGCCCCTAGAAGAGAAGCTACGAAAAGCTCAAGAAAACTGATCCAAAGTAAAAAGGAAAAAAAACTGAAAAAGATAGGTGACAACGTTTCTGACATTCCTCGTCACCGGGCTGCAAAAATGCATTAGAAAGAATGCAGGAAGGCCGTGACAGATCCACAGTATAGAGCTATTTGCCGTATTATGACAACACTTTGAGCACATAAGTCGACAAAGTAAGTATCGAACTCTTTCTTTTCTGCTGTTTTTTAACCAGACTAGCCAAGGGTATGTTATTGTACCAAGTTTTCCTCGACGGGATCAAGCTACAAAAAAGTATTTGTGGACAATGTAGTCATTCGTCGGGGTAGCTTAATGTTATGACATTTCGATTGCACATACACTAGCCGGCATATGTATTTTGACATCTGGTACTCTCAAGCCAAGATACTGATTTTGTTTAACTAGAGCGAATAACGGTAAATTTCTTATAAGGAAATCAAAGTACATATCAACAGCAATAAATATGCTCAATCTTTTTCCTGTCCATTTTCGCACTCTCTTGCTATAAAGAAGAGAACAGATTGGTTCGAAATTTTGATGCGACATAAGTATTTTGACAATATTTAAATCTTTGATTGTACACCAATTCCTCTGGAAAAAATGGATAAAACATAATTTTATTAATGATTTGTGTTTATATTTTGAATTCCAAGCAGAAAATGTGTCCAGTGGCTTGAAACATTGGAAAAAAATCAGAAATTCGAAGTTTGGTTAAAGCATCCGTAGAGGCAAACTTCAACCCTGGTTTAAAGGTTGGAGACGCTGCAATTGAATTTAATTTCATAAGGTAGACTGTTCATTATTAAACACCAGAATTGAATTAGATAAAAGAAATAGAAAACTATTTCATGCATCACAGAAATGGGATGTGTATATCGAATCATTACCGAAAAATCTTCCAAATATTTATGGAAAATGTCCTAATTGAACCAAAGGATATTATGAATATGAAGAATGTGCCATCGGAGGCAGAGATAATAACGACCACCTTCGGCCTAGAACTAAAAAAGGCAAATTGCATGCATACGCAGATAAAGTGAAACGAAAGAAAGATTTAAAAACCATACCAAAAGCAAACCTCTGTTACTAAGGAAAAAGTTCAAGTTACTACAACTTTCGGAAAAAGCTTTTTTGGCTAATATTCGTTATTTTATTACATTTTTACAAAAAAAAAATATTATTTAAAGAAAATGCCCAGTTTATGTGGCAAAACGGATACCTGGTTATCAAAATTAATACCACAGTGGAGGCTCTCTCATGATGCAGAAGTTCAAATCACTGTTTCCATGGCCAAAGCTTCTTTTGGTCGTCATTGAATCGTCGGAAGTGATATTGGTTTTTTTTTTTGCGGCACAATTTGGTTTAAATTTCACTTCTTTCTTAGAGTTCTTCATCGTGGCTCACTCATCACTCGGGGTTCACAATCGCTTTCTTTCAGAGAGCGCCAAGATTTGTCTTTATTTTGTTTAAAAACATTTTTTGTTTGGTAATAAACAGTTAACCGTATAAAATAAAATTCAATAGTAGCGTATTCAATGTGTAAACCAGGACTAGGGCTTGCATCAATCGATGCTCAAACCAATCTTCGAAATTCTGATTTTTGTTTATGTTTCGAGCCACTGGTGATATTTTTTATTTGAAAATTAATACGGGGAACTCGAAAATTAATAAAAATATGTTTTGTGCATCAGTTCTTGCGAAAAAATGGGTGCAATCAAAGAGTTAAATGTTGTCAAAATACTTATGGCACACCAGAATTACGCCTCCATCTTTTCTCTTTTCTATAGCATGAGAGTCCGAAAGAGGACAGGAAAAATATTAAGCATATTTATTGCTGTCGATATGTGCTTCAATTTTGATAAAAGAAATTTACCGCTACGGGCTTTAGTTAAACAAAACCAGTGTCGGGACTGGAGGATATCAGATGTCAAAATACATATGCCGACCAGTGTAGTCCTACGCTCGCCAACAGGCCAGTTTCACGTAGACCGTAAAGGTAAGGCTGAAAACGTAATAAAATACAATGGGACTACACAAGTTTTTCACGACAGCTTTCCTGCGCAAGTACAGTGTCAGAGTAGCTTTGTACACATTTTTTTTATGTTCGGCTTCTATCTCTATGTCCAAGATAAAATCATTGCCATATCAGAAAAGACTTGTAAAGAGTCCCAACTCGAATTGGTTTGGATTAATTCCGACACCAGCGGAACCACCAAAATAGTCAAGGCGTTCTGCAGTAGTCCGCCAGGAGTATCAGGAAACTTACTTCTGATGGCGATAGCAACGTGATCAGCCAGCAGTGATTTGGCATCGATTTTTTTCAATAAAAAGCAATTGACTGTAACATCCTCCAAATATATATGTAGAGCCTTTAGAGGCATTACAGCAAAAAATCCCGTGTTTTGAATAGAAATAGATTCGCTAAACTCAGTCAGCAGCTACTTATCACCACATGTATAGTTACATTTATGGAACCTATATACCCATAAATTGGACAATTTCCAACCACAGCCAGTGTATTTCTCATCCTTTTTATTCATTCTAAGCAGAACAACTATCATGATGAAGATAGGTGTCGATATTTCTTCTGACATCCAGTACTGTTTTACTATTCACCTAACCTATACCGACCGTAATCCATACCAACCAGCTCTAGCGCACTATTTAGTATCACCAACATGCAATCTCCACTCCACTTGTATCATGAAATACCACCGACAAACAAAAATGTTCCACAAGAAATACGATTCCTCCTCGGCATAGATATAGGAAGAAGGAAGCAATACCATAACTTACCTCGATGATGCTGTTGATTCGTGATGTGAAACTTTCGTGACTGTTTCACGGCCTCATGGGTACCGAGCGTTTCGTACTTGTGCTTCGTCAATGTCCCCGGGATATACGACGATTTTGAAAACGTATTCAATGTGTGATCCTGTAAGTAAATAAAAAAAAACGAATACCGTTGGTTGGTGAATGGTGACATTGAGAAGCAAAAATAAAAAGAACAACAGAAAACAACTACGACGACAAATTCCGGGGAATTTATTTGAAATAAAGTGTGTTTTACTTGATGCCATTGCTTGTGCGAAAAACCGGAGGACCAAAAGTATTTACCAGAAGGAATTTTCGTTTGTCAGGCAAAGACAACATTCACGCGAGACCAGGATAAATTCAATGTATACGAACGAGTGTATTTGCTGTGTTGAGGTCGTGCGCTATACACATTGAAGGAATAAGGTCATGGATTAAGCTGTGTATTTGCTTTTAGTATACGACAGCATCAAGTTTGAGTTATTTCCATCGAAATGCTCATTGATTTTGCATAAATTTTCAATAGATGTTAAATGGATGCAGTCGACTAAGTGTCAAGTTACAACTCCATTAAAACTGAAGTACAGAGTTTAAGGAAATTGGATGAAGGCGTGACAGTAAAGTTGGAATTCTTTAGAAATTTGAATTTAATTTAAAACTGAATTGAATTTCTTCGAGGAATTCATATTTAAAATTGTGTTCTCACATTTTTATTAACGGCGAATATGCTGTGACCACGCGTATTTTATCCTCAAAGCCAAATCCTACCTCGTTAATACTTGGTATCGCATTACATATTTACGACTGCCTAAGGCTTTTACATAATCCCTAATTATTTTCAAATTAATGAATAATAGCTGCTATTGATCTCAATTTAAATTACTCTTTCCAACAACCTGCCATTCACAAGTATCTGACCGTAATAATGACCGTAATGCAGTTTTAATCATTCCATTCATTCAACGACTTGTTAAATACACACTTATTATCTAAAATCGATATCCAGCATTAAGATTAGATCAACCAACTTCTGGTACAACAAGCCAGACATCCGACGACGACGACGAGCTCAATTTATCATGTCGGTCCGGTTGTCTGGCTGTCGGTCAAATCATGTCACATTTTATTGAATCAGTCTAATGGCAAAGTTGGTTTGCCATGCGAACTGGTGAGCCTGCCAATATCTAACTACATAGCATACATAGTTGCATTTCAACTGATTCGAGTGCAACGGTCAATAATTAAGCGATTCTGTTTGAAGGCTGCTTGACGACGACACACCACCCACCCCTTGATCCATGCCGTACTCATTGGTGGCGGGGATTTTGTTGCCACGGAGATGGACCACTGAAAATTACCACAATTCGTTCGTTGATGGAAAATGCAGCAATTGCAATAGAATAGCATGGAGGACGAATAAGTTCCAGCGACTACGGCACTCTAATCAATTTGCGAGTGATTTGCAATCAAAAATTATTTGCCGTACCAAATTCAATTCAGTGACGCCTCAAGAACTTGGCGAATTCTATTTAATTGATGAGTTGAGTGATTCACATTGATGGCTCTTGTCATTCATCACATAATACTTTTAGGGAGGATAATTGATATTGATTTTGCATGATGATGATGGTTTAATTAGTGGTTGTTTGCTCATCTCATAAGGATTTGTGCAAATATGTGCACAGTTGAGTGTTTATGATTAGAGGTACGGAAATTTCGTTTTTACGAAATAGATGCGAATTTCGGCGAAATTTGCTCATTTTTGCGAATTGATGCGAAATATTCAAATTTGTACTTTTTCCACGAAATATTAGTTTTTATTAAAAAAAAAATGTTTCTTCTCAGATTGATTTTTTTGTCAAAAGGTTCCCATTAATAAGAATAGAGAAATTTACAAAAATGAAAGAGTTGCAGACGAGCACAATAGCTTCCCAAACACCGAGCAAGGTGTTTAGTCGGAGGCAGTGGCGTAGATAGCTTTTCGGTGAGGGGGGGATCATTTTGCAGGATTACTTTTACTTTTACGGTTATCAAATGTTGAATTTTAGAATAACAATTTCTGTATTTATTACACTTCAAATTATTAGTTTTTTTTAGTTGTCAAGTTTTGGTGCAAAATAGATAACAATTTTGCCATACGAAGATATAAGAATTCCTGAAAATATTGCATCGATAATTTTAAAAGGGAAATTATGAAAACGAGAGCTCGTTGAGTATGCACGCAGTATATGTGCATGAAGTACAGCTTTTGTGTTTTTAAAACGAAATTTTCTGATATCTCAGAAATTCGTGAGTAGATATTTCCAAAATTTTCAAACTTGTAGGACACACAAAAATTTATTATCTATAAATTTCGAGGCCTAGCTTTTAGCCAATTGTTAAAAGGATACCAAAAAAATGTGAGTAGAACTTAAAATTTGGACTGTTAAACATTGATAAGTTTTAATATAGTAGAAAACGACAAAATTGATTTAAGCCGCCAAATCCAAGATTGAATAGATTGTTTTTAAAATTTAAAAGTCATCTTATAATTTGTTCAGAGTGACTGAAAACTATTTTCATGTTTTTGTATGAAAACAGCCCCAAAACATTTCAATTACCATACAAATTGACACATATTGAAAATACCCTATTTTGCGTGTTTTCTATGAAACCTTGATTTTTTTTTCAAATGAAAACGTGTCAGCACCCAGGTATCAAACCTAAATTCCCCTACTCAGCACATTTCGGCTCACTCCGATATTTAAACTGTCACCCGAAAAAATTGTTCAGTTTCGTGTGTTTGCCAATGTTCTTAATTTCTCCATAATAAGAGAATGGACGGTCAGTTTGAAGTGACGAAATATATTCCAAATGACTATCGATGACTGCACCAGCACATTTTTATACTTAGAACTATTTATAGGCAAGATAATATTGTTGGTTGTCATATGAAATTACAAATAGTGCACTGTGAACACTTTGCGATGATTTCTGAAAACGTACAGCGAAATCAATCCGTTTTCGTCCACTCTGAACATAATATTATTGATTTTGCTTTTGAAAATGTTTATTATAAATTTTAATTATCTACAATAAACTTTTTATTTGTTCGGATACATTTACATTAAAAACCGTCATCCTCAACGAGTACATTTAAACTAAATTTACTAAAATCTTAAATTTACCTTTTCAATAATTCAAAAACCAAAAAACCAGACTCTACTGTTAAAATATTATTCACAAATTCTAATAGAATTTATGTACGAATATACAGAAAATTACTGTTCTCTATGCAAAATTTTTTTTGTGTAAAGCATTATAATAAAACTGAATTGAAAAAAAAGGGTTTAATGCAATTGAAAAGTGATGATCGTATAGGTGCATCGATGGTATTGATTAGTACTCTCCTATTTAGATGCATGTACAGTGGATCCTCGGTTAACGAACATATTCGTTATGAGTAGAGCCAGGATTCTCGTCCAATTGCACGTTAATGCACGAAATTGCATTTTTCAGGGTATATTGCAAATTACACGTTTTAGGGTTTTTGAATGAAAACGCACATTTTCATTTTCTTGTGTCTCTTTCATGACACTTTCTCCATAAATATGGAAATGTGCTGAAAAGAAGCAACAAGTTGAAAAACAATAAAACTAAACAAAATCTATCGCCGAATGGAAATTTCATCAAATGCCAGTTGATTTTGCAGCTGTTTGTGGAGTGCATGTTAATTAACTGGTGGTTAACTAAACTTAAATTCAAATGGGAACATCTGCCTCTTAGAAAACGAATGAATATTCACGAATTTGATAAAGCCAAAGGCTGTGCCATGGATCCTAAACCAATAAACAAAATTGAAATGAGCTAATCTAGAGAGCGTTTTATGGGGAGAAGCTTACGTTATTATACTGAAAGTGTGTTTAATTAAACATTATTTAATTTTTTGAAGCTAGTCCTCTTAAAGTATACTTGTCCTTCGTTGACTGCTCCAAAGTCTGAGCTTCTAAAAGCCTATAAAACATTTTTTTTTATATTACACGCAAAATGCGCATTTGGGAATTTATATTGCACGATTTTGCATGTTTCGGAATTTTTACTGTACGTTTTTCAATTTTTTACTGCACGAAAATCCGGGCTCTAGTTATGAGAAACGTTCGTTAAGCGAAACCTTTAATTATCCCACCTACAATGGTTCTTTTCCGATCAGAGCACTACACGCTATTGTTTTTATTTATTGATAAAAGCGTTCAATTCTTGTAAAATGGAGATATGTCTAAAAACTACACAAGTTTTACACTAAAATCTCAATTTTCACCATTTCCTTTGTTCGTTATCCGGATTTTCGTTCGCTAAGCGAAACATTTCCTACCAAAAAATTTCGTTCGTTATACGAAATGTTCGCTAACCGGGGGCTACTGTATATTCGAGTACTTTCGTGTGCATCTAGCTTCGCTGGCTGGTTCACCTGCTTTTTCAATTTTAAATTGTCGAGCTCAATTGAGTGTGGTCGTTTTCCGCGGCATGAAGAGCAACTGCTAACTTTTGGACCATGTTCTTGTTGATCGCATTTAAATGTTCTTTGAAAAGTGAAAACCTACTCGATGGTTTCATACGTCCCTGAAGTGACAAACAAATTAAAAAATGTCTTCAAAAAACACCATCTCAAGATAGTCTACTATTATGAGTAAGGGAAAGTTGCAAGACCAAATTGTCAATATCAAGGACAAAACTGAAACAATTGAGAAATCGGGAGTATATGAAATTTTATGTACTGATTGTGAGTTTTACATTGGACAAACAATAAGGACAATCCGAATCCTTATTTTTTAATTTGTTTGTCACTTCAGGGACGTATGAAAGAGCAACTCTTTTTTCTTGACATTTTTCTGGAATTAATTTGGTTGTTTGGAATCGAGATATTTTCTTTGGGTGTAGGGAAACCAAGTCCTCAATCATTTTTTCATTGTATCCATTTAATACAGCGATGTACTTAATGTGCTTCGAATCATCCATGAAATCAGTGATGCTGAGGAGCAATCCGCATAGTCTAAAACCATACTATGGAATGCCCGCTTTTTTGTGAGTCATTGGGCAGTGTGAGTCGCTTGGAATGTAATTCGGTGTCCTCGATGGTTTTCTGTATAACGAAAAGTTAACTTTTCCATTTTGTGTTCGTTTAATTCGTATGTCGAGAAACGGCCTGTGCTGCAGTCTTTTTATTCTATCGGTACGCTACTATTATACAATTGAAATTTAAGGAAGTGCTAAATTTTATATTGCAGTTCTGAAAATGGTTTCATGTTTTATGAAACACTACATACGTTGAATAATTCCAACAAGAAGTTTACTTTTGCTTTGTTTTACGTACCTAAAGTAATAATAAAAAATGTGCGACTGAAGGGGGGGGATTGATCCCCTTTAATCCCCCTCTTATCTACGCCACTGGTCGGAGGTTGGATGAATGAACTTTGTTTCCTGCATCGGGTTTTTTTAAGGTAAAGTTTTTTTTTGTGGTTTGATGAGCCTTTAAATGAACTGTGCATTAAAAAGCGAAACAGTACTCGCGGATTCCACCTCAGAAGTTTGTTTCTCTTTTTACCGTAACTTGTTTAGGAGCGTAGTCGACTTTGTCGTAAGTATTGTCAAAAACATTTCTTGACAACTGAACTCTTAGTATCATTCAGTGTAGGGTGGCTACTTCCTAGTCGATTTTATCGCTTATTACTATTAAAAATTTCTGAATGAAATGTGATCGTGCCTTCACAAGACGTTTCATTGTGATTCTCTAGAATTTCTAGTTTAATAAATATTAACAACAACAACATGTACAAAATTATGTTTTTATGCGAAATTCAGCGAAATTTCCAATCGTCAAAATTAGTTTTTGCGAAATTCCTGTCTTTTAATTGCGAAATTTCCGTACCTCTATTTATGATGTATTCAATATATGAAAAAAATATTTATTTAATAATTCTTGTGTGTATCTATCTACATAGGGTGCCTTCTATATTTCGGGATGGGACAACTAGTTTAGCAGATCTGGGAATGTTTTGAAAAACAATAAAGCGATTTTCAATGATTCTCTAATCCCGAAATATAATAGGCACCCCTCGTACCTTGCACAGTATTTACATACCTACATACCTCCTGTTCTGCCGATTTTTAATTGTTACAGAGGTATGTATATACTACGGTGACCAGATCCTTGAGGGACAAATGCTGTACACAATATTGACCAAAATACAACTCCTCACCACCCTCATAGGCTTATCTTTTACAAGAAAGCTGTATGTTATCAAGATTGTCTCTATTGAATGTATTCACGTCCACTCCGCTAAATACTTTTCGCTGAGCAAAATATAGCGATTACTGGTTATATTTCTCTCCACACCACAAGGCACTCGGTATCTGTGATACATAGCGCAACGTCCTCTGTGTAGCGCGAAATTCTCAACTTAGGCCGCGCGCACACTAAAGGCGTATTGGAGGGTAGCGTAGCGTAAAACCTGTCGCCTGATGCAACGCTTGTATTTGGTGACAGATTTTACGCTACGCTACGCCTCTAATCCATTCATATTTAGTCTTGTACATTTGATGATCTTAGTAAAAAAGTGGGGACATAATCATTCCCATTTTTATACCCTTCGCTCATAGAGTGAAAGTGTATATTAACTTTGTCATGAAGTTTGTAACGCATTGAAGGAAGCATCTCCGACCATATAAAAAGTATACATTATATGATCAGCATGACTTGGGGAGTCTATTGGGCGATGTCCGTCTGTCTGTCTGTTGCGACGCGTTTTACTCAGCCAATTTAAAAGCTATGAAGCTGAAATTTTGCACAAGTGCTTCTTTTTGCTGCAGGCAGTTTGTATGTTTGAATGAGTAAAATCGGACAATGGGGTCATGGGGCTGCCATACAAACCCAACTACTCAAATTAGGTTCTTCTAAGAAAAACTTTTTTATTTGTGTACCAATTTCAACAAAATTTCACACAAATATGTTTCTATAGATAACACAAAACATATGTAAGAATGGATCAAATCGGACTATGTGGTCATGGGGCTGCCATACAAACCTAACCCCCCAAATTAGGTTCTTCTAAGAAAAACTTTTTTATTTGTGTACCAATTTCAACAAAATTTCACACAAATATGTTTCTATAGATAACACAAAACATATGTAAGAATGGATCAAATCGGACCATGGGGTCTTGGGGCTGCCATACAAACCTAACACCCCAAATTATAGGTTATTCTAAGAAAAACTTTTTTATTTGTGTACCAATTTCAACCAAATTACACACAAACGTGTTTCTCTTGATGACACAGTACATATCTATGAATTGATCAAATCTGACCATGGGATCATGGGGTGGCCATACAAACCAAACCCCCATTTTGGTTCTTCTAAGAAAGAATTTTTTTCACCAATTTCACAAAACCTTGAAATAATGTGACTTTACCAAAGCAACAAAAATATTAAAAACGAATGGAATGGATCATGCTCGCGCAACCGCAATAAAATTTTCCGAAGAGAGCGAAGGGTATCCAAATTTCGGCCAGGCCCGAAATTAGCCTGGGCCCCCGGGGGTTGGCGAGCAAAGCGAGCAGGAGGCGAAGCCCCCTAGTTATATTAGAACCTACCGGTAGGATATGGACGGTACTTTTCCTACTGGCTAGTTTCGATTTCTTGGGGTAATTTTTTTTTTTGGGTTATGATTAAAGGGAAATTTTCCTAGAAATTTTAGGAAAAAAATACAGAGAACAATGATTTAGAATGTATTTCTTACTATCAGTCAATCGTCAAAACAGAACCCCAATATCGTGTACTATCATTTCATTCCTGCTTCTTTACCGCTTTAGTTGTACAAAATCTTTCTTCGATTGCGGTAAATGTTCAAGTGCATACATAGCTCGTCGATTGGTCCATTACGAGCATCAAACTAGAAGTGGGACTGGACGCTAGCGGCTGATCTCCTATCTGCACTTTTTTTTTTGTATTCTGCTCAGTACCACAAATAAAAATTTTTTCATTTCCTCTTATATAAATTGCTGCTTGAGAACTGGAAATGCGTATAATACAGAACTTTAAATCAATTAAAAGTATGAAAGGTTCAAACCACCCCATATGGGAAATCCGGCCCTGCCCATTTGTAATGGCGAAAATCTATCCTCAAGAAGAAGGGTCAATGCAACAATGTCGAGTTTCTTGCACCCCTTTTATGGTAAAGTATTATTATCCAATGTTTCTTAATAAAGGGTGTCTCAAAAAGAACGCCGGGATCAACGCGAACGGGCACGTGGGGTCTTTTCGGACCCCAAAATTTAATGAACTTATATGTATATCCTTGAACATGCATCAAATTGTAAAAAAAAAACAAATTTTGTAGTACTTTATTATGTTCTTGAACATGTTTTAGACAATTATTTACAAGATTTGTTATACATACTGTAAGCTGTACACATTTAAAGTGCCTATGGCGATCAACGTTTTTACTGTTTTGTCCCTCTGCCTTGGACTCAAGGAAAGAAACTTTGTTCCTAGAGTAGTGAGGATAATTTTTAGAACAAATTTCAAAAATATGAAATAGCCAATGCCTGTAAACTTGTTTTTAATTGTTTCTATATAGATGCCCCTGCGACTTTATTTGACATAGAATAAGCTGTGGTTAGAATTAGGGGAGGCAAAATTATAATCTCATTTTTTGAGATTTGCTTCAGTCAATGTGTGTTTTCCGTCCTATATCAGAAGAAGAAGCTATCGCAGCAATCGAAGAACAAAGCTAACTGCTGTTTTCGTGAATTTCTTAACCCAGGATAATTTCTGACCAGTCGATCCATGGTATAATCTCTTCCATTACTTTCATTGCAGCCAAGAATTATATGAAGCTTACCTCGGCCTTCAGTTCAGTGTGAAAAGACGCAATGAAACGACCGGGGAAGAATAGTAAAGATAATGAGATAGTCGAGATAAAAAGGTCTCAACATAGCGTATGGCTCGGAGTTTCGTTTCCGGGATATTCAGGACGATTGAGGCCTTGGTAGTCATGGGGTCTTTGAAGACCCCACGTGCCCGTTCCTGGAAATTTGTACTTTTGGCTACCAAAACTTTTTTTCTGGAAAGAATTGGGATCTTTTTCAAATATATTTCTGAGCAGAATATTGGTGGCTTAGATTTTCTATAAGTTCAACTGGATGGGCTAAACCGTCCAAAAGTAATATTTAGAATCAAAATTGATTTTATACACATGAAATTTGGGAAAATTATTGAATCTGAAGATACAGACAACACGACTTTTGTTCTGATAGATAAAACACGATAGCTGGAAACAATAACTTGAAACTTCAAAGCAAGACACGATTTCCACTTTTGCTGAGGAATGGTCTCCTTCGTGTTCAGGCCCCTATTTTGATAAAACATTTGGGAAAATATACAGTGGAAACTCGATAAGTCGAAGCCCAAGGGAACCAAACTTTCTTTCGAGTTATCGAAATTTCGACCTAAAGAGAGATTTCGAGATATCGAGTTTATTTGTAAGAGAATTCGACTTATAGAGTTTTATTCTTTTTGTGTATTTTTATATTTTGGTATTTTTCCGACATTATACCCTTATAAAATAGTACATGCATTTTTTCCTCTCTTTTCCCATAGATAACAAAATGTTTTTTTTCTTTCTTTTTTTAAATCGTAGAAAGCGTACTAACCGGAATCTTGAATTCGGCGGCTTTACCCTTTTTTTCGACCTTTTGCATCAACCGCTTTTATAAGTTTTTTCCTTCTAGTCAGGGTTTGTAGCGTTCTTTTTGACGCAGATATGTTTAATTGGCTGAATTCCTCAAACTGCACGAAACGATTATTCTTTTGACAGTAACATAACAACCTTACGATGAACGCTATATTAAAATGCAAACTGGAACATTTTATCGCAGAAAAGTACCGTTATTCTCGTTTCCGAAATATGCAGCAATAAAATTCTAATTTCAAACAGAAAAATCGCCATTGGAGGAATAAAAAAAATCGTTTTATAGAGTTTCGCATAGCAAAGCTTTGACTTATAGAGTCTCGCCCGTTTACCGATAAGAAATTTTAATTTGACCTGGAGAGTATCTGAAATTTTGACTTATAGAGTCTCCAATATCAGCACTTTGACTTATAGAGTTTCACAAGCAGTGAAATCAAAAATTTCTCTTCGAGTAATAGAGTTTTTGGTTTGAGTTATCGAGTTTGTTTTTCATTGTTTTTTGTTCAAATGTGCTGGGGAAGCAGATTTTCTTTGACTTAAAGCGTTTTTCGAGTTAAGGGGTTTCGAGTTATCGAGTTTCCACTGTAATTTATTTTTCTACGTTACCGCTTACTAATGTACGGCTAATTCAGACAAATTTAAGTGACTGAATCATCTCCTAAATTTCCGGAGAAACAATTACGAATTATATCGAAATCGATCCAAAAATAACCCTAGTTTTCTGGACCTAAGGCATTTAATCTGTTAGCAATAACGAAGCCAGAATAAAATGATGTAAGAAAGAAATAATTGTTAGACTATGCGCCAATTTTTAAAAGAATCGTACGAGCACCTAACCCTGGCAGAATTTGGAGAAAATTTGAGATGGAAAAATATATTGTTTTTGAGTCAAATCACAAAAATTTATTTTGAAGTTCTGTAAAAGCAAACTCCTTATCCGATTTTAGTGCGGTTAGTTTTATTTTTTAGGTACGTTTGTTGGCTGTAATAATCATCTAACTTTGCTATTCTAGCTAGTCTAGCTATATTGAGGTTTTAGTCGTACAAGAGAATTATTTTTTCAAAAATCTTCAAATGCCTGTGACAGTTAAAGGGTTAAGAATTGGGCGTAGTATGTTGCATACAACTTGTTTGCTGGAAATGACATGAGGAATCACAATCCGGTGCGTTTATGCGACAGTTTCCGGACACCCTGTAGGTATATGGATGTATAATGCTTTAAATCAGTGGTTCCCAACTCAGAAACGTCTGCGGACCACTTAGCCTGAAAATGGATCTCGACGGACCACCATTATATCATAATGAATCGAATTTTCTCGAGGCATTGCATTCTCCCATCACAAATTGTGCTAATTTTTTTTTTTGTTATTTCCTACTTTTATTCCTAAATGCCTGGATAGACCTCGGGCGGAACGAGATTGAAATTTTTGTCCGCTGCGATTTTGTCAATGAAAATTCATACTTACTGTTGTGTAATATGTGGCAGATAGTGGGGAATTCCATAAGCTACAATACGAAAACGGTTCCATAATTTTTCTCGGCCATTTTATGTATTATTTTTCGCTTACCCGGTCATTTCATCGTCAAAATCATCTAATGACCGGGTAATCGGTGGCTGAGAAAAATGTTGGAACCATTCGGATTCTAGCTTATTTATTCATTTATTTTCCCCAGCATTTACGACATGTTCTACGACACTAAGTATGCATTTTTATTGAGAAAATCGCAGCGGACCAGACCTTAAAGTGCAAACCCACTGATAATATAAAAATCCTTCGCATAACAGACTACGTTATCTTGGTGCTTGAGTCTTAGGAAGATGATTTATTGAAAATTAGGTTCGGCTTCCATCACTTGGAAGGCGCAGTCCACAAACTACTGACGCAACCGCATGTCATTGGGCTTGAATTTTTAAACTAACGCCATCTTGTTAGAAAGCATTATTTAAGATTTGCCAGGTTGAGGGATGGAAGAAAAATTGTTTTGTTGGAGTCAACACTTGCCTCACCAGCTGCGATTTTTCTCGCACAGGAATTTGTGACTTCTTATTGTCTGCAAGAGCTAACTCCGAAAGCTCCGAAAGTTATCCACTAACGCGAAAAAAAACTGATAACTGATAATAAGTTTGAATAATTTCGGAATTGCGCTATAAGCAACTTAAGCATCTTATTTTGCCTTCCCATAAATCTCAGGCCTAGTATGTAGTAGCAAAGTATTTACTGGATAATCTGTTACATGATGATGATGAGATCGCGTGGTTGGCATGTGACTTTAATTCGTGACAAGAAAATATAACTTTGTTGTATGAAGTCTTCAGAGTCTCCCCGCGGACCACTTAGAGGTCTCTCGTGGACCACCCCCGGTCCGCGGACCACCTGTTGGGAAACAGTGCTTTAAATAGATTGAGCGCATCAGCAGCAGCATCGGCAGAATTTCATAGCTGAAAAATATGCTGAATGCCAAGTCTTCTGCTAAAAATGTTTGTCATCAATGTAAAATGCATTGCGCTTGACATTTCGCGATGCCGATGCTGCTGCTGATCCGCGTAATCTATTTCAAGCATAAATCTGAAAGTTTATGTCTCATGGGTGTTTTTCATACACTACAACAAGAATAACCTATATATTATACACTATGGCTCCATAAATGCTTAAGTAAGCTTTGATGGTAAATATTGAATGAAAGTATTTCCACATAATCATAGAAACGGAACAGGTCTCAAAACTAGGAGAAAGAAACGACATTTCTAGCGCCATCAAACCATAACATTAAGACTTGAAGTATAGCTAACAAAAGCTTAGTGATGTCTGCTGAACGCACCCCCATTCATTAGAATAGAAATATTGAAAAGTTTTTAGCGCGTATATACGTTTCCTTTAAAAGGACATGACTTTTGAAGTTTTCATCATCACGACCTAAGGCCTTCCATCGACATTCTCGCCGTCGGTGTTTTCTTTCTTCTCTCTTTCTCTGTCTTGGACCATTGCACATTTTGGGTTAAGTACACGGAAAGGAATGACCAAAGCTAATTGAGGTCGGTGCGATAATCTTAATTTGAATCATTAGTCGTTAGATACAGTTGGCACGCAAATTGGTTGAGTAAGGTTAGCCTATATTTGTGTTTGAGATGAAGTCTAGGAATATTTGACAAGGCGAATTTATTGGGATTTTGCGAACCAACTTTAAATGTTGCTACTCAAGTTAAAAAGACTCGGTTAGGAATATACGCTTTTCCAGACACTTGTTTGAAAAAAGATAACAATTTGGGGGCAGATCAATATTAATCTAATCTAAAAATTCACGGATGGAACTAGCCAAGTATTATGCCTAATAAAAACTATAAACATATTGCACATCTATGTCTAGATCATTTGACAATAAAACACACTAAATCTGCATATCTGGGTATTTTCCCACATAATATTATTGCACTTAAGTTTACTTGTACGTATGTACATTACACATGTAATAAATTGTATGGATCTCGTAATTGCAATAAGCAGAAATAACACTTCAAGCAAGACTCATATATACTTATATTTACATACATAATTAATATGATACGTGCCTGTGTGTTAATATAACAATTTCCATGTATGTAAACAAAATCTCTGCATGGTACAAATCCACTTATGGACGTTGTGACAAAAGTACCTACTTTTACAAATGTTTATACATGGATTATCAATTAGGAAGAATTCCCACCGCATGATATACATACATTGATATCCATTGTTTCTCAACAGGTGTTCCACGAGCGTAAGGTGGTCCGTGGTAAGAGGTTACCAGGTACATACTACTTATGGAAAAATTATATTTTCACGTGACCTAAAATTAATATTTCCATTAGGCAAATTAAAGTTACTATGCATCTTGAATATTTTCAATTTGAAACTGCATAAAAATTAAGAAACAGTGGTGTTACCGAGAACATGATTATTATACCTAATTTTATTCGTAGAAGATCATTTCGGGTTCCAGATGTGCCCTTCTTCAGTACAATGCATTGATTTGTATTTACAGACAAGGAAAACATCGACACATCTGGAAGTTTGAAAGTGCTCATTTAAATTGTCTAAAAAATGTCCTTAAGTAAATTCTCGAATACAATCCAATGGGTTTTTACCATCTATATTAGCAACCATAAACCCAAAAAATCTCATTAAACAACAAGATTAGATTACGAAAACGCTTAAAATTTACAGTGCCATTAGACGATGATGTTGTCCACCACAGGGAGTTTTCGGTTGTGGACCACTGATTTATACTCATCTCATCATAACTATTCTTTATTACAGAAGTTTACAGAATAAAGAAACTTAACTAATAAATAGATAAAATGCGCTCAATAATAAATTTAGGAAATTGCAGCCTTTCGATTTCCACACTAGCACGAATGAAACAATAGACATTATGGATCAAGTTATCTAAACCATAATTCATTTCTTCAAATTTAAACGACGGCGCCAGTGCTAGTGACTATTGTTGAACATACAAAGCGTTAAAAATGATTACTATAGTTTTTTGAAGAAATTTTTAAAAGGAATTGCACAATTAAGCAAATCTATAAATAAAAGAATTGTGTTGTTCACCATTGATAACTCAAGAACGGCTGAACCGATCTCTATTCATCTTAGAATGATTTGATTAGGCTCCGATCGGAATAGCAGAATAACTTTTTGAAATTACATACAATTCACAATGAGTTGTTTTTTGCATACTTCTGTCTGTATACGTATTTCTTGAACGTATTAGCGGATATTCGAAAAATTTGCACACCGAATTGGTCTCCACGCCGAATAGCAGAATAAGAAATGTAACATGCGGAAAATTCACAATAGGAAAACTTTTGAGCAGCTATTTTTCACAACATTTTTTCTATATTTCAAAGATAAGAAAATTTCAGTAAATTTCCCCGACGGAATGGTATCTACCTCAATATAATTATTGCATGCATGCATTAAATTCAACATTGAGCGAATTCTGAAGGCGCAGCCTTTTTCTCATCGTTTTCTTTCGTTTCTTGAACGGATTAGCAGACTTACGTAAATTTATTCCACCAAATTCATCCCCAAAACATCCTGAGCGGATTTCAATTAATTCGGTAAAATGTATGCGAAAGACTGAAGACTCTCATACTTTTGTAGGTTTAGCTTCAGTAAATTGCTGAAAATCGGGCAGGGATACCAGATGAAGAAGATTAAACGAAATATGTAGTAATAGTGTATTTCAGTAAACTTTCACCACCACCTTCCCTGGAAGATTTCCAGCCAGATTACCAGAAATGCTATTGCTACAACTGGTAAATTGAACAAAAGAAAAATTTAAAAATGAAAGCAGCTCATTTTATTCAGTTTTTGTCAAGATCTTGATTGCATAAGTGTATTCTAGTAAATTACATATCAATTAAAAATCATGACGACAGTTTTTCTTCTCAATATTATATCTCTAAAGTTGAAGAATTTCAGTAGTTTTACATCAAACCCAGCTCAAAACATCGGTGCATCGGTGATTTTCCCCAACGAAACTGCTATTTCCACCATAGTCGACGTCTTTGGTTAAACCACTGCGAAAACTGTTCTATTCTATCGTATTCACATCCATCATCATGAAAACTGGCTCATATCCAGCCTATTATAAAAAAAGGAGACCATGTGATGGTGATCCCACTAACTATAGGCCGATTGCGCTTACCTTAGTTCTGTCGAAAGCTGCGTTGAAATTCTTATTAACAACTAATTAACCTAAAGTCGCATAACCTCATTACTGACAATCAATATGGTTTTCGTGCTTGTGGTTCAACCGTTCATATCTGACAGAGCGACGAAATATGTAGTTGTCTGCATAGCTTTGGTAAAGCTAACGTGCTTTGGATATTTCGGGACTTTCCTAGATCCGGTATAGAGCGAATTTTCTCCTTAACGATACTAGCGCCTGGTGGCCATATTAGGTACATTGGTTTGTATCTTAGGTGATATTATCACAACCATGGAACTTTGACGTAAACGGCGATTAATCTCCTCTCAAATGAGTTGATACAAGAGCGTTATCACGTTATCAGTCCATGGTCGAGAAACAGATGACAGGTGTGGATTTTCACTTAGCCGCGGCATCATCCACAAATGGCGCTACTATAGCGAGAGCTCAAAGCCGATATTTCAAAGCCAGCTACTATCAAAACTATTCGCTTTTGGTGTCCATCCCTCATTAGTAAGTTGGACTAGAAGTTGCCTAACTGACCGGTTCACGCAATTAGCGCTGGAGTGCCACAGGGCAATGTCCTGTATCCAACTCTTTTTCTAATATAAAATTCTAAATGAACTCTTAGCCTAAGCATTCCGTCGTATTCATAGTTTTACTGACGAAAGCAATTCACCATGCAACCCCTCTCCCATTCCTTAGCCTTATTTCCCTTCCGCCAAGCCCATGCTTGCATAAAAGAGTTATCCTCTAAACCTCTAAAGCCTTGACATAGTCATAAAAAAAATAACAAAATTGAATTCCTCGATCGCCTCCGTTCCTCGCAGGTTATTTTACAGATCTTTTACGCGCGGTTTTGCAAACTCTGATCAGTGTGATTGCGGCCTTAGAACCATTGAGTGAACGAATATTAATTATTTTACGTTTGTGTAAATGCTAGTATTGGCAGACCCCTTTAATAAATATAACTTGGCACCTGTTCAGTACTGCTCTTGTTTCAGGGAAATATTCATCCAATCGGCGAAGTAACACTAAGGTAATTGCAGGTTGATAACTCGGAATTGGAGACAAACAATAAAAACATTTTTTTTTTGGAGCCTGACCCCAGAATGATAGCCTCGTTTTCTTGTGAAACACTACGTACCCCAGGAAAATTGGCATTTCACTTTAGAAAAATTAAAGGAAAGCTGGATTTTTGCATGAGCTTTCCTTTCGAGGTTCTAAACAAGACCCCAAAAGTTTCCGTCTGTACGACTGCCGCTAGAGGTGCTACAGCGGGTCCAAAACCCTCAAAAATAGTTTTTTTCGAATATCTCGATAATGGTAATATGTGCTGAAAAGTGGTGTATGGCGAATTTGTAGGTCTTGTGGTTTCAGAATAACACGTCAAAAGTCAATTTTGATTCGAGGATTCCTAACGGTGTCAGGATGTCTAACAGTATTTTTAACTCATTGCCGGACACAACGCCAAAATTTGACACGATTTGTATGTCAAATGCTCAAAATTGGACGTCTATAGACGTTCTGTCCGGGAAAGGGTTAAGAAGGGTTCACGAAAATCTCTATAACGGTGACTCTAGCTAAAAGATGCTGTAAGGTTGATTCGTGGCACATACGGTTCTGAAGAAAGTAGCCAAATTTCTCTTCAATATGTACACCTTTGAGGGTGCTATGTTGATTCAAACCTTAGAAAACAAGAATTTTGGGCTTTTCGTTAATGCCTCTGGAACGGTGGTTGTATGCTGTAAAGCATATATAAATATATTTATAACGGTAATATTCACTAAAAAGTGTTTCAGATCGATACGTACAATCGTAAGGGCACTATGAGGGTTGAAGCCATACAAAAACGCAATTTTTTGTTAATCATTAATCATGAATATCTTAGTAATGGTAACTTATGCGGTGGAGTGCTCTGGCATGAATATGTTTCTTCAATGCATATATCTAAATACAATGCCAAAACACCCGATCTGTACCTGCCCCCCAATGGGAGCTACGTGGGGCCAAACTTAAAGAACAACGTTTTCACGTTTCTATAAGTGTTGCATGTATGTACTCGTAGCGTCCGGAAACTACATAACTACATATAGTCTAGTACAGATAGCTCAAAACCCAAACATCCAAAAATAAAAGGAATTTCTGATGCCAAATTGTTGAATACACTGCCTAATATACGCAGTAAAAAGTTACACCAATTAGCGCCATGGGTTAAGGGGGGAGGGGGTGGCAAAGGGGTGAAAATTCAGTTTTTTGCAAATATCTGGAAAACTATGAGTCTGAGCTTGAAATGTCCTGAAGACGAAACAAACTACATAAAATTACCTTTGTAATGATGTATAACACTTTAGACATTTTCTCAGAAAATTATACCCCAGACCTAAATGTATTATAGTGAATTTAAATTTTTGGAATTTTACATTTCGCACTGTAACTCTTGATAGAATAGACCTACCGTTATAAGATCTTGTCCATATATTGATAACAAACTTTGTTTGATTTGTATCAAAAATTGGAGTGCTCCGACTATTGACGCCCCCCTCACTCCTCCTAAATTGAGCCAGGCAGATCAAATTTGGTGGGGTGCCTAGTCTATGCTCCATTTTGCTCCCCACCAAAAATTATTACCATCCGATCAAAACTAAGGGTACCCCCCATACAAAGTGTACGAAAATTCTAACAAATTTCACATTTTTTTACTTCTAAATTCTATGTAAAATGAAAAAAAAAATGTATCTCTTAGAACGTCATTATAATAGTTAATTGTAGTCTTGTGAATGTATATTCAAAAGTTTGTACCAAGGCGTACGCTACAAGTATCAAAAAATTAGGTTGGAAGGTCAGTGATACCAGTTCTAAGGCTATTTGCGAATATTTCAAGTAACGTGTACTAGCAACATTCAAACCCGGTTTTTCGTACTTGTAAGGCACGCTCTGGTACACACTTTTGGATATACATTCAGAAGACTACAGTTAACTGTTATAGGGACGTTCTAAGAGATAAATTTATTTTTTCTATTTTAGATAGAATTTAGAAGTGAAAAAATGTGAAATTTGTTAGAAATTTGGGTCACTTTGTATGGGGGGTACCCTTAGTTTTGATCGCATGGTAATCATTTTTGGTGCGGAGCATAATGGAGCTTAGACTAGGCAGCCCACCGAATTTGATCCGACTGGCTCAATTTGAAGAGAAGCTACAGGCATGCTTTTTTGAAAAATGTTAGGAGGAGTGAGGGGGGTGTCAATGGTCGGAGCACTCCAGTTTTTGGTACAAATCAAACAAATTCTGTTATCAATATATGGACAAGATCTTATGACGGTAGGTATATTCTGTCAAGAGTTACAGTGCGAAATTTAAAACTCAAAAAATTTTAATTCACTATAATACTTTTGTTTCTAGGGTATAATTTTCTGGGAAAACGTCTAAAGTGTTACATATCATTACAAAGGTAATTTTATGTAGTTTGTTTTGTCCTCAGCACATTTTAAGGTCAGACTCATAGTTTTCCAGATATTTGCAAGAAACTGAGTTTTCACCCCTTTGCCACCCCCTCCCCCCTTAACCCATGGCGCAAATTAGTGTAACTTTTTACTGAGTATATTAGGCAGTGTATTCAACAATTTGGCATCAAAAATTCCTTTTCTTTTCGGATGTTTAGGTTTGGGGCTATTTTGAACCAATTGTACTGGACTAATAAACGCACCGAAAAATTATTCCTCATGCGATTTCCAGCACATGCATTTGAAAATTTTTGAAAAATTCATTTTCTTACGCGACTTAAACCTTCCAAAACTAGACTAGCAGACGGGCAGTTTGAATGAATTTGAGTTAAAAGTAGCCCCAGTTTTCTGTACTTAAAGCATTAAAATTATTAGAAAAAATAGAGCTAGAGTAAAATGATATAGAACAATCGTATGAGCCAGAAGTTGGAGAAAATTAAGGTGAAAAAATAATTTGATTTTGCGTAAAATCACAAGAATTTGATTTTAAAGCTCAGTAAAAATCAAACCGATATCCGATTTTAGTCCGGTTAGTTTTTTTTTGTTTAGCTAAATTTGTTGACAGAGAGAATGATCTCATTTCGCTGCTCTAGTTTTGGAGATATTAAGCTTTAAGATTTTCAAGAATATTCAGGTGATCTTCAGATGTTTCGCTCCCAGAACTTTCATAGGTGCCCACCGGTAGATGATTCACGAGAAACCCTAGAGAAAATCCCGTTTTGCGCACCCTTGAGGATGGTACGTATTGATAAAAAATGTGGCCACTTTCTTCAAAACCGTATGGGCTAGTAATTCGCCATATAAAACTGTTTAGCCGGAGTCACCGTTATAAATATTTTCCCGAAACTTTAAAAAAAATACCGTTAGACCCGCTGCCACCGTTAGGAGTAGTCGAATCAAAATCTACCTTTGAAATTTTATTCACAGACCCCGAGAGCTATAAATTTTCCATACACCACTTTTTAGTACATATTGCCGTTATCGAGATATTTAGAAAAACCTGTTTTTGAGAGTATTCGACCCTCTGTACAACCGCTAGCGGCACTTGTACAGACGGGGACTTTTGGGATCATGTGTAGGACCTCGAAAGGAAGGCTAATGCAAAAATTCAGCTTTCCCCTAATTTTTCCGAAGTTTACCCAAATTTTTGTTCAAATTTCCTGGGGTATCCGAAGATTTTCACACTTGTTCTGAATATGTATGGAGTTTGACAGTTCAAATGAAGCAATTTGCCCAGATCACGTAATGTGGCGTGACAACCTTCTAAGGTAATTTAGGTTTGTTGATTCTAAATTTGAGGTCAAAAACAAGAGGAAACATTTCTGGCTGTCCACCCCGAAATAGTAACCGGATTTATTGAACAGAAAATTCATCTAAATCCAAAAAAAGAATGCTTTTTATATCAACGACGATCCTTTGAAAAATATAAATCTTAAATAAATCTTCTGCTTACCATGACTAAGTACAGTAGTTCTGAGACATCATAAAACTCCGTCATATCTTAAATCTGTGTCCAACCAACGAATGTATTAAAGCGATGACTCAATGGTGTAACATGAATATTTTGCACTTTCACGCGATCCAATGACATTTATTGATGCATAATTTATAGTTGGCGAATGCTTTTGAAAATCTTGCATCATACTCTCCAGTTCGTTAGAGCCGCTGCCTCCCGCCTTGATCGCTGCATCAATGGACGTTCTTGTACGCTGCATAAAAGTGCAACTACTCATCATTTCACGATATTTAAGAAATTTTAAATGGCGCTAATTACAGTGGGTAGGCGTTTTGCCTCCATCCTCCTTCAGGTTACCAACATCCACCTCGGTGATAATTACAGATACGAATGAATGGCTGATCACACAGATTACACGAGCATGTAATGAAGCTGATGATTAAGTATATGTAGAGGCAATAGACCTATGCATTCGAAAATACTAGGTCAGGTGGCATGAGAAGTTAATTAAGATACATTAATCGCGTCTGGTAACAAGTTGTCTAGTAAAGGCGAGTCCAATGTGTTTGGATGCTTATTAATTTTGAATTGGGTGTGTCACCTATAGCAGTGTTGCGAATAATCATTAAAGTGACACTTATAATGTTGTTTAGACAGAGTGAGTCGGAATTACTAAATGTTAAAATTGTGTCACCAGCAGGTGCGATCTAGGACTCATGAGGTATTTCCCACGAAACTTATAGCCCCCGCTGCACTAAAGCATTAATACACGGAAATATACTTCAAGTTGCAACACCTGAATCGTACAATTCACTGCACCCCGTGGCCAAGTATTGGGTCACGTTTTGTGGCCTCCCTGTGATAATGGAAGCCCGAGAGAGAATTAGGAATGAAAATAGAAATTATTTGACATTTATTATTATAGTTTTTCAAGAAAAATAAGTTTCAATTTTCTCAAGAGTTTAACATTTTCCATTTTAAATATTTAATCAAATCTGTAGCAGCGAAAGTGTTCCTTCAATTTATCCGTCCATTTATTTTCTGTTTTCTTTTTCAATTCATGGCGATAATGCGAATTTTCTTTCAAAACTTTGTTCCTTCATCGGACAATAACGTTTAGATTGAAATAGTTTCAGTTTTTCCATCGCATTAAATGAAATTTTCTTAATTCAACGTTTTCAGCCAGAAAAAAAGTCAAAAGTTATATTTCAATATTTTATTATCAAAAAAACTTTTCTTTTAGTTTTCTCGCCATTTTTCGCCCTTTCTACCAATGCCAACATACTATAGAATCTAGAGAAAAAAAAACAACAGCTTCCTGCAAAAAAGAAAAAAAGTATTTCCGTACTATTTAATTTAATTTTTCTTTCTCACAAACTATATATGTTCTAGGCGGCGACTATAAGAGTGAAATTGGGTCATTCTATTCAAAAGTCATTTGCAGGCAAATTGTGATAAACGCTCAAGATGTAGGAGAGTACGAGAGAGTTGAATGAATATACACTTACTCATTTTTAAAGTATACGCGAGCGGGATATCGGACAGTATATGAATACAGAGAGAAAAGAAAAAAGTACGGACAACAGACGATGCACACGACGTTAAACGAAAAACTGTTTCGCTCGCGTTTGAGAGTTTTGATCAAGTTTGACTGTTCACGTCATACCGACGACAGTGAAAACTCAAACAATTTTCCCGTAGACAAAAATCAATTCTTTGTTGAAATCCAATTACCTCAGCAATTTTCGCTTCACCGGATAAGTTTTACACTCATCCCAGTCGGCAGGCCCAACCCAAGACCTGATAAATACGACGGAAGTCTGTGAAAAGAATCACACAAGTCGACCAGATGTCGGGTTAGTCTTATGGCGGTGGCAGAGCGAGCAGTCAATGGTTTGGTTGGTTTTCCAAATTATATACGTTCAAAAGTTCCCTCTTTTTCCATGTAGTTGATCCTTCTCAAAAGGATGAGTCAAAGGAGAGAGAGCGCAAACATTTTTCGGTACGAACGATAGCACTTATTGCAGCTTAAATTTGTGCTAGGATTATATATTTGCCGGAAATCAAGTTTGGTCAAGAGTTGTCGGATTAGGTTAGAGAGAGTTTTAGGAAATGTAAATATTACTAGCTTGTGTTGGTCTTATCTTTATGAGAAAGAAATACTTTTCAACCCAAGTCAGGTTATTATAAGTATGATACAATGGTGTACCCCCAAATGAAACAATTAATTGCAGCTGAGGGCGAAAATCAAAGCACGTCTATTACTCAAATCCAATTTAAACTGAACAACTTTCTTTCTGTATTCATACATACATATTTCATAAAATTGGCAATCCTTATTCGATTTACCTTAACTACATTCTACCTCTTCGTAACATTTCCATTTTTTCCATCTTTTTCATATTTTTCAGCATCTGTATAGAACGTGATGAGTTTTTTCTCCGGAGCATGAAACATCTTCGTTTGGTTAAGTGGGTAAATGATTTTTTCTTTTCGTTTGGGAATCGACAATACCGTCAACTAGATAATATAGAGAGTCAAACTGTCGGTCGTCATGACGATTCAACTCGTTGAGAAGGGATGTACGCCGCCAGATCTAGCAGACATCTGGAAAATGTCATCCTTTTGTGATGATGGTGAATTCGCATGAATTTGCATTATAATAAAGTTGAGATGGAAACTTTCGAAATTATGAAATTGCAGCGTTGATATCGTTCTGGAATAAATTCAAGTCGAAGCTTTGGTTGAATGTTTTCTGTGTTTTCTCCTGGATCGGAAAAAGAGTCTGTAAAGCATGAATATTTTTCGTTTGATGTAGAATTGAAGGAATATGTATTATGAATTAGGTATATATATCTAGACTATAGTCCACTTCCATAGAACTATGAAACATAGAATATATGACACCGAAAAAAAACCCAACATTTCCGTAGTTTTTCCGTTTTTTGGCTTAGGTATAACTCGGAAACTGTACATTTCTGGGAAATTCTGTCCATGATCATGTTTAAGAAAACATGATTAATCTTCAAAATGCATCAAGCAGTATCGGTACAGTTTATAGGAATAGAAATTTTTATGGGAAGCTACGGATTCGGGCTCAACACCCTTAAATATATAAAGAACAAGAAAAATGCAACTTTTGCGACCAAAAATGTTAAACCGCTCAATCTCAAAATTTACGAGTATTTCGTAATATGGAACTATGCTAAAAATGGCAAATTACTATATTACTATACAACCGATAATTTAGATTGTAGTAATATCGCTCAACGGATTTATAAAATATATTTTTTGTTTTTGACGCGCAATCATGTGTTCTCTGACATATTCTTAGAGAGTTTTTTTTCAAAATTGATCAGTTTCAGAGTTAGGGGCCAAAAAACGGAAAAACAGCGAAAATGTTGGGGTTTTCGCGTTTTAACCCTGTACCGCAACGAAATTTTGGTGGGAACCCACACACAAAAAAACACAAGAAACAAGAAAAAAATTTCTCCACCACATTTTGCAATCTCATGTACCTACTAGGTTTATGACGGGCTTACTAAACCAACATAAACGAGACCGAGTTCTAATCGTGCGAATAGCACGATGAGTGTATACCCTATACCCATGTACAGACCTAGAAGGCACGCAAAACCCAAAAAATCAATTTCATCTTTTTTGTAGGGGAGGGAGGGGTAGATGTTTGGGACCTGGCACATATTTAATATTATATCAAGGCTACCATTTGATACTAATTAGAAGTTTTCGCGACATTCTAGCAAAAGATATGGCTCAATATAACTTTGTAGGGGAGGTAGGGGTAGGGGTAGTCGGACGTTCTCCACTTTGCACCAACTTCAAGTATATGTCACAATTAGGTATTGATGAAAATTTCAGGTCGCTAGCGATATTCTGTTGAAAAATATTGTCGAATTAAACTATCACGGAGGGGTCATTTGTACGGGAGGTAGGGGAACCCTTGGTCCGATTAGGCCCATTTTCAATACCATCCAAGCTTTTATCAAAACAATCATCTGACCTAAATTTCAAAACGCTAGCTTCATTATTTCGGGAGTTATCGTGCGAACTGACAGACACACGGACGGACAGACAGACAGACAGACAGACAGACAGACAGACGGACATGGCTCATTCGAATCAGAGACCGACCCTGATCATTTATATATATACTTTGCCATACCTCCGGTGGCTCCTTCGAGGTGTTACATAAATCGTCGTAACAAAAACAATATACCCTATACCATCTTATGGGTATAGGGTATAAAAATACCCTGTAATAAAGCCTTTGTTTCGATACTACTGTTAAGTTTTGCGTATAAGCTTCATTGTGGCGAAGGAACGTTTGTCTTGAAGGAATTGCCGCCTTTAGAGTGTACCGTAGTGTAGCCCCAAAAAATACAACCTAATATCATTTGAAATTGAATGACAGACAAAAGTTTGTCAGTTTTTTTTAGAATCCTTTTGTTTCTGGAACGTGCAAATCTTTGAAACTAATATGTTCCTCTTCCACGAGATTTGCGTTGTTACACTTTAAAACTATCTTCAAGCTCTATGAACTATACAACCACTGGAACTAAGAACAAAATTAATCGTTTATTAATTTAAGGGTGAAATGCATAGTCGTCACTTAAATTATAAGGATTCCCTTAAGGTATAAGTATAGGGGAATTCATTACGTCACTTATAAACGCATTGCCACATTCAAAAAAATGTATACCAAAATCCGCAAATTTGATTTTAACGAACAGTACGTTCAAGCCGTTCAAACGAGAGCGATGCTAATTTCGGGCGCGGTCGAAATTTGAATACCCTTCACTCTTCTCGGGCTAATAATTTGACGGGTGTACCTAACTTGTGTTTTTTTTTTTCATTTTCATATAAGCTCCATGACGTCAATGTTGAAATAAGTGCACAAACAACATTTTTCCTCAGAATACTTTTTTTGGGGAAGGGGGACCTATGGCCCCATAGTACGATTCCATTTGTTTTAACATACATATTTGCAGTTTCAGATGCTCCATTTACATTATGGTCCGCGGTTCAGACGACGGGGTATCACTCAATAATGCTTGCAATTGCGTTACGCAATGTTGTCTAGTCACAAATTAATAATTATTTTTTTGCCGAGGTATGGATGTTTTAAGAAGTTGGATTTATGCGGATTTAATTTTTGGAGAGGGTGAATTTAAAAAATAGGCAAAATTTTAGAGAGAAAATTAAAGAAATGGGCACCCTGGAATTTTAATTTGAAAAAGTCGAAGGCCCGTATTTATAAACATACCTTAAGAAACCCTAACAAAATTTAACTCAAGGCGGCCTTAACTCAAGGCTGCTTTGATTAAAGGAATCAAATATAATTTTCAGTAATTTTTTATCCAAATAATTTACTTTTACGAGTATATGTATGTATAAGTTCAAATATAAATTAATTTTGTTTAAAATTTTAGTCCACCCTTCACGGAAGATAAATAAACTGAAAATTATTTTACATTTTTTTTTAAATGTATTTCAACGCTCCCTTCACTTAAGGCGACCTCGAATTTATGAACATTCCTTGAAATCAAGTGAATTTGGTTTCAAGGAAGCCTTGAAAATTCCCACAGTCAACCTCACTTGAAGCCAAGGCCGGCAAGCTAGTTACCGACCTTAAGTTTTCATATTTCACTTCAATTCAAATTACTGTTTTTCGTGTTCAATTTTCTGTGTGAATGTGTGACGTTTGTTGAAGCGAGTTTGATACAACATGAAATTAGTTAAATTAGTGAAGACCATCTGGCTCAAATGACGGCTGCTTTGCATCGTGAAAGTTGCAGTGCTGCTTTAAAAATTAATGCCGCTAAGACTAAATACATGAGCTTGTCATCAGGAGGGCAAAGCACAATTTTGATCTCCGGACGACTTCTTCGAGAACTTTACTTCCCTTGGAAGCGTAGTGACAGCGGATGGTGTGGCTAATGCCGATGTAGAGTCGCGCATAAATAAAGCCCGAGCAGTATTTTTCAGTTCGACTCCTCTCTGGCAAAATCACAACATCTTCAGAAATACCAAACTTCAAATCTTCGAAAGAAGTGTAAAATCAGTGCTTTTATATGGGTGTTCAGGGCCGGATTTCCCATATGGGCAACCCGGGCAGCTGCCCGGGGCGGCAAATTTTTGAAACTTGCTTTCTCGCGAAAATATTAGCATTCACAACTCGAAAAAAGTGGAGAATTGGAGATATTGGCAGTGAAAATTTTATTTGGCTCTTTTATTTCTATACTACTTCGTCTTATCTTATAATGAGATATTATGCATCCAGGACCGGATTTCCCATATTCCCCCAATTCTAAAGGCGGCATATTTCTGAAACTTTCATCCATTGAATGAATGTTGTGTGAAATATACACATTTCGATATTTTAGAGACAGTTTAAATAAATTAGAAAAAAAGTAATGAAAACACTGCAAAAGTCGTTCCTGGTCAGTATGGTCGACTAACATATCTGATGTCAGTAGGCGTTTCGAATTCTGCCGCCCTACCGACCTTGCCCCTTATTTTTACAATCCAACGATTGATCGATTGATCCTCGACTCAAAAATTGTATCAATTAGGCTGGCTAATGAATTAAGCAAACACTTCTAAAATTGGAATAAAGTCTGATCACTGAACTATTTTTTTTAATCTGTGCACGGGGCGTTAAAAATGCCGCCGTAAGCTTCAGCGTGTCAGTTCACCACTATCTTCTTCTTCTTCTTGTTTGTACCGAAACCCGTTGTGGGGCATGGTGCGTTCACTCAGCCGTTTATAGTCTAGTTCGAGCAGTGGCGCAACCAGGATATTGTCCTGGAGGGGGCTAAGGATAGCCATATTACTGAACATTTGTCATGTTCGTGATTTTTGCGGATTTTTAAGTCCTAGTACCATCATTCGATTCCGCAATCATCGCACCGACATGTCAGAGCGAATGGTTTTCTATAATTTTGGCTTACATTTTTGTTTCCCATTTTGATCTTCCTACGTTGGTGAGTTCAGTGCAGAAAGAATGAAATCACCGTGAATCTGGATTATATAAGGATTGTTCTGGGTATCACTATCACACAGGAATAAATGTAAATTGCAGGCGGTTCAGCAGGGTATTGGAAGAAATTGCCACCGCAAACAGAGCAGAATTTGTGAATGCTCGCGGTACTACACGAGATAAAAATTGAATTAATAGGCACAAACAATAACCGAACCGAAGTTGGGCTAGTACCGTTCTAATGGGTTCAGGTACCGATGACTGTTCTTCATGTTACTCTTGTATCTAGTTCCATTTTCGTTTACTATAAAATATTTGTACAGCAATGATAATATATTTTTGCGAAATTTCCTACAGAAATATGTTTTACCGATGCCTTCTACTTTTTACCTGAATTACGTACAGCAAGCTACCTACTAATTATGAACAAGTAAAATGAATTTTTCGTCTAGATACCACCTATACCCTCTTTTGAAGCGCAAAGTCTCAAAAACTTAATATCACTGAAAAATTAAAATCTTCAGTTGATTTGCTTTTTTGCAATGTCTGCGGTGAAAAATATTTAGAGCTCGGTGAAAATGATTGAAGAAGCAGGCGGCGACATTTTTTTTTAATCACCTCAAACCAGTGCGCTTGTTTGTATACGGAGAGGTTTCTAAAATTCTGGTAATGATGTTGTAACCGGCACAGACCATCGACAACACTGTGAAGAGCCAAGAACACATTTTTTTTGGAAATCTGCAACGAAATGCCTGGCCTCATATTTCATTTTAGAGTTTTTCCTTTCATATTTTCTTGGTCTGGGAGGGGCTTTACATTGCATATAGAGGAGTGTATATAATGTTGCAAGCACTATATATTTCCTGGACCACGCCGAGATTCCATCTCCGGACCTCTAGATTACTAGCATCGTAGAATGCGACTCAACCAATTGAGCCACAGAGCGTGGGAGAAGTAACATACACTCGGAACCAAGAACGCACGACACTTTTACTTTATTTTTAATTCTACCCTATTATAACGAAAGGTCTTGACCACCTTGACCACCAATAAACGGATCTGTTCCCTGGATCCACTTTCTTTTTCCAAGTATAGTATATCCCACCTCCTTCTCCCGGAAACTGCAATTTGGGACTGGTTTCATTAAGTATTTAAAACTGCAATTTCTGGGGGCTGCAGCTGGAGAATGGTTGTGACTAAGAGAAAAAGGAGTTAATATCCATTATTTGCGAGTCGAGACCTTTCGATTGACTCCAATTTCCCTAACCATTACGGAAACTCATTCCGTATTGAAAACAATCAATTTAGCCTTCCGTTAGTCGCAATAAAAAATGTAACACGAATAGACGCAATGCATCTATTAGATGCCAACTTTGTCATCCTGTTGTAAGGTAATAAATATCTTCATAAGGATTTTTTCTTCATTATCTGAACATTTGAAGCCTTGTCATACCAATAGTCAATATCAAAAGAAGAAAATCGGGTCTGTTAATAATATTTTTTTTGTTAAGAAAAAGTCTTACAAAAATGAGATTTTTGGGAATTGTCTTACATAATTGCAGTTTTACAGCTTTCTGAGCATAACTAAAATTTAAAATAGACTTCAATGGTAAAACAAAGCTGTAATAGTGTAACTCTAAAAGTATTCAACTTGTAGTAAATATTTTATTTTTTTGTATACTGCTGCGCCTATCAAGAGACGCGAGAGCGTCTCGCCCGCCAAAGGAAAAAGAAAAACGAAAGCGAACAAGTCTATGATTACCGGAGACAACTTGCTTTTTTGTTTGATCAGGCTACAGCCTTCCAGGCAACAGCCCCCAAAAAAAAATTTTTACCAAAATATTCCACATATCCTGTTCTAGTGCCTTTGCAAATAAAATCTTCGATCGGCACAATAACGGGTAAGATATATGCAATAAACGGTGTAATTTTCACCCTCACAGACTTAAGCGAGTAACCCAATTTCAGAATGAAGACTACAGTTGCAGAAAGACTTGCTTCTACTGTCTCTCTTCGTGATGGGATTTTTATGAAATTTGGAACGAATGATCCTCTGGTGGTCCTTCTAAAGAATCAATGTCTTCCATTTAGATAAGTGGATGGAATAACGGTAAATTAATAGGTAAAGTTAACAAAAGATTTCCAACAATTGCGTCTATCGGCTCATCGCATTGACCATTTTTTAAAACACACTGCGGCATTGGGACATTTGGATATTGGGACACCGGGAGACTAGGATCTTGGGGTAGTGGGATATTAGGAAATTGGGACATTAGGGTCTTGGGACATTAGGACATTGGGGCATTAGGCACAATGGGGAAACAGGGACGTGGGGACATCGGCATATTGGGGCATTGGGACATCGGGATATTGGGGCATTGGGACATCCGGATATTGGGACAATGGGACATTGGGATATTGGGACATTAGGACACTGGGAGACTGGGACATTAGGACACTGGGATATTAGGACATTATGACCTTGGGACAATCGGACATTGGGACACTGGTACATAGGGGCATTGGACCACTGAGACATCGGAATGTTGTGACATTGGGACATCGGGATATTCGCACATAGGGGCACTGGGATATAAGAACATGTGAACATTAGGGTCTTGGGTCATTAGGACATTGGGATATTAGGACATCAACACATTAGGACATTGGGACATTAGGTACACTGGGGAAACTGGGACGTGGGAACATTGGGGCACTGGGACATCGGGATATTAGAACATTGGGACATTGTAACATTGGGATATTGGCACATTGGGATATTGGAACATTGGGATACTGGTACATTAGGGCACTGAGATACAGGGACATTGGGGCACTGGGATATTAGGACATTATGCTATTGGGACCTTGGGACACTTGGTATACTGCGACATTGGGACACTGACCACTGGTACATTAGGACATTGGGATATTATCACATTAGGATACTGGAACATTTGGGACATTAGGGTACTGGGATATTAGGAAATTGGGGCATTAGGACATTGGGACATTAGGACAGTTAGACATTGGGATATTAGGACATTAGGTGGGAGACTGGGACATTGGGATATTCCGATACTGGGACATTGGGACACTAGGGTAGTGGGACATTCGGACATTAAACCATTGGGGCACTGTGATATTTGCACATTGGACAATAGGACGTAAATTGGGACACTGAGACATCAGGATATTGGGACATTGGCACATTAGGATATTAGGACATTGGGACACGGGGATATTAGAACATTGGGACTTGAGGACACTGTGACAATGGACCTTAGGGCATTAGGACATTGGAACATTGGGACACTGTGACATTGGGACACTGGGTCAGGGGGGCATTAAGACAGATCAGTAACAGAACGTTAACAAAGCGTTGGCAAGGCAACAACAGAGCGTTAGCAGATCGTTAACAGAGTGTTAACAGAAAATTAACAGTGCCTTAACAGAACGTTAACAGAACGTAAATCGAGTAATAAAAGAAAGGTAACAGACCGTTTACAGAGCGTTAGCCGAATGATTAAAGATAATTAAGAGAACATTAACAGAACGTTAACAGAGCATTAACAAAAAAATTATAGAGTGTTAAGAGAACGTTAATAGAGCATTAACAGAGTTAACAAAAAATTAACAGATTACTAACAGAATGTTAGCAGAGCCATAACACAAAGATAACACAAATCTATTTTGAACAAAATACATATTAATAAACTATACCCATTTCATCCCAAAATTATTTTTAAAAAAGCTCAGCAACAGCCATTTGTGGCGTGTTTGCAATTGCGTTTGCAGTATCTATTTATTTTAAAGAAGACCCTGTGAGTATAACTTATGATATTAAATTTATGGAATATGCTGAACAAAAACCTATTGAAACTTTTCCCAAAAAAAAAATATTAGTTGGCTATTTAAGTATGCAAAAATATATGATATCCGACCAAAAACAACAAAGTTGTAAAAGTTACCCCGCCAAAGAAAAATTCATCTGCCGCAAAAAGAATACATATCACTCCAATCCGCTGCTCATATTTAATTTTGTTTGCTGGATGTACTTTTGTTTTAGGTGTAAATGCTGGAGAAGTTTAAATGTACAGGATTACTTCTTAAAGTAATTTGGAGGGAGCCGTCAAAGTGGCACTGAATAAAATGTTAAAGCTCCCACCAAATTACTTTAAGAAGTAGTCCTGTACATTTAAACTTCTCCAGCATTTACACCTAAAACAGAAGTACATCCAGCAAAGAAAATTAAATATGAGCAGCGGATTGGAGTGATATGTATTCTTTTTGCGGCAGATGAATTTTTCTTTGGCGGGGTAACTTTTACAACTTTGTTGTTTTTGGTCGGATATCAATTACACGTTCAAATCACTTACACGAGTGCTCGCAATGCATCTAATAGATGCTCGAGCCTGCTACGTTAAGCCAAAGGACCCCACAATTATCAATTTCAGACTAAAATGCTTTCGTACTCGGTATACGAAGCTACTCTAAGTTACAAAGTGGAATTCGCAATACAAAAGAAGTTATGGTAAAAAAAACAATGCGAGGCATCTGTCATTGCGTCTAACGGAAGGTTAGTGTAGCGGGAGAACGGACTCCAAAGAATACGCTCCTCCATGAGCATATATATACTTCTGAACATTATAGCTTTGATTAGAAGTTCAATCCAAATACCTTTCTAAGAATTAAATTAACTACAATTTTTACTAAAGTTCTGCTACTTCCAGAAACGCCGGAAACCAACGTACGCTAAACAAAATTGTACACCTCCCATGAATGCGACTGATCTATTTTCAGCTTAAACAAGTGACGAAGGGCGGGAACTCGACTACTGCCCAGGAGCGCTACAGACGGTAAATCCGGCCCTGTGGGTGTTCCATGTGGAAGGTGGCCAGTAATATTACAACCAAACTGCAAACTTTCGTGAATCAGTGCCTACGACGCATCCTACGAATTCGTTGGCCTGAGGTAATACTTAACGACGACCTTCTCAAAATTACTCGCCAAAATAGGATATGCATCGACATCAAAAGGCGAAAGTGGCAGTGGATAGGTCACACACTTCGAAAAGAGCCAAAAAACATTGCTAAACAGGCTCTAGATTGGAATCCTCAGGGAACCAATGCTAGCCGTCGTGTGGGACGACCCAAAAATACATGAAGAAGGTCTGTTGAGACAGAGGGAAAATCTATATGCAAATCGTGGGACGAAGGCGATGGCTGCTAATAGGCAGAGGTGGAAAAGAAGCGTAGTCAATGTCCTATTCCCCACTAGGGAGTAAAAGGAACCAGAGAGAGCGAGAGAAAGTGGAAAATAATACTGAATCCACCAATTCCTTGACTAAAGATCTCGTTGAATTAGGGTTGCAATAACTTAAGGTCGCCTTCAGTCAAGGATGCATTCAGATAGCATTAATTTTTTTTCCCCACAAATAAAATCTATATACAGGGTGTCCCGCATTGGGTGGTCAATACTGTAAGTGTTGAGAGCGCAACTTATTTCAGGAAGGAAATTACCAATACAATCGGAATTTTTTTTACCGTTACCTTGTTATCGCTCTTTTTGTGAAAGTCATCAAAAATCGTGACTTGTCACGCAAAATCGTAATTTGCAGCACTCCTGATGACTTAATCCAAGAGTTATCGGCACTTTCAAGATACAGTTACTCAAACTTAATAGAAATTTTAAAATAGATTTTTCATCGAAAATTCAAACAGTAATACCATAACGGTGCTTTATACGTACAACTCTGCAAAGTTGATAAAAGTTGCTTCAACATGTTGGCTTTCCAACGGTATATCACTTTTCATATTTACATTGCGGGATTTTAGAATTACACATATTGGATATAAACTAAAAATGGGTCTGTAGTCTGTTTGATGAATTGGAATAATGCTGCTGGAATTGGTCTCCTCCATTTTGTATGCACACTCGATACCTTCGGCGCATGGAAGAAACGTCCCGAAGGATTTCAGGAGGGGTTTCCTTAATGTTGTCACAAGCATCATTAATTAGCTGCAGCAGCTGTTCCCGGGAGGTAATCGGCTCGGAATAGACATTGCTTTTTAAGTAACCCCATAAATAAAAATCTAGGGGAGTAAGGTCGGGACTTCTCGCAGGCCACGCAACTGTCCCAAATCATAGCCAATCCACTTTCCGGGAAATTCGTTTTCCAAATATTCTTTGATAAGTCTCGCATTATGAGCGGGCACCCGTCTATCTGCCATAAATAGCAAATATTAAATTTTAAACCTTATAAATACCGTTGCATTTGCCAAACAATGTACCAAATTTCAAATATCTTACAGTTCTGGTCAAAATAATGTAGCGAGATTCTATCCCGAATTATAATTGCCTTCGTATGTCTTTTTTCGAGTCAAGGGAAAATTGTTAACGATTCCACTGAAGCCATGATTTTTACCATTCAATGCGTGTTTACCTAAAATTGTGCAATGTAAATCAAAAAAGTGATATACCGTTGGAAAGCCAACATGTTGAAGCAACTTTTGTCAACTTTGCAGAGTTGTACGTATAAAGCACCGTTATGCAATTACTGTTTAAATTTTCGATGAAAAATCTATTTAAAAATTTCTGTTAAGTTTGAGTAACTGTATCTTTGAAGTGCCGATAATGTTGGCAACAGGAAAAACTTCAGTTTTTGTGAATTTTTATGTAGTTTCTGAAACTGAAATTAAATCTTGGATTAAGTCATCAGGAGTGCTGCAAATTACGATTTTGCGTGACAAGTCACGATTTTCGATGACTTTCACAAAAAGAGCGATAACAAGGTAACGGTAAAAAAAATTCCAATTGTATTGGGAATTTTCTTGCTCGAACAAGTTGCGCTATCAACCCTTACAGTATTGACCACCCAATGCGGGACACCCTGTATATAAAAATGGGGCGAAAAAAATGTATAGTAATTCATCAATTGAGAACGGCTGGACCGATTTGGTTGAATTTTTTTTTAGTTGTTTGCAATTACCAGGAGAAGGTTTTTACGGAAGAAAATTTTGGAAAACCCCTCCGGAAAAATCGGAAAATTGGAAAATCGAAAAAAATCATCAATTGAGAACGGCTGGGCCGATTTATTCCAAATAATTTTTTTCAGTTGTTTCCAATTACCAAGGGAAGGTTTTTACAAAAGAAAATTTTGGAAAAACTCTCCGGAAAATTGGAAAAATCGAAAAAATTCATCAATAGAGAACGGCTGGGCCGATTTAGTTCAATTTTTTTCAGTTGTTTCCAATTGCCACGAGATGGTTTTTACGAAAGAAAATTTTAGAAAAACCCACCGGAAATGTCTGAAAATTTGAAAAATCGAAGTAATTCATCAGTTGAGAACGGCTGGAACGATTTGGTTTAATTTTTTTTTCAATTGTTTGCAATTACCAGGAGAAGGTTTTTACGAAAGAACATTTTAAACCCTCCGGAAAAGTAGGAAAATTGGAAAACTTGAAAATTATTTTTTTTCCTTGCAATTTTTCTACAATAGCTTTTCGAGGGAGGAAATATAAAATTCTAAGTAGGAAACTCGGAAAATTCAGGAAGAAAGTTTTGCATTTTATGGAATGATTTGATAATTTTAGACGATGCAAAGGTGGAAAATTCGTTATGAAGCTTTTGATAATTTAGAATACATAATTGTGGAATTAATTGTGATAAAAGACGTTTTGCGTTCAATTTTGGGTGAAGAAGCTAACGAGATAAATAATTCTGTGCTGTGAATAACTATCAAACACGCGCAAAATTATGAGGACAGTGCATTTTCTCTCACTTTTACCTTCATCTTCTTCTGTTCATATTGGCGTATCCAGACCGCATTGTGGAACACATACAAGGACGAGATGGCTGAAGACATTTAGCATAGAGTTCACATAAAAACTTCGAATTTCGATCTTGAAATTAACGACGAGATGCGCAACGAAGCGTTAGTTCTGATCGAAGACATGACCGTGCTCATATGCGGCAGTCTGCTGTCGAAATTGGGAATAACAGCGCCAAATCGTTTGATGGACGATGCAATTAATCGTGACTTGCAGCGCGAGCAAGGTTATGATCGAGAAGAGCTGGCCGAACGAGTTCGAATAAATTTGCAGCTTTTGAATGCCGAGCAGAAGAACGTATACGATTCGCTTATGAAGGTTGTTGACGATGGAACAGGAGGCATTCACTTTCTCTATGCTCCTGGTGGGACAGGCAAAACATTCGTTATGTCGTTGATTCGGGCAACAATTCGGTCAAGATGTCAAATTGCGATGGTTTTTGCATCCTCTGGCATTGCTGCTACATTGTTAAAAGGCGGTCGATTTGGTGGGGCTCTGATATTACTCTCCGGAGATTTTCGTCAAACGCTTCCCGTCATCCCGAAATCTACTGCTGCGGATGAACTTAATGCATGCCTGAAATTGTCATCTTTGTGGCGGCATGTCAAGAAGTTGAAATTGACTACAAACATGAGATTCGCATTGCAGAACGACCCATCGGCTGCTGAATTTTCAAAAATTCGTAAAAATCCGTTGACACCGTGATCGACGAGGATGAAGCGACCAACTATTCGACGGAGTTTTTGAACTCGCTTGATGTGCCCGCCGCATAATTTACAGCTGAAGGTGGGATCGATCATAAACATGTTACGGAATCTGAATCATCCGAAATTGTGACACGGTTCGCGGTTGTCCGTCAAGAAACTGATGAACAATGTCATTCAAGCGACGATCATCAAGGGAAAATTCAAAGGAGAGGAAAACCTTATCTCACGAATTCCGATTATTCCAACTGATCTTCCATTCCAATTCAAGCGGACTCAGTTCCGCGTTCGATTGGCTTTTGTAATGACAATCATCAAATCGCAAGGCCAATTGTTGGCAGTCTGTGGGATTAATCTTGAATTTCCCTGTTTTTCGCACTGTCAGCTGTATGTTGCCTGTTATAGGTATAGTTAGGAGTTGGGAGTCAAAATCGCTCATAAATTTAAAGTTGTGTCGCGAGCGTAGCGACCTCTAGATGCGAGTAATTTATTATCTATATTCAAACTAAAATATTCGTAAAAATAAATTATTTTGATGAAAAAATACTGAAAACGACATTTCATTCCTTGAACAGACAGTCGATTTTGCGAAAAGCTTGGTATGTTTGATTTGCGAATTGTGGTGCCTTTGGTTTAAATTAACCCCACTCCCAAAAGAAAATCCATTGCTAGAACCCGTTACCTCTAACGAAAATTACATCAATAATTACCACATTCTATATCTAAAATAGTAATTGTAATCGTTGTTGGTAAATTGTAAATTATTCTAGCAGATAGCTTAAGCATCGCTTGAAAAAAACTTAAAAGAAAAACCACATGTCTTTGGCTTTTTTCTTGTAAGTTTTATAATAATAATATTAATAATCTTTAGCAGTTACGTCAATACAGATACCGACATCATACAATTCATTCAAGTTTATATACCACTTGCAATTTTGGAAAAATTGGTTTGATGCTGCTGTTCTCTTAGAGCGAAAACTTCATAAGGATCTCGGGTGGATGTCCCAGATTTCACAAATAATAAATAAGGTGATGAAATACAAAGAATGGATGAAGAAAGAATCAAGGACTAAAATATAAAATACCGGCGTACAGAGGGCTGCGCCCGCAATACGAGGGTTTTTTTAGATTTTGGATACATACATAGTGAATAATTTTGCACATATATTTTGTAGGTAATAATAAGAATTATGCACAATGTTAATGAAATGCTTCTCGTAAATCTATTTTTGGATTGGTCTAATTAAAAAGTGTTACAGAATGAAAGGCGTTAGCCTTTCATTCTGGAACGCGTTTTACTATGTATCATGGCTCCACATATTAACTGGATTTATTAGCTGTAACGCCGTTACCATTACTCCAAACTGGAAAAAACCTACTGATATGAAATGTACCCATCGAGTTCTTTGATTTGATAAAAACTAAAAAAGTCTACTTTTTCAAATCTCCGGGACACCCTGTTTGCGTTATCCTACCAACGTCTAAGTATTTCGTGCTAAAGACTGTTACGATTCTACACATTCCTACCAAATTTCATAACGATCGGTAAGTGAACAAATTTGTAAATGTCCGGGACACCCTGTTATCTTGGCCATACCAATTTTTAAGTGTTTGATGCCAAAGACTGTTACCATTCTACACATTCCTACCAAATTTCATGATGATCCGTTAAACCGTTCGCAAGTTTTTATTGAACAAATTTTCAAATGTCCGGGACACCCTGTTATTTTTGTCCTACCAACTTTTAAGTATTTCGTGCCAAAGACTGTTACCATTCTACACATTTCTACCAAATTTCATGACGATCGGTTAAGCCGTTCGCGAGTTATTTAGTGAACAGACGGACGGACAGACGGACGGACAGACGGACGGACAAAATCGATTTCATAAGGGTTTTTTGTAAAATCTAAAAAACCCTAAAAATGTTAGCATTTGCTTTCAGACCCATAAGAAAAAAGTTACGGTATCTTAACCCTCGGATGGTTCAGGTAAATTTTACATACGTAAATGGTTCAGTGGGGTCTGACAGACCCCAAACAAAAATCGCTCTAAAACTTAAATTTTTGCTTTTTTGGCACATTTGTTTGAACAAGAAGTAAGTGTGAAGCCTTTTGATTAAGTGGTATATAAAAAAAGTGAAATTCGGAGAGTAACTTTTAGTATGTGTAAGAAAAAATTAGGTGGTGTCAAATTTGAGGGTAATTTGAACTTATCACAAATAAATCAATATAAAAACTAACATTTTAACAAAATTTTATTTTTATTAGTCAAAACCTATTAAATACTAATTAACAAAGATAAGTACATCAACATTT
The DNA here is from genome assembly GCA_949715475.1 of Microchrysa polita. Taxonomy (NCBI): domain Eukaryota; kingdom Metazoa; phylum Arthropoda; class Insecta; order Diptera; family Stratiomyidae; genus Microchrysa; species Microchrysa polita. The sequence continues at coordinate 16,171,069 of OX454415.1, forward strand.
TTTAGCTAAGGTTAATATTTTTTTTTTAATCGGGATCCAAAGTTAGTCAATATTAAGAGCATTCTTCTTCACAGCTTTTTCCTCGATGGTCTTCGCAGATTGGCTTTTTGCGCTCGTTGCAATTGTATTTTGTCTTCCGATAATTTGCTCGTGGACATAGAAAACATTTTTGCCTCTTTGGGGGACCATCTGACCACATTGGGGAACCTGGGGCATCAGCCCCCAAAGGGGGGGGGGGGAGTCAAGCTGATCAATGCACAAAATGTCTTCAATATTTTGCACTGTGCTTCGGCGAATATTGCCCGTTGATTTCCTCCTCCATAGAAGAGGTTGGACAAGTGTATAGCCGAGTTCGCTGAGGAAGCTTTTTTGTATTATCTAAAATACCCACCTAATTTATTGTGCTCATAAAAGTCATTAATTTATGTCTTGACTTAAAAAAACATAAGGTAATGACACAATAGTCAAAGGAGATCCTCATAAATGAAAAACAGGTCAAAAACGGCATAATTTTGAATGAATTGAGTAAAAAATTTAAAAATCCCTAATTCAAAACACCCTAAATTTTCCATTTCTTTCAAAATTAACATATCTAATTTCTTAAATGTACTCTTATTACAAGGTTTCAACCGTTCCCGACTATTATTATTACATTTTATCGTTTTCCAAATAACATATTTTGAAAATTTCCCACAAAACAAAAAATTTACTTTTGTAAAAAAGACCTGAAAGACCCCAGAGCACTTTCAAAGTGCTATAACTTATTAACAAAATCACAAATTCAAACAAATTCATGCTTAAATGAACGTATATGACACATACTTAAATTACATATGCATCAAAATACCATTTAACAAGTTTTTCTATGAACATTTTAAGATTTAAATTTCTCTGGGGTCTGTCAGACCCCACTGAACCATCCGAGGGTTAAAAACGACAAAGGTACATTTGTACCTCTGGACGAGGGTTAAATCAATAGCCAATTCCCACCCTCGCATTAAAAAATTTGCATTCGAATTGAATGAATTTTTCTTTTTTATTTTGTTATATCAAAATCTTCAGCGAATCCCATATGTTTCCTGCTGTACAAGGACCAACTAAAGACCAATTAAAGGAAAAGCAAACTGCATTTTTTAATTCAATCAAATAAATAAATATTTTATTGAATTGCGTTAATTTTCAGAAAATCTTTCTCCATCTCCATGTTTTTAAGTAGGTACTAAAAGAAAGAATGAATAATTCTCACTTTCGATCGCATGGTTGTTGTTTACTCATAAGGTTATTTTAAAATTGATAAATCTGCTCAAATACGCTTATAATAAAATTGGTAGCAGGGTCAGTTTGAAATTAATTGCTATAGTAAAATTTAAAGTAACCATAACTCAGGAAACATATATTTTCACTTTTCATTTAAACGATCCCAAAAATAATACCCTGAATTTCTCCAAATATTGATGTTCCCTCATAATCGCTATAAAATGTCAGATGATTAGTATAAATTTAAACTTATTATTGACCCTTCTATTCACAACAAAATTCATTCAATTTCTCCTTGTTTGTTTGCCTATGAGTCTATGCCATCGTGTCACTGTAGCACTTTCATTGTTCATCGACTTCTCTATGTTTACCGAATGCCACACACATATAAATATGGAACAATAATAATAATAATTCAAACCATAAGCAAACAGTAGCATCATCATCACTAATCGCCTTTCAGGCATCTTAGTATCTAAGCATCTCATAATTTATATTTAACCGCCCTTAAAATTATTTTAATATGATTTAGATCTAAGCAAAGAACCCGACCGTTTTGCTTGCCGCCGTACAGAGTGTGGTAATCTTGATAAATGCTGCAATAGGCAAAATATGGTAATAAAACGAAGAATGGTATGGGCTCGGGAAGTTTGAAGATCTTGCGTGAGAACACTTACGACTACGGCGATGAATTTCAAACAACAAAATGTTCTAATTTTTCGCAGGCATCTTGCAATAATTTGTCTAAAAGGATGTATAGGCATAAAGTAAATGAATGGCCGCGAATGGCGACGATGTAATCAAGTCGACGACGACGACGCGACAATAGTGTGGTCGGCAATATTTCATGAAAATTGAAAACAAATTGCATGGCGACATGAATAATGATGAAATCCGGAAAGATATAATTTTATAAAGAGTTTTCCATATTTAAAGTAGTATCCTTTACAGTTCAATCAGCTTTTGAGAATGGTCCCAAATTAGTGACATTGGGCCCAGAAACAAGAGAAAAAATTCTGAATTGATAATAATAGTTCTGATTTATTAAGAAAAGAAAAATCATTAATAAAAACAACTCGCAGACATATAACATCGAAACCCCTATCTTTCTGTTTTTTCAATGTTGCACCATTATACGTATGATCAAAATCATCATGACTAGCTTCCTGAAATTAGTTTCAATTGGAAGTTGAGATCTTTCAACTCACGTCTCTTGATGTTTTACCGTGAACTAATTTCATTGCATTCTCGGCTAATCAGCTCATCTTCAGATTTCAATTGACTCTGATGACGAGGCCGATAATTTCATCTTCCACAATGTACACAGATGCAAGAGTCCCTCATCAGTCATCATCCTCATCATGCACAAAGAACGAAATTGAAAAGAGAAGTCTTCTAGGCCACATTGGTCCCGCAATTGAAAACTGAAAAGGGATATTCGATAGCGGCAAGTCGCGGTCGGCGACGGTACATACAAAACAGATTTCCAATACATGCGGGTAATTGTGGATAATGGGTATAGTAGTGCCCCTCGGCACTCGTCAATAGGACACCGCAACGCAACCATAAACTCATTGCGAGAATCACGATGAGACCCTTAAACCAATTTGTTTGTTGAGAAAATAGAAAATGCATTGGGACGCTGCGAATGCAGTAATTCAATACTCACTAATTTGAGGATAATTTTTTGAGGGTTTGGTTTTTATGATGACGAAAACATGTGTGTGTCTTGTACACAACCTAATTTCAAGTGCGGGTAAGAGGCTACCTGTCGATGCAATACGTAGGATTTCGAGGAGTATAGGAAGCGCAAGGTTACGACATTGAGGTTGACGGTATGCCTTTTTGATATAAAGAATATATTTTAGAAATTTGATATTCATTTTAGGATTTCCGGGTTCTGGTGAAATTTTTGGATTTAACAATATGGTTAAATTTAATAGAATTTATCCATTGCCTTAATAATGAGTTTTGTAAGATTGTGATTGAATTAGATTAAAAAAAATCATTCTTAAGCTGATTTTATTAATTACAATCTTCCAAAGCAAATCCGTTCCGCAGAGGAAAATGCAATTCTGAAAAATAAATCAATATCAAACATTTTTCGGGTTTCATTTCATACCATCTTGGCTATAGCAACTGCAGCCCCTATTAAATGTTAATACCCTACGTCCATACAGAACACACCATATCAACTTCCTTTTACCATATCTTACTCCTTGTGGTTTGTAAGATCATTAGAACTTCTATAAGTGCTACACAAGAGCCCACTTTAGCCCTATTGAAAAACTCCAAGGAAAGCGATGCCCATTCTACACGTACTTACATATGAAATGAAAGTAAGCAACCTGCATGTTGTAAGGAAGTGGATTTTCCTTTCAATTATGTCTAGGAAAATCGTATGTGACGGCAGACTTGCTGTGAAGAAAATTCCTCTCAACTTTATGCACTTGAAAGAAAATATACTAAAAGGTCTTATCACATCATGTAAGATTCATGCACCTTTCGAGTACTTTTAAAACTAATTTTGCCTTCAAGTGGAACAGCTTATACGGTCTAATGTGAATCCCTATGAAATAAGGAAGTCGTTCAACGCAAGCACGTAGAAGGCATATCTGTATATAAAGAAATTCTGTGCATAATTTCTTTAGAATACTCATAAGTCCATACTAGTGAAATATTATTTAGTAATTTAAGGATACTTAAGCCTATGAAAATAAGTTTCATCATACGAAGAAAAAATAGATTGTTTTCATTGTGTACATTTCTCTTTAATTAAGCTTCACGGCTGTAAAACTAGTCTGGAATAAGGCTTTCTGAAGACCTTCTTAGAAGGAAAGAATGCCTTATTGTTACACCCTTTCTATATACGAATGTTTACATAGATAGATTCATAATGTCATTGAACGAATCATTGAAAATTTTAAAATGATTCCATACACTTCTTCTGACTCGAAAATTTATCCAACTTTTGCTATTAGGAATCTAGAATGTACAAGTTGTCCCAAGAAGTCCAGCTACGAAAAAAAATAAAAAAAAAACATTGATCTTTTTTTAACAGTTGTTACATGCTATCAGAAAAGTTGAAAAAAAACACGCGCCTCGCTGTAATTAAAAATCTTAATATTTCTCAAATTTCCTTTTTTCACTAAACGGAAATGTTCTATAATTTGCAGGCCAACCCGAATCGCAGAGAAAGCTTACATTCGTCGTGGAACTGAGAAATCAAATTAATTCTTTCGCCTTAGTTCAAATAACCTGTGTGTATACTGTAAAAAAGTATGCACCAGGTCTTTGCGGCATCCGGCATGTAAAAGGTGCGTTGTGTCAAAATTGAATAACAGTATCAGATTTGCTTCATTGCTCGTACACTCAGAAAAAAATCATCACTTACATTTGAAGTGAAACATATTAAAAACAAAATAGGAATACATCAATAAATAATTTTAAAAACAAATAGTTTTATATATTTAATAGAATTCACTTTAATGATCTGTTCAAAATTGACTGAAACATCGATTTAAATATGTTCAACTTTGTTTTAGAGTTGTTTCATTTTGAAGGCTGTGTCCGCCGAATGTACATAAGCCCGCCGCTATTTTGTTCAGAGCTAGTAATCTCAGATAGCTTAGGTGTGGGAAGTAGGACTACAAAACGATAGGTAGGTACCCGGTTCGATTCCCAGTAGAAGCAAAGTGAAAAAAATTAGTTTTTAAAATGTGGTAAAAAAAAATAAGTATAAACAAAAATAAATAGAGAAAATATTTTTTCACTTTTTAATCTTACAATCAAAACATTTTAAGTTTAAAGTGAAATCACTTTTAAAACAAAGTGAAATCACTTAGAAAATAAAGTTATATTCCTTTTTGATTTGACATGCATCAGTTTTAAAAGTACAAGAATCACTTTAATATTTCCACTATTGATTCAAAATAAAACACTTTTGAAAAACGTAAATGTATATGGAGCCAAATCATATTTGAAAATTTTTGAATCATAGCTATTATTTTTGATTTTATAACGATTTTTTTCTGAGTGTACTTATTCCTAATTTTAGTCAGAATATTTTTTTTAAACGATATTTCATGGATTTCAAGGACGCAGCCAGGGGATGGGCACATGGGGTACGGGCTCTTTCCGCAATGTTCTGTTTGCATTTTAAAATGATTGATAATCCGGTTTTCCTATATGGGCAATTACCCGGCAGTTTTCAAACGGCGGCACATTTTTTTAACTTCCTATTGAAGGAGTTCGTTATAATTTATTCCAGTTTAATTACTCCTATTCGTCTCAATCCAGGGCACCCAATCATAACCACGCACCTCAAATTGCAATTTGAATGCGTCATGAAAAGTTGGGATTTATCCTGCCAGAAGCATTCATTCGAAAAGGCCTACTGGGGGCGGGTGATTTGATTGGACATGTTTTTAATACACAAGTGCTTTGTCGCAAGCTTCCGACCACAAGCAACCTAAATACTGAAAAAAATAAAAATGTCATAATTATCCTTGGGAGAGTGTTAATTGCCTTCAAGAAAGGCCTACTGAAAGAATTAAAAATCATTCTGGCGTATCTGTCTTAGCTTAAGGATTTTAAAGAACGGCTGAAACAGCTTTAATTTTTTTATAACGGAATGTGTCATTACTTTATTTTTTTTTTCATTACCATTTTAAATTGGAACTGGCTGGGACGTAGCCAAGATTTGATTTCGAAAGGGGTCTAACATGTTTGCATCGAATAAATGCGATGCGAAGTGAAAAAGATAAAAACTAGGGGGCTTCGCCCCCTGCTCGCTTCGCTCGCCAACCCCCGACGCTAATTTTGGGCGTGGCCGAAATTTAGATACCCTTCGCTCTCCTTGGGCTAAAAGTTTTGTCGGGCGTGCCTATGACTTGTATTTAATCCCCCTCCTCATTCTTTTTTTTCCGTCTTGACAAAAGTTTTGGGCTTGGTTAAAATAAGTGGGCAAATAAAAATATTTACTCAGAAGATTTTATTGGGGTTGCGGGAGCATGACCCCACAGTACGATTCCATTCCTCAGTCAGAAAATAATTTTAAATCAGTAAATTGTAGCACTTCGCAGAATAACATCAGTGAGTGATTGCATTTTAAATTTTTTAAGGTTCTCTTTTTTGCCGAAAATAACAAATCTGTCGAAATGTGACCCTAGGTTAAGCTGACCAGACTTCAGACGACCCAATGCTGTACACATACTTGCGGAATTCGGTTTTTGGGCAAATCCTCAGCCGCTCCCCTTCACCCCGATTTGGAGAAAGAATAATATCTCACGAGCGAAATATGTGAAGAACCTTTGGAAGGCATGTTTCGGTTGAAAGTGCAACTGCTACAAGAACAGGGGATTCAATAGGGTTCTAGCAGTTTAGCGGTTACGGCTCATGTTCATGTTGCACTGACTTGCTTGAACAATACTGCATCATGCTAACAGGTATGCAGTTATGTAAGATTTTCCTCGAATAAAATGGCAACCATGGCGATCACTCATTCGCCGAACCATCTTTCGGTATTACTTCACAAGGGCAGTATTCTGCATAATGATAACTTTAGTTTTTCCTAAGATGCTTTGTCGCCTCACGGGATTGTAACGCAGGACGCCGAAGTGCTATAGGGGAACGAAGCTCTTTAGGCCGTACAGGCAACTCAAAAATCAAAAGATAGAGAGAGCTTCTCTGTGAGCTAAGCAGCGGCACATGCTTGCTGTAGCTCAGACTCGGAGAATTTGGGCGGGGTTTTTGCCGCTCACAGCCCCTGTCCTGCACATATTAAGGGAAATCATGTGCCTAGGGATATGACTACACCACAAAAGGAAAATGATGTAAAATTTTGGGAGAAAAGAATACGGCGTCGGCGAGCTCAAGTGCCTTAGATGCTCGTGGGCCCCGATGCTAGTGGGCCCTGGGCGTCTGTACCCGCGAACAAAAAAAAAGAACCCGACCGTGAGCCCCCATGGCCAAACAAAAATTCATATAAAATTTGGGGCTCCCTAAATGGATCACCCTATACCTAAAGAACGGGCCGGGGATCTATATATTAAATTAGTTTAATTGGACATCACAAACGACACAATCGGGTACTTATCCGTTACTCAATCCAACTTTCATTGTCGCTTCGGACATGTGGGAAGTGCACATAACCACACTTATCGTTCCTTTGGGGTTTTTTTTTATTAAAAAAAAGGCCACTTCACTTTTCCACTTTCTTTTTGCTTTGCACAGGCATTTTTTTTTTTCCTTTTGGTAAACTTCACAAAAACTTCACCAGATCAAATAAATTAACAAAAAAAAAGACAACGTGAAACACAAGAAAATTAATTACGGACCAGGAAGCGCGCGACGCGTCCGCTTTAACGATTCATACCCGACTCCCCGAATTTTGGGTCGTGTCGTCACTCCACGACACTCGCACTCACACCACGACACGGCGAACCTTGACCGGCCACTTGCAACGGCTTTTCTTCGATATAAAGATGATTAAAACAAGTTTTGCATATAATTGCATGCACTTGTCTTAATCATCAATACATCGAAGTTGTCTTTTGTTGGTGTGCCGACGAGCCTCTTGGGCTTGTTGACACAACAACAAGAGAAATTCGAAACAGTTGCAAGTGGATCATTACAGGGCAGCTTTTACTACAAGGCCTGCCGCGTAGAAGAAGCTGGGGGACTAACGCCGCATATCTTTTGCGTGGAAGATACCAACTACCTTGCCTTGTAGGTCCGACAACAAGTAACGATTGCTGCCTACTTTTTTAACGACGCGACTCTTGACAAATTTGAAGTCAAGCTTGGAGTTGTAGTGTGCCGCCGCGTCACTCTGCGAAAAGTTACGGCGAAACACTTCATCCCCAGGCTTGAATTCAACCTATCGAGAGCGCGTGTTGTAGTAAGCAGCATTTTTGGCATGCGCCACCTTCAGATTATCTTGTACTTGTTGCCGGAGAAGCGACAGCTTATCGCTTGAACAAGCCACGGTAGTTGGATCTTCCAGTAAAGCCAGCTTCCGCAGCAGACCATAGGTCTTTCCATGGGTCACCATGGATTGACCAAACGCAACGAGATATGGTGACGTCTTAATGGCGGCATGGTGCGCAGATCGCAACGCGCAATTGATTGCGGAAAGTCTCTCATCCCAATTCCGCTGATCTGGATCGATATAGGCACGTATGGCTGCGACGATGGAGCGGTTTACCCGCTCTGAAGCATTCGCCTGAGGCGAGTATAGGGCCGTATAAAGGTGGGTGACGCCATATCGATCCAGCAGGGAATTGAAGATGCGAGACTTGAACTGCACACCATTATCCGTCACCATTGTCTCTGGTACCCCGAAAACATGGAAAACACGAGTCTCGAGCCAACTGGTCAGAGTCTCGGCTTTAAACTTTTTAATGGGCTCCACGAAAGTGAACTTAGATAGATGGTCCACCACGACAATCGTGCCCACATTACCGGATCTCGACCGGGGGAAAGGTCCTAATAGATCCATGTACAAGCGCTGGAATACGCGCTCGGAGGTGAACTGGCCTTCCATAGGAGGGCGAAGACACTGGTTCGGAGCTTTGGTAGACTTGCAGGTATCACAAAGGGACACATATTCTTTGACCTGCTTAGCCAGTTTAGGCCAAAAGAATAGGGCACGAAGGCGTCTTAGTGTCTTTGTGATACCGCCATGAGCGCTGAGCGGATGATCATGCGCTCTGGCGAGCAAGTCTAGCCGCAGCTCCTCTGGGATCCAGAGCTTCCAGGAGGATTGCTCCTGCAGCTCATCTCCGGTCGCGTACTCGGTGCGTTTGTACACGAATCCATCAGATACCTTTAAATCCGGGAGCTCTTCCTTGTGCTCGGTAATCTGGTCAATAAGGTCGGTATAACTCTTCGACCGGAAGTGTGGAGAATCTAAGTCCACTTCAACGGAGCCACTAAATGGATCGCTTAAAGCCAAAGATTCTGAACAGTGGACCCGAGACAAGGTGTCGGGGACCACGTTTTGGCTGCCCTTTCGGTGGACGATGGAGAACTTAAACCCTTGGAGTTTAAGTGCCCACCGAGCCAATCGACCACTCAAATCCGGTTGATTCATTAGCCACTTCAATGAGGCGTGATCAGTGACTATCGTAAACTCATGACCTTCCACGTAGGCACGGAATTTTTTTATTGCGAGGACAGCCGCTAAACATTCCTGCTCCGTAACAGTATAATTTCGCTGGGCCGGATTAAGTTTCTTCGACATGTAGGCTATTGGCACCTCAGCACCATCATCTGTCGTCTGGGTGAGCACAGCCCCAACGCCGTCCTGACTCGCGTCGCAATGAATTGCGAAAGGACGCGTGAAATCCGGGCTGTGCAACACCGGTGCCTTGGACAAACTGTCCTTTAGAGCGCTAAATGCCGAAGAACCTTCTTCCGTCCAAGCGAAATTACGGTTTTTACGGAGCATGTCTGTTAGCGGTGTCGTGATAGCGGCGTAGTTCGGAACGAACCGCCGATACCACCCGCACATGCCAAGAAATCGACGAAGTTGCCTTACAGTTTTAGGCTTCGGAAAATCAGTAATTGCTCGTACTTTGCCAGAGTCAGTCCCGATGGTTCCGTGGCCGATAACGTGACCCAGATAAGAGACTTCCTTCATCACGAACTTACTCTTCTCTATATTCAACGTCAGTCCTGCCTTCCTCATACAAAGAGCTACTTCACGAAGGAGCTTGAGGTGCTCCTCGAAAGAAGTTGTGATCACCAGCAAGTCATCCAAGTAGACAAACACTTGGTGCCGTAAATGTGCTGGGATGACGTGGTCCATTAGCCGCTGCATAGTTTGTGGAGCATTGCATAACCCAAAAGGCATTGTCACAAACTGATACAGCGGCCTGCCGGGTACGGTGAAAGCCGTCTTATCCTTTGACGTCTCATCGAGGGGAATCTGCCAGAACGCATCCTTCAAGTCCAAACTTGAAATAAATTTGGCCTTGGGGAGGCGACTCAGAATTCCCTCGATGAGAGGTAAAGGATAAGCGTCTTTCAACGTAACCGCGTTGACCTTACGCGCATCCAGACATAGACGGACCTTATTAGGTTTGACTACCAGGGTGACTGGCGATGACCAAGCACTTTGTGACTCCTCAATGACACCCAAAGCAAGCATTCTGTCGATTTCCGCATGGAGAAGCTTTTCGACGGCGGGAGAGATCGCATAGTGTCTCTGCTTAATTGGTTTACTGCCTCCGACGTCGATGGCGTGGGAAATGAGAGACGTACGCCCTAAGCCTTCCGCTGAAAATGACGGAAAACTTGCAATGGTGGCATTGAGGGTAGTTCTTTGTATTGGGGTCAATGGATGGTGATTAACCCCGAGGTCTAAGTTTTCTATTGACAGGGCTGATGAATATAGAGAGTCACAGAAAAGTTCGGGAGCAAGCTCGAATCTGCGCACGAAATCGACTCCAAGGTAGAGATCCTGGCTGAGGGTTGGCATAATAAAAAAATCAATGATTTCAGTCCGTCCTTTAAAAGTGACTGATGCCGACACTTTTCCGACGGCCGAATGGCGCGTACCATCAGCCGTGGTAACCCCCATCCGGAACCTCTGCCAAGGATGATTGGGTGCCGCCAGGAACTTCTTGGCAAAGTCCGACGCAATTACGCTGCATGACGCTCCCGTATCAATTAAACCACTTACAGAGGTATTCAACATGAATACCTGTGCATATGGTCTTATATCATCACGGGGGCGGTTCAAAAGAATACCAGAACACTGTCGTCTGCTACGCATAACGTTCCGCCAAAAAGCACGCATGCGCAAGGCTGAACGTTTGCGACGACACGGTTTCAATTCGTCAGCGTTAAATATCCGACGACGAGCGTTCTCATATTCTTTTGCACGGTCATGCAGCGGCCTAAAACTGTAATGAATCTTCGCCGAGGTCGAAGATGCAATATCCGTAGAAGGTAGTGAATTTACAATAGTCCCTGCGCTGCACTGAGTCGCCAATGAACCACTCGGATTCAAGCACTGATTGGGACGCGGCAAGATCCGAGGTGTCGCAGTTTGACTGGAAGTGTCAGTGGCAAGGGACAAATTTGGAAGGGACGAATCAGGTGTTGGCACGTCAGATTGCTCAGCAGAACCCCAGTATCTTGGTTCAGTATTAGAGCCTCTGGCGTCTACAAACGCAGTGCCTACTTGTTTGCACTGCCCACTGGCAAGTTGCTCTGCGCCTTCTTTGGAGACTTCGGCTGTTGAGGAGGTCTCCGGCGTTCCAAGTTTTTTGAACACTGTGGACACCGCGGTTTGTAGACCCCAGGAGCTCCACAGCCGAAACAAAACACTCTGAGCTCTGCTTCACAGTCTGCGTAGGTATGTCCGGGTTTCGAGCAGTTCCAGCAAGTGGAAGGACGCTTCAGCTCCTCCACTCCAGAACACGGCTCTTCATCTTCCTCTGATATATCATCAGGTTCAAGCTCAGCGACTCGACGACGACTGAATTTACTTGCATCGTGCGAAGAATCCCATTTGCCTGCTCGTTTTTCGACAATCTCTTGCTTCTTAACGGCCAATCGGAGCTCTCGCAGAGAGTGTATCTCCGATTGGGCAAGATATTGGGCGAGGTACGGACGCAGGTTTTTTCGCACGATGCGAGTCAACTCAGCGTCCGCAAGCCTATACGACATTTTATCGTGGATTCGCCTGATGCTCTCCACGAAGTTTTTATACGTTTCGTCCGGTTTTTGACGACGAGCACGCATCTCATCCAAGAGATCATCGTCGTCGTAATCATTCCCAAATTCCTCCCTGAGAGCATCCTTCAAAGACTCCCAGGAGTAATGGTTACCGGTTTCGCCAGCAAATCGTCGAAACCAGCCAATTGTTGACTTGTCGAACAGGAGGTGTGCACAAAGGCACACCTGACCGAAGTCACCTCCAAAAGTGCGACCAGTGTAGAGTTCAACCTGACGGATGAACTCATTCACTGACTCGCCATCGAATTTTAACCCCCAGTCGGATATAATACGGTAAGGGTTTCTAAATGGGGCAACAATTGCTTGGTTTTGGCGATTTGCCGCCAAAACCGGGACATCAGGCACCTGTGGAGCCTGAAAATTGGAAGGAGCCGACACAGGCGGAATTTGGGACGCTTGTGGAACTTGAAGATGTGAGGACACTGGAGGCATCATTTGGCGAATCGCCTGGTCGATATAGACCTTCAAAGTGTCGAGAAGACCCTGGTGAACATCAGGCGGAGGTTGAGGAACCGGGTTCCCGAGCGGAAAACTAAAATCCCCGCCCACTTGCTGAAAAGGCAACGAAACGTTACCCGTGTCAACACCCGCTTCGCCTCCTAACGCGATCGGGCCAGGGGTGTTAAGGGTACGGCGGCTTGAACCAGCCGCTTCAAAGTTCATCATTGGATTCACATTTTTGTCAGGGGAGTTAAGTGGAGTTGTCGACGAGCCGGCATAAGCCTGGCTTCTTGTTTGCATGCCGTTCCCGGAAATAGTACCACGTCCACGGCCTCTGGCCGACGTAGGGGTATGTTCTATCGGCATTGTTGTTGCTATTGGTTGCACAAGACAAAAATTGTATATATAAGATTAAGCAATTAACTTAGTTGAATTATTCCGATAAAGTATCTTATATATTTCTGGTAGTTATTTTAGTCTGTATTTTTCATATTTTATGTATTATTTATTATCTGTTCAATTATGTTTTTATTAGTATCTATGTAATTTGTCTTTTGAGTATGTAACTTGGTTGACATACAAAAATAAATGCAAAAGTACAACCAAACCAATATGTTGAATATAATAAATTATTTATATACATACAAAAACGATAATAACATATAATTCATGCAACAAATAAATACATATAAACATGCAATAATAAATTATATAAACAATACCACAACCAACATATAATAACAAAAAAAAATCTAGCCTAATAACAATAAATAATAAATTACTACAAACTAATTAACAATAACAACTATCATGCAATAATTAACTAACTAAAACTATTTAACAAATTATCTACTTACTACTGGAATAAATAGGACAACAAAATATATAAATAAATCAACATGCAACAACAATGCACAGCCCCCTAAGAACCTAAATATAGAACTATGTGTAATAAATTATACTCGAATACCTAAACAAATAATAATTTACAAACCAGCTGATGCTGCAACGGTCAGCAATATTTCTCGTCTTTATTTCGAGAGCCTACTATCAAGCTAATGCTTATTAGCTAAAGTATTTCTCAATTTAAGTATGTACGTATGTATGTACAATGTATTTTCTAATATATAGCGTGCTATGTAACAACGAACTTGTCTATCACAATTTTTATCTCGAAAATTGTATGACTGTCGTCGGTTTCTATGTAATATTGATCATAAGAATATTGCAACCAAAATACTGAACGCAGGCTATTTGCAATCAATGCAAATTCGTATACATATATTTTGTATAGCCGGCGCGACGGCTCGGTAAGACAACAAGGTATCAACAACAAAATACTTGAGACAAACGATAGATCCCCATTCCGTTCCAGGTAGGTGAATTTTTCGAGCATCAAAAAGGTGTTAAGAAAATGATAAGACGACACTTGAGCAAACCGGCACCGCATAGGGTGTAAAATTAGGGGCCAAGTAAAAAAAAAAAAAAAAGTTTCATCGTGAACATACAGAAGTTTCCAACGAATCATGTTTGGCCGCTTAAGCGCACCATTACGCCACGTCGTATTTCCAAACATGATCCATTGGTAACCCTTGCATGTTAACGATGAACTGTTGGATGCAGTAAAAAAAATGATGAATGAAAATGAAGGACAGTTCTTTTCAACATAAATGTACCGAGGTAACTTCAAAAGAACCGGGCCACTGCTCTAAAGAAACTCTAAGACAGAGTAATTCCACAGTTCTTTTGAAGGCCTCTGGTACGTGACAAAAATCACCAAAAAAAGACAACACAAGAAAAGAACTGCCGTTGTTAACGGAAACTACTATAGGGAAAAGCTACTCTAAAAGGATGGGATGCTACAGAGGATGGGAAAGTTACCTGAAGGTAAGGTACGTAAAGTACAAAAACTAAGGCTAATGCCTTAGAGCAGGTAACTTAAAGCGAAACGTCATTTAGTATAAGGGAAACCCTTTAACTGACTAAATGAGGCCTCGATGTTGGGCGCCAAATATGTGTAACGCAGGACGCCGAAGTGCTATAGGGGAACGAAGCTCTTTAGGCCGTACAGGCAACTCAAAAATCAAAAGATAGAGAGAGCTTCTCTGTGAGCTAAGCAGCGGCACATGCTTGCTGTAGCTCAGACTCGGAGAATTTGGGCGGGGTTTTTGCCGCTCACAGCCCCTGTCCTGCACATATTAAGGGAAATCATGTGCCTAGGGATATGACTACACCACAAAAGGAAAATGATGTAAAATTTTGGGAGAAAAGAATACGGCGTCGGCGAGCTCAAGTGCCTTAGATGCTCGTGGGCCCCGATGCTAGTGGGCCCTGGGCGTCTGTACCCGCGAACAAAAAAAAAGAACCCGACCGTGAGCCCCCATGGCCAAACAAAAATTCATATAAAATTTGGGGCTCCCTAAATGGATCACCCTATACCTAAAGAACGGGCCGGGGATCTATATATTAAATTAGTTTAATTGGACATCACAAACGACACAATCGGGTACTTATCCGTTACTCAATCCAACTTTCATTGTCGCTTCGGACATGTGGGAAGTGCACATAACCACACTTATCGTTCCTTTGGGGTTTTTTTTTATTAAAAAAAAGGCCACTTCACTTTTCCACTTTCTTTTTGCTTTGCACAGGCATTTTTTTTTTTCCTTTTGGTAAACTTCACAAAAACTTCACCAGATCAAATAAATTAACAAAAAAAAGACAACGTGAAACACAAGAAAATTAATTACGGACCAGGAAGCGCGCGACGCGTCCGCTTTAACGATTCATACCCGACTCCCCGAATTTTGGGTCGTGTCGTCACTCCACGACACTCGCACTCACACCACGACACGGCGAACCTTGACCGGCCACTTGCAACGGCTTTTCTTCGATATAAAGATGATTAAAACAAGTTTTGCATATAATTGCATGCACTTGTCTTAATCATCAATACATCGAAGTTGTCTTTTGTTGGTGTGCCGACGAGCCTCTTGGGCTTGTTGACACAACAACAAGAGAAATTCGAAACAGTTGCAAGTGGATCATTACAGGATCAAGCTCTCACCTATGATTCAAGAGTCTCTAGTCCAACTTCGATTAAGTAGGAACGTGGGGATTATGAAACAAGATTTCTAGAGTCGCGTACAATATTTGCTTCACTGTGCCAAACCTAATCTTTCGGAATTTTAGCGAAACAAGTAGAATTGAAACAATTTCAAAAACTGGAAAGCATGGCCCATTTTTTAATTTCGTCAACAGACCTCAAACGTTTGAAGGACATTTTTATTGGGTAGAAAAGCATAGAAACAATATGATGGCGACTATACCTTAAATTCCTCATTAAGAACTTCTCAATTTAATACTTTTAACCTGTGCTGAAAAAAAAATATCGTGAACAATGATCCTCTCTCCATCTAAAAAGCTATCTACGCCACTGCTTCTCCTGGACAAAAAATCATCAGAATTTGAAGCACAAACAAAATGTTTTAAAACGAAAAGCTATAACAGGGAAGAGTACTCAAAATAAGATTATTCACATAAAGCTTTTCAGGCACATTTAAAATGTAGCTATGGTGTGGAGTCTGAGGAGAACCTCCAAAGCGGTGGAAGGGTTGCTTATCCTGGTTGCGATATTTCTGGAGGAAGTACGTAATTCTCATAGTTAAATTAATGATGTTACGCTGGTTATTTGGGCTCTTAACGCCATTTTAACTGATCCGGCACTCTAAAACTTTGCCGAATTTTAAAAAGATCGAGAAGAGTTCCTGAGATATCGAGAGTTAATGATTACCAAACATAAAATTGCGATTGTTTCGCTAAATATCGATCGTACAGGGTACAGGAGGAGTTAAACTGATGACAGGCTCACCGAAGAGCTATTATGTATACTGTAGTGAGTCATTGTGTGGCATGGCGAATGCTGTACACTTTGCTGTACATTTCCCAATGCAGTACGGCAGGTCGAAATGCTGTACCTACTGTACAGCGAAATGCTGTACGTCTGGTCAGCTTACCCTAGGTTAATTGCACGAACCAACGGAAACCGTAAAAAAAAGTTACTAGATTATTCGAAAGCCTCATATGAAGCCAAACTGTCTCCTTCAAAATTCGCCGTAAGCTTACGTAAAATTGAAGTTTTTATGGCGAAAACAGAACAGAAAACACATTTTTTGTCGGTGTGCTGATTTCTCGTCAAATAGTATTTTTTTTATTGAGGTTAACCGTCCATGATCCACAATAATAAAAAACAACTTTACAAATTAAACAGGTATTAAGACAAAATTCAATTCAATCATTTACTTCGGAAAGCCGGGCGGTCGCCCGAGGCGCAACATTTTGGGGCCGGCTGTTTGGCTAGCGCAATTTTATTATTGTTTTTTATGCGATATATCGAAATTTTATTTCCGGAAAATTAGGTCTACAGTTATTGTTGTTTAGTTTGTTGAATCGCAGGAGAGCACGTCCACTAACTGCCGGAAAAAATCATATGAAATTAGAAACGAGACGGAGGCTAATTTCGGGCGCGACCGAAATTTTTCTCGGACCAATAGCTTTTTCTGTCGTACCTATGACTTGTGTTTCATCCCCCTCCCGTTTTCACATAAGTTTTCTTAGAAAACTTTTTTGGTGGAAGGGGGAGGAGTTATGGCTCAAAATACGAATATACATATTTGTTTTTACATATTTTTTGCATAGATTCAAGAAAGACACATTGATATGGTTTGATGGGGATTCATGCAAAAACAAATTTCTTGGGGGAACCTACATAATTTGGGGGGTCGATAGTACGATTCCATTCATCTTTACATGAATGTTTTGTGATGGAAACACATTTATATAGAATCTGGTTTAAATTGGTACACAAATAAAAAAGTTTTTCTTTTTAGAACATAATTGGGGGATTGGGTTTGAATGGCAGCGCCATAACCCCTGTGCCCGACTCCATCCATTTTTAACATGTGTTTTGTGGCATGAAAAGAAACACATTTCAGTGATGTTCGGTTGGAATTAGTGCACAAATAAAAAAGTTTTTCTTAAAAGAACCTAATTGGGGGGGAGGGGTGAGTTTGTATGGCAGCCCCATGACCCCAATGGTCCGATTTTAAGGAAATTTCAGCTCGATAGCTTTTGAACTGTCCGAGTAAAACGAGTAGCAGCAGACGGACAGACAGACAGACGGACATCGCCCAATCGACTTCCCTCGTCATGCTGATCATATATGTATATTATACATATTTCTTATGGTCCGAGATGCTTCCTTCAATGCGTTACAAACTTCATGACAAAGTTAATATAGCCTTTCAGTATAAAAAGGAGTCGGAAAAATTGTCCTGGGAGGAATTTCATACCCAAAGGGACTATTTTACATATTTCTTTTCAATAATTTTCGACAAATTCCATCCATCTTTCGCGGTAATTCAACTTCAATTCGTCCGATCTCCTCGCGGAGTGATTGCTTTTACAACGAGACAACAAGTTTTGCGTTCCACCTCCGGAACATGTTTCACAACCACTGAATATCACTAATGTAGTTGTGTGCGCAACGTCATGTTTTCCTTTTTAGGGTTTTTTAGAAAAATTTTTTCAAAAAACCCTTATGAAATCGATTTTGTCCGTCCGTCCGTCCGTCTGTCCGTCCGTCCGTCTGTTCACTAAATAACTCGCGAACGGCTCAACTGATTGTCATGAAATTTGGTAGAAATGTGTAGAATGATTACAGTCTTTGGTACATATACCTTAGAAGTTGGTAGGAAGAAGATAACAGGGTGTCCCGAACGTTTGAAAAAAGTCGACTTTTTTAGTTTTTATGCGAGATTGACGTATGGGTATTTAAATCAAAGATCTAAACGCGTACATCTCATATCAGTTAAAACTTTCCAGTTTCGAGTAACGGTAAAAAAGTTATTGGCGTTTAAAGTTAAACTTCCTTTTCGACCTCCGTTTTTCTAAACCGTTAGAGGGATCGATATGAAACTTCGCACAAAGATTGGTCAGTATGGCCTTATATACGTTAAATATTAAGACTGTTGACTTTTGCTAAGGAAAAGTAAATAACAGTAAATTTGTACAAATTCAATTTGTTCGTGTGTAGCCCCTCTTAGGTTTTCAAATATGAAAATTCTGCTAAGGTTTTTTAGAAAATTACATATGGAATATGTCTACGAATTTTCACTCGAATAACTGTATCCAAACCGGAAATATAGCCAAGTAAGTATTTGGTAAGGGCCTTTCACAATGCAAGGGAAGGCTCTTACGCATTTCTTCCATGCATATCTTTTAACTTGATGAAACAATGAACATGAAATTTAGTGGAAATGCATAGAATGGTTATAGTGTTTGCCACAAATATTTTTGAAGTTTGTAGGACCAAATTAACAGGGTGTCCCTGAATAGCTGCAAAAGTATACTTGTTCAATACTCATAGGAGTAGGAGAGGAGGAAGCTTGCGTGGGCTCTTATGTCAGGGGACACAATGGAATCATTTCATATAAGCTGTTTTTCCTTGATTAAAAAAACAATAACAGTAGATTTACAGCTAATAATTCAGTTCATATATAAAGCCAAGCCATCCTTACGTTTGCCTGAGTTTCTTTTTGCTCAAAGGCCATCAGAAATCTTAAATCGACAAATGCCTGTAGATTTGCCTTGGAGTACTTTTATACAAACTGGGTAAATAGTAAATCGCGTTCCAGAATGAAAGGCTGAAATATTAATCGCGTATATGTATAACAAGTACCGTTAGTAGATGTAGCATCTTACCTCCTCGGATTGAAAGTACATACATAATTTTCACTTGCCACTGGACGCATCTTGTCACAATCTCCTCAAATATTTAATGAAAGCAATTCAACATTCATGATGTGAATAATAAATGATTTTTATCAGATACAAATTGACACAAGACATGAAAGCCGGCCGGTTTGATATGTCCAGCACGATAACTTTCTCAAAGGAAGCAACACGATTTAAAAAGCCAAGTTCCGAGCTACGCTCCATTCCGAACGCACGATCGCAATCTCTGTCGAAAACAATCTTTGCCGATAAACCTGTGTCGTTTTACTGGACAAGTTAACCAAAACTTGCGCTACAAATACGGCGACGATAAAATTAATACGCGACAGAACAATCGGGTGATTTGTCTTATTCATAGCCGCCATCGGGTGAATAAATCCATCCAAATCTGTTTATTTATTTATCGATGATACAAGTTTATCTGCGCTAATAGATACAAAATCATAAGTGTTCCAGATTTCGATATGAGGGAAAAAAGGCATCAACATCAGCATCATCCATCCATCTAGCATCTCTCATGTTACATTGGTATGCCATGAAATAATTGTAAAACTTTCAATAACATGCATGTGAATGAGTGCCGCATGATCATTAGTACTTGTAAAGTTTACAAATGAAAATTCCAAAGATATGTTCCAGGTTCGTGTTCGTTAATTAATTAGCGGCAAACTGTTGGTTTCTTTTAATGGAGTTTCTAGCATGGTGTTCATCTATCTTAATAGCACTATTTTGTAGGTGCATACTAAAGCGGTTGGTGGTATTGAAGTGCATTTTGTGTCGATGTCGACGATTCGGTATCTTGCGTGCAGGACAGTTTGGTTGTAAAAATTGGCTGCTGTTTGTACTCAAATGAATTAAGCGTGAAATGTGTTTAAATGCATTCACACTTATGTAATATTAGCATTACATAATATAGATTATTATTAGAAAATTTGCTAACATTGGATATTAGTTTATTACTTGTTCATTCACACGCTTTTTTTTCAGATTTGTATATACCACCCGGTAAAATTGATTCATTTAGTCTACCATTAACTAAACATAGAATCTTTTGCTTATTTTATTGTTTATTTCTATTCCATACGTGTTTCTCGTCGTATTAGATTCGCAGAAAACAACCTACAAATAAATAAGTTCTAGCACTGTAGATATCACTCCCACCGTTAAGTACAGACGTCCAGTTTTCGTCTAAACAGGTCTATTTCCTTTTTAAATCCCCCCGTTTAGCTAAACATTGTAAATTTTCCGTTAATTTTTTATCGTTAGAAAGTAAAAAGTGGTGAAAAGCTAATTCTTTTTACCACATCGCTTAAATCACGAATACCTACAAACACTGAACAGCAGTGAACAATCTGTTTGATTTTTCAATTTCTCACTTTTAGCTTCCAATTTTTATTTTTAAATTGTCAATTTCCAATTTTATTTTGAATTTTGAATTTTGAATTTTGAATTTTGAATTTTGAATTGATTTTGAATTTTGAATTTTGAATTTTGAATTTGAATTTTGAATTTTGAATTTTGAATTTTGAATTTTGAATTTTGAATTTTGAATTTTGAATTTTGAATTTTGAATTTTGAATTTTGAATTTTGAATTTTGAATTTTGAATTTTGAATTTTGAATTTTGAATTTTGAATTTTGAATTTTGAATTTTGAATTTGAATTTTGAATTTTGAATTTTGAATTTTGAATTTTGAATTTTGAATTTTGAATTTTGAATTTTGAATTTTGAATTTTGAATTTTGAATTTTGAATTTTGAATTTTGAATTTTGAATTTTGAATTTTGAATTTTGAATTTTGAATTTTGAATTTTGAATTTTGAATTTTGAATTTTGAATTTTGAATTTTGAATTTTGAATTTTGAATTTTGAATTTTGAATTTTGAATTTTGAATTTTGAATTTTGAATTTTGAATTTTGAATTTTGAATTTTGAATTTTGAATTTTGAATTTTGAATTTTGAATTTTGAATTTTGAATTTTGAATTTTGAATTTTGAATTTTGAATTTTGAATTTTGAATTTTGAATTTTGAATTTTGAATTTTGAATTTTGAATTTTGAATTTTGAATTTTGAATTTTGAATTTTGAATTTTGAATTTTGAATTTTGAATTTTGAATTTTGAATTTTGAATTTTGAATTTTGAATTTTGAATTTTGAATTTTGAATTTTGAATTTTGAATTTTGAATTTTGAATTTTGAATTTTGAATTTTGAATTTTGAATTTTGAATTTTGAATTTTGAATTTTGAATTTTGAATTTTGAATTTTGAATTTTGAATTTTGAATTTTGAATTTTGAATTTTGAATTTTGAATTTTGAATTTTGAATTTTGAATTTTGAATTTTGAATTTTGAATTTTGAATTTTGAATTTTGAATTTTGAATTTTGAATTTTGAATTTTGAATTTTGAATTTTGAATTTTGAATTTTGAATTTTGAATTTTGAATTTTGAATTTTGAATTTTGAATTTTGAATTTTGAATTTTGAATTTTGAATTTTGAATTTTGAATTTTGAATTTTGAATTTTGAATTTTGAATTTTGAATTTTGAATTTTGAATTTTGAATTTTGAATTTTGAATTTTGAATTTTGAATTTTGAATTTTGAATTTTGAATTTTGAATTTTGAATTTTGAATTTTGAATTTTGAATTTTGAATTTTGAATTTTGAATTTTGAATTTTGAATTTTGAATTTTGAATTTTGAATTTTGAATTTTGAATTTTGAATTTTGAATTTTGAATTTTGAATTTTGAATTTTGAATTTTGAATTTTGAATTTTGAATTTTGAATTTTGAATTTTGAATTTTGAATTTTGAATTTTGAATTTTGAATTTTGAATTTTGAATTTTGAATTTTGAATTTTGAATTTTGAATTTTGAATTTTGAATTTTGAATTTTGAATTTTGAATTTTGAATTTTGAATTTTGAATTTTGAATTTTGAATTTTGAATTTTGAATTTTGAATTTTGAATTTTGAATTTTGAATTTTGAATTTTGAATTTTGAATTTTGAATTTTGAATTTTGAATTTTGAATTTTGAATTTTGAATTTTGAATTTTGAATTTTGAATTTTGAATTTTGAATTTTGAATTTTGAATTTTGAATTTTGAATTTTGAATTTTGAATTTTGAATTTTGAATTTTGAATTTTGAATTTTGAATTTTGAATTTTGAATTTTGAATTTTGAATTTTGAATTTTGAATTTTGAATTTTGAATTTTGAATTTTGAATTTTGAATTTTGAATTTTGAATTTTGAATTTTGAATTTTGAATTTTGAATTTTGAATTTTGAATTTTGAATTTTGAATTTTGAATTTTGAATTTTGAATTTTGAATTTTGAATTTTGAATTTTGAATTTTGAATTTTGAATTTTGAATTTTGAATTTTGAATTTTGAATTTTGAATTTTGAATTTTGAATTTTGAATTTTGAATTTTGAATTTTGAATTTTGAATTTTGAATTTTGAATTTTGAATTCTGAATTTTGAATTTTGAATTTTCAGTTTGGCACGAACTAATATTTATGTAAAAATAATTATTTTTTTTAGAAATGGACACCTTAAAAATGTTCACTGTTCCGAGGTTATCCATTATCAGTGGCACTAGTAAAATACGCAAGGAGCGGGATCAACCACTTTGCTTTTACTTACACGACTTCCTCAAATATTTCTTTAAAGACAGACTGTGATGGTCACATTGTCCGACATAAAAACGCGTCTACAATTTGTCATTAAATGCATCAGGTTCGCTTAATGATGAGCCACTTTTTTCCACATGATTCGCATCAATAAGCCAATTGCATTCAACAGACAAGACAAGACGACAACGTTTGTACACCATCAATTGACATTTATGAATGCACTCGTATATCTGACCATTGCACAAATAAATATGCTAACTATTTATGGGCATATATTCCTGTGATTGCACTCATGGTAATCGAGATGTATGATCATTGATGTTTGCATTCGTCAGAAGATCACAGGTGAAATTCTAATTGATTGTAATCAATCAGAAAGTTGAGATAAAGGTGCCTCACTAGACGAGTGCAATAACATTAATGACGATTATATTATGTATGTATTTTACTTAGGAATTTATTTTTAGGAATAAAAATTTAGCATGACTCGTTTATGCTACTTAACATGGAAAATGTGCCTGATATAAAGTGATATGTACAATACATCAAGATGTCTAATCTTGTGTTCTCCGAAGGAGATCCAACACAATACAGCTGCAAAATCAAAGAAAAAAAAAAGAATAAAAATGCTGGAGTGTGAAGTATGTTTGGGGATATTTCTCATGGTTGTTTTTGTCGACGAAATCTACAGCTACACCATTGAATTTCTAGAACAATGCAATGGGCATACAGTAAGAAAATATCTTCAAAAAGAGTAAACTTTTTGAATATTTAGACCAGATTTTTAAATGTTACTAGTAGATATGTTTATTGTCGCTTTTCGTACTAAATGCCAGCCGGAAAATGATGCAATAAAAATTTAATTTTGAAAGTTTTGTTTATCAAAATCGGACACTGCGTTTGTGTTAATGTTAGGTCATTAGGTAATTTTATAGTTTCAAAGAAAAAACGAACAAAAGTTGCTAAATTGTCACTATGTATTCGATAAATGGTACATCCTGTACAATTGACGACTGAATGATACACCACTGCATAAATAAATTGGATATCTAAATTTGGCAGCGAGTGAGATTGTTGCTAGTGTGGAAGCGATGACTGCTTTCAATTGGCTTCACGAGCTACCAATTAGCAGCCCGTGTGGATACCACAGACAGCTCAAAATGACAAATTTGACCGTTCTCGAATATTTAGACTAGTGAATAGATTTATAGATTTTAGACCAAACAAGTTTACTTAGATGACACTTTTAATTGGTCTAAGCGTATTTCATAGTCAAAAAGTTGGATGGTCTACACACCATTTTATTCTAGCCTCGTTATTTCTAACAGTGTCTACATCTACAATTAGCATACAAATCAATCACATTACATAAATTTTGATGAGCCGGCTATTAAAAAAATGCATTGCATTCTCTTAGTCAAAGTCTCTTTTATTTCTAGCTTTTTTACATCCATACATATATAAAAGCGGTCAATTTATCATTTCGCCCCAAAGCAACGATATTTTGCAGACTACTCGAAAACATTTAAATTACAATACGTTTCACGAAAATTGCTTTTTAACAATTTCATTCGCTGAAATAGGTTCTCTGAAACAATATACATACATATGCATGTAATTTCCCTTTGATCGTCAAAAAAAAACTTGGACTGTGTTTACAAACAAAAGCTCCTTCCACAGCACTATACATTTTTCCGCTGCCGAATTTCTGTAATTAATTTATGGATGAATGTTGCTATGCGAATGTAAATGTACCTGTACTCGTATCGTATATGTAGTATGATCCTTTCTAGATTTGCGATTTTCGGTGCAAGGGCATGCGAATATGTTTACCACCAGGATATATGGTGATGTGTGCGTTCACCGTAAACCAATATGCATATAAATGTACTTAAACGACTGAACTCGTCTGTTTTTGAGCTAAAGTGCAGAATATGTGAAATGTGAGTAGCATGTAGCAAGGAAGCTTCAGCAAACAAAACAGGCATTTATTGCTTTTCGTAAGCACATTTATACTAGTTTCTCTTTGAAGTGATTAATTCCAGACCGAATTCATTTGCGATTGACAGGATAGAGAGCGGGCGCAAAGAAAAAAATGTATTCAGCACTTCAGCGCGCAGTTTCGTAAATAAAGTTTTACATGATTGGAAGGTGAAAGGATAAGGCTGTATGGTGAAAGTGGAATATTCGTAAAAGGATATAGTCGATATTGAAGGATGATGGCAGTTCTGGTTGGCAGACTGCATTTCCTAAATGTAAATAGGCATGCAATGAAAACTCGCAAAAAGAAGTAGTTCACGTACATTCTCAGTCTTAAGTACTATGCATCCTGTTCTGCTATTGAAACATTGCTTACTCTTAAACCGAATCAATCTCTAGGAATTTACTTAGGTTGATTGTATTTGATACCACGTACCTACAACCAACATAACTTCGTGCCATTTGATGGTAAAAATATAAATTTTTATTTTGTATGCATTTCGGGCAGTCTACCACCCATCATCAGCAACGCGATTAAAAACTGTTTGTAACATTTTTGTCCATACATAGTTGAAATCAAAGAGAGATTAAAAAGGAACAATAAAATTACATATATATGACAAAAGAAGAGATACGAGTACGTTAACAATAACTTTCTAATAAATAACGAAGAGAATAAAAATATTGCACTAATCATTAAAGCTATTAAAATTTTAATCAAATTACGTTAATTTTATTGCACATCGGTTGTAAAGAAGTTTAAAACGAAATTAAATAAATATTATACAAACAAATTCAAATTTACTCGAAATGAAATTTTTTTCAAATTTGAATTAAGAGATTAAAATAATGTGCATATCGAAAGTGATAGGACAGCGTTAATAATAATAAAAAAGAGAGAAAGCTCTTCTCAACGTGTGATAAGACGAAACAGCTCTGACTCGATGTTCCCTTTGTCCAGGTTGAGCGCGTTGTCATCTTCATTGATATAAAAGCTCTCGTATGCGTCTAGTTTTCGATCGTCGTTCACACATTTCAAAAGTCGTACCTCGCTTGATGAAACTGGTAAATGCTGCTCTTCAAGTACGTGAGAAGCGAAAGCGGATTTTTTAGGTTCGTTGTTGAATACGTATTGCTTGTGCTCTTCGAATCGTTTCCCGATGGAACGTTTTGTTTGGCCGTAATATTTTTTGTCGCAACTTCCACAAGATATTTGATATATGCCGGGCTTGTTCATTGGGTCAATTCGATCTTTTAGACTTGGTAGCAGGTTTTTTAATTTAAAAGGATTCGAATGCACAATTTTCATTTTGTGTCGATGAAATGTAGTTTTTAAGCCATTCGTTATATCGGGAGCAAAGGTCAATGATACGCGTTTTTCATCCGTTTGTTTTTCGCTGTTTTTCTTTTGGACGAAAAGTGTTGACAATTTTTGTTTTGACTGTTTTTTCGCGTGTAGTTTTATTATTTTATCAACAGTCTTTACTCCGTATCCATTTACTTTGGCTACCGTCTGTATGTATTCATGTTCTTTCACATAATTTGCCAAGGACAGGGGGAGGCTAGCTAGCCGATGGGCAAGAGAATGGAAAACGGCTAGTTTGTGTTGTATCGGTGCGTATGAATCGCTTGTGATGTAGCGTGTTGTTGACGAATTCTTATGATGAATCGCGATACTGATTTTATTTAAATGTCGATTCAGCTCCAAATCTAGGAACGCTAACTTTTCGTTCTGTTCGACTTCGCAAGTAAAATTGATATCAGCATGTTGGTTGTTTAGTAGCGTTAAGATTTCGTCTAACTCTGCCTTTTTTACTACTGCGAACACATCATCAACATATCTGTGCCAGATTCGTGGTAGTAGGTTGTTTTCTTGCAGGTTGGTTTCGAAACTCGCCATAAATACTTCAGCGATAAGTGGTGAGAGCGGGTTTCCCATACTTGTTCCCGAGTCAATTTTGAAAAACCGATTTCTGAACACAAAAAAATTAGTATCCATGCACATTTTCGCCGCTTGCATGTATGTTTGTAGTTTTTCGTCTGCGATGTTTTGGTTTTGTAGATGTTTTTTTAATGCAACTAAAGCTTCGTTGACAGGTATTGACGGAAATAAAGCTTCAACGTCGAAAGATACAAGGATCTCTTCGTTGGTTATTGTGGCTCCGTTTATGATACGTGCGAATTCAATGGAGTTTTTAACTGCACAATTTTTAAAAGGTGGGAGCTTCTTAACTTCTTCTACCAACCATCTTGCAATTTTCGTACATGGAGCATTGGTTAGCGAAACTATTTGTCGCATTTTTCCGTCCGGCTTGTGTACCTTTGGTAAACAATATAGTCTCGGAACTTCTGGGTTTGAAACCAACAGGCGCCACTTAAGTCTTTCGTCAAAAACGTTACTTATGTTTTTTCTGACTGTGTTGGCTGCTGTGCACATTTTGTTTAAAGGTGATTTTACTATTTCCCTGTATGAATTATTATTGATTAATTCCCATACTTTATCGTCGTTTTTCAATATTTCATTTGTGAAAATAGTTTCAATGTTTGCTCGGAGTGGTGCAATTAATTAAATATTTAATGACATTGTAGTTTCGTTGGTACACAGGGTTGTGGTCTCACCGTGAACCAAATTCCGTTTATGATGTTTTTCGAACTCACGATTCATGTGACGGACTATAATCTCACTGAGATGTTGAACGAGTGCTCATTTACGGGGATAAATAACACTACTGGCTGAGCATGCTGTTGATATCAACAGTTCAATAAAAACAGCAGATAGGATCTAGGAAATTGGATGTCACTAAGACATCTCCGGCCTTAGTCTAATGTTGAACTGTCGCGCCTGTTACTGATTTTTTATATTCGCACTACTCGAAAAAAAAAACAAATTGTTAATATTTACGTAATATCAGTATCATTGATTTTTCTGGCAGTAAATAAAGATGGTCCTAAAATTAGGGTGACCCGACATCCCTCTTTAGGATGATATGTCCTGCTTTTTATACCCTTCGCTCGTAGCGTCAACGAAGGGTATATTAACTTTGTCATGAAGTTTGTAACGCATTGAAGGAAGCATCTCCGACCATATAATAAGTATACATATATGATCAGCATAACATGGGGAGTCGATTGGGCAATGTCCGTCTGTCTGTCTGTCCGTCTGTAGCTACGCGTTTTACTCGGCCAATTTAAAAGCTATGAAGCTGAAATTTTGCACAAATGCTTCGTTTTGCTGCAGGCAGTTTGTATGTTTGAATCGGTAAAATCGGACCATGGGGTCATGGGGCTGCTATACAAACCTAACCCCCCAAATTAGGTTCTTCTAAGAAAAACTTCTTTATTTGTGCACCGATTTTAACCAAATTCCACACAAACGTGTTTCTCTTGATGACACAAAACATATCTAAGAATTGATTAAATCTGACCATGGGGTCATGGGATGGCCATACAAACCCAACCCCCATTTTGGTTCTTCTAAGAAACATTTTTTGCACCAATTTCACAAAACCTTGAATTAATGTGTCTTTACCAAAGCAACAAAAAAGTTAAAAACGAATGGAATCGTACTGTGGAGTCATGCTCCCGCAACCCCAATAAAATTTTCCGAGTAAATATTTTTATTTGCCCACTTATTTCAACTAAGCCCAAAACTTTTGTCAAGACGGAAGAAAAAGAATGAGGAGGGGATTAATTAAAAGTCATAGGTACGTCCGAAAAAACTTTTAGCCCAAGGAGAGCGAAGGGTATCCAAATTTCGGCCGCGCCCGAAATTAGCCTCGGCCCCCGGGAGTTGGCGAGCGTAGCGAGCAGGGGGCGAAGCCCCCTAGTTTTTATTAAATTCTTAGCTGTATGTACATTTAAATATAAATTTGCACCTACTGACAACTTTTTAATGCAATAATTGTAATACTGGAAATAGATATGATGCAGCAACAGCAGCAGCGCCCCAATGCAGTTTCATGGAATATGCCGTCACCTAGGCCTGTTCGGTACCGAGATCTCAGTACCGGGTTTCGGTTTTTTCCAATACCCGGTACCACAAGCGGTTTCCCTGACTCAGGTTTTTTTTCAGTACCGACCGTTTTTTTAACCATAAGCCGGTTTTTTGAGTACCGGGTTAAAATCCGACCGACGAGTCGGTTTTTTGTACCGAGTTAAAAACCGACCGACGAGTCGGTTTTTCGGTACCGAGTTTAAAAAAACCGACGAGTCGGTTTTTTGGTACTGAGTTAAAAAAAAACGACGAGTCGGTTTTTTGGTACCGAGTTAAAAAAACCGACGAGTCGGTTTTTTGGTACCGATTTAAAAAGAACGATTCACTTCAACCATGAGCCGGTTTTTTCAGGTTTTTTGGTACCGGGTTACAGTGGCGCAACCACGGGAGGGGCTAAGGGGGCTAAAGCCCCTCCCAGAACCAGAAATTGGGAACGGGAAAATTGCGAAATGAAATATGAAGCAATGCGTTTCGTTAAATATTTTAAGAAAAGTGTGAATTCTTGTTCTTGGAGCATAGGTTATTCGTCAGTTTCGATGGTCTGTGCAATTTTCAATTTATTTCCCAGAAATTTTGTAATATCATTGAGTAAAAATGCAGAATATAAACGAGCAGATCTCAGGTGAGTTTTTGCAAAAAGGGAATGTTTTTTTTTTAAAAATATGTATATGTTTCGGAAAATCCTGGCTTCTTCGTTAATAATTTTTACATCGAGCTTTAAATATTCAAGAGCTGAGACACGTGTTTCTCACACATCGACTATCGACTAGAATTTTAAATTTCAATTACGATTGAAATTATAAAAGATTTTCTTCTGTTTTAAGTTGGGTGGCTTGGTCTAAGTGATTAATATAAAAGGAATATCGATAAAACATATTTCTGTCCATCATTTCATAAAATATTTGAAGCCTAACTATTGTTGTACAAATATAATCTAGTAAAAAATCAAATGGAAACAAGAGTTGTATCCTTAGATGTTATTAGGCCTGTTCGGTACCGAGATTTCAGTACCGGGTTTCGGTTTTTTTCAATACCCGGTTTTTTCAGTACCGACGGTTTTTTTAACCATGAGCCGGTTTTTTTGAGTACCGGGTTAAAAACCGACTCAGGTTTTTTTCAGTACCGACGGTTTTTTTTAACCATAAGCCGGTTTTTTGAGTACCGGGTTAAAAACCTTAAAAAACCGGCTCATGGTTGAAATGAATCGTTCTTTTTAACTCGGTACCAAAAAACCGACTCGTCGGTCGGTTTTTTTTAACTCGGTACCAAAAAAACCGGGATATCGGTACTTTAGAATATCGGGTCCGGTACCAAGTGAACATCGGTTTTGTACCGGGATCCCGGTTTTTGGAACAGGCCTAGATGTTATATCATAACATAACGAGCCGCCTTCGCAGCAATTCACATCTTCAATCAATTAGTTTTTTTGTTTTTTTTTTTTAAAGAGAGTCCGTGCTTCCACATTAGGTACATTTCAACTGAGAAGATAAGCTTGCCTGGAGCCGTATTAAAGCGACATTAACGATTAACCCATCGTCGGTCCAAATTTTTTGTATGTTCCTAAATTCCTGTTTTTCTCTTTTCACAAATTCAGCTCTAATTGCGCTGGGTCTTGTTTCAAAGTTCCTTAACGTTACTCGCAAAACGTAGCGATATAACGACAAGAGTCGTTAGACATAACCGCATATGCCGTACAACAAAATTTACTTTGTTCAACTTGAAAGCTTATACGACGGTTGGTACAACGTGCTGATTACAAGTATGCTGTTCCTGTTACACTTGTATTTAACGACTCTAAGGGTCGCCATAGACTTTGCAATCGATTGTACAATAAAGCTCCTAGTTTTGGGTTCCACTACCGATTTCAATAGAGAAAACGAGCTTAATTGTACAATCGATTGTATAAAAAAAAATTACATCAAAAATAGGCATGGCTGTGATGGGAGCAAAACACCACTGTATAGCGTCATCACGGGGAAATATACCACCATAATTGAACTTGCGGAAGGAAACTCAAATTTCCACTAATGTGGATGGCCATAGCCCCCTCCGTAGTGGTATGGCTGACAACCGTATCACACTCCGAATTCAGTCGGCTTTGTAACGTTGTCGACTACACACGATAGTCGTCATCGCACCATACTCCACTAGGAGTTTGGGTAATCAAGAGAGATAGCCCCCTCCAGGACAAGATCCTGGTTGCGCCACTGCCGGGT
Source organism: Microchrysa polita (assembly GCA_949715475.1). Classification (NCBI taxonomy): domain Eukaryota; kingdom Metazoa; phylum Arthropoda; class Insecta; order Diptera; family Stratiomyidae; genus Microchrysa; species Microchrysa polita. Next base: position 16,202,141 of record OX454415.1, read on the forward strand.
TAAAACCGACCGACGAGTCGGTATTCTGGTACCGAGTTAAAAAGAACCGACGAGTCGGTTTTTTGGTACCGAGTTAAAAAGAACCGACGAGTCGGTTTTTTGGTACCGGGTTAAAAAGAACCGACGAGTCGGTTTTTTGGTACCGAGTTAAAAAGAACCGACGAGTCGGTTTTTTGGTACCGGGTTAAAAAGAACCGACGAGTCGGTTTTTTGGTACCGAGTTAAAAAGAACCGACGATTTGGTTTTTTGGTACCGAGTTAAAAAGAACGATTCACTTCAACCATGAGCCGGTTTTTTTCAGGTTTTTTGGTACCGGGTTAAAACCGACCGACGAGTCGGTATTTTGGTACCGAGTTAAAAAGAACCAACGAGTCGGTTTTTTGGTACCGAGTTAAAAAGAACCGACGAGTCGGTTTTTTGGTACCGGGTTAAAAAGAACCGACGAGTCGGTTTTTTGGTACCGAGTTAAACAAACCGACGAGTCAGTTTTTTGGTACTGAGTTAAAAAAAACAACCGACGAGTCGGTGTTTTAGTCAGGTTTTTAAGCACCGATTCAATTCCAGTTTTCTTTTTTCATTACTTTAGTTTTCAGGTCTTTTATTATTTTAACACGTGGATGTGGATTATTATTATCGGAAATGGTATCATCGAAAGGTGTCGACCAGGGATGAGCATCGAACATCGATGTTTCTGAAACATTTATTATTTTGGTTCGATGGTCGATTTTTTTTTGACCATCGATGGTCGATTTTTTATAACCATCGATAGATTAAGGCTCAACCGATAGTCATGAAATTTAGTAGGAATGTGTAGAATGGTAACCGTCTTTGGCACGAAATACTTAGATCATAGAAGTTGGTAGGGCAAAGACGACAGAGTGCCCCGAAGATTTTCAAATTTGGTCACTAAATAACTCTCGAACGGCTCAACCGATCGTCATGAAATTTGGTAGGAATGTGTAGAATAGCAACAGTCTTTGGCACGAAATACTTAGAAATTGGTAGGGCAAAGATAACAGGGTGTCCCGAAGATTTGAAAATTTGTTCACTGAATAACTCGCGAACGGCTCAACCGATCGTAATGAAATTCGGTAGGAATGTGTAGAATATTAGCAGTCATTGGGACGACTACCTCAGAAGTTAGTAGGGAAAAGATAACAGGGTGTCCCGAAGAGGTGAAAAAAGTCGACTTTTTTATTTTTTATCGGAGATGGTCGTATGGGTACTCAATTCAAAGGACTCTAAGAGTACATTTTATATCAGTTATTCAAGTAACGGCAACGGAGTGATAGGCGTTCGAAGTTTTGCTTACGTTATCAACTGGGTTTTTCTAAACTGTTATAGGTACCGATATGAAACTTTGCAAAAAAGTTTGGTTAGTATGAGCTTATATGCAAGACAAATGTGTAGTAGGTATAAAGACTCAAAAGTCTTACATCTTGTTGGAAAGTGTCGTTGTTGAACGACTGCGTAATCACTATTGGTGTAAAATTTCAACCGGTTTCGTAACATGAAACATTCCATCATTTGTGTGTGAAGTACAAAATCATTCAAGATCTTCTCTCCTGAAAAATTCAAAAAAGAAGGCGCCTGTCAGGCCATAAAATCTTTCAGTTTCAGCAATAAAAAACATGCAGTTGCACTCAAGTCTGTGTGTCGCTCATTTTCATTCTTACGAAAGGATTATCTTTGTCTATACCTTTCGAAACTAAAGAGTCAAAAATATGTAACACCGGACCGCGGCAGATAGTTTATTGTCGCGCGACAATGTAGTGTACACTAGTGTGACGCGCGACACATTTTGTATCATTGAGGAAGGTTCTGTTCCGAAAAAATGTTTGCATTTCCGATCCACAAATCGCCGCTTTGCGGTTCAGGAATATTATCGTGTTCCTTTTGTTTTGTGTTTGCTTCTAAACATAGGTAGACCATGTTGATTAAATCCATACATTTATCAATAAAATACGTGTAGTTTCTGCGGAGAGATCATCTTAATTGGACCAGAAATTAACAATAAGTTTAAAATCCTGTTATCTTTGCCCTATCAGCTTTTGAGTATTTCTCGTCAAATACTGTTAACATGCTACACATTCCTACCGAATATCATGACGATCGGTTGAGCCGTTCACGAATTCTTTAGTGAACAAATTTTCTAATCTTCGGGACACCCTGTTATCGTTACCCTACCAACTTGTTAGTATTTCTTCCCAAATAGAGTTACTATTATATACATTCCTACCAAATTTCATAACGATCGGTTGAGCCGTTCGCGAGTTATTCAGTGAACAAATTTTCAAATCGTCGGGACATCCTGTTAACTTTGCACTACCAACTTCTAAGTATTTCGTGTAAGTATGTAGGCGAACTGGATGATGATTTCAGGGATCGAATATAGGACCAGAAGGGTTTTACATGATTAGCTGCAAGAGAAACTTCTATATTGCTGTAATAGCTTAGCATTGCGGTTTTAGTTATGCGCTTAGCCTCTGCTCGACAATGTTTAAAGTTGGAAAGAGTAAGGGGAGACGGAGAGCGTTTCCACTTGCTACGAGCGTTATCTTTCTTGCGTAACGCATTGGCAACCTCTTGAGTAAACCAAGGGAAGTTTTTAATTTTATTAGGCGCGTAAAGCGCGCGATGAGAGTGCTAAGATACATATAGAATTTATCAACAGCATAATCACAGCTTAGATTGTCGAAAAAGGAAGACCAATCAACTAAGTCCAATTCAAAAGAGATTGAATTAAAGTCAGCTTTGCGGAAGTTAAATCTGCGAGCATTAGAGACATGTTTAGGTGTAGATTTCGGAAGTGCAAGCACTATACAAAGAGGAGGATGATGAGGGTCAGGGTTCACGTAATTGTTAAGAGAGGATGATAGGGATACACAGAAAGGTGAAAAATTATGCATGACCAGGTCCAGAAGACGGCCATTCGGATTTCTGACATAATTTATTTGTGATAGATTACAGAGTGACAAGAAGGATGAAAGCGCTAGAGAATAAGAGTTTGTGGATGTAATATCTAAGCTGCAATCAGAGGCTGTCCATAATATGGAGGGAAGATTGAAGTCGCCACACATTAAGATGGAAGATAGAGGGAAGTTTGTTGTAATAAAAGAAGTAAATTCGATAAAAAAGGTTTCATAAACGCTGAGAGGGGAACTGCAGGGAATATATACGCATGTCACTAGAAGTGTTAATGACGGGGAGGGTTTAATCGCTGAAATTACGCACTCTACAGGCATGAAGTTTGTACAGAGTGAACTAGAGAAGGAACTTTTAACAGCAACAAGGACACCACCGCCGTCTTTTTTGTTAAATAGGCTGAGATTCCGATCACTGCGGTAGACATTATAGTTCGGAAGCATTTCGCCGCAAAGGATACTTTCATTTAACCACGTTTCAGAAAGACAGATAATGTCATCATTATTTAAAATACAAGAAAGATTAAGTTCATCCAATTTAGTCCTAAGCCCACGCACATTTTGATAATATACAGCGATCGTATTATTGTTAGTTACGGCGCGGTCGCCGGGAGTTCTTTTGAAAGGGCTTCCGTTGAACAGAAGTAAAAGTTTTAATGAAAGCCCCCTCAGGCCAGAAATCCGGTTTAAGAAGATTCTCATAAAGCGGAGAAATAGAAATTTTAAAGGATGCAACGATGCGGTCTTTGATGTCGTTCGCAGTGAGATTTTTGCAGTTAAGCAGTTCCGGCCAAGTTATTTATATAGTTATTTAGTGAACAAATTTTCAAATCTTCGGGACACCCTGTTATCGTTTTCGTTGCTCTACCAACTTCTTAGTATTTCTTGCCAAAGACTGTTACTATTCTATACATTCCTACCAAATTTCATAACGATCGGTTGAGCCGTTCGCGAGTTATTTAGTGAACAAATTTTCAAATCTTCGAGGCACCCTGTTATCTTTGCCCTATCAACTTCTAATATCTAAGTATTTCGTGCCAAAGACGGTTACCATTCTACATATTCCTACTAAATTTAATGACAATCGGTTGAGCCTCAAGCTTTCGATGGTTATAAAAAAACATCGACGCTGTACCATCGATGGTAAAAACATCGACCATCGAACCAAAAATATGATTTTCATTACATTACCCGTAATATTTTTTTACTAGACTTGCAATTAGAAAATCTAGGAGCTCAAATCTAGTTGTGAATCACTGGAATCTAGTTGAAAAAGATTTACAGTGTACGTGAATATTTTCGGCTTTCTTTTAATTGCGTATAACTGTAAAAAAAGGCGACCGACATTTTTTTTTTTATTTTTTTTCCGTAGCGAGTACCATGTGCACTATCATTCATTTTCGGCTTGACGCTGACTTATGGGACATCCTGTATATACTCGAAATAATAAATGTTACTCATAAATTCGACTTATTGCAACAACATCAACTCGCTGAACTCAATGATAATGATTAATGTCTAGAAGTAATCAATCTTTTCCACGATACACATACTGACTCAGATATAGAAAATTTGTATGCAGACGCGGCCACTAAACTAGACCCCAGCTTTTCACGATTTTCAGCAAGTATGTCAGTTCTTTCCATTCATTTCGTACACATATGGAAAGATGGTGTAATTTTTGAGTCATGATCCTTCTGAAGAAGTATAAACAGATTGCGTGCTCTCCAACACTGTATCTATCTATTCTTACGGCACAGATATCACGATGATTAACCCATTAACGACGAGACCCTAAAATCTTACCGATTGAGCTGAAATTTTCCACGTCGGCTTAAAATGGCTAAAAACACATTTTGTAGAAAAAATTTTTTTTCGCCGGATGCCGGGTTCAGGCTCCTGGCACTGTTACATATATGTAACATCAGGCACTCGAAGTACTCGAGGGTGTTACATATATGTAACATCAGGCATGATACGGGGAAAGTGTATTCAAAGTATATTTTTGATTTTTTTTTCAAAAAGAAAACATTTCAGTACATTTTTTTTAATAAAGCGAAAAATATATGAAAGCCAATATTTTACATGAAGTTTGGAATGTATATAATGCAACAATAATGTAGAAATAATACGAAATGTGTGCGAAAATTTAGCGGCCTTACAAAAATATTATGTCAAATATTTTATTATTTCATTTTATTATATATGTGTTTTTGCATGTGGAGTTGTTGTTATTTTATTGAGAAATTTCTTGAACACCCACAGAACTAATAGATTTGACAGTTTGTGAATAGGAAAAAAGTTTATAGAACTACAGTAGTTAACAATACAGATTTTTAGGATTATGGAAGATTTGCCAGTAAATTATAAAATTATTGTTTAAATTTTTTGTCAATCTGTCCATCCGCCCAATTTGTCTAGGAAGGACTAAATAAAGAGCCTATAATTCCTCCTTGTCTATAATTTGGTATACATTAGAAACCATTTCTTATTTCGTAGCTCAAAATATATCCTTTTAAATATTATATTAGTAGAATTAAATAAAATAACTAATCCTTGGTCTCATGAAAATAAAGCCTTGACTCCTTGCTTCGGATACTTGACTCCAGCTATAATTTTAATCCACATAGGACAACTATTGTATCCATATTCCGGATTTATAGAGCAATTCTAATTCTGACTCCCAATATTTTTGGTATGTTATGCCAAATATGGCCGCTCAATTTGTCAGTCAAGAAGACACAAGGGTCTAGAAAATCATGTGACATGACTAATTTTAAGGAAAAACCTAAATAATAGCATTTTTTCTTTTAAATTTTAACATTTATGAAGACTATTTATGCTATTTTCCTAGATAAAAATGTCTTGTTAAAATCCGGAATTTTCGTTAATCCGGATTTTTTTGAGAATCCGGGCTTCTTTTTTTTATAATTTATCCGGTCTTCCGCGTCAGTAGTGTAAAAATTCCATAAAATAAAAAAAAACACTTAAAAAGTACATACTCATACACCTCGTATACGAAGAGTGCACTTTCCCCATATCAGGACGGATGTTACATATATGTAACAGTGTTATAAAAGTACTTATAAAACTTAAACTACGGACAATATTTATTTCATTTATTTTTTGTATTGTTTCAAAAAGACCACGTAATGCCATACGATTAATTTTTTCCCAATTTTTTTCATACAATTAAATATAAAAATAAAATTCCTCTACTACTTTTGCCATCGTGACGATTTTCGTCAACACCGAAAAAATCATCAGAAAGAAACCTCTATAACTTCCACAATAGTGAATCAAATTCAGCTAAATTGATTTCTACGCATTGCTAATAGTGTCCAGTACAGGATAAAACACTTTTTAGTGCCGAATTGATATCCTATTCCTTTAGCAGCCGTTTGAAACGAAGGATGTCTTACTGTTACATATATGTAACATCAGGCATTAATGGGTTAATTGAATCAATGGTGAATCATTGCCAAATAAATTTTATTTGATGAAGACGATAATGAGTTCTACTGCGGTTTACATTTCACTGAATAAATTTTACGAAGTAGAAAATTTTGTTGACAAATAGAGTTAAGTCTTTGATGCATCATAATGGGAAGACTGTGTTTGAAGTCATTGGGCAAACAATGAGGAGGTTATTCACGATTTTAACCAATTTTGCGGTTGTAATATGCAAATATCATGTTGCGGTAACTAACATTTATTTACACAAGTGGTAAATTGTTTTCAATTTTATTGCATCAAAAGTTACTTGTTGATAATTAATGTCAATCATAATCTAATGAGCAACTCTCGTATTCGATTCTATGATTTCTGTTGTTTGTCGTGAATAAATCTGCAGTTGTACGCTCACAAACAAAAACTGTCAAAGTACACTTCAGTGCAAGTTTATCACAATAATGAATTCAATGTTAGTAAAATCTTTTATCAGCAATACTGTGCGGTCAAAACACAATGTTCTATTTAAATCTATCCTTTAACAATTTATTTCCATCCAGCGCGCTTTTAACGTAATACCAGGCATTCAATCCGCAGTCACTGAAGCTATACGAAAACTTTTCGGAATTAAAACCAAAACTCTATTCAAATGTTGACACTTTAGCAAGTTTGAGGCATTTTATTTACATACAGAGTGCATCAACATTTCAACTTTGTTCAGCATCCCCTCAGGTCATTTACGCTGTCGTCCATTACGCGACGTCGTCAACGACTCTCCACTCTGAAACTCAACCGCACTACATCAGTTTTTCGATTTTCCACCACACCATCACGACTCTCATCATCATCAACGACAAAAAAAAACAGGACGAATTTGACTACGACGATATACCGCGTGGTTATGTCATGCCACCATAATGTCAATCCTCTTGCCTATAGCACTTTCATTTAGCTTGTGAAACTGAAAGGATTTCATTTTCCATTTTAAATACAACTTAACAGCTGCCGCTACTGGTGCCAGTGCTATGGTGATTCTGCTGATGCCACTGCTTCGGCGGCTGATGCTGGTGGATGAGAACTCGTGTTTGTGCGGTGAAAATTCAAATTCGCAACGTAGAGACGGATGTCCGTACATACGGCGGCGATTGCGACAAAAAGAAAAGCAAGCAAAAGTCCTGAGCGAGCGCCATTGTAGTCAGTTGAAAAGTTTTCAGAACACACTTAACTGCAATGTTATGATTTCTTGCTAAAGTGAACATAGTGTAGGCGGCCGGTGGCGCGGGCTTGCGAAGGGATGCTGCTAAAGGGTTTTAAGTTTGGTGAGTTGGAAGTTTTCACAAAATCACATCCATGATAAAGTTTCCTACAATATATACTGAACAGAAGAACTTTTCATATTTATTTATTTTTTCTCTTTTTGACCTTTTTTATTATGTTGGAAGAAAACTTGGTGAGATGAGATTATTCTGTAAGGAACTTAAATCATATTAAGGTAAGAGTTGTAAGGAGGTTGTTGGGTGCGTTATGGATTCATATACAGCACAATAGAAAAATAAATTAAAGCTCTCCTCACAATATCCAAAGGCTACACCACCCGCACACTTAAATCTCCCAAAAAAAGTACAAGTTGGAAAGGTGTCACCAAAGAAAAATTCACTAGCTGCAAAAAGGAATTGATAACACTTCAATCCGCCCTGCCATATCCATTTTCACAATATGCAACTGGATAAACGATGGCAGTTCAAATATGTATGATGGAGACAAACGCTGTAGATGGCGCGCATGTATGTTTTGACGCAGAGGAGTTTGTGCGCACATGGATGTCCGAATTGTCCAAGGAATTTGTCGATACCAACATCAAATCTTCCGGAGAGGTGGAAAATATGTGTAACTAGTGAGAGGGAATATCTAGAAAATCTGTAAATTTTTGTAATTTTTTTCTAGAATAAAAAAAACGTGTCAGAGCATTTGTCTCGATCATATTTGAACCGTCCTCGTAAGTGGCGGATTGAAGTTATATTAATTCCTTTTTACAGCAAGTGAACTTTTCTTTGGCGGACACCTTTACAACTTGTTGTTTTGCGAGATTTGTTTTTGTAGCTTTCAACTTTTAATTTTGAATATGCCATTTTTATTTTTTGTTTTTCTACTTTCAATATTCCATTTTCATACCCCATAAGATGGTATATACGCCAGGAAATTTAAACAAAAATTTGGCCAAACTTCGGAAAAATTAAGGGAAAGCTGGATTTTTGCATGAGCCTTCCTTTCAAGGTCCTAAACAAGACCCTAAAAGTCCCCGTCTCTACAAGGGTCGCTAGCGGTGCTACAGAGGGTCAAAGACCCTCGAAAACAAATTTGAAGCTCTTGTGCTTTTTCAATAAACGATGGAAATACCGAATACGTTCGGGTACTCCTAACGGTGGTCTAACGGTATTTTTACCAATTTTTCAAGAAAATCTCTATAACGGTAACTCGTACTAAAAGCTTTTGTGTGCAAATTTTGTAGCCTATAGAGTTTCGAAGAAAGCGGTCAAATTTCATATCAATACGTGCAGCCTTAAGGGCGCTATGGGGGTTCCATGGGGTTTTTCTTGGGGTTTTTCGTGAATGGCGCTAAGACTGGGGAGTGCGCTCTCTGGTCTTCTGGGAGAAGTTTGTAGCTTATGCGGCTGTTAGTAAGACGCCAAAAGTCCCCAAAGATGGGGGCCCCCTAACGAAGTTATGAGGGTCCAAAGATTCAATTAAGCAGTTTTTGGGGAATATCTCTATAACGGTAACGTCCACGGAAAACTATTATATAGCAAATTTGTAGCTTATACAACGCTCAACTAAATATCCGAATTTCAGATCGATGCGTGCAATGCTAAGGGCGCTATGAGGGTCTCAACCGTACAATAACGGTATTTTTCGGTTTTTCGTGAATTTCTTCAAAACGGGAACGCATTCGGGAGAGAGGCCTATAACAATTTGTTGCTTCAGTAACCTCAACTTAAAATGCCAAAACAACTCATCTATGCGAGCACCCACTACGAAGCTATGAGGGGTCAAAATTAAACAAAAAACCGCTTCTCGGAATTTTTTTAATAACGGTAACCTCTTGAGAGAACCAATCTAAGATAAATTTGTAGCGCATGTGGCTGTCAGTAAGGAGCCAAAAGTCCTCAACGACAGAAACCCCCGTAGGGAAGTTATGAGGGTCCAAACATCCAAAAATGCAGTTTTTTGGGAATATCTCTATAACGGTTATGTCCACCGAAAACTGTTATATGGCGAATTTGTAGGTTATACAACGCTTAATTAAATATTCGAATTTCAGATTGATGGGTGCAATGCTAAGGGCGCTATGAGGGTCCGAACCATACAATTTCGGAATTTTTGGTTATTTTCCTGAAATTCTCTGTAACGGTAACGTATAACAGAGGCAGTCTGTAAAAATTTGTTGTTTGTATGGTTCCAAATAAAATGCTCCACCGATTTGAATGCGCCTGAGGCAACCATACGTGCATTATAACGTTTAAACTAACTAATTTTTTAGGAAGGTATGTTTAGTATGTAGTATGTAGTGTATGTGTGCACGTATGGTTGCCTCAGGTGCATTCATATCGCTGGAGTATTTTATTTGGAACCATACAAACAACAAATTTTTACAGACAGCCTCCGGTATACGTTACCGTTAAGGAGATTTTCACGAAAATAACCAAAAATACCGAAATTGTAAGGTTTGGAGCCTCATAGCGCCCTTAGTACTGCACGTATTGATCTGAAATTTGAACATTTACTTAAGAGTTGTAAAAATTTCTAATTCGCCATATAACAGTATTCGGTGCACATTACCGTTATAGATATATTTCCAAAAAACTGTTTATTTGGATGTTCGGCCCCTCATAACTTTGCTAGGGGGGCTCCCATCGTTGGGGACTTTTGACGTCGTACTAACAGCCACACGAGCTTCAAATTTGCCTCAGACGGTTTTCCTCTAGAGGTTACCGTTATTAAAATTTTTTTGAGAAGCGGCTTTTTGTTTAACTTTGACCCCTCATAACTTCCTTGGCGGTTTACGGGTAAATGAGTTGTTTTGGCATATTAATTTGAAGTTACAGAAGCAACAAATTATTACAGGCTTCCATCCCGAATGCGTTCCCGTTATAAAGCAATTCACGAAAATAACGAAAAATACCGTTATTGTGCGTTTCGGACCGTCATAGTGCCCATAGTATTGCAGGCATCAATCTGAAATTCGGATATTTAAATTGTTGTATAAGCTACAAACTCGCCATATAACAGTTTTCGGTGCACATGACCGTTATAGAGATATACCCAAAAAACTGCATTTTGGGATGTTTGGACCCTCATAACTTCCCTACGGGGGTTTCTGTCGTTGAGGACTTTTGGCCCGTTACTAACAGCCACATGAGCTACAAATTTATTTCAGATTGGTTCTCTCAAGAGGTTACCGTTATTAAAAAATTTCCGAGAAGCGGTTTTTTGTTATCTCTTTGACCCCTCATAGCTTCGTTGGGGGTGCCAGCATAGATGAGTTGTTTTGGCATTTTAAGTTGAGGTTACAGAAGCAACAAATTGATACAGGCCTCCCTCTCGAACACGGTCCCGTTATGAAGATATTCACGAAAAACCGAGAAGTACCGTTATTGTACGGTTTAGACCCTCATAGCGCCCTTAGCATTGCACGTATAGATCTGAAATTCGGATATTTAGTTGAGCGTTGTATAAGCTACAAATTTGCCAAATAACAGTTTTCCGTGGACGTTACCGCTATAGAGATATTCCCCAAAAACTGCTTAATTGAATTTTTGGACCCTCATAACTTCGTTAGGGGGGCTCCCTTCTTTGGGGACTTTTGGCGTCTTACTAACAGCCACAGAAGCTACAAATTTCTTCGAAAAGACCATAGAGTACACTCCCCCGTCTTAGCGCCATTCACGAAAAACCCCAAAAAACTCCTTTTTTTAAGGTTTGAACCCCCATAGCGCCCTTAAGGCTGCACGTATTGATATTAAATTTGACCGCTTTATTCAAAACTACATAGACTACAAATTTTCCATACAAAAGCTTTTAGTATGAGTTACGGTTATAGAGATTTTTGTGAACAATTGTTAAAAATACCGTTAGACCTCCTAGCACCGTTAGGAGTACCCGTACGTATTCGGTATTTCCATTGTTTATTGGAAAAGCACAAGAGCTTCAAATTTTCCATACACGACTTTTCTGTATATGCTACCGTTATCGAGTTATTCATAAAAACCCGTTTTCGAGGGTCTTTGACCCTCTGTAGCACCGCTAGCGGCACTCGTAGAGACGGGGACTTTTAGGGTTTTGTTTAGGACCTCGAAAGGAAGGCTCATGCAAAAATCCAGCTTTCTCTTAATTTTTCCGAAGTGAACTGCCAATTTTCCTGGGGTAATAGGGTATATTGTTTTTGTTACCCGATATTATGTAACACCTCTAAGGAGTATATATATAAATGAGGGTCGGTCGGTCGGTCGGTCGGTCCCTGATTCGAATAAGCCATGTCCGTCTGTCTGTCTGTCTGTCCGTCCGTCTGTCAGTTCGCACGATAACTCCCGAAATAATGAAGCTAGCATTTTGAAATTTTGGTCAGATGATTTTTTTGATAAAAGCTTGGATGGTATTGAAAATGGGCCAAATCGGACCAAGGGTTCCCCTATCTCCCATACAAATGACCCCTCCGTGATAGTGTAATTCGGACATATTTTTCGACAAAATATAGCTAGGGACCTGAAATTTTCACCAGTGCCAAAAATTTTGACATATGTTTGAAGTTAGTGGAAAGTGGAGAAGGTCTGACTACCCCTACCTCTACATCCCCTACAAAGCAATATGCCGCCATATCTTTTGATAGAATGTCCAGAAAAACTTGAAATTTATAGCAAATGATAGCTGCTGAATGCTGTTATAAGATATGAAAGACGTGCGAGATTCGACCCATAAATTGAATATTTTCGGTTCTACGCGCATTCTAGGTATGTACATGGGTATAGGGTATACACTCATCGTTCTATTCGCACGATTAGAATTCGGTCTCGTTAATTCTCCATCTTGCATCTTCAATTTTTAATTTTTTCATTTTCCATCTTGCATTTTCAATTACTACCCGATTTGAATTTTATATTTTTATTTTTCTTACTCTATTTTTTCATTTTCTATCTTCCATTTCCCATTTTTAATTTTATTTTTTTTTTATTTTTCCGTCTTCCATTTTTTCATTTTCCGTTTTTCTTTTTGATTTTCCGGAGTATCATATCAAAGGGGACGTCGAGTACATTACATATCCATAACTAAGAGAATAATTCAAGTTGTCAATATTTTATCACTTGATGGGAGAGCTTAATCGAACGAGGGCATGCGGGGTGTCGTATCAAAGAGGATGTCAAGTACATTCCATATCCTGCGTTAGATACTTGTTCCAAGGACCCTCAAAGGAAAAATTTGGCTCAAATGAAAAATTTTCGTGTTTTCCGTATGTGTATCTTTATAAAGGCGTAATATTCCATTTAAGTCCGAATTATTCCAGTTAGTGACCTTGAAACAGGAAACAAGTACCTGATATGTAATGTACTCGACGTCCTCTTTGATATGACATCCCACATGCCCACGTTCGATCAAGGTGTGAAATTAATGTTCTTTTATGTCCTTTTTTAGAGCTTTGCGATCATTTTTTTTCTTAGCAAATTTAATGGTAGAATATTCAGCTATTATAGATTCTTAAAAGTAATAAAAGAAGTGACAACTTGAATTATTCTCGTAGTTATGTCTTTGGAAAGATACACGGGAAACACGAAAATTTTCCATTTAAGCTCGACTTATTCAGATGAGGGTCCTTGAAACAAAAAAAAAACAAAGAACGGATATGTAATATACTCGACGTCCCCTTTAGTACGATCCCCGCATGCCCACCTCCGGTCAATGATTAAAGAGTATCCTTTTTTGTCCTTTTGGGACCTTTCCGATCAAATTTTTTATAATGAAAATGTCATCAACAATCAATCAGAACGCGAGTGAACATTTATCTTAAATTGAGTAAATAAAAAGCAAGTCTCCACGGCATCGTTTTCACGGGAGATATATATGCAAGTTTTTCGATCGGTGAACTCAGTACATACCTTGAAGAAAAAACCTGAATACATGTTTCACTTTTTCCCTAATTGGTTGAGTTCATGTAAATATTTTCATTCATATTATACGTTCACGTCCATTCATACACACACACAGCCGTTTCCCGAGTCCTCATAGTATCGCAAAACTCATTCTTAAACTTCATCATAATACGCAAACTTTCGCTGAAAACGGTATTCAATTCAAACTGTATGCTACCGGTGCGTGTGTAGAGAAAAGCTCATTAAAAACTGTCGAAAGGATGCACAATATCCAATATTCCCATACAAGTACTTCAATCAAATGCACTTTTCCGTGTGCTACTGTTTTTCCAACTTTTCATATAGGAATATCTTGCATGCAAGGAAGTCAATATGAAAACGACACAAAGGTTGCCGGAATAGTTATTTCAATTTCCTTTCAAGCCCGCCAGGATATACGAATATGCACATCATGTTTCAGTATGAATCGGGAATTGTGCGAATTCGATTCGAATCAAGGTAGATGGAGACGTGCTGCATTGAGCCCCGCTATATGAGCTAAAAAGGGCGGTATATTGAAGTTGGCTGGCAATATGTCTAAATGAAAAACAGACTTTGCAAAATTATTATAGCCTACGGGGAAAGTATTGCTAATACAATGGTACGTAGGTGGTACTCTGACGTATCCATTATTGGAATTGAAATTCTATGGCACGCATCATTTCGTAAACTTTGCAAATACAAATTGCATCTATTCACGTCATCATCAATAATATCTGTACATATCTAGTATGTAGTATAGTGAGTTAGATCAGGTATGCTTTACGAATTCCAAACATTTCATATCATACCTATGAAATAGACCGAGTGGATTATGTAATTTGTTGCATAGTTGTATAGAAATTAGACAGCATACCTTTTGGGACTACTTTCGACATGATGAATCGATGATGGCAAAGGTATGAGGAGATTGATGGCCACCTAAATGGATGTCGATACAAAGGAATTTCAAAGAGTACACTGGGATACTTTCAAGAATATCTAAGAAATCTTATGGAGGATTGGGATAATTGAATTTGGTTTAGTCCTTCTGGAGTGTCTACGAGTATAGGGCAGTACAAAGCGGCTTATTCACTTGATTGATAGGATTAGTAGTTCAAATACGTATAACAATTAATATGTTACCGATTTTATTTCAAGGATTAAGAGAAAATATATATGTATATATAATGTTAGTAACCCTGACTTCGTTATTCGTAATTTTCTGAATAGATGTAATTTCTGATTATGCCATTGGAGCCAAGATCAGCATACATACAAGTACAGACATACCCACAAAAAAAAACAACTTCTATAGGTGACAGTCGTGCTCTGTGGCCGTGATCGTTCGGTCGCCACTCTGTGAAATAGAAACTCATAGAGAAACGAGTTTCCAAACTCGGCACGACTCGTCGCAAGTTTATTATTCAGAAGAAGATGATAAGAAATATTCTTATCGTAGAAAATTATAAACAAACAATGCGACTAGGAAGTGGTATGGCTGACAACACAGCCACTCCGAATTCAGCTGTCTTTGTAACGTTGATGACTACACACGATAGTCATCAACGCACCATGCTCCACTAGGAGTTACGGTAATCAAGAGAGAGAGATAGGTGACAGGCAAAGAAAAAATCATCAAGTGGAAAAAAAAAAATTAGCTGCCATCACTTCAATTAATTTTCAACCATTCAAATCCTGTTTCGCATTTTGCACAAAAAAGTCGATGGTGCCTCAAACATCACACCGAGGAAAATGTCCTTCTGAATATGGTATCCTGAAAGGATTACCAAATGAATAAGGAAATATAAAAAGGAACTGCAAATAATCGCAAAATACACTGTATATGCGACTTTGCCTACGGGACCAAAATATTTTCATAAAAGAAAATGGTTCCCTTTATTATCAGTTCTTTCGTTTCCTTCTTCATTGAAAATACCTCTCATGGAAGCTTCTCATAAAAAACCTGTTTTTTGATAAAATAGATGGTCTATATGTGGAAACAAAAAGGACGTCACTTTAATAGGTATGCGACAGGACATTTATATTCTACTATAGCCATAAAAATCCAACAAAGTCGCCACGGGAAGACGCAATGCGAAGGCATTAATTGGTTCACTTTGAACATTAATTTACGGTTATGCCAGTCACTGGTCTAAATGGCATTTTAGGATTTTTGGATACCACCACCAGAGGATCATGCGTATCGAATTTCCAAAAAAATCTCAACACGGAGAGAGGCAGTCTCCCTAGACTGGATACTCTACGCCTCTAGTAGACGCAGAGTTACGCCAGATTCTTACTGACTAACCCCAAAATAGCTCTTCCACGCCAGGGGTCCCTGCGGAACTAGCTTTCGTTATTACTTCGCAGGAACGGCTGTGGGTAGTTACTCATCTCCGCGGTTTGCTAACTTACGCCTGGATTCCTACGAAGAT
Source organism: Microchrysa polita (assembly GCA_949715475.1). Taxonomy (NCBI): domain Eukaryota; kingdom Metazoa; phylum Arthropoda; class Insecta; order Diptera; family Stratiomyidae; genus Microchrysa; species Microchrysa polita. Next base: position 16,218,111 of record OX454415.1, read on the forward strand.
CCTTGAGAATTTCACGGACCGCTCTGCTGACTCCTGCCTCCCAATTTTCGTTGGATTACAACATTAAACCAACCAAGTTACCAGTATCCTCCGTGCTCCGTAAGAAATAGGGTAAGGTATAGTAATTCACTTCCCCATGTTTTCTGTTTACCCACTTCGCTATGTCGGGTATTACAGTCTGCGTCCATCGACCAGTCCAAGCATAATCCCATCTGAGTTGCCACTTTCCCTGGTACTCCATAAACTCTCGAAACCTCTCCTAAATACCGGATAATCAACAGTTCCCTCGTTGCGCCCGCGGTACAGCCTGTTAGTCTCGTCTACGAGTAACTCCATTGGCATCATTCCAGCTACAACATTAAGCAGCCTCGTGCGAAGTAGTGCGATATGCACAGCATACTCTTAGTGCGCACCTTCTATAAACCGAGTTACTCGACTTAGCATAACACAGGCATACTGTAGGACACCCAAACTGGCGACGCATACAACAATATGGATGTTACAGCCCTAGACAATAAAAGTCTTAAGGTACATTTTCGTAGACACGACTGCACGACAGCGACTTGCTCATTCCATATTTTTAGAATGAGAGAGAAACGAGTTTTTATATGAAATGAGCGAATCGCTGTCGTGGGCCGCGTCGAGGACAACGTACCTTTATACTCGCCCTACACTGTAACAAAAGTGGTGCTAATAAAACTCCAATCCGGTGTTCCTTGGAGTCCGCCCTCGACTGGTATCTATATTATTTCAAAAGATCGGTGTTTAATAATTACCTCAGAAGGGAAATATTTGATTACTCGAAAAAATCATTAATTGTTTTCCGGTTGGTGTTTTTCAAAAACCGTAATTGGGAGTTTCTAAATTATTTTTTTTGATTAAAAAATAACTCCACTCCACCCTATAGAACGCTGCTGTTTTTTTTAATTTAAAATAAGATGCACGGATATTTTTGACCACACCGAGATTCGATCTCCGGACCTCTAGATTACTAGCATTGCAACTCAACCAAGTAAGCTACAGAGCGCACACTTGCACTGATATCATAGAACCATCATAAAATGTCAATATAATGAAATGCGAACATTCTCAATTGGTGTTTAAAAAACCCCAATCGGATAATTTATTGATACCAAACCAAACATGTTCGTCTATTGCCCGAAACTTAGGTTGGAGTCAATCATAACACCCAAGTACCTAACGGCAGACTTAGATGTTATGACCGTTCTTCCAACTCTAATTTTGATGACAGGCTTGTTTCCGCGCTAGAACAGTTTCCGCTTTATGCTCCGCAAGTTCCAGTTCGACATACGGCGGGTCCTTGGTGATTGCGACCACCACAATGTTATCCGCGAATCCAACCACCGCACCGTCACTCTCTTAGGCATTGCAAGATGGAGTCGTACATTATATTCCACAGAAGGGGACCAAGCACGGATCCCTGTCGAACGCCCGCGGTTACCGTGTACTCATTTGCTCCTTCAATAGAGTAATATTCTAGGTTGTGACACGAGAGGTAGCTCTTCTACACCGTACACGTAGTCGGGCACACCCATATTCTGCAACGCGGCGTAGATGCACTCTAGCTCGCGGAGTTAAATGCGTTTCTCAGATCGAACGTCACCACACCATGCCACAACATGTGCCTTTGCAGAGAGAGTCGGTTGCTAAGTTTGTTAATAGTGTGATTTGTGATAGCGTTCGCTGTTGAATGTTCTCGTCGAAAGTCACACTGTCAGCTATAGAGATTTTCCCTCCTTCTTCGACTACCGCGGACAGCCGGTTGAAAATAATCCGTTCAAAAAGTTTTGCAGTGGTATCAAGTAGACAAATAGGGCGATACAAATTTGGCTCGCCAGTTGGCTTATTATAACTTCAATAAACTTCCCCAGCATTGTTTGAAGTGCTACTTTCAGAGCTTTGTTTGGAATGCCATTTGGACCTGGTGATTTACCGGCCTCCATTCTGGATGCGACTTGGGATAATTCGCTATCTGTGATTACAGGAACGTGGCCTTCTTTTAATGCGGTGCTTCGGTCTCCTGTCTCCAATTCATGTGGAGGAAAAAGGGTTGATACAAATTGTTTCCAACAATACCGGGCACTTAAGTGGTAGCTTTATATCATATACTTTCTTCATTACTACCCTATACGCCATCTCCACGGATTTGTATCGGCGTCCTAACAGAGCTGTCAAAACAAGCTCGCTCGTTCTTAATAATAGCAAGTCTTATCAAATTACTTGCGGTTTTATACGTATACATCAGATTGCTGAGTGTATCGCCGTTGGTCCTAGCCGCCGCGCTTTCAGGCAGACCCGGACCCTCGGATCACAAGTAGTTTCCTCGCCGTTCCTTAACACAGCCTTTCGTAGGCATGCTCTGGGATCTGCGCGGTTCTTTGTTCGGTCGAACCTTCGATGGCGCCTGCCTGCAGGAGGAATGCCCTAAATGCCTCCTCATCAAAACGCCTAGTGGACCATCCGACCGATTCTCGACTACCCCACTCTTGAGCTCAGGCATTAAAATTCCCAGCAATTATCGCGGCATGCACTAAGAGCGCATTTATGCAAGGCGGTACGCCGCTGCTAGAATCGCAGCGGGGCGCGGGTGCTTAAATGCGCCCTAAGGCACTGTTTCCCAACAGGTGGTCCGCGGACCGAAGGTGGTCCGTGAGAGACCCGTAAGTTGTCCGCGAGATACTATGGAGACTACATACTTCTCAAAACGTAGTTTTAATCGTGATTAATTGAAATAACAGGCATGAGCATTGAACAATTTTATAGTATAAATAAAGAACTGAATACTTTCGCTACTAGGTATGTGGTCGATCTGAAAATGCGATGTACAAACCTTAAGATAAGTTGCAAAAAGCTCGGTAGTCTCAGTCTACAGTGTACCGGTGATTTTCGGGAAGCAGTGGATTTTTCCTCGCATAATGTGACACTATTGTCTGTACCTAATTGTTTTTACTTTTTAAATTAATTGGCACAGTGGCAGCACAGTGTCCAAATTTTGCCAGTATCATTTTAAGACAAACCATGTTAGAGTAATCAACCACCTCAATCCTTCGTTAAAAAAGTTAAAATTAATCCGGTAAAACCGCATCCAATGAATTATTATCGGAAAAAGTTAGACCCGTTTAACTCTCAAAGTTAGGTGTGTCTGTCCTGTTCTGGAGAGCCTAAAGAACTGCCGATGTTACTGCCTGTGCCTAATACTTTAATTTTGATAGTTACTACGGTAAACTCTTCATCCATATTCATTTTGTCGAAGGTATAAGAGTGCTCATAAAAAATGGACAAAAGTCGGTTACTCGATGAAATCTTACCTTGCCGGTTTTCAGTTTTTCTAAAGCCGGCCCAACTTAGCGCGGTGTTCGCCGTACCACACAAAAGAAAAACAGAGGAATCGAATTTTATCGTCATTTGCGTGGTTCAGTGAATTCAACCCGCTGACGGTTCGTTGATCATTTGAGCGTGGTTCGACTGAACTGTTGCGCGTGGTTCGGACGAACTTTTTCGAGTATGTTTCGACAAAGCCTAAGTAGAGTCTGCTTAAAATTATTTCATACGAGGCGGTCACTGAGGAGGAATCTGGTGTTTTCTTCTGATGTTTCCAACCATTTTTTTAAAGGTGTCCACTTTGTTGTAGTAAAAAAAAATAATAAAAAAGTCTAAAACTTGCGAAAAAATCGAAAAAATATGGTGGGGCGTAGTGATTCATGTTCAAGCCATTTGCGAGTTGGGAACCACTGCCCTAAGGCATCTAAAAACACTTTGACTTCAGAGTCGTTCGATCGTGCTTGTATTGTGTAGACGGGATGCTCGTTTAAGAAAAATTTGAAGAAAAGAAAACTTATTCCATTCCATCTTTCTCGTTAGTACTTCGATCGAAGAGTTTGATAGAGTAGGTATGCACTGGGTATGCACTATAGATCCTGATCTGGTGAATACTTTAGTAAAAAACAAAGTTGCCTGAAAGGCTGTAGCCCTGTCAATCGGAAAATCATGTTTCGTCCAATAATCTTACTTGTTCGCGTCTTGTTTATTTTTTTTCTTTGGCGGGTGTGACTCTACCGCATATCATTAGTGCTAGGACGAATCCAATCATCCAAAAAACCGTTCCCTTAATATGAGTTAGCTTCATGCAACTCAAACTATTTAATTCAATCATTATTTTCGGTGTAAACTATCAAATTTTTCAAGCTCGTGCCAATCATAATTTTCTTGGTAAATTCAGGTAAATATTTATTTTTAAATATTTATGTTATGCACATGCACAAAATGTATAAACAAGCTTGATGTAGAAGCTCTACACAAGAGCAATCATCCATCATATATTTTGATTTCAATTTCATCTCATGCACCACAGGATGCAACAGCTCTGTCTGCATACCTCAGTACTTTTCGACTGTGGATTGCATTTTTACGAAAAGGGTCCCAAAATCGGATATGGTACGATTCTTATGCAAATAAAGGATATAGCATATGACTTTATATCGTTGTGTGTAATTTATTTTCTTCGCCGAAATAAATTATTGTTATTTCCAGGACAAAATTTTTTTACACTATGTATTTTCTTTCTATCGTTTAAGTAAAAGACAAATGAATCAAATTTACAGAAGAAAGTTTTTTACACATTCATATTGTCCAAATTCCAACGACTTCACATACTTTTCCAAACCAAATTGCATAGTAGTAAATCATATCTGTAAAAAAAGTGGAATTTATCAAGATGAAAAGAGCATTCTGCTACTTCTTTCAAGGATACTTTATCTAGTTTGCTCCACTTGTCGTGTACACATACGCTTTGCATATATGTAGTACATATGTATGTACATGCATGGGACCCTATCTCTCGTTCGTGTCGTACTTGGTATCTTTACTCAATTCATTTCCTTGTTTAGATAACGTGACACAGTGCCCAGGTATGTTTTGTATGTTGTATGTACACCAAGGTGCTAGTAAGGTACCACATTTGTTTGCAGTTGTCAGTACAACAATTTGCTGAGTACTCCATATTACCTTCGCATAGGTACATACATACCAATGTAAGGTGCTCCTATTTCAAGCTATATCCAACGCTGTATAAATCACCATTCACGTATACTAGTGCAGTCAAAATATCCCAATTCAGGCCTCCAAATAGAAAAAAATAGAGTAAGGCTAATTTTTGTTGTTTTTGAATCAGTAGGCTCCCAGGAATCTACAACTGATTTTGCTAAAAAAAATTTTGATCGGAAAGGTCCTAAAAAGGACAAAAAAGGATACTCTTTAATCCTTGACCGGAGATCGGCATGCGGGGTATCATATCAAAGGGGACGTCGAGTACATTACATATCCGGTGTTTGTTTCCTGTTTCATGGACCCTCAAAGGAATAAATCGAGCTTAAATGGAAAATTTTCGAGATTCCATGTATCTTTCCAAAGCCATAACTACGAGAATAATTCAAGTTTTCCCTACTTTTATCACTTTTCAGAATCTATAATGGCTGGAGATTCTACCATTAAATTTGCTAAGAAAAAAGTTGATCGGAAAGCTCTGAAAAAGGACATAAAAGGACACTAATTTCACACCTTCATCGAACGTGGGCATGTGGTGTCATATCAAAGAGGACGTCGAGTGAATTGCATATCCGGTGATTGTTTCCTGTCTCAAGGACATTAAATGGAATAAGTCGGGCTTAAATGGAAAATTACGGCTAGAAAGGTACAGATACGGGAAACACAAAAAGTTTTAAGTTGAGCCCAATTTTGTCCTTTTGAGGTCCTTGGAACAAGCAACAAATGCCGGATATGGAATTTACTTGACATCCTCTTTGATATGACACCCCACATGCCCACGTTCGACTAAGGTGTGTAATTAGTGTCCTTTTATGTCCTTTTTCAGAGCTTTCCGATCAACTTTTTTCTTAGCAAATTTAATGGGAGAATCTCCAGCTATTTTAGATTCTGAAAAGTGATAAAAGTAGGGACAACTTGAATTATTCTCGTAGTTATGGCTTTGGAAAGATACACGGGAACCTCGAAAATTTTCCATTTAAGCTCGATTTATTCCTTTGAGGGTCCTTGAAACATGAAACAAATACCGGATATGTAATGTACTCGACGTTCCCTTTGATATGATACCCCGCATGCCGACCTCGGGTCAAGGATTAAAGAGTATCCTTTTTTGGCCTTTTTGGGACCTTTGCGATCAAAATTTTTTTTAGCAAAATCAGTTGTAGATTCCTGGGAGCCCACTGATTCAAAAACCACAAAAATTAGCCAAAAATTAGCCTTACACTATTTTTTTCTATTTGAAATGCTAATATGACTGCACTATACATACATATTTAGTTTATGTCTGGGAATCTAAGTTTTGTTTGGATTCATGAAAAAATAGACAAAACTAAAGATATGAAATAGAGAAAAGAAATACGTACGGCAGTTGAATAATTTCAAAGAAGTCGCACATAGAACTATGAAGATGCATATCGGTCCACAGTCGGATGCATCATTCTTTGCCACATACGGATATGCTGTGTACACTACACATACTCGTAGATGCAAGAAGACAAAGTGTGCACTCGTATGCACTTTCGACCATAAGGATAAATCACACAGCAAGAGCAAGGATTGTTGCCTCACGGTATGGTGTTGTAGTGTTTTGAATTGTGTTGAATATTTCCATAGAAGTGCATAAATGCACTTGGTAAATATGTCTCCAATTTAGTTCTTGGGAGCAGCAATTTATTCTTATGAGTAAATGCAATTGAAATAATCGTAGTGCAATTTGTGATTGTTTCGGTTACAATTGGAGATCGCAACATTAGATTGCCTTTTCTCGTTGAGCTGACAAATTATTATTATTATTATATGCACGATGAACCATGTTAGTTTAGTTTTGAATATACATAGTCCAGAAAATCCTTAACCAACCGTAAGGCCACGCGCAGACTAAAGGCGTATTGGAGCGTAGCGTAGCGTTAAACCTGTCGCCCAATACAAGCGTTGTATTGGGCGACAGGTTTTACGCTACGCTACGCCCCAATACGCCATTAGTTTGCGCGCGGCCTAAGGCCATAATATAGATTTTTTAAGGAGCGTTCTTTACAGTAGTGCGCAAATTGTGCGAACAAAAGTTGCAAAATTGCCACTTTGAATTTGACAAGCGGTTGTCAAAGCAGTTGGTTGAGTTGCCATAATGCATATCAAAACTGGACGCACACCCAAATGGCGATCAGTTTGGATGGAATGACAATAGCCATTTGGCTGCACGTGACGCCATTTGGCGACTAATCTAGATGGACCTTTATAAAAACAAGTCTAGCTAATATTATAGTACCTACCGTGAGCAAATAAATTTTTTACTCTATTAATGCGCCATGTTGTATATTTACAACGTTTTCTAAAAGCCACAACAAACCATAGTCAATTTTTGATTTGATGATTGATATTCTTGTGTTAGCTTACGTCCATTTAACCCAAAAAAAAAACGGGTTGGGTACGATATCTCGCCCATCATATTCTCGTTTTTCAAAATCCCGACATTCAATATCCCGCCATTTCAAAATCCCGCCAATTAAAAATCCCGCTCAATTAGAGTCCCGTCTAATCAAAATCCCGACAATCCAAAATCCCGCCATTTCAATAACCCGCTTATTCAAGATCCCGCTTTTCAATATCCCGTCACAAAAGGTAAGTATTCTCTCAAAAATCGCGCGCGCGATTTATGAAAGAATACTTACCTTTTGTGACGGGATATTGAAAAGCGGGGCTGAAAAGAATACATACCTTCTTACTACATCACATTTGGCGTTAAAATATTGATACTGCTATACAGGTTGGAAAGTGAAAGCTAGCTAGTATTCTCTTATGAGTGAGGCGATGAGATTCATTTTCAATATTAGTGAAAATACCTATGTATTTTTCCGAATTGACACGAAGTTTGGAGGATGCAGATGCCGAAAAAATAGCAGATTGGTTTGGAATTAATTATATCCATGGGAAAAATACCTTTAGACGTAGCCAGCAGTGACTTTTACCTAAAGAGGACTATGAAAAAACGGATTTTTTGAGAAACTTGTCGCATAAACTAATGTAAATAATTGATAAGTCGAACGTATATCTATATTTTTTTCGTTAACAATAAAAAAATTTGGCGGTATTTTGACGGGATTTTTTTATTATTTAATAGCGGGATATTGAAATGGCGGGATTTTGGAATGGCGGGATTTTGAGGTGGCGGGATTTTCAAGTGGCGGGATTTTGAAATGGCGGGATTTTGGAATGGCGGGATTTTGATATGGCGGGATTTTGTAGTGTCGGGATAACGTAAAGCGGGATTTTTTGGAAAAAGCAGGATTATGAACGGGCGGGATTTTGTTTTTCGGGATTATGTAGGTATCCCAAAAAAAAAACCTTTAAAAAATCCAACTTGCCTGGACAAGTTCGGTGCATCGTGCATGAGAGGTCGAAAAAAGCTATAAAGGTATTCATAACTGCGAAGGAAATTTTATGTAGTTTATTTCGTTTACAAAAAAAAATCTCTAACATAACTGAATGAGTAAAAACATTATTTAATAATCGGGTCAAAGGACATACTTATTCTTTTGTTGAATTCATATATGTAGTAACCTTCTTTACCGCGTCATTGTCGTTGATTTTAGAATGCAATAAATTTAACCGAGATTTTCGTCATACATATCACACATGCAATTATTTGACGTCCGTTTGGATAATATGCAACGGCTCGTTCGTATATGGGAAAATATATTTATGCCTGCACCCTGCACGCATCACGATAAGAAAATGATTTATGCATGAGTATTAGTATACTTGAGCTATTGCAAAATGAATGGCTGTGCCTTTTGTTGGGTAATTCCATGCTGCGCCATTCTCTGTGGACATTTTAGCTAAGGATTTATGTTTAATGGTATATTTGATTCGCACCTTGCTAAATGCTGATAGGTATTCGGTTTTCAGTGAGTCGCTAATCTGGTCAAGATAATAGGACGATTAAAATTTACTCAGAGATTTATGGAATTGATTATTGTATTACGATTCCTTTAAGTATGCAAATTACGAAGGCAACTCTAATGCGGTGTGACTTTTTTACGACTTCGTTCCAGGGATATAACAAATGCTTTTCTCTGAAATCAATCAGATTGACGCCAACTGAACTAAAAAAATAATCATAGGAAAAAAATATATTTGTCCTAAATTACTCTGGTATACCTACGCATTTTTATTACAAAATAAGTAACGGTAAAACATGTGACGTCCACTTACCTGTAAAGAAAAAAAATGGAAATAGTTAAGAGCGTTTACATAGATATGGTTAAAAGAGTAATAATAAATATTGTAAGAAACCCGATTGCAGAGAAGAGGTTCCAAATTTTTGAATTGAAAAAAAAATGATGTCAGTATGGGTCTAGCGAAGATTTCGTCCAGGGGACAAGCCCGAAATTTAGAAAAAGTTTGAGGATAGGTATCTAATTTATGACAACGATTGACACTTCAGTTCGTCAGTTTAAATTGTTTTTCCGGAAAATATGGTTCGAAAAAGTGTTAACAATATTAAGAAAGGGCAATAAAGAACGCCTTTTTTCGCTTTGTACATTTTGTTCCTGTTAAACTTTTTTTTTTAGAAATTCTACAGATGCACAATGACACAAATGTTCAAAAATCACGATTAGGGGGAGTCCGGGAGAGTTGACCATATGGGAGACTTGAACCAGTTGAGTTTATTCTTTGGAATCTAACGACTAGAGGTTGATTTTTTAATCAGAAGGTTACCTATTCTAGGCCGCATCTGAATACCATATCCAAATGTCGGACACTTGTTTGTTTCGGAAAATAAACAGACAAATTTATTTTTCATGACAAAAAGTGAAAAATTAATTTTTCAAATAATTCTAATTTTTTTTAATCGATAAATAGTCAATATATTTGTTTTAGTGCAGACGTCTTCTTAATTAAGTATTTGATCGGAATATAACGAGTTTTCCTACTTTGGTGAGTCGTGCGCTCCAGCTCAGAGCATTTTTACCCAAAAAAGCGCCAACCGGGAGACTTGAACCATATAGAAACTGACAGCTATATGGTTCAAGTCTCCCGCCCTTAAAATATATGTAATTTCAGCTAATTTTTGGAATATATTTCGAAAATCTATTCAGGAGTATACATTCAGGTGCGAAACCCCTTTAACTTAAAAACCTTTCTTAGCCTTGTGGAAATGACGTCCGGGTGAACATAAATTAACATAAAAAAATCACATAATTTATACTAGGATTCAATTGAACGTTCTTAGTCCAGTCACAAGCCAAAAAGAACACGATTACGTTTTTTTTTCGTAATATATGATGAGAACGATAAAACATTTTAACATGTCCGTCAAAAATATTACTTTTTTTTGGCAATTTCAAATGTATGGTCATGTCTCCCTCTATGGTGGCCCAACTCTCCCGTCAGTTGGGGAGACTTGAGACATTTTGAGGATTTTTAATAAGGAGATCTGTGCCATACACTATGGATTTTTATCAATAAATACCAATCAAATTTTAAAGGTAACATCACGCACTATGTAATAAAAAATAAATGGCATCCATTTATCCAATGGATAACTTTTTATCCGCGATGAAGCAAAAAGTGGCTAAACTCTTCCGGACTCCCCTACATTTTATTCAGAAATTTTTAATAACAAGCAGCAAAAAAATCGACTAGGAAGCAGTGTCGCTGGCAACTGAATCATACTACAAGTTCAGTTGTCGAGAAATGTTTTTGACAATACATACGACAAAGTCGACAACGCCCCTCAAGAAGTTACGATAAGACGAGGAACTTCTGAGGCAGATGCACGCTAGCATTGTTTCGCTTTTTTATGTACAGTTAATTTCAATTTTGGGACTCCTCCAAGCTCTACCTACAAAAATGCCGTTTCAGAAAACAAAGTTCATTCATCTAACCTACGATATGCTCGATATTCCGCAAGCCATCGTGCTCGTCATTCTGCGAACTCTTGCATTTAGAAATTTCTCTATTCATATGAATAGAAATCTTTTGACAAAAAATCCATCTAAGATAATTGATTTTTTTTGAGAAAAATGAACTTTTCGTCGAAAAAGAACAAATTACATTTCGAATCAATTTGCAAAAATGAGCAAATTTCGCCGAAATTCGCATCTATTTCGTAAAAACGAAATCTCCGTCGCTCTATTATAAACCTCTGCTACAAAAGATATATCTTCTACTAATTTACCACGATTTCGTAAAGATTTGGTTGAAGATTTTGGTTGATATTGCGTTCATTTCGTTGAAAATGCATGGAAAAATCCGCTTTAGTTAATTAGAACAGGCTGGAGGATTTTAACCGGGTGGATTTTTTCCTGCTGATTGAATTTAAACTTTAGAACCAAAATTGTTTGTTAATGAGTGAAGCTACATATTTTTTCTGGTAATCCCAATGTTGTGAAAAAATATTTAAAATTTCCGACACTGTATTTGTAAGAATATTTAGAGAGTAGAGAACGCCATAGATGACAAATAAAATAAAAACTATATTTTCATTTAATTCAACACCATACGTGGAAATTTTTTTTTTTTAGAACACCATGGAACGTGAGTGATACATTTCTTAGAATTATAAGCTTTAAGTATTTGTAAAAAATAACATACATAGTTCAAATAGCTCTTCAGCCTAATTTTTTTTGTAAGATAAAAGGCTTCTCGGTATGTTCCGGCAGGAAATGCGATTCTGTAGAATCAAACAAAGCCAGAATTTAAAACGGACATTGATCTCGCAAGTGCAATATGCAGTCCAAAAGCCAAAAATAGCACTGAATATAAATGAGCTACGGTCTAAAAAGCAGAAACGGAGGCCAGTTGAATGTAAATCATAATCTGACCAAAAACAACATAGTTGTAAAAGTTACCCCGCCAAAGAAAAATGCATCTGCCGCAAAAAGAATACATATCCCTCCAATCCGCCGCTCATATGTCATTTTGTTTTAGGTGTAAATGCTGGAGAAGTTTAAATGTACAGGACTACTTCTTAAAGTAATTTGGTGGGAGCTTTAACATTTTATTCGGTGCCACTTTGACGGCTCCCTCCAAATTACTTTAGGAAGTAGTCCATTTAAACTTTTCCAGCATTTACACCTAAAGCAAAATGACATATGAGCGGCGGATTGGAGGTATATGTATTCTTTTTGCGGCAGATGAATTTGTCTTTGGCGGGATAACTTTTACAACTTTGTTGTTTTTGGTCAGATATCATATATTTTTGCATACTTAAATATCCAACTAATATTTTTGTTTTGGGATCCTGATGTCCCAGTGTCCCAATTTCCTAATGTCCTTATGTCCGAATGTCCCAATGTGCAAATATCATAGTGTCCCAATGGCCTAATGTCCGAATGTCCCACTACCGTAGTGTCCCAATGTCCCAGTATCGCAATATCCCAATGTCCCAGTCTCCCTGTGTCCCACTTAATGTCCTAATATAGCAATGTCCAATTGTCCTAATGTCCCAATTTCCTAATATCCTAGTTCCCCAATGTCCCAAATGTCCCAGTATACTAATGTGATAATATCCCGATGGCCCAATGTCCTAATGTCCCAATGTCCTAATATCCCGATGTCCCAATACCCCATGTTCCAGTGGCCCAATGTCCCCACGTCGCAGTTTCCCCAGTGTGCCTTATGTCCCAATATCCGAAAGTCCTAATGTGCTAATGTCCCAATGTCCTAATATCCCAGTGCCCCAATGTCCCAATGTCACAATATCCCAATGTCTCAGTGGCCCAATGTTCCTATGTTCCAGTTTCCCAATGTCCGATGGTCCTATTGTCCCAAAGTCACAATAATGTCCCTATATCCTAATATCCCAGTGGCCCAATGTCCCAGTCTCCCAGTGTCTTATGTCTCAATATCCAGATGTCCCAGTTTCCCCAGTGTGCCTAATGCCGCAATGTCTTAATGTCCTAATGTCCCAAGACCCCAATTTCCCAATTTCCTAATATCCCACTTGTTAAATATGCAACCTGTAATAGTAAAGCAGCGGAACGAACGATAGAAGAGAGAAAAGATGCGTACGCGATGCTGGCTAATTTGCAACTGGTTTATTAAAATTCATGTTAGTTGGCTTACACATATTTTGACAATAATTTTCAATGTATAGGTGATAAAGATTACATAGTGCAAAATTATAATGCGGATATATCATTTCTCCTCGCTAAATTGAACATCTCAGATTATTAAAATTAATTTTGAATTACTATTTTCGAAAATCTATGGGTTCATAACGCCGCACCGGAAATCGGTCTCTACGGGTTCTGCGAACAGACGGCTGTTGTACTTCTGATGAACCATCGGAAAATTCTGATGACAGGCGTTCTGGCTGGTGCTGACTTGATGATGATGGAGACTGAATATCAGATGGACGTTGTGAAAAGGATTGTCCAGGTGCAATCTCGTTCGGTTCCAACGTAATGTTAAGCGGTACTGAGTTCGTTGTTTTCTCAAGATTGGTAGTAGCGCGGGATTTTAACTGATTTTGATGACGTTTGAAGTAACCCATCTCTGTATGCACGATATAAGTCATATGGCCCAATACGTTTGTAATAATACCAGGAATCCATTTTTCACCCCAACCGTAATTACGTGTATGAATGGTATCCCCATTTTTGTACTTGCTGTGGTTTGATGAAGGTTTGTTATGGTTTGGTTTATTTTCCAATAATTGTGACAAAATTGTTCTGCCGGGACGACCATGTAGTATTTCTGCGGGAGATTTACCTTCAGTGTTTGGTGTAAATCGATATGAAGATAAAAACTTTAAAACGCTTTCGTTTAGCTTCATGTTATCCGCCAAATTTTTGGAAACTGAGATCATAAAAATTCGCACAAAACGTTCCGCCAAACCATTTGATGCAGGATGAAATGGTGCTGAGGTGATATGATCTATTCCGTTTTGTTTACAGAACATTTTAAATGAATCAGCTGTAAGTTGAGGGCCATTATCGCTGACAAGGGTTTGTGGCAATCCCTCAATCGCGAAAACTGCCGATAAAGCTGCTATAGTCTCTGTAGTGGTTGTACCTTTGAGCTGGACAACAAAAGGGTATTGCGAATATGCGTCAACGATGATAAGCCACATCGAACCAAATTTAGGACCTGCAACCTGGACCTGTTACGTGGTGGAGTAGCATTGACTGCCTTGCAAATGTCACACTTCGCTGCGATATCCTCAATATCCGTATCGATATTAACCCACCAACAATATTGGCGAGCTAATTGCTTCATTTTGACAATCCCCCAGTGTCCATCGTGTAATAGCTGAATCACCTGTTTTCGTAGTGTTTGCGGAACAATTACTCGATTAACTCCAGTTTGAAGACACAAAATATCAACAAGTACTGATGGAATTTGTTAACTCCAAACACGATGGCAAGTGCTTCCTTTTCAATTTGACTGTACTTCATCTGATGTTGATCCAGTGTTTTCGAAGCGAAGGCAATTGGTCTCTCAGTTTTGTCAGGATAAATATGAGAGATTACGGCGCCAATGCCGTATGCAGATGCATCAGTTGCTAAAATTAAAGGTAAATCCTCTCTATAGTGCGCTAGCTGAGCTGCATTTCTGATGTGCTGCTTGATTTGGGTAAAAGCAGATTCCTTCTCCGGCCCCCAATGGAAACGAATATTTTTTCGGCGTAACCGATTGATTGGTTCTGCAAAAGACGACACGTTAGGCATAAAATTATGGTAGTAGTTAATTTTACCCATTAAAGCTTCAACTTGCTTAAGATTTTCGGGTGGTTGTAAATTTTTTACAGCTTCGACTCCGGCTTCGTCTGGAGAAATTCCTTTTGCGCTGATTCGACGACCAAGATATTGAGTATCTTGGTCGTCGAATTCTTCTTTCAGGAAAAAACATTTTTGCAGCTTTACTTTAATTCCGTTGAGACTGAGAATTTGGAGGGCTTCATGCAAACGTTGAATGTGTTCTTCTATAGTAGGTGCTGTGATTATTATATCGTCGATATAATTTCCACAACCTTCGACTTTAGACAAAAGTTGCTCTATATGGCGTTGAAAAATAGCAGGGACACTAGATATGCCATAGGGTAAGCGCTGATATTCATATAAACCTAACGGAGTGTTGACAACCATCAACTTTTTTGAGTCTTCGTCCAATTCCATCTGCAGATACGCGTCACGTAAGTCGATTTTTGAAAAATGGGTACCATGACGCAATTTATAAAAAAGATTTTCACGCGTTGGCAGGGGATATTGTTCAATATCGATTTGGGAATTTACCGATATTTTAAATTCACCACAGATGCGTAGAGAACTGTCCGGTTTTGCCACTATAACGATAGGAGAAGCCCAGTCACTGAATTTGATAGGTTTCCATATACCGTCGCGAACTAATCTTTCCACTTCGGCTTTGAATTTTGGCAATTGCGAAAAATAGTAAAGCAGCGGAACGAACGAGAAGAGAGAAAAGATGCGTACGCGATTTTGACAATAATGTTCAATGTATAGGTGATAAAGATTACATAGTGAAAAATTATAATGCGGATATAACACCACTGCCCCAAGATCCTAGTCTCCCAGTGTCCCAATATCCTAATGTCCCAATGTCGCAGTGTGTTTTAGAAAATTGTCAATGCGATGAGCCGAAAGAAGCAATTGTTGGAAATCTTTTGTTAACTTTACCAATTAATTTACCATTATTCCATCCACTTATCTAAATGGAAGACATTGATTCTTTGGAAGGACCACCAGAGGATATTCATTCCAAATTATAAAAATCCCATCACGGAGAGAGAAAGTAGAAGCAAGTCTTTCTGCAACTGTAGACTCCAGTCTGAAATTGGGTTACTCGCTTAAGTCTGTGAGGGTGAAAATCTCACCGTTTATTGCATATATCTTACCCGTTATTGGGCCGATCGAAGATTTTTTTTGGAAAGGCACTAGAACAGGATATGTGGAATATTTTGGTAAAAAAATGTTTTTGGGGGATATTGCCTGTCGCCCTGACAAACAAAAAAGCAAGTTGTCTCCGGTAATCATAGACTTGTTCGCTTTGGTTTTTTCCTTTGGCGGACGATACGCTCTCACGTCTCATCATCACGAGTAAAAGTCTAAACACGTTCAGGGGCCATTTTTCGTTAAATGGTGTGGAAAATCATTCTCGACTGTCCTTTCCTAAAATTGAGCTCTAAAATTAAAAAAAAACGAGACCGAGACTAATTTCGGGCGCGGCCAAAATTTAGATACCCTTTGCTCCCCTCGGGCTAAAAGTTTTTTCGGGCGTACCTACGAGTTGTATTTAACCCCACCCCCCATTATTTTCATTCTGTCTTCACAAAAGTTGCGTTGCGTCGACAAAACAATATTTGTGTGTGGTTTGGTTGAAATAAGTGGGCAAATAAAAACATTTCCTCAGAAAATTTTATTGGGGGATGCGGGAGCAAGGCCCCGTAGTACGATTCCATTTGTGTTGACCTTTTTTAGTTGCTTTGATAAAGACATATTAACTCAAGGTTTTGTGAAATTGGTGCAAAAAAATGTTTATGTTTCTTAGAAGAACCAAAAAGGGGGGTTGGGTTTGTATGGCAGCTCCATGACGCCATTGTCCGATTTGATCCAATACTTCATATGTTTTGTGTCATCAACAGAAATGAATTTGAGTGAAATTTGGTTGAAATTGGTGAGCAAATAAAAACCTTATTTAGGGGGTTGGGTTTGAATGGCAGCCCCATGATGCCGTTGTCCGATTTGATCCAATCTTACATACACAGAGAAAAAAATCGTTATAAAATCAAAAATAATAGCTATGATTCAAAAATTTTCAAATATGATTTGGCTCCATATACGTTTACGTTTAATTCAAAAATGTTTCATTTTGAATCAATAGTGGAAATATTAAAGTGATTCATTTTGAATCAATAGTGGAAATATTAAAGTGATTCTTGTACTTTTAAAATTGCTGCATGTCAAATCAAAATTGAGTATCACTTTATTTTCAAAGTGATTGCACTTTATTTTAAAATGTTTTGATTGTAAGATTAAAAAAGTGAAAAAAAAATTCCCTTTTTTTCTATTTTTTTTTAATTTTTTTTTTGTTTTTTCTATTTTATTTTTTATTTATTTTTGCTTTATTTTTTTTTATTTTTTTTTATTTTTACAATATTTTAAAAACTTTATTTTCTCACTTTGCTTCTACTGGGAATCGAGCCGTAGGTACCCGGTCGTTTCGTAGTCCTACTTCCTACACCTAAGCTATCTGAGATGACTAGCACTAAACAAAATAGCGACGAGCTTATGTACATGTGACTGACATATACATATATTTAAATCAATGTTTCAGTCAATTTTGAATATATCATTAAAGTGAATTATTAAATTTAATATAAAACTACATATTTGTTTTTAAAATGATTTTTTGATGTATTCCAATTTTGTTTTTAATATGTTTCACTTCAAATGTAAGTGGTGATTTTTTGCTCAGTGTATGTTTTGTGTCATCAATAGAAATGCATTTGTTCGAAATTTGGTTGAAAATGGTGAACAAATAAAAAAGTTTTTCTTAGGAGAACCTAATTTGGGGGGTTAGGTTTGTATGGCAGCCTCATTGCCCGATTTTACCGATTCAAACATACAAACTGCCTGCAGCAAAAAGAACCATTTGTGTAATATTTCAGCTTCATAGCTTTTAAATTGGCCGAGTAAAACGCGTCGCAACAGACAGTCATACAGACAGACCGACATCGCCCAATCGACTCCTCAAGTCATGCTGATCATACAGGGTGTCCCGCATTGGGTGGTCAATACTGTAAGGGTTGATAACGCAATTTGATTCAGGAAGAAAATCAGCAATACAATCGGAAATTTTTTTACCGTTACCTTGTTATCGCTCTTTTTGTGAAAGTCATCGAAAATCGTGACTTGTCATGCAAAATCATAATTTGCAGCCCTCCGGATGACTTAATCCAAGATTTGATTTCAGTTTCAGAAACTACATAAAATTTCACTAAAACTGAAGTTTTTCCTGTTGCCAACATTATCGCGACTTCCAAGATACAGTTACTCAAACAAAATAGAAATTTTAAAATAGATATTTCATCGAAAATTTAAACAGTAATTTCATAACGGCGCTTTATACGTACAACTCTGCAAAGTTGATAAAAGTTGCTTCAATATGTTGGCTTTCCAACGGTGTATCACTTTTTATATTTACATTGCAGAATTTTAAGGAAACACGCATTGAATGGTAAAAAACAAGGCTTCGGTGGAATCGCTAACAATTTTCCCTTTACTCGAAAAAAGGCTATCATAATTCGGGATAGAATCTCGCTACATTATTTTTACCAGAACTGTAAGATATTTGAAATTTTTTACATGTTTTGGCAAATGCAACGGTACTTATAACAGTTAAAATTTAATCTTTGCTATTTATGGCAGATAGACGGGTGCCTCGCCCATAATGCGAGATCTATCAAAGAATATTTGGAATATGAATTTCCCGGAAAGTGGATTGGCAGATTTGGGACAGTGGACGTGGCCTGCGAGAAGTCCCGACTTTATTCGCCTATATTTTTATTTATGGGGTAACTTAAAAAAAAACAATATCTATTCCGAGCCGATTACCTCCCGGGAACAGCTGCTGCAGCGAATTAATGACGCTTGTGACAACATAAAGGAAATCCCTCCTGAAATCCTTCGGAACGTTTCATCCATGCGCCGAATATGTCGCGTCTGCATACAAAATGGAGGAGACCGATTTCAGCAGCATTATTCAAATTCATCACACAGACCCATTTAATCATTAGTTAATATTTTTAGTTTATTGGTTCTTTCGCATATTTAAAACTTTATTTTCATTTTTATTTAACAAATTGCAATAATAAAATATAAAAAATAAATTAATAAAATTTCAGTCTGAATTATCCGACAAGAAAATAATTACCTTGTTTTTTTATACCAATATGCGTAATTCAAAAATTCCGCAATGCAAATATGAAACGTGATATACCGCTGGAAAACCAACATGTTGAAGCAACTTTTATCAAATTTGCAGAGTTGTACGTATAAAGCACCGTTATGAAATTACTGTTTGAATTTTTGATGAAAAATCTATTTTAAAATTTCTATTAAGTTTGAGTTACTGTATCTTGGAAGTCGCGATAATGTTAGCAACAGGAAAAACTTCAGTTTTTGTGAAATTTTATGTAGTTTCTGAAACTGAAATCAAATCTTGGATTAAGTCATCAGGCGGGCTGCAAATTATGATTTGGCATGACAAGTCACGATTTTCGATGACTTTCACAAAAAGAGCGATGAAAAGGTAACGGTAAAAAAAATTCCGATTGTATTGGTAATTTTCTTCCTGAAACAAATTGCGCTATCAACCTTTACAGTATTGACCACCTAATGCGGGACACCCTGTATATGTGTATATTTTTTATATGGTCGGAGATGCTTCCTTCAATGCGTTATAAACTTCATGACAAAATTAAAATACCGTTTCACTCTATGAGCGAAGAGTATAAAAACAGGCGCGACAGTCCAACGTTGCCGTTGTGTTAGTGACATCCAATTCCCAAGATCTTAACTGCTTTTTGCTTAAGCTGTTGAGATCAACAGCACGCTTGTTAATTTGCAGATCCTCTTTCCCTTTGAAAAGCTATCTACGCAACTGGAGTTAACTAGGCATACGTCAAAACTCTAAGAGTCAGTACAAACTCCACTCACTCATGCGTTAAGCTACAGAAAGCGCACATGCCAGTGTTAAGGAACGTGTTCATAGGGACAACTCATGTGATGATCATTCATCGAGGGTGTTTTCCCTGAAGCACTCAAGAAGTTGACTGTCCTACAAGTGCAAAAAGTTGTCGGGTCAATTGACATTGGTGATCACCGTCCAATCAATATGCATCCCTGTTTACAGCGGTTGATCGAGTTGTTGGCTTACAAACAGTTCTCAAATTGTATCAAAAGAACAAAATCTTCAGCAAACAATCAGGCTTTCGATCCCAAAATTCCTTTAAATTGTGTGAATCAGCTGTAAACGATGTCTTGTACGACTGGAAATGGGTCTGGATAAAAAAAAAAATTAATCATTGGTGTCTTTTTTGATTTTAAACGTTCTTTCGAAACAATTGACTGCGACATTTAACTAGCAAGCTAGAAAAGTACATCGTAAAAGGATCAGCTTTAAATTGGGTTGCTAGTTACCTTAAAACCAGAAGAAAAGTTGTAAAAATTGGCAAAACGATATCCGACGAGATTGTGAACAATTTGTGACAATTTGTGAGTACCGCAGGGCCCTTTTTTGGGTCCTCTGTTGTTTAATTTGTATATAAATGATATTCGTTTGTGCTTCGATGAAAGTTTCAATAATCTGTGTAACAAAATTAGGTCAAGCTAAATGTTATTTGTAGATTACGTAGCGATCTGAATAGAGATCAAAAACTTTGTTTATATAAGTCTATTATTTTACCACATTTTAACTATTGTATTGCCTTAGTATTGTTCTTGTCTAAAAAATATTTTTTTAGTTGCTTACGATTATTTCAAGAACGGTAACAGCTACGGCAAAATGTTCTAAAAACCAAATAAACTACATAAAATAACCTTCCCAAAAAATTAAATTAGATAAGTCATAACGAAATGCAAATCATACCTTGAAATTTTGTATGAGTATTCCTAAGAACTTGTAGATGCCTCTGTGTGAAAATTCAGTTGTGTCCAATCAAAGACCCCGATTATCCACCTTTCAAATTTCGAAAAAATAGCATAGCATACACCCTGCGAAAATTCAGAGATTCATGATTTTTGCCCACCAAATATCGTATTTTTCTTTGTCTATTTGTCATGTTACATATTATCCATTTTCTCCAAGATTCTAGTGGGGCGCGGCTTTTTATTCATGCGTAACAAAAAATATACAACAATTCCTGCAGAACATTTATATTTTTAAAAAGACGTTAATTGAGATTAATGACACTAGAATTAAGCCCTATTACTAGAACAAACAAATAAACATGTATTCAATGTACATAATGATAATAATCTTTCACGTAAATAGCAGAAGATTTGCGCAATAAGAGCATATAATATAGAAGAAAAATACGTTTTAAAGTGACTCACATCGACCAGCCTGTTCCTTAAAAAAAAAGTACAGAGAGTATTACTGCATCTCGAGCGGCATACCACCTGGTCTTGGTCATTATCTCAAGCCCGTACAGATACAGAACTCACTTTTATTATTGTCTCATCTTCAATGATGCTCATACTTATACATATCATGGATGTACTCCATGTATCTGCATGTTAGCGGAAATTCTTATTTCATTCTCCGAATAGTTTCACTTTTAGTCGATTTTTCAATCAACATTGTTTATATTTATTAATCATTTACCTGTAAAGTGACCATGCAGTTCAATGCAGTTCCTATGCTAATCTTTAAAGTCAGTTCAGCCAAAGAACTAATAAGAAGCATACTGATAGATTTGTGTATTTTCATGTCCACGGTAATTGGTATCCATTATACAGCGACGCAATCATCATTGACATGAAATGCGATTCTTGATACACAACAGGAATGTAGTACGAAGGATGTCAGCTAGGACTTGTTTACGCAAATTATCATTATTGGTGCACGCAAGACAAAACGAAAGGAAAATTCAGAAAATTGATGGTCAATTGTTGAACGTGTAATTGGATTCGAACGGACATACTGCAGAAATTTGAGATCCGATTGAATAGGTATTGTGCAATTAAATTTTTGTTGACTTCGTTGAAAGAGTGCCGGAAATAGAAAAAAAAACGTTTGATTTAATAAGAAATAAAGTGTTACGCTCTTATGCAAATTGGACCTGACTCTACCAATTAAATTTATATCTTTTGAAATCCACAGCTTTTCATATTATGTGCATAATGATTCTGATTTCTATCAACTATGAACATATAATTAGCGTGATATTTTTTATATTTTAATAATTCAATGTGATTATTACCAATATGATTTTTCCAAATTATGAAATAAGAAAATTTCGCTTCGACTGTTATGTAAGTGTGGTTGTGACTATGTCCCAATATCAGCTGGTGTTGTATTCACTTTCAATATTTTCTCTAATCTTACATCGAAACTGTCTGTAACATGAGAATCTGTATATTGGCATGTCAGTCACATACTCGACAATTTCATATAACATCTGTCCATATTCATACGTCTTCTAAAAATATATCAATTGGAAATAAGGGCCTGTAGGTTTGCATTGGCCTTTATTATAGTCTATACTAAATGAGGCCACGGCTCGCATCACTTGTAGACTTTGAAAAAAAACGCATTTTTTCAAACATTTGAATAATATTTGTAGCGCCCCAAAAACATTTGCATATCTTACCGAAGAATCTTATCTTAATGGTGCCTCTAAATATCCAAGCGCGACTATATTGCATACGAGTATGTACACGAAGTTTTTGGTAATTAAAAGTAAATGCTTGTATTGAATATTTATTATGTGTGCACATGAATGCTTGTAATAATAATAATTTGTAAATCGTGTATATTTTCCAGTTGTTTAATCAACAATTTTCCTACTCGTATATAATATTTCATTCTACTAACCTCTCCTGATTCGGGGTCAAGTGAAAGCCATAATTAAAATTAACGAATTTATTGTGACCACACAGACGACTCTTGAAATTTTCTCACATCGTCATAGGAAAAAGTACTCGTATAACTTGGCTCTTGGCGTCGTCAACCCTTGACGCCTGACGAAGGAGTCATCAATACATAGCTGGACCGGCCGTGGGCAATCCATATAATTCTAGATGGTGTCGGCATTTTTTCTTTATTTCCAATTTTGATTTGCCTCAATTAAGCAATAATTCGGTAGCAATATGTTGCCCTAAATTGAAGTTATATTACAACATTTTGACGGTCGTGCGTATATTTGGGAGTATAATATGTGGTGTAGTCGTATACTCACAACAATGATTTCATTGTGCAGCCTGCAGCCATTCAGAAGACTGCTGAACGGCTGAACCTACTGTGTAAACTCGAAAAAGTTTTTATCTGGCACTCGTTTGCATACTTAAATGTTAAATCTATTCATTCTGGGGTGTTGTGTTGAACATGAAGTAGGTGTCCATACAAAAGATGAATAGCCAATGACCTTTTATTGCTTTACATCACAGGGGTCAGTAAAGTACACGTACTTGGTCGTAGTATCTTATCTCTGGAAACTTGCAACGAAATCTGCATATTAAATTCTACTGTGTATACGCAGCGTACGTAGCTACTTAATCATTCGTATAGCGGGCGTAGAAGAAGAAGCCATTTAATAGATGAACAGATATAGGTTTTTAAATGTGAATTAAATGACATTTAATTCAGTTCGTGACGATAAAGGCACGATAAGATAGATAAGTTTAATCGACAAAAACAAGCACTGGGAAAATGTTAGAATTACAAGGAATAAATTAAGTGATTGATCGAGGGCGTTTAGTGATATGAGAGCGAATTGGAAGTAATCTTGCTGGGATAAATTATGTTCGATTTCAACATATCTGCGCTGAACAAAAGGCAAACTAGAGGACAGCAGTAGCAGGCGTAAGTCCAAATAGCCGTAATTAAATTAACGTTTTGATATCGCATATCACAAGCTATTATAAGTAGTCAAATAGCGACTACTCTAGACCCATTATTACCAACACTATGCTAGAAATTGATAGCCACAGCTGGAAAATCGCAATGACAGCTGATATAATAGGAAGTCTTTCTAGAACGGCTCTATACCGACATTTTTTTAGTAGGTTTTTATCACAAAAATTTTTTCTTATGAGAGGGGGAGGGGGGCATAAAATGAGTGCAGATATTATAATTTTCATACCAATAATGTGTGTTAAAGCATATTTCTGAGACCATCTAAATCAGTCATTCTCAAACTTATTTTGACTGCGGACCCCTTCACACATGAGAAGCCTGTTTAGGGACCCCGACTGAATTCTAAGCCTTGAATGGTTAAATTATTTTAATATTTAACCCTCGGATGGTTCAGGTAAATTTTACATATGTACGTAAATGGTTCAGTGGGGTCAGACAGACCCCAAGGCAAAAATCGCTCTAAAAATTAAATTTTTGCTTTTTTGGCACATTTGTTTGAACTAGAAGTAACTGTGAAGCCTTTTGATTAAGTGGTAATTCGGACAGTGGCTTTTAGTATGTGGAATAAAAAATTAGGTGGTGTCAAATTTGAGGGTAATTTGAACTTATCATAAAGAAATCAATATACAAACAAAATTTTATTTTTATTAGTCAAAACGTATTTAATACTAATTAGCAAAGATAACTACATCAAAATTTTTTAGCTAAAGTTAATTTTTTTTCTTAAATTGGGATCCAAGTTAATCAATATTTAGAGCACTCTTCTTCACAGCTTTTTCCTCCATAGTCTTCGTAGATTGGCTTTTTGCATTCATTGCGATTGTATTTTGTCTTCCGATAATTTGCTCGTGAGCATAGAAAACATCTTTGCCTCTTTGGGGGATCATGTGACCCCATGGGGGGGGGGGGTATCCGTGCCCAGGGAGGGGGGAAGCAGCTGAACAATGCACAAAATGTCTGCAATATTTTGTACTTTTGTGCTTCGGCGAATATTGCCCGTTGATTTCCTCCTTCTTAGAAGAGGTTCGACAAGTGTACAGCCAAGTTCGCTGAAGAAGCTTTATGTATTATGTAAAATACCCACCTAATTCTTACGCTAATAAAAGTCATTAATTTATGCCTTGCCTTAAAAAAAACATAAGGTAATGACACAATAGTGAAAAGAGATCCTCATAAATGAAAATCAGGTAAAAACCGGCATAATTTTGAATGAATTGAGTAAAAAATTTAAAAACCCCTAATTCAAAACACCCTAAATTTTCCATTTCCTTCAAAATTAACATATCTTATTTCCAAAATGTACTCTAATTACAAAGTTTCAACACTTCCCGACTATTATTATTACATTTTATCGTTGTCCAAATACAAATACATAAAACGAAAAATGTACTTTTGTAAAAAAGACATACGTAAATGGTTCGTGGGGTCTGACAGACCCCAGAGCACTTTCAAAGTGCTATAACTTATTAACAAAATTACAAATTCAAACAAATTCATGCTTAAATGGACGTATGTGACACATACTTAAATTACATATGCATCAAAATACCATTCAACAAGTTTTTCTATGAAAATTTTAAGATTTAAATTTCTCTGGGGTCTGTCAGACCCCACTGAACCATCCGAGGGTTAAAAATAGGTACAAATTAAAAAAAGTTTTGATGTTTTAACAATTTTTTTATTGTGCATAATATGTATTATTAGTAACACATATGTACATTAAGGCCCGTATTTATGAACATTCCTTAACTCAAGGAGACTTTTTTAACTATGAAAAAGTATGGGAAATGACATTTAATTTATTGAATTTCGGCATCCTTGACCCAAGGTCTCCTTGACCTGTGGACTTTCGCATAGCGGCGGTGACATCAGGAACAAAGCACAACCCTGGTCAAAGGAGACAAAAAAGTCTCCTTGAGTTAAGGAATGTTCATAAATACGGGCCTAATACACTTACCATATTCAAAAATATAGCAAAAAGTTGCATCATAATGTTGAGTGAGAAGGGTGCACTTGATGGGACGATGTCGGGTTCCATGTTTGTTAATAAAAGCCTTAACTCCACACAAGCACTTATGTCTAATCAGTTTCTGCTTTTAGTTACAAGCCTCATAACGGCGCTAAAACCACGTTCAACTAAATACGATGAGGGTGAAGCGATTAGAAGGAACTCAACCGTGGACCACAATTCAGGATACAGACTTGGTATTGTTTTCAAAATTCATGATACCCTTCCTCGAATTTTGGTTTCAACTCTTCATTCGTTGACAACTCAATAAGTGGCTCCTGCTTGAGAATGTCTCCTTCTTGACTATATGAAAACGGATTCAACATTCAACGATGAATATTGAGTTTAAGAATATCTTCGAACCTTCTTTTAAAATCCGAATGAAGTTCCTCAAGGTGCTTGCAGTTAACCAAAAGTTCTTCATTTTTTTAGGCAAATTTGCAAGATTTGGAAATTGAGAGCATTTGCCTCTCCCTATGTTCTGATGCTTGAACAATACAAGCTTCGTCACAAACGGGGATATAATACTTTTAATTTGAATTAAATTTAACTTATCACTCCATTGATTTCATTAAACTTACCGAATATGTCGGTCATGTAAGCTATATCTATAGCTTAATACTTATTCAATTGAGTTTTAAGTCATAATTATCTCCTGCTAAAAATGTTTGCAGCTACAGAAGCTACAAATTCATCATAGACGACTTTACAGCATCCACCCCCGTTACAGAGATATTCACGAAAAAAAAATTCTCGTTTTTCTAAGGTTTGAGTCCCTGTGGCACCCTTAAGGCGCTAATTATTTCGAATGATGATCTCCTTTCGTATCACAGGCCTGGATTGGATAGGCACTTCTGTCAAAAGGCGAGAGTGGCAACGGATATGTCATACTCTTCGAAGAGGGCCAAAAATATTGCCCTAGATTGGGAACATTACGCTATCAACTCTCGTAAGAAGAATTCTCTCTCTTCTTATCGACACTAGCGACACTTATCTTACAGCCCGCCATATAGCGGACACATAGCGGAAAATATCGGAAACACAAAAGTTCTCCCTATGAGAACGGATAGCAGAACAAGCCTATTTAATTTTATCGAAATCTTTCTCGGACCCCCTAATTGGCTTCACGGACCACCAAATTTTCTCACGCCTTCCGCGGACCCCCTTCACGGCTTCGCAGACCTCAAGGGGTCCGTAGGGACCACTTTGAGAATGCATGATCTAAATGTTTGAATTCTTTAAATAAGAATTTTATACAAATTAAATAATATACACCTAAAAAGTGATGAGTGTTTCTTATTAATATTTTTTTTTGGCCACAGTGTAAAAAAAGCTACGCCAATGCTTGTGTTTGTGTGAGATAAAAAAAATATTATTTAGTTGTCGAAGTAATAATCGAATTACCAAATCGGTGCGTTCTCTCAGAAAGGTATAGGTGAAGAGAGAGAAAAATACATCTCCTATTGAGTTGCACAGGTACGCTCGTGTACGTTAAATGGCTGGTTCTTCTGTTATTATAGTGGTAGTATCTGAAGGTTTTCCTTGCACGCTCTCACCTCCTAACACTAAAAATTGTATTATAGTATTACGCCTGGTGTGGTGTAATAGTTCTGGTGGTGTAATAGTTCTGTTTTCAACAGTGGCGTAGCGTTTTCCAAATATTCCCCCATTTGCCGTTAGATAATATGATATTTTATTATCATATCCATAAATCTTGCCTAATCTTTCGAGTCCTAAGTCTGTCTGTCTGTCCGTGTGTCTTGTCTTTTCGCTCGATAACTCCCGAAATAATGAAGCTAGCAGTTTGAAATTTGGTCAGATGTTTGCTTTGATAAAATCTTGGGCGGTATTGAAAATGGACCAAATCAGACCACGGATTCCCCTACCTCCCATACAAATTACCCCTCCTTGATATTATACATAATTCGGCCATAACTTTCGACAGAATATCGCCATCGACTTGAAATTTTGATGAATGCCTAATTCGGACATATACTTTAAGTTGATATAAAGGGGAGTAGGTCTGGCTACCCTACCCCTAGCTCCCCTACAAAGTTATATTCAGCCATATCATTTGATAGAATGTCGCAAAGAACTTGAAATTACTATCAAATGGTAGCTGTTGGATGCCTTGATAAGATGTTAAAGATGCGCCAGGTCCGACCCATCTATACCCTCCCTCCCCTACAAAAAACAAGAAAATGAAAATTTTGGGTGTTGCATGTCTTCTAGGTCTATTCACACGATTAGAACTCGGTCTCGTTATACCCTATTCCCTTAAGATGGTATACGGTACATTGTTTTTGTTACGCCGATATTATGTAACACCTCAAGGGAGCCACCGGAGGTATGGAAAATATGTATATAAATGATCAGGATCGGTTCCTGAATCGAATAAACCATATATGTCTGTCTATCTGTCCGTGTGTCTGTCTGTTCGCACGATAACTCCCGAAATAATGAAGCTAGCGGTTTGAAATTATGGTAAAATATTTATTTTGCTAAAATCTTGGACGGCATTGAAAATGGGCCAAATCGTACTAAGGGTTCCCCTACCTCCCATACAAATTACACATCCTTGATATTTTAATTCGGCCATGACTTTCGACAGAATATTGCTATCAACTTGAAATTTTGATCAATACCTAATTCGGACATATACTTTAAGTTGATATAAAGTGGAGTAGGTCCGGCTAACCTACATCTACCTCCCCTACAAAGTTACAAAAGTTACAAAGTTTGATAGAATGTCGCAAAGAACTTCAAATTAGTATCAAATGGTAGCTGTTGGATGCCTTGATAAGATAATAAAGATGTGCCAGGTCCGACCCAAATACCCCTCCCTCCCCTACAAAAAATATGAAATTTAATATTTTGGGTTTCTTTTAGGTCTGTACATGGGTACAGGGTATACACTCATCGTGCTGTTAGCCCGATTAGAACTCGGTCTCGTTTTTACTACTTCTGCACTATACAACAGACTCTATTAAATAAAAACGAGACCGAGGCTATTTTCGGGCGCAGCCGAAATTTGGATACCCTTCGCTCTGCTCGGGCTAAAAGTTTTTTCGAGCGTACCTAGGGCTTGTATTTAATCCGCCCCTTCTTTTCGCTCCGTCTTCACAAAAGTTCCGTTGCGTCGACAAAACAATATTTGTGTGGGGTTTGGTTGGAATAAGTGGGCAAATAAAAATATTTACTCAGAAAATTTTATTGGCGGAGCTTTTGAGCTTTTTTTGTTGCTTTGAAAAAGACACATAACCCACATAACCCCTTCAAGGTTTTATGCAAATGATGTAAAAAATGTTTCTTAAAAGAACCAAAAAGAGGGGTTGGGTTTGTATGGCAACCCCATTCTCCGATTTGATCCGTTCATGCATATGTTTTGTGTCTTCAATAGAAACACATTTGCGTGAAATTTGCTTGAAATTGGTGCACAAATAAAAAAGTTTTTCTTAGAAGAACCTAATTTGGAGGGTTAGGTTTGTATGGCAGCCCCATGATCCCATTGTCCGATTTTACTGATTCAAACATACAAACTGCAACAAAAAGAAGCATATCTGCAAAATTTCAGATTCATAGCTTTTAAATTGGCCGAGAAGGACATCGCCCAATCGACTCCATATCGCTGATCATATATGTATACTTTTTATATGGTCGGAGATGCTTCCTTCAATGCGTTACAAACTTAATGAGAATGTTAATATACTCTTTCA
The DNA here is from genome assembly GCA_949715475.1 of Microchrysa polita. Lineage (NCBI taxonomy): Eukaryota > Metazoa > Arthropoda > Insecta > Diptera > Stratiomyidae > Microchrysa > Microchrysa polita. The sequence goes on from OX454415.1 coordinate 16,247,502, forward strand.
CTCTATGAGCGAATGGTATAAAGAGTACTCTAAGCTGATCAAAGGCGTGAAAATGCGACTTTGACTTCTGATGGGTTAGCACAAAAGTTTTCGCACTTTAAATAAGCAACCATCAGGTCTGGTATCGATTTAAAGAATTTTTTCATTAAATCGGAAGATTTGAGTTTTAGGAATTCGGATATTCTCGAACAGGAAACCTAAGAGTCTGTCATCGGGACACTACTGCTGAGACTGTAGTGTCGAAGGCTGAACATATTGGTATAATCACATTCTCCACACTCTCGCTTCGCTTAGTCTATCGAAACTTAAATCTTTTCCTTACTGAGATCCTAAGGTTTCGTTTTCCCAATGATCCGATTCAATATGCCTATGACATGTCCATATAGTCCAACCGACCCTATTTCAATAATTGTAAGAAAATATATTTTGCCGTCACAATGTACGCCTACCTATATAATGCCATACTAAACGAAATCGATGTCCTCCGTCAAATACGTAACATACATATAGCGTCCTTCTCCGTTCACCCTAGTGAATCACATATGACTCGTAAAACAAAGTGAAAACACAGGATTGTCGGAAGGCAGACATGGTGGAGATATCGCCGAAAAAAGTAGCAGTCAGTGAACGTGAAACCCTTTCATGTGGAGGGTAAAAGCCTAAACTTGTACGGGTGTCATTTATCGTTAAAAGATGGTCATTCTTAATGCCTCTTTCACAAAATTTTTAAAACCTCTTCTAAGATAATTTTTGGGGCCAACAATATTCATTGTTGTTATAGGCTTCTATTATATAGTCCCACCTCCTAACAAAATGCGTGGGTACGATCATGATGTTGAAAAAAATTTGGACTTGATCCTTCCCCCAACCCTTTCTCTATTGTCCCTTGGCGTTAAAATGTTTAACACATTTTCTGGTTTTAAGTCGAATATTTCAACTGACCGAAAACCAAATTCATGCTGTCGATTTTAATTACATACTTCATACATACATTAAAAATCGTGGCCACGATCATGAACTTGAAAATGGTGATCGCTGGAATTTTTTTTTTTATTTACTGCTATACTCTACAAAAAAAATCTGTGCATTGCGATGTTTGAAAGCGTAAAAATGTGGCTTGGCATATTAGGAAATTTCCGTACTAAACATAAGCAACAGCTTGTCTCAATCCGCAATTTCAGGATTTCTGTTAATGGGAAAGTAAGAGACTACCATCCGCACACTGCGCTGGGGCCACTGAAGACTCTAATAACTAATATGTACTAACCATAAATCGTCCTTTTCAGGCCTTTCACATCCGGGACTTCAATAGAAGATCCTGCAATCTCGCTTGTCGCCTAATCCTTCGTAACTGAAATTTTTCTCTACAGGAGACCCTCCCAAGACTTAATTTTCGCAAATATTTTCTTGCAATGATCAAAGGCGGTTGGGATCCATAGGAGGGTTTCCCTAAGAGAAAGGTTTCAGTCATCATGCTAAACATTATGTTGGTTAAAAATAATGATGACCTCCGTTTTAATAATTTAATTAATTAATAATTAACTAAGAAATTTCAAGCTATGATCATGAGGCTGAAAAATTGTTGGGTTTACCGCCAATTTTTCTCCATAAAAATCAATTATGGAATTTAATTTGATCATCTTCAAATGATTATTTTTTCACAAGTCTCCCCTTGTTGAGAATAGACCCATTTGTAAATGCAAGGATTTCACAGAAACACGAGCACGATTGCTTGCCAAACACCGAGCAGTTGGAGATTCGATGTTTACTTTGTTTTCTGCAATATCTAGATATTCTAGAGCTAAGAAATAAACAAACATTTCGACACATTTGTACTAAGTTTCGAATTAACTACTGCAGATCACATCAAATAACTATGAATTGAGTTTTTTGTTAACAATTAACATATTTTTTGACGGGATTATTGCATTATCCACTATTGGTATTTTCGGCCGGCGCGGCGGGGAATTAGCGGGATTTTAAAGTGAGCTGATTTTATAATGGCGAGATTTTTTAATGGCGTATTAACTGCTAGAATAGAAATCACATAACATAACTGATTTTTGTTAAAAATGAAAATAATTTTTGGTGGTATTTTGACGGGATTATATTTTAAAACCGCGGGGTTTTTAGTGGGCGAGATTTTCAGGTGGCGGGATTTTGTAATGGCGGGATTTTTAAGTGGCAGGGTTTAGTAATGTCGGGATTTTGAAAAAAAAAAGAGATTAGAAACGAGTGGGGATTTTGTAGATATCAAAAAAAAAAACTAATTAAATAAAAATGAAAATATGTTATAAAGTGCACCACAACCACTATCTGTTCTTTGTTCGGTGCAGCTGAATCGCACTAATTTCATGTGAACGACCTCAATTCACATAATTGCTACTAAATTTCCAAATTTTACTCCAAATAATTGATAAAATAAAAACCAAATGAGAAAAAACTACACTCTACAAAAATACCATCATAGAACATTAATGTAAATAGCACAAAATGAAAATAAGTTTCAAATTTTAAAAATAGTTTCCACGCCTTCCACTTCTATGCCGCTAAACTTGATAGGCAAATAAAAAATGCTTTTACACACTAAACCGCGTGTGTTTCCATCAGATTGTATATCGTAAGGGAGGGTGTTATGTATACATTTTATTTTGGATACATGTGTACCTACGAGTATGTAGTCTCGCGCAATTGGCATATATGCATTCAATTTCAATGCATTTGAAATATAATTCCGAGTACAGCATGCACCACAAAATTCAATAGACTTCCGAGTTTGCAACAAAAATGCCGACCAATTTCGGTATAGGCTTAGCACATTTATCGTGTACTGATAGAGTTTAATTGGACGGCTGAATGCACCGATGCAACCGCACAGAACTATAAACATTTCGTGAGCCGGAAGAATTGAAAATGAACATGAAAATTTGTTAGTAAGGTTTTTTTTTCGGTTTATGAAAACAAACCAGAGGATAATGTTTATGGAGCTTTATTTTAAATTGTGATATGTATCGAATTGAAAGTTTATGGACCAAATTCAATTCGGTGGATTACACAACGTGAAAGGATTTTAAGTAAATATTTTCATGGTGATCGATTAAGTTTGAAGTTTCAATGACTTGATGTCGGAGTTGGATAAATATTTGATTTTTTTTTCAAGATGCATAATGTAAACATAGTTTTCCAACTTCTGAAAATGAAATGCTTCCAATTTATCCACCACGCTTGGTGTTTAAAATTGTTTTAAATCATAGATATTTCTATTCTCTAACCAAATTCATCCTTTGTGGTAAATACATACACTTGCTAGAAAAAGTCTCCGTACATAAATTTAAGGAAAACTGCATATTACGGAACCACTGGGAAATGAAAACCTTAAGTGCAAAACAGAACGCTTACGTTACCTTACGTGCCGAACACTTGTCAAAGATGATTCAATGGAGTTTGTATGGAACTGCACAGAACGCACGTAACGGCACGGAAGCTTTTGAAAAACTATTTGAAATGTCAAATCCCACGGAATTCAAGTGAGTGTGTTGTTTAAATCAGTGGCGGATTTACCAGTAGGCTGAGTAGGCTGGAGCCTAGGGCGGCAGATTTTACGGGAGCGGCAAATTTGGGGCAAATATATTTTTTTTTTAGTTAAACAGATTGTAAACATTTAATACCGTGGAAAACTGAATTCCTTCACTTTTCATGAGATACGTTTTGGGATCAGTGTGTGAAGTGTGTTTGTCACCGTTATGTGAGAGCTTCAAACGCTAGGAACGTTTTATTATTGAAGACGAATCTGCGAAAAAGCCTCTTTTAGTCAATTGCTTGCAGACTGAAATTCGAAGCCAAGCACTTTTTTGCTTTATTTTTATTTATCTGACATCTTTTTTTAATAAAAAAACATCGATTCTATCAGTATTTCCAGGCACGGATTACCTATGGGCAGCCTGGGCAAGTGCCCATGGCGGAAAATTTTTAAGGGCGGCAATTTTGTGAAACTTTCCGTTGGCTTAAAATTCTGTGAATGATTAATTTTGGGGAACTCAAGGAGCAGTCATAGTTAGACAACATCTTAACGCTCCTTTCCTAATCTTTTTCTAGCTACCTAGGCGTATTCCAGGGTACCCAATCGCACACTTACATTGTAATGTAAATAATACGCGTTCATATAAAAATTTCAGTTATCCTATGAACTACACTTCACTGCACACATTTCACGCAAAATTCTGCTAATCTCACTCCGAATAGCCTCCCAGATAGCATTTTGGAACTGATCCTGCGACATCAATTAATCTCCGAATTACCCAATTGACGACTACCAGCAATAATATTTATGAAGAAAAGATTCAATATGGAATCAATTCGGGAACGATACGTTGAACAATTTGTGACAAGAAAAAAAAATCCTGTCAATTATTGTGAAATTGATTTGTTCGCAGTAGTTTACGTTTGATTTGGTTTTCAATCAGTTTTCAAAACGTTGAAGCGATGGAAGATAGTTATTCGCGGGGAACGCTAAATTATTGCAGCCTGTTTTTGTCATTGCGGTAAGTGTACAATCGTAACATCTACCCTATTTTATTTTATTCATTTTGATATTCTAATTTGTCTGCCAGAATCCGACGAGAAATGAATGTGGACATGCATGCATTAGAAAACGCCTATGAGATCTGGAAGTCGACACAAGAAATGGAAGAAACAAGCCAACAAATAAAATATGGAAATTATATATCTCAACTTCAATTTATTTAATGGAATAAAATAAATGAAATAAAAAGATTTGTTTTTATGAATTTGGTACTGGAAATATCAGATAAAAACCATCAATATGGTATGGATGCAGATATTCAATTTTATATCAATGATACATCGATGTAGCTTCGTTTCATTTCATTCCGTTGGTTCGACACAATATTGATGGCAATCATCAATAAAATTTCCCCTTTTCGAAAACGTCGACCAATCAAAATTCTTTAAAAGCGGACATCGTCCATATAAAAGAATCAATAATGGTATACTGAGAGGATCAATACATTGAATACAAGGTTCAGTACAGAATCAACAAAACATCAGTATTGTGCTATCTGGGCTACTGGTGGAGGGTAGTTCGGTTAAGCTAAAAGTAGAAACAATTTTTGTAACGCATTGGCTTCGATTAAACAAGAGTAGGAATCTAACATATGCGAGGATATTTTGGGTGAAGCAATCAAAGAGCTCCAGAATCTGCATTAAATGATGGACATGTTATTAATATACAAGTACTTTTCTATTTCCTATTTCCCGACAACAAGCCTCTTCAAATCCCACCAGATAAAAAAATGAATAATGTCTTTGGTCAGAAGGATCCGCCGGAGAGCGAAAATCGACTCTAAGGATAAGGTTTCATCCTATTTCAAAAGGTCCTAGCTGTTCTTGCCAACGGCAAACAAATCGCAAAGGAGGACCAAGTGCAAACGGGATTGATTTACCAAAAAAAATGGATAGGAAGGATCAAATTGCCGATGTAGAGCATATTATTGCTCACATTTTGCTAGAAATGTCAGAGTCGTAGTTGAAAAGTTACATACCTTCAAAGATGCGACCTTAGGATACAAATATTGCAAAGGAGGGCCATTTCCAAAAAATGCGTAGAAGGGCGTCTTGTGGTGCACTTTTTGCTGAATATTTCATAGGGAGGAGGGACACTTTGAATGTTTTGTGGTACAATTTCGGGATTTTTTAATGAGGGACTCGTTACATGCGGGATCCGAGACGGCGGCCTAATATAATGAAGCAACTTATCTCTCCACACACTCTCTGTTTTGATATCCCTATTGTATTGATCCTTTGAAAAATTAAAAAAATTTTCTGACGTATACATAATGTTTGTTTGTATCCAGATATTACACTTCAATCCTAAGATTTCATACAAAGTTTGAAACAGTTTTCAATTTTTGTATAACGAGAAATGCATTTGCCTTCATAAACAAAATAATGTTTACGAAGACTATTTTCAAAAATTAGCGTTCGTTCTAAACTAGTTTCTGGGTTAGTTGATCAATTAGAATAGGCAACCCTAGTAAAAGCAAGTTCATATTTTCGCGTTTTCTGTTACTACTTTAGTTTTCCCCACTTGAAATTGGCTGGGATGTAACCAGGAATTGGTTTCGGGAGGGGTCCTCTCGATATCATATGCTATATTTACTATCAAATTTTTAAGTAGGTAATATGTATGTATCCATCTTGTGAAAAGGTTTAAAGGAAATTTTAAAAATTTCGAAGTTTAAATTGTTGAATTTGTATTTTTTTCTGCAGAGAAAAATATACAATACCAACGATGCCAAAAATTATTTAAAATAATTAAAATCAGTAAGCAAGACTTTTGCTAAATAATATCAATGAGTCCTTGCATTCCGTCAAGTTGTCAGTTGAAGTTTTAACTCTTTTTTAAACATTTAAAAAATCATGAAATTGTCTTATCTTACAGTGATGGAAGGCGGATTTATGTCTTCTGCCCAGAGGCGCCACAGAGGCTAAGTCCCGCTCTGAGTACTGCTCGATAGTGCATTAAAAGCGGGACACTATGAAGAATAAGAACCTACCCTTCAAACCGACGCTCCAATCAAGGAATTATTAGATCGCTTTTCCTTTATATTTATCTATCACATAAAAATAGAAGAATATTCAGGACCCACGAAGTGGAAAGCACTAATCTATTTAAGTGTAAAGGAGAAATTTGAGAATAAATGAAGGCCAATCAAAGAATTCGTCCTGGAGTATTAATTCTCGACTCAAAAAAACAATAGTGTCCCGTACATTATTGGACAACTTGATTGGGTGGGAAACGATAAAAAAGCTAAACGCCTTGACCCTTGATTCTGGTAACGTCCCTTCAGCAATATTCTCGTAGTCCTTGGTAGAGGCGGCAAAATGGCAACAGCTTACTAGCGGTAAATGTGTAAATCCGCCACTGGTTTAAATTATTCAATTTAATTAAACTGTTTGGCATTTAAAAGTATAAAATGAGTGAAAACGACGAGGATGAAGTTTTCATTGAGGCTGTGCGTTGCCACGAAGAGCTCTACGACAAGAAAAATAAATTTTATATGGACACGAAGAAAAAGTTTAAAATATGGAAAGAATTAGATCAGCGATTCAACGTATTTTGGGGATTTTTCAGCGTTTGGGGATTTTGTGATTGGGGAATGTGTATTGTTCCCCCCGGGAACACCTACTACCAAAAATTGAAACCGGCTTGCAACAATTTGATAGAAAAAAGGGAAAAGGTGCTCTTCTCTAGGTAAAGGTGCCGATGGCGGAGGACACTTCGACCAGTATGTACTTGTAATTTTAAATTCGTATTGTTGATCATTTTACTTTTTCTTTTAGGGCCACGTTTTTTCTCTTTAACACGTAAGATTTGTAATTTTCCAAATCCTAAGACCCTAATTTTTATATGTCGTTCGAAACCTAACATAACGAGTCAACTTTTCTCAACTTTGTACATTTGTCAGTTTAAAGTACGGTTACGATTTTACAATTTCAATTTTCAATGAAAAATATATTTTCGAATTTCATTACAGTTTGAATGGTATCTGGGAAGTTTTTTAAATTATTTAATTGGGAAAAGAGTTATTTTATGTAGAATATTGTGCAGTTTCAGAAAGTGAAGTCAAATCTCGGATTTAATATTTGGGAGTGTGGCAATTAGTGATTAATGATTTGGCTCGGCGCAAGTCGAACTTTTTTTTTTTTTTTTTTTTTTTTTTTTTATTTGCCTCACAGAAACTTTTGTCCCGGGACTAGGCTTCTCGGCATCACTTTACTTACTATCCGTACGTAAGTGACTAATCAATCAATCGAGTGTAAACTCTAGCAGATCGTAAAAAAAAAACTGAAAACAAAATATATTAATAAGGAAATTTATCAAAATAACTTCTTTTAAACATTAGTTTATTAGTACAATTAAAATTAACTAAGTCCTTCAAACTATTATAAAGAATAATTGACCTTGTAATTGGTTCATTAAGCCCATAGTTTACTCTATGATAAGGCTGAACAAGAAGGTTGTTCCGCCGCAAATTGTGAGGAACACTTCTGACTTGAAAGTTATTTAATATATCTTCACAAACAATATGAGAGCAAAACAGGTCTCTTATAAACATAGCGTTTAAAAATGTTCTTCTATAATCTAAGGCTTGTAAACCCAATAAGGAACAGCGAGTTTTATAATCTGGCTTAAAACGCCAGCCAATTTGATAAATGGCAAACCGTGTAAAATTGTGTTGAATTCTTTCTATACGCTCGATATGCACCTTATAGAACGGATTCCACACAATAGAACAATACTCCAGGTGCGAACGAACGAAAGCTGCATACAATATTTTTAAAGTAAAAGCATCATTAAATTCGCGCGCATTACGTTTAACAAATCCTAACATACTATTCGCTTTTGAAATAATGTAATCAATGTGTTGTCGAAATGAAAGCTCATGGTCGAAAATTACACCAAGATCTGATATTTCGGCAACCCTTTCAAGAACACTACCTGTTAAGGAGTACTCAAAGAAGACCGGAGTTTTCAATTTATATATGCTAAGTACTTTACATTTACTAACATTTAAATTTAAATTATTATCGTGGCACCAAAATTGCAGCTTTTCTAAATCGGATTGCAACTTAAGGCAATCATCACTGTTGCGTATTTTCATAGCGATTTTCATATCATCGGCATACTGCCATACACGCACGAATTTAAAATTTTGGATGATATCGTTTATGAAAACTAAAAAGAAAAGTGGTCCTAAATGGCTTCCTTGCGGAACCCCTGATGAACACTTTATAACAGAGCGAGATGTACAGCCATTTAACTTCACCAACTGAGTCCTATCCGTTAAATAGGATCTCACCCAGCTTAGAAAAATTGACTGTATTCCTAAATGTTCTAGTTTTTTAAGTAAAATATTATGATCTACTCTATCAAAAGCCTTCGAAAAATCGGTATATACCACATCAACCTGCATTCCCTGCTCAATACCATCAGCAACAAATTTAGTAAATGATACCAAATTTGTTGAAGTTGATTTTCCTTTCAGGAATCCATGTTGACATGGCGATATCAAATGGCTAATTAAAACATCTATTTTATTTTTAATAAGCATTTCAAACAACTTCGGTATTGCAGATATTTTAGCTATGGGTCTATAGTTATCAATAAGATGCTTCGGACCCTTTTTGTGAACAGGCGTTATGTATGAAACTTTCCATTCATCAAGAAAAACACCTGAAGTCAAGGACAAATTAAAAATAAAGGCTAAAGGACGACATAACGATTGCATGCAATTCTTCAAAAATATATTAGGAATGCCATCAGGTCCGGCCTGAATACTAACATCAAGATCACGCATAGCATTCAATAGGTCATCCTCAGAAATCTCAAGAGCACTCGTAAGTCCTCCTGAGCTATCCGAGGGACCAATGCACTCTGACTTCCATTGATGTTAGCATTCATTTCTGATGAAACGGAGTCTGGCACTTTGTAAACTGAACTGAAAAATCTAGCAAATCCGTCACAAACCGATTGAACATCTTTGTAAAAATTGCCATTGAATTCTAAATTTTTTGGGATTCCCGTATTCTTACGCTTGCTGTTTATAAAATTCCAAAATGTCTTACTGTCATTCTTTATATTATTTTCAGCTCTCGCAATATACTGTTTGTAAAGATTTTTATTCATTAATTCATACTCTCTTCTCAATCTAAAGAAATTTTCTTTATTGGCAAGAGAGGATGACTTCTTGTATAATTTATGGGCTTTATTTTTTGCTCTCTTAAGTTTGAACAATTCTTTGGTAGCCCAAGGATTTTTTGCTTTTATTTTGTTCTTTTTTAAAGGAACGTACTTGCGAATAGATTTATTTAAAATTGAATTAAAAATTGTATAACTTTCAATAAGATTACTATTCGATATAACTGGAGCCCAATCCATATTAAAAAATGTTGAATTTAGTTTTTCAAATTGGGCTTTTTGAAAATTTCTAGTAGGAATACTATATACAAAAAATGCTAAAATTTTATAACGGTTAAGGATAGAGGGTTCATGTAGAACATTAATTCTACCCAGCTGTACTGAGCTGTACAATCATTCACTATTGTATGTACCATGAGTCGTGAGATATCCTGTATATATACATATGTTTGTAAAATGCAAGAAAAACTAGGGGGCTTCGCCCCCTGCTCGCTACGCTCGCCAACCCCCGGGGCCGAGGCTAATTTCGGGCGCGGCCGAAATTCGGATACCCTTCGCTTGGGCTAAAAGTTTTTTTCGGGCGTACCTATGACTTGTATTTAACCCCCTCCTCATTCTTTTTCTTCCGTCTTGACAAAAGTTTTGGGCTTGGTTGAAATAAGTGGGCAAATAAAAATATTTACTCGGAAAATTTTCTTGGGGTTGCCGGAGCATGACCCCACAGTACGATTCCATTCGTTTTGAACTTTTTAGTTGCTTTGATAAAGACACAATTATTCAAGGTTTTGTGAAATTTGTGTAAAAAAATGTTTCTTAGAAGAACCAATATGGGGGGTTTGGTTTGTATGGCATCCCCATGACCCCATGGTCCGCTTTGATTCAATCTTACATATGTTTTGTGTCATCAATAGAAATACATTTGTGTGAAATTTGGTTGATTTTGGTGCACAAATGAAAAACTTTTTCTTAGAAGGATTTAATTTGGGGGGTTGGATTTGTATGCACAAATAAAAAAGTTTTTCTTAGAAGAACCTAATTTGGGGGGTTAAGTTTGTATGGCAGCCCATGACCGCATGATCCGATTTGATCCATTCTGGCATATATTTTGTGATATCTTTAGAAACGCATTTGTGTGAAATTTGGTTGACATTGGTACACAAATAAAAAAGTTTTTCTTAGAAGAACTCAAATTGGGGGCTAGGTTTGTATGGCAGCCCCATGACCCCATGGTCGGATTTGATCCAGTTTTACATATGTTGTGTGTCATTAATAGAAACACATTTGAGCGCAGTTAGGTTGAAATTGGTACACAAATAAAAAAGTTTTTCTCAGAAGAACCTAAATCGGGGGGTTAAGTTTGTATGGCAACCCCATGACCCCCTTGTCCGATTTAAGCGATTCAAACATACAAACAGCCTGCAACAATAATAAGCATGTGTACAAACAGCTCTCTAGCTTTTATAGCGGCCGAGAAAAACGCACTGCAACAGACGGACAGACGGACAGACGGACAGACGGACAGACGGACAGACAGACAGACAGACAGACAGACAGACGGACATCGCCCAATCGACTCCCCAAGTCATGCTGATCATATATGTATACTTTTTATATGGTCGGAGATGCCTCCTTCAATGCGTTACAAACTTCATGACAAAGTTAATATACCCTTTCACTCTATGAGCGAAGGGTATAATAACTCGGTTCGTCAATAATAACAATAATGTTGTTTGTCATTGAATTGCAGATGGCTTTTGAATTACAAAAACACAGTTGATGATTTCCCATGCAGTAGACAACAGTTACTATTATTATTATTTTATTATTCTCCAAACATTAACTCCAACATCAACTCTAAAATAAATAAAGCAAAAGCTACAAATCGCCACGGTATATTACCCATTTTCCCGGAATTCTGCTGAATAACTTTCCCAACTGAGAACATTACACCATATACAAATAATACATATATGTCCAAATTGGTACAAAATGTTGTTCCTATGAAAATGTATCTGAAATTTCCTAGAGCTTTCAAGTGAATCGCATGAGCCTGTGTGCGTGTGAATTTGAGATAACGTTTTCCAGTTCAAGAGAGTCAAGAGACTCTTTTTATAGTATCTTTTAAGAATCACTCATCGCTTGCCATTGCCTGCGACTTCCGTGGTGTGTGATGGATATCTCCGTACTCCGTGACGCATGACAAGTGGACCGAGTGGGTCCGAGGAAGAGAGCAACTTGCCGTTGCGGACAATATGTTATGTTATGAACACAGAAATGATTATGAAATTCATTCACTGCCATGTCCCGCCCGCGTCTTGTGTGGTGTGCGATGTATAGCACCGCGGCGCGGCGCGCGCAAGATAAGTGGACCATTTAAAATTCGTCTGTGGCACGTGCATCTATATTTTGAGGTTCAGATTATCTGAGCCGATGTCAAAATGAAAAGTCTCTATTGGAGACGATAATTAATATAAATGTAGGTGAGTTTTAGGGTCAAAAACATGGAGTTTCTGAAAAAATACCTTCTTTGTTAGTCCCTTCGGGCATTTTACTCACTCCATAACTTGTGACAGAATAAAGGAAGTTCAAATTTTGCACATATTATTTTTGGAAGAAGCTGTTCCTACATGTTGCGACGACTTTATTCAATACCTTTTCTAAATTTGCATTTATGCGATCCCGTCTAGACAGCTCTAGATTTTTCAATTTAGTATTGTTTCTTGATATGCCGGCCGCAACAAGCATAGCAAGAATTAGCCAAAACGAAAGCCCGTATTTATAAACATACCTTACCTTAAAATAAATGCCATTTCCATTAGTTTTCATTGAAATAATTTATTTTCTCGAGACAATGCATCCTTGACTTAAGGCGATTTCAAGGACACTTTGAAATTTTGCAATAGTCAACCTCACTTGAAGTCAATGTAGCTAGTTACCTACCTTGAGTTATTATTATATCACACTTGTATTAAAAGCTTAAGGTCTCCTTGAGTTTCGCCTTAAATCAAGGATGCATTGACTTCTAAATATAAATTATTTCAATGAGAAACTACTGGAAATGACATCTAATTTTTGAATTTTGGCATACTTGACTAAAGGTCGCCTTGAGTTAAGGGACATACATATGTCTATAAATACGGGCCTAAAAGTATAAATTTCGGTATCAAAACCAATTTTCCGATAGCTTTTTTTTATTAGTTGTAAGTTAAGAAAATATACAGGGTGCCCGGAAACTGCCGCATAAACGAACCGGATTGTGCTTCCTCTTGTGATTTCCAGCAAAAAAGTTGTACGGAACATACCCTCTTAGCTTAACCCTTTAGCTGCCACAGGCATTTGAAGATTTTTGAAAAAATCATTTTCTTTTACGACTAAAACGTCATTATCTCAAAAGCTAGACTAGGTAGCATAGCAAAATAAGATGATTATTAGGTACAGATGATTATTACCCAAAAAATGAAACTAACCGCACTAAAAGCGGATAAGAGGTTTGGTTTTTACGGAACTTCAAAGTCAAATTTTTGTGATTTGACCCAATAACAAAATATATTTACATCTCAATTTTCTCCAACTTCTGCCAAGGTGAGGTGCTTGTACGATTCTTTTAAAAATTGGCGCATAGTCTAAAGATCATTTCTTTTTTACATCATTTTATTTTAACTTTGTTATTTCTAACAGTTTTAATGCCTTGCGGTCCATCTACACTAGCAGCCAAATGGCTGCGCGTCCAAAAACTGGCATCGCGTGCAGCCATTTGGCTGCTCCTTAGCAGCCACACTGTAGCAGCCAAATGGAGACAGGAAATGACATAACCAAAATTTCATTTTGGTGATTTTTTAAAATTTAATTATCAAAATCGGACTCTGCGCGTTTGAATTATTACATGGCCATTCAATAATTATTCAATTTCACACAAAAGATCGAACAAAAGTTGTAAAATTGTCACTTTGAAATTGACAAGCGGTTGGTTGAGTTGCCATATTGAATATCAAAACTGGACGCATAGCCAAATGGCGACTAGCTTGGATGGAATTACAACAGCCATTTGGCTGTACGTGTCGCCATTTGGCGACTAATATAGATGGACCTTTAAGTGCAGAAAACTAGGGTTAATTTTAGCTCTATTTCAATTCAATTGAAACTGCCCCTAAAGATCTGCAATTTGGTAAAATTTATTCAAATTATATCAAAATCAATCCAAAATTGAAACTCATATATTCCTTACTCTCCAATAGAGACTTTTGCGTTTTCAGACTTCTGATACAAATTTCGTTAACAAACTTTCATACTAAAGTGGGCATTCTGATTTGTTTCAAACAATTTAATCAATATGATCTTATTATAGCCGAACAAAAAAAAATATGGACGTCGAACGACAAAAATCTTACATTGATGGATTTTTGGGGATGGCCTCCTGATTATGGGGAGTCCCAACAGATTATAGGTTTGCAGCCTTGAAAAGGAGGGAGGCGTACTTGCGTTTTCAGAGGTTGGAGGTTTTTAAGAGAGTCTAAAATGAAAATATTCTAATTTATTTTTTAGTCTAGCGACAAATTTTTCACTAAAATCCTAATGTATTATATACAATTGCAAGGGTAATTTTATGTGTTTTTTTTCGTTCTCAGACCATTTTTCTGTATATGTATTTTGTCGGTTTTGAAATGTTTGCTAAAAAGTAAAAAAATACTCCCCTATCCCCTTTTTCCAAGGTTGGAGCCCTCCAATCGTTGGGGAGTTTTTTTTCCATAATCAGGACGCCATCAGCATCACCAACCATCCTGCAAAAATCCAGCGATATACGATTTTTGCCGATCAAATATCGTATTCTTATTTGATCAATACTCAACTCATTCTCGTTCTCATATCCCTCTAATTGAATCGAGTACAGAACCAGACAGAACAACCTGCATACAAATTTTCAGTTGATGTTCTGTATAGAAATATAACTCTTTTCAAATGTGTATGGAAGTTGTGTTACCTTCTCCTGCACTAAATCCACTCACTCTACCGCATGCTACCACCACATTGCATTAACAGCGCGGCATGCAACTTACGAAATGCACTAATGAGGTCAATGAACGCATGGCTACCTGTTCCGCAACCTCAAGAAATGCATTGTGATCAAATCATCTTTCATCTTTTTTCAATACGCAGTTTTCGCAGGCGCAGATACTTTTGCGTAAGCCACCCCGACCCATGGCATGGGACAGTGGAAGAAGATACACTCATGAAGTCGACAAATGCACGAAAACCTGCTCTGGCAGAGTATCTAAACTCTCTTCAACTTGAACTGTGTAGCAAAAGAGCAAATAGCTTTAATAGCCTGTATACGTGTATCTGTATTGTCGTATTTGTGACATTGGGTGCCGATCGGACTACATGGCCAAAAAAATGTGTTCCCGATTTTGAGTGAGCTTTGGACATATATGTATTATTTGTATATGATTACACCGTCGCTAAAGTAACCAGAATGGCACATCTTATGAAACATTCTATATCCTGGAAATTCACTCCATTCCATCGGAGGGAAAAATTGGAGTGAAACTGAGCGAATCATCTTCGTAAATATCAACTTGAATTTTAGATAATTATCCTGCTATGGAAACAACTCCTTTGCTCATTCCACGTTTTCTGTGTCTCGTGCACAATCCTCAAAAATCCTTTTGGTCCGTGCGCTGTCAAGACCATTATGACAAGTCCAAACATACTTTCATGCACACTCATTTGAAAATCGTCTCATTTATCTTTTAACCCGTGTCATATCTTGGTGTTTTGCTCGCAGCAAACTTCCCTGTCTTACCGGAGTAAACAAATTCCAGGGTGTGCAGTTTAATTCCCTTGAAAGTATGATGTCGATGGCAGTGGCTGACTGTTGAATACTAAAGCACACTATGTAGACAGCGTACCAATGGGGCCCGGCCCAGCTATGTAGAAAATAGCATCATCCATGCTATGAATGAGACGAGTTCGGGGAGTAGACACTGATTCAAGATGATGGTTATGAATTTCAGATAGCACAAGAAACGGATGTTGTACAAACTTACTTGTCTATAATATCCTTAGCAATGAAGACGAAGTGTCTTGTTTTCTGGATAATACCGTAATACTGAGCTATCCAGCTAGGTAAGGTAGGTAGCTTTTGAATTATTCAAAGTGCAGGAAATGTTTGAGTTTCTCGTTTTGAAGTCGTCTTTTCTCTATAATACCACGGCAATTGCATTGTGTGCCATGAAATAGTTTTACAAAAGCAATCATGGCCAAAATGATGAATGAGAATGTTTTCTCGAGTGGATTTACTTTATATAAGCAGAGGTGCGGCAAAGCTGTCTATTGAAAGGCTAGGATTCAAAGTTCATGAAAATTGCATGCATGTGTGCGCGCTGTGCAACAAGAACAAGAAAATTAGAATGTTATAAGCGGGCAACGTAATGAAATCATAAATTCTATAAAATGAAGAAAGTTTATCGTAAGTTGGTTCGTTTGCGCAGAAATTATGGGAATTTCGAAGTAAATTTTCATGATATTGCAGGGGTACTTAAATCGCAAGATCTAGTCTATTTTGAAAGTATACGTTTTAATTTAACTAAATTGTTTAAGAATATATAAAAAAATTATTGGAATATTCTCAGTCGCTTATTAGCGTAATTCAGCTATCTCGCAGAAAGAAATGTTAAGATTAAACCCTATAAGAGGACTGCCAAAGAAAGAAATTTTGCAGGGTTTTCGAAACTCGCTATTGAACCAAATTTTGTTTAAAGTTTCGACTAAAGGATCATACATTCAATACAACTAAAATAAAGACAGAACAATCCTCGTATATGCATACTCATTTTGTATGTACACACACAAAATCGATTCCCATATCCGACTTTCCTGCATACGTATCCAACCATTTAACAGCTAATTAATACGTTATCATATTTTTAAAATTACCGCTATAGGGTTGTTCCGATAAGTCTACGTTCATAAATTTTAAGATAAATGTATCCCACAATGCGAATAAAAGTTCCACCTACCAATTTATATCCTTTAGTAATACGAGTCCCTACATAACACTTACATGATAATGTATTTTCATCGCGACCAAAATAGTCGTTGCCAGCTTGTCGTCCTTTTTGTATAGATATGGTACTACATAAATACCTATAATTTCGAAACCTTTGTTATATTGTCCATACACAATTAATTATAGCCCGAAGCAGTCGACGAGTTAAGCGGCAAATACCGTGGAATATGTCCATCCGATTCATATACATATCCCAGAGCACAACAATCGGGGTGGCACTAACCACTCAACACATGTTTTCGAACTTGTAGGATACACAACATGCGAAAAATTATAGCCGTCCGTTGTATTGTTATCGGAAGAACGTGCCTAAGAGCAAGGATTAATATTTCAAAGCCATGTAGGTGGGCTAATTAAATAATTCCGACTTATTTAAATTATTATGCATACAAATCAGAATTTCGCAAATTAAGGAAGAAAAAGTTAGCTATAATTTGGCTTTTGTTGTTTTGTCTGTAGGATTCGAGGAGCTTAAAATTAGTTTTGCTTTTAGGTTTTTCCCGTGTAAACTTTATTTTACTATAAATTCTCAAAAGTTAAGTAAATATGTATTTTCACATTAATCTTAAAGCGTAATTATGGATGGCTTTGTATTTAATGGGTGTTTGTCAAACGTGCATCGGACTTTAGATTGAAGTGAAACACACGCAATTGAAGTAAATTACCATAAATTTGGTTCAATGTATTGGATAGATAGATTATTGTTTGAAAATGATGGGGGGCATATGACTACCACGACTAAAAGTTACAAAGCGCATCCTATCAGTCACATTTTCGACCTCATTTCAATTTCTCACTCTACCACAATATTTTAGAAAGGATTTGTAGACCTACTAATGATATCCTGTCTGATAACTATACAAAAAATAAGCAGATACATATATTATTTTAGTAGCTCAAAAAATACTAATAAAATATGTACTGTGAAACATAGTATAGGTGGGTTTGAATCGAATTTCATTAAATTCAAAACGTATCATAAAATACACTTGAATAACTAAAGTTGCTTTACAATATGGTAAAACTGATAACTAAATTTAGGTTTTAATCTATCTTGTCAACAATGTGAATACCCTTATTAATAAAAAAAAAAAGGTCGTTTAACTAAGTTTCTGGCAATCGTAAAAAACCTAGGTTTATATGGAAACATGCGTACGTATGATACAGTCGAACTTGGCTAAACGGCCACAACCTCAACATTTCTCATAAGCGGAAACTTTTATTTTCATCAACGTATTTCTACATATCTTGCAAGGAAAATGAACTTTAAAGGCCTGAAACTCTCCTGACCGGACACGGATAGGACTTTTATAATTTTTTCTCAATAAACGAGTCTTTAAAAATTGTGATTTCAATTTAATTTCAAATTCTAATGTTGAAGAATTGTATTGTAGAAGAAAGCATTTTAAGGAGGTTTTTACACTTACGGCCAGATTACGCAATCTGTGCAAGTTACTTAATTTGAGCTGTCAAATTCCATACATCTTTAAACTCACCACACCGCAGATTACGTAATCTGTGAAATATTTTCATTAGCGGACAATTTTAATAAGCCAAAAAAATGTAATTTCCCAATATTGTGTAGGCATATGAAAAGTTCGAATGTAACGTAATTGTGCTCTCAGTTTCACCTTAAATCACGTAATGATGATTACGCAGTGCGCAGGTAAAAACATTTTGCAACGTGTCGTCGTGTCGTTTCAGTCTAGTGCATAACTTGCAAAGAAAAGGTGAAAAGGAAAGGCCATTTTATGTATGTAGTTTATTTCATTCTCAAACTATTTATCGGTACCTATTACCAATTATGAAATGATCACAAGAAACTGTAAAAATATCCCGTTTCCCCCTAGTTGTGGACCCCCTTTTGGTCAGGACTTCTCCCTCATAATCAGTGATGCGCAAAATTCAGAGATACATTGTGTTTGCCGCCCAATGGCCTTATTTCGGTTTATTTTCTTGGGCTATAAACCATTAGTTAAACGGTCAACCGTGACCGTTTAACTTTTAACAATAAACTTCAATTTAAATGACAGATTAATTGTTTTTCAATGTCCTCAAACGGAGTTTAGTTAAACCGACCATTACTTAAGCCATGATTTTTCATCCGGCCCATGGCATTTTAAAATTAAAAATATATATATAGAGTAACCACCTGGAAATAGCCATAGTAGCTAAGGGGGCTATTACACAGTCATATATTGGTAATATACTCGTATATTATAGATATTTTCATATCCTTAAGCCTACTCGATTTCGTTTAGTGCACGTCTAAAAATTTAAACCGAATGAATCAAGTAGGCTTCAAGATATGACTAGAAATATGACTACCCAGATAGCACAATACTGATGTTTTGTTGATTGTGTACTAAACCTTATATTCAATGTATTGATCTTCTCAGTATACCATTATTGATTCTTTTATATGGACGATGTCCGCTTTTAAAGCATTTTGATTGGTCGACGTTTTCGAAAAGGGGAAAATTTATTGAAGATTGTCATCAATATTGTATCGAAATAATATCGAACCAACGGAATGAAAATCGATATATCATTGATGTAATATTGAATAATTGAATCCTCACTATGCAGATGGTTGTTATGTTTCCATAATAAAATTCGTAAAGCTAATTTTTTTTTTTACTTTGTTTTTATTAAATTTCACGGTACATAATAACTAATAACATGCACATTTAATTTAATCTGTTTTATCGTTTCTTGCATCGGTGGTCTTTTCTGGGTGCGTCATACGTCCACTTTCATGTTATTTTAATCAACAGTTAATTCTGAAATTTAAATATGAAAATAAATATTAAGGAATAGAAATTTGCTTTAAGAAGTTTTCACTTACCAAAATGGCTAAAACGTGCGGCTGAAATTTAAATTTACGCGAACAACTGCGGACGTCCCGAACAATTTCACAATAATTGACATTTATAAAACATGTTCAATGGATCGTTCCTGAATCGATTCCGTATTGAATCTTTTCTTCATAGTCGATTTTGATAGACAACTTGACTAAAATTTCATTCGAAATTTTTCGAACAAAGGGGTAAGACAGATTAATGATTACGCGGATCGCTTTTATACTAATTATACATTAATATTTTTCACAATAGTGACTATTGATGGCAGGCATCAATAAGTTCCCATTGCAGAATTAATTGCATAGAGGGGAAATTATTGAATACTTATTGATGCCGCAGGATCAGTTCCAAAATGCTGTCTGGGTAGAAATGTGACTGTGTCATGGAGCCCTAATGGAAACTATTGATTTTTTAATTTTAATTTGCTTAGGCCAGTCAAAATCGACATTAACCTCGGAATAAATGCAAGATCGCCGTTCTTTTCCTTATCTATTTCAGAGTATTACTGGCTATATAAATCCAGATTTGCAACCCTGAGGACCCTGGGCTAACTTTTTTGCGGGCGAAAAAGGGCTATATTTTTGCTCTTTTTTTACATTTCCAACAATATTAAAAAAAAAAATATTAATAAAAAAACGATGATCGGCATTTTGAAAGTAGAAAAAATTTCCAATTCAATGACATCCTAACCACTTTTGTAAGTCGAATATTGACGGAGATACAGGTTTTCAAAAATAGGGTATTTACCATAAAAAAGGCGAATTCGAAGCTTATGTTGTTTGCCGAAACGATATTTACTTGAAATTCGAAATTTTTTGGTGAAAAATACCCTATTTTTAAAAACCTGTAATTCCGCCAATATTTGACTTAAAAAATTGGCGTAGCTGCTCAGCTAGAAATTTTAATTATTGTGTTGTATAGTTAGTTAAAATGTAGACTACAGTTAACTAAACGGTGGGGCAAAAGGTATATCTTTTTGGTTTTTTTTTTTTCTTTTAATTTTTTGTATTATGTTAATAGTATCATATTGCTTACATTATTATTATTATATGTTTCATAAAACTACAAATGCAACGTTGAATTAAAAAAAAAAAGCTGAGCCAATACTTCTCTTCTTAAGCGCTTCCTTCGAAACGATATTTTTCAGAATCTAGCAATAGTCTCCACACAGTTACTAATTTAAATAAGAGAATTGTCTTGTTTCATGCAAATTAAGTTAATTAATTGCACATTTTGACAGTGCATACTAACCATTTTGCGTGAAATTAACATACATACATAGCAAAAACGCTTAGGAGTTCATAAAATAGTGAAAATTGAGATAAAAACGTGAAATTTGTTATTTTTTAAATTGGAATTTATAACTAAACTCTAAGTAATGGATTTTTTTAAATATTTTCCCCATAATGAGCTCCATACATAATATCAAAATAAGTTATCGCATACCGCGAATATTTTTCATCGCAGACCTGTGTTATTTTCAGGACTTACAAGAGAGATACAACATAATGTATGTTACATATGTTTTCCCAGTGGTTTTTACGATTTTAGTAGTACATGCTTACATACATATATCTTTTTTAATAACTGAACACTATAAATTAATTGTAATAAGGGAACCATTAAATATTTTTGTACGGTGCTATCTCAAATGCCAAAATCCGCGATTTTCTTAAAAAAACACACAAAAATGTAAAAATCTCAGTAACTACTGAAAATGGGCCGAACATTTATACTATCATTTTGTTGCAATTTGAATTTGTATGTACATATATGTATGTATATAAAGTTTTTCAGGAAATTAATGTACAGTAGAGCGTCGATTATCCGAACGTCGATTATCCGAACACTCGATTAACCGAACCGGTCTCTCAGCTTCTTTTTTTGTCAAAGACATCGAATAAAATGAAAAATCAAGGGTCTGACGTAAGCAATATCTCATCTGCATCGCTCAATCACCTCGATTTTTTTATTTTTGTTCAGTTCTAGTTGTTTTACACGTTTTCAGTTTGTCGCTTAATTTCACATTTGGGTTATTTTTTAATTTTTCTATGGAAGCTCGCTTAACCGAACTTTCGTTTATCCGAATCGCCCTTGTCAACATTAGTTCGGATAATCGACGCTCTACTGTATATCAAATTACCAGTAACCCTGTATACACAAACCCAGGCACCATACACTGTCACATGCACATCAGTCGTTTCTCTCTTGGACAGACAGGATCATTCTCCAAGTAAAATGCAAACGGACCATAATTCCCCCCTTTGGTAACAGCTAACTATTGTGTTATCAGTCCCAACCCGATATTCTGAATTGGAAATTGCATTTGATATTATGAGCCGAGCGAGATGCAATTTAAAGAAAAATGTCTCAGGAAATTTAAAAATAAATAACTCTAATAAACATTAGAAACCAAATAAACTGATAAACGAAACTAGGGGGCTTAGCCCCTGCTCGCTTCGCTCGCCAACCCCCGGGGGCCGAGGCTAATTTCGGGCCTGGCCGAAATTTGGATACCCTTCGCTCTCTTCGGAAAATTTTATTGTTTTTAACTTTTTTGTTGCTTTGGTAAAGTCACATTAATTCAAGGTTTTGTGAAATTGGTGCAAAAAAATGTTTCTTAGAAGAATCAAAATGGGGGTTGGGTTTGTATGGCGGCCCCATGACCCCATGTTCAGATTTGATCAATTCTAAAATATGTTTTGTATCATCAAGAGAAACACGTTTGTGTGTAATTTGGTTGAAATTGGTGCACAAATAAAAAAGTTTTTCTTAGAAGAACCTAATTTGGAGGGTTAGGTTTGTATGGCAGCCCCATGAACCCATTATCCGATTTGATCCATTCCTAGATATGTTTTGTGTCACCAAGAGAAATACATTTGTGTGAAATTTGGTTGAAATTAGTGCTCAAATTAAAAAGTTTTTCTGAGAAGAACCTAATTTGGGGTGTTAGGTTTGTATGGCAGCCCCATGACTCCATGGCCCGATTTGATCTATTCTTAGATATGTTTTGTGTCATCAAGAGAAATACATTTGTGTGAAATTTGGTTGAAATTAGTGCACAAATAAAAAAGTTTTTCTTAGAAGAACCTAATTTGGGGTGTTAGGTTTGTATGGTAGCGCCATGACCCCATGGTCCGATTTGATCCATTCTTAGATATGTTTTGTGTCATCAAGAGAAATACATTTGTCTGAAATTTTTTTGAAATTGGTGCACAAATAAAAAAGTTTTTCTTAGAAGAACCTAATTTGGGTAGTTGGGTTTGTATGGCAGCCCCATGACCCCATTGTCCGATTTTACCGATTCAAACATACAAACTGCCTGCAGCAAAACGAAGCATTTGTGCAAAATGTCAGCTTGATAGCTTTTAAATTGGCCGAGTAAAACGCCTCGCAACAGACAGACAGACAGACAGACGGACATCGCCCAATCGATTCCCCAAGTCATGCTGATGATATATGTATACTTTTTATATGGTCGGAGATGCTTCCTTCAATGCGTTACAAACTTCATGACAAAGTTAACCCTTTCACTCTATAAGCGAAGGGTATAATGTTACACGGGGAAATTTTAGGGGAATTCGCGGAAACACTTGGAGTTGACATTAGCATGTTATAGACTGGATCAATTTCCCAGATTGTCATTTTGTATGGGATTTCCAGTAAATATGATCCACAAAGTCGAAAAGCACTATTAATGGCTCTATTAAATTGAAAATTTCCATTTCGAATTTCGCTGAAAGGAAATGGGATAGTGCAAACTTTGAAAATATTGGTTCCTGGTTGATTTGCTTCGTGAAAATATTGAGGCACTAAAATGTTTTGATAACCGTGATATCGAAAAAAAGCACAACATGTTAAATGTACAGTAAAGCGTCAATTATCCGAACTAACATTGATTCAGATAAACAAAAGTTCGGTTAATCGAACTTCCATAGAAAGATGAGAAAATAGCCCAAATGCGAAATTACCCGACGACCTGAAAACCTGTCAAATGACCAGAACTGAACACAAATAAAAAATTTTTAGGTAATTGAGCGGTGGTTGCTTCCGTCAGGCCCTAAATTTCATTTTAATTTTTCATTTTATTCCATGCCTATCACATGAAAAGAAGCTGAGAGTGCCCGGTTCGGTTAATCGAGTGTTCGGATAATCGGCGTTTGACGCTCGACGCTCTACTGTATTGAGTTTTCGAGGATTTTTGCGTGTTTGTTTGAACCCCGGACGGCACAGTTCTTCTATACACTTGCCGATAATATTGATGTCTATTTCAGCCAAACATGGGCTGGTTGTCAAATGGTCTTTCCCGTCGTTCTTATCTTGGATTAGAGAAGGGTTCAACCAATCATGTTGAGTCTCAGCGATCTGAAAGTCTCCAGGTTTTCGTTGCTCGAGACTAAATATCCACGTGAATTATAGAGTCCAAATGATTGTACCTATATAGTGGAGAAACCTCATTTTCTCTGGCGAATTCGTTAGTGGAACCTAAAAAAAGGAGCTTGATTGTACAATCGATTGGAGAGTCTATGGCGACTCACACATGTAAGTCGTGTCTTTGCCGAGTCAAGTGATCTTTGGATCTTGTATTTAGCCCCTAAGTCTAAACCAATTTTCAGAGCGGGTTTCAAACGAGTATAAACACAAATCTATTCATAAATTATAATTAAGTGTATGTAGATTTGTAGACAGTACATCAATTCACATTTCTGCAGTCAGACAAAGGTTAGTATGTAGTAAAATGATCGATGATAG
Source organism: Microchrysa polita (assembly GCA_949715475.1). NCBI lineage: Eukaryota > Metazoa > Arthropoda > Insecta > Diptera > Stratiomyidae > Microchrysa > Microchrysa polita. The sequence continues at coordinate 16,271,905 of OX454415.1, forward strand.
TGTTTGTTAACCACAACATTGTTGACAACAACATGGCGCCAATCGTGAGAAAAAGAATATTTATATTGCAATTTTTCGCTGATGACTGATTACATTCTAAAGAAATATCGGAACTTCATAATAATTATTCTCGTCTCGATTAGTTGCACTACAGAACACACATATTACGCGTAAACGTTAGCAAGCAGTTAATGAAAAATGATAATACAAAAATAGAGAAGAATAAATTACATAACAAACCGGCATATAGTTTTTTTTAATCGTTAAATGAATCAACGATATGTAGGAGTTAGGAGAACAGGAACCGTCATTATTTTCAGTAGAGAATGATTAAATGATTAAATGCAATTCAGAGATTTCCATAAAAAAAGCACAGGTACAATAATCAAGCCAACGTTGATGTTTGCATAATGAAGCAAGATTAACACCTAATTATTTGTACCGTATTATCATGCAAATATAATTACTAGTTTAAGATTCAACTACCTACTCGTACCTCCGTTCTAACTAGAATCAAAACACTGTCACATTGGAAAGTTTGTGAAATGTTGCGAGATTGCTAAAAACTATTGAAGCAACCGAAACATAATGTTCTACAAAAATTACACAAACATTTTTTGGACTATAATTTTTAAAAATGTTGAACTTAGGTTAATTTTCCATCAAGTGGTCCTATAAGGAACGGGATTGGTTAAAGTACCGATCCCAAAGGGTCAGTGGCGTAGATAGCTTTTCTGCGAGGGAGGGGATCATTTTGCAAGATTGCTTATACTTTTACGGTTGTCAAATTGTGAATTTCAGAATAAACATTTCTGCATTTATTACACTTCAAATAAGCAGTAGTTTCCAGCAATTTTTTTTATTTGCTAAATAGAGAGCAATTTTTGCATACGAATAAAGCGTCTTGAAAATATTGAATTTTCCGCAAAAATTGTGACACTGAATCGATAATTTGGCTTTCTTACTACGGTGAGTGAATCCACAGTATTCCAATTTTCTTACAAATGTATGCTATTGTGATTGGAGTATCAGAGCTTTATATTGGGTTAGATTAGTAGCACTAAATTTTTTTGGAGTCACGGAATACTTAGCATGGCCGCTTTTCTTCCCGGAACATCTCAAAACAGGGATTAAAATAAATATATATCTCTAGAAAAGGGAAATTGTGATGACGAGAGCTCGTTGGGAATGCCCAGTATATGTGGATAAAGTACAGCTTGTGTGTTTTTAAATCGGAATTCTCCGATAACTCAGAAATTCGTGGGTATATATTTCTAAAGTTTTCAAACTTGTAGGACACCCTACCAGCTATCTTCAATAAAGGCCCTAGCTTTGACTGATTGTTTGAAAATAATACAAAAAATGTGAGAAGAACTTAAAATGTGGACCGTTAAACATTAGTTAAAAAATCGTAGAAAAATTTCGATTAACACAAATTTAATCCTCTAATTTATTTGCGCCTTAATTTAAATCCCAAAAACCTCAAAAAAAACACTGCGGAGATACTTTATTTTCTGGTACTACTTCGTTTTCCATTTCACAAAGTATAAAATTGTAAAAGAAAATTGGTCGAGACTCTGATGCTGCTCAAATATTTTACAGTGTTGATTTTTGGTGCAGTGTAGCAGACTAAGCTTCGGAATTTTAAAATTTACAAACATTTTTTCGTATGAAATGCTTACTTTTTGTTGTCAAAAACTCTTTCTACATTTTTCCTATTTTTGTATATCTTCTCGAAACCCCTGAGAGATCTTCACGGAACCCAAGAGTATCGCGGAACTTTGTTTGTTTGCTAATTTGTATTCGAATTAGTGCCTGCATAAGACTATTCGTATATATCTTTCAATTTTGTAAATTTTTCGTATTACATTCAATAAAATTGCGAACAATTAGAGAAAGTCAAGAGTTTCTTTGCCGTGCTATATACGATAAAACCTTTCGACAAATTTTAACTTATAAAAAAGAAAAAAAGTATGTTGATAAACAATAAAGACGGCTTGCAGCGTTTTCTTTTTTCGCATTAGTTCTTCATTCTCCTGTGTACCACATTATTTTTTAAATTTTGAACTGAACATTAAATTTTTCGGCAAACAATTTTCAATCAGTACTTACATATAATTTTTCTACCAGCACTTCTAGATACGCTTCTATTTTACAATTGAACAATTGAAATTTGAGGAAGTGCTGAATTTTCTATTGCAGTTCTGAAAATTAGTTCACTTTTTTATGAAACACTACACACGTTGAATAATTCCAGCTAAAAGTTTACTTTTGCTTTGTTTTACGTATCTAAAGTAATAATAAAAAAAAATTGTGACCGAAGGGGGGGGGGGATTGATCCCCTTGATCCCCCCTTATCTACGCCACTGCAAAGGGTACTCTTGAAATATTAGTATAATGCGCTTGACAAGTTCTTCAAAATAATATGAGACAAATCTTCGCTGTAGGTTTCATACAAAGAGCAGAAATGCGCTCTTATACCAGGATCCACAATTTCTAGTATTGTTCCAGAAGGTAAGGTTTATCTAATATCATACCATAAAAATAGGGCTAGGAAAATCTGATGTAACAAAAAAATGTGGATAATCAAACGGTGAAGCCAAGCCAGCCTGATACAAATGGCCTGGTCATATGGAAGTTGCCAATTAGCTAGTGAAATAGGTAAATAGCGAGCGGCTATGGAGGATTGAATTGAATTAATTTTTAGTTGCGTATTCTGAAAACTCGGCGACAGTGATATTTCCAAAATCGAGTGTCAGATCTTTCCTGAACCAAAAAACATCTACGTCCCTGCGAGTGTGGTTGTGGAGAAAGTTTACTGCAGTGCGAGGGAGTTAGGATTGGTTTTACTAACCTTTTAGAACTTCTTTTGATCAGTCTCATGAAAATGGAATTACCCTGTAACGGTAAAAGCCAGCGAAAGAAGTTTTTTTTTCTGTAACAAACTGTATAGAATCTACCGTAAACCGAACCGATTGCGGAACATCAATTAATAGATATAATTTGAATGTAGCACCAGTGGCGGAACAACTTCACTCGGGCCCCCCCCCCCCCGCCAACTTCTTAAGTGGGCCCCCCTACACTGAGAAAAAAGCAGAGTGAAATCAATCGAAATCACTTTTGAAGATCAATCCACACTTTTCAGTCATCAGTCACAATCATTTTCAATACAAGTTGACAGATTGTCAGTTAATAGGTTGACTGACAATCTGTCAATTTGTATGGGAAATGACTGACTGATGACTAAAATGTGTGGATCGACCTTAAACCAACTCTTTTGAAACATGATTTTGACGTTACAGTGTTTCTACTAAAATCAAGAACGTCGTACTTAAAAAAAACTTTGCTAAGAGCTACTTTGACTCTTGGCATTATTAGATTGAGAATAGCGTTCTTGTTGTAACGTTTATTAAATGAATGATTTCATAAATTGTTATTTTTTTATTTTGAAATAAAAACGCTCACGGAGCACAGCATTAAAATCTAGGTATAGGTGTTCGTGGTTTTTAAGCATAGTAAATTACCTGCGCCTACAATGGGATTCGATCCCGCGAACCTATGATTTTGAGACGAGCGCCCTATTTACCCTAATTCGTTCGTTCTGTAAAAATCGAAGAAAATGTATGAATTGGCCAGAACGAATAACCAAAAAAATGGATTCGGACGCTTCGTGTGTGGGCGGCGTAAGTTTGTAACTTACTAGACAATTGAAAAAGGCAACACGTTATTAATTTAACTCTATTCTTTGTTTCAGCTTTAAATTTAAGTGTGCTCTAATTTAAATCCTTCAATTTTGAACGTTTGAACTTAATATTAAATTCAATACAACAATCTTGTCAAGGCGCCTTTCAAACCAAATATGGCATCTGCACCATAGCCAAAATCCTCTCTATTACAAGCCGGTAACCACCGAGGGAAACTGGGGAAATCAGCCCATGTTTGCCTTGGTAAACACGACAAAATGGTGGACAAATGTACGGGAAAATAGTACCGTCCAGGTTTCAAACACCAGAAAATCCATTAAAACTAAACATTTCTCCCGTTTTTTTTTTTCAATTTCACTGTTCTCACAACCTTTTTTCGTGTTCTTCATAACAAATTTGATTGGAACTTAGTCCGAAAGCTTGGAAAAGGGACCTAAAGAATCTGGTATGGTATGGTACTTGGCAAGGAAAAAGGTTGGTCGGACTACAATCCTACAATTACAGCAAATAGCGCAGCCATGTCATTTGAGGATCCGGATTGTCTCATGAACTTTCAAAATTTTAGAACAATATTAAATTTGTTTATCTAAGGGACCTGTGAACGAGGTGAATAGCGCATCCGGTACAACCTTGAGTTGTATCAGCTGTATGGTGAGCTACAGGTGTCGAAGATCGTGAAGTTGCAGCGACTGCAATGGGCGGGACATGTACAAAGGATGAACGACGATCGCATGCCCAAAAAGGTGATGAACGCGCAACGAGGTACGGAGCCAGATTGCGTGGACGACCGAGAGCCCGGTGGGAGCATTCTGTATGTCAGGACGCCCACCAGATGCTAGGCTTTTGGAACTGGAGGACAAGGTAGCGTGACCGCGACAATTGGAGGTTTTCAATCCAGGCGGCCAAGGCCCGACGTCGGGCTATCGTGCCATGAAGAAGAAAGAAGGGACCTGTTGAAAGAGGTACAATAAATTTAGCATTTCTTTTGACTGCGAAAAGTGCATATCTCTTCTACAAAAAATATCTTCCTCGGAGTATTGTTTTTCGCAGCTGTTGTTATGTTAATTTGTGTTTTTATAGTTTGAGAAATCTTTCATGTGGCTTTTGGGCCCCTAAATCTCGTGGCCCCCCCGCCAGGCGGGCCCTGCGGGCCCTTGTGCGCCGCCCCTGTGTAGCACATATATGTGCTATACATACACTGATAAAAATGATTTAGACTTTTTATCTAAATTGAAGTTTAATTTATATTTGGATAGTTCTACTAAATATTGACAATTTATTCGCAGCTACAAATATACAATTAGATTCGTTCATTTAACCACCACCATTTTAAAATTAGAGAAAAAGTTTTGTGAATTCTTCCACTAAACTAAACAACTATATAACATGGTCAATCTAATGCAAAATAAATAGCTACCTTTACAATTGAATCAATTGAGTTTGTTGATGTTTACCTAAAAGGGAATAGACAAATTACCCATATCTTCGTAGTTGTAGTAGTTGAACACAGAATCATAAGCTGAAAATCAAAAACGAACTTTAGCTGATACCAACTACTTTATAGATGATAGGTTTACTTTTTTTCTTTCAGTGTATGTTATAGTGTATCCCTTTAAATTAAAATGCATCATCGTATGTCTTTTTTATTTAACTTATCACAGCAATAAATCACTACTGATTCATTAAAATTTCAGTAGGTTTCATATAACATGGAAGGGCGCATCGCGGTTTTCATAATTTAAATGACATCATAAGTTCGCATAAATGTATTCGTTCGCGCGGCTGGTGCGTTGCGTATGTTATTGCGCTTTATTAATAATTCATATTAAATTGGTAATGAAAGCACGTACTATACAGCTTAATTACTTTTTCGGGTATATGTTTGATGAAGCCCCATAACAGAGTGATAGATACCCTAATCAAGCCCTATTCTTATTTCTGTCATTCATTTCATCTACATATTGCATACAATGGACAATAGCTAGTAAAAAAGCTAAAAAAAACTGCGTGCGGGCTACCAAATTTCACGATAAATCAATGTATGCATTTTTAAGTACTCCCACATGTGAAGTTAGTCCGATTTTAATACATAATATACATGCATACCGGAAAAGTTAATTGCATCACGTAAAGGGTGACAATGAAATCACTTATTAAGGGAATGCTTCTGGTGTGTCTTTTCGGTGAATTGTTTGTATTTTTATTATTAACTGCGTTCAGGTTAGTAGTAAATGCACTGTAATGAGTTTTGAATGAAATATTTGGCTAACACGCGGTCCTACTATATATTTTTTTTAAAACCATTGTCACTAATCGACAAAAAAGATATTCTTGGTATCAATAAATTGGAAATTTTCTGGCGAAACTTATCAACGAAGACGCAAATTATGTAGGTGCATACCTACCCCATATTTCAATATTGGGTTCTTGGATTTTGAAACCATGCACCTTTCCAGCCGTACAGTAAACTCAATTATGGAATTAAACATGTTCCAGTAAGGATGGATTCAGCGAACACTTTCGAAAACCAGACGACAATTTACTTCGTTTGCTTCCTGTGAATGATTTCATACATTACGTCATGCAATGAAACCTCCACCCTCCACGCCAAATCTCGACTGGAATCATCTCGCTTTATTGCAATCCTGAAATTCAAATAATGTTTTAAAGCAAATATGTATGTACATGCTAATTCAAACTTTCACTTGATATTATTACACTCAACCTATACCAAAACGTTTTCATAAATTTATTCTAATCAAAAACTTATGCAATCATCAGAGACATCCTTCAATCCTGCCTAGGGATACTAATCATAGTGACAATAATTCACTAAGCTCTCCCGTCATACAGACACCACCGTTACCAAACTTTACAATTTACAAATGAGATAATTTCATGGAATAAATTTTCAGGAAACTTCAGATTCCCAGACTCAATTAATTTCTAAAACAAATCTTTAATTGGCTTGGGGAATTTTCCGACCACCATCATAGCTTAGCAAAAGTGTCATCGTTCATCTCGTCGTTGATAAAATGCAAAACAGATGGGAGATAGTATCTACTTTACAGTGTAGAAGGAAGCACCAGATCGAATGAATGAACAATGGGACGCATATAAGTCTTTCCCTATTCGTCGTTCCTGATTTTCGGCAACTTGTTGTTCTTGTATATATGGTAAGTAATTTTATAGAGGAACATATTTTTCGTATGGATACACTCGACATTTTATGTTTATGATGTGTTAATGCCATTGTTGAACGGAGCGAGCGCGGAAGTTTAGTGTCAATAAACTTGGGTCTCTATTGTATCATAATTATGATTATGGAAGGGAATTTAAATCTGGGTTGTTTTGTGCGCCATTGACAGTTTGGCTTTAGGAAGAAACTTGTTTATTGTCATAGCGGTTTGTTGGCTGAATAAACTAACTTTCATTGTGTAAATACAAAGCAGAAGGAATTAGTTTCCAGGGAGTGTTTCTATGTAATGATGGTGGCTTTCTAAAATGCCCGTATGGAAGTCAAATTTATTTGTTGGCATTGACTACGCTTCTTTTCCACCTCTCCCTGATAGCAACCATTGCCTTTAGCTGGTCCCACGATTTGCCTATCCCTACTTCATGCATCTTTTCTTCGCGTATTTCTAAGTTGTCCCACGCGATAGCTGGCATCGGTTCCCTGCTGATTTCAATTGAGAACCTGTTTTGTAACGTTTTTATCGGTTCTTATCGAGTCTTGTCAAAGGTGTCGCCAAGCAGGTGATAAAAGGTGTCATGCAAGCATGCTGTCGGCTGACTTGGTCGGGGCATGGCACTGAATTATAGTGATGTTTCTTACTCTGTCCTTCGATCTGGCAGTTATTAATTGATCGGAAATAGGATTCCAATCTATAAGAGGTCGGCGCGATTCCTTCGAAAGGATGACGACTGCAGCCATTTTAGCTGTGGCTTTAAGTCCACTATCAGAGTAAAGCAACTCAGTTTCGGAACTGGGTGATAAGGTCGTTCCTAAAACGATCCATCTTGTTTTGCTTAGTCCTAATATTCAAATTCTTTATGCGGTCATTTCCCGTTCGACTTCCGTGAGTCTCGTACTATTGCACTCGTCTCACATCGTTCGAACCAGGCACGTAGCCAGGGGAGGGGTCCAGGGGGTCCGGACCCCTCCCGAAATGTTTGCAGAAATAATCGTAGTCAGCGTTTTGATAACATAATTTTCAATAAGATTGACGTCTTCTTAGCTCCGCTATTTTTTCAGACATCATTCACTTAAATAGCAGTCGATTTCAGAATTTAATCAATATTTTCAAACTGTTAGCTTTAGTTGAAAGTGCCGCTAGCAGTGATGCGGCTGAACACTACATGTGTAGAAAATTACTATTCGCATTCCGTACAGAATTCTCGTTATTATTTATCCTAATTAGCCTAAGAGTTTGGTGTTTTGAACTTTCCGCTGCTGAGGTCCTAAATGTTGCTGAGAAATAATTTCAGAACGCGATGAACAATAGTTTAGCCTGAGCGTTGCGGAAAATCCATAGAGTGCAACATAGTTCCATAGATTTCCAGCTTACACCTATGGCTAAATTAATATATTAGTCATTTGAAAATGTGCACGAGATAGGGTGGCCAGACATCTCTCTTTAGGTGGATATGTCCTGCTTTTACTCTCTGTGCTCCCCATTCCAGCCCAAATGCCACGAATTTAAGTTCGAATCCCAGATTTCTTCCTACGATTCCTTAATAAAAAAAAACAACCGCAGATAGAAAAACATCCATTGTAGCCTCGCCACATTCAGAATTCAGTAAGCTTAAACTATTTAATTTGGACGGTGGTGTATTATGGATCAATCGACGAACTATATGCTCTTGGAAAGTATCAAGACCTTAAATGCGAGCCAAATACAACTTTATACCACATTGGTTTTAGGGAAACTCGGCATTTAAATCATGCTGATGACCAACATTGCGAAACATGCAGCCACAATCAATAATTTGCCCTATTATTAGTTAGAGACAGTGGCGCAACAACGGGAGGGGTAGACCGAGAAATTGCGAAACATGCAGCCACAATCAATAATTTGCCCTATTATTAGTTAGAGACAGTGGCGCAACAACGGGAGGGGTAGACCGAGAAATTGTGAAAGGGAAATATGAAAATAATATAATACACAAGTTTGAGTTCAACCTGCCGGTGACAATGGCGCCGGAACAGGGGGGGGCAGGGGGGGGGGGGGCAACTGCCCCCTCAATATTTTGCCTAAGGGGCAATTAGTACTACTATATTGCATTATATAAAAAATTAAGAATCATTTATTTTATATTTTTCAACATATACAATGTTCATATTCAATTTATTCCAGTAGTGGATATTTTTTTCCATGATGGAATATCTGGTTCGCAGAAAGTTGCATACGTGCATCTAGTGCAAGTATACTACGAGTATGTACATGATCATTCCATTTTCATTTCTTCTTCCTTAGCAAGAGTACCTCGAATTAACGACAAGGCCAACGATAGCGAAACTATTGACCGTTGATCAACGAAAACGAGGAAGGTTTTCATTCTGCTTGTCAGAAAACCGATGGTAGAGAATCTCACAGTAAGATTGGGCTGGTATGCTCGATTTCGATATTGTTGATCTTCGCTCACAGTTCACTCTTTTGAAGAGTATGCCGGGAGCTTCATCTACATGTTGCGCCGCAATTGCTGAGCACTTTCGAAGCAAGTCGAGCACAGCAAGTTAATACTAGTAACATTACTTCTGACGGTTCCAGCATCAGTAGCATCATCAGTAAGGTCGTTCAGGGCTTTACAACGTCTTTAACATGGCTACATTCAACAATGACACAAAAACGTCTCACACATCTGATCCTTCTCCATGTTCACAGCGATCGAACAGGAAATTTAGATTCCTGAAAAATTCTTAAAAGAAAGAATTCGTTTCCCGAGGAAACCGCTGCTAGAGGCAGCGACGGTCCTAGGTATTATCGCGCCCTTTGCCCTGTGTGTTGAAAGCCGTTTCTTCAATTTTAGATATATCCGTAGTTACAGTCAAAGTGTGCCACCCCCTCAGTTGAGCTATTCTTTAAACATACATAATTCGAGAGATATTCATTTTTAGATTGTCGTCGTTTAAGAAAAAGGGGACTTTCACTTTATTGAGCGGTTCTAGTCTAGAAATGAGTATTTCCCAAAATTATTAATAGTGTAGTCATTTGGTGATTTCAGATTGCAAAGTGTGGTGGAGAATCTTTTTGTTGTTTCTTATGTTTTATTGGAGTGCTGAGCTTGAATCGGAGCTTGCCACCAAAATTTCGTTGCAAATCAGGATCGAAACCGCAAAAAAACCCAAAATTTTGTTTTTTTTTTGTTTTTTGGCTTAAAGCTCCGAAAGTGTACATTTCTCCGATAACATGCCTTTGAATATGTTAGAAAAAAAACATAATTGCGGGTCCAACGCACCATTACTCTTTAAAATGCGTTAAGCGGTATCTGTACAATTCATAATAATTTTTTAGTGTTTTTTATACGATTTGAACCCTGTTTCGCAACGAAATTTTTGTGATGAGCACCCCAAAAAACATAGGAAACAAAAAAAAATGTTCCCACCATTTTGCAATCTACTCGGTTTATCATGTGCTAATTACACTATCAGCGCAATATATCTAATGAAGAGCTTATACTAAGGTGAAGGCGGCTCATTTTCACTGGGGGTTGGCTTGTGGCAAGTACTAGGACCCTCAGCTTTGTAAAGAAATTTGCGATTGAATATTCTCTAAATAAGGTTTCAAAACCCAAACTTTCCATTTGAAAACATAAGAATCAAAATTTGTACATTTTGTAGTTTCGCATTTTTAAATTTTCAAATCCGATTTTTCAATAATTTCGAATTTTTATGTTTTTAAACCGAAACTTTCGAAAATTTGGGTTTGAGACCTAATGTAGAGGTTATTATAGCGGAAGTCCTAACTATCACAATTTAAAAATTAAAATCGCCCAAATTTTTACCCCATTTTTTTCAAATCGAGATTTTCGAAATTTTTGAAAATGTTAATTTAAAATGTAAAAGCGCAAAGTTTTCAAAACTCCCGATTAAAGAACATTAAAAATTACAAAATTTTGATTTTAATAATAAGATAATTAAGATTAACCAAAATTGAAATTGTTTATTTGCCTAACTTAATGAATCGCCCTGTTCAAATGCACATTCTGCACATATAGTAGAGGCGGTCCTGGCTAGAGGTCCGGTATATGGTAACCGCTTAATTTAATATGAATTTGAGAAAACAAATCTTGCCCCCCCAATAAAAAATTCGTTCCGGCGCCACTGGCCGGTGATCCCAATGTTTTTTTTTTACCTGGGAAGATATTAGCGCAACATCAGTCCAGGTTTTGTTTGTGCATTAATTCCTTTTTTGCATTTTCATGCATTTTTTCTAAAATCCGCATGCGCGCCTTGATCTTAAATACTTGTAGACCGTTGTGACATACATTTAAACACTCCCTCGTCAACCACAATGCTGAAAAGAGTAATTCTAAATTGGGTTTCCATGAAAACAAAAGAAAGTCTCAATGCGGAATTCGAATATAACATTACACTCGTGTTCTTACGACGCTAAAATACGCAAAAATTTGCATCGAAAATTATTGTGAATGCAACGGGAACTACACATATAGAAACACCACCGTATAGCATCATTACTGGAAAATAGCACCATCATCAACTTGCGACAGCAGCTTCAAATGTCCAATAACATGGGTAGCCATTTCCAGGATAAGATCCATGTTGCACCACTGGTTGGAGCTCTAATATATTTTTTTCTAAGGATGGACCCTAGTGAAATAACCATAAATATAAATCTTCCTTTCGGTGCTCCTAACAAACCCTCCCTTCTTTTTAATTTAGAATCTTTGCTATTAAATACTGTACCGTTCTAGCAAAAGAACTCCAGTAACACACATTTTACAAAATCACAGTGTTCATTTCGAAAAGGAATTCCCCTTAATTTCTTTCGGGACACATGGAATATTGTAGTAATTCTTGGTGTACTACCCTGTTAAAATTAACCTAATAACACAGACCATAATTTAAATTTAAAGGTTAAAATCGTTTTCATCAAATTTATAGAAAACAAAAAAATAGTACGGGGGGCAATATTTGGACCCCTCCCGAAACAAAATCCGTCCCTGGTTCGAACTTTCTAAAAACCAATCGTAGTCCGTTATTTGTTGGTCAATGGTTGTTGCCAGTAAATCATTCCGTGGTATCCAAAGGTCATTCAATATTTCGCGTGTATTTAGCTGTGGCGTAACGTTTTTCAAAATGTTTGTGTTCGAACTAAAAATGGGGCCCTTTCTTTCTACAGTGTATATATTGTCCATACCTAATATATTGCCATATCGGACATTGTCTGCTAACTGGAATTGGTATTCTCTTTTCCTTAATCGTTATTTTCTAGGTTTGGACGTTCGGTAGCTCAGTGCGTAAAGAAGACAATCTACCTCTGAATTTCCGGGACCGGACTCAAGCCCCACTGTCACCATGGATGCCTACGCCAGTCTGTTCTTGTTCGAAGTAAATAGTCCCGGAGCTACTCATTGTTACAATGGCGAAGGGCTGAAAAAAATCTTACATAAGGACTTGGCCATCCAAAAATGCCCAGGGGACGGAGTAGATGCCTCTATAACCGTGCAGGGAGAGGCGGTCCCCCAGGCCGATGATTATGGTAAAAAAAATCATTACCAATAAAGTAAAAAAATCACTGCACTATACACTTGAAAGCGTAAAGGTCCATCTAGATTAGTCGCCAAATGGCTGCGCGTCCAAAAACTGGGATCACAAACAGCCATTTGGCTGCTACTTAGCATCTACACTAGCAACCAAATGGAGACAGAAAACGACATAACCAAAATTTCATTTTGGTGAGGGCGGCAGGGACACGGGGCACTTTAAATTTGACAAGCGGTTGGTTGAGTTGCCATAATGAATATCAATACTGGACGCACACCCAAATGGCGATCAGTTTGGATGGAATGACAACAGCCATTTGGTTGCACGTGACGCCATTTGGCAACTAATCTAGATGAACCTTTAAAATGCGAGTTTGATTCCAGGCACTATGTAAAATTTTCTGCTGTTGAGATTGTAGTCTGGAAAAATAACCAGATGTCTTCTTTTTCGCTCCATATACTGCCGCAGAATGCATGACCGTGATAGTTTCCAGCCAGGTGGCACAGACAAATGGGCAGCAGCAAGTTGCAAGTGGCTACTCGTAACTGACGAGGGTGCGTAAGCTGCGTCCCAGCACATACGTTTCACTCGTGAAAAACTAAAATATTTGTAGTTTTCAGGCCCTCGATATCCAGAACAGGGATACTTACGTGTGAGTAACGGATCGATAACATAAGTAGATAAATCTTTCCCTTTAGGGACACTCTTTTTTCTTTTGCGACGATCCCATATTTCCATGCTTTTCATTGCATGGTTTATGAGCTGCAGAATACAATTTTAATTGTCACATGAAGTCTCTACAAAAGGGTAGTGAAATTTATCAACATTCCATCTGAAAGGGATTTTAGTGAGAAAAGGTATACAACTTTGCCCAGTTAGGAACCTTGTAAAGAACGAATCACACATTTCCGTGTCTTTGAAGTTAGTTAGATCTCGAAAGTGGAATATGCAGTCCGAGAGACAAAAATAGCACGGAATATAGACGAATTACGGTCTAAAACGCAGAAATTGGGGGCCAGTGAAATGTAATCAGAATCATCAGTGAATGTCTAAACACGCGCAGGGTAATTTTTCGTTAAATGGTGTAGAAAATCAATCTCCCTGTCCTTGACGTGACAGTACATCTTTGAGCCAAGCTCACAGGTGTGTAAGTTACATCCAATTTCCATGATCTTAGCTGCTTGTTGTTGTTGTTGAGGTGTTGAGATCAACAGCATGCTCAGCAATATTATTTATCCCCATAAATGAGTACTCATTTAGCATCCGAATGAGATCATATAGTCCGTCACGTAGGTCGGGAGCTCAAAAAACACCATCAACTAAATTCGTTCACGGCGAGTCTCGAACCAATGACTCTGTGCACCGAAGGTGCGTCCAGTAACCAATACACAAGCCAGACTATTCTAATATTTGCCTAAAAATATTTTCGTGACTGGCAATTTCAACTTCTGAGAAAATCATGATGTTAAAAAAATTTCGGGCTTGCCCCCCCCCCCCCTGACCGAAGTCCTGGCTACGCCCATGGTTTCTCTATGAATCTCTATAGAGTGGCAACCGAAAGATAACGACCACAGAGCACGTGTTCTTGACTACGAAATCTTTTTTTGTATTTGAAAAAAAAATATGGCTCTCGGACTTTGGGGCTTTTTTTACTTGGGGCCCGTGTCCCAATGAAGACATGGAACACCGTACGTTACGCCACTGCTACCTACCCTATTCCTCTAGTCGCGTTTTAAGACAATCCAGGAACGCTTTGGTATATTTCTAACCCCAAAACCACACGGGTCACACAATTTATTTATTAAGCCTCGTACATATCTGTACCGTTGAGTGCAATCAATAGTCACACAGATTTGTACGAGTACCAGGAAAATTGTATTCTTCCCTGCTCCTTGAGTCGCCTTCTACGACACGGAGGCTTATTATAAGGGTTATCCACTATTTAAACATCTACAATTTGAGGACTCGGTATTTCTTTTAATGTTTTTTTCTCAAATCACTTGCAAAGTGCAAGATGTTCTAATCGAGGGGCGACCCCCCCCCCCTCGTTCCTATCTACGACACTAGGTCAAATGCATGTTTTAAGCCACAGGGCACAACGAGTGAGATCACTCTTCATGTTGTGCCTGTTGTGGTTCATTCTTCATCGAAAGTAGCGATGGATGTCCCATCTTCCTTCACTACAAGTAAATTATTTTCACTGTGTCGTTGTTATACAAGTTGAGTCGCGTGGATCGCAAGACTGTCATTTTACATCGTACGATGAATTGTATGTTGTGTTGTGCGGGCGAAAGATATTGTTATATTTTTCTCATCTTTTCTAGACGTTCCAGGGGGGTTGGCCGATTTTCGCGTACACAATAATGAATAACACTCGCTTTACTGTAACACCATTTACCACAACACACACGGCTTACAAATTCACTAATTACTCAACTAGTCACTAATACGACATAATCCACGGGTAAAACCAGACTGACTATATACTCACTTCCACTGTTCCGGAAACTTCGGTGACGCACTTTTCGGAGACTTCCAGAAAGTCGTTACTGTTGTCTAATCGGTCAACCCTATTTCTCGCTAGCGACACTAGCGCCATCTGGTGACAAGTACGGAAATACAATTTGGGTTGATATTCTCATTGTCAGATCGATTCAAACGATCGACCTGAAGTTCGACTCTTAGATTTGCAGCGAGTACAATTAACTGGAAGTCGATATGGAAAATACTAACCAGTGCAGTGTTTAGTGGACTCGATGGGCTGGAGTCACAATATATTTAGGATGCATTAATTAGACTTATCTGCAGCATCCACAAAGAGCTCCGAACAGCAGAAGCAAGACGTAGGTCTAAAAGTTGGAATGATGAATACATAAATTGCGGAGCCGAACACTATGATCA
The DNA here is from genome assembly GCA_949715475.1 of Microchrysa polita. Taxonomy (NCBI): domain Eukaryota; kingdom Metazoa; phylum Arthropoda; class Insecta; order Diptera; family Stratiomyidae; genus Microchrysa; species Microchrysa polita. The sequence continues at coordinate 16,287,238 of OX454415.1, forward strand.
GTAGATTAAAAAATAGAAGGGTGGACGTAATCAATGCCAGTATGTCTGCTAGACCAACTCTTTTTTTTAAACCAGCGCCACTTGAAATCTCATGAAATTAAGTCGTAATACTAATATAATAATAAATTCACCTGAATAGAAGCACATACTAATCCCATTACATTACTGATACGCGACCCGAAATCCATTTACGTCGTCCTCGTCGTTACAACATCAATTAGGACTCTCATGAGTATCATCTTCCATTTTTATTAATGGTCCCTGAAAAACTGAATTGAAGAGATAATCTGTCATCGGTATGTACGACTGAAGAAGATTCAGATGGATACGATTTTTTGTGTCGGAATTCATCATTGAATGCGGATAAAAGCAACGACAGCGGCGTCTTCACTGAAGGTTAATTGAGATATCGTCGTATCGTCGTCGTTGTTGTCGTGGGGATATTACTCATTTCATAACATACATATAAGCTCGGGCACTCACTCACAATATGGTATGTATCCCATTTGCAAGCCACACACTGATACACCATACTACACACAATGTCCTCATCATATCCTCGTTGCTGCTATCGCATCAAAAATGTCAACCTTTTAATTGATACGGATGATGGATGTGATTTCAAGCGTCGTCGCTTAGGTCAACCCAGTTAAATTTTCCATCTCATCAAGTTGATTGCCACTCTCAAGCGAACAGATACATCTCAATATGCCCGCGTTACGTTATATTAAATAGCTTTCCTCCTACGCAACGATGATATGTTGAAATTGAAATCCAAATAGAATTGATATCCCCCAAGGAGCCTATCTGATTTGAATTGAAAAAATTAATAGAGGAGATATGGATTTGGAGGTATGGTCGCTGAAAATACGGCCTTTTGAGAATATCTATTGGAAAATGCCATTCTGGTCCAGAAGCATTTTTAATGAACCCCTAGAAATATTCGCACATTGTCCTACGATGATAATATAAATTGCAATAATTCATTTTGCTCTTACTAACATATGTATATGACAAGAGTTGGTCCCTGTCAAGTGCGATTAAAATGCAATAAATTTCAAAATTGTCGTTCTAAGTGCAATGCTCGACCCATCTGAATCAGAGTATCTACTGAGCATCAGCTGCGTGTTGAGTTTTATATGTATAGTCTATCCTTTTAGTATATTTTACGTGCGTACTGCGTTCAAGTTCATACATATAATGCATCATCGATGCGTACTATCGCATATCAGTTGTGCATTTAATTGGATCCTTTAAAACCTCGAGTAGGCAGACATTGGTCTGATATTGGTATAGGAAGAGCGTAGGTGCCGTCATGTAGAAGGCGTGCTCGATGTATAGCAAAACCCTTCGATATATGGGATGCAACTGCCGTTCTGTTGCTGTCAGCGATTAGTATTAATGATAGATAGATAACTATAAATTGGAAATTTAAATTATGGCGTCAACGCATCGTATATTGTCTGAAGTGTTTGGTATGTCAATGACTCTAGTCTAGAGAACCTTTTCTTCCTGCTGTCGACATCTTTCATTGAAATCTATATAGTGATTGATAAGTGAGATTAGTTGCTCACCTGAGACATTGTTGATGTTTCATTCTATGGCCTGGTACTAGAATCTACCGAAGGTAATATCATTAGGGAAGCAGGAGCAATGTAAGGGATGGATGCGAATATGTAACTAAATTGGTTCTGTAGGAATCTTGTCGGATTGGGATAACAAAAGATTTATTTCAGGATGCAGCCGACTGTTAAATTTTGTGCGAGACAACAACAATTATATGGTTTCAAGTAGTATGATTTGATGATTTGACAATGCCAAGTGATAATTGCCAACATGTCGGAGACTGTGACACTTCCGGGACTATAAATTATGCAGGCTGTAAACGGAGATTATGGACACATATCAATCGACATATTAGCCCATTGTATCTGGGGTATAGAGACTCAGCAGAAACAGAACAAACGTATAAAATGGAAATTACCTGCATCAAATTTAGTGATTTGCGGTTTTATAATATCAACCTAATTCATTCTTCATTTACCTACACAGCAGGCAGAGCGACCCGATGCCATGGAGCGGTATTAGGAACGAGGCAAGGAAGTAGAAAAAGATTTTCTACTTAAAAACCATGTGTCCCAGAATTCCGAATGTTCTCTTTAAAATTTAAAGCAATTCAACCGCAAAAATATCTCTGCCTCCATCTTATACCATACAATAAACATACAGCAACAACGTGTATGCCGTAAAACGATATAAATCTTTTAACTAAATTCCGCAAAACTCCTGCACGTATACTTTGCATCCTTAACAAATATATACATTTACCAAAATACATTTTACAGTAGGTATAGGCCACAACAACTCTTCACACCTACCATAGCCACCGCACCAGCACCTGTCTAATGGTCCAAAATAACAAGAAACTCGGATCTTCCTGTACAAACACAAGTGTGAGTCCTTTAGCTTCTTCCACTTGGTATGGTTACAAACTGGTAAGTGGATATTTTGTCGTCATCGTCATCGTCATCATGCCACGCCACGCTTGATAGTCATCGGGCCTCGTAGCATTTCAGGTATGCACGGGGCTTCCAGGTGATGAACTGCCACTGTAAGAACTTGTGCAAATATAAGCGTTTACGTAATGAAATTAGAAGGATAACTCCCATGTTAACGACGACGACCGAAGAGGACATACCGTAAGAAATGTTCTGGAAATGCTCACTCACTCATATCTCCGGGCGGGCAAGGTGACAAGGATAAAATACAATTTCATTCAAAGTGTCGCATGAGCTCATTCAAAATCTCCGAAAATCTCATGAATATTGAATTGCGATGTCAAGCCAAGGACATATCGTGTGTTTGGACGATGAATTTGGGTTCGGGGGTTTCGAAAACCCCATATTGTAATTCTGTGGGTTTTTGGCAGAACAACGTTTATGTTCCGGCCCCTGTGCCGTTGTACGTTCTGTACCCACATCCACCATTTAGCCGGAGGGATAAGGCTTGGTTCGGTTGACCGAGTAAATCTCGTTAGAAGATGCTTTCGGTATGTCTAGTTACATATAATCTTATTTGCAATTCGTGCATAGGTTGGTAAGGGTCAGGATGTATGCATATACATGTTTGCAAATGACGGGTGCCGATTTTACCTTAAGACTAACACGAATATATTAAGATGGCCACTATATAAGCTCAACTGATAATAAAATCGATTTTAGGAAAATCTAATTCATTAGCATATTTGCCGGTAGGACGACGATGGCATGTTATAGAGTTGGCAGGTCCAGGTGTATGTACATGTATAGGGATCCTCTTAGAAATATTGATAAATTGCCAATTGGATGTATCAACGAAAGCCAAGTAGTTTGAACTTTGTTTTCAAATTTACATATTTTTGAATTGACAACAAGAAAGAATTGTTTTAGTGAATAATTTGAAGATTTGCAATTATAATCGTTCGAATTGGTTTAGAATTGTTCATTCGTAAAGTTGAATTGATAGCCTAGCGTACATACCTATCGGCGCTATAAACGGACAGGCCTGCAAAAACAATTTTTTTTTTGCGAAAATCTCTATAACGGTAACATGTACCGAAAAGTTGTATTTGACGAGCTTGTATGCTCTTGTTTTTTTTAAGTGTCGAAAGGGCTTTACCACCTATGACGATTCCAGGAGGTTAAATGGCGTCTTCCGTTTCATGATAATGTCTCTAACGGTATTGATTCACTAAAGTATTGTTTGTTGTAAATTTTTAGCACATATAAAGTTAAAAAGAAATTGGCTATATTCTAACGTATATATATACCACATAACCGACAAAAACAGGCATTCATAAATCTTGCTATAACGGTAACGTATACCGAATGCATATGACAAATTGGTTACATTTTAACGGATATACGAGTATACACAGCATAACCAACAAAAACATGCAATCATGAATCTTGCTATAACGGTAACGTATATTGAATGCCTATGGCAAATTAGTTGCTTCTGTGGCTCCAAATATAATGTCAAGAGTGATATTGATATTGATGCATGCCCACCAAAGGGGCTTTTAGAATTTTGGTAATAATATCTCTATAACGGTATGTTTAACGAAAAAATCTGTAACTGTAACTAATTTCATTGTTCTATGGCTCTCAGAAAACGCCAAAAGTTTTCCTTGAACTTTCGTTCTCTTCTCAAAAGAGCTAACGCACGAAAACACTTGTAAGCAAACAGGTTTATGAGAATACCTCTTTAACGGTGTATTTAGGAAAAAGTCATTAATTGTATTTCCGAAAATTAATAAAAATGCAACAATCACTGAAATGTTTATGTACTTAATAGCTGCTTGTCCCGATACCATAAAAGTATGGATACCAATCAAATAAGTAGTACTCAAACCAAAGTATCGATAGTACTGATACTGAACACCTCGAAAGTATGGATACTTTCACTCATATCAATAATAGTAATTAATGTGTGAGCCGCTATAGTGTTAGTAAGAAAACAATAGAGCTTTCCATTAAAGGCTCAATCGTGATTACTGTGTGAAAACGTGAAATAATTTCATATAGATAGATACCGAATAGAAACGAAATAAAAGTATCGGTACCAAAAGTACTTGTTATCAAAACAAAAGTATCGATGTTTTACTTATATTTACTTGTATCGGAACGCCCCTAGCTGTGTCAATAGGCCCTGAATCTAATTTTCTAAAATATATCTTCCTCAATAAAAAACGAGAACGAGGCTAATCTCGGGTGCGGCCGAAATTTGAATACCCATCACATTTAAATGAAACTTAAGCTTCTTTTGTCCTACTAATTTACCGAAACCCTGTGACGCAGTATGCCAATTCCACCTGTTCCTGAATGTGTTGGGGCTAAACTAAGAACACGCTTGGATGAAGTTTCGTTAAGATTGATGATTGATGATTTATATATAACATCTCTATTATGTAGTGTTGCGATTCCATTCGTTCCTGTTTATGTTTCGAGGCTGCACTATGAACAAACTTGGGCGAAGTTTGGTTAAGACTGGTTCACAAAGAAGAAAGTGTTTCTTAGAAGAATCTAATTTTGAATTTTGGGTTGGTTTCTATTTCTATTGAAGCACCATGACGCCATGGTCCGATTCCATTCGTTCCGACATACATGCAGCGTACACTACAAAAGAAACTTGTATATAAAATGTGAGCGCAATAGCTTCATAACTAATGGTCGTATCTGTCCTGTTTTTGGCAAGACAGTCCTGCTTTTTTCGACCTTATCCTGCCGTCCTGTCAACACGGTCCTGCTTTTTGTCCTTCTTTGTCCTGTTTTCAGAAAATAAGCAAATTGTGAAACCACACCAACAATTCGTACCACAACAACAAAACATACAAGTGACTCTACTCGTTCGCGTTTATTTTCTTGCCAAAATTTTCGTTAGACGATTCAAAATAAATAAAGTTCCTATATGTCGCCTATTGCTTAACAAAGTGTCACTTAGATTAAGAACAAAAGAGCTGTGCTTTTACACTATAATTAGCCCTGGCGAGAAGAACCCCATCTAGGAACATTGATACGAAAGGACGAGCTGAGAATGTCGTAGTAGGGATTTCGAAAAGAGTGATTTAGAATAGTTATTATTACAAATGATTAAAAGATGTGATATCACTTGAGTCAGATAAGCGATAATCATCTCTAGGTAATACAGGATGGCACACGGGAACCTGACGATTTTTAAAACGTCGCAGAAAATTGAAATTTCATGCTCAACAAATTCGTTTGGTTCCAAAGCAATCACGACAGTCGTGGAATTTACATTACAACCTTTTTAAAACAAATGTATGCCGAGCAATGGTGCTCATTTTCATCACTAAACTTTACAATTCGTTTTGGAAGTTGCCCTAAAATCCACTTCAATTTCCATTTATCGTTTAAGCCTAGTACTGACCTCGAGAGTGAAATTTTACGCCGCTGCGATTTTTTCAATGAAAATGTATTCTTACTGTCGTGGAATACCTACACTAGCCGGCATATGTATTTTGACATCTGGAACTTTCGAGCCAAGATACTGATTTTGTTTAACCAGAGCGAATAACGGTAAATTTCTTATAAGGAAATCAAAGTACATATCAACAGCAATGAATATGCTCAATATTTTTCCTGTCCATTTTCGCATTCTCTTGCTATAAAGAAGAGAACAGATTGGTGCGAAATTTTGATGCGACATAAGTATTTTGGCAATATCTAAAACTTTGATTATACACCAATTTCTCTGGAAAAAAATGGATAAAACATAATTTTATTAATGATTTGTATTTTGTATTTTGAATTCCAAGCAGTAAATGTGTCCAGTGGCTTGAAACATTGGAAAAAAATCAGAAATTCGAAGTTTGGTTTAAGCCTCCGTAGAGGCAAACTTCATCCCTGGTTTAAAGGTTGAAGAAGCTGCAATAGAATTTAATTTCATAAGGTAGACTTTTCATTATTAAACACCAGAATTGAATAAGAGAAAAGAAATAGAAAACTATTCCATGCATCACAGAAATGGGATGTGTATATCGAATCATTACCGAAAAATCTTCCAAATATTCATGGAAAATGTCCTAATTGAACCAAAGGATATTATGAATATGAAGAATGTGCCTTCGGAGGCAGAGATAATAACGACCACCTTCGGCCTAGAACTAAACGAGACCGAGGCTAATTTCGGGCGCGGCCGAAATGTGGATACCCTTCGCTCCCCTCGGTCTAAAAGTTTTTTTCGGGCGTACCTATGACTAGTGTTCAGTCCTCCCCGCTTCCATGCTTTTGAATTTTCTCATAAGTGCCGTGGCGAAGACTTATTGGGCGAAGCGGGACGTGGGTTTCTTATAAGAACCAAAAAGAGGGGGAAGGAGGTTGTAGGGCAGCCCTATGGCCTTCCCATCAATTTTTACGTATTTCTGTGGCATCAATTAAAACCCATTTGGTTCAGATTGGTGGACAAATCAAAAAGGTTTTCTTCGAAGAACCTACTTTGGGGGTTGGGTTTATATGCCAGCCCCATGACCCCATGGTCCGATATGATTCATTTTTGCATATGTTTTGTACCATCACTAAAAATACATTTCCATTAGGTTTAGTTGAAATTTGTGTCCAAATAAAAAAGTATTTTTTAGAAGAACCTAATTTTGGGGGTTAAGTTTGTATGGCAGCCCCACGACCCCATAGTCCGATTTCACGTTTGTTATGTGGCATCGATAGAAATATAATTTTCTGAGGTTTGATTGAAATTGGTGTGCAAATAAAAACGTTTTTCTTAGAAAAATTTGATTTGGGGGGCTAGGTTTGTATGGTAGCCCCATGACCACATTGTCCGACTCCATCTATTTATACATATGTTTTGTGTCATCAATAGAAACACATTTGTATGAAGTTTGGTTGAAATTGGTGTATAAATAAAAAAAAATCTTAGATCTTAATTTGGGGAGTTAGGTTTCTATGACAGCCCCATGACCCCATGGTCCGATTTGGTCCATTTGTACGTATGTTTTGTGGTATTACTAGAAACACATTTGTGCGAAATTTGATTGAAATCGATGAGAAAATTAAAAAGTTTTTCTTAGAAGAACATAATTTGGGGGACTAGGTGTGTATGGCAGCCCCACGACCCCATTGTCGGATTTGGTCGATTTTTACATATATTGTGTGTTACCAATTAAAACACATTTGTGTGAAATTTGATTGAAATTGGTGCATAAATAAAAAAGTTTTTCTAAGAAGAACCTAAATTTGGGGGGTAGGTTTGTATGGCAGCCCCACGACCCCCTTGTCGGATTTTAGCGATTCAAACATACAAACTGCCTGCAACAAAAAGAAGCATGTGTGCAAAATTTCAGCTCCATAGCTTTTAAACTCGCCGAGCAAAACGCGTCGCAACAGACAGACAGACAGACAGACGGACAGACGGACAGACGGACAGACGGACAGACGGACATCGTCCAATCGACTCAGCTCGTCACGCTGATCATATATATACATATTTTATATGGTCGGAGATGCTTCCTTCAATGCGTTACAAACTTCATGACAAAGTTAATATACCCTTTACGCTTAATAAGCGAAGGGTATAAAAAGGCAAATTGCATGCATACGCAGATAAAGTGAAACCAAAGAAAAATTAAAAACCATACCAAAAGCAAACCTCTGTTACTAAGGAAAAAGTTCAAGCTACTACAACTATCGTAAAAAGCTTTTTCGGCTTATTTTCGTCATTTTATTACATTTTTACAAAAAAAAATCAATACTTAAAGAAAATGCCCAGTTTATGTGAAAAAACGGATACCTGGTTATCAAAATGAATACCACAGTGGAGGCTCTCTCATGATGAGGGATATATTGCTTACAATGGCCTAGGCTGCTTAAGTTCAAATCACTGTTTCCATGGCCAAAGCTTCTTTTGGTCGTCATTGAATCGTCGGAAGTTATATTCGGTTTTTTTTGTGGCACGATTTGGTTTAAATTTCACTTCTTTCTTAGAGTTCTTCATTGTGGCTCACTCATCACCCGGGGTTCACATTCGCTTTTTTTCAGAGAGCGCCAAGATTTGTTTTTATTTTGTTTAAAACATGTTTTTTGTTTGGTAATAAACAGTTTACCGTATAAAATAAAATTCAATAATAGCGTATTCAATGTGTAAACCAGGACTTAGGCTTGCATCAATCGATGCTAATACCAATTTCCAATTTCTGATTTTTGTTTATGTTTCGAGCCACTGGTGATATATTTTATATTTGTAAATTAATATGAGTAACTCAAAACTTAATAAAAATATGTTTTGTGCATCAGTTTTTGCGTAAAAATGGGTGCAATCAAACATATAAAATGTTGTCAAAATACTTATGGCACACCAGAATTACGCCTCCATCTTTTCTCTTTTCTATAGCATGAGAGTCTGAAAGAGGACAGGAAAAATATTAAGCATATTTATTGCTGTCATTATGTGCTTTAATTTTGATAAAAGAAATTTACCGTTATTGGCTTTAGTAAAACAAAACCAGTGTCGGGGCTGGAGGGTATGAGATGTCAAAATACATACGCCGACCAATGTATGTGGGGAATGCTGGGGAATTCCATAAGCTTCAATCCGAAAAAAAAGTTCCATAATTTTTCTCGGCCATTTTATTTATTTTTTCCGATTCCCCGGTTATTTCATCGTGAAATGTCAAATGACCGGGGAATCGAAAAATAATACATACATAAAATGGCCGAGGAAAATTATGGAACCGGTCTCGGATTGTAGCTTATGGAATTCCCCACTGTTTGTGACATATTCCACGACAGTAAGTATCCATTTTTATTGATAAAATCCCTGGGCGAAAAATTTCACTCTTGATCTTAATTCACCCCTTTAGCATTAAATTTCTTGGTTAAAAGAATTTTAGCTTGTAAGATAGAGCATACCGGACGATGGAACACCTTGTTTATGCATAATGATGGGTTAAAGCGTAATAAGCTTGGAGAGTTAGCAGTTTTTTGAGCAAATTTTGGTTCAAAATAGATAGCAATTTTGCCATACGAAAAAAAAACTGAGTCATGAAAATATTGCACCGATAATTTGGTTTTTTTTTTTTACTACGGTATTCCAGTTTACAGTATTTCAATTTTTGTACAAATTTTCGCTACTGTGATTGAGTATAAGAGCTTTATATATTTGCTATAAGTTTCAAGGCTGATAGCTAGCTAATTGTTTGAAAAGGGTACCAAAAATGTGAGTAGATATTAAAATTTGGACTGTTAAACACTAGTTAAAAAAAATCGTAGAAAAGTTTTAAAATAAAAATAAATAACAGGCGCGACAATCCAACTTTGGACTAAGGCCGCAGGATGTGTTAGTGACATCCTATTTCCAAGATCTTATCTGCTTTTTGTTGAGGTAATGAGATCAGCATCACGCTCAGCAGTGTTATTTATCCCCATAAATGGGTACTCGTTTAACATCTGAGTGAGATCAGAGTCCGTCACAAGCTCGTGAGTTCGAAAAACACCATGGAACACGGTGAGATTTGAACTCATGACCCTGTGCACCGAAGGTGCGCGCACTAACCGCTCGACCAGCCAGACTACTGAAAAGAAAAAGTTTTGATTAACACAAATTTATTGGGACTTAATTTAAATCCCGAAAACGTCATCACAAACTCTGTAGACATGCTTTATTTTCTGGTAGACATACTACTTCCTTTTCCATTTCATATAGTAGAAAGTTCTAAAAGAAAATCGGTCGAGTCTCTGATGTTGGTTAAATATTTTACAGTTAAGTTGTTTTGCGGTACAGTGTAGCAGACTAAGCTTCTGAATTTTAAAACATACAAACATTTTTCGTATGAATTTTTGTTTTCAAAAACTCTCTCCATATTTTTCTTATTTTTTGATATCTTCGGGAACCCCCTGAGAGATCTCCACGGAACCCTAGGGTACCGCGGAACTTCGTTTGTTTGATTGTTAATTTGTTTTCAAATTATTGCCTGCGTAAGGTAATATATCTTTCAATTTCGGAAATTTCTAAAATTTAGTAAAAAAAAAATTAATATAGCTTTGAGAGTTCTTGGTATTAAATTCAATAAAATTGCGAACTATGGAGAAAGTCAAGACTTGCTTTGCCCTGCTATATACGATACAACTTAAAAAAAGAAAAACGAATGTTAATAAGATCAAACAATAAAGGATGCTAAAAAATTAGAAGCAGTTTTGCAGCGTTTTCTCTTAATTCACATTACCTTTCCACTCTCCTGAATAAATCTTTTTAATCTTATGTACTGTATATTTCCCCATTGGAAATTGCGCTTCTGTGAAAGAGCACTCAGTGTTCCACATTATTTTTAAATTTTTGAACCGAACATTAAGATTTTCCGGCAACAAATTTTCAATCAGTGGTAACATTTAATTTTTCTAGCAGCACTTCTAGGTTACTTCAGTAGCGTAGAGCTTGCCTGTGCGAAACTCCGAAAAGTAGATGAACATAAAGCCCTGTGCTGTAGTGTTTCTATTCTATCGATACGCTTCTATTAAACAAATAAATTGCCTAATTTTCTATTGCAGTTCTGAAAATAGTTTCACGTTTTTATGAAACACTACACATGTTGAGTAATTCTAGCAAGAGCTTTACTTTTGCTTTGTTTTACGTATACCTAAAGTAATAATAAAAAATATCTGACCGAGGGGAGGGGATTGATCCCCTTGATCCCCCCCCCCTTTATCTACGCCACTGGAAAACGAACACCATTTTTTTCGAATGTTTTTGTAAAGGGTGTGATTTAAGTTCCGCACTCTCCTGAGTATTTTAGTGACAGAAAAAATATCGTAGCATTCATTTTCGATTTTTTATGATCTTTTTCAAATTGTCAGGTTCCCGTGTGCCACCCTGTATAATTGAAAATTCGAAAGATACAGCGTTTTTGTCTTTCTGGTTGTCCTTCTTTCCATCATGACTTCTTATTAGACTTGTCCTGCTCCTGATGCCAAACATCAATTTTTAGAACATTTGTCCCGCTTTTATAGACAATTATTATACGAGCATTATTCATAACTGAAATTGCGTAGAAACAGACGAACAGAAAGACGGACATCGCCCAACCGATTTCCCTCGTCACCAGTGTTGCCAATTTACCCGTTTTCCGGCCAAATTTAGCCGGAAACCGTGGTGTTTAGCCGGAAGAAATTTCTGATTCCGGCCGGCCGGATTTTTAGCCGTAATTGATTTTCTTCGGCCGTTTTTCCAGGTAAAATTATTTTATGAATTTAAAAAAGAAAAGGAGTGGTGTTTCCTAAGACGTTTTTATTTGTTGTAAATGATAATTTCGAGCACCAGTTGTGCCCTTCTTCAGTACAGATCCACTGATTTGATGTTGACTGGATTTATATACCTTTCGTTTAAAACTGGTAATGCCTAACCGGAGGGTTGGCTACCTGGCTCAGTCAACTTTCTCAGCAACCTTGATTGCACATTGCCGATGTCGTGATTCATCCTGCAGTGCTCCGGTTCCTTAAGGATGGCAAGTCTTTCTAATGCATCGAGTTTCCGCGGGTTGACTCTTCCATGAATTATGTTTACGTTTTCCCATGTGATTGCGTATCCTGTCTCCACCATGTGTCGTGCTACCATCGATTTTAACGAGCCGGGGTCCTTGTTTTTATTTTCAACGACATCTGCCTCCCTTACCTGTTCGCTCCATCTCACCACTACAAGTCGTTTTCTCTGTCCTACGTACGTTTTTTTCGCAATCCGGGCATGAGACCTTGTATATTCCGTTGTCATCGTGTTTCGCTTTTTTGTCTTTGGTTGAGCCTAATTTGTTGCCTAGTTGATCTCGTTTGCTCGTCGAAACCATGTCCAGACCTATTTCCTTCTTTGATTTTCGTAGCCGCCTTGATATTTGCGAATGTGCTATTCCAATCCTCCGCATCGGCTCCTCGTTCCGTTGTAGTGTCGTCATTGCTCGTTCCTCAATCCTGGTCTTTTTCTTCCTGATGAGATTTGATATCACCCGTGGTTCATATCCATTCTTCCGACTGGTTTCGATGATATGTGCCTCCTCCTTTTCGAATCGCTCCTTACTCAGCGGGACGGTGTAGAAGCGGTGGATCATAGAATGTTACGGTGCCATCTTATGGAAAGGAATGGTTGGAATTAGGTGCGCTGTGTATGTGCAGGTTTTCGATAGATGTCAAATTCGATGCCGCCGTTGTTCCTGATGATCTTAAGGTCCAGAAATGGAAGCTCCCCATTATCCTCTGTTTCCATCGTGAATTGAATGCTCTTGTTCAGGTTGGTCAGGATCCTCTCGGCTTCTTCCTTGTCGATGATTGCCAGCACGTCATCCACGTATCTAACCCAGAATCTCGGTAATTGATTCTTCTCCTCCAGTTGTCCCTCTATCCTGTTCATAAATATATCACTAACGAACGGAGAGAGTGGATTCCCCATAGCTGCCCCTTTGGTACCCTTGTAGAACCTGCCCCGGAAGGTGAGGTAGTTCTCCGTCATGCACACTTTAGCGAGTCTCATGAGCAGATTAACTTCTCTCCTCCAGGCCGGTGACGAAGGGCCCTTCGATAGCAGCCATTCTTCAATTTTTGTAGTTTACTGGGCAAGCTACTTGCACACCGTCTGACGATTCATAGAGCCTACACAATTTCGTAGATGCATTACATTTTGCTGTTGGGTTTGTAGAAACAAATTTATCAAAAATCTATACCATTTCCCGGCCAAGCTCATAATTATGGAACATCAATTTCGTATCTTGGGAGCATCAAATTCGTAATTGCGGTACATCAACAATGAAACATCAATTTCGTAACAATGGGAAATAAAATAAAATTTGGAGGGCTCAAATTCGAAAATGAATAGTATGGTTACATTTTAATAAAAATATAAAATTATTCAGGTGCGATGATGGTAAGATATCCATACATAAATGCGGTTGCCCTTATCCATAGTTACGCATAGGACGGTTCTTTTACGAATTTTATGTTCTACAATTTCGAACCTAATATGGATATGGACTTGACGGAGAAATTGTACCTGTATACAACTGACTGAGCTATTTAACTCCGAACAAAGTAAATTTTGACTGTAATGCCAGCGATTAGAGCATATATGTAATCAAACTACGGAATCTGCCTAAATCATAATTTATGGGTAGTACTCCAGAAAAGAAATAAAATGATTAAAATCAGTTTTTTACTATATTTTTTCGTAATATGAGAGTTATGTATGATTTAGCCGGTTTTTTGGCTGTTTTTCTGGCTGAAATTTATTTAGCCGGATTTTTAGCCTTTTAAAAAAAATATAGCCGGTTTTCCGGCTAAATTTGACCGGTTTCTAAATTTCCAGTTGGCAACACTGCTCGTCACATACTGATCAATAATATTTATACTTTTTGTAGTCGGAAGTGCTCGCTTCTGTGCGTTGCAAGTTTTTTGTTTATGCTCCACGTTTTCAAGAAGACTCTTCTCAATCAAAGTTTTGCCATCTCTGCGTAATGCCACACGACAAACTAAATTCAATAGTTAACGAAATCAAATGCTTCCCAACGCGATTAACGACCATTTCCAATCTAAATTCACAGAAACAGTATGCAACCAACCACTAGGAATAGAAGCTGCGATATCACACTATACACTTTATTATAGAACCCGGTGGTGTCTAATTTGTATATGAAGTGAATGTAAATTGTAATGTAAATGAGGTGCGACTTTGTCATGTGCTTCTTGAAATATGTATGCATACATACATAAATGCATATTATATAATCATAAAAACCGACAGCGACAACAGTCCCCATTGAATGCAAGTACCATACAGAATATCGTTTGTCTCACCTGTCTGACCTGTCCTTTCGACTCGATATTTATGAGCTTACTGATTTCTCTGCGATTTATTAGTATAATGGAAATGGTACATACATTTATACAGTTCAAAATGCACTGGTTAAATTTAATTTTTCAAATGTCGTTGTAATGCCCCCTTGGAAAAGATATTCAAACAGATATCGGCGGTTAAGTGTTGCAACCAATTTACAATGACATGCAGAGTCTACCTTCGAATAGACAGGCGGTGGTGGACGTAGATTTTCAGAGAAAAGTTTGATAAATATTTACGATACATGTCGTATCTATTTTACATTTAAATATGAGAACCCGTGCAAGAGAAGAAAAATCCAGTAGGTATTCAGTAGATACACGACATAAGATTGATTTGCTTGGAAAATGTCATTGGGGAAACATTTATGTTCCTTTTGAAAAGATTTGTGACTGAAATGTCTGTCAGAAAGTGTGTCGCGTGGTAATATACCTATAAAGTTTGATTCATATCCCAAGTAATTTACATTATAGTGGTAGCAAGGAATAAATCATCTAATTAAAAATAAAATGGAAATTTCAATATATCTGAAAGGGAACTTCATGCTTTTCAGGGATTTACTCGCAGATCTGCTTCCAACAGGAATATGCAAATAAAAAAGTTAAATGATAGAAGATGTGCAATTCGTAACTCTGGAAATGTTTTATTTGTTGTCTAGTAGTCTGGCCTCGGGGACCACTTGAAGCAGTCTGTCTATATGCGGTTTCCTCGTTCGCTACCGGCAACATTTCCATTATCCTTTCTGTTTACCCATGCTGTCGGAACGGAACCGAAAGCATGTATGCAAATCGGGATGCTACGGTTGCTGGCTGTTGCCATTGCTACTATCTCATACCAACTGCAACGGAATAGTATCACCAGACTGTGTAGTGTAGAGAAACTCTGATTTGTTGTATACACATACGATACAGGGACAGAACATTTAAATTGTGTTGTTCCTTCGGTCTTGTTATATCGCTTTAAGTTAAGTACAAAAAGAGTTTACGTAACTCAAGTAAGTTTTACTGCGAGAATATCAAATATTCATTGTCGCAGTTTGTTTCCAAAAACTTATTCGTAGAATATGAAGATATTGTCTGGCAAAGTGTGTCAGTTTTACGTTGCAAGAAGTTTCCAACAAGAAGTTTTCAAATGAAATTCTAGTCAAATATTCATTGTGTTGAAAATTGCAGCATTTTGATTTGGGGAAAATTGAAAATGTATTTTTGTCGAAATACGGTTATAAAGTTTGCTCATTAGAGAAAGTACTTAAGAAGTGGTGTTAGTCTTCTTGGCATTGCCTCGGTTTTCTTTACCTACATACATTACAGATAAGTCAAAATTAATTTATTAATGTGCTTACATACTTAGAAATTGCATATTAGTTCAGTTATTTGCTCACTAGCTGAGATATAAATGAACGCATCGTCTCGCAGGCTGTTATTAGGTTCGTACTGATAGCAAGAGCAGGAACCCATCAAAACAGGCACTTTTACTCTATTCTCTACAACTTAATTTTTTTAAGTGGACAGTTCATACTCCAAATTCTATTTCGTATGTATCACCATAAAATACACATAATGACTTTAAACTTTCACAAAATGTGTTACAAAAATAGAAATTTGTGCCCCCGTCTTTTAAATCGCATCAAACAAACGTATGCATAGCAGAACATCCATCACGGACATGTACTGTACACATATTCTTGGGAATCTTACAGGTGCCTCGATAGCGCAGTAGGTAGCGCGTAAGTCTCATAATCTTAAGGTCGTGAGTTCGATCCTCACTCGGGGCATTTCTTTTTTTCTTCTACTCCTCTTACCAGAAGAATTGTGTGATTCGAAAAAATGTTCAAAGTAATGTACACATATACATACGTACCGATAAATTGAACTGGGCATCAGTCAGTTATCAAATCAATTCTTAATACGTAGACTCTTTTTAAAATACCTATATTTCTGGAAATACATGTTATGTATTCTTATCAGAAATAAAGCTGTTTGACTATACATATTATAAAATGGGATTAAAATTTATTCCCGATAAGATGATGTGAGATTTTTTATTCTTATAGGTAAATGGCTGTGTCTGGATTTATTTCAAATGAAAATTAAATTTGATTAATTCGGTTGAACACAATTATGTACATTTGATTTTATTTAAGCTTTTCAAATACCATTCATTCATTTATTATTAAAATGCGAAATTGTGATAATAAGAGCCCCGCCCATCAAAGGGAAAAAACGAGACGCGAACACAAGAACATTATCCTCGGTAAAGGACGTATGGGCTGTCATATGAAGCAATATATGTAATTCGGATACTACGCTGAACGAGTTTTGACATTTGTATGATTGAACATTGCACGGTGAACATTGAAAATTGACGGAAGCTACCCAAAATGCGAATCTGTTCAGTAGCGGATTTAAGTGATATCGATTCTTTTTTGCAACTGATGAATTTTTCTACGACGGAAACCTAAAGGTGCGTCTAAATTGGCTTCTAAATGGACGCGCGTCCAAAAACTGACATCACGAAGTGCCATTTGGTTGCTATTTAGCATCTATACTAGCTACCAAATGGAGAAAATGACATAAGAAAAATCCATTTTGGCGAGTTTTTAGGGTTTTTTTAGAATTTTTTTCAAAAAACCCTTATGAAATCGATTTTGTCCGTCCGTCCGTCCGTCCGTCCGTCTGTTCACTAAATAACTCGCGAATGGCTCAACCGATTGTCTTGAAATTCGGTATGAATGTGTAGAATGGTTACAGTCTTTGGCACAAATACCTTAGAAGTTGGTAGGAAGAAGATAACAGGGTGTCCCGAACGTTTGAAAAAAGTCGACTTTTTTACTTTTTATCTGGGATTAACGTATGGGTATTTAATTCAAAGATCTAGACGAGTACATCTCATATCAGTTCAAATTTTCCAGTTTCGAGTAACGGTAAAAAAGTTATTGGCGTTTAAAGTTAAACTTCCTTTTCGAGCTCCGTTTTTCTAAACCGTTATAGGGATCGATATGAAACTTTGCACAAAGATTGGTCAGTATGGCCTTATATACCTACGTTAAATATTAAGACTGTTGACTTTTACTAAGGAAAAGTAAATAACTGTAAATTTGTTCGTGTGTAGCCCCTCTTAGGTTTCCAAATATGAAAATTCTGCTAAGGTTTTTAGAAAATTACACAGGGAATATGTCTACGAATTTTCATTCGAATAACTGTATCCAAACCGGAAATATAGCCAAGTAAGTATTTAGTAAGCGCCTTTCACAATACAAGGGAAGCCTCTTAAGCATTTCTTCAATGCATATCTTTTAACTTGATGAAACAATTTACATGAAATTTGGTGGAAATGCATCGAATGGTAATAGTGTTTGCCACAACTATTTTTGAAGTTTGTAGGACCAAGTTAACAGGGTGTCCCGGAAAAGCTGCAAAAGTATACTTGTTCAATACTCATCGGAAAGCTTGCGTGGGCTCTAATGTCAGGGACACAATGGAATCATTTCATATAAATTGCTTTTCCTTGATTAAAACAAAAACGATAACAGTAGATTTACAGCTAATAATTCAGTTCATATATAAAGCCAAGCCATCCTTACGTTTGCCTGAGTTTCTTTTTGCTCAAAGGCCATCAGAAATGTGAAATCGAAAAAATCCTGTAGATTTGCCTTGGAGTACTTTTATACAGACTGAGTAAATAGTAAATCTATTTTTGGATTGGTCTAATTAAAGGTGGAAATGGAACATTTCATTAATGTTGTGCACAATACTTATTTATTGCTTATAAAATATATGTACAAAAAATATTCACTATGCATCAAAATTCTAAAAAACCCTCGTATTGCGGGCGCAGCCCTCTGTATGCCGGTATTTTTTAAATTTAATTATCAAAATCGAACTCTTATTTATTATTACACGGCCATTCAAGAATTATTCAATTTCACATAATATTTCACTTTGACAAGCGGTTGTCAAAGCGGTTGGTTGAGTTGCCTTATTGAATATCAAAACTGGACGGCTGCAGTCAGTTTGGATGCAGTGACAGATGCCATTTGGTTGCACGTGCCTGGGTGCCACCATTTGGCGATCAGTTTGGATGGACCTTAATATATAATTTTTGATAGGTACATTGTAGTTTTCGAAAGATGGGCAATGAATTCCCATCTAAAGGGCTGAATTAAGATCGAGAGTGAAATTTTTCGCCCAGGGATTTTGTCAATAAAAATGGATACTTACTGTCGTGGAATATGTCACAAACCGTGGGGAATTCCATAAGCTACAATCCGAGACCGGTTCCATAATTCTCTTCGGCCATTTTATGTACATATTATTTTTCGATTCCCCGGTCATTTGACATTTCACGATGAAATAACCGGGGAATCGGAAAAAATACATAAAATGGCCGAGAAAAATTATGGAACTGTTTTCGGATTGTAGCTTATGGAATTCCCCCATGTGGGGAATGACATATTCCACGACAGTAAGAATGCATTTTCATTGAAAAAATCGCAGCGGCGAAATATTTCACTCTCGAGGTCAGTACTAGGCTTTAGATACAGAAGTTAAGGTACGTTGTCCTCGACACGGCTGCAGCGGCTCTAGCGACAGCGACTGGCTAATTTCATATAAAAACTCATTTTTCTCTCATTCTAAAGACGAGTTTTACGATACAGTCGTGTCGAGGACAACGTACCTTAATGCGGCTTTCGTTGCTGTTTGGTGCAATTGATCGTCTTCGTTGCAATTAAAACATTTGATTGTATCGTCCAGCTTTTCACTAGCATGCGTTTGCCGATTCGGATTCTCGATCGTCGGTATATTCGGTATATGACTCAGCCATATTTTTTCCACATTTTTCGTTCGTCGAAAAATTGTATATGAGTCAGCCATATTTTTTTTCACATTTTCCGTTCGTTGAAAAATTGTTTGTTCGAGTTCGTTTCGTCCTCACTTTCTGGATTCACTTCCATTCGTTATGAGTCCGAGTTCGTTTCGTCCTCACTTTCTGGGTTCCCTTCCATTCGTTGTGAATCCGAGTTCGTTTCGTTCTCCCTTTCTGGATTCCCTTCCATTCGTTGCGAGTCCGACAAAACTTTTGATCTCGTTCGTTAAGCTATGCTTATGGCCACATTTTGTTGAATTATATACTCACAACACACTCAGAGTCAGAATACAAATACGGGTGAACTAGGGCACAATCCCACTTCTGAACTATAAAAGTTTAAATAAAAACTATTTTCTCCTTTATACAGGGTGTCCCGCATTAGGTGGTCAATACTGTAAGGGTTGATAGCGCAACTTGTTTCAGCAAGAAAATTACCAATACAATCGGAATCTTTTTACCGTTACCTTGTTATCGCTATTTTTGTGAAAGTCATTGAAAATCGTGACTTATCATGCAAAATCATAATTTGCAGCCCTCCTGATGACTTATCAAAGATTTGATTTCAGTTTCAGTAGCTACATAAAATTTCACAAAAACTGACGTTTTTCCTGTTGCAACATTATCGCCACTTTCAAGATACATTGACTCAAACTTAATAGAAATTTTAAAATAGATTTTTCATCGAAAATTCAAACAGTAACTTCATAACGGTGCTTTATACGTACAACTCTGCAAAGTTGACAAATGTTGCTTCAACATGTTGGCTTTCCAACGGTATGGCACTTTTCATATTTACATTGCGGGATTTCAGGAGGGTTTTCCTTTATGTTGTCGCAAGCATCATTAATTCGCTGCAGCAGCTGTTCCCGGGGTAATCGTCTCGGAATAGACATTGTTTTTTAAGTTACCCCATAAATAAAAATCTAGGGGTGTAAGGTCGGGGCTTCTCGCACTTCCAAATCTGCCAATCCACTTTCTGGGAAATTCCCGGAAATATTTGCAAATACAGTAGAGCGTCGATTATCAGAACTAATGTCGACAAGGGTGGTTCGGATAAACGAAAGTTCGGTTAATCGAGTTTCCATAGAAAAATTAGAAAATAGCCCAAATGTGAAATTAAGCGACAAACTGAAAACATTTAAAACGACTAGAACTGAACAAAAATAAAAAATTCGAGGTAATTAACCGACGCAGATGAGAGATTGCTTCTTTCAAACCCTTGATTTTCATTTACTTCGATGTCTGTCATATGAAAAGAAGCTGATTGCCTGGTTCGGTTAATCGAATGTTCGGATAATCGACGTTCGGATAATCGACGCTCTACTGTATTCCAAATATTCTTTGATAGATCTCGCATTATGAGATGGGCACTCGTATATCTGCCATAAATAGCATATATTAAATTTTAACTGTTATAAGTACCGTTGCATTTGCCAAATAATGTACAAAATTCCAAATATCTTAAAGTCTGGTCAAAATAATGTAACGGGACTCGATCCCGAATTATAATAGCCTTTGTTTGTCTTTTTTCGAGTAAAGGGAAAATTGTTAGCGATTCCACAGAAGCCTTGATTTTTACCATTTAATGCGTGTTTCCCTAAAATTCTGCAATGTGAATATAAAAAGTGATATACCGTTGGAAAGCCAACATGTTGAAGCAACTTTCGTCAACTTTGCAGAGTTGTACGTATAAAGCACCCTTATGAAATTACTGTTTGAGTTTTCGATGAAAAATCTATTTTAAAATTTCTATTAAGTTTGAGGAACTGTATCTTGAAAGTGGCGATAATTTTGGCAACAGGAAACACTTTAGTTTTTGTGAAATTTTGTGTAGTTTCTGAAATTGAAATGAAATCTTTAATTAAGTCATCAGGAGGGCTGCAAATTATGATTTTGCGTGACAAGTCACGATCTTCGATGACTTTCACAAAAAGAGCGATAACAAGGTAACGGTAATAAAAAATCCGATTGCATTGGTAATTTTCTTGCTGAAACAAGTTGTGCTATCAACCCTTACAATATTGACCACCTAATGCGGGACACCCTGTAAATACATTTAATTTGAAATCTCCATTTAATGACTATCACGCAGCTAATAATTTTATTTTTTAATATTCCGTATGGTGCCTATGATTTATTTACTAATGCTACAATAACTAGTGTGAATGTTGAGAATTTTACTAGAATTTAGCCTTCTTAAAATGTTTAGTTTACCCTTAAGCTTCCTGTTACATATTTCGATTGTTTTAGTGTGATCACATTTTCAAAGATATTATCCGACATTCCGAATGGAGAGAGTATCTATCTTTCAACGACAAAGGTGTTTGCCAAATAATAATTACAACCCTTCTCATTTTTTTTTTTAGATAAAACATCAACATTAACCTTATTGCGGCATGTTTTATACAATTGTTCTAAGAAAACATGAACATGACCTACCGACACATTTAACTCTTCCCTAAGTACGTACATTATTGTTACATATTACTACATAACCCGTCCTTTATTTGATCCGGTGACAAAATAAATACAGACTATCCGAAATAAAAGAACAATATGGTTTTCCCATTGCTATCAAAATGGTTGAGTTTGCTTTTGGAGGGTAGTGCGTCCTTTCATAGATATGCTCGTGCTCGTAGCTTCTTTATTTACACCAAACAAAAACACACCCAATGATAAATCCAACTATGCGTGAACAATTTAAAAAAAAAAAAGTCTAAAAACGAGTGAAATGTTGAGATGAATTTATGTTACATTACATTCGTTTTCGGAATACCAAAACAGATACGTATGTACTATACTAGGTACTATACGATTATAATACATACATACACAGTACTGAAATACAGTGATAAAGTCTGCGATATGTTTGTCGCTGAGCTCAAATTTCTTCGTTCCACTGGTATACCGAGATTCTGTTTGTGTGCTCACATCTTTTTGTAAGTGGTATAAATACAAAAATGTACATGTTGTGTATGCAAATTTTATTCAGTCCATCCTTCAGCAAGGAGTCAGAAAAAAAATGTGAAGACAAAATGTTGCACGTATGCATTTCTTTTGTTATGTAAATTGCATGCACATGAAACGAATTAAATCTTTTTTTTTGGCAAAATATACTAGTATAGTATAAACTAGGGGGCTTCGCCCCTTGCTCGCTTCGCTCGCCAACCCCCGGGGCCGAGGCTAATTTCGGGCGCGGCCGAAATTTGGATACCCTTCGCTTGGGCTAAAAGTTTTTTCGGGCGTACCTATGACTTGTATTTAATCCCCCTCCTTATTCTTTTTCTTCCGTCTTGACAAAAGTTTTGGGCTTGGTTGAAATAAGTGGGCAAATAAAAACGTTTACTCGGAAAATTTTATTGGGGTTGCCGGAGGATGACCCCACAGTACGATTCCATTCGTTTTGAACTTTTTAGTTGCTTTTATAAAGACACATTAATTCAAGGTTTTGTGAAATTGGTGTAAAAAAATGTTTCTTAGAAGAACCAATATGGGGGGTTTGGTTTGTATGGCAGCCGCATGACCTCATGGTCCAATTTGATTCAATCTTACATATGTTTTGTGTCATCAATAGAAATACATTTGTGTGAAATTTGGTTGAAATTGGTGCACAAATAAAATTTTTTTTCTTAGAAGAACCTAATTTGGGGGGTTGGATTTGTATGGCAGCCCCATGACTCCATGCTCCGATTTTATCCATTCTTACATATGTTTTGTGTCGACAATAGAAATACATTTGTGTGAAATTTGGTTGAAATTGGTGAACAAATAAAAAAGTTTTTCTTAGAAGAACCTAATTTGGGGGGTTAAGTTTGTATGACAGCCCAATGACCCAATGGTCCAATTTGATCCATTCTTGCATATATTTTGTGTTATCTATAGAAACACATTTGTGTGAAATTTGGTTGAAATTGGTACACAAATAAAAAAGTTTTTCTTAGAAGAACTTAAATTGGGGAGCTAGGTTTGTATGGCAGCCCCATGACCCAATGATCCAATTTGGGTGAATCAAACATACAAACAGCCTGCAACAATAAGAAG
This sequence comes from Microchrysa polita, assembly GCA_949715475.1. Taxonomy (NCBI): domain Eukaryota; kingdom Metazoa; phylum Arthropoda; class Insecta; order Diptera; family Stratiomyidae; genus Microchrysa; species Microchrysa polita. The sequence goes on from OX454415.1 coordinate 16,310,527, forward strand.
CACGTGTGCAAAATTTTAGCTCCGTAGCTTTTATAGTGGCCGAGAAAAACGCGCTGCAACAGACGGACAGACGGACATCGCCCAATCGACTCCCCAAGTCATGCTGATCATATATGTATACTTTTTATATGGTCGGAGATGCTTCCTTCAATGCGTTACAAACTTCATGACAAAGTTAATATACCCTTTCACTCTATGAGCGAAGGGTATAAAAAGATTCAAGATAAAATACTTTATAGATTTAGTGTATTTGCTGATGTTGGGATTGATTTGAACTTCAATTTTGAACGTCGTAGCTACCTACGTATATGATGCAGTATCCATGGTGAACTTAGAAGCAAGCCCAGCTATTTGGAATGTGTGTTTTCATCGGCATCCGGCGGCTCTCCATGCGAGCCTATTCTTAGATTTTAGAACTTAGTTCTACAGTAAAACACGGTTAATTGCAACACGCTTAAGTGCAAAACTCGGATAAGTGCACACAATTTTCATGCACCATCCATTCAATGTGATTCTCAATACATTTCAAAACGGATAAGTGCACAACACGCTTAAGTGCACGCAATTTTTTGGTAGGGTTAACAACATTTTGACACGATTCATGACGGATAAGTGCACATGCATATCTAATATTTATTGATTGAATTTATGAAAATGTAGAAGAAAAGGAAATCAGGTATACTGGATAATTTTTGTCTTTAAGTAGGAAAATCTAAGAGTTAAAAATTGCAAATTTTTAAGAGCAGCCTAAGATCAAACATTGTCTTGATAAAAAATTGTTTAGCAAAAGTGGCAGTCTGTTTGTCATTCCAGCGTTCATGTTAGCAGTCTCAGTCAGTATCCTCCTTTAGATCGCCAGGACACCACTAAGATTTTGGTTTTTCTTTTTTTTTTTTTGCGAACAAAATCTGTTTTTCCCATTTCTGCAAGCAAGTGATAATTTTGACATCAATAAATTGTTATTGAAAATGTACAAAAAGAATATTTTAGGCTACACACAATTTGACGTCCCAAAAGCCTACAAAAGCTCGATTCGCAACAAATATGTTCAATGTTCTTCCCTCGATGTATCCCTCAAAGCCGGCGCCTTTGCCGAGATTTTTGCAATCAGTCGTTAGTTTGATAATGGTGACCCCTGAAATCGGTCAAGGTGTATCAATGCTTTTCCCTCGCCAAATATTTGAAATAACATCCGTCAGATGGATGCGGCTTGACCGATTTTTTAACGAAATTCCAACTTCATTTCTGCGGCTTTCATTCTTTAAGAATTTAGATTTTTTTTCTAATTTTTAGATATCTTTACGAAACTCCTCTTCTCGGAACCCTATAGGGTACCGCGAAACTCGGTTTGATTTTTTTTTTGATAATTTGTTTTCGAATTACTGCCTGCCTGTATAGTCATATGCATTTTTCAATTTTGGAAATTTCTATAATTTTTTTTTAAAGATTTAGGGCGGAATTCAAAGTCGCCACTTAAGGAATAAGGACTCCTTTAAGGAATAAGTATGAGGGCTCCATTACACAGTCATATTTATATTATAATATGTATGTCATATGCCTAAGCCTACTCGATTCATTCAGTATAAATTTTTAGACGTGCAGGAAGCGAAATCAAGTAGGCTTAGGGATATGATAATATCTATTATAATATATATGTATTACCAATATATGACTGTGTAATAGCGGCCTAAGGAAATGCTTATTCGAGCAAAACGTCACTTATAAAGGCATTGCCTCATTCAATAAAATAATTTAATTAGGAGCCCAATTATAGTAACTGACAACTAAATTATAAAAAATTATCTAGTAGTAGCAAAATTCAAATTTAGTTTTTAAGTATGAGTGACTATGAATCGCAAAATTTATAAGGATTTCCTTAAGGCTTCCCGTAAGTATAAGCGAGGACTATGAATTCAACCCTTAGTTTATAGTATTGAGAAATTGAGCAATGAAATGAAATGCAATGAAATTACGAACAACTAGAGATAGTCAAGACTTTCTTTGCCTGCTATATACGATCAAACCTTTCGTAAAATCTCAACTTAAAACAAAAAGAAAAAAGAATGTTGACAAAATCAAACAATAAAAGATGCTTAGAAAGTGGAAGCAGTTTTTCAGCGTTTTCTCTTCATTCGCATTAGCTTTCCACTCTCCGCAAGAAATCTTTATGTACAGTATGGAGGAGATACAACATTGTTCTCTGAATGTACAGTATATTTCACCATTGGAAATTGCGCTTCCGTGTTTCACGTTATTTTTTAATTTTTGAACCGAACATTCTAGCAAAAAGTTTACTTTTGATCTGTTTTACGTACCTAAAGTAATAAGAAAAATGTGTAACCGAGTGGGGGGGGGGTTGATCTTCTTAACCCCCCCCCCCCCTTATCTACGCCACTGCTCGGGCTGTGTGTTCCTAGTTCATTTAAGATGATAATGATAGCGAGACTACTTTAGCCCGACGGAAAAATATTGTCCATCGATGTAGTGAAGACTTTGAACAAGCAATTTGTGTTTAGTTTGAATGATCATAAATGATAATAGTCCCCATTTGGTCGCCATTTGCCTTTCCTGGTTGTACCTGTTGTTGGCCGAGTTATGTATAATTCTATTTTAACATAACTTATAACATAATTTTGCTTAATTTATGCTTTATAGACACATCACATTTTTTTAAGGTATGAAAAATTACCACGCCCATGTAAGTAGTGAGCAGTGTTGCCAACTGGAAATTTAGAAAACGGCTAAATTTAGCTGGAAAACCGGCTATAGTTTTTTCAAAAACCGCTAAAAATCCGGCTAAATAAATTTCAGCGAGAAAAACGGCCAAAAAACCGGCTAGATCATACAAAACAGTCTTCATTACGAAAAAATATAGTAAAAAACTGATTTTAATAATTTTATTTCTTTTCTGGAGAACTACCCGTAAACTATGCCTTAGGCAAATTTCTTAGTTTTATTACATATATGATCTAATCGCTGGCATTCGAGTCAAAATTTACTTTGTTCGGAATTAGATAGCTCAACTAGTCAAAATTGTTGTACATAAAAATTTCTCGGTCAAGTCCATAACCACATTAGGTTCGAAATTGTGGAACATAAAATTCGTGAAAGGAACGTCCAATACGTAACTATGGGCAAGGGCATCCGCATTTATGTATGGATATTTTGATTAAAAGTTAACCATTTTAGGCCCAAGACACATATCCAAATCATCATGACGATAATCCATCATGATGATGAAAGTTCGAAATTGGAGTGACACTTATGCTTTCGTCATTAGAATTCGTCTTTTACTTTTGCCGTTTGTATAAATGGTGAAAATGTCCCTCACAATTGCGATATTTTGATGAATATTTAATGAAATAATTTGAGGACACACTTTTCTGAAAGAATTTGAATAGAAATGTGTAAAAATTGATGACAAATTTAATATTTTTGTAAACATTCTTGTTCTTAAATTTTACAACAGATGGCATCCCCAGTCATTATTGAGCAAATTATGGTCCAATTGCGTAATTTAGAACTCGTGCTAATGATGATAAATTTGCGTCATTCGAAAATATGGGTGTCAAGCTTGTTATTCATTTTCGAATTTGAGCTCTCCAAATTTTATTTTATTTTCCATAGTTACGAAATTGATGTTCCATTGTTGATGTTCCGCAATTACGAATTTGATGCTCCAAAGATACGAAATTGATGTTCCCAAAATTTGAGCTTGGCGGGAAATGGTATAGGTATTTGATAAATTTGTTGCTACAAACCCAGAAACAAAATATAATGTCAGACGTCAGACGTTACAACTTACCCCCTTCTTCAGCACTTAGCTTTTGTGCTGGTAAGTTGCCCCCGAAATACATACACACTTAAATTTAATTTTTGTAGTCTACTGGGCAAGCTACTTGCACAACGTTAGTGTTGAACACTAAAAAGTTCCGGAGATATTATCACTATCTATGAATCGCGCTAAAAGGTTTTCACCCTTGTAGTTAATCTGGCATGATGACGTTATCTGTGGTAAAGAATTGACACTTTGAAAAATGGAAAAATGTTCAGGTACCCCCATGTTCCAAGAATTGCTCAGCAGAGAATTTTGTCTAAGAAACTATCTTCAATTTTGCAAATTATTCAACATATTGGTGGTTAGTAAATTACATGCTTAGACTTGGTACTAATATAGTTAGTTTACGTGAAACCCATTACCTTAAATTTATTGAAAAAAGGCAAGTCTCCGCGGCAAATTTTTCCCAGGAGACGTAAATGCAAGTTTTCCTCTAGGTGTAGTAGGTACTTACAATAATACACGATAATAGACGTGAAATTATTTCACTGCGATTAATTATTTTGATTGTGAATATTGAAAAATTGATTCTAGTTTCAAAGTAAACAAAATAAAATAATTTTAGTCGGAAAAACGGCCGAAGAAAATCAATTCCGGCTAAAAATCCGGCCGGCCGGAATTGTAAATTTCTTTCGACTAAACAGCACGGTTTCCGGCTAAATTTGGCCGGAAAACGGCTAAATTGGCAACACTGGTAGTGAGTGACCTAGCCTGTAGTTGGATCGTGAAGTACACTGAATAGTGTTTTGTATCGAATAGCATTTCTGACATCGAACATCTACAGCTTTGCTGGCACATACGCTATTTTTAGCAAAAACTATTGATGATTAATTTTTAATTAAATGTTAAAATTATTTATTGATAAAACTTCTCCGCACATTAAATAAACCCATGAAAAGAAATCCACTCATGTCAAATAATTGTACATATTCCCGTAATAATTATCATCTAATTAAGTGGAGAAAGATGTTCGTTGAGAAGTCGCGATATCGGCAACAAAATTCAGCCGAATCCATTGAAATACTACCACTCGTTTTTAGAATTTGGTTATTATTATTAAGTTTTTTTAAGGCCAGCGCGGGGCCTTTGCATTTGCCACCTTCTGCCACGAGCTTAATCGGGCACTGACCCCATGGTCCGAATCTATATCGATTTCTTCAAATATTTTGTGAGAGAGATTCAATTACGGCAATTAATAAAAGTGATTTTGGGATTTTTAATTGAAAAAATTCGATAACGACATAGTTATAAAAATGGGCTAGAAAGTTTTCATGCTGTCCGTATGGGAAACCCAGTCTTGCTGACACTGTTCCTTCAGGAATGCTCTTACTTATACCATTCCAAAAATTGCTTTAATAGACTTTTTCACCTATAAAAAATATGAGTTCAAAAATTGCGCACAGAATTTCTCCAAAACCATTGTATTGCCGACGCCAACATTTTCAATGCCCGGCTTCTTTAATGAATTAAATTTGATTTAATTTTGAAACAAATGTAAAATTTATTGAAGTACATAATTTACCGAGATTTAAGATCGAAGAACACCTGGTATGGAAATTTCGTTTTTAAGAAATAGATTGCTAATTTTTTTAGATGCGACATGCTCTAATTTGTACTTGTATTTACACGAAAAAGTAAATTACATATTGTCAAAAAAAAAATCAATTATAGGAGACAATTTTGGATCTCAAATTGATTTTTTTTTCGAGAAGTTTCCCATTAATGAGAATAGAGACAGTTTTAAAGGCAAGATGTGGTTTGGAAAACACCGAATAAGATGTTTTGTTCAGTCAATACAATGCGAATTTTGTAAGAGGTTTCAAGAATTCTAAAAAACCCTAATGACAGAGCTATGTAAAGGATCATGTGCCATCTTCATAAATAGCTTTAAATATTATGTATAAAAGTTGATTTTTTTAATAACACGTTTTATCTCATGTATATCGATCAATATATTATACATATTATATAGTAAGGTGTAATCGTATAATATTGATTACAACTTACTATACAATATAAACTAACTTTAAATTGACCTATATCCAAAGTTTTGCATACTTTTTACCTCTATTAGCTCGCAACACGTTCGTTTATCGCCCCATTTCGCATCCAATCCCAGCATATCGTCTTAAGGCAAATGCATTTCCACAGAAATGTATAGCACTTTGTGTACCAGGCCAGCAACATGCCATCGTCATCGCGTCGTGCAGAACATCGTCGACATCTTAACAGCTTCATACCCATAAGCACTACTCTATACTACTTACTAGCTGTCTGCCATGCATTCTTATTTACATATTAAGAAGGATTTTAGCGTCAAGGTGAGATCAGGTTGGTTACTCAACCGTCCTGAACGTTTTAAAATGTTTAGTGAGGCATGGTGGAGACGTATAGATTTTCATTTTCAATTAATCTCTACATCCCGCACACGCTATTAGTATTCTATTGAAAAAGCCACATTATTGTCTCGGGGGTGGTCCATTATCGGATTCAATTCATCAATGAATAGAAATAATACCAAGTACATACAGTGCACATATTTCGGGTGGAAATCAATAAGCATTTTATAGTCATATACGAGTAGTTAATGTTTTCATTATTCTAATGTATTCGATTCGTTAAGAGTTTCTAATACTCATTTCAGATCTGATATACTCGTATAATAGAATAAGATGGAAAACCTTCAAGAATGAAGATAAAATAAAAAATATATTCATTACGAAAATTAACAGCTCTATCAGCTCCACACAATCAGACCTTTTCGATTGTAGAGTTCACGGCAAAAGCCGCCACAGCACCACAACCAATAATGAAAACCGATTTGTTGATTAAATGTGTAGCCACTTTGATAAGACAATGCGAGGACCATGTCGATCCAAACACCATCAAATTATATTTAGAAGATTCGCGCGATTAAAGAACTTCAATACGATACAAAGACTTTCAATAAATTCAGAGAATGTAGCACTATTTTGTGTACACTGATGAGCATTCGTCACGGTAATCATTGATGTAAATTTATATTCATCGGCACAAGTGATTCATTTCAATAAATTATGGCTCTATTGCCGAATGATGACGAAATTGTATGTTCAATTGAATTATTGTACTCGATGACGACCATGACTGCATTCCGGATATAAAATGCCATTCATATTTATAGTAGAAGGTTTAGGGCATTTGGATATTTTAAAAATTTAATAAATGCCACTGGTAATAAAACTGACTAGTGTTTCTTTGACTTGAGTAAATATAGACGACAAATACATGATGGCACACGGAAACCTGATAATTGGTCGAAATATGCATGCTCCAATACTGAACCATTCAGCGCAATGGGGGGATTTAGATGACATTCCACTTTAAAAATTTCACACCAAAGAATGATGCCCATTTTAATCACTACACTTTTGGAGTCGTTTTCGGGATCTCTCCTAAACTCTTTGCAACACATCATTTCAATTCGACACAGACGACCGTCCGAGTTTCTTACTTTAGGTTAGGTAATGGGGCTTCCAGAAGGTGAAAACCCAGCGCACTTAAACCAGAGATAGGTTCATTGTGATACAGCCAATTAGAAAAACATAGCCTTAAAATTTAAACAGTTGTTTGGAACCAGTGTTTGCTGGCTCACATCTCTGCGATCAGCCAGATCGTAAAAGTACCTAGAACCACGAAACGTTTCTTAACTAAATCACAATCCTCTTCGGCTTCACCCTTACAACTTCTGCAGTAGTCTCCTGGCAAGCTCCTCGTTAGGACAATGCCCCTGTTATAACCCCAAACAAACTTTGAATATGCATCCTGTTCAATGACAATAGCATGATGGAGCGGATAATATCAAGTTTAGTCCAGATCATCTTCGTCGTAGTACAAGTGCTGCCATTGATCCATCTTGCGTTGGTCCTGCGCTCAGAATCCGCTGTAATTACCAATTTACAGGGGATGATTGGCGGTTTAATGCTTCCGCTGTCGACTTAAACTCTACCAGCTATTGCACCACTAGCTAGATGGTCCGCACAGCAGTTGCCCGCAAAGCCGGTATTCAGCATAGTGTTATGTTAAAACAGCGGTTCCATCTCTTTAAGAACAAGGCGGCACTTTTCAACAGTTATTGATGTGGTCAGTACCGGCTCGAGTAATCGAATTGCAGCCTGTCAGTATACAGAGTGACGTCCCATTCAGTTAGCACGTGACTACCCAACCAATTTAGCTTTTCGTAGAGACCTCGGGTTGGAGGACACTTCAGAAATCAGGAAGACGAAGAGACATTTCCAGTTGCTCCGAGAATATTCCAATACCAACTCCTGCGTCGGAACCATCAGTGTAAATAGAAATAGTTCCACTTGTCAGGGGCGTATTATTATCCCATTGATCCCTCGACGGAGTCAAGCTATTGTGGTTTTTACCAAAAAAATATTTGGGGGCCGTGTAGTCAGTCCCCAAGGGTATCGTAAAGTTACTCAGTATCGTTGTGTGCCCATAGTCTAGTGCTCGACATAGGACAGTTTCCAGTAAGCGTAGGGCCGTGTTGGCAGCCAGTCGTTGCCCGAAAAGGTCCAATGGGAGCAGACCCAGCACAATATCTAATCCGGCTGAAGGGGTGCTGCGAAAGGCTCCTGTTATGACGAGCCAACCTTTGTACTTTGACAAGCAAATTATAATAAATGGTTTTGCTAAGTATACTGTCCACCATACAATTGATTATTCGCTACATTCCAGAGTAAAGGAGATAAAACTCCCCCTTATGGTGTAACCCTAAATACATATCTATAGATGCGGACGCAATAGCTAAAGTTATGTGTATGCGTTTGGAAGTAAGTAGCGTATTTACGAGGGTGCAAATTGGACCCTCAACATGTAAGCCCAGAACAGCTTCTGTGATCGCCCTGGGTTTGATATATTTGAATGTGCCTTCAGTATCTAAGATTGCGACAATCGTGTATTCCTTATGATGAATTTATTTTTCAATATAACTTACCAGCGAATGTAAGGCTGCAACAACTGACCTCCCTTTCCAATATGCAACTTGTGACACGGATAAACGTGAGATAAACGTACGTAAATGAGTGTCGATTAGTTGCTCCAACAATTTTAGCATAGTTGCTGATGGGCCGAAGGTCTTTTGGACTTACATGTGAACTTCTGCCCGTTTTCGGAATAAACGTAACCTCCACATCTCTCCAGATACGAGGAATATAAACCAGATTTAAGCATGCTGTTATTATGCCCTCTATCCATGGGTAGGTGATGTCTACACAGTGTTGCAAGTGAGCAGGGATAATGCCATCAGGTCCATCCGAATAAAAGGGCTCAAAACTAGATATCGCCCACATAATCTTCTCACGGTCGAGTATAGATGCCGTATCACATGACACTATGCGACTTTTCAGGAGGTCACATGAGTCAATAGCTGAGCTTCCTGGGAAATGCGTATCGAAGAGACACTCGATGGTTTCGATACTTGAGGACGTCCATGAGCCGTCCTTTTTTTTGAAGATGGCACGGATGGGTTTGACGCCAAGACTTTCCTCAACCTAGATTTCTCTGAAAACACTTCTATGTTTTTACAAAAAGTTCTCCAAGCGTTACGCTTTGCTCCTCTTACCTCTTTCTTAAAAGAATTTAAATGTTTCTTATAAGAATACCAACCGAAGTCAAGTCTCGATGACTTAGCTTTTCTTAGGGGTCCACGAAGAATGTTTTTTCCTTACCTCGATACGAGTTGACAGGACATGATTCAACAGTTGCAGACCTCATTGCTTCCGTGAAAAGGTTAACCATGTTATCCAACTCCTATCCATTGTTTGGAATGTTCGGTAGTAAAGGTAGGTCTGCAAGGAGAACCTCTTGAAATCTAGGCCAATTTGTCCTTCTGCGATTGACAGTAGGCGGATTCACAATAAGGTACTCCGCCAGACTGAACTGTAAATATCGTTGATCCGAGAAAGAGTGGTCAGCAATCACTCTCCAGTCTTTGATTAACCTCTTGCCTGTTTTTTTTTTGTGATGAAAGTAGGCTCACGGCCAACATTGCAAATTAGTTGATCGGTATTCCAGAAGTTATTCAGCCCGTTCGTTTATATATGAACTGCCCCAGACTACATGATACGCATTAGAGTCACATCCGACGATTACACTAATGTCTGAACCCTTTGCTGCCGCAATGACTTTCTTTAAATTAAAATGAAAAAAAAGCCACATAAATGATTTCTCGAACCATAAAAACACTTTCCGAAGTCAAAACAAATGCTAAATTTATATTGTTCCTCTTTCACTAGGTCCTGGCATGGCTGCGCTATTTGCTGTCACTGCAGCCGCGGTTTGTAGTTCGACCCACCCTTTTCCTAGCCAAGTATCATATGAGCAAAAAGATTCTTTCTGATCCCCTCTTTCCATTTTCGATAACTCAGGAACTCTTTCCGATCTATCTGAAATTTGACACACTTGTTGAAGCTCTCATTTCGTTTACACGCGGTCCTATCTATCCAGACGTTACGGCTGCCCAAATTTTGAGTTTTCTAATTGAAAATTGTCTATTACTCGAGAATGCTTGAATGAAAAATTTCTAAATTAAGAAAACTTGTAGAGCACCGTAGTGCTCACATTTGGTGAAAATTTCAGGGATCAAGTCGTCAAGGTTAAGAAGTTACGGCCGTCGAAACAATTTAAGGAGTAAAGTTTGATTCATGTGCAATCGATATTTATCGAGATAACAACTCTTCAATCGTACATTTTTGATAAATCGCGAACCGATCAAAATTTCTTAAATTAGCCACACTTGTAGAGCTATTTGGCGCACATTTCCTTCATGTTTCAACCTACCTATCCCCCGTTACGTTTGGAAATTAGAGCTGCCCGAATCGCATTTTTGTGTTTTCAAATCGAAAATTGCCCATAACTTTTTTGATGTGAATTTCGAAATTAGGCAGGCTTGTAGAACTTCGCACTGTCCATATTTTGGTGAACATTTCAAGGCTCTAGCTAAGCAAGGTTCTATGAAGCTCCATCCAACCGATTTCCCTATGGGAAAATCCAGACTAAAGAAAGGACTCTGCATGGGTTTTTAGATAAAATTTTGCGCACAATATACCCTTCGAAACCTTTAAAATTTGCGACCACAGGGGACCGGTATGGCATCACTAATATTACTATAGAGAAACACATATTCTCCTCCAGAAAGTAGTATAACTGATGATTTGCCTAAAAACCGAGTAGTATGTGTACAGCATTGGGTCTTCCGGAGTCAAATCCATTTTTTTTAAATTCTTCGTTCTGTCAAATGCATGCATTTCCTTCTGACAGAACGGAAATTCAAAAAAATGGATTTGAACTGACCGTGTGTTAGGGTAAATAGGGCGCTCGTCTTCAAATCATAAGTTCGCGGGATCGAGTACCATTGTAGCGCAGGTAATTTACTATATGCTTAAATATCACCAACACCTATAAAGGTCCCTGCTGCGCTGCGTAAGCGTTTTTATTAAATAAACGAGACCGAGGCTAATTTCGGGCGCGTCCGAAATTTGAATACCCGTCACATTTGAATGAAACTGAAGCTCCTTTTGTGTTAAAAATTTCTACCGCAGCCCAATAACGTGTTCCGATTCCATCTGTTCCTGGATACGTTGAGTTTAATCCAGGAACACACTTGGATGTATTTTGGTTAATAGTCAAAAAGAAAAAAAGTTGTTCTTACAAGAATCCGATATTTGGGGGTTGGTTTGTATGACAGCCCTATGACGTAATGTTCCGATTTCATCCATTCCTAAATATCTTTTGATGCTTTACTAGTACTAGCAGTACACATTCCGGAATTCGGTTTTCAGGCAAACCCTCAATCGTACTATTTTATTATTTGCTATCATTCGCTTAATGTTATCAAAACAGCCAGATCCCGATGTGATCGCATTAAGCGGTGTCGATTGTATGTCACGAGGTTACCACCATGACGGATGCCATAAAACGACCACATATTCTCCATCCTTTCAGAAGGGATATCTTCCTAAACAGAATACAGCAAGAATAGTAGCCTTTATTCTGGGAAATGTGTGGTGAACCTTGGGAAAGCAAGGTTCCAGGGACGTAGCCAGAGGAGGGGTCCAGGAGACCCTAACTTCCTACAGTATTTCTAATTTATTCATTCCTAAAACTCTGCCGAAATTAAGCTTGCAGTCAGATAAATTGTGTCATCTGGACGAAAGTAGTGACTATATAATAAACAATTTGGAACACACAAAAAATCGGGTGACCCAAAATTGGGATCGTCTTTCATAATGGAAACTTCAACAAATTTCGTAAGAACTCATACAGGCTACACAATTTGAAATAAAATATTTCCCTGTAAGAATGAAGAATGTTTTTTTGAGCCGTGCGAAAGGAAGGCAAAAGCAGCATGACGCGGGCACCGAATACGCGATCGTACTTTCCATAGTTGCTGCTTCGTGCATATACCATGGCCCACGAGCCCTTCTGTAATTGTACAAAAAAGAAGTCTTTGGCGTTGTAGACGTGGCACTCTCTGCTTCCGACGATAGCAGAGCAATTAAGTAATCGTGCGTGCACTCGTGCTCGCCCAGCCACGTCAAGCGATAAAATTGGATTCGACACAGGAACAGTGGGACAGGAGGCATATTATGCATTGGGGCAGCGCCGAAACTAGTGTCTACAATTAACAACAAGATTCTAATAATGTCATAATTTCTGATATCCAGCTAAATCCTGGCTACGTCCTTGCAAGGTTCTGTTGGTACTAAATAGGACCTAGAAAAGATCCCTCAACTTCTAAATATTCTCATAGACAAAACATCATCAGCATGTGAAGTGCCAATGTATGTTTTAAGACGCAAAGTTATAACAGGCATGGGAGAAGTGTAGCCAGGATCTCGTTTAAAAGGGGCAAACCCAACATTTGTTTAACACAATGAACCCGATTTTTTTTTTAGGATTACGAATAGGTATTTTTCAACTTTTGAATTTCAGTGTTCGAAACTACAGTCTCAGCAGCATTGTTGGGATGATGATGGCCCTTTCCCTATCTCTGACTATCCGTGACCCTGAGACAAAAATCATGAAGCTGTTTATTTGAAGTACGAAAATTACACCTCCTTGTACCTACCTATTTGAAAGTTTCGTTTTGTTTATCACAATAGATAAGTTAATGCCTCATTGCGTAGAGAATTCTTAAGCGGATGGCGACTCTCTGGTTATTTATCGCTACTTTATTGGATTTGGTCAACATATAGGGGAAATCCTTGCAGAGTCCTTTAGTTTAAATTTTCTTTTTCCTAAAGAGGTTGATAGCGGAATCGGATGGAGTACAGTAATTTTTCCATCGTTTTGTGAAAAATTTAAATCGCATCTTTACATGGCTGTTACTTCTGAGTATAGGCAGCTATAGATGCTTGGGATTTTCACCTAATACGAGCAGTGCGGTCCTCTATACATGGCTGTTAAATTTCAAAATTTTACGCTCCAAAATTTCCGAATTAGGGACAATTTTCGATTAAATCGATTGAACTCCAGAACGCAGATAAGTAGGACCTTGAAATTTGGAGACAATGTGAGCGGTGAGCGCCAAGTATAGCTCTACAGCTACAAGTGTGAGCTGGAGCCTTGAAATGTTCACAAGTCTGCCAATTTTCAAATTTATTGGACACATTTTATAGAGTTTTCGATTAGAAAAGTCGAAAGTGCGACTTGGGCAGCTGTAACTGTCGAACGCAGATAGGCGACCCTAAAATATGGAGAAATGTAAGTAAATGTAATCCCCAGGTTGTGGAGCTACCTGGCGCTTACATTTAGGTACATTAAATTTCAGAACGATTAACCAAAGAGTTTCGAAATTATCGAAAATGAATGTTTGCCACATGAAAGTGCGATTATCCTGCTAATAACACCTAACAGACTGACTACAGGCCTCACGAGGAAGTTATTACGCAGTCATTTAGGTTTCTTTGGTGTGGCGTTGTTAATTCTGTACATTTACTAATGCTGTACGACAGGTCAAAATGCTTTAGGTATTGTACAGCAAAATGGTGTACGTCTGGCCACACATTTGGGTGAAGTTTGGTTGATTGATTCACAAAGAAAAAAGTTGTTAATGCAAGAACCTAATTTCCAGCGGTTGGTTTGTATGAGAGCCCTATGACGTAGTGTTCCGATTTCATCTGCTCCTAGATATGTTTGGTGGCTTTACTAAAAACACATTTGCGCAAAGTTTGGTTAAGATTGGTTCATTAAGAAAAAAGTTTTTCTTAGAAGAATCTAATTTCCAGTGGTTGATTTGTATGACAGCCCTATGATGTAGTGTTCCGGTTTGACCTGCTCCTAGATATTTTTTGAGGCTTTACTAGGAACATATTTGGATGAAGTTTGGTTACGGTCGGATTAAAAAGGAAAAAGTTTTTCTTAGAAGAACTTAATTTTCAATGGTTCGTTTGTATGGCAGCCCTATGACGTAATGTTCCAATTCCATCCGTTTCTAGATATGTTTTGAGGCTATACTAGGAACTCACTTGGGTGAAATTTGGTTAAGATTGGTGCATAAAGAAAAAAGTTTTTCTTAGAAAAACCTAATTTTCAGGGGCAGCCCCATGACCCCATGGTCCGATTCCATTCGTTCCGACATATATACAGCGTACACTAAAAAGAAACTTGCATACAAATTTTCAGCTCGATAGCTTCAAAACTGAGGGACTAGTTTGCGTTGCAACAGACGGACAGACAGACAGACAGACAGACAGACAGACAGACAGACAGACGGACATGGCTCAATCGATTTCTCTCGTCACGCTGATCAATAATATATATACTTTATATCGTCGGAGGTGCTTCCTTCTGCGCGTTGCAAACTTCATGACAAAGTTAATATACCCTTTCACATAGTGACGGGTATAAAAACGATTGATGAAATCATTAATAAACGTTACAATATTATATCCTCAATATAAGAATGTCACAGTCACAGAATTGACAGATAGTCAATCAATCAATGAACTGAAAATCTGTAAACTTGTATGGAAAATTACTGTAACTGATGACTGAAAAGTGTGGGTCGACCTTCAAGAGTGTTTTCGATTGATTTTACTCTGTTTTTTTTTCCAGTGTAGGGGGGCCCACTCAAGAAGTTGGCGGGAGGGCCCTGAGTAAAGTTGTTCCGCCACTGAGTCAATCAGTAAAGACAGATGGGACACCGTATCTAGGTCAGCCTTGTCTGAGCAGAGTGAGAGGCAATCATCCTCAACAATCTAATCTGTGGACCCAGCAGCTTCGATAGAAAGACAATCAGTTACGGAGAACATACACTCTGCATGCTCATCAGGTACGGATACGCGCCTTTTTTATGTCTTTCTTATATACTCTGAGCTTTAATTTAATGAACCCAAAGCTTATGACTCCACTTAATTTAGTAAACGGTACACACGATGTTATATTTAGCAACATAACACCTGCGATTATTGACGGTTTCTTCAAACTTGACGATTCGCCAATCACCAATTGGAATGGCAGGATTGCATATGCGAATGATTTGCAATATTTGATCCTTGTCGAATACTAAAAGTTGGATGCTCACACGAGCCCTCGGACGCGATCAAATATCGATAACCATTTTTTACTTTGCGACATTTTGAAAATCTTCAGGTTCCCATGTGCCACCCTGTATATGTGCCAGTATAGCTTGATCGAGGAATTATAAAGGTCTGATACGAAATACACTCAACCAAAATCCACCGTATCAGTAAATATTCGTCTCTCCTATATTGTTTTCCGCCATATTTTTAACGAGAAAGGTGTCCAATTAAGTGAATTTTCACCGAATTGATATTTTCTTTGGGAGCATTTCGTGCCAGACCCATAAAAAGTAATGTTAGAGTTCCCATTAGTTTTATTAGATATAAATTAAAAAAAAGCGACCGGTAAATATATTTCACGATATCAACCAGCTCCATTACTGTACAAAATTACACCTTCAGAAAATTCGACAGCAAACATAAATCAAGAATGACTGCCCTATTCGACAATAACTACTCCTAATCAGCTGTTAATTCGATTTATCTATGTGCATAAGATGTCCATTGATACATAACAGGCCAATTAAGCAAATTTTGAAATTGGTTTCAATTGAATTAGGAACGTTACCATAGACCAAACTCGTTTCATTCGTTATCAACATAAGTGCACGCATAATAAGCCGGTCTAATCCTTTCACTTGCCGCTTGCCCGTATTAACATTCAATTAAAATTTAAATATTTTCCTATTCTCACGCAGTTACTTTCATTATGGTCTGTCAAGAGCAACTTTTCATCGCTACATTGAAAACTATGCACTGACATCTTAAATCAAATCGAATCTGTATAACTTGTCACAACTTTTCTAAATCCATACATATATACGTATGTTTGGATATAAGAAAGACTGTTTTAGATTCAGTTGCATCTATGCAATGTGAACGATCAAAATGCTCTATCTCTATGAAAAGTTTATTTTTGAGTCTGCAATCAACGTTAGTCTTGTTAGTATCAATCAGTCGTCATATCATCTATCAGTCCACCATCTGTGTGTGGACGTGTTTCCCTTTCAATAAATATTTTCATTTTTGTCTGCCAGAAGGAATTCCCTGGCGATGATAAGTCAATGTCATAACAGACAATAGGCAAGATGAAAAAATACGTATAGAATCTATAAAAAGCGTACGTGATACATTATTATAAAATCAAAAGCAATCTATGTTATAGTGCATCATTAATCATTTTTCATGCACAATGCGCAATGCATGTGAATAGTTTTTTGTTTACGCTACACAGAGCGCTCCTTACTGCATATTGATATTCTCCTTTCGTTGTTCCTTCAATTTTACTACTCATGCGAGAATATGCATTCACACTATATTGCACTTGGACGGAATTCTGCTTTGAACAGAAACTAGAAGAAAAAGTATGAAATAAGTATGTGGAGTAACGACTGATAAGAAAAGGAATTCTCCGTGGAAAATACGACAACGACATAGTCTGAAGCGATAACATGAAAGAAAGTGTCACTTCTTATTGGAAAACACCCTCGAGCTGCAGTTGGTCGAGTATAGCTAGTCGGGCGGCGATCCATTTATCAAAATCGACGACTAATCAATAAGATTAACACTGCATCAAAGTGCACGTTTGCACGAAGAAGCGCCACAGAATGATGGAATGTGTTGATTGTTGATCTGGCAAATGGATTTATTTATTGTTTGATTCACCTTGAGGGTAGCGATAAGCACAGGTATAGTGCAACTGACCTTACTCAATTCAATGCAGAAGAATAGTATGTTTTTCTATTCATGTAGTGTCTTAAGAAGTTTTTAAGCTTTTAGCATCCTAACGTATTATGTATTTCTGCTAGAATTATAGCTGACATATTGTAACATGCCATAACCGCGAATCTTCTTTTATACTTTTTTGAGAAAAAAACGATCTAAAGTATAAAAAGGTGTCCGGAAAATACTCCAGCAATTTATCTTTTTAGCTGTTACAAGATTCAAAGATTAAAACAAAGCAATATCTCCAAAATTTCATTTTACAAAATTTTATTTTTATTAATTCGGATGCCCCTCAATTTCTATTAAGCTGGGACGCCATCTCATCACTCAGTATATTGGACTAACTAGATGGTATGTATGAAATTATCACTTTTAAAAAATGATCTCGACTTTGTACGTAATTAAATTTATTTTATTTCATTTTTAATTTCTTGTAACAAATAATTATGTATTTACATTGTGAGCGCTTTATAAATTACATAAATTGAATTTCGAAAATTGAAATGTGTCGAATATTTTTATTACGAAGAGATAGCTCTTGACCCATATCGGTTTTATAGGTTCAAATAGATTTAAGAAACATTTTTAAGGAAATATGTAGCTTTGTATTCTGATTTGCGCATGACCTTGTATTGATCGTACTGGAAAGTCTATTTAAATCGAAAATCAAAATTTGGATTTTTTTGATTAGGTCTGAGTCGAACTGATCGGAGTGGGAAAAATATAATAATAAAATACCTATGCATTGGACAAGCCATAAAATATCGAATCAAAAGTAATTCGAAAATTGAAACATTTGAATAGAGTTCGCAAGTGCAAGCGATCTTACTGATTCCTGAAGTTACGATGGTGGTAAACACCAACCTTCTATACCCACCTCGAAGTCCAATAACCATTAAGGTCAAAACTAGGAATGGAATTCCTACTCAGGACACATGGACTCAGAACAAGGGAAAACGACAGAGAGTTCTAATCGTCCGCGTACCCTACAGATTTAGTTGAACTATTCAATTTCCAGGAGGGGATCGATCAGCGACGTGCATTCATAATAAGCAATTCCAAACTGCTTGACTAGGAAAAACTCCGGATTCATTATCACCGACATCACCAAATATCATTTTTGACAACATTTTCTTCTCCTGACGATTTATTCCGAAAACACCGCGAAGTATGTATGTACATGCAAAAACTAAAACGAACACCATGCCGCACATAATCGAACCAAACTTGTTTGCAGCATGTGTACGGACTTGGCGAATGTATCTATCATATCATAATTCATGTACACGTACATGATGCAGTGAGCAGAGGAACATGTTGATTCCAGATGCTTGAGTCGGTTCATATGATGGGCGAATATTTTTTGTTTGTTTTATGTGCGAATTTATATGAGCGCACTCAAGCAGAATTGGTGTTGATTGACTTGCATGTTGCGTGTGGATTGAATATGGATAGTAGACGTTAAATGCATGTTGAGAGGAAAATATAAACTTCAGTTACATTTTCCAGAAGAAATCAGTTGACTACAGGTGACTTTTTGTGGAATTTAAAAAAATTTTCAACTTTGTGTGTTTTTTGGGAAAAGTTTGTAGTTTTCTCTTCAAATTATGTCGGAGTTGTGCTGTGCGGCAGATTTTTTAATAACATCGGAATTTTCGACCCTTTTATTCGCTAAGAAAGGAGGATCGTTCAATCTGGGTGGTCAAAATTTAAAATTCATTAGTTAAGCGCAGTATAGACCTCGGGCGGAATGAAAATGAAATTTTTGTCCGCTGCGATTTTTTCAATGAAAATGCATGCTTACTGTCGTGGAACATGTTGGAAATGATGGGGAATTCCATAAGCTACAATCCGAATATGGTTCCAAAATTTTTCTCGGCCATTTTATGTATTATTTTTCAATTCCCCGGCCATTTCACCGTGGAAAATATCTAATGACGGGGGAATCGAAAAATAATCCATAAAATGGCCGTGAAAAATTTTGGAACCATATTCGGATTGTAGCTTATGGAATTCCCCATCATTACCGACATGTTCCACGACAGTAAGCATGCATTTTCATTGAGAAAATCGCAGCGGACAAAAATTTCATTTTCATTCCGCCCGAGGTCTATTCAGGTCTTTACACGGAAATTTAATTTTGAAACATATGAAAAGTACATTTGGCTTACCGGAAGTTGTAAATTAAATAAATTATTTTGTTGGCCGTGTCTTTTGTTCGTGAACGAGAAATCTGTTTGGAATAAATCCGGACTTAGCATTTAAATATTTAACGGGTTCAGCTGTAAAGCACGCTAGTTCGGAAACACATCTTCAGTCGTTAATTAAGTTAGATTTCTTCGGATCGCAAAGAATAGAGCTGATGCTAAATTACCAGGCGGCATTATTGATTAGATTACATAACGAAAAAGTTGACCGTAATCGGAATATTTTGAAACGTTTAATCGATACAGTGATTCATCTCGCAGAGCAAGAGCTTCCTTTATCGGATTCTATGATATAAGTGCCAACCGTAAGGCAATAACTTCTCATATTTTCAAAGGATTTTAAATTATGTCGGTAATAAGCTAAATGCACAATGCTACGATGGCGCAGCAGTAATGAGTTATCAAATCCGCTGAGTTCAATCTCTAACTCGCGAAAGATATGAGCTCGCATTCGTTCCATGCTATGCTCATTCACTAAATTTGGTTTTGTCTAAAACGGTTGAATTGATTCCAAAAATTAAGCTTTTTTTGCGTGCATACATCCACTTAAAGGGCAGATCTTTTTTCATCTATAGTTAAGCGCCGATTACCACTTGATTCCAAAACGCGTTGGCATTATCATTTTCGAATTATTAACGTTATATTTGAAGACTAGGATGATATTATAATAGTTTTTGATACGATTTTAAATAATTCCGAGAACTGGGATGGCAATTCCTTGACCTCTTCCGATACGTACACATCAAAATTTACAGAATTAGATTTTCATTTTTTCAGAAATATTCTCCAAAACCGATGTTTAATTTAATATAATTCAGAGTAAAGCTATATATATTTCATATGCAAGCCAAAAAAATATTGGATTTGAGAACTAGCTTGAAAAAGACTTTTCTCAGAAGTTTGAAAATTTATGCATATTCGAAAGTAGCAGAAGAATATGAGCCACCGCCGAATCTAGAAATTCAAAAGGTCCGATACAAAATTTGCGAAGGATATTTAGAGAGATTGTACGTCATTCTCGGGCAAATTCGAGAGAGATTTAATTCATTCAAAAATCTTTCATTCTTAGAATTACTCGAACCAAATTATTTTTCCAAATTTAAATCAAATTTTCCAGAAAAAACTTTGACTCGCTTATTGAGTTTCACAATTAATTTTTTGATAGAATAAAGGTAAAAAATTAACTTAAAGTAATTTTTTCGTCAGAAGAGTTTAGAAAGGCAAATGTGAATCAAATTCTAGAATATTTACAAAATCGGCCTTAAGTCGCGAATAGTTTTAAAAAAGTATATATTCGAGGAAAATTATTAACAATATTTCCAGTCACTGTGGCTTCTGCCGAGAGGTCATTTTTAACTTTATAACGTATCCATACATTTTTAAGAATCACCAATCCTAGCAAAGGTTTTCAGATCTTGTTTTGATTGCTGCCGAAAAGGATATTCTCATACAAATGCGAAGAGAATTTTTTTTTATAAAGTAATTAGCTTTTTTGGATAAAGAGAGGCGTGAAGAATAAGAAATGCTTTATTTTTTTATTCCTGATTTCTTCTATAAGGCATAAAGCCGCTTGCTATAAACGCTTTTGCAACTGTGTTTATTGTATTATTCAGTTCATTTTTATTTATGTGAAATTGGCTTTGGAATGATCAACTGCTTGACTATGCGGAATTTTCACTGCACGTCACTGGGATCGATATGTTTGCCCTTACCGATTTCCAATATTTCATGAGAACAACTGCTACGATTTTGAAGTTAAGTGCTCTAGTAGAATTTCGCTTCCATACCGTGCCGTGTCATCTGTGCAGTCACATTCATATAACTCCATTGGACCGACTTTGACAGGTGTTTGGCACGGAAGCATTAGTTCGTAAGCTATCTAGTTCGCTCTTTATTCGGAACGATTCTACGTTGGAGCTTTGGAGGCTCAAACCTTCGAGAAATCATATTAACACATTCAATGCGTTAGCCCAGACTGATTATGTGCCCACATAATATTTGCGTGTTTCGTGTTAATTTGTTTCATTCGAATTGTTTCAAATGTCAAACAATTACTTTAGCTCCCCATGCATTGAAACGTTTTTCGCCATAAAACTATACAGTTTCCAAACGTGAAAGGAAATCCGGGAAGACTTTTAATGTCAACTGAATAGACAATTCAATTAACGTGTTATTATTTCGAATGCAGCATTCTTAAGCGCCATTAGAGAGTTTTAGCATATCGTTTGGAATAAAACGACATGATTTGACATTCCATATAAAAATTCGCTTGCTTACCGTATACGAAACAATATACATACCTTAATTTTGCATGTCCTAAGTAGGCATAGGTGTAAAATCACGACAAAATATTTCGCCAATTTCGACTGTTTCCAGAGCATCAACTATACGGGAATACACTCATGCCTACTTGGGACATGCAAAATTAAGATATATTGTTTCGTATACGGTAAGCAAGCGAATTTTTATATGGAATGTCAAATTATGTCGTTTTATTTGAAACGATATGCTAAAACTCTTTATTATTTATCAGATCGAAACGATTTATGGGATAATTTTCCTATGTAAGACTTTCAATGTACATGAACACATGATCTAAAGCCATTTTTGATTTTCTAATATATTAGAGCTTTTAAGTAAATTCAATTCAGAAAATATAATAGCCGATACAGACTACCAACAAAACCTAGTGTAGATTAAAATTAATCCAGTCAACACCCTGGATACTAGATCGAATCGTATGTCACTAAATTAAAAATGCATCGTAGAAATGTACTTGCGTTATTCAAATTGCAGTACAATATCGTACAGTTGTTAATCAAATCGAAGATTTAATAAATCCTGTCGGAATGTGAATCCCCTCTTATAGCCGATACAGACTACGAGTAAATCCTGGTGTAGATTAAAATTAATTCAGTCAGTTCCATGGATACTAGATCGAATCGTATGTCATTAAATTCAAAATGCATCGTAGAATGTACTTGCATCATTCAAATTGCAGTACAATATGGTACAACTGTCAACTAAATCTAGGATTTAGTAAATCTTGTCGATAGTCTGAATTGCCCCTTAGATTTCAGTGATTGATTAACATGTATTTCATACATTTGCGCAGCAATTTATTAGTGCCGATGACAAAACGAGCGGATTCGTATAAGAAAATAAGGCTTATTGGGGGCATTTTATTTGCAACAATAAAAATTGCTGTACTTGGAACATTTTATTTAAATTTAAAAAAATTAAATTTTTAAGCATGCGTCCATTATGATCAATGTTTCACTTAATGCTAAATGCAATTATGTAGCCTTCTTTTTCTTCATTTATAAAATTACTGAAGATTTCTTTGAGAGTGAATATAAACTTTATATCCAATCTATTAAAATTATGTTTGTTAATATCTAATGTGAAAGGTATAAAAGAGGCCTTCCATACCGTAAACATACGAAATGTTCTAATTCTTATTAATTGCGCATACGTTTATTCAAATTGACGAGAAAGATAAAGCCCCTTAGAAGAAATTTTCTACCTACGCCTTTGTATTTTTATTTAGTGTGTGAAATTCGATGGAGTTTTGTTGGGTTCGGGGATTCCCTGGATTCCGTGTGTGTGCGGCCAAAGGATTTGGACTAGTCATAACTGCTGCATTTGATATTTTTTTAGATTACATACATGTAGAAATAAATAAAACTCATTGGAAAATCTTGATTATTTTTCTTTATTGTTATTTTGAACTAGATGCCTAGAAAGTTTGTTCACATAAAGCCGGCCCAACACCGACCGGAGTGTGTCAAACACCGCGCAAAAGACCGGTCCAAGAATGATACCTTGGATTCGAACAACCACACTGCTGCTGCACGATCTTTCGTATCAATCTTTTGCGCGGGGTTTGCCACACTCCGGTCGGTGTGGGGCCGGCTTAAGGTGACATGAATGAACCTTAGCGCATTTCCATAATAAATTTGTAATCCACAAACATCTTTAGTAGATATGAATGCATACATTTAATTTTGGCAAATATTGAAAAAAATTTAGGTATGAAGAACTAAATATTATATAAGTTATGAAAATTTAATTACACGTTAGTTCACGGTATGGCGTATTTCACAAAATTGCATGTTTAAAGGTTTTCGCATGAAAATATGCCCGTTTGAAGTTTTGACCCTTTTTTGTTACATATTTTCCAGAAATATTAAATTGTATGGATTAACTGGTTGTGAAATGAAACTTAGTACAGTTGACATTCGAAAATCTTAATTTCATAAAACTTAATTCTTTGAAAACTTAACCTATAGCTCCAGAATTGGGAGTCCTAAAATTCTAATTTTTTTTATTTTTATTATTATAAGATATTATCGAAAATTCTTGAAAAGAGAATTAATCCGTACGCAGAACGAATCATTGGCGAGTATCAAGGCGGCTTCAGACCTGGTCGCTCAACGACCGATCAGCTTTCCACAGTGAAGCTACTACTCCAAAAGTGCTGGGAATATAACATCGACGTATACCAAATCATTGTCGACTTCAAGCAGGCATACGACAGTATCGATCGAAGTGTACTGTACAACATTATGCTGAATTTTGGTATACCGGCAAAGTTAGTGCGACTCACAAGAATGACCATGACTAATACCGTATCGCAGGTCAAAGTGCAGAACCGACTCACTGACCTATTTGAAACTCGTACTGGACTCAAGCAGGGCGACGGGCTGGCGCCGACGCTCTTCAACCTATGGCTTTGGAGTATGTAATTCGAGCCATGAATATGGACAGCAGCGGAACGCTACTCATCAAGTCGACTCAATTAGTAGCGTACGCCGACGATATCAACATCATGTCTCGAAGGTTGGGTGATGCAGAGAGCCTCCTGCATAACCTCAATAACGCCGCAAAGGAAGTTGGACTATATATCAACGAAAGAAAAACAAAGGTCATGATGCAATCGAAAACAAGGACGCCAGCAAATTCAAGCATCACAGTGGGGGGCCTTAATATCGAGTATGTAGACAACTTCAACTATCTGGGTTGTAACTTATCAAAGGACGCCAACGAAACCGACGAAATTAAGCGACGGATACAACTAGCCAATAAGACATATTTCTCGGTCCTCCCTATAATTAATTCGAAACTTGCGCACAGGAACACGTTTACAAAACGATCATCCGACCCGTGCTATGTTATGGCTGCGAAACATGGACCCTTACCCAAGCCTCCGAAATTTTGCTAGACCGATTCGAACGAAAGGTCCTTCGGCGAATTTTCGGGGCCGTTCGCGAGCGAGACGAATGGCGTATCCGATACAACCATGAGTTGTATCAATTGTACGATGAGCTGGAAGTATCGAAATCGTGAAGCTTCAACGTCTGCAATGGGCGGGGCATGTACAACGGATGGACGACAATCGTATGCCAAAGAAAGTTATGAACGCACAACGAATTGACGGAGCGAGGTTGCGTGGACGACCGAGAGCTCGCTGGGAGAACTCCGTAGGTGAAGACGCCCACCAGCTGCTGGGCTTCCGAAACTGGAGGACAAGGTCACGTAACCGCGACAATTGGAGGTCAACGATTCAGGCGGCCAAGGCCCAACGTCGGGCTATCGTGCCACATTGATGATGTAGTGAAATAAATTTGGAGTCAAATACATATGGATTGTGTGTGCACATAGCCGCTCTGGACTAACGCATGGCATGGGTTACTATGCTTTTTCCAAGGTGTATACCCATTCATGTAATGCACTGTTTACCAACCGGTGGTCTGCGGATCGGAGGTGGTCCGTGATAACCAGAGAGGTGGACCGCGGAAGAATCTATAGTGACCATTTCTAAAAATATGATTATTTCCTGAGGCATTCTTTTTTAAATTGTAACTCGCGCGGTGCTTAATTTCAAATTAAATTTCCAATACAGCAGATATCTTGTTATGGACTGATGACACAATAGTCAGCTGTTACCAAAGGCGGAAATTTTGATCCGTTTGCGTTTTACTTGGACAATGATCTTGTCTGTCCAAGAAAGAAACGACGATTTTCCTGTTATGTATTTAGCTGAATATAGATCCAATGGCAGCCAATGGGTCATTTCAGACTGTACGAAAATGACCGTACGATCAAGCTTTTACAAAAACAAACAACGTACGTACAATTGTTTTTCGGCCATATGACGCGTATACATACATACGGTTATCCATGCTGTTTGTTTTTGTAAAAGCTTGATCGTACGGTCGTTTTCGTACAGTCTGAAATGGCCCAATCTTGGATTACAAAATTTCAGCAGTTTTCGCTTCGAATCAGATGAGAATTGCGCTGTTGGCTTTTCAATCACATTTTAGGACTGAGCAAAAGGTTTTTTTTTTCAAAGAGTTTCAAAACAAATAACGAAACTTACTATTAGCTAGAGGTGTGATCTAAGATAACCTGTGCTGAAATATTTAATTAAAAGATAAAAGTTTTTAACAACGATTTTTAATTTACTAATTTTTTGATTTATTTACACGAGGAAAAATAATAAGAAATAACCATTTCTGACGAAGTTTATGAAGCGAGGGCACCAAGAATTAACCATAGGCAGTAGGCGTCAAATAAATAAATTATTATAGCCAAATAGTTGTTGCAGTATTGAATGATGTTGGACGAAATGGAAGAGGCAGCGTTTGCCTTGTTATTTTATTTTCTGTGGACGGAACTTGGCTTCCAGTAGTAGTCGCAACAGTACAATTTCGAATTACCTTATAAGAAAAAAATACCGGCGTACAGAGGGCTGCGCCCGCAATACGAGGGTTTTTTAGAATTTTAATGCATAGTGAATATTTTTTGTACATATATTTTATAAGCAATAAATAAGAATTGTGGACAACATTAATGAAATGCTTCCTGTAAATCTATTTTTGGATTGGTCTAAATAAACGCGTTCCACCCTTTAATTAGACCAATCCAAAAAGAGATTTACTATTTACCCAGTTTGTGTAAAAGTACTCTAAGGTAAATCTACAGGCATTTTTCGATTTAAGATTTCTGATGGCCTTTGAGCAAAAAGAAACTCAGGCAAACGTAAGGATGGCTTGACTTTATAATGAACTGAATAATTAGCTGTAAATCTACTGTTACTATTTTTTTAATCAAGGAAAAGCAACTTATATATAATGATTCCATTGTGTCCCCTGACATAAGAGCCTACGCAAGCTTTCCTATGAGTATTGAACAAGTATACTTTTGCAGCTATTCAGGGACACCCTGTTAACCTGATCCTACAAACTTCAAAAATATTTGTGGCGAACACTATTACCATTCTATGCATTTCCACCAAATTTCATGCTCATTGTTGCATCAAGTTAAAAAATATGCATTGAAGAAATGCTTAAGAGGCTTCCCTTGAATTGTGAAAGGCCCTTACTGAATACTTACCTGGCTATATTTCCGGTTTGGATACAGTTATACGAATGAAAATTCGTAGACGTATTCCCTATGTAATTTTCTAAAAACCCTTAGTAGAATTTTCACATTTGGAAACCTAAGAGGGGCTACACACGAACAAATCGAAATTTTACAAATTTACTGTTATTTACTTTTCCTTAGCAAAAGTCAACAGTCTTAATATTTAACGTATAGAAGGCCCCACTGACCAATCTTTGTGCAAAGTTTCATATCGATCCCTATAACGGTTTAGAAAAACGGAGGTCGAAAAAGAAGTTCAATTTTAAACGCCAATAACTTTTTTACCGTTGCTCGAAACTGGAAAATTTTAACTGATATGAGATGTACTCGTTTAGATCTTTGATTTGAATACCCATACGTCAACCTCCGATAAAAACTAAAAAAGTCGACTTTTTTCAAACGTTCGGGACACCCTGTTATCTTCTTCCTACCAACTTCTAAGGTATCCGTGCCAAAGACTGTAACCATTCTACATATTGCTACCAAAATTCATGACAATCGGTTGAGCCGTTCGCGAGTTATTTAGTGAACAGACGGACGGACGGACAAAATCGATTTCATAAGGGTTTTTTGAAAAAAATTTTCTAAAAAACCCTAAAAAGCATTGTTTATTGGACATGCAGAGGACACACACAAACTTTTGTTTTGCGAAAGGGAAGAATGATGACGGGGCAATATTAAAGTGATTGATTGGGTAAATTCGACGCAATATAGGTGAAACAGCCACGTTTACAGCGGCCGACAATAAAATGCTCCACCACGCCGGCAACGCTTCACTCTATTCATCTCAAAGCACTACGGCCCACTTGGTTGAATGGTACCAAATAGCCGTACTGTGCAGATCGCGTGCGACTGCTGTGTACTCAACATCGTATTTATGAAGCCTAAAAAGGCTTGAGTACCGCGGGCCGCGGGGTAAACTGCATCGACACTGAAAAACAACAATAAAAACATGACCACAACTGAATGTATAAGAAACTATTCTGGAAGCTTTTTAACCCATCTTCGGAACGTTGGTGCGTAGCGATTCCCTTCGAGACTAAGTGGTCCGCAGACATCAGCTGGTTGGGAACCACTGATATAATGTGAGGGGTATAAAAATCAAATCGAATACACACTTAAATAGGCGACGCTGCACTTTTCCCTAATATAATGATGATATATCGATTCCTTAAAGCACAAAAGTGCTAAGTCCATTTTTTTCGATTTTGAGATTTTTGCATCGTATTATTCCTTGTCAAGTTCTCCATCGAGTACTTAATCTTGAAACAAAATTTACTCAGCTAAATTCAAGGAAATCAACATTTACAAGAAGCGCTATGTCCTAGGTTGATCCAAAAAAAATTGCACAAGAGTGCTAAGTCCAGTTATAGTGCTATTTTGTGCTAAGTCCATACTTGCAACAATTAGGAAGTTAAATTTGTGGTAATAACTGCCATAAAACGAATGTATATCATTATGAGACATAAATAGGAATAGCCAGGGTTGCTTCCGGTTAATATAAGGCGGGTTTGTCTGCGGGATTGCAGGATAACTCTAGATGGGATGAATTGTCTGTAAAATGTTTACATAGGCGTATTCTTTCTTTGAATTGTATTGAAATGGGTAAAAGCCGATTGATCGTCTAACTCCGATGCAAAGGTTCAAATGAGCACTGGTGTTCAATTAAGCCCTCACATTTAATGGCTTAATTTGAATTCTCTGTTTTCTCCTCAAAATGAAACCTTCATAACATACATTGGGGCTTGTGTAAATGCCAGCTTACATTGAATTTTGTGTAAGGCCATCCCTCTCCAAAATCTACAGTTCAGCTTGACACCTGGCATTCGCATATGTTCAACGCGTTGTAACGACATATTTTTATCAGCTATACTCACCCACTGTGCTCCAAAAGATATACTTTCCAAAAGACCCGTTGAAAACAGTTTGATCATACTACGAAAAAGTAAAAATTGTTTTAGACCAAAGAATTACTTACTATGTCCACATAAAATGTTTGGAAGCTCTTTATCGTGCAGTCTGAAACACGGGTAATTCGGGTATTGCCAAAACCAAACAATAAACTTGCATTTAAAACAACCAGAAAGGGACGATTGTACTAATATACGCAAATTGGATTTTAACAGAGTTTAACAGTGGTTGGTGCAGTGAATAGTGTACTCGCCTTCGAAGCGCAGGGTCGTAGTTTATGATAGTTTCCAATTCATGATCCAAGTGGCGGAATATGGTCTCATTCAGATGTTCAACAAGTGCCCACTTATGGGGATAAAAACCTCTGCAGAGCGAGCTGTTGATCTAAGCAGCACTCTAAAAAGTGAATTTAAATTTCCGCTGAAAATGCGGTAATTTTACACTTTTTCCCGCTTATAATCACATACAGAGTGCATTTTTCAACAATTTCTGTGTAAAATAAAAAAATTACACCAAAATCGGTGTGAAATGTATTTTTACGCTACACTTCTGTATAATTAAGATTTTCTGGTGTATTTTTACACCGTTTATGTGTATAATTCGGATTTGTGGTGTATTTTTACAACGTGCAGTTGAAGTCTTACTCATTTTTTGTAGCGTGCTCTCCAGTTGTCATACTTCAATCGGCTGGACTTAGCACAGTGTACCACATTTTTCCAAAAATTCTCTGCATTTAGAACTCATGTGTACACGCTCTGTGGCTCACTTGGTTGAGTCGCACTCTACGATGCTAGTAATCTAAAGGTCCCGAGATCGAATCTCGGCGTGGTCCAAAATTTCCGTACATGTGCGGATTGGAAGATCAATATTTAGTGCTTGCAACATTGCACTCCGAAATGATATGCAATGTAACGTTGACTCGAAATTGCCTATAAACGGCTGAGTTATGGTACTGAGAAGAAGAACAAGTGTACAGATCGCAAAAAAAAAGAACAATTTGCAACCTCCCATGTATACGAAAAATTGATCAGCAAAACTCGACCGATACTTGTTTATATTTTATATATCCTTAAATAGTTTTATTGATAACTATATTATTTGTAAAGGTTCGCCACTTAAATCTTTACAACGAAAAAAGAGTGAAACCGCATTATATTCCTATTAATACGGAGTGTTTTTACACATAGCACGGTGTAAATTTGCTAATATATTAGAGTACTTTTTTACACATTTTTTATGTAAAATTACACTTGATTTGCAAATTTAGATTGCAGACTAATTTCACTATTATAATAGAAGGAAACAAAGTTTCCTTCTATTATAAGAGTAAAAATTTAATAGAGTGGTTTAAATCTTAGGGATTAGATGCGAAGGGCAGCTATTTATTTATTTATGACTTGATCGACATATTTCGAGAGTAAATTGAAGCTGACTCAAATAAAAGACTACTTTGAAAAAGATCTGCCAAATTAGAAAAAGTAAATGTATAACTATTGATATACGTCCTTAATCTTAATGAGTGTCTGGCGTTTGTATTTCACCAGATAATGCATGCAGAGCCAGAGACTAGATAATATTCGAATCGAAGCTACACCCAAAACTTCATTCAAAAGAAAGGGGATGTCGTTTGGGACCGAGTTATGGGATGTACCTATGCATGCATTTCTTTCTAAAAGTCCGGCGAGGTTACCCCTAGCCCAAATAGACCAGAGGTTGGTTCGAATAATACATTTATTAATCAGTTGTTTGAAAAGATGTCATTCTGGCAATCTTATTTAACTTACATCTCTAAATTCGCAGTTCCACTGCAGGAATTTTGGGGCAACATCTTTGACCATAACATGATGGTCACATTGCCATCGCACTGGGAAAACGCGATTCGACAATTAGGAGGTCGTCCTATCCCTCGTTCGTCAATATGTTGCACTGGGCGACTTGCGTTTAACTAAAAGAAAAACTATATCTTATATTAAGGAGTTTAAAATTTTGTCGCCGTTGACAAAGAGGCAACCTATCTTGTGGCATTGGCTTCGCCCAAAGGAATGACATCCGTGTCATAAAAGTATGGCTGGTGCCGAGCAATGACAGAGCAGGTACATCACCCTCTCTTTATCCTCACAACTTCTGCAGTAGTAATTTTGTGATGAAGTTGAGTCTAATGCTAGAAATAGAATAGACGCAGCAACAGCAGCAGCATTGCTGCAATTTAAAATGCATTGTGCTTGACATTTCGCGCTGCTGCTGTTGCTGTTGTTGCTTCTACTCTGTTTCTACCATAAGTCTCCTGGCGAGCTTCATAATAGGACCACCATGTCCTGTTATGACTCTCATAACACTACGAATTAGCTTCCTGGTCAATGACAGTAGTGGGATAGAAAGGACGACGTCGAGTCTTGACCAGATCATCTTTTGGTCATCTCGCGATCATTACCATTTTCGAAAAGCATAAACTGATGAGACACATTTGCTTCATGGATACGAATTGGTGGAAACTCAATGAATTGCTTGCATCTCATGGTATGTACATTTTAAAAATATTATCATACTACATCCACATTTTACAATATTGTAACGCCAATACGAATATTTCTCCGTCAAGTCCATGGTTGGTATAAAATTAAGTGCTCAAAAGTGCCAAGTCCGTACTTTCCTCTTTTTTCTCGATTTTTCTTTGAAGTTGTGACGATTGCTTGCCAGATTTTAATACAATTATCCTTTTGACAGTGTAGCCTGCTTGGAAAGCTAAAACAATTTGCAAAAATAAAGTTATCGGAGATGGGAACAAGGTTTGAAATGTTATTTCCGCGTTTTCTCCAAATGTTGAAAAATGGACTTAGCACTATTGTGCTTTAAGGTATCGTATTATATATTACATACATATATTATATGATAATGACACTTTTTATATAACTCCAATGATTATTAATTCAGCCTAGCGTTACCATTCATCATAATCCTTCTATATATAAAAATGCTAACTTCGGAAATGGCAAAATCTGATGAATGTTCTGATTGGCTACGATGAATCCCGAATGTCGATAAGTATAGCATGCAAGAACGAAAAGCAGTCAGTCAGTGCTGCGAGCGCGCACCGCGCAGCGCGAGCACGTCAGCTCATGGCTGTGGCAGGGCAGGGGCCGGGCCGGGGAGGGGGGGGGGGGGGCAGGGGAGGGGGGGCAGGGGAGGGGGGGCAGGGGAGGGGGGGGGGGGTTGACGAGCGTAGCGAGCAGGGGGCGAAGCCCCCTAGTTATAATTAAAAAGAGATTGCTGCTCGCACTCGTTTAACCAAAACTCAATAACATAAAATACCCTACCCATTTTCATTATACATACCTGCCTTCGTCAGTATAAACAAAAAAAAACAATTTACCTTTTATTTCGTTGACAAATTTCAAATGTGCAGTCATTAATGATCCATGCATTCAAAAACAATGAATTAAATTTCCAAATAACCCATTCATTCAAACACCAACATTTGCTGAGTATCATAGCAGAGCCATATAATAGGAATGAACCTAATTAATTCAATTTCAATGTGTATATTGCTAACTATTCTATTACACCAGATGGATGCACTCAATATTCAAATACATAAAATAGAAATTAAATGCCCTAATAAACGCAAGCTCTAATCAGACCTCCCAATATCACATGCTCCAAATAGTACAACCCAAATCAACAGAGTGACGCACCCAAGGGCCAATGACAATGACAACATCACTCGAAATGAGTGTACTCCAAAAATACACACATAGTAGCAATAGCAGTATAAATGCTACTCGTAACTGAAAGAAGTATTTACGCGTGGAAAGTCAGTAACAAAAAAAAACGTCGTAAAGTTCACGCAGCGTTGATGATTTGTTGACTGTGAACAGCTCAAAGTGTCCCCTGTAACAATGTGATAAATACCGCGCATGGTGACTACCAGACTAACTAGTGCAGTCGTTCCACTTGGAGGTTATCAAGTTTCCAACGTGAACGACTTAAGCATAGCGCACAATATAAGAAGAAAACGTACAAGATAGTACTTACAATATTGTTGGTGCGCAACCTCGCCGGTAAGATGTTATCGTCGTTATCAATTCGATTCGCATTCTCATCCACGTCGTCTTCGCCGGCATCTTCAGCGCTAGCATGACCTCGATTACCATTATTATGCTCATTGGTTTCATCTTCCTTCTGGCCAGCAGTGAAATCATCCTCATCGTCATCATCGTCGTCGTCATTGTCCTCAAACGCATCTTCGTCATCCTCTCCAGCAGCATCATCATCCTCCTCGTCGTCATAGTTGTAATCATCAACATTATCGCGATCTTCGTAGTCCTCCTCGCTAAGTCGAAACCTCTCGACCAGAAGGTTTCGTTTGGTATCAGGTTCTTTGAGGGAACGCAACATGTGCGGTTCTCGGGAGACGGTAAAAGCATGCCTGGTCTTAGGGCCATTGCTGTACAGGCCATCGCGATCAAACAGACGACTCTGCACAGCCGCGGTAAAGTTAAAATGATCGCGACGCCAGTGTGCGGTTCGCGATTTCTGGGCTACCTTCGAAGGTTCCGCGGGCGATGTCGGTGGACTTAAGGTCGTTGTCGTCGTTGTTTGCTGATGCCGAAGGGCCGGGAAAACGCGTTGTTCCCAACTCTGATGATGCCGATTGTAGTGACGAAGGTGATGTCGCCTTGTGGGCGTTGGTGGTGCACCTGTAGTTTTGGGTCGATGGTGAACTGGTTCTTCACCATCTTCCCCGGATGGTGGATGCTCGTGGTGTCGATGTCGGAGGAGCACCAAATGAGTGGCATTGATTGCATGATGTCGTGGTGATGTTCGCAGGACACCATGCTCGCCTCGTTGCTGACTGTTGTAGTGCTGTTGATGTCGCAAATGTTCCGTTTCAGCGTGATGATCTCGATCAGATGAGAAGCCACGAACAGCACAGCAGAGGACACCCAACACTATTAAATGTAACATAAACATTTTGGCTCTTCCACAAACACTCAATTTCATCATCACAAACATTTCGAAATCAAACACGCCCAGCAGCCGCACTATTGCGCTGCAATTCACCTTGAGACACGTGTACTATCTCAGAATATAAAACTCCACGGGATTGCACAAAAACTTTCGGGGAGAGAGATTCACTGCAGAGCTAGAACTTCACTTGAAATCACACGCAATCAACGGCAACATTAATAATACGTTGAGAACGGATGCACGTCATAAAGATGCAATTTTATGATTTCCCAAGCAAGCATGGAAACTATCAATATCCGAACACTTGGAAATGTTTGGGAGTCTTCTGTAAATTGTTGCAGATTCTTGGATAGTGGGTGTTAACTCGAATACGCCCCCATCGGCCAACCATATAAGGGACTTGCACAAGACTTCTATTGCATAAACAGTGGATTGAAATTACGAACTCAAGAACTCAACATTCCACTCATTTGATTGATACTTTCCGCACCCCGATAAGCATAGTTTTAATTTAGCAAATTCCCGTTGACGAAACTTTTCCCGCCAAAAATAACGTTGAACGGATCTTCCGCTACGTCACAACCGGAGGTTAGCATGAACACCTGAAACCTGACCTTACTATAGCGTTTCGCGCGCTCTATCGCACCACATCGGATAGCATAATGCGAACGATAACAACACCACGCACGTTATCGGTTGCCTTTTAGTAGTCTCAACTCGCATGTGTGAATTTTCCGGGAAAATCTCGCGAATAAAACGTCGACACCGTCGAACACGCCGTTGCAACGCCGAGATAACAACTGAAAACACAAATCTGAAACGGACCACGCACCCGAGCAACGGAAACAGATGGAAAAGCCCCCTACGAGCTGAGGGAAACGACCGTGCTGCATCAACATGCTGGCAACATGATGCCAGCCCTTATGCGCTTGTCTCGTGTCTGTGGTGTTTGATACCCGAGACCGCGAGTATGAGTTGGGCACATGTTTATTGTAAGGTGGTGATGGCGATAGGAGTGATTCATTCATGATGACTCGCTTGGAGATATGATGATACGATGCTCTTGCAATGAAGGTGAGTAGCATAATAGCTTGATGCTGGAAGGTGGAAGCAGTATTGGAGGCAAAAGGGCCGTTGGTGCTATGTACTTTTTTAGATAAATTGTTTACATCTGATAGGGAATGGAAAGATATTTTGAGATGATAAAACTTTTCGAAAAGGATAACTAATCGTCGAGGGTAAAATTGCATACACAAAAAAATAGGATTTCCAAAAGTTGACGTAGTCCTAGCTATCACAGTTTCAAAGATGAAAAAAAAACAGTTGTTGACGCCATTTTCGAATATTTGCATATGAAGACAAAAGTGCGTTTTTCACGCTAAATAAAGCAGTTCAGGGGTCAAACTTGGCATATTTTGAAGAATCTTTAAGGTACGTTGTGCTCGACACGACTGCGCATCGGCTCTAGCGCCAGCGACTCGCTCATTTCATATAAAAACTCATTTTTCTCTCGTTCTAAAAACGAGTTTTTATATGAAATGAGCGAGTCGCTGTCGCTAGAGCCGATGCAGTCGTGTCGAGGACAACGTACCTTTAGACGGCTGTATCTTTGAAGCTTTTCAGCAAAATACAGGTCTTGATTCGCTCTACATCGTCATATGAATACTAGTACAGTAATCGGATATATTTTACTTAAAAAAAATACGTAATGGCTGAAATTTGGTGGAGATGTTAAGCAACGTGCCCTAAGTCTAAATCTGAGTTTTAGTATTTGTGGGAGTGGGGGAAGTTATTGTAATTTGCCTACTTATAGGGGAATTTTGCGTTTTTCCTTAATATCATTCTTACTGTTGTTCCTACAGTAAAGTGATGTGTAGAAGTTTTGTTTCTAATCAAATTGTCTATTCAACGGTACCTAAATCAATATCGTAGGCCAAATAGTTTCGTTATAGTGACCGGTTAAAGGGCAAACTGGCACTAATAATGAGAATATTTTGCTCAAGTGAAACGCGTAATGGCTGAAATTTTTTGGAGATGTTTAGCAACGTGCCCTAAATCTAAATCTGAGTTTTCGTATTTTTTGCAGTGGGGGAAGTTATAGTAATTTGCCTACTTATGGGCGAATTATGCGTTTTTCCTTAATAGCATTCTTACTGGTATTCCTACAGTAATGTGATGTATGGAAGTTTTGTTTCTAATCGAATTGTCTATTTAACGGTACCTAAGTCAATATCGTAGGCCAAATAGTTCCGTTATAATGACCGGTTAAAGGGCAAAATAACACTAATAATGAGAATATTTTGCTTAAGTGAAACATGTAACGACTGAAATTTGGTGGAGATGTTAAGGGATACGTCCTAAAGCTATATCTGGGTTTTGGTGTTTATGGGAGGCGATTGTTATAGTAAATTGCCGACTTATAGGTTAAATTTGCGTTTTAGCTTAATATTATTCTTATTGTTGACCCTTAACTGAAATGGTGGAGGTTTTCTTTCTAATCAAATAATCTATTCACCGGTACCTTAATCAATATCATAGGTCAAGTAAACCCGTTGTAGTTACCAGTCAAGGATCAAAACAGTACAATAAATGGATATTTTCTTTAAAAAAACGTGATGGCTCAAATTTGATGTATGTTAAGAGGCGAATCTGTTGTCTAAAACTGAGTTTTCGTATTAGTGGGGATGGAGAAAGTTGGGGTTAATTGCCTATTTAAATGCGTATTTAGTGATTGCTAAAAACTTCGCTATATCAAGTTGTATAAATGTGTGTTCTTGCTGATTGAATTATTATCTCTTAAACGAGACCAAAATCAAGCTAGGCCGATTAGCGATCGTTTCAAAAAATAAAAAATGAATTTCTTCACATAGTCACTGGAGTTTTATTGATGCAACAATAGAAATATATGACTTGACTACCTCAATCTTGGTTTCTTAGATTGATTTTCTTCCTCCCTTCCGGATTCATTATTGCTTGCGCTACAATTGTGACCAGCTTCGTATCCTTCTGGGTTCGATGAAAAAAGCCCATCGTTATGGAGGAAGTCGTCGTTTTCCGTAAGAGTAGAAAAGTCAGTTATATTGCTACACGCATTTCCACAACAAACCATTCAAGTTGGAGAGCACTTTAATCCTGCTTTCCGACACCCCCATACTTTTCCACAACCAGTTTTACAGGCACACGAAATAACTCTTCTCAAGCAAAAAAGCAAATTTAGCCTATAAGTAGGCAATTTACTATAACTACCCCCCTGATATACACGCAACTTCAGATATAAATTTATAACGCATCCCTTAACGACTCCACCGAATTTCAGCCATTACATGTTTTATTTATGCAAAATATTCCCATTATTGGTACTATTTTGACCTTGAACTGGTTACAATAACGGAACTATTTGACCGATGAAATTAATGTAGGTACCGAAGGATAGATAATTTGATTAGAAACAAAA
Source organism: Microchrysa polita (assembly GCA_949715475.1). Classification (NCBI taxonomy): domain Eukaryota; kingdom Metazoa; phylum Arthropoda; class Insecta; order Diptera; family Stratiomyidae; genus Microchrysa; species Microchrysa polita. Next base: position 16,347,628 of record OX454415.1, read on the forward strand.
CTCCTATGCATCACTTTACTGTAGGGTCAACGGTAAGAATGATATGAACGAAAAATGCAAAATTCGCCTATAAGTAGGCAATATACTCCAAACTTCCCCCACCCCCACGAATACGAAAACCCAGTTTTAGATAAAAGACATGTCCCCTAACATCTCCAGCAAATTTCAGCCATTACGTATTTTTTTTTAAGTAAACGGCCGTTTTGTGTCTTTAAATACTGTACTATACACAAAAGTGCGATTACCTCGCTAATTATTTTGAGGGGCATTTTGCTGAAAAGTTGAGAGTCCATACTTCACCGTTTCAAAGACACAACCGTCTAAAAGTTCTCCAAAATCGGCCCGTCTAGCTGCATTAGTTAGCTAAATAATCGCATTTTTCTCTTTTCGTATGAAAATTTTCTTAAATGGGGGATCCAAGAGTGAATGTATGTAGAACCCATCGGGGCGCACATTTTGCCGAAAAGTTCAGAGTCCTAGCGTTACAACTGTACGTGCATAAAACAAAAATTTCATCAAACATGTCACATGCAACACGAAACTGAGCAAAAGAAAACTGGATGTATAGTTTGTTGACTTTTTATTTTTATTTGGTTTGGTTACCACTAAGGTGACCAGATGATTATGGCCAAAAAGGAGGACACAGTAAACTATGCTTAAATGGTTAGCCGTGCAACCAACTGGCAGTTGTCACTGCATCCAAACTGATCGGCATTTGGGTGTGCGTCCAGTTTTATATTCAATATGGCAACTAAACCAACCGCTTTGACAACCGCTTGTCAAATTCAATGTGACAATTTTGCACCTTTTGTTCGTTGTTTTGTGTGAAATTGAATCATTCTTGAATGGCCGTGTAATAAATCAAACGCGCTGAGTCCGATTTTGATAATTAAATTAAAAAAAAAAAATCACCAAAAATTAAACTTTGGTTATGTCATTTTCTGTCTCCATTTGGTTGCTAGTGTAGATGCTAATTAGCAACCAAATGGCTGTTCGTGATGCCAGTTTTTGGACGCACAACTATTTGGCGATCAGTCTGGATTGACCTTTAGAGCCGCGACAATGTAGCGGGCTCTGTCACGGCACGGTATATTATGGTGTTTTACAGTGCTCATTTATTAAATTTAGCAAAACCCAATGATGACACATTGTCAAGTGTCTCGCCAAAGAGTAGTTCTCTATACGTTATTTCACTTCGTAACTCTTTGAGGGACACAGCTTCACACAGCTGGATTAACGTTTCCCTAGGAAATTAGGTATTGGTTTGAAGACATCAATACCTTATAGGAGTGGGATCACCTAGTTACGAAATCTCCATAAAAGGGCTGAAACGAATACCCAAAGGAGTTTTGAATCAAGTTTTGTGGTATAAATGCATAACATTTTATCAAGAACTCAGCATTTTCGGATATATTGTAGCATACTGGTTAACTTCTCTCGAAATCCCGAGTAAATTTAATTCAGAAAATGTTAAATTTCAATGATTGTTTGACATGAATTTCATACTAAAAACCAATTGACATTTGAAGCAATTTTAGTGTCGACGACAAAACGCCAGTGCATTGGTATGACAAAAAAAACATGCAGATTGGGGGCATTTTATTTACATGAACTAAAACTCCAGCTCGTCTTTCATGCTCCGTTTCGAATTAATTTTTCAAGTACAACTAGGAATAAGCTGCCATATTCCGTACGGCCAGGGTTGAGGACCTGTGAAGCATCATGTAATTTTTCTTGCTATGAAGACCGGTATACAAGGTATATTTGCAGCAGCACATTTATGTGATGTGACCCGCGAATACGTCTTGTAAAGGGCGCCACAAACCTGACAATTTCTCGAAGCGTCAAAGTAGAGCCTCGTCGAATCGACGAAGCATGACCTTGCCGTACTAAAAATAAGCATCACGTTCCAGGGTTAAGGACCATGTAAAGAACGGGTCTCATATTTCAGTGTCTTTCAAGTTCTTCATTTCTTCTCAGTACCAAATAGGTGTATATAATGTTGCAGGCACTATATATTTCCTACCCGCACATGTACGGAAATTTTGGACAACGCCGAGACTCGATCTCCGGACCTCTAGATTACTAGCATCGTAGAGTTCGATTCAACCAAGTGAGCTACAGAGCGGGTCTTTCGAACTATTAAATCAAAATTTATTTTCTAGCTGAATCATACCAGCAATAAAATTTAGCCACTGTTAATACTTTGATAAATTTCGAGGAAATCTTATTATTTCAATCAATAAAGGATTTATAAATATTTTAACGATGCTACTTTGCTAAGATGAAAGTGACAGACGAAACAAACTGATTTCGCAAGTGGAATATGCAGTCCGAGATGCAAAAAATGCACTGAAAATAGACAAACTACGCTCTAAAAGGCAGATATTGGAGGCCAGTTGAATGTAATCAGAATGCAGAAGAAAATCATTCTCATATCCATTTTAAAAATTTGACTCTACAATTAGAAAAAAAAAGGAAATAACATGCGTGGCAGTCCACCAGTAGAGTCTGGAATCCATGACCCTGTGCACCAATCCAACCACAAGCCAGGGGACTCTAAAATTTGCTAACAATATTTCTGCGACCGGAAATTTCAACTCCTAAGAAAATGATGATGTTGAAAAAATTTTGGGCTTGCCCCCCCCCCCTGGCCGAAATCCAGGCTACGCCCATGGCAGCACATCCCTCCTATCCCATTGTTCATGTACAATTATTATCGAAGGACTCGAAGGGGCATGGTATCAGTATGGAGCAGCAAGCCTAGGATTACTTCAACAATCGCAATATACGTAATTTTCTCCCTTTATATAAAGTTTAACAAAACTCTTGCCTAGGTATAAATTTACCTTACCTAAAAAATTAAAGCAGTCAATAAGACTGTTGTTTGAGTGAAGAAGTATGCAAAGTATGCTTGAGCCTGCGTAACCGGGTCCAGTGTCGTGCCGATTTTGCCGACCCTTTACACGGCTCTGAGAAAAACGACTTCATTGTTACAGAAAAATATTTTATTTCAAACTTTGGAGCCAGTATGGAGCCTTGCGGAATTTACCAAAGTTTCGCTTTCTCCAAATCGACGTGAAGAGAGGGGGGGGGGGTATTTGGTTGAGCATTTGTCTGAAAACTGAACTCCGCAAGTATGTGTACAGCATTGGGCCCTCGGGAGTCTGGTCACCTTATGATAGAAAAGTGCAAACTTTTTGTTTTTTTTTTATAATTTAAGGTTGGCATGAATATTATCATTTAAAATTTTGAAGAAGTGGATATTCAATAAACTTCGCAGTCCAATTAATTTTAAATTTGATTGTTAAAATCTACACAACTTGACGTACATTAGAATGGAGGAACTTTTAAAAGCTTGGTTTGGTGCAGGAAAACAAAAAAAATCGATTTCCCGACAATCGAAATTTTGACAGCATTTCCATGAGTGAAATTCCGATGTTGGTACTAAACTTTTGGGATAAAATTACCTACAACATTGAGCTGCAATTTTCGCCCAAGAGCTTTAATGAAACATCCATTAGAATAGTCTAACAGTTTCGCAAAATTTGAAACTAAATAATTGCTGCATTCCCTGCAATTAAAATTAACAACCAAAAACTAAATGCATCATCGTTCACTTCTATTCATACTGTTACGGACAAAAGCTCTGCCAAACTGCTAATAGCATAAAGCATAATGCATTTCGTAAAGTGCTTCAGTGGCGGCTCCTCAGATGAGGCAACTGAGGCGGCGCCTCACCTTTATTTCCGTCGAGTTATACTTTTTAATTTATCACAAAACATAATTCATCAAATATGATAAAAAACTCTAAAGTTATCTTTAAACTCACTTACAAGTTCCTTTACATAATCGTAAAATCCCTAACATAGTTTTTGTACACCAATTCATACAAGTGAGGCGATAGTTTTTCCGCCGCACAATCCCGAACAACAACTCAACGCGTATCAATACATTCGCCCGATTCTCTATGGGAGAATGTACAGGAAAAAAACTACCACTGAGGCGAAACAAAAATCGCCTCAGCGTGTGTATCTGAACCGAAACAGTGCGACGATTTGTTCTCGCTTTGTTGTATGCTTTGCGCATTGAAATGTAGCTGTGCAAAATGAAGTTGAGATAAGAACTTACTGAGCACAGTTTCGGTTTTCTATTGTATTTTGGTTAAAATAGAAAAAGGAAAATATTAGGTGATGTTGCTTATTGCATATTAGTGCAGTCAAAATATCCCATTTCAGGCTTCCAAAGCAAAAAAAATAGAGTAAGGCTAATTCTTGTCGTTTTGGAATCAGTGGGCTCCCAGGAATCTAAAACTCATTTTGCAAAAAAAGAATTTTGATCGGAAAGGTCCCAAAAAGGACAAAAAAGGATACTCTTCAATCCTTGACCGGAGGTCGGCATGTGGGGTATTAAATCAAAGGGGACGTCAAGTACATTATATATCCGGTGTTTGTTCCATGTTTCAAGGATCCTCAACGGAATAAATCGAGATTAAATATAAAATTATTGTGTTTCCGTGTATCTTTCCAAAACCATAACTACGAGAATAATTCAAGTTGTCACTACATTTCTCACTTTTCCGAATCTATAATAAGTTAAGATTCTTCCATTAAATCTGCTAAGAAAAAAGTTGTCGGAAAGCTCTGAAAAAGGACATTAAAGACACTAATTCCAAACCTTGATCGAACGTTAGAATTCGGGGTGTCATATCAAAAAGGACGTCGAGTGCATTGCATATCCGGTGTTTGTTTCCTGTTTCAACGACACTAAATGGAATAATTTGGGCTTAAATGAAAAATTACGGCTTTGGAATGATACATATACGAGAAACACGAAAATGTTCCATTGGATCCCAATTGTCTCCTGTGCGGGTCCTTGAAACACGTAATAAACGCCGGATATTATGATTATGCCGAAACGCCAAATATTTAAAATGGAATATTATGATGCGTTGAAGAAAATTGTAATCGAAAAATAATATAATGTGTTTTTATACCCTTCGCTCATAGAGTGAAAGGGTATATTAACTTTGTCATGAACTTTGTAACGCATTGAAGGAAGCATCTCCGACCATATAAAAAGTATACCTACATATACTCGTATGATCAGCATATGACTTGGGGAGTCGATTGGGCGATGTCCGTCTGTTGCGACGCGTTTTACTCGGCCAATTTAAAAGCTATAAAGCTGAAATTTTGCACAACTGCTTCTTTTTGCTGCAGGCAGTTCGCATGTTTGAATCGGTCAAATCGGACAATGGGGTCATGGGGCTGCCATACAAACCCAACCCCCCAGATTAGGTTCTTCGAAGAAAATTTTTTTATTTGTGCATCCATTTCAACTAAATTTCACACAAATGTATTTCTATTGATGACACAAAACATACGCAAGAATGAATCAAATCGGACCATGGGTCATGGGGCTTCCATACAAACCCAATCCTATCATTTTGGTTCTTCTAAGAAACATTTTTTACTCCCAATTTCACAAAACCTTGAATTAATGTGTCTTTATCAAAGCAACAAAGAAGGTCAAAACAAATTGAACCGTACTATGGGACCATGCTCCCGCATCCCCCAATAAAATTTTCTGAGTAAATATTTTTATTTGCCCACTTGTTCCAACCAAACCCCACACAAATATTGTTTTGTCGACGCAATGGAACTTTTGTGAAGACGGAAGGAGAAGAATGGGGAGGAGGGGGGGATTAAATACAAGTCGTAGGTATGCCCGAAAAAAAACTTTTAGCCCGAGGAGAGCCAAGGGTATCAAAAATTCGGCCGCGCCCAAAATTGGCCTCGTTTTTTTCGCCTCACCTATTTCCATAGGCACGAGCCGCCACTGCTTTTCTGACATTTCCATCTTACCTTTACTTTAGGTTTAGATCCCCTACTATGGCACCACCCCATATAGTATTCCTTTTATGCACTTTTCTTAGAACAATATTTCGACCAACATACCAATTTCAATCTTCTTGTGGGGGTTGCTTTTCATGGAAAAGTAAGATAAATGTACCGTTATATACAGCAAAATTCGCTAGATAGATATAATTTAGGCTACTTCAATGCTATTTCAATGTTCCCATAAATCGTCTAACAGACCAACCTCCGTCACGGTGGAAGCACTCAACATCGAAAAGTACTAGTCTTGTTCTTCAGTTACTCCTACTTTTTCTTGTTTGCATCTACTCGACGTCCACGCGACCATCTTCTTGCAAGAACCAATTGCTTAATTCTGCAGCCGCACATTCGACTTCGACTATACATTCTCGTATGTTTTCTTGGGGCGAGGGAGCAAGACCAAACAGTTCAAGCTCAGGAGGGCTTATTTTCGATGAGAAACTAGAGTAGCTATTAGAGACAAAATGCATTCTTATACGGAGCCTCAAGAATTTGATAATTAACTGGTGGATTTTGTCGAGGTTGAGAAAGGATGTATAGTAGAGTTTTCTATGAAGGATGATGGTGCTCGTGGGCATAGTCCAATGGAGTCGCGGCTTCCTGGCATGTAGGTAGCTAGTAGTTAGCTGTGCATCTGGTGGCAATAGCAATGAAGATAAATTTTCCAGTTTTTCTTGTGCTTATAGAATAGAATTTATGAAAATTGTTATTGGTGCTGGCATGCTTTCAAGGTGGTCCAAATTACTTTCCATCTATTGAAAAGAAAATTTGGCAAGAGGATTGGTATATCGGATGGAGGCATGAGCGTACTATAATATTGGAACAAGAGTTTGCTAAAAAATGCCGTGTAAAGCTGGCCGTCTCCTCAGAAGTGACAATGGACATTTTTACACATCTACCTCTTCTTGATTGGATTTCACTCAACTTTAAATGTGAATGCACTGTTTCGCATGAAAGTTATTCTTGTATAGTTTTCACGAGAAAATACCACGGTTGGTTGGTTGGTAAAAGTGGCGGCCTAGGCAGAGGATAGCCAAAGCCCAATTAGCGCATAAAACGCCGTTTTGAAACCACAACTCCATGAAGTTTAACTAGTGTATATGATGAAGGTTAGGTAATGAATTTATGAGTGGGGAGGTGTCTTGAACCAGCCAGTGTTGTTTAGGAAGTACAGCAGCTCCCCTAATTTCACATTAGCTGCATCCTCCAAGCATCCCAGAAAAGCCATACCGAGCGTCCTATACCGGGTTCTGGCAAGTCCCGGGCATTCACACAGAAAGTGAATCAGGGTTTCCCTCTCATTCACATTACCGCAGCTGCGGCAATGCGCGTTGTAGGGGATGCCCAGCCTGGCAGCGTGTAGCCCTATTGGCCAGTGCCCCGTGATAACGGCAGTAAGCTTGGCAATATCTCTACGTGGTTTAGTCAGAATCTCAGACGTTCTTTTCCAGTCGTAGGAGGGCCACATCTTCCTTGATATAACGCAAGTCCTCAGATTTCGCCAGTTGGACTTAGCGGCCCTTATATAGTGGGTGGATATCTTACTCTTAACAGCCGCCATAGGGACAAGAAAATACCACATTGACAGTATTTGTTTTTTTATAGGACTTCGTGTGAATTTATCGGTATAATTCGTATAGTATACCTAACCATAAATTGTAAATCGCATTCTTGAATACAATTGTTTAAAATTCCGAATTAATTTATGTTGGATGCCAGCATGTATCAGTTCCACCAATCAAAATGAACACACACATAATAAATAATCCATGGACTACATCAACGAATTTTCTTTGTCTATGATGAACTAAACGTGTCATCACTTTTGCATTATTCTATACGACGCCTACATTTCGACGGACGACGCCTCAAATCTCTCCTATGAATACAACCTACCGCAACATGGAATGTATCTGCTCCACATGCAGATACATTCATTCTCAGTTCTCAACATCTATTTTGGTTGATGTCATCCATTTAATGGGATGATTAGAATGTAAACATTAAAATCAAATAGCGATTTGTGGTTGATGTTGGTTTCTCCCCCAACATTTTACGAGTCCATATAGTGCGTAGTCATCTTTTGAATTGCTTTCTATTTATGCTGATGCCATCCACTCAATCGGCACTTTAAAGAAAAATCAACAATTGCAGGCTGTTGTCCTACTGAACTTCTTCTATGAGTCTGCATAGTCAGCCAACAAAAATTACAAGAGATGATTACAAAGAAAATCTTTACATTTGCCACTTTATAGCCCCGCATCATAAGCATCACTGCTGGGCAACCCACTCCTATAATAATTTTAGTTCGCAATTCAATGAAGCCAATGGATCGCCAAGATTTTCAAAATGCGTAACTGGGCGTCTGAGGTTTCTCTATGGATGACCACTTCGCATACAAGTGCCGGATATAAATTTTGAAAATTCGCCATTTCTCATACGCACGCATCTAACCCAGATTTATCTGAACATTTTGGGGAAAATTGGGCAAATCATTCCAGAATTAATGCAGAGCGAATTCCCTTCTGGCTCTGATCCAACATACGACATTTGCTTGCCAAACGCTACTTATATATGCAATTTCGATCAGATGTTTCTGCTTTGAATTAGGATTGTAATAGTTCATTTCGAGCTTGCTGAAATCCCTATGGGAAACAGACGGCTGCTGTTGGTTAATTTACGGAAAATTGTGACACCCTCGACACCAGAATCGGATGCTATAGTGCTTTTGTTTTGAAATGAATGTGACAAGGTCGCGTTGACGAAAAGGGGGGAATACGTGGGTATGGTATATCAAATAGACCAGGCAATGGTGTCGTAGAGGATTATAGTTGGAAATTATGTAATACAAATCTCATCTCTATCTGTTTTTAGATTCAGTCCTGACCTATGCACATTATTTATGTTGTCTCATCGACAGGAACAAGTATTTTGTGTTAGCTCCGGCTGAAATTGATTTAATTAGTGTGCAAATTGGGGCATAATGACGGATTGTGCTGAAATTGTTTATCGGACATCATGGGCATTATGTGTATTGTACACGTAATGTACTGTATTGAGAGATTACTGTTATTACTGAATGATATCAGATAAAAAAATATTTCATTGCCGATTAATTCATTCGTTGGTAGACTTAAGGAGTCCATATTCGATTCCTAAATTCGTGTTGGTTATATTTTAAGTTTAATCCATTTTTACCATTTGAAAGCTTCTACTCTTCTGGAGCTAGCATAATCATACCCTGTCAAAGAGTTTGTCTATTTAAAAAAAAAAACAAGCAAATATGTTTCTCCTATTGCGTCTCTGCAGGATATTACTCCAATCAACGGGGAGATTTTACCTTGCGAAAATTGGGGACTTATCAAATTTTTGATATGTTATAAAGACAGGTGGGGTAAGTTAAAATCCAAGTTTGCGTCACTTTCTCCCCTGTGCTCCCGCCGCTATCTTCAAAAAACCATCTAAAATCGGCTCTTTCATCAGTTTTTGGCCTGTAACTTCTTTACAGTCCATTTGAGCACAAAATCTGCCAGGAGATTTGAGAAGTCCCCAATTTTTGCACGCTAACCCTTATTATTTCGTCTCTATTGATTGGAGTATATGGGTAGTTTCTTAACGATTATTACTGGCATAAATTTATAACGATGATTTACTGGATCCAATTAGGACATCAATTTATAACGTTCTGCCGTTAGATTTATGTTTAGTGAGTCATGCTTGAAATAGATTATGCGCATCAGCAGCAGCATCGGCATCGCGAAATGTCAAGCGGAATGCATTTTATATTGCTGACAAAAATGTTGAGCAGAAGACTTAGCATTCAGCATATTTGTCAGCTATGAAATTCTGCCGTTGCTGCTGGTGATGCGCGTAATCTATTTCTTAGTGCAATGATTCAGTAATACATATTTTATTGTTAAATACTTCACTTTTAATATAGGGTTTTGCAATAAGAGGTGTTATTTTGATTAGCCCGTTATTGCGGTAGATGTCACTTTTGAAGCTGTCATTTTTTGACATTTGACAAGTAGAAACTACGCCATTATTAAAAATGGAACTATACACGGTTCAACAACGCATTGAAATTATTAAAGTTCACTATAAAATCGATCGAGAGGATTAATGATTTTTTATGGCCGGAATTGGATGGTATTGATGTGGACAACGTTTACTTTCAACAAGACGGCGCTACGTGCCACACAAGCAACCAAACCATTGATCTTTTACGGGAAAAGTTTCCGGAACGTGTTATCTCTCGAAGAGGTGATCACAGTTGGCTACCGAGATCTTGTGATTAAACACCATGCAACTTCTTCCTTTGGGGCCACGTGAAAGATAAGGTCTACGCTAACAACCCAGCGTCGATTCAAGACCTCAAAGATAGAATTCGTGAGGCTATCGAGTACATAGGGCAGCCACTTTGCGATTTGGTTATGGAAAATTTCATGAAAAGGATATGGTCCTGTAAACGTGGTCGTGGTGGCCACTTGGCTGATGTTGTTTTCCATTATTTTCCTCTTTATAATGAAATAAACATCCGATCGTTTATTCCAAAAAATGCTATGTTTCTTTGAATATCAAAATAACACCTCTTATTGGAAAACCCTATCTAATAACACAACAGATTCGATACTATTGAGCACGATGCTCGAATGCCCCAAATATTGTACGCATTCGATGCTGATATAGTGGGTGATTTGGGTTTTGTTACTAATATTAATCCTGTTGTAGGTGCTTCGATGTCAAGACTATAGAACGCTGTTGACTCGTCGTGTGGCTTGCCTTTTATATTAACACGAGCCTTTCACTTAATGCACAATCGGAATGATTCCGTTCCGTTAGCATCCAATCCAAAGCCACCTATATTAGCAAGCCCGGAGTCATCAATACATGCATAAAAATCAAGCCTATGGACAAGTTGTCTATACGTTACACGATGCTTTAACATGAGCACAGCGCATTGTAAATAAACTGTGTCTACTTAAATAAAAATCGCGAAAACACGTAGAAAATTCATTTTTTGTCGGACGTTTTTCTTCTTCTTACACGACACATTGCACTTTTCGCGGGGAAAATCGACCGGGAACCAATATTTTTCGTGTAAAGTTTGCCGCGACACTACCCGATTTGCCTTTACCGCAATGTAAATTTTCCGTCTATTCTGTTATGTACCAAGCTTACCTGTTTTGAGTCCGGTTATCAGTTGGATATCATAAGAAACCGTAATTAACCACATGGTCCTGGCTGCACTGGTCACTTAATGGTTGCGAATTAGATTGCGGGCAAAAGTTTGGCGGCAAAATCCCACGACCAGAGTTCTGCTAGACATCGGTTACAGTCCGCGAGGTTAATGCCCTACCAACAGCAACGTCACTTCTCCAGTGAGTGGCACGGGATACGAAGGCTATATTCCAAGAGTGCATTCCGTCGTAACGGTGAACGATCGACATTTGAAAACAGGAGAAAGCACATTTTCTCTAGCGAATTCGGTAGTGGAACCTTAAATATGAGCTTTCTCCACAGAAATTAGCGTTGATTGTTCAATCAATTGGATAATGTATGCCGACTCTAAGATAGGTACCTCCAAATGAATAGTGTAGGCGTTGGAGTTTTAGTCCATTATCATGACAGAGCGCTATTATACTCGTCATCAGAAATTAGCTCAACAGGATCAAAACTAACGGTATCTTCTACCCTTCTATACGAATTGATCAATCACATCAAAAATATAAAGGAGGATGATGAAGGCTCCTGATCACATAGTAACTGAATTCTCAACAATAAAAATTCTTTATGAACACCCACAACAAAATTCCCTAACTCGACCTACAATTTTTTGAGAGTTATTTCATAATGCAAAATTGTTACTCTCAGACAATGAAAATATGTACGCTTCCTACTAAAATGTTAGCTCTCGCCGTTACTTTTTCTGCCACCCTAGTCATTGCAGCTAGTCTTTGGGAAGTGGTTTGCATTGCATACAGATTTTTCGAAAAACTTTAGGTTTAAATTGCTAACCTGAAGATACTTTCGGATTTGGATTTTTATGAAACTTAACTTATAACCGTGGCAGGTTTGGGCGGGTAAGCCCAGTATTAATAATAATTTTTACTGAGGGCCCCTAAAAAAATCGAAAATTGTCTTTATGCCTCTTCTGGCATAAGTCCTGACTATTGAGTTGAATTTCTCGTACTGGCCTTAAAAGCTAAGATAATTCTTTTCTATCATCCTATGTGGCCAAAAAAAAACTGTTAATGCATTGAAAAGCCAAACGAGAAACCCTTCCACTAAATCTAAAAAGTTTGCAACAAAGTTTCGTCCTTGTCACTTGGTCATCCGGGCTAATAAAATCCTAATGAATAAACGAGCATGAAAACGAGCCAACTAATATCTATCAGACTATACTAATTATAGCAATCACTAGCAACCAAACTATATTAGAATGAATACCGAAATTCATCCTAGCCTAGCGCACGGATATTATCCACCATGCTATACCCAAGCGGTCATTTCCAACTTTTTCCCTAACTTTATGCTCTCTCTTTTGGTCAACCTCCGCCTCGACACAAGACATGACTGGGACGAACAAGAGAGACCGAAAAAAATTTATACGGACATGCTCTCGGCTATCGAAGTGAAACATGCTTCTATAATATCCTGCGATCAGCTTTATTTGATTTATGCCGATTAAATTAGCACAACCCCAAGCCATGGAAGTCATGGACATGTCCATGATTTATGACGAGTGATTTGTTGAGACCGGGTATAGACCTCTGGGAGTTACACTGTAAGTGAAACGATGAATCCTTCTTGGTCAATTGGCCGCGAGCCTTTTTTTCGCTGATATTCTCCCATCCAGTTCATGTTCATATTTTCCGAGTGGCAATTTCGTTTTTTTTTTTTATAAGGGTTCGAGACGCTCTGGCACATACAAATTAAGTTTCAACATCAGTGGAGCTTTAATCGAGTTCGGTTAGTAGTGCGAAAATTGTATTAAAGTGTGAATGAATAAAATTTTGTTATATCCGCCCACTAATGGACTATAGAAAGTGTAGATAGTGGAGTGATTTGAATCTACACATCCTTTTGAAATGGATCCTTTTGCGAATTCATCCACTTTACTCGTATTATGCTTCCGTTTTCCTTGTAAACTATCACTTTTCCATCGTAAAGAAAACCATTCGAAATGATGATGATTTCCATCACGTTGACCGAAACTTCTCTCGTGTCAGTCGTGGAAAGTTTTCTCCGAGTCCTTTACTACAAGGCGTGTCGTATACCAATGAAATATGTTTGCGGTCGTTGGGAATCCTATACACCGACCATATTTACAGAAATGCCCGAAGGATTCTATTGCAATAAGCAAGGCAAGCCATACCATATGTATAGAGCGCGCGGAGGCTAATACGTGCTCCATTCAACCGTTTGGGCATTTTCTAGGAGCTACATTATATCTCTCTCGTATTTTGTCCATAGATCCCAGCACAGTGGTCGGACGGGGGCAAGGATTACCGAGGAAAACGGATACGGATATTCTTAAAATGTTACTATCGTATTTCTCTGTCTTCCGTTTTTCTATTCTATTATTTAGAAATAGCACCGACATGCTGGTGCTCTTAGACTCGAAAGTGCTAAAACGGATATAGCATATAGACAAAAAGGAGCGTTGTGGTAGGGATAGGTATAACCTCTGTGCAGTTTAGGACACGATCGAGGCTACATGTTTTCGTAGACTTGTCTATATTCGCTTTTATTATTCAATATGCGACCGAGTCAAATATTTGGTATAGCTTTTAAGCCATGTCATAGGATTCGACCGGGATACTATATGAAGATACAAAAGATAATATCGTATACAATTTAGAGGTTTTCTCGTGTACAGACAAAACATTTTTATTGTTGACAGAGAGATAAAAGCAAATTGATAGTGTTATGCCGGGAGGATATAAGTTCATGTGGTTATACGATTGGATTATAGACTTGTATATCTAAAACTGTAGTCAGAAATCGAAACCCCGGAGAAATCATTCGCACAAATTATGTCATATCATACCGATTTGATTTACGAGTGGAAATAAAAAAGGTTCTCGACTTTTCTTAGGCTGATTGATTGGTATATATACAAGGAGCTTTATAAATTATTCTTGTAATTCTCGGAAACCCATATGCCCTTATTACAACATATTTTTTGAAAATATGAATGAGTGCCGTTAAAAGTCGAAAACCCTATGATAAGAAAATAAAAATATTAAATGAGATAAGATTTCAATCGCCTATTTTTATAGTTATATGCAGTGGCGATTGTTTCAAACCTCCTACGATATTAACTGAAATATTATCTTTGACTTTATTTAAAAATAGAGAGATTACAAGGTGCTCTAGCTTCTTTAAATAGGTATTTTCAAATTATGTCGCCATCCAACATCCAACATTTTCAGCAAAAATTCAAAATGTTCAAATGCGAATCGATGCATGTAAATGCATTTTTGTGTCAAATTCAATTGTTTTGTCAATCAGAAATGAGTAAGTTTGGGTACTCGTCTCAATATGTTTATAAATCTCTCGGGATTTGGTGATCCAAGTACCTCTTAATGCAATGATGCAATAGTGACAATAATTGTATCAGGCCTAAATTCTTCCCCTTCAGCCCCTTTCAAAAACCGCTCCTGAAATAATTTCCTGCATGCGCCCCTGTCAATATGCTAAAGAAACTCTACTATGCTTGAAATAGATAATGATGCATTTTAAATGGGTGACGTCATTTTGCTGCCAACATGACGTCAAAATGCATTGTTGCACCGCCGTCTATATATTAAGGCCGCAATGTAGACTCGTAAACGTCAAATCCGCAGATTAAACTGCATTGCATTGTTGTTGCTTCTCATGACATTGTTGTTGTTTGCCCGTGTCCGACGAAAAATTTAAGCAGGATCCATGGCGTCATCGTACAGCTGATTTGCGTCCTTGATATATCTAGATGGCGTTGATTGGCGCCGCTTGTGTCGTTGTTTTGCGGCATCATATACAGCCACCGAAATAAATATAAGTTCACACACAAATTCTACCATTTTTCGCTCCTAATAATTGTACCGTTATAAATTTTGAAAATTATTTTTATTAAGGTCCATCTAGATTAGTCGCCAAATAGCTGCGCGTCGTAAAACTGGCATCGCGTACAGCCATTTGGCTGCTACTTAGCATCCACACTATAGCAGCCAAATGGAGACTGAAAATGACATAACCAAAATTTCATATTGGTGATTTTTTTAAATTTAATTATCAAGATCGGACTCTGTGCGTTTGAATTATTACACGGCCATTCAAGAATTATTCAATTTCACACAAAAGAACGAACAAAAGTTGCAAAATTGTCACTTTGAATTTGACAAGCGGATGTCAAAGCCGTTGGTTGAGTTGCCATATTGAATATCAAAACTGGACGCACAGCCAAATGGCGACTAGTTTGGATGGAATGACAACAGCCATTTGGCGATTTATCTAGATCAACGGTTCTTAACCGGTGGTCCGCGGACCACTAGTGGTCCCTGAGGCGAACCTAGGTGGTCCGTGAAGCCTTTGCTGTGGTTGCCTCATAATCCTATACGACAATAAATTCTCGAATTTTACGTAGCTCAATCGTAACTTTCTAAATGGAAACTTGAAGGTTGGAAGCGAATATGGGAGTCCGTTTTTTACTGAGGAGGACAAACTGTTTTCATTGAGATTTTGACCGTTGTAGACTGTGTAAGATATTTAGTGTATCGTATTGATGAGTGTAGCTTATTACGATGAAATGAAATACCGTCAAAATTTGTTTTCTTTGCGTCTTTTTTATTAAATTATCTCTAATCGAATGCCTAAACAAGTGACGGACGCAATATAATTGCGATGTGCAAGAAAACGATGACGGCCGAGAGCTTAATAGGAATGTTAATTTTTGTGGAGTAGACGTGTCTTCATAGACTTGAGTTTCGCCATAATTATACATAATAAGTAGTTAAACGATTCAGGTGTTTAATGTGATAATTATTTTGAAAATCTTTCTTTTCCGGCCAGACCATAATGGCAATTTATATTGCTGAATTAAGATAATTAAGCTATTATTGATCTTCGGTGGCACTTATAAATAGAGTTCCGACCTACAACATTAACCAGCAATGCCATATTTATAGGAGTTTATGTAAAAATTGTTGTTCTTCCAGTAAGAAATGTATGAAAGGACTTTATAATCTAATAACCAAAACTGGATTTAAAAATAATCTCCATCTCTGGATGAAACAAACCGAAATATTGGGCAACACCCTTTACGAAAATTAATGAGGATTTTGATTTTTGAAATTCCGACTTAGCAGAATTACACCCAGAGTCATTTGCAAGACGATCTCTGTCAGTCGATTTTTTCTGGATGAATTTCTTAAAAGCAGCAATATCCGTTTGGCGTTATTTCCACATTTTTCTAATCGAAAACGTCAACTGACAAGAGAACAATAAGTTGTGTTCTAAAGGTTGATTGAACTAGTTCTATTAGTTTCCCTATTGATATTACCAAGGTGCAGTACGGTCACCGCCAGAAGTAGTCTTCGGTACAAGATTTCATGATTTAAATCGATCTTATCACATTTGCAATTTGGTGGTCCGCAACAACTAACGAGTTTAAGCAAGTGGTCCCTCTTGTGCAAAAGGTTAAGAACCACTGATCTAGATGAACCTTTATGTTGTTTACAAACTTCCGTTTCGAAATACTGTTACTTAGGAGAAATCATTTCCGTCAGTTTCACAGAAGACTCAGTAGTGTCCGAATCGTGCGTTAAGTGTTGCGAAATATTTATACTTTTACGTCGGTTTTTTTTTTCAATTTCTCGCACCGGAGGTATTTTTTTCGTGGTTTTTTTTTTTTGTGGGAAACAGTTTGGTAACATCTAAACGAAACTTAACAAAGACTATTTTTTAATTACCTGTTGTTTCAGTTTTTTTTTTGGCAACATGCCACCTGGCGTCTCCCTTACAGTCGGTGAACAAGGTGCAATAATAGCGTATAAGGATTGCGGCCTTTCAAACCGCAAAATTGCAGATCATCATAATATAATATAATATAATCATAATATACATATTTAATATGTTATTAAATTTTAATCATTGAAGGTCAAATTGACCCTAACTGGATTTTTCACATTGGGTTTTAACAACTACCTCCACGTGCCTCCCAAGGGTCTGTTTATGCTACATTATTCCATAAAGTCTCAAGATTACTAATATGTAAGAATCATAACCCCATAGAACTCCAAGCTACTTTTATGACCGATTTTGTTATGTCATGTTGACTATTTTAGACACGATTTTTGAATATCTACTGTAAAATATGTTGGGTCCCTTTGAACCGGAGATAACCGTAGTTTTCATCCTATTGAACTAGTTTTTGGTGGAGAGTATAAAGGGACTCTGTCTTGACAGTCAGCCAAAATTTACCACCTCCCTTCCCCTGGGTAGGAGCTATGGACGTGTCGACTTGAATAAGTTCTAGTAGGCGAATCAGGCGTGTGCTTAGTCGGAACAACACAATTTTTGGCAAACATCAACTTCATTTTGTTAAGAATATTTCCCTAAATTATGCTGGCTTAACTAGCATTTCTTGCAGAGCTACAGTACAAAAATGTAAATGTCATAAAATGATAATATCCCATTTTATTTGTTGGTCTAGGGTATAATTTATCAAAATAAGTCAATTGTATTATATGTCATTGCAAAGGTAATTTTAAGTAGTTTCATGTGGCCTCGAACCATTTTGCTGTAACCTTTACATTTTTTTCCAAATAATTAAGAAAAACTGAAAAATTACCACTCGGCGACCAGCAGTTACTGCGAGAGGAAATAGACTTATTGATGAAAAAAAAATCCGGAACGAAATTAATTTTCATTTTCAGGGAAATTACCTTTGGCCTGGGTTACACCGAAAATGACGGCGACTCATTATGTTGAGATGTTAGGGACATCGCTCATTGATCATGCCGAGTCAATTATTGGATCGGAATTTATTTTCCAACAGAATGGTTCCAAGAGTAAAACATTACAGTTTTAGATTGGACAGCCCGTAGCCCCGACCTCAACCCCATTGATCATTTATGGGGAATACTCGTTAGGAAGGTTTACGCTCTTGGAAAACAATACCGCCGTATCGGAACTCAAAGGAGCGATCCGCCAAGATTGGGAAGAAATCGACTAAAATATCCTGGAAAACCTAGTAAATTCAGTCCCAAGACGAGTTTTCCAGGTAATTAAAGTCGAACCAGATCTACATATTATATGAAATCACAAGTAGAATACTCAGTTCAGGGGACATAACAAGCAGTGAGTATAGACAGCGCCCGCTCTAGAGGTGGACAAGCCGGGCGGTTGCCCGGGGCGCCATCTTGAAAGCGCAATTTAGCATAAAGTTATGGTAAAAGAAAACTAGGTTGGATTAGTTTCAAAGTGGGTTTTGGCCAAAACCATCATTCTTCACAGCCCGGAACTAGAATTTGTTTATGCGCTAGTTGGACTCTCGTGACATACAATTTTCCATGAGCACAAAGAGTGCAGTTGAGAAGAGTACATTGCCTATGTATTAGCGACAATGCTTGCATTAGCGAGAATATAGCGGCAATTGTTTGTTATGGCTATTATTTTGCATTAGTTAGAAAGAGAAGCAATGTCACGAGAGTCCAACTAGCACATAAATAAATTCTAGTTCCGGGCTGTGAGTAACGATGGTTTTGGTTTTGGCTTATGAATGTAGCCCATAAGCATACTGCGATAATCATTGTCCTTGTCCCGGCCCTAACTTGAATTCTTCTAAACGACTTCTTTTATTTAGCTGGGCTGTATTAAGACTTGTGGGAGACATTGTCCTCTTCCAGGGGGAATACAACATAGAAGCGTTTAATTGCTAGATGTTCCACTAGCCCATTGCCTTCATTGCCTGAGTTTGCAGGCATCCAGAAAAGGTTGAGATTGTTGAGGAAATACACCCGTTGAAGAATTTCCTGTCAGACCTCAGAAACTTGGCGAAGGTTGTAAGAAATTTCTAGAAATTACTGATGATAACGAAGAATAGGCGAAATTTTTGAAAATCGCCATGGCCGGTCTTAGCACCGTGTGCATTGGGTGGGTAATTGATATACATTTTTGAATCAATCCATTTTTACAAAACTAGCCAAGTCTGCCTGATATACGCCAAGGAGATGTTTGGTGAGCTCAGTGTCCGTTACAGCCGGATTTCCATGATGTATATCGAGATGTCGTGCTCTGTGGCCGTGATCGTTCGGTCGCCAATCTGTGAAATAGACACTCATAAAGAAACTAGTTTCCAAACTCGGCACGACTCGTCGCAAGTTTATTATTCAGAACAAGATGATAAGAATTATTCTTATCGTAGAATAATAAAACTAACAATGCGACTAGGAAGTGGTATGGCTGACAACCGTATCACACTCCGAATTCAGTTGTCTTTGTAATGTTGATGACTACACACGGTGGTCATCAACGCACCATGCTCCACTAGGAGTTACGGTAATCTGGAGAGATATCGAGATAGGGTGACCCATAGGATAACCCATAACCTATCCTTAAATGTAGGGTGGGCAAAAAATATGCCTTAAAATCAGTTAGTAGTATTTTAAAACCTATAAAATCCTTAAAAGTTATGTAATTCAACTAGTCGTATAGAAATTGCACATTTTCGCTCTTTTTGTATCACCTCGTGGCAGCGCAGTAAGTACTTCTGCATGGAACTTAAACACTAGTTAGCCCAATAGCAAACTTTTTTGAATTTTCTTTTTAATCCCGGATAAACGTCCTGCGTATTTGAAACATGTCGCAACAAGCCACCAACTTTTTCAACACAGAAATTAGGAGCGGCAACTTGTCCTTTTGTCCAGGGCGGATCGCTGAGTATAGACGAACTACGGTCTATAAAGCGAAAATCGTAAGCCAGAATCAGGAGTAAGAGTCGAAACACGCTCAGGTGCCGTTTATCGTTAAATGGTGTAGAGTAGAAGATAATTCTCTATTGCTCTATTTTCTCAAATTTGGCTCTAAAATTTGCCTAACAATATTTAACCCCTATAAGAAAATCATGATGTTAAAAAAATTTTGGAGTTGCCCCCTCCTGACCGAAATCCTGGCTACGCCCATAGACCAGCCCGATCAATCATCAATTATTTTTTTATCAAATTTGTTTCATTATTTTTAATTTTAAAAAGAATATTTATTTATTGATTGGATGTAATGTAGCTGAATAATTGCAACACAAACGATGCCGAGTTCTAATCGTGCGAATATCACGATATGTGTATACCCTATACCCACGTTGGGTAGACCTAGAAGTCGCACAAAACCCAAAATATTCAATTTGAATTTTTTTTTGTAGGGGAGGAAGGGGTAGATGGGTCGGATCTGGCACATCTTTAATATTTTAAAAGGACATCCATCAGCTACTATTTGGCGCAAATTTGAAGTTTTTCCCAAAATTGTATCAAGAGATATGACTGAATATAGTTTTTTAGGGGAGGTAGGGGTAGAGGTTTTCAGACCTGTTCCACTTTCCATCAACTTTAAAGATGTGTCACAAATAGGCATTGATCAAAATTTCAGGTCGCTATCGATACTTTGTCGAAAGTTATGGCCAAATTAAAATATCAAGGAGGGGTAATTTGTATGGGAAGTAGGGGAACCCTTGGTCCGATTTGGCCCATCTTCAATTCCGTATAAGATTTTATCAAAACAAACATTTGACCAAAATTTCAAACCACTAGCTTTATTATCTTATGGGTAAAGGGTATAAAAATGCTTGATGCACTTGATCAAAAAACGTTACTTTCCATTCAAACCTGAACTTTACGGCCCTCCAGAAGTCTAGGGGATTTCTCACATTCCTTTTGAACTGTAAAACTATGTAACTGAAACTTTTTTTTTCGATATTTTTTCCGTGCTACCAACCATTCCCGGTTCGACGTTCAGTTACAAAACACCCTGTATGTAGGGTAAAAGTGGGTTAGATGCCCCAGTGGGATAGATGCCGCAGTTGCTCAAACTAGTATTTCCAGACACAAAACGAGCAAAAATGTTATAGACAACTAAAGAGCATCGCCTGATACTAACAGTAATTGCATTTTTATTTTTAGGGTTGTCCACACAACCGCGCTGTAACGATATTACGGAAAATTTATTTTCGACTTATGTGAATTTGCAGTTTGGCATTTTTTCAATCGCACGCTTTTCTCTATTTCATGCCAGCGGAAGCTTCTTTTCATATTTGTTAGGTCTTTGCTAGTTACTTTTAAATCCCCAGTCAAATTTTTTTTTTCTTTTTATTAAATTTGGTACAAAAATGTGAGGCATCTGTCCACTCAGAAAACAATAGATGCCCCCAATTTTTGGGGTATAGATGCCCCAAGACTTTTCCTAAAGGCATCTATCCCTCATTACCTAGTGGGCTAAATTGCAACTTTTAAAATTGAAATATGCTATAAAAGTGATTTGTAATTACACGTGGATAGTAGAAGCAGCTCTCCACGACACTTACATGCAAGATTCTCTTTGGTTGCGTTCATTAATCTTATAGAACAAAACAGCTGAGATAAACTAAAAATCTCGCTACTTCAGGATAGCCTCAAGCTTTTTTTTTTATTCTTCCCACATTTAGAATTCAGTTTTCCGTTTTGACTCAAATTTTAACTGATTTATCCCTCAGGAGGACAGCTATCCTTACATTAAAATATGCATTAGGGCAACTAACCCATAGCGTGGGCAACTATCCCCGAAATTAGAGGTGTCTTTTCAAGGCTATAACTACAAAACCTTGACTGCTCCTAAAAATATTTCTTTTGAAAATAGTTACTAACAGATGTGGGAAAATGTATATACACGAAAACCGGGAAATAATGCTTTATCTTGCTAAATATTGACCTAAAACAAAAAGTGGGGCAACTATCCCACTTTTACCCTATAGAGGTGGGACCTGAAAGTTTTACAAATCTCTATTAACATCTTTTCAATTAAAGCCATAGAGCTACTATTATAGCATACACACTCAATTACAACTCTATCTACTATCTGCATCGAAGTTCCGACTATCTACGAGTAGCTACTTAGAATAGCTATGACCAAATACGGACAAATCGTGAACTTAGTATGGCTCCAAGAAAATTGAGATGTGAACCGCAATTGTTAATGCTAATAGTGACACATTCCATTCATATAATATCCAAATCGTGATCAATACGTTGTCCTTTTTATTTCTTATTTCTAAGACTTTATACGATTTAACCATAACCGTGACTCCTAATTCTAAGTTCTAACTATATACGAGTACGTGTGCATCGTTTTAACAATAGTCAGACGAAGAATATGTATGTTCTTCAATAAGTTACTCTTGTTGAACATTAGCCGTCCACAGACGGACAAATTTTCCCATTGAAAATCATACCAATAATAATTTAATGATGGAAATTTAGGAATGGAGTTTCTACATGGTTTGCAACATCGAAACCCCTTCTCTGCATTTTAATCACAAAATGATAAACGGAATGCTTAAAGATAAGAAAGAATATCCGTCTATGGACAGCTTTAGAATGGTTCTTATGGAAGTGTTTAAGCCTTGAAAACTATTTTATCAGCAACACCGTGTGCAGTTTAAATTGTTCATAAAAACAAATTTATGAATATGTGAAATTTGAATTCAAAAACTTTGAATGCGAGTTATACCGTGTCGCCGCCGCGTTGTCATGCCGACATATAGTCCTTGATGCAATTCGTGCTATACTGCTACGCTGCTACTCTTATGCAAATTTTAATCTGCCTGTGTACGAGTATGTGCTAGCTACCAGCAAGTTGAAAGATACGATAAATTGCTTGGTAATTTTCATAGGAAATTCTATTGTTGTCTGACGCTTTTTATTTGCCAGCAGAATGGTATTTGATGAGAAGTTTGCGAGAGTTGATAAATTTAAATTGAAAAGTTGTAAATTTTCAAATTTAAATTTAACGATGAGTGTTGGTGAAATACTTTAGGGATTATACAATCCGAATGTATAATATAGACACCAAATCGTTACAATGAACGTTAAATGTTAAACGAAATAACTTTAAGTCCGCCGAATGTATCCAATCCAATAAAATGCACATTCTAAACTTGAAAATGATCGTTCTGGTTCTAGTCTACTCGTAGATCTATCGAGATGCTATGTTCATACTTATTTGTATTTTTAATATTGCTGAGATACTAGATAGTAGATATGTACTCGTACGTCATGAAATTACTCACGACACTGTGTCAATGATCTGTTCGTTTTACGGTACCTTACCTACCTCAATATCACTTCAAGGTAAAATAGTGGAATGGAAACCAAAGAAATAATCGTAGAAACAGAACACCCACGCGAAATAACCGTGGTCTTGGTCTGTATAGATTACTTTACGACTAGTATCTCTTTGACTTATTTTTCGAAACGGAGATGATCCCAAGGTAAACACACTGTACATCAATGGGTGAGGTTTCGAAACGCACCGGTCGCATATGTTCCGACAACATGTTGTCCATTCTGATCCTCTAACTTCGATTATGAATAAGAAATGATCTCCGTAACTTTTCCACATAGGCAGACATACGGAAACACCAAAGGTTATTGTTGATCCGCAAAACCGCAGTTATAGGATCAGAATGGACAACATGTTGTGGGAACATATGCGACCGGTGCGTGTCAGAACCGCACCCAATGCAACACGAAGCACTTTAGCACCTCTACAGAAGATGCCAATCTCAAGAGGAAGTCAACGTAGAAAATTCGAAAAACTAAGCCAAACGTAAGAACACAATTTGCGGTCATTATCTTAACGCCACTTAACTGCGCGTGAATAATGAAAAGAGAATTCATGTCAATATCAAATGTACGTGGTTAGCACAAGCATGCATACCACATTTGTTGTCTAGATCAGTGCTTCCCAAACTGGTTCCGCCATTGATCTCGCTCGCGGCCCCGAAAATTCGCCGAAGGACCTTTCGTTCGAATCGGTCTAGCTAAATTTCGGAGGCTTGGCTGGTCCATGCTTCGCAGCCATAAGATAGCACGGGTCGGATGATCGTTTTGTTTACTTGCTCAGTTTCATGGTATACTTTCAGGATGAAAGTTGGTGCTGCATTTTGGCATATTTGTCAGATATTTTTCATTTTGTCACTTCGGTCAATTCAAGTTTGCAAGGTAAGAACGAAAATATTTTGACGTATACTGATAAAATCAGTGTCATGAAAGGCAAACTATTACTTTGGAAGAAGCATGCTGCAGAGGGAAACCTGGAAGTGTTTCCATCCCCCAATACCCAGTGATAAAATCAAAAATCTAATAGTCGAGCATTTGGAAACCTAAAACGACTGAAAAATATTTACTCTTGTTAAACACACAGCAATTTGATTGGATAAGAAATCTCTTTGTAGCATCCAATATTTTACATTTCACCTTGCCGAAAGAAGAAAAATTAACATCGCTTTCCTCTGATCGAGGCTTAAGATTAGAATTTGCAGAATGTTCGCCTGAAGAATTTTTGATTTCCGGCAAGGAAAAATACCGTTTTGTCAAAAAAAGCTGTAAATATCCTGCTATTCCCAAGTAACAATTCGTATGCTTTAAAGAAGCACTTCACACTGTAGCAATCATATAGTACCACGAAATTTATCGTGTGACAGCGCTTAAAGTAATGATTTGATCCGATAAAACACCCTTAAAGTATTTTCCGGAAAGCTTTTATCACCATTATGGAATAAATTTAAAGATGGTGGTATGTATAAAACGTCGATAAAACTGTCTCTAAACGTTAACCTAAAAAGACACTCCTTTAAATACTCCACTCTTGTGTTTATTGGATGATACAGCACACACATGCAATAGTCTCTCTAAGTTAACTCACACACATGCATATATTCTTCTATAGCACAGTCGGTGTCATTTTTATAGTGTGACATTCGTATGGTCATCCAATAAATTGTTCACCGTAGTTTTATACAAGGATGGACTTTGTGATTTTTTAATGAATTGACACTTACACAGTTTTCTGAAATACACAATTTCTGCATTAGAAATCCTTGAAATCTTGCATGAAACCCACACGTATGCACTCATTGTTATCTTCGAAACTAATTAAGGTGATCTCTGCGCAGAAATTCACTCTATTTTATTGATAAACTAGCTCTGAAAGCTCGCTTCGCTCGCTTTCAAATCTAGAGCTCGCTGCGCTCGCGTTGTTCACTTCACGAACAACTTATTTATAACCTAAGTAATTTCGATAATTAATAATTAAAAATGGAAATCATTCCTCCATATGAACAAAAATCGTTTGAGTTTTTTCACAAAAATTTTACAAAATATAAAATTAAATAAAATTAAATAAAATTATAACAAATGAGCAACGCAAAATTTATAGATAAAGGAAGTACGGCTTTATGCTAACCTAGATTATTTCGATAAATATAATGAAAAATAAAAATTGTTATCCCATATCAACAAAATGCGTTTAATAAAGCTTGCTCAATAAATAAGAATATAACAACTTTAAAAATATAACAACTAATGAATGCGAAAATTCGAAAATTTCGAAAGTAAAATCTTTTAATGGTTTTACTCAATGTCACGTTCCCAAAAAACCAATCACATTTATCTCACACACACATACACATCGAATGTGTGTTCAGATTACGGGGAAAACATTGTCAGATTCCTTTAGCTTTTGGAAGCAAAAACATTTATGAAAAATTATTCAAATGCAGCGAGAGAATTCGCATCTTTTGTCCCTTTAACGTTAATGTATTTCCTTTATTAAATCTTATGTTTAGTAGAACTGTAGAACAAATAGAACTAAATAAATATACAGGAGAGACTCACTAGTTTGAACCTTCTATAATTTGAACATCCAATAATTTGAACGCTCATCTAGCAACATTAAGTCTCTTATAATTTGAACTTTTCAACGAAATAACTCTCTCTATAATTTGAACAAGTTTTTATTTGTGTTTATCTAGCAGATAACTTGGGGAATCACTTGATTAGCAATAAAGTATATCTATCCGAACAGGTAATGATTCTGTAATGATATCAATGACATTTCGTACATACGAAACGGTTAGTGTCTCAAACAAATAATTGAATAAATTTTGCGTAACTTTTTTCGAAAATGTGTAAAACCGTTTAAGTAAATGTGAATTATTTATTAATTTTTGATTCAATTTGAATCCTATTTTGTTTAATATGAATACTATACTAATAAATAAATACATTAAACCAAAATATGTATGCAAGTTCTTTCAACAACAAAGCTCCCCCACAAATTTGAAACCCTCGATCATTTGAACTCACTTGGTTTTAATTAGTTCAAACTATCGAGTCCCTCCTGTACTACATACTAAATTCATAAATTCATAAATTCATAAATACCCATCTCGCCTTATTATAACTCTTTTGCGAATAATGTTCTTGCTTAACCTGAAAGCAATCAAATTACATTAAAAGCAATTGTTTTAACGCTGGCTTGATACCACTTCCTTGTTAAGAATATCCTTGTTACCATTCAAAGTAGTCAAATTGTTCCAAAGGACTCATAAATAGTCAACCGTGTACGCTTCAACATGCCGCGCCAAACCCATAAAACCTTACTATGTATTACTTTTTTGAAGTCCTTTCCTCACCTTAAAGGACTCTATATGTATTCTAAAGACATAAACTTCAATTATTTCCAGTAATATGACACCCATCTCCAAATATTATGTAGATTTCCTTACAACGTCTTGTAAGAATTCAAACTGTTTTAAAAGGACTTAAACTGCGGGCAAATTTATTTGCATACGCTTTTGCATCTCCAGTCATATGACACCCATATTACTTAGATACCATTTGCTTGCTAAAAATATCCTTTATATCCTAAAGGGACAATTGTGAAAGGATACAAAATTTCTGCAATGATAGTAGAGTATATTCATATCTTCTTCACTATAAATCCAAACATTTAGGTTTCTATCAATTTTGGACTTCTTTTCACTTTATGAAAAGGAAGTGTCCTTTTGCCATATCCACACTTGCAGCAGGACCTATTTATAACGGGGTGATATAAAAATACCATACACATGCCTCAATTAAGCTGCACACCTAATTTGGTCAAAATCGAACCACGGGAAATGCGTCTTTAAGCAAAATTCGTAAAAGACTTAAGCGAGTAAATAAAATTTTGGGCTTAACGGAATTTACCGTATTTCTAAGTCGAAATTGGAAAAATGAGGTATCCTATGTTCGTCTCTCTCACAGATGTAGCGATTGGAAAAAATAATTTCTAAGATCCGTCCAGTAGTTTTTGAGCCAAACCGTTACAAACATTCCCATATAAGCAATTTTATATAATAGTATAGATAATAGTATAGATATAGATGTATGATAGGGCGCATTGCAGAAGAGTCGATAAAGAATTGTCAAGCATTTCTATAGTAGCAACAACCATGTAGTGTTTCCGAGCAATGCCGACCATATGTGAGGTTAGCTGAGTGGTAGCGTGTAGGACGGGCAATCAACAGACATTGGTTCGATGCCAGCTGCGGAAATTTTGTTTTTCTATTTTTTTTTCTTTTTGCAAATTCGTTCAATGACAGAAATGATGATATAAAGCAAATGACGTACGCCTTTTTAAAGCATAATTTAGTGCTACAATAAGGTTCTATTGGATTAAAAAACGGCGCCAAATGCCAGAAATTTGGACTGTTATTCAGTGGTTATACCCTGTAAAGTGCCCCTATAAATGCTAGAAGAGAATATTTTACGAAGTATTATAGGAATGAAATTGTTACTTGGGTTGTTTTCAACTTCATATTTGTGTGAAATCGGATTTTTCAACTATGCTCAGCTATGCCTCAGGAACTTGGAAGAGGATATGCGAATGGCTCTGTCATATACTCGGCCAAATACTCGTATCACTGAAATATGTAAAAATCTCCAGGCCTGTTTCTCATTAAATTGTTCCATTTTTTTAATAACAGCGTACTTCAACTAAATATTGATACTTTTTTCTAATAACACATTTTTTTCTTGTATGGGTATGATAAACGTTTTGTTTTGTCTATCAATGCTCGTCTTGTCTTAACGATCCATTTTTGGGGTTCCGCGAATGAATTCGACGATCTCAGGGGTTCCGCGTCTTTAAAAAGTTTGGGAACCACTGGTCTAGATAAGTTGTTCCCAGTAATTAGATCCAATTTTAGAAATATATTAAAATTTGTCTTGGAAATTTTAGACACATCAATTTTATTATTCAGCAACATATTTCATCTATCCTTTTCTATTATTTTTCTTACCCGAAAGACGACGTCTATTGCGACGACGTGGTCCGAAACGACGACGACGTGGAGGGAAACGTGGTCGTGGTTTTGGCCTCGGTACCCATGGATGTCGTGGACGTTTACATGGCTTAGGTTTAGGACGTCTTGTTGTGGCCGAAGCGGTTGTTGTCGTACTGGGTGCTTCCGTAATTACCAAGGGGGTTGTAGTAGGCACATCAGTCGGAACAACTATAACCGGATCAAGTGTTGTCTCCGGCGGATCAACTTCAACTGGATCGAGTGTTGTTGTTGGAGGATCAGTAGGAGCCACTATCATTGGTGTTGTATCAGGAATATCAGTAACAGAACTGACAGTTGTCACTTCCGTCGGATTAACGCCGCACTGACATAGGCACCATTGTTGTGGCCCAAATACAGTTGGAAGACCACTCTATTGCAAAAAGGATAAAATTTTAACGATGCTCATATTTTTTGCTATTTTGCCATTTTCTACCCACCTGTCCTGAAATGCTACTAAAGGCACACACGAAATAAATGGCTAAAAGGCTGTACCTCATTTTTCTACAAAAAAAAAACAATTAAATTGCTTTGCTATAATAATTGGAATTAAAAATGCAGATGATAAATTAATTCTCACATTCTGTTAAGGTACACTCCAATTAGAAATATTATTTGTGACTATGATCTTCACCTTTTATATGCCCAACAAAATGCACCGATACATTATTAAAATTTACGATACATATTGACACAAATGCGCCGCTTGGAAACTAATTAATTGCAGAAGTTAACGAAAAAAATTAAACCAAATATTTTCGTATATTATATAATTTTGTAACAACAATCGAATTCATTTGAAAAATGGTAATATGTAGGTACCACATATCACACAGAACAAAACGTGTAATAAAACCAATGAAGTTTTTACTTTACTTCTAATAAACAGAAAATTTCTTTGAATGTATGAAGTTTGAATATACATAATTAATTAAAAATTCCATTGGGTCAAATACTCTTTCAGAGAATTTATGTTGTCAGTAGTAATAGTATTAAAAAAGGGCAAACCAGAACGTTTACGTTAAGTGCCGTTCCTCTCCGTGCCGTGACAATGACCAGATGGTCACATACGTTCCATTTCGAAACGTCAAATATCAAATTTAAAAGTTCGAAAAGGTATTCAAAGGGAATAGCAAAATGGAAAGAGTCGAGTTTTTCGAAGTATTTTTAGCATTTTATCAACGCCGTCTAGATATTAAGGCCGCAATGTAGAATCTTAGACGTCAAAATCAGCTTATAATTTTAGGTTATGTTCGCCAATGTTGCACTGTTTTGTTTTTGCTTTTTATTACGTCACTACTTGTTTTTGTTGTTTGTTCGTGTAAACAAAAAATTTAAGAGCTAAGCAATAACGTCATTGTACAGCTGAGTTGCGGCTATGATATTTCTAGATGGCGTTGATTTTATGCACTTTATAAACTATACGAAAGCTATAAGAAATAAATAAATTTGATAGCAATAACATTATCGTAAGTATGACAAACAAAATGACTTGGATATCCGTGGAATTTTACATTTCGAATAGTTTTCCGAAAGCTTCCGTTCCGTTACGTGCGTTCTGTGCAGTTGTATACAAACTCCATTGAATCATTTTCGACAGGTGTTCGGCACGTAACGGAACGTAAGCGTTCTGTTTTACCCTTAATGCAAAAAATTACTTAGAATGAAGTAAATTAATCTAATACAAAATTCTTGGGAAATATGATTATTTTGCATAGCCTCCATGTAAAAACATTTATTAAGTCAAATGTAAACCGCATCATTGAATATTTATGAAGTATTTTTTCCAACTCAAATAATTTATTTCATATAGAATATAATAATAATTTCGTATTACACAGCGTATCAAGTAGTTCAGATTTTATGAACGTTGACAACATTATTCCCCATTTGGTCTCATGGCAATGTGAACGGACTGGCACGCAGGCGGACCGGGTTCAAATCCAAGTTTCGGCATAAGGTTTTTATGAAAAAAAAAATGTAAAAGTTTTAATTAAAACAAAATCACAATAAGAAAAATAAAAAAATAGGGCGGAATTTATAGTCCCCACTTAAGCAGTAAGCGTTCCCTTAAGGAATAAGGGTTTTGTTTATATAAGTGAGCCCTTAAGCGAGCTTCGTATTCATAGACATCACTTATTAGGGCGTTCCTCATTAAATAAACGATTCACTTATTTGCCATATCTATTGAAAGTGACAAATAAAATATGAAAAAATATCAAGTAGTAGTTAAAAATTCAAAATTTTTAAAAAAATTCAAAGTGTTTGAATAAGGATAATTCAACAAATATATGAGTTCATATAAGGTTACTAGATACGAACCTTAACGAGTAAGGGAACCCTTTAGGAAACCCTTAAGTGTTTGCTTATTGAGTGACTATGAATAGCGTCAGTCTCTTAAGGGTTCCCTTAAGTATGAATTCCGCCCTTAAATAATGATTTTATTTATATTTTTTTATTTATAATATTCAATGAAATTTTTACATAGAATCGATAAAAAATTGCATTGTAATAATTGAATATCCACTTCATATTTTTAACGATGTTTCTATCATTGCCCCAAAACGGCTATTTCATCAGCTCCAAATGTTAGCCAGAATTCCATACGGCCTATGTAATTTTTCTTTACTAAAACTAACTTTTTTTCTGGGTGTATGAATGGATAGTATAGGCATCTACAATTTATTACATTACCAGGGCTTGCTTTTATTTGCAAACCCAAATTTATAGCAAATGAGATATATTTGACTACAAAAAAAACCTTATATATTGAGTTTTAGCAAGCCGATTAGGCGACTGTACGTAATTACTAAATGTACGTGTTCGTAGAGGCAACTCGTGTGATAATCGCTCAGTGATCGGAATTAAACCGCACTATATCACTATCTGTTTGTTCTTTACATATTGTATGTACATTATATTATATGTATAGAAAAAAATAATTCAAATATAAGTTAACAGTTATTACTTAGGCCCATAATTATAAAGTTAAAACCTTCCTTGGTTTGAGGTTTGCTTTTTCGAAGTTCGATTTCGAACCAGACTCGGTCGCAATGTCGATTGAAACCTTTCTTTGGCTTTGGGTGTTCTAAATCCTATCATTAATTCAAGTCAAACTCAAACCAAGTTAACAGCCACACTCTGTGGGTCACTTGGTTGAATCGCACTCTACGATGCTAGTAATCTAGAGGTCCGAAGATTGAATCTCGGCGTGTGCGGATAGGAAATATATAGTGCTTGCAACATTATATATACTCCGAAATGATATGCAATGTAACGTTGACTCTAAATTGCCTATAAACGGCTGAGTTAACGCACTATGGCCCCACGTGGGGCTATATGGTACTGAGATGAAGAAGGATTCAATTCCATATTGAATATTTAATGAAACAAGACCATTAAGACGCTCCTAACCCATAGAGCTTCTCAAATAAGTTTGTGTGCTTCTCAGTTAGTGTAGTAAGCACGTGATAAATCTAGTACATGAGATTGCAAAACGTGGTGTGGAATTTTCGTTTTGTTTCTTATGTTTTTTTTCACCAAAATTTCATTGCGGAACAGGGTCAAAATTGCAAAAAAAAACTCAAAAAATTACTATCAATTGTAGCGATAGAGCTTAGCGCATTTTAATGATTATTATTGCGTTGGACCCGCAATCATGTTTTCTCTAACATTTTCATAGCAAGGTTTTCGCAGAAATGTACAGTTTCGGAGTTATAAGCTCAATAGCCGAAATTTTTAACCCCTTCTCAAAATCCTGGATACACCACTGGGGGGAATCCAAGTCCAAGGTCTTGGACCGGTCTTTTGCGCAGGGTTTGGCAAACTCGGCATAGAGTGGGACTGGCATATTATTGCATTCTGAATTCAGGGTAGGCAACGCCATCTAGATATATCATAGCCGCAACTCAGCTGTACAATAACGTCATGGATCCTGCTTAAATTGTTCATCGGACACGGGCAAACAACAACAATGTCATGAGAAACAACAACAATGCAATGCAATTTAATCTGCGGATTTGACGTTTACGAGTCTAGATTGCAGCCTTAATATATAGACGGCGGGGGTAGGTACATGTTCCTCGAAGTAATATGTTTCCTCTAAGGGTCTCCATTCTATTACAATTTATTTTAGTACTATACGACAAAATAAGCAGTACGAGTAATAGAAGCAGCAGTTCTTCATTCACCAATTCCGACCGTCAATATCAATAAAAGACACCGTTAACCTCATAGCAAGTGATTCGCATTGTACATACAAAACCATATCGAATAAATGAATCCAATAAATGAATGACATAAATAAAGAAAATCACTTGGTAAATTGTGCATTTTAATCCGCTTTGCACTAAGAAATTTTATTGCAATAAATTATAAACTTAAACGGACGAGAATTTGCGTTGAATTGTGCGTAATTTTGCATGCTAGTCTGTATGTCTCTAGTAGCTAGATTGTACCAAACGATCATTGTGTATTTTGTATTACCCCCTTTTAACTATTCGAAACGGTTGCCAAGTAACAGACCTATGTGTGCATGGAATAAAATATGTTTGCAATATGTTTCTGGATGTCCAATATGCAAAATGTCTTAAGTGCATATTTCGTTTGCATATTCCCTATTTGCTATACTGACGCAAAATTGGAAAACTTCTAATTGATTGGATGACATCAATAAAAATCAATGAAAATACCAAAGAGGAAAGAACTTTGTTTAAAGAGCGCGTGCCGGTTGAAATGCATAGCAGAAGTTCGAGTCGTGGTTGGGTTGTATGTACTTATTGCATTGTATTTTTTACCTCAATGCACACTTTCATCAGTAATGATAAGCATTCATGGATCGATAAGGAGTCAGCAGCATACCTTATGTTTGCTAGTTACGTATACCTATGACGGGTACCTGTGCTCCAGCATGAGCGAGGGCCCAAAACTTTGGACCCGGGACCTGATTGCAGCTTTCAATTGGCACTGAAACTCGCTCGAACCAATTTAGTGATGCAGATTTCTCATTTCATTAACTGCATTTCAAAAAATACTTATATGAAGATCTTCACACTTCTGGGACAGATGACAAAGCTTGTGTCCAATTTCAAAATTCCTCATTAGACATTTTTAATTTTTTCATTATTTAAAGAAATTACTTTTATGAATAAACTAATATATAAATAGATTTTTTTTTTAGAATCTGCATTGTGAACCATACAGTAATAAGAAATTTATTATTGAGCCGCTTATTTTGAAAGTGGCATAAGTCCACTTTTTATGAAAATTGAGTTATTGATGGCATTAGGCCTGTTCGGTACCGAGATTTCAGTACCGGGTTCCGGTTTTTTTCAATACCCGGTACCACAAACGGTTTCCCTGACTCAGGTTTTTTTTCAGTACCGACGGTTTTTTTAACCATAAGCCGGTTTTTTTGAGTACCGGGTTAAAAACCGACTCAGGTTTTTTTCAGTACCGACGGTTTTTTCAACCATGAGCCGGTTTTTTTGAGTACCGGGTAAAAAACCGGTACCAAAAAACCTGAAAAAACCGGCTCATGGTTGAAGTGAATCGTTCTTTTTAACTCGGTACCAAAAAACCGACTCGTTGGTCGGTTTTTTAACTCGGTACCAAAAAAACCGGGATATTGGTACTTTAGAATATCGGGTCCGGTACCAAGTGAACACCGGTTTTGTACCGGGATCCCGGTTTTTGGAACAGGCCTAGATGGCATTATCCTGTCTTTGGCAGTTTATTTCAATAAAATCAAACGAAAATTTCAAAAATGTACTGTTATTTTCATAGTCACAAAATTGGAGACTTAACAGCAACTTCAAAGTGTTTATTTTGAAACTGGCGTAAGTCCATCCGTGTGACTTACTCCACTTTCAAAATTAACATTTTTAGGGCAACAATAAATTATCTTCTGATCAGAAAATATGATAGAATTTTGATTTTTTGTAAATTATTTTTAATGTGCTTGTCAAAATTTTATAATATTTTTCAGTAAAATTAAATGGGATTTTTCTGAGAAATTTCATCAGAAGAAAATGAAAATATGAAAGAAAATGTCTTGAAATATAGTGAAGTGAACAGCCCATCAAACTTTTAATTAAAATGACTGACAATATAAATTGAATGAATGAATGGTTTAGAAGCATTATGCGAGAAAATTATGCTATTGAAAATCGCAAATTGACATCAGCTTGGGCTAGTATTTGATAATGATGCGTGGAAGAAATCGAGTGAAATCGAGTGTCCAAACTCTTTCTTATGCCTACATTCAAATATGTAACTACTAAAAAAATTTGTCAAGTTCGGGTTTGAAAGAGAAATAGAAGTCACCTGACCAAGTGTGAACTTTACAGACTTCCAGAGAGCTATAGTTACATTTTGAGTGTTTAAAAAAAGAAATAAAAGGAAATTCCCAATAAAAGTACACTGTAAAAACAATGTTGAATTTTTCATCGAAAACTCGTTGAATTTTACACCTTTTTTCTCGCAAAATTACAGTAAACTTTTATTTTTAAACAAAATTTCTAGTAAACCCACAAAATAGTGTAATATTACACTGATTTTTTAATATTCCTCTATTTTGGAGTAATTTTACACCACATTTGGTGTGAAGATGTGTGATTACTTTATTTCTGTGTAACTTTACATTATCAGTGTATATCTTCATGTAATATTACGATTTTGGTGTAAAAAATTACACCTACATTTGTGTAAAACTTAGTGTGCTACAATACTTTTGTGCATTATTGTATTTTCCTGTATCCCACAATTGGCTTGTTCTGTTCGCAGAGTCTGTTCCGTCCGAAGTGCGTTGGTGTGAGCATCATATTATATTAAAGTTATTGTTGTAGCGCTTTCTTGCTCTTGAACCGAAGGGGGTGTAGCGTGTAGCAGCTCTTTGCCGTTGGAATAACGAGTAGCTCCAGGACGATTTACATCGAAGAATATTATTATAAACCCAGATGTGAATTAACATATTAGCCGGTGTATGTTTACGTTTTTTCCAGGGCAAATTTGCTTATTTTTTATTTAAACTTACATAAGTCTAAGAGCAAGCTTACTTATTTATGTGTGCAAATTTACTTATTACCGTTTGTAGATTTACACCAATTTTGTAGTAAATATTTACACCGTAAAGCGTAAAATTACTCTCGTTCATATCGTGGTGTAAATTAACTACTACATATAATAGAAGGAAAAAAGTTTCCTCCTATTATTGGAGTAAAATTTTTTCGAGTGTAGTCATACTGACGCAAATTTGATATCGTTGTGGAATATAGACAAATTGCGCAAACCTTTTTTTAGAACAGAAAAACTTGAAAATATTTGTTTGATTTCTTGGTTGCACAAAGAAGGTCGCATTTTTCTTAAAACCAAAACGGTTTTTTTTTTAATAAAACTTGAGAAATATCGGATCGAACAGCAAGTTATAATTCGACTTTCATTTGATTGCAAAAATACTTTATTATTGTTAGTCTTATCACTAAACGGCCAGAAATGTTGGTATATAAACTATACAATTTTCGTATACCTACATATAAATCCATAAAATTTTCAGATAAATATGTATGGCGCTCTAAAAAAAAGTTTACGAAAATATTATTATTTTTATAACAAAACGGTATAATGATTTCAATACCAGATACTTATTCAAATGTATATGATAAAAGAGTAAGCCATATTTATCAAGAGACGCGAGAGCGTCTCGCCCGCCAAAGGAAAAAGAAAAACGAAAGCGAACAAGTCTATGATTACCGGAGACAACTTACTTTTTTGTTTGACCAGGCTACAGCCTTCCAGGCAACAGCCCCCAAAAATTTTTTTTTACTAAAATATTCCACATGTCCTGTTCTAGTGCCTTTCCATATAAAATCTTCGATCGGCACAATAACGGGTAAGATATATGCAATAAACGGTGAAATTTTCACCCTCACAGACTTAAGCGAGTAACCCAATTTCAGCATGAAGTCTACAGTTGCAGAAAGACTGTCTGTCTGTGTCTCTTCGTGATGGGATTTTTATGAAATTTGGAACGAATGATCCTCTGGTGGTCCTTCTAAAGAATCAATGTCTTCCATTTAGATAAGTGGATGGAATAACGGTAAATTAATAGGTAAAGTTAACAAAAGATTTCCAACAATTGCGTCTATCGGCTCATCGCATTGGCCATTTTTTAAAACACACTGCGGCACTGGGACATTTGGATATTGGGACACCGGGAGACTGGGAGACTAGGATCTTGGGGTAGTGGGATATTAGGAAATTGGGACATTAGGGTCTTGGGACATTAGGACATTGGGGCATTAGGCACAATGGGGAAACAGGGACGTGGGGACATCGGCATATTGGGGCATTGGGACATCGGGATATTGGGGCATTGGGACATCAGAATATTGGGACAATGGGACATTGGAACATTGGGATATTGGGACACTGGGAGACTGGGACATGGGGGCACTGGGATATTAGGACATTGGGATATTATGACCTTGGGACAATCGGACATTGGGACACTGGTACATAGGGGCATTGGACCACTGAGACATCGGAATGTTGTCCCATTGGGACATCGGGATATTCGCACATAGGGGCACTAGGATATAAGAAAATGTGGACATTAGGGTCTTGGGTCATTAGGACATTGGGATATTAGGACATTAACACATTAGGACATTGGGACATTAGGTACACTGGGGAAACTGGGACGTGGGAGCATTGGGCCACTGGGACATCGGGATATTAGACATTGGGACATTGTAATATTGCAATATTGGCACATTGGGATACTGGGACATTAGGGCACTGAGATACAGGGACATGGGGGCACTGGGATATTAGGACATTAGGAAATTATGACCTTATCATAATAGGACAATCGGACATTGGGACACTGGCGCATAGGGCCATTGGGCCACTGAGACATCGGGACATTGGGACATGGGGACATCGGGATATTGAGGCATTGGGGCACTGAATATTAGGACATTGGATCATTGGGATATTGGGACATTAGGACATTGGAACACAGGATATTGGGACATTGGCACATTAGGATATTAGGACATTAGGACACTGGGTTATTAGAACATAGGGGCATTAGGACACTGTGAAAATGGACCTTAGGGCATTAGGACATTGGGACACTGGAACATTGGGACACTTGTACATTGGGACGCTGGGACATTGGGGCATTGGGACAATGTGACATTGGGAGACTGGGTCAGGGGGGCATTAAGACAGATCAGTAACAGAACGTTAACAAAGCGTTAATTAAGCAACAACAGAGCGTTAGCAGATCGTTAACAGAGTGTTGACAGGCCCAATAGGACAATCGGACATTGGGACACTGGTACATAGGGACATTGGGCCACTGAGATATCAGGCTATTGGGACATGGGATATTGGGTCATTTGGACATTGGGGCACTGCGATATGAGGACATTGCAATACTGGGATATTGCAATATTGGGACATAGGGACATTGGGAAATTGGGACATTAGGATATTGAGACACTAGAACATAAGGACATTGTGACGCTGGGACATTTGGATACTGGGACATTAGGTACACTGGGGAAATTGGGACATGGGGACATTGGGACAGTGGTACATTCGGATATTTGGCTATTGGGACCTTGAACACTTGGTATACTGCGACATTGACCTGTGGGACATTAGGACATTGGGACATTGGGCCATTGGGATATTATCACAATAAGATACTGGGACATTTGAGACATTGGGAACTGGGATATTAGGAAAGCGGGACATTAGGACCTTGGGACAGTAGGACAATTGGACATTGGGATATTAAGACATTAGGTGGGAGACTGGGACACAGGGAGACTGGGACATTGGGATATTGCGATACTGGGACATTGGGACACTAGGGTAGTGGGACATTCGGATATAAGGCCATTAGGACACTAGGGTAGTGGGACATTCGGACATAAGGCCATTAGGACACTGTGATATTTGCACATTCGGACATTGGGACATAAGGACATTAGGAAATTGGAATACTGGGACATCAGGATCTAAAAACAAAAATATTAGATGGCTATTTAAGTATGCAAAAATATATGATATCTGACCAAAAACAACAAAGTTGTAAAAGTTACCCCGCCAAAGAAAAATGCATCTGCCGCAAAAATAATACATATCACTCCAATCCGCCGCTCATATGTAATTTTGTTTTAGGTGTAAATGCTGGATGTAACTTTGTTTTAGGTGTAAATGCTGGAGAAGTTTAAATGTACAGGACTACTTCTTAAAGTAATTTGGTGGGAGCATTAACACTTTACTCACTTTACTCATTTTACTTGCCACTTTGCCGGCTCCCACCAAATTACTTTAGGAAGTTGTCCTGTACACTTAAACTTCTCCAGCATTTACACCTAAAACAAAGTTACATCCAGCATTTACACCTAAAACAAAATTATGAGCGGCGGATTGGAGTGATATGTATTATTTTTGCGGCAGATGAATTTTTCTTTGGCGGGGTAACTTTTACAACTTTGTTGTTTTTGGTCAGATACGATTTATCTTCAGTTTAATCTAAATGTTTGTCCTTTTTCCATTATAGGACCTTTTCCCCTTAAATATTTTTTCTAGTAAAATAAGTTTGAGCCTCCTACGACTATGCCTATTTCAAGACAACAAAATATAAACGAAGTGTATTTTGTGTTTTTAGTGTGCTGTGTTGACTGGACTAGATACCAAACATTTTTCTTTCACACTTCTTAATTATTAAAAAATGTTAGAATAACAATTTTTAAAATATTCGGCTGTTTGAAGCTGAAACTGATCCATTATAGCGAAAAAAAAATTACTTATTTTTATCAAATTGTCGGTTATCTCAAGTTTACCGAATGAAAAATCCCTTATTTTTTTATGGTTATGCAAAATGTTTAACATGGATAAAAAATTTAAAATCCGAAGAATATAAATACAATTTATTCAAATCAAATGAAGCTACCGAGATTTTTAAATTTATTGAAACGCAAACCTTTAAATATCTCGATTCTTGAAAAGTTGGACTTACGCCACTTTCAAAATAAGCGCTCCATTTGTTTGTGTGCATTTATTTACAGAACAATCGAGAGTAAGCACAAGCTGTTAAAATATCTAAGATTAATATCCGGATATTGCATGTTGAACGTTAACTTGAAGTTCAATTTGTCTCTTTCTCTTTATTACCCTAACTCCTAGTGGAGCATGGTGCGCTGACGACTACCGTGTGTAGTCGTCAACGTTACAAAAACAACTGGATTCGGAGTGTGATTCGGTTGTCAGCCGTACCACTTCCTAGTCGCATTATTAGTTTATTATTCAATGATAAGAATATCTCTTATCATCTTCTTCTGAATAATAAACTTGCGACGAGTTGTGCCGAGTTTGGAAACTCGTTTCTCTATGAGTCTCTATACCACAGAGTGGCGACCGAACGATCACGGCCACAGAGCACGACAACTAGAAGTTCAATTGAACTAGAAGTTCAATTTGTAAATGACGTAAAAAGAACTCTAGTGAAACTGTCGCACTTTCGGATAAATAAATTGAAGGTAAAATGTATGTAAACATGTGTAAGGAAACATAACAAAAATAAAAAAAAACTCTTGGAAATCTCATAGTGTTTGTAAGAAAATTGCTCAATTTTCATCTGATTTGCTGCTGTTTATTGTTAAGTGTTTGTTAAATTTTGGTTATCCGAAATGCGGGGTTTTACTGTATTTACCTATACAGCCTACTAAAACTCTCTCAAACGACCAAAACTCTTCAAACAATCCAAACACAGTTCACTGAATAAATTTCGACCAGATGAAAGTTTTCGATTTCCTCTGCATCCGTATCCGAATAGTAGTGGTAACATGTTGGACAAATACTTCATTTCCATCAACGATACCACACCGTTGTCCGCTGCTCTCTCGTTTCGTATCCGGTTCAAAAAGAGCCAGTCCAACAATGGATCAACTATTCCGACATATTCGTGTGATATCGTCCGTTCTAAATTATTTTGCAGCTTCCAAATAGACAACTAGGACTAGGAACCACTCGTGTTGTAGTCTGATTCCGACGTCTAGCTTTGCATGTCATACAATCAGAGTTCGGCCATAGATGTATGGCGAGTGTCGAGATGCCATCCGAATGGAATTCGGAAGTTGTGTTTTTTGCATTTGTGGCAAACAAAAGTTTAGGCTATTTAGCATGCATGGAAAAGATGCACGCGGACACTAAAGTGAACTGAACTTAGATCAAATCCAACGAACTGGATGAAGTTGAACTTGCTTGGAAGTTCGAAAATACTAAGCAATAATACATACTTGGGCCGAGCATGCCTGTCATCTCTGCTATTACCATTTTGTTACAAAAGGATATTGATGGTGGGCGGCGCTGTTTAGGAAACTGAGGAAATGTAGGTATGTACATACATACCTACATATTTTGGAGTCCTATCACATGGAAACAAGTTCGTAAATTGTTGGACTAAGTTACATTAAGAAGTTTAAACAAATATGTTCCTAAATTAATGTTGGCTGCATTTCTTTGACTCCAAAACAAGTCTCACTATCCATACATTTACATACATACATTTTTAGTTACATTTTTGTATGGCATGTTTCCCAGCCATTAATAATTTCAAATTTGTGAAGCACCTGTGTTTTAATTTCAAAAATTAAATTATGTAGGTACAGTTTTCTAATAAAAAAATCCAATATCCCAATCATGAATTATATTATGTTTTATATTTCTGAAAATTAACTTAATTTTTATTGACTATAATGGCTCACCATTTAAACTTGAAAAACTTCGATCAAATAAGCCATCAAGATAGTGGTTTACTTACAGCAAGTCATCAAGATATCTTTTCTAATTGGACTCATCAAATTAGAAAAAAAACGAATCCAACTTTGTCAATTTCTCTCATTTCAAGCATACAAATTAATCTGTCGAATTTTCATCAAATATCTTGACTGTGTCAAAATATAAAAATGTATCAGCACATGAATGATCTCATCAATGACAAAAGTCATTATCATTAAATTCTAATCGAGTTCTATGTATATGCAGATAAGACAAATATGTATGTAATAGAAGGAGGCCGTTATATTGTAACACTTCCCAGAACCTCTCAATGTCTCAATGAATGAATAGATAACCGATTACGACATTTTCGGCATGTTTTCTTTGACCATTTTCTAAAATAAAATTGCAGTGGATAGTGTATTCTATGTTTTTGGACCAATGCCCATGCATAATATGTAATGGACTGCATTCAGTTGTAGTGCATTGATACCAGTCTTAATTTATGATTAATCCACAACACAAAATGTAATGACGATCATTTCAATGAGTTAAAACCTCATAAAAATTTCATTTACAAGTTTTGACCTCTTAAACATGAATTGGATGGTCAAAGAACAAACTTATCTTCTTAATAGTTATAACAACACAGTTGGGCTTAAAATTATGTGTGAGTCAGTTTTGTACTTATTATTATGAGTTTAGAGAACTGCATAGTAATTAAGAACAAGATATTAGTACTGAATTCACTAGACAAGTGACTGAGTAAATGAAGCAATCCTATTAATCCGACGGATTAAACTGTATGGAAGATCATGTTTGAAAATGTGTTTTTATTTGGGTATGAATATTCATTTTATTTGCATTTGGATTCTGCGACCATATTTATTATCCAGTGAGATATGATCCTCCGGCTGACTTGCAATAAATAAAAGCACATGATGCACAGTTCAAGATAATGAAGCGCCAAGATAAGGTAAGCATACCTACATGTAATAAAGCCAAAATTACTTCCCCTAATATTTTACTTGTGTAAATATGTATGTTTCCTCACACCAATGTCAAGGGTCCTGGATAAGGAAGTATATATTTTATCCTGCTACCAAATGGGAAAGTTTTAGTCCTTACACGTGTTTGTAAAAAACAACACAACTTTTCAATTCACAATATGTATACACAAATTTAATTCCGGCGCAAACAATCAAATCATATAATCAAAATCAAATTCCATAAAATAAATCGCGAAGTCAAAATCAATATAAAAATCCAAATTACAATTCCAAAACGAAGTTTAATCAACGGCTTTCGTAACGAGAGTGTCCGTTCTTTTTACTTTACTTCCCTTGTGAGCTACGGGTGGGTGAACTACTCGAAACGTTACCCGTAGTTCAAGGCCAATTTTACATGTAGTTATGTAAAGTTCTTTGTAACCTACTGCATACATACTATACATACATACTAACAAATTTCAAATGTTTTTCAGATGGTTCGAATATTTGATAATTCTACTATGTATTATTAAAAATTGTGCTAGCTGATAAATTCTATTTTTTTTTTCAAATGTATGTCAATTCAAAGAACAGCTGATCAAGTGTAAAAACACATAAAAAAAATAAACGTTAAAGAAAACTTAAATTCTTCTTTTTCCCAGTTGTATTCGGGCGACCCATCTGAACATATAAGGAAAACCACACCTGAGCACTACTATATAAATAAAATTAAGCATTAAAACATATTGATCAAATGACATTCACTAACAATACAAAAGCCAGTTTTCCTACCCGGAAAACTGTCGATCACAGGTCTGGATTGAGAGGATAACCTCCTCCCAACCACTATGAGAATAACCTCCTCACGACCCCGAAATGACCAGGGAGTGCACGTCCCTACGAGGTTGTAACCCAACCCCGGAACCTACCCAAGGATAACCTCCTTGGAGCTCAGTCATCGCTTATTAATGAACTGCCAAGGATAACCTGAGTCGATGACGTTGATGAACGGTGACGTGCGCATTTACTGGATTGATTTCAGATAAGTATAATTATCAATTATGTAATTGATTCTTTGTGGAACTTTTCTATCAATTTCAGGTTCTGGTGATGCTGGCGCTGTGGAGGCGATAGACGGAACAATACGCATATGCCCATGCACATTAAGCGAATTTTAATACAGTAGAACCCCGAAAATCCGGATATTCGATAATTCGGATTCTGATTAAGGCCCAATTTTGAAAAATATGAAAATTTTATGAAGTTTTTTTTTATCATAGTGCGCCCTAGGTAAAGGAACTGCTATTTACACCATAAAATTAATTATTTTGGTTAAGAATAATTGAATTTTGACCAATTTCAGCATTACTATCGTCTACCGGAGTGTTAATAAGTGTATTTCGAAAGTCCGAATAATTCGATAATCCAGATGGGGTCCGGTCCCAATCAATCCGGATTAGCGGGGCTCTACTGTATGCACACTGTCGGTGTGCATTCAAGAACTCAAGAATGTTAACAACAAACATTAATGCATGGCCGGTATATACAGGGTGTCCCGCATTGGGTGGTCAATACTGTAAGGGTTAATAGCGCAACTTGTTTCAGCAAAAAAATTACCAATACAATCGGAATTTTTTTTACCGTTACCTTGTTATCGCTCTTTTTGTGAAAGTCATCGAAAATCGTGACTTGTCCTGCAAAATCATAATTTGCAACCACCATGATAACTAATGATTAAATGGCTCTGTTTGATGAATTGGAATAATACTGCTGGAATTGGCCTCTCTGGCAGGCTATGGTGGCAGATGGACGGGTGCCCCGCTCATAATGCGAGACCTACCAAAGAATGTTTAGAAAACGAATTTCCCGGAAAGTGGATTGGCAGATTTGGGGCAGTTGCGTGGCCTGCGAGAAGCCCCGACCTTACTCCACTAGATTTTTATTTATGGGGTAACTTAAAAAACATTGTCTATTCCAAGCCGATTCCCTCTCGGGAACACTTGCTGCAGCGAATTAACGATGCATGTGACAACATAAAGGAAAACTCTCCTGAAATTCTTCGGACCGTTTCTTCCATGAGCCGAAGGTATCGAGTCTGCATACAAAATGGAGGAGCCGAATTCCAGCAGCATTATTCCAATTCATCAAACAGACCCATTTAATCATTAGTTAATATTTTTAGTTTATTGGTTCTTTCCCATTTTTAAAACTTTATTTCCATTTTTATTTAACAAATTTTCAAAATTGCGATACTAAAATATGAAAAATAAATGAATAAAATTTCAGTTTGAATAATCCGATAAGAAAATAATTACCTTGATTTTTACCACTAAATGCGTGTTTCTCTAAAATTCTGCAGTGCAAATATGAAAAGTGATATACCGTTGGAAAGCCAACATGTTGAAGCAACTTTTATCAACTTTGCAGAGTTGTACGTATAAAGCACCGTTATGAAATTACTATTTGAATTTGCGATGAAAAATCTATTTTAAAATTTCTATTAAGTTTGAGTAACTGTATTTGGAAAGAGGCGATACTGTTGGCAACTGGAAAAAATGCAGTTTTTGTGAAATTCTATGTAGTTTCTGAAACTGAAATCAAATCTTGGACTAAGTTATCAGGGTGGCTACAAATTATCATTTTGCAGGACAAATCACGATTTTCGATGACTTTCACGAAAAGAGCGATAACAAGGTAACGGTAAAAAAAAATCCGATTTTATTGGTAATTTTCTTGCTTAAACAAGTTGCGCTATTAGCCCTTACAGTATTGACCACCCAATGCTGGACACCCTGTATACCTCAATTGCTAACAACATGTACCTACATAGCAATGAATAAG
Organism: Microchrysa polita; assembly: GCA_949715475.1. Taxonomy (NCBI): domain Eukaryota; kingdom Metazoa; phylum Arthropoda; class Insecta; order Diptera; family Stratiomyidae; genus Microchrysa; species Microchrysa polita. The sequence goes on from OX454415.1 coordinate 16,392,555, forward strand.
AAAATCTAAAAAGGAAATGCAAATAACCGCAAAATACACTAGATATGCGACTTTTTTTCGGGACCAAAATATTTTCTATGGTGACTTGATTTTGTAGCTTCGATGACATTTCGATGACATTTCTCATACGAATTTTATATAGAAAATTAATTGTAAACAAAATCATGCACATGCGCAGCTCAATGCTGTAGCTTCGTAGTAGAGGCGTCGGCAAAATGGGGCAATGAATACGAAATTTCAAAATTATTAGATGCTTAAAATTAATTAATCAGCAACGTTCCTGTAGCATAACTGTATAGCAACAGCAGCAAAATTTACACTGTTGCGAAAACTACATTTAAATGGGATTGCAAAAAAACAAAATTTTAAATAATGTATATTCCAGTGCATTCCGGTTGAATACTCCAACCAATGAAAAAGCAAGCCAAAAAGTATTAAACCATACCAGCCCCAAACACTAAATTTTCTGCGCCACTGCTAGCTATTAAAAAAATCAAATTGTCCCCTTTATTTTCAGATATTTCGTTTCCTTCTTCATTGGTACATAGTAACCATATATAGTAAACATACTCGTAGATGGGAAATGTTACTAAAAATGATCTAAGTTTCGTATACGAATCGTTTGTGCGATTGAATTTTTTAAGTGAAACGGTGCGAGATACGAATGCCGAATAAAGGGAATGATCTGAGCAAACGATAAATTCTAGTATTGATAAATTAAAATCGAAATATTCCAAAGCATCGTCGAACTTTATCTGACACTCAGTTTCAACTAACTGTAATTGCCACTCTACATTGTTTTATTGGGTTGTAGTGTTAGTTTTAGTGGTAGAGTAATGTTTCAGATTGTTACGTTTGCTGTGCAGTATAGGTCTGCAAAACTCACCAGAAATACACTATAAAGATGTTTAACAAATTACAACGCCCGACCTGCATGGGCATTGCAGGAAGAGTCAATGCATACGTGCCCTGCAACCGCCAGCAAGAACTTCTTCATCATCATCTGTCCGAAATCTGGAAGTATAGCGTGCCTCAGACATCGAATCCAAAACATATAGCATGTAGTAAAACCTGGAGTTTTTGACTCGCAATCATGTTTTCTCAACATGTTCATGGACAGGTTTTCGCAAAAATGTACAGTTTCAGAGTTGAAACCCAAAAAACAGAAAAACTGCCAAATTTTGTTTTTTTTTTTTGCGATATCGCCCTGTTTCGTAACGAAATTTTGGTAGGAAGCTCCTGATTCGAGATCAGCATCCCAAAAAAAAAAACGATACAAAAAAAAATTGCTCCACCACATTTTCCAATCTAAAATCACTTATTGACTACGCTACTACAATGAAGTGGAAATGTAATCCACGACAGCTTCTCTTCCCCATTTTGGAGACCAAAACCATTTTGCGTCCTTGATTGAGCCTCGCCGAAAGCACTGATAAAGGATTGGGTCATCAACAAGAGACTACTGAACTAACGTTCCAACTCTTCTCTGAACAATTCCACCTTAGCAGAGCAAATCTAAGACTGCCTAGTATCCTTCGGGACTACGACAAAAGGCATGACAAAATTTAGGGTGTAACATCTTAAGACTCAACGGAAAACTGCTGATAAAATAATATTTTGAAGACGTATTCATGTATTTGGTGATTCAGCAAGGCTTTTGTGAATAATTGTGCCATAAATCGGCATTTGTCCAAAGTATATCGAAAAAATTGTGAAATTTGGGGTATGTCACTTAAACCAGCATCGTTAAATGATATTAATCTTACAGTTTAAGATGTGTCAATGTTTGAATATCCAGTTATCAGAAATGCTCTGTGGTGACTGTGACTGCACAACTATTGCATATAATTATGTGCGAGCAGAGCCCACCACTACGAAAAAATCTCAATAGAAGGCTACAGAGGATAACTATAATAACTGATTCATTCATGATTCCCATAAGATTATACCGTTATCCTCCGACTTCTAAAGCTGGAAAGTAAATTAGTAAAATTTCAAAAAAGCGTGCACTCTTCTATTAGAGCCCATTTACGGAAAAACCGTTTTTTGTTCCAACTGGTTTTAGAAGATAAAATATCCAATTAAAACTGACTTAAGGCCAAAATTGAGCATTTTCGTATGGGCAAAAGACTTCTCCATGTGTCCTCCGCGCGGGCGCCCCCTGGTAACGTGAACGGCTAAGTCAAATCATCTGATGCGACATTTGGAAGAAGCACCGCTGCGCCTGAGTGCTGTATTTACATCTGCAGCGTCTCAGGTTACTTAACGTGATAGGTGACAGAAAACGTCTAACTCAACCACTAAAGCAGCATCTTCGAGGCATGCCCATGATGGCCTTTACTAAACGATTAAACCCTATCATGGTTTAGCGATGTGCCGACAACTCATCCTAAGAAAAACTTCAAGTCAAGAAACCTGAAACAAAAGCCTCGGATTGGACGGATACAAAACAACGACGACCCCGCAAACGAACAACTGATTACTCTTTCGGATCCTGGAATGTACGCTCCCTGAATAGACCGGGGGCCTTAAGGGCCCTCCTGGATCAGGTAGAACAATACAAGCTGAGCATAGTTGCAATCCAGGAAACTAAATGGCTCAAAAGCGAGATTAACGACCTCAATTCGCACACTATTTTTACGAGTGGTAAAGAGGAGGGCAACAAGGAGTTTGGAGTAGCTTTCACCGTGAATAAGCAGCTCAAGGACCACGTTATTGGCTTCAAACCCATCAACGAGCGGCTATGTGCGATCCGCATTAAGACCCGTTTCGCTAATCTCTGGCTCATTAATGCGCATGCCCCTACAGAAGTAAAAGAAGACGCGATTAAGGACGAGTTCTACAACGACCTAGAAACACTCTTCGACTCACTTCCATCAAACGACGTCAAGCTGCTGCTAGGAGACTTTAACGCTAAAGTCGGAAACGAAAGCTGGCATAGGGGAACTACTGGTGGTCATAGCCTCCACGACGAAAACAACAACAACGGTCAGCGACTTATCGACTTCGCGAGCGGCAGAAACTTGGTCATAAGCTCTACATGCTTCCCTCATCGACGAATTCATAAGCAGACCTGGAAGTCTCCAGATGAATACACCGTGAACCAAATCGACCACGTACTGATCAGCAAGAGATGGGCTTCTAATGTCCTAGATGTTCGATCCTATCGAGGAGCCAACTGCGACACCGATCACTATTTGGTGAAGACGACCTACAGGTGCAGAATCTCTTCGGTGCACCTAACGAGAATCAACCCTGCCAAGATCTTCGAGGTTGACAATTTGATTGATGATGCCACGGCGGCTGCGTATACTACAGCCCTTGAGGAAAAACTGTCGCCCATGCTTGATAACATCAATAATCTAGGCATCCATGAGTTCTGGGAGGAGCTCAAAGACAGCATCAAGGAGGTCGCAGAAGAGGTCGTGGGCTATAAAGGCCGGCGCAGACGAGCAGACTGGTTCGACGACGAATGCAGGGCCTCGATTGAGGCGAAAAATGAAGCCTATCGCCAATACACACAACGCGCATCCCGAGCCAAGAAAGAAATATATAACGAGCTTCGGCGAGCATCTAATAAGTTAATTAGACGTAAGAAACGCAAACATTTTGACGAGCAGTTACAGCAAATAAACCAAAGATTAGCCAGTAAGAACACTAGACAGGCGTACAAACTTATAAATAATATCAAGAACGGATATCAACCCAGGACAAGCCTATGTAAGGACAAGGATGGTAACATCATCAGCGACATCGAAAGCGTCAACAAACGATGGGCCTCGCATTTTGAAGAGCTCCTCAATGCATCATTAACATCCCCCGCGGAGCTAGCTCTTGAGCAGTTAGCCGAACCAGGCCCTCCCGTTCAACCCCCAACAGTAGAGGAGGTGAGTCTTGCCATACAGTCGCTCCAAAATAATAAAGCGCCCGGCGCTGACGAGATCCCAGCAGAACTGCTGAAGCATGGTGGAACGTGCCTGACCAACGCTGTACATGTGCTACTGCTGAAAATATGGAACGACGAGGTAATCCCCGAAGATTGGCGCAAAAGCATAATCTGCCCAATCCACAAAAAGAGTGACAAGCTGAAGTGTGAGAATTACAGGGGCATATCATTAGTTTGTACGGCCTATAAGATTTTATCAAAAATTCTTGAAAAGAGAATCAATCCGTACGCAGAACAAATCATTGGCGAGTATCAAGGCGGCTTGAGACCTGGTCGTTCAACGACCGATCAGTTTTACACAGTGAAGCTACTACTCCAAAAGTGCTGGGAATACAACATCGACGTATACCAAATCTTTGTCGACTTCAAGCAGGCATACGACAGTATCGACCGAAGTGTACTGTACAACATTATGCTGAACTTTGGTATACCGACAAAGTTAGTGCGACTCACAAGGATGACGATGACTAATACCGTCTCGCAGGTCAAAGTGCAGAACCGACTCACTGACCTATTTGAAACTCGTACTGGACTCAAGCAGGGCGACGGGCTGGCGCCGACGCTCTTCAACCTGGCTTTGGAGTATGTAATTCGAGCCATGAATATGGACAGCAGCGGAACGCTACTCATCAAGTCGACTCAATTAGTAGCGTACGCCGACGATATCAACATCATGTCTCGAAGGTTGGGTGATGCAGAAAGCCTCCTGCATAACCTCAATAACGCCGCAAAGGAAGTTGGACTACATATCAACGAAAGCAAAACAAAGGCCATGATGCAATCGAAAACAAGGACGCCAGCAAATTCAAGCATCACAGTGGGGGAACTTAATATCGAGTATGTAGACAACTTCAACTATCTGGGTTGTAACTTATCAAAGGACGCCAACGAAATCGACGAAATTAAGCGACGGATACAACTAGCCAATAAGACATATTTCTCGGTCCTCCCTATAATTAATTCGAAACTTGCGCACAGGAACACGAAGCTCCGCGTGTACAAAACGATCATCCGACCCGTGCTATGTTATGGCTGCGAAACATGGACCCTTACCCAAGCCTCCGAAATTTTGCTAGACCGATTCGAACGAAAGGTCCTTCGGCGAATTTTCGGAGCCGTTCGCGAGCGAGACCAATGGCGTATCCGATACAACCATGAGTTGTATCAATTGTACGATGAGCTGGAAGTATCGAAAATCGTGAAACTTCAACGTCTGCAATGGGCGGGGCATGTACAACGGATGGACGACAATCGCATGCCAAAGAAAGTTATGAACGCACAACGAATTGACGGAGCGAGGTTGCGTGGACGACCGAGAGCTCGCTGGGAGAACTCCGTAGGTGAAGACGCCCACCAGCTGCTGGGTTTCCGAAACTGGAGGACAAGGTCACGTAACCGTGACAATTGGAGGTCAACGATTCAGGCGGCCAAGGCCCGACGTCGGGCTATCGTGCCACATTGATGATGATGATTATTTCATTATCCAAAGAAGTTTAGGCAAATGTAAATGATATCTAAATAAAATGTTTATTTCCCTAGTTTGGTGGTCGGTGATAATTAAACGGTTTGTCAAGTGGTCCCCCATGACCAAAAATTTAAGAACAACTGACCTAACCTAGTACATGTCTGAAAAATTAATTCGAATGAATCAAAATGAATGGTGGAGAATCATCAATGATAAAACATAACGCAGGGGAAACGTTGGATTAGCTGGACAGAAGAGTTTATCAGTAGGCATCTGATTCTCTGTTTAACGGCAGTCCTTGCAGTATGTAATTGATTTTCTATATAATTAAATCCAAGAAAGAAAATTTTTCTTCCTCACCTTTCCTTTCCAAACTTCTCAATAGTTTAAAAATTATTATCTACTTATCATGTTGACTGCTGATACTAAAATATGTATTGCAATAATTCAGCGTGAAATTTCGGCAAAAGGAAAATTAAGTAAATTAACATAATGAGTGGTGTTGTTCAATTGAAAAATATATGCATAAAACTAAATAAAAATATCACGTCGGTATCGAATTTATTTCACATTTTTCGAATTGAGTAAATTCCTCTTCAATTGAAAATTTTCCAAATTAACAAATAACTTAATTTCTTTTAATTGATTAATCGACTACATTGCATCGGCTATGAGTAGATTACCCATGTATAAATGTAGTAGGTACTCGTGTATATGTACTTGTACATCCGATCAATTTATACGAATATTATAATGCAATTATCCGTTTCAATAGCCGTTTTCGCTTTTATATTCGGTAACTCTACAGAATTGCTAAATTCGTTTAATTTCGACCATGACCGGATGTTTTGCTTTTTCCCAACTTCAAGAAGTATACAGAGTATTTCGTTAGCAACAGGTCATAACTTCTTCAAACATTCGTGTGTTGACTTTATACATTTTGAAATAGACTACAGAGTTTATGTCCACTTTGGCCAGAGGATCCTAAACTCGAATCTCGTAGATATTGGTGTTCAACCGAAAACAATACATACACCGAATATTGTTTGCCATAAGCCGACGCCTAAACATCCGAAATCCTTTCCGGTTTCCTGAAAATCTCGACGCGATTGTGTGTCTAGTGAAGTGTGTGGGTGGACTTTCTATTTGCATTTGCATGTAGGAAACTGAAAAGGGTTGAAAATGGTTTCAAGTTTGTTTTATTACAGTATCGGTCGACCAGTATCTTCTTATCTCCTGTTTCTGTTTGCATATTCTGTATCTCGGCTGTAGTGGACATTTAAAAAGGATTCAACGGAATGGTTTAAATTTAAAGACATAAGGTGTGTTTTTTTGGTTATCCCGTGTAGGTTTGGGTAAAGAAACTCCATATAAAAAAAATGCCAGCTGATCCACCTGTCATTTCTTTTTTTATATGAAGTTTCGTTACCCAAACCCTCACGGGATAACCAAAAAAAAACCTATTAATTTATGCAAAACTTATTAGTTTTGGTTTATGGTTTGTTTTTGTTTGCGCTAATTCCGCAAACGGAGTCTTTTCTTTAATTTTGGATAGGACTGAAATGAATTGGAGGATGTAGAGCATGCGGTTCACATTTTGCTGAAAGTTTAACAGTCCTAGCCGAGATAATCGTACTTTTCTGTCGTTAAAAGTGCCTGGCCACACACTTTCAATGTTTTTTCGTCTTCGTCATTTTGACAATTGAAACTTGGGACCCAGCCAGTATCGGCGTCATGTACCGTGAACATACACAGTTGAAAAACTGGTGTAATTTTTTGGATAATTTTAACTCAACATAGTTTATAACAAGCATGCATACGAAATTTTGAATTCGCTCTATAAACTCAACGGGAGTAAAACATATTTATACAAAAAGTGGATCATTTTTATCTATCTTTTTGATAGATGATGATTCTACTCAAATTTGAATATTTTTTCTATAAAACCATTTGTTCTAACCACGAAGGGTACCCCAAATTTTGTATCAATTCTATAAGTATGGTAAGAAGTCAGGATATCCAATAATAATGTGCTTATCATTTTTACGCGGTCGCAAAGTCAAATATCAAATCGAGATTTTACCTTACTTTCTTATTAAATCTACTAGTTATTGTGTCGAAATAACTGACACTATTTGTGGTGTACTTTCTATTCTTATTCTTATTATTCTCATTTCAATATAACAATGCTTTATTATTTCTATACAAAAATTAGATAGATTTATATAGATAAATTTTTATATTGAAAGTACACCAAATTTTTCGACTGTGTAGCCACAAATAAGCTTTACTTCATGAATCACGAATCCGCATTATGTATCGATAGGACGCATTGAAAGTTAGATACATGATGATCAGCTGAAGGAATGTCGACGGATCATGCATATAGGAAATACATATACATAATGGTTTTCTCCTCAAGTGTGATTTTTGTTGCTGGGGTGATTAGAATCACGAATAAAACATGATCATTCGTATAATCTGGCTGGAGTAGTGGTTAGGGCGCGCACCTTCGGTGCATAGGGTTATGAGTTCGAGACTCACCGTCGCACGTGTTTTTTTTTAATTATTCATTGATGCATTGAATATATAAGATACTTAACTATTACATAATGTTTACGAATAACGATTTTATAATGTTTATCCGTAATAAGGCGCAAATGCGTATATACAGTAAAAGCTCCCGTGGACGGACACTGACGGTTCCAGCATTTTTGTCCGGCCACCGGAGATGTCCGCTTGCGGGAGAGGGTTAAAAAATATTACTTACATTAATTTATACACACTAATTCAAAAGGAACATTGAAACAATAAAAGTGTTGTTTCTTTGTGCATGTGTTTTAATTCATTTTTGATTTGCAAACCTCCACAATGTACAATGCTCAAATGCACGTTTACATATCAACTGTTCCAAGCTTTTATAGGGAAAACAAGTAGAACAATATAAGCTTTAATTAGCGATATGAAAAACCGGCGAGATGCTCCTTCCAAAGTTGTGTCTTACTGGGCCTGTCTACACGCGAACAAGAACAACGACAAAAAAAACGGTTTTTATATGAAAAAATATTTTTTTTTGTCTTGCTCCTCACAAATCTCTTCTAAAAAAAACCCGGTTTTTGTGCCTCGTGCTAACAACCCCACCGAGACTGACCACTTGACCCAGTACAGCATTGTTTCTTGAAAGTTGTAAGACACTCGAGCGTTCCTAATTACTTCTTTCCCTGAATTAGAACCACCGGAGGAGGATGATAATTCATTCTAAAGGAAAATCATGAATAGCTTCAGCAGGGAATGTAGTTTTGGAACATCACGCTATCAGCTCTCGTAAGAAGAATTTTCTTGTTCTTCTTATCGACACTAGCGTCACTTATCTTACCGTCCGCCATATAGCGGACACATAACCTTCTAATAAAATGTGTGTTGCATGAAATAATGATTACAAATGTGTTAAACGCTGGCTGGGGATGTCTGCGCTATTGTCAGTGGTAACCAAAGTTGATTATGTCAAAATCAAGGGGAAAGGATGGAAAATTGCAACCCACTGGCTATGTCCACACATGTGCGCTTTCGTCTTCACTATCGTCTTCAATCTTCGTATCCACTTTCAATATTGAACTTGTCATTGATTGTGTCAAGTGAACAGAAGAGATCAATGCCTCATTCTATCCACATATGTTCACTATTTATCGGGAAATATGTGTCGTGGCTTTGGTCAGGACTGGTAAATGATAAATTCTTTCATTAATACACTCGGGTGCAAAACTATCGACTCAACCTATAATTGCGTGTATTTGTACGTGTTTTTCGAGAAGTATAGCAGTTATCAATAAATCGTATGACATTGAAAAGCTTAAGGCCTCAGCTTTACGTTAGTACCATTTTAACCAATATTTGGTAAGCACTTTTAAAATTGATGCTATTTGAACGATATCGTAGCAAAAATGAGCAAATATGAAAATGGTTTTTGGTTAGGTTTTTTTGCAAAAAAAAACTGTTGGAAAATAAGTTAAGTATTTATTATTTTAGTATTTGGTATTGCCTCGTCTTGCTCTAATGACAGCTTCCAGTCGATTCTGCATTGATCTGATCAAGTTGCTGATGGCATCTCTACCGTTCCACTCCTCTAATCGGGCTGCCTTCAATTCTTCAGTGGACGAAGGGACTGGATTTCTGGCTCGGACTCTTTTCTTGACTTCGTCCCATAAGTGTTCAATGGGATTGATGTCGGGACTGCGTGCAGGCCAGTTAAGTGACGACATATTGACTTTATTCAAGAACTGCCGAGTGAGGCGCGATGCATGACACCGGGCATTGTCGTGCATCATAGTGAAGTTCTCGCCAATAAATGCTGCATAGGGCACAACGTGGACACGGAGAATATCGGTAACGTATCGCTCAGCTGTCAGCCCTCCTCCCCGGCCTCCTGCGGGCACGAACACGAGATCCGTTTTTCCCTCCAAGGAAATGCCAGCCCACATCATACGTACAAATACACGCGCTTTTAGGTTGAGTCGATAGTTTTGAACCCGAGTGTAGTATGAATAGATGATGAGTTGTTTATATTTAACATTAGCAGTTGCGTTCAAGAATGATTGCGTTTCTTCAATAGCGCAGGCATCTCAAGTTTCAATTGTCAAAATGATGAAGACGAACGAAAATTGAAAGTGTCTAGACAGGCACACTGAAGTCGGGATTGCTATCGTTTTCTCTTTCAACGTTTTTAAAATTTGCTGTGTGCAAAGATTGCGAATTGATTGGCATTTAAGTGTCTGCGACTAGAGAGAAGAGTGTTTTCATTTCTTAGCGATTGGATACGTGCTAACATGTATTGACATTAAATTTCAAAATTGAAAAATGAATAGTAGTCTTGCGGAATCTACTCCTGCTCATACAAAACACACAACTTTTTTTCATAATTTTAACAAAAGAAGTATGTAATTATTTACGCGTTCTGAACAAGTCGCGATAAATATCTTACGACGAATGATGAACAAATGTGACATTCATCTCTTCTGTTCACTTGATGCAATCAATGACAAGTTCAATACTGAAAGAGGAAACGAAACTAGAAGACGATAGGGAAGACGCAGGACGCACATGTGTGGACATAGACATGGACTCCAATGAATCTCCACTCGTTTTTCGCTCTTAAAGCTTAGCAAAGCTTATTTTACTGAGGCTACAAGAAGCTTTTCACTCACATGCAAGTTGTAAGTTTTGCGAAAATTCAAAAGAAGAGTATTTTTATTTTATTGCACCTATGAAAAATAACCGAAAACATATTTACGTCTATTTTCTTGCAGCGCCCAAGATGGAAAATGGACCATTCAGGATAATACAATTATGTACACGGAACATAGCTTTGATTTATAGTTGAGAACCTTCAGAGCAGACATAATCGGCAATATTATCTTTCAGTTAGAATTCTGTTTGTAATATCTGAGATATTGTCGCTTTCTTTTACGACAGTAATAAATTTTGGTTTTATGTTTTCCGTTAAAATCATAACAAGGATAAAATCTATATCTTTTACTTCTACATCTTGAGTCTTGCGAGTATTTCTTCACTATGACATAAAATTTTATGTGATGTGTTAAATGGACTTTCAACTTGATAGAATATAGTAAATATTCAACGAGTGAGAACAAGAACGTGGCATTAACACGAAAAGAACGTGAGTACCTATTACTCAATTTGTGACTGTGTGCTCAAGAATGAAAAAAAATAATAAAATTATTGTTGAATGGGCTAATTGAAATTCATGTAAAATTCGTGGTTAATGGATCATTGGACTGGACAGTCACAAATTAACACGTTTAAGGGTGTATCCTAATGGGCTGCCAATTGGATGGAAGAAGCTCCATCTTCTGCCTTTAAAACGTCAGCCACCATGCATTTTAGCAATTTACTTGGTCCCATCGCTATTGCCTATCATGGTATACTGCTGCTTTCCTTTCATTCCCACGTGCGCCTTACATCTTTGTGAGGAACTTGCATTGTGTTTTTGCTGCTGGAAAATTTCCTGCAAACGTTACATAATACATCGTTTTCTCCACAAAAACACACAAAACAAATGCACATGGTAGTCTATATGCTACAGATATACAGCATTGCTTATTGCATCTGTCCAGCCTAGGATTTAAATGGTCCTTTTTCGTATTCCTTGAAAATTCTTTTTCTTTGTGGTACGATAGACTGATGTCGGGCCTGGGCGCCTGGATTGATGACCTCCAATTGTCGCGGTCACCCGACCTTGTCCTCCAGTTCCGGAACTGGTCCTCACTTACTGATTGCTCCCATCGAGCTCTCGGCCGTCCACGGCTCCATCCACTCGTTGCGCGTTCATCACCTTTTTGGGTCGTTCATCCTTTGTACATATCCCGCCCATTGCAGTTGCTGCATTTTCACGATTTTCGACACATGTAGCTCATCATATAGCTGATACAACTGATGGCTGTACAACTCATGGTTGTACTACTCATGGTTGTACAACTAATGGTTGCACCGCATGCGCGGTGGTTAATGGATCTAAAGTAGATCTACTTACTTTTTCGCATTGCTACTTACCTACTTACTGGTCATTCAATTCTACTTGCTTTTGATAAAAATTCAGAACCGGTATTTGTATTGCATTCTTTCAATGTAAATACGATTCCATTATCAAAATTACACTTCTTTATCTAAAGCGCTGAAGTAGAAAATCTCCATTATTACCACTGCCATTTTGTTCGTCCACGAGTGGACAAGTGCGTTCGTGAACGCACTACAGTGCTTCTGAACCCATAGTATAGCGCAGGTCAGATGATTGTTTTATACACGCGGAGCTTCGTGTTACTACGCACCAACCTCGATTTCATTATTGGGAGAACCTTTCGGTTCTAATAACACTGAAAACCTAACCTAACCCTGAAAATTGTTCGCCACATAAACGCTGTTAAAATTAAATCGAATTCTAATTATGTTTCATTTAGAACACTGATTCTCAACCGGTGTGGGGCGCGCCCCCTAGCGAGGCGTGAAGGTTGACCAAGAGGACCGCGGGCACAGAATTTAAGACTATGAGTTGAAAAATGAGACAGATCAATGTAGGTAAAATTTAAAATTGCAAACATACGAGTTACAGATCAGCTATCTCTGAATTAACGGTTCGTGAGTTTCGCGAGTTTAAAAATGAGGGCCGTCAATAAATAATAGTTAATTATTTATATCTTTCACTCTGGCCTTTTTAACCCCTAATCAAACAAAGCTTCATCTTCAGCTTGATCTACGGTTTGCCTATAAAATATTTCTCAACCGATATTCTCCACGTGTTTTTAGATCTCACGCGACGACTAGCGTTGGTTCCAATAGTTGTTGGCCCTTTCAGAAGTGCTCATACAAGAATGCCTCTTCTGTCTTTTGATGATGGTGACAATCCTATGCTTGATTGAATTCGAATGAAGATAGTCGTTGGATATTATTTCCTGCCGCGCTGAAGAAACCGATTCACGAAAATTTGTAGTTTGGTCGATCTACAGGGTGGAGCAGAGGAAACGCAGGTTTTTTTAACTGCTAGTACCAGTGGCGTAGATAAGGGGGAGATCAAGGGATCAATCCCCCCCCCCTTCGATCACACATTTTTTATTATTACTTTAGATACGTAAAACAAAGCCAAATTTAACTTTTAGCTGGAATTGTTGAACGTGTGTAGTGTTTCGTAAAAACGTGAAACCATTTTCAGAACTCCATTAGAAAATTCAGCACTTCCTCAAATTTCAATTGTTTCAATTGTAAAATTGAAGCGTATCTACAGCACAGGGCTTTACGCTCATTTATACTTTTTCACATTGGATCTGGAGTTTCGCACAGGCAAGCCCTACTGAAGTAATCTACAAGTGCTGCTAGAAAAATTAAATGTAAGCACTGATTGAAAATTTGTTGCTGGAAAATCTTAATGTTAAGCTCAAAATTTTAAAAATAATGTGGAAAACGAAGTGCTCTTTTCCACAGAAGCGCAATTTCCAATGGGGAAATATACAGTATAAGATTATAAAGATTTATTCAGGAGAGTGGAAAGCTAATGCGAATGAAGAGAAAACGTTTCAAAACTGCTTCCAATTTGTTAACCTTTATTGTTTGAGTTTATCAACATTCTTTCTTTTTTTTTAATTCAAAATTTGACGAAAGGTTTTATCGTATATAGCAGGGCAAATCAAGTCTTGACTTTCTCTAGTTATTCGCAATTTCATTGAATTTAATACGAAGAACTCTCAAAGCTATAAACAGTTTTTTTAAGTAAATCTTTTATAAAAAAAATTGTACAAATTTCCAAAATTGAAGGAGATATAGTCTTATGCAGGCAGTAATTCGAATACAAATTAACAAACAAATGGAGCTCCGCGGTACCCTAGGGTTCCGTGATATCTCAGGGAATTCGCGAAGATTTATACAAAAATAGAAAGAACTTTTGACAACAAAAAGCAAACAACCCATACGAAAAAATGTTTTAAAGTTTTAAAATACCGATGCTTAGCTACGCTGTACCAGAAATCAACACTGTACAATATTTCACCAGCATCAGAGACTCGACCGATTTTCTTTTACAACTTTCTACTTTATGAAATTGAAAAGGAAGTACATAGTACCAGAAAAAAACTATGTCCGCAGTGTTTCTTTGAGGTTTTTGGGATTTAAATTAAGGCGCAAATAGATTAGACGATTAAATTTGTGTTAATGGAAACTTTCCTACGATTTTTTTGAACGAATCTTTAACGGTCCAATTTTTAAGTTCTACTCACAATTTTGGTATCCTTTTCAAACAATTGGCTGATAGCTAGGAACTCGAAATTTATAGAAGATAGCTGCTACGGTGTCCTGCAAGTTTGAAAACTTTACAAATATCTGCCCACGAATTTCTCAGTTATCGGAGAATTTCGATTTAAAAACATCAAAGCTGTACTTTATCTACATATACTGGGGATTCTCAACGGGCTCTCGTCTACAAAATTTCCCTTTTCTGGAGATTAAATTATATTATTTATTTTAATCCCTGTTTTGAGATGTTGCGGGAGGAAAAGCGGCGATGATAGGTATTCCGTGACTCCAAAAAGTTTGAGAACCACTATCTATCCCAATATAAAGCTCTGATACTCCAATCACAATAGCAAAAAATTTTACGAAAATTGGAATACTGTGGGTTCACTCACCGTAGTAAAAAAGCCAAATTATCGATGCAGTGTCACAATTTTTGCGGAGAATTCAATATTTTCAGGGCACTTTTTTGTATGCAAAAATTGCTCTCTATTTTGCAAATTTGCTGAAAAAGACTGATAATTTAAAGTGCAATAAATGCAGAAATTGTTATTCTAAAATTCGAAACTTGATAACCGTAAAAGTGTAAGCAATCTTGCCAAATGATCCCCCCCTCAGAAAAGCTATCTATGCCACTGGCTAGTACGCGGCGTGTCGAGTCGGGTATTGACTTTGAATTAATGTTGGCAGAGTGCCCATACAACGCAGTTTTAGTCACTATGGAATGGAGCTTTGGAGCGTAGGGCATCGTGTGTTCGTTGTCGAGCAGTACTTTAGTTTAGATGATGAAGCACATTTTCATCTAGATGGTTACGTCAATGTTCAAAATTGTCGGTATTGGGAGAACCCACATCAATTGCACCAAAAGACCACAGTTTAAAAGTAACAGTGTGGTGCTGCATTTCAAATATGGGACCCTATTTTTTGAAGAAGAAGGAACTGCAGTTACTGTGACATCAACGCGCTACGTTGAAATGTTAAACAGCTTTCTTCATCCAGAACTTGCGTCAGATGAACATGAGAAAAATATGGTTTCAGCAGGATGGTGCCACAGCGCACACGGCGAGAGCATCCATGGAAGTGGTTCGACAAATGTTCCAGGACATGTTATTTCAAGAAATGGTGATGTTCACTGACCCCCTCGCTCACCCGATTTGTCGATATGCGTCTCCTTTTTGTATGGGGATATTTGAAATCATAAGAGTCTACATGAACAAGCCTCGCACAATCAATGACCTGAAGAATTCCATTCGTCAGGAAATTGAAGCCGTGCCGAATGAAATGGTGGAGAGAGCCGTCCGTAACTTTCAGGAGAGGATCCAAATTTGTATCCAGCAAGAAGGACATTATTTTTCGAACTTAATGAAAGTATGTTTTAATACTGCATTAAAAAATCTATTACTTAAGGCTTGTCTTATTAATTTTATCGAACCGTTTCCCAGTCATTCAATAGTGAAAAACATGCGTTTCCTCTGCTCCACCCTGTATTACTAGTTACCTTCCACTTCACGCAAGAGTATTGTGAAGGGCTTCGAAGAAGCTGAGGCTCTAATTGGACTTTTCATTTATATCTGCGATCATTTCATTTTTTAACTGGAGAGCTGTTGTTAATGGTTTGCACCATCCCGTTGAATTGCCAATCATAACGTTCGTACGGGACATTTTTCAAACTCTGGCATATCTTGATCCAAACACTATCCGAATACAACGAAATTGATTGTGTTCTAAACGGATCAGTTTCCTCCCGCAAGCTGCTTGGGATAAATTCGCGATTTGCTTGCAATTTTCTGTAAAATAATTTATCAAATGAAAGTCACTACATGTAAAAATCGAGCTCATATATGTTACATATTAACTTAAGAAAATGACAATCAAACTTAACTTTAAATAATCCTAAACTCACATCTATCCTAGCTTAAACTCTTCTTCAAATAGTCATCGTACAATTTCAACAAACTCGCATCCGTTCGTGGCTGTACCAGTGCCAGTGCACTCTCAAAATCCGCCCAAACAATCCGATTCGCATCAATATTTGTCTCGAGCGCATGCAAAGCAGCTTCATGACACACAGCCTGAATCTCGGCACCTGAATATCCTTCTGTTCGTCTAACCAATTCCTCCCTATTCACATGCTCGTCCAGCGGCATTGTTTTCAGCTTAATATTAAAAATTTCACGTCTCGTCTCAGCATCCGGCAAGGGAACGTACACGATTCGATCGATTCGTCCGGGCCGCATAAGAGCCTTATCAATCATGTCGGGACGATTGGTAGCCGCCACAATAGTGACATTGTTCAACGAGTCCACACCATCCAGTTCGGTTAAGATCTGTGCAAGGACACGCTCCTTGACCGACGAACCACTTTCGGACGAACGTTCACTGCCAATTGCATCGATTTCATCGAAAAATATAATGGCCGGAGCCACTTGTCTTGCTTTCCGGAACAATTCGCGTACGGCACGTTCCGACTCACCGACCCACATGGAAAATAGTTCGGGTCCTTTGATTGACAGGAAGTTGACTTTACTATCAGTCGCCAGGGCTTTGGCAATCATCGTTTTCGAGCAGCCGGGCGGACCAAACATGAGAATCCCACGCGGAGGCTTAATCCCAAGTTTCTTCAGTTTGTCGGGATACAAGAGCGGCCATTCGATGGCTTGTTTTAATTTCAATTTAAGATCATGTTGTCCTCCAATATCTTCCCATCGCACGTTGGGACTTTCAATGAGCACCTCTCTCATTGCACTGGGCTTGACATAATGCAGTGCGGCGTTAATATGTTCTATTGTGATTTCGGCTTCTTTGTCGGACTGCGTTGCCACCATGGCAGCTTTTGAAACCAAATTCACTAGATCCGAGCCAACAAAAGCGTGCGTGGTGGACGCAACTTCTCTTAAATTTTCATCAGTTAATTGATGTTTGACTTTGCTTAAACATTTTCTCAGTATTTCACACCGTCCCGTCGAGTCGGGAACATTGACTTCCACCTCTGTATCGATGCGGCCACATCGTCGAACTGCCGCATTTAGGTTGTCCACATTGGAGCTGGTGGCGAGCACAAACGTCCGTTCGAAATGCTGTTTCAAATGTAAACTATCCAACATATTCAAAAATGCGGCCGAGACCCGTTTCACCACATCGTTTGTCTCGTGCTTCGGGCAAATATTATTCAAGTCTTCGATAAGAATCAAACAAGGTGTCGGATAGAATTCGCCGGCCTTTTCAAATTCCTTTTGCAAATTCCGCTCCGTCTCGCCGAAATACCGACTGAATATTTCACTCGAGTTAATTCGCAAAATTTCCACATCCTTCAGCTCGTTAGCGAGACCTTCACAAATCATTGTCTTTCCGCATCCCGAATGACCGTAAAGCAGCAATCCCCGACCAGCTTTTAATCCGGCAGGACTCGTACGTAGTCCCAAGGCTATGTTAAGTGGCTCGCGAATTTTCCCTATTACATCATCCAATCCGCCAATGTCCTGGGTGGTGGTTATTCGTCGTCGGGTGGAAGAAGCGGCTTCTGATGAAGTTATCCTATCCGGCATCGATATCGTAATTTTCGTTCGTCTTGTGATCAAAAAGAAATTGACTTGGATTTTATTATCGTCATCAACTTCACTGCGGTCCTTCGCGTCATCCTTTGAACCATGTAAATCTAATCGTGCCATTTGCTTTTCAAGAGTGTGAGCGTCTTCGCGTTTGCGGTCGACGTTGTCGTAAATTTTCGAGTATTTAATGTCGGTTGCAGTGAAATTCAATGTTTTATTATAGAAATTCAGTTTTATGGGATGTCGCGAGCAGATGACCTGATGGCATAGTTGTGCCTTGAGCAATCGACATATGTCGGCGTTGGCTCGCTGGTCCAAAGGAGTTGTTTCCTCGGCATATTCGATGAGAATGATATCTGCCGGTTTTGGGTTGGAAGCGAGTTTTTCGATTTTGATTTGTTGATTTTTGAAGGGTGTCCAGTTGGTTTCGTAATCTGAAAAGGAATATTTAAATTTGAAATTAGTTTGGGGTAGTCACCATGTAATTGATAGTCTGAATTTTAAATGAATTTAATCCGCTGTCGGAGAAGTTGGGAGCTTTACTTATGTAGATTATCCAATTCAAAAAAAATATGACATACACGACATTTTCTTCATTTAATAAAGGAAGACAACACATACAGTAAACACTCGACATTTTCATTTCCCATTACGCTACGAGGTTGGGTACGATATTCAAAGGATATTAAAAAGCGCCATCATATTTACCGTTAAAATAATGGGTCACCTCGCATGGAAATACTTAATTCTCGGAGACCCACGGACCAGATGACATAATTTAAAAAATAGGGTGGTCTGGCCTTTTGATACGCGATACAGTCTTTGCGATTGTCCGGTATTTATATATGCCAAAAATCGGTAAATAGTCCAATAAAGATGTCGTAGAAAAATAGAAAAAAAAAAACCTAACGCCAATTTTTGTTGCTTAGAATCTGTAGAGTCCCAGGAGTCTGAAACTTATTTTGGTAAAAAAAAATATTGGACCATCACTTTTCTCCCTTCTACTCCTAACTGGAAACTGAATATTTCGGAGGCCCGAAACAAGGCAAAATCTTACTGATGGAAAGCACAATGCATGGGTTTCCCCAGATGGACGAACAGAAAACCAGATTGACCATATAGCCGTCTCCAAAACATGGAGCAATGGTCTCATGGACGTCAGGGCAAAGCATGGCTGCTGTGGGTATTGCCATGATTCAATGTGCGAGGTTAAAGAACCGTCAACAATATGTCCAGCTCTAGCGTATTGCACGAAATAAGTAATGCACAAACACCAGATTCTAATTCAATTGACAATAGATGGAACATTGTGAAGGATGCTTGTATATCGTGTAGCGAAACGTTTTTGGTCAGACTTCAGCAAGATACTACTACTACTAAGTTGCCTTAACCCCTTGTGGGACATAGCGCGTACGGTTTCTGGCCATGTATCGTATTTGACCCCAGTTCTTTCTCAAAGACGCACATTCCTTATCCACAGATCTGCGCCAAGTGATTTTAGGGCGACCCCTTTGTCGACATCGTTGTGATAGCATAGCGCGACCAGCAATGTAGTTTTCACCCTTCCTTAACGTATGACTAATCCACTGCCACTTTCGCCTGCGAATCAATTTTTCGATAGGTAAGGTATCTTAAGATTCGACGAAGACAAGTGTTGACGAAAGTTTGCAGCTTCTTAGTATCGGCAGCGGAAACTTTCCAAGTGCTGCTCCCGTATAAGAGCACTGACAGTATCAGGGAGCGAAACAGCCCCAGTTTGGTTTTAACACTGAGATAACTGCTTTGCCAGAGTTTGGACAACATGCCGAAGGAACACTTGGCATGGTTAATGCGGCGAACAACGCGACGTCTTCATCGGTGCCACCATCAACAGCAACAATGCTACCTAAATAGACAAATTCGTCTACCAGTTCTAGAAGTTATCCATTGATCCATTCCCAGTCAGACTAAGGATTTTGGTCTTGCTGGTATTAATCCTTAGCCCAACAACCTTTGCCTCTCTTGCAAGATCCAGAGCCATGTCGCTCAGATCCATGATCTTATGCGAAAGTAAGCAAATGTCATCAGCATAGTCCAAATGTTGTAGGTGGGATTTCAGAGTCCACTGAATGCCACGGTTACGTTCTTCAGGCAAACCTACATGGAGCACATCATCAATCACTAAAAGAAACAGAATGGGTGATAGGATGCAACCCTGCCTGACACCACTATGAACTTCGAAACCCTCTAACACCTTACCTTTATGGAGTACGCGACATTTTCCATCGACGTATGTTTCCCTAATTATAGCGAATATTTTCTCTGGGACACCCCTCTTACGCAAGGCCGCCCAGATACATTCTCGGTCTCGCCCAGATACATACTGTCGAAAGCCTTCTCAAAATCAGCAAAGACCATGTTCAACTGAGATTCGTCGCATTGCTTAATTACAATCCGTAAGGTATTGATGTGGTCCACGCAAGAAAAACCAGATCGAAACCCATACTACTCTTCATCAATTTTACTTACTAAGTGGAGCTTGATTCTCTCCAAGATTATCCTAGCTATTATTTTGGCAACAGCACACAAATGCCCCTCCAATTATTGCATTCTGTAAGACTGCCCTTTTTTGGAAGTTTGACAATCAAGCCATGCTTCCATTCAGTGGGAAAAGATTCTATATCCCACGCTTTACCAATTAAAGGCTACAACAACTCCGCTGTTAAACCCGGTGTTGCTTGGTGAAGTTCGGCTGGAATGCCGTCGAGCCCAGCAGCCTTGCCATGTTTTAGTGCAATAATTACGTCTTCAATTTCTTGTTTCATTGGGGGAGTTGATCGTATACCAACGTTTTGACGGGAAGCTAAATTATTAATATGAGGAGGGACCTCGCCATCAATTACTCGATTTAAAACTGCAGCGAAGTGCTCTTTCCATCGCCTCAACTAATCATCGGTATGGATAAGTAGCCTTCCATCACTATCTTTCACCGGGTGTTGATAGGAGCTACGACCACATTTACACTATTTACATAATTTCGTGCAGCTTCCTCTGCCGTAGCAAGAAGAGAGTTGGTATACACTCTTTTGTCACGGCGTACACTACGTCGGACTTGCCCAGGTTTCGAGCGGTACAGGAGCTCAATGTTGTGACGATTTTCATCTGTTTGTCTCTTTCCGTTCAACAATCAGCTGCCATGTTGCGTTCGACATCCAAAGATTCGGCCGAGAGGACGGATTTGGGCCAAGGACGGTCTCAGCGCTCTCCAGGTACGTATTTTTTGTGGCATCCCAATAAGCATTTAAGTCATCAACCGGGCGACTAATAATCACAGCTGTTTTCTGCGCAAGGTGATCGTTAAATTGTTGGGTTACCGCTGGATATTTTAATTTGGCGGTGTCGGAACTTACGGTGTCGGGACGAGGAATCTCGCCGAGATTGCACGGAAGCAATCCGCAAACGCAACCATCAGATGGTGGTCTCTTCCCATGCCTGCGTCAGCACCTCACTTATTACGAACATCCAGAAGGCAACTTCGAAATCTGCTAGAAACGGCAAATTGTCGATTTGATTCTCGGTTCGGTATCGATCAACAGACCTCCAGGTGATCTTATGCTCAAACATAGTTCCACCAATGACGAGGCGGTGAAAGTTGCAGAACTCTACAAACCTCTCACCGTTATCGTTCCGGTTACCCAGACCGTGTCTCCCCCACAACGTGCCTCAGTCCATCGTTGTCGGCACCAACCTTAGCATTCAAATCTCCCATCGCCACTACAATGTCACCCTTAGGTGTTTTACACTGGATGGTATTGAGTTGTTCGTAAAAAGAGTTCTTAGCTTCGTCACAATGAATTAATGTAACGTTTCTCATTTTAGTACGGAACCTGGCGATCATAATTATATCAGAAACTGGTTCCCAACTAATCACACTGCTATGAGCTGCTCTGGTTAATAGGAGCCCAACGCCTGATTCCCGGACACTGCCAGAAGCTTTTCCGGAATACAATAACACCGTGTCACGAGCAGGAAAAAAATATTCCACCATCTAATTTCACTCAGCACCAAGATGTTGAGTTTGTATCGTCTAAACTCTCTCTCTCACTCTCTATTTGAAGAAATGCGTTTTGTGGGCTCTCTGAATCATGGTCTAAGAATTGCTGGCATACAAATCCTATCCTTTTAGTCGCCTTATACGACAAGCCAGGAACACTGAAGTTTATTCTGTCCCCACACCACAGGGGCTTTACTCGGATAATGCGGGAAAGTAACGCCCTATGGTGGACATAGGAATTGGCCGGAGCCGTTCAACCTATGAGGCATCTCCTGCATAGCGAAGAGTCCGCAGTCTTGCCACAACTGAGAAAGGCTTGTTCTGCTATCCGTTCTCATAGGACATAGGAAACTTTTGTGTTTCCGATATTTTCCGCTATGTTCCGAGTACAATTCTATTTAAAAAAAAAAGTACAGAGAGCACGATACACGCAACAACATCAACGTGTCAGTGTTGGAGGCAGAAGAATGGGACCCTTTCCTCATAATCCGCACTGGCAAATCTTATACGCATGAGCATCCTGTAAAAGAAAAAGACGAACAGCTGCGCCGATGGGGAGAGATAATTTCATGGAGATCCTCAACAGCAACTTGGACCATTCAAGACCACCTTCCATGCAAACAGTAACCCTTGTGCAAATGGCCAGAGTTAATACACCGGTGTACCATCCAAGCAGGAAATAATGAAGGCCCATAAATCATTGGAAGCTGGTATCCCTATGCAACTTCCCAATGTCAACGCTACAGCGTATATTCTCCTTACCCTAATTCAAAAGTGTTGTCGAGACTATCCCTCAAGAATGGAAGTAGGGCGCCATCATCAACATCCCTAAGAAAGAAAATCTCAAGAATTGTAATAATTGGCGTGGAATATCTCCTCCTCGTCAAAATAATCTTGGACCTGATCAAGAAAACGGTAGACCGTGCTCTGAACTATGAACAAGCTGGTTTTCGTGAGGGTTTCTCATGTAGCCGTCACATCAACACCATCCGAATTATAATTGAACAATCCGCTGAATGCAGATCCCCGCTACATCTTATGTTCATTGACTTCAACAAGACTGTTCACAGCGTTGACCGCCCTTATATCTGAACAGCTTTACGTAGGAGATCTGGTAGTCACCAGAGAAACTTATTGCCATCATAAAGGAGACCTAGAACGGACCCTAATGTCATGTCTTGCACACGTGTGAATTGTCTAGTCCTTTTGAGGTGAATAATAGAGTTAGACAAGGCTGTATTTTATCACCAATGCTGTTCCTGAAGCAGAAGCTCTTCAGAAGCTTATGTACAACTTGCTTCGAGTTTTATAGGCCTCGTTGCAACTTACAAACTAATTTATTTATTTATTTATTTAAAATTGGCCTCGAATTCGATCATACTTTAAAGAGGGCTCCGAGCTACCCTTAACTGGTACTGAACCTGCAATCGGAATCAGTAAATCTACTGCCAGAACTGTTGCTAGACGATGGACCGAGGATAAATTCGAAGATCGATCTCGGCGCGGCTGCTCTCAATTCTTCTTCTACGCGCCGGCATTGAGGCAAATCCAGGCCCATTTATGGTATGGATGTGTAGTGTCTGCAACCGACGTATCGGTTCTAATGCCAGGTCACTTCAGTGTAGTTGCTGTTCGGAGTGGGTGCATTTCAGATGCTCCGGTTTGAGAAGGATGGGTCATTACATAGAAGATACATTTGTTGCACCAGGCTGTAGATCCACTGGGCAGCCTCGGGTAATACCAGGCCCCTCCCCACCACCAATGCCCCCTACTCCCCCCAATAATGTTGCCTCAAATGTAAGACACAGTTTAACTCCTGCCCCTCCGCCAGCAACTTTTACACCGGTGTCCATACTGCAGTTCAACTGTAATGGCATTCTAGGGAAAATTTCTGAAATCACAAGCTTCTTGAGAAAGTACAGAATTCTGATTGCAGCCATCCAAGAGACTAAGCTCCACGCGAATTCACCTTTCAACGCTGAAGGTGAATATATCATCATACGCAAGGACAGAGAAGGCGGTACGAATGATTCTCACCCTGGAGGTGGACTTGCCTTCCTAATACACAGGTCCGTACATTACAGTGTATTAGATGTAGTTTCAGACGGTACTGCGGAGTTGCAAGCCATCTCAGTTTCATCAGGGAGCGCCAATATTGAAATTTTTAATATCTACATACCACCACATTCTAGTTGTACAAACTACCATTTCAATATTGGTCCTCTTCCTAATGGAGAGCACAGGATCATTCTTGGCGACTTCAATGCCCATCATGAACTCTGGCATTCCGCGCTTCACAACGATACCAGGGGTCAAGCTATCGCCGAATCTCTGGACGTTTCAGATTTCTGTACCCTCAATGAAAACTCGCCAACCCGTGATGCAAACAATTGTATTAGCTCCCCAGACATTACAATTGTCAGCGCCAGCCTAATTAGTGAGACCTCCTGGGAAACACGTACTGGTCTTCCCTCTGACCACCTCCCAATCATAGTCAGAATTGATAAACCAGCTGACCTGACCAAGTCAGAGAAGCGAACGTTTGTCAATCATAAAAAAAAACAGATTGGGAAGGTTTCAAAACATTCACGTCATCAAAGTTCTTCGCGCTTCCACCTCCCACCAATATACATAAGGCCGAACGGAACATTAGGAGCGTCATTACCAAAGCTGCGGCACGGTTCATCCCTGCAGGGCGCATTCCAAAGGTTCGCCCAAATTTCCCAACAAGTGCCGCAAGGTTAGCCGATGAACGTGACAACATTAGGCGCGCTAATCCTGGTGACCCCAGAATTTCCCCGCAGGGGGGTTTGTGTCCGTGTGACACTCAGCTCGGAAGGCTGTTTGTAGTCGGACAGAGATCTTTGGTGAGTTGTGACACCACGGACCTAACAGTGCAAGGGGGCCCCTGGTACAGTTGATACGCCATGGCGAGGATCTGTACAAAGACCATTCGGGCGCTAACGGTCCCGTACTCCTGAATTATGCACGGGTGGCTCTTGGCGTGCCTACCTCCCCCCATAGATTGCGGGAGGGAAGCACTAAAGGCCTAGCACGAATTTGATGTCCTCTGGTGGGGGGGTGCATCATACGGAAGTCGTGTGAGCTTCGGAGGTGACGGCTCCGCATGACCCGAGTCCTGAAGGGGCTAGCTAGGGAGAACGGCCTTGGTGGAAAATGCCTACGCGCCTATATCTAGCTAGTTTGTGGATTGATGACCACACTGCCTGAGTCGCATTGCTGACTAGTAAACTGAAGGGGCCGCCTGGATGTGAAAAGCAGCGCTACGTTGTCTGCACAGACGCGTAGTCACAGGTCCAACGAGCCTGGGGTGTACATGCCCGAATTCGACGTAAGGCTTAACCAATAGGGGGCCGAAGGAGGATCACACCTGCTATGGAGAAGTCCATAGCGAATAGTGTACTACGGGGATGGGTGTGCCCAGGGGACCATGGTCCTTGCCCATCAAGGTGTTGGACTCGTAGTGGCTGGAGGTTGTTACCCAAGTCATCCAGCTAGTGATGCAATCCCGGGGTTGGATTCCGGATGGTGTGTGCATGCGCCTGATGGAGAAATCTCCGTCTGACAACAACACCTTGTCAGTAAAAAGCCGAAGGTCCAAACATTTTAGCGGGACCGGGAGATAAAGGCCGAAAGGCTAGGTGCTCCCCTGACGGTATACCTGTAGATGGTTAGCTTGACCCCAGAATTCGGGAGCTCAATATTCAAATACAGCGACAAGTTAAAGACTACAAGAAGGCCATGGAACGAGCACCTCAATGACTGTAACTTTAATGAAGGTGCTAGTAAGTTATGGCACATATTAATAACTACCATATCTCTCACGCCATATAAAATATTAACCCCGGACGCATACCGCAAAATATCCAATATTGGATATTTCGTGATTCAAACCATAGTCTCTTTCAAAGCTCTTCAGCAAAGACACGTTCCACGTTATTTCTCATCCAAATACTCAATCCACTCTCTACCCTGACATCTTCCGGTGCTATTAGATCTAATGGCGAATGTATGGCGGGAACTCAGTTTGAAATTCAAATTTATGTACATCCCAATGGGCCTGTCTACACGCGAAACAAGAACAATATAAAAGACGGCTTTTATATGAAAAATGCAGTTTTCCTTTCCTTGCTCCTCGCGAATCTCTTCTAAAAAAAACAGGTTTTTGTTCTTGTTCTTGTAGGACGTGTAGACAGGTCCAGTTAAAAACGTGCATCTTTCTCAGCAGACCCGTGCGGCATGAAATGTTAGACCGCGTAGGTGATGCATGCTACCATGCGGTAGGCCGACTGCGAAAACTTCATACAGAAAAAACGTGGATGATGACGCCGACAGCCGCGGAGCGTGCTGTGTGGCTTATGCGAATGCAATGAAGTGTTCGTAGGTGGTATCAGCGCCTGAAAAAAACAGGATATAGGAAACAGAGAAAATGACACAGGTAGCCGCTAATATGATGATCTCGAAAGTAGCAATGAATGTCCGTCCATCAGGTGGACCGCGAGGCTGTCATTTTAGATTGTACGATATTTTGAATAATGTATATCCCGTACGGGTGATCGATTGTGTGCAATCGACTGTGCAATAAATTGGAATGTGTATGGCAAACCTAAGAAATAATCGCTCTTTTGCATTGGTAAATATTTTCATAAAAATTACGTACAATGATTGCCAATAATTTGTTGTCAGTTGTTGATTTTCAAATAAATCAGTGATCATTCTTCATGTTGTGGCTGTAGCGGTGGGGGTCGCCGACAGTTTTTGAGGTCGAGTTTGTAGTCTAAGAGCCCCAATTGAAATTATTTATAACTATATATTTCCTATCCATTCTGTCACACATTATCGCAAATTTCACGATTGGAGATGCCCCAAAACGGTAGTCGGCCTCCTGGACAGTGGGGCTAAAGGGGTGGCAGACAACTTCAAAGTCGTTAATAGTTGCGAATATTTCCAACTATTTCCTGGCCTTTGACTCATATACCATTTCATGAAATTGAATTTTGCGAGAAACAACAATAATTATCTCTCATGGCAGCATTTCCCCCTAATATCATAATAGTAATAATATTTCCGCGCAACGCCAAAAATGACTTTACAGAAAACCTTATTTGAGGGGATTGGGGTTTGTATGGCAGCCTCATAACTATGTAACAATAATGTAGGATTTTGTTTATTTTGCATATATTTTTGTGGTTTCGATGTAAGGTTCGATTAGAATGTGTGAACAAATAAACACATGTTGAGTGCATGCATCTTAACCACCTAATTGCTATGCATACATTCGCACTACACACACATAGATCTCTTCTAAAACGCTTTTCAAAGATACGCTTCGACCTTCCACTTATGGTCTTGAGATGGTTTGTCACATTCGACATTCGATCTACCTGCCTGGGTGCGGACTGGTGTGTTCAACTCGCGCATCCGTGCAGCGCATTTGAATACATATAGGTAGGTACATGCGACTAAACACAAATTTGAGAAAGAGGCCAGCTCATAAAGGTTATATGTCGTCCATCTGTTGGCTGCTTTTGGTGTGGATAGTATGGTGTGTAGACACGAACCATTGCTTTGAACGAGCTTTTGAACTTTAATTGAATTGTTCCAAGCTAGATGGCACTGCGGTAGGATTTTAAGCTCCAAAATACCGATAAGGCATCTGGTAGATTGTATTGTCTGTGGTTATGGTCAGCTCTCCGTGCCCTTTCGAACCCCACAAAAGATAAGGGCAATATAGCCATAACCTTCGGCAAAAAAGAAACAAGCAATCCTCTTCAGTGTGCGAGCCAGTTCAATAAGCAATTTATTGAACATCCCAAGCGCAAAATTAGAAGACGGATTCGCAGCCGAAATGTTGACTCTGTATCAATTGACACTTCGGACCAGGTTAAAACAGTCATTGAGAATGCAAAAAACTCTAAGGCCCTTGGACCTGATGGCATTTTAATGGCCATGCTCAAACATCTTGACCTTCCTGCCATTGAGTATCACGGCAGTCAATGTCTACGCTTGCCATCCCCGACATCTGGAAACAAGGTCGCATAGTCCCATGCCTTAAACCAGGAAAAAGTGCCAAACTAGGAACTTCCTACAGACCGATTACGATTCTGTCACCTGTAGCAAAGACGCTGGAAGCCCTCATCCACCCCACTCTCGTTTCACATGCAAAACTAGAACCCCATCAGCACGGATTCAGACGCATGCACAGTACGACCACCGCTCTGGACGCGATCACTACACGTGTAAGAGACGGACTAAACCACAGTACAACTTGCCATAGATCCATCATGGTGGCGATTGACCTATGGAATGCGTTTGATAAGGTCAATCACTCCATGCAAACCTCCTTAACATGCATGTTCCTGATACGATCCGATGATTTTAACGAAAACAAGTGAACAACTTTAGAACGGACTTTATTGTTGAACAGTCGAAATATTACAGCGAAGGAAAAAATGTGAGCACTGCTCTTATATACCATTCAGTGTATGTGTGTATGTATGTGATAACCAAAAGCAAGTACAAAAGCAAAGCAAAGAGTAAAGAGAGAGAGAGTTACGTTACGTTATAAATATTTAAATTCAAATAAATTTATTCCCTTTTCAACAGTTCCGACACAAGAGATAAGATGGATTGCCAACTATCTAGCTGGAAGGCAATCCTTCACCGAGTTTCGAGGCAGTCGTTTTAAACTCAGAAAGATCAAATTAGGTGTTACTCAGAGTGGGGTTCTCTCCCCCACCTTGTTTAACATCTACATGGCAGGTCTCCCAACACCTCCGGAAGGCATTGAAGTCATCTCATATGCCGATGACTGCACTGTACTTGCCACGGGAGCGGATAGGGAAGTCATGCGCGCAGATATCAATAGATATTTAGCGCGACTAGAAGCTTTCTTTCTTAGCAGAAACCTAACCATCTCAGCGTCCAAATCATCTGCGACCTTCCTTACCACCTGGTCAGGTGATTGTCAGTGGCCGGTTGGGGTACGTTTTGGCAACAAACCAGTTCCTGCTGTTGCAAATCCAAAAATTCTCGGGCTTCACTTTGAGAAAATTATGACTTCAGCCCATCACGCGGAAGCAGTATGTGAAAAGATGCGCAGTAGGAACAAAATTCTTAAAGCACTGGCTGGCAGCACCTGGGCAAAGATAAAGAGACTATGCTAGCCACTTACAAAGCGGTGGGTCGACGGCGGCTGATTTTGCGGCGCCAGTTTGGTCGCAAGGTCTTTGTAACACAAACTGGAATAAAATCCAAGTCTGCCAAAATTCTGCTCTACGCACAGCCACAGGGTGCCTTCTGATGTCTGCCCAGGATCACCTACATCAGGAGACACATTTGATGCCAATACGTGACCACAATCGTCTACTCACAAAACAATATTTAGTAGGTTGTTATCGAGAGGATCATCCTAACCGTGACCTTATGGACAAAATTCCACCTCCACGCAACATCAAACGTGGCCTTCGTGACCTTGAGAGAGAGGTCCAGGGTTACAAAATGGATCCTATCGATGAAGATTCATACCGGGCTGCCATTGCTATGATTCACACTGAGGAAGTGAGTCGGTCTATTGCGAGTTTAGGTACGAACAGAGTCCTGTGGTCTTACGGCAGCTGCCTCTACGGGGCGGATCACACCCGTTTTGTTCTGCAAAACGGCCAAAAGCGGCCAATATGCCTTCCTGGCAAGAGCCCCGGCAGGAGCCCTGAAGGTTCGATGCAGGAAGGTTGTGTTTGTCTGTGTATATGTGTGGGTACGATATATGTGTTTTTTCGTCATATTGGGAGCATTACATCTCGGCGCGGCTGCTCTCAATTTTATTAATTCGCGCCGGTGTTGAAACAAATCCAGGCCCAGAGGTATGGATTTGTAGTGTCTGCAACCAACGTATCGGTTCGAATGCCAGATCAGTGCAGTGTAATTGCTGCAGGGAATGGGTTCACTTTAGGTGTTCAGGGTTACGAAGACAAGGTCAACACTCCTTAGCATATGTTGCACCAGGTTGTATAAATTCCAGGCAACCCAGGGCTGCTCCTAGCCCACCTTCTCCACCACTGCCCCCTACACCGCCAAACAATATGATAAGGAGTGCCAGACCCAGTCTTACACCTGGCCCTCCTCCTCCAGCAGTTTTCACTGCACTATCTATATTACAGTTTAACTGTAATGGCATTCACCGGAAAATCGCTGAGATCACACACTTCTTAAGTTCAAACAGAATTCTCATCGCCGCCATCCAAGAGACGTTGCTTCACGCAAACTCGTCTCTAAGCGTCCATAGCGATTATGTTATACTGCGGAAAGATCGACCGGCCGCCACGGATGATCCTCACCCTGGAGGTGGTCTTGCCTTCCTAATACACAAGTCCGTACATTACTGTGTATTAGATGTAGTTGCTGACGGTACGGCGGAAATTCAAGCCATCTCAGTTCCATCAGGGAGTACTAATATCGAAATTTTTAATATATATGTACCACCTCACTCTAGTTGCCCTTCTGGCTATCGTTTCGATATTGGTCCTCTCCTTTCCGGAGAGCACAGGGTCATCCTTGGCGACTTTAACGCGCACCATGAGCTCTGGCATTCGGACCTCAACAACAATGCCAGGGGTATAGCTATCGCCGAATCACTTGACGCCTCAGAATTCTGTTCACTTAATGAAGACTCGCCGACTAGAGTCGTGGGCACTTGCAGTAGTTCTCCTGACATAACTATTGTCAGTGCCAGTCTAATTGCTGCTTCCCGATGGGAAGTACGTACCACCCTTAAATCAGATCACCTCCCAATCATTATAAAGATTGACAAACCAGCGAACATGACTAAGTCAGAGAAGCGAACGTTTGTCAATCACAAGAAAGCCGATTGGGATGGTTTCAAAGCTTACTCGTCGGCGAAGTTCATCGAGCTACCATCACCTACCAACATTCATAAGGCCGAGAAAAATATTAGGAACGTCATTACCACAGCCGCGGCACGTTTTATTCCGGCAGGACGTATCCCGAAAGTTCGGCCTAACTTCCCCACTAGTGCCGCCAGATTAGCCGATGAACGTGATCAGATCAGAAGCGCTCACCCTGATGATCCCAGAATTCAGGAGCTTAACTCCGAAATTGACCGACAAGTTAAAGACTATAGGAGGGCGAAATGGAATCAGCACCTCGATGAATGTAACCTCAATGAAGGTGTCAGCAAATTATGGTCCACAGTCCGCGTCCTTTCCAATCCTCAGAAAGAAAAGGGCAACAACGCCATTGAATTTGGCAACACAAAAACCTGCGATCCTCTTCAGTGTGCTAGCCTGTTCAATAAACAATTTATTGAACATCCCAAGTCTGACGGCCTCAAGCGCAAAATTGGAAGACGGATTCGCAGCCGGAATGTTGACACCATACCATCTTTTACCGCGGACCAGGTTAAAAAAGTCATCGAGAATGCTAAAAACTCCAAGGCTCTCGGACCAGATGGCATTTCGATGACCATGTTGAAACATCTCGACCTTCCAGCCATTGAGTATCTCACGGCCGCCTTTAACTTGTCGATATCCACGCTTGCCATCCCTGAAATCTGGAAAACAGGTCGAATTGTTCCCTGTCTCAAGCCAGGGAAGAGCGCAAATTTCGGGGAATCCTACCGCCCCATTGCGATACTTTCTCCTGTCGCAAAGACGCTGGAGGCCCTTATTCACCCCACTCTTGTTGCACATGCGAAGCTAGAACCTCACCAGCATGGCTTCAGGAAGATGCATAGTACCACCACTGCCCTCGATGCGATCACTACACGCATTCGTGATGGGCTAAATCAACGCAGTCGTTGTCACAGAACTATTCTGGTGGCAATAGACATATCAAGTGCATTCGATAAGGTCAATCATTCAATGCTCCTAGCAAACCTGTTGAATATGCATCTTCATGCACAAGAGATCCGTTGGATTGCCAATTATCTAGCTGGTCGGCACTCCTTCACCGAGTTTCGAGGCAAACGTTCTAAGCTTAGGAAAATCAAATAAAGTGTTCCACAGGGAGGGGTACTCTCCCCCACTCTGTTTAACATCTACATGTCCGGCCTTCCCACACCACCTGAAGGAATCGAGGTGATTTCCTATGCTGACGATTGCACCGTACTCGCCACAGGGAACGATAAGGATGAAATGCGCCTCCGAATTAATCGCTATCTTGGACGATTACAGGCATTTTTCCAAAGCCGAAACCTCACCATCTCTGCGTCCAAATCCTCTGCGACTTTTCTAACCACTTGGTGGCAGGACATCAGATGGGAGATGGATATACGTATTGGCAACAATTCTGTTCCTACTGTTAAAAACCCCAAAATTCTCGGGCTTCACCTAGAGAACATGATGACGTCTGCGAATCATGCAGCTTCAGTCTGTGAAAAAATGCGCAGTAGGAACAACATCCTAAAAGCTCTAGCTGGTAGCACCTGGGGCAAAGATAAAGAAACCATGCTAGCTACTTATAAAGCGGTGGGTCGAGCGGCCGCTGATTATGCAGCCAGTGACACAAACTGGTCCAAAGTTCAGGTCTGCCAAAATGCCGCTCTACGCATCACGACAGGTTGCCTTCTGATGTCTGCCCAGGATCACTTACATCAGGAGACAAAATTGATGCCAATACGTGATCACAATCTCCTACTCTCTAAACAGTATCTTGTTGGTTGCTACCGTGAGGATCATCCCAATAATCATCTCATGGACCGAATTCCTCCACCACGACATGTCAGGCGTGGTTTACGAGACCTTGAGAGAGAGGTTCAGGGATACAAACGGGACCCTTACGATGAAGTTACATACCGAGCCGCCATTACAGCGATCCACACTGAAGAAGTGAATTGGTCTATCGCGAGTTTAGGTGCGAATAGAGTCCTCTCAGTGCGCCCACCACCAATTTCGCCTGAGGAGATTAGGCTCCCGAGAGCCACTAGAGTAACACTAGCTCAACTTCGGTCGGGCTTTTGTTCACGCCTTAATTCGTACCTTTCTCGCATAAACCCGGACATCCAAAACATCTGTCCAAACTGCTATGGTACTCCTCATGATGTGGGTCACTTGTTTCAATGCCCCGCTGCGCCCACTGATCTTACCCCTATATGGCTGTGGGAAAAACCTATCGCAGCAGCTATGTTTTTGTCCTTAGACCTCACGGAC
Source organism: Microchrysa polita (assembly GCA_949715475.1). Lineage (NCBI taxonomy): Eukaryota > Metazoa > Arthropoda > Insecta > Diptera > Stratiomyidae > Microchrysa > Microchrysa polita. Next base: position 16,425,523 of record OX454415.1, read on the forward strand.
ACAAACATTGACGAACCATAAATCATACCCACATAGATGCACAGAGGTTACACACCTTTCTGCACCGCTACAAGAAGAAGAAGAAGGATCAAACAAGGAGTACCCCAGGGCTGAGTTCTTTCCCCCACTTTGTTCAACCTCTACATGTCAGGGCTTCCCACCCCACCTGAAGGAATCGACATAATATCCTACGCTGATGATTGTACCATCCTGACATCCAGCAACAATATTTCAGACATGTGCGACCGTATCAACGGCTACTTAGAAGAGCTCACCACCTTCTTCATTAGCAAGAACCTGAAGCTATCAGCACCCAAATCCTCGGCCACCCTCTTTACAGGAATACAACCTACGGCTAGACATTAGTGTAAACAACACCGAAGTCCCCACTGTCCGTCACCCCAAAATCCTCGGCGTCACAATTGACAATCACGGCATTTTCAATAGCCACGCCGACAATATATGTGACAAATTGAAGAGTAGGAACAAGATCCTAAAATCTCTCGCGGGCAGCAAATGGGGAACTGATAAAAAGACATTACTCACCACTTACAAAGCCATCGGTCGTTCAGTGGTAAACTACGCCGCACCCATAGGTTAGGTTAGGTAAAGGGGTCGCTAAGTGATCAAACACTTAGCACACTTAGACTAAAAATAGGTCCATTGTGATACCACCGATTGAAGCGACCGTAACAGTTGACACCTAAGCCGAAAACCAGCCCGTGCTGGCAATATATTTGTTGAGCAATAGTAGGCTCACATCACGCAGATCGTCTGTATCATAAAAATACCTTGAGCCAAGAAAACGTCTACGTTTCTCGGCCAAGGCCGGGCAATGACAAAGAAAATGATGTACACTTTCTTCCTCTTCTTCGTCATCGCAACTGCGACAGAAGTCGTTATGGGGAATTTTGAGCCTCCTGGCGTGCTCCCCGATAGGCCAGTGTCCCGTTATGGTCCCGACAACCTTGCCGATATGTTTCCTGTCTATTGACAGAAGAATAATAGACCTGGCTGCGTCAAGTCGTGGCCAAATCAATCTTGTTGTAGTACATGTAGTACCGCTAGACCATCTTGCATTAGCTCTGCGCATCGCGGTTTTTTGTATTGCCAGTTTACAAAAAGCGATTGGGGCTTTCAGCTTGTTTCGGTCGGCGTCTAAGGTTATAGAAGTCGCATTACGAGCGAGACGGTCCGCATTAAAGTTCCCTTCAAATCCACTGTGACTGGGTATCCAGCAGAGAACGATGTTGAAAAATTGACCCATCACTCTTAGAGCTGAGCGGCAACTATCAACAGTTTTGGATGTAGTCAGGACAGATTCGAGTAATCGGATTGCCGCCTGACTGTCAGTGTATATGATAACATCCCTCATCGTGATTATATGATTTTCCAACCAGGTTAGGACTTCCATAATTGCAGAAATTTCCGCTTGAAGGACACTACAGTGGCCAGGTAGACTGTGTGTCAGGTTAATGTCCAGTCCGTCCGAGTGGACTCCAATACCGACTCTTTCATCCGTCTTAGAACCATCAGTGTAAAAAACCAACGACCCCGTAGCCAGGGGTGTATTGTTATTCCAGTGATCCCTCGACGGAATCAGACAATCATAGTTTTTGTCAAAAGCATACTTGGGACTAGTGTAGTCAGTCTCAGACGGGAGGTTAAAGTTTTGTAGAATCGTTGAGTGACCGTACTCCAGGGTTTGCCACTGACTTGTTTCACGTAAGCGTAGTGCCGTGTTAGCAGCCATTTGTTGGCCGAATAGATCTAGCGGTAGCAGATTGAGTACAGCGTCAAGGCCAGCGGAAGGAGTAGTTCGAAGCGCTCCAGTTATGACAATAGAAGCCATTCTTTGTACTTTCGTCAGCAAGTTATAATAAGTTGTTTTACTGAGTGCCGACCACCATACGCATACACCGTACAGTAGAATGGGTCGTACGATAGCAATGTACATCCAATGCAATGTTTTTGGTCACAGGCCCCAACTTTTTCCTATTGCTTTCCTGCACGAATAGAGTGCTATAGTTGCTTTATTTACCCTCTCTTGAATGTTAGGTTTCCAGCTAAGCTTCCTATCGAGCAACAGTCCAAGGAATTTAGCATTTTCAGCAAAAGTAAGTTGCCTATCCCGAAGCATGGGAGGGTCAATAGAAGGAATAGTGCGTTTCCTAGTAAAGAGCACTAACTCCGTTTTAGCTGGATTAATTCCAACCCCACTGAGATTTGCCCAGTTTGTTAAAATAGACAGGGCGTTCTCCAAAAGCCCACTGAGCACTTCCGGGAACTTACCTGTAACAGCAATTACGAAATCGTCAGCGTATGCAATGACTTTGCAACCAGTCTTCTCAAGATCCACAAGCAGCTGATTAATTGCTATATTCCAGAGTAGGGGAGATAGAATACCTCCTTGTGGAGTACCCCTACACACATACCTACTTGCAGACGACAAGCCCAGTGTGGTATGCACGCGTCTAGACGTTAATAGCGTATTTACGAGTGTGCAAATGGACCCATCGACATGGACACGCCGAAGTGCTTCGGTAATCGCCCTGGGTCTGATATTATTAAAGGCGCCTTCAATGTCTAAGAATACAGCCATTGTGTATTCCTTTCGATAAAGAGATTTTTCAATGTAGCTGACTAACGAGTGCAGAGCTGTATCCACTGATTTCCCCTTCCAGTAAGCATGTTGAGCCATTGAAAGGAGATGTGGTGGGACGATAGTTCGTACATGAATGTCCACGAGTCGCTCCAGTAACTTAAGCATGGTTGAAGTAAGACTAATAGGCCTAAGATCGTTAGGTCGTGTGTGCGAGCTTCTGCCTGTCTTCGGAATAAACGTGACTCGCACCTCTCTCCATATGCGGGGAATATATACTAAACCAAGGCAGGCTGTAAGTATGTTTTCTAACCATGGATAGGTTATCTCTAAGCATTGCTGCAAGTCCGCAGGAATGATTCCATCAGGTCCAGCCGATTTAAAGGGCTCAAAACTAGAAATGGCCCATAATATCTTCTCGCGAGATAGAATAGATTCACTGTCACACGGCATTGTGATATTCGAGGGATCTTCAGGTGGGGATGTTATCGAACTTCCCGGGAAATGAGCGTCCAGCAGACACTCAATAGTTTCAAGGCTCGAGGACGTCCACGATCCGTCTTCCTTTTGAAGGAAGCTGGGCATAGATGGATTTGATGCCATCATTTTCCTAAATCTAGAGGTCTCGGAGGCCCCTTCGATACTTTGACAGAATTTTTTCCATGCATTGCGTTTGGCTGATCTTACCTCTTACCGCCGCACCCATATGGACAAAAAATCTCTGCAAATCTCGATGGAAACGGATTCAAACGTGCCAGAATGCAGCTATGCGTACAATCACTGGATGTGTACGCATGACATCACAAGATCACCCCCACCAAGAAACTAAGCTGCTTAATCTGAAAACTCATAATGAGCTACTCGCAAAGCACTATCTTTTTGGTTGCTATCGTAGTCAACACCCGAATTTCGATCTTATGGACAAAACCCCACCTCCACGTCATGTTAGACGTACATTAAGGGACAAGGAAAGGGAAGTCCAGAGATTCAAAAGAGTTCCCCTCGATAACACCAACAACTACAAGGCGGCTCTAAAGCAGTTGCATACTAGCGAGGTAACAATAGCCACGAATGATCTGTCATTAAACCGTGTCCTTCGAGCTCGACCACCAGATATCTCCAATGACGAACTACGGCACGATTATCTGTGGCGCCAAATTTTGATGATTCCATTTCATTAATATTGGCCTGAAACGACCAAATCTGCAATCCTTTTTCGCGAAATCGTAACGGTTCTCCGGATATTCAATGTCAAAGTTTGACATTTATATGGGGTAGTTCAGTTTTTAATGGGAAATTGGGGGTATTTTTTACCACAGTTTGATGAGAATCAATAGCCTTGCCCCGAAAATAACATTTTCAATTTATTTTGCCTCGCTGTCTAGCAAATTTTACAATTCTTGCTAGCAAATATATTTTGACTTTTCATATTATTAACATCTTTGCCAAATTGGTAAAACTTATTATTCTAGTGGGACCGATTAAAATTAAAACGTCAATTTTATGGCGTCGAATACTTTCCCCAATGTGTAAAGCGGAAATACCCCCCTTTTCTTATCAAATTACTTAACTGGCTTCATAGAAAAGTCAAACTTTGACATTGAATATCTGGAGAACCGTTACGATTTCGCGAAAAAGGATTGCAGATTCGGTCGTTTCAGGCCAATATTAATGAAATGGCATCATCAAAATTTGGCGCCACAGATACTGAAATCTCCCCCGAACTACAGCTACCTAGAGCCACACGTACCACTTTGGCTCAGCTTCGATCTGGATGGTGCTCCAGACTAAATTCATATTGGTCCCGTATCGACAGCACGATTGCAGACACTTGTCCAGCATGTGGAGCCAGCCCGCACAACGTGGACCACCTTTTCAATTGTAATGCCGCACCAACGCATCTAACACCCATTGCGCTTTGGGAAAAACCCATTGAGGTGGCAACCTTCTTAGGCGTCGAACTTGAGGAGAGGATGCCAACCATTTACGAATGACACTAGTTCCCCCCCCCCCTCCTTACTTGCGCCGCTACAACAACAACAACAACAATCCATTAACCTCTAAAATGCTATTTGGATTTGAAAGAAATTAAAGAAAAGAAGAAAGAAATTAAAAGAGAAAACAATATTGCCGCACACGCACGAAGAATTTGAATTTTTCATTCTGATAAAAAAAATTTCCAAAACTAAATCTAAATTCACAAGGGAAATCCCCAATCGTTTACCTTCGAATTTAGCGTAGACAACAAAAATTCACATTTTATCTCCGAAAACGCTGTCATCCTATCTACGAACCCTACTTTATCTATGACAGAAACCTCATTGAATATGGAAAATTATGTGCCAATGACCGCTTATATACCGCAGCAAAGATAAAAAGTTTTAGACAAATTTAAATTATTTTTGGACGGCATATACGGGCTGCACTAACTAATCGAAACTAAATTTAGTCTCGCTCGCAACATATGGCGAGGTGCTTGCCAATCCATAATGCCTAGACAAGCGACTGTCTCTGAAATTTATCCAGGAAGAGCGAAGTCGTCTTGTTACTGGAATGATATCGTTTTCGATTTTCGTTTCGCTACAAAGTTTATATGAAATTCCTGGTGAGAAAAACGCGAGATTAACAAATTCCAATCATAATAATTGTCCAAATAATCGAAATGTCAGATAAACCATTTCTAAACATCTGCACATTCCACAACCAATTCGAATAAAAAGAAGAAGAAGAAAGTTAATACGTGAACTAGACTAGGACGGTATATTCACCCTATGGAAAAGGTACTATCTCCAAAAATGTTTTAAGATAGTTTAAATTAAGAGCCGGTATATAAGCGCTCAATGATAAAGTTCGGACTTATCCGAGAAACCGACCACATTCCAAATTCTTCAACATCTTCGAAAACGCTGCCAGTCGACATCACAACCTACCTTCAGCCATGGCAAAAACCGTATCTAGAAATTTTTCTGGTACTGGCCACACTATTCGCACCAACGGCACCGTCTCGCGACTTTCATTTGAACTAATCGCGACATGCTCGCCGACAACAAAACGACATAACCTCATCGCGCTTTCACTAATAAATATCAAAAAGTTTTGCATTTGCGACGACACATCTTTGAGCCGTTCGTCGACCTGTTTCATTGGCAATGCGCTTGTGAAAAGGATTTCATCGCGGATGTAGGAATCGGTGAAGATGTTATCCGTTGTAATTGGACACACTTTGGCGTGTTTGTCTTTATCTCGCGATGTCACTATCACTTTGCACTTGTCACAGGAGAACCATAGAACGGGTGTTTTTTTCGAGGATGATTTTGGTGGCATTTTTACTTATTTTACAGGAAATTTTGCGTATTTTATGAGAGGGTTCCCGAAAACACGATTTGTTTTGACAGACAGAGTAGTGTTGAATTTTTGCGTTAGGTGGCTACGGCACCGAAGTGTGCCGATGATTTGTTTATGGCGATACGAAAGCAACCGAACTAGTTTGGCAATCAGCTGATAGAATCTTGCGGAAAGAATGAAATTCAGAGGAATCAATTTCTTCCTGGCTACTTCAATGTATTAAAGGAATATATCTTCAGCCAAAATCACAAAAAGCAGCCATGTGGTCGAATCATCCAACCGATGGCGAATGATTGCCAACGGAATGAGTAGGCTCAATATTGAATTTTCTTAAATCTACTCTGTATTTTGTACAAATTACAACTTTTTCAACAAAAAAACCTTCGCAGCTCTTACTGCTGATTCAACCGGAACTTTTCACCCTTCTTGAAACCGTCCGTTCTTCTCAGATGGAATAGAAGTTTCTCCGAAATTTTCTGCGCTGCACTAACCGTCAGGACGAGTGTGTTATACTTGAGCATGGAATACACGTTCAGACCGTACACCGGCATCAGATTTACATAGGCAATTTCATCCGAAGCAGCGCTGATGTTCTCCGGACACAAATCGTCACTAGAAATAAATGCGTATTAAAAACGATTTCTGCTAAATGCATAAACGTCACTTACTCATCCACAATGAGAACCGACGGTCCCCAATTCCTCGCCTCCACGAGATCCTTCAAGTATTGTGGATCACTACTCGGTATCATGAGGTCCTGAACGATATGCAAGTCGTCCTGCGCCAATTTCACCGACAGTGCCGATGTGAGACCATGCACGCGGGTATAGAACGGCAACATGTAAAAATGCGTGGTTGGATTGCGCGGTCCATGTATAACGCCACCGCCTCGGAACAGGGGCGAACGGATAGAACCATGCCGGGCTCGACCCAATCCCTTCTGGGGCCACGGTTTACGTCCGCCACCACGCACCTCCGCCCGTGACTTTGCATGTGCGAAGCTCACATAACGATACTTTCGTTGCCAGTCGACATTTTCCTGAATGATATCGACACGGGGCTGTGCTGCAAACACGTCCGGATGCAATTCGATAAGTCCCAACTTCCTTTCGTCGACTGTGTCGAAATTCTCGACCCAAACTTGTCGCGGCTCGCGGTATAATCCCAGCGGATCGTCGGCAAGTTTTGAAAGAATCACCGTTGAACTGGGTGCGGCGGTTGTTGTGGTCGACACTGTATGAACATCACGCAAAGCGGAAATTCTTAAATTTCGAAGGGAATTCCGCAATGCAGTCAACATTATGATTATCTCGCGAAATGAAATTTTCCCGGTCCTCTTTTTAATCACAGCACGACGATACGAAGCAAAAAAGGTTATGAACTCGCTCTCGCAGCTGTCTGTCAACCAATTCGTATCGCAGTGTTCGATGGTATTGCCAGACGAATCATTTTTTTCGAAATTAATTTTCTGAATGAAAATCAGATATCGGGGGTTTACCCAATTTGTGCGTGTTCAATTTACCTGGCGCCAAGTTATAAAACACGCACACATCGTCGTCCTGCATCGTCGTTATCGCCTTCAGGTAGCCACAGGAATCTTTTCAAGTGGCTCTTCCCACGGGATTTTTGATCAATGCATTATGTTTTCCTGAATGTGTAACACACATTGGCCCGATATGTAGTGAGGACGATATTTAAATTAAAGGAAATTCCTATTGAATTTTCGCGTCGTCGTTACAAAGAATGAATTAAAAATGTTGGTGATTTGCCGGCTTCAGATTTAGTTTTGGTTGGATCGCGAACGTGGTAGTAGATGTCTCAGAACGCAAAATAAGTGAATTTTATTAATTGTTCTATAATTTGCGCAATCATTTCAAATTTTAGTGTGAAATAAGTGTGTTTGTGTTTACATAAGTCGCATAAAAAGACAGCTTTCTAAAAAGTAAGTGAGATTACCTTATCGCAATTTCTTTTTGAGAACGAGACTGTTGTGTATTTTGGGATCAAGTGTGATTTACTATCTACTCGCCCGGCCTACATAGGATGCCAAATATCAGTCTCCGTTTCTATAATCCTTTCGACTTTAGGACATATTTCTCTATGTCAATATGATTCAATTAATCTGTTTCATCCTTGCTAGAAATCTGGGGAAACATGAGGTCCATGTTCGTCCCCAACATATGCGCCTAAACGTCGAGAAAGTATATCCTTGGATTTAATTGGATGGATTAATGGATAAAATGGATTTTAAGTAGTCAAATGAGCCGAATACAATCTAATTCATGAATTCGCCGTGTATCTGCATAACATTGTGTGTCGACAAACGAAAAAAGGTGTCTCCCAGAATGTTTCTTCTATATTTATGGAGCGCAGTAACTCGATCTGCATACTTACACCATCTTTTCGGGAGGCCATTGCCTAGTTGCGTAAGGATGCTCAATACCTCTTCAGTCTTCATACTGTCTGCCATATATCTCCTGCCTTTCACTATATGATTTATCAAATTTCCTCGTTAGCCTTCTATGCATTAAAAACCTCCAATTCGCGATAATCATGTCAGCTTGGCATTCAAACATGTCTTCCAATTGTTGACAATTATTTGCTGGTTTCTTCAAAATGATCGGTGTGGCAGAATCAAGAATAGTGTTTTTACATTTTGACCATTTGACCACCAAATGTTTCTCCCAGCATCTCGAACAGAAATTAATTGACGTTATACCCTGCACAGTACAAAAAAAAAACTTACTCCAGCTTGGCCTCTCTTTTTCCATACTCTTTTCAATACGCCGATGTGAACAAGCTCACAAGCTGTAACTTCATTTACATGTTTTCCGACTCCCTCACATCGAAAATGAGTTAATTTGATTATCACAGTTGGTAGCATTTAATGGAATTTTCGGTATTGTTCGTGGCCTCGCGAATTAAAAAAAAAAAAGTTTCATGTTTCCTATGTTTCGTACGTCAAGCTGTAGGCAGTCTGTGTCGTTAATTGTGCGCTTATCAACAAGTCTCCTACAACTCCCTGTAGGGCAGCTGTGCTGTAAATACTTTGGCGAACGTGCGGATGCGACACGAGAAGAGGATGGGTCGTGTTCGATGATCTGGACTAGAGTTCGGGTTCTCCTTATTTCTGCACCATATTTGAGAGTTGAGATCTTTATATCTGCTTCATGTGTTAGTCCCCATGTGGGATCCCTAATGCCTTCCCTACCTGCGAGTATGAATTGTAGTGCGCCTGGGATTGATTGCAATATTGCGCCATCAGATTCTTGACAAGTGAATATGCTTTACCAAATTTTACAGAATTTTTTGTGTTCTGAGAGAGATTTTTTGTCGAGCCGTTTGTCTACCGTCATAATCCGTTCCTCCGAATTCGCTTACTGCTCCATCAACGGCGCTGATTTGTCGTCAAGCCATGCTGATATTAACATTAACATCTGCATGATGGCTTGCTGCATCTTTTACGTGACTGAATCCGGACTTCTCGTCGACTAGTCCTTATTCAAAAATTCTAGACTATCACATTGTAGTTGCGTTACGTTTAGCAAGCTCATTTTTCAACTTGCAATCAAGGCATATTTCTCACAAGCATCCAGGGACGGTCTTAGTTTTTCAACTTCGTAGAATATTTTCTTCTAACAATAATAGGGACACTTTACAGGGAATAAACACTGAAAAATAGTCCAATAATGGCATTTGGCGCCGTTTTTTGCTCCAATGGAACCTTATTGTAACACTGAATTACGCTTAAAAAGACATACATCATGTGTTATATCATCATTTTCTCGCGTTTGCAAAAAGAAAAAAAAATCCCGCATCCAGCGTCGAACCAGCGACTGTCGTACGCCAGTCCGATGCCTTAACCACTCGGCCAACCTCACATATAGTCATCATTGCTCGTAAACACTACAAGTGGTTCGTTGCTTCTATCGAAATGCTCAACACTTCTTTATCGCAATGCACCTTTTTCTTTATATGTCAATCAGTTGAAGCTAATTAAATTCACACATTCATCAATAAAATGCAGCCAGTTTCTGCGCTGAGATTATCTTAATTGATTCAATGAGTGAGGAAATGTTGGTTTCATGCAATATTTCAATGAATTCAATTCAAGAAACGTGATATTCCAGAGCACTTCATAAGTGTCAATTCTTTAAAAAATCACAAAGTCCATCTTTCTTTAAAACTACGCTGAACAATTTATTGGATGATGACACGAATGTCACACTATAAAAATGGAACCGACTGTGTTATAGAAGATTATATGCATGTGTGTGTGTTGATTTCGAGTCAGACTGGATGAAGTGCTTCTTTAAAGCATACGAATTGCTACTTGGGCCCAAGTAACAATTTCATTCCTATAATACTTCGTAAAATATTCCTTTCTAGCATTAATAGGGGCACTTTACAGGGTATAACCACTGAATAACAGTCCAATAATGGCATTTGGCGCCGTTTTTTTATCCAATAGAACCTTATTGTAGCACTAAATTATGCTTTAAAAAGGCGTACGTCATTTGCTTTATATCATCATTTTCTGTCATTGAACGAATTTGCAAAAAAAATAGAAAAACAAAATTTCCGCAGCTGGCTTCGAACCAATGTCTGTTGATTGCCTGTCCTACACGCTACCCACTCAGCTATCCTCACATATGGTCGGCATTGCTCGGAAACACTACATGGTTGTTGCTACTATAGAAATGCTTGACAATTATTTATCGACTCTTTTGCACTGCACCCTATCATACATTTATCAATAAAATAGAGCGAATTTCTGCGCAGAGATCACCCTAATTAATTTCGAAGATAACAATGAGTGCATACGTGTGGGTTTCATGCAAGATTTGAAGGATTTCTATTGCAGAAATTGTGTATTTCAGAAAACTGTGTCAAGTGTCAATTCATTAAAAATTCACAAAGTCCATCCTTGTATAAAACTACGGTGAACAATTTATTGGATGACCATACGAATGTCACACTATAAAAATGACACCGACTGTGCTATAGAAGAATATAATGCATGTGTGTGAGTTAACTTAGTGAGACCATTGCATGTGTGTGCTGTATCATCCAATAAACACAAGAGTGGAGTATTTAAAGGAGTACGTTTTTAGGTTAACGTTTAGAGACAGTTTTATCGAAGTTTTATACCACCTTCTTTAAATTTATTCCATAATGAAGATATAAGCTTTCCGGAAAATACTTTAATGATGTTTTATCGCTTCAAAATATAACTTTAAGCGATGTCACACGATAAGTGAATTTCGTGGTACTATATGATTGCTACAGTATGGAGTGCTTCTTTAAAGAAAACGAATTGTTGCTTGGGTTTGCCTTTACCGCAATGTAATTTTTCCATCTGACCCCGCCTATGATTTGACGTTTTTTTAATGACACAGCCAAACTTTAATTTTGCAGTTTTTTTTATAATTTAATGAACCAAATCGCACACTGCGCGTTTAAATTATTATTTCACACAAAAAAATAACAAAAATTGCGAAATTGTCACTTTTGATTCAACAAGTACAATGACAAGTGCCAGTTGGTATCGCGAGCTACCAATTGGCGAGCAGTGTGGATACAGCTTTCTTCTTCTTCCTTGCCTCGTTCTTTATACCGCTCCATGGTTTCGCGTTGCTAGACCTGCAGTGTAGGCACATCGCCCGTTTTGGCGATAATATCTCAGCATGTTTCTACAGGCAGCTCTATCTTGGATCGTGTCATCGCCGAGACCAATGCGTTGTTGTTGCTTTTTCATTTGACACATCCAGGTGTTCTTCGGTCTGCCTCTGGCCTTGGGTCCATCAAGTGGAACTTCCATTGATATCGCTTTCTTTGCTGGGTTCTCAGGCGGACGCCGTTGAACATGGCAATACCAATCCATTTGTCGGTCTTCGAGCTTTTCGGTGATTGGTTGGTCTATGGACAAGCTGCCTCGGATGTAGCTACTATTGATGTGGTCCCTTTTGGTTACACCAACTGACATGCGTAACATTTTCATTTCAGTCGCTGTCATTTGTTTCGCGTAACCAGCATACATGGTCCAGCATTCTGATCCATACATGAGTGCGGGACGTACAACCGTTTTGTACAACTTGCCCTTTAGCTTCAGTGGCATTTTCTTATCGCAGAAAACTCCAGAGTTTTCTCGCCACGTCATCCACCCAACCTTTGTGCGATGTTTGATGTCATCATCGCATGTAGCTCCGTTGTTCACCATCGAGCCAAGGTACTTGAACTTGGTACAAGACTTAAGCTGCTCTCCTTTGACGTACATTTCTGGTATCGGTGCATCTGGGTCTGAGAATGGGCAGCATAAGAACTCAGTCTTTGTTATACTTACCCTCAGTCCATGCTCCTCCAGAATGTCACACCATTTTGTAAGTGCAGCTTGCAAGGCAACGATGTTTGGGCTACTGAGGACTATATCATCGGCAAAAAGAAGAGATATTACTAGGCCGTCGGAGATACGTGTTAATAAGTAGCACATGATGATGTTGAAGAGCAACGGACTCAATACACTGCCCTGGTGTACTCCGACATTCACCGGAAATTCTTCTGATTCACCGGCTGTGCATCTAACCTTAGTCGTAGCTCCATCATACATGTCTCGTATCAGCCTGACGTATGCCTCGGGGAGTGCTCTCAAGGCCAACCATATCAGATCACGAGGTACTCTATCGAATGCCTTTTCCAAATCGATGAACACAAAGTGCAAGTCCTTTCGTGCTGCTCTATACTTTTCCATTGCAATACGAATGCACTGAATCGCATCGACTGTAGATCGACCTTCAACAAAGCCGCATTGATTGTCATGCAACCGCACAATCTTTCTCAATCGGTTGCAGACAACTCGCTCGTAGATCTCGTAGATACCGCTTTAAAGAACCCAATTATCGAATTTGTATAAAGTCTTCCTCTGTTGCCGGACAGAAAAAAACGCAGCTATTAATTTTAACAGAAAATTTTAATCAAATTTTTTTTTAATAGAATTTCCTTGCATTCGGAGTCCGTGAATTTTTCGTGTGTGTACAACCTTAAAATCTAATTCGAAAATTAAATCTGGCAATCATACACCTGTTGAAATCTCGATTTTCGAATATACCACAAAACTCACCACTCCCTTTAAAATGCATGAGTGCAAGCAGGACGACTAGACATATTGGTGACGTCAAACTCAGAAAACAGCTCGCTCGCTCGTTGCGTTTTGGTTGCCTTGAAATCTCGTTTTTGATAAAAGTTTTCCGTGTACCGTTCGGCCGCTCAGTTACGTTACGAATTCGGTGGTGAGCAAGAAGCCAAGTGCAAGCTTTGTGTTGTCGCGAAATCCCGTGTGCCTCCATCATTACAAAAAAAGTTTACTCCGGACCAACCATTTCATTTCAGTCAGACGCATTTCGCATCTTGGCCGAATAGCATTGCATTGAACCTCTATCCATAAAGTGGTGAAGATTTAGACAAATTTTTTAATCGAGTCGTGTGTCTCGGTATCCAATTTCCGTGTTCCAGCCATTTTGTGTGTGGATTTTTCCTAACAATCGCTCCGCGAGTTGTTCGTGTGCAGTGCAACACCAGCATTTGACAGCATTCAATTCGCGCGCGCGCTCGTTACCTGAAAACCTGCTTTTTCGCTCCAACTTTGGGGAAATCCGTTGTCTTTTCGAAGTATCCCGTTTCGACGAGCACTGTGTGCAATCAAGCAGCTAGCAACGCAACAAAAAAACGCCATAAATGTCGGAATGAAGGACAAATGCGATCGTCGACGATTACTTTCGGTTTGCATTTAGAAGACGCGGCAGTGTGTTGTGAAAGTCTTGCGTCTCGCGAGTGTTTCTGTGCGAAACAGTAAAAGGAAAAATTATTGCGCTCGTGTCGTCCCTTGGTGTGTTTAGCCGTTTTTTTGTGACCTCTCTTAAAGGCTGTCGTCCCCTGATCTCCGTGCCCCTACACACAACAGTCTCCCTCTCTAAATAAATATGTGGAATCCAAATTCAGGTGCCGCTGCTTCCGAAGAATCAAGGAAAGATGTTTCCGTTTCAGACAAATCTCTAGCCCAATCGTGGACATCGTCGTCGAGTGCCAGTGTATCAAGCAGTGATAAGAGTCAGTTGCAACAGCCGTCGCAACAAGGAACTCTAGACACCGGGAAACAGTTGGAACAGGAAAGTCAATCGTGTGACGTCGATTCCGGCTTCCTGTCCGGTCCGCAATTGTCCGGCTACGACGATAGCGACTACGGTATCGCGGCGGGTGATAACAGTGGTGAGGGATCATCTTCGCAGGGCTCGCACGAATCGCAGCCCGCGAACGTCGATCGCGCTCCGTTCAAGAAACAGATTACAGTCGTCGAAGCACAGCCTCCGGTGTTGGACTCGGGTCTCGAGATAGACGTGTCAGCGTCCGACATTCAGGACGCATCCACAGATCATCCCAATCCACAACAGTCAGTCGGAACAACGTCACCAAAAGCTACGCACATGATTCTCGAGAATAAACTCGATGCTGGACTCACAGAATGGTTTTGCAATTTAACCCTGAAAAATGCCGATCAGCAGCCTCTTAACAATTTGGGCTGCCCAGACGCCCAAACATCAACCGCGGCCGTTGTCTCATCATCGTCCGGCTCGACGTCTGGCAGCCAGGCGGCCTACGTTACAGACGATCGCAACAAACAGCCGTGGGAGATTTATTATCGCCAAAATGAAGACGGCGGTGACACGTAAGTGTTGTGGTGGGCCGACGGCCAACCCAAACAGAAAACATCCCCATGAATGTGTCCACTTGAGAAATAAATTTTGTTTTTTTCGTTGCTTTTATTTCTCTCTCCGCAGACAGTTACACATCGCCTGTATTACGGGCTACGCCCAAGTTGTGGCCGCCTTGATTGATCTTGCCCCGCATCCTTGCTTGCTGGACATCCAGAACGACGATGCTCACACCGCTCTACATTTGGCCGTTATGGCCGGACGTCGCGATATTGCACGAATGCTGCTTGTTGCAGGTGCAAAGGTAAGAATGGACCACTCTGTCGCTCAGTTGCCACAAGGACCTCTTAGCTAAAACAATGTTTTTTGCTGCTCTTCTCATTCACAGGCAACTATGCGCGATCATAACGGCAATACGCCACTTCATCTTGCTTGCATTTCCGGAAACATGGAATGCGTTAAAGCCCTCACAACGCCCATCACTGCCAGCGAAATTCAGGAGAGTAGCAAAAAGTTGCTGCTCGCCGGACACGACAAATCGACACTTCGACGATGCACACAACTTCCCCCCGATCTCGAACAACGAAACTATGACGGTGAGTGTGATTTTGGGATTTTACCATTATTTGTCCATTATTCGGTGTAAAGCGTCCGCCTCTGATTGTTGCACGTAAATCTAAAAATAAACATCGCCCTCGCAACCATATCGACACTGCTCTGGCTCTGACGGTGTCTTTTGTTGGTCACGGGACCTAATCCGTCAGCCATCATTGCATGTCTAGCACTTCTGACGTGAATGGTGGTGCGAAGTCATCGTTCGCAAAAAAAATATGGCCCAATGTCCACGTCTTCCAATAATCCGGTATTTCCCGGTTCACCCAATCCTGCTGGCAATTCCTCCTCCCTCGCCTACGTGACCACTCCAAGATTCCTTTTCATTTTGAATCGATGCAATATTTTTGGAAAAGCCACACGTCAACCTGCCCATTCCCCATCCCCGGCTTCGCATAGCAATGCCATGAAAATTCCTTTTCTTGGGCGCTATTTTCGCACACACGTCGTGTCGGTCGCCTTACAAATTTGTACGACGGCTATTTCGAGTGTTGTGCGGCGCATGACCAAATTGAGTTGAATGCCGTGCCGTCTAAAAATAAAATAGGTCAGCTTTGACGTCGCTAGAGTGTATCGCTATGTGCGTTCATAGCTGTTCGTTGCCATTTGTGTACAGAGGAGCACCCTCTCTCACATCCTTGTCATTCCTCCACGTCAATACATCATCAATTTGTTGGTGTAGAGTCATGTTGTGCGCTCATAGCTTGCGTGTTTCCTTTTAGTTGTTCCCGCTGTCTTTAGGTGCCTTGAATGCCATGCCTCCCGTTCGTTGTCTCGCTGTTTTCCTTTCGAATTCAAAGCAATGTTTGACGTCAGGTGAAACCATTTTGGGTAATTTTGATATTTTAGGCACAGGCAGCATTAGAAGGACAGTTGCTGGAAATTAACGTACAACTCACACTGCGAGGCTAGTCTCTTCAACTCAACTTTGTGGACCAACGTCTCTTAGTCTTTGGGTTGCGGAAATTATATCCGCGAGTGGAAAAATGCCTAAATGAATGCTTCGCATAACATTGAACGCATGTTCTAGCCCTATATAGGCAAATCTTTCCAAACTTCCACCAAGATGAACGGAATTCGTCTGGTAACGAATAACAGACTAGACTAGAAAACATCCTAACATACATCTTCCAACCGTTTACCGGATTCCATGCCAAATTAACATCCCCAGGCATCTCATCCCGCCGCGCGCCGCCCGTCTCATCCATTCAGAGTCATGTGCCTCGCATAAAAATACGACAAAATAATAAACACACTATCCACACACAAATACGCGATATATACACAAAAATGTAATGTCTGTATGAAACTGAAAATGAAAATACAAAAAAAAAAATGATTTTCTTGGGTTTTTCCCAACATTTGTTCGTCGTATCGTGTTTTGTGCCACCGCGCCGCCGGGAGCACACAAGACACACAAGCATTGATGGCAACAGCAACAGCACAAAAATATGTGTATGTATGTACAAGTAGTTGGGTCTCGCTAATGGACGAAGAAGAAGTCTTGTAGCAGCTAGCCAACAGATTCTTGTCTAGTACTCTCGAGTGCGTACATCGAGCAGCGATGAATTGTTCGCTCTAGCCGATTTCTGAAGCAACTTATGTGAGCGCGGGGGGAAACTACTCATAATGATGATGTCGTCAGCGGGAATCCAATAATACACAAATCAAACCTTGCTGCTAGGCGCTAGAGTATGGCTACTATACGCTATAATGATTTCAGATTAGACACATTTTACAGCTGTTGCTGAGAGAGAGAGTGTCAGAGCGGTCAGAAGAGTGATCTGTTTTGTTGGATCGCGCTGCTGAATATTTCAAGTATGTTTGGCTTCTGTTTTTGGAATGTCATTGGAACGTACGTGTATGTTTCGTGAGCGAAACTGTTGCTTCATCGGGTACATAGTCTAGTTTTTCGGCTAGAGTTGTGTAATCGATTTTTAATGTCCTTCAACAAAACGGAAGATACGAAGAACACGAAACATGGGCAGATATTCGTTTTTTCTGTCGTTAAAAATCCCCGCAGGGGGGTCTAGGTCCTTGTGACATCAGTCAAAAAGGCTGTGTAGTGGGACAAAGATCTTTGGTGAGTTGCGACACCTCGTACCTAGCAGCGCAGGGAGGCCCCTGGTATGGTTGATACGCCATGGCGTGGATCTGTACAAAGACCATTCGGGCGATACCGTTCCCGAGCTCCCTAGTTATGTACGGGTAGCTCTTGGCGTGACCGACCTCCTCCCATAACTTACGGGAGGGAAGTCATAAATAGGCCGAGCACGATAAACGGTGTTCCCTGGTGGGGGGTTCACCATACGGTTAATCGTGTGAGCTTCGGAGCTGGCGGCTTCGCAAAACCCGAGCCTCGAAGGGGCTAGTTAGGGAGAACGGCCTTGGTGGAAGATGCCTACGTGCCTATATCTAACTAGTTTGTGGATTGATGACCACACGGCCCGAATTGCATTGCTGACTAGTATACTGAAGGGGCCGCCCGGATGTGAAAAGCAGTGCTACGAGTCTGCTTTAAGCAGACGAGTAGTCACAGGTCCAACGAGCCTGGGATGTGCACGTCTGAATTTGTACGTGAGGTCTAACCAATAGGGGGCCGAAGGAGGATCACACCTGCTATAGAGAAGTCCTTAGCGAATAGTGTACCTCGGGGATGGGTGTGCCCAGGGGACCATGGTCCTTGCCCATGAAGGTGTTGGCCTCGAGGTGGCTGTAGGGTGTTACCCGAGACATCGAGCTGGTGATGCAGCCCTGGGGTTGGGTTTCTGAAGGTGAGTGCATTCACTGGATGGAGAAATCCCCAGCGTGTGATCTGACAATAAGACCTTGTCAGTAAAACGCCGAAGGTCCAAACCGCCCGAAAGACCGGGAGGTAAGGCCGTAACGGCTAGGTGCTCCCCTGACGGTATACCTCGTAGATGGTATCTATGTCGTTAAAATGTCAAGGAGATCAAGCGATACCAGTCAAAACTCTAAAAACTTTATGTCAAATAAAAGCTGAGGTACATCAAAACTCATTCAAAAATGTACATTTAAAATCGCCAGATTTATAGCATTCAAATCTTTCCAGTGACCCTACTGGCACCAATGCCAGTGTGGTCTAAAACAATGAAACGAGACATTGCTACCCTATGAACCTTACGACGTCATGCGTCATGAGCCGAGCACTCTCAATATTTTCTGCCGAAAATTAATCCAGACGTGGGAGAATGTATCTCTGTCATTTAACTGCACATCCAATGATTTCCCCTCCGTGCATGAATACGTGCGAGCTTTTTGAGCTTTCCGCTTCGGGTTGCCGGAGCCTTCTTCAATATTTTGGCTTAATTTTTTGAATTTCATCGAGTTGGTTCTTTTCTAAATAATGGAAATCTGGAAAATATTTGTTATATGTATTGTTGTTTTTGTAGTAGCGATTCAGAAATATTTATCTTTTGAATCGAGGTTAAGATGGAATTCCAAACCACACTTCGTCAATTCAAAAACTGCCGGCTCTATCCACTGGCTGCCGAATGCCTAATAATTTGACATCATTCGGCTCTTTCCAGTCCGAAATTTGTGACGTCATTGATTGGATTTGCTCCCCTGTGGGTGTAGACCGCCCTCCAGCAATCAAAAACCTCCGGTCTCTTGGGGTGAACAAAATGAATTGAAAACAGAACTGGTTGGCGTCAGATGCTTACTTGTTGATTTAGCCCATTTCATCCCATGTGTTGTGTATGCTGTTTGCTTCGGCCACTGTTTCCCTACCGCGCGGTTGTCCGTAAGAGCGAACTTTAACTATTCTACTAACGAATTTCCAACTGCACTTGCAAATTTGTGAGTCTGATCCGGGACCGACGACCTTTTACTAAAAAGCAAATGTTTTCAACATTTGTTGGAATATTTCAATACGCGCAACCTATTTCGTGTAGTGCAGTGGGTCTTGGTTTATATGCAACCTTTAGATTCGATTAAAGGACCTGGCTTTCTGTATAAGATTCGACTAGGAGCTTTGGGTGTTTCATGTATGCAAGAAACGGTTTCTTTTCATAGAGCTTCAAAATGAATAATGGAATACACTAAGGCTTCATGCACACGACGCGAAAACGACTCGCAAGCTCGACACATCGAAATGCATTGGCTCTTATGGGAAGCTCATGACGAGCGACAGCAAGCGAGAGCCACGCACAGTCAAAACACGGCTCGCGAGCCGTGAATTTGCGGATTGTGGTGCACGATATGTGAAAACACGTCTCGCTAGTTGTGATTTGACAGCGGCACGGCTCTCGCTGTCGTGAGGTTCCCATAAGAGCCAATGCATTTCGATGTGTCGAGCTTGCGAGCCGTTTTCGCGTCGTGTGCATGAAGCCTTAGTGTAACGTGTGATAAAGAAGACGTCAGACGTTTTGTGACTTTTGCACAAAACACGAATCAGATGAGTTTTTTTCTCTGATTAGGAACGGAACAAAGCTTCACTATATCATACCAGAGTCCACGCAGTCGAATCAGCTTCTACGAAGAAAAGTTTGGGCGTAATATTTGAAAAAAGAAAAGGGTCGATTTCATCGTCCGGAACTTAATTGGCTCTTTCTGCCTCAATCACCATTTTTCCCAGCCAACCATTGCCCGGAAAGGACGCAGCCGTACATGTTTTATTGTGCAGAAGAGAAGAACGATGAAGTAGCAATACTACACTGGGATAATATTAAAGGTGAAACAGACCCGCTTACAGTGAAAAAACTTCTATACCCTGACCCCTACTTGCTCAATGAACAAGGACACAATTCTGTAAATTTGTTAATCCACTCTAATATCGCTGGTCTGTAGCAATTCACTTTCAGGCTAAGGAGTCCGCAGACATCTGCATATTGGGAGCCACTGCTGTAAGCACTGAAATCACCTTGTTGACAGTGAGTGGCTAATCCCATTCCCGAAACTAAGGACTCACTAGGGGACTGTTATCATGGTATCATCACGTTTAGATTCGTCCATTACAACCTAAAATTGAAAATTTTTTGTGTGCATTTTCAAGTAATAGTATTTCTACAAAATTTACAAAAAAACGGGTTACCTATACAATTAGAGTTGCCAGCCTGGAGACTTGGTGTTTCGAAAGTAACCTTCGGATCTCCGGGTTGAGGGTCCAGCATTTCAGTCAATGGGCCGAAGTGACAGATTCCATGCGGAACTCGTGACTAAATGATTCACTACACTAAACGTCGGCTTTACACCAATTGTCTTCCGTTTTAAGGTACGTGTTCGTAGACATGATTAAGGTTTGTGTTCGTAGAGACGACTCATGGGATGATCGCTCAGCGATCGTAGTTTAACATCCAATTCCGAGCCCTATTTACATATTTTTTGAATGTGGCGACATTCCTTGTATCAACTATGGCCTAAAGTAAGCTGACCAGACTCAAGAAGACCCAATGCTGTACACATACTTGCGGAGTTCCCCTTCACGCCGATTCGGAGAAAGAATAATATCTCACGAAACGAGGGAAATATGCGAAGAACCTTGGGAATGCATGTTTCGGTTGAAAATGCGACTGCCACAAGAACAGATCAGCTGGAATTTACTAAGATAACTTAACATTATAGCGAAAATCCGTATTATGAGATAATCTAGTGATACAATAGGGTTCTTATTGAGCGGCATTAAGGCTGTTGTTGTTGTTCATGCTGTATTAACTTGCTTGACCAATACTAAATCATGCTACCAGGTATGCAGTTATGTAAAAATTGTCTCGAATAAAATCACAACCATCTCGATCACTCATTCGCCGGACCATCTTTCGGTATTACTTCACAGGGGCGGTCTCAGTGTCTTTACGTCCTGCTGCCTTTCTCGTTCTGCAAAACATTATTGTATGCTTACTGAGGCCTATTTTTACCGCATCCAACTCCAGTGCGGGAACGATTCTTAAGATTTGCGCTTGGTATTGCAGACAAACCTTCAATTTTAAGTTCAGGATCGAACTTTAAAAGTTTAGAGTATTCTGCATACTGATAATTTCAGGCGATGCTATACACTTCTCAGTTCTTCCTAAGATGCTTTGTCGCCTGACGGGCTCAAGCTCCCGCGTATCATTCAGGAGTCTCTAGTGCAACTCCAATTAAGTAGGTATACCAACATTAAGGTGGGGATTATGAAACATGATCTATAGTGCCACCTTGTCCGACGTACAATATATGCTTCACAGTGCCAAACCTATTCTTTCGGAATTTCAGCCAAACAAGCAAAATTGAAACAATTTCAAAAATTTGAAGCCATGCCTATTTTTCGATCTCGTCAGCAGACCTAAAAGAACATTTTTACTCGGCAGAAAAGCATAGAAACAATATGGTTGTGACTAGACCTTAAAATCCTTATTTAGAACTTATCAATTAAAAAAAAAAATGATAAAAATATCCTGACCACTGGTCCGCTCCCCCTCTGAAAAGCTATCTACGCCACTGGTTCTCCTTGACAAAAAATCCGAATTTGGAGCACAAACGAATGTTTTAACACGAAAAGCTATAACAGGGAAGGAAGAGTACTCGAAATAAGATTATACACATAAAATGGTAGCTTCCTCGCACATTTTAAATGTAGCTATGGAGTGGAGTCTGAGGAGAACCTCCAAACCGGTGGAAGGGTTCTTATCCTGGTTGCGATATTTCTGGAGGATTTTATGCAATTCTTCATGGTTAAGGACATATTGTGGAAAAACAAAACTTGATCTGAAAACCCTTGGCAGAGTCCTCCCTTTACTATGCTTTTACCTATAGAGGTTGATAGGGGAATCGGATTGAGAGTGGTATCCATCGTTTTGTGATAGGAAAAATAAATTAAAATCGCATCTTTTGACGTCTGCAACTTTTGAACCTTGGAAATGTTCACTAAATATCGACAGTGCAATGCTCTACAAGTCTGCCCAATTCAAAAATTCCGCTCAGGAACTTCCAGGTTATGGACAATTTTCGATTTGACGATTTGGGCAGCCGTAACTTCTGAACGAGGATAGGACCGGCTCATTTGGAGCAAATTTGAGCGCCAAGTAGCTCTACAACTTTGGCGGATTTTACAAAGATCGATAAGGGTCCCCGAGAAGTCGAGAATGAACGATTGCCAAGCATAAAATTACGCTTATTTCGCTAAATGTCGATCGTACAGGGCACAGGGGTCAAACTTTACACCTTAAAAGCAGACAAGACTGATCACCAGGCTCACCGAAGAGCTTATTATATACTGTAGTGAGTCGTGTGTGGCATGGCAAATGCTGTACACTTTGCTGTACATTTCCCAATGCTGTACGGCAGGTCGAAATGCTGTACTGTACAGCAAAATGCTGTACGTCTGGTCAGCTTAGCCTAAAGGAACATATCGGTATAGAAAATAAACGCATAAAATGCTAGGAACCGATAGTTTAAGTGCAATCCCTGACCGATCATCCCATGAGTCGTCTCTACGAATACAAACCTTTAAGGTACGTTGTCCTCGACGCGGCCGCACGACAGCGACTCGCTCATTTCATATAAAACTCGTTTCTCTCTCTTTTTAAAAAAGAGTTTTTATATGGAATGAGCCAGTCGAGCCGAATTTTTATATTTTTTTAATGCTGCTACTTTCCTAGTATCGACTATGGCCGTGTTTTTAAATTAGCTAACCTACACTATCCGGGGTAATTTTCATACAAACGCTAACCTGTGACTTTATTCAGGTTAGAAATTATATTGCTATCCAGATTTAATGAGCTTTCCAAAACTCGCCTAAATGTATGCAATCCCAATTATTTTCTAGTACGTTTTCCAATGACTAGCAAAAATTAAATTTTGAAATGAAAAGCTCTAAGGTATAGTTTACATGCAACACACAAGTGTGTGCAAAAAATATAGTTTTTGTTTGTAAATTCATTTTAAAAATGTTGTTCGTCGAATTCTTATTCTAACAAAATTATGATTCCTACATAAAAATAAGTTTTCATTAAAAAAAATTACATGTTAACTTTTGCGTTTGGAAAGTGAAAACGGGGCTTTGATATTTTTGAGCAATGTTTTGAAATTAATGGCAATGCCTACGTGACAATTTGAAACTTAACCTGGATGCTACCCTCGATAGTTTTTTTTGCGCGTCTGGGTTAGCAAACCTGCCCCCGATGTAAAAAAAACACGGCCTATGAACTAAAGGAACATGTCTACATAGAAAATATACAAATAAAGCGCTCAAAACCGGTGGTTTAACTTCGATCGCTGAGCGACCATCACATGAGTCGTCTCTACGAACACAAACCTTTATACAGCTGTTGGCGGGAGTTCTTTCATTCTGAAACCAATCTTCTTCGACAAATTCTGCTGGAAATGTTGCAAATCTAATAATTGAGCGAAGTGGTGAGATATTTTTCTGTTTCGGGTATTGATAAAAAGCTCAAACGAATTTACTGGTCATTTATTTTCAGAAAACCAGATAGGGTTTTGGTACCTAACCTAAAATAAATGTCTGATGTTTTGTTACAAAGAAAAACGTTCCATGTTTTCGCCAAATTTAGATATTTTTCGGCTAGTCGTCGTCCAATATGTTTTTGGGCAACCATCAGGATTTTCCAATGTACTTCTATGCAAACCATTTCGGCTCTTCGATACATACATATTATTATAAGATCTCTCTCTCTCTCTTTCTGGTTTTGACTTCTTGTGGGACATAGTGCTTTTTAAGTTTTAGTTTTAGAACGCCCTAAGTTAAGGCATTCACTACTTTCTATTCGTACTTAAATTGTTTAGGAACCCCCATTTCTAGATTTCTCAGTGCCTTGTACCTAAAAAGCGGTTGGGTTGTGACTGGAGTCAAAAGAGCATATAAAATATGCACAATATTTTGTTAAGAACATGTGTCGTAAATTTGATAAAATATGTTTTGCAGAATTGGCATGATTGCATTTTTTTGCAGTTTTATATTGACTGTGTGTTTATGTCCCACCATATCTTCCATATTCCATATCTAAAAACAGCAAAAATAGTTCATCTTTCTTGGAATATTTCCTACATACTTTATAGAAACAAAGAAAATGTTTCAAAACTCTAGATACACATCACAATCTGTCTTTATATATCTGCGCAACGAAATCTTTATGAACACAATTTATAGTCTCTTTAAAAAAAAAAGGAACTAGTCATAGTCCGAGACGACAAATCTAGTCAAGCAGACATGTTTCTATTCTATACGCCGCATTACATCTAATTTTAATGCCTCTAAAAATACATTTAATGGAATTTAGGAAACAAATTGCCATGCAAATAAATTTAGTATGGTTCGGGCACATACTTATTCTCGTTTTGTTCGCACTTTGTTGGGCGTACAAAAATCTTTCTCACAGCCTAGCCAAAATAGACGACTCGACGGACGGTAATTTATTCGAAAATAAATGACAAAATTATACCATACAGACGAGTACTTGACATACACACACATACACAAACTTACAGTATCAGCTCTGTGTGCTTCCAAAAATAATGTGCCAATCGTTTTTGCGAATTGATGTATTGACAAGGCATATCAATTGAAATTCTCAGTTGCGATTTTATGTTAATTTTGATTAGAGATTGTTCAAAAGAAAAAAAAATATATTTTGTGAGCCTGTGGCAGTATAGAAAATTCTAGATGCAATTCGAAATTCTCAAAAATATAGAAGACACTCGATGGTACTACTCGTATAGAAATTTTCCAAAAATAAAATAACATACAGCTCAAATTTTTGAATTATTGCCAAAATAAAATCATTTGATATAGTAAATTGAAAAATGTCTAGCCAAAAATGCACGATTCAGTATAACTCACCAATTGGGAGTTTTTATTTTGTTGTCTCGACGACGGTTATTTTTGTTTTCGTCGCGTCGTGGAATTATTAAAAAATTAATGAGACTACGATCTGTCTGATAGGATACGTACTCTATACACAAAAATGCGTCAAATACGGAGAAGAGAAGAAAACAAATAAAAAAAATTATTTTCTCTGTATGCCAGAAAAGAAAAACATAAATTGTTTTTGTTTCTCTTGAATTTTTTTTACTTATGTAAGCGAAAAACATGATGCTTTCACATTGCAGAAGAAAAAAAAACATGATATGATGTTGGGCGGTTGTAAAAACGACAGGTCCATTAGATGCGTGAAATGATCTGTCGGAATAATGATTTCAATATGTACTGTTATGTAGCGAGTGACGTTCCTTTAAATTTACCATAGTTACAAGCATTACATCTGTCAAAAGCGTGTGTAAATACAATAATTTCTAATTTTTTATTTATCTGATTGTAATAAGCTTAATACTATCCGACTAACACAAACAAATGGAATGACCGGCTACATTTCTTGTATTGACTATGATTTAAAGGAATCTGCCTGTATATAAAATATATGCATACAGTGCTTAGAACCGATGGTCTAACTGCGATCGATGAGCGATCATTACATGAGTCGTTTCTACAAACTTTTACCATGATCGTCCCGTCGCCACTCTATGATGGAAAGATTCATAGAGAAACGAACTTTCGAAACGGTATTCAACATGGAGTTAAGGCCTAGAGAGAGTTTTATTTGGCGAATCCTGATTGCAATATGAATCTTGTTTCGATTTAAAATGTATCATCACCCTAGATCTAAACCGTTCGAAACATATGTCGCAAATCAGGTTTTTTAATTGAAAGTAGAATTCATTCGTCGCCCATTAGCTTTGAAATTTAATGCATTTACAATATGTAGACAATAAAAAAATATTCTTCGCAAATTTTAGCGCTATAAAGGTTTGTGTTCGTAGAGATGACTCATGGGATGATCGCTTAGCGATCGTAGTTTTATATCCTTTTCGGAGTACTAGTTGCATATTTTTCTAATATGGTTATATTCCTTGAATCGACTACGACCTAAAGGAACATGTCCGTATAGAAAATATATGCAAATAGTGCTAACAACCTGTGGTTTAACTGTGATCGCTTCAGGTTCGTGATCGTAGAGTAAGCTGACCAGACGTACAGCATTTTGCTGTACAGTACACCATTTTGACCTGTCGTACAGTATTAGTAAATGTACAGCAAAATGTACAGCATTCCCACTGTCACACAAAAGAAACCTAAATCACTACATAATAAGCTCCTCGGTGAGGCCTGTGGTCAGTCTTGTCTGTTTTAAGATGTTAATCGCACTTTCATTTGGCAAACGCTCGTTTTCGACAATTCGGGAGCTCTTTGATCGATCGTTCGGAAACTTAACACACTTATAGCTACTTGGAGGTGGAGCTCATATTTCCTTCATATTTTAATGCCTGCCTATCCGCGTTCGACAGTTACAGCTGCCTAAATCGTCTATTCTAATCGAAAATTAACCATAAAATTTGTCCAATCAATTTGAACTTTGGCAGATTTCTGGAGCACCGGACTGTCCATATTTGGTGAAAATTTCAAGGCACTTGCTGTCAAGGTTCAGAAGTTACAATCGTCAAAAGATGCGATTTAAAAGGCCATTCAGACTATAGACAAGATTTACTAAATGAAATCCTAGATTTAGTTTACAGTTGTTCCATATTGTACGGCAATTTGAATAATGCATTTATTTCGTATTTTATGACATTCAGTCTGTAGGCGGGTTTCGACTCGATTAATTTAGTGGTTTTCATAAATCCTATCGATAGTGTGAATCCCCTCTAAGGTGTAAAGTTTGACTCCTGTAGTTCAGTAATATCGTGTCGATTTAGTACCAATCCGTGAAAAAAATACAGAAGTTTTTTTCTCACTCTTTCTTTATGTATTATGGGGCGCTGATTCCGATTATGAACTTTGCACCCTAAAAAAAGTGCCGCAACCTTTAAAAAAGGGGGAAAGGGGGGCATTTTTTCGGTTTTTTGCGATTATTTCAAAAACGGTAAGAGATACAGAAAAATGGTCTGAGGACGAAAAAAACTACATAAAATTATCTGTGCAATGATATAGAGTGTGAGTTTTGGTTTGTTGCGATTGGAGGTCATAGTCACCCCACCCACCAAAAATCAGCTCATTCGGATAAAAACTAAGGGTATCTCCCATACAAAGTGACCCATCAAGGGTTTGTTCTACGTACAACGTACTACTCATCATTTTATAAACTGTAGAACAAAGTTGTCATGGGTCACTTTGTATGGGAGGTACCCTTAGTTTTTATCCAAATGAGCTGATTTTTGGTGGGTGGGGTGACTATGACCTCCAATCGCAACAAACCAAAATTTAGCACTCTGCTCCAATTTTGGGGGAGTTATGGACATGCCGTTTTGACAAATTTAAATGGGGGGATAATGGGGGTCCTTGACCGGAGCGACTCAGCGTTTACGTTAAAATTATCTTAAACTTGCTGTTAATACTTGTACAAAATTTTACGGCTGAACTAACATTCTTTGAAAAGTTATGGAGCTTTTAAAAAAGGTCTAAAATGAAAATATTCTAATTTATGTTCTATTCTAACGCCGAAATATGCATTTAAACTCTAATGTGTTATATATCATTGCACAGATAATTTTATGTAGTTTTTTTCGTCCTCAGACCATTTTCCTGTATCTTTTACCGTTTTTGAAATAATCGCAAAAAACCGAAAAAATGCCCCCTTTCCCCCCTTTTTTAAAGGTTGCGGCACGTTTTTTAGGGTGCAAAGTTGATATTCGGAATCAGCGCCCCAAAATACATATAACAAAATTGAGAAATAAACTTCTGTATTTTTTTCCTGACGAAAATACGATATTACTGGACTACTGTACGAAAGATATTTAGCGTGATAATCGTACTTTTATATTTGGTAATTGTTTAGTTTCGATAATTCGGGAACACTTTGACCGACCTGTCTGAATTGGAACACTTATAGTTTTTAGAGCTACTTGGCGCTGACATTTTCTATCCGCTTTCGGGAGTTACAGCTGCCCAATACTTTTGTGTTTTCCAATCGAAAAAAGTCATTAACTCGCCTTCACTGCCCGAGGTAGAAAGTTCAAGAATGTAGAGCTGCTAAGATCCAGAAGTGGAAAGCTGTGGAAAGATGCGATTTTAATTTTTCACAAAACTATGGAGAAATCACTGTACTCCATTCGATTCCACTTTCAACCATTATATGAAAATGCATACTACAGGACTCTGCCAGGGTGTCCAGATAAAGTTTTTTCCCATAATATGTCCATCAAATTCAATAAGAGCCCAGAAGACCGACACGGCATCACTAATATATCCATGGAGGAATGCATACTCTCCCCCTGAAACATCGCAACCAAGATAAGCCACCCTTCCATCGCTCTGGAGGTTCTCCACGGACTCCACTCCGTATATTAAATCTCTGCCCAATATCTACTGCAATTAACGAAACGAAGATTTTAAATAAGTAGGTACAAAGGGGTGCTTGAACACCTAAACCCACCCCTGGCCGTTTATCACGGTATTTTGTTTACTTCTGTCTGTACAATCTATAAAAAAAAATCCCTGTACTGAGATATTAGAGACCGTGAAAATGCGGGTTCGAAACCTAGAACGGCACAAAAATTCCGTACTTTAAATAAACAACTATATTATTTCTGTCTCGGGGTCTCGGATATGTAGACAAAAAGAGTTATCATCATCCGCGCAAGGCTGCTGAAACTGCAGTCTCAAACAGTGAAATTCAAAAGTTGAAAAAGCGCTGAGTATCGAAAGTCGTAGGCGAATTGGATATAATCAAGAGGTAAAGGCTAAACACGTGCAAGAGGTCATTTATCGTTAAAACATAACAAATTTCATTCTCAATTGTCCTTTCTTGTAATATTGTTTTAAAATGTGTAACATCTTTTCTAACAATATGGGACTGCCAATTTAAACCGACTGGAAATCTTAATTTTTGTCGTAGATTTGACTTACATACCTACCCCAACTCCCCAAGAAATATCCGGGCCCATGGTCTTAAAAATTAAAAAAAAAAATTGGGTTGGCCCTTTTGATCCAGGCTACGCCGCCCTTACTTGTTATAGCTTTGCGTGTTAAAACTTACATTTTATGCTTCACTTGCCGATGATGGGTTAGTGTTTAGTATCAACAGAACCTTGCTCTCTCAATTTTCACCACCAGAAATAGTATGATTGAGTGTTTGTCTGAAAACCGAATTCTGCAACATGTACAGCATTGGGCCTACAGGAGTCTGGTCACCTTATTAGAGACAACTCATGTGATGATCGCTCAGCGATAGTAGTTTTGCATCCAATTCCGCGGCATATTTGCATATTTATACCCTATACCCATAAGATGATATAAGGTATATTGTTTTCGTTACGCCGATATTATGTAACACCTCAAAGGAGCCACCGGAGGTATGGGAAAGTATATATATAAATGATCAGGGGCGGTCCCTGAATCGAATAAGCCATGTCTGTCTGTCTGACTGTCCGTGTGTCTGTCTGTTAGCAGGATAACTGCCGAAATAATGAAGCTAGCGGTTTGAAATTTTTGTCATATAGTTTTGTTTTGCTAAAATCTTGGACGGTATTGAAAATGGGCCAAATCGGACCACGGGTTCCCCTCCCTCCCATACAAACTACCCCTCCATGATATTTTAATTCTATCGCTATCGACTTGAAATTTTGATCAATGTCCCATTTTGACATATACTTTGAGTTGATGGAAAGTGGAGTAGTTCCGACTACCCCTACCCCTACTTCCCCTACAAAGTTATATTCAGCCATATCTTTTGATAGAATGTCACGAAAAACTTCAAATTAGTATCAAATGGTAGCCGTTGGATGCCTTGACAAGGTGATAAAGATGTGTCAGATCCGACCTATCTACCCCTCCCTCCCCCACAAAAAATATGAAATTCAATATTTTGGGTTTTGCGTGCCTTCTAGGTCTGTACATGGGTATAGGGTATACACTCATCGTGCTATTCGCACGATTAGAACTCGGTCTCGTTTTTGAACGGGTTTACTTTCCTTTTGTCGACTATGACCTAAAGGAACATGTCTATATAAAAAATATTCGCATATAGTGCTCAGAAGAGGCAGTTTAAGGGCGATCGCTGAGTGATCATCACATGAGTCGTCTGTACGAACACAAAACTTAAGGTTAGTGTTGCTAGAAACGACTCATGCGATGATCGCCCCAGCGATCGTAGTTCACGGACCAATTTTGTGCCTATTTACATATTTTTTTAATGAAGCCACACTCCTACTATCACCTATCACCTGTATAAAAAAACAATTCGCATATAGTCCTCAGATACTGTTGTGTAACTACGACCGCTGAGCGATAATCACATGAGTCGTCCCTTCGAACACAAACCTTTAAGACGTTTTTTTTTACGGACAATATGAATTACGATGAAATCTATAGAGTACTTGTGATTGCAAGGAACTGTAATTCGACGAATCAGAATCCGCCTATTGTGTGTGTTTGCCTTTAGGGCAATTATACATACTTCGACTAGTATCATTTTTGATAAATAGTTTTCAATTAAAATATGATCTACATTATTCTAACTCATAATTCCATCCAAATTAAAAAATCAAAAAAAAAAAAGAAAATCTTTAAATGACATCGAAATCCACCAAGTCAAACATAACTTGTATTATATACACACTTTTCTTTCGAAAATTCCCAAATAACATTTAACGTAATTGTCTATTTGGGGAAGTGCGTTGGACCGAATTTAAAATATCGCCATATTTTAGCATAACTCGTTTTCAAAATGCAAAGCAAGTAGTCAAACTGCCTCTATGAACGTTTTATTTCCATTTTTACTTCCACCATGATGGAAATTGTATTATGGAAAACCAGTTAGCATTCCATAATATTATATGGTAACAATTTCAGAAC
This sequence comes from Microchrysa polita, assembly GCA_949715475.1. Classification (NCBI taxonomy): domain Eukaryota; kingdom Metazoa; phylum Arthropoda; class Insecta; order Diptera; family Stratiomyidae; genus Microchrysa; species Microchrysa polita. The sequence continues at coordinate 16,456,592 of OX454415.1, forward strand.
CTGCAAAATGAATACATATGCGAAGCAAAAAGTGACGGATTGAACTTTTTTGGCTATTACTCACTTCATATTTTGTATCATAGACACAAATTGAAATGAATGAAAAATACATGATTCTTGGAAGTTTGAATTTGTAATCGAGAAGAATGTCGAGAAAAATCCTATATTCTAATTCTAGACTCCAGTTTAGATAAAAACTGACGCCAAATAGAGTATGCATATAACGCATAATAAATGTATGTGAAATGAGTGCCTGGAGGTATAATTTTTATGATGAAGTCCCCAATAAATTAAGCCGAGAGAGTAGTCAATTACAATAGATTTAGATGAATCCCATAAACACACCCCCTAAACCAGTGGTTCCCAATCTTTTTTAGCTCGCCCCCCCCCTTGCGAGATCTGCTGATCCTGGCGCCCCCCGAGAAAATATTAGCCAAAAACCAAAAACAGATCCGAAAAATACCATGGCCAAGGAATGCTTTTAATTTCGGACAATTTAAATTGTTTGAACTTGAACATTTGATTGTTAGTGCAGCCTATATTTTGGAACTACTGGAATTTTTAGAAAGCATTACATATTTAACTTTCATGATTTCCACATCCTGAATTTCGTCGTCAGTTTGGCCGTCATTATGGCTTTAGTGATACGTCGAGCAGCAAAATTGATATCAATATTACTGGAGCCACCAAAATCCGTAATTTTTTTTATCAAAAATCATGCAAGGACTATAGCTGGCTGATGCGGTACATATCAGCCATATCAAGTGATTTTTTTTCTCGACCTAATATTCTCAGCAGTGTTTATCAAATGACTAGTAGCAGCGAATTAATCGACGAATATACAATTTTTGCCATTTTGCAACGGTTTGCAACTACCGATTAGCTCTGGTGTAATTCATTAATGGGAAGCAAACTATAATTTAGTGATGGAATCAATATTAAAGTTGTTCCCGCGCCCCCCCCCCCCCCCCTTCCCTGATCGTTACGCCTCCCTAGGGGGCGCGCCCCCCAGTTTGGGAATCACTGCCCTAAACGGACCATTTAGATTGATTTGATATTCTAATATCATCTATCTTCACATATGCGAAAGCGCATTTGGAAGTTCAGGAATTTGTGTTCCGATTCCCTTTGTTGCACCGATCTTATGCGCTGGGTTCGGCAAATTCCGCGCAGTTGAGGCAACTTCAAAACTTGAGAAAGAATCTTGAGATTTTCTTACAATATTTATCAGTCATTTATATACATAAACTTGATGCTATTCTGCATTTTTCGCATAGCACAAATATAATGCGATCTCTATAATTGCAACCATGAAGATTGACGATTGTCCATTGCCGGACATGCTGACATCCGCAGTAGAAGTGAATAAACTTTTCTTATCATTGTGATTATTCCTATATAAAGTCTTTCGACACACTGTACCGTCGTACCCATTACATCAAGCAAACATTGATAACATTTAGTTATTTGTTTTTACACTAAGGTCGACACTATCAATTGCGTACAGACATTTATTTTATCCCCCACGTTTATAATTGGTTTTCCCATACTCATCATCATACTTCATACACATTCTTTTGAGTAAACAATAATGTTTTAATAATAATAAAACTGTTCTAAAAGTGTCACAACAATATATAAATACGGAATAAGGTTTTTGCGATAAAAAAAAAATTGAGGAAATTCAGAAGGTTTTTTCACGAGGTGTGTACATATTGTGTACAATAAATTATTGTAAGAGAAATGTATGTATGTACATATATAGCAATTGATTGTGCATACAAATTTTGAAGGTCAAACTATACTATAAAATAGTGCAATTGTGTTATCTTATCAATTGCTATTTATACATTTCAATTATTTTTTGTATTATTTTAATTGATAGATTGTTTATGCTCAAAGAGGACAATATAATTTCACCCTTCTATACACTTATGAGCAAAATGATGTGTGTGCCTGTGCATGGGTTCGTACATAAGACTGCACGCGGTTCCCACAAAAGGTTATTCTTTGAATTATCATTAATTCATAATCAAGCATTGTGAAAGCCACGTTTCATTATGCATATAAAGTGCGGATTTTGAGGTGTTTAATTTCTACCGAAAATCTCATGCCGATTTATTAATACAATATATGTAATACAAAAGCTTAAAATGCTGATTAGCTTTTTTAGGCCAGTCAATAAGCCGAAATATAAGGCGTTAGGTCGCAAAAAATTGCTCGGCTCTGGTTTTTTGGGATATTGTTAGGATAGATACCAGAAGTGTACCACCAAGTTTGCAACTTCGAAAAACCTGTGCTAACCCCGTGACCCTCAAAAAACCTCAAAAATTTCGGACTTTTTTCATTTTTTTGTTTGTAATTTCTAAAAGGTGCTTCCTACAAGTAAGTTGTCCACTGCACTGTTAAAGCTAAGAAAATGTTCTTTAATTTGAGTGTAATCCAGCTCTGTAGGCACAAAGGATCCCAAGATACAGCACTTTAAACATTGTTTTTTGAAAAAAAGTTCGAAATTGTAATTTCAGTCATGTTCCGAGCTGAATATCGGCTTAAATGCGCATTCTACGGAGAAAGTCATGTGACATGAAGTTATAAACCAGTTACTTAGCTGTATATATGTCGGAACGAATGGAATCAGACCATGGGGTCATAGGGCTGCCCCTGAAAATTAGGTTCTTCTAAGAAAAACTTTTTTCTTTATGTACCAATATTAACCAAACTTCACCTAAGTATGTTCCTGGTTAAGCATCAAAACAATTCTAGGAACGGATGAAATCGGAACACTACGTTATAGGGCTGTCATACAAACCAACCTCTGGAAATTAGGTTCTTCTAAGAAAATCTTTTTTCTTTATGAACCAATCTTAACCACCCTTCCCCCAAATGTGTTTTTTAGTAAAGCTTCAAAACATATCTAGAAACGGATGAAATCGGAACACTAGGTCATAGGGCTGTCATACAAACCAACCCCTGATAATTAGGTTCTTCTAAGAAAAACTTTTCTTTATGAGCCAATCTTAACCAAACCTCACCCAAATGTGTTCCTAGTAAAGCCTCAAAACATATCTAGGAATGGATGGAATCGAAACATTACGTCATAGGGCTGTCATACAAAACTCCTAAAATACAATTTCGGACTTTTTTACAAAAAAAAACACATTTTTTAAAGTGCTGTATCTTGGGATTCTTTGCACCTACAAAGCTAGAGTTACACTCAAATTAAAGAAGATTTTCTTAGCTTTAAAAGTGCAGTGGACGACTTACTTGTAGGAAGCACCTTTTAGAAATTACAAACAAAAATATGAAAAAAGTCCGAAAATTTTTAGGTTTTTTTAGGGTTACGGGGTTAGCACAGGTTTTTCGAAGTTGCAAACTTGGTGGTACACTTCTGGTATCTATCCTAACAATATCCCAAAACAACAGAGCCGAGCAATTTTTTGCGACCTAAAATCGTTAAATGACTGGACTTTTTTGTAAAACGGCTTATGATGATCTTTTGAGGGTATTCATGTTGTTTAAAGTTTTAATGTTCCGAAAGCTGTTTCGTCAGATATTTTTGACAATTTAAATGCATTAAACGGAACAGGAAAATTGACTTTTTCGGTCTTATTAACCCTAGTTTACCGCACCCATTTTCTTGCTAGTTTCATGCTATGGGGTGCAAATGCACCCCACATTATGTATGCCCATATTTCTGCATTAACTGACTTCCAATTTTTTTAATTTGATTAATTTTTTATCGTGTGTTATGTTAATTAAATAGGGAAAACAAAAATGAGATAGTGAGTGCGAATTCAGAAATGCTGGAGCCATGTGATAAACTCAAACAAGAGTCATGTTCATGAAACTGCCGTATGGTGCGCATCTAATTCACTGATTCTACGAGAGCTATGCATCACTTCAGGCTCCTCATCATTTGACGTTTTTAGCCGAACTTATTACTTCAGTTATAAAAGTGAAATCGCTTCGCATTGATAAAAATAGCAGGCCGTAACTAATGGACTTGAAAAGAAATTTTGTTCACAAATTCCGAATTGCAACTCTTTTTCGAAATCTTAGTCAGCACACACTTCTCTCTGATCATTCGACTAAGTTTCTGTTGTTTATTTATGAAATTTAGAGAAATATGAAACAGATTGGAATCGTGTCCGAAACACAGCCACATTTGATGTCCCAAAGGTCATTCCGAAGAAACAACATTTCGGACTATTTTATTAGCATTTTTAAAGTTTTTTTTTCTCATCCCAGATGAAAGTTTGGATATTATTATCTTTATTTCAAAATAAATATCAATTTAACATTAAAATAAATAGTTCTGATTAAAAAAAAATATTTGGGACAGAACCAGTAACTTCTTTTCACAAAAAAATTGTAAAAAAATAATTTATGAAGGTACAATTGTACAAACATTAAAAACAAAACTAAATTTTGTTAAGCTATTGAAAAATTGATAATGAAAACTTGAAAAATTTCGAAGTTATTAAGTGAAACATGCGCTGGAGTGCATTTGCACCCCAAACAGTAAACTAGGTTTAAATAGCTTCCTTATTGTAGCCTACTGGAGCGTAGATTTTAGATCACTTAAAACCTTAATCAATCATGGCATTGTTGTGGTAGAGATATTTTGGTATATCTTGGACAAGAAGATTAAGGCACAAATCGTTCTGATCGGATTCTTTTCTCCATTGTTTAACATACTAATTTATTGTGCAACATTTCTTTTCGTTTTCTTTACCGTTATATTTTCAGAAGAAACTTCTAACATCAATATTCTGAACCAGCTCCACTGATGCGCTATTTATTGCCACCTCTAATCTCAAACTTAGAATCTCCTTTCGTTTTGACGCAAGCGCATATTAGCAAGATGAGATCATATTTATTTACTCCTCTACCATTCACGAGGATGATGATATGAGTAGTATATGGTTAACGATGATGCCAACTGCTATTATAAATTCGTCCGTCTTTTCTTCTCTCACCGTATATAAAAATAATAATAAAAACAAAAAGATCCGTTGGTTGTATTATTTGCAAAAAGATATATTCTACATTAGAAAAATATTCAGGCAACTAGTTTTATCAATGCGAAAAAGAAAAATAATAAAACAAAATGAACAAGAAAAATCACAACGAATACGGATGAATACTAATAAGAATGTGGGGAAAAATTTATGAATTTTAGCGTCGCCACTATGGTCTTTTTTCTTATGTATACATTGTAAATTTTAAGTTGATTGGCCAGATTCAATGGAAGCAACTAACCATAGATAAGATGTGTTAGATGCGCCGACAGTCGTCCAGGGTTTTCAAATGAATTATTAATTAATTTAAAAATTGTATACTTTACTATTTAAAAAAATTTTATAATCAAAAATTTGAACTTTAACCACCACCACCAGCTCAACTTCCAGTGATCACCTACTTGTTCTATTATATATATACAGGGTGTCCGGAAACTGCCGCATAAACGCACCGGATTATGATTCCTCAGCTGATTTCCAGCAAAAAAGTTGTACGGAACATACCCCCTCAGCTTAGCTGCCACAGGCATTTAAAGATTTTTGAAAAAATCATTTTCTTGCACGGCTTAAAGCCTGATATCTCCAAAGCTACACCAGCTAGAATATTGAAGTAAAATGATTATTACAGCCAACAAATTTACCTGTAAAATAAAACCAACCACACCAAAATCTGATAAGAGGTTTGGTTTTTACAGAGCTTCAAAGTCAAATTTGCGTGATTTGACCCAAAAACAATCTTTTTTTCCATCTCAATTTTCTCCAACTTCTGTCAAGGTGAGGTGCTTGTACGATTCTTTTAAAAATTGGCGCATAGTCTTGCAATCATATCTTTCTTACATCATTTTAATCTAGCTTCGTTACTTCTAACAGTTTTTATACGTTAAGTGTAGAAAACTAGGGTTAATTTTAGCTCGAATTCAATACAATTCAATTCACACTGCCCCTAAAGATCTGCAATTGGTATAAAATCTATTCAAAGTATGTCGAATCGAATCGCGTTTATGCGGCAGTTTCCGGACACCCTGTATATAATGCGTTTATTGATTGTACTGTATCAGGAGTCCATTCATTAGCGACTTCGTACATCTGATAACATCAGCAGCAAGTTTGTTAGGGACAACAACCACTTTTTCAAGTTTGGCTAAAATTTTACGCACACGGAGAGAAAAATGTGCAATAAATTCAACAAAATCATACAATGAAATTCACAACATACAATTCCACTAAATTTGTAGTGAAAGTTATTAACATTTATAGTGAAATTGATTACAATGGCCGTGTTTTTTCACATCGGGTGCAGGTTTGGTGACCCAGACGCGCAAAAAAAAAACTATCGAGGGTAGCATCCAGGTTGAATTTCAAATTGTCACGTAGGCATTGCCATTAATTTACTCATTTGCCTTATAGGCCCTGTGAAACCAGTTCATGTTTTATAATTGTTGTATTGTGTCTAAATAAGTTTCAGTTTCCACTCGTAATCGGGTAATTAATTGCTTACTTGCAAAGGGTTTCAGTAATACTTTGACAGCCATCGGAGAAAAACTGTCATTGGAACGGTTTTGCATAGCTTGTTGCATTGTCATAACTTTGTTACGTTGTCTAGCAGAATTGTTTAGTAAATGGAAATGATATTCTTGGGCTATTAGGATTAAGATCAAACTGGATTTTTCTGACAGGGTAATTTCGTAAGTTTAATAACTCCCCTGCTTTTCCTTCAAATTCTTCTTGTATGTTGGAGCGGCCTTGCTACACAGATACATTGTTCTTTTTTTTTGTCCCTTATAAAAGCAAAATTTAAGATTAAAATTTATGAATACTTGATACTTGTTTTCATTTAATTCCGAGCTTTCTGGCTGTTCTTTTACCTCAATGTTCTTAGCATCAAATATCCATAAGAAATTTGTACCTTAACCCTTTGAGTCCGGCTAGGTTTAATCAAAAGAATTTAAACAAAATTTCTTTATTCATTTTTTATTTAGCAAAAAAACAACAACAAAAATACTTTCTTTGAATAAAAAAGTTATAGATTGTCCTGCAGGACATGGTTCTGTGGTATGACCACTATAGGTGAATTGGGTATATTTTGTATGATAGCTGGAAAACCAGTTTTGGTCTTTAGAGATAAACCGACGCCACATTTCCAGTACGATCGGTGAATCGATTTTGCTGTGCTGTAGTTGGCACACCTTTGGGACCCGCACCTAACGGGCATGTGTAAGCATTAGTCATATCGTATCTCCAAAGGAACCGTTTTTTTTACAAACTCGGCTTAGAAGCCGTCCCTAGAGGGACCTCCTTTTGATTTTGTTAGGGCCAGGTGCTTTAATGAGCCCCTTAGCAACGTCCAAATGAAACTGTTTCAATGATTTTGTCTTCCCGTCCCATGTATGCTGGTATAGAATGAAGGCATTGACGACGCAAACATCAAGAAAATAGAAAAATATTCTATATGTGATTTTCTGTTGATTTCATATAGACCTTTTAACATATCGTGCTTGTCAGCATATCCCATATGGGCGTTGTAATCTTTCACCATTTGAGGACAATTATCTTTTTCAGTCGACCCATCTTTTGATTTTCGAGGTACTTGAGCGACGATCGACGGATCATGATAATTGCTCAGAAGTAACACACTTCGCCCATCCATCCATTTCAACGCGCCGAGCCCGTCAATAGAGTTGGCTCAACGACCAATCATCACCTCATCCTCACTTTCCCAAGATTCATCCGTATTTTGTTGAACTTCCGCCAAAGCTGGTTGATTGTCCTCCAAGTCTTCGAAGTCATCGTCGTTCATTATTTGGTTAATATCGGCTTCGATAGACTGTTGGGCGCTGGGTATATCCATCTCGAAAAGGCTTTGGAACTCATATGAAGTCATATCTTAAAGTTCCTTCAGAGTCCAGGTATTTTTCGCAGCTGAAATTCCAAATTCGGATCAATATTTAGAAAAGGAGCAAAGAAAATATTTTAAATTTTTTCGTACTAAGTGCAACCGCAACATTTACCGTTAGCTACAAAATTTATATAACCACTTCCAGCATTCTAGTTTGCATATTATTTGTTATCTTTCAATATATTTTAATAACTTACCAGCCATTTTTTTATAATAATTAGGAAAATCTTCTAAAAAAACTAACTTTTTTACGAAAGGGTCTTCAATGCGTGCGCATTAACTGGAAGGCGAACATGTACTGGTCCACTAGCACTCCAGACAAAACAAAATTTTGTGAAAAACCAGACATTAGTACCGCTAGATCCGTCATTCTCTTGGTGGTTCTACAGTGGGACCGCTGGTTTATATTAAAAATGATTTTGAAATTGTGGTTCTCCTATAATCACATGACCTCAAAGTGTTAAGATACTATGGCACACCGAATTTTGCCAAGAGCCAAGAATTTACAGGGATAATACTCACCGGGACATGAACTAAAGTGGTCCGTTTTTAGGACCTCACAATACCGTGTCGTTTCACGGCCCCGGTCGAAAATTTTAATTCGAGTAGCTTCCCTAAATCACATTTTCAAATATTTCTCCTTGAAATTTAATTTGATGGTCCGCGACAATATGATATACAGTGAAACCTGTCTAAAAGACCACCTGTATTAAGCGACCACCTCTCATAACGACCGATTTTTTCGGGAACGGAATTCGTTTCCATACAACTCCATACATTTGTTCCCCGTATTAAGCGACCACCTGCTTGTCGGACCAACGACCACTACATCAATCATTTGTCCATACAAATTTTACCATTGTTAAACGACCACCTCTATTAGCGACCATAAAAAATGCGATGTGTCCGTATAAAGCGACCATAGGCAAGTACACATGTGCTTATCTTTTGGGTTTTGTATGCTTTTCTTGCAAGTTTTCTTAATAAATTCAACAATAAACGGTATTAAATCATAAAAAAGCATAAGGCCGCAGAAAATGTAAGTCGTTACGTTACGCGAACAATAGATTATAGGCAGTAAGCAGTACAGCAAAAATCCAATCAGATTTAATTTTTGTAGCCATCATTCGTTCGTGATACAGCTGCTGATTTCATTGCTGTTCTTCAAATACCAATAGTGTACCCAAGCAACAATTCGTTTGCTTTAAAGAAGCACTTCACACTGTAGCAACCATATAGTACCACGGAATTCATTTATCGTGTGACATCGCTTAAAGTAATATTTTGATCCAATAAATCATCCTTAAAGTATTTTCCGGAAAGCTTCTGTCATCATTATGGAATAAATTCAAAGATTGTGGTATAAAACTTCGATAAAACTGTCTCTAAACGTCAATCTAAAAAAGACACTCCTTTAAATACTCCACTCTTGTGTTTATTGGATGATACAGCACACACATGCAATAGTCTCTCTAAGTTAACTCACACACATGCATTTATTCTTCTATAGCACAGTCGGTGTCATTTTTATCGTGTGACATTCGTATGGTCATCCAAAAAATTGTTCAGCGTAGTTTTATAGAAGGATGGACTTTGTGATTTTTTAAGAATTGACACTTATGAAGTGCTCTGGAATACCACGTTTCTTGAATTGAATTCATTGAAATATTGCATGAAACCAACATTTCCTCACTCATTCTTAACTTATGAACCAATTAAGATAATCTCAGCGCAGGAAATGTCTGCATTTTATTGATGAATGTGTGGATTTACTCAACTTCAATTGACTGACATATAAAGAAGAAGGTGCAATGGAGAAGAGTCGATAAAGAAGTGTTGAGCATTTGTAGTGTTTACGAGCAATGTTAACTATATGTGAGGTTGGCCGAGTGGTTAGGGCGTCGGACTGGCGTACGACAGTCGCTGGTTCGACGTTGGCTGGGGGAATTTTTTTTTCTTTTTTTCACGAGAAAATGACAGAAAATGATGACATAACATATTGATGTATGTCTTTTTCAAAGCTTAGTTCAGTGCTACAATAAGATGCAATTGGATCAAAAAACGGCGCCAAACGCCATTATTGGACTATTATTCAAAGTTTATACCCTGTAAAGTGCCCCTATTATCGTTAGAAGAAAATATTCTATGAAATATTATAGGGATCAAATTGTTACTTGGGTAGCCATTAGGAGATTTCAGATTGCAAAATGTGATGGAGAACATTTTGTTTTTGTTTCTTATGTTTTTTTTTGCTGAGTTTGAATCCGGAGCTTCCCACCTAAATTTCGTTGCGGAACAGGGCCAAAACCGAAAAAAAAACCGGTATATTTTCGGAGTTTTTCCGTTTTTGGCGTATAACTTCAAAACAGTACATTTCTCCAAAAACCATTTCATAAACATTTTAGAGAAAACATGATTGCGGGTCCAACCAGATATTAATCTTTAAAATGCCTTAAGCGGTATTGCTTTGATAGTCATTTTTTGGCGATTTTGACCCCGTTTCGAAACGAAATGTAGGTGGGAAGCTACGGATTCGGGCTCAGCACCCCAACATACATAAAGAACAAGAAAAATGCAACTTTTGCGACCAAAAATGAAAAACCGTTCAATCTCAAAATTTAATTCATAATATGGAACTATGCTAAAAATGGAAAATATAAATTATCAATTCTAGTAATACCGCTCAACAGATTTTTAATATTTATATATTTTTGGAAGCGTAATTATGTTCTCTCTAATATATTCCTGGACAGTTTTTCGCAGAAATGAAAAGTTTAGGAGTTAGGAGCCAAAACAACGGAAAAACAACGAAAATTTTGGGGTTTTTCGCAACGAAATTTTGGTGGGAAACTCCGGATTCGTCCTCATTCGAACCTTTGAAAAATGTTCAGTTTTCGTGGAGAAGATTTCGTCGTTTTCGAATTCATTTAAAGGTTGTTGCGTTTTCTTGTTAAGAAAAACCAGCAATTGAAAACGCTAAAACGCATTCCTACCATTGGTAGAACTCAAAATATTATTTGATAAAAGAACTTAATTTAGTTTTTACCGTGCGTGAGCAGAATCGAATTTTTGAATGAAATATGCAACAGATGCATCTTCACATGTTCAAATGTTCTCCTTTTTAACATGAGTGGTTGTTTTGCAAAGCATTGGCCAATTCGGCGTAATTCTGTCAATTTCATTAAGCTACGTTGAAGTATGCAAGCCTTTCAAAATGTTTCTATTTAAACCGTCGACAGCTCTTGCATTCCACAAAGCACAGGTATGAACAACAGATTTGCGCTATTTACTCTGTGGCCCAGAGCCACCTATCTTTACTAAATTCACCAGTAAAAAATTTATCCAGGAGACCTCCTGTTAAGGAAGTTAAGTTACTCTGTCCAATTCTGGATGGAAATTTAGGTCGTGGATTTCTTCAGAAAGATAGTAGCTTTAAAATCTCTCACGTTAACTTTAATTTAGGAAAAAAGTTGTACATTTCCTCTAAATTGATGAATTAGTTCCCTAAGTACATTACCCTTATTAAGCGACCACCTCTAATAGCGACCACTTTTTCCGAGAACCACCAGTGGTCTCTTTAGACAGGTTTCACTGTACATATTGCAAAATGGTCCTCCATGTAGAAAAGGTTAAGAATCACTACCTTAGACTTTCACCTTTTTTATGTTACACGTTGAAATGTTCGCATTTGGTATCTATGTAATTCGTTGGGGCTTAAATTGTTGTTATCGAGTTTTTCATCTGAAATTTATCCAATTTTTGTTTTCATGTTAAAAATGCCGGGACGCTTCCTTCTTTGCGGCAAAAAGAATGAACTAAAAATGTGTGATTAGCATAGGAACTTACATTTATAGCGTCCCTAACCAAGAGGCAACCCACTGTATAATATGTTTTTTTGTGCACTTGTATTCATAAAATAAATAAAAAAAACAATTTTAAATTAAACGTTAACTCGAATATTTATAAAAAAAAATTGATAACCTTTTGTACAAAGTACAGTCAAAATTATACCAAGAATGATACCAACTGCATGACTTCACTAGCATTTGTCTTTTAATATTTTCCCATGATAAAGTTGAAGCAAAATACACCACCGACACTTGGCCATTGATCGGCGAAAATCATTTATCTCTGAATTGTTGCAGGATTGTTGGAGACGGCCCGATTATGAGGAAAAAGTCGTGACCGATAGGGGATCAGGAACATGGACGATTTGGGGTGTATTTTTTGAGCTTTTTCGATTATTTTAAAACGACATAAGATAGATAGTCTGAAAATTAAAAAAAATCATGAAAACTTCATAGGCGTAAATTAGATTCTCAATCAAAGATCATAGATCTATCGTTTTCCGAGGTTATAACGAATTTATACCGACTTTTTTTAAAGTTTCGCGTTTAAAACACGCTGTAAAGAAAAAGTCAAGAAGTATTCAATGGGAAGAAAGCTTGTGGCTAACCGCCAATCTGTGTTTACAGGAGATATCCATTTAAAAACGTAACCGATCTATATAAACAGGATATCATCATACCTTTGGTTTATTTATTTAACCAAAATATGTAACCAAACAAATATTTCTCGAATATAATTTTGGTATTTATATTCACATCTCAATCTCATCAACAATGCAAAATTTCTTCAATTCGCTTGACTAGCACTGACTCGCTGGTTCTTTTGTAACATATTGTACGAGAGATCCGCATTCTACATGTATGGACGAAAGATCAAATGGTGCACTTAGATGTTTTGCCCATATCATACGCCGTCATACATAATGATAAGAATTTATAAGGATTTACTCGTACATTGCAGTGTTGCTCTAGCTCAGGGGTTCCCAACCTTTTTCAGTGCATGCCCCCTTGCAAGGTTAGCAGAATCTGACGCCCCCAAAGAAAATTTCGCTGAATAACAGCTCATTCTTTTTCTTTTGTTAAGAATTCGTCACGTTGGCAAATAATTAGAGAAAATTTGCTATCATTTGGAACAATCTCACAGAGATTTTGAACTAATCAGATCAGTTTGGATTATCTTTTCGCAATCCAAATTTATGGGCAGTTTCAACGCTTACGTTTAGCTCATTTGAATATTGAATTGATTCCATACTTAGACTATAAAACATGGTTTCAGTGAGGAGGCAATTCGTTGCACCCTGGCAATGTTTGAATTTGACTGGTACGAAGTGAAAAACGTAGCAGCCCTAGCGGCAAGTATACAACGGAATTGGGCATTGCCGGAGAGCTAGATTTGGCCCAACCTCCCTACTACATTACGTCAATAATTGAGGCCGCATAATCATAAGACGGTAACGCGCTGAAAGTGTTGCTTAAAGGTCCGTCCAGACTGATCGCCAAATAGTTACGCGTCAAAAAACTGGCATCACGAACAGCCATTTGGTTGCTATTTAGCATCTACACTAGCAACCAAATGGAGACAAAAAATTACATAACCAAAATTTCATTTTGGTGGTTTTTAAAATTTAAATATCAAAATAGTACTCTGCCCGTTTGAATTATTACACGGTTATTCAATAATTATTCGATTTCACACAAAAGAACGAACAAAAGTTGCAAAATTGTCACTTTGAATTTGTCAAGCGGTTGGTTGAGTTGCCATATTGAATATCCACCATGCATCCAAATGGCGGTCAGTTTGGATGCAATGACAACTGCCAGTTGGTTGCACGTGTAACCATTCAGTCGATCAGTCTGGATGGACCTTAAGATCCGATTTTCCACCAAAAACTCATTTTTCAATGGACCTCATTTTTTTGGCTCAGAGGTGCGACAACACGGCAAATTGAAGTCATTTGAGTTTAATTTCATTCGATTTTTTTCCCTCGGTCCCTATTCCTTAACAATCTCAGCAATAATCATGAAACAGACCTCGGACAGAGGCTCCTCGCTTATATATTTTATTGTGGTTTCAGCGATTTATAAATTTTGTCCATGAATTGAAGAATTTGGCAGTTCATGACTGTTGTAATATAATCGATCACATCAACACTCAAGTTGAGCCCACGCCCCCCTTTGCCGATCGTCATGCATCACTAGGGGGGCGCGCCCCACCGGTTGGGAAGTACTGCAGCTACTGCATATTTTTTGTACTGTCAATTAGAAGCTAAGTTTGGTCAACTTTTTGTTTGAACTAATAAATACACTATACAATTTGAAAGACGATTTCAGGAAACAGTTTTCCGTGACATTTGGTAATTTAGTTCTCACTAATTACAACTAAAGTAATTTAAAAGGTTTCTGTACACCTTTCAGCTAGATATCGCTCAAAATTGCTGGAATTCTATCCAAGAATATCGCCGCTTTATTCCAATGTTACTCCGTTTGCTTGGTTTGGACAAACATTTTTCCCAAAAATTATAAATTTAAAATTTGCACAGTCATAACAAGTAAGCAATTTTCGATGACATGATCATCATCATCTTGCCTTGCCATCATCAACAACCAACCGAATATACTTGTTTTTGTTTTGCCTCTGCACATTTTGGCCGATGAGTGCTGGTGTACGAGTACCTGCTTGTTTTTATGACCAATTTAAACGCCTCTGCCCATGGCTGCAACATTTTAGTGGATATTATTATTTTTCTTCGTTTTGTTTTTTTTTTCAAAAACTTTAATGTTTATACTTTTTTTCTAAATTATATTTTTCCTTCTTCTCTTTTTAGGTAAGTAATCTGGATCTTATTTTTTCGGAGAATAGCAATGGTCATTTGTGTGAGTAATAGTGTAAGGAAGGATGTACATACTATAATGTATTTGTCATTTAGTTTTGATACAACATTTAAAAAATCCAAGTGATCAACATTTGGAATTTTGTACATCCAGCATGATGAAGTGAATTTGTCGCATTTCTGGAAAAAATTTGAATCATTTCCTGAAAGACTGATTGGAATTTGTCTCTGCTATTGTATACTTATTATTATCATTAGTTCAGTCATTATTTAATGGGTATGAGTAATTAGATAAATGTAGTTAATTTTTTGTTAGTCTATGACTGAAAAAAAAAAACATTATGTATATAATTTTTGTATTGCAAACAGTTGTACTGAAAATGCGCCACTCCGACTAAAGGACATATATGGGAAAATTGAGTTTTTAGGTCGTTAGTCTGCATCCTTAGGACATTTTTGCTCAGACCTTTAGTTTTTTTTACCCCATCATTCCCCATCGCCTTGTAATCTGACGCACAAATCAGTGAAACTTTTTACTGCTGTATAGTCATTCATTACATTATATGTAGGGCTTAAAGCATGAGTGGTCCAAGTGACAAAGAATAAATGCTCAGAAATTGAGACACACGCGTTTCTCTTGGTGGATATTTATCTATTATGATTCTAAATATCTATAAGTGTATGAAATTTGAAAGTGGGTTGTGTAATAACAAAGATATTATTGTTTTTTTTTGGCTATTGACCGTACATAGACCACTATTGCATAACCAAGTTAAACAATTTTCTGCAAAATTGTAATAAAAGGCATAGAATAAAGGTTTTTTATTAATAAAATAGTTAGTAGTATGAAGTAATTAGTACAAGTTTAAAGAATTTATTCATCTTCTTCCGATTCTCCAGCATTTGGAAGAATAATCACCTGGTTCTATTTAACATTTTCTCGTCTTGGAACGAACGGGATAGTCTGATAAAAGAGGTAATGAATTTGCGGAACGTATTTCAACATCTTGCGGATATCGTTCATTGGATATGGTTTTTTATCGGCCGGCGGGTAGTTGCTCTGTTTTAGAGGCAGTTTATTTTCGGCTTTACAGAACTCACAATAGAGTTTGTACACCTGGGAGAGATTGAGTCCAGGCTCAAGATACGTTCGGAAATGACTGTAGTGGCTCTTGTAGCATGGGAACTTTGAAATAAGTTCCTTCACGAAATCTAAATCTTGTGCTGGTAGTCGATTTTTTGATGGCTGCTTTCCTCTTCTATCTGGGAAAGCCATTTTTTGTTTCCGGATTCATCTTTTGACGTAATGCATAATCAAATCGATGATTCGATATCTGTATTACATCCAAGAGCATCTTTTTGCAAACACGCTGATCAGTTAAATAAATTTTCCGCTTAGTGGAATTTATTCCAGTTCGTCTCTGTGGAGGCACAACTTGGACGCACGAACAAATGAAATTTGTTTGAGCATCCCATGTGAATGCGATCCGCGCCGTCTTGGATTCTCCTGAATATTTTTTTAGGAATTGTCCTTTCATTACCATTTTTGTATTCCCGTCCACTGGTGCGCAACGCTTTATTCTTGTTTCGCTTCCAACCTGATTGATTGCATTGGCGTTTTTTTTTTCCAAGGTGGATAGGTGCTTTAGTAATGTCTTGGGATTCAATAGAAGCTGGCGAACTAATTGCTTTACATTTATTATCGTTCTCTTAGTTGTATTTTATCATTAACTGCATTATGTATCGGACATTCTTCTTGGTTTTAGATGATCGACCTTACAGTCGTGGGCATATTTGGATAAAATTTACTTTTGACTGTGAGTATTCTTTCTGATTCTACATTTTTCCTGCAAGGCATATGTTTGCCATTTTTAGGTGAACGTTTCGAGCCACTCATGAGAATTTCTTCTTAAAATAAACGATCGTCTCAACAAATCCTGGAAAGAAATTATTGCTTCGACACTTGCAGCAAAAATGTAAAATAACAGAAAAACACTTTGTCCAAATACTCATGGCACAAGAAAATGGCTCCTGAGCTCCTCTCGAGCTCACCGTAAGAGAACCCGAAAAGAAATGTGGGAAATACATATTGACAATATTGGTTGCTGTTGATGTGTTCTTTTATTTCTTTATTTATTTCTTTCATTTGATCATAATCAACACCGATAGTCGATATTTTGCCCAAATATTTAAACCGACTACTGCTTTTAAGAGGATTCTCTTGTAGTCAGCGATTCATTGAAATCTGATTAAAATGAAAAAAATGTCAATGGCAAGATAGAGTTAATGACGTGTTTCAGTAAGCCATCCATATGACAACTACTTTCAATAGATTCCATTCATATAACTAAATATAATTCTGTAGATGATAGTCTTATATTTACATGATCCCGATCCAATAGAATAATTTTTTAAAGAAACTGTCGGATCTGTTTCTGAATCTTTGGAGTCATTCATCCTGCGTCTACCTCACATTTATCATTGAGAGTTCCTGAGCCTGATGGCCATAACCTCCCTCCCTTGCGGGACGACAAGATTTATCCGACTGATAGCCGAAAGGGTGATCTCCGCCGGGATGCCTCCCTTTGGAACCCCACCTTGGGATGCGACTCTAGCTGGTCGGCTTGTCTATCACCACAAACCCCCTCGAGTCCAACGCCCAGATGGGTGAGGACCATGGTCCCCTGGGCACGCTCATCCCCGAGGCACACTATTCGCTAAAGATTTCTCAATAGCAGGTTTGATCCTCCTTTGGCCCCCTTTCGGTAGACCTAACGAATTCGGCTTGCCAGCCGCAGGATCGTTATGCCTGTTTTCTACTCGTCTGCTTAAAGCAGACTCGTAGCGCTACCGCTCACATAGGGATGGCCCCCGTCCGTTTACTAAGTAGCAATTTGACTCAGGCCGTGTGGTCATCAATCCACAAACCAGCTAGGTATAGGCGCATAGGCCATTCTCCCTAACTAGCCCCTTCGTGGCTTGGGTTATGCGAAGCCGCCAGCTCAGAGACTGGACACGTACGCTTATAATGTGTTTCTCCCCAACGAGGAAGCACTGCGTCGTGTAAGCTGGTATGGCTGACTTTTCGGAGGAATAGAGAAAAAGTTAGCCATGCTGTGTCACCGAAGATTTTTGTACAGATCCACGCCATGGCGTATCATCCATACCAGGGGCCTACCTGCGCTGCTCAGGTACGTGGTGTCGCAACCCACAAAAGGCCTGTGCCACAAGGATACTGACCTCCTTGCAGGACCACTCAAACTCGACCTCAAATTTTTGCATACTTCTCTGTATTGTTATAATGAATGCCAATTTTTATAACGGATTTTCTGATAAGAAAATTTGTTTGTCAATTCATCAAATATCATTTTAAAAAATTGAATTGTAATAGTGGTATAAGTGCAGTATTTAGACCACTAGTGCAATTAACATACATAGCATCCAAATGCACAAAGTACTTATACCAGTCTTGCATAATAAAGTAGCATCGATAGTTTCGTGTGACAGGAAGTTTTTGACAATTTACTGGCTTGGGTATGAAATGCACAAAAATCCCTTTAGCATATAAAATGAAAGCATATTTAGAGTTCAATAGAAGCAATAACTCAATTTTGACCAAAATGTCACTTGGACCACTCTTGCTCCAAGCCATTCATATCCCTGCTAGCCACAATCGGTGAACGATAAATCCAAAGAGACGGGGAATGCAAAAAATTTCATAGTATTCGTGAACACTGTCTCATCCACACGCGTTGGCTTATTACTTCGACTGAATCTCCATCACCCGATGACTGTCTCGATGAAGAATCCGTGCCAATTCATCGAGAGATATTTTCTTGAAATTTCGGTCAGTTTCGCTTCCTTGTCGTCATTTTGCGCCGATGCGATGGGTTATATTTTTCTTTGTAAAGCGGAACCTTTTTGACTTTAAAGTTGACTTTCGTAGTGTGTGCCTCTGCATCGAGTAATTTGAATAAATGAGTAAATTCTTCTTCTTCTTCTCTGTACCGTAACCCGTTGTGGGGCATGGTGCGTTCACTCAGCCGTTTATAGGCTATTTCGAGGCAACGTTACATTGCTTCGGAGTGCTTGTTGCAAGCACTATATATTTCCTATCCGCACATGTACGGAAATTTTGGAACACGCCGAGATTCGATCTCCGGACGTCTAAATTACTAGCGTCGTAGAGTGCGACCCAACCAAGTGAGCCACAGAGCGTGCTAAATGAACAAATTACTCATGAAATAATTTAATGAAAATAATCGACCTTTTCGTATGTTAAGAACGCATGAATGAAATTCAACGATTACTTCATTAGGGCGAACTTGATGAACTCTTCGGGGAAATTCATTAAATTTGTCATCAGTTCCAGCATGATGAATTCGCCAGTGAAACTCACCGTAGTTTTCATCAGTTCCTTTCTGATGAATTCATTGATGATCCGCACCGCATCTATCATCAGTACCTCTCTAATGAAATCATGAGGGAAAGTCATGTTTGGGTTCACGTGGTCTTCATGCAGTCGTTCACCATATCTTTGAAAAATATATAAGGGAATTTAGTCCCTCGGCTAGAACAAATGGAATGATTCGGTTCATCCAGAGATTCATGATGCCGGCATCGATGCATTCCTTATGCCATGGCTAGTAGGGATGTAACACAAATTGGTCATTTCATCCTTATCCTTGTTTTAGCCGTACATACTACAGAAGCAGCCACTTTAAGCAGCCTAAAACTCAGATGACCAGATAAGCTCATATTTCAGTTCAATACTTATCAAGATCTCAACATGTCTATGATTTCATTCGTGGATTATCTCCGACATGAATTCACTGCAGCAAATAAAATTTTATGTACATACTAATTAAAATAACAGTTAATTCAAGAAAACCCCAACTGTTTAACACATACAATACACAAGTATGTACAATATATGCACATATGAAACAAAACTATCAGAGACAGACACTATAATAAACGACGACGAGGCAGCCAAGTGCGAAATTTTTTTACATCATCGGAATTCCCAACTTATTGCAAATTACTTGTTGTTGTTATTGTTATCTTTTTCACCTTGTTTGCAATTCAATCTGTTTCTCTTTTTTTATCATTACGGCTCTTGCTATCAGCGAATGATCGCTGTATGGTACTAGTAGTAAATTCATATTACTTTTGATGAAGTCTTTGAGGCATTCGATTGCGTCCTCCTTGCCCCGATAAAGCATGAAGAGAGAAGCATAAATTATGTTTTTGGTAGTGAATTGAAAGCGTTTGTTGTTACCCTCGCACTCTTTCTTGACCATGAAACAATAGATAAGATTTAAAGTTAATGTTGTAGTCGTAGGGGGTGTTGTCAGTACTCTGATTGATCGATTACTTTCAAATGTATGTACAAACTTATATCTAAAATAAATTTTAAATTTGAATATACGAGTATACACACATTTTGATAGACGATCAACTTTTAGTTTGCAATTTATCGATCAGCCAGTCAATTCAGTTCCGATTCAACTATACAAATGTTGAACTTATTTTAAATTAGATCGCGCACACACAAAAAAAAAACATCATCGCGTTGGAAAAACCATATTCAATAACAAAAGGCAATCTGTTGGAAGTTATCGCATTTAATGCTATTGACTTTCATCGTATCTAGTTATGAACCATAGAATTAAGAATATGTATAAACGTATATGGGGAAATCCCAACTTTTTCGTTTGATATCTCCAAGGTAGAGAAGACTTCACGGTTGCGACGCTGCCAAATTTAGAAAAAATACATGGCTTTAGTTTTTGAACCTGAAAATTGGGATTTTTTCATATCTTTTGGGATCTCGTCGGTAGACATGAAACTATTCGATTTAAAAATATGTAAGTCCAGTTTAAGGCGATATTTGGTCAACAGCAATAAATGATTAGCTCCTTTGAATATCATTGAACCAAATTGAAATTGAATTTAAATGTAGACGGCTTGTTGTCGATGAGCGTCCTACCGTCCTTCCAGACAATATGGATCATTTTCATGTGGCATTTGGCATTTTATGCTCTATGATTCGAAACCGTGCAAGAGTTCTTCTAACGTATGTGTGATGTGTGAACTGAGTGGGCATAACGGTACACCTTATAAATAACAGGCGCGACAATCCAGCATTGGACTAAGGCCGCAGGATGTGTTAGTGACATCCTATTTCCAAGATCTTATCTGCTTTTTGTTGAGGTAATGAGATCAGCATCACGCTCAGCAGTGTTATTTATCCCCATAAATGGGTACTCGTTTAACATCTGAGTGAGATTATAGTCCGTCACAAGCTCGTGAGTTCGAAAAACACCATGATCCACGTTGAGATTCGAACTCATGACCCTGTGCACCGAAGGTGCGCGCACTAACCGCTAGACCAGCCAGACTACTCCTTATCCTTACCGTTTAAATCAGCTCAATTTTTTTAAGGATCAAAGATGAAGCAGATTTTCGCGTATTCAAAACCAAATGTAGACGAACACTCCTTCTGGATGTTTTAGAATATAAAAACTCCTGAACGTTCAAGCAATTTATCAATTTTTCAATAAACTCTGTTGAATATCTATGAGAATCACATACTACAAATTTAATCCATAATAAGCTGTAGCGGCTTTCTATTCGTAACGTGCCGCATAGCATTTTATTGTTAAAAATGAAATTATCAATTATGAGTACATATTGGTAAGAAAATAGAAACAATAAAACACTGTACAAATTGTGCTTGGAAAATCCAATATTGATTAATAATTGCTCATTAGAAAAATATTAAACGAATATTGCACATTTTATTGGTAATTTTATACAAGAGGCTAATGATAACGCTAAATTCATATGAATGTATATTTATTTTATATCAAGGCAGTGATATTACTCATGATTCACAAAAAACTTCCTTTGTGTCGTTTGATACGAAGTTGCTATACGATTTGGGAGCCGTAATAAGTGTACCGTCATGAAAAATGGTTCTTCTTCTTCTTTGCCTTCTTCTATCACTGCATGGTGCCTCTCATTAGTCTAAATGGGAGTTTTAATCCTTCGACTCGTGGTATCACTCACTTTAGTGAGATAACCGTAATGAAGCGGTGACGGTTTCTACGGTGAGCTACTGGATCGATATGGCTGAAATTTTGGTATGTAAAACCTCTGATGTCCAGATAAAACAAAACTTATCAAACCTCACAACGGCGAATTTTGGAAACAATTATAAAAACAGGTCAATCTTAATGTATTTGACCATTCTAAATGGAATGGAATGGGTTTCACGCAGATAGGATCAGCCGTTTTAAAGTTATTTCGATTTTAAGGGGGAGAGGGGATCATTTTTCAGTTTTTCTTAATTATTTGAAAAACTGTAAAGGTTACAGCAAAATGGTTCAAGGACACATGAAACTACTCAAAATTACCTTTGTAATGACATATAATACAATTGACTTGTTTTGATAAATTATACCCTAGACCAAAAAATAAAATGGTATATTATCATTTTTTTACATTTATATTCTTTATTGTAACTCTGCAAGAAATGCTGGTTGAGGCAGCATAATTTAGGGAAATAATTTTAACAAAATGAAGTTGATGAACTAGTTCGATAGGATGAAAACTACGGCTATCTCCGGTTCAAAGCAACCCAACATATTTTACAGTAGATATTCAAAAATCGTGTCTAAAACAGCGAACATGACATAACAATCGGCTATAAAAGTAGCCTGGGGTTCTATGGGGTTATGATTCTTACATATTAGTAATCTTGAGACTTTCTGGAACAATGTAGCATAAACAGACCCTTGGAGGTAGTTGTTAAAACTCAATGTGAAAAATCCAGTTAGGGTCAATTTGACCTTCAATGATTAAAATTAAATTTAAATTTTTTACCAAATTTTTTTTTTACGTTTTTTATGCTAACATTTTTACTATAACCTAAAAATTGAAAATAAAATCATAAAACAAAGTTTTATACGAATTTATAGTCAGGGTTTTCATTGAAACTTGATCATGGAAAAATGTGCAAAAACTGCAAATCAATTCTCTACACTTTGAGAGCCGCTGATTTCTTACTGTGACAGATATCGGTCCGAAATTTTTTGTAGAAAGAAACTTCAAAATGTTTACTATTCGATAAATCATTCACAAAAGGTCTCCAATAGTATTCATTTACGCACCACTGTGCGGCGTGTGCCTATCGAAGACACTTAACGTATGGCACTGTCAAGTGCATCCACAAAGGTAGGTTTTTCTCAGAAAAACTTTTTTTCCGTAGATAAAACTTAACCAAATCTCACATAAGTGTTTCTCTATCGAATTCACAACAGGAAGTCATGAAGCTGCCATTGAAACTTTTCTGGTAGTTTAGGTTCGTTTAAACATCAGAATAACTAAAAAGCCTCTCTAGATTGCCGTAGTATTTATTTATTTTTTTATTTACTGAACAGAAATAATCAAATTACATCAGTAACATTATAGATATTAATACAGGAGTTCAAAAAGGAAGGAGAAAAAAAATTGAATTTGGAAAGAGAAGAAAAAATACTACAAAAAGCAAAAATCATTATGCAAAAGATTTAAAAAAAAATGAATAAAAACAAACGAGCAAAACAAAAGTATGTTGAATGAGTTATTAGTTAGAAATTTTTGACGAAATAATACTTTTAAATGATGCAAAAGAAGAGGGTAGAGGTCCAATTTCCATAGAATCATATGTTCTCATCATTCGAATCAAAGGAGAATTGGCATGTAGAGCTAGATCAGTTTTAGGAGGGTTAAAGATGGCATTTGATCGAGTGTTGTATAATGGAACTCTATAATCAAATTTATCGGCTAAACTTGAGTGTATAAATCCTCGGCATATTTTGTATAAAAAAATTATTCAAGGAAAGTTCTTCGCTTCTCTAGGCAAAGGAGTTTAAGGAAATCAAGTCTTTCTGGGTAAGGAAGATAAGGAAGTTTAAATTTAAAAAATAATGATTTGGTAAATCTTCGCTGAACCCGCTCTAGGGCATCAAACCACTGAAGCATACTCCAAAATTCTACGTGCAAGGGAGTTAAATAATCTCACAGCACTGATTTCAGAACGAAAATCACTAGTACAGCGGACAACGAAGCCCGCTAGCCACCAGCCCCTTTTAACTATACTTTCATAGCGATCAGTAAATCGAATTTTTGAATCAAAAATGATTCCCAGGTCTGTGATTGTGTCCACATGTTTTAAAGGAAGCATTTTGACGGAATAGGGAAAAGCTTCTGTGAGTAGATCATTACCGAACACTTCGATACGTTAAGAAGTAGATCATTGGTGAAGCATCAGGACGACAATAAGTCCAGATCAGCTCCCAAAGAAAGACAATCTTCTAGGCATGAAACAGAGGTAAACATGCTGCAATCATCAGCGTGCAAAACACATCGGTTGCTTTGAATAAAAGGAAGGTAATTCACAAAGAATGAAAAAAGGAGATGCCCTAAAATAGATCCTTGTGGTACGCCCGATGTTGGTGTAAATTCCGATGAAATGCTGTTATTAAAAATTACTTTGGTAGATCTGTTAAGTAGGTAAGATGACATCCACGAAAGTAGCCGGAAACTTAACTCATGAAATTTATTCAGTAGCATAACATGGTTCACCGTCTCATTGGCTTTGTAAAAATCGGTATAAATTGCGTGGACATACAGGCGCTTGTGAAACGAGTTTGCCACAAAATCGACAAATTCAGCCAAATTTGTGGTGTTGGTTTTTTTTTTACGGAACCCATACTGAGCAGAACCAATTAAATGATCAAAATGTTCATCAATATAATGGTATACAATATTCACAGAATAATTCCGCGAAGATGGCAATATTGTCGCATCAAAAAAAGTCTAAATTTCAGCTACTAAATTAATGAGCAAGACAAAACTTAGCATAAAAACGGAAACTATTTCCGGATGAAAGTACATATTGCAAAGTATCGGCATAAAACCCCAAAAATTTCCAAAATGAATCGACCTAAATACATACCTACATACATACTCCAAAAGTTGAAAACATAATTTCTAACCACAAGACAGATGTGTACTATGTTTTTCCCCGCGGTTAATTCCGTAGAGCGGAACTTTTTTAAGCACTGAAGTGCCTTTAGTTCTTAGAAAAGATTCACTTTGGACTTTACCCTAAATGTATATTTACCAAATAAGAACCATGTACCAAGAGCACGTAAGCATGCATTACGCATGGATTTTTTTTCTTAAATGTTTAGCTTCAAAAACCCGTGTTGTGATAGCATGTAATAATTAAAAGCAAAGTCAACAAATACTAAATTGGGTCGGTATAGAAAGTCCCACATCGTGCAGTTATACCAGTGCATCAACAATCGCGTGGTCTGCTTGGATTTTCCCATTTCTTCCGATTTGCACAAAAACACCAACTTCAAGAGAAATTGTTGTGTTATGCAAATTAAAATTTTCCATCGTCCATTCATGTAATGGTTGCAACAAAATATCCAGACTACACGATCACAATGCATTTATGGGTACCAGTACCACGACTGCTTCATGCTAATTTTGTTTGTGCATCAAGTCAAGCCAATGCAAATCTCGCTTTTGCTTGCTTACCTACAAAAGTTTGTCTTTACTTTCGAAACTCGCATTTGCAGTATGTTCATAATATGAAAATTCCCAACCTGTCAAATTAGATCATTTTTCGAATAAATTTTCACATTATTTGGAGTAGGTACATACAAGCACATCGGTCCAAAATTTGGGCATACCATAAACCTGACTGCTATTATCGCATCGCAATTGTTGGGGAATTCCGTCGTGACGTACTAATAGCGGTTTAATGTCTATAACCGCATCGTGTCTGTCTTCAATGCAATCAAGTCGCACATTATGCGTAACATTTGTAATGGGTTTTTGTTTGCTTCTACTTTTTCGCGGGTGCTCTTTGTACGGGGGCGTGGCTCTTTGAACGTGTCTGTTGTGGTTACATTTTTTTTATAAGCGCAGTGTTCATTAACACTGTGATTACTCAGGTCATGATCGTGTCGTATGTTCATATACGAGTAGACCCAAAATAATGAATAATGAATGAAATCCCTCTATTAGAGATCGCAAAGAATCAGTAGAAATTTAACGTCTAAATAAAAACGAAAAAAGTACCTCTACGGATTTGAAAATCCCTTGATGCTGTGACGACTTTTGTACCCAATGTATTTCCCCGAAATACATTCCATCGAAATCGTGGTATTTCTGGTGATGATGATGACCACAAAAAAAAACGAATAACAAAAGGCGTCGTGCGATACAGATACACAATGGTTGCAGCATTATAAATCGTGAATATCATTTTTGTCATCTATGCTAAGATATCTCTTTTGAGTGCGTCGCAAATGTTGATTCAAATGGAAATCCACACCAATCTGGATTCCGCGATCATCATCAAGCAAAAATTCGAAGTCAGTTTGAAGGCGATCCACTCAAGAGTGTGTCTGTGGAGTCAATGTTCTCTTAGGAGACTACATACATTTATGGTGTTAATTGGATTTTTTTTTGCAAAGACAAATGCATATAGCTATGTAGTATAGAAATTCTTTAGTAAATCTAGACGATTTTGTAAAAACCGACTGACCGTCCGTCATGGAACAGTCATCATGCGAAAACGTCTGTAGAACCTTATCGAGGTAGGACATCTGAATGTTTTTATCTTGAGTTTGGTGCAAAATCCACCTGTTCGAAATCCACCTGTTCAAAATCCAACAATTTTTTATTGCAGACTCCTTCGGGTTCTGGTATACCAAATGCATCTTATACAAACAAATATCAAACAAACTAGGCTCGAAACCGACTAGAAAATCAAGACACGGACATTTCCGCGTAATTATTTGAATGGGTGGATTTTTTTAGGTAGATTTAGAATGGCTGGATTTCGTGCCATACTCAAAATTGGCATATGTGCCTTAATACAAGTATCTATGACCTAAGTTCGTCAATCTCATAGATTCTCGATAAATTAAACTTTACCAGCATTTTCGCATATTTATGCACAATTCTCTAGAAAGCACCGACTTTATTCGAACATTTCTTTTCTGAGCCGGCACATTGCATACGTCGTGATCGTATATTTACAAAAGTTTACATACCATAAGATATCACGAAAAGAAACCCAAGCCGCCATAGAGTATAATATTTTTTAAAAGGTGTGTTTGTGTATACTCTATGGCATGGTTTGATTTTATGGGGAATTTCTTGGGTTTTTCTAAATATCTTTCTTTCTCTACTTTTTCTATTGTATGTCTTCTCTATATCTTATTTGATTTGGTTTTATATTTTGTGTTTTCTTCTACACACAAGTCGCGCGGGTTGATTGGAAATTCAAAAGTAAATTGATTCTACCAAGCGCATTTTTTATAGAGTTAGGTGGAAGAAAGGTATAGCAGCGCATTGCTAATTGTGACTATGGTTTGCTTGCTTTTTGCAACAATTTCTGTTTAGTGTTGACTTATTAGCAGCTGTAAAAATTGTATAGTTGACAAAGCAAAACTGCGAATATCTTTTAAACTTCAAACGCTTTTTTTCGATAAAATTCAATTAGAACGCAATTTTTTTTGAACTGAATCAATAGCTGCGTGTAGAAGGAAAACGTGCGCGTACCATAGACACAAATTGGGCCTCAAGCCTTAAGAATTGTATTCCCCGACGCGACCCGCATGATGATCGCTCAGCAATCGTATGTGTATGGCAGCCCCATGGATCAATTATCCGATTTGATCCATTCTTAGATATGTTTTGTGTCATAAAGAGAAACACATTTGTGCAAATTTGGTTGAAATTGGTGCACAAATAAAAAAGTTTTTCTTAAAAGAACCTAATTTGGGGTGGTTGGGTTTGTATTTGTATGGCAGCCCCATGACCCCATGGTCCGATTTGATCAGTTCTTAGATATGTTTTGTGTCATCAAGAGAAATACATTTGTGGGAAGTTTGGTTGAAATTGGTGCACAAATAAAAAAGTTTTTCTTAGAAGAACCTAATTTGGGGGGTTGGGTTTGTATGGCAGCCCCATGACCCCATTATCCAATTTGATCCATTCTTAGATATGTTTTGTGTCATCAAGAGAAACACATTTGTGTGAAATTTGGTTGAAATTCGTTTACAAACAAAAAAGTTTTTCTTAGAAGAGCTCAAATTGGAGGCTAGGTTTTAATGGCAGCCCCATGACCCAGTGATCCAATTTGGGTGAATCAAACATACAAACAGCCTGCAACAATAATAAGCACGTGTGCAAAATTTCAGCTCCGTAGCTTTTATAGTGGCCGAGAAAAACGCGCTGCAACAGACGGATAGACAGACGGACATCGTCCAATCGACTCATCTCGTCATGCTGATCATATATGTATACTTTTTATATGGTCGGAGATGCTTCCTTCAATGCGTTACAAACTTCATGACAAAGTTAATATACCCTTTCACTCTATGAGCGAAGGGTATAAAAACTGAGCTGAATTAAGATCGCTTAGGGATCGTCGCGTGAGTCTCGTCGAGAAACTCAAATGTTTAGTTTCAAAGCAAGAGTCTGCAAGTTGAAAATAAATCTCCTTTTCATAATCTTGTGACAAATTTTGTAGAATCGTTAAGATCAATAGCACACTCTACCTAGTTATTTATTCCCATAAACTGATACTGATTTAACATCTGAGATAATAGTCGCATGGATCCCAGATTCAAAAACCATCACAAACTGTATTCATTTATTTTGAGTTTCGAACCCACAGCCCTGTGATTCTTCCAACCGATCTTCAAAGTTATGCCCATGGGCTGATGTAAATAATTCGGTAGAGCGTGTTGCTATTCACAACACTCACAAAATGAATGTCCGAATCATAAGAAAATGGTATGTCGGTAGAACTCATCCCGAGTTGAAGGTGCTACCATGAACCCACTTCTGATTGAATTTCTTATTTTTTTTCTCCAAAACATTCACTTAATAGACCTATATAGAACTGCTTGTGCCATAAATTGCAAGCCCGTACTCTTATTCGTCATTTCCGTTAATTATCCATTACAAATTGCAAGAAGATGTCTTATATCAGTTTCCAATTAGGTATTTCCATCGTTACTTTTTACATACATATTACAAATCTCTGGAAAGTCCCAAGTTGAATGTTCTGAACCTTATTTTCATTGTTTCTACAGTTCACTCTATCGTCTATCCTCTCATTGTGCCGGAGTTTAAATGCTGCATATCGTTTATCGTTGGTTCTTTTTAGAAGTTACCGCGCCAACACGTCTTGCAGTCGGCTTTGAAATAAAATGCTCATGACCCACATTTAGTAAGCCTGCGAATGTATGGCATAGAAATACAAATTTCCGATATTTGTCACGGCAAGATCCCAAGAAAATTCGTAATTTACGCTCCCCTTTGTTGAAGAGGTGCGGAAAATCCAATATGTATTCTATTTACTTTACGACCATTCTTGATTTATGCCTGCGTACCCCTTTTTGGATCCACATGACACAGTACATACCTGATTATATGACATGGGTCATTATTCTGATTTTAGATTGATGCATATAAGCTTCAGCACGGCTTTATTGCATAGGCAAGATTTATTGAAAGTCATGATGGTGGGTGTTGAGTTTGTGAACTCCCAAACCATATAATCCAAGGTTAAACCCAGGCTATGTGGTTGATTGGAAATAAACAAATACACATTTCATGCATTTAGTTCATAAATAGTAAAAATAGAAATAATGATCTCCGATAAATCCTTTTCAATGAGCACGTATAAAAAACGAAAACAAACAACCAGAGATGAAAGAAGTTGATGGAAAAGGTGGTGGAATAACAAATTTCTTCTTCTTCTTCTTGAGGTAATTGAGGGAATACCCAAAATTTATGAGTAATGAATGATTGTACGAAAAAAGCAAGAGAGATCAAGTAGGCTGATTTATGTGTATGCATATGTTCGAATGAGAGTTAATTTAAATCTGGTCGGAGGTTTAACGGTCATTCATTTATTATTCGACGCTTGTATCTTGCAAGGTAGTACGTACATGAAGCGTTTGTTGCCTTGGGGTAAATTTAAATACATACATACATACGTACTAGCCGAATGAGTTCATTTTTGGTTCGAATCTTATTTTTTATCTTTATTTTAAAGTGGCCCTTGTTTAGTCCCGGGCGTAATGAAATTCAATTAGTCACTTTTAATTTAATTTCAAAGCAATGTAAATGTCCAACCGTTTAGCTTAGTAGAACCCTGATTAAACCATCGCGATTAGCTTAGTATGTACATATTTATATAGGCGACTTAACAAAACATAATAATGACGAAGACATTTAATTTATCAATTATAATGAAAATACTTGCTATTGGACTTTCCACTCTATACGAATATGGAATTGCCTATAAATATTCATATGTAATTTTCAAAGTAATTTTAACATTATTAATATTGTTAAATATGAAAAATATGGGTTTTTATAATCACACGTTTAACACGACTATGAATAGATGCTATTGTATTCCTAATATGTATTAGACTGGAAACAGGCTGGGTCACAATTTTCATGAAATTTATTTTATCACTTCATTCTCCTCTCATCGGTGGTCAAAAATTCCACGCCAATCCAAAGTCCAAATCTAAGGAATTCCCTAATCAAATTTTCACACAGTGCTTAACTCTGAGAAGAAAAAAAGTTAAATCTACTAATATACATTATGTAAATGAAATCTATCATATATTCAACCGTGGCGAATTTCTCAACAAGTTATTATGTTTCCTCGACCAAACCTTATCTTTCTCCCAAAACGAATAAGTTGAGAGAGAAACTAAAATAGAATTGCACTGATTATGTCTCGACTGGATATCAATGACCGCAATGTCATAACGCGCGGAAATGCATAAAGATTAACTCTTGACTTTTACATTCAGATTTGAATATTATAAAATGCCATGTTAATATATAAATATAGTTTTGATATTATGATTTCTTATTCTATGAACTTTAAGGTTTGTGTTCGTAGATACGACTCATGTGATGATCGCTCAGCGATCGCAGTTAAACTACCAGTTCTGAGCACTATATTCGTATATTTTCTATGCAGACACGTTCCTTTAGGTCATAGTCGACACAAGAAAAGTATAGCACCATTCAAAAAATATGCAAATATGGCTCGGAATTGGATGCAAGACTACGATCGCTGAGCGATCATCACATGGGTCGTCTCTACGAACACGGACCTTTAATGTACATTTTCCTCGACACGACTGCATCGGCTCTAGCGACAGCGACTCGCTCATTTCATATAAAAACTCGTTTTTAAAATGAGAGAAAAACGAGTTTTTATATGGAATGAGCGAGTCGCTGTCATGCGACTATATGGAATGAGCGAGTCGCTGTCATGCGACCGCGTCGAGGACAACGTACCTTTAGGCTGCTTACTATTCTTGGCATGGCACACGTCTGTAGAGTGTAAATTTGTACAGTTGCAAAGCACGGACGTGTTCAACGAACGCTTCGCTGCAACTGAATTCGTTGTTGTTACAACTATCTTATGCAAGGTACCAAAAACACATAAGATAGAAATGATCAGGATCACGTCTTGAATCGAATAAGTCATGTCTAACCGTCTGCTGTGTCTCTGTTTGATCCAGATAACTCCGGAATTAGAAGTTTTTGGTCAAATGTAGTATATAGTGAAAAAATCTTGAAAATAGGCCAAATCGGACAAAACGATTATCCTACCACCCATCCAAATGGGACCTTCTTAATATCTAGGCCCATAAAATCCAACAGAATATAGCTGGCGATATGAAATTTTGGTCAATGCCGAGGTGAAACCCACCCTTCAGTCGTCCAGGTACATTTTATTACGGTGCTACTTTATCCTGTGGCTTCCAATGATTTTTGGCAACAGTTTCCGGCTTTTTTCGGCGTCTAGCATCTGTATGGTCATAGGGATGTATAAGAACCTTGGAATTTGGCTTAACAATCGTCGATTATCCCGGTAATGCAGTCTTGCCATCTGACAGAACTCAGACCCTAGGTCACAGGTCAAAGGATATTACGAACTGAACCTTTTGAGATTTTTAGCCTATTGGTTACATGCATACAAATTCTGATGGTCTTTTTGTACTATAATGTCCTGATGCAGGGCGTCAATCAGTTGGTCATGGCTATGGCTATGGAAATCCTTATCTAACGTTTTCTCTAAATGCGGATAAGTTTTTTATTGTAACACACATAGAAATAATATTTTGTTTCTATATTTTCATGGATGTATGCATATCACAAAAAAGAAATAAAATTAAAATGTCGAAAATTATTTTTCCCATAATTGCTATCCTAGTCCGAAATTGTTTACACAAGTCCACGACTTTAGTTCGTTAGGGCTCCATGACACAGTCATATTTCTATTCATATTTATAGTCATATCATTAAGCCTATTCGATTCATTCGGTTTAAATTTTTACACGTGCACTAAACGAAATCGAGTAGACTTAAGGATATCTTCTTCTTCTAGCGGTCCTGCATCGAACCTTCAGGGCTCCTGCCGGGGCTCTTGTCAGGAAGGCATATTGGCAACGTTTGGCCATTTAAAAAAAAAAAAAAAATTTTTTTTAAAGTTTACTTATATTTAGTGTTCCCCCTTCCCCCATTGCTTGAAAAACCGCATTCTAGACGCCTGGGCATGGATTCCACTGAAATATTTACAGTTTCCACGCCTTTAAGAGGTCTTCCTGAGGCGATCTTCTGCTGAATTTTGGATTTCATGAGATGCCCCCCATTTTCAATTACATAATTTCAAATTGGGACTTTGAGGAGGCCATTTTAACATTTAACATTTTTGTTGAATATCGGTCAGGAAACGCTGAAACATTTTCGCGTTTCATTTAATATGTCCAGGTATTCTCGCGAACACATCTTTGCTATAGAGACTTAATTATAGGGCCAATTCTGTTTGTAGGAAACGCACCCCATACCATTACCTTACCTCCACCCGAATGACGTTTTGACATCCCAATTGTTTATTTTTCTTTGTTGCTTAGTATACATAATAGTAAAAGTACCTCCCACAACGCACGCCTTTATTTTCGCTTCAGAAATCCTCCTCAAAAGTCTACTTCGGGTAATTTTAAGTTCCTGTTTGGGTTTATACGATTGGGCACGATTCTAATACTATCCTGATTATTTTGCTGGATCATCCGCCGTATTTCCAAATCTTCCCTTAAGGTGGTCAATCTCTTTCGGCACCTCCCTGGTGTATTTTGGACACTATCAGTTTTTCAGTGTTTCTTTACTCGGTAATAAATGCTCCTTTTGTGGCAATTGTACTTTTTTTATTATTCTTCTTTGCTGAAATTCCGCACCGCCAAATACAGCAACGATAGCATCCCGCTGTTCAGCAGAAATTTCAGAATTTCGAACCATTTTGACTGTCGCTGAGATGTTAATACCAATCGGTTTTGATTGCAACTAATGTCATAGCAGATAGCACCTTCCCTAGTTGGCTGAGTGATATATGGTCGGTTACTCGTACATATTTATCCATAATTTAAGCTTAAAACATACTTGTAAACGACCATGCGTTTACAATGGCTATAGAATGCTAAGCTTTTTTATTGGATAAAATGTTTGAGTAACCGGTCCAAAGTAAAGTTTTGTAAATACCGTTCATTTCCTATACCGAATTTTCGTATGTAGTGCAAACAATTTCGGACTATATAATATAGCCTTTTATTGTTCTGTGATAGTTATATCATTTTTGAACTTCTCGCATAACTTATGATCCTCGCAGTGGTGCCGGAACGAATTTTTTTATTGGGGGGCAAGATTTTTTTTCTCAAATTCATATTAAATTAAGCGGTCACCATATCCCGGACCTCTACAACTTTAGTATCCTCTGAAACGAAACCAAGAAGTGATTATGAAACATATTAGAGAACAACAGCGATCAGAAACCAACTACAACCGTCTCCAAGATGAGAATAACCTTTTTTTCTTACCTATTTTGATCCCATTGTAATTCCGAAGTGTTGGATTTTCTATTTTGGATAATTTTATCAAATTAAAAGTAAAACAATTTTTTCAAAGGTTGTTTTCCGGTAACGAGTTCTTTCATGATTTATGACAGATTTAAATTCCCTGTTCGATCCCTGTAAACATGCAGAAGGATTATATGTGTCAGATTTTTTAAGACGTCGCAAAAGCACTGAACGACCTTCCCGATTATGCTGCTGATACTGGAACCGTCAGCAGTAATGTTACTAGCCGTATTACCTCGCTGTGCCCGATATACTTTGAAAGTGATCAGCAATTTCGGCGCAGAATGTAAGTAAAGCACACGGCATATTCTTCAAAAGACTTAACTGTGAGCGACGATCAACAATATCGAAATCTTCAGCATAGTAGCCCAATCTTACTGTGAGATTCTCTACCGTCGTCGGCACGGTTTTCTGACAAGGATAATGAAAACTTTCTTTCGTTGATCAACGTTTTCGAAAATTCCAAAATCACGATTACATTCTATTCAGAAAATTTTAATAATAGTAAGCAAAAAATCGACTAGGAAGCAGTGTGGCTGGCAAGTGGCAACTGAATCTTACTACTAGTTCGAGAAATGTTTTTGACAATACATACGACAAAGTCGACAACATCCCTCAAGAAATTACGTTAAAAGGAGAAACTCCTGAGCAGAGGCACGCTAGTATTGTTTCGCTTTTTTATGTACAGTTCATGTACATTTTGGGGATCGTCGAACCACGAAAAAAATCCCTTTGCAGAAAACAAAGTTCATTCATCCAACCTCCGACTAATCAGCTTGCTCGGTGTTTGGCAAGCCAGCGTGATCGTCATTTTGCGAACTCTTGCATATAGAAATTTATCTATTCCTATTAATAGGAATCTTTTGATAAAAAATAAATCTGAGATGAAAAACTATTATCTTCTATAAATGAGTTTTTTTAGAAAACATAACTTTTCGGAGAAAAAATACAAATTAGAACATTTCGCAAAAATGAGCAAATTTTGTCGAAATTTGAAATTTCCGTACCTCTAAATATCATTTATACTCATATATTCCGATAGCAACATTTCCACCGATTTTATGAGTCGTCAAATACGATTGGGGTCTCGAGAGTATTTTTAACAGATAGACTGCTACCGTATCATACGAGTACTAGTATTATGACTTCATATTTCAGATTAATTGCTTGCTTTTTGATTATGATTAAGATTTGTTTTGATAGATTCTGTCTCTATGCAGATTACGATAAGGATAGAGAGAATTGTTTTCACAAAAAAAATGCTAAGTTTTGAGTATGTTTTTATCTTTCAAAATTTCATTTTTAATTTATTTGAGTAATTGATTCAAATGCAATGTAAATATGTATTTGAGAGATTTTTTACTATCTTGATGAGAATGTTATTAAAAGCCGTTGATATATTGCAGATTGGTATTTTCCAATTTTTCGAATACAACCAATTAGATTGTTTATATTAATTTTTAATAAATTGAAATTGCTGACGTAAAGCTTAGCTTCCCAGCCAGCATTTAACACATTTGTAATCTTTATTTCATGCACCACGCGTAAGCACCTTATTCATTCATCACGTTTTCATACAGGCAGTATATGACGATGTCCCCCTATTTCATGTATATACGCATTTTTGCCTTATTACGGATAAACATTATAAAATTTTTATTCGTAAACATTATGTAATAGTTAAGTATCATATATATTCAATGCATCAATAAATAATTAAAAAAAAACACGTGCGATGGTGAGTCTCGAACTCATAACCATATGCACCGAAGGTTCATATCTAATATTCTAATATCAAATATGTACATAATGGTGATTCATGAAGTAAAACTTATTTGTGGCTATGTTCACGGTATATGACGCCGATGATGCTGGCTGGGTTCATCTGGGTCAATTTCAACTAAGCTTATATCATAGACACATAGCATGATCATTGATGATCGTGGTCAGGAATTACTTTAAATAAATAAAATCTATGATAACAAAAATATTATTGTAAAATGTGTTAAAGATATGAGACTTCTGTCACCTTTTAACAATAAATGGCAATTGCATGTGTTTGACCTTTTACTCCTGAATACATTATAACCCCTGTCGCCAAATTTATCACTTCAGGCGAAATGGTGTTAAATTCCATTTACTTCCCAGAGAGAACTTAGTGTGACGTATCCTTTATTATAACGGTAAAACATGGCGGACAGCAAAAATGTTATAAATAGTAATACATTAAATGAAAAACGGAAAAGATGGGCTTTTGACGGCGAAATACTTTGAAACTGTAGTCTCAGCAGCATTGTGCAGAGTCCTTCCCCCCTTGACTACGCCCAAGTTTAGAAATTTTAACATAATTTGAAAATGATCAACATCTTTTCAAAAAAATACCGGCGTACAGAGGGCTGCGCCCGCAATACGAGGGTTTTTTAGAATTTTAATGCATAGTGAATATTTTTTGTACATATATTTTATAAGCAATAAATAAGTATTGTGCACAACATTAATGAAATGCTTCCTGTAAATCTATTTTTGGATTGGTCTAAATCTAAAGGCAACGATTTAAGATTTCTGATGGCCTTTGACCAAAAAGAAACTCAGGCAAACGTAAGGATGGCTTGGCTTTATATATGAACTGAATTATTAGCTGTAAATCTACTGTTACTGTTTTTTAATCAAGGAAAAGCAACCTTTTATAAAATGATTCCATTGTGTTCCCTGTCATAAGAGCCAACGCAAGCTTTCCTATGAGTATTGAACAAGTATACTTTTGCAGCTATTCAGGGACACCCTGTTAACTTGGTTCTTCTAACTTCAAAAATTTTTGTGGCAAACACTATTACCATTCTATGCATTTCCACCAAATTTCATTGTTCATTGTTTCATCAGGTTAAAAGATATACATTGAAGAAATGCTTAAGAGGCTTGCATTGTGAAAGGCCCTTACTAAATACTTATTTGGCTATATTTCCGGTTTGGATACAGTTATTCGAATGAAAATTAGTAGACATATTCTACATGTAATTTTCTGAAAACCCTTAGCAGGATTTTCATATTTGTAAACCTAAGAGGGGCTACACACGAACAAATTGAAATTTTACAAATTTACTGTTATTTACTTTTCCTTAGCAAAAGTCAACAGTCTTAATATTTAACGTATATAAGGCCCTACCGACCAATCTTTGTGCGAAGTTTCATATCGATCCCTATAACGGTTTAGAAAAACGGAGCTCGAAAAGGAAGTTTAATTTTAAACGCCAATAACTTTTTTACCGTTACTCGAAACTGGAAAATTTTAACTGATATGAGCTGTACTCGTTTAGATCTTTGATTTAAATACCCATACGTCAATCTTCGATAAAAACTAAAAAAGTCGACTTTTTTCAAACGTTCGGGACACCCTGTTGTCTTCTTCCTACCAACTTCTAAGGTATATGTGCCAAAGACTGTAACCATTCTACACTTTCCTACCAAATTTCATGACAATCGGTTGAGTCATTCGCGAGTTATTTAGTGAACAGACGGACAGACGGACAGACGGACAGACGGACGGACGGACAAAATCGATTTCATAAGGGTTTTTTGAAAAAAATTTTCTAAAAAACCCTAAAAACCTATGTATTCATGACACTATCAAATTACATGACTACAATTTTCAAAACCAAACAATAAATTGATTCATATTGTTCCACCACATATAGATATCTCTATTTTCTATTTTTTATAATCATCAACATTCTACGTACATATAGGAAATCCCAAACAAAATTACATTGCAAACAACAACTTTCATTTGAAAATTGAAAGCTTTGCAATGAAAATATCCAGTCATTATACAGCTATTTTCTATTCTAGTACTATAAACAGTAAAATCTAGGCTCTTGTGCTTCTTCTTCTTCTCTTCACTTCTTCTTTTAGCGATACTATATGGAAAATTCTTAGAGTGACTATCATCATTAGCTCCTGTGTTGCATTTAAGTGAAGACGTAGTAGAATAAAATCAAATAAATAGAATTAACATAGTTAAAGCATCCGGAATTAATGAGTTTATAATGTAAATATTGCAAATACATACAATTTATATGTATTCGAGCAATATTGCATCATACTTGTATACAGTAATGTAGAACCAGTTGTCTGACTAATATTATGCATTATTCTCTCAATAAGAACTGTTGAGAGATTTTTTTTTGTGCTATTCTTATGTTACTTAGCTTATGCAATTTTACATATTATTACATATTTTCTTTATATTTATTTTCTTTCAGGCGAACGATGTGTACATTTGGCAGCTCAAAACAGTCATATAGACATACTGAGGCACCTTGTGTGGTATGGTGCAGATATTAATGCTAGAGTAAGTATCTAAACCTTTCCTTCTTGGTTTTGAATATGTATTACAAACGCGGAAGTTGTATAGGATAGGTCATGAATTAGAGCACACAACAAGCAAAAACTAACTACAGTACTCGCGAAAACGTGAACTAATTAAAACCGCAACTGTTCACCTTAACGGGGGTTCATGTTATGCAGTTGTTCACAAACAATCTTTTTTATGTTATTTTCCAGTTTCAAATGCATATTTGGAATGAACCGTTATTTCTAGGCTTGGATGTCAGACGCAACATAGCAGCGGATTGACAGACGAAACCACTTGGACAATTCCTGAGTCAGTCTCTGTGTATACTGCCATCTATCTAACCGATAAATTTCCATGTTAGCTCCTTTCTGATAATGAAGACATGGAATAATTTATCAGAAAATGCGCTGACGTGAGAGGGGCATCACTTAACGAGCACAACGAACGCAATTTCAAGCAAGCTTCAATTAATATGAGTGTGGTTGTTAGTTCTTCAGTCAGTTCCAAAGAATACGTCGCAGGTGCAATTTAACTGACTTAACTCTTGCCTCCGAGACGCCTCCGAAAATGGGTAATACTGGATAACTGAAATGCCATTTCATTCCTTCATTCGTTCGTTCGTTTTCATAATGAACCGATGAAATTTGTCTGTGTTTCACTGTGTTTTTTCTTCCTCCAATGGGCTAAAATTTCCTTGATTGTTCATCATGTTTCTATTTCCGATTTTAAACTCGTGAGCAAAATGTAACCAAAATTTACAAGCCATTTTAAATTCCGTTGTAAAAAGATAATGTCTTCCTATGGGGCTTCGAGGAAAGTCGACAAAACCGGAAACAGGCAAAGAATGCAGTTAACCTGCTCAGATGTGTTCATGCTGTGAAGCGTTCAATAGTATCCTTCGAATCTGAAGACTCTTGACTAAAATTTACAATAACGCAACCAAAACAGATAATGAGAATTCGCGTCGGTGGGTAAGGTACGTGGGGGAATCCATTGTTCGTATGTGTTTGAGACACGTCTCCAGAGTCATGCCCAGTTGTGTCGCTGTAAAGGTTCGTTTGTGAGATTTTTTAACAACAGAACAACGAAAGCTCTTTCACCTTATTTAGAAGCTCAAAACATGTTGCGCTGCAACATTTCTCATGTGAAAGTCTTCGGATAAATTGCTCTATGCCCTTTGATTGGATTTCAATATTGTGGCGCCCAATTTTGATGATGCCATTTTATTAATATTAGCCTGAAACGATCGAATCTGCAAACCTTTTTCGTGAAATCGTAATGGTTCTCTAGATATTCAATGTCAAAGTTTGACTTTTCGATGAGGCAAGTTCAGCATTTTGTTTGGAAAAGAGGATATTTCCGCTTTGGGGCAAGTGTTTGATGCAATCACATCTACGTTTAATTATTGTTCAGTCCCACTACAAAAGTAAATTTTAGCAATGGGGTTGGATGTTGATAATGTGGAATGTCAAAATATATTTACGAACACAAATTGCAAAAAATTAAAAGTATAATGTTATTTTCAAAACACTGCTGATTCACATCAAACTAAGGCAAAAAAGGCCCCGAATTTCCAATTAACGGCTGAACTACCACATAGAAATGTCAAACTTTGACGTTGAATATGTGGAGAACCGTTACATTTTCTCAAAAAAGGTTTGCAGATTCGATCGTTTCACGCTAATACTAATGAAATGGCATCATCAAAAATGGCGCCACAGATACTGAAATGGTGCCCTAAGGGGCGTCCGGAACGGGATCGGTCTTGTTTTATTATTTCACCACCATTAAAACGTGAAAATCACTCGTAGACTCTGGTTTTACTTAAAGACGGTGTTAAGCATTACAATGGCTTCCCCGGCCAAATTCCCCAACAAACTAAATTCCATATCCACACGTTTCTCTCGGAAATCGATCACCACGAAATCGGAGTTGTTTCACTAAAGAAAAACCTTAGGGGCGAACAGATGAAATCACAGCGATACAACTTCGTACACTAACTCAGGAAACCTGTCCCTAACGGAT
Organism: Microchrysa polita; assembly: GCA_949715475.1. Lineage (NCBI taxonomy): Eukaryota > Metazoa > Arthropoda > Insecta > Diptera > Stratiomyidae > Microchrysa > Microchrysa polita. The sequence continues at coordinate 16,496,598 of OX454415.1, forward strand.
ATCCCGCTCCAGTCAATCGCATCAGAAAAGCCTATTGTGTTTCCGGTGTGTTGTCCAAAATCCTCCAAAGCAGTTATCTCATTATAAAAACCAAACCTGGGCGGTTCCGCTTCCTATTTCGGTCAGCTTGTATGGGAGCAGCACTTGGGAAGTTGCCGCTATGTTCACCGAAAAGCAGAAAAATTTCCTTAATTTCTGTTACTATCGAATTTCAAGCCGATATAAAATTTCAATATTTGAGATCTAATGTTTATTGGCGAATTGAATCGCAAGCGAAAGTGGCAGAACTAACTGGAAAAAAATGTGTCCATTAAGGGACTTTTCAAGAAACCATATGTTTATGACACGTAAGTGCAGTAGATGCACAATAAAGGGTTAAGTCAATCTATAGTGATTATGAATCACTTTTTGACACTTTAAATAGGAACCTACATCAAAGAGATAATAAATCAATTATTTTTTTTCCAAATATTTAAGTGTTCATGTTTTAGGGCTTTCAGGACTTGTTCATGTTTCAGAGTAGTCTGGGAAAACATAAAATTGTTCACATAAGCGGGTGTTCACGTATGACGCAGTTCACATTAACGCGAGTCTACTGTATAAACTTATTCATCCAAAATTTTGCTGTAATTTTCCAAAAAAGCAAGAATTTTAGCCAGTAGCAACTGGGCACGACTATACGACTCTTGTCACTCGGAAATTTAATTGTCAACCTTATAAATGCTAACTTCCGTTGATTAAAACACATATCTAACACTTATACTATTTTTATCATTATTTTAGGAGGGCCGTTCCGGTAAAACACCCCTACACATTGCTATTGAACGATGCAATGAAGTGTTAGCCAACTTCCTATTGGGAGAATGCCATAAATTGAATCTAGAAGCGGAGACATATGCCGGTTTAACAGCATATCAACTAGCCACAGCCAATCATCATGAACAGATCGCTCTCGGACTGGAGAAACGCGGAGCTGAACCGCTGACACCACCCGAAAGTGACGAAGAGAGTGACGAGGAAGATAATCAGGTAAATATTATATTTAATGTAAATGATGTATGATAATATTAGAATCTAAGTTTGAATGAAGTCAAAAATTAATTAAATTGATAGTAGAGTTGTAGAGACGAGTCTTGGCCACATATTGCTTGGGCTAGTTGAACCAGGGTATTGTGATTTCGGGACATATCGATCGGCTTCTGTAGCCACACTTTATTTATCTCACAAGTAAAACTTTTGTTTTCGTTCACTTGAATTTGGGTTCGATCATGCTTGCATCCTATCACTATCAGCTTCTTCGTATGTATGTAGCTCTATTCTGACAGCGCACAATATTGAACAGATACATAGAATGTGGACCGGTATATGAGTACATGCTTGTTCGCAGGTAGTTGCAGATTATGTATTATCGGGGTGAATCAACGTTCCAGACAACGTCGTCACCTACTGAAAATGTTGAGCAAAAACCTTTCATGACTAACTGTTTCTGTTTGACATTTGTATAAAAAATAAGGTGCAATGCGAGTACCCTTTAAGTATTTCATTATAAACAATAAATCCCCTGCATGAATGTAAATATTCCCATTCGAATTTTTAAAACTATCTCACATGAGTCGTAAAAGTAATGGCTTCCTTACTGCTCGTTTCAGATGGATTACGACAGTACATAATAAAAAAAAAGTCTAACGTGTCACCTTCCTGCCCTATTAAGCAAATGTTCGCTAAAATGCCAAAGACTTACTTAGATACTTACGCGCCGATCCAGAATCAGCACAATCGACACGAAAGGAATCACTGACTGAATATATTAGGTAAACTAAATTTGGATAAACTAAATTAATTTCAAAATTTTCTTGGTCTTTGTCAATAGTGTGATGCTAGAGATCCGGTAAACTGTTTCAGATACACGAAACGAAAAACCGGGAATAAGTAATAAATATACGTGAATAACTCGCGGCAATGATATGCAATCCGTCAAATCTCAGATTAACCTTTTAAATTTGCAAAAACGCAATTATACAACAAAACTTTCCTTGAGTTTCAAAAATCCCCAACATGGCTTGCGCACTAAAATTGCTTCCCAAAACATTTTTCAGTTCAAACGATTGGGAGTATTTACTTCAAACGGAGAGTCTATGACTTTTATGATTAACGTTCAAAATTGTCGTATACGTTAATTTTTTATTTTCAAATGTAGGAGTATTGTTTTTTCGCTGTCATACAGTCATTCATATAAATTGTGCCCACAATACCAATATCCACATTTTAATTATCTTTAATCGTATTCATTTCAAACAAGTGTGCATTTCATTGCACCCTCAAAAAATACGAATCTATTATACATACACCATAACATCATAAATTAACTATGTAGTTGATATGATACCATTAACATGTAAGGTTAAAGTAAAAAAAGATAAACCTGAAATTCTGTCAGTAGAAAATAGTCTACTTTTCAGCGATAACGAAAAAGAGGCTCGATAAAAAACGAAACAACAATACTCGGTCTCGAAATAATTAATTAACAAAATTGAAACCATTTCACATACTTTTCTGACGTCACAATGCCACGCACTATACGCGGCAATTAGATGTGATTCTTACACATTACGTAAACGTACGGAGGGAGCGACACACTGCCAATTTTTATCTGCATGCAAACAATCAACTTTTCGCCAAGTATGATGTACTGTACATTTTTACCACTTTTCTATATGATCTTTATCATACAAACATATCAATTTTGATAGAACCATTTCTGGGTGTCGCATTCATTTCGATTTTATGGTTAATCGGAACCTTTTTTTTCAAAAGATTCCTTGCATGTGATTTTTGTAGTAGATAAACGAGTAGGTGAAAACCAATTAAAGGTCGAAATAGAGGAAAATATTTTGCATCACGGTGCTGCTTGCGTTTCACGTGACAACAACACGATAAGAAATAATAAATGCCCAATCTACGTACGTTTTATGAAAATTTCAATGATCAATAAAATCGGGGCAAAACATTTCTGATGATTCGTAGTATAATGCTGAGTAGATGAATATCAAACAATTGGACGTATTGTTTCGTCGTCTAATTATGACACGGGTTATGTTTAATCACGTGATAAAAAGAGTGGACAATTGATGTACTATACAGAATGATCATGAATCATTACTGCGGTATCCAAGATTGCAGTCATGCACTTTTTTTTTGAAATGAATACGATTCGATGTTAAATTGTATTAATTCAGGAAATAAAAAAAAGTGGTGTAGTCTAGGATGCTTCGCATTCAGTCCTAATTTAGTTAGTAGTTAGCTAGTGGCGACAAACGACAGTCACTTTCATTTTTTGGTACCGTCTAAATCTAAATCTGGCAATATAATGGGACGTTAAATAGCTGCGTACCGCCGAAGTTAGTTAATAGGTCGGTAGGTAGCAATTTCAAGTGACTGTCGCCTATCGCCTTCCAGAATGTCGGTTCAGATTAATTCTGCGAAAGGAGCTATTTGGTAGAGCGAATCATTGACTGTCGTCTTTCGCAGATATCTCATCGAGGGTTGGGTCACAAAGTTTATGTTTTTCTTGTGACGCATCGAGATAAGAGAGCGAGAGTCAGTATTGAAATGCAAGCACGTTTTGTCATTTGGCATCATTTTGCAGGCGCCACATAGATTTTTTTTTATCACAAAGCTGTGAATTCGTGTTAATCCAGTAGCCCTTTCACATAGCGGCACGACAATCGTCGTCACTTTATGACTCATAGTGGAAGGTTGATCTTGGCACGCGCTTGTAGTCGCATTTATCATTCACAGAAAATAGTGACAAATAAATGGTGACTACTAAGTGGTTTCGTGTGAGAGGAAATTTTCTGTGGCTACTGATAACCTCTTCGGGATGGCATTCTACTCCACTCCACAGCAAAGACCTAAGAATCGAATCTTGTGTCCCACCTACGAGGGTGGTCCGATAAGTACTTAGCCTACAAAAGAAAAACACAAATTTTAGGAAGTGGCGATTTATTTTTCAACATACTCACATCTTACCTCGATACAATTGACCCAGCGATACTCCAACTTCTTTAACCCGTCCGAAAAATATTCTTTTTCTCGAGGTCTGCAAAGTAGGCCTCCGTGGCGGCGATGACCTCCTCATTCGACTGAAATTTCTGACCGGCGAGTGACTTTTTCAAGTTTGGAAACAAAAAGAAGTCACACGGGCCAAATTTGGAGAATACGGTGGATGGGGCAATAATTCGGCATAGTACAGCCCTGTGACCGTTTCGCCCTTCTGCAGGTAGTCGATGTAGATCACATCTTGTGAATCCCAGAAAACGCTTTCCGGCCGATGGGACAGTCTTCGCCTTCTTCGGAACCGGGTGAAGTCTACTGTTTCGACTGTTCCTTGGTCTCCGGTGCGTACCAGTGTATCCATGTTTCGTCTACTGTCATGAAACTACGCAGAAACTCCTTCGAAATGCGCTTAAACAGCGTCAAACACTGCTTTGAAGTGGTCTCACGGTTGCGCTTGATGTCCGGAGTGAGCAAACGCAGCACCCACCGCGTCGACAGCTTTCTCATGCCTAAAATTTCATTCAGGATATTACCCACGCGATCTTTTGAAATGCCTACTGTCTCAGCTATCTCTCGCACCTTCAATCGGCGGTCTACCAATACGAGATCGTGAATTTTTGTCACGTTATCCTGCGTGCTAACCGTTTTCGGGGAACCTGGACGTGGCTCATCAGAAACCTACGTGCAACCACGTTGAAACTCATTAAACCAATTTTTGACGGTCGCCATCGAAGGAGAAGAGTCACCGTACACAGCATCCAAACGCTCTTTGATTTCGCTGCGCGTTTTCCCTTCCAAAAACAAGAATTAAATCACCGACCGATATTGCTCTTTTTCCATTTTTCTAAAATCCGCAGACTCTCCCGCTTTCACACGCGGCCAAAACAAAACTACGAGTCCGATGCTGCTGAAATTTGGACAGTAGCCGTCTACGAGAATATACTACACGATAGTAAATTGCTCTTGCGATACTGACGCCATCAGGCGGTGAGGCTAAGTACTTATCGGACTACCTCCGTAGTTTTACCGTTACACTCTACAAGCTCATTTCATTGCAGAAATAGCTCTTGTCAATCGAGGCAGGAAAAAGTTGAGATATTCACTCTTTGCAAAGATATGTAAAATTATACCAAGTTTGCTGAATTGAATGCATTCTTGACATTGGGTCTTAACAATATGGCCTGTGCCATACCTAAGTTTCGAAGAGATGCTTTCAGCCACGAAGGAATCTACGACGGCATCGTTCGAATGATGCTTTAACGCCTTGTTGAACTACCCATTTAAGGTTTGTGTTCGTAGAGAAGACTCATGGGATCATCGCTTAGCGATCGAAGTTAAACCACCAGTTTTGAGCACTCTATGGGTATGGGTATATTTTCTATACAGACATGTTCCTTTAGTCAATAGTCGATACTAGGAAAGTAGAACCATTCAAACAATATTTAAATACGGCTCTAAATTGGATGCAAAACTACGATCGCTGAGCGATCATCACATGAATAGAATCTACGAACACGTACTTTTAGTCGTTAATTGGTGATATGTATGTGATCTAGTCCGTGTTGATACAAAAAGCACAGAAACAATTTTCTGGCCCCCACCACTTTGGAAGCAGTAATGTGAGCATCTGCGCAGAGCTCTCTGAAGCAATTTTCATACTTTTTTGAAAGCATTTTAATTAATTTTGCGAAGAAGGTTTTGTGGCAGCTCTTGGTCATTGTAACAGGTATCTCTAAGACGATTATAATCAAAGAACCGATTGCATTTTTTTTAAGACAACTCAAATATTTATGGTGACATTGGGACTCCAACCCATGCTGCGGCAATGCAGAGGGTGTCTTTTCTACCCAAAGAGTTACTGAATACCCAGGAAAGTCGTCGACAGTGACAGTGATAGAACCAAGGTGTTATCCTAACTAAAGATTAAAGAGTAATGACGCGTAAATTTTTCGCGCACTTCTAGTAATCTGGTTGGTGCTGGGGTTAGCGTGCTTGCTCTTGAAGCACAGGGTCGTGGGTTCGAAACTCATAAATTTTGTTCACAAAACATCTTTCAAATAAATGAGATGTAATGCAAACACAACACAGATCTAATCTAGCCTGTAACTTACGACACTCGTGCTAGGTTTTTCTAATTTGGACTAAGGACTAACCGTTACATAACGGTATTTTATTTTATCACGTTAGTGAAGTATTATCGTAATGACGACCCGACGTCTGTTTTATACTATTCTATTGTTGCGATTATAACCAATCAATCCAAAATCATTAGAATACGTCACATATGAACACAATGCCGTTTTCCTCTCATTCCTATCTCAATGATATCAACATTTATTTTAAATACAATGACTTCACACCCGTCGTGCACTCATGTATTATATTGGGTCATCCATCGCCCCGTCATCATCGAACACAATACTTCTAAAGTATCAAGGTCAATCAATTGAAGGCTCATTCAACTATATATCATTAAGAACACACGTTTCTGTTTTTTTTTATCTTTGCACAAATTTGGGAAATACGCGCAGACAATCCGCATAAGGTTTCTTCACCTCTGTATTTTTAGTCGTCGTAGATTGCGCTAAGCGTCCATAATAATCCAAACGAAATCATTCGGGAGTATGATTGAAAACCTTTTTTGATATGATTTGTTAATAACTCACGATAAGTGGACTAACGAAAGCAGCATCGTAAAGTTCCGGTGCTAATACGGAAGAAGAAGAAAACGTGTTTTCCCTTGCTTTTGGATTTTTTTTTGTTTCCACAAAGTCCCAAATGTGTGAATTTGCCAAAAAAAAACCGACGCACGTGCCTCTATAGACTCTTGGGGGTTTTCATAGAAATTTCTATAAATTATCTTCTTTTTTTTTCATAGCGATTATGGTGATTATTATTGATTGGAATTTCCATTGGTAAATTATGGACCACGGATCAATAGATGTGTTAGAAATGTTAAAGAATTCTCGATTTGATTTAAATGCATTTTTTTTGTGATGTTGAGAAGTTAGCAATTATTTAGTGAGCATTCAAGGACAACATGTATCGACAAAATGTCTTAATGTGTGGTTTAGAGTGCCATAACCTTAAATAACACTCGTCCTTATTTTTGAATGGGTACTTAGGTTTTAAATACAAAAAAAAAACGAAATAAATTAGCAATTTCACTAAATTTCAATTTATTTTCTCTTACAGACATACGCTCGATTTGGCGATCCAGGCTTTTTCGCTGGCTACAAGAGCGGTACCACCATCAATGTTGCGTAAAACATGTATGAAACAAGAAAACATCTAAATCTATCCAAAATTCAAGTCAATATACCAAAATGTGTCATTTGTATCCAATAATAGCTCATAGATAATTGAAATTTACAAATTTAAATTTAGTAATCATTTTAGTTATTTCTCCTAGTTTGATCGAAATGAAAACATACGCGAAATCAGATAATGACCCCGATGACCCATACAGGAGTGTTATCAGCTAAAGTTCTAGTTCCGAACTCCTCTATGGGTCATCTTGTCTGTAGTATTCGTGGAAAACCGACACGAAAACAGAAAACTGTCAATCTAAATTTGCATAAGTACGAAACTATGCTCGTATTAATATGTTTTCAAGCGAATAAAGCAAAAAAACACTCTTCTATGCTTTCCAAAGAAAAAGGTGCAATGCCAATACCTTCTAATCTTGTTTTATTAAATTTAACTATAATCACTATATTTACAAGGACTGTTCAGTAAAGTTCAAGATTAATTATTGTCATTTAATTCAAGCTTTTGTGCCGCTACTTAATTTCAAAAATGTTCAAAGTACATTATGTTGTTCAAATGTAAAGCCAACTAAACTATCGAAAAATATCTCCTAGAATGTAATCGTATTGAACCAACACAAAAGTGCCTTAAATTAATAAATAAAAAAAAATGTTTCTTCGTTGTGTATTGTAGAATGTAATTAGAAAAAAAAACACTAAATTGAAAACTATTCCATTATGTCAAGTATGTGAAAACACCTAACATATAAATAAAAGAAACATTTAAACAAACAAAAATGTTAATTCTATATTTCCTGTCTGTTCAAATATAACTGATGATGGCAAGTAATGCGTATAAATTGAAATGATAATAAAATTATATCTTAGTGTAGACTGTTCCAATATTAATATTATAACTTAATCAGTTATTATTATTCACCTACCATCGTCTCCATTCAAATATACATATACACACATAATACAATAAACAAACTGATATGCTTCTAAACATTAAAAACGATGTTGTTATCTGAAAATGTGGAGTGTGTAATTATAAATATTCATATGTGTACACATGCATCCCTACAAAACTCTCTATTTACTTTCAGCCGTTTTTTAATACAAGGAAAGATCATTTAATTTTACCGTTTGCGTATACCCTCCCTCCCTCTCTATCTCTCTCAGTTTGACACTAAGGATCCTCGTTTACAAAATAATAGCTAACACATACAGACACATAAAAAAAAAAGCTGTAGCACGCGCAGACAATTGCGCACAAAAAAAACACTCTGGAAAATGTCTAGTTGTTCTTAATTTAACGGGGAGAAGAATTATTGTTAACATGCGAAAATAGGTTTATTTTTAAATAGATAAAAATGAAATATATTTATTAATTATAAGATATACACAAACAAAGATGATACGAATACCACAAAAAAAAAATTGACAGAACGAGTCGAAATAGTGTAGGCGATAAGAATGGCGAGAACATAAACATAATAATATAGTAAAAAGTAATAATGAACTGTGTATGTGTAAAATTGATGTCTTTATAGTTATAATTTAGTACGTGTAAATGTGAATTATCGTATCTCTAGTAGTGTGAACGTTTAACTGAACTAATGCAAGAAAATTGAAATGAAAAACAAAAATACAAAAAAAAAACAAATCCTTTATTTTAATTTTTACGTAAGCATATTTATTTTATATTTGTATATAATATTATGAAAAAAAAAAACAAAATAAAAATAATATTGTTGTAAATATGAAAAATCTGTAGATTTTATGATCATTAAAGCTTTAAATGGTTCTTTTGGAAATCGGCAAATTGTTTTTATTTTGGCACGAGACGAAAATGAAGAAGCTAATAGAATATAATCATGCAAAATGAATCCCTAAAAAATTAATAAAATCGAAAAAAAAATCCAAATCGATTAATCTGCAGTTCAATTGCATCCAACCTTATTAATCCCCAAGCTAACTGTATCCGGTTGACAGTTTGACCGATAGCAAGAAGTTGGTTGTTTTGTGCTCTATTACAAACACTAACACACACAAACAAACCGATACTGACTGTGACCACAGAGGAACCAAATACATATGCCCACGTGAATCGATGGATACACAATCGACTTTCGCTAAGCTGACCAGACGTACAGCCTTTTGCTGTACAGTACAGCATTTTGACCTGTCGTACAGCATTGGGGAATGTACAGCAAAATGTACTGCTTTTAATGTGTGAGCCCTTCCCGATCTCTCTGGAAAATTTGCAATTGTAGAGCTATATTTGGCGCTCATATGTCCTCTAAATTTTACTGTCCACTTATCCGCGTTCGGAAGCTTCAGCTGCCTATATTGAACTTCTGTGTTTCCTAATCGAAAATTGTCCATAACTTGGAAATTCTTGAGCGGAATTTTCAAATTTGGCAAACATATTTGGTGAACATTTCCAGGCTGTAGCTGACAAGGTTCAGAAGTTACTACCGTCAAATGGTGAGATTTTAATTTATTTTCCCTATGACAAAACGATTGAAAAATCAGCCACTGTACTCTATCCGATTCCTTCATCACTTTCTATAGAAAAATGTATACTAAAGAAAGGACTCGGCATGGGTGTTAGATCAAGTTTTTTCCCATATTTCCTTAGAGTCAATTTAAAACGGCGTTAAGAGCCAAGGGAACCAGCATGGATCAACCATGGAGAAATGCATACTCTGCTCCAGAAAGATTGCAACCAGGTTCAGATCAGATTCAGACCTCTGGGTCGTCGACCCCGCACTGTCTGTGGCGCATTAGAGAATTCGCCAACATTTTTGCGACGCAGTGCTGTTGTGAAATAGTATAAGGCGAAGTGCAAGCGCAGCCAGCAATTCATTAAATTTAGACCAGTGGCTCGTCCATACATTTGCTCAGATCCTGTGGCTCGACCTTGGCTTCGTTCAGAACTCGCTCTGTCTGTTGCGCTTTTCATAATTTGCCTACATCCTTGCGACCAGCGCTGGTAGGCAGTGGTTAAGGCGTCGCGACGTGCGATCGCAGCGAGGGGTGAGCCCAGTCGATAGATGGCAATTGGTAAAATTTAGAACTTTGATGGCTTGTCCTTTACTCAAATCCTATAGCTCGCCCCTCTCTCCGATCAGACCTCACTGTCTGTCGCGCTTTTCAGAATTCGTAAACATTTTTGATATGTAGCGCTGCTGGGTAATAGCGAGCGGTGAGTCTATGAAAGGCAATTTGTAGAATACACTCAGATCCTGTACCTCGCCCTACTCTGCGCTCAGACCTCTCTCTGTCTGTCGTGCACCAGAGAATATGACAACATTTTTGCGACATAACCGCGGACCTGGAACCTGGAAGTATGACTGAGGATTTGCTTCAAAAACGAACTCCGCAAGTATGTATGTACAGCATTTGACCTTCGGGAGTCTGGTCACCTTAACTTACGCTATAAGAGGAAATACATGCCGCTTGGGATAGACACACCCAGTCGGCAATTAATACTAGCCGTACTTAAGGTAGATGGTAAACCGTATAACGTCTGTGTCTGGGCCGACGAAGTGGTGGATCATAATGAAAACAAATGAGTTTGCAATGTAATACGTAAAATGGATATCATCTCAAAAAGTGGAACACATTTAAAAGAAAGAACCTCAGGGCGTAAATTTAGATCAAAATTGTTGCGCTGTTAAGAAATATGGTCAGCTATAATGGACCGTTTGTGGAAAAATTGCATCTGTGCGGTGCAGTTGCTCCCATAAATCGCAGACGTCTGTAACAAAGTTTCCGGCTATCCCACAAGTTATTTGTTAAGCAGTGCGAAAAAATATTAAACGAAAATCCATTACACCATTTCAGTTCTAAAAGCTAAAATCGATTTCCAAATCCGTATTTATAAAGTTGAATGTAAATGTTCGAATTTCAATAAACACTTTTTTAATTATATTGGATTGCCACTTTGTTAGGGAAATTTTAATTCCTATGTATTCCACACATTTTCAGGCTTGATTCATTCTCTTGGCGAAAAGACGAAATCGTCACAAAAATGACCAAACGAAAAATCCAATCATTAAAATTAGCCGAAAAACATTTGAGACAGATCAGCTTACCGCATCCCGTTACTGAGGCAAAATACCAAGCAAGACAAAAATGTAAGTCCCACATAGAGAATTGCTATATTAAGCCCGGAGTTAGACAACGACATACAGTCGAACCTCGATATCTCGAAGTGCTAAGGGACCAAAAAAATATATATGCCCACAAACACAAATTTAACCAGCAATTCCTCAATCATCCCGACGAGGATAAGCTTAGAAATGGAAAATCCAGACTCCGAAAAAGCAAACAAGATGTCCCCCAGGAAAAAGTATTATATCGTACCCTTTTCAACCTTTATTTGTCAGAAATCCCTACAAGACTTGAAATAATCTCATGCGCTGACGACTTCACCTTCATGGCAACCGGCAACGACATTCCCGAAATGTGCAATGCTGTTTTCTAATGTCTTTCCAAGACCACCTTTATTAGTAGACCAATATTATGACCTTCAGGAGCCACAATGAACTTTTTGATAATATACTCCCTATATCAAAAATAATCTCAAGGGGTCAAAACTAAAAGTCATTTCTGTACCATATCCTCCTACAACTATACATACATATATTCTTTTTTGTGAATAGGGAAATAGGGAAAACATTAATTGGGAATAAATAGGCAAGTCGACTTGTTTTATTATAGAAATTGCGAATAAATAACATTCGGGATGCCTCAATCTCGGCTTAAATTCGGAAAACATCCTCAACGAATGCAAATACCTCTTTTTCAACGTTCAAACGAGAAATAAAAGGATGTCACATCAGATTTTCAAAACCCAAATCACCATAGACAATTTATTCACGACCTCAAAATCAGCGTTCCAACTGTAATTCGCTATATAAGATTCAATAATATAGGCAAAAACTTCAAAATGTCGAGTCTTATACCGATATCAGCCATGTCTTCAGGACTTTTTTTTTCAAATTCTATATCAGCTAGTTCTAAATGTTTGGTATTTACTAAATGGGGGCGTTACATATGGATGATGGCCCCATATACATGCATCATTTTAAATGCTTTTTTTTAAATAAAAAACAAGTTTTTATGCTTCAACTATATTTTTTCTTATTAATAATTCGGCAAAAAACACCATGGAACACGGTGAGATTCGAACTCATGACCCTGTGCACCGAAGGTGCGCGCACTAACCGCTCGACCAGCCAGACTAAGAATTTTATATTTTTTCATTCGAATAGCTATTATGGAAAAATTGCAAGCAAAAAAATCAATTTTCGATTTTTCCAATTTTCCGACTTTCCCGGAGAGTTTCCCAAAAATTTCTTTCGTAAAAATCTTCTCCTGGCAATTGCAAACAACTGAAAAAAATTTGAACCATATCGACCCAGCCTAATTAAAACTTAATGGAATACTATTCGGATTTAAATGTCTAACCTGAACGTATGGCTTCGGGTTAAAAATTTGTAGTAAAATTACCCAGTATAGTTGTAGTTTAACTTTTGAAAAAATACAGTCTACATTTCAACCCATCTTCGCACTCAATTTGCAAAAAATTAAATTTAATAAAAACTAAAACCTTGTAGCGAAGTACCGAACCGATAACTAATTTGTTAAATCAAGGTTGTGTGCCATCGTACAGAAATATGACATTTGTTATACAGCGCTCAATGGGTGGGGTTCCAAAACAAAACAGTTGCGTATGTTCCGCAAACATGTTTGCCATTCTGATCGCCTAGCTGCCATTTTGCGGATCAGAAATCATCTCCAGTTCTTTTCGCAAAGATATGTTACACAAAGGCATACAAGAGAAAAGAACCGGAGATTATTCCTGATCCACGAAATGGCAGTTAGGGGATCAGAATGGCAAACATGTTTGTGGAACATACGCAACTGTTCCGTTTTGGAAACCTACCCAATGTGGTCTGTTCTGGAGTCCATAATTAGGTAGCTGTTTTTTGTTATCCCGTGGGGGAGTAAACAATTGAAAAAAAAATGGTGGATAAGAAAAGTCTACTCCTCACAATTTTTATTGCTATAGATTCCGAGTAAGTACTGAACAGTACTGTGGATCATTTTTTGTTTGTTGCTATGTTGTTGACAGTACGGGGCCATTAGGTACCTATAATATTATCATTTCAATTGCTTTACTAGTTTATTGGCTTCGATTTAAGGAAGAAACTTTTTAAATAAAACCTTTCTTGAAAGGCAAAAATAGGCTTTGAAAATAACAGTGGATGACCCCATGGTACACAGTGAATCATCGTGAAATACATAGTAAATGTGGAATGTTTCATGGTATTATAAAAATATTTCTTAATATTTACATTATTCTTGTTGTAAATAATAAAAAATAACAGTAAAAACAAAATACAAAAAAATTTAAATTAGTACGTATAATTTTCATAAAAAATTAATCATAACCATAAAGAAAATCGCTGTTTTAGTTTATATTAAAAATATCCAAAATATTTAAAAAAAAAATTAAGATTATACAGGGTCCGCCAATAGGGACGCTCGATCTTTGACAGCTCATGGCGGCCATGTTGTTTGTGGTAGAGTTATCAAACCTAGTTGTTATTATTCAGTGTATCTTCACAAATCACCATGAACCAATTCAGCCGCGAGCAACATGTGCAAATCATTAAAACTTATTACGAAAATCATTCATCGGTTCGAGCAACGTTCCGCCCGTAAACGCGGTAAACGGCGAACGATACAGATCCATGATAACGAACTTTTTCTGGCATGAAATCGACAATATGGATGTCGAGGATATGTGGTTTCAGCAGGACGGCGCTACGAGCCACACAGCGCGCGCCACAATTGATCTTCTGCACGAGCGCTTCGGAGGAATGGTTATCTCGCGCGGAGGCGACATCAACTGGCCACCGAGATCGTGCGATTTAACCCCACTAGACTATTTCTTGTGGGGTTTTCTTAAATCGCAGGTCTACGCAAACCAACCACAAAACACTGATGACCTCAAAGTCAACATACGCCACGCCATCGATGAAATACAGCCCGATTTGTGCGCCAGAGTCATTGAAAATTGGACTTCTCGTATGCGCGCCACCAAGCGAAGCCGAGGTGGCCACTTGAACGATGTTATTTTCCATACATAATGCCTTCGAATACTCTTTCAAACAAAAGATAAATTTCATTTATACCTCTCACACAACTTGCTTTATTTCATTTTAAAGTTCGAGCGCGCTTATTGGCGGACCCTATATATGTACATAATGGGTGAGGTTATAAAACACAACGTTTCGCAACGTTTCGCGCAACGTTTCAAATCAACCGGCCGTTACGGATCAGAAACTTCTCCCTACAAACAGATCCTCTAAGCGCCCCCTTGCGAGGCATAGCTTGATTGATTGGCAGAAATTTACAATCTGCCGTCGAACCGTGCATTTCCGCCCTCATTTATTTATTAAACTATTTATAATCAAAATAAAATGTATCTGCATCTCGTTTAAAACTGGAAATTTTAATTTTCGAGCAAAACGTATCAGCTGTGATGTGTCAATTGTCACATTTGTCACTTTCCGAGAGATGGCGATGGGAACACCAAGTCTGATCCGGATCTATGCGTTTACAGAACACAATAGGAAACGTTTCGGAAAACGCGAAACGTTACGCGAACGTTGTGTTTTATAACCTCACCCTATTTCTGTCGAATATTAATGATGAAAAATGTGCATTGAATTTTCCATTATCCACTATGTACCATATTGCTTTGATTCACTGTTGACCATAGCGCCATTACTTTCTAATGTCAAAAACATGAAAACCCCCGCACAATGGGTGAGGTTATAAAACACAACGTTCGCGTAACGTTTCGCATTTTCCGAAACGTTTCCTATTGTGTTCTGTAAACGCATAGATCCGGATCAGACTTGGTGTTCCCATCGCCATCTCTCGGAAAGTGACAAATGTGACAATTGACACATCACAGCTGATACGTTTTGCTCGAAAATTAAAATTTCCAGTTTTAAACGAGATGCAGATACATTTTACATTGATTATAAATAGTTTAATAAATAAATGAGGGCGGAAATGCACGGTTCGACGGCAGATTGTAAATTTCTGTCAATCAATCAAGCTATGCCTCGCAAGGGGGCGCTTAGAGGATCTGTTTGTAGGGAGAAGTTTCTGATCCGTAACGGCCGGTTGATTTGAAACGTTGCGCGAAACGTTGCGCAACGTTGTGTTTTATAACCTCACCCATTGTCTATCCATGGAAAAAAATAGTACGGTTAATACATTTGTTCAAAGGTAAGTTAAAACGTAATTTTTTTTCGCACGATTTTGAAGCATATAAGCTCAAATAATTCACTGTGTACCCTATGATCCACTGTCGATCAGTTTACCCTATTCATATTTCCGGTTTAGATAAAGGCACATTCAAATTACCGCAGATCAAATCCTGATACGAGAAAAAAAAAATCGCGTTGCATTCAGCAAAGATAGCGCGGCAATAAATGCTTCTCTGAAAAGTTATTTTTCTTTGATTTATGCTAGTAACAGATTAGACGCGTTGAATGCATTTTAAATGGCAGACATATATTTGCTACTGCTGTTGAACAGCAACAGCGAAAAACATTTCAGTCATTGAAAATGCATTGTGCTATTTTCATCGGCATCATTCAATGCGTCTAATGTGTTTCCAGCATTATCCACTTATTCTCCACACCCGTCTAGTTTATCTTTCGTTGTGGACGTTCAAATTATTAAATCGCGACTAACACACTAACACGATTTAACATTATTTGTCTTATATTAGTACACACTTAAGCATGTAATTATTTCTGAATTATCACAATTAACAAAATATGTATTCGCCATTTCAAAGAAATAAACGGCTATAACCGCCACGAATCGGAAGTGAACCGATTCAAATCAAGCCAATCCTATTCTGAAACCATACTTTATTCGACAGTTAGATGGCACTATCATCGTCACAAAGAAGGCAAAATGACCTTCGTACAAGGTGACCGACATCCAAGCAGAGAGTGGCCGATTCATTACACTCGCGGTTTGGTCTTTGGCGCAATCAGATCGGTTTGTGTATTTCACTCAAATTGTGTGAAATTTCCATAGAAAAGACAGTTAAAAGTCAGTTCAGTCAGACCTCAAGTAGCGCTCGAAGTAAGTGTAAGTGCGGTGCAATTTATCCAGAGACTTTAACGGAGTGTCCCCACACAAATTTTCATTGTGACCAACATGTCGAAGCCTCAATCGGATGTCGAAAAAAGGAAACAAATCAGTGTTCGCGGTATCGCTGGAGTCGAGAATGTTACGGAAGTGAAGAAGAATTTCAATCGGCACTTGCATTACACGCTCGTGAAGGATCGCAATGTGGCCACTCCCCGGGATTATTACTTTGCCTTGGCACACACTGTCAAGGACAACCTGGTAGGACGCTGGATTCGTACACAGCAGCACTACTATGAGAAGGATCCCAAGGTAAGTTGCATGCTAATCTACCGGTAAACGAAATGCCGTATAGTCGGTATAATCTTCATCTGTCTCTCTGCACGGTGGAAACAACCGTGGATACATGTGCTTATCTCATATTCAAGTTGCTTTCGCTTTGCAATCAGTTTCGTCGTCGCCATGCCATGCCATTTATTACAGTCTTCTGGCCTGGTTATTTAGGCCGAGCGAAAAATATGCAGGTCGTTGACGCGTTCACGATAAAAAGAAAAGGAAAGAAACGCGTCACACAATCGCGTTGATAATAAAATTTGGCAATCGATTTTGATGCAACCGGGCGGTGATGGTGTACCTGTTTCGCATGATTGCATAGTAGTTGCCGGATCATGTACAATGTAAACAAAAATACTGATGACCGCACCATTGGACACTTGCCCAACTGCATATGACTCTGACCAGAAGCAGAGCTCCGCACAATTACCCCGAGCAGCTAAGATGCGGGTTGAAGACAATTATCTCAATTTTGCCTACTATGTTTGTATTGGGTGGCAGCAGCCCAGCAGCACACGATTTTATTTTGCTAGTCTAATTTCAAATAGACGTTGACGATGCTCTGATCGTCGAAACTAAACGTAAACGATTCTCAGCTATTTTTAAATTCGTGCGAGAATCTCGTGAAATATTACGTGAATTCGGCGAAACCGTATTTTTTTATTATGTGAATTTATTTATTATTGGAAAAGTGAAATAGCCGAGTCGCACGCTATAAGTGTGTCCTTTGTGAATGTCAGAATGAGGCCGCTGGCCTCCGTACTGGGAAACGGAAAAAGCCGTTTTGCTGCACTTGTCTTCTCACAATGTTCGACTCTCAAGGTCATCTAAGGTTATTCCAATCCAATCGATTGAAGCCGCTTGTAGGGAATGTTTACTTGCCGCTAGGCCGAGTGAAGACACTTGCTGATAGTCTGATTGTAGTGGCCAGATTACTACCAGATGCTATATCTGGATTGTATTGTAAGAGAATATGGAAGATAAATTGACCACTATTCCTTCACACAATTTATAACCTAGGTAGCAATAGGGGGAAAGGGGTGAGATGTTGCCATTATAGTAAATTATTTTAAATTAAAATGAGGAACGTTGAGATGTGCCAGCTATTAGATAGCTTGAGACAATTTTCGGTTATTTAAATATGAAATATGCGACAGCTGCTAAATGAACATTTTAATAATAATGGCATGGTCAAATTATTATCCAAAAGGAAATACGCATTTTCATAACTCTTTCATTGTCATGCTTCTGATGGTCCTCAATGTTGAAATATTGAGGCGATTCATTATCATCACGATAGCCCGACGTCGGGCCTTGGCCGCCTGAATCATTGACCTCCAATTGTCGCGGTTACGTGACCTTGTCCTCCAGTTTCGGAAGCCCGGCAGCTGGTGGTCGTCTTCACCTGCGGAGTTCTCCCAGCGAGCTCTCGGTCGTCCACGCAACCTCGCTCCGTCAATTCGTTATGCGTTCATCACTTTCTTTGGCATGCGATTATCGTCCATCCGTTGTACATGTCCCGCCCATTGCAAACGTTGAAGCTTCACGATTTTCGATACTTCCAGCTCATCGTACAATTGATACAACTCATGGTTGTACCGGATATGCCATTGATCTCGCTCGCGAACGGCCCCGAAAAATCACCGAAGGACCTTTCGTTCGAATCGGTCTAGCAAAATTTCGGAGGCTTCGGTGAGGGTCCATGTTTCGCAGCCATAACATAGCACGGGTCGGATGATCGTTTTGTACACGCGGAGCTTCGTGTTCCTGTGCGCAAGTTTCGAATTAATTATAGGGAGGACCGAGAAATAGGTCTTATTGGGTAGTTGTATCCTTCGCTTAATTTCGTCGGTTTCGTTGGCGTCCTTTGATAAATTACAACCCAGATAGTTGCAGTTGTCTACATACTCGATATTGATGTACCCCACTGTGATGCTTGAATTTGCTGGCATCCTTGTTTTCGATTGCATCATGGCCTTTGTTTTGCTTTCGTTGATATGTAGTCCAACTTCTTTTGCGGCGTTATTGAGGTTATGCAGAAGGCTTTCTGTATCACCCAATCTTCGAGACATGATGTTGATGTCGTCGGCGTACGCTACTAATTGAGTCGAGTTAATGAGTACAGTTCCGCTGCTGTTCATATTCATGGCTCGAATTATATACTCCAAAGCAAGGTTGAAGAGCGTCCTTCTTCTTCTTCTTTTAGCGGTGCAGAAAGGTGTGCAACCGCTGTGCATCTATGTCGATTCGAGTTATGGTTCGTCGATGCTTTCGTCCGTGATGTTAAGGGACAAAAACATAGCTGGTGCGATAGGGTTTTCCAACAGTGAGATAGGGGTTAAGCCAGTGGGCGCAGCTGGGCATTGAAACAAGTGACCCACATCGTGTGGAGCGCCAGCGCAGTTTGGACAGATGTTTTGAATGTCCGGGTTAATGCGAGAAAGGTACGAATTGAGGCGTGAACAAAAGCCAGACCGAAGTTGAGCTAATGTCACTCTGGTGGCTCTCGGGAGCCTAATCTCCTCAGGCGAAATGGGTGGAGGGCGCACTGAGAGGACTCTGTTCGCACCTAATCTCGCAATAGACCGACTCACTTCTGCAGTGTGAATCTCAGCGATGGCAGCTCGGTATGCATCATCGTCGTAAGGGTCCCTCTTGTATCCCTGGACCTCTCTCTCTAGGTCTCGCAAATCACGCCTGACATGTTGTGGTGGAGGAA
This sequence comes from Microchrysa polita, assembly GCA_949715475.1. Taxonomy (NCBI): domain Eukaryota; kingdom Metazoa; phylum Arthropoda; class Insecta; order Diptera; family Stratiomyidae; genus Microchrysa; species Microchrysa polita. The sequence continues at coordinate 16,516,158 of OX454415.1, forward strand.
TTCGGTCCATGATACTGTTGTTGGGATGATTCTCACGGTAGCAACCAACAAGATATTGTTTGGACAGTAGGAGATTGTGGTCACGTATTGGCATCAATTTTGTCTCTTGATGTAAGTGATCCTGGGCAGACATCAAGAGGCAACCTGTGGCTGTGCGTAGAGCAGCATTTTGGCAGACCTGAATTTTGGACCAGTTTGTATCACATAGACTATGTGACCAAACTGGGGCTGCATAATCAGCAGCTGCTCGACCCACCGCTTTGTATGTGACTAGCATGGTTTCTTTATCCTTGCCCCAGGTGCTACCAGCTAGTGCTTTTAGGATTTTATTCCTACTGCGCATCTTTTCACAAACGGATGCTGCGTGATGAGCTGACGTCATCATGTTCTCTAAATGGAGCCCGAGAATTTTAGGATTTGCAACAGTAGGAATTGGATTGTTGCCAATACGTACATCAACCTCCCACCGACAATCCACCGACCAGGTGGTAAGAAATGTCGCAGAAGAATTAGACGCGGAGATGGTGAGGTTTCGGCTTTGGAAGAAAGCCTGTAATCGTCCGAGATAGCGATTAATAATAATAATAATCGTCCTGCTTGAGTCCAGTACGAGTCTCAAATAGGTCAGTGAGTCGGTTCGGCACTCTGACCTGCGAGACGGTATTAGTCATCGTCGTCCTTATGAGTCGCACTAACTTTGCCGGTATACCAAAATGCAGCAAAAAGTTGTACAGTAAGTACACTTCGATCGATACTGCCTTATGCCTGCTTGAAAAGACAAAGATTTGGTATACGTCGATGTTATATTCCCAGCACTTCTGGAGTAGTAGCTTCACTGTGAAAAACTGATCGGTCTTTGAACGACCAGGTCTGAAGCCGCCTTGATACTCGCCAATTATTCGTTCTGTGAAAGTATTAATTTTCTTTTCCAGAATTTTCATCAAATTTTATAGGCCGTACAAACTTATGATATATGCCCTGTAATTCTCAAAATTCTCTCAATTCTTTTTGTGGATTGGGCAGATTATGCCAGCGCCAGCTCCAGGACGTTTTTATCGGAGAACCGGCTGCCGTAGAAGCATTTTTAAAGACAACACAAACATCCATGGTCACAGTGGGATTCGAACCTACGCTCCAGCAACTCAGGGTTAGAGTGTCATCTCTACCACTGAGCCACCGAAAGCCCATATAGAAATAAGTCAAGGAGTTTGACGGTTCGGCTGAAGTTGACTTCGAATGTATGATGACGGGCACGATTTGAAAACCGAGAGACATGCCGAGGATAGCAAGACTTAGAACAATGGTGATTATAGTACCGATACAATAATGTTAAGCAACTAACAATCAGAATCTCTAGAACGCAGACGTAATGATAGAAATGGAAGCAAGTGGAGCCTACAACTTATTAGAGATAGACAATACTGAGTCGTTTTATACCGAAAAGTATATATTATTGTGCGACGCGAGAACCGATTGAGCGATGTCCGAATGTTCCTCTGTTTCTATTCAAAATAGTCCCTCAGTTCTAAAGCTATCGGGCTGAAATTTCGTATACAAGTTTCTTTTTAGTGTACGCTGAATATATGTATGTCGGACCGAATGGAATCGGAACATGGCGTCATGGGGCTTCCATAGGAACCAACAAAAAAATCTAAATTCTTCTTTAAAAAAAGCTTTTTTATTGATGAACCAATCTTAACCAAACTTCATCCAATTTGGTGTCTAGTTTAGCCTCAACACATCGACGAACAGATGGAATCGGGACACGTCATAGGGCTGCGGTAGAAATTATTAACACAAAAAATGTGACGGGTATTCAAATTGCGGCTACGAAAATAGGTCTCGTTTTTCATTAAATAATATTAGGTTGGCTTTACCCAAAACCATCGTTACTAATAGCCCGGAAATAGAATTTATTTATGCAAAATTGTATGTCACGAGAGTCCAACTAGCGCATAAACAAATTCTAGTTCCGGGCTGTGAGTAACGATGGTTTTGGCTTTACCCCCATAAAAATGAAATTTGTTTGTAAGAGTTGCCAGGTTCCACTACCGAATTCGCTAGAGGAAATGAGCTTTCTCCACAGAAAATAAGCTTAAATTGTACAATCAATAGGACAGTCTTTGCGGCGCCACAGACCCTCCGATCGATCGGCCAGATTTTTTGATTGCGAGATAAATCGCAAGGTGTATGGGACCATCGGATTCAATCTTTTGATTTGACATGTGGAACGCATTGCCAATGCAATTTTCCGTACAGCTGTCATGACAATCATGTGTTCTCAGTTGCTGATTTTTTTACATAAACCTGTGGTCGTTCTTCATGCTGTGGTTGTTGCGGTAATTCTCCATCAAAGTAACAATTGATGTCCATCTTCCATCGCCATAAATGGTATAACTTTCGCTATTTTGTGTTGTGTCTTGTGGACCGTGAGACTGTCTATTTCAGATTGCCCGATAAATTGCCTAATGTATGTGCTGTACGGGCGGCAGATCGAGAAACCGTCAAGTTTGTGGCGCCCTTATGACAACTCTTAGAAACAAATTTCATTTTTGTAGTCATTGGAAAAAGTACTGAAAGTGATTGGGATTGTAAAAATTTAGGCGCAATTTTGAAAAGCTCATCAAAACTGAATAGATTGCTATTCGGGTTTGAACCCGAAGCCACATTCAGGTTAGCATTTGTATGAAAATTACACCGTAGGCTATATGTTAAAAAAAACACGGCCATTTATTGTATTTGGTACCCAATGTCGAGAAAACTATGATTAGGATTGGATGTTAAGGCTAAATGGTAATTGATGAAGATTACAAAGAGAGGTGGAGACAGAAAAGTGCCATGCACCACTCCAGCGCTAATTGCATAATTGTGCAACAACACAACAGCAATTGACGGGTCAGTGTACTAATGTGGGATGGACACCAAAAGCCAACAGTTTTAAGAGGGGATATACCATCAGGCCCGGCTGATTTCGAAAAGTGAAACTTGGCAAGGACACTTGAAAAGCATTCTAGCTCGAAAATGTAAGGACCTTTGTTTGTAAGCGTATTCAGGTATAGAGGGCAGGCTTTGAGGATTGGGTGGTAAATTTGAGTTGGTAGCAAATAGTGCTCTGCGGCCGGGATTGTTCGGTCGCCACTCTGTGATATAGATAGAGAGAAACGAGTTTCCAAACTCGGCATGACCCATCAAAAGTTTATTATTCAGAAGATGATAAGAAATATTCTTATCGTAGAATAATAAATTAACTATGCGTCTAGGAAGTAATATGCGACGAATTCAGTTGTGGTTGAAACGACGACTATCGCACAGCCTTTGGCTTTATCTAATTCGTGAATGAATCGTTTTTTTAAGGGGCAGATGTTGCTATTTGTACATAATTAAGTTTAGTTAACTACCATAGTTAATGCACTTTACAAACAACCGCTGCAAAATTTTATGAAAATCAACTTGCGTTTGACGAAATTTCCAAATGGCGATGGATTTTGTTTAGTTTTATTGTTTTTCACTTGTTGTTTCTTTTCATTACTTTTATTCTCTTCTCTGTATATCGCAAAATTGTGCACATTTCCATACTTCTGGAAAAAATGTCATGAAAAAGGCTCAAAAAATTTAAATTTACGTTTACATTCAAAAAACATTAAAACGTGCAATTTCGTGCAGAAGTAAATGCAATTTCGTGCATTAACGTGCAATTGCACGAGAATCCGGACTCTAATCATAAGTATTGATATGGCAGTTAATGAAAGGCCCTCGTGGCTCAGTCCGGGGATATCCATACCACACATATTGGGAATGGGTTATTCCTTGGCTAAGCAACAGGCCAAGGGACAAACCACTCTTTGGCCTGGGTCCGCATACCAGCTCCTATTATCTCGTTTGTTATCGAGCTATCTGAGAGTTATTCTATTGTTCAGGGATTGACACCACTCATCATTACTAGCAACAGTGTCCTGGGACTACTTTGCAAAAGAGCTCTAATGCAGATCCCCTAAGAAGGATCACCTGCCCAAACATCACGGAACAGTTCGAATGTTGATGTAGTTTATGTATACTCGTGTATTTTGTTAAACCACAATTTCGATTGAAAATCTGAACTGACAACTGAAATTGTGCTCGGTCGTAGCAGTAGTCTCTTGTGGGAAATGATGGGGCTGTATTGAGTTGGCGTTACATTCCATATAGATTCGGACTATATAAATGTGTCAGCTACAATCTTTCCCATCCGCAATGCATTTCTTCTAGCCATACGCGAAAATTATTACCCCGAGAATTGATCTCAGGTCCTCAGATTGGTTTTACTAGCACCGTAAACTGCGACTCAATCGTCGGAGCCGAAGAGCGTCATACCAAAACTGAGGTTCTTATATTATTCAGTGCTGGTGCTGCTTAAAGTGTGATGATAATTAAACGATGCTACAGCTTCCCCGATATCCAAATTCAACTAAGTCATAAGTACAATCATAACTTACTTATGCCAGCAGAAAGAAAGATAAAGTTTAAAAATAAGTACTAAATTTACGACATTATTAATTTGCGTCCTGTTAATACCTGCTTGTGTTATTTGGTCCACGACAGCTTGTGTTTTTGTTTTGGAGTAAATCATGACAAAGATGGAACTTAGTTGCTATGGCTTTATTCAAATATAGGTCAGACTATTGTTAATCAGTTCTAATCAGTAGTTATCACCTTCAACACGCCAGCTTTAAATAACTATGTATTATATTTGATGACCCAATAAATGTTGTTTAAGGGCGCTAAGTTCAATATTATTCACTGATCCGACAGATGCTAATAAACATTTTATTAAGAATATAAATCGTTGATTATATTTAGTTCAGATGTTGAGCTTCTAATTAAATGTATTACAAGTAATATTATACTTTTTGCTTTCTGAGTGGTTAATTCCCGCGTTCAAGTATTGTCAATCAATCGATGGAGCCACAAAAATAAACGTAGACAAATCAAATAAAACCCCCTATTATATAAATATTGTCTGTCTCCAATATTGAAATAAATTTCTATTTTAATCAGACCATAGCATCATAATTATTGCTCTCAATGGTCGCTAATTATTATCTATTACACATTTTTATTTGTTTATTGTTGAATATGCGAAAAGGATGTCGAGTGGTTGAAGCGACGCGTGAATATGACCCTGTTCATTACAATTAAGATTAAACCGTAGAATTGAGATTATAACATTATTATCAGTGCATGGTCGATTAGATTCACATGATCGATTAGCGCGTCGATTCATATTCACGTTACTTTTATAAATGCACTCTTCGCACTATCACCATTCTAATGCGTGATGTATATGTACTATGTTCAGTTTGTTGTTACGGGAACAAAGCCCCCGGGCCCAGGCTCAGCTGATATCAATACTATTAAAATTGGATGACAGCCAAGGTGTTTCGTAACTCGCTGCATTATAAGAACACAACCACACTCCTAAATGCTAGACATTTATTTATATGATTTCATGCATTTACATATGTCACATAATCATGATTCACTAGTCCGTAAGATGGAAAGCGGATCATGTGCTGGACCGGTTTCTGAAGATCATTTATAAAGTGAATTGGTTCGCTTCACAAATGGAGGCGACCCACGATATCTTATTGCTTTTTCAGTTCAATGTGCAGCAAGATGTGACCTACTTATGCGTAAGACACGAATGCGCAAAATCTGTTTGTTTTTGTCGTGGAATGCAATGCAATGTTTACGTCGAATATATGGAGTGGAGTAGGGCAAAAAATGCGTAATATGTTCATACAAATAGCAAGTGGGTGGTATTTTCAAATTATATAATGCAATTCAGGTGAATAAATCCTGAGACCTCACACTGCGGAGACTACATGCGAAAACTAAGCATGCTCAGGTTTGCGGTATTCAGACCTTTGACACCCGAATATGGAAAAGCACTGCGCGAGTCTCACCGTGTAACTACACAATTCAGTCTTCTAGTCTCTGAGTCGCCTAGCCTTTGGGTCACATAGACTGAAATCTGTCTATGTGTGGAAATCTTAAAGAAAGTAGAAAGACTCAGGCTTTCTTTGAATAAAATCGATTAAAAATATAATTATAAATTATTATTATGGCAACCTAGTATAACTATTAGGTAAATGCTAAGATATCATGTTTTTCCATCATCTAAACGCATGACTTCTCTCCACAAATTATCAAATCGTTACCATTCTCTAAAAAAAAATCGGAATTTCAGCATCCTTGTTGAAACGGGATGTCCATCATTTTACATTTTACTACCCAATCAAATATAAATAATTCATTGCCTTTTTTTGTTCTCTCAATTACAGCGATGCTATTACCTATCCCTTGAATATTACATGGGTCGCTCGCTACAAAACACGATGATCAACTTGGGCATTCAGGGTGCTTGCGACGAAGCAATGTATCAAGTTGGACTTGACATTGAAGAGTTGGAGGAGCTCGAAGAGGATGCCGGTTTGGGTAATGGCGGTTTGGGTCGTTTGGCCGCCTGTTTCTTGGATTCGATGGCCACATTGGGTTTGGCTGCCTATGGCTACGGCATTCGTTACGAATACGGTATTTTCGCACAAAAGATTCGGAATGGTGAACAGGTTGAAGAGCCCGACGATTGGTTACGTTATGGCAATCCATGGGAGAAGGCACGTCCCGAATTCATGTTGCCGGTCAACTTCTATGGACGTGTTATTGATACGCCCGAAGGAAAGAAATGGGTCGATACGCAAGTCGTGTATGCCATGCCGTATGATAATCCAATTCCCGGCTATGGAAACAATCATGTGAATACGCTTCGTTTGTGGTCGGCCAAGAGTCCTATTGATTTCAACTTGAAATTCTGTAAGTATGGGCTTTTTTTGAATATTTATTTTAATTAGTTGTATTTATACGAGCAAGTAGATATCATTATGTTAAGTTATTCCAAAAATACGAGATGATGTCAAATAACATTAGGTCAACCCTCGTGTAAGACTTATTGACTCATTTTGTTGTTCTTATCAATCGAATGTTATATTTTATACACAAAAAAAAGATTAGAAAATGCTATCGGAACAATTTTGTAACTACCTCATAAAATTACACAAATAACTGTCCTTTTTTGCTGCATAAATTTTTTTTTAACTTATGAATTTCTTCGGCATCTTCTTGATTATTTACAGTAAGTTCAGTGACTGATATTAGGTTTAATTATCAAAAATTAAAAAAAAAAAAATATTCAATGGTAGACACACTTCGGCGATTATTATATAACAGCCTGAATTTTGTGTTATCAAATCAAAACAGTATCAAAGCTGAATACAGACTAAAATATTAAGCCGGCCCCAGACCGACCGGAGTGTGGCAAACACCGCACAAAAGATTGATACGAAAAATCATGCAGCAGCAGCGCAGCAGTGTGGTTGGGCGACTCCGAGGTATCATTCTTAGAACCGGTCTTTTGTGCGGTGTGTGCCACACTCCGGTCGGTGTGGGGCCGGCTTTACATTATTATTTGTTTGCGGTTATTTAAAAAAAAAGTAGACACCATTATAAAAAAAAATATTTTTATCAAAAGCGTAAATTCTATCTTTTTAGCCCGCAGGACTAGTCTAGGTCGGCCCTTTTGGTCTAGACTACCCCTGGCTGCGAATTGCGGTGTAAATGTATAGCTAAAAAAAATGATAAATTAACAGGCATGCCAGTCCAAGATTGGGCTAAGGCCGCAGTTGTATTAGTGACATCCAATTTCCATGATTCTTAACTGCTTTTTTTGTTGAGGTGTTGAGATCAACAGCTCGCTCAGCAGAGTTCGAAAAACACCTTAGACTGAATTGGTTCACGGTGAGACTCGAACCCACGACACAGTGCACTAAAGGTGTGCGTACTAACTACTACTAAACATCAACCAGACTACTAAGCTCTATAACTCTTCTATACATTTATTGAATCGTTTGACCACTTCGCGCTCAAATAAAATTGTATTTTTTATTTAAAATTTAAATTGTTAACTGCGTCGATAGTAATAGTTATGGCGGGATTTCAATATTTGCCCGCTGAATCGTGAGTGTGAGTTCCTTTTGTCTATAATTGCGTTGCTAGGTGTGATAGGTTTTAAAAGAAAAATGCATCGACATCAGATATAGATTTTAGCGAAAAATATTGAAGGCAAATTTTTGGATAAAAATACGCTAATTTGAGGAGTCTCTAAGGAGGTTTTCACACTTACGGCCAGATTACGTAATCTGTGCAAAGTACTTAATTTGAGCTGTCAAATTCCATACATTTTTAAACTCACCACACCGCAGATTACGTAATCTGGCCAGATTAAGTACAAGTGCGAAAACCTCCTAAGATGGACAGAATCATTCCAAGTTTAAGAACGATAAAAAAAAATCAAATCGTTCTGCCGACGCTCTCGCTATTGTTCGCAGCAAAACTCTTCATAGCAGCTTATGGAAAGCCATTCAAAAATGCAACCACGTGACTAGACTCACCGTGTCATTATGGCCGAAGTTAAACGTTCGATAAGACTCAGAGATCTGGGTTCGATTCTAGTTTTCTGCCGAACAAAACTAGTAGTGTTGGGCTGGGTTTGTCCTGCCCGTTGCCCCTTTTGTTTTTAGAAAAAAAAAGGAGATATCGCATGCCTGGACAAGCGAATACGCATGATTAGATTGAAATTGGGAAATCTGTGTGTGAAGTGTTCGCGAAACGATAGACGTAAAAATATTAACGTGGAAGGTAAGCTGGGTAGAACAGATTTAATTTACGGATTGTTATGACGAACGCAGATTATTGAGTTGAATTGGGCGTTTTCTCCAAGTCCGGTCAAAAACGCACATCCCAACTTGCGGTACTTGGTCGTGTACAGACAAATGAGTTAGAGTTAGTTAGTCTCTCATCTGCATTATCGCAGTTATAATGAGAGTTGTGGGGAATACCCTGGCTTCATGATACCCTATTGGCCAAAGTTATAACGGCTGTAATAACTTTGGCCAGTAGGGGGGAATCATTACGCGGTCTGGTCATAATGGCCATAACTTCCTTGATATTGCACAAGCTCTCTAATGTTTCGCCAATTACGATTAGCATTCGTGAGACAATGAGAGGAAATTTGTCTTCTGATAGCTGACATCGGGCAAGTGTACCTCCGCTCTGCATGGGAGCTGTCTAGAGTCGCCCCTATTTTAGCAAGCACTCTCTATGTTCCTATGCCCGGGCACCCAAAGTAGGGTGGCTGTGTGCCTTCCTCTAAGGTTCTTTATTGTATCTTTACAGCACTTCACAAGCTTGGAAGACATCAGCAGAGTTCAGTGCAATGATAGCAGACTGACTATCTGAACAGATGGATATGTTGTGGATGTCTTGTATGCTCTCGAGTGCGTGACATGCTTTCATGATTGCAAACAATTAAGATTCAGAGATATAAGGTGTGCAAACATGCCCGAGGGAAGCGTTGATTGCAATCCCACATCTTCTTGAATCCGTCATAAGCGATAGTGTATAGCCTCGAAGCCGGCGGCTTCACATAACCCCAAACTCATTAGAAAGTATGGCCCTGGCAAAATGCCTACGCACATGTATCTAATTGGTTAATGGATTGATGGTCCGAGTTGCATTGGGGACTAGTATGCTGAAGGAACCCCATCCGGATGGCGCTACCTAACGCTTTAAGCTGATACACGTAGGTAATATGGGATTTCGATACTCTCACAGAAGCCACAATCCATTTTGGACCTATGAAAAGGGGAATATCGTAGTCCCATATGACCTCACTCCCTCGCCATCGTAGCATTGCATTGTTACCTGCATTTGATGCATTTGCTTTTTTATTAAAACACATAAAAACTTCGACGGCCTTAAACTATGGAATGTGTATAAATATAAATGTTTTAATATTTCATCGTCTTTGTGTTATGTAAATTGTTTGTTCTATTTTAGGCAAAAGCAATAAAAACAACGATCTCAAACAAACAACTAGAGCGAAAATGTATAAATGTGTCTACTTGCTTTGATATTTTACACGTAGGAAAATATTTTGAGTCATTTGTACTTCCGAATTATCGCGTTTTGTAACACAATTACATTCGTCTTCTCCTAATTTATTTTCTCATTTACAATTGCAGTCAACGATGGTGACTACATTCAAGCCGTGCTCGATCGTAACTTGGCCGAGAACATTTCTCGTGTCCTCTACCCCAACGATAACTTCTTCGAGGGCAAAGAATTGCGTTTGAAACAGGAATACTTTATGTGCGCCGCCACTTTGCAGGATATAATTCGTCGCTATAAATCATCGAAATTCGGTTCGCGCGAGGCGGTTCGTAACGATTTCAAGCACTTCCCCGACAAGGTTGCTATTCAATTGAACGACACCCATCCGTCACTTGCCATTCCCGAGCTAATGCGAATTTTGCTTGATGTTGAGCGATTGCCGTGGGACGAAGCCTGGGATATTGTTGTACGAACATGTGCCTACACCAATCACACCGTCTTGCCAGAAGCTCTGGAACGTTGGCCCGTGTCGATGTTGGAATCGATCTTGCCCCGACATTTACAAATTATCTATCACATCAACTTCCTTCATATGGAGAATGTTAAGAAGAAGTATCCGGGCGATATGGATCGTATGCGTCGTATGTCGTTGGTTGAAGAGGAGGGCGATAAGCGTATCAATATGGCACATTTGTCTATTGTCGGTTCGCATGCAGTTAATGGAGTGGCAGCTATTCACTCTGAAATTTTGAAGAAGACACTTTTTAAAGATTTCTATGAAATGGAACCAGAAAAGTTCCAGAACAAGACGAATGGCATTACGCCACGTCGTTGGCTCTTGCTTTGCAATCCCGGTCTGGCTGATATCATTTGCGAGAAGATTGGCGAAGAATGGCCGGTCCATTTGGATCAGTTGGTTGCATTGAAAAAGTGGGCCAAGGATCCACAATTCCAACGTGCCGTTGCAAAGGTTAAGCAAGAAAACAAACTCAAGCTTGCGACTTTGCTGGAAAAGGAGTACGGCGTCAAGATCAATCCGGCCTCAATGTTTGATATTCAAGTGAAACGTATTCACGAATACAAACGTCAGTTGTTGAACTGCCTGCACATGATCACACTTTACAATAGAATTAAGAGGGATCCCACCGCCAACTTTACACCTCGCACAGTGATGATTGGTGGCAAGGCCGCTCCTGGCTACTACATGGCCAAGCAAATCATTAAGCTTATCTGCGCCATCGGTAATGTAGTCAACAACGATCCTATTGTTGGTGACAAATTGAAGATTATCTTCTTGGAGAACTATCGCGTTACATTGGCCGAAAAGATCATGCCGGCTGCCGATTTGTCTGAACAAATCTCCACTGCTGGTACGGAAGCATCGGGAACGGGTAACATGAAATTTATGTTGAACGGTGCCCTAACTATTGGCACATTGGACGGCGCTAACGTTGAAATGGCCGAAGAAATGGGCAACGATAACATTTTCATTTTCGGCATGACCGTCGATGAGGTTGAGGCCTTGAAGAAGAAGGGCTACAACGCTTATGACTACTACAACAGCAATCCCGATATTAGACAGTGCATTGATCAAATTCAAGGCGGTTTCTTCAGTCCTGGAAATCCGAATGAATTCAAGAATATTGCTGACGTATTGTTGAAGTACGATGGCTACTACCTATTGGCCGATTATGACGCATATATTAAGGCCCAAGATCTCGTATCAAAGACTTATCAGGTGAGTTTTTGCCAAATTAAAGCTTTTACTGCATATATCTAATAACATGTACTCTTTTTCCAGAATCAATCCAAGTGGCTTGAAATGGCCATCCACAACATCGCCTCCAGCGGTAAATTCTCCAGTGATCGCACTATCGCTGAATATGCCCGTGAAATTTGGGGAGTTGAACCAACCTGGGAGAAACTTCCAGCTCCTCATGAAACCCCCAATTAAATGTCTACTACTATTTGATTTTGTTATCATCATCATTTCGTATTTTTTCCTTTTCTGTTTTTTACCAAAGCCAAAGAAATTGGATATTAAAATTGGAAATACACTTAAAGTTAAAATGATTGCATGACAAATTTAGAAAATTAAAAAAAAAAATAAATCTATGTATAGGTCAATTTATTTATAAATAATTAGAAACAACTTTATAGGAAATAAAAATCGAAATACCTGATAGCGCAGCAAATTACAGAAAATACAAAAGCATGCACACAGCAAATGTTACACTGCCATTAAACGAGTCAACATGTTCAGGTGGAAATGTTCCAAAAAGAAAGGATTTTTATCATGCCTGGCGGGGTCGTTAGTTAAATCTAAATGTTAATATGAATTGAAATTCTACTTGCAGCTATTATCACTGTCCATCATGTTGTTAAAAATGAAAACAATCTCCTAGTAATTTTAAATTGTATGCATGTTGCGTTCAGTTCAGTTTAATATGTCTCAGTGTACACACGTAGCGTAAAAACACACACTCGAGAATATTTTGTCGTCCGCTTTCGTAACAAGAGACTGTACAAAATTATTGTAACAAGGAAAGATTGAGCTTTCCTTGCAATATTCATGTTGCTAATATACATATATGTATTGACACCGGGACACCGACACTATATTTTTGCCAATATGAAAATGTGCTTTTAATTTCCTAATAAAATTCTAACAAAAAAAAAATAAATCGCATAAAATAATTCAGGAATAAAGTATGAAGAGAGGGAACGATGATAAAGAAACTACCCTACTCAATATATTACATAATTATAACTATATGAAACTTTTGAGATTATCTAAACTGTTATTGTATTTTTGAATTTTATTCATTTGTTAAATAAATGTAAAATTTAAGGATTAACTGGTTTTATTCTGGAGTCATAACCTTTGGAGCTTACTCCCGGTTACCCGTTCGGAAAATGATGATTTCACGTCAGGTTTTTTCAATAATAAAAACGTGCCACGGTTGGGAATTCGCATTCACCCAGTGATCGAAAAGGCAACAATAAGAATTTTTTAAAAATGGGAGTAAATATGAACAAGTGAAAATGAAGGCTCTCAAATGGGCAGTTTTGTTCAAAAATTTGGTCTTTTAGACCAAAATCATTTGCAAACAGAAGCTCGCAGTGGTAAATTTGTCAATAGTATAAGTTTTACACAACAATAAGGCAAGATATGTTTTCTGCCTTTCAACAGACATACTATTCGACAGGGAGTTCCTTTTTTGGAGCACCTGCAATGTCGCCCGGGAAACAGTTTGAGGTTTTCGGAATTAATTTTGCGGTGAACATTTTGTAAAAAATCCGAATAACTGCCTAATTTATATGCTTTACACAGCAGGAAAACTTCTCGACGAGATATTTTTTTACCCATCGCCATACCGAGGATTTCATTCTAATCAAATTACTTTAGGATTTTAAGTTGAAAAAATACAGAAAGTAAAAAGCACTCTTAACTTATCCTTGATCAGGGGCGGGGTGTCATTTCAAAGGAAACGACAAGTACATTGCACATCCGGTGTTTGTTTCCTGTTTCAAGCATCCACGATGGATTAAATCAAGTTTTAATGGAAAATTTTAGTTTTCATCGTAATTTATCATCTTAGTCTAGTACAGATAGATCAAAACCCAAACAAAAAAAAAGGAATTTTTGATGCCAAATTGTTGAATACACTGCTCAATATACGCAGTAAAAAGTTAGACTAATTTGCGCCATGGGTTAAGGGGGGAGGGGGTGGCAAAGGGGTGAAAATTCAGTTTCTTGCAAATATCTGGAAAACTATGAATCTGAACTTAAAATGTGCTGAGGACAAAACAAACTACATAAAATTACCTTTGTAATGATATAACACTCTAGAAATATTTTCAGAAAATGATACCCTAGACCCAAAAGTATTATAGTGAATTTACATTTTTTGAGTTTTACATTTTGCACTGTAACTCTTGATAGAATAGACCTACCGTTATAAGATCTTGTCTATATATACGTTATAACGACGTTCTAAGAGATATTTTTTTTTTCTATTTTAGATAGAATTTAGAAGTGAAAGTGATGGTGATAAGTTTTGGTGAGGAGCATAATGGAACTTAGACTAAGCAGCCCACCAAATTTGATCTGCCTGGCTCAATTTAAAAAGAAGCTGCAGGCATGCCTTTTTTTTAATGTTAGGAGGAGTGACGGGAGCGTTAATGGTCGGAGCACTCCAATTTTTGGTACGAATCAAACAAATTTTGTTATCAATATATAGACAAGATCTTAGGTCTATTCTATCAAGAGTTACAGTGCAAAATGTAAAACTCAAAAAATGTAAATTCACTATAATACTTTTGGGTCTAGGGTATAATTTTCTGAGAAAATGTCTAGAATGTTACATATCGTTACAAAGGTAATTTTATGTAGTTTGTTTTGTTCTCAGCACATTTTAAGGTCAGACTCATAGTTTTCCAGATATTTGCAAGAAACTGAATTTTCACCCCTTTGCCACCCCTCCTCCCTTAACCCTTGGCGCAAATTAGTGTAACTTTTTACTGTGTATATTAGGCAGTGTATTCAACAATTTGGCATCACAAATTTCTTTTTTTTTATGTTTAGGTTTGGGGCTATTTTGAGCCAATTGTACTGGACTATCTGTATTTTTCGATGAGCTGGCTGTATCGAAAATCATGAAACTTCTTCGATTTCAATGGGCGGGGTATATACAACTAATGGACGATAATCGCATACCAAAGCAGGTGATGAACACAAAGAGTTGCCGGAGCGACATTGCGTGGACGACCGAGAGCTCGCTGGTAGTACTCAGTAGCTGAGGGTGCCCACCCCTACTGGTTTTTCAAAACTGGAGGACAAGGTCACGTGACCACGGTTCAGGCGGCCAAAGCTGATGATCTTTTGAAAACCATAGCTACCCGAATATGACTACTACTATTTCATTAACATTTTAGAGTCTATAGTAACTGTAGATTCTTCATTTAATTTTTGTAAGAAAAATGTTGATGCGAGAGGTCCTAAAAAGGACACAAATTTATTATTTGTTCGAATTACAGGGAAAAGTAACATTTTTCATTATGCGTTATGGGCTTTTGTAACAGCAGGAAATAAACACCGAATTTGTGATACACTCGACGTCCTCTGCATGCTCACCTCCGATCCAGGATTATTAAGTATAGTTTTTGGGCCTTAACAAAATGAATTTTAGACTCCTCTATTTTTTTTCTATTTGGAGAATTGGGATATTTTGTGGGACAATACCAATAAAGATCGCTTAACAGAATTAACTATGGCAAATGTTTCTTTTTTGGAATCTCTTGGGTGGCAGTATATAACAAATTTTTCTAGGAAAATTATTGGGCTAAAAAGTCCCAAAAAAGGCCACAAATAATGGGTATCATATCAAAGGTATAGTATCGACAACATTTTATATCCGGTCTTTTTACTGACACCGAGGACTCGCGTAAATTACGTAAAAAGGACTAATCTTGGTAAGGTTTTGATGTTTGTTTTGCCTCCAAAGATGCATCTGCATTAACACCTTATCAAATCAAGATTCCGGCAACACAACAGTCAAACTTTTATTTAAGTTGACGACAGTTTATAAGGACTAATTTTGATCTCATAAAAGTAATAGGCGCGACAGTTTAAGTTTTGTGAAGGTGTTGAGATCAACAGCACCCTCAGCAGTGTTATTTAACCTCATAAATGGGTACTCGTTTAACATCTGAATGAGATCATAGTCCGTCACATGGTTCGCGAGTTCGAAAAACACCATAAACTGAATTCGTTTACGGTGAGTCTCGAACCCATGACCCTGTGCACCGAAGGTGCGCGCACTAACCACTACACCAGCCAGACTGATCTCATATCTTCCGATTTTATATTCCCAAGGAAATCTAAATATCAGCCGTTTTAATATGCCTCTATTAAACCTTTAAATATAAGTTATGATACCACTCATTTTGCCAGAAAAAAAATTAACCGTGAACGCCCTATAAACATAAAAATGGATGAAAACTTGTTCATACCAAATATTGATATGATGGGTATCATATGAAAAAATCGAGTGCAAAATAGGCTCGGAAGTCTTTCCTTATTTCAAGAATCCAGAACTGTCTAAGTTTAGTAAAAAGGACAAAATTGGCTTGCTTTCACATTTTCCATTTTTATGCTTTCAGTGTCACAACTACCATAACTTAATTCTTGCGTTTTGCGAGAAGTTTTTGCAAATTGTTGTTGTTTTGGCAAATCGTACAAATTATCGTCTAGGTTTTTAAAATTCAGTAGATAAATTTTCGTACACGAAACGACAAATAGGCGTAGGGGCGTAGGGTGTATTTGACGTACGTTAATCAGTCGAAATTGTCGGCTACTAGTATCGAGATTTTCAGTTCGAAATTCTCGTATAGAATTTCAAAAACGTAGACGATAGTTTAATGTTTGTGCGTCTTGATAAAACTGTCAAATGTGTACTGTAAGGTCTTGAAATGGTTATAATATCTTTAGTAATTTGTTATGGCTTCATTTGACAATATTTCTTGCCGTAAGAATAACCGAGGTTTTTTTTTTAGAATAAACCAACCCGAATTGTTCACCTAAGATCAAAATGACACCAGCTAATTCCACAAGCTGTAAAAGTTTACCATTGAATAAAGGACGGTATTTAATCTTAATTTTAATACAACATATTCTCAGTTTTGTTTGATATGTTCTGTCTAAAAATCCGGAACAAGTGAAATGGCAAAGTGAACATATTGTATAAAATAACGGTTTAACCAGTGTTCTGTTTTACAACCTCATCCATTCGTCTTAGTTTAGTGCATTCGTTTTCTTCAATCATAAATCGATAAAAATCCTCAAAAAACCTCGGCTCGACGTTTCGGGTGGTCATTTTTTTTAATAATGTCATAAACAAAGATTAGCAGCCCCGTGTTTGATACCACGAGCTTGGTGGCCCGCACCCGCATTGTAAAATTATACGTGTATGGCTATTCTTGTGTAAAACTGAAATGAATGGAAAAGCCAATTGAATTTTTATTTCTTAAAATATGGACAAATGGAACAATGATTTTTTAACAATTATCATTAATGCTCCACATTTTGTTAGCGAAAAAGAGCTCGAATACCTTAAGCGTTTGCATTTTACAATTTTCTTAGTTTAAAAAGGCAATGCAATAGACTGATACTTTGCCTTTTTGGATCATGTGACTCCTAATCGTTTTTTTTTTTCGGAGATAAAAAATAGAGATAAAATAACATTTTTAATACCAATGAGGGCATTAATGGAGAAGATGGAAAATTGCAATATTGGGTTTCACAGTCCTGAATTATATGTATAATAAAGCCTGATCTCCCGTAATTTAGCACATTGAAAGCTGACCGTTTTTATATCTTTGTGAAAATTTAAAAAAATCAAAATGTTTTTTTTTTGTAATTCTTGACAAAGAATTCTGCCTAGTTTGACCATTAAACCATATTGAATGTTGACGCATAAACACGGTGAACTGAACTGAAAACTTTCATCCCAGGAATGGAATGGTAACTGCTCCACTATCGTGAACGATCGTTGGTACTGAATTGATCTGCATAAGATTTAGGGTAAATGTTTAGTAATGAAAGCGAGCACTATTTTTTGGCGTGCAATTTTTCACAGGGGAGTTGTTTTCAAAACCTCGATTCAGCTGTTGTTTTATTGCAAAAAAATCATAACATTAATTTTTAGTTTTTTATGTCTTAAGAACCGTCAGGTTGAGTGCCATGGGACGTCACCTCAGGCCGTCGGCTGTACAAAAACCAATTCTTGTTTTTTTTTTCACATAAGAGCGAACTTCCGAACGGCATTCTGAGCTTTATTTTAAGCTCGATCTTTGCATGCCGGAAAGCAATAATTTCATACACAAAAACGAAGTACGACGAACGTCCGTCGTTACATGCAATATCTTTGCTTCTTGGGCCGGAAAAAATTCTGTCGTTATAACCACTCGGTTGTTATAGATATAGTCGCTATATCCATCAAAAATTGCACCGCACGAGCTTCTTACCTCCCGGCACCTGGAATTTCCGTCGTTATAGCCGATAAATCGTTACAACCGATGTCGTTATAATCAATATCCACTGTATACGGAACTGTCGCATTCCTCGATGGTACGTTTTTATTCGAATTTTGTACTACCTAATCGATCATGAATCCAGAACTAGGTAGACGCAACAAGGCAAAGCCTTCGAGATCGCGTCCCCTAAAAATGAATGGGAGATAGACAGGAAATGGGAATTCCTGTGCATTTGTACATAATGTACATTAATTTCCTTTTTTTAACTTATTTTACAATGATAGAAAGGTTAACCATAAAAGGAAACCGTGCTGTTCTGAAAATAAGTTAAGTAAAGAGTGCATATGGTAGAGCGGTTCTATGAAGCAATACCGATAGATAGTTCAGATAAATTGTGCACATTATCGTAGCCAGGATTTCATTTACGGAGGGACAATACCCGATTCTACATAAAAATCTACAATATTGTTATTATTACTGAAGTAACTGTAACTTTTTTGACATTTTCTGTAATATTCTCACAAGAAGTATGTAACTGAAATCACGATTTTCATCGATTATTCCAAAATGGACCACGGGGAGAGAGGGTACAAGCTAAAGTGGCGCCCAAGGCCCGACGTCGGGCTATCGTGCCACAATGGAGATAATGATGATGATTAACAGACGAAATTTTCTAAGAAAACTACTATTGGAAACTGACAAATATATTGATATCATTTTATTTGTAAGTCACTTTTTATAAAATCAATAAATACAAAAGCTGAAAAATATCACACGAAATAAAATTTTGTAGTATCCTAGAAAGTTGTTTGTTGTTCCTCTATGTTGCTCTTCTTCTTTCTTGCTTTCTTTTAAATCTTTATAACATCAGCTCTTTTCATAATAAATATGCAAATTGTTTTTATATATATTCGATCTAATAAATTTTTAATTAAGATTGCATGCATGACTTGAGTTAGTGAGTCTTACCTAAGTATTTCTTTGTGTTTCTATTTTTTTTATTAAATATGGCTCATTATATATTTTATTCGTTATCTCTTTTTTTTTCAGCATAATAGAGCTCTTATAAACGACATTAATCTTGAATATGAATTCACAAACATTTATTTCTATATAATTATGTATGTATTCATGCTGTAAATAAAAACAGAGATCAAAAGCTGTGTTGGAATAATATTGTAACAACAAAGCAAACTATTTTCCAAGTATGTATGATTGAGGTTGCTTGAGAAATACTGGGACTGAATAGTTAATATTATTAAAACAGATTGAATGAAATATTTATATTTATTAATTTTATATTTAATAATAATAATAATTAATAAGCGACAAAAACACTGGAAAACTGCATCAGACGAAATCCAACAAAAACGTTCTTACAACTGCTATACGTATGTTAACAAAATTTATTTGCGTTTATTAAATATAACTTTAAACAAAAACATTTGTTTGGTTTATCCAACAAATTTGAAGCGAATAAGGCGACTCGTTCATGTTTTCTTTTTTTCTTTGCTCGTTTAATCACACAAAAGGCAATAGACAAAATATAGTGTCTAAATAAATTTGATTTTCTTAAATGGTAGTTGTTTATATAATATATGATCTTGTGTTGTTGCTTGTATAATGTATTAGATCGAAATGTTAGCCAACAATTATTATTAATAAATATATAAATATGTGTGTGTGTGAGTGTATATAGACTTTATTTTATTCATTTATATCTCGTTTGCAACATAGAAAAATTATCTTACCTAATTATTTTGTTCCTTGATAAAATTGTGATCTTATATCTACAATCTATAATATAGTATGTAATTTTGTTATCATTTATTTATTTTTTTCTGTAAATCTATGGTTCTTTTTAATTTTTAGCTGAAATTTCACCAAACTGGACGAAGGGTTGAAAATAAAATATAGGTTCATGTTGCTCTATTTGTACTCATAATTATAATATGTCCTTTCTATTTTAGGTTAAACATGTTCAATAGACCAGAGCTCTCTCAGGTGTTTGCTTCCTTGATGCATCAGGTGAGGGTATTTAAATACAAAACAAAAAAAGAAAACACTGAAATAAAAAAATGAAGAAATGTTGAGAAGATTCTCTATTTTATTTATTTATTTTCGCATTTACAGATGACTGCTAGGTTAGGTAGTGGGGCCGCCGGAAGTGAGACCAGCGCACTTAGACCGGTAATAGGTCCATTGTGATACCGCCAATGAGAGCATTAAAAATTCAAAAATTTGTTTGGAACCAGCGTGTACTGGCAATGTATTTGTTGATCTGTATTGCGCTCACATATCTGAGATCATCCAGATCCTTAAAAGTTTCTCAGCCAAAGCCGAGCATTCACAGAGAAGATGATGCACACTCTCTTCATCCTCACAGCTTCTGCAGTAGTAGTTGTGAGGAATTTTGAGGCTCCTGGCGAGCTCCCCGATAGGACAATGCCCCGTTATAACCCCAACCACACTGCTAATATGCATCGGGTCCAATGACAATAGCATGGTTGAGCGGATAAAATCTAATTTTGTGCAGATCATCTTCGTTGTAGTACAAGTGCTACCATTGATCCATCTTGCGTTGGTTCTGCGCTCAGAATCTGCTGTAATTGCCAATTTGCAGTTGATAATTGGTGGTTTAATGCTTCCGCGGTCGACTTCAACTCTACCAGCTGAAGCACTAGCTAGATGGTCCGCACAGCAGTTGCCTGCAAATCCAAAGTGACCCGGTATCCAGCATAGTGTTATGTTAAAAAATCGACCCATCTATTTAAGAACAAGCCGGCACTTTTCAACAGTTCTTGATGTGATCAGTACCGACTCGAGTGATCGAATTGCAGCCTGACTGTCAGTATACAGAGTAAGTGATCGTTGGTCGGTCATGACTCTAATCTCAAAATGTAGAGATTCATTGTGAAATGATTTTCCAACTCGACAAGCATCAACATGTACTCCGACAATTTTATATAATTGATTAAAGTTTTTAACGACGACGGTCGACAGAATGTAGCATGCTCTTGAAAGTATTACGTGGAAACTAGAGAGCAGCGTAGAAGCAGTAATAATTGTTGTAATCATCAAATCTATCAGAAAAAACCAAGCAAATATTGCCTGTACTCATAGCTGATTGACGTGTTTCTTGGAATTTCTTGATATTGACGGATTGTTGCTGTTGTGATCATTAACAATCACCCCCACAAATGATAACATCTGAGGCCTGAGACACAATTTAACATCAACAAGTCCTCACATAGGTTAGTGTGTGTGTTTATGGTTTGCCTGGGTCTGGAGACTACCGACGGATGTAAAGGGAAAGTCCATAAATCCACTTTTCCAAACAATAGTGTCATAATATATAATATTCTCCAAAAGATGTGAAAATGGAACATATAACCAGATGTAAGCACTATCCTGCTGGGCACTCCTTTTGCTATGCAGCTGAGTGATCCAAGGGCGAAATTGGTTCGCGTCAGAACTCAACGCTTTCCGGGGGCGATCAATAAATAAGGCAGTCCAAGTACACTGGGTAGATGATGTCATGAAGCGAAAGACACACGCGACGCCACGAAGCTGTATAAGGAGGCAAGGAAGAAGAAGTTGGGGCATTCGGTGGCTCAGCGGTAGAGATGATACTCCTAGCTCTGAGTTGTCGGAGCGTGAGTTCGAATCCAACTGTGACCATGGATGTTTGTTTTTTTTTATAAAAAAATGCTCCTATGGCAGCCGGTTCTTCGATGTAAACCTTTCGGTAGCGCTCCGTTGTTACAACCGGCCAAGAGCTGCCAACCCCTTTGATTCAAGAGAGAAAAATAAAATCTCTTGAATCACGCAAATGGTATATTATAGTCGGTCGTTTGGGTTCTCATTTCGAAAACCATCATAAACTGTACAGTGGGTTTTGAATCTACGACTATGTACTTCGAAAGTGAACGCGCTAAACCTTCATGCCTTCATGTTACCGCTTAAGCCTAAGCCCAGCCTTTGCTAGCAATTTGTTGAGCATTATTCGACTCTCGTCTCGAAGATTATCCACACCGAAAATATATACAATTTTCAAGACGAATTCACCTTTTTCTCAACGCAAATTAACTATGCATCAAATGAAATTTACGATTTCGCAGAGGAAGTTAACGCTTTAACAAATCAAAATTAAGATTTCGCAAATGAAATTAACACTTTATCAAGTCAAATTAATAATTCAGCAAATCACTTGTTATTGTCACATCGTTAATTGTCTTGTTAAAGCGTTAATTTCATTTGCGAAATCGTGAATTTCATGTGATGTATAGTTAATTTGTCGTGCTCTGTGGCCGTAATCCTTTCGCCACACTGTGATATAGAGATTCATAGAGAAACGAGTTTCTAACTTCGTCATGGCCCGTCGCAAGTTTATTTTTCAGAATATGATAATAAAATATTCTTATCGTAGAATAATAAACTAACTATACGACTAGGAAGTGGTATGACTGACTGATGACAGCCGTATCACACACGACAACAATTCAAATGTTCCTGCAAAAAAATATGTGTTTTGGAATGTATGTATGTCCCCTTTCGGGGACGCACAAATGCACGTCAACCGGTTTCGACCGACAGTGCATAGAGCCTTCTCAGCCACTCCAAGTCTGCGGAAGGCACGACCGGGACAGATCCCAGCCAGATGGAACTTTCGCTTATATATAGTGTCGACGGTCATTTTCAGCTGCGAATCATGTTTTTCTAGACTAATCAGTTGTCAGTCTCATGACCCGCCACTCACCAACATTTCTAGCATAGCGCTAGTGGGAAGAAGAAGAATACGTCAACTAGGTCGGACATCAAATCGAATAGCTCCCGTTTAATCTTTCATTATAATCGGTCAAATCGCTAGTTTTTCGCGAAAATAATGTCTTAGTGTAGACAACTTTCGTATTCGCACAAACAGATATAAAAAGCGTTTGCTCACATTCCGTGAATATAATTTGAATTCGTATTGCGAGATACATAACCTATCAATTCGGTCTAGAATGGTGACTCCGGGCATTACAAAGGCGGAATTGTGCCAGGTGCTAGATCAGAAGATAACAGCTGCAATGGATTCAGCGACGAAGCAGTGGTCGACGTTATTGGACGACAAGCTCAACAATTTAGCCGTCAATGTCAACAGTCTAAAATTGGAAAACGAGAAAGTGAAAATCGAGCTGGAATCGTTGCGTCGGCGGTGTGGTCAATTAGGGGCAGCAGTGCAAGCTATGGAGTCCCGAGCACTGGAAAGGAATGTCATCATCCATATCCCGAAAGCAGAGAAGACCGTCGAGAAGGGGCCATCGACGTCGCCGTTGTCAAAAGCCAAACAAATTGTCGAGTCGGTCATTGGTAAAGAGATATCGGTTACGCCTGTTCTAATTCATGAAACAACAAAAGCGCATATGATCAGAATAGTGTTTATGTCAAAAGAGCAAGCGACAAAAGTGCTTAATGCCGCAAAAATATTGAAAAATTCTGATATTAATCTGCATCGAGATCTACCACGCTCAGTGAGGCTGCAACGTAAAATTTTATTCAATTGGAATAAGGCAATTCGAAGTATATGCCCGTCGGCAGATGTGAAGGTCAGCGGTCAACGTTTACTTTACATGGGACGTGTATTCGAAGTTGAAGACGACAAGTTATGTTGCAACGGTGAAGACGCATCGCAAATTCTACAAGGTCTATGTCCGGGGATTTCGCTACCAATACAAGGGTCGGAAACACGATTTCAGTCAAGAACGTCAGGAGAATCAGCAAGTGTCGAGGCAGAGGTTCCGTTACCACCACGTAGTAATCCAACACCAAGGAGGCTTCGACAGCGTAACTTATAGGAGCAACAGGTCTGCGGAAGTCCACGATCGTTCAGCTTTTTAAGTTATAACATATCAGGTTTGAAAAGCAAACTATTGTATCCAGATTTTTTTAATTTTTTAAACGAATATGAACTTTTTATTTTAATTGAGACGTTTATTATGGAATCTCAGTCTTCGAGTTATGAAAAGTATTTCCCGAATCATTCACTTTCCTGGATCCCTGCGCTTCGAGTAAATAATCGCGGTAGAGCTTCTGGTGGCATTCTCCTAGGAATAAAAAAAGGCAGCGAGCACATATCATTTTCAAATGTAAATTCGAATATTGTTGTAAAATTTCAACCTGAGCAGGGTGAGCATTTATATATTTTACCAGTCTATCTTAACTGCAATCACTGGCAAAGGGATTACGATGAATTGACTAATTTGCTTGAAACGATTTCCGAGAAAGATGAAAATATTTTATTAATGGGCGATTTTAATGCTCGAATTGCGTTAACGCAACCAGGAGACGAGCACTTGTGTAATGATTATTTCTCCGTTAATCGCCTGTCAAAGGATAACAAACTCAATGTGCAAGGAAAGAAGCTGATTGAAATGTGCTTAGAAAATGGATTGTTTATTTTGAATGGATGCTCTCAAGCAGACGCTCTTGGGGAGTTTACGTATGTCGGACACCAAGGCTCCTCTGTTATTGACTTTGCTGCAGCAGCTGGTGCCTGGATGAAATATTTGTCTAATTTTAGCGTTATATCAAAACAATACTCGGAGCATCTTCCGCTGAAAGTTGATATACAATGTAAGCGCACAAGCGAATCACAATTATCTAGGCTCTTGCCAAAGCTACGCTGGTCTAATAATGGGATTGCTCTATACGCTGAAAAAGTAGACGTTCTATTAGACACATGGGAAACAGAAAATGGAGTAACAAGATCTATAACTGCTAATGTCAACGACGCATATGAAAAATTATCAGAAATTGTAAAAGGCGCTGGCGCATTTATGCAAAACTCGGAAACCATCACACGGAAACAACCATGGTTCGACCAAGAGTGCTCACGAGCGAGGCTTAAATCAATGGCATGCTTAAATAAT
The DNA here is from genome assembly GCA_949715475.1 of Microchrysa polita. Classification (NCBI taxonomy): domain Eukaryota; kingdom Metazoa; phylum Arthropoda; class Insecta; order Diptera; family Stratiomyidae; genus Microchrysa; species Microchrysa polita. The sequence goes on from OX454415.1 coordinate 16,541,093, forward strand.
TTTAGAAAATTCAATTTACCGTTTTTTAAAGATTCGTATGTGCAATCAAACCGAAAATATAAGCAATTGTGTAACATCAAATCTAGGACATACTGGCAGCAGAAGGCGCTTTCACTTGGTCATGTTTCTGATAGTAAGGAGTTTTGGAGACGTGCCAAAGAGATAAATAGTCGACGAACAGAAGTCACCTGTAAGGCAGATATGAACGATTTGTATGCACATTTCTTTAGATACCTTGTCTCGCCTGATGTTGCTTTGACCTATAGCTACGCTTTGAATAATGTTACCGTGGACATTTTAGATATGCCAATATCGACAGATGACATCATTACAGTTTTGGCCAAAGCCAAAAATAATAAAGCGCCTGGAGTGGACAGAATCCCTAACGAATTTTGGAAATACGGAACCGACAAATTAACAAATATTTTAGCGGAGTTTTTCAACACAATTTTGAATGAAGGAAATATTCCAAGTGCTTTTAAGAAAGCTATATTATTCCCATTGTTGAAAAAGGGAGATACTCGAGTGGCGGAGAATTACAGAGGTATAAGTTTTGTCAACACAATAGCGAAACTCCTGACTGGGGTCTTGTTGCAGCGTCTCGAACTATTTTGCAAGGAAAAGGCGATTTTATCTGAATGTCAAGCTGGTTTTCGTCCAGGATTTTCTACGGTACATCACATCTTCAGCCTTTTTAACATAGTCAAGTATTTCCGTAAAAGAAATATGAACGTATACACTGCATTTATTGACTTTCGATCCGCTTTTGATAAAATTAATCGACAGGCACTCATATATAAACTCAGCTGTTACGGTCTTTCAACGAAGTTCCTGAACTTTTTGTCGAAATTCTATTCGGAGACTCAAGTTTCTATTTGGGATGGTACATCACTGTCAGCATGGTTTACTTCAAACACGGGTGTCCCACAGGGTGAAGTGCTTAGTCCACTGCTCTTTGCCCTCTTCATAAATGACATTGTTGAATATTTACCCGATGGATTGATGGTCGGTGGAATCGAAGTAAAAATTTTTATGTATGCTGATGACATCATCCTACTTAGTGATTCGCCCGACGGACTACAGTCTTTGCTCACCAAGTTAGAGGAATATTGTGAACAATGGTGCCTTACAATCAATCTAAGCAAAACAAAAGTAATGGTCTTTGAAAATCAACCAGGACGTGTTGCATATGGTGAGAGATGGTTCCTGAATGGGGAAAGAGTTGAAGTAACTAAAAATTATCAGTACTTGGGAGTAACACTCGTGCCAAATTTAAGCTTGTCTCAATATTTGAAAGATAAACTCAAGTCATCGATGTGTGCCATCAATTACACGTGGAAGAAAATATTTGGAAATATACATATAGCACACAATATAAAATACAAAGTTTTTATTTCTGTGGCAAGGTCGATCATGTTTTATGGAGCTCAAGTCTGGGGCTTTCGCGAATATGAAGAGGTAGAGAAATTGCTGAGGTTTTACTTAAAGAAAACGTTTCGATTACCAAAGAACACACCGAATTACATGCTGGCATTAGAAACAGGACTTCCGACAATGCATATCAGCACTTTAAAAATGCACTACGATTTTCTGTTAAACATCATGAAAATGCCTCAAGGTCGGTTGGTTAAGCGTTTAACGCTCATTTCAATGAGCGATGATGTGGATTGGTGGGAGGCGATCAAGAATAATGCTGAAGATGTAGCACTACAAATCACGTCTCATTCGGATATCACTCGCAATTCGTTGTACTCCATAGTACAACACGTTGATGAAGCGCAACGAACGAAATTCATCGAGGAAGCTTTGTCCAGTGAATCTAGATCTGTCTACCCTAAGTTAGCATATGATCTTCGGGAACGAAACTATTTTAGAGAGTTGCATTCTGTGCATGAAATATCGACAATCTTTAGGGTCAGGGGAGACCTACTGCGACTTAATTACATTCCGTATGTGCGAACAACGTCTGTCTGTCAGCTTTGCAACATGGGACAGCGAGAAGATTCTTTTCATTTTTTGGCCGTATGCCCCATTTTGAAAGAGATTAGATTGTTATATTTGAAAAGATCAACTTTAACGTTAGAACAGGCAATATGCGAATTAAATGGAATTAGTTGGGATAGTCTCTATCAATATTGTAAACACGCACTTAGGTATAGAGCCGATTTTATATAAATCTATTGTAAATATTATGTAAATTCATATATTCCTTCTTCTGCAGACGAGTAATTTACTCATGCTTAACTTTCATTTACGAATAACTTAGTATTATATTATTTAGTCTTGAAATGAAATCCGCATTAATTTATTTTTGTAAAGTATTTTTTGAATTAATAAATGAATTATCTATCTATCTATCATAGCGCTAGTGCGCCGGAACAGGGGGGGGGCAGCGGGGGCAACTGCCCCTCCAATATGTTAGCTAAGGTGGCAATTAGTACTACATATATTGCACTATATTAATTAACAGCAAGGCCAACGAGAGCTAAACCATTGACCATTGATCAACGGAAACGAGGAAATCTTTCATTCTCCTTGACAGAAAACTTTCCGGGAATAACCGGGCTCGTTTTCAAGGTATGATGATGAATATTGAATTTCCTTGTTTTCTCGTTTCGATTTCGATATTCATGATCTTCGCTCACAGTTAACTCTTTTGAAGAATATGCCGGGAGCTTCACCTACATGTTGGGCCGAAATCACTGATCACCTTCGAAGTATATCGAGCACAGTGAAGTGTCTTTTTAGCAAGGTAATACGGCTAGTAACATTTCTGCTGACGGTTGCAGCATCAGCGGCATCTTCAGAAAGGTCGTTTAGTGCTTTGCGACGTCTTAAAACATGTCTACGTTCAACAATGATACAAAAACGTCTGACACATCTAATCCTTCTCCATGTTCATAGGGATTGAACGCTCTTGTTCTCTAATATGTTTCATAATCACTTTTTGGTATCGTTTAAAAGAATATAAAAATGGTAGAGGTCCGGTATATGGTGACCGCTTAATTTAATATGAATTTGAGAAAAAAAAATCTTGCTCCCCTCAATAAAAAATTTGTTCCGGCGCCACTGGTACACTTACGAGTGAAATGTGTGTGTTTGGACGCAGCCTTTTTTTGCAGGTACAGTTAATTTGTGTTGAGAAAAGTGTGAATTTGTCTTGAAAATGGTATACCTAAACAATACACCCCGACTTGCTAGTATTTTTGCACTGATTTATACCAATAAGTGGACGTACTAGTAAGACAACTTCTCTCCGTTCCACATCTCTGCAGATGCTGATAAATGGAAAATTGGGACGCACAGCTTCGATTAGCGACAAAACTCTACTGAGTATTAATTCCAGTGAATTCCAAAATAAATCCTACATACAAGACACAACTCTTTGATGTCTTTTTGTTTCATCTTAAATTTATTTGAATTTGCAAAGTAAATCAACACATTACTATTTCTGTTCACTTCTTCGTCTCTCTCTCCCTCTGTCTCTCTCTGTCTCGTTCTTCATTTTGTCTTACTGTTTTTTTTTTTTGCATAATTCTATTCCACATCAAAAACAGACAGTTAAAAGAATATAAATATTGCGCATTGAAATTGTATAATCGTATAGAAAATAAAATTGGATCTAGATTGTGTTGTTTTATATATTTTTCTCTCATTATCATTTACATAAAAACGTTTCTAAATAGTTTAATTTAATCATACGATAAATGTATATATAAAACAAAAAAAAAAAGAAAAGCTAAAAGAAAAAAATAATGTAAAAGCCACATTTTGGTAGAGATGATAACAAGTAACGTAATAAGGTAGCAAAATCAATAAATATATAGAATAGTTTATTATCATCATCCTAGAAACGATATTACATATTAACACATTTCATTATTCATATACGTTGTGTAAATTTTGTATATTGAATTGCATGATTTGGATGACTCGCGTGTGTTTTTTTCTCTTCTTTTTTCTCTTTTGTTCGCACAAACTAAAATACATATTTTTATAACAAATACAATACATTTTACAAGTATATTTTAAAATCACTAACGCGACAAATGCGCGAAAAAATATGTTTTTTTTATCTTCTTCTTTATATTAATTAATATGTAGCTACTAGAAAATGTGGTACGTTGGTTTTTTATTCACTCTGGATGCAAGAAGACTTTTCATTAATATTGTTTCTGTTTTGACTTTCGCCCTGTGTGGTGAGAATCACATACAACATTTTCGAAGTAGAATTGAAAATTTTATTAATATATTTTGTGATTTGTCAATTCTCAGTTTATTTTCAAATTGAAACCACATGTTGATTAAATTGGGCGAAACTTGACAAAAAACTTAGTTTGTTCTTAATTTGTGATCATGTTCGATTGTCAGAAACAAATAAAAAATCAAAGTCTCGAAAATGTGGGTAATATCAACAATATATTATTGTAGGTACATAGATCAAAGAAAATGGAAAACAAAGAATATATCGCTGAACTAAAATTAAAGTAAAATCTTCTAGTATGCATCTCTTTTCGTTTCGTTCTCTCGTTCCCATTGTCGTCAAAAATTGTGTTTTATTCTTTTACATATTAACTAAATACAATTTCAAAGAAAATTGAGTACTTTTCTAGATATACAATCAAAATGTGTGTATGTGTTGAGTGTGTGTGTGTGTTTTCACTTTGTCCACATAACGCTTAATATGCAATTTAAAAGGAAGACGTACTCGTCATTTCATATTCAACAAAGCCAAATTATTGTACATCTGCTTTTCGTCTCCGTTTCGTTTTGACTTCTCAACTTAAATCATATTACATATTTTTCTTTTGTGGACTGCGAGCTAATAAATCGCGGAGTATGTATGTATATGTATATCCTTCATTTTGCTTTTGTGTTTCGTGGTTTGGTTTTATCTTTCATTTGTTGCTGTTTTTGTTGTTGTTGTGGTTGAATTTAAAAAGATATATTTATTTTTTTTATGTTGTTTTTTTTTATTATTTATTTTTTTGTTTTCTTTTAAGTGAAAATAGTTATAATGTAGATAATAACGAGTTAATAATTATAAAGTAAGCATTTATGCGATGAGTGTTTTAAGCTCATTTGTCCTTTTCGGTTTCTTGTTTTTTGCCAATTGGAATAGCAGCTTTGACTCTGTAATGAAAAAAAGAGAAAAGAAGAATATTAGTACATACGTTTGACTGATTAATGATATTTTAATAAAAATAAATGCAGTGTCCGGTAGCAGATATTCAGAGCTGGCATTATGTAAGGCGATAGGCGACAGGTACCTTCTAACTCCAATTCTAGCTATAAAACAAATGTGATTTCACTACGTATCGCCTATGACCAACAATCCTTTAACGGTAAGCAACCATCTCAGGTTCATTATGTTGACGATTCCCACGATGAAAGTGACAGTCGCCAATCGCCTTTCAGTATGCCACCGCAAATTTAAATCTAATGTCTCTTCCGAACCGCTGAGTGTATGACCGAGGAAGTGGACCGTGTTAGCTTCTGTGGGTTTAGCACAATGTCGTACTTCAAGGTCATTGACTCGTGTGGACATGGTTCATGTTTACGTGATGTCGCAAGTGAAGTGATTTCAGTAACGTAAGATCTCCCAAATTTATTGAAATGGGAGCCACTTATCTCCGATTTTTAACCAGAAATTATTGACAGAACCCGCATTTAAAGCAGTCCACCAATAAGCAGGCACAACAAAAATTTTCCGTTTGTGCAACATGTATCGACATTTTGTTGAAATTGAAATTTTATTAATTATACGGAAAAACTTTTAAGATCATCTACTTGGACTATTTAGCTACTTATTACTTAATTCAAGTGATGCGGCAAAAGATCACCATACCATGAGAACCTCTCCTACACGCGTCTCATAAAAGTCATTGATTTTAGTGTAGCAGTGTTCACCCCAAATCTGAGAATCACATTAGAGCCCATATGTATACCTTAACCCAGACGTGTCAAACTCGCGGCCCGCCTTGCAGTTCTGTGCGGCCCGCGGCCATGTCGAAGCAGCACAATGTGTATCAATACAAAAATGTTGAAATTGGTAGGGTGAACAAATTAAGCCGTTGAACTCAAGTCTACAAAAATTACTAAAACTCGTCAATGGCTGCAAGATTATTTTAGGATTTTTTTTCCAAATACTACCAACAATTTGAGGTGGGTTATTTGATTTTATAAGACACCTCATCTTTTTCGTACAGGACAATACTAAGTCTCTTCATGAAACTGTTCTGTCCCAAAATGCAGTTAATACAAAATTGGTTCGGTTTACCGAACATAAATTGAGATTTATTTGGAAAAATGGCAAAGCTTTAAAAACTACAGAAATCTTGGAATTGTTAACTAAATTACCTGGATGTGAAATTACAACATAATAATCACAGCCCAAGTGCCTAATTTTTAGACCTATACTTATCAAGCTATATTGGTGCATGAGTTTGTACCATATCACAAACAAATTATTCTCTTTTAGCCACCATTCTGCTTCAATTAATTTAATCTAACTATTTTGTTATTGTGGGTGACCTAGATGACTGGTGGTAAAAATTTTTTATCATCTGTCCCAAATCATGTTATTCACAAAAAGTGGTTACTTGAAGCTCAATCATATTTTCACGTTTTCGCTTCTTGTCTTAATCGTTTAATGTTAAGTACATTTTCCAAAGGAGGAAGTTCTCACGGATAATCCCGATGCCGCTAACAATGATTCCCAAACGGGGGCGCGCCCCCTAGGGAGGCGTGGCGGCTAGGGAAGGGGGGCGCGGGCAATCCATTTGATGAACACGGCTGAGAATATTTTAGGTAGAGAAAAAATTAAAAATCTCTTTATACGGCTGATATAGTCTTTAAATGTTTTTTTTTTAAATAAAATTTACGGATTTTGGTCGCTCCAATAATATCAATATCAATTTTGCTCATGACGAAATTCAGGATGCGGAAGTCATGAAATTTAAAAATACTTCCCAAAATTCAGTAGTTCCAAAATATAGGGTGCATACAAACAAATGTTCAAACAATTTAAATTGCGGCAATGGATTCCTGGATGAAACTTATGTTCAAAATTAAAGCATTCCTTGCCCATGGCATGGGGGGGGGGGGGAGTCAGGATCAGCAGAACTCGCAAGGGGGCACGAATTGGATCACCACTGCGCTTAAGTGATCCAGACTTTCTGTCATATTTTAAAAGTAATATTCTGTAATCAACTTTCGTAATACGATTATATAAAAGTTTTTGAAATTTTCCTCCTGCGGCCCACCTAAACCTGAGGAGAGTCTTATTTGGCCCGGGCCAGGTTTTGAGTTTGACACCCTTGCTTAACCTATGGGCAGGTTAAACTAACAACAGTCGTTGGCGTATCGACATCCACATCTTGACTTAAACCGACTGATATCAAATTCGTGGTGGAATTCCACTAAAGATAAAAGCGTCATGCAGAGGAAATGCTGGATACATTATCCATATGAATACAAGGGTATATCGGCAGCCATTTGATTCTTTCTTTCAGTCCTTATTATAAAAAAGTTATTCTGACTTGGACCTTACTGAACGATCTTCGTGTCAAAAGATCCAGTCATCATTTTATATAAACGTCGTGAATACATTTTCTTTTTCTTTTTTTTTTGATGCAGCAGTCACTTTTTCTTCAAGAGTCAAACACTCAAAGAACTAAATCAAGAGAGGCACTCCTCCTTGCAAGTCGAACCTTTATATCTCTTCAATATTCTTGTTAGCAAAAAACTCAGTAGAAAGTAATATTCAGACGAAGACAAATTCCCACTCAACTAGATAGCATCTTCCATATCCTTGCAATCTATTGATTGCTCTTTTTCTTCTCAGTACCGTATAGCGGGGCCATGTTGCGTTAACTCAGCCGTTTATATGCAATTTCGTTACATTGCATATCATTTCGGAGTGTATATATAGGTATAATGTTGGATGCACTATATATTTCCTATCCGCACATGTACGGAAATTTTGGACCACGCCGAGATTCGATCTCCGGACCTCTAGATTACTAGCATCGTAGAGTGCAACAACAGAGCGGATTGCTCTGATGATTGTTTTATTGCAAGATTAAACCAATTGTAAAGTTGTGGCTCCACGGTATATTGTAAGCTTCTTCTCTGTAAACAAAATTGGTATTTTCGGAATGTTTTGTCTCCATCCTTAGAATCTGCAGAAAGAGGCAAGAAGAAACCATTGAATTTCTAGTACATGGAATGCGCATACAATATGAAAATGTCATCAAAAAGTGGCTCCAACATCTGCGTAAACTTTTTGAATATGTAGACCAGATTTTCAAATGTTACTAGTTGGCGAGTTGCTTAAGGTCACTTTTCGAACTAAAAGAGCATCCACACGGGCTGCCAAATGTCAGCCGGAAAATGATGTAAATAAAATTTCATTTTGATGTTTTCATACATTTATTTATCAAAATCGGACACTGTGCTTTTGTTAATGTTAGGACATTAATTTTATAGTTTCAAACAAAATACGAATAAAATTTGCAAAATTGTCACTATGTATTCCATAAATGGGTTGACAGCTGAATGATACGTCACTGCATAAATAAATTGGATGTCTAAATTTGGCAGCGAGTGAGATTGTTGCTGGTGTTGAAACTATGACTGCTTCCAATTGACTTCATAAGCTACCAATTGGCAGCCTGTGTGGATACCACAGACAGTTGAAATTGTCAAATTTGACGGTTCGACCAGTGAATGATATGCTTTATAGATTTCAGACCAAAAAAGTTTACACATTTTAATTGGTCTAAGCGTATTCCATAGTCTAGAAGTTCGATGCCATTTTGATCTACATTAGCGGCAGTAATCAGTATCAAAAGAAAATCTTTATATTCCCGTCTTTGGGGAGTTGGAGGCCAGTGTTTCATTGAACATCGTAAGTTACGCCACTGTTTGCTTCGTTTATGGTGCGATGGTTCCGGTGAAATAATTTTGCTTGCATACAGCTGGGAGGATAGTAGAAAGTTCGTATTGTACAATCGATTAAGCCCAACGATTAAAATTTGGGCCAAAATTTCTCCGAGGGGATTTGGGTGCAATACAATAAACATTGTCCTTGAATGTTTTGGTGTGATGACACCCATTTTCATTTAATGAATGAATTAATGAATCGTAAATGAGACAGTTGCTCCCGTTTAAAATATTAACAGTTATGATTTTGTGTACATTGTTAAGCAGTAGAATAACTGGACCTTTTTTTTAAATAATCGATGGCGAAGAATTTGTTTGGGCAATGTCTCTTATTGGGGCATGATAAACGATAATATTGCCTACACCGCAGGCCGAGCGACGCGACACCATGGAGCGGTATAAAGAACGAGGCAAGGAAGAAGAAGTACGTTAATATTGAGAGAACATCTTTCCTTCAGTAAACATACAACCCACACGACTAGAGCGATCATGGCGTGTGTTTTTGGAGCACCTGCACTTCGTTCTTCGCTAAGACGTCCACGTTTGAGTCCTGCATACCAACGGAAAATAATCGTCCAGTGTGATATAGAAGATAGAAACCAACTCGGTAAGGCATTTTGGTTGTAATAATAATTATCTCCGAAGTTGTAAAAAACTATAGTGCGGAAATTTTCCTAGTACAATTTTATATTTCGAATAACTCGACTTAATTCACGGCAGCCTTGATCTTTCTGTGTGCAAGACTTAAAACAAAGCACCCAGATCCCGCGATCTTGCCCCCACGGACTTTTCTTTTATGTTGAGCACCCTGTACCGGGGATAGTTTGGACAGCAGACGACAGCTGGCCGTTCAATAATCCAAAGTGGACACGAGACTCGTGTTCGAGACTCCTCAATGTCTATATTCTTTAGTTCTTCTGGGATATCATTCCGGGCAAATGAATTGCAAATTACATCACTTATCAGGTTGTGTATTAGTCATTCAAGGAATTTGTTTATTCCATTTTTGTTTTGAGTCGAAGGATGGTTTGCTGGTTTTGGTCGTAACGACGAGCTAGCGCTGGTATTTTACAAGTTTGGTAATTTACGTGTTAGAAGCGGCTGTTGTAAGAGAATATTGAAGATTCATGTTCCGGATAGGAGTCAATTGTTTAATTTACAGTCAAATTTAGTTAGGTTAAGTGCTTCCTCACTGCATTTACTTACCCGACTCATACAGCGGCCTAATCTGAGGACGCAGAGAGACAAGTATTGTCGTGTCAAGAGAGACACGTATTGTCGTGTTAAGAGAGCCTAAGATGCAATTCTGATTTTTTTTTTCAATTTTCGAACGGATCCGGAATCAAAGCTTTTCTTCTTCTTCTTCCTTGCCTTGTTCTTTATACCGCTCCATGGCTTCGCGTTGCTCGACCAGCGGTGTAGGCACATCGCCCGTTTTGGCGATAATATCCCAGCATATCAAAGCTTTTCTAACTTTTTTAAAGTGGACAATTCAGGCAATCCACAACACACATCCGAGATTTCGTAAACCAGTCCTAAATTAGGTCGATTTCTAACATTAAGCCACTTATGGGCTTGGACCCGTTTATCATCAAGTTCATTAGAAAAGTACTGCACATGACTTCATCGTGACGTAACTATCCATTACAGCGGAGCAAAAGAGGTCGCGAAATGTAGTGAGCGGTCTGCTCTTTAAATGCTTCATGCCGTGATGCTACTACTTGCAGTATGAACGCGTTTATGCAACACGTGCCGCCATGGAGTGATTGTTTCAAAAGCGGAGCACGCAATGAAATTTAAAATGCAGCTTGTATAGAATGTAATTGTTCGTTTGAAAAAGCCTTCCAGGCCGGCAGCACTTCAAGGTGACAGTCCAGGTGATGACAAAAGGCGCTCAAGAAGGGCCGGAAGGAGATCCCTGTCCTGGACACTCAACAATGGCCAGAACCGACGAAAACATGAATATCTTCCCGAATTTTCGAGTTCCGACCGTAAATCGTTGTCACCCTAAACAAGGGTACATTAGCAGTGCATATATGGTGACTGAGTATTTGTATGAATGACACAGACACGCGGCCTTCATTTGAATGCTCAATTTTTCGCCACTCCACATGCCTGCAAAACGGCATGATCACAAAATTCAGTACGGTTTTGAAATGCAAGTAGCAGTAAGCCACTAAATATGCTATCCGATTACTTGGTTAAAACTCTATGTTGACATGTGTATGTCTTTGCGGAGGCTACCTGAGAAATACTGGGTGTCTGTCTGTTACGAAAACGTTTAACGCTTCAAATCGACCTTTCCGTAGTTCGATCTTCACCAAATTTTGTATACATTATCCTTTGATCGCTCTGACTCTGAATCGACAATCACGATTTCGATAAGTTGCGGGAATAGCGGTAAATTCGCTATTGAAGCGAACGAAAATTCGTCCTTCAATTGGTTCACCTGGCTCTCCCCGTGGACCGATGTCGACGAAACTCAGACGGAAGTTAAGTGGTGCGATCCTTAATATTTTGATGCCAGCACTTCTTATGGGGAAGATGCCCTTGGACACAAAATGTCCTTTTTCTGGGGGAATGCATTATAGACGCTATGTATAAGGATATGGATATCAAAATACAGAATCCGTTGCGACGAGTCTTGTAAAATAACGATAAGTTGATTTTGAGTTTTGTTAAAGGAGATTAACACTAAAAAGGACATTTTTCTAGCATAGGAAGCAGAGTAGGGGCATTATGGGTGTCGTTCGAAAGGTGCTATTTGAGGCACTGTATGTGATCGGTTTAAAATATGAAAAAAAAATCTGATGTCCCAGGGGGGGTTCGAACCATGGTCCAAACCGTCGTCAATACCTTCCAAAAAGTCAACAACGACGACCAAACAGCCTTGACCACACTGCACCTTATCAGTACGAATAACTTTAGTGATCATCATCATCTGGTCTATAGTCATCACACAGTACAGTATAGTTACGTGGAGACGTGCAACGGCTGATGATAACAGTGGTTGTACAGTACGTACAATGGTTTTGGAGCCACTGTACCTTGAATTGAATGTTGAAAAGAAACAGTGTGAAGAGTTTGCACATAAACATTTTTAGCAGTGAAATTTAATTTAACCAATGATGTCCGTCACCGCACCGCAAATCATTGATTCGTTGGACATTTCTTTCTCTCCGTTCAGCAATATGTAAACGCTCTGCAAAATGTTCGAACATGATCATGTTGTTAGGATTGCTAAATTTATCAGGCCAATCTGTAGTCGATGTAGCCTGGTTGGGTATCCGCCAGGTTTGGTGCGTAGGGCAATGTGTTCGAGTCCCCACAGTGTCCAAAACAATTTTTTTTAGCTTGGTGATAATTATTTGGAACATAGTAAAACACGTGTGATTATTTTAAGGAAATTAGGATGTGTACGTTGGGTTGTTCCGTGACAAAATGTGACATTGTAAAACATTGGCTCTTGGCCCCCCCCTGTGGAGCGATTTGGATGAAACTCGGATGGAAGTTAAGTGGTGCGATCCTTATTATTTTGATGTCGGCACTTGTTATGAGAAAGATGTCCTTGGACAAAAAAAGGTCCCTTTTTTCTTTAGGAATGCATTATAGTCAATATGCATATCAAAATACAGTATTCGGTGAGTTGAGCCCTTTCAAATCACCACAAGCTCATTTTGGGTTTTCAAAGGATATTATGTACATATGAACCACCGAAAAGGACACTTCTCTAAGCAAACTGAGAATGGGCATTATGGTTGTCGTTCGAAAGTTGACATTTGGGGTACTGTATGTAATCGGTTTGAAAGGATTTTCGGGCTTCTGGGGTGACAAGATATGCTGATGCAATGTGTCTTATTTTGTAAGCAATAACGTAGACATATACATGATCTAAGATTTTTCCCCTAAGGGAAAACTTCTCGGAGTTTCTTGACAACTTTTTCAACGCAGTAGCTTGTGAATAGGAAGATTGGATGGATTCGGGCATTTCATACCACCAGAACTATATCTTAACGGTTCGGTTCTGGAGCACGAATCAACGCCGCAATTATCAGTTTACTCATCATAATGAAAAATCAACAATGTTTCATGCAAAAATACACGCAATTGAAGTGTACGCGACCTATAGTACACAAATAAAAAAATAACAATACAGTAGAGCCTTGATTTACGTTGTCTCACATTGCATTGTTTTATAAGTAGCACTATATTTTTTATTTGTGTTTTGAAAACGTGTTGCGTCCTAATTAAAATTTTCCTTACAAAATACGAGATCGAGAAACCACATTCCGTTTTGCGTTATTTCTTGTTTTGTCGCTTTTTCTAGGAACGAATTACCGATGCAAACCGAGACCCTACTGTACTTACTGATAAGCAAGCAGCAATTAAAGATCCCCCGAGTTGTACTTTCACAACAATGTTAATGGATGTTTGTCAAGAAAACCTTCAATTGATAGTTTCTCTTAACAATCTTGCCGTTTTTCAGGTATCTAGTCACTCATGCATCGAAGGAAAAAGCTAGTAGACGAACTAGCACAAAGCGCATCTACTAGCTTCTGAGCCCTACAGTACACCTTGCACATGTAGAGACGAGATAAAAAAAAGTGAAAAAGCTAGAGCTACCTCACACTGGAATTCTCTCAGGACTTCGGCATGACAAACTCTTCGTTGCTAACTACAAGCGGATTTGAGGAGGAGGTCAGGGTCAAAATAATTTGGCGACTCGTGGGGCATTCCCGTTTGAACCATACACGACGCGAACGGTCGTACAAGCTAGTATACATATTTTTTGTTTTAAATTGATTAGTACTTACTTGTCAGTGATTTCCATAATTTTACTCCTAACCAAATCCAAATAGGTATCAATTGATTCCTTGTTGTTCTCATACACTTTAGGGAGGGTGAACAATGCAACGAAAGCTAAAAATGAAGAAATAACGAAAATAAGTAAACGTTTTCGCGTTAATGTATCCAATGTAAACATCGTAGTGTAACTTACCCAAGATGACCAAGGTCATGCCATTGAACCAGGCTCCAATGTATGTGAGAACCCACAAGATGACACCGAATTTGATTGAATCAACCAAATCGTCAACGAGGAATAGCCGTCTCAATTCCGATACGAATCCATTGAAATGAGCAACGACAACGCTAACGACATTTTGTGCTTTCTCTTGCGAGATGTTGAGATCCATTTCCAAAAATTCTCTGAAAAAATCCGGTAGGATAAAAATTATTTGTTTGTATCTAAATCGTTAAAAAAGGAATTAGAAATGAGTTTTGGGTAAGAAAACAAACAGAGAGACTAAAATCTCATAGGCTAGGCGACTGATTGGCCAAATCAATTCGTTCGGCATTTGGGTCGTAGAGATTTTAGTCTCCTCGTGTTAGGGAGTTTAATCAGAAAAAGAAGATTTAAATTGTTGAAGTCTTGACTTCTTGCATTCAATGCGCCAACTGCGGTGCATGTTTGTATACTATGGTATGAAAATTTATCATATCTATTGAAATAATCAGAAAATTTGCTTCAAGGTGAACAGCCCCAGTGGGGCAATATCGAGTTATAAAATTTCGGAAGTAGGTCACATTAGAATATTTGAACTGTGACTTCAAACCATATGTGGCCTAGTCTGTTGACCAAGAGACATAAAGGTCGAAAGGCTCAAGAAATGGGACGATTTTTTATCTTTCAAATTCCTCAAAAATTTCTTTGTTGAACTCTAAAGGTTCAATTAGATACACGGGCAAAACGCCAGATTTTTTCCAGCTTTCCTCAAGTACCAATAGAGCGTGAAATTGAAAATCAGACCAAGTCTGTGTAAATATTCTGAAAATTTATGGCTTTTCCTTTATATGAAGAGCCTTACTCACATAACAACAAAATGTTCAAGCTTCCACTTTGTTCTACATACTAAGATTTGCAACGCAAATATCAAACAATTTGCTTTGTTGTGGGATTGTAAAATGCACAAAAAAATTGATGCATTTGCAAATACTGAGTCGTTGGCCTCACGTTCTACAAAACGAAAAGAGCAATTACGCACTTAAAACAAATTCCGCCGTCAAATTTACAATAAATCATGAATTTCTTTACTTACTTGAAAGGATGACCTTCTGATGTTTTTTGAATGGCTCCCATAACATTTTTGTAGATACGGAAAGCAATTGTACCGGCCAATGACAAAAGTGACAAATAGGCAAATACACTGATCACTGAGAAGCATGATATCGCTAATAGAATGACTAGTCCAGCTCCAAAAACGATTCCGGATTTCTTCACATCACGCCAATAGATGAGAGATTCCACTAGAATTAGAAAAATATACACAAATTAATACAATTCAAAATTTAAAGGTGTGCAACATAAAAATAAAATAAAATATGAAGAGCGAAAGAGAAACACACACAAATCAGTCACTAGGCAAGGTAAAAATAGAATCTTTTACTTCCAAATACATTTTTTCTTGTATGTATTCAAAATAGAACTAAGATAAGCATTAAAATGTTCATTTCACTTTAATTTATTTTCTTCGTATATAATCAACACTTCACCATATGCACATACCACATTCGCCGCAGCAAGACATTTTTCCCCTCTGTGGTTTTTGATTATTTCGATTCAATAAGGAATTTGCTATAAATTGGAATTGTGCTTAATTCCTTTTCAGTCTTTTTATTTTAATTGTCCGGTTATTGGTAATTTGCCTTGAGAATAAGACAAATTCCAAAAAAAAAAATTCAGTAAAAACAGAAAACCAACAAAATTCGTTAAGGAACAAGAAAAGGAAAAGCTGATTAAGAATTTCCGGACTTTCACTATAATTATAATGACGACGAAGGCGACAACAAGACGACTTTGTCGTGAGAAAATCTTTCACTCGTCGTCGGATTTTTTGTCGATGTCGTTGTCGTGTTGCGATTTTCCGTCGTTTTCAATATATTCGCCACCGTCAACATACAGCGACCACGACGTCACACGTCTCGTCGATATAGCGGCGGAAAATTTAGTATTTTTTTTTGTCGAGTTTTCCAACCATTTCATTTGTATTGAACAAAGCTATGGTGGCCGGCCGGACTTATTCGACTGAATGGTCGCCATGTCGCTCTTGCATAAGAATTATTTTTGGAAATTTATTTTCCTCGCTCGAGTTTCGTGGCATTTCGGTCTTGTTTGCCCAAGATGTGGGATCTAATGGGCTGGGATGGTATTTGAATAAGAGATTTATACACACATTTGAAGTGGATAACGATAGACAAGGATGTCATAGGATCTTAACTTCGTAGGTTGTAAGGCCAATTAGTAGAGCAATTCAAAATACAAAACGCAGAATACCAAATTTAGGATTAATGTTAAAAGCACTAGAAAATATTTACATTTGCCGACTGTACGAATAATGGAAAGAAACGAATTCTGCAATACATACATGTACATATATGCACTTCTTCAGATCAACGACTGATAATATGCTATTTGGTATGGCGCGGAAGGCAATCTGTTAATCCAAAAATAAACAGAAAATAACAAAGAGGAGGCATAGAACAATGCTCAACTTAAAAAAACAAGCAAAGAAGCCATAGAATTTTTCTGACAGAGAAAGACATGCATGCAAATGTACACTGTACAGTCAGTTCAAGTTGATGGATATATGAATACAAAACAGTGAATGACTTCGGAATCGACCCGAGAGAAGTGATGTGTTCATTAAGGAACACATTTCATTTAAAAATTTTGTCAAGTGTGTAACCATTTTAGAATGCAAGGCACCGACCGGGCACATAGACATCTATAACATTGGTCTTCCATTGGTGTCTCTACCAATGCGCGGAGGCGTGTAAAGAGATGCACATAACTTATAGTACCATCCGAAAATCTATGGAAGGTCCGCATATCTTACGAAGTCTTAAACAGGATTCTATATTGGAAGATCAGTTTCTAATTCGTATTATAGCGCGACACACGATCTCTATTGGAGCCTTGCTAATCCCAATTCAATGTTGCTCCTATTGCGACTACGACAGATGTCTGCGAGATTTTACTAGACTCTATACTAGTTCAAATTTTTTTTAATAGAAAATGGTAAAATTTTCAATTCATCTTTAAAATTATAAATTTATTGTGATTATTTGCACTAAAAATATTGAATGGACAAAGATTTATTGTAATCCATTGATGTGTTGAAATAAAGTGTGTTGTTCTTGGGCATTGTGCCAAATTTTGTACAATATTTTCTTTAGGAAGAACAATGAGAAAGATTTATAGTCTAGACACACGTGGTATTTGTTATTGAAACATGATGTCGTCGCAGCATTTCTCCATGAGAAGACATGGGATATGGATGGAGGGCTCGAATCAGATCGTTTTTAGAACTGAAATGCTTTTTGTTGTGATAGCTCTTTTAAGCCGGCCCCACACCGACCGGAGAGTGGCAAACCCCGTGCAAAAGATTGATACGAAAGTCGTGCAGCCGCAGTGCAGCAGTGTGGTTGAGCGAATCCAAGGTATAATTCTTGGACCGGGCTTTTGCGCGGTGTTTGCCACACTCCGGTCGGTGTGGGGCCGGCTTTAGGTTAACAAGTTTCAGTGGGTACTCTTTGGATGCTATTTTGAGTGACAAAAGTCAATTTTTTGTCATGTGCTAGTAAATAAGAGCGTTGTTGGAAGTTTTCATGTAATTTGTTGATTTGCAACCTTAGTCGTGGTGTTGGCAAAGTCAACCAACCTTAAATTATTTATATATTCATCAAAATTTGTGCATCAGCAGCAAATTCATGACTAGACGGTCTATCTAGGTCCACTAGTCATTGTCGAACGGGGATAACACTGCTGCAGCTGCAATCCAATTGCTTTTCTGGGCGATCTACAACTCTAGCTATCTTTCTTCGATAATCAGCAGCATATACCTTTGAAATTGTTCTTTCAATACCATAGGTCTCATTTGAGTAAATTGAGTCTTGGCTCGGCTTCTATGATGGTGACGGTAGTAAACTGTGTTGGGGTTTGGCCCAATAAGACGGTCACGACTATATCTAAGATCTAGTTGCAAACGGTTGGTCTTGATCTAAATGGAAGCTATTCTTATAAGTAAGCACAGAAAGAGATGTTCTCTGTACACCAGAACCTTAAACGTTACTGAATATACTCGACTTAACCAACAACCTCTCACTTACCGATCAACGTTGTTGGAATGATTCAAATTGAAATTCTGATAGATGAGAAGGTGATGGGCCGATAAATTGCCTGAACTGGCTTTCTGTAAGGCGATACGCAGCATTTTATTGGAAACGTCTAACGGTTTATCTAGTAAATCTATTTTTTCCCATTAATTACATCTGAATTTACCCGCTCTGTGGCCCACTTGGCTGAGCCGCACTCTACGATGCTAGTAATCTAGAGGTCCGCAGTTCGAATCTCGGCGTGGTCCAAAATTGACGTACATGGTGCATGTACGGATAGGAAATATATAGTGCTTGCAACATTATATACACTCCGAAATGATATGGAATGTATCGTTGACTCGAAGTAGCCTATAAACGGCTAAGTGAACGCACCATGCCCCACAAGGGGTTACGGCACAAAGAAGAAGACATCTGAATTGATTGCTTCAATATATTTTAAGTACACTAAAAAAATACCGAAACGTAGAAGTTCCGATCTAGGTAAAGTACTTGGATAACGTCACTATCGGTGCCTTTCGTCCAGAAATGCTCTAGAGCAGTGGTTCCCAACTCGCAAATGACTGCGGACCACTTTGCTTGAACATGAGTCACTACGGACCACCATATTTTTTAATAAAGGGAATTTCGCGATTTTTTCACAAGTTTTTGGACTTTTTTATTGGTTTTTTACGACACCTTATGACAAAAATGGTTCGAAACATAAGAAGAAAACGCCACATTCCTCCTCTGTAAACGCCTCGTATTGAAATAATTTGAAGCAGACTCTACATAGGCTTTGTCGAAACATACACAAAAAAGTTCGTCCGAACCACGCGCCACGAACCAGGACAGAGACACCTAACTTTCAGAGTTAAAGGCGTCTAACTTTGTCCGATAATAATTCATTGGATGCGGTTTTACCGGATTAAGGAGGATTGAAGTGGTTGATTACTCTAACATGGTTTGTCACTTTAAGTTCACCCTTTTGCATTTGACCCTTTTGCAAAAGAAATTCACCTTTTTGCAAATAAAATTAACCTTTTTGGAATTCACCCGTTTACTAAAAACGCGAAAAACATCAATTAATTTAGGCGGACGCTTCAGCTTGTGGTAGATGATAGCAGAAGTCGATCGTCGTAATTCTGACATAACAATTGAGGAGCGCAAAGTGTATGCAACACAATTTTCTCGCAATGCCCCGACAGATCGACAAAAAATAATATCTATTGATGAGTCTGGATTCAACTATCATCTTCGGCGAACAAAAGCAAGATCGAGAGTTAACACACCGGCTCGCGTGACGGTGCCAGCTGGTCCAATTGCGGCAATTAGTATTCGAGGTGTTATATGGCACGAAGTAATTCAGCACTCTACTGTGACCTCGAGTACTTTTTGTGATTTTCTTTGAGGATTAGTGCAGAATTTAGAAGAAGAAAACCTGGACCAAGTGTGGCTAATTATGGACAACACAAGTGTCCACAAGACACACAAAGTTCAAGAACTTATTGGTCGAACAAGCCATACACTGGTTTTTCTTCCACCGTATTCCCCGATGCTAAACCCAATGGAAGAAGTCTTTTCAAAAATTGAGTGTGCTGCGAGGAACATATTAGCCTATCCTTCAAACAGACATGATTTAGTAAATGTTATTAATAACGCGATTGCAACTTTAATGTCTGGAGACTGTTATATGTAATTACTATATGAATATGTACGTAAAGCTACCAGCTGCCGCTGCAGGAAAACCATTATAGAACTACATTAATTATTAATTTACATGTTGCATACATTACATACATACATTATGTTGTTACATTATGAGTTAAAATAAAATTCTTAATTCACTTTTTTTATATTTTGTACATGGTGAATTCCATTTGCAAAAGGGTTAAATTTATTTGCAAAAAGGTGAGTTCCTTTTGCAAAAGGGTGAACTTAAAGTGATTTTTCACTGTGGCAAAATTTGGACACTGTGCTGCCACTGTGCCAATTAACTTAAGAAGTAGAAACAATTAGGTACAGACAATAGTGTCACATTATGCGAGGAAAAATCCACTGCTTCCCGAAAATCACCGGTACAATGTAGACTGAGACCACCGAGCTTTTTGCAACTTATCTTAATGGCTGCACATCGCATTTTCAGATAAACCACATACCTAGTAGCGAAAGTATTCAGTTCTTTATTTATACTATAAACATTTTCAAAGCTCGTGCATGTTATTTCAATTAATCACGATTAAAACTCCTTTTTCAGAAGTAGTTCCCATAGTACCTCGCGGACCACTTTCGGGTCTCTCACGGACCACCTTCGGTCCGCGGACCACCTGTTGGGAAACACTGCTCTAGAGTCTAGAGCACTGTTTCCCAACAGGTGGTCCGCGGACCGTCGCTGGTCCGTGAGACCCCCGTAGGTGGTCCGCGAGATACCCTATAGAAACTTGTTACAAAAAAGTTATATTTTCTTCTGACTAATTAAAGTCACATGCCAAACACACGCTCTCATCATCATGTAACAGATTATCCAGTAATTACTCTGCTGCATGGTCCGTGATTATGGGAAGGTGATGTGTTGCTTATGTTCGTTGCTTAGCCCAATCGCAAAATTACTAGAACTTATTATCAAAATTGGAATATAAATAGCTAAAATTCAAAAGGGGTTTCGCGCTGATCATTGTCATAAATCCCATTCTAAAGACTGATCTATACCGATTACTGGATAACTTTTAATCGAAGTTAGCTCTTCGAGACAAGACACCTATGCGAGAAAAATTTCAACTGGTGAGGCTAGTGTTGACGCGAACAAAAGAGTTTTTATCCCTTCTCTCAACCTTGCAAACATGGCAAATCTTAAATCATGCTCTCTAACAAGATGGTATTAGTATTCAAATTCCAGCGTAATGACAATCGTTGCATCAGGAACTTCTGTACCCCGCCTTCGAAGAGATGGATGCCGAACTTAATAAGTAGAGAAGTGAACAATTTGTAATGGGAGATAAAGCGTAAGCTTTTGAATATAATACCTCGACAAAAAAATTGAAACCTTAATTCGTTTCATTATTATTGAATGGTGGTCCGTCGAGATCCATTTTCAGGGTAAGTGGTCCGCAGACGTTTCTGAGTTGGGAACCACTGTCTAGAGGATCTACCAGGCCTACAAAAAATGACCATTCGCATCAAAACCGATGCGAGGCATACAATTGAAGCTAACTAAAGAGAAGTACATATATACCTGCCTCAACGATATCATTGTCTTGAAAACGCTCTCCGGTAAGCTATACCGTCACGTCAAGACTTCTTCAGTGTAGCCTGCAAGCATTGAACAGATTATGTTTTGTCCCAGGCTATATGGCCATTACAGGGAACGAAAAAGCTGCTGAACTGCCGCGTATAGTTGCAACATCCTACTTCTGTGAACCAGAACCCTTCTGTGGTATTCCCACCTGAATAGCCAAAAGGCCGAGAGCAACTCGCAGTTTCGGAGCAGTCTGTATTATTTATTGCATGGTACTACATTAAGGGACGGGCTGAAGTCCTCCAACTAATCAGAAGCAAAATCCAAATCATTTGACTACGAAATAGCCTTTGTACGATAAGGTTCAGCCAAAACGCAAGCTACTGATTCTTCATCGTTTTAAGCTGGAATATTCCCCAAAATTTTAGAGTTATACGGGAGTCGAATTCCCCCCAGGCCAGACAACTGGAGGCGCTATGTAGATTACACTTAAGGTACATTTTAAGCCGCTGAAAAAAGTTTTATTTTTAATAAAAGAGGAACTTTTCAGCTATGAAAGGGAAGCTATTATAAGCGAAATTATACATGTGTGTGTAGTACCTTATAGAAATTGCAGTCAAGAAAACATTGTCTTTCTCTCTCTCTCTCTACGATCCATAATTACTTTCGTTGATAAACTGAATCAATTCCGGCGTAATTATTCCTTACATTTCCGCGTGAATTTTGTCAGGCTTATCTATCCAGGATTGTATCCAAGCTGAGATATAGTTTCTGTTTTGTTTCCAATTGGCAGGTAGGTAAATAGACGGTGTTAAATTTGGACTATTCCCTGCATTGCTCTACTATTTATTTTTGCTCGTGGGAAGTAGGGACTTGTTAGTATGTACTTGCATATCTCCGTAGGGAGCTTCCTCTCCAGAGGGGCACAGTCTTTTATTGGGAAAGAACACCACGGTCCCTAGTATGGTTGATACGCCATGGCGTTGATCTGTACGAAGACTTTTGGGCGTTGAAGCTCCTGTCACTTGAGTCATGCAGGCATGACTGACATTCTTTTTTCGGGTCGTCTGTCATATTAAGGGGAGCACAGTGCTTCCTTCTCTAGCAAGAAAGCCATTATAAGGGAACGAGTAAAGCCTCAGAGTCCTCGAAATGGCAAGTTAGGGAGAATGACCAATGCGCCTACCTAGCTAGTTTGTGCTAGTAAAAAAGAGCAGTTAATAAAAAATCTAAATTTCTTGGATAGATGACATTAGTCTTTCATCCACCTCGGATCTATCGATAAGCGCATATACCCATAAAAGCCTACGAAAAAGAAATTTCCAAAAAAAATTCCCAACCGGCTTTATCTAATTAATATGCTGTTACCAACCCATCATCATCTATTCCAGATACATAAAACATATACAGCGCGATTAGATGCTTCTGTGACGCTGATTGCGATACTATACTAAAACGAGTTTTATCCAAAACTTAGTGAATTATCATAAGCAAAGATCGTGAAAGCCAACATACAAAACTTTATGCAACAGAAGAAAAAAACGCACTAAAGATACATTTTAATTCCATTCAAATTTATCAAAAAATACTTTCACTTAATATAAGATGAAATCGATTTTCGTATGAAGAAATGAAGATTGATTGTAGACAGTGCACAGTATATTAATGGCTTCTTGTTAAAAAAGTTACTGAAAGCTACCTACGTCGATTGCATGCTCCTTCAATAGAAGTTATCTCCAAGACCTTGACTTTCATTTTCGGGGAATCGCAAAAAGTAATGTATGTGCAAATTAAAGATTTTTGGTCCATTATGCTATTAATAGACAAAACAAACAGTATATTCTAATGAGAGGCGGACATGAGGGTTTCCTCAAGATTAGAGGGGAGAACAAGTGAGTGCAGCGGAATGTTTTGACTAGACAGCACCATGGTCGAGGCAGATATAAACCGTGCTATTTTTGCGAATTTAATATGCAAGAGGGATAATTACTAGACGAAGGATGGATGGTTATCATCAGATGATGATTTTTTTATTTAAAATTTGTATGAACATGCTACATGTTGGTCACAAGTAGTGATATCAACGTCACTCCTGCCAACGTGTAGCTGATTCAAATTAATCCATTGGAATAGTTCGCAGCTACCACCCAAATCACGATACAACGAACACGTCACAACTGAATAATCCTCGATTTTTACTTTCTATAACTATTAGGCTCAACGCATTTTTATTACTAGATTGTATAGAATAAATTAAAAAACAAAATTACTTTCTCCTTTGCAGCACATGGTGTGACGGTTTTATCTATGAAGAAGTTAAGTCGTTAGGCGGGACAAATTTAATGACACGCTGGCGAATGAATTTGGCCATGTGGAAGCACACAGCATTATACGGACAATCTCAGCCGCTAGGTCTTATCTTTATCTGCGTGTACACATTTATGAGGAGCAATCACTGATAATGACCCACAATACACATGGAGATTGCATTCATAAATTGCATAATATCTATTGGAGCATTTTACACTATTTGTGGTATTGATATTTACCTGGTCCTCTCTCGGGCAATTGTGCATAACTGTTGCTATTGTAGCGTGCATTACGTCTACTTCCACCGGCCATTGTATATTAGCTTATTCGAAATTCAACGTCTTAAGAACGGAATGGGTTAATGACACACGGTCAGGCTAAGTCGGATTAGATGGATGGGTGGGCGATATATTCAGACCACGATCACACTCTCTCTAAATATGGAAAGAAACAACCTTTTAATTTTGGCTGAATGTAAGAACAACTCACAAGTAATTTCCGTTCGTAACACCGATCACCGACAAATTTCACAAATTCTTTCCAAAAAAAAACTGAACGTTAGTATGCACCTTTTTTATTGAAACGTGGATCAACGTAATACCACGACACCACAAAACCGATGTTGGAAATGGACGGTATCTATAGAAGATGTTAAGAAAAATTGACGCAAGAAACGATCCCCGCGTTCAGAGCTGGTGAGGTTCGGTGACGGCAGCAACCGAGAATGAAGTGAACGAAAAAGAAAGACACACGGTAACTGGAGAAGTTGAAGCTCTGCTGTGGAAGTCCGTGTGGCTCGTTTTGTATTGTCGTCGTAATCAAAAGATTCCCCCCGAAAGTGCGGGACAGTGGTGTTCAACTATTGAGTTGGGTGTAATGGGCGTATGTAAAGATCAGCTCAGTGATCATTGGGTTTGATATGTTTAGTTTTCATCATCTCTTAAAGACTGTTTCTTTTACAATCATTAAAAAACGGCTTACGGGGGAAACGCAAGATTTCTAAAAATAATTCCGATACGTGATTTTGTTTAAGATTTTCGTATTTACCTGTTTTTTTTTTATTAATAAGTTGAATGTTTAGATATTACCGCCAGAACGGGCGATGTGCCTACACCGCAGGCCAAGCCACGCGACGCAATGGAGCGGGTATAAAGAACGAAGCAAGGAAGAAAGAAAGTTTATTGTTCTTGTGCTAAAAAATACGGGTGCTTATGAGAGCACACAATTTCATATAAATAAATCGTAGACTCAAACCTCAAAAGCTGCTAGCTTAAGAACGATTGAGAGCTTTTTACAAACACTCGCAGTCTTTAGCGAGAAGAGCGAACCAGGAATATTGTTGTGCTGACCAGGTGAATTTTTAAATTTGGGTTGTGATGGAAAAATAGACAGCTGGGTCGAAGTTGCCTAACCTGTCTTAGGGCGCACATACATGTAGAATCCGAGTTTTTTTGGAATCTTCGTTCTGTCAAAACTTGCCCAGCTGTAATTTTTTTATATGGAGTTTCGTTTAATTCCGTATATTTGATCGGAGTTTGCAAAACCGCGTGCAAAAGATTGGTACAAAGAATCAAAGTTATGAAAAACACAACTGAGACAGAGGCGATGGAGGAATTCAATTTTGTTCTTTGTTCGATATTCGGTCAACTGGGAATCCAAAGTACCGAACTTTTGCGTATGGGTTTGGCAATCTCCGCACAGTGTGGAGCCGGCATTATAAATATATTGGATTTTGCCAAATTTGAGCTGAAACTTCTCCGAGTTCGGGCGATAGCATTGCTTTTTTCTAAGTTACCTTAGTAACTATCATATCCACCCCAACCTTATCAAGGTTTCTAGCCACTGCCACACTCTTACCGGGGAGAACCGACAAAAAAGAAAACTGGCTTTTTTTTGTAGTTAACTTGTATATTGCGTTGCTTTCGGTTACGTTGCAAAGTTATGTGTTGTTACTTGGGCCGTTTGTCCACGTTGCGATCCAACACAAAGTATCTGCCACACCATCATCATATGAGAAGTATGGTGTTTGGCAAAGCAGTAAGACAGCAGCGTTCGTTTGAAGATAATATTCTATCTAGCCACTACCTAGTAGAGAGACTTTTCTTGAACAGAGTCGTATCGTCGTATGGGACGGGGGCGGTGATCATGAATTCATCAGAGTTGAACAAACACATTTTGTGTACTAAGTTGTGTATATATATATAAGCGAAGAGATAGCTGGAGCATGTGCCAGTACGACTGACTTGACTTGCATGCATATACGAGTGGCTTGACTGACTTTTGCTTGTGTCATACTATAGAAAGAATCTCACCCAGTAAATAAATATCCGATAACATGCTTATACTAAAGTAGCTCGGGCAGTTTAACGAGATTTTAGCCGGTTACAGCGAGTCGGGTTGCCATTTTCGGTATGGGTAGTTCTTTTTTTGCACATGAGGTATAAGTATGTGAAGAGGTTTGATGTGATGCGTGTTTAAATTTTGTATCTCATTCGCAATACATATATTGAAAAGAATTTGAAAAATTATTAAATTGAGAGATTCGGTTGAGTAGGATTTTGATTTTGACTTTTTTCCAAAAATTGCAAATCAGTCCAGTCCAAATTTGCTATGGAACGTTGACTAAACCTTAACCTATGTTGCAGTGTAACCTGAGAGCTCACGATGAAAGAGAAAATATAACGCTATTAGATACAGAAAAAATGGAAGAGAGTGGGGTTTTTTTGTACAATCCCACACCACGAACTTGACCTACACGGGAGGCTCTATGATTGACACTCCATGGAAGGATTCTGTAAAAATTTTTTTACAGAATCCTTTTTTTTTTACTAAAAAATATCGGACTTTGACGTACACAGATCTCACTGAGTTGATCCTTCAGTCAGTGGTTGATCTTTGATCAGTGTGGATCTCCTCCCCTGGTTGAGTGTGTGAGATAGAGATGGATTTACGTGTTTTTGTTATTGTTTTGGGCTTGGTCATCCTCGTTTATGTGCATGTGTACTTATGTGTCACCTTTTAAATATGTACTTTCAGATCCGACTGGACGCCACAATGCCGTAAGCACCGCCGCCGACTGTCCTGACCAAAGAAACAAAAGTAAGACCAAGTTTGTAGGTTTTCCTCTATTTTAAATTCTCGCTTTTACACGCTCTCAATAATTTTTAATAGGAGTATTTCGTGTGTATAAAATTATATGTATTGATGAAAATTTTGATCATTTAATATGTCCTTGTCAGCATGATTTCCGTAAAAAAATCCACTGCCATAAATTTGACTGAATTTGTCGCAGTCAATATATACAGATCTTGCCAAGGCCCTTGATAGGTAAACCATGTTGTGCTATTATATAAGCTTAACAAATATAGCTATCCTGGATGTAATAATACCTCGTTAACAGGAATTTTAAAGTAATTTTTAATAATATTACTTCTTTTGAACGTCTGGAGTACCTCAAGAGTCTATCTTGGGGCCTCTCCTGTTTACATTTTTTGTAAATGACATTCCGGCTGGTCTTAGCAACCAATGTCTTATGTACGCAGATGCCTCTATAAGATTGTCTGTCGTTCCACTCTGATTTAGATTTATTTATCGTCGCGGTGTAGCTCTAATGATATATTTCTTTAAAGTGTTCGGTAATGCTCTACTCACTGAAATCCCAAACCCCCTTTTCATATTTAGTCAATACTTTGAAAAATGTTGACAACCTTTGATTATAAAGGTCAATTCAATGATCACTATGAATAAAAAGGACTCGAAGTTTACGGGCTTTGTTCTCTTGTGAGTTTCCAACTAAAGTCGCAGTGCTGTAAGATTTTGCCGCACTTGTTCGTAGTGTTTTGCAATATGCATCAGCGGTTTGGTTACCGACGGCTGCCCACTGATGCCATAGAGCGGATTCAAGGAAGATCTACTAAATCATTATTTATCAAATAGTCTGGCTGGTCTAGCGGTTAGTGCGCGCACCTTCGGTGCACAGGGTCATGAGTTCAAATATCACCGTGGTTCATATGGTGTTTTTCGAACTCACGAGCTTGTGACGGACTATGATCTCACTCAGATGTTAAACGAGTACCCATTTATGGGAATAAATAACACTGCTGACCGTGATGCTGATCTTATTACCTCAACAAAAAGCAGATAAGATCTTGGAAATAGGAAGTCACTAGCACATCCTGCGGCCTTAGTCCAATGTTCGATTGTCGCGCCTGTTATCAAATTTAAGCTTCCTCATCGTCCTTATTCTGAAAGACTTTTAGGGGCGATTCAGACTATCGACAGGATTAACTAAATCCTAGATTTAGTTAACAGTTGTACCATATTGTACTGCAATTTGAATAATGCAAGTACATTCTACGATGTATTTTGAATTTAATGACACATGATTCAATCTAATAGGCGGGTGTTGACTCGATTAATTTAGTGGTTTTAGTAAATCCTGTCCATAATGTGAATCCCCTCTTACGGTTTTGGTGCCACAATTTGCTACTGCATAATGAT
Organism: Microchrysa polita; assembly: GCA_949715475.1. Lineage (NCBI taxonomy): Eukaryota > Metazoa > Arthropoda > Insecta > Diptera > Stratiomyidae > Microchrysa > Microchrysa polita. Next base: position 16,569,237 of record OX454415.1, read on the forward strand.
TAACTATAAAGCATTATCTTTAAGCGGAAAACCCTTGAACGTATAAAGTGACTGTATTTTGAAAGGATATGTATAAAATTTAAAACTATAAAACTGCTAACGCCACTACAAGGTAAAAGTATCATTTGCAGCTATCAAATGCCTTCATGCGCGAAGAAGGGATATAAAAAAAAAGTACGAATTACGTGGTTGGACACACAATGCCACTAGTTTGGTACATTCCAAACATACGTTGCAACCTATTCATAGCACAATGGTCCTGGGCACAAAACTTTTCTTTTCCCATATTAATGGCATTTCGTTTGGAAAAAGATCTTTATTACGGAACGACCGAAAACGACTGCCCGTCTAAAAAGCTTGGAGCGTCCGGCTTTCTACGTTTTCGTTACTAAAAATTCTAATTGGTCATTGAGCGGTTAAAATTTTGAAATTATGAAATGTTTTAGGATTCTAATCCAGCCTCAAATATGCAAAAATAAAAATAGTGACTAAAACTGCAAATCAGAAAGGATAAGCGGTTTATCTTAGTTTTTTGGTTAGGTTAGGTTAGGTTAGCAACATGCTATGAGGAGACAATCAATTCCATAAAATTACCACCTTTTTGATATGCCGGGTTTTGCGAAAATTCCGCCAATTTTCGCACGGTAACATTAAAATTATTGAAATCGAAACTTGTGTATCAACTCCCCAGCCATTGCTATTCTTACCGGCTCATCCGTACATTAAAAAATGATATAAAAGCGCGATATCAACATATACGACAAGTCCATCAGGTTTTTGTATTGCATAACGTGCGTGCACGTAGATACGACGAGCAAAAGGATTACAAACTAATACGCGGAGTGCGATGTAATGGTTGATTGATAATAGTGAAACCATAAAAGCTCCCCTCATTACAAATGTTGGTTCGTCACAGTGGAAAATGTGTAGACTTACTGCCTACCCTACATGGTAAATTCAGTAGTTAAAAGTTTTTAGCTTATTTTGAAGAGTGATAACTAGAGCCCGGATTTTCGTGCAGTAAAAATCTCGAAACTTGCAAAATCGTGCAATTTAATTTCCCAAAAGTGCATTTTGCGTGTAATATCAACAAAATCTGTTTTATAGGCTTTTAGAAGCTCAGACGCTGGAGCAGTCGATTAGGGAAAAGTATACTTTTTCTAATAATTTTTACTTAAATACACTTTCATTATTTTAATCTAACGTAAGCTTCTCCCCATATGCTCTCCAGATTAGCTAATTTAAATTAGGTTGTTTTCTGAGGAGCAGATGCTCTTAGATGTATGTATATTTAAGTTTAGTTAACCACCATAGTTAATTAACATGCACTCCACAAGCAACAGCTGCAAAAATTATATGAAAATCAAGGGGCGTTTGACGAAATTTCCCTACGACGATGGATTTTGATTAGTTTTATTGTTTTTCAACTTGTTGTTTCATTCTTTTCTCTGTCTATCGAAAAATTCTGCACATTTCCATATTTCTTGAAAAAAAATGCCATGAAGGAGGCTCAAAAATGGAAATGTGTGTTTTAATTCAAAAACCCTAAAACGTGCAATTTCGTGCAATATACCCTGAAAAATGCAATTTCGTGCATTAACGTGCAATTGCACGAAAATCCGGGCTCTAGTGATAACAAATTTTGGGATTTACTTTTAACGTGATAAATGGTGCCACGCACGACTGCAATGACTACTTATACTCTACTAATGAAAATCAATAAACATGTAGTGCGAACTGACCGAAAAAAAATAGGTAGACAAGTGAAAAATTCAATTTAGGTGCTACGTGTCAAGTCACAACAACGTGCAATTTGCGTATAGTAACCGACGGCGATTTTTTGGCATAGTACTATGTAGTGTACAGAGAACAGTGTTGGAGTTTCGTGGCAAAATCACGTCAGGGTGGTAGGGCGATAAAGATGAAAGCTTTTTTTTGTAATTCCGAAAATGAATTAACACAACCATCGCGCATCGATCAGATAAGATATGAACTTGACTGATATGAATTTGTATGTTAATTCTGATTTTGTGGACCTTTTTGGCAACGATTTGTTAGATAATAAAGTCTGCGCGTATATTTTTAGAATAATGCCAGATATAAACCAGCTGTTTGAAAAGAATCTAATATAACAATATATCCGGTCATAATATTTGGTAAACCATAGAGGTCCTTTTACTATACTATTCATAGTTTTTATGCAATCACATGATCGACTAGATATACGGATATAATAGCACAAGTCTATTTGACTTTAATTTTATTAAAACATTCCTGCCAACCGTCTACTTTCTAAATAACAATTGTAGCATAATTTTCAAAATTAAATCCATCAACTCAGGAAATTTTTGGCTCTGATTTGTACGGATCAACATGTATAATGCTCTGTACACTTGAAACGCCGGCCGCAGCATATTTCTTGTATTCAAGAATACGTACAAATTTTGATGAATTTTTCCCAATTAGTTGCACAGATACAAATTATATCTTTTGCAAACCGCAGCAGAATGCGCAGATATATACGAGTATCCGTTCTAAGGCGAAAAGTTGCGCGAATTCACACGTATTATCTGATTGAAGTTATAAATGTTGGTACAGGCAAAAAAAAAAAAAAAAACAAACAAACATATAGCAAAATAGAAAACGGTTTGAGCTATTGCCAAAAAGCCTGTACGAAAAATGATTTGCAGAGCCAGAATAATTGGAGGAGGCCGTACACCTTTCCAATGAAATAAATTATTATAAAGGGCACCATCTTGTCTAAAAATGATTCAAAATATTGGAGCAAATGATGAAGTGATCTTTGTTAATTTATGATTACATTTAAATTATGAAAAGGGCGCTAGATAGACACTTGACAGAATAAAGGCAAATCCAATGTACCCAGTAGATTTAAAAATTGACCAGATGCGGCATTTTGTAAGCGATAGTCGACAATTACTTTCATTTTTCTGAGACGGTTTAACACAAAATATGGCAATATATGTCTGCCTTCCGACAAAGGTAGCTAATCGATACGTAGCAATGTCTTTAGGTTGCTATAAAGTTAGGAGGTATGTACTGACTTTCGCATTTTCCCTTACAGAATGCCAGTTCAGATTTAAGCCTAGTACTGACATCGAGAGTGAACATTTTGTCCGCTGCGATTTTTTCAATGAAAATGTATTCTTATTGTCGTCCAATATGTGGGGAATGCTGGAGAATTCTAGAAGCTACAATCCGAAAACAGTTCCATAATTTTTTTCGGCCATTTTATGTATTTTTTTCCGATTCCCCGGTTATTTCATCGTGAAATGTCAAATGACTGGGGAATCGAAAAACAATACATAAAATGGCCGAGGAGAATTATGGAACCGGTCTCAGATTGTAGCTTATGGAATTCCCCACCTTTTGTGACATATTCCACGACAGTAAGTATGTATGTATTTTTATTGATAAAATCACAGCGGGAAGAATTTCACTCTCGATCTTAATTCAGCCCTTTAATGCGAATGACGTTTTACAACAATATGAATGTTCATTCATGCAGGCTGCAAATTTTCCATATACATATCCCATAGCGTCGAGACACATCAACAAATTTTACAAAAAAGTTGAACGGGTACTTAACGCTCTAAAACCACATCCTTTCAGGATCGCAGAAAACGGATGGGTTTTGGTGCACTTATTCCTTTTATAAGTTATTTCGAGAAGGATTTCAAGAAAGTAATTGCTGCTCTATCTTGTGCAGTGGCACAACCACGGGAGGGGCTAAAGTGCAGGTTGTAATAAGAATACCAGAATTTTAGAAACATCTTTGTGTACAAAAATAAATCACACTGTTCTGAAGTAATTTTTGAAAAAAAAAACGCTTCCCAAAAAAAAACTGCGCCAGCTTCCAAAATAATAATGCCGACCCCTTACAGCTGAAACATATTGTGAGGCATAGCGACTAAAAATTTAAATTGTTCGTTGCAATTGAAGTAGCGAAAGGCCTTAGGCATGAAAACAAAGTGAATAGATTTCTAGGTGTTAATTTTTTTTGTAATTTGGTGGCTTAATTTACGTGATTTTTTTGTAAAAAAGGAGAAGGCATCGATAAAAAATATTTTCGTAGAAATATTTCAATCTAAATTGTCGGACCTACAAATATTTTCTAATAATAAAAATTGAACTAGATTCAATAGTTGCATCCTTGGATCTTATATCAACAGATGCCATCGTATCAATGATCCGAAATCAATTGGTTCTTTGCGAGATAGTCTTCTAAGAGCGCCCAATGTATATTTTACCTGGGTAGATAAGGTTCCCTGCAGCCATTAGCCCAGCTTCGATCCGATTTTGGTTTGCCCCTAAATCCCTATTTTTTTATTGTACATTGACAAGTTTTGCACTGATTGTGGTGGACAATTTCTTTCAATAACCCGCTGGCCGCTGCAAGCCTTAATAGCAAAACCCTATATTTAGACTCATAAATACCACGGGTGATAACGCCAACGATCCTTATACAAATTCGTCATGCGGTGTCACTATTTCTGCACCGATAAAATGAATCAGTAACAGGTTATTGTTTTGAAATGTATATCGCTATGAAAAATAATACCATCCCCAACTTGCGGTAGCGACGTCAAAATATCCAATAATATGTATGAGTTTAGCCCCTCCAGGACAAAATCCTGGTTGCGCCACTGATCTTGTGTGAATGTGAACAGGCTGACAGTTGCCACAAGGAGGGGGGGGGGGCTGTGGCCGTGAACGTTCGGTCGTCATCGAGTTTTCGAAACTCGGTACGGCGGCATTATTATTCTATTATTATTATTCGATTATTCTGCATTGTGACCAGCTCTTTAAATTTATCATCTTTGTCGATTGACTTTTCTATCTGGACCGAAAATGGTCCACCCTTAGAAGGTTAACTTATGCAGGTTCTACTGTATATAATAATACACTGCTGCAACAGTAACGTCTAAGTAGTGGAAACCATCAAATACGAGGCTTTACCATTTCAGCAGATAAGGAGGACTTGGGCAGGTCTGTGTTGAAATGATGAAGCGTTTCTCCTCCTTAATTTATTTTCTCTAAATACACCACAGGCTGGCTGGTCGAGCGGTTAGTGCGCGCACCTTCGGTGCACAGGCTCATGAGTTCGAATCTCACCGTGTTCCATTGTGTTTTTCGAACTCACGAGCTTGTGACAGACTATGATCTCACTCAGATGTTAAACGAGTACCCATTTATGGGGATAAATAACACTGCTGAGCGTGATGCTGATCTCATTACCTAATCAAAAAGCAGATAAGATCTTGGAAATAGGATGTCACTAACACATCCTGCGGCCTTAGTCCAATGTTGGATTGTCGCGCCTGTTATTTATTATTTAAATACACCACAGCTCAGATGTATTTTTTTTTGGTTCCTCTTTTTTTTTCCCAAAGAATACCTTGCGTGTACTTTTGTTCACATAAACAAATGCTGACAGGTTCTATAAATGGAATCCTACACTGAGAGAAAAACAGAGTGTCATCAATCAAAAACCACGCTTAACCCTTCGCCAGGCACGTCCAGCGATCAACGCGAATGGGCACGTGGGGTCTTTTAGGACGCCAAATTTTAAACTTACATTATCCTTAAACATGTCTCAAATTGTAAAAAAAACACACATTTATAAGTACTTTGTTATGTTCTTGAATATGTTTAATAATAATTATTCACTATATTTGCTGTACATATGGCTGTAAACATTTCAAGCAATTCTAGCCATCAATGTTTTTACTTTTTTGCCCCTCTGCCTTGGATTGAAGGAAAACTTAGTTCCTGGAGTAGTGAGGATAACAAACTACTAAAAAACTATTGAAGTATGAATTAGCAGTGCCCGTAAACTTGTCTTCAACCCTTTGTAGATGCCTCTGCCACTTTAATTGGCGTAGAATAAGCTATGGTAAGAATTAGTGTAAGCACCTCCATTGTTTGATATTCGCTAAAGTCAAGATGTGTTTTCCGCCCTATATCAGAAGAAGCTACCGCAACAATTGAAGAAAAAAGTTAGAAGTTGTTTTCGTGAATTTCTTAAGCCAGGATAATTTCTGGTGAATTGATCCATGGTATAATATCTTCCTTTACTTTTATTGTAGCCAAGAATGATATGAGGCTTACCTTCGGTCTTCAGTTCAGTGTGAAAAGACGCAATAAAACGACAGGGGAATACTAGTAAAGATATCGAGACAGTTTAAATAAAAACGCCTCGAAATAGAGTATGGCTCCGAGTTTCGTTTCCTGGATATTCAGGACAGTTAAGGCCTTGGTACTTATGGGGTCTTTGAAGACCCCACGTGCCCGTTCCCGTAAATTTTTACTTTTGGTTATCAAAACTTTTTTTCTGAAAATATTTGGGATTTTTCAATCATATTCCTGAGCAGAATTTATGTGGCTTAGATGGCCTACAAGTTCCCCTGGATGGGCGAAGCCCTCCAAAATTAACATATAAAAAATACCCTCTGGGGTCCCAAAAGACTCCACGTGCTGGAGGGTTAAATCAACTCTTTTTAAGCATGATTTTCACGTTACATTGAGTCTAAGTCTACTGGCTCGTGCCTTGCCTCCTTACCTCCCTACCTTTTGGAAACGCCAGTTTATCCGGCTTAAAGCCATCCACAATCCACCTCGAGACCAACTCCAAGATGATTAGGGACCATGGTCGCTTGGGCATACCCATCCCCAAAGTACACTATTCGCTAAAGATTTCTCAATAGCAGGTGTGATCATCCTTTGGCCGGCTTTCGGTTAGATCCTACACAAATGCTCTGTGTCACAAGGACACAGACTCCCCTGCGGGAGAATTTCACGTTACAGTGTTTTTACTAAACTTAAAAATTCCGTAATTAAAATAACTTTGCTAAGAGTTATGACTTTTTATATTCTTATATTTTGAGAATGGTGTTTTTTTTTTGTAACGTGTATTAAATTAATGAGCTTGGTCCTAGTTTAATCACCTCGTTCATTTATATAAGGATTGAGTTCATCAGTTTATTACATTGGACTTAAATTATAAATATTGAAAGCAAAACAGAATTGTTTTAAGATTGTTTAGCGTTGTATGTGAATGTTCCAGTATCAACAACAAACATTATTGATTGCATAACTTGTTTTTCTCTCAGTGTATAGATGTAAAGAAAAACTAGAAATCAGTGGACAACTTTAATATGAAGGCAAAATCGTTTTGGACAATTTTATTCACCGAATTCAGAATAGTCAGACCAACATTTTTATTTTCTAAGTAGAATCGATTGAAGACAACTAGAAAAAGTAAGTCTAATGAAAATACATCGTCGTAAAAACTTCAGAGCTGTCCAATATCATCCATAAATTCTCTGGACGTCAGGAGACGGTTTTGCTCTCTTAAATTTCCTGGTCATCTTGCGTAAGGACGAAATACAAAGTCAAAAGATCGTCCGAAGTGAAGCGTAGATTTCAAATATGATTTCATGAATAAACTTCGGAGTTCGGGGAGTGAATTTGCACTTAAAGCCGGCCCCACACCGACCGGAGTTTGGCACACATCGCACAAAAGATCGGTCCAAGAATGATACCTTGGAGTCGCCCAACCACACTGCTGCACGATTTTCGTATCAATCTTTTGTGTGGTGTTTCCCTCACTCCGGTCGGTGTGGGGCCGGCTTAAGACTTCAACCTAACAACATTTGATAAATCAAACAAGGAAAGCTGAAATTGTTGTTTCAGCCAATTCTAGTATGTATAGTTGATTTCCGTTACAAATACATATTCCAAAATAAATTTGGTTTTTCTACTTGGAGCCCGGAATCGGTCATTTTGACAGGACTATTTCAAATGGTGCTAACATATGTTTAACAATAAGCCACGCGGCCATGACCACACACATTTTCAAACTCAATATCGATCTTCGTTTCTATTCTAACAAGTCAGATAGTCTAGTGTATTATGTCAATAAATAGATAAAAACTTTCCTTCGATAAGAACTTATACTCACATTCTTGTCTATTGAATCGGATACTTAGCACAGCCTTAAGATCGTCGAGTGTCAGCGACATTGTTTCCAAATTTATGAATGTCCTCGTTTGCTCCAAACTAGTAACAAAGCTGATAGGTAAATTTTCACTTTTGTGAACACTAACACGATTATCTCGAGGTGGATATTATGTGGAACTTTTGCTTTCGTAATAGCACTTTAACCAGACTCAAAGGCAATAATTGAAAATACACGTCACAAAATGCGAATTTATTGCACACAACGTGATAGAGCGCTTCGAACACGATTACTCACTGACTGAACTCACACCAAAAAAAGAACCACGTCTATATCGTTCAGAGTTTGAGATTTTACACGATTCGCCTTATCTTGTGGTTGCATTCGCGTTAACAACCTCTATAATCTTCCTTTATCTGCAACAAAACTGAACCGTCGTACACTCGTCGTATGGGGAGAGTTCAATCGCGATGCAACAGTATGCTTTCCTTTTGCGTACACGTTCAAGGGCGACCTCCGGAGAACGACTCTTCTAATGGCTCATATATGGGTTGACTAACTATTCTCGATATGTACGTACACTGACAACTTTATCTAATTTCGATTTATCGGACGGAGAAGGGAAATTATCGGATGTATTGTATGCTTGCGAATTCTAGCACACTATCGACTCTTCTATGCGCTGGCCGTGCTAACTTAGCTTTTTTCCAGTATTGCTCGCATAGAACATTTATAGATGCAACACTATTCCAATAGATGGTTACCGCGATTCCGGACAGAACTATGTATCGATGGAGCGAAAAAAAAATGTCGATATCGAATGCAGCGAAATAAACGAGTACGTAGTAGTGAAAAATTCGCTACAAGACTGAAAAATTTTCCCCGCAATTGTATGATACTAATAATAAAATTAAAACGAGATCGACGTGTTAAAAATGGAAAACTAAGGGAACAACACCAACCGCGCACCTAATGTATGTAATGTAACTTAAAATGTATTTTCAGACCAAAAATTCACTTGGCCAAAGAACTATAGAATGTACGTATGTACGTTCACCGGTCGAAGCCAATATGTGTAAAAGCTGAAAACTAGCGACGAGCGGCTCTGTGACACAAAAACCTTTAGCGCTAATACACACAACCAATTCTAGCTAGCTAGGGGCTAGAAAGAAATGCGCTGGTCTATAAAATGATGTGAACAAGTATTCGAACTGTCTCGCGGAAGAGTTTCAAACGTAATGAAATCCATGTGTTTTCCTTCAGCGGGAAAACTCCTGAGTTTACCTGGCAGAGGTGTTAGCCGTTGTACGTATACCTGGGTGTTGAGAGAGGGTGGACTCATGTGCATTTTATAAACACATTATACACAACTGTGTCAAAAGGCGACAGTCCTTAACAAGTACGAAAGGAATACGCCGGATTTTGGTTAATGTGTTTATTATTGACGATAACAACAGATGCGTCATGTGTAGGGAACTATTATAATGTGTAAAAGTGGCAAGTAGTTCTTTTGCAGAGAAGCAAATTGTTTCATAAACAAGGATAGTAGCCAACGAGACGCCATATTAATCATCGATGACATGAGTCATTCAAATCACCCACTGTCTTTTGAATGATAGGTAGTCATTAAAAAATCGGCTACAGATTTGTTTATTACTCTGTTTACTTCAATCTATAATATCCATTTTCTTTGAAATTTTACTTATCTGGATAAATAATTTTTGATTTCACTATCAGCTTGAATGCATTCAATATACAGTGAAATTTCTCTCTCACTTATCATTTTATAGAGTGCCGCGTTGTACAATGAACACATATGACTCTGCCAATTGTTTCGTACAGATAAGGTCAATGATGGTACCCGCTGCTTCTTCATGTTCCATTTCGTTGTCACTTGACGAATACATATTAGCACATCATCCAATGTTATGAGAATAATAAAAATGTTATCTTTCACTGTTGAGATGTCATCTGAGAAAATTGTTCTTGCAAGAATAATATTGATAACGTATGAAATGAAGATTCAGATGAATCATTAGCATTACATTACCCACACACTCGCCATCTAAAGATGAGTTCAAACAAATGCTTCTCAATCTTAAAAAGCCTTTTTTTCCATGTTATTATCAACGATAGTAAAATAGAGATGCGATTTGCTGTTATGTAGCTAATTTGATTAAAGAGTTCATGAGTAAGTGGAAAGTGTAAGTAAAGTATGTATGTACAGGCAAATGGGGAGGGATTTAGGTGAGATCGGGGATACTGGTGTAAATGGACCAAATATGTAATTTTTGCCAATAAAGTTACTATACAAGGTACGGGAACCTGAAAGATTATCAAACAATATGAAAAGTCTAAAATGTAAATAGAGTGTTCTCACCTTGGAAGCTTAGGGTCGTGGGTTCAAATCCCACTGTGAGCGGATTTAGTTTATTCAACGGCGTATGATCTCACTTAGAAGTTAAACGAGTACGAGTATGGGTATAAATAACTGCACACTACACAGTGGGACCAAATAGAAAAGAAGCGGGCACAACCCATTTTATAAACTTCTTCATTCATTTTTTTAGTGCCCTGAAAATATGTCCTCTCTCAAAGAGCCCGCAGCACAAAGTACTGCAGAGGCTGAACCGGTAGAACCATCATATTGCTATCGAAGGAAGAAAGTCCCGCGCTGGTCATTGGTACAAAACTCACCAAATATCAGTATAATCGAATCGGTCGACCTTAATAAAGAAGAGTTAAACATAGTATTCCCATCATACAAAGCAACCGTTGATGCGAAAAGGATTGTTACCCTGAAGTTACGGAAACTGGTGCAAGCAGCGCCCGTTCTAGCACTTGCACCGCCCCGGGCAAGAGGACAAATTTCCGCTCCTTAGGTTGTGTAACCGCCAGATTTATAGAAGATATTATGTATCTATGTTGTATGTCGTTTTTGCTGTAGAAGCGATTCAAGAGATTTTTCCTCTTGAATCGAGTTTTTTGGGAGCTCTTAGTCGTTGTAACAGAAAGCTCCGAAGCGATTTACATCGTGGAAATGGCTGCCGTAGGATCGTTTTTATAAAGGCAAAACAAAAATCCATAGTCAACGTGAGATTCAAACTAACGCTACATTGTAAAAAACAAAGACAACAAATTAAATTATAATCAAAAAAATATTTTTATTTGTTTGAGTATACTCTAGCAAATCATCATGACTCACGCTTGAAAAACGCTATACCAAATTATCCAAATTTACTTCGAAAATCAGTCGTCGATTCGCGCAACTTATAGACGACTTCGTGATTTTTATGGTGCACATAATCGTCCATCTCAACAAGCCATCCGTCGCACTGTTGATCGATTTACACATAATCTATAAATGATGCAATAACACCAACACGTCGAAGTAATGTGCGTACTGAAGACAATATGGCCGCTGTAAACGAAAGTATGGAAGAAGATCCAAATTTAGCGATTCGTCGTCGGTCGCAGGGATTGGGACTTTGCCCGTCCACTACGTGGAAAATTTTGCGCAAAGATCTTGGCCTACACACGTTAAGTCCAGCTGATGCAGGAATTAAAGCCACGAGTACACGATATGCGTCGTTCTTTTGCAGATTGAGCCTTAGAGCAGTTGCAAACTGACCCGTTGTTTGATTCGAGAAATGGACCTGTTAATTGTTCTCCAAGGTCGTGCGATTTAACACCTACCGAGTTTTTCTTGTGGAGTTACATAGGGTGCCTTTTATATTTCGGGATGGGACAACTATCAAATCTGGGAATATTTTTAAAAACAATAAAGTGATTTTCGATGATTCTCTAATCCCGAAATATAAAAGGCACCAAATAAAACTGATTTTCTATATGTCAATCGGCACAAAATACCGTTCTTCAGGAAATGTAGTCTAATAGAGAAGAGCCCAGCGCACAGTTTTTTTTACACTTTACTACTAATAGGGGACGGAAACAGCAGGTAGGTTGGGAATCCTTAAATCTATTAGTTTTCCTGCTTCAATGGGAGTCGGACAATTACGGCATAATCTAATGTGAATCAAGAAATTATCATTAGTTATTTTCTATAGCCTTCCACTGAGATGCTTTGCACACAATTAGAAAAATGCGATGTGAATCAACTTTGGCCGTCGAATATGTGCATTTTCGACACCTTGCGATTTTATTTTTATACGCCTTGACCCCGACTCATGGAGTGTAAAATTTGTAATCCCATATTAGTATAATTTAAAGCCTTTTCGGAACAGTGGGTGCAAAATTTAATATAACATGGGATTCGCAAAACGACACCGACAAAAATTGTGTATTATTCGGTGTATTTTACATTTAATGTCATTAGATTTCCCAACAGACAGTCGAATGGCTAGAGCATTTCACTAGCGTGCACGTAGTTCCACGTTGGGGTTCCACCACAATACAAAACGAGACCAAGGCTAATTTCGAGCGCGGCCGAAATTTGAATACCCTTTGCTCTCCTCGGGCTGAAAGTTTGTTTCGGGCGTACCTGCGACTTGTATTTAATCCCCCTTCCGTCCTTCCGTCTTCAGAAAAATTCCATTGCGTCGACAAAACAACATTTGTGTGGAGTTTGGCTGGAATAAGTGGGCAAATAAAAATATTTTACTCAGAAAATTATATTGCCAGATTCGGGAGCATGGCCCCACAGTACGATTCCATTTGTTTGTTGTTGCTTTGATAAAGACACATTAATTCAAGGTTTTGTGAAATTGATGTAAACAATTTTTCTTGTTTTGTATGTATATGTTTGTATGGCAGGCCCATGACCCCATGGTCCAATTTGATCCATTCTAACATATGTTTTGTGTCATTGAAAGAAACACATTTGTGTGAAATTCGGTTGAAATTGGTGAACAAATAAAAAAGTTTTTCTTAGAAGAACCTAATTTGGGGGGTTGGGTTTGTATGGCAGCCCCATGACCCCATTGTCCGATTTTACCGATTCAAACATACAAACTGCCTGCAGCAAAAAGAAGCATTTCTGCAAAATTTCAGCTTCAAAGCTTTTAAATTGGCCGAGTAAAACGCGTCGCAACAGACGGACAGACAGACAGACGAACATTGCCCAATCGACTCCATATTTTTTATATGGTCGGAGATGCTTCCTTCAATGCGTTACAAACTTCATGACAAAGTTAATATACCCTTTCACTCTATGAGCGAAGGGTATGAAAAAACAGTAGTGGCACTAGAAATAGGGCTTCTTCACTGAATTGTGAAAACTCGCTTTAGAATAAGTCGTTGCCTATTTTCGATGGTCGTCCAACACCTTCAGGCGATATTATTGCCAACGTAACTGTTCAATTTGACACTCTGGCCACAAAAAAGGCATAAGTCGCAAATTTATCTGTTTTGGGAATTCCCATGTCTCATTAGTATAGTATATGGAATACTTGCACTGTAAGTATTTGCCGCCTAGAAGGTCCTGACATCGTGGCGTCAAGATCAACGGTCCAAGCCCCGAAATGGAATGATTCTTCTTCTCTTTAATTTTTAGCTTTTTTTGCAGAAAACTTTGCGGTTTCGTACTTATTAGGCACACTGAATATTTCCTTCGCGATGCTCTTCTTGACTTAATCGAATACACATCAGGACTGATACCTACGTAATATTTTCTAAAGTACTCCCACAGGTGAATGAAATATTCACGACTATACGAGTTTGTCGTTTTCCTCCTTTGCCCTATATCTATCCCAATAGACTAAACTAAATTCTAGAATAGAATTCAGCCAGAATATCTGGGGAAGTCTCTCGCTTCACTAATGACATCCGCATGTATCGTACAATCACATCATCATTAGTTCTAGTACTATAGAAGAGGATAGACTCTTCTACATACATACATACTTTCGTATCACCATGCATTAGACTAGAGACTAGATATTGTAGTGAAAATATCTCTAGCTATGGGCAATGCTAAAAATAGTTTATAATATGTAAATTACAGGTTAATGTGTGATCTACTATACGTGATATGGTAGTTGCTCTTAATTTTTGTGGTATGTGTAAATAAAAATATGTACTTTAGAAAATTGTTTTATGCCTCTCATACTCTTGTAATATATTTGGTGTAATGAATGGAATTGCCGTGATTTATCAGTTGAGACGAGTTAAGGAAATTTAAAAAGGTTCAGCACTATCCAATCCAAGAAGGGAGCAAGGATGGAGACGGATGCATCAAAGCGTTATTACTGCTTAAATTCGAATTAACGTACGATAATTATTGAATCATTATAAGAACACCTCACATTACATAATTTTAAATAAAATTTGAGAATAATATTTTCCGTAAGCCTATTGAAATTAAAGGAGATGTAGAAAATTACATACCTATAGGCAACGACCAGTTTAAATTTTCAATCAGGTAACCTGAATAGTGAAAAATGAAATGTATTTAAAACACGTTTGATGCATTTTACTTATTGGATCATGGATCATGGGAATCCCATAAAATTACAATCAGGAAAATTGACTCAGATCATGGGTTGCTAGGAATATTTTCAGGTAAATTAAATTGCTCAAGTTTGTTTATTTAATATTCATAAATAAAGAAACTTGAACAATTAAATTTACATACATTACTGTCTCAGTATATCCGTTTTCCTCCATTTTTAATAATAACCAAATTTGAGACCGCAGTCAACTGATCACTTCCTACTGGCAGTACAGACATTTTCGTGTAGGGAGACTCAAAACCAAATTTTTTTGATTTCAAATATTGTGGTGTAGCTTATTTTATAGAGTATAGTAAAGCAGTATAATCAATAAAAAATTGACCGTACTTACGGAGGAGGACAATCAGAACTTAACTTATCTTCTTATACTACGAGTTCCCGGCTCAAGAATATTTCCTTGGGATTCGCAGTACTTCCTCAGTAATGTTTAGAACCCGTGCATCAGAAATCTTTAAGCTCACACGTATTCACATACGAGGAAAAACTGACAAATTTCTCTAATAATCAATGAAATTGTGTCCCGAATTAGTAGCTATTCTATTCTCGCTATTCTCGTCACAAAGTATTAATAATGCACCGGAGGTAAGCCATTGGTATAGGGGAAACTAACCATTGCAGCGTTGTATTCTGAGTATTCTGCTTTGTACGGAATCAAAAATAATGTATGATCATGCAATAAGACTGGAGGCTTTTCGATTGGGGTTTATCTCATGTACAATTATTGTATGTACATTTATTAAATTAAGGGCCATTTGAGTAAATGTGTAGTGATATACCAGAAAACAGCTGAGTTGGACAAGTGCATATGATTGCAAATGCTGATGATTTTTGAAAACTCTCCTGGCAACGCTCATGCTGTCTACATGCCATGAGAGATTATCTTCTTTAATTTTCCTGGGGAGGTATGGCTGTGAAATTTGAACAGTAGTTTACCACAGTTGATACTAATGTCGACGGTCTTCCAAAAGTAAAAATTAAAAAAGATCGTCGATTCAAGCAAAATGCTTGCAGCATAGTTATTTAAGCAACCCAATATGGCCAATTAATTTCAATAACTTCCTGCCTATGGGCAAAAGCTTGGGGCTTAAAAGCTCTGTGCTTCATTCTGATTTCTGATTGGTTTCCAGCCGACGCCGTTTAGGTTAATTTTGTATCATTTCCAGAAAAGTATTTTGTCTCTGGGGCACTTAAAATTCAATAAATTTCCCAAAGTATACGAAATACAGCTTCTCAAGTCGCTTTATCGCAGTTGAATTATAATGTTGAGTTTCTTTGTGATATTGCGATTAATCCTACGTAGATCGACTCTCAGTAGGTGTTAAGGATAAAAAAGAAGTAAAAAATAAAAAAGATAAAAATAGAAAAAGGAAAAAATAAAAAAAAAAAAAAAAACACTTTTTGTATTTTTTCAATTATCGCCGAATTATCTTCTTGGCAAATTTTATTATCAAAATTTCACAAACCAATTGTTAATTTTATTACAGTGCAATGGTATTTTTCATTACAGATGTAATAACTTTTACATCAGTTGCAGTAGGGTTAAAAATCATTAAAAATGCAATAGTTTTTATTACAGTTTTAATACCCTTTCACAACATTTTTTCTCTCCGTGAATACGCCTTGATTCTGGTTACATCCCTTCAGCAATATTCTCGTAGAGCTTGGTAGTGGCGGCAAAATGTCAACAGCCTACTAGCGGTAAATGTGTAAATTGTTAAGTTTATTTCCCATCATTATTTGACAGTTTTTTTACCGAAACTAATTTTGGGCCGCCGAAATTTGGATACACTCACTCTCCTCGGGTTGATGGTTTTTCCAGCGTACCTATGACTTGTGTTTAATACCTCCCACTTTTTTCTTTCCGTTGTCACATAAGTTTCGTTAAACAATATTTGTGAGAGGTATGGTTAGAATAGGTGCACAAAAAAAAATATGTTAAAAAACTTTTTCGGTGGGAGGGGTCATGGCCTCATACTACGAATATAAGTACATATTTGTTTTTACATATTTTGTATAGTTTCGATAGACACATTGATAAAAGGCTTGATAGGAATTGATGCAACACAAATTTCTTAGAAGAAACTAATTTGGAGGGTTGAATGGTGGGTTCACCATCACCATACGTTTGAAGATTGAGCAGAAAGACATTAGTGTATGTTTTGGATAAGATTGCACCATAAATTTTAAAAAATCTTCTTAGAATAACCACATTTTTTAGTGGGGTTTGTTCGATGTAGTTCGATTTCAGCGATTCAAACATACAAACAGCCCGCCCAAACAAAAATAACCATGTGAAGAAAATGTCAGCTCGATAACTTTAATAGTCAAAGAAGAATAATATATTTGTGGTGGGCAAAAATCATACATCTCAGGATTTTTGCAGGATAGTTGGGGAAGGACCCTGAGCCTGAATGTATACAACCTTGAAGAAGGGGGGGAGGAGATATTTTTTAGATTCTAGCGATTATTTCCAAAACGGAAAAAGAAAGGAAATTGGATGTAGATTATTATTTTCGTTCTCATTATATTTTTCTGTATCTTTTGCCGTTTTGGAAATAATCGCTAAAATCTCAAACACTACCCCCTCCCTTTTTCCAAAGTTCGGACCACCAATCGCTCAGGATTTTTTCCCATATTCAGGGAACTATCCCAAACCATCCTGTAGAAATCCAGAGATGTTTGATTTTGCCGCTCGATGTCCATATTTTGGGTTATTTTTCTGCAGCTATAAAACAAAGTAGACAAAGGATATATGAACCTTTTACTCTACAAAGGGTAAAAAAATCTTGAATTAACTTTTTAATCGCATTCAATCTTATTACTGACAACTTAAATTTAAGGAATCGATTTGATGAGTTTTATGTTGTATACCTACTCAATAAGCTTGTGAATATTTTAAATGCAAATAACACAACGAATATATTCCACAACCTAATATTTTGACTAGATGACCATGAACTGACTAAAATTTTGCATCATTTTAAAAGAATTTCTATAAATCGTGTCGTTCTTGTTGTATTTGTGCAGAATAAAAAGATAAAGATAATATTTGTACATGTATTGTATACGTAAATATTTTCATAGTGAAGAATATTTGCGCTGCAGAATGTATGGCCATTATTTATTTTATAAATTGAATGTGTGAAGAATATGACCTGATAAGATGTTGACTGCAATTCGGAAGAACGCAATATAATAATATTCGTCAATAAATGACAATCGATCATTTTTCGGGATTTATTTTATTCAATACATTAGTGAAAAACAATTCGCGTTTAATTTGTTTCCACCCCAAAGTCTCCTCCCACTTTATTAATCAATAATGCGAATTGCATTCCACATGAAACGTGTGTATATCGAAGGTGAGTCACTTAATAAATACGATTAATAGCTACTAGCCCTTTCGCAATTATTTTCCAACCCCTGAGAAAAACAATTAAATATCCAAAGCACGATTCGCACCACCCCAAGTATAGGTAGATAGGTAACACGAAAATTTTCATTTAAAAATATAGTGCAGTCAAAATAGAGTAAGGCTAATTTTTGTTGCTTTTGAATCAGTGGGCTCCCAGGAATATACAACTGGTTTTGCTAAAAAAAATTTGAACGGAAAGGTCCCAAAAAGGACAAAAAAGGATACTCTTTAATCCTTGACCGGAGGTCGGCATGCGGGGTATCATATCAAAGGGAACGTCGAGTACATTACATATCCGGTGTTTGTTTCCTGTTTCAAGGACCCTCAAAGGAATAAATCGAGCTTAAATGGAAAATTTTCGAGTTTCCCGTGTATCTTTCCAAAGCCATAACTACGAGAATAACTCAAGTTGTCCCTACTTTTATCACTTTTCAGAATCTACAATAGCTGGAGATTCTACCATTGAATTTGCTAAGAAAAAAGTTGATCGGAAAGCTCTGAAAAAGGACATAAAAGGGCACTAATTTCACACCTTGATCGAACGTGGGCATGTGGGGTGTCATATCAAAGAGGACGTCGAGTGCATTGCATATCCGGTGCTTGTTTCCTGTCTCAAGGACACTAAATGGAATAAGTCGGGCTTAAATGGAAAATTACGGCTTTAGAAAGATACAGGTACGGGAAACATTTTTTTTTTAAGTTGAGCCCAATTTTCTTCTTTGAGGGTCCTTGGAACAAGTAACAAATGCCGGATATGGAATGTACTTGACATCCTCTTTGATATGACACCCCACATGCCCACTTTCGACTAAGTTGTGCAATTAGTGTCCTTTTATGTCCTTTTGCAGAGCTTTCCGATCAACTTTTTTTTTAGCAAATTTAATGGTAGAATCTTTAGCTATTATAGATTCTGAAAAGTGATAAAAGTAGTGACAACTTGAATTAGTCTCGTAGTTATGGCTTTTAAAAGATACACGGGAAATGCGAACATTTTCCATTTAAGCTCGATTTATTCCGTTGAGGGTCCTTGAAACAGGAAAAAACACCGGATATGTAATGTACTCGACGTCCCCTTTGATATGATACCCCGCATGCGCACCTCCGGTCAAGGATTAAAGAGTATCCTTTTTGTCCATTTTGGGACCTTTCCGATCAAAAATTTTTTTTTTAGCAAAATCAGTTGTAGATTCCTGGGAGCCCACTGATTTAAAAACAACAAAAATTAGCCTTACTCTATTTTTTTCTATTTGAAATGCTAATATGACTGCACTAATAAGCTTGTTTGGAACACACCAACAGACACATAATTAACATAATGCCGGCAAATTAAATTCATAAGCACCTGGCCTGGCACTACTGGTGTATGACTCAATTCGCAATGAATATATGTATGTATAAGAACGAAATGTTTGCTAATTTGAATATTTGAACGCCCAATATGCATGTATGGTACACAACAATATGTGAAAAAGAGTTGCATACAGTTTGAGAATATTGGTGCGATGGATGTGATATGCTATCGATTTTCTAAAGGATTATGTCAGAAAATGAATGGAATCATGCTTGGATACAATCGAAGAACGAAAACAAAAAGAAATCTTGATTGGGGTGTGACCCAATCAATAGATTCGTCAATATTCTGTTTCAGTGTGTTCTTATTCACAGAAAGATTGATATGAATTTGAAATTGATGGGTGCTATTTTCGAAATGTACGAATGAATTATATCACTTTGAAAAGCAAGGCAAATGGTCCCTGATAACATTTTCTTAGGAATATGTACATAAAGGACGTGTGGAGTTCTAGCATAAAGTAAGTAATTGGAATAGAGATGGAACTCCATATAACATTAAAATCTACTGAAAAAGATTTTACCTTTGAGTGTGTGCTGTAAGTAACGTGTACGTACAGGAAGATATCTTCGTGTATATACACGTTACTTAGAGCACACACTCAAAGGTAAAATGTTTTTCAGTAGATTTTAATGTTATATGGAGTTCCATCTCTATTCCAATTACTTACTTTATGGTTCTAGTGTCAACTCACACATACCACTGTATACAGTCACAGGGAATTTTCATAAAAAATTATGTCTAATAAACAACTTGTGGTCTGGTTGGTATATTGGTTAGTGCGCTCGTTTTCGAAGCAATCGGGGCATATGGACTCGAATAATACTGTGAGCGGATTCAGTGTATGATATAATTTTCAAATTCGTTACCCATGTGATGGACTATGCTCACACTCAGATGTTAAGTTAAACGAATACGCACCATTTGTGGTAAATAATTCTGCAGAGTGTGCTGGTTGATCCGAGCACCCCTTTGAAATTGTTTTAATGTTTAACTATTGCGCCAGATATTGATGACTATGACTGACAATCCGTCAATATGACAAGATGACTGTAACAGGTCACTCTAAAATGTGTGATCCAACCAATATAATCTGGCCGTCAAAACACACAATTTATTTAAATTAGTTTGGCAGGAAACTTTTAACGTAATTTTTAACTTTTCTAAAATGCACTTTTAAGCGGAAAGGGACGTTTTGAATGGCTTGGAGCTAAAGACATAACGGTCAATCTCATAAAGTCAAAAGACAATTCTTCGAATACTATTAATGCTGGCAATGGGTTTGAAGAATAACAAGCTTGACACACTTAACTTCGAATGACGCAAATACGTCATTATGACGAAAATTTACCATCATTATCACGAATTCCAAATTACACATTTGGACATTTGCCTGAGGTATCGGCAAAATATAATAAATGAGAACATGTGAGGTTTTATGAGAGTGGGGCAGATGAACACGCAGAATATGGAGTTGTGTGAACTTCATCGCCCCGCTCTCAAAAAAAGCTCACAGACGATATTGGAGCCAGCCAATGCTAAAGGATGCAGCATCGCTATAGTATATAATCTAATGGAATGGAGAAACTGGAGAAACACTGAAATAATTATCTAGTATTAATTTTTTATTTTTTATTTTAATTTATTGAAAAAATATGTGAATAGATGTGAAACTAAAGTAATTTATTGGAAAATGTTAACTGAACCAGGCAGACGGCTTAGCCATGCCTTATAATTGTTTTTAAAAATGAAAATAATGTATATGAAACTGTAATTTTGAATAAAACATGTTATCTATCTATCTATCTATCTATCACATTTCGACCATCATTTGCTCACTAATGACAGGGTACACCATCTGTTGCAAAATTGAAGAACAAGAATGTTTGCAAAAATATTAAATTTGTTATCAATCTTTACACTTTTCTATTCAAATTCTTCAAGAAAAGTGTGTCACTAAATTATTGAACAGAATATTCATCAAAATATCGCTGTTGTTCGGGACATTTTCATCATTTACACAAACGTCAAAAGTAAATGACGAATCCTAATGACGAAAACATATGTGTCACCTCAATTTCCAACTTTCATCATTATGACAGATTATAGTCATAATGATTTGGATATCTGTCATAGGCATAATACACGTACAAAATGTACAGCTCGAACTGTTGATATGTATGACATTATCCAACCATTCCGAACTTACATGTAAACCGTTACCCGTTTTCGCAATACATAATATGTACTTTCTTCAGAAGCACTTGCATAAAACCATACTCAACCACTTCATAGTATCATAAGTGCTTCCTGCAGACCAAACTGCATTGCGAAATTTATGTATCTGAGACAGGAAAAGGGTCATGGAATTTATGCTGCTCCTGGCTAAATATTTTTTTTATAGCAATTGTAAAATTGTTGGGCTCGAACAAGTGTCAGTATAATTAAGGAGTTCCATAATATGTAGACCGGTATTCATAAATCCCAAAACTGATACTGCGCACAAATACAAATCATGAATTTTCTGAATTTTGCCTAATAAAATAAATTTCAAAACACGACCATTTTACGTTACTCCTTCGTGATTAAGCTAAATTTCCCGGTTAGAGTGAATGGACTCCTCCGAATGTGAATCATCCATTCCAATAGCTATATACAACCGACAAGACTTCAGCTGGTTCTTAATGTTAGGAACACGTGATGTTATACATCGATTTTTTGCAAAAGAAAAAAATACCGGCGTACAGAGGGCTGCGCCCGCAATACGAGGGTTTTTTAGAATTTTAATGCATAGTGAATATTTTTTGTACATATATTTTATAAGCAATAAATAAGTATTGTGCAGAACATTAATGAAATGTTTCCTGTAAATCTATTTTTGGATTGGTCTAAATAAACGCGTTCCAGAATGAAAGGCTAGCGCCTTTCATTCTGTTCCACCTTTAATTAGACCAACCCAAAAATAGATTTACTATTTATCCAGTTTGTATAAAAGTACTCCAAGGCAAATCTACATGCATTTTTCGATTTAAGATTTCTGATGGCCTTTGACCAAAAAGAAACTCAGGCAAACGTAACGATGGCTTGGCTTTATATATGAACTGAATTATTAGCTGTAAATCTACTGTTACTGTTTTTTAATCAAGGAAAAGCATGCTTATATAAAATATTGTGTTCCCTGTCATAAGAGCCAACGCAAGCTTTCCTATGAGTATTGAACAAGTATACTTTTGCAGCTATTCAGGGACACCCTGTTGACTTGGTCCTACTAACTTCAAAAATATTTGTGGCTAACACTATTACCATTCTATGCATATCCACCAAATTTCATGTTCATTGTTTCATCAAGTTAAAAGATATGCATTGAAGAAATGCTTAATAGGCTTGCATTGTGAAAGGCCCTTACTAAATACTTATTTGGCTATATTTCCGGTTTAGATACAGTTATTCGAATGAAAATTCGTAGACAATATAGAATATCTATATGTAATTTTCTAAAAACCCTTAGCAGAATTTTCATATTTGGAAACCTAAGAGGGGCTACACACGAACAAATTGAAATTTTACAAATTTACTGTTATTTACTTTTCCTTTGCAAAAGTCAACAGTTTTAATATTTAACGTATATGAGGGCATACTGACCAATATTTGTGCAAAGTTTCATATCGATCCCTATAACGGTTTAGAAAAACGGAGCTCGAAAAGGAAGTTTAACTTTAAAAGCCAATAACTTTTTTACCGTTACTCCAAACTAAAAATTTTTAACTGATATGAGATGTAATCGTTTAGATCTTTGATTCAAATACCCATACGTCAATCTCCGATAAAAACTAAAAAAGTCGACTTTTTTCAAACGTTCGGGACACCCTGTTAACTTCTTCCTACTAACTTCTAAAGTATTTGTGCCAAAGACTGTAACCATTCTACACATTCCTACAAAATTTCATGACAATCGGTTGAGCCGCTCGCGAGTTATTTAGTGAACAGACGGACAGACGGACAGACGGACGGACGGACGGACGGACAAAATCGATTTCATAAGGGTTTTTTGAAAAAATATTTTCTAAAAAACCCTAAAAACGGATGACAGCAATCTGCCATGTCCTTCTTCAAGGTAATTTGGAGATTCCGTCTAAAAATAAAACTATAGACTCAAGAAACCGTCACCGTGTTGAGTATCAATCTCATCACTTAACCTATTTTCATTTGTGTATCCTGGGATTTTCCTTTTATTATATGGGTGTGCTCTCTCTTGGAAGGGTCAACACTGTATGTGGGTCTGCATCGTACAGGTAAAAGAAAAAGAGGAAATGTATACTTACCGACTGGATGTAAGCGATCCGGCTTGAACCAGGCATCTGAAAAAGCATGCGATAGAAACAAGCAAAAAAGAAAGAAAATGTTAGTCAAGCGGTTAGTTGAATTTAGAGCACTGATTTTTTTTTCAGATTTCATTTTTATATAATTTAAATGTTAAAATGTGTGTGGAGTGAATGACATGTATAGATTTGTGCAATTGAGTGTTTTGTTAGTTGAAAATAAGACACACAAGTTGTTGCCCAACACCATTTTATATAAGAATGAACGAATTTTAGTGAAAATTAATTTCTTACATGGATTCAATAGACAACAGAGTAGCGGGCGAGTACTCGAACAAGCACCATTCTGTACAAGTCCACTGTCAGTCACCATCTTGGTCTCTTGAATTTACACAACTTTCGCAAAGTTTCCTTTGTGGCCTATTATTTGCCTTCGGGCTGTAGTTCCTTTTTATTTTATGCCGTAAAACAGTCCTCCGCCGGGGAAACGCAATTCACTTCGTACAGCACGCACACAGAAATTGAAACGATTGCAAATAAATGTACGAAAGATTCAATAATGCAAAACTTGTATCACTGTCTATATAAAAACTTGTAGAATAACACTCCTGCGATAATGCAGTATCCTTGCCGAGCCCCTTTTTATACCCGCGATGTCCGAAAACGCACCACTCACGAAACCCAACTGATATCTTCAATAGTTCCAGGACACAGATTCTATATGAAATGTCAATCTCTTCTGCTTATCTAACGACGTAATACGACTTTTCCGTACATTTATCTAAGATCCTTTCGTCTCGGCTGGAGGATAGGTAATTTTTGTTCGTTCGTTGCGAAAGAAAACGTGTGGCGATAGGCAAAAGTCAAGTCCGAAACGGATTCACAGGCAGGCGATTTTCTTCTCTCTTTGCACCATTTACACAATAAAGAAAAAAGGAAAAACAGGTTCCCTCCTCTCCGCAATATAAAAAGGACTAAACATGGGCTTAAGAGGAGAAAGAAAGGGGAAGAAAACTATTGATTTCGTGGTGTTGGTATGGTGGTGAATGTATTGTAGAGTTGTTCGCGCTCGCATTTTCGAAGGAGAGATGCATGAAATATGTATGTTTGTTCGAATGAGGAGATCAAATATGTGTGGAATGTTTAGCAAGTGGTTCTGTTATGTTTTGCCTTTTTCCTTTTTCTGGAGGGTGTGCTCTCTTCAGGCTGTGATTCTCTCGCGAAATCGTGCTCGTTTCAATTGTGAACATGCGCCGATTCGAGCACGAACGCAATATGCGTTGCTGTTTTTATTATTGGATACAGATATACTATATTTATGTTAAAAATTGTCCTCCCAGACAGGATTATTGAACGAAATGTATGTATTGAGTTCATGCGAATAATCGACAGATGATGACATACAGGATGACTTTCAATTATAAGTGGTGCAGACAATGCGACATTGTGGATTTTATTCTATTGCTGGATTGTCCTTAATCATTGGACAAGTTGATTTTGTTCGCAATGTATTTTGTATGTGTAGCCGGTGTTTTCACTCCTATTGTATTTACACACACATTTTTAATTTTTTTTTTTAAATAAGGACGACAATTCCAGACGTAAGATAGGCTCATCTTGTGCAAGTGGTAGCTCATCCAGTTATGGGTGGTGACCCACAAGCAACAGGACAAACATCGTTTTTTTTCGACACTGGAAAACCGGGTCTTGACCCGACACAAAGAAACCGGTACCCCGGTGGTGTTGAAAAAAATAAACCAAACCTGAGAGACAATGAGTCGGGTATTGACGAAAGCCGTAGACCGCTACTGCGAGCTGTCCAGCTGGATCTGTTCGGTACTCAGATTTCAGTACCGGTTTTCTTCAACACCCCGTGGACAGGTGTTCGTAGTTTTTTCTCACACACCCCGTTTTTTCAGTACCGATTTTTTTCAATGACAAACCTGGCTTTTAGCACCTGTTCAGTACGGTTTTTTCGGTTTTTTTTTCATGCGTCCGTTTAGTACTATTTAATTTTTCAAATCTTTTACACCTGTTTAGTATCGTTTTTAGCATCTATTCAGTAGAGGTTTCTTCAGGTGTTTTTAGCGACGTTCCGTTCAGGTTTTGAGCAACTGTTCATCACCGTTTTCTAATACCTTTTCAGAACCAGTTTTTAACACCTGTTCTCTGCCGTTTTTTTTTTCAGATTTTTTTTTCCGTAGCTTTCCCAGGATTTTTATAATTGTAGTTCCTTGAGCGAATCGGAGTACCGGGGTGGACAGCCATAACATTTTTTAAAAAGCATAGACTCGACGAATATTTCCTGAGAAACGAGGGTACCATTTTTGGGGTGAAGTCCCGCAAAAATTTTTGGCCTTAAGCCCCGAATCAGGGATCTAAAATTGCCTTAGTGTTACCACGCCAATTGGACGCGTATTTCCCCGAGAAAATTGCGGTACCTACTGATTGAATGAATGAGTGGAGTCATTAAACCGACGAAAAACGACTTGTGGCTTCAATAA
This sequence comes from Microchrysa polita, assembly GCA_949715475.1. Lineage (NCBI taxonomy): Eukaryota > Metazoa > Arthropoda > Insecta > Diptera > Stratiomyidae > Microchrysa > Microchrysa polita. The sequence goes on from OX454415.1 coordinate 16,595,277, forward strand.
ATACTGAACAGGTCCTAAGAATCTGAAAAAACCGATACTGAATAGGAGCTGAAAAACATATAAAATAGTTCTGAACAGATGCTAAAAACTTGAAAACCCGGTTTTGGAAAAAACCGGAACCGTTCCATGGTTAGAAAAACCGAGATATCGATACTTCAAAATACAGTGAAACCTGGTCAAGGGACTAAATTCATTAATTTAGGAGCAAAGTGTGTCATAAATCGAAGCCAAATGAGAAATTGCAAAATGATTATCTTCTCAAGAAATCCACGTCCAGTATTCCGGTCTAGATTGGATAGTAAAGATCGGGGGCTCCGGGCCACATAGAGCATAATCTTTTCCAGTTTGTGCCTCACTTGCGGGGTGAAATCTGCTGATCCTGGTATCCCCGAGAAAATGTTTGCCAAAACCCGAAAATATGTGTGCAAAAATTGGCATGGTCAAGGAATACTTTTAACTTAATACATAAGTTCGGAATGTAATTTGCAAAATTTAAATTCTTTAAACATTTGTTTGTTAGTGCAGCCCATATTTTGGAACTACTGGAAATTTTTAGAGATATTATTTAATTTTCTGGATTTCCGCATCCCTAATTTCGTCGTGAGTTCGGCCGTCACCAATGCTTCAGTGATATGTAGTAGCAGCGATTTTTTTTAATCTAAGAAAATAAAATTGTTGGCCATTTTTCAACGCTTTGCAACAACGGATTACTCCTGGTGGATTTCGAAACAAGTTCGAGTCAGAATGATGGTGTTGAAGGAAACCATAATTCATCAAAGACATCAATATTAGTTTGATTGATAGTTTGGGAATCACTGACATACGAGTAAAAAGCACAGGTATAAACAGTAGACCTGCGCTTAGTGGAATGCGCCTCTCCATCGTTAAGATATAGTAGATAGATATAAACTTTATTAAATCATTTTGTTTGTGTTTACAATTTATGATTTAGAGCTACAGACTAAGTGAGTGAGTCTTTTCATCTATAGTTTATTTTGTTAGCGTAGACTGATCAATTTTCATTAACTGCTTATTTTTAAGGACTTACAAGGAAAAGTTTCAAAAAACCTTTTTTTTTTTGTGATACTTATAATTACTTACGTCTAACCTAACTAAACTAGCCTAAAGTAAGTCTAACATACTAAGATTAAGTGATAAAATAATTTGCATCAAGCAGGATTTAAAATATTGACAAAAAGTGGATGAACCTATCTATAAGATCTTGAATATCAAGAGACGCGAGAGCGTCTCGCCCGCCAAAGGAAAAAGAAAAACGAAAGCGAACAAGTCTATGATTACCGGAGACAACTTGCTTTTTTGTTTGACCAGGCTACAGCCTTCCAGGCAATAGCCCCCAAAAAAAATTGTTTACCAAAATATTCCACATATTCTGTTCTAGTGCCTTTCCAAATAAAATCTTCGATCGGCGCAATAACGGGTAAGATATATGCAATAAACGGTGAAATTTTCACCCTCACAGACTTAAGCGAGTAACCCAATTTCAGAATGAAGTCTAAAGTTGCAGAAAGACTTGCTTCTACTATCTCTCTTCGTGATGGGATTTTTATGAAATTTGGAACGAATGATCCTCTGGTGGTCCTTCTAAAGAATCAATGTCTTCCATTTAGATAAGTGGATTGAATAACGGTAAATTAATAGGTAAAGTTAACAAAAGATTTCCAACAATTGCGTCTATCGGCTCATCGCATTGACCATTTTTTAAAACACACTGCGGCATTGGGACATTTGGATATTGGGACAACGGGAGACTAGGATCTTGGGGTAGTGGGATATTAGGAAATTGGGACATTAGGGTCTTGGGACATTAGGACATTGGGGCATTAGGCACAATGGGGAAACAGGGACGTGGGGACATCGGCATATTGGGGCATTGGGACATCGGGATATTGGGGCATTGGGACATCAGGATATTGGGACAATGGGACATTGGGACATTGGTACATTAGGACACTGGGAGACTGGGACATTAGGACACTGGGATATTAGGACATTGGGATATTATGACCTTGGGACAATCGGACATAGGGACATCGGGATATTCGCACATAGGGGCACTGGGATATAAGAACATGTGAACATTATGGTCTTGGGTCATTATTACATTGGGATATTAGGACATCAACACATTAGGACATTGGGACATTAGGTACACTGGGGAAACTGCGACGTGGGAACATTGGGGCACTGGGACATCGGGGTATTAGAACATTGGGACATTGTAACATTGGGATATTGGCACATAGGGATATTGGAACATTGGGATACTGGGACATTAGGACACTGAGATACCGGGACATTGGGGCACTGGGATATTAGGACATTAGGCTATTGGGACCTTGGGACACTTGGTATACTTCGACATTGGGACACTGACCACTGGTACATTGACCATTGGGATATTATCACATTAGGATACTGGGACATTTGGGACATTGGGGTACTGCTATATTAGGAAATTGGGGCATTAGGACCTTGGGACATTAGGACAGTTAGACATTGGGATATTAGGACATTAGGTGGAAGACTGGGGCATTGGGATATTCGGATACTGGGACATTGGGTAGTGGGACATTCGGACATTAAACCATTGGGGCACTGTGATATTTGCACATTGGGAAAATAGGACCTAAATTGGGACAATAGGACCTAAATTGGGACACTGGGACATCAGGATATTGGGACATTGGCACATTAGGATATTAGGACATTGGGACACTGGGATATTAGAACATTGGGACATGAGGACACTGTGACAATGGAAGGTCCATTAGGGCATTAGGACATTGGAACATTGGGACACTGTGACATTGGGACAATGTGACATTGGGACACTGGGTCAGGGGGGCATTAAGACAGATCAGTAACAGAACGTTAACAAAGCGTTGGCACGGCAACAACAGAGCGTTAGCAGATCGTTAACAGAGTGTTAACAGAAAATTAACAGAGCCTTAACAGAACGTTAACAGAACGTAAATCGAGTAATAAAAGAAAGGTAACAGACCGTTTACAGAGCGCTAGCCGAATGATTAAAGAGAATTAAGAGAACATTAACAGAACGTTAACAGAGCATTAACGAAAAGATAATAGAGTGTTAAGAGAACGTTAATAGAGCATTAACAGAGTTAACAAAAAATTAACAGATTACTAACAGAATGTTAGCAGAGCAACACAAATCTATTTTGCACAAAATACATATTAAACTGTACCCATTTCATCCCAAAATTATTTTTAAAAAAGCTCAGCAACAGCCGTTTGTGGCGTATTTGCAATTGCGTTTGCAGTATCTATTTATTTTAAAGAATACCCTGTGAATATAACTTATGATATTAAATTTATGGAATATGCTGAATAAAAACCTATTGAAACTTTTCCCAAAACAAAAATATTAGTTGGCTATTTAAGTATGCAAAAATATATGATATCTGACCAAAAACAACAAAGTTGTAAAAGTTACCCCGCCAAAGAAAAATTCATCTGCCGCAAAAAGAATACATATCACTCCAATCTGCTGCTCATATCTAATTTTGTTTGCTGGATGTACTTTTGTTTTAGGTGTAAATACTGGAGAAGTTTAAATGTACAGGACTACTTCTTAAAGTAATTTGGAGGGAGCCGTCAAAGTGGCACTGAATAAAATGTTAAAGCTCCCACCAAATTACTTTAAGAAGTAGTCCTGTACATTTAAACTTCTCCAGCTTTTACACCTAAAACAAAAGTACATCCAGCAAACAAAATTAGATATGAGCAGCAGATTGGAGTGATATGTATTCTTTTTGCGGCAGATGAATTTTTCTTTGGCGGGGTAACTTTTACAACTTTGTTGTTTTTGGTCAGATAATTTACTCCAGCGATCTGATGTAAAAGTCTTGTAGAAAAGTACCTCGGTTTATTAAGTATGATTTTAAGGCACTTATTTTGAAGTATTTATAATATTTTTCTGTGGCATTTTGCGCATCCACCCCAAACAGCAGCACCATACAAGATGGTTGGCTGCATTGCCACTTTGTAAACGAGCAACTTGTTTTGTTTACTCATTTTTGAGTTCCTAGGTAGGTAGGTAGGTAAAAGTGGTGGCTTAGGTCAAGCAGACCAGAAGCCCAATTAGCGCAGAAGGCGCCGTTTTGAAACCACATATTCCGTTAAACTAATAAAGAAGGAGGTTACAGAAGGTTAAATGTCATAAGTGGAGAGGCGTCCAGAGCCACGCAGTACAATTGAGGAACTGAAGCAGCTCCCCTATTTTCGCCTCCGACGCATCCTCTAGACTATAAAAAAAAAACGCACGACCGAGCGTTCGATAGCGGGATCTAGCGAGACCTGGGCATTTGCAGAGAAAGTGAGTTAGAGTTTCTCTCTCATTTGCGTTATCGCAACTACGACAATGCGAGTTGTGAGGTATACCCAACCTGGCCGCATGGTCACCTATTGGCTCCTGTGAAAATAGAGATTTCGTAATCCCCTACTTCCTCACCCGTACCCCATTCGCACCTAGTCGGAATTTTGACAGCAAAGTTTTTCCCAAGACTCAGTGTGGTCACTGCAAAGTCTGTTGTAGCCTTGAGGATATCAGCGTGGCCATATGGCTTGGAGGTCCAGCCACCGGACTCTTTAAGCCTTACCGCGCTACATGCCGCCAGTTTATTAATAAAAAGGTTGATTGGTAGAAGATGCAGGATTACATTCAACGCATCCCTCGGGCATGTTCGCATACCCCCTGTGATGCCAAGACATGCCGTTCTTTGCACCCTACCCAGTTTCGTTATATTGTACTCTCTGCTAAGCGCTGGCCACCACACAAGTGCTCCATACGTCAGCATGGGACGTACCACTGCTGTATAAAGCCAGAGTACTACATTTGGTTTAACGCCCCACCTTTTATTGAGGGCTGTCCTACAGGCGTAGAAAACTACGCAGGCTTTCATAACACGCTCTTCAATATTCAACTTGCAGCTGAGCTTCGGGTCTAAAATGACTCCCAAATACTTCGAACTAGTCGATAGTGTGAGTTGCTGTCCGTTAAGTTTTGGAAGGGAAAAAGATGGTATCTTGGTTTTTGTAGTGAACAGCATCAGCTTTGTCTTGCTTGGGTTTACACCAAGGCCACAGCTTGAGTCCCTATTGATCAAGGAGTACAACGATCGGAGACACTTGGTAGTTTTTTCGCATACATTTTCAATGTAGGTCATGTAAGTTAGCGATTTGTCAAAACTTATGCCTAGGTACACAATATTTTCCCTCCATGGAACATCCTGCCCTAGAAAATCAATATTTCTGTTTGGGAGATTACTACTTTTTCGTTTTCTTGTAAAGAAAATCGATTGAGTTTTCTCCGAATTAATCTTGATTTTCCACGGAAAATAATATTGGTAGAGGAGCTCTAGTTTATTTTCTAGAGTACTTAATATTACTTTGGGGTCGCTTGATTTTGTGTAAAGGCATAAATCATCAGCAAATAAGGCAAGCTCACACCTTTCATCATAAGGAATATCGGAAGTATAAATATTGAATAAGGTTGGGCTTAGGCATGAGCCTTGAGGAACACCTGCATGAATATGATTATCGGCAGAGTAACTATTATTAACCCGGACGCGGAAGGATCGGTTTGACAAAAAGGATTGAATCAATTTAGTAATATATGCAGGAAATGATAACTTAATTTATAAATCAAACCTTCGTGCCACGTTGTATGAAGGCTTTTTCAATGTCGATTTTGACCAAACCAACTGAAGCTTGGTCTTCAAGAGAGTTTTTAACAAAGTGTGCAACCCTGTGTAGCTGGAAAGACGTAGAAAGCCCTTTTCTAAAACCAAGTTGAATTTTGGGAATGACGGGATTCGTGTTTAAAAAGGTTTGTATCCGGCAGAGTATAATTTTTTCAAACAGTTTGCTAAAGCTAGGTAAAAGGCTTATTGGCCTGTAGCTTTTTGGAGATTCAGGTGGTTTATCTGGTTTTAGAATTGGTACGGTAACCGCTTTCTTATAATTTAAAGGAAAGTATGTATTCCAATTTAAAGCAAGAATTGAATATGAAATTCAAATATATTATTACTTTTTGGGGACTTAAGGACTTGGTTTGGAGTTTTATCTATTCCAGGAGACTTGCGGTTTTTTAATTTCCTAATAATTTTGGTTAGCTCCCTTGGTTTACACAAGACGTTTGCTGGTAGATTTGTATAAGAGGGCAATTTGGTGGTTTTAACCATGTCGTTGTGAATGACATTGCCCATATGCTGAGTTAGCAAATGAGCTGAATAAAAGTTCTCGGCGATAATGTTGGCTTTTTCAACAAAGGTGCCGTGTAGCGAGTGTGTGTTTAAACTGAATCAATTTTCTTTAACAAAAAAAAATATTAATTATTAAAAAATAATTGGGCCCTGCCAATAGTAATTTGAAAGCGTTAAAGCGTTTTTAATACCAAGTTTATGGTCATGAAAACGCAACAATCTTTATAGGATGAGTTCTAAGTGGAATCTTGGTCGCTTAAGAAGGGTAACATTTGTATGGATAAAGGAGTGATGTGGTCGCTGATCCGATAAAAGTAAATAACAGGCGCGATAGTCCAACATTGGACTAAGGCCTCAGATGTGTTAGTGACATCCACTTCTTCCAGATCTTAACTGCTTTTTTTTGTGAGGTGTTGAGATCAACATCACGCTCAGCAGTGTTATTTATTCCCATAAATGGGTACTCGTTTAACATCGTTCACGATGAGTTTCGAACTTATGATCCTGTGCACCGAAGGTGCGCCTACTATACCAGCCAGACTACAGCTGATCCGATACGGGGAACAAATGTATGAAGTTGTATGGAAACCAATTCCGTTTCCGAAAAATCGGTCTTTATGAAAGGTGGTCTTTTAGACAATTTTCACTGTATTGGTCGGGTATTGATTATGGTCGTTAGACTCCAAATCCGCAAAAAGAAAATTTTGTCAAGCACGAATTGCGTGTTATGTCTTTTCCGTGTAAAGGACACCCAACTGTTTTCTGTAGGCTAACAATTAAACCCACTTCAGTGCATAACTTTGGAAATATGTCGATGGATGCTTTCTTCACAACCAGAGACCATAATATCAGTGAAAGGACCCCTCCTATAAGTACATAAATACTAAAGTATTGCCTAGTAAAGTGAAAACTTTTCTTTCACAGATTGCATCCATCCTTCCTATAGCAGTAAGTAAAACATACTGCCCAATTTCTACGCCATTATGGGACTTTTCAAATGCGCCTACTAGGTAGGACTGTCATTGATGACCTCCTCCAAATAGAGAACAGAATTACGTCCGATAAAAAAAAAGTTGATCATCAATAATCTGTTACAAGCTCCGCTCGAATTGTAAATTTGAAAGATACTAAATTCAATATTCAAAGAGGAAGGAGGTGTAGACCAATCCGCTGGAATCAGTTGACTGAAATCTAGTAATTCGTTCAAGGAATACAGAAAGAAATATAATATATATATATAATTTTGCTCATTATAAGTTTTTTGCGTGTTTCAATGTTATTCTGATATTCAGGGAGAGGACCAATTCGGCAGGAAAATTTTCCAAAAATCCGCAAAGACGTTCAAGAAATCGAAACAAAAATATGCGAAAAAAGAAGTTATTGTGAATTTTCTGCTTATTTCACTGGTTATACTGCCATTCCGGTTGGAACCTTGTGTAGACCCATAAGGTGAGGTCAACTTACCGAAATCCTGTAATTCGCTCAAAAAAGACAGAAAGAAGTATAAGAAAAAGAATTGCCTTCATAATTGTGCCCCATTGTGAATTTTTCATATGTCTTGATAGTTGTTCTAGAAGAAATTCACTGAAATCCGCTCATATCTTAAAGAAATACACGCAGAAATATGTGAAAAAGAACCCATTGGGAGTTTAAGCTCATTGTGAATTTTTTGCATGTTTCAATAGTTTTTATGCTATTCTGGCCAGAGCCGAATCCAACAAATCCAAAATCAGGACAATCTGTTCAGCCGTTCTCGAGTTATAAATGTTGTAACTAACACAACTTTCTTTCTCTTTCGACTCCGGTAATCGGCATGTGCCCGGGATCACTTCACGAAAGACCGAAAGAAATACCAACAATTTGCAGTGTCAAGCTTAACTGAACAATTATTATTTATTATTTGCAAGTCACTTTGAGTTCTATTTTAAGTTCTGATAAAAAAACACACCGTAAGACTTATTTTCATGGAATTTTGTTATCATTTACGATATCATTTCAGTATAATTGAAAAATTAGTTCACCACTTGGATGCTGCTTTCTACACTCACTTTTATTACTAAAAATGTACTAAAGTGAGCTATTTTCTCATTTTCTATTTATTTTTAAATACCGATTCTACAGGCTGACAAATATGCGATACGTACATACTACTTTTCAAATATGAAGATCATGGTCACTCTCTCAATCATCGTTTATCACTGGCAATACTTTGGATGACATCAAAAGTTAGATAAGTGTAAGATAAATGACAATGACAAATGCCGGTAACATTTAACACAAAAAACTCCACCCAAAATGCATAGAATACGTGTAAATATTCTTATCGTTATTTTTTGATGATTTCACTTACTGGTTCTGCTCGATGAAGGATTTGTCTTTTTATCTTAGCGTTCACTACAAACTTCTTTAAAATTCTTGTTCACTGTTTTCACACCTGTTTGTTAAAACTTCTTTGAAAAACTTTAGACTTTTGCTAAAGTGAATAAAAGTGTTTGCGCGAAATTCGTCTACAGACACAATACTATGTGCTGCATTACGAACAAATGGAACGACAATCAAATAGAGTAAAATAAACCGCCCGGCAACTTAAGCCGACTTGGCGGTGGTGAAGCTGTATTGGATTTATTGAGGAAGGTATTAACAACGCTTATGGCATAACAAGTAAATCAAATGACCACAAAAATCTGTTTTTGGATTCAAATATGAATCATCAGCGTTATTATACAATATCCATTATGGTATGGAAAAGTGATGCAAATGTAGAAGTGAAACTGCGACGATAAATGTAAATTGGAATACATATCATTTGATATAGTGGTTAAAAGAAGTTCTGAGGATTATTATCAATTCCAAAGCTCTGAGCTTGGAAATAGATGTGCTAATTTGGATGTTTAAAGATGCTCCATCGATCTATTGCACGATCTACACTGTACGATATATCGTACGATCCAGTGACAAATAACAGTTATTAACAGATTATATGAACAACTGTTACAAAAATGCCATTTGCAACCGTATATTTTCTGAAAAATTACTTTCCCATCAAAATCTTTATCAAAACTCTAATAAAAATCCACACACATCTTTCCTGTTGATAAAAAAGTCGAACGATTGAAATATCGTCAGATAATTTTTTGTCGTCGTCTAATCTGTCAGCATGATCGTCAAAGGTATTTGATCATATTCGAGAAGCAGTAATGTTATAAGAATTACAGTTATAAAAAATAAAAATAAATAAATATAAAAAAAAAAACAGGCGCGACAATCCAGCATTGGACTAAGGCCGCAGGATGTGTTAGTGACATCCTATTTCCAAGATCTTATCTGCTTTTTGTTGAGGTAATGAGATCAACATCACGCTCAGCAGTGTTATTTATCCCCATAAATGGGTACTCGTTTAACATCTGAGTGAGATCATAGTCCGTCACAAGCTCGTGAGTTCGAAAAACACCATTATCCAAGGTGAGATTCGAACTCCTGACCCTGTGCACCGAAGGTGCGCGCACTAACCGCTAGACCAGCCAGACTACAATTACAATTATAGATACCCGAAAAATGAAAGTGACTGTCGAATATCGCCTTACAGAATGCCAGCGCAAACAGAAATCTACCGAACAGCCCCTGATGCCGGCTTGTACAACTTGATCCGTCTACTTGGCGAAGCCTTTAATAAGGCCCCAAAAGGCGAAATAAAAACTATTATAAACCCCAAAGCTAGATCCGAAAACTTTGAACACCTAATGGGTAATCACGGTCTTGGTGATTACGAAAAATTACGGCTAATTCGTCGTGACTGACAATCATTTGTAAAATATTGCCATCGCCAAAAAATAACGAGACCGAGTTCTAATCGTGCGAATAGCACGATGAGAACTTTATACCCATGTACAGACCTAGACCCAAAATATTCAATTTCATATTTTTTGTAGGGGAGGGAGGGGTAGATGGGTCGGACCTGGCCCATCTTTATTATCTTATCAAGGCACCCAACGGCTACCATTTGATACTCATTTGAAGTTTTTCGCGACATTCTATCAAAAGATATGGCTGAATATAACTTTGTAGGGGAGGTAGGGGTAGGGGTAGTCGGACCTACTCGACTTTCCATCAACTCGAAAGTATATGTCAGAATATTCTACCGAAAGTTATGGCCGAATTAAAATATCAAGGAGGGGTAGTTTGTATGGGAGGTAGAGGTCCGATTTGGCCCATTTTCAATACCGTCCAAGATTTTAGCAAAACAAACATTTGACCAAAATTTCAAACTGCTAGCTTCATTATTTCGGGAGTTATCGTGCTAACAGACAGACACACGGACAGACAGACAGACATGGCTTATTCGATTCAGGGACCGACCCTGATCATTTATATATATATACTTTGCCATACCTCCGGAGGCTCCTTTGAGGAAATAAGCATAATATTGGCGTAACAAAAACAATATACCCTATACCATCTTATAGGTATAGGGTATAAAGAAGCGTCTCTGCTATAGTCACGGAAGAACAACAAGACTGTATTTCATGGAGGTCCTGAACAACCACTGCGGTTCTTGAAGCTCCCTTCCTGGAAATAAGCAGTTCGATATCCGAAGGACATCAATGGCTGCATTCAGCGAACGAAATTCACTGGAAAAACACTGGAAATAAGCAGTTCGATATCCGAAGGACATCAATGGCTGCATTAAGCGAACGATATTCACTGGAAAAACACTGGAAATGCTACAAGAATTGCCCCCGCCACCGACCCCTTTCTCCGTTGAATGGACTCTATCCGCAATGAGAATCTAATTGGAGTAGCACTTTTGGCCCTTTTCGATAAACAATTCAAACCGCGCCATTTCCTATTAGACGAAACCGGCCAAGTCAGGATCTCTATGTCACACATGAACTTTATTTTTGTAAGTGTGATCCGACGAAGGATCGAGTAACAGCAGCATGCTAAGCATTACGTACGTTGCGTGGGGGCTACTGCATACCTCTCTTTTTTTGTTGTTCCATACAAGACGATTATCGACGGCACCATAGTGAGTTTTGTAGCGGGTCAGTATTGCTGGATTGTATGGCCCGTTCTTAAAACCTCGGGCAAAATGCAAATGAAATTGTTTTCCGCTGCGATTTTCTTAATTTCATTTGCGAAATCGTTATTTCATTTGATGTATAATTAATTTGTGTTGAGAAAAAGGTGAATTTGCCTTGAAAAGGGCGTATCTTTAGATTCCCCGGTCATTGGACAATTTCCACGATGTTCTCGTCGTGGACCATTTGAAATGAAATGAAATCGTTAATTCAGCACAAAGAATGTGTAAAGGCCATTTTTTCGAAGAACTTATATGACTGCCAGGGTAAATTCCAATTCGTTCAGAAGTATAGACAAAAGTATGAGAAAATGAGTTGCCTTGATGATTTTTTCTTAGCCGATTTTCCAGATATTTCATTAGCTATTCTACAATTGAGGATGGAAGGCGTTCAGCCAAGGAAAGGGCATATGTTTCTCCAATCCGCTGAAATCAGTTGACTGAAATCTGGCAATTCGTTCAAGAATTACAGAAAGAAATATACGAAAAACAAATCTTTATAATTTTGCTCATTGTTAATTTTTCGCGTGTTTCAATGTTATTCTGATATTTAGGGAGAGTACCAATTCGGCAGAAAAATCTTCCAAAAGTTCGCAATCAAGAAATATAAACAAAAATATGCCGAAAAAAACTCATTGTGAATTGTTGATCTTTGTGAATTTTATACATATTTCTATAGTTATACTGTTTTTCTAGCTGGAGCCTTGTGTAGACCCATCCGGTACCGAAATCTTGTAATTCGTTCAAGAAATACGTGAAGAAGCATGTGAAAAAGAATGAATTTTTGAATTTTTCAGATGTCTCAATAGTTGTCCTGTTACTTTGGGTAGAGAACAATCCTGTGGAGCAAATTTACTAAAATCCGCTGATATGTTAAAGAAATACACACTAAAATAGGCGAAAAAGAACCCATTGTGAATTCCTGTTCATTGTGAATTTTTCGCATGTTTCAATAGTTATTTTGCTATTCCGGCCAGAGCCTAATCCAACAAATCCAAAATTATGGAAATCGGTCCAGCCGCTCTTGCGTTATATAAATGTGGCACGATTTCAGTATCTGCGGCGCCAAATTTTGATAATGCCATTTCATTAATATTGGCCTGAAACGACCGAATCTGCAATTTTGTTTAAATTAAAAGAGAAACGTTTGTTCCTACTACAACTTTTATTTTTTAATTGCATATACCAGTATTTCGGGAGTGACTTGCTCCCTTCTTCAGTGCCTACGTTTCCTCTTTTCGCGAAATCGTAACGGTTCTTCAGATATTCAATGTCAAAATTTGACATTTATATGGGGTAGTTCAGTTTTTAATGGGAAATTTGGGGTATTTTTACTACATATTGATGTGAATCAATGGCATTGCGCTGAAAATTTTTAAATTTCATACGCCTCCCCCATAGAAAAGTCAAATTCATAGAAAAGTCAAATTATGACATTGAATATCTGGAGAACCGTTACGATTTCGCAAAACAAGATTGCAGATTCGGTCGTTTCAGACCAATATTAATGAAATCAAACTTTGGCGCCGCAGATACTGAAATCTCCCAGGCATGCATGGGATCATGAATCATCTGCCAATGCAGTTCCCCAGATGGCTCCGCGAACAATTTCCCGTATGTCATTTTGTTTTTCAGTTTTTTGGTTTTTAATCTTTATTAAGGTAAGGTGACCAGACTCCAGAAGATCCAATGCTGTACACATACTTGCAGCATACTACTACTACCCCCTCCCCTCCCTTTCAGGCCGAGTGGGAGAAAGAAAAATATATCATGTGAAGGCCAGGTTCGGTTGATACTAAACAGCCCTAAATGTACTCCTCAGTGGCGTAGATATGGAGGGATCAAGGAGATTTATCCTCCAGGCCACACATACTTTCTTACACTAAATTATATAGATTTACTTCACTTCTTTGCTATTAATTGGATACATTTCGTAAAAATATCAACAAAATGCCATCCAGAGGAGGATTTCGGAATTAATCCTTTTTACAGTATTTACAATTGCATAATGGTTACTGCCATGCCTAGAATTTCGACAATTTGGCGTACATGAGGTTTGGATTTTTTCAAGCATTGTTTTTCAGAAAGTGCGACTGCCACAAAAATCGATCAACTGAAATTTAATAAGAAATTTTGGCATTTTAGCGAAAATCATAATTGTAGGATATCTAGTGATACAATAGGGTTTTAATTGGGCGGCATTATGGCACATGCAGGACTAACTTGCTTGAACAATACTGAATGAAATCAAAAGCATCTCGTTCGCTCATTACGCCGGAACATCTTTCGGTATTACTTCACAGGAGCGGCGTTAACGTCATTACATTCTTCTTCCTAAGGTGCTTTGTCACCTGTGGGGATTAAGCTACCGCGTATTATTCAGGTGTCCAACATCGATAAAGTAGGTATACTAACATTAAGGTGGGAATTATGAAACGTCTGATCTCTAGTGCCACGTTGAAGCGACAGACTATTTTTCAATCTCGTCAACAGACCTCAAACGACTGAAGGAAATTTTTGTTCGGTAGAAAAGCATAGAAACAGGATATGGTGGTGACTATTCCTTAAATTGGAACTCATCAATTAATGCTTTTCCCCTGTGTTGAAAAAAATAATGCAGACCACTGATTCCCTCTGAAAAGCTATCTACACCTTGACAACAAAACATCAGCATTTGAAGCACAAACTTATGCTTTAACACGAAAAGCTTTAACAGGGTACTCGAAATAAGATTATATACAAAATGGTGGTTTTCCAGGCACAATTTTAATGTAGCTATGGAGCGAAGTCTGAGGAGAACCTCCAGAGCGGGAAAGGCTTACTTATCATGGTTGCGATATTTTTGGAGGAGAGTATGCAATTCTTCATGGTTACATTACTGATGCTATGCCGGTCTCTTTCTTAACCCCATTTTAACGGATTCGAAGGGCATATTATACAAAAAAAAACTTTATCGAAAAACCCCTGGCAGAGCCCATTTTTTAGTATGCTTTTAACTATAGAGGTTGATAGTAGAATCCAATGGAGTACAGTGGATGATTTCCCATCATTTTCTAATAGGTAAAATAAATTAAAATCGCATCTCTCTGCAACTTTTGAACCTTGGAAGCTAGAGCCTTGAAATGTTCACCAAATATGGACAGTGCGGTGCTCTATACAAGTTTGCCAAATTCCAAAATTCCGCTCAGTAATTACGAAGTTACGGACAATTTTCGATTAGACAACTCATAATTGCGATTTGGGCAGCCGTAACTTCCGAAAGCGGATAGGCAGGACCGTGTAATTTGGAGCAAATGTGAGCGCCAAGTACATAGCTCTAAAAATGTGCCGAATTTCAGAAAGATCGAGAAGGGTTCCCAAGATATAGAGAATGAACGAATGCCAAACATAAAATAGCGATTATCTCGCTAAATGTCGATCGTAAAGGGTACAGGAGTCAAATTTTACATATTAAAAGTAGACAAGACTAATCACAGGCCTCACTGAGGGGCTTATTATGTAGTGAATTAGGTCTCATTGAGTGGCAAGGCAAATGATGTACATTTTGCTGTACATTTCCCAATGCTGTACGACAAGTCAAATTGCTGTACTGCTGGTCAGCTTATATTAAGATCCATCTACATTTGTTGCCAATGGCGTCACGTGCAACCAAATGGCTGTTGTCATTGCGTCCAAACTGATCGCCATTCGGGTGTGCGTCCAGTTTTGATATTCAATATGGCAACTCAGCTAACTGCTTGAATGGCGCAGAGTCCGATTATTAAATTTAAGAAAATCACCAAAATGAAATTTTGGTTACGTCATTTTCTGTCTCCATTTGGTTGCTAGTGTAGATGCTAAGTAACAACCAAATAGTTGTTCGTGATGCCAGTTTTTGGACACGCAACCATTTGGCGATCAAGAGCTAATTATTTTAATATTTCTTGAGACTTTTCCTATAAATTGTATCTCGCACGGTGCATAATATCAAATGCAATTTCCAATTTCATAATATCGCGTTGGGGGACTGATGATTGACAGACTAGACAGCTGTTACCGAAGGGGGAAATTTTGATCCGTTTGCGTTTTTCTTGATCCTGTCCGTCCAAGTCGAAAAGCATTATTGGTTCGGAAAAAAAAGGTTTATCTTAGTAGAACACAATTTTTAAGGTTTGATTTATATGTCAGCCCTTTGAAGTAATGTTCCGATACCATTCGTTCCTCTAAATATTGGATGCACAATAAAGGTGGTATTACACTATCAAATAAAGTTTGTCCAGTGGGTCACACAAAATTTGTCCAACTTTTGCAATGACCAAAAGTGTTTTTCGAGACCTATTACACTATGGGACAAGCAAATGACCAACTGGTTTGGCCAATGACGTAGTCAGTCAGGTTTCAAGTCAGTTGTTTGACCGAAGCAAATTTACCTATCACACTAGTATGACCGTTTCAGAAAAAAATGACCAAAGCTAACTTAGCTCCAATATGTATTTAGAGTGGTTATTGTGCATTGTTTCATTTCTTTATCGAATTTGCAAAGGTTAAGTAGAATAAATGTTTCTTTAGTAAAACAGTTTAATTTTGCTTGAAGGCGTAATCTTGCCTCTTGCGATTTACAATTTAAGAAGACGAAAAGTGACCGCGGAGAATGAAAAGAAAGTTAGATTCAAAAAAGGGGTGTACGGAGAACTTAGCTGCAAAGCTTCATAGTACATAGACCACCCTTGGGGTCTTCTAGTCACTGATCAGGTTCTTTCTCCCGTCTCATCTAAAATTGCGGAAAGACAAATTCAAAATTAACTGCGGATCTTAGTCTCAAGCTAGTGGAAAAAATTAGAAACACCGGGGAGTAGTTTTAGTTGTCCTACTTCTAAGCTGAGAGTCCCTACAATCAATCTTTTTCCAATGATCAGCCTTGTTTCATAATAAAATTCTGAAAATAATTACCTGATAATTTTTGTGAAAGAAGAAATAGAAGAAACATCTTGCTATCATCCATGTATTGTTATATCCCTTGCTCTTGCTTACTGTTAAGTTGCTACAGATTACTTGTATGTCGGGCTCGAAACTTGGACATTGTGCTTTTGAAGTTGCGGTGCGTGTTTTATTTTAAGCCGATTTCTCATCCAAATATCATCACCAAATTTAGGAGGGGGTTGGAACCTCCAAACCCAAATGTAGGATCGACACTAGTTTCAAGTCATTTATTGTGAGTCCGTTGGACCATGTAAAAAATCAAACTGCCACCCTGAACGAAATTATTGAAGTACGGGAACGTTTTTATCGTGACTTTAAGAGCGACAGTGATAGTTTCATATCTCCGTTCGATTTATTGCCAATATCTGGTAATAAGATACAATATCTAACAGTACTAGTTGCAATTTAGTTTATTGTTGAGACTATGGCCAAGAGGTTCCAAGCTGTTGAGGAAAAAAATAAACTTTTAGAACCAGAAAAATCGAGATAATGATTGAAATGGCGTGCATCTACCAACATTTTTTGATAGAGATGATATCGCCAAATTAGAGTTGTGTCCTGAACACGGAGATTGTCCCAGTCGAAGCTATTACTGAAAGTTTATTAAAAACATTTTCTTCGATGTAATTCCACGGATTAATTTAAATTTTGAATTTTCCAATATCCCACAGTTTGCAAAAAAGTATAAAATTGTCGTTATTTGTTGTATTGATCATTAAATACACCCAATCGAAACATTTCGTTTGACCACCATGGGTCACACAAAAAATTGCTGATTTTGGAATGACCGTATGACCAAAAACTGCAAAATAAATTTGACCAAAGATGTGTTTTGTTATTACACTATGGTCATATGTTTGACCCGAAATGAATGACCACGATTGTCATTCATTTTTGGTAAAACACATTTTTGGTCATTTATTTTGCTATTACACTAGTGGGACAAACTTTTTGCGTCATTGGTCAAACTTTATTTGATAGTGTAATACCGCCTTAACACCAGCTTATTCTTTAGGTGTACACTCAGTGCCGTGGTGTTGCTCAATTCTAAACTTATCATGTTGATGCCATTTGGTAATCAGCTGAATTCATTCACAACTTCGGCAGTGTATTGGCATCGATGAATGTTCTATTTCATTCA
Organism: Microchrysa polita; assembly: GCA_949715475.1. Lineage (NCBI taxonomy): Eukaryota > Metazoa > Arthropoda > Insecta > Diptera > Stratiomyidae > Microchrysa > Microchrysa polita. The sequence goes on from OX454415.1 coordinate 16,612,699, forward strand.
ACACAGCATCGACATACTTCCTTGCCTCTTGTGAAATAGTTACCCCACAGATTACTCATATCTGAGCGATTAGATCATGATTCTATGTAAAATGAATCTTTTCTATTCACTATTCCTAGCACACGTATTTCAATTTTCAAGACCTCTAGAAAGACTAGAGAAATGTGAGTCATGAACATGACTTTTTTCTGAAATAAAATTCTCCACCACTTCATGACCAACATGCACGGTCGAATGCCAACGGCGTCAGCATCAATCCCAGCACCCGACAGCCAACCAACAATGAGTTAGTTTTATACTTTTCTACTTATCTAGTAGGCAGACGACCGGCAACGGGAATTACGTCATGTTTTCAGTGGTTTTTTCGCTACAGCAGTCGACTATTAAATTTTATTTTGCGCCCATTCGCGAACCGGCTGACTGCGACTTTGTTGTTTGTTCGGTTTGCACTTGCTAGTTCGCCATATTCCCTCCCGGGAGGAAGGAAATGATTTCCGACCGCCACGCAGTACGGGAACCAGCAACAAAAAGGGCAAAAAGAATGGTGAGATATGAATGGTGTTTGAACTTTGGTGGAGAGATAATGAATTTGTAATTGTATGTTTAAATTTGGATTGGATAAGTGTGTGCATGATACTCACCGAGTCCATATCTGCAGAAAATCTCTTCGGCCGAAATCATCGGCTTGGCTGGTTGCTTTTTGGATGCTGGTGCTGGGGCGGACGGCTTCGTAGTTTCGGGAGCCTTAACCGGCTCCGGAACCGAAGCTGGTTTTATGATTTCCTCCACCAGTTTGGAAGGTGCAGGCGGTGCGGGTTTCTCTTCAACTTTTGGCACTGGAACAGGTGCAGGAGCGGCCGGTTTGGGATCTTCTTTAGGTTTGGGAGGTTCCATTGCTGGAGCGGCGGCGATTAGAACTGGCTCGGGATTGACAACTGGTTCGGGCATGATAGGTGCCGAGGGAGCAGCCGGTGCTGGTTTTGCAACAGTCGGTTCAGGTGTTCGGCGTGCATCGCTGAAATCTCCCAAAAGATCTTCGGACGAGATGAATTTATCGGTGTCCTCCTTGCTTATCTTCTTGACTGGTGAATCGAAGTAGTTGAAGCTCTCGGCTGGCGGCTGTTCCTGGACGGGGGCCGGAATCGGTACCTCTTTTTTAGCGGGCAACGGTGACGGTTCCTTTTCTTCCCATTCGTACTTGCCCTGCAGAGGATTCGGGACAGGAGGCTGAGGTTCAATCAGCTGAGCCGAAAAGTCAAAGTCATGTTGCGGAACGGTTTTCTGAACGGGCTTGGGGGGCTCCATGCCGCCTCGCTCGGCCGCCATAAAGTCCCGCGTCATGCTAATCTTGTCGCCGAATGTAGGCATAAAATCTGCAGCCTTATCCTTGGCACCACTCGCCGTAACGTGACTGTCAATGCCAAAATCAAGCAATTGGCTCGCATCGCCACTGCCCGGTGCAGGAGCTGCTGGAGCCTTTGCGGAATTGAAGCCACCGTCCGACATGAATGGGTCATGGTCAACATGTTCGAAATCATCTGTCGATCCGGAGCCGGAGGTGCTCTTTGGCATCTTTTCGCCGAACAACGGGGAGTGGTCGGCGTTGTCACCCTTCTCCATTTGACTAGCCACCGCAGGCTTTTTGCTGATGTCCGAATCGAAACCGAAATCCATTTTCTCACTTTTGTCTAAACACTTCGCGAACTTTTTGCAATATTTATCACCACTTCAGTTACGTATGAAAACGTTTGTCAATTATTTAAAATATTCTGCAACGCACGGAAAATATTTTCGATTTGCTCCTGGCAGGATCTAGTTACTTCTACTGGCTGTCAAATATCCAGGCAACTCGCATTCAACTAATTCAACTCGCAAGACCGCAAGAGGTCTTGTTGTTCCGGCTACAATGGGGGTTGAAAGTGTTCGGAAAAGTTGACGACTATGAAACTGGTCGCGCACACTACAACGGGGTAGGAATTGTGGGAAAAGAATGAACAACGGTCGCGAGGGTAATTTCAATTCGAGTGCACAAGACCGAAAGCGGAGTCAACAGCAACACAACACGGCCACAAACACTGCACAAACATGCAAAGTTTTGTATATCTCGGACACACAAAGGTGCGTTCTGCGTTCTTATTTCTTCCCGGTATGACGAGTCTCAAGAGCGGGTTGATTATTATTTGGGTGGTGGCGACGGCGCGTGAAATATTTCGGATACTACGAAATGTCTGAAAATGGCAAAAGATATAAGAAGTACGCGGGTGGCGACAAGACTCGGTGATGACGACTCGACCAACGCACGGAAGACGGCCAGATACAATTGTTCCAATGCAATAGTCCAAAGAACGTTTTTATCTTTTCTGTTTTCTCTCGGTGGAGACGCGGAAACGATATGGCGCGGATAGCCGGCAAACAGCGAAAACTTCTTCACCAAAATGGGGGAGACAGACAATACACGACACAACAAGAACAAGATGAAGTTCTCGAGACGGCTTGCTTGCAGATTCTCCAGCAAAAATTCACTTGCAAATGCACTTGCACTGGAGACTGGATTTGTGTCGTGAGAGTGCTTGCCCAGCTGATGATACACGGACGTTTATTTGTATTTGGCAACGATGTTCCTTCAGTTGTGCGCAGTTTCTGTGAAAAATGGCATCATCGAGCGGTCGCTGGAGGGAGGAATGCTTTTTGGGGGATATGTTCAGTTGTTCTGAACATTTTTCATGCAATGCATTTTGAATTTGTATTGCATTCTCAGTTGTGGATATTGCATTAAAAGTACGAGAAGATAATTATTAGCGGTTTTACGACACGTACAAAAATGTGTTTAATTGCAAAAATAGCGTAATCAAATTAAAATTCGAATTTTTTATTTGTGTGTACATCAGAGGTGTCACAAAAAATTTCAAATGTTCTTGAGCTAAAGGGCTGAATTAAGATCGAGAGTGAAATATTTCGCCCAGGGATTTTATCAATAAAAATGGATACTTACTGTCGTGGAATATGTCACAAACGGTGGGGAATTCCATAAGCTGCAATCCGAGACCGGTTCCATAATTCTCCTCGGCCATTTTATGTATGTATTATTTTTCGATTCCCCGGTCATTTGACATTTCACAATGAAATAACCGGGGAATCGGAAAAAATACATAAAATGGCCGAGAAAAATTATGGAACTGTTTTCGGATTGTAGCTTATGGAATTCCCCAGCATTCCCCACATATACCACGACAGTAGGAATACATTTTCATTGAAAATATCGCAGCGGCGAAAAATTTCACTCTCCAGGTCAGTACTACGCTTAACGTGGTGGAGCTAAAATCAGTTTTGGCTGTGTAATTTGTTAATCGTGTATCCGACAACCAAGTGCTGGGACTGGAAACATTTTTTTTTGTTAGGGCACAATTTGTCTTCACACTCCACTTCTTCTTCTCTGTACTGTAACCCCTTGTGGGGCATGGTGCGTTCACTCAGACAATTTCGAGTCAACGTTACATTGCATATATGTAATTTCCTATCCGCACATGTACGGAAATTTTGGAGCACGCCAAGATTCGATCTCGGGGCCTCTAGATTATTAGCATCGTAGAATGCGACTCAACCAAGTGAGCCACAGAGCTCCACTTATACATTTACAAATATACAAAAACATAGCGTGTTAAGAAAATCTCGAAAATATTTTCATTAAAAAAAACAATCATTCAAAGAGTCTGATTTTGTTAATTAAATTTAAAAAAATCTCCAAAATGAAAGTTTGTTTATGTCATTTTCAGCCTCCATTTGGTAGCTAGTGTAGATACTAAGTAGCTGCAAAATGGCAGTCCACGATGCCAGTTTTTGGACGCGCATCCATTTAGCAGCCATTTTATATTAAGGTGACCAGACACTCGAAGGCCCAATGCTGTACACATTGCGGAATTCGGCTTTCAGGCAAACCCTCAATCACACAATTTGCTCCTCCCACCCCCTCCTTTCACGCCGATTTAGAGAAAGCATAAACATGTCACGATTCTCAACATGAGGCTTGCCATAAAACGACCACATATTCGCCTTAGTTTCATAAGTAATTTCTTGGTAAACGGAATTAAGTAGCCAATATGTGGTGAACCTTGTTGGTACTGTCGATACTAAACAGGACCCATAAACACCATAAGCATGTGAAGTACAAATGTATGTTTTAGCCCGCAAAGCTACAACAAGGAATGGCATAGCATAGCTAGGGATAGCAGGCGTTTAGAAGGGGCAAGCCCGACATTTTTCTAACACCTTGAGCGCGCAATTTTCTTAGGGGGTAGGGATAGGTCTAGGTATGTAATGCATATATACTAAGATTTCCCGTCTAACTAAATTGGCGGTCCCATTATGTTATTAAAGATGTTACACATTTTCAAACCATATTTTAAGAAAGGACAATTGTGAATGACCTCTGTTGCATTTCAACGATACCTCTTGCACGTGTTTAGCCTTTACGTCTTAATTACACGCAATTCGCCTACGAAACCTTTAGTCAGTGCTTTTTCAACTTTTGAATTTCGAGATTGCAATCTCAGCATTGTGCGAATGATGATGACTCTTTTTCTGTCTCTGACTAGCCGAACCCTAAAACAGAAATAATGTAGGTACCATAGTCGTATATTTGAAGTACGGAAATTTTGGTGCCGTGCTAGGAGTCGAACCCGCATTTTCATGCTCTCTAATATCGTAGTGCAGAGATTTCTTAGAGATGATACAGTAGTAAAAAAATGCCGTGATCATCGGCCTGCTTACTTAATAGCTTCGTTTCGATTATTGCAATAGATGAACTGATACCTAATTGGGCAGATAATTCTTAAGCGGTTGTCGGCTTTCCTGGCAGGGTGGCTTATTGTAGTTGCGATGTTTCTGGAGAGTATGCATTCCTCCATATGGTTATATTAGTGATATTTTATTGAATTTGATGACGGCTGTATCTTCTAAACCTAGGCCGCTATAGATTAAATTTTCACCTAATTTCGGCAGTGCGGTGCTCCATACAAGTCTACCAAATTTCAAAATTTTCCGTTCAAAAATTTGCGAGTTATGGACAATTTTCAAAAGTGCGATTTGGGCAGTTGTAACTCCTGACAGCGGATAGGCAGGACCTTAAAATTTGGAGGAAATGTGAGCGCCAAGTAGCTGTTCAAACTACAAGTGTGACAATTCAGAAATATCGTTCAAAGTGTTCCTAAGTTATAGAAAATTAACAAACATAAAAGTGCAATTATCTCGCTAAATATCAATTGTACAGAAGTCTAACTTGACACCATAAATCGCTTCTTTTGACGGTTGTAGAGCCTTGAAATGTTCACCAAATATTGGACAGTGCGGTGTTCCACAAGTTTGCCAATTTCATATTTATTTGACAAATTTTATGGAGAATTTTCGATTAGAAAAGACAAAAGTGCGATTTGGGCAGCTACATCTGTTGAACGCGAAGAGGAGGAAGAATTATGAGCGCGAAGTGTGCTAAATTTCAGAACGATCAATCAAAGAGTTCCCGAGTTATCGAAAATGAACGTTTGCCAATTGAAAGTGCGATTATCTTGCTAAAAACACTTTTAAACAGACAAGACTGACCACAGTCCTCACCGAGGAGCTTAATATGTAGCGGTTTAGGTTTCTTGGTAGGTCATTGGGAATGCTGTACATATTGCTGTACACTTACTATAGTCTAAGAAAATTGGACCAAAATATGGGCATCGAACGGCAAAAATCCTACATCGGAATTTTTTTTTGATTATGGTTAGGGATGGTCCCGAGATTATGGCATAGAAAGTCCCACCCGATCGGGGGCCGCAACCTTAAAAAAAGGGGGGAAAGGGCGACATTTTTTCGTTTTTTTGCGATTATTTAGAAAACGGTAAGAGATGCATAAAAATGGGCTGAGGACGAAAAAAAACTAAATAAAATTACCTTTCCAACGATATAAAACACATTAGAGTTTAAGTAAATATTTCGGCGCTAGCCTAACAAAATAAATTAGAATACTTTCATTTTAGACCTTTCTTAAAAGCTCCATAACTTTTGAAAGAATGCTAGTTCAGCCGTAAAATTTGGTTTAAGTATTCACAATAAGTTCAAGATCATTTTAAGGTAAACATTGAGTCGCTCCCGTCAAGGACCCCATTATCCCCCCATTTTAATTTTTCAAAACGGCACATCCATAACTCCCCCCAAAATTGAAGCAGAGTGCTAAATTTTGGTTTGTTGGGATTGAAGGTCATAGTGACCCCGCCCACCAAAAATCAGCTCATTCGGATAAAAGCTAAGGGTATCTCCCATACAAAGTGACCCATCAGGAGTTTTTTCTACGTACTACTCATTTTATAAACTGTAGAACAAAGTTGTCTTGGGTCACTTTGTATGGGTTTTATCCGAATGAGCTGATTTTTGGTGGGTGGGCTGACTATGACCTCCAATCCCATCAAACCAAAATTTAGCACTCTGCTCCAATTTTGGGGGGAGTTATGGACATGCCATTTAGACAAATTGAAATGGGGGGATAATGGGGGTCCTTGACCGGAGCGACTCAATGTTTACCTTAAAATAATCTTGAACTTATTGTGAATACTTATAAAAAAATTTACGGCTAAACTGGCATTCTTTCAAAAGTTATGGAGCTCTTAAAAAATGTCTAAAATGAAAATATTCTAATTTATGTTCTAGTCTCACGCCGAAATATTCAATTAAACTCTAATGTGTAATATATCATTGCAAAGATAATGTTATGTAGTTTTTTTTCGTCCTCAGACCATTCTTCTGTATCTCTTACCGTTTTTGAAATAATCGCAAAAAATCGAACAAAATCCCCCCTTTCCCCCCTTTTTTAAGGTTGGGGACACCCGATCGGTTGGGACTTTTAATGCCATAATCTGGAACAATTCTCAACCATAATCCAAAAAAATTTCCGATGTAGGATTTTTGCCGACCAAATATGCCATTTTTCTTAGACTATATAGTTGTTACAACGCCATCTAGATATATCATAGCCGCAACTCAGCTGTACAATGACGTCATGGATCCGTATTGAATTGTTCGTCGAACACGGGCAAACAACAACAATGTCATAAGAGGCAACAACAATGCAATGCAATTTCAACTGCGGATTTGACGTTTACGAGTCTACATTGCGGCCTTAATATATAGACGGCGGTGGTTGTTATCGATTTACATCGATTATCCGAACTAATGCTGACCAGGGTGGTTCGGATAAATGAAAGTTCGGTTAATCGAGCTTCCGTAGAAAAAATAGAAAATAGCCTAAATGTGAAATTACGCGACAAACTGAAAACGTGTAAAACGACTAGAACTGAACAAAAATTAAAAAAACGAGGTAATTGAGCGATGCAGAAGAGAGGTTGCTTCCGTCAGACCCTCGATTTTTCATTTCCACTGAATAACAGTACAATAATGGCATTTGGTGCCGTTTTTTAATCCAATAAAACCTTATTGTAGCACTAAATTATGCTTCAAAAAAGGTGTACGTCATTTGCTTTATATCATCATTTTCTGTCATTGAACGAATTTGCAAAAAAAAATAGAAAAAAAAAATTTCCGCAGCTAGCATCGAACCCGTGTCTGTTGATGGCCCGTCCTACACGCTACCACTTAGCCAACCTCACATATAGTCAGCATTGCTCGTAAACACTACAAATCGATACCTTAGAGTTAGAGCACAATAGTGCTAAGTCCACTTTTCAACATTTGGAGAAAACGCGAAAATAAGGTTTCAATCCTTGTTCCCATCTTGGATAACTTAATTTTTGCAAATATTTTTAGCTTTTTAAGCAGGTTACACTGTCAAAAAGATAATTATATTAAAATCTGGCAATCAATAGTTATAATTTCTAAGGAAAATCTAGAAAAAAAGAGGAAAGTACGGACTTAGCACTATTGAGCACTTCATTTTGTACCAACTATGGACTTGACGGAAGAATGTTCGTATTGTCGTTACAATATTGTAAAATGTGGATGAAGTGAGAATATTTTTAATACGTACATACCATGAGACGCAAGCAATTTATTGTATTTCCACCAGATCGTATCCATGAAGCAAATGTACAAGTACCATACAAATTTGAATGGGAGGTGCGCTGTTATATCCTGTACTCGACACTCGACTCAATAAAATGGATTTTCGTTCTGTTAAAATCTAAATCCGCCTGTGAATGGTCCTGTCCACACGCGAAACAAAAACGCGAGAACAAAACCGGTTTTTATATGAAAATTTAATTTTTCCTTGCCTTGCTCCTCGCGAATCTCTTCTAAAAAAAAACGGTTTTCATCTTGTCTTGTTTAGACAGGCTGAATGGACAGGCTGAATGGAATTAAGAGTTTAAATCCAATTCCGCCTTTAGATGGCTTCATTTGACGCAAATATTAAATAAAAATTAAAAAAAAACTCGAGTCCATCCAGCTTTTCATATTTTCTTGAATTTAGTCAATGAAAATCAAACTACAGTAGAGCCCCGATATTCCGGATTGATTGGGACCGGATCCTATCCGGATTATTGAATTGTCCGAATTTTCGAAATGCACTAACTTACACCTTGGTGGACAGTATTTATACCTACTCAAATCATAGCAAAGATTACCATTCTAACGATAAATTAATAATTTGGTATCTTAAGTTTATATAGCAGTAAGCTTGAACAAACCTTATGACATTGTCGAATTTTATGAAAATTTAAACAAAATTTGGCAGAAACCCGAATCCGGAATATCGAACTTCCGGATTTTCGGGGTCCGGATTATCGGAGTCCTACTGTATCCAAATTGAGAATTGAAAATTTAATTTTGAATTAAACTGTAACTCATCCGTCACTTCCTGTCAGCGTCATCTGTATGCTCACACATGAACGAGCTCGGTTCTAGCGCGAGTTGTTCAACTTAAAAGCAAAATCGCTCTCAACCCTGCAGAACTGCACTATCGACTCACGGGGGGAAATGGCAAATAACTTTGACAACCGCGACAACACGCGCCGCATTGCCCACAAATTTGCTGTCAGTGTCATTTTTCCGATCGAATGGCTGACAGCGGCGGTGGTGAGATGTCTGATTTTTGTGCAAAAACCGCGGCATTATCGGATGATTTAAATCGTCTCGCGAACGGTTCTATCGACCATAAAACGGACAAGAGTGTTGTGCATTTAAGAAATCGTGGATTAAACGGTACGGTCAAATCGAGTGTGGCAAATCATCAAGAAAAATCAAAGCTGGTGAGTGGTGTGTCTATGGTCGAGTGTGTACATATAAGAAAAACCGCAATGAGGCAATTTAGTCGAATTGCTGGGGGTTGGGGAGGAAAATTGAGCCAAGATTCCATTGTTAGTATATACTGTGTAGCCCCCACGTATCATGGAATTGGGTCACACCTCTGCCTTGTATGGAGACTTCAACAAAAAAATTTTGGAATGGAATGTCGTCCTTCCGATGTATGATAATCGCTGGCCAAGAAGAAGTCAATGCAATTGCGCCGGCTAGGCTGGCCGCCCGATCGATCATTTTAATAAATTTATTGGGGGCGCGCTCTATTCAATAAATTTGATAGGGGCATGTCATTCTCCAGTGATGGCAAGAACTTGATATGGTTGCAGTGAATTGTGTTGTGATTTGAAAGCCAAGTATTATATGGATTCGGAGCCGGTTGTTTTTTTACAGTGACGCTGGTTAGTTATTGGATAGTCCGTCATTGTTAACAGCTTGCCATAATTTTAGTTTATCGGTTTACACTACTAAATGTGAATTTATTAGAGTGAAAGCGTAGCATGCACCCGTGATAAAATTTGTGTGCACATAACTCGCTTATCTATATTTTGCTAATCTTGAAAAGAAACGATCGGCTCGTGCGTGTATTACTACACAATACTCCGGCATTTATCATCAATCGGACCATACTAGACCGTACGATGTGTGGACGTTATCTGCCGGGGCTTGGGATTTCGCGAATAGTTTTCATGGTCAGTTTCTTTTTCAATGGGGGCAATTCGTGTCAACAGCGCACTTTTACGCAGAAGTGTGTTTGATAAAGCGGTATTTGTCGTTGTTGGTTGACCAAGCAAAAATCCAAATGAAGGCGATAGCAGACATCGACATAAATCCCCGCGGTAAAATCCACAATTCGATTCAATTGCTTTAACGTTTAGACTTTTTGACATGATAACGATAAACCTCAACTTGTTAGTCCGCAACCCGCAATTTTAAATCGATCCGCGCTTAAAATTCGAAAAAATTGGAATTAAGTTTTCCCTTCACACAATTTTGGTAAGGAAGAACCTAAAATTCTGCGCATAATATGGATGTGCAATGCTAGTATTACAACTGGTGATTGGCAAACCGTTAAGTTGGATGATGCCATCAACAATCGCAGGTGTGCCATTCTGTTGATGAACAAGCTATCAATGATTCCACTCATCGAATCAGGCGGGCTCGTGGGCTTCATCAAAATTACAGCCGAATTAGACATTCAAGAGACAGGAGATGATCATGAACACGCACTGGTAACATGCTGGTTTCCTGATGAAGATGAACCTGGGACGACATCAGGTGGCAACCTGTAGCGATACGTATACCAGCATTCTGGCATACCTGGATCTTACTCTAGTTTGTGTCACAAACGGTTTGCGACCACAGCGGTGCTGCATAGCCAGGGATTGTCTACCTATAGCTTTGTAAGTGATCAGCTTGGTTTCTTTGTCCTAGCCCCAGGAGCTGCCGGCCAGTGACGTTGTTCCTACTGTGTATTTTGTCGACGACGTCCTCGACATGACTTTTCGACCCCAGGGATCTTGGGATTTGTAACATTCATCCTACGTCTACCACGTACTTGTTATTGAGAGTTCCTGAGCCTGATGGCCATAACCTCCCTCCCTTGCGGGACGACAAGATTTATCCGACTGATAGCCGGAAGGGTGTTCTCCGCCGGGATGGGATGCGACTCTAGCTGGTCGGCTTGTCTAACACCACAAACCCCCTCGAGTCCAACGCCTAGATGGGTAAGGACCATGGTCCCCTGGGCACGCCCATCCCCGAGGTACACTATTCGCTAAAGATTTCTCAATAGCAGGTGTGATCCTCCCTTGGTCCCCTTTCGGTAGAACTAACGAATTCGGATCGCCAGCCGCAGGATCGTTATGCCTGTTTACTACTCGTCGGCTTAAAGCAGACTCGTAGCGCTACCGTTCATATAAGTCTGGCCCCCGTCCGTTTACTAAGCAGCAATTTTACTCAGGCCGTGTGGTCGTCAATCCACAAACCAGCTAGGTATAGGCGCATAGGCCATTCTCCCTAACTAGCCCCTTCGTGGCTTGGGTTATGCGAAGCCGCCAGCTCCGAGACTGGACACGTACGCTTATAATGTGTTTCTCCCCTACGAGGAAGCACTACGTTGTGTAAGCTGGTATGGCTGACTATTCGAAGGAATAGGGAAAAACTCAGCCATGCTGTCTACCCCATACATGACTAGGGAGCTCGAGAACGTCATCGCCCGACGGTCTTTGTACAGATCCACGCCATGGCGTACCAACCATACCAGGGGCCTCCCTGCGCTGCTCAGGTACGTTGTGTCGCAACCCACCAAAGGCCTGTGCCACAAGGACACTGACCCCCTTTTGCAACAGTGGGAACAACGTCGTCATCATGCTTACCAGTACAGATCATAAGCTCCCCCGAAAATTCCTGCGTCCAAGTGGTGAGAAGTGTTGCTGTACATTTAGACGTCGATATGACTAGGTTGCGGATACTGATAAACTCCATCAGTTTTTCAATATAGTCATTCAGTTGGACATACATACCTTTTAAATCATTCTCCGTGATGAGTACGGTGCAATCATCTGCATAGGAAATTCCGGGTTTGTTGGAAGGCTCGCCAAGTGGATGTTAAACGATGTAGGGGAGAGTGCGCTACCTTGTGGAACTCCCTGCTTAATTTTCCTATGCTTTGAACAACTGCCTCGAAACTGTGTAGGATTGCCTCCCAGTTAGGTAGTACCTCTTGTGCAGGAATTGCATATTAAGAAGATCGGCCAACAGCGCAGAGTGAATGACCGTGTCGATGGTTTTCGACAGGTCAAGAGCCACTAGGACGGTTCTGTCACAGGACTTTTTCTGGTTGGGGCCATTGGGGATGTGATGGGTGATCAGATCCAGAGCTGTTGTGGTACTATGCATCTTCCTGAAACCATGCTGGTGAGAAGCTAGCTCAGCATGTGATACAAGGTTGGAGTGGATGAGTGTTTCGAACGTCTTTGCAACGGGCGATAAATGTGTGATTGGACGATAGAATTCGGCTTTTAACGGGTTTAAGAAGGGGGGACGATTCACCCCTTTTTCCCAAATTCAGGGATGATAAGCGTGGATATCGACAAGTTGAAAGCCATCGTTAGATATTCGATGTCCGGAAGATCTAGATGTTTCAGCATGACCATTGAAATGCCATCTGGTCCAATGGCCTTGGTGGGGATGATGTCAACCGTTCGGTTACGAATCCTTTTTATTTTGGAGTAGAGCATCTTGGTTTTGGGGTGTTCCATAAATTGCATAGTGAACAAGTTCGCGCAAAGTTTCGGATTTGCGATGGTTTTCCTACCGAATCTGATGGCTACACTGACCTTGTCTTTGGTTGGATGAGACAGGGCGCGGACCATAGCCCAACGTTTTGAGAGGTCGCAGCTTTCGAGATGCTGGTTCCATTTCTCTTTTTTGTAGGTATTGACTTGTCGATTAATTTCGGAGTTAAGCTCCTGAACTTTGGAGTCTGCCGGATTGGCGTCTCTTAAGTTGTCCCGTTCGTCGGATAACCTTGAGGCAGCATTTGGGATGGCTGAACTTTGGGAATACGCCCTGCCGGAATGAAGCGAACTGCCGCTTTGACGATGACGTTCCTTATATTCTTTTCGGCTTCCCTATCGTTTGTTGGAGTAGGTAGCGCGATAAACTTCGTTGTAGTGAATGCAGTCAAACCCTCTCAATTTGCCTTTTTGTGATTGGCAAACGTACGCTGTTCTGACGTCGTCAGTTCGGCTGGTTTATCATTATTTATGATAATGGGGAGGTGATCGGAGGGAGGGGTCGTAGTAGCCTCCCAGCGGGTTTCACTTATCAAACTGGCGCTCACCATATAGTTGTGTCAGGTGGACTATGGCAGGCCACAGCGATGCGTCCTGACGAAATTCCATTAAGTGTGCAGAAATCTGATGGGTCTAGTTTGGACGCCATACCCCTGGCATCGTTGCCGAGGAGATAGTGGGGTGGCTGGGGGCCGACCCGCGTTCAAGCAACCTTGGGCAACAAAAGACAACTCGTCATACTATCCCATTTTCCTTAAGCCTGAGCATGACATCATGCTCTGCAGCAGGTAGGTACACCTCAAAGACCTAACGCGGATTAAGAGAATTGAGAGCAACCGCGCTGAGATTAATGCTCCCAATTTGACGAAAAAACATATAGGACACATCCGCACACATAAACAAGCTTCCTGCATCGAACCTTCATGGCTCTTGCCATGGAGTGGTGTTTTGCAACACTTGGCCGTTTCTTTGATGAAACGGAAGGGGTCAGCCCTGAAGAGGCGTGTATTTCCCGTGTGACAGCGGGGCTGCCATCGGGAATGGTCGCCACATGTTGTCCATTGTTGTAGATGGCGTTGTGTACGCCAACTGCGTCTCCCTGTTCTCTGAAATGGTTCAATTGGATACTGCGTCTCAGCCGTCTCTAATTTTCGACTCTCTCGACCCCGACACGGATGGCAAAGAGTACATCACGATGGTTGAGAAGTCATAATGGTAGGCGTAGGGTTCTTACAAATTAACCTTCATCGCACAAAAACAGCATCAGCTGCTGTTTTCAATCGCCGGGCGATGGCGATATCGTAGTACGAGTGGCTCTTGGTTATTGTTGTTCATCAGGAGAGATGGCTGGTGGTTTGGGGCCAAGTCAGTGGCGGTTACTCCTTAGGAGCACATGAGCACGTGAACCCCCTACGCTCATCATAACCATCACATCGTAAAATTGCTTTCCTACCTAAAATTTTATATCATAGAATTTAAAGCAAAACTTCAAATTTATTTAAAAATCGATGTCATGTATCTTAAACCCGCGAAGAGTAACCGAAATATTGATAACACAAGTCAAAGAACAAGCCACCTATTCTCTAATCGCACGTGCGGTTAGAGTTGCTTGTATCCATCATTCGTTTCCATACGATCCTATGCGATGTCCCATAGTATCAATCGACGCAGACTCGCTGGCATAGGAGCACACAAAATATGTGCGAACAGTGGAAGAATTGCGTGCGAGCTTCAGAATCGGTGATGTTTTTTCGGTTGATTTGTTGTGAATTGATGCATTTTGCATTGTTTGTATGAATATTTATGATTACATCTTATTAATTGCTCAGTTTTTTCTTCTTTATGTGGAAAGGTATGGGCACATAAATTTAAATAAGGCAAAAGTAATGACGAATGTACTCGTATTAAGTATGGCTATGTAGTAAACAATAGCGACGTTTTTTTCGTATCGCGTGTAAATCTGACTCGAAAAAAACGATCGCGGGTAACATCCCGGTTAAGACCAAACAGCTGACACTTGACAGTTTTTGCGCATCTTTAACTCACCTTTGTCGGCTTATTTTATAGATGTGGTGGATTTTATCACAAAAGATGATTATTTCTTTGCAAAATCTTTTCTCGTGATGAGAAAAACTCTCACATTTGGTTTGAAAAAACAAATATTTCCCCTATGCGTCCGCCATCTACATTTGAGCTCTATCCCGTGTAGAATAGTTGCACGCGTGAGCTCTACCGGGGTGTCTTTTTTTTTAAATGAAGTTCTATCTAAACCTGCACGGGATAAACACAATAAAACGTACCTAATATTTACAAATTATTAGGTGTGTTTTTTTGGTTATCCCGTGTAGGTTTGGGTAACGAAACTCCATATAAAAAAAATGCCAGCTGATCCACCTGTCATTTTTTTTATATGAAGTTTCGTTACCCAAACCTGCACGGGATAACCAAAAAAACACACCTTATATTTCTAATTTGGAAACATGTATGGATTATGTAGTGTTACCAACAAAATAATCGTGTAATAATAATTGTAATTAAAAATTGTTTAACCCATGTTGTATAATTTTTGTACACAATTTTAGAGCTATATTCTTAGTATGTGTTGCTGATTATGTATGTGCTCTGATTAAAATCCGTTAAAAAAATCTGATGCATAATTTGGTACAATGATATGAGTGGTTCAGTGTTTGGAACTAGAACTCTGATATTTACTTTTGTGTATCTATTATTCGAGAAATAATTGAAAAAAATTGAATTTTTAATTTATTGAATTAACATGCATAGTGAAAGAAAACCGTTTCTATCTGTAACTATATTTGCAGAAATTAAATATTAATTTATTTTTTGTTGTAGTTCAATATATTACGCTTCTTATCTTACTAAATTCGATCATTTTTATTGGCCTAAAATTTAGTAACCACAAAAAATCTCTATTTATATAAAAAAAGCTAATGAAGCTGAAAAGAAAATTCTTCAATTAAAAAAGAGGTACAAAATGGTGCAAAGTACAAGGTTTACTGAAGTTAGGTATTCACATAATTTTGAAAAATTAGGCCCTCTAGTTTGTTTCAGTTGTGAACCCCCAATTTGGGGGGTCACGAGCCGCCACTGGGCCAAGTACAAGTTCGTTTGCGAGAATACCAATAGCCAGTGGCGGCTCGTGAAGTACAGAGCCGGGTGGGCAGATTTACCATCAGGAAATAATACTATACATGCATATCCACTGTTTTTTAATGCGTTAAAATTGTGCTCTGTGTTAGTCTGTCCATTTTAATGTTTTTAAGCTTGTTGTATTTACGTATGTATTAGGTGAATCGTTTAGAGTTTTTTCTTACAAATCAGTTATGCTCAATCGCACCATGAAAATGCATACAGATAGCTACAGTTCGGAATCCTATATTACATCAATTTTTTTGGCAGAGAACGGTCGCAATGTGGAAAAATAATCCAGTATTTACCTTTCAAAAAATTATATTCAATAAGTAAATATTAAGCACTGCTCCTTTTAATGGTAATTCAAATTTGGATTCCTTTTTTCTTTTTTTTTTCATTTGAGGCTAGAAAAGGCAACCCAAACGGATCACCTAATATATGATTAATTGTAATGATATATTAAATTATGATGAGACATTATGTCCGAAAGTTTTTTACTTAAAATTATTTTTTTAAAGCAATGCCAACATTCTTTCGCACAATAACAGGACATACCTACAAATCTTCCTGTATAAATAATTTATCAAAGACAATTCCTGTAAATTAGGAAGTTAGTTATACATACTTTCAAGCTGCTATGTATTTCTACAATTATGCAAATAAAATGCACTGCCCAGCACGAGCTAGCGGGGAGGGTTTAGATCCCTCTTGCCATGGGGAGGAAAAAGGTGTGAGGAATAGAAGTGGGAATTTTTTTCTATATCATGCACATGCAATAACATAACAACAAAAAAATATCATTTTTTTAAGTACATACAAACTAAATTTAAAACTTCCAGATCATATAGAGGTGAAAATATAAATAGGTATATCTATATCAAGCAAAATACATATTAGATCAAATAAATAAGATTTTAATATTAATCCCATCACCAAAATAAATATTTTATAATAGTAATTAATAACACTAAAATGTAGGGAATCAGAGAAAAGCGATTAGTGTTTTCTAAAAACATACGTAACAAATAAAAAATAAAAAACGGCCGTTGATAACGTAATCATGCACTACTGCTAAAGAGTATAACGCCTCCAAACCACTTCAAAAAATGAAGAAAATCTGACAAAAACACACGCACAAATTAAATACTCTACAATGCACCATGCACAATTTAAATGCGAAACGGCCTTATTATTATATCCATGCACTACGCGTATGGCTATGCTACGAGTATCTAACTACTAGAACAGCTCCACGGGCCACGCGCTCGCGAACGTTGCAGAAGTTCATGGATACCTACTAGTGTGTAGTAAAGGGCATGCCCTTAAGTGAAGTTCAGATACTTTCAATGCGCATGCGTTGAACGTATAAGAACATTCATCGTGTCTCTATGTGCTATGGAATAGCTATAGAATAGATTGATGGTACATGTGGGCAGAAAGGCATTCTGCCCATAGGTTTTGAGTTGAGATGATGATGTTGATGTGATGAGCAGATAAATAAACGAAGTATGAATGGGCGCAATGCAATGTACATAATGGTTGGTGATTCACGCGTGCGCTTCTTATAATTATTCAATTGATATCAATATGAGCTTTCGCTTATGTAGAGGAGAGGATTTTTTTATATTGGCAATTTAATCGTGATTAAGTACTAATGAATGGCTATTGTCATTTGATTTGAAGGAAAGTTACGTTACGTTAAGTTAGATATGCATGTAGGTACCGAAGTGAATCAATTATGTTCTAAGAAATAATTTTTATTTTATTTTTATTCTTAGCTAGCATTTTGTAGGGTGGGCAGTGCCCTACCTGCCCACTTAGACCGGCCGCCCCTGCCAGTAGCCTTTAGAACCTCTTGTTTGTGAATGTTTGCAATAGCCGCCTTGTAGTCGGAGTTATCGAAGGGAACTTTTTTATATTGTTGGACTTCACGCTCTTTGTCTCTGATTGAGCGTCTAATTCGACGTGGAGATGTTTTGTTTATAAGTTGGTTGTTCGAATGGTTAGTTCGATAACATCCGACTAAATATTGCTTGGTAAGAAGCTCATTATGACTTCTCAAAGTCATCATTTTTGTCTCATGATATAGGGTGTCCTGTGAAGACATCTTAACACAGCCGGTGACGGTGCGTAGTGATGCGTTTTAACTAGGGGGCGACCAATGGCTTTGTACGAAGCCAATAGCGTTTCTTTATCTGTACCCCATGTACTACCGGCAAGAGCTTTAAGCATTTTGTGTGTATTCCTAAGTTTAGCACGGATGGGTTCAGCATAGGTGTTGAATTTGCCACCAAGGATTTTGGGAGTTTGTGTAGTTGGTATGACGATGTGGGTGTCCATATGGATCGGTAGTTGTGTGTTGTACTCCTGTTTGAAGCTGGTGAACAATGTGGCGGAGGACTTGGGCGCTGATAGCTAAAATTTTGGTTCGCGAAAAAGGTGTTAAGGACAAGCATTTACTCGTTGATGAGATCGCACATTTCAGGAATGTCGTTGCCAGTTGCCATGATGGTCGTCGGCGTAGGAGATGATTTCAAGTCCCATTGGTGGTGTGGGAAGTCCTGACATGTACAAGTTGAAAAGAGTGGAAATAGAACACCACCTTGGGGAACGCCTTGTTTAATTTTTTCTGAGACTTCCCGTTTCTAAACTCGGTGCAGGATTGACGACCGACAAGGTAATTTGCGATCCATATGTGAGGCGGAGTGGTATTGCGGAGATCAGTCAGCAGTAGCGTTATGGTTAACTGTATCAAACGCTTTTGATAGATGGAGAGCTACAAGGATGGCGCTCTTGCAAGGTTTCGGCTGGTTGAGTCCGTTAAAGATGTTGGATGTAATAACATCAAGAGCGGAGTTGGTACTGTGCATCTTTCGTAAACCATGTTGGTGCAAGGTGATCTTCCGATCTGTAGGATGTTTGTACTTCAAGCGGCTTTCTTCATCCACATCGGGTTCCCCCTGCCATTCATCCTTAAACACTGTTATCATCGTCACAATACTATCTACCACCCAAGAGCGCGACAAAACTCAATAAATTCCTTGAAAACTATTAACTAATGCTCAATTTGTATACTGTTCCTCCCAGTCGCAGACTTATTCGTGCCTGGGATAACGCATCTTTAAGGTTTGTGTTCGTAGAGACGACTCATGGGATGATCGCTCAGCGACCGAAGTTTAGCATGCAATTCCCAGCCCTATTTGCATATTTATTGAATGTGGCTACATTCCTTGTCTCGGCTGTGACCTAAAGGAGCATGCATGTCTGTATAATATATGTATGCATATAGTGCTTACAAATTGTGGTTTAACTGCGATCGCTGAGCGATCATCCCATGAATCGTCTCTACGAACACAAACCTTTAGACTGGAAAATCCACCACGTTTCACCCTAAGAAAATTTAATCTTAAATCGAGAAAACGTGTAATATTCCTATAGCAAAGTGCTAATCTTATCATAAAACTGACTTGTCGTCAATTTCTCTAATTATATATGTACCGAGCATACATACAAGTACATGAAGGTACTATGTACATATTTGCAGAAAATAATTACACTTTGTCACACTTTTGTTTTTTTTTTTATTTTTTTATTTATGACCATGTAAGCATAGTATTTTCTGGCGAAATTCCAAAAACGATAACTTCTAACTAATAAACATGAAGCGATTCGCAAATTCACTTCTTTCATTGACAACAAACATAGATCATCATGGACATGGGGTCTTATCGCGAGTGCTGATTCAATCTGTTCGATTGGAAAGTCGGAAGAGATTTTCATAGAAATGATTCACCTCACAAGTGCATTTTATTATCTTGGGGATTGTCATTGAATTGATATATGGTTGTTTTCTTTTTTTTTTAACTGTTGGTTGGGAAACCTGATTTGAAATAAAATTCTCCGAATTTTGTTAATTTTACGAAGATATTTAAAAATAATGATTATGATAATAAAAGTCGAAAGATATTTTATGAATTGTATTGCATTTATTGCAACTTATATAATGTAGAAGTACAAACGTAAGTATAAGTAGTAAAAATACGGTGGAGCTAATCTTACTTAATTTCGATACGTTAATAGGTTTTGAAAACAAAATCCGATAAGTTTTTCCTTGGGTAAAAATCGTAGATCTATGATCTGCTGAGATATTACCGCCAAAACGGGCGATGTGCCTACACCGCAGGTCGAGCAACGCGGAACCATGGAGCGGTATAAAGAACGAGGCAAGGAAGAAGAAGAAAAAATCGTAGATCTACATTGGGTGAGGTTACGAAACAAAGCCTTTGCGTATGTTCCAAAAACATGTTTGCCGTTCTGATTCCCTAACTGCCATTTTGCGGATCAGAAATAACCTCCAGTTCTTTTCGTTTACATGTTCCACAAAGACAGACTAATGAAAAGAACCGGAGATTATTTCTGATCTATCGATACGGCTAACGAAGATCTATTGTGTGAACATAAATTCAGCCGGTTACCTTACGACGAAGATAGGGGTAATTTTTTTGCAGGTTTGAGGCGGTCAGCATAGGTGAAGGAACAGCTAAAAAATGGGCTGACCGGCAGTCAGATTTAACACATGCACATAAATTCAGCCGGTTACCTTAGGACAAAGATTGAACCTCAAAATAAATTATCACAAACATTGCGTAATTTCCCTAACAAAGAACCGCTAAATTTTGGGCTGACCAGCAGTTTTGAACAGAAGCGGTGATGAACTACCACCTGTACACATTTTCAGCCGGTTATGAAGGTGGCACTGACTAGACTATCATCAAGGAGATTGGCAGCATCGGGAGGTATTACAGCGAATTCACAGTCCGGAGCACCAGCGGACTAATCGAAAAACTTGCCGTATTCGACGATCTAGGCATTTGACGTAAAGGCGCCTTACTCGAACATACCGACAAAGGGAGCAATCTGGAAATTGGAGGAGTGGCTCACGAAAACCAGCAGCAAATCGGAGGACATTAAAAGGTCGAAAGCATTCGCAAAGCTAGCAGCAGTGTGTTGATACTTACCGCTGCTAGAGAACTACTTTACTTGGAGAGGTTGGTTCTACAAAACCACCGCAGGTACTATATGCAATGTGCTGTCCCCTCTTATTAGCGAGGTATTCAGGGCCACCATCGAAACTAAGATTAAGCAACGAGGTGTCATGCCAATGTTTTGGCCGAGAGGTACGTTGGGGAGCGAATTTTCACTGGCAGCAATAAAATAATAAAAACACATAACATTCACAATGAAGCAAGAACATTTTAGGGCATACAAATAATCAGGAAATATCGGCAATTAGAACTCGACATACACTCCGCGACAATATAATAGACGCACTCAAAAATGCGACGTAATTTTTTGAATGTTGAGAATATTTCGATTAAATTTTATATTTAATTCTCTTTTGTGATGCTGCTTGTTAGCTAGCAACAATGAACCGAAAATTTACCAAATCAAAACGGCAAATTCAAGTTTATCATTTTGCAGCTGTTACAAGTGCGACAATAGGATAGATAGTCCCGAGGATTCGTGGGGCCCGTGGCAAAATCACGATGCGGGGCCCTTTTTTCCCAAAATACATATGTACATAATATTTAATTTAAATTAAAACGAGACCGAGGCTAAATTCGGGCGCGGCCGAAATTTGAATACCCGTCACATTTGAATGAAACTTAAGCTTCTTTTCTGTTAAAAATTTCTACCGTAGCTCTATGACGTGTTCCGATTCCATCTGTTCCTGGATGCATTGGGGTTAATCCAGGAACACGCTTGGATGTATTTTGGTTAAGATTCAAAAAGAAAAAAACAAGAAACTAATATTTGGGGGTTGGTTTGTATAACAGCCGTATGACGTAATGCTCCGATTCCATCTATTCCTAGATATATTTTAAGGCTCTACTAGGAGCACATTTGGGTGAAGTTTGGTTAAGATTGATTCACAAAGAAAAAAAGTTTTTCATACAAGAACCTATTTTCCAGCGGTTGTTTTGTATGACAGCCCTATGACATAGTGTTCCGATTTCGTCTGTTCCTAGATATGTTTAGTGGCTTTATTAAGAACACATTTGGGGGAAGGTCGGTTACAGTCGGATTAAAAAGGAAAAATTTTTTTTTAGAAGAGCTTAATTTTCAGTGGTTCGTTTGTATGACAGCCCTATGACGTAATGTTCGAATTCCATCTGTTCCTAGATATGTTTTGAGGCTTTACTAGGAACACACTTGGGTGAAGTTTTGTTAAGATTGGTACACAAAGAAAAAAGTTTTCTTAGGAAAACCTAATTTTCAGGGGCAGCCCCATGACCCCATGGTCCGATTCCATGCGTTCCGACATATATACAGCGTACACTAAAAAGAAACTTGCATACCAAATTTCAGCCCGATTGCTTCAAAACTGAGGGACTAGTTTGCGTTGCAACAGACGGACAGACAGACAGACGGACAGACAGACAGACAGACAGACGGACATGGCTTAATCGATTTCTCTCGTCACACTGATCAATAATATATATACTTTATATAGTCGGAAGTGCTTCCTTCTGTGCGTTGCAAACTTCATGACAAAGTTAATATACCCTTTCACATAGTGACGGGTATAAAAAAACCAGACCGAGGCTAATGTCGGGCGCGCCCGAAATTCGGATGATACCCTTCGCTCCCCTCGGGCGAAAAGTTTTTTGGGCGGACCTACGACTTGTATTTAATCCCCCCTATTCACATAATGTCTTACATAATCTTTTGTGTCATCAATTGAAATACATTCGTGTGAAATTTGGTTGGAATTGGTGCACAAATAAAAAAGTTTTTCTTATAAGCACCTAATTTGGGTAGTTAGATTTGTATGGCAGCCCCATGGCCCCATGGTCCGAATTAATCCATTCTTACATATGTTTCGTGTTGTCCATAGAAACACATTTGTGTAAAATTTGGTTGAAATTGGTACCCAAATAAAAAAAGTTTTTCTTAGAAGAACCTAATTTGGGGAATTGGGTTTGTATGGCAGCCCCATGACCCCATTGTCCGATTTTACCGATTTAAACACACAAACTCCCTGTAGCCAAAAGAAGCATTTGTGCTAAATTTAAGCTGCATAGCTCTTAAATTGGCCGAGTAAAACGCGTCGCAACAGACAGACGGACGGACAGACAGACGGGCATCGCCCAATCGACTCTCCAAGTCATGCTGATCATATATATATACTTTTTATATGGTCGGAGTTGCTTCCTTCAATGCGTTAGAAACTTCATGACAAAGTTAATATACCCTTTCACTCTATGTGCAAAGGGTATAAAAATGCTTTCTGAAAAACATGTGTGTTTTAGCATTTTTTTCGTTTTCAAATAATGTGAAAAATATTCGAATATTCGATTTAACTGAGAATCACTTTTCTGGCTTTCCTAGAAGCAAATTCATGGATTATGTTCTCCATGTTTGACGTTTTTGCCGTGCCACTTTCTATGGAAATGGTCGCAAGGACGTTCAAACGATCCTGTTCCATTTTCGATCGCAGGTAATATTTAATAATTTTTAATTTTGAGAAACTTCGTTCTTCTGAAGCCACTGTTTTAGAAATTAAATCTGCTCCACATATCAATTCGAGATATTCTGCCAATTTATCGCAACAAAACTTTAACTCACTTCCATTTTTTGAGTTTTTGTAAATCATATAGAAAACCCAAAAAATTAGAGTACTGCTGAAGCTCTAAAAATTTACTATTTATGCAATTACTGGCTTCGTCAAAATGGAAATAAAGAATCTGTTTTTAAAATGTGCCTCTGTGGTTAGCTCTTCTCTGTCAGTTTCCGAATTAGTTTCTTTTTCATCGAAAAAAGCCTTTCTTTTAGGTCGACGTCGAATTGTAAATTCGGGCTTTCTTTCAAGTTGTTTGATTATTTCCCTAGCGGAAATAATCGCTGATGAAAAACTAGTCTCGCGATAGTTTCGGATAAACTTTTTTAGCCCATAGATTTGTTGTATTGCGACGTCAAGCTGCATATTTTCAGCCTGCACAGTTTTGCTCACTGCGTCGACGGCATGAAGAATGTCATACCAAATAACAAGTTTTAAAACAAACTCATATGAACAGAGGCTATACTCAACCAATGATAGCGCTTCCGAACTCGCTGTAGTGATCTTTTATAGTACTTGCCATCGCAAGATTTCCTGTATCTGGTATCTCACAGCCTTCACGCTCTCAATCCGACAATCCCATCTAGTACTTGATAAAAGTTTCAAGGTAAGGCTTGTGCAATGTTTAACGATAATACTCCATCTGTTGAAACTGAAAACTAATCGTACAATCGTTGTATAATGCCATAGAAAGTCATTGCAGCCTTTTTACATTTGGCCATATTGGAGATTACTAAATTGGACTGTGGCCAGCACAGGGAACAAACATTGCTCGTTTATTATTTTTTTTATACTAGTACATACGTGTACACCTTTGTCTTTTCCATACATATTTGCACCTCTGTCAGAATCTTGACCCCCGCAATGCATAATATTTAGATTATTTTCTTCCAAAGCGGCAACTAAAACGTCAGTCAAGGCTTGGCCTGTCGTTGCGTTGACTTTCAAAAATTGTATGAACTTTTCTTCAATTTTGAGCTCATCTTGCCAATTACAGTAACGTTATGACGTTCCAACACAAAGCTTTAATTTGCTTCCATGGCAGTAAATAAGAAATGGGACATGGGACCAAATTGTTAAACACATTGAATATGATAAGTATTCAGATCAGGCGCGGGGCCTATGCAAGCGCGAGGCCAGGGGCGACCGCCCGACTCGCCCCCCTCTAGGGACGGCCCTGGACGCACCTACAAAAATTGGTAGTTAAACAAATGTTTTAAATCTTTTTTATAATTTTTTTTTATTATTAATAATGCGTATATCCTCCATCATTGCGTATGACTTCAAAATGTCTCTTTGACAAGGAATTGTACAAACTTTTTAAGTAGTCTAATGGGACTTGTTGAAAAGCCCCTTTGATTGCCGGTATTAGTCCTTCCCTGTTTTCGAACTGTCTTCCATCCGCATAAATTTTTCGCGACAACCACCCCCATAAATTTTCAATGATATTAAGATCAGGAGACATGGCTGGCCAGTCCAGAACTTCTTCGTGTTGGTCTGCAAACCATTGCTTTACACGACGACGTGCGGAGTGTATGGTAGCGTTGTCCTGTTGCTAAATACATAGTTGGCTGTTGAACTTATCGTTGAAGTTAGTTTTCTGAACTTCCAAAAGTTGAATGTAGTCCGCAGAGGTTTGCCGGCCTTCCACCACAACCAAATCTATGACACCATGGTAAGAAATTGTAGCCCATACCATGACAGAACCGACAGCACTATGACGACGAGATAAAAACCTTTCCAACTTCCTCAAATCGTGAAAATAATATTGAAAACCATCAGGCCCATCCAAATTAAATTTTTTTCATCCGAAAATATCACCTGATGCCATTGATCGGTCGAATGAATGTGAGTCCGGCAGTACTCCGAACGAGCTACTTGATGACGAGGGAGTAAAGGTGTTTTTTTTCGTGAGTTTTTTTCCGTTTTAGATGCTGACACGTTTTAAGGACTCTTTGTACTGTCCGTACACTGGCAGAAGTTCTAACCTTTCCTTTGATCTTCGCAGCAGATGACGCAGAATTCGAAGCTTCTCGTATAATTGCCCTACGTTCTCGTTCTGTTGTAGCTCTTGTTGTACGTCCTTTTTGGTTTTTGCCATACATTTCCGGATTTTTCTAAAAATTGCAACCAAAATTGGACGAAGTGTGATTTGTCACTGGTTGTCGCGAAAAATGTATGCGGATGGAAGACAGTTCGAAAACAGGGAAGGACTAATACCAGCAATCAAAGGGGCCTTTCAACAAGTCCCATTAGACTACTTAACAAGTTTGTACAATTCCTTGTCAAAGAGACTTTTTGAAGTCGTACGCAATTATGGAGGATATTCTTTCTTCTTCTTTTATTACCCTAACTCCTAGTGGAGCATGGTGCGCTGACGACTACCGTGTGTAATCGTCAACGTTACAAAGACAACTGAATTCGGAGTGTGATTCGGTTGTCAGCCGTACCACTTCCTAGTCGCATTATTAGTTTATTATTCTATGATAAGAATATCTCTTATCATCTTCTTCTGAATAATAAACTTGCGACGAGTCGTGCCGAGTTTGGAAACTCGTTTCTCTATGAGTCTCTATATCATAGAGTGGTGACCGAGCGATCACGGCCACAGAGCACGACAAACGCACGCAATTATGGAGGATATACGCATTATTAATAATAAAAAAATTTATAAAAAAGATTTAAAACATTTGTTTTACTACCAATTTTTGTAGGTGCGTCTATTCTATTGTCGCACTTGTAACAGTCGCAAAATGATAAACTTGAATTTGCCGTTTTGATTTGGTAAATTTTCGGTTCATTGTTGCTAGCTAACACGCAGCATCACAAAAGAGAATAAAATATAAAATTTAATCGAAATATTCTCAACATTCAAAAAATTACGTCGCATTTTTGAGTGCGTCTATCCTATTGTCGGGGAGTGTATACAGGGTGTCCGCAAACTACCGCATAAACGCACCGGAAAATGATTCCTCACATGATCAGTACGGATCATACCCCCAATTTTTAACCCTTTAGCTGCCATCATTTTCCTGCTCTACTTAAACCCCATTAACTCCAAAACTATACTAGCTAGAATAGGGAAATAAGATGGCTTTCACAGGCAACAAATTTACCTAAAAAATAAAACTAACCGCCCTAAAATCAGATAAGTGGCTTGCTTTTTACAGAGCTTCAAAGTCAATTTTTTGTTTTTTTCACCCTAAAAAAAAATTTCTATCTAAATTTTCTCCAACTTCTACCAGGGTGAGGTTTGTACAATTCTTTAAAGAATTGGCGCATGGTCTCCCGATCATATCTTTCATACATCATTTTATTCTAACTCCATTATTTCTAACAGTTTTAATGCGTTAAGTGCAGAAAACCAGGGTTAGTTTTTGCTCAGTTTTGGCATAATTTGCTTAAATCTTACAAAACTTGCAGAATATTAGAAGAAATTTGAAGAATTCGCGCGTTGAATTATTATTAGGTCATTCAAGAACCAAACAATTTTCCATAAAAAAACGAGCAAAATTTTCACCCTGAATTCGATTAACGGTTGTGTCAGCTGACAGATGATTCGATTGCCATATTGATCATCAAAGCTTGGACGGCAGAAAAAAGAAAAGAAAAATATACAACAAAAAACAGCCAAGGGGTAATTTTTCCTGATTTAAGATGGATTTTCTTGTCCCAAGAAAAATCTTTGCTTAAAATAGTGCTTATTTATTTATTTTAAGCAAAATTTGTTCTTGAAACAAGAAAATACATCTTAAATCAGGAAAAAATATTCCTTGTCTGGTTTTTGTTGTATATTTGTTTCTTGTTTTTAGCAAATGATTTTTTCAGTGTGTCTTAAGATGCTGACGCACCTAATAAGGATAAATCCTTACTATCGATCGATTTAAATAAATAACAGACTCGACAGTCCAGCATTGGACTAAAGGTACATTTTCCTCGACACGACTGCACGACAGCGACTCGCTCATTCCATATAAAAACTCGTTTTTAAAATGAGAGAAAAACGAGTTTTTATATGGAATGAGCGAGTCGCTGTCGTGCGGCCGCGTCAAGGACAACGTACCTTAAGGCCGCAGATGTGTTAGTGACATCCAATTTTCAAAATCTTAACTGCTTTTTTGTTGAGGTGTTGAGACTAATAGCACGCTCAGCAGTGTTAATTATCCCCATAAATGGATACTCGTTTAACATCTGAGTGAGATCATAGTCCGTCACATGGGTCATGAGTTCGGAAAACATCATAAGCTGTATTCGATTACGGTGAGTCTCGAACCCATGATCTTGTGCACCGAAGGTTCGCGCACTAATCACTACACCAGCGAGACTCGATCGATTTGCTTGACTGGTATCTTGATTTTCCAAAACAGCGTTTTTCATTGATGCCAAGCGGATTCCTATTTTGAAGGCTAAGTTGGTCAATCTGCTCGGTTTTAAACAATTTTTGTTCAATTTCGTTTGCACGAAACGTACGCATTTTATGATATACAATTCAATACCTTTAATTGCTCAAAATTGTATGCCAGTGAGATTATTTACTCATTATGATTACTCTTTAGTATGTATAATCTTCATTATCTATCTGTGTATAATGAAGGCCAGTTCATTGTTCGAAAGATCCCATAATTTTGCATTTGTGTCGTTAGAAGTAATTTTGCCCATACTTACGATTATTTGCTTGAAATTGAGAATTCAGACTTGAACTTATTCGACTCCAAACTCTATACATACATGAATTTTCCGGTAGCATTTCTTAGAATATGCGTATGCAGCGTCAGCTCTAGCACTTAAGCCGCCCCGGGCAAGAAGACAAAATTGCCGGCCCTTAGGTACTGTACCAGGCAGATTGATAGTAGAGATAGTTGTTGTAGAATCGAATGAGCGGATTTTCTCCTCTTGAATCGAGTGCTTGTGGCATCTCATGGTCGTTTCTCCGAAACAATTTACAGTAAATCCAGCTGACGTAGGATGATTTTTATAAAGACAACACAAAAATTCATTGTCACAATGGCATTCCAACCAACGCTCAGCTATCATTCATACTCTTAAGCCCAATTCACCATAGTTCAGCAAGTCCTTCTAGAGTTTGGTTGAAATGTTGTTGTCCGGGTTATGTACGATACTCCGCCCATCATATTCCCGTTTTTTAAAATCCCGACATTCAATATCCCGCCATTTCAATAACCCGCTTATTCAAAATCCCGCTTTTCAATATCCCGTCACAAAAGATAAGTATTCTTTCAAAAATCGCGCGCGCGATTAACAATAAAAAAAATTGGCGGTATTTTGACGGGATTTGTTTATTATTTAATAGAGGGATATTGAAATGGCGGGATTTTGGAATGGCGGGATTTTGAAATGACGGGATTTGCGAATGGCGAGATTTTGATATGGCGGGATTTTGTAATGTCGGGATAACGTAAAGCTGGATTTTTTGGAAAAAGCGGGACTATGTTTTTCGGTATTATGTAGGTATCCCGTTGTTTTCCACTGAAACACTCAACACACTTTTAGAAAACTCTGCTCTCAAAAATGTTGTGTCAAAAAATGTCGCTTTCATTACTAACCTCCTGGCTCCTGCGTAGCTGTTTTCTACAAATTCCTTAAAAACTGCACAGCCGGGTTTTCAAAGTGCGTTAAAAAATGCGTCATCTCGAGAATTTTTATAGATAAGGTCAGAGCTAGTTAAATCAGGAGAACCTAGCCCGATTGGGAGCTCTGGCAATGTTTTCTGTGGTTCGGAATTAACTGAAGGAATTCATCCTCACGAAGATTTGGCGGTTAAATTATTCTGCGAAAGGTCGATGGAAATTATATAAAACGACTCGAAAAAATTAATAATGAAAATAATGCTTTTGAGCATAACATTTCTTACAGAAGAGTTCAATATTTATTTAGTGGACGTGCTCACCAACAGACGTGACTCAATAGACTAAACAAAAATTTTAGATCTCATCTATTCGTCCTCTATTTGAAAATAAGGTAGCCCATCCTTTTTACAAAAATTATGGAACATGCAAGGTCCTTAATTCTGAGAAAAAGTAGAGGAACGGAATGTTGGATTGGAGGACGAAATTATCACATTCTAGTAATTCTTTTAATTTAATTCTGTTATCTTTTTTAAACAATAACTTAATTAGCGCATAGCTGAGCGAATAGTTCCACTTTGCTTTTTGTAAGAAGCGCGGGTGCTTACACCACAGATGTAAAATTTAGGCAGCTCTTACTTAGCATTTTACGATTCTAAATGCAGCACCTCGTATCAATGTTGGGCTTTTCATAGCCTAACAAGGAATATGCATCTTCAAAACACAACTTTAACCTTAATAAACGCGCCTTTACCCTTATTCTTTATTTTATTTCGCCCACTTTTTATTTCGTCTGTAGAAAGGAAATGTAAGACCTTTCCTTTAAATCGAAGTTGATATTGATTTGTATACCCTTCGCTCATAGAGTGAAAGGTATATTAACTTTGTCATGAAGTTTGTAACGCATTGAAGGAAGCATCTCCGACCAAATAAAAAGTATACATATATGATCAGCATGACGAGATGAGTCGATTCTGTCTGTCTTTCCGTCTGTTGCAGCGCGTTTTTCTCGGCCACTATAAGAGCTATGGAGCTGAAATTTTGCACACATGCTTATTATTGTTGCAGGCTGTTTGTATGTTTGAATCAGTGAAATTGGATCACTGGGTCATGGGGCTGCCATACAAACCCCCAATTTAAGTTCTTCTAGGAAAAACTTTTTGATTTGTGCACCAATATCAACCAAATTTCACACAAATGTGTTTCTATTAATACCACAAAACATATCTAAGACTGGATCAAATCCGGCCATGGGGTCATGGGGCTGCCATACAAACCTAACCCCCAAATTAGGTTCTTCTAAGAAAAACGTTTTTATTTGTGCACCAATTTCAACCAAATTTCACACAAATGTAAATCTGTTGATGACACAAGACATATGTAAGAATGGATCAAATCAGACAATGGCGTCATGGGGCTGCCATACAAACCTAACCCCCCAAATTAGGTTCTTCTAAGAAAAACTTTTTTATTTGTGCGCCAATTTCAACCAAATTTCACACAAATGTAAATCTGTTGATAAAACAAAACATATGTAAGAATATATCAAGTCGGGCCATGGGGTCATGGGGCCGCCATACAAACCCAACCCCCATTTTGGTTCTTCTAAGAAACAATTTTTACACCAATTTCACAAAACCTTGAATTAATGTGTCTTTATCAAAGCAACTAAATGGTCAGAACAAATTTACTATGGGGCCATGCTCCCGCACCCCCAATACAATTTTAAATATTTTTATTTGCCCACTTATTTCAACCAAGCATCATATTGTCTGGGGTACTACAAATGAGCGAGGTGAAGTGCTTCTCGAGTACCTTTTGGGTACCAATCTTCTAGTTTGCAATGTAGGTTGTGAGCCTACTTTTATTACTAAAAACCGACAAGAGGTTTTGGACATCACTTTAGCATCAGAGGATGTAATTCATTTGATCAAAGACTGGAGTGTCTCGTCGGAGCACTCTTTCTCGGATCACCGGTATCTACAATTTAGCCTAGCAGATCACCCGGACGCGATCCCGCGCATAGTGAATCGCAGAAGGACCGACTGGTCAAGGTTTCGAACTGCTCTCGTTGAAGAGCTGCCATCCCTACCTAACCTACCAGACAACAGCTGGATGAAATGGCAAATACTTTTACGGCAGCTATGAGAGTAGCTGTATCTGAATCGTGTCCTGTCACTTATTTTCATGGCAAGCGAAAATCATCATGGTGGAGTAGCAAGATCTCTGAGCTAAGAGTCGTGTGCAGAAGAAGCTTTAACAAAGCCAAAGCTTCAAGGATGGAGTCAGACTGGACCTCCTATAAAAAACATCTCAATTCTTTCAAAAAAGAGGTAAGATCAGCTAAACGCAATGCATGGAAAAACTTCTGTCAAAGTATCGAAGGGGCCTCCGAGACCTCTAGATTTAGGAAAATGGTGGCATCAAATCCATCTATGCCCAGCTTCCTTCAAAAGGAAGACGGATCGTGGACGTCCTCGAGCATTGAATCTATTGAGTGTTTGCTGGACGCTCATTTCCCGGGAAGTTCGATAACATCCCCACCTGAAGATCCCTCGAGTATCACAATGCCGTGTGACAGTGAATCTATTCTATCTCGCGAGAAGATATTATGGGCTTTTTCTAGTTTTGAGCCCTTTAAATCGGCTGGACCTGATGGAATCATTCCTGCGGACTTGCAGCAATGCTTAGAGATAACCTATCCATGGATAGAAAACATACTTACAGCCTGTCTTGGTTTAGTATATATTCCCCGCATATGGAGAGAGGTGCGGGTCACGTTTATTCCGAAGACAGGCCGAAGCTCGCACACGACCTAACGATCTTAGGCCAATTAGTCTCACTTCAACTATGCTTAAGCTACTGGAGCGACTCGTTGATATTCATGTACGAACTATCGTCCCACCACATCTCCTTTCAATGGCTCAACATGCTTACTGGAAGGGAAAATCAATGGATACAGCTCTGCACTCGTTAGTCAGCTACATTGAAAAATCTCTTTATCGAAAGGAATACACAATGGCTGTGTTCTTAGACATTGAAGGCGCCTTTAATAATATCAGACCCAGGGCGATTACCGAAGCACTTCGGCGTGTCCATGTCGATGGGTCGATTTGCACACTCGTAAATACGCTATTAACGTCTAGACGCGTGCATACCACATACTGGGCTCGTCGTCTGCAAGTAGGTATGTGTGTAGGGGTACTCCACAAGGAGGTATTCTATCTCCCCTACTCTGGAATATAACAATTAATCAGTTGCTTGTGGATCTTGAGAAGACTGGTTGCAAAGTCATTGCATACGCTGACGATGTCGTAATTGCTGTGACAGGTAAGTTCCCGGAAGTGCTCAGTGGGCTTTTGGAGAACGCCCTGTCTATTTTAACAAACTGGGCAAAACTCAGTGGGGTTGGAATTAATCCAGCTAAAACGGAGTTAGTGCTCTTTACTAGGAAACGCACTATTCCTTCTATTGACCCTCCCATGCTACGGGATAGACAACTTACTTTTGCTGAAAAGGCTAAATTCCTTGGACTGTTGCTCGACAGGAAGCTTAGCTGGAAACCTAACATTCAAGAGAGGGTAAATAAAGCAACTATAGCACTCTATTCGTGCAGGAAAGCAATAGGAAAAAGTTGGGGCCTGCAACCAAAAACATTGCATTGGATCTACATTGCTATCGTACGACCCATTCTACTATACGGTGTATGCGTATGGTGGTCGGCACTCAGTAAAACAACTTATTATAATTTGGTGACGAAAGTACAAAGAATGGCTTCTATTGTCATAACTGGAGCACTTCGAACTACTCCTTCCGCTGGCCTTGACGCTGTGCTCAATCTGCTACCGCTAGATCTATTCGGCCAACAAATGGCTGCTAACACGGCACTACGCTTACGTGAAACAAGTCAGTGGCAAACCCTGGAGTACGGTCACTCAACGATTCTACAAAATTTTAACCTCCCGTCTGAGACTGACTACACTAGTCCCAAGTATGCTTTTGACAAAAACTATTTTTGTCTAATTCCGTCGAGGGATCACTGGAATAACAATACACCCCTGGCTACGGGGTCGTTGATTTTTTACACTGATGGTTCTAAGACGGATGAAAGAGTCGGTATTGGAGTCCACTCGGACGGACTGGACATTAACTTGACACACTGTCTACCTGGCCACTGTAGTGTCCTTCAAGCGGAAATTTCTGCAAATATGGAAGTCCTAACCTGGTTGGAAAATCATATAGTCACGATGAGGGATGTTATCATATACACTGACAGTCAGGCGGCAATCCGATCACTCGAATCTGTCCTGACTACATCCAAAACTGTTTATTTGCCGCTCAGCTAAGAGTGATGGGTCAATTTTTCAACATCGTTCTCTGATGGATACCCAGTCACAGTGGATTTGAAGGGAACTTTAATGCGGACCGTCTCGCTCGTAATGCGACTTCTATAGCCTTAGACGCCAACCGAAACAAGCTGAAAGCCCCAATCGCTTCTTGTAAACTGGCAATACAAAAAACCGCGATGCACAGAGCTAATGCAAGATGGTTTAGCGGTACTACATGTACTACAACAAGATTGATTTGGCCACGACTTGACACAGCCAGGTTTATTATTCTTCTGTCAATAGACAGGAAACATATCGGCAAGGTTGTCGGGACCATAACGGGACACTGGCCTGTCGGGGAGCACGCCAGGAGGCTCAAAATTCCCCATAACGACTTCTGTCGCAGTTGCGATGACGAAGAAGAGGAAGAAAGTGTACATCATTTTCTCTGTCATTGCCCGGCCTTGGCCGAGAAACGTAGACGTTTTCTTGGCTCAATGTATTTTTATGATACAGATGATCTGCGTGATGTGAGCCCACTATTGCTCAACAAATATATTACCAACACGGGCTGGTTCTCGGCTTAGGCGTTAACTGTACGGACGTTTCAATCGGTGGTATCACAATGGACCTATTTTTGGTCTAAGTGTGCTAAGTGTTTGCTTACTTAGCGACCCCTTTACCTAACCTAACCTAAGCAAAAAACTTTTGTCAAGACGGAAGAAAAAGAATGAGGAGGGGGATTAAAACAAGTCAAAGGTACGCCCGAAAAGAACTTTTAGCCCAAGGAGAGCGAAGGGTATCCAAATTTCGGCCGCGCCCGAAATTAGCCTTGCCCTCGGGGGTTGGCGAGCGTAGCGAGCAGGGGCCGAAGCCCCCTAGTTTTTTTTCGGCGTTTTTTTATTGATGGTTATTATTCGAGTGCTAGCCAAAAAGCCGCCCCTAAAATTTGGCGCCCTGGGCGACCGCCCGGCTTGCCCCGCTTAGAGGGGCGCTACTTGTATGAAATATGATTATACATTCTCATAAAAAAAAAAAACGTATAAATGTTCCATATTACAAGTTCAAGTTCAAATTGCTTTGACTTGCAGATAGGTTTGTTTTATATTTTTCTGTCAAACATAGAATACCTGAAATTTTCACTTTTATCTCAAAAAGTTTAAATGATAAAAATAAAAACTGTTCGTTGATATGAACATGAAAGACAGAATTTACATAATTAGCATATCAAGATGCTACATGTTGGACGAACAGAATACTCAATATCTCAGACAGAAAATTTTTCCGGGACTTCATTGTTAGTGCTAAGTGTCAAAAAAGACACATTCAATTGAATTATAATAAAAATAAATTTCAATGAGATAACATGTGGCATGGAAGTAAATTGTAAGTTTTTCCACCGACCACAACATGGTCAGATAACGCCGCATTATTATGGCATCGTGTACCACAGCACAGGGTATCATCATCATCACAATCGCGCGCTTCACAAATCACTGTCAATGAAAATCTAAAATTAGCATACATTCTGATGAAAGTGATAGGATCACGCATCACACGCAATATGTTAAGCTCTATCGCCAGATGGGCTTGGCTATTTGGCACATTTATTCTATCTAGTCTAGTATAGTAACACAACGCAAATATGATGGACAGTAAGCATGCAATTAGACTTGTCATGAAAGTGTGTCTGATCAACTATAATTACATTCATACTCGTGTGTGGTTAATACGAGTACGTACATATTCATAAAATTCTATAGAAGAGAGATAATTTTATTATGCATGTTATACATTCTCATAAAAACTATAAATAAGTATATCTCGAATATAAATCATAAAGTCACGGTAATGATTCATTTATTATCACTGAAGTCAAGCAAATGAAAAAAAAAAGTTCATTTATCAGTGAACACATCAAACATGCTTGCATACAGTTTAGCATGAATCAATAAACAGTAACTGAAAAAAATACATACATACCTCAAGGTATCAGGAATGATTAAGGAAGGGTAAAATTGATATGTGGTTGTCGTTAATTAAATCGTGTCAATCGGTACAAATTGAAATGATTGAATATTGATGTACATAAATGGATTTCACGTTTCATGTTCGTCGGGATAACGGGTGGGCCAATTACAAGTTCGTTTTTAAATCATAGGTTAGTTTGACACTGACAGCTGTTTTTCGCTCGAAATCTGGATAGAAAGTCCGTATCATACCCCCGCGGAACGAAATGAGGCGATTTACGCTTGACCAACGTTGGGAAATATAGAAAACTTATTTTCAAAGTGAGTGCTGTCTAGCCCCAACAGTGCGTTTATTGAAAAGAAGTTTTGGCCGAAATGAAGCACCGAGCGTCACGTACGCAATTTTGTGCAAAAAGTTCGTGAGACTGGCATGCTAGTGGACAACACTCACGGTCTTCGTCGTCGTACGGTGCGCACAGATAAAAATGTGGCTGCTGTAGTCCAGAGTGTGAGACTCTATCCACGAACATCAACACGCCATCGATCTCAACAGTTGAACATTTGACGCACTAGCCTGAGAAGAATTCTGCACAAAGATCTCGGATTATTCCCTTACAAGGTCCAATTGACTCAGCAATTAAAGTCGCACGACCATCCACTTCGTTATCGCATCGCAGTTTGGAGCAGCTTGAATTGGACAACGATTTTGGGCGAGAAATAATCTTTTCTGATGAGGCGCATTTTCATCTCGGCGGCTACGTTAATAAACAAAATTGCCGCATCTGGGGCTCGGAAAACCCGCACGTTGTTGTCGAGAAGCCAATGCATCCACAGAGAGTGACAGGCATCATTGGACAATTTTTTTTTTCAAAATGAGGCTGGTAACAACGTTTTGGTCAACGGTGCGCGTTACCGAGCCATGTTATCCGATTTTTTTTACGCGCCATTGTAGTGTATACAATTTATCTACTGTGATGTATACACATACACACGACCTTGAAATAAACCTTGACATGATCACCACGACCCAGTGGCGTAGCTTTTCGGAGAGGAGGGGGATCATTTCGCAGGATTACTTATATGTACTTTTATGGTTATCAAATGTTGAATTTCAGAATAACAATTTCTGTATTTATTACACTTCAAATTGGCAGTTATTTTCGCAAAATTTGGTGCAAAATAGATAGCAATTATGCCATACGAAAAACTGAGTCCTGAAAAATTTTCATCGATAATTTTGGTTTTTTAACTACGGTGAGTATTCCAATTTTCGTACAAATTTTCCCTACTGTGATTGGAGTATCACAGCTTTATATTGGGTTAGACCAGTGGTTTCCAAATTTTTGGGAGTCACGGAACACCTAGCATCGCCGCTTGGCCGGAACACCTCAAAACAGGGATTGAAATAAATCATATAGTTATATGTCCAGAAAAGGGAAATTGTGAAGACGATAGCTCGTTGGGAATGCCCTGTATATGTATGTGGATAAAGTACAGTATTTGTGTTTTTAAATCGAAATTTTCCGATAACTCAGAAATTCGTTAGTAGATACATATGTCTAAAATTTCTAAACTTGACATTGACATTGTATATATGTATTTATTTGCTATAAATTTCGAAGCCCTAGCTATCACCCAATTGTTTGAAAACGATACCATAAATGTCAGTATAAGTTACAATTTGGACTGTTAAACATTCGTTTAAAAAAATTGTTTAAAAGTTTTGATTGACACATTATTTAATCCTCTAATTTATTTGCGCTTTAATTCAAACCCCAAAACCTCGTCAGAAACACTGTGGACATGCTTTTTCTCTGGTACACACTATTTCCTTTCCCATTTGATATAGTAGAAAGTTGTAAAAGAAAATCGGTCGATTCTGTGATGCTGGTCGAATATTTTACAGTTAAGTTGATTTCCGGTACAGTATAGCAGACTAAGCTTCGGAATTTAAAAACTTGTTGTTTGCATTTTTCCAATTTTTGGATATCTTTGCGAAACCCCTGAGAGATTATCAATCCTAGGGTACCGCGGAACTCTGTTTTTCAATTTCTGAAATTTCTACAATTCTTTTTTATATAAGAATAAGTTTAAAAAAATAATCCTGGTTATAGCTTTGAGAGCCCTTCGTATTAAATTCAATAAAATTGCGAACAACTAAAGATAGTAAAGACTTACTTTGCCTGCTATATATACGATAAAACCTTTCGCCAAATTTTAACTTAAAAAAAAGCAAACCGAATGTTGATCAAGCAATATAGGATGCTTAGAAATTGGAAGCAGTTTTGCAGCATTTTCTCTTCATTCGCATTAGCTCTCCACTCTCCGGAAGAAATCTTTATAATCTTATGTACAGTATATTTCACCATTGGAAATTGCGCTTCTGTGGTGAGCCATCCGTGTTATAAATTATTTTTTAATTTTTGAACCGAACATTAGGAGTTTCCGGCGACAAATTTTCAATCAGTGCTTACATTTAATTTTCCAGCAGAACTTCTAGATCTAATGTGAAAAAGTAGATGAACGGAAAGCCTTCTCCTGTAGTTTCTATGCTATCTATACGCTTCTATTAAACGATTCAAATTTGAGGAAGTGCTAAATTTTCTTTTGCAGTTCTGAAAATGGTTTCAGGTTTTTTTTTTAAACACTACACACGTTGAATAATTCTAGCGAAAAGTTTACTTTTGCTTGGTTTTATGTACCTAAAGCAGGGATTTGGAGCGGAGCGGAGCGACCTAAAATTTCGGAGCGAAAGAGCGGAGCGTGGAGCGGTTTTCGGTAGGCTGGAGCGGAGCGATTTTTGCTTTGAAAGTCGCTCCACTCCGCTCCGCTCCGAAGTAAAAAATCAAAAAAATTCCGAGATAAAAAATTTAATTTTTTTCGACGAAATTTTTCATTTTATGGCACTATTTGATGATTTTGGACGATTTAAAGGCGAAGAATTCGTTGAGAGACTTGCGAAATTTCGGATTATTGTGAAATTCCATGACAGAAAACTCCTGTTCTGTAGGTACTCGCTGAATGAAACGCCCGTTTTAATTTAAATTAGTTATTAGGTGCATTTTATTGAATGGAGTACAGGACAGCTTCCATAACAATTTTACAGATCTCGTTCTATACGGGATGTCCGAAAACTATCGCACCCAAATATGATTCCTGGTGATATTTCCAGCAAAAAGGAGTATAAAAAAAGCCCGAATTATTAGTTCTTCAGCTAATGTCCTTTTGTATCCTGATGGCAACATATAGCAGCCAGCACATACCACAGACATTTAAAGATTTTTCAAAAATTTAATACTCATATTACCTACATATTTTCTTTCGGTCGTGGCCAACAATTTTTCCTAATAAAAATCAGATATGCAATTTAAGCTGTGTAAAAAAGCTTCAAAGACAAAATTTTGTGATCTTACTTCATATAAAATTTTTTTTCCGACGGAGGTTTTAGTGGTACCATTTTTGTAAAATCTTTAAATGCTTTTGGTAACTAAGGAGTTAAGAATTTGGGATATTTCCTGTACGCCTATTTTACTGGAAATGACATTAATAATCACATTTCGGTGCGCTTATGCGATAGTTTAGTTTCCGGACATCCTATCTAGAACAACTCAATTTTATGCTCAAATTTGTACGAAATTAGTGCTATCTTGTTCTGTACTTGATCGAATAAAACGCACCTTTTAAGCCATACTCTATAATACGTAAGAAGATATAAGTTGAATTTATGAATTCGCGGAAAATTATAAATATTTACTAAGAACAATGAAGTTTTGTTGTATGTTTGTAATGGAGCGGAGCGAAAAAAATTTAGTCGGAGCGGAGCGGTTTCAAATCGGTCGGAGCGGGAGCGGAGCGGAGCGAAAAAAAGTGTCGCTCCAAATCCCTGACCTAAAGTAATAAGAAAAAAAAGTGTAACCGAAGGGGGGGGGGGGATTGATCCTCTTAATCCCCCCTTATCTACGCCACTGCCACGATCCAATTAATAAACACACGGTCGAAATAGTAAACATGTACCCATAGTGTACACACTTCATAAGTTACTCGTAATTCATTCACTAGACTATAAAATGATATGCAACGAATTTCCAAGTGCACCTGCCTGGATGCTTTTCTGCAGTCTGGACTCGTGGGAATCTTTTTCATTACAGACTGCAAGAAATTGCTTGTTCATCAAAAGTACAATTCTCACATGTACATTTGGGGTTGTAAAATAGGTTAAGAATAGGTTTAATTTTTGTATAAATAGCGTAAGATTTGCAAAATAAAATTAGTGTCTAAGAAACATCAATTGTTTTTCTGACATCATTTATCTGCAGTACCATACTGCTTGCCGCATAATTGGCACAACAAATGGTAAGTACCTGCAGCACCAACTGCTTGCCTATTTCGGCAAAAATTGCATCAGCATCGGCATCAGCAGAAAAATGTCAATTTAGAACACACGCATTTGCCTTTGATGACCCACATTGACAGCAGCGACAGAAGCATCGACAGAAGCATTTTTCTGCTTCTGCCGCTGCTGTCATTGTGGGTCATCAAAGGCAAATGCGTGTGTTCTAAATTGAAATTTTTCTGCTGATGCCGATGCCTCTGCCGATGCTGATGCTGACGCGGGATATGTAATTCAACCATGATAAGCAGCAGATCTCTCTGCTAATTATTTCGGCAGTAAATGCCTAGCTATGAGCGGGAACGGCTGCTCACACAAATCTCCGTTCGATTTTTAATACTTCTCTTTCTCTTCCGTTTTTGCAATTTCCAACGTTTTTACATGGAAAAAGATTCCTATGAGTCCAGACTGCAGAAAAGCATCCAGGCAGGTGCACTTGGAAATTCGTTGCATATACAGTCTAGTGAATGAATTACGAGTAACTTATGAAGTGTGTACACTATGGGTACATGTTTACTATTTCGAGCATGTGTTTATTAATTGGATCGTGGTGATCATGACAATGTTTATTTCAAGGTCGTGTGTGTGTGTGTATACATCACAGTAGATACATTGTATACACTACACTGACGTGTCAAACTCGCGGCCCGCGAGCCGCATGCGGCCCGTGGCCATGTTGAAGGAGCACAATCGGTATCAAAAAATCTGTATAACAAAAATGTTGAAATTGGCAAGGTGAACAAATTATGAAGTTGAACTCAAGTCTACTAAAACTCGTCAGTTGCTTATGCAAGATTATTTTAGGATTTTTTCCCCAAATACTACCAACAATTTGAGGCTGGTTATTTGATTTTATAAGACAGCTTATCTTTTTTGTACAGGAATGAACTGAACATGAAACAGTGCTGTCCCGAAATGCAGTTGATAAAAAATTGGCTGACTTTACTGAACATGAATTATTTGGAAAAATGGCAAGGCTTTAAAAACTACGGAAATCTTGGAATTGGTGACCAAATCACCTGGATGTGAAATTCCAACATCAGATTTAGAGCACAAGTGCCTGATTCTTAGACCTATACTTATCAAGTTGTATTGGTGCATGAGTTTGTTTAAAATCATATCACAAACAACTTTTTGTCTCTTTTAGCCACTTTTCTACTGAAATTAATTCATTCTGAGTATTTTGCCTCCCAATGTTATGTTGGTCGGTCTCGGATGACTGGTGGAGGGAGGTAAACATTTTTTATCATCTGTCCAAAATTTGGCGCAAATCATGTAATTGTGGTTACTTGAAGATCAATCATATTTTCACGTCTTCGCTTCTTGTCTTAATTTTTTAATGTTCTTGAAGTACATTTACGAAACCAGGAAGTTCTCACGAAAAATTCCGATGCCACTATTATAGTAATCCAGACTCTCTGCTGTATTTTAAAAGTAATATTCCGTAAATAACTTTCGTAATACTATTACGTAAAAGTTTTTGAAATTTTCCTTCTGCGGCCCACCTAAAACTGAGGAGAGCCTTATTTGGCCCGCGCCAGGTTTTGAGTTTGACACCCCTGCACTACACCATGCCACAATCGATCTTTTACGCACCAAATTTCCAAATCGTGTTATTAGCCGTCTTGGCGATGTCAATTGGCCGCCTCGGAGCTGCTATTTGACCCCTTTGGACTTTTTTTTTGTGGGAAACCATGAAGGACCGATGTTATGCCAACAATCCAGAAATGATTCAAGCACTTGAGGCCAATATCATCAAAGCAATCCGTGAGCTACAGCCTGATATCATAAACAGGGTCTTTGAAAATTGGTGTGACAGAATGCGCTACTGCGACGCCAGCCGGGGCAGCCACTTGAATGAAGTTGTGTTCCATCATTAATGGGATCTTACTTACTTTCTAATAAAGCCATAAGACATGGAAAAAGTTTAATTTTGTTCATTTTATTGCATTTTTAAAAACGAACTTGTAATTGGTCCACCCTGTACAGTAACTGAACAAAATACATACCTCATGGTATCAGAAATGATTAAGGAAGAGTAAAATTGATATGTTTGTCGTGACGATCGGTACAAATTGAAATGTTTGAATATTGATGTAAATGGATTTCAAGTTTCATGTTCGTCAGGATATAAGCTATAAGGTCAATTCAAAAGACTGCGAATGCAAGTCGATGTTTTCAGTTTTCTTGCATTTAAAAACGATCTATTAGATTCTGCAAATTGGCTTTTGTAAGGTCGCATTTTTTCGGTTACATACTTATATCATT
Source organism: Microchrysa polita (assembly GCA_949715475.1). Lineage (NCBI taxonomy): Eukaryota > Metazoa > Arthropoda > Insecta > Diptera > Stratiomyidae > Microchrysa > Microchrysa polita. Next base: position 16,654,598 of record OX454415.1, read on the forward strand.
GTTTTATGACTGGAATTTTTTTTAGATTCACAGTGAAGCGAGTTTTCAAACTTTCGACGAGCTCATCGTCGCGCTTTAGTAAAAATAAACAACATAAAAAGGCATACTCCAGCACAAGTATGCAAGTATGCATTCTTGTGCTGTCCCACTATGAACAACATCAATAAGGATCGTTTAAAACCTGTCTGGTTCAATGAGAATGTTTACGTTATTGCGCAACAAAATGTTTACATATTTGAAAGGGGAAAAACTCGGGAAGTGATAGAAGAATTAGACTCTGTGTATATTGAATCGTCTCCCTCATTTACAACCATGAAACATTGGGTGGCCGAGTTGAAACGCGATCGTACAAGCATTTTGACGATGAACGTTATGGACGTCCAAAAACTGTTTCCACGCAAAATTTCGTCAGTTTGGTGCAAACAAACGTGATGGGAGATCGCCGATTAACCATTAAGGAAATTGCTGAAGCTTGTGGGATATCATCTGAATAAGTGCATAATATTTTACATGAAGATTTATGCATGAGAAAATTATCCGCGTGATGGGTGCCGCGTTTGTTGGCGATCAACCAAAAAGCGCTGGATGGACTTATTGGCCGATACTCTTCAGCTGTTCCAAAGGAATCCTTCCGAGTTTTTGCGCCGCTTAATTACTGTCGACGAGACCTGGATCCATCACCATACTCCGGAGACTAAACAACAGTCAATGCAGTGGATTAAGGTGGGGGAACCACCTCCGAAGATGGCGAAGGTCGTTCTTTCTGCCGGAAAAGTGATGGCGGCAGTTTTTTGAGACAGTCGTGGAGTGATTATGGTTGATTACCTTCAAAAAGGTAAAACCATTAACGGACCGAATTACGCTGCGTTGCTGGACCAATTGAAGACGGACATCAAGAAGAAACGACCACACTTGGAAGTGCTGTTTCATCAGGACAGCGCGCGAGTCTACACATGTATGGTCGCAATGGCGAATTTGGATGAATTGAAGTGACTTTTTTTTGTTACCAAACTCGAAAAAATTTCATGTATTTTTCATTTTTTACCTAAAGAATTTTTTTCTGATGGCCTAAAGGCTTGGGAAAAGCGTTTGACCAAATGTATTGACTTGCGTGGAGACTATGTCGAGAAATACATTTTTGTTTGGCTTGAATTATGTGTTTTTCAAATGACCCTCGTACTCTCTTTTCTGAGATATACACTTACTCGTATAACTCTTGATAATGATGTAAATCTGAAAGACAAGAACACTTGAACCGTTTCCCAAAGTGCTCATTTTACTCTCAAATTTGCGTTTGGCAACCCAAAAATTTTGATATTCCCGGATGTAGGCAGCCCTAAATTTAACAAATGTCGCACGAATACATCTATAAAAGCGAGCTAAGCTACCAATACATACCTAAAGATGGGCTAAGCAGCTGATATTGAATTTGTTCCGTCCTACTTTGTCCAATGGAATTTAGTCGTTTAAAAAAATATTAACTATGTGTGCAGCTGTAAATCATGCATCCCATCTACGAAAAATTTGTGCCCTCTTGATAATATGACGAGAAGTGCTAGTGGTGATAGAGAGCGAGAGAATGATAGGGAGAGTAAGATGAACCTTATGTGTCAAAACCTGTTAAACACACCGCCTGTCAATACATTGACATCTCATAAGTTCTTAATAGCAAACAAAGAAGTATGTGAAATCTAGATTCCTATTCTGACGAATAAAATCAGGTAATTGGGGGTATAATCATTCGATGCGGTTTTACATTTATTATAATTCGTTCTATAGGGGTTTCCAATTAGAGCGGGTATATGATTGCAGCCTGTAGCGGCCTGTTTGTTTTAATGGCATCGGTCTAACCTGTCACTCATGCCAAATCAACATGTCAAATTACACGGTTGAGCGCTCAAATGATAAAACTATATTATCAAAATGAGTGTTCGTTAGTGCAAACTTTGCGACCATTTTACGTGAATTAGCCAACAAGATCGTACGATTTGACCCAGCTAGGATTTTTCCTGTGGGGGTTCCTGAAATCGCAGCCGCGGCGGACATTTGAATGATGTTATATTCCATACATAATGGCATAACTATATGGGTATTTCAAATAAAATAAAAATAAAAATCGTTTATATCTCACACACAGCTTGTTTTATGCCATTTCAACATCTACCCGCCCTTATTGGAAAACCCTATACCATATTCATAATTAAGCCGCTAGACATAAAATTAACCGCATTGAAGGCTACTGTTAATAAGATTATGTTACTTCTAGAAAAATTACAAGACTATCGTCGCGACAGAAACTAAGAACTACTTATTCATTGGAAATATTGATTACATTTTTGCCTCTTCGTTAGACGCATATTTCTTATCTTAAATATCACACCACTTTAATGGTAGCAGTGTCTTAAATATTCGAGGCCATAAACATGTACGTCAGAATTTTTGGACGAAATATTTATTCTTAATATTTTTTTTTTTAATTTCATTGATTATTGTGTAATTAACTCCGTAATATTTTTCCCATTATTTACAGTACTCGTCGTCAACAACATCACAAAATGGTCTCAATTATCACAAAAATGATATTGCTGCGTCATTCTCTTCAGAAAAAGAATCATTTGAAGACCCGTCACTCATCACTGCCTGCCTAACATATTTGGGCTTCTACTTACTTATGGTATTAGGTTACATCAATCAATTGTTATTCACACCGAAAGTCGCCAAAGAAGAGCATCGTGATGTAAGTTAACTACATATACATACTCACTTTTAATATACATATTTCATATTTCGCTGAATGCATATGTACAGTGAGTAGCAGACAAAGTGAGCCACCTCTCAGTATGGCTTTTATTTTAACATAATATATCTGTGGTCATTATGAAAAACAGCTTAAGTCGACTTAAGACAAAATCGAGTTAATGTGTTCACTGGATTCGCCGTATTCGACTCCACCTCTACACAAAATTTGGTTAATTTCGGATTATTTTTGAGCGAGCTACAGCGATTGGTTTTTCCGCCTATCTCAAGTAGACCCTCACCGACATAAGGAAAAGCGACTTAACTTAACATATTTCTTACTAAAATATAAATATATTTTTGAAAATTGGCTTAAATTAACTTAAGTTACTTTTCCAAATATGAAATTAACTCAAATTACTCTTTTACCACTGAATTTCGAAACAGCCTAAATCGACATAAGCGTTTTTTCCTTAAGTCCAAAACAAATTCAGTCTTCCTCATCTTGAGTTAAGTTCTTATTCCAAATGATTTTCTTTCCGTAGAGAGCTCTTATATGGCTTTAGCGTTTATTCCTTATCAGATTTACGGAAAATCCTGTTACAATGTCTATGTTAGCGGTTGTTTCGCATGCATTCATGGTGAAATTGAGTAGATAAGTCACTGTTAAATGAGTTGTTGTTCAATCAAATTGCAATTTCGTGAACGTGAAGTTAACTATTGAGGATATGTAGGCTTGTATCCTGCGTACCTGAAATTTACTTTACACTCGAAACATTAAACGAGCCTCGGGTACCTCCGAATGATACAACGGCAACGACTTTTGGCTATAAACAACAGGTTTGTGGAACGTTGGGACTATGTGGGGGAGTGTAATAAAACGAGGCCCACAGAAGTCGAACAGGAAATTACCGCATACAACATCGCTGTACTAGGACTGAGCGAAACACGATGGCTCGGATCGGGGGCGACTTTTATCACCAAGCTCTCCTACTGTATTGCTCTACTCTGGAAATAAAGACGATAATACAGCTCGGTAACCAGGCGTCGGAATACTGTTGAGTAGGAATGCACGCCGATCCCTAATCGACTGTAAACCTATTTCGGATCCTATCACCACAGCCACAGTCAGATTCAAATCCAGAGTACGAAACATTACAATTATTCAGTGCTACGCACCGACTGAACCTGCAGATCAATCAGCAAAGGACGCTTTTTATCAGCGACTAGGCGACACCTTTGATAGGGCTCCCAAGGGTGACATCAAAATTATTATGGGGGATCTCAATGCCAAAGTCGGTACTGATGACTTAGGCTTGGAAAACCTTATGGACAATCACGGGCTTGGCGACAGGAACAACAATGGCGAAATGTTCGTGGAGTTCTGTAACTCTCGACAACCAGTCACTGGCGGAACCTTGTTCAAGCATAAACCCTGCCACCTAACAACTTGGGTTTCTCCTGAAGGCAGAACAGAAAACCAAACAAATTGACCATATTGCTGTTTCAAAGACATGGAGAAACTGCCTCTTGGACATCAGGTCGAAGCGTGGGGCTGATATTGGCAGCGACCATCATCTTGTTATCGCGAAATTTAGTCTACGAGCGGCAGCGATCCAACGATCTACTAACGCACGAATCGTGCCACGTTTTAATGTGCAAAAACTAAAAAATCCATCAATTAAACGTGCATATTCTACCGCTTTGCACGAAAAAGCTAGTGCAGCACTCTTGAGGATCCTATAATTGACGATAGATGGAATTTTGCAAAGGATTCTTTCATTTTGTGTGGCGAAGCGACTGTGGGACGATTAGATCGAGGTATGATACCTTTTATCAGTGATGCTACTTGGTCTCTTATCTCAGAATGCAAAAGAGTTAGGGAACAGATTAACTCCGGTGCTGATAATACAGCCAAAAGTCAACTCCGAGCTGAATACCGTTCACTACAAAAAGGCGTGCAGAGAAGTGTCAGGCGTGATAAGCGTAACTACATCAGCGCTTTAGCGAAGGAGGCAAACGGCTTACCGTGGTGAAAGTGGTACCCTTTTCAAGCTTATTAAGCCACTATTTGGCAAATCGTTCACTACTGACCATCCTGTGAAAGATAAAGAAGTGTTACTGCTTGTTACCGAAGAACAGCAGCTTCAGAGATGGAAAGATCACCTTTATGAGGTCCTTAACGACAAGTAAGGCAGTGTCTATTTATCGAACATAAATTTCAAACTGTAGGTCATTCTCACATGGCGTGTGATGCGGATCACGCCTTAATCGAGAGAAAGAAAAAAGTAACGAACACAAAAATTCATCCTCGTGATTGGTTCGATTTTGTACGAACTGTTGGTGTCAAAAACCAATTTCATGTAATCGAAATGGACTCCACCGATTTCCTGCATTTCTTTTCTTATTCAAAAACAAAATTTATGTGGAGAAAACTTTCATTGGAAAACTGTTAAATGGTTAAGATACACAAAAAATGTTTTTGGAAAAGTTAATTTCAAAACAACCCTAAATTAGAGCATCCATTTAAAGTATTAAACATCCAAAAAAGAGGTTTAAATTCAGGAAGTATATCTGAAATTTCTAAGTTACCAGAGGAAGTACGTATATCTGTAAAAAAGAAAAAGGATCTATTGGATCTTCTTCCTATGATTGATCCTATCTTTCACGACTTTTACAAAAGTCTTCCCTCTGATGAAATTTCGGATACACACCTCGACCTAGTTGAAGAAGACAGCAAACAAAATCACGTCTGTGAAGTCGTTTTTTCTGCATTAATTCTTTCGAAGAGGCTTTATATTATTTGTTTATTATAATAATTACTTTTCCTTTCATTTTTTTTATGAATAATTCCGTAAAATAAAAAGAAATTCAAAATTTATTAAAAAAGAGTTCAGACTTAAGCTTCATCAACTGTTTAATGGTAATATGGAAAAAGAACCTATGTCCTCTTAAGATAATAGTTTAAGCACAATATAATTGAGAATAAAGACTTAAGTGGAATTAAGTTTTGTCAACACCTATTGCTTCATACGGAAAAAACTCTTATTTTGTTTTTTATCATATTACAATCAAACTGCTTTATTTTTGGAATAAAATTATAGTAGGATACATTGCTCACACGATAATCTACAAAAATGTATTAGTCTTTGGATTTGAAAACTGTATAGCTTTTTCACAAGTCGTTTTAAAGTTTAAAATCGCTCTACTGAAAAACTATGAAAACCGACTTAAGCGATTATTCATAATCACCACAGATATATAGTACAATTATTTTGGAAGATAGTCATTTTTAGACTGTAACCGTTCAGGTATACAGAATACTTTACTGAACCGTGACAGTCTCAAAATGAGTATCTCCGAAAATTATTATTAAAGGAAAAATCTATGTTAAAAGAAGAGCTAATACTGATGGGTGCACTGTATGTACGAGTATATTTGGTTTTTATCGAGTGTACAATAGATTTGACACTGTGGCGTTATATTGCATTAAATGATTACTGGGTTGAAGGTGAGGAATTTGATTGATGCGTTTATTTGTATAACGTATTGCAGTACTTAATAGTAGAATAAAAATTGTGAAAATAGCGGGTAAAGGCAAGTGAGTTTTGCAAATTAAACCACTTCAAGGATATTCTTTTTTTTTACTTAAATTACGACGACTCACTGTTGTTTTTCGATTCCATTTCATTTATTGTTTTTCTTTAACTAATTCCGTTGAAACATTAATTTACGCCCGTGACTCCATCCCTCTTTTTGTACGAATGTCGCTCGCTTTACTATCATCAGTAATATTGTCTAAAAACGCCAATTTGTCTGCTGAATTACAGGATTATAGTGGATGGAGAAATCGTGGGACCCGCAGACGCTAACCTAGTTTATAGGGTTGTAATATTACGACACCTGTTTTAACCCGGTTGTTTTAAACGAGTCAAGCAAGCAAGTCATACTGATTTGCTATATTAAGCCGGCTCCATACCGACCGGAGTGTGGCAAACACCGCACAAAAGATTGATACGAAAAATCGTGCAGCAGCAGTGTGTTTGGGCGACTCCAAGGTATCATTCTTGGAACCGGTCTTTTGTACGGTGTGTGCCACACTCCGGTCGGTGTGGGGCCGGCTTTAGAAGAATAGTCACAGTCGAAGGGTTCTCTTGGATAAATAAATTTAAACTCAAGCTTCTGAACCATTAAGTCAGAGATAGCTGGACCGCTAATTGTCCTATAACTGGTATGTTTTGCTTTTAAAATTTCGCATAAGTAACGTGATAAATGTTCTTATAAAAGTAAAATATGATATGGCCTCAACATTGGATCTGCCACCCACCCCCGGATCCGAGCTCAGTACTCCAAAAAATATCAGAAACAAAAAAAAGTTTATCCACCACATTTTGTACGTAATGACTACACTATTTGTTTGTCGCTTGGAACATTGCGCCTCATCTGGCACTGCTTCGTGATGTGTCATGCTCTGTTTAGGAGTGGCGTGAACAATGTCCGGTATGCAACAACATCGTACCTGGGAACGGATTACCATATTTTGCAAATTGTCAGTTAAAATTCTGCTATAGTTAACCGCTCCCACCACATATCATAATTTGGCAATTTATGTCATAGTCAATAAACATTCGACTTCAGTGTAGGTGGGCAGCTGCCATCGTCACCTCGCAAGTTACTCCGTATCGGATGATTAGACGTAGTTTGCCATACTCTGTCAGTCGAAACCGACAACGACAAACATGCCATCCGCACACTTTTTTCAAACGAGTTCTTTTGACGTATTCCCTGCAATTAAGAGACTGGATAAGCTGAATTGCGTCACAGTAACTGCTAACTTCCGTTTAACTTCTTCTCTTTGAAGTACTCTACTGTAGTACAACTCACTTACTGCCTCTCAATTGTTTTGGCACTCCAGCATACGGCTAACCAACTTCTCTCTCTCTGTACCGTAACCCCTTGTGGGGCATGGTGCGTTCACTCAGCCGTTTATAGGCTACTTCGAGTCAACGTTACATTGCATATAGTGTATATAACGTTGCAAGCACTATATATTTCCTCGACCACACCGAGATCCGATCTCTGGACCTCTAGATTACTAGCATCGTAGAGTGCGACTGAACCAAGTGAGCCACAGAGCGTGACCAACTTCTGTGGACTTAATTTTTTTTCTAATTTCACATTCAGTTGCGCTCGCCATACGGCAATCTAGGGCAGTCAACAATATGTGCTCTGCGTCTCCTTTGTAGCTAGGACACTCTTAAAGCTCATGAAAGCCATGCTATCCTGTCGTTCCCAGCTTTTCCGATTTTGCAAATCCGCAACGACCACTGAATAATCTGCTTGTATCGACAACCTTAATTATTGGAATTATTCCTGCGCAAATATGTAAGCAGCTTCGTACCGAGATGTTGTTGTAGCTGTGAAGAAAGGCGTGAAGGGTTGTGGATGTGATCGTCGTTTCGTCATCCTTTTCGCCTATAATCACAACTCAAACGAAAAAAACGTAGCGGCTGCAATTGGGTTGTCCCATAACGTCCTCTTAGTAAGGATAGTGGGTGCAGCGGTCCATCGAAACACATTAAGAGGCGCACCACCACAGCTCGGACAAATGTTCTGGATGAGGCGCGAACACCAGCCTGATCTAAGCTGAGCCAATGCCGCTCTTGTGGCTCTCGGGAGCGTAGTCTCTTCCGGCGATATGAGTTGTGGGGCTCTGAGAGGATTCTATTCCTACCTTGTCTCCCTATTGACCGATTCACAACGGTTGTGCTAATATCTGCGATGGCCGCGTAGTATGCTGTGTTATCAAAAATAATCAAAAGGTATCCGTTTGTATAGGGTTTTCCAATTAGAGCGGGTAGATGTTTCCAGTCTGTAGTGACCTGTTTGTTTTGGTGGCGTCGGTCTAATCTGTTTAAGTCTTGTAGCAAGTTCAAGTACCTTGGCTCGATGGTGAACAACGGAGCTACATGCGATGATGACATCAAACATCGCACAAAGGTTGGGCGGATGACATGGCGAGAAAACTCTGGAGTTTTCTGCGATAAGAAAATTCCACTGAAGCTAAAGGGCAAGTTGTACAAAACGGTTGTACGTCCCGCACTCATGTATGGATCAGAATGCTGGACCATGTATGAAGGTTACGCGAAACAAATGACAGCGACTGAAATTAAAATGTTACGCATGTCAGTTGGTGTAACGAAAACGGACCACATCAAGAGTAGCTACATCCGAGACAGCTTGCCCATAGACCAACCAATCACCGAAAAGGTCGAAGACCGACAAATGGATTGGTATTGCCATGTTCAACGGCGTCCGCCTGAGAACCCCGCAAAGAGAGCGATATCAATGGAAGTTCCACTTGATGGACCCAAGGCCAGAGGCAGACCGAAGAACACCTGGATGTGTCAAATGAAAAAGCAACAACAACGCATTGGTCTCGGCGATGACACGATCCAAGATAGAGCTGCCTGTAGAAATATGCTGAGATATTACCGCCGATGTGCCTACACTGCAGGTCGAGCAACGCGAAGCCATGGTGCGGTATAAAGAACGAGGCAAGGAAGAAGAAGAAAAGGTCTAATCTGTTGTTTACTATTCAGTTACTCATACCAAATCACCATGTCAAGTTACATGGCGCTACGTGCCACACAGCAAATGCCACGATGCACATTCTGCATGAACGATTTGACGGTAAGGTTATTTCTCGTAGAGGTGACGTGAATTGGCCACAAATATCGTGCGATTTGACCCCCCCTCTACTTTTTCCTGTGGGGTTTCCGGCCGCAATCGACCGATACCCTTTAAGTCAATACCAACCAATCTCTCGCTCAAATTCAGCAGGATCTTTCCGGATGTCATTGAAAATTGGACCACCGGGATCCGTGCCACCGTGACAAGCCGCGGCGGACATTTGAATGATTTTATATTCCATATATGCCTCGGAGCTCCAGCTGGATGTTTGTCAATCCAGAATCCAGCTAACCTCTTGTGCAGAAATATGCGTACTTAGAATATTGGCCAGCAACGCAGAATGAATGGCCGTATCGAAAGCTTTCGATATGTCAAGAGCCACCAGGACAATTCGCTCACAGGGCTTTTCCTCGTTGAATCCTTTGTGGATGTGATAGAGACTTGGTAAATTCAGTCGCCGGTCGGCTTGTGTGATCGCAGACTTTCTACTTTGTCTTCATCCTCGTCACCCTAGTCCTTCTCCGAAGCTTAGCCATCATGTTCCTCAAAACGTAGAAGGTTAAAATCGTTTTTCTCTTTCGGCTGTTACGCCAGGAAATTTATTGGAAAATAAGGGAAAGCTGAACTTTTGCATGAGCCAATCCTTTCGATGTTCTAAAGAAGACTTCCAAAAGACTGCATCTGTACGTTTGTGATTGAGGGCACTACAGAAGATAAAACACCTTTTGTAAAAATCTCGATAACGGTTTCAACAACGTTTTATGAATATTTCTATAACCTTAAAATTAAACAACTGTGAATTGTGAACTGTTGTCTACAGAAAATTTATAGCCCGTGGAGTTCTAAAAAAATTGACAAAATTCCGGGAATATCGCTATAACGGTAAAGTCTAAAAATACTGAACAGTTGTCAATAAGACGACATCTATGGCTCCAAATATATAACCAAAAGTGCTCATTGGTCCATGCCACCCAGACGGAGCTATATGGAGTGAATTTTTTTTTGGAAAATTTCTATAACGGTAACGGTCACTAAATAGTAGTAGATGGCAATGTAGCTCCTACAGCTGTGAACAAAAAAAAATAATAATAACAATCTGTGTGCCCCCAATGCCGTACAATAAATTTATTTCCGGGAATTTTCGTGAAAATCCTCATAACGGTAATTTCTTTACGAGTTTTATAACGGTAACCTTTTTTTTTTGTGCAGATGATTGGGCTGACTGCATATAGAACGCACGCGAACACATATTCCAAAACACAGATCTAATATTGGTAGATGAAAATTTTAACACGTCCACTCAAATGGATTGCCGAAGAAGTTCGTGTGTATTTTTCAAATAAAAAAAAAAAAAATCGGTACAATTTTCCCAGGAACTCGATATCTCGTATTCATAACTGTAGGATTCTTGTGTATGTACCCGACCGACATTACGATGAACAAAAATCTCATTGCGGTAGTAGCAGCCTCTAGGGTGCGGATAAAAAAGTAGTGCTGGTCAAGCAGTGGCGGTGTTAGCAAAACCGGTCTGATACAGGCTAACGTAAAATTCAGGGTTCCTGATTTCGAAGATCGTCACTCACGCTTAACGCAGCAGTTGAGAATCGGTTAATTAGGAAACAAGGTATGTTGTAACAGAGTACTATCTTTGTGCTGCTTATATCATGAGTCACTATTACGATTATCTACTTACTAACCTTACTTCGTGGCCTGTAGCATTCAGATTCTTATTTCGTTAGACAAGAACAACGACTCAGCATGGAAAATCTGCATGGCTATGGATTTGGGCATTCATGCCTACACTGTTAGTAAAATGCAATGCGAAGAGGATGCGTAAAATTAGAAAATTTTTCCTGTCTGTAATTATGCTGTGCAACGTTGATTCAATATAGCTAAAACGCCACAGGGGTCAATCAAGAGAGTGAGAGAGACTTGTACTTGATGATTATCATGAAAATTTCTTTCAGCATTTTAGCATAAGCTCAATTTAATATACTACCTACTTTCGATATTTTCCAGGGCTACGTACCACTCTACGACAGTTTCGAACGCTTCTATCTGCGATATGTCTATCGACGTGTTCGCGACTGTTGGAATCGTCCGATTTGCAGTGTTCCCGGTGCCGAACTGACACTCAAAGATCGAATCACTCGCGATTATGGTTGGACATTTGAATTCACCGGCACAAAAACGCGATGCTTGAACTTGGGCTCATACAATTATCTAGGATTCGCTGCCGCCGAAGGACAATGTGCCGACGATTCGGTACGTTCCATTGAAGAGAGTGGACTCGCCTATAGTAGTCCGCGTCGTGAATACGGTCATACGCGCAAGCATGAAGAACTTGAACAGTTAACTGCCAAATTCCTTGGCACCGAAGATGCTATTGTTTTCGGTATGGGTTTCGCTACAAACGCTCTGAATTTGCCGTCAATTCTATCGCCCGGATGTCTTGTGTTGAGCGATGAAAAGAATCATGCTTCCATTATATTGGGTCTTCGATTGTCGGGCGCTACAATCAGAGTGTTTCGTCATAACAATATGAAAGATTTGGAACGAGTGTTACGTGATGCAGTGGTGCGAGGACAACCGAAGACGGGCACACCGTGGAAGAAAATTATGATAATTGTTGAAGGAGTGTACAGTATGGAAGGATCGATTGTTAAATTGCCCGAGATTGTGGCGTTAAAGAAAAAATACAAGGCGTACATTTATTTGGATGAAGCACATAGTATTGGCGCGACTGGACCGCATGGTCGTGGAATTGTCGACTATTATGGTTTGGATCCGAAAGATATTGACATATTGATGGGAACGTTTACGAAGAGTTTTGGCAGTGCCGGAGGATATATTGCTGGATCGAAGGTAATACGAGTTATTGACGTTGGAAAATCTATTTTTAATATCTTCTATTTTGCAGAGACTCATTGATTTCTTGCGTACAAATAGTCATGCACACTGTTACGCCGGTTCAATGTCACCGCCTGTGGTGCAGCAGATTTACACATCAATGAGCATCATACTAGGGTTAGATGGAACCAATGAGGGTCGCAAGCGTATCGATCAACTAGCCCGCAACACACGCTACTTCAGACGACGACTGGCACAGATTGGGGTTATAACATACGGCCACGAGGACTCGCCCGTTATTCCTTTACTTGTGTACCTATTTTCGAAAATCGGGTAAGACACACAAATTTTCACTTATAAATGAATCTTAACATTTTTAAATCTATTTCACAGAGCTGTTGTTCGCACACTGACAACCCGTAACATAGCCGTCGTGGGCGTTGGTTTCCCTGCCACTCCCATCATGGAAGGACGAATACGATTTTGCCTGTCCGCTGCACACACAAAAGAACAACTTGACTATGCCCTGGACGTGATCGATGAAATTAGTGACAGACTTGGTCTGAAACATTCACGAAAACCACGTGACCCGAATCCTATTGAATATTAAGTCTAACTTCGTATCTTTCTGCTATTTTAATATTTGTTCCCAAGAAAAAAGAAAGTTAACTCAAAGAAAACGCATCGAAATAAGAGTCCAATCTATTCTCGTAAAATGTTGCATGCAAATCATTATGATAAAATGATTTCGTGTAGTAAAAAAAAAGAAATTGTATCATATTCAAATCAAAATAAGAAATTTCTAGAGAGTAGCTTATGAGTTACGTTCAAATTGAACGTACGTATGCGATTCTTAAGTTTCTGTGCCTTTCAATAATTAATACAACAGTAAAAGAATTGTTGTTATGATTGATGAAATAAAACTGAATTAGTATGTGTAATCAGAGCTTTACCCAGAAAGAAATAAATTGAATATTTTCATTCCAGTGATTTTTGAAAATACATATTGAAACAAATGAATCTATGAAATCAAAGGACGCATCCAAAAAAAAGCTTTATCAGGATCTTAGAGGCAAATTGTTGCGTAGTATAGTGAATTCACACGTGTACACAGCCGAGTGTGTTGCACAAATGTATTTGAATTAATAGTGAATAGGAATAGGTGTTTACTCGTAAAGAAATCCTTTAAGATAATTCCATTAAATAGTAAATTGTCGTTTTTTGATTTGCGTTCTTTTGTGATTTGTAGCCTGACCCTCTCGGATTTATTTTCTTTACTTTTGATGACAATCCTAATAGATGCATTTAAAGCGCTTCTAAGTTTCAATAGTCTTAGTTATTCTCCTGTTTGTTGTACTTTTGTCCAATTAAGTGTTTTAGCTTTTTTTTATTATAGTGCTGAAATTCGTTTGAATTCATTATTTTCTAATTGGTACTCAAATATATTGTATGAACTCCTGACACATCTGAAATAAACAAAAAAAAAAATATTTTTGTCCGCTAGATTTAAGCCTATAACAACAAAATTAAAGTAAATGTTATTCTTTATCTATGTCAATCCGTATTGCTTCCTGTGTTGTATGTAAAGTATTTCTAGCGTGTCATATGATTCAACAACACACAATCAACTCCTCGCGTCCACGTAAACCGCCACTGATTTTGTATCTGCTTATTTTGAAGCCACATTTTGTTTTGTTTATGTTGAAATCTTTGTTTAGTTTTAACATTCCACAACTGATCAGAAACCTGAAATTTAAAAAAAAATGGAAGGGAAAATGATTGAACAAATTTTTTGGATACATTATTATGCTGCTGTGTACAATATGTTTTTCTGTGTATTCGTTATTGCATTGAATAAAAAAAAAGAAATAAGTTATTATAAAGTGAAGTCTTGTGTATTTCTTAAATGTTGTTTTATGTCGACTAGAAATTTGTTTTAGTTGTGTCCCTATATGTGGTTGTGGAAGTTGTGATTACGCGGAGCGGAGGGTTGAAAACGTCTTCCTGTATTGAAGAGGTTTGACCCCATTATCGAAATTTCGACATATACTGACACAATAGCTGCATTCAACGAGCACACGTAGGAGCGCTATAAACGAACAAAATTCACCAGAAAAAGACTGGGATTGCTATAAGAATTATCTGCCACCGACTCCGCCGAATTATCTGTATGCTAAATGAGAATCAACTATGCAACTTTTTTCTTCCGTTGAATGCACTTAAAACGTTTATGCGACTCTGATGCCATTCTTTGTCGAGCTACCAAATCAATCTTATATTTTTGCATAGCTTAGCATAACTTTCAGCAGGCTGCTTGTCATTCTATTTCCAAACCTTCAGAGGTCCAAAAACTTCGAGTTGATGTAGTCATATTTTTAGTGTGTAGTGTAGTTACTACGTGATAAACCTAGTACATCAGATTGCAAAATGTGGTGGAGACAAATTTTTTTTTTGTTTCTTATGTTTTTTGGGGTGCTGAGCACGAATCCGGAGCTTCCCACCAAAATTTCGTTGCGGAACAGGGTCAAAATCGTGAAAACCCTGCGAAAAACTCTCCATGAATATTTTAGAGAGCACATAATTTCGCGTCCAAAGAGACATAAATATTAAAAATTTGTTGAGCGGTATTACTACAGTGGATAATTGAAATTTGCCATTTTTAACATAGTTCCATTTTATGAAAAAAATTTTGAGATTGAACGGTTTTTCATTTTAGGTCGTAAAAGTTGCATTTATCTTGTACATTGTAAATTTTGGAATGCAGAACCTGAATCTGTAAGTTCCCACCAAAATTTCGTTGCAAAACAGGGTCAAAATTGCAAAAAACGCCCAAAAAATGACTATCAATTGTAGCAATACCGATTAACACATTTTAATGATTAATGGCGCGTTGGACCCGCAGTTATGTTTTCTTTAATATTTTCATGGACAGGTTTTCGAAGAAATGTACACTTTCGGAATTATAAACAAAAAAACGGGAAAACTCCGAAAATTTTGGGTTTTTTCGCGGTTTTGATCCTGTTCCGCAACGAAATTTTGGTGAGAAGCTCCGGATTGGAGCTCAGCCCCCCAAAAAACATAAGAAACAAAAAAAAATTTCCTCCACCACACTTTGCAATCTGAAATCATCTCGGAACTACACTAGTGGTCCAATTTGAAAATTCGCGACTTTTGTTATCGTCGTTAAGTTGAATTTTAGTGATCGGATTCTACGTCTAGTAATTTTTCTTGGTTAATGCATAAAATTTCGTCGAGGCACTCATACATAGGAATTAATTAAGCTGCACACACACGAGAATCCGAATCCATTTTTTAGATTCTTCTTTCTGCAAAAATTCATAACGTTCCTCCCCGTTCACGTCTACGAGTCACATGTGACTCATAAATGTATTAATTGTTGAATTACGGACAGTGTGGCTATGTTGGCGGAAAACGGTCCGATAGTCCGTGTTGTTAACCAAACCTGATATAGAAGTGTCCCTACCAAATGCAAGTTATAAAGCATAATTTATCGTTTCCTTACATTATGTGGATTTGGATCCGGCCAACAACAAACACCTCCAAAGAAAACATTTTTTTTATTCT
This sequence comes from Microchrysa polita, assembly GCA_949715475.1. Lineage (NCBI taxonomy): Eukaryota > Metazoa > Arthropoda > Insecta > Diptera > Stratiomyidae > Microchrysa > Microchrysa polita. Next base: position 16,670,462 of record OX454415.1, read on the forward strand.
CAAGCAAACCTCATTTACAGGATGTCCCAAAAGTCAACGGCAAGGACAATAATATTAAAAAATACCGGCGTACAGAGGGCTGCACCCGCAATACGAGGGTTTTTTTAGAATTTTGATGGATAGTGGATATTTTTTGTGCATATATTTTATAAGCAATATATAAGAATTGTGCACAACATTAATGAAATGCTTCCTGTAAATCTATTTTTGGATTGGTCTAAATAAACGCGTTCCAGAATGAAAGGCGCTAGATTTACTATGTACCCAGTTTGTATAAAAGTACTCCAAGGCATATCTACAGGCATTTTTCAATTTAAGATTTCTGATGGCCTTTGAGAAAAAAGAAGCTCAGGCTAAAGTAAGGATGGCTTGGCATTATATATGAACTGAATTATTAGCTGTAAATCTACTGTTACTGTTTTTTAAATCAAGGAAAACCAACTTATATGAAATGATTCCATTGTGTCCCCTGAGATTAGAGCCCACGCAAGCTTTCCTATGAGTATTGAACAAGTATACTTTTGCAGCTTTTCCGGGACACCCTGTTAACTTGGCCCTACAAACTTCAAAAATATTTGTGGCAAACACTATTACCATTCTATGCATTTCCACCAAATTTCATGTACATTGTTTCATCAACTTAAAAGATATGCATTGAAGAAATGCTTAAGAGGCTTCCCTTGTATTGTGAAAGGCCCTTACTAAATACTCACTTGGCTATATTTCCAGTTTGGATACAGTTATTCGAATGAAAATTCGTAGACATATTCCCTGTGTAATTTTCTAAAAACCCTTAGCAGAATTTTCATATTTGGAAACCTAACAGGGGCTACACACGAACAAATTGAAATTTTACAAATTTACTGTTATTTACTTTTCCTTAGCAAAAGTCAACAGTCTTAATATTTAACGTATATAAGGCCATACTGACCAATCTTTGTGCAAAGTTTCATATCGATCCCTATAACGGTTTAGAAAAACGGAGCTCGAAAAGGAAGTTTAACTTTAAACGCCAATAACTTTTTTATCGTTACTCGAAACTGGAAAATTTTTAACTGATATGAGATGTACTCGTCTAGATCTTTGATTTAAATACCCATACGTTAATCTCTGATAAAAACTAAAAAAGTCGACTTTTTTCAAACGTTCGGGACACCCTGTTATCTTCTTTCTACCAACTTCTAAGGTATTTGTGCCAAAGACTGTAACCATTCTACACATTCCTACCGAATTTCATGACAATCGGTTGAGCCGTTCGCGAGTTATTTAGTGAACAGACGGACGGACGGACAGACGGACGGACAAAATCGATTTCATAAGGGTTTTTTGAAAAAATTCTAAAAAACCCTAAAAAAATGCAATCACTTTTAGGCCAATCAAAGAAGAGATTATAGAGAACATCGTGACGATTTTTTTCTTCGGTATTTTGCTAGGAGTAGTTAGGAAATAAAGGTACTAATTTTACTCGGACGTGAGGGGTGCGCTAACGCGGGGAGGGGAGGTTATAGGTGCAATTTTGTGCAATTTTTGGTGTTTTGGGCTATATCTCAAAAACGGTGAGTCGCAGAGAAAAAAGTTGTGAGTAAGCATTAAAGCTTCCTAAATATCCTATTTATTTGCCCATACTAGCATATGCAAAACTCCTAACAGTTCTTCTGATATTGGTTAATGAAACTCAAAAAAAAAATTTGTTGCATTCCATTGACTCTAGTGTTTCATCGAATTGCTTTTCCAAGAACTTTTGCAGGGCAAAGTTAGTAAGCGTTAAATTTGCTTTAATTTGATACACTTCTTCTTGGCTTGTCTCCTGTCCTTCGAGAGTTAAAAGAGTCTCAACGAAGTAATATTCTATATTCATCAAAATGAAAACAACCGTTGTGGAAAATCGGGAGGGGGGGGGGGGGGGTGACGGTTTTTTATTTCATGGATCTATAAGGGATGGTCCGGAGTAAAACATACTAAAAGCTCGCGGTCATGAGGTGTGCGCTAACGTGGGGAGGGCGGGCTAAAGGATTCATTTTTGCAGGTTTTCAAATAAATCTCGGAAATATCTTGGAAGCGGTGAGTCCTCCTGAGCGTATTTGTATGGCAGTATTACAGTTCATTAAATTTCCAAAAACTTATTCGAACATACATATGTCGGACTCCTAACGGTTTCCCCGATATAGGCTATTCAAAAACGGACGGAGTGGTTTCAAAACAACATAAACTGCACCGAGCACAGTCCAACACAAATGTGGAATAGTTTCGCTGAAATGTCAGTAGGTGAGGCGGAAAAGGCACTTGGAGTTTCGAAAGGTCCACTCCACACGAAGAAAGAAACATGGTGGTGGAACACCGAAACTAAGGAAGCAGTGCAAGCCAAATCGAACGCATTTAAGGCATGGACGAAATGTGAGTCAAGCAGTGAAGCCGAACGGGTTCAACTTCGCGAAAATTATATGCAATGCCGGAAGAAAGTAAAGCGCTTGGTAGCCCAAGCAAAGGCGAAGGCAGCTGAGAAATTCTACCAAGAATTAGAAACTCAGACTGCGACCGAAGGACCGTCTTTGCGCGAGAGACCTAAGCACGACGCCAGGATATTTAGGGTCGCAGCCCAAAGGAGAAGGAACGCTCGGGAAATACAGGCGCCAAAGTACGTGGAGGACTCGCAAGGAATGTTGCTGATTGACGATACGGCAATTTGTAGCAGGATGCGAGAGTATTTTGACGAACTTCTAAATGAAGAATTTCCTCGGGCAGCTTTTCAAGATGTTGAGCCAAATACCACAAATATTGAAGATATCTCAGAGGAAGAGGTGATGGAGGCAATGCATCAGATGAAACGCGGAAAGGCAGTCGGCCCGGACAAAATCCCCGCGGAATTTTGGTTGAAAATGGAAAATGTCGGGCTTAGTTGGCTCACAGTTCTCTTCAACAAAATCAAAGGTGGGCAACCGATGCCTGATGCTTTCAGGGAAAGTTTTCTTCTTCCTTTCTATAAGAACAAGGGAGACTCACGCAAACTCAACAACTATAGGGCTATAAAGTTAACACCTCATACACTGAAGATCTACGAGCGAGTTGTCTGCAACCGATTGAGAAAGATTGTGCGGTTGAATGACAATCAATGCGGCTTTGTTGAAGGTCGATCTACAGTCGATGCGATTCAGTGCATTCGTATTGCGATGGAAAAGTATAGAGCAGCACGAAAGGACTTGTATTTTGTGTTCATCGATTTGGAGAAGGCATTCGATAGAGTACCTCGTGATCTGATATGGTTGGCCTTGAGAGCACTTAATGTCCCCGAGGCATACGTCAGGATGATACGAGACATGTATGGTGGAGCTACGACTAAGGTTAGATGCACAGCCGGTGAATCAGAAGAATTTCCGGTGAATGTCGGAGTACACCAGGGCAGTGTATTGAGTCCGTTGCTCTTCAACATCATCATGTGCTACTTATTAACACGTGTCTCCGACGGCCTAGAAATATCTCTTCTTTTTGCTGATGATATAGTCCTCAGTAGCCCAAACATCGTTGCCTTGCAAGCTGCGCTTACAAAATGGTGTGACATTCTGGTGGAGCATGGACTGAGGGTAAGTATAGCAAAGACTGAGTTCTTATGCTGCCCATTCTCAGACCCAGATGCACCGATACCAGATATGTACGTCAAAGGAGAGCAGCTTTAAAAAAAAAAAAAAGTCTTGTACCAAGTTCAAGTACCTTGGCTCGATGGTGAACAACGGAGCTACATGCGATGATGACATCAAACATCGCACAAAGGTTGGGTGGATGAGGTGGCGAGAAAACTCTGGAGTTTTCTGCGATAAGAAAATGCCACTGAAGCTAAAGGGCAAGTTGTACAAAACGGTTGTACGGCCCGCACTCATGTATGGATCAGAATGCTGGACCATGTATGAAGGTTACGCGAAAGAAATGACAGCGACTGAAATGAAAATGTTACGCATGTCCGTTGGTGTAACCAAAAGGGACCACATCAAGAGTAGCTACATCCGAGGCAGCTTGTCCATAGACCAACCAATCACCGAAAAGCTCGAAGACCGACGAATGGATTGGTATTGCCATGTTCAAAGGCGTCCGCCTGAGAACCCCGCAAAGAGAGCGATATCAATGGAAGTTCCACTTGATGGACCCAAAGCCAGAGGCAGACCGAAGAACACCTGGATGTGTCAAATGAAAAAGCAACAACAACGCATTGGTCTCGGCGATGACACGATCCAAGATAGAGCTGCCTGTAGAAATATGCTGAGAAATTATCGCCAAAACGGGCGATGTGCCTACACCGCAGGTCGAGCAACGCGGAACCATGGAGCGGTATAAAGAACGAGGCAAGGAAGAAGAAGAAGAAGAAGGCTATTCAAAAACGAAAATTAGCAAAAAAAGTCGTTTTTTCCACATTTGTTTGGTTCTGGTGTCTCCCGGGATCGTTTTTCAGTAAAACGTGGCAAAACACTTTTGTGCAGTGAGCAATTTGATTTCATTTGATATACTTCCTGTTGCTTGGTCTTGAATCAGTCAAAAGTTAAAGAGCTTAAACCAAACTTCCAAATTTAATTTTTCCCATTTATAAGTATAAAGACCAACATTGTGGAAAATCGGGAGAGGGGTGCCGGTTTTTTATTTCATGAATTTATAAGGGTTGGTTACGTGAAAAACATACTAAAAGCACGCGGTCATGGGGAGTGCGCTAACGTTGGGAGAGCGGGTTCAAATATCCCATTCTTGGGCTTATCAGCTCTATCCCAGCTATATCTCCGAAACCGCGAACTCCACAAAAAAAATTTCTGAGCAAGAATGAAAGCTTACACAATTTCCTATAAAGTTCATCTGACATGCATAGGTCGAATTCCTAACAGTTATCCAGATATAGCTAATTTAAAAATCAGAAATTTCACATAGAAAACATCAACACAGTGTACATGCATATAGCCAATCTATAGATACACGTATACCAATTATGGTGTGTGGATGTTTTCTTTGTGAAATTTCTGATTTTTAAATTAGCTCGAAGCAGGCGTTAAAATTCTAAAGCTAAGGCTGCCTACTACAATCCTCCGATATGTCTACCGATAATGAGCATAAAATTCTTAAAGAATGAAAGCCGCAGAGATGGAGTTGGAATTTAGTAAAATCGGTCAAGCCGCATCCATCTGACGGATGGTATGCCAAATGTTTGGCGAGGGAAAAGCATTGATACACCTTGATCGATTTTTTACAGCTTTGTCGTATGTGCCAAATACATAAAACATATCAGGAAAATGTTTTTTGGATTTATTTTGAAGCGCAAATAGTCCGACAATTACATTTTTCTTTCAACGAAAGCTCGACAAAAGATTAACAATTTTACAGGGTAAATAAATACGTAGAAAGAAAGAGCTAGCTGACAGACATTAGGGTGTCGTGCTACATCAACACAATAAAAAAAATATTAACAATCAAAAATTGAAAAAAAAAATCCAAGATTTTGGTTGGAAATTGGTAGGGGTTATATCATCGATTTGGCCCAGCTTCACCATTATGCTAAGGCCGGCCGGATTCAACAATTAAATTTGACAGAGCGACTTTGTAAAGCTTCCGAACTTTGGCACCAAATATTAACAAATGGGCACTACCCATCTTTTTGAAATGCGATCAATGCAGGGGTCACCATTATCAAACTAACAGCTGATTGCAACAATCCCGTCAAAAGCGCCTGCTTTGAGGGATACATCGAGGGAAGACCATCGAACATAGATGTTGTGAACCGAGCTTTTTGTAGGCTTTTGGGACGTCAAATTGTGTGTAGCCTAAAATAGTTTTTTTTTGTACATTTTCAATTACAATTTATGGATGTCAAAATTATCACTTGCTTCAAGAAATGAGAAAACAACATCCAAAAAATTTTTGTTCGCAAAAAAAAAAAGAAAAACTAACATTTTCTAACAACCTAACGACTATCTTAGTGGTGTCCTGCGATCTAAAGGAGGAGACCAATGTTTTGGACTAAGAACCCAGTAAGGACGTAGCATGGATGACGCGATTGTGTATTCAACGGAATTTCATCCACTAGCATTTAAACAAAAACTAAAACCTGAATTTTTGTTTTATTTGTTAGCGGCACTCCGCGCTAAAAAACAAAGTCTAAGTCTTTCCCTTTCATGTCAAAATAGACCAAAGCTTTCCTTTTATGAGGTCTCCATTTTGACATAAAACCGCCATAGACAAACAGTGCGTAATAGTCATTTCATTTTAGTAAATACGTTTCATAGACGTATTCCTCAAAATGCATATATGCATCCTGACTCCGTCAGCGTGATATCCTTGGTATTCATCTATAGGAAGGTTCATCTGTTGAAATGTTGTAGTCGTACTCAAGATGGCATATGATGTACGTATGAACGTCGCGTCATAAGGACGATCGGAGAATAACATTGTCATCCCTGAATGATTGCTCACTTGAAATGCTTTTCTGTTTCCGTTTTTTGGGCTCGATTCCTTTACAGTACAACCGACGTCGTCGTCGTCACATTTTTTTATGTCGCCATTTTTATTTGCAGTCGTCATATCCTTTAAGTAAGCAACGCCGAAATAGGAAGAACGTATTGCATTTATAAAATGTATGGTAGTATACATCCGTGCAGTATGTATGATAGGATATGGTTGAAGGACTGTTCATGCACGAGAGCAATGCAAATCCTTTTGAAAGAAATTCTTCGTTTTGAATATGCGTCCACACAAAGTATATGGATGGCCATTGAAAGACGCCTTCCAAGTGCCTTTTCTTCGTCTTTGGAGATGGTATCACGTTGTCGGTTTCACATACACATACTGTATCTAGATGGGAGTATGTATGTATTGAATTTTCGTTGTTGTCATCTGCATCTCGTACGGAATGTGAGCCCTTTACAAAAGGCATGCAATGTTATAAATCTTTCAAATGTTTATTGCTTTCAATTGATATCCGTTCTTGGAACGGGTATGGTCGGAAAGCGGAGGTATTTCTGCAAGAAAGATGCTTTCGTTTAAATGGAACATTTTAAGGACTTCTTGTTTGCTTAATATGTTTTGCATTGGGGTAGTTATGCGAACTGTTGGTATGAATTTAAACGAAACGGTTTTCTTTTTAAACAATTCTTGACTGCTTCGGAATTGTCTGTGAAAAGTAAAAACGTTCACATCCTTTAGAATATTGAATTTTCTTGTTTTGGATGTGGACTCATCTTCTGCTGGTGTAGCTATGGACAATTAAAGCACTTGTTGGCCGTGCGTGGAAGCTCTGTCAAAATTGGTGGATCGCAGAAACAATTAGCTGCACAAGAATTTCATTGAATATTCCTGAGAAAAATATCAATTTGCAAATTCAGTATGGAAATAATTTTACCTCTAGTCATTTTTAAGGATAGTGTGTCATAAGAAATTTAAAATCGGATATAAGCAAGGTAAAAAGATCTAAATTTGGAATCTTTGTCATTTTTGCTTGTGGTATTATTTGGCTACAAGAATCAAATTAAATCTGACGAATCTCACTTAAATCCTACACATAAGTGATTTTTTCTTAAACATTTCTTTCCCTCAAATGATACAATTCCCCACCCCACACATTATGCTTGTGTATAATGTAAGAATTTGGAACAGGTTGGTGTTTATTGTCACCTGCTATCCAATTGTCGCCAATCTTGCCATTTCTTCAAGCCACTATTCATATCCCACGCCTGTACGGCTAATGTATCCTTATTCATATTAGACCATTTGTGGCACATCTCGTACTCCTCCAAAAAATTTGAAATCACCGGATATACAGAACATGTGCTCTGATAACGTTCTCTTAATATTTTCAAGTTTTTCCATTGCCCCATATATACATATAGGCGAATGTCCTCGTGTCGGTTTGCGAACTTTTACTTTGTTCGTGGGAAATGCTCATAACTCAATTCATATGTAAAAATGAGAGTAGTAAACGTACTGTGTGTGTGAAAATCTGCTTGCATTTGTAAAGCCGGCCTATACTCAAGAAGAGGCAGGAAAAGTATTTTGCGTATAACGGTATGGAACTTATGTTTGTTGTTACACACTCTGGTAAGCCCATGGTGAGTAACATTTGGCCAACGCGACGTTATTAAGCTAAACGACATCTCATTTATTTTATTTATTGTGGTGAATATGGTAAGGTTCCGTTTCCGTTTCAGATGTAAGTTGTTGTGGATTACAAATGTTTGAAAGCAAAGTACGTTGATGGAGATGTAAGTGTTTCAGGATAAAAAAAGAAGAAAAAAATATAAATATGAAAACCTTTTTCATCCTGACTTTTAGTCATTTGGAGAATTTGTGGAAGCCATCATTTTCATTGTTGGCGTAGATTGCGAATATTGTCTGATTTAGAAAAGGACTCAATTTGTGAAAATCATAGGATAATAACTAAACCGTTGTTATGCTATCAACATATTCAAAATTGACTCCTCTGTCTCTCTCTCTTCAAATATCGTGGTAAGAGCCTCAGTGGCGGACTAAGGTGGGGGCGGCAGGGGCGGCCCGCCCCGGGCCCCTCCTGACACTAGCAATATTTTGTCCAAATTATGAACAAAAAACAAAAACAAATAATTGAAAAACGATCCTCTGTCAAATTCAAATTGTTGTGCAAAAATTTCTCTTCTTCTTTGTTCATAAAGTTGAACAAACCATTGCAAGTGTGAGGGCCCAATAATAGATGCAAACTACATATGCTCAGACCATCTACTTATGTATTGCTCCCTGGTAGTACGGCTGAGAAGAGACAAAATAACCATATCTGCACACTAAATTCAGTGAGGCAATTCTACCGTGATGGTAAAAAGTAAATAGAGAGAAGGGAGACATGCCTTCTCTACCCCGCAACATCCGAACAGTCCATATACTTAACCACCGACTTGTCAAACTGACCTTCGTCAATTTCATTCCATTTCCCCGAAAAACTCGTCCGGCCACCAGAGCGAAACGACGAGAATTGTTTAATTTCTCTCGTTCAATTGGACTTACTTCTTTCTCTCTTCTCAGTAGTACGGGACTAGATAACTATACTAGAGCCTTAAAGGTTACGTAGACATATTCGAGCGACTGATACAACAATTGAAGCAGCCTGTTCATGGTCCGCAAAGGATATGTACCACTTCATAATTACATGGGACTTTACAGAATCCGTACACTGAAAAAAAATTGTTTAGACTTTTTATCTAGTGAAATAGTTAACTAAAATTTAGATAGTTTTACCAAAGAAATATTTGATTTCTCTAATCTTCGCAGCTGGAATTGGAAATACTATTAAATTCGTTCATTTAACCACGCAATATTCGAAGAAAAAGTCTAGTCAATTCTTCCACAAAAGTTGTTGATTGTACTATCCAAATATAAAATTTAACTACAAACAATCGTTCATATTTCCGTGAAGTAGTAAAATTCTTTTTCAACACAATTTAGCTATCCAACATTTAACAATTTATAGATAATTAATAGCTGTTTTTACAAATAAATTAATTGAATTGAAAATATAGCTTAGATAAAGATCAATGTGTTTGGTTGGGACGCAGCCTCCGCATCCCACGATACAGCCGTGGAGCCCTCCGCTGCCGTCAGGCTTCCCTTTAGTGCGGGTACACGATTTACAAAGAGTATATGTGTTGTTGTGGAATGTTGCTCTCCAAGTGATTTCCCGACTTACGGGCATATCCACTCGGAGAGTGCAAAAATGTAACGACATTCGTCGGTTTCGACCGAATGTATATGACACGGCACTCTCATCAGGTGCTGCCGCACTCGGAGAGCAACATTCCACAACAACAGATATACTCTTTGTAAATAGTATAGATGTTTCACCTAATGACGAATAGAAAAATTGTCAAAATCTTCGTAGCTGTTTCGACTACGTAGAATCATAGGCTTTGATTTTCAGTGTTTAATTTAAATGGGGCTATGGCAATGGCTACAAAGCAACAAAAACACAGAGCGCATTTCAAATCGGTTTCGAACTAGTATTACGTGTTCTCTTACACATAGTCAGAAACGCGGCCGTATCGAGTCGGTGGCTAGCCATTGCCCAGCCCCATTTAAAATGATTCGATACCAGGGTGTATTTCGTGTCCTATATAAGAGGATCGTACGCCTTTACCTGGTTAAGTCCGGTAATGCCTCTCCTGGTATTACATGACGCGCTGCATACGTAGAGGCATCTGATGAGAATTGCAGCGCGCCATGTAATACTAGTTCGATACCGACTCGAAATGCACTCTGTGTGCCGCAACTCGCTGGAGTATGCATCAATATTATTATTAACTTAATGTAATAATGAGTTGTCAACAACAAAATAAAGTCAATATGCCAAATTACTAAATCTATATGTTATCGTTTTGAATAATGGTCGGATGGGGTCCCGTAGTTAAGAACCGCCCCGGGCCCCCGAGGTACTTAGTCCGCCACTGAAGAGCCGAAGTTCTTTGTCAGGCTAGATCGAAACGCTGGTGGAGGTTACGGAGAAATAGTCGAGGGTCTAGGCACTTGAAGTGATCAGAGACTCCATTATTAATATAGCTGCATATGGCATAAGATATTCTGATCCAATTTATTCGATTTCTCCAGAATTGTGGCGTGACAGATTTTAGCGCAGGCTATTCCAGTATACGACCTGCGGGCCACAATGCGGCCTGCGAACCGTTTTTTCCGGCCCACGAGTGACTTCGGCTCATTTAAGGAAAATTTTGATAAAAAATTCATGAAAAAATGTGCCTAAAGTTGCAAGTCAGAGGTATTTTCTGCACTGGAAAATCTTCTTTAAAATATTGAATGCTTCACATAAATTGTTCAATTGCTTGGGTGATAATTTTTGCCGGGATCTTAGTATTTTCCTGCTGAATCGCGTGTGAGTGTTTGTTACCTGTAATTGGTTTAATTTGTAAACGTACGTGATTTTAAAAGAAAGGGGTATATTAGCAACAGATTTCTAGCGTAAAATATTGAAGACAAAGTAGAGCTTAACTTTGCTGAAGTGACGATAATATGAATCGCATAATTGGCACAATCGTTGGCCACTTCGGTCAATAATCCGATTTCTATCGCTAAATGAGCGACGTAAAAATAATAATGCGAAACAGGTGTAATTACACGGAGAGCTCCGAAGGACCAGAATATGTTGGCAGTATTAATCCCCTATTAAAAAAAAAAAATAAATCGACCTGGAACTTTCGTACCCGGAAAACTAAGCTGGGCTTTCTAGGCTAGGCAAAAAGTGACTTCTTGACTTGTTGTGTTAACGCCAAAATTCTTACATATTTCGAAAACGTGGTCCTTCATATTTTTTTCATTCATAATCGGATCCTCAGAAATGTTTCTTCTTTAATTTTTCGCCTACTTCATAAAAATTTTTGGCCGCCGTCACTTTTCAAACCATGAATGTGGCCTGCGTAAAATTTATGTTGGACACTCCTGAGTAAGAATTTCCAATTATAGTTTTTAAGATTCTTAGTTGGAAGCCAAAATGCATATTGAATAAATTATTGAAATAAGTGTAGTCTGGCTGGTGTAGTGGTTAGTGCACGCAACTTCGTTGCACAGGGTCATGGGTTCGAGACTCGCCGTGAACGAATTCAGTTTATGGTGTTTTTGGAACTCACGACCCATGTGACGGACTATGATCTCACTCAGATGTTAAACGAGTACCCATTTATGGGATAAATAACACTGCTGAGCGTGATGCTGATCTCATTACCTCAACAAAAAGCAGATAAGATCTTAGAAAAAGGATGTCACTAACACATCCCGCGGCCTTAGTCCAATGTTGGATTGTCGCGTCATTTTTTTTTATTTAAATACAGTCAAAACTCGATAACTCGAACCTCAACAACTCGAATACCTCAATATCTCGAAGAACTCTTCCGGTCCCACGAATTTTCTATGTAAATCTGGGCATTCCAAACTCGATAATTCGATTGAAAGTATACATAACTCGAATACAAATTTGGGCAAATCTATAGGCATAAACCTCTGTTAGTCGAAGAAATTGGTTTGGAAGCCTCTATAACTCGAAGTACAAAGCCAATTTAACCTTAAAACACGGAAAAACAGAAAACCTCCACAACTCGAATTTTAATTGTTTTTGAGCCCTTACTATTTGAAAAATTTTTACAGTTTAACATTGAATGCATTTAAGCCTCTAGAACACGAAAGAGAATTTCAATTTACAAACGAAAAAAAACAACACAATAACGGAAACCTTTACAACTCGAATTTTAATGTTTTACAGTCTCCGCTACTCGAGGAAATTCACCGTTAGGAATTCCGTGTAAAATGCAAGCGGTTTACGGAAGAAAATTGTCATCTTTCAGTTTATGTTTGGCGTTCATTTCTTGTGTCTCAAATTGAAAATTTGTGTTGTTGTTTACAAATCGTCCTGTAAATTTGTCTAATTTGCTATAATGACTGCAAGATGTATTATATTTTCTTGCAGTCATTATAGCAAACTAGACAAATTCTCATTCGCATAAAATTCGGTTGATTAAAGCTGTAAAAAACAGAGGATCGCGTACGAAAGCTGAGTTCGCCGCCTAGTTCAAAATTCCAGCAAATACATTGCCAATGATTTTAAAAAACAAGGAGAATGTTTCTGTTAACCCTTAACTACATTCGTGGGGGACTAGGGTCCCCCAAGATGAACATTTTTAGACTTATCTCAAATGTTTTAAATTTGATGCGGTTGAACTTTCGCGTATTTGTAGCACTGCCTAAGAGCTTGCAAACAGGGAAAAAGCGCTGGACTGCAGCTTATAGGTTAGAAGCTGTAAACCCTTGGGGGACCTAGGTCCCCCACGAATGTGCTTACGTAGGTAAATTTTTTTTGAACTTCCGATATATTTGCATTTTTCTTCTTGTATTTTGCAGTTTTGAATAGAATTTGAAGTTATAGTAAATAGAGAATATATTTCATTATTGCAATGGAAGTTAAATCATGACAACTTTTACAAAATTATTCAATTTGATGGACAGGGGCCGGAGGTCGAACCATGTATGGCTTCGGATCATCAGAATCAAATGCAATCCCTATTTTCCGATATTTTGAGTTTAGAACAGTTTCTTAATTATTTAAAGAATTGCAGATAACTTGTAAGAATAACAGATGGCAGCTGGCAGAACGACTACCAATTTCTAAGGAAAAAATTCATGAAAAAAAGCCCCTTTTTTTCCGCTTGTGATTTTCAAGATTGTTAACTATATTTAAAATTATAGTTATATTTTTCATTCTTTATTGTGTAAACAACGTAAAAAACAGTTTAGCTTTTTGTGGAATTACATTTGAATTTTAGACTCGACGTTTGAAGTAGGTAAGTACTGAAAGTGTACCATGCGAAATGGCCACTTTCTATAATTAAAGCTGCAAACTTTACATGCAGCTTTCAAATCTTTAAAAAATTATATTTTTGCATTTATTACACGTCTATGATTTGTTTTAGATTAGGAGTTGGCAGCATTTCCAAAATTAAATGTATTAAAAATCACATTTGGTAATGGGGGACCTAGGTCCCCCACGAGTGTAAATGTGTAGGCTGGAAATAGCGAGTGTAGCTGAGGGTTAAGATCCAATCGAACGGTACGAAACGGTTCATTTAGGTTTAAAAAAGCCGAATTTCCGGACATCGTTTGAACAATGTAGAAGAAAGAACGTTAGCCTCAGTGACCCACTGTTGAAAGAAAAGCTCTTCATCTCGCCTAGAATTGAATCATCCAGCATTCAAGACCAATTATGACTAGTTGAACAACTTCAAAAAGAGGAATTTGATAATATTCACGATGGTTTCTGGCGATAGTGCAACAGTTGACATAATTGTATGCAACGACTGGAAGCAACAATTTGTTCGTTTAATCCAAGATTATTTACCAGAGGAAATTTATAATGGCGATGAAACAGGACTGTTTTTTCGTTGAACACCAAACAAAACCCTGACTTTTCGAGACGATCCCTGATTTGATGGAAAACAGAGCAAGGAGAGGCTAACCATTCTACTTGCTGTCAATTCAATTGGAACAGAAAAAAGAAATCTCTTGGTAATCAGCAAATATCAAGAATCCGCGATGCATGCAGGACGTTAAGTCCCTACCAGTCCATTATGAAGCTAATCAGAAGGCTTGGATGTCGTCTTTATTTTTTTTTAAATGGCTGAACGACTGGGATAAGGAGCTTCAAAACAAAAATAAGCGAGCATTATTGTTTATTGACAACTGTCCCATTATTCGTGACGGATTGGAACGTTTGAAAATTCAACTTCTGCCTCCAAATACAACATCAATATTACAACCCCTAGACCATGGCATCATCAAAAATTTTAAGGTAATTTACAGGCAGTATCTCATAAGGAAAATGATAAGAGAATTAGACGGAAATATACAATTGAAACCTATCAATGTTTTCGAGCCAATACGTTTAATGGGAGGCTATCCTTTTATTCGCAAAATTTAGGATAAATATGCACTCGCAGACTTACAGGTTGCCGATTACACTTTTTCCCAGTGAAATAAAGTGCAACTGCATTGTTTTCGGCGGCGAAATAAAAACCAGTGTGGAGACTTTCGTGTGAAGTGAGTTACACCAAGCGAATTCGATTTCACGACCATCAACATTTTGACAGTATTTGTATGGATTTCACGAGAAATGGCGATGTTAGTACCTACTCTTAAGGTATGTACTGTGTTCACCGAGCGAAAAACTTGCATTTATGTCTCCCGTGAAAAATGTGCCGTGGAGACTTGCCTTTTATTCACTAAATTTAAGATAAATGCACACTCGTGGCCTAATTGATTGTCAATTATTACACCTTTTGACTATGCAATAAAATGCAACTGCATTGTTTTCACTGGCGAAATGTCAAAAACCAGTGTGGAGACTTTCGTCTGAAGTGAGTACCAACAAGCCAATTCGATTTCACGATTATCAAAATTTTGACAGTATTTGCATGGATTTCACGTGAACTGACGATGTTATTACCTACTCTTAGCAGGTCCAAAGCCTAGTTGTGAAATGAAATGTTGTAGAAGGGGGTGTTTTATAAGTCAGCGTCAAACCCCACTACAAAAAAAAAAAAATAAAAAAATATTTAGTCACTTTTTTTAGAGTTATATGTATGTAATCAACAGACTGTCGAAAAAAAGTAAATATTTGCGTTGATTTAAATTATATGATCTACAGGTATGTGTCCTGTTAATAGTAAAAGTCGAATAATTTTGAAAACTGATCATATGCATCAAACATCATCTTTCGAACGACATCTTCTGCTTTCTTTAGAATGATACCTACCTCCACTCCACAGCTTCTTAAGAAATCGTGCAACATAACAACCTCAACGACAGCTTCAATAACTTGCCTTTTCAGTTTTAAGTGCGAAACAGAACGCTTCCGTTACGTTACGTCCTGAAGAGCTTTAGTACAATTTTGCTTCCGTTCCGTTGTGCTCTTTTGGTGTTCGGCACGGAAGCATTCTATGTATACATGTTTTTGCGATATCTTAAGCGCTTTGCACATATAGCCGCAAAATCTACGTAGATTATGTAATCTCGTATGCTGTTCACACTATGGTCGTTATCTTGTTCCACGACTTGACAGTACAGTACAATCCGTCTAAATTGCAAACTCCGGCAATTTCATGTACGACTGAAACTGTTATTTATATTAATTTGTTAAAACAAGGAGCAGAATCTATCTTATAGGAATTATGTCAATGATTTATGTATGTTCGTCAATAGGTGAAAACAGCACACTTTTGTGTACAAACCGATGTGCAAAGCGGAAAATGGATTAGATGCCCTCTACTGTAGTATTGCCAAATAAGGAGTTCACCACACTTCACCATAATTTTGTAAAGATTTTCTCCGAGATTTTGGTTATAATCTCCGTGCAAAATCTGTGAAAATGTATGGAAAATCTAAAAGATTTTCGCCTAGATTTTGTAAAATTTCAAGATTATGCAAAATCTTCTATAGTCTATAAAGAGCTTTAGTCAATACTTGCGAAAATTCGTATAGCATTTTATTTGGAGATGATTTTTAAAATTTAAGCTATTATCATTAAAAGGCTCGTTATATGAGAAAAATGCACTTGTGACAAATGTCCTGAAATTTGAAATATTTTGTTTAGCCCCTGCGACACCGACAATTATTTTGGATACATTGGTTTGTTTCACACTACCATATGTCAGTTTCAAAAATACGCACGAGGCAAAACAAAAACCAACGAAGAAGTGGACATATACCCATGTACGCCGGGAATGTCGTTACAAACTCTCCTGAAATTTGTATCAGAGACGGTTTACCAGAATGCCGAATTATGAGCGAATGTCCTTTATGTAGTAATACCAATTCAACTAGCATTTGTGTGTCTAAGCATGACTATGTGACATTTGTATCGATGGTGCACCAATGTTGAACCTTCGTTTGCTTTAAATACGATTACGTTATTCTTTGACCCTAGTCGACTGAAAAATTACCTTAAAAGAAAATTTCGTTTATTAACCGACGGATTCTTGTGTTGTTTTCAAAAAAAATCTCCACGCGGTTTTAATATCCTTGATTTTAATACAGGAGCACTAGAATCCCTATTCAAATTATAGCAGTGCGCATGATTTACCCCCAGTCAATTCTACTACGATTTGAATTCATCTAGTACATCTCCAGGACTTAGCTTTCTATGAATCTTATCGGTTATTCTACAGTTCAGTATGTTGCGAATGTCCTTCAGGGAAGCCGGCTTATGTCCTCTTAACACCAAGCTGATTTTTTTTTACGACAAGACAATGATGGTCGATGCCATTTATTATATACTCTTATATCATTACAACGAGCTTCGTAAATTGTTTATGTCCTTTTCGCCTGCTATAGTGGTTATCCGCTTGATGACCACGACGCTCCAGGCTCCTGGCTCTCCTGCTATAGCTATAGCTGTTCTTTGTGGGTAATAGGGGTAATCTAATGCAAGTATGATTGTTTGTTGGCTCTGGTTTTCGATTTTATATGTTTAGCGCGGGAAATGAGAAATAATAAACATTAATGCATTTTGATATAATTAGTATGGTGTTTTGTTCGATAAACAATTTTATTTAGACAATGAACATTTTATGTGATTCGTATAGCGTATTGTAGACAGAGATAACAAATGTTTCAGAATTATTCTATTATTGGGAATATTGTTGAATTGTTTGCGGTTTTGGATTGTATAGGTTAGGTATGTATGTAGGCGTGATTTTGGTAACTGGTAAATCATAACAGGTTCAAGTGACATTGGATAAATTCCAATGGGAAATAATGCTAAACTTTAATGTTGTTTATCTTTTGTGTTGATTTATTATTCAAAAGATGAAGACGTGAAAATCTATTCAGAAGACGTTGGTGTTGCTAATGATTCCTTTAAATTTTATAGTTTTAATAGGAGGTTTAATAGGTTTTAATAGGATCTATGCCATATTTCCCTGAAATTCGCATAAAAAATAATTTTGTATATTTTCTTGTGATTAAACCATATTAAACTGGAAATTCTAGAGATTCACAGTGAAACCAGTGTTCGAAACTCGGCATTTCAGAAGCGTCGCGTTTTAGAAAAGAAAAATCTTTTCCGTGGAAAAAGTACAAATTACTTGATTTCGCATTTATCTGCCAAAATGAGTAATTTTCGCCAAATTCGTATTTTTTTTTGGAAGAGCTGTTGAATATTACAGTATGGTACTTCTCTGAAAAATCTATAAATAACGACCACGTTACGAAAATGGTGTTGATTTATTATCGAGAAGTTGTTCAAGTGCAGTCAATGAAATCAAATCAGCAATGCTGCAAGACTAAAACAGAATAATATCTAAAATTATGGTATCCTAAAAGAAAATACGAGTAGGTGGAGCCCGGGAAACTTGCGTCACATTTTGATTCATCGATGATAAAATGGTACCGATGGTATACATTGCCGTCATTTATTTTTTTTATTACAAAGTGTCTAATCCGTAATTGATATTTACTAAAAAAAACGTAGTTGTGTCATCCGGCATTCCTTGCAAAGTTGAGAGCAAAAAATTGCTCGGCTCTGGTTTTTTGGGATATTGTTAGGATAGATACAGAAGTGTACCACCAAATTTGCAACTTCAAAAACCTGTGCTAACCCCGTGACCCTCAAAAAACCTAAAAATTTTCGGACTTTTTCATATTTTTGTTTGTAGTTTCTAAAAGGTGCTTCCTACGAGTAAGTTGTCCACTGCACTGTTAAAGCTAAGAAAATCTTCTTTAATTTGGGTGTAACCCCAGCTTTGTAGGCGCAAAGGATCCCAAGATACAGCACTTTAAACATTGTTTTTTGAAAAAAAGTTCGAAATTGTAATTTCAGTCATGTTCCGAGCTGAATATCGGCTTAAATGCGCATTCTACGGAGAAAGTCATGTGACATGAAGTTATAAACCAGTTACTTAGCTGTATATATGTCGGAACGAATGGAATCATACCATGGGGTCATAGGGCTGCCCCTGAAAATTAGGTTCTTCTAAGAAAAACTTTTTTCTTTATGTACCAATATTAACCAAACTTCACCCAAGTATGTTCCTGGTTAAGCCTCAAAAAATATTTAGGAACGGATGAAATCGGAACACTACGTTATAGGGCTGTCATACAAACCAACCTCTGGAAATTAGGTTCTTCTAAGAAAAACTTTTTTCTTTATGAACCAATCTTAACCACCCTTCCCCCAAATGTGTTTTTTAGTAAAGCTTCAAACATATCTAGAAACGGATGCAATCGGAACACTAGGTCATAGGGCTGTCATACAAACCAACCCCTGATAATTAGGTTCTTCTAAGAAAAATTGCTTTCTTTATGAACCAATCTTAACCAAACCTCACCCAAATGTGTTCCTAGTAGTTTTTTTTTTACAAAAAAAAAACATTTTTTAAAGTGCTGTATCTTGGGATCCTTTGCACCCAAGAAGCTGGGGTCAAATTAAAGAACATTTTCTTAGCTTTAAAAGTGCAGTGGACGACTTACTTGTAGGAAGCACCTTTTAGAAATTACAAACAAAAATATGAAAAAAGTCCGAAAATTCTGAGGTTTTTTGAGGGCCGGGGTTAGCACAGGTTTTTCGAAGTTGCAAACTTGGTGGTACACTTCTGGTATCTATCCCAACAATATTCCAAAACTACAGAGCCGAGCAATTTTTTGCGTCCTAAAATCGTTAAATGACTGGTCTACACAGGGATCCTGGCCTTTTTAAACTAAAGGCATATGGTGTGTAGGCCAGCAACTTGAATTACCTAAAGGTTTATTATGCTAACGAAACACCAGCAGGACTGACTCAACGCTTATGACTGTTGGCTATCGTACACTGATAAAGGTTGGATTCTAGAATGTGCGATCCCCAGAATGTACGATTTCTACAACTGGAGAGGAGTTTCGGCGAAATAAACTCGACATCTTGGAGTTAGCGAAATATGATGGGATTGTGGATTGTGGGGAGTTAAACTTGCCAACGCGTTACTCTGTAATGATGTACTCTGATAAACCGTTTGGTAGTGGTCGCGGGGCAGGTGTATTGCTCATGTTAACCAGAGCTACCCCAAATTGTTTGATATCTTGGGATCCTGTCTAGAATAGAACTGACTGCTCGGTCCCGAACCAGAATGAGAAATATCACAATAATACAATGTTATGGTCCTACAGTACCTGACAAAGATGTGGCAAAGGATGCCTTCTGCGACCATCAATACGCCTTCCATAATAAGATTCCTAAGGGTGCCATTATTGTGGTGGTGAGTGATCTCAACGCTAAAGTGGGTGTCGACAACGATGGGCTCAGACATGTGAAGGGAGACACGGTTGTGGAGATCGTAACGACAACGGTGAAAGATTTGTAGAGTTTTGCAACTTTCAGTGTCTTTTCATTGGCAATACAGTGTATAAATATTTGAGCACAAGAACCAACAGAAAGGTACTTGGACTTTCGTAAACGTTAAAGTTGCCTTTTGGACCTGCGTAGCAATAAATGTGGCGAGTCTGGTACATGGGAAACTTGTCTTATGGTCGCCAATATTCGTTTACGGATTGCTGCCGTGCGCCGTTCTAACGATGAAACTCCCAAGCGGCGCAAATTCGACACTGCCGACTTTAAAATCCTGCTGTGCTACGATAATTCAATGACCATCTTGCGCATGCATCAGCGGAGATAGCTAGTCACCCAGACGCTGATAATAAAATTGGGATGCCATCAAAAGTGCGCTTGTTACCATCGCAGACACCAATCTGGGACACCGGATGAAGCCTTGTATGTCCGACGCTACATGGCAGCAAATCGATGAGCGATACCATTCCCGCGGAATGGGAGGAGGGATTGATTGATCATAAACCTTTCGAAGAAGGGCAGCCTAACAATAATAGTTGGAGGGACATTTGTGTGCTTACTGCTGTTGCCAAAATTATAGCAAAAATCATCATGGAACGACTTAGGACATATGTACTTAGAAAGTACAATCGATGAAGAGCAAGCTGACTTCCTGACAAGATTTTCCAGTGTTGCAATGTGCTGAGTTCAACTTTCCGCTGCACTTTCGATAGTATGAAGTGGGATTCAATATGAGCGGCCTTTCGCAGGAGAGGTATCCCTGGGAAGCTTGTTGCTATTATAAACGCAACTTATGATGGCGCAAAATGTCGCGTTTTGCATAAAGATAAGGTGTCTGTGGATTCTGAAGTATAAAGTGGCGTCCGACAAGGATGCATCCTTTCCCCGTTCCTGTTCCTCATATTCATTGGAAATATATTACATGCATCACTTTCAGGTTTAAATAGAAGAATCCAATGGACTCTTACATCTTAGTTGATTTTTCTCTATCTTGGAAGCATAGTTGCCGAAAATGTTGGTACGGAACAGGACATCCTTCGTCGTATGTACCAGGAAAGGTGCGTAAAATGTTCAAAATTTGACAAAACAGTTATCTCAGCACCAGAACCAAGTTGGACATGTTCCGCTTCCTGGTGCCTCCAGTGCTATTGGCAGTACATGGAAAGTTACTGTTTTTGTGAATTTGTTTCATCGCCGTTTATTGAAGATATTCTGGGCCCGAAACAATTTCAAATGAAGAATTCCGCCGGCACACGGGTCAGATGCCTATCACCGAATTGATACGAAGGCGAAAATGGCAGTGGATAGGACACACTTTGCGAAAAAGCGATAACTCTGTTGCTTTACAAGCCATCAAATGGAACCGTGTCTCTAAGCAGGGCCGGTTATGATGCAGTCCAAAACTTATATGGCGACGTTCGGTGACAAAAGAGTCTAAAGATCTAGGTAAACCGATGCGACCCATAGCGCAGGATTAAGTACGATGGCGCGAAGAAGTTGTCGACGTGTTATGCCCCACTAGGGGTTAAGGCAAAGTAGTAAGTCGAAATTTTCGAAAAATGATGTTTGTTACCCGATGTGGAACATTGGATGAGGTTATAAAACACAACGTTCGCGCAACGTTACCTTTAATTTCAAATCAACCGGCCGTTACGGATCAGAAACTTCTCCCTACAAACAGATCCCCTAAGCGCGTAGGTTTCTAGGTTAACTTTATTTATTTTCCAAAATCTAAGAATTAACAACATGTATGTATTATAAAGCATTCGTATTTACAAACCCGTTCGCAGTACGAGGCATCAATACCTCCAACTTCGCACGAGTTTGTTTGAAAATTTATCGCAACAAACCCGTGCGGAGTTCAAGGCATTTTTGCCTTGAGTTGCATATAGAAAAGTATCTATAACGTACGCCCAACAAACCCGTGTCTAATTGAAGGTCGAGTGCCTGCTACTCAATATGCGTTTCAAAGAATAATCTCAAATCGTTCCCATATAGCCAACCCTCCTAAACTCCCCCTAAGGTACTCAGACTCACTACAAATCGTATTGGGGATTTTTATTGTATGTAATTCAAAAAAAAAATATCTATTCAACAAGGGATTATCCCATTCGATTTCCCATACTGACAAGCTTAATACATCAAGGCCATTGCTTAGAAATGTGGCTCTTATGCCACTAACTAACCCACATTATCCACTATGTACAATACAAAGTGGTTAGCCATACAATTAGTAATTAACCATACTGCAAAGTGTTAGATTGGATTATAATTATGAAAGCCACATGCATATCTCTCGTACAAGTGCATCTCTTGGATCTCTCAAATTAATTCACATTCAAGCTTCTTGAAGGTTTCAGTCTCGCAGAAGGAAAATCGTCACTTTCTCATGCGAGTCCTTTTCGATAGCAATGTGATTAATTTATTGCATATAGACCATTATTTCAAAACTATAAATTATCACGTGATTGGTCCATTGA
Source organism: Microchrysa polita (assembly GCA_949715475.1). NCBI lineage: Eukaryota > Metazoa > Arthropoda > Insecta > Diptera > Stratiomyidae > Microchrysa > Microchrysa polita. The sequence continues at coordinate 16,692,794 of OX454415.1, forward strand.
TTATATCTTAAGATTATTAGAGACATTACACAGAGCATTAAATTAGGGTATTGAACCAGAACCAACTCATAAATATGCATATGTGGCGTGTATCGAAGAGAATATGCAATCGCATCCCTGAAAACGGATATGCACTTCAGCTGTACTGCCGTTTGGCGTATAGCATTTCGGCAAATTCATGTATCATAATAATGAAGGGAATGTATGCGGTAAATCCGAGCTTAGCCCCATTTCATCGCTCTCATTGTGTTCACGCATTATCCCCATTTGGTATGTATGTAGTTATGTCATCGTATAGTCGCTGTCTTTCGATTGTATACGACGAGCCTTAAACCCTTAATAATGTCATCTGACATTGACTACAAGAACTAATGGGCTCCAGCTGTTTGTTAACGAAAGGGCATAAAGTAAATTTACGTTCTCGCTTGGTTACGTTTCTGTAAGTGTGTATATCCTGCACGTATATCCTCTATCTTGCATAATACTACGTAAAATTTACGCACATAGAGAAACAATACAGAATATTACACAATCCGTGTCGCGTGGATATATAATTCCGAAATTCTCCGAGTGCCTATACACTCCCACTAATGACCTTAAGACTCGAAAAGCTGTTAACGTGATATATGAGAAGATAATGCATGTCGAGACGAAATATTTCACCATACGCTGGACGATTTTGCGGCGAAGTCGTAGTATTCGTATTTATGTAGATGAGACACAATGTGGGTTACTAATTACTGAAGAATGACATATTGGTCAATTCGTTAGGGATTAAGGAGTTTTCGAATTTCGATTTAGTATGTACATTTCGAGTATTTTTGAATGGATTGTAAATTCAAAAGACATTTCCATATCTCAGAAGTGAGAATTTATCCTCAATATCTCAACTGTAAACACGAAAATTACTTTAATTAAAGGAGAGATTAGTGATATTTATTTATTTATTAAACATATACACAAAAAATGTACGTTATCATAAGATATAAGTCGTTGAAGTTCGACTCTACGGAAAGAATTAAAATTCAATGAAAAACGATCATTCTAAGTAGGGGAGAGTTAAAGTAGATTACCAGCCTACCTAACGGCGGAATCTGAATTCTAAATCGAATTTCTACTAATTTGGAGTCAATAAGCTCGTGACAAATTTTAAAAGAAAGCATTTTTCTAAAAGTATTCTTCGAGCTTTCAAAGATCGCATGTTGAGGAAAAGCAGACGGCCGGGATAATAGGTGTTAGGTATGCTAAATTTATAGCAAAGCGTTTTGCTAAAATTTCTTTCTACACCTTCAATATCATTGGTATGAGTTATTTGACTGAGTTTTGGAAACCAAAATACACTAGCGTATTCAAAAACGCTTCGAACAATTGAACAGAAGAGTCGAAGAGCTGACAGAATGGACAAAAATTGCGAAGTACTGCGTACGACAAACTTTCCAAGTTTTGAGTCTCGATTTACTATATCATCGTATAGTGATCAGTAAAATTTAATCTCACAAAAACAACTGTGTTGTAAAAGGTGTCCGCCAAAGAAAAAGTCATCAGCCGCAAAAAGGATTGATATAAATACAATCCCGCCAAAATACTCGCATCTTGTCTCAATGATGGTGGTGGAGCAAACTTTTTTCAACGCTTATTGGCGGGGAGCTGAATGAGGGTACTATTTGCTGCTATGCTCTTTTCTTGATCAAATTAAATTTTTAAGCTTCCAGTCTTATAGAAAATAAAAATGCGATTTAGAACCTTATTTTGCTTTTCTTCGTATGAAACTCGTTTTTTTTCTATACGATAAATGTTCTTTCATAAATTTCATTACATTGATCTTATTCTGTTATTAACCTTATTCAAGCTCCAATAGCGCCAAATAGCGTTGAAAAAAAATTTGCTCCACCACCATCATTGAGACAAGATGCGAGTATTTTGGCGGGATTGTATTTATATCAATCCTTTTTGCGGCTGATGACTTTTTCTTTGGCGGACACCTTTTACAACACAGTTATTTTTGTGAGATATCATATCTTTTTGCAGTTTTCGATTTACAAAATTCGTAAATAAATTATGAAGACGATATTCATTGCCCTATTGTCACGAATTGGTTTGAGAACAATAATTATAAGAATGATAAACCCCTTGCTAACCTTTGTCTCCTTGGTCCCCTTGGTAACCCTGCTCGCCTTGGTAATCTTAGTAACCATAGAGAACTTTGACAACTTTGGTGATCTTGCAAACCATAGACAACTTTGACAACTTTGGTGATCTTGCAAACCCTTAGTTACCCCGATGGCCTTGGTAGCCCCAGTAACCTCGCTAACCTTGATATCTTTATACATCACATTAAACCTAATGATAACCCTAACTTTGACCATAACCCTGGCCTATACCTAGACCTCAAACTCAGACTCAACCTTAACCCAAACCCTATCCTTACATTTAACCCTAATAATAACGTTAACTGCGACGTAACAATAACTTTAACCCTATCCGTTACCCTAAACTTGATTTTGACTTTAACCTTAGCCCTAAATTGAGTCTAAACCTTTACTTCATCTCTATCACATTCATCCTAATCTTAAATCTTAATTTTTAATGTAACCATTAAGCCTAACTGGGTACTCAATATGTGATTCAAATTACATCCATATTTCCTAAGTTCCACATTGCGGCTATTAACACCAAACGGTTAAGACACAAGTCCCGTTACTACAGACCCAAGACTGTCCTTATATCCATTCCATCATTCTCCCTTTTAAAATACCCCTATCTATTACTTTTGGCTTTTGATCTTCATCGTCGTTGCTACGATGCATTACGTTACGTTTGTTAGTTACGACATAAAATGTATATCATACCTAAAGAAAGACATGTACATGTGAAAATATCCTTTTATCCCTCATCAAAGGTCCCGAAAACCTGTTGAGTCCTGACTAGCATTGCTTTTACAATAATAAAGTGGTTTCATGACCAGGAATCAGGGATAGCTAAGAAATTCACTATAACTAACTAACAGTACCCTTTTGCCTACCACAACAGGATCAAACCGGGTGGAATTACAAGAATAAATCTACATGCCTTTTGTTAAAATTAACTAATCAGAATTCCTTGAAAAATCGATTTTCCAAATGCCATTATCACGTAACTCTGGTTTGAACACAACAGAATACACCGTCTAGACAAAACTGATTTGGTGTCCCAGCGCCATATTTAAGCTTCCACCAAACCAGCGCCGAACGTTAGCGGTACGTGTCAGAATGTATGAAATAGTTTCCGCCGCGGTACACCACGGAGTACTTGTCAATTCTTGTGGTGTGTGTGTTGTGTGTACCGCGTACCGCTTCCGCGCTGATTTGGTGGAAGCTTTAGGATCATCGGGAGGAATGAAACAGTGCGTATGAATCGCACTATATGCTCATCCAATATTAAATTAATATGTACGTACTCGTATATATGAGACGAACCAAAACAGGAACTTTGACCCGCCCCCGCTCTTGCAGACGATCTAAAACTGAAAATTTTGGATACAAAACATTGTTCGGTCCTACCAACTATACTATACTATACGATTCTTTTCTAGGCTTTTTTTTCGGGCCTATCCCCGATTTTACAAAATGCTTCCATTAAAACATATAAAAAGACTTAAGCGAGAAACTCGATGCATTTTTTCCACATATTTCGCTGTATCTTTTTTTCTACCGCACGGATCGGAGCAAATGATAGCCTATGCACACCTTCAGGACAGACTCTATCAATGGGAAAAGAGAGCGAGTCCCGAGATGCTCTCTACGAGGCTGTAGCCCTGTCAATAAACAACAAGAACAACGAGAACGACGGGAACAACGAGAACAAGATTTTTGAAAAAAGGCGATTTTCAAACTCTTATATCTCCGGTGTTTTTTATCGTCTCCTCTTTTCTACACTTCGTAAGACGGCGCGAGCGACAACGCTTACCGAATTTGAAGACTCAGGGTCAGGACCAACCAGGGTCCGAGCTACAGAGGTCCGAAAACCCGTCCTTGTTCCGTCATGTAAACATAGTCTTAGTCGCTTCTCACTTTTTATTTGTTCAAATTTCTTCGATTTTCTTTGGCGTGCGGGACGCTCCCGCGTCCCTAGATTTACTAATAAACTTCACTCTTAAGTGATCAAATAATTCCTTTACGATAGGTACACTGCACGTCATCAGATTAGCACACCTCTTCGCATGAATAGCTTCGGATGATTTCCAATCAAACTAAAAGAGCTAAAATTTCAAAATTATACATAGTATTTAATTCTAAGTTAATTAAAACAAAAAGTATTGTGTTTTAATTTTTCAATATTGTTTTATATTTTTTTAAAGAACACAGAAAATAGCCATTTAAAATTTGTTATCAGGATAGCACATGCAATCTCTTTTTTGTCGATCTTCCACATTTAGAACCCCCAATTTTTTGTTGTTGTTGGAGTAATATATTCGCTTTAATATGGATAAGGAAAAATCATTATTTGCAGAAAAGGGATCAATAATTGAAGCTTGCAAGGAGTCAAGGCGGTCAAAATGTGAAATTTCGAGAAAAAAATAATAAAAGTCGATAAGTCGAATCCGAATTCGTATGTAAATAACTAATAAGTAAATAAGTAACGTTAAGAGTTAAGGTAAAAATAATAGCGGCGATAACAATTGTCAATCCTTATGAGAGAGTAATTTTTTGATAGAATCATCGAGCTCTCATGACTCGGTAGCTTCCCATTGAAATTTCTCAGTTTTTTTTTTGTGATTTCCCTGAAATCATCCTTACAGGTAGCTCATATTAAAAAAGTTATTAAAAGAATATTGTATTAAACGTATTGAAATTCTAATTTGAAATTTGAATAATCTATTACCTACGTCCAAATTGATGCCGACAAATAAGCATAACCAGGCAAAAATCATCATCAACGAATGAACCTTAATAATTATGCTCAATGCTCTATTTTTCTAATTCGTAGTTATACACACTTTCCATTATTATTATTATTAGTCAAAACATTATTTAAAATTACACAGAGGCATACGAGTACAACAACAATATCCTTAAATGAATGCGTATACACAAAACACGATGGAAAACATTGAAATGCCAATACTAACCAATTAATGTTTTTCTAATCGATTCAGCCACATTATTAAATAATTTCCTGGTTAAACATCGATTTAGTAGTGGATTTTCCCTGATTTTAATAATAATAATTAAATAATAGAATTCTGAATTCTGCGGAATACAATGCACTCCACCATAATAATATGTGCGTAGCGACCGTGTGAATGTGATTATTATCAATTTATGGGACCATGTGCAAATACCATACTTGGACAAGAGGAGAATGCAGAATAATTGTATCGGAAAGTCGATTTGATTTTCCACTAATTTATTTTAATGTATTGTGGATTATTTTTGGTAGTATACTTGTTGCTGTATTGTAATTTTTCTATAATCATATTACGAAAACATCAAAAATAGCGATATTATACCACAATTTTGCATGTCCCTAGTGGGCATGGGTGTATTTCCGTATATTTGACGTTCTTTAAACAGTCCAAATTGTCGAAATTATTTGTCGTGATTATAATCTTATGTATGGCTACTTGGGACATGTAAAATTGTGATACACTGTTATGTGTAAGGTAGACAAATGAATTTTTCCTTTAGAATGTCAAAGCCTCTTCGTACTATTTTGTACGACATGCTAAAACTCCCTATCAACTATAAGTATATAAAAACGATAAGTGGCCCTTATTTTTGTGAGCAGTGTTTGCTTTTCTAGGACTTTTAAATCTGAATGTCAAAACTACTACCGTCAGAAGGTGAACACGTTGAAATTTTTTTTTTTAACTTTGCAGGTTTGAAATGAAATGGTATGCAATTTTTGTTAGAATTTTCAATGAAAAATCAACTTTAAAATTTCTCTAAAATTTGAATATCAGTATGTTGGCAGCAACGAAGTCGCAGTGTTTCGTTTAGGGTTTAGTTCCTAAACATTTAAAACGCAATAACGTCAACGTTCCACCAAAAAAGGTTTGCTGAACCACACGCAAATGTTCGGCTGAACTATCAACACTAGAATTGAAAATGGCGATAACGATACAATTATTGAATCGACCTACGGTCTTTTGCAAAGGATTGAACGATCAATTAGAGTCGCCGTGCACCTTGCTGATCGATCGTACGATAAACACTCATTTTCTTTGGCTGTTCTTTCTTTGTTACGTATGATCAGTTACATTGTATATGGCGCCTTTTACATATATATGTGCAAACAGAAAAGTTAAAAATAGCTATCAGTCAAAGATGTAAACCAAGGCCAGGAAAATAGCGAAGGGGAACAAGCGTAGTCTGAGTTAATTTTTATGAAAATTTATTATAGAGTGGGGATGAAAAGGCTTATGTAGATCACTCATTTTACTGACAATTTCAGAGTTCTAACTGTCTCCGTTCGAAAGATCCAGCCGTTCAGTAATGTGACCCAAGATCAAACGAAACCGTAGTTAACTTTTGGAAAAAAATTCATATGAGTGGGGATAAGAGGGCGCATGAAACTTTCAAAGTCCTAGCTGTCTCCGTTCAAAAGCTTTTCAAATCAAATGAGGTACCAAGTGCAATCGGGGTGAATTTTGCGGGCTAACCCATAGGTCATAAAATTGCAAATCGGGGTCAATTTTTCGAAAAACTTTGTAGACTGGAGTTAACAGGGCTGATTTAGAGCATGCCGTCCTAGCTGTCTCCGTTTGATAGCTACATCCTTTTAAAGAGATGCGACCCAATACCAAGGAAATCGCAAAGGGAACCAAGCGCAATCGAGGTACATGCTTTAAAAAAAAAAAAAAAAACAATTTATAAAGTGGGTTTTAAAGGACGATGTAGAGTAAGTTGGAGCGCAGAGGGATCATGAGCGCTAACCAGGTTAAGAAAAAGCCAGCAAGCCATATTCTCCGTATAAGCCCCTCGCGGTCCCACGAACCCTCAAATTTTGTTTGTCTTACTACCTCATAATCCAGTGGCGGAACAACTTCACTCGGGTCCCTTCCGCTAATTTCTTGAGTGGGCCCCCTACACTAGGGAAACGGGCCCAAGGCCTGGTTTTGGTTTTTTTTTCGGTTTCTTGCCAAGCCGGTTTTAACCGGGCTCAAAGTATAGGTTTTCCGGTTAACCGAGTCTTTTCATTGATTTGCTTGCAATTTTAGTAAAAAATGCATACACACTCGTATTGCTGGTGTTTGTATCGTATGAAAAATCAAAGCAAATATAAAAGGAGAGGGAATTTGACGAAGCGATAGTTCTACGCGTAATAGCAATCAAGAGAGTGTTCGAAAATATATTTAAGGGCTGAAATTTGAAAATGAAATATTTCATAGGGGACAAGCAATAGAATTCTCTCTTCATTACCTTAACTCCTAGTGGATCATGGTGCGTTGATGACTACACATGGTAGTTACAAAGACAACTGAATTCGGAGTGTGATACGATTGTCAGCCATACCACTTCCTAGTCGCATTGTTAGTTTATTAGTCTAGGATAAGAATATTTCTTATCATCTTCTTCTGAATAATAAACTTGCGACGAGTCGTACCGAGTTTGGAAACTCGTTTCTCTATGAGTGGCGACAGAGCACGAAGAATTGCATACCGAAAAATCAAGAAAATATAAAAAATTGTGTGAATTGTGAGAGAATTTTTTTCCCGGTTGTAACCGGATGGACAAACAACCGTCCGGGTTAAAACCGGAGGAAGAAAATCCGAAATGACCCGGTTAACCGTTCTGAAAGTACTTGTTTTTTACATACCTAGTTTTAAGATAGTCTATTTGCAGAGGGACCTAAAGAATCGTTTTAGTCATATGGTACTTCGAAGGAAGAGGGCGGGTTGGATTAGATACCGCAGCTACAGTTACAGCTAATGCCACAGCCATACCAGGATCAAATTTATTCCGTGATGGAGGCTTATAAGGTGTTCATAGAGCCGAATCCCGACTTCTTATTTTAGATAAATTAAGAGTAAATTAAGCAGAACAATTTTGAAAGTTTAACTTTTATCTTTTATCTTTTCACAAAAACAACAACACAAAATGATTTGTTTTCATTGTACATAATATGTACAATTTACTTATGGAAAATGTACTTATTTCGAGCTATTTTCAAGTGAATTATGAAAGAAGGCCAAAGTTTTCCTGCACTATAAATGATTATAAAACTAGGGTGCGAAGCATTTTAAGCACCTAATAATTTTGAAATTTCGTATTCATTGCCCCCATTTTTCCGACGCCCCTACTACGAACTTACAGCATTTAGCTGCTCATGTGCATGATTTTGTTTGTTGTTTTTGTTTTCCATATAAAATTCGTATGAGAAATGTCATCGAAGTTACAAAATCAAGTTACCATAGAAAATATTTTGGTCCCGAAAAAAATCGTATATCTAGTGTATTTTGCGGTTATTTGCATTTCCTTTTCACATTTTCTTATTCATTGGGGTTGCCGGAGCATGACCCCACAGTACGATTCCATTCGTTTTGAACTTTTTAGTTGCTTTGATAAAGACACATTAATTCAAGGTTTTGTGAAATTGGTGTAAAAAAATGTTTCTTAGAAGAACCAATATGGGGGGTTTGGTTTGTATGGCAGCCATGGTCCAATTTGATTCAATCTTACATATGTTTTGTGTCATCAATAGAAATACATTTGTGTGAAATTTGGTTGAAATTGGTGCACAAATAAAAAAGTTTTTCTTAGAAGAACCTAATTTGGGGGGTTGGATTTGTATGGCAGCCCCATGACCCCATGGTCTGATTTCATCTATTCTTACATATGTTTTGTGTCAACAATAGAAATACATTTGTGTGAAATTTTGTTGAAATTGGTGCACAAATAAAAAAGTTTTTCTTAGAAGAACCTAATTTGGGGGGTTAAGTTTGTATGGCAGCCCCATGACCCCATGGTCCGATTTGATCTATTCTTGCATATATTTTGTGTTATCTATAGAAACACATTTGTGTGAAATTTGGTTGAAATTGGTACACAAATAAAAAAGTTTTTCTTAGAAGAGCTCAAATTGGGGAGCTAGGTTTGTATGGCAGCCCCATGACCCAGTGATGCAATTTGGGTGAATCAAACATACAAACAGCCTGCAACAATAAGAAGCACGTGTGCGAAATTTCAGCTTGCTAGCTTCAATACCCGCCGAGTAAAACGCGTCGCAACAGACAGACAGACAAACGGACATGCTCCAATCGACTCCCCAAGTCATGCTGATCATACAGGGTGTCCCGCATTGGGTGGTCAATACTGTAAGGGTTGATAGCGCAACTTGTTTCAGCAAGAAAATTACCAATACAATCGGATTTTTTTTTACCGTTACCTTGTTATCGCTTTTTTTTGTGAAAGTCATCGAAAATCGTGAATTGTCACGCAAAATCGTAATGTGCAGCACTCTTGATGACTTAATCCAAGATTTGATTTCAGTTTCAGAAACTACATAAAATTTCACAAAAACTTTTTCCTGTTGCCAACATTATCGGCACTTTCAAGATACAGTTACTCAAACTTAATAGAAATTTTAAAATAGATTTTTCATCGAAAATTCAAACAGTAATTTCATTCTAAGCGGTACAGTAACACTGGGGCAAACGCATAAAGAACAAAATATTTTCTTGCTATGTAACGCAGGTTTCGCATCAGCAATATCTTAAAATAAGTTCTAAATACCTCACTATCTACGAGACACATGCGACTCATGGAATATCCAGTACTCTTTTGTGAGTCACATGTGTCTCATTGAAGAAAAGAAAACAATAAAAGAAGTTGCGGGACAATGACAGCTAGATACTTGTCAGTTGGTATAAAGTCATTTTCCAAATACATATTTCATGATGGTGTCGAGATATCCAAAAATGAATGTATGAACCCTGAAAAGTCTATGAAACTATTGATACAGTCTTCACTCGACGGTATGGTTTGAAGTCAACAAGTATGGGATCAGAAACCTTTTCCATTTAAGGGCAGTTTTTTTTTAGAACAGAGCTACTAAGTAAATGTTTGCTTAACTTTTCTGTAGTAAATTTTTCTCTTGCACTGAACGCAAGAACATATTTATTTCTAGTCAAGTTACTATTTTGCTTTTGTCACAAGGAATTGTGAAACAATCCAGAATCGCTAAAAGGTTGTAAGACAGACCTCCCGGCGATAATTGCGGCTAGCAGTGTACATGTTGAGCAGTTCTATGTATTTTGGCTATTGACTTAAGCACCTAAATTGTAATATACCTGTTCAAATCTGAAATAGAAAATTGTACCAAAAACAAGCGACATCCGGGACGAAGGCGACCTCCATTATAATACAAATGGCCAGTTACTCGTACATCTTATCTAATAGTTCGTCTTTGCATATAGAGAAGATTCAAACAATTTTCAGAAAGCTTTACATTACATATATTGAAATTAATTTTTGTTTATTTTGCATAGGTCTGCCATATGTTCCTTGGTTATGCCATTGTATGAAATTGTGCAATGATTTTTTAAATTTCAGATGTAACCAAGCAAAATATGGCAGAACTGTCCTCACGAGCTTGTGACGGACTAGGATCTCACTCAGATGTTAAACGAGTACCCATTTATGGTGATAAGTAACACTGCTGAGCGTGATTCTGATCTCATTACCTCAACAAAAAAGCAGATCTGGAAATAGGATGTCACAAACACATCCTGCGGCCTTGAACTAGATAAGTTGTACGAAAAACCTGCCAAAAATGTCATCTATACCGCTGTAGTGAGTGTTTCAGGATTTTATCACTAAATTTATTATTCGACATATAAACCAACAATTTTTTGCAACACAGAAGCTTAAAATTTAAATTTTCGTTTACATTTTTTTTTTACCAAGAAACTCCCAACGTTGCGTCAACGCAACATCACGTTGGGAGCCACTGGTAACACTTACTGAAATTTTTAAATTTTTTTTTCTTAATTGTGTTGTAATTGATTGAAATTCACCAAAAAACTTCATAGTTTTAGCTTATTTCTATCCTTGGGAAGAAATGGGTTAAGCAAACTTCACAAAATAAAATCCACACAGTTTATAAGGGAATTTGATTAGGACTGAACCTGTAACATTTGTTTTTTGGAGAGTTGACAGCTGTCTCCACTGTTTAACTTTTTTTGGTAATAAATATACTGCAAAATGTACAACAATTGCATTTTATGGTATCGCGGTTAACTCTTGACTCACAAAAAAACCTTTTGCGTTCAACTACCCGGTTAAGACTAGCTGCTCGCTCAAACAGCTGACACCTGACAGTTGTTTTGCATCTTAATATCACTCTCGTCGGCTAATTTTTTAGATTTGGTGGATTTCAACGCAACAGAGACAGACGATTATTTACCAAATCTAAAACCACCATGAGATTCTCACATTTAGTTTGAATTGTTATTTTTTACGCCAACACAGAAAAACCTATGCATTAGCATAATTTGATTCACCTAAACTATATCCCGTGTTGTGTAGTGACACTGGTGAAAATTATCTGGGTAAGTGTATTTTTTTTATATGGAGTTCGTTAGTCAAAACTACACGGTATGCTGCAATAAAACGGAACTAATGATGTTTTAACAATTTCAAATGATATAATAATTAAGCATTGGCTTTGGCTAATTAGGGTAACCGATTATGGGTTGCCGACATAAGAATAAGTATTGTCAGTTAAATTTAAAAAAGATTGTCTGATTTATTATCATACATATATGTATAATTTCTCCCAAAAATCACGTTCAGTATGTGTGTACGTATTCTACCGCTGGAATACGAATCCAATATTTTCTGCGATTTGCTCAATTCAATACAAATTTTAATACAACAATTGGCTTTTCTATTTTTTCCGCATTCACTCCCTCAAGGATAATTCGCATATTCTCCATGGATTTTTTTTCTGCTGACAATTCGATTAAATACATATCTCGTTAATTCGTGCAACCAAGTTGTTACATGTCGTCCTCCGCACGAATAAGGTCACGACAGATTTTACACAGTTCGTCGAGGAATAATATAAATGTAAATTTCACTGAATTTTAATCAAAACGTATCGTTTTTCCCCCGTATATAGGTCCCTTCGCTGTACATACATATATCTATCAGGACGCGAGGGGGCAACAAGGACGAATGTCTGTATGAAAAACTCTGAAATGGGAAGCGACATACACAAAAGGGAAATATCCCCAACAATCAAATCTACATACCCCGTGATACCCCGCGAGTGTACCTACTACAACACATATCTGTACGTAATATGGCAAATCCGCAGATTCATCAAGTTTGCAACCAGTGGCGCAACCAGGATCTTATCCTGGAGGGGGCTAATGACCTGCTTTCGCAAGTTGAGTGATGAGGTTATATTCCAGTAATAAAGCTATATATATATAGCGTCAATTAAAAGAATACAATGCTTGAATCCAGCTTAAATTTTTTTTGCTAGAAAATATTTTTACAACAATTTGGGTCAAGCAGCAGATCTAAATATTATTTGTAAATTTTCTAATGTGAGCGTCTGGTGGATTTTTATTTTAAAAAATTCATATAAATTTTACTCGGCTTTATGTAAAATTTAGAAGAAATATTTTTTGACATATTTTTGCTAATATGAGGCTTACTCTCTAGTTCCTGGTCAATCCCTTGTGGGGCATAGGACATTAACTACGCCTTCTCTACACCTCGTTATGTTCTGCGCCAACGGCGCTAGGTTTAGCGTTTTCGCTTCGCTATCTTCTCCATGTATGCCAACACCGCGTCTTGCTCCGGAATCCTGTGGATGAGGAGGATTGAGGAGATGTTTTGCGCTCTCTTCGGAAGGTGTGACCTATCCATTTTCACTTAAGTCTTTTGATTGAAGTGCCTATCTTCTCCTGGCCGGTTATAGTAAGGAGATCCTCGTTCGAAATGATCTCCGGCCAACGAATATGTAGGATGCGCTGTTGACACTGATTTACAAAAGTTTGCAACTTATCATTAGGCTTACACGTTATAAAATATGTATTTGCTAATGTGAAAGCTAAAGGAGACTTTGTCAAAAATATGCTGATGTGAGGCTTGCTTTTTACACATTATTTTCATTTTGTATTTTTTTCCCAATTTCTGTATCTGGGAGGGGCTTTAGCCCCCTTAGCCCCTCCCGTGGTTGCGCCACTGTTTGCAACCATATCATTTCAAAGTCGAACGCTAATTCAATTCACCACCGGTACGTAGATATACGAGTGATGCGAATAAGCGAAGTAGAAAAATTCTGTATTACGAGTAGTATATCGTTGGCAGAATAAATCAAAGTCAGGGTGGCATCAACATCAACACAATTGATTGACACAATTCAAATTCAGCAAACTAATTGGAGTAATGAATATTCAGTTTGATCATAATTGTCCTGACGCAATCCTAGTTATGGTTATTGGTATCGTATATGATGTGTAATTCATATGTGCATTTCCATGAGATGAATGGGAACAGCATAATTGTCAATTTTAGTGGTTGTTTGGACGAAAACTGTATTAGATTAGATGTCAGCAGGAAAATTCAATTCATTGTTGTGTTGGATTATTGTGTAGGAATCATAATATGACATGGATTCTCGTATGATCAATATGTGTTTGTTATCGTAAATATTTGGTTAAAAAACAGTGACGATACATATACATTTTGTTTGTGTGAGTGATGTTGTTAGTGTTATTTTGAATGTCTGAATGATCAATTATTTCAAAACACAAAAATCCTAAAATCAAATTTTTATTTAATATTCGGAGACAGTTTTATTTAATGAATGTGCAATTTACTTTTTAATTAATAAAGTTCAACTCACTTTTGCCTATAGTGGGTTTAATTAAAATAAAATGAGTGTGTCTATCTCTACAACTTCACAAAACTTTGGGAAAAAATACCAAAAATTGAGGAAATTGAGGGAAAAGAAAGTTTCGTCCCAAATCGGGACTCGAACCTCCTACCTCCAGTCACAAGGTCAGCAACTTAACCTACTGAGCTATAGACACTTAGAGGTCTCGATGCAAAGATTCCAATGTGACATTTACAAAATTGAATAACTCGATATTTCTCCCGCAGGGGGCTCTTCTCCTTCAACAACAAAGTTCCGCGTAGTTCCCATAGAGCTGGCTGGTTGCAATGCCAAATACTACAGACATGCACCGCAGTTGGTGTGTAGAATGGAACGATAAGTCAAGATTTGAATACTCGCACCTACGAAATTCGGGAACCAGAATTAATACAATAATTATAAAATATAACAATATTACTCTGGCATCTCGATTTGATTTGGCAGGTACTTACCATCTATACTAGCTACCAAATGGAGCCTGATAATGACATAACCAAACTTTCATTTTGGGTTTTTTTTTTTCAATTTAATGAATAAAACTGGACCCTGAGTGATTAAATTAATTCTAGACCATTTAAGTATTACAAGAATTACAAATTTCACACAGTTATACTAAGTTGCCAAATTGACAATTTTGAATTCAACAAACGGTTGTCAAAGTGTCAGCTGACATATGTTTCTGTTGCCATACTGAATATCAAAACAGCCAACCAAATAGTAGTCATTGTAGATGCGATCACAATTGCCAGCTGGCATTGCGAGTTACCAACTGCTTTAAAGTTATAGGCTCGGCTAAAAAAAAATCAAGAAGGTGTGTGCTGAGCTTACTAAATAATTTGTTGACTTTATAAAGTTTACACCGCAATCGTTCCAGTTGGAATATATACATATTAGGAATAATACGAAAAGACACGCTTTGTTGCTCGCTTGGTTGAGTCGCACTTTACGACTATGCTAGTAATCTAGAGGTCTGGAGATCGAATTTCGGCGTGGTTCAAAATTTCCGTGCGCTAGTTGTTAGCTGAGTAAATTAAACATTTATACTGGAGAAGCTACATCTTTGCAATCAAATTAAGCTCAAAGGTTTAAATATTGTTCATGAAAACCCGCACAATAGATTCTTACAAAGATTTTGCAAACACCATTATTTGCATTGTGAGCTAAACTCAGAAGCCAAGATCAATTAATGGTAAGGTTCGTTATTTGCATCATCGGCAGTTATGGCTCACGGATATTCTTGAAAAAAATTACTACAGCTGGGTAAGTTGCCGCCCTTTTTATGAAGTTTCAATATTTAAAACTGCACGTGATCCAAACAAATTAAACCGTTATATTGGATGATCGTCACCTTTCATAGAGGGCCTATAGACTCAGCAATTAATTGGACAATCAAAGCTCAATTCTGTGGAGAAAGCACAGCATATTTTCTGAAGAAAAAACTCATATTTTCTCTTGAGAATTCGGTAGTGGAACCTAAAAAAAAGTGTTTTCTCCACAGAAGTGAGCTTTGATTATTAATTAATCGCTG
The DNA here is from genome assembly GCA_949715475.1 of Microchrysa polita. Lineage (NCBI taxonomy): Eukaryota > Metazoa > Arthropoda > Insecta > Diptera > Stratiomyidae > Microchrysa > Microchrysa polita. Next base: position 16,708,194 of record OX454415.1, read on the forward strand.
AGTCTACGGGCGCTCTTATGAAAGAGATACGCAAAGAAACGAGACTATTATAGGGCTCTAGCTTTTAGTTCTACAGACGAAACATTTTGGAAAACGATTGATTCGATAGTTCAATTGAAGTTATTCAAAAACTTTTATTTCTATTGGAAAAATTAGGGGATTATAGGTTAAACCTACCCGAAAAGTTGGAAACAAATATTCACACTTTAAGAACCTATAATAATATTCTTGTCCTGGAGAGTTGTTTTTGTTTTGTACTTAAAGCTGTACGCGATAAATGATAAACGAACTCATTTACTTACTTACTTATCTCCTGCAGAGTCATAACACCTACTTAAAATGTTGTCTCTGAGACTACATAATATACAATGAGGCGATCCTTCCATAGAGTTGTACTTTCTGAACCAGAGTTTTACGGTTATACCCTGACTGACAGTCTTTCATTGATAGCAGTTGTAATTGGCGAGACACCTGGGTGCTCCCATTGAATTTATAGGAAATTGAATGTGCATACACTAAGAAAATGTAATCAAAAAGTGGCTCCAACATCTGGGTAAACTTTTTGAATATTTAGACGAGATTTTCAATCGTTACTAGTTAGCGAGTTGTTTAACCTTCCGTTAGTCGCAATAAAAAATGTAACACGAATAGACGCAATGCATCTATTAGATGCCAACTTTGTCATCCTGCTGTAAGGTAATGAATATCTTCATAAGGTTTTTTTCTTCATTATCTGAATATTTGAAGCCTTGTCATACCAATAGTCAATAGCCAAAGATGAAAATCGGGTCTGTTAATAATATGAGATTTTTTGGAATTGTCTTACATAATTGCAGTTTTACAGCTTTCTGAGCATAACTAAATTTTAGAATTGGCATCAATGGTAAAACAAAGGTGTAATAGTGTAACTTTAAAAGTATTGCACTTGTAGTAAATATTTTTTTTATCGTATACTGATGCGCCTATATCAATTACACGTTCAAATCAGTTACACGAGTGCTCGCAATGCATCTAATAGATGCTCGAGCCTCCTACGTAAAGCCAAAGGACCCCACAATTTTCACTTTCAGACTAAAATGCTTCCGTACTCGGTATACGAAGCTACTATGAGTTAGAAAGTGGAATTCGCAATAGGAAAGAAGTTAAGGTAAAAAAACAATACGTGGCATCTGTCAGATGCATTGCGTCTAACGGAAGGTTAATGTCACTCATCGAAGTGTGACTGACAGAAATTTTGCCATATTTGTCTTTGTCATTTAAAGTTTGTTATACCCTTCGCTCATAGAGTGAAAGGGTATATTAACTTTGTCATGAAGTTTGTAACGCATTGAAGGAAGCATCTCCGACCATATAAAAAGTATACATATATGATCAGCATGACTTGGGGAGTCGATTGGGCGATGTCCGTCTGTCCGTCTGTCTGTCTGTCTGTCTGTTGCGACGCGTTTTACTCAGCCAATTTAAAAGCTATGAAGCTGAAATTTTGCACAAGTGCTTCTTTTTGCTGGAGGCAGTTTGTATGTTCGAATCGGTAAAATCGGACAATGGGACATGGGGCTGCCATACAAACCCAACTACTCAAATTAGGTTCTTCTAAGAAAAGATTTTTTTTTGTGTACCAATTTCAACAAAATTTCACACAAATATGTTTCTATAGATAACACAAAACATATGTAAGAATGGATCAAATCGGACCATGGGGTCATGGGGCTGCCATACAAACCTAACACCCCAAATTAGGTTCTTCTAAGAAAAACTTTTTTATTTGTGCACCAATTTCAACCAATTTACACACAAACGTGTTTCTCTTGATGACACAATACATATCTATGAATTGATCAAATCTGACCATGGGATCATGGAGTGGCCATACAAACCAAACCCCCATTTTGTTTCTTCTAAGAAACATTTTTTGCACCAATTTCACAAAACCTTAAAATAATGTGACTTTACCAAAGCAACAAAAAAATTAAAAACGAATGGAATCATACTGTGGGGTCATGCTCCCGCAACTGCAATAAAATTTTTCGAAGAGAGCGAAGGGTATCCGAAATTAGCCTCGGCCCCCGGGGGTTGGCGAGCAAAGCGAGCAGGGGGCGAAGCCCCCTAGTTCTTATCTTCTAAAGGTCTGAATAGACCTCGGGTGGAATGAAAATGAAATTTCTGTCCGCTGCGATTTTCTCAATGAAAATGTATACATAGTGTCGTGGAATATGTCGCAAACGCTGGGGAATTCCATAAGCTCCAATCCGAGACCGGTTTCATAATTTTTCAAGGCCATTGGAAGGTGTATGTGACCATCGGATTCAATTTTTTGATTTGACGTGTAGAACGTATTGCCATGCAATTTTCTGTACAAGCTGTCATGACAATCATGTGTGTTCTCAGTTGCTGATTTTTGGTATAAACCTGTGGTTGTGGCGGTCATTCTCCATCAAAAGTAGCAATGGATGTCCATCTTCCACCGCCAAAAATGGTATAATTTTCGCTATTTTGTCTTGTGGACCGTGAGACTGTCAATTCTAGATTGGCCGATAAATTGCCTAGTGTGCGTGCTGTACGAGCGGCACACAGTGGGGCGGTAGAGGCAAAAATTCAAAAAATTGATACTATTTGAGAGCTTTTGTGAATGACTTATCGCATAGTAAACATGATGAAGTTTCTTTCTACAAAAAATTTCGGACCGATTCTGTCACAGTAAGAAATCAGCGGCTCTAAAAGTGTAGACAATTGCAGTTTGCAGTTTAAGCACATTTTTCCATAATCGAGTTTCAATGAAAACGCTGACGATAAATTCTCATACAACTTTGCTTTATGATTTTATTTTAAATTTTTAGGTTATAATATGTTAGCATAAAAAAAAGTAAAAAAAAAATTTGGAAAACAATAAAATTTAATTTTAATTATTGAAGGTCAAATTGACCCAAACTGGATTTTTCACATTGAGTTTTAACAACTACCTCCACGTGCCTCCAAGGGTCTGTTTATGCTACATTATTCCCGAAAGTCTCAAGATTACTAATATGTAAGAATCATAACCCCATAGAACCCCAGGCAACTTTTATAACCGATTTTATTATGTCATGTTGGCTGTTTTAGGCACGATTTTTAGGGTTTTTTAGATTTTACAAAAAACCCTTATGAAATCGATTTTGTCCGTCCGTCTGTCCGTCCGTCTGTTCACTAAATAACTCGCGAACGGCTTAACCGATCGTCATGAAATTTGGTAGGAATGTGTAGAATGGTAACAGTCCTTGGCATGAAATACTTAAAAATTGGTATGGCCAAGATAAAAGGGTGTCCCGGACATTTACAAATTTGTTCACTAACCGATCGTTATGAAATTTGGTAGGAATGTGTAGAATCGTAACAGTCTTTAGCATGAAATACTTAGACGTTGGTAGGACAAAGCAAACAGGGTGTCCCGGAGATTTGAAAAAGTCGACTTTTTTAGTTTTTATCAAATCAAAGAACTCGATGGGTACATTTCATATCAGTCGCTTTTTTCCAGTTTGGAGTCATGGTAACGGCGTTACAGCTAATAAATCCAGTTAATATGTGGAGCCATGATACATAGTAAATCTATTTTTGGATTGGTCTAACTAAAAAGTGTTACAGAATGAAAGGCGTGCGGCAGATCGATTATGGGCAATCGATTGACCAATAAATCGCTAGGTATGTGGCGCCCTTAAGATATTTATGTAGACGTGTCATCTGAAAAAGAATCGCGTGCGTGACTAAATACTTTGAGGATTGAAGAGTCAGCTGTATTATTTTCAAGTTTTTTTGTGATCGAGGTGGATTCGGCTTTCGATTGGCTTGGGAATCTTTAATGTGGTAATAGAGGTGTTGGTGTATAGAGATTTTTTACGTGAGGGTTTCGTATCCAGCCTGTTGTAAACTCTCATTGCACTCGCCCACTCCTTCCATTCTTCCGGAAAACGAGTTGTCACGTCATAAGCGTATTTTATCATATTTTCTTTACAGAAAAGCAAATTGTGTGCGTTGAAATTCCTAAATCTTAAAAGAGGAAATGATACATAAATAATGATGCTCGCTAAAACTGTACTCAACTGCAATACGGATAAGATTGGGAACCTCTGATAGAGAAAAAGGCTGGTGACTTGTTTTACCTGTTTTGCCTAACTTCTTCGAAGTTAAGTTGTTTGACTTAATTTATCCCATAGATACAGATTTATCCTATCAGAAATTTTGAATGTGATTACTATTCACATTCTATATTTTCATAACAATGAGATAACTGAATCATGGTGCCCGGCAGTAACGGGCCTATAAGGTGTTGCCGGGCGACCCTACCGGGCGGCATTGAATATCCAAAATTTTTTAATGCCTCTTCTGTCAACGTGAGCACATCGGGGCTTGGTATTACTTCGCGTGGACTGCGACGGCTAATTATTATCGGTCAACAAAGCTCGGCATGGCGTAAGCCTCCTTTTTACACAGTACGTAACTCTTTCTAGATTGTACAAACCGCTCTGTTCAATGTCTGGCTATCGATTCCCATTGCAATTCCGCAAAAATGAACATTAACCAGCACTGTGGACTTATTTGCTCTAAATTTTGGACAGCAGGACATTGCATTCTACATCAAACATCACCCAGGAATCCATTAGCAAATTATGTCGACGCACGTAGCTTTGTACGATATGCAGGGGATACCTACTCTTAGAGCGAAACAATTGATTTGGCTTAGCTATAGTAGATCGACCTATACTGGGAAGGTCTATAATAACATGGATGCTATCACCCGGCACAAGTCCTGAGATCACCTAAATTTGAGGTAATTCTTGCCAGAGTATAGCTGTTGTGTTGCCTTGTCACAAACATACTCTGAGTGCTCCAGAATTCTGGGTCGATTCATTCATAGCTTCGAAGGTACGAAGGATAGATGTTATGACCAAGTGCTGTAGTCTATCAATCGCATTGCAATGGATACTTCAGAATTTTTCGATTCATGATTCAGGCATCAAGTTCAACTATATTCGGTGAGTGGGTAGGAATAGTGATGTAACAGAGGCAGATATTAACTTGTCACACAGGGCTCCTCTGCAATTTTTATTATGGTTGCCTGAACAAGGCATTTCGCTAATCCGTAACTGTGGATTGGAACTCACTCTACAAGCTAGCTACAAGAACTACGTCAATCGAAGTATTTGATGAGAAGCTTTAACTGTCGTAATGACTAATGTTAGTAGAGCCAACCTTTAATTTTTGTTAGAAAATGGGTCCGACTGGGAAAATGGATTATTGTCCTTAGGAAATGCAAAAACCGGGCTAAATTTTTTAACTCGCGATTGCAATTGCGAACAATATGTTCTTGTTCTTCAGGCGCCATATGCACTGACATATTTTTTTTAAAGTCTGTAAAAAGGATTTAGCAGCCTGCATAGCATGAATGAAGTTTTTTTTGATATTGCTTCATGCGTCTATTGTAGTATACGACACGAAATGCCTACCATTTGGAAAATGGAAACTAATGGAATTATTATATGTAGCCTGTTATAGGATTGTCATAGGAGACACAAATCTAAAATTTAGTACTAATGATGATCCCTTCCCATGTTGATACTGCCTGCTGAGAGACCTGGCTTAGGTGAAAACCTTAATCATAGTCCGTGTCCTGGGTTAATGTGTACACATTTTTCAAAAGAAACAACTTACGCTGTCCACAAAATGACGGTCGACGCTATGATGAGATGATGATGAAAACATGAATGAGATTAGACCTCATCAAATGCGCTTTAGTCCTGTTGACTGTTTCGCTTTCTTCTCGTGCCCTATCTATCCACGTTTTGTTATCACTCAAACATCGTAATAGAATATAAAAGATGTCATGTCTTATTATCTTATATAGCTTCAAGACAAAAATATAACGCGCTTCCATGCTTGCAGCCCGCTCCACGTGTTTCGCCTACACAAGAATCTTTACAGAGGAGTTCCTCTAAATTCCGTCGTCTTCAATTTGGTTGCCAAGACGGCATCGGCGTTCGGCGACACGACGACGACGACGACGAGTTGAACTCGTACCCGTAAAATACATACCAACTCTGATAAATCTTGGAGAGGGAAGTTCATGTCCTTATCTGATTTTAATGTTCATTGAAGAGCAGAGAGTTCACGCGTGAGCTATACATACAGCTAGGAGCTACATAGCTGCTTCTGGCCTCCTATATAACGTACCTAACGAACTTTAAAAAGACTCGCAAGACCTGCAAGCCGCTTATCGCTTTTCACATGCTTCTTCCGTGCATGCTAGTGTGATATACTCGTACACTCCCGAGTACTTTTATATGTCCTACATTGAACGGGTTTCCAAAAAGAAAAGAAAGTATTAATGCTGCTGAGTTGTAATGTCGTTGTTGCTCCCTACCTGCCTGAATAGACATGTATGTTCGAGGTATCGCTAAAGACGTTATTCATTACGTTTCACTACGTTAGAAGGATAACGGTGGAATAAAGGAATAAAACAGGGAGCTCCAACCTGCAAGCTATACGGAGTGTGTGAAACCAGGGCGAAAAAGAAGCGGTGAAATAGCATTTGACTAAGGTAATTAACGATAACTCAGTCGAGTTCGCCCGGAGCTTCCAGACGTAGTCCCCGAAATTTATGAAACTCTTAACCCTTTCGGGAGTACTTTTCATGTGAGCGATGCGCGAGACAGAAAAAGCGAAGAGTAATTAGACAATTTCAAAAACGTTAATACACACACAAACACACAAGACATCATCCCTGTTGTGCCTAATGTTTCGTTCATAACATAAAATACAAAAGGACGAAAGAATATTTCATGACAAAGTGACGATTATGTGCGGAGTGGGACTTTCGTCGTGTCAACGGTGATTTTATGAAATGAGGGAAAGTGTCGAAATTAGGGGATGAAGTAAAGGTTTCTGTATGTCAGTAGAGGGGGCCATACATGAGATTTACACTGTACGGTTTTACAATAAATTCTTAAATTAAGCATCAAAATTTTACCAGAATAAAGTTGACACTTCAAGGTAGCTCAAAGCTCACTATGAAGTAGGAAGGGTTAAACTATCATTTGCACTTAAAGTCCAACAGCCAATATCCTATCACACATGGACCTTCATCTTAACCGAAGAGTATGAACTAGTACCCATCCAATGCAATTCAGTGCCGATTAATTGTAATTGCTGTCAATAGCTTTCGTTGCCACGTTTCAGCACATAAATCCTATTCCTTTTCCCAACATCGTAAGCTGTCCTAACTTTTTTTTTTGGTATGCTCGTGCCAACTTTCAACTTAATGTCGGTGCCAGGAAAAAGTTGGTTCGTCTCGTGGCAAATCGTCCGCTCCAATAGTCGAGTTCAACCCCATACATTACTGTATAGATAGGCAACCTGCAATCGAACCGACGAACGTTTAATGATGTGCCTGTGTCCTGTTAGCGCGAAGTGATAGCCGAACATCGGCATAGTATAAGAAGACCAGGTGAATCATAAAATCAATTAACGATAAAATCTATTCTCGCCATCCAACCACAAGGGGACACAGAAGCTCGAAAGAACAACGAGTTTATGCGGGGTGGGAAGTAGGACGTAGACCGAATCATAATCTCTCACCAGAGGTGCGGCTCTTTTGACCATTTACACGATGACGGCCTGCCCCTGCCTGTCCGGATGGTGTAGTTGTGGTCTGGTTATGGTATACTCTACAAAATGTTCTTGGAGCGGTCGAAACTTGTTCCTTCCGAGTTCCGACCAGAATATCTCGCACCAGCTCCCACCGTTTACCATCGATTTTTATCGATCTGAAAAGGCAAGACTTCGAACTCTTGTTCCTTGATTTCCGAGATTTTTTTTTTTTTTTGAGAATTTTCATAGCCAACAAGTCAACAATTGACTTTGCCAGCTTTACGTCACGTTTCGTGCAGCCAGCGGCAAAGAAGGCGCTAGGCTGGATAAAAGCGTAGGCAGAGGGAATGATGTAAAACGAAAAATTCGCGTCCATCAAAAAAGGTCTTACGCAATTTAATGAGTTAATGCAAGTGAACGTGGAAATTTTCCTTATGAAACAAATACATAATGGATGAAATATGATTAATTGTTGATAACGGACGGATTATTAAGTGATAGGAGATTTCAGGAAGCTTACATTCATTTTTCATGATCCTATTCAAGGATATTGTGTGTGTGTGTGTATGTGCATGAGCATTGTTGTGAATAATAAGCAAAATGAAAAGCCCAATCGAGTGGATGATTAAAGAAATCCTTTGAATAATTAAGTGCAAATGGAAATTGAATGAGATGACGATAAGCAGGCAAATTAAATGTGATGTAGATTTAATTTGTGTATTTTAATCATTGGAGTCTCGTCGATTGAGTACGCATCGCCTAAAGATGAAATGTAGCAATTTCTCGTTTATGATTTTGCCAGACCTAATAGGCGATACTGAAGAAAGTAGCATTGATTCGATTTACTCCCTTGAGTCCCTCAGACCGAAGACTTTTTAGAATTAAAATTAATTGTACTTCCGGAAAGTTGTCCGGAAAGCTTCGGATCCTCTCATGAAGCCATCAAAACGAATGGCTGAAGCGCGCCAGTACATGTCCCATACTTAGCGTTACTACGCCACTACTACTACTACGTTCCTACTGCGACCGGGTCTACGTCCCGGAACGACCCATGCCCCAGGCATGGCCAAGAGTCGCAAAGACCCCCTTCGACGCAAGAAGGGGTCGGATACTTTGTATCATCATTCATTCACCGTTTTTTCTTTTGTGGAGCAGTTCTGGCCGGCCGAGCTGCTCCTCATTCTGCTAATACGTGCCGGGATTGAGACGAATCCTGGTCCATGGATGTGCTCGGTTTGCGCCAACAGAATTTGGTCCAATGTCCAATCGTCAGTTCAGTGCACATGCTGCGGACGATAGGTCCACCTCAAGAACTGCTCGGGACTCACAAGCACCAATCAATGGTCAACATCTTACAGAGCGATCAGGTGTGGAAACAGAAGGCAAAACTCATCCAATCACCAGCCGCCTAACCAAGGTTCCCAACCATCATCACCTTCCACCCCTGCAAATGCTGTGAGGCCCGCTCCATCCAATTTGACCCCAGCTCCACGTATCGTCGATGCAAATTACACCAGCACGAGGATAGTCCAACTAAACTGTAATGGACTCCAGCACAAAATCGCTGAACTAACAGCACTCATGGACAGACACCACATCCAAATAGCGGCAGTACAGGAAACCAAACTCAACTCTAGTCACTCACTCAGGTCATATGGGAACTACAATTTCATCAGACAAGACCGAGATAGGAACGCACGAGGAGGTTTGGCTTTCCTCATCCACAATAATTTGCCATACAGCGTAGTTGATGTCACTTCCGCCGATGACACCTTGGAGCAGCAAGCGATAATCGTCAAATCAGGAAATATTGACTTTGAAATCTACAACATATATATTCCACCTGTCTCCAGCTGTCCCACAGGTTACAAAGTCAATATCAGCCCTCTATTAAACGGACAATATCGCCTCCTACTTGGTGATTTCAACGCCCATCACGATTTATGGCATTCCAACCTCCAAAACAACACCAGAGGTAACATCATCGCCGACCAACTGGATGATTCGGATTTGTGCCCTTTAAATGACGATAAACCGACCCGTATCACTGGATCCTGCACAAGTTCACCTGACATTTCCATCGCCAGCCCTGGACTTATTAATGACATCTCATGGGAACCAATCCTCACAACATCATCTGATCACCTGCCAATTATTCTGACTCTGGATATGCCGTCGAAATTCATCCATCCCGATAAGAAGACGTACACCAACTTCAACAAAGCTGACTGGGACAGCTTTAAAAGGTTCACCAACGAGGTTTTTGCTAGTCTCACCGCCCCAAGTGATGTACGTATGGCTGAAAAACTAATTAGACGAATTATTCTCACTGCAGCTAAGAGATACATTCCAGCAGGCCGCATTCCCAAACTAAAACACAACTTCCCAACATCTGCGGCTAAATTGGCAAAAACTAGGGATCAATTCAGAAGTGCAGACCCAAGTGACCCACGGATAAACGACCTTAATGACATCATAGTCAAACAGGTCAACGACCACAGGAGAGGCATATGGCAATCACATCTCAGAAAACTAAATTCAAACGCTGGTGTGAGCAAACTCTGGAGCACCTATCCAACTCCACTAAAACTCAAGGGAGGGTTTCTATCAAGTTTGGTAACTCAACCGTGAGCGACGATAATAAATGCGCAAACCTATTCAACAAACAATTCGTCGAACACCCAACTAAGGATAAACTCAAGCGCAAAATCACACGAGACATCCGAAACACTAAAGTTGATGAACATCTCCAAATCACCTCTACAGAAGTTGCAATGGCCATAAAGAATGCCAAAAATTCAAAAGCACTTGGTCCAGACGGTATAGCAATGATCATGCTCAAACACCTCGACACACCGGCCATAGAGTATATCACTGCCACGATGAACCTTTCGTTACGAACATTCATCATACCAGAAATTTGGAAGAGAGGCCGTATCATACCGTTACCCAAACCTGGTAAACAACACTCCTTAGGAGAATCCTACCGACCAATCACGCTTTTATCCCCTGTGGCGAAAATATTGTAATCGCTGATACACAAGACTCTTGCGACGCACATACAACTCGCTAATCACCAACACGGCTTCCGAAAAATGCACAGCACCACCACTGCACTAGACCGAATCATGTCTAAGGTCTTCAATGGGATCAACCAACCCCCGCCGTTTAAGCGTATCATTCTTGTGGCTTTAGATCTGTCGAAAGCGTTTGATACGGTGAACCACTCGCTCCTACTGACGGATCTCCGCAATTCATCCACACCGCCGCATATGGTCAAATGGATCGCAAACTACCTTGCCGGACGTCAATCCAGCACCGAGTTTAGAAATGGGAAATCTAAATTAAGAAGGATAAAACAAGGCGTACCACAAGGCGGGGTACTTTCCCCCACCTTGTTCAACCTATACATGTCAGGGCTTCCCACCCCACCCGAAGGAATAGACATTGTATCCTATGCTGACGACTGCACCATAATGACATCTGGCAACGACATTCCCGACATGTGCGATCTCATCAACAGTTACTTGGAAGAGCTCAACTTTTTCTTCAACAACAAGAACCTAATGCTATCAGCGCCCAAATCTTCGGCCACCCTCTTTACCACATACAACAAAGAATTCAACCAACGGCTTAACATCAGAGTAAATGACACTGAAGCTCCCACTATCCGTCACCCCAAAATTCTTGGCGTCACAATTGATAATCACGGCCTATTCAACACCCATGCCGACAACATTAGTGACAAAATGAAGGGCAGAAACAAGATCTTGAAGTCCCTTGCTGGCAGCAAATGGGGCACTGATAAGGAGACTTTACTCACCACCTACAAAGCCGTCAGTCGTTCTGTGGTAAATTACGCAGCACCGATATGGACAAATACCCTATGCAAAACCAACTGGAAACGGATTTAAACATGCCAAAATGCAGCCATGCGTACCGTTACTGGTTGCGTTCGCATGTCATCTCAAGACCACCTGCACCAAGAAACCAAGCTGCTAGACCTCAAGGCACACAATGATCTCCTGGCTAAGTAATATCTTGTTGGTTGTCATCGAAGCCTACACCCAAATCATGACTTCATGGACAAAACCCCACCACCACGTCATGTAAGACGTTCGTTAAGGGACATGGAAAGGAAAGTCCAAAGGTTTAAACGAGTTCTCTCGACAACTCCAACATATACAAGGCGGCACTAAATCAACTGCACACCAGCGAGGTAACCAAAGCCACAAATAGGCTATCCGTAAACCGCGTCCTTCGCGCTCGACCACCCGACATCTCAGCCGACGAACAACAACTACCGAGAGCCACACGTACCACCTTGGCTCAGCTTCGTTCTGGATTTTGCTCCAGACTAAATTTGTTTTGGTCACGCATTGACAACAGCATTGGAAATATTTGTCCAGCATGTGGAGCCAGCCCACACGACGTGGATCATATTATATTTGACTGCACTGCCGCACCTACGCATCTAACACCTATCGCACTATGGGAGAACCCCATCGAAGTTGCGATCTTCTTAGGTCTTGACCTTGAGGAGAGGATGCCTACGATTTATGAATGATGATACAAGTTCCCCCCCTCTCTTGCGCCGCTACAACAACAACAACAACGCCACTACCTGCATAAAGAGGCCGAGCAATCACCGTCCTTTGGAATGCCGAAGGTTTACATGAACCAATATCCTCATCGTAGTCAAATTCAAAATAAATTCTTATCACCAGTAATTACTTTTCAAATAAATCCAATATGCAAATTTATGTTAGATACACGGAAAACAATCATCATTTATAGGTAAATTGCCAGGAAACACGAATACTACGCACTACGTACTCGTATCCATTACCAGTGTAAAACCCATAAAATTTACTTTAGTGAAAACCCATTATTGAAACTCGGAAACTTTCAAATCCAATTAATTACCGGAAAAATTGAAAAGTCATTTGGAAGACATCCAGAAATCTTATCGTAACATCTGCACAGGCATAACTTTTCAACACGTGCCTCCTTCTGATCTTAGTGGCGAAATGAATTCGCAATTATTCAATTTCTACCACAGTCTCTAGCTTTCTACGCTATGAGTAACTTGACTTCGCCAAATAATAACCTTGAGCTGAGACTTGAGACAGAGATAGAGAGAAAGGGAGAGAGCGAGATTCTCAAACTCCCATACTATTGCTGAGATACTCGTATATATGTGTAAGCATTTTACAGAACTTGACCGAAATTAATAACTCCCGACTGTGAGAACTTTGGCATTTCTATATATGGAGGAATACAGTGCTGAAGACTTCTTCTTATACGTCCTGCCACGACCAACGGTGTGGTTGATGATGGCAGACTATATCAGATGCGGAATCTCATCCGTAGTTGTGTCGACGACAGTAAGAGCGACCCAAAAGTACCCAATATAGTGGCACTTAGAGAAGAGGCGTTTAAACATTATCCTTTAGGTGCTCTCTGTAGGAGCTGGAGTAAAATGTACTACAATTGGTGAAATCGTGCGGCGTTGGTGTTATACGAGCATGGTCATAAATCATAGGAAGCACAAGACTATAAGACTATTTTGCGTTATCTCCTTGAACCGAAGTTAAATTAGTTGAGTTTACTTAATTCAATGTTTCCGTCTTTGGATGAAACAAATGGAAGTTGAAATACCATAACCATAACCTCTTAATCCCCATGCCAAGATATGTACGTATACATACATATTTCAGAGTGTTGCAAGAAATCCACTTCACTTCACATGCGACTATGATGCTTGCGAGAGATAGTAAAATTTATTGAAAATAGTGTGTGGGCAAAGGATGAACCATATACGCGATGAACATTACATTCTTTGGTAGCACTGACAGACAATGATAAAAACTTTTCGAAAGGTTCAACGTAACTACAGACAGAGATAGCATTTTGAAGTGATGTCCTAGGTGCAATGGGGTTGTGAAGGATGTTAAACATGTCCCAGATTTGGAGATATCCCCAGTCAATAGGATACCGAACTAGGATACGACATTATGTTGTGGCTCGTGGCTCGTATGCTGTGGCCAGAAGGCTGCTGGGATGCCGGAAGCAGAACCATTTGCGCAGTTGACATGGAGGGATCAGCGTTGACACAAGCCTGCTACCAACGCTGATCGCGGATTTATTGGTAGTTGTGGCGTCTATATTTAGATTACTTATTATTAACTAATTATTACTATTTTATATCTTTGAATTTACAACTAGTAAAATTATATTTGAATTTAGAACTATGTAATACTAAAAAGCTACGTTTACACTACAAATTTATTAAATTAATTTCAATTTAAGTTCAATGTACATTTCCGCTTATTGTAAAATGTAAATCTATTTTACTCCTATTGCACTAGCATAGTACACTCTTTCTCATTCTTCGCTTAGCTAACATAGACGCCACTCGCATAAAGACAAGTCAACCTAGTTTCATTTTTTATAATTATAATTTCATTTATAATAAATACTAAAAGTATATTAAATAGTTCTGTGTTCTGTTAATTAATTAATAACCATTAACAATAACAGTAGTACTGTCCCTGCTGACCGATACCATTTTACGGTAAAAAAAACGATGACTAGACCTACATGCCTTAACTAAATACCGTTATATGGGGAAACGCAACTTTTAAAATTTCAAGAAATTTTCAATTTTGGACACTATTTTATAGGTGAAAAAATAGTCCTCATAGGAGGGTGCCCACCCAATAATTTGGTCCGCCACTGGTTTTTCTGCTTTATAATGCTTTCTTGTGACACATACTGTAGCAATTCTATCTTCAAGTTATATAAACTATACAAGTACGTTGTACGAATAGAAGTCATGCATCCTTCTAGTGAGCACTACTCCAGTTCTCTTCTGCTTCTAGCTAACGTTCCATAGGATATCTTCATATCAAACTTTTAAGCTTAAGTTTTCATACTACCACATACTGAAGGATTTTCACGATGAAAGTTTCAAAATGTCTTAAAATATGGTAAACATAACGTTAACTAAGATAATGTAACGCGTCCACGAAATAGGTATGGTAACATCAATCTTGGCTCAAAATGTAAAGTTCGTTTTGGGAAATGCAGACAAAGTGAATAAGTTATCGTTCTCTTTTTTTCAGAACAACCGGGTTTTTCGGTTTGTTTTTCTTCTGGTTTTTAACCCGGTTGAATCTTATTGGCCGGGTTTCTGATAGCTCTTATTGGCTGAATTCAAATTGTATGACAAAACCGGACGGGTAAACTTGCAAGACAAGAACCATCGTTCTTACAATCTGAAATGCATAATGCTTGTCTGCTGGCCACCACGGAAGCTCTCGCCGTCCGTTAATTAGCACAAACAAACGGACGGCGAGAGCTTTTGTACTGGCCAGCAGACAAGCATTACGCATTTCAGATTGTAAGAACGATGGATCTTGTCTTGCAAGTTTACCCGTCCGGTTTCGTCTTACAATTTGAATCCACCACGTAATTAGATTTAATTTATGTATGGGTATGGTTCTGAAACACAACGTTCCCATACCGTGCCGCCTTTTCCGAACCGTTCCCTATTTTGTTCTGTAAACGCATAGATCCGGATAAGACTTGGTGTTCCCATCGTCATCTCTCGGAAAGTGACAAATGTGGCAATTGATACATCACAGCTGATACATTTGGTTCGAAAATTAAAATTTCCAGTTTCAAACGAGATGAAGATAAATTTTATTTTGAGTATAAATTGTTTAAGAAATAAATGAGGGCGAAAATTCACGCTTCAACGGCACATTGTATATTTCTTTCAACGAATCAAGGTATAATCCGCAAGGTGGCGCTTAGGGGATCTGTTGATAAAGAGAAAATTTCAGATCCGTAACGGCTGGTTGATTTGACATTAATAGGAACGTTGCGCGAACCGGTAGGGTTACGGTTTGTTTCAGAACCTCACCCATTGGGTAAGGTTCTGAAACACAACGTTCCCACACCGTGCCGCATTTTCCGAACCGTTCCCTATTTTGTTTTGTAAACGCATAGATCCGGATCACATTTGGTCGTCTCACCGCCATCTCTCGGAAAGTGGCAAATGTGACAATTGACACGTCACAACTGATACGTTTTGCTCGAAAATTAAAATTTCCAGTTTCAAACGAGATCCAGATACATTTTACTTTAATTATAAATTGTTTAATTAATAAATGAGGGCGGAAATGTACGGTTCCACGGCAGATTGTAAATTTCTGTCAATCAATCAATATATACTTCGCATGGTGGTGCTAAGGGGATCTCTTTGTAAGGAAAAGTTTCTGATCCGTAGATTTGAAAGAGAACGGAACATGTTGTCGACCGGTACCCGGCCGGTACGTTTCAGAACCGCACCCTATGTAGTTTATTTACATTAGGTGTGGAAAATTATATCCGATAAGTGTGCACCATTAGAATTCACTCAAGCTTGGGCTCTTTTCACGACATTTTGCATAACGTTTTGGAGTTTGACCGGTGTGATCTGCGCAATTTCCGCTCGAATGTTCTCTTTTAACTCCGGTTAAGTCTGTGGTTTGTTGACGAAGACCTTCTCTTTGAGGTAGCCCCATAGAAACTCGAGAAATGTGAACAAAAATCTAATGTAAATAAAATACATAAATTAAATCTAATTTTGCGATTATTTTTTTTTTGGTTTTAATCACTTTATTTAAAAGTTATGACATATATAAATAGGAAAGAGACTTTTTGCCCACCGTGTATATTTAGAGAAGAATAACCGACTGGGTGAATTCACATTGTAAGACGAAACCGGACGGGTAAACTTGCAAGACAAGAACCATTGTTCTTACAATGTGTAATGCACAATGCTTGTCTGCTGGCCACTACAAAAGCTCTCGCCGTCCGTTTGTTTGTGCTCTTCTCACAGCAGGAGCTTTTCGCACAACACCTTCATTCGGATCAGATATGGTGCTGGGACTGCTCCCATTGGACGTTTTTGGTCTACGGATGGCTGCATACACGGCCATATGCCTACCTGAAACTGGATTATCGCGAGCGCTGGATTATAGGCAGTCATCGATACTTCGCAACATAAACCTGCCCCCATCGACTGACTACATTGTGCCCAATGACTTTTTTGGTAGGAACCATTTGTAGCTTATACCGCCAACGGAATCTTGGGATAGTAACAGGTACCTGGTCAGTGGATCCATTACAATATATACTGATGTCTCCAAGACGAATGCAGTGATAAAAGAAGATGCTGCAGAACACAGGACCAACGCAAAATGGACTAATGGCTGGACTTGCGCAACGATAAGAATGATCTGGCCAAAACTAGACAATGTCCGTTCTAATATGCTACTGTTCTTGGGCAGAAAGCATATTCACAACGTGGTATGCTGCCCTATTGGACGCACGCAAGAAGACTCCGATTTCCTTACAACGATTTTTGCAAAAGTTCTGATGAGGAAGAAGAGGAAGAGAGTGTGCACCACTTACTTTGTCACTGTCCCCCCAGTCTGAGAAACGGAGGCGTTTTTTTGGGCTCAAGCTATTTTTACGATACCGATAAGTGCGCTGGCGGTCCCAACCATTTGGCGGCCCCTGTACCTAAGCTCACCAAAACGTAATTCATGTAAAAAGTCCCGTTAGAAATTATGATACTTTAAAATAATCGTAAATTAAGCTTTTCCCATGTATTGCCTTTGCTGCACGGAACAGGAAAGTAATGCAAATACATTTTGCAGTGTAATCTAGTGAAAAGTGCACTGAGACCATTCGTATATGTACCATGTATGTACACTGCGCGACAAATGCTTAGGTTCACACATATTTCCTTCCAGGAAACGGTAGTTTACCGGTTCAAGAAATGTTATTTTCGAAACTAATTAATATCACAAATAAAATGGATGGACTGTGAGGCCCTACAGGACATTCTCCTTAAATTACAGTAATTGATTTCATTCAAAGAGTCTTTTTCCACTGCGACAATTGCTTAGGTTCAGGGACGATTTTACCGTTATACTTAATGTTTTCGCTGAAAATATTTCAGAAAAGTGTTTTTTGTTATTTAATAGTGTGTATTTCCGCCATTTTTATTTATAATTTTATAAAGCCTTCAAGGTAGGGAATTGTGTAAAGAATGCAGCACGGATAGCGGTATTTTAGACCGAGCTGTCTTAATTCCATGAATTAACTCTTCTTTAGGGTTTTACTGTTTACCACTACTGTAAACCCGAACCCCGAACAAGCCACCCCCAAATGTTTTCTAATGTGTTAATGTCAGGGGACTTGGGCACCCGGTCTAACAAAGTCACATTTTCCTCCAAAATAAACGATTTAACTACCCTCGCTGTATGAATTGGGGCAAGATCATGTTGCAATATCCAAGGGTCGCCTTCGTCCATGACATTTATCTTAGGGATATCCTCTTCTAAGAGCGGTTTATAAGATGAACTCGTTTGGCGACCTCGTAGGATGACCAAGACGATAGTTCCATGATATGATATGGCTCCCCATACCATAACGGAATCTATTCGGGAGTGATGGCGTGACAGGTACATAGGTTCCTTCCTAATATCATGATAATAGTAAGAGAACCCATCTGGACCGTCCACAGAAAACCGTTTTTCATCCGTAAATATTACCTCTCCATTGCGATGTCCAGTTCATGAATCTTGAGGCGAATTCCAGGCGCTGTAGGCGATGCTGCGGGGTTAAGGCTGGTTTTTTCTTTATCCATAAACGTTTCAAACAAGAAGAAGATCTAAGAACTCGTTGGATGGTCCTCAAAATTGTTGATAACCCCAAATTCTCCCCATGCTTACGCTCAGTAAGGGACGAATTCGAGACTTATCTTAAGAGACGTCGCCGTAATGCACCGGAAATCGCTTTTTTTCTGCCTCCTGCGTATCGTTGGCCATAATTTTCACTATCTCGTATAAAATTACTTGCAACGTTCGAGCTCCGCTGAATCCATATTGTCATTTGTCCGTTTGAATATCCTTCTTGTTTTAGTATGGAAATTGTCGCCTTTTCCTCGGCAGAAAGTTGCTTTCCTTTTGACATTATCCACTATACGACTCACAGAGTATAACGCGAAAAAAATGTTTACAGAAACACTTCTCACCAGGACGAGATAACTCTTTAAAGTGAGTGAACCTATACAATTGCCGCAGTGGAAATTGCGATTTTCATTTTAAAAAATTCCGTTAGCTATGCGAGTTGCTTGATAGAGTTGCAATATTTATTAAAATAACCGTTAATTGAGAGAGCATTATTTAAAAATTATTTCTGATCAGAGTACATAGAAATATAGAAATTATATAATTTTAAAGGAAAATATCCATGAACCTAAGCATTTGTCGCGCAGTGTATATAATGTAACGATGGATACTAGATAAAATGCACTGCATAATAGGCGTGTTTTTTTGTACTCTGGTACATTACGCGATTTCATACAATGGCGTAACCAAGCAAAATATGGCGTATCTACGCAAAGTAAACAAATATCCTATTCAATGGGACTTTCCACATTATAAGTCAACGCCGTACGACAAAAAACCGTACGGCTAAAGCTTTTATAGTGGCCGGCATATGGTCGTTTTCTTATAATCTGGAATGGCCCAATACAATGTAAGACCTTTCAAAAAATAGTGTGCGTCTTGTCTATACGGGGACATTTACTCGTACATTATACCAGTCTACAATCATACTTCACGCATTTTTGAAGCACGAAATGGCGCCTATGCATGCTTCAAGCATTGTTTATAACGTACGATTAACCGACCGAATATGTACGATTAATCGGCTCTTAGAAAAGGAAGTATTTAAAGACAATTTGTTACTGTTATTCACCGATCAGCTGCAATGATAAATGGTGGACAGCTTGAGCTTCAAATGTTATATTAATTCAATAACAATTTTCGGTGAAAGATTTCTTTAGAACCCAACTTTTTGCGCGCTTTCCAAAAAAAATTCTTCTTCTTTTAGCGATGCAGAAAGGTGTGAAACCTCTGTGCATCTAGGTGGGTACGAGTTATGGTTCGTCAATATTTGTGTCCGTGAGGTTAAAGGACAAAAACATAGCTGCTGCAATATGGTTTTCCCACAGCGATATAGGGGTAAGATGAGTGGGCTTTGAAACAAATCACCCACATCATGAGGAGTACCATCGCAGTTTGGACAGATGTTTTGGATGTCCGGGTTTATGCGAGAAAGGTACGAATTAAGGCGTGAACAAAAGCCCGACCGAAGTTGAGCTAATGTTACTCTGGTGGCTCTCGGGAGCCTAATCTTCTCAGGCGAAATTGGTGGTGGGCGCTCTGAGAGGACTCTATTCGCACCTAAGCTCGCAATAGACCGATTCACTTCTTCAGTGTAGATCGCTGCGATGGCGACTCGGTATGTAACTTCATCGTTTGTATCCCTGAACCTCTCTCTTAAAGTATCGTAAACCACGCATGACATGTCGTGGTGAAGGAATTCGGTCCATGAGATAATTAATGGGATGATACTCACGATAGCAACCATCAACAAGATACTGTTTTGAGAGTAGGAGATTGTGGTCACGTATTGGCATCAATTTTGTCTCCTGATGTAAGTGACCTGAATTTTGGACCAGTTTGTGTCACATAATCTAGAGAATACCTCGCTGATGTATAGACCTCTGAGTAGATGTCAAAATGCTTATAGAGCAGGTAGATCCACTGAGTCCGCTCTGCATGAAGTAGTGCGGGCAGCAGAAAAAGAGATTAACAACAGCGCTATCGCTATGTCAACATTTATGGACATAGAGGGTGCTTTTGATCTCATACAGCAAACTAAGAAATGCCCTAGCTGAGCGGGAGATCGAGCCCCTGATAATAACATGGATCGATTCGATGCTTAGTGGGAGGGCAGTAAATCTTAGTAATGGATGTGCCAGAATAAGGGGAAGGGTAGTCAGAGGCTGTCCATAAGGAGGGGTACCTTCGCCTCTACTGTGGAACATCACCGTAGACTCTCTTCTCTGGAAACTGGACCCGATGGGCGTACATACAGTAGGATACGCTGATGACTTAGAAATTGTGGTCAGTGGCAAATTCATGGATACTATTCAAGGTTGCATGAGGCAAGCTCTCAAAGCAACTGAAGAATGGTGTAATGAACAAGAGCTAACTATAAACGCAAGCAAGTCAAGCACTATAGTCTTTACTCTAAAAAGGAAAGATGTAGAAACCACTCCCATGCTGCTTTTTGGTTCGGATATAAAAGAGTCCAAGGAGGTGAAGTACCTAGGGGTAACCTTAGACTTACTTACTTGGAACTCTCATGTTAACGAAAAGACACAAAAAGCAGCGAGGATTTTGCATCAGTGTAAGAAAGTGTGTGCACGTAGGTGGGGTATATCACCAAAAGCGGCACATTGGATCTATACAATGATGGTTAGGCCCGTTCTATCCTATGCAGCAGTGGTCTGGTGGCCCAAGCGTAGCCAGAAAACGGCTGGATGGGATTCAACGCATAGCATGTATAAGCATATGTGGTGCAATGAGAACCACGCCAACACATGCTATGGAGGTTATACTGGGATTACCGCCACTGGATCTTTTTATAAAACAAAGTGCGGCGCTCAAAGCAATAAGAATGGTAAGAGATGGCACATGGCATCACTTTGGTAGCAACAAAGGAGGATCCTTGATATTGTTTGTGATAATGTCAGGGAGACCCATATGCCTTTGGATGGTATGAGAAGATGTAGGGTAGTCGAAAGACATCACATCACTCTCATAGAGGATGTTAGGATACACGAGAAGTATCCACGTGATGTTGCTATTTTTACTGATGGGTCTCGCATGGACGGAAGAGCGGGAGCTGGAATATATTCCGAGGAGCTAAACTTTGCATGCTCACTTCATGTAGGAGAGTATGTATAGGTATATCAGGCGGAGATGCTTGGATTGCTGCACGCGCTGGATCATATTCTGGAAGGCGGGATACTGGGGAAGAAAATTCTGATAGCACTCGACAACCAATCGGTAATCAAGCGCATGCAGCAATCCAATATCAATTCAAAATTGGTACTGGAGTGTGTCCAGAAGCTCAATGAGTGTGCTTCAATCAACGAAGTTACGCTAATGTGGGTTAAAGGACACGTAGGTACATTGGGGAACGAAATTGCTGATACATTAGCAAAAGAGGGATCAGCAGAAAAGTTTCAAGGGCCGGAACCCAAAATTCCTTTGGGAAACGGCATGATTGAAGCCAGGATACATGGCTGGATTGATTTCATCCATCGACAACGAGGGCGAAGGCTATCCACTTGTAGACAGGCTCGTAACGCAATTACCAGTCCACTAAGTAGGAAAGCCAAACTCAATACACACGGAGCAGCCTAAGTTGGATAACTGCCTTAGTAACAGGGCATGGTAATTTTAGAGCTCATCTATCTAAGATGAAAATCGTGGAGGATGATGTATACAGACTATGTCTGGAAGAGGCTTAGACGGCAGCACACATCGTATGTGAATGCCCAGCACTAGGTAGTAGGAGGCTAAGGATACTAGGTAAATCCATAATAAGTGTGGAATCCATGAGGGAACTTAGCTTCAAAGATATGCTACGCATCACGCGTGACTCAGTGATGAAGGAAGAAGTCGATAATTATCAGTCGACTTCTGGAAATCACTGAGGACTGTAAGGGGACGAAAATGGACCCAAATAGTAGTGGTCTGCTTCGGTAAATCTCCAAATCACATATATATATATATTATCTTTGCCCCAGGTGCTACTAGCTAGAGCTTTTAGGATTTTATTCCTACTGCGCATTTTCTCACAAACTGAAGCTGCGTGATTCGCAGACGTCATCATGTTCTCTAGGTGAAGCCCGAGAATTTTGGGGTTTGCTACAGTAGGAACGGAATTGTTGCCAATAAGTATATCAATCTCCCATCTAATGTCCTCCCAGCAAGTGGTTAGAAAAGTCGCAGAAGATTTGGACGCAGAGATGGTGAGGTTTTGGCATTGGAAAAATGCCTGTAATCGTCCTAGATAGCGGCATATTGAAAAATATCGATACGAAAAAAAACTGTTTCTCAGTCGGTATAAAGTAGGGATGTCAAAAACCGGACGGTTAGTGCGAAAACCGGTACTTTCAGAACGGATAACCGGGTTATTGTCGGTTTTAACCCAGACGGTTGTTTGTCCATCCGGTTAAAACCGGGAAAATAAAATCTTTAAAAATTCATAAATTTTTTTATATTTTCTTGAATTTCAGTCAGCAATTCTATTACTTGTCCCCTATGAAAAAAATCGTTTTCTAATTCCAGCCCTGAAACATACTTTTCAACACTCTCCTTATTCCTGTGTATAAGCTATAGACCGCGGTCGATCAAAATAAACCAGAAATTTCAAATATCCGCCCAAATCCGCCAAATCTGGAGAGCGCACCGGCCATTCATTTCTTCGACTTCGAGGCTTGGAAGAAGAAAATCCTTGATCATGTTCCAAGTGAGGGACCGTTAGAAAAGAAGATCTCTAGGCCTGCTGCTCTCTAGACCAGTGGTTCCCAGCTCGCAAATGACTGCGGACCACTTTGCTTGAACATGAGTCACTACGGACCACCATATTTTTTAACCCTCCGATGAATGACAGTTCCGATACCCATCGATGAACGACAAGGTCCCTAGGGACCTTTAACAAATTGTGTTCTTTCTGGCTCGTTATTTCGCTTTGTTTTAATTGAATAAAGCCCACAGAGGGTTAGAATTTTAATGTTTATGCAAAAATAATAGTTTTTGTTTTATTTTTTTATTTTAATTGAAATAAAAAAAAAAAACAAATAAAAATCTTATTACTCCACTTCCATATGTTCATTTAACACATAGGTACATATTTCGCATCGACGATGTAGTGCTGAATATTCAGCGCAGACCGCTTTGTTACAAGTAATGCAAATAAAACCTTGTTTTGCGCTGATATCCATATTTCACACGACATAAATGGCAAGATGGTCGAGTGGAACGAGGCGCAAATTAAGTCATAGCTCCTGGGGTTGGAAGTGCTACTACCTGCGAAGATTTATGCACTTTATTGTTTATATTTTTATACATGAAATGACATAGCATCTCTGGAATAGCAAACGCGTGGATTGGTTACCCGTTCTTCAATATTTGGGGTTGCTAATTGCTTAATAAGCAACTAGAAAAACTGGCGTCGCTTATAAGTTTTCTAGCCAGGTTTCAATTCATCGTGTATAATGAAAGCGGCCAATGCAGCAATAGCCAGCATGTTGTAGAACATTGCAAGAGGCCAACGATTTGTTGGCCGTTTATATGAATATGTTGACAGCATTTGGTCCATGGTATTTACTCCAGATTTGTTAGCATTTTAGTCAAGGGTGACCATTGGCTTTCGCTTTAGTCCAGTATCTACTTCAGAAGTGTAGTGCATGGTTGGAAGCAGCAACACTGATTTATTTATTTTTTTGCAAGTATGAGCATAATGAAACATTGAGCTGCCAACGGCAGGCTCACGATGTTTTAAAAATGGGGGGGGGGGGGGGGGCTTAGAATCAAACACTAAGCCCCTGCCTCTCTATTCTAAAAATAATAACACTATGCAACACGTGCCAATTACTGCGGTAAATACAATGAAACATCTTTTGTTTCATTGTAATTACCGCACTGTGAGAAAGTAGTGCATTCTTTTTTGTTTGGTTTGTGTACAATTTTGTTGAATTTCGTCTAAGTAAATATTTGACAATCTGTAATTCCCATTCTTGCTCAACAAAACGGTACAAGGTCCCTACGGACCTTGTCGTTTATCCCCGTACAAAAAGTTTTAAAACCTACATAAAATGCTAACCAGTGGTTAAATTGCTTGAAACGCGTTAAATTTCGATTTACTATCCTTCTTCATTGGAATACATGGAAGCGCCGAAGCTGTAAAACACAGCAGGAGGAAATAGTAAGCAATCAAAAATCGTCATCGGAGGGTTAATAATGGGAATTTCGCGAATTTTTTCACAAAGTTTTAGTTTTTTTTATTGGTTTTTTACGACACCTTATGACAAAAATGGCTCGAAATGTCAGAAGAAAACACTACATTCCTCCTCTGTAACCGCCTCGTATTGAAATAATTTGAAGCAGACTCTACATAGGCTTTGTCGAAACATACACAAAAAAATTCGTTCGAACCACGCGCAACAGTTCAGTCGAACCACACTCAAAAGATCAACGAACCGTCAGCGGGTTGAATTCACTGAACCAGCCAAATGACGATAAAATTCGAGTCCTCTGTTTTTCTTTTGTGTGGTGCGGCGAACATTGCGGTAAGTTGGGCCGGCTTTAGAAAAACTGAAAACCTGCAATGTAACATTTCATCGAGTAACTTAGTACCGACTTTTGTCCATCTTTTATGAGCACTCTTATACCTTCGACAAAATGAATATGGGTGAAGAGTTTACCGTAGTAACTACCAAAATTAAAGTACAGTTGAGTCTCGATTTGCGTCGATTCACATTGCGTTGTTTTCGTATTATGCTGTTTTAGAAGTAACACCATTTTTCCGATTTGCGTTGTGAAAATTCGCGTTGCGTCGTTATTTTATTACAAAATTCCAAAATTTGCTATGGAAAACTCACAATTCGTTTTGCGTTGTTTCGTGTTGCGTCCCGATTTCTAGGAACCAATTACCGGCGCAATCCGAGGCCCTACTGTATAGGCACAGCCAGTAACGTCGACAGTTCTTTAGGTTCTTCAGAACAGGACAGAGACACCTAACTTTCAGAGTTAAAGGTGTTTAACTTTTTCCGATAATAATTCATTGGATCCGGTTTTACCAGATTAAGGAGGATTGAAGTGGTTGGTTAGATTACTCTAACATGGTTTGTCTTCAAATGATACTGTGGCAAAATTTGGACACTGTGTCAATTAACTTAAGAAGTAAAAACAATTAGGTACAGACAATAGTGTCACATTATGCGAGGAAAAATCTACTGCTTCCCGAAAATCACCGGTACAATGTAGACTGAGACCACCTTGTTTGGTTGCTTTTCGCAACTTATCTTAAGGTCTGCACATCGCATTTTCAGATCAACCACATACCTAGTAACGAAAGTATTCAGTTCTTTATTTATACTATAAAAATTTTCAAAGCTCATGCCTGTGATTTCAATTAATCACGATTAAAACTCCTTTTTCAGAAGTAGTCACCATAGTACCTCGCGGACCACTTTCGGGTCTCTCACGGACCACCTGGTGGGAAACAGTGCTCTAGACGAAAGCATAATGGCATCTGACTATAATGGGAAACAAACTTGAGGACTTCCCCTTACATATGCGCCCTCTTCAACCCCTCTACCCGCCAACTCGCCGCTCGGGAGTTTTTAAAAATAAGTAAGTTTTCTCATCCGAAAACCGGGTTATGGGGCGGTTTTTTACATCCCTAGTATAAAGTGCGAAGTCCATATTCAATGTATATTTGTTTTCGTTCTCTAACCAGGCGCTAATTTTTAACTTGAACGGTGCTAAACAAATTTTGGTGCCCCAGAGCCTGCGAACCCTTGCGCCGGCCATGGTTTATGTAGATACAGTTTTTTATGGCTGTATATCTCGGGATCCGATGGTTCTGTAGAAACAAATTTGACCTGAGGTCAAAAAACACTTTTTACAATACAACAAAAAAATTGTCGAAAATATGAAATTTCGTGGGATTCCAATAACATATTCAAAATGCACCAATGCTGTATTTTTCCCGATGTCAATGTTCCAATTGACTCTACTATAACTTTAAATTTAATTTAACACCTTTTCGAATTTAATTCATTTTAATATTCGCAATTTCAAAAAAAAGTCTTGTCCTTTTATAAAAAATCTGCTTTTTCCAACATCAGTTCCCAGAGTTGGTTGCGTACTCTATATACATGTAGGTATCTGCAATATTCGAAAATTTCATTCGTTCCACTCTATCTTGGTCATTCATTTCTCGATATCCTGCAGTGATGCTTATGCTTGTTTTTCTGTTGCTAATTTGATGAAACATGAAAACTTTCGAGACGTTTATTAAATAAAATCGAACAGTCTGCCCTCTACAATCCATTATTCAACTGAAGGTTTTCCACTAACGAAATTTATTAAATATTTTATGGCCCGAAGTATATTATGTGAGTGCACGGTCGTATACTACAACACACTATACCACCAACATAGCGCATAGGTTGGCATCAACATGCTTCCATTTTTATATGGTGCGCCCAGGGAATGTCTGGAAATCTGAAAATCTTTTCGTTCTCGTCCTTTGTTTCGTATCAGTGCGGTGCGACGGCCAGCGTGTCTAAACGAGGATATGCCAAAGTTACTCGATGGAATTTTGAAGGAGTGGTACATGAATTTTATAGCTAAAACGGAAGTGTTAGCTTCTCTATTCATTGTGCATGGCGAACGGCAACGGAACGCACATCTTGCCGCACGTATTCGCTCTTATTCTTTTCATTTTCAACAAACCCATCAGATTGCGAGCCAACAACTAGGGATGTCAAAAACCGGCCCATAACCCGGTTTTCGGTTTTTCCGGTTTTTTTCCAAAGCCGGTTAGACCGTCCGGTTTTAACCGGGATCAAAGTACCGGTTTTCGGTTAACCGGTTTTTCATTGAATTGCTTAGAATTTTAGCAAAATAATGCATACACACTCGTTAAGCTGATGATCGTATAGAAATATGACTGTGTAATGGAGCCCTAAAAGAGAAACATGTTGAACTAAAAAGATAATCAAATAATATTGTCAGAAGTATTCATAATGTTTCAAAATTAGTTAACTGAGTTTTATTGGTAGACAATGTATATAGTGCAGTCAAAATATCCCATTTCAGGCCTCCAAATAGAAAAAATTAGAGTAAGGCTATTTTTTGTGGTTTTTGAATCAGCGAGCTCCCAGGAATCTAAAACTCATTTTGCTAAAAAAAATTTTGATCGGAAATGTCCCAAAAAGGACCAAAAGGATACTCTTTAATCCTTGGCTGGAGGTCAGCATGTGGGGTATCAAATCAAAGGGGACGTCGAGTACATTACGGTGTTTGTTTCCTGTTTCAAGGACCCTCAACGAAATAAATCGAGATTAAATCGAAAATTATTGTGTTTTCCGTGTATCTTTCCAAAGCCATAACTACGAGAATAATCCAAGTTGTCACTACGTTTCTCACTTTTCCGAATCTATGATAGGTTAAGATTCTACCATTAAATTTGCTAAAAAAACAAATTATCGGAAAGCTCTGAAAAAGGACATTAAAGGACACTAATTACTAATTACATTGATTGAAAGTGAGCATGCGGGGTGTCATGTCAAAGAGGACGTCGAGTGCATTGCATATCCGGTGTTTGTTTGCTGTTTCAAGGACACTAAATGGAAAAATTCGGGCTAAAAAGAAAAATTACGGCATTGGAAAGATACATAATACGAGAAACATGAAAATTTTCCATTGGATCCCAATTTTCTCCTGTGAGGGTCCTTGAAACAAGTAATAAACGCCAGATATGGAATGTACTCGACGCCCTCTTTGATATGACACCCCACATGCCCACGTTCGATAAAGGTTTGTAATTAGTGTCCTTTTTCTGAGTTTTCCGATCATTTTTTTTCTTAGCAAATTTAATGGTAGAGTCTTTAGCTATTATTATACATACCGACCTCCGGCCAAGGATTAAAGAGTATCCTTTTTTGTCCTTTTTGGGACCTTTCCATATCGATGTGGACGCGGACTTCGTAGCAACTGCCGATTCGTCTTCCTATAACAATGAACTGTAAATGCACTGATCTGATACACATATACATTCACGACGCACAAAAGATACACGTGTGACACGCAACGTAAACAATATCTGCCTTGGAAAGGAAGGCTTGTTCTGCTATCCGTTCTCATAGGGGGAACTTTTGTGTTTCCGATATTTTCCGCTGCGCATCCGCTATATGGCGGACGGAAAGATAAGTGTCGATAAGAAGAACAAGAAAATTCTTCTTACGAGAGCGTAATGTTCCGAAAGGAAAAATGCAAGGAGCGGTAGTTTGACGAAGCGATGGTTCTTGGAATAAGAGCACCAAGGAGAGTGTTCGGAAATACGAAATTTTTCATAGAAGACAAGCAATAGAATTACAGACTGACAAATCAAGAAAATATAAAAATTTTATGAATTTGGAAAAAAAAATTTTCGGTTTTAACCGGATGGGGAAACAACCGTCCGGGTTAAAACCGGGAGGATGAAAAAACCGAAAAAAAACCGGTTAACCGTTTTGAAAGTACCGGTTTTCGGACTAACCGTCCGGTTTTTGACATCCCTACCAACAACCCATCATTCAATCTTTTGGCGTTAAGCACAACACCTACTATACACCTTTACGACGACGATGGACGACCTCGACATCTTGCCGACTCCATTAAGGATCAATCTGTCATCGACACCGGGCAAATAAGTGTGTGTCGAAGCAGAGATTCAGATTTAACGGTCCTTTCGAGACCATTTTCGTTGAGACTATAAAGATATACGAGTGCCGGAGCTCCAAGTTGCCGTGGGTGTGATTGCATGTTTGACGAAAGAGGTTTTTACGTTGTACGAGTATTTCAAGAGGACAGGACTTTAAACGTTGCGATGGTGACATTAATTAGAAGGATATCGGATTTCTTGACTGTTGAAGTAAACTGTGAAAGCTATGTGGTCCATTTTGGAGTTCTGCTTTAATAAACACTGGTGTCTGATTTAATCCATTCAGATGACTAAATCCAATTAGAGTATAATTCGGAATTCATTTCAGTTAATGCTATAAGTACTAAGATGTAATTACGCTAACTTGTAAGAAAAGTTATTTCACCTTGATGTCCTTCGCCGTTTATGGAGGTATTATTCTAAGATGTAATTAACTGGGCACATAAAACCGTACAGGTATAGGCTTCCTGGAAGCGCTGAATCTGTCTCTTGCAATTATATGTAAAATTCTTCCTAAGTTCATCAACTTTCATTCGTTTAATTTTGAGAACCATAAATAGTGTCCATGATGCCCTTCTCTTAAAATATCATACAATCGATTTATTAATAGCCATGCCATTTTCCCGCAAGTGTAACTTAAGGGCTTCCGTATTATAGCACGCCATCAGCTTATACACGAATATACGCCATCATCACTTCCTGGCAACAAGAAATCCCAGAGCAAAACAAAAGAATAAATCTGAAATAAGAACAACAATAATTTCCACAATGATCCTAATGAGCGTCACTAATCTTTTCCCATGCCATTTTTGTGCTTTTCCGTCATCCTTTACATTTTGCTGTATAGTCCTGTGTATAGTGTGGACTGTAGACTCGACGCCGTTCGACGAGAGGCGGCCATGCCATGCCACCATACGAAATCATGTCCCTTCGCAACGAAAGTACTTTTTGAACAGAATCCAACTAAAATTGAAATATTGTACATGAACTTGTTCTACACAGGCTTTCAACAGATTCGCTATTGATCCCTGGAGAAAAGTTTTTGGAAAATGGCATTTTCATGACGACAACGACCATAAGGAACGGGAAGTTAAGCGGCCGACGACGTACGATTCGGCTTGGGAATGCTTGTCGTCGGCGTCTTGGTTTGTGACGCCAAGCAAGGATTTGATGATACTGGTGATGGCGTGCGGTGGTGGAAGAGCAACAGGATGGACTTCTTGTCTAAGTTCCCGAAACGAGGCCCGTCGCAGGACAAAACTGTCGTCGTCATTTTCGTCCTGTAGTGGTCGTCGTTTTCGTGTTGCCGTCGGTCGACTATATACGAAGCCGACACAATATGCTCGTGAATGGGACAAAGTTTTTATTACGTGTCCCATAATTTTCACCTACTCGGAAAATTGCCGTTCGTATACTTATACCGGGAAAATGTGTAACGTTGGCATTTGCACATGACCATACCATGCGGAAAGAACAGTCTTTTGTGGTTGTTCTTTTGGACAATGTTACATAAAAATATTATTGTTAATATGGTCACGTTGTGGTTAAGGAATGAGACGTGACAACGGACAATAAAGGGGGTTTGTAGTAGTCGTCATGCCACGTGGAAGGTTTTTAAGTTATTTTTAGACTCAGTACCAGTCAGTTTAATTGAGTTTAGGATAAGAGTGAAACTTTGAAGCCATCAGCCTTTAGTAGGCTAAGTATAGATGGACGGAAAGGGTTTGCTTTATAATAATAATAAGGTACAAATTGTAGGAGTTTAAGCGTGAACAATGTTTACAAAAATCAATAATGAAAAAATAAATCGTTATCAAAAAGAGAAAATGGAATAAGTCGTTACATATTGTAGTAATAGGGTTTTTTCCACAAGAACTATTTCGACCTAAAACATATGTGGCTTGAACATACCGGAGACCTTTAGGGCTCGTTTTGATCAAAAACTACAGAGTGATCACAGCTGCAGTCCAGGAAGCAAAATGGCTCAATACTGTTTAGACAAGTGGTAAAGAATAGTACGACAAGGAATTGGGAGTATATGGCCTTTATAGGGAGTAATAAGCTTAAGAGCGGGACTTCAAACTCGCGCATATGCGGTTAACAAGTTGCCATAGGGGAACAAGGCTCTGAAGATCGTACAGGCCACTCAAAACACTGAAGATAGAAAGCTTCTCTACAAGCTAAGTAAAGGGAGATGTGGGCTCAGGATCATAGATTCGGGTGCTTGCAGCCCCTAGTCCAATACATATTACAAGGAATTCACGTGCCTACACTGAAAGAAAAAGGTGCCCTGAAGCAATGAAATTGTTCATTAAAGTAATGAATATTTACACCGATATCCCACCGAAGATGGCTTTCATCAGTCTAATGAATCTGATTTTATCAAAACAACGAACAAAAATTTCATTAAAATTATGAACTAATTCATAAAATTAACAACTTGTTCATTGGTATAATTACTGAGTTCATCAA
This sequence comes from Microchrysa polita, assembly GCA_949715475.1. Lineage (NCBI taxonomy): Eukaryota > Metazoa > Arthropoda > Insecta > Diptera > Stratiomyidae > Microchrysa > Microchrysa polita. The sequence continues at coordinate 16,739,706 of OX454415.1, forward strand.
TTAAAAAAAAAAAAACTGGCGCAGGCCGGCATTCATAGCTTCATAAGTGTTGACGACATTCATTTTACATTTTACCTCTGTTCTGAAAAGCCATCAAAACTTACCTACCTACCTACAGTGGGAATCGATCCCGGGACCCTATGCTTTGAAGACAGACGCCCTACCTACTACACCACGCAGACTATACGTGACAAAGGTTTATAAAATATACATAAAGTGATAGTGAGATCAATATCTACTACTATGATCGATGTCATGTAATTAATGAACAATATCATCAATTATTTTGTTTTAGCTTTAGGCCAATCAAAGAAGAGATTATAGAGAACATCGAAGGGGGTGACGATTTTTTTCGTCGGTATTTTGTTAGGAGTAGTTAGTAGTAGTTAGGAGGTAAAGGTACTAATTTTATTCGGAGCTGAGTAGTGCGCTAACGCGGGGAGAGGGGGTTAAAGGTGCAATTTTGTGCAATTTTTAGTGTTTTGGGATATATCTCGAAAACGGTGAGTCGCAGAGAAAAAAGTCGTGAGTAAGCATTAAAGCTTTATAAATATCCTATTTATTTGCCCAGACTTTCATATGCAAAACTCCTAACGGTTCTTCCGATATTGGTTAATAAAACGAAACAAAAAATTGTTTGCATTCCATTGACTCTAGTGTCTCATCGAATTGTTTTTCCAAGAACTTTTGTAGGGCAAAGTTAGTAAGCGTTAAATTTGCTTTAATTTGATACACTTCTTCTTGGCTTGTCTCCTGTCATTCGAGAGTTAAAAGGGTCTCAACGAAGTAATATTCTATATTCATCAGAATGAAAACAACCATTGTGGAAAATCGATAGGGGGGTGACGGTTTTTTATTTCGCGGGTTTTTAAGGGATAGCCCGGAGTAAAACATACTAGAAGTTCGCGGTCATGAGGTGTGCGCTACGTGGGGAGGGGGGCTAAAGGATTGATTTTTGCATGTTTTCGACTTAATTTCGGAAATATCTCGGAAGGGGTGAGTCCTCCTGAGAGTATTTGTATGGCAGTATTAAAGCCCATTAAATTTCCAAAAACTTATTTGAACATACATATGTCGGATTCCTAACGGTGTTTTTTCCACATTTGTTTGGTTCTGGTGTCTGCCGGGATCGTTTTTCAGTAAAACGTTGCCGAACAGTTTTGTGCAGTGTGCAATTTGATTTCATTTGATATACTTCCTGTTGCCTGGTCTTGAATCAGTCAAAATTTCAAGAGCTTAAACCAAACTTCCAAATTTAATTTTTCCCATTTATAAGTATAAACATTGTGGAAAATCGGGAGGGGGGTGACGGTTTTTTATTTAATGAATTTATAAGGGGTGGTTACGAGGAAAACATACTAAAAGCACGCGGTCATGGGGAGTGCGCTAACGTTGGGAGAGCGGGTTCAAATATCCCATTCTTGTGCTTATAAGCTCTACCCCGCTATAACTCCGAAACCGCGAACTCTACAAAAAAATGTCTGAGCAAGAATGAAAGTTTACTCAATTTCCTATAAAGTTCATCTGACATGAATAGGTCAAATTCCTAACAGTTATCCAGATATAGCTAATTTAAAAATCAGAAATTTCACATCCACACAGCGTACATGCATATAGCCAATCTATAGATACACTCTGTAAGTCTTTTTTCCAGTAAATTTTTACTAGACACATTCTAGTACGTTAAATCACTAGTTTTCTAGTAATTGTGGAAAATTATAACTGCTATCTAGTGATTTTACCTAGAATGGCTGTGAAAAGAACCGAATCTTTTCCTAAAACTAGATATCCATTTAATTTCACTAGATTTCTTGCGAATTGCCCCTAGATAAACAGTAAATATTAATGAAAGACTATTAAATTTCGCTAGAAAATAAGTGAATGTAATTCTACTTTCATTTTCGTCTCACCCTCTAATTCATTAGTTGTATTTTATACACGGAGTAAATCGCATATTAGTGTCTGTGAAATTTTGTGTATTCTTAGGTAAGTTTCCGAACGCAAAATATGTTTAAAATATGTAATGAATGATTCAATTAATATTTTTTTTTCTTCAGTGCAGTGATGAAAGTGGACCACAAAATATTCAGCTCCTATGGAAAAGACGGTTTACAATGAATCTCGGTACACGATATTTTATTATAACACATTTGATAAAATATAGAATTATTTTATCAGACAAGGCTGTCTTATTTTCGTTCAATTTTTAGATGAATGTTCGTGTCAAAATCAAATATATAAAGGAAAATCCACGAGAAATTATTCGAATTATCTAGATTTTCTATTGAATTTAAATTAAATCTGATAGAATTTACCAGATTGCATTAATTTAATTGGGGAGAAAATCTAGTGATAGTGTATTTCACTGGATTTTCTCCCCAATTAAATTAATGCAATCTGGTAAATTCTATCAGATTTAATTTGAATTCAATAGACATTCAATAGAATAGTATAACCGGATTTTCACTGGATTTCCAATGAAGTTTTCAATAGAATTTTAGCAATTATGTACTAGAAATCCATTTATTTTCACTAGATTTCCATTAGAAAAGTTTACTGGATTTCACTAGATTAACAACTAGAAAATCTAGGAGCTCAAATCTAGTTGTGAATTACTGCAATCTAGTTGAAAAATACACTGAAAAAAATGGTTTAGACTTTTTATCTAAAGTGAAGTAGTTGACTTAAATTTAGATAGTTTTACCAAAGAAATAGCTGATTTCTCTAATCTTCGTAGCTGAAAATACTATTAAATTCGTTCATTTAGCCACGCCAGATTAGGAGAAAAAGTTTAGTCAATTCTTCCACAAAAGTTGTTAATTGTACTATTCAAATATAAAATTTAACTACAAACAATCGTTCTTTTTTCTTCAACACAATTTAGCTATCCAACATTTAACAATTTATAGATAATGAATAGCTGTCTTTACAAATGAATGAATTGAATTTGCAAATATAGTAGATGTTTTAACTAATGACGAATAGAAAAATTATCCATATCTTCGTAACTGTTTCAACTACATAGAATCATAAGCTGAAAATCAACGCGAACTTTAGATGAATTCGACTATTTCTTTAGATAACCATTCTAATTTTTTTTCTCTGTGTACTTACTGTGCACGTATACCAATTATGGTGTGTGGATGTTTTCTATGTAAAGTTTCTGATTTTTAAATTAGCTATATCTGGATAACTGTTCGGAATTCGACCTATGCATCTAAGATGAACTTTATAGAAAGAAAGCTTCTCTACGAGCTAAATAAAGGTAGATGTTGGCTCAGGCTCGGAAGTATAAAAAACAGGATCTGGCGTCAGCCATCTTAAATGTCATTCTATTTTGTACACTCCAGAACCCCGACCGTGAGGATTCAATGGCCAAGAAAAAAGAACAACAAAGAAACCCGGTATCACAACGAAACTACACTGAGAAAAATGAAAAATACTTTTTATCTAAAGTAAAGTAGTTAATTTAAATAGTTCCAATAAAGATACTATTAAATTCCTTCATTTAACCAAGCAAGATAAGAGAATTTTTTTTAGTGAATTCTTTCACTAAATTTGTAAAGTGTATTATTCGAATAAAAATTTTAACTAAGCAAGCTTTTATATTTCTGTAAAAAATACTTTTCTTCAAAACAATTTAACATTGGTCAATTTCAGTGTCGTAACGTTTTCCAAATTACATGTGTTCGAAATTGGAATGGGGGCTCTTGAGGTTTGATCTTTTAACCAGGAAATAATGACATAAACCGCATTAAAAGCAGTACAAAAATTAGCAGCGAAAATCTTCTGTTTCATCAAAATGTTCCAAAAGTTTTAATTTTTGGAGATACGAGTTTAAATTTTATTAATTTTACGGGATAACTTCTACATAGCCTATTTAACTATTTATCAGTAAATTCAAGAGAAATGGAGAAAAAAGAGCCTCGTAACAGTCGTTGATCGTAGACTCTAGATCTGGGGATAACATCAGGTAACTCACATATACTTTGACGACCCTGGCCAAAACTACTACCACTCGTTGGCGTCGCGTATTCATGCCCAAGGTGAATTGAAATCCAGAGCTCCCCCAAATAAAAATGAGTCATGCAGAGGAAACTGCTTAATAATTTATTATCTGATCCAAATATTAAATCACATTTCACATACCTTAATAAAGTGATACAACGTAACATCATTACCCACCGAAACAAAAACTGGAAAAGAACAATAGAGAACTTCTCTAATGGTTCTCGAAATATGTGGAAGTTGAAAAAAGCTTTGTCTCTTAATAAAACTCGATATTCAGGGTCCATGAAAAACAGCGAAGGAAGGCTAGTGTACCAGGATAGCGAAAAGGCAAATCTGCTCTCTAAAACATTCTATGCTGCCCACAACCTAACCCGAAATATGGGCAATTTTATTCATGAGGACCTAGTTAAAAGGACCTTAGGACAACTGCCCACCGACTTTGTTCTTCCCACAAACTGTATGTGTAAGCCCAAAGAAATTTCACGAATCTTTAAAAAATTAAAAAACAGCATATCTCCCGGAATAGACAAGCTTCCGAATCTCATCCTTAAGAAGTTATCAAGAAAGACAGTAGTTTCTTTAAATTTCATCTTCAACTCATGCATGAAATTGGGTTACTTTCCTTCTGTTTGAAAAAAAGCGGTAGCTATTCCTATTCCAAAATCAGGCAATAATGCAGATTCCCCTAGTAATTATCGTCCTATCAGTCTGCTACCATCGGTCAGTAAAGTATTTGAAAAAATTTGGTTAAGTCGTATTCAAAGCTTTCTACAGACCAACCCTGTAATTCCCCACATCCAATTCGGTTTTAAACAAGGTCTATCCACAAGCCACCAACTTTACAGAGTAACAGACCAAATTAAAGACTCTTTCGCTGGAAAATACTCTGTCGGTATGGTATTGCTTGATATCGACTTGGCACGAGGGTCTTCTATATATAAAATGACCAAACACTCCTTTCCGCTGTACCTTATTAAGGTAATAGAATCCGTTTTGTCTGGCAGATCCTTTTGCGTAAAAATTAACAATAGCTTATCCGAACAAAAAGATATTCCAGCAGGGTTGCCTCAAGGAGCATGTCTGAGCCGAACTCTATTCAATATATTTATTTCGGACATTCCTTGTGGTAATCGCTGCGAACTCGCATTATTCGCTGACGATCTGTGCATTTACACCAAGTCAGCCTCATCCATCCATTATAATAGATACCCTCGAATCAAAGCTTGAGCAACTGTATCAGTATTATCACAGATGGAGAATTAAAATAAACATCTCCAAGACTATATCCATGTTCTTTAGCATGAAAAGGAAAAGAACCAATTTGCCGGATAGATGCATCATCTTTTTGGGTAAGTATATTCCTTGGAGCACCACCCTTAAATATTTAGGTTTAACTCTAGACAAAACACTGACTTACAAAGACCACATTGAGACAAAAATCTTGAAGGTGGATAAAACCATTTGCTCTTTATACCCTTTTATAAATAGGAATTCGAAAATGAGCTTATATAACAAGATTCTCCTTTACAAAACTGCAATGTGACCAATCATGACCTACGGAGCGGCGGTATAAATAACAGGCGCGACAATCCAGCATTGGACTAAGGCCGCAGGATGTGTTAGTGACATCCTATTTCCAAGATCTTATCTGCTTTTTGTTGAGGTAATGAGATCAGCATCACGCTCAGCAGTGTTATTTATCCCCATAAATGGGTACTCGTTTAACATCTGAGTGAGATCATAGTCCGTCACAAGCTCGTGAGTTTGAAAAACATCATGGAACACTATTGTGAATTAATATTATTGTACGTTGGCAACCCGAAACCAACACAGAATGTCAAATATATATTGTAATAAACTAGTTCACTTGAACTTCGTCCACCCACCATAAGCCCTGAATAGACATCGGGCGGAATGAAAATGAAATTTTTGTCCGCGGCGATTTTCTCAATGAAAATGCATACTTACTGTCGTGGAATATGTGGTAAATGATGGGTAATTCCATAAACTAAAATCCGAGAATGGTTTCACAATTTGTCTCTGCCATTTTATGTGTTATTTTTCGATTCCCCGGTCATTAGATAATTTCCGCGATGAACTCGTCGTGGACAGTGAATCGGTTTGACGTTTGCAAAACTCACCACGCCCAACGGAGAATATGCTACAGAGTCGACTCATTTTCACGTTGAAAATGCATTCGGACAAGGGGGAAATTATTTTTTTAGTTATTTTTAAGATGATTTAGGACGTAAAACGCCTTTGCAGCAATTTTCGAAGCTAAAATGTTAAATTCACCACGGTTTTTATGCCGGTTCATTACCGTCACCACGGTTTTTATGCCGGTTCATTACCGTTTCATTTTCATTCCGCTCGAACTCTATCCGGGGCTATAAAGGTTGTTTGTCTATTTCGGTTCGAGTAATACTTTGTTCGCTTCAACAGGTTATGGGCCTTTTTCTAGGTAGAATAGTTAATTAGTGTCCGATAAGAACAATTACGAAAAATTGTTACGGTTAAAATAAGACTAATACTAAACTATTAAACGCGAATAATAAAAATGGATTTGTCTACCGATCTAATCAAAATTAACAAATTGGTGGATTCGAAGCAGTGGACCACGTGGAAGTTTCAAGTGCAAATTATTCTAAAATCGCAAGGACTTTGGAACGTAGTTACGGGTATTGAAAAGTCGCCAATTAGTACCGTTGCAAACTATGAAAAGGTCAAATCGGAATTTGACAAAAAAGACATATCCGCGCAGCGTGTTCTTATAACTACTTTAGGTGAGCAAGCACTTACTCACTTAGTAACATGCGTTTCTGCTAGTGAAATGTGGTCAAAGCTACTCAACGTATTTGAACAGAAGACAGATCAGGGGATCCACTTTCTGCAGCAAAAATTTTTCACGTTCGAAAAAAGTGAGTCCGACGACATTGCAAGCTTCATATCAAAGATGGAGGAAATCGCGAAACAGTTGGCCGATCTCGATTCCAAAATTCCTGAGACGATGATCATGACGAAAATTTTGATGGCCCTACCGCCATCTTATAATCATTTTCACTCAGCGTGGGAAAGCACGACGGCATCAGATCGAAATTTAGCAAATTTGCGGACCCGGCTGATGATAGAAGAAAAACGTATGCAATCTCAATCAACAAGCGACGAAAGCGGAGCACTATTTGCAAAGAAGGGAAAGAAGAAAGTCAAGGACATCAGAAAAGACAGGAAACCAGGTACTTGTTTCTTGTGTGGTAAAGATTCCCATTGGAAGAGAGATTGTCCCCAACGAATCCGAAACTTTAATCCTAATACAAAAATAGGGGCAGAGCGATCGAAGGCTCTTATTAGTGAATGTTTATCCACCTTTAACGGCAAGGACATGTGGCTCCTCGATTCAGGCGCAACCGATCACATGTCGAATAGGCGCGAATGGTTCACCGATTTTGAACAATTGCCCGAAGTTCATCCAGTGCGAATCGGAGATGGTACGCGCATCAGTGCAGTTGGCAGAGGTAGCATTGAAGTCATGGCGTTTAATGGGGAAAAATGGCTTCCCAAAACTCTATTAAAAGTTTTATATGTGCCAAATCTTCATGTGAACTTGTTTTCGCAGGGCCGCACATGCGATAAAGGTTGCTTTCTAATTTGCGATGATAAGAAGTGTCAATTTGTCGATAAAGATAATGGTGAGGTAGTTGCTGTCGGTGTCAGGGAAAATGAACTTTTTAAAATGCTAATTAAAGCCCATAATCTTGAAAGTGCTAACGTAGCGGTTAAATGTGAATCTCTTCGCGAGTGGCACAAAAGGCTAGCACATCAAAATATCACGCATATAAAACGTTTCCTTAACATTCGTAATATTCCCTATTTGAATGAAAACTTTCAGTGCGAACCATGCATTTTAGGCAAGCAACATCGTTTACCGTTTAAAGATCGTGAGCAAAAAGAGACTGTATGTGGATCGATAATACACGCGGACGTTTGTGGTTACATGAATACTAAATCACTCGGTGGTGCTCTTTATTTTTTGCTATTAAAAGACGATTTTTCTCATTTTCGGACAGTTTATTTCCTAAAAAATAAATCGCAAGTTGCAGATAAAATTATGAGTTTTGTACGGTTTACACATAATCAAACAGACCATCGCGTTAAGATAATACGTAGTGATAACGGTACGGAATTTGTAAACGAAAGACTGAAGAACTTTTATTCCAAGGAAGGTATCCAGCAACAGCTTACCTCACCCTACACCCCGCAGCAAAATGGCACGGTTGAACGGGACAACCGAACGATAGTTGAAGCAGCAAGGACACTTCTATGCGCTCACAAGTTGGATATGTGCTTATGGGCTGAAGCTGTGAACACCTCGGTGCACTTTTTGAATTGTACCGGCACGAGTTCAATGAAGGATAAGACACCACACGAACTATGGCTCAATAGTGAAGCGAATCTAGATAAAATTAAAGAATTTGGATCTATCGTATACACCCACATACCTAAAGAGAAAAGAAAGAAGTTTGATGTAAAATCCACAAAGTGTGTTTTGGTTGGTTTTTGTGACAATGGCTATCGTGTTTTTGATCCGAAAACTAGACGAGTTCACGTGTCAAGAGATTTAATTTTTGGAAAAATCGAAAACGATAATTTAGGCCAGAATCATATGGAGAAACAAACAAAGAAGCAAACAGTTCACAAGCAAAGTATCGGAAAAGGTGAAATGCATACTGCGAGCGACAACAGTGTTATTCTGCCATTATTGGCATTGAATGAATCAATAGAGGAGGCACATGAACAAGGAACTGCCATTAAAACTGATGAACCATCCAATTCAGATGATACTAATTCTGAAACATCATCTTCTTCTAATGAATCTGTCGACAGTGTCGTTGATTTAAATGAATCAAACGTGGACAACGAAGATTCTTCGATATTGGACGAAAGCTCATCAGATGGATATGGAATTTGCAACGTAACACAGCAGAACGTTATTGATGCTAAAACGCGTTCACAAGCAACTTCAACTGCAATGTTAGCTCTTTGTGAACCACAAACCTTTGAAGAAGCACTTGCATCACCCGAAAAAAGTCAGTGGATTGACGCTATGAACGAAGAATATAGATCTCTGGTAAAAAATAAAACGTGGCAGCTCGTGGATTTACCTTATGGTGAGAAACCTGTCGACAATCGTTGGGTTTATAAGGTAAAGCTGAATCCGGATGAGTCTGTCAATAGGTTTAAAGCAAGATTAGTAGCAAAAGGCTTTACGCAAAAGTTCGGAATCAATTATAGCGAGACTTTTAGCCCAGTAGTGCGTTTTACTTCAATAAGATCTATTTTGGCTGTAGCTGCAAAACATAAGATGTCATTACTTCAATTTGACGTGAAGACGGCGTTTTTAAATGGCGATCTGCAAGAAACTGTGTACATGAAGCAGCCCAAAGGCTTCACAGATGGTACAAGCAAAGTATGTAAATTGTTGAAGAGTTTGTACGGACTGAAACAAGCAAGCCGATGTTGGAATTTGAAATTTACACGATTCATTAAGGAATTCAATTTTCTACAAAGTCAAGCTGACCCTTGTGTGTTTATAAGGAAGATGAGTGGTGAAACTATTATTCTCGCTATATACGTGGATGATGGATTATTATTGGCGGCAACGAATGAGTCATGTTTTCGCCCTGTAATTGACTTTCTCCGAAAGCATTTTGAGGTGAAGGAGTATGAAGCAAAATGCTATCTTGGTCTACAAATCGAGCAGCGAATCGACGGTACGATTTTCGTTAATCAACAAGCATATGCGAAGCGGATTGTCGAAAAGTTTGGAATGAATGAAGCTCATAAGATATCAACACCCATGGACAACCATCGAGCACTACATTTGGATCAGGATGGAAAGAGCACAGCGTTCCCGTACCGTGAATGTGTTGGCAGCCTGATGTTTCTGGCAAACGGGACAAGACCTGATATCTCCTTCGCGGTGAATTTTGTTAGCCGTTTTATGGAGAATCCTACGGAGTTGCATGTTGGAGCAGTCAAACGAATAATAAGGTACATCAAAGGAACTCTTAATTTTGGTTTAATATATTACAGCAACACTGATTTCAATGTGAGATGCTATAGCGATGCAGACTATGCAGGATGTCTTGACACGAGAAGATCCACAACTGGCTTTTGTGTAACACTGGGAGGTTCGATTTTGAGCTGGACTTCGGAGAGGCAGGAATCAGTATCGCGTTCTTCAACTGAATCGGAGTATATCGCAGCATCTGAAGCCTTGAGGGAAATGATTTGGCTTAATCGACTTCTCACAGAGCTTATTGGACATTTTCGACCGACGCTTTTTATGGACAATCTGAGCGCTGTAAAGTTGATCAAGAATCCCGAGCAACACAAACGCACGAAGCATATTGACGTTCGTTTTCATTTTATACGAGAAAGATTTGCTAATAATGAATTTAATTTAGAAGGAGTCTCAAGTAACAATCAATTAGCTGACATTTTTACAAAACCCTTGACTGAGTCACGAATTACTTTCTTAAGAAATGCTTTAAATGTTAATCAGCTATAGTATGTTTATTGTTCAATGGATTTTCATTTACAATTTTGGATTAGTTTTGAATTTCAGTTATGTAAAAAATTATTAAATTTTAAATGAAAACGAGGAGATATTGTGAATTAATATTATTGTACGTTGGCAACCCGAAACCAACACAGAATGTCAAATATATATTGTAATAAACTAGTTCACTTGAACTTCGTCCACCCACCATAAAGGTTGTTTGTCTATTTCGGTTCGAGTAATACTTTGTTCGCTTCAACAAACACGGTGAGATTCGAACTCATGAGCCTGTGCACCGAAGGTGCGCGCACTAACCGCTAGACCAGCCAGACTACAGAGCGGCGGTATGGGGAAGGAAAATGTGCACAATGTCATAAAGATCGGCTACAAGTTACGCAAAATAAATCATCTTGAATGAACGGTGGTGGTTCTCTACAAATAGACTACATCTGATCACCGGAGTCTGTTTAATAAAAGAAATAATATATAAGATTCACTCAAATTTTCTCCTTGGCTTAACAAATAATCCTTCATGTCACATCTATCTTCTGCTTAAAGCATCCTCTTTTTATCTTACTCATTTTAATTTTAATTTAGTTTTTAAGTTCGTTCTTAGGTTTTAGCTTTAATTTCAACTAGATAAGGTTTTTTTGAAAATTTCCCTTATGAATTAAATAATAAAAAGAAAAATTTGAATATTACTCAGCATAAGCTAATGATAAAATCAAAATTGAAAAGACTCATACAGTCTGTAGCTCATAAGTATTAATTGTAGTACACAAATATCTGAATTTTTATTAAATTCAGTAACATATCTATCTATCTACCTATCTCAACAGAATGCTTTACAGGTAAACATTTGTTTGGTAAAACGAATAAACTTTCTAATTTCGACTTTTTTGAACGATTAAATCCACAGTTGGCCTTTTGTCAATATGCCAGTTGTCACTTTCCTTTCAATATTCAAACATTTAACGAACTTGATCACAGTGGCTCAATTTTACGCAAAAATCTTAAAGAGGGGCAACTGCTCGTCAATATTCTTGTGACCAAACCCCAGAGAAAAATGATATTCACACAAATCCCCACTCAACAATCGTGGTTGACGATTTGCTTGTGATTTATTTAAGTCAATTGTAAAGTGGCGGCTTGCCGGTACATATTTATCTTTAAGCTTCTCCGTGCACATAAATAGTAGAAGTCTCGGAAGGTTTTTTCTCTTCCTGAGATTCCAATAAGGAATTGAAAAATTACCCACATTTTCGTAGCTATTTCAAGTACATAGAATCATAAGCTGAAAATCAAAGACGAACTTCAGCTGATATCAACTACTTTTTAGATTATCCGTCTACTTTTTCTCTCAGTGTACACACACTAAACACATCACGGACACGACTTAGGGGCATAATTGTCGGATTATCAAAGTTCTTTGCTATTCCGTTCATCGGGTTTCGGCGACATAGAGGGACTTCACACTTCTTCCTGACGACACGAGATGACATAACCTAAAATGACTATTGAATGGCACAGAAACTTTTGTAGCTCGAATAAAATATATTTTCTTTATTTTTTTGTGGCCGCTACTTTTCTATCACTCGCACAGAAAAACATCAAAACAAAAATTTAACCTAAACTCGCCGGATGTGGAAATGCAACACGGTATAGATGAAAGATGTATGTAAAATTTTTTTCGTAAAGTTCTTCAGAAGGGCTCGATCTAGACGCTTTTTTGTCTACCGCATACCACATACTTCATTCTGAAGTGCTGCAAATAAGGCGTTTCTAGAATTTCTTAGAAATTAATTTTCAACTACCGAATAAAAGAGTGTGCTGTCGTGTCGAGGATTATTTCAAGATATTCGACTTGACTCCCAATTAGTAGGAGGTGTTGTACACTGTCGGGCTTTTGAGTTCAGTCAGATTTCTGTTTCTGGAGAAGGGTATAATGATCGCTTTGGATGAGTTGACTCGGAGTCCGTTTCCATCACATCATTCGCCCGTCGCTAGGGCGTCAGTTGTGTGGTGCCCATCAGGATGCTTTATTTATTTATTTATTTATTACTCGGTACCCTTTTTAGCCAAAACTTTATGGAGTCTGGCAGCTGTGTTGGTGCATTCAACACCTTCGCAGAATTTGACCCACTAGTTAATTTTGGCAGACCTGATCTTTTTGTTATATTCATGAAGTTTGGAGCGGTACGTTTCCCACTCTCTTGTCCTTTTAGCTCTATCAAACAGTTTTCTTGTTGACCTGTTTAGTCTCGATAGCTCCGGAGTCCACCAGGGTTATTGTTATCGTTCGTTCTTCTGAGGGGGAAGTTTTCATCATATGAGGTTACTATAGCTTAGGTGACGTTGGAGACCAAGCTGTCCAGACTTAGCCAGCTGGAGGCTGTCCTGTAGATGGTGGATAGCCTCTCTCGTAGGGAGATACAGTAGTCGTCCCACTCAGTTAACTGAGGTATGCGCCTTTCCCGGAAGCTATGTGTGGGCGCTGTTATTTCGAACCTGATGTGCATTTGATCTGACAGTGAGGTTTCATCAGATACATGCCAGTTCCTGATCCAATTTTCTGGCCGTTAGTTGCCAAAGGTTAGGTCGAGTACTTCCCGCCTCGATTTACTTACGAATCTAGGTGTGGAGCGAAAATATTCGAAATGTTTCGGTTCTTTGGAAAAAATTAGAAAGCCGAGCAAACAAGTTTTCATCACATTTGTAGCCCACGTACACTCTACGTTTCGCTAGACACTTTAGTTAAAAGTCTTGAATATGGGTAGGGATGTGTGTTGCCAATTCAGTACTAGAAACGGGATGCGATTTAGTAGAGCCATAAAATTGAATAATAATTAAATTATTTTTAAAAACCATGTTAAATTTGAAAAAAAAAATCGATAAATGGAGGATAATAATTGCTATGTCATCCTGAAATAAAATATATTTTACCAGATACATGATAACAACACTAAGTCCTTCGAAAGATTCTCAGACCGTTGCGCGTCCCACATACAAAAGCATTCATAGGTAGTAGGTCTCCCCAAGAATATGAATAGCAAAAAAAAAAAAATACTTCCATAAGGATCACAAACTTTTCCAGGATTATTGTATTATGTTCGAGGAACGCCTGCAGAGAAGTTTTCACATTTCGTGCTCGGCTTGTGGAATTGCAATTCGGTTACACAAAAGTAAGGCCAGGTCACTGCATAGTCATGCATCTGAGCTCCATAATTCCACAATGATTCGTTTCGTACAGATGATATTCTCCCAACAAAAGCTTGACCAGATGATGAAGAAAATTTGTTGAACTCTATTATCTGCTTGTTCAGGTAAAAAGATTTTTCCTAATGGTGTGTTCAATGATTTCTCTCGTTCGTCCGACGTTTTTATACCCTTCGCTCATAGAGTGAAAGGGTATATTAACTTTGTCATGAAGTTTGTAACGCATTGAAGTAAGCATCTCCGACCATATAAAAAGTATACATATGTATATGATCAGCATGACTTGGGGAATCGATCGGGCGATGTCCGTCTGTCCGTCTGTCCGTCTGTCTGTCTGTTGCGACGCGTTTTACTCGGCCAATTTAAATGCTATGAAGCTGAAATTTTGCACAAATGCTTTTTTTTTGCTGCAGGCAGTTTGTATGTTTGAATCGGTACAATCGGACAATGGGGTCATGGGGCTGCCATACAAACCCAACTCCCCAAATTAGGTTCTTCTAAGAAAAACTTTTTCATTTGTGTAAGAATTTCAATAAAATTTCACACAAATGTGTTTCTATTGATAACACAAGACATGTGTAAGAATGAATCAAATCAGACCATGGGGTCATGGGGCTGCCATACAAACGCAACTCCCCAAATTAGGTTCTTTTAAGAAAAACTTTTTTATTTGTGTACCAATTTAAATCAAATGTCACTCAAACGTATTTCTATTGATGACGCAAAACATATGTAAGAATGGATCAAGTCAGACCATGGGGTCTTGGGGCTGCCATACAAACCCAACCCCCCATTTTGGTTCTTCCAAGAAACATTTTTTACACCAATTTCACAAAACCTTGAATTAATTTGTCTTTATCAAAGCAACTGAGAAGGTCAAAACAAATGGAATCGTACTATGGGGCCATGCTCCCGCATCCCCCAATAAATTTTCTGAGCAAATATTTTTATTTGCCCACTTATTCCAACCAAACCCCACACAAATATTGTTTTGCCGACGCAACGGAACTTTTGTGAAGACAGAAGGAAAATAATGGGGGGAGGGGGGTTTAATACAAGTCGTAGGTATGCCCGAAAAGACTTATAGCCCGAGGGGAGCGAAGGGTATCCAAATTTCGGCTGCGCCCGAAATTAGCCTCGGTCTCGTTTTTTTTCAAATACAGAAAAGGATTTTTTGCCTCTGTCGGTTATCTTTGTGGAATGGTATAACGAAATTTCTTATATGAGCTTGTGCTCCTTTCAAGCCGATTGCCGACTAAATATCAAGCGAGGGGCACCGAGTTATGAGCATAAGGGTGGAGTCATTGAAGCCATAATGTAACCTATAGATTAGACTCCTCCACGCTTCATTCCCATTATATTCCACTTTGTTCATTGAAAACTTCTCTGAATAACATACGACCTACCTGTTTGGCCCGAGACGCCAAGCTGTGTCCTCCCGTTCTGTATGTGCTTCCGCACCGACTTGTAGCTATCAGATTTTTATTCAATTGCTTCTTGTCATGAACAAACGACCCACGCGGACGTACTTCGTTTGATTACTATCGGTGAATTTCTTTCATTCCATATCCACGCTCGACAAGGACAAAGTTGAGAAGAATTTCCGAAAAGCAAAGGACCATAGTGACAGGATTTATGATTGGAAGTAATGATTGTGTACGAGTAATGTTGTGTTCTTTACGATATGCGCTCGAATCGAAAATGTTTGTTTGAAAATTTTTGCACGGAGGGCGGTGGAGCGCGGCATGTTATATAGTGAACAGCGACAACCAGCGATCCTGACGTGAATCAAACAATTGAAAATTGAATCCTGAAGGATTTTGATGGATTTTCGTTTAAGCGAAAAAATTCATCAACAATGAGTTGACGAGGAGATCAAATGGAATGTTACGAGCATTTTTTATTAGCTTGTGAAAATTGAGTTTCTTTTCAAATGTTTCGTTGACGGGCAGGACGTTAAAGTTAGAGGGAAAATTTAAAGCAATTTACCCAGAGATTTGAATGCAAGGCTAAATTTTAATTATAATTTAATTCGACTCATACATCCAACTAGTGCAGAATCTACCAAAAGTTTATCCTTAGATGACCTATTAACAAAAATTATTGCTAATCGCAGTTTATATTCGTGCATATCAATTGGTTCCCACCGTCGAAAAGGGAAACCTTGTGTTCAATAGAAATATTCCTAAATCCCCAAGCACTACTTATTGCATCATTATTCCAATAGTTTTCATTTCGCTTTAAATTGTTCGTCCTTTTTACTGCTCTTTCCATGTCATTATGTCGATTTGTGTCTCTCATTCACTTAGTTCGATGTTCCGGCTTGCACAGTGACTTACATACATTTTGAACTCGGTGGCATTTTCCATGCCAAAGCTCCAACAACATAAAAATTTTCCGAATCCTAGCGAACAGCCGCAGCAGTGGTGGCTGCACAGTAAACACATAAAAAGGATAAAAAAAAGATCGCAAAAGTCAAAAGGAAGGAAGAAGAACGAGCGCAACTGGCTGGCATAACGGTGAATATAGTAATGTAGTTCACATGCGACGAGCGGAGAGAGTTTTTGAGTACATAGGCAAAAGAGCACATCCTCTCATCATCACCCTCATTTTCCAGGCAATTAATACCCTTTTCTTGCCGAGCAATTTACATCTCGAAGCGATAATGACGCTTCTCATTCTGGAAAAGGTAATTATGGTAATTGCCATCGTGAATTAAATGATACCTCCACGCGGAATAGGACACAAAAACCAAACTACCGAGATCCCAGAGAGAGAGAGAGAGAGAGAGAGAGATTGGAGGCAATATAAAGTGGTGCAGGTCGCACAATGATGTAAGCTTAGACAGAGGCCTGCGAGCGAACTTTCGAACTGCCACTATCAATTGTCGATGAATCGGTTGTACAGTAGTAAACGGTGAACGGTGGATTGTCGTGTGCTCAATGAATAGAGAAAATTTGCATGAATCGACAACGAGAATTTGAAGGAGACACGCTACACGGAACATTCGAATCGAATTTGTTGCTGAATTGGATTCCAATGCTGTTGGATAATTATCGGCGCGCCACGAATAGGTATTTTGCCAAATTGAGGCTTAAAAACGGATGTGGATTCTTGAAAATGAGGAGGAAGGTTTTGGATTATAGAGCCGGAGGATATGCTGCGCATTGTTCTAATCGGGAAGAATGTTCATTAGATTCAAATGATTTCCTATAATCTTGTATGTAAGTTAGCATCGATATTCGAGTCAGCCAGAGCCGTTTAGTAAATATTTTTGAATTTAGCTTTTTTTGTGGGCAAAATATAACATTTTACGCTTACTAAGGAAAATCGGCAACTCGATTTGACAAAAACATTACCTGGCCTATGGGTCGTCGAAACTTTAGTAAACCCATATGTTATACCTAATAATAAAACCCCAACAACCCACAGTCAAATCAAATCGCTTGGTCCTTGGGTCACCGAGACCAAAGTAGATATGTATCTCCGTATGAGGGGAACTAGGTCGGTACTCCGATTTCAGTAGGCCTGTTCCAAAAACCGGGATCCCGGTACAAAACCGGTGTTCACTTGGTACCGGACCCGATATTCTAAAGTACCGATATCCCGGTTTTTTGGTACCGAGTTAAAAAGAACGATTCAATTCAACCATGAGCCGGGTTTTTCAGGTTTTTGGTACCGGTTTTCAACCCGGTACTTAAAAAAACCGGCTTATGGTTAAAAAAAACCGTCGGTACTGAAAAAAACCTGATTCAGGGAACCGCTTGTGGTACTGGGTATTGAAAAAAACCGAAACCCGGTACTGAAATCTCGGTACCGAACAGGCCTAGATTTCAGTGCCGGTTTCCATTTTCTTCAACACCCGGTGAACCGGCACTCGCAGGTTTTTTTCCAATACACTTTTTTTTTCATTGTTGTTTTTTTTTTAACCATGGGCAGTTTTTTTAATCACCAGGTTTTTTATCACCTGCTCAAAATCTTTTTTTAAGTTTTTTTAGCATTTGTTTAGTATCGTTTTTTTTATGTTGTACCTGTTCAGTAATGTCTTTCGAAATTGGGTCTTCGGCAGTTTTTCCAGTTTTTTTTATATTTGCTGTTCCTTGGGAAAAACAAATTTTTAATAAGCGACCTGAAATTAACTAAGTATTTCTGCCGAGTACCTACCTATTTTCAAAAAAGGGAACATCACTCCGGAACAGGCATCCCAAAAAAATGTTTATAGTTTTGCATTCAATTCCTAATCAATAATCTGAAATAACCATAATCTTACTACGCCGACGAGATGAGTATTTCCTCAAGAAAATCAAGGTACCATTCTGGAGCGGCAACCCCTATTTTTTGTTCTTAACCTCAAATCCGAATAAAAACGACCCAAAATTACCTTAGTGTTTCTGCCGTCACGATTCGACGAGGTTTTCCCGAGAAAATCGGGGCACCATTCGCAATGAATGGATCAAGTCTTTAAATGGCTAAAAACCGGCGTAATTGAAGAAATAATAAAAAAGGTTGCTGCGCGGAACACGAAAATGACATTCAGTTCATTCGGTGTTGAACATGTGCTAAAATCCTGAAAAAATGGGTACATGGTAAGACAATACAAAGCGTTGACAATTTTTCTGAGGGTCCTCTGTGCAATCTTTTTCTTCGCTTCTAATATAAAAGAAAAGCACATCTGAAAATATTCAACACTAAAAAAAAAACCGTACTGAATAGATGCTAACAAACATTATAAAACCGGTGTTAGAAGAAAAAAACGAAACTGGCCCACGATTGGGAAAACCAGGATATCAGCACTAGCTGTTAATTAAACACCGAACACAACCGATGTACTGATGTTAGGAACAAGTGTAATGAGACTTTCACCGCGCCACCTAGGCGATAAAGCATGAAATTATCCATCCTTCCCCGGGGTACTTTACTCAATGGGTGCTCCCCATATGGCATGAGCAAGAGGGTACCTACAGCCTGGGAGTATATATAATGGGAACGGCCCTATAGCGATTTCCAGCTGATCTGTTAGTTGTAGTGCCGTTCCTATGCTATTTACTCCAAGGTTGTCAGGGACCTAATTGTTTTGTGCCTTATGGAATATGGTATCATACTCTATGAGTTCATTTTGGACTCCAACCGGCAGCGTGTTCAGTACTGCGGCTGTAAAAATTAAGGTTTTGGTTACTGCGGTGGGTTGAATGTTGTGATAACATTTTGTAGTGGTACCATCAGGTCCACGAAATACATGATTGCGGAAAAGTTGTTCGAGACACTACCATCGTGTCCCATCCCTTGTGTGAGTCGTGACGAAGACACTTCGTCCGACTTCAACACCAATTTTCAGGACGCTGCCGAAATTACGTTTACAAGGAGACTCACAACTTTAATAGCAACGAGATCAACCACCGTAGTAGCAACAAGCCAACAAGGAACACTTACCGCCTTGCTTCAGCATTACCTCATTGCAAGATCATTAGCGACATTAATTGTGGGATAGGACGCCACTGTACCGTGACACCTCATCTGCAGTTGCAGATAATGGAAAGCTCACTGGATTGCTGCCAACTATGATTTCGCCATTGGGGAATGCGACCGTAACGTATAGCATCACCATAACCATGTATTAATTCATCAGCGAACTTAACCTCAAACGTAAAAGACACGACCAAACCACGTGGGAGTGATGTTTAAGGGCGAAACCTAGCAGCAAAGCCAAAGCCATCCGGAGCCAGATAAGATTTATGTGTATTAGTAGCAGTGTAGTTAAGTTGTCTTGTGTTATTTGTTTTCCTGGTTTAAAACCATAAAAAGAAAAAATTTAAAGACCCAAACCATATTTAAAACTTTATTAAACGTCATTTACTTCGGCTAATTAATTTAAAAACTTATTGAAACCTGTAAACGGGTTGCACCGCGCTCGTGTTCGGTTCCGCGAATTGTTTACACTTCTTGAACAATCCTTAGCGGCCGCCCAGGACTGAATTACTCGCCAGCCCGCGTATAATTGCTTTCGTGAGTGCGAACTGAAACGAAAATTTTGAAAGAAAAACGAATTTTAGAAATTACGGAATTGTGATTTAATAATTTGTTCTTTAGAGCCAAAAGAAGGAAAAAAAATATTGGGTAAATCAACTCTAATTAATGCTGTGTAATATTGTATCAATAAAAAAAAATATGTTTTGTATTACTTAAAAGAACGTGATGTTAATGTGTTAGAGTAATCTTCTTCCCTCAACCGTCGCGATGTAGGTCGGTAACCTTATAGGCCTTCTGCCGCACAATTTTTGACAGGAAGGTCCACAATGAGTGTGAGCGCGTTCTTCGAGTTTTCGCGTTAACACTTGCACTAGTAACAAGGTTGTCAGCGGAGTCCGTAGTTTTTTTTCTTTTTGTTTACCCCGGCCAATTTATATTCCCTCTCCGGCCGAACTGCCGGCAGTCAGGTGCTGCTCCGCCAGGGTTGCGACCTTCGTTACACAAGTCTAGGAGAACCCAGGGTCATATACGAACATATCGATTGTTCAGTAGAAGATTACCATGACATTCTCGTTCCTGATGTCCTGATGATCAATCATATACTTTTTAGTAGAAATCTTCCATATTTTAGTATGTACTCTCTTTTTACAATATACGAACTTTATTACCTATCAGAGAATACACGGCAGCAAGTAACGAGAGTACTAACATGTTTACTATCCCGGATAATAAAACTTCCCACAAGTCTTATCTAACGATTTACTCATGTTTTATGCTCCCACAAACACAAACCTACCCAATTCACGAAATTACTAAAGAATATATCCCTAAACTACCCCCAACCAAGTCGAAACTACTCTTCACGAAATTCAAATAAACCACAATTAGAAATACGAATGAATCAAAGTGGTCTCACGACGGAAAACCATACAGTGGTAGTAAGTACTGTGCAAGGATACTACACACTATACACCATACTTTATCATTTACTAAAGGGAAGACTTCGCGAACGATGTGCGCCGTCATAATTAATGAGCCGGTTACTTGAAATGTTTACATGAAGTTGAAAAACAACATAAACTTCATCTTCCCTTTATAACTCCGTATATGACTTTCATGCGGCGGGGTTTTACGCCATTTTCCAGAAATAAATTTTCTTGATGAGTTCTTGACGTATGCATTCACTCATTCCGTCTATCCCCAAATAAATCAATGTCGGCATGGCATTTATTTTCCTGTTTTGTGTATATATATACAGGATTTTCACTAAACAGCAGTGTACAGAGGATACGGATAGATTCATGTATGTGTTCCCATGTGGGTAAAAGAAGGGTTAAATGCTGATTCAGGAAGAGAATCTGCCTTTTATAGATATGTCAGGACTTTTTTTTTGCATTAGGGGAGAGATTTCAATTGAAATTTTATTATGTTGAGTTTTATTTGGATAATGATTTAAGAGGGATATATTGTGGATAAGGTCTGATATTTTGTCTCTTTATTGTTGATTCGAAAAACATTGCTTTTACACGATGGGTTTAGCACAGAATTTTATCCTAAAATGTAATGAAGAAGATCGAGACTTGTTGATTTCGGGCATGGGTCAGGCGAGTATGTCACGTGTCGTGGCAATATAATTAGAGTTTACCAAATGGATAATTTTAAGATTCAGATTTTCCTTTATTTAATTTTGGGTTAATTAAAATTAATTGCCTTTGGCGAAAAACTGGAGTTGCTAAACTTTTCAAAACCACACTACCTTGAGTCCCTCATTTTAATTTTTCATCTAGGGTATCTATCAGAAAGGCCCGATAAATTGCACACATCTCCTAGTTTTCCTTCTTAAGGAAAGGGCTATGCTCCTCTAGCCGTGAAAACTTGACTGGTAAGAGCCCACATCGAAACACTGAAGGTTAGATGCAGAGAGGTTTTGTCCGCGGGTGTATATGTGTACAGTTCGCCGAGTTATATACTTCAACAATTATTGTACACAAAGGTCGAACAGAACATATCCTGAAGTTTTAAGTAAACTTTCAACAGGATAATATTATAGAAACCCTAAACCAGGTGGTTACATTAACTCCGGAGTTAGACAATCAGATCAGTAGACAGATTTAAAGAGTAGGGAGAAAAGTGACAAGCTCCTCTAGACTTGGAGTAGGCCTGTTCCGTACTCAGATTTCAGTACTGGTTTCCGGTTTTCTTCAGCACACCGGCACTCGCCGGTTTTTTCAAGATCAGTTACGTAACCATGAGCCGGTTTTTAATGTTTTTTAGTACTTGTTTTCTACTGCCTTCAGCACTCATTCAGTGCCGTTTTTTTTTGGTTTTCGTATTTTTCTTCAGTGCCGTTTTTCAGGTTCTAATCACCTGCTCAGTAACGTTTTTTTCAGCACTTAAAAACTGGGTCTTCTACAGTTTTCCGATGGTTTTTTGATACTTGTTGTTCTTTGAAAAAAATCGGGGTATCATTCAGGGGCGGGCAACGCCAACATGTTTTTCTTTGGTTTTTACCTCAAATGTGGAATCACCGGCCCAAAATCGGGAAGGGTAGGTACTAAAAGCTGATTTTTGTAAACTCGACATGCCGAATACTATCTTCTCTCAAAATTTGGTTAATTTTGCTTTATTTTTACAGAAGTTATGGCTATTGGTTTTTTCGCTTATCTGGTGTCGATCTTGAATAGCGCATGGAAAACTGACTTAACTTAATATAATAGTTCAAACCAATTGAACTTTACATGGAAAATTGAGTTAAATCAACATAAGCTTCTTTTCATATTAAGGAATGCATCCACTATGACAAAATGGAAAAGAGCTTAGTGAATTAAGCGACTTTTCCATGTCTCCAAACAAAAATGGATTGTTCATATCTTGAGATAAGTCATTTTTCCCAATCGACTTTTTACTTGCTGTAGAGCAGTGGTTCTTAACCTTTTACACACGAGGGACCATTTGATAAAACTCGTTAATTGTTGCGGACCACCAAATTAAAATGTGTGTAGAGCCATTAAAATAATAAAGTTTTGTACCAAATCCACTTCTTGTAGTGATCGTATTACTCCTCGGTAATATCATTAGGGAAAAGAACATAATTATTAATTTAATTGACCTTACAAAACTTATCGTAGTCTTGGCAGTCAACGTTTTCGATTGGAACTATCCGCCGTTGTAACAATGTGGTTTAAGAGACAAATAAAGCCAAACGAGAGGTCGCTTTTAAGAAAGGCATCCTAAATGAAACGGCTGTCGAAGATCCGATGTTTTTCGTAATGGAAGATGCCCTCTATTTCGGTCTGTTTCAGCCGGAGATGGCTTATAATTTTTAAGTCCCTTTTTTAATAGAGAATAAAGCTCTTAATTGTATTCCTTACTGGATGAAAAACTTTTTTTATGGTTAAACATTGGATAAATATAGAAACAGCATTGATGGAGTTGAACCCGTTCGATTTCACTGCTTGACTCACATTTCGTCCATGCCTTAAATGCGTCCGTTAAAACAATCAAAAGCATGTTAGAACCTTTTCAGGAGTGCTAAAGATAATCAATAAGAGCTGAACTAACTCAATTCAGCAATGTTAGTTACCATATGCTCTGAGGACAAAAAAGTATTTTTTTTGAAAAGTTATATGGCCTTAGGTAAGGCCTCGTGCTCGTGCTCTGTGGCCGTGATCGTTCGGTCGCCACTCTGTGAAATAGACACTCATAGAGAAACGAGTTTCCAAACTCGGCACGACTCGTCGCAAGTTTATTATTCAGAAGAAGATGATAAGAAATATTCTTATCGTAGAATAATAAACTAACAATGCGACTAGGAACTGGTATGGCTGACAACCGTATCACACTCCGAATTCAGTTGTCTTTGTAACGTTGATGACTACACACGGTAGTCATCAGCGCACCATGCTCCACTAGGAGTTACGGTAATCGAGAGAGAGGTAAGGCCTAAATTGTTTACCTTTAATTATGACGCCCTCCGCGGTCTAGGAAACTCGTAGATATTCTGCCTTATCTAAACACTCCTATCGAGCTCTAGCACGTCCTCGTTTTCATGCTTCGCGCAATTATTTTGCGTTTATCACCCGTTTGGGCACCAGCTTTAATTCGTTGTATATCCTACATTGTACAATAGAATAAAATAGTTTCGCGAATTTCAATACTCCCGTACTCTTCGTACAACTCCGCTATTTTTCGTATGCCTGGTAGCCATAGTATAACGCAGTCGGGAAAATTGTTTTATCCATCAGGAAACTCGTGTTTCCGTGGAAGTTGCGTTATTAGGAAGACCGTCAAAAATAAAAACAAATTTTGACGATATTTCATTCCATAGTCCAAAACTACTTTTACGTTTATTTTTTTCATCAATAAGGCACATATTCCTATACACAGCCTACAACGATCAAAAATCTCAATGAACAGTCTGAACTATTTGCTCTGTCCAAAAAGAACTCCGCTCCGTTTCTATCCTCCAAACTTTTAGCTGCGTGAAATTCGACAATTTTCACTATTGGATTATGTGCGAATCACAGCAAACTGCTGGCGGGACCACATAAAGTCGCCTCAGGGACCAAAAGTGGTCCGCGAACCACCGGTTAAGAACTGTTGCTGTAGAGTCTTGTACAGTTTTCCCAAAAACGTAGCTGTAAAATCTCGTTGCAAAGTCTATATAGGTGGTTGTCTCGCTTGCAGACAATCAGTACGAAACGAGATAAGCGACTATTATTAGTCAAGTGAATAGTATCAAAGTGAAGTAACTAAGTGCAAATTGTAAAGAATATGTCTTCACAGATTACATATGGTTCCGGCAGGACCCAGTAGACCAAGAGCAATATATAAATATATACTCGAAACCGGTCATAACGTACACACTGTTTCTTTCAACTTTAAAGTACAATTTTCTATCCCCTGAGGTACGTTTTAACCGGGTTTTATACAAATTCCATAAATTTCAACGGAATATTATTAGTACATACACATTAGTACAGTATTATTATGTTTTCCAGAAAATTTCCAATGTACCATGGATGCCAAACAACATACACCTCAAACAGTTGAAAGCTCAAATTAATATTGATACCCAGGACTTGACACCCGATGATTCTGTTCGTAATCCAGATTTTTAAGTTCTATTTGAATATGTATAGGAAATTTCTTTAGGCGAAGACTTTCAAATAGATTCCGCAGACCCAGGAGTACAAAGTGAAAACTCGCAGCCGAATTCCACTCATGCTTCGTCTGAAAATAGATCCCATAACTCCAGCAAGGAAATTTCAAAGAAGAGAAATAAAGGAGAAGGATACGTAACACGAAAAGGAATATTTGTACCTGCTAGGTGTATGGTTCCTCTGACAATCTGCAGAAAAAAAAGTTCCCCCGAAACACAAAAATGTTTATTTGACCAAAATTGGATGTTAGGGAGCTATAATAAAAGAAATCTGTTCATAAGCTCCTTAATCGATTCAGAGGCTAAAAAATCGGAATCATTAAGGGAAGTAAAAGTGCGAAATCGCCAATACAGCTTCAAATATTTTGTAAATATTGTGAATATTGACTTAATATCTGACAGAAGTGATTCCAGAAGTGTTTTGGTGAAACTGAAAGTTTCTTAAAAAGCGTTGTCAAAAAAAGAAACTGAATGAACTTTACATACAATTTCGAGATCATAGAGGGCTCTCCACGCCACTAAACAAACTATTGGAGTCCGAAGTTGAAAAAATTAAAGATCACATCAATAGCTACACCCTACATATGAAAGTCATTATAGTCGACGTGATTCAAGCTGTAAATATATGCATGCAGAATTAATACTATCCTCTTTGCTCTATGTATAGACTATATTGTGACACAGGTGAAAAAAATTTTAATTACAAGACGTACTCGGATATATTTAAGAGTAAGTTAGTGCAATTATGTGGCTTTAAACTAGCATTGACGCGAATTCATAGCCATGACTCCTAAATCAGGCGTCCAAATAGAAAAAAAGAAAGTAAGTTTGCTTTTTGTTGTTTTAGAATCAGTGGGCTCCAAGGAATCTAATACTCATTTTGGTAAAAAAAATTTTGATAGAAAAGGTCTCAAAAAGGACAAAAAGGATACTTTTTAATCCTTGGCCGGAGGTCGGCATGCGGGGTATCATATCAAAGGGGACGTCAAGTACATTACATATCCGGTGTTTGTTTCCTGTTTCAAGGACCCTCAAAGGAATAAATCGAGCTTAAGTGGAAAATATTCGAGTTTCCCGTGTATCTTTCCAAAGCCATAACTACGAGAATAATTCAAGTTGTCCCTACTTTTATCACTTTCCAGAATCTATAATGAATCTATAATAGCTGGAGATTCTACCATTAAATTTGCTAAGAAAAAAGTTGATCGGAAAGCTCTGAAAAAGGACATAAAAGGACACTAATTTCACACCTTGATCGAACGTGGGCACGTGGGGTGTCATATCAAAGAGGCCGTTGAGTGCATTGTATATCCGGTGCTTATTTCCAGTCTAAAGGACACTAAATGAAATAAGTCGGGCTTAAATTAAAAATTACGGCAAGAAAGATACAGATACGGCATACGGGAAACTCAAACATTTTTAAGTTGAGCCCAATTTTCTCCTTTGAAGGTCCTTGGAACAAGCAACCAATGCCGGATATAGAATGTACTTGACATCCTCTTTGATATGACAACCCACATGACTAAGGGGTGCAATTAAAGTCCTTTTATGTCCTTTTTCAGAGCTTTCCGATTAACTTTTTTCTTAGCAAATTTAATGGTAGAATTTTGTCCTTTTTGGGACCTTTCCGATAAAATTTTTTTTTAGCAAAATCAGTTGTAGATTCCTGGGAGCCCACAACAAAAATTAGCCTTACTCTATTTTTTTCTATTTGAAATGCTAATATGACTGCACTAAAATTCATATACGAATTATAATAGTTTTTAAACCTATTGTAGCCATTAACATAAGGTTCAAAAAGCTGAAAGTGGATATGTGCTCGTACATACAAAATACGATACTTTGAAAGCCAAGATTGATGCAGCCAGATATGATCCAGATACTTTACGAGCTTTGACATAGGAACAATGCAGATCATCATCCAGTTGCCTCAACGTATGCGACTCTGCAGTGATAAAATTTGCGGAGTATGGTATTGAGGCTGTCGCAGTGTGCGCCGTGATCTCATTTTGCTGAAAGCGTATTGTTCGAACTTTTTTCAGTCAATGCAATATTGCCCAATAATATCGTATTTTCGTCAGGAAAAAAAATGCGGAAGTTTATTTCTCAATTTTGTTATATGTATTTTGGGGCGCTAATTCCGAATATCAACTTTGCAAACTAAAAAAAGTGCCGGAACATCAAAAAAATAAGGATAACGTGCCAAACAAAGATAAAGTAAACAATATTTCCTACAAAATTGCTGTATATCATTTTTTTGTCTGACTTGTAGTTTGGAAGCTAGAGCATTGCTAAATTTAGGCAACATTCGCCCAAAGACTAAATCGACTAAATTGGTTTCCTTATAGCGTTATGTTTGAATATATTTTTTAGTCGATGAAACTCGAGCTCAAACCCGGTTTTTATATGAAAATTGAAATTTTCCTTGCCTTGCTCTTCACGAATCTCTTCTAAAAAAACGGTTTTCATCTTGTTCTTGTTACGCGTGTAGACAGGCCCAGTAGTTGTTCTATATCTCTTTAGGCAGCAAAAATCGTGTTTGGTTGGCCGGTGGACAGTGGCGTAACGGACGGTGTTCCATGTGTTCAGTGGAACACGGGACCCTATTCATTGGGAAGGATAAAAAAGACTTTGTGTTCGTACTGTATACGGCACACCAGCTATTTGGTATTACTGCAAGTGACATTCGGCCCTATGCTACAACCAGATATTTCGGCAACGTGGTGGGAGCAATTAGCAAAGTAAGCAGTTTCTGCTATGAGTTGCGCATAGTTGAGCTGATTGCTGATTCAGAGTTTTGGGGTAGAGTATCAGGTTTGTTGCAAAACGGGTGTCATAGAATTAAATCAAAACTGGAGGAAAGATATGCAAGGCTCTTCTATGTTCCTTTGTACTTAAGGTCCTTTAACTTAGATACAGCTTTCCAATCGAAAATCGCTTGCATGTATTTTGAAGGTCTAATATCTAAATTATTAGCACTCAAAGTGTTGCCATCTGCGCCCGAGCTAGTTCAAATGTGAGTTTGTTTTATCTGCTATCATTTGTGTTTAAAGTACTTTTTTGCAAATTTAATTATCGTGATTTCCAACGGGTATGGTTTTTTGTGCGTTCCTAACTTTCATCCCTTCTACGCTCAAAGTTTCCAAGCTTCACCACTGAATTTATTTAAAAGTTTTATTTCTAAGGATTTACCTTTTTGAGTAAGATTTACCAAAGACTAACGGTGCATTTCATTTTTCAGCTGGGGGGGGGGGGGGGGGGTCCTCAGCAGCCTTTCAAAATTTTTAATTTTCCGGCTTGCTTGAACATACAAATTTTGGTTATTTGGCTCATGCCAGCTCCTCTGTTGGACACCCCACTTCTTCAAGTTCTTCTTGAAACTTTCACTCACCTAGCAAATATAACGAATTCTCCAAGCGTCCGCCAATTTTTTAGTCAGGTTTAGGCTTGAAATTTGTGGATTTGTGGATACGCCAACGACTGGATTTAGTTTAACTTGCCCATAGGGCGAAGTTCTACATAGGGGGCTCTCCATATATTATCCTCAGATTTGGGGTAATCACTTCTACTCTAAAATCAATGACTGTTACGAGACTGGCATGTAGGGAAATTCCTCAAGTTAAGGTGTTCTTTTGCCGCTTCTCTTAAATAATTTAAGTAGCTAAATAGTCTGAAGCAGATGATCTTAAAAGTTTTCTCGTATAATTATTGAAATATCAATTTGCATTTAAAAAATTAAAAATTGGATCATGTTGCTCGAACATAAAATTGTCGTTGCGCTTGCTTATCGGTGGATTGCTTTATATGCGAGTTTTTCAATATTTTCTAGTTAAAAAATCGAAGATAAGGGGCCCCATTCCAATTTCGAACACAATACGTTCGGGAAACGTTACGCCACTGCCGGTGGATAAGAGGAACGAGTTGAAACAAGCAAAATATTGAGAATCCTGCTGAAACTGTTAATGATGTAAATAGTAAAGTGAAGCAAATCGTCATAGAGAAACTTAGATATTTTTTTTGTAAAGATAAAAATTGCCTGTACTTTCACGAGCTCTAGCTCCCAAACTGAGAGTCTGAGAAAAAAATTATTTTCAGCAATTTTCTAGGGAATGATGTCTATTTTATTTTTGTAGTAGAACATTTTTCGGGGAATGCATTGTTTATTTTGTATGGACAAAAAACCGGAAATCTGGTTACTTTTGTTAATTTTTTTTTAATGTTCCGGCACTTTTTTTTGGGTGCAAAGTTCATATTCGGAATCAGCGCCCCATAATACATAAAGAGGGAGTAAGAAAAAACTTCTGCATTTTTTTCACGGATTGGTACTAAATTTATCGTGTCGATTTAGTACCAATCCGTGAAGCTACGGAGCTAATATGGTTTTACGCGAAGAAATATAAAAAAATAATAAAAATGGACACCATTCCTTATCATGGAATTTTTGAGAAGAGTGTCATTTAAATTCCGAAACTGTCCTGAGGGTGTTAGTCGCAAAAAAAAATCTGTAGCAATTATTTTCGATTTTTTATACGTTGTTTTGAAAATCGCCCCTTTTTACGTGTATTTCCCGGGGAAAAAATGTTTTTAGTTTTTGTCTCAAACCCCGAAGCAGCGAGAAAATAATAAATAAATAAATATGTACCGCATAATAGACTCAGCGATTTATCGGCCGATCAAAGCTCATTTCGGTGGAGAAAGCACATTTTCTGTGGAAAAAGCTCATTTTCTCTTGCGAATTTGGTAGTGGAACCTAAAAAATGTGTTTTCTCCACAGAAATGAGCTTTGATCGGCCGATAAATCGTTGAGTCTATGGGGCACTTAAATAAAGGAAAAAAGAGGCTTATCTCTGGCGCGGTCCTAATGTGGTCCTCGCTTTCTTTCAGGCTAATACTTTCTCGGGCGTCCCCATGACTTGTGTCCTGATTCCATTCGTTTCTACATCATTTTCGTAGCCTTATTTTTGAGTGTTCAATTAAAAAAGTTTTTCTAAAGGGCCCAATAGACTCAGCGATTTATCGGCCGATCAAAGCTCATTTCTGTGGAGAAAGCACATTTTCTGTGGAAAAAGCTCATTTTCTCTTGCGAATTTGGTAGTGGAACCTTAAAAATGTGCTTTCTCCAAAGAAATGAGCTTTGAACAGCCGATTAATCGCTGAGTCTATGGGGCCCTTTAGAAAACCTTATTCTGGGGTTAGGTTTGGCCCCATAGTCGAATCCCATTTTTTGTAACATATTTTTTGTGGACTCGATGAAGACATATTTATAAAAGAGTGTGTTTGGATTGTCTAAAAAAAATGTTATCTTAAAAGTAGATACCTAAATGGAGGTATGGGGTATGTATGCTACCGTTGTTGATTAAACACCGTGCTTATCCGACCCGAAGGATAAAGGAAATACTATAACTATAAAATTTGGTTGTCAAGCAGATTAGTTAACTATCTATAGTTCCACCAGCCAATAGAAAATAATAAGTTAATGATTTTTTTTACATAAGAAAATGTCCGACAATTTAAAACATCAATCTCTCTCTCTTTATCACCTCAACTGAAAACAATTTCCAACCTATTTATATTTAATAAACAATCTCCCTTGTATATATTTCCCGTAATAGATTTTTCTGGAAGTCCTTGAATTTTATGTCGTCCTTCACTTTAACACAACAAGCTTCCGTTAAAAGATTTTCCTTTAAAATGCGACAAAGACGAAATACCGTCCTTTTTCTACTCCCGTATAGTCCAGCCGAGCCAAATGAATCAAGCTCGCAAACATCTTAAGGAAGTGGCTATGGAACAGCAAATCCTTAGCAGCAGCACATTTTTTCTTCCACCGCCATAACAAAGCATACTTGTTTTTCACTATACCCCCAGGATGAAAGCGCACTCGGTAAATAAGCCCAAATATTTCCTGAATTTCTCTAAAATTACATAAAAGACGAGACACGACACGAAAGAAAATTTTGCTGCTTCAGATCTTCTTAGAGGATACGCGATTCGCCATACTACCGCTTCCACTTCGACTTCGCCATCACATATACCTATATACAGAGAGTACAAGAAACATGGTTTCTTCCGACCACCATACCATACCACTGTCTAGTGACACACTTAATTATTTTAATTTGCATTAAAGCTCTGTCGTGAACAACAATACCATACAAGGTGCTGCCAGCCAACCCCGAAATAATACAAGGAGCATGCTAAGCCAGAGAGTAGTTTTTCAGTTGCCATATAGCTATAGCAGGACAGGAAGTGACATGGCGTTTAAGTGGCAAATTGAAATGCACACAAAGTTTGCAGACATTTTCTGTAGAAGTATGTATAGGTATGCATGGAACGACTATATGAATGGCAGTGCTGCAGAAACCGTTATGCCAAGCGAGTTGTTTGGCTCTCCGGTGAATCTCTTTCTCTCTCTATCTTTCTCACTGTGTAAATGTGAGAAGGAAGAAGCATAACGACAACAACGAAAAATTTGTTAGGGTAGGATTAAAACGGGACCAACTTAGCCAAACTGACAAATGTAATTAGTACACGACGGTCATGCTAAATTTAATTACTAAATATTTTATCGGAGCTTTTAAATTGGAAGCGACAAAATATTTTAATTGTGTTGAATAGTTGCCAACCATATGTGTGTGTATGTGTGGGCGAAGTCAAAAATCAAATGGGACATGTGCCAAAAATGAAAATTTTATTTGGTTTGACTTTTCATCAACGTAAGGTTAAGTATCGGATAGGTTTGAAACAATTCTCCTTTAATCCATGGCTTACATCCTCAAACACATAAAAATAACAGGATTATCCTTACGCTGGGAAATCTAAAGGCCCTTATTTCGACCATACAGTCGTTGTATGAGTGGTGACTGACTGAAAGGCTGGGATACCTGGATGATAAACCGTAAAGATTTTCTGAGATTGCTCGCAATAATTGCAAGTCTCTTCTGAAATACTTATTCATTCAATCCTCTGCCTTGAACTCTTTCGATAAGGGGGGGGGGGGGGCGGGGGCTCCTAATGGTTTGGGCCGTGCTCCACCGAACACATGGAACTCCGTACGTTATGCCACTGATAGGATCGCCACTGGTCTAGTCATAGCCTAAAGTCGCACACACACGGAGAATACATGGATTCCGAATCCAACCAAATGCCATATAAAAAATAAGGCCCAGTTGTAATTTTTTATATGCAATTTTCCGTGAGTGTGCGACCTAGGGGTTATAAAAAAGGCACTGCCTGGTTTCGCGATTTGTAACCTTTTTAGTGTAATTTTAGAGTTGCAAATATATAATTATTCTTGCTGTCCCACAATTTGTACATCCTTTTTCTTTTCACTCTAATTACAGAAACAAACCTT
This sequence comes from Microchrysa polita, assembly GCA_949715475.1. Lineage (NCBI taxonomy): Eukaryota > Metazoa > Arthropoda > Insecta > Diptera > Stratiomyidae > Microchrysa > Microchrysa polita. Next base: position 16,771,974 of record OX454415.1, read on the forward strand.
CAATAGGAACCGCAAACAAACCATTGATTAAAGATGTCGTCGAAATCCTTTTCCAAAAGCAACGATTAATTAATCCATCTTGCAGGCATCGGTAAGCTTTGATGAAACGAGTCGGGTCGTTAAGCTTTTTTTTTCGCCATAGTGGTCATAGTCCTCCTCGCACCATCATCCACTCCATCCATTCGATAGAACATGGTAAAACATAGAGCGCGTGGTTGCGAGTTATAATTTTTTTTTCTGATGCCCTTGTCTGTGGGTTGTCAAGCGAAACTTTCATTTCAACTGTCCTAAATCCGAACATTCGCTGATCCACTGAATTAATTTCGTCCTGAATTGATTGCGACAGATCAAATTATAATCAATCATGTCGAGGGTTTCATGTGCCTATGCGCTGCCGAAACCTCCCCGAAAGACCGTGTCGCCAACATTGAAGTAACAATTGCCTCAACTGACAAATGTGGGAAAATATATGTATGCGTCGAACGGAACGGTTCTATTGCGGTTTTGCGACTATGTACGGATGGTTGGAGTGTGGCTTGGAAAATCAGGAAGAGTCGAAGGTTACTTCACCCGATTCTGGTGGCGCTGGTGGTGATGGTACGGTCGAGTCCATATGGAGGGATAACATAGCGAGTTGTAAAAGATTTCATTTTAATACAATTTGATACAAGTGGATTTATGTGGTGTGGGTAAATGTACGCGCGAGAGGCTCTCCGTATTTTGGATATATGCACTGTACATCTACTAACTTTGCATGGGAATTTCAGGATGTACCACACTAGACGAGTCTTGTTCAAAACGATGCAGTGACGCACATTGCCACATGATTATCTGTGAAATCGGCTGAATAAGAGCCTAACGATGTGCGTAATTGAAGATTTATACGTGCGTCTATTCTAAGGTCTGCCTCTTGTTTCATTTTGCCGTTTACAACATAGTCGGCGGAATACCTTCCGGTTTCCATTTCAGTTACAACATATTCCTATCTGTAACTGCCATATACCGAAAGCTCAGCACAAAACGGCCAAGGGAAAATAATAAACAGGCGAAACATATCTGACTTTCCTTTAATTGCTACCGCTCCTGCACAGATCAACATATAGCAAGCAGCAGCTGTTGTGCCGCTACATATAACGTATAAAAATAGCCCGAAGGACTGACGTAAAAATATCTCAACTTCAGACTTTATCCTTATATCCTTCGTATACGTATTGTTTTGCCGGTCTGCTCATCGCACCGTATCATTACAATGTGGCAAGGTCCAATAGTAGAGTCTATACGGCAGAAAGACGTCCCCTTTAGACAATACGCTGCAGGACTATACTGTAGTATATGGCATGAAAATAGAAATGAAATTCATGACCTCGTTTCGTTTTGTTTCATAATAAATAAGGGCGAAAATTTATCACTTGACAATAAATATGCTCCATTAAAATGGCATCGAGGATAATTAGCCAATTTTATTGGATAAAATAAATGTCTTTTGGGATATCGGACCCCCGTGCGTCGATGTGTCCGTAACAGACAGACAGACAGACAGGCAGAGGCAGCTGGAGCACGAGAATAGATTCCGTAATACTAAATCACATTTTTTTCACATTCGATCCGTTTAATTGCTTGGGATTATATTTAATGAGCGGATTTATTGATGCGACGCTACGCGCCAACAGGATTCCTGTAAATTGGATGTTTTATTTTTGGGTTTCAATGAAATGTGATTACAATACGCTTATTTAGAAATTCCTGGGAGTGTTGCGTATAACGTCATTTGGGGGAAATAATTTTAAAGCATAATTCGTGAGGTGGTGAGACTAACTAGATGTCACTCTGGCTAGCTGACCTAGTCCTAGTAGATAGTAGAAATTCACAATGTATATAAATGTGCCTATGCAATTCGTATAGTGCGGTACCCATGCCGCGCGAAAATCTTAATAATGAAATTCTCATCAAAAGGGAAAATCTGGTAATTTATTACAATCCGCTTCGAAACATTGGTACTTCATCATCCAATAGACACGCAGTGCGTGCAAAATCTATTTATTCGTTATCCTGGGGTAATTCTAATGGAACCGATTGTTGTATGCGCTAATTAAAGAAGTTTTATTCAGGATAAATGCCTACGTGATGGGTGCAACAACTGGCAGAGTTCATCAATTTAAAAAAATTATCTTAATTTTTTCTCCAACTAATCATCTAGATTTGCAAGTCTGTTCATCGTTTGTAGGGAAGAAACTTCAATTCTTTTTTTTTTTTTTTGAGGTGGGGAAATCTTTTATAGATACTGCCATTGCAGTTATGCTGGACTCCTTTATACCAGCTAAAACCAGACCACCTTTCTCGCCACGACCTCTGCGGGACCACCTTTTAGTATTACTTCGCAGAGGTTAGGAACGGCTAATAAGCCTTATTACCGATTTGCAGACTTTCGTCTAGCTTCTTCTCTCTGAAGGTCTTTGTGGGTGTTACAAAGTTACAAATAATCTCACTCACTGCATCCCAATTGGATTGGCACTTTAGCATATTGTCGACCACATTTTCTGGGGTTAGTATTTCTCCCACTATTTCATTCAGGTGCCTGCGTCCTGTTTCAAACCTAGGACATTCAAAGAACACATGTCTTACGTCTTCTACAACTCCCTTGCACCTGGGGCAATCAGGAGAGTTGTCCAGTCTGAATCGATACAAGTACTGTCGGTATCCCCCGTGACCCGTGAGGAATTGAGTTAAAAAGTAGTTCACTTCTCCATGTTTGCGTTCAACCCAATTTTCGATGTTAGGGATGAGACAGTGTGTCCACCTGCCGATTGCAGCCGCGTCCCATCGTATTTGCCACTGCCTCATGCTTTCCTGCCTTTCCAAGCTTTTACGAAGTTTTAACTCCGCAGGGCTTTCATGACGACGACCAGAGTAAAGTCTGCTTGTCTCCTCGACCAGAATTTCCATTGGAATCATGCCAGCAACGACGTAAACTGCTTCATGCGAAGTGGTTCTGTATGCCGAGCATACTCTCAATGCGCACCTACGGTACACTGAGTTTAATTTCCGGGCATTCCCAGAGGAGTCTAGGGAGTTAGCCCAGACCGGAGAGGCGTACAATAGTATTGATGAAACAACCCCAGCCAACAGCCGTCTCCTGCTAGATCTTGGACCGCCTATGTTGGGCATAATCCTTGACAAAGCTACAGTAGCTATCGCCGCTTTTTCGGTTACAAATTTCAGATGCTCTCCGAATTTTAGTTTAGAATCGATCATAGCTCCCAAATACCTAATAGCCATTTTTGGAGTTATGGTTTCGTTTCCTACTCTAATATTCAGAGAGTACCTTCTTCTTCGCTTGCTGATAAAAACAGCTTCCGTTTTTTGTTCAGCAAGCTCCAGGCCAACTGCTAGTAACCAGAGCTTTATGGACGTAATCGCCTCGCTGGCGTAGACCTCGATGCATTCTGGTTTTTTTGCAACAACCACTACTGCGATGTCGTCTGCAAACCCCACTACAGTCACTCCTCTAGGCATTGGCAATTCCAGGATACCATTGTACATAATGAGCCACAGCAGCGGACCGAGGACTGACCCCTGAGGAACTCCTGCTGTAACCCTATACTCCTTGGGCCCGTCGTCCGTATCGTATTGGAGGACTCGGTTTGATAGGTAACTCCTGATTATAACTGCGAGATAGTCTGGTACATCTGCTCTTTGCAAGGAGGCGTGAATGCTAGCCCAGTTTGCGGAATTGAATGCGTTCTTGACATCCCGAAACTTTCTAACAAACAATTCTACCAAGTGGGCCAAATAACACTGTCTCCAGTTTTTAGCGGGCCGCAGAGTCAAAGTTTCAAAAACGTATACCTTCGAAATTTGTTTACAGAATATTTGTTTTGAAATATGAAATATCATCATCAATGTGGCACGATAGCCGACGTCGGGCCTTGGCCGCCTGAATCGTTGACCTCCAATTGTCGCGGTTACGTGACCTTGTCCTCCAGTTTCGGAAGCCCAGCAGCTGGTGGGCGTCTTCACCTACGGAGTTCTCCCAGCGAACTCTCGGTCGTCCACGCAACCTCGCTCCGTCAATTTGTTGTGCGTTCATAACTTTCTTTGGCATGCGATTGTCGACCATCCGTTGTACATGCCCCGCCGATTGCAGACGTTGAAGCTTCACGATTTTCGATACTTCCAGCCAGTGTCGGATTAAGCAAGCGCGGGGCCCGTGGCAAATATTGAGCGCGGGGCCTATGACACTTCGATTAACCAAACTCATTAAGTGGCTCTAAAATTAATATTTCGGTTTTATTAGTAATTTCTCAAGGGGTTTAGGAAAGCGCCAAGCAGCTAGCAGCATTACAGCCTTGCAATATACGACGCATGTGCAATAAAAGAATTGCCATTATGATATTTAGAGGTACGGTGTTTATTAAACCATTGTGCTCGTGATTGTGTGACTGTGAACTCTCTGCACTCTGCATTTAAAATTTACTCTCATTAATGGGAAACTTAAAAAAAAATCAATCTAAAATGAATATTATTATGTATTAGCTTCCATAATTTTTTTTTGTTAAAATATAATATTTTCGTGTAAAAAGTTAAAGCCTATCGCAAAAATGAGCATCTTAGGCCGAGATTCGCATTATTTGTAAAATCGAAATTTCCGTACCTATAATGTGAACGCCGATCGGTATTTCTGAAAGCCAAATACATATTGCCAAGACGCACTGAGACAGATACAGGACGAACAGTGGTTCAGATGCAGATTCTAGTGGAACAAAAGTCAAAAGACTGAGTATGCAATTTCTGATGATTTTGATAGGCAATTAATTGGCACATATCAATAGAGTATGGAAATAACAATTATGTCCCTCATGCACAGTGGCGTACCCCCAAAGTATTATGAGAAATAGCGGCAAAATTACTGTTTTGAAAATGATTCAAAATCATTTCACAAAAATGTTTTTCATTCTCTTGTGTATGTTTGCCAAGATTTTTTTTATTTTAATTAGTAGAACCGTAAATTTGGAGACAAATGATATTTATTCGACGAAGAAAAATTTACTTTAGAAGTCCCTTTTGGGACGACCTTTGAAAATTAAAAAAATTCGACAAGTGATAAAATATGGGAAAATATTTCATTTTAAAATTGTTTCCTATTAAAATAGCTTTCGATTGAATTATCTCTTTTTGGGGTTACTCAGGTTCATAAAAGGATACAACCAAACATCAAGCTAAAAAAAAGGCCCATAATAAATATAGGTACTAACGTAGCGCATACCAGAAGGCCAAATTTACGCTAACACTTTCTACATTTAATTGGTTTTACTAATTAAGATACTCGTAAAACAAATTGAAAATCTTACACACTTAAATGAAAAACGACATTTTTGTGAAACAATTTTGAATCATTTTCTAAACAGGCGGTACGCCGCTGTGAATGAGAGATATAATTGTAATTTCTAAATTCTAAGCATGTGTGCAAGTACATTTCCCAACATAAAAACTTCAAAAATCGTTTCCCTGGAATATGAATCTGAAACACTGTGGATGTAGATTTACGGGAATGCCATCATGAATTAGAAAGAAATATTTTTGAATTTTTTAAAATATAGATACATAGATAGATAGATAGATAGAAAGAGAGAAACGCGGGGCCCCTTAAAGCGCGGGGCCCGTGGCATTTGCCACCTTCTGCCACGTGGTTAATCCGGCACTGCTTCCAGCTCATCGTACTATTGATACAACTCATGGTTGTATCGGATACGCCATTGGTCTCGCTCGCGAACGGCCCCGAAAATTCGCCGAAGGACCTTTCGTTCGAATCGGTCTAGCAAAATGTCGGAGGCTTGGGTAAGTTTTCGCTGCCATAACATAGCACAGGCCGGATGATCGTTTTGTACACGCGGAGCTTCGTGTTCCTGTGCGCAAGTTTCGAATTAATTATAGGGAGGACCGAGAAATATGTCTTATTGGCTAGTTGTATCCGTCGCTTAATTTCTTCGGTTTCGTTGGCGTCCTTTGATAAGTTACAACCCAGATAGTTGAAGTTGTTTACATACTCGATATTAAGGTCCTCCACTGTGATGCTTGAATTTGCTGGCGTCCTTGTTTTCGATTGCATCATGGCCTTTGTTGTCCAACTTCCTTTGCGGCGTTATTGAGGTTATGTAGGAGGCTTTCTGCATCACCCAACCTTCGAGACATGGTGCTGATATCGTCGGCGTACGCTACTAATTGAGCCCACTTGATGAGTAGCGTTCCGCTGCTGTCCATATTCATGGCTCGAATTATATACTCCAAACCCAGGTTGAAGAGCGTCGGCGCCAGCCCGTCGCCCTGCTTGAGTCCAGTACGAGTTTCAAATAGGTCAGTGAGTCAGTTCTGCACTTTGACCTGCGAGACGGTATTAGTCATCGTCATCCTTGTGAGTCGCACTAACTTTGCCGGTATACCAAAATTCAGCATAATGTCGTATAGTACACTTCGATCGATACTGTCGTATGCCTGCTTGAAGTCGACAAAGATTTGGTATACGTCGATGTTATATTCCCAGCACTTTTGGAGTAGTAGCTTCACTGTGAAAAGCTCCAGTTGAGCGACCAGGTCTGAAGCCGCCTTGATACTCGCCAATGATTCGTTCTGCGTACGGATTGATTCTCTATTCCAGAATTTTCGATAAAATCTTATATAGGTCGTACAAACTAATGATATGCCCCTGTAATTCTCACACTTCAGCTTGTCACGCTTCTTGTGGATTGGGCAGATTGTATGATTTTGCGCCAATCTTCGGGGACTACCTCGTCGTTCCATATTCTCAGCAGTAGCACATGTTTAGCGTTGGTCAGGCACGTTCCACCATGCTTCAGCAGTTCTGCTGGGATCTCGGCAGCGCCGGGCGCTTTATTACTTTGAAGCGACTGTATTGCGAGACTCACCTCTTCTACTGTTGGGGTAGAACGGGAGGGCTAACTGCTCAAGAGCTGGCTCCGCGGGGGATGTTGATGGTGCATTGAGGAGCTCTTCGGAATGCGAGGCCCATCGTTTGGTGACGCTTTCGATGTCGCTGATGATGTTACCAACCTTGTCCTTACATAGGCTTGTCCTGGGTTGATATCCGTTCTTGATATTATTTATAAGTTTGTACGCCTGTCTAATGTTCTTACTGGCTAATCTTTGGTTTATTTGCTGTAACTGCTCGTCAAAATGTTTGCGTTTCTTACGTCTAATTAACCTATTAGATACTCGCTAAAGTTCATTGTATCTTTCTTTCTTGGCTCGGGATCGGGATGCGCGTTGTGTGTATTGGCGATAGGCTTCATTTTTCGCCTCAATCGAGGCCCTGCATTCGTCGTCGAACCAGTCTGCTCGTCTGCGCCGGCCTTTATAGCCCACGACATCTTCTGCGACCCCCTTGATACTGTTTTTGAGCTCCTCCCAGAACTCATGGATGCCTAGATTATTGATGTCATCAAGCATGGGCGACAGTTTTTCCTCAAGTGCTGTAGTATACGCAGCCGCCCGTGGCATCATCAATCAAATTGTCAACCTCGAAGATCTTGGCAGGGTTGATTCTCGTTAGGTGCAGCGAAGAGATTCTGCACCTGTAGGTCGTCTTCACCAAATAGTGATCGGTGTCGCAGTTGGCTCCTCGATAGGATCGAACATCTAGGACATTAGAAGCCCATCTCTTGCTGATCAGTACGTGGTCGATCTGGTTCACGGTGTATTCATCTGGAGACTTCCAGGTCTGCTTATGGATTCCTCGATGAGGGAAGCATGTAGAGCTTATGACCAAGTTTCTGCCGCTCGCGAAGTCGATAAGTCGCTGACCGTTGTTGTTGTTTTCGTCGTGGAGGCTGTGACCTCCAGTAGTTCCCCTATGCCAGCCTATTTTAGATAGTCTTTTCAAAATGGCAGCGGGAGCACAGGGGGTAGAGTGACGCAAACTTGGATTTTAACTTACCCCACCTGGCCTTACAACATATCAAAAATTTGTGACTACCGCACCTTTTCCACGCTAACCCCTATATTTCCTTCTCTATTATATTGGAGTATAAACAGAATCATTAAGTGCAAAGATAAGAGCTTTCCTGAAAATTTTTGCAATAGCCCTGGGTGGACTACTAGTAATTAAATGATTATGGCCATGGAGCCGTTTTCTTTGACATGAAAAGTCGATTATTAGGTGAGCTTCTAGACAAAATATCACTTAATTCACATCACAATATTAGAATCAAATCACATTAACAACATTTAAAAACAAATTAGTACAACATATTCCGGCTTGAAGCTTTAGTCCTTATAATATATATACACACACACAACAACAAGTCCTTATTTCCTAAATTATACGCTACTAACAAAATGTCCTCAAAAGCATACATTAGCCACGTCATACAGCCATACTTGCTACATACATTATTATCGATAGACTCATTTCGTTATAAGAGCCTATACGTGCATGTTTACGACATTCCAAATGCCTGCAAGGTGAATGTAGAAATGGATAGCATGTTTTCGCACTATTTCTTCCGATAAATATTATCCTGCGAAACATTCTGAAAATCTAACAAAAGCCAAACAGAGACTCAAAGTCTGTAGTGTTGTGTAGTGCGGGGGAGCGTCTATTGTAACGCAGGATTGAATGAAAACGAGGCCCGACTGATCCACACCACGCGACAGGCTTTGTTCGTCCGTTCGCGGGTGTGAAAAGGTCCAAGTAATGTATTCGTCCTTGGGCTTTTTGCATGTTTATTTGCCATGTTATGTCAGCTCTATACACCAAATAGCTACATACATACGTACGGAGAGTATGTATGGTGAACTATGACCGGAATATTTAAATTACACTATGGAGAGTATGAGGTTAAAAAAAAAACAAAAACCAGTGTTAGGAGGCAGAATAGGGTAAAAGTGGGATAGTTGCCCCACTTTTTGTCTTGGGTCAATATTTAGCAACATAAAGCATTATTTCCCGATTTTCGTGTATATGCGCTTTCCCACATCTGTTAGTAACTATTTTCAAAAGAAATATTTTTGGGAGCAGTTAAGGCTTTGTAGTTATACCTTTGAAAAGACACCTCTAATTTCGGGGATAGTTGCCCACGCTATGGGTTAGTTGCCCCAATGCATATTTTAATGTGAGGATAGTTGCCCTAAGGGATAAATCAGTTAAAATTTTAGTCAAAAGGGAAAACTGAATTCTAAGATGTGGGAAGAATAAAAAAATGCTTAAGGCTATCCTGAAGTGGCGAGATTTTTAGTCTATCTCAGCTGTTTCGTTCTATAAGATCAATGAACGCAAGCAAAGAAAATCTTGCGTCTAAGTAGCGTGGAGAGCTGCTTCTACTATCCACGTGTAATTACAAACCATTTTTATAGCATTAAAATGCATATTGCAATTTGAAAGGTTGTAATTTAGCCCATTAAGGAATGAGGGATAGATGCCTTTAGGAAAAGTCTTGGGGCATCTATACCCCAAAAATTAGGGCATATATTGTTTTCTGGGTGGACAGATGCCCTATATTTTTGTGAAAAAAATAATAAAAAGAAATAAAAGTTGACTGGGAATATAAAAGTAACTAGCAAAGACCTAACAAATATGAAAAAAAGCTTCCGCTGACATGAAATAGAAAAAAGTTGCGCGAGATTCAAAAAATGCCAAATTGCAAATTCACATAAGTTGAAAATATTTTTTTCGTAATATCGTCACAATGTGGTTGTGTGGACAACCCTAAAAATATAAATGCAATTACTGTTAGTGTCAGACGATGCTCTTTGATTGTCTATAACGTTTTTGTTCGTTTTGTGTCTAGAAATACTAGTTTGAGCAACTGCGGCATCTATCCCATTGGGGCATCTAACCCACTTTTACCCTATGCTATAGGATGAGGGGTTGACAGAAATAACCCGTTGTGTTGTGTGGTGTATATGTTCCACTCCATCTGTGCATCGACCCAGTGGAACAATTTGTAGGCTGACTACACTCATATGTAAAAGGAAGAGGAAGAGACCGAACAAATGATGGCTTCTAATGAATGCCACTGTGAGGTGCTACAATGAATACATTACAACTTGTTTGTAATCGTGTAAGCAAGAGAAGCCTTTAGACCTGAGAACTTTCACACTCTTTTTCGGTGCTATATGTTCGGCAAACACGAATGGAATGGAGGCATGTGTTATACCACGCTTTTGTACGTAAGCCTACAAGTTGATGATATCATCATCCATTGAGGGTGGAAGTGTTGCACTAATGGGACTAACATGTACATGAGAATTACAAATGTGTATAGGACTGCTTCAAAGTGAATTTCATTAAATTTTAAATAGGTGTTCTGATTAAAGGACCCATTGTTACTGTTGTTGCTATTAGATGGTCGGTGTAGTGAATTGCTTTGTATCTTTTCAGAAATGCATGTATGATGTTATACGGATTTATCTTTAGATGTTTTTGGAGAGATGAAAAAAGATTAAGTAATATTCGTAATATCCTGTAACACCAGAGGGCAAATAAATCTTTAGTCTCTTGTGACACAAAACCATGTTAATGAAATGAAAATTACCTTGAAGAATTTTAATTAAATTAATGTTTAAAGAAAAAGTATTTTAGTCCTTCACGAAAAATGCACTCAACCGGATTAAAATGAAACCGCATCGCTTCCAGTCCCATTTGTTCCATGCTGCATTCCATAATTTTTGTTCTAATTACCTCTTTCCTTTATTATGTTTCTCGGCGAATTTTTCAATATCAACCAGCGTTTCAACTATAATACCCCGTATCTCTGCGGCTATATGCTTCTGACGTCGTTTTTTCTCATGTTCCGTTGTGGGTTAAATTCCCGTCTGTTTTTTTTTCGAGTTTGCAAAAATGGGGAGCCACACCACTTAAAGGATCAAAATGAGTATGAACGAACGACCGAGTATAGAAAAAAACTCGCCACCATTTACGAGCACCACCGTTTCGCTCGATTTGTTGCCTAAATATGCTTCACTGGCGAGTTTATAGAAGCTATGCCACCGCACCGAACTATGTGCATCGCCCGACGAAATGCACGAGTTGAGCTAGTATCGATTTTATTCCAAAAAAACTAAATGAAAATGTAGTTGCCCTGAGTGTAATTTAACCACTGTCGCTATATCCTGGCAGAGTAGCAATCAGGATGCATATACAAGTTTCAAGGTGAAATTTATTTATTTTTTCGTATAAAGGTTTTAACTGGCGTATGATGGTTTCTGGGTCACGTTTTACGAGCGTGAAGGACGTAAGTGGTATTAAATTACTTAATTCAAAGCGAGTGAAGCTGGTCTGTTCGTTATAGTGAGGAGTAGTGATGAAAATACGTTTTTGTTATTTAGAATGTGACGAAATCTTTACAAGATTTTTTTTGCTCAGTCTATTTCTGCGAAAGATGGTTTGAGATAACTCGTATTCTTCTAGGACAGACAAAAGGTGGCCTCCTCAGACTCTTCAAGAGATACAAATGTTTATAACAAACCAGAGTGATTAGTAAAGTCAAATAGTTCATTTTTTCCCTCTTCCGCATCCTCCAGGCTATCAAGGAAAACTTTTCGCGACGATACCTACACTCTAAAAAGTGAATTTAAATTTCCGCTGAAAATGCGGTAATTTTACACTTTTTCCCGCTTACCTGTAATCACATCAAGAATGCATTTTTCGACAATTTCGGTGTGAAATGTATTTTTACGCTACACTTGTGTATACAGGGTGTCCCACGACTCTTGGTACATACGATAATGGGTGATAGTACAGCTCATTTGGGTACAATTAATGTTCTACATGACCCCTCTATCTTTAACCGTTATAAAGTTATAGCATTTTTTGTTAATAGTGTCAGAAACCTCGACTTGCCGAGTAAAATCACTATTAGCCACACTCCCGAATATTTGATCCAAGGTTTGACTTTACTTTCTGAAAGTCCACAAAATTCTACATAAAATAACTGTTTTGCCAATTAAATAATTTAAAACCCTACCCAGATACAACCATTCAAACTTTTAAGAAATTCGAAAATTGATTTTTCATTGAAAATTGAAATTGTAAAATCGTAACGGTACTTTGAACTGACAAATGTGCAAAGTTGATAAAAGCTGCCTCATAGTGTTAGCTTTCGAACGACATATAAAAATTAGGGTCTTATGATTTGAAAAATTGCATATCTTACGTGTTAAAGAGAAAAAAACGTGGTTCCAAGAGAAAACCAAAATAAACATTTCCACAATTTTTATACAAGTTTCATTTAGCAAACAAGATTTTTTTTAGTAAAAAACGAAAAAAAACACGTAACCGAGGTTAATTTCGGGCGCGGCCGAAATTTTGATATTCTTCACTCTTCTCGTATTTTTTTCCGGTGTACTTATGACTTATGATTAATCCCCCCCATTCTTTCACTTCCGTTTTCACATAGTTTCGTTACTTCGATAAAACATATTTGCGTGAGGTTTGGTTAGAATACCTGCACAAACGGTGGGAGGGGGGATGGCCCCATAATACGAATATATGTATTTGTTTTTGCAATGTGTCTTTATAGAAAGTACAAAAATATGCAAAAACAAATATATTCGTACATAGGGGCATCCCCCCTCCCACCAAAAAAAGATTTTTTTTTTCGTTTGTGCAGTTATTCTAACGAAACCTCACGCAAATATGTTTTATCGAGGTAACGAAACTATGTGAAAACGGAAGTGAGAGAATGGGGGGGATTAATCATAAGTCATAAGTAAACCGGAAAAAAAATATTAGCCCGAGAAGAGTGAAGGGTATCAAAATTTCGGCCGCGCCCGAAATTAACCTCGGTTACGTGTTTTATTCGTTTTTTACTAAAAAAAATCTTGTTTACTAAATAAAACTCGTATAAAAATTGTGGAAATGTTTATTTTGGTTTTCTCTTGGAACCACGTTTTTTTCTCTTTAACACGTAAGATATGCAATTTTTCAAATCATAAGACCCTAATTTTTATATGTCGTTCGAAAGCTAACACTATTCTCTTCTATCAACTTTGCACATTTGCCAGTTCAAAGTACCGTTAGGATTTTACAATTTCAATTTTCAATGAAAAATCAATTTTTGAATTTCTTAAAAGTTTGAATGGTTGTATCTGGGTAGGGTTTTAAATTATTTAATTGGCAAAACAGTTATTTTATGTAGAATTTTGTGGACTTTCAGAAAGTAAAGTCAAACCTTGGATCAAATATTCGGGAGTGTGGCCAATAGTGATTTTACTCGGCAAGTCGAGGTTTCTGACACTATTAACAAAAAATGCTATAACTTTATAACGGTTAAAGATAGAGGGGTCATGTGGAACATTAATTGCACCCAAATGAGCTGTACTATCACCCATTATCGTATGTACCAAGAGTCGTGGGACACCCTGTATAATTCAGATTTTCTGGTGCAGTTTTACAACGTTTATGTGTTTATTTCGGATTTTTTGTGTATTTTTACAACGTGCAGTTGAAGTTTTACTCATTTTTGGTAGCGTGCTTTCCAGTTATCATATTTCAATCGGCTATACTTAGCACAGTAAAACACATTTTTTCAAAAATTCTCTGTCGCTCACCTGGTTGAGTCGCACTCTACGATGCTAGTAATCTAGAGGTCCGAAGATCGAATCTCGGCGTGGTGCAAAATTTCCATACATCTGCGGATAGGAAATATATAGTGCTTACAACATTATACACTCCGAAATGATATGCAATGTAACGTTGACTTGAAATTGCCTATACCTAAACGGCTCCCATGTAGATTAAAAACTGATCAACAAAACTCGACCGATACTTGTTTATATTTTATATATCCTTAAATAGTTGTATTGATAACTGTATTTGAAAAGGTTCGCTACTTAAATCATTGGTTCCGACATATACAGCGCCCGCTCTAGCACTTACGCCGCCCCGGGCAAGAGGACAAATTGCCGCCTCTTAGGTACTATTCAAGGCAAATTAAACGTAGATTGTATGAGAAATTCAAAGACGGTGCTGTAAAGCTTCTGTAATACCTGCTCTTAATATGAAGCTAAAAAATATAGATACTCCATTAAAACTTTTTTATTGTGATGTTTATTGGATGGCTTAACACACAGGGGTAATCCTGTTAGCAAATATGTAATCAATCACTCACAAATTAACACACACATGCAATATTCTCCTATAGCAGATAATCGGTAGTGTTGTTTTATCCTAATAGTATGACATAAAATCGTCATCTGATAAATTGTTTATCGTATTTTTGTAGGAGTAAGGGCTTCGTAATTTTTGGAAGAGTTGAGAGTGATGAAGTACTTTGCAATACCAAAATGGAAACCAACTATCTTCAATTGAATGCTTTGAAGTCTTGAATTATTGTCAGTTTCTGAAGCCGCTAAGAAAATTTCTACACATAAACTGAGTACATTTTATTGATAAATATGTGGATTGAAACAAACTGTAAACTGTAAAATCTTCTCACTGCAAACGAATGACTGTCAGTTTTTCTATTGCCACTATTGGTAAAACCACATGAGAGAAGATTAATTGCATGACAGATTTTATAGAAATGTGTTAAATATTTCTTTAGAAGCAGCTCCAACTGCTTACGAGCAATACTCAGATTAGTCGAGTGGTTAAGGCGATACGGTGGGCATGGATTCAATGCTAGCTGCGCGCTACTTTTTTCATCAGATATCAGTGTCATTCTATAAGCTTCCTATAGATGGCATTTATACTTAATCTGTTCACATTGGTTATCGGAGGTAATGCACGAGGCACGAAAGTAATGATGATATAAGATATAAAATACAAGGTTCTATCGGTTTAGAAAAAAACGGCGGCAAATGTCACTTTTCTGTTTTCATATCATGAAATCTGCTTCTAATACTATTGGAAGAGAATATTCTATGAAGTAATATAGAACTATAATTGTTAGTTGGGTAGAAGCATTTTTTAAAAACAGCATTTAAAAAAATTAATGATGACAGTAGGACTCGAACCAACGCCCTAATAATTCAGAAAATACTATCTTGATCCACTGAAAAGGTTCAGAAAATATGCACTAGAGAACTGTTCCGCTTTCGTTCAGACTCCTAAGCGAAATTCGCCACAGTTCAGCAAGGCTTGATATACTCGTAGAGTTTATTTGTAGTTCCAAAAATTGAGGTTAGTATTGAATTCTCCCAGCGACATTTCTTTCACCACCGTCAAAAAATAGGCAGAGGGCATACGGAAACCTGGAGGCTTTCACAGCGACGTAAGAAATTGAAAATTAATGCAAAATTATTTTATTCACTAAAAGACTCAACACATTTTGTAAAAGACCGGGAAAATTTCGGAAATTTGCAATGGTGCTCGTTTTCATTACTAATCTTTTGGAGTAGTTTTTGATAACATCTTTATACACTGCGCTGCAGATAAACTTCAATTAGTCGGATCTCTTCGCAAACTGATTTCTTCGGTGGTTTATTTTCATAAATGCGTCATCTTGATAATTTTTATAGAGCTAGCTAGTTAAATCGGGATAACCTAGCAATATCTCGATATTAGCATGTCTAGAAAAATATTAGGGAAGATTGGTTGCAGCTCTCACAATGTGTACTGTGGTTCCATCCCTCAACTTGCTGAAATCTAAACCAACCAACCTCTTCAAAATTTGTCATCTCAGTGCTAGATGAATCAATGCTATTGGAATCAACTGATCCGCGAAAAGATCAAGCAAATTAAAGTCGAGTTGCTGCAAAGGTGTTTCGAAATTATCTAAAATGAAAAAAATGAAAAAGTGATGAAAATGTTGTTTCAGGCATACAATTTCTCACAGTAGAGGTTGATTTTAACGCTTTTATGTGCTGAGTGTTATGCGATGTGGCTTCTTATTTCTGATTTCATATGCTGTCCTACTTTGCTTTTCGGAAGTAAGACGCGTGCTAGAGTCAAGGACGTACAATTTCGGCAATTTTTCCTGAGCCTTTTATGATTCCGAATGCAGTAATCCGTATCAATTGTGGGTTATTAAAACCTTGCAAAGACTTTTTTTCTTTAAAACACAACTTTCCTTTTTATGTATTTTATCTGTAGTTTTTATGGTTTTAATTCCACTAAATCGAAGTAGATATTAATATTTCCTTTTCGGCCTTTTCCACTTTTTTCTTATCCGAGTACCTACTAGCCAAAAAGCCGCCCCCAAAATTTGGCGCCCCGGGCGACCGCCCGGCTCGCCCCCCCTTAGAGCGGGCGCTGGACATATATAACACATATACACACACTAAAAAGAAACTTGTATACTAAATGTGAGCCCTAAAGCTGCAAAACTGAGGGACTAGTTTGTATTGAAACAGACGGACAGACAGACAGATAGACAGACGGACATCGCTCAATCGATTTCTCTCGTCACACTGATCAATAATATATATACTTCATATAGTCGGAAGGGCTTCCTTCTGTGCGTTGCAAACTTCATGACAAAGTTAATATACCCTTTCACATAGTGACGGGTATAATTACACTTGATTTGCAAATTTAGATTGCAGAGTAATTTCACTATTATTTGTTTCCTTCTATTATAAGAGTAAAAATTTCTTAGAGTGTAGATCTGACGTAATTTTTTAGTTTTTTTTTTTGCAGCCTGGTCAAAAGTCTCTATGATCCCCTGCAATTCAAGAAGTTATAAGAAATTGAGGTGCCAATTTTTATTCAACTTATTCAGTCGGTGTAGCCCAACTGCTCTAAAATCTATAACTACCTCCCAGTATTGAATCGAATTCAAGCCTATGAATTTGCTGTGGCAGCTTAACTTAGAGTGATGTATGTACAAGTGTCGGTATTTTGCACGTGCTGTGCCGAAAAAGTCAATTTCATAAATTCACATCAATGATTGGAGCTCTACTTATATAGCGAATGGGCTAACACAAATGAGAAACTACCGAATTACTTTTGACGAAATATTTTATTGAAGTATTATTATCGGATACAAGTTGTCCCGTGTGATCGTGTGCGACTAGTCGATTCGAATGTTCATGTAAGACTGCGGCTCGTTCGATCCTGTCTCTCTCTTCATAAAGATACAATGGCGTTGGTCGTCGGTAGAGTTGTCGCGTTCCTGATTTATCAGGGTTCCCACATACATACTACTAGCCGATATAGGAAAGAGGTCAAAGTCCATCCTCAACACATGAACTATTACCATTAATTCAAGGTTACCAAACACGCTACAACAAATATGAGGATTCACTACGGCTAAGATCGGCAGCCATTAACATCAAACGTCAGTTATAATCACCATCAAAATCATACAACTCAAATAAATTAAACCCCCAAAAAAATGCCTTGTAAATTTTATGGATGGACACGGCACCTACATAGCAGTAGTTCAGAAGACAAAACTAAACCTCAACTTATCGCCTTACTTCGACGCCACGGTGGTTTGCGGTTTTCTTGCTCTCATTTTTCACAAATACATGCCGTATAGCGTTGCTGATGCAACAGCCTTCGTCAACACCGCGGAAATTTAAGCGATATCGATTATGTCAGGAAATATTGACTTTGAGGTCTGCAACATTAATATTTCTCCATTTACCAACTTTCTCTTAAGATTTGCGGTCAATATTATTCCCCTGTTAACTGGTCGCTTCCGCCACCTACTTGGTGACTTCAACGCCCTCTAGCCTGGATAATAACTCCAGAAGTAAAATTGTCCTTGAAACTGTTTCCTATTTTCAATGAATGTGCTCATCTACAGTACTGTATTTCCGTTAGAATCTTCTGCGACTTAGCAACAACCTACAAATAATACTGGGCCATGATCTTCTTACCTATAAATTATTTCGTTCATTTTACTCTTCAACATTAATCAAAGGGCTTTCCATTATCGTAAAGAGCAAGAAGTAACACTGAATCACGTAAATACAAGCACCAGTTTTGGCGTTTTTTGGCAGACAGAGCAGAACATTCTCGTTTTAATTTTATTAAATTTCTCGCTGACATCCTCGGCTCTGGATACAAATGGGAATAGCCTAGAGTGACATAAGCGAGTTGTTAAAAGTGAAAAAAAAAAACGTTGCGGACATCCATGATGAAATGTGGAATACCTAGACACTGTCAAAATCAATAACATGCTTTGTTAAAAGGCATCCCAAGCATTCGGTCATAATGCTAATATAGCAGAACAAAGATGCTACCATAGCAGAATAAAGAGCGACCATACTAATCTATCTGAAGTGATGGTACGCTAATAGGCTAGCTCGAGTCAGTCGTGTTAGTGTAGCTGGATAGAGCGGGTGGCATCCAATATTGCAGTGGATGCCACGAAGACTCAGAGCTGAAGGATAAGATCGGGTGTGCATCAAGTATAGCGGTTGATGCACTGGCAGGCCCATTATTTCCTTAGTGTTATAAATTAAGATACATTATTATGTATAAAGTTATAAAAGCAAAATGTGAGCTCAATAAAGACACGTGAATTAGCGACCGCGAGTTTCATTCGTAGTAGTTGGAGCCAATTACAGCCGCTTTATTTCAGTTTTACCTGGCACGAAACATGCTTGATGTTTGATGATTGATGATTGGTGATTCGATAACAGTAATATCCAATCTGTTGTGATTTCAAAATATTTGGTTGGCAAAACTGCTTGTGGAAGCATCGGCCTCGTGACAAGCCGGGACCGAGAAGACTAGGTTAGATAAAAGGGACATCAGGTTTACACCCACCGCATTTAGAGGTAGACCAACACTCCGGCGGTTGTGATACCTCCGATAGAATCATGCCTGTATTAACCGCTGCTGAAACACAGATCTGAAACATGTCGTGCTCTGTGGCCGTGATCGTTCGGTCGCCACTCTGTGAAATAGACACTCATAGAGAAACGAGTTTCCAAACTCGGCCCGACTCGTCGCAAGTTTATTATTCAGAAGAAGATGATAATAAATATTCTTATCCTAGAATAATAAACTAACAATGCGACTAGGAAGTGGTATGGCTGACAACCGTATCACACTCCGAATTAAATTGTCTTTGTAACGTTGATGACACACGGTAGTCATGCTCCACAAGGAGTTACGGTAATCGAGAGAGAAACACAGATCGCGCTTGCAATATATGTATGTATTTGTTGAGCAATTTTGGGCTTACATGCGGAATATCGAATAATACTTGAACCAAGCAAACGCCTCCGCTTCTTAGCCAAGGGCAGGCAGTAACAAAGCAAATAATTCAGGGTCTCTTCCCCTTCTGGCTCTGGGTCATCCCAAATTCTACAAAAGTCGTTGTGAATAATTCGGAGAATCCTGGCGGGGTCCCCAATGGGACAAATTCCGTTATATGCGGAAGGACAATATTATGGTATAAAGGACGATAGGTGTTTTGATGTTGTGCGGTCGCCGTCAACGCTACCATTTAACGCAGCGATAGCCTACGAAGCAAATATGAACCGGTATCCAGCATAGTGTAATATCGAAGAAACGACTTATCTCTCTAAGTAACGTGTGACACTGCTCAATACTTTTTGATGTAATCAGAA
The DNA here is from genome assembly GCA_949715475.1 of Microchrysa polita. NCBI lineage: Eukaryota > Metazoa > Arthropoda > Insecta > Diptera > Stratiomyidae > Microchrysa > Microchrysa polita. The sequence goes on from OX454415.1 coordinate 16,791,459, forward strand.
CTGACATAAAGTGATCGAATTACAGCCTGGCTATCAGTAAATAAAATGACGTCCCTTCCAGTGATGACGTTACTACCCAGCCAAGTTAGCGCTTCCAAAACCGCTGAGATCTCTGCTTGTAGAACACTATAAAAACTAGAAAGATAGAGGCAGAAATGGATGTTCAATCCTCAGAATAAATTCCAATACCAACCACCGCCCGCTCTAGTGCTTGCGCCGCCCGGGCAAGAGGACAAATCGCCGCAGGTTACTGCACACTGTACCAGGCAGATTGACAGTAGATAGTACTACACTCGTATGTACGTCGTTGAAATAGAATATGTAGTTTTCCATAACTTCGCACACTTCGAAGCCGATAAACTTCAAATAATCCGGCTAATTGAAGTTTTTCGGCTTCGCAGTGTAGTTTCAACGTCCGTGTTTTTTTTTTATAAAAGGGGATCATGGGCGTAGGGCAGGGCAGGGAGTGGTGCTTGAAAATTTTTCAGCTAAGTATTCAATACTAATTTTAATTTGAAATGGATGTTAGAATACCGTAAAAATGCAAACATGAAATTAAAGATGCATACGTATAACAGGTGAATTAAATTTGCAACTGCAATTTGTGACAAATCAACAAATTCGCACTTGCGTCGTTGTTTTTCTGAATGTACCTACGATATGATGTATTTAAAAGGAGTAGACCCCGTGCAGACGACATTTATCGTTAAAAGAATAAAGGTCGCTCTCGATTGCCCTTTCTCAAATCGTTAACCCCTTTTCTAACAATATTCTTGTTGTTGTACTTTAATTACATACCCTCGACCCCCTAAAGAAATTCTGGGCTAGGACTATGATGTTGAAAAAAAATTTGGGGCCCCACACCAAATCCTGCCTACGCCCATATTGAGAATTGTTATAAAGAAGAAGGTCCGAGCTACAGTTAAATCGGCGGAACCTAGTCAAGTCCTGATATTAGCATGTTAGGGAGGACTGCGATTGGGGCTCTGGTATACTGTGTAGGCACAGTGATTGCATCCTTCAACTTGCTGAAACTCAAACCACTTTGTTGGAAATTTGTCCGCTAGACGCTACAGATGAATCAATGCAATTGGAACCAACTGAGGGAGAGAATTTGTTGTAAATGCTTTTTTATGGTGGATTTTTAGGCGACTCATAATTTGTCATTTAATATCAACTTCTACGGATGTTCAATATTTTTTAGGGGTCGTGCTCATGCGATTCAATAGACTAAACTAAAATTGTAGACCTTACTTCCGGAAATCAACTCAATAAAAGAATTACGTTCAATAATTTCGTCCTCTATTTAAAAATTAGGCGCTCACCCCCACATCATTCTCCAAGACGAACTTGATTAGCGCATAAGTGAGCGGATTGACCAACTATGCTTCTCGGAATTAGGGATGGTACTAGCTTCACAGACGTACAATTTACGCAAAATTTACTATGCATTTTAGGATTCTAAATACAGCACCTCGTATCAGTTTTGGGTTCTTCAAAGCTTGATTTTGCATCTTTAAAAAAGAACTTTCAAAGGAGAATTAATGCTACAGTTAAAAATTAAATGAACGCTTTGTTTTATTAAGAAATTGAATTGTTTCTCTACCCCAAAAAAAAAACCTTTGCCTAATTTTATTTCGCCCCTCGATGTTTATATTGAATTTTTCCTTCTGGCTTTTATTCAAGTGCTAGCTAAAAAGCCGTCCAAAAATTTGGCGTCCGGGTGACCGCCCGGCTTGGTCCCTCCCTCCTGAGAGCGGGCGCTGATACCAACTCCTGCGTCCGTCTACGAGCCACCTTATTGTCCCAAGCTTACTTTGAAGGAATCAAGCTATCAAGCTACAATGATTCGCACCAAAAAGGTATTTGGGAACAGTGTCGTCAGCTGCCGGGAAAAGGTTGAAGCTACGATATACATATTGCTAAGTGCCCACAGTTCAGCGATGCATGCCCTTAACCGTTATCCGAAATCGTCCAGTAAGAGAGTCCCAGCACCATATCTAATCCGAACGAAGAAACCTCTTGTTAATAGAAGAGAAACCAGCTGTTGAACTTTTGCAAGCAAATTAAAATAGGTAGCTGGTGCTGAGTGTTGTCCACCACATGTTAGCTCCATACAATCCATTATACAACTTTTGGCCCCACGTTTATCCGATTCCTTTCCTGCACGAGTGCAGTGCCACAGTATAGCTTTTCGCTCTTTGTTCAATGTTGGGCTTTCATTTCAGTTCCTTGTATAAAATAATACCAAGAAATTGCACCGTGTCAGAAAACACAAGTTGAATGTCCCCTTGTCTAGCGAGGTTAATAGCAGAAATCGTATGCTTTTCTTGAAAAGAGGACCAAACTCTGTTTTGGATGGATTAGTGGCGTCAGACACTGATATTTGTCCAATCGTTTGGGATAATCAGTGCGTTCTCCAATAGCCCTCTAAGAGTGTCAGGAAACTTGTCTCTTACAGCGACAGCCACGTCATCAGCATCCGCTTATTTTCAAGTTTAAAAGCAATTAACTGCTCCCCATGACCCTAACCAATGAAGCTTCTATGCATAGCAGTCACACCCAAATCTTCATGGATCACATCGGTCTCGTACTTCGTGTGCCCCCTTTCTTGATGATTTTTGCACACAACTGTATTTCATTTTCCCCCTTCACTTGCGCCGCAACAAAAACAACCAGGTTTCTCCTTACCTTCTGCGTTTAATGTCCAGCTCTTGATTTTTTTCCCGTTTCCAAAACTTTTTCTCAGATCGCCTGACAAGTTTAGTTTGTATCCTGTTCGAGCCCTAGCTCAAATCAGATGCATAATTAGAATGAATAATTCCTTTGCACTAGACAAAAAAAAATGAAATACATAAGTCTTGTAATTCGATTTAAACTTTTTGTTTGAAAAGTAATAAAAAATAATACGTGTGCCTCGCAGCTGCATTAAATATTAAATTCTTTCGCGTTAGCTTTTACTACATTTTCAATTAGAACGTGAGTCCTGCTGGCTATTGCTGCACAATCCGACCCTCGCGTATTAGCATTTAATATCGATAAGTCAAATGACAAACAGAACAGCACATTTATGGCCAACATTTGGTTACAATTCATTTGTGCGGCTTGACACGATACACCTCTAATTACAATTAAAATTCTAATTTCACACACCGCATCCTAGTGAGCATTTTAATTAGAAGCAATTTAACCATTTCGAACACGGCGCATACGAACTCAAACCCACTTAGGGCGCAGAGGAGGGCGGTGACCGAAAAGTGAAAAATTACTGTGATTACAAAATGTCGCGCACCATATTGAGAGGGTCATTATATGTGGTGCGAAACGCTTGAATTATAAATCGTAAATTGCAGTTTAGTTTTCATTTGCATTGGCTGACGGGAAATCAGGATACAGCCAATATGCTATATGGAGTAGACGAGTAGAGGTACTCGCTTGTTGACTATATTTTCGGCCATTAGACTTTATTGCTATTGCAATTTTATATTTTCGGAAAAATTCGATTTAATGATGTGTCTGTTTTATTAACCGTCATGTATACATTTTGTTATTTTAAACAATTATTTTTAAATAAATAATTGTCTTACGCTTCAGTTGACTAGAATGCCACTGACAAACGTTCCACATAATTAAATTCGTATTTACATTTTAAAATTGTAATTATTGGATCCGGAGCTTTATCTGTTTAAAGCAAAATTTCAAAATTATTTTTTCGAATAAAATGCAAAGTACCTATTTCACATAGTAATAACCGTTTTGTTTTTGTTATTTTGCGCAAATCACCTTATTTGTTTTTACTTTTTATATTTATTATATTAATTGAATTCTTTATCATTGGGTCCGCATTTCGATAAATAATTTTTTTTATCGCAACCTAGGATCAACATGAGTATGTTAGTTAAAGTGACAAATTTGTGGTGATTTTCTATTCGTGCAAAAATTAAAAAAATGATATACGTATAAAAATTATCGTTTCCGACCAAATCAAATTTCACACTTGAATCAATACCGCAATCAACTGAAACTTAAGTACACATCTAGCATCGCATGACAGACGACTCTAGGAATAATCATCCTTTCTAGCAAAATACATACTCTTGAACGGGTACTAGACGTTCAACAATAGCATTCTGCCGCATCCATGCACATGTCGATGTACGCGCGGCTCACTCACAGAGTGACAAAGAGGAAACATTTTCCCCACCATCCGGCTATTATTATTCTTTTGCGGAAGTCAAAAGAAAATTCAACGACACTATAATACGTTTCGATATCCGTCTCATCCGTTCACCGACCGATTCAGTCACTATCTTTCTATCCATACAGGAGCATTGCTAAAGCAATTCACCATCATTTCTAGCAACGCTTCTTTTATAACATCGTTTCATTCCTTTCAGAAAAATTTTCAGCACAGCCAAATTCCTCATCCTTTCGTTGCGTCGCGTCTCGTCGTCGCTTCGCTTTTCACACTTCGGATGCGGTATTTTCGAAATTATGTCGTCAGGGAATAAAAAATTAGCAAAGAGACTTCCCGGATGATGATATAAACGTCACATCATGTTCGATTGCTTTTTTCTTTTTGCTCCATATTCTGTCTCTCGTAGTCTGTCGTGTTTCCTTTTATCTGCGATCTTATCCAGTCCGTGAAGCGAGAAGCGTAGCGTATTGTTGTCATAGTTCCACGTCTACAAGGACTTAAGTGATAGCTGCGGCGGCCACAACAAGACATCACTAGCAAGGATGATGACGATGGTATCCCCTGGTGGTTGTGAAAAGGTACATTTTTGTCCCGAGAATTCTGGATTGCATCACTGAATATTAGGTTTGACGTTGCCAGGAGGACTATGAGAGCGAAAGTACTTTGGTCCAACGGAGTCGTTGACGTCGTCTTTTTCTTTTTGATACAAACAACGCGAAAATATGTAGGTATGCGTGGCTTCAACGTGTCTACAGAGAAAAGTCGAAGGTACCTGAACCGTAAAAGATTAAATAGGGATAGTGGCGCTGAATAATTCGTTGGGAATCACGTTGCTTTTCCAAGTGGAATAAATGATTCACTGAAGTGTTATGCTGAATAAATCTGTTAATTTATTGAATAATCAGTGTTATGACAAATCATTTTCAACAGGAGGAAACATTTTCTAGGCATCTTAGTTGTGCTTGTCGTGCTCTGTGGCCGTGATCGTTCGGTCGTAACTCTTTAAAATAACGATTCATAGAAAAACGAGTTTCCCAACTCCGCATGGCCCGTCGCAAGTTTATTATTCAGAAGATGCGACTAGGAAGTGGTATATCTGACAACCGTATCACACTCCGAATTCAGTTGTCATTGAAACGTTGACGACTACCGTGTGTAGCACAATGCTCTACTAGGAGTTAGTGCAAATCAAGATACTATTGTGCACTGTTTGTGCATGTGTATACTACAATACTTTAGTGGTTCTACCATATTACCTATGGAAAGGTTCAGCCTCTTTTGGGGCACACTCATTTTTTCACTCATTTAAATTGTATTAAAGGCAAGGGCACCTCCCTTAAAAATGACCCAACGGCAGAGAGTTCTAAACCTTACTCGACGAATACTGTTGACTTAATTTAAGAGACGTCACTTTGCATGGGACATTGTGAGATATCCTTTGTTCTAATCCGATTGATCTGATTGTTTTTGGGGACTATTATAACGCTCCTCCTTTGCCAAAATACAACAATGAAAAGTTGATCATACAGTTACCCGGTGAGAAATGCAATTTCTTATAAGGAAAATCCAAGCAAAACGGTTTTTTTTACCCGATAGTACAAAAAACTGAAAAACGGTACTCAATAAAAAAACCGAGCCATGGTTAAAAAAAAAACGTAATTGAAAAAAAGCTATGGGAGCCGGTGTTCCGTTCCGTTTGTAGAGTACACATATTGAAGATAGCCGGAAAACGGAACTGGCATCTTAGTAACAAACCAGCCCAGAAACATTGTTCCCAGATTTCTACGTCGTCCTGGCAAAAAGACAAATTGTCGCCCCCTAACAAAATGCTGACACCAATTATTATACCCTATACCCATAAGATGGTATAGGATATATTGTTTTTTGTTACGCCGATATTATGTAACACCTCAAAGGAGCCACCGGAGGTATGGCAAAGGATATATATAAATGATCAGGGTCGGTGAAAATCGTGAAGCTTCAACGTCTGCAATGGGCGGGGCATGTACAGCGGATGAACGACAATCGCATGCCAAAGAAACTTATGAACGCACAACGAATTGACGGAGCGAGGTTGCGTGGACGACCGAGAGCTCGGTGGGAGAACTCCGTAGGTGAAGGCGCCCACCAGCTGCTGGGCTTCCGAAACTGGAGGACAAGGTCACGTAACCGCGACAATAGGAGGTCAACTATTCAGGCGGCCAAGGCCCGACGTCGGGCTATCGTGCCACATTGATGATGATGAGGGTCGGTCCCTGAATCAGTTTTCAGATTCGTCGTATCTTTATGAGGTTTTGGTACAGTTGGATTCGATACTAGTAGGCTCCATTTTGTTTTTAAATGGAAGGTTTTTTCCACTTCTTTTAAAACTTTGTTGGTGTTTAATACCATTGAAGGTAGTGGATTTTTCTCGAGTAGAATGAACTTTCCGGTGTCAATTGTTTCCTTAACTTTTCCATTGTATTGATTCTTATCCATTATAACGATGTCGCGGCCTTTGTCAGATTTCATGTCACACACATCTTTTTCTTTTGCCTTTAACGTCTGGAGTGCTTTATCTTATTTATTTTCCATGTCCATAGTAAGCAATTGCAACGCCCCAACAGAGAAAATTGAAAATGGCTCGTCAAGATATTTAACGAATATCCTAAACCAGAAGGACTGTCCATTAATAACAGCTACGAGTTATGTGACAAACTAGAAGACGTTACAATCCAAGAAACAGAAATTCTAGTCTCCTTCGATGTCGAATCCATATTTCCTAGCGTCCCAATACCAGAAACGCTCCTGAAAACATCCTGAAAAATTGGCTATCACTTCATGAACCACGAGATAATAGAAAGGAACTCTATCTAAAACTAACAGAGCTATGTATGAAGGAAAACATCTGCCAATTCGACGGTAAATACTACCAAATCACGAAAGGCACATGCATGGGAAATGCACTCTCCCCGTTCCTGGCTAATCTCTTTATGAGCCATTTTGAAACAAAACTGCGAAATGACAGTATAATTTCACGGATATGGTTTCGGTATGTGGATGATATCATAGCGGTAATAGAAAAGAATCAAACGCAAAACATCCTGGTAAAATTAAACGATCAATTTCCAACGATCAACTTTACAATGGAAACAGAAGAGAATTCGTCGCTACCGTTTCTATATGTACGCATACACCAAAAAAATTACGGAAGAATCGAATTTTCAGTCTATAGAAAACCGTCAAGTACACCAAATTTCATACCATATGATTCACATTGCCCAATGACACACAAACTAGCCGCGTTCCACAGCATTGTGTTTCGTTTATGCAGATTACCATTGAACATCCAGCACTATATGGAAGAACAGCAACACATCAAATACGTCGCGGTAGTCAATGGCTATTCGGAAAACATGGTTGAAAATCTCGTTAATTTACACTCTAAAAACTGTCTTGAAAAAACACAACATGGATATTTTCTACTCCGGTAAGGACAAAATACAATCCCATTTATCAAACATCAAAGATAAAACAGACAGACTACAAAAGTCAGGAATATATGAAATATCATGTAGCAAATGCGAACAAAAATACATTGGCCAAACAAAACGTAGCATCAACACTCGCTTTAAGGAACACATAGCACATATCAATAAAAACTAAGCCACAAAATCAGCCGTTGCCCTACATGCACTAGAATGCGAACATCTAAACTGGAACCATGAGAATGTCGTCATAAAAAAATCAGTGACCAACCCAGCCAAATTATATGCATATGAAAGCATTTACATGCATTTAAACAAGGACACATCGATGAATACACTCGAAGCACCCATCAGGTCACCACTTTTTGAATTACTTACAAACTAATAATTTTCAATTTCCATTTCCAACATGTTAACTAATTAGGGTATCATTAACGTAATATTTTTACAGTATATTTAAATTTTATTATATTTTTCAATTTATTTTTCTACAAAGGATACATCTGAACCTTTTCTTACTGTAAATTTTAATTTTATTTTAGTTTAGTATAAATTTTGTACTCGCTGAGGATGACATAAAAGTCGAAATGCATCCAAATAAAAATTTATAAGCAAAGGTGAGTCAAAGATGCGCAAAAACTGTCAAATGTCAGATTTTTGGTCTTAACCGGGATGTTACCCGCGATCGTTTTTTTTTTGAGTCACATTTTCCCGCGATACGAAAAAAACGTCGCTAATATATACGAGGGGGGGGGGGGGGGGGGTAAAGGTTGAAAGGCTCCGGCCGATTCCTATATCCTTTTCAGTTGTGGCATAAGTGCGGACCCTTAGCTATGCAGGAGGAGTTTCATAGGGTGAACGGCTCCGGCCAATTGCTATGTTTCTCTACGGGGCGTTACTTCCCCGCATTATCCGAGTAACCGCTGCGCCTGAGTGCTGTATTAACAACTTCAGCGTCTCAGGTTACAAAACGTAATAGGGTGACAAAAACCGAATAGTCAATCACCGAAGCAGCACTTCCGAGGCCCCTCCATGATGGACCTCTTTCGTTTACGAATACTATCATGGTTAAGCGATGGGCCGACAACTCATCCTTGTAAAAAAATTTCGACGTCAAGAAACCTGGAACGAAAGCCTCGGATTGGACGGATACAACTCAACGACGACCTCGCAAACGAACAACGGATTACTCTTTCGGGAATGTACGCTCCCTGAATAGGGCAGGGGCCTTAAGGGCCCTCTTGGATCAGGTTGAAAAATATAAGCTGAGCATTGTTGCACTCCAGGAAACAAAATGGCTTAGTAGCGAGATTGACGACCGAAATTCGTACACAATTTTCACAAGTGGAAAACCTTCGGGCCACAGGGAGTTTGGAGTGGCGTTTATTGTAAACAATCACCTTAAGCCGCATGTTATCGGCTTGAAACCCATAAACGAGCGGCTGTGTGCGATTCGCATTAAAAATCGGTTCTTCAATCTCTGGCTCATAAACGCGCATGCCCCCACCGAAGTCAGTGAAGACGCGGCCAAAGACAAGTTCTACCACCGCCTAGAAAACCTCTTCGATTCACTTCAATCAAACTGGGGGACTTCAACGCCAAAGTCGGAAACGAAAGTTGGCATAGGGGGATTACTGGAGGTTACAGCCTCCATGAAGAATGTAACGACAACGGCCAACGACGAATAGACTTCGCGACCAGCAGAAACACGGTCATTAGCTCAACGTGTTTTCCGCATCGTCGTATTCACAGACAGACCTGGAGATCTCCAGATCAACATACCGTCAACCAAATTGACCACGTCCTTGTCTGTAAGAGATGGGCATCGAGCATGATGGATGTTCGGTCCTATCGTGGAGCAAATATTGACTCTGACCACTATATGGTAAAGGCGACTTATAGGTGCAGAATTTCTTCGGAGCATCATTCGATATTCAACCCGGCAAAAATTTTTGCGGTTGACAAATTGTTGGATGATGCCACGGTGGTCACTTATACGACTGCCCTTGAGGAGAAGCTGACGCCCTTGCTAAATAACATCAGCAACAAAGGCGCCCTTGAGATCTGGGATACACTCAAAGACATCATCAAAGGGGTCGCAGAGGAGGTTGTGGGATACAAAGCCCGGCGAGCCCGAAATGATTGGTTTGGCGAGGAATGTCAAAATGCGGTAGATGCGGAAAACGAGGCATATCGCCAATGGACCGAACGCGCAACTTGAGCCAAAAAAACAAATTATGACGAGCTTCGACGATTTTCGAATAGGTTAATTAGACGTAAGAAACGTAAGCATCTTGGCCAGCAGTTGATGCAAATAAACCAAAGACTAGCTAGTAGGAACAGTAGACAAGCGTACAAGCTAATTAATTCAATTAAAAGTGGATACCAACCCAGGACCAGCCTCTGTTAGGATAAGGATGGCAATATCATTAGCGACACCGATAGCGTTGATAAACGCTGGGCCTGACATTTTAAAGAGCTCCTTAATGTTCAACCGAACAACCCCACACAAGAAGCGCTGGAGCTGACGGCTGAAACAGGACCTCCCGTTCAACCCCCAACATTAGAAGAAGTTGATCTCGTCATGCAATCACTAAAACATAGTAAAGCCCCGGGCGCTGACGAGATTCCAGCTGAACTGCTGAAGCATGGTGGGGAGTGCCTTGTTAAGGCTATACACACATTTATCGTTAAAGTATTGAACGACGAAATAATCCCGGAAGATTGGCGTAAAAGTATCATTTGCCCAATCCACAAAAAAGGGGATAAGTTGAAATGTGAGAACTACAGAGGCATCTCATTAGTTTGTACGACTTATAAGATTTTATCTAAAATTCTAGAAAATAGAATTAATCCGTACGCAGAAGAAATCATTGGTGAGTACCAAGGCGGCTTTAGACCTGGTCGTTCGACGACAGATCAGCTTTTTACAGCGAAGCTTTTACTCCAGAAGTGCTGGGAATATAACATCGACGTATACCAAATATTTGTCGACTTCAAGCAGGCATACGACAGTATCGATCGAAGTGTACTGTACAACATTCTGCTGCATTTTGGTATAACGGCTAAGCTAGTGCGACTCATAAGGATGACGATGACTAATACCGTCTCGCAGGTCAGAGAAACTCGTACTGGACTCAAGCAAGGCGACGGGCTGGCGCCGACGCTCTTCAACCTGGCTCTGGAGTATGTAATCCGAGCCATGAATTTGGAACTCAGCGGAACGCTATTCATTAAGTCGACTCAACTAGTAGCGTACGCCGACGACATCAACATCATGTCTCGAATATTCGGTGATGCAGAAAGCCTCCTGCATAATCTCAATAACGCCCCCAAAGAAGTTGGACTACATATCAACGAATCTGAAACCAAGGTCATGATGCAATCAAAAAATAAAACGCCAGTAAATTCAAGCATCACAGTGGGGGACCTCAATATAGGTTATGTAGAAAACTTCACTTACCTGGGTTGCGATTTGTCAAAGGACGCCAACGAAACAGATGAGATAAAGCGACGGATACCAACTAGCTAATAGGTGTTATTTTGCGGTCCTCCAAATTATGAATTCGAAGCTGGTGCACAGGAAGACGAAGCTCCACGTGTATATAAAACCATAATCCGACCTGTGCTATGCTATGGCTGCGAGACATGGACCCTAACCCAAAACTCTGAACAGACACATTCGAGCGAAAGGTTCTCCGAAGAATCTTCGGGGCCGTTCGTGAACGAGGTGAATGGCGCATCCGGTACAACCTTGAGTTGTATCAGCTATATGATGAGCTACAGGTGTCGAAGATCGTGAAATTTCAGCGACTGCAATGGGCGGGACATGTACAAAGGATGAACGACGATCGCATGCCCAAAAAGGTGATGAACGCGCAACGAGTGGACGGAGCCAGATTGCTTGGACGACCGAGAGCCCGATGGGAGCATTCTGTATGTTTGGACGCCCACCAGATGCTAGGCTTTCGGAACTGGAGGACAAGGTCGCGTGACCGCGACAATTGGAGGTCTTCAATCCAGGCGGCCAAGGCCCGACGTCGGGCTATCGTGCCATAAAGAAGAAGAATATATACGAAAAACAAATCTTAATAATTTTGCTCATTGTGATTTTTTTTGCTTGTTTCAATATTATTTTAGTATTCAGGAAAAGGACCAATTCGGCAGGAAAATCTTCCGAAAATCCGCTAAGAAGTTCAACAAATATAGGAACATATGTGAAAAAAAATTCATTGTGAATTGTTGTGAATTTTCTGCTTACTTTAATAGCAGTATAGCTATTCCGTTCGGAGCCTTGTGTAGACCCATAGGAGGTCAACTTACTGAAATCCTGTAATTCGTTCAAGAAAGACAGATAGATGTATAAGAAAAAATTGTCTTCATAATTGTGCCCCATTGTGTATTTTTCATATATGTATCTCAATGGTTGTCATGTTACTTTGGATAGAGACCAATCCTTTGGAAGAAATTTACTGAAATCCGCTCATATGTTGAAGAAATACACGCAGAAATAGGTGAAACGGAATCTATTGTGAATTTTAGCTCATTGTATATTTTTTGCATGTTTCAATAGTTATTATACTATTCTGACCAGAGCCTAATCCAACAATCCTTACATTTTCACTCGTGATATGCAATTCAATACTAGTTTTGACAGTCACGGAACAACTTAATTCGAGGCTCGCCCGCCAACTTCTTCAGTTGGCCTCCCTGAAATAAGTCTTAATTTTCTGCGATTTAAAAAATGACTGTCACTTACGAAATTGCTACTTACCTATGCTATAAGTTTTAGTATATGCGGACTTAAGTTTAAATTTGTTAGGGAAATGGATATTTCCTGTGTTTTGTTGGAAACCTCAGTTTGGGACAATTTTTGTATGAACCACCACATTTTTTGAACTTAATAAATAAATTACATATTTACCTGTCAGTCACTTAATCTGAATAGCACAGTAGGCCCATTAGCTTCAGTGATGCGAACCCCTTCAGATTCGCGCCCATCTACAATCTACATCTACCACCGTGTGAAATTATTTTAAATGCCATTTTGATGAAGGCTACAATTTCTTCAATTGAAAATTATAAAAATCGAGATTATTGTTGAAAAAAAAAACACAAATGGATAAACTACCAAAAATCATTTAAAATAATGAGTAAACGAATTTATCCTCTGACTCTTCTCAGCCGACAATAATTTATTTTAACGGAAATAATGAATGTTGTCAAAAGTGCGCTGTTCAATAATGCAAAAAACATATGCTGCATATGATTTAATTAATAAATATTCTTCTTCTGTTCCGAGGAAAATCTGAATAATTGTGTTTTTCGCAGATGCAACGTCAGCGTTTCAAAAAAGGGCAGTGCAAAAATAATGAATATTTGATTATACAGAAAACCTGTTGCTCAACTTCCAGGCGATTTTGCTACAGCTAGTCCTATAAAGTTCAGGGAGAGAAGAGAATTATAATTGAAATTGTACTCAGATGGATTTCATACGATCTCATATTTTACAATGACCACATATTTGACCATTAAAATCCTCAGATAAACTTGCATTAATGCATCGGTGAGTGTATAGAGAAGTTTGTTTGTTGTAGCCTTGTGGAGTTTGCACCCTTGAAAACTCAGGAAATTGGATGGTCTGGCTGGTTACTGGGATGAATCGTTGCATAGTAACCATCATCATTACAATTCCTGCATTGGCCGGCATCCGGATTATCGACAAAAGGCGCCTCATTTACTCTTTGGTTTTTGGTCCTGGCAATAATGTTGACGGCGAATCAATCTGTTGTGGTTTGATATGGCTACAAGCGGATATGATGAGTCTGTCAGTGGAAACGTACGTACTGTTGAATGTTGAATAACTGAAACGTTGAACTTTTGCACATCATCATATGCATGTCCTGAATATTATGAATAATACATTTTCCTAATGTATGTGTGTAATTTGAATTGACTAATGGAAAATTTCAATGAAAGTATAATTTGCATTAAAACCGCTTAGTTTCGGACTCACCTGGAAATTGAAATTTTACATAGACAAAATTAAAGGGTGTCTAAAAAAAATCATCGCCAAAACATAAAACCATAAAAGGTACGTTTTTCTTTTTCTCACATATATGTATTCTAAATGTTTTATATCTTATCTTATAAATATCCTAGAAAATAAATAAACAAATTGTAACATGAATCTGAAACTTCTGACCCAAATCCTCTTTGCATAAACATCAAACAACAGCTTCATTGGCTCCCGAAACATTTTACAATAATCTATGGAAGTAATTTCATCGCATTGTCTGAAACTCATTTAATTTTTCCTCCAGCCGAAAATGTACTATACTCTATCGTAAAATTTTATTTCAAAGAAGTCATAGATGAACAAATCCTTAATAAAGGAGCACATCCCTGCCTCATTTTGCATATGGTGCGCCTATACCACACGCGGGAAAATTTCAAATATCACACACATCTACACAAAATATACGAGTATAATGTTCGACCAACATATGCATCACATCTGGATATCTCTATAGCAAAAAGGATATGGTACATCCTTCTCTCTATGCATACCACATAGATTTCCCAAGCAAGAAGCCAAACAGATTTGCTAAAGAGATAATAGAAGCAATAGCGCCTCACCGCACCGCATCGCAACCGAGGTGTCGAAAGAAGCCTTCAGGTGAAACGTATTTACTCAACACAGCAATTTCTAATTGCATAATTAAATTGCTTCCCAAAGTTTGTTGCTTTCGTGAAGGGCGGCCATATCGTTTAACGGAGTCGCAAGTTCGAGAATCGAGAGTGTATCTACTTTAAGCAATACACATGAAACAACTTTTATTCGAGTTTCGAGTTCACCAAAGTCAGAAGGTACTTGGAACTTGCTTCAGGATCAAAATATAGACATCATACAAGAATGTTTACTATCGCATTATCTACACTGAGTGCAAATTGGATGAAAGCGCATAGTATTGCTACATATGCACAGAATCTTATTGTTTACACATTTCGAATGAGATTTCAATTGGTCGGATATTTACATTAATTTTCCGATATAGGAAAAGGGAAATTGGGATTCGAAATCGGATTAAATGGTATAATCAAATATGGATCTTCGTAATGAAATACGTCCTTCTTTATGGTTTTTAATTTCGAGATAACCGAACCTTTCTGTTTGGCAATCGAATACTTTTAATACGTCGGGAGCGGTCGATTGGTTCTAGATCTGTCTGAAATTTGAAATTTTCTCTTTATTTCCTAAAAATTGCAAGACTGGCACTATCACGGTTCGGAAATTACAGCTGTCCAAAGATGCGATTTGAAGTGCAAACTTTAACCTATTTACGATGAGTATTCAACGAGATATTCGCACTTTTTTGTTAAGCATTATTTTTCTTTTGATAACTCGAGAAGCTGTTGACTGATCTTTCTGAAATTTGGCAAACTTGTAGAGCAACTGGCGTCCACATTAGCTGTAAGGTTCTACCTATCATCGTTTGTAAGTTAAAGCAGTCCAATGCTCATTTTGGATAATTTTCAATAACTGGCGAACTACTGCAGGAGCAATTCTGAATTCAGCACAGTCATAGAGCAAGAGCACCGCTGTGCTACTTCTGGTAAAAGTTTAAAGGCGCTTGCTATTACGGTTCAAAAGTTACAGGCGTAGAAAGATGCAATTTAAACTGGGATGGCTAGGATGCGCGTGTTTATGTCCAGACAAAAGTTGTCTTTTCCCTACAAATGGGTGTTTTATTTCCTTTTAGCAATTGTGTGCTATCCATCTTTGAAAAAAGCTTGATTTTTTCATGAGCGTTCTGTACGAGCGCCACTAACGGTTCATACACCCTCAAAAACAGGATTTTCTGAAAATCTCGAAAGCTGTCAATATCCAAAATTGTTCCTCGCCTTCCTAACGGCTAACGGTGCCAGGAGGTCTTGGTATTTTTTAAATGTTTATTGTCTATGAGTCTCATCGACACACAGCGTACCTGGCCGTTCACGTATATGAGTCACATGTGACTCACTAATGTATGGATTTTCGGAAGCCAAACATGGTGGTAATGTCGGTAAAAACCCGGTCAAACAGTGAATGTGTTAACAAGGCTTCATGAATATCTTTATAACGGTAACTCTTGCTAAACAAATTTAGTAACCAATACGGTTCTGAATAAAATTCTGCTAAATTTCTAATCAATACGATCAAAGCTTAGAAAAACAGGTTTTTGGTTTTTTGTGAGTAATGCTGTTACGGAGAGTATGTTGTAAGGTCATCTATGACGAATTTGAACCTTCTTTTCCATTGATGGGTGGACACCAAAGAAAACTATGGGGGATCAAACATCAAAATTATCCATTTTTGAGGAGTAATATCTCCATAACGGAAGTTTTACTAAAAAGTATTTTATGACGAAATTGTATCTTGTACGCTTAATAGTCTAAGAAAATTGGACCAAAATATGGCCATCGAACGGCAAAAATCCTACATCGGAAATTTTTTTTGATTATGGTTGGGGATGGTCCCGAGATGATGGCATAGAAAGTCCCAACCGATCGGGGATCCGCAACCTTAAAAAAAGGGGGGAAAAGGGGGCCTTTTTTGGGGTTTTTGCGATTATTTCAAAAACGGTAAGAGATACAGAAAAATGGTCTGAGGACGAAAAAAACTACATAAAATTATCTTTGCAATGATATATAGCACATTAGAGTTTAATTGAATATTTCGGCGTTAGAATAGAATATAAATTAGAATATTTTCATTTTAGACCTTTTTTAAAAGCACCATAACTTTTCAAAGAATGTTAGTTCAGCCGTAAAATTTTGTACAAGTATTCACAACAAGTTTAAGATAATTTTGACGTAAACATTGAGTCGCTCCGGTCAAGGAACCCCATTATCCCCCCATTTAAATTTGTCAAAACGGCATGTCCATAACTCCCCCCAAAATTGGAGCAGAGTGCTAAATTTTGGTTTGTTGTGATTGGAGGTCATAGTGACCCCACCCACTAAAAATCAGCTCATTCGGATAAAAACTAAGGGTACCTCCCATACAAAGTGACCCATGACAACTTTGTTCTACAGTTTATAAATTGAGTAGTACGTAGAACAAACTTCTGATGGGTCACTTTGTATGGGAAGTACACTTAGTTTTTATCCGAATGAGCTGGTTTTTGGTGGGTGGGGTGACTATGACCTCCAATCGCAACAACCAAAATTTAGCACTCTGCTCCAATTTTGGGGGGAGTTATGGATATGCCGTTTTGAAAAATTTAAATGGGGGGATAATGGAGGTCCTTGACCGGAGCGAGTCAATGTTTACGTTAAAATTATCTTAAACTTGTTGTGAGTACTTATACAAAATTTTACGGCTGAACTAGCGTTCTTTCAAAAGTTTTGGAGCTTTTAAAAAAGGTCTAAAATGAAAATATTCTAATTTATGTTCTATTCTAACGCCGAAATATTAATTTAAGCTCTAATGTGTTATATATCATTGCAAAGATAATTTTATGTAGTTTTTTTCGTCCTCAGACCATTTTTCTGTGTCTCTTACCGTTTTTAAAATAATCGCAAAAAACCGAAAAAATGCCCCTCTTTCCCCCCTTTTTTTAGGGTTGCGGACCCCCGGTCGGTTGGGACTTTTAATGCCATAATCTGGGGACCATTCCCAACCATAATCCAAAAAAATTTCCGATGTAGGATTTTTGCCGACCAAATATGCCAGTTTCTTAGACTATAAGTAAATGTTAAAAATTTCAGAACGATACGTGCAGTCCTAATGGCGCTATGAAAGTTCACATCCTACAATAACGGTATTTTCGGTTACGGTAAGCTGGCTACACATTTTGGAGCCATCTACCGGGACTATACTGTCCCGGTTCATCGGATTGTTTGGACCTTCGATATTTTATTGACAGGATCTAATTGTCAAATGGAGATTTCTCGGTCCAGAAATCTAGCCCCAGAGACTAGACTCCACCTGGGTGACCTGTGTAACGATCTCCAGCTACCTCGAGTCAAACACCCATCACCATCCGTCCCTCAATTTATTACTCAGCAATTTGACTGGGGCCAAATGGACATCAATGCATAAACTAGATAGGCGCATTGTCAATTTTCTCTACCTAGCTCAGTCGTGGCGCAGAGTATGTGAAACCGCTAGCTTCGAGGCTTTACACGCTCGCTTATCGCGGACTCCCTCCCACCAGGGAAATCACTAAGAAACGTGCTCGGTTTGATAACGACTGAATTCCGGCAGGAGAAGTCGGTCATACTGTAGCTACCTTGCATGACTCAGGTGCCACGGGAACATCAAGTCCCGAAGGTCTTTGTAAAAATCCATGCCATGGTGTATTAACCATACCAGGGGCCCCTTTGTGCAGCTCGGGTGCATGGTGATGCCGCTCACCCAAACCTAGAGGATGTCATATAAGTTTTTTTTCCCATATAGCCAAACGTTACAGAACAATTCCCGGGGAAACGATTGTTTTTAAAATTGGGGCTACGTGCGCCCATTTGGGGCAGGCACAGATCGGTGTTTGGTATTGTGTTAGGATCTATTAGCAGAAACAATTTTGTTAGCCCCTTTTTCGTAAACGTTACCGTTATAAAGATATTCACGAAAATAATAGGAAATACCGATATTTTATGGCTTGAACCCTCGTTTCATAACCGTATCAGCCATTAAGTGTTAAATTGATTGATTGATTTCATTCAATAATCTCACACTGTAATATCCGAATAAAAAAAGGAAATTACAAGAAGTCGCTAAAGTATCTTCATTCATTCACTAGGCTATTTTGTCTCCGTATATAAGCAATGAAACCGCACTTGTTGTGTCTAATGGAACAGAACGCAGCCTGCTCCTGTCGGCTTCAAGGATTCAATTTGCATTGATTCTTTCCGTAAAACGCACATACTGTACACCGACTCTACTCTGAAGTCACTTCACACATTTGCCTCGTTACGATTGCAAAGCGAGCTGTGACCGTACCGGTGCTGTGTGGTTTCTTATTGCCCGTACAAGAAAATTATTGAGGAAAAGTTTATCTGTATTCTGTGTATTCTCGCAGTGCTGCTAAACTGACTCCAATTAGGAATGAAAAAGCCAATTCAAGACAAACTTGGTGGCTTCTCTCTGGAAAACCAAAAATCGTATGCACTACCAGGCAGGATATGCCACGTCGTCGTAGACGATACACAGTAGGGATGTCAAAAACCGGACGGTTAGTCCGAAAACCGGTACTTTCAAAACGGTTAACCGGTTTTTTTCGGTTTTTTCATCCTCCCGGTTTTAACCCGGACGGTTGTTTGCCCATCCGGTTAAAACCGAAAAAAAAACTTTCCAAATTCATAAAATTTTTATATTTTCTTGATTTGTCAGTCTGTAATTCTATTGCTTGTCTTCTATGACAAATTTCGTATTTCCAAACACTCTCCTTAGTGCTATTATTCCAAGAACCATCGCTTCGTCAAACTACCGCTCCTTGCGTTTTTCCTTTCCAAGGCAAGGTTTACGTTGCGTGTCACACGTGTATCTTTTGTGCGTCGTGAATGTATATGTGTATCAGATCAGTGCATTTAGAGTTCATTGTTATAGGAAGACGAACGGCAGTTGCTACGACGCGACGTCCGCGTCCACATCGATCTCCGCGTCCACTTCAACATCCGTCGTGACCACAAAGACTTCAACATCTACATCATAGTGCAGTCATATTAGCATTTCAAATAGAAAAAATAGAGTAAGGTTAATTCTTGTGGTTTTTGAATCAGTCGTCCCAGAAATCTAAATTTTGTTCGGAAAGGTCCCAAAAAGGACAAAAAAGGATACTCTTTAATCCTTGACCGGAGGTCGGCATGTGGGGTATCAAATCAAAGGGGACGTCAAGTACATTACATATCCGGTGTTTGTTCCATGTTTCAAGGACCCTCAACGGAATAAATCGAGATTAAATGGAGAATT
The DNA here is from genome assembly GCA_949715475.1 of Microchrysa polita. NCBI lineage: Eukaryota > Metazoa > Arthropoda > Insecta > Diptera > Stratiomyidae > Microchrysa > Microchrysa polita. The sequence goes on from OX454415.1 coordinate 16,811,080, forward strand.
ATTGTGTTTCCCGTGTATTTTTCCGAAGCCCTAATTACGAGAGTAATTCAAATTGTCACTACGTTTCTCACTTTTCCGAATCTATAATAGCTAAAGATTCTACCATTAAATTTGCTAAGAAAAAAATGATCGGAAAGCTCTCAAAAAGGACACTAATTACAAACCTTGATCGAACGTGGGCATGCGGGGTGTCATATCAAAGAGGACGTCGAGTACATTCCATGTCTGGCGTTTATTACTTGTTTGAAGGACCCTCACAGGAGAAAATTGGGATCCAATGGAAAATTTTCATGTTTCTCGTATATGTATCTTTCCAAAGCCGTAATTTTTCGTTTTAACCCGAATTTTTCAATTTAGTGTCCTTGAAACAGGAAACAAACACCGGCTATGCAATGTACTCGACGTCCTCTTTGACATCACACCCCGCATGCTCACTTTCAATCAAGGTTTGTAATTAGTGTCCTTTAATGTCCTTTTCAGAGCTTTCCGATAATTTTTTTCTTAGCAAATTCAATGGTAGAATCTTAACCTATCATAGATTCGGAAAAGTGAGAAACGTAGTGACAACTTGGATTATTCTCGTAGTTATGGCTTTGAAAAAATACACGGAAAACACAATAATTTTTTTTTTGCCTCACAGAAGCTTCTGCCCCGGGACAGGGCTTCTCGGCATCACTTTACTTACTATGCGTACGTAAGTGACTAATCAATCAATCGAGTGTAGCAGATCGATTTTCGATTTAATCTCGATTTATTCCGTTGAGGGTCCTTGAAACAGGAAACAAACACCGGATATGTAATGTACTCGACGTCCCCTTTGATTTGATACCCCACATGCTGACTTGCGGCCAAGGATTAAACAGTATCCTTTTTTGCCCTTTTTGGGACCTTACCGATCAAAATTTTTTTTAGTAAAATGATTTTTAGATTCCTGGGAGCTCGTTGATTCAAAAACCACAAAAAATAGCCTTACTCTATTTTTTTCTATTTGGAGGCCTGAAATGGGATATTTTGACTGCACCATATACATTGTCTAGCAATAAAACTCAGTTAACTAATTTTGAAACATTATGAATACTTCTGACAATTTTATTTGATTATCTTTTTTGTTCAACATGTTTCTCTTTTAGGGCTCCATTACACAGTCATATTTCTATACGAACATCAGCTTAACGAGTGTGTATGCATTATTTTGCTAAAATTCTAAGCAATTCAATGAAAAACCGGTTAACCGAGACCGGTACTTTGAGCCCGGTTAAAACCGGACGGTCTAACCGGCTTTGCGAAAAAACCGAAAACCGGGTTATGGGCCGGTTTTTGACATCCCTAATACACAGCACAGATTGTCGAATGAGCGAAACAAATGAAAGGCAAAAAGCAACAGCTTCCACTAATATGTTGAAGAAACGAGAGCCGAGTATAAAAGAGCAGATTGCAGATCCTTTTCTTATATTGTCGTACAGTCATAAAGGCTCCTTACGAGTTTTATCGCTTTCAAGTTAACTCCATCTGTTCGATGGAAAACTTTTCTATGTGACGATATACACACGTATGGGACATGGGGTAACGTAAAGTGAACAAAATGCATGTGAATATTTTAGCGGAAAATGTTCGTATGTAAGGCGAGGTATAAAGGACATAATAGACACAAGGATATGTGTGTATGTCGATTGAGCGTGAATTTTTTTGTCGGTTTATTACCCTTTCCCGTATCAACGTGAAAAGGAAAACTTTGAAATTTCAGGATACGTTTTTGGCTTTATTAATTTAAAACATAAAAGATTTTTTTTTGCATAGTCAAAAAACTGTATTTGTTGAAAATTTAAATTTTAAACTCAGTTTATCTAGCGAGATAGTCTCCCTTTTTTGTTACATAATATTTGACTCTCGATAACTGAGGAACCCTTTAACTGCTCTTTCTGCAATTTGGTAAACTTATAGAGCAACTTGTTGCCCGCATTTGCTGCAAATTTCATTTTCTACCATTCAGCGTTCGCAAGTTACAGGCGTCCAAAAACTTTCAACCTTGCATTTTTCTGATTTTCAATGAATTTTAAACAGCTCGCAAACTATTTCATGAAAAATTCATAATATCCAGCGATAAATTCAAGACTCTAGGTATCATCGTTTGGAAGTCTTTCCAAAATGCGATTTCAAGTGCAAAGTTTGACTTAGTACGATGCGTATTTATCATTAACTATAGATAAGCAGAGTTTTATGTTTAGGAATCATTGATTCGATAACTCGGCAACCCTAACCGATCTTTCTGAAATTAGCTACACTTATGGTAGGACAGTCAATAAATCGAAATGTAAGGTGTTAGGTCGCAAAAAATAGCTCGACTCTGGGTTTTTGGGATATTGTTAGGATAAATACCAGTATTGTACTACCAGTTTGCAACTTCGAAAAACCTGTGCTAACCCCGTGACCCTAAAAGAACCTCAAACATTTTTGACTTTTTCCATATTTTGGCTTGTAATTTTTTAAGAGTGCTTCCTACAATAAAGTAATCCACTGCACTTTTAAAGCTAACAAAATCTTCTTTAATTTAAGTGCAACCCCAGCTTTGTAGGTCTAAAGGATCCCCAGATACAGCATTTTAAAAGGGGTTTTTTTTTGTAAAAATAGTCCGAAATTGTAATTTTAGTTATCTTCCGGTACTTCATGGTCTCGTGAAGAATGGAACCACAGAATCGAACGGATCAGAGTGTCTAATCAATCTACGGGGAGTTCGTAAATCTAGTCGTAACGCCGTGAAAACTTCAACTTTCCTTGTAAAATCAGCTACCAACTACGCTACGGAAAGTTGGTTATGTAGCTTTTTGAAGCAAAACCTTGGAATCGAGGGCAGCAAGTGCGAGGCTTTGCCTCCTCATCTTCACGGGTCCAGCTCTAGCAATTGTTTCAAACTGTATCTTCCTGCACAGTATGGATGGCTACTTCGTAATCACAATGGTGGCAGCGTATATAATTGGAATGGTATGAATTTTAACCTTTGGCAGGACAAACAACATAAAAAATTATTGAATCGTCATAACAAGAAAAATAAGTTTAAGTATTCAGATAGTTCCAAAACCATTAACCCTCGCAATAATCCGCCCCCTAATACTAACATTCCAACTGGTCCTAAACCAACTACCAGTGCACTATCTCAGATTACTTCTAATAAGCCAACAGACATTCCAGTAACTTCTTCGTCCGTTAATTATCCTAAAACTCCTTCTTCTGATAAAGATAAGGCCAGTAAATATCCTGAAACACTTTCTTCTGTTCCAGTTGCTCCCGCGCACTCTTCAAGAGCCTCGCTTGACATTCCATCCGAGAAGGCAGGAACATATACGTGCACGGTAGCTGCAAGTTATTCTAACTTTGTTCGCGGTGATCCACAATTGCCATCTCAATCAGGCTCCATACATATCCCAAGCCAATCTGTCAACCATCCAAATACTCCAAATTTTATTGACCCACTAGTACCACCTGTTGTAAGACTCACCAAAAACTCTGTCGACGATCTCGAATGTCGATATTTATTATCCAGATTAAGAGATCACAAAATTTATGACAGCGTCCGGCTTTTTCTTGCGTATATGCCTGACGCACACGATACTACCTGCATCGATGGTAAAACAAAAACCAACCTCAAAGTTCTTATCCATCAAGAGGGCCTACCCACTGACGTAAAATCTCTACTCAACTTTTTCAATCGGTATCACGAAGAACTTGGGATGACTCAGGACCAGGTGAAACGTGACTCGGAAACGTATCGTTCGTTTGTATCTTCGAAACATATCTCCCGTTTGCAAAAAGTACGTGAGGACCAAAGAAAATATTACTCCTAACAAGAATACATTCCCTAACACTCCTAGATTCCTCTATCATAACTGCAGTGGCATGAGAGGTAAAATTAATAAACTTTTTCTTGACGCCAAATCTTGTCCATTTAACATACTTGTCATCACTGAGACTTGGTTAAACGATTCTTTTTTAAACGAAGAAATCCTCGATAGTAACTGGACCATTTATAGAACTGATCGTAACTATGACTATACCGGCGGTTCTAGGGGTGGTGGTGTTATGATCGCCATTCGTAACCCCTTTCCAAGTCTAATTGTTAAAACTAATTCTTATAATAGGTTTGAGCACGTGTTTGCCAAAATTCCCATAGAAAAAAATTATCTCTATATAGGTGTTTTTTACGTACCCCCCTGTTCCGATGAGTCCACTTATAATGAAATATATGAAATGATTTCTTCCTTCTTCACTACTTTGAACGATGAGGACAAAATTATTGTCTTTGGTGATTTCAACCGTCCAAACATCAGATTTATCGTCGATGAGAATGACAACAGACCTCCCAGTCAATCTTCTTGACAACATCGACTTTAATCTCATCAGCGCTTTTTATGAAAATGACTTGCAACAGGTTATCCGGACTTCTAACCAAAATGGCAAATAGTTAGATCTAATTTTTACTAATTTTTATGACGAGGTATATGTTAGTCCAACTCCTGACGCCGAGAATCTCTTCTCTAACACTTACCATCATTCCGCCCTCACAATTGAGCTTGTATATGAAAGTCTTTCATTCACTCAATCGTACAATAACGAAATTGTTTACGACTTTTTTAATGCCGACTATGATGGAATCAGTAATTATCTTGATTCTATCAATTGGGCTACCTATCCTTCGAGACAAAATCTTGATGATACCGTCCGTTCCTTTTACAGAATAATCTTCCAAGCTATTAGTGATTATACCCCCAAAATAAAGGAGCGTAACACACTTACTGAGCCCTGGCTGGACAGAGACTTGAGAAGTTTAAGAAATCGACGAAATAAACTGTATAAGGCTATTAAAAATAACCCCAATATTGAGCAATATGATAACTTGGCCAAAGAATTTTGCATAAAATCCCGTGAAGCTTATGAGTCTTATTTCAATTTAATGGGAGAGAAAATTATTAACGACCCCAAAAAATTCTTTGACTTTGTTAACACCAAACGAAAAACTAGAGGTTTTCCTTCTTCCATGTCTCGAGATACTACGGTATCTTCTTGTCCACAGGAAATTTGTAATTTATTTGCTGATCACTTCCAAGACAGCTTTTGCTCACATAAAACTCCGAGCCCCTTAACTCCACCGACCAATTTCAACCCCGAGTCCCTAATTGACGGAATAGTTCTTTCACTTGATGAAATCCTTAGAGCTTTACAGGAGCTGAATGTCAACAAAGGACCCGGCCCTGACTTAATTCCTCCCGCTTTTCTAAAGCAATGTGCTAATCAGCTGTCACTTCCACTGCAGATGATCTTCAATAAATTACTCCAACTGGGTGTCTTTCCATTTCTTTGGAAATACTCGCATATCACACCTATTTATAAGAGCGGTGATAAGAGTTTAGTTGACAACTATCGAGGCATCGCCATTCTTTCAGCAATCCCGAAACTATTCGAAAAATTGGTTTGCGATAAGCTCACTCCTATCCTTGACCCACTACTCAATGATCAACAACATGGATTTCGTAAAGGTAGGTCAACTACATCCAACCTTTCCATTTTAGTTTCTGACACCCTCTGTAAAATGGAAAAATGGTATCAAGTTGATGCGGTCTACACAGACTTTAGCAAGGCTTTTGATAGGGTTGATCACCAAATTTTAATCGATAAATCATGTTGTTTTGGTATTTCTGGTCTGCTTCTCAATTGGCTCCGGTCCTACCTTTGTGATCGGACTCAGTCCGGCAAATTCCAAGATTGTTTATCCAAAAGTATATCTGCATCCTCTGGTGTACCACAGGGCAGTCCTTTAGGCCCTCTTCTGTTTAATATCTTCATTTCTGACCTATCACAATTATTAACGGGTATACCTCACCTCTTCTATGCTGATGATTTAAAATTGTACAGCGCCATTAAAACGCATTCTGATTCGGCGCTTCTTCAATCTAAGCTTCAATCTTTAGAATTGTGGTGCACTCAAAACAATCTCTATCTTAATGTCTCTAAATGCCAGGTAGTCCCGTAAGACTAGTATTATAACTAATTCTTACTACCTTAATAATTTCGAGCTAAATAGAGTCGACCACATCAAAGATCTCGGTGTTGTTTTGGACAAAAAAATTTGTTTCAATTTGCATTATGACAGGACTTTATCTATGGCCTGGAAGCAGCTCGGTTTCATTAAAAGACGGGCGAAAGAGTTTAAAAATGTTTGGGTCACTAAATCCTTATACACCGCGCTTGTGCGACCTATACTTGAGTATGCTTGTGTAATATGGAATCCAGTGTATGAGAATTTGTCCTTTTTGCTTTGAGAGACCTTTATAATCCGCGTGACTTTCATAACCTCCCTTCTTATAATAACAGGTTGAATCTTTTGAATTTAATAACTCTTTCATCTAGAAGAACATTGCTTTGTGCCTGTTTTACTTTTGATATTATTAGTGGTACTGTTAATGTTGATCTCCTCTCTAACATAATAACTTTTAATGGTCAACAGAGACGCACTAGGCACACCCCTCTCCTTAAGGAGTACCAACACCATACTGTCTATGGCTATAAATATAATAATTTTCAATTCATATAGTATTCACTATTCTTCAGGCATGTCTAAAACTGTCTTCAAGAATAATCTATCAAAGGCCCTCTTCACCTCCCAGTCTCATTAATCCATCCTCAACCATTTTGCCTCTCACCCAATTTAATTGATTATTGCTAAGTGTTTTTTGATATTTATATTGTATGTATATTCTGCCTTGTTTGGTAAATAAATAAATAAATAAATAAATATCGGCTTAAATGCGCATTCTACGGAGAAAGTCATGTGAGATGAAGTTATAAACCAGTTACATAGCTGTATATATGTCGGAACGAATGGAATCGGACCATGGGCTCATAGGGCTGCCCCTGAAAATTAGGTTCTTCTAAGAAAAACTTTTTTTTATGTACCAATATATACCAAACTTCACCCAAGTGTGTTCCTAGTTAAGCCGCAAAAAATATCTAGGAACAGATGAAATTGGAACACTACGTCATAGGGCTGTCATACAAACCAACCCCTGGAAATTAGTTTCTTCTAAGAAAAACTTTTTTCTTTATGAACCAATGTTAACCAAACCTCACCCAAATGTGGTCCAAGTAAAGCCTGATAACATATCCAGGAATGGATGGAATCGGAACAAAAATGTTTAAAATGCTGCATCTTAGGATCCCTTGTGGTTTAGTTAGCTTTAAAAATCCAATAGACGACTTTGTTGTAGGAAGCACCTTTTGGAAATTACAAACCAAAATATGAAAAGAGTCCGAAAATTTCGAGGTTTTTTGAGGGTCACGGAATTAGCACAGGTTTTTCGAAGTTGCAAACTTGGTGGTACACTTCTAGTGTCCATCCTAACAATATCCCGAAAAACCAGAGCCGAGCTATTTTATGCGACCTAAAATCATTGGATGACTGGCCTATGGAGAAAGTTAGCGCGCACATTTCCTTCGAATTTTTGGTTTTTACCTATCACCGTTCGGAAGTTTGACATACAATTCAAACCTATAGGGTTTTGACTGATAATTACTGACTTAATATAACCCAGTGGTTCCCCATCTTTTCAGTTCGTGTCCCCCTTTCGAGGTCTGCTGATCTTGACTAAACATTTTTGGCCATTTTTCAACGCTTTAAAACAACGGATTACCCCTGGTGGATTTTGAAAGAAGTTCTAGTCAGAATGATGGTGTTGAAGCAAACCAATCATGAATGGCATAAATATTGGAGTTGTGCCCGCGGCCCCTTTCCCTAATCGTCACGCCTTCCTAGGAGGGCGCGGCCCCAGCTTAGGAAACACTGACATAGACCAATTTTTTTTCTGTAGTGTGAATACGCTATGAGGATTTTTTTTAGTTCAAGCGGTAGTTTAAGTGTCTGTTCACATTCACGACCACTAAACTACAGATTAACTGACAACCCAAGCCGCATTTTAAGTAGCCAGAACTATGGCTTCCGACTCCGCCACGTTCTGTTACGATTTTGGCACCCAAGTTTAAACTTCGGATCGGAACAAATCCTGTACTCTTTCAAACGTTCCAGCCAGGAAAAAATTAGAAAGTCGGAGAAAGAAGAACTGACTTAAGTTGGTTTATATTTTGACAATTCTTTTAAGATTTTATTAGAAAACTGAGAGGGCATCACTTTTTTTTCGAAGTAGAATATCCATTCCCACAGTCAAATTGGCGTGGCACGAAGTTTTCTCGTTCAAAAGAGGTGGCAAATGATGAAATATGTAAATATGCATTTGCTGCTCTCATATTGGAGAGGCTTCTACGTTTTCGCTACTAAAAAATGCTAGTTGGTAGCAATGCTTGAAACCATGATTGTACACCCGGCCCTAAATCAATGGAACTTGCAGATTCTCTCTCAATTGCGTGCCTACCACTCACTCAACTTACCTTAATTAATCAAATTCATCAAATGCTTTTCACTTGAGACGAACTATCTCTTGGTAAAAAACCATTCGCTCTTCGGTGTTTCTTCATAAACATCACGCGTTTCATCAACAACAAAGGACTAAAAATTCTTTAAAAGGAATATTTCAAATAACTTCCATTCCACTGAAACTACGTGGAAACCACTTCGACACTCCGATATTTAAAACTTCCCCCCAGTCACTAGAAATTTATCAGAACGAGCAGGTTAAATTTATTATGAAAACGGATGCACACTATACTACAGTCGTATGAGCATCAGAAGATTGATATTGGTGAAAGCAAATCGAAATGAACACTCATGCTATGCAATCTTGACGAAAAAGAAAAATGAAAAGATATCAAGTGGTTGCCCGCGTTCAAATAACGCGGAACGAATCGTTAAAGATATAGCCCGATGAAATACACGGAACATAGAGAGTCCTTGTTGGTGTGTACATACATATATATAAAACACAAACAAAGGATTTATTTCAAGTAGTTTGGAAAACTCTCGCTTCAACTCGGTTTAGGTTTATGAATTCCATTAAAAGTTTTCGTTGTGTATCGACATCGAGACAAGAATCTCAATCTATGAAAGTACCGCGGCGCGGCGCAGCGATGACTGGAGGGGGAGTCTTAATTAAGTTCGGAACTCCGTTTTCTTAATTCATCGACTTTTTTTCTTTGCTCTATGTATATGCATAGGTATATGTGTCGTTATCGCTTCGATGCTTTCTCCTGTATACGAACAAAGCGACGAGCTAGATCAAGGCAAAATGAACTAGCACTAGTAAAAAAAAGAATCCAAAAAGTGAACAAAAGTAAAAGGAGAGAAATTCATTGGACCAGAAGAAACTCAAGTGAGAGAGAAACAAGCCGAACTACGGGGCTCCTAACGTAATTCCGCTTTCCTATACTTTGCACGAGAGATATAATAGGGGTTGGTTGGTCTTTAGTCTAGTCTAGTCCAGGAGAAGAGGCCAGAGACAGATCCAGGAAAAGTTTTAGTTTGCGATTGTTTTATCCAATTGCCGATATTTCGATTGAATAGTTTGCCACGGACAATTAAGCACGTAACGTAAGCATTTATCTGTGTATCCTGTGATCCTGTATGTAGCTGTTCCTATAGGTGGCAACCGGTGATGTTAATTACGAAGTCAAGTCAAGCGTAGCATAGAGAGGTGTCTTCATTTAAGCTTTTTTTTTTCGCTGGCGCAGTAGAATGAAGTCAATGCCGTGGATAGGAGGCGATTTGGTTAATTGTAACACTGCCTATATTTGCTAAACATTTTAAGGCTCTAGCGGTGAAGGTTCAGCAATTATAGCCGCGTAAGGTGTTAAGTTTGACTTCTCTGCATAGCGAAATGATCGCATTTTGATGTTGAACCATCTTTTGCTCGATAATTTGGGAACTCTTATACCGACCTTTCTGCAATTTGGCACACTTTAAATTAAATTTCAAAGACTTTCCTATCCGTGTTCGGAAGTTACAGCTGCCCAAATCGCGCTTTTGTGTTTTCTAAATGAAAAATATCCATAATTCGAAAATCCGTGAGTGGAAAACTTTGATACTAAGTAAACTTGCAGAGCACCCCACGCCTAGATTTGGTGAAAATTTCAAGGGTTTAAGTGTCAATGTTCAGAAGTTCAGCGTCAAAAGATGCGATTTAAGGATGGCAATAATTGTTGCAAGTTGAAAATTAATTTATCTCGACATGGGCGTATCCAGCATTTCGTTTGCATGCACACCATTTTCCCAACTTCATGATCGCAGCTAGGAATTTTTTAGGGGGTTAAAAATGTAAAATAATCATCAGCAATTAAGATTTCCCGTAAATTTTATTCATGGCCATTGAAAAGTCAAATTTTACGAAAGGACAGTCAATAATTATTTGCATTACCTTTTAACGATAAACGGTATCTTCATATCTTTTACCTTTTTGCTGCTAATTACATTCAAATTGGTTACGATTACCACTTTTCAGACCATAGCACATCTATACTCAGTGTTTTTGGGATACTCGTGAATACAAAACCTTCGGGTCTGATTAAATGAAAGGCTTCATATTCGAAAGACTAGACGAAGCACAGAATTACAGGATCTGATATCAACCGTCTTAAGAATTACGGATTTCTTATTTTTCCCTACAAAATAAGCAGTAGCGTAACATATTGTGTTCGAAACCGAAATGGGGGCCCGCGCACAATGCAGCCTGTCCGATATAGGATTTACCATTTAAAGTTGCGAAATATACATATAAAAGCACTGACCACGAACATTTTTTTTTGTTGCTCTTAAAGGTCGACATAGACTATGCGATTAATTGAACAATCAAAGCTCGCTCATTTCTGGTGCAGAAATCTCTTTTTTTAGGTTCCACTGCCGAATTCGCTAGAGAAAATGAGCTTTCTCCACAGAAAATGTGCTTTTCCGACAGAAATGAGCTTTGATAGGTCAATCGATTGGATTACGTATAAATAAATAAATAACAGGCGCGACAATCCAATATTGGATTAAGGCCGCAGGATGTGTTAGTGACATCCTATTTCCAAGATCTTATCTGATTTTTTGTTGAGGTAATGAGATCAGCATCACGCTCAGCAGTGTTATTTATCCCCATAAATGGGTACAGGCGTCCCCCGGTTATTCGCCGGGTTAGGGACCGGAGAAATGGCGAAAGGCGGGTTTCGGCGAAAGGCGGGTTTCGGCGAAAGGCGAAGCGGAGACTTTTCAGTGCATATGATGCCCTAAGAGCTATAATTAAAATTCGTATTTTATATCCAAAAACTTCACAAATCCAAAGTAAACAATAATAAAAACAAAATTGCACAAAAATTGATTTCAATCACTTCATTTATATACTAAATCGAAAAGTTCATTCCATGTGGTTAGATGTGGTTGATAATGGCTGAGTTTTTGGTTTAAAATACGATTCAAAAAATCCTAGGGCACTGAAGAATTTTCTAAAAGCAAGTTTACCACTGCACTACCGGTGGAACTCAAAGGCATGGATGGCGGCCGAATTATTCCAAGCATGGTTTAAGGAGTCATTCATACCGAGTGTGGAAACTTTTTGTAGGGAGCAAAAAATCCCGTTCACAGTCTTACTATTTATGGATAATGCTCCCTGTCATCCGAAACAATTAAGTGATTTATATGACGAGATTTTCCTTCCGCCAAACACGTCATCCATTTGCGGCCAATGGACCAGACGTAATTGTCACCATCAAATCTTATTATCTACGGCGCACTTTTTCAAAAGCGATAGCGGCGATAGACCTCGATAGTTCTGATCTAATGTGCCAAAACACAACAAGCTGAAATCTTTTTGGAAAAACTTTACAATTTTGGATGTAATCAAAACAATTAGAGATGCATGGAAGGAAATCAATGAACCAATTTTCAAATGTGAACTAATTTATTAATCACTTAACTCATACATTAATAAATTTTATATGTTAAAGAAGCCCCACAGACCCTCCGATCGATTGGCGAGATTTTTTGATTGCGTTCTCAGTTGCTGGCTTTTTGACATAACCCCGTGGTCGTTCTTCATGCTGTGGTTGTGGCGGTCATTCTCCATCAAAAGTAGCAACAGATCTCCATCTTCCATCGCCAAAATCGGTATAATTTTCGCTATTTCGTGTTGTGTCTTGTGGACCGTGAGACTGTCAATTTCAGATTGCCCGATAAGTTGCCTAGTGTGTGTGCTGTACGGGCGGCAGATCGATTGTGCGCAATCGATTGACCAATAAATCGCTAGGTATGTGGCGCCCAAAAGGCGCATGGAAAAAACTACAGTGGATATCAGCCTACATTGAAGCTAGTGGGAATCTTGTGAACTATGCAACATCTGATGTTGTAGTGATGGCGAGACAGTTGGATTTAGATGTTTATCCGGAAGATGCGGAGGAGTTGCTTTCTTGACAAAATACAGAGTTAACTGACGAAGATCTTATGTCAATAGAAGAGCAGCGAAGATTCAATGAGGAAGAAAGCAACAACACCGAGCTACGAATCTTAACAATCAAGCAACTGGAGGAAGATATTTTAAAGGTTGAAGACGCTATGGCATTTTGGGAAATGGTGGACCCAAATTTTGAAAGGAGCTCAAAAGTCAACAGTGGCCCCCAAACCAGATAAGCTGCTATCGTGAGTTTCTGAGGGAGAGAAAAAACAAAGCGACGCAGCAAGTTTCCACACTCGGTTTGAACGACTCCCTAAACCATGCTCGGAATAATTCGGCCGTCATCCATGCCTTTGAGTTCCACCGATAGTGCAGTGGTCAACTTGCTTTTAGATAATTTTTCAGTGCCCTAGGATTTTCTGAATGGTAAATCATCGGTTTTAAATCCATATTGCCAACTGTGTTGGCACCCAGCAAAAAAGTCAACCGGCTTTAAATCCTGGCATCGTTTTTTCTTCCTGTCAAATGAAGGTTCTGGATGGCATTTTTTTCCAAAATAATGCCGTCTCGTCCACATTAAAAATTTGTATTGGCAAATATTCCCATTCGTCCATAATTTGTTTTAGTTCCGCGGTATATGCCTCGGCTGCCACTGTATCGGCACTATCCGCTTCCCCATCAATTTTAATGTTATGTAGATTGGAACGCCCCTTAAATCTATTAAACCACCCCTTACTAGCAACGGATGTTTCTTCCGTCTCTCCTCTTTCATTCCTTGGTGTTAAAAAGACTTAAAGCCTTGGTCTGTATAACTGAGGTATTCAGAGGAATATTGTAATGAGTCTGGTCCTGAATCCAGATGCTTAAAAGCATTTCTATTTCGGCAATTATACTGTCGTTTATTCCTATTATTTTTTTATAATTGTGCCCAATGTTCTTCGAGGAATATTTAATTTACGGCTGACAGACATTCCTCCTTCGGCGAGCTTTATCAAATCCGATTTCTCCTGCAACGTTAGCACTTTATGAGTTATTTTGACTCTTTCTTTACCACGATGCACCTAGTAAAGAAAAAAAAAACCGCGAGTTGTCGATTCTAAACAAAAACAAAGCGACTCGCGACGTAAATTTGTCTAAAACAAAATTCCTTCACAACTAAACAAGAACAATTTTGCAACGCGATTCGAAGAAGAACACACAGTTGTAAAAGAAACCTAACAGTGTTGGCTACAGACTCTAACATTAACCGCTTACTATAACCCAAAAGTGCCACCAAGGCGATTTCTAAACCGATTTGAATTCCCACAATTCTCAGGAATACTCGTAAATACGAAAAAAAAACCGGCATTCACAATGCAACTCATCATCTGGAGATGGATTCTGTTTAAAAACCGATAACGTTAACCACCAAAATTTATTTAAACGGAATTTATCTCCAGATGATGAGTTGCATTGGGAACAACGATTTAAAAGTTTTTGGTATTCATTCCTCAAAATTGGCAATTTTTAATTATGGCGAAAGAGTGGAACTTGTGGCGAATAGACGAATTGTGGTGAATTTTGAAAAGCGGCGAAAGACCGAATCGGCGAAAAGCGGAACGGCGAAAAGCGGGGGACGCCTGTACTAGTTTAACATCTGAGTGAGATCATAGTCCGTCACAAGCTCGTGGGTTCGAAAAACACCATGATCCATGGTGAGATTCGAACTCATGACACTATACACCGAAGGTACGCACACTAACCGCTAGACCAGCCAGACTACGATTGGATTACGTATGCCGACTCTAAAAAATAGGTATTGAGCAATTTTACAGTTCCTGCTGTACAGTATAATAAATGAATTTTGCTTTGCTATCTAGAAATAACATATTTAATTGTTGTTGGAAGAATAACCGCTATGTTTCTAAATAGGCGTTTAAGTAAAATACATAGTTCAAATTGCTACAGATTAAAACTTAGCACTGCTTGTTTACAAAATAGCAGCGATACGAATACTTATATCCTGTTAAAGCTTAATTTTTAAAAATAAATGCCTTAAACAACCTTTGAAACTAAAGTTATCAAATAAGCTATTATTTTTATTGCAGCGATTTGTATTCTCTTTTTTGATAGGAGCAGTGGCGTAGAGAGCTTTTCGGAGAGGGAGGGGACCTTTGACCAGATGTTTTCTTAGCAAGGAAAATGCAATTAAAAGGAGTATGGGGGATCGTGAATAACCTGAATTCTTACACTGACTAGTTTTTTGTACAAATATTAGGGAGACACCTTTTTCGCAGAATTTAAAGTTGAAATCTTTAAGTCTACCATACCTCTATAAAGATATAGTACAGTTTGCTGCCAATACACGATGTAATCACTAAAATTATAGCATCCGGCTTTATTGGCCGCCAACTAATAAAAAATATGTCCGTATAGGGTTCGGTCAGGATTCCAATATGTACTAGACTCGTACATCTATACCGGTATGGGCCAGGACCATGAATGAAGAGAGTCGTGCCAAGAGTGCGCGAGGTCACTTGGAGGAATCAATTAATAAATCCAATTACTGGAACTCGCCCGAGACAATTATCCTCGACGAGACAATTGAGTGGAGATGGCCTGTTACATGGGTTCGAGATCCTTTTTTTTTATGTTCCAATTAGAGGCAATCACCTACATGTTGTATATGCATTTCACACCCACGAATTGGATTTTGTTTTTGTCAGCGTTTACAGTGAGTTCTGCGAGTGTGAATGGTTTTAAATAAAACATCGTACGAGTATGTAATGCCAACAGTTCAAACGTACCTACATATGGGATTCATGTTCATACCCATATCTAGACCCCTGTACATAGTACGTAGTATTTTTGCATGGGGATATATGGAAATATGCTACGTTGTCAGGATTGTATTCATACAGACGCTAAAATTAAATTAAAAATAACGACAAGAGAGTCGCCGGATGTTGGTGAGATTGGAAGCAAATTGTATTCTATATGCATGGTGAAAGAATATACAATAAATAAAAATATATTTAATCGGAGCTAATTTGATTTCAGTGTTGACGGTGTTGTGCTGTGAGGTGGATTTTTCCAAGGGTTGATTCAAATATCTGTTTATCGAAATTCGTTTTGTATCAGCTCGGTTTCGTAAAAAACTCTATAGACCTGGAAATATTAAAAAACATTGACATTGAACACAGCAAGGTGTTTTTCAAAATTGTCTCGTCTCCAGAAACATTTTTCTTATTCATATTCAAACAATCACATAAATATTGAAAAATCTTATTTTCCCAATAGCGTGTCTAGATTGGCAGGATAAAAAATCTCTTAATCTGACATACATAATACAACTCCTTTGTATTATGCATGTCAGATTAAGAGATTTTTTTCAATAATACAAAGGATTTGTATTATGTATGTCAGATTAAGAGATTTTTTATCCTGCCAATCTAGACACGCTATTGGGAAAATAAGATTTTTCAAATCCTTTTAAGGTCTGTTGATGTCTGATTTTAAATATTTATAATAGGATAAATTAGGATTCCCATCTCCATTTACCTATAGCGATATCTTCGAATATTCGCGATTATTTGAAACGCGTTAAGTGAAATAAAAATTCGAAACGGTAACATTCCTAACAATTGTTGAGCATAGTCCTCCAACGTCGCCGAAATGTTTTTCAGATTTTAAACATATAACAGACATGTACGAGTATATGACTATGATTTTTCACTTTGGTAACTAGTTGGATGCGTTTTCATTCCACCTTTATGGCAAACAGCATTAACAACCCAGACGACGGAATGCATTCAAAACTAAATTAAATTTAAATTAGCACACTCTATGAGTAA
Source organism: Microchrysa polita (assembly GCA_949715475.1). Classification (NCBI taxonomy): domain Eukaryota; kingdom Metazoa; phylum Arthropoda; class Insecta; order Diptera; family Stratiomyidae; genus Microchrysa; species Microchrysa polita. Next base: position 16,827,269 of record OX454415.1, read on the forward strand.
TTAAAATTTTATTCGAGTTATTTGTTGGATTTTTAATGTACCACGCTGCGGACAACTGTATAGTGTCATTTCAGCTTTTATTAATTTATACGTAGTGCACCACACGATAGACTCTGACTGAAAATGAACCATGTGTACAGCTGAACGACTTATGGTATGCTCGGGCTTAAGGTTTTGGTCAGGTGCCTGAACTGGACATTTTTTTTATAAGGTTAGAGCACTACTCGCACATGGACCCCGACTGGACTTCGAAGATCTAAGGACAAGCTCAACGTCATTGTAGACAGCATTGTAGTTTAAAGTGAAGGATTCACATTTTATAGGATAAAAGACTATTTTAATTCCAAAAAACTGTCAAACACTTTCTTTTTCGATTGCCGTTTGCCTTTCTTTAATACAGTACCCAAAAAGTGTCGCACCACCTACATGCCAAACTCACCAATGTACATTATTTTAGTTTTGAAAAAAATGACCTTAAGTCTTATTTCTCTGTGAAAAATTCAAATTATTTTATTTTATTCATTTACCAAACAAGGCATTTAACACACAAATACTTAACCCTCGGATGGTTCAGGTAAATTTTACATACGTGAATGGTTCAGTGGGGTCTGACAGACCCCAAGGCAAAAATCGCTCTAAAACTTAAATTTTTGCTTTCTTGGCCCACAGTAAAAAGTTCATTGAATTTCCCACACAAAGTGTAGTAAAAATTACTACAAAAAAAAGCTAAAAAAAAATTTGACATTTAATCTTACACATTTCTTTAGCAAAAGGTTAAAATAAATGAAAACTATTAAATTTTAAATAAAATATTGTGAAATCACATTGCTACTGTAATTTTACCAACAAAAAATGTAAAATTAAATCAAGTGATTTGTGATTTTTCATCATTTAATGTAAAATTAAATCAAATGAATGTAATTTTTCATCATTTCATTTTTACATTTCGTAAATCTTGTCGATAGTATTCTGCTACGCTGTGTGGCGCACTTGGTTGAGTCGCCACTCTACGATGCTAGTAATCTAGAGGTCCGTAGATCGAATCTCGGCGTGGTCCAAAATTTTCGAACATGTGAGGATAGGAAATATATAGTGCTTGCAACATTATATACACTCCGAAATTATATGCATTGTAACGTTGACTCGAAATTGCCTATAAACGGCTGAGTTAACGTTAAGTTAATTTTAAATAAAAAATTTAATTTTACACATGGGTATGGGACTTGTTTCCCTCTATGAATTTAAAATTAAATCTTTGTTGGAAATGGGTTAAATATATTGATGTAATTTTAAATGCGTGTTGTAAATTTACAACTCTGAAAGTTGGCATCCAATTGCCTACTCTGAAAGCTGTAAAAATTTAAAACCGTGCCCATTTGTTTGAACTGGAAGTAACTGTGAAGCCTTTTGATTAAGTGGTATATAAAAAAAGTGGAATTCGGACAGTAGCTTTTAGTATGTGGAAGAAAAAATTAGGTGGTGTCAAATTTGAGGGTAATTTGAACTTATCACAAATAAATCAATATAAAAACTAAAATTATAACAAAATGTTATTTCTATTAGTCAAAACGTATTTAATACTAATTAACAAAGCTAAGTACATCAACATTTTTTAGCTAAAGTTAATATTTTTTCTTAAATCGGGATCCAAAGTTAGTCAATATTTACAGCATTCTTCTTCACAGCTTTTTCCTCGATAGTCTTTGCAGATTGGCTTTTTGCACTCGTTGCAATCGTATTTTGTCTTCCGATCATTTTCTCGTGGGCATATTAAACATTTTCGTCTCTTTGGAGGACCATCTGACCACATTGGATGACATGGGGCATCAGTCCCCAAAGATGGGGGGAAGGTGAAAAATTTACAAAATGTCTTCAACATTTTGCACTATGCTTCGGCGAATATTGCCCGTTGATTTCCTCCTTCTTAGATGAGGTTCGACAAGTGTATAGCCAAGTTCGCTGAGGAAGCTTTATGAATTATGTAAAATACCCACCTAATTACTACGCTCATAAAAGTCATTAATTTATGTCTTGACTTAAAGCTTCGGCGATTTTTTGGAGCTGTTCGCGAGCGAGATCAATGGCGCATCCGGTGCAACCACGTATCAAATGTACGATGAGCTGGAAGTATCGAAAATCATGAAGCTTCAACGTTTGCAATAGGCGGGGCATATACAATGAATGGACGATAATCGAATGCCAAAGAAGGTGATGAACGTACAACGAATTGACGGAGTGAGGTTGCGTCGACGACCGATGGCTCGCTAGGTGAACGCTGTAAGCGAGGACGCCAGTGGCGTAGATAGCTTTTCAGGGAGGAGGGGGATCATTTTGCAAAATTATTTATACTTTTACGGTTATAAAATGTTGAATTTCAGAATAACAATTTCTGTATTTATGACACTTCAACTTAGCAGTTTTTTTGGAGCAAATTTTGGTGCAATTTTGCCATATGAAAAAAACTGAGTCCTGAAAATTTGGGCTTTTTTAACTACGGTGAGTGAATTAACAGTATTCCAATTTTCGTACAAATTTTCACTACTGTAATTAGAGTATCAAAGCTTTGTATTGGATAATCGAAATTTTCCTAACCCCAACGATAATTCCGTAACCGGTGTGTTCGGTATGAGAAAAATAGTTTTAAAAAATCAGTCTCGTTCTTGCAGTTATTTGTATTTAAAGAAAAGTAAAAAAACGCACACCTTACTGTCATTTTTCGTCCACTGTAACTGCAAATCTTAATATTTCTCAAATTTTCTTTTATGCTCTACATCCCAAACCAAAAATAACTTTTTTGTTTTGTTTTAAGTTCAAATAACTGTACTGTAAAATTGCACTGGGACCTTCCGGCAAGTAATTTTAAAAGTTGGCGCATTGTCCCTAGTTTTCATAATGGTATGACGTTTGCCTATAATTATTCCCTATTGGAAGCAGAATATTTTTTCAAAGACCTGAAACCATGGCAATTTTTACCCAAAAATTGCAACACTCAAAATATCAAAAAACCTCTGGTGACTTATTAAGTTAAATTTTGAATGGGAATGGACGTTATTTGACTCATTATTAACTTTACGGGTCTCCAGAGGTCTTTTGATATTTTGAGTGTTGCAATTTTTGGGTAAAACTATCTTTCAATTTTGGAAATTTCTGCAAACATTTTTCTTTAAAGATTTAGTTAAAAAAAAATCTTGGTTATAGTTTTGTGAGTTCTTCGTATTAAATACAATAAAATTGCGAACAACTGGAGAAAGTTAAGAAAGTCAAACAATAGAGGACGCTCAAAAATTAGAAGCAGTTTTGCAGCGTATACTCTTCATTTACATTAGCTTTCCATTCTCCTGAAGAAATCTTTATAATCTTAAGTACTGTATATTTCCCCATTGGAAATTGCGTTTCTGTGGAAAAGCACTCCGTGTTCCACAATATTTTTAAATTTTTAAAACGAATATTAAGACTTTCCGGCAACAAATTTTCAATCACTGCTTTTAATTTTTTTAGCAGCACTTCTAGACTACTTCAGTAGTGCTTGCCTGTGCGAATTGCAGATCCAATACGAAAAAGTATATTAACGTAAGCCCTGTGCTATAGTGTTTCTATTGTATCTATTAGAGTTTGAGGAAGTGCTATATTTTCTATTGCAGTTCTGGAAATGCTTCCACGTTTTTACTAAACACTATACACATTGAATAATTCCACCAAAACTTTACTTTTGCTTTGTTTTACGTACCTAAAGTAATAATAAAAAATGTGTGACCGAAGGGGGGGATTGATCCCCTTAATCCCCCCCTTATCTACGCCACTGGAGGACGCCCATCAGGTGCTGGGCTTACGAAACCGCGACAATTGGACGTCAACGATTCAGGCGGCGAAAGCCCGCCGTCGGCTATCGTGCTACATTGATGATGATGATGACTATAAGGTCATGAAATTTTTTACTAAATATGGGCAGTGCCGTGCTCTATACAAATCTATCAAATTATAAAATTTTCCACTGATGAATTCCCGAGTTATGGAAAATTTCGACTAGAAAACATAAAAGTGTAATTTGGGTGGCCGTCGCTTCCGAACGTGGATAGGTAGGATCATAAAATTTGAAGGAAATATAAGCGTCAAGTACTTCTATAAGTGTGCCAAATTTCAGAACGAAAGGGTTTCGGAGTTTCTAAAAAGTCCTAATCATAAAAGTGCAATTATCTTGCTAATTATCGATCGTGACCCTGGTCACCTTAACAGCCAAGACTGATCACAGGCCTCACCGATCAGTTTACTATGTAGTGCAGTGGCGCAACTAGAACCTTGTCCTGGAGGAGGCTGTGACTATACATATTACTGTTGGTAAAATTTTATAGCTATGGTGCTATGGTCTTTCTAGGTCCTGCTGCAACTACCCTTATTTTGAATGCAAATTTTTTGTAGCTTAGCTTTTTGAAGACGTGAAAGTATATTTGCAATCAGCACGTTCTTTATTTATTTTCATGAAAACCCAATTCTCTTTGCAGCAGTAAAACTGGTGAGTTTACACAATAGAAACTGATCAAGAAGACTTCTATAGATGAGAAGAATTTATTACCATACTTTACCATGTTCCTGATTCTTACGGACTTTCAGGAACTGGTAAATGTTTCGTAATCGTCGCTATATAGGGGGTGGATTATTTTCTACAATTTCGGCTCAGATTTTGGTTGGCCACTTAGATCTGGTTCCTATTTTGCTGGTGCAGTAACGAAGAGTAACACCCAAATAGAATTTATTCGGTATTCCCTCCGATATGGAGTCTATATAATTCCGATACGATAATCTATATGGGCGATGTGCCTACACCGCAGTTCGAGCAACACGAAACCATGGAGCGGTATAAAGAACGAGGCAAGGAAGGAAGAATCTACATAATCAAAATAAGTCACTTTATACATATTTCCATTCTTATGCACTTCAAATATTCAGTTTAAAGTTATTGCCAGCAATTAGTGAATTTTAGTATACAAACTGAAAGGAATCGTACATAATTCTAATTACACAATTTTCCCCATTATTCTTCAAACACTTAATCCCGAATCTTTCCCAAAACATCGGTACCTACATACACACATTCATTATTCTCTCTTGACTGCCCTATGGCAACTACTCAAAACGTTTCGAGGACAATTGTCGAAACCACAAAACAACTTGAACTTTGAAATGAGGTCTAGTTCACAAACGGATACTCATAGCCATAATGCACCAAAAATGTCGACATCCAGAATGAGAGAGACTTCCAAATGACCCTTTCAACTCAACGTCGTTACCCAAATAAAGGCAAAATCTTGTCGTCTTTCATATGCCTTACAGTTAGCCATAGCCAACACACAAAAACTCATTTAATTGGAATTCGGGTCACTGCGAAAAGGATATATAGTGCAAAAAGCTTCTGGTCAAAAGTATGCTACGATTGTACGAGTACTGCCTAAGAAGAACTAACAGCGTTCATGTTCATAAAAAAGGATGGCTTCTCTCTATATTCTTGAATCCAACAATTCCTCATGGACACGTCTCCTACCAACCAGGCACAATATGCACGTATGCATGAGCACGAACCCCACATAGCAATAGTTCTGGCCCCGGCTATACTATTTATATCGCTATATTGAAGAAACACAACACAATGAAAGAATTCAAAGCAAAACCGAATTTCATACAGAAAACAATTTTGTGAATGTTGTTCAAATGAAACATATGGAAATTGGTTGTTGGATATTGTTGCTGTTGTTTTTGTTATGTGTCTCTGTTTTATCTGTTTTCATTGTTTTTTTTTTGTTCTGCAGAGAGCAGAGTAGAGTACTCGATTCGTTTTGCCAGGATGTATGGTCTGGTGTGATTTGATCCCGGCGAACTGATGTTACCTCTTTTGAGCAGTTTGTAAACTCGAAACCAAATCCGGATTAAGTTTTCGTTTTTTTATTTTGCTTTTGTTTCAACATTCATGTTTAACAATAGGTTCGATGTCCTTTTTGTGCGGATATAGTGGATTCAGCAACGGGAGCTATTGGGAAAACTGTTGTGTACATACTATATATAAATTTTTTCTATTAGAGACATTCTATTTTGTGTATAGAGTTGTTAATTCGCTTGCTCTGAAGTTTATTTTCTGTTTTTCGAAACAAAGTGAAAGGATTTTTTGTTATGCAGGCTTCCATAGGGACACTTAAATTGATAAGCTTTATTGTCTGTTTCTTTCATGATTGGAAAACATATTGGGAAATCAAGTTGCGAGAGCAATTTTGTGCAAAAAAAATTTGCAAGTGGATGAATTGAAATCTACTAACAAATCGAAACGGGGACGTAGCCAGGGGAGGGGTACATTAAGTCCGGATCCTTCCCGAAATGTTTTCAACAACCGCCGGAATTTGAGTGATGATAACATTAAATAGTGAAATTATGCAATTAACACATTTTTGTTTAGACTGTGTGTACGCGCATTAAACATTTCCGAATTTCAATCCACAATTTTAAGAAAAACCAACCCTTCAAACTAAGTTACACGGAATCTATAGGAAAACCTGCGGTTTCTGTCGAGAATTATTACACAATTCACTTGGAACAAAGTTATCACATTACTTTATTTATTGGGAATATGTATTTTCTAAATTTCCCCCTAGTCCCCTAGGGACATGTTTGCGCATAAGCTAAGAGTTTGAAACTTGCCGCTGCACAGGCCCTGAGCATTGCTACAAAAATAAAAACGGAATTTCAAATTTCGAAACTTTTAGATTCAAATCTTATTTAAAACATTAAATAAAACTGCATGAATAATATTAAACTAAGGTGACCAGACTCCCGAAGGCTCAATGCTGTACACATAGTTACTTGCGGAATTAAGATTTCAAGCAAATCCGTCAAAATTTTTGAAACCGAGCGTCGGACCTCTCCCGAAACAAAATCCTGGCTACGTCTCTGCAAATTATTATCCTACCTTCATTTCTGTAAACAGAATTTAGTCCAGTACAATTGGTTCAAAATAGCCCCAAACCTCAACATAAAAAAAAAAAAAAAATTTTTGATGCCAAATTGTTGAATACACTGCCTAATATACGCAGAAAAAAGTTACACTAATTTGCGCCATTGGTTAAGGGGAGGGGTGGCAAAGGGGTGAAAATTCAGTTTCCTGCAAATATCTGGAAAACTATGTGTCCGACCTTAAAATGTCCTGAGGACGAAACAAACTACATAAAATTACCTTTGCAATGATATGTAACACTCTAGAGATTTTCTCAGAAAATTATACCCTAGACTCAAAAGTATTATAGTGAATTTACATTTTGCATTGTAACTCTTGATAAAATGGACTTAGGATCATAAGATCTTGTCCATATATTGTTAACAAAACTTGTTTGATTTGTACCAAAAATTGAAGTGCTCCGCCCATTGACGCCCCCTCACTCCTCCTAGCACTTTTCAAAAAGGCATGCCTGTAGATCCATTTCAAATTAAGCTAGGCAGATCAAATTTGGTGGGGTGCCTAGTCTAAGCCCCATTATGCTCCTTACTAAAAACTATTAGCATTCTATCAAAACTAAGGGTACCCCCCATACAAAGTGACCCAAACTTCTAACAAATTTTACATTTTTTCACTTCTAAATTCTACCTAAAATAGAAAAAAATTTATCTCTTAGAACGTCCTTATAACAGTTAATTGTAGTCTTCTGAATTTATATCCGAAAGTTTGTACCAAAGCGTGCCTTAGAAGTACGAAAAATCGAGTTTGAAGGTTGCTAGTACACGTTACTCGAAATATTCGCAAATAGTCTTAGAACTGGTATCACTGACCTTTAAACCCAATTTTTTGATACTTGTAGCGTACGCCTTGGTACAACCTTTTGAATATACATTCACAAGACTACAATTAACTGTTATAATGACGTTCTAAGAGATAATTTTTTTCCTTGTATTTTACATAGAATTTAGAAGTGAAAAAACGTGAAATTTCTTAGAATTTTCGTTCACTTTGTATGGGGGGTACCCTTAGTTTTGATCCGATGGTAATAATTTTTGGTTGGGAGGATAGGCCTTGATCTGCCTGGCTCAATTTACAAAGAAGCTACAGGCATGCCTTTTTGAAAAATGTTAGGAGGAGTGAGGGGGGCGTTAATGATCGGAGCACTCCAATTTTTAGTACAAATCAAGTACATTTTGTTATCAATATATGGATGGACAAGATCTTATGACGGTAGGTATATTCTATCAAGAGTTACAGTGCGAAATGCAAAACTCAAAAAATGTAAATTCACTATAATACTTTTGGGTCTAAGGTATAATTTTCTGAGAAAATCTCTAGACTGTTATATATCGTTACAAAGGTAATTTTATGTAGTTTGTTTCGTGCTTAGGACATTTTAAGACCAGACTCATAGTTTTCCAGATATTTTCAAAAGCAAACAAGACTGATTATAGTCTTCACCAGCTTATTATGATGTAGTGCTATGACAAACTTTTGAGCCAGAAGAGCAAGATTTGAGAAAGAGCGAAATTGTGTTTTTTTTTTCATAACGGCACGTATTATCTGGGGAAGGCTATAGAACTAGGACTTTGTAGAGCTTCAAGATGAACTTTTTGAAATACAACACAGCAGAGGAGACAAAATTCCCTTATGAAAAATGTATGACTCAATATAACGGTAAGTTCTAGCATGATAACTTTAAGTGTCGGAATTCTGAAGCACTATTAATCTTTGACCAGCATTCGATTTCATGTAATTTTAAATAGTAATTTCCTAGAGCCCAAAGGTAGACAATTAGGACATTCTTCGCTCTGGATAATTTGAAATCGGTTAGAGGAGTGATTAGAATTTTTGAGTGTGTGTTGTATCTTAAACCACTACCCTCACTGACAAACATTCCACCAAGTATCACAAATTACAACGCCTAACCTGCATGGGTGGGCAGAGTAAATTTTTGTCACAAGACGTATTCGCGGGTCAAATCCCATAAATATTCTTCTACAAATATACCTAACCTAGTATACCGGTCTTCACAGTTGGAAACATTACATGATGCTTCACAGGTCCTCAACCCTGGTCGTACGGAAAATGGCAACTTATTCCTAGTGGTACTTGAACGATGAATATGAAGCGTAGCATGAAAGAGGAGCTGGAGTTTTGGAAGCCAGCACCAGGCTTTTTGAAAGTTACAGCCGTTCAAAGATGCTACCCATGACTAGAGGTACGGAAATTTCGTTTTTACGAAATAGATGCGAATTTCAGAGAAATTTGCTCATTTTTCCGAATTGAGGCGAAATATTCAAATTTGTACTTTTTCCACGAAATGTTAATTTTTCTCGAAAAAAAAACAATCAATCTCTCTCGATTACCGTAACTCCTAGTGGAGCATGGTGCGTTGATGACTACCGTGTATAGTTCATCAACGTTACAAAGACAATTGAATTCGGGGTGTGATACGGTTGTCAGCCATACCACTTCCTAGTCGCATTGTTAGTTTATTATTCTACGATAAGAATACTTCTTATCATCTTCTGAATAATAAACTTGCGACGAGTCGTGCCGAGTTTGGAAACTCGTTTCTCTATGAGTGTCTATTTCACAAAGTGGCGACCGAACGATCACGGCCACAGAGCACGACGAAAAAAAAAACAATCAATAGTGGAAGATAATTTTTTTTCTCAGATTGATTTTTTGTCAAAAGGTTCCCTTTAATAAGAATAGAGAAATTTCCAAAAATGAAAGAGTTGCAGGCGAGCACAATAGCTTGCCAGACACCGAGCAAGGTGTTTAGTCGAAGGTTGGATGAATGAACTTTGTTTCCTGCATCGGGTTTTTTTGTGGTTCGATGAGCCCCAAAATTAAATTGAAATTAACTGTGCATTAAAAAGCGAAACAGTACTCGCGGGTTCTGCCTCAGAAGTTTGTTTCTCTTTTTACCGTAACTTGTTTAGGGGCGTAGTCGACTTTGACGTAAGTATTGTCAAAAACATTTATTGACAACTGAACTCGTAGTATCATTCAGTATAGGTTGGCTACTTCCTAGTCGATTTTATCGCTTATTACTATTAAAAATTTCTGAATGAAATGTAATCGTGACTTTACAAGTCGTTTCATTGTGATTCTCTAGAATTTCTAGTTTAATAAATTTTAACAACAACAAAATGTACAAAATTATGTTTTTATGTCAATTTCAGCGAAATTTCTAATTTTCAAAATTAGTTTATGCGAAATTCCTGTTTTTTATTTGCGAAATTTCCGTACCTCTACCATGACCAATAAAATTCCATGGGGTATGGGCAAGGGCAATGGGAGTATTTTTTTCGATTTTTTTTACAGTGCGGGGATGTACCGGGCGATTTAGAGGATGTTGGGGCGCACATTTTGCTGGAAATTTCAGAGTCCTAACCGTATCGGTTCGAAAGTTACAGCCGTTCAAAGATGCGACCCAAAACCATAGGGGTACCAAGGGCACTAGGGGTCTATTTTTTCGATTTTTTTTTATAGAGTGGTGATGAAACGGCCGAAATAAAGGAAGTTGGGGCGGAATGACATGTTTTTTCTCAATAAAGTGTCCTGCTCGATCGATTCAAGAGAAAAAAATCACTAGGCATGCGTTATTTTCAAAATCTAATTTGTAATGGACGGCCTTACAAAACAACACGGAAAGCAGTTGCTAAAATTTATACAAATTTTAAAATCGTATTTATTGATGCTGATTCGAAACTTTAACACGTGGAACATGGGCTATGACTTTTATACTACCATAATTATTCAGGGCTATATATTTTAAGCAGATAACGGTAAATATATTGTTTTTTTTTTCTAGAATAATTTGTGCCAGAATTTTAAAATGCTTTGATTCATTAAACCACACTGAATGAGTCAAGGAGCCGCTTCCGAGACGCCCTTTGCTAACCGCTGATGTAGGGAATTAGGTTTCATTGTGTGGTATTGCGAATGCTGTACATTTTGCTGTACATTTCCCAATGCTGTACGACAGGTCAAAATGCTGTACGTCTGCTCAGCTTATATTAAACTCATCTCATTTTTTAACAATTTCCCCAGAGATATAAACATTTTTTTTGTTCGACCATACATAACCATCCGCAACTGATGCGATGCCAATCTGCCATTTAACCTAATCCAATTTAAATCGAATTAAGTCAACAGCAATCCACAAGCAGATGAAATCATGACCTTATCTCGCTGTCTTTTTTTCTTCGCCGCAGTCCGATTCAAGCAGCAACTACATTTATCTGTCTGTCTGTATCCTGTATGTAAGAAGTATATTTCGTTTTTTGTTCCTTTGCCGAACGCCATAACTCGCATTCATTTTGCCTTCTTCAATTTTCATTTCCATGATTGTTAAGCCATTATCCTATGCTATATACCCTTGGTGGAGCATAATTTATTTAATTGCAATACAAAAAAGAAGAGGATAAGAAGAATGAGAAGCACGTTTATATTCACCATAAAATTCAGAGAATCATTCTCTTTAAATTCCGGATAGCTTACTATTATTTGCCATAAGAATAGCTTCTCCATTAGCATAATAGCTTACTACAGGCTTTTCCTTTTTTTGTAGGGATATATGTATGTACGTCCCTCCCAACGTGTTGGGAACGGATTTTTTTTTGGTTTTTGGTTTGTTTGAATCTGATCTGCCATTTTTTTTTAAATATATGTACATACTGTAGTGATATAGATGAAAATATCTGGGTGTTGTAGGATTGCCTTCGGAATTTCTAACCTGAAGGAGATTCGTTCAGTACTAGTTTTCGGTGGAGCTCAGACTTAGGTTTATCAGAAACACCATCTCGTGCACATAAAGTAAAACTAGTCATTCCACTATGTTCCCTTTCCGGGTAAGTTCCCCTCCCTTTTGCGTCATGTTCATTACATATAGAATATCGGCTTGGAACCTGCACCTTGACGATAGCCATAAACTTCGTCGTATGTGCGTCGAAAACGAAATCTTAGCGTCTCTCTAAGGAAAAGGAAAAGATTCAAGCTTCAAAAGACTAAGCAAAGCGAGAGTTTGCGGAATCTCATTATTACAATTCAACCTTTGAAACTACAGTCAGTGGCGTATTTAGAAAATTCTCGAAGGGGGGGGGGGGGGGGCACAGAGTACGAGACTAACTTGGTACATAATGTTTTGGTGTGGGGATACCCGGTAGCATCAACATAGGAAAAACATTTATAAGATTGAGGGATCTTGGCAAGGAGCTGTAGTTTGTTCAACTAAGTCTACCAGATAGCATTTGCACTGTACTGGTTGATAAAATTTAAATTAAAGGCAGGCATTAGTGTAATTAAGCAGATCTACACATATGGTACGTTGTTGATCACAATGTACCTAGACACGCATGATTCGAAGCCTACATAAAAACAAAGTTTGATTTCAATATAGAAATGTGGTGTTCAGAGCTGCGAGTGTTTTGCATTTTGGGTTAATTACACCAAAAGTTTAGTTTTCCTGACAACATTATTATGTATTATTATTTATTAAGAGCAAACATAATACAATTAAGTAGATCTTAGAATAACACTAGCACTAGCTGCCTTGGCCTTCGGCTTTTCCTGAAAACAAATTACGGAGGGAATAACAACAGTTTGCGTAGTGTAGTTCGACGGAGTCTGAAGCCGAAAAGGAAATTTTTCGATTACTTAATTTGCTATGGAATTAATGCAATGACCATTTCCATATGACATAAGGGATTCCAGACGGATCACTTTTCTTTGGAGGAGAAATTTCAAATATCGTCCAAAATTCTGCCATTTTCAGCCAAAAAGTTGTCCTGGCTTAGTTTTAAAAGGAACACCGATGAAAAACTGATACAACAATTTTTTGCTGACATTGTGGTGTTGAATTCCTTGGCAAGTTTAAACGAATTTGAATGAAAACTTAGGATTTACTGAAAAAGAAGCCTTTGTATGTTTTTTTTTTTTTCAAAAATATAGTGACAGATTCCGTAAGATCGTAACAAGTGTCAAATACTGTTTTACAAGTACAATCCAGAATCCTAGGAACTATCCATGGCATAGAGCCTGGAAGTGATCGATTAATTAAAATCAAGCAAAAAAAGTAAGCAGAAAGGTATGATTGCTTGTTGTTTCCATATTTACTACACTAGCTTCAAATCTGCGTAGAGTATCTGCAATACAGTTTAAAACGGGTACTAGATGGTAACCTGAAGCAACATCTTTGCGAAAAGAAATGAGAAGGGATCGCTACGATGATGTTTACTTCGTGAAAATTGATGCATTGAAGAAAGTACCCCAGGCAGACAGAGGGCACCACAGGCCTTTGTTTTAACCGTAGGAATTCGAAAATTTATGCTAAAAATGTTTTCCCATCAAAACACTTCAATTTTTAGCATCTGGTTTAAAGACCTTTACAACAGCCCCAACGCGAATTTACGGCCAAATTAAAATTAAAATACACAAGCCCGACCGATAAATCAGACCGATTGTTTCAAATATTTATCAATTCAGCGGCTTACAAGACATCGATTCCGGCAAAACAAAAACATTGATTGATTCTTCTCAACCAATATCAACATAAGATGGCGTCACTTCACACATGACCAGAGTTTCAATAGCAGTCCTTATTTCCGAACAGATTCATGTCACTTACATCAGGAGACAAAATTGATGCCAATACGTGACCACAATCTCCTACTCTCAAAACAGTATCTTGTTGGTTGCTATCGTGAGGATCATCCCAATAATTATCTCATGGACCGAATTCCTCCACCACGCCTGACATCGTGGTTTACGAGACCTTGAGAGAGAGGTTCAGGGATACAAACGGGACCCTTACGATGAAGTTACATACCGAGCAGGGTTGCCGTTTTCAGATTTCTGAGTGTAACATTTATTTCATAAAATTGTAACATTTTTAGGTTGAGTGTAACAAATTTGAAGATATTGGTGTTAATGAACAAATTAACCAATAAATTTGTACAGCTCCGAAATCAATTATTGCTCGCACAAATAGTGGAGAGTTATAAATTGAAACAAAAGGTTTGGAAATGACTCTGACTTTTTCCGAAAATGTTATTCAATCTCTTTCACAATTTCTCTATATTAAGGTGAATCCATGGATTTTACGAAAAATTCACGTAATAGTTGTACCCAGTATTTGTAAGGTATTATAAAACAAATTTAAAAGGTAATGTGGATAGCCAGCATTTCAGGGCACAATGAAGCTTTAAATAAGGAAATAGGAATTTCGCAATTATTTTTTTTTTTAACGAACCCACGATTTGAGAACAGATGTAATACAAATGTTTAGAAATCTCGCAATTATTATTGACACTGCTCTGCACAGAAGCTTAGTTTCCAAATGATTGAACGGGCATCCCAGTTCTTTATGCTGTCTCAAAATGAGATGCTCCTTCTAGTGCCTCGGACAATGCTTAAGCTTTCAAAGTGAGTGCGAAAAAGGCTCAGGGCCCGTAAGTAAAGATGTCGAACGTTGTCTTACAAGTTAGCCATCTGCTCTTTCCTGTTCATCAAAATACTCGTACCATCAAATCACTCGCAAATCAATTTGAATTTTCTCGTTCCCTTTCAAATGTTGGTGCCTATATGAAGCTTGGATTCCAAATTTTGCCTAATGGCAAGAAAAAGCATTGGCTATCGCAAATATTTCGCTTGAATCTGCGTCAAGGTGGAATTCAATTCTTTTTTTGAACTGATTCAAAGGCTTGGCGCAATTTAGCTGGTACATTTGAATGACGAACACTGATCCTGAATCAATGAAGGACCAGCAAAAACGGGCACATAATCCAGGGGTATCAAAATCAAAACCTGACCTAGGCCAAACGGGCGAAATTTGGTGGATCGATCAACACATAATTTAAGTTTTTAGAAGCTATCGAATTCTTGGCGAGTTTTAATACATTTCTTAGATTTTAGTTCAACACCTCAAAATTTCAATTTTACAAACATTTACATTTTCTATTTTCTACGATCTGGCCGCGGGCCTCACAAAACTGCGATGTGGGCCCCAAGTATGTCATACCTTACTGAATCGATGGGTGCATAAGGAGGTTTTCACACTTACGACAGATTACGTAATCTGCGCCAAATTACGTAATCTGGGGTCTGATTAAGCTTCAGATTAAGTAATTTGTCTATTGCAAATCAAGTACCCAGAACGACTTGATTTTATTCACCATTCAGGCGAGGTGAATTGTAATACAATTTAAACGTCAAAATGTCACTTTTAACGTTAAATGTCTTATTTAATGTCGAAAATTTGATTTTTAGTGTCGAAAATTACGTTTGGGGAAAACGAAATTGACACATATGTACATACATACATACGTTACATGCCCATACTCTTGAGAAGCATAGCCTTAGATTATTATCAATTTTAAAAACATCTTCACTTTTTTCTAAACACATCACTTTATTTTATAAAATCTTTTACCACTTCAAACAATTTATCTTTTTAGCCTTACTTCTGAAAACAGATTGTCACTGAGGCGGGGGTCTCATTATGAGTCTTACCTTTTAGTTCCTGCAAATTTTCACCATTTGCAATGAAAAACATGGTCAAATGAATAACTTCCCGCAAGAAATGGTCCATACTTCTGTATTTATGTATCATCATCCCCTGGCAGTGACAAGATTCTACCTCATCGGAACCTCTTATTATTGATTTCGTGTGTTCCACTGAATATTCCTATCCTCATTGCTTTTTCACAAACTGTTTCTGGCATTTCTTTATTCATAACGCAATCGGCGGTTCCCCTGATTATCGTCGACAATATTCTGATTTTTGTAGATTTTTGTAATGTAGAAAATTAGAATGCCGTCGTCAATATTCCATATCAGCAATTCTTTCTTGAGAAGCGAATTACATTTCTTCTTCATTCTGAAATGAAAATCATCTTGGGACAAATTTTCAGTCACGGTTTCACTTCGTACTATACTTGGAAAAGTAAAAATCATCTCTTTTTCGAAAGGGAAATACAAAAATATTTTTATTTATGGTATTTAGCCAAAATACAAAATAAATTACAAAAATTGAGTTACATAACATTATTTGTGCGATATTATTTGACAAATCACTAGAAAATAATATAATTTTGTCAAAGTCAAAATGACTAGATCAGGTAAAGATAGTGTGAACACCAAATTCACCACAGCTTGATTTCCCTGATTAAGTTCCGCAGATTACGTAATCTGGCGTAAGTGTGAAAACCTCAAAATACTTCTTCATGTCACTTATAGTAGAAAAACATAATTCAGTTCTCCACTCTTGCCCGATTGTAACTAAATTGGTCGGGGTGTAACATTGTAACAAGAAATTGGAAATTGTAACAAAATGTTACAATTGTAACACGAGTGGCAACGCTGATACCGAGCCGCCATCGAAGCGATCCACACTGAAGAAGTGAATCGGTCTATTGCGAGCTTAGGTGCGGATAGAGTCCTCTCAGAGCGCCCACCAATAATTTCGCCTGAGGAGATTCGGCTCCCGAGAGCTTCGGTCGGGCTTTTGTTCACGCCTTAATTCGTACCATTCTCGCATAAACCCGGACTTCCAAAACATATGTCCAAACTGCAATGGTACTCCTCGTGATGTGGGTAATTTGTTTCAATGCCCCGCTGTGCCCACTGATCTTACCCCTATATCGCTGTGGGAAACCCTATCGCAGCAGCTATGTTTTTGTCCTTAGACCACACGGACACAAACATTGACGAACAATAACTCTTACCAACATAGATGCACAGAGGTTTCACACCTTCCTGCACCGCTAAAAGAAGAAGAAGAACAGATTCATGTGGAGATTGGGCAACGTTTCATCACCACCTCGTTGCCCCGACATAACCATAGCTGCTTCTTATTCTCTGAGAGATCTTGTTCTTGAAACCACGCGTCTATGAAATTAAACTAAACCCGTTGGCAAAACTGAAAGAGGTCATCAGTGAGGAGATCTGGTGAATTGAGAAGATGATCTGATGATAATGTTTCGAAGAAGAACTCCAAAAGTTTTGTAACGGCAACGCTCAACATAAAGAGGGAACATTTGGTACTGCAGTTTTAGTATGATGTGAAACAAAGTTTCATGTGCTTACAGGGGGGTGGCATGTGCCCCTTGTGCCTCTTGTAAATACGCCACTGACTACAGTCTCTTAGTCCCTGTCTCAGAATATCCTAGTTTCCAAGACTAAATCTTTCGAATTAATGAAAAAAAGTTTCTGACTGAAGGTCAGTTCACCGAGCAAAAAAATTGCATTTATGCCTCCCGTGAAAAATTTTCCGTTGGGACTAGCCTTTTATTCCAAAAATGTAAGATAAAAATTAAGAGAAATGCACACGCGGACTGATAGAGATTGCCGATGCCAGTTTTTCCCTGTGAAATAAAGTACAACTGCATTGTTTTTGCCGGCGAAATGTCAAAAATTGGTGTGAAGACTTTCGTGTGAACTCAGTACCACCAAGGGAATTTAATTTCACGACCATCAAAATTTTGACAGTATTTGTATGGATTTCCCGTGACTGCCTGGGTCGCAGATTTCATGGGGCGGCAAATTTTTAAAACTTGCTATTTATTTTAAATTTTGTGACAAATGTATTTTGAAAGCTCAAGAAGTTCGTTATTATTTATTCTTGTTATCCATGGCGCCCAATCACAACCTCACCTTAAATTGTATTGTGACTGCGCCCTCCAAAGTTGGAGCTTATCCTGCTAGTAGCATTCACTCGGAACGGCCTACTGGCGTATCGGGTAATTTGGTTAAACTTAAACTAGAAGACATCTTCGTTACACATTGGCTTCACTATAAACAAGCTTCAGTGTTGAAAACGACACAAAAAAATATTCACCATAAAGGCAATCCATTTCTCCTCTTTTTTCGTCCACCGAATGGCCTACTAATGAGGAGATACCATTAACCACTCGGGGAGGTAGCTCGATAAGGGAGTTGTGTGTTCAGGTGCCAGTGTCAGGTGTCCCCGAATGGTTAATGGTAGCTCCTCAATAGTAGGCCATTCGGTGGACGAAACAAGAGGAAAAATTGATTGCCTTTATGGTGAGTATTTTTTTGTGTCGTTTTCAAAAAAGAAAAAGGAAACTTTTTTTTCTAATTCCTTTATTGCGTTTCTACGTGAACAATTTTGTTTGCGATTATATGCTTCAGTGTATATTTTATAGGAGGCCTGACAATCAATGAATTGTGAACCTACTTTAAATATTGGAGAAGTTTTTAGTACTTGGCCGCAAGCTCCGATTTTCCGATTACACACTACGTAAAATATTCCCAAATGGGAAAAGAAATGTGTACCGATCCTAAAATTAAAATAAAATTACAGCTAAATAGTCGTTCTGACATATTTGATAGCATCCAGTCATCCTAGTTTAAGGAATTCAGACAAAGGCTGTATCAATACCTAAGTTTACACCAAAACCATCTACATATACAGCCAGGCTGTACAACGAAAACTTATACACATACAGGGCACGAAAGGCCAGAGTCAATCGAAAATTTACACGGGATTGTATGGACGGAATACGGTCGGTCGTCCTTTTTTACGCGAAAAATACGGGGTAAAATGCGATTTCGACAGTAAAATTCGAGTATGTTGTGGCCTAATATGTTTTCAAAGTTATTTAATAAAAATGTTATCCATGCCGTTAATTTTCGTCGAATAATTTAGTTTTTTAGATGATGGATACCCGCGTTGTTTACATCCATCTGCGCGTGAGAAAAATTGAGAGTGCGTGAATGTCGCCGTATCGCATAATATTTATTGTTCGGGTATTAAAATTCTAGTGGTCAACTGAAAGAAAATATTATGGAGTGCGCTTTCCAATGTTGATGATCTGTAAAACACAAAATCTTAATAAAATGTAGAATGAAAATATTTTCTAACAAACGTACCTTTTAACTTCACCGCTAATTCGACAGTGAAAATGACAAAAGCAGTCAGATTCTCTAACATGCTCACAATTCTGTTAGTTATGCGTCTGCGCTCTCCCATGGTGGAACTGTCAAACGTGCATGAAAGTCGAAGCCAACTACGTACCGAGAGTCCACGCACACAATCACACAACCCTGGTTCTTGGCTGTATATGTAGATGGTTTTGGTTTACACCCATTTTAAATTTGATGTGACGTAGCCAAGATTTGATTTAGGAAGGGGACTTATAGTTTGTTTTTCAGTAACATGTTTGCATGGAAATAATGTGATGTGGTGAATGAGGAATCAGACCAAATTAATTTTTCACAATTTTTTCGTTTTATCAAATTAGTCATTTATTTTGAGATTAAAACTAAAAATTTCACAGATACAAAAATCATTAAGATAATAAAAATCAAACGTAGCACTTTTTCGGCGCCTAATGACATTTACTAAAAAACATCTGTAAGTGCGTGCTATTAAGATTTTTTTTAGGTTTTCTTCTTCACCGAAAACAAAAAATCTTTCGAAAACACAAAACAAAAAATCTCTCGAAATTGCACTAGACAACGGAAACCGTGGAAATTCTTTTCGGGAAGCAGGTCAAATGGTCCCCTTTCAAAATTCGCGGTAAGGTTACGCAAAATTGAGTTTTCTGACGAAAAGCGGAATGGAATGATTGTGCAACATTTCAGTTTTCATGTTGTCGTCATTTTTGAAAAAAAAAACTCCATACGAAGCCAGAACCCCTGGTTTCCTCCCCTCGCTACGCCCGTGGAGCCAACACATTTTTTAAAAATATGCTCAAAAAAATATAAAACATGCATAGTCTTATACGCCCCCTTACGTTTTGCCTATCATATGCGACTTCTACAATTTTCAAGCCAGTGACGGATGGCGGCAATTTGGCTACTGCCCAAGGGCCCCATAATGGCAAAAAACCGGCCCTGACCAGACCACCAACGCAGTTGTTTATTTAAAACGCGAAAATTGTTATCTCAGAAGTCAAAGTCGGATTTCTACGCTTGCAAACAGATTAGAGCATTATTTTTAATAGAGTATAGTACAACGGTAAGCAAACAAATTGTTTAGATCATGGGCCAGGGAGAGGCACTTCCCAAACAAATTCCACGCATCGTATCTGAAGAGAAGTAAAACTTATTTATCGAGTTCAAAAGACCTTCGGCTCATCACCCTTTGGTCGAGTCAAGGTCCAATTTAGACCTTCCTGAACATGCTGCTTAGACTTTTTTTCGTCTGTTTGTAGAGACATCCCACAAAGAGGTATTCTATCTCCTCTACTTTAGGATTGTTGGTATAGCGGTCGATCAATTGCTTTTGAAGCTGAAGGTGAAGGAAATGATGGGGTCCTTAGGCTAGGAGCATTCAACTTGTTTTTTTCTGACAAGGCCAAATTACATTGTGTTGTACTGGTCAAGGAAGGCTAAGGGTTTCATACTTCTTTTCCAAGTTTGTATCTATGTACGTCACATTTGATGTCAGCTGTGTTTCTTTTTAAGTTTATCCTTCCTATCTGACTTTCGATTAAAGACAAATCTGTCATACAGTCAAAACAGATTCGACTTCTTTTAATTCCAATTAACCTAAGGGAGACATAACAAAACTATATAGAAAGGGGGGGAGTGAAACGACAAAGGATATACACAAAAATATCCATTTCAACAAAGTTTTCATTAACTCACGCTTCACTTCATAACATTCAATTACGGCAATGAATGGTGATTTTACTTCTAGTGCTTTTCGTTGGGATATTTTCGTTAATTTAAGTGTCAAGAAAATAAAGAAGAAAATAAGGATTTTTTATATAGTTTTCTAAGCTTATTTCACTGTGCTTTGGAGAGAGATTTAACTCTGGGATTCTGATTGACAAAGAAACTAGAAAGACAACTGGATGACGGACAAATAAGAATGTTAATTTTTGGTGTTGAAAGATAGTCTCGTCAGGAGTTTTTAGACTAGAATATAATATGCATAGAATACAATTAGAACAGTAAAGGAAATAAGCGAGTTAAAATGAAGGTTGGCGAAGATTTTGTGAATGTATGGATAAAGATGTTCGTTTAATCGTCGGTTTACATTTGTCGTGCTCTGTGGCCGGGATCGTTCGGTCGCCACTCTGTGATATAGACTCATAGAGAAACGAGTTTCCAAACTCGGCACGACCCGTCGCAATTTTGTTATTCAGAATATGATAAGAAATATTCTTATCGTAGAATAATAAACTAAAAATGCGAATAGGAAGTGGTATGGCTGACAACCGTATTACACTCCGAAGTTATTGAAACGCTGAAAACCTAGTATGTCACCATGCTCCACTAGGAGTTAGGGCAACTCAAGAAGTGGATTTACATATTGATTACAAAATTGTGGCAATTAGTTTGTAGAAATAAGACACAAGAAATTGACTCTGTTGCAAATATTTCCGAAAAAAACTCGGATAAATCTATTGAAAGTGACAAATAAAATATAAAAAATATCGAGTAGTTAAAAATTCAAAATTTTTAAAAAAATTTCAAAGTGTTTGTATAAGGATATGTCAACAGATATATGAATTCATATAAGGTTACTAGATATGTACCTTAACGAATAAGGGAATTCTTTAGTTAACCCTTAAGCGTTTGCTTATTGAGTGACTGTGAATAGTGTCAGTCCCTTAAGGGTTCCCTTAAGTATAAGTGAGGACTATGAATTCCGCCCCTAGTATCTTTTCATGTATTACATGCATTTAAAATTATATTTGTCAAAACCTATGCCTGAAATCCCTCGTCGCTTGATATAAACTTGATATGTTGAATTATGATTTCATATCGACTCACTGAATACTACAAAACTTTTCCTATTTACTATATCAACCCCTAAATGCACCTAACATTCAACCACTTCTTATACATACAAGACACATCCTCAAGATCTACACCCTGGAATAAAGGACTTCGCAGTCGTCTGTCGTTTTGTCGTTTCCGGCTGCACCAAAGTTGTGTAGCAAGCGTGAATCGACTTCATCACAACAATGGCTTTTCACATGCTATATGCATGGCGCGCAATGCAATGCAATTCGTTTTTGAACAGGCCAAAAGTTTCAAATGAATATTTGTCGACCCCAATCAAGCACCATTTGAATAATATGAGCATTTCATTTGTGGGCATGGCCCACGAAAGTGGAAATGCGGAAAATTCAAAAGTCCCATTAAATGCGAATGCTATACGGCAAAGTGCAGAAACAGCTAAATGAAAACGCCAACAAAATTTTCATTCCGCGACAATGACAACGCAAGACCACCGTACCAGTACGTAGGAGTTTTTGAGAGGGAGTTACGATGCACTCACTCTCAGCGGTTATGCTCTTTTTTTTTACATGAAAAGAGAGATACTGGCAATAGCGCCGCGATGTCCCATACATAGCCCTGACAAACCTCATCGTGTGGTGCCCGACATCGTTCACGCTATGCACCATGCTTGGGCGCTTAATTGTGCATAAGAGAAATATGGGAGAAATGTAACGAACTGGAAACTTTAAGTTGAAATTATGGGATAACTTTTTGGGTTTTCATTTGTATGTCGCCTAATCTGTTAGGCAAACTTGTTCCTAAAAAAGACGTAACGACAGAACATGTGTCAAAATTAATGTAATCGAAAAGATTTTAGTGAGTTTCTTTGTGCGTCAGAAAAATGATATAGTGAATGGTGTTTCTAAAAAAATAGTTAATTTCGATTCATATGCAGTATTGGCGGTAATGAAATACTTTATCAGGATATCCATTTTCCCTGGTTTCCCGTTGAGGAAGTCACCGTCGAGGAAGTGCGTTTTCACCATTAAATCGTGTGAGCTTCGGAGCTGGGGGCTTCGCATAACCTGAGCCTCGAAGGGGCTAGTTAGGGAGAATGGCCTTGGTGGAAGATGCCTACGTGCCTATATCTAACTAGTTTGTGAATTGATGGCCCGAATCGAATTGCTGACTAGAATACTGAAGGGGCCACCTGTATGTGAAAAGCAGCGCTACGAGTCTGCTTTTAGCAGAATAGTAGTCACAGGTACAACAAGCCTGGGATGTGCACATCTGAATTTGTACGTAAGGCTTAACCAATAAGGGGCCGAAAAAGGATCACACCTGCTAAAAAGAAGTCTTTAGGGAATAGTGTACCTCGGGGATGGGTGTGCCCAGGGGACCATGGTCCTTGCCCATCAAGGAAATGGCCTGGAGGTGGCTGTAGGTTGTTACCCGAGACATCGAGCTGGTGATGCAGCCCCGGGGTTGGGTTTCTGAAGGTGAGTGCATTCACTAGATGGAGATCCCCATCTGACAATAAGACCTTGTCAGTAAAACACCGAAGGTCCAAACCGCCCGAAGGACCGGGCGATAAGCCCGTCAAGGCTAGGTGCTCCCCTGACGGTATACCTCCTAGATGGTATCTATGTCAATTTCAAGAAAAAAAGAAGAAAAATGATTAACGCTTTTTAACGCGACTAATTCTGCGCAACAACTAATAATAATTCGTTAGCCTTACATTCGTTATTTCATAAAGTAAATGTCATAAAATTCCGAAACTCCGAACATAAACCTCTTAGCCAGCAATTCGGATAAAAATAAAGATATTGACCGCGCCTCGCCCTTTATCGATATAATCAACTGAATAATAAATAATTTTGTCAAATCTCCAGCATGTTCTCTATATGTGATAGTACCACATTACGCGGCCACTTCTGCGAAACTGTGTTGTAATAAATTCTCGACTGCCTATATAGGATACGTACAACGGTCACGATTATGACAAAAGTCCCATGAAAGTAGCATAAACACACTTGACACAGACAATGGGGGTGTACTTAAATATGTAGTCAGCAGGGACAGTCCCCCCAACATAGGAAATAGACACACATACTCGTAAAAGTGACACGCAGAAGAAAGCTGAAATGGACATACAGTCAGTCTTAGGAATATAACGAGGTTTTCGCCGGTCTTTGCGAAAACATGCTGTCATCATTGCCAGATGTTGTTTTCATAAAACTGGATAAATCATAAAAGGGTCGAAGGGGCAAAAAATGGGAATATAAGGGTATGGCATAGGATAGTATTCGTATATTATGGCATAATGGTTGTGCTATTTGAAAAGATGTGATCCCAATATCGGAAGGGGACCATCAAAGATCCTTTTTCTGTGTAATCATTTATACCGAATCCAGTCATGATAGAGAGTTCATCATTTTCGCAATGTGACTTTCAGATATAGATTTCGGTTTCTTGGAATTATTGATAGATATGTTCGTATAATGTTTGAATTTGCCTATCCGGAATGCTGATTGCATTGTGAGGCGAGTTTTTCATGATTGGTTTATTTGATATGAGAGTTCAAGGGTGATTGCCTCATTCGATAGAAAGGCAGATGATAAATCGATAGATAGATAGATAAATAAAACCAATAAACTATAACTGAAACCATTAGAACTGATAATGAGGTTCTGAACAATTAATAAAATTTAATAAACTTGCGAGATAGGGTGTTGGTACGTAATTGTGATAAAATGTTAAATACAAATGCCTGAAGAAGAACGAAAACATAGTCTCGCCGAGGCAGAATAATCTCTTTTAGGTGATTCACACCAGAGCCGTGCGAAAGAATTGTGGCGCTCGGGGTGAAAGCTCGATGGGTCGCCCCCATCCTGATAAAATCATTTCCATTCGCTCTAGCTAAATTTTCCCACTTTTTGCAAATCAGCAATTTATTTGACACAATAGCCTTAATTTATCAGCTCCAATTGCAGCGATATGTTCCAGTTTCGTAAGCCCAATTGACCTCAACAATTAAATAATCTCAGTGAGCTGTAGGTCAACTGCGCGATCAGTTGATTCATGATTCTGCTGGCGCTGGGCATTGCGATTGTCTTCCATCGTAGTTTCATTAGCTTTACGATTTTCCACACAACCATTAATCATCGTACACTTGATATAACTCGTTATTTTCCGGGATGCGCCTTAAACACATTTTATTCTGCGGCCCGCTTATACTTGGAGGTCGGGACATTTGGCCCCTGAAAGCTCTTAAGTTTGTCACCCCTGGCTTAGGTACATTATTATTTCACTTTCGATGTTTATAGATTTAGACCGTCTATTTTTGTGGCATTAACATTTTAGTATAGTACAGAAAGCTTAAAACGCAAACATAAAAAAATCGCATGTCTACATTTTCATAGTTTTCAGAAATTTCATTTTTAATTTTTAATTTTTAATTTTTAATTTTTAATTTTTAATTTTTAATTTTTAATTTTTAATTTTTAATTTTTAATTTTTAATTTTTAATTTTTAATTTTTAATTTTTAATTTTTAATTTTTAATTTTTAATTTTTAATTTTTAATTTTTAATTTTTAATTTTTAATTTTTAATTTTTAATTTTTAATTTTTAATTTTTAATTTTTAATTTTCAATTTTTAATTTTTAATTTTTAATTTTTAATTTTTAATTTTTAATTTTTAATTTTTAATTTTTAATTTTTAATTTTTAATTTTTAATTTTTAATTTTTAATTTTTAATTTTTAATTTTTAATTTTTAATTTTTAATTTTTAATTTTTAATTTTTAATTTTTAATTTTTAATTTTTAATTTTTAATTTTTAATTTTTAATTTTTAATTTTTAATTTTTAATTTTTAATTTTTAATTTTTAATTTTTAATTTTTAATTTTTAATTTTTAATTTTTAATTTTTAATTTTTAATTTTTAATTTTTAATTTTTAATTTTTAATTTTTAATTTTTAATTTTTAATTTTTAATTTTTAATTTTTAATTTTTAATTTTTAATTTTTAATTTTTAATTTTTAATTTTTAATTTTTAATTTTTAATTTTTAATTTTTAATTTTTCATTTTTAATTTTTAATTTTTAATTTTTAATTTTTAATTTTTAATTTTTAATTTTTAATTTTTAATTTTTAATTTTTAATTTTTAATTTTAAATTTTAAATTTTTCATTTTTAATTTTTAATTTTTAATTTTTAATTTTTAATTTTTAATTTTTAATTTTTAATTTTTAATTTTTAATTTTTAATTTAATTAATTTTAATTTTTAATTTTTAATTTTTAATTTTTAATTTTTAATTTTTAATTTTTAATTTTTAATTTTTAATTTTTAATTTTTAATTTTTAATTTTTAATTTTTAATTTTTAATTTTTAATTTGACACAAAAGCTCTTAAGTTTGTCACCCCTGGCTTAGGTACATTATTATTTCACTTTCGATGTTTATAGATTTAGACCGTCTATTTTTGTGGCATTAACATTTTAGTATAGTACAGAAAGCTTAAAACGCAAACATAAAAAAATCGCATGTCTACATTTTCATAGTTTTCAGAAATTTCATTTTTAATTTTTAATTTTTAATTTTTAATTTTTAATTTTTAATTTTTAATTTTTAATTTTTAATTTTTAATTTTTAATTTTTAATTTTTAATTTTTAATTTTTAATTTTTAATTTTTAATTTTTAATTTTTAATTTTCAATTTTTAATTTTTAATTTTTAATTTTTAATTTTTAATTTTTAATTTTTAATTTTTAATTTTTAATTTTTAATTTTTAATTTTTAATTTTTAATTTTTAATTTTTAATTTTTAATTTTTAATTTTTAATTTTTAATTTTTAATTTTTAATTTTTAATTTTTAATTTTTAATTTTTAATTTTTAATTTTTAATTTTTAATTTTTAATTTTTAATTTTTAATTTTTAATTTTTAATTTTTAATTTTTAATTTTTAATTTTTAATTTTTAATTTTTAATTTTTAATTTTTAATTTTTAATTTTTAATTTTTAATTTTTCATTTTTAATTTTTAATTTTTAATTTTTAATTTTTAATTTTTAATTTTTAATTTTTAATTTTTAATTTTTAATTTTTAATTTTTAATTTTTAATTTTTAATTTTAAATTTTAAATTTTTCATTTTTCATTTTTAATTTTTAATTTTTAATTTTTAATTTTTAATTTTTAATTTTTAATTTTTAATTTTTAATTTTTAATTTTTAATTTTTAATTTTTAATTTTTAATTTTTAATTTTTAATTTTTAATTTTTAATTTTTAATTTAATTAATTTTAATTTTTAATTTTTAATTTTTAATTTTTAATTTTTAATTTTTAATTTTTAATTTTTAATTTTTAATTTTTAATTTTTAATTTTTAATTTTTAATTTTTAATTTTTAATTTTTAATTTTTAATTTTTAATTTTTAATTTTTAATTTTTAATTTTTAATTTTTAATTTTTAATTTTTAATTTTTAATTTTTAATTTTTAATTTTTAATTTTTAATTTTTAATTTTTAATTTTTAATTTTTAATTTTTAATTTTTAATTTTTAATTTTTAATTTTTAATTTTTAATTTTTAATTTTTAATTTTTAATTTTTAATTTTTAATTTTTAATTTTTCATTTTTAATTTTTAATTTTTAATTTTTAATTTTTAATTTTTAATTTTTAATTTTTCATTTTTAATTTTTAATTTTTAATTTTTAATTTTTAATTTTTAATTTTTAATTTTTAATTTTTAATTTTTAATTTTTAATTTTTAATTTTTAATTTTTAATTTTTAATTTTTCATTTTTAATTTTTAATTTTTAATTTTTCATTTTTAATTTTTAATTTTTAATTTTTAATTTTTAATTTTTAATTTTTAATTTTTAATTTTTAATTTTTAATTTTTAATTTTTAATTTTTAATTTTTAATTTTTAATTTTTAATTTTTAATTTTTAATTTTTCAGTTTTCAGTTTCCATTTTTCATTTTTCATTTCATTTTTCATCAGCTTGCGTACAAGTCCGCAACTCAGTGGGACATTTTCATGTTTCTATTGTAGTTTATCTCTCTTATCTTATTAAGTTGAACCCAAGTTGAACCCAAGTTGAACTCAAGTTGAACTCAAGTTGAACGTAAATTGAACCCAAGCCCAACCTCTGTTGAACCTTGAATGACACTCAACACTCACAGGGTACCACCTAGCCCAACTTCCGTTGAACCTTGAATGGCACCCAAAACTCACAGGGTACTGTAATGCCAAAAACGTAACGCTTTTTCGTGACGATTTTCGATTTATGTGCCAGAGTCAAGACATAAAAATTTCAAAAAGAAATTTTTGATGCCAAATTGTTGAATACTCTGCGAAGTATACGCAGTAAAAAGTTATACTAAATTGAGTCATGGGTTAATAGTCTAAGAGCCCAAGTGGAAGTTATTTACAACTATTTCCTGGTCATTCTGTTACACATT
The DNA here is from genome assembly GCA_949715475.1 of Microchrysa polita. Classification (NCBI taxonomy): domain Eukaryota; kingdom Metazoa; phylum Arthropoda; class Insecta; order Diptera; family Stratiomyidae; genus Microchrysa; species Microchrysa polita. Next base: position 16,855,426 of record OX454415.1, read on the forward strand.
ATCGCAAATTTTATGATTAGCGATGCCCTAAAACGATAGTCCCCCTCCTGGACAGTGGGGCTAAAGGGGTGGCAGACAACTTCAAAGCCGTTAATAGTTGCAAATATTTGCAACTATTTCCTGGGCTTTGATTCATATGCCATTTCATAGAGGACGAGTCCCCGCATATATACTTCAAAAGGCAGACAAATATTGGGGGGCTAACATGGTGGCAGACACGCTCCAAAAATTGAAATTTGTATGAAAAATGAGAAGTGCTTCTACAAAAATAGCGCTAACTCCATCATGCTAAACCATGTAGGTACAGTAAGAGCCTAAATATTTTCCAGACGCTTCCCCCAGCATTTAAGCCAAATTTCACTTTAAAATACCAGTTACAACCCGGTTGATTTATCAATCGAAATTTGACTATTTTTTTAAGTAAATTCACAGGCAATATAGTACAGCAAATAGTAGCACTTTCCCCTAATATCACACAGATGGCCAACAGTAGCGATTCCTTCTGAATGGGATATCATTGAAAACACCGTGCTGAGCTTATATTTCCAAAGGCAGACAAAACCCTTTAAAAGGACGATCAGCAGACGAGCCCTTAAATGGGGCAAAAAGTGTAATTTTGCTTGAAACAACAATTATCTCTCGTGACAGCATTTTCCCCTAATATCAGAGGAATCGCCCCCAGCAGCGATTCTTTCTGGACGGCATATCATTTAGAACACCATGCTAAGTAAATATTTCCAAAGGCAGACATAAAGCATTAAAAGGACGATCAGCAGACGAGCCCTTAAATGGGGCAAAAAGTGTAATTTTGCTTGAAACAACAATTATCTCTCGTGACAGCATTTCCCCCTAATATCACACGGATGGCCCCCAGCAGCGTTTCTTTTTGAACGGTATATCATTCAGGACACCATGCTTACTCTATATTTTTAAAGGCAGACATAAACCATTAAAAGGACAATCAGCAGACGAGCCCTTAAATGGGGCAAAAAGTGGAATTTTGCGAGAAACAACAATTATCTCTCGCGGCAGCTTTTCCACCTAATATCACACGGATGGCCCTCAGCAGCATTTCTTTTTGAACGGTATATCATTCAGGACACCATACTAAGTATATGTTTCGAAAGGCAGACATAAAGCATTAAAAGGACGATCAGGAGACGATCCCTTAAATGGGGCAAAAAGTGTAATTTTGCGAGAAAAAACAATTATCTCTCGCGGCAGCTTTTCCACCTAATATCACACGGATGGCCCTCAGCAGCATTTCTTTTTGAACGGTATATCATTCAGGACACCATACTAAGTATATGTTTCGAAAGGCAGACATAAAGCATTAAAAGGACGATCAGGAGACGATCCCTTAAATGGGGCAAAAAGTGTAATTTTGCGAGAAAAAACAATTATCTCTCGTGGCAGCATTTCCACCTAATATCACACGGATGGCCCCCAGCAGCGATTCTTTCTGGACGGCATATCACTTAGGACACCATGCTAAGTAAATATTTCCAAAGGCAGACATAAACCATTAAAAGGACGATCACCAGACGAGCCCTTAAGTCGTGCAAAAAGTGGGATTTAGCGGGAAACAACAATGATCACTTTTTTGCCACCACTTTAGGCACGTCTACTGATCGACCTTTTTTAAGTTTTTGTCTGCATTTGGAAAAATATACTAAGTATGGTGTTCTGAATAATATACCGTTCAAAACGAAACGCTGCTGAGGGCCATCCGTGTGATATTAGGGGGAAAAGATGCCGCGAGAAATAATTGTTGTTTCTCGGAAAATTCCACTTTTTGCCCCATTTAAGGGCTCGTCTGCTGATTGTCCTTTTAATGGTTTATGTCTGCCTTTAAAAATATAGACTAAGCATGGTGTCCTGAATTATAATATCGTTAAAAAAAAACGCTGCTGAGGGCCATCCGTGTGATATTAGGGGGAAATGCTGCCACGAGAGATAATTGTTGTTTCTCGCAAAATTCCACTTTTTACCCCATTTAAGGGTTCGTCTCCTGATCGTCCTTTTAGTGCTTTATGTCTGCCTTTCGAAACATATACTTAGTATGGTGTCCTGAATGATATACCGTTCAAAAAGAAACGCTGCAGAGGGCCATCCGTGCGATATTAGGGGGAAAAGCTGCCGCGAGAGATAATTGTTGTTTCTCGCTAAATTCCACTTTTTGCCCAATTTAAGGGCTCGTCTGCTGATTGTCCTTTTAATGGTTTATGTCTGCCTTTAAAAATATAGACTAAGCATGGTGTCCTAAGCGATATACCGTTCGAAAAGAAAAGCTGCTGAGGGCCATCCGTGTGATATTAGGGGGAAATGCTGCCACGAGAGATAATTGTTGTTTCTTGCAAAATTCCACTTTTTTCCCCATTTAAGGGCTCGTCTGCTGATCGTCCTTTTAATGCTTTATGTCTGCCTTTAGAAATATATACTAAGCATGGTGTCCTGAATGATATACCGTTCGAAAAGAAAAGCTGCTGAGGGCCATCCGTGTGATATTAGGGGGAAAAGCTACCGCGAGAGATAATTGTTGTTTCTCGCAAAATTCCACTTTTTGCCCCATTTAAGGGATCATCTGCTGATCGTCCTTTTAATGCATTATGTCTGCCTTTGGAAATATTTACTTAGCATGGTGTCCTAAATGATATGCCGTGCAGAAAGAATCGCTGCTGGGGGCCATTCCTCTGATTTTAGGGGAAAATGCTGTCACGAGAGATAATTGTTGATTCAAGCAAAATTACACTTTTTGTCCCATTTAAGGGCTCGTCTGCTGATCGTCCTTTTAAAGGGTTTTGTCTGCCTTTGGAAATATAAGCTTAGCACGGTGTTTTCAATGATATCCCATTCAGAAGGAATTGCTGCTGTTGGCCATCTGTGTGATATTAGGGGAAAGTGCTACTATTTGCTGTACTATATTGCCTGTGAATTTACTTAAAAAAATAGTCAAATTTCGATTGATAAATCAACCGGGTTGTAACTGGTATTTTAAAGTGAAATTTGGCTTAAATGCTGGGGGAAGTGTCTGGAAAATATTTAGGCTCTTACTGTACCTACATGGTTTAGCATGATGGAGTTAGTGCTATTTTTGTAGAAGCACTTCCCATTTTTCATACAAATTTCAATTTTTGGAGCGTGTCTGCCACCATGTTAGCCCCCCAATATTTGTCTGCCTTTTGGAGTATATATGCGGGGACTCGTCCTCTATGAAATGGCATATGAATCAAAGCCCAGGAAATAGTTGCAAATATTTGCAACTATTAACGGCTTTGAAGTTGTCTGCCACCCCTTTAGCCCCACTGTCCAGGAGGGGGACTATCGTTTTAGGGCATCGCCAATCATGAAATTTGCGATAATGTGTAACAGAATGGCCAGGAAATAGTTACATTTGAAGTGTCGCTGGCTCTAGGTCTATAAGGGGGGAAGGGGTGGCAAAGGGGTGAAAATTCAGTTTTTTTTTTTCAAATATCTGGAAAAATGTGAGCCTAACCGCAAAACGTCTTGAGTACGATATTTTTTCAGGAAATTATATCCTAGACCCAAAAGTATAATAGTGAATTTACATTTTTTGAGTTTTACATTACGCACTGTAACTCTTGATAGAATAGACCTAGTGTCATATAATTTTGTCCACATATTGCAAACAAATCTCTATTTATCTATCTAAAATAGAAAAAATCTGTTTATCTCTTTAAACGTCTTTATAACAGTTAATTGCAGTTATGTGAATGTATATCGAAAAGTTTGTACCAGAGCGTGCCTTACAAGTACGAAATATGGGGTTTAAAGGTTGCTAGTACATGTTACTCGATATATTCGCAAATAACCATACAATTGGCACCACTAAGCTTCAAACCCAATTTTTTGACACTTGTAGCGTACGCTTTCGTAAAAACTTTTGAAAATTGGTTTAGAAGACTATAGTTAACTGTTAGAGCGACGTTCTAAGAGATAAATATTTTTTCTATTTTAGAGAGAATTAAGAAGTGAAAAAATGTGAAATTTGTTAGTTTTTTTGTTCACTTTGTATGGGGGGTTCCCTTAGTTTTGATCGGATGGTAAAAATTTTTGGTGGAGGGCATAATCGGGCCTAGGCTAGGCATCACACCAAATTTGATCTGCCTGGCATTATTAAGAAAGAAACTCCAAGCATGCCTTTTTGAAAAATGTTAGGAGGGGGTGTCAATGGTCGGACCCATTCAATTTTTAATTCAAATCATATGCATTTTATTAGCAATATATTGAAAAAACCTAATGACTCTCTAGGCCTGTTCTCTCAAGAGTTACAGTGCGAAATGTAAAACTGAAAAAATGTAAATTAACTAGTATACTTGTGGGTCTAGGGTATAATTTTCTAGGAAAATGTCTAGAGTATTATTTATAATTACAAAGATAGTTTTGTGTGTAATTCATTGATCTTTGCCACCCCTCCCCCCTTAACCCATGTCACAATTTAGTGTAACTTTTTGCTGTGTATACTATACTTGGCTGTGTATTGAACAATTTGGCATCACATTTTTTTTTTTTTTTTAATTTTCGGGTTTGGGCCTTTTTTGAGCCAATTGTACTATACTATTTTCGTGTCACAGGCGAAATATAGGAGAATAATTTTGGATAATGATCATGGGCGAACTACGGATTTCAATAGTCTTCTCATTTCAATTCAGGCGCAGGCACAGTGAGTGCAGTTGTTGATTGTCACCATAGATGCCATAAACATTTTTGTAGGATCCTTTTCAGTAAACCTTCAAAATTACGCCAAAATAACTGTCTCCGTATTTATTAAAGCCACCTATATTACAAAGCCGGGAAACAGCGAGAGAAACTGGGGAAATCAGCCTATGTTGGCCTTTGTAAACACGTCAAATTGGTGTACAAATGTACGGGAAAATTGTGCCATCCGGGTTTCAAACACGCGAAAATGCACTAAAACTAAATATTTTTGGTTTTTTTTTATTTCACTGTTCTCACAACATTACTTCACAACGCCTAACATAAACTTGAAGCGACGCAAATCAACCGGGAACCAATATTTATGGGGTAAGGTTTGTCGTGACACCGTTCGATTTCCATTTAATCCACTGTAAATTTAGAATCTTCTCAAGCCCATATGATTGAGTGTATGAGAGTTCCTGGCTTTGTATAAAGGCCGCTGTGGTATTTATACTTCTTAATTGCAAAAGACAGAATACCTGTCAGACAGAAACATACAGTTTATGTAGCTAGAGTCCTATTGACTTTTTCGCCGCAAAATCGAATATTTGAAGGGGAAACTGCCATAGAGCCAAGTGAAAAGAAGTTTGTAGATTCTGCTTCGATGCCTATTCAAAGCAGACAAGAACTATTTCATGGGTGGATTATGGATTTGTGCCACTAAACGGAATAGGGTAGAAAATGCAAAATTCTAGTCTACAAGTTAGAAGAAAGAATGTGACTAAGATAGTGTACCGCATATCAGTGACTCTATAGCTTCAGACGCTCTGAGTAGGTCACAAGAAACGTATTCGCTACCACACATTGGTATGCACATGTTAAACTGAATCGTGCGTCGATAAATTCAAGATGAATACTACAAATAAATAACAGGCGCAGATGCATTAGTGACATTCAATTTCCAAGATCTAAACTGATGTTTTTTTGTTGAGGTGTTGAGATCAACCGCACGCTCAGCAGAGCTATTTATCTCCATAAATGGGTACTCGTTTAACATCTGGGTGAGATCATAGTCCGTCACATGGGTCGTGAGTTCGAAAAACACCATCAACTGAATTCTCTCACTGTGAGACTCGAACCCACGACCATGTGCTCTGAAGGTGAGCGCTAGGCTACTCTCGAGAAGCTATCGTTATGTGTTTCTTGGTTAAGGTATGTACTATGTTCACCCCGAGCGAAAAACTTGTATTTATGCCAGTAAAAAATTTGCAGTGGAGACTAGCCTTTTATTCAAAAAAATTAAGATAAATATGCACTCGCGGACTGACAGATTGCCGACAACACTTTTTCCCTGTTAAATAAAGTGCAGATGCATTGTATCAACGCCGTCTATATATTAAGGCCGCAATGTAGAATCTTAGACGTCAAAATCAGCTTATAATTTTTGGTTATGTTCGCCAATGTTGCACGGTTTTGTTTTTGCTTTTTATTACGTCATATGCTTGTTTTTGTTGTTTGTTCGTGTAAATCCAAAATTTAAGAGCTAAACTATGACGTCATTGTACAGCTGAGTTGCGGCTATGATATATCTAGATGGCGTTGATTGTATTCGCCGGCGAAATGTAAAAAACCGGTGTGGAGACTTTCGTGTGAAGTTAGTACCACCAAGGGGATTCCAATTCACGATCATCAAATTTTGGACAGTATTTGTATGGATTTCACGTGAAATGGCGATATTAGTACCTATACCTACTGTTACAAAGCAACGTTTTCACATGTTAAAAAGTATTTTAATTCTAAACCTAAATGAACTTTTTGAAAAAGAGCACACAAAGCAACGCGCATTTAATGTTATAGGCATTTTTCTGGGGGCGAATATAATCACAATGAAATAAGCATTTAATTTATAGGAGAATTTATCAGAAACTGCAAGAAAATTGAAATATTTTTCATAAAGTTCATGACAGTTCCGCAGCTTTGTTTTCCATTATACGTTTCTGGATGGGCGAGTTCAAAAGGGGTCGATTAAGACCCAACAACTAACCACACGATGGATCTCCAGAACGACTCCAATTGAGGAAATGATTGGCACAGACCATGATTTCGTGGTCACCGATCAGCAAATAGAGTTTGGTGATATTTAAAAAAAAAAAAACTAGGGGGCTTCGCCCCCTGCTCGCTACGCTTGCCAACCCCCGGGCCGAGGCTAATTTCGGGCGCTGCCGAAATTTGGATACCCTTCGCTCTCCTTGGGTTAAAAGTTTTTTTCGGGCGTACCTATGACTTGTATTTAATCCCCCTCCTCATTCTTTTTCTTCCGTCTTGACATAAGTTTTGGGCTTGGTTGAAATAAGTGGGAAAATAAAAATATTTACTCGGAAAATTTTATTGGGGTTACGGGAGCATGACTCCACAGTACAATTCTATTCGTTTTTAACTTGTTTGTTGCTTTGGTAAAGACACATTAATTCAAGGTTTTGTGAAATTGGTGCAAAAAATGTTTCTTAGAAGAACCAAAATGGCGGTTGGGTTTGTATGGCCACCCCATGACCCCATGGTCAGATTTGACCAATTCTTAGATATGTTTTGTGTCATAAATAGAAACACATTTCTGTGAAATTTGGCTGAAATTGCTGCACCAATAAAAAAGTTTTTCTCAGAAGAGCCTAATTTGGAGGGTTGGATTTTCATGGCAGCCCCATCACCCCAGGGTCCGATTTGATCCGTTCTTAGATATGTTTTGTGTTATCATTAGAAACACATTTGAGTGAAGTTTTGTTGAAATTGATGCACAAATAAAAACGTTTTTCTTATAAGAACCTAATTTGGGGATTTGGGTTTGTATGACAGCTCCATGACCCCATTGTCCGATTTTACCGATTCAAACATACAAACTGCCTGCAGTAAAAAGAAGCATTTGTGCAAAATTTCAGCTTCATAGCTTTGAAATTGGCTGAGTAAAACGCGTAGCAACAGACGGACAGACGGACAGACAGACGGACATCGCCCAATCGACCCCCCCCCCCATGTTATGCTGATCATATATGTATACTTATTATATGGTCGGAGATGCTTCCTTCAGTGCGTTACAAACTTCATGACAAAGTGAATATACCCTTCGTTGACTCTACGAGCCAAGGGTATAAAAAAACAATTGAAAGGGAGATAACAAGCGTTTTTTGGAGAAGGAAAAGGCAAGATGCAGTGACATTTTTAGAGAATATCACCTATTAGTAATTGCTGTTTTAAAAACATCACCCCCTGAAAATGTCGTGGGGGGCTTATATATCTATTTACAAGATTAAAGCCTTTCAATGTTTATAAAAAGGCTAAAATAAACGAAATAGTCGCACTATGAGGATATCTACATAACCCCCAAAAACAAAATCCACCACGTTCGTAGTCCCGTTTTTATTTGCAAAAAAATCCTACTTTGCATTATCCCGACATTACTATTCAGCCATTTAAAAATCCCGCCACTTCAAAATTTCGGCCGTTAAAATCCCCGCCGTCTTAGAATCCCGCTAATGGATAGAGAAATAATAGGATACCTAAATAGTCCCCAGAAACAAAATCCCGTCCGTCCATAATCAAAAAATCCCGCTTTAATTTATCCCAACATTACAAAATCCCGCCATTACAAAATCTCGCTAGTGGATAGTGAAATAATCCTGTCAAAGTACCGTTAAAAATTATTTTTAAGGTTAACAAAAATTAATAGTTATGTTTTATGATTTCCAGCAGTTAATGCGATACTTTCTCTTAGCTCAAGTCCGTCAGAATATTTGATCACTTCTTCGATCGACTCAATTATCATGAGTCCCTACACAACCATACTAGTCTCGACTAACGAAAGACTAGACCTATGTATTTTTCAAATTAAGTCACCTGGCCGGTGGCTCTCCGAGACTTAAGTATCCCCATGCGAGGAGACCCATTACGTTAACGGTAAATGTGATGGCGTTTTTTTAAAACGTCATTGATGGTAGGTTAGGTTAGGTTAGGTTCAGGGGCCGCTAGGTCTGCACCCAGCGCACTTAGACCAGAATTTGGTCCATTGTGATACCACCGAGAGAATCGTGCCTCTACTAACCGATTATGACAGGAAACCAGCCCGCACTAACAATATATCTATTGAGCAGTATCGGGCTCACATCACGAAGGTCGTCGGTATCATAAAAATACCTAGCGCCCAGAAAACGCCTCCGTTTCTCGGACAGGGCGGGACAGTGACAAAGTAGGTGGTGCACACTCTCTTCCTCTTCTTCGTCATCACAACTTCTGCAAAAGTCGTTGTGGGGAATTCGGAGTCTTCTTGCGTGCTCTCCAATAGGGCAATGCCCCGTTACTACCCATACCACGTTGCGAATATGCTTTCTATCCAGCGACAGTAGCATCTTAGAACGGACGTTGTCCCGTTTTGGCCAGATCATTCTTGTCGTTGCGCAAGTCCAGCCATTAATCCACCTTGCGTTGGTCCTGTGCTCTGCAGCATCATCTATTATCACTGCACAGTTGATAATAGGTATTTTCAAGTTGGCGCGGCTATCTTCAGCGTTACCTGCTGACGCATATCGTGCCAAGTCATCTGCGTAGCGATTGCCTACAAAGCCACTATGGCCCGGTATCCAGCATAGAGTAATGTTGAAGAAGCGACCCATCTCTCTAAGTAATGCGCGGCAATTCTCAATAGTTCTTGATGTGGTTAACACTGAAGCAAGTGATCGAATTGCAGGCTGACTATCGGTGAATACAACGACGTCTTTACCAGTGACGACGTGGCAGCCCAACCAGGTTAGGGCTTCGAATATCGCTGTTACCTCCGCTTGGAGAATGCTACAGAAATTGGGAAGGCGGTAAGACAAATTGATATCCAATTCATCCGAGTGAATTCCCATACCAACTCCCGCATCCGTCTTGGAGGCATCAGTATAGATTGTAATTGTAATAGATCCACTGACCAGTTGCCTGTCAGTATCCCAAGATTCCCTTGACGGGATCAAGCTGCAATGGTTCCTACCAAAAAAGTGATTGGGAACAATGTAATCCGTCGATGGGGGCAGGTTAAAGTTCCGAAGTATCGACGAGTGCCCATAATCCAGCGCTCGCCATAGTCCAGTTTCACGTAGGCGTAAGGCCGTGTATGCAGCCATCCGTTGACTATAAACGTCTAATGGGAGCAGTCCGAGCACCATATCTAATCCGAATGAAGGTGTCGTTCGAAAAGCTCCCGTTATGAGAAGAGAAGCCAACCTTTGAACTTTGGCCAGCAAATTATAATAGGTAGTGGTGCTCAGTGCCTTCCACCACACACTAACTCCGTAAAGCAATATAGGCCTCACAATAACGGTATACATCCAATATACGACCTTTGGCTGTAAGCCCCAGGTCTTCCCGATAGCTCTCCTGCACGAATACAGTGTTATAGTAGCTTTATTCACCCTTTCTTCGATGTTGGGCTTCCATTTTAATTTCTTATCTAAAATCAGACCCAGAAACTTCGCCGTGTCAGAAAACTCAAGTTGAACGCCTCCCAGTCTAGGGAGGTTAATAGAAGGAATAGTCCGTCTTCTCGTAAAGAGGACTAATTCCGTATTAGATGGATTAATTCCGACGCCACTCAGATTTGCCCAATCCGTTAGGATAGTCAGGGCGTTCTCTAATAACCCACTAAGAATATCAGGGAACTTCCCCCTAACAGCAATAGCAACGCCATCAGCGTAAGCAGTGACTTTGCATCCGATTTCTTCCAAGTTCAGAAGCAATTGATTTATGGCTATATTCCAGAGTAAAGGAGAGAGAACCCCTCCTTGTGGGGTACCTCTTGAAACATATCTACATACAGACGAAGTACCCAAATTACTGTGAATGCGCCTAGAGATGTCAGTCAGAGTCATTGATGGTAAGTATTCTTTCAAAAATCGAGCGTGCGGTATTTTAAATAAACGGATTATTGAAATGGCGAATATAAAGTTGATGGGATTTTGATTAGACGGGATTTGTAACTGGCGGGGAATTGAAATGGCGGGATAATGAAGGTCGGGACTTTAAAAAACGGGAATATAATGAGCGGGATATCGTAGCCAAACCTCATTTGTCATGTGTGATCCTAACTAAACAATTTTCGGAACGCCTCAGGGTCAGACCAAACAAAAGTTAGGGGTTAAATATTAGAAGAAACGAACAAACAGAACTATGTACAATGTACGCATACTTTCAATTAAGAAAACAAGTGCTTTCTCTTAGACTTTTACCGTAGCATAAAAGTATAATTCTACTCGACATAAACATTAAAGTATTCCATTAATATATAGCATCCCGGAGGCCACCCAGCACCGCATTTCACCACATTGGGGAAAACTTGTTAATCTTTCATGAAAATGCTTTTCCACAGAAATAACTGAACGAGTGGCTGCTGAGCTCTGAGTGAATGAGTACCTACAACAGTCAGAAAGTTTTAAAGTACAAAATGAAATTCAACCAATTCATCTTAATTATCCATCTTAACCAATTTGACTAAAAGTTGAAAAACGGCAACAGGATATGATTACCCAAACTCAATTTACTACTTAAAAAGTTTATTCAATTTAATTTTTGCAAGTGATACTTTTGTTCTGATGAAACCAGTAGCAGCACCTACCTTGCAGAAGGTGAAGAGTAGTGTGTTGGAGAATTTCCGAATTTCAGCACACACAAACAGTAAGCAGGTGTAAAAGCCTGAATGGATTCAATTAACACTGCAAAGATAAATCGGTGTAAATTTAATGAGGTCTAACTTGGAGATAAATAATGGTTTTGGTTTTCACTCTTTTGGAGTTGAAAATTATAATTCAATCTGTAAAGGACTTTAATTTATCGATTGTCAGAAAAATTGGCTATTTTCCTCCAACATATCAACGAATCCACTAAGCTTTCATCTCATGGTATGTAATACATCTCCTTTGTCAAGAATACAGTCAAGGATATCGTCTGGAATTAAAAACCACAAACAAACACATCCATAATTTACTTTACATTTTACAGTGTTTCCCTCTTTTTCTATCAGTGAAAAGGAATTCATACCTAGTCATCACTTTGCTATTCACAAAACCATTATATCGACATTCTTTGAATACATCTTTTTCGTTCCCAATAATTTCAAAATAATATTCCTTTCTTCAAAGCTTTTAACGAACATTATCCTTTCTAAACTACCATTAAACATCGAGAATTTTGTTGTCGGTACCTTTAAAAACAGCCCCGAGCACTTCCGTGCACACACATATCTGGACGAAAGCACCCATTCTATGCCTCATCTCATTTGCATAAGTAATATGAAGGCAAATAAAGACAATTCATTTCCATGCTTCCAGAGGTTCCTTGCAACCGGTCGGTGGTGGTATCCTTTTTTGTTTGTTTCTTTTCAGGCTTTTTGTTTTCATATCATCCGCCCTCCGGTGTTTTCCTGGCCGACACGCTCGGCACTTTTCGTTCATTTCACATTCCGCAGTTTTGTAGTCTGCCCGAATATACCTATACACCAGCATACCGGTCGGTCTATTCTCTCTAGACACACTTGGTAACGTCACCATTTGCATGCAACATTATTTATGTGGTCCGGAAATGAACTCGCGTTAGTTTTTATGGAGACTTCATTACTCCTGGATGGCTGGCGTCCTTATCGGCAACTTGGAGAGGCGGGCCAGAGTTGGCCATCGTGCCACCATTCGGTGCGAGTTATAATGCAAAAGCTGTTGATTCATAAATAATAGGAACGTTGAAAGTTAGCCGAGTTTTCCGGGAGTTTCTTCGGAACGAAACCGGATGCGTATTCGAAAACCTTCCACCCCAGGACTTGGTTAAAAGTAATTCAATTAAATATCTTCTTGGCGCGTTGTAATTATTCGCATACAGATAATAATGAATGGTGGAAAGTTTAATGATTGCCAAATTTGTGTGAAATCCCCTATATGCGGAACACTTTTTTCTTTATTATTTTAGCAATATAATCCAGGCATTAGTTAGAAGAAGCTAGTTTGGTTCCATACTAAACCTAGACACCCAACTAAAGATCCGCACTTCACCGCATTGTCTAAGTTACACGAAATCTCAGAACCATGTCAATTTGTTATCCTGGCCATTAAACCGTCTTCCTGTTTACGTACACAATTTGTAAACTTTAAAGTCAGCATTATTGGATTTTAGATGCACTTTAGTTAGAATTCAATACCTCGTGAGAACTCAAGGTAACGCAGGATCATCTGTTCTTATTGCACTGCACACTGACATGTAAATAGACAAGACACCCCACCACAACAGCACTTCTTGTCTTTATAGCATTGAAGTTTAGTTCCAATCCAAAGTAAGTTCTAGTCTACCAGTGAACCGGTGTTACATTCCTTTGGGACAGCTTAAAACTGATCCAAGCAATTTTCTATAGCAAAAATTTTCGGGCACAATCACATTGTGTCGACGATATTCGCATGAAACAAACTCCGGATACGGATATCCTTTTTCACCGACACTAAGCGTCGTGATTCCTTCTCGTTCAATGGATTTGTATACCTCAAGCCCGCGTACATTTCCCGTTTTGCGGATCAGTAGTGTTACACTACATATAATATACACTGGAGTAACGTTAGCAAGCAAGGACACCGACAACACACCCACTATGTATGTGGGTACGTTTTGTATTACACTACATCTACGTCTTCAATCTTACCAGGGAAATTGCATTTGCATTTTGAATTTCTTTGAGACGTCCGTTAGACAAGGTCTGTGGCATACCGTCGCCAATGTTGACTTGAGCAAACTCAAACACGGAGAAGTTGTATCCTGGGCATTTGGTGAACATGTTACATCGTATAGCAATGATGGTAAAGTGGAAAGTTTTACGTTTTGTTTGAGTTTGATAGCCCCGTGCCACCTCATTTTCTTTTATGTTTTCTTCGGAACGAATACAAATAAAAATCAATTGCGAAATTTTCAGTTAAGTCCTTGGAATTGACAACTACTGTCATATATAGGGCAAAAAAGGCATGCATGCAGTTTATATTTTGAGGTTTCATGCTCAAAATATAAACAAAATTCAAGCTTAACCCTCATCCAGCGGCAGATTTTTACAACGCTTGCCGGCGGCAAAGGTACACCTGTACCTTAGTACATTTTGTATGAAAATCTTCACTATTTGTATGAATTTTGGCCGTAAAACCGTTATATTATGTTGACTAGTCACAAATTAGTAACTGTTTTTGCCGAAGTGAATGTTTTAAGAAGTTGGGTTTATGTGGATTTAATTTTTGGAGTGGGTAAATTTAGGAAATTGGCAAAATTTTAAAAAGAAAATTGAAAAAATGGGTTGCTTGGAATTTTAATTTGGCGAAATCTATAATTGATTTACAAATGAAAAGTAGAAAACGGTTCAAATTAAGTCATTAATGATTTTAGAAGAATTTGGTATGTTTGATTTGCGAATTGTGGAGTCTTAGGTTAAAATTTACCCCCTGCCCCCACTATATTACTGTTACTAGAACCCGTTATCGCTAACGAAAAAACGTCAATAATTATTACATTCTCGTTATTTTCCATAAAACAACAATATTTGAAGCAATAAATATATTGGAGAAATGAGTAAATTGTGTTATTATACGAAAGAAAGGTCCTGTCAAGCAACAAGCAAGTAGAATCTGCTAGTATAATTTTCAGTCTCTAATCTTTGTAAATCTAAACTCAGGCCAATTCCTATAGTAGAAAAATATCTAAAATTTTAATTGTGATTGTTGTTGGTTAATTGTATCTAATATATTTGCTCGTATATGTAATTAAATCCAAGGATCGATTGAAAAATTAAAACAAGAAACCGAAGACATGTGGCATATTCTATAGCAGTTATCGTCATCTATATATGGTACCGACGTACAATTCAACCAAGTTTATGTGCCACCCAAACATCCATTTAGAAATTTGGTTGGATGCATCTGCTGGTTTTCAGCTGAAACTTCAAAAGGAACTCGGGTGGAGGTCCCGAATTACACAAATAATAAATATTAGGTAATGGAATACAAATTATGGGAATCTGTGGTAAAGAAAATCAACCGCTAAAATCCAAAATTTTAGCATTTATTACAAACCTAATTTTCACTAGATGTTATGGGGGAAAGAAGGCGTAATACATTGTATTGGTTGGCCCAAGCCATTACTTCAAAATGTTTGCTATGCCAGTAAAAGTCTTCAGATTAATGTCAAATAACCAAAAACCGCTGTATGAGTTAGATTAGTCCTTATCGATCGATATCTCCAAGGACCTTGATCATTACAAATAAAATTCGTAAATCAAATACTTCTGTACATCACTCGATTCTCAACTTATTGATGCTATAATAAATCTCTCTAAGCATGAGCATTCACCAAAAATATTTTATTTTCGTTTTTTGTAAATTTTCTTTCATACAAAATATATGAAGGTACAAATGTACCTTTGCCGCCGTTAAAGGGTGTAAGATTAATTTTGCTCACTAACTTGGGGATGGGTGGTCACACATTTCTGAAATTTGGAATACATATTTTAAACTAAAATCGTAGAGATGTCAGAAAATTTCAGCCCGATCGGACCCATAGCAAAAAAGTTACGGTGTTTTAAAAACGAAAAAGGTACACCTGTACCTATCCCGCTGGATGAGGGTTAATTAGGTCCACGGTACAGCAACTAGACTTAAACTAAAAGGGATGTCAAAAGCCGACCCGACACCTGATTTTCGGCCATCCGGTTATTTTTTAAAATGGTTAGACCGAAGTAATTACCGGTTCGGTTCACCGTTAGTTGTTAACTGGAGCCGATATTTTGGATTCAATTATCGTGTGTGCGCCTGAGCCTCCTATTGCTGATATTACCAAAAGTTAACAACACTACCCATTCAAGTCTCAAAAGCAAAATCATCTTTAATCGTAAGACATCATTGATATAGCGAAGTGTAAGTAATCAACCAGAAACATGGCGGGGTGAGCCATAATTTAACCCAACTCATTACGGACCATGGTCGTGGTCGATACCATGGTTCAAGCTGGATAACTCTCCAGAGTGTCCAAATGAGAAAAAACGGGCGAGAACGGCTGAAGGAGATTGTTAGAAAAACATTAGGCCCTGAAAATTGGATGAGTTCAATGTTGGAATCTGAAGATAGTTGGGATGCAGTAAGTGAGATTTTATGCAGCGTCCGTAAAGATCTCAGAATAGCAGAAATAGGGCGTTGCAAAGGGATGCTGGCTAAACAATAAATAAAGTAGCCACTCTTGCGAAGTAATACCGAGAGGAGAAGGAGCTCAGTTGGTCTGGTTTTAGTCAGTAAATATCCGGCATAATTGCAGTATGTTTTCTCTTCTTCTTGCTTCGCGCGTTTTTCACTCAGGGACATTTGAAGTCCTTAAGTGTAAATCACTTTGGAATAAAAAACAAAAGAAAGGAAACTGCTGTTGGACGCAGGAAAAGCAACGATAATACAATTTAAATGGGTGCTTTTTCTGCCACCCATTTAAATTGCATTGATTCACAGGTTTTCGTCAAATATGATTTTTATTATGTATTTTGTTGATTTTCGTCTGCCCCGTTGACCGTCTAAATGTGCGCCCTAGAGCCTTGTGTTCTGCGGCCTACTTTACCTATCGAAGCGCCAGTTCTGCATGTGTCCAAAAAAATCCGTCAATTACTAAACACTACAAGGGGCGAAGAGGCGCTCGCGGAAGCGTGCTCCTATATATCATAAATGTTAATGAATATTCAATTTTCAATATTTACGAAGATTCTTACTTAACTAACTTAACGATAGAAAGCCCAAGAAACTTTAAGCCTAATTTTGAGTAAAAACTTGGCGGACGCATAGAGAAGTTGCTATATTCTTTGGATGGCTAAAAGTTTCAAGAAGAACTTGAAGAATTGTTCAAGCGAGCCGCAAAATTAAAAATTAGTAAATAGTGCTAAGGAGCCCCTCCGCTAAAAAAGATTATTACCGTTAGTTTTTTTTTGAATTTAAATCCTCTGAAATAAAACTTTTCAAAAAATTTAATGAAGCTTGTCAAATTTGAGCGTAGAAGGGATGAAAGTTAGGAATGCCTAAAAAACCACACCCGTTGGAAATCGTGATGATTACATTTACAAAAAAAAGTAAAGTAAAAAAGAGTGTAACAGCACATCATCAATATTTTATATAATTAATTTCAAACACAACTCTGTAATATTAATTTTTATCTATTTATAAAATCGCCTACAAATAGACAAAAGTTCGATATTGTGAATTCCAAAATAGCTTTTATTTGTATAATTATTTCGATTGTCAGTTGTGTTTGTAAAGAGCTTTTCAAAATGTGTTATACAAAATCAAAGCTTTTACACAGACCGTATTGAATTTTAAATTTTGAAACTAGTAGAATAACTTTCATTTTCGTTTCCATTAGCCTCGTCTCCATTGTAAACAATTGTGGCGCAACTGTATACGAACATGATGTTTCAATGCTCCCCAATTGTTCGCGAACAGTTGCTGAACAATAGTGTCACGTCCACACTGTAAACATTTAAATGTTTACAATGGAGACGAGGCTGTACGTTTTCCAAAAATTAAATTTTAAATTGAAAACACACAAGTGTGTGCAAAAAAAAAAATAGTTTTTGATTGTAAATTCATGTTAAAAATGTTGTTCGTCGAATTCTTATTCTAACAAAATTATGATTCATACATAAAAATATGTTTTTATTAAAAAAAAAATACATTTGAACTTTTGCGTTTGCAATGTGCAAATGGGGCTTTAATATTTATGAGCAATTTTTTGTAATTAATGGCAATGCCTACGTGACAATTTGAAATTTAGCCTGGATGCTACCCTCGATAGTTTTTTTTGCGCGTCTGGGTCAGCAAACCTGCCCCCGATGTAAAAAAAAACACGGCCAGTGTATGTAGAGAGACTTTGTTCCGTCGCATAACCGTCAGGGGCAATTTTTACTAAAGAAATAATTTTTTATCTTTACAGGTACAACAAATTAATTTCATTTCTTTCTAATTTCTTTTGTTTCTTTGGTTTAGATGTTCGCTTTCCACTTGAGATGAATATAGTGAAATTATAATTCAAATTAATTTTGAAAATTTCATTTTTAAAACGAAGAACTGTGGTGTTCTCACTTCGAAACAAAATACAACGTTATAGGAGGAATTTGATCTCCATTAAAAAAAAAATAAAAATTTTGTGAGAAGTTTTATTTTCTTTTTTTTCTATGCTCGCATGAAATGAATAAGTGCGCTGACGCTGAATGAAGCAAATTTGACCATGCTGCGTCTGCTGTAGAGGATTAATTACAGCATTGGCTATTATAAATACTATATAAACAATATGCATTTATTTAGATGCGGATTTGATTCTATGGTAGACACCCGTTTTGCTAGAAGTCTGCTTCACTACTCCAAAACGCTGAATCTGCGATGGCTCAGCACAACTATGGCCAAGTGTGGTCTCATAGCAGGAAAGACTTATTGTGAATGCAGCGATCAGAGACTTTTCCAGATATGCTAAGAGTCAAAACCGCTTTTTTACCCTCTCAAACATCTCAAACGTAGGGCAGCGATTTTTGTTGGATAATATAGCAATAAGAAAACGAGACCGAGGCTTATTTCAGGCGCCACCGAAATTTGGATACCCTTCACTCTCCTCGGGCTAAAGGTTTTTTGCGGGCATACCTATGACTTGTGGCTAACCCCCTCCCCCATTCTCTTTCCGTTTCACTTAACCCTCGGATGATTCAGTGGGGTCTAACAGACCCCAGAGAAATTTAAATCTTAAAATTTTCATAGAAAAACTTGTTGAATCGTATTTTGATGCATATGTAATTTAAGTATGTGTCACATAATATAAGTTCATTTAAGAATGAATTTGTTTGAATTTGTGATTTTGTTTATAAGTTATAGCACTTTGAAAGTGCTCTGGGGTCTGTCAGACCCCACGAACCTTTTACGTATGTCTTTTTTACAAAAGTAAATTTTTCGTTTTCTGGGAAATTTTCAAAGTATGATATTTGGAAAACGATAAAATGTAATAATAATAAACGGGAACGGTTGAAACTTTGTAATTAGAGTACATTTGGGAAATTCGATATGTTAATTTTGAAAGAAATGGAATATTTTGTGTTTTGCATTAGGGGTTTTTAAATTTTTTACTCAATTCATTCAAAATTATGCCATTTTTTACTTGGTTTTCATTTATGAGGATCTGCTTTCACTATTGTGTCATTACCTTATGTTTTTTAAGTCAAGACCTAAATTAATGACTTTTATGAGCGTAATAATTAGGTGGGTATTTTACATAATACATAAAGCTTCCTCAGCGAACTTGGCTATACACTTGTCGAACCTCTTCTAAGAAGGAGGAAATCAACGGGCAATATCCGCCGAAGCACAGCGCAAAATATTGAAGACATTTTGTGCATTGTTCAGCTTGCCCCCCCCCCTGGGGGCTGATACCCCAGGCCCCCCAATGTGGTCAGATGGTCCCCCAAAGAGGCAGAAATGTTTTCTATGCCAACGAGCAAATGATCGGAAGACAAAATACAATTGCAACGAGTGCAAAAAGCCAATCTGCGAAGACAATCGAGGAAAAAGCTGTGAACAAGAATGCTCTAAATATTGACTGTCTTTGGATCCCGATTTAAGAAAAAATATTAAACTTAGCTAAAAAATGTTGATGTACTTATCTTTGTTAATTAGTGAATGAAATTTAAAAATTTAGCTTTATATTGATTTATTTGTGATAAGTTCAAATTACCCTCAAATTTGACACCACCTAATTTTTTCTTCCACATACTAAAAGCTACTGTCCGAATTCCACTTTTTTTTATATACCAAATCAAAAGGCTTCACAGGTACTTTTAGTTCAAACAAATGTGCCAAAAAAAGCAAGAATTTAAGTTTTAGAGCGAATATTGCCTTGGGGTCTGTCAGACCCCACTGAACCATTTACGTATGTAAAATTTACCTGAACCATCCGAGGGTTTAGTTTCATGGCGTCGATAAAACAATATTTGTGTGAGATTTGGTTGGAATAAATTGGCAAATAAAAAGCATTGTCTTAGAAAACTTTATTGGGGGAAACTGGGGAGGGGGAGACTTGGTCCAATCGTACGATTCCATTTATGTTTTTGATGTTTCGATAAAGACAAGGTTTTGTAAAATTGGCGTAAAAAATCCTTAGAAGATCCAAAAAGGGGGGGGGGGGGTTGTACGCCAGCCCAATGACCCCATGTAAACACTACGAAAATAAACGAAATCGAGTAGGCTTAAGGATATGATAATATCTACATATTATCATATCACTCTATTGAAAATCGCTGTAACTGTTTTTCCTTCTTTTTTTTCATTCATTTCTCCTAATTTCTGAAGTTAACAAACGTAGACTACGAACTGCCAAGCCATGAATCGGTTTACTCCTAAGGAACGTGGGCATATTTTGAAGGAAAGATTTCCGGGTCGGTTAATCTCTCGTTTTTGTGATTTGCACTGGCCGGCCAGATCACCCGATTTAATTGTTCCAGCCTTCTTTTTATGGGGTTTTTTGAAGTCACGGGTTTACGTCAACAAGCCTCAGACTCTTGAAGCCCTTAAGGAGAATATTCACCAGGAATGCGAAAACATGTCGCCTGATATTCTGGGAAGAATGATTAAAAATGCCATAAAACGGGCCCGTATGGTAATCAACTGTGGCGGCGGCCACTTGGCCGATATCATTTTTGCGACTTGATACAATAAATTCTAAAAGATTAAATAAACGTATTGCATAAGCAAAACCGAAGTTTTTTTTTAATAAGAAAAATACAGCAAAAGAACATCGGATGATTACTTTTGACCCACCTAGTATATGATGACTGTGTATGGGAGCCCTAACATAAATGAATTCATTCAACATCAGAATTACTGGTTAACATTTTAAAAATATTTGTTTTGAACTGAGACAAAGTTACACGGAATACATCAATATTTACAAATAACTTTAGGTGACCGATTTGGAATCGGTTTAGTGGATTTCTGTGATATCCAGTCAGTCAGTCAGTTCTTGTTTTCGGAAAAATAAAGGGAGCAATACGATTATTATGTACATATAAGGAAAGTATCTCATTCTTAGGAAACTGTTGAGCTGAATACCTTGGGCATGTATAACTTTGTGAAGCCAACACATGTCCGTAAGGAGTCTTCTTGATTCAAGATGATTCAAGAGAGAGAAGATTGATTTTGTTGAGGCGATCTTCGAATTGTAATTTATATTGAATTTATATGCATTCAACGAACGAAAAATGTAGGTAGCAGAAACGATTTACTTCATTTGGATTCACATTTCGCATACAGGCTGTTCAGCGGAGGAAGGGGACCGATGTGCGGCTAATTCTTGCAGCATTTCCAGTGTTTTTTTTTCAGAGAATTTTTCTCGTTGAATGCAGACATTGCTTGACATCGAGAATGCTGAACGTTTTGTGGTACACTGTTCAATGTTCAACGGTAGGTCAAAATGCCGTACTGTACATAGCAGAATGCTCTACGTCTGGGTTATTTCTTAGAACATAGGCGAAAGGTGCACGGGGTGTATTCCGAAGGAAGCGTAGAAATGCTGGTGGGTGAAAATCTGTGAATGTATCCTATGGTACCAGGGGGTAGAGAGAACGTGTTTTTCTTATAAGATTCTCATTTTCGGAGTGGAGTTATCGCAGCCCCATAAGCCCTCCTAAGTGCCTGTAATAACAAAATTACACTTAAAACTTGTATAATTCTATGCCATTTCTATGAGCTTTCGGCTAATTTTTATTTGTTTATCAAAATAAATTTTAGAGACGCCTTGGGTCATTGAGATTCAAACGAACAAATATTAGGTTGATTTTTCCTATACTTGAATTGCAAAAATAATTTAACTTCTACTGCTTTAAAATTGCAATTTCCTACTATGTACGAAAACTTACATCTACGTATATGTGTGCATCCGTACTGAGGGGGGGGGGGGGGGGGGGGAAACTAAAAAGTAATCTCAGAGTTTGAAATAAATTTTACAATTTTCTCCAAACTATGTTGAAATAATGTTTGGAATACGGAAATAGTTTTTCCAAGATATATTAACGATATTTTAAATCGAACTATCGTAAATTTGCTGAAAAGTTGTGTTGTACTTTACTTTTCTACTACTTTGCCGAGTGTAATATATTTTTCATAGATGAAATGTGTGTGATTTGTGGTCTAGAAAGATACATATGAATGATATCATGTGGGAATACGTAAAATTTATGAAATGTTTATGTTGTAACCTTTTTGAATTTGTTTGTAGTTGTTGCAAGAAATTTAAATTAAGTATTTATTATAAAAAGTAATTTAGAAAATTTAAAATATCGCCGGAGATATAGAAAGTTTCCATAGGAAGCAAATCCTATTAATGAAGTCCTTTTATTTGCAGGGCCCTTGTGTTTCAGGAAGCATGAATCAATTTTTTTATTTGTCATTAGTCTTTTGCAAATTAGGTATGTACTTTCTTCTCATCTAGATTTCGATGGTTAAAAATATCTGCGGTAGCCGTCTTTAGCAAATCAATAAGACTAAAATATGGAGCTTCAATTTGCTAAAACCTCCAGTCTACTCCAGGAGAGTGCGTTGTTGAGAAGTTTATTGACCTTATATTCCGACTATGAGAAATTGAAAAGCTATCGCTTGCCGTTATATAAACAAGAAAAAATATATAAGGCATATTGGATATCCACGCTTATCTCATTTCTTCAAACGGTAATTAAATAGAAATCTAATCCAGAAATAGGATGTCACTAACACATCCTGCGGCCTTAGTCCAATGTTAGATTGTCGCGCCTGTTATTTTATTTTTAATCCGGATCTAATCTGGATCCATCTGAATACCGCCTTACTATCAGATAACCAGTGGTGAAACAACTTCACTCGGGGCCCTACCGCCAAGTTTTTGAGTGCCCCCCCGGCCCCTACACTGATCAAAAAAGCAGAGTAAAATCAATCGAAAGCACTCTTGAAGGTTGATCCACACTTTTCAGTCATCAGGCACAGTTTATTTTCCATACAAGTTGACAGTGTGTTAGTTAATTTATTGACTTATAGTCAATTTGTATGGGAATTGACTGTGACTGGTGACTAAAAAGTGTGAATCGAC
The DNA here is from genome assembly GCA_949715475.1 of Microchrysa polita. Classification (NCBI taxonomy): domain Eukaryota; kingdom Metazoa; phylum Arthropoda; class Insecta; order Diptera; family Stratiomyidae; genus Microchrysa; species Microchrysa polita. The sequence goes on from OX454415.1 coordinate 16,878,244, forward strand.
CTTAAACTAACTTCTTTGAAACATGACTTTGATGTTACATCTACTAAAATTAAGAACGTCGTACTTACAATAGCTTTCCTAAGAACTACTTTCACAATTTGCAGTCTTATATTGAGAATAGCATTCTTGTTTTAACGTTTATTAAATTAATGATTTCGTCAATCGTTTTTTTTTATTATTTTAAAATAAAAACACTCACACAGTGCAGTATTGACGATGTATAGATGTTAGTAAGCATAGTAAATTACCTGTGCCTACAATGGGATTCAATCCCGCGAACCTATGATTTGAAGACGAGCGCCCTATCTACCCTAATGCTGAATACACACGGTCAATCCGAATATTTATTTTTTATTTTTGTCAAAATCGAAGAAAATGCATGAATTTGACAGAACGAAGAATCCAAAAAAGAGTAACTCTATTTCTTGTTTCAGCTTTAAATTTAAGCATGCTCTAATTTAAATCTTTAAATTTTAAGAACGTTTGTACATAATATTAAAATCAATACAGAAATCTTGGCAAGACTCCTTTCAAACCAAATGTGGCCTCCGCACCACAGCCCTAATGACCGTGTGTATACCGCAAGCAAGATAAAATATTTTAGTCTTCAACGGCATATGTATACAGGCCGTACTAACTAGTTTGAACTAAGTTTAGTACCACTCTCAAACTATTTTGCCCGTGTTTAACAGTTCATGACAAAGTGGATTATGATGAGAGATGATGATGAGAGAGGAACAACAAATTTAGCATTTATTTTGACTTTCTTGTCTACCAAAAAATATCTACGTCAAATTATAGTTTGACAAATTCTTCATGTGGCTTTGGGCCCCTAAATCTCTTGGGCCCCCCGCCACGCGGAGATAACTTCATTTATTTGGAACTCTTGTCTTAAAAAAAAAAAAATAATTTTTGCTTGAAGTGCATTCAATTTATTTTGTATTTAGTGCAATTAATTGATGTTTTTGCAATAAACCAGAATCTTATTTCTTCCAATATCCCGTGAAAGAAACGTTCTTAATTTCAACGATACGCAACAATACACAAATAGAATATTTACCCAAGGAATGCTCAGTAATTTATGATGATGCTGGTTTGTATTCTTTGAAATCGCATTCTGTAGATGTCCTCTATTCGTTGTTGTTGTCAACTACTCTTACAAAAAATACACCCTGCTCCTTTTGCCCGTGGTATCGCTTCAGTTGCATGTAAACGACTCTCACTGTCGCCCTTGACGCTTTCAATTCATAATTTATTCCCAAGTGAATAGTTGGCTGTTAAATTGAAATGGCTACACATTCTTTCGTAGTACGTAGTACCACCTACTATGTAGTATGTAGTATAGTTCGTTGATTTCCCTTGCTTTAAGGAAAATTCCCAAGTTAAACGGGTGATTCTCATTGCAGCCGCGGGAGTCAAGAAGACAAGACTGTCTGTAAGCCAGGGAGATGCTATTGTCATCGGGCTTATCGCAACCGTATAGCGAAACGGTATCGTTCTTCGACGTGAGCAATGGAAACATAACAAGAAAATTGTGAATTGAACACTGAAATGACTGTCGTAAATTTTTTAGTGCATTGGCTTTTCACAAGACGCGCGGTGCGACCATACTGATTCTTTAAGGTACGTGTTCGTAGAGACGACTCACGTGATGATCGCTTAGCGATCGTTGTTTTGCATCCAATTCCGGGCCATATTTGAATATTTTTTGAATGGTGGCACCTTCCTTGTGTTGACTATGACCTACCGGAACATGTCTGTATAGAAAATATCCGTATATAGTGCTCAACACCGGTGGTTTAACTTCGATCGCTGAGCGATGATCCCATGAGTCGTCTCTACGAACACAAACCTTTAGTCTTGTACGAGTATATGTCCTCTTATTGGCATATCAAATCCTTTTGCATGCTAGAGTACATATTCTCTGAAGGAAATATCCTGGTTGAATGGTGCAGCGAGAGACTTAGACTGATACCGTTGTGTTGCGTTGTCGTGAATACTTTTGGGTTTTTTTTTGTAAAGATTATGCACAGACTGTATTTGGAAGCTCACGAGGCGAATAATTTTATGAAACATGTTTTTTTTTGTCTAGTGATTTCATTACATCTCATACATGAAGCTATAATGCTCGTATGCAAAATTTCATTTTGATCGTATAATGGAGAAAACCTATTAGGTTTAGTGGAACTTAAAAATAAACTGATGAAGTTAAGTGGCAAAAAAAAAAATTAAAAAAAATCCACGAGGTTTTAGTTGTTATCCTATACCCATAAGATGGTATAGGGAATATTGTTTTTGTTACGCTGATATTATGTAACACCTCAAAGGAGCCACCGGAGGTGTGGCAAAGTATATATATAAATGATCAGGGTCGATCCCTGAATCGAATAAGCCATGTCTGTCTGTCTGTCGGTGTGTCTGTCTGTTCGCACGATAACTCCTGAAATAAGGAAGCTAGCGGTTTGAAATTTTGTTCAAATGTTTGTTTTACTAAAATCTTGAATCTCATTGAAAATGAGCCAAATCGGACTACGGGTTCCCCTACCTTCCATACAAACTACCCCTCCTTGATATTTTTATTCGGCCATAACTTTCGGTAGAATACCGCTATCCACTTGAAATTTTGATCAATGTTTCATTCTGACATATGTGACCGGGAAAGTTAAAAAGGGGCTATCGTGTAAAAATTTCGATTTTCACTTTTTTAATGATTTCCACAGAAAACAATGTGCTCTTTCCGATGGTGAAAACCGCAGTTGCCAAAAATTCAAAAATGAGTCCGAAAATCGATCTTCAAGTTCGCGCTCAAATCATCCTAAATCCAATGTGAAATTGAAATTTGGTGTATTTATGAATATCTTTTCAACCGCTGAAGCAAATTTACCCAAATTTTCAACACGTCTCACTCACTAAGTTAGAATACCGCAAATCAAATCAAATCATCAAAGTCTGCATGAGTTGAGGTAGGGAGCGGTATGAAAACAAAAAATTTAGTATCGAATACAAAGTTTTTAGTAAACTTAAGATTTATAAGTTTCGAAATTTTATGAGATGTAGGGATTATTGTATATAATGTAAGTAATGATATAACCTCGATATTTTACCGTTATAATTTATTATCGAATTATAGAAAGTAGACTAACTTTTATACAGAATTTTAAATAGTGGAATTCATATAGAATATTCAATAGAAAAAATCATCAAGGGCAATTTTTTGTTTTATAATCTTTTGGGTGCTAGATAAGATATCAAACTAGGTCAACAATTAATTTTGATTTGAAAAAGGACCAAAAAGGACACGAAAATATCGTTAACGCGGAACGGGCATGTGCGATATTATATCAAAGGAGACGTTGAGGACATTCGAATCAGTTAACATCTCATTCTTACGCGTATAAAGGATTAATTTCAGAGTCTCTCATAATAACGATGTTTGTATTTGCAAAGCCATAATTTGTCAAAAATACTAAACTGAAACGCATTTCTTAACGTTTTAGAATGTAAAGTAGTTAAGACTTCTATCATCCATTTTGCGTTTTGAAAAATATTGGGTGAAAATGTCCTCAAAAGTAAAAGCACGATGTCCTATTTACCTTAATTTTTTGCAGGAGATAACAATGAATATCAAAGACGACGTCTAACTTATTTCATTCTCGATATCTGCTTTTATCTCAGTGATCGAAACCGGCTTAAATGGCATTTGAACTATACAATACAGTAATTTCTTCATGCACGTTCTTCGCCATCCAGGGTGCCTCAACGTGCCTCTCCTTCACTGTCTATGAGTCATATGTGCGTTCACAGTGTTTACGTCTCTGATTTTCGAATGCCAGTCACGGTGGCAATGACGGTAAAAACCGGTCACACAGGGTGCAAAATGTGGTGGAGACAATTTTTATACCCTTCGCTTACTAAGCGAAAAGGGTATATTAACTTTGTCATGAAGTTTGTAACGCATTGAAGGAAGCATCTCCGACCATACAAAATATGTATATATATGATCAGCGTGACGAGCTGAGTTGATTGGACGATGTCCGTCTGTCCGTCTGTCCGTCTGTCTGTCTGTTGCGACGCGTTTTGCTCGGCCAGTTTAAAAGCTATGGAGCTGAAATTTTGCACAAAGGCTTCTTTTTGTTGCAGGCAGTTTGTATGTTTGAATCGGTAAAATCCGACAAGGGGGTCGTGGGGCTGCCATACAAACCTACTCCCCAAAATTAGGTTCTTCTTAGAAAAACTTTTTTATTTATGCACCAATTTCATCCAAATTTCACACAAATGTGTTTTCATTTCTGACACACAACATATGTAAAAATCGACCAAATCAGACAATGGGGTCGTGGGGCTGCCATACAAACCTAGTCCCCCAAATTAGGCTCTTCTAAGAAAAACTTTTTTATTTTCTCATCGATTGCAATAAAATTTCGTGCAAATGTGTTTCTAGTGATAGCACGAACCATATGTAAAAATAGAACAAATCGGACAATGGGGTCATGGGGCTGTCATACAAACCTAGCTCCCCAAATTAAGTTCTAAGATTTTTTTTTATTTATACACCAATTTCAACTAAACTTCACACAAATAATGTGTTTCTATTGATGACACAAAACATATGTATGAATAGAAGGAGTCGGACCATGTGGTCATGGGGCTACCATACAAACCTATTCCCCCAAATCAAATTTTACTAAGAAAAACCTTTTTATTTGCATACAAATTTGAACCGAACCTCATGCAAATGTATTTTTATTGATGTTACAAAAGATATGCAAAAATGAATTAAATCGGACCATTGGGGTCATGGGGCTGGCATATAAACCCAACCCCTAAATTAGGTTCTTTGTCCACCAATTTCAACCAAATCTCATAGAAATATGTTTTAATTGATGCCACAAACATACGTAAAAATTCAAGGAAAGGCCATTCGTTCATAGGGTTGCCGTACAACCCCCCTCCCCCCACACGCATACACACTTCGTTTTTGGTTCTTCTAAGACACCCACGTCCCCCGCTTCCCCCAATAAATCTTCGCCCCGGCACTTATGTGAAAATTCAAGGAAAAGCATGGAAGCGGGGAGAATTGAACACAAGTCATAGGAACGCCAGAAAAAACTTTTAGCCCGGGGCGAGCGAAGGGTATCCAAATTTCGGCCGCGCCCGAAATTAGCCTCGTTTTTTGTTACTTATGTTTTTTGGGGTGCTGAACACGAATCCGGAAAATCGCGAAAAACCCTAAATTTTATGCTGTTTTCCCGTTATTTGGCCCCTAACTCTAAAACTATTTACTTCTTTGAAAAACTCTTCATGAATATTTTAGAGGGCGCATAATTGCGCGTCCAAAGAGACATAAATATTATAAATCCGTTGAGCGATATTACTACAATTGATAATTTAAATTTGCCAGTTTTAACATAGTTCCATATTATGAATAACATTTTGAGATTGAACGTTTTTTAGTTTTTGGTCGCAAAAGTTACATTTTTCTTGTACATTATGTATTTTGAATCAGTAACTTCGCACCAAAATTTCGTTGCAAAACAGGGTCAAAATTGCAAAAAACGCCAATTGATAGTCATCAATTATAGCAATACCGCTTAACACATTTTAATGATTAATATGGCGCGTTGGACCCGCAATTATGTTTTCTCGAATATTTTTATGGACAGTTTTTTCGGAGAAATGTATACTTTCGGAGTTATAAACGAAAAAACGGGAAAACTCTTTTTTCGCGGTTTTGACCCTGTTCCGCAACGAAATTTTGATAGGAACCTCCGGATTCGAGCTCAGCACCCCAAAAACATAAGAAACAAAAAAATCTCCATCACACTTTGCAATCTGAAATCACCTAGTAACTACAATATTATTCCGTTCAGTAGAATTTAAAAAAAAAAAAAATAGTTTTAGTTGTTAATTTAATTGAAAATTTTATTCTTTTCCCTCGGATTTTTTCTTAATAGTAAGAAGAAATGCATCCTTATCGAAAAATCCCAGTTTAGGACTGGAGGTAATCTTTTCGAGTTCTGTGCCGCCAGAACTTTGCTGTATGTAGATGGGACTTTTAAACTAACTGTTGCCCTTACAGTTAGTTTAAAAGTCCCGCGTAACATCCTATAAAAAATGTTTCATTTCTTGACTAAAAACTTTCAACTTTGGTTCGTTGAAAAATACCATCAGTTACGTTTTCTTGATCATCCCGAGTAGTTTTGAGTAACGAACTCCATAGAAAAAAAATACACCTACCCAGTTAAATTTCACACGTGCGGGATAGAGTTTAGGAGAATGAAGTGTAGATGGCTAATGAATAAAAAAAAATACGGCAATTTCGTTTTCTAAGTTTGAGTACCTTTAAAAAAAATACAAAACGAAACAGCGAATGTTTTTTATTGAGGTATTTAGATTTTTCAGATATATCATTGTCTTCTGTGACGAAATCCACCAAATCTTAAAAAATAAGCCGACGAGAGTGAGACAAAAATGTAGAACAGTTGTCAGTTGTTTGAGCAAAGTTACCCGCAATCGTCTTTTCTTTTGAGTCACGCGTTAACCGCGATGGCAAAAGAACGCGCTTATTGTCATAAGTGCGTTTCGACTTTGTGGATCATTTCCATATTTACTGAAAATCCCATACCAAACCAAACCATCATTATCAGAGTCGATAATTTTAAAATTTCCTGAGACATTTTCCTTTAAATTAAATCTCGCACGGCGTTGGGGACTGATGACACAATAGTCAGCTGGTGGGGGAAATTTTGATCCGTTTGCCTTTTATTTGGACAATGATCCTATCTGTCCAAGAAAGAAACAACTATAATTAAATATCTATTAAATTCACAATACCAAAGACTATTGCCTCGAGTCACAATCAGACAGAATTGTAATTGTACACTTTTATTTAATAAAATATAATGCATTCATATTTTTCTGAGTATATAATACCCTCGTCATAAGGTTCTTTACAAAGTGGGGAAAAGGAAAATCCTGACTTATGTTAGTCAACTGTAAAATCAGACATAAAATAAATAACAGGCGCGACAATCCTATATTGGACTAAGGACGCAGGATGTGTTAGTGACATCCTATTTCCAAGATCTTATCTGCTTTTTATTGAGGTAATGAGATCAACATCACGCTCAGCAGTGTTATTTAATCCCATAGATGGGTACTCGTCTAACATCTGAGTGAGATCATAGTCCGTCACAAGCTCGTGAGTTCGAAAAACACCATGGCTCACGGTGAGATTCGAACTCATGAAGGTGCGCGCACTAACCGCTAGACCAGCCAGACTACTATCAGATATAGCCGACAATATTTGCTGTACCGGTAGTAGACTATTGACGTAAATATCATAGAAATCTAAAGCAAAGTACATAATGCGAATAAAATATTCTTGATTCCAACTAGAATATAACGATATTCTGGTGTCCTTAAATACGAAAAAATATTCAAAACCATTTCAATGACTTCTTCTAATCCGTACCTATCGTTTGAAACCCATCTTGCCTAACCACAACCAATTTTCAAAAAAATATCCTTTTTAGGAGAGAAGATCCTTTCCGAAGAATTCAAAAATGTACAATTAGTATTTCGAGCCACTTGTCGCACCAAGTGTTGTATTTTCATATCCATATTGTTCATATTGGATTCTTTAGCAAAAAAGGACATTTTGTCCTTACGGGTATTCCCTGGGATTAGTATGCACTTTTAGATATTAAGTGTCCTGCTGATAAATAACTACTTATGCTTTATTAAAAGTAGCACACGAAGAGAATCAAGGCAATTGAATTGAAAAGAATTGCATCGTTATATTTACAGGATGATTTACTGTTATTTCAGTCACTGGTCAACATTGCAATCTCTGAAACATTTTTGTGGTGACCAATGGATCCTGCATAATCAACAATCAAAAAATATAGCAAAGAAAGTGCTGAAGATATGCTCGAACTTGTCGAAAAATTAATTTAAATTGATTTACATTTGGATTTACTGTTATATTACCTGCTAATTGCATTTCCGGTAACATTATCCAAGTCAGGATCATCGAAAGTATATACATGCAAAGTTTCATAGAAATCAGATCACTACAAATCAATTAAGCACAATGACCCGACTTGATTTCTTTATCGGCCGTTTACTCGCTTGTTTGTTTTTACCACATAGCCCCCTTTTAACTTTCCCGGTCACAATACTTTGAGTTGATGGAAAGTGGAGTAAGTCTGACTACCCCTACGCCTACCTCCCCTAAAAAGTTATATTCAGCCATATCTTTTGATAGAATGTCGCGAAAAACTTCAAATTAGTTTCAAATGGTAGCCGTTGGATGCCTTGATAATTAATAAAGATGTGCCAGGTCCAAACAATCTACCCATCCCTCTCCTACATAAATATGAAATTGAATATTTTGGGTTTTGGGTGCTTTCTAGGTCTGTAGATTAGTAGGGTATACACTCATCGTGCTATTCGTACGATTAAAACTCGGTCTCGTTTTTTCTCATTTACCTACCACTTAGCTCTAGGGAACAGAAACTAGGATCGAAAATAGTTAATAGATGTTAACTGAAATGGCTAATTATATAAATAACAGTAGAACCTCACTAATCCGACGCACGCTAGTCCGATTCTCCGGGTAATCCGACCCGATCGCAGCCACCTTTATAATTAGAAATTCGCGAACCACCACAACAAATCGACTTAAAAAAAAAACCGACGCAAACTTTAGATCTAGTATTTTTCTAGTCCAGACTATTTCTGCAAGAATTTTATGTTATTGTACTTTAGTGATCAACAGAACGAAAAAATATGTTGTGAAATAAAAATTTTCACGTTTCGAATTTCTCTAAAAAAGGCATTGTTTGAAGCCTCCGGATAATGGGACTTTTAAATCGAACCGCTCTAACCTCTAGTCCCAAAGGGGTCCGATTAGCGAGGTTCCACTGTACTTGAAATAAATTGAAATTTAAGGTACAGTAAAGCGTCAATTATCCGAACGCCGATTAGCCAAACCGGGGACTCAGTTTTGTGTCTGAAGTGCTTGAAGGAAGCATTTTATCGTCAGCAGAACTCAATTGCTTCGAATTTCTTATTTTTGTTCAGTGCTAGTCGATTGGCACATTCCCAGGATGTCGATTATATTAACTTTTAGGCAATCCTCCCATTTTTCTATGGAAACTCGATTAAAATAACTTTCGGTTATCGGAACCACCACTTGTCGGCATTAGTCCGGATAATCGACACTCTACTCTTAATATAAATTCAGGATGAGTACCATACACTTTTTGTTTGTGGAAATCAACGAAAAGCACGACTTGCCGTGATAAAGGATAAAAAATTGCCACTTGACCGAAAATGCAAGCAATAATTTAATAACGGTAAACGATCACAGCTTTCTTTTCAAGGCGGAACTCGAAAGACTGGTAGACAGGTATATTAGGGATATATGTCTTCCCAGACGGCCGCTGAATAGCAGGTAACATGCTTACCAGGAAGGCAAATCGACAGAAACTGCCCTTCATGAACTCGTCAGTGAGCTCGAGAAGAGTTTGTCTCAGAAACAGTTTGCACTGGGTGGATTCATTGACATGTAAGGGGCGTTCGATAACGCCTGTTTTAATAGCATCTGTGATGCGGAAAACGAGCATGAAATCGACCCTTTGCTGATAGAGTGGATGCGTAACATGCTTTAAGGAATGTCCTTATAACAGTTGGATCAAAAACCATCGAAGCAGGGTGTACCAGAGGTTGCCCTCAGGGCGGACTTCTCTCACCTCTTATGTGGCTCCTTGTGATGGACACTCTGCTCCGGACTTTAGATAATAACACAGTGTTTGCGGAAGCTTATGCAGATGACCTTGCTGTAATAATCAAAGTGAAATTTGTGAACACATTCTGCGACCGAATGCAATCGACACTACGGCTAATCGACAAATGGAGTAAGCAAAATACCGAGAAACTGTCTTGGTTATGTTTACCAGGAACCGAATTTGGGGAAACTTCACCTTACCCAGGCTACACGATGTGGAACTTCATCTATCTCTTACAGTCAAATGTTTAGGGATTCACTTGGACCCCAAACTTACGTGGATACTCCATATTCAACAACAATGCAGCCTGCAGGCTGCTCTGGTGCTGCAGAAGTGCATCAGGCAGGTCTTGGGGGCTTCACCACAACGGGTACACTGGATGGATACTTCCACCATTATTACCCATCCTGCTATACGCTTGCATTGTTTGGTGGCCTAGAGTCAGCGTGGGCGTCAGCAAGAAGCTGCTGACGCATGTGCAGAGACTGGGCTGCCTAAGCATCACTTGGGCAATGAAAACCGCGCCGTCCGCGGCACTGCAGGCCACCAGTTGATATGGAAGATAAGAGGAGGACAATGGTTGACGCTTATCGCCTTATAAACATGGATAATAATGGAATTACTTTGGACAGGATAATTTCAAAACACGTCTTCGATAAGACATATCAAGTAATCCCCACTGACAGAGAAGAATGGTCCTTTGAAGGCCACTCTGACTTCGCTGCAGATGACATAATTATTTACACTGATGGATCAGTGATGGATGGCAGGGCTGGCTCAGGGATCTTCTCGGATCAACCAAGAATTGAGCTGTACCACTCTCTTGGGACCATAACGATCATGAAAGATCAATTCAAGCAGAAATTTACGCCATTATAGTGGCAACCCATGAATGTATGCGGTGCAATTTTCTGGGCCGCAAAATTCGAATCTGCTCTGACAGCCTAGCTGCCTTAAAGGCGCTGGACTCTTCAGAAATATAAAGCCAGCTGGTGTGGAATTGTCATCAAGCGTTTCTAAGGCTGGGGAGACTAAAGACTCAAACATCACGGCGAACGAGATGACAGATTAACTTGCCCACCAAGGCTCTACCATAGGGATGGGCCGATATTCCAGGAGCAGTGACTAGGAACAGGGTATTTGCCTGTCACTGTGACTCCCTGTTCCCGAAGAGCAAAAACACCTGTTCCTGGCAGTCACAGTTTCCGCGCTATTGTTTGCTTTCTTTCCTGGTTTAAACACTGCTGGCACTGTCACTGTTGGTCGCAATCAGTCACTTTACTATTACAGTCACATCCAGTCACTATTTTCTGCCAGAGTCCACAGTCACAGCTGTCACTGTTGGTCGCAACCGGTCACTACACTACTAGAGGAGTGTTAAAATTGATAACAATATAAGATGCATTGAGCATAAAAATTAAGGCATTCCTCGAATAGAAGATAATCCAACCTATTTGTGAGGTGTTAGTTATAGAAAAGAGTTTAGAGTCACAGCCAGTCACTATTTCGTGCCACAGGTACAGCTAGTCACTATGTATTTGTCGCAACTACGAACATTGCCATGTCACAGTCAGGGGCGCCGTCACAGGGGGCACAATCAAGGACGCTGTCACAGTCAGGGACGGTATCGCAGTCAGCGAAGTCAGGGATGCTGTCACAAGTCACAGCAGAGACTTCTTTTTTTAATGCCAATTTTCGTACAATTTCCTATCGTTGTCGCATTTGAGGGAAGTCCCCTTTGTTCGGGCAACTGCGACTTTCAGTTGCAGTGAACGAATTTAAACGAGTATCAAGTGTATTGCGCAGTGGAATATTATTTACTCCGTCTTATAATTTTTTTTAATACAAAAATCAAGTGGCATTTTCAAAGCTGTAGCAATGTCGAATCGAGTAAAAAAGAGCCTAATTTGGGACACTTTTTGCAAGTTGATAGTGTCACGTACATACAATGCTTATTGCACTCGAGTAACTTGCTTTGCGACGTGACGTAATTTACAATATTAGGAACAGGAACTGGACCGGTAACAAGGAACTGTTACTTGCGGGTCACAGTAACAGTTGGAACTGTTACTCAAAATTATCAGTTGGGCCCATCCCTACTCTACCATCATCCGCGATCAAGCTTACCCTAAAAAGGGAGTCGGCTGCGAACCATGCCGGAATCTGGGAGAACATAGATTCCTGCCGATAGACTAAGGCCTTCGTCGTTACACCCACGCGACACGTGGCGTTATAAATATAAATAGGGTGCTTGTTGAAACCCGAACAAGGCTTGGAATCGAAAACGCAGTATTTTAATATAATGTTCTTTATTACTCGCACAATTAGAACTGCACGAGTTTAGAAAAATTCAAGTACATAATGTGTTGTTACATTTCGGTAAAAACAAGTTTTACATTAGCGGCAGTATCAAAGACTAAATAGCAAAAAGATGTTACATGTTTGAATATTATAAATTATCAGAAGAGAGCGTTAATTCCAATAGTGCTAGCGGTAATAAAATTTAAAAGACCCTCAATCCTATCGAAGGTCTTTGCCATAGAAACATCTTGTCCAAATCTAATACATTTTCCGTAATAGTGTACTGATGACCTCTTTCCGGTTAATCCTATTTCTTAAGTACATAGTTCTGTCCTCAATATATGACAATATTTAGAATATTTCCATGAATTTCCCTGCTACTCTTTTCACTTCTTTGAAGGCCACAACGTGTACCATTCTTTATTCTCCCAAATGTCAATCCGCAGTCTTCGTTCTTCCATCCGACTAAGCCGGCGTTATCTTACAATTCAGCGTTGAAGCAATCACCAGTCAATTTCCACCAAATGCCCATTTAATTCCATTCGATGTCATCTCAGAAGCGATATTAACGCTCCATATTACTGTCGCATTTCCATCAGAAGCTGACGGTAATCTCTTTACCAATCACTATCATTACAATAAGGACGTCACACTGCTATGAGTGGCTGAATCCTATCCTAACACTATGTATACATAGAATCTAACCGATGAACTTTGCTGAAGCCAGTCAGCCCACGACCATGACGCCATAGAGAATGATTCGCAGAAATCTAGGACGAAAGAACGACGTGTCGAAGAGGGGGCGACAAAACGATGGACAGCGTGAATGGAAAGCCTTGAAGGGCATCATCGTGTGCGCTGTTGAAATCTCTGCTATAAATATTCATCGTCGCACTTTCATCTAATTATCCAACGGAAATATTCGAAGCACGCCCTTAGCATTTTGTATACTAAAGCCCAAGCGGTAAGAGTCGACGTAATGTCCTCGCGGCGATATAAATATCCTTTTCGTCGTCTCTATTAAATGAAACACTCAAAGAATTATCCTATGAGTAATTCGCAATTCGCCTAGTCCATTGCGAGGACGTCTCTCTGTGTGTCTAGCTACTCTGAGTTTCGCGCGACACTAGAATAACTCGCGCGTTTTGTCACCGCGGGAAAGGTAGCGCGCGACAACGTTATTCTTTACTATACGCGATATTCTCTCGTAAGTACTATGCCTATGTTCACATTGCGCTATACATATTCTAGTGACGAATCCCTTTTCCCTCGTCTTGCTCTATAAGTTTCTCGTGGAATTGAGCTGTTAAGTAGATTGAATAAAATCGAATTGATGTGAAAGGAAGGCGAAAATGAGAATTTAATATTGTTTGCAAATATTATACACATTTCTACTCGACGAAAGCGAGAAAGAGCGTATCTCGGCCGGAATGAAATTGAGTGATTAAATTTGCAGGAATGTAGATGCCAGAGATATACAACGAAGAATTCATCCACGCAAAAAGGAGGCAATCAAAGTCCTTAGTAGTTGGTGGAATGTTTCACAGATTGATAGAAATCTATTATGGTGTGTAAATTTAAGTCTGAAGGAATTTCGTTTGATCTTTGCATGTGATTGCGAAGCAGCAATTTTAATAAAATTTTACTTTAGTTCCTTCTATTTGGAAATTTTTTAAAATGGTAACTGTATCAAATCAAAATGTAGTCTTAACCTTCATGACAAAACTACACATTATCCCATATTAGAATTATCCACCCGTTACCGTTATCAATTAAAACATTTCAAGCATTGTCTGAAAATCATTAATGTGAACAATCGGTACGTGCAATAATAAAATCATATAAAAACGGAATGGATCCTTGCATCGAACAAGGCCAATTCTCAATCCCTTCATTGTTTCAACGATTCAGTCGATTGTATAGGCTACCTCTCGTTGTGTCCTATGGAACAAAATAAATTTCATATAACAACACGTCCTCCTTGTCAATTATTTCGATTTAAGCCCGTGCGCTCCATACATGCCGAATCCACTCGAGTATGTCACATTGTGTTGGAGGTTTTTACGAGCGAAAGATGAAGCCCGACGTAGACGCGTATGTATTACGAAATCCCGTAGGGAGTCTTAAAAATCCATTAAATGGCAATTTGTAATAAGGACACGTTTCTGGCATATCATGAAAACTATTATATCGCATCACAAGTGGCTTTTGAACCGGGCAATTTGTAAAACAGAGTACTAGGGATTTCGTTCATTTTTCCTAGTGTCCTAGGTGAAGGATACGCATAGATATAGGTATAATACACGTAGGTTGGCATGATGTGCGCTCTGTACGCGAGGGATAACAAAACAACAAAGGCTCGGTCGAAACAATTGCGTTCAACCCCGCGACCTAGACAGCGCACCGTGCTCCATATTCTCGACGAGGACACGACAACTATACATTCTATACGACGACATAACGAACAGTGAAAGGATATCACATAAGCTATGAAATGTTTTCATAATTCGTGACGTTGGGTTAAACCAGCTAGTTAACGAGTCCCATTGTATTCGGCAGCCACTTGCGGCAACCGTCTCGCTAGTTGTTACTAGTGTTCACGTCAGATAATAAATGTAATATTGCGGATCAGTGTATACGATATGTTTTCATTAATCAGTAAGCTTCGAATTCGAAATTCATCCTAAATATGCGTATGGGACAAGGATGTGTATAGTATCTTGCTCGACAGACCCGGGTGCTTGATTGTATTTCTGAATAATGTAAGAGGATTTAACGATTCATTCCATACATAGCATTGTTATCAATGGGCGACATCATGTCCTTTACAATGCCTGATAAGTGGATGCAACGCGCGGCGGAGGGCGAATTATGCCGCAATGAAAGCAGAATAATATTGACACGTTTCTGGTCATGAGAAATTAATCCAAATTGTTGAAAAAATAATGATAGGAAGTATGACAGACAACGTCAGTTTAATTGTTGATGATAAGCGAAGCCGATATAATCACGTAAAAGTGAATCAATAAGGTTTTACCATTTTGCAAAATTATTGAACAGGACGGGCATGCCAACTTCTCAGAGTCGCAGCGGCGCAACGGCGCGCGGCGGATCCAGAAATTATAGCCAAACTTTTCTTTATATGCAGCAAGTCTTTAGAGTAGGGCGAGTAAGGTCGACTTTCAGTTGTGAAAAAAACGAGGACTAATGTCGTTGATTGACGTGAGTATATAAAACGAAAGCTTGAAGATCACAAGTGGAGCGAAAAGAGAGCGCCCAAGGTGGATTCTGTGTAAAATGCATTACAACAAATTGACCACATTCCCGATATAAAAAACATCTTAGCTTAGCATCTTAGCTCTCGGTATAAGGAAGATATTATCTTCGTTACAGACAGCGCCCGCTCTAGCGTTTACGCCGCCCCGGGCAAGACGACAATTTGCCGCCCATTCGGTTCTATACTAGACAGATTTATAATAGATTAGATAGAATCGAGTTATTTTGGCAGTGGCATACTACCTTGGCTAGAATTTCGATAACTATTAGCGTATACTGGCCTTACACTTTGAAAATATTTCTTGATACAAATGTTCGCCAGTTTAAAAATTAGTTAATTTTACATTATAGCTAAAACCGACGTTGTGGGAAATCAAGCCATTACAAAGAGTTCAACATACCTTAGTGGCATATAATTTTTAAAGGATATTTAGGTGACATAACATTTTACAAAAGAATACGATATTGGCTGCCATTGATCGCTTCTAAAACTTCCAACTTTTTTCCCGGAGCTAACAGAATTACTCTGACTTCATGTGAGGACCTATTTCCATTTATCTTCAAAGGCTACGGCCTGCCAAAGCAGTCTTTCGGTGGGGTGGTTTTGGGCAATTAGACAGCATTCTGATGATTTGAAGACTTGCTTCTTCCCTTCGCAGAAAATTGCAATAAAATGCAAAATGCATACCAATAAAATAGTAGTGACAAAAGGTTAACCTCTCCACGATTGTACTGCATTAAATCCAAATAACGTAACGTAAATTCCTTTAAACTGTATTATTTGCTATTATTACTAAAATACGAATTAAAAACAAAACAGTTTTGGGAAGAGCTTTTCGCCATTTATACCTATTCATCTGGCGGGAAGAATAGTTATCTAGGCCACCGCTTGGTCGGTGTATTAGCGAGTAGTTTCGAAACGCTTTACATTTAATCATTTTTATACGAAAACCTTTTAAACTCTAAGTAAAAAATCGAAAATTAATACGATTTATTCCGTAAGACACTAGAAAACTCCGCCCTGGAAAACTTTGTGCCAAAGAATGGTGCTCGTTTTGAGTAGTTTTCGGGAACTTTTAAAGTAGTTTTCGGTAACTTCCTTACACACTGCGCAATATATTTAACTTCAATTAGCTGAATCTTTTCATGGACGGATTTTGTGAATTTTTCATAAATGCGCCAACTCGAGAATTCTTGGAGAATAAAGTGAGAGCTGATTAAATTCAGCAACCTAGCCAAATATAGATAAAAATATTTCCAGAAACAAATTATGGAGAGTTGTTATTGCGGCTCTGTTACTGTCTCCTGTGCCTCCATCCTTCATCTTTATGAAACGCACCACTCAGCTCAAAATTGGTCTTTGAATGGAATTTCGAAGATATTGAATTTAATTATAACTGCTGCGCAAGGCGATAAAAGCTATAAAAAAGACACCATGGCCATTGAATTTCTCACAGAAGAGTTCTTTTAATGTGCTGACTGTTTAGAGCGATACATTATTTCTCTGTCATTCAACAGAATCGACAACAATTTCAGAACCTCATTAGTGGATAACTGAGCGAATTGTCCTACTTTTCTTTTTGGAAGAGAACCGGGTGCTAGCAAAATTTAGGCAACTTTTACTAAGCATTTTATGATTCTAAATGCACCCACTCGTATCAATCGTAGGTTCTTCAAAGAGATGCAAGGACTTTGCCTCTTTAAAACGCAATTTTCGAAGGGAAACAAGTGATACATATCATAAATTAAATAAGCTTTAACTCTTTTTCTTCACTTAAAAAAACGTAATCCGCTGTCTCCAAAAAAATGGCCTCAGCGGTTGTAAAATGCTGTTGAGGGTGTCAATTTACTTCCTGCCTTGCATTATTTTTTTATTTCGCCTCTTATTATTTCATCAGTCTATGGTTTACTTTCTATTAAATTGATATTCATATAAAAATTTTCCTTCCGGCTGTTTAGATACTTTCCTTATTGACTGCTGGCCAAAAAGCCGCCCCCAGAATTTGGCGCCCCGGGCGACCGCCCGGCTTGCCTCCCCCCCCCCTTAGAGCGGGCGCTGGTTACAGAGCCAGCCTGGTGTTTGTTTCAAGAAGACGGGGAACAAAATACTCTACGACAAATGTCATCATGATAAAAAAAGAATAAAATAGTTACTAACTGCTGAAACTATAGGACCTTCTGTTATCACCGAATTTCACGGTTGTAATGAAAAAGAGAATACTGGATTGTCCTCAATTACAATCAATACCGTACTACAAAATGTCCCACCCATGGGCGTAGCCAGGGGGGGGGGGCAGGGAGGGGCGGCCGCTTTGTTTTTTTAGCCCTGGAAGGTCATGCTTTGTCGGATCGACTATGCATCATCAAATTTATCCCATTTTTCGTGACAATTCTCATTATTTGAAGCTGAGTTTTCGTACAGCACTTACCGCGCCGATGTACGAGTACTTGCTGGCTACATTGCGGCTAGACGAAGTAAGCAGGGTAAGTTGGATTTTTGGAAATTGGCGTCGTCGAAACGACGAATTATGAACTTTGTGTAACTTTTAGAACTCCAGTATTTCTTATGGCTAGTTGTCGATTCGACGATAAGCCTGTGTCTATATAACTAGCTCGTAACAAATATGTTTATTTTGGAAATGTGGGACCTATTTTTTCAAAAATTATGGACAAAAATATTTACTAGGACAAAAATAGGACAAATCAGGAAAATGGCTCAAAATTCTTCCTCATTTTAGGAAGATTGCATTTCGAACTCATAAAAATCGGCTCCAAAATCGATGTTTTTGCATTCTAAATAAACTAACGATTGAAAATCTGTCAAATTTATAAATATTTTGAGAAAGGGTGATTTGTATGAGGCGTCAAAGTAGAGTGTCGTCGAATCGACGAAGCATGACCTTTCCGTACTAAATAGAAACATGACCTTCCAGGGTTAAGGACCTTGTAAAAAACGGGTCTCATATTTCAGTGTTTTTCAAGTTCTTCTTTTTCTTTTCAGTACCGTATAGCCCCTTGTGGTGTCATGGTGCGTTAACTTAGCCGTTTATAGGCAACGAGTCAACGTTACATTGCATATCATTTCGAAGTGTGTATAATGTTGAAATATGTTGACTACATATATATTTCCATTCACATGTACGGAAATTTTGGACCACGCCGAGATTCGATCTACGGATTACTAGCATCGTAGAGTGCGACTCAACCAAGTGAGCCACAAAGCGGGTCTTTCAAGTTATTAAATAAAAATTTATTTTCTAGCTGAATCATACCAGCAATAAAATTTAGCCACTGTTAATACTTTGATAAATTTAGAGGAAATCTTATTAAAACCGTTAACCATATTTCAATCAATAAAGGATTTATAAATATCCTGACGTTGCTACTTTGCTAAGATGAAAGTGACAGACGAAACAAACTGATTTCGCAAGTGGAATATGCAGTCCGAGATGCAAAAAATGCACTAAAAATACACAAAGTACGCTCTAAAGGCAGATATTGGAGGCCAGTTGAATGTAGTCAGAATGCAGAAGAAAATAATTCTCAGCTCCATTTTGAAAATTTGACTCTAAAATAAAAAAAAAATGAAATAACATGCATGGCAGTCCACCAGTAAACTAGGGCCGCAGATGTGTGAATGACATCCAATTTCCAAGATCTAAACTGCTGTTTTGTTAAGGTGTTGAGATCAACAGCACGCCCAGCAATGTTATTTATCCCCATAAATGGATACAATCTGAGCGACATCATAGTCCGTCACGTAGGTCGTGAGTTCGAGAAACTCCATGAAATGAATTCGTTCACGGTGAGTCTGGAATCCATGACCCTGTGCACCAATCCAACCACAAGACAGGCTACTCTAAAATTTGCTAACAATATTTCTGCGACCGGAGATTTCAACCCCTAAGAAAATCATGATGTTGAAAAAATTTTGGGCTTGCCCCCCCCCCCCCTGACCGAAATCCTGGCTACGCCCATGGTCCCACCCACTATTGAAATACTGCCCACAGCACCACACCTAATGTGGGTTATACGCAAAGTGACGTAACATTCCAGACGTACCAGGTTGAAATGAATTTATAAAGCAACCGACTGCCCAGACAAGCCCAACATTTTTTTAACTTCATTATCGTATTCAGGATTTTTTTTCAGAGTATAAACATTAAAAATCGTCAACAACAATTAAGGTTTCCCGTCAGTTTTGTTTATTGGCGACCCTTCAAGTATTGATAGAAACGGTGTTAAACATAGTCAAATTTTAAGAAAGCACAAATTAATAAAAAATAGCGGCGTACAGAGGGCTGCGCCCGCATTACGAGGGTTTTTTAGAATTTTAATGCATAGTAAATATTTCTTGTACATATATTTTATAAGCTATTAATAAGAATTGTGCACAACATTAATGAAATGCTTCCTGTAAATCTATTTTTGGAATGGTCTAATTAAAGGTGGAACACTATTTACTATTTACCCAGTTTGTATAAAAGTACTCCAAAGCAAATCTACAGGCATTTTTAGATTTAAGATTTCTAATGGCCTTAGAGCAAATAGAAACTCAGGCAAACCTAAGGATGGCATGGCTTTATATATGAACTGAATTATGTAAATCTACTGTTATTGTTTTTTTAATCAAGGAAAAGCAGCTTAAGTGAAATGATTCCATTGCGTTCTCTGACATAAGCGCCCACGCCAGCTTTCCTATAAGTATTGAACAATTATACTTTTGCAGCTATTCAGGGACACCCTGTTAACTTGATCCTAAAACTCCAAAAATATTTATGGCAAACACTATTACCATTCTATGCATTTCCAGCAAATTTCATGTTCATTGTTTCATCAAGTTAAAAGATATGCATTGAAGAAATGCTTAAGAGTCTTCCCTTGCATTGTGAAAGACCTTTAAATACTTATTTAGCTATATTTCCGGTTTGGATACAGTTATTCGAATGAAAATTCGTAGGCATATTCCCTATGTAATTTTCTAAAAACCCTTAGAAGAATTTTCATATTTGGAAACCTAAGAGTGGCTACACACGAACAAATTGAAATTTTACAAATTTACTGTTATTTACTTTTCCTTAGCAAAAGTCAACATTTTTAATATTTAACGTGTATAAGGCCATACTGGCCAATCTTTGTGCAAAGTTTTATATCGATCCCTATAACGGTTTAGAAAAACGGAGGTCGAAAAGGAAGTTTAACTTTAAAAGCCAATAACTTTTTTACCGTTACTCGAAACTGAAATTTTTTAACTGATATGAGATGTAGTCGTTTAGATCTTTGATTTTAATACCCATACGTCAATCTCCGATAAAAACTAAAAAAAGTCGACTTTTTTCAAACGTTCGGGACACCCTGTTATCTCTTCCTACCAACTTCTAAGGTATTTGTGCCAAAGACTGTAACCATTCTACATATTCCTACCAAATTTCATGACAATCGGTTGAGCCGTTCGCGAGTTATTTAGTGACAGACGGACAGACGGACGGACGGTAGGACGGACAAAATCGATTTCATAAGGGTTTAAAAAAAAAAAATTCTAAAAAACAAATAAACCTAGTACATGAGATTGCAAAATGAGGTGAGGAAATGTTTTTTGTTCCTTATGTTTTTCACGAATTAAGAGCTTCCCACCAAAAATTAGTTGCGGAACAGGGTCAAAATCGCGAAAAAACCCAAATCTTTCGGTATTTTTCCGTTTTTTGACCCCAAACTCTGAAACTATTTATTTCTGCAAAAAAAAACTCTACAGGAATATGTCAGAGAGTAGATGATTGCGCGTCCAAAGAAACTTAAATACTAAAAAAATCGTTGAGCGGTATTACTACAATTGATAATTTAAATTTGCTATTTTTAACATATTTCCATGATTAGGAAATAAATTTTATGATTGAACTGGTCTGTGGCGAGCAGGGCCGGATTTAGCGTCTATGGCGCCCCTGGGCAGTAGGTAAATAGCCGCCCTCCGCCACTGGTTAAATTTGAAAGTAGTAGTAGTCGCATACACATGCTAGGCAAAACGTTCGCTGTGGTGTGGTATGTGAGAAGAACGTTTAATATTTTTACGCGAGTGACCGATGTAATTTTGTTTGCTTGACAATATGGTGCTTCCGAGTGATGGGGCAAGGTGAAGGTCCATGGGAAGGTTCATGGAGTTTCGACCCCTCACGACTTTGTTTAAAAAAGCATTGAAAGAAGAAGAAGAAGATTTCCACTTTCGGAGATTTTTGTTCATTTTTGAACGTTTTAGAAGTCATGAACGAAAAACCTAACCTCAACAACTAAAATTGTTTATTAGCGTCATGTCATGTAGTATGATTTTTTAGCAGGGGAGTTTTCTGTTTCTTTTCTAAAATTCGAAAATTTAAACGTACAAATTGTGAATTTTTTTTAAACCTATACACACGACAGAAACATGTTACTAAACATTTTATAGCTAATGCATCATTTCTAATATCCCGAGTTGGACACCCCCTGAAACCAATTTATGACTACATCCCAGTTGAATCGCGGCTAATTTTAAATAGAAAGAAAATAGAGTAAAGATAGAAAAATCGAAAATATGTGCTAACTTTTACTAACTATAGGGACACTGGGGCTACCCACACAAAATCCATGGATTCTCCATGTATGGGCTGCCTAGGGTTACCAATTCATAGATCAATCTGTCCCAGAGACTCGTTTAGTACGAAAGCGAGTTATTGGCAATGTACTATTCCAAAAAATTAAATTTGTTATACAAGTTTACAAGCAATGGTCAAGACAATGACGGCAGATACCCTCCATTTGACGAGTCGTATAGTGGGGAAATCATGTATTGATACATGTCCAAGATGTAGGTTCAGGAATTCTTTGGCTGTTACACAGATCCGGAGCGGAGAGGGTCGACGCGAATTATACTCCCGGAGGAAATGAGCGAAGCAAGGAGCAGTTTTTGCATGAGAAAGTGGAGCCATTTTTTTGTAACAATGGGTCTTCTAGGTTTTTCAAATTAAAAGTATTGAATTGACATTTTAGCCTGATTTATTCCATTTTTAATTACATGAAAGATTTGTACAATTTAAACAACATTTGCGCTAAATTTCAATCATTTATATCGTACAAAAGGATACTGTCAGATAATGTCTTCGAACGGTTGCGGAGTGATAAAATTGAGCCGCTCCGGATCCCTGCTTTTTGCACACAAAAGCTACTCAAGGCTTCCTATTATAGTGGACACTGAAGTATATGCTAGATCCCTTCCCTTGTTTAAGTTAAATGCAATGCGTTACGAAAATACTTTCTACTTCTATCCTCACTGAACTACGCGCGACCAGTTGAGTTTACTATTGGGCGCCCTGGAATATACCTAACATGAATAAATTAGACGGATGGAATTAAAATGTGTGTCTAATTATGTCAACTTCTTTTCGAGTTTCCAAAATGCTTTTTCACAGAATTTAAAACCAAGGGATATTTTCAAAAATTGCCGCCCCTAAAAATCTGCCGCCCCGGGCAGCTGCCCAGGTTGCCCATATGGGAAATCCGGCCCTGGTGGCGAGCGCTAGATTATGGTCACTCAACGATACTTCGTAACTTCAACCTGCCACTGGCGATTGACTACACTTTTCCCAAATGCTTTTTTTTTGTAGGAACTTACCTTAATCCCCCCTAGAGAAAGCTGGAGCAACGAAATGATCCAGGCCATCGGATCCTTTTCCATCTACACTGGTGGTTCCAAGACGGACGTAGCAGTCGTCATTAGTATTTACTCGGAGGAAGTGGAGATCAGTTTGTCTTTTCGTCTCCCTAATTTCTGTAGCGTCCTCCAAGCAGAGATTACTGCAATTTCAGAAGAGCTTCTATGATTAGAAGTAAGGATGTCACTATATACACTGATAGTGAAGCTCCAATTCGATCACTCAAATTAGTATTTACAATATCTAGAACTAGTGAAAAGTGCCGCTATGGGTCGTTTCAACATTACATTGACGGAAATCGCTGGGCATGCGACTTGGCCCGGATTGCGTTATTCCCCAGGAAATTTGAACAAAAATTGGGGCAACCTTCGGAAAAATTAGGGAAAAACTGAATTTTTGCATGAAACTTTCTTTCGAGGCCCTACACAAGAGACTCCAGCGGTTGTACCGAGGGTCATATATCCTCAAAAATAAGTTTTTCTGAATATCTCGATGTACTAAAAAGTTGTGTATGAAAAATGTATAGCTCTTGTGGTCTGTGAATAAAATGTCAAAGGTAGATTTTGATTCGACTACTCCTAACGGTGCCAGCGGGTGTAACGATATTTTTTACAAAGTTTCAGGAAAATATTTATAATGGTAACTCCGGCTAAAAAATTGTTTATGGCCCAAACGGTTTCAAACAAAGTGGCAAAATTTATTATCAATACGTACCAGGGTGCAACGGGGGCTCAAAACTTCGAAAAACGGGTTTTTGGGTTTTTCGTGAATATCACTGTAACGGGATAGTACGCTGTAAAGTCGTCTATGACGTGTTTAAAGCTCCTGGGGCTGTGAACAAACAGACGAAAGTCCCAATCGACCGGTAGGCACCTAAGGAGGTTATGGGGACGAAACATCTGAAGATACCCTGAATATTTTTGAAAAAAACACCAAGTTTTCCCTTAGGGGAAAAATCTTAGATCACGTATGTCTTTTTTTTTTATGTATATGTCTTCGTTATTGCTTACAAAATAATCCACATTGCATCAGCCGTTATCTTGTCACTCCAGAAGCCCAAAAATCCTTTAAAACCGATTACATACAGCATACAGTACCCCAAATATCGACTTTCGAACGACAACCATAATGCCCATTCTCAGTTTCCTTAGAGAAGTGTCCTTTTTGGTGGTACATATGTACATAATATCCTTTGAAAACCCAAAATGAGCTTGTGGTGCTTTTAAAGGGCTCAACTCACCGAATACTGTATTTTGATATGCATATCGACTATAATGCATTCCTAAAGAAAAAGGGATCGTTTTTGTCCAAGGACATCTTTCTCATAACAAGTGTCGACACCAAAATAATAAGGATCGCACCACTTAACTTCCGTCCGAGTTTCATCCAAATCGCTCCACAGGGAGAGCCAGGAGAACCAATTGAAAGATGAATTTTCGTTCGCTTCAATGGCGAATTTACCGCTATTCCCGCAACTTATCGAAATCGTGATTGGCGATTCTGACTCAGAGCGATCAAAGGATAATGTATACCAAATTTGGTGAAGATCGAACTACGGGAAGGTCGATTTTAAGCGTTAAACGTTTTCGTTACAGTTTTTCGTGACGCTTTTTCACGGAACGACACCCAGTAATTCTCATTTAGCCTCCGCAAAGACATATACATGTCAATTAGTTTTCTTACACGACTTAAACCTTAATATCTCCTAAACTAGAGTAGCAAGAGTCACGAAATAATAGAGAGTTTTAGCAAGTCGTATGAAATAAAACGACATAATTTGACATTCCATATAAAAATTTGCTTGCTTACCGTATACGAAACAAAATATTTTAATTTTGCATATCCTAAGTAGGCATAGGTGTAAGAAACGACAAATTATTTCGCCAATTTCGACTGTTTCCAGAGAATAAAATATACGGAAATACACCCATGCCTACTTGGGACATGCAAAATTAAGATATTTCGTTTCGTATACGGTAAGCAAGCGAATTTTTATTTGGAATGTCAAATTATGTCGTTTTATTCCATACGACTTGCTAAAACTCTCTAATATCATTCTCACTGCCAAACTTGCAGATTTGGATATATATTTTATAGCCATACTTTAGAACGTATAAGCGAAAAAACGGCGAAGTAATTCATTTATTCCGAGGTTAGGCCGTTTTTTAGGCCGTTTTTTGAAAAGTTCATGAGCCTAAATGGAAATTCGATGAATATATTTCACGTCAAATTGTCGTAAAATTATTTTCTAGTAAAAAAATAATTAAAGTGGATACAAGTGTTTGATCAACCGATGTAATATCGTAACAAGTAGCATACTTGCAATGGTATCAATTCACATCGGTGAAATAAGTTGGTCCTTTGAGGGATAACTTCGATCCGGTTTTTCAATGCCTTAAATTCCTATTTATCTTGTGTAATACAGTAATACAGTGATAAGGAATATTCTTATCGTATAGAATAATAAACTTACAATGCGACTAGGAAGTGGTATGGCTGACAACCGTATCACATTCCGAATTCAAGTTGTCTTTGTAACGTTGATGACTACACACGGTACAACGCACCATGCTCCACTAGGAGTTACGGTAGTCAAGAGAGAATAAAGTACAGTACCGAATATTCACAATAAATAACAAATAAATAACAGGCGCGACAATCCAACTTTGGACTAAGGCCGTAGGATGTATGAGTGACATCCTATTTCCATGATCTTATCTACCTTTTGTTGAGGTAATGAGATCAGCATCACGCTCAGCAGTGTTATTTATCCCCATAACTGGGTACTCGTTTAACATCTGAGTGAGATCATAGTTCGTCACAAGCTCGTGAGTTCGAAAAACACCATGTTTCACGGTGAGATTCGAACTCATGACCCTGGGCACCGAAGGTGCGCGCACTAACCGCTCGACCAGCCAGACTACGAACATTCACAAACTCCGCTTAATATTGAAAAAGGCGATATTTGCGGCTTCATGCTAATGGGCCGTTTCACATTGTAAGACGAAACCGCACGGCTAACAACCGTACGGGGAGAGCTTTTATAGTGGCCGGCAGGCAAGCATTGTGCATTTCACATTGTAAGAACGCGTCTGATACGATTGTTTTTCTTTCGTATGAATTGTACGAACGAATTACAACCGAACCTACGATAGGATCTCCCGATCGTTGACGTTTTTCCTGTGACGATAATAAACCCATAATGCGGCTATAGTTGTTCTACTTTCATTTTGATCTTGTCGACTTGACACTTCATTGTCATTCTACACTAACTTTGAAGCGTGTATGGACACATTGGGTGGTTTCACATTGCAAGACGAAACCGGACGGCGAGAGCTTTTGTAGTGGCCAGCAGACAAGCATTGTGCATTTCACATTGTAAGAACGCGTCTTACGAAAGAAAAAAATCGTGACACGAATGTTTTTCTTTGAAAGAATCGTACGATCGATTCGTAAGAATTGTACGACCGATAAGCATAAGACGATTACATCTACCGATAGTTCAGGCGACGACAATTAGCGCGTGTTTTACTTGCATTTTAATCTTGTCGACTTCACTTCATTGTACACTAACATTGGAGCATGGCAACATTTATACATACTTGCTGTGTGATTATTGTTCGCCCGTCCGTGTTTTGATCGGATAGTGTGAAATGAACGTACGTTTGGTTCTTGTCGTGCAAGTTTACCCGTCCTGTTTCGTCTTACAATCTGAAACCACCCATTTGCATTATTGTTATTATTCGCCCGCCCGTGTTTTCAGCGGATAGTGTGAAATGATCGTACGATAGGTTCTTGTCGTGCAAGTTTACCCGTACGGTCGTTTTCTTACAATCTGAAACGGCCCATTGAGTGTGGCGTTATAATTATGTTTTCACAAAGTTAAGCTTTCAAAACGATTTACCTCGAAAATATGCGCGAATGAACGGGATCTTTAAATTCTACTAAATTGAGTCGAGACTGGATAATGTCACCAAAATCTGACTTGCGACATAGTCACCACAAATGTCAAATGAGTGCGCCACTGCAGAGCCGTAATCATATAAACGGATGAGGCGACACGTACCTCACAAAAAGATTGAAAAATGAATTTCAATAAATTCAATATAATATCAACAAATACGAGTAAGGACATACAAGATACAAGATACTTCATCATGAGTTCATAAAAAGGCAATCGAAATGATTATGCTTTCGAATTAGCTCAAACTAAAATTGTCACAAAAGAGCTTCACATTTCTACGAGGATAGTTTCCATATTTAAGCAATTCAAACATTTTTTTTCTACAAATTACCCTCCGTTTTCAAAGACTGCAAAAGGAGCAAAAATTAAATAGTGGATTTTCTCTGCAAACTTCAACAATGTTCGCTCTTTGTCTCCTTAAAAAAACAAAATGCAGTTGGTAAAAGCGTGGAAAACCCGCTTCCTGGGTTGCCCACTCCAAAATGCAGTTATACTCTCTGTACGTACTATACCAGACCACACACCGGGACAAAAAAAAAGCCGAGGAAATGTACGTATAGCGATGAGAAAAACTTATACCGCTTTTCCGGTTCGCTGTTTGCGACATTTTCAGTGTTTTATGAACCCTTGAGAAAATTCTTGGCAGCAGCAAAATAGCTGGAACATTCAACCCTATATCGCACACTCTATGGCCGCCATGGTAAAGCAAAAAAAAAGAAGAAAAGAATGAAAAAAAAACTCAATGATAATAATACTGGCGCGACATTCCAGACGCGCGGATAGGGACTATGGAATATAGTTTTAAGGACTCCAAAAACGTGATAATAGCAAGGCGTTAGACGTCGTTTTCGTCATCCTCATCCATTTCTATGGGCATGAGAGCAGATATATTTACTAGTGTGCTCTTTTCTTTAGCTGTTAGTAATTGTCGTCGTCTGACTGCACTTTTCATAGAAGAAGTGCATGGGACATTGGAAAAAGAGCATGCCGAAAAATAAATTGGTGCATGAAACCATAAGCGATGCCGAAGAGCTGAGATAAATCTTTGAAAACTGCCACTATCATCTAAGGACAATGATTCGCGACAAATTTTCTTACGGAATATTATTATGTCGGATGCCGGACTGTATAGGTGGGAATGTGTGGAACGGAGTGAAATGGGACAATTTTGTAGGTATGTATAAGTATTTTAATGTCACCGAAGGAATGCACTAGTTTTTAGGTTAGGTTGAAAATACGAGTATAAGGTCTAAGATTCGAAATTAGTACGTTGAAAAGAGATTGCATCGCAATTTCACTTTGTGTTAGAAATTTGGGAACATAATACTTTTCAGTCTAAAATTTAATGAATATTACCGTTACATAACTCGATTTAGTTTTTCCCAAAATATATTGAGCTCGTCTACTCATAGACCTACTTTTTTTTGTCGAATATTTTCAGTTCAATATCAACGAATTCAAATCTTGATAGAACAGTGTTATTAAGGCCTTCCTTTGTGACACATATTTTTGGGACTATCAAAATAATAACCTACATATTTACATGTAAATATTTTTCCGAAAATATTTTATTTTATCTAATGCAATAAATTCCATACCGTGGTCTTGATAATCATGGGTGTGTCAGCAACAGCGGAACAATTTATTGAGTTTGAAACAAAAAAAAAAAGAAGGAAAAAACGAACAAATTACAAGTATGTACACAAACGGTTGTAGGTTGAGTGTTGAATGTTGAACTATTCTACGAATCCATCAACACGAGTCCTTATCATCACTCCACCCAACAAATCAGCAGACTGTAAGGGTGGAACATTTCTGAATAGCGAAGGTATACCGAGTATTGCGATGAAACGAAACAGCATAGTGTACAGTAAAAAGGATATTTAATTAGCAGACGAAGGTGATGTTTGCAGATAATCAAGGGAAAGTGTTTTCTATACGTTTGTGGTGATGTAATTAAAGGATTTTTATTTTCTTAGTGAAAATTGGTTTCGTGAATGGTCTGGATGGATGAAATGTATGTATTTGATGAAAGGATTCAAAGAAATAATTGCGTCGTGGTGGTTGTCGGTGAAAAGAGAGGTGAACGTGTGACTTTATGTGTGTTTTTTTTTTTTTAAATACCTAGAGTGAACGCAATTATTTTTTTTATTTTGCTAAATAATTTTGCTAGAGGTATTTTCAATGCAGGTATGGGAAACGAAAAAATACATAAGTAGGTTAAGCAAAAATGTGTGCACTGTATAGACAATTCCAACTCTGACTTATGAAATTTTCTCCCAAGATGTTGTCTAAGAGTTTCTAGCAAATTATTTTCAAGTTGCGTACAAATATTAAGGGTTACTTTTGTAAAAGGCAGTCAAATCGTTTCTTCAGTCCACTCAAAATTCTGAAAAATTTCTTCACGTCAGAGTTTTTATTACTGTTGTAAACCAGACCATGGGCGTAGACAAAGGGGACAGGGAGGCGTAAAAATGCATGGTCCTGAAACTATAGTCTCGAAGACTAAAATATTCGTAGTTTTCAGTTTTTTGAAATCAGAGTTTGAGAACCTACGTGCGAGTGTCATCAATTGATAACAAATAACATATTCAGATCCTACAATCTCGCGTTTCATTCAGTCTTTAAAAATTTAACTCTTTCTCTTAGTATCTAACCATAAGGTTTAATTTCTGCGATGATACCATATTTTATGTGTTTCATCATTTCATGACTAACATTTCTGCTAAACTCAATGAACGCAACTTATGGGTAATTGTTTAATGGCGGAGAGGGGCGCGACAAATTTCTTAATAGCGTAGCTTACTTTAGAAACCCAGTGGAAATTATCTGAATACGATTTGTTTTCGGATGATTTGTCAAGCACTAAACTACAGGATAAAACTCCAAATGTGGATAGAATCGGGTTTAGGGATAGTTTTCACGGGTTAAGAAGACCTCGAGAAATTTGTTTAAAGTGGTAATGTTTTGGGCAATTTCAGAGACACTTTTGGTTTTAGGAGGACGAATCATATGACTTGAATTTTTAATGTAAAGTCTATGGGTGAATCGCATGGTAATTTTTTTTTAAATTGGTTTTTCATCCATTTTTATCATTTGATTTTTTGGTGAAAACCCGATTTTGAAATTTCAATAATGTTTGAAAAGTATCGGAAGATACGATCAACTTCGTAACGGGGGAAGTGTCGTTTCATTGGAAATTTTATGTAGTTTCAGAAATTGTTATATATCGGATGAAATGTTTGGAGGTGTGGAAAATTTTGATTAAGCCCGGCAAGTCAAGCAATTTTCAAAAAAATGGTATTTACAAGGTATTAACATTACGGGAGGGGTCCCGTTGTACATTAATTTTCCCCAAACGAGCCACTCTACCTACCATTAAAATATCCTCTACCATTAATGGGATACCCTGTATAAAGTATATTGATAAGTATGACCAGAGAAATCGATTGAGCGATGTCCGTCTGTCTGTCTGTCCGTCTGTTGCAACGCAAACTAGTCCCTCAGTTTGAAGCTATCGGGCTGCAATTTTGTATACATGTTTCTTTTTAATGTAGGTACGCTGTATATATGTCGAAACAAATGAAGTCGGACCATTGCGTCATGGGGCTGGCCTTGAAAATTAGGTTCTTCTAAGAAAAACTTTTTTCTTTATTTACTAATCTTAACCAAACTTCACCCAAGTGTGTTGCTAGTAAAGCCTCAAAACATATGTGAAATTGCAATATTACGTCATAGTGCTGCCATACAAACCAATCCCTGAACATTAAGTTCTTCCAAGAAAAACTGTTTGTACCTACTGTAATCCGCCCTTAATCGAATTTACCCAAATGTGTTCCTAGTAAAGCCTCGAAAAATATCCAGGCAACGATTAAATCGGAAAACTAGGTTATAGGGCTGTCATACAACCCACCCCTGTAAATTAAGTTCTTCTAAGAAAAACTTTTGTCTTTATGAACCAATCTTAACCAAGCTTCACCCTAAGGCTAGGTTTCATTCGGATGTGACGGGTATTCGAATTTCGGCCGCGCCCGAAATTAGGCGCAGTCTCGTTTTTCTCTTGCATCTATCGAGCCTGGCAATTTATTGAAAAAAAATCTTAGATCATGTATATGTCTACGTTATTGCTTACAAAATAATCCACATCAGCCGTTATCTTGTCACTCCAGAAGCCTAAAAATCCTTTCAAACCGATTAGGTACATACAGTACCCTAAATGTCGACTTTCGAACGACAACCATAATGCCCATTCTCAGTTTCCTTAGAGAAGTGTCCTTTTTGGTGGTATGTACATATGTACATAATATCCTTTGAAAACCCAAAATCAGCTTGTGGTGATTTTAAAGGGCTCAACTCACCGAATACTGTATTTTTATATGCATACCGACTATAATGCATTCCTAAAGAAAAAGGGACATTTTTTGTCCAAAGCCATCTTTCTCCTAACAAGTGCCGACACCAAAATAATAAGGATCGCACCACTTAACTTCCAACCGAGTTTCATCCAAATCGCTCCACAGAGGGAGCCAAGAAAATGGAAAGATAACTTTTCATTCGCTTCAACGACGAATTTACCGCTATTCCCGCAACTCATCAGTGATTGTCGATTCTTTGTAAGGGCGATCAAAGGAAAATGTATACCAAATTTAGCAATGATCAAACCACTGAAAGGTTGACTTAAAGCTTCGTTAGGTTTTCGCTATGTTTTTCAATATCACATTTTGTCACGGAACAACCCAACGTACACAACATCCTAATTTCCTTAAAATAATCACACGTGTTTTACTATGTTCCAAATAATTATCACTAAGCTAAAAAAATTGTTTTGGACACTAATAAGAGAAAAAAAATATATGTTGCTGTGGGAACTCGAACACATTGCCCTACGCACCAAACTTGGCGGATACCCAACCAGGCTACATCGACTACAGATTGGCCTGATAAATCTAGCAATCATCACATGATCATGTTCGAACATTTTGCAGAGCGTGAACATTCTTTTGATTTTGGGGATCATACTAAAACAACTATTGATTTTCTACTCTTCGTAAATTTACGCGATAAATCGTATGCATTTTGGATGCCTCTTTTTTACGCGCGCGTTTTACATGTGAAAAATTCGAAAGCGCACATATCGAAAATTCAGTTTATACCTAGTCGCCATTTGCAATTGTACCAGGCATATGCATTAGCCATCCGTTGCACGTCTCCACGTATAACTATACTGCACTGTGTGATGACTATAGACCAGATGATGATGATCACTAAAGTTATTCGTACTGATAGGGCGCAGTGTGTTCAAGGCGGTTTGGTGGTCGTTGTTGACTTTTTGGAAAGTATTGACGACGGTTTGGACCATGGTTCGAACCCCCTGAAACATAATTTTTTTTTTTTAAATTTTGAAACCGATCACATACAGTGCCTCAAATATCACCTTTCGAACGACACCCATAATGCCCATACTCTGTTTCCTATGCTAGAAAAATGTCCTTTTTGATGGAAGTATCCTTTAACAAAACTCAAAATCAATTTGTCGTGATTTTAAAAGACTCGACGCAACGGATTCTGTATTTTGATATCCATATTCTTATACATAGCGTCTATAATGCATTCCGACAGAAAAAAGGACATTTTGTGTCCAAGGACATCTTCCTCATAAGAAGTGCTGGCACCAAAATATTAAGAATCGCACCACTTAACTTCCATCCGAGTTTCGTCGACATCGGTCCACGGGGAGAGCCAGGAGAACCAATTGAAGGATGAATTTTCGTTCGCTTCAATGGCGAATTTACCGCTATTCCCGTAACTTATCAAAATCATGATTGTCGATTCTGAGTCAGAGCGATCAAAGGATAATGTATACCAAATTTGCTGAAGATCGAACTACGGGAAGGTCGCTTTTAAGCGTTAAACGTTTTCGTTACAGTTTTTCGTGACGCTTTTTCACGGAACGACACCCAGTATTTCTCAGGTAGCCTCCGCAAAGACATATACATGTCAAAAAAAAAAACATGTCCCCCACCCCAAAGTTCTCTATATGGGCCGTTTCATCCCCGCTCTAAAAAATAATTTCGAAAAACAGACCTCCTTGGTACTCCCTATGTAATTTATTAGTCTTGGGTCGCATCTTTGAATGGCTGTAACTTTCGAACGAAGATGGCTTAGGACTCTGAAATTGTTTAGCAAAATGTGCCCCCCAATATTCTTCAAATGGTCCGGTGCACCCCGCTTTTAAAAAAAAAATTGAAAAATAGATCCATATTGTCCTTGGTACCCGCTATGGAATTTTATTGGTTTTGGGTTGCGTTTTTGAACGGCTGTAAGTTTCGAAAAGCTTTGCGCTGGCAATAGAGATCCCGGCGCTGGGCGCTAAAACTCCAGCTCCTCTTTCATGCTCCGTTTCGAGTTCATCATTCAAGTACTACTAGGAATCAGTTGCCATTTGTTACTTAAACAATCGCAATATACGCTATTTTTCACTTTAAAAGGTTTAAAAAACACTATTTCGCATAGGAATACATTTACCTTACCTAAAAAATTAAAGAATTACTTATTGGTCTCGCGTACCTATTCGGTGCCCGCGTCGTGCAGATTTTGCCTTCCCTTCGCACGGCTTTGAGAAAAGCGACTTCATTGTTACCGGAAAATATTTTATTTTAAATGTTGGAGCCTGGATGAAGCCCTACGAAATTTGCCGAAGTTTCTATTTATTAAAGACTATCTCATTCTTGAATCACAGGATTTTACCGTTTTTCAATTTGTTTATTATATAAAATAAATAACAGGCGCGACAATCCAACATTGGACTAAGGCCGCAGGATGTGTTAGTGACATCCTATTTCCAAGATCTTATCTGCTTTTTGATGAGGTAATGAGATCAGCATCACGCTCAGCAGTGTTATTTATCCCCATAAATGGGTACTCGTTTAACATCTGAGTGAGATCATAGTCCGTCACAAGCTCGTGAGTTCGAAAAACACCATGGAACACGGTGAGATTCGAACTCATGACCCTGTGCACCGAAGGTGCGCGCACTAACCGCTAGACCAGCCAGACTACTACTGTTTATTATATATTCACGGTTAAATATTTTGATTCCCAAGTGCGTAGCCAAAGGAGGGTTCCGGATCCTCCAGAAAAGCAACAATAAAACTGAAATGATGCAAACTAACTACATCCGGATATTAATTTTTTTTAATGTTACTTCCCACGCCGATTGGAAGAGTAATTGCCCGAGGAAACAGGGGTACCATTGTGGGGCGGGCAAACCCAATTTTTTTTCCTTGTTTTTGACCTGAAATTCGTCATCAGCGGTCCGTAATTATTTTAGTGTTTCTTCTCATGCCAATTGGATGAGTATTTCCCCTAGAAAACCAAGGATTACATTCTGAGGCGGGCAGCCCCAAAAATTTTTTTTCTTGTTTTTTTTTTTTATTTTAAATTTGGAATCAGCGACCCAAATTTACCTTAGTGTTTCTGCCACGCTGATCAGACGAGTATTTCCCCGATAAAACAGGGATGCCATGTCGGCAGCCTCAAAAGAGTGCGCGTATGCTTCAAACTAGGTTTTAATAAACTGCACGTTTCCATAAATTACCTATTTCACCCATTCATATATATATATGTTAACAACAATTTACACCAACTCCAAATGCAGCCCGAATATTGTTTCAAAACGCGTAAGCTAAGACTATGCAAATTCACAGAAGGGTTACCTACGTCCTTCAGCCATTCATTATTACATTACCTACCTACAATTATCTGCAACACTACATAAACAAACCGACACGTTTGCATGTACATTGAAAATATCATTAGAACACTCGAACCGCCATGTCACGAAGTCGATCTGAAATCATACCCATATCAGCAGCAAATCGCACGAGCCAGCGCCGTATAAAATCCCCTTAAAAAATCAGGTCTTCTTGCCATGGAATCAAATTGCTTCGGCTAGCAACAAATCGCAACGCCCAGCCCAACATCGCAATGAGTGTGCACACATCGCATCGCATCGCTTCGCCCGGCCCGGAAAAGTTCGGGGTCGCACTGTATGTGTACGCACCCTTACTTTCTAGGAAGCGGCTTGCACTTGATGAAGAATCGTTACGGCCAAACAAATTTAATTTTTTTCCAATCTTTTTTTTTTAAGAAGACACTGAAGTATATGCCCTTGTTTAAAGTGAAGCCATTGATTTAGGAAGATGCTTTCTACTCCAAGTCTAACCGAACCAATAAGCCATTTTAGCTGAATGCTTCTAGTAGAATTTTGCGTGATAACATTCCAATTGAAGGAAAGGGTGTGATTGGTCGCATTGAGGCAAATATATGCCCTTAAATAGAATAAACGAAAAAGAGGAATTTTAATTTTTGTTGTAATTATGCCAACGGCTGTTTAAGTTTTTAAATGCATCTTTCACAAACCTAAAAACCAAAGGTTAAAAAATTGGCCCTTAAAAATCTGCCACTCCGGTCAATTGCCCAGGTAGGCCTACCTGGGAAATCCGGCCTTAGCTATAAAGTCTCACATGATGCGCTAGATTAAAAAAAAAAAGAACCTACAAATTAAGCTCACTTTACATTCCGGTCATTTCCGAATCGTGTCATCTCAAAAAATTGTGATATAAAATTGTCACCACCATAGCCTGAACTAAAGGCTTTAGAGTTTTACCTTGGGACAAAAAAAAATGATGTTCTTCATTAGGAAGTTTAAAGAAGATATTTTATTGTAATGGGGCCCCATAGAATTTTTGTTTTCAAACACTTGTTTAAAAATTTTTAATAAAAATTGTTTTAAAAGTTTTTTCTGTTAGATGGGGGTCTCTAAAACACGAGCCTTGAAACGTCAGCAAGAAACTCAGGCTTATTTAGATTTGTACAATGTGTTCCAACTTTCGTCTTTATTGTCTTTCTTTTAATGCTGATAAGGTGTGGAAATTTGTTTAAGCCTTTGAATAGTCGATATTTTGTATTTTATTGTAAAGCAGCAATTTCAGTTTCTGTGTAGTGGCCGCAGTGGCGGATTTACCAGTAGGCTGAGTAGGCTGGAGCCTAGGGCGGCAGATTTTACGGGGGCGGCAAATTTGGAGCAAATAACAAATTTCAGCGCCATGCCAAATACCACTTATTCTTCTCGTGAAGTGTGTTTGTGCCTCTGTGAAACACATAAGTGAAGAACTATTTGTCACCGTTACCCTAGAGCTTCAAACAACGAAGCGATTTATTATTAAAGACGAAAAGCGAAAAGGCCTCTTATAATTTGCTTGCAGGCTAAAATTCGCAACAAAGCTCTTTTGTAGGGTTTTTTAGAATTTTTTTTCGAAAAACCCTTAAGAAATCGATTTGGTCAGTTCGTCTGTCCGTCCGCCAGTTCACTTAAAATGAGTAGAATGGTAACAGTCTTCGGCACGAATACCTTAGAAGTTGGTAGGGCAAAGATAACAGGGTGTTCCGAAGAGGTGACTTTTTTATTTCTTATCGGAGATGGATGTACGGATAATCAAATCAAAGGACTAGCACTCATCGATTCCTTTGATTTGATTTATATCTGTTACTTTTTTCCAGTTCAAAGTAACGGTAACAAAATTAGGGGCGTTTGAAGTTAAGCTTACAATATCACCTCGGTTTTTATAAATAGTTATGGGGGTACCGATATGAAACTTTATACCAAGTTAATATGAGTTGATAAACGTTAAATACTAAGTCTGTTTACATTTGCTAAGTAAATAACAGTAAATTTGTGAAATTTCAATTTGTGCGTGTGTAGCATCTCTTAGGTCTGCAAATATGAAAATTTTGATGAGGGTTCTTAGGAAATTACATGAGGAACATGCCTGCAAATTTTAATTCGAATGACTTTATCCAAACCGGAAATATAGCGAATCTAATATTTGGTAAGGGCGTTTCACAATACAGGGCATCACCTTAAGCATTTGTTCCCTGCATTAACTTGTGACTGGATCAAACAATGAACATGAAATTAAAAACTGTTTTTTAGAAGTGACGTCTAGAAAAAAGTATTTGAAATTGAAAAAAACGGCTTATGCCAAATTTCAAGTAGTTTCAAAACCGGATTTGAAGCTTTGTAATTGGAGTTGTTCTTGTCAATATGCTGTTCTGTCCTGTACTCAACCCAATAAAAAAGCTCAAAATCATCAGCAAAAATGCGTCAAAATGAAAGAAATGGAATGTTGAACTCAAGTCTAAAAATTTACAAAAACTTGTAAAATAGGTGGCTAATAATATGTTCAGAGTGCACAAAAAACATGTGATTTGGGCCAAAATTCAAAAATTGATTTTTTTTCAATGAAAAAGTGTAAAAACCCAGTTCTCAAACTTGATTTTGGCTCACTCCGTTATTTTAACTGACAGCCGAAAAAAATTGTTCAGTTTGGTGTGTTGCTACTTTTCTTAATTTTCCCGAAATCTTATTTGTACGGTCAGTTTCAAGTTACCAAATAAGTTGCAAATGACTATCGGGGGCTGCAATAGTGCATATGTTTTTTTTTAACTTAGAACGATTTATAGGCAAAATAATAATGTTGGTTGTCATATGAAATCACAAATAGTGCACTGTGAACAATTTTCGGTGATTTCTGAAAACGATCGGTGAAATAAACCGGTTTTCAACCACTGTGTTATTATGCAAGATTAAAATATATAATTTGCATATTTGTTTAGGGCAGCCATTTTGTGCAAATATCTCCTTGGTGAAGCGGCTTTGTCCCGAGATTTGGTTCAGAAAAATGGTATTGGCTCTGCCGAAACCGATAGGTATTTGCTATGTTTGCAACATAATTCGTACGCAACCTTTCAGATTATGGGACAACTATTTATTAAAAAAAATACCCCGATCCTATATTTGGTGAGAAAATAGTAAATTTCGTATATACATTGCAATTTCATCCCAAGTACCCGATTTTTTGCCAAGTTTTACTGGAGCATGCATTTGTTTTACAGCACATCACAAACTATTTTTTGCTTATTTAAAACCACTTTCTGTCTGAAGTTTACTTATGTTTTCTGCCTAACAACTTTCACTGCCAAGGTTGTTTGGACCGACCTGGGTAACCGGATGAATATTCTGATCAGCTGTTTAAAATTTTACGGACATTAATTAAAAAAAAAAGTTGTTACTGACGGGTCAAACAAATTTTGGCCTTTTAATTTCTTGTTTAAATTTTTTTAATTCGATTGAAGTACTTTGTCCAAAAATTTCATTTTTCAAGGATCCCGAGCTCGTTAGTGACTCACATTTATAGCCATATTTTAAAAGAAATATTTGTGTAATCTAATTTGTAAAATACTCGTTAATTTTTGTAGACGTTTCCGTATTTTTGATCCTGCCCCGTTCAAACTGAAAGACAGTGATATTTTTTGGCCCAGACCAGGTTTTGAGCTTGACACCCCTCTCGTAGAGCTTTGTAGGGGCGGCAAAATGTCAACAGCCTACTAGCGGCAAATGTGTAAATCCGCCACTGAGTGGCCGGATACTAAGGTCACACAGAGGTTCAGCTGCCTTCCTAGATAATGTGATGTATAAAATTGCCGAGCAAATAATCTATACTGCATAATTTGATTCAAATTTTTATAAAATTTGGAAGGAAATACATTCACTCAACATTTATTTTTCACGTCCCCTCTCAAATTTATGTGTTTGGGCGAGGGATTTTCGTCCTAAACGTCTTCGATAAATTTGCACTGAACTCAATTTAGGAAACGTAAATAAAACCGTATCCCAAAGACTCTATCAATAAAAGCGATCTCAGTAGTTAGTCTAGTACAGATAGCTCAAAACCCAAACATCCAAAAATAACAGAAATTTTTGACGCCAATTTGTTGAATACGCTGCCTAATATACGCAGTAAAGTTACACTAATTTGCGCCTTGAAATGTCCCGAGGACGAAACAAACTACATAAAATTACCTTTGTAATGATATATAACACTCTAGAAATTTTTGCAGAAAATTATACCTTAGACCCAAAAGTTTTATAGTGAATTTACATTTTTTGAGTTTTACATTTCGCACTACCGTCATAAGATCTTGTCCATATAACAAAATTCATTTGATTTGTACCAAAATTCGTAGTGCTCCGACCATTGACGCCCCCTCACTCCTCCTAACATTTTTCAAAAAGGCATGCCTGTAGCTTCTTTCAAATTGAGCCAGGGAGATGAAATTTGATGGGGTGCCTAGTCTATGCTCCATTATGCTCTCCACTAAAAATTATTACCATCCGATCAAAACTAAGGGTACCCCCCATACAAAGTGAACAAAAATTCTAACAAATTTCACATTTTTTCACTTCTAAATTCTGTGGAAAATAGAAAAAAAAATTTATCTCTTAGAACGTCATTAAAACAGTTAATTGTAGTCTTGTGAATGTATGTTCAAAAGGTTGTACCAAGGCGTACGCTACAAGTATCAAAAAATTGGGTTTGAATGTCAGTGATACCAGTTCTAAGGCTATTTGTGAATATTTCGAGTAACGTGTACTAGCAACCTTCAAACCCGATTTTTCGTACTTGTAAGCCACGCTCTGGTACAAACTTTTGGATATACATTCAGAAGACTACAATTAACTGTTATAATGACGTTCTAAAAGATACATTTTTTTTTCTATTTTAGATAGAATTTTTAAGTGAAAAAAAGTGAAATTTGTTAGAATTTTCGTTCACTTTGTATGGGGGGTACCCTTAGTTTTGATCGGATGGTAATAATTTTTGGTGGAGAGCATAATGGAGCATAGACTAGGCACCCCATCAAATTTGATCTCCCTGGCTCAATTTCGAAAGAAGCTACAGGCATGCCTTTTTGAAAAATGTTAGGAGGAGTGAGGGGAGCGTCAATGGTCGGAGCACTAAAAATTTTGGTACAAGTCAAATGAATTTTGTTATCAATATATGGACAAGATCTTATGACGGTAGGTCTATTATATCAAGAGTTACAGTGCGAAATGTAAAACTCAAAAAATGTAAATTCACTATAATACTTGTGGGTCTAAGGTATAATTTTCTGCGAAAATTTCTAGAGTGTTATATATCATTACAAAGGTAATTTTATGTAGTTTGTTTCGTCCTCGGGACATTTCAAGGTCCGACTCATAGTTTTCCAGATATTTGCAAAAAACTGAATCTTCACCCCTTTGCCACCCCCTCCCCCCTTAACCCATGGCGCAAATTAGTGTTACATTTTACTGCGTATATTAGGCAGTGTATTCAACAATTTGGCATCAAAAATTTCTTTTCTTTTTGGATGTTTAGGTTTGGGCCTATTTTGAACCAATTGTACTGGACTAAGTACCTAGTTCTAAAAAAATATAAAATATCTGTACTGTAGTAAATTCGAATAGAAACTTTTCCATAGTAAAAATAGTACATGAACCCACTCGACACATATAAGGACATGACATTCAATAATATTGAATGCAGGTTGCATCACCGGCATCAGCGTACAGAACGTTACAATGCACACACAAAAAAAAATCCTACCCCAATCCCTATAGCGTTGTATTCCATCGAACAAGCGATGAATTGTAGAGCATCTGTCCGAAAAATTTACTGAAATGGCCCTCGTCCTTTATTGGGACCATTGTTAGCCCAAGTTAGATAAATAGTTGGATAAATGATATCTGGAAAGTGACCGGTTTGAACATGACACTTGCAAAATGAAGTGCCACTGTTACACTTTTATGGAGCCGAACCGCATACACTCGAAACGTTCTCGTGCCCTGACCCACACGACATCCATATATAACACACTGACCATTCATCTTGGATTTTTCGGAAGCAGGGACACCCGTATAGTGCATAGTTCACCGCACCGTGGTGATGGTCGAGGACTGTCGACATGTTTATTGGGCAGTCCATATTTCAGGGTGAGGGAACACATTCACATATTCAATTGATTTCCCAGGACACTATTCTTGTGCGGTATATAGAGATCCGATAGAAATTCAATAAAATGTTGGAAACTTCATTTTTATCTTGATAAGCGTAATGCAATATTTTTTACTTGAAATATTCGGAACATAAGGTTGACGGAATAATTGCATTGTGCCGTGTTCGTTTCCGGCAAACATATTTCTGCAACATAACATCAAGTTTCGCATGTCGGTAAGAATGCACCAGAGAAACAAAACGAAATTTTCAGATCGCCGTCCGTATAATTGCATGCTCATATTCTGAACTTCCATTCTTTATTTTTGTGAAAGGATACCGCCTCGAACCATGGAAATGCGAGACTGAAACGTGAAACAAACAGTTGCACATGCCATGACCGTAGCGGCGGCGGTCAACATACAATCATACTCGTACTGACCGTAACTAGCGAGCGTCTATCTTCCACTGCGACGTTGGGCCTTAAGTGATTAGTGTGTGAATATAAAGTGGCTTTCGTCCTTAATCCAGATAAGAGCTGGCTGTGTAAGGGGATTAGTGTGACAGCAGTAAATGTCAGACCATATATGGATGGAAGATCCACTGTGACCGGTCCGGAGTGTGCGTTTCATTGCAAAGTCGCCAAGAATGACGTTCGTTTCAATGCCGAGACAACGATAATGGATCTCGTTTTTGAGCACGGTAACGTCCACGTGGAAGGCATCCGAATAGCAGCACTCTCATTAACCCTTTTCCTTGTTTTCAGTCCGTACACGTTACAAGATTATCGGCTTGTTATTGACCCTAAAGCTTTTAAAGGATGGATTTTCAAGTGGACACGAATTAGTATTTG
Organism: Microchrysa polita; assembly: GCA_949715475.1. Taxonomy (NCBI): domain Eukaryota; kingdom Metazoa; phylum Arthropoda; class Insecta; order Diptera; family Stratiomyidae; genus Microchrysa; species Microchrysa polita. The sequence continues at coordinate 16,919,988 of OX454415.1, forward strand.
AAACGTTTGTCTGATAAGGTTTTGTTTGAGTTGGTTGGTCAAGACAAACGCATGAAAGAGGACACGTTTGGATATTTAATACTAATCAGAGATTATGTTCGTACCTAGTGTGTTTTCTAAACGAAATGAGTAAGCGTTTTAGTTTATGATGTTCGTCAGTTAATTTGAGTAGGCATAGCGGTAAACTGACGGGTAGGATAATAGATGAACGACCAACTCTCCAGTATGATGATATCTCCGGCATAAAATACTACACCATAGTTGTTACGGTCACTTCATTTATTTCCACATATTTCCTTGATTTCAAGGACATATGCCGCTGAAAGAATTTATAGTTCCATATGTCTTTACAAGCAAATAAACTTAAACAACTATGTTATGTACTATCATATCCTCATAGAAAAACTCGCTCCTTTCACCTAATCGCTTAAGTCCTCTTAATTCATCCGTTAAACACAAAACATGACAATCAAAATCTGGCAACAATGAATCAACTTTGTCTGCGTGTCCTATGTCCTGGCATACTCTGTAAATAATCGCGCGACCAAACCATTTCTCAAAAACACACCCGTAACAAGTGCCCACCTGTAAATAATTTTTCAAATGACATTTCCCAGAGAGATGATGATGTGTTTATCCTTCGGATGACAACTTCCCTTATCCTTGATGAAAACACGAGGTAACCGAGCGTTAGAAGTGGCTATAGTAGAAAGTAGGTATACGAAGAAAGGAGGAGGTGCACATTTAAAATTTAGAAATAGCTGTCCGGGACGTGGTTGAATGGGGACACTATACCACTTCTGTGTGCGGTGAAGTTTGTTATTAACGAGGATAACACAAGAAACATTTTCAGAGAGTCCGTCGTCGTTGCCGAGTGGAATGGAAGTGGCTGTTTTGATGGAAAAGTGTATTATGAAAGTGTTTGCTCCAAAGTAGAGAATAGGGAAAATGGGATTTGGTACCATATCATTTTTGACTTCATACACCAACATGCTTGTCTCAATGTTGCCGAATTGTTCTCTGTAGTATACGGAACAGCAGCCGGTGCTCTGTGGTCGACAAATAAGCATTTGTGTATCCCCATGAGAAAATAGTAAGGATCTCGGTTTGGTGTTGAGAAACCGCAAAAGTAATAGGCGACTCGACGATGCTTCTATGTCTCACAATACATATACCTACATATTCCCTTGCTTATTGTCTGCGGGCAAGACGAAAGCAGAGAAACACGAGGAAGACGTTGGTCGTCACTGTGTGTAGTGAAAAATTTAAACAACGAAGAAAAATCGCAGAAGGACACAGGTGTGATTCGATGTCGTAAAAGATACCATTACACCTCTTTAGGTGTCCAAAACGTTCTAAGCGTAAATCTTTTATTTATTATGTGCTTAGGGAACATAGTGGTGCTGTAATGGCTTGTACGTTGGGTTGCGAAATATTAATAATTTTGTCCCTTAAGTTAAGCCTGGTCGCACGTTTTTACATACATGTTTTAATTTGTAGTCACCCTTAAAAAAATTAGAGGAAAATATATGGCACCAGGAAATACATTTAAAGATCCTAACTCCAGTGGATCAGTCAGTAATTTTTAAAGCAGAGAAACGTATACTTAGTGCTCTGTATGGCGGCGACAATTCGAAAACTTTAGAGGATATGCGATATCAGATATTTTCCAAATCGGCGAATCAAGCAAAGGTCGCACCCATACCGAATCCAGTATTGTGCCATATCTTTCGTAGGTCTTTCATCAGGTGTCAGCAGTGGATCAAATTAAAGACCCTTTAGTTTAGGGATGGCGAAGAGACAGTCGGGGTCCGAATACTGCTACATACTAGAGAGAGAGAGAGCTGTGCAACCAATTTTAAATACTATTTCTTGGAATTGCAAGGAAGGTTGTAGTAAGGCCTGTAGTTGTACAAAAGGCCTTAATTGCTCAATAGTATGCAAAAACTGTTCTGGGCAAAGTTGTTTTAATCAAGCGGAAAGAGTTATTGCCTCGAAAATGATTCATCTGAAATTCTGATTGAAGATGTCGATGAGCATTTCGATGATTACATAAAACCACCCACTTCCACCAGTGGCGGATTTACCAGTAGGCTGAGTAGGCTTAAGCCTAGGGCGGCAGATTTCAGGGGGCGGCAAATTCCGGGAAAATATTTTTTAGGTTGTTCACACTGCCGTGGAAGATTGTAGGATGTAGCACTTATCATCATTATATGGTTTGGAAACAGGCAAAGAGAACAGGCAGTGAGATGTAAACATGAAAAGGCATTTGTCGTCATTGTCTAAGAGCGTCTAACACTGAGGGTAAATATTGAAGGCCATTTAAGCTTAAATTCGAAACCAAGATCCTTCCTGTTTTTTTCACATGCCTTGCTATGCCCAACCTTTAAACAACATTAGCTGCTTTGGCTTTTTGTCACTTCGACATATCAGAAATTGCAAAAAATTATGATATAAATCCAGAAATGGAAAACACTAAAAAAAGTTATTCTGATAAGCATTCATTCGCTTTCATCCGAAAAATTATTCTCCTCATCTTGTGATTAAGACGATCGAGTTTCAGAGGAGTTTTAAGCATGAAAAGGGCGTCAGCATCAATCAATTCAGCTTAATCTCTTAGGGCAGAAGTCAGTAAACATTTTTAGAATTTTTTTTAAATTGCTCTAAATCGGTATCTTGGTTGTGACTTTCACATTTAACCCTTCTGTCGGCACCTACTACAATATGCATATTCTACACCCAATAGGTCTGGCTGGACCTACTGAGAAATTTTTTTAATTTTTTAGAAAAAGTGAAATTTTTGTCCGTAGAATCATTTTACCAATTCTTTACTGCCATTTTTAAACAATAAAAACATTAAAACCAGTTTTGTAGATAAACCGGAAACGTTTTTAGGTACACACATTTTGGGGTGGTATTAGTACAAACATGTTTCTCCCTTATTTTCTTCTTTCTTTGCTTCTCTATTTGCATTGCGTATGTCTAGTTGATAGTTCGATCAAATTTTCCAATTCCAATATCTTTGGGGAAAAATTTGACACTTTGTTGGTAGATTTTATTTCGATATTAGTCGGAACATTTAGGGAAATAGGTGGAAAGAAATAGGGAATTTTTAAGTGCGAAAATCATTTAATTTTAAATTTAACGTAAATTTCTGGATCAAATCTATTTAGAAAGACGTTCGCAAGTCATCCATACTTAACCCTTACTATTACGGAGGAAATAAAACTGGTTTGAATTTCCTAGAATCAAATCTCAGTTAATTAGGTAATGTTATAAACCGTGATGAAATTAGGCATACCCATTTTCTGAACTTCACGTCTTTTTAACAAAAAATATCAGAAATTTATATCGCTTATAATACAAATTGAATTTTAATGTCATTATTACATCATAAATAGGAGAATTTTAACCAAATTTAATATTTGCACTTTTTACATCAAGAGAAAAATGGGGGGAACAATTATAGGTCTGGCCAGACCTATTGGGTATCAAAAAGCACTATAAATTGAAAATCGTTAAAAACATACTCAAAACTTCAACCGATTTTTTCAAATTTTTGCAAAATGCTTCTAAACATATCATTCTAGAATATCATGAAATATGAAGTCACTGCGATTTTATCTTCTATACTTTTTTCACCAAAATATAGTGCTAAAGGTCTGGCCAGACCTTTGTGCCGACAGAAGGGTTAAAGCCGGAGATTTGACACTGAACTCAAATTTTAAAGTTATGATATTCCTATTGATGCTGGTTTTTTTTAAACAAATTTTACCATCGACTCTGCCAATTTTCCCCAACCAATACACGGCCACGGCACATAATATAAGACAAATCAAGTTGTTTTAATTTTTTATTATAAGATATTCCTCTAAATCAGCCGCTCCAGTTCAAACTCCCTTGGCAGGTCTTCTGAGCCTGGCACTCCTGAGAAAATTTTGTCCAAAAACCAAAAACATGTGTTTTTTTCGTTGCAGTTCGGCCATCACCTTGGCTCCTCCTCGAGAAACATAATTGCCATGACTGTAGCAACCACGATCCGCAAGTGTTTTACCAAGGATCATTGTATCCAAAAAGACTATCGCTGGTTGGTGCGGTTTTAATAAGAAGCCTGAGCTTAGGCATCAATTTCAATCAGCCATATCAAGTGATTTTTTTTTTCTGTCTAAAATATTCTTAGCGGTGTTCATCGGGTACAGCTTTTTACAAAGGATATAAAATGTTTGGCCGATGTATGGCAACAACGGATTACCTCCGGGTGATTTCGAAAGAATTTTTATTCAAAATGGTGGTCTAGAAGGAAACCATAATTCATAAACGGCATCTATATTTGAGCCTCCCACAGTTTGTGATTCACCGCTTTAAACCGATTCTCCAAGCCGAAAATTTTTGCATAAGCTTTACACTGTGATAAATCCTAACGAATGTTCAGGGCCCACGAGGCGGAAAGCTCGAAGATGACACGTATTTAAATACAAAGTGTAAACTGAAAATAATTGGAGGTGAATAAATCATAATTCTATCCGAATATTCACTATCGACAAAAAGTAGGGTTTCAGTAGGGGCGGCAATTTGAGAATAGCCTACTGGCGGCAAATTGGTAAATCCGCCACTGACAAGTAGGAAAGTGTAAATAACCTTAAAAAAAAACAAATCACTATAGAATAGAACTATTAAACGGTTATTTCACTGTCTTTGAGTCACATGTGCACACAGAGTTCCTCCCCATTCACGTCTATGAGCCACATGTGACTCATTGGCAGTGAACGTGTTCATTTAATTATAAACAGAATTAGTATTAAAACAAGCCGCACACATCTTCGGTACACAGGATCCTGGGTTCGTGGTTACGAACACACGATTCATGTGATGGACCATGATTTCAATCAGATATCAAAGAACCACTCATTAAAAGAGGCTAAATAACACAGCTGAGCGTGCTGTTGATCTCAACACCTTAACAAAAAAAAAACAGTTGAGATCTTGGAAATTGGCCAATTGACTGTCACGCGTGTTATTTGTTTTTAGTAACACGGTTGTAATTTATCCTTTTTGGATAATAAGTAAAAAATCAACATAAAATAGCTCAAATGCTGCCAATAAATCTATTTTTAAATTGGGCTATAAAGCACTGTTTCCCAACAGGTGATCCGCGGACCGTGAGAAATCCGTAGGTGGTCCGCGGGGAGACTCTGGAGACTTCTTACAAAAATGTTATATTTTCTTGTGACTAATTAAAGTCACATGCCAAACACGCGTTCTCATATCATGTAACAGATTATTCAGTAAATATTTTGCTACTAGGTCTTTGATTGTGGGAAGGTTTGCTGAGGTTCGTTGCAAATAGCTCAATTCCGAAATTATCCAAACTATTTATATAAAAAATCGAACTCGAAAAATCAAAATGTTTGTTAAGTTAAAAATGGTCTCTATTCCGACCGAGCTATACTGTTTACTGGATAACTTTTAGTCGAAGTTACCTCTTCCAGACCAGAAGACAACTATTCCTGGGCGAGGAAAATATCTGCTGGTGAAGCAAGTGTTGAGGCGAAAAAATGGGTTTTCTCCCTTTTCTCAACCTAGCGAACATGACAAATCTTATATCATGCTTCCTGGGATACCTACATAATCCCGAAAAACAAAATCCCGCCCATTCATAATCCCGCTTTTTCCAAAAAATCCCGCCTTATGTTATCCCGGCATTACAAAATCCCGCCATATCAAAATCCCGCCATTTCAAAATCCCGCCACCTCAAAATCCCGCCATTCCAAAATACCGCCAATTTTTTTTTTTTGTTAACAAACAAATATAGAAATGCGTTCGACTTATCTCTTCTTCTTCTTCTTCCTTGCCTCGTTCTTTATACCGCTCCACGGTTTCACGTTGCTCTCAGCATATTTCTACAGGCAGCTCTATCTTGGATCGTGTCATCGCCGAGACCAATGCGTTGTTGTTGCTTTTTCATTTGACATATCCAGGTGTTCTTCGGTCTGCCTCTGGCCTTGGGTCAATCAAGCGGAACTTCCATTGATATCGCGTTCGACTTATCAATTATTTGCATTATTTTATGCGCCAAGTTTCTCAAAAAATCAGTTTTTTCATAGTCCTCTTTAGTTGAAAGTAACTGTTGGCTACGTCTAAAGACCTTAGTTTGCTTTTGGATGCGACCTTCGGATCGGGACTGCTCCCCTCGGTTTTTAACTAGGAGCAATTCTTTACCTAGTAATTCCACCAGCCAGTACATACCGATATGGCTTTTCCTTGTGATAAAGTTTAATCGTCTGTGCCCAGCTTCAACATTATTTTGAGTTCTTGGAAAATTTGCTGCCACTGCGTCAGAAATACTCCAGAACTTAGGCGGGAACCTTGGTATTCCTGGCTTTCCCGACTTGGTATTTTTCCCATGGATATAATTAATTCCAAACCTGCAATTTTTTTGGCATCTGCATCCTCCAAACTTCGTGTCATTTATGAAAGAATACTTACCTTTTGTTACGGGATATTGAAAAGCGGGATTTTCAATAAGCGGGTTATTGAAATGGCGGGATTTTGGATTGGCGGGATTTTGATTAGACGGGATTCTAACTGAGCGGGATTTTTAATTGGCGGGATTTTGAAATGGCGGGATATTGAATGTCGGGTTTTAAAAAAACGGGAATATGATGGGCGGGGTATCGTACCCAACCCATGCTTCCTACCAGATTGTGTTAGTATCTGCATCCTGACATTACTCCTATCGCTGACAGCCTGATAGCCCTATCATGTAATATTCCGATTCCATCGGTTTCTGGACACCTTTTGAGGCTTTACTATGAACACACTTGGATGAAGTTTGGTACATAAGGAAATCAGGGGTTGGTTTGTATGACGGCCTTACGATGTAGTGTTTCGATTTCCTCCATTTCTAGATATGTTTTGAGACCTTAGGAACACATTTGGGTAAAGTTTGGTTAAGGCCGGATTAGAAAGAAAAAAGTTTTTCTTAGAAGAACTTAATTTTCAGGGTTGGTTTGTATCGCAGACCTATGACATAATGTTCGGATTCCATGCGTTCTCAGATATGTTTTAAGACTTTACTAGGAACACACTTGGTTAAGTTTAGTTAAGATCGGTACATAAAGAAAAAAGTTTTTCTCAGAAGAATCTAATTTTGAAGTATTGGTTTCTATGGCATGACGCCATGGTCCGATTCCATTCGTTCCGACGTATATGCAGCATACACTAAAAATAAACTTGTGTACCAAATTTGAGCCTGATAGCGTCAAAACTGAGGGACTAGTGTGCGTTGCAACAGACGGACAGACAGACAGAAGGATATTGCTCAATCGATTTCTCTTGGCACACAGATCAATAATATATATACTTTATATAGTCGGAGGTGCTTCCTCTTGTGCTTTGCAAACTTCATGACAAAGTTAATATACCGTTTCACATAGTGACGGGTATAATAATAAGAGCAATTTGTGATGGGAGACAGAGCGTGAGCTTTTGAATACATTATCTCGACAAAAATTATCGAGAACTTAATTCATTTCATTATTATTGAATAGTGGTCCGTCGAGATCCATTTTCTAACGCAGACGCAGACGTTTCTGAGTTGGGAACAACTGGCCTAAATAAAAGCGCTCCAGATTGCAAGGCTAACGCCTTTCTCGTTACTAATTTCCTAAATTTACACTTTTTAATTGGTTTTTGCCATACACATTACAGCGATTATCATTATGACGGGGCAGACTTTTACTTTTTTCTTTATAGAAGAATAACGGTTCGAAAAAAAGGGAAACTTTCTGTAATTATTCTTCTCAGTACCGTATAGCTTCTTATGGGGCCATGGTGCGTTAACTCAGCCGTTTATAGGCAATTTCGAGTCAACTTTACATTGCATATCATTTCGGAGTGTATATAATGTTGCAAGCACTACATATTTCCTATTCGGACATGTACGGACATTTTGGACAACGCCGAGATTCAATTTCCGGACCTCTAGATTACTAGCTTCGTAGAGTGCGACTCAACCAAGTGAGCCACAGAGCGAGACTGTAATTATTAATTGTCTTTTAAATATCACTTGAGTTTATAGTATGTGGGATATTTGCGTTCTCTTGAAATTTCAGCAAGGATCAGGGTGTTTTTAGTGAGGCTATAGTTATGACAGGCAGTGTAGGACTGGCTACCTAACTATTTTGGGGAGCAGGATAGTCTTTTGCTGAAGGTCCTACTGGAAATGGCACCAAGCCCTTGAGCCAGTGGGGATCCTCCCGGCTCATATCGGCGAGTAGTTGGGGTTAAAGCCGGACAGTGATTCCAACGCTGTACCTGTACGATAATATTTGAAACCATTACCGCAAAACCCTGAGGTAGGCCGTTATGCATTTTCACCACATGTTATAGATATGCCTGCCAATAGTCTAAGAAAAATGGCATATTTGGTCGGCAAAAATCCTACATCGGAAATTTTTTTGGATTATGGTTGGGAATAGTCCCCAGATTATGGCATTAAAAGTCCAAACCGATCGGGGGTCCGCAACCTTAAAAAAAGGGGGAACGGGGGGATTTTTTCGGTTCTAGCGATTATTTCAAAAACGGTAAGAGATACAGAAAAATGTTCTGAGGACGAAAAAAACTACGATATATAACACATTAGAGTTTAATTGAATATTTCGGCGTTAGACTAGAACATAAATTAGAATATTTTCATTTTAGACCTTTTTTAAAAGCTCCATAACTCCACTTTGTATGGTAGGTACCCTTAGTTTTTATCCGAATAAGCTGATTTTTGGTGGGTGGGGTGACTATGACCTCCAATCGCAACAAATCAAAATTTAGGACTCTGCCCCATTTGGGGGGGGGGGGGTAATGGACATGCCGTTTTGGAAAATTTGAATGGGGGATAATGGGGGTCCTTGACCGGAGCAACTCAATGTTTACCTTAAAAGGTAATTTTATTTAGATTGTTCGTCCTCAGACTATTTTTGTGTATCTCTTGCCGTTTTTTAAATAATCGCAAAAAACCGTGAAAATGCCCCCCTTTCCACCATTTTTTAAAGGTTGCCGACCCCCAATCGGTTGGGACTTTTTATGCCATCATCTCGGGACCATCCCAAACCGTAATAAAAAAAAAATTTCCGATGTAGGATTTTTGCCGTTCGATGGCCATATTTTGGTCCAATTTTCTTAGACTACAAGACGAGTTAATGTCTTCTTTGCCAAAGCATAGAGCCAGGAAATATTCTTGTCTAACGATACAGCGAGACACATTTAGCGGAGATGTGCGCACATAGGACACAAATTATCATCGTATTCGGTCATGTAATGAGCGACTCTTGACCAGTAGACTGAAATCCAGGCATTTTCCCTCACAACATCTTACTTAATCTGCCTTACTTACTCGCTATGTTTATAATTGTTTGCATAATTTCATTGATTTTTGCTGTTTTGTCTTCTGAATATCGAGTTGACTAGGAATGGGTGGGTTTCCAAAACTTTAAAAATTCAGAGAAGAAATAAGTTGAGGCTAAAATGCTCTAAGAACCCGTCTAATAGGAGGTATCAGGAACAATTGAAAGTTATTTGTGTTGAACTGAAATCAGAAATCCCCAGCTCTAAAGAAGCATATTTTATTAATGAATTCAATAAACATAAGGGGAGTCCAAGAGGAGAATGGAACACAATTAATAAAATATTGAATAGGAAGGCCGTTAAATGTGATGTAAAAAATCTTAAAGTCAATGATTCAATTATATCCGAGCCAACGCAACTAGCTGATGTTTTAATTGACTTCTTCTCTAGCATTTCTCGTGAAGTTTATCGGTTAGTAATGTCATTGAAAAATACACATTCTCATGTCGAAACTGCCTTCCAAATTGGTTTCTTAAGAACATAGCTTTAAATATAGTAGACGTCTTGGCATTTATTTTTAATAAAAGTGTTTTTTTCAGGAGTTTTCCAGAAAACTTAAAAATAGCACAGGTTGTGCCTTTGTTCAAAAAAGGTGATACGTTGGACCAAAATAATTACCGTCCGATATCAGTATTGTCTCCTTTCTCCAAAGTGTTTGAAAGAGCAATTAAGACACGTATGTTGTCGTTTTTAAATAAAATTAAGTTCTTGAGTGAATGCCAATTTGGCTTTAGAAAAGGCAAGTCAACTGAAGATGCCTTATTATCTTTTTGTAGCCAAATTTATGAGGACATAAATGAAAACAATCTATATCCGGAGCACTTTTCGTAGATATTAAAAAGGCATTTGACTCTGTTGATCACCAGTTGATGCTCAAGAAACTCCATGCAGCTGGTTTCAGAGGATTTATGTGGGACTGGTTTTCTTCTTTTCTGTCCAACAGAAAACAAAGAGTAAAGATTGGGAGCAGTTTCAGTAAATTTCAAGTGATTAATCTAGGGGTACCACAGCGTTCTGTTTTAGGACCGGTTCTCTTCCTCATTTTCATCAACTCACTATTTTTGCAAAACTTTAAAAGTAAACTCACTGCATTTGCTGATAATGTTGCCTGCTCTTTTAGAAATAAGTCAATGCTAAACATAATCTGCGATGTTAATCATGACTTAGAAATACTTAGAATTTGGTTCTCTTCTCACAGGCTATCCATTAGTGACAAGACGAAAATAATGTTCTTCAATTTAAGAGGTTCTAGCTCTGAGTCTATCAAACTATTTTATCATCATTTGAAGTGTACTCGTTTTCTGTTATCTAATGAAGATACTACTAGTTTTAATACCGAATGTGTTTGCTCTGAAAAATGCTTCCCAATCGAAATCGTCCCCTGTTTTAAATACCTCGGAGTAACTGAACTGGCCGAATCATATTTCCAACTTAAATAACTATTTTTCATTTGTAATTCGGCAACTTTATCACCTGCGCCAATTCTGCCCACCCCAGGTCTTGAAAATGGCATATTTCAGCCTCTTTCACTCTAAGCTAGAGTATGGTTTATCTTGTTATCTATAAAACCAGACTGAATCCCGTCCTGCTGGCTCAAAAGCATGCCATTAGAATTATTTCCAATAAAAATAGACAGCACAGTAGCTTTCCTTTATTTTAAGATCTCAACATTCTTCCAATATTTCATTTATATTGCTTTAAGATTTTAAAATTATTTTTTATGCGCTGCGGCTATCTGCATGCTCGTAACTCGGAATTTTTACGATTTACGACTGAATACTGCATCCTTAGTGAACGTCCCCCGATATACAAGAATTTGCTTTTCCAAATTTTTTTCATGTTCCGCTTCAAAATTGTTTAACAATCTTCCTTTCGGAATTAGAAAAATTCGAATTCTTCCAAAGTTTCTTAAGGAGGTAAAAATGGGGATTATGGGTCATGACTATACAGGAATTTGTGCAATATTATATAATATTTTGGTTTAATGTTTTTATATGTTTTTACATCCTTTAGTTATATTAAATGAATATGTTTAACGTTGTTTTAATGTTCACATTATAAACTCTTTCTTGTCCAGATTGCTTGTCTTTTTTTTCGCTTCTTGTCTCTCTTAGGACCTTATGTATCTCAATTTTTTTTTTATTTAATTTATTTCATATTTATCAATTTGTATGTTTATTTTTGTTGTTTCTTCCTTATTTTAATTTGTCGATTAATTTATTTTAATTTTTATCTCATTTTATTTTTATCCTTACGCTCTTCACCTCACAATATTATTATTTTTTAATTTTGGTTATTTTGTTATCTTTTTGACATTCGATACTAATTTTTATAATTACAGAATGTATTTTTTTTTGTGAAAAATAAATAAATATCTAAAAAAATATCGAATTGAACTATGAACTGTAAACACTTTTTGAAATCCAGCTTTGTGTTTGAATGGCATCTTGAGAACCTACGAATAGGAGCACATTGATGGGGGGTTACTCACAATCCGTGATAAATGTACTTAAGGAGAAATCTTCAAAAAATATTTTACCAAGCACTTTTTTCTTGTGACTAACAGTAAAAAACCTTAAAATTTGAATGATGTTCAACTTTCGGGGATTGTAACAAAACTGATCGGGTGTAACTTTGAACCAAGAAAACTTTAGCACGAGTGGCAACATTGGTAGAGACTCGTCCATAAATAGAAAACTGTTTTTCTTTGACAAAACTATTCTGGGAGTCAGGTTGGCATGGTAGCCGGTAGCCCCATACCCCCATCGTCTGATTCCGTTCGTTTTTACATTTTATCTATGGATTTGATAGAAACGCATTCGTGTCAGATTAGTTGACAGTTGAACATTAATAAAGAAGAACCTAATTTGGAGGGTTTAAATTCATGTTTTTTTCGCTATTTTTGATTCGATAGTCTTCATGTGAGATAGACAGGGCTACAGAGGCAACTGCTCCAACAAAAAATTTGCTGCAAAAAACAGGACTACAGTGCCCAAGGAAATTTCATATGAAAAAAATATTTGTGACATCCCTGAATACACGCAATGGAAGTTCCAAAGTTTCATTGACTTCACAATTTGCATATAATTTTTAGTCTTGATTCAGTTTTAAATGTTTTAACTGACGTATTTTGAACAAAGCTACATATATATGTACCTATATTTTCAAGGATTATACCGAAATCCTAATACTTCATTCAAAAACTCCCCGCACAAACTGGCACATGCGCCAACCCCATTACACAGATCGTATCCCCAACTTTTGTGGAGACTTTTCAACTCATGTGAAAATCATGAGAAAATTGTTTGGAAAATATCAGTTTAGTTACTTTTGAATACTCACTGGAATACAGTCGATTGGCTCTCGTTCTATAAATTTTAAATTTTCTGTGACGGTTATAGAGCTGTTTAAAACTGTTTCGAAAACGCTCGTGTCGACGACATCGCCGCCGTCCTTTCCTGTGTTTGTGGGGGGTGTCGTGTGGTAAACGTTATTCTATCGAAATCTTTATATCTCTCTGAAACCGTACCGAGATTTCGAGTGTTCGTCGTCAGTTTTTAGATGTTTTTTCAGTTCATGTTTTTTCTTTTGCCTATGTGATTCTTATAAGATGCCACTACGTCGATGGTATGGTGTATGGTGCGGCCTTCTGGCTTCAGGAGAGTGTGATTCGGTGCTAGAGTTTTGGTCGATAGAGTTCTTTCCGTGACACTGCTGTTGGTAGTACATATCGCCAGCACAAACCAGACCGCAACCACTCTTCTACACTAGATCGGTTGTGTTATGATTTTACTGTCGCGAGATTTTCTTTATTTTTTTCGTCGTCTCGTGCCTGTGAGATGTACTAAATGGGAGGCAATATTCGTCCTATAGAACCCTGTGGGCTATATTAGGAGATATGTAAGTCGCGATGAGAGTTGTCAGAGAGTGAAAAAAAAAGGTTCTTTGTATTGATTTGCGGTGAATGAGTTTAAGGATTAGGAGCATAATATGAATAATACTCTGGAGGGATAGTCCTTGTGTTTGCCGGTTCAGTGCGGGTTGTACGGTTTGCTGAGTGAATTTGCGCTATTTTTACGAACGCGTTCGACTTTGAATAATAAAGTGGTTCGAAATTTGGGGCTGGAGCGAATCTGAATTCCACTCCTTTTTTGTCAATTATATACGCACGAAAAATACTCAATTTGAATAAAAAAAAGCAAAGAGGAAAGCGTATTGAAATTAATCCGAAGAGTGAAACCCGTTAAATCCGACAAATAATTGAATGAAATCTCTGTAAAGTCAATTGAAAATCGGTGGTGTAATTGATTGTATTCAATTCACAGCGGATTAGTGTCAATTAGAGGAATAGTGGTTGTGAAAGTGACACTATAAGTGTTGGTTAAACGATAGTGTGAGGTGTTTGACTCAGTGCATCCAGTAGTAACGATCGATAGAAGTTTATCTATTTCATATTTGCTCACTGTGTCAAATCTCTTATGAAATATTATGAATTTTGAATCAAATTGGATTACGAAAAGTCAGTGTTGTAGTAATAATATATAGGAAAGTGGATTATACATATAGACAGCAGCAGCAACGCTCTTCTGTCGACGAAGTCATCGTACGTCCGCATTTTTTTTTAATCGGACGTGAACTCGCTTAAGCCTCCATCCATTTCCATCGCGCGCCTGCATCTGGAATAATATTGTAGTGAACCATATAAAAAATCATAGCAACGCATTATAGGGGCTCCTCGGAATACATGGACGCAAATGGACGTTGAATAATATCCCGGTAGTCTGACTAGGCGACACCACCACCACCTGCCCGCGGGGAGATCTTGGTGGCGGTGGGTCTTTAAGAGCCACATAAGCTTGCCCGGAGAATGTTGGCAAACATGGGCATTATAATCTCAGGTGAGTGTTTCAATGAATTAATTTTTAAATACACATACACAGAGCAGCACATACAAACAAAACAATGAGCACAAGAGGGCCTAGGATTATAATTCCAGGACGAAAAATGCTTTTGTTTAGATACTGAATGCCGTAATCCTCAGTCGCTGCTGTTATGGTGGCCGTTTTCACAATTAAGAAATATTTGTCAGTTTGTCTAAAGGTTTTTCACTGGTGTACCTACACGCAGACACCGAGGCGAGTACTCGGTTGGTGTAGTCAAAGAACAACGGTGTGACGCGACGCTAGATCCTTTTCTGACCTAGATGTAATCAGATTCATTAGGATAATGCGAGGCACTGATGTTTGCTTTGCATACATAATGAGGGGAAGAAGTGCCGGAACAATGGATATGGAAATTACGAGGATGTATGTTGGCTGGGCTCTATATCAACTGTGAATGAGAATGAGACTGTGAAATTTTGTTGGTAAAGGTTATGGGATAGTTTTTAATGTGGTTTTCAAAGTAAGTGCTGTTTTTTCCGTTGGCACTGAAAGAGAGAAAGTGAGACTATTTTAGTGGAAATTGTGATGAGATCCGACAGAAGAACCTAATTGCAGAAAACAATTAAATTTTGAATTTATCTATTTCATTGTTACAAGAAAAGGGTTATTGCATATTATTAATTTGCTCTAGTTGTATAAATATGTACATATGTATAATTTTTGTGGTCTTTATTTGTCTCCTTGAATGAATGATGCAACTATAGTTGACATTCGAAAATCTTAGCTAGTTTGTTTTTTGGTGATTAAAAATTTTAGATGGAGACAAAAAAATGTAAAAAAATGCTCATAATGGCAGTGATAATATGAATTACGTTTGCAACATTTATTGATTAGATATTAGAGAATATTTTGAAAATAAAACACTCATCAAATCAATTGAGATAAATCTGAGTTATGTTCAGGCAACTGCAAACAAATCGGTACAATATCACCATGGGATTTATATTTAAAACAAGTACCAACGTACCATTATTTGCCCACTAAGACAATGGGAAACAAAATTGCCCGGATCGGAAGCGACTTTATCAAAAGCTCTCACATTGTCTGCTCTTCTCTAGAAAAGAAATTTCGACAGGCAGGCTTTGGGATGAGGAGTCCTTTCCAACATCACAGCCAGGTTCAAATTCTGAGTATGTAAGATCACAATTATCCAAAGGTATCATATAGGCGTAGCCAAGCCATAGGATTTCGTTCAGGGAGGTGGCAAGTTCAATTTTCATCAACATCATCATCGTAGTCAGGAAGGTCGAGGGAATGATATACATATGTAGAATTGACACTTCCCGTCAGTTTAACATTTCAATTCCAAAAATATTGTCAGAAAATTTGATCAAAAATTTAAATCAAAGGCAATTCCGCGCGACCTTTGCCACCTTTTAACGATAAATGGCATCTGTATGTATGTCTTTAGTCTTTACTTTAACTTTTTACATTTTACTCTCGATTCAATCAAAATTTTAATTAAGAAATGTGTCCCTTTCAAATGAAATGGCTTCATTAACTTCTTGTGACTAACCTTTACTCTAATGATGAAACATGGCGGACGCAAAAAAAAATTAATGATGCATTTAAGCCTAGATAAGCTGACCAGACGTACAGCATTTTGCTGTACAGTACAGCATTTTGACCTGTCGTACAGCATTGGGAAATGCACAGCAAAATGTACAGCATTCTCCATGCCTCACAATGAAGCCTAATTGACTAGGTAATAAGGTCCTCGATGATGCCTGTGATTAGTCTTTTCTGCTTTTAAGGTATAAAGTTGGACTATACTGTACCTTGTACGATCGATATTTAGCGAGATAATCGCTTTGGAAATCCTCAATTTTCTATAACTCGGGAAACCTTTTCGATCTTTCGGAAATTTGGCACTCACATTTACTCCATATCACGGTCCTACGTATCCTTGTTCGGAAGTTACGGCTGGCCAAGTCGCAATTTTGAGTATTCTAATTAAAAATTGTCCATAACTCGGAGATCCGTAAGCGAAAAACTTTGAAATTTAGATAACTGGTAGAGCATCGTACTGTTCATATTTGATAAAATTTCAAGGCTCTAGCTGTCAAGTGATATAATCGCACTTTTATGTTTTCCAATCATTAATTTTCCATAACTCGGAGCCGACCAAAATTTCTGAAATGCAATCCCAGTTTCAAGGTCTTTTCTATCCGCGTTCGGAAGTTACAACTTACTCCAGGCGATCGGTCGTGAAATCGGGCGTCAGAGTGCATGCCAGGCACTGTCTGAGATTATTTTAGAAATCGATAGGGTATTAGTCAGAAAGCTTAAATTTAAATTTGCACCACTTGAAAAATTTTCTAACGGTACTTATGAAGGTTTTTGTCTTGTTTGGGTTTCCGGCGTATATCTCCGCTCCCAATGGTAGCATTTCCAAAAAAAGGCCACCGAATTGTTTGGTACAAAATTTTCTTCATCTTTGGCATAGCGATTGTTCACCATAAAGCAGTAGGTAAAATGTTACAGCGTGTCAAAGTTGAAAAAACAGTTTTTCAAATCATGTTTTTGCAAATAAGTCAATAACGGTGATTTTTCGCGCAAAAATTAATAAGAGTGGACTTGTACCTTATTGGATTCCCTACAATCCAGAAAAAAAATTAAGTCGATACGATCAGCTGCAGCCGAGATATACCCGAAAGAAAGTGAGCATTCCGAAGTAACTATGCGTTATACTCGTACATACTTATAGGTATAATTTGTTGCAGATGCAGTTAGGATGGTGAAGCTTCGGGTCTTTGCACGACATTTTGGAACACAAGTTGGAGTGCGACCGCTGTGATCTGCGCAATTTCTGCTCAAATATTCTATTTTAACACTGTTAAAGTCTGTAGTTTGCTGACGTATACCTTCTTTTTGAGGGAAAAAAGTCTGAAGCCATCAGAACAGGCGATTGCGGTAACCATTTTATGTTAGCATTTTTCATCATTAAATTTTCCAAAAATCTTTCCTCCTCATCGGAAAGGGACGTTTTACCCACCCGATATTTGTAATACAGTAGCGGAAATTGAAATAGGTTCACCCCCATAAAGTAAGGTTTTCCAAAAACCTGGCAGTTCACTAATGGGATAAAGTACCTAATTTACTTTCTTTTAATTTTGGATGGTTTATTTAGTGATGAGGGTACGTTTTTATTATTTTCTTCAGTAGAATCCTGAATATGATATACAGATCTACTTGGTTGTGGAAGGGGGACCAACGTTGGAATATCATAAATGTCATCGTAGCAATCTTCATCATTTATGTCTTCGGTTATGACTGCGACATTTGAGAATATTTTGCCACAACACGTTCTACAGATATTGGTACATGTGAGTCCAGCCTTCTGACAGCCACATGCTGTCCCACAGTTTTTTTTTTTACAAGAGCACGAAATAATATTTAATAGGTATGAAGGGATAATTTCTCCCGAAATCATCACAGGCTCTAATCCCACCTGAGTGCGCTTCCAGCCCAAGTTTTCTGGATTTAAAACGTTGCCGAGCCATGTCTGTATTTGGTGGTACGCTCGTAAGGAATGATGATCAGCGGCTGATTCGGTGGAAGGCAAAGCAGCAAGATTAGCTTTAATTTTCGTTCCTGCGCGAGCAAAAAGTTTGAAACGGAAATCGCTTAGTGATGTGTCGTTACGTGTACTTCCGTACAAGGCAATGGAAACATTCTTTCCGATAGTGCATATAGTGTTTGCATCTGAGCACTCTGCTTTAAAAACCTCGAGCGATTGTAAAACGCGAGTATGGTCCTTCTTCTTTAAAAAGGAGAGAAGCCTACTTTTTCCATATCTAAAAACGGCCGTAGTCGTATCACACCCTGTGAAGGCGTGAAGAAAGAGTTTGGTGTTTTAAACCTGTTGATGAATACAAATTTTCGGATCCTCGCTCCATTTTTTAAAATAGACGCTCTAGACATGATATCCAATACCTGACAAAATAACCAGCAGATCAACGTCTTCTCCAACGATGAAAATTGAGTCAAACCTGGACGACATGCCTAAAGCCGTTTGAACAATTTGTGTATCCGCATCCTCTACAGCCAGTTCCAGCCCTTAAACATATTTTCGAACACTCTCCTTATTGCTATTACTCGTAGAACCATCGCTTCGTCAAATTACTTCTCCTTGTAGCTTTGATTTAATTTTGCATACGATACGGACTATAGCAATACGAGTGTGTATGCATGTTTTTACTAGAATTCTAAGCAAATCAATGAAAAGATTCGGTTAACCGGAAAACGGGTACTTTGAGACCGGTTAAAACTGGACGGTCTGACCTGACCGGCTTTGCAAAAAAAAAAACGGAAAAAACCGAAAATCGAGTTATGGGCTGGTTTTTGACATCCCTAGTACATACCCGTAGAATGTATTGCTATCTCAGATCGTCGACTTTCTCTTAGGCATATCTCGGTTGTGGATGATCGTATCGATTTAATTTTTTTCTGGATTGTAGGGAATTCAATAAGCTACAAGTGAACTATGATTAATTATTTAGTGAAAATTTACCGTTATCGACTTATTTGCAAAAAACTGATGAACAAAACGGGTTTTTCCACTTTGACACGCTGTAGCATTTTATCTACTGCTTTGAGATGAACAGTCAGTATACAAAAGATTAAGGCAATTTTGTACCGAACAATTTAGTGTCTTTCTTTTGAAAGTCCAACCATCAGGAGCGGAGATATACACAAAAAACCCAAACAAGACAAAAACCCTGATAAGTACCGTTAGAAAATTTTCCAAGTGGTGCAAACTTAAATTTAAGCTTTAGGACTAAGCCCCTACCGATTTCTAAAATAATCTCAGACAGTGCCTGGCATGCACTCTGATTTTACCAAACGCCTGGAGTAACTGCCAAAATCGCACATTTGTGTTTTCTAAGCTTATCAATAGTTACTTTGCGGGCAGCACGAAAAGCCAGATGCCAGGTCATACGACTGTCCAACTTACAGAAATCTGAAATTTCTGAAAGCTATCTTTTATTTTATGAGTTTAATCTTATTTCGAGTACTCTTCCTTGTTAAAGTATTTTGTGTTAGAGAACATACATTTGTGCTTCACCTGCTGATGATGAGGGGATCGGTGGTCAGGATTTTTTTTCAGCAGGGAGGAGATTACAAAACCGGCTGTCGTTTAAAGGCTGAGATTCCGGAGGAATAGGTTTGTTAGAGCGAAGTAAATATTGCACGTCGAACAACTAGACCTCAGATGTAGAGTTTTCATAATCCCCACCTTAATGTTGCTGTACCTACCTACTTAATCGAGGTTGGACTAGCGACTCCTGAATGACACGCGGGGGTTTAATTCAGTCAGGCGGAATAACTGAGAAGATTATAGAATCGCCTGAAGATTATAAGTGCGCAGAATACGCTCTACACCTGAAAGAAAGATCGATCCTCGAAGGTTATGCGGTGAACTTAAAATTTAAGGTTCCCAGCGCAAATGTTAAGAATCGTTGTGAGTATGGTTTGTCTGCAGTATACAATAAGAGCGAGGCAACAGGATGTAAATATATGTTGAGGCCGCCTCTGTGAAGTAACACCGCAAGATGGTCCGGCGTATGAGCGAAAGCGAACGAGATGGTTGTGATTTTTTTCGAGAAAAATCGGGTAGTATGATGCACCATTGTTCAAGCAAATTAGTCCTGCATGTGTCGTAATTAGAAGCCTGTTGTATCACTAGATATTCCACACTACTGATTTTCGCTAAAACGCCAAATTTTATTAGTAAATTCCACCTGATCTGTTCCTGTGGCAGTCAGACTATGTGAAAATAACGCTTGAAGAAATCCAAAACTCATGTACGCCAGTAGACGCTAGGAATTGCCATAATTCTAGCCAAGGCAGTATCAATTATGCAATTGGAAGTACTATAAAAAGAATTAATTCCGAAATCCCCCTGTGGATGGCATTTCGGTAAATAATGTTACGAAATGTACCCAATTAATAGCAAAGAACTAAATTTCAAATTGCAGTCTTAGCAGCATTGTGCCTATCACAGCCTTTTTGCTTCCCTTTTTCGGAATATTGCACGAAATCTGAAATCTTGAAATCTTTTTAAAATTGCGGATTGCGACCAGGTATGCCAACTGAACACTCCAACAGTACGCAAATGAGTACCGTTATTTTCATCCAGTGCTAGGTGTCAAATCCGTAATTTTACGCTCTCAAAGAGTAAGAAAAGATTGGTCGTGTCGAGTCTTGCAACTCTCGACATCTTCATTAAGTAAGCATACACACTGCCTCGTAAAGCACACGGCGAATCAGAATTCAATCAAACTTTATGGGATTCGGATTCACTGTGTGCATGCGGCACAATATATCCGGATGAACAGAAAAGCGGATTGGCCATCTTGCAAGTGAAATGGCAACAGGGACGTAGCCAGGATTTTGTTTCGGGAGGGGTCCAACTTTCGATATTAGAAACGCGGCATTAGCTGTACATTTTTTCACGTAACTTCGTTTCAACAAATTTTTCACAATTGTTACCATTTATTAAATTGGCAGTTTTCATATTTTTTGTTTGGAGAAACCTACCTAGGTTTTTTCAGCCCCTGTTCAGTACCTGTTTTTTTCAGGACCAGTTCAGTACCAGTCTTTTTCAGGTTTTTTTAGCACCTGTTCAACACCGAATGAACTGATACTAGGCTCTTTTGTACCGCATTTTAGCACAGTTTTTTAGATTTTTCAAAAACCCTTATGAAATCGATTTTGTCCGTCCGTCTGTCCGTCCGTCTGTCCGTCCATGTCTTCACTAAATAACTCGCGAACGGCTTAACCGATCCTCATGAAATTTGGTAGGAGTATGTAGAATGGTAACAGTCTTTAACAAGAAATACTTAAAAGTTGGTAGGGCAAAAATAACAGGGTTTCTCGGTCATTTGAAAAATTGTTCACTAAATAACTCGCGACCGGCTCAACCGCATCGTCATGAAATTTGGTAGGAATGTGTAGAATGGTAACAGTCTTTGGCAGGAAATACTTAAAAATTGGTATGGCAAAGATAAAAGGGTGTCCCGGACCTTTGAAAATTTGTTTACTAAATAATCGATCGTAATGAAATTTGGTAGGAATGCGTAGATAGGCCGGCATTTTTTCAGGTTTTTTCTTCATTTAAGCCACGATTCGCGTTTCATCTGTTTGAAGACTTCATTCATTCTGAAAGTTACTCACGTTTTCTCAGGGGAATACTCGTCCAATCGGCGTAGTAACAAAAAGCTAATTTTAGACCGTAGATTCGGAATTTGACGCCAAAACTAAAAACAAATTTTTTTGGGTGCCTGCCCCAGAATGATTATTCTGTTTTCTCGAGAAATACTCATCGAATCGGCGCGATAGAAACATCGAACCCAAATTTGAAATCAGCAACCCAAAGTTACCTTGAGGCTCCGTCACACACAAGGCGATTTGCTTCCGCAGTCTCAAATATGTTTCCCCCGCGCACACTGTGTAACGTTATATTTCATTATTATACATACACTTCAAATAAAATGCGAGATGAACACGCGATTTGTTGTAAAATAATAGAAGAATTGCGTCACAACCAATGCATGTGACAGATCACCGCGAACCCCGACTAAGATCGAAGATGCCTTTAGTGCTTTTGCCGCGCCTACTCAACTATTCCTAGAAATCGAAGTACCATTCTGGGGCGGGCAATCCCTAAATCTTTTTTCACGTATTTTACGTCTAATTTGGAATCAGCGACCCACAATTATTTTAGTGTTTGTTGCCACGCCAATTGGAAGAGTATTTCCCTAAGAACATCGGGGTACCTTTCTGAATAAATGAAGTTTTCGAACAGATAAAAAACGAATCGAATCGTGGCTTAACCCTGGAATACTAACATGACCGGTTAGGGCGTTATTACTAACAACACGTAATTTTGACGTGTTCATATTTTCCTACAGCCGCTTTCCCAGTTTACATATTTTACCGAGCTTATCATTTTTCAGTGCCACAGACAAAAATTATTTGACCAAAATATGCCCTCGGAAAATGCACTTATATTACTTACAAGACGTATACATTTCATGCTATTTTCTATTGGTCTTACTATTTACACGTGAAATAGGTAGTAGCACCTAGAACATTGCTAAGCTTACCGCCATAGACCACAAATAGGATGCTGCCACTCACATGGACATACAACAACTAACTGAGGAAAGCACTGCTGCAGTGAGTAGTCAACCAGACTCGTGGAACAGCTTATACACATTATAATGTGAGCGAACACGTCAATTTTACGTATTGTTAGTAATTTAGGGTAATAAATAAAAAACTTGAAAAAATATTGCTAAAATGCGGTACAAAAGAAAACCTAAAAAAAAAACGATACTCAACCGAAGCTAAAAAAAACCGCTACTGAACAGGTGCTTACAGAACCTGAGAAGACTGAACAGCTGCATAAAAACCTGAAAAAACGGTGTTTGAATATAAACCCGGACCGACCCATGGTTGAAAAAACGGGATATCGGTACTTCAAAATATTGATACCCCTGTTGATTAAACACCCGGTGTTAGGAACATGCCCAGATCAAGCTATAAATTTTGCAACATATGTAATACTGTTTTTTTTTAAGAAAATAACTAGCCTTGGACCCGTTGTCTATATTTTTTCAATAAGCGCGGCAAAATGCTGACGAGCTTAATTGAAGGGAGATTTCCAATAATGTTATGATTTTTCTGGCTCATCTCTACCTAAAAAATTTACTTATATATCAGTTTTACGAATTGACCACTTTTGTGGTTGATCTGCCACTTTTTCACAAAATTTGGCGATCTACCACTCTATCACTATAAATATTAAATATGCCCAAATCCACCACAATTACCACTAGGTTGAAGACAGAAATACCACGGTCCTCGAAAAAATGAGTCGACACACTGATCAGCCTAGCCTCTTAAGGCATCATTCTTGTTACGATTTAAGCAGTGGCGTAACGTACGGTGTTCCATGTGTTCAATGGAACACGGGCCCTCACCAACCAGGGGGCCCCTAGCGTAGCTACGAAGAGTAGCAAATTTTGGACTGTTTTGTAGATTTCTAGGTCATTGGAATATAGAAGCTGTTGAAAAAGTTAGATGTGCTCTGCTTTGCTACGAAGCAGCTTTCAGCCAGAGTTTCAAGGAACTTTTTAGTTTTATGGTGAGGTGAGAGGCCCCGGCAAGTGTGATTGATAGGTGATTGCCCGGCTCAACACCCAGTAAAGCTGCTATTGGTCGTTAAATTTGTCCGCCCTGATTAAATTCGGAATATTTTAAGCGCAGCTTCTGCCTGGAGGAACATACTGAAAAAAGTTTTGAAATTGTCACTCAGCGAAAAAAAAAACTCAGTCCCAATCTAAATTCATAAATTTTAGTAGTTGAAAAGGTAGATTTTGATAAGGTGGATCTCTAAAAACGTTAATACGCGATTCACAATCCTGAAATTTTGATACATGAGCTATAAACTATGAAAAAAGTTAAAAAAAATCACACTGGCATGCCGATCTTTAAAAAAACCGAGGACCAAAACCTTGAAAAATGTATACCGCTGCGAATAATAAAATATCACGTACACTGTAAAAACAAGGTTGAATTTTACATCGAAAATTCGTTGAATTTTACACCTTTTTTCTCGCAAAATTACAGTAAACGTTTATTTTTCAACCAAATTTCTAGTAAACCCACAAAATAGTGTAATATTACACAGATTTTGTAATATTTCTCTATTTTGTTGTAATTTTACACCACATTTGGTGTGAAGATGTGCCATAACTTTATTTTTGTGTAATTTTCATGTAATATTGCGATTTTGGTGTGAAAATGACACCTACATTTGTGTAAAACTGAGTGTGCTACAATACTTTTGTGAATTATTGCATTTTCCTGTATCTGTCAAGTGGCTTGTTCTGTGTGCAGTTAGTCTGTTCCGTCCGAAGTGCGTTCGTGTGAGCATCATATTATTGTTGTTGTTATAGCGTTTTTTGATGTTGAACCGAAGGGGGTGTGCCAGCTCTTGGCCGTTGGAATAACGACTAGCTCTAGGACGATTAAAATCGAAGAACCGGCTGCCGTAAATATTATTAATTAATTACATAAACCCAGATGTAAATTTACATTTTCACCGGTGTAAATTTACATTTGTTCCAGTGCAAATTTGCTTATTTCTGATTTAAATTTACATAATTCTAAGAGTAAGTTTACTTATTTATGTAAGTAATTTTGTAGTAAATATTTACACCGTAAAGTGTAAAATTACTCTCGCTCATATCATGGTGTAAATTTACTACTATAATAGAAGGAAAAAAAGTTTCCTCCTATTATTGGAGTAATTTTTTTTTAGAGTGTAGATAAGGGTTGAATCAAAAGAGCAATTTAATTTCTGAATTAAGTAAAAAAAAACTATTCCTCAAATTTAATATGCTAAAATGGTTTGTAACTCTTGTAAGAGGCGAAAGCGATGCGACTAAATTTAGAGTCATTAATGAGGGGTGTAATTGCGATATTTAAAGATAAAGGAGAAGCATTTTCCAGCAATAATATATGGGGCAGGAACTCCACACAAAATTGAATGCACTCGCATTTTGTACAACAATTCAGTTTCAAATCTTTGCTTAAAATTTTGTAGTAAGTAACTAAACTACATACATAGACTCAGACCGCACAAACAACTTTGTATTTTTGAACAAAATTTTTATTTTGCACAATGTGTTGCGGGCTTAAATTTTGTGAAAAAAAATGTTCCCCAATATTTGTACAAAGACTACCTAGCTAGTATAGGAATTCTGGCTGTACACGATCCCCCAGTCCTTTAAATTGAATTTCCCTTGTAAGGACAAAATTCGGTCACTCATCCCCTCCCTCTCCGAAAAGCTGCCTACGCCACTGCTCCTATCAAATCGATACGAATCCATGCAATAAAAATAATACATACCTAATGTTATAAGTGTAGCTTCAAAAGTTGTCTAAAATTTTTATTTTTCAGAATTCAGCTTTAACAGGTTAAAAGTATTTTGGTTGTGGATTTTTAGTAAACGCAGTGCAAAAATATTAGCTAATAGCAGATTATATTGAGTAGGGGCCCCCATTTCGTTTTCGGACACAAGATATTTCTGAAACGTTACGCCACTGGATGTAAGACACATAACTTTTCAAGTCGCTCGTTAATAATTTCAAATACGATCGAACATGAAAGAACAGCCGAATGAGAGTGCAACATTTGAAATTCCATGTTTATTGAAATAATTTCGGGAGGGGTCCGGACCCCCTGGACCCCTCCCCTGGCTACGTCCTTGAATGGCAAGTGAATTTTTATCGGCAGATGAAGAAGTTCCTCAAGCTGTATTAATTCCAGGCCATATGAGTAAAGGATGATCGATCCAATGAACGCCGACATTGTGCTTAAACAAAAACACTTCGTTTGAATTCCAAAAAACAAAAGCGACCTTAACGGTTTTAGGGACTGTACGGGATCTATCTTCTTCCAGCGGTCTCAAAACTAATAGCAAAGATTATTTTGAAACGATGAACAGACTAGCTTTTGTGAGAGTTTTTATGTTGCGTTAATAAGCTCTCCAAATGATTATTGAGCAATCGCAGATCAATTGCAGATCCCGTTACATTTCATGTTCAATGATTTCGAGAAATCTTTCGGCCGGGAATATATCTGGAGAGCATTAAGTTGGAGTGCTTAGAATGGAGCCAAATCTCGCGTCCCTAAGCATTGTTATCTATGCATAATGCTGGGCTCAAAATAAAGGATGCCAAAACCATGTGCTTGACGTCAGATCCGAAAAATAATTTATATTTCAGGCCAGACGGTCTAAAAAGTTAAGTGCCGCTACTACGGAAGCATTTTTGTAAAAAGTGGCGCGGATACTAATGTATAATCTCGTAACAACAAGACCAGGGAAAAACAACATTTCTAACAGCACCTAACTCCGAGTATTCGATGTAATTGTGGAATCGGTGCTTTTTTTATGCTTAACTCGAACCAGATTGGAAACAACAAGGAACCAATGCAGGAATGGGATTATTGGTCGATAGCCAGTTTCATCATTAAAAATTAAGTGGTCAGACCTAAAGCCGAAGGCACAGAGCTAGGTGGAAAATAGGTGTATAGTTATCCCCCACAAGGGACTAACAGGAACCAGAGTTATTCACATTTATAAACTAATATAATAAGTTTCCTTTTTAAGTTTCCGCGCAAAATTGGAAAACATAATTCAGAAAACTTAAGAAAAAAATTAAGATTTTAGGACGACCCACTACGGTTTGAACCAGGTTAAGTTTTCCAAAGAATTAAGTTTTCTGAAATTAAGAATTTCGAATGTTTACTGTATTAAAACTCCAAGTATTTTATTGTTAGTTTTGATCATTATTTCAACTAGCATTTCATAATAGCAAATGAATGCACTCATATTAGTCAACAATATAATTAAATACATATTTCAACGGGCTTGCAAATAGACCGAGTACAATTATAGGCTTAACTTCCTCCCTAAGTGCAGGCATAATAATCTAAACGTTCTAATGAACGACCCAATAATCACCATTCAATTAAATGTACATAAATGATGGGCTCACTACTCCCCCAGCCCCAATAAATTCTCTATGCATTTATCCCTTAGCACATTTCACCGTCATTAGAGTCAATTTGCATAAAGATAATAATCGTTTGTCCAATACTACAGTAGGTACAATAATACTCGCAGTGTTAAGAATCTGTTTACAAAAGGATCTAAGTAAATAAGTGAATGGTGACGAGCGTTGATTTGAAGATGATTGCGGGTATTTATTATTTAACATATTGCCTACAATGCTATACTATAGGTACAATTTACGTGGGGTGAGCGATGTGGCAGGACATTCTGATTATTGTGCAAGTAATTATCAGTCACTAGTTGACAAGTGACTTTAATAATTAATTTGTTTTCTCTATTCTTATTCTATTATCGTGTGGAAAATATGAATGAAATGAAACAACTTGATTTATTTCTCGAAAACCTCAAACGAAACGAACTGTGTATGTACATTATGTCCTGCCGCCACTTTAAATAAAATATTTATAGACATTGTGTTGCGTGTTAAAAAGCATATCGAACGAAAATACATATTAGTTTCTTTTATATGTATTATCTTTATAAATACCACCGATAAATAACAGTAAATAGTCAATTTTTAATCTAAAGTGTTATTGGTAAATAAACTTATTCCTTGCTGTGAATGGTATCCATAAATAAATATCCTATACATATCACACAATTTTTAATTTTCTTTAAAAGAAGCTTTGATTGATAAATTTAAACGCTTTAAGAAAACTTTTCTAACTTACCATAGGTTGGCCATATGACTTGCCCAAGAATAACATTATTTGAAAGATCGATTGGCATCGAGACTATCGATTTTCACACAACTGACAGGATTTACTAAAACCACACTAAATTAATCGAGGCGAATCCCGCCTGCTAGATTAATAATCGTATGTCATCAAATTCAAAATTCATCGTTTAATGTACACTAGTCATAATGTATTTTGACATCAGGTACTCTGGAGCCCACTCACTCACTGATTTTGTTAAACTAGAGCTATTGGCGGTAAATTTCCTATAAACAAATCAAAGACATAACAACAGCAATAAATATGCTCACTATTTTTCCTGTTCGTTGTCGGAGTTTTGCTATAAAGAACAGAACAAATAGGTGCATATACCCCAGGAAAATTGGCATTGCACTTCGGAAAAATTAGGGGAAAGCTAGATTTTTGCATGAGCCGAGGTCCTACACAAGACCCTAAAAGCCGACCCGAAAATCTCTATAACGGTAACTCGTACTAAAAACTTTTGTATGGAAAATTTGTAGCCTATGGGTTTCTGAAGAAAGTAGCCAAATTTCGTATCTATACGTGCATCCTTAAGGGCGCTATGGGGGTTCAAACCTTAGAAAAACGTGTTTTTTGGGAGTTTTCGTGAATGGCGCTAAGACGGATGAGTGTGCTCTAAGCTCTTCTAGGCGAAATTTGGAGTTTCTGTGGTTTTAAGTAAGATGCTAAAAGTCCCTAAAGATGGAAGCCCCCATATCGAAGTTATGAGGGTCCAAACATTCTATTAAGCAGTTTTTGGGGAATATCTCTATAACCGTATGTGCAAAATTTCATCCAGTTTTCATTCAAAAAACATGTTTTTTTAAGGTTTTAACACTCATAGCACCCTTAAGGCTGCACGTATTGATATGAAATTTGGACACTTTCTTCAGAACCCCATAGGATACAAATTTTCCATACAAAAGTTTTTAGTACCTACGAGTTACCGTTATTTTCGTGAAACTTTGTTAAAAATACCGTTAGACCTCTTGGTCTTTCCATCGCTTATTGAGAAAGCACAAAAGCTTCAAATTTGCCATACACCATATTTTTGTATATGCTACCAATATCGAGATATTCAGAAAATCTATTTTCGAGAGTCTTTGATCCTCTGTAGTACCGCTAGCGGCACTCGCAGAGACGGGGACTCTTAGGGTTTTGTTTAGGACATCGAAAGGAAGGCTCATGGAAAAATTCAGCTTTCCCCTAATTTTTCCGAAGTTTGGCCAAATTTTTGTTCAAATTTCCTGACGTAAAATAGGTGCGACAACACAAATTTTATTAATTTTTCAGTTTATATTGTGAATTCCACGTAGACCAGTTACCAAAGGCTTGAAACATCAGAAAAAAATCAGAAGTTTGGTTTTAGTCTCCGTAGAGGCAAACTTCTACCCTAGTTTAAAGGACACTGCAATTGAATTTAATTTCATACGGCAGACTGTTCATACCTATATTTAACCCTAGAGAGATAATCATATTTTTTACCCCTGAAAAGATAATCATACGTCGATTCGACGTGTTGCTAGTTAACATCCTTATAACTTCTTTGTTAAGAGTAACATGTTGCTAAAAGGTAGATATATAATCATTTGTATTTAATATTAATCTGTTAAACTCGTGGTTTTGCAAAATTATCATTTGTTTGTTTATATAATATTAATTTTAAAAAAGTGGTACTAGGAGAAAGTGGACTGTCCTTTCAATAGATTAAAATAAAGGATATCTTTATCGAAACAGGCTTTTAGTGGTTATATCCAAGTGAATACACATTCCCATTATGAAGATTTATAAAAATGTCAATTCGGGGCAATTAAAATATTTTTCAGTACAAATTTGTTAAAGATAATCATACGTCGATTCGACGTATATTTGACTTATGACCCCCAATATCGTAGGCTGTGTGGCACCCAAGCCAATAATTTTGCCACGTAATTACGCCTACAGACATGAATTGAGTTAAATCTTGGAACCAACAAATTATGAAGCTTCACTAATGAGATATAATAAAAAGAAAAATTTCTGTACGTCGATTCGACGTAGATTATCTCTCTAGGGTTAAACACCAAAATTGAGCAGGTAAGAAATAGTCTGGTTGGTCTAGCGGTTAATGCGGGCACCTTCGGTGCACAGGGTCATGAGTTCGAATCTTACCGTGGATCATGGTGTTTTTCGAACTCACGAGCTTGTGAAGGACTATGATCTCACTCCGATGTTAAACGAGTACCCATTTATGGGGATAAATAACACTGCTGAGCGTGATGCTGATCTCATTACCTCAACAAAAAGCAGATAAGATCTTGGAAATAGGATGTCACTAACACATCCTGCGGCCTTAGTCCAATACTGGATTGTCGCGCCTGTTATTTTTTTTTCTATTCACTGCGTTACAGATGTTAATATCGAATAATTACCGAAAAATCTTCCAAATATTTATGGAAAATGAAATGATACCAAAGGATATTATGAATATGAAGAATGCGCCATCGGAGACACACATAATAAACACCACCTTCGGTCTAAAACTAAAAGAGGCATGCATACGCAGATAAAATGAAACCAAAGAAATATTAACGAGACCGAGGCTAATTTCGGGCGTGGCCGAAATTTGGATATTCTTCGCTCCCCTCGGGCTAAAAGATAAATGATTTTTCGGCCGTACCTATGACTTGTGTTCAGTCCTCCCCGCTTCCATGCTTTTCCTTGAATTTTCGCATAAGTGCCGTGGCGAAGATTTATTGGGGGAAGCGGGGCACGTGGGTTTCTTATAAGAACCAAAAAGAGGGGGGGGGGGGTATGTTTGTGGCATCAATTAAAACACTTTTAATTTGGTGGACAAATAAAAAAGTTTTTCTTCGAAGAAACTAATTTGGGGGTTGGGTTTATATGCCAGCCCCATGACCCCATGACCCAATGGTCCGATTTAATTCATTTTTGCATATGTTTTGTAACATCAATCAAAATACATTTCCATGAGGTTTGGTTGAAATTTGTGTCCAAATAAAAAAGTATTTTTTAGAAGAACCTAATTTTAAGGGCTAAGTTTGTATGGCAGCCCCACGACCCCATGGTCCGATTTGGTCCATTTTGACATATGTTTTGTGGTATCACTAGAAACATATTTGTGCGAAATTTAATTGAAATCAATGAGAAAATAAAAAAAAAATATCTTAGAAGAACCTAATTTGGGGGACTAGGTTTGTATGGCAGCCCCACGACCCCCTTGTCGGATTTTAGCGATTCAAACATACAAACTGCCTGCAACAAAAAGAAGCATGTGTGCAAAATTTCAGCTCCATAGCTTTTAAACTGGCCGAGCAAAACGCGTAGCAACAGACGGACAGACTGACATGGCCCAATCGACTCCCCAAGTCAAGTCAAGTGATCATATATGTACACTTTTTATATGGTCGGAGATGCTTCCTTCAATGCGTTACAAACTTCATGACAAAGTTAATATACCCTTTTCGCTTAATAAGCGAAGGGTATAAAAACCGCATCAAAGGCAAACATATTTTACCATGGAAGAAGTTTGTGTCACTTTGAATTAAAATTTAAAATTTTTGAGCTAATATTCGTTTTTTTATTACAATTTTTACAAAACAAAATCAATATTTAAAGAAAATTTATGTATAGAAAAACGAATACTCGGTTATCAAAATAAAAGCCATGTCATGATGCACTAGTGGCATAACGTTTTAAAAATGTCTTGTGTTCGGAAACGAAATGGGGACCCCATATAATACTATACTTTTAGCCAACATTTCTGAAACGACCAAATTTTTTGTCCGTTTTGGCTATTAATTTTATTGCAGCGTATTCGTATTCTCTTCTTTGATAAGAGCAGTCGCGTAGATAGCTTTTCGGAGAGGGAGGGGATCAGTGACTAGATTTTTTCTAAACAAAGAAAATGCAATTTAAAGGAGTATAGGTGATCGGAAATAACCTAGACTCTAACTAGTTTTTGGTCAAATATTGGAGAAAGTTTTTTTTTTCACTAAACTTAAGACCGAAACGAAAATTTTGTACGAAAGTTCAAACTCTAATGAGAATTTTGCGCGCCATGACTTTAATTAATCGATTGTACTGAACTTTTGTACAAAATTGTATTCAAAAATTTATAGCTAAATTGTAGTACAAAATTCTAGTGCATTCAAATTTGTGTGAGGTTCCTGAACTCATATTTCATTCCCTTAAAATTCAATTTTAAATATCGCTTTTACGCCCCTCATTAGTGAATGATTACTTTCGCATCATACAAGAGTTACCAACCATTTCACCATCTAAAAATTGAGGAATATTTTTTTTTGTTTTACCTAATGCTGTGCTGAAATTAAATTAATAGCCTTTGTGTCACGATCAGAGGAGCAAGATGTTCGACCTAAGGCGGATTCTGTCGATCCTCCCCTTATCTAAGCCCATGGAAAGGAGAGTAAGGTTTTCCTACCACCAGTAGCTGTAAAACTACCCAATAACAGTTTTTAAGAGAAATAAGTAAGTCCTAACCCCCAGCAGCTGTATGTACATATTTTCAAAGTTTTGGTCCTCGGCTCATTTACTGGTTGGCACGCCACTGTGATTTTTGTTTAACTTATTGGATGATTGGAGGTTTTGCTAATTCCTTATTGTGAACCGCGTTGGAACATTACGCAATCAGCTCTCGCAAGAATAATTTTTTCGTTCTTGTTATCGACACTAGCGACACTTGTCTTACCGTTGGCCATATAGCGGACACATAGCGGAAACACAAAAGTTCTTCCTATGAAAACGGATAGCAGAATATGCCACCGCGTTTTAAAATTTTTGTTAGCAAAATCAAAGTTTTTACGCTGAGTGTTTAACTTTCGAACAATTTCAACAGAACAGAACAGAAGTTCCGCTTAAATTATTCCGAATTAAATCAGGGCGGGCAAATTTAACAGGCAATAGTAGCTTTAGGAGGTGGCAAGCCGGGCAATTACCCAGGATATTGCACTTTTTCCGGACCTCCCACCTCATCCCAGCTCTAAAGAGACCCTTGAAACTCTCGCTTAAAGGTGCTTCATATAGCAAAGAAGAGCACTTCTAACTTGTTCTACAGCTTCTATATTCCAATGACCCAACAAATTCGCTACTCTGCGTAACTACGCTAGGGGGCCCCTGATGGTTGGGGCCCGTGTTCCACCGAACACATGGAACACCGTACGTTACGCCACTGATGCACGGATATATTGCTTAGAATGGCCTAGGCTGCTTGTTCCAATCATTGTTTCCATGGCCCAAGCTTCTTTTCGCCGTCACTGAATCGCCGCAAGTCATATTTGATATTTTCGCAGCACAATTTGATTCAAAATTCACTTCTTTCTTAGAGTTTTCCATCGTGGGTCGCTCGTCACTTGGGGTTGATATTCGCTTTCGTTTAGACACCGCCAACATTTCTATTTTGTTTTTATTATATAAAATTGTTCTGTTTAATAATGAATCGCCTACCGTATGAAATAAAGTTCAATAGCAGTGTAATCTATCTTAAAAAAAAACCGGCGTACAGAGGGCTGCGCCCGCAATACGAGGGTTTTTTAGAATTTTTATGCATAGTGAATATTTTTTGTACATATATTTTATGAGCAATAGATAAGAATTGTGCACAACATTAATGAAATGCTTCCTGTAAATCTATTTTTGAATTGGTCTAATTAAAGGTGGAACAATTTACTATTTACCCAGTCTGTATAAAAGTACTCCAAGGCAAATCTACAGGATTTTTTCGATTTCAGATTTCTGATGGCCTTTTGAGCAAAAACAAACTCGGGCAAACGTAAGGAAGGCTTGGCATTATATATGAACTGAATTATTAGCTGTAAATCTACTGACACCCTGTTAACTTGGTCCTACTAACTTCAAAAATATTTGTGGCAAACACTATTACCGTTCTATGCATTTCCACCAAATTTCATGTACATTGTTTCATAAAGTTAAAAGATATATATTGAAGAAATGCATAAGAGGCTTCCCTTGTATTGTAAAAGGCCCTTACTAAATACTTACTTGGCTATATTTTCGGTTTGGATACAGCTATTCGAATGAAAATTCGTAGACATATTTCCTGTGTAATTTTCTAAAAACCCTTAGCAGAATTTTCATATTTGGAACCCTAAGAGGGGCTACACACGAACAAATATGAATTTTATAAATTTACTGTTATTTACTTTTCCTTAGCAAAAGTCAACAGTCTTAATATTTAACGTATATAAGGCCATACTGACCAATCTTTGTGCAAAGTTTCATATCGATCCCTATAACGGTTTAGAAAACGGAGCTCGAAAAGGAAGTTTAACTTTAAACGCCAATAACTTTTTTACCGTTACTTGAAACTGGAAAATTGTAACTGATATGAAATGTACTCGTCTAGATCTTTGATTTAAATACCCATACGTTAATCGTTTTTTCAAACGTTCGGGACACCCTGTTATCTTCTTCCTAGCAACTTCTAATGTATTTGTGCTAAAGACTGTAACCATTCTACACATTCATACCGAATTTCATGACAATCGGTTCAGCCGTTCGCGAGTTATTTAGTGAACAGACGGACGGACGGACGGACTGACGGACAAAATCGATTTTATAAGGGTTTTTTGAAAAAATTCTAAAAAACCCTAAAAAGGCTTGCCTCAATCCATGCTCAAACCAAACTTCTAATTTCTGATGTTTTGTTTACGTTTCGAATATTTTTACTTTAAATTCAAAATTAGGTACTTAGGTGTCCAATCAAAGAGGTAAATATTGTCAAAATACTTAAGCCGCACCAGAATTACGCCTCAATTTTTTCTCTTCTCTATAGCATGGCAGTCCAAGAGAAGACAGGAAAAATACATATTGAGCATATTTATTGCTGTTGATATGTACTTTAATTTCGTTAAAAGAAATTTACCGTTATTCGCTTAAGTTAAACAAAGCCAGAACTATTCATCGTCGCGCTAGTTCATTTTTTTATATTTTTTTTCCAAAAATTAGAACATTGGCGGATTTACCAGTAAGCTGGGAGCCTAGGGCGGCAGATTTCAGGAAGCGACAAAACTAGTGAAAATATTTTTTTTTGGCAATTATAACTCATTTCTAATGTTGCGGAAAACTAAATTCAACATACTTACATTTGTTTTTTTTTAAACGATCTCTGTAGAGATAATGGCTGCATTCAGCGAGCACAACATATTGGAATGTGCTACATATCCCCACTACAAGAAATTAACAAACTGCTAAGTTTGCGTTCGCTGGAAGTTCCCAAATTTGTTTCCCATTCTAGTCAGTCGTCATCATGCTCTGGTGTGAGGGCAGCGGGGCTCCGCCGCCGAGAACTTCTTTTTTAACGGTCGCTCACTAGGGACATGATCGCGGATTTTTTAAACGAACGTTAGGAACGTGTGGTTTCAGGCACAGATGGAGCCATAGCAAACACTGCACGAGGCTGAATAAATTTGTTGCGACAACTTTTCCTCGACCACCTCATCTCTCAGAGAGGCGATTTTCTATGACCGGCACGCTCTCGAGATTTGCTCCATGCGATTTTTTTATGTGGTTATTTGAAATCCCTGGCCTATGTCGATCGACCACGGACCATAGCTCACCTAAAAACCTTTCATTCACCGATTGATATGCTGCTAAGAGTGGAGACGAACTTCAAAATTCGACTTAATCAGTGTATGCGCAAAGAGGTCGCCATTTAACCGATGTCATTTTCAAAAAAAAAAAAAACTTGGAATATTGTATTCTCAAATAGAAAGAAATAAAACAATTACTATGAAGTACCTACTTTTGTTTTTATGTTAGAAAATATGTTTAAGGGCTGGAATTTGAAAACACTTTTTATAGGGGACAATCAAGAAAATATAAAAAATTCTATGAATTTAAAAGAATTTTTTTCCCGGTTTTAAACGGATGAACAAACAACCGTCCGGGTTAAAACCGGAGGAATAAAAACCCGGAAATAAGCCAGTTAACCGCTTTGAAAGTACCGGTTTTCGGACTAACTGTCCGGTTTTCGACATCCCTAATTCGTACATTTATCATGTTTTGCGGGGTGCTGATGTATTAGAGCAGCGATTCTTAACCGGTGGTCCGCAAACATTTTTATTTTCACTTAAATTTGAAAAAAATATTTTTTTTTTCAAATTTTCGAGAGTTTGAGTTTGCAGCTAAATAAATTGGGGAGCTGTCGAGATCTAAAAGCTTCTCCAGTGACAGGAATCCTTTATGGTCAATGGTTCAGTATGATCCTTTTCTGACGTTTTTGTTTATTAACCGTTTTTTCGGCAAGTTATATCTGTTCTGCATTTTCCAGTCACTTATCTTAAAAAAGGAAATGTTATGGCATTCTATAAAAAAAAAAACAAACTGTTAAGCTTGTACAGGAAACTTGCCAGACAGTGTTCCTGTCTTCAAACTTATAAATAATATTTTTAACATAAAAGGGCGACCAAAAAGTGACCATTTAGATATTAGAAACCTTATTGGAGTAAGTGACACTATTGCCATTTGTAATGATTTTGCCATGAGAAACCAAAGAAACCACCAACGCTTAAGCGAGCATAGTTCATATTTGTATTGCAGTTTCTAATTGATTTCTCACTTTTCAGAAAAGTTGTTGAGATGTTCAATTTTACTCTAACCGACTTTCTGTAACAAAAAACTTTCAAATTTTGCCACTTAAAATTACAATTGTATTGCTCTACGACCGTTTCGGTTGTTAAAACTACTTTCAATGTGCTCAGATGTCAGACTGTAACAAATATGAACAAGAAAAACACCAGAAAAACGAAAAGTTTGTCTTAAAAGAAAACTTACGTTACCCTGGCCATATGAGTTGTTTCCCAGTTCCCTACGGTAATAGTGTTCTGCTATAGTTCTCACCACACATGTGAGTAGATACAAACAAAAACATCTTCTCATATTTATAGGTTTTTTCTTCTACTTTTTTTTTTTGTTCCCGGGTGTCGTATTCTGGCCAGGACAAATTGAATGGTAAGCTCTTAAGCTAGACGTAGTACGGATAAACACGTCGTTCATATATGAGTTTTACGGACATTTTTCCCATAGATACTTGTCTGTCTGTTTGTACATATTCTATTTGGTTACAAAAAAAAACCTCTTACCCATATATGTATATACACATACTCGCCGTACACACTTATATGTAGCTTATAGCCCCGAAGAGATATAGAATTCGTTAGAAAACAATGAACTTCTTAAAGTTCACCCGTAGAATTATTTTGTGTCTTCTCTAAAGTGAATCACTTTTTTGTTTAAAATTATTTTCAAAAGGAAAGATGGTTTCGTTTCTTGTATGTACTTAACAACAAACTTTTATTTTATTCTCTGATATTTTGAGTGTTATGTTGCCGGACATGGGATTTTCTTTCAAGAAAGTCTATAGAAGGAAGAAAATAACCATGAGGCAAGAAAGTCCATCTACATTTTATACGACACACATTATATTTGCTATGGTCATGGTGTGGTGTCATTGTGTTGAAAATAATAAAGTTAAACAGATGACCGTATACAGAATGTTTTCACAGGATTTCATCAGGACGATATAAGTTTGTTGAGCTTTTGCGGGGTTTAATGTGTTTGAATTTATTTACTTTGTGTGTTTTCCAGCATCGGGTTGTTAGGTATATTTTATTAATGGAGTTTTAATGGGCGTTTATAATACGCCCATGTAAATTCTGTATATGGTCCTGTATGAGAAGGATATTTTAGTTTACGTAAAGTTGGATATTAGTTTTAGTTTAGA
The DNA here is from genome assembly GCA_949715475.1 of Microchrysa polita. Taxonomy (NCBI): domain Eukaryota; kingdom Metazoa; phylum Arthropoda; class Insecta; order Diptera; family Stratiomyidae; genus Microchrysa; species Microchrysa polita. The sequence goes on from OX454415.1 coordinate 16,957,445, forward strand.
AGATTCTGAAATTAGAGTCTTGACAAATTTTAGGTGGTAGACTGGTAAATGTGGAAAACATTTGTTTTGTGATATAACGCCAACAGGCATACGGTTGTTATGAAACTAGGTGAAAATACGTTACCGAATGTGTTTTTTTACACAGATAGAAATTATCATTAATTGAAAGACATTCAATGAAAACTCTCGTTTTAACGAACAATATTTATTTTATGCATAATAATTAATAATCGTTGCCCAACTGTAAACCTACATTTAATACACAGCACAACAAGTGAATAATCAATAAAATTGCTCTAAAAACCTTAAAACATTCCTAGCATCAGAAAAGTGATTTGCCGTTTACATCATCCCCTGTCATCATTATCAATCCAACAGTAGCCGCAGATCATCCCGAAAACCAACCAAAAGCACACAAGAGTCAAAACAACAATATTCGTCCGTTCTCGAAATAATTTTCAACCACGAAATATCCTCTCCAGCTAATTGTAATCAGCATTAAGAGCAAATAAACAAAAGTACGAGCAATATCATAAAATCCGTTGGGATATACTCGGATACTTTCATCTTAATTTAAGGACGACCTTTTTCTTGTATACCGCACCTTTCATACGCTTTTTGTTACAAGAGAGAGAGAGCTTCCGGCATTGATGCTAGTTCTCGAGTATGTTGGTTCAGAGATATCGGTCGCGGGTTGTTTGTATGGGTCTTTTTGTCCAATGAGTGAGTCCATACATTGTCTTGATCGTTATTGTCCATTGTCCTTTTTTGGCGATTTGTTGTATTGTCTAATGGACTATTATTTATTTCAGGAGGAAATTACAATGGTCGGCGAGCTTGCTGAGCACTTAAAGTCCGGAGGCAACAGAAAGTTAATTGAAGACAATTCTAGTGCAATGAGACGAATAAATTATGTTGGAAATATTTTACAGAGAACTGAACGTAAATTTGGAGTTGAGTAGAAATTAAATGCAAATATAACTGTTAAATTTTAAACATAGATAAACAAATAATTTAATACGAACAGGAAGGACTCCCACTGACTCGAATACTTTGCGTGCATTCCAGTGGGACCTTTGGGAAATTACTATCCCGCTCCGCTCGAATAGTTAGGTCACCAACACCACATGCCACCACATGCCAGTGCCAGAGGTCCACTGCGAGTCCGGATCAGAGGTTTCACATCTGTTAGCACGGAATGTCGAGATAAGAGCCGAGTGGCACTGACGTGCGGTAATTCCAATCAAACGACATATGAGGTAGGCCCCCAAGAGGGGTGCGGGTTTTACAACGGCCGGCGTGGAGTTGCGCTCCAACCGGGTGCCGGGACCCAAACAACGGCAGAGGTAGTAGAAGGAAATGTTAGACTGTCGCCGCTGTTTTTTTATTTTTGGCTTCTTTTTTTTTCAATTCGTTCCGATGTTCGAAATATGTACGACAATAATTAATAATTTACATCAACTTGAGTCTCTCGAATATCTTCTGAGTACGCACTTCCCTGGGTACAAAAGCGTTTGCACGCCCAGAATAACACTGCATAATGCTGACATTAAATTGGGTGACTTTGCAGACTCTGACATTACGGAGGAAAAGGTTTATTGTGCTATTAACAGCTTTTCCCCCATTTAAATCTCCTGGGCCAGACGGCATACTACCGATCATGATTCAGAAAACGCAGGATCTTGTAGTTCCAATGCTTTTACCACTCAGGAGTTTACTGATCCTCAACTACGTTCCCCACTCGTGGCGACGAGTTCGAGTCGTTTTCATTCCGAAACAAGGTAAACTTGGGCATGAAACCGCGAAGGTTTTCATGCCCATTAGTATATCCTCCTTCGTATTAAAAAACATTGGAGCGTATCGTCGACCTCCATATCCGGCAAAGGCTGGAGAACTCAATATTCTCTAGGTCGCAGCATGCATATGTCAGGGGCCCTCCATGAGGAGGTGCGTAACATCGAGTACCGCCTTCAATATAAAAAATTTACATTAGCCGCTTTCTTCGAATAGAGGGAGCTTTCAACAATGTTCGTATAGAATCAATTCAGGATGCCCTCATGGACTCAGGAGTGGAGACGGAGCTCGGTAATTGGATAGTGACCCTAGTGAGGACTATAGAGTAATCCATGCGAACTTGGGAAACAGCCATCTGACTAAATTCGTTTGCACGGGTACACATCAGGGTGGAGTCATCTCTCCGCTAATGTGGCTAATAGTAATCAAGAAAATCTTAACTAAACTCGATGAGGAAGGTATAAAGGTGGTGGCGTATGCGGATGACGTAGCGATATTAGTGTCAGGAATGTGTCTCTCCGTGATCAGTCAGATCATGGGGCGAGCCCTTAGGCTGGACCGCAAGTAGGCCACAAGCTGTGGCCTTGGCGTAAGCCCAAGCAAAACAAAACTGATGCTGTTTACTACAAAAACCAAGTTACCACCTTTTTCCCCTCCAAAACTAAATGGACAACAGATCACATTATCACTCAGCTCAAAGCATCTGGGAGTCGTTTTAGACCCAAAGCTTAGCTGGAAGTTTAAAATAAATAGAAGAGCGCGTAGCTTTCTACGCCTGCAAGTAAATCTTGAATAGAAGGTGGGGCACTAAGCCAAATGTGATAGTCTGGCTCTATACCACAATTGTACGCCCCATCTTAACATATGCAAAAAAGACTGGTCTAGTGGCCAGCCCTCAGTAGAGCTTACAATTTAACGAAATTAGGCATTGTGCAAAGATCAGTATGTCTTGACATTACAGGAGGTATGCGAACATGTCCGAGGGATGCGTTGAATGTAATCCTATATCTTCTGCCGATCAACCTTTTCATCAAAGAACTAGCGGCATGTAGTGCGATCAGGCTCAAAGAGTCGCGTCGCTGGATTGCCAAGCCATATCCTCTCGATTACCGTAACTCCTACTGGAGCATGGTGCGTTGATGACTACATGGGCGTAGCCAGGGGGGGGCAGGGGGGGGCGACCGCCCCTCCCTGGCCGGTGAAACTTTTTTTATTGAATTGAATATTAATAATACTGAAAGAAAAAAAAATATTTCAGGGATAATTTTTTTCAGATTCACTTTTTCGCATTTTCGTTTGCAGTTTCCATGTTCCGAAAACCACACAAACATTTCCATATCAATTTATTACAAGCCGTTTTTCTTCCTTACATAGTCATCTACATAGATACATATGGACATACCTAATTCTATTCTATTTCGTCCAGATTTACAGCAATCCTGAGCGCTATGGGTAGCTCTTTTCATGTCTATACAGTAGACTCGGGTAAACGTGTACTTCGCCAAACGTGAAGGTGAGCAATTTTATGTGAGCTACTACTCTGAAACGTTAACAAGTCTTGAAAGCCCTAAAACATGAACATTAAGGGAGGAATTCATAGTCCTCACTTAAGGAATACGGATTCCCTTAAGGAATAATTATAAAGGAATGCTTATTGGGACAAAACGTCACTTTTAAATGCATTACCTCATTCAATAAAATAATTTAATTCGGAAGCCTAATTAAAGTAACTGACAAATAAAATATGAAGAAGTATCTAGTAGCTGCAAAATTTAAATTTATTTTTCAAATACGAGCGACCATGAACTGTAAAATTTATAAGGATTCCCTTGAAGGTCAGTCAATTTATGATTTTAGATCGCAAAAAAATAGCTCGGCTCGTTTTTTTTTTGGGATAATGTTAGGGTAGATACCAGAAGTGTACCACCAAGTTTGCAACTTCGAAAACCTATCCTAACCCCGTGACCCTCAAAAAACCTAACAATGTTCGAAGGTTTTTCATATTTTGGTTTGTGATTTCCAAAACTCGTCTGCTTGATTCTCAAAACTAATAAAACCTTCTTTAATTTGAGTCCAGCTTTGTAGGTGCAAAGGATCTCAAAATACTCGTACAGCACTTTAACCCTTCTGTCGGCACCTACTACAATATGCATATTCTATACCCAATAGGTCTAGCTGGACCTACTGAGAAAAAAATTTTAATTTTTAGAAAAAGTGAAATTTTTATCGGTATTATCATTCTACCCATTCTTTACGGCCATTTATAAACAACAAAAGCATTAAAATCGTTTTTGAAGATATATTAGAGGCGTTTTTAAGAAGACATATTTTGAGGTGGTATTAGTACAAACATGTTTTTCCCTTTTTTTTCTTCTATTTTTGCTTCTCTTTTTTCATTGCGTATCCGCACAGAAAGTTTGATAAAATTTTCCAATTCCAATATCTTTGGGGAAATATTTGGCACTTTGTTGGTAGATTTTACGACGATATTAGTCTGCAGATTTGGGAAAATAGATAGAAAGAAATAGGGAATTTTCAACCCCAAAAATCATTAAATTCTAAATTTTCCGTAAATATCTCAATTAAATCTATTAATAAACACCATCGTAAGTCACTTATACTTAGTTCATACTATTACAAAGGAAACAAAACTCTTTTGATTTTCCTAGAATCAAAAATCAGTTGATTAGGTGATGTTATAATACGGGATAAAATTAGGCGTACCCAATTTGCGAGCTTCACGGCTTTTTAAAGCAAAATCTCAGAAAATCTTATCGTTTATCGTACAAATTGAATTTTAATGACTTTATTACATTATAAATAGGAGATTTTTAAGAGAATTTAATATTTTCACTTTTTACCTCAAGACGAAAATGGGGGAAAAACTATAGGTCTGGCCAGACCTATTGGGTATCAAAAAGCACTATAAATTGAAAATCATCAAAAACATGCTCAAAACTTCAACCGATTTTTTTAAATTTTTGCAAAATGCTTCTAAACATATTATTCTAGGATATCATGAAATATGAAGTCGCTGCGATTTCATCTTCTATACTTTTTTGACCAAAATATAGTGCCAAAGGTCTGGCCAGACCTATGTGCCGACAGAAGGGTTAAACATTGTTTTTTTTTTTGTAAAAAAGTTCGAAATGCTGTATCTTGGGATCCTTTGTACCTACAAAGCTGGCGTTGCACTCAAACTAAAGAAAATTTTGTTAGCTTTAAAAGTGCAGTGGACGACTTTCTTGTGTCTTACATGCCTTCTACATCTGCAACTTCGTTGCCAACCTAGGTTGCAGGTACCTAACTACACAATTGCAACATTCCGGCAACCACGCCATTCACGTTCTTGCAACCTGGTACTGCAACCTGCACCATGCCTACAAATCACTTATTTTCCGGTTTTTTTTTTTTGCGTGTTACCAACTTAGGTTGGCAACCAAGTTGCAGGTGTATAAGGAATGTAAACCACTTGTGGAAAATAGAGAATCGACTGCACTTACGTCCCATAACGTATACGGTTTCTCGCAATGCCTCCTAATTTGACCACAGTTTTTCAGTCGAACTCTATGCATTCAGAGAACTAGCGTGAAATTTTGTCGGCCTGTTTGCATCGACCAGTAATGTAGGTATACGCTCTCCAAGTACTGCTCCCTTTCAACAGCTTTGGTTTTTACAATTTGGTTTGCAAAATTTTGGACAAGAACTTGACTGTGGAATGCTCTTGATACCGCCATCCGCGGCAACGATATTGTCTAAATAGATGAATTAATATTTATGGGGGAGTTAAATTCCCTTTCAGACTAAAGGTACGTTGTCCTCGACGCGGCCGCACGACAGCGACTCGCTCATTCTATATGAAAACTCGTTTTTAAAATGAGAGAGAAACGAGTTTTTATGGAATGAGCGAGTCGCTGTCGTGCGGCCGCGTCGAGGACAACGTACGTAAGCTGGACTCAAATTTAGCACTTTGGTCTTGTTTAATTTTTTCTTTAAGTCGACTGCATTTGACTCCTTCTCGAGATCCAGAGCCATAACGATCAGATCGTTGATTTTGTGCGAGAGTACTTAATTGTCAAAACTTCATCATGCAAGCGGCATACCGGCAACTCAAGTCGAATGAGCAAAAAACTACCATCAGAATGGAATCCTGCCCAACTTCGGTTTAAACTTTACTGTGGGATTCCGTTCTGGGGAGGGTTAGCTAGGACTCCCGATGTTATTGTAGAAGTGTAGAGGAGCAGCTGAGTTGAGCAGTTAAAGAGGGCTCTCAGTGGAATAACTGAGCGCTTGGGCTCCTATTTAGAAAAGGAAAAACAGCTTAAGAGCTCCATTGGGCTCCTATTTTAAGGAAGTGGAAAAGCATGTACCCCTAAATGTCTCCAGCCGACTGTCGGATAATGTTTTTTTCTATGGATGCTGTGAATGTGAGATAAGAGGCTTCTCGGTATGTTTCACCAGAAGATGCGATCCTGTAGAACCAAGCAAAGCCAGATTTCAAAACGGACATTGATGTCGCAAGTGGAATATGCTGCCCAAAAGCCAAAAATAGCACTGAATATAAACGAGTTACGTTTTAAAAAGCAGAATCGGAGGCCATTTGAATGTAATCAGAATAACCAGTAAAAGTCTAAACACTTTCAGGGACAATTTTTCTTTAAATGGTCTTGAAAATCATTCTCGACTGTCCTTTCCTAAATTAAAAAAAAAAACAATCATGAATGGGTACTCGTTTAACATCTTGAGTGAGTTCATAGTTTGTCACAAGGGGCGTGAGTTCGAAAAACAAATTAACTGAATTCGTTCACGGTGAGTCTCGAACCCGTGTGCAAGGAAGGTGCGGCCACTAACCATTACACCAGCTAAAATATTCTAAATTTTGCCTAACAATATTTTCGCGTCCAACGATTTCAAATCCTAAGAAAATCTTGATATTGAAAAAATTTCGGGCTTGCCCCCCCCTGACCGAAATCCTGGCTACGCCCATGGATGACTACACACGATAGTCATCAACGTTACAAAGACAACTGATTTCGGAGTGTGATACGGTTGTCAGCCATACCACTTCCTAGTTGCATTGTTAGTTTATTATTCCACGAAAAGAATATTTCTTATCATCTCTTCTTCTGAATAATAAACTTGCGACGAGTCGTGCCGAGTTTGGAAACTCGTTTCTCTATGAGTTTCTATTTCACAGAGTGGCGACCGTACGATCACGGCCACAGAGCACGACAAGCCAAGCCATATGGCCACTCTAATATTCTCAACCAACTGCCACAAGCTACGATCGAAGCTACAACGGACTATGCCGTGACTTACTAAGTTTCGGGAATAACTTCGGTGTTAGATGGATGGGGAGTGAGTTAACAGGGGAATACGATCTCTTCCTTTTCACAGATGGATCCAAAATGGACTGTGGTGTGGTTGCAGGAGTCTTCTGTGGCACACTCAAAATCTCTGAATCTTGCCATCTCCCTGATAATGCCAGCATTTTCCAGGCTGAACTGTTTGCAATCCTGGAAGCATGTCACGGACTCGGTAACATAAAAGACAAGAAAAACTTAGCCATCTGTTCAGATAGTCTGGCTGCTATCATGGCACTGAAATCCGTAGGGATATCCTCCAAGCTTGTAAAACCCTGTCCTGTAGAGAAACACTGAACACCCTACTTTGGCTGCCGGGACACAGGAACATACAGGGAAATGAGGTTGCAGATGAGTTGGCCATGCTGGGGACAACTCTGAACAGCTCTCATGCGGAGCGCGTGGCCTTTCCGATGGCAGCTGTCAGAAGAAAAATCTCGTCTCATTATGTCGGGAGTGCTAATCGTTATTGGCGGAACATTAGAACTTGTGTAATATCAAGGACACTATGGCCAGCTTGTGACCGGAAAACGTCTAAGATTCTGACAAGACCGCGTACAGATATTGCTAGACTTACAGCGGTAATTACTGGAAATTGGCCAATAGAGAACCATGTAGCCAGGCTTGGTATTCCCCACAACTCGCACTGTCGCAGTTGCGATAATGCAAATGAAAAAGAAACTCTGTTTCACTTCCTATGCGAATGCCCAGGTCTCGCCAGATCCCGTTACTAAACGTTGGGATGTGCGCTTTTTGGCCGCCTAGAGGATGCCGTCCGTGGCGAAAATAGGGGAGCTGCTTCACTTCCTGAATTTCTCTAAATTCCTCTAGATGCGTGTCCACACTCAAAACTATATTTCCTCTAACCTTCATCCTTTAAGTTGCATAACGGAAACTTGATTGATACTTTCTCCTAATAATGTACATAAATTGCATTAAAAAAACAGAAATCTGTCGATTTTATTGTTTGCGTCTAATCTACGTAATTAGTTAAGGGCGAACCAGATAGTTTACGTTACATCCCGTTACGTTCCGTCCCGTTCCGAATTAGTGGCCTGAATGCTTCCGTTACGTTACGTGCCGAACACCTGTCATGTTGCTCCAATGGAGTTTTATGTAACTGCACAGATGGCACGGCACGCGGCATGGTAGAGCACTTCATGCTTCATGCAGCTTTTTTTTAGGACTTGTCGGCTATTGTACTTTAAGTTAGTCGTATAGGGTGTTCATGCCAATATATTTTTTTTAGCATTGATAGAAAGTGGTGTTTAAATCCAGAAACTCATTACTCGTATAGAGGTCCAATTTTCGTGCACCCCTGCACTTGCATGACCACATTTTTCCTCTCACAACAAGTAACATTAACGATTCTGATGTCCTGGTGGTTATATTAATCTCCTTTCTGAACCAGATCTTTCAAAGGTTTTTTTTCCCTAGAGCATGTATAACACGAACAACCCGCACTCGAGTGTATCATGCAAAAAAGACTGGCAGTTAACAATATATCCTTGTTCACGTGTTCCGTACATTACACCAAGGATATAGAAAAAAATACAGCTTCCAAAGGAAACAAATAGTTCTGACACTTTTTCCATTATAGTTAGCAAAAGAAAATCCCAACTAAACCGAAACACTATATCCAACTACACTAAAGCTACCGCGCGTATCCTGTATAGAATCCCGTGTCGGGGCGACTCTCTCTCTATGCTCTCCCGCTAAGCGGATAGTGTGATACATCGTTTAATGGAAGAATCTTGGTATACCAGATACCACTATAGAATAGGGTGAACACGAAAAACAAAGCTAGAAAAAAAAACCGAAGATGAAGATTCGAACTTTGCGACAAGTTTGTGTAATTCCTTGTGCCAGCCGGTTGTCAACAATAAATAAATCATTCGATATCCTTTCCTTTTTGTCTTATTTTCCTCTGATTTTCTATAGATACCCGAGCCGCAACAAATCCGGGTGTCGAAGACATGTATCGGGAATCAACATTTTTTTTTCTGGCTGTTTGTTGGTAAATCAAATTTTGGTTTTGATGTAAAAACTTTGTGGGGACAAAAGGGATACCCAGGGCCGGATTTCCCATATGGGCAACCCGGGCAGCTGCCCGGGGCGGCAGATTTTAAAGGGCGGCAAATTTTTGAAACTTGCATTCTCGCGAAGATATTAGCATTCACAACTCGAAAAAGTGGAGAATCGGAGATATCATAGTTGGCAGTGAAAATGTTATTTGGCTCTTTTATTTCTATACTACTTTGTCTTATCTTATGATGAGATATCACGCATCCCAGGACCGGATTTCCCATATTCCCCCAATTTTAAAGGCGGTATATTTGTGAAACTTTCTTCCATTGAATTAATGTTGTGTGAAATATACACATTTCGATATTTTAGGAGGCAGATGAAATAAATTAGAAAAAAGTAAAGAAAACACTGTAAAAGTCGTTCCGTTGGTCAGTATGGCGGACTTACATATCCGATGTCAGTAGGTGTTTCGAATTCAGCCGCCCTACCGACCTTGTCCCTTATTTTTACAATCCAACGATTGATTGATTGATCCTCGACTCAAAAATTATATCAATTAGGCTGGCTAATGAATTAAGCGAACATTTCTAAAATTGGAATAAAGTCTGATCACTAAACTATTTTTTTTAATCTGTGCACGGGGCGTTAAAAATGCCGCCGTAGGCTTCAGCCTGCCAGTTCACCACTATCTTCTTCTTCTTCTTGTTTGTACCGAAATCCCTTGTGGGGCATCGTGCGTTCACTCAGCCGTTTATAGTCTACTTCGAGCAGTGGCGCAACCAGGATCTTGTCCTGGAGGGGGCTAAGGCTAGCTACTGAACATTTGTCATGTTCGTGATTTTTGCGGATTTTCAAGTCCTAGTACCATCATTCGATTCCGCAATCATCGCTCTGAAGAATACCGTCAGAGCGAATGGTTTTCTATAATTTTGGCTTACATTTTTGTTTCCCATTTTGATCTTCCTACGTTGGTGAGTTCAGTGCAGAAAGGGTGAAAATACCGTGAATCTGGATTATCTAAGGATTGTTGACATTTTTTTATTACAGAAATAAGTTTTATACCGATGCCTTCTACTTTTTATCTTAATTACGTACAGCAAGCTACCTACTAATTATGAACAAGTAAAATGCATTTTTCGTCTAGATACCTATATCCTCTTTTGAAGCTCAAAGTCTCAAAACTTAAATATCACTGAAAAATTGAAATCTTCAGTTGATTTGCTTTTTTGCAATGTCTGCGGTGAAAAATATTTAGAGCTCAGTGAAAATTATTAAAGAAGCAGGCGGCGACAATTTTTTTTAATCACCTCAAACCAGTGCGCTTGTTTGTATACGGAGAGGTTTCTAAGATTCTGGTAATGATGTTGTAACCGGCACAGACCATCGACAACACTGGTGAAGAGCCAAGAACACAATTTTTTGGAAATCTGCAACGAAATGCCTGGCCTCATATTTCATTTTAGAGTTTTTTCTTTCATAATTTCTTGTTTTGGGAGGGACTTTACATTGCATATAAAGGAGTGTATATAATGTTGCAAGCACTATACATATATTTCCTGGACCACGCCGAGATTCGATCTCCGGACCTCTAGATTACTAGCATCGTAGAGTGCGACTTAACCAAGTGAGCCACAGAGCGTGGGAGAGGTAAAATACACTCGGAACCAAGAACACAGGACACTTTTACTTTTTTTTAAATCTACCCTATTATAACGAAAGGTCTTGACCACCTTGACCACCAATAAACGGATCTGTTCCCTGGATCCACTTTCTTTTTCCTAGTATAGCATATCCCACCTCCTGCTCCCGGAAACTGCAATTTCGGGCTAGTTTCATTAAGTATTTAAAACGGCCATTTCTGGGGCTGCAGCTAAAGAATGGTAGTGACTAAGAGAAAAAGGACTTAATATCCAATATTTGGGAGTCGAGCCCTTTCGATTGACTTTAATTTCACTAAATATTACGGAAACTCATCCCGTACTGAAAACAATCAATTTAGTGGGCTGCAGCGGGAGAACGGACTCTAAGGACTATCCGCCCCTCCATGAGCATAAACGAGTATATATACTTCTGAACATTAGCTTTGATTAGAAGTTCAATCCAAATACCTTTCTAAGTATTAAATTAACTGCAATTTTCACTGAAGTTACCGAACGTACGTTAAACAAAATTGTACAACTCCCATGAATGCGACTGATCTATTTTCAGCTTAAACTAGTTACGAAGGGCGGCAACTCGACTACTGCCCAGGAGCGCTACAGACGGTAAATCCGGCCCTGGGGATACCGACTATGCGTTGTATAGCAGGAATCTAACCTGTGTGGGAAATGATACAGCGCAAGGGTTCAATTAGGGATGTTTGATAGAAGACAATAAACTTTGTTGGATAATGATGGAGGCCGGGTCTGTTGAAAAGGTATGTATGGTTAGGATGACGATTAACGGTGTCGTTGGCGTAATTTATTGTTTCTTGGTTATAGGAAAGTGACGTCTTATTGAAAGGCTGTGAATCTACAATTTGATTTGTTACTTTATTAATTCATCTGAGTTTTATCTATTGATTTGATCCTACGTAAAAATCTCGTTTGATTTATAAGGAAAGAGATACTGGTTCGGACTAGAGATTAGATTAGATTTGATATGGACTGTGGCCAGGGACGTTCCGAGCAAACATTTGTTGGGGGGGTGAAAAGTAAAATTTGCCGACTAAATTTGAAAAGCCACCAATTATCATTACAATATATTTTTCGAGCGTTCATGTAAACATGGAAAAATACAAAGACAGAAACACGAAGGATTGTATGAATATATAGAAATTTGATTCAACCAGTAAGTTGTGACACGCCGTAACTTAATTTTCGATAATCGCTTCACAATTCGATGTAAATCCATTTTATCGACAATATCCTTCAAAGAAAACATTAGCATCAAATTAAGCCTTCATTCTTGCTCTAAAATTTTTTTTGTAGAGTTCGCGGTTTCGGAGATATAATGGGGATAGGGCTGATAAGCACAAGAATGGGATATTTGAACCCGCTCTCGCAACGTTAGTGCACTCCCCACGACTGCGTGCTTTTAGTATGTTTTCCTCGTAACCACCCCTTATAAATTCATCAAATAAAAAACCGTCACCCCCTCCTGATTTTCCACAATGTTGGTCTTTATACTTATAAATGGGTAAAATTAAATTTGGAAGTTTGGTTTAAGCTCTTGAACTTTTGACTGATTCAAGACCAGGCAACAGCAAGTATATCAAATGTAATCAAATTCCACACTGCACAAAATTGTCTTGAAACGTTTTGCTGAAAAACAATCCTGGGAGACACCAGAACTAAACAAATGAGAAAAAAACGACTGTTTTGACAATTTTCGGTTTTGAATAGGCTATATCTGGGAAACCGTTAGGAATCCGACATATGTAGGTTCAAATAAATTTTTGGAAATTTAATGGGCTTTAATACTGCCATACAAATACTCTCAGGAGAACTCACCGCTTCCGAGATATTTCCGAGATTTAGTCGCAAACCTGCAAAAATAAATCCTTTAGCCCGCCCTCCCCACGTTAGCGCACACCTCATGACCGCGAGCTTTTAGTATATTTTACTCCGAACCAACCCTTATACATCCGTGAAATAAAAAACCGTCAACCCCCTCCCGATTTTCCACAATGGTTGTCTTCATTCTGATGAATATAGAATATTACTTCGTTGAGATTCTTTTAACTCTCGAATGATAGGAGACAAGCCAAGAAGAAGTATATCAAATTAAAGAAAATTGAACATTTACTAACTTTGCCCTACAGAAGTTTTTTGAAAATCTATTCTGAGAGACACTAGAGCCAATAGAATGCACTTTTATAAAACAATATCTGAAGAACTGTTAGGAGTTTTGCATATGCAAGTATGGGCAAATAAATAGGATATTTAGAAAGCTTTAACCTTCAAGCGGGCGCGCATCATTTTGTGACATAATCGGGCGCGCGGCGGTAATTTACCGCCCTCGTCTTTCCCCCTCCATTTACGCTCAGTCGTACAACTTCCATTCTCATAAATATGGTAAATTGAAAGAAAAGCATGTCCCAAATAAGTTATCATCATAAAAACCATTATCTGCTGAACAATAAAACAAATTCTGCGGTTTTAGCGAAGCACGTCACTTGAGTGATATTACACAGAGCACACACATTTTGAACACAACTATATACCAAAATATACCATCGCCGAACGTTTGATGACCGCTGGAAAGGTATGGAAGGTAAAATTTACCCAACATTTAATTGTATCGTATGTATAACAGTATGACTTTAGAATACATGCTTCTCCCACCTCGATCCGGCCAACGGGAGAAAAGCTATGCGTGTTTATATGATCAGGGCGGTAAATTACCGCCCGCGCGCCCGCTTGAAGGTTAATGCTTACTCACAACTGTTTTCTCTGCGACTCACCGTTTTCGAGACATAGCCCAAAACACCAAAAATTGCACCTTTAACCCCCTCTCCCCGCGTTAGCGCACCCCTCAGCTCCGAGTAAAATTAGTACCTTTACCTCCTAACTACTCCTAACAAAATACGGAGGAAAAAATTGTCACTCCCTTCCATGTTCTCTATAATCTCTCATTTGATTGGCCTATAAAAGAAATCTCCTTTGAAATACAAAAATAAGTTTCTATCACCGTAGTTACTGCGATTATCGTGCAATATTTCCTATCGGCCGGAATTTGAAATATGTCTTGAAGTGATTTGAGCAGTTTGGTATTTTATTCCAATTCTTCTGTGGTCTTTGAAGTAAAAACGTCAAGAAGAATTATTTTGAACTCTTTTCGGTAAAATGGTACAAAGTCTCTTTCGGCTACATTTTGAGACGATCCGTCCAATTTTGTCGGAGAAAGACGAGTTCGGTGTTGTTTTTGTAGTCCGACTCAGGGTCAATATCTAATTTTCTTCCGAAAATCATTCAGTTTTGCACGAATGCATTGATTTTCCTGTCGTTGCTAAGACTTTATTGTACTGCGAATGAGTTTCATGGCGTTAATAATGATAAGGTCCTGAGCTTCCAAATTTTCAGTTAAATTTTCCAATTTAAACATTAGTTTTATGTTTTTATGCCGATAAGCTCTGTTCATAAGAATGCACATTCAATTATATACTTTTAGTATTTTATCTTTAAAATTTGTTACATCCTTAAACACCGATAGGTATTCTTTTGTAAATTTATTATTGCCGAAAATCGCAATCCTACATATTTCCACTGAGGTCAAATTTGCCGACTGTAGATGAAAATTGAAAATGTTAGGGGGGTGAGACAACACCCATACCTCCCCCCCCCCTTAGCTACGTCCCTGACTGTGGCTACATGGGCACTGCGACCGTTGGTTCGGACTAACAAATAAAGACGGCGTGCGATGAATTTTACCACAGTTCAGATTAATTTACAAAACACTCCGCACTAGCCTCCTTATTTTTTGCCGTACCATACCATAGAAACGGGTTGCTCGGTGGTGGTGTAGGCACACGCCGTATAGGGCGATCCTCTCGTGACTAAAAATCTCATGATTATCCCCGTGGCTGTATCGAAGTTTATTACAATGTGTTCGGCCTTTCCTCAGACACAGTTAATCGTAATATTTTTTTATAAAATTCAGTTGCGTTCTTCTCTAAAAACCCAAATCCTGCAAAGGTTTCAATTTTTGAAAATAAGGTATTCTGTTCCAGATTTCAGAATCAAGGACTTGTATGTTAGAAACAACCCTGAGAATTCAGTTATCGCGAATTTGTGTCCATAAATACCTACTTCACTGACACCGCATAAAAGGGGGAACTTTTTTGGATCTAAAACAAATAATTGACTGAATCGTGTAGGCCTCGATTTCTGACCTTAAGTTATTACTTTCCGTTAGGGCTCAGGGATGGGCAATAACAATTTCCTGCTGAATGAACATCTGACCTGCATTAGATCGGCATGCTAAGCTTTTCCAACAACTTTAACCTTAATTTATTTCTTCTAACACTGTTATCTACCAAATCTGACTAATATTCAATCAAAATTTACGAAGATTGTGCCCCTGCATCCCAATATAGACTTCCACAAGAGCTAATTACCACTATCTCCTGTCAACTCGATTCTAATCTAAATTCGAAACGAGAACGTCAATTTTCTCACGCCAAATTAATAGCCTCACTCCCTAGTTTTCAATTACACGAAAATTGCCTCGTGATTACCCGAAATTGATCAAACCTTTAATCATTTCCGATGACCGTCGGTCGTCATCGTCCTCGTTGCCGCACAGTACACTCGGAAGTGAAATTCATTTATCCGGGACGATTAAAACGCAGTTAAGCCTAAGGGCGCTAACCGCCTCAGTACATATCCAGAAGTGTACTGGTGCACATAGAAGACAAGGAATCTTCATCGGCTTGACCTCATTATAAATGCTTCAAGCTCCCAATTTATGTTCTCGTTCATACATTCAGAAATATACACAGAAAGACCAAGACAATGGCTATGTGAACAAATGGTTGATTCTTTTCTTAGTCAGTTCTGTCTAACGATAGCCTAGTACAATGAATTCCTTTTGTGTCTCTTATTTCAGAAGCCTGTGTTCTTGCATAGGTCACGATAATTGAACAACACAGAGGGAAAAATATATTTCTTAAGGAACAAAACCCGGGGAAGAAAGGAGCGCAACAAAACACGAACATCAGACGAAATATGAAAGGAAGAGGAACGATGACGAAAGACTTTTTTTGCTTTCCATTCTCCTGGCACGATATCGCACTGCGAGAGTCTATTCTGCTTCCCGCTCATTTTTGGCTCCAATGAGATTTCTATCTTAACCCATCCCGAGAGAAATAAGTTTCAACTAAAAAAATGCCTGAAACTTGCAAAGACCGGGGCTAAGCCCAACAACTGCTGCGGATTCTTTTCAACGTACCTACACCTGTTCTCTCATTCCTGCGGCTAATTATTTTGTTTAGTTGAATGAACATGTTCGGTAGCTGCCGACGGCGATTTTTTTCCTTCCTCCTCAGTTTCAGTTTTATTCTTTCTAAGAGGCTGAAAGAGTTTCTATACCTTTCCTCGCTTCCCAAGCTGTTTTTTTCTCGCTATCCTACCCAGCCTTGCCGCCGTGTTTTCGAAATCAAGGTAAATATACAGTTGGCCTGCTTAAATGTAAAGCTAGTTAATGTATTTTGAAAAATTGTTTGTCAAAAGTTATGTAGCGATAAGAATACTTCGTCCTTATGAATTCTGTTTACCAAGATTGCATTTTATATCAATGGTCCGCGTATTGTTTGTATTTGTTAAAAATAGGTACCTATGCTGCAATAGGATGGCGAAATCCTTTTGAATGTCAGTGTAGACGGAAACGAATAACTGACCTCTGGCTATAGACAGTAAGCATGAAATCAGGTTAAGGAAACGACAATAATTGAGGTCACGACTTTTTCTGCATTGTATAGGCTCCCCCGTTAAAAGGAGACAAATGGAAAATCGACCGTCATCGTCGACCGTTGTCTTGCATTTTTGTTTTTCTATTTCCGCGTCACTTTCATCGCGTCAAGTGTCCTGTTGTATCCTTTTTCCGGAATTGTTTTATTCATTCGTCACTGATGGAAGTTTCAGGTTCATTTTAGCGTTTTTTCTTCTGCTTCTAGATACTTCTTCTTCTGGTTAAGTTGCCTGACTATATACTGACTGACAACTTCTAGGTTAAGAGCTAAAAAAGTTAATGATTCAGCGTCGTTGAAAGTATACACTAAACATCGTGACAGAGTGTCAGCTTTTGTGGTAACTAAAGTACTACCACACAGTATTGTCAAGATGTTGATGACTTTTCAAGATGTTTGTGTTTTTTTTTCTCTCTACGAGATTGCATTGGTACAAGGATTTCATGGTTGTGCAAGTGATTTATGTGGGATTTTAATGGAAATGGACGAGAAGTTGTTTTAAAAGGTTCGTGAAAAAATGCACTTTTCGAATGCATAATAATTTATCATGGTTAAGAGGAAATTGTGCGTCAATAGTGGTTTTATGATTTAAGTTGACACGAACGGATAGATGGATTTCAAAAGATGTATCCAATGACTGTAGGCGCTATAAAGAGCTAGTGAACTTATGCATGATTAAGCATTGGGAATTGGGACAACTCCAAATCTGCGATTCATCTTTGATTTGCATCTTTCCTATGTGAAGGATGTCCCAAGTAGAGCGCCTGATTTGATATTTAAATAAAAACTCTGTTGTTTGTTGAAAATGTATGTAACTTTAATTGAAACATAAGCTAGTCATCATGAGGTTATGTATGAAATAACACATCGGGTAAAAGTGTGCCTCGGCTTTGCTCTAAATTTTTCATAACCGTTTTGCATAAATGTTCTCAGATATTTAATTGATCCAGCGTGTGATTTCTTCTTTCAATGCTTGAAGTGTCGCGGGCTTATTCACATAAACCTTCGAAAAATCCCAAAGTTAAAATTCCAGAGGCGTCAGATCACAATATCTAGGCGGCCGATTATGGTCCCTAAGAAGAAGAGAAGACACTACCGGGAAATGACTGATGAGTAACTGAACTGTGCTGTATGGCGTGTGGCGCCAGCCGACTTGTTGAAACCTCATTTCCTCCACGTCAATATCTTCAAGTCTCGGCAAAAAAAAACCTAGTTAACATTTCACGACAACGAAAGCACCATTCACGACCTGCCTCATTTTCTAAGAAAGATGGACCGATGGTGCATCTAGCCCAAAATCAAAAAAAAAAATTGACACACGCTGTGGATGCATTTGTTTCTCATAAATCACTCGTGGATATTCTGAGCTCCAAATGCTACAATTTTGCCTGTTAACGAAGCCATCGAGATGAAAATGAGCCTCGTCACTAAAGATGATTTTGTATTCGAAATCGGCATTTTTTTGTTGTTTTCCCATGAATCAATTGATGATTTCTTTCGCTCTGCATGGTCTGCAGGCTTCAGTTCTTGAGTCAATTGCACTTTGTGGGCATGAAAATGCAAACCTTTTGTCAAAATTCGCTGCCTAGTGGATCGAATTAAGGTGGTTGGACTTTGCGATATTATCGTTTCAAAGACCTCGACTAACACGCATTAATGGTTTCACATCACACTTTCATTGAATTGTCTATAATTAATGTGCTTCATTTGGGCCATTACAAATACCCCAAATAGAACTCAGTTTGCGAACTGTGGCCGCGAAACTATCTCTATTTTGATAAAACAAAATTAACAATGAGAATGCGTTGTTCTTTTCGTGTAGTGCCCCATTTTTAATAATTTCATACTGTCAACTATCGAACGGCTATCTATGTTTGAGTTTCACATGTGAAACCTTATAATAGCGCGAAATTCTAATCCAGCGCTCTAATTGGGACACCCTTTAGGTAACAACACCAAATGTTCCGGTGTAGAGAAGTAAGATGCTGGATCTATACGCGCCAGCTCGTTAGTCTCTCCGTTGCGCATCGTGACTCTAAATGGTCTGCACCCGATTTAGGCAGCGGTTTGGTTCCCAGCAATCCTAAAAACATACTTTATTTGAACACAATTCGTTCTAATTGGTTTTTTTTCAAATGATTTGCTAGTCAATTACTTACTGAGTACGTAATACGATTTATTTAGGGGTGTGAATTGCTTAAACTGGTTGAAATTGCTTTCAAGCTTTTAAGCTCTGCATGCAGTTTCAGCAAAAGGTAGTAACCGTAGCCTTGGTCGCCTACTCACTGGAACTGCGAAATGCGCTAAGAAATAATTTCTTGAAAGCCCGTTCTTCACTCCTGGTTGCTTATCGAGTTTAGTGCGCCTTTTTTGTCGGTTAAGATTTAATGCCACAACTAAGTCAAACTAAATATTTTTGGACCGCGATCACTGTAGTGCAGAAGTACTTTTCCACATAGCTTATGCTTGCTGAATTCGATGGAAATGACATTTTTATTTTCCAAAAGAATTTTAATTTTAATTAAATTAATTTTAATTTTGTATTTTTCAGTTTTAAATGAAGATACTTAACGGCAAATTTACACACAATTCTGATTTATCATTTCTACAGAGATCCCAGCCAAAAACTTAGAATTGCTATCCTAAGGGTATAGTTACAGATACAAAAACTGAATTAGTTAGCTGTAACTCGTTACCGTTATATCGAATTAACAAAAAATACCTTATAGGAAATTTCTTCGATGAGCCCTTTGATTTGAGTAATCTAAAACTCATCTTGCTAGGAAAAATATTTAGAGTCTCAGAAGGGCAAATAGGACAAACACAAGATATAGACTTGTGAGGTAACATATCATAGCGGACGAAAGGAAAATTGCATTTCCGTTATTTATGCATTTAGTGCGACATAAATCACGTTTATTTTTTATTATTATGATTGATTGAACTTCTCTAATATTTTATTCAAAATGAGCTCCTAAAACCAGCAATTTCGCGTTCAAAAAAATAAACTATTTCACTATTAATAAAGTCCAGCATCATACAAAAAGTTAACATTTCTTTGTTGCATTTTCTATGAAAAATCATCAAATTACATGATGCCATATGGCATCATAGGGTGCCAAAGGGTTAATGATATTAAAATATTATCCTAATGCAATTTTATCAAGCAATTTAAAAAAAGTTCATAAAAATATTAAAAATATGTCATTTTCAGATCAGAAGCTAATGGACTTAGTAAACCGATTAAAAAAATAGTATAAAAAATCAACATGGCGTTGCGGACGTTTATTTAAAAGGTATAGATCTCATAGCAGTACCAATTTTGCTTCAGTACTTAATTTTAGTGAAAATATTTTTTTTTTTAAACCACCTACGCTATCATTTGCAGTACTCCAAATATGAATACGTCTCTTGAGATTATATGTATGTACTTCCATAGGAAATGAAGTTATTTGGCCAAATGTTAGTTCGGAACTACTCACCTCTAGAGGCCATAAGTTAATATGTACAGAAAAAATACCTAAAGATACAAAGAAAATCCTAAACAATGAGTCTTTACTCCCTGAGGCGGAAAAGTTCCCCTATGTCCTATGGCCTAATTTAAGTGTTTTTATTCTACAGTCGTGAATGAGAAATTTCAGAGAGAGGTAGGGGCGCCTGAGCCAACATTTATTTCACACGGCTCTGAAATCATGAAATAGATCTGTTAAACAAGCCTGGAATTCCTGACCTATAAGCAATTGAAGTAACTGCTAATATTCTTCTCAAATCGATGAAAATTTACGAAAAAGTTGCCCAATTTGGGATAGAACTAGTAGGCCAGTCAATTACCGATTTTAGGTCGCAAAAAATTGCTCGGGTCTGGTTTTTTGGGATATTGTTAGGATAGATACCAGAAGTGTACCACTAAGTTTGCAACTTCGAAAAACCTGTGCTAACCCCGTGACCCTTAAAAAACCTCAAAATTTTTGGACTTTTTTCATATTTTTGTTTGTAATTTCTAAAAGGTGCTTCCTACAAGTAAGTCGTCCACTGCACTTTTAAAGCTAAGAAAATCTTCTTTAATTTGAGTGTAACTCCAGCTTTGTAGGTGCAAAGGATCCCAAGATACAGCACTTTAAAAATGTGCTTTTTTTGTAAAAAAAAGTCCGAAATTGTATTTTAGGAGGTTTGTATGACAACCCTATGACGTAATGTTCCAATTCCATCGATTCCTAGATATGTTTTGAGGCTTTACTGGGAACACATTTGGGTGAGGTTTGGTTAAGATTGATTCATAAAGAAAAAAGTTTTTCTTAGAAGAACCTGATTATCAGGGGTTGGTTTGAATGACAGCCCTATGACCTAGTGTTCCGATTTCATCCGTTTCTAGATATGTTTTGAAGCTTTACTAAAAAACACATTTGGGGGAAGGGTGGTTAAGATTGGTCCATAAAGAAAAAAGTTTTTCTTAGAAGAACCTAATTTCCAGAGGTTGGTTTGTATGACAGCCCTATAACGTAGTGTTTCGATTTCATCCGTTCCTAGATATTTTTTAAGGCTTAACCAGCAACATACTTGGGTGAAGTTTGGTTAATATTGGTACATAAAGAAAAAAGTTTTTCTTAGAAGAACCTAATTTTAAGGGGCAGCCCTATGACCCCATGGTCTGATTCCATTCGTTTCGACATATATACAGCTAAGGAACTGGTTTATAACTTCATGTCACATGACTTTCTCTGTAAAATGCGCATTTAAGCCGATATTCAGCTCGGAACATGACTGAAATTACAATTTCGAACTTTTTTTCAAAAAACAATGTTTAAAGTGCTGTATTTTGGGATCCTTTGCGCCTACAAAGCTGGGATTACACTCAAATTAAAGAAGATTTTTTTAGCTTTAACAGTGCAGTGGACAACTTACTTGTAGGAAGCACCTTTTCGAAATTACAAACAACAAAAATATGAAAAAAGTCTGAAAATTTTGAGGTTTTGTGAGGGTCATGGGGTTAGCACAGGTTTTTCGAAGTTGCAAACTTGGTGGTACACTTCTGGTATCTATCCTAACAATATCCCAAAAAACCAGAGCCGAGCAATTTTTTGCGACCTAACGCCTTATTTTTCGGTTTATTGACTGGCCTATAGACCAAGCTTGGAAAATCTGTCTGGAGTGAAAGCAATAAGAGCAGACGATTGAAGAATAAGGCGAATAAAATTCTTGTGAAATATTCCATACTTTCGGCTATCTTGATGGAAGGAACGTACTGAACACTGGAATCATCTACGACGATCTCATCAAGAAAGCCAACTTCCCCAAAAAACCAGCAAAGCTTCTTCAGATCATATACACCGACCTACTATTCATTATACTCAGTGGCGTAACGTTTCCCAAATTTCTTGTGTTCGAAATCGAAATGGGGGCCCCTAACGTTCATTTTTTTCATCAGGATAAATGACATACATGGCGGCAGTCAAAAAATGAGTAAGAGCAACAACAATTTTAGGCTTTAGCAACAAGTGTCAAAGCTTTTTTTTTTAACAAAATTAAAATTTGAATAATTACAGGAGAATTTGTGAGAGTATCTATACTTATCACAAAATCCAAGAGGCGTAAAGAAACCACCTTGAGTAGTGCCCCTACATACCTCTCGTTGATCCTAGACTAAAAGTGATTGTCCTAGATTTGAGCATCACATCAATTAGCTGAAGAGTTTTGACGATTCTGATTCTGGCCAAGTTAAACGACTACTAGCAGGCCTTGTCCAAATACAAACTTAATCCGCTGAAATCAAATTTGTACTAGCGATTCTTATTGATTCTCTTATTGAATGATCTTAGTAACCGTGGTTAGCCATTTCGGTCAGTAACATTGTGAACATATTTTTCCTGAAGATGTAGCAATGACTTCAAGATTCAAAATACTCCAACAAGGGGATCATATAGGGAGGCTCGATTTTACGAAAGAACCATTAAGAGAGATACTCCTCTGAATATCATTGTCACTATCATAGATTCTGCAGCTGACTGGCGTTTTTTTTTGCAGACAGAATGCAGTGTTACCAATTTAGGGGAAAATCCCCTAAACTTAGGCATTTTTTGGCTTCCTAGGGTGAATTTGAGGAAGATATAATTATTAAAGGGGAAATTTAGGGAGGAACATAATTTTCTTGAGTGGGGGTTTGTTCCCTAGCAAACCATCAAATTCCATCAAAATATATGTCTGTGATAGTCACTTAAAAAATAATTAACTGACGAGGAAGCGTCCAGGGGATTTTTTTTTACGCGTGGAGGAATTCCAACCCCGATCAGTCCGAGAGTTACGCCGAGCACATACCGAAAAGAGAGGGCTTGGCAGCTCTTGGTCGTTGTAATAATAACGGCTAGCTCCGTGTGACCTTTTTTATTGTCGAACTGGCTGCCATAGGAGCATTTTTTAAAGACAAAACATTAAGGATCACAGCGGGACTCGAATCCAGGCTCCGGCAACTCAGAGAGATCGAGTGTAATCTCTCACTGAGCCACCGAATGACCAAAATAACTGAGTTAATCACCGTCACGGTACCCATAGGCTTCATCGCCTCGTTCGCATATCACATTTGGTGTCCAGCGTGACGCCTTTTTGGTCAAGTCCTTATACCAATTTAGGGGGAAGACCATCATTTTAGGGGAAAATCAATCACGAAGTCTATCTGGAAGCACTGCAAGAATCTTTTTTTTTTGTTTTCGAATTTGGGGGGCCCCTTTGGCTTGGGGGCCCGTGTTCCGCTAAACACATGGAACACCGTACGTTACGCCACTGATTATACTATTCGAAGGATACTACGAAACAGTAACGGGGTGAACGTCGGCATATCCATACATTTTTCACAAATGACTTAACAATTTTTCCCCTACAAATACGTCAGAAAACCCTTTCTTTCGTCACACTTTCGCATCATGTGTCCATATAAGAACTGTAACTCTATTATAAATCACCCTGAACTGATTACCGTAAACAAATGAATGTCAATTACTCTTGACGAAAAATTATGCTCCAAATATTTTACAAAGCTTAAATGAAAGTATAATGTCAACCTTGACTTCATCGCGTCTGTGTCAATCTTTTTCTCTGATGATGATCATCAGCTTTGATATGCAGAGAGAGAGAGACGAGAGAACCTCGGGTGCAAAAAAGAAAACAGAGAGCGTTTCTGCTTTTATCTAACTAAGGCATTATATCGTTAGTCCTGAATTGCACCCAAAGGAATTAGTGGCCATCATCTCAACGTATGTGTGTTCGTACCTTTGGTAAGTAGGTATTATATTATACAGGATCCATACATGTAGGTACATATTTACGTTAGCGTACGTTTATGTCTCTAGTGTGTCCTACTTTTTTTTCAGGACAACATGGGTCGGGTGAACTTCCCTTGTGCTATATACTGGTTATTAAGTTTTTCACATACCGACATACACATGTCGAGCTTAGCTTGTGTAGGAGGCACACGACGACCGACGGTGTACTATACACAATACGTAAAGATGAAAAGTTCAGCTGTGAGTTAAGTACAGTTCCTGAAGGGATCTGCGAATAAAATATTTTCAGATAATGAACACTATCTACTACCAAGTTTTTCCACTATAAGCCCAAGGGTAGCATTCTTTTAAAACCACAAAATAACGAATATGTGAGTATTTTTCTAAGTATGTGGTGAGTTTGTTTTGGGGTTGGTAATACTTGGAACTTTCAAAATATGTAACGAAAAAGAAAAAGCTGTACATTAATCTTGTGGGATGTTTATAGATTTGTTCTTGTTTAGTGTAATAGTGTGGCGATACACTGGCGTTTAATTTTATAAACTTCGGGAACAGTATGTGTGTATTAGCTATCAGATCGATAAGTATGAATAGTGCTTATGAGGTTGTTGGAGCCTTTGATGTATACATCCCCAAGGACTAAATAGAGTTTCCGTAATCTGATGATTGAGGTAAAGTAACTGATTGTACTATGATATCACAAGTCTGATAAGGAAATATGAAGACTTTTTCTAACTTTTGCTAATGCAAATACATTCCTATAAATAGATATGAACATTGATGAATTTTGAAAAAATATGCACCAACAAAGATTTCCAACTGCCACTCAAAGTTAACTACACCGTTATTAAAGGATCACTTTAATATGGTGAGGATGGTTGCTTTCATAGAAATTAACTAGGTAAATAGGGTGCGTGCGCTATGAAACCTCTTGATATATAACCCTACTGTCATTTATAATTACGAATGGATTTACTATTGTGAAGTTTTTCAATGTTTATATTTTTATTATAAAAGCTATTTATGTTATAAAATACCATAGCCGAAGTAAAATATATGCGTAGTGCCCTGGTAGAATTTCTAGAATATGTTGGTTGTTTCTTTAAAATCGAGTCTATGGATTTTGAAGAAACATCTTCACAATATTCTAGAAATTCTATCAGGCACTACTTGTACATTTTACTTCGACTATGGTGTTTTATAAAATAAATAGCTTTTATAATCTAGGGACGCGGGAGCGTCCCGCCCACCAAAGAAAGAGGAAAAAATTTGAACAAATGCAAAGTGAGACGCGACCAAGACTATGTTTACACGACCGAACAAGTACGGGTTTTCGGACCTCTGTAGCTCGGACTCTGGTTGGCCCTGAATGTTCAAATTTGGTAGGCGTTGTCACTCGCGCCGTTATTGTTAAGTCGCAGTTAGTGTTATTATTATGGTTAAATTTAAGGACAAGGCCTGCATTAACGTTGAGTTTAAGGCTTAGACCAAGGTTAAGGTAAGGTTAAAGTTGGGGTTATCATTAAGTTTAATGTGATGTATGAAGTTATTAAGGCTACCAAGGTTACTATGGGCTTCCAAGGTCACCAAAGTTATCAAGTGTCCTATGGTCACTAGGCTTACCAAGGCGACAAAGGTTACCAAGGGATCTAAGGTTACTAAGAGGGTCATTATTATTATTATTCTCAATCAAATTCGCGATCAAAGGGCAGTGAATATCGTCTTAACTTCAATAAATTGAACGCATTCAATATCATTTATTGATATGTTGTCTATTTTGTAAATTAAAAACTGCAAAAAAATATGATATCTCACAAAAACAACTCTGTTGTTAAAGGTTGCCGCCAAAGAAAAAGTCGTCAGCCACTAAAAGGATTGATATAAATACAATCCCGCCAATGTAGATAATACATAATCGCATCTTGTCTCAAGGATATGGATATTCAAAAGTGATTGAATTAATTAATAGCTTCCACCAAACCTACGCGGTGCGGTACCCGTCAGAATCTACGAAATAATTTTCGCCGTGGTAGACCACGCTGATTTTGCCAATTCGGGTGGTGTGTGTGTTGTGTGTAACGCGTACCGCTCCCGCGCTTGTTTTGCGGAAACTTATTTCTTGCAATAGCAGGATAAAACCAATCTTATGAAAATTACGAAAGAAATTTATTGTATAAAAAAGGGAAAAGTCGCCTAAACGAAGGAAAGCGAAATAAGTTTCTAAAACACATTTTATTTACAAGGCTGGTAGATTTAAAAATGAAATCTGATCAAGAAAATAACATAGCAGCAAATAACACCTTCGTCAAGCTCCCCGCCAATAAGCGTTGAAAGAAATTAGTTTCCGCCAAACCTGTGCGGGAGCGGTACGCGTTACACACAACACACACACCACCCGAATTGGCAAAAACAGCGTGGTCTACCACAGCGAAAATTATTTCGTAGATTCTGACGGGTACCGAACCGCGTAGCTTTGGTGGAAGCTATTAACTATTTCAATCACTTTTGAATATCCATATCCATATCCTTGAGACAAGATGAGAGTATGTATTATGTACATTGGCGGGATTGTATTTATATCAATCCTTTTTGCGGCTGATGACTTTTTCTTTGGCGGAAACCTTTAACAACAGAGTTGTTTTTGTGAGATAGAATATACATGGAAAAAACTTCACCAAATAGTAAATCGTACGTAATTATTCCCACTCTTTCGTTTTACACTCCAGCAAACGTTCATCGGTTTTCTACAATTTTCTCAACTATATGTAGTACGTACACTCCGTGTTCGTATAGTTCCAGACCAGTGCTTAGCACGTTTCTCTATATCCCCAGGCTACGTTAAAGTTACAATTGATGGAATTTTATCATGCATTAATGTTACATTTTTCTCAATGGGTTTTCGTTTTCAATTTTCCATTGGCAGATATGTGTGTTCTGCACAAAAAAAATTGGTATCCTTACCTAAGTGACTGACCACTACTTGTTCGCTTTCGCTCGAAACGAAATTCAGATCTAGAGGGATAACTTTACATTTATGTACATCTATCATTTAGAAGAGAATAAAAAAAACAGTCTGTTGGATTGCTAAGGATTTTCTCGACCGTATACACTCTCCCAGAAACTCTGACGACGATGTCGACCATCACGGTCTATTCATCTTGAAGTAGCCATGCGAAAGTGTGAGATTATAAATTCCCAGTGTTAGAGGATATACAAAATGAATGTAAAGCGAGGATCGCGCTATACCTAACGATGAAGACTCGCCTCGTCAAGTCACGCTTTTGTAGTATGTACATCCTATACCAAGGATGCATGTCATGTCTGTACTCGTAGATATGCACACGTTGGAAAAAAAAAGACATAGGAACACGATATTATAGTGAAGTGCGCAGTGAGGAGGACATGATGATGAATACTCCACATATTGCTACGTGATATGAAAATTAACATATAGTGCGGAGTATTGCATGCCAAGTATGTTGGCATGGTGTTTTATCTATCCACTTCTGGAAAAAAGGCTGTTTCGTTGTTTCATTTTTTTTTTCGTCGACTTCGTGACGCGAAAGTTCTAGAGGTCTGTTTGGCAAAAAGAAAAAAAAAACTATATAACAAATCGGATAATTTAAAAACTGACATTAACTTTATGAATAGTAAACGGGAGGAATATGTGTATTCTCTGTAAGTGCAACGTAAATATGCAAAGCAGGGTAGAGTTATGATAAATTGAATAATGTTAAATAATTATGAAATAAGGTTATCGTATTAATTATGCTAATGAGCTTTTGGAGAATGTCTGTTTATT
The DNA here is from genome assembly GCA_949715475.1 of Microchrysa polita. Taxonomy (NCBI): domain Eukaryota; kingdom Metazoa; phylum Arthropoda; class Insecta; order Diptera; family Stratiomyidae; genus Microchrysa; species Microchrysa polita. Next base: position 16,985,153 of record OX454415.1, read on the forward strand.
ATATAAACTTTAGAAATACCAACTAATAATTTGAAGGAACGGCTAGATTTACTGAGATTTGTACTTTCTTTTTATGAAATAAATGAGACAAGTGTGGAATTATATCCCTTTACATGCTACTAATTGAGTTTAATTCTCCTATTAATACCTAAACATTTTTTTCCATTAAAAAGCCAGTCTGTGTTTTACTTTAAAGTAGTGCTACTGCCACATTGCTACACCATCAACAGCAGCCACTAATTGCATTAGCAAGATGATCAATCGGATTCACATTGAATGCTAACAAAAGCTCTGCTCAGATAGCCCGCATGTATTGTTCATCGTACCAACTTGCACAACCCCACCCACTGATTACAGCTAGTATAAAATGTCAGCAGCAAGTACGAATCAACACAGTGGCGCAACCACGGGAAAGAAAAAATTGCAAAATGAAATATGAAGCAATACATTTCGATGCAAATTTTAATAAAAAAATATGAAAAGCGTGGTTTTGGAGCATAGGTTACTCGCCACTGTCGGTGTGCAGGTTGCTTATATCGCCAGTCGCCATCGTATTAATTCACATCCGAAATGGGGGACCTCAATATAGAATATGTAGACAACTTCACTTACCTGGGTTGCAATTTGTCAAAAGACGCCAACGTGAGATAAGCGACGGATACAACTAGCTAATAAGTGTTACTTTGCGGTCCTCCAAATTATGAATTCGAAGCTGGTGCACAGGAACACGAAGCTCCACGTGTATAAAACCATCATCCGACCTGTGCTATGCTATGGCTGCGAGGCATGGACGCTAACCCAAAACTCTGAACACCTGTTGGACACATTCGAGCGAAAGGTTCTCCGAAGAATCTTCGGGGCCGTTCGTGAACGAGGCGAATGGCGCATCCGATACAACCTTGAGTTGTATCAGCTGTATGATGAGCTACAGGTGTCGAAGATCGTGAAATTGCAGCGATTGCAATGGGCGGGTCATGTACAAAGGATGAACGAGACGACCGAGAGCCCGATGGGAGCATTCTGTATGTGAGGACGCCCACCAGATGCTAGGCTTTCGGAATTGGAGGACAAGGTCGCGTGACCGCGACAATTGGAGGTTTTCAATCCAGGCGGCCAAGGCCCGACGTCGGGCTATCGTGCCATAAAGAAGAAGAAGAAGAAATCAATTGGTTCTTTGTAAAATAGGACTGTTCCTATAAGAGCTTCCATTGCTATTTTGCCTGAGAAGATAAGGTTGCCTGCACCCATTAGCCCAACTTCGATCCGGTTTTGGTTTGACACTAAATTTTTATTTTTTTGTTGTACATTTTTACTAATTTTGCTCTGATTGCGGTCAATGAATCTGTAACTTGACAAAGTGTTATTGCTTTAGCATGTCACGCAGCGAAACATTTTACATAAAAAAAAACCTGAATGCAACGGCACTACTGCATAATGCTATATGAAAAAAAGCACCGTCCCCTAACTTGCGGCAGCAACATCAAATATACAGTAATGTGGGTGAACTTAGCCCCCTCCACGACAAAATCCTGGTTGCGCCACTGCTCCGATGGCACATTCTTCATATTCATAATATCCTTTGGTTCAATTAGGACATTTTCCATAAATATTTGAAAGATTTTTCGGTAATTATTCAATATACACATCCCATTTCTATGATGCATGGAATAGTTTTCTATTTCTTTTCTCTTATTCAATTTTGGTGTTTAATAATAATGAACAGTCTGCCTTATGAAATTAAATTCAATTGCAGCGTTTCCAACCTTTAAACCAGGATTGAAGTTTGACTCTACGGAGGCTTAAACCAAACTACGAATTTTTTTCATTTTTTTCCAGAGAAATTGGTGTACAATCAAAGATATAAATATTGTCAAAATACTTATGCCGCACCAAAATTTCGCACTAATCTGTTCTCTTCTTTATGGCAAGATAGTGCGAAAACGGACAGGAAAAATATTGAGCATATTTATTGCTGTTGATATGTACTTTGATTTCCTTATAAGAAATTTACCGTTATTCGCTCTAGTTAAGCAAAATCAGTATCTTGGCTCGAGAGTACCAGATGTCAAAATACATATGCCGGCTAGTGTATATGATCAGCATGACTTGGGGAGTCGATTGGGCGATGTCCGTCTGTTGCTACGCGTTTTACTCGGCCTGTTTAAAAGTTATCGAGCTGAAATTTCGCACACATGCTTCTTTTTATTGCAGACAGTTTGTATGTTTGAATCATTAAAATCGGACCGTGGGATCATGGGGCAGCCATACAAACCCAACCACCCCCCAAATTTGATTTTTCTATGAAAAACTTTTTTATTTGTGCGCGAGGAGAGTGGAGGGTATTAAAATTTCGGCTGCGCCAGAAATTAGCCTCGGTCTGGTTTTCTCTCTAGCTCTAGCCGTTGACTACCACCTAGTGATGGTGTTTTCCTCGATACGGCTGCTCCTTTCGTGGCTTATGTACACGCAGTAATTTCCCTACCCCAAGCAGCCGTCGCCCAAAGCCTACAAACAAGCGAGTGCACCATGTTCACCACTCATGCGGGCATTATTTACTACAAGAGTCGCGCGATTCATTCGACGATAATCTTCATTGGTGACCTATGCTAAGCGATTATCATCTAAAAACGAGTTTTTATGTGGAAGGAGCGCGTCGCTGTCGCTAGAGCCGCTGGGGTCGTGTCGAGGAAAATAAACCTTTAGAAAACCAAGGAATTGCACATGATAGTAAAGTTTCAGTAACATATTGAATGCAAATCAGAAACCTTAAGATTTCATTGGAATATTTTGCAGGATGGTAGATTGGAATGTTTGTAATAAAACGATGTTGACAATATTTTAGAAAGAGTAAGTATGTAACTTAACGGTAATCAGTAGTTTGCCTTGACTCACCGATAAGGCGTTTTGTAAATGGGATAGGTGTTACAAAACGCGGGGATTCCTGTATTCTTACGTACCTGAGCAGCGCAGGGAGGCCGCTGGTATGGTTGATACGCCATGGTGTGGATCTGTACAAGGTCCATTCGGGCGATAACTTTTCCAAGCTCCCTAGTTATGTACGGGTAGCTCTTGGCATGACTAACCTCCTCCCATAATTTACGGGAAGGAAGTCATATATAGGCCGATCACGATAAGGGTGATTCCTTGGTGGGGAGGGGTCACCATATGGCGGCTTCGTATAACCCGAGCCTCGAAGGGGCCCTTGGTGGAAAATGCCTACGCGCCTATATCTATCTAGTTTGTGGATTGATGGCCAGAATCGCATTGCTGACTAGTCCTGGGACATGCACGTCTCAATGTTTACGTGAGGCTTAACCAATAGGAGCCGACGGAGGATCGCACCTACTACACTGAAAAGAATCATTTGCTTGACCCATTATTTGCGGGTATTGATCCACTGGGAATTATTTGATGAAAATTCGTGTAACATGTTCTCTTTGGTCCTAGATTCCGAATTTGTAACTATTTTTTTCGTATGACTTCGGGGGTCCTTTCCAGGACATGTGTCGAAAACGACACACCCGCACTACAGCGACACAAAATTTGCAAGGGAAAACCTTATCTACTTTCTTTAGAAAAATGGTTTACATAATGAAAATAAATGGGAGTGAATATTTTATTATGCAGTCTTGACTCGGTAATCCGGATCTCCTTTAATCCGGATATCGCGCTAATCCGGACCACTAAATGTTTCCACTACGTATTCTATAGTCCGGATTTCGGCAGCAATTTTGACTCTATAGTCCGGATATTTGAGATTTTCAGGGTGAAATGGTAAATTTGGTCTCGTACTTTTTTACGGGACGACGGTTTGACAACTGACTGACTGATGCTGACTAATTTCAATATAATTCATTTATCGGCTTTTGTTCCTCTTATTTATTTATTTGGACTGTTTTTCCTCAGAAAAAAGTGCGGAAAGTGGGTGGCACTCTCGGTTTCGCGCTTACCGGGAGCTATATTACTCGCGAGGGAATTGTAAATTTAAAGCGCGTGGCGCCCCACGACTCCGCTCCGCAGTGAGCCGGCACCAATTCTCTCGACCGCGTGCATCTAGTGGTGGTTTTTGCTCGCCATTTTAAATGGGTGATTTCTCTACGTAACAACATATCAACCACAACATTTTGCAGTTATGAAAAACCTATTTCTGTCGGATAGAATATGAAAAACAAGTTTAAGAAGTAGTAATTTGGCACTGTCGCGTCCAGACTATGCTCTATGCTTGAAATATATGCATAGGGCATTTTGTTAACTGAGGCGTTTTGACTAGTTTTACCTTACCAATTTTTCCTCAAAAACCGGCCTGAATTTTGCATTGATGCATTTTTTGTAAAAAAAGTTATAAAAAAAATTTTTTTATACCATCCTGTGGTGTTACAAAAACGAGTTAAATCGTATTTTCTGCTGTAAAGATTACTATTCCACTCTAGGTAAAAGGTCTAAACTATTTTTCTCTGTGTAACATCTTAATGCGATGAAATAACAAGACTATATTAAGTGAGTCTTTTTTGTCGGCATTAAGCATACTCCCATTTCCCCACTTCTAATACTTTTCATACACATTAATGTTATAGGTACTTTATCACATTACACTTTTTATGAACATTATTCGCTTATAATTATACATAAAAAAAACTCATACTCGCGGATTTGCCGCACAATATAATCGATGCCTTACGAACGCCCACAACTTTTTTACGGCTTATCCTCAAGAGCAATAATGCCAGTCAAGTGGTTGTTAATCGATATTCGCGTTCTTTATGCATAATGTTGGAAAATGTCACTTCACTTATATCACTCGTGCTCATATACCCTTATACACTTATAATGTTTAGTATTACTGCGTGACACGCGCTTCAAACATAAGCAAAAGGATCTTCCGACACACGAAAAGTATCCTTATTCCCTGTAAAATATGTGTACATATATGTATACATTTATGGCTCCTTGTCGAGCTTATATGAGAGACACAAAAAAAAAATAACCAGAAAAAAATGTCGCAAAATTTATGAATATGACGTAATCATTATCCTTACTCCCCCCTACTTTAGTTGTTTGCATGTTAACCTGTCAATCTTCATGATAGGGATAACATAACAAAATGCAAACAAGCTCATATTCACCTTGAATTTTCCACACGCACGGATAACATGGCACTACATACTCGTTCGTATAGTACCTACAGGAATGAGTAGACTAGGAATTATATTCCTAAACATTGGATATATCCATGTAGAAAATTCCTTAGGGAACTAGAGTGTATACAAGTATCTGGGCTAGGAAGACGATCGTCTAACAAGTTTATTGTCATGAGAGGATATGTTGCAAAAATATTTTGACAATCTCTCTGGTTCGGTATGTTCCGCTGTGAAGAGATTTTGCAGTAAATGTATGCCTACATATGCGTGTCGAGTATGTTGTCGGGACAATTCAACATTTTCCAGATTCAATAAAGTGAACTGAAGAGGATTTATTGAATTTACAATACAGGATGACAACACTTGTTTTACATTATTAAGTGTTCGGTTAGAAATTCAAGTGCATTTGCATAATTGTATACGGAACATTGTTTGACATGCTATCATACTTTTTGTATGCAATTTATTTTTCTTATTCGCTGCACATTTCAGTGGGAGTTCAGTAAACATTTTGGCTTAAATTTAATTTATTTCTTTCGTATAGCAATCTACTATAATTTTTCCTTTTACTTTCATTCGTCAAGATATTCACAAATACTTTTTTATGCATGTCAGAGATAATAATGTTTATAATAAATATCCCTACAAATCACAAATGGAAAACACTGGATTAGGATCAATACTACACATTCATTGCCTCTCCAGGCTATTTGACAAACGAATTTATTTTTTGATTTTCCAAATTGTCTTCTCTTTTCTCTCGCTGCCGCCCAAAGACAGCCTCCTAAGGGCAAGTTTAGCTGTTAAAAGACCGGAATCCTTGGCCCCTTTTTTCAACATGTATTTTTAGTGGCACTTCCTTCTACGAGCACGTTTCCGTTTTCACTCTGTCTCGTCTCGTATACAATATTGAGAAATGATGGGTGTTAGGTTCCATTCTGTTATTTGTTATTTTTTTTCCTGGTTTCAGCTTTTGGCTCTTTCTCAACGAGCCCATTCCAAACATTTTTTTTTCATTTCAACTCTACATACCACTCCCGAATGTCTGAAGGATATTTTTCATCCGTATCTCAATTGTCGATATATTCAGTCTGAGTTTGGCTTTTGGCTGTTGTTCAAACTACACTTTTTGTCACACATTCTGACTATATTGGCATCCTATGGAAAGCATCTATGGAAATTCAACTTTTCTTAAAGTTAGCCATCAATATATCCTCTGAACCTTAAAACGATTTAGATCAAAGGTCGGCAATATCAAAGAGGGCTACACGGGGGTGTCATGTGGCGTTTATAGTATGGTAGTCAACCGTAACAAAAGCAACTCTAGAAAAAATAACTGTGACGCTGGTGACGACACAGCCTTCCCTTAGAAGTATAAAAAAGGGATATACTAAATAGCGGAGGGTTATTATGAAAGGATAAGACCCCGAGGCGAGGTAAACGACAAAAAAAAATAAACGGGTGCCTTTTCTGTGTGTGCATAGTACAATTTTATTGCCTATGATCCGAAACGATGATGGGAATATAGAAGAGGCAATTTTTGAGCTCTTTTTATTGAGTTAAGGTTTCTTTATATAGGACACAAATACGGACTGGCGAAAACAAATCATTGTTTAAAGTAGGACTTTGAATCGACAAATCGAGGTGAAGTGGATACTATTTTCATGGGTAAATATTTAGGTTAAGTTTGTAGCTAAAAGTTACGCATACTATTTGTCTTCGTACCGATCTAATTCTTTACTTTTCTTTCGAAACCCACAACTATTAGTGTTCGGTGAAGGGGGCAGACTTTTCAGCCAGCCTCATTTTTGATATAAGTTTAATATTAAATTATGGCGGTCAGTGAAACTTTCGAATTTGTTTCAAAAATAAAAACTTCCGAACGTATTTTTTTTTATCATTTGATCGACAGCTACCGACAAACTATCAGTTCTCTCTCCCCTTTTTTCGTCTCTTACGTTAAATTTCAAGAACAACAACAAACAAATGTCCCAGAATACCATCTACCACTACTTTCACCTACCTCTACCTCTGGAATAACAAGCAAAGGTAATCTACTTATCGGATGAAACTACACGGGAACAAAAACGCGAGAACGAAACTGGTTTTTATATGAAAATTTAATTTTTCGTCGCCTTGCTCCTCACAAATCTGTTCTAAAAAAAACGGTTTTCATCTTGTTCTTGTTCCGCGTGTAGAAAGGCCAATCTGCATAAATATTTTGACGACAAATGCCTGGTAGGGTTAACACCTCGATCACGACCCTCGTTCGGCACCTGCAAGAAGGAAAGGGAAGGGAGGGGATGTGTTCAAAAAGTATTCTATTGAGAGAATTCTATTTTTGAGGAGCAGTTTCTAAGACAGCCCTATGAAATGAAACCTGAATTGATCAGATGTCATCTTCCAAAAGATCTTTGATTGATGAATTAATAAATAGCGCACACAATCGATTCAAAAACTATGCCGGTTCTATGAAGCGATTTTAGCAGTGCTAATAGTCATGCGAAAAAAGGGTATGGGGCAATCAACAACTCCTTTGAATAAGCGAGAGTTTGATGATTACCTCATTAGCGCATCCACATTATTTTGAACCGATTCGTAATAATAACAGAAGAGACCCAATCCAGGACACGATGAAATAGAAACATTTAACTGCCACCTATCGCTATAGGATCTCTTGAAAAGCAGACATTGTAAAACCAAACTCGCGAACGTCTTAAGGGTGAAAAGAAAAGAAAAAAAAAGCTTGGCTACATTTAAATATATCAACACCTCTCCTGAAAATTTTAAGCGCGAAAGAAACAGATGCAGCTACGTGCCGATAAAAAGAAAAAACTGAACTGTCAATTAAATTTTAAGTATAGTACTGACTTTTCAAGAGGACTACATTTTTCTACACCAAAAGAGCATGTCCCGGCAGCAGCTTTTAGGCTCGTCACTCCCGGGCGAGGCCCGAGCAGATGGCAAACCTATGCCTGCGTGTCACAGAAAACGAAATATCGTCGCAATTTCTATGCTGTGTCCACAAAAGGTTTTTTTAAGTAATATTCTGTCCAAATCCAGCCTAATTTTTAAGTGGGCCACATTACTGGCTTGAGAAGCGATGGTGACATTTTTGACGATTTATTACTACTTAGGCGACGTGTAGCATCCCCATTTAGCCACATACTTATGTATCAATTTCCGCTCTACTTTCTATACTTAAAACAATGCCAAAAAATATTGAAATACTACTACCCTTCTGGCCAGACCTTTGGCACTATATTTCGGTCAAAAAAGTATAGAAGATGAAATTGCAGCGACTTCATACTTCATGATATCCTAAAACAATATGTTTAGAAGCATTTTGCAAAAATTCGAAAAACCGTTTGAAGTTTGGAGCATGTTTTTGGCGAATTTCTGTTTATAGGACTAAGTATGAGTGACTTACGAACGTCTTTCTAAATAGACTTATAATTTAAAAGAATAGACTCTTTGTTTTAAAAGGATATCATTTTATTTAAAATTAAAAGATTTTTCTTATTGTTTATCCAAATGCATGAACTCAAAAGAATACTTTAAATTACACCAGAAGGAGTAATTTTCACAGAGTGTTGGTTGGTTGGTTGGTAAAAGTGGTGGCCATAGGCGAGACTTGCCCAGAGCCCAATTAGCACGATAAGCGCCGTTTTGAGACCACAGACATCCGTTAACTGCTTATAGGATGAGGGTTACAGGAAGTATAAATTTGGGAGTAGATGCACCAAAGCGTCCTTTACATGAGTCGAGTAAACGGTAGAGTAGATCGGGACTGTTTTCCACTGTCAAACTTCAAATTCATACAATTTTTCGTTTGGCATTGGAAAAATTCCACTCCACTCCACCATGCACTCGACTCATGTAAACAGGGCTTTAGAGCCATTTAGAGAGGTTAAGGAAGTGAAGCAGCTCGCCGATTTTTGCCTCCGACGCCTCCTCTAGGCTGCCAAAAAACGGACAACCCAGCGCACGGTAACGAGATCTGGCGAGACCTGGGCATTCACATAGGAAATGAAAAAGAGTTTCTCTTTCATTTGTATTATCGCAGCTGCGACAGTGCGAGTTGTGGGGTATACGCAGCCTTGCTGCATGGTCTCCTATTGGCCAATGTCCAGTAATTACCGCTGTGACTCTAGCAATATCTTTTCGCGGTCTGGTCAAGATCTCGGATGTTTTTTTCCGGTCATACGATGGCCATAGTTTCCTTGATATTACGCAAGTTTTAAGGCTCCGCCAATTAAGATTAGCAACTGCGAGATAATAAGCGGAGATTTTACTTTTGACTGCTGCCAACGGAATGTTCACGTGCTCCGCATGAGAGCTTTGTAGAGTTGCCCCTATTCTGGCCAATTCATCTGCAGCTTCATTTCCTTGTATGTTACTGTGTCCCGGCACCCAAAGTAGGGTGACTGTGTGTCTTTCTCCAAGATTGTTCAACGTTTCTCTACAGGTCTTAACGAGCTTGGAGGATGATCTTACGGATTTCAGTGCCATGATAGCTGCTTGACTATCGGAACAGATGGCTATGTTTTTGTTATGTTGTATATTTCCAAGTTCGTGACAAGCTTTCATGATTGCAAACAATTCAGCCTGGAAAATGCTGGCGTGATTAGGCAGACGGTAGGATTCTGAGATATTGAGTATGCCGCAGAAAACTCCTGCACCCACACCACAATTCATTTTTGATCCATCTGTAAAAAAGGAGAAATCGTATTGTCCTGTTAGCACACTCGCTGTCCACTGGCTTCTGGTGGGAAATCTTACATGGAAGTTCTTCCCGAAACTTAGTGTAGCTATAGAATAGTCCGTAGTAGCGTCGATTGTATGTTGTGGCAGTTGGTTAATAATATCAGAGTGGCCATATGGCTTGGCAATCCAGAGTGTTCTTTCCCTGTGAAAATTACTCATAAATGAGTTTTGTATAACTGACCTCGCTATAGGTGTTGGCGACATTTCATTTACCTCTTTACGCTCTAAAATACATAATAAATTACCTACATACAGTGGGATTCGATCCCGCGACCCTATTAGTTGAAGACTAACGCCCCTACCTACTACACCACACTGACGACGTTTATAATTTATACCATACATTGTGACATCGCTCTACCACACTGCCGACCGACTGCGAGTGTAAACCAAAAAAAAAATTTCTATTGAAAATTTGGATTTAAAGGATTTCCCATTAATTTAAAAGGAATGAATTTGAATTAAAGCGATATATATTTAAAAGGAAAGGATTATATTTAATAGGAATGAAACTCGATTTCAAAATGATATCGATTTACTTTTAAGGGACGTTATTTTTCTCGGTGTGCAGACTAATATTTCGCCAAATATTTCCCCAAAGGTATTGGTATAGCATCGGAGGCAGAGATAATAGCGACCACCTTCGGCCTAAAACAAAAAAAAAGCAAATTGCATGCCTACGCAGATAAAATGAAACCAAAGAAAGATTTAAAAACCATACCAAAAGCAAACCTTTGTTACTAAGGAAAAAGTTCAAGCTACTGCAACTTTCGGAAAAAGCTTTTTCGGCTAATATTCGTTACATTATTACATTTTTACAAAAAAAATCAATATTTAAAGAAAATGCCCAGTTTATGTGGAAAAACGGATACCTGGTTATCAAAATGAATACCACAGTGGAGGCTCTCTCATGATGCAGGGATATATTGCTTACAATGGCCTAGGCTGCTTAAGTTCAAATCACTGTTTCCATGGCGAAAGCTTCTTCGTCGTCATTGAATCGCCGGAGGTTATATTCGTTTGTTTTTTTGCGGCACAATTTGGTTTAAATTTCACTTCTTTCTAAGAGTTCTTCATCGTGGCTCACTCATCACTCGGGGTTCACATTCGCTTTCTTTCAGAGAGCGCCAAGATTTGTTTTTATTTTGTTTAAAAACATTTTTTTGTTTGGTAATAAACAGTTTACCGTATAAAATAAAATTCAATAGTAGCGTATTCAATGTGCAGACCAGGACTAAGACTTGCATCAATCGATGCTCAAACCAATCTTCGAAATTCTGAATTTTATGTTTCGAGCCACTGGTGATATTTTTTATTTGAAAATAAATATGGGGAACTCAAAAATTAATAAAAATATGTTTTGTGCATCAGTTCTTGCGAAAAAATGGGTGCAATCAAAGAGTTAAATGTTGTCAAAATACTTATGGCATACCAGAATTACGCCTCCATCTTTTCTCTTTTCTATAGCATGAGAGTCCGAAAGAGGACAGGAAAAATATTAAGCATATTTATTGCTATCGATATGTGCTTTAATTTTCATAAAAAAATTTACCGTTATTGGCTTTAGTTAAGCAAAACCAGTGTCGGAGCTGGAGGGATTGAAATGTCAAAATACATATGCCGACCAGTGTATGTATACTTTTTATATGGTCGGAGATGCTTCCTTCAATGCGTTACAAACTTCATGACAAAGTTAATACATATACCCTTTCACTCTACGAGTGAAGGATATAAAAATATTGATAAACAAAACAGTTATGCTGTGTTCAAATCGTATACTTTAACGTGGGCCACCCTGTATATAAAGAATATAATTATGTACGTGTCTCATTCCAATTTTTCTAGAAATATCAAACTAAATGAAAATCCAAACAGTAGCAATTGTTCAAACTGCTGGCATTCCATCAAAATTAAACATTTCTGTTACTCGTATTTTGAATTGTCTCTATAGCATATTCGCATATTCATTCATATAAAACGAATGCATTGAAAATGCAGCTTTATAGATTGCCATCGATTGTGCAACAAGACACGAGTGCAAAATTGCTTGTTATAAAAGCAAAAGCTATTTTCCGAATGAAATTGTTTACATGTATCCGCGAAAAAGGGTGCGGAGCGCGAGACCAGGGAACGATTTTTTCTCAATAAATTGCTGAGAGTCATTGCGCGGGATAAAACAAATTGAACAGCTAGTATAATAACTACCACTCATTCGACTTTATGAAAAATTAATTACAGTAAATATTTGCAGATTTAATCTGAATTGAGCCGTTATCGGTTAAATTAATGGGCCCAGCCTATAAGTATGCAACACACAAATGGGCTAAAGAGGGCATCATCGTTGCAGAATTTTACGTAAAAATTAATGAAAATTTAAATACAAATAAGGGATTTAAAATCCTGAATGATGAATTGTAATCAGCGATACGGGCAGAGCAACGTGCTGGGGCTTTTCAGAGCAACAAAGAAAGGCGTAGTGAGTTATAATTGTTTTTTTGGACGGGCTCATCAAATACGGTAACATGAGCTAATTGGCTGTTGTTTTAGTTATTTCGATAAATCTTTTGTATGGATAAAGTGACGTACGTCAATCATTTTTGACCTCATTTAGCTGTTTGCAAATTATCAATTTTTAACTCGCTTTAATACATACATAGAACAGATGTTTTAATAAATTATTGTGCCGCCATTTGACTTACTTTAGCTAGGCAAGGCGACGTCATCCGAATTTGACCGATTTGACTTATTCAGTGTTCGTTGATATACTCTAATATTAAGAATGACTCTCTGTTTATCGTATTCTGTATTCTGAACTGCAATAAGAAAAGAAATAACAATATTTTAGAAGGCTGCAAGTAATTTCTCCGCTAGTTGACGCCTTTATCCACTCACATCCTCAAGTACAATTTTAATATGCGTATACCTACTCATGTGAAGTTAGCCGCCTAATTCTTCGAATCGCTTCGGAAACCTTTCGTGTGGGGGCGGCTACGTTTGTGCATGATTGTGCAACAATAATTTTCGTTTGTGCATCGCTAATTATTTAAATATAGCACTTCGGAAAACTTGGAATGTGAAGTTGGCCGCCATTTTTTAAATATGGTCGGATAAGTATGAATTTGGCATCAATCGATCGGAAATCGTTTGTGTATTGATTTTTGCGTTTGTGCATCCTGAAAACGCAAGGACACAAGAGTAATTAAATAACAACCAGCCTGGTTTGAATCTTAACTAAGAGTAATATGTAGGGCCACGGCGAATAAGTGGATAAGTCGACTTATATCGAAAATGAGTTAAGTGCATTAAACTACTCTTACAAAAGTTCTGCGTAATATGCAGAAGTGTTTATGCTTAAAACTCAACGCTTTCTTAGTTACAGAAATGTGCATTTTCAGACAACTCACTCATTGATGTGGTTACCCGGTTAAGTCTACTTGTACAGTTTTGTAGGGAAACCATTGGCTGGGAATAATTAGATAAGTCGACTTGTATTATTATTGAAATTGGAAATAAATTACATTCGGGTTGCGCCAATTTTGGCCTAAAATCGGAAATCACCCTCAACGAATGCAAATAACTATAGATTTCAACGATTAAACGTTAAAAACTGGGGCCTGATTACTCAAAACTCTTATCGAATGGTTAGTCTTATCGCATAGAGAAGACACACACAATTTTCAGAAAGCTTTTCCATTACATTGAATTGTTGTTGATTTTTTTGTTTATTTTGCATAGTTATGTTATCTTATTTACGCTGTTGTATGAAGCCGCGCAATGATTTTTTCAATCTAAGATTATGGCGTAACCAAGCAAAATAGGGCAGAACTATTCGAAATAAACAAAAATTCCATTCAATTCAATGGAAAAGCTTTTTAATTTTTTTGTGTGTCTTCTCTATGCGATAAGACTAACCAGCCGATAAGTACTGAATAAGAGTTATGAGAAACCGGGCCTGGATGTCACAGAACCGTGTTTTTTCAACAGCTAACATACTCTACGGGTTAATTTTCATACAAATGCTAGCCCGAAATCACATCCACACAGCATTGAGTTTTAATAAGCTTTTTAAAGTTTTTCGAAATTTCGCCTAAATGTATGCAATCTCAATCACTTCCAGTTATTATTTTTACAATTTTAGTTCAAGTGAATTTTTTTTCTTCAAGCATAGCTCCCAAGCACAAAAAAGTTAATTTTAGTTTGCAAATATATGATATAATGAAGAAAAAGCGTTTAAAATTTGGGTTTCGTGTAAAAAAGGCTTTAATATATTTATGACAATTTGAAAATTAACCTTAATGCTATCCTCGATTGTTTTAAGAGTATGGGTCAGCAAACCTGCCTTTAAAGAAAAAATATAGCCATTGTAGCATTTCACGTGAACAGAAGCGCATATTTCTGAGTGTGAAAAAAGTATATTGTCTGTACTTGTACATTACATTAGATAAATCTGATGATGATGTATATAAAGGCTGTAAAATAAGGAGAAAGCGGAATCGGTTTGTTCGTGAAAACCTTTCTCCAGATGAAATGATTTACGATTAGTTCACTTAAGGCGATTTTTTACTGGCAATTCGAATTACTGGAAAACTTATAGGAGTGTGTCGCTAATTGTGATTGCAACGAATCCGCATTTTGACGAATCATGATTTGCCTATTGTGTGTGTTAAAGGCATTAGCTTTTAAAAATTCATAGAATACATATTTCTGTTGTTTTAGCGAATAAGTTGCCAAAATGATTTATTGTCCGAGTATATAAGCGGCAGAGTCCCATTTTGAAAATGTTTAACTCACCCACTTATTCGGCGGGGCAAACGGAACTTGGACAATCGTTTAAATTTTTAAAAGCCAAATTACCATAGACAATTCATTCACCACCTTAAGACCACAGCTCCAGCTGCAATTCACTATATCATATTTAAACCGATATCAGCTATGTCTGCAGGATATTGCTTTCAAATTCTAAATTACATAGAATTGTAGTTATAAAACAGTACCGAAAAATTTCTAACGGGTTATTTTACTAAAACAATAAATAATAATAAAATAAATAAAATAAAATAAAATAATAATATAAATAAATAATAAACAAGATTTTTTCTAGACGCATAAGAAAAAAAAAACAAATATCGCTCCTTCGGATGAATTCGAAGGTGATGAAAAGGGTCCATTGTCCATCCACAATTTTAAATACGTCTCCCAGGAAGTTTTCAGTTTATGGCTTCTAATATGTTTCTACCTATGTTCCAACAATTTGGGTAAAAATATTAATTAAAACAAAAAACTTGCAGAGAGTTATCGATAACTGATTGTCCCAGTGCACAGGCCAGATTTGTTATACAGCGCTAATAGTGACTCTTAATGGTGGTGCGTTGACGAGTACCGTGCGCAGTCGTAACAATTATAGGCCCACAAATCATAGCAAATTATTTAAAAAATTTAATTAGAAATACTTGTATGGTGGCAATATGTATCGCCAAAACGGGCGATGTGCCTACACCGCAGGTCGAGCAACGCGGAACCATGGAGCGGTATAAAGAACGAGGCAAGGAAGAAGAAGAAAGAAGACTTGTATGGTGGATAACAAAATTATACTCCGCACGACTTTTATTGTTATAGATTCCGATCGAGTATTGAAGGGTTAAATGTCCATACTTCTGGTTTGGATGAAAGTATTCAAATGAAATTCCGCCAGATCAAATCCTGACACTGCAGAGGACATCTAACAATAAGAAAAGTTTTTTCGAGTTGACGCATTCGGCCAATATAGCACGGCAAACATTAAAAATGCTATCCTGAAAAGTTGTACTTTTCGACTTATCCACTTATTCTCCCCGACCCTAGATATATTGTGAGCAGACCGGAACCGAGATTTCAGTACCGGTGTTTTGGTACCGGGTTAAAATGAGCCGATGAGTCGTTTTTTGGAACCGAGTTAAAATCGACCGACGAGTCGGTTGAAGTTGGGTGAAATAGGTAATTTATGGAAACAAGCAGAGCAATGAAACCTAGTTTGAAGCGTACGCATTCTTTTGAGGCTGCCGTCACGAACCACGAACATTTTTTCTTGTTTTTGACCTAAGATTTGGAATCAGCGACCCGAATGTACTTTAGTGTTTCTGCCACGCCGATTGGACGAGTATTTCCCCGAGAAAAGAGGGGTACAATTCTGGGGTGGGCAACCCCAACAAAAAGTTCTTGTTTTCGACATCAAATTTGGAATCAGTATTCCAAAATTCTTTTAATGTTTCTTGACACGCGGATTGGACGAGTATTTCCCCGACAAAACAGGGGAGGGGTACCATTTCGGGGCGGGCAACCCCAACATTTTTTTTCTTGTTTTTGACATCAAATTCGGAATCAGCGACCCAAATTTACCTTAGCGTTTCTACCACGCCGATTGGACGAGTATTTCCCCGAGAAAACAAGGGTACAATTCTGGGGCCTTGTTTTCGACCTAAAATTTGGAATCAGTATCCCAAAATTCTTTTAATGTTTCTTGACACGCCGATTGGACGAGTATTTCCCCGACAAAACAGGGGAGGGGTGCCATTTCGGGGCGGGCAACCTCAAAACTTTTTTCTTGTTTTTGACATAAAATTTGGAATCAGCGACCCAGATTTACCTTAGTGTTTCTACCACGCCGATTGAACGAGTATTTCCCAGAGAAAACCCTACCATTCTGGGGCGGGTAACCCAAAAAAAAAATTTCCTTGTTTTTTTATCTTAAATTTTAAATCGGCGACCTAAATTTACCTTAGTGTTTCTGCCATGTCGATCGGACGCATATTTCCTCGAGAAAACAGGGATGCCATTTTGGGGACGGCAGCCTCCCCCCCCCTGGTCGGTGAAGATGGTAAAAAATGCTCACCGATGTAGTAAAAAAATCGCTGCACTATACAACATTTTCAAAAAATTTCTGCTGCTGGCGCAGCAGTTGCCTTTTCCGCCACTCCAAGCGCTGCCAGAGAAGCGATGATCGGGACAGTTTGCAGCCAGGAGGCGCATACATTTGTATGACAGCGAGTGGCCTCTCGTAACTGACGGAGGCTGCGGTCTAGCACACACATTTCACTTGTGAGTGTGCTACTGTGGCTGCGTGGATCCCATATTTGCTGTTTCATTTCATGGCTTCTGAGCTGGAGTACACAATTTCAACCGTTAGGTCCCTTCGGGAAGGTAGTGTAATTCAACTTATTTTCATCTGAAAGGAGACAAATGGCATGCTTTGTTAGGGACCTTGTAAAGAACGGACATCATATTTCAGTGCCTTTCAAGTTATATAATCAAAATTTATTTTCTAGCTGAATCATGCCAGCAATAAAATGTAGCCACTGATACTACTTTGATAAATTTAGAAGAAATCTTATTAAAACCGTTATAGTATAGTTACTAGGTGATTTCAGATAGCAAAGTGTGGTGGAGAATTTTTTTTTTGTTTGCTTCTTATGTTTTTGCTGAGCTCGAATCTCACCAAATTTCGTTGCGGAACAGGGTCAAAACCGCGAAAAAATCCAAAATTTTCGGAGTTTTCCCGTTTTTTTGCTTATAACTCCGAAAGTGAACATTTTTTCGAAAACCTGTCCATGAAAATATTAGAGAAAATATAATTGCGGTTCCAACGCGCCATCAATTAATAATAATAATAATATTTATTTATTTCGTTTGCTACAAAATTTTCTTAAAAAAATACGATTATAATAAAGAATATGGTTAATAAACAAATGAATAAATAAACAGTTACAACAATGACATCAGTGTCGTCTGTTGCCATCAATTATTAAAATGTGTTAAGCGGTATAGCTACAATTGATAGTTATTTTTTTCGCGTTTTTAGCAATTTTGACCGTTTTACAACGAAATTTTGTTGGAAAGTTGTGGATTCAGGTTCTTCACTCCAAACTGCATAATGTACAAGAAAAATGCAACTTTTGCAACCAAAAATGAACAACCGTTCCAACTCAAAAATTTTATTCATAATTTTGGAACTATGTTAAAAATGGCAAATTTAAATTATCAGTAATAATACAGTAATAAATTATCAGTAATAATACAGTAGTAGTACCGCTCAACGGATTTATCATATTTATTTCTCTTTGGACGCGCTATTATGTGCTCTCTAAAATATCCATGGAGAGTTTTTCGAAGAAATAAATAGTTTCGGAGTTAGGGGCCAAATAACGGAAAAACAGCAAAAATTTTAGGATTGTTCGCGATTTTGACTCCACAACATTTTGCAATCTGATGTACTAGGTTTATCACGTAGTAACTACACTATTATCCATATTTCAAGCAATAAAGGATTTATAAATATGCTGACGATGCTACTTTGATAAGATGAAAGTGACAGACGAAACAAACTGATTTCGCAAGTCGAATATGCAGTCCGAGATACAAGAATTGCGCTGAAAATAGACAAACTACGCTTTAAAAGGCAGATATTGGAGGCCAGTTGAATGCAATCAGAATGCAGAAGAAAATCATTCTCATCACCTTTTTTAAATTTGGATGTAAAATTAGCAAAAAAAAAGAAATAACATGAGTGACAGTCCACCAGTAAGCTAGGGCCGCAGATGTATGAGTATTCCAAGAACACAATAAAATGAATTCGTTCACGGTGAGTCTGGAATCCATGACCCTGTGCACCAATCCAACCACAAGCCAGGCTACTCTAAAATTAGCTAACAATATTTCTGCGACCGAAACTCCAAGAAAATCATGATGTTGAAAAAATTTTGGGCTTGCCCCACCCTGACTGAAATCCTGGCTACGCCCATGGCACAGACGATTTCCGATCGATTGATGCCAAATTCATACTTCTCCGACCATATTTAAAAAATGGCTTCCAACTTCACATTCCAAGTTTTCCGAAGTGCTATATTTAAATAATCAGCGATGCACAAACGAAAATTATTGTTGCACAATCATGCATAAACGAAGCGATTCGAAGAATTAGGCTGCTAACTTCACATGAGTCGTATACCTAGGTACCTAAATTTCAAGTATAGTGCAAAACTCATTGCATAAAGCCACTGTTGTTACTTCCAAAGCGCTATCTTCAATCAAAAACGAGAGCTCATTTGTTGGTTGGTTTTCCATTTCTTTTATTTGTTTCATTCACTACAACCATTCATCCCAGCAATGGCTTTTTACAGTTCCGTCACTTCAAAGTTTACTTACAACACCCATCAACTAATTAACACCCATACACTATTTTCGTCAAAGGAGCCCACTAAAAGCTTTTGTAAGGATGAAAATCCAATTCCGCATCTCTCTTTCAATTACTCGGCGAAAATGATGCAAAATCCAAAATGTAACGTGAGTAAGTACACAGTAGTAACTATACTTCAGCGTTCCTTTTGTGTGTGCCGACATCTGAAAGTATTTGCTGCTTTTGTTGTCTGTTTGCCAATTTTCACAGGAATAAAAAAGGCTTGAGGCCATCCATCCTTAGCGCAGAGAACGTTTCTACACAGTTGGTCAGTTAGCCAATGTATAACTAACCCTGTTCTATGAAAAGGTTGCATCCAATACCTACATCTTTCAACATTACTTGATGACTTCGAATTCCGTGCGATTGTAGGAAGTATGGTTTAATTTTCAGTTGATTCACAAGGAAGAAAATAAATTTTCTCTGTACCCTTACAAGTGAACGTTGAAATGGGCCTGCAAATCTCATTTTGTACGGTTGCTTTCAACGGTTCTATATCAATTATGTATCTATACCGGAACTTGTGTATAAAGGACTCGGGTTAGTTCGTTTCACACGCGCATACCAATGTTAGCCTTCGTTTCTATGCTCTCCATTCCGTGACACGCCAAACTATACTTAGTGCTCTTTCACGACTCTATATACGTCCAAAACGTTCGGTCGGAAGCAATTTTATTTGCTTATGGCAAATATCTGCTCAGAATTTTCAATCTTTTATTCAATTATAAACGCAGAGAAAAGGCACAAAGACAAAGACACAAGAAAAACGAATCATTTAAGCAAATTCCATTCATGCAAAACATCGCTCATATATACTTTGTGGTGTGTCGTATATTTAGCACGCGGAAACTTGAGGAAAATTCATATTCCTTTTGGGGTTTTAACTTTGCAAAACTGACAAGCCGTGGGACTGATATTCAACAGTACTGCGTATCCATAAGTCAGTGTAGATGTTGGCACTTCCCCTTTCCCTGTGGCAGGATGAAAGCGCCCGCATTTCGAAAATATGAGGACAACGAATTGAATCATTGTACATTAAAATATTTCGGGGATCGTCGTCGTAAGCTTTTAGGGGACGTTTGAAGGCATAAACGACGAACGTGATCGGAATATGAAGTGGTGACGAAATGAAGTTCTTATTTTTGGAAATTAATTCGGTAGGTAAATATTGAAAAATGTTGACTTGTAAATGATTACTTGACTTTGCACGCCTAACAAATCAGAAAAGTTCACAGCGAAAGGAGCGCGGTGGGCTGAAGTGTGGTGTGCTTGTGTTTTATATAGAAACAGGGTTGATGTATTGATTGATTTTTCATCCTGCTTTGATGATTAATTTTGTTTTTTCTTTGTACAAATAAGATTGCTCTTGCTCTTTGTTTGTATGAAATGGCGGTGATTTGAGATTTGATTCATAAATATAGGAGACCATTAAAGTAAATACTTTTCTGGTGCAGACTATAAAAAATAAATTATTACGTTGGTGTAGGATTATGTTTTCCCGGGTTTTTAGTCGGTGATAGAATAGCTAGAAATTATGTGATCCAATGTTTCCGTCCACTGAATCACACATCCTGCTCTGCTTACATAAGCATTTGAGATAATCACTAGTGAGCGACTGAAACCCCCTCAGAACAATTATGCTTGCGTGCTCGCCCTGCAGAGTCCGTAGGTATCAGTGATGTCAACTTTAGTTACATTTCAGTAATCGGTTATATTCGTTACATTTATTTCGAGTAATCGTTACTTTGTAATCGTTACTTAGTAATCGTTGCTTTTAAAGAAACACATAGAAAACTACAACGACAACCTACTCGAATGCGATAGACGATAGTCCTTTTATTCACGGTTCGTCGCCGACATAGTAGAGATGGTAGAAGGGCTTGTACTCATCTTTTGCACTGTTTTACACAATTAAATTGCGAAACAGGCGGAAACCCAATCTCTAGGCAATTGTGTGAAGAATCCGCTGACATATCGCTCGTGTGGCTCCACCAAAGCATTGCAGAGATGTCGACGGATCTCCAAAGTAGTACGAAGTTGACTGTGGAATTGCTGTTGCCAACATTTGGGTTGACGGCTATCTCTTACCACCCTGTGCACTAATCGGGAAACAGGCTTCGACACCTTTTAGGCAATTTGTGCCGAGTCAAGCAACACCTCGATCGTGTCGCTCCCTCAAAGGATAGAAGAGATATCGAGGTATTTCCGCACGAATACGAAGTCGATCTAAAAATTGCTGTGGCCAACATCTAGGTTGGCAAGAGCATACGTTATTGTACTTTGACGGTAATCCCTGACAGCCCTGTGAGCTGCGCGGGAAAAATGTTCCCTTAAAGAATTTTGTTGCGAGTCCAGCGACACCTTGATCGTGCCGATCGGCTCGAGGATTCCAAAGATATCGTCGGATTTCGGAAGTAGTACGAAGCTGATTGTGAATTTGCTGTGTGCCAATATCCAGTTTGAAAGTTATTTCTGACCTGCCTGTGCACTGGCCGAAAAAGAGGATACATCGACCCATTAGATAATTTAGTTGTGAGTCCAACGACACCTCTATCGTGTCGCCACGTCAAGGGATTGCAGAGATATCGACGCATTTCCGAAAGAATATGAGGTCAATAGTTTCGTTCATTAATAAATAGTATGCGACAGGAAATCGTGCTGGCTCGATACTTGCGCACTGCGCTTCTATCGACTACTCGGTCTGCTCGATTACTCGGACTGCACGATTACTCGGTCTGCTCGATTCTTGATTATTGAGAGGACGTAGATATAAGACAGTGTACTACTCGATCTACTCCATTTTTGCGCTTGTAGCTTGTACTATTCGGCGAGCAGCACACGGTATGATATCTACTCTCAGGTAGAAGTGCAAGTATCGAGCATACCGAGTAATCGAGCAGGCCAAGTAATCGAGCAGGCCAAGTAATCGAGCAGACCGAGTATTAGGTAGAAGCGCAGTGCGCAAGAATCGAGCCAGCACGATTTCCAATCGCATACTACACAGCAAAAAATCCGGTGTGAATTTAACTCCGAAAATTGTCGAATAGGGTCCATCCGTTTGGATAAAATACTTTTTTATCCAAATGGATGAACACAAAAGTGTACTTCCATTTACACCAAAAGGAGTAATACTCGATATTTTTGGGATAAAAAATAAAACACAAGTTTCACAGAACATTTAACTCATAAATGAGTTTTGTATAACTAGCATTTACCTCTCTATAGGTGTTGGCGACATTTCATTTACCTCTTTACGCTCTAAAAATGCATAATAAATTACCTGCCTACAGTGGGATTCGATCCAGCGATCCTATGATTTGAAGACTAACGCCCTACCTACTACACCACACAGACTATACGGGATGACGCTCGTAATTTACACCATATATTACGTGCGGAATTAACTCCATTTTAAGTAAATTTTAACACCATATAAACAAAAACTGATGTAATTTCGAATGAAAGTTATTATTTATCCAAATGAATTTTATTTTGAGTGTTTTATCCTAATGGATAAAAGGCAAATGTTATACTCGGGACGGAGTGAAATAAATGTATTTAACTCCATAGGTATAAAAAAATTAAACCTTTTTGGATAAATTTTGGTTCACACCGCCTGATTTTTTGCTGTGTATGAACGAAAACGGGTAATCCTTCGGAAATCCGTCGATATCTCTGCAATCCTTTGGCGTGGCGACACGATCAAGGTGGCGCTGAACTCGCTAGAAAATTGTCTAACGGTTTGACGGATCCTCTTTTGCGGTGAGTGCACAGGGGGGTCAGAAATAACTGTCAAACTGCATATTGGCACACAGAAATTTCACAATCAGCTTCGTACTACTTCCGAAATCCGTCGATATCTTTGGAATCCTTGAGCCGATCGACATGATCAAGGTGTCGCGGGACTCGCAACAAAATTCTCTAAGGGAGCATTTCCCCCACGTAGCTTACAGGATTTTTAGAGATAACCGTTAAAGTACAATAATTCGCAAAACGTATGCTCTTGTCAACCAAGATGTTGGCCACAGCAATTTTAAGATCGACTTCGTATTCCTGCGGAAATCCGTCGATATCTCTGCAATTCTTTGGGGGAGCGACACGGTCGAGATGTAGCCAGACTCACCACAAAATTGTCTAACAAGTTGTTGGATCTTTTTCGGTCAGTGCACAGGAGGGTCAGAGATAACTGTCAAACTGGATATTGCTCACAGCAATTTCACAATACTTGGTATGCTCGATTCTTGCGTTTGTGCCTGAGTACATATATATATACGAGATTGCTTTGTTTGTTTGTTGTTCGGTACATATGTAACGACTACTTATTGTACTCGGTAGTCGTTACTTCCGATACTTATTATTAGTAACGACTACTTAAGTAACGGGTAGTTACTTTTTTGACATCTCTAGTAGGTATACAGGCTTTTAAAAGTCTGCCTCCTATTACATCAATATTAGCGGCCTAAAAATCTTTGTAGATGAGGGAGAGGACTTGTGTTCCAAACTTTTTTCTGCGCAAGGAAAATGGGTTGTTGTTGTAGTGACTAAAGAATTTTTTCTCTTGAATCGAAGGGTAGTATTTTGGCAGCTCTTGTAATAACGAGTAGCTCTGGGTCGATTTACATCGAAGAACCGGCTGCCGTAGGGGTTTTTTTTTGTGTAGATCATCACAAACATCCATAGTCATAGTGGATTTCGAACCCACGCTCCGGCAACTCATAGATAGAGTGACATCTTTACCACTGAGCCACTGAATGCCCTTTGGTGCTAGTGGAGCATGGTGTGTTGACGACTACCGTGTGCAAACTGGGGATCATTTTCCGGTGAGAACTTGTTACTCGGTAGTAGAAGTTGACCTTTTGCTACTGCGTTTTCGGGATAGTATTAATCGTCACTGGCAGGTCGCAGGGCGACATTTTCGTCGTTATTACCACCAGATTTGGGATCCTAAAATTCTTACATTTGTGACTCACATGTGACTCATAGACGGAAACAGGAAGGACGATTTAGACATAAAGAGTAAACGTGTTAAATAATAGAAAAACAAAAAACCTCGAGATCTCGTTTTTTCGTCAATAACTAGGACAACCTCAGTTCGCGAAAACCTCCACAACTCCACAAAAAAAGCACGCCCTTTTGGCACTACGAGTTATCGACGGTTTGACTGTATGTATTCAATTCTGATGTGAGTTTTTCTTTGCATACCGTTTGAATCAAACTCGGCAAGGATGTTTTTTTCTTCGAAGTCACACCACATCCAGATACTGAAATCGACTGTGATGATTTTATAGAAGGTTGGCAAGCAGGTTATCGACCTTGTGTA
Organism: Microchrysa polita; assembly: GCA_949715475.1. Lineage (NCBI taxonomy): Eukaryota > Metazoa > Arthropoda > Insecta > Diptera > Stratiomyidae > Microchrysa > Microchrysa polita. Next base: position 17,009,586 of record OX454415.1, read on the forward strand.
GATAAAAAAAATATCCACTGTGAATGAATGAGGAGTGTCCTCCATAGAGATGCTGATATGGCAATTTGTTTCTCTTGTGCAGGCAGACTTTCCACACACTGAAAACACGTTTGTATCAAAAATTTTGCACCTTATCTAGACTAAGCTGACCAGATAGCATTTGGACTTGCGCCGTACAGCATTGGAAAATGTACAGCATTCCCCACGCCACACAATGAAACCTGATCACTTCATGATAAGCTCCTCGGTGAAGCCTGCGATCAATCTTGACTGATTTTAAGGTGTAAAATTTGACCCCTGTACCCTATATGATATTTAGCGAGATAACCGAACTTTTATGTTTCTGGAATTTGGCACACTTGTAGAGCTACTTTACGCTCACATTTCCTTCAAATTGCACGGTCCTACCTAATCGAGTTCGGAAGTTACGGCTGCCCAAATTGCAATTTTGAGTTTTCTAATTGAAAATTGTCCGTAACTCTGAAATTCATGAGCGAAAAATTTTAAAATTTAGAAAACTTGCAGAGCATCGTACTGTTCATATTTGGTGATAATTGGCATCCTTGTAGAGCTATTTGACTTGACTCCAAGTTTCAAGGTCCTACCTATCCGCGTTCGGAAGTTACAACTGCCCAAACCACACTTTTGTGTTTTCTAGTGGAGTTTATAAACTTGGCAGACTTGTAGAGCATCGCACTGTCCATATTTTTTTTAATATTTCAAGGCTCTAGCTTCCAAGATTCAAAAGTTGCAGCAATCGATAGATTACAGAAATCTTAAATTTCTGAGATCTATTATCAATTTTATGTGTATAATGAATCTTATTTCGAGTATTCTTCCTTGCTATACCTTTTGTGGTTAAACATACGTTTGTATGAGCACCAGGGGCGTAAATAACATTTCAGAAGAGGGAGGAAGTCAGTGGTCTAGATATTTTTTTTTCAGGACAGAGGAAGTGCAATAAATGAACTTTAGAACCCCTAAGATCTAAAAAGAGGCCGTTGCTTCAAGGTTTTTAAATTGTTTCTATTCTGCTTGTTAAGCTGAGATTCTGGAGGAATAAGTTTGTTACAGCGAGGAAGAACCGTTAATCGCTTAAAGATTTTAAGTACGCAGTACTGTATTCTGCGTACCTACCTACCTTGAAAGTAGGCCTGTTCGGTGCTCAGATTTCAATATCGGATACCAGTTTTCTTCAGTTTTCTTCAGTACCCGGTACCATACCCGGTGCACTGGCCCCTGCCGGTTTTTCATGAGCTGGTTTTTTTCAGTACCGGTGTTTTTTTTTAACCATGAGTGGGTTTTATTCAAGTACCGTTTTTTTTCAGCATGACCCGGTTTTTTTCGATCATGAGCCGGTAGAATCGGGACCGGCCCATGGTTGAAAAAACCGGACAAAAATTGGCATCTCTGTACTTCGAAATATTGGTACCGGTACTCATTGAACACCGGTATTAAACCAATGTACCGGTGTTAGGAACTTGAAAGTTCAATCTTGAAAAGTTGTGGGGTGAACTTAAAATTGAAGGTTTGTCTGCAACACCGAGCGTAAATGTTAGGAATTGTTCCCGCACTGGAGATAAATCAAGTAAAATAGGCCTCAGTGAGTGATTTGTTTGCAGCTGCAGCATACAATAATGTTCTGCAGAGCGAGGATGCAAGACGTAAAGACGCGAAATACTTTTCTTAACTACATATCGGATAGCATGATGCAGTATTGTTCAACCAAGATTTTAACAACCCTTTTTTATCACTGTATCCCACAATACTGATGTGCGTTATAATGCAAAATTGTCTTAGCAAATTCTACCTGATCGGTTCTTGTGGCAGTCGCACTATTTGAAAATCAGCGCTTGGAGAAATCCAAATCTCATGTACGATAGTATACGCTAGGAATTGTAAAAATTCTAGCCAAGACAGTAACAATTATGCAATTGAAAATACATACGGTAAAAAGGGTTAATTCCAAAATTCCCCTGAAGATGGCATTATGGAAGACATTGTTATAAAATGTAATCAATTAGTAGCAAAGAACTAAAGTTATATTATTTTAGTATAAAAAATATTTGTGACCAGGGGGATCAATCCCCGCTTATCTACGCCACTGAGGACACCATTGAGAACTTTAGGGCTCCTTCTTTAGTATCAACAGAACCTTGTCATCCCAAGGTTTACCACATATTTCCGCGAATATCGGCTACTATTCCTTCTCAATTCTGTTTACGAAGATATCATTTATGAAGGGAAGAAGAATTAGATAATTTTATGGCAAGCATCGTGGTGGTGGCCTCGTGTTTCTCCAAATCGGCGTGAAGCTGCATGGGCCCGTTTTATGGCCTTTTCCATCACTCTTCCCAGAATATCGGGCGACAGGTTATCGCATTCTTGGCGAATATTCTCCTTAAGGGCTTCAAGAGTCTGAGGCTGCTTGTTGACGTAAACCCGCGACTTCAAAAAACCCCATAAAAGGAAGTCTGGAACAGTTAAATCGGGTGATCTGGCCGGCCAGTGCAAATCACCAAAACAAGAGATTAACCGACCCGGAAATGTTTCCTTCAGAATATTGATTGTGTCTCGAGCAGTGTGCGCGGTTGCACCGTCCTGTTAGAACCCCATGTTCTCCAGTCCTAGTTCATCCAATTTAGGAAGAAAAAAATCGTTAAGCATGGCTCTGTAACGCACGCCATCCACAGTCGTCGTTTGACCCGCGGCGTTTTCAAAGAAAAACGGCCCGATGACTCCTTTAGCGTGAACAGCACACGACCAACTTTGAGCGGGTGTAATGGCTCTTCGTAGGTGATACGTGGATTTTGGGTTCCCCAGAAACGAGTATTCTGTTTGTTCACGAAGCCGCTCAGATGGAAATGATCCTCATCGCTCATGATGATTTTTGATGAAAAATCGCCCTCTTCTTCGAAACAAATTTGCCAGGGTTCCTTAGGACTAAACCGATTCATGGCTTGACAGTTCGTATTCTACGTTTGTTTACTTCAGAAACTAGGAAAAATTTAAAAAAAAAAAAAGAAGGCAAAAAAGTTACAGCGATTTCGAATAGAGTGATTACTTTTGCCCCACCTTGTATAATGCATGTCTCGTACTTCAGTAAATTACTAATTTCCCACTACAACTGTGAATTTTCTTAGCTTGAAGTGGAATTGAAGATTGTTATGTGACAAAGAAGTTAGATTTAGAAAACCTTATCGTGAGGATCACCATATGGCCGCATCACCACTCTTCGGCCTGGAGATTTTTAAGATTTATGGAGAAACGAGTGTTCGAAATTCGGAAGTGTTGAAAGTTGCGTTGTTGTGCAAAAAAAAAAGTTATGTGATCGACAACTGTATCACACTCGAATTCGGTTTAGTTCAGTGATAAAGACACACGTCCGTTGGCGTATACTAGGCGTGTTTTTTTGTGCTCGGGTGTAGGTTAGTTTAGGGTAACTACATGGGGTTACAATAACAACATAACCCAGATAAACCCACTAATAGGCGTGTTTTTTTGTGCTCGGGTGTAGGTTAGTTTAGGGTAACAACATGGGGTTACAATAACAACATAACCCAGATAAACCCACTAATGTATCGAGGGTACGTACTCTGACCAAAGTTAACCCGGAAGAATTCTTACAGATGTGACAACCAGAGGCGCTCTAACACAAAAAAGCATGAGCTAATACCAAAACCATTGGTTAAATGTTCATTGTTGTTTTTGTAAGACATGTTAATTTACTGGTTATTTATTTATCACAACTTTGAACCTTCAGCGTTTTACAAAGTTCATGGTTGGTGCAATAGATCTAAACAGCTTTTAACCCAAATCGTTTTTTTGTGCTTATATACCCTAACCTGCACCTTTTTTACAAAAAAACACGCTTAATGTATCGAGGGTACGTACTCTGACCAAAGTTAACCCGGAAGAATTGTTACAGATGTGACAACCAGAGGCGCTCTAACACGAAAAAGGATGAGCTAATACCAAAACCATTGGTTAAATGTTCATTGTTGTTTTTGTAAGACATGTTAATTTACTGGTTATTTATTTATCACAACTTTGAACCTTCAGCTTTTTACAAAGTTCATGGTTGGTGCAATAGATCTAAACAGCTTTTAACCCAAATCGTTTTTTTGTGCTTATATACCCTAACCTGCACTTTTTTACAAAAAAACACGCTTACTTTAAATTGTCTTTTAAAGTTAATCATCTTTTGGAAATGATAGCTTGAATGAGTTCTTTTCCAATATGTTGCCTTGCCTTACACAAATCATGAATACCATACAAATCTGACAGCACACGTGCCTCTAATCTTTTTCCAAGCACATACAATATTCTTGAATTGAGCTCTCGTAAAGACAAGTGCTTCACATAGAAACTACGAATTCCCTTCAATATCCTTAGCATACTTTAACTGAATTAAGACATCCTATTATGCTCCCCCGAACAAACATTGAAACTTAAGGAGGAGCATACAATCAACCGTAGTCGTCCTTTTGTGTTGGTGTATCTCCAATTTCGCCGACAAAAGTAAAAAAAATGACTTGACATTATCATCATGGTAAAGGAAGGAATCGACTTCCCTCAAGTGCATTCGAGTTGGAGAAAATGATACTTCCTCTTCCTTGAAGCGCTTTCGAATGGAAGTGCTTGTAGTATGTAGAGTCCATACACTTTGGTTGTAAAACGATACCCAACTTTGCATAGAATCCGTACGCTGCTGCTGCTGCTACCGCTTCCATCGTTTTAGCTGGTTAACAATATACCAGCAGTCGGCGAAGAGCTTAGACATCTCACGGTTACTAATCGATGAACAATCTATTTAACCATTCTGTTAACTTGTAAATTTTACTCTTAGGTTCTACTCTTTATGAGGAATACAGCAAACGAAAGCACCGCAGCAATCCGGGATACGTATACAATGTACCCGTTTCATTCTCATTCCGGCCGTCACGCTTCCAATATACATACAAGTCTCTATATGATGTCGTTCTCCGCAGGTCCTAATCTGATTTAGCAGTCTGAAACTTTTGTTCGGAGCAAACGACGAGTATTTAAAATGGAAACATTGTAAAGCCGCGCTAGCTAGCTGGAATCGACACAGGAAAATGGTGGAATAGGGAAGGCTGATTGCAAAAATCCGACAGAATGATTCAAAGCTATATGCCATGTGTATGGAAACGCTGGCGGTGGAAAATCCAATCCAATTGTGACAACTTATCGTATCGAGTTTCATATGTAGACGTGTACGTCTGGTGTGAAGCGTTATAGGTTCAATGAAACCTTGCACCCAGCGAATACTTTTTATTTTGAAACTTTTTTTTTCAGATTCGATGTATAGAGATGCGAGCTATTTTTAGAGTTTGCGTTGGCTTTTGCTGAAAATAAATTTGTATTGATTTCAATACATGTTTATATAAAACACCGTGCATTTAAATTTTTTAAGAACTGCCGTCGTCCGTAAATGCTGCTTTTGATATTACACGGTATTAGGGAGGATTTGAACAATCAAACACCGTTGATCCAATAATGAAAGTTGATCAACGAATACCCGGCTTTTGAAATGTCGGTTTATTGAAATTAAATGAATAAAGAGTTTTAGCAATACGTCCAATTCACTACACCTTAACGGTTAACGAAAAAGGAATCACAATACAGGGTGTCCCATGCATGGTGGAGAATATTTTAATGGTAGGTAGTGTGGCTCATTTCGGGAAAATTAATGTACTACGGGACCCCTCTATTTTGAACCGTTACAATGTAAAAGCATTTTTTGTAAATTGTGTCATAATGCCCGACTTGCCAAACTAAATCAAAATTTGCCACACCACCAAACATTTGATCCCAGATATGACTTCATTTTCTGAAACTACATAAAATTTCCTATAAAACGACACCTCGTCCGTTACGAAGTTGCTCGTATCTTCCGAGATACACCCGTACAAACTTTATTCAAATTCAAATTCTTTATTCCAATAGTTAATTTTAAAATTAAGTACAATGAAGTGAACAGTTTTCTTAAAAGTTAGAGATCGAGAACTAGCTCATACAACTATAGGTTAAGATAAATTAGATAGTGTAACAGTTACAAACGAATGTAAAGGATAAAGTGTAAATATTGAATATAATAAATAGCAAGAGGAAAAATGGGAGAAAAACCTCTTATGCAAAAAAAAATTATGTTAAAAGCTACAGTCAGACCGTGCTAGTACTAGCTACTAGTGCATGCATACAAGAAATCTCCACGGTGACGACGACGTCAACAACGAAACAGTGTCATATAAATGGGTGACTACGCGTTGTTACAACGTTCGTTACCGAGATTGTGTGCAACTAGACGCGTGAATAGTCACCCTATCTACCTAGGAATTAGTTGTATGCGCGAAATTACCACGGTGACGACGCGACGTCGTAAACAATCAAAAAAGTGTTATGCAATTTTACTAGTAAGTAGTAAAATGTATTTAATAGTGGAATAGGACATGTTCAATTATTCTACTGGGAAGTGAATATACACTACAATTATTTCTCGGTGGATTTCGAATTAACGGCTCAACGGATCCACACGAAACTCAGTGGGAATGTGTATAATGGTAGGGTATTTGCTACGAATGCCTTCGAGATTACGAAATGGTCACAGGGTGTCCGAGACGAGGTGCGAAAGTTGATTATTCTATTTGTCATCGGAAAAGGGTGTATCGGCTCGTATATCGACATGAAATTCAGTGTAAATTTGCAGAATGGTAGGCTATTTGCTACAAACACCTTTGAGATTACGAAATATCAACAGGGTGTCCTAACAAAGGTGCAAAAGCTGATTATAATAGGCAATAAATTTAGTGTGAATATGTAAAATGATAGGGTATTTGCTACGAATACCTTCGAGATTACGAAATGGTAACAGGGTGTCCGAGACGAGGTGCAAAAGTAGATAATAATCAGCAATAAATTTAGTATGAATGTATCGAGTGGTAGGGTATTTTCTACGTATACCTTTGAGAATCAGAAATGTTAACAGAGTGTCCCAAACGAGGTGCAAAAGTAGATCATTTTGTTAATAATGGTTAAATGGATTTACCAGATGACCAGTGTTTGTATATGCCGGTTCATTTTATTTGTCATCGGAAAATGGTGTATATCGACATGAAATTCAGTGTAAATATGTCGTCTGGTAGGTTATTTGCTACAAATACCTTTGAGATTGGGAATTGCTAGCAGGGTGTCCTAAACGAGGTGCAAAAGTAGATAATAATCAGCAATAAATTTAGTATGAATGTGTAGAATGGTAGGATATTTGCTACGAATACCTTTGTAGTCGGGAAATGTTATCAGGGTCTCTCAAACGAGGTGCAAAAGTGGTTGTCATAATCAGCATACCCAACAAACAATGGCTAACAACACAATACAAAAATTCGAAAAACCTGCGGTTACAGAAAACATTCACAAAAAGTGACTGTTTGCTGTGCATTTTCGTCGAAGGGTCGCTACCCCTATTTTTTCTATAGTCTGTATCTGCGACTAGTGTCATTTTAGCATTTCAAATAGAAAAGGCAGAGCCAGGCTACTTTTAGTGTTTTGGAATCAGTAGAGGGCCAGGTGTCTAAAAACTGTTTTTGGTAAAAAAAAAACATGTTTATCATATTTATTTATAATTGTGACATGACATGACATTGTGGCATATAAAGAAGAAGAAGACATTTGAGAGACCCTGATAACATTTCCCGACTACAAATGTATTCGTAGCAAATATCCTACCATTCTATACATTCATACTAAATTTATTGCTGATTATTATCTACTTTTGCACCTTGTTTAGGACACCCTGTTAGCAATTCCCAATCTCAAAGGTATTTGTAGCAAATAACCTACCAGTCGACATATTTACACTGAATTTCACGTCGATATACACCATTTTCCGATGACAAATAAAATGAACCGGCATATACAAACACTGGTCATCTGGTAAATCCATTTAACCATTATTAACAAAATGATCTACTTTTGCACCTCGTTTGGGACACTCTGTTAACATTTCTGATTCTCAAAGGTATTCGTAGAAAATACCCTACCACTCGATACATTCATACTAAATTTATTGCTGATTATTATCTACTTTTGCACCTCGTCTCGGACACCCTGTTACCATTTCGTAATCTCGAAGGTATTCGTAGCAAATACCCTATCATTTTACATATTCACACTAAATTTATTGCCTATTATAATCAGCTTTTGCACCTTTGTTAGGAGACCCTGTTGATATTTCGTAATCTCAAAGGTGTTTGTAGCAAATAGCCTACCATTCTGCAAATTTACACTGAATTTCATGTCGATATACGAGCCGATACACCCTTTTCCGATGACAAATATAATAATCGACTTTCGCACCTCGTCTCGGACACCCTGTGACCATTTAGTAATCTCGAAGGCATTCGTAGCAAATACCCTACCATTATACACATTCAAACAAAATTTATTCCCGATTATAATCAGCTTTTGCACCTTTTTTAGGACACCCTGTTGATATTTCGTAATCTCAAAGGTATTTGTAGCAAATAGCCTACCATTCTGCAAATTTACACTGAATTTCATGTCGATATACGAGCCGATACACCCTTTTCCGATGACAAATATAATAATCGACTTTCGCACCTCGTCTCGGACACCCTGTTACCATTTCGTAATCTCGAAGGCATTCGTAGCAAATACCCTATCATTTTACATATTCACACTAAATTTATTGCCTATTATAATCAGCTTTTGCACCTTTGTTAGGACACCCTTTTGATATTTCGTAATCTCAAAGGTGTTTGTAGCAAATAGCCTACCATTCTGCAAATTTACACTGAATTTCATGTCGATATACGAGCCGATACACCCTTTTCCGATGACAAATAGAATAATCGACTTTCACACCTCGTCTCGGACACCCTGTTACCATTTCGTAATCTCGAAGGCATTCGTAGCAAATACCCTACCATTTTACACATTCACACTGAATTTCGTGTCGATCGGTTGAGCAGTTAATTCGAAATCCACCGAAAAATAATTTTAGCGTATATTGACTCGCTGGCTGGAGCTAGTCGAATTGAACATGTCCTATTCCACTAGTATCTAGGAAATGTGTCTGTTGACTAGCTACTAGTCAAATTGCATAACAGTTTGTTGATTGTTTACGACGTCGTCACCGTAGTAATTTCACGTTTGCAACTAACTCCTGTATATAGGGTGACTAGTTGCGCGTCTAGCTGCATCACACTTTCGGTGACGACGTCGTAACAACGCATAGTCAGCCATTTACATGACACTGTTTTCGTTGTTTATTACGTGTCGTCGCCTATGGTGATTTCTCGAATGCAACTTTACTAGTACTAGTAGCTCGCCAAATGTGACTGTAGCTAAAATATTACAAAATATTATTATATTAAAATATAACATTAATGATCGAATGAAGTGTGTAAGTGGGAAAGATCCGAGGTAGGTCCAGCATCATTTTTAAAATCTTATTCTGTTTCACTTGCAGTTTTTGCAAATGGGACGGAGCTAGAGTTCCCCAAGCAGCGGCCGCATAAGTGAAACTTGATTGGAATATCATTTTATACAAAAGTAATTTATTATCTGTTGAAAGCGATGATTTCCTATTGATAAGTGGATATAAGATTTTTATAAGAAAGTCGGCCTTTTTAAGCAGAGCATCCGTATTTGCTTTGAAAGTAAGCTTCTTATCAAGACGAACACCTAAATATTTAATATGCTCTTCACACCAATGGATTTTTTTACCATCAAGATTAAGTGGCGCAGATGGGAGGAACTCTGGCTTGCGCTTTCTTGTAAAGTAGTAGATAGCTTTTGTCTTATCAGAATTAATTTTTATTTTCCACCGCGAGAAATATGTTTTTAAGATGTGAAATCCGTTCGATAGAGCTTTAGTAATTATCTCCGGAGATGATGAGGAACAAAGTAGCGCTGTGTCGTCAGCAAATAAGCAGATATTGCAATTTATCGGAATTGGAATGTCACTCGTAAATATATTATAAAGTGTTGGGTTAAGTGCGGATCCTTGAGGAGCTCCAGCCAGAAGCGGAAAAAGAGAAGATTTTGAACCATTCAAATTTACAAAGAAAAAGCGATCAGAGAGGAAGTCGAGAATCAGTTTTGTTAAATACAATGGAAAACCGTATGAATGCATCTTAAAAATGAGACCTTCGTGCCAAACGCAGTCAAAAGCTTTTTCGATGTCTAGGGTTAGCATTCCGGTAGAATTTTTCGACTCGAAACTTGATTGAACTATGGACTTTATTCTTGAAATTTGGTGAACCGTGCTGTGTTGCCCTCTGAAACCGAATTGCTCGTTGGGGAGTATCCCCTTTTCCAATAATACTACTTCAATGCGATATTTGATTATCCGCTCAAAAAGTTTACCAATATTACTTAGTAGGCTTATGGGGCGATAACTGTTTAGTTGAGACTTGGGTTTGTCAGGTTTCGCAATGCAAATTAATAAAGCTATGTTCCATGCCTTTGGGAAATGGGTAAATTTTAAGCAGGCGTTGAAAATGTGGCATAAATAGATGTGTGACTTTCTGTGCATGTTTTTAAGCAAATGCATTGGCAATGAATCCGGGCCAGGAGCTTTATTGGTTTTTGAAAGTTTTATCGCTTTCTTGATGGCGGATAGTGGTATAAATTGCGTTTTTAATTTCGTCAATAGTAACAGAAACTGAGTTATTTGTCTCTTCATCACCTAGATGGTTCGTAGCAGAGTGCTGACGATGGAAATGCGCTGCGAAAGCTTCAGATTTTTCGGCGTTTGTTATAAGAATGGAGCTAGATTCAGAAATCGGTGGGATCAAGGTTCGGCGTTTTTTTAGCGCCTTTGTAATGTTCCAAAAAGTTTTGCTTCCTTTATGGAGTGAAAATATACGCTGACTCCAATGCGAATCTCTTAACTTTTGAATCTCATCATCTATTTGACATTTTAACCGTTTCATTTCAAATTTATAACGAGAATTTCTGGAGCGTTGCCATATCCTACGGCAGAAGTTTCGTTCAGCTATCAACCTCTTCGCTAATGGCGAAAGTTTTAGTACAAACTTTAAAAAAATTTTAAAATCGGTTTATTATCAAAAATTCAAATGGTGAAATGGTAACGGTACTTTCAACTGACAAATCTGCAAAGTTGACAAAAGTTGCCTCATTATGTTAGCTTTCAACATGTAAAAATAAAGGGCCTAGGATTTTAAAATTTGCGAATTTAACATTTCAAAGGAAAAAAAGGTGGTTTTCATATAAAAGACGTTTAGGCTATGTGCAAATAAATTTTATTCATATTTATTATACGATAGTTGCATGTTTACCAAATAGAGCCGCCGAAATAATTATAAGTTCACCCATAAAAAGCTTCAAAAATCAAAAAATTAAATTAAATATTAAATCGATCGACTAGAAATAATACTTCTCATAGGTTATAAGATTAAAAAAAAGTACATCCAGTTAAAGAAAATAGAAAAATTTCATAAAATTTTATTGCGAAATAATTATAAATTCATTTCGAAATATTGCTAAAAAATAATTGAACGATTTTAAATAAATTAATTTCCTGTCGGTCCTCCATTATTTCCAATTACCTGGAAAGCTCGTCTTGGGACTGAATTTACTAGGTTTTCCAGGATATTTTGGTCAATTTCTTCCCATGAGTTCCGATACGGTCTGATATGGTTTTCATGGGCGTAAACCTTCCTAACAAGTATTTCCCATAAATTGTTGAGGTCGGGGCTACGGGCTGGCCAATCAAAAACTGTAATGTTTTTCTCTTGGAACCATTCTGTTGTCGTTTGCGCCCGATGGATACTGGCATTATCCTGGTGGAAAATAAATTCCGGTTCAATAATTGACTCGGCATGGTCAATGAGCGATATCTCTAATATCTCCACATAATCACTCTCGGTCATTTTTGGTTTCTCTCTCTGTACCGTAACACCTTGTGGGGCATGGTGCGTTCACTCAGCCGTTTATAGGCTACTTAGAGTCAACGTTACATTGCATATAGAGGAGTGTATATAATGCTGCAAGCATACTATATATTTGCTGGGCCACGCCGAGATTCGATCTCCGGACCTCTAGATTACTAGCATCGTAGTGTGCGACTCAACCAAGTGAGCCACAGAGCGTGATTTTCGGTTTAACACAGGCCAAAGGCAATCTACCTGCTAATGAAAATGCACCCAAAATCATCACAAAGCCACCACCAAAGTTTCTTTTTCTCGTCCTAAATGCAGTGGCGGATTTACACATTTGCCGCTAGTAGGCTGTTGACATTTAGCCGCCCTTACCATGCTCTACGAGAGGGATATCAAACTCAAACCCTGGCCTGGGCCAAATATCACTGTCTTTCAGTTTAAGCCGCAGGATCCAAAATTCGGAAACGTCTACAGAAATTAACGATTATTTTCGAAATTTGATTACACAAATAGTTCTTTTAAAATATGACTATAAATCTAAGTCGCTAACGACCTCGGGATCCTGAAAAAATGCATTTTGTTTTTCGAAAATGTATCTCAAACGAATTTATAAATTTTAAACAAGAAATTAAAAGACCAAAATTTGTTTACGTAAATTAACTTCGGACAGAAAGTTGGTTTTAAATAGGCAAAAATTAGTTTGTGATATGGTGTGAAAAAAACGGGTGCACTAGTAAAGCGTGATAAACTAAATGGGATGGGAATGAAATTTTAATGTTTACAAAATTTACTATTTCCTCACCAAATAAAGGATTTCGGGTCTTTTTTAAATAAATATTAATTCAAGATACTCTCGTCCCATAGTCTGAAAGGTAGCAAACGAATTACATTGCAAACGCTGCAAATGACTATCGGATTCGGCAGGGCCACTACCATTTTTCTGAACCGAATCTTAGGACGAAACTATTTCACGAAGGAAATTGATATTTTCCTGCACAAAAAGGCATGTTTTAAAGTTATATGTTCGGGTTCTTCCACATTTTCATTTGAAACAAATAAAAATAAAATTTGAAAGTTGACACAAATCCAATGTTTTCTTGCACTCTGAACATATTATTAGCCACCTATTTTACAAGTCCCATTTCTTTCATTTTGACGCATTTTTGCTTATGATTTTGAGTTTTTACATTGGGCCGAGTACAGGTCATAACAGCTCACCTTTCATACGAATTGGACAAAACAAAACTTCAAATTTGGTTTTGGAACTACTTGAATAAACTGTCATCAACGTCACTTCTAAAATACAGTTTTTAATTTCAAGTTCATTGTTTGATATTTTCCTACATTTCCGGTTTGGATGAAGTTATTCGAATGAAAGTTTGCAGACATAATTCCCTATGACATTTCCTAAAAACCCTCATAAAAATTTTCATATTTGCAGACCTAAGAAGGGCTACACACGCACAAATTAAAATTTCACAAATTTACTATTATTTACTTTTTCTTCGCAAATGTAAGCAGACTTAGTATTTAACGTGTATCAGCTCATATTAACTTTGTGCAAAGTTTCATATCGGTACCCCCATAACTGTTTAGACGCCCATAACTTCGTTACCGTTACTTTAAACTGGAAAAAATTAAAAGATATAAATCAAATCAAAGGACTCGACGAGTGCGAGCCCTTTGATTTGATTTTCCATACGTCCATCTCCGATAAGAAATAAAAAAGTCACCTCTTCGAAAAACCCCGTTATCTTTGCTCTACCAACTTCTAAGGTATTCGTGCCGAAGACTGTTACCATTCTACACATTCCTAGCAAATTTTAAGTGAACTGGCGGACAGACAGACGGACGGACCAAATCGATTTCATAAGGGTTTTTGAAAATTTTTTTTAAAAAACCCTACAAAAGAGATTTGTTGCGAATTTTGCGAATTTTAGCCTGCAAGCAAATTATAAGAAGCCTTTTCGCTTTTCGTTCTAAATAAATAAATCGTTCCGTTGTTTGACGCTCTGAGATAACGGTGACAAATAGTTCTTCACTTAATGTGTCTCACTGAGGTAAAAACACACTTCACGAGAAGAATAAGTGCTATATGGCATGGCGTTGAAATTTGTTATTTGCTCCAAATTTGCCGCCCCGTAAAATCTGCCGCCCTAGGCTCCAGCCTTCTCAGCCTACTGGTAAATCCGCCACTGCCTAAATGGTGCCAATAATATTGAACACCATCGGGGCCATTCAGATTAATCTTCTTTTGGTCACTGAAAATAACGCTTTTCCACTTTTCGCCGAAATTCATATGTTTTTTGCTCCATTGAAGACGCTTCGCCTTATGATATTGTGTCAAAAGTGTTTTTTTCTGCCTTTTGATGAATTTGCAATCTGCAATTTTTCGGTTTGAAAGGCCGCAATCCTTATTAGGGATGTCAAAAACCGGACGGTTAGTCCGAAAACCGGTACTTTCAAAACGGTTAACCGGTTTATTTTCGGTTTTTTCCTCCTCCGGTTTTAACCCGGTTAAAACCGAAAAAATAAAAATCTTTCAAATTCATAAAATTTTCCATATTTTCTTGATTTTTCAGTCAGCAATTCTATTACTTGTCCCCTATAAAAAATTGCGTTTTCAAATTTCAGCCCTTAAACATATTTTCGAACACTCTCCTTATGACTATAGGGGCGCCATAGAAACTTACTTATTTGAAGGGTCAATAAAAACCAAAGTAGGTACTTCATAGTTATTGTTTTAATTCTTTCTATTTAAGAATACATATTCCAAGTTTTTTTTCATACTGTCATGAAAATGACATCAGTTAAATGGCGACCCCCTTTGTGCATAAACTGATAAGTCGATTTTTGAAGTTCGTCACCACTCTTTGCAGCATATCAATCGGTATGTTAGCAATGGCGTCGCAAATGAAACGTTTTTAGGTGAGCTATGGTCCGTGATCGATCGACATAAGCCAAGGATTTCAAATAACCACATAAAAAAAAAACGGCATGGAGCAAATCTCGAGAGCGTGCCGGTCATGGGAAATCGCCTCTCTGAGAGATTAGGTGGTCCTGGAGGAGTTGTCGCAACAAAGTTATTCAGCCTGCAGTGTTTGCTATGGCTCCATCTGTGACTGAAACCGCACGTCCCTAACGTTCGTTTAAAAAAATCCGCGATCGTGCGACCGTTAGAAAAGAAACTCTCGACAGGGAAGGCCTACTGCTCTCTACACCAGAGCATGATGGCGACTGACCAGAATTGGAAACAACCTTGGGAACTTCCCCTTCTCACCCATCTACCCACCCAACTCACAGCTCAGAAGTTTTTTTTCTTCAAATAAGTAAGTTTCTCTGGCGGACCCTGTGCATGCATTTTGATTTGATTTTGCATACGATACGAACAACACCATTACGAGTGTGTTTTTACTACAATTCTAAGCAAATTAATGAAAAGACTCGATTAACCGAAAAACCGGTACTTTGGGCCCGGTTAAAACCGGACGGTCTAACCGGCTTTGCCAAAAAACCGAGAAAAACTGGGTTATGACCCGGTTTTTGACATCCCTAATCCTTATTCGCTATTATTGCACCTTCGACTGTAAGGGAGACGCCACGTGGCATGTTGCCAGAAAAAAAAATAAACTGAAACAACCAGTAGTTAAAAAAAGTCTTTGTTAAGTTTCGTTTAGATGTTACCAGACTGTTTCCCACAAAAAAAAAGACGATAAAAAATACTTCCGGTGCGAGAAATTGAAAAGTAACGGACGTGAACGTATAAATGTTTTGCAACACTTAACGCACGATTCGGACACCATTGGGTCTTCAGTAAAACTGACGGAAATGATTTCTCCAAAGTAGCAGTATTTCGAAACGGAAGTTTGTAAACAATATAATAAAAATAATTTTCGAAATTTATAACGGACCAGGATTTATTAGAAGCGAAAATTGGCAGAATTTGTGTGTGGTGTAGCAGAAAGAAGCGAAACTAAAAGCTTTTCCATTTTAAATTAATTTCGAAGTGAAAACTACAAATATTGTTCAAAATGTCCTCCTTCGTGTCGGATACAAACTGAACATCTTCTGGCAACTGATGCGACAGCCCGGAGAACTTTTTGCTTATTTCCTCTCAAATGGTTGCACGCTCTTTTAATTTTCCGAATCAGTTGTTCCCGCGACGATTTTTCAAACTTCCCCATACATAGAAATCAAGAGAAGTTAAATTAGGACTTCTTGCAGGCCATGGAATAGGCCCACATCGTCCAATCCTAAAACGATTAAAAGTTTGTGTTCGTAGAGACGACTCATGTGATGATCACTCAGCGATTGCAGTTAAACCACCGGTTCTGAGCACTATACGCGCTTATTTTCTATACGGACTACGATCGCTGAGCGATCATCACATGAATCTCTCTACGAACACGTACCTTTAGTCGCTCAACCTCGAACGACGCGACGCTAGTATCACATTGGCTCTGCGATAAAGATTGAAGAACGCTTAAGGTACGTGTTCGTAGAGACGACTCATGTGATGATCGCTGAGCGATCGTAGTTCTGCATCAAATCCCGAGCCATATTTACATATTTTTCTAATGGTGCTACTTACCTTATATCGACTATATGACCTAAAAGAACGTGTCTGTATAGAAAATATACGCATATAGTGCTCAGAACCGGTGGTTTAACTGCGATCGCTGAGGGAACTTCACATGAGTCGTCTCTATGAATAATGAACATTTTTTAATAATAAAAACAAAATTGTGATACAACTGGACGGAATTTGACAAAAAAAGACAAAAATTAATAATAATACATAATCTTTTGTTATGGAAGGGACAGAGCGTTTCATATTAATGTTTTAATTTAAATCGTCCCTATTCATGATAAATTAGCGCATCGGAGTCATTTTGATTATTGAACCTCTCATAATAAAATAAGTAAAGTAAATAAACGGCCCGAAGACTCTTCAAAATAATTACCGAACATAACGTTTTTAGAATAATTTTAATAAATATGTTGCCGTAACAATATATGAATGGATGATTTTAATTAACGATTAAAAAACATTTTCACAATTCATACACCATCTCATACTTTTTTTAATCGAAAAAAAATCTCTTCATAAAAACTAGAACACCCACATTCAATAATAATCATCTCGTCGACTTACAAGAAAATTCTGAAAACGTATCCCCAACATGATTTTTCCAATAATGAAAAACAATAGTTTCGCAAATACCAACCAACCGACATTGAGCGAATATTATTGATATGAAAACGCATCGACATGTATGTGAAAAGTTCAAGGTTTTTCTACAATATTTCAGTTTTCATTCCATTGTCGTCGAGTGGAAAGATTTTTCCTCTCGTCTATAGTGAAAATTGCATTCTTATCATTTTGTGGCGTATATGGTTGCGGAGAAGAAGGAGTTCATTAGTTTTATGGCGTTCAATTGTTTAGTCGACCCAGATTTTTATTTTTCAAATAATTCATATCTGTATGATGTATTGTTATTCGCTTCTCTTGTAAGTGGAATTAACGAAAAATATTGAATTGGTTTTGAATAATTTCATGAAAGGTTGCTATTGTTTGGTTATACCAAAAGTCAACGTCAAGCTGCAATGAAACCGGAGCGGTTCACCTTAACGGGGGTTTATGTCAGTGGCGTAGATAGCTTTTCGGAGAGGAGGGGATCATTTTGCAAGATTTCTTGTACTTTTACATTTATCAAATGTTCCATTTCAGAATAACAATTTCTGGATTTATTACACTTCAAATTAGCAGTTTTTTTTTTAGCTAAACACTGAGTCCTGAAAATATTGCATCGATAATTTTGTTTTTTTTTTTTTACTACGGTGAGTGAATCCGCAGTATTCCAATTTTCGTACAAATCTTTGCTACTCTGATTGGAGTATCAGAGCTAAAACCTCGACTAGTGGAATGGCTGACAACCGTATCACACTTCGAATTCAGTTGTCTTTGAATCGTTGTTGATTACACGCATGGTCATCAACGCACCATGCTCCACTAGGAGTTAGGGTAAAACAATATATATTTGCTATAAATTGCGAGGCCCTAGCTACCATCCAATAGTCTGAAAAGGAGACCAAAAATGTGAGTAGAACTTAAAATTCGGACTGTTAAACATTTTTAATTTTAATTTATTTGCTCCTTAATTTAAATCTCAAAAACCTCGTCACAAACATGTCCACAGGGACATACTTTATTTTCTGGTACACACTACTTCCTTTTCTATTTCATATAGTAGAAAGCTGTAAAAGAAAATCGGTCGAGTCTCTGATGCTGGTAAAATATTTTACAGTTAAGTTGATTTCCGGTACAGTATAGCAGACTAAGGCTCGTATTTATAAACATACCTTAACTCAAGGAGACCTTTAGTCAAGGATGCCGAAATTCAAAAAATTAAATGTCATTTCCAGTAGTTTTTCGTTAATTTTTTACACACGTTGAATAATTCCAGCAAAAAGTTTACTTTTGCATTGTTTTACATACCTAAAGTAATAAAAAAAAGTGCAACCGAAGGGGGGGATTGATCTCCTTATTCCCCCCCCCTTATCTACGCCACTGGTTTATGTTATGCAGTTGTTCACAACAATTTTTTTTACCAATTTAAAACTTCATATTCGGAATGCACCGAGACTTCTTGGGCGAATCCCTGGATGTCGGACGCAAAATGGCAGCGGATTGTCGACTGGAAATAGATAAAAGAGCATCTAGCATAGTCATTGTCCCAACATTGAGCCCTAATATCGTTTGAAAACTTTAAAAGTTTGAGGTTGTGAGAGGAGAGCTGCATGTAAGAATGATGGAAACACCACAAGTAAGACCCAAAAGTAATGGCAATTCGTTGCGGTATTGTTCGACCAGGTATCCGTTGGGGACAAGTCCCCTCAGTTGATATGCAAAGTTGTGTCCCTGTCAATACATCGGTTCGACCTTAAGTTTTTTTTAACAACTAAACAATGCAACGGACGACTATACAGTTTTTGTTTCAAGGTCATATTTATTGTATTTCGATTAATAAGCTTGGAAAAAAATAATGTCTTCTTTGAGCTTATTTTGAAGTCCAAAACTTGCCTGCAGCCCACACTCCCTTTGCTTGCCTTTGAGAAGACGCAGGAGAAATTTGGCTACAACTACCCTTATGTGTAAAATTCTTCTGATAAAATCCTCTGAGCTCAGAATAGATCAGTGATTCCCAATCTTTTTCAGTCCGCGCCCCCTTTGCAAAGTTTTCTGAGACTGGCGCCACCCGTGAAAATTTTGGCCAAAAACCGGAAATGAGTGAGGTCATTTTTGTATTTCCGCCATTAGAATATGCTGGTACATCCATCTTAGAGGCCCAAAGATGTTTTGATATTGTTGAAATGCTGTTTCTAATACCGTTTGATACGTGTGAGCAGTAATCTTATTGCTTTGGAAGCTCAAAGGTATCGCTCCGTAATAAGAGACAGCTCCCTAAAACATGACGCTACCTTCTCTGCTATGATGCCTTGACAAAAACCGTTCGTTTTTACGCAGATCGTGAGATAGAAATAATACCCATCTGACCCATTCAGGTTGAATTTCTTTTCATCCGAGAAAACTACCCTGTTCCACTCCTGTCGCCATGACATATTTTGGCGAGCAAAATCCAGACGATGGCTTTTCCTCTTTTATGATTTTTTTTTCGTTTTAGGTGTAAGGAATTCCTTATTACACGTTGCACTGTTGATAAACTATAGCTGTAACGCCGACTTTAGCTCCAATTCTAGCCGCTGATAGTGCAAAATTAGAGACGGCTCGCAGAATTGCCCTTTTCTCTTTGGCGGTTAGGGCACCTGGCGTACGCCCTTTCATGTTTCGTCCATATCCACTTTTATTTTTTAACCCTAGAGAGATAATCATATTTTTTACCCCTGAAAAGATAATCATACGTCGATTCGACGTGTTGCTAGTTAACATCCTTATAACTTCTTTGTTAAGAGTAACATGTTGTTAAAAGGTAGATATATAATCATTTGTATTTAATATTAATCTGTTAAACTCGTGGTTTTGCAAAATTATCATTTGTTTGTTTATATAATATTAATTTTAAAAAAGTGGTACTAGGAGAAAGTGGACTGTCCTTTCAGTAGATTAAAATAAAGGATATCTTTATTGAAACAGGCTTTTAGTGGTTATATCCAAGTGAATACACATTCACATTATGAAGATTTACAAAAATGTCAATTCGGAGCAATTAAAATATTTTTCAGTACAAATTTGTTAAAGATAATCATACGTCGATTCGACGTATATTTGACTTATGACCCCCAATATCTTAGGCTGTGTGGCACCCAAGCCAATAATTTTGCCACGTAATTACGCCTACAGACATGAATTGAGTTAAATCTTGGAACCAACAAATTATGAAGCTTCACTAATGAGATATAATAAAAAGAAAAATTTCTGTACGTCGATTCGACGTAGATTATCTCTCTAGGGTTAAACAGTTAAACACAGCCGTTTTACTTTTTTTTTTTACTATTTTCTAAATTTTGCGTAAACTATATTGTTCATTTCTCAAAACATCGATTTGAGCTATTTGCGAGGTTTTTAATGTTTTTGCTCTATTCATGATTACCGAAACTTGCAAAAATTAAAGTCAAACACAAAAACAGGTAGGATGTGACGCTAGCACTTTCGAAATCACGACCGAATCGCAACTGTCCCTATTCAAGTGACCCAATTTTGAACATAGAATTTATTAGTAAATCAGCATAATGTTGATGAAACATAACTGTTGTTATTAAATGTTTCATATTTTTTCTCGCAAACTATACATAATAGCCTTTGTAACCAAATATTGAGTTATGCTCTCTGCTGCAAGGAAGAGGATATTTTGAGATAAACAACTCTCGAAAAGGCTGTCCCTCTTCAAGTAACCGGGAGTGTAGTTCACTACGTGCTAGGTTGCGGACTTTAATGTTTGCTTTCTGCGGTTAATTACTGTTAATGTTTATAATTTCTGAAAGCTGTCAAAATACAAAGACATATGATTCGCCATAAATTTGAGCAATTACACACTGATCTGCGACAGAAGTCCAGATTAATTTTTTGTAATATAAATTATGATCAAGTCCAATGCCCACAAAAATGTTCAAAAACATATACTATCAATTCTCCCAATTTAATTTTTCTGGGATAGATGTAATGTTTTTGACGCAACATACAAAGTAGCACCAGATCTTACAGACGAATAGCTGCATCAACTGATAGGAAGGCATAGAATCTTGATTTCGAGAAGGTTTTCGACAATATGAACCAAGATTGAATAAGGGCGGCCTGCGCAAAAAGGGTGTCCCATCGATGGCACTGATCGTCGCATAAAATAAGCCTAGTGCGCTTTTGGTGTGTTGTTCGGCAATTCCTGTCTTAGTCGAATTTTAAGCGGATACAATTTCAGATGCCTGTTGGCGAATGGAATCGCAATCGAAAGTGCCAGTGGAAACCCTTTTCCCAAAGATGCCGAAAAGGATTCACCCGTTCCTACTGCGACCGGAACGACCCATGCCTCGGTATGGTCAAGAGTCGTAACGAACCCCTTCGACCCAAGAAGAGGAAGGAAACTATATGCCATTCTTTCAACATCGTTTTTCGCTTGGGGCGCAGTCCTGGCCGGCCCAGTTGCTCCTCGCACTACTAATACGTGCCGGCATTGAATCAAATTCAATTGTACAGCCGCACCAACGCATCAAATGATCCTGAGTTTTGCGAAACAGTTATACATTGGTCT
Organism: Microchrysa polita; assembly: GCA_949715475.1. Taxonomy (NCBI): domain Eukaryota; kingdom Metazoa; phylum Arthropoda; class Insecta; order Diptera; family Stratiomyidae; genus Microchrysa; species Microchrysa polita. Next base: position 17,031,298 of record OX454415.1, read on the forward strand.
AAACTCTATAGCGTTACGCAAAGCCGACACCATTTTATTAAAATCAAAGCACATAAATAAAAAAAAACACACTCAGGAACTTTTTACTAATTATAGAACATACACAATCCTATCTACTCCTACATATCACAAAAGCTATATCCTATTTCCAACAGTATATTTTTTTTACTTTGAAACGTGGCGCACCAACGCAACACAAAATCCCACAGACAACAAAAAAAATCCTTTCGGTCGTTCCATCTATCACGACAATGAAGTTATTTGAATTCATTTTAAATCACAACCGCTACGTGTTTGGCAATTTAAATACAAGACAACTCAAAGCCTACACAAAAGCGCGTCTCAGATTCCGGACGTGAAATAAGATTTTTTCAGAATGTCGATTCGTCTTTTTTCGTTTTTATTTTCCTGCGGGTGGATTTCACCCAGTGGAATTTGTTTCATGTAATTCGCGACTTTCTAGTATTTTCTGCGTGGCATGGCGATACATAGTCCCGTAAATAAACATCGTGAACATATTTCAAATAAAAGTGCCAGCAATGAAGAATAAATGCCACTTGAGAACGTAATTATCGTGAACCACAATAAGAGTTATAGGGAACATGGGAAATGAAAGAAATCGCGCATGTTACCGCAAGTATTTTGGCGTGGCATTTGTTACGTATGCGTACGTAACATAGGCACAGGCAGGGTGGCAAGTTGGGTTTTATAGCTAACTGTATAAAGGAAATTAAATTTAGAATCCCTATCTAGAGATAGGGATCTTATTTTTAGGATATTTACCAAAATGCAAAATTTAGGCGAAATCATGTTTAAATAAGGAAGTGAATTCTAGAGATAGAAATAATCTTAAGAAACCCTTCGCATTGTTGATTTATTCTGTTTTCAAATAAGTGTTGTTTTCGATTTATTTTCAAAATATAAAAAAAAAAACATCAATACACCGCATCAACTTTTAATATTGTTGGAAGTTTGAACAAAATATTTACGAACAGTTTTCATAAATTTATCCAATATCCAACTTAAATAACATTTGCCGATAGCAATCAGCTGTACATGACACGATGCATCAAAAATACAAATAATTGCAGCGCACTTTAACGAAAAGACCTTTCAACTCATGAAGGATATGACGTGTTTACAACTTCCATCACATTTCGTATCTTCATCTTAGATCTTTCGCCAGGGAAAGAGTAAACACTTTGCGTTCTTTTCTTATTGCTTTCATCAATACTCCTGCAAGTTTCTTCCTTTTTCTTCCATTCTGGCTGCCGGAATGAAAGTTACACATACTCGTACATACATGTTGCAACAGCAAACCGTTGAAATTGTGTTCTTGAACCTCCTTTTAAGCACGCTCCCACATCATCGTCGCCTAGTATGAAACTTCACACATCTTCCAACAATATTGTAACGAATCGGACGACATAAGGTGCAGGCATATATCCTTCGTCACCTGCAATTACTCCAAAGGCGCGAATACCTGGTGACAACGAATATAGGTATACATATGTACGTTTGTCGTCATTTCTCTGTGAAAGTAGGTACACTATGTACACACTTGGGGCAATGACGTGTTTGATGGAGCACCATACTAAGGACAAAGTTGTTAAGGGTGATTGCTCCCGGCTTTCACTTGCCACTTGTTCTATTGTCCTTAATATGCAGACGGCTGTACTATACCATACTTCAGAGGGCTTTAATGTCAGATGGCCTGACGACTTCATGTCGTGACAGCCTTCCTCTTCTTTTTCTTTCTTCGCACGTTGAAATGTGTTTACATTGAAAATGGCAAACAATAGAACGAATTTCAGCAACGATAATATCGCTCTGTGACAACATGTTTTGATGGTGAAACTAATATGTCCAATGGCGGGAATTGAACGACAACGAAAAAAGGACATGTACTTTGTTTGGAGAGCTTTTCATGAATCATTAATGCAGACAGTTCGTTTATCTTGTTTAGATGTTATCCGATGACACTATACATTTAAAGGGTTTTCCAATAGGGACGCTTGATCTTTGAAATGAAAAAAAAAATACATGTAGGAGAGATATTTGCGAATTTTTTTTTTTATTTGAAAGGTCCATCGACCCCATTACATATGGAATATGACATCATTCAAATGACCGCCACGGCTTCGGTTGGTGGCGCGCACACGAAAGGTCCAATTTTCGATGACTCTGGCGCACAAATCGGGCTGTATTTGATCGATGGCGTGGCGTATGTTAACTTTGAGGGCATCGGTGGTTTGCGGTTTGTTGGCATAGACCTGCGACTTAAGAAAACCCCACAAGAAAAAGTCCAGCGGGGTCAAATCGCACGATCTCGGTGGCCAGTTCACGTCGCCTCCGCGCGAGATGACCATGCCCGTAAATTGCTCGTGCAGAACATCCATCGTAGCGTGTGCTGTGTGGCACGTAGCGCCGTCCTGTTGAAACCACATGTTGTGCAGATCCATATTCTCGATTTCAGGCCAAAAGAAGTTGGTTATCATCGACCGGTATACAGCCCGATTTGTGCGCCAGAGTCATCGAAAATTGGACCTTTCGTGTGCGCGCCACCAACCGAAGCCGTGGCGGTCATTTGAATGATGTCATATTCCATATGTAATGGGGTCGATGGACCTTTCAAATAAAAAAAAAAATTCGCAAATATCTCTCCTACATGTATTTTTTTTTCATTTCAAAGATCAAGCGTCCCTATTGGAAAACCCTTTATTTGCTTTGATCGATTTTTCCGAAATTGATTTGGGGGTGATGTTTTATGATAGATTTCAATTTACACAGTTATAAGTATAGCTTGTTTTTATACCCATCACTTTATAAGTTAAAAGCTACATGGCAGTGTCATGCAATTTGTAACGTATTAAGGGAAACATCTGCAAACTGTATAAAATATAATATAATTGATCAATTTGACGAGAGTCATGAGGCCATTAGACTGCCTTACAAACCCCACACCGGAAAGTAGATTTTTCTAATGCCGCACACACACACAGAATCCGAATCCATTTTTTTAAATTCTTCATTTCGTCAAAACCATACCTTCTCTTGAATTTTGACAGAACGAAGAATCCAAAAAATGGATTCGGATTCTCCGTTCGTGTGTGTGTCCTAAGAAAAATATTTATTTATGGCCATCAAATATACAAACCATAAGAATAGATGCATGATAAATTCGGCAAAAATGTTCTAATAATGGCCAAGGAACTTGGAAAACTTGGAAAAGTCAAGTGTGACGTTTCCGCATGTAGAGATTCCGCAATCTTTTAAAATTGTTGAGTTGTCTGGAGTGCGTTCCTTAATTCACTCGTATTCAAATGATGACTACAGCTCATCTCTAACTACTGTCATAGTTGTGAGCTTTGTAACTCTCGGAGTTTTAGAACGACGGAAAGTGAGCTTGCGTAACTATTTTTACTCAGATCGTATAAAAGGAACGCGCTCCTACTTTTGTAGATTTGGTTTGCTCGTTAGACACATAACCGTTTATTTCGCTCTGGGCCAATCAAAGATAAGGATGCTGCACTGAAATGCCCAAAGAGGATCTGAACTATCTCATTACTGTGCACGGTTAGTCTAGTCTTGTGTCATACCGCCACTACATTTGCCGCTCTCGGCTCCTTAGTAGAAATAGTAATAGTTGCATACACATGGTAGACAAAACGTTAGCCGAACATGAGGGTTAAAACCCCTCTGGAATTTTTTTCAAAACTCTCTAACCTGCAATGATGCTCGCTTATTTCCTTCGGCTGGGGATTTTTTCCAGAATGCGTGTAAAATGTTTTCCAACTACATTTTCTACTTTTTTTCCCATTGTCGTTCGTTTTGGAAATAATAAACGAATATTTGGCGTGACTTGGCGTAAAAACGTCATACCGAAAGAAAAGTTAGTATTTTCCTGTTTTTACGCTAGGCACTACAATTTTACGTACATAACAGAAGTGAAGTTTTGAAAGGGGTATTTTGCCTTATCTGCGTCTTTCGAATTATCTAGCATTTTTGCGGTTTCCGTCCTCTGGTGCAAAAGAATTGGAATTTAATTCTATGCCACCTCTTACAATCTAAGTTACGCAAAATCGGCATCTGTGGCACTCCACTAAATTTGTTAACAAGCTATTTGTCAAAACGGAAACAATCCGTGAAAGTATTATAACACCTAAAGCGACTGGGCTGACAATCAGCCATATGGCCTCCCTCAAAACACAGTCCTCTCCCCGTTACTGTACCTATTATATGTCAATGATTTATGTAACTTGACTACTTTGGAAAACAAAATTATTGCCTTCGCCGATGACACGGTCTTAGTCACCTCTGCCAGGACTTGTTCAGAAACTTTCTCCCACTCCAATGAAGATTTCAAGGCTGTGAAAAGATGGCTCGAGATAACAATCTCCACCTAAATATAACAAAAACCAAGGCTGTAACATTCTCAACCGACGGAAGAAAATAGAAAACTACACCATGACAACTGTTAGTATAGTGATTTTAGCTGAAAAAATGATGAAACCCAAACATCCAAAAAAAGAGCTGACTTTTGATGCCAAATTGTTCTATGGCCTGACCGCATTACGCAGTAAAAAGTTAGACTTTTTTGCGCGTCACATTTGGGGGGGAGGGGGTGGCAAAGGGGTGAAATTATGATTTTTCGCCAATATCTTGTTAACTGTAATATTTACAGCAAAATGTTCTGAGGACGATTTCAACTACACAAAATTTCCTTTCTAATGATATATTATATCATATACCTTCTCTTGGCAGATTATATACTAGACCTTAAAACATTTGGTGTAATTTAGATTTTTTGATAGTTACATTTGGCGCTCTAGCTCCTGAAGTAATTTAATTGGAGCCATGGTAATTGGGATAACTATTCCTAACAATATATAGCTGTTCCACACGGAGACTCAGGCTGTCCTGACAAAGCATTCCCCTATACTCCCTATTAACATTTAAAAAAAAGACATGCCTGTAACTTTTCGCCGAATCACAGCAGGCGGGAAAAATTTTGGTAAACGTTAAGGCTAAGTCCCATTAGACTCCCCACCAAATATTACTTCGATCGGATTAAAACAAAGGGTACCTTCCATACAAAATGACCGGAAAATTGCCTACGAGCAAAACTTTAATTTTGGTTGACTTGTTCCCTTATTTCTTAATAAACTAGTGGCATTTAATTTGAATAATTTGTATGGGAGGTACCCTTTGTTTTAATCCGATCGAAGTAATATTTGGTGGAGGGTCTAATGGGACTTAGTCTTAACGTTTACCAAGATTTTTCCCGCTTGCTGTGATTCGGCGAAAAGTTACAGGCATGTCTTTTTTTTAAATGTTAATAGGGAGTATAGGGGAATGCTTTGTCGGGGCAGCCTGAGTCTCCGTGTGGGACAGCTATATATTGTTAGGAATAGTTATCCCAATTACCATGGCTCCAATTAAATTACTTCAGGAGCTAGAGCGCCAAATGTAACTATCAAAAAATCTAAATTACACCAAATGCTTTAAGGTCTAGTATATAATCTGCCAAGAGAAGGTATATGATATAATATATCATTAGAAAGGTAATTTTGTGTAGTTGAAATCGTCCTCAGAACATTTTGCTGTAAATATTACAGTTAACAAGATATTGGCGAAAAATGATAATTTCACCCCTTTGCCACCCCCTCCCCGCCAAATGTGACGCGCAAAAAAGTCTAAATTTTTACTGCGTAATGCGGTCAGGCCATAGAACAATTTAGCATCAAAAGTCAGCTCTTTTTTTGGATGTTTGGGTCTAGAGCTAAAGTCACTATACTATGTACAGTATCAATAGAATCACATTGCACTGACGTATGCAACTGCCCACATATTGAATTTAGTGATAACGTAAAATACTTAGGAATTCCTAATTGCTTCCTAAAATGGAACATTCATATCGTTCAACTTGTACAAAAACAACGGAAGACATTGTACATTTTCGGAACTATTAGATCCACTCTGACGAAAGACCAGTTGAGACAAGTATATTTTGCGTTAGTTCAATCTGCCTTGCAATATGCCATAACGGCATGGGGTGCAGCCTACGATAGCCATTAAGAATTTTTAAAACCACGCAAAAAATTATCCTAAAAACTGCTCTTAAAATCCCACTGACCTTCCCTACTGAAGATTTATTCACTTTAGTAAAAGTACTCCATATTAGGAAACTTTATGTCAAAAGTATTTTATATCATCTTTCTCTCTCTTGATTACCGTAACTCCTAGTGGAGCATGGTGCGTTGATGACTACCGTGTGTAGTCATTTTATATCATCTACCAAATAATGGTAGCCACAACTTCATTTCACATGAGGCAAACACACGCCATAGTATAATCAGACTCGTAGTCCGGCGAATGAGAAAATCAGCTTCACAAAGACAGATTACCCACACCGGTCCTTTATTTTTTAATACTCTCCCAAGCAACATCCAGGACTGATATTTTTGTACCTCAACATTTTAAATTAAAAGTTAAATTCTGGGTACTTAACTTAACGCTCAATTAATTTTTCCAACTGTTCGTACTATTTAACACTGAATAATTATGCAGCATTATGTACAGTTATTGTTATTTCTGTATATGAATATGTGGTTTCAAAACGGCGCCTTCTGCGCTAATTGGGCTTCTGGTCTGCTTGACCTAAGCAACCACTTCTACCTACCTACCTATACCTACAATAATGTTTCGTCTTTATTTTCTACTTTTATTATGTATTTTTAAATTTAACCTCAACAACGCCGCAAAGGAAGTTGGACTACATATCAACGAAAGCAAAACAAAGGCCATGATGCAATCGAAAACAAGGACGGCAGCAAATTCAAGCATCACAGTGGGGGACCTTAATATCGAGTATGTAGACAACTTCAACTATCTGGGTTGTAACTTATCAAAGGACGCCAACGAAACCGACGAAATTAAGCGACGGATACAACTAGCCAATAAGACATATTTCTCGGTCCTCCCTATAATTAATTCGAAACTTGCGCACAGGAACACGAAGCTCCGCGTATACAAAACGATCATCCGACCCGTGCTATGTTATGGCTGCGAAACATGGACCCTCACCCAAGCCTCCGAAATTTTGCTAGACCGATTCGAACGAAAGGTCCTTCGGCGAATTTTCGGGGCCGTTCGCGAGCGAGACCAATGGCGTATCCGGTACAACCATGAGTTGTATCAATTGTACGATGAGCTGGAAGTATCGAAAATCGTGAAGCTTCAACGTTTGCAATGGGCGGGGCATGTACAACGGATGGACGATAATCGCATGCCAAAGAAAGTGATGAACGCACAACGAATTGACGGAGCGAGGTTGCGTGGACGACCGAGAGCTCGCTGGGAGAACTCCGTAGGTGAAGACGCCCAACAGCTGCTGGGCTTCCGAAACTGGAGGACGAGGTCACGTAACCGCGACAATTGGAGGTCAACGATTCAGGCGGCCAAGGCCCGACGTCGGGCTATCGTGCCACATTGATGATGATGATGAAATTTAACTGAATTTTAGCATTAAAACATTACTTAGTTTGTGCCTAATGTAATATCTCCCCTTCACACAAGCTTTGCTTTCGAAGGGAAAAGCAATATTATCAAATTATTGTAATCGAATGAATGAATTGAAAACAAATTGCAATTAAAGGAATTGAATTGAATTGAATACACCCTCTCATCATATTCCCGTTTCTTCAAAATCCCGAAGTTCAATATCTCGCCAGTTAAAATCCCGCTCAATATCGCGTCTAACTAAAATCCCGCCAACTTAATATCTCGCCATTTCAATAACACGCTAATTCAAAACATATCACTTTCCAATATCCCTTACCGTAATATAAGAAAAGTATTTTTTCAAAAATCGCGATTTATGAAACTATACTTACCTTCTATGACGGGATATTAAAAAGCGGAACCACATTTATCCACACAAGGGGATATTTAAGTCCCGGAGACCCATGGGCCAGATGACTTAATTTGAAAAATAGGCGGCCTGTTCTTTCGATAGTTGAGACTTAAGTATCCCCTGTGTGACAGTCTTGTTTTATAAGGTCTCAAGTATCGCATTAGGTAACTGATGAAAATCACATAACAAAAGAATGGATTAATTTTTTTTGTTAACAATGGAAATAATTTTTGGTATTTTGATGGGATTATTTCACTATCGACTAGCTGGATTTTTAGTGTGCTGAATGTAATTTGGTTTTTTTTTAAGTGGGACAATGAACGTGCGGGATTTTGTTTGCATACCTTATTTTTTATCAATGGATTTTTCTGTTTTTCTCTAAACGAAAAATTACTAATTCGACCTAAAAATTGTTAAAAATTACTTTAAACTTTTCTACACGATGGAAACTTTTTTTTTTTTTTAAATCGAAAACCAATAATTTAGTGTAAGCAAAAGTATTTATAATAACAAGAGTTGGACCCATCCCGAAAAGAAATCCTGACTACGTCCCTGATTGTTTCTCAGCCAATTCAAAGTGGGGACAAAACTAAACTGCTAATAGAAAACGCGACTTTTATTAACTATAGAGAGTTTTAGCAAATCGTAGAACCTATGGTCTACGTCATTTGAAAAATCAATATACAAATTTGCTACCGTACTGTATACAAAACATTATACCCAGTGCCGGATCAAGCAAGCGCGAGGCCCGTGGCAAGAGTCAAGGGCGGGGCCCCTGGCTTTGTATTGAGTGATACATTTATGGAATACACTGGAACCACGATTAGTCCAACTAATAACGTATTCTAAAACTAACGCAACATTTAGCATTCACATCTACTATATTTCGGTTCATTAATTAATTTTGCCTAAAGTATAAAATATCTAAAAAATTTAGCGTATCTACTTTTGCAATTAGCCAGTGTGAAATGATGTTTAGTGTGACCTGTGGATGGTACACTTCCACTGTGACACTTTTGGCGTCAAATCAAATGCTTTAATGTATCGTAACTCTCTGACCAGCTTCTCCTTGGCTAATACTGTACGTTCAGAGAATTTCATTTTGACAAGAGTGTTTCTGTTTACTTAAGTCGAATTGATCAGCCAATTTTACCATAAAATCATAAGTACTCGGGTCGTGTGTCCCTTGTTAATTTAAGATAACAATGGCAGCGATATTACAGTGGCCCGACGGGAAAATATTGCCCATCGATGTACTGGAGACTTTGAACTTTAGCCCTAAACGAGAAATTTGTGGTTAGTTTATATATAATTCTGTTTAAACATAATTTATAACATAATTTTGCTAAATTGAAGCTTTATAGTTACATAACACTTTTTCAAAGTATGAAAAATTACCACGCCGAGTAAAGTAGTGACATGGGCTTGTAGCCTGAGTCACCGAGCTTGATAGATGTGGTGATTGTAAGAAAAAGTTGTACAAAACCGATATTTCCAACGAAAAAGAAGACATATCAATTTCTCTAAGAAGATTTTAAAGTTCTGTATTTCCAAATATGAAAAAGCATAGTATTACCAATCTTGCCAGCAAAGGGCGACAAGCATTTTTTTTAAATCGAAAAAAAAAACTAGTACCTACTTTTATATGTCAGAAGAGGAGCATTCAAGCAGCTGGTGGAAGGGCCCCAAGTCAAGGTGTTCGGCCACTGGTTGACTTACTTTTATATTGGATCGTTAAGTATACTGAATAGGGTTTTGTATGGAAAAGCATTTCTGACGACTGGCCTTTACAGCTTCGCTGGCACGTACGCTATTTTTAGTAAAAAAATGTAGATGATCAATTTTATATAAATTACGCCGAGTTTCGTCCATGCAGCTTTGAGTTTCACTTTTAATATGATTTATTGATAAAACTCTTCCATATGAAATAAACCCATAAAAAGAAATCGACTCGAGTCAAACCACACGATCTATGGCAAATTCTCATAACCGAAAAGAAATGTCTGGAATAATTTAATTGTTTCACGGGTTACATGACTTTGGCTCTGTTTTTGAAATAATTGTACATATTCCCCTCATAATCATCGTCTAATTAAGGGGAGAAAGACGAATATTGGGAAGTCGCGATATCGGCAACCAAATTTAGCCGAATCCATGCAAAGTATTTATGGGAAATTATGACACAAAAGAGGCCATTTGTCCGAAGAGTTATTACCATAAAGAAACCTTATTGGGTGTTTGTATGACTATATGTACATATTAAAATAAAAATACTAACACTAGTTTTTCGAATTTGGTTATTATTGAGTTTTTTTAAGGACAGCGCGGGGCCCCAACAAGGCGCGGGGCCCGTGGAATTTGCCACCTTCTGCCACGAAGTTAATCCGGCATTGAGTATACCACAATTTTACATTTTACAAGTAGGCGTGGGTGTATTTAAAATAAATACCAACAACATTGGATCAAGGTCACAGATGTGTTGGTGACATCCAATTTACAAGATCTTAACTGCTTTTTTGTTGAGGTGTTGAGATCAACAGCACGCTCAGCAGAGTTATTTACCCCCTAAATTACTCAGAAAAACGAGCCCAGTAAACGTAAATTTTTTTTGTACCATTATTTTAATTAGACGGCAATTTACCAGATTTCTTCACAAAAGTAAAGATATGTAATAATTAAAATAACTGGATGAATCCTATTGAGATATTTTGTATGGAATGAAATGTGTCCCGTAAATCCAATGGCACATCAGATAACATTTTAATCAGATTGTCCCATTAATCTAACAAGATCTGATTTGATTAACTATCTAAGCGTAAAATTTTATTGCGCGTAATTTTTTTGCGTTGCAAAGCACAAATTTGAAAACCGCCAAGTGATATCTTTATTAGTTTAGGTGCTAGATGAAAAAGAAAAATGTCGACCTCAGGGACGACTTACCGCTTTAAGGGAAAAAGCAGCACGGGTGTTTTAGTATGAATTCATTGTATTTTTCATATAACACACGAAAAAATTAAACATTAAAAAGATAAAAATTAAAGATAATCGAACAACACCTCTCCTATTATATACCGTCACATGATCATACGTTTCAAAGCATTTCTAATCATTTTTTAATTCTACACATAAACTCAGTAAATTCCATCGATTGATTTCACGCAAAACTCATTTTATTTTCCACACCACACTGTAATCAGTCACTATGAAGACACCATACTGTGTTTACACGAAAACTTGACGTAAACTTTTTTGTCATCCCTGAGGATGCCTTGGTGTTTTGACCATAAAGCCACTTAGGTAGGTATAGCTAATATTGCGCTAAGCCAATAATACAGTTTAAAAATAGGGATACTCGTATTTACACACTTACAAACCGAAGTACCCGTTAACAGCCATTCGGAATGGATTGAGGCGAATACCAGTGGCGTAACGATCATCTATTTATCACAAAATATAAGAGTCGTGGCGAAAGACAACCTTTAGGAGTGCCCTTCTACTCGTAAGAGTCGTTGATACTATAGACTAAAACGGATTACTGTGGATCACATCCATAACCAAGGAAAACTAAATCGACTGAAATAAAATTCATGGTAGAGATGCTCCAAAGGCAAATAATTTACGTATCTTGACTCACTGGTTTGTCGACAGACATCTGTTTCTTGATTTCTTAAGTCCCAGTTAAAAAAGAAAAACGTTTTCTCACTTAAACCTTTCTGAATGTTCTTAGTAACTGTGCTCTGGCTGGTCTAGCGGTTAGTGCGCGCACCTTCGGTGCACAGGGTCATGAGTTCGAATCTCACCGTGGATCATGGTGTTTTTCGAACTCACGAGCTTGTGACGGACTATGATCTCACTCAGATGTTAAACGAGTACCCATTTATGGGGATAAATAACACTGCTGAGCGTGATGCTGATCTTATTACCTCAACAAAAAGCAGATAAGATCTTGGAAATAGGATGTCACTAACACATCCTGCGGCCTTAGTCTAATGCTGGATTGTCGCGCCTGTTATTTATTTTTTAGTAACTGTGGTTAGCAATTTCGATCAATAGGTCATCCTATATCTTTTTTTCAAAATTGTGAACATATTTTCCTTAGCTGAGCAAATAATTCGATATTTAAATACTCTCCAATAACTGGATTTTGGGCAGCGCTCGCTCTAGCACTTACGCCAAGCCCGCCGCCCCGGGACAAACGACAAACTGCCGCACCTAAGATTTTTTTTTGAAAATGTTCATGGGATGTGTCGACTTCATTTTACCAGGATGGATGCTTTTCCGACACATTTTGAGTTATTTGACTTCCACATAGAAATAAGTTTTCCATTCCTAAGACTCCATACGAAAACAGAAAAGAAACCGGAAAAAGAAAAGTCGTTCCTATACGACTCAACCTTTATGCTCATCGAGTGCTGAATGTAGCCCATTTTATCATTATGAACTTGAGGACGTCAATCTATACTGAAATTTCCCGAGGAAGACGTATTGGTGATGTAGTAGTCGTTAAGAAATGCGCCTAAAAAGATTTAACAAAAAAAAAAAGCGCAAATATCGCTCTGTCGTTTTTGTCAGACAGCCACACATATGTATTACTTTACTAGACGAAACACGTTATTTAAATTTTAGATCAGATCTAGGCCTGTTCCAAAAACCGGGATCCCGGTACAAAACCGGTGTTCACTTGGTACCGGATCCGATATTCTAAAGTACCGATATCCCGTTTTTTTGATACCTAGTTAAAAAGAACGATTCACTTCAACCATGAGCCGGTTTTTTCAGGTTTTTTGGTACCGGTTTTTAACCCGGTACTCAAAAAAACCGGCTTATGGTAAAAAAAACCGTCGGTACTGAAAGAAAAACCATCGGTACTGAAAAAAAAACTGAGTCAGGAAAACCGCTTGTGGTACCGGGTATTGAAAAAAACCGAAACCCGGTACTGAAATCTCAGTACCGAACAGGCCCAATCAGATGATATAGGACTCCACAACCCAGACGATCGTTAGTGGAAAAGTATTCTGCCGATGAAACACTATATTACTGACGAATCCAAAAGGTAATCTAAGGACAGCTTATGTCCCTAAGGTTTGAGTAATGCCGATTTGATCCCCCTATAGTGCCTCAATATCGGTAATCTAATCGGAATACTACAGAGTGAAATGTGCTGAGACGAGAAACCAGGGTATGTCAAGAAGCAGACTCTAAGTCAACCAATCTTGTTGATAAATCCTGGATAATTGCTCACTTCAGACTCTAGCTTCTTGAAATTTTATCTGTTTCCTAAGGTTCTTAACGACTAATTGAGGTTACGATACGATAACACAGTTACTTCCTTCGAGTGCTTTGTTTGTTTTACTAAAAACGTTTTGTGCTGATTTTTGATGTTGGAAAATTTTTCGAAGGCCATTAAACACAACTTTAAAAAAAAACTGTTCACCTAACAATTTTGTTGCGAAAGCAAAAAACACCGATTAAAGAGCAATTTTATTATCATGAAATCTAAAATTAAGTAACGGTTTTATTCCTGCAATTTATAGAGTTGCAGTTCTTTGTTCGTAACGCCCTCGAGCTAATTACCACTAATTTACTAGTGTTTTAGTCTTTTTTTACCGGAAATAAGTTTCAGCTTTCATGTAGTTTTCCGCCCCTCCCTAGAGCGGGCGCTGATTATTGGCCTAATTTTACGCAAAAACCTTGGCACTCCGCCTAAAGTTGAACCGTTATTAATTTTCAATATTATTATGAGCAAATGGATTGTTCTGATGATTGTTGAGTTAAGTTGCGCCTCACCGGTGCAAACAGAGTATAATTAATACTTAGACATCCACGCTCGACTATACCCAAAATTGAATGTTTTGCTACTATAGTAGATTCTATAGCTCACTTACGCATTTTTCTGGCATATTTGTAAAAGTGCATGTCTTTTGAAAGAATAGTTACCCAAGGATCTATCAAACAAAATTTCGTTATGATTTCGGATTTGGGGGCCCCTTTGGCTTGGGGGCCCGTGTTCCACTGCACACATGGAACACCGTACGTTACGCCACTGGCGAATACACCTAACAAGGGATGTCAAGACCGGCCAATAACCCGGTTTTCGTTTTTTTTTTCGGTGGTTCTTCTTGCAAAGGCGGTTCGACCGTTTGGGTTTAACCGGCCCAAAGTACAGGTTTTCCGGTTAGCAGAGTCCTTTCATTGATTTCCTTGGAATTTTAGTAAAAAAAAATGCATATACACTCGGATTGCTGGTGTTCGTATCGTATGCAAAATCAAATCTTAATGTACGTACATGATGTAGCAAGACAGCCTCTTCCAAAAGCGGAATGCACTGATACACTACACACGAAATTCACATTCACGACGTGCAACTAATAGTATAGTACAATTGGTTCAAAAAAGGCCCAAACCCAAACATAAAAAAAAAGAAATGTTTGATGCCAAATTGTATTGAATGCAATGCCCAGTACAGTAAAAAGTTAAACTAATTTGCGCCATGAAATAAGGGGGGAGGGGACAAGGAGAGGTAATTTGACGAAGCGATGGTTCTACGAGTAAGAGCAATACAGAGAGTGTTCGAAAATATGTTTAAGGGCTGAAATTTGAAAAGGAAACTTTTCTTAGGGGACAAAAAATAGAATTGCATACTGATAAATTAAGAAAATAAGAAATGTTGTATGAAATTGGAAAGCATTTTTCCGGTTTTAGCCGGATGGACAAACAAACGTCCGGGTTAAAACCGGGAGGAAGGAAAAACCGAAAATAACCCTGTTAACTGTTCTGAAAGTACCGGTTTTCGGGCTAACCGTCCGGTTTTTGACATACCTACACCTAACTACTCAAATTAAAACCATTAAATTAACATTTTTTCTTATTATATCAAATGGTCCTTCAGTTTTCACCATGCATCTATCACAGATTTTACACAGTAGTTGCCCATAGGAAATTTTGGGAAATTCGGCCCCAATTACATTAGTATTCGAGGTGTAACTGCAGAAATGCATACTTTACTTCTGATAAACAGAATTGGTTTTAGGAGCGATCGTTCCGATTGTTTAACTCTTGGCCACCAAATCGGGGGTGTAATGTTTGAACAAACATTAAAATATATAAATCTAATTTAATTAATACTTAAAACATTTTTCCTTATTTAAGTTAAATCTAACGTTCTATAGTTTAAATAACACACCCTTACTAACCTTCCAATGAACCAATCCCAGTGAAAATTCAAAAGTCACTTGCTCAATACAACCGCATATTAGTCTATTGATGAATTTGCGATGCCCTACAAACTAGTCCACAATTCAAAGTGATTTTCCTAAACAAAACCATTCACCTGTTTACAAAGTACCAATTTACACCCCCGTGGTTTTCATAAACACTGTATTAGTTCGTCAATATCCAATAGGTATGTACCTACGTTGTTCATAGCAGCATTTTCAATCATTGTGTGTTCAAAATTATTATTGGCGTCAAAGCCACATCGGGTAATAAACAGACAAGTCAATAGCATTTACAAAATTTTAGGTATTGGCAATCGCTGTACATAATATTCTATTTATAAACCCATATTGCCTTTATGAAGACCTCCCATGCGTGGTCATTGGTCGGAGTTGAAAGTAAAATCCATAGAAACCGATGGACGTCCTGTCGTCACCAGAGGCATACACATGTGCAACCACATTAAGCTAACTCCATTAGGTGTTATGGTCTATTTAGAGGTAACATTTCCAAATTAGCTTTACACATGAGGCATAGTAATTGAATTCCACCAAAATCGGTGAAAGGAAGACATAGTCAGCCAGCCGTATTCCAGGTCCAGTCATTATGGCTCCGTTGCCAAGAAGGAACAAGTGGCAAAACCAAACCAATGCATGTCTGCAAGCCAATGTGCCATTCGTATATACGAGCATGGTCCTTACTTGCCGCACTATACCATGTAATGAGCGAGGAACCATCCGGTCAATTGGATTGTGCTATATTGAAATCAACCGGAAACGAAGAATCCAGTCCGGGATTGGATGCCTTTCCAAATTTTCGGAATTCAATTTTAACGTTGTCGAGTTTAGTGAAAATTATTCTATGTTTCGTTCTGATTGTCTGAAACAGCTCGACAGCTTAGAATTCCGGAAAGGATATGTTTGGTAGTGATTCATTTTCATCATCGTCGTACGCCCAGCCGGTGAATATTTCTGAGTCAGGAATTTATCTGATCCAATTATCTATTTTCACTCAAGCGCGCGAATGTTATTTTCATTTTGACTTCGTAAGCTGATTTCGGCAGAGGTATGCATAAAATGTAATAGGGAGGCACACTCCCAACTACAAAAGGCGTTAATATCATTATCCTGAACCGATGTGAGTTAGAATGGGGTCGTATACGAACTGCAACAAACTTATAAGCTTACAATTTTTCCATGATGTTGAGCACTGCTCCGGAACATAATGTCGTGCGAAAAAAGCTACATAAACACATACATAATTGAAAGATAAGCCCCACAATCTCCCAGTATACTGATTCATATCAAGCTAAACCTTTGACTTGTGAAAATATTTTCATTTTTACAATCCAAGGATCACATATGGATTAAAAGTTCACAAACAGAAAAACAAGAGTAACAGATAAAACTTTAAATCAAATTTCTCTGAAGAATACAAAAAGTTATTCTCCGATAAAAAAATCAGAACACCCGAACTTTATCCGTATTTTCCAAAGTCGACGACGACGTCGTCATCCAGTCGAAAATGTTTTTACATTTCTCGTCGCATTTTTTTCCGTGCTGCCTCTGTAAGATTAAAACCAAAATTGATAAAAAGGAAGTGGAGGAAAAGAAAATCCAATGCGTTTTGCTTCCTTTCGATTTTTTTTTTGTTCATTTGGCAACAGAATAAAGTTTAATATAAAAACTTTACTCGGGGATTTATTGACGTCTTTATATGCATGCACTGTTGAACAGAATAATGTATTACTCGTATACGAGGACTAAGAAAATAAGGAAAATATTCAATGTATGTCATGACAAAAAGAAAAAAACTGAATTGGAGTATGCCAAGATGACAGTGGGCAAAAAAGACAGCAACAACAACAACAAAAAAATTCAATAGAAATTAAATTCTTCCTTGTAAGCGTGCGGTATATATTTTGCCAAACGAGCTTTTAATTTTATTCTCTTCTATCTGGGTAGGAACACAGATTGCTTTCCAATACATACGGGACAGATAGGGATTTTATCTGGATCAGGATATATGAAGTTGATAATTTTTTTGTTGTTACGGCAAATTGAAGTGCGTGACTAGTTTTTCTTATAATATACCAGAGAGAGAGCGTCAGCCTAAATCCCTGCACAAACACCATAGGGCTCGAAGACCAATTGATTGATGGTCTTTAGTTAAAAGTGTCAATATACGGGGTGACATGAATTTATCAAGAGCCTATATGAGGCATGATGGGGTGTTTTGTTCTATGCTCAACTTTCTATTGCGGTAATACGTTGTGGAGTGAAATGAGTGACGTTGCACATATACGACCGAGGGATTTAAGAAGAAAAGATTTTAGATTTAAGTAAGAGGCGAAAAAGTAAAGACAAGTTTCCGGGTGTCATAGCAAGTTGAATAGACATTTATAATATAACACATGGGGATAATATTGTCCTGTTATGCAGTGAAAGAAGCGAGTTGTGTCTACTAAAATATGTGTAGTGTGGCATCAATTTATATTCTGCAAAGTGTGTACAACAAATGTTTTCTGAGCTTACGGGTTCCCTGGCGTGGTATAGAGTGTATGGACTACGTCTCTAGAACACTGAAAGGAACTACCTAACTACCTTATAAATGTAATTATGTAGTCAATTTAAAAATATCATTTTAAACCGTTTCGAAACCGTTATGATTTTTTAGCACTGCCAATACGAATTGAATTAGAGCATTACTCTATAATGTTTTCACCGCTTAGGTTTGTGATATAACCGTCTCTTTAAAAACGCACAAAAAAAAAAAAAAAAACAATCAAGAGACGCGGGAGCGTGTCGCCCGCCAAAGGAAAAAAAGCGGACAACAAGATAGTATAGTACATATAATATTTATTTAGTTCAAAAAAGCCCCAAACCCAAACATAAAAGAAAACCAAAATTTTGTCAATATATTGTTTACACATTCATTTGATATGTACCAAAAATTGAAGGGCTCCAACCATTGACACCCCCTCACTCCTTCTAACATTTTTCAAAAAGGCCATGCCTGTAACTTCGTTTCAAATCAAGCACTTTCAAACTATATACTTAATATGTACACACTAGCAACCTTCAAACCCCATTTTTCATACTTGTAAGGCACTGTACAAATTTTTGGATTTACATTCAAAAAATTAACTGTTAATAGCCAATACAGACTATACGAACAAACCCTGGTGTAGATTAAAATTAATCCAGTCAAAGCCCTGGATACTAGATCGAATCATATCTCACTAAAATCAAAGGCATGCATCGTAGAATGTACTTGCATTATTTAAATTGCAGTACAATATGGTACAACTGTCAACTAAATCTAGGATTTAGTAAATCTTGTCGATAGTCTGAATCGCCCCTTATAATGACAAGATTTACTAAATTCTAGATTTAGTTAGCAGTTTGTACCACATTGTACTTTGTGTTAGTTAGTTTTGATCCGATTGTAATAGTTTTTAGTGGAGAGCATAATGGGGCTTAGGCTAGGCACTCCACCAAATTTGATTTGCCTGACTTAATCTGAAAAGATGCTTCAGGCATGCCTTTTTGGAAAACGTTAGGAGGAGTGGGGTGCGTGTCAATTGTCGAAGCACTTCAATTTTTGGTACAAATCAAATAAATTTTGTTAGCAATATATGGCCAAGATCTTATAACTCTTGGTCTATTCTATCAAGAGTTACAGTGCGGAATGTAAAACTCAAAAAGTTTAAATTCACTGTAAGGGTATATTTTTCTAGTGTTATATATCATTTCAAAGGTAATTTTGTGTAGTTTGTTCCATCTTTAGCACATTTTGCGTTCAGACTCATATTTTTCGAGATATTTGAATATTCACCTCTTTGCCACCCCTTCCCCCCTTAGCCCATGGCGCAAACTAGTGTAACTTTTTACTGGGTATATTGGACAGTGTATTCAACAATTCGGCATCAAACTAGGGTTAATTTTAGTTCGATTTCAATTCAGTTCAATTAACCCTTCTGTCGGCACCTACTATAATATGCATATTCTATACCCAATAGGTCTGGCGGGACCTACTGAGAAAAAAATTTTATTTTTGAGAAAAAGTTAAGTTTTTATCAGTATAATCATTCTACCCATTCTTTACAGCCATTTATAAATAATAAAATCATTAAAATCGTTTTTGTAGATATACTGGAAGCATTTTTAAGAAGACATATTTTGAGGTGATATTAGTACAAACATGTTTCTCCCTTATTTTCTTCTATGTTTGCTTCTCTTTTTCCATTGCGTATCCGTACAGAAAGTTTGATCGAATTTTCCAATTCCAATATTTTTGGGGAAATGTTTGGCGCTTTGTTGGTAGATTTTACCCCGATATTAGCCTGCAGATTTGGGGAAATGGATAGAAAGAAATAGGGAATTTTCAAGCGCAAAAATCATTTCATTCTAATTTTTCCGTAAATATATCAATTAAATCTATTAAGAAACACCATCGTAAGTCACTTATACTTAGTTCATACTATTACAAAGCAAATAAAACTCGTTTCAATTTCCTAGAATCAAATCTCAGTTGATTAGGTGATGTTATAAGACGGGATAAAATTAGGCGTACCCAATTTCCGAACTTCACGGCTTTTGAAAGCAAAATCTCAGAAAATGTTATCGTTTATCGTACAAATTGAATTTTAGTGACATTATTACATCATAAATAGGAGATTTTTCAGAGAATTTAATATTTTCACTTTTTAGCTCAAGACGAAAATGGGGGGAAAAATTATAGGTCTGGCCAGACCTATTGGGTATCAAAAAGCACTATAAATTGAAAACCGTCAAAACCATACTCAAAACTTCAACCGATTTTTTTAAATTTTTGCAAAAGGCTTCTAAACATATTATTCTAGGATATCATGAAATATGAAGTCGCTGCGATTTCATCTTCTATACTTTTTTGACCAAAATATAGTGCCAAAGGTCTGGCCAGACCTTTGTGCCGACAGAAGGGTTAAAACTGCCCCTAAAGATCTGCAATAAGGTAAATTTTATTCAAATCATATCAAAATCGATCCAAAATTAACCCTAGGTTTCTGCACTTAAGGCATTAAAACTGATAGAAATAACGAAGCTAGAATAAAATGATGTCCGAAAAGAATGATCGTTAGACTATGCGCCAATTTTTAAAAGAATCGTACGAACACCTCACATTGGCAGAAGTTGGAGAAAATTGAGATGGAATAATTGTTTTTGGGTTAAATCACAAAAATTTTACTTTGAAGTTCTGTAAAAACCGAACCTCTTATTCGATTTTAGTGCAGTTAGTTTTATTTTTTAGATAAACTTGTTGGCTGTAATAATCATCTTATTTTGCGATTCTAGCTTTTGAGATATTAAGGTTTTAGTCGCACAAGAAAATTATTTTTCGAAAATTTTCAAATGCCTGTGGCAGCTATAGGGTTAAGAATAGGGTGTATGTTCGTACAACTTTTTTGGTGGAAATCACAAGAGGATTTTATGCGGCAGTTTCCAAACACCCTGAATAGACGATATAATAAAATGTTGGGTAAATTTCAGCCTCCATACCTTCCCAACGGTCATCAAACGTTCGCAGACGGTAAATTTTGGTAGATACAGTCAAACCTGTTAGTCGGACCACTTTATAATCGGACCACCTTCTAATTTGACCACCCTTCGTCAATTTTATTTAGTTTTTCATACAAAATAACCTTTATAAACGGACCACCTCTTAATCGGATGATGGACCACGATCGGTGACTCCAATTGGATAGATCTCCACAAGCGGACCAACCACTGTACAAATCTCCAAAATCGGACCAAAACTTCAAATTGATTACTTACTTGAGCAGTAAGAGGACATTTCACCAAACGAACCAACAGACAGATGGTAATTTTAAAGCGCACCTTACTAAAATTAAGTCTGTAGTCTGGCTGGTCTAGCGGTTAGTGCGCTCACCTTCGGTGCACAGGGTCATGTTTTCGAATCTCACCGTGGATCATGGTGTTTTTCGAACTCACGAGCTTGTGACGGACTATGATCTTACTCAGATGTTAAACGAGTACCTATTTATGGGGATAAATAACTTTTCTGAGCGTGATGCTGATCCCATTGCCTCAACAAAAAGCAGATAAGATCTTGGAAATAGGATGTCACTAACACATACTGCGGCCTTAGTCCAATGCCGGATTGTCGCGCCTGTTATTTATTTATTTTAAACATTGAACGTGCAATTTCGATTATAATGATATTATACCGAGCGCAAAGCGCCTATCTGAAGGAGAGAAGTTTGCGATTAAAACACTGTTAAAGGAACGATTCAACAATCGAGAAATTGCCAAACAAATACAAATTAATCGTTCGTTGATAAAAAAGGAAAAAATACGGTTTAAAGCCACCAACTCAAGGAAAAGCAAAGCTATCATTAAGGGACAAAAACAAAATTCGCCGTGAAACCAAGTAAAATCGGCTTAAGGCTGGAGAAATAAAGGAAAAATTGGGCCTCTCCATGACGCACGAGCATATTACCCGCGTCTACGTAGAACTCCGAACATCTGTTACAGAAAAATCAAGTCGGAACCCAAACTAACCGAAGTCCACAAACAATCCTGTTTGCAATTTTCCGAAAAATATTTTTCATAGGCGCAAACATGGAAGCAGATAATTTTTTCGGACGAAAAAAAAATCAACTTAGAGTCTTAGACGGACCTGACTGTTATAGTTGTTTTTGGCAAAATTTAAATAAACAAGAACTCACTCACACGCTCTAAAAGAAATTTTTGATGGTGGCAGTGTAATCGTTTGGGGGCTTTTACTTGCCGTGAGAAGCGACCGTTATGCACGTTCACAACGCTAATGAGCTCTACCAATTATACTGCAATGCTAGAAGCGGTTTTGATCCCATTCCTGGAAGAAAATGATGAACAGGACTGGACTTTCCAGCAGGATAATGCTCCTATTCATGTTTTTAGAGAAAGTAGAGCCCGGTTTACCGAAAAAGGCGTTCAATGTTTAGTGATTCAAATTTGAAATTATTATTTTTAACTTACTTAATCCCCAAAAAGTTTTTAAATTTTTCGTAAACTTTGATTTCACACGCGTTCCGACGTTGCGAGGAGGAAAATAACCAAAATGCAAAGTCCCGTTAGAAATTAAACTTAAACATAATCATAAATTAAGCTTTTACCATGTATTACCTTTGCTGCACGGAACAGAGCAAATACATTTCCCCTGTGTAATTTATTGAAAAATGCACTGTACGTATATGTACCATAGAAGGATAATTTGCGCCCCTGAGCGTTGCACCCTAGGTGGCCGACAAACTGTCGCTACTATCAATTTAAAAAAATGGGAAAGGAAGAATGGAAAGAATGTAAATGTAAAATGAAAAAAGGAACAAGGAAAATTCGAAATTGAAAATGAAAGATGGAAGATGTAAAATGTAAAATTGAAAGTCGAAAATTACAAAATTAAAATTTAATATTGAAAATGAGAGTTGAAACCTTAAAGTGGGAAATTCAAAATTTAAATATGAAAATTAAAAATGGAAAATTGAAAATTGAACGGAGTGTTCACTGTTTTGAACATTAATGTTATCTGGATTTAAGTGATGTTTGTGGCACCATCTACTTCAAAAACATATGATGGATCCCGAAAATTATGAAGTTGGAAAGGTGTCCGACAAAAAAAATTCACTGGCTGCAAAAAGGAATTGATATCACTTCAATCCAACAACCATATCCAGTTTTGCATATTGGTTGGTTACAAGCCTGCATGTATGCGGACTAGCTTTCAATTTTGTTTGGTGGAAGCTTTAATTGTACATATATATGGAATCTAGTACCCCTAGTATCTGGTAATATTGTTATAATATCGTCGTCGTATTTGCTGATATGCATTTGTTGATTTTGAAGCTCCCACAAAATAGCTAAGCTACTTGCAGGCTTATGCATTGTATCCAACCTATATGCGAAACTAGATATGGTTGGCGGATTGTAGTGATATCAATTCCTTTTTGCAACTAGTAAATACTAACTCCTTTCCAACTGGTTGTTTTCTGAGTGATTGAATAAATTATTATATTATTTATAATATTTAACCGCTTTTCTGAGCACAGTATTTATTTCTCTTTAAATTGGAATTGGTGGAAAATTGCAACCCACTGAAGTCGGGTTTGCTATCGTTTTCACTTTCAAAATTTTTAAAATTTGCTGTGTGCAAAGAGAAAGACTGTGAACTAAAATTGATCGGCATTTATGTGTCTGCGACTTAAGAAAAGAGTGTTTTCATTTCTTAGCGATTGGATAAGTGCTAAAATGTGTTGACATTAAATTTCGATTTTGAAAAATGAACAGAAGTCTTGCGGAATCTATTCCTTTTCATACAAAACACAAAATTTTTTTCATAATTTTAACAAAAGAAGTTATTTATTTACGCGTTCTGAACGAGTCGCGATAAATATCCTGTTCACTTGATGCAATCAATGACAAGTTCAATGTTGAAACTGGAAACGGAGCTTGAAGACGATAGGGAAGACGAAAGTGCACATGTGTGGACGTAGCCAATAGGATAGTACCGTTAACCTGCCAACAACAATTTTGTTATTACCAGAAAAAAAACTAATTTTCTGTTATACACTCTGAATCAGTAATCAGTAGTGCCTTTCGACTTGCTTTAACGTTTCCATATTTACTATAAATCCCATACAAAATGAAATCTGGAAAATTGAACCAGGCTAGGACATGGATCATCTGCCAATACCGTCCCCCAGATGGCTCTGCGAACAATTTTCCTAAAATTTTCTGTATGTCATTTTGTTTTTCGGTTTTTTTTCTAATTCTAATTCTAATTTCTAATCTTTATTCGAGTTAATTATCTTAATATTACTTGAGACATTGCATAATATCAAATTTTCAATTCAGAATATCGTGTTGGGGACTGATCACACAATAGTCAGGAGTTACCGAAGGGCGAAATTTTGATTCGATTGCATTTTTCTTGGACAACGATCCTGTCCGTGTAAATCGAAAGTCGCGCACCCATCAGTGATGTTCTATTTTTCGCAGCAGTTTCGGGAAAGAGCCAAAGTTAAATTTTCCAAATGCAATTTAAATTTGAAGCAGAGAATTCTCTCTCTCATATTTAGTTACCTATTATGTACATAGTTCAGTCAGTTTTATAGATTATAGTTGGTAATCAAAAGACATAGATTCACCAGCCACTGCTGTATTTATCGGGTTTCAATCCTGTAATTTGATCAAATTTAGGATCCTCCTACGTGAGCTGGTTTGGGTTTCATCAAGCAGTTTCTTCAGTCATTTTATTGAAATTTTTATTTGCACTGCTTTTACACCTCTTCGAGTATTACGCCGCATGGCATACCATTATTCCATAACAACGATTCAACATTATACTTTACTATGCATTTTATATACTAAGATATCACTTAAACGTCGATGTACACTATCATCGCAAAATCGGACATCGCTATAAAAGATGTCTTCACAGCAAGGATACTCCACTAACGACCATAGCAAGAACGACGCATACAGAACACTACTCTAGTATTACGAATTCTGCTCATGTTGTACAAACAAATCATTTATTTTATTTTATTCCCTTATCCTATGCCGTCATCGTTGTAATGTCAATTTGTGTTACGAAAAGTAAACCATAGAAATTTGTATCGTTCTCACGGTCCCGGTACGGTCCTGGAAATCCTTAAGAAATCTCAGAGAACTGATGAAATTTTCTCTCTTGTCTTTGCGGTTAGTGTACAAGCGAATTCTGTCGAGATAATTTCGTTTTTTCTTCTTAGATTTTTTTCTGTGGTTTGCTTTGAGACAAGACGGAATGTGGTTGTGTAGCTATAAGCTAGTTTGAACAGAAAAACAAATAATCGGCAAATCTAATATTTGAGAGTACACCTGAAGTAAGGGATGCTTCATTTAGATTTTTTTCTAGTTGGTTACGTTTTGCCAAAAAGAATGTTAGGGAAAAGTGTTGTTGATTAAAGGAATGTTGAAGGCACTTTGGCTTTAGGTTTTGGAAAAGTATGTAAAACGCTTGAGTTTTATGTAGGTATGCCTTGATGTGATTTAGCATAGGTACTATTCGAAAATTTATTGCTGAACGCAAGATGCGAATTAACACTAATCTGCTCCTTGCGTAGACACCTGCTACTACCAAAAACCTCTTTCAAGTTTTTTCAAAACCAAAAAAAAAAACACAATTACATCGTGCAAAATAAATATATGGTGTTAGTTAATAACGGAGAATTTAATTTTATTAAAATCGCATTTCGGTCTACTGAGGTTATATGGTATGGTTTGGTTTTATGAAGGTGCGAAGACTATACAATTTCCATAACGTCATCATGGTCGATCCTATTTCGATTTTATCCCACCCTGAAATCATTCCTTTTTCATCGTCCTCGTTCTATACCAATCCTAAACAATCAGACCACATACCTATAACTCAATTTACTTTGCTGTTTCTTTCTTTTTTTCGTCGTCCTTTCCAATTCCATAGATCCAGATATCTTGGGCTAGTTTCCACATCTCCATGCCAGAATGTCACAAAAGAAACAACTCTCGGAATAGTCCTTTACCGCATCGTTTACTATAGAAGGACGAACGACAGCACGTTGTCCAATCTAAATTTGATATATCTTCAGCGCAAAAAAAAAAGGAAAAACCAACCGGCAAAAAAAAAGTGGAATGCTTCGATTTTCTATATGTATGTGCCTCATCCTACGCAAAGAACCTCATTTGTAGTCAAAGCACATCCCGAAAAAATCTCACAACAAGAGAAAATCTCGAAGAGTGATAGCGCAGCGGAGGATTGGATATTTGACGTACATTTATGCAAGTATGCATACCATAAAATCATGGAGATGGGCAATCAGCTGATCGGTTGGGGTTTATTAAAAAATACCGAAAATCATATACATATATACTACTCATATAATCAGATAAAAAGATTAATTGTTAAGAGTAAATAAAGTATTGATTTTTTCTGTCTTTTTTGTAAACATCCAGTACTTCCTTGTGGAGGATAGTACGGTTTATCGCGCTATGCCCCACCGATACCGCTGCTTCGGCTGCCATTGTTTCACCGGTGAACACACACAAACTATTTCCTACGTGCCATGTGTCACCGATGACACATTTAAAGTCTTCTCTAATATTTGTAACAAATAGTATTCAGATAAGCCGTAGGTCTAATTCGGAAAGTAGTTCAGAAACTTCAGTAAAGTAGGAGAAAAGCTAGAAAACTGAATTTCGTCGATTGATGCCCTTGAAGTTATTTTTTTTATTTCGATTATCGTAGCCTGTAGTTTTCTTATGCCATTTATGATTTCTTCTTAATTGATTCAATCTGCAATAATGACTATAATCGTTTGTGAAAGAAGGGTATAGTAGTACATAATTTATTTGCTTATTTGCACCCAGAAAAAAAATTACTTTTATTAAAGAAAAATTACATAGGATGTATGAAATTTTCGCTATGATTTGAAGCCGATGAAATAGCTTTTTGGGACAATGATAGAAATATCATTGACAATATTAAGTGAATATTCGATTATAACAATGAGATTGTTCATCGATTCTATGTAAAAATTTCATTGAATTTTATTAAAAAGAAAAAAAGAAAAAAATTTTTTAAGTTTTTATATTTTTTTTTATTTTTTTTATTGTGATTTAATTTCATTTCTAATTTTTATATTTTTTTATCCATAAAAAAACCTTATGCCGAAACCGGATTCGAACCCGGTCTGCCTGCGTGCCAGTCCGTTCACATTGCCATGAGACCAGATGTGGAATGTTGACAACGTTTCTAAAATCTTAACTACTTGATACGCGGTGCAATACAAAATTAAAATGTTTATACACTAGTCGGCATATGTATTTTGACATCTCATACTCATAACTGAAGCGAATAACGGTAAATTTCTTTTATTCAAATTAAAGTGAATATCGACAGCAATACATATGCTCAATATTTTTCCTGTCTTCTTTCGGACTCTCATCCTATAGAAAAGCGAAAATATGGGGGCGTAATTCTGGTGCGGTATAAGTATCTTGAGTTTAACTCTTTGATTGCACCCATTTTTTCGCAAGAATTGGTGCACAAAACATATTTCTACTAATTTTTGAGCTCCCCATTTGAATTTTCAAATAAAAATATCAGTAGTGGCTCGAAACATAAACAAAAATCAGAATTTAGAAGATTGGTTTGAGCATCGATACAGGCAAGCCTTAGTCCTGGTTTACACATTGAATACGCTACTATTGAATTTTATTTCATGCGTATTGTTTATTATCAAACCAACAAAATTTATAAAACAAAACAAAGACAAATCTTAGCGCTGTCTGCAAGAAAGCGAATGTCAACCCCGAGTGATGAGTGAGCCAAGATGAAGAACTCTAAGAAGGAATTGAAATTAAAACCAAATTGTGCCGCAACAAGATCAAATATGACTTCCGACGATTCAATGAAGCTTTGGCCATGGAAACAGTGATTTAAACTTAAGCAGTCCAGGCTATTGCATCATGAGAGAGCCCCCCACTGTGGTACTCATTTTTAAACCAAGTATCCGTTTTTCTACATAAACCGGATATTTTCTTTAAATATTGATTTTTTTTTGTGTAAAAATGAAATAAAGTAAGGAATATTAGCTGAAAAACCTTTTCCCAAATTTGCAGTGGCTTTAACTTTTTCCTTAGTAAAATTTTGTTTGCTTTTGATGGTTTTACTTTCTATGGTTTCCCTTTATCTGCGTATGATCTTTGCCTCCGATGGCACATTTTTCTTGTACAAAAACAACAACTTCATATCCATAATATCCTTTGGTTTAATTAGGACATTTTCCATAAATATTTGGAATGTTTTTCTGTAATTATTCGATATACACATCCCATTTCTGTGATGCATTGAATAGTTGTCTATTTGTTTTTTCTTATTCACTTTTCATGTTTAATAATGAAGAGTCTGTCGTATGAAACCAAATTCAACTGCAGCGTCTCCAACCTTTAAACCAGGGTTGTTAGTGGCGGTTGTTTGCCTCTACGGAGGCTTACACCAAACTTCGAATTTCTGATTTTTCTCCAATGTTTCAAGCCACTGGATCCATTTTATACTTGGAATTCGAAATATAAGCACAAAACATTAATAAAATGATGTTTTGTCCATTTTTTTCCAGAGAAATTAATGTACAATCAAAGATTAAAATATTGTCAAAATATTTATGCCGCATCAGAATTTTGCACCTATCAGTTCTCTTCTTTATAGCAAGAGAGCGCGAAAACGGACAGGAAAAATATTGAGCATATTTATTGCTGTTGATATGTACTTTGATTTCCTTATAAGAAATTTACCGTTATTCGCTCTAGTTAAATGAAATCAGTGTCTGGGCTCGAGAGTACCAGAATTAAAAATACATATGCCGACTAGTGTACATGGAGGCTGTGCAAAATAATCATATTTCCCATGAATGAATGAAAAAAAATGCCTTACTTCATTCTAAGTCATTTGTTGCATTAGTTTTTTGTAGGCATTTCATTCTATTACTACTGAAATCAGGATTTCTATGAAAGTGTATTTGACCTAATCGCATTTTTAATTAAATATATTCAAACTTCATATGTTTAAAGAAATGTTCTGTTTACTAGAAGTAAAGTAAAAACTTCATTGGTTTTAATACACGTTTTTTTCTGGGTGTGAGTATACCTACTTTTAATTAATTTTAACTCACAATTAGAATGGCGAACAATTTCATTCTGGAGAATTAAAAACACTTGTGTGCGTGTGTCACCGGTGTGTGTCACAAATTTCATTTGTTGTAATTCAAAGGATTCCCCACAGGCCAACGTGTCACCGGTGAACACACGTTGAATTTGAGTCGAAATTACGCCACTATATCGGAAATATATACCTTAAAAATGTCCATTGGAAATCGGCGAAAACCTGAAAAAAATAGCTTGCTCTAAGAGATTGTGTGGTTTTCACCGGTGGCACAATTTGCCTGTGAGGTTGAGGAATCAAGTTTACTGTGTTCATCGATGACACATGGCAGGCAAAGTGTTAACCCCGATAAGCCCATATTATTCTTTTCTCGAATATTTAACTTTTTTTGGTGAAGTCGACGATACCCCAAAGCATATTTGCGAAAAAAATATTTTTTTTTTGTAATTGTTGTTGTTGTAAATAACAGCCGCCCCAAAAATGGGGCGTTGGGCATGTTAGACTCCACATAGATTACATACAAATTTGCTTGAGCCGTAAAGTGAAGACACACGTAAATGTCAATTTTATGCTGCTTTTTGGTAAAAACTTATTATTTTGAACTGGGGATCGTGAGGTAAACCAGGTGGAGTCGAATCAAAAAGCATTTAGGAGGGAGAATGTACTAAGATACCACATTGCATTAGGTATATAGTTTTGCTTAAATTGTTGTAGTCAGGGTGAAGTTCATCTTGAATCGTCTCACCTACTGAACCGCACTTATTGGGGTCAGGGTCAATCCAATATTTGTATCTAGAGGTTCTCGTTTTCGTATGCGTTAGAGCAGAGAATGAAAAGAAATTATTTATTCAAAGCTTGATTTTCAGCAGACTTATATCCATAACGTATTTCTCGCAGAATCTGTTGGATGAGATTTCTGATACAAAAGCAATATAATTTCAGTAGGAAATCCCAGCTTCTTCAGCCGAAAAACATTTTTTTCTGGATGACTTTTGTCGAGAAACAATTCTTACCGTTAACTAGGGTACTAATAGGCTCAAAATATAAGTGTTTGTTTTGAATATTGCGGCTTACTTTATAAGTTTTCCGATAAAAATCGACTTTCTGTTACATTTCAATAAAAAATTATAACAGCTATTAATTAATTTAATTGTTGGGTACAATAAATAACGGTAAACCGATTTACCATTATTATTTCCTTTAGAATGTTTATGTAGCCATAGATAGACGCCCAACGCCCCATTTTTGGGGCATCAACTAAATTGTTCCATATTTTCGTCGGTTGGTTAAAGATTCCATGTTTATGGGTAAATTTCATTTCTTACATATCTTTTGACAATAAAATTGCTAATACTAGATTCTTTTTATAAAAATAAACTGAATTATTTCGTATTGTTTTCGGATAGTTTGCATCTGTCGAAAACCCTATTGAAACCGGAAATAGTTAGCCAAGATACATCTACCATGTTTTAGTTGCAGCTTTGCCGACATCTTTTCAAACGATATTAGTAAAACCCCTTTCAAAAAAATTTACCAGTTTAATTTAAAAATTTTAAAAAAAATTGGGCGTTGGGCATATATGGGTTAAATGAATATTTGACAACAAATAATGGAACATTTCGTCTGCACTAAATGCTGTCCCACGTTTTTCAGTCCTGACGAACCCAACTTAGCAAACATCATTAGCCATCCAATTCAATTTAAATTTTAAGGGTTTGTTCGACAGTACTCCGAACTGAAGCCAGCCAAGACGTTTCTTTAGTCCTTGACAAATCTCTAGGTGTTCTAATAGTTTCACGACTCTTTCCGTTTAGCGTATTGCACTGCGACAAAGTTAATGGAATTTACTATAAACTAACCGTTACAAGAAAATAAACGCTTTTGCAAAGTTTAAAAAGGCAGTACTACTCACAAACTATTTACTTTCCAATAATTGTTTCTTTTTGCAAGTGTCGGGTGCTTTTAGTAAAATAATTGTAAGATAATTTCACTTCATAAAACTTTTTGCTTGTCGTAAGCGAAGACAAGATAGTAAACTTGTACGGACAAACAGTTGAAAATTTAAACAGTTTTCAGAACTTTACATCTTCAGACACTGCTCCGCCAAGAACGACGACGTGAAGCGTATACTTAGTGTTTATTTTCCGCAACATCCTTGAAATTGTACACAAAACTTTAGTTATCGTACACATTATTTTGAGTGTTTACTTCGGGGCGAGAAGATGTATCACTCAGAGAGCCTCAGAAGGTCGGTTGGTCGATGTGGTGCTATACCCTATACGTCTCCTTTCCTTTCTTATCCACTTTGCATACGGAAGCGGGCCACGTTGAAATTTATGACATTATGAATATAGAGGCCATCGCGACGATTTACCAGGACAGGAGGACACAACGTGTCCTTATGCTCCGCCCAAAAACTGTTATTCCTCTCGATTACATTAATTTATCTTATTACATTGCTTATACCTGTCAAGTTAATGAACCAATTTAAATTAAGTGGAGATTTTCAGACAGCTGACTACTGTCGCACATCCTGATGATGACGATGTCATTGCCAACAATTTTCTCTTTATCCTCACGCGATATAATATATTTACTGTGGGAGGAAATGAGTTTTCTTGACAAGCGAATGCGACATGATTTTCCCATAATGGTATAAGTACATACTTGAATGGTGATTTCCGGGGAGAAAAGATAACGAAAAAAAAATCACCCTTCATAGAAACACCAAATTTTAAAGGATATCCACATCATTGTTTTTATTCGGTAAATAAGGAAATGATTTTGACGGAAAAAGACGGTCATGGAATGATGATGATTAAATATCGCGGAAGAAGCTGTATAGAGTTGTTTAATTTTGTGTAATGATTAGGTAATCGCGACTTTTGTCGAGCAATTGGCGTTCATAAATTAAAACGGAATTAAAATCTTTTAAATAAGATTGACGATTTGTTTTTTTTCTCCAGCAAAGAAAAATGAATCTGTTTTCGTAAAGATAATAATTTCTTATAGACTTACCAGAGATTCGGGAGCGTCGCGCTCGCCAATGAAAAAAATTTGAAGCGAACAGTCCATATAGTCTAAGAAAAATGGCATATTTGGTCGGCAAAAATCCTACATCGGAAATTTTTTTGGATTATGGTTGGGAATGGTCCCCACATTATGGCATTAAAAGTCCCAACCGATCGGGGGTCCGCAACCTTAAAAAAAGGGGAAAAGTGCCCCCGTTTTTTTTCGTTTTTTGCGATTATTTCAAAAACGGTAAGAGATACAGAAAAAATGTCTGAGGACGAAAAAAACTACATAAAATTAGCTTTGCAATGCTATATAACACATTAGAGTTTAAATATATATTTCGGCGTTAGAATAGAACATAAATTAGAATATTTTCATTTTAGACCTTTTTTAAAAGCTCCATAACTTTTGAAAGAACGCTAGTTCAGCCGTAAAATTTTGTGTAAGTGTTCACAATAAGTTTGGGATAATTTTAACGTAAACATTGAGTCGCTCCGGTCAAGGACCTCCATTATCCCCCATTTAAATTTTTCAAAACGGCATATCCATAACTCCCCCCAAAATTGGAGCAGAGCAGTGGCGTAGATAAGGGGGGATCAAGGGGATCAATCCCCCCCTTTCCGGTCACACATTATTCATTATTACTTAAGGTATATAAAACACAACAAAAGTAAACTTTTAGCTGAAATTACGAGTATTCAACGTGTGTAGTGTATCATAAAAAATTGTGAATCCATTTTCAGAACTGCAATAGAAAATTGAGCACTTCCTTAAATTTCTATTGTTATAAAAGCGTGCCGATGGAATAGAAACACTACAGCACAGGACTTTACTTTCATCTACTTTTTCACATTGGATCTAGAGTTTCGCATAGGCAAGCCCTACTGAAGTAATCTAGATTCGCTGCTAGAAAATTTAAGTGTAAGCACTGATTAAAAATTCGTTGCGGGAAAATCTTAACTTTCGGTTCGAAAATTTTAAAATATCGTTGAACACGGAGTGCTCTTCTACAGAAGCAGAATTTCCAATGTGGAAATATACACTACATAAGATTGTAAATCGCTAATGCGATGATAAGAAAACGCCGCCAATTTGCGCATCCTTTATTGTTTGAGTTTATCAGCACTTTTTCCTTTTTTAAGTTAACATTTGACGAAAGGTTTTAACGTATATAGCAGGGCAAAGCAAGTTTAAACCTTCTCTAGATGTTCGCAATTTTATTCAATTTAATACAAATAATTCTCAAATATAGTCTTATGCAGGTAGTAATTGGAAGACAAATTAACAAAAAAAAAAAAAAACAAACTGAGTTCTGTGGTACATTAGGGTTCCATGAAGATTTCTCAGGGGTTCCGTGAAAATATCCAAAACAGAAAATAATGTAGAAAGTACAAAAAGTATACAATCCACACGAAACAATATTTGTAAGTTTTAAAATTCCAAAGCTTGATCTGCTACACTGTTTCCAAAATAAACTTAACAATAAATTTGAACAGCATCAGTGACTTGACTGATTTTCTTTTACAACTTTCTACTATATAAATTGGAAAAAAAGTTGAGTGTACCAGATAATAAAGAATGTCTACAGTACTTGAGACGAGGTTTCTGAGATGTAAATTATGGCGCAAATAAATGAAAGGATTACATTTGTGTTAAAAACCACTTTAGAAAATCAAAACTTTTCTACAATTTTTTTTTAACGAATGTTTAATAGTCCAAATGTTTAGTTCTATTGACATTTTTCGTATCCTTTGCAAACAATTGGCTGATAGCTAGGGCCTTTATTTTTAACAAATACCTATATACTGCAGTGCCCCACAAGTTTGCAAATTTTAGAAATATCTACTCACGAAGTTCCGATAGTTATCGGAAAATTTCGATTTAAAAACACAGAATCTGTACTGCGCCAACCAGCTCTCGTCCTTAAAAATCCCTTTTGTGGACATATAACTATAAATTTATTTTAATTCCTGTTTTGCGGTGTTCCGTGAAGAAAAGCAGCGATGCTAGGTGTTTCGTGACTCCGAAAAGTTTGAGAACCACAGATTTGACGCAATCACAATCAAAATTAAAAAGTTTTACGAAAATTGGAATGCTGTGGATTCATCACCACAGTAAAAAGCCAAATTATCCAGTAGTCTCACAATTTTTGCGGAGATTTCAATATTTTCAGGGCGCAGTTTTTTTCGTATGCAAAAATGGCTCTCTATTTAAAACAAAGAATTGCACAAAATCACTGCTAATTTGAAGTGTAATAAATGCAGAAATTATTCTGATATTCAAAATTTGATAACCGTAAAAATATAAGTGATCTTGTAAAATTATCCCCTCCCTCTCCGAAAAGCTATCTACGCCACTGGAGCAGAGTGCTAAATTTTGGTTTGTTGCGATTGGAGGTCATAGTCACCCCACGCCCACCCACCAAAAATCAGCTCATTCGGATAAAAACTAAGGGTATCTCCCATACAAAGTGACCCACCAGGAGTTTGTTCTACGTACTACTAAATTTATAAACTGTAGAACAAAGTTGTCATGGGTTTCCCACTTTTTTTAATGTTGCGGACCCCTGATCGGTTGGGACTTTCTATGCCATCATCTCGGGACCATCCCCAACCATAATCAAAAAAAAATTCCGATGTAGGATTTTTGCCGTTCGATGGCCATATTTTGGTCCAATTTTCTTAGACTACACTCAGACAAATTTTAATGGGAAATCCCATTAAACCAATCATTTTGCCCCATTATTTTTAGTCAATAGGAAAAATCTGATTACTTCAAAAATATAGGAACCATTACTTTCACTCGATAAATATCCGTTTGTTTTAATAGTTGACTCCTTTAAAGACAAACACATGGGATACATATTTTGCAAATTTAAAACAAAAAAACAATCCTAGGGGCGGCAATTTAATTGCATCTTGTCCGGGGTGGCGGTAAACCAAGCTATCATGGTTTGTTCTGAGTTAGCCTATTTATTACCGAAATCTGGACATTCCTCGTTTTTCATTCGTTCAGAACGCAGTTTCTATATGCGTGAGTTTTGCTAGATTGAATAGATTTTATGCTTGAATGCAATTTAGTTACGGTAGGAAACAATATTCACAACGACCAAGTAGCATGAAGCTTACTCAGTTCTATGTGGCGCGATTCAGACCACTTCATTAGATACTGCTTCAAGCGGAGATACCTACTTAATCCCGAAAAACAATATTCCGCCCGTTGTTAATCCCGTTTTTTTACAAAAAATCCCGTTTTACATTATCCCGACATTACTAATCCCGCCATTAGAAAATCCCGCCCACAACAAATCCCGCCGTCTAAATATCCCGCTAATGAAATAGTCCCGTCAAAATATATACCACCAAAAAATTATTTTCATTGTTAACAAACAAATTAAATGATAAGAAGTAAATTTCTTAAACATTTGCGGTTTTTTCTCTCATTTTCAATAGCATTGAATATCACTATCTTATAAGTGCATACTAAAGTCTCAACGACTAGACCAGCTTTTTGTGAAATTTGTACATGTAATTTGATTAGGAGGGACTTTTTCGGACTGTTCACTGTTGGGAAAATGTATATATGTAATAATTCTTCAGTATTGAGTTATTTCTCCTTTGTTATTTTGGAAAATATAGGCGGCATATAGATTTCTGGAGCAGTAAATTGCAATAGAACCCAACTAATACCTAAAATTGTTCACCGCAGATAACCTTTTCTATACTTCCATTGTTCTTCCAATCTCCGCTCAAACTCTGCGTAATCTATAGCTAAGATACAAAGGACAACTAGTGACACAAAACTGACCAGTTGACTTGATTTGTTCTAAGAAAAATTTAGTGGGTCCAATAGACATATAACCTGCCAGTTTGTGCTACAATTATGAAAAATCTAAAATTTCGTGAAAACTTTGAAATATTAACGGCTAAAATCCATAGGAGTCGTGAGTCAACATTTTGGATAATATACGAAATATGTATATACAAATAAAATACGAGGATATGTCCAATGGACCTATGTACCAGGTTGAGGGTTAATCAACTCCCAAGTCAGCGAGGCTAACAAAATCAAAGCATACTTCTAGGCTATACATGCACTTATGTATATATCATTCAATTGGCTTCCTTGCTTTCGGCAAAGAAAACGAATTTTCGAAACCTTAAAACGGCTTACACACTATAATGCCAAGAAATTGAAGATTTCCAACACGTCACTGCTGGTCGGGTCCTTCAAAAGCCCGGGGATACCATAGCCGTATCATACATCCGTATAGACGCTACTCAAAAAAATATTATTTATTAAAAAGAGCACCATTCCATTTTCTTGTGTCGGGCCTCGTTGTTGTCCCTTTTCAACTGTCACCAGGTCGATTGGTTTTTTCAACACGACATCAACGAAGACCGAACTGGTCTTTCGGCGAGCCAATTTCCTTTTTTTTGTATACCACCCATATCATATATGTATGTATGCAAAAGCGATGGATTTATTTTTTTTTGCTGTGTGTGTGTTCATTGAATGGTGCGGTAGCAATTTCGATTTTTTTTATAAGGAAAAAATAAGGCCGAAAGGTAATATACAAATTCATGTCCACAAAGCATGCGGAGATGATGCGGGCCCATCCAAAATGCTCCAAACGAGCCACCCGAAATTTCATCGGCAACGAACACGTCAAGCATATTTCTGGCACTTGTCCTTGTCGTGGACAATGGACTCCCTCGCCTACGTTGAACCTCTCGATTTTTTCCTCTTCAATAGACTTTTTTTTTGTGTGCATACCTCGTATACGACGAAATTCAATTGATCTTATCGATAAAGCCAAATTTTACGCAAACATATGAAGTGTGCTCGCAGCTAACGGACCGAGGACGTCCTAAAGACGGTATATCCTCTTGTTGTAGGTCCTGTCTTGTGGGACGTATACATGTACAGGACTTATGTTTGAAGGCGATGTTAAAAGTTTGATATATTCACACGGACTCATACAAAGGAATTTCAGGTGCTTATATAGGCAGAGATTGTTCACGGTCGATTAAAATCCACCTATCCTTTTCAAGATACATATATGTATGTAAAGGTTGTATCAAATATCCTTTTAGGATAATTGATTTGATAAGCTTTTACGTCAGAATCTGACGGATGTTTCTGGGAAATATGTCCACAACATACATTTATCCGATGGCATAAAATAGGATTGAAATTGTATCTTAAAAGTGGAAAATTTCTAGTTTGATAAGGCAAGAAATATGGATTTGTAAATGCTCTACATAAGAAAGCCGATTTACGTAGGTGCATTGTGTGTTCATTTTTTTTTTCAAGGATGTCTACCTTTGTTTTGAACCTACAGGCTATTAGAGCAGACAGAATGACATTTACTCTTTTTGTATACTATACTTATTATTTTAAGGGCGCTACTACACAGTCATATATTGGTAATATATAATATATAGAAAAACATCCCATAACCTGTTAATGGGACTCCTATTAACTTTTTGCCTCGGCTATTTTAAACAAGTTAATAGTTTTATCCTATTAGTTTAATGAGATTATAAACCATTGAATTTCTAATAGGACGTACATTTTAGACTAATGGGATTATCTAATAAGATTGATTCAGATTTACATTGTTAGTTGCCAATATTTTAAAACGTATGCTTATGCATTATGATTAGAGGTACGGATAATTCGCAAAAAAATTAAATTTCTCATAAAAAATTCTGAATATTGGAAATTTTGCAAAAATTCAATTCAAATGCAAAAATCAATCTGAGATGGAATTTATTTTCTCTTATCAGTCTTAACTGATTTTTGAAAGAAAATTAACTTTTTCGTGGAAAAAGTACAAATGGGTGGATTTCGCATTTATTTTTTAAAACAGCAATTTTCGCTGAAATTCGCAACTATTTCGTAAATTTGAAATAGATACGAATTCGGGACTTAATTATGATTTTCATATTCATACTCCCGTGTATTTATATACAATTTTATATGTACAGTGATGGAAAAAAATATGTCCTGTTATTGAGGTAACGGTATTTTCAAAGGGACATCCTATAAAATTTATAGGAAATAACTATTGCCCCAATAAGAAAAAATTATTGTTTTAATAGGATGCCCCATTATTAATATAGGATAAACTATAATTTCAATGGGAAAATCATATTAATTTAATGGGATGTCCTTTTATTGAGGCAATAGGATAAGATGATTGCATTAATAGGATATCGTATAACATTAATAGTATAATATCACATTAATTTAATAGTTCGATCTAATTATTTTAATGATGTTCCATCCCATTGAATTAATGGTATCCTATTAACACAATAATGGGATTTTCCCATTGACTAAATCTAATGGGATAAAATGGCCAATTCCTATTGGTTTAATGGGATTTTTTTTCTCAGTGTATATTATAATAGATATTATCATATCCTTAAGCTATAAGTTTAGTGCACATGTAAAAATTTAATCCGAAAGAATCGATTAGGCTTGATGATATGACTAGAAATATGAATATAAATATGACTGTGTCATGGAGCCCTAATTTAGTTTTTGTCTTTTAGTGACAGTTATTTGAAATATAAAAATTTGTCTATAGGTTAGTGGTTCTAATCGTAATCAGGCAATTTTACACAAGCAATAAACAATCGGTCGACGCGACTCGTATTGGAAAAGGGATACGTACATAATGCCGAAAAATAAAATCCCGCCCGATTATAATCCCGCTTTTAAAAAAAAAATCCCGTTTAACACTATCCCGACATTATCAAATCCCGCCACTTTAAAATCCCGCCATTATAAAATCCCGCCATTACAAAATCTCGCCATGAAAATCCCGCCCACTAAAAATCCCGCTGTTTTAGAATCCCGCCACTAAAAAATAAATAACAGGCGCGATAATCCAGTATTGGACTAAGGCCGCAGGATGTGTTAGTGGCATCCTATTTCCAAGATCTTATCTTGTTTGTTTTAATAATTTTGCTGTATCTGGTGCTAGATGTTCATTTACGTATAGTCGGTTTTTCCCCCATTCTGCATAAATTGTACTTGCTTGCAGACCTCCCCCGTTTTTCCTCTCTCGGACAGTACGCTTATACGCTTGTAGAAACTCGTTCCGCGTTGATGTTCTGGTCAAGCTGACAATGACCGGTGTCGACTCATCTTTGGCGATTGTGTTTTTGCTCGTAGCTATGCGATATACATCACTGATTTCGCATGGATTAATGTTGAAGTTGATGCTGTTAGAAATTTTCGTCATGATATTAATCAAATTATCTTGCGCTCTGGCTGGTATTCCGTTGATGATCAGATTATTTTTTCGAATTTGTTGTTGCAAGTATCTATTATCGTTTTCCAGGGTTGTTATTTTAGCTTGTTGTGTTATGTTTTCACTTTTCAGTTCTTTTAATTCTGTCATGACCTTTTCCATTTTTTTACCAAAGTCGTCGATTTTATCTGACATGAATTGGATTGAGGTGGTCAGTTCGCCGATGTTCAACTCGTTTTTTATTCGTTGGCATATCTCGTTTATTAGTTCGATATTAGATGTTATTGATATTAGCTCTTCTGTTGGCTGTTTTTCTGCCGCTTTGCGTTTAGAGCTCATTTTAGTTAGTCTATTATTTGTTATGGTACACTATTGTAGCACGGGTGACACTGTGCACTGGTTCAGTTATGTTTGTATATCACTTTGTAACAAAGGACTTCAGGTGAATTTGTTGAAAAGTTAAAAAGTTAAATTTTCACTTTCACAATTGTTTTATAGTACCACTTTTGAATAGTTTTGTTGGGCTATTGTCTGAACTAACTTTTTAACGAAAATATAAACGAGATAGGGGTGATTATTCACTTTTTTGAATGGAAATTCTGTGGAGCACTTTTTAGTATGTTTGACGTTTGACAGGTTTGATTAGTTTAATGGTAGTCCATCTTTGACATACATACCATTTGAAGTTTCTATTCATAAGCTGGCATTGTCAGTATAAACATTTCGTGTTGATTGTTGACAACGCATTTACCGGACCATGGAAAGTTTCGAAAGTTCACGAAAAAAAC
This sequence comes from Microchrysa polita, assembly GCA_949715475.1. Classification (NCBI taxonomy): domain Eukaryota; kingdom Metazoa; phylum Arthropoda; class Insecta; order Diptera; family Stratiomyidae; genus Microchrysa; species Microchrysa polita. The sequence goes on from OX454415.1 coordinate 17,071,217, forward strand.
AACATTTGCGGGAAGTTTTACTTGGGCATTATTTTGCTAAGAAGACTGCAGCTCAGAGTCATCAATTGCTCGTGGAAGTTTACGGTGACGATGCTTTTTCGCGTGCACAGTTTTTTCGGTGGTTTCATCGGTTCAAAAATGATAATTTCGACATTACCGACGAAGAGCGACCTGGCCAGCCAAAAAAGATTGAAGACGAAGAATTGACGAAATTACTCGAAGAAGATTCGTGCCAAACGCAAAAAGAGTTCGCAATTTCGTTGGAAGTGACTCAGCAAGCCATATCGAAGCGGTTAAAATCACTGGGAATGATCCAAAAGCAAGGCCACTGTGTTCCGTACGAGTTGAAGCCAAGAGATGATGAGAGGCGCTTTTGCATGTGCGAACAACTGCTTCAAAGGCAAAGACGGAAGGGTTTTTTGCTTCGTATTGTGACCGGCGATGAAAAGTGGATACATTATGATAACCCAAAGCGAAAGAAATCATGGGGACCGCCCGCGCACCAATCAACATCGACCGCGAAGCCAAATATTCATGGTTCCAAGCTTATGCTCTGCGTTTGGTGGGACCAGCTCGGTGTTGTGTATTATGAGCTGCTAAAACCAAATGAAACCATTGACGGGCAGCGCTATCGACTGCAATTGATGCGTTTGAGTCGAGCATTGCGTCAAAAACGGCCACAATATGCTGAAAGTCACGACAAAATAATTCTTCAGCATGACAATGCTCGCCCTCTAGTTGCGCGAGTCGTGAAAACGTACCTGGAAACAACCAAATGGGAAGTGCTACCCCACCCGCCGTATAGCCCCGACATTGCTCCATCTGATTACTATTTGTTCGCTTCGATGAATCATGCGTTGGCTGATCAGCACTTCACTTCATATGAGGATACTAAGAACTGGCTCGATTCATGGATAACCTCGAAAACCCAAGATTTTTTCCGCGACGGAATTCGTAGACTTACCGAAAGATGGGAGAAAGTTATCGCTGCTGATGGCCAATATTTTGAATAATTTAGTTATATGAATAGATCTATGAATAAATGCCCATAATTCCAAAAAAAGTCTTATTATTAAGTTGTAGGCCTATGTATTTATCCCCATAAATGGGTACTCGTTTAACATCTGAGTGAGATCATAGTCCGTCACAAGCTCGTGAGTTCGAAAAACACCATGATCCACGGTGAGATCCGAACTCATGACCCTGTGCACCGAAGGTGCGCGCACTAACCGCTAGACCAGCCAGACTACTAAATGTTATGTGATTTCCAGCAGTTAGTGCGATACTTTCTCTTAGCAGAAACCTGTCGGAATATTTGTTTATTTCTTCGATAAAAATGGCAATTTAGCCCCTACAGAACAAGACTCTCATACAGGGGATACTTAAGTCTCGACTACCGCAAGACCAAACCGGCTTTTTTTCAAATTAAGTCACCTGGCCCGTGGGTCTCCGAGAATTAAGTATCCCCATGCGAGGAGACCTATTATTTTAACGGTAAATGTGGTGGCGTTTTTTAAATATCCCGTCATAATAGGTATTCTTTCATTAATCGCGCGAACGATTTTTGAAAAAATACTTACCTGACTGGATATTGCAAAGCGGTATTTTGAATTAGCGCGTTATTGAAATGGCGGGATATTGATTAGACGGGATTTCAATTGAGCGGGATTTTAAACTAGCGGGATAATGAAATAGCGGGATAATGAAAGTCGGGTTCGTAAAAACAGGAATATGATGGGCGGGATATCGTAGCCAACCCATTGGAAAAAAAGTCCGATTATGAGCAACTGTTTCATCTATTTATTTTATAAATCGTAAAACAAAATTTTTCTGTCCGAGTTTGGAACAGCAACAGGGACACTCCTGAAACTGCAATTCGTCTGAATGTTTTTCCCCATAATATCCAATGAGCCTTTTTCGTCGACAAGACCACCACGTCTGCCTTCCGAAAATCTTTCTTTCTTCCATTGCTTCATGAGCCACATGTGACTCATAGACGTGAACGGAGAGGAACGCTGTGCACATATGTGACTCATAGAGAGTGAACGTGTTAAATGACGCCCGTCATTTCGAAGGAAGTCAAACTTATGCAAACCTGTATTTACTACCTTCTTAACAATAAAAAGCCAATCCTTTTGACTATATCTCAACTTCTCAACAGCTTCCTATTGTTGAGTGTTTTCTACGGTTGCCTATTTCCTTCAACCGGACGGACAACGGTCACTTCCTATCGACCGTGAACATAAAGATCAAGTAGTCCGTACACACACAAAAGCTTAACATATCATGGCATTTCTCTACTCCTTGCATTTATACATTGAAAAGGTGACCTGTGCCTTTGCTTTATTCCCATAACCCTACACGCATAGGCTACCGTACAACAGCCATTTGAAGGCATTCAATCGGAATATGAAGTTTCGTTGATCATCTCGTAGATTTCATAGTACAAATACAACACAAAGTATCCATTGACCCCCGCCAACAACCTCCTGCGTGCCGAATAGGATACGTGAATCAAAACCAGAATCCATAAAGTGTTTGCTCTTCATTAAACTTTTCATTTTATGAAAGAGGCCAAACAGACTGTTAAGTTATCGCCACTCGATTAAATTTTATGATGCGATGCAAAACCTCCATATCTTTATGCCCGCTTTACATAAATATATTTCTATTCTAGGGGATGATGTGTGTGTACTCGTACGTCGTACGTGTATAGAGAGCCACTCGGCTAGAAAAAAAGGGTCATATGTTAGAGTCACTTGTACGAGTACTATAATAATAGTAGAAGGGCATTTTGTGTATGGATCTTTGACGCTGGCGCTCGTTCGTAGAGGATACGGAAAGAGCTGCTGTTTTCACGATATGCCAATGTCGGATTTTCGCAAATGTAATAGGGTGGAAGTTTGTTTGCAGTCACAGAGAGTATTGCGGAAGCTATGACTTTTGTGTTGTTGTGTCCAACAATTTCCCACTTTATGCTGCCGCTTGGCCAGTTACTTGACTATACATACTCATAAATGTAAGTATGGAACTTTAGTTTAGGTTCGTTTATGACACAATGTCCTTTCGGATCGTATACTACCAGAAACCGATTAAATTTTGAACAATATGAATTTTGTAGATGTGTGTTCCATTCCATGGAGTTTACACTATGCAGTTTGTATCGGAGGGAGAACCGGGGAAAAGTATTGATTCTAGCAGAAATATGAGCTTAGTCAGATAACACATTTACGAACATATCATTAACTATAACTGGACCAAAATAATCCAGCAAAAAATTCCAATTAAATTTGTAGGGGAGTTTTGTTATTCTGAAACCAAAAATGCATCTAATAAAATCTTAATTTTTTTTAAATAATTCGGCCACACATTCGATTCAATTCGATTCAATTTATTTTATAATTTTTGTAGTTTACAATTTCATAATGCTAATTATACGTTTCTCTTTGTATTACAGATTAATTTCCTGATGATGGATTTTACTGGAGGCTCTGTCATTTTGAAAACACAGAAAGGTATGTACTCGTGAAAACAGACCCACCCAACTCATCATTTGCATGTACAGTATGTACAGGAGGTTCCCAAAGTCGACGTAAAGTCTACCTAGATATTGTAGTGCGTAATGCCATGGGCGTAGCCAGGGGGAGCCAGGGACAGGTGCTTGCGAAAACCGACTGTAATTTTTCTAGGCTTTCCGAATTAACCCACTGCAAGCATATGAATTACGTAATCGCAAGCTGATTTGTCATGAACGTGGTTCTAAGTTTATTGTTTCTTTGTGCTGCACTTTTCCTAAACCTAAACCCTTTAAGATGCCATTCACCGAATTCATTTCGCATATTGCAGGCTCTCTTAGCCAGCGCCCGCTCTAGGACACCGTCCCGGGCAAGAGGACAATTTGCCGCCCCTTAGGCACTTTGATAGTGTATAGTAGTTTGTTGATGTAGGTATATATCGTTGTCGTTGAAGAAGTTTTCCAAGAAGTTTTTTTTTCTATTTTGAATCGAGTGTTTTGGCTGCTCTTGATCACTGTAACATCGCGACTCGCCATAGGTAGTTCATCTATATTTTGTAGAGAATTTGTTTGCAAATCCAAAATTAAAGCAAAGTATTGAATCCAAATAAAATTAACATAGATGACACATGGGGGAACAAGAAACTGAAAATTAATGCATACAATTTTTTTTTGGCACATTTTAGATAACTTCTCTCCGAAAAATTGTCTGCCAATGTATGGTGCTAGAATTCATTACTAACCTTTTGAAGTAGTTTTCGATGGAATAAAATCCAAATCTGCCCATATATGGGCCCATTTGACAGAACGAAAATCCATTTTATGGATTCGAATCCACGGATTGCAATCCATGGATTGACCATGTGAGTGCGGCATTTTACACTACACTGCGTAGTAGATAAACTTCAATTAGTTGGATCTCTTAGCGCACACATTTTTTTCAATGGGTTCATTGTACACGTGAGAGAAAGAAAATAAAGTCCGAGTCAATTAAATCGGGGAAAACCAAGCCAAATCCTGATATTAGCATGCCCGAAAACTAATTAGGAAGGACTGCTACTGCGGCTTTGGCAGGGTTTAGGTACCATATCGTTCAAAATTTGTCCCCTCAATGCTTGATAAATCAATGCAATTGGATGAAATGGAAGGGATCCATCCGCGAAAATTGGGCAAATTTAAATTGAATTGCTGCGAAAGATTAATGGATATTTTTGAAAACAAGTACAACCAATTTGTGATGAATAGTATCTTTGGGGAGTTGAAAATATATATAGTGCACGTACTCTCTTTTTAATCAAAGGACTAAGTAGATGCAGCTTAGAGCGGGTACCGCTTAGAGCGGGTACTGCGCTTAGCTGTAAACCGCCGATGGAGTATCGCGTATGTTTTAATAGAAACGATAGTCATGGGTCAATTCGATTAATTTTTGTTTGAATCCAGATTCATTTGGCACTTGAATGTTAAGTTTTAATAAAATATTTCTGAAAACCGTAAAACAATAATTCTTATTAAAGACGGATTTGAAAATAACTGACGATGGTAACCCTCGGAGAAACTAATGTTTGAATAGTCACATAAGGTACTGAAGGGTCTGGCCAGTCCCCACTACATATATTCGTGGGCTTTTTTTTTTAATAACAGCAATTTTTTTTCCTGGTGGATTGGTATTCTACCATTTCCATTAAACATTTTGAAATTTCTACACTATGCGGCGAATTGTGTAGAGTAAGCAAGAGAGCACGACTTGGAGCTTTTAACCAAGTCGTCTTGATTCCATGATTAATAATTTTTTAGAGCTGTAGTGCCTACCAATGCTTAACACTTCCGGAAATTGTTCCCTTAAAGCCTTACTGTTGTATGTGGGGTTTATATTTTTGTTGCCTCCAAAGATGCTCATCAAAATGCTAATACATATTCACATTCACATAATACATTATGTATATTCCAGGCTATTAAGTTCATCTTTAGGTTAATAATATTGAAACTTTGATCCTCCGCGGCGTGAATCCTTGCAAAGTCGTATTGTTAAAACCATGATTTGACTTGGAGTATCCCATTTTTTGGGAACATTCTGCAATCAATAATTGTGTTTCACGTGTATAAGATTTTTCTAACCAGCCGAGTAGATCCATAGTAGAACCTGTTTTCCATAACACATCGGAAAGTATCCAGGAATGATACCATATGACAGAATGGGTTCTTCTTACTTAATGTTGTGATAGGTGAGAAGATCCGGATTTTCCAATGGACACCGTTATTCGGCTGTGATTTAATTTTGTCTCCTTTTGTGATATTCAGCATATGAATTGCAATGTAAGCTCCAGGCACATCAAGTGATATTGTTGAATCAAAATTATTCAACCGCAAATGTTTTAAAGATGGGGAAGCTTTTAGGACCGTTGAAGTGTTCTGACGCTTTTCGCTTACCGTTAGTTGCTTTGCCGCAGACGACGCGAAAAAGGGCCAATTTGACGCTTTTCACAAAATTCGTTCTATTTTTAAGGGGAAATCAAGCTTTTAAAATCTCCATTGTGTTGTTTGCCATAATTCATACTATACCGTAAGAAATTATAAGCATCGTTTAAACTTTCTACGTTAAACTCGTTGTACGATTTGAAGATCACAATGTCCTTCCTCTTCAATACGTAAGTTGTAACTTTTTGGTCGGAAGATATTAATTTTTCTCTCGACATTATTTATCCAGAGGACTTCCAGCTGAATGAATAATCACTGTATACACAAATACCCTTGAAATAGACACATCGGAGCAAAAAATCGACCCTTTAAAACACAAGAACTCAAAAGCTGAAATTGGAAGGGAAAAGGTTTTAACACAGTTTGATATGCGTGACAAATTAAAAAAAAAAAACCGTCACCTCCAATTTTTTTTAAATTATTATCTAATCCTTACTAAAACCTCATATTTACTTTTTCCCTTGACTCCCCAGTTTCAGAGTTATGGAAAGATATTGATATTTCCAGAAAATAATTCAAAATAAAGTTCCAGTAACAAATCGGTTATTATTTATTAATTTTTAGGGTTTTTTAGAATTTTTTCAAAAAACCCTTATCAAATCGATTTTGTCCGTCCGTCTGTCCGTCCGTCCGTCCGTCTGTCCGTCCGTCCGTCCGTCCGTCCGTCCGTCCGTCCGTCCGTCCGTCCGTCCTTTCGTCTGTTCACTAAATAACTCGCGAACGGCTCAACCGATTGTCATGAAATTCGGTAGGAATGTGTAGAATGGTTACAGTCTTTGGCACAAATACCTTAGAAGTTGGTAGAAAGAAGATAACAGGGTGTCCCGAACGTTTGAAAAAAGTCGACTTTTTTAGTTTTTATCAAAGATTAACGTATGGGTATTTAAATCAAAGATCTAAACGAGTACATCTCATATCAGTTAAAATTTTCCAGTTTCGAGGAACGGCAAAAAAGTTATTGGCGTTTAAAGTTAAACTTCCTTTTCGAGCTCCGTTTTTCTAAACCGTTATAGGAATCGATATGAAACTTTGCACAAAGATTGGTAAGTATGGCCTTATATACGTTAAATATTAAGACTGTTGACTTTTGCTAAGGAAAAGTAAATAACAGTAAATTTGTAAAATTTGGCTTGTTCTGCTATCCGTTCTCATAGGGAGAACTTTTGTGTTTCCGATATTTTCCACTATGTGTCCGCTATATGGCGGACTGTAAGATAAGTGTCGCTAGTGTCGAAAAGAAGAACTAGAAAATTCTCCTTACTGAGCTGATAGCGTAATGTTCCTAAAATTTCAATTTGTTCGTGTGTAGCCCCTGTTCGGCTTCCAAATATGAAAATTCTGCTAAGGGTTTTTAGAAAATTACACAGGGAATATGTCTACGAATTTTCATTCGAATAACTGTACCCAAACTGGAAATATAGCCAAGTAAGTATTTAGTAAGGGCCTTTCACAATACAAGGGAAGCCTCTTAAGCATTTCTTCAATGCATATCTTTTAACTTGACGAAACAATGTACATATAATTTGGTGGAAATGCATAGAATGGTAATAGTGTTTGCCGCAAATATTTAAGTTTGTAGGACCAAGTTAACAGGGTGTCCCGGAAAAGCTGCAAAATTATACTTGTTCAATACTCATAGGAAAGCTTGCGTGGGCTCTAATGTCACGGGACACAATGGAATCATTTCATATAAGTTGGTTTTCCTTGATTTAAAAAACAGTAACAGTAGATTTACAGCTAATAATTCAGTTCATATATAATGCCAAGCCATCCTTACGTTTGCCTGAGCTTCTTTTTTCTCAAAGGCCATCAGAAATCTTAAATCGAAAAATGCCTGTAGATATGCCTTGGAGTACTTTTATACAAACTGGGTAAATAGTTAATCTATTTTTGGATTTTTTAATTAAAAGCGCCTTTCATTCTGGAACGCGTTTATTTAGACCAATCCAAAAATAGATTTACAGGAAGCATTTCATTAATGTTGTGCACAATTCTTATCTATTGCTTATAAAATATATGCACAAAAAATATCCACTATGCATCAAAATTCTAAAAAAACCCTCGTATTGCGGGCGCAGCCCTCTGTACGCCGGTATTTTTTTTTGGTAAAACGGGCCTAAAACAATATAATAAACATATTTAAATACTTAAAATTATAAACTTAATTGTCAAACACATTTATTTTAAGGGAAAAATAAAAAAAATAACTTTTTCTCTTATGTTTAGAATTGTCTTCTCGGTGTAAGCGCCAACAATAATCTCCTAAAATCGCTGCAGCGCAATGACCTTGATAACGTTCCTCAAGCCTTTCTATGTCCTGATGAAGCCGCTCACCTTGTTCATCACTTACGGCTCCAAGGTTCTCAGGAAAGAAAGAGAAATGGGAGTGAAGAAAATGCATTTTCATTTTCAAGACATTCTGCACCCCATCTCTTTATATGCGTCTAACATATTTGTTACTAAAAGTTCTGCGTTTTCGGCTTTGCGATCTCCTAAGAATCCTCCTGTAACCTTGATCCTAACAGCTCCGCCTGCCTTACGGACAAATTCAAGTCCCGTACCAAATCATTCAATTCCTCTTGGCAAATTAGGTGTGGTTTTCGTTGATAGCTTGATAAAGGAGAGGGGAAAAACTGTATATCCTGAGGGTCGTTACTTTCATCACTGTGAGGAGGGCAAACAGTGCTGTTTACACTGTGAGGCACAGGTTTCGTGACAGAACTCACTATAGAGAACTCCACTTCATATTTATGCTTTTTCGTAGCACCCCGCAAATCGAACACACAAAAATAGCAATCGTCGTGATGATTGCTAGGCTCGCTCCAAAGTGCTGGAACCGCGAAAGGCATTTCTCGTTTTCCAGTTTTTTGAGAGTGCAGTGACATACAACACGCTAGGCAAAAAATCGGGTATCCAAGGCTTATCCTAACACACAACGCGGCCAAAACATTCGAAATATGCATACCTTAATTTTTGTGTTACTTTTCTCTCTAGCGATTTAAAAATATATTTGCTACACACGTAGCAAAATATATTTGGTGAATTTTTGCACAGGTTGCGAATACTTCTTTCAGAATCCATATTGTAAACCAATTAAAGTAAAACTAGTACAACACGTGCTACTTATACCATAACAATATCTTTTTTAAGTTTTTTTTTTTAATTTTTGTACCTGACTGTTTTCGCACTTTAAGGCGTAATAAAAGGATAATAAAAAAGGAATATGCCAGGTAAAAACCAGAGGGATAATATAAGGATAATAAAAAACGAGTATATCTGGTAAAAATATAATAAATATAAAAGTTACGTAAAGATATGTAGCTGCGAAAAGATAAAAAAGATGGATTTTTACGGTTTTAAGTCACAATAAAAGGGGAAAAAATAAAATAACCCAGCAAATTATATTTTTTCGGCGATTTTGATATGAAATTTACTTATTTTATTGCAAATTGCAGTAATTGAGTAGCAGATACTATATAAGGACCACTAAAAAAGATTTCGGCGTGTAACTCAAAAACCTGAGGGTGAGGAAAAAAATTAATTGCACTTTTGTCATATGGGAACCAATAGCTAACCAAAATAGCATTCAGTTTTTTTGACGGTTTTTTGGTGTCACGCAGTGAATCGTTTCATCAGACGTTTTAAATTTTTGTATTTTTTACCAATATTATTTTTCTATTAACCGTGTTTAGAACGGAAGCATTTGGGGTGGGTCGATTTTTTTACTCCGAAGTGTATATCATTTGTGGCATTTTCGAGGCAAAATATGAGCCTGCACCTACGCATTTGTCGCGCAGTGTATACTTTGAATGGAAAAAAAAACATTAGAGAGTATTAGCATATCGTTTGAAATAAAACAACATAATTTGACATTCCATATAAAAATTCACTTGCTTACCGTATACGAAACAATATATCTTAATTTTTCATGTCCCTAGTAGGCATGGGTGTTCCATATATTTGATGCTCTGGAAACAGTCGAAATTGGCGAAATAATTTGTCGTGATTTTTCACCTATGCCTACTTAGGACATGCAAAATTAAGATATATTGTTTCGTATACGATAAGCAAACGAATTTTTATATGGAATGTCAAATTATGTCGTTCTATTTCAAACGATATGCTAACACTCTCTATTTTCGCAATAAATTCAATAATTTTGGTTTTTGATAGTTATTCTTAGAATTATTGTTTAAATTTTGTAATTAATTTTGGAATTTTTAAAATGGCCAGTGTTGCCAACAGGAAATTTAGAAAACGGCTAAATTTTGCCGGAAAACCGGATATATTTTTTTCAAAAACTGCTAAATATCCGGCTAAACCGATTTTAGTCAGAAAAAACGGCCAAAAAAAACGGCAAAAAAAAACGGCTAAATCATACAAAACAATCACATTGCGAAAAAATATAGTGATAAACTGATTTTAATAAATTTATTTCTTTTCTGGAGTACTACCCGTAAACTATGCTTTAGACTGATTTTTTAGTTTTATTACATATATGCTCCAATCGCTGCCATTACATTAAAAATTTAGACAAAATTGTTGTATGCAGGTACAATTTCTCGGTCAAGCTCATAACCACATTAGGTTCGAAATTGTGGAACATAAAATTCTTAAAAGGAACGTCCAATGTGTAACTATGGGCAAGGGCATTGTTGATGATCCGCAATTATAAATTTGATGCTCCAAAGGCACGAAATTGAAGTTTCAAAATTATGAGCTTGGGCGGGAAATGGTATAGATTTTAAATGCGTAGGTTCTATGAATCATCTGACGTTGTGCAAGTTCAGTCTTGATTCGATAATCCGGATCAATTATTGCAATCGGTAATCCGGACTATCGGAACATTCGGATTAGCGCAATCACTTTTTTTTAAATAAACAAGAGGAGCAAAAAGCGATAAATGTATTATTTCTTTGAAATTAGTGAGCATTGTGTCATTTGCCAAACCGTCCCGTAATAAAGTACGAGACCAAAGCTACCATTTCACCCTGAAAATCTCAAATAACCAGATTACAGAGTCAGAATTGCTGCCGAAATCGGGACTATAGCATACATAGTGGAAACGTTTAGTGGTCCAGATTAGCGTGAGTCGAGCCTAGTTTGCCCAGTAGTTTAAGTAAGTTTTTATATATTTCAGGGGAAACTTACCCCCTTCTTCAGCACTTAGCTTTTGTGCACGCTCCAAGACTTGCTCAGCAAAAAATTTTATTTAAGAAAGTGTCTTCAATTTTGCAAATTATTCAGCGTATTGGTGGTTAGTAAATTACATGCTTAGACTGGGTACTAATCGTCAGTTAACGTGAAACCCATTATCCTAAATTTTTTGAAAAAAGGAAAGTCTCTACGGCACATTTTTCCCAGGAGACATAAATGCAAGTATTCCCCTTGGTGGACATAGTAATACACGACAATAAGTGTATGTAGAAATAATTTTAATATTTACGTTTGTGTTTTGCCATCAATAGAAATAAATTTGTATGAAGTTTGGTTGAAATTGGTCAACAAATAAAAAAAATTTTCTTTGAAGAACTTAATTTGGGGGGTTGGGTTTGTATGGCAGCCCCATGACCCCATGGTTCGATGTCATTTATTTTTGCGTTTGTTTTGTAACATCAATAAAAATACATTTTCATGACGTTTGGTGTAAATTGGTGTCCAAATAAAAAAGTTTTTCTTAGAAAAAACAAATTTGATGGTTTGGGTTTGTATGGTAGCCCCATTACCCCATTATTTGATTGTTTTAGGGATCATTCGAAATATGTTTTCATGAAGTTTGGTTCACATCAGTGCCAAAAAACAGTTTTTCTTGGAAGAACCTAATTTGGGGGTTAGGTTTGTATGGCAGTCCCATAACCCCATCATTTGTTTCCATCCATTTTCACATATATTTGTGACATTCGTAGGGATCCTTTCATGCGAAGTTTCGTTAAGAACGGTTCATAAATATAAAAGTGTTTCATATAAAAATCATAAAATAGTTTTAGCCGAAAAAACGGCCGAAGAAAATTAATTCCGGCTAAAAATCCGTCCGGCCGAAATTAAAAATTTCATCCGGCTAAACAGCACGATTTCCGGCTAAATTTGGCCGGAAAACGGCTAAATTGGCAACACTGACTTGCCGATGACAATTTTACATCGTTTATCTTTTTTCCAGAAGCATTTTTCAATTCAATCGTAATTGAGCTTTCATTCACGCAATTAACACGCTAAAGTGTTTTCTTGGCGACACATTAACGTAATGCGGCTACATTAATATGCACACCAGTCCATAGAACGTATAGGTCTATGCAGATCCTTGCTATAGTATGCTCGGCATAAGAAATCTTACGAATAAATCTCGACCACATTATCACAAACCACAACACTTGCTACTGTTGGTACTTCGTCGAGTTTCACTTGTACACAATACAAGTCGGATGTCTTGCCGGAAATGAATTATCTCCATGATTATTGCTTTCGTAATTAAATTTCACGCTTGAATAATGTAGTCGTCCTTGGCACTAGTATGCGATATACCTATATTTCCTCGTACAAAATAGTACAATGAATCCGCACTGTACTTGAAATGGTCGTAAACAAGTGTGTTCGTCGATCTGACACTGAATGGGCCATTTAAGATGTTGTTCCATGGTAACCATTCAGACAAAGAGGAGGTATCCTGATCCTCTTTAGCGCAGTCGGGTGTGTCATTCATTCGTGTCAATTGCTTCCGTAGTGGCGGTGGGGCCTGGAGCGGCATATATCTTTCTTCACATATACGCACACGCTTTGTGTATGTCAAATTTGCCAGTCATTGACGGCATAAATAGCGAAATTACTTTCAATAATTCCACCATCGAATATCCTGGACACGTAGCTTTTGAATCATGAGGTTGACAAAAGAAACGACTCTCGCACATTCAGCCAATAATGCCAGGTGCGTATACGGCATACATTCAACCAAATGGCAGGATTCGAGAATTTCCATTCCTTTTTTTTCGGTTGCCCTGATGTCTTTGTGTCGTTTGCCTTGCTGTATCGCCAGGAGCGCTGCTGACAAGCTTTTTTTTCAGGCCTTCACCTATGCCGTTTGCTGCTTTGCTTTAGGCTGTAGTATAGGTCCCCCTGCGTTTTTGATTCGTTCGCCTCAGTGAATCGTGTTTCGCATAGATGTTGTTAGCTGTTTTAGCTATTCGGTCGTTTCAACGATGAGGATGACGATGTCGTCGTCGTCGTAGTTGCTCGTTCTGTTCGATGTTCGCTTTTTATTCAAATTCAGGACTTGTACGGAGATGATTGTTAAATCTATTCAGGTGACGCATGTAACAGGGAAAACAATGTTTTCAACTGGCGTTGACTAGAGGGACATTTGCATTTATTTCCATTTGAAGTTAAGAATTTAAACGCGAGTCGTCATCCTGAAGTCGAATAGAAAGTCTGTCGGCGTGCTAGGCCGTTTCCTAAAGTCCCTATGACAATAGAAACAGTCGGGCAAATGATGGGCTCAATAAGACTACCAGTTTATTTCACTTGATATAAACAATGAGTGTTTCGCGTCTATAGGAGTACATATACTTTTGTAATGGAAGCACTTTATTAAGTGGCAAGAAGGTGTTTGCAAAGCTAAGCCTGGATGAGTTTTTATTTGCAGATTTAGCGCTAGCTCCGGTAGGAAATTTGAAAGGCAGTAGCGCGTAACTTGGAATTATGGCCGCAGTTGAGTGTAAGATATATTAGATAAAAGGATTTACGAGTGGAAATGTATGTGTTCCAAGACTTTCATAATGGAGAAATAAACTTTTAGCGGATTTTCGGAAATTGTTCCGTTATACATTCTCATATTGAAATAAACTGTAGAGAAGCACTATTAAATTCAAAACTCTGTTTTACTTTAAAATACACACTCTGATAAATCATCGTGGGAATATTTAGCAACATCTTATCGGCCTTGCAAAAACATTTATGTATTAAAATCATCCTATATCCACTTATCGTATATCACAGCCGCCTAATTACCAAGCCGTACAACGTACATATACCATAAAGTAAGTAATTGGAATAGAGATGGAACTCCATTCCATATAAAATTAAAATCTACTGAAAAACATTTTACCTTTGAGTGTGTGCTGTAAGTAACGTGTACATACAGGAAGATATCTTCTTATCTCTACACGTTACTTACAGCACACACTCAAAGGTAAAATGTTTTTCAGTAGATTTTAATTTTATATGGAGTTCCATCTCTAATGGAGTTCCATCTCTATTCCAATTATTTACTTTATGCATATACTTGAACTCATCTTTCATACTTGCTAAAAACATGGCTTCACAGATTTAATCAATAAACTATTCCATTCAAGCTTCCTTCGCCACACTCACACATATAAGCAAACTGTATGCGTCCCGAGAAGAATAAACCGCCATAAATCCTGCTACCAACTGTTGGGTTCTGGTGTCTAAAGCCTTCTCCATATTAACGCTAATCCTTTCATTGAAATGTGGAAAAGTTATTTGCTAAGTTGCTCCTCAGATGCGATAAGAATCGACGTCCTGGAAATGTTTCTTGGCTTTTGAACGAAAGACTGTTCTGCATAGTGCAGAACACATGTGGTAGAGCAGAGGCAGAGCAGACGCGCGTATGTACTCGGATGTGTGAGTGTGTGTTGTACCCGCAACCACAACAGCAAATCATATAAAATAAATCTTCACCACACATGATGGCATTTTCATTTATTAAGCATCGTGTTCAGATTAACAATTTAAAGATGAGAATTTAGTTTTGTTGAGTGAATGACTGAATGATCTCCACGCAAACTAAAGTAGGATAACGGTTCTAGGATAATATATAACTGGGTGAAGTGGAACTTCTAAACTTGAGAGCGTAATGTGTGCGCCTCGAGTGTACAAGTATACGGATAGGATGGATATGAATCCGGATTTTTTCTTTAGACGTACTACACATGTCCTGATTTTAAATAGGAGTGTGTAGAGCGTGTTTTTAAGAAATTCTTCTCGTTAGAAGATTATATGAAGTTGTTGCAGCTGATGGAAAGGATACACACAAGATGTGTGACAGAACTAGTACTTTCTGTCACACATCTTGTGTGTATCCTTACACTTATCCTTATCCTTAGTAGTGAAAGCGTCATGTTAACTGTACAGTGTATGTCCAGAAACATAAACGCAACGGAAAATCATTCCTCAAGTGATTTCCAGCAGAAAAGTTGAATGGGATATACCCCGAGTTCTTAACTCTTTAGCTTTTAGAGATACATATTTGAAGATTTTTAATGAATCTTTCATTTTCCCCCACAACTTAATAACAGTATGTATCTCCAAAATTAGACCACAGCTAAAATAGCAAAATAAAATGATGAATGAAAGATATGATCTTAAGACTATGCGACAAATTGTGAAAGAAGAGCACCATACTTCACCTTGACAGAAAAAGTTGCAGAAAATCGAGATAGAAAAATCATTTGGTTTTGGATCAAAATCCCAAAAATTAGACTTTGAATCTTTGCAAAAACGAAATTACTTATCCGATTTAAATGCGGTTAGTTTTGTTCTTAAGAGAATTTTGTTGGATAATGTTAATCATTTTATTTCGTTTTTCTAGCTGGTCCAGTTTTAGGAAGTCTTCAAATGCCTGCTTCCCAGAATAAAAATGATTGCTGAAACCGTATCGTAATTTTATTATCGGGGCCATTCTTTCGCATATGGACAGGTACTAAGAGACAAGGGTTACAGTACGCGATCTGCTTTGAAGTACGAGTACTTCGAGACTCTCCTTAATGATGGGTGCTATACCAAAATGTATAGCTTGTGAATAACATAAGAATACATCATGGTTTAACTCTTGCTGAGAAAGAACAACTCTGACAGGATCACCTTAATGCGGTCTCAGTGACAGCATATTTAAAGTCTCATGAATCCACAGAAAATAAGTATGCGAGCAAAATGGAAGACCAAACCCTATGTTTTTCTGTATACACACATATTTGGAATCGGCAGGCTAACTTACGTGCTGGGTAAGAAAAAATCCGTACATGGCATAGAAAGACTATACCTGTGTTTCTGTAAGTCTCACGTAAAACGTCTACTCTTTGAGTGTTAGAGGGCAGTACTGCCAAGTAATGAACGCATTCCGCTTGCCGTAAGCAAGAGGGCAGCTACATCGATGCATCGAAAGAAGATTAATTTAGAAATCTAATTTAATCGGACAGACCAACTTCTCAGCGAATATCGGCCATTGCAGAGATCAATTCCATCACTATGGCCGGATCAAGAGAATTGTATAATTAGCTTTTCAAATTCCAAGAAATCTATAATATTGTTATAAATTTTATAATTTAGGGTAATTGGCAAACAAACAGGACTATATTTGACGTAATTTGAAAATTCTTGATCGACCTAAACTCAGTGGCGGATTCACCAGTAGGCTGAGTAGGCTTCAGCCTAGGGCGGCAGATTTCAGGGGGCGGCAAATTTTGGGATAATATTTTTTAGTTTGTTCACACTTCCGTAGAAAACTGTAGGATGTAGCCCTTATCATCATTAAACGCTTTAGGAACAGGCGAAGCGTATTTTTACCCTCAGTGAGATATAAACATGAAAAGGCATTTGCCGCTATTGTCTAAGACCGTCAAACACTGAGTCCATTTAAGCTTAATTTCGAAACCAAGATCCTTCATGTTTTTTATTTCATGCCTTGCTATATGCCCAACCTTTAAAAAACATTTGCTGCTTCGGCTTTTTGTCAGTGCGACATATCATAAATTGCAAAAATTGATGTTAGAAATCCAAAAAAGGAAAACACAAAACAAAGCTAATTTGATATGCATTAATTAAATTTCACATCTCCATTTCTTGTTATTAAGGCGATCGAGTTTCATAGACAGCTGATTTTCTTAGAGTTGCCACACATTATCCAATCGAATGACCAATTAAAGCTCATTTCTGTGGAGAAAGCACATTTTCTGTCGAGAGAGCACATTTTCTGTGGAGAAAGCTCATTGTCTCTAGCGAGTTCGGTAGTGGAACCTAAAAAATTAATATTCTAAAAAATGAGGTTTCTGAACAGAAATCAGGTTTGATCGTTTAATCGATTGGATAATGTATGCCGACCCTTAGTCGACCTTTAGGGAAGGAGAATACATTTTTTAAATATCTCCTTAATTTACATATCTGTTTCTTCGTTGTGATTTTCATATTTAAAACCGGAAAACTGAATTAAAATTTTGGAGTTATGCCATTCCCATTGATGGTGGTTTTGTACAAACAAATTTCACTATCGACCCTGCTAATTTTCCCCAACCAATACGGGACACACATTCGCCACAAAATATGAGACAAATCAACTTGTTTTCATTTTTTTTATATATATATAAAAGATATTAATTTAAACCAGTCGCTCCAAACTTGTTTTAGTTCATACTCCCCTGTGAAGTTTTCTGAGGCTGGCGCCCGCCGAGCAAATGTTGGCCAAAAACCCAAAATGTTTTCATCGTGAGTTCCGCCATCACCATAGCTTCAGTGATACCTCGAGAAACATAATTGCAATGGAGCAACCACAATCCCCAAGTGTTCTATCTAGGATCATTGCATTAAAAAATGTATCCAGCCAGGTGCGGTTTACATAAGAAGCGCGGGCTTACGGCATCACTTTCAATCAGCCATATCAAGTAATTTATGAATTTGTGTCCGGCCTAAAATATTCTTAGTGGTGTTCAACAAACAGATTTGGCCACATCGCGCTTCCAGGTGCTTTTTTTATCAAAGAAAATAAAATACTTGGCCGATGTATATCAACAATGGATTACTTCTGAATCCTCGAAAAAAATTCGATTTCAAATGGTGGCATCAATACTTGAGCCTGCCACAGTTTGGAATTCGCCGCTTTAAACAGATTCTCCAAGCAGAAAATTGTTACATAAGCTTTGCACTCTCTGATTAATATTGAAGAATGCTCAGGACCTAAGAAGCGGAAGATCACACATAAAGTGTAAATTGAAAATGATTGGCGGAAAATAAAGCATAATTCGTCCCGAATGTTCATTATCGACAAAAAATAGGGGCGGCAATATGTGAATAGCCTACTGGCGACAAAAGGGTAAATCCGCCACTGCCTAAACTACCGGCCGGACTAACCGGATTGCCAACCAACGTAAAACTGAAAACTGGGTTTTTGACATCCCTAGTATTGAGGCTCTGGCGCAGTCTGTATACTATGACCCAATCTTGCTGAAATGACTTTATAGTTTGTCCACTCAATGCAAAGCCTTTGCAAAAAAAAACCAACAGAAGCAATCCATTGGCGAACAGATCGAATGTAGTAGTTTTAAAAATCGTTAAGTTCGGGTACCAACAGGTTTTAATTAAAAAAATTGTCTTGACTCATGAAATTTAAATTTTTACGACAGGAAATGTGAAAACAGATTTTGTAAAATGAGTTAAAACTGGATTTTTCAGCAAATCTTCCATTTTTGACTTTACACATGATCCTAATGGCGTTACAGTGGGTGTAACATTTGCCAAATAATTTTTTATGAACATTCCAGAAAAGGGTACATGTCTTCAAAAGTATTGTATACGTAGAACAGACTTATAGCCATTGCAGTTTTAAAAAGACTGCCAAAAAGGTCCCATCGAGATGCGCCCTCCAATATATTTAGATGCATGGGAGTTAAAAAGTGTTTCCAACAAGGCCTTAAGCAAATCTCTTAGCTAAAGAATTGTATTAGGTTAGTCACACCAAAAGCCCGTAAAGTTGGAAAAGAGCTATGAAAATTTAATAGGATTCGTGCGATTGTGGATGCAAACCGAACGGAACGGTATATTCATATGTTGTTATACCCTATACTCATAAGATGGTATGGGGTATATTGTTTTTGTTACGACGATTTATGTAACACCTCAAAGGAGCCACCTGAGGTATGGCAAAGTATATATATAAATGATCACGGTCGGTCCCTGATTCGAATAAGCCATGTCCGTCTGTCTGTCTGTCTGTCTGTCCGTCCGTGTGTCTGTCAGTTCGCACGATAACTCCCGAAATAATGGAGCTAGCGTTTTGAAATTTCGGGCAGATGATTGCTTTGATAGAAGCTTGGATGGTATTGAAAATGGGCCAAATCGGACCAAGGGTTCCCCTACCTCCCATACAAATGACCCCTCCGTGATAGCGTAATTCGGCCATATTTTTCGACAGAATGTCGCTAGGGACGTGAAATTTTCATCAATGCCTAACTGTGACTTATGCTTGAAGTTAGTGGAAAGTGGAGAAGGTCTGCCTTCCCCTACCCCTACATCCCCTACAAAGCAATATTCCGCCATATCTTTTGATAGAATGTCCCGAAAAACTTGAAATTTATCGCAAATGATAGCTGCTGGATACCGTTGTAAGATATTAAAGATGTGCGAGATTCAGCCTATCTACCCCTCCCCCCTTAAAAAAAATTAAATTGAATATTTTCGGTTTTACGTGCATTCTAGGTCTGTACATGGGTATAGGGTATACACTCATCGTGCTATTCGCACGATTAGAACTCGGTCTCGTTTTTTTTGTAAATTACGCTATGAAAGTAGCGTACTACAATGGAAAGTCGTCAACGTAAAATTTGTATCACCTTCTGTAGCTTCAAAAAAAAAACCCCAAAAAACATTAATCTACGTTCACTCTAGGTTGGATTTTGGGAAATTTCAGACAGCTTTCTTCAGTTTCTACTATAATCTCTTCTATAACAAATGCTTTTGGCTATGAACGAGACCCCCAAAAAAAAATCCATGAGGACACATGAGGCAATGGTAACGGTTCACAAAACGAATTTTCAAGAATATCTAGATACACTCTTTTAGGAGTGGCCATCTTAGACGACTTTTCATATCAGTTACCGTTATATATGTACATATTCTCGAAAATTTGGATAATATCAAAACTGTACGGTTTGAACACTAGTGTGGTTCTAATCTTCATTCCAGCGAGAGAAAAATAAAGCAAGAATGAAATAAATGTATGTTCGTAAATGCACATCCCTAAAAATATCAATTATATTTCTCATGAATCTATCAAAACATTCTGACGTGTGAAGCAAAAGTACCTATTTAAAAAAAAATTGTGTAAAATTTATGTTACCCTCTTCTACAGATATTTAGTTTTAGTAATTGAAATTTAAATCGTGAAACACTCACACATATACGTTCATAAACAACTACATATATTTTCGAAACACAACTTGGAGTCATTTTCCAAATAGGTATATCTACTTTTGCCCCCAATTTTCAGAGTATGTTTTGATAGGTACGCCCATGCAGATGATGGATATAACTGTTATTTCTTAGTTCTATGTCTGATAGTGTAATCGAACATGCATTTCTAAAATCTCATTATGCTTCTTTTATTTTTGTCCCACTAAAAAGTGGGATTTTTGGTCCGTCGAGCCGGATACGGCATATTGAAAACTGAGTAAGTCCTTCCATTTATCCTTTCCCTATTTCTTGGTGCCGTGGTTGTGTGATTTTCATAATGGACAAATTGATTAAGAAGCAGAACCTACTTTTGAATCAAATTAAACAAAGTTTATCTAACTACAAAAAAGATTCAAAGACGCGAAAAACGGTAAATTATTTGAAAAAGGTGTTGTTGGTTCGAGTGGAAGAATTAAACCGTGTTTTCTCCACGAATCATGAAGCAATTATTGATCTCGTCTCTGGAGACGAAGCTCAGTTTGAGATTCCATACTTTAAGGAAATCAAGATGAACATTTTCGATGAGATATATGTGGATTTCTCTTCCGATATTCAATATCTTTTGGATGAGGAAATTGGTACTGTCGAGGGGCAAAAGGCAACATCAACGCCATTAGACACATCAAAGGTGAACAATGATGTTATTTACCAAGTGAAATTGCCAATCCAATTGTAATCCCAACATTTTCGGGGGGTTACGAATCATGGCTGTCATTTCGTGATTTATACAAGAATCTTATACATGACAAAACTTCATTAAGCAACGTGGAAAAGCTCCATTATTTAAAGTCAAGTTTGTCTGGAGAAGCAGCCAGCTTGATTCGACAAATAAATGTGACCGACGCAAACTATGAAACCGCATGGGCAATTTTGGAGGACCGTTACGACAATAAAGGTTCGTTGCTCAATGCGCAGTTCAAAAGGTTATTCACTATTACTTCAGCTAGCGAGTCAGCTTCTTCCCTTAAAGTGTTATTAGATAAAACTTCTGAATGTGTTCATGTTTTGAGCAATATCGGCATAGAGGATTTATGGCAAGCGGTCCTTGTATACATCACTACACAGCGACTTCCTTCAGAGTCGAGGCAACTTTGGGAACAGCAACAAGTATCAAATGAAAAACTTTCAACATTCTATGATTTGAAACAATTTATTCAGGTTCGATTTCGGGCGTTGGACAAATCACGAGTTTGCAGCCGTCTAGGGATATTAACCACACCATGTTAAGTTAAGTTAAGTTTAATTAGAATGATGAGAACGTATGACTCTATGGAGATTGGACCTCTACCCTCTTCTATTTCAATCTTTAAAAATATTCTTTTGCAAAAACTTTGATTTTGCTGCTTAATTTGAATTTCTAACGTAGTGTTTTTAGTTTTAAAAAATAATCCGAAACTTGCATTTTTTCTTGTAGTCTTATGTTAATCTCTATAATTTACTGTTGTAATTGGATATTTTATCTGTTCAGTATTTTCGAAATAAATAAAAAAAAAAAAACTACAAAACATTCAACTTGCCGATCCCAACTTTGATAAAGCGGGAAAAACTGATCTTATATTTGGAGCAGACATGTATGCCAAATTGATTGTTGCTGGCACACGTAAATTACGTGATGGTCCTGTTCTTCAAAGGACCAAACTTGGATGGATCATTTTTGGCAGCATACAAACCAACAAATCGCGAGTTTACCAAAGTTTCAAAGTAGAAATATCCGAAGATACAAGTACTAACGATCAATTACGTAAATTTTGGGAAGTAGAAGAACTACCTCAACCAGTACGCACAAATCCAGAAGATGAGAAATATTATATTGAAACCACTACAAGAAGCAATGATGGAAGATATCCTGTACGTTTACCTTTCAAATCTTTAACTGCTACTAATACAATGGATGATTCGGAGAGACAAGCCATCGCCAGCCTCAAATCATTAGAAACGCGTTTTGCCAAAAATTCGAAACTTGAACAGGAGTACAAAGACAATAGTATACCTCGACTTGAACTATGTGGTGGAGTATTATTGGCCAAATTGATACGTGGAATCAAGAGCACGTTGCAACATTATTTTTATTTTATTTATCTATTTACCTGTGGACCGATTCGGAGATCGTTTTATTTTGGTTACGTGGACATTCAAAATGCTGGTCGGTCTTTGTCGAAAATCGCACCACCGAAATCTACACTATCCCTGGCAACACAACATGGCGGCACGTCCCATCCAAGGATAACCCGTCTGATTTGGCGTCCCGTGCGGAGTTAATTGGCAAGAGTCTTTGGTGGAATGGACGACACTGGCTACTTGTAAGCCCCGAATGCTGGCCTAAAATAAAAGAAGTAGTGGTTACTAATGAAGAAGAGAAAATACATAACTAAGTACATCACAACACAAATCTGTCGAACTTTTTCGATTTTTTACTGACAAAATATTTTCCACTTAATCGTTTGATTCGATAACGCATACAAACTTATCACAGATCGTATCATAGAGCACATTGTAATACGCATTAAAACCCATATGAACACATAAGAACACTTTTGAAAACATAAAACACAAGAAACACATTGAACATTGAACCACATAGAATATTGAACCACATTGAACTAAATAGAACATTGAATCACATAGAACCAATACACCACGATCGCACATCCATTCCATATTATACATATCCGTATAACCCTCAACCCTCAACTGGTAAAGTTGTCAACTGTCAAAAGTACACCTCACTATTGTAGCACTGGAAAAAGTTTTGTTTTTACACAATAAACCTTTAGTTTAATTTGACGATTTTATCGCTTTGTCCTGCACTGGCTGCTCCAACGATAATCCGATTCGAGTTCGTAGCTGGAACCATCGAATTAACTCAGAAAATCGAAATTATCCGGCCGACCGATTTGACAGCTGCTGTGGTACAATCAATGTTACTCGGGAGCGTGTTAAAGCAAACTACTTCGAATTCGAATTGAAGGTAAACATACAGCTGCGAGACGGTAAATATCGTCGTCTCATTTCACACATTCTTTGCGATTAATAGTAACTGCGAGTTCTCCGAAGAAAACAATCGTGAACGTATTCTCTTTGTTCTACTTGACATTTGAGTAGTTTTCGAGTTGAGTGAAAATTTTCGTTGAGTTGGAGTGACGAATTGACAGATCGTTTATACATTTATTACCCCAGTTGGAAATTCCATCATTGTACGAATATGTCGGTAGTAAATTTGTTGGGATGCACGATTTGCCGAAATATTTTCAACCCCAACGAAGATCATTTTACCTGTGAAGCTTGCAAAAGACCTCAACACGCTGATTGCGCCGGATTATCGAAGACACAGATTCGTGCTCTAAGAACAACAAGTGCTACGAAGAAAAACGCGTTTTTCTGTACATTTTGCACGTTGAGTGAAGTGCAAAATAGTCAAATTACGGAACTATCAGCACTAGTTAAATCGCTTAGGGAGGAAATTAATGACTTGAAACAAAATTTTTTAAGGAAAGACTTGGACTCTGAATCTTTATCAATGGAAGATATTATTTCAGAAATTGATGAACGTAGAAATCGATCAACCAACCTTATTATTCAGGGAATCCGCGAGTCTAATCCTGAGGAAGACATCAAAAAAGCATTGGATCTTATCAATCGCACCCTGCATCCTAATAATATCGATGCCTCGGAAATAAGAATTGTTCGTATGGGCAAACCCAGCTCCGATAAATGTCGCGTCATGAAAGTTATAACAAATGATTCTGTCTTACCGCTTCGTATTGTAAAGGGGAAAAAAATTCCAGCCGTGAAAGATTATTTGAAAAATAACAACATCAACATATTCATGGATCAAACAACTCGACAAAGGGAGCATTTTAAATCTTTGAAATATCAATTAGAAAACATTAAAACAACTGAACCACATGCAACAATCAAATACATCAATGGTGTTCCTCGCATTGTTCGAAACAAGACAGCTACAAAAAACTTAAACCAAAATTAACAATTTATTATCAAAACACGCGTGGTATTTGTTCGAAATTGGATGAACTGCGAATTTCATTGGCGACCCTAGAACACGACATCATAATCTTAACGGAAACTTGGCTTAATCCTTCCATTTTATCATCCGAATTAGGATTCGTAAATCATAAAATATTCCGACTCGATCGTAACATCAACACTTCTGATAAACGATGAGGTGGCGGTGTATTGGTAGCTGTTAAAAACACATTTAAAACATTTGAGATCGAATATCTTAATCATGATGTTGAACAACTAATTTTGTGCATTCAAACCGGTCGTGATAAGATAATTTTATCTACGGTCTATCTTTCACCTGATTGTTCACCTGACAAATATTATAAACACGCCAAGGAGATTGCAAACTGCGCCAAAGTCTACCCCTACGCCAATTTCGTTGTAACTGGTGATTTCAATCTGCCGTTTGTTAACTGGAGTCGCGAATCATGGACACAAAGTTCTACTAATTTGAAAAGCTCACATGTTGTAGATTCCTTCTCTTTTCTAAATTTTTACCAGTTTAATCATATTTTTAATCATAGCAATAGTTTGTTAGATTTAGTTTTCTCTAATTTAAATGATGTAGATGTTTCGCGTAATCAATTACCTATTTTGCCGATTGATAGCTACCATCCACCTTTGGATATTTCCATAAATGTAAACTCAAACACAGATATTTGTAAAAATTCGCCTATTGACTATCTTGATTTTAAACATGTTGATTACAGTCTAGTTAATAATGCACTAAACCTGATAGATTGGCATCTGCTAGATAATTTTCCATTAAATGAGGCGATATCCGAATTTTATAAAATTATAAACAATGTTATCAAAGAACATGTTCCTGTTGTCAGAAAACATATGGACAATTTCCCAGTATGGTTTTCGTCTGATCTAAAAATACTAATTCGTGAGAAAAAGCAAGCTCATGCGTTATACAAAATTACTGGTAGCTTAACTGATTACAAAGACTTTTCAAAAATTAGAGCTGCTTGTAAAGAAAAATCGAGGATTGATCTTAAATTATATAATTGTAAAGTTGAGTCGCAGATACCGAATAATATGAAATATTTCTGGAATCACGTGAATTCTTATAGAGCTGGAAATATGTTGCCTGATGACTTGCATTTAGATGGGCTTTGGAGCTCAAATCATATGGAAATAGCTAATATGTTCGCAACCAATTTCGCAAAAGTTTATAGAACCGACAACAATACTTTCAATCCTCCTCTAGTTAATTCTACTCTAAATCTGTCAAACGTCTACATCAATTTCGACACTCTTCAGGAAAAGTTAATAGAACTTGATATCACTAAGAGTTCTGGACCTGATAATATCCCACCTATATTTCTCAAAAACTGTGCTAATGCTATAACTCATCCCTTACTATCGTTATTCAACCGATCTTTAGAATGTGGTGATTTTCCCAGTTTATGGAAATCTTGTTATGTTGTTCCTATTTTCAAAAAAGGTGACAAGAGTGACGTTCGTAACTACCGTCCAATAAGCATCCTTTCTTCTATTCCCAAAATTTTCGAAAGTATAGTTACTGATATGATGACTCCTATTGTCCGTCCTTTAATCATACATAACCAACATGGCTTTCGTGCGGGAAAATCTACCTCTACTAACTTGGTTTGTTATCACAATTATTTATCTAATGCTTTTTCACGATTTCAACAGGTTCATTCAGTTTATACCGATTTTACAAAAGCATTTGATGTAATCAATTTTGACTTACTGCTTAAAAAACTTATTAATATCGGGATTCATGGTCCATTGCTGTCCTGGTTAGACAATTATGTGCGTGGTAGATCTCTAACTGTTAAATTTAAAAACAGTCTGTCAAAAAAAAATTTTTTTCCACCTTAGGTGTACCTCAAGGATCCCATCTCGGCCCACTTCTATTTCTAATTTTTATTAACGATATTAACTTGATATTTGAAAACGTTGAATTTCTGTTGTTCGCTGATGATTGTAAAATCTACAAAGCAATCTCATCGGTAAATGATATTAAAACTATGCAATCCAATTTGGATAGTTTTTATACATATTGTATCAACAACAGCCTTATACTAAATACAGAAAAGTGTCATCTAATGATTTTCAACAGAACAAAAACTGTTTATGATCATTCCTATTCAATAAATGGTACTCCATTGGCTGAAGTCAAGACAGTGCAAGATCTCGGAATCACATTTGACTCTATACTGAGCTTTGTGCCTCACATTGAACTCGTATCAGAAGATGCTAGACGTATGTTGGGTTTCATTACCAGAAATACTAGAGATTTTTCAAACATTATTGCCCTCAAAACGCTTTACTTTACACTAGTCAGAAGTAAATTAGAATATTGCTCGGTTTTATGGAATCCACATTATAGTACCTATTCTGATAAACTTGAAAAAGTACAAAATAAGTTCTTACGATACATTGCTTATAAAACCAATGTATCAAGAGAAAATATTCTGTATGCGAACATATTATCTATGCTCAACACACATACGCTAAAAGAAAGAAGAACGTGTTTTGATGGTATATTTCTTTATAATTTATTGAATAACAAAATCGATTCTCCTGAACTACTGTCTGAACTTACATTTAGAATACC
Source organism: Microchrysa polita (assembly GCA_949715475.1). Lineage (NCBI taxonomy): Eukaryota > Metazoa > Arthropoda > Insecta > Diptera > Stratiomyidae > Microchrysa > Microchrysa polita. The sequence goes on from OX454415.1 coordinate 17,098,051, forward strand.
AATAATGAATACTAGATTAAACAACGTGTTTCAACTAAAGTTTAGTAGAACAAATTACCTGAAATTTTCTCCTATTGAAAGGTTAAAGGCTGTTGGGAATATAGTGTCAACATATGTCGATTTGTTTAATGACAACATAAATATAGTAAGAAATGCTTTGCTCAATTTATAGATTATATTTTTTTTTATCATACAAATTACTATAAGTTAGTATTAATTTAATTTAGAATAATTAGTTTTAGTAATGAATTTTAGCTATTATAAACAAATGTCGAATTTTTTTTATAATATTATTGTAATAATTAGGTATTAATTAAGCATTTAAATTGTACTTATATTAAGGACTATGTCCGTTTATTGAATAAATAAATAAATAAATAAATAAATATGATTTCAATCCGCAACCACATCCTAATTGAAATTCCCTAACAATCATTAACCAATTTGAATTTCCCAACTCAGTCAATCGAATTTGACAGAGGTTAGATAGAGGTGGACGCCCAACATAGTTGGGACAACTTCACCCTGTCGACATCTCTGTCAAACCCATTTGAAATCACTACACTACACTACAACTACAATACTCACAAGCAATATACTGGCCGACAACATATTCCGTTCCTGAACACCATCAATTGGGGCTTAGCAGCATTCTCATCTGGAGGAGAAACACTCTCGTTACGAAAGCCGTTGATTAAACCTCATTTTGGAATTGTAATTTGGATTTTTATATTGATTTTGACTTCGCGATTTATTTTATGGAATTTGATTTTGATTATATGATTTGATTGTTTGCGCCGGAATTAAATTTGTGTATATTGTGAATTGAAAAGTTGCGTTGTTTTTTCAAACATTTGGTCCGTCGAGTTTTTTTCGATTTTGTGGAATCCTTTTGAATACTCGAACAAACATTTGGGCACATATTTACACCAAACTTCATGAAAATGTATTTGTATTGATGTCACAAAACATGTGCAAAAATGAATGAAATCGGACCATAGGGTCATGGGGCTGCCATACAAACCGATTCTCCCAAATTTGGTTCTTCAAAAAAAACTTTTTTATTTGTCCACCAACCAAATCTCATACAAATGTGTATTTCTATTGATGCCACAAAACATACGTAAAAATGGATGGAAAGGAACCATGGGTTCATGAGGCTGTCGTATAAACCCTCCTCCCCCCATTTTGGTTCTTCTAAGAAACATTTTTTTTTAATAAAATAAATAACAGTCGCGACAATCCAGCATTGGACTAAGGCCGCAGGATGTGTGTTAGTGACATTCAATTTCAAGATCTTATCTGCTTTTTGTTGAGGTAATGAGATCAGCATCACGCTCAGCAGTGTTATTTATCCCCATAAATGGGTACTCGTTTAACATCTGAGTAAGATCATAGTCCTACACAAGCTCGTGAGTGCGAAAAACACCATGGAACACGGTGAGAGTTTTCTAAGTTTTCTAAGAAATTTTTTTTTTATTTGCCCAATTATTCCAAGCAAGTCTCACTCAAATATTGTTTTATATGGTCGCCACGGAACTTATGTGAAAACGGAAGGTAAAGAATGGAGGGCAGAGGATTAAATGTAAGTCATGCAAGCCCGAAAAAAACATTTATCCCGAGGAGAGTGAAGGATTTATCCCAAGGAGAGTGAAGGGTATTCAAATTTCGGCCGGGCTCGAAATTAGCCTCGGTGACACTTTATACTAAAATATGCGTTTAAACTTTCAAAATAAATGTATGGAAAAAAATTATATTTTTTTCTGCACCAAATTATTCAAATGATTAATTGAATTAAATTGAGATTCGCTCCACACATTTTGAAAACCGCTAAAAGCTCACAAGCAATCTGGCGATCGATTGGAAACACCGTAATCCTTTGGATACATGACCGCACTTGGTATTGCATGAGCCGACGAGTTCGGTTTCTCTTTATGGCTTATATGCTTACAAAACCCTATTCCTAATCTAATTTTGAAATAAAAAAAAATCTATCTCCTCAACATCACATTTTGTTTTGTCAATATTGTGTTGTTACATGTTTCCAAACGCTATTCCTACCCATTTTTTTCCATAAGGTTGCAAACAACTTCATTTATTTTGACTATGAATAAAAAAAACAGCAAAAAAAAATAAAGAACGAAATCACAATCCTTTCGTATATCACAATCAATTCAAAGTCCTTGAGAAATTCAATTCAATGCACACATAACATCATACAATATCCGTCGTATATGTATTCCGAAAAAATTCCAATCCAAAGTCGAGTGGATGAGCAAAAATGGACATTCGACCAATTGGATCTCTATTCATGAAAATGGATGTCATAATCTAAAGTAACCCTAATTCGACAAGAACTTTAGATTTATCCTTGAAACGGATGGAGTGTCCACGACGACCTCGACCATCATAGAACAGAGACGAATACAAGCGTTGCTCGACTGAGAGGATGTTGAACGAAAAATCCATGACACGTTGGAGAAATCAGAGATACAAGTGTCCAAGAAATTTGAGATTGGAGTTTCGCCATTATATAGATATAGAAGGTTCCTCTTATATTGGCTAAAAATCGAAAATATGTTTTCTATATCGAGCAAAAGATATTTGTTTTGTGAGTGTATATTTGAAGAGAGTCACTTATGCTGGATATGATGCGAGTGGATTTGGGAGAATATTTATTTGTTTCGAAATAGCTGATGGCCGTTGTCGTACTCCCATTGAATGTATTGATTCGATCAAAAGTACTTTGATTCGAATAAGATAAAAGTTGCATGATTTCATCGTCCGTCATTCAATAAATAGCCAGGACAGCCCATTATTCGTAACGAAGGTCGTGTAATATGCAAAAACTATTCCACTTAGTGCATACCGATTAAAATAACCATGAACATTAATGTTTTTCATATAAAGTTTATATTATTAGAATGTAGCTTCACAATGTTTAACCCTTTTACGATAAAAGCTCTTAACCGAGCCATTACCCATACTCCAGCGCTTTGCCTTTGACAACAAAAATGTATCACAACACAACAACCTTCTCAAGGATATGGCACACAGGCTGCAGAACTACAAGTAGTTGACTAGAATTTTCTTCCCCCGGGGGAATGATAACCGATAACAACTCAGGGTCTGCACAACACTCTTCATCATTGTGTGTACACGAAAATATACCTTATCCGGTATCCATTTAGCAGATATATAGTCCAAAAAAGGTTGAAAATGAACAAACAAGATAGAGAGAATGAATGAACACACAACCAAAAAAAAGAACAAGACGAAAACCACCACAAAATTTCATTCATTTCACCGAAATTAGGGTCGGCAACGAAGAAAACACCTGATTACAAGATTGTGATTGAAAATATTTTCAAATGAAACCTGAAATTCCTTCTAAATTAGATTGAATCAGATTAGGATACTGTGCCATAGGACGACACGGTCTATGAGAATGGGAATGACCCGCCCCAAGAGATAGAGATTCACAAGGATGGCGAAATAAAGACAAGCAAAGCAAGATTCATCCTCGTCCTATTATACGTTGATTCCGGGGGGACACGCAGGTTTAGTCGCCAGACCAGGATATTTGGGCAAATCGATTTGAATTGAGTGTTATAAATTAGGTTTTGTTAAATTCGTTGTTTGACTTGAATTGAATGAGGAGGGTTCAAAAGGAATGGAGGAACGATATTGCCGCTCCGCAGAAAAGGTCGCTTCGGTTCGGATTTTGGCGGACTAACTTCTAATTTTAAAGGGTTCAAGCGTTTTGATAAGGTGTTATGAAGTCAATGCATTAACCATTTGTTAAATAAATATTTATCTAAGATTTGTTTGTTATACACGCAATTTGCAGAAAATTATTTGCATGAAAACATAATTCCATTTCGAGAAATATATTAGGTAACTATGAACATCGTTGATGAAAGTTGGGAGGTTATTTATTTATTTTGGAAGCTTAACATCAAAGATTTAAAGTTTGCCCATTAACATAAGGTGATCAGAACCCTAAAGCATCAATGCTGTACAAAAGTACACATACAATCTTTATCAAAGCACCACTCTCGTTATTTATCACGGGCCACAACCTAATTCAATGGTGAATCAATTTAATACATATATTAATTATTAAAAACACGATTTTGCACTTTTTTAATCTTTCGTTAGACGCAATGTATCTAATAGATATGACAACTTCTTTCGTCTATCATTCTTTTTCTACGAACGAAAATTTGGCCAAACTTCGGAAAAATTAGGGGAAAGCTGGATTTTTGCATGAGCCTTCCTTTCGAGGTCCTAAACAAGACCCTAAAAGTCCCCGTCTCTACGAGTGCCGCTAGCGGTGCTACAGAGGGTCAAAGACCCTCGAAAACAGGTTTTTCTGGATATTTCGATAACGGTAGCATATACAAAAAAGTTGTGTATGGCAGATTTGAAGCTCTTGTGCATTTTCAATAAACTGTGGAAATACCGAATACGTTCGGGCACTTCTAACGGTGCCAGGAGGTATAACGGTATTTTTAACAAGGTTTCATACTATCTCTGTAACCGTAACTCGTACTAAAAACTTTTGTATGAAAAGTTTGTAGCCTATGGGGTTTTAAAGAAAGTGGCCAAATTTCATAGCAATATGTACAGCCTTAAGGGCGCTATGGGGGTTCAAACCTTAAAAAACGTGTTTTTTAGTACTGCACGTATCGATCTGAAACTTGAACATTAACTTAAACGTTGTAAAAACTTTAAATTCGCCATATAGCGGTTTTCGGTGCACATTACCGTTATAGAGATAATCACTAGAAACTGCTTATTTGGATTTTTGGACCCTCATAACGTCCCTAGGGGAGCTCCCATCGTTGGGGACTTTTGATGTCACACTAACAGCCACACAAGCTACAAATTTGCCTCAGATGGGTTCCCTCAAGAGGTTCCCGTTATCAAATAATTTCCGAGAAACGGTTTTTTGATTAGTTTTTACCCCTAGCTTTCTTGGGGGTGTTCGCACAGATGAGTTGTTTTGGCATTTGAATTTTGTTTGTGCTAATAAGCGGACGGCGAGAGCTTTTGTAGTGGCCAGCAGACAAGCATTATGCATTTCAGATTGTAAGAACGATGGTTCTTGTCTTGCAAGTTTACCCGTCCGGTTTCGTCTTACAATTTGAATTCAGCCAATGTCCATGCCGAAACACCTAGATCTTCCGGCCATCGAATACCTCACGATGGCTTTCAACTTGTCGATATCCACGCTTGTCATCCCTGAATTTAGGAAAAAGGGTCGAATTACCCCCTTCTGAATCCCGGTAAAAGCGCAAAACTCGCCGATTCCTACCGTCCAATCACGATTTTATCACCCGTTGCAAAGACGCTCGAAGCACTCATCCACCCCACCCTTGTATCACATGCTGAGCTAGCTTCTCACCAGCATGGCTTCAGGAAGATGCATAGTACTACTACAGCTTTGGATCTGATCAGAATGATACTAACACATTAATAATCTTAAATATATAAAATTAAGGTGTTTACCTACGTACATATGTATAATGTTTACTTTTTCTTCTATTCCGTTTTTAAAGTGACAAATTATGTCATAATTATTTTAATTTAATCTAGTTGTTTATTTATCAAAAAACCTAATAGTTTTGGTGTATTTCTGTCTTTGGAAAGAAACGGGTTAAAAAAATAAGATAAAGTTTTCGCTCAGTGAATATCGAAACATTTTCGGACCACCTAAGGTTTTTAAGGGACCAAGTGATCCGCATAACACCGTTTAAGAATCGTTGGCAGGATATGGCACACTGAGAAAAAAATCCTGTAAATTCAAAAAATACGCATATGATTCAAAGAGATTCAAATATGATTTTGCTTCATATTTGTTTCCCTTTGAATCATTGTATAATCCCTTTATTTCATAGACTTTTTAATTCAAACAGATTTCCCTTCGAACTAATAAGGTATTCCTTTTGAAAGTCTATCTATAAATCACTTTAAATTAAAGTGATACAGTGTCAATTTAATCAGGCCACAACCATAAATCGAAAAGATTTCCTTTTAATTTAAAAGGATGGACTCTTTGTTTTAAATGCATGAACTCAAAAGAATACTTTAAATTACACCAAAAGGAGTAATTTTCACAGGGTGTTCTTTCCCTGTGAAAATTACTCATAAATGAGTTTTGTATAACTGACCTCGCTATAGGTGTTGGCGACATTTCATTTACCTCTTTACGCTCTAAAATGCATAATAAATTACCTGCCTACAGTAGGATTCGATCCCGCGATCCTATGATTTGAAGACTAACGCGCCTACCTACTACACCACACAGACTATACGGGACGACGTTTATAATTTACACCATACATTGTGACATCGCTCTACCACACTGCCGACCAACTGCGAGTGTAAACAAAAAAAAGTCCTATTGAAAATTTGGATTTAAAGGATTTCCCATTAATTTAAAAAGAATGAATTTGAATTGAAGCGATATATATTTAAAAGGAAAGGATTATATTTAATAGGAATGTAACTCGATTTCAAAAGGATATCGAGTTAATTTTAAGGGACGTTATTTTCTCGGTGCATGCTTTAATTTTTTCGGTAATACTTTTCAATTGATTTCAACTAAATAATTATGACTTTGACTACTCAGTTACGTATTTAATATGCAAAAGTAATTACGGCCAAGTACCGCCCCCACTACGACAATCTTTCCGGATTTTTTTTCTTCCCAACAATATTTCACGCAGTTATATCAACAAAATGTTCCTCATGCTAACTTACTTATTGAAGTACTATGACGGTTGACTTATTTTAAACAAGTTAATAATTTAACAACACTTTACTAAGTGCACGCCGGCCGGCAGCAACTTTTTGGATGAATTGGTACCCAAAAACATACTTGTGATAGTCGCCCCGAACAGCCGAAACTTATTAAAGAACTTTTTAGCCGCGATGGATGTTGTGAATATAAAAAGTTACTGAAAAATTAAAAGTGTACATTGAAGCCAAAAAAACAAAATAGCTTAAATTATTTGCTATTTTATAATAAGTCATAAATTAGTTAGACAGATTTCAGAGATATCGCTGAAAAAAGAAGCAGAAATCGAAAAGAAATATACATACATTTGAAGTGTGAGCAGAGATTGTATCATCGAAATTAACGATAGACAGACCAAGGCCACAAACTGAGCAGGACATAAAATTCATCGAGTATAGGGAAAATATAAAGGCAAGTTCTTTACACTGACAATATCGCGATGGGAAGAGAAAACCCCCAGACAGAAAACTTTTTGTATGCGAATATCCCTTTTGTGAAGTTTAACTGAAGAACAAATTACACACGATACGGGGAGGTGATTGTCTTAACCTTCAAGCGGGCGCGCATCATTTTGTGACATAATCGGGCGCGCGGCGGTAATTTACCGCCCTCTTCTTTCCCCCTCCGTTTGCACTGAACCGTACAACTTCCATTTTCATAATACCTAATGGTAAATTTAAAGAACAGCATGTCCCAAATAAGTTATCACCAAAAAAAACTATTATCTGGTGAAAAATAAAACAAGTACCTACAGCAGTTTTAGCGAAGCACGTCACTTCAGTGATATTACACAAAGCACACACATTTTGAACACATATACCATCCCGAACGTTTGATGACCGCTGGGAAGGTATAGAAGGTAAAATTTACCGAACATTTTATTGTATCGTATGTATAACAGTATGACTTAAGAATACATACTTCTCCCACCTCGATCCGGCCAACGGGAGAAAAGCTATGCTTGTTTATATGATCAGGGCGGTAAAATACCGCCCGCGCGCCCGCTTGAAGGTTAAACTAGTTTTTTCTTCAACAGCAAATCGTTTAAAGCTGGGGAAAATTTTAGGTTCATTGAATTATCCTAACATAAGCTGACCAGACGTACAGCATTTTGCTGTACAGTACAGCATTTTTACCTGCAGCATTGCGAGATGTACAGCAAAATGTACCTACAGCATTTCCCATGCCACACAATAAAGTCTAATTCACTAGATAAAAAGATCCTCGGTGACGCCTGTGATCAGTCTTGTCTGCTTTTAAGGTGTAAGGTTTGATACCTGTTCTTCTTGGCGCTCACATTTCCTCCCAAATTAACGATTATACCTATCTGCGTTCGGAAGTTACGGTTACGGATGCACAAATTGCAATTTTGAGGTTTCTAATTGAAAATTGTTTATCACTTGGAAATTCGTAGGGGAAACATTTTGAAATTTAGAAAACTTGAATAGCACCGAACACATTTCGTGACCGTTTCAAGGTCCAGAAGTTACAGCCATCGAAAAATGCGATTCAATGTGTAAAGTTTTACACATGAACGAATGATATTTAGCGAGATAATAACACTTCGATCGTTGATTTTCGATAGCTTGGGAATCGAATTGAATTTTTGAAATTTTGCACACTTGTAGAGCTACTTGGCGCACATTTCCTGAAGGCCAGCGCCCGCTTTAGCACTTATGCCACCCCGGGTAAGACATCAATTTGCCGCATATAGAATTTTTTTTTTGTTTTGCAAGGATTCAAGGGATGCATTGACTTCACTTCATTAGGCATGATTTGCAACGCTCTAAACACGACTGTAATCACGAAGACAACATTTATGCTCGTACTTTCAGGCCGAAACCGACGTCCACGTATCATTATTTAATATCCTTTTATCCTTCCGAGGTGAAGGTAATCAGGAGTAAAACGTTCAGTTACCATTTACGGTTAAAGGTGAAAATGGTCATTCTCAATTGTATTTTCTTAAAACTTCTAACACTTTTGCTGTCGCTATTTTTATGATTGGCAACTTAACCTTCGGGCGGGCGCAATGCATCTGACAGATTAAGTGACCAGTTTTTATTGCGCCAACTAGCGATATGAAAAGGGAGAGATCCGAAACTCACAGTAGCTTAATCTTCATCGATCAACTACCCTGGGCTGTGCAACTACTAGTTCGTTAGTGGAAGAATATATTCTGCCTACGATATACTGCATTACTGGAATAATTCACAAGGCAATACGTTCTTATGGTCTAAGAAATCCAAGTCTGAGCAAAACTCAGTCCGTAGCACCTTATCATTGGTAATTTTACGGGTTTCTTCTGAATGAGATGAAACTGAAAGATGACGAAACATGCCAGCTCAGACTCCCGTTTCTTAAAAATTTATCTAGTTTGCTGGGCTGAGTTTCTTTGGGATTAGTTAAGGACAGTAACATTATAACATAGTGGTTTCCTTCGGGTGCTTTGTTTGGCTTACGAAAAAAAAATTCTGAACTTTAAGAAACAAAATTATCGGCATAACAGCTCCTTTTAACCTGGACCCAATCAGTGATGTCTATTGGTAAATGAATGTTGACGTAAATATCTGAAAAGTGCAACGCTTAGGGCTGAATTTGAGCTTGGAAAAGTACACACCACCCTACAACACTGAGTCTAACACGTTGATATCAGCTTTCTTCGTTGATTTAATCCGGGAAATTATAAAGTTACATTTTCAGATTTCTTGTAGTTTAATTTGTATGAAGTGCTGATCAAAATGCCGACAGGGCGACCGCCCGGCTTGTCCCCCTTAGAGCGGGCGCTGGTCATAACTATCCGCGCTGGGAAGTTACCCATATCTCACTTTTGTGTTTTTTAATCGATAATTGTCCACAACTTGGAAATTCTTGAGCGGAATTTTGAAATTTGGTAGACTTGTACATCCGTCGGTCCATATTTGGTGAAAATTTCAAGGCTTTAGCTAACAAAGTTCTAAAGTTAAAGCCGGCGAAAGATACGAATTAATTTTTTTTCTATCACAAAACGCATACTCTTCTCCATAAATATTGCAACCAGAAGGTTGGGGGGCTTCCACCGCTGAAGAGGTTATCCACGGACTCCACTCCGCAATGAAACAACATCGAAAGCCACTATCAGCTAAAGAAATCTCGGCCAAAATGAGGTATGTATGTACCTATGAGTATGGCTGAGGATTTGCCTGAAATCCGAGTTCCGCAAGTATGTGTACAGCATTGGGCTTTCGGGAATCTGGTCACCTTATCCTAACACTTACCGTTAGTTGAAAATTATTTACAACAAAACGCCTATACATTTGTCGGACTGGCAGGAATCATTTTGATTTCAAAAAATGCCACGTGCAGACAACGTATTGAAGCCGTTTAAATTAATAATGTGAATCGACAAAGCTTTATGGTTTGACGCTAAGTTGTGCCTTAGTACATCGTCAGTTCACATGAAATACATGCAAATACTGTCAAAATGTTGATTATCGTGTAGTAATCGAATTTGCTTGGTGGTACTCACTTCACACTTTCACACGAAAGTTTCTACACCGGTTTTTGTCATTTCGCCAGCGAAAACAATGTAATTGTACATTATTTCACAGTGAAAAAATGCCATCGACAATCAATCAGACAGCGAATGCGATTTATCAAATTTAGTGAATATATAAGGCAGTCTCCTCGGCACATTTTTCGCCATTAATGCAAATTTTTCGCTCGGTGAACATAGTAACCTTTAAGCGTAACTCAAGCCAGCGAAATAGGAAATTTTAAAAGTTCAAAGTCATAATTGAGCTCATAACGTATAATAGTTGAAAAAATTTGTTTGTTCCTTTTTGAAAATACAAATTTTGTTTTTTAATTTTTGTCTAGTCCACAGACATAAATATATTTTTTAATTTAATTGAAATCTAGATTTATAACACTACGGACTACGCTATAATTCTTCCTCCTAACACAATTATCCATTCATTCAAGTTCAACGACTTAACTCAACATTTTCTTTCATCAGCTAAAAGTCTATCCGGTTCCAAATCATCGTACAACATTCTTCTGTGAAACAACCCATTCCCTCGCAGTGGCGATAACTGAATTTTATTCTCAACGAAATATGATTGTGTTGTTTCGAGTTTCCGAAACAAGGCCGCACACCACTCTTACCATAGAAACACCAAACGAACCACGTCGAGTTTTCGCCTAGAGTGTGCAAATATCAATACATACAGTGATATCCTTATACAGCCAACTAAATGGAAAATTTTCAACAAAACAGTTTTCCCAAAAATAAATGCTAATTGATTGTTTATGAAATGTTTGTTTCGGTTGCTCCGTCTGAGTAAGCGAGAGCGGTGCGGATGGATGGAATCAGCCAAAAGTTTCTGAAAATAATTTTACCCATTCCTATATATATTACATAAATAAATTTAAGGAATTTCGGGTAAATTCTGTGAAGCTGTATGAGCAGGAGTGAGAAGTATCGTTTAATTTGTTTTACGAGAATTTCTTTGAGTCGAAATTCTCAACATCACATTTTCAGGTTTGTGGATATAGGCTTGACAGGATATCGCTCTGTGACTGCTCTGTTTCTCTTCTTGTACTTTTTGAATATTCACGATATTCGAGAAGTGTATATGTATACAAAGTGCTACATATCCTGCCAAGAAATGTTAAGAGAAAATAAAGGAAAAACACTGACTGAGATAAGAACATGCTTTAGGAAAATGCTTAAATTATATTTCACAGGGCCGTTCAGAGAGAGAGAGAGAGAGAAAGAGCAAAAAAAAAGAACTTAAAGTGAAATTGGAATTTAGTAATATTCCTAAAAGCTTTCAAGATTCGACCTTGATTCACCGCGCACGCCACCCAAAATGGTTTGCCACCATCACAGGACCAAGCTGTGCGCCACTTATGTAAGAAGTGCCAACGGAGGATGGATTACATGTACTTTAGTTTCACTTAAAATGTTAGTGAAAAATGGTATGGTTTTTCAGTTTTCCAGGACATGGGTAGCCTTGCTATGTACCTATGTGCATGTACATGGAGTCGTTCAAAATCGAAAATGACATTTTTCCAGGAATTTTATGAGTTCCTTTGATGATAAGATAAAATTGTATGCGTAAAATAAATTGAATATACATCAACGAGTAGAGTATGCACGAGTATGTTTCTAGTCACAACAAATACCAATTTTTGTTCGAGCGGAGTTTATTCGAAAATCCGATTATGTTCGTGGCAAATATGTAGGTATGTACTCTAGAAAGTATTTCTGACGTCGTTTCGTTGATAATGACAAAAAGTGATTTATTAATGAAGCTGCCAAATTTGTAATTAACTTTACAGAGTAGTAATTGTTGGTATAGGTAGCTGCAGCTTATATGAATATTTACGCTCGATTTATTAGAGTAGTGATTTAATAATTAAAAGTGGACTGTTTTCATGAAACTTACGTACATTTACAAAATGGAAATTGGAACAATTCTATGCATAATTCTGCCAATTTTCATAAACATTCATTATTATGGCTGCGAGCAATTTGCATACAAATTAGATTTATGTAATTAGTGATGATTTTATAGTTGTGGTTCATTCATCCATTGTTTTTGATTTCTGTCGGAAAATATGTTTCCGAATGATTAACTGAAATTAAAATGTTCGGTTTATTTTGATTGACGTATTTTACAGATACCTATTTTGAAATTGAATGAAAAATTATTTCGCAATAGAAATTCCGTTGCATAAGATACATAGATAAATGTTTTATTTTTCAAATTCATTATACCAATATTATTTAAAATTGGTAAACTTCTTCTTCCTTGCCTCGTTCTTTATACCGCTCCATGGTTCCGCGTTGCTCGACCTGCGGTGTAGGCACATCGCCCGTTTTGGCGATAATTTCTCAGCATATTTCTACAGGCAGCTCTATCTTGGATCGTGTCATCGCCGAGACCAATGCGTTGTTGTTGCTTTTTCATTTGACACATCCAGGTGTTCTTCGGTCTGCCTCTGGCCTTGGGTCCATCAAGTGGAACTTCCATTGATATCGCTCTCTTTGTGGGGTTCTCAGGCGGACGCCTTTGAACATGGCAATACCAATCCATTCGTCGGTCTTCGAGCTTTTCGGTGATTTGTTGGTCTATGGACAAGCTGCCTCGGATGTAGCTACTCTTGATGTGGTCCCTTTTGGTTACACCAACTGACATGCGTAACATTTTCATTTCAGTCGCTGTCATTTCTTTCGCGTAACCTTCATACATGGTCCAGCATTCTGATCCATACATGAGTGCGGGACGTACAACCGTTTTGTACAACTTGCCCTTTAGCTTCAGTGGCATTTTCTTATCGCAGAAAACTCCAGAGTTTTCTCTCCACCTCATCCACCCAACCTTTGTGCGATGTTTGATGTCATCATCGCATGTAGCTCCGCTGTTCACCATCGAGCCAAGGTACTTGAACTTGGTACAAGACTTAAGCTGCTCTCCTTTGACGTACATATCTGGTATCGGTGCATCTGGGTCTGAGAATGGGCAGCATAAGAACTCAGTCTTTGTTATACTTACCCTCAGTCCATGCTCCTCCAGAATGTCACACCATTTTGTAAGCGCAGCTTGCAAGGCAACGATGTTTGGGCTACTGAGGACTATATCATCAGCAAAAAGAAGAGATATTTCTAGGCCGTCGGAGACACGTGTTAATAAGTAGCACATGATGATGTTGAAGAGCAACGGACTCAATACACTGCCCTGGTGTACTCCGACATTCACCGGAAATTCTTCTGATTCACCGGCTGTGCATCTAACCTTAGTCGTAGCTCCATCATACATGTCTCGTATCATCCTGACGTATGCCTCGGGGACATTAAGTGCTCTCAAGGCCAACCATATCAGATCACGAGGTACTCTATCGAATGCCTTCTCCAAATCGATGAACACAAAGTACAAGTCCTTTCGTGCTGCTCTATACTTTTCCATCGCAATACGAATGCACTGAATCGCATCGACTGTAGATCGACCTTCAACAAAGCCGCATTGATTGTCATTCAACCGCACAATCTTTCTCAATCGGTTGCAGACAACTCGCTCGTAGATCTTTAGTGTATGAGGTGTTAACTTTATAGCCCTATAGTTGTTGAGTTTGCGTGAGTCTCCCTTGTTCTTATAGAAAGGAAGAAGAAAACTTTCCCTGAAAGCATCAGGCATCGGTTGCCCACCTTTGATTTTGTTGAAGAGAACTGTGAGCCAACTAAGCCCGACATTTTCCATTTTCAACCAAAATTCCGCGGGGATTTTGTCCGGTCCGACTGCCTTTCCGCGTTTCATCTGATGCATTGCCTCCATCACCTCTTCCTCTGAGATATCTTCAATATTTGTGGTATTCGGCTCAACATCTCGAAAAGCTGCTCGAGGAAATTCTTCATTTAGAAGTTCGTCAAAATACTCTCGCATCCTGCTACAAATTGCCGTATCGTCAATCAGCAACATTCCTTGCGAGTCCTCCACGTACTTTGGCGCCTGTATTTCCCGAGCGTTCCTTCTCCTTTGGGCTGCGACCCTAAATATCCCGGCGTCGTGCTTAGGTCTCTCGCGCAAAGACGGTCCTTCGGTCGCAGTCTGAGTTTCTAATTCTTGGTAGAATTTCTCAGCTGCCTTCGCCTTTGCTTGAGCTACCAAGCGCTTTACTTTCTTTCGGCATTGCATATAATTTTCGCGAAGTTGAACCCGTTCGGCTTCACTGCTTGACTCACATTTCGTCCATGCCTTAAATGCGTTCGATTTGGCTTGCACTGCTTCCTTAGTTTCGGTGTTCCACCACCATGTTTCTTTCTTCGTGTGGAGTGGACCTTTCGAAACTCCAAGTGCCTTTTCCGCCTCACCTACTGACATTTCAGCGAAACTATTCCACATTTGTGTTGGACTGTGCTCGGTGCAGTTTATGTTGTTTTGAAACCACTCCGTCATTTTATCAATGAATGGAGTTACTACAGGTTCAAAGTTGTCGTTTGTGAGATTGTGCCACTTGATTTTTTCGACAGGCTTGGGAGTTCTTCTATTTCTTGCTCTTCCTGCTTTCAAAATAAATTCTGACAGGAGCAAACGATGTTGGCTGACGACAGATTCACCCAAGATCACCTTGCAGTCTCTTACCCACCTTCTCATAAAATCGAAACAGAGGTGGTAATCGATCTGCGTTTCGTGTTTCCTATCTCCGTGTCCACTACTGTAGGTGATTAGGTGTCTCTCGTTTTTCACAAACCATGTATTTAGGATGACCAAACCATGCGATCTGCACATGGTCAGAATAGCTTCACCTTCGTCATTTCTGACCGTTGAAGGGCTACCCTTTCCACCATGGCAATCCTCGTAATCATAATTTGATTCACCCACATGGCCATTTAAATCTCCTCCCAAGAACACCAATTCGGTATCTGGAATGGTCTGAATTAGGGTGTCAACGTCGTTCCAAAATGCCTCTTTTTCTTCTGGTGGCAGTCCCACTTGGGGAGCGTAGGCACTTATTACGTTCCACACCCTTCCGCAGATAACCAATTTGATGCTGATCAAGCGGTCACTTCTCTTCGCGACACTTATTATACTGCCAAGTAAAGACGACGCCAGAATAATGCCAACTCCGTTTCTTTGGTTTGTAATTCCATAGTAGTACAATTTGTACTTCATGGAATTCGTAAGAAACCGGGCTCTGTCGATATGGGTATTTCGCCACTTTGTCTCTTGCACGCACATAATGTCTATCCCTCTCCGCTTCATGATATCCTCAATCTCCTCGCTCTTTGACGTCATGGAACCGACATTCCAGCTTGCAACCCTCAGCTTCTCCACAATGTAATTTGGACTGCCTTATATTGCTCGCCCCCGGAAACCGTCGAGCTCTGGCGCGAACTAGGTTCGCCCCGGGATCACTCAACCGCATAGCAGAAGTAGTGCCCGGCGGGGTAGTGCTTGTATCTGCGTCAATTTCCATAAGGCCTTCCATTCTTTTACACCTTTTGGAGAAAGGTTGTGTTTTTGGCACTAGTGTGTGGAAATAAGTAAATTTATGGACTTTCCTTTTACGTCCGCCGGCTATCTCCAGACGCGGCAACCCATACACACACACACTAACCTATGGGAGGTCTTGTTGATGTTAAAAACGTGCCTCAGGCTTCAGATGTCATGGTTGCCTGCGACCTTCGCATACTAGCGGCCAAGCACCCTCTTGACCATGCATCCCTCGGCGCATGCTGATCCACCTTGGATTAGGTCCCTTTTTAGTCGGCTTCTACGACACGCCGGGAAAGGCGGAATTGGTAAACTATAAAACAATTTAATGGCTTGGCATTGCCGTCTGCCAGAATTGATTGACTTATTATATATTTATCTAGTTTACGTTTACATTACTTATATTATATATTATAAGGTTTCTTTTAACTGGTTTTTATTGTTTTCTTTACTATGATGAGTAATATTAATATTTTATTTTATTTAAAATTATATTTTTTAATTCATGGTACTAACTTATTTATTATTTATATTATTTCATATTGTGTGACGGCTTATTTAATCATTATCATTATTTTATTGAGTGACTATTGGGAGCAGAGTGATGAAGCTCACGGAACTCCAAATTCTGCATGTTCATCTTCTCAGGCTTCCCTGTCACTTATTAAAATAATTCAGTTATGTATTTACATTTCTTCATTTAAAATTCGTTTACGATATCTTAGCGCGATTCTACAATATTCGTATAGGCCTTCCCAGTCCGCACCGTCAAGGAGTGTAAGTACTTCCATTTCGCTTAGATTGTTTTTACCAAAACAGTCTCTTCTTGTCCCTTTATCAGTATGGGACATATACCAATGAAGTGCGTAGTGTTCTCTCGCGTCTTCATATTACAAAGACCACACAGTATTGGCAGGTCGTTACGATGCGGTACATAATTCAATGGGAGAAGTTCTCCCCTCGCCTTGAAAATCAACGATATTTTCGGCACACTAAAGTTGATCTGAAAGTATGTGTTGTCTTGTAAATTGTGATTTAGCTTAATGTAGATTTCCCGATGTTGGCTGGAACTTGCTCTTTCATACGTCATCTCGATCTGTTGCTGCTTCACGTCTCGTATTAGCTGATAGAGAAGGTTGTTGTTTTCACGTCTTCCGTCCCAATTAAAAACCGTTCCGGCTTCATTGGCTAGCGTCTGCAAGTCCTTATAGTAGAGCGATTTCGAATGCAATCCGTGAGCAAGCACTACTGCTGGAAGTCTGTCAGCATCCATATTTGATACTCTGACAAGGTAATTTATATGTAGTGTGAGCGTTTCAATAAACAGCGGGGTTAATCCAGTTTCCTGTAGCAGCATGTAGTTTGGTGTCTTCATAGGCAAATTAAACGTTCGCTTCAAATAATATCGCTGTAGTTTCTCAACATGATCATAACTTCTGCCTCCCCATACTTGCGCGCCGTATAGCATTATTGACTTTACTACTGCCTCGTATATTTTAAATTTAACCGTGTGACTTAAGTCTGTATTACTGAAGCAATTCTTCTACACAGAGTTTATAGCCCACTTCGACTCTTTTAGTTTTTCACTAAGATGCGGTGCCATGCTCAGATTACTGGCTATAAATACTCCAAGATATTTGTACTTCTGGACAACCTCTATTTCACACCCTCTATATGTCCATTTCTCTCTTCCGGCTACTCGATATCTTTTCTTGAAGATCATTATTTTGGATTTATCCAAATTGACGGTCAGTTTCCATTGATTGCAATATGCGTCCAGGTGATTAATCATTTCTTGGAGCTGTTCCGGTAACTCCGCAAAAAGGACAATGTCGCCAGCATACATCAGCCCCTTCAATAACATGCCAAATGCTTCAGCTCCACCCGGACAATTTTCGAGTATATCATTTATGTAAATCGCAAAAGCATCGGGACTAAGCTTGCAGCCCTGGCGAACACCAACATCTGTTTGGAATGACTCAGAGGAACATTACGCTATCAACTCTCATAAGAAGAATTTTCTTGTTCTTCTTATCGAGACTAGCGACACTTATCTTACCATCCGCCATTTAGCGGACATATAGCGGAAAATATCGAAAACACAAAAGTTCTCCCTATGAGGCAGATAGCAGAACAAGCCAAAAAAGTAAGTCTATTAGAGATCAAGATCACAAATTATTATTATTACATAGTTGAGGTCAGTGTTTCGATTTTTTTTCTAGGACTGCGGTACAATTATGTTGAAAATAGTGGCAGTCTTTTCTAAATTTTAAAAAGACCCTATACGATCAGAATCATGTAAATATCAACAACGAAAATGTCATGAATTTCAATTGGAAAATAACAAAAGAATATTTGCCGAACTCAGTTTAGAGGCGCCACTTCGCGATTACTATTTTAGATGCGTCTGTTTTTTTGTCTCAAGAAAATCCATCAAAAATACTTTAACAATTTTTGAATCTACTTATCGCTGATGTTGTCTGGCTGGTCTAGCGGTTAGTGCGCGCACCTTCGGTGCACAGGGTCATGAGTTCGAATCTCACCATCGATCATGGTGTTTTTCGAACTCACGAGCTTATGACGGACTATGATCTCACTCAGATGTTAAACGAGTACCCATTTATGGGGATAAATAACACTGCTGAGCGTGATGATGATCTCATTACCTCAACAAAAAGCAGATAAGATTTTGGAAATAGGATGTGACTCACACAACCTGCGGCCTTAGTCCAATGTTGGATTGTCGCGCCTGTTATTTTATTTTATTTTATCGCTGATGTTCTTTTCTCCTACTATGTATGTTCTTCAACCAAATGTCTAACTGATAACGTTCGCTGATGGCTTGGAACTTAGTGACTGGTTAAAAACGGATCAGAAAAGTTCCTGCTGACGTTTTGATAATGCTACAGGAAATTAAAGTATATGCGAATATTAACTAATTGTGGAAATCTTGTCTTATCGTTCCATTCTATACACCATCTGCATTGCATGTCTGTAGTATTTTGACATGGCAACTTACTAGCTCTATTGGAACTACGCGGAACTTTGTTTGTTCAAGGAAAAGAGTCCCCTGCGGAAGAAATATCAAGTTATTCAGTTTGGTAAATGTCACACTGGAATGTTTGCATTGAGACCTCTAAACGTCTATAGCTCAGTGGGTTGAGTGCTGACCTTGTGACTGAAGATACAAGATTCGAGTCCCGATTGGGACGAAACCTTTTTCTCTTAATTTCTGGTATTTTTCCCAAAACTTTGTGTCTGTTGTCTATCTGTGCACAAGACGACCACTTGAATTTTAGCGGGACAATTCTATGGAGATTCGATATGCCGTCAAGGCGTTTACGTCCGTGCGGGTCTGGATCGATATTGAATGCTCACATTGTATTAGTTTATTAAATTATTATTTATAGAAAAAGATAATTATGGAATGGAAACTAGAATATGATCACAAATACATGATATCATTAATTAGGTAAAAATGGATAAATCGTTGCCAACTACTGTGGCATAGCTATCCTTTCAACTATCCCTAAACTTTTTGAGAAAATAGTTCGTGATAAACTCACTCCCATTATCGATCCACTTCTAAATGAACCACAACATGGCTTTCGAAAAGGCAGATCGACCACTACCAACCTCATGATACTATAGTTTCCGATGTCCTCTGCAAAATGGAAAAAGGTGTCCAAGTAGATGCTGTCTATACAGATTTCAGCAAAGCTTTTGATAGGGTTGATCATTTAACTTTAATTGATAAACTTCACCGCTTTGATGTAACGGGGTCGTTGCTTAATTGGATCCGATCCTATCTCCATGAATGTATACAATTCGTCAAATACAAGGGCTTCATATCCAAAAGCGTATTTGCGTCTTCTGGGGTGCCTCAGGGAAGCCATCTAGGTCCACTTCTTTCTAACATCTTTGTATCCGACTTATATTACTGGATACTCCTCATCTTTTCTATGCTGACGACCTAAAGTTATACTCTTCCATCCTTACCCAGTATGACTCAGCCTTCCTTCAAGGTAAACTAGAATCCCTTGAACAGTCCGCTCTCTTTTAGAATACGCCTCCATAATCTGGAACCCTGTCTTCGGTCTACACTGCGATATATTCGAATCTGTCCAAAAGTAATTCTTACTTTTTGCTCTGAGGGACCTTTATAACACTACCGACTATCTAGATCGCCCATCGTACAGCTACAGGCTAAGGGCCATTTTTTCGTACATTTTATAGGCTGGTTAGTCTTATTGCCTAGAGAAGACACAAACAATATTTAGAAAGCTTTTCCATTTTATTGAATGAAATTTTTGTTTATTTTGCATAGTTCTGCCATATTTTGCTCGGTTACACCATCATCTTAGATTAAAAAAATCATTGCACGGTTTCATGCAACAGCGTAAATAAGCAAAAGATAACATAACTATGCAAAATAAACAAAAATGTCATTCAGTACAATGGAAAAGCTTTCTAAATATGATGTGTGTCTTCTCTAGGCAATAAGACTAACCAGCCTATAAAAAGTACGAAAAAATGGCCCTAAGTATCTTAAATTTAATGACTCTTGCTGCAAGAAGAGCACTACTTTGTGCCTGTTTCACCTTTGATGTTATTAACAGCACAATCAATGTTGATTTGATCCGTAACAAAATCGTTTTTAACAATCAACTGAGACGCACTATGCATTACAACTCTCCTTAACCCTTCTGTCGACACAAAGGTCTGGCCAGACCTTTGGCACTATATTTCGGTCTAAAAAGTATAGAAGCTGAAATCGCAGCGACTTCATACTTCATGATATCCCAAAATAATATGTTTAGAAGCATTTTGAAAAAATCTGAAAAGATCGTTTGAAGTTTTGAGCATATTTTTGACAAATTTCAATTTATAGTGCTTTCTGATACCCAATAGGTCTGGCCAGACCTAGTTTTTCACCCCATTTTTCTATGCAGGTAAAAAGTGCAAATATGAAATTCTCTTAAAAATATCAGATTTATGATGTTAAATGATGTCATTAAAATTCAATTTTTAATATGAACGATAAAAAATTCTGAGATTTTACGTTAAGGAGCCGCGAAGTTAGGAAAATTTGTATGCCTAATTTTATCATGTTTTATAAAATCACCTTAACAACCGAAATTTGACTCTAGGATATTCAGACAAGTTTTGTTTTCAAAATGACCGGAAGATTGCCTACGAGCAAAACTATAATTTTGGTTGACTTGTTCCCTTATTTCTTAATAAACTAGTGGCATTGAATTTGAAAAATTTGTATGGGAGGTACCCTTTGTTTTATTCCGATCGAAGTAATATTTGGTGGAGGTTCTAATGGGACTTAGCCTTGACGTTTACCAAAATTTTTCCCGCCTGCTGTGATTCGGCGAAAAGTTACAGGCATGTCTTTTTTTTAAATGTTAATAGGGAGTATAGGGGAATGCTTTGTCGGGGCAGCCTGAGTCTCCGTGTGGGACAGCTATATATTGTTAGGAATAGTTATCCCAATTACCATGGCTCCAATTAAATTACTTCAGGAGCTAGAGCGCCAAATGTAACTATCAAAAAATCTAAATTACACCAAATGTTTTAAGGTCTAGTATATAATCTGCCAAGAGAAGGTATATGATATAATATATCATTAGAAAGGAAATTTTGTGTAGTTTAAATCGTCCTCAGGACATTTTGCAGTAAATATTACAGTTAAGAAGATATTGGCGAAAAATCAGAATTTCACCCCTTTGCCACCCCCTCCCCCCCAAATGTGACGCGCAAAAAAGTCTAACTTTTTACTGCGTAATGCGGTCAGGCCATAGAACAATTTGGCATCAAAAGTCAGCTCTTTTTTTTGGATGTTTGGGTCTAGAGCTAAAGTCACTATACTAATTATTAAGGAATAGGTATGAGTCACTTGTGAACGCCTTTCTAAATAAATTTGATCAAGAAATTAACGAAAAATTGATAATTAAATGATTTTTATGCTTGAAATTCCCTATTTCTTCCCGACTATTTCCCTAAATCTGCAGACTAATATCGGTGTGAAATTCACAAACAAAGCGCTAAATATTTCCCCAAAGATATTGGAATTGGAAGATGCGATCACACTTTCCAAGAAATACACGCCGTGAAAGTATAAAGGCAAAAAAGAAGAACAATAAATTGAAAAAATAAATGTACCAACACAACCTAAAAATATATCTACCTAAAAACGATTCCAGTATATCTACAAAAATTATATAAATGATTTTATTGATAAGAAATGCTAGTTCAGAATTGGCAGAATGACTCTGCGGATAAAAAGTTCCCTTTTTCTAAAAAATATTTTTTTTCAGTAGGTCCAGCCAGACCTATTGGGTATAGAATATGCATATTGTATGTAGTAGCTGCCGACAGAAGGGTTAAATAATACCAACACTTTACCGTCTATGGTTTCAATGAACCAATTAACAGATGCCGCCGCACTTTCAACTCACTCAGTATAAATTATTGTCCTGACATGTCTAAATCTGTCTGCTAAACTTGACTAAGGCCCTTCAATCATCCTAGTCTAAGATGACCAGACGTACAGCATTTTGCTGTAGAGTACAGCATTTTTACCTCGCGTACAGCATCCAGAAGCGTAAATTTTCATCGATACGTAGTAATTTAACGTTCATTATATTTTCACAGTTGAAAGGTATCAAAAACTATACAAATGTTGAGCAATTAATAGTCAATGCAATGCTCGGAAAGCGTGCAAAATTTTAGTATAAGCGGGAAATAGATTTTTAAGTTTTCAGGTGTAACTTTCGAACTATTTTATAGAGACTTGAAAGCTACACAAACAAGAACAAATCCATTTGCCAGGATTTCTACAGACCACTTTTGCCTAAAAGGAAAACTCCAATCTAAATTTTGATCGCGGCATGGCATTTGTAAGTGCCATAAGCTTAACATTATAAAAATTTGCCTCAAACAATTTTGCACAACAATCGAAATGCTTTATAGTACAAAAATGCCCTCAAACGCATTGGACATTTTTTCTACAAAATTTCTCTTAAAAAAAAAAACTTCTATACAAAAATGAGCAAAAGGCAATGAATTTTTGTGAAAAAAATATTCCACAGAAATTTTTTGACTGAAAGGAGGGAAATCGGCATAAATTTGATCTTTGCGCGCGAGAACAAAAAAGAAACTCCGAGAAGTTTTCCCTTAGAGGAAAAATCTTAGATCATGTATATGTCTACGTTATTGCTTACAAAATAATCCACATTACATCAGCCGTTATCTTCTCACTCCAGAAGCCCGACTTTCGAACGACAACCATAATGCCCATTCTCCGTTTCCTTAGAGAAGTAACCTTTTTGGTGGTACATATATACATAATATCCTTTGAAAACCCAAAATGAGCTTGTGGTGATTTTAAAGGGCTCAACTCACCAATACTCTATTTTGATATGCATATCGACTATAATGCATTCCCAAAGAAAAAGGAACCTTTTTTGTCAAAGGATATCTTTCTCATAACAAGTGCCGACACCAAAATAATATCACACCACTTAACCCTCAGATGACCGATAACTTTTCCAACGGTTAAAGCCCAACAAGGTCCCCAGGGACCTACACTATACAATGATGCTTATAACAGTTTCATCTGTGAATATTAACTGAATTATCATTTGATAATTGCAGTTTGAATTAAAGAAAATACAATTTATTTCCTTTTTTATATTCATAATCATACGAGTAGTAAACAAAGTGTTGGGTACTTCTCGAGACCGGTCCTTTAAGAAATCACAATTATGGCCAGCTCTTTGGATTTATGCTGCAATGCCTGCTGCAATGTCGTGAAAAATATATCGGCGTATATAATTCGTCCACTTCTATCATGGCGATGACCCAACCCTAAGACCACTTTTTCTCCCTGTTTGGTTTGCCGTTCTCCGCCAGGCTGTTTCCACTGTAAATCATCCTTTTTAAGGGGTAATACGATTTTGCATCGCAAAGCCACCGTATACCTATACAGTATTTTGGTGGTTTAGTCAGTATGTACTGCGTTCAGTGAGTTTGGCCTCGAAAGGGAAACAATTGCTCGTCTACAGTCATGGACTCGTCTGGTGTATAGGCCATCTCCAAACTAACTATTACCATGGTCCAGATGTCGTTTGTTGCAGCAGTCTTGCTTTCCTGAAACCTCGTCTCCCGAGTATTGCTATTATCAAATGGCTGTTTTATATAGAGGCAAATATTTATCGCTCCATAATTCTTTTAGAGGCTCCTAATTCGACTGATGGCCACCCGAATACAGCGAAATCCCTATATAAGCGTGAAATTCATTGAGGATCAAGGGAGTCCATTGCCTTGGTTTTGTATTTGGGCTTTCCACTTTGCTGCGCTTTCATTCCCTTTCCTATTTGTCTCGCAGATAATGATGTAAGCGATCTCATCCATGATGATTGACTTGAGGATTCCCAAAGGATCAGTAACAGTTCCAGCAGCAGGCCCTGGACGACATTGGCTATAGTTTACGACGTTATGATTTCGGTTCGATTGAACCATATTTAAATGGCTTAAAGTTGAAAACGCCATAGACCCCAGGGACCTTGTTGGTCATCTAAGGGTTAACTTCCATTCGAGTTTCATTTAAATCACTCCACAGGGGGAGCCAAGAGAACCAATTGAAAGATAACTTTTCATTCGCTTCAACGGCGAATTTACCGCCTTTACCGCAACTCATCATTGTCGATTCTTTGTAAGGGCGATCAAAGGAAAATGTATACCAAACTTAGCAATGGTCAAACCACTGAAAGGTTAGGTTTTCGCTATGTTTTACAATGTCACATTTTGTGACGGAACAACCCAGCGTACACATCCTAATTTCCTTAAAATAATCACACGTGTTTGACTATGTTCCAACTCAGTCATTCCTCGACTTGCGTAAGCATTTCGTTCCAAAAGTCAATACGTAAGTCGGAATTTTACGTAACTCGAAATGTTCCCAATACGCATATCAATTTTATTTAAAATGCCCAAAAAGTCAACAAATGTGTGAATTTTAGACTTAAATGAACATGTGCAAGGAATTTGTTAAATCTCCTTTTTAATTTTGAAAAATACCTGAGATTTTCCCTATACATAAATTTTTTTTTAGTGGATCATCGATGGATTTTTTATGGGTTGTGGTTTTACGTAACTGCGGAATTACGTAAGTCCGCCTTACGTATGTCGAGGAGTGACTGTAATTATCACCAAGCTAACAAAAATGTTTTGGACACTAATAAAAGAAAACAAATATATGTTGCTGTGGGGACTCGAACACATTGCCCTACGCACCAAACCTGGCGGATACCCAACCAGGCTACATCGACTACAGATTGGCCCGATAAATCTAGCAATCATCACATGATCATGTTCGAACATTTTGCAGAGCGTTTACATATTTCTGAATGGAGAGAAAGAATCATATTGATATTTTGAGGAATTTTTGATTTTCTACTCTTCGTAAATTTACGCGATAAATGGTATGCATTTTGGATGCCTCTTTTTTACACGCGCGTTTTACATGTAAAAAATTCGAAAGTGCACGCATATGCAATCGAAAATTAAATTTGTACCTGCTCGCCATTTGCAATTGAACCAGGCAATTGCATCAGCCATCCGCTGCACGTCTGTCTCCACGTAACTATACTGCACTGTATGATGACTATAGACCAGATGATGATGATCACTAAAGTTATTCCTACTGACAAGGCGCAGTGTGGTCAAGGCGGTTTGGTGGTCGTTGATGACTTTTTGGAAGGTATTGACGACGGTTTGGATCATGGTTCGAACTACGCCCCCCCCCCCTGGGACATCAGATTTTTATCCGAGTTTCGTCGAGATCTGTCCACGGGGAGATCCAGGAGAACCAATTGAAGGATGCATTTTCGTTCGCTTCAATGGCGAATTTATCGCTGTTCCCGCAAGTTATCGAAATCGTGATTGTCGATTCTGAATCAGAGGGATCAAAGGATAATGTATACCAAATTTGGTGAATATCGAACTACGGGAAGGTTAAACGTTTTCGTTAAACGTTTTCGTTAAAATTTTTCGTCACGCTTTTTCACGGAACGACACCCAGTAGCTCTCAGGTAGCCTCCGGAAAGACATATACATGTCAAAATATTTAAAGGCATAGAAATTTGGCATGCCTTAGAAGCATCAAAATATCCAAATTTTGGACGAAAACCAATTTAAAAAAAAAATGCACGAAAATTCAGGTATGGACTATAATGATCCTCACATTAGCAGATTTTTGTATGGGGATTCGGCTTCAAAGTTGTGTTTGCGATATTGTATAATATCCTGCATAGTGGTTTGTCGATGCAATAATTTTTTAAACAAAGATTTTACAGACAAACACCTTTATTCCAACGCATTTTTAATTTTAACACACGGAAAATCAGCAAAAAAATCGACAACAAACAAGGAACTCATCATCGCAGGGTGACAAAAATCTTTTCTGCTGTTGCGAAGGTCACCAAAAAACGATTGATAAGCGTGGAAAGCTTATCTATTAAATCTATAATTCTATTAGGGCAACGGAAAATGGCGGGACGATTAAATTTTTTTTTCAAATTTTCTCACAATTTTTTCACTAGTTTCAGATTGGGACTAAGAGAACCTGAGTTAACATGCAATTAACTTCTTTACTTCTTTAACATAAACAGCGAAAAAGGAACCTAAGCAGTGGCTTTAAGTTTCAAAGATTGGTAAGGTATTATCCAGCAATAAACCGGTTTCGATTCAATGCAATAAGCGACGGTTATGTGGTGATTCTTTGTAAACTAAAATTACAAAATATTTGTGACGTTATCAAGTGTTCCATGGTAGCCTACCCTACTACAAATTTTCGACAGAGTTGCTCAATAGTGTTAAGCAGTGTTGTTTATGTATTTAACAGTTGATGTAACCACCTCTAATACAGTTAAAACTTCTCTGGATAATTATGGCTCCATTACACTACGTCATATTTCTATCATATCCTTAAGCCGGTTCGATTTCATTTAGTACACGTATAAAAATGTAAAACGTATGAATCGAGTAGGTTTAATCACTTACTGTAAAAAATAGTAAAATAACAATGAAAAGAAGAGGGGGGCACTTCGGGGCATGAAATGTAGTTTACGACCGATTACCATACCTAGCAAGGATATATACAAAATTTCATAAAAATCAGTCCAGCCGTTTCGAAAAGATCATATCCTTAAGCCGGTTCGATTTCATTTAGTACACGTATAAAAATTTAAAGCGTATGAATCGAGTAGGTTTAATCACTTACTCTCACACAAAATGGAATTTTGATATTTACAACCACTTCCTTTGATATTTTTAAAAAATTTTTGGTCCATAAACCTTCTCCAATGTAAGACGGATAAAGCAAAAAAAGAATCATCCAAATCGGTCCAGTGGTTTAGAAGTTTACTGGCAACAGACACAAATACACGTCCATTTTTATATATGTATATAGATTTATTGGAAAATGCTAGCGACTACCACGACTTTTCAAAATTCTACCCTATTGGATTTGAGTTGGTCTCTAATCTCACCAATGGGTGAAAATACAAAAACGCGAGAACAAAACCGGTTTTTATATGAAAATTGAATTTTTTCTTGCCTTGCTCCTCACGATTGTCTTCTAAAAAACGTTTTTTTATCTTTTCTTGTTTCGCGTGTAGACAGGCCTATTAGGTCGTATACGAGTATGTACTGCATTGACTGTTCAGGTATCTGGTCAGCTTATCCTAGTCTATCCAACCTTTTAAGCCCAATTTCAAACAACCTTCCCAAACCCCAACGGAAGCCGATAATCAGCCAAGTAGTGGCAGTTATCAGAAAAGTTTTGAAAAAAGTCTCCGTCAATTATTTTTTGACTTATAGACATTAAAAAAAAAATTAAAAAATTAAAACCCAAATTGATAAAATTATTAATCACATTTACAAAACGATAGATTCTTCTATCGATTTCGCGGTTACTCAGTTGCATTTTTAAATTTCTACTGCAGATAGTAGCTTTCCTCTCCCCATCAGTAAATGTAACGCAAGCTCTGCTTAATTTTTCCATTTATTTTATTTATTGATTTAATTCAAGTACTGAACAGGAGGTACTCCCTATAATACAGTAATTATACATAAAATATTTTAAGGAATGAAAAGAGCAAACAAAACAATGATAAAGAAAAAATACATAGTACATTACATTACAGAAAAAAAAATATAATTAACATACTGATGGAAAGAAAGAGAAAAATTAAAGAAACTAAAATTCATACAATAATTCAGAGTTAGGGATTTTGGAAAGCAAAATTCTCTTGAATGCTGATAACGAAGAGGGTAAATGACCAATCTCCAATAAATCATAATTTCTTATTAACCTAAGAAGCGGCGAAATGAAATATACTGAGAGGTCAGATGTTGGAGGGACAAATATGGAGTTGGATCTTGTATAATACACAGGATTTCTCCATTGAATGTCGGACATTAACGAGGTACTGAGTAGGCCACAACAAAGTTTTATAAAGGTACATTCATCAAGAAATAATCTTCGTTCCTGTAATGACTGCGTATTTAAAAAGTTAAGCCGTTCATTATATGGAAGATATGAAAAGCCAAATTTAAAAAACAGGGACTTGGTAAATCTCCTTTGAACTCGCTCTAAAGCATCAGTGTAACCGTGGCGCCCACACGGCGACCACACTACAGAAGCATATTCCAAAACACTACGAGCCAATGAGAAGAACAAATTTACAAGGGTTGACGTCGAGCGAAAATCAATTGAGCACCTAAGGACAAAGCCAGCGAGCTTTGATGCCCTGCTAATTACATCGGAATAGTGCTCTGTAAACTTAAGCTTCGCATCAAATGTTACACCAAGATCTTTACCAGAGTTAATACACTTAAGCGGAAGCGAATATACCCCATATGTAAAGCAAATAGGATCAGGTTTTAGGGAATAGATTATAACAGAACATTTAGCCACATTCAACAGTAACCTATTCGATAAACA
This sequence comes from Microchrysa polita, assembly GCA_949715475.1. NCBI lineage: Eukaryota > Metazoa > Arthropoda > Insecta > Diptera > Stratiomyidae > Microchrysa > Microchrysa polita. The sequence goes on from OX454415.1 coordinate 17,126,852, forward strand.
CCACGATGCCACGACATCCAAATCCATTTGTAAGGATACACAATCTACTATAGACGATACGGACTTGAAGATCTTACAATCATCAGCATACAATAGAGACCCATTTTTATGTAGCGAGGGAAGCTCATTTATGAAAAACGAGAACAATATAGGTCCTAGGATTGACCCCTGAGGCACACCCGATGAAGGGCAAAAGGACGAAGACACAATTTTATTATAAATTACACTCGACGACCTGTTAGCCAAGTAGGATGAAATCCAAGATAAAAGCCTTACAGGGAAATTTAAAGATACGAGTTTGTTCATAAGAATACCATGATCAACAGAATCGAAGGCTTTAGAGAAATCATAGTGTAGACGACGTGCACATCAAGGTGTTTATCAAACGATTTCGTGATAAAATTCACGATCTCAACCAGATTAGTTACAGTGGATTTCTTGTTTTGAAAACCGTGTTGATTTGGACATATTAAGTTACCAAAGTTGATATTAATGTAGGTTGATACTATTTTTTCTAGAAGTTTAGAGCAGGAAGACAATAGAGACACAGGACGATAGTTAGATACACTGCTTGTAACTCCCTTCTTAGGGATCGGGACAATATGGGAGCATTTCCACTGTGATGGAAATATTCCTTCTTCGATACTTTTATTAAAAATAATGGAAAGCGGAAGACTAATGGAAGGAAATGTTCTTTTTAGAAATAAATTCGGTATTCCATCCGGACCCCGAGAAGTAGTTGCCTTAAGTGAAGAGATCAAGAGTTCGACATATGAACAACTATGTAATAGGTTGAACAGAGTCAGAATGTGCAGACTGAGCAGGAAAAGAAAAAGTAGAGTCAGATATATTATACGTGCTAGCGAAATAAGATGCATAAGATGCGAATAAGATGGTTACAAATAACTCGCACATTTCAATTGGGGTGTTAGCGACTTTATCATCCCAAGAAAGCTTCGCGGGAAATGCAGAGGAAGTTCTGATTTTCTTCACGTAAGACCAAAATAATTTGCTTTCATGATTTAGTATCCAAACATTGTCTTCTTTCGTTTTTGTCCCAAATTTATCAAAACTTTTTATTGGCTTCAAAAACTACAACACTGTAGATAAACCCATTCTAATTTCCGGCTGTTGGTTGGCCCCAGACGCTATACTTCAAATGAATTGGACGAACTAACGAGTTAATTCAATGGATCTAACAAATGGCAAGTATCGCTATGGCAGTGTTGTGCGAACTTATTTGAGAGGGACTCCCGATAAAGAAATCTAAAATATTTGTTGACGGCCATCATTCCCAATTTTCTTTTCAGTTCAGTTTTAACTTCAGTTAAAACTTTAATCAAGAATTTATCGACTGGCGCAAAACCTGGCGACCACCCTGAGCTCAGTCTCACGGGGCATTGCCGCTTGATTGACCAACTGATTTTAATTACCTCTGGAAAAACAACAAAAACCCACTAAAAATTGTATTTACACAAAACACCCACTCCACACGTATTTAATATCGATTTCTATCCCTATAAACACCCACCGCAATCTGTTCTCCGTATAGAATTCTTACATTATCACGACCAATTGTCTTACAACATCTGCAAACCGGTTGACTGTAATCATTAATCATCTCAACAGAATATCTCCGTTGTAATACATAAATTAGATGATAGGTTCATAATTCACTAACTGACAATATCCAAAGGAACAAGACCTATGGCCGAATGTGCTTCCGCTTCCTTTGAAATGCCTCAAATCCCAATTTGCTAAGGGCGACTATACAGCGCCTCACAACAATAAAGTCTACTTATACGGATACTATACGCATAGGTATAGTGTGGTACAGTACAGTACAGAATTAAGATAACGTGTGCTGTAACCAACTTCTATTTAATTGAAATCCGATTAAATGCAGAAATTGAGTAAATATGTCGTAGCGCAAAGTATGTATGAGTATAGGCAGTATGTAAAGTGATACTTGAATGTTATTACATAAATTCTGATTGGAGAGGCATTTGAATAAATTACAGGACTATGTGCTGCAGGCAGAAGAACTGTTGAGTATGCCAAAAGGAGCCGATTTCGATAGAAGCTGATGGTACTTATGAAGTGAGATGCATTCGCATAGTTGAAGTGTAATGCATTAATGGCCTTCAATGAAGAGGATTTCATGCTCTGTGAAGAGTGACTTTAAAAAACAAACAAAAAAGGTTTTAAAGTCTGGCTAAAAATTGAATTTTGATGGATTGAATAATAATTTTAGAAATTCCATTAGCCTGTGGTTGCTATTGACGTTAGTACCGAGAAATGGGAGAATGGGAGAAAATGAAATGTAAATAATCTAATCCATTTGGAACAATGCAGTGAACAGTATCGTATACATAGAAATTTTGAGGGAGTTTTCAAATCTAGTCAAAAAAGTGGAAGGATAATTATTGAATGTTTTTCAGTTTTCCATAGCCTACATAATATTGTAAAATCGATAACAACCATTGTCTCTCAAGTCTATGAAGGATACAAGACATTCAATCAAAAAAGTTCCATTTTAATGATGATTTTTATTTCTACTAACCGTCAAATTAAAGTCATGGCCTTGGGAAGACTCAAACATCTTAAAAATCGCACTAAATTCAAAGGACATATTTCAATTAAATGGCCCCTAACAATATGCATATTTTCATTTCATTTATTAATTTTTTTGTGGGTCGTGAAGGTTATGCTTTCTTTTATTAATTTACCTTCTGTAAGAAAACTTTCTGACTTTCTCGTCTTTCGTTTGTCCTTTAGTTGCCTTTTTTCACTTAATAGCCATCGCGGATTGTGTCCTCGTCGTCGTCTTTCGGTTTTGCAAATGTCCTTTCGTCCATCCTCCTAAAATACATACCTACATACAACTATACAATACGACTTCATTTATAGGAATAACTCCCATCTGACGTAAGTCACTCCTTATAAATTTCATTTGAATTTAAATATTGTGAAATTTGTGTTTTAAATTTATTTTTGTGCACGCCGACGGCGACAACCGGACAGGACGCACGAACACCAAACATAGAGATAAAAACGCGAAAAATAATAACACAAGAAAACAAGAAGCAGAAATTATGGTTTTCCCCAAACACACACCCTCATGGGCAAATTTATGGAAAACATCATCCGTTCGCGGCGAAAAGATTGCACAAAAGAGGACGCGCGACACGGTTGAGATGAGTATACGATGACAAAACAAGGACGACTTCTTGAAATTGGTTTAACTTTGTTTTAAGACGGAGGAGTTGAATTGTACAAAATTCAATTTTCCCCCAAAAAGTTCGGGTGGCAGAAAAGTTTGTAGTATAAGGATAGTAGGATGATGATGATGATGTGCTGTGGTTGCGGATATACATGATGGAATGGGTCGGAAGGACGCGGCCGGGCGGCGTCGCGTCCTTTCGTCATGGTTTGAATTTTTTAGCAACTGCGGGAGAGAAAGTGAGAAATGACAAACGGGTCAATTAGATTAATTGAAAAGTTGAATTTTTTGATTTAATTTGCAATTTGATTAAAATGAATGTACGATAAATTGAGGGTTTTGTCGATTATGAATTCAAAGTTGATTTGACGTTAAATTGATATTCCTGGTGGGAATTTTCAATTGGGTTGCAGTGGAGGTTAGCTGGCATAGAAGGTACATTTCGGGTGAGAATTAAATTATGTACATTTATATTAATTTATGTCTAATGTTTTTCCTCAACTTCAAAATGTAGGTATGTATTTATGTATTACCCTAACTTGCCGAACTTTAAATTTGTCAGTTGAAAATAATTGTTCCACGTGCCCCCAGGCCGGTTAACGATTTTTTAATTTTTGTCGTATAATAATAATAAACACAAAGAGTTTTAGCAAATCCTACAAGATCGTACGATTCGTCTTTGAAATTCTAACCGTACACAAAGCAGTATACCACCGTTTTTTCAAGAAGGCATATTTGTATGTCGGTGTATTTGATGTAGGTACTTTAAACACACCATCCTGCGTCTACCTCGCACTTGCCGTTTGGAGTACCTACCTGAGCACGGTGGCCATAACCTCCCTCCTTTGCGGGACGACAATGTTTATCCGGGCTTAAGGCCGAAAGGGTGTTCTCTGCCGGGATGCCTCCCGTTGAAACCCTACGTTGGCTCCACTTGTCTAACACCACAAACCCCCTCGAGACCAACGCCAAGATCGGTAAGGACCATGGTCCCCTGGACACGCCCATCCCGGAGGTACACTATTCGCTAAAGATTTGTCAACAGCAGACAGGCAATTTTAATTTTTGTCGTAGATTTGAATTACATACCTACCCCTACCCCTAAGAAAATTCTGAGTGGTTGAAAAAAATGTTTGGTTGTTGGAGCAAAAATTCGACTGTAATAATTTTCCGTACTTTCCAAATTTGTGAAGAATATCTATGTTTGTGGGATTTTTTACAAGTTCAATAGTTTTTTCCATTGTAGTGCGATCAGAGAACAATTTTATGTTATGCTCTCGCTCGCTTTGACATACTTTGTGTAATCCCTATTAGGATGCATTCCTAGCTTCGACACGATCTTTAACAATTAAAATTTAAAACGAGACCGAGTTCTAATCGTGCGAATAGCACGATGAGTGTATACCCTATACCCATGTACAGACCTAGAAGGCACGCAAACACCCAAAATATTCAATTTCATATTTTTTGTGGGGGAGGGAGGGGTCGATGGGTCGGACCTGACACATCTTTACTCCTTGTCAAGGCATCCAACGGCTACCATTTGATACTAATTTAAGGTTTTTCGTGACATTCTATCAAAAGACATGGCTGAATATAATTTTGTAGGGGAAGTAGGGGTAGGGGTAGTCGGACCTACTCCACTTTCCATCAACTCAAAGTATATGTCAGAATGAGACATTGATCAAAATTTCAAGTCGATAGCGATATTCTACCGAAAGTTATGGTCGAATTAAAATATCAAGGAGGGGTAGTGTGTATGGGAGGTAGGGGAACCCGTGCTCTGATTTAGCCCATTTTCAATACCGTCCAAGATTTTAGCAAAACAAACATTCAAACCGCTAGCTTCATTATTTCGGGAGTTATCTTGCTAACAGACAGACACACGGACAGACAGACAGCCAGACATGCGGCTTATTCGATTCAGGAACCGACCCTGATCATTTATATATATACTTTGCCATACCTCCGGTGGCTCCTTTGAGGTGTTACATAATATCGGCGTAACAAAAACAATATACCCTATACCATCTTATGGGTATAGGGTATAATTATTTGGTAATCCAAAACGTCAGCATTCGTACGTTCTCTATGGGCTCCCCCAGACCCGGCTGAATGAACGACATATAGGCCTTCAAGGAACTGCATACAATCTTCATCGATTTTGGATGCCTAATATCAACCATGTTCAACAATATTCAGCAAATTCCAATACGGTTCTCTTCCCACAGACACTATAAAAACAACTGTAGTCACCAACGTCCTTACAAAATGAGGGTTCTGGATCTGGTGCATCATATTTGTAAATTTTAATTTTTTTAAGTGAAGTTTTCTCCAAATCTGTCTGATGTTGAATCGGTATGAAAGGAAGGATGCGGGAGAAATAGTATGGTTGAGGTTTTGTCTGCGAAAACCGAACACCGCAATGTGTACAGAATTAAGCCTTCGGTCACCTTAGGATAATGCACACTTTAAAGCTCTTGTGAAGCTTGTGAATGAATATTAACGCTATGATTAGTTTAAATTTCGAGATACGGAATGTTTTAAAATTACATCACGAAACAGGTTTTAAGGATAAATTCAAAAGCATTGAACTAAAAAATCTTTTTCTTCTTCTCTGTACCGTAACCCCTTGTCCCCACAAGGGGTTACGGTGCGTTCACTCAGCCGTTTGTTTACAGGCTACTTTGAGTCAACGATACATTGCATATAGTTTCGGAGTGTATATAATGTTGCAAGCACTATATATTTCCTATCCGCACATGAACAGACATTTTTGGACCACGCCTAGATTCGATCTCCGGATCTCTAGATTACTAGCATCGTAGAGTGCGACTCAACCAAGTGAGCCAAATTCAAAAACTCTTCAACCATCGCAATAAGCAAGCAACGATTCCAGGAAATAGAGTCATTTTTCATTTTTTCTTGATTAATTATATAAAAAATACATTTACAATGATATATCATGCACTAGACCTTTTTCAATAATTGGCGTGGAATCTGTCTCCTCCCTTCAGTCTCTAAACTGATGGCCAAAATAATCTTGGACCGGATCAAGACAACGATCGACCGCACTCTGAACAATGAACAAGCTGGTTTTCGTGAGGGTTTTTCATGTAGCGATCATATCAACACCCTCCGAATTATAATTGAACAATCCGCTGATTGGAGATCCCCGTTACATCTTATGTTCATTGACTTCGAGAAAGCGTTTGACAGCGTTGACCGGGCTTATATCTGGACAGCCTTACGTAGGAGAGGCATACCAGAGAAACTTATTTCCATCATAAAGGAGTCCTATAATGGAGCCCAATGTCATGTCTTGCACAAGGGTGAATTGTCCAGTCCTTTTGAGGTGAATAATGGGGTCAGACAAGGCTGTATTTTATCACCAATGCTGTTCCTAATTACCATCAACGACGTAATCTGCGATTCTCTACGCGACCATAATAGTAAGGGTATCAGGTGGAAATTATTCAATTACCTTCAGCACCTGGACTACGCCGACGACATTTGCCTTCTCTCAAAAACACCAGATAATCTGCCTCAAATAACGGATGCTTTGCATCGTTAAAGTCGAAGTGCTGCTTTAAAAATTAATGCCGCTAAGACTAAATACATGAGCTTGTCATCAGGAGCAGGGCCGGATTTACCCTCTCTAGCGCCCCTGGGCAGTAGTCGAGTTGCCGCCCTCCGTCACTAGTTTAAGCTAAAAGTACATCAGTCGCCTTCATGTGAGTTGTACATTTTTCTTAACATACGCTGGTTTCCAGCGTTTTCGGAAGTAGCAGAACTTCAGTGAAAATTGCAGTTAATTTACTTCTTAGAAAGGTGCTTCTAATCAAAGTTAATGTTCAGAAGTATAGGTACTCAATTGTAGGTGACGTTAGATGCTCATGGAGAAGCAGATACTCCTTAGAGCTCGAAAGAATTTATGAATTTACGCATTGGATGCATAAAAAACCCCTAACATTTTCACATGATGATGAATAATTCAATTCCTAAGAGCTGCCAATATACGACTAAGTACATACACTCAGTGCCAAAAGAAGCGCCCTAGGAGCGGATGCACCCCGTTCTCCCGCTACAGCCCACTAAATTGATTTTTAGTACGGGATGAGTTTCCGTAGCGTTTAGTGAAATTTAAATCAATCGAAAGGACTCGACTCCTAAACAATGGATATTAAGTCCTTTTTTTCTTAGTCACAACCTTTCTCCAGCTACACACGAAATAGTCGTTTTCAATACTTAATGAAACCAGCCCGAAATTACAGTTTCCGGGAGGAGGCGGTGGGGTACGCTATACCAGTAGAAAGAAAGTGGATCCAGGGAACCGATCCATTCATTGGTAGTCGAGACCTTTCGTTATAAAGTGTAGAAGTAAAAAAGTAAAGTGGGAATTTTATAAATGTTTGCTTAATTCGTTAGCCAGCCATATTGAAACAATTTTGACAGTCAAGGATCAATCGATTAGGTGCACCGTCGGTAGGGCGGCAAAACTCGAAACGCCTACTGAAGGCAGATATGTAAATCCGCCACTGACCAAAGGAACGAGTTTTGTAGAGTTTCCCTTATTTCTTTTTAGTTTATTTAAACTGCCTCCTGGAATATCGAAATGTGTTTATTTCACAAAACATTAATTTAATGGAAGGATCCTCAGGGAACCAACGCTAGCCGTCGTGTGGGACGACCCAACAATACATGGAGAAAATCTGTTGAGGCAGAGGGAAAATCTATAGGAAAATCGTGGGACCAGCTAAAGGCGATGGCTGCTAATAGGCAGAGATGGAAAAGAGGCGTAGTCAATGCCCTATGGCCCACTAGGGGTTGAAAGGAACCAGAGAGAGAGACCTTTTTTACATTTACATTTTTTACCAAAACTTTCGAAGAAAGAAGTTCAGCCAATATATTTTCGGGAAACATTCTCAAGTTAATGAAGTTGATTTCTGACAAAAATTTAGCCGTTCCGACTAAGCAGCACACGCCAGTCTTCCCTTTGAAAAACTTTAAAAAGTTAAACATCCATTAGTCCTCCACGGGGTTAGAGAATATTTTGGCTGAACATCAAATTAGTTCAACCGGATCAAAACTACGGGAGCCTCTTGTCCATTGTGACCCTCCCAGAGATTCTGTTTTGCTTAGTAGACAATAAAAAATAAAAAGTACAGATTTTATTTATTCTATTGTACCGGATGTAACCTTAAAGGCTTTTCAATCAGATTGAACTAATTTATGGTATAGAAAGAGTAATAGGATCCTTCTTTGATGTTCAGCCAAAATGATTTTGACCCTTTTCCCACCTCGCCCCTCTTCCATTTGCGGTAGAACTCATTCCGAACAGTCAGTTGTTGCTGGAGGGACCTAATGATTTCCACGGGATAGTTGAAGCTACAATAGATGGCAGTGTCATCAGCATACATGGCCATTTCACAATTTGGTACCCTATGAATGTCGGATGTGTATATGTTGTATAAGGTCGGACTTAACACTGACCCCTGTGGGATACCGGCGGGAATAGTTCTTTTTGAAGATACTACGTTGGTTTTGACTAAAAAGGTTCTTAAATTTAGGAAAGAATACAATAATTTTGTCAGGTATTTGGGAAACGAATAATTGAATTTTTTTGTGTATTAATCCATTATGCCAGACCGAGTCAAATGCTTTTTGGATGTCGAGAGCGATTAACCCTGTAGACTGTTTGTTTTGAAATCTTCGATTTAAATGATTAACTACTCTTCGTAACTGGTGATTTGTAGATAGCCCGGTTCTAAAACCGTATTGCCAGTCGGGAATAGAATGGAGGCGCGTAAGTATGATTTTTTTCAAAAGCCTTAGTCAGTGATGGCATACTAGGCTTATTGGGCGGTATTTGGTAGCAATGCTTGGATTTTTTCCTGGTTTACAAATAGGGATGACAATTGCGTTTTCCACTGATTTGGAAAATATCCCAATTTCTTGCACCTCTTGAAAATGTGAGTGAGTGCAACAATCGCCTTACGTGGCAGATTTTTAATTAGAATGTTTCCAATACGGTCATCTCCTACTGCTTTCTTAACTTTTAGACCATTAATTACTTTCTAAACTCTATTGTATCTTGTCTCAAATGGTAAAAGAAAATATTAGATGCTGTTGGATATGATTTTTGTTTTTGTCACTGTTCATTTATGTAAGATTTTAATATTTCGACGCACAAACTTTTCAAATTGATTTTGAATGATTTTTAATTTATGCCGAAACGCCAAGTATTAAAAATGGGGGATTATGATGCGTATAATAAAGTTGTGTGATTGCACATATCGTAAATTAAATATTTAGATTTTTTTTTTGTAACTAAGAAGAGAATTATGTAGCGATTTAAAAAAAATGCATAATGCACGATTGTTGTCGTTTTCGACTGTCAGAGTATGGCACACTGCTTCGCGGTGTGCTCTGCCAGGAGTGGCATGACCGAGAACAATGCCCTATTGTGTACGGAAAGTCAAGCCACTGGACTGATGTGATGATCGCTCAGTGACCGCAATTAAACCAATTTTATACAAATAAGAATCTTGTGCATGGAGCATAGGTTCATAGTTATTCGCCAGCTTTGATAGTCTGACCAATTAAGTTTGCCTGGAAATTGTGGCGAAAAAGTGACGTATTTCCTATCCGCACCCTTTTGTTTTCGAGGTCATGAAGTTCGTGACAATTAACCCTTTCCCGGACAGAACGTCTATAGACGTCCAATTTTGAGCATTTGACATACAAATCGTGTCAAATTTTGGCGTTGTGTCCGGCAATGAGTTAAAAATATGAAGAAGTCAAATTATCTTCTATCGCCTAGAAAAAAAAAATGGTCGAATAAGATTAAGTTGTACATAAAAAATAGGCACGAATGCAACGGTACCACCACCGTATAGCGTCAATGGATAAACAACATCAATATCATCCATTTAGTGCAATAAATGAGGATATTTTACATAAAAAATACTTACTGGCTGTTATTTGGTAGAGATGTTCGGAGACATACCCTAGTCCTAAAACTGAGTTTTCATATTTGTCGGAGTGGGGAAAGTTGAAGAAAATCGGTGATTCAAAGGCGAATCTAGTGATTTTTATCAACATCTTTCTAGTTAGTGACCCTAGAAGAAGTAATGTATACTACACGTTTTATTACCAATTTCATTATTTGTGCAATGCTACCTAATTCAAGGTCGTAGGTCAATCAGGTAAATGACAGATGCTGGTCAAAGGTAAAATTGAGGATTATGTGTATTTATCTCACACTTATTATCAAAGGTAAAATGTTGGCTTTCGATTACCGGAAAACCCATCCATCATTTTCAAACTTCGATCGGTCTCTGTGATTGAACCGATTCACCGAGGATGGCGATTTAGATACCGTTCTATAGGTAATTAATTCCTTATAAAACATATAAACATATAAAAACATGACTGTAGATTCAACAGCAAAAAAGATATCGAGCAAAAACTACTGCATATAAGAACGTGCAATGTACTGTAACTTCCCCCCCTCGAATACGAAAACACAGTTTTAGGTAGAATACATGTAGCATGTCCCCTTTAAGATCCTCACCAAATTTCAGCCATTACGTATTTTTTTAAGTAGACATCTTTCTCATTTTCTGCCCTTGAATTTTTCACTAATCCTGCGGCAGAAATTTTAAATGGATGGTCTTAGCCCCTCCAGGGCAATATCCTGGTTATGTCAATGTTATACACTGTTAGTCGTATGCCGGCCCCACACTGATCGTGGTTCGCCAAACCGCGCGGTTGGAAAGATCTAATTTGTGGACAACACACGCCTGGGAGGAATTCAATGAACACATTCGCGTGGTACATATGATCAAAGTTGATCTTTTACTGCGCAGTTCTGCGAACTGGTGTTTTGAACCGGGCGGTTCGGCGAACACCGATCATTGTGGGGCCGGCATTTTACGACCAAATTATTTTTCTGGTGAAGTCAGTATTCCTTCACGAAGGGATTGACGCTATAACAAGAATTTGATACAAAATTCGAAAAATGTTTTCTATCAGAGGAGAATTGAATTCCTATCGCGGAAAAAAATTTATCTTTACCAGTACGTTGTGTAACCCTTCGTAATGTCACCTGCGGCACCCTTAGGGTATCTGCTTCTAGGCTGAGAGTATGGAAAACTTCCGAAACCGAATGCAGTCCATAATAAAGCGCTGAAGGTGTGCATTTGAACGATTTCTCAGTTGTTTGTCAGTCCTTGTTTAGCGTAGGGAAATTTTCCAAAACCTTAGAAAAACTTTTACCAATTTTATATTGGCCGGGCAGAATCCCGATTGTATCCAATTTTATGCAACTCAAGCAATCACGACTATCGTAATCTCTATGATCTGGTTGGAAAAGTTTGGAAGCGGATAACGTCATCGGTGGACGGGTTTATGAGACATGCATTTTTAATTTAAAAAACATAGAAACTAACCTCTGTTATGAAAAACTCGTTGTGGTCAAACTACCACCACCACACATTTTTTTTTTTTTTCGCCATCAAACTTATGAGCCAAATGACCAGAGTAGATATTTATAACTGCGTCATGTTTTCATAATTTATGAACTCCGAAATGTCCTGTCCGTCCGTCTCTCCCTCGACCCGAGTCTCGTAAATTTCTACACAAAATGAACTTACAACTCGCTATGAATACCGACTACGAGTAATATCCTGATATATAGACTGACGGCGATTTTCATCAAAACACTGCGAGCGGTGATCTCGTATGGGGGTATGGGCAGCGCCGTATTTGTGTCGTGTGATAGGGTTAAGTTCCGTGCAAACGGCCCATAACTCAGAAAATGAGAAACAGAATATACTAGAGGACGGACTAGGACGACGAATGTTGAGTTACGACAATAGTATCATGGGAACGTGGTGGACATTAATATGAAATATATTCGGCCGCAAAAGTTTGCAATTTACTGGCTACTTGCTTTGCTATTTGTTGCCGTTCCCCAAAAGCCTTTTAATGTTAGCGGCGGGACTATTGTGGTAACTGTCCACAGGGCAGTTCAGTTCCTCTGGAATGTATGTATAGAAGAGTCTCTATTGTGCTTTGCACGTCCCGCGTGTTTTTCTGTTTCTGTTTGTTTTTTTTTACTTTGCTGTCGAGGACGTCAGTTGAACTTGCATGTGGACTAACGTGGATGGTGGTCATAAGATTTTGTTTGGCTGTTTTGCCGTTGATAACATACTCGAAATACAAATTAACTCATGTATGATGATATGGGTTCGCTTCGACGACGTTGTCGAGGCGAATAAAAGCGATGGTCATGAAATATGATATAGCGGTATGACTGTAAAGACGATACATACTCTGAACGTGTAGTGTCAATGAACCACTTGAAAAGGACTCTCGGTTTTTTCGAGTCGTCTTTTGTATAGCAAACATGTATTTCTGTAACTGCCTGCAGGCATGAAATACAAAATCTTTTATGCTGCTGCAGAGTAATTTCTCAAAATGTATAAAGGTAGCTGGAAATGAAGAAACATTTTCTGCCAGAATTTGTGCCATTTCAGGTCGTTTCCTCGTTTCATCGAAGCAACCATCTGCATACATTGCCTGAAGGTGTTGTACGGTGATGATTCGAAGAATCACTTGCACGGATGTAGGTTTACTCGGTATGAGTGTAAGTCGACATTAATCACGATGAGTTGACTTACGTTCCAAATAGGCTGCTGCCCACATCGACACATGGACACCTAATTTTCATTTTTCATTACTTCAGCTACTGGCATCAAACCCCTAAAACCACCATCCGCTAAATTAAAATGACCCAATGCTCTCCAGACTAGTCGAACCACTGCCACCGCTGCCACGGCTCCGGGGCAAAGTATGGGCAAAGTATAGTTTGTCCTGAAGCAGCCTCGTGTCCTGGGCAAAACTGCAGGACGTTAAAGTGTCGTGTCGTGGCCGTGTACGTTATGATGTTATTGCCGCAAGGATAATAGCGAGCAAATGAGTCAGGCGTTCGGAATACCAAGTACATACATTACTTTTCCATGCCGAGGTCCATGCTTCAAGAGTCGACTTCGACTGCTTCTGCTTTCCCAAGCTGAAATATACATTCACATTACACGCCCGTCGTGTGTCTACTTTTTATCTTTGTAAATAATTTACTGTTCCATGCTTAGTGAAATTTGCAACTTTTGTTGTTGCTGCTATAGCGGGTACCCAAGTGAGCGTGTCGGGCTTTTAATAAAGTTCCTCCGGGACAAGAGATGTTACCATACCATGCGGTTTTTATGCTGGATGAATATGTGGTTTGAGTTCGTCTCTCTATATGCAAAGTGTTCATTTTGTGCGATTTTGACGTCAACGTCGTCGTCGTGATACGTTGCTGTAATGAGTGTACTGCCAAAGTTTTCAGGTGAATAGCGCGAATCGGATGTTCTTAAATTTCCTCTTTTTTGTATGTCATTTCAGACGAAAGAGCTGAATGAATGTAATTAGGGGATAATGTCGGCGATTTACAAGGGTAAAATGTTGAGAATGACGAAATGTTACTTTGCGCTAATTGATGTAGCTTCAGTGTAATAGGCCTAATGCGTTTATCAGTATTAATGGAAAAGTTTTGCTTATGATGGGACGTTTGAAACTTTTGTTCTTTATCGTAATGAAGAAATTTGTACGGTTTATTTTAGGAAATTTATAAAATGTATGAGTATACCTACGTATATTAAATGTATTTGTCAAGGGGAAAATTGCCGTATCCTTATGAGTTTCGCCCCTGTTTTGCTGTTCCAAACTTATTTCGAAATCATGCATATTTCCGATCAGAGCCGTGCGAAGACAATTTGACGCCCGGGGCAAAATTTTGACCAGCGCGCCTTCAATGAAAATTCATACTTATTCTTATTGTCGTGGAACATGTCGCAAATGCTGGGGAATACCATAAGCTGCAATCCGAAAACAGATCCAAATTTTCCATGGCCTTTTTATGTATTTTTTTCGATTTCTCGGTCATTAGATATTTTCACGATGAAATGACCGAGTAATCGAAAAATAATGCACAAAATTGCCGAGAAAAATTATGAAACTTGTTTTCGGATTATAGCTTATGGAATTTCCCAGAATTTACTAAATATTCCACGACAGTAAGTATGCATTTTCATTGAAAAAATCGCAGCGGACAAAAATGTTATTCTCGAGGTCTCCAGACCTTAACATAATATTTCAACTGTAATTTGGCAAAATCCAAAGCAATTTGCAGAAGTACATATTAGTGTAGTTATAGTACAGATAGCTCAAAACCCAAACATAAAAAAAAGAAATTTTTGATGCAAAATTGTTGAATACATTGCCCAATATATGCAGAACTGCAAAAAACTGAATTTTCACCACTTTGCCATCCCCTCCCCCTTAACCCATGGCGCAAATTAGTGTAACTTTTTACTGCGTATACTTGGCAGAGTATTGAACAATTTGGCATCAAAAATTTCTTTATTTTTTGGATGTTTGGGTTTGGGTCTTTTTTGAGCCAATTGTACTACACTAATATATCCTTTTTGCAAATCGGAACTCTTAAGGCCCAGTCAAACTGGTTAAAATGCAAGGATAATCATAGCAGTTAATAAAGTTGCTTTCAAAATAAATTAAAAATCGTGAATATCAAAAATTATCTATTTCTTGCCATTTGTGACAAAATACGAAATACAAACGCCCTTAAAACAAACCATTATTGTAAATCGTATAAAACTCATTGAAGCTTCAGTCCCCTGTTCGCTAAAGAATAGAAATGGTGGCCATTATTTTGTTGTACGTAGTGTATTTAACGAAATTGATGTACATAGTAGAAAATATGTTACAGCGAAGGACATTATGACCAAGGACCAAGCAAATTAATGTAAGAACTGACCAACAATCCTCAGCTTCTCTATATTAGATTGTCTGTATCGTTCGAGCCTTTATTGTAGCAAAATTATCAATGGCACTAAGTCAAAGCTGGTCAGTTTTTTGTCAGATAAAAATCCAAACTCGTCTGCGACCGTTTTACGCTTTTCAAACCTCCATTTAAGCTGCGTGGTAATTGTGTCTAGGACTTTTATACAATTTCTACGAAATTTTTCATTATGGCTTATTTCTGGAGTGTCATCATCGGCCTCCTAACTTTTCTTCTCCTTTTTGCTTTGAATTCTGGGACTATATCCAGAGATTAAGCGTGGTCAATGTTGTAGTTGTATAATGTGGAAATCTTTTAATTGAGTTTACAGCATCTTCGCACTAGTATGTATGTTTCTTCATTCGATTTATTGGATGCTAAATCCTTCAATGTCTTAAAAAACGTTTGCCTGTTACTTATGAACGGTAGACACAGCCTGTAGCTTCGATGACCAAAGAATGTCTCTGTTTTTCAGCGAAAAAAGCAAATTGCTTAAAAGGACATCCCTTCTAAGGGGAGATAACGAAAAGAAAACAAACAAACTCTGAATTATTCCAAAAAATGAAACATGGAACAAAGTGTGCAATAGAAGCTTTAAACGGGATTAAACACCTCTGTACTTCCCTGCCATATTTCCGCCATTATCGGAGCATCGAGCAATATTTTAAATCTAGATCGTCGGACTTAGTAAATCTTCAATTTCATTTGCCAATCCTTCACCAGTTTTGGACTTCGATTCGACAAAGCAAAGAGATCTTTCTTCTATGGAGCATTGCCAATCTTCAGAAATTTTGACGTATCAAACGATTTCCCTCATTTGCTCTTTATGCGATACGTCTGGAGTACAATCGAATGAAATGGTCAAAGTATTTCGCATCATGAATTTCTTTGATAATTGGACTCTTAGGGCGGAATTCATAGTTCCCACTTAAGTAATAAGGATTCCCTTAAGGAATAAGGGGTTTCTCTATATAAGTGAGCCCTTAAGGGAGCTTCGTATTCATAGTCATCACTTATTAGGGCGTTGCCTCATTATATAAACGATTCACTTATTTGTCATATCTATTGAAAGTGACAAATAAAATATAAAAAAATATCAAGTAGTTAAAAATTCGAAATTTTTAAAATAATTCAAAGTGTTTGAATGAGGATATGTCAACAAATATATGAGTTCATATAAGGTTACTAGATATGAACCTTAACGAATAAGGGAACCCTTTAGGAAAACCTTAAGCGTTTGCTTATTGAGTGACTATGAATAGCGACAGTCCCTTAAAGGTTTCCCTTAAGTATAAGTGAGGACTATGAATTCCGCCCTTAATTTCCTATTCTAAGCGAGGAATGACTTTTTTTGAATTCAATTCGAAAAGTATGTAATTTTTCGACCAGAAGGTCTAACAGAATTTTTTTTTTCAAAAAACCCTTATGAAATCGATTTTGTCTGTCCGTCCGTCTGTCCGTCTGACCGTCTGTCCGTCTGACCGTCTGTCCGTCTGTTCGTCCGTCTGTTCACTAAATAACTCGCGAACGGCTCAACCGATTGTCATGAAATTTGGTAGGAATGTGTAGAATGGTTACAGTCTTTGGCACATATACCTTAGAAGTTGGTAGGAAAAAGATAACAGGGTGTCCCGAACGTTTGAAAAAAGTCGACTTTTTTAGTTTTTATCGGAGATTGACATATGGGTATTTAAATCAAAGAACTAAACGAGTACATCTCGCATCAGTTAAAATTTTCCAGTTTGAAGTAACGGTAAAAAAGTTATTGGCGTTCAAAGTTAAACTTCCTTTTCGACCTCCGTTTTTCTAAACCGTTATAGGGATCGATATGAAACTTTGCACAAAGATTGGTCAGTATGGCCTTATATACGTTAAATATTAAGACTGTTGACTTTTGCTAAGGAAAAGTAAATAACAGTAAATTTGTAAAATGTGAATTTGATCGTGTGTAGCCCCTTTTAGGTTTCCAAATATGAAAATTATGCTAGGGATGTTTAGAAAATTACATAGGGAATATGTCTTGGAATTTTCATTCGAATATCTGTTTTTTAGAATATCTGGGTTTTTTAGAATTTTAATGCATAGTGATATTTTTTGTACATATTTTTTATAAGCAATAAATAAGGTATAGTACAATTGGTTCAAAATAGCCCCAAACCCAAAAATAAAAAATTGATTTGTACCAAGGTGCTCCGAACAATGACGCCCCCCTCTCCTCCTAAAATTTTTCAAAAAGGCATGCCTGTAGCGTCTTTTCAAATCGAGCCAGGCAGATATAATTTGGTGGGGTGCCTAGTCCAAGCCCCATTATGCTCTCCACCTAAAATAAATAACATCAGCTCAAAACTAAGGGTACCCCCCATACAAAGTGAATCAAAATTATTGGTGAGACTGATCTGCAACTTATCAATATTGAATTTTATATTTCGTTCTCTGGCTGGTTGCAATACTTGTCTAAGAGCAGCATCACGCTGTTCTTCTGTTTCCGTTGCTATTAAAATATCATCTATTATATTACAACAATATCTTGAAAATTTTCTTCATTTAGAAATTGAAAAACCTCATATCAGTTAAAATTTTCCAGTTTAGAGTAACGGTCAAAAAGTTATTGGCGTTTAAAGGTAAACTTCCTTTTCGAGGTCCGTTTTTCTAAACCGTTATAGGGATCGATATGAAACTTTGCACAAAGATTGGTCGGTAGGGCCTTATATACGTTAAATATTAAGACTGTTGATTTTTGCAAAGAAAAAGTAAAAAACAATAAATTTGTAAAATTTCAATTTGTTCGTGTGTAGCCCCTCTTAGGTTTCCAAATATGAAAATTCTGCTAAGGGTTTTTAGAAAATTACATACATATGTCTACGAATTTTCATTCGAATAACTGTATCCAAACCGGAAATATAGCCAAGTTAGTATTTAGTAAGGGCCTTTCACAATGCAAGCCTCTTAAGCATTTCTTCAATGTACATATATCTTTTAACTTGATGAAACAATGAATATGAAATTTGGTGGAATTGCATAGAATGGTAATAGTGTTTGCCACAAAAATGTTTGAAGTTAGTAGAACCAAGTTAACAGGGTGTCCCTGAATAGCTGCAAAAGTATACTTGTTCAATACTCATAGGAAAGCTTGCGTTGGCTCTTATGACAGGGAACACAATAGAATCATTATATATAAGGTTGCTTTTCCTTGATTAAAAAACAGTAACAGTAGATTTACAGCTAATAATTCAGTTCATATATAAAGCCAGGAAAGGCGCTAGCCTTTCATTCTGGAACGCGTTTATTTAGACCAATCCAAAAATTGATTTACAGGAAGCATTTCATTAATGTTGTGCACAATACTTATTTATTGCTTATAAAATATATGCACAAAAAATATCCACTATGCATTAAAATTCTAAAAAACCCTCGTATTGCGGGCGCAGCCCTCTGTACACCGGTATTTTTTCATATGAAATGCATCGAATCGAATGAAAAAATCAAGTGTCTGAACTGAAAGAAGCAACTCTTATCAGCAGCACTTAATTGGTTCGAATTTCTTATTTTCTTTCAGTGCTAATCGTTTGCCACATTTCCAGGTTGTCGCCTGTATTAACTCTTAGGCAATCCTTAAATTTTTCTATAGAACCACGGTTAACACGAACTTTTTGGTTATCCACCCCATGTCGTCGTTAGTTGGAATAATCGACGCACGACTACTTGTACTTTTCAAAAACAGAAAACTTAATCAATGTTAATTCCTAAGAAATTTGCTGCCACATTCTCCGATTTTTATAAATGGAGATTGAAAATTTAAATCAATTCGCTGTCCATGTGAGGAACAACACCCCTTGATGTTCATAAAATAAGAACTGGGCATCATTTGGAAATTGCCTTGTCTTCTCAATGCCATATGATCATTCTATACTAGCTAGATCAGCAATGGTAAAAGGTGTGAAAATAAAAAAAGACAAACAAATCCTAACATCCCTTGTGAATTCCCGGGTTCGCTAACTGTCGCAGGTATAAGAAAACACGTCCAGCTCGGACTAAGGTTCAGTTCAGACGGAAGAGAAAGTAGATTAAGTAAGAAGAAATTAAAATTGGTATTATTGAAATTGTGTAGTACTATAGAGCTAATCAAATGTTACAGTGCAATGTTTTATTAGGTTGCGTTCTATACTGCAACATTACGTTGGATAGAAACTGGCCGAGTCTACCGAGTCTAAAGTGTTATGGAACATTTGTGGATTCCTAAAAATGTATAATATTGTGTACTTTCTGGATGAAACAATCGAGTTTCTTACAGTATGCGAACGGCTGCCATTTATAAAACCACCTTTGTTTCTTGGGAGGGGGTTCCGTATTTAGACATACATAATGTTCATGCGGCGAAGTGCCTACACCGCGGGTCGAACGACGCGACGCCATGGAGTGGTATTAGGAGATAGGCAAGGATGAAGAAGAATGTTCATGTGTACTTATGAGTTCCTGTCGAGAGTTTTTTGTTTAAAAGTAGTATGTTCCTTCGCTTCTTCTAAAAAAACTCCGAGCGGAAACCTTTCAATTATTTATCATCAGCCCGACTCCATTGAAACATTGCCTTAACTATGTAGCATCTGTATTGCCCGGCCGCCACAAGGACTAAATATCTTTGATAAGGCAAACTGCATTTGTTTGTAGCCAGGCGAGCGTTAAGGGCAATAATTGTTTATCGAATCTGTGTGGCCTCCGTTCGACCGTCTCCGGGGCCAAATCCAAAATTCGAAAACATCAATTCCTGCGATTATACCGACGGAACAGACTAACAAACACACAAGTCCTTCTCTATCATTGGGTATGTATGCCCCTATGTTATAAGCGGCCGGCATAAATACGACACAGGGCAAGCCGAATACAATTTAGAAATCTATGAACGGAGAATGAAAATCCTGGAGACGCCCAGTCGAAACGGGCGTCGGCCCAACACTTCAAACGACTTTATATCGGCCCATAGGACCCATAGGATTTATAGAGAGAGAAAGGATTCAGTTTGCTATCTTCCCCGTACCGTCCAAATCCCTACAATGTGTCACATTCGTATCCCGACGCTTAGTGTCTATTCTCTCACAGATGTTTGCTTTGTGGAATCACTGGTTTGTGTTCATAATTACCGACAGCATGTCTGATCGGATTCGATTTGCATGTCTACAATATCTTCACACACTCGGTATGATTGTTTGAGTCTATGTACATAAGCATTGAAAACATACATTTTGAGCTCTCTATGAACAAACAGATCCTTCCGGTATGTGGCATATACATGTGTATATATTAAAACTCTACACGAAGTAGTGTGGTTTCGATAAGGATACTGTCAAGCAAGAACGATAGAACAAACACTTTCCGGTGGTGCCCATGAATTTGCGAATCGTGCCCGAGTTATATGGCATTGGCTCGTGCGCTGGTCGTTTTGGTCATATCAAAATAATTCCTAGAGTCGCCGTTGTGTGATTGCTATAATAAAACGAATGAAATATGGCCTCGTAATTAAAGCGAGAAAACATGCAAAGTGATAGTTAGCCGAGTGGGTAATATGGTGTGCGGTAGTATGATTTTCAACAATATGACTATGGTTAGAAAATTTCTATAGGTTTCCGACGTCGGCCATTAAAGGGGGTGTTGATGTCGGGTAAAACATCGCTAGTTAACTTAATTAAGTACTTAATGTAAATCATCCAATTGTAGAGAAGAGTGCGTGTATGATGAGGATATTGCGTTTAAAATGTTGCTACGTTTCGACGAAACATTGGTCCTTTTCAATTCGGATAAATTTACGATTTACATTCGTGGTCATGCTCTACAGACAGTTACTTCGTGATACGTCTCTAGCCAGTCAATTTCTTATGAATACACATTACCTCAAACTTCAGTTATGTGAGGGAGTTCTGAAATTTCTTTTCTGGTGATCCACAAAATCAGGTCTTCTGAAAAGCTGCTCGTTGATGAATTCACAAAGCTGTGAATAATTTCTCGACGTTTTACTAGTCCTTAACTTCACACGCTTAATTAAGGAAAAGCTCGGCAATTGCTCGAAATTAACTAAAGAACAGAGCAGCTGGCTGCCAGAGGTAATTGTTGAAAAAATAGTGCTTCAGATTCACATTCTCTCTCTTCATTACCGTAACTCCTAGTGGAGCATGGTGCGTTGATGACTACCATGTGTAGTCATCAACGTTACAAAGACAACTGAATTTGGAGTGTGATACGGTTGTCAGCCATACCACTTCCTAGTCGCATTGTTAGTCTATTATTCTACGATAAGAATATTTCTTATCATCTTCTTCTGAATAACAAACTTGCGACGACTCGTGCCGAGTTTGGAAACTCGTTTCACTATGAGTGTATATTTCACAGAGTCACGACCGAACGATCACGGCCACAGAGCACGACAGTAGTAATTATGACTCTCATGAAAAGTGGCTTACCTTTCAAAACATTCGAATAGGTGGGTGCAACAGTAGGTATCCTAATGATTTTCTTATTCGGAGTTACTCTGTGCAAGCCGTATTGCCCAACGGCTCGTTTCGACAAAATTGCAGCCTGTACTGTAGTCCGAACACAGACGCAGAAGCTCGAATATCCCAATAACTCCACTTTATGGTAGAGAATGCTAGATGACTGTTTACTGTACTTGGGCCTATCTCTCTCTCTCTAGTTCCTTTTAACCCCTAGTGGGGCATAGGGCATTCACTACGCCTCTTTTCCACCTCTGCCTATTAGCAGCCATCGCCTTTAGCTGGTCCCACGATTTGCCTATAGATTTTGCCTCTGCCTCTTCTCCATGTATTTTTGAGTCGTCCCACACGACAGCTAGCATTGATTCCCAGAGGATTCCAATCTAGAGCCTGTTTTGCAATGTTTTTTGGGTCTTTTCGGAGTGTGTGACCTATCCGCTGCCACTTTCGCCGTTTGATTGTCGATGCCTATCCTATTTTGGCGAGTAGTTTTGAGGAGGTCGTCGTTAGATATTACCTCAGGCCAGCGAATTCGTAGGATGCGTCGTAGCAGTGGCGGATTTACCAGTAGGCTGAGTAGGCTTAAGCCTAGGGCGGCAAATTCCGGGAAAATATTTTTTAGGTTGTTCACACTGCCGTGGAAGATTGTAGGATGTAGCACTTATCATCATTATATGGTTGGGAAACAGGCAAAGAGAACAGGCAGTAAGATGTAAACATGAAAAGGCATTTGTCGCCATTGTCTAAGAGCGTCTAACACTGAGGGTAAACATTGAAGGCCATTTAAGCTTAAATTCGAAACCAAGATCCTTTCTGTTTTTATCACATGCCTTGCTATGCCCAACCTTTAAACAACATTAGCTGCTTTGGCTTTTTGTCACTTCGACATATCAGAAATTGCAAAAAATTATGATATAAATCCAGAAATGGAAAACACTAAAAAAAGTTATTCTGATAAGCATTCATTAGCTTTCATCCGAAAAATTATTCTCCTCATCTTGTAATTAAGACGATCGAGTTTCAGAGGAGTATTAAGCATGAAAAGGGCGTCAGCATCAATCAATTCAGCTTAATCTCTTAGGGCAGGAGCCAGTAAACATTTTTAGAAATTTTTTGAACTTGCTCTAAATCGGTATATTGGTTGTGACTTTCACATTTAAAGCCGGAAATTTGACACTGAACTCAAATTTTAAAGTTATGATATTCCTATTGATGGTGTCTTTTTAAACAAATTTTATCATCGACTCTGCCAATTTTTTCCAACCAATACAAGACACACATTCGCCACCGCACATAATATAAGACAAATCAAGTTGTTTTAATTTTTTTATTATAAGATATTTCTCTAAATCAGCCGCTCCAAATTTTTTTCAGTTCAAACTCCCTTGTCAGGTCTTCTCAGCCTGGCACCCCTGAGAAAATTTTGTCCAAAAATCGGCCATCACCTTGGCTCCTCCTCGAGAAACATAATTGCCATTACTGTAGCAACCACGATCCGCAAGTGTTCTACCAAGGATCATTGTATCCAAAAAGATTATCGCTGGTTGGTGCGGTTTTAATAAGAAGCGTGAGCTTAGGCATCAATTTCAATCAGCCATATCAAGTGATTTTTTTTTCTGCCTAAAATATTCTTAGCGGTGTTCATCGAGCAGATTTGGGTACAGCTTTTTACAAAGGATATAAAATGTTTGGCCGATGTGTGGCAACAACCCGGGTGATTTCGAAAGAATTTTTATTCAAAATGGTGGTCTAGAAGGAAACCATAATTCATAAACGGCATCTATATTTGAGCCTCCCACAGTTTGGGATTCACCGCTTTAAACCGATTCTCCAAGCCGAAATTTTTTTGCATAAGCTTTACACTGTGATAAATTCTAACGAATGTTCAGGAGCCACGAGGCGGAAAGCTCGAAGATGACACGTATTTAAATACAAAGTGTAAACTGAAAATAATTGGATGTGAATAAAGCATAATTCTATCCGAATATTCACTATCGACAAAAAGTAGGGTTTCAGTAGGGGCGGCAATTTGAGAATAGCCTACTGGCGGCAAATTGGTAAATCCGCCACTGCGTCGTAGGCACTGATTCATGAAAGTTTGCAGTTTGGTGGTAATGTTACTGGCCACCTTCCACGTGGAACACCCATATAAAAGCACAGATTTTACATTGCTTTCGATGATCCGGAGTTTGGTATTTCTGGAGATGTTGTGGTTTTGCCAGAGAGGAGTCAAACTGAAAAATACTGCTCGGGCTTTATTTATAGGCGACTCTACATCGGCATCAGCCCCACCATCCGCAGTCACTACTTTTCTTCTTCCTTGCCTCGTTCTTTATACCGCTCCATGGTTCCGCGTTGCTCGACCTGCGGTGTAGGCACATCGCCCGTTTTGACGATAATTTCTCAGCATATTTCTACAGGCAGCTCTATCTTGGATCGTGTCATCGCCGAGACCAATGCGTTGTTGTTGCTTTTTCATTTGACACATCCAGGTGTTCTTCGGTCTGCCTCTGGCCTTGGGTCCATCAAGTGGAACTTCCATTGATATCGCTCTCTTTGCGGGGTTCTCAGGCGGACGCCTTTGAACATGGCAATACCAATCCATTCGTCGGTCTTCGAGCTTTTCGGTGATTGGTTGGTCTATGGACAAGCTGCCTCGGATGTAGCTACTCTTGATGTGGTCCCTTTTGGTTACACCAACTGACATGCGTAACATTTTCATTTCAGTCGCTGTCATTTCTTTCGCGTAACCTTCATACATGGTCCAGCATTCTGATCCATACATGAGTGCGGGACGTACAACCGTTTTGTACAACTTTGGGGATTTTGTCCGGTCCGACTGCCTGTCCACGTTTCATCTGATGCATTGCCTCCATCACCTCTTCCTCTGAGATATCTTCAATATTTGTGGTATTCGGCTCAACATCTCGAAAAGCTGCTCGAGGAAATTCTTCATTTAGAAGTTCGTCAAAATACTCTCGCATCCTGCTACAAATTGCCGTATCGTCAATCAGCAACATTCCTTGCGCGTCCTCCACGTACTTTGGCGCCTGTATTTCCCGAGCATTCCTTCTCCTTTGGGCTGCGACCCTAAATATCCTGGAATCGTGCTTAGGTCTCTCGCGCAAAGACGGTCCTTCGGTCGCAGTCTGAGTTTCTAATTCTTGGTAGAATTTCTCAGCTGCCTTCGCCTTTGATTGAGCTACCAAGCGCTTTACTTTCTTGCGGCATTGCATATAATTTTCGCGAAGTTGAACCCGTTCGGCTTCACTGCTTGACTCAAATTTCGTCCATGCCATGCGCAGTCACTACACTTCCAAGGTAAGTAAAGTCCTCGACTTTTTCTATCGGTTGTCCGGAGATAGAAATGGTGTTTTACCCTCTTGATGACAAGCTCATGTATTTAGTCTTGGCGGCATTAATTTTTAAGGCAGCACTTCGACTTTCACGATGCAAAGCATTCGCCATTTGAGCCAGATGATCTAGTGTGTTTGAGAGAAATGTCTTCGGCGTAGTCCAGGTGCTGAAGGTAATCGAATAACTTCCACCTGATACCCTTAGTTTTATGGTCGCGTAGAGAATCGCAGATTACGTCGCTGAAGGTAATAAGGAACAGCATTGGTGATAAAATACAGCCTGTCTGACTCCATTATTCACCTCAAAAGGACTGGACAATTCACCCTTGTGCAAGACATGACATTGGGCTCCATTATAGGACTCCTTTATGATGGCAATAAGTTTCTCTGGTATGCCTCTCTTACGTAAGGCTGTCCAGATATAAGCCCGGTCAACGCTGTCAAACGCCTTCTCGAAGTCAATGAACAATAGATGTAACGGGGATCTCCATTCAGCGGATTGTTCAATTATGGACCTTGGACCTATAGAGACAAATAAAAAAACAAAAAGTTCTCTTCAATAGAATATTTTCGTCACTACTTTACTGTGATTGAATCTCATCCAAGGAGAAAAACTTCTTAAGAATTAGCGAACATTGCAATTTCGCCAGCAGTTCTTTTGATTCATTGTAAAACTCAATTCCACCATTCCGAAAAATTCCACTTTAGAAGTATATTTTCAAACAAATTTATTCTTCTCTCACTTCACGACCATTCAGCACGACGAAATAATGAATAAGTTCCAAACGGCATTCTCAACAAATTGAACGATCCCAAATCGACCATTCTCCAAGAATATTGGAATTGAATCAAACTGTGTCAAACTTAAGAAGAAGGAGAATTTCAATTAAATTCTTTCCATCGTATAACAAAATTTTAATTAAAGCCACCTCATCCACAACGTCCAATTCATTTTCCGCCCTCTCTTTATCATTTCAGGACTTCATCGTAGGAGCATCGAATCGACAGTGCTTAGAGGAATGTGAAACGGACGAAGAATTGTGACAAATGCTAGGACGAGCGTATAGAATAGTCCGAATGAAACGACAACAGCCAGAAACCTGCTTGGAATTCGAGCGTGACGTATACACGCAGCATATTGTGTGACAGTCGTCGAGTGTGTGCATCCGCCCTTATTCGGATCCGGGATCAGACTGCGGTATTAGTGATGGCATTGAAGGGGTCCCTAAAGCCTGCTACTGAACCCGATGCTGAACACAAGCTTAATATGCCATGGAATCGAAGTTTCAATTAGCCCCACCCACCTTGCACCGAAGACAATTGCTGCGGCTTCCTCGGACGTTTGTAGAATTTAGTTTAGTTTTAATTTTGACGCTGTGTTCATTGCCGCCCGGCCTGATGGGCGAATGTCCTCGCCTGTGCGAATGTAAATGGAAAAGCGGGAAGGAGTCCGTATTGTGCCTTAATGCTAACCTATCGACGATACCCGCTCGTCTGGACGGTGGAACGCAGGTCCTCGACTTGACCGGAAACGATATTGCCAGTATACCACACGATGCGTTTGCCAGTGCAAATTTATTGAATTTACAAAAAGTCTTTTTGGCCAAGTGTCGTTTGCGCGAAATTGAGCGTTTCGCTTTTCGCAAACTGAACAATTTAGTCGAGCTGGACCTGAGCTACAATTTATTGACCATGATACCGTCACAGGCGTTCGATTCGATATCGGAATTGCGTGAGATCAAATTGAATGGAAATCCAATTCAGCGAATCGGAAACGATGCATTCTTGCGAGTGCCCCATCTGGTTCGACTCGAACTGGCCGACTGTAAAATCAACAGCCTTGAGTCGCGAGCATTCGCCGGACTCGAGACACATCTCGAGTGGCTCAAGCTCGAGGGCAACAAACTCATTGAAATTCATTCGGAAATTCTGACAAATTTCAAAAATCTCCATGGACTCGAGCTGGCACGTAATCCCTGGAATTGTTCGTGTAATCTTCGTCCGTTACGCGCTTGGATGCTCAAGGAGAACGTACCGTATGGAGTGCCGCCCGTTTGCAAGACACCATCGCGTCTCAGTAACAAGTCGTGGGACAAAATCGATTTGGACGAATTTGCATGTGTTCCGCAAATCATGGCGCCCGATGCCAAGGCACACGGGGTGGAAGGACGCAATATCACGATGAGTTGTTACGTTGAGGGTGTGCCCGAACCGAATGTTCGATGGATTGTGAAAAATAGAGTGATAGCCAACTTGACGGGAGAGGCAGCCCTGCCGGCAACCCAAGGACGCAAAATGTATATGGTGAATCTGCAGAAGAATGCCAGCAACTTAACAATTCTCACAGCCGATATGCAAGATGCAGGCATTTATACGTGTGCGGCCGAGAACAAGGCTGGTCGAGTGGAAGCCAGTGTTACGCTGGCCGTATCCCGAAAGCCACCCGAAGCGGCACTGGGTGCTAAAGTTATTTTACTGTGCGTCCTTATAGCACTGGCGATGGTCGTTATATCGTCGTTGGGCGCTCTATGTGTTTGCTCGATTAGAAAAAAGAGGAAAGTTCCACGATGGAATACTCCGGCACGAAGTGATAGTTATGAAAAGATTGAGATGAATCGAAAGCCAAATATGCGACCATTTCGAACGGACGAAAATGGCTACATACGGCCGCATATTGAGAATGGAATTGCCATCGTTAATCCGACGAAGAAAAATGGAGATTATCGAAATGTTCCTACAGATGACGACGATACCGGGTATGAGGACAACAGCGAAGGCACCGGTTGTAGCGGATTCAACAAGAAGGATAGTGGCGTGAAAACGGCTAAAACAACAATAAGTGCCAAGAGTCCGGCAGATGCGAAAATGAATATCGATTTACATATTCCTCGATTGGTGGATTTAAGGTGAGATATTTTGGAATTTATTAAGTCTTTAAACGTTTTTAATCTGAACGAGAATCTGTGGTAAAAGGTACTCGAACTAGGTATTGTAGTCCTCTTCTATTAGCTGTAGTGGCATTTGATTAGGGCTCGTCTTCATAATTAAAACGGGGATATTGAGTCTTTCACGACCCAAAGGACTAAGTCAATACGTCAATACGTCGCGTCGTCGAGTCTGGGAGTTCCAGAGTTTTTGGTCTACTTATGCCTAGTAGTACCTCATGTTTATAGTTGGCATATATTAAAATAATTGCGGTCGTGTCTTCCAGGCGCCCACTTAGATGTTTTGTGATTTTCTGATATACACATTAACGAGTTAAGAGCTGAACCCTGTGGTACGCCAGAACACGGCAGAACCATGAAACGATTTACCATAGAAACTTCTAAGCTCGCCGACTTGGGTGGGATTCGGGCGCAAGCTCTGGAATTTCAGAGACAATGTGTCTGCCCTCGGACCTACTAAATATCTAGTTTTCTCAACATGGGGCATTGGGTACTCGATTCTGGAACTAGATTTCCAAAGTATCTTCGTTGCCGAGTTAAAAATTGATTGACTTTCCCTGAAACACTTTGAAGCCATATTATTGATATGAACAAAAAAAAAATTTCATACGCTACCCTTAACCTTTGGATCGAATGGTTTTTCAGAAGTGTTCCTGAGCCAGTTTAATAGTTTTGGGTTTGTCCTCAAACAGGCTTAGGGTTAACGAAATAATACTTTTTGTATTTTCTAAGGTTTGGGAGGAGCTCATTCTGTGAGGGAATTCAAAGACTTTGGTAAACTTTTGAGCCACTACGCTATTGACGGTTGGTTGGTTGGTAAAAGTGGTGGCTTAGGCAGAGGCTAGCCAAAAGCCCAATTAGCACATAAAGCGCCGCTCTGAAACCACAAACTCCGTGAAGTTTAACTAGTGTATATGATGAAGGTTAGTTACTGAATTTAGGAGTGGGGAGGTGCCTTGAACCAGCCAATGTTATTTAGGAAGTACAGCAGCTCCCCTACTTTCATAATTGCCGCATCCTCGAAGCGTCCCAGAAAAGCCCTACCGAGCGTCCTATACCGGGTTCTGGCAAGACCCGGGCATTCACACAGAAAGTGAATCTCTCATTTACATTACCGCAGCTGCGGCAATGCGCGTTGTAGGGGATGCCCCGCCTGGCAGCGTGGGGTCCCATTGGCCAGAGCCAATGTGAGTGATAACAGCAGTAAGCTTGGCGATATCTCTACGCGGTTTAGTCAGAGTCTCAGATGTTCTTTTCCACTCGTGAGAGGGCCACATTTTACTTGATATAACGCAAGTCCTCAGATTTCGCCAGTTGGAATTAGCAGCCCTTATACGATAGGGGTCTATTTTTCGAAATTTTTATTTCTATCGCAATTGAACATGTTTGAATTGGGTGACGTAGAGGATGGCTGGGAGAGTTTTAACTGCAAATTTCCTAGCTTTCTCAGTTCGAAAGTTACAGCCGTTCAAAGACGCGATCCAAGACGGCTGTCGATCCATAGTGAGTACCCTTAGGGTCTATTTTATACAAGCAAACCATCTACGAGGTATACCGTCAGGGGAGCACCTAGCCTTTCGGCCTTTATCTCCCAGTCCCGCTAAATGTTTGGACCTTCGGCTTTTTACTGACAAGGTGTTGTTGTCAGATGGGGATTTCTCCATCCGGCGCATGCACACACCATCAGGAACCCAACCCCGGGGCTGCATCACTAGCTGGATGACTTGGGTAACAACCTCCAGCCACTACGAGGCCAACACCTTGATGGGTAAGGACCATTGTCCCCTGGGCACACCCATCCCCGTAGTTCACTATTCGCTAAAGACTTCTCTATAGCAGGTGTGATCCTCCTTCGGCCCCCTATTGGTTAAGCCTTACGTCGAGTTCAGACATGCACATCCCAGGCTCGTTGGACCTGTGACTACGAGCCTGTGTAGACACGTAGCGCTGCTTTTCACATCCAGGTGGCCCCTTCAGTTTACTAGTCAGCAATGCGACTCGGGCAGTGTGGTCATCAATCCACAAACTAGTTAGATATAGGCGCGTAGGCATTTTCCACCAAGGCCGTTCTCCCTAACTAGCCCCTTCAGGACTCGGGTCATGCGAAGCCGTCAACTCCGAAGCTCACACGATTTCCATAAGATGCACTCCCCCACCAGAGGACACCACAATCGTGCTTGGCCTTTAGTGCTTCCCTCCCGCAATCTATGGGGGGACGTAGGCACGCCAAGAGCCACCCGTACATAACTCAGGAGCACGGGAACGTTACCGCCCGAATGGTCTTTGTACAGATCCTCGCCATGGCGTCTCAACTGTACCAGGGGCCCCCTTGCGCTACTAGGTCCGTGGTGTCGTAACTCACCAAAGATCTTTGTCCCACTACAAACAGCCTTCCTTTGCTGAGTGCCACAGGGACACCGACCCCCCTGCGGGGAGGTCTATTTTATACAGTTGGTTACACATTTTTTCCAGCGAAAAAGAAAAGTGTTTGAATGGGCTGATGCAGAGCACGGTTGGGCGTACTTTTTTTTCAGCTAATCGCATTTTCAATTATTATTAAATAATTTAACAATCGATTAATCGTTTAGTCGAAACAAATATAACCGATGAATCGATTATCCAAAATAATCGATTAGAATATTTTTAATCGAACGGGGCTAGTGTGTCGTCCGGTCCTGAGTTGAAAGCCAACCAACGTAGTACCGCAAACATGGTAACGACGTAATTTTGTACGATCTATTGCATGAGGTGTCATAGTGCTCCGTTTTGCTGATGATATCTTGGTTATCGGCCTCACGAAAAAAAAATACAATGTTTATTGAAACATCTTCAGTTTACTGAATAAAAGACGGAAACTGGTTCCAGTTAGGCGAAATTGGACAAACAAGCATCCATGTTTTTAGAATTGTGAGGCGAATATTTTTCTCTCCACCTCCAGGGCAGAGTAATGACCGATGTTTATGCCTTCTCGCAAAAGTGCTTCAAGTTCTACCGAAGCTCAAGGAAGAATTTAATTTTATGACCGTTTTTTCAAAATTCTGTTTTGAAGACATAACTTCGTTCTGAGCTGACTAATTAGTACAGCTTTCGTTTTTTTTGCTTCGATAGCTCCGGCCCCAGTGTCTTCTGCTACAGTTTCATGGATGTTGAATGGCGAGCTCTACTATGACATCTCTCGGGCAACTTAACGTTTTCCTTTCTTCTTCGACTGCTCCTTTCAACCAGTTGAATAATCCGTTCGAAACGTTTTCATGTGATATCAGTTGAACTTTTCCGCTGACTGTGCTGAAAAGAGAATCGCTACGTCCGTATAGTATTCACTGGCGCTAAGAAGCTACTGGGAAATGTTAAGTCAATAATGGACCCTGCATTTTCCTTTTTAAAGGTATTGCTGCCAACCGCGTTCATAAGAACAATGTCAAGGCGCAAAAAGGCGTCCATACTTATTTGTTTCTCCACTACTCCACTCCTAAGACCTGGCAACCTTAGCAATTATCACGGGGCTGTTTGAACTCGGGGCATGTACTAAGCCATCCAGAAATACTTCGAATTCAGAGTTGTTGGACAAAGGCGAAGCATCTCCCGCAGGGAGCCTGCACCTTTCGCGGTGTGGGTTTTACGTGTCACCACATACCCGATCTACACAAAGGGGTTCCTGGTATAACTTATTATGCCATAGTGTGTATCTGTACAAAGACCTTCGGGAATATACGTTCCCGAATCATTTGAGTCATGCAAGGTGACTACGGTATGACTGACTTCTCCCGCCAGAATTCACTCGTTATCCAACCGAGCTGGTTTCGTAGAGATTTCCCTGGTGGGAAAGGAATCCGCCATAAGCCAGCGTGTAAACCCTCAAAGCTGGCGGCTTCACATAACCTGAGCAATGAAAGGGCTGACCAGTAAACTGTAGGATCCCCTTCCGGAAGTGAAAAACAGTATTACTCATCAGTTAGTTAGGTCAAATTAACCAAGGATATTCACGTCTGAATTCAGCGTGAGACCTTAACATTAGAGCCGAAGGAGAGTCATCCCTGCTATTGAGAAGTCTTTAACAAATAGTGTCCCTCGGGGATGGGTGTGCCCATAGGGGACCACGGTCCCTACTCAACATACTGTTGGTGCCTGGAGATTGTTACCCAATTCAACCACCTGGAGTTGTGGACCCAGAGTTGGGTTGTCGATGGAAAGTGCACACCCTGAACGAAGGAATCAGTCCGATGACTGGGAGGTTAGACAGAAAGGCTTAGAGGCACTCCTCAGACCATATGGGCTCGGTAGATGGCTCAACTTATAACAGAGCAGTGCAGCTTTAAATGATACTGATCTTTGTTGTTCCCACTCAGCTTGATTCCCCTGGAGTGCATAGTCTCTAAAAGTTTAAGCGATTGGTAAATTGTTATGTCGCGCAAGTTTTTGTAAGGGTCGGAAGTGATTGAGACATCGATGACTTTTTCTTTAACGGTTTGTATTTTGCAAATCATGCGCCTGCATACTAATGGTTAAGATTTAACTGGCATTGAACGCTTTCGAATCTCATTTCCGCGTAGTGGCGCCCGTAGATACATGGGATCAGTGGCATAACGTACGGTGTTCCATGTGTTCGGTGGAACACGGGCCCCCCAACCATCAGTGGCCCCATTGCGTAGCTATCCAGAGTAGCAAATTTGTTGGGTCATTAGAATATAGAAGATGTTGAACCAGTTAGAAGCGCTCTTCTTTGCTGCGAAGCAGCTTCAAGCAAGAGTTTCAACGGCTATTTTAGTGCTGAGGTGATGTGGGAGGCCCCGGCAAGTGCTAAGTCTTGGGTAATTGCCCGGCTTGGCATCTTCTAAAGCTGCTATTGCCTGTTAAATTTGCCCGCCCTGATTAAATTCGGAATATTTTAAGTGGAACTTCTGTTCTGTTGAAATTGTTCGAAAGCTAAAGACTCAGCGTAAAAAATACACTCGGTGTAAACCCAGTGCCGGATTAACCACGTGGCAGAAGGTGGCAAATGCCACGGGCTCCGCGCTTTGGGGGGCCCCGCGTTTTTCTCAAACAAAAATTATAACAACCAAGATGCTTCGAAATTGTTATAGCACTTTATCGTTGAACAATTTACGCTAGGGTGTTCCAAAATTACAGCAAGGTTTGTATTGCATAAAAATACAGAAATATTTCTTGCTAAAGGCTAGTATACTGAGATCGAGAGTAAAATTTTTGTCCGCTGCGATTTTTTCAATGAAAATGTACTCATACTGTCGTGGAATATGTGGAGAATGCTAGGGAATTCCATACGCTGCAATCCGAAAACAGTTCCATAATTTTTCTCGGCCATTTTATGTATTTTTTTCCGATTCCCCAGTTATTACATCGTGAAATGGCAGAGGAGAATTATGGAACCGGTCTCGGATTGTAGCTTATGGAATTCCCCACCGTTTGTGACATATTCGACGACAGTAAGTACGCATTTTTATTGATAAAATCGCAGCGGGAAGAATATCACTCTCGATCTTAATTCTGCCCTTAATTCATGATAGCATTCCCGTAAACCTACGTCCACATTGTTTCAGAGTCACGTTCTAGCGAGAAATAAGATTTTCGGAGTTCATGTTAGGAAATGTGCTTGCATACATCCGTAGAATTAAGAAATTACAAATTTATCTCTCATGCACAGTGGCGTACCGCTTTAAACGTTATGAAAAGAGCGGCAAAAATACCTGTTTTAAAAATGATTCAAAATGCGTTCCGGAAAAATGTTGGTTTTCATTGAAGTGTGTAAATTTTAGATTTTTTTTATTAAAAACCGTAAAACCGAATTAATGAAGAAGATGTTAACGTGAATTTGTCTTTCTGGTATATGTGCTACGTCCTACGTGAGTATCTTTATTGTGGGCATCTATTAGCTAGATGTTTGGTTGTCAGTTTTTATGAACCTGAGTAAACCTGACAAAGGACAATTCAATCGAAAGCTATATTAAAAGGAAACACTTATATAATGAAATAATTTTCCATTTTTTATTACGGAAAATGTGATATTTTTAAATTTTTAGAGGTCGTCCAAAAAGGGACTTCTAACATCAATTCTTCTTTGTCGAATAAGTACAGTTTGTCTACAGAAATTCGGTTTAACTAATTAAAATAAAAAATATAAATGCTGGCAAACTCACACACGTCAATGAAAAACATTTTTTGAAACAATTTTCAAAACAGATAATATTGCCCCCATTTTCATAATTGTTGGGATGGGAATGTTCTCACGGGTTGGATTAAAACACCTTGGAGTTTCTCTCGACACGTTTATTCCGCACAATGTATAACCCGGAAGAGCCAAGGCAAACGTCAACGTAGATTGACAAGTAGTTATTCGTTAAGTAGTGGGTGCGTCCACAATATACACGTTTTTATAACAATAATGCTTTTCTGATTTTTTTCCCGCTAGAACAGTGGTTCCCATTTTTTTTCAGCTCGTGCCTCCTGTTGCGAGATCTGCTGATCATGGCACCCCCTGGGAAAATGGCCAAAAACCGAAAATAGATGCAAAAATTGCCTTGGACAAGGAATGCTTTTAATTTTGGACATAAGTTCCGAATCCACTGTCGCAATTTAAATTGTTTGAACATTGTGAGTTCGGCCGTCATCATGGCTTCAGTGATATGTCTTGCAGCAAAATTGATATTAATATTACTGGAGTGACCAAAATCCGTAATTTTTTTATCCAAAGACTATAGCTGGCTGATGCGGTTCAAATCAGCCATATCAAATAGGCCCCGCGCTCTACATATGCCACGGGCACCGCGCTTGCTTAATCCGGCACAGTGTAAACCCATCATTTTTAGTAGTTGAAAAAGTGGATTTTGCTAAGGTGGACCCCTAGAAATTTCAAAACGCAGTTTACAATAAGGAATTAGCAAAACTTCCAATCATCCAATAAGTTAAAAAAAAATCATAGTGGCGTGCCGATCGGTAAATGAGCCGAGGACCAAACCTTTGACAATTTGTACATACAGCTGCTGGGGGTTAGGACTTACTTATTTCTCGTAAAAACTGTTATTGGGTACTTTTACAGTTACTGGTGGTAGGGAAACCTTACTCTCCTATTCAGTGGCGTAGATAAGGGGAGGATCTACAGAATCCACTTTAGGTCGAACATCTTGCCCCTGTGATCGTGACACAAAGGGTATTAACCCTTCTGTCGGCACCTACTACAATATGCATATTCTATACCCAATAGGTCTGGCTGGACCTACTGAGAAAAAAATTTTATTTTTTAGAAAAAGTAAAATTTTTATCGGTAAAATCATTCTATCCATTCTTTACTGCAATTTTTCAACAATAAAAGCATCAAAATAAGTTTTGTAGATATACTGGAAACGTTTTTAAGTAGATATATTTTGAGGTGGTATTAGTACAAACGTGTTTCTCCCTTATTTTCTTCTTTTTTTGCTTCGGTATTTGCATTGTGTTTATCAAGTAGATATTTCGATCGAATTTTCTAATTCCAATATCTAAGCACTTTGTTGCCAGATTTTACCTCGATATTTGTCTGCAGATTTCGGGAAATAAGTGGGAAGAAATAGGGAATTTTCAAGGCAAAAATAATTTAATTCTAAATTTTTCGTAAATTTTTTGATGAAATCTATTTAGAAAGACGTTTGCAAGTCACTCATACTTAGTCCTTACTATTACAACGGAAATAAAACTGGGTTGAATTTCCTAGGATCAAATCTCAGTTGATTAGATGGTGTTATAAAATGTGACGAAATTAGGCATACCCATTTTCCGAACTTCACGCCTTTTTAAAAGAAAATCTCAGAAATTTTTATCGTTTATAGTTCAAATTGAGTTTAAATGACATTATTTCATCATAAATAACAGAATTTAATATTTGCACTTCTTACTTCAAGAGAAAAATGGGGGGAATAACTATAGGTCTGGCCAGACCTATTGGGTATCAAAAAGCACTATAAATTGAAAATCATCAAAAACATACTCAAAACTTCAACCGATTTTTTCAAATTTTTGCAAAATGCTTCCAAACATATTATTCTAGGATATCATGAAATATGAAGTCGCTGCGATTTCATCTTCTATGCTTTTTACACCAAAATATAGTGCTAAAGGTCTGGCCAGACCTTCGTGCCGACAGAAGGGTTAATGTAATTTCCGCACTGAAAAATTATTCCTCAATTTTTAGATGGTGGAATGGTTGGTAAGTCTTGTATGATGCAAAAGCAATGCGAGTAGCAAAATTTCTACTGCGTAATGAAATGAAAATAATGAAAATTTATCATCATTATTTAGAGGTGTAAACGCGATAATTAAAATTGAATTTTGAAGCAATGAAATATGAGTTCAGGAACCCCACACAAATTTGAATGCAATTGCATTTTGTACAACAAATTAGCTATAAATTTATACAGAAAAATTGTGTGCAAAAGTTCAGTACGATCGATTAATTAAACTATATTTAGACTCACCTCGCATAAAATTCTCTTCAGACTTCGTACTTTTGTAGAAAAATTTTCTCTCCAATATTTGCACAAAAACTATTCAGAATTCAGGTAATTCACGATCCCCTATAAACTCCTTTAAATTGTATTTTCCTTGTTAAGAAAAAAAAACTAGTCACTGATCCTCTCCCTCTCCGAAAAGCTATCCTTGCGACTGCTCCTATCAAAGAAGAGAATACAAATCGCTGCAATAAAAATAATATCCGTAGCGGACAAAAAATATGGTCGTTTCAAAAATGTTGGATTAATAGTAGGTATAGTTTTATTATTGTGAAGGGGCCCCCATTTCGTTTTCGAACACACGAGATTTTTGAAACGTTACGCCACTGCAGGGGATACTTTACCAGTGTGGTACTTGGAATTTGCTGTCCCTGCTTCTTGGTATAGTATGCAGCAAGGGCTCGTTTCACACGTTGCGGTCTTGTGGTCCTCTTCCTCACCCAGACTTAAAGGTACGTAGTCCTCGACGCGGCCGCACGACAGCGACTCGCTCATTCCATATAAAAACTCGTCTTTCTCTCATTTTAAAAACGAGTTTTTATATTCAATGAGCGAGTCGCTGTCGTGCAGTCGTGTCGAGGAAAATGTACCTTAAAGCATTATGTTCGACTTGTTGTGCTTGCGGCTATAGCCCCTTGCAAAAAGCCCAAACGGAAAACATTTGATGCAATTCTTACGTGACCCTTTGAACAATTTAAATCTTATCTTTTTATCGTAATAATTAATTTAACAGCAAAACTATTTTATAAAATGCCGAAAAAAACTTAATTACACCGATTAATTCATAAAATGGTCACGACACCGATTGAAGGTTAAGTCGGCAGTTTGTCAACTCAATCCCTTTGCATGATTGACGACGATTGATTCTCAGTTTCGATTTTCAATGAAATATTGGCAGACAGTGGTCATACAGTGAATTGCATCTGACTAGTGATAGATGTGGGAAGAATGTTCATCTACCGGAATTTTTAAAGGGTTATTATACAATCACAGGCTTTAGATACAGCTAAAAAAATGTACATTTAGATCATCCCATCATAAAAATCAGGATCATTTCTCATTCTAATTTTGTCATTTCCACAATATTCAATTTTAGTAACTATTTCCCTAATTTTTACTTACAGCTCCAATCCAGAATCTGCATCAAGTTCCGTCTCCAGCCAAGTGGATGCCGCTGCACGTCTCGCCGAAGCAACTGGCGGAAATGCTGCCAACTACTTACAACAAAAACCTTCGTGGTCCAATCAATTTCTTGGCAAAAAATCACAAATCATTGCCAATTCTGACCACACGAACTCGGTCGACTCCAAAAATATTTACTGCTCGCCACGAACCATTGAAACCGAATTCTGTGATACGGAACGAAAATATCCAGATCTACTGGACGTGACAAGTTTTAGTGCAGCCAACACTACGGCACTGTGTACGCTGCCTAGAAAAATGAAAACGATTAATAAATACTTTAAGAACTCATCAGATAGTCAATCACCGCTCTTACCGGAGAGTTCAAGCAAATACAGTAGTAGTACGTTGGGTGAATCTAGTTTGCCCGGCGACATATCATCGCGACGATTTTCCGCCGAATCATATAACAATTATCTGTTCAGCAAACCAACTAAATTCAAAATGACACAAAATCAACAGAGATCCAATAGTTTTTTGAATTTAGTCTCCACGCCGGGTCAAGCGACGAATCAACATCGAAGAAATCCGAGCTTGCCATCGTCACCAGTCAGAGAGTCACATCAGCGTTCCCTAAGCTCGGCAGCGACGCCTTTACTTGATTTCTCCTTGCTGGCCAGTCGAGGTGGTCTCGTGCCCACCGCTGCAACACCTTCAACATCGGGCACTATGAATGCCTACGACTATCATGCAGCACAGTTGGAACGCTTCTTGGAAGAATATCGTAGCTTGCAGGAGCAATTGTGCAAAATGAAGGAGACGTGTGAGTCGATACGTAAAAAAGAGGCACCACTTCGTGCGGCATTGAGTCATTCGGCGGCTCAATATGCTGATCCTGTGATGTTTAATGCGGCCAGCAATAGTGTGGTTCTTGAGCCGCCCAATCCAAAGACTATACTTAAGAATAAGTCAATTTTGCCGGGACAACCGCCCGATCCACCCCCGTACTGGTTACATCGAAACGCCATGCTGAAACGTTTGAACGATTCCCAGCCTGAATTCTTTCAGAGCTAATATAATCCTTCCCGAGACGATAGTTATTAGATGGGAAATTATTTATTGAAAACGGGAATTGTAATATCCTGTGTGCTATGAAAGTTTAAGTTGGCTGCTATTTGAGGCGTATTGTATCGATCGTTCGTATACATTAATTCTGCACAATAACGATCAATAAGAGGAAGCAGTAAAGCTTCCTGCGGGAGACTGAACGCGGAATTAAGTAATTTATGTAAGGAAAATAGTCGAAAAAAGACAAAATCATAAAATTCGGTTGCAGCACTTAAACGTTCATCACACATGCGATAACGACCCTTTGTATAGCTTATATTAAGACGAAAAAGGAGTAAATGATGTCATATCGTATATATTGACTGGTTCTCTAAATGTTAAGCTGACACTTTATTGCGCATATAAGCGCAAGATTCCAGATCCATTTCTTATACAAAAACATATAACTTAGATGTCATTAGGGATTACATACAAGAGTATAATCATGTCTATGTTCCATTCAACGAGATGATATCAGTATCATGAATCTCGGCATCATTATCCTCACCACAAACATTGTCATTGTTGTCATATTTTTCTCATATAGTCTAGGCTAGCATATAGTAACAATTGGGAGTCATATACGTACTTATAATGTATTATTAACGATTATAACAATTAATAATGTAAGTGCATATATACGAGTTCATATAGGTGCAATTGAATAGGAAGTTAAGCGAATATGGCAGAATGTCAGAGAGAGGTGACCTGTTTATTTATGAGCAAGGAGAGCACATCGAAAGTTCGGAGCATTTATTGCTCCAAATAAGAACCTACCACTCTAGAAGGTACTCAGCAAATCATATTTTTCAATGTTTATTGGCTTTGGACAGTCTTAATCAGAAACAAGGAAAACAAACAAAATGTTTTATGTTATTTGCATCATCAAAGGAGAGTTAATTTTGAGGGTACAGTTCGCTTATATATAGTTTTACTACACTATGATTTTCGTTAGTAAATAGTTTACCTATCCATTTCTGTTTTTAATTCTGCCTCCACCTAACATTTGATTTAATAATTTCAAATTGGAAACTTTCACTCTGGCTAATGCTATATTCATTCGTATTTGAAAGCTATTCATCACAAGAGCATTCACAATAAATGAGTGAGCTCGGCAAGCGAAAAACAAATTACACAACGCATATTTCGCAAGGCCTTCTGGAATCCTTTATAATTTCCAGGGATCTATGTATATGTGGTAGGGCCGAACCACACTTTTGATCATTTTTACTATTATAACGGTGATCGGTGAAATGTCATGAATTATTATAAATGGGAAAGAAGACGAAAAAGAACGAAATGTGGAAATGTATATGTTTAGATTTTCACTTGTTTTGTTAAATAAAACAAATGGTAAAAATTAAAAAAAATGTTGTAATTTATTTTTAATAAATTTTTGTGATTCGTTAGCTGAAAAGGTAAGTATTTCCGTCAAGTTTTACATACTTACAGTGGCGGACTGTTGACCCGCTCTGTGGCTCACTTGGTTGAGTCGCACTCTACGATGCTAGTAATCTAGAGATTGAATCTCGGCTTGGTCCAAAATTTCCATACATATAGGATAGGAAAAATATAGTGCTTGCAACATTATATACTCTCCGAAATCAAATGCAATGTAACGTTGATACGAAACTGCCTATAAACGACTGAGTTAACCCATTTCTTCCCAAGGATAAAAATACGCGGAAACTATGAAGTTTTTTGGTAAATTTCAATCAATTACAATACAATTAAGAAAAATTTTTTTTAAATTTCAGTAAGTGTTACCAGTGGCTCCCAACGTAATATAAACGAAAATTTAAATTGTAAGCTTCTGTGTTGCAAAAAATTGTTGATTTATATGGCAAATAATAAATTTAGTG
Organism: Microchrysa polita; assembly: GCA_949715475.1. Classification (NCBI taxonomy): domain Eukaryota; kingdom Metazoa; phylum Arthropoda; class Insecta; order Diptera; family Stratiomyidae; genus Microchrysa; species Microchrysa polita. The sequence continues at coordinate 17,167,346 of OX454415.1, forward strand.
ATAAAATCCTGAAACACTCACTATAGCGATATAGCTGACATTTTGGGCGGGATTTTCGTACACCTTATCTAGTGGTTGGTCATATAGATACGACGCACACTATTTTCTTTTCAATATAATGTAAAGCTTTCTGAAAATTTTGTGAATCTTCTCTATACGCAAAGGCTAACTATTAGATAAGATGTACGAGTTGTTATGAATTGAAATTTAATTACAAACATGGTAACACTTTTCTATGTAGAACTACCGTATGAACTGAATAAAGATCTTTCTATTCGATCCGTCACGTCAAAGAGAACAGTCGTGTTTTATATCCGGACTTTATTTTCAGCCGAAACCCATTAAATCCTAACAGGTTATGGGCCCAGGATTTCGGAAAAGTTCAAACGTGTATAAAACAGAAAAGTAATTTACGCCGAGTTGTATTTTCGCGGTAAATTTCGGAAACGTTTATGCTGTAAAGTTCACGTGGTCACGATGGCGCAGAACGCGATACAAATTCCGAAATTAAAAGGGCGCGAAAACTTCGATACGTGGAAGCAGGCGGTGAAGGCGTATCTCGTATTAAAAGGATTGTGGAAAGTGGTCGATGGCGCTGAAGAGAATGCAGAGAAGGATCTGAAGGCGTATTCGGAAATCTTTCTGCTATTAGATCCCGTTTGCTACTCATACGTGAATGAGTACCAGTCAGCGCGTGAAGCCTGGAACCATTTGGGAAAGATGTTCGACGATAGCGGCGTGTGTCGGCGTGTAGGACTTTTGAAACAGCTCGTGCAATTGCGTTTGCAAGATTGCGATTCAATAGAAGATTTCGTCGATAAAATGAGTTCTACGGCTTTCAAAGTGAAGAAGGCTGGCTACAAAATTGACAACGAAGTTATTGGCGCGCTAATGCTCGCTGGTTTGCCGGACGAATACAAACCTCTCGTTATGGCGTTAGAAAATACGAAAGGTTTGTCGTCAGATACTGTGAAGACACATCTGTTGCAAGAAGTTACCTACAACGCCCATAATGCAGAGTCCATGGCATTAATCGGGAAGAAGAAGAAGGGCAAATTTCGCGGGAAATGCTTCGAATGTGATAGTGTTGGTTATATAGCACGAAATTGCCCCAACAAGAAGCAGCAGAAAGTGAAAGAGAAGAAGCATAACCAACAACACAAGTTATTGCTATCATCTCTCGTGGCGAAAACGACTCCAAGTAACGATTGGTACATCGATTCCGGTGCATCCGCACACATCACCATGGACCGAAAATGTTTGAGTAAAACGTCAAAATCATCACATAGAGAAATAGTGGTTGGAAACAGTTCCAAATTGCCAGTTGAGTGTATTGGTGATGCTAATATGATTTTATCGGACGGCAAGGGAACAGCTGTCACAGTTAGAGACGTACTGTATGTACCTGACATTTGTTCGAACCTTCTTTCTGTTAGTCAGATGGCGAAGAATGGAAAAACTGTTGTTTTCGATAACGTCAGCTGCCGAATATACGATGAAGAACTCGAGGTTGTGGCAACTGCACCTTTGATCAACAACATGTACCAGTTAAGCGCGTTCAATTCGACGAAGTGTGATGTAGTGGCGTACGCTAGTGAAGACCAAGATTTGTGGCATCGTCGTCTAGGTCATCCTTGTCACAGAAATCTTATGTTGACAAAAGGCGCCACGAAAGGATTGGAATTCAGTGAAACCAAGGAGCTATTGTGTGATGTTTGCGTACAAGCGAAACAAACGCGACGATCGTTCAAAAGCAGTTGTAATCGTGCTAATAACGTTTTGGATCTCGTGCACAGTGATATTTGCGGACCGATATATCCGACATCTTTTGGCGGTGCGAGATATATTTTAACGTTCGTAGACGACTATAGCCGCAAAATATTTGTTTACATGCTGAGAGCCAAGACAGAAGCAATTGAAGTATTCGTCTCATTCAAACAGCTTGTGGAGACTCAACAAGGCAAGAAGATTAAAATCATCCGTACTGATAATGGAGGCGAGTATTGTAGCCGCAGTTTTGTTGATTATGTCAAGAAGCATGGAATTATACATCAAAAGACTGCACCGTACACCCCCGAACAAAATGGTGTTGCAGAGCGGGTCAACCGAACCATAACTGAAAAGATTCGATGTCTTTTGATCGATGCTGATTTGAGTAAGAGCTTCTGGGCTGAAGCGGCATCAACTGCAGCTTATTTAATTAATCGAATTCCATGCCGCGGGAACGACAAGTCACCTGAGGAGATGTGGACAAATACAAAGCCGGACCTGAGTTTACTACGCGTTTTTGGGTGTAAAGCATACGTTCATGTACCTAAAGAGAAGAGGAGGAAGCTAGATCCAAAGTCGGTGGAATGCATCATGATCGGGTATAGTGCTGAAGCCAAAGCGTATCGATTGTACAATCCTAAAAGTCGAAAAATTCTCGTTAGCCGTGATGTTGTTTTCGATGAGCGTCGCAAAAATGAGGTAAATGGTGCGTCATCTACTAATAATGTCGATCTTTTATCAGGCGCAAGCAGTGAGACAGTTATTAACCTGGAGGAAGACCCAATTGTCATGAAGGATGGCGAATCGAGCACTGAGTTCAGTGAGGGTAATAGCGCCCAACAGAAGGAAGATGACATTAGCCAATTGGATTGCGAATCTACAAGCGAAGCTACCACGAGCACTGAATTCAGTGAGGGTAATAGCGTTCAACTTAAGGAAGATCACATTAGCCAGATCGACATTAGCAGTGATGTTAGCGAGGAAGATGATGACAATGTTCTGCGACGGTCGAGTCGAATTGCAGCAAAGCAAGCTGGAGATCATCAATCCTTCGTTGCTGATGTGATGAACATGTACGAACCGTTAACAGTGGAAGAGGCACTAAGTGGACCCGATGCCGAAAAGTGGAAACATGCAATGAAGAAGGAAATTGAGGCGCTCGTCGAAAATAAAACTTGGATCCTTACCGATCTACCAGCGAGTAAACGCAAGATTGACAGTAAGTGGGTTTTTAGATTAAAGCAAGGCTCTAGCGGTGATATACAGTACAAAGCCCGACTATTCGTTCGAGGGTTTTCGCAAATTAACGGAATTGATTATAAGGAAACGTACGCACCAGTAGTCCGTTATTCAACTATACGTTTTTTAATTGCAATGTCTGTGAAGTTCGACCTGGAGATCCATCAGATGGATGCGATCACCGCATTTTTGCAAGGGGATCTCAGCGACGAGATCTACATGGATCAGCCGGCGTATTTTTCAGACGGTACTGGAAAAGTCTGTCGATTGAAAAAGTCTTTGTATGGCTTGAAACAATCAAGCAGGATTTGGAATGAAGCATTGAACAAAGCAATGATTGAATTTGGACTTCATAGATCATCAGTCGACCAATGTGTTTATTTTATTAAATCAAAAGATGTCATCTTAATCGTAGCTGTTTATGTTGATGACTTAATGATTTTTTCAAACGACAGAGATATTCGTGATGACTTGAAAGCGAAGCTAAGTAACCGATTCAAAATGAAGGACCTTGGAATGGCGAAATCGATACTTGGGATGAATATTGAACGCTGTAATGATGGATGTATCTCAATAGACCAAAGCAGTTATATCAAAAGCATTTTGAAACGTTTTAATATGGAGGAGTGCAATCCCATCTCATCTCCAATGGATGTTAATCAAAAATTGTCACTGGATATGTGTCCTAAATCAGACGAAGAACGAAGCAAAGTGAAAGGCTTGCCCTATCAAGAACTTATCGGAAGTTTGATGTATGCTGCACAAGTCACTAGACCGGACATTTGCTTTGCGGTCAGTTCGCTGAGTCGTTTCAATCACAACTTCGGCGAAGCGCATTGGAAAGCAGCGAAACGCGTACTTCGATATCTCAAGGGAACATCAGGCCTGAAGTTATGTTATCGAAAGAACGCGAAGTTATGCATTGAAGGTTATTGCGATGCAGATTGGGCCGGAGATATGGACCAAAGGCGATCGACTACTGGGTATGTCTTTACCCTTTGTGGTGGTGCGATTTCGTGGGCGACAAAATTGCAGCCAACTGTTGCCCTTTCTACTACAGAAGCAGAGTTTATGTCGATTGTCGCTTGCATTCAGGAAACATTCTGGCTACAGCGGCTTGAAACGGAAATCACCGGAGGGCAATTAGCGATGGTTCATCTGTACAGCGATTCAACTTGCCGTTAATAATGTTTATAGTGCTCGTACAAAACATATTGATGTAAAATATCGTTTCATACATGAAGTACTTAAAAATGGAATGATCAATTTGTCATATAAAAATACGAAAATTATGATTGCTGACTTATTAACGAAAGCTGTCAACTCAATTAAAGTTAGAGAATTTGTTCCGTTTTTTGGATTGATTAAAAATAATGATTAATTTTGTTAATTTTTGAGATGATTATCAATATATTGTATGAATTGTTAAAGAGTCATTGAAATTTAAATTGAATTAAATTTAGTGAGGGTGTTATGAATTGAAATTTAATTACAAACATGGTAACACTTTTCTATGTAGAACTACCGTATGAACTGAATAAAGATCTTTCTATTCGATCCGTCACGTCAAAGAGAACAGTCGTGTTTTATATCCGGACTTTATTTTCAGCCGAAACCCATTAAATCTTAACACGAGTAACTGACCATTTGTTATATAATGGAGGTCGGCCGTACTTTGCCGTTAGCGTCTGGTGGTAATTCATAGTAACTTTGTCCCGGATTTCGCTTGTTTTTGATAGTTTCTATTTCAGATTTGAACAGGCATATTACAATTTAGGTGCTTAAGTCAACAGCCAAAATACATAGAGGGGAACTGCTGAACATGTAGACTGCTATCCACAATTATCGCCGAGAAGTCTGTCTTACCACCTTTTAGCGATTCCGGATTGTTTCACTATTCCTTGTGACAAAAGTTAATAGTAAGTTGACTAGAAATAAATATGTTCTTGCGTCCAGTGCAAAAGAACAATTTACTACACAAAAGTTTAACAAACATTTGCTTAGTAGCTCTGTTCTAACAAAACTGTCCTTAAATGGAAAAGGTTTTTGATCCCATACTTGTTGACTTCAGACCATACCGTGGAGTGAAGATTGTACCAATAATTTCATAGACATTTCAGGGTACATATAGGTACATTCACTACAAAGGCCCGCTTTACCCACTGTAGAAATCCTTGAAATATTTTTGGAAATCTCGACACCATCATGAAATATGTATTTGGAAAATTGCTTTAGACCAACTGACAAGTGTATCCAACTGTCATTGTCCCGCAACTTCTTTTATCGTTTTCCTTTCTTCAATGAGACACATGTGACTCACAAAAGAGTACTGGATATGAATACCATGAGTCACATGTGTCTTGTGGATAGTGAGGTATTTAAAACTCATTTTAAGATATTGCTGATGCGAAACCTGCGTTACATAGCAAGAAAATGTTTTGCTCTTTATGCGTTTGCCCCAGTGTTACTGTTTCGGGAAACTCCCAACGTTGCGTGAACGCATCACCTATATTTAACACATGCTCCTGCAGCAAGGACCAACCTTTTTCCAAAATCAAGTGGAATTAAATAATTAGCAATTGTTTTTCGTATAGAAAGTGCATTTGGATATTGATTTTAAGATATTTAAATATTTTTAAAATGATGACGAAAAATGTCCTAAAAAACATAATATTACTTTCTCTTATATCCTTAAGGACCCAATGGGTGATTTGCTATAACAAATATGCAGAAATAGAGCCAAGAAATGTCCATTCAAAATACATGATTCCTTTTCCATTTCAATTTAAATTTGGTGGTGTTTACATAGGTCAAACTTCGTGTTGCGTATACGCAACGCTGGGAAGAAATGGGTTAACGCACCATGGCCCCACATGGTAGCCCCATGGTACGGTACTGAGAAGAGAAATGGCGGACTGTTGACATTTTGCCCATTTTGCTGCCCCTACCAAGCACTATGAGAATATTGATGCAGAGACGTAACGAAAACCAAGGCGTTTGGCTTTTCCTTCGAATGGAGCACTTTTGGTATTTTAAACCTTCTGTCGGCACCTACTACAATATGCATATTCTATACCCAATAGGTCTGGCTGGACCTACTGAGAAAAAAATTTTATTTTTTAGAAAAGGTGAAATTTTTATAGGTAGAATCATTCTATCGATTCGTTACTGCCCTTTTTAAACAATAAAAGTATTAAAACCATTTTTGTAGATACACTAGTAACGTTTTTAAGTGGACATATTTTGGGGTGGTATTATTGTAAACATGCTTTTCCCTTATTTTCATCCCTTTTTGCTTCTCTATTTTCATGGCGTATATCTAGTAGAAAGTTTGTTTGCATTTTTCAATACCAATATCCAGAGCCGGATTTCCCATATGGGCAACCTGGGCTACTGCCCGGGGCGGCAGAGTTTGAGGCGCGGCAAATTCTTAAATTTTTTCATTGGTCTAAAATTATGGGAAAAATGGATTTTGAAAATTCAATCATAATTGTAGAAAATAGTTTGCTTTTTTAATTTATTCTAGTTAGATGTACATATTCGTCCTAATCAATGTGATTCCGCCTCCCAAAATTTGGACTACTCAAAAGTTTCCAGCTCCTGTTTTCAAGCCTCTAAAATTGCCCCAGACTTGAAGAAAAAACGAAAAATATTTTTGGTGATAGCGATCCTTTGGAAAGTTTAAAACGCCCCCAAGCAAGTAACTCATCTAACCACACATTTTCGTGTGTCCAATTACTTCTTAAATTTTTCCCCACTTCAAATTCGCTGGGAAGCAAGGATTTGGTTTCGGGAGGTCCAAGTCTCGATATTAGAAATGCGGCATTGGCTATCAAATTTTTGAGTTTCTACCGGGTTTAACTAAATTTTTAAGAATTTTTACGCTTAAATTTTCGGATTTGCAATTTTTTTCAGAGAAAAAACGGGAAATTTCACCGAAAAAAAAATTATTTAAAATAGTTGAAATCAGGAAAATCTAGAACTCTTTAGGCACCGAATGTGTTTTGCCGAATAGCATCAGTAAATGCTTTCCCAAGTCGTTTTCGTTATCTTTATCACCGAAAACAAATTAGGTCAAGGTGTGTTCAAAATTTACCCTAAGCTTTCTTAATTTTGGGTTTTTTTTCGGTATGACGTTTTCTGGTTAAATATTATGCTAATACATATAGGAAATTTCATTTGTTCGCATTCGCAAATTATTTCCAAAACGATCGAAAGAAAAAATTTATAAAACATGAACGCATTTCTAAAAAGGTGAAAAAAAACCGAATGTAATAAGAATTGCACTCTTACAGTTTTCTATGTTATCATTGGAGTTTCAATCATTCCTAAAACAATTTTAGGAGGTGCACGGAACACCTGGAAGCAACAAAAAAAAATTTCAAGCAAACAAAATACGCTTACTGGTAAAAAATATTAAATTTTCAATTTTTCATATACGCCCGTTTTATACGTTTTGCCTACATTTCCTTTTTGAGCTGACAACTGCTACCTTCAAGCTTATCTGGTGGCGGAGGGCGGCAAATTCGTTACTGCGCAAGGGCGCCATAGAGGCTAAATCCGGCCCTGCCAATATCTTTGGGCAATAATTTGGCGCTTTGTTAGTAGGTTTTACTTAGATATTAGCCTGCAGATTTAGGGAAGCAGGTGGAAAGAAATAGGGAATTTTCAAGCGCGAAAATCATTTCATTCTAAATTTTTCGTAAATTTCTTGATCAAATCTATTTAGAAAGACATTCGTAAGTCTCTCATACTTAGTCCTAACTATTACAAAGGAAATGAAACTGGTTTGAATTTCATTGAATCAAATCTCAGTTGATTAGGTGATGTTATGAAACGTGATGAAATTAGGCATACTTATTTCCCGAACTTCACGGCTTTTCAAAACAAATCTGAGAAATTTTTATCGTTTATAGTACAAATTGAATTTTAATGACATTGTTACATCATAAATAGGAGAATTTCAAGAGAATTTCGTATTTGCACTTTTTACCTCAAGAGAAGAATGGGGGGGAAAACTATAGGTCTGGCCAGACCTATTGGGTATCAAAAAGCACTATAAATTGAAAATCATCAAAAACATACTCAAAACTTCAACCTATTTTTTCAAATGTTTGCAAAAGCATTTAAACATATTATTTTAGGATATCATGAAATATGAAGTCGGTGCGATTTCATCTTCTACACTTTTCTGACCAAAATATAGTGCCAAAGGTCTGGCCAGACCTTTGTGCCGACAAAAGGGTTAAGTCGAATATTAATACTCCAGGATGAATTTCTTTGATTGAAATTCTATTATTCTCAACTTTCCCTTTTGCACTTTAATAGGTGTGTGCTTCCACTTCGTGGGTCCTGAGCATTATTCACTTTATGTGATAGATATGAATAAAACAAACATAAAGAAAAAGAGATACAACTATTCCATGCTTGGAGCGTAGGTTTGAAAGGTATATTCTTCTTCTTCTTTTAATGCATAATTCGGAAATACTGATAGATTCGATGGGACAATTTCTCTATGTAAAAACCCCTTCAATAAAATTGGTATGAGTAATGACAAAATTCAGTTAAAGTGTTACACCTTTAATGCTTTAAACACTTTTTAAAATCGGCCGTCACAATTTGAGGTGATTAATTTTTTGGATTAAAAGTTATTAATTTATGAGATTTAATCTCCTTTATTATGTTTTACCTATCTGGATTTTAAATATTGATTTGCCCATTTTAAGTTTTATGGTATACTGACAAGAGACCGGGATCTTCAGTGCAAGATTAAGCTGTTGGTGGTTTTTGTCAGGACAAGAGAAAAAAATAAATAAAAGTGTTTCGAATTTAAGCCTGCAAGCAATTGACTATAAAGTGATGCCCACACCAACGAGTCACGAATTATCCGGTTCGAATTCACGCCAGAAAATTCGCGGCACATTTTTTAGTGCCCACACCGGCGCGGCGCGAATAATTCGCTGGGTACTGTCAGCTCACAGCTGATATCATGTTGTTGGCTTAGAAAAGGTATTTATGTAAGGAAACGGCATGATAGACAATAACTGCAACAACTGGCCAAATACATTTATTTTAACATTTATAATCTTGCTGCACTTTTGGTGAACTAGGTATATGAAAATGTTGCGGCATCTTTACTTATTATGTAAAAGCGTAAGCGGAAGAAATCAACGTGAAATTCAACATTTTACCTCTCCATGTCCACACTTGTTCTAAGGATAAAACCATTGACATGCGTACATTTTTTTTTGTAAAAATGTAATAAAAAAACCGATTATTAGCTTAAAAAACTTTTTCCGCCACAACAGCATTACGTACCTCTTTTGTTAATAGTAAGAGAGTCCGAAAACGGACATGAAAATATTGAGCCTTTTTATTGCTGTTGATAATGTACTTTGATTTGCTTATAAGAAATTTACCGTTATTCGCTCTAGTTAAACAAAATCATGTCAAAACAGATATGTATATGCCGACTTAAGGAGGTATTACACTACCAAATAAAATTTAATCAATGACGCAAAAAGTATGTTCGACTAGTGTAATAGCAAAATAAATGACCAAAAATGTGTTTGACCAATGGCGATTATTTACATAAGGTTTTGGGGGTTCCGACCTCTCAGAAACACACACCGCAACTTCAAAAGCACAATGTGCAAGTTTCGAGCCCGGCATACGAGTAATCTGTAGCAACTTAACTGACAGTTTCTTCTGTTTCTTCTTTCACAAAAATTATCATCACACAGGAAATTTGTAAAAAGAGGTAGCTGCTACTCTAATTTTTCTAAGTTATCCTTTTGATTCTAACATTCTTTTCATTCTCCCGGTCTTCTTAAATTTGAAAGAGCATTTTAAATACCAAGAGGCAAGATTACGCCTTCAGGCAAAATTAAACTGATTTTTTACAGGACAAACATTTATTCAACTAAACACCTTTGCAAATTCGATAAAGAAATGAAACAATGCACAATAACCACGCTAAATACATATTGGAGCTAAGTTAGATTTGGTCATTTTTTCTGAAACGGTCATACTAGTGTGACAGGTAAATTTGCATCGGTCACACAACTGACTTGAAACCTGACAGACTACGTTATTGGCCAAACCAATTGGTCATTTGTTTGTCCCATAGTGTAATTGGTCTCGAAAAACACTTTTGGTCATTGCAAAAGTTGGACAAATTTTGTGTGACCCACTGGACAAACTTTATTTGATAGTGTAATACCACCTTAATACCCAATAATTCTTGATGATGTGTGCCATATACAACTGCGGTGTCCCGTTCTAAAAGATTCTAACCATAGCTTTGCCATTCTTATAAGTTCATTTGAAAAAAAAATCAAGTATAATAGCATGATTCCATTTTAAATTTTTAAATTGAGTTTTCACTAAAGAAATAATATCAACATTCCAATAAAATCCCAAAAATATCATTTCCAGTTTGGGCTTTTCGAGGGATTTTTAAGCATGGCTCGAAACGAAAGTTCTTATCACTTTTCGTATAAAGGCATCCGTCTTATGGTCATGTCGTCCATAAGATTCGAATATAAAACGCACAGCGTCGAAACTCTCAAGAGACATCATCAATACGAAAACACTTTAAACGATGCCAATGTCCTTCGAGTATATACTTTGCATGGATTCAAGCAAAATCCCTGTTTGATGTTTTGCCGAGTCATTTTTTTTTTTCTCTCTTTTTCGAGGAAATTTGAATAAAAGGACTATCGTTGGAAATCCTCTAAATGATGCCTCACGCAACAATATGAAAACTGACTCAGGGATATTTTTCGATTCTAAATCATGGACGCATTACGCGACGGATATGGGTTGTGGTGCGGTGTTTGGCGGGCGAGTTTTGATGATATTTCAACAACCTCTGATGCGAAGAACATGCCAAAGGTTCTTTATTTTCACTGAAAATCGCCTGGGCGGGTGATGTCCAAGACCGATGAAGAGTGTTGAACGAGTGCGATGTTACTGCTGAAATTATGGTTTTGATTAAATTTGTACGCCAGGAGAGAAAGAGAGAAAAAGTCCTTTCTGCGAAGGAGCGCCACGTAATGATGAGTACGTTGGAAGCAAAAATTAATGAAGATAATGGGCTTCTGTTAAACATTATTTAATGGAGATTTTTTTTTCAGGTATTACTGAAGGTTTTCTCATTTTCCCTCTGAGTGAATGGAAACTCTTCTGATTGCGCTTAATATAATCTCGCTAGAACCGTCTATCCAATTTAGAATTATTATAGATTATTTTTAATGAAGTATATGTGCGTATGTCTAACTGGTATTGATGATGAAGATCTAGTTGTAACTTTTCGCACTTTTTGGAGCAAACTTTTCCACATACGTATCAGTATATCATAAGTAACTTCGTACGTTGTTTTTCATGAAACGAAAGACTTAATTGGGATTACTTCCTGTTTTGTATAAGTCTGAAACATTCCCAAAAAATAAAATGGAACTTTGAAGAAATGTGTGTGTATTTTGTGTAATAGAGTATACTAAAAAAAAACTCTCGACATACAAAATATCATATTTTCCTTTCTACGTATTAATTTTTATCATTTATTTTCCGCCTATGAGTTCACTTTCTCAGTTCTTACCCGTGCCTCTTAATTTTTCATTACACAAAGCTCTACTATTCGTAATAATTTTTCCAGTCTAGAAAGGGTTTTAAAACTTTTAATGGATGACCGACATCCAACTAAAGTATTGTTTTTCTAGTGCGTACAATACAAACTACTCGTACGTTTACATCTACAACGAGGTTGAGTCCCGTATCAGATGCTATTGTTCGTCTGGTCTGGCAAATATCCTGATTAGCTGGAATGGAGTTGTTCCATTTTCCGGTTTACATCAAAGCCGTCATTAATGGCTCGCATATACATTATGTTGAATAAATTTCCAGCATTATTTCAAATTTTCAGTAAATATTTACATACATATTACAGTACGGTTGTATTGCATCGCTTTTAGCTATCAACACCATTATTCTATTTCATTAAACGAAATTCACTTCAGGTTAACGTAAACACATGTTTCCTTGAATCCTGAATCCAGGCGAAGCATTATGCAGATTGGAATCATGAAAACGCCACTATATTCACTGTCCGTTTCTCTTGACTAGAATTTAGACCATGTGCGTCCATAAAATAAATTTAACAAACTGGCTCAATAGAGGGATGCTGGACTGGATCACTTTGTTGTATAGTCTTTGCGCCGTCAAAAAGTCGACGAAGGATTTCGGCGACCGACGAGGACGACGAGAAATTCCGGACGAGCTCCTCTCGTTATCTTGTACGAGTACTACGGATGGATACCACCAGCAAAGCAACTATACACAACATCCTTGTACGTATAAATTTCAAATGTTTCAAGCTCGTGCATGAGATGGTGTATCAGATTTTCACATTTCAAGTTGTCGGAAAATTCAGTTCTCAAGCAAACTAATTTGTCAGGAGTTGCTTTAAGGGCGTTCAAATGAACGATAGATTACACGAAGGGTTGCAAATTGAAAACGAGAAGCATGCAATGTAATTTCCATAGCTGAACTTTATACATTCAGTGGTAATCTGGATTGAGAAGACCATCAGAGGGAATCGTCGACACACCTAATTGTGTTTTTGGTCGAATGACTTGATGTTAGCCAAAAGTTACTCATCTGGGGATAAGATTTGTTGCCTCAAGGTTTATTCGAGATGGAAAGCTTAAGTCCGATGAATTTACTAATAGTATATCTTGATTAGTACATTGTATGTATGAGAAAATGTATATAAATTATTTAAATATTGTTCCGGTTGTTGGCTTTTATTATTAGTGTCGAGTAAATTGGGAAGTGAGGATATTGGAGAGTTTTAGAAATATACACAAAATATAATAATATAATTTGAAATTCGGTAAAAAAAAAAAAACTCGAATACCGTACAGACAACACTATAGGTACGACAATTTTAAACTGACAATACCGACAACGAACCGACAATCTGGACTATTTAACGAACGTGAATACGTGTATTATCTACGGTATCTGTCAAGTTAGCACTACCATACTTTTGAATTTCGATAATCACTATAGTGCATTCAATGTCGCGAATTTGGCATGATTCATTAAATAAAATAACAGGCGCGACAATCCAGCATTGGACTAAGGCCGCAGGATGTGTTAGTGACATCCTAGTTCCAAGATCTTATCTGGTTTTTGTTGAGGTAATGAGATCCGCATCACGCTCAGCAGTGTTATTTATCCCCATAAATGGGTACTCGTTTAACATCTGAGTGAGATCATAGTCCGTCACAAGCTCGTGAGTTCGAAAAACACCATGATCCACGGTGAGATTCGAACTCATGACCCTGTGCACCGAAGGTGCGCGCACTAACCGCTAGACCAGCCAGACTATATGATTCAATGGCAAAGCAAAAAATTTGTCGCGCTCCTCCTTCCCTTAAAAACAAACCCTAAGTGTTTTTCAAGCCCCAGAGAGCGTATGAAGCCTTAAAACAAAAGTTTTAGGCATCGCAATGTAATAAACTGTATGCATTTGCATGCTCCAGAAGTTACTTAAAATATCTCCACTCTAACGAAAATTCTCCGCGCCCCTCTACACTCTCAAAAACTACCCTTAAGTCCGCTTTAGGCCCCATGCAAAGTTTATGGGGTAAAAACTCAAGTTGTAAGTATTGTCATAAAACAAAATTTGTTCAGTGGAATGATTTAGGGGTAAATAATGATATCTGCACCGCTAACTGGACAGGGGTTGTATATCATTCAACTGAATAAATGAAAAAAAAAACTATTTTGCGGAAAAGAACCTTAACTTGTTCCAGAAAGTCGGCGGATTTTACGTAAACCGTTGTCCCCAAGACTTGATAAACGCGAGAAGAATCCATTGGAATCATAATGATGATCAGCCAACTTCACCATAAAACCATGGTCAGTCGATAGTCAAGCGAAGTGGTCCTAATGGATTTGCGATAATAACGATCAGAACCGTGTGAACGGAGGACGTAGAATTGATACATTATTTTGCGTGGTCAAAAAACAACTTTCAAAAAATGTTCAGCTTGATTTACACTTAATTTCAATAAAATAAAAAGTCAGTTGTCATCACTATGAAAAAGCCTCTATTAGGCTGGAAACAGATTAGATGCGCTGAATGCTGCCGAAGAAAGCAGCCCAATGCAGTTTAAATGACTGAATGTTTTTTGCTCTTACTGTTGAAAAGCAGTAGCAAACATGTCAGCCATTTTCAATGCATTGTGCTGCTTTGTGCGGCAGCATTTAACGCGTTCAATCTGTTTCAAGCATTAAGCAATACATGTTCACCCGGCTTGGATGTGCTGTTTGCTAACACCTGCAACAGTAACCGCAGTTTGTAAGACCCGCTTCCTTTTTCGTTCCAGTACTATATGGCCATACCGTCCTTTAGGTCCCTTTGCAAGGAAATTTGTGAGATGTTATTTTGTTTGCGTTGTGTTAATTCGCAAGCTAATGCAATCACCCCAGAAACAGTAATTTGTAGTGCTGAGTGATCAAACTGGCTTGGCCAACGAGCTAGACGTGATAGTTGATAAAATAGTTGAATGAAACATGGGTCTCTAGTGAAAAAGAGGACAGATAAATTTCTCTCAAATTATTTAATTTTAATTTTGTTATTGTATAATTAGCAATCTCTCCAGAAAGACTGCCAGTTTTTTTCTCCCTCTCTTTCTCCGGTTCCTTTTAACCCCTAGTGGGGCATAGGGCATTGACTACGCCTCTTTTCCACCTCTGTCTATTAGCAGCCATCGCCTTTGGGTGAATTCAAATTGTAGGACGAAACCGGACGGGTAAACTTGCAAGACAAGAACTATCGTTCTTACAATCTGAAATGCACAATGCTTGTCTGCTGGCCACTACAAAAGCTCTCGCCGTCCATTTATTAGCACAAACAAACGGACGGCGAAAGCTTTTGTAGTGGCCAGCAGACAAGCATTGTGCATTTCAGATTGTAAGAACGATGGTTCTTGTCTTGCAAGTTTACTCGTCCGGTTTCGTCCTACAATTTGAATTCACCCTTTAGCTGGTCCCAAGATTTGCCTATAGATTTTCCCTCGGCCTCAACAGATCTTCTCCACGTATTTTTGGGTCTTCCCACACGACGCCTTGCATCGGCTCCCTGAGGATTCCAATCTAGAGCCTGTCTTACAATGTTTTTTGGCTCTTTTCGAAGTGTGTGACATATCCACTGCCACTTCCGCCTTTTGATGTCGATGCCTATCCTATTTTGGCCAGTAATTTGGAGGAGGTCGGCGTTAGAGATTACCTTAGGCCATCGAATTTGTAGGATGCGTCGAAGACACTGATTCACGAAAGTTTGTAGTTTGGTTGTAATATCACTGGTCACCTTCCAAGTGGAACACCCATATAAAAGCACGGGTTTTACATTGCTTTCGAAGATCCGGAGTTTGGTATTTCTGGAGATGTTTTTAATTTGCGAGAGAGGAGTCAAACTGAAAAATACTGCTCGGGCTTTATTTATGCGCGACTCTACATCCGCATCAGCCCCACCAACGCTGTCACTACGCTCCCAAGGTAAGCAAAGTTCTCGACATTTTCTATCTGCTGTCCGGAGATAGAAATGTTTCTTTGCCTTTCTGATGTCAAGCTCAGGTATTTCGTCTTAGCGGCATCAATTTTTTAAGTAGCACTTCGACTTTCACGATGCAAAGCATCTGTCATTTGAGACAAATTATCTGCGGTGTTTGAAAGAAGGCAAATGTCGTCGGCATAGTCCAGATGCTGAAGGTAATCAAATAATTTCCATCTGATACCCTTACTTTTATAGTAGCCTAGAGCGCCGCAGATTACGTCGTTGAAGGTAATAAGGAACAGTATTGGTGATAAAATACAACCTTGTCTAACTCCATTGTTCACCTCAAAAGGACTAGACAATTCGCCTTTGTGCAAGACGTGACATTGGGCTCCGTTATGATGGCAATCAGTTTCTCTGGTATGCCTCTCCTACGTAAGGCTGTCCAGATATAAGCTCGGTCGACGCTGTCAAACGCCTTCTCGAAGTCAATGAATAATAGATGAAACGGGGACCTCCATTCAGCGGATTGTTCAATAATAATTCGGAGGGTGTTGATATGATCGCTACATGAAAAACCCTCACGAAAACCAGCTTGTTCATTGTTCAAAGTGCGGTCGATAGTTTCTTGATCCGGTCCAAGATTATTTTGGCCATCAGTTTAGAGACAGATGAGATAAAGCGACGGATACAACTAGCTAATAAGTGTTATTTTGCGGTCCTCCAAATTATGAATTCGAAGCTGGTGCACAGGAACACGAAGCTCCACGTGTATAAAACCATAATCTGCCCTGTGCTATGCTATGGCTGCGAGGCATGGACCCTAACCCAAAACTCTGAACACCTGTTGGACACATTCGAGCGAAAGGTTCTCCGAAGAATCTTCGGGCTGTTCGTGAACGAGGTGAATGGCGCATCCGGTACAACCTTGAGTTGTATCAGCTGTATGATGAGCTACAGGTGTCGAAGATCGTGAAATTGCAGCGACTGCAATGGGCGGGACATGTACAAAGGATGAACGACGATTGCATGCCCAAAAAGGTGATGACCGCGCAACGAGTGGACGGAGCCAGATTGCGTGGACGACCGAGCGAGAGCCCGATGGGAGCATTCTGTATGTGAGGACGCTCACCAGATGCTAGGCTTTCGGAACTGGAGGACAAGGTCGCGTGACCGGGACAATTGGAGGTTTTCAATCCAGGCGGCCAAGGCCCGACGTCGGGCTATCGTGCCATAAAGAAGAAGAAGAAGTTTAGAGAATGCAGGGAGGAGACAGATTCCACGCCCATTATTGCAATCCTTGATATTTCCTTTTTTGGGGATTTTAATAATGACGCCCTTCTTCCATTCTTGAGGGAGAGTCTCGGTTGCCCAACACTCTCGGATGAGGGGAAGAAGAATATCCGCTGTAGCGTTGATGTCGGCTTTAAAAAATTCTATCGGGATATCATTTGCCCCCGGGGCCTTTCCTGCTTCCAATGGTTTAAGGGCCTTAAATATTTCCAGCTTGGATGGTACGCCGGTGTTAATTCTGGCCATTTGCGGAAGTCTTACTGTCTCCGGTGGAGATGGGCTTGAAGGGTTAAAGTTGTTGTTAAGAACGTCCATGAAATGCTCTCTCCATCGGCGCAGTTGTTGTTCATCTGTGACTAGCAGAGACACGTCTTTATCTTTGACAGGATGCTCATTGGTAAAAGATTTGCCATAGTCAGTCAGCTTTATGAGCTTGTAAAGGGTTCTTCTGTCACCACGGTAAGCCGCATCTTCTGCCTCCAAAGCTAACGCATTGATTTTCTTGCGTTTATCACGTCTAACGCTCCTCTGCACTCTTTTTTGAATAGAACTGTGGTCGGTCCTAAGTTGTTGCTTGACTGAATTGTCAGTAGCCGAGTTTATTTGCTCTTTAATCCTCTTCCGTGCAGTTATCAGAGACCATGTATCATCACTGATAAATAGTTTCCTACCTCGCTGTAGTCTGCCCACAGATGTTTCGCCATACGATAGAAAAGCTTCCTTCAAAATGTTCCATCTGTCATCAATAGAAGAAGCATCTGGCGTTTGTGCATTAGCTACCTCCCGCAATGCGCTAGAAACTGCGCGTATTGTTGATGGTTCTTTGAATCGCGGTAATACACGCTCGTTTTGTGTGCGACAAACAGCAGCGGTTCGCAAGCGAATTTTTGCGATGACAAGTTGGTGAGCGCTGCCTACATCAGCACCACGCTTAGCCCTGACGTCCATGAGACAATTCCTCCATGTTTTGGAGATGGCTATATGGTCAATCTGGTTCCCTGTTCGGCCATCTGGAGATATTCATGTTGCTAAATGGCAAGGTTTGTGTTTGAACAGGGTGCCGCCAATGACAAGCTGACGAAAGTTACAGAACTCTACGAACAACTCACCATTGTCGTTCCTGACACCCAGACCGTGATTGCCCATTAGATGTTCCAATCCAACATTGTCAGACCCAATTTAAGCATTGAGATCCCCCATAATAATTTGTATGTCACCTCTGGGAGGCTTTTTCAAGGGATCGCCAAGCAGGTGGTAAAAGGCGTCCTTAGCATGCTGGTCGGCTGACTCAGTCGGGGCGTAGCACTGAATAATGGATTCAAGTTCACTACCAGAGTAAAGCAGCACAGTTTGGGAACTAGGTGATAAGGTCGTTCTCGTACCGGTCCATCTTGTTTCGGTCAGTCGTAATATCGAAATTCTATATGCGGTCATTTCCCGCTCGACTTCCGTGAGTGTCGTACTACTGCACTCACCCCACATAGTTCGAACGTTCCAAAAACCAATCGTAATCCGTTGTTTGTAGCCAAAAGTCGTTGCCGGTGAATCAGTCCGTGGTATCCGAGGCTCGTTCAATGTTTCGAGTGTAGTTTAGTTTCAGGTATGCAAGTTCTTAAGTTACTCATACTTCGTCCTTACTATTACAAAGGCAATAAAACTAGTTTGAATTTCCTATAATCAAATCTGACTTGATTGTGATGTGATGTTATAAAACATGATAAAATTAGGCATACCCATTTCCAAACTTCACGGTTTCTTAAACGAAAATCTCCGATTTTTTGTATTCTTTATAGTTCGAATTGAATTTTAATTACATTAATGCATCATAAGTAGGAGAAATTTAAGGAAATTTCATATTTGCACGTTTTACCTGCAGAGGAAAATGTGGTAAAAAACTATAGGTCTGGCCACACCTATTGGGTGTCAAAAAGCATTATGAATTGGAATTCGCCAAAAACCTGCTCAAAAATTTAAACGACTTTTTCAAATTTTTGCGTAATGCTTCTTAACATATTATTTTAGGATATCATAAAGTATGAAGTCACTGCGATTTCATCTTCTATACTTTTTTGACCGAAATATAGTGCCAAAGTTATCAACGATGAATCATTATTTGTCAATGAATTTCCGCCCAATTTCGAACAGCTGTTTCGAACATTGTAGAACTGATCAGAACCAAAACATCCTTGGGAACGAAAATTGTTAGTCAATCAAGTTGACAAAATAGACAAAAATTTGTTTTGTGATTGTGGTGCGAAAGAAACGCGTGCACCAGTAGGTAAAGCTGAATGAGCTAAAAGACAACATATATTGTGGACTTGAGCTAAAATAAAATATTCAAAATTCCACATCCAGATGATTTCCTCACCAAATATACGATTTCGGAGTCTTTAAAATTTTGCCTCTCAAATAAATTTCAATCCAAGATGTTCTTGTCAAAATCTTATGTCTTATGTTTATAAGAAATAAACAAATATTCCGACGGATTTAGGCTAAGAGTTTTAAGCAATGAAGGCGGGATTATGGCGGGATTATTTCACTACCCAGTAGCAGTAGTTCCAGCCGGCCAAGGCCCGACGTCGGGCTATCGTGCCATAAAGAAGAAGAAGAAGAAGTAGCGGGAAACGGCGGGGTTTTTTAGTGGGCGGAATTTTTATGAGGCGGGATTTTGAAATGGCGGGATTTTATAATGGCAGGATTTTAAAGTGGCGGGATTTAGTAATGTCGGGATAATGTTCTACGGGGAGGGAGGGATTTTGTTTTTTTGGGATTATACAGGTATCCCTTAAGTATCTCCATTATTTTAACGGTAAATGTGGTAGCGCTTTTCAATATCCAGTCGCGCGATTTATGAAAGAAAAGCGGTATTTTGAATTAGCGGGTTATTGAAATGGCGGGATATTAAATTGGCGGGACTTTGATTAGACGGGATTTCAATTGAGCGGGATTTTAAAATGGCGGGATAATGTATCTCGGGATTTTGAGCGAAAACGGAAATATTATGGGCGGGATAGCGCCCAACCCGATGTATTTAGGGCTTATTGTATAAGGTTTACTGTATACAGGGCCGGCTTTAGGGTGGGGCGAGCGGGGCGGTCGCCCCGGGCGCCAGGTTTAGGGGCGCCGAAACCCGTATTATTAATTTAATTTATTTTTACAAATTTGTTTGTTGCTAAAACAATAAAATTTTTTTAACTGCTGAATTAGTATGATGTAAGAATACTAATGCATGTATGAATGTATATAATACCATCAATTTAACATGCATTCTAATCACAAGTTAACGGGATATTTTTATACAAACGCAGACATGCGACAAGAATTCTATGTGCAATTTCACAACGTTCACTCAAGGCCGCACGACACAAATTGTCACCTGTATCTTTATAGAAATCACGTAAGAATTTAGTTAGGAACTCATAATATCAGATTCCCACTTCAGGAATTGACTGCGTTCCAAAGATAACCTTTAATTAAGAAAAAGCAGTACACAATTTTCATCAATTTTTTTATGTGGATTATGTTTATGCTTTTGTCTTTATTAAACTTAAGGGCGCCAAAAACCTGACGGTTTCTCGGCCGATCGATTGGGCAATCGACTGCCTACAATCGATCTGCCGACCGCACATACATACATTAGGCAATTTATCGGGCAATATGAAATTGACAGTCTCACGGTCCACAAGACACAACACAAAATAGCGAAAATTATATCATTTTTGGTGATGGAAGATGGACATTCATTGCTACCTTTTATGGAGAATGACCGCCACAACCACAGCATGATGAACGACCACAGGTTTATGTAAAAAAATCAGCAACTGAGAACACATGGTTGTCATGCCAGCTTGAACCGAAAATTGCACTGGCAATACGTTCCACACGTCACCTTCCGATTTATTTCGTAATTAAAAAATCTGGCCGATCGATCTGTGGCGCCTCTTACGTTTATTGAAATTTATGTACATAGAAAAGTTTTTGGATTTTTGGTCCGATTAACAGGTTTGACTATATTACAAAGTAGATCGCTGCCGCAGTAATGCATTACCATGGAACGGAAAAGGGGGAATCCCTATTGAATAGTACACATGTCGTCATTTTGCTTATTGCCACCATTTGCCCATGGCTCTCGCCAGGGAAGGTTTTTTTTTTGGCAACTCTTGGCCGTTTCTTGTTGTAAACGTGTGTGGTCCGACCCGAAGAGGCTCGTAACTCCAGTGTGGGAGCGGGCTGCCATTGAGAATGGTCGCCAGTAAGACCACATCAAAGACTTAGTTGACAAAATTCACAGTAGAAACAACGTCGTACGGGCACTGGCCGGGAGCTCCTGGCGCAAGGACAAGGAAACTATATTGGTCACCTTCAGCGCGATAGGTAGAGCAATTCCCAGCTATGCAGCACCGGTGTGGTCCCAAACCATTTCTGACACAACTGGAATAAGATCCAGGCATGTCAGAACGCTGGTCGACGTATCGCTGTCACCTTATGTCGTCCCAGGATCATCTTTATCAAGAAACCAGCATGTTACCAGTGCGTGATCACAATCTCCCTCTGCCTTTACAATATCTGGTCGGTTGCTAACGATCACCCAAACCATCGTCTTTTGGACAATACTCCCCCTCCATGACATTTCACGAGTGGAGTCAGATATCTGAAGAGAGACGTCCAGAGATACAAACGGGTACCTTCGTAAATCCTGTATTGCATTTCACTCAATTCATTGGAAAACTTAAGTGGGTACAGGTGTACCCGTGCCGGTAAATATGTCATATCACAATTTTTTTCTTTTTTCTCTTAAGTATATCCAACCAGAAATCTTAAAAGTAGTTAAAATAACCGAAAACCCTTTACTTTAAGATGTCAGAGTAATTCAACATATTTGGTTTTGGCAAATCGGAAATATTTAAATTTAAAGTGGAAAAGGTACACCTGTACCCCTGTTGGTAGGACTAGGGTTAATATGTATGATGCCACAAAAATTTAAGTGTGTTGTTTGAGGGATAATTTTGTTCTAATTTTGTGGTCTCCGAAGGTATTGCATTTTAGAGCAAACATTGTTGTCTTTTCTCGCTCAATTAAATTTACTAAAACTACTTAAAAAATAGAAAAGTTTATAAACGTATGTATTTGTAAAATTAGTAACATAATGAACGTTTAAATGTTGGTGATTCAAAAATGAATCGGTGGTACCTACATTGTATAACCTGTAGTAATGCGAAATAGCCAGGTTTCCCCAAACAACCCATTTCTAACCACGGTCGAAATTACAAAATGAAATGGATTTATGTTTTGAAAAATATACGTAAAATCGATATTGATACCGTATTTAGAACCATCGGCAAGTGCCTTTTCGCAGGGACCAGAGTATGTGAATCATCAGGAACGTAGACATTGGAACTGCCCATCTTTCCTTAATTTTCGTCAATTTCGCAATTGAAGATAGCAGTGTACTCTTGGAAATGATTACTAATTTGAAACATTTTAACGTCGAAAAAGATGAATGGAAAAGTGCAACCTACTTAAGTGGGATTTGCTATCGTCTTCCCATTCAACATAATGAAGGTTTGTGAGCTAATATGTATGGTTCCTTATGTTTCGCCGACGTGAGATTGCCTGTTTTTATTTTTGAACGATGAACTGGCAAAGTATTTTGTGGTTTAATTTAAAAATTGAAAAATGAACACTACAATAGATCCTGCAATAGATCTACTCTTTCTTACACAAAACTCGCTTTTTTATAATATTAAAGTAATAATAATTTTCTAGGACGAATTATGAAAAAATGTGAAGAGGCATACTTTTCTGTTTGCTTTAAGCAATCAATTGATTGGGAAGGGGCAAATTAACGTGAAGGTTAAAAGAGTTAAACGTGGATAGTTTCAATAGCGGCGGGGCAACGGAGAAAAATATTTCTAAAAAACGTTAAAGTTCAAGTTCTATTGCAATTTTTTCGTGTATAGAAACTATAAGGGGCGCTTCTTTCAAGTTCGCCCCGGGCGCCGTTACACCTAAAGCCGGCCCTGACTGTATAAATTTAGTATGACTTGATTCGTTCTAACGTTGTAATATTTTCCAGAAGTTAATGTAACCATACTTCGAGTGAAGAGTTTTTATTAGAATACCTACCTTCATTCATAGTATTATGTAAATCATTCCCGTCTAGACCTTATACTATCATCACACAGGTTTATGTGTTAATTAACTTGCACCACCTCGTATCTTTTCGAAAACCATAAAAGTGTTGCAAAAGTAACTGTAAAGTTTTTACCGTCGTCATCTCCATAGTTCTTCCAAAGAGCGCTTAGAATAAATATATCTTTTTTACTACAATCCTTTCTGTTCCTTATATGGTATTTCATTGTATGTATAGAGATACAGTCTACCCTACCCTCTACCGGAAATACAATACTTCTGTGTGACGGTTGCTAAACTTTTGTTAAGATAGAATAGAGTGAAGCATACACCACAACACACTCTGCACTAGATTGCTAGAGGGGGGCGGAAAAAAGCCAGAGTAAAATAGTAACATTTGAAATCATACCGGCCATTTCGTCTGCCAGAATATATGTATGGTAAAAGAATGGGTTTTTATCGTAGCTCCTTGCTTTTGGCATTGCCATCAGCATAAAAATAAAATATAGCCACAAAGTGCTTACGTAAACTAAACATTTCAGACCAACTTTCATACTATGCCAAACCGTCAAATATCTTATCTTTATCGACATGTACATGCATATGGTGTGGTGTGCACTGAAACTGACGATGACGACGTCGTCGTATCTGTCATAACATCCTGCCTGCGAGTGTCTGACTCAGTCTCAGATATTTTTGTCTAAGACACAACGCCGACGAAAACTGAACATTTACCTTTGCCTTGTGCATAACCGCTACGACAAGAGTGTTGATGTATGCAAAGTTTAAAAGGAAGAAAGGGTGTAAGGTAGAATTTCAATTGACGCAATAACTTCGGCTGTTAGTGAATGGAAAAGGGTCTCGGTTTTCTTGACAAAACGTCCATGAAGATATTACGGATACGACTGTGTTTTGGTAAGGATTTAAGTTTCTGGAGGCAACTATCGATAGATCACAGAACCTATAAATGGATGTGGGTAACTGTTATTTTAGTATAATATGTATTAAGAATGGTGACTAAGCTTTAGTAAGTGCTACGGAAAGCGAAAGTATGAATACTACAATAATACACTCTACGCGCAGGGGCGGCGCATTGCGAGGAGGCCCCGAACAAAAGCCAAAAGAAAAATGTCTAAAACTGTAAAAAAAACTAGGGGGCTTCGCCCCCTGCTCGCTACGCTCGCCAACATCCGAGGGTGAGGCTAATTTCGGGCGCGGCCGAAATTTAGATACCCTTCGCTCTCCTTGGGCTAAAAGTTATTTTCGGGGGTACCTATGGCTTGCCCCCTCGTAATTTTTCTTTTAAAATTTTATTGGGGTTGCGGGAGCATGACCCCACAGTACGATTCCATTCGTTTGAACTTTTTTGATGCTTTGGTAAAGACACATTAATTCAAGGTTTTGTGAAATTGGTGCAAAAAATGTTTCTTAGAAGAACCAAAATGGGGTTTGGGTTTGTATGGCCACCCCATGACCCTATGGTCAGATTTGATCAATTCTTAAATATGTTTTGTGTCATCAAGAGAAACACGTGTTTGTGTAATTTGGTTGAAATTGGTGCACAAATAAAAAAGTTTTTCTTAGAAGAATCTAATTTGGGGGGTTGGGTTTGTATGACCCCATGGTCCGATTTGATCCATTCTGACATATGTTTCTTGTTGTCAATAGAAATACATCTGTATGAAATTTGGTTGAAATTGCTACACAAATAAAAAAGGTTTTCTTAGAAGAACCTAATTTGGGGCGTTGGGTTTGTATGGCAGCCCCATGACCCCATTATCCGATTTGATCCATTCTTAGGTATGTTTTGTGTCATCAAGAGAAACACATTTGTGTGAAATTTAGTTGAAATTGGTGCACAAATAAAAAAGTTTTTCTTAGAAGAACCTAATTTGGGGGTTAGGTTTGTATGGCAGCCCCATGACCTCATGGTCCGATTTGATCCATTCTGACTTATGTTTCGTGTTGTCAATAGAAATACATTTGTGTAAAATTTGGTTGAAATTAGTACTCAAATCAAAAAGTTTTTCTTAGAAGAACATAATTTGGGGAGTTGGGTTTGTATGGCAGCCCCATGACCCCATTTTTCGATTTTACCGATTCAAACATACAAATTGCCTGCAGGAAAAAGAAGCATATGTGCGAAATTTCAGCTTCATAGCGTATAAATTGGCCGAGTAAAACGCGTCGCAACAGACAGACAGACAGACAGACGGACATCGCCCAATCGACTCCCCAAGTCATGCTGATCATATATGTATACTTTTTATATGGTCGGAGATGCTTCCTTCAATGCGTTACAAACTTCATGACAAAGTGAATAAACCCTTTCACTCTATGAGCGAAGGGTATAAAAATACTTCAAATCCTCTGATATTTCTCTTGGCCAACCCAAACGAGTAAACTTGTTAATTTTTGAATAAACAGGGTCTAACTGTTGAGCAAGTTTGATGTCCTCACTACTAAGTGGACAACTCCTATCTGCTCTGAATCGATTGATAGATTCTTCTTCCACTTGAGTTTCAATCGACAATGGTAACCTTGAGAGACCATCAGCGTGGCTCATTTCTTTTGCGGGACGATATTGGAAAGTATACGAATACATTATATACTATATATATTATATATATTAATACATTGTCGTGCTCTGTGGCCGTGATCGTTCGGTCGCCACTCTGTGAAATAGACACTCATAGAGAAACGAGTTTCCAAACTCGGCACGACTCGTCGCAAGTTTATTATTCAGAAGAAGATGATAAGAAATATTCTTATCGTAGAATAATAAACTAACAATGCGACTAGGAAGTGGTATGGCTGACAACCGTATCACACTCCGAATTCAGTTGTCTTTGTAACGTTGGTGACTACACACGGTAGTCATCAACGCACCATGCTCCACTAGGAGTTACGGTAATAAAGAGAGAGATACGAATACATAGACCAGTGGCGTAGATAGCTTTTCGGAGGGGGAGGGGATCTGTAGTCCGGATTTTTTTTCAGCACAGGAGAAATGCATTAAAATCAGGGGTTCTAAATAAGGAATATAAGGATTAGTCACCATCTTCTTTCTATGGTTTTCTAAGGAATAAAAATTTTCTTTAGTTGTTTGAGGTCTGCCGACGAGATCGAATAATGGGCTGGTTTTCAAAGTGTTTCAATTTTGCTTGTTTAGCGGAGATTCGGGAGGAGTAGGTTTGACACCGCAAAGCAAGTTCATCTAACAACGTGGCACTAGAGATCAGATGTGTAGTTTTCATAATTCCCACCATATACCTACAGTATTGTTGAAGCAAGTTAGTCCAGCATGTGCAGTAATGCTGCTCAATTAGAACCCTATTGTACCACTAGATATCAGTATTCTCACTTTATTGCAATCGCAATAGATTTGCTGCGATTTTTACGAAATATTGTAATCTACTGCACCACTTCATTTCTGTTCGAATGTACTGCGATTTGGCAACAGCCAGTAACAGAAAAGTTTCGATCATTTTTTCTCACATACAAAGAGGTCATTTGTTTCATTTGTATTTTCCTGCAAAATTTTAAATATTAGAGGGTTCCCATCTCCGCGGAGAGTCGAAAGAAACACCAAATAACGAGAATATAAATCCCAGTTCAGGAGGTATTCTATAACGCTTCTCAGCCAAAGAAGCTTGAAATAGACTGGACGCGTCAGCATCGGTATCAACAGAAACATTTCACATTTCAATTTAGAATACACGCATTTGCCTTTGATGACTCACATTGAGAGCAGCGGCAGAAGCAGAAAAAATGCTGTCAATGTGGGTCATCAAAGCAAATGCGTGTGTTCTAAATTGAAATGTTTCTGCTGATGCTGATGCCGATGCTGACACGTCAAATGTATTTCAAACAAGAGGGCTAACGTGTCAAATTTCCTATTGCGTGTATGATACGCTGCGCGGAGTTTGCCCAACCCAACGCAAAAGATCGGTCCAATATCGATAAATTGGATTGCCCCCGGGTTTTGTCGCACTATCAGAAAAACACCGCTTGAAGAAAACCAAATATCATATACGCTCATTATACGCTTGGAATTTACGAAATTTAAGCTAAGGCAGTAACAATTAAGCAATTGAAAATACTGTAAAAGGGGTAAATTCCGAATTCCCCGTGTGAATGGCATTTTGGTAGATATTGCTATGCGAAATTTAGCTACCAAATTAATAGCAAAGAACTAAATTTATATTAAAAATATGTGATCTGAGAGGGGGATCAATCCCCTTGATCCCCCCCTTATCTACGCCACTGACATAGACAGTATTACTGCCCATCGTTGCAGTCTAGATGCTGAGACAGTAGACGTACCTTTACTCGGACTAAAAATTTCTCGAAGCGCCTGCGAATCTGAACAAATTGTAAATTTCTGTCCATATATACATATTTATGGGATTTTTTTATTGCAAAAATGATTGCTTAAGCTTCGCGGTGAAGCTGCGAATAATTTCTTTCTGCTGTCGACAGTGTACACGATGCACAAATAACTGGTTTTTCTACAGAACCTACTACGTGTGACAAAACCGCACCTACTCCGTAAGGACTTGCATCTGCCGAAAATACTATAGGCTTCTTCGGATCGTACAGTTCCAGTAAATTATTAGACAAAAGAAGGGTTTTGCTTCGTTCGAATGCATTCTGACATTCTGACGACCATTCGAATTTTACATCCTCTTTTCAAAAGGCGATATAGCTGCTGCAATTCGGTAGACAAGTTTGGAATAAAATTCCCATAATAATTTATTAACCCCAAATAAGCTTGAAGCTGTGATAAGTTTTCAGGAGGGTTAGCTTTTGATATTGCTAGCACTTTGTCCTCAATTGGACGAATACCATCTCCCGAAATTAAAAATAACAGGCACGACAATCCAGCATTGGAATAAGGCCGCAGGATGTGTTAGTGACATCCTATTTCCAAGATCTTATCTGCTTTTTATTGAGGTAATGAGATCAGCATCACGCTCAGCAGTGTTATTTATCGCCATAAATGGGTACTCGTTTAACATCTGAGTGAGATCATAGACCGTCACAAGCTCGTGAGTTCGAAAAACACCATGATCCACGGTGAGAGACGAACTCATGACCCTGTGCACCGAAGGTGCGCGCACTAACCGCTAGACCAGCCAGACTCTCCCGAAATTACATGCCCTAAAAACAAGACTGACTTCTCAAAAAATTTGCATTTTTGTAAATTGATACAAATGTTATGAGAATCTAAACGCTTCAATACTTCTAATAAGCTTTCTTTGCATTCTATGAACGAACTTGCTCCAATGATTATGTCGTCTAGATACGACTGAACCCCTGTTATGCCTAGCAGCACCTGATCGATGACGGATTGAAAAATTGATGGTGCACTAGAAACACCAAATGGTAAACGTTTATATCTAAACAAACCGTGATGAGTATTTACAGTTAAGTATTGCTTTGATTTTTCAGAAACTCTTAACTGCAAATATGCGCCTGATAAATCAATGACACAATAATACGATGAATTTGACTGATTAGCGAACAAATCGTCGATTCTTGGTAGTGAGTAATGTTCTGTCTGTATACAGGGTGTCCGGAAACTGCCGCATAAAGGCACCGGATTATGATTCCTCAGTTGATTTCCAGCAAAAAAGTTGTACGGAACTTACCCCCAGCTTAATCCTTTAGCTGCCTCAGGCATTTAAAGAATTTTGAAAAAATCATTTTCTTGCATGACTGAAAGCCTAATATCTCCAAAGCTAGACCAGCTAGAATAATGAAATAAAATGATTATTACAGCCAAGAAATTTACCTGTAAAATAAAACTTACCACACTAAAATCGGATAAGAGTTTTGGTTTTTACAGAGCTTCAAAATCAACTCTGCGTGATTTGACCCAAAAGCAATCTTTTTTTCCATCTCAATTTTCTCCAACTTCTGCCAAGGTGAGGTGCTTGTACGATTCTTTTAAAAATTGGCGCATATTCTTACGATCATATCTTTCTTACATCATTTTATTCTAGCTCCATTATTTCTAACAGTTTTAGTACCTTAAGTGCAGAAAATTAGGGTTAATTTTGGCTCGATTTCGACATACTTTGAATAGATTTTACCAATATTGCAGATCTTTAGGGGCAGTGTGAATTGAATTGTATTGAATTCGGGATAAAATTAACCCTAGTTTTCCACACTTAACGTATAAAAACTGTTAGAAGTAATAGAGCTAGATTAAAATGATGTAAGAAAGATATGATTGTAAAGGTTTGTGTTCGTAGAGGCGACTCATGGGATCATCGCTCAGCGACCGAAGCTAAGCCACTGCTTTTGATCACTAAATTGGTATATTTTCTATACAGATATGTTCCTTTAGTTCATAGACGATACTAGGAAAGTATAACCATTCAAAAAATATTTAAATACCGCTCGAAATTGGATGCAAAACTACGATCGCTGAGCGATCATGGGATATCATGGGATATGAGTCGTCTCTACGAACACAAACATTAAGACTATGCGCCAATTTTTAAAAGAATCGTACAAGCACCTCACCTTGGCAGAAGTTGGAGAGAATTGAGATGGAAAAAGATTGTTTTTGGGTCAAATCACGCAAATTTGCCTTTGAAGCTCTGTAGAAACCAAACCTCTTATCCGATTTTAGTGTGGTTACTTTTATTTTACAGGTAAATTTTATTTCACTATTCTAGCTGGTCTATCTTTGGAGATATTAGCCTTTAAGTCGTGCAAGAAAATGATTTTTTCAAAAAATTTTAAATGCCTGTGGCAGCTAAAGGGTTAAGCTGAGAGGGCATGTTCCGTACAACTTTTTTCCTGGAAATGAACTGAGGAATCATAATCCGGTGCGTTTATGCGCCAGTTTCCGGACACCCTGTATAGCGATTGATTGTTACATTGCAATCAATACAAATTCTTACTTTTTTGAATTACATATCCCGCGTCAGCATCAGCATCGGCAGAGGCATCGGCATCAGCAGAAAAATTCAATTCAATTTAGAACACACGCATTTGCCTTTGATGACCCACAATGACAGCAGCGGCAGAAGCAGAAAAATGCCAGCTGATCCACCTGTCAGTTTTTTATATGAGGATTCGTTAACCAAACCTACACGGGATAACCAAAAAACCTATCCTATCCGGCCTAATAAAACCTTAAAACATATTTCCATATGGCCCAATTTATAACTTAATTTATCCCGTCGAAAAAACCAACATAAATAAGACCACCTACCCCAACTTTGATCGCGCTCCTTCCGCTGACGAATGAAATAAACAAAATCCTCTGAATTCCGACCACCAACACTCTATACACAAGCTCGCAATTCTTGGACACTATGTACCTCTATACAAAAAATCAGCAGTGTAGTAGTTCTAAAACAGTTACACACAGGTTTCTACCATTTCAAGTCCATGCTTTGGCGATTAAGTGTCATGTCTCGTCTACGTGAAGAAGTGAATGCAGTTGGTTTAGTGCAGGACGCAAACCTACATCCTGCAATATGTGCTATGCCATATATACTATGTAAAAAGCACTCGCTTTTTTTGAGCGATGCCAACACGAAGCACGAACGATAAAACTGTAACACACCCCAAACCCAATTGCAACGGATGAGGATGAATCAAAAAAAGAATCCTCTGCGTTTAGTTTCGCTTGTAAATACACCGGAACAGCAGTAGTGGACACATGACAAAAGGATACATTGCAGGAATGCATAGGAATGAGAAAAGAAAACACATTCAAGCACAAGGCTTAGTGTCATACGGTCAGGAAGGAATTCCAAACGTAGGTATGCTATTATAGTTGTCAGGATAGAGGGTGCAGTGAGGGTCGAAGAAAGTAATGGAAAAACTGTTGGTTTTACTATACATACATCAGGAAGACGAGCGTGTGAAACGGCAAACTGTGCTGTTGGGATTGGGACCGTGAAAAAGTTTTACGAAAGATCTCTGACCTGACTCTTTATTTGTCCGGAGGTGTGTTTCTTTTTTCAAAATGATGTTACAAATGATTAAGTCTAGAGACGTATATAATGTCTGGAAATGGATAGAATGGGTATATTGAAATAAGTTCCGGAAATTAATTATATGAATTTGTTGTTCTTGGAAGTGGGTTAAGAACTATAACCATTTATTTTAAACACAGTGTGTCCAGCATGTACTTACACGATGGTAATATGTAGGGTAATATGTCTAAACCCACATTTATGATTTATTCCTGCGTCAGTCATTGCACTAAAATACCAAAGTATGACAAATAAGCACTGACAACACATTATCCATATACGTAATTTCAATTTAATAACGATCCATAGACCAAAAAAAAATTAACAATAAATCCACACATATACCAATACATTTATGTATAACCACATTTTAAATTTCCATAAAAAACCATATCCTCTTTTTAATTGTCACATTCCAAACTATCAGTTTGTTGTCAATTACATTTATTATGCGACCACACATCCCATTGATTCACACGATAACTTGAACATGGTCTTGCATCATACTAAATTGACCATTCATCACGTTATTCAACTCAACTCCAACTCATTCCCAATTGTATCCATCAAACGAACTTAGCTTGAATCATACAAATTTACTTGGACCAACTTCAGTCTTCATTATAATTTACTCGGGCAATAAAAGTTACTGGGACGAAACTATCCATTCATCCAGCAGCTCGTCAGTTTGTCCTTATCGTGGTGGTACGCGTTCATTAAATTATCCGCACAAAGTACATCAATTAACGTTTCGAAATGTAATTAAACAGATTCACTAATGACTGTAAGTCCTCGTCAGTAATATTTCCATCACACATATACGAGATAGTTTTGGACTGAAATACAACTTTGCTCTATACTCGAGCACATATGAGCCGGTCGGAATCCTGTCCAGGAATTGTAACTTAACTTGCATTTCCACCACCCGCCAAAACATCATCCCACACAGTCCTGTCCCGTTCGATGCGGATAACGCAATCGGGACAGTGCGTCCATGTCGCCTATCTATATGGTTATGTCGGGTCGTCCTGATGTCCGGTGGGATGTTGTATGTGTCTATTCGCAGACGTATAAGGACGATCGCCGACATAGTGAGCCAAACCCTCTGGGTTAAGCCAATAAATGAAATCAATCGTGAAATCGCTTCTGAATTTATTACTTTCGGCCAGAATACAATTCAGAATATGACAAATGACCGTGTACTATCGTCCTAGATTGTGGCTACTAAATTAAATTCAATTTTATCGAGATTTACTCTTCACATACACATCTCTCTTCCGTCTCTGCTGCATGCAAAACGCTTTGTAGATTATATGCGACTTGGTGGACTGTATAGAAGAGTAATTTACATGTCCCAGTCGATTTGCCTGACGGTGTTGTCTAGTCGGGAAAATTTGCAGGATATCTATAAAATTTGGTCCAAGGATCTGTTGTAGGCCGCGGGTCGTCCTGTGATAGTGATAGTATATAAACATGTAATCGTTATAGGCTAGGTAATGTGATTTAAAACGATTTGCCCGAAATAGAATAACAATCGACCATGATATTAGGGAGAGCGATGAATGGTATTCTGCACAGTAATTTTCAATCAGAAGTATATCATCAAGGCAAACAAGCGGAAAATTCAGCGTGACAAATGAATAAATTGATTTATTGGTGAGAATTTAATTTTAAGGGATTTCTGAGAGTATTTGGGAATTAATATGAAGATATTCCAGGACAATAGAATTTTTTGTAGATAATTTGGTTCTTCTTTCCAACTTTTTTTTTTAAATAAACAACAGGTGAGCAATAAGTCAGAACCGCGAATCAACATGTTCGTATAGTTTTGAGAAAAATAAACATTTTTTCATTTAGCTAAAATTTAACGTTGTTGTTGTATAAGCGATTTATGAGATTTTTTTCCCTGAATCGAGTGATTTTGGCAGCACTTGGTCGCAGTGGCGAAATTCAGGGCCGGATTTCCCATATGGGCAACAGCCCGGGGCGGCAAATTTTGAAGGGCGACATCTTTCTGAAACTTTCATACTTTCCATTCATTCGGTGAAACGAGCATTTCGAGCATATGAAGAGGCAACTTACATAATTTGAAAAAAAAAATCGGCTTTGCTACCCTAGATATCTTCAGTCTAGAAGTTGCATCTCCCTTGTTTCTACAATCAGACTATTTATCGATTAATCTGGATTTCCCAAATTGTTCAAGATGAATTAAGCTAACATTTCTTCTAAAATCGGAGTAAAATCCGGTTGAAAAATTAAATGTTCATAAACAATTTATTGACATTGTCGTGCTCTGTGGCCGTGATCGTTCGGTCGCCACTCTGTGAAATAGACGCTCATAGAGAAACGAGTTTCCAAACTCGGCACGACTCGTCGCAAGTTTATTATTCAGAAGAAGATGATAAGAAATATTCTTATCGTAGGTAGAATAATAAACTAACATTGCGACTAGGAAGTGGTATGGCTGACAACCGTATCATACTCCGAATTCAGTTGTCTTTGTAACGTTGATGACTACACACGGTTGTCATCAACGCACCATGCTCGATTAGGAGTTACGGTAACCAAGAGTGAAACAATTAATTAATAAGCCTGAAATCAATATTCCAGCCGGAATAAATTCACGATATGAGAAATTCAGCAATACGGTAAAAAGCGAATCGAGTCATAAGACGATCAGACGATGAGAGGCCGAACTAATTGACTCGGGGCAGTCCCATAAGCTTCTTGAGTGGCCCCCCTAGTAAAAGCCGCTGTGTACATATTTTTAGGTTTTAATTGTCTGATTTTGAAAACTGGTGCTGAAGTATCTATGGAGTGCTCTATTATTTGGTACTCTAAACGGCGGTTTGGCCCATGGGCGTAGCCAGGATTTCGGTCAGGGGCGGGGGAGCAAGCTCGAAATTTTTTCACCATCAAGATTTTCTTAGAAGCTAAAATCGTTGGTAGCGAAAATATTGTTAGGCAAAATTTAGAGTAGTCTGGCTGGTGTAATGGTTAGTGCGCACACCTTTGGTGCACAGGGCATAGGTTCGAGACTCGCCGTGAACAAATTCAGTTTAAGGTGTTTTTCGAACTCACGCCCCTTGTGATGAACTATGATCTCACTCAGATGTTAAACGAGTACCCATTTATGGAGATAAAAAACATTGCTGAGCGTGTTGTTGATCTCAACACCTCAACAAAAAAGCAGTTAGGATCTTCCGAATTGGATGTCACTAACACATCTGCGACCTTAGTCCAATGTTGGACTGTCGCGACCAGGCACGTAGCCAGGGGAGGGGTCCATGGGGTCCGGACCCCTCCCGAAATGTTTTCAATTACATATAACGGAATTTTTAGTGATTACAGTATAAAATATCAAAATATTCAGGTGGTAACATATTTTTCTCCAAATTCTGTGGGACTGAACATCATAAAAAATATCCGACATGGAAAATTTATTGGTTTAAGGGAGGTTTTCTTTTCAAAACTAGATAAATCCGAATATCAATACACACTTCTCTGAACACAACCCTTCAAAATAAATTGCGCGGAATCTATGCAAAAAATGTCTGTTGTCGAAAATTATTATTCACTCTGATTTTATTTATTGGACGTATGGACGTGTTTTCATGCGAGCTTGGAACTTTAAACTTTCCGCTGCGCAGGTTCTGAGCATTGCTACAAAAATAGAGAATGCGATAAAATAGTCTTTAAACAGCTTTTTTTTTTCAAGGAAACAATTTCTTTGAAAATTTTGACTAATATCAATCGTGAAGGTACGTGATGACTTGTGTTTTTTTTTTTTAAACAAAAATAATTACGTGCGATTATCGGCCCTTTGGGTCGAGTGAAAGATAAGCTCCCAAATATATTTTGCGCATGGCGATTGTTGGACTAAACGGAAACTTAGCTCTGGCTCGCCTAAGCTAATCGCGGAGATATAAAGGTACATGAAGCCCGTAGACAAGGAATGAAGTGAGAGTTTGCATCTGTTACTTTTATTGAAAAACGGAATATATACGTAGTAGAATCCAAAATTGTTGAGAAAAACACAATTCCAGTTATCCGATTGAATTTATTTAAGTTTTATTTTCCAATGTAACTCCCTTTTACTTCAATACAACGATAGGATCGTTTAATAAGATCCTGCATCCCTTTCAAAAAGTAGTCAGCGGGTTTGTCTTGAAAATGGTCCAAAACAGCATCTTTCAGTTCCTTCTTAGTCTCAAATTTTCGTCCTCGGAGGTCCTTTGGGAACAGGAAGTAGTCACTTGGGGCCAGGTCTGGGCTGTACGGGGGTGTTCAATTTCTTCAAAGCCGCATTTGACCACAGCAGCCTTGGCCACCGCGGCGGTGTGAACTGGTGCATTGTCGTGAAGAAGCAGCACCCCTTTCGCCAGTTTTCCATACCGTTTCTCCACGATGTTGGCCCTTAATTGGGTCAAAAGGTCTGCATAATATTTCCCTGTTACTGATGTGCCCTCTTCCTTGAAGTCAATCATTATAATTCCCTTGGAATCCCAGAAGATGGTGGTCATGATCTTTTTCCGGCTCTGCTGCACCTTCGCCTTCTTGGGGCGCTCCTCATAAGGCCTCCTCCATTCCATGGACGCCTTTTTGGTCGTGGGATCATAGTAAAGGACCATTGTTTCGTCTCCTGTCACAATTCTGTTGATAATTGCATCCGAGTCGGCGCGACACAGCTCCAAAAAGTCTTTCGAACATTTCATCCGCTGCTTCATTTGATCTGCTGAGAGGAGTTTCGGGATCCATCTTGCCGAGATCTTCCTCCTCCCCAAATGGTCGGTAATAATTCTTTCGACGGTGGTTTTTGATAGACTTGTCCTTTCTGCAATCTCTGATAACTTTAGCCGCCGATCACTCAATACAACTTCCTCGACTAATTGGACGTTTTCTTCGGTGGTCTCAGTTATTGCGCGTCCGGTGCGGGGTTCATCAAAAACATTCGTCCTTCCTCGCTTGAATTCCAAAATCCACCGGTAAATAGTCGCCTGGGATGGTGAAGAGTTGCCGTACACGGATATGAGTTCATTTCGAATCTGGGACGCCGTGTATCCTTTCAAAAAAAGGAATTCAATGGCCCCGCGGTACTTGATCTGCTCCATTTCAAATACGAAATCAGAATGCGACAAAAATAATTACCTAGCCGGGCCCTTGATTGCACAATTGAACTCATGTTTAGTCCTGTTA
Source organism: Microchrysa polita (assembly GCA_949715475.1). Taxonomy (NCBI): domain Eukaryota; kingdom Metazoa; phylum Arthropoda; class Insecta; order Diptera; family Stratiomyidae; genus Microchrysa; species Microchrysa polita. The sequence continues at coordinate 17,203,547 of OX454415.1, forward strand.
TGACCGAAGAGTTGTTCCATCGAATAGCGGTAAAATGAATTCAATCGGATAACTGTAAGTGTATTTTTCTCAACAATTTTGGATTCTACTACGTACGCCTGCTTTAATAGTCTGTGCAAGTAATAGTTATGTAGTTAAGCCTTTTTTATGACCAAACGCTCAAGTTTTAACGAAGCAAAACAATTTTAAAGATACAAATGGTAAAAATTAGTTTTTCTAATTAGTCTCCCCTACACCACTGTATGCATTTTCGCCACCTCCCGGCAAGGTTTTGGATATCTTTTTCGTAAAAATCTCGCGGCTTTTCACGGACCCATTCTCACACAAACAATTTTATTTCTTCATAGCTTTTGATGGAACTTTCTCAATTCGTTCAATGCTGTAGAAGATGTGTACAAACTTCCGAGCGCCAGAATTTATACTTAATATTCAGAGGTTTTAGCACTCATCTGCCTGAGATTTTCGGTAGACTAGCCGCTCATGAATATTTTCCCCAATACTTCTTACGTTTATGCCCAACGATACATGACTGGGGAGTCATGTAGCGTACCCTACTTCGTCGGTCTTCCACAATGAGTTTTTCAACGGTAGCGGCGCTTACGTTTTCATCGGTGACACTAGGTGGCGCGCATGTGGCAACTTTCCCTCAACTTTTCGGCCTTTTCAAAACATTCATACACATGGGTTTTAGAGAGGCACTCATTCTGGAACTTCGCAGAAACTTATCAAAAAGAACTAGTTTTTGATAAGTTTCCGCGGATTTTATATTTGCTTTGACTAAAAAACAAATAATGATGCGTTCTGCAAGAGGCACTGGTACATCCTTTTCACTCATGATTGTTATAATTACACCAAAAAGTCATTTTACGCGGTTCCAGCTATTCTCAACGTTTCATAACATACCAGTCTAATATTTAGTGTATCCACTTTTTCAACAATAAATTTGTAGTGCGTCTTAAAATTCCGTTGGACCCCTCCCGAAACAAAATCCTGGCTACGTCCCTGGTCGCGACTGTTTTTTTTTAGTTTTAGAGCTAAATTTGAGGAAAGGACAGTCGAAAATGATTTTCTGCACCATTTACCGAAAAATGGCCCCCGAACGTGTTTAGACTTTTATTGGTGATTCTGATTACATTCAACTGGCCTCCGATTCTGCTTTTCAGACCGTATAGCTCATCTTTATACAGTGCTATATTTTTGGCTTTTGGACTGCATATTCCACTTGTGAGATCAATGTCCGTTTTAAATTCTGGCTTTGCTGGATTCTACAGAATCGCATCTCCTGCTGAAATATACCGAGAAGCCTCTTATCTCACATCCACAGCATCCATAGAAAGAAACAGTATCCGACAGTCGGTTGGAGACATTTAGGGATACATGCTTTTCCTCTTCCTTAAAACAGGAGCCCAAGCCCTTAAGCTGTTTTTCCTCTTCCAAATAGAAGCCCAAGCGCTTCAGATGCTCCTCTATCCTCTTTATTCAACTGGGAGTCCGATCTCTTTAGCTGCTCTACCCAGCTGCTCCTCTACAATAACATCGGGAGTCCTAACTTACCCCTTCCCAGAATGAAATCTCACAGTAAAGTTTATAGCGAAGTTGGGCAGGATTGCATCCTTTTTCCAATAGTAGTATTTTGCTGATCCGACTTTATTTAAAGGGACGCCGTGGAGCTTGTATGATGAAGTTTCGACATTTAAGTACTCTCGCACAAAATCTCTGGATCTCGAGAAGGAGTTAAATGCAGCCAGGTTAAAGAACAAATTAAACAAAACCAAAGTGCCTTGTCTGAGTGGAAATTTAACTCCCCATAAATATTAATTTATCTATTTAGACCGTTGATGGCGGTATCAAGAGCATTCCACAGCCAAGTGCTTATGGTGGGTTGTCCAAAATTTTGCAAACCAGATTGTAAAAACAAAGCTGTTGTAAGGGAGCAGTACTTGGAAAGCTGTAACTGCAGAAAACCAGCAAACAATGGTCAAGACTTAAGATCTTAGCTAAGCTAGCGAATTAAAATTAAAACAGGCCGAACAAATTTCACGCTAGATCTCTGAATGAATAGTGTTCGACTGAAAAACTGTGGTCAAATTAGGAGACATTGCGAGAAACCGTATACGTTATGAAACGTAAGTGCAGTCGATACTCTATTTTCCACAAGTGGTTAGTAGTAGTAATAATGAAAGTTTTTTCGCACTTGGCATTGCATCTTATTTTAAATAGCAAACAAATAAATAATTTTTCCAGATATTTAAGGTTCATGTTTTAGGGCTTTAAAGGCTTGTTCACGTTTCAAAGTAGTCTGGGCTCACATAAAATTGTTCACCATTCACGTTTGGCACAGTTCACGCTTACGCGAGTCTACTGTATGTATAGACATTAACCTTCGGGCGGGCGCAATGCATCTGACAGATTAAGTGGCCAGTTTTTGTTGCGCCAATCAGCGATACGAAAAGGGAGAGATCTGAAACTCACAGTAGCTTAATCTTTATCGATCAACTATCCAAAGCAGTTTTCAGTTTCTATCTACCGTATGTTTGAGGGGCGGGAGGGGATGAAATAATCTCTCAGATGTATTGCGCCCGATTGTGTTATTTTCTCCTTTTCTATGAAAATTTCCACATGTTATACTCTTCACATTGCGTAATAACGTTGTGTTGACTTTTAGGTTCACCAAATCGTTCAATAGTGTGTTTTTAGTAAAATTAGCTCACATTTTTTAAGCGGTCGAGTTGTTGGAGGTTTTTCAAATATTGAAGCGATTGAAAGCGGAATATTCTTAGAAAATTGAAAATGTAAAGGGTATCAAACTTTGTGAGCCAGTTTTTGTTTCTAAAATTTCGTAGAACTGTTTCAAAAAGACAATGCAACAATAAATAACAGTCTAAAATATACAGAAACTTAGTTTCATCCCTTTTTCTGCACTTAATCTGTCAGATGCATTGCGCCCGATCGTGTTAGGATTAGTATTGCGCCCGCCGGAAGGTTAAAAAGGGATATCCAAAGCGCTCAGGATTGCTGTAAATTTGGACGAAATAGAATAGAATTAGGTCCAAATGTATGTTGTATGTTGATTACTTTGTAACGTAGAAGAACGGCTTGTAATAAATTGGTACTTATATGGAAATGTTACTGTGTGGTTTTTAGAACATGTAAACTCAAACAAAAATGCAAAAAAGTGCATCGGGAAAAAATACTGATGATAGACTTTTTTTCTTTCAGTATTATTTATATTCAATTCAATACAAAAAAATCAACGGCCAGGGGGGGGGGCAGGGAGGGACGACCGCCTATGGTTTGGCCACCACTCTGCGACACTAGTTTTCTACGATGCATTGCGGAACGTTCTAACAAAAACTTGCAGTATCAGTACGATAGGCATCGACAATTCCTTATGACAGAGAGTGACAGTAAAGACAAAATTGATCGTTTGGAGGTCAATATCTAGGGACGCGGGAGCGTCCCGCACGCCAAAGAAAAACGAAGAAATTTGAACAAATAAAAAGTGAGAAGCGACTAAGACTATGTTTACACGACGGAACAAGTACGGGTTTTCGGACCTCTGTAGCTCGGACCCTGGTTGGTCCTGAGTCTTCAAATTCGGTAAGCGTTGTCGCTCGCGCCGTCTTACGAAGTGTAGAAAATTTCAAGATGATACGATAAGAAACACCGGAGATATAAGAGTTTGAAAATCGTATTTTTTCAAAAATCTTGTTCTCGTCGTTCTCGTTGTTCTTGTTGTTCTTGTCGTTCATTGACAGGGCTACAGCCTTGCAGAGGGCATCTCGGGATTTGGTCTCTTTTCCCATTGATAGAGTCTGTCGTGAAGGTGTGCATAGGCTATCGTTTGCTCCGATCCGTGAAGTAGAAAAAAAGATACAGCGGAAAAGTGTGAAAAAATACATAAAGTTTCTCGCTTAAATCTTTTTATATGTTTTAAAGGAAGCATTTTGCAAAAGTCGGGGATAGGCCCGAAAAAAAGCCTAGAAAAGAATCGTATAGTATAGTATAATTGGTAGGACCGAACAATCTTTTGTATCTAAAATTTTCAGTTTTAGATCGTCTGCAAGAGAGGGGGCGGGTCAAAGTTCCTGTTTTGGTTCGTCTCATATATACGAGTACGTACATATTAGTTTAATATTGGATGAGCATACGCACTGTTTTATTCATCCCGATGATCCTAAAGCTTCCACCAAATCAGCGCGGTAGCGGTACGCGGTACACACAACACACACACCACAAGAATTGACAAGTACTCCGTGGTGTACCGCGGCGGAAACTTATTTCATACATTCTGACACGTACCGCTACCGTTCTGCGCTGGTTTGGTGGAAGCTTAAATATGGCGCTGGGACACCAAATCGGTTTTGTCAAGACGGTGTATTCTGTTGTGTTCAAACCAGAGTTACGTGATGATGGCATATGGAAAATCGATTTTTCAAGGAATTCTGATGAGTTAATTTGAACAAAATTTGGCATGTAGAATTATTCTTGTAATTCCACCCGGTTTGATCCTGTTGTGGTAGGCAAAAAGGTACTGTTAGTTATATAGTGAATTTCATACCTATCCCTGATTCTTGGTCATGAAACCACTTTATTGTTGTAAAAGCAATGCTCGTCAGAACTCAACAGGTTTTCGGGACCTTTGATGAGGGATAAAAGGATATTTTCACATGTACATGTCTTTCTCTATATGTCTTAGGCGCAATGTGGAACTTAGGAAATATGGATGTTATTTGAATCACATATTGAGTACCCAGTGAGGATTAATGGTTACATTAAAAATTAAGATTTAAGATTAGGATGAATGTGATAGAGATGAAGTAAAGGTTTAGACTCAATTTAGGGCTAAGGTGTTAAAGTCAAAATCAAGTTTAGGGTAACGGATAGGGTTAAAGTTATTGTTACATCGCAGTTAACGTTATTATTAGGGTTAAATGTAAGGATAGGGTTTGGGTTAAGGTTGAGTCTGAGTTTGAGGTTTAGGTATAGGCCAGGGTTATGGTCAAAGTTAGGGTTATCATTAAGTTTAACGTTATGTATAAAGATACCAAGGTTAGCGAGGTTACTAGGGCTACCAAGGCCATCGGGGTTACCAAGGCTACTAAGATCATTGCAAGATCACCAAAGTAGTCAAATGTACTATGGTTACTAAGATTACCAAGGCGAGCAAGGTTACCAAGGAGACCAAGGAGACGAAGGTTAGCAAGGGGTTTATCATTCTTATTATTATTGTTCTCAAACAAATTCGTGACAATAGGGCCATGAATATCCTCTTCATAATATATTTACGAATTTTGTAAATCGAAAACTGCAAAAAGATATGATATCTCACAAAAACAACTGTGTTGTAAAAGGTGTCCGCCAAAGAAAAAGTCATCAGCCGCAAAAAGGATTGATATAAATACATTCCCGCCAAAATACTCGCATCTTGTCTCAATGATGGTGGTGGAGCAAATTTTTTTCAACGCTATTTGGCGGGGAGCTTGAATAAGGTTAATAACAAAATAAAATCGATGTTAAGAGATTTATGAAAGAACTTTTATCGTATAGAAAAAAACGGGTTCCATACGAAGGAAAGCTAAATAAGGTTCTAAAACGCATTTTTATTTTCTATAAGACTGGAAGCTTCAAAATTATCAAGAAAAGAACATAGCAGCAAATAGTCCCTCGTTCAGCTCCCCGCCAATAAGCGTTGAAAAAAATTTGCTCCACCACCATCATTGAGACAAGATATTTTGGCGGGAATGTATTTATATCAATCCTTTTTGCGGCTGATGACTTTTTCTTTGGCGGACACCTTTTACAACACAGTTGTTTTTGTGAGATTACATCTTCGCGACACATTTCATCTATCGTCACAAAGGGGTCTCCAAATCTATGGATCTATGCTGATATTTGGATTTTTGGCATAATTTGACATACGTTTTGCAATATGATGCCAAATACTAAATTGGCCCGACTTTTATAGTGCTCAGTCGTCGATTTCATTTGATTGAATAAAAAATGTTAAGATAAAAAACCTAATATCTAATAGAAAATGAATATCTTCGATCGTATGGAATTGACAAATAAGGACAATAAATTCAACATTTTTTGACTTCTCAAATCTTTGCATTTTGTTTACCAGGTTTTTAAAAAATTCCTTTTTTGTCTATTTGATTTTTTTAAATATTTAAATATTAATAATTTTAGTTATTATTACGGAGCGCGGCAAGTTAGCTACTGCCATAAGACGAGCGGACGATGAGAGGCCGAACTAATTGACTCGGGGTAGTCCCGTGAGCTTCCTGAGTGGCCCCCCTAGTATGATATGTGTCCATATTTTTAGGTTTTAGTTGTCTGATTTTGAAAACTATGGTGATGCAGTATCTATGGAGTGCTCTATTATTTGGTACTCTCAATGGCGGTTTGGCCACCACTCTGCGAAACTAGTTTTCTACGATGCTAAAAAAGCATTGCGGAACGTTCTAACAAAAACTTGCAGTATCAGTACGATAGGCACGGCTGGATTTCTCATATCGGCAACCTGGGCAGCTGCCCAAGGCGGCAGATTTTGAAGGGCGGCAATTTTTTAAACTTTCCGTTGGTTAAAATTCTGTGAATGATAATTTTGGGAACCTCAAGGAACAGTCACAATTAGACAAAATTTTAACTTCTTCTTTCAATTTTTTCTAGTGTTGAACGCCCAATCTCATATTCACCGTATTGTAATGAATAATACTTATCCACAAAAAAATGGAACAATATTTACAGCAACTTATAATAATGAATAAGGTGGGATTTTTGTGTCGATTTAGAGTACGTTTTGCTAGAAATTTCAAGTCGTAGGTGTCTCCGTTCAAAAGTTACGACCCAAGAACAAAAAATTGCAAGCGCAAACGAAGTCAATTTCCCTTAAATGCTAAGCACTTTGAATGTTTACATACAATTTCGGGATTTTAATGCTGGACAGACTTGTTAAATGTGGGGCTGCTCCGCAGGATTCATCTCACCACACACTCTCTGTTTTGATATCCCTATTGATTCCTTAAAAAAATATAAATTGTTCTGACTTTCATAATATTTGATTGAATTAAACGCTTCAATCTTAATTTGCTAAACAGTCGTTTTCAGTCCCTTGGATCCATCCGAATGCCATCTGCCGATACTCTCTGTCTCGAGAGGCAAGAACCTCGATACTGAAGGGCTCAATCTTAAGCTGAACGTGAGGAGCCTCGCTAAGACAACTTTCAGCTTCTGCAAATTATGTTGAGATTCTTTCCAATGTCGTTACGATTGTCGCCAATATTCAAGTTTTAACCACGGACTCTACGACCAGACGATCGAATATAGTCGGCGCGTTACGACAAATTCAAAATCGCTCTTTTTTATCGATTGTTTTCAAGTCTACAGTGGAGAACGAAGCGAGTGCTTCTATACTTTTTATTTACCAGAACATCAGGCGAGGTTCACCGAATAGATTTTAGACTGATCAGTTTTGCTCCTTGATTATCGATTCGATGTGTTTGTCCTGCCAAGACGATCTTCTTTTTGAAAAGACATCTCCAAATATTATGAATCGTGCAGCACATATCGACCATCACATCAACAACCTTTCTAGCGGAGTTGCTTGCACTGGACATTTGTCCAGAACAGCCATCGCTGTCACGGAAATAATAGCAAGTCGCTTGACTCACAAAAAATATACTGATTGTTCCCCAACCAAGTCGATGCAAATTTTGTTGGTCTTTCTATGCAGAAGGGATGACCTCCAAAACTTCCATCAAGCTGGTCTCACAGAATTGTTTCAATAGTTTTGGCAAACTCGAATCTGTCGAATCTAGCAAACTGAATCTGTTTCACAAACTAACCATATATATAGGATTTGTTCTACAGCCGATATTCCTAGCACAAGTTTCCCAATATCCTTACAAAATATTTCCAGCGTAGGCTCTTGGAATGCAAGATAGAGCAGCTCTCTGTATTTTCTTTGTGGTAAGTCTCTGGCACACTAATGATCGCTACGGCTATTCACCACCAACTGCGTCCAGGACGTTTTATGAACTCATACGCTGCCTGAGTCAATTTTGGTTTTAATACAATTTTCAAATTGTTAAATTTGTTACTTTTCTGCACTGAAAAATACAAAATACTAGCACTGCCAAAAAATAATTTAAAATAATAAAAATCAGCGAACAGAATTTCGCTGAACAATATAGGTATACGAATCCTTTCATTTCGACAACTTTAATTTTCAATTCTTGTTGAAACAATTAAAAAATAATGAAATGTTCATATCACGGAGGGCGGAGATTTGAGTACTGCCCAGGGGCGCCATAGAGGCCAAATCCGGCCCTGAGTGCATGTTAATTAAATGGTAGTTAACTAAACTTAAATACAAATAGGAACATCTGCCCCTTAGAAAACGATTCTTTCACGAATTAGATAAAGCCAAAGGCTGTGCGATGGATCCTAAACTAATAATCCTAATTGAAATGAGCTAATCTAGAGAGCATTTTATGGGGAGAAGCTTATACGTTAGGTTAAAATATTGAAAATGTATTTAAGTAAAAATTGCTTAATTTTTAGAGCTAGTCCTCTTAAAGTATACTTTTCTTTGTCGACTGCTCCAAAGTCTGAGCTTCTAAAAGACTATAAAATAGATTTTTTTTTATATAACGAGTACACGCAAAATGCACATTTGGGAATTTATATTGCACGATTTTCCAATTTTTTTACTGCACGAAAATCCGGGCTCAATTCATAACACTATAACACATAACACCGTTTTCAGTACTGAAACCAGCTCGAAATTACAGTTTCTGAAGGGAGTGGTGGAGTATTCTGTACCAGGAGAAAGACAAGAACCTATGGGAAAGGACTATAGGTCTGAGTATACATATAAATGTTGGCCTCTGGCTTCGAATTTGAGCATGTAAGGAGACTATTTTCAAAACGTATTTAATGGGGATAGTCAGCTCATATGTGCTATTTTATCTGGGCTTGAAAAATGTGCATATTCTGAATCCACAATAAAAATGGCGTGTAACTTCAATAAATATTTGCCCGAAATTTGCTGCTCCCTAGGCTCCAGCCTACTCAGTCTACTGGTAGATCTGCCACTGCTTGGTCGCAGTGGCGTAGATAAAGTGGCCAAGGGGGATCAAGCGGATTAATCCCTTGTCAAATATATTTTTGTTATACATATTTTGCATTTTCAGATAACTTATAAAAAAATGTATTTATTTGCTCTTTAATTAAACACATTTCGTAAGAAAAAAATACGAAAACGACGGCCGCCCCAGGGTGATATCAAAATTATTTTTTTTTTACAGTATTTGGCATCGTGGCATATGATCGACTAACTTTATATTATTGGAACAAGTATCCTTCATATAACTTCCAGGAATATTTTTGGTGAAATATTACATCTCATTGGCTGCCATTGATCGTATCTAAATCTACCGTGTTTTTCGGAGATAATGGAATTACTATGACTAAATGGTCATGGCGCGCGTACCGCTGCAGTGACGAGTATATGCGACTTTTTCAAAATAAAATATGAAGATCGGAGGAGTATTTCAGTCTTTCCTTAGCGTGGCTTCGGATATTCAGACAGCATTCTGACGATTTGAAGACTTGCTTTTTCTCTTCGCAGAAAATTGTGGATGCTGCAGGCAAACATACTCATCATCGCCTCTTATTACAGCATCAACCTCTTGATCGGGAACGAATCTTAACCTATTGCGCTCGCCGCGCTCGGTATTCCTGGAAGCCCTTAAATTTGATATACTTCAACAATGATTTACCATGGGAAGAATAGTACCGATCGCAGATACCCTCCCCTTCAAAAACCTATCTACGCCAGTGCTTGGTCGGCGCAACAGCCTCAGAAACGATTTACATTTTTTGGCGTTTTTAGAAAAACAACACAAACATTTATAGTCTGAGTGCGGTATAAAACAAGGCTTCAGTAATTCAGAGAATAGAAAACCTACTGAGCTACCGAAGGCCCAGATAGTACACAGGGTGTCCGGAAACTACCGCATAAACGTACCGGAATATTATTCCTCTTGTGATTCTTAACCCTATAGCTGCCACAGGAATTCTTCTAAGAAAAACATTTTTATTTGTGCACCAATTTCGAACAAATTTCACACAAATGTATTTCTATTGATGATACAAAACATATGTAAGATTGAATCAAATCGGACCATGGGGTCATGGGGCTGCCATACAAACCAAACCCCCCATATTGGTTCTTCTAAGAAACATTTTTTTACACTAATTTCACAAAACCTTGAATTAATGTGTCTTTATCAAAGCAACTAAAAAGTTCAAAACGAATGGAATCGTACTGTGGGGTCATGCTCCGGCAACCCCAACAAAATTTTCCGAGTAAATATTTTTATTTGCCCACTTATTTCAACCAAGCCCAAAACTTTTGTCAAGACGGAAGAAAAAGAATGAGGAGGGGGATTAAATACAAGTCATAGGTACGCCCGAAAAAACTTTTAGCCCAAGCGAAGGGTATCCAAATTTCGGCCGCGCCCGAAATTAGCCTCGGCCCCGGGGGTTGGCGGGCGAAGCGAGCAGGGGGCGAAGCCCCCTAGTTTTTTTTTGTTAATCTTCTCGAATGAATTTATTGAAATAACTAATTTATGTGGGTTAAACGATGCGTGTTAGGTAATCAGCTCTTCATACCCATGACGATGAAGAACGCAAACACTAGTGCACAAGGCAAGAAAACAAAACGATTTCAACAGTCAAACTTTTATTTAAGTTGACTATTTTCTAAAACGTTAAGGTTCCCAGATGACCATAACGTTATGACCTCTGTCAAAACCATCTACACAACAAGCCGAGAATTCCTTACAGCTCCTTTAAAATTACAAGCGTAAAACACCCAACTCACACCATCAATTCTTAACAAGTGAGTCGACTACCGGGCCTCCGGTAACACATCGCCACTCAGCTGCCTCGTACAGTATAAAAGGCGAGTCAGACATCGAGTCAACAGCATTCATCATTCTAGACTTGGCATCGAAGCATCGACAACCACAACTGTAACTCAGGAACAAGACTCGAATCGCTCTCCACATCAGTATCAGATGAGTACAATCTGCACCATTTGGACAGCGTGTGTTGAACATTATATATTTTTTTATCAGTGAATTGAATTGAAATATTTAAGAATAAAGATCAAACCTAAAATGTTGCTCCATCACTAAGAAAATTGCATGAAAGCATACACTTGCATATAGTGTCACTTTCCCAAGCTTTGTCCACAAGTAAGTAAACATGAAAAATCAACGGAAAAAAAACATATTCCGTTCGTTTCTTTTGCGCCTATCCCTAAATCTAGGTGCTTAAAGTAAATAATTTTCATTTAAAACTTATTTACCTCGCACTAATTCACTACAGTCAATACAACTAATACTTTTCAACAATAGAAATTACAAGTCTCCAGTCAACGCTGTAAACATAAAACTGCGTCATAACATTTACCAGGAAACTTTAAACGAACATTAGTTCATCATCCTTTACGACAACTTTCAGTTAAACCTCAGCGCTCCGTAATTACACTTTCATTATGCTCATTATTTTCGACAGCGGACAATTATTATTTTCAACTTTAACACTCTTGACGGAAAGTTCGGTCTCTATGGAGCTCTAAATTGAGCTTATACTTTGCGAACATTAGAAGACTCCGGAGCGTAACTACGCTACCATTTTGGTGCAATAAGATATCAAAAGGAAATTATTTTCCCATTTCTTCTTCGACACATATACACATAAGCAGCAAGTACACAAGACCCATACATAAAAGGAAACCAACTAAAATTCACAAATTTTACGTATAATTTACACGAGAACTTCTTTTCGGACCCAACTACGTGGAATGCTAGAGTTAAAAGTTAAGCACAAGTTACGGGCAACATAAATGCTACATTTCGATGTAATCGACTTGGTTGGTTGTTGCCGTAGCAGCGTGCTCCGCTAACGATTACGACTGGGCTAGGCGCTCGTACAGCACTCGTGTGTCTTTAAGAAGACGCGTGGGGTGTAATGGGGGTGGAAATGCAGGACTTGCTCAAATTGATGGCCGTCAAGACATCTGTTCTATGAAATGAAGAAGTTGGGCAAAAGATGTAAGAATGATGCTATCGTTGGCGGAGACACGTACTAGGCACAATTCATTGAAAATTTACAGCCAGGATTTATAGGGTAGCAAATGATTTCAAATGGTCCCTGAAAAGTTTCTGGGCGCCTTAATGGTATAGCTCATTATTCCAACATTACCAACCAGATTGAAACATTAACCCTTTTCAAATGACCCCTATAATTGTAGGGTAAGGGTTATTTGGTATATGTATGATGATGCTTCTCATTCTTTTTGGTCGGGGTGCTAACGAGTGATTGTTTGGCAGACCTTACGTTTTATGATTTCAACAAACCAAAGATTTTGTAATTAAAGATTCTTATCTGATTATATCGACGGTTACTATAACTTTTGTTAAAGTGGTGTCGTTATAGGTTGGAAATTCATCTCAATTATTTTGAATCCTTACCTTAACATGCATATTTGGAAGTCGAGAATTCCTCATTTTTTTAGTGTTATTGGCACCTGGCAAATACCTTTCATGAATATATTGATCGAAATCTTTCAGATTACTAAGTACAGGGCCCCGTAGACTCAGCGATTTATCGGCCGATCAAAGCTCATTACTGTGGAGAAAGCACATTTTGTAGGTTCCACTGCCGCAAGAGAGCCTTTTCTACAGAAAATGTGCTTTCTCCACAGAAATGAGCTTTGATCGGCCGATAAATTGCTGAGTCTATTGGGCCCTTAATATCTTTAAAATACATCTTCGCATGGTACCTGGTTGTAGTCCAGAATCAGAAGTGCTACATCCTGAACACATCTTGAACTTGATGCACACTGGCTGCCATTTGGTTGGCCGATTGGTTTTGATATTAAATATGGCTTCTGTAAGCTGACATTTTGTCAGCCGCTGGTCGAATTCAAATACATAAGTGATCATTTTTCAACTTATGTTAGTTTTTGTTTGTGAAATTGTATAGTTCTTGAATGGCCTAATAACAACTTCAACACGCAGAGTTCGATTTTGATAATTAAATCAAAAAACAGAAAACAGAAATCCAAATGAAAGTTTGATTATGTAATTTTTAGTCTCCATTTGGTAGCTAGTGTAGATGCTAAGTGCTGCCAAGTCCCAGCACGCGATACCAATTCCTTGCCATTCTGTCCGAACTTAATTTATTTCAGCCTAACAATTTTAGCTCTGAAAGTTGTTTTGGGCTACCTGGATGTTTCTGGATGACCTGGCGCTTTTCAGATCACCCACCCTAATTTTAACGATAATTAATTGACAAATCGTGATTACTGGTTACTCATATCTAAGAGTTTTAACTTCTTTTTTAAAATTTCTAAAATTTCTTGAAGAACATTTCTAAAGGATACAACCCCGAGGTTGCCAATGACTCAGATTTATAGTTATATTTTAAAAGTAGGACTATATGTGACTAAATTTCGAAAATAGGGGTATTCGGAATGTTTATCCTGCGCCCCGCTAACACTTGAAGACAGTGATATTTCGCCCAGCTGGGTTTTGAGTTTGACACCCCTGTGTAGCTGATCCAATCATTTAAACACAACATTCTGCCTCAACTGCCGATACACTTTTTCTTATGTATTCAACGACTAAAAGTTATCTCAACCATACTTAGAAAATACAGTTTGCTTAATTTCTACCAATCTCTCCCAACTTATTTAATAATCCTTTCATCCAACTCTCGTAATTCGAAGCAAAATCGAGCAAATCACTAAGCGATTATGAACTCCTAGTAGCCATCTCATTACACTCACTTCTTCATTTATCCGTACATACATGGAGCATTCACAGGTGTATCTCGGTTAGCACTTACTAATCGAGAAAGATTTTTTTTAAGACTACCGAGTTTTCAAAAAGAGAGAAAAATTTACATGTCAAGGACTCTCTCAGGCGTACACTAGCACGATATCATAATCCTATGAACCCGATACATTCAACCATACCAAGAGGATACGAGCTGGAATGAAAGGAAAGGAATAACTGTTCCACATTTCTATGAATACGAAATGTTGCTACACTGCACTGCACTTCCTTAAAAGCCGTCGTCGACGGCGTCGTCGTCACCGCATTCGCATAAATTTTATTTAATTTTCCTCCTATTTTCCAAACTTGAGTACACCTAAAAAGAAAACGAGTGCTACTGATGAATTCCTGACTCTTTCCGAGAATTTCTTTTTTTTTATTTTTTTGCTCCGTAGCCGGGACGTTTTGTCGGTTGCGGTATAATTTCCTGCATTTACCACAATCGTCGAAAACGCAATTCACAGTATGTGTACGACCCTATACTCTAGGAGTGCTAGTCGTGTGGTTTTCATATGTGGCCAACATGCAGAGTTTCCAGTTAAGGACACACTATGGATACACAAGTGATACAATATTTTCATGGAATTGGCGTTGATGATAAATGTGGTTGAAATACGTGTAGCGTAAATAGGTAACGTTTTCTAGAATGTGTACATGCGAATGGCTCATAAGAAAATCTTATGCTTTTGCAATAGGAATAACAAATTGTATATGTATCATGAAATTGGGTTATAGGGAAGATAAAGTACAGTAATCGGGTATATTTTACTTAAAACGAGACCGAGGCTAATTTCGGGCGCGGCCGAAATTTGGATACCCTTCGCTCCCTTCGGGCTAAAAGTTTTTTCGGGCGTATCTACGACTTGTATTTAATCCCGTGCCCCTATTCTTTTCCTTCTGTTTTCACAAAAGTTCGATTGCGTCGACAAAACAATATATTTGTGTGGGGTTTGTTTGGAATAAGTGGGCAAATAAAAATATTTACATAGAAATTTTTATTGGGGGATGCGGGAGCATGGCTCCATAGTATACGATTCCTTTTGTTTTGACCTTTTCGTTGCTTTGATAAAAACACATTAGTTCAAGGTTTTGTGAAATTGGTGTAAAAAATGTTTCTTAGGAGAACCAAAATGGAGGGTTGGGTTTGTATGGCAGCCCCATTACCCCATGGTCCGATTTCATCCATGCTTACATATGTTGTGTGCCATCAATAGAAATACATTTGTGTGAAATTTGGTTGAAATTAGTGCACAAATAAAAAAGTTTTTCTTACAAGAACCTAATTTGGGGGGTTAGGTTTGTATGGCAGCCCCATGACCCCATGGTCCGATTTGATCCATTCTTACACATTTTGTGTGTCATCAATAGAAACACATTTGTGTGAAATTTAGTTGAAATTGGTGCACAAATAAAAAAGTTTTTCTTACAAGAACCTAATGTGGGGAGTTGGGTTTGTGTGGCAGCCCCATGACCCCATTGGCCGATTTTACCGATTCAAACATACAAACTGCCTGCAGCAAAAAGAAGCATTTGTGCAAAATTTCAGATTCATAGCTTTCAAATTGGCCGAGTAAAACGCGTCGCAACAGACAGACAGACGGACAGACGGACATCGCCCAATCGACCCCCCAAGTCATGCTGATCATATATGTATACTTTTTATATGGTTGGAGATGCTTCCTTCAATGCGTTACAAACTTCATGACAAAGTTAATATACTCTTTGAGCGAAGGGTATAAAAATACGTAATGGCTGAAATTTGGTGAAGATGTTAAGCAACGTACCCTAAGTCAAAATCTGAGTTTTCGTATTTATGGGAGTGGGGGAAGTTATAGTAATTTGCCTAGTTATAGGGGAATTTTCCGTTTTTCCTTAATATCATTCTTACTGGTATGCCTACAGTAAAGTGATTTATAAATGTTTTGGTTCTAATCAAATTGTCTATTCAACGGTACCTAAGCCAATATCGTAGGCCAAATAGTTCCGTTATAATGGCCGGTTAAAGGGCAAAATAGCACTAATAATGAGAATATTTGGCTTAAGTAAAACACGTAATGACTGAAATTTGGTGGAGATGTTAAGAGATACGTCCTAAATCTATATCTGAGTTTTCGTATTTATGGGAGGGGGTTGTTATAGTAAATTGCCTACTTATAGGTTAAATTTGCGTTTTTGCTTAATATCATCCTTATTGTTGACCCCACAGTAAAATGGTAGATGTTTTCTTTCCAATCAAATAATCTATTCACCGGTACCTTAACAGTATTAACAGTATTTTCTATACGAATAGTGCATAGGGTTTTGTAGTTATAGTTATGCAATTCAAAACACATACATATTAAAATATCGTAACTACACGGAGAGAAAATTATGACATGCATTTAATTGCTCGAGTAACTTTAGGGTGCGATTAATTTTAAAGTTCTTACCATAGCGAGGTAGTTGGGTCAACATTTGAAAGATACTTTTGTGGGCCTAGGTATTAACAAAATGCAAAACCCGTTATTATTGGTCTACTTGACGTAGGACATCGATTTTAATACCGTTTGATAGATTATTTGATAAGAAATGAAAACTCTATACACCATTTTACTGTAGGGTCAACAATAAGAATGATATTAAACAAAAACGGAAATTTAGCCTATAAGTAGGCAATTTACTATAACTACCTCCCTGATATATACGCAACTTCTGATATAGATTTATAACGCATCCCTTAACGACTCCACCGAATTTCAGTCATTACATGTTTTATTTAAGCAAAATATTTCCATGATTGGTACTATTTTCACCTTTGGTAACTATAACGGAACTAATTGACCGATGAAATTAATGTAGGTACCGTAAGATAGATAATTTGATTAGAAACAAAACTTCTTTACATCACTTTACTGTAGGGTTAACAGTAAGAATGATATTAACGAAAAATGCAAATTTCGCCTATAAGTAGGCAATATACTCCAACTCTCTCAAATCTCAAATCTCAAATGACCGGGGAATCGAAAAATAATACATAAAATGGCCGACGAGAATTATGGAACCCGTCTCGGATGGCAGCTTATGGAATTCCCCACCGTTTGTGACATATTCCAAATTCTACACGAAAGTATGCATTTTTATTGATAAAATCGCAGCGGGAAAAATTTCACTCTCGATCTTAATTCATCCCTTGTAAAAGTCGTCATCTATTTAGTTTTGATAAATTTAACAGAATATCTGTCGAATCTCTTTAGCACACGGCTGGAACATTTCTTCGAATAGTAAAATAACTCAGGCTGTACAAAGAAAATTCACCAGAACGCTTTTCAATAAATTTAGCATACCCTACACTAATTATCCTGGCCGTCTGCTTTTCCTCAACTTGCGATCTTGGAAAGCTCGAAGAATACTTTTAGATGAATGTTTCCTTTTTAAGCCTTGTCACGGACTTATTGACTCGAACTTAGTGGAAGGTATTCTATTTAGAATTCGGATTCGTCCTTTGCGCATTACTAACATTTTTGATCCGCCAATAGCTAGGCTAGCAATCTACTTTAATTTTCCTCTACTAAGAATGATGAGGGTACACGATGAACTCCAGTTTGGTCTTTTTCATGAAATTTTAATTCTTTCCGTAGAATAGTACTTTAAGGTCTTATATCTTATAAATAACAGGCGCGACAATCCAACATTGGACTAAGGCCGCAGGATGTGTTAGTGACATCCTATTTCCAAGATCTTATCTGCTTTTTGTTGAGGTAATGAGATCAGCATCACGCTTAGCAGTGTTATTTACAGTAGCGGCGCTAACGATTCGGGGCCCCCCGCGAAAATTTTTAGGGGCCCCTATATATGTATTCTTTGCTTATAGGCCTCCTATAATCTTAACAAATTTTATATAAAAAAAAAAACTAAATACGATTTTAAAATTAAGAAAGTGTAGTTTCCGGCATTATGAAAGTAAAACTTGTGTTCTATTCTATCGCATTAAAAAACCTTGTGTTTGTGTGCATTTCGGGGTTTGAAAGAAAATTACAGACATTGTTTATAACGGACATTGTTTATAAACAACAAAACTTAAATTAAAATAAAGTTTATCGCTTTTTCGGTTGCCGGCGATGGCCATTCGTCAACGAGCAATAACAACATACACTGCCTGTCATAACTATAGCCGCATCATAAAACAGTCTGATCCTTCGAAGTTTAAAGGGAGCACAGCTATTTCGCCTACTATAAACATAAGACATATTAAAAAGACATACAATTTCACAGAAAGTTTCCTTTTATTTTAAACCGTTTTTTCTCTTAAGGGGAAAACGAAATCTCCGGTCCGTCATAACTATAGCCGCACTTGGATTTATTATAGCAACAGCTGATTAAAAAGCGAAAACTTATGAAATTAATAACGGGAATGATCCTCTTTCGGATAAAATAGACTCTGATTGATTATTTTGTATATTTTCACGAAATCATTTTAACAGCTCATCGAGTTTTTTTTCCTTGTTGACCGCTTAGTATTGATAACCTCTACTTTTAGATAGTCAACTCTTCGAAATCGTATTTTTTTATAAGTTCTACGTAATAATGTTTCTTAACGGTTTCCTGTCTAATTCGGATCAATGGGAAGCCCGTTCTCTAACATTTGTAACATTGGAACCAACTTTAAGTTCTACGACAGGTGAGACTTAATGCAATCTCTTGCTACCAAATCCGTTATGAGTCGTGTCTTATGTATACAATGAAAGCAGTTTATCGTCAGGACAATCTTAAGAAATTTTTCCTGTGCTGGTAGTGACGAAATCAATTGTTCCATAGGTAGACTATCCTGGCCAACACTTTTAATGAGCACTTTTTGGATTTTCATTGATCTCAATAAAAATTTTGGACACAGTTCCTTAATAGTATTTAGAAGGGCTGTTTTTGTATGTAAAAGTTGATGTATCGACCTCTAATACAGCAAAAACTTCTCCGGAATATCCTGACCATAAATTGTCTCCGTTTTAACACAGGAAGTATGACACATATCGGATTTTGTAGCAAAAGATGGCATCATCTCTCATCAATCATAGCACTTCCAGAAAGTTCCAATGTTAGAAATGTTACGGAGTTGATCTGATCTCATTGATCCAAATTAGACAGGAAATCTTTCAGAAACATTATTAGGTAAAATTCATAAAAAAGGATGTAATTTCAAAGACTTTCTGTATAAGAGAAGCGGTTATCGATACTGAGATAAGTCAATAAGCAAAAAACTCGAAAAATTGTTAAAATTATTTCGTGAAAAATAAAGAAACAATCTCTCAGAGTCAATTTTATTTCCCGTTGAATGTTTCCTCAATTTCTGCTTCTTAAGCATTTTTTTGCCATACTAACTTCATGTGTGGCCTTAGTTATGATGGACCGAAAACATAGTTCTTCCTTTATGGAAGAATAACGGTTTCCAATAAAAGGAAAATTTCTGGGAAATAATTTGACTTTTTAATATCCCTTAAGTTTCTAGTACGTGGAATAACTGTGGCCTCTTTCAATTTCCAAGGATCAGTTTGTTTTATGGTGCGGCTATACCTACATAGTTATGACAGGCAGGGTACGAGTACAGACAAACTAGTATTTAGCATGAATACCATGAAATAGAAAGACTGACAAGAAATTAAGATAGAAAAAATTTCTGAAACCATTTGGTTATAAGAGGCTGTCTCACTCTTTTTCACCAATGGCGTAGGTGATATGGAACATGGGGGTGCCAGAATTTCGCATGTATTTCAAAAATATTAATTTTTTTTTTTGCTTAAGGTTTTGCTTTGGATATTTTTTCTGCTCGTACCGTACTGCCATACCTTACTGAAATAAGGAAATTCCGGTATGGACGATATTTAGGGGCCCAAAAGCCATATGAAAGATTTCTCGAGCCATAGAAACTGCACCACTGCGAAAAACAATCTTCAGAGGTATTTATTTTTTGTAGTCAAGAAAAGAGGGGTCTTGCCAAATCAATGCCTAGCTCGGAGTTTCAGACGGTGCTACGCAGTCCAACCTCTGGAAGGACACGCACTAGTATCGTGGAGAAATGACCGGACTGGTTTGGCCCTTGAACGTGATGTGGTAGTTTATACCAAAATTGTACGAAACTGAGTTCATCAACGAAATAGAGGATGTGCCAATTAAGCCTCGGCAGTTTGGGCTTTCAGGATACTTTCTTTTTAACTGGAGCGTACTGTGCGATCTTTAGATGAAGTTATAATAAAAATCAGTGAAATTCAATTTTGGATTTGTGAAGAAAATAATTAGGTGTTACCAAATTTGTGATGATTAACAAAAAAAAAAAAACAATTTAATGTTTTAAACAATTTATGTTTTCTAATCGAAAATGTGGTTACATAAAAATTCGGTTGCTAATGTTAATATTTTTTCTCAAGTCGGAATCCAAAGTTAATATATTTTTAGAGTGTTTTTTCTCAAACGTTTCTTCGATAACTTGAGCAAGTGGGCCCGTTGCGCCCGTTTGATCATAGTTTTAAGATACTGTGTCTTTTGCAAGGGTACAGAAAACATATTTGCATAGTTTTTTTTTTATAGTGGCAGTTGAGGGGGGAGGGAGATATCCAATATGCTCTGCGTAGAACGGCTCTTATTTCTCTTCATGAAAACGGTTTCCCCAACGTTAAGAATCAAGTTTGCCTATAGATAGCTCTATTAAAAAGTTTTCAGAAAAAGTATTTTCTGGAACTCTTAGCGTTCTTAATTTTAATAGAAACACTGCAACGTCAGAGTCATGCTTAAAAAGATTTTTTAGTGTGTTAGGGGGCCCACTCAAGAAGTAGGCGGGAGGGTCCCGAGCGAAGTTGTTCCGCCACTGGTGTCACAAAAAATTGCACAAATTACACGGAAAATTAGAAATGTCAAAAAATAAATTAAATATTCGAACATGATGCGCAACTGTTCACGAACAATATAGATTCTTGCTCCGCAACTGTTTATAAACAACATGGGAACGTGTATAGCAACTGGTCAGAAAAAGTTCAGTAAAATGTTGCGTAACTGTTCGCAGACAATATTTTGAACTTCTTTGCAACTGTTCATCAACAAATGTTTACAATGGAGTAATGGAGACAACTAAAGTTATCATATCGACTATACAACAATGAATGCTCGTCCATTTCCCCCACGTCACCCTTTTTTTCCACACTATTAGACTTCACAATAGTACGACTATTTTTTCCCATTCTTTATTTTCTAGGATTAGTTAAAGTCTGTCCTTTATATTACGAATGCTATAGTTGAGCTTACAAAGGACTATTGTTTTGACTGCTGGAAACTAGATGCAGACTTCAATTCCGTCATACATCCACAATGAATGCACGGTACGTACAAAGTAAGTACAAACCATCACCATTAGTACTTTCGAAATCATGAAGGAAAATATACATATACCTTAATGTTTGCATTTGTTTAAATGGTCAAAATTAAAAGAATTAGTCTAGTCTGAAGATGTCTGACCTGGCTTTTAAACACAGATTTTTTTTTATAACGTAGGTACCTACTCGCCTACAAATTCTGAAGGATATAATGGTTATTATGGCTGCTGGCATTTGTTTGCCAAGAGTTCCATATATGGAATGGGCTTGCTAGTCCAACTACCATCTTGCACCTTGCTGATCGTGTTGGTTTGTACCCCTTAAATTTGAAACTTCTTTGTAAATGAGTAGTTGTTAATTATTTTTTTTATGATGATGATTAGACGTTTTTCGATATATCTACATTGCTTAAGTTAAGCTCTTTGAACTCCATTCGGATCCAAAACAGTGCTATGTCAAATTGCTGTTTAGGTTCCGTCGTCAGTTGCAAAGCAAAAAAAAAATCACTTGAAAGCCTATTCAAACCAGAAAAAGCATACTATGTTGCTCAGGAAGGACAACAGTATTCTCCGCCCAACATATATTTTATAATACGACCCAACGATTCCTTAATAGTTCACCAAGAAGAATTACTACTCATAAAATTATGTATGTTCCAGCCAGTCTTTCTTCGCCAAAACGACCGCAAGCAGAGTTGCATGAACACGAAAAGAAATAAAAGTTTTTTTTTTTAGTTTTGATGACCCTATACGCTATCAGGCTAGCATACGGCTGCTGCTACTACTACGAGAAAAGCCTCTAAGTGACGAGAATTTATGACCTCTAAAATGGATGATTTATACAAGAGAAGGAAAATTTTATCGCATGTCCCTATTTGTTATCCTTTGGAACATTAAAAAAAAATAGAAAAGTGTGGTACACTATATTCTGAGACGACGCGACGCAACGATGGTCGACAACGGGAAGTATAGTGTGTAGGATCGCATCGAACACTTTCTCTATAGTGGACGATAAGTCACGTGAAATGATTTTGCCCGACAACAATCCGGGTGGTGTTGACGGTTCTTCCGACCCATATAATTTGGAAGAAGGATGACGCATTGTAGATGCAACAGGACTTTGTTGTATGAGAACGAAGTGTCTAAATCATGTTGTTCATATGTTTGCGCTCAGGATGGATCCATTAATCATCATCTTCAACATTGAATGGCCGGTTGGGGATATTGCGAACATGTCATGAAAGTCCATAGTGACATCTAGGCTAATTTTAAAGTGGAAGTTTCGATGCTCTTGGGATCCCTGTCTACCGTCCTCATGGACAGGGAAATGGATTTTTCTGATTAATATTTGTCCATTCAGTTTTAGAGTGCGATGTTATAATTTATAGTGCATACAAGATGTTAGTTTTTAGCCTAAACTGTCAACAATTTTCTTTAAATACTCGTACTTCTAAAAAAAAAACACGTTTCAGGATGTAAACCCTTTTATTGACAGTTTTAGCAGATCGTACAAACTGCAGACTGTGGAACGTAAATTATCCGAACGCGCGCCGATTTATCCGAACATTCGATTAACGGAAACGAACCGAATTTTGCATATAGAACCATCAAGACAAGCCGTTTTTGAAATATCGGTGGGTTCCGCCACGAGGAGACAACTGTCGTCAACTGGGTCATGGGGCTGCCATGCAAACCTTGCCCCAAATTTATGTTCTTCTAAGAAGAACTTTTTTACATGTGCACCAATTTCAACCAAATTTAACACAAATGTGTTTCTATTGATGTCACAAAACATATGTAAGAATTGATCAAATCGGACCATGGGGTAATGGGGCTGCCATATAAAACCAACCCCCAATTTGTCTTTATCAAAGCAACAAAAAAGGTCAACACAAATGGAATCGTACTGTCGGCCCATGCTTCCGCATCCCCCCATAAAATTTTCCAAGTAAATATTTTTATTTGTCCACTTATTTCAACGAAACACCACACAAATATAGTTTTGTCGACGCAATGGAACTTTTGTAAGGACGGAAGGAAAAGCATGGAGGGGGCTTTCCTATGAGTATTGAACAAGTATACTTTTGCAGCGATTCAGGGATACCCTGTTAACTTGGTCCTACAAACTTCAAAGGTATTTGTGGGTTGTGGCAAACACTATTACCATTCTATGCATTTCCACCAAAATTCATGTTCATTGTTTCATCAAGTTAAAAGATATGCATTAAAAAATGCTTAAGAGGCTTCCCTTGCATTGTGAAAGGCCGTTACTAAATACTTACTTGGCTATATTTCCGGTTTGGATACAGTTATTTGAATGAAAATTCGTAGACGTATTCCCTATGTAATTATCTAAAAATCCTTAGCAAAAATTTCATATTTGGAAACCTAAGAGGGGCTACACACGAACAAATTGAAATTTTACAAATTTACTGTTATTTACTTTTCCTTAGCAAAAGTCAACAGTCTTAATATTTAACGTATACAGGGTTTCCTGCATTAGGTGGTCAATACTGTAAGGGTTGATAGCACAATTTGTTTCAGCGAGAAAATTACCAATAGATTCGGAATTTACCTTGTTATCGCTCTCTTTGTGAAAGTCATCGAAAATCGTGACTTGTCATGCAAAATCACAATTTGCAGCCCTCCTGTTAACTTAATCCAAGATTTGATTTCAGTTCCAGAAACTACATAAAATTTTGCAAGAACTGAAGCTTTTCCTGCTGCCAACATTATCGCCACTTTCAAGATACAGTTACTCAAACTTAACCCTTTCATGCCCAAATTATGGATTTTAAGTGGAGAATTTTTCTAACAACATTAAGTCGTTCAGTAGGCATCTTTTATGATATTTTCTTGAAAAAAAAAATTTTAAGCGCTATAGTTAACAAATTAGAGCATGATGCCATATGGCATCATTGGGACTGAAAGGGCACTTAGCAATTTCCGTGTGAAAAATTAGATATTTGGTCGGCAAAAATCCTACATCGGAAATTTTTTTGCAGAATGGTTGGTGACGACCCCCAGATTATGGGAAAAAAAGTCCCAACCGATTGGGGGTCCGCAACCTTAAAAAAGGGGGAAAGGGGGAAATGGAGGTCATTCTTCGGTTTTTTGCGAGTATTTCAAAAACGACAAAAGATATAGAAAAATAGTCTGAGACCGAAAAAAACTACATAAAATTATCTTTGCAATGATATATAACACATTAGAGATCTATTCACTGATTCGGCGCTAGCTTAAAAATAAATTAGAACTTTTTCATTTTATACCTTTTTAAAAAGCCCCATAACTCTTGAAAGAATATTAGTTCAGCCGTAAAATTTCGTACAATTATTCACAATAAGTTCAATATTATTTTGGGAGAAACATTGAGTCGCTCCGATCAACGACCCCCATTATCCCCCCATTTGAATTTGGCGAAGGAACATGTCCATAACTCCCCCCAAAATTAGAGCAGAGTGCTAAATTTTGGTTTATTGCGATCGGAGGTCATAATCACCCCACCCACCAAAAATTAGCTCATTCGGATAAAAACTAAGAGTGCCTTCCATACAGCAAGCAACTAGCATTTATATGAATAGGGCACTTGCTGTTTTGCCTTTCACGCCCAATGATGCCATATGGCATCATGCTCATACAAAACCACTTTATAGGGTTTTCCTAAAAAAAAAATCTAAAAATCTTTTTAATATCTCTTACAACAACCTCTTTACAAAATAAAACCATTAAAATGATTTGCATAAAATGATTATTATCAGGAAATATGGGGAAATGGATAAATCAGTTTTTCGGCTTTACGACAATCGTCAAACCTTCTCTCAAATTTCATTAAAAATAACATCCCAAAACCAAAAATTTCACGCTGGAAAAAATCAACTAGGTATTACACTATTGGAAGAGGCGAATATCACACAAAAAGTTAAAATTTCTTTCTTACATTTTCTATGAAAAATCATTAAATTTCATGATGCCATATGGCATCATTGGGAGCGAAAGGGTTAATAGAAATTCTAAAATTGATTTTTCATCGAAAATCCAAACGGTAATTTCATAACGGTGCTTTACACGTACAATTCTGCAAAGTTGATAAAAGTTGCTTCAACATGTTGGCTTTCCAACGGTATATCACTTTTGATATTTACATTGCAGAATTTTAGGGAAACACGCATTTAAGGGATTTCAGTGGAATCGCTAACAATTTTCCCTTTACTCGAAAAAAGACAAGCAAAGGCTATAATATTCGCTACATTATTTTGACCAGAACTGTAAGATATTTGTAATTTTGTACATTGTTTGGCAAATGCAAATGGCAAACGGTACTTATATCAGTTAAAATTTAATATTTGCTATTTATAATCGGTTAGGAAATTCAGGTATAATTTTATTAATAATACAATTAATCTTTCGATAATAGCCTTCATTTTTAGACCAATTAAATAGAATCGCGTTGGTAGAAAACCAATTCTCCGATAGAGAGTTTTCCGATAGGGTGTTTGTGTATGGAATTGAAGAAGGAAATGGACTAGAAGTAGTTCGAGAGTATAGTTGACGATTCCCACAGCGACGAATTCCAGGCAGACGCACTTTCGAAAGAACGCATCGGCTTCTTGGAGAGACGGACAGGTCGAACAGCAAACCACACCGCTAGAGAAGGAGCTCGCCGTACTAGTGTCGGAAGAAAAGAAGGAGATTCTTAATATCTTCGATAGTAACCCAAAATTGAGCACGCGTAGTGCAGAACTTTAGCTGGATATTCCTCGGGGGACGATCCAAAAGACTCTTCAGTCGGAAAACCGGTATCCGTACCACCTTACGCAAGTTCAGAAATGACTACCGAGCGACTGCCAGAGGAGGATAACATTTTGCAAATTACTCCTCCCGGGAACAGTTGCTGCAGCGAATTAATGATGATTGTGATAACATATAGGAGAACCCTCCTGAAATCGTTCGGACCGTTTCTTCCATGCGCCGAAGGTGTCGATTCTGCATACAAAATGGAGGAGGCCGATTCCAACAGCATTATTCAAATTCATCAAACAGACCCATTCAATCATTAGTTAATGTTTTTAGTTTATTGGTTCTTTCTCATATTTCAATCTTTATTTTCATTTTTGTTTAACAAATTTTTAAAATTGCGATTGTAAAATATAAAAAAAAAAGCCAACATGATGAAGCAACTTTTATCGATTTTGCAGAGTTGTACGTATAAAGCACCGTTATGAAATTACTGTTTGAACTTTCGATGAAAAATCTATTTTAAAATTTCTATTAAGCTTGAGTAACTGTATCTTGAAAGTGGCGATAATGTTGGCAACAGGAAAAACTGCAGATTTTGTGAAATTTTATGTAGTTTCTAAAACGGAAATCAAATCTTGGATTAAGTCATCAGGAGGGCTGCAAATTATGATTTTGCATGACAAGTCACGATTTTCGATGACTTCACAAAATGAGCGATAACAAGGTAACGGTCAAAAAAAAATTGGATTGTTTTGGTAATTTTCTTGCTGAAACAAGTTGTGCAAGTTGTGCTATCAACCCTTACAGTATTGACCACCAAATGCGGGACGCCCTGTATAAGGCCATACTGACCAATCTTTGTGCAAAGTTTCATTTCAATCCCTATAACGGTTTAGAAAAACGGAGGTCGAAAAGGAAGTGTAACTTTTTTGCCGTTACTCGAAACTGGAAAATTTTAACTGATATGAGATGTACTCGTTTAGATTTAAGTACCCATACGTTAATCTCCGATGAAAACTAAAAACGTCGACTTCTTTCAAACGTTCGGGACACCCTGTTATTTTCTTCCTACCAACTTCTAAGGTATTTGTGCCAAAGACTGTAACCATTCCACACATTCCTACCAAATTTTATGACAATGTTATTTAGTGAACAGAAGGACGGGCAGACGCACAGACGGACGGAAGGACAAAATCAATTTCATAAGGGTGTTTTGAAGAAAAAATCCAAAAAAGCCTAAAAATGTGCCCTTAGCAAAATGTGTAAAACGAAAAGCTAGAGGATTTTTTTGAGGTTGGGTTGTTTCCCGATAATTTTGAAAATGACTATGCCTGGGTGATTGGAGTCAGCTCGGTCACGTCTGATTTTTTATACCCTTCGCTTATTAAGCGTAAAGGGTATATTAACTTTGTCATGAAGTTTGTAACGCATTGAAGGAAGCATTTCCGACCATATAAAATATGTATATATATGATCAGCGTGACGAGCTGAGTCGATTGGACGATGTCCGTCTGTCCGTCTGTCCGTCTGTCCGTCTGTCTGTCTGTCTGTTGCGACGCGTTTTGCTCGGCCAGTTTAAAAGCTATGGAGCTGAAATTTTGCACACATGCTTCTTTTTGTTGCAGGCAGTTTGTATGTTTGAATCAGTAAAATCCGATAAGGGGGTCGTGGGGCTGCCATACAAACCTACCCCCAAAATTAGGTTCTTCTTAGAAAAACTTTTTCATTTATGCACAAATTTCAATCAAATTTCACACAAATGTGTTTTCATTCCAGACACATAACATATGTAAAAATCGACCAAATCGGACAATGGGGTCGTGGGGCTGCCATACAAACCTAGTCCCCCAAATTAGGTTCTTCTAAGAAAAACTTTTTTATTTTCTCATCGATTGCAATCAAATTTCGTGCAAATGTGTTTCTAATGATACCACAAAACATATGTAAAAATGGACCAAATCGAACTGTGGGGTCATGGGGCTGTCATACAAGCCTAGCTACCCAAATTAAGTTCTTCTAAGAAGTTTTTTTTTTGTTTATACACCAATTTCAACCAAACTTCACACAAATGTGTTTCTATTGCTGACATAAAATATATGTATGAATAGATGGAGTCGGACCATGTGGTCATGGGGCTACCATACAAACCTATCCCCCCAAATAAAATTTTGCTAAGAAAAATGTTTTTATTTGCACACAAATTTCAACCAAACCTCATGGAAATGTATTTTTGTTGATGTTACAAAACATACGCAAAAATGAATTAAATCGGACCATTGGGGCATGGAGCTGGCATATAAACCCAACCCCCAAATTAGCTTTTAAGGTCTTTGAAGAAAAACTTTTTTATTTGACCACCAATTTCAACCAAATCTCATAGAAATATGTTTTAATTGATGCCACAAACATGCATACATGCCCCCCTCACTTTTGTTTCTTCTAAGAAACCCACGACCCCCGCTTCCCCAATAAATCTTCACCGCGGCACTAATGTGAAAATTCAAGGAAAAGCATGGAAGCGGGGAGAATTGAACACAAGTCATAGGAACGCCCGAAAAAAACTTTTAGCCCCGAGGGGAGCGAAGGGTATCCAAATTTCGGCCGCGCCCGAAATTAGCCTCGGTCTCGTTTTTTGTTCTTATTGCGCCTGTCTAAACGGGGAACAAGAACAAGATGAAACCGGTTTTTTTAGAAGACATTCGAGAGGAGCTAGGCAAAGAAAAATTCAATTTATATATAAAACCGGTTTTGTTCTCGCGTTTTTGTTTCCCGTGTAGACAGGCTCATTAAGAGAAACGGGCAATACCACACGGATTGGTATTGCCATGTTCAAAGGCGTCCGCCAGAGAACCCCGCAAAGAGAGCGATATCAATGGAAGTTCCACTTGATGGTCCCAAGGTCAAAGGCAGACCGAAGAACACCTGGATGTGTCAAATGAAAAAGCAAACACAACGCATTGGTCTCGGCGATGACACGATCCAAGAAAGCGCTGCCTGCAGAAATATGCTGAGATATTAACGCCAAAACGGGCGATGTGCCTACACCGTAGGTTAAGCAACGCGAAACCATGGAACGGTATAAAGAACGAGGCAAGGAAGAAGAAGAAAATTCAGAGAAACGTGAACAGCTGATGCTACATCTCTCTATGTAAAAGAAAAGAAGAATGCTGTCTCAGTTAACTATAGATTTGCTCTATAAGTTATTTTTGTTAGAAAACTACTTTTGGTCAACTTTTTATTCACGTAAAATAATTGGAATTTTTTTCAATTAAAACAAGTCAGTCGAGAAGTCGGTCCCTTTCCCTTTCTGCATCCACCATACGTATACTCTGACACTATAAAAATATTTTCTTTCGTCGTACGTCCTGAGCTTCCATAAATTCATTAAAAACTTTACCGCCGAACAAAATTTTACGAAATCATACCAGGACACGTTGCGTCATCATGGCTTACTTTTTTTTTATACAAAAAACCGATTGAATTAAATCAAATCGGTCCCTCTTGGCGGCTTCTTCAGCATATCAACTTCGTCCTCTAAAGGATCAGCGTATTATACTCAAACTCCGTCAAATACGAAAAATAATATGACGACGACGGGCGTATAGTATATGTACATAAAAAAGGACTTATTTCGTTACAAAATTTTCTACATAACGAACCTCGAAAATGGAAAATTTTCAAGAGTTTTGCAAGGAAAATTTTCTTGATGTGGTTCTTCGGTCGGAAAAAAAGCATATTCGTCGTTTCGATACTGTCGCGCGAAAACTTTCTACCTATATATGGCGACTTTTTGGTTGAATGTGTACGAGGAATATATAGCGCAACGCTGGAAACGACATGACTCGGAAATTCGGAAGAAAAAAAGGATACTTACTTGAGACTTACGTTGACTTTCAGTGGAATATCATAGTAATACTTATTTTGACGTTGCGGTAGTTGTTCCAATTTGCCTTACACGGAGTCTGGCTGAGAGTAAAG
This sequence comes from Microchrysa polita, assembly GCA_949715475.1. Taxonomy (NCBI): domain Eukaryota; kingdom Metazoa; phylum Arthropoda; class Insecta; order Diptera; family Stratiomyidae; genus Microchrysa; species Microchrysa polita. Next base: position 17,233,517 of record OX454415.1, read on the forward strand.
GAAAGCGACTGGGCAGCTGATATTCGTATTCTGCAGCGATACAATACGCTCCCAAGATATACGGATTGAAACTTTTGCTCACCTTCGAGCAAGTTTCGCGGATAGTACAACTTGTTGGGAATATGGTTGCAGTTTAATCGATTTTCCACTTGCTCGCCATAATATTTTCTTTCAAAATGTATCTTCTTTCCCCCAACGGTTTTTTTTAGCGAAAAGTTGAAACGATCGTCTGTTCAATGGAAGAATCTTACGGCGCACTGCAAGGCGTTTGGTGACCAGGTGAAGATCAGAAATACCATTTGTTCGTTGCTCACTGAAGGACAAGAAAGATGCATCACGGCCAGGCGTCCAACTGCATAATCTCACAGATTGGATTCCTGATTGCTCTTGGGTAAACTTTTGGAGAAAGCACAGCAACTTTTATAGCCCAATTGTTGCAAGCGGCGGTATGGATGAAAATAAAGTTACAATTCACAACGGAAAGCTAATGGCAGAAAACAAACTTTTTAGGCAGATTTAAGCACAAGAATTTTGAATTTGAAAATGATGAAGGACAGGTTAGAGATAATGCAGAGATGTTTTGTTAAAAGTTTTTTTTTCCACACACATAATCATATTTGAACTTTTTAAAAACATTTTTTTAACGCGCGTCGCTGTCGATTACCACAGAAATGTCGAATGACCCTATTACCGAAATTCAATTGAAAATATGTATTTTCTTCACAGATTTCTCCGAACCGAAAAAAATCAAATTATGAGAATTTAATACAACGATATTTCGAATAATAATAATATGAGTGCATCATCATATTTCCCAACACTCTCCGAAATCAATTTCCATGAATCCATAATAAAGCAGGATAATAATAAATTTATATGGGAGAATATATTTTATCCGCGTGCTTCATTTGAGTTCTTCACGTATAGCTTCTCCGCGGCTGCTATGCATCATATTCAGGATAATATTTTGACATACTCGTATTACGAAATAGCAGCAGGCAGTATAGCGCAGTGATAAATAAATTTACAATGCTCCTGGTCTGGTTATTCTAGTTGAGATTCACATTCTGGTGTCTGCATGTATATGACGCGGCCACAACGTGACGGGTCCTTGCCTTGTTATAGTCGTGCCGTTTAACGCACGCATCATATAACACATAATCCTCTTGGAGAAGAAAATTGAATGGTATAAAACGCTAAGTAGCTAAAGGCGAGTGAATATTCGCGAATATGTGCTACGATGGTTGTGTAGACAAACACACAGCATTGTGATCTCTAAGCCGGAAACTGATTCCACTTTATTATGGTAGCGTAAAGTAGTTTTCTATTTTCATTTTGGACGCCTTCTTTACGAAGAGACGTGATAGCTAAAACGTCGACTCTAGCTCTATGTTCGTCGACAATGCTCCGAATAATGCAATGAAACGGATGAAACTCGAGCGCAGTGGAAGGAAACTTTTAAGGAAGTCATATCCTTAAAATGGTCATATTCAGAAGCTTTTAAGTTCCTTTGAGTTTCGACTATTTCCGCCAAATGAATGCACTTAGTTTAGCAGTCACGGTTTTTCTTTGTTACCAGACAAATGATTAGGTTATAGGAGTAGTGCGACTATATTCATGGAATTCGGGAAGTTGAATGCGCAAAATGAATAAAATTTGGCGCGATTGAGGCCATTGCTCCAATCCTTTTTTATTTTGTTACAGTTGTATGGGCGCCCCATGGGTTGAAACCGAAACTCAAATTGTCAAAATTGAGATTTTCGGGAATACCACTATACCAGTAACGTATACTGAAAGGTTATCTATGGCGGCAAATTTATAGCTTCAAATGATTGCAGTGTAATGAAAAAAATCATTGCATGATATTTGTATGGATATAGTTACATTTATTGCGTTTGAGGTAATTTTCACCACAGCCTGTAATAATTATTATTGCATGGTGTTATAGTTTTCATCATTTCGTACATGAAAATAACAAGAGCGCGTAATAATTATGAAACTGTCAAAAAATAAAACGACTAATTTATTCGCATAACTTGTAATCGTAGATAGCTTAAATGTAGGACGTAGGACTACGAAACGATAGGTCCCCGGTTCAATTCCCAGTAGAAGCAAATTGTAAAAAGGTAAAATTAAAATAGGGAAAAAGAAGTTAAGGATAAAATAGAAGTAAAGTAAAAAATAAAAAAAATGTAAAAATAAAAAAAGGAAAAAATAAAAAAAAAATACTTTTTGTAGTTTTTTCTATTATTGCCAAATTATCTTCCTGGCAGATTTTATTACCAACCAATTGTTAATTTTATTACAGCACAATGCAATTTTTCATTAAAGATGTAATAACTTTTACATCGGTTGCAGGGTCAAAAATCATTACAAATGCAATGGTTTTCATTACAATTTTAATACCTTTCACTACATTTTTTCTCTCCGTGTACTTCATATTCAATTTATATCTTCTATGGTAGGGATGTCAAAAACCGGACGGTTAGTCCGAAAACCTGTACTTTCAGAACGGTTAACCGGTTTTTTTTTCGGTTTTTTCCTCCTCCCGGTTTTAACCCGGACGGTTGTTTGTCCTTCCGGTTAAAACCGGGACAAAAATTATTTCCAAATTTATACTATTTTTTATATTTTCTTGCTTTTTCCGTACTCAATTCCATTACTTGTTCCCTATGAAAAATTTTGTTTCCGAACTCCAGCCCTTAAACATAATTTCGAACACACTCCTTATTGCTATTACTCAAAGCCATCTATATTTCAAAGCCCGGAACCAGAACCCGCTCATATACTTTTGCGGCAGATCATAGGCTCGATTAGTTGGAAAATGTACATTACGGTAAAGGCAAATCGGGTTGGGTCGCGACAAACTTTACACGAAAAGTATTTGTTCCCGGTCGATTTTCGTCGCGAAAAGTGCAATGTGTCGTGAATTGAAGTGTCTATAATGCAGTGAAAGAAAAAAATCCCGATAAAAAGTGAGTTTTCCACGTGTTTTCGCGGTTTTTATCAGAGCAGACATGGTTTTTTTACATGCGCTGTGCTTGTGTTAGTGCATCGTGCAACGTATATACGACATATTCATAGGCTCGCTTTGTGTGCATGTATTGCTGCTTCCCGGCTTTCTGATATAGGTGGCTTTGCTATTACTCGTAGAACCATCGCGTCTTCAAATTACTTCTCCTTGTACCTTTGATTTAATTTTGCATACGATACGAACCATAGCAACACGAGTGTGTATGCATGTTTTTACTAAAATTTATTAATTAATTTACTAAACATTGGAACAAGGAGATAAATGGAACGGCTTACTTCATACAAACGCTTGTTCATACGTGGGTCCAATTTTGTAGCGTATGTATATCAACTGTCAATTGGTCTCGCGTCGAAAACCCACGAAGATAGCACGAAACGAAGTTCGTCGTCGGTAACATGCCATTGCATGCGTGCGACTTGTTTATTGGTATAGACTCAAAGGCGTATCATAAAAACAGCAATCGTGGGGTTTATCTAAAAATGTATGAATTAAAGTAGCTTTCCCTTTTCATCTTTTTTGTTGGTACTTTTTTATTCAATTTGATAAAAAAGTATGTATATTGATCGTCCAGGTGTCAATAGTTTGCAAATTGTGCATTCAATCCCGAAAATTATTTTACGATCCAACAATACAGCCAATGAGTAGGAAGGTCCTAAGAGGTAGGTGGATACGTTTCTTTTTTAAATAAAATAAAACGCAAAATAGATGCCCCCTGAAATATTATCCCCACCGGCGCTAATGTTTTTGTTTCATATATGTAGCGTTGTGTATAGTTAGAGACACATTTTAACAGCTGTGCCCGTTCCATTTATCTTATTGTTAGTCGGGTTGGGCTGGTTGCGCCCAATACTGCAGCCTGCTGTCTTATTGTATATCCCAATTAAGCGAAATAGTTTCAGGTTATTAGCTCTGTCCTTCGTAAAAGGTTTAGAAGAAAATTAACCAGGTTTACTTTGCGTGCGCTCATTCTGGTGGATTGAGCTCCAACGAAGTTTTGTCTCCAGCTCATAAGAGCTGGAAGATAACGTGCGTGGCTGATTCCTCGTCTTCGTTGCAGAGACGGCATAATGGGTCTAGTGTGTATATCTCTATCGTATGCAGATGTTTTTGAAGGGTACAATGACCGGTTATAAGGCCTGTCACTGTCTTGAGGTTCGTTTTGCGGAGCCTGAGGATTTCAGTGCAGCTGGTATGCCAGTTGGATCCCAGCATACGCTTGCTGTGTCTGAGTCCTTCAGCGAGTCTCCATCGGTTTTGCAAAATTATCCTCGGTCCATTGTCTGACAACTGTTTCAGCAGTGGATTTGCTAATACCAATTGCAGGTTCTGGGCCATTGAGGGGTTGTTCGGAACCCTCTTTTGCAAGGGCATCAGCTTTCTCATTTCCTTCGATCCCTTTGTGACCTTTCACCCATTTCAGGGATACATTGTTTCGGGTTGCTAGGTGTTTGATGTTTTGTTGACATTCCCAAACCAATTTTGATGTTGTTTTGGGATTTGCAATGGCTTTAATCGCAGCTTTACTGTCGGAGAGATCCATATTCTCTCTTGTTTGTATATCCCTTACGGGTACTCTCCCCTGCTGCATGTCTTATGGCTACAAGTTCTGCCTGGGAGACAGTTGTGTATTGACCTAGGGGTGTGGAGATACTATAGTTGTTTGTTTTAGTAAAAACTCCTGCCCCTGTTCCTTCGTTTGTCTTCGACCCGTCCTTGTACCACACTATATGTTTTGATAGATGGTTGTCGTTCCATTTATTCCAGTCTTCCCTGACCGTTGAGGTCTGGATGTTGGAGTCGAAGGTGTACTTGGCCAGGTATTATCGCTGCCCATATCTAGGATTGGGTTTGCAACGATTTCTGTAATCGTACAGTGTCCTACCCTTTGTAATGTCCACATGTTCGCCGATTGTAGTCTATACGCTGCAAGTCTTGCCTTTTCCGTGATTATGAAGTCCAAAGGTGACAGGCTTAGTAGCTTCTCTAAGGTTAGAGTTAGTGCGCTGCGCATGGCGCCGGTTATGCTTGCACAAGCCAGTCTTTGTACTGATCCCAATTTCGCTGCGGGTTTTTTTTTGCTTGGTTTTGGTCCACCAGACTATCGAGCCGTAGGGCAGACAGGGTAGTGACTACGGCTTTGTAGATCCAGTATATCATTTGTGGTTTTAACCCCCACGTTTTCCCTATTGCTTTTTTGGTTGCATATAGGGTCTGTTTACCTTTTGTAATAGTGTTTTGTAGCTTGTTCCACGTGAGTTTGTTATCAAGGGTGACTCCCAGATATTTTACCTCCGTGGTGAACTGCAGTTGTTGGCTGAAAAGTGTTGGAGCATTTAGCCCTTCCAAGTTGTGTTTACGACTGTGTTGTTTTGGCGGGATTGACCGATAGGCCTACCCTCCTACACCAAACCTCCACTTGGGTTAGAGCTTGTTGCATGCGTTCAGAGAGAACCCCTGGAAATTTTCCCCTTATCAGGATACTGATGTCATCGGCATATCCTTGTGTATAGAAGCCTGTGCTATTTAGTTTTACCAGTAAGCTGTCAACTACAAGGTTCTACAGGAGGGGTGATAGGATACCCCCTGCGGGCAACCTTTGAGGACAGATGAATGGTTTCATCGAATAAATTTACTACTTGCCGTCCTTGGAGCATCGATTTTATCCACCGACATAGGGTGTTTTGGACTCCATGACTCAAGGCGCCGTGTACAAGAGATTCAAAGGAAGTGTTGTCAAAAGCCTCTATATCTAAGAAGGCCGCGAGCCCTATTTCTTTGTGGTCTCAATTTTCCCAACCAGGTGGTGTAGTACTGATTCACACGATTCTCTGTTTGATAAGCATGTTGGTTTTGATGCAAAGGGAAGAGCGACAGGCACCTGTCGCTGATGTGTTTATCGACGAGCTTTTCCAATGACTTGAGCAGGAAAGAGATGAGACTTATTGGTCTATACGATTTTGCTAGGGTTTGGTCACGCCCCGGCTTTGCCAGAAATATTACTTTTACCTGCTTCCAAGTGATTGGAATGTATCCTAAGGCTATGCTGGCTCTGAATAGTCTTAGTCATAGTCTTGGGGACACTTAATTCTCGGAGACCCACGGACCAGGTGACTTAATTTGAAAAGTAGCTGGTCTGGTCTTTCGGTAGTCAAAACTTAAGTATCCCCTGTATGACAGTCTTGTTCTTTAATGGCTAAATTGTCATCTTTATCGAAGATTTAAGCAAATATTTCGACGGATTTATGCTAAGAGAAAGGGTCATTAACTGCTGGGAATCACATTACATAACTATTGATTTTTTTGTTAACAAACGAAAATAATTGTTGGCGGTATTTTGGCGGGATAGTTCACTATCCACTAGCGGGATTCTAAAACAGCGGGGTTCTTAGTGGGCGGGATTTTAAAGTGGCGGGATTTTGTAATGGCGGGATTTTATAATATACTATAAAAAGCGATATAAACGGGCGGGAGTTAATTTTTCGGGATTACGTAGGCATCCCGTTTCACTCACATGCAATCCTTCCGGGATATTGATTTTCCGGTACTTACATGATGTAAATATTATATAAAAAAAAAACAAAAATTAACAGTTATTTGAGGCATTTACAAAAAATACAGAAAAAAATAAAATTATAAAAAAAAAAATATTTTCAGGATTATCAAGATTAATAGTCGAATTTTTGAAGCTTTTAGGATTCCGACCACGCTTTGCACCCCCAAAACATAGAAAAAAACACAAATCCTCCATTTTTCAATCTCAATTCACGTACTGCCTGGACCTAATACAAATATACAAAAAACGAGTCGTTTTTCGTCTCCTCAAACCCCACAATGACTTCGTAAATTACTGAATAGAAAATGTCGCCTTCAATTGTCAGACTCCCAACAATAATTTGCTGAAGACATCTACAAACATTTTTCTCAAAAAACTACGTAATGGCCCGATCATTGTCAAGCAAAAAAAAATGAAAAGAACAATGAGACACTTGGCATAGTCCTCTTTATTTTTTTCGTCTATTCTATTCCACCGAGAATAGGACTCCGTATAGTACATACTAGTATATAGTCCCTATCACCAACGGGTGCAATAAATTCAAATTGATATTGCTCTCTTGAATGTTTTCCCTCTTTGGTATGGTGGTTGTCTTTGGTTACTAACAATTCCCGGACCTTCATCAAATCGTACTTATACTATCTTCTCTGTGTGTGTCGGTATAAGATGTTATGATTGGCGTTGACTTGAGAGCCATGCTATAGAGTACTTTCAAAAGATTTCCAACTCTTCGTTTTGTATAGCGCGCTTGATATCTGACGCCCATCATTGTTGTCCACACCAAGATAACATCAACAAAAGTGAACTATAGTAAAAATGCAACCCACTTGGGTTTGTTGAAAAAAATCTTAAACAGAGAAAAAATTGTAGGGAGGTGTTGTCGATTTTGAAAGTTAGGTTAGGAAAACAATTCTTTCAAAGTATTCAATTCAAACTTTTTATTAAAAGAAAACTACGTTGATATTTTCTCGAAAATTAAATCAAATACACAAACCCCACATTCATAACATCCGAATCAAAAATCCCCAGAGGTATTATCCTCATCTATGGTTCAGACGATTAAGTAACACAATACCGTGCTAGTATCTGGAATCGGAGATCGGGGGCTAAATTTCCGTACAATGTACCAAACCCGAAAAGCGGTAAGGACAACCAGAGATTCAGTTGATTTTGGCATCACACCCACGCGGACTAATTGTGGGCATTCTGTTTTGAGGATCTTTATTTGAGTATTTTGTGATCGGGTGGTCGGGGATTTTGGTTTGGTGGTAAATAGCTCGGTAGAGCTTGCTGTTGATTTCAAAGCACCTCTACAAAATGCCGTCATATAAAAAAAAATTGTCGCGAAGACATTTCGGTACTTCACATTTAAATGACGGCATATTGTAGAGGTGTTGAGATCAACACCACGCTCTACCGAGCTATTTACCACTTGTTACCCCAGTTATATTTATGCATTTTCCTATTCAGTAAGTGGTTTAAGTTATACATCTATAAAAATACAAATTATATTCAAAGATGGGAAACTATAATTTGTTTTAAATCCACTATAGCAAAATAAGAAAATTTAAAACCAAACACGCCAACTAGACCATGCCAGTCGATAAATATGGAAAATAAAGAAAAACATTGACAAGCCTACACCAAAAACTTCGAAGTGAATAAAGTTGGCTTCCGGCTATGAACGAATTGACCCTAAAAAGAAAACTCTTCGAATTTAGTGGCTATAGGCCGAGCAATAAACAAAAGAGAATCCGTCCAATGGGCGAAAAAAAAAGAAATGCACAAAAGCCTTTTTTCCTTGACGAACGTCATTTATGCGAAAAACAAGATGAAAAAAAAAACAAGAAAGAAAACAACTTTTCTTCAGGCATATCCTTTCCCCGTTTTTGTTTCTTCCTTTTTGTATATGTATATATTTTTCGGCTTCCTTTCTGTTTTCTTTTCTATCTACACTCTTATGGTAGCCAAAGAACGATACGAAACCGAATAGTGTAGTACGCTAAAGAATCCAACGATATCGTTGTAGTGTAGTGTAGAGTAGACGAAAGAGTGTGTCGTTGAAATGAACACAAAAAAAGGAGGAAATTTCCATGAAAGTGAATTTAGTCGAAGCTCTCTGAGCTGATTCGATTTGGAGGAATTCAATCATGGGAAATTGTTTTCATATCACCTTCTGTACGATTCGGTTTGCGAGTGTGGATATTTGCTTTCGTGTGTATATCTCGCCACCCATATATGAACATTCCTGTGGGAATTTTCGCAACTGACATGCAGAGCATTGGTAAAGTCGCACGACTTTCCCAAAAGAGCGAGAGCTACTTTATCGTCTTTCTAGAAGACATTTCGGGAAAATATGCTGGTGCAGCGTTTCGAATAATGTATTTGAAGGCGAGCGGCTCATGCCCTTTTCAGATTCAAAGAATATTCGACTGATTACCTTCAATTTGAGTTTTGACACTTGATGTCAACTTTTTGGGTTTTCGAACTTTGTTCGTGGAGAACTTTGGCGCGGATAAAGATTTGTTATTCTGTCGAGACACGAATTGAGACGTGTGAAATATTTATTTGAAAAGTTGGGTTTTCTATGGAAAGTTATATGGAGATCGCGCGAGTGTGTAGCGGAAAATGTTCGATTTAAAGTAATCCAAAAAGTAAAAAAAAAAACTTTGTAATGGAAATTTTTCAATATCACAAAAAAAAACAATGGTGTAGCTTGAATTAATAAAAATGCATTCAATTAATTTAAGTCATTCTGGAAATTTTCGAACCCATATCTTTCGTTTGCAAGGCAGGTGTGCCTGTATTTACCAATTTGGTGTATGTTAATATCAACACCAATTTCATGAGGAATGTGAGAGGTAATCTTTTTTGCTTCTAGTTTTTTTCTGAACTCCAATTAGCCAACCGTGTCGTACTGTAACCCATAACCCAGTGGCGCAACCACGGGAGACCCAGAAATTGGGAAAGGAAAAATTGCAAAATAAGATTTGAAACAATGCACTTCATTGGAAATTTTATAAAAAATATGAAACGTGGGCTGTACAGGTTGTAACATACATACCATATTATTTCTATGCAAATTAGAAGACACACTGGTCTGAAGTACGATAATATTTGCAAAAATGGAAAAATGTCTTCAAAATGAATGTTTTCGCAAAAAAAATCCGCCAGCTTCGAAAATATGAATATTGAGCCCTTACAGCTGAAGCATAGTGTAGGGCATAGCGACTAAAAATTAAAATAGCTCATTGCAATTGAAGAAGAAAAAGAAGAAGGTATCGATAAAAAATATTTAAATTTAAATTGTTTAACCCACAAATATTTTTTAGTACCTAATAAAAATTGAATTGGATTCAATTGTTGCATCCTTTGATCTTATATAGTCAGTCGCTATCCTATTAATTGTTTCTTTGCAGGATACAGTCCTCTAAAGGGCTCCCATCGTTTATTTAGTTTTTGGTTTGACCCTAAATTCCTATTTCTTGTTGTAGGTACATTTACAAATTTTGCTCTTATTGCTTTGGACCATTTCTTTCAAGAATCCGTTGCAAGCATTGACCCTAATTGCAAAACATTTGGAAATTACCATATATTTCTACTGCTAAATACCGCGGGTGATAATGCCAAGGATTAGACAAATCCACTTAATCAGGGCCGTGCGAAGAGGGGGGCGAAGAGGGCACTCGCCCCGGGCGCCGTGGCCAAAGGGCACCATAAATTTTTTTTTTAGAGAAGTAAATTTTTGTCCTTTAAACTATCATATACATACATGTATGTTTACATTTTTAAGCCCATACTTTACTGTGAACATTAAAGTTCTTCCGCGTGAGAATATTTCTGTCTTGAAAATTATTTAATATATGTATTACACAATGCATATGACGGCAAAACAGTTCAGCGTTTAAAAATGTTTGTCATTTTGAGAAATCATTTTTTCAGATCGGATTTCTCAATTACTTTACGTTTACTAACATTTCAATTCTAAATGTTATTGGCACCAAAATTGCAGGATTTATAAATTCGGATTGCAATTTAGGACAGTCATCTACGTTGCGTATTCTCATTGCGATTTGCATATCATGGGCGTACTGCTATACACACTCGAATTTAATATTGCAGACCAGTGATTCTCAACTGGAGGGACGCACCCCCTAAGGGGCGCAGGATAAGCTCAAAGTTGGAAAATATTCCGACAACAAAATGGTGACCAAGGAAACTGATGGGAACAATATATTGGCTAGTTTTGAAAGTCAACAAAGAGCGCCCACTACATGCAAATCGGAATTGTAAAGAAAAAGTGTTAACACCAGTACATCCTTTTTTTAAAACATCTCGCAAATGATCCAAAACTGGAAAAAACAATCGAAGTCTATCAGTGAGCTACAATCAAGTTTTCAGTCTTGATAAATCTTGAGATAGCTTGATTGCGCTGCGTTCAAACACTTCTCACTTTCCGCGCCGATGTAGTCAAACGGATCTTGTGACCAATGCCGACTTCTGAATTATCGTTATTTGCCACCTGTGTGAATTAGGCAACCAGAAAAACTATTTATTCAATTGTCTGAAGAATGAACCAATAAATTCACCATCTGTGAGTCATCTGTGCTTGTCTCTTTAACGTCGTTCTCATGTGAAAATACAAAAATTTCCACACCGTATTTACGTTTTTTTTTTGAGAAAAATTTTCTAGTGGGGCGCCAGACTCTCCAGGCCTTGAAAAGGAGCCTGGAGAGAAAAGAGTTCAGAACTACTGTGCAGATAACATCATTTACGTAAACTAAAAGAAATGGGTTCTCACCGGTTTCCTTGCGGAACTCCTGATTAGCACATTATAATGGAGCGGGATGTACAGCCATTTAACTTCACCAACTGTCCTATCCGTTAAATAGGATCTCACCCAGCTTAAAAAAAAATAGACTGTATATCTACGAGTAAATACCAAAATGCTATCAGCAACCAATTTAGTGAAAGATTGGTTGTAGTTTATTTTTCTGTAAGAAATCCATGTTAGCATGGCGATACCGGCAGCTGATACACTCTAACCTTCATTGATGTCAGCATCCATTTGATGAAGACGAGCCCGGTAAATCGTATACTCAACTGGAAAAACATACAAAATCATCATCACATGGTTGTAAAAATTGCGCCTTAGTTTTCGCTGTGTTAAGTTTGACTAATTCGTTGGTAACGCAAAGATTTTTATACCCTTCGCTTATTAAGCGTAAAGGGTATATTAACTTTGTCATGAAGTTTGTAACGCATTGAAGGAAGCATCTCCGACCATATAAAATATGTATATATATGATCAGCGTGACGAGCTGTGTCGATTGGACGATGTCCGTCTGTCCGTCTGTCCGTCTGTCCGTCTGTCCGTCTGTCTGTCTGTTGCGACGCGTTTTGCTCGGCCAGTTTAAAAGCTATGGAGCTGAAATTTTGCACACATGCTTCTTTTTGTTGCAGGCAGTTTGTATGTTTGAATCGCTAAAATCCGAAAAGGGGGTCGTGGGGCTGTCATACAAACCTACTCCCCAAATTTAGGTTCTTCTTAGAAAAACTTTTTTATTTAAGCACCAATTTCAATAAAATTTCACACAAATGTGTTTTAATTGGTAACACACAATATATGTAAAAATCGACCAAATCGGACAATGGGGTCGTGGGGCTGCCATACACACCTAGTCCCCCAAATTATGTTCTTCTAAGAAAAACTTTTTTATTTTCTCATCGATTTGAATCAAATTTCGCACAAATGTGTTTCTAGTAATACCACAAAACATATGTAAAAATGGACCAAATCGGACCAGGGGGTTATGGGGCTGTCATAGAAACCTAGCTCCCCAAATTAAGTTCTTCTAAGATTTTTTTTTTTATTTATACACCAATTTCAACCAAACTTCACACAAATGTGTTTCGATTGATGGCACGAAACATATGTATAAATAGATGGAGTCGGACCATGTGGTCATGGGGCTACCATACAAACCTAGCCCCCAAATTTTACTAAGAAAAACGTTTTTATTTGCACACCAATTTCAATCAAACCGCAGAAAATTATATTTCTATTGATGCCACATAACAAAAGTGAAAATAAATGAAATCGGACTATGGTGTCGTGGGGCTGCCATACAAACTTTACTCCCAAAATTAGATTCTTCTAAAAAATATTTTTTTATTTGGACACAAATTTCAACTAAACTTCATGGAAATGTATTTTTAGTGATGGTTCAAAACATATGCAAAAATGAATTATATCGGACCATGGGGTCATGGGGCTGGCATATAAACCCAACCCCCAAATTAGGTTCTTCGAAGAAAACCTTTTTGATTTGTCCACCAATCTGAACCAAATGTGTTTTAATTGATGCCACAAACATACGTAAAAATTGATGGGAAGGCCATGGGGCTGCCCTACAACCCCCTTCCCCCTCTTTTTGGTTCTTATAAGAAACCGACGTCCCCGCTTCGCCCACTAAATCTTCGCCACGGCACTTATGAGAAAATTCAAAAGCACGGAAGCGGGGAGGACTGAGCACTAGTTATAGGTACGCCGGAAAAAAACTTTTAGCCCGAGGGGAGCGAAGGGTATCCAAATTTCGGCCGGGCCCGAAATTAGCCTCGGTCTCGTTTTAAGGGAACGTATACTTGCGGATAGCCGCCCATAAAATTTATTTTTAGTTCTACGGTCAGTTTCAATTACTAAGGGTTACACTTTTGCCATAGATATTATTTCCTATCAAACTTTTGGCGATTCATATCATTCTCTTGGTTTTCATTAAATTGTGTGTGTGCTGTCGCGGTTGCTGCTTGGTCATTGTATTTAAAGGATAGCGACCTAATGCTTGAAACAGATTAGACGCGTTGAATGCTGCCGAAGAAAGTAGCAAAATGCATTTTAAATGGCTGACAGCAACAGCACAAAACATGAAAATTAGTGTAAAACGAAGACTGAAAATTATAAGAGTATACAGATCATTGTTCGATTAATGTGACCTGCAAAGGAGTTTCATTATGAAATGAATAAGTTACTTTCAGTGTAAAAATCAATTTTATTATCGTGTGGGGGTATAAATAAAAATTTAAATAAAAATTTTGAGTTTAGTTTTGAAGAGATATGATGATGTGGGGCGCCTTGATCAAAATTTTGCCCCGGGCGCCAAATTGTCTTTGCACGGCTGTGCACTTAATAAATCTACTCGCGCCGCGCCGTGAGGTGTCACTATTTCTGCCCCGGAAAAATTAGTCAGTAAAGATCTGGATATACCTCGGGCAGAATGAGAATGAAATTTTTGTCCACTGCGATTTTCTCAATGAAAATGCATACTTACTGTCGTGTAAGTAGCAAATGCTACAATCCGAAAATGGTTCCAACATTTGTCTCGTCCATTTTATGTATTATTTTTCGATTCCCCGGTCATTAGATATTTTCCACTATGAAATGACCGGGGAATCGAAAAATAATACATAAAATGGCCGAGAAAAATTATGGAACCGTTATGGCGTGTTGCTTATGGAATTCCCCTGCATTTGCCACATATTCCACGACAGTAAGGAGGTTTTCACACTTACGGCCAGATTACGTAATCTGTTCAAATTACTTAATTTGAGCTGTTAAATTCCATATATTTTTTAATTCACCACAACGCAGATTACGTAATCTGGCCAGATTAAGTACAAGTATGAAAACCTCCTTAAAATTTTCTTCTCATTCCGCCCGAGGTCTATCCAGGCCTTGACATGGCAAAGTGTTATTGCTTTAACATGTGACGCTACAAACATTTTTAGACAGAAAACGAGACCGAGGCTAATTTCGGGCGCTGCCGAAATTTGGATACCCTTCGCTCCCCTCGGGCTAAAAGTTTTTTCGGGCGTACCTACGACTTGTATTTAACACCGCCCCCCCCCCCATTATTTTCCTTCGGTCTTCACAGAAGTTCCGTTGCGTCGGCAAAGCAATATTTGTGTGGGATTTGGTTGGAATAAGTGGGCAAATAAAAATATTTACTCAGAAAATTTTATTGGGGGATGCGGCAGCATGTCCCCATAGTACATTTGTTTTGACCCTTTTAGTTGCTTTGATAAAGACACATTAATTCAAGGTTTTGTGAAATTGGTGTAAAAAATGTTTCTTAGCAGAACCTAATTTAGGGGGTTTTATTTGTATGGCAGCCCCATTACCCCATTGTCCGATTTGATCCATTCTTACGCTTGTTTTGTGTTATCAATAGAAACACATTTCTGTGAAATTTGGTTGAAATTGATACACAAATAAAAAAGTTTTTTCTTGGAAGAACCTAATTTGGGGAGTTGGGTTTGTATGGCAGCCCCATGACCCCATTATCCGATTTTACTGATTCAAACATACAAACTGCCTGCAGCAAAAAGAAGCATTTGTGCAAAATTTCAGCTTCATAGCTTTTAAATTGGCCGAATAAAACGCGTCGCAACAGACAGACAGACGGACATCGTCCAATCGACTCCCCAAGTCATGCTGATCTATATGTATACCTTTTATATGGTCGGAGGTGCTTCCTTGAATGCGTTACAAACTTCATGACAAAGTTAATATACCCTTTCACTCTATGAGCGAAGGGTTTAAAAAGTGAATACAACTGCACTAACACTACTGTATAGCGCTCTGAAAAATAGCACCATTCCCCAACTTGCGACAGCAACATCAAATATCTAGTAATATGGCTGAAATCAACCCCCTCCAGGACCAAATCCTGTTTGCGTCACCATATTAGAAAGTAAATGTATTCGAGTTGTCTGATATCTAAATCGCTTTCGATGAAAATGTTTCCTCTAAATTTACCAATTTCCAATAAATCCTATATTTGCCTAGCTGGCAATATTATAGAGACAGAGAATCTATCTCTCCAGGATTTTATCTCGTATGTCGTATGGGGTATATGGGAAATCACTATCATCATTAATGTATGCATTATATTGAATGTTCACGTAAATCTTCGTTATATATTCCAAATGCTAATTTCGCGTATGATAATTTCATATGCAAATCACTCCATTTATGTTTCACACTCATAAGATCCATGTTTCTGGAATCTGACGGGAATGGTTAAATTGAGGATAGTGTGGCACACGGATTCGAATAGTTTTTACACTGTGTGCTCAAAGAATGTACAATAACATACATTGTAGCGTGACGATTTAAGCCTATACTTTTGCCTATTGGCTATACACTAATAATATAAAACAAAAATTAGGATGATTTCACTTTTGACGCTCGCTGTCTCCCAAAAAAACATTGAATTGGAAACATGGAACTTTACGTGAGTTTTCGTCAAAAATTGAGTTGCTTCGTTTAAGGGCTGCCATCACCCCTTCATTTATTTATTTATGCACATAGCTACCTTGAAATTTGCTAGAAATTGCAGTAGAAAGCTCAATTTTGGTTCATCGCCCAGCGTGAGCACCATTATTATAACTGAAAGGGTAACGTAGCCGGAAATTGACTAAATTGACCACACTATGTGTTAGACAGACAGGTAAACCTAGGGGTTAGTTCTCAGCTGCTAATAAGAATAGTCCGTTCTTTCTGTAAGGCCACCAAACCTTACACACAGGCGCGCACAGAGGATTTACGGGGCCCGGGGCATATAAATAAAAATGGCCCCTTTGAGAAAAAGATCTCTGGAAACTCTATAAATGTTGTTCCTATTACAGGATGCTGGTACCTGAGAGAGCGGCATTAGGGTAGATAGATAGGGCGCTCGTCTTCGAATCGTAGGTTCGCGGGAGCGAATCTCATTGTAGGCGCAGGTAATTTTCTATGCTTAAACATCACTAACACCTATAGAGGTCAATGATGCGCTGCGTGAGCATTTTTATAAAAAAAAACAAAACAATTGATGAAATCATTAATTTAATAAACATTACAACAAGAACGCTATTCTCAATGTAAGAATGCAAAGAGTCGAAGTAGCTCTTACTCTTAGCAAAGTTATTTTAAGTACGATGTTCTTAATTTTAGTAGAAAAACTACAAAATACTTGGTTTAAGATCGATCCACACTTTTTAGTCATCAGTCGCAGTCACAGTAATTTCTCATACAAATTGACAGATTGTCAGTCAATCAATTAACTTGTATGGAAAGTGACTGTGACTGATGACTGAAAAGTGTGGTCGATTCAAGAGTGTTTTCGATTGATTTCACTTTACTTTTTTTCTCAGTGTAGGGGGCCCACTCAAGAAGTTGGCGGGAGTGCGCAGAGTGAAGTTGTTCCGTCACTGCTGATGGCATTGCAAAAATCGAAATTCTTGTCTCTTCATAAACGTTACTAAGACCGAGTGTGCACTGATCCATAGGAGAACAAAAATCTAAAACCAAACCAGTAGAAAACGTTGAGAAATTTTGCTAGTTCGAGAGCACAGTTACAGATAAGACTACAATGAGTTAACAACAATCAGAGAGAGACTTGAATAAATATAAGTTTATGGAAACTAAATAAGAAATAGTAATTTAAAGAGGATCCATCGTTTTCAGTTTCTTAGTTAACACTTTCTCTATAAAACACACATAGTTCGAGGACACTCAGATTTAGATTAATACCGATTAATTAGATAAATTTCGGCAGAGTGTGCTGTTGATCTCAACACCTAAAATATATCAAGAGCAGTGCCAATTTTAGATTTAGCAATATGAATTGAAAAAAGTAGGTGAAGGGAAATCCTATAATGTCCTAGAAATGCTTTGAATAACGCAAAACAAGATAAATAGAGATTTAAATAAAATTTATCTGACATCAATTCGTGTAATAATTTTGCAGACGTATGCGCACTACGAGACCACTGTCCCTGCGGGGCCCTCTCCAACGCGGGGCCCGGGGCAAATTGCCCCTTTTGCCCCACCCTCTGTGCGCGCCTGCTTACACATACATATTCGCGTGTCCTATTTTTGGAAACGGCCACCGGCAGTGTGGTAGTTTGGAAATGCACAATGTCGGACAGAGAGTGCCTAGTTCCTAGTATCCTAGTAAGCAAATAGGACTGGAAAACAAGGTTCCTAGTCAATGGGCCAATTTTTCGTACATCTTATCGGCTGGTTAGTCTTATCGCATAGATATTCAGAAAGCTTTTCTATTGTATTGAATGACATTTTTGTTTATTTTGCATAGTTCTGCCATATTTTGCTTGGTTACGCCATGCCATCATCTTAGATTAAAACGAGACCGAGGCTAATTTCGGGCGCGGCCGAAATTTGAATACCCTTCACTCTCCTCGGGCTAAAAGTTTTTTGGGGCAAACCTATGACTTGTGTTTAATCCTTCCCAATTCTTTTCCTTCTGTTTTCGCATAATCTTTGATATTGACAAATTCTGTGGCGTCGATAAAACAATATTTGTGTGAGGTTTGGTTGGAATAAGTGATGGTAAAATAAAAAACAATTTCTCAGAAAACTTTATTGGGGGGATGCAGGAGCATGGCCCCATGGTGCGATTCCATTTGTTTTACTTTTTTGTTGTTTTGATAAAGACGCATTGAGTTTTTTTTTAAATTGGTGTAGAAAAAATGTTTCTTAGAAGATCCAAAATGGGGAGGTTGGGTTTGTATGGTAGCCCCATGACTCCATAGTCCGATTTCAATCATTTTTACATATGTCTTATGGCATCAATTGAAGTGCACTTTTACGAGTTTTGGTTGAAAGTGGTGCACAAATAAAAAAGTTGTTCGTAGAAGAACTCAATTTGGGGGGTTGGCTTTGTATGATAGCCCCATGACCCCGTCGTCCGATTCCATTCATTTTTACACATGTATTGTGGCATAAATTAAAATGCACTTTTATGAGGTTTGATTGAAATTCGTGCACAAATAAAAAAGTTTTTCTTAGAAAAACTCAATTTGGGGGCTGGGTTTGTATAACAGCCCCATGACCCCATAGTCTGATTCCATTTATTCTTACATATATTTTGTGGCATCAATATAAACACATTTGTGTGAAATGTGGTTGAAATTGGTGCACAAATTAAAAAATTTTACTTAGAAGAACCTAATTTGGGGGGTTAGGTTTGTATGGCAGCCCCATGACCTCATGGTCCGATTTGATCCATTCTTACGTATGTTTTGTGTTATCAATTGAAACACATTTGTGTGAAATTTCGTTGAAATTAGTAAACACATGAAAAAGTTTTTCTTATAAAAACCAAATTGGGGGGGTTAGGTTTGTATGGCAGCCCCATGACCCCACTGTCAGATTTTAGCGATTCAAACATACAAACTGCCTGCAATAAAAAGAAACATGTGTGCAAAATTTCAGCTCGATAACTTTTAAACTGGCCGAGTAAAACGCGTAGCAACAGACGGACAGACGGACAGACAGACAGACGGACATCGTCCAATCGACTCAGCTCGTCATGCTGATCATATATGTATATACATATTTTACATGGTCGGAGATGCTTCCTTCAATGCGTTACAAACTTCATGACAAAGTTAATATACCCTTTACTCTACGAGTGAAGGGTATAAAAATCATTGCGCGGTTTCATACGACAGCATAAATTAGCAAAAGATAACATAACTATGCAAAATAAACAAAAATGACAT
Organism: Microchrysa polita; assembly: GCA_949715475.1. NCBI lineage: Eukaryota > Metazoa > Arthropoda > Insecta > Diptera > Stratiomyidae > Microchrysa > Microchrysa polita. Next base: position 17,252,671 of record OX454415.1, read on the forward strand.
TCAAATGGAAAAGCTTTCTGAATATTATCTGTGTCTTCTCTATGCGATAAGACTAACCAGCCGACAGGTACTGAGTAAGACCTATCTGAAACCCGGCCAATATATTCACTAAAAGCAAAGCTGTCAATCCAAACTTGATACAAACAGAATTGATACATTTCGAAATAAGAATTTTTTTTTTTTTTGAAAATTAGGGGCGGGTTTCACGTACATCTTATCTAATGGTTAGTCTTATAGTAAAGAGAAGACACACACAATTTTCAGAAAGCTTTTCCATTATATTGAATTTTTGTTTATTCTGCATAGTTATGTATATTATCTTTTGCATATTTACGCTGTTGTATGAAATTCTGCAATAATTTTTTCAATCTCAGATGATGGCGTAACCAAGCAAAATATGGCAAAACTATATAAAATAAACAAACATTAAATTCAATATAATGGAAAAGCGGAACATTACGCTATCAGCTCTCGCAAGAAGAATTTTCTTGTTCTTCTTACTGACACTAGCGACACTTATCTTACCGTTCGCCATATAGAGTACACATAGCGGAAAATATCGGAAACACAAAAGTTCCCCCTATGAGAACGGATAGCAGAACAAACCTAAAATTTGATGAAAAACTGCAAGTCTCACATCTTGTCAATAATAAAATTATAATCATTCCTTTTCCTTACCTTTTTGCCGAATAAAACCAGACAACCTGATTTTCATCCATTAACGAACCACCTCTCCATGTTACTTCACAGGATTGGCTTCGGCTATTTATTGTTTTGCAATCATCCATATTGGCAGACTTCCTTTTTGCTTTTGCTATTCTCTGAGATCTTTGTATGGATGCGGTAGATATACCCACCACTCACTGAATACCAATTATGTTGAAATTACAACACAGACACCATCGAATTGTGAGGGCTTAATGTTTTTCCTATACTCTCCTGCAGCTTATTTCGACCCGCTGTAAGCATGAGGCAGCTGTTAACTTTTGGAAACATATTCAATAAAATTCTCGAGCGCACACAAAAATCGTATTTCCCCTGAAACTAATTTTCATGGATCCAAGAAGGAATGTTGCAATCATCGCGAACACAAAATGGTGGACAAAATAAAAATTAATCTCCCCTCTCCAAAACCAAGGGGCGCAATATGCTTATGCACGCTTCACCTAGGGTGCAACAGAGGCTCGTGCCGGCCGTGTTTTCACGGAATCATTGCCGTATACTTATAGTATTATAACTCAAAACCATCGTTACTCACAGCTCGGAACTCTAATTTATTTATGTGCTAGTTGGACTCTCATGACATTGCTTCTTTTTCTAACTAATGCAAAATAATAGCCATAACAATCAATTGCCGCTATATTTTCGCTAATGCAAGCATTGTCGCTAATACATAAACAATGTACTCTTCTCAACTGTACTCTTCGTACTCATGCAAAATTGTATGTCACGAGAGTCCAACTAGCGCATAAACAAATTCTTAGTTCCGGGCGGGGAGTAACGAGGGTTTTGATTATAACTTTAACATTTGTTTACTGTCTAGAAACAAATTTTTGTTGGCAGAATAACAGCTTTCATTTCAAGTAGGCATTTAAGGAAAAGAGTAGGAATTGCTACGATATAAATCAGAGCTACGAACTATTTCAGAATGAAACTGAAAAGAATAAGAAGGTTCTCAAACCTAAGCCACGTTACGTAATCTGTGGAACTTAATCAAGGAAATTATGCCTTATTTACACACTGCGAGCTATCGTGCGAGTTGGCCTAGACAGCTACTGCAGAGTAGCTACTTGCACCATGTGTCCGCATCACGTATGATGCACCATGTGACCGCATCATACGTGATGCGGTCACATGGTGCAAGTAGCTACTCTCCAGTAGCTGTCTAGGCCAACTCGCACGATAGCTCGCACTGTGTAACCAAGGCATTAGGCTGTAATGATTTTAGTTTTCACACTATAATTTGCGTCATTTGCTTATTTTGACTTTGTCACAATTTAAATGTTATAAATTCGGTGCACTCAACTTTTTCCTAATTTATTTTAATTTTTCCTTATTCCTCTGTATTATTTGAGTATGATTTTGGCATGACTTGTTGCAAATGTTGTATATATCCAGAAATAGACGTTTTTCAACAGTGGCGTAACGTATACGGTGTTCCATGTCTTAATATGGCCTGCACGCCAAAAGGGACCCCTAATGGCCGAAAAACTGATTTTCAAAAACATATTGATGAATTTTCATTTCGAATTGACGAAATTCCTTGTCATATTGACTAATTTCAAAATCATGTTGACATGCTAAATTGATAAATTTCCAGTTTAAAATGATGAATTTCTATGTCAAATTGGTGAATTTGCATTTTCAAATGGCAAATTCTATAATCTAGTTTACGAATTTCCCTTACAAATTGGTGAATTTTAGGAATATGTTGTCGAATTTTCATTTTTAACTGACGAAATTATGTCGAGCTCTGGAATTTCCAAACCCAAAATAATAAATTTACTTTACAAATTTGTGAATTTCAACATCATGTTGACGAATTTCTAAATGATTTCCATCAAAAATTTCAAATTTACTTTATGTTCCAATAAAAGTTTCATATATTTTCAACAAACAACAGCAGTGTTTTATTTAAAAATCAAATCCGGCGCTCTACTTGGGATACCCTTTACATACTTTTCACCAGTGGCGGATTTGCACATTCGTCGCTAGTAGGCTGTTAACACTTTGCCGCCCCTACCAGGCTCTACGAGAATATTGCTGATTGACCTTCATTTATTCTTAACTTTCCCCTTTGAACTTTAATAGGTGAAGCTTCCACTTCGTGCGTCCTGAGCATTCTTCAAACTTTATGTGATAGATAAATATAAAAAAAAACTGCGATACAAAAATTGATTGGTTGGAACGTCGGTTTGAGGGGTATGCTCTTCTTCTTCATAATGTCCCAATTTTAATGCACAATTCAGCAATACTGATAGAATCGATTGTTCAATTCGTTTGAGCAAAAACACCATCAATAAGATTGGCATAGGTAATTAAAAAATTTGAAATGATATTTTGAAACTACAGTGAACCACTGAAATTCGTGAGGGATGAGTTCCACGAAACTATTGCGATTTCCGGGGTACGGTGTTTAGGATAGAGGTGGAACTTATTTAAAATTATCATAAAATATCAATAATGTTATATGTAGAGTGGGAAGCTTGTCACTCAACTTTTTTGTTTCCTTGCACTCTTCGAAACAGTTCAAACTTTATTTCACCCCATCTCTTCCTTGATGAATTCCTTCAGTTGTTTCAATTGAATTGAGAAGACAAACTTTAAACAAAGTGGTTTCAGCAGGACTGCGACTCGGTCTTACGCACTGCTTGATCATCAAAAGTCCATGATCTTTTTCTTTTCGTAGCTGATTAACGAATGAATTCGATCCAAAAAGAGAGGTGAAGCGCATATCATAAATGAGCTTGTGCGAAGGATCGGGCATAAGGATGTTTTCTGGGCGAAGGCTGCCAACAAATGAAATCGTGTGAAGTATTGGATAGGGGAAATGGGAAATATTGAAGAAGTGTCGCAAAACATGAAGCTAAAGCGAATTCGTGAATGAGGGGATCGCGAATGTCGGGGATTCACTGTACATACTTGAAATTTCATTGAAATCGTATTTTTCCGGTTTCAAATACTTTTCTATCAATGTCACTTCTATGATACACTCTCCTAAAGATATAATTTAGGAAATTTCAAATTTGATTTTTAATTGAATATTTAAAAAAATAATTTCATAACGGTACTTTTATCTAATGAATCGGCAAATTAAAATTTGCTTTAGTGTGATTACTTTCCAACGCATGATTCAACAATTTTGGGAGAACCATCTTTTAAATTAAATTAGCTTACTGCAAACTTTAAAGATTGAGTTAAAGATTTTCAACTTTCTGGTCGTACAAAAAAATTGAAATCATCAAATCATCCGTTGCTGAAGGATCAAAATACTACAAACATATATCTGTTCCCTCCCCTGATACTCATAGTTGAAGTGCTACACTTTTCATACTTGAAACCTCTTTGAAAATCGGCCGTCTTAATTTTAGTACGAGGTGATTCATTTTTATACCCTTCGCTTGTTAAGCGTAAAGGGTATATTAACTTTGTCATGTAGTTTGTAACGCATTGAAGGAAGCATCTCCGACCATATAAAATATGTATATATATGATCAGCGTGACGAGCTGAGTCGATTGGACGATGTCCGTCTGTCCGTCTGTCTGTTGCGACGCGTTTTGCTCGGCCAGTTTAAAAGCTATGGAGCTGAAATTTTGCACACATGCTTCTTTTTCTTGCAGGCAGTTTGTATGTTTGTATCGCTACAATCCGACAAGGGGGTCGTGGGGCTGCCATACAAACCTACCCCCCAAATTTAGGTTCTTCTTAGAAAAACTTTTTTATTTTCTCATCGATTTCAATCAAATTTCGCACAAATGTGTTTCTAGTAATACCACAAAACATATGTAAAAATGAACCAAATCGGATCATGGGGTCATGGGGCTGTCATAGAAACCTAGCTCCCCAAATTAAGTTCTTCTAAGACATTTTTTTTATTTATACACCAATTTCAACCAAACTTCACACAAATGTGTTTCTATTGATGACACAAAACATTTGTATAAATAGATGGAGTCGAACTATGTGGTCATGGGGCTACCATACAAACCAAGCCCCCTAAATCAAAGTTGTCTAAGAAAAACGTTTTTATTTGCACACCAATTTCACTGAAACCTCAGAAAATTATATTTCTATTGATGCCACATAACAAACGTGAAATCGGACTATGGAGTCGTGGGGCTGCCATACAAACTTGACAAAATTAGGTTCTTCTAAAAAATACTTTTTTATTTGGACACAACTTTCAACTAAACCTCATGGAAATGTATTTTTAGTGATAGTACAAGACATATGCAAAAATGAATTATATCGGACCATGGGGTCATGGGGCTGGCATATAAACCCAACCCCCAAATTAGGTTCTTCGAAGAAAACCTTTTTGATTTGTCCACCAATCTGAACGAAATATGTTTTAATTTATGCCACAAACATACGTAAAAATTGATGGGAAGGCCATAGGGCTGCCCTACAACCCCCTTCCCCCTCTTTTTGGTTCTTATAAGAAACCCACGTCCCGCTTCGCCCAATAAATCTTCGCCACGGCACTTATGAGAAAATTCAAAAGCATGGAAGCGGGGAGGAATGAACACTAGTCATAGGTAAACCCGAAAATACTTTTAGACCGAGGGGAGCGAAGGGTATCCAAATTTCGGCCGCGCCCGAAATTAGCCTCGGTCTCGTTTAAATTAAAAGTTATAATTTATGAGATTTGTAGCGTTTTCCCTATGTGGATTTTTCTTAAATTTTATGGAACTGGGATCTTTAGTGCAAGATTAAGTTGTTGGTGTCTCGGACCATTAAAAAAAGAAAAAAGTGATTGGTTTCGAAGTTTAGCCTGTAAATAATTGACTGTAAGAGGCCTTTTCGAAGATTCGTCTTCAATTACAAATCGTTCCTGGTGTTTGAAACTCTGAGATAACGGTGACAAACAGTTCTTCACTTTTGTTTCTCACTGAGGTACAAACACACTTCACACACTGCTCCCAAAACGTATCTTATGAGAAGTATAAATGCTATATCTGGCATTGTAATTCGTATTCGGAATTCGGTTTTCACTGTAATATAAATGTGTATGTAATGTGTTTAACGTAAAAAAAAAATTGCGTCGAATTTGCCGCCCCCGTAAAATTTGCCGCCCTAGGCTCCAGCCTACTCAGCCTACTGGTAAATCCGCCACTGCTTTTCACATTCTACATAGGCCGTGTTTTTTATCATCGGGGCAGGTTTGCTGACCCAGACGCACAAAAAAAAATTTACCAGGGTAGCATCCAGGTTAAATTACAAAAATGTCATGTAGGCATTGCCATTAATTTCAAAACATTGCTCATAAATATTAAAGCCCCGTTTTCACTTTACAAACGCAAAAGTTCAGATGTAATTTTTTTTAATGAAAACATATTTTTATTTATGAATCATAATTTTGTTAGAATAAGAATTCGACGAACATTTGCAACATGAATTTACAAACAAAAACTATTTTTTTGCACACACTTATGTGTTGCATGTAAACTATACCTTAGAACTTTTTAATTTAAAATTTAATTTTAGCTAGTCATTGGAAAACGTACTAGAAAACAATTGGGATTGCATACATTTAGGCGAGTTTTGGAAAGCTCATGAAAACTGGATAGCAACATAATTTCTAACCTGAATAAAGTCACAGGTTAGCGTTTGTATGAAAATTACCCCGTATAGTGTAGGTTAGCTGATTAAAAAACACGGCCATAGTTGTTTTACACATTTTCGGTTTGTCGCTTAATTTTTTTTTAGGCAATCCTTTATTTTTTTGAAACTAGAACCTTACTAACTGAAGTTTCGGTTATCCTGTTGACTTTAGCTCGGAAAATCACTTCTGTCAAGTTAGCACTACCACTTCAAAATTTAGACAAACGCAATAGCGCATTAAATGTCTCAATTTTGTCGTAATTCAATGGAAAAAGAAAAAAATGTTCGCGCCACTTCTTTCCCTTAAAAGCTACCCTTAAGTGCATTTCAGCCTCAGTTCACCAAACTCGAGTTCCAAGAATCGCCCCAATACTAAAAGTGCCCAGTAAGATATCACAGGGGTTTCTTAAGACATTTCCACCCTGAAAAAAATTGTCGCGCCCTCCTTCCCTTAAAAACTACCCCCGTCAAGTTAGCACTACCACCCCGGTAGCGGCGAGTTCAAAAATTTCCGCAAAACAAAAAGTATCCAATTAATTGTCACTGGAACCTTCAAAAAATTGGTCGCGCTCCTTCTGCCCCTTAAAACTACCCTTAAGTGCATTTGAGCCTCAGTTCGCCAAACTCGAGTTCCAACAATCGCCCCAATCCTAAAAGTATCTAGTAAACTCTCACAACGGCTGCTTAAGAGATTTCCACCCTGAAAAAATTTGTCGCGCCCCTCCTTCACTTAAAAACTACCCCCGTCAAGTTAGCACTACCACCCCGATAGCGGCCAATTAAATAATTTCCTTAAAATAAAAAGTATCCAATTAATTGTCGCAGGGGCTTAAGGGGATATTTCTACTTTTAATAAATATGCCGCGCCCCTCCTCTCCCTTAAAAACTACCCTTCAGTGAGAAGCGTACTTACATCAACGCTTTAGCGAAGGAGGCAGATACTGCGGCTTACCGTGGTGAAAGCGGTACCCTATTAAAACGAATTAAGTCATTAATTGGCAAATCGTTCACTACACTGAGAAAAAATCACCACTTACATTTGAAGTGAAACATATTAAAAACAAAATTGGAATACATCAATAAATCATTTTAAAAACAAATAGTTTTATATAGAATTTAATAGGATTCACTTTAATGATCTATTCAGAATTGACTGAAATATCGATTTAAATATATTCAACTTTGTTTTAAAGTTGTTTCATTTTGAAGGCTGTGTCCGTCACATGTAGGTACATAAGCCCGCCGCTATTTTGTTCAGTGCTAGTAATCTCAGATAGCTTAGGTGTAGGAAGTAGGACTACGAAACGATAGGTACCCGGTTCGATTCTCAGTGGAGGCAAAGTGAGAAAATAAAGTTTTTGAAATATTGTCAAAAATAAAAATAAATAAAAATTAATAAAAATAAGAAAAAAATGAGAAAAAAGAAAAAAAAAAGTGAAAAAATATTTTTTCACTTTTTTAATACAATCAAAAAACATTTTAAATCTAAAGTGAAACACTTTTAAAATAAAGTGAAATCACTTTGAAAATAAAGTGATATTCAATTTTGATTTGACATGCAGTAATTTTAAAATTACAATAATCACTTTAATATATCCACTATTGATTCAAAATGAAACATTTTGGAATTAAACGTAAACGTATATGGAGCCAAATCATATTTGAAAATTTTTGAATCATAGCTATTATTTTTGATTTTATAACGATTTTTTTCTCTGTGACTGACCATCCTGTAATATACGAGTATAAAGAAGGATATCTGCTCTTACCGAAAAATAACAGCTTCACTTTTTTAAGGTCGTAAACATTCGCTTTGGGCCTGTAAGTGCATCTTTATCCGAAGAAGAAGCGGGTTATCGAATCTATAAACGCCGGTAAGGCCCCGGGCATAGATGGAATTTCGGTTGAATTAATTAAAGCGGGGGGAAATCAGAATATCCTCTTTAGCATTAGAACTACAGAGGATATTCTGACTTCCCTCACCAGAAAGTGTTGGAAAACCGAAACTGTTCCAGGCGAATGGAAAAAGGAGCATGTAGACAATTTTTTTTAAGGGGGAAATGTCTTAAACAACCCTTGTGACAACTAACTGGACACATTTAGTATTAGGGCGATCCTTAAAATTCGAGTTTAATGATATGAGGCCTAAATTCACTTAAGGGTAGTTTTAAGGGAGAGGAGGGGCGTGACAAATTTTTTGAAAGTGGAAAATATTCTTTTAAGCCCCTACGATACTTTTAGTATTGAGGAAATTCTTAATTTCGCCGCTACCGGGGTGGTAGTGCTAACTTGACGGGGGTAGTTTTTAAGGGAAAGAGGGCGCGACATTTTTTTTCAGGGTAGAAATGTCTTATGCAGCCCCTGTGTTTTTTTACTGGACACTTTTAGTATTTGGGCGATTCTTCGAACTCGAGTTTGGTGAACTGAGGCTGCAATGCACTTAAGGCTAGTTTTTAAGGGGAAGAAGGGGCGCGATAAATTTGTTTCTTTTTCCATTGAACTACGACAAAATCGCGACATTTAATGCACTATTGCGTTGGTCGAAATTTTAAAGTGACAGACGTCTGAAAATCGGCAATCTGCTAAACCCATGACTGGAAAGTTTGCAGCTAGCTGGAGACGATTAGAAAGTTCTTTGTCTTTGCCGTAGTAGCGAAAAGTCTTAGAATCCCAAAGTAAGTGGAACACCAACAAATTTAACCTTCGGGCGGGCACAATGCATCTGATAGACTAAGTGACCAGTTTTTGTTACGCCAATCAGCGATATGAAAAGGGAAAGATTTGAAACTCACAGTAGCTTAATCTTTATCGATCAACTACCCAAAGCAGTTTTCAGTTTCTATCTACCATATGTCTGAGTGGCGGGAGGGGATGATATAATCATAATCTCTTAGATGTATTGCGCCCGATTGTGTTATTTTCTCCTTTTCTAAGAAAATTTCCACTTGTTATACTCTTCACATTGCGTAATAACGTTGTGTTGACTTTTAGGCCCACCAAATCGTTCAGTAGTGTGTTTTTTGTAAAATAAGCACACATTTTTTAAGCAGTCGAGTTGTTGGAGGTTTTTTTTTCAATATTGAAGCGATTGTAAGAGGAATATTCTTAAAAAATTGAATATGTGAATGGTATCAAGACCTGGTAAATGCTGAAACAAGACTTATCCAGTCAATAGTGCAAGTATGCAAATTGCATTCATAACTAGACTCTGCGTGTTATCGAAAGTAACACTTTAAAATTTGCTTATAATGAATTAAATATAAAGCTGCAATTTTTTAAAAAGGGAAAAACTTAATGATTGCTTTAAAACTAGTACAAGCTAAAAAAATCTTTCTAAGTTTAATACGATGTACTTTTGCAAAAATAAAAATACATCCTGCTGAAATTTATTTCGACAGTATTTTTAAATATTTTCCGCTAAAAAATACTTCAGTAAAATGTATCCCTCGACTAATTTACAGACCAGACTGTATACAGAATGATTGTAAAAGAACCCATTTAAATTTTCCCCCGTTAAATACATATTTTGACATAAACGTATATGCATGATGAATGCCGAATGACCACCTACATAATACCACGTATACCACGATATCCTCTTATATCGTCTTTACACCTCCAGTCCACTCTCGTTGCCATGAGATATGAGGACAGACCGAATGGCTTCCAATTTAAAATCAGATTCGTGAACATTTCAAAATGAGATTTATATGATGATTCTGTTGAAAATAAATTTCAACCGAAAGATGTATACGAAGATATACGTTTAGTGAGTGCATGAAATCTTCTTCATCCCTGTGTCCTGTGTATCGGGGGCCAAAAGACAAGGAAATTGTACCAGCAGCAGCTTCGGAGACCAATACATACGTTGTTGGCATTGGGTTTAGATTTTTCCGCCACTTGATTCTGGAAAAGGATCTCGCCCGAGTGGCAATCGTCCATTTCGGATAATTTCTTCTCGACACAAAGTGAGACATTCATTTTCAACCGGACGGGAATAGTTATAGATAGTCGTCCCGGCCGTTGGACGGATCAGGATCATATAGGACGGACAGACGGAGACAGGGCGTAGTAGAGAGCAGATGAAAATGAAAAGGGACGAAAGCGAATGGACTAGTATTTTATTTTGGATTTAAATCGAAAACTGTCTCTATAGCATGGCATTGTATCCAAAGGGTCTCTAGCTCTTGCTTGGGATAAGTATGCTATTCATTGATGTGTTAAGTGGTAGATACTTAACCCTCTTTAGCAGTTACCGAAAGTTGATTAATATTTCAGGTTAATGGCTTATTAACATCAGTAACAGATTATAGAATTTGGGTATGCCATAAAGTAGGTGGAAATGAGATTAAAAAGAATTTGCGGAAAGTTGGATTTAGGCAATACACTGAGCGTATGAAATACATACACAATAACTTAATTCCGTTTCTTTAGCTTCAGAGCAGGACAGAAAATCCTATATATATATATGTAACTCAGCTACCACTCTTCCCAAAAAATATAATTCTACTTTGTCCGGGTTAATACAAATATAGCACCTGAAATATCAAATAGCAATGTTCCACACAAGTACGCTTAATACTTTTTTTCACTATAAATTGAAACTGCGAGTCAGATGTAATTACGGAAGGTTTATTGAATTAAAAATGTCGCCGTTTCTAGTTAGAAATTGAGTTTACCGTACACTCGTATGTTCGTAAAACGTAAAGTGATTGCGACGATAGTGAGTGGCATCCGTGTAAAATTTGCACAGTTGATTTCATCCTAATCCAGGATTTTCTCGTATTTTCTTCGAAGTCGGTAAATTGATTTGCCCTCTATACTATACCAATCAGTGCAATTCAGTTCGTGTCGAAGTGCAGATACAGACTATAGAGCGATGTACTCTAATATTTGCACAGTTTTGTGTATTTGTTATGTTTCACCTGTACTGACCGAATGCTTTATCAATAGTGCAAATCAAGGTACAAGGTTTTAGATGAAGCTCATCAGAGCAAAAATAAAAAGGATTTTGCTCTAGCTTAGTTAGAAAATTGTTTGACGATACCGTGGATATGTATTTGACTTTTTTCGTTTCTAGTAAAAACAATATTTTTATTTTGAATAGCAGGGCTGGTAATTAAGTACAGCAATTCTTGATGAATTGGCAGAATAACGCTTCATTGTGAAGCAAACCAGTTGATTGAGAAAGACTCGTCCACACTTGATTTCGTTGATAGACACATGATGTGCCTATTGTTTGATATCAATATTTGTATCTAAAGGTTGTCGTTTTCGTATGCATTAGAGCAGAGATTTAGAAGAAATTATTTATTCCAGGCTTGGATTTCAGCAAACTTATATCCATAAGGTATTTTTCGCAGAATCTGTTGGATGTGATCTGATACAAAAGCAATATAATTTCAGTAGGGAATCCTAGCTTCATCAGTCGAAAAACCAAATTATTACCTAACAATTTTTCTGGATGATATTTGTCAAGAAACAATTTTTACCGTTAACTAGGGTACTAATGGGCTCAAATTAAAAGTGTTTGTTTTGGATTTATGGGGCTTACTTTATAAGTTTTCCGATAAAAATCGATTTTCTGTTACATTTCAATAAAAAATTATAACAGCTACTAATTAATTTAATTCTTGGATATTATGTGTACCTATCGATATATCGTTGTTACCTTTTTCCTAATTTCCTCGTTATCGTCATGATTAATCCTAAATTTTAAAGCTTCGATGTTAACGTCTGTCTCTTCGATATGGTTCGTGGGGGCAACTCAAATTTTAGTCCTTTATTGAGCATCAATAGTTCTTTTTCGCTTAATAGGGATGTAGACTTGTTGACCACAAAGTTGGGCTATATGGCTGTATGGGTTTCCTTCGTTTTAAAATTTCATGTTTTGCGTAGTTTCTCGCCTTCGGCAGCTCTTTTAATTTTGTTCAGAACCTGGCAAGGGCTAATGCCGAGTTCACTAAACACTCGTCCCAGTTTCAGGTGCGCATTGTATGTTATTATGGTTGTTTCTGTCAATCTAGCGAATTCATTCGATATTGTTTCGTTTACTAGTCGTGTTTCGATTGTTTTAATTTTTTCGCGTTTTTTTACTTAATGCTAATTTGGGGAGACTTAGGTGTCACGTCCCATCATTTCTACTTTTGAAGAAAGCGTATATTCTCACTCATTCTAACCATAGACTTTTTCAACTTCAATAACTTGTTGTAGTCGGCTTTGTAATGGTTGGATGCCAAATTATAATTAAACATTTTGTTTTGTCCGACGGTTTGTAGTAGACAGTAATTAGTTAAGCCAGGTGGACCATTGACAGGTAATTGCGTCAACTTTTAAGAATAGTATGTACAGTGGCGGAACAACTTCACTCGGGGCCCTCCTGCCAATTTCTTGAGTGGGCCCCCTACACTGAGAAAAAAACAGAGTGCAATCAATAGAAAACACGATTGATTTAACTCTTTTTAAACATGTTTGACGTTAAAGTGTTTCTACTAAAATTAAGAATGTCGTACTTAAAATAACTTTTCTAAGAGTTAGAAGATTGGCGCAAAAGCATAATCTGCCCAATCCACAAAAAGGGTGACAAGCTGAAGTGTGAGAATTACAGGGGCATATCATTAGTTTGTACGGCCTATATGATATTATCTAAAATTCTTGAAAAGAGAATTAATCCGTACGCAGAACGAATCATTGGCGAGTATCAAGGCGGCTTCAGACCTGGTCGATCAACGACCGATCAGCTTTTCACAGTGAAGCTACTACTCCAAAAGTGCTGGGAATATAACATCGACGTATACCAAATCTTTGTCGACTTCAAGCAGGCATACGACAGTATCGATCGAAGTGTACTGTACAACATTATGCTGAATTTTGGTATACCGGCAAAGTTAGTGCGACTCACAAGGATGACGATGACTAATACCGTCTCGCAGGTCAGAGTGCAGAATCGACTCACTGACCTATTTGAAACTCGTACTGGACTCAAGCAGGGCGACGGGCTGGCGCCGACGCTCTTCAACCTTGCTTTGGAGTATGTAATTCGAGCCATGAATATGGACAGCAGCGGAACGCTTCTCATCAAGTCGACTCAATTAGTAGCGTACGCCGACGATATCAACATCATGTCTCGAAGGGTGGGTGATGCAGAAAGCCTTCTGCATAACCTCAATAACGCCGCAAAGGAAGTTGGACTACATATCAACGAAAGCAAAACAAAGGCCATGATGCAATCGAAAACAAGGACGCCAGCAAATTCAAGCATCACAGTGGGGGACCTTAATATCGAGTATGTAGACAACTTCAACTATCGGGGTTGTAACTTATCAAAGGACGCCAACGAAACCGACGAAATTAAGCGACGGATACAACTAGCCAATAAGACATATTTCTCGGGCCTCCCTATAATTAATTCGAAACTTGCGCACAGGAACACGAAGCTCCGCGTGTACAAAACGATCATCCGACCCGTGCTATGTTATGGCTGCGAAACATGGACCCTCACCCAAGCCTCCGAAATTTTGCTAGACCGATTCGAACGAAAGGTCCTTCGGCGAATTTTCGGGGCCGTTCGCGAGCGAGACCAATGGCGTATCCGGTACAACCATGAGTTGTATCAATTGTACGATGAGCTGGAAGTATCGAAAATCGTGAAGCTTCAACGTTTGCAATTGGCGGGGCATGTACAACGGATGGACGATAATCGCATGCCAAAGAAAGTGATGAACGCACAAGGAATTGACGGAGCGAGGTTGCGTGGACGACCGAGAGCTCGCTGGGAGAACTCCGTAGGTGAAGACGCCCACCAGCTGCTGGGCTTCCGAAACTGGAGGACGAGGTCATGTAACCGCGACAATTGGAGGACAACGATTCAGGCGGCCAAGGCCCGACGTCGGGCTATCGTGCCACATTGATGATGAAGAGTTATTTTGATTATTTGCTTTCTTATATTGAGAATGACGTTCTTGTTGTAACGTTTATTAAATTATTGATTTCATCAATCGTATTTTTTTATTTTAAAATGAAAAAGCTCACACAGCCCAGCATAGGTGTTGGCGACATTTAATTTACCTCATTACTATTCTATTTTATTCTATTCTGTTTCTGGGCGTACTTAAAGTAAAAATATTTTAACTTTAAATAAAAATATAAACAGTTTTCGTACTCAAAGCAAAACAGAATTGTTTTTTATGTTTGTTTGATGTGAACGTTCTACTATTAAGAAATATAATTCTTGATTACAGAACGTGTATTTTGTCTGAGTGTATAAGCGATTTTAGAAAAGTGTCTTTTAATATTCACTGATATAAGATTGTTAACTATGCTAGAATTTCACGTTCGTAACCCCAGCCAGTTCGATAACATCTCCACGATACTAGTGGGTCGCCTTAGGAACACAACCCTAATGACTGTGTATATACCGATAGTAAGATAAAATATTTTAGTCTTCAACGACATATACACGCCCTAATCAGCGCCCGCTCTAAGGAGGGGGGGGGGGGCGAGCCGGGCGGATGCCCGGGGCGCCAAATTTTGGGGGCGGCTTTTTGGCTAGTAGGTACTCGTATAAGAAAAAAGTGGAAAAGGCCGAAAAGAAAATATTAATATCAACTCCGATTTAGAGGAATTAAAACCATAGAAACTACAGATAAAATACATAAAAAGGAAAGTTGTGTTTTAAAGAAAAAAAGTCTTTGCAAGGTTTTAATAACCCACAATTGATACGGAGTACTGCATTCGGAATCATAAAAGATTCAGGAACAATTGCTAAAATTGTACGTCCTTGACTCTAGCACGCGTCTTACTTTCGAAAAGCAAAGTGGGACAGCATATGAAATGAGAAATAAGAAGCCACATCGCATAACACTCACCACCTGAAAGCGTTAAAATCAAACTCTACTGTTAGAAATTGTATGCCCGAAACAACATTTTCATCACTTTTTCAGTCATTTTAGATAATTTCCAAACACCTTTTGCTGCAACTCGACTTTAATTTGCTTGATCTTTTCGCGGATCAGTTGGTTCCAATAGCATTGATTCATCTAGCACTGAGATGACAAATTTTGAACAGGTTGGTTTAGATTTCATCAAGCTGAGGGATGGAACCACAGTACACATTGTCAGAGCTGCAATCAATCTTCCCTAATATTTTTCTAGACATGCTAATATCGAGATATTGCTAGGTTCTCCCGATTTAACTAGCTAGCTACCCAATTCTCTATAAAAATTATCAAAATGACGCATTTATGAAAATAAAACACTGAAGAAATCGGTTTGCGAAGAGATCCGACTAATTGAAGTTTATCTGCTGCGCAATGTATAAAGATGTTATCAAAAACTACTCCAAAAGATTAGTAATGAAAACGAGCATTGCTAATTTCCAAAATTTTCCCAAGCAGTGTTTTACAAAATGTGTTGAGTCTTTTAGTGAACAAAATAATTTTGCATTAATTTTCAATTTCTTACGTCGCTGTGAAAGCCTCCAGGTTTCCGTGTGCCCTCTGCCTATTTTTTGACGGTGGTGAAAAAAATGTCGCTCGAGGATTCAATACTACCCTCAATTTTTGGAACTCCAAATAAACTCTATTTCGCTTAGGAGTCTGAACGAAAGCGGAACAGTTTTCTAGTGGATACTTTCTGGGCCTTTTCAGTGGATCAAGATTATATTTTCTGAATTATTATGGCGTTGGTTCGAGTCCTACTGTCACCATCAATTTTTGTGTTCTCTTTCAAAAAATGCTTCTACCCAACTAACAATTATAGTTCTATATTACTTCGTAGAATATTCTCTTCCATTAGTATTAGAAGCAGATTTCATGATATGAAAACAGAAAAGTGACATTTGCCGCCGGTTTTTCTAAACCAATAGAACCTTGTATATTATATCTTATATCATCATTACTTTCGTGCCTTGTGCATTACATCCGATAACCAATTTGAACAGATTAAGTATTAATGCCATCTATAGGAAGCGTATAGAATGACACTGCTATCTGATGAAAAAAGTAGCGCGCAGCTAGCATTGAACCCATGCCCACCGTATCGCCCGTCCTATGCCTTAACCACTCGACTAATCTGAGCATTGCTCGTAAGCAGTTGGAGTTGCTTCTATAGAAATATTTAACACATTTCTATAAAATCTGTTATGCAATTAATCTTCTCTCATGTTGTTTTACCAATAGTGGCAATAGAAAAACTGACAATTATTCGTTTGCAGTGAGAAGATTTTGCAGTTTACAGTTTGTTTCAATCCACATATTTATCAATAAAATGTACTCAGTTTATGTGTAGAGATTTTCTTAGCGGCTTCAGAAATTGACAATAAGTCAAGACTTCAAACCATTCAATTGAAGATAGTTGGTTTCCATTTTGGTATTTCAAAGTACTTAATCACTCTCAACTCTTCCAAAAATTACGATGCCCAAAAATACGATAAACAATTTATCGGATGACAATTTATTGTCATACTATGAAACAACACTACCGATTATCTGCTACAGGAGAATATTGCATGTGTGTGTTAATTTGTGAGTGATTGATTACATATTTGCTAACAGGATTACCCCTGTGTGTTAAGTTATCCAATAAAAGCAATAAAAAAGTATTAATGGAGAACCTATATTTTTTAGCTTCATATTAAGAGCAAGTATTACAGAAACTTTACAGCACCATCTTTGAATTCCTCATACAATCTACGTTTAATTTGCCTTGAATAGTACCTAAGGGGCGGCAATTTGTCCTCTTGCCCGGGGCGGCGTAAGTGCTAGAGCGGGCGCTGGCCCTAATAACTAGTTTGAACTAAGTTCAAACGTGAACTATTTTGTTCGTGTTTGACAGTTCATGACAGAGAGGACTGAAATTTAGTCCGGCATAAACTAATAGAGAAGGTACTATCTTCAAAAATGTTTTAAGATAGTATATTTGCAGACGGACCTAAACAATCATTTTGGCCATATGGTACTTGCAAGGAAGAGGGCAGTTACAGTTACAGTAAATGCCACAGCCATACCAGGATCAAATTTATTCCGTGATGGAGTCGGAAACCCCGACTTCTTATTTTAGAGTAAATTAAGCAAAACAATTTTGAAAGTTGAACTTATCTTTCACAAAAACACAAAATTATGTGTTTTCATTGTATATACGTACATTTACTTATGAAAAATGTACTGATTTCGAGCTTTTTTTAAGTGAATTATGAAAAAAAGGCCAAAGTTTTCCGGCACTATGAATGATTATAAAAATATAAAGAAACCTTTTCAACCCTAGAAAAAAATTTTTTGAAAGAAATTCGTTACGCTACTGGAAATTCCTTAATTGTTTATTTATTTATTTATTTATTTATTTATTTATTTATTTATTTATTGATGATAAACGGACAAATGTCCTTTATATATAAAAAATACAAAATTGCTGCCTTATATACTTAAATCTTAATAATATGTACTTACATCTATTTTTACAAAAGTTGCCGAAAAATTAAAGAATAATAAATCATAAGATAATAATTCAACTCATAAAACGCTTAAATTTCCTAAAAAATTACTCCAGTAAACTAAAAATATATTTTTTCATTTTTTCCTTATTGGTGTTAGATAAATCCAAATGGCTAAAAACTAAATTCCCGATTGATTTCATTCTTTCTATAGGTGAGTTACATTGATAGTTAGTTCTAAAAGTTCTTAGTTCAAACGTATCTCGCTGTCGTGTAAGACGATTAGGAACTTTGAAAGAAATTTCAAAAAGAATTTCAGGGGCATCAATAGATCCATTAATTAAATTAGTTAAGAAAATCGCATCGAAATAGGTTCTTCGTACTTCAAGTGTATTTATATTCAGAATCTTTTGAATATGAGCATAGTTTATATCATCACTACTTACATGCAGTTTGTATGCAATGTACCTTAGAAATTTATGCTGAACTTTTTCAAGAGTGGAAGTGTAAGAAATATAAAATGGATTCCATACAATAGATAAATATTCAAGTTTACTGCGAACCAGCGAAAAGTATAACGATTTTAAAGCATAAATGTTATTAAATTCCGAAGAGTTCCGAATAACAAAGCCTAACATGCGACGAGATTGTTCAGTAATGTCACTGATATGCTCTTTAAAACATAATGAAGTATCCATCAATATTCCCAGATCTTTAATCAAGCTTACTTGATTGAGTGCACGATTATTTATGTAATATGTGCATTGATATTTTGCTGAACCTCTATTAACCTTCGGGCGGGCGCAATGCATCTGACAGATTAAGTGACCAGTTTTTGTTGCGCCAATCAGCGATATGAAAAGGGAGAGATCTGAAACTCACAGTAGCTTAATGTTTATCGATGAACTACCCAAAGCAGTTTTCAGTTTCTATCTACCATATGTCTGAGGGGCGGGAGGGGGTGAAATAATCTCTCAGATGTATTGCGCCCGATTGTGTTATTTTTCCTTTTCTATGAAAATTTCCACGTGTTATACTCTTCACATTGCCTAATAACGTTGTGTTGACTTTTAGGCTCACCAAATCGTTCAATAGTGTGTTTTTAGTAAAATAAGCTCACATTTTTTAAGTGATCGAGTTGTTGGAAGTTTTTTAAATATTGAGGCTATTGAAAGCGGAATATTCTTAGAAAATCGAAAATGTGAAGAGTATCAAACTTTGTGAGCCAGTATCTGTTTCTAAAATTTCATAGAACTGTTTCAAAAAGACAATTCAACAATAAATAAGAGTGTAGAATATACAGAAACTTAGTTTCATCTTATTTTCTGAACTTAATCTGTCAGATGCATTGCGCCCGATCGTGTTAGGATTAGTATTGCGCCCGCCGGAAGGTTAAATATTATAAACTTACATTTGGATAAATTAAGTTCTAAATTGTTAAGCTCACAATAACCGAAAAATTTGTTTTGAAGAACAAAACCATCATTATTACATGTAATTTCCTTGAAAATTTTGCAATCATCAGCAAATAACAAAAAATCAATATCATCAAAAACTAACTTTAAATCATTAATGAATATTAAAAACAAGATCGGACCTAGATGTGATCCTTGTGGAACCCCAGATGTTTCTTTAAATCGCTTCGATAAATTATCATTGAGGTTCACAATTAATGATCGATTCCTTAGGTAATCGTTTATCCAGTTAATTATCGGACCAAAAAAGCCAAAGTTTTTCAACTTTTTAATTAGGATATCGAAATTAAGTTTATCGAAAGCTTTGCAAAATCGGTGTAAACCGAGTGAACTTCAGACTTTTTCAAAAAAGCTTTTAAAATATAATTTTCGTATTCTATAAGGTTAGTTGCCGTGGATCTACCCGAGCAAAATCCATGTTGGTTGTTAATAATATAAGGCCGTACCAATGGCGTAATGTAGTCCGTAACCAGACCTTCGAATATTTTAGGAATACAAGACAAGATGTTAATCGGCCTATAATTTTCAACATTGGCTCTGTCACCTGATTTATGGATAGGTAGGACGTAGCTTATCTTCCATTCATCAGGAAATTGTCCAGAGGATAATGATTGATTAAAAAGAACAATTAGTGGTTGCAGCATATTTTCAGCACAATTCCTCAGAAAAACCGAAGGGATGCCGTCAGGTCCGGCTCTTTTTGATATGTCTAACTCCATGAGTCTCCTAAAAAGCAAATCAGGACTAATTCTAATATTTGATAAACTAAAACTAGTATTAAACAAAGGTGGATCGAAGTGAGACACTTCGTTATTGTAAACCCTGGAGAAATGATCAGCGAATAAATTTGAAATAGTAGAAGAGTTAGAACTTCTAATACCGTTAAGGAACATTGTGTCAGGAATAATGTTATCACTTTTTCGGGAGTTAATATAATTCCAAAAGTTTTTAATGTTTGTTCGAACTTCAGACTCAATTTTATAAATGAAACGCTGGAAATCGAATTTAGATTGATTTTTGCATTTTCTCCTTAACCCTAGTTTACCGCAACAATTTTCTTACTAGTTTCATGTTATGGGGTGCAAATGCACCCCACAGTATGTATGCCCATATTTCTGCATTAACTGACTTTCAAATTTTTTTTAATTTGATTTATTTCGATCGTGTATTATGTTAATTAAATAGGGAAAACAAAAATCAGATAGTGAGTGCGAATTTAGAAATACTGGAGGCAAACATGTTGAGTTTGGTTGGACGACAAGTACTGATATTCATATCTGATTGACATGATAAACTCGAACGAGAGTCATGTTCATGAAACTTCCGTATGGTGTGCATCCAATTCACTGATTTTGCAAGAGTTATCCATCTCTTCAGGTTCCTCATCATTAGCAGACCTTATTACTTCAGTTATAAAAGTGAAATTGCTTCGCCTAGATAAAAATAGCGGGCCGAAACTAATGGGCTCGAAGAGAAATTTTGTTCGCAAATTCCGAAATGCAACTCTTTTTCGAAATTTCAGTCAGCACACTCTTCTCCAATTAGTATCTCTGATCATTCGACTGAGTTTCTGTTGTTTATTTATAAAATTTAGAGAAATATGAATCAGTTTCAAATTGAAATCGTGTCAAGAACACAGCCACATTTGATGCTCCAAAGGTCATTCCGAAGAAACAAAATTTCGTACTATTATTAACTTTTTTTAAGTTTTTTCTCATCCCTGATCAAAGTTTAGATATTATTATCTTTTTTTCAAAATAATTATCAATTTAAAATTAAAATAAATAGTTCTGAATTTTAAAAAATTATTTGTGGTGCAAATGCACCTACGACAGAGCCTATGACTTCTTTCCACAAAAAAATCGTAAAAAATAAGTTTATGCAGCTACATTTGTATAAACTTCAAAAACTAAAACAAAACTAAATTTTGTTAAGCTATTGAAAAATTGATAATGAAAACTTGAAAAATTTCGAAGTTATATTAAGTGAAACATGCGCTGGGGTGCATTTGCACCCCAAACAGTAAACTAGGGTTAAATCGGAAAAAACTTTGTAGTCATGTAAGCTTCCGGTAGACTTGTACTCTGAGTGTGCTGTTTTCTTTTTATATATTAACTGTTTTAATTGACTGGAAAACCAGGCTGAAAAGTTATCATAATTTAAGCGTTTACGAGGAAGATGAATATTAATCAAGTTATTTACAATACTATAAAACAAAGACACTGCTTCATTTAATGGCAAGTGCTCAATCACAGTCCAATCAACAATCTGTAAAGCTTGATTTAAATCAGAATAGACTGCATTTTTAAAATTTATAATATCACGCGTTTCATAATTTCTTGATTTTCCAATAGACAACGGTAAATTTACAAGAATATCTAAAGCAGGATGATAGCAATCAATTGGTAATATAGGGTTTTTGTTTTCTGACACAGTAATATATTCGACATTAGAAAATATTAGATCAAGAACATTGTTAGCAATATTTTTTATATAATTGTATTGAAAAAAATGTAAAAACGAAAAAGTATCAATAACTTCTGAGGCTTTGGTGTTAGTGTTTCCGATAGACCATGTATTTATAAGATCATGCATGCACTTTCGAAAGGCGACGCAGATTGAATTTAGAACTTTAGTAACGAAACGATCATGCTGATTTGTTGATTGAATATGATGATTCGGGCCCCTATTCCTAAAAATTCCATAATAGACTAGGGGCCCCAAGCCTAGTACAGAGTGTGTAATGTATGGTCGTTAAAACGCTAGAAACAGTAGGTATTTATAAGGTTTCTAAGTTCAGGGCCTCAAAATAGCAATTGGTATGTGAAAAAAACACTGAGGCATAACTTTTGAAATCCCAGGCCCGGGGGGAATCACCCCGTTCTCCCCACCCTCTCTACAGGCCTGGGCACATCCATGTCCATGCAAGTGTTCAGGACTTTGGTTTGAAAAAAATTTATCTAATCGCAATTAAAAGGAAACCAATTGTATAATTTGATTTATCTATTATTTCCCAACCAGTTGGGAATTCTTTTTGGACTAAAGTATGTACTTAGTAGCTTAGTACCCTTATTTATGTTAAGACATATGTATTGTATTTATCGACCTGCTTACATTTTCATGAAAATCCTCCCTTCTTAGTCCCTACCCTATGCGTGAAAAGATAATTGCGATTACTACACTAATCCCTTAAAAGCCCATAAAGGCATTCAACCTACAATTTTATCTCAGTAGTAAATAGTATCTTGTCCAGAATATTTATTCTCGATCATCCGTCTAGTCTAGACGTTAAACTTATCCTATTCTTACAAACTATACTTCGTCCTCAATAAGATTTCACCTCAATTAAATTCATGGGATTCCCAGCAAATCCCCAAACTAAAACTTTGTCAAACTGCATTCGTGCGGTCGTATATATTTGTGTTTGTCCGCACTTGATCCTATTCAAAACACAAATCCGTGCTTCGTTTCGATTCGATGCGACAGATGATTGGGTCTTTGGAAAAAATTTTTTTTTTTATATAGTCGTCACGTACCATTGAATGTAAAACTAATTGTCCTGAAACTTTTTTTTTTCTGGATGTGATTGGTATTATAGAACGAATCCGCTATAATCTAAGCACGCTTAGGAACAATAACAAGAAAATTTCAATCTTTCAACTTTCTGCTCGTATACTCGTACGAGTTGTTTTTCTTCGTATACCTAAATACAGTGGCGATCCTACGTAGGGGTTTTGAGGTTTCAAAACCCCTCCGAAATTTTCAGATGTATTATTTTTATTTTTTAGACAGTAGATTGGTTGAAATAGTATTTAGGGTAATCGCCTTCGAAGCACAGGGTAGTGGTTTCGAAACCCACTGTAGGCAGATTCAGTTTATGATAGTTTTAAAATTCATTATGTGACGGACTATGATTTCACTGAGATGCTAAATGAGTACTTTTTTATATGAAGACGTAAAATGAAGATATTTCAAACCCGTCATCGAAGTAATTTATGAAGATATTTCATCAACAATGAGCGAGGGACTCAGTACTCGGAAAGTTGCGGATAATATGTTGCTGTTCTTCTGAAGGTTGAGAAGGCCTAGTGCCAGGAAGGCACTACAAAAAAATATACAGTACAGATAACTATGACCCGTGTATAGTTTCACTCAGAGGTAGAGTAGCTAAAACTGGAAATGGCAAAATTGCTTTAAGTTTTATCATTTTGCCACTAACCTCAGATTAAGGCTGACAGATTTAGTTAAATTATCTGGACTGGACTGGACTCCCTGCCAATGTAAACCTCGTTCCTAAAACCCCTCCCGAAATATTTTTCTGCGTACGCCCCTGCCTAAATATACATACTTGAAGGAAGTTAAAAAGTTTTGAAACTTTGTCATGCTATGCGGTTACTCCTATGTTTCTCTTGTTCGAAACTCTCATATTGTCCATCATTGGGTGTAGTGTATGTTGTTCTGTTGCAAAAGATATGTATTATAATGGTGAATAATATGCGGAGCACACATCATCAAAACTTTCGAAGTCATTTCTAGGACAATCTCAACTCGTTTTAGAACAGAGGGCGGGTGCAATGACATGTCTGGAAAATGTTAGTAAGTTGTATACGAGAAAATTGTACATAACTTTTGCCGATACAACATACTTGGCAAGTGCACTTTGATACTGTGGTGGTGGCTTATGAACTTTTTTCACTAGTTTTTTTTTTTACATGAATTTACCAGTATCTACATAATTAGAGCAGTGGTTCGTAATCTTTTGTACAGGAGGGACCACTTGGTAGCAGGGCCGGCAATCACATTTTGTTCTCGTTTATTGTTGTAAAATCATCCGTCGCGATCAACAATTTTTTTTCCAATGTGTTTAACACAGTTGTTGCCAAATCGCAAACGACTGCGGACCACTTTGGATGGTTGGAAATATCATAAGAAAACGCCACATTCCACCTCTGTGACCGCCTCCTCGTACTGAAATAATTTTAAGCAGACTCTACATAGGAACTACGCGCAAGAGTTCAGTCACACTCAAAAGATCAACGAACCGTAGCGGATTGAATTCACTGAACCATACCAAAGACGATACAATTTATTTCAATTTTTTGATGAACATTCTGATACTTTTGACAAAATGTGAATGAGTGAAGAGTTTACTATGGTAACTACCAAAATTAAAGTATAGGACCAGGCAGTAACATTGCATTTCTTTGGATTATTCAGAAGAGGATAGACACACCTTACTTTGAGCTTAAAGGCGCCTCACTTTGTCGCATAACAATAATTCATGATTCTAATGCTTGCTAATGTTCTTGAATAACGTGGCAGAATTTGGACACTGTGCTGCCACTGTGAAAATTAACTTAAGAAATAAAAACCAATTGGTTACAAACAGTAATGTCACATTATGTGAGGAAAAATGCACTGCTTCACGAAAATCACTGTAGACTGTTATTTTAATTAATCACGATTAAAAGTCCTTTTCAGAAGTAGTCCCCATAGTGTCTCGCGGATTACTTACGGGTTTCTCACGGACCACCTTCGGTGCGCGGACCACATGTTGGGAAGCTGTGATCTAACATAAGCTGCAATTTGTTTCTATCTATTAAATGACTGACCAGCACAAATTCCAACAAGAGGTTTAAGACATGTTTACTCAGTGTTCCAAATTTAAAACATTGCACTTTTCATAGATTTTCCAAAATATGACCTAAATTTTTGTAACGGTGTTTATCATATGGCATTTCTTTTTCAAACGTGGGTAAGATAACATTAAGTCGTTCGATAAGGTTATGTGTGGATTGTGTTTTGAAATTACGAACTCCAATAGTTACAAATGCCTAAAGAAGATAACATTTGTTTGATGAATTTGTTATGATCGGGAAAAATATGGATGATCCAATATTGAAACACGGGCACAGAAGTAGGTACCCATCGAGAACTACCTCTTAGGTAATTCATTGTCGCAGAAATGCGGGAACATAATGACAAATAGGAAATTTTGGGCCGATTTTGTATGCTGCGATGTCACATCCAGATTATTATTGCGACATTTTATGCGATATAAGCTGATACCGTTACCCTTGTAAGGCGTGGAGCATCGACTCGACCATATAATAGCTGTATACAGTCAAAGCAACTTAGCATGTAAATTTAAATTGTATAATATTTTATGGGAAGTTTTACTACTCCTGGAATAGATCCCAAGTCAGATGATTTTAGAGTGGAGGTTGTCTGCACAAAAGAGTGTGAAGGAGACAGCAGAAACGACATCAATCATTTTAGTATGGTATACCTAGTCAAATTCGTGCAGCTGCTAAAGTAACGTCAAATTCGTGCAACTGCTAAAGTAACGATTAAAGTGCATTTTTAAAGGGGAAAGCCACAACGGAATTTACAGTATCATCCCACTATCAGAATTGAAGAATCGTTTAAACATTTTGATTGAAACAGAACAAGGGTCGGACTAATATGTTATTTTGTAAATTTTCTTGAATTCGTTCAACCTGGATCCAACTTTGCCATATTTTTCAATTTTCTCAAGAACATTAGAACATAACATAAGAATCATCCAGAAAACCATCATATTTCGTAACTTTTTTTCTAATGATGATTGATGATTTTTTATGTTCTTTCCTATGCCAAGTGTTCCAATATTGAAAAACACTTAAAAACTGCTACTCACAAATCTGCACGAACATTTTTTTTAATCTTCCTATTAGTTTTTGAAAAAAAGTTTAGAAAAAACTTAACTATAGTTTCAATGGTTATCGTTCGGTTTAAGGATATCATTGCCGATAAATTGGGAATACAGGTTATCCCCCACATACATCGTCAGTCCCTACTAAAGAATTGCGACGTAAATCGAAATCAACGTAAGTAGAACAAAAGCAAGAGAAACCCATAAGTGTATAGGATATGTACTTCAAACAAATATACATATTTCCATCTTCGTTTACATAATACTATGTAACATTACATACTAAACATAAATAACAAAACAAATTTCTTTATTGCAAACAAAAATTAAGAATTCACCTGGAACTTAAACTGTATTTTGCTGAGTTCATAATATGTACTACTCCTCCTCGGAGGAACTGATGGACTGAGGATCGGATGCAGTAAAGGATGGGTTAGTCTTGAAAAAAGATTCAATTCTAGGCTGACACAACGCGGATGACTTTTTTTCAATGTATAATTCTTTATAGCACGAAACAGTGCTTGAAAGAGCGTTAGTTACCTCTTCGCTCGTCCTGGGATCTGGATCATTATTTTTAAAGATTTCTATTGCATTTCCAAGATGATGAAAAGCTTCTGATAGCTTCTTTAATGTTAAAGATGGTTGTTTCTCTTCTTCTTTGCTTTCAGGGTTTTCCTTAGGCTTATTCAATTGTTCAATGAGCTCTTCATATGTAAGAGGCTCGTCATTCGAATTTATAAAAGCATGCACTTCACCTCTGCCCATATTAGGGAAACCAATACGGTCAACGAAAGTCATAATTTCACTTTCAACTTCATTCCGTTCCTCCGGTACATTTTCTTTCTGAGTAATATCTGGCCAAAGCTTTTCCAAGATTTTTTTCATATTGGAGCCTGTTACTTCATTCCACGAGGCGCTAATATCGTCCACAGTTATTTTAATATCGTAGGAATTCCAGAAAGATTTAATAAGGTTTTCTTTTTCTGCATTTGATCCTTCCTTAGAATCAATAAAAGTGATCAAACGCTTCAATGTTCTCCGCAAATAATACGCCTTAAATGCCGAAATGGCTGAAGCCCACTTTGTTGTATTTGGCGGTAAAAATACGACTTTTATATTTTCATCAAAATTTACTGGATGACCGGGTGCATTGTCAAGAATAAGCAAAGCTCTGAATGATAAATTATTTTTCTCCATGTATTCCTTCACCGCCGGACGAAAGTAGGATTGGACCCCATCTTTAAACAAGGCGGCCGTCATCCAAGCCTTTCTGTTCGAACGCCAAATGACTGGTTACCGGTCCTTCGTAATAGGCTTGAAAGCTTTTGGATTCTCCGATGTATAAATCAAAAGAGGTTTCAGCTTAAAGTCGCCCGAAGCATTTCCGCTCCTTCACAAATTTGTTGTGCCGAGTATCCTGAAGCCTTAATTGATTTAAACAAGTCTATAATTTTCTCAGCACCCTCTTTATGTGCATCTGCGCTTTCCCCACTCAATTTAAGGTTGTGTAGTTTAGCCCTCTTTTTGAAACGGTCGAACCAACCGCGGCTTGCTACAAAAACTTCACCTTGTTGCTTAAGTTCATCAAACAAGTATCTGGCCTTTTCTTGGATAATGGTGGTACTTATAGTCACATTCTTATGGTTCAGATCTTGAATCCAAGTTATCAAAAGCTTTTCCACCGTTTCCACCGTAGACGATCTTTTCTTCGTCATAATTGTAATATTTTTCGTGGCACATGAAGTCGCATACTCACGGATCTTGGACTCGTTGGCGCCTACAGTCCGCACTGTTGTTGGCTGCAGCTCCAAGGCGCGTGCGATATCAACCGCTTTTCTTCTCGCAGAAAACTCTTCTAAGATTTTTAATTTCAGTTTCAACGTCAAAGTTTTTCTTGTTTTCTTTTTCGTGGCCTTATTACGTGTCGTCCAGGCATTTTATAGCTTTCCTAGAAACAATCTTCATTAATTTATTATCAATCACTAACAAAACTCTAGGGCACTACTTTTCCACTCAATTTGTTTTAACAAAATTTTAATGAATTATTCTGCAGCAGCAAATCGACACAACATAAACATAACTGACGCCCGGGCATTACTGTTCTCCTGCAAATTATTTCACATAATCAGAAAAAACTACCAGGCAGAGAGAGAAATAACGGTCGTCAGTAAACCTTCGACGATGCGCTTCCGGACCAAAATTAAAAAATCATGTTTGTCATCATGTCTATTAAATCAAAATTCCGTTATTATACCCTTCGCTCATAGAGTGAAAGGGTATATTAACTTTTTCATGAAGTTTGTAACGCATTGAAGGAAGCATCTCCGACCATATAAAAAGTATACATATATGATCAGCATAACTTGGGGAGTCGATTGGGCGATGTCCATCTGTCTGGCTATCCCACCATCAACCCGCATCTTACCGTAGTCTTTTCAGTTAAAGTTTTCAATTGGATCGGCGATTATTGTCATAATGTGATTAAAGGTCAAAATATAGCCAAACGGGATATTTACTTGAATGCCGGCCACACACTGTCCGGGGTTTACCAAACCGTGTGGTGCAAAAGAGTTGTGGTTGTGGACAACATACGTTTGGAAGAGACAGTGACGATGGGAGAATTCAACAAACAAATGACGTTTTTTGAATTTCCCCATCGCCTGTGTCTCTCCAGGCGTATGTTGGCTACAACGTTGATTTTATATACCGAGCGGTTAGGCAAACCCCGGACAGTGTGGTTGCGGCCTAAGGCAGTCATCAAAAATTAGCCAGCCGGCTAACTGAGATTACCTTGCAAACTGTGTCTTTGAGTGTTTTTTCGCTAAGTCTGAACGAATGGCTTTCGTTTTCGTTTGTCCGGTACAGGCAGAAGCTTCTTCGGTAATCTTCTTTGATTTGAAAAGGAGATGTCCTATATTTCGATTTGTGTCAGCTTTAGATGTGGCTCATAATATAATTATAATTTAACTGTATACATATGCAGTATATTTGGGATTTTTTTGTCGAACTCCTATAGTATAGGGAAATGAAGCCGAAAAAAGGCCAAACCCAAACATCCAAAAAAGAGGAAATTTTCGATGCCAATTTGTTGCACACCCTCCCTTCTATACGCACTAAAAAGTAACGATAATTTAAGCATCACATTAAGGGGAAAGGGGGTGAGGAAGAGGCGAAATTTTTGTTTTTCGAAAATATCTTAAAAACTATTAGCATAAAGTAAGAAATTGGAATAGAGATGGAACTCCATATAACATTAAAACCTACTGAACAACATTTTCCCTTTGAATGTGTGCTGTATGTAACGTGTACATACAGGAAGATATCTTCCCTTATGTACACGTTACATACAGCACACACTCAAAGGTAAAATGTTGTTCAGCAGGTTTTAATGTTATATGGAGTTGCATCTCTATTCCAATTTCTTACTTTATGCTATTAGTTCGATCGCAAAATGTCCTAAGAACAAACTAAACTATATTAAGTTCCTTTAATTTCCTTAATTTCCTCCAGACCTTTTCTTGGAAAATTATACCCATCAAGATCCAAAAGTATTATGTAGAACTTCCATTTTTTGATACTTACATTTGGCACTGCAACATTTATTAGAGTAATGGTAGAGTGATAAAAATCGGTGCTCATGCTGCCAATTAAATGCATTTGATTTATACCACAATACGAGGGTTTTGTGGCGGGGTACACCTTCCGAGGCCATACCAAATTAAATTTGCAATCCTGAAATCATAATGTCCTGACTGTAAGAATTGAATGATTTCGCGTAGTATATGTACTTGCATCGAACATAATACAGTCATTGGTATTTTCGGTACAGTCTTTTGTAGTAGGGCGTCAAGTTTTTTCTCTGCTCTTCGCTATTTTACATTGCATTTTCTTATGTCGTTTGGTGTATTGTAGTTGCTGTCATTGATGTTTTTTTTTTGCAAAATCCCATTGCAGTATAATGTGTGCACGGTAGTTGGATGCTACGCTAAAACTCCATCTGTTCCTTCAGTGCAATGGTAGAACAACTTCACCACTTTTTTTATGCGCCAAACTTGGTTTTCGATACCTACCATGCTGTATGATGGTTTCGCTTTTTCTCTCATTTTTGTACGTTCTACCAACACACTGCACTCCATAACTTGATCGCCATATAAATACCAGGCCAAGTGTACGTACTCAAGTGCAGTACCATTTTCTCGAGTATAAATAATGAAGTAAATTGCTGTTGACACAAATACCAGCAACAACTAAACGCTGCTTTCCTATTCGCGGGCGCTTTTCTTCCTTTTCCTCGGTACTTGGTTGTTGTCGGGCTCTTATGGACGCGAGGATAAAGCCGACGAGGACTACGTCTACGGTGTTGCACTGGTCCGAGCGCGTACTACGCGATAGAATCTACGACGAGTAGTACGTATAGTAGGTATGTATTCGAAAGAGACTGTGTTTGTCGACGACAGGAGCGCCCTAAGAAAGCAATTCAAAAAGAAACTTTTCCATAAACATAACAATGGTGGCGTCAAGTGCCCCGAGTGCAACACCGAATAAGACATTGAATCCCTGTTCAAGGAGTTACACAGCATGGAGGACGTATAGCATGAATGGGTTTGGTTTCCAAAGGAATGACAAAAACAGTATCGGCTACTATTGTTGAGTTGAAAGAAATATTGCGTGTTTCTTAGCTGAGTTCATTCAAATGTGAATTTGGTTTTTTTTCGGGCTCGTTCTTTAGAAAAGGCTTAATTTTTTCACTGAACTCTGACTTTTTTATGTGTTTACATTTTATGGCATGCACAGTCTCCCATTCGCCTAATTTTTGTTTTTAGGTCGGGGAACCTAAATT
This sequence comes from Microchrysa polita, assembly GCA_949715475.1. Classification (NCBI taxonomy): domain Eukaryota; kingdom Metazoa; phylum Arthropoda; class Insecta; order Diptera; family Stratiomyidae; genus Microchrysa; species Microchrysa polita. The sequence continues at coordinate 17,283,433 of OX454415.1, forward strand.
TCTCAGGAGGAACAAAGCATCAACTTATTGATTAAAAACTCACTTCACAAAAAAATATCCCTCAAATTAAACAGCGTTTGCTCTGTTTTCATCTATTTATTTTTTTGTTTTAAGTATGTATTAAATTCACCAGATTCAATTCAAGGGATTCTCATTTTGTATAGCGATCAATCCATCAAATACAAATAAGCATAAATTCAAAAATTTTTCTAATTTAACAATTTAACATAAAAAATACATCAGGAGAACTATAATTCTATCCTATTACCTAGGCTTTTAATGAAACATGAATGTTCACATTAGAAGGTGTGGATAATGGATTTTTCGTTTCGATATTTTCCAGTAAAAATATCCACCCTAATCCCTTTTCCATTACTCCACATATGAACCCGTGCTGCGTCTATGCTTCTAATGTGCAAAACTTGTATATGGATATTTTGTACCTTGTCTTGTACTCGAGTGCCTAATGTGATGACGTTATCATTGACTTCTACCACCTGGCACTTGGGTGCTATTTTAGGTACTGTAACAGCCACCGTAGGGACAAGCAACTTTCTCTATTCCATACGTAATACTGCAATACACACTGTGCCAGGGTGCCATATTGCCACGCCAGCGATGGCTTAATATCACCTGTGAGAGGGCAATTAGGGGCAAACCAATGAGTTAATTACCACACTATGTTGTACTCGTACTTGCTGCCGTACACTCTTCCTTGGTATGTATGGTGCCTTGAAATCTGCCCATAGTACGTTCTTATCCTTAGCGAAAGGATAATGGGAGAAGCTTTTAGAAATTTTAGTATCAACAGTTTCGAAATTGGGAGGATGTTGCGTGATGTGTTTCAGATAGGTATCGCAGAGCTATTACGTGAAATCATGCAGTGCATGGGCCAGGATTGTGTGGTTAAATGGTCAATCTTAATGCCAATCTAATGCGATCCGTTGTAGGTTATTACTTTGTCGGTTTATACCACTCGGGAGAGTTGTCGGAAAGTTTGTGTGAATTATGGAGCAATGACATTTACATTACGTTGCATCTCTTATTTTGTTCGGTTAATGCATAAACAGGTAGAGAAATCCAAGACTTTCTTCTCAGTATGTACATATATAGATCCGTGACGCAATTATCAACAGTAATTGGCAACCAAAGTTTTTATGAGTTTTTTTAAAATAATAGTTTTCGAAGGATTGCTTTCCTGCATCTGAGAAAAAAAAACTATTTGAAAACTATTCTGGAATGAAACAATGACAATCGTTCGTGAGCGAACCAGAGGCGTATGCAATGGGATAAATTTTATTTTACGAGAGTTAAAGGAGTGACAAAACTAGTCAGGAAATCAAAGTCAAATGCAAAAGTATACAGTTTCGTGGAGCGAAAAGAAAATAGAGAAGAAGAAAGACGTAACTGCAAAAATTTTCATTTCTGAGTTAATTATGCCACTAGGTTTCAAATTGGCTACATTTTCAATAAAAAATTATTTTGATTTCAAAATCTCTAAGAAAAATTCACTTGCCTAACGTAGGCAAAATAGGCAAGTAGGTGTTAAGTGAGAGTTTAGCGGAACAGGCGTGTTCTTTTAGAAGGCCCAGGTTTCAAAGACGGTTCATTCCAGTGACTCTTGTATTAGCGGATCTAGTGGTAAAAAGTCGTCGACGCCGTCTTCTATATCTGAATCATCTTCATCAACCATGGCTAACGGTGGACTATTCAAGCAGGCTTTCCACTGACAAACTTTGCAGACTACAGAGCATTTTAGCCCTGGTCTCAAGCAGGAGCACCTCCCAGCTCCGCATCCTTTCTGACAACAGCATGCCAGGAACCATTTGTAACCTCCTACACTCGGTCATCTTTATAGTCATCGTTCCCTGATGACTACTGAGCTCGAACGGTTTGATATGAAATTTCTTCAATAATCTGATTTTCACGATTGTTGCTTTCTTCGTGATAGCCAGGAAAATGCTGGTCCGACAGGCTTTCGCATTCGCTTGAATTAAAGCTACACTGTAAAAACAAGGTTGAATTTTACATCGAAAACTCGTTGAATTTTACACATTTTTCCTCGCAAAATAGCCATAAACAAATAAGCTCGTCTGTGGAAATGAAGATCGACAAATGATCCTGGAGAATATTTTAAAAAACATTCCGCCAAGTGGTACTAATAGCCGAAACAATAACAGAAGCACTGATAGTGACAGTTCGTCATTGACAAGAACACAAAACATCGCAAAGGAAAGTGTTGCCGTCTGCGATTTAAACGAACAAAATGAAATTAAAGTATTGGCCTACAATATTGCAGGTTTAAAAAGCAAAAATTTATTTGCAACTTTTTATGAATATTTGAATTTATTTGATATCATACTTTTATTTGAAACCTTCATAATGGATGAATACGAAATATACGAAAGAAAATTAAAAACCTATGAAATAAGATGGATTCCCGCTAAGAGATTCCGATTTAAAGGTACGTTGTCCTAGACGCGGCCGCACGACAGCGACTCGCTCATTCCACATAAAAACTCGTTTTTCTCTCATTTTAAAAACGAGTTTTTATATGGAATGAGCGAGTCGCTGTCGTGCAGTCGTGTGGAGGAAAATGTACCTTAAAGGCAGAGCGAGTGGAGAGTGTCTCTTTGGTTTTAAGAAAGCCTTGAATTATGATCGACCCACATGCAACTTTAGAATTAACGGTGAATGCATATATATTACGATAACAATTAAAAATAAAGAGATGATTCTAATACCGATATATCTGAATTGCAACCATTGGAGCAATGATTTGAACTCGCTAACAGATTTACTTGCAGAATTGAATAGTAATGATATACATACTTATAATGACATGAACGCAAGAATTGGAAGAGAACAGCCAATTGCAAATCAAATCAATAACTCCACTCGGCAACCTAAAGATGGAACAGTTAATGCATGCAGTAGAAACATGGTGGACCTCATCGAATCGTTCGGTCTGAAAGTACTGAATGGGTGTTCGAATGCAGATAGGGAGGGAGAGTACACGTTTATTGGTCACAACAGTAATACAGTTATTGATCTGAGCCTGGCCGGAGGGGACTGGCAGCCCCTCATAACGGATTTCATGGTGGACACTAAGCAGTTCTCCGATCATCTCCCAACTATCACAGCGATTGGGTTAGTTTGTATCGGTAGAACTGCGACTAGACCAATGAACCTCCTCCCAAAATTTGTATGGCGAGAAGAATGTAGAATAAAATTTCAAAGTAATGTTAGTGCGCAATTAACTCGAGCGGGTAACGTAAACATCGAACAATTAATAGAAATCATGCAAATATGTGCGCAAAACTTGCAACCGCCCAAAAATACTACTAGAAAACTTTGGTACGACAACCTGTGCGAAAAAATGAGAGAACGATCATTGGCCGGGCTAAAGTTGTTTAGGAGAAATAATGACGAATTCGCAAGGAAAATGTATTTCGAATCAAATCGACATTATAAAGCAACATGCCGCGATAGAAAAACAGCTTTTTACCAACAACAAGCGCAATCATTAGGCGAGTGCGCGGAATCAAAAGAATTCTGGAAAACAGTCAAAAGGATAAACGGAGCGGATAATTACACCATTGGAAATTCATTGAGCGTTGATTCTCTAAAATCTCATTTTAGTCAAATTCTCCATAGTACAAATACCGATAGCCCAATCCAATTTGTGAGACCCAATTGGAACCAACCGATCTTGGATGCAGTGATAACGAGATGTGAAGTAGTGACAGCTATGGAAAAATGTAAGGATCGTAAAGCACCAGGGAGCGACGGGATTCCGGTCGAGTTTTTCAAATATGGTCCAGCGGAGCTTGTGGAGATTCTTTGTGATGAGTTCAATAGAATTTTTGATAGCGGCGACGTTCCTGAAGGCTTTCGAGATTCGGTAATTTTCCCAATGTTCAAAAAAGGAAATGTTAACGACGCATCATGTTATCGTGGTATCTCGTTTGTAAATACAGCCGGCAAAATGTTTACAACCTTGCTACAAATAAGATTTACTAAATGGCTACAAGCGGAGCAAATATTATTTGAAAACCAAGCTGGCTTCCGACAAGGCTATTCGACGAGTGATAATATTTTCATCTTGTATAACTGGGCACGCCTCTACCTGAGTGAAGAAAGGAGACTATACGTATTTTTCGTCGACTTCAAAGCGGAATTTGATACGATTGATCGGCAAATGTTGTTTTATAAGCTGTACAATATCGGCATGTCATAGAAATTTGGACACATATTCGAAAGACTCTACCAAGATACGACGGCTATGATATGGAATGGGAACGAACTCTCGACACCGTTTAGCATGAATGTTGGTGTGCGGCAAGGCTGCAAACTCAGTCCAGATGTGTTCTCAATTTTTATAAACGACATCTTAGATAATATGCCTGGTGGCGCAAGAGGTTTTGGTGTGTTGCTGAAAGGTCTATTATACGCGGACGACATAGTGTTCTTAGCGGAGTCACCTGGTAGCTTACAACAAATGATCGATCGCTTGGAAAGTTATTGCACCCAATGGAAGCTCACGGTAAATCTTGAGAAATCGAAGATAATAGTCTTCAAAAAGCGTTTCCGATTAGCACACAACGAAACATGGACGCTGAATCAAAATTCGATTGAAGTAGTGAAGGAATACAAATATCTCGGGATACGGATCTCTAGCAACGTAAAAATGAAACCGCATTTCAGCCAGAAGCTTAAGGAAGCTAAGTGGGCTATAAACTGCGTGTGGAAAAACTGCTTCAACAATGCGCATATTTCACACACAGCTAAATACAAAATATTTCAAGCAGTGTCAAAGTCTATTCTGCTATACGGGGCCCAAGGTTGGGGACCTAAGGAATATGAGGAAGTTGAAAGATTACAAAGATATTACCTAAAGCGCATTTTCAATTACCAATGGCGACTCCGAATTATATGCTGTTGAGAGAAACTGGTCTTAACCCGCTTTTGATGGAGACGCTCAGCATGCATATCAAATACTTGAAGAAAATCACAGCAATGGATTCCGTCAGACTGCCGAAGATAATAACGTTACAAGCAATCCAAACGAATTCGCTATTTTACGATGACCTTATTACTATCGCAAGCAGGATGGGACTGGAATTTAATTGGGATGCTACAAGTCCGACCAACTATAGTCTGCGGAAACTTCTGAGCGACACTGAACTATTCGAACGTGAAAAGGCGGCGGAGCAAGCAAGATCACCTCAACACCGGGAAATATACGCGGTATTACTCCATGAGCTGAAGGAATCTACTTACTTTTTAAACAAATTCTCTGCTAAGAAGATATCGCTGATATTCAAGGCTAGAGGTGAACTTCTGCCCCTAAACATATTCCTCATAGACACGATTTGCCAATATCATGTACGCTATGTAATTTAAACAAGGGAAAACACCCGACGCTACGTAGGCATTTGCCCCGTATTGAGGGAAATAAGGAAATCCTTCCTCGGTAAAAGCACATTAAATAGCGGTGAAACAGACGCTCTACTAAACGGATTGGACTGGGACGCCTTGTATGGATATTGTATAGTTGCATTGGGATACAGACAGCGAATAATAAACGGAAGTTTCTAATAAATCATAAAAGTGGCTGAGGGAGCTGGGTGGATGAACATGCAGAATCTGGAGTTGTGTGAACTTCATCACCCAGCTCTCTCACTTAGCCACAATTAAATAAAAGCACTATAATATATAAAAAAAAACTAAGTTTTATTGAGCATAAAAAATGTGAACAAATATCTTAATTGAGCGTCCTAATATAATAGCTCTAATACAAAATAAATAAACATACATTCAGAAATATAAACTACATAATAAACTTATACATAATCAAAACAAAAACAAAGAAAATGTTAATAGATTAAAAAAAAACAGAAAAAGCAACAAACATGTTAATGAATTTAAACTAAAAACAAATAATATTGGAAATGTCAACCTAATCTGGCAGAAGGCAATATGCCATGCCCTTTCTTGTTTTTTGTAATGAATTATTATTGTTGCATGAAAGAAAATGGTTAAAATAAAACAGTTATCTATCTATCTATCTATCTAATAGTGTAATATGCGTACTCCAGCGAGTTGCGGCACACAGAGTGCATTTCGAGCCGGTTTCGAACTAGTATTACCGAAACCGGCTCGAAATGCACTCTGTGTGCCGCAACTCGCTGGAGTATGCATACTATTGTGCTCTCCCACTATGGGCAAACTGGACGGTGGATAACTCAAATCATTTTTTGAGCATGCAACATCCACCGTCCACCAACAATGTTTTTGTTGCTTTGTTTAAACCCGTTCTCTGACACATAGTTCAGAAACGCGGCCGTATCGAATCGGTGGCTAGCCATTGCCTAGCCCCATTTAAAAATGATTCGATACCAGGGTGTATTTCGTGTCCTATATAAGAGGATCGTACACCTTTGCCTGGTTGAGTCCGGTAATGCCTCTCCTGGTATTACATGACGCGCTGCATACGTAGATGATGAGAATTGCAGCGCGCCATGTAATACTAGTTCGAAACCGGCTCGAAATTCACTCTATGTGTGCCGCAACTCGCTGGAGTATGCATACTATTGTGCTGTCCCACTTTGGGCAAACTGGACGGTGGATAACTCAAATCATTTTTTAAGCATGCAACATCCACCGTCCAACAACAATGTTTTTGTTGCTTTGTTTAATAGTGTAATATTACACTGATTCTTTAATATTACTCTTTTGGTGTCATTTACTTTATATTAACTTATTACCGTATGTAGATTTACACCAATTTTGTAGTAATTATCTACACTGTAATGCATAAAATTACTCTCATTCACATCGTGGTGTAAATTTACTTCTATAATAGAAGGAAAAAAAGTTTCCTCCTATTATTGGAGTAATTTTTTTTCGAGTGTAAGTAACTGGTCTATAACTTCGTGTCACATGACTTTCTCTGTAGAACGCGCATTTAAGCCGGTATTTAGTTCGGAAGATGACTAAAATTACAATTTCGAATATTTTTATAAAAAAAAACAATCTTTAAAGTGCTGTATCTTGGGATCCTTTGCATCTACAATCCTGGGGTTGCTTTCAAATAAAAGAAGATTTTGTTAGCTTTAAAAGTGCAGTGGACGAATTTCTTGTAAGAAGCACCTTTTAGAAATTACAAACCAGAATATGAAAATAGTCCAAAAATGTTGAGGTTTTTTGAGGGTATGTGGCCTAGCACAGGTTTTTCGAAGTTGCAAACGCGGTGGTACACTTCTGCTCTCTATCCTAACAATATCCCAAAAAACCAGAGCCGAACAATTTTTTGCGATCGTTAGATGACTGGCCTAAAATAGTATACCACAATTTGGCATGTCCTAAGTAGGCATAGGCCAATCAACGAATGCACAAAACAGGGGTGTAAGGGGTGACGATTTTTTTTTCGTGGTTTTGTTAGGAGTTGTTAGAAGGTAAACATACTAAAATCAATCAGACCTGAGGTGAGCTAGCGTGGTTGCCATTTTCGGGGTTTTGGGCTTTATCCACGATTTTTTATTTGCCGAAATTATAAGGGCTAGTTGGAAGGAAAATATACTAAAAGCACGCGGTCATGGGGGTGAGCTAACGTGGAGAGAGAGTGCAAAAGGATTTGCTTTTGGGGGCTTTCGCCTTTATCTCGGAAATGTCTCGGAAACAGTGAATCCTACTGAATAAATTTGCACGTATTAAAGCCCCCATCATAACATTTATTTCACTGCCAATTACATAGAGAGAACTACATATGACATAATCAAGCGGTGCGGCGGTGATATAACCGCCCGAGAGTGTTTGATGACCTCTGGGAAGGATAACATTGAATAATAAAAAAAATATTGTTTTATCGTATGCAAAACAGATCAGCTTGAGGATTCACACAACCAGCCTATTCAGCACTGCAAGAGAAAATTGGGAGGCGTGTTTTTATGATAAAGGCGGTACATTATCGCCCGCGAGCCCGGAAGGAGAAAATGACTATTTAAATTATTGACAACAAATATAAAAGACTAAAGGTACGTTTTCCTCGGCACGGCCTCAGCGGCTCTAGCGACTCGCCCATTGCATATCAAAACTCGTTTTTAGTTGATAATCGCTTGGCATAGCTCCACAATGAAAATTATCGTCGAAAGCCACCGCCGTCTATATATTAAGGCCGCAATGTAGACTCGTAAACATCAAATCCGCAGTTGAAATTGCATTGCATTGTTGTTGCCTCTTATGACATTGTTGTTGTTTGCCCGTGTTCGACGAACAATTCAATACGGATCCATGACGTCATTGTACAGCTGAGTTGCGGCTATGATATATCTAGATGGCGTTGCGAAAGCCCGCATGAGTGGTGAACGTGGTGCACTCGTTTGTTTGTAGGCTTCGCGCGACGGCTGCTTGGGGTAGGGTAGTTGTTTCGCACAACGGGTCGTATTCGTTTGGCCGATATACGAATCAGCATGTACATAATGCATGCACGAATGAAGAGCGTGGTGCACTTGCTTGTGGGCTTCGGACGGCGGCTGCTTGGGGTAGGGAACTTGCTCTAGAGCCGCTGGTGTCGCTAGAATCGCTGCGGCCGCGTCAAGGACAACGTACCTTAACAGCAACGTTGTAACAAATTCTATTTCGTTCCTATTTTAGGATTATATGACTTGTAGGGTCCAGCCCGTTGCCCCGAGAGGCTCTACAGTAGCGAAGCGAAGAAATTAAATTTCCATAACGACTGAACTTTTCCAGAGTTAGAAAAACCTGCTTGTCGAATTATTTCAATAGAGAGTTTTACACTAACGTAATAACCACCGTATACGTAGAACAAAATTTCCATGCAAAAACACCCGCGCGAATAACTCGTAAAACTTATACGATATTTTTTAACTAATGTTATGACAACTAAAAATCGCGACCCGACAATTTCGACTGTTTAGAGAACATCAACTATACGGAATTATACCCATGCCTACTTGGGACATGCAAAATTATGATATACTGTTACGTATACGGTACGCAAGCGAATTTTTATATGGAATGTCAAATTATGTCGTATTATTTCGAACGACAAGCTAAAACTCTCTAATATTCGAAACAACGTAGTTATGTGAATCATTTGAATCCACTTTAAAATTCGTGAAATTCAAATACTGATCGCTATTAACTGACCAGCATCTCAAAAAATTACTGAGAAGTACTGTCACCAATTATTATTCACCAAATTTTAAAGAAATTTCAAGAGAAGTAAAATAAATGTGTTTAATTTTTAATATTTAAATTCAAAACCTACTCATATTTTGTATTTTTATTTATATATTTTCAAAAAATCTATATATAATTTCTGTCAAAATTTTTGTAATACCTTTTAAATACGTAATTCATTTCGGCTTGCGAAAAATTTTGAAATCAAGAAGCTTGGTCTGATATTTGTATACTGAGAAGGCGTCCGGGCTTGCCTTGCCCAACATTTGAATAAAATATTCAGGAGAGTTGCTCACCATTGCAAAAGATTTTCAAAAATCCTTCCGAATTGGGATGTCATGCCACTGTTACAGAGTTTATAAAGTATAAAGATGGTGTCGCTTGTCAAATGCTGTTCTCTATATGTCATACTTAAATCTACTGTAGAGTAGCTAATGGTCTTCTACCACGGCCCAAAAACTTTTTCTTCGGGATGCAGCGGGATAACGGCGTGATTTTGGGAAAAGGACTTCAGATATATTCATTAGGGGTCGAGCCTTTAGGTTGACACCATGTTCTGCACTGTTCACTGTGGCGAATTTTCAGTGAAAAGGCTCAATAACTCTTCTACAAAAAACAGTAAAATTGACAAAAGCATATTATCGTGCTAAAAAAAAATCCACGTAAATATTTAGTTTTTATACTTTAACAATTAATTCAATATACCAGCAAAAGTGCTCGCCATTCGCAAGCTGATTGTTGATTGTCATCTCTATAAAACAAGCAATTGTTAATTCTAGCGACCATAGTCCAGAAGCACTTAATCGTGCTGAAATCCCCTTTCACTTAAGTGGATTTATTCGCTGCTCGCGAATGAGTTTTTTAAAAGGGTTTTCAACACACATATGAACCATTGTCGAGAACATGTCACCCTCACAGCATGTGCTAGTAAATCGAGAACGAATCCTTTTTTTTTTTTGTGTCCTCTCGTCATCGTACATCGTGGTTTTACGATGAATTACAGCAACTTGACCAGAACGTGAAGCACCAGAAGGACATGACAAAAATCCTCTCACTTGGTGAACAACCCGTGGCGACAAAAAGAATAAATCTTACTTCTCCGGGCTTGGTGTACAGACAAAAAAAGCTTATAGTGGAACCCATAATTTTGCACATGGATTCACTAGCACCATACGCCATTGTCGTTTGTTGTCCTTGTTCGTGTTTTCAAGAGTAGGTATACGAACTACGAACTGAACTGAGGGCGGAATAGATAACAGAAGCCCTCGTGTTCCTCCAACACAAACTAGTGTCGTCCATTTGTAATGCAACATTTGCATGACGGTGTCAACTGCACCGGGCGCGCGAACACCCCAGAATGGGTACTGTACGGGGTTATAAACCGGATAAATGGAATAGTATTGTTGCACAAGGATGCAACAGGCAATCAACAGTTGTCTCTGGCGCCGACATGCTTATGGATACATTATATCGATTGTGTGCCAAAATCCAACCGAATCACTGACGGCTTGGGATTTAACCTTTGACTGAACGAAATTCGCAACGCTCGATTACCAAACCATCATTTCGAAGCGTATTTAGTTGAATGCATTCAGGCGTTGCACGGATTCGTATATGTACTTATATGGAAAGGATCCTATTATTTTGCGAGCATTTAGTACAGTTTCGTTCGTTATGCGTTATGCCACAATGTCCACAAAGCTCAAATCAGAATGAAATAGGTTAGCGCCGAAGCGGGCATTCTGGTAAGCCTTACATGAGGAGGATTTTTGAAAAACTTTAGGGCAATACTACGGAATTGATTTGGAATATATATAGAAATATAAAAAGCAAATTTCTAAGACATTTTATACAAATTTTGGTCTCAGTATATACAGGGTTATTGGTTAAGTCGACCTATTCCCTATAACACGTTATAACAGGGTCAAAATGCAACAAAATAAGGCCATAAATGTTAGGCCGATTTTCAATGGTCACTGAGATATTTGAATTTTTAGGTTTTTTGAAATAACCTTGAATTTTACCATTTAAAGTAAGAATTTAAAAAAAAAAACTACTAAGGTAATGGGTTAAAACTTATTTTTTGATTTTAGTCAACACTATAGCCGATATTTCTTAATCATTTAAAATTTCAAAAACCCATCACAATTCGAAATTTTTAATTTTTAATAAAAAAAATTTTTCTTTAATTTTTTTAAAGTTGATTTTTAATGTAGTATTACTAAAAAAAATATATGACACGGAGTCTGCAGACCTCTAGAAAAACATACTCGTGTTGGCAGCTTTCCAAAAAGGTGTCAATGTCAATATAAATATTTGAAATAATTGAAACAGCTAGCTGCAACTTGTTCGGGGACCATAATTTCGCTTGATAAAAAATGAAATAAAAGCTATGGTGTAGGGATAAGTTTTTAATATATTATGGATTTGTCGTTTTTTATCAAACGAAATTATTGTCCCCGAACAAGTTGCAGCTAGCTGTTTCAAATATTTCAAATATTTACATTAACATTGACACCTTTTTGGAAAGCTGACAACACGAGTATGTATTTCCAGTGGTCTGCAGACTCCGTGCCATATACACTGCCTGTCATAACTATAGCCACACCATAAAACATACTGATCCTGGGAAATTGAAAGGGAGCACAGTTATTCCACATACTAGAAACTTAAGGGATATTAAAAAGGCAAATTATTTCATAATAATTTTCCTTTTATTCGAAACCGTTATTATTCTATACAGGAAGAACTATGTTTTCGGTCCGTCATAACTATAGCCGCACTTGAAGTTAGTATGGCAAAAAACTGCTTAAAAAGCAGAAATTGAGAAAACTTTTAACGGGAAGAATCATTTTCAAAAAAAATTGATTCTGAGGGATTATTTTCTTTATTTTTCATGAAATAATTTTAACAATTTTTTGAGTTTTTTGCTTATTGACCTCTCAGTATTGATAACCGCTTCTCTTATTCAGAAACTCTTTGAAATTGCATTATTTTTTATGAATTTTACCTAATAATGTTTCTGACAGATTTCCTGTCTAATTTGGATAAATGAGGGAGCCACTCCATAGCATTTCTAACACTTCTTAAAGTGCTATGATTGATGAGAGTGAGAGATGATGCCATCTTTTGCTACAAAATCCGTTATGTGTCATGTTTCCTGTATTAAAACGGAAACACTTTATGATCCGGATATTCCGGAGAAGTTTTTGCTTTATTAGAGGTGGATACATCAACTTTTGCATACAAAAACAACCCTGCTAAATACTATTAATACTGTCCGAAATTTGTATTGAGATCTATGAAAATCCGGCAAGTGCTCTTTAAAGGTATTGGCCAGGATAGTCTACCTATGGAACAGTTGATTTCGTCACTACCAGCGCAAGAAAATTCTTAAGATTGTCCTGGCGATAAACTGTTTCCATTTTATACATAAGACACGACGCATAACTGATTTGGTAGCCAGAGATTGCATTAACCCTTACCTGTTGGAGTACGTAAAGTTGGTTCCAATGTTACAAATGCTAGAGAATGAGCTTCCCATTGATCCGAATTAGACAGGAAACCGTTAAGAAACATTATTAAGTAGAATTTATAAAAAAATACGATTTCTAAGAGTTGTCTATGTAAAAGCAGCGGTTATCGATACTAAGAAGTCAATAAGAAAAAAACTCGAAAAACTGTTAAAAAAAATTTCGTGAAAAATATACAAAATAATCCATCAGAGTCTATATTCGAGAAGGATCTTTCCCGTTATTAATTTCATAAATTTTCGATTTTTAATCAGCTGTTGCCATAATAATTCCAAGTGCGGCTATAGTTATGACGGACCGGGGATTTAGTTTTCCCCTTATATAGAAATAACTGTTTGAAATAAAAGGAAACTTTCTGTGAAAATGTATGTCTTTTTAATATATCTTGTGGTTATAGTATGTGAAATAGCTGTGCTCCCTTTAAACTTCCAAGGATCAACCTGTTTCATGATACGGCTATAGTTATGACAGGCAGTGTATTTTTTTAGTAATACTACATTAAAAATCAAATTTAAAAATTAAAGAAAATTCTTTCTTATTAAAAATTAATAATTTCGAATTGTGATGGGTTTTTGAAATTTTGAATGACTAAGAAATGTCTGGTATAGTGTTGACTAAAATCCAAAAATAAGTTTTAACCCATTACCTTAGTAGTTTTTTTTAATTCTTACTTGAAATGGTAAAATTCAAGGTTATTTCAAAAGACCTATTCAAATATCTCAGTGACCATTGAAAATCGGCCGAACATTTATGGCCTCATTTTGTTGCATTTTGACCCTATTATAACGTGTTGCAGGGAAAAGGGTCGACTTAACCAATAACCCTGCATATTGACGACATTCTAGATGAAATCTGGCCGCGCAAAAGCATTTGATATCTTGTTTTACGTACGCAGACAACATTGTGCTGTTTGCACAATCTCCAAAAAATCTCCACGAAGTGATCGATAAATCTTGAACGTATTGCAGAGGTTGAAGCTAAAGGTAAGTACTATGTTCACCGAGCGAAAAACATGCATTTATGTCTACCGTGAAAAATATACCGTGGAGACTTGCCTTATATTCACTAAATTTAAGATAAATGTGCGCTCGCGGTCTAATTGATTGTAGATGACATATTTTCACTGAGAAATAAAGTGCAAATGCATTATTTTCGCTGGTGAAATGTCAAAATCCGGTGTGGAGACTTTCGTGTGAAGTGAGTACAACCAAGCGAATTCGTTTTCACGATCATCAAAATTTTAACAGTATTTGTATGGATTTCACGTGAAATGACGATGTCTAAGTATATAAAAAATAAATAAATAAATAAATAAATAAATAAATAAATCTAGAGAAATCTCAAATAATGGTGTTTAAGAAAACTTCACATTCCTTCTGGCACAAGAAGTACAGAAGTGGTGGTACAATGGATAGAAAATTTAAGTTGTGGAAACATACAAATACATGGTGATACTGTTTGGATGTACTAATTCTATGGATCCACATCTCAAGCAAAGGTCAAATGAACAATGAACGCAAATTGAAAAGGTTGCTTCATATTTTTTTTTTGGGCCGGTTGGCAAATATTACCATTTAACTACATATGTATGTAGTATGTACCACATCGAGAAGATCTACATGTGACATGTAATTTGTGCAACCTGATTGCAAGAGGTGATACTTGTCATTTCATTGAGCCGTGCCCTATTTTGAAGGATATTATGAGATCCTGTTTTGGAAAGGATATTCTGAATGATATGGAGGTGTGGCAGATTCTTCTTCTTCTCAGTACCGTATAGCCCCATGTGGTGCCATGGTGCGTTAATTCAGCCGTTTATAGGCAATTTCGATTCAACGTTACATTGCATAACATTTCGGAGTGTATATAATGTTGCAAGCACTATATATTTCCTATCCGCACATGTACGGAAATTTTGGTTCACGCCGAGATTCGATCTCCGGACCTCTAGATTACTAGCATCGTAGAGTGCGAAACAACCAAGTGAGCCACAGAGCGTGTCGGATTCTGCCGATTCTAAATGGTTTAAATTGGGATGAGTTTTACAATTTTTGTAAAACAGCACTAGAACACCGCCATGAAAAGGGCGGCTTATTTTGAAAGTGGCATAAGTCCCATTCTGTAGTATAACAGGCGCGACAATCCAACATTGGACTAAGGCCGCAGGATGTGTTAGTGACATCCTATTTCCAAGATCTTATCTGCTTTTTGTTGAGGTAATGAGATCAGCATCACGCTCAGCAGTGTTATTTATCCCCATAAATAGGTACTCGTTTAACATCTGAGTGAGATCATAGTCCGTCCCAAGCTCGTGAGTTCGAAGAACACCATGATCCACGGTGAGATTCGAACTCATGACCCTGTGCACCGAAGGTGCGCGCACTAACCGCTAGACCAGCCAGACTCATTATACTAGAAAAAATATTTAGGGAAAAAAAGGACATAATGGACCGTATATTTTGCAAGTGGCGTAAGTGCCATCGATATAAGATAAAACCCTGGAAATAGACAAATTGGCAAAAAATGTTAAATTATTTTTCTTAAGCTTGAATGAGCCGAATATATAGATAAATTGTTAATAAAAATCTTTTTATAATTTATGAGGTGCGTACAAATTTATCTTTGACTAGTAGTCCAGTCCAAATTAGCATATTAAAAAATCAAATATACTTCATCTATTCTTTATCGTGTTGCAGTGCGGAATAATCTCCGGAATCTAAAATTCGACTTGCTAGGAAAAATATTTAGCGGAAAGGTCCCAGAAGGGCAAAAAAAGACTCGAATTTATACGAAACATAATATATACCCAACTAGCAATTTTCGTAGCGATAGCGTAGATACCACTCTAATGTTGCCTTTGAGAGTTGCAAATACATACTCTCAATCGTTCCGTGATAAGTAGGGATGTCAAAAACAGGCCCATAACCCGGTTGTCGGTTTTTTTTGCAAAGTCGGTTAGACCGTCCGGTTTTAACCGGGCTCCAAGTACTGGTTTTCCAGTTAACCGGTTTTCTTTTCATTGATTTGCCTAGAATTTTAGTAAAAAAAATGCTTACACACTCGTATTGCTTGCGTTCGTATCGTATGCAAAATCAACTTAAAATGCACGTACATGATGTAGTAAGGCAGCTAATTTAAAAGAAAAACATGTTGAACAAAAAAGACAATAAAAAAATTGTCAGATGTGATTTGATTATTTTATTCGTTTTTGAAAAAAACATTTCCAAACATTTACAACAGGGGCCATCCTAATTTCTCTTGCGGAATACGAAATCTTTTAGCGACACGATGATACGCGAAATGCACTGATATATTATACACGAATATTAATTCACTTTCACGTTGTACAACCAAGATACATGTGAAACGCTGTGCTAACATAAACAATATCTGCCTTGGAAGAGATAAGATACAAGCAGAGGCAGGGATTTGGAGCGACACTTTTTTTCGCTCCGCTCCGCTCCCGCTCCGACCAATTTGAAATCGCTCCGCTCCAGCGCTCCGCTCCGACTAAATTTTTTTCGCTCCGCTCCGCTCCACGCTCCGCTCCGCTCCATTACAAAAATACAACAAAACTTCATTGTTCTTATTAAATAATTATTATTTTCCGCGAATTCATAAATTCATCTTATATCTACTCACGTATTATAGAATATGACTTAATAGGTGCGTTTTAGTCGATCAAGTACATAACAGGATAGCACCAATTTCGTACAAATTTGAACATTAGATTGAGTTGTTCTAGATAGGGTGTCCGGAAACTAGACTATCGCATAAGCGCACCGAAATATGATTATTAATGTCATTTCCAGCAAAATAGGTGTACCGGGAATATCTCAAATTCTTCACTCCTTAGCTACCAAAAGTATTTAAAGATTTTACATAAATGCTACCACTAAGACCTCCGTCGGCCAACAATTTTTCCTAAGAATAAACCCAATAAAAATCGGATAAGCAGTTTAAGATGTGTAAAAAAGCTTCAAAGACAAAATTTTGTGATCTTACTTCATATAAATTTTCTTTTCCAACGGAGATCTTAGTGGTAGCATTCATGTAAAATCTTTAAATGCTTTTGGTAGCTAAGAAGTTAAGAGTTTGAGATATTCCCGGTACACCTATTTTGCTGGAAATGACATTAATAATCATATTTCGGTGCGCTTATGCGATAGTTCAGTTTCCGGACACCCTATCTAGAACATGTAGGTAGTATGAGTATTAAACTTTTGAAAAATCTTTATATGGCTGTGGTAGCTAATTAGGGCTTTTTTATACTCCTTTTTGCTGGACATATCATGAGGAATCATAATTGGGTGCTTTTATGCGATAGTTTCCGGACATCCCGTATACAGAACGATTTCTGTAAAATTATTATTGAAGCTGCGGTGTCCTGTACTCCATTGAATAAAACGCATCTAATAACTAATTTAAATTATAAAAACGGCTTTTCATTCATCGAGTACAGGACAGGACTTTTCTGTCATGGATGATCTTGAAATTCTTAATAACGAAGCGTGATGATTATGACTAAACGAAAAACCTCTTTTGTCACAATAATTTTCACAATAATCTGAAATTTTGCAAGACTCTCAACGAATTCTTCGCCTTTAAATCGTCCAAAATCATCAAATCGTGCCATAAAATAAAAATTTCATCGAAAAAATTATTTTCTTTCTCGGATTTTTTGTTTGTTTTTTTTTCTTCGGAGCGGAGCTACTTTCAAACCAAAAATCGCTCCGCTCCAGTCTGCCAAAAACCGCTCCACGCTCCGCTCTTTCGCTCCGAAATTTAGGGTCGCTCCGCTCCGCTCCATCGCTCCGCTCCAAATCCCTGAGCAGAGGTAATTTGAAAAAGCGATTGTTCTACGAGTCATAGCCAAAAGACGAGTGTTCGACAACTGTTAATGGGCTGAAATTTGATAACGAAATTTTCCATAGGAGATAAGTAATAGAATTGCATACTGAAAAAATTAAGAAAACAAAAAATTGTATGAATTTTGAAAAAATTTTTTACGGTTTTAACCGGATGGACCAACAACCGGAGGAAAAAACCGGTTAACCGTTCTGAAAGTACCGGTTTTCGGACTAACCGTCCGGTTTTTGACATCCCTAGTGATAAGTCATTTTTGAAATTCTTTTGTAAAACATGTTCATTCAACGTTATATTCGCAATCTTTAGCCTTATTAAAATCGAATCTTGGCATATGATTTTTCGAGATCAAAAAAGGGACTAGAATTTCGCTTTCAAAATTAATATATCACAAAAGTCTCCAAAACGGCTTTCAACGTTCTTAGTAAAAAAAAATTGCTTGTGCATTTAATTTCGAGTGAAAAAGCTATCATCGGTATCAACTTGTATCAAAACTATCCAATTATTTAAAATTTATCAAAAGAAAAAAACACCAGGATTGGTGTAGTGGTTAGCGTGCTCACCTTGGAAATGTCGTAGGTTCGAGTCCCACTAAAAGCAGATTCAGTTTATGATGGTTTCCAAATTCACGGCACATGAGAGCATGAGACGAACTTAAACTCATTCAGATATTAAACGATTACCCATTTCTGGGGATCAATAATTCGGCATCGATTCGGCAAAAAGCATAAATATTTAACTGTCGCGCCAGTTTATTCTTTAAACAGAATTTCGATTTGCAAATCCATCTTTAAATGATAATAATTGGACTTTTTTCGAAAAGCATAATAACAAGTGATTCAAAAGTGGCAAATTACAACCATATTCATTTGAGAAACGTGACGCTTGTTTGTCCAAAAAGCCGTATCGCTTAAAATTGTTTGATATAATTTTCCTAGACATTTTAGTTTTATTGCTTATACAGGGTGTCCTATTCATGGTGGAGGATATCTTAATGGAAGGTAGTATGGCTCATTTGGGGAAAATTGATATACAACGGGACCCCTCTATTTTTAACCGTTACAATGTAATAACATTTTTGAAAAAAAAGCCCTACTTACCGAGCTAAATCAAAATTTCCGAGATCACCAAACATTTCATTCGAGATATGACTTCCTTTTCTGAAACTACAAGAAAATTTCCTATAATACCGTTACAAAGTGGTCGTATCCTCCGAGGTACACCCAGGTACACCCTTTCAAACTTCAAAGAAATTTTAAAATCGGGTTTTCATAAAATAATCAAATGATAAAAATTGATGAAAAATCGATTTTATAATTTCGTTTTGAACGGGTGTATCTCGGAAGTAACGAGCAACTTCGTAACGACCGAGGTGTCATTTTAATGGAAATTTTATGTAGTTTTAGAAAATGAAGCTATTTTTTTAATGGAAGGTTTGGTTATGTGGCAAATTTTGATTTAGTTCGCCAAGTCGGACATTTTTACAAAAAATGATATTATGTACATTGTATCGGTTAAAAATAGAAGAGTCTCGTTGTACATTAATTTTCCCCATATGAGCCACACAGCCTTCCATTAAAATATTCTCCACCATAAATGGGACACTCTGTAGATGTGCTCTTAACTTCCAGAATTGGAGCGGGCAGTAGTGTTAAGTAGAAAAAATTGTGGCTATGGAAATATCAGCACATTTTTCAAATAACTTATTGAATTTTTTTGTCATAGAAAGAAACCGTCAAGCACACAATAATGCCATTATTAACTCGATTTTCATATTAACCTTCAAGCGGGCGCGCATTTTTTTTGTGACATTACAGGGCGCGCGGCGGTAATTTACCGCCCTCGTCTTTTCCCCTCCATTTCCGCTCAATCGTACAACTTCCCTTCTCATAATTATGGTAAATCGAAAGAAGAGCATGTCCCAAATAAGTTATCATCATAAAAAGTATTCCCCGAAAATTTTCACGGAAAATTTAAATAAAATTTTACAATTAGAATAAATCAAATAATCTTGTCCACGTTTTCAGCCTTAATATCTTATCTTAAGTGTAAGCAGCATATCATTTAACATCAAATCAACTTGAGAACTATCTTCCTTGAATTTAAATTTAAAATGCCCGTCATAATATTAAATATTACGTCTATTTTCTGAGTAGCCTTTAAAGGAAGCTACACCGTCAGAAGGCTTTACTATACAATATAACGAATTGCCGATAGATACACACATGTATACAGGGTTATTGGTTAAGTCGACCTATTCCCTGCAACACGTTATAATAGGGTCAAAATGCAACAAAATGAGGCCATAAATGTTAGGCCGATTTTCAATGGTCACTGAGATATATGAATTTTTAGGTTATTTTGAAATAACCTATAATTTTGGCATTACTATCTCATAACTACTACTTTACTGTAATCTTGCTTATCATCTTTCTCTATTAAATCACACTTTGAACTGTACACACGTTTTTATCTTTCGCTCCTAACCTGCTTGATCAGTACATTACACATAATTGGCGACGAGGAAAACTCGAAATTAACATTAAAATATTCTTTATAATTTATAATTATTAATTATAATCAAAGTTTTGCGTAAAAATTTACGTAGTGATTTAATTTTCAATTGAATTTTTGGCTAATATTGAAAAAGTGACATTCACGTAAAAATTTTCGTTGTGATACGAAAAAAATTTCTGAAAATCATTATCAAAAATGTCGATCGAACCTGAAGCCAAATTTACTACCGTCCTACAAACATCGACCGTATCAGAATTCAACCCTTCAGTGGAATCTTGGTCTATATGGAAGGAGCGTTTGGACATCCATTTTGCAGAAATCAACTGTAGTGATGTGAATTCGAAAAAGGCCGTTTTACTTAAGTCTATTGGAGCATCACCTTATAAATTGGTTAGAAGTTTGTGCGACCCAATATCGCCAGTTTCGAAATCATACGACGAATTGTGCTCAATATTAAGTGAACACTATACACCACCAACAATTGTCTTTCAAGAGCGCCGAAAATTTTATTCAGCCAGAAGGGGATCGTCAGAATCAGTATCAGATTGGTACGTTCGCCTTAAATCAATTGCTCTTGATTGTAAGTATGGTGACAAGTTAGACGCGTTTATTTTGGAAAAATTCATCATGGAATTGCCCGAGCGTATATTTGAAAAGCTTTGCGAAGAAGACGAGAAACTTACATTGAAAAGTGCATTACAAAAAGCATTGATTTTTGAGACAAAATTTGCATTGAAAACCGAAACACAGTGTGCCGAATCAGTTAATTTTGTCAAGCAACATAGTAAGAACAGATCGCGACCGAAAACCAACAACAATTATGGAAAGAAACAAGTTCATGCAGCCAACACTAGTACGAGTAGTATCAACCGAAAGTCTTGCTGTCATTGCGGCTGGAAGAACCACAACTCCGATAATTGCAAATATAAACATGCCACATGCCATACTTGCTCAGTAAAAGGACACATAAGTAGCGTTTGTAAAAATAAAAAAAGTTTAAACTATATTTCTAATTCTCAAAATGATGATTCATTTGATTTTTCTCTATATTCCATATTTTCAGATGGCTCATCGGACATGTATTGGATTCAGGTGGAGATTAGTGGAGTTTCAATGAGAATTGCATGCGACACAGGAGCACCAAGATCATTTGTATCAAAAGACTTTTATCAGAAGCACTTATATGATCGAGAGCTAAGACGAAGTAATAACCATTACAGTGCGTATGGTGGCAAAAATATTAGAATTTTGGGTGAGTGTGATGCACAAATTACGTATCGCGGTTCTACTAAAAGTGTTTTGATTGTTGTGACCGACGAAAATGCACCTCCTTTGCTAGGCCGAACATTTTTGAGAGCATTTGGCTTTATTCTGACACAGGTCAATTTCATTCAAAATGAAACCAAATTTTCAGTTGTAATTGATAGAATTAAAAGTGACTATGCCGAACTTTTCGATGGTGCACTTGGGAAGTATAATTTGGGTGAGGTGTCACTAAAAATTGATCCGAATGCTAAGCCAGTCTTTTTCAAACCGCGTTCTATACCATTCGCATGGAAGTCTAAAGTCGAAAAGCAGTTACGCGAATTAGTGGAAAAAGATGTTTTAGAGCAAATAGATAATGCACACTGGGGCACGCCTTTAGTTCCTTTGTTAAAACCAAATGGTGACTTACGTATTTGTGGAGACTATAAAGTCACAATTAATAAATATTTGGAAGATTTCAAATATCCTTTACCCTTGATTGATGAAATATTTGCATCATTAGAAGGAGGGGAGCTATTTAGTAAACTAGATTTATCAAATGCTTATAACCAACTCTGCTTGGATGAAGAGTCTCAACGGTTGTGTACATGGAGTACACATTTGGGTTCATTTAAAATGAAACGATTACCTTTTGGGGTTAAACCTGCTGCTGCCATTTTCCAAAAACATATAGAAAATCTATTTTGTGGAATTAATGGCGTTGTTGTGTATCAAGACGATATCACAGTAACAGGAAAAAATTTTCAAGATCATGTTACAAATCTAAGATTAGTCTTAAAAAAATTGTTGGATTCTGGTTTACGTTTGAACATCAATAAATGTGAATTTTTCAGGAGTAAAATTTCTTATCTTGGTTTCACAATTGATAAGAATGGTCTCTCAAAGAATGATGATCGAACTTTGTCCGTTTTACAGGCACCAATTCCATCAGACATACACCAGTTGCGAGCATTTATAGGAATGGCAAATTACTATTCAAGGTTCATTATGGACTTTGCAAGAAAAATGCAACCTTTATATGATCTTTTGAAAAAGAACATAGACTTTGTTTGGTCTGAGAAATGTCAAAATGCGTATAATTTAATTAAAAGGGATATTTCATCGGATCAAGTGTTGGTCCACTTTAACCCTAAATTGCCAATTGTACTCACAACTGATGCATGTAAGACATCAATAGCAGGAGTTCTATCGCATAAATTTAAAGATGGTTCGTTAAGACCAATTGCTTTTGTCTCTCGAGCTTTATCTAAGAGTGAATTGAACTACCCTGTTATCGAAAAAGAAGCATTAGCTATAATTTTTTCAGTTTCAAAGCTAAAACAATATTTACTTGGTAATTTTTTTACTTTGTCAATGGATCATAAGCCTTTACTCACTATATTTGGTGAAAATAAGGGACTTCCCTTAATGGCAGCTGCACGCATTCAGAGATGGGCACTTATTTTGAGTGGCTTTAATTATAGAATCGAATATATTCAAGGCAAAGAAAATGAAGCCGACAGTTTGTCGAGAATCCCTCAAGTAAATTATACCAAAGACCCAAACGATATGAATTATATCAATTTAATTCAAAATGAAAATACACTTCAGATTAATTTTAAAACGATTGCTTTAGAAACACGAAGAGATTCTTGTTTGAGTAGATTAATGGAAGCAATCGATACAGGAACAGTCAACAAATTAGATTCATGTTTTGATTCGTTTAAAAATAAAGAACATGAATTAACTGTCCAATATGGTTGTATTATGTGGGGATACCGAACTGTGATTCCACACAAATTGCGTGATCACATATTAAATGAGTTACATTCCTCGCATATGGGCATAGTAAAAACTAAATCGTTAGCTCGTTCATATGTATGGTGGCCTAAGATTGACTCCGACATTGAAAAGATGATAAAAAAGTGCATGCCATGCCAGAGACTTCAAGCTAGTCCCGAAAAGGCGGAGTTAATTCCTTGGAAGCCTACTGATTCAGTATGGAGCCGCATTCATATAGATTACGCTGGACCTAAATTTGGATTTTATTATTTCATAATAATAGATTCTTTTTCTAAATTTGTGGAAGTATTTAAAACTAAAACGATAACAACAGCTTTTACAATTAGCAAACTACGTGAATTGTTTTCAAGATATGGTTTAGTTGCGACAGTAGTCAGTGACAATGGAACTCAGTTCACATCAGCAGATTTTAAATACTTTCTCAAGAAAAACAATATTGAACATATTTTGACTGCTCCTGGGCATCCATCGACAAATGGACAAGCCGAAAATTTCGTCAAAACATTTAAAAAGTCATTGGACGCAAGTCTAAATAATTCTAAAGCTGATATAGACACTATTATTAATAGAATTTTAATTGATTATAGAAACACTATTCATTGTACTACAGGTGAAACACCTGCAAAACTTTTTTTTGGAAGGTCTTTGCGCACGCGTTTTAGTGCCTTAAAACCGCCAAATGTTCAGTCAAAAATTATCGAAAGTCAGCAAAAACAAAAGAAAAACTATAAGGGAAACAGAAATGTAAATTTTAAAGAAGGTCAGAAAGTTTTGATCCGTAATTATAATGATAAAAATCATCCATCGTGGTCACAAGCAACAATCAAACAACAATTAGGACCGCGATTGTATAGTTGTATTTACACAAAAGATAATAGAGAAATTAAGCGTCACTTGGACCAAATTCGTGATAATCAAATCGATTCTGAGGAGTCCTTCTATGATTCTTTTGAAGACGATAATATTATCCTAGGAGATATTTTTGCAGAGTCACCACATGCACAGAGTTCGGCGCCGGATAATGAATATAATGAATCTTCACTACCAACTGTCCCAACTTTGATGCCCGATGAGTCTGAAGAAATATTAGAAGGAGATAATATTAGAGAAGGACCAAATAGTCACAAAAACTTTGATACCAGAAGGAAAAGTGGACTTCGACCGAGAATTGAAGGAAAAGTTGTAAAACCGTAAAATTATTTTGAATATTAAATCCTGAATTTTGAATTTATCTTATTTAATTGAAATAAGTCCTTATATTAAATTTAATTGTTTGAATTATTTTATTATTGTATATAATTAACAAATTTAATGAGAGACGTGTTGAGTATTCACAATAATAACTATTATTTTACCTGTATTAATTATGGCACTACTATTCTAATTCTAATACTATCTCATAACTACTACTTTACTGTAATCTTGCTTATCATCTTTCTCTATTAAATCACACTTTGAACTGTACACACGTTTTTATCTTTCGCTCCTAACCTGCTTGATCAGTACATTACACATAATTTAAGAAAATATTTTTTTATTTAAATTTAAAAATTTCGAATTGTGATGGGTTTTTGAAATTTTAAATGATTAAGAAATGTCTGCTATAGTGTTGACTAAAATCCAAAAATAAGTTTAAGCCCATTACCTTAGTAGTTTTTTTTTAATTCTTACTTTAAATGCCAAAATTCTAGGTTATTTCAAAAAAACCTAAAAATTCATATATCTCACTGACCATTGAAAATCGGCCTAACATTTATGGCCTCATTTTGTTGCATTTTGACCCTATTATAACGTGTTGCAGGGAATAGGTCGACTTAACCAATAACCCTGTATATGTGCTGAACTGTACATAATGCAAACACAGGAAATACAATATGCTACCCTTCAATATTTATTTCGGATAATTTATTTCTGTCTAGGATTTTAGTCCCTTCATACACCCATGAGGTTGTAGTCGTGCAACATATTGTCTTATCCTTTATCCCATACATTCGTCAATACCAGCTAGAACTGCGTGCCCCTTCTAGCTATCCATATACCTATACATATACATATTGTTGATTCAGTCACTTCTTCCTGTGCCCACAAGGCCTGAAAAACTTATCATTTCATTTTTTTTGCCAGGACCTATAAAGTCTTGAAATATATAAGTGTCGGTCGTTTAACATCAATCCCTACTCTAGACATATGACAGACCATAAATTTTGTCGAAAGAAATCGATAGCTCAAGGGATAAGTGACTTTACTTTTCGTCTTCCATTTCTCACACTTTTGATCCCATGGAAAGTATCCTTTTAATATTGCATATCAACAAAATGGAATTTGAATTGATTGATGCTCGGTGTATTTGGAAGGTATAGTAACACTAAGTGGAAATGAAGGTTAAGATATATGATTTCTGACTACTTATATTCCCATCAAGTAGTATAGATTCAATAGAATGCAATTAAAATGGATATGTGGGTAGAAGTTCGTCCTGGTGTAAACTACATATAGGATGAGTAATCGATGAATATTCCTGAAATAGTTTTCAGTAAAGGATAATAATTCTAGGAATATGCAGTCCGTATAGCAAAGTGCCTTCGTTGTATATAGAGAACTTGTTATCTAACCTATTTATCTAGAAGAGACTTGTATCATCTTCCTAAGGAGTACATTGCCTACGGTGGAGCTAGGATAAGTGTCCACCTTACACATGTTACTTTAACGAAGCCGCTTGTTTGACACCATGTTTTACTATTTTTCTAGATAGTATTCACGCACAGTACGGGAATAGCATAAAGATCATGATAGAGCGTAAAGATAACAACGGGTTCATACTCACAATAAAAAGGATTATATTGCATTACACACGCATTATTGCCAACAGGTTATCCATTGCATGATTTCAATATAAATCGATATTCACCCACCACAAATCCCTGTAACTACATATTATGACTTCAACTAATATAAAACCCGCACACCGGTAGCTATCACGAGCTGACACAAAACACACCATTCGCAATTTCTCATTACACACCACCTCCAGACAGTTGGGTTCACGGTTTTGCGGATTTTTTTACGATTGTCAAATATCCATTTTTATAGTCGCTTCTAAAAAAAATCCCTATTCAACAGCAACGTCACTTTTTTTGGGCTTAACTTCGAAGCATAAATGAAAAATCATTTCATCCTCCGCACTGCAACTCAAACTCAACTATGCGAACATAAGCCTTGGCTCGGAGCTTACGCCTTCGTTTCAAAATGAAGTTTATGTCTGAACTCTGAAGCGAAGCTATATGGGCAAAGCTGGTGAACCCTCATGTTTTTTTTTTCGTTGTTGTCCGTTGTACCCGAGAGCGTTTAATAGCTCCCAGTGCGCTTGAATATCGACATTGAAAGCAGAATGCCAGGCCATGATGATGGTGAAAATGCCAAAAGGACACACGTTAATGTCCTGGCATCTAATAGGGCGTCAATAGACGTACAAATTCAATTTTGCCCAGTTCCGTCAGACAGGAAGAAGTGAGTCTGATTATTAGCCTCATTGGCATGCAAACGTAAATGTTATGGGATGAATAACACGGGGGCGAAGCTATAGGTACTGTCGGCTCTGGTATATCTGTTATTGACCCGAACAGTTAGAGGTGTTTACGACGGCAGAAATTTAATTCCACAATCAATTGCCAATTACCCTGGGGCCACTTTATCTATGAAATTCGATAGACAGAGAGAAGAGAGTTCATTGCATAGATGTTGACAGTAATTCTTAAGTGCTAATGGAGAGGGTAAATATAGTTAGTGAATGAGTGAAAATATTATTGGTATAATATGCGTTGATTCGTTTTAAATTGAAGGTGGGCAAGATAACATTTTTGGTACATTATAAGCCTTGCAGAAATATGTAAAGTTTGCTAAGTGGCAGCCATTTTTCATAGATCTTTTAAAATGATCGTAGAAAAAACTAGCTTTAACAAATTTAGAAAATATACTAAGAGTAATTTGCGAAGCTGAAAAATTTAAATTTAAGCTTCGACTCTGTTTGGAAATTCAAAAATGCTGAACAAAAATCAAGGTTTGATCTAGTCACGTCCAAAACTCCGCGTTTATATTTTTTATCATTTCGTAATTCGTAAATTGTCAACAGCCGTAGACTGAAATCAGTTTGCAGTGAATCGTCGGCTTCACGATTGACGCGCTATGTTTCGTAGGTATAATCAGTGCCAAATCGAACAATAACGTCAAACTTCACACACTTCATTTTGAATACGACACAAAAATTTACGGGCAGGATTTGCCTTTTTTTATTTATTGACAAACCATAAACTTTATCTAAATTTTATAATAAAGTATGTACCAGAGATATTCACTTCATTTCGCATTCGTTTCTATAGTAACACTCGCTGCGATTTCTCTATTCATATCCCATAAAACATCTACGTGCGTACGTACGTAGGTATGTATAAATTTCCTACGAAATGCCCGCGCCTAAACATCCCTGATAAACCCCTTATAGTGACTTTATCTCGGCATTATCCGCTCTTTATGGAATTTTCATATGAAAAAACATTTTCAAACAATTTTCCACCTCATTCAATGTGAAAAAATCTCGACGTGTTCAAAATCTAGAGGCGACACGATGAAAATTTCGAAATGTTCAAAGGACATGAAAATGATGTTTTTTGGGCTATACGCACACATCTATAGTAGTATATCATGTACGAATAAATCCTACACTATAAACAAGGATTGGACCGTGTTATAAATACGGATTTTGAAAATGCCATCTCAGGATACTGTTTTTTTTTCTTCACTGGAAATAAACTTTATTAAGGGGAGCACTGATGATTGCCCGAGCGCCGGGTGGTTTAGGATAGAATGAATAAAATGAATGGATGGATGTCAATAAAATGACAGATAGAAGTCGTATACATATCAGAAGCATTATAGGAGCATCAAAAATCAGAGTGAAAATTAGAGCTATTGCTTTAAACCGTCGCTAGGTGAGCACCTGGTTGGGCGTGATTGGGTGGACTATGATCGTAAAAAAAAAATAATTGTCAAACTCTCAAAATAAGGGAAACACTCTTATCTGATTACGAAACAACAGCTACTGGTCAACTCAAATGAGTTAGGTTCATATCCTGAAAATGATCGCGGTTTAAAGGCATGTAGGCTACAATTATAGCCCGCGTATTTCTTTTTATTTAGATAATGCCACAGGGGAAGCAACTTGGTACTAATAATTTCGTTGCCCAAACCAACCACATGTTCTAATTATTGTTTATTTTTTTTTTATTTTCAAAGAAACGTTTTACTATAATATAAACATGTGTAATATCAGGGAAGCTATGGCCATCCTATGACCGGAAAAGAACGTCTGACATTTTGACCAGAACCGCGTAAAGATATCGCCGGAATAATAGCGGTCCAATAAAAGACATTAGCCAATAGGGGACGACGCAGCCAGCCTGCGTATTCTCCACAAACTTGCACTGTCGTTTGCGATAATGCCAATGAAAGAGAAACCCCTCACTTTCTCGGCGAATGCCCAGGTCTCGCCAGATCGCCTATGAATGGCTCTAGATGCGTCTCCACTCCACATTTGAAATTATATTTACTGAAACCTCAATTCTTTAAGTAGCTTAACAGAGTTTGTGGTCTCGAAATGGCAGTTTTCGTGATACTTGGACTCCTGGCCTGTCCCGCCTTAGCCAACACTTTTACCAACCAACCAAATAATATTTCTTAAATTTATTAGAAGCTTAAGTACAAAAAATATTCCCCTGGAAGCAGGGATTTGGAGCGGAGCGGAGCGACCTTAAATTTCGGAGCGAAAGAGCGGAGCGTCGAGCGGTTTTCGGCAGGCTGGAGCGGAGCGATTTTTGCTTTGAAAGTCGCTCCACTCCGCTCCGCTCCGAAGTAAAAAATCAAGAAAATTCCGAAATAAAAAATTGAATTTTTTCGACGAAATTTTTCATTTTATGGCACTATTTGATGATTTTGGAGGATTTAAAGGCGAAGAATTCGTTGAAAGACTTGCAAAATTTCAGATTATTGTGAAATTCATTGTGATAAAAGAGGTTTTGCGTTTATTCATCATAATCATCACTCTTCATTATTAAAAAATTCAAGATCATCCATGACAGAAAAGTCCTGTCCTGTACTCACTGAATGAAACGCCCGTTTTAATTTAAATTAGTTATTAGGTGCATTTTATTGAATGGTGTACAGGACAGCTTCCATAACAATTTTACAGATCTCGTTCTATACGAGATGTCCGAAAACTATCGCATAAAGGCACCCAGATATGATTCCTGGTGATATTTCCAGCAAAAAGGAGTATAAAAAAAGCCCGAATTATTAGTTCTTCAGCTACCACAGACATTTAAAGATTTTCCAAAAACGTAATACTCATATTACCTACATATTTTCTTTCGGTCGTGGCCAACAATTTTTCCTAAGAATAAACCCAAAAAATCGGATAAGCAGTTTAAGCTGTGTAAAAAAGCTTCAAAGACAAAATTTTGTGATCTTAATTCATATAAATTTTTTTTCCGAGGGAGGTCTTAGTGGTAGCATTTTTGTAAAATCTTTAAATGCTTTTGGTAGCTAAGGAGTTAAGAATTCGGGATATTCTATTTTGCTGGAAATGACATTATTAATGATTTATTAATGGCGTAACGTACGGTGTTCCATGTGTGCAGTGGAACACGGGCCCCCAAGGGGCCAAAGGGGCCCCAAAAAAAAAGTGCGTAATTTTGGGTATGCTCAAGCTTGGATCTTGGATCTGTTAGTATTATACTCTGTTTGCACCGGGGAGACGCAACTTAACTCAACAATCATCAGAACAATCCATAAATTATAAAGGTTTTTGCTCATAATAATATTGAAAATTAATAAAGGTTCAACTTCAGGCGGTTCTTGCGTAAAATTGGGCCAATAATCAGCGCCCGGTCTAGGGAGGGCCGGTATTTTGGGTAGCACTTCCTAGACGGAAAACTGAAACATGAAAGCTGACACTTAATTTCCTGTAAAAAAGACCAAAACACTTGTAAATTAATGGTAATTAACTCGACGGCTTTACTGACAAAGGACTGCAACTCTATAAATTGCTGGAATAAAACCGTTAATTAATTTTAGATTTCATGATAATAAAATTGCTCTTTAATCGGTGTTTTTTGCTTTCGCAACAATTTTGTTAGGTGCACAGTTTTGCACCTAACAAAACACAAGTTGTGTTTAATGGCCTTCGAAAAATCAGCACGTTTTTAGTTAAGCAAACAAAGCACACGAAGGAAGTAACTATGTTATTGAATCGTAACCTCAACTAGTCGTTAAGAACCTCAGGAAACAGATAAAATTTAAGAAGCTGGAGTCTGAAGTGAGCAATTGTCCAGGATTTATCAACAAGATTGGTTGACTTAGAGTCTGCTTCTTGACAGACCCTGGTTTATCGTCTCAGTTCATTTCACTCAGTAGTATTCCGTGAGATTACCGATATTGAGGCACTATAGGGGTATCAAATTGGCATTACTGAAACCTTAGAGACGTAAGATGTCCTTAGATTACCTTTTGGGTTTGTCAGTAAAATAGTGTTTCATCGGCAGAATACTTTTCCACTAACGATTTAGTACCACAACCGTCTAGGTTGTGGAGTCCTATATGATCTGATCTAAAATTTAAATAACGTGTTTCGTCTAGTAAAGTAATATATGTGGCTACCTGACAAAAACGACAGCGCGATATTTGCGCATTTAGTTTTCCTTGGTTATGGATGAGATCCACAGATCTATATTAATCAGTTTTAGTCTAGGATCTACGTCTCTTACGAGGTAGAAGGGCACTCCTACAGGTTGTCTTTCGCCGCGACTCTGGGATTTTGTGATAAATGATCCTATTTAATTATTCTAAACTCAATTTTGTCTCAAAAAAATGAAAAAAAAAAAAAACAATTTTCTTAGAAAATGATGTTCGTTGCTTTTGTTTATAATGTAGACTGCTTTAAATGTGGGTTATGTTCTATCAATTTTTTCTGGTGAAAACAAATCAAGCGTGAGGGCAGGGGCCCCCATTCCCATCTCGAACACAAGAAAATTGGGAAACGTTACGCCACTGGACATTAATATCATATATCGGTGCGCTTATGCTATAGTTTAGTTTCCGGACAACCTATCTAGAACAACTCAATTTTATGTTCAAATTTGTACGAAATTGGTGGTATCCTGTTCTGTACTTGATCGAATAAAACGCACCTTTTAAGCCATATTCTATAATACGTAAGAAGATATAAGTTGAATTGATGAATTCGCGAAAAATTATAAATATTTACTAAAAACAATGAAGTTTTGTTGTATGTTTGTAATGGAGGGGAGCGGAGCGAAAAAATTTTAGTCGGAGCGGAGCGCTGGAGCGGAGCGGTTCCAAATTGGTCAGAGCGGGAGCGGAGCGGAGCGAAAAAAAGTGTCGCTCCAAATCCCTGCCTGGAAGGTTTATTTATGAGTATGTGTTTCGCAATTTGTCACGACTTGAATGTCCATGAATAGAAGAAATTTAACACATTTATAAAGATGGGTCACGGAGCCAATTATAAGGACTACCTAATCTTGGTATAGTTCACCGTTGGAAATATCAAAAAATATGACCAAAATATGTATTTTCTATTGTGACTATATGATTGTGTAGATTTGCTGACATTTCTCACAAGCGCAGCTGCACTGCTCCTTTTTAGAAGGGGCGTAATTTTAAAATTAAAAGCTGCTTCAAATTAATTAATCAACATCATTCATGTTGCATAGCTGTATACTAGCAGCATCGAAATTTACACTATTGCGAAAAATATATTTAAATTGGATTGCAATGCGTTGAATGGTATAAATGTGTTCAAATACAAAATTTTAAATAGTGTGTATTTTAGTGCATTGTAACCGGGTAACTCAAACCAATTAAAAAGGCGAATAGCATTAAACCATACCAGCCTCAAACACTAAATTCCCTACGCCAATGCTAACTATTTAAGAAAGGCCAATTATCTACTTTATTTTCAGTTATTTCATTTCCTTATGTTCCTTTTTCATTGGTAAATATATTGAAAGAATAACACAGCACCAGCAAAATGTAACCTGAGCAAAGTAAATTTTCCACTGAAGTACATATGTTTAAATTTTTATTTCTTTAAAAAAGATTAAATTTGGAGTTTTATAAATGTTCAAAAAACGTTCAATTTCTGCATTTAGGGAGAACATATCACTAAAGGCCAACACCATACAACCATTGTACAATCTTTCAAGTTTGGCCGTTTAAATTGCTGTTGGTAGCCAGCCATATTCAACCGCTATACGAGCTTTCAAGTTCGACCGTATAAATCGGTGTTGGTTGGCATCTATACCAAACCGCATATGACGGTGGGTAAATTGCGAAACTTTCAACTCATTAATAGTTAAAGCTACAATCTACTGTAGTGTCTAGAATTTCAAGGGTATATAGTAGACTACAACCTAGTCAAGCTTCAAACAAGCTTTTTAGAGAATAATGCTTGAAATACAATGGATGCAGCAACATCAGCGGAGCCGCAATGCATTTTAAATGAGTGGCAGCAAAAGCTATAAAAAGCTTTTGCTGCCAATATGACGTGACCCATTTAAAATGCATTGGGCCGCTGCTGCTGTTGCTGCATTATATCTACTTCCAGCATTAAACTGAAAGCTTTAAGCTTTTCCCAAAGTAAAGTTTTACCCAAATCCGCAACCAAATAAGTAGGGTAGTAAAGGCTGAAATTGCAATGCATATTACGCTATATAGTCATCATTATTTAAATTGTATAGAGAGGTTTTGCACCTGGAGCGAAAATGAATCGGTAATGAAAATGAAACGGTAATGAGCCGGCAAAATACCATAGGGAATACATCTTTTCCATTCAAAAAATACTACAAAGTCATTTTACGTCCCATATAATCATAACGATATTAGATTGAAAACCAAATTAATAACACCGTTTTTTAGCTTTGCGAGTCAAATAAATTTTATTTTGGATGCATTTCGGGTGGCATTCCACCAGGGACGTAGCCAGGATTTTGTTTCGGGAGGGGTCCAACTGTCGATATTAGTAGAAACGCGACATTAGCTGTAAGTTTTTTCCGTAAATTAGTTTGCATCGTTTGAATAGGCTTCAACCAATTTTTCACAATTGTTGCCATGATTTAAAATGGCATTTTTTTATATATACTGATACTAGGTTCTTTTGTACCGCATTTTAGCACAGTTCTTTTTAGGTTTTTTCTTCATTTAAGTCTTTAGTCTTTCATCTGTTTAAAGACTTCATTCATTCTGAAAGTTGCCCAGGTTTTCTCAAGGAAATACTCGTCCAATCGGCGTTGTACCTGGTACCTCTAAGGTTTTTTTAGTCCGCTGAATCGAAATATGACGCCAAAACTAAAAACATTTTTTTTGGGTGCCTGCCCCAGAATGATTGTTCTGCTTTCTCGAGAACTACTCAGAACTACGCGGTGGAAACACTGAGGTCATTTTGGGTTATGATTCCGCTGATTGTAATTGGGGACCCAAATTTCGAATCAGCGAACCATAATTACCTTATCAGATGATGATGATCTAGATCAGTTTTCCGACTTTACCACTTTTGTGGTTGATCTACCACATTTTTCACAAAATTTGGCAATCTACGACCCTATCACTACTAATATTAAATATGTCCAAATCTACCACAATTCTTAATTTCCGAAACTATTTTGTACCTAATTTTTGCAAATACTAACTAGCATGTACCTACATATAAGAGTCGGCATACATCATCCAATCGATTGACCAATCTAAGCTCATTTTCTCAAGCGAATTAGGTAGTTGATCCTAAAAAATGAGCATTCTCCACAGAAACGAGCTTTGATTGTTCGATCGATTGTCGGCATACATTATTCAATCGATTGAGCAATCAGAACTTATTTCTGTGGAGAAAGCTCATTTTATCTCAAATTATCTATCGAATTCGGTAGTGGAACCTAAAAAATTAGCTTTCTCCACAGAAATGAGCTTTGACTGTTCAATCGATTGGATAATGTAAGTGCGAGGACGGACGAAATCATTGAGCGGGTGGAAGCCAGCGTCGAATCAGATGCAACAACATCAACCCGAAGAGGGTCGTTTCAATTGGGGATATCACCAACATTACAACGTATTTTATATGGATGAAACATGTTTCCTTACAACACACAATTTGCGCAGCACTTACAACCTCCTGATTACAACAACGATTAGCGTATGCCATTCAATTCCAGCGATTGGCCAGAGAAGAAGGATTCATTCATCGTCTTATCATGTCGGATGAGGCGCATTTCTTATTGAATGGCTTCGTCAACAAGCAAAATTTTAGAACGTGGAGCGCAATAAATCCCAGAGACCTACACGAGCGTGAGACGTTTTTTGAAAAATGTATGTACAGTGTTGCGCCGTATCACTTCTGAGGAGATCATCGATCCGGTATTCTTCGAGGACGAGAATGGAGAGGCCCTGACTGTGAATGGACAACGATATCGTGAGGTGCTCAACAATGTTTTTCGTCCTTTTGTCCAAATCCGACAAGATATGTGGTTTCAGCAATGGATCGCCTTGCCATACCGCTGCAGCCACAATTTTACCGGACGTTTCGGCGAAAGAGTCATTTCCAGAGGATCTACAATTAACTGGCCGGCTAGATCTTCAGACTTAACTCCACTATATTTTTTCTGTGGAGATACCTTAAGGAGAGAATCTACAATAATCTACAAATACAAACCAAGGATAATTCAGGAATTGAATCAAAATATTGTAGCGGAGATCCTAGGATTGTAGCCAGAAATATTGCGAAAGGTAATGGTACCGATTGATTGATGCGAGTTTCAATGGCTTTCACACAAAAGCGATGTATGTACATATGCGTATGTACATATATGATGTATATGAACCATAATTTCCAAAATTATTTGTACTACGAAATGAAAATCATAATCATTTTTGAACTAACATGCGCCAAGACAAAAAATAAAATATGAATATTCAACGAAAAAAAACCTGAGGGTACACTCTGTAAGGGGATAATCACCATCGCCAATGGCGATAATCGAAACTGATGGCCACGTCGGGCGACAATTTATTAATGGTTTTTTTACGTGTGTATGAAAGAGATACCTACTACTACTCAGAGGTCGAAAAGCGACAGAGCTAGCTTTTTTTTTGGGATAATCTAAGGCGATAATCGCCCATAACTGTAGCCAATAGCGATCACTTTCTAGCGACAGCATTGTTACTGTCGCTTTCATACGAAATTCGAAAAATAACGGAAATAGCTTGCGAGTTTATACACCCAGAGAAAAACATCCCATAACCTGTTAATGGGACTCCTATTAACTTTTCGCCTCGGCTATTTTAAACAAGTTAATAGTTTTATCCTATTAGTTTAATGAGATTAAAAACCATTGAATTTCTAATAGGACGTACATTTTAGACTAATGGGATTATCTAATAAGATTGATTCAGATTTACATTGTTAGTTGCCAATATTTGAAAACGTATGCTTATGCATTATGATTAGAGGTACGGATAATTCGCAAAATAATGAAGTTTCTCATAAAAAATTTCTGAATATTGGAAATTTTGCAAAAATAATGCAAAAATCAATCTGAGATGGAATTTATTTTCTCTTATCAGTCTTAACTGATTTTTAGAAAAAAAAATTAACTTTTTCGAGGAAAAAGTACAAATGGGTGGATTTCGCATTTATTTTTTAAAACAGCAATTTTCGCTGAAATTCGCAACTATTTCGTAAATTTGAAATAGATCCGAATTCGGGACTTAATTATTATTTTCATATTCATACTCCCGTGTATTTATATGTATACAATTTTATATGTACAGTGATGGAAAGAAATATGTCCTGTTATTGAGGTAACGGTATTTTCAAAGGGACATCCTATAAAATTTATAGGAAATAACTATTGTCCCAATAAGAAAAAATTATTGTTTTAATAGGATGCCCCATTATTAATATAGGATAAACTATAATTTCAATGGGAAAATCATATTAATTTAATGGGATGTCCTTTTATTGAGGCAATAGGATAACATGATTGCATTAATAGGATATCGTATAACATTAATAGTAAAATATCACATTGATTTAATAGTTCGATCTTATTATTTTAATGATGTTCCATCCCATTGAATTAATGGTATCCTATTAACCCAGTAATGGGATTTTCCCATTGACTAAATCTAATGGGATAAAATGGCCAATTCCTATTGGTTTAATGGGATTTTTTTTCTCAGTGTATAATTTCGACATTTTTTAAGTTGTTGGTGTGAAGGAATAAACAAAAGGGCGCTTTTGGAGGATTTGTGGAATTATTTATGATGTAAGAACTTAATTTTTTACTACAAAATTGAGGGAATGGACTAGTTAAAGAGGACAGGAGCGCTGCACTTCATCGGATAAATGACTCAGTTTTGCAGGTACAATCTATCATCATGTAATATACATACATACATACATACATTTTATGCCTGGTTGCGGGTATAGATACTTGGTGGATGCTAGTCATTTATACATAATTATTGCTATATGTATCTTTTGGTGCGTGAAATTGGCGTTGGCGTGAGGATGTACATTTTTTTAAGGACATAGATGCGATAGTGGGTCTAGAATACTGAAATATTTAGTGAGGGTTAATTGTATTTACATTAGAGTAAATTTTAGTAAATTACGATTTTTCTTGACAGGGCAGGGCGTTGGCATTGTATAGATTTGACAATATGGTTCGACAACCCTGTCGAAGGAACATAATATTTTCGTGTGGGCAATTGTCACTTGCTTGTTCGATGTCGAATTTTAGTTTTTTTTTCCCGTTTCATTTATTTTTATTTTTTTTTTTTTCATTTTAGAATTACTAATTTATAAACTCCAGACAATCGCCGTTTGAA
This sequence comes from Microchrysa polita, assembly GCA_949715475.1. Lineage (NCBI taxonomy): Eukaryota > Metazoa > Arthropoda > Insecta > Diptera > Stratiomyidae > Microchrysa > Microchrysa polita. Next base: position 17,320,551 of record OX454415.1, read on the forward strand.
AAAAAAATATTTAAAATTAACTAAAAATCATATGGAAGAAAATAAGCTGCATGGCAGGAAAAGGATAACTGCGCGGTAATAGTTCATTTATAATTTTTTTCCGATTTCTCTGGACTGATTTGATTTAAATCCACTTTCTTAGCCAATCAATACCAATAAAAAAAGTGGTTACATGCAACTGTTTTTATGTGTAGTTCTACATAATATATGAAAGATATTGTGGAAATACCGCTAACGCATCGAACAAATATCTTCATATATCTTCTAGGAAGAGCGTCTTCCTAGAGACATACATTTTCATTTCGACAGATCCCCCGATCCCCGAAATTACTGCAAAGGCGCGCGCCGAGTCAATTTTCAAAAGTTCTTTAGCTAACTTGTCGACATATCCAATAACCAATAATGTTTCGCTCAAAGTTCAAAGCTATTCACCAAAGACACACTACCAATCCACTATCCACCCTGACGTCTTCAGGTGCCATATGATCTGTTAGGTTCGCCACGCCATACATACTTCCGATCGTTTGAACAATCTTTTTGGTGTTGTGTGTGTTTTTCATATAAATCGGTGGCTATTCTTCATTTTGTGGCTGTAACGGTCATTCTTCATCAAAATTAGCGATGAATGTTTATCTCCAAAAAATGTAGCCGAAAAGTGATCTTCCAATTAGATTCCCATTCCGCGTGAAGGCTTTTCAGCGGAGGAAGAGGTCAGTGGCGGGTAATTCTTGTAGCATTTCCAGTGTTTTTCCAGTAAATTTCGTTCGCTGAATGCACTCATTATTTTCGCTCCTAAAGATAGCTTTACTTCGACAATCTTTCATCAAATAAAGCACACACCAACGAACCAAACATGAGCATCCCAGCAAAATTTCCGTAGGGCTATGAAAAAGTAAGACTTAGAAAAGGCTTACTTACTACTGAACTGTAAGCATTCAGTAAGCTGAAATAGCTTTGCATGATTAGATCTTATTCATATCATTATATAAGTCTTACTTCTTAGCAAAATGTAAGACAAAATTTCAAACTCAATTTGCACTCACTATTTGAAAGCTCCCAGTTGCCCTATAGCTTATATATCAATGACAGAAAAGTCATTTATAAGGTTTATAATATACTTTACGTTAAGGCATTTATTATATTCTTATAAAAGCCTTATTAGTAAGTATATAAATGCCATTTCAGATAGGTGGCATAAGGCAGTTTGCAAATATTTATTTATAACATGCTCTGTGGCTGACTTGGTTGAGTCGCAGTCTACGATGCTAGTAATCTTGGGGTCCGGAGATCGAATCTCGGCGTGGTCGAAGTACATGTGCGGATGAAAAATATAAACAATTATAAATTAAACAAACGACTGAGTGAATGCACCATCGCCCAGCAAGGAGTTACAGAAAGAAGAAATACTTATTTCAACCTTTTATTAATGGATATATTTTAGTTTTGAAATGCCTTAGATACTGCTTGAGATAATACTTAAATAAGAATTATTTTAATCCTTAAATAAGAATTATAGTAATTCTTAAATAAGAATTATTGTAATCCTTAAATAAGAATTATTGTAATTCTGAAATAAGTCTTATAATCAGGTGTATATACAAGATTTGGAAGCTTCAAAGCTTTAAACCTTACCGCCAATGACATACCCCATGTTAAGGTAAGCCTTTTAGTAAGGATTTCCTCTTGTAAATGACTAAGACTTTTTTGAATAATCTCTTATTGAGTAAGTCTTATTCTGTTCGAATATAAGCCTTATATAAAACTTTCCGATTTTGCTGGGATCATAGTCACACACACACATCTAGATACATTGCATAGACACATTCAAAAACATAAAGATATTCCTTAGGCCTCCATTACACAGTCATATTTATATTATAATATGTATGTCATATGCCTAAGCCTACTCGATTCATTCAGTATAAATTTTTCGACGTGCAGTAAGCGAAATCAAGTAGGCTTAAGCATATTATAATAGAAATATTACCAAATATGACTATGTACTGGAGCCCTTACGCTTTTCATATACCATGGAATCGATCGTACGATGGACGACAATATAAGTCCATTTTGGGAACTCGTCCATACGTACCATATGTACGTTTGCAATGCATGGTGTCGGATGACCCTAAAGTATCTATAATGCAAAAGCCCATACATATATCTGTCTCTGTCACACGAAGCACAGCGAGCACAAAAACCTTCTGTCGCCGTATACGATGACCTTACATGATTCCAAAGGACGACACCTATCATTTTCATTGCACTGTCGCTTTGTTAATTTAGATGGAATTTACTTTTTGAAGAAAGGTTTCAGCGTTAATTATTGGTTATGCCGTGTCACATTGTGTTATTGGTACACAATTGATGTTTCAACAAGAGTTCGTATTGAACTTATGGTGAATTTTTCATGAAAGTGACTGTCGCCTAGAAAATGACGGCCATATGAGATACATTGGGCGACTGTCGCCTTAGAGCGCTGGCACACTACAAACTTTTAATCGGCCGATAGTTTGATCGTTCTTCTAATCAGCACGAGACCATATGGAAGTGCGCACACTTGATCTCACTTGGTTTCGTTCTAATTAGAAGAACGATCAAACTATCGGCCGATTAAAAGTTTGTAGTGTGCCGGCGCTCTATTAGATTATTCCAAAATGACGAAAATGACTATCGCCAGTCAACTGTCGCCTTACAGACTGTCGGTTCTGTTTTATCTTGTTTGACGCGACTTGCGTACTATCATGCTCACACCGATCGTGTGAATAACACGATGAGTGTATACAAAGCTACAACGCACTCAAAACTCAAAATACTTGATCAATTGCAACCCAGCCCGAAAACTAATTGTTTCGGTTTTGGAAAAAAAATTGTCATTATTTTTGGAATCGGGAGATCGAACTATTTGATTCATCAATGTTCAAGTACCTCTCAGCTAGCTTCTGACTATACCAATAAATGTGCGCTATCCTCCAATTCCGGCTTTCCGTTGACTTTGGGGCACGCTGTATACTCATTCGGACATGTTTCCTTCAATGTTTAAAATATTCACGAAAAAATAAAAGAAAAAGCAAATACATACATATATTTTTCCTGTACTAAGGGCCACCGCACACTGCAGACCGTACTATCGTACGATAGTTTGGTCGGATTGGACAGTCTCCCCGCACACTTTTACAACTAAACTGTTTGGTTGTTGGTGAGTGCGCACATTAGCCGATAGCCCGATAGCTGTTGCTTTTGACATTAGCGCCATATTGATATTAGTGCCAATTGGAATGATATCAAGAAAAGCTATTATTTCCCTACTTATAAAACGAAGGAGGAGAAGGATTATGAGAAGAAAAAAAATAAGCAGAGAATATTGGGCCCTGTGGCATGGGTCAAGAATTATGCCTCCGCTTCCTCCGGCGTGTCGTAGAAGGCGACTAATGGGGCAGGGGAGAATATAACTCTCCTGGGTTTCGTACAAATCACCACAATTGCGCGCGACGTTGTTTGTGCTAAATTGTGTGAATATGTACGAAGCTTAGTATAAATTGACCCCTGTGGTGTTGGGGTTAGAATTATACCACAGCGTTCCCGGCTTGTCGTAGAAGGCGACTTGAGGGATAGGGCACGATTTCAGTATCTGTGGCGCCAAATTTTGATGATGCCATTTCATTAATATTGGCCTGAAACGACCAAATCTGCAATCCTTTTTCGCGAAATCGTAACGGTTCTCCGGATATTCAATGTCAAAGTTTGACATTTATATGGGGTAGTTCAGTTTTTAATGGGAAATTGGGGGTATTTTTTACCACAGTTTGATGTGAATCAATAGCCTTGCCCCGAAAATAACATTTTCAATTTATTTTGCCTCGCTGTCTAGCAAATTTTACAATTCTTGCTCGCAAATATATTTTGACATTTCATATTATTAACATCCTTGCCAAATTGGTAAAACTTACTATTCTAGTGGGACCGATTAAAATTAAAACGTCAATTTTATGGCGTCGAATACTTTCCCCAATGTGTAAAGCGGAAATACCCCCCTTTTCTTATCAAATTACTTAACTGGCTTCATAGAAAAGTCAAACTTTGACATTGAATATCTGGAGAACCGTTACGATTTCGCGAAAAAGGATTGCAGATTCGGTCGTTTCAGGCCAATATTAATTAAATGGCATCATCAAAATTTGGCGCCACAGATACTGAAATCTCCCCTGCGCTGTGTTATTTAAGTAGTCGGCCGATAGTTGTCAACCTATTAAGTTTAATGGGAATCGTACTGCCCATTAAACTTTATTATCGGCCGATTTGAAATCGTTCAAGTGTGCGCACTTGCATATGGTCTCGTGCTGATTAGAAGAACGATCAAACTATCGGCCGATCAAAAGTTTGTAGTGTGCGGCTGCTCTAATACGTATTGCAAAAACTGATAACGTTTCACGACCGCTCCAACTTTCAACTACTGTTTACACAGCCAACAAGTTTGATAGGATTTGTTTGAGAGAATATCGTACGTGTAAACAGCCTTCCAACTTGGATAAGTTTGAGGGAAAAGTTGGATGCAAACAAGTTTGAAGCCGTCTAAATGCGCCTTATGATGATTTTTCAGATAAAAATACATACATACATAAATCACAAAATTCACCGAATCCGCAAGAAGCAGAGTTTTGAAAAAAATGCACTTAATGCACAAAATTTAAATTTCTTCGTTCTAAATTTGGCGCGCACTTTCGTCAATTTCTCAACAACCCCACCAACATCGTTTCGAATATATCAACGAAAAGCGCGATATTTTCCATGTGACAAGAACATTCCCATTGATAACATCATTCGGATAAACACTTTTCACCTATACATATCGCAACGTGCACTATACTTTTTCCACTCCAGGACAACGACTCGATACGCATGCGAGACAATTCATCCTAGGAAAAACTTTCTCCATTCTATTTATCCGAAAGTTTCATCGAATCGATTTTCCACCGTGAACCACCATTATAAGCTTTTCCCATTTTCCACATTACGAGTCCGAGTTTTGTCGTCGTCGTTGTCGACGTTCAACCATTTTTCTCGGTTTGCGTTTTCCCTAATTTCTCTGGTCCAATCGCAAATGGAAAGTTACTAAAATATTGTGGATGAAAAGTGCACTGCATTTTCCATAGGATAGTGTGAACAAAAGTTTCGAGATTTTACTTATAGTGGAAAGAAAATTCGGATAAAACGTAAGTGAAAGAAAGTGTGTGCGTGCAAATCGGAAATCACAGATTTTCACTGTTTAACGTTTCGCAGGATTAAGTCGACCAAGACTTTACGGAAAATTGTGAAAAAATGTGTATAAGGTTCGGTTGAAATTGCCAATCGTCAGTTTTTCAGTGTTTTCAGAGGAGGGCGAATATAGATTCGCGGAAAATCAATTGTTCGAAGACGTTCGGCAGCGAATAAAAAGGTAGGGAGGATTTTTCAATGATTACGGCGATTTTTTTCTTACAGCCACCTTGAAAATCCCGATGGTACAAAGTCAAATAGAAATCCTTGTTTGAAGAGCGCTCGACATACAGGAAGGTTTTTATCGCATTGCCAAATCCGTTTTAGTGGTCGAGAGACTGTATAGTTAAATAAATCGATAGAGGCACTTTACAGGGAACCCCTTTTCATACCCCTCAAACGTCTTCTCGTCGCTTTGCAATATTTTCTTGTCAAACTGAAATTGTACTCAAACTAACACTACCACTTACTCTTATAATGAATATTAAGAACTAAATTTATTATTATTCGCATCTCGTTTAACGGACTTAATGGAAAAGTTGGCAAATAAGGAACCAGTCTCTCAACAAAGCCGCAAAAATTTTGGCAGGACAAATAGGTCAAGACGTGTTACGTCTACGCGGAAGCAACTTGATGTAGCCGAGGATAGCATTGAGCAAAGTAGAGACTTGAATAATTGTGAAAGGGAACATAAATCTACCCAGCGATGATTTCACACACTTTATAATAATTTTATTGCGACCTTAGGTCATTGGTAATTCCTCTACACTTCAGTTCGTTCAACGCAACGGCCCATTCATTTGACGAAGACAAAATGATGCGGTGGCTGTGCAAGTTTAATCTCACCAAGGGATGAAGTGGAGGACAATCGGAGGTTCATATGTCATGAAACGCAAGAAACCAAACCTCCCAAAAGGACTCTTCCACAAACTCGGTATTTCTTTTTGTATGTGGGCGATTTTTTTCTCTCTCCGTGTGATACTCACTGTATTATACGATTCTGTATGGGACTCTCAACGTCAAGCTTTTGCGCAGAATACCACAGCAGCACAGAGGTCTATAGGTATCTCTGATACAGAAGCGAGCAAGGCTATTCTGTGCAAATTTACTCCTACTATTGCTACGGTGGTCATAATGCCGAAAGCTTCATCTCTTAATGTAGTGGAACGTCATCCATAATACAATCTATTCATTGTATGCCCTATACTATACCGTTGTGCCTTTTTTCTTTTTGCTCTTGTTTTCCATGCTGTCATAGTGGGAAAACACGCAAAGCGAAATTTTCTACCATGTCTGCGCGCGGATTGTAGTCACCAATCATATGGTCGATTGACGCATTTTCTGCGAACTAGTTTGGAATAATAATAATTTTATTAGCTGTCGCGAAAAATCCAATTGAATGATAAAAATTATAGGCTTGCGTTATTACGCATTAAATAAACCAAATTTGCCTTTTATTAAAAAACATAAAAATATAAAATTATGTTCTGATAAATCCTATACTAGAATTATCTCAGTTTTGGCAGTTGATCAAAAATTGATTCATTTATTTATTCATAGGACTGCAATGATGTGAAGCAACGAGTTGTAACGACATTTGGAGTCAATAAAAAAAAAACCTTTTTGCTGCCAAAATCTAGAATTTTAAACGAGTTGACCTAGACCAAGTGGAAGCCTTTATTGGATGATGTCGACTCTATGTCTCGGCATATCTCTATGCCAGTTGGTCGATACTTTTTATTCTTGTCGATTACACTTATTGGACTCTACGGACTTTATTAAAATGCATATTTATACCTTTATCGTTTGATCTATGAATAGTAAGTAACCTATGGGCTATGTTCTTACAATACATCATCATCATCACGAAAAGATTCTACAACTCCCAAAATTCGAAAGAGTCTTCTGTAAGTCAACCATGCTTTTCTTAGAGAAACATAACAGAACAGACAGAAAGGTTTACATAATTGTAAATACATGGCCCACTGTAACTATGTACTTATAAGGATTCTTTTACTCTATATATAACGGTAACCCTTGTTTTTTTTTTCAAATCGTATTCAAAGTTAACGAAAGTCCTCCACTTTTTTTCGATCTTTATGTTAATTAAAAAATAATGAACCATACCTGTATGGGTCGTTCTGACGCATTACCATATCAAAAACCTTCTTTAGGATTTTTTTTCGACATAATTGGCTTCATCCACAAAATCTCACGAACGTAACCTTTTTTCTGTATCCATATAATCATCATCGAAACAAAAACAATCGATATTCCACTGTATCTAATGGAGCCATCTGAATAGGATGAATGAACCCCGCACGATTCATTCTATACTCACTCTGCTGTCTTCGGGTAAAATAAAGCCACAAGTAAAAAAGGATTTACTCTACGAATCAGTTTTCATTTCAGAGATTGATTTCAAGCGCTTTACCTATTTGCTCAATTCGAGATTCAATTGAATGTTGTCGTCAGAGGCATCCATTTAATGTGCGCTTCTAAGGAGAATGAAACTTTCCTATGTCGTATGTCCTTATGCTCTTACAATAATCGTATTAATCGATTTTCATATGGATTCGTATAGCATAGTTTCGTGAAATCTTGTCAATTGATTTATTAGGAATTTGTCTACATGTTTAAGTGTTTCTTTGGAACTATGTTTGATGTATACTTGTTAAGTATTCGCGGTGACACGATTTAATTCGGTCGCTGAATTGATTGAGTCGGTATTCTGTCAAGAAGATACCATTAACTCACTTTATCATTTTAGAATTTAGAGGTTTTCTTGGGAGAAATATGTACATACAGAATTTTTCGGTTCTCTCTTTTATGATTCGTAAAATGTCCTCGTCCTAGTGTGCTTGTCTAGGTTTCAATGCAATATAAATGTGGTCCGAATTATAAAATTTTTAGTGGACTGATTGGTGTAGTGCACACAAAGAAATTTCCAATCTTTTTTGGATTACATAAAAGTCCGATCCAAAATTGTATTAAATTTTAATATATGCTGTTTATTAAAAATAATAATAAAATGAAATATTAAACTGCAATCAAACAAATATTGGAAAATTTAATACGCGCAGATTAGATTTTAATACAGAAGTGTAATATTTTTTAATATTGAGTTTATTTAATAGTAACCTATTTCTTTATTGATTTTCAATCTGCTACTGGATTGAATTGTAATGCGCACCTTATTCCTTTTAAGGTAATCTAGGATTGCTTTTCAACCTAATTCCAGTTTAATTTTTAATATGCTTTTTATTAAATGATAATCCAATCAATGTATGGTTTCATTATCATGTGTTCCTATTAAACTCTACTTGATTAAATAAAACTTGTGTTGTTTTTAATGAAATGTTTATTTGATCAGATATATAAATAAAATAAAACTTACTCCTAAAAAATTATTGAGTTCCTAAGCAGCAACATTCCAGTATTCGCGATTCCGTACCTCATGTGATTACTGTGTCTGTGGCATATATTTCAGCCAAAATTGTAAAAAATTATCTAAAGAGAGGAAGAATAAAAAATATAACGATTTTTATGTAGAATTTATGAAAAAAAAAACCATGGTTTCAGCGTTCACCTTCGAAGTATAGCGTTGTGGATTCGAGCCTCACCGTGAACAGATATTATGTTGTTAGAACTCAAGATCCGCATGTGACAGAGAATGATCTCACCCATAGATGTTAAAATTGTACCGATTCATGCTGATAAAAACTATGCAGAACGTGCTGTTGATCAATGCTTCTATCAATTTATCAAAAAACGACAAACGCCAAAACCGTTCCCAGCAGAACACATAATTTCCAATTCATTTGTCTCAATTTATTATTAAAACGCTGGTGTCCTTCGTTCAATAACAAACGACTTTTACCTTGCAGTTTCACAAGAAGATTGTGCTGCCATTTGCTTAACCGAAACTTGGCTTCACACGGATATTTCAAATGATGAACTTTTCTTAAGAAACTATCGTTGCCATCGTTATGAAGCCATGAAGCTTTGACTAGGAGAGAAGGTGGTGTTTTGGTAGCCGTCAATACAGCATTCCCATCTCATGAAAGAAGAATTTCTTCTTTTTATCGACAATAGCGACACTTACCTTACCTTACATAAAGCGGAAAATATCGCAAACTTAAAAGTTCTCCTTATGAGAACTGATGGCAGAACAAACTGTGTTCGCTAGGAGTTCCATAAGGAAGCCATTTAGGACCACTTTTCTTTTTAGTTGTCGTAAATGATATAATCCAAAATTTTAAATTCGTGCGTGTATGGCAGTATGCCGATGATATAACAATCGCTATGAGAAAACGGAGCATAGTCTTAAATAGAGACCTAGACAAGTTTTTGGGTGTGATAATCAAGGAACACATACACCTAAATTAAATGTTAGACATGTTTTGTGTTTCGAATGAGCCTGACCTTGATGGCGAGTTCCTCATTTGCCCATTACAAACAACCTTAATTAGCCCAAATGTCTTTGGTCATAAATCAGAAGCATACTTTGGAGAGTGTAAAGCGCCTCCATGGAAGTAACTCATGTAACACCACATTGTTTTTATATCCCCATTGATCCTTTTGAAAAATTTAAAAAATAAATTGTTCTGACTGACTGACACACGGAGAGAAAAAATGTAGTGAAAGGTATTAAAATTGTAATGGAAACCATTGCATTTGTAATGATTTTTGACCCTACTGCAACTGATGTGAAAGTTATTACATCTTTAATGAAAAATTTCATTGTGCTGTAATAAAATTAACAATTGGTTGGTAATAAAATCTGCCAGGAAGATAATTTGACGACAATAGAAAAAAATACAAAAAGTATTTTTTTTTTATTTTTTCCTTTTTTTTATTTTTCCCTTTTTTTTATTTTTACTTTTTTTTTTACTTCTATTTTATCCTTAAGTTCTTTTTCCCTATTTTAATTTTACCTTTTTACAATTTGCTTCTACTGGGAATTGAACCGGGAACCTATCGTTTCGTAGTCCTACGTCCTACACCTAAGCTATCTACGATTACAAGTTATGCGAATAAATTAGTCGTCTTATTTTTTGACAGTTTCATAATTATTACGCACTCTTGGTAATTTCATGTACGAAATGATGAAAACTATAACACCATGCAATAATAATTATTACAGGCTGTGGTGAAAATTACCTCAAACGCAATAAATGTAACTATCCATACAAATATCATGCAATGATTTTTTTCATTACACAGCAATCATTTTTACAATAGGCCACAATAACTACATTGTAATCAATTTCACTACATTTTAATAACTTTCAATACAAATTAAGTGAAATTGTATGTTGTGAATTTCATTGTACGATTTTGTAGAATTCATTGCACATTTTTCTCTCCGTGCAGGATCCAGTTATACTTCTGGCCACTACACTGTAGTTTAAAAATGACAGACATAGGCTGAAACAGCCGTCATCGCCTATTATCATTGCCAAGGTTTAACATTGTTTTTTTTTTGGTTTTTTTTGTGCGGGGGGGGGGGGGGGGCTTTAATCGAACATTGCCAATAACTTGGAAATTCTTGAGCGGAATTTTGAAATTTGGTTGACTTGTAGAGCACCGTACTGTCCACATTTGGTGAACATTTCAAGGCTCTAGCTTCTAAGGTTCAAAAGTTGCAGACGTTGAAATATGCGATTTCAATTGATTTTTCCCATCACAAAATGATGAAAAGTCAGCCACTGTACTCCGTCGGACTCCCCCGATTCCCCTATCAACCTCTATTGGTAAAAAATCTTACTAAAACGAGACCTAGGCTAATTTCGGGCGCGGCCGAAATTTGAATACCCGTCACATTTGAATGAAACTTAGGCTCCTTTTGTGTTAAAAATTTCTACCGCCGCCCTATGACGTGTTCCGATTCCATCTGTTCCTGGATACGTTGGGGTTAATCCAGTAACACACTTGGATGTATTTGGGTTAAGATTCGTTTGTATGACAGCCTTATGATATAGTGTTCCGATTCCATCCATTGCTAAATATCTTTTGAGGCTTTACTAGACTAAGGTATTATTTTTGTTATCATTCGCTTAATGTTTTCAAAACAGCAAGGTCCTCATGTGATCGCATTAAGCGGCGTCAACTGTATGTCACGAGGCTACCACCATGATGGATGCCAAAAAAACGACCATATATTCTCCATCCTTTCATAAGTGATATCTTCCTAAACGGAATACAGCAAGAAGGCTTTATTCTGGGAAATGTGTGGTGAACCTTGGGAAAGCAAGGTTCCAGGGACGTAGCCAGGGGAGGGCCAGGAGTCCTTAACTTCCCACAGTATTTCTAATTTTTTCATTGCTAAAATTCTGCCGAAATTAACCTTGCAGTCAGATAAATTGTGTCATCTGGACGAAAGTAGTGACTACATAATAAACAATTTGAAACACATAAAAATCGGGTTACCCAAAATTGGGATGGTCTTTCATAATAGAAACTTCAACAAATTTCGTAAGACCTCATACAGGCTACACAATTTGAAAAAAAAAAAATATTTCCCTGTAAAAATGAAGTAAGTTTTTTTGAGCCGTGCGAAGGGAAGGCATAAGCAGCACGACGCGGGCACCGAATACGCGATCGTACTTTCCATAGTTCCATAGTTGCTGCTTCGTGCATACACCATGGGCCACGAGCCCTTCCATAATAATTGTACAGAAAAGATGTCTTTGGTGTTGTAGACTGTCTGCTTCCGATGATAGCGGAGCAATTAAGTAATCGTGCGTGCTATCGTGCTCGCGCAGCCTCGTCAAGCGATAAATTTGAATTCGACACAGGAACAGTGGGACAGGAGGCATATTATGCACTGGGGCAACGCCGAAAATAGTGTCTACAATATTTAACAACAAGATTCTAATAATGTCATAACAACGTCCTTGCAAGGTTCTGTTGGTACTAAACAAGACCCAGAAAAGATCCCTCAACTTCTAAATGGCCTCATTGACAAAACATCATCAGCATGTGAAGTGCAAATTAGAGATGAGTATCGAAAGAAAAACATCGAGACGAAACCATCGATGGTAAGAAAACATCGAACCAAAAACATCGATGTTTTGGGTTTTTTGAGTACTCAAAAAAAATAATCACTTTAATATCAAAAATTAAGCTGATTATGGTTTTCATTCAATGCCTCCCCCACCCACCAGAATATAACTCTTCTCCTTGAGTTTTTTTGCATTCGTATCGTACCCAGAACCCACCGCATAGAGCAGACATATCAAACTCGCGGCCCGCAGCCAGGTCGAAGAACTTAATTAAAAAAATGTGTGGCAGCACAAATTCGAGCTATTGAACTCATTTCAACAATTTAATAAAACTCGCCAAGAAGTCGGTGGCTTATGCACGCTGAAAAAAATCGCAGACGATTATTTGAGTTACATTTTCTTAAGGCATCCTTTTTTTGTTGAAGAAAACGTTAAGCATTTTCGTGAAATTGTTTTGTTCCGAAATTCGGACCATTTTTTTTAGTATTAGCCGAACTTGCTAGCTATCTGATGGCACGTTGCACTATAACTCGCGTTCGCATCCTTCAGGTTATTGGACAAACACATCTTGGGCTGATATTTATTTGAGGGACGAAGTTCTAGAACCCCGAAATCGTATATTTGATGAGGAAATCACTTAAACGTGAAATGTTGTAAATATGGCCATTTCAGCCCAAGTACAGAATTTTTCCCTTTTTGATTATTAAGCTTTACTGGTACATGCGTTTGTTTCACACCTCATCACAGAACCAATTTTTGTCTATTTTGAGCCTTTCTTTCTGACCGGACTTGATGTAACTCAGACTAAGAATTTTCGCTCCAAAGATTGTTTTGGGCTTCCTCTGGATGTTTATGACCGATTCCACAATGTTCGGATCAGCTGTCCAAAATTTGACGGAAATTAATTCACAAATAATGTTGGCGTTTTAATTTCTTATCTAAGGTTCTCAATTTATTTGAACAGCATTTTCAAAAGATGTAATTTCTATAGGACGTAATCCCTAGGAAGCTACTGACTTAGATTAATAGTCACATCTTAAATGAAACATTCTGAGATTAAATTACAAAAATACATAGGTTTCAATACGCGTATTAAATTTTTTTAGACTGCGGCCCGCTTAAACCTTAGGACACTAATATTTGGCCCAAACCAAAGGCTGAAACTATTCCAGGGCGAAACCACATTTGGAAATTGTGCCCTACCGGGCGTATAAAGAAAGACACTCCTTTTTGTGTATACAGTGTTCACGATAGATCTATTGCATGTTGTATGTTACGATGGATTCACATTTTTTTCTGATTGGGCTGTTAAAAGGTATTTGCATACACTTATAAAGACAAAGTTGAGTTGTAAAAAAAAATATGGAAAAAACATCGATAGTTGAAAACCATCGATGGTGAAAACCATCGACCATCGAAACGTAAACCATCGATGCTGAAAAACATCGACGCAAAACCATCGATGGTAAAAACATCGACCATCGGACCAAAAACATCGATGTTCGATGCTCATCCCTAGTGCAAATGTATATATGTTTTAACACGCAGGCATGGGAGAAGTGTAGCGAGGATCTCGTTTAAAAAGGGGCAAACTCAACAATTGTTTAACACAATGAACCCGATTAGGAATAGGTATTTAATTCAAATCTACGACAAAGATTAGGATTTTATGTCAGTTTAAATTGGCGGTTCCTTTTTGTTAGAAAGTTATTTTTTTAAAACCATATTTCAAGAAAGGACTATTTATAATCCAATTTGATTCAATACGGATTCGATTTCCGCTTTCTAGGCAGCACCTCCTTGTACCTACCTATTTAAAAGTTTCGTTTTGTTTATTACAATAGATAAATTAATACCTCATTGCCTTGAAAATTCTTAAGCGGATGGCGATCCTCTGGGGATTTATCGCTACTTTATTGGATTCAGTCGAAATATAGGGGAAATCCTTGCAGAGTCCTTTAGTTTGCATTTTCTTTTTCCTAAAGAGGTTGTTAGGGGAATCGGATGGAGTACAGTAATTTTTCCATCGTTTTGTTAAAAATTAAAATCGCATCTTTACATGGCTGTTACTTCTGAATCTTGGCACCTGTAGATGCTTGAAATTGTGACCTAATACGAACAGTGCGGTCCTCTATACATGGCTGTTAAATTTCAAAATTTTCCGCTCCAAAATTTCCGAATTAGGGATAATTTTCGATTGATACGATTGAACTCCCGAATGCAGATAGGTAGGACCTTGAAATTTGGAGACAATGTGAGCGGTGAGCGCCAAGTATAGCTCTAAAGCTGCAAGTGTGAGCTAGAGACTTAAAATTTTCACAAGTCTGCCAATTTTCAAATTTATTGGACAAATTTTATAGATTAGAAAAGACGAAAGTGCGATTTGGGTAGCTGTAACTGTCGAACGCAGATAGGGGGACCCTAAAATATGGAGAAATGAAAGTAAATGTAATCCCCAGGTTGTGAAGCTACCTGGCGCTTACATTTAGGTACATTAAACTTCAGAACGATTGACCAAAGAGTTCCGAAATTATCGAAAATGAACGTTTGCCATATGAAAGTGCGATTACCTTGCTAATAACACCTAACAGACTGACTATAGGCCTCACCGAAGAGGTTATTATGCAGTCATTTAACTTGCAATCCGATTTAGAAAAACTTCAATTTTAGTGCCGCGATAATAATTTAAACTTAAATGTTAGTAAATATGTAGTCTGGCTGGTCTAGCGGTTAGTGCGCGCACCTTCAGTGCACAGGGTCATGAGTTCGAATCTCACCAGCCATGGTGTTTTTCGAACTCAGAGCTTGTGACGGACTATGATCTCACTCAGATGTTAAACGAGTACCCATTTATGGTGATAAATAACACTGCTGAGCGTGATGCTGATCTCATTACCTCAACAAAAAGCAGATAAGATCTTGGAAATAGGATTGTCACTAACACATCCTGCGGCCTTAGTCCAATGTTGGTTTGTCGCGCCTGTTATTTTTTTATTTTATGTAGGTAATACGAATTTACAAAAAAGGATCGAATTATGAAAATATCTGTAAATTAATAATTCACATTTTTTTTTTAATTTGTACGATTCTCGTCAATTGCTCGAAATAAATGTGTTCTTGTACCTAATAGCACAAACAAGACAAGAGCCTCGGAAAAACTGGCCGTAATTCCGTATTGCTTTGTCAATCGTACACAACAAAAAAGTGGTTAATACCTCTCATTTACATACATTGTTTTCACCCCTTCATGTACTGTCGGATTTCACGGTCGGTAAAAAAAAAGAATCAATATTTCAAGAGCACTGACGTGCTCGGATTAATGCCACCTCAAAAAAGGCCACACATACGATTTTATGTGCAAATTATGTGATAATTTGCCCATATTCGCACTCTACCTACTTATGCTGATATACAATTAAATACAATCGATTTTTTCTTTCATTTTCTATTCATTACTTTTCCGACAGCAATTTCAGCGGAATGCACGCATCACGCAACCTACAGTTCGAAATAAATTACATGTATTTTATTGATTGTCATTTGTACATTTTATTGATTGTCATTTGTACAAAAAATTAAATGTGCGTTTTAACACTATTAATTACTGATTGTAAAAAAAACTAAATAAACGTAAAAATCGCATTAAAGATAGATGGAAGCTCGATTAACCCTTCTGTCGGCACAAAGGTCTGGCCAGACCTTTGGCACTATATTTTGTTTAGAAAAGTATAGAAGATGAAATCGCAGTGACTTCATACTTCATGATATCCTAGAATAATATGTTTAGTAGTATAGTGATTTTAGCTGAAAAAATGATGAAACCTACGCAGTAAAAAGTTAGACTTTTTTGCGCGTCACATTTGGGGGGGAGGGGGTGGCAAAGGGGTGAAATTATGATTTTTCGCCAATATCTTGTCAACTGTAATATTTACAGCAAAATGTTCTGAGGACGATTTAAACTACACAAAATTTCCTTTCTAATGATATATTATATTATATACCTTTTCTTGGCAGATTATATACTAGACCTTAAAACATTTGGTGTAATTTAGATTTTTTGATAGTTACATTTGGCGCTCTAGCTCCTGAAGTAATTTAATTGGAGCCATGGTAATTGGGGTAACTATTCCTAACAATATATAGCTGTCCCACACGGAGACTCAGGCTGCCCCGACAAAGCATTCCCCTATACTCCCTATTAACATTTCAAAAAAAGACATGCCTGTAACTTTTCGCCGAATCACAGCAGGCGGGAAAAATTTTGGTAAACGTTAAGGCTAAGTCCCATTAGACCCTCCACCAAATATTACTTCGATCGGATTAAAACAAAGGGTACCTCCCATACAAATGATTCAAATTCAATGCCACTAGTTTATTAAGAAATAACGGAACAAGTCAACCAAAATTAAAGTTCTGCTCGTAGGCAATTCTCCGGTCATTTTGTATGGGAGGTACCCTTTGTTTTAATCCGATCGAAGTAATATTTGGTGGAGGGTCTAATGAGACTTAGCCTTAAAGTTTACCAAAATTTTTCCCGCCTGCCGTGATTCGGCGAAAAGTTACAGGCATGTCTTTTTTTGAAATGTTAATAGGGAGTATAGGGAAATGCTTTGTCGGGGCAGCCTGAGTCTCCGTGTGCGACAGCTATATATTGTTAGGAATAGTTACCCCAATTACCATGGCTCCAATTAAATTACTTCAGGAGCTAGAGCGCCAAATGTAACTATCAAAAAATCTAAATTACACCAAATGTTTTAAGGTCTAGTATATAATCTGCCAAGAAAAGGTATATAATATAATATATCATTAGAAAGGAAATTTTGTGTAGTTTAAATCGTCCTCAGAACATTTTGCTGTAAATATTACAGTTAACAAGATATTGGCGAAAAATCATAATTTCACCCCTTTGCCACCCCCTCCCCCCCAAATGTGACGCGCAAAAAAGTCTAACTTTTTACTGCGTAATGCGGTCAGGCCATAGAACAATTTGGCATCAAAAGTCACCTCTTTTTTTGGATGTTTGGGTCTAGAGCTAAAGTCACTAGACTATAGAAGCATTTTGCAAAAATTTGAAAAAATCGGTTGAAGTTTTGAGTATGTTTTTGACGATTTTCAATTTATAGTGCTTTTTGATACCCAATAGGTCTGGCCAGACCTATAGTTTTCCCCCCATTCTTCTCTTGAGGTAAAAAGTGCAAATATGAAATTTTCTTAAAATTCTCCTATTTATGATGTAACAATGTCATTAAAATTCAATTTCTATTATAAACGATAAAGATTTCTCAGATTTTTCTTTGAAAAGCCGTGAAGTTCGGGAAATAAGTGTGACTAATTTCATCACGTTTCATAACATCACCTAATCAACTGAGATTTGATCGAATGAAATTCAAACCAGTTTTATTTCCTTTGTATATAATAATTAGGACTAAGTATGAGAGACTTACGAACTTCGTTCTAAATAGATTTGATCAAGAAATTTACGAAAAATTTAGAATGAAATGATTTTCGCGCTTGAAAATTCCCTATTTCTTTCCACCTGCTTCCCTAAATCTGCAGGCTAATATCGAGGTAAAATCTGCTAACAAAGCGCCAAATATTTGCCCAAAGATATTGGTATTGAAAAATGCGAACAAACTTTCTACTAGATATACGCCATGAAAATAGAGAAGCAAAAAAAGATGAAAATAAGGGAAAAACATTTTTACAATAATATCACCCCAAAATACGTCCCCATAAAAACATTACTAGTGTATCTACAAAATTGATTTTGATACTTTTAATGTTCAAAAATGGCAGTAAAAAATCGATAGAATGATTCTATCGATAAAAATTTCACCTTTTCTAAAAAATAAAAAAATTTTCGCAGTAGGTCCACCCAGACCTATTGGGTATAGAATATGCATATTGTAGTAGGTGCCGACAGAAGGGTTATAAATATTTCTTAGCATCTCGAAATTAAGTTCACCCAGATTGGATTGGATTGGCCCCAGATATTATATAGTTTGTGTCGAAGGTTCTTTCTGCTTTTAGTGTGTATATTTTGTACTTTTAAAAGTATATTCATATACATAAAACATCAAGCGTCCTCCTTCTCTCAAAAGACATGACATCCAATCAAAAGCAATCCTCCAGATCTGTAAAATTCACATATCGTAACACTTGCATTATAGGTACTAAACATAAAAAAAAAAGTAATGCCCCACTTGTTCCTGAATCAGGTAATATACGAACCCATTAAATGCTACATAAAAATGAAGTCGTTTCGATTTGAAATTAACCTCAACTTTGCACCATCTTGTACCTACATTTTAGTAAATAAATTTTATTTGCCACTTCTTAATGTACCTACCTACGTTCCAGCGAAGGAATCAATGGATTTATCCAAATGGCACATTCGTATAAATGTTAGATAACCGCAATTATTGCATAAGTAGATTTCTCGTGAGCAATAAGAATTTCAATTAATTTCACTGTGGATTACGAATTTATTCCCAACGGCGCGGCGCTCCGTCCTTCGTTTGTATCGTAAATCGTCTCCACATTAAAAGGAAAAACGAATCAATAAAATATTGATGTTTAAATTGCCTTTCACTTACGATTCATTGTCGAAATCCATCAACGTCAATTTGATTGTTTGACTTGGGAAATTTTGCTAAACAGTTTGCAGTATACTATACCACTTAAACAGAAAGGATTATGCTTTTTTTTAGTTTTTATCAATCTTACCAAATGGGACAGAATATAATATGAAAATGGACTTGTTTACAAAGAGTGGGAGTTGTTCCCAAAAATATGTAGCGGTGTTCTTTGGAGAGATGGAGCAAGGCAAGGACAAAATACTTACTTTTATTGGACCAATTCAGGTCTAAGTGCACTAGGAGTAGTGGCCCCTGTACCTAACCTAACCTAAGGACTAAAAAATAGAAAGTTTTAGCAAACCGTAAAAAAGCTAAAAACCTTAAATATAAATTAAAATATTTCTTTGTCAGCGTATCCTAGGATACCGTGAAAGGTGTGTTTTGCTTAATTTAAGCCAGAAGAACTTGACCCAATGACAATTCATAACTTGATCATCACCTACCTATACGTATACTACCAACTCGTACACAACAACCGTTTTTACGCCTTGCTAAAACTCGCTAATATTTCATATAAAAAACTTACGAAGCAACGATATTGATCGTAATGAAAATTACAGCTATGGAAAATTATAAAACCAACTGCCAATATCCTTCGGGGCATAATTTATTAGAGCTTTCCGATTTTGTGTCTGCATGTCCTCCCAATCAACAAACTTGATTAATACACTAATTCAATTCGACATTTCGTCAGAAAAGTTTCTGAAATTGGATAAAACATATTTCAATATCAATTTGAGACAAGTGGTCCTTGAAAGTGTATAAATAGTCTGTCAGACTTTCTGTATACGTTTAATTATAGAAATAGAAATGCAAACTTCAAAGTATCATCTGCGTCATAACCAGTGGCGTAACGTTTCTAAAATATCTTGTGTTCGAGATCGAAATGGGGGCCCCTCACACTGTAATAATTTATATTTAATAAAAAAATTGCCGAAACCACTTCTATTATGCCCAAATTGGAAAGATGTTGAAATTCCAAGGCTATGTTTACAGGGAATTCACACTTGCGACAGGATATACTAAAACCTGACGATTTCAATTCAGCGAAAATTCAGCTAATAAATATCGTACTTTTGAAAAAGACCGAGAGTGAAAATTAAAAATTAACAGAAGAAAAGAACTGCAATAATTGCTTTACATTTTTCTGGTATGAATAACGCTCGTATGTTTTTTTTTTGCGGAAAACGCAGGGCAAATGATGCAAATTTCATCGTTTGGCAGGACAACGCTAACATTGTACAGTGTCATCAGAGGACGATTTTATTTTCGGACCTCCCTTGGCATGCGTTTGCTAATCCCCACTATGTATTGTGATGCATTCCTAGCTTCGACACGATCTGTAACAATTTATCGAAGCTTATACGTTCTAATATGTATTTGGTAATCGCTATCCAAAACTCCAGCATCTGTATGTATGTATGTCTTAAATAGGGTCCCCGCACCAGGCTCCATGAATGGCATATGTCTCCTAGGGGAACTGTCTAAAATGTACTTTGATTATGTACCTACGCCAAACATCAACCATATTTAACAGTATTCAGCAATTTCAGTACGATTCTCTTGCCTACGGCCTTACAGAATAAGGGCTTTGCTATTGTTCATACATTATCTTATTTGTAATTTTTTATGGCTGTCTGACATTTGGTGAAATGCATACTTGACGTCCAAAAACAGGACAAAAGCAAAATATTCGGGATAATTGCAGTATGACAGGATGGATGCGAACATTAGGTATGTGCCTCACAAAAGCTAAGGCATCCCTGGTAACGGGGATTCAGCGCAACAATAAAATGTTCCTTGAAATTTTCGCTACAAACCACTTCGAAACAAAGAAAAACGTTTCGCTCAAGAGCACTTCATACTTGTTCATCCGCTTTAAATCTAGCATCAATGTTGCAATGACCCAAACGCCACTGGTCATAACGTTTTTTAGGGAATAATTCTCCTTTGTTATTAAATGCCAATGAATCCTCTCTCGTCACGGCAAATGAATGCCTAAGTGGGCGACTCGATCCCTTCGTAACATCGAGTAATGTGTTAGTGTGTGTCCTCCTATATAAAAGTAATTTTGACCCTGGTCTCCGAGACACTTTAATCTATTTTTCGTAGAATTTATTTTACAAGAATGGCTTGAAAGTTAGCACTTTTCAAGTTGCATCTCAAACACTATAGTTCAAAACAAATCCTTTACAGAATGCTTTATTTACTGCTAATTAAAATTTGTTTCTGGTTTTAAAACTACATACATATGTAATACTATTGATGCCTATACTCTTATGTAGGTACGTCAACTATATATTATACATACAGTCGACTCTTGATAATTCGAAGCCGAAGGGACAACGAAAAAATTTCGAATTATTGAGTGTTCGAATTATCGAAAAAAAGGACTATGTAAATAAAATAATTTATTTCACAATTCAGCAAAGCTCCTCCAACCGGAAAATTTTTTCGCGACACTGCCTCAACCATTTTGAAGGCTTTCCTTCAATAGTGTGCTTTAACCTGTAATTAAATTTTGTTCCAACATAAAGCGAAAACTATTTTTTAGCACTATAGGATTAAATAGTCAAACTAAAGTTAATTTATGAAAAAATATCGAAACAATTCTTGTCCTTATTTTGTGATCGACTGGAGATACACTAAATTTAATGAGAAAATAGGATACCTTATCGCATTCTTTTGCGATTTTTTAATGTAATGAGGTTTCCAAACTTTTTTTTTTTATTTTTTGTTTTAAAATAGTAGTAGATGCTGAAATCTTAAAATTCGTTGCTACATCTTGTTTTTTAAACCATTTTTCACTGCGACGATCATCTGTCTTTTCACATCCACAGATATGCACGTGTACTTTTTCGAAATCATTTTCACTTGAAAGTTAACATTAAACTGTAGAAAATGTGTAATCTTTTCACAATTAGCCGTAAAAAGACAGCAATAGAAACATTTCAGGAAAAATTCGAATTATAAAGAGTTTCTAAATGCAAATTTCCAATTACAAAATGCTAGCGATCACTCAGTTGAACGAAATCATTTCGCTTTATCGAGTGTATACAACTTGGCTCTTTTTTTCGATTTATTGAAGGGACAGGTTAACTAGTTCGGATTATCGAAAAATTCGTATTACCGAGGGTCGAATTAACGAGAGGTGACTGTATATACTTTTATAAGAACTACTCAATTTTCTCAAACAAACAATCACTTTCACTGTCTTATCCTACGAGTGCCTATATGCTCCGGCGAACACGAAACTCGAGAATAATTTATTTTCATCAGTAGGTAGTGCAAGGATGATATACGATTTATTCCCCAAGAGAACGTCCGTGAAAATCGACAAAAACTAATGCCTTCTTTGGAAGTCATGGTAACTTGTGCTCGTTTCAAGGCACCGAGCAATCGCCACACTCATCAAAGTTGTGTGCGAGTGAGTTTTCTGTGAAGTGAAAGTCTGAAACAATTAAATTCAAGACTTATTATAATTTCATCCAAATGAACTTGAAGTGCCCTGTGGCATGGGTCAAGAATTATGCCTCCGCTTCCTCCGGCGTGTCGTAGAAGGCGACTAATGGGGCAGGGGAGAATAAAACTCTCCTGGGTTTCGTACAAATCACCACAATTGCGCGCGACGTTGTTTGTGCTAAATTGTGTGGATATGTACGAAGCTTAATATAAATTGACCCCTGTGGTGTTGGGGTTAGAATTATACCACAGCGTTCCCGGCTTGTCGTAGAAGGCGACTTGAGGGATAGGGTGTGTAGGCTTGTAACTTGCATACCTGAAACTAAACTACACTCGAAACATTGAACGAGCCTCGGATACCACGGACTGATTTACCGGCAACGACCTTTGGCTACAAACAACGGACTACGATTGGTTTTTGGAACGTTCGAACGATGTGGGGCGAGTGCAGTAGTACAAGACTCACGGAAGTCGAACGGGAAATGACCGCATATAGAATTTCGATATTAGGACTGAGCGAAACAAGATGGAACGGATCGGGAACGACCTTATCACCTAGTTCCCAAACTGTGCTGCTTTACTCTGGTAGTGAACTTGAAGCCTCACCCAGAATGGCTGGAGTCGGCATCCTTTTGAACAAGGAAGCTCGCCAATCTCTTTTAGATTGGAGGCCTATTTCCGACCGAATAATAACTGCCAGATTCAAGTCCAGAGTAAGGAACATTACTATAATTCAGTGCTACGCCCCAACTGAGTCAGCCGACCAGCATGCTAAAGACGCCTTTTACCACCTGCTTGGCGACACCTTTGACAAGGCTCCCAGAGGTGACATAAAACTTATTATGGGGGATCTCAATGCTAAAGTTGGGTCTGACAATGTTGGATTGGAACATCTAATGGGCAATCACGGTCTGGGTGTTAGGAACGACAATGGTGAGTTGTTCGTAGAGTTCTGTAACTCTCGTCAGCTTGTCATTGGCGGCACCCTGTTCAAACACAAACCTTGCCATTTAGCAACCTGGATATCTCCAGATGGCCGAACAGAGAACCAGATTGACCATATAGCCATATCCAAAACATGGAGGAATTGTCTCATGGACGTCAGGGCTAAGCGTGGTGCTGATGTAGGCAGCGATCACCAACTTGTCATCGCAAAAATTCGCTTGCGGACCGCTGCTATTCGTCGCACACAAAACGAGTGTGTATTGCCACGATTCAATGTGCAAAAGCTTAAAGAACCATCAACAATACGCGCAGTTTCTAGCGCATTGCGCGAGGTAGCTAATGCACAAACACCAGATGCTTCTTCTATTGATGATAGATGGACCATTGTGAAGAAAGCTTTTCTATCGTGTGGCGAAACATTTGTGGGCAGACTGCAGCGAGGTAGAAGACCATTTATCAGTGATGATACATGGTCTCTGATAACTGCACGGAAGAGAATTAAAGAACAAATAAACTCGGCTACTGATAATTCAGTTAAGCAACAACTGAGGACCGAGTACAGTTCTCTTCAAAAAACAGTGCAGAGGAGCGTTAGACGTGATAAACGCAAGAACATCAACGCGTTAGCTTTGGAGGCAGAAGATGCGGCTTACCGTGGTGACAGTGGAACCCTTTACAAACTCATAAAGCCACTGACTGGCAAATCTTTCACCAATGAGCATCCTGTAAAGGATAAAGACGGGTCTCTGCTGGTCACAGATGAACAACAACTGCGCCGATGGAGAGAGCACTTCATGGAGGTTCTTAATAACAACTTTAACCCTTCAAGCGCACCTCCACCGGAGGCAGTAAGTCTTCCGCAAGTGGCCAGAATTAACACCGGCGTACCATCCAAGCTGGAAATAACTAAGGCTCTTCAATCACTGGAAGCGGGTAAGGCCCCGGGGGCAGACGGTATCCCGATGGAATTTTTGAAGGCGGACATCAACGCTACAGCGGATATTCTTCTTCCCCTGATCCAAGAGTGTTGGACAACCGAGACTCTCCCTCAGGAATGGAAAAAGGGCGTAATTATTAAAATCCCCAAAAAAGGAAGTCTCAAGGATTGTAATAATTGGCGTGGAATCTGTCTCCTCCCTGCAGTCTCTAAACTGATGGCCAAAATAATCTTAGACCGGATCAAGAAAACGATCGATCGCACTTTGAGCAATGAACAGGCTGGTTTTCGTGAGGGTTTTTCATGTAGCGACCATATCAACACCCTCCGAATCATAATTGAACAATCCGCTGAATGGAGATCCCCGTTACATCTATTGTTTATTGACTTCGAGAAGGCGTTTGACAGCGTTGACCGGGCTTATATCTGGACAGCCTTACGTAGGAGAGGCATACCAGAGAAACTTATTGCCATCATAAAGGAGTCCTATAACGGAGCCCAATGTCACGTCTTGCACAAGGGCGAATTGTCTAGTCCTTTTGAGGTGAATAATGGAGTTAGACAAGGCTGTATTTTATCACCAATACTGTTCCTTATTACCATCAACGACGTAATCTGCGACGCTCTAGGCGACCATAAAAGTAAGGGTATCAGGTGGAAATTATTTGATCACCTTCAGCACCTGGACTATGCCGACGACATTTGCCTTCTTTCAAACACAGCAGATTATCTGTCTCAAATGACGGATGCTTTGCATCGTGAGAGTCGTAGTGCTGCTTTAAAAATTAATGCCGCTAAGACCAAATATTTGAGCTTGACATCAGAAAGGCAAAGAAACATTTCTATATCCGAACAGCCGATAGAAAAAGTCGAGAACTTTACTTACCTTGGGAGCGTAGTAGCAGCGGATGGTGGGGCTGATGCTGATGTAGAGTCGCGCATAAATAAAGCCCGAGCAGTATTTTTCAGTTTGACTCCTCTCTGGCAAAACAAAAACATCTCCAGAAATACAAAACTCCGGATCTTCGAAAGCAATGTAAAATCCGTGCTTTTATATGGGTGTTCCACTTGGAAGGTGACCAGTGATATAACAACCAAACTACAAACTTTCGTGAATCAGTGCCTTCGACGCATCCTACAAATTCGCTGGCCTGAGGTAATCTCTAACGAGGACCTCCTCCAAATTACTGGCCAAAATAGGATAGGCATCGACATCAAAAGGCGGAAGTGGCAGTGGTTAGGTCACACACTTCGAAAAGAGCCACAAAACATTGCAAAACAGGCTCTAGATTGGAATCCTCAGGGAACCGATGCAAGGCGTCGTGTGGGAAGACCCAAAAATACATGGAGAAGATCTGTAGAGGCAGAGGGAAAATCTATAGGCAAATCGTGGGACCAGCTAAAGGCGATGGCTGCAAATAGGCAGAGGTGGAAAAGAGGCGTAGTCAATGCCCTATGCCCCACTAGGGGTTAAAAGGAACCAGAGAGAGAGAGAGAACTTGAAGTGTTACTTTTCTCTCTCGACGTCCGTTTCCTAATTGTACTGTACATATTTCTCACATGCGCATTATGTGTGCGTTTTATTTCTGTAAGGATTCTGATGGATTGCTTTCATCCATTTTTTTAAGTTTTTTTTGTTTTTTTTTAGAATGGGTTTTATTAATAAATTTTATTATGAGTATTTTCTTTTGTCAGAAAAATTCTTTTGTTTGTACATAAAATAAAGGTCAAAGATCTGGTTTAAATCAATTTCTTAATGTTTTTTGTAGAAGTATTTTGAAATTCTTGTATTAGAAATGTATTTTTGTTTTCGTTTTTAACCTTTGTAAATTTTTGTAACGGGAGGATAAACAAAACTTGACTCAAAATAAAATTCAACGAACGAAATCTCGACCACGTCTCTCGTCAGCGCCCACTCTAAGGGGGCCAGCCGGGCCATCACCCGGGGCGCCAAATTCTAGGGGGGTTTCGATTATAACTCGAAAAAGAAACAAAGTTTTGGCTAGGCTTTGAAGAGCCCACGAAGTACTGTATTTATAATCTTAAAGTGTTAAGTGTTATTTGCCTAAATTTGACGACTGTGATACACTAGGAAAGTGGAAACATTCGCTCAATAAATGCGCTAATTAAGTTCTTCTTAAAAAAAGAAACTTATTGACGAATGATGTGCTAATTTTATCCTGCAATTGAACATTTAGTTTCTCTTCTCCCCATCATAATTAAGGACCTGCATACATGATCCATAATTCTTATATGTTGTAATTTGGTTGCACTGCAACATATCTGCTTTCCCTTGACTTGCCCGATGAATTAAATTGCTGGTAATTATGATTGTATGTCAGCCCATTGTAAGCATAATTTTCTGGCGATTGTAGTGTTTACCAGTTTAAGCGTTACCAAAATCACCCGATTCAAGAATAAAAAATCTCTTGAATCGCTTCTACTATACTATATACTGTCAATCTACCTGGTACAGTACCTAAGGAACGGCAATTTGTCCTCTCGCCAGGGGCGGCCTAAGTGGTAGAGTGGGCGCTGTCGTTTGCCCGGCACCCATAAGTAAAGGGAGCATATTGCAGAAAAAGGCATTTTCCTCAGGGGCACCTGTTTAATTATTACTGTTGGGGGAATTGGATGGCAGTCCTTCCGAAATGAACGATCAGCGACTAACCAAAATATTAAGCAGTCGAAGTGTGTCAGGAGAATTCCGTCGAAAAATTATTAATAAAATTAGTTCAATAAATTGTAAGCATCGTTAAATAAACAAAGCCACCTGGTTATAATTGATCCCTGGAAAATAGGGTATAAATAGCGGATCGAAGTGTGTCAGGAGAATTCCGTCGAAAAATTATTAATTCAATAAAAACAAAAGAAGTCGACTTTTCCATTTTTCCAATAGCTTATAATTTACATAAAAAGCAGCTTGAATTTTGAATTTTGAATTTTGAATTTTGAATTTTGAATTTTGAATTTTGAATTTTGAATTTTGAATTTTGAATTTTGAATTTTGAATTTTGAATTTTGAATTTTGAATTTTGAATTTTGAATTTTGAATTTTGAATTTTGAATTTTGAATTTTGAATTTTGAATTTTGAATTTTGAATTTTGAATTTTGAATTTTGAATTTTGAATTTTGAATTTTGAATTTTGAATTTTGAATTTTGAATTTTGAATTTTGAATTTTGAATTTTGAATTTTGAATTTTGAATTTTGAATTTTGAATTTTGAATTTTGAATTTTGAATTTTGAATTTTGAATTTTGAATTTTGAATTTTGAATTTTGAATTTTGAATTTTGAATTTTGAATTTTGAATTTTGAATTTTGAATTTTGAATTTTGAATTTTGAATTTTGAATTTTGAATTTTGAATTTTGAATTTTGAATTTTGAATTTTGAATTTTGAATTTTGAATTTTGAATTTTGAATTTTGAATTTTGAATTTTGAATTTTGAATTTTGAATTTTGAATTTTGAATTTTGAGTTTTTAATTTTGAACTTTGAATTTTTAATTTTCAATTTTCAATATTCAATTTTCAATTTTTTTTCAATTTTCTATTTTCAATGTTCAATGTTCAATTTTTAATTTTCAATTTTTATTTTCACTATGGACTAGATTTCGATATGCTGAATATTTAGATAAAAAAACGCTTTTTTTCCTTTGGCGAAGTAAAGTTTGAACAGGTGTATCGCGGAAGATACGAGCAACTTCGTACCGGGCGAGGTGTCGTTTTATTTAAAATTTTCTACAGTTTATGAAAGTGAAGTCATATCTCGGCTGAAATGTTTTAGTTTGGCAAATTTTGATTTAGTGGGCTATTTTGGCACAATTTACAAAAAAATGCTAATACATTGTAACGGTTAAAAATAGAGGGGTCCCGTTGTATACAGTGAAAGCTCCCGTAGGCGGACACTGACGGTTCCATTAATTTTGTCCGGCTACGGGAGATGTCCGCTTGCGGGAGAGGCTGAGTATAGCAAACACCAAAATTATTTAAATTTATTTACCTTTCAGACCCCTTTAAATTCAACATAATTAAAAATTGAATATCCGTATCGGAAATTATTGATATTTTTCAAGATTTTCTATAATTATTCTCAAAATTTCCTCTGCACAAGCGGACGGACATCAGGAGAGACTAAAACTTCAAACTTAAAACGCTTTGTTTGTCTACAAAAATCAGAAAAGTTCTTCAGCAAGTTGTTTTGTAGTCATTTCTACCATTAAATCTCTCAAAATGTCGTTGATGAGTAGTCCTAGAATTTACTTTTTGTCCGTTTACGGGAGAGTCGACCTAAAAAATGTACTAGATATTAGTGTCCGCGTCCGGCCAGGGGAGCGTCCGGCTACAGGAACGTATTTTGTTCGAAAATTGTATTGAAAAGCTTGGGACCGAGAAATTTGTCCGGCTACGGGAGGTGTCCGCTTACGGGAGCTGTCCGCGAAAGGAGCTTTCACTGTATTAGTTTTCCCTAAATGATCCTCTCTTCGTACCATTAAAATATCCCCCACAATGAATGGGATACCCTGTATATTACGGTATATACATACTTATAAGAAATAAATGTTAGATCCTTATATTTTTAAAACATATGCAAATCCAACATTAACTTGTTCGGAGGACATTATTCCCGAAAGTCGACGACCAAATCGAAAATAGCAATGTCCAAATCAACTCACGTAATTATACGCGTATTGCGTAGTACTTAATGCTAATTAGAATTAGACGAAATTGTCTGTTCATCGTTTCAAGGTGACGTAAAATGTCCTTCACTACAAAAAATGCCGTCTAGAACAATTGGCTAAATATGTACATCTACCACCAACCGGTTCACCTAGACTACATGGCACCAAAAGTATGCGAGCAGGTATCATTTTTGTGAGTCAAACATTCAAGTGCCGAATTTTAATTTTTCAAGGCGACTTTCTTGTCCATTTTTTTTTCTTGACATTACGTTGTTGTCAAGGATACTTTCAACAAAAGTCTTTCCTTCCTCTTACACCTTTTCTATCTTAAAAAGAAAACACTTTTCCACCGTTCCTTAAAAGTTAAAAGGAGAACAAATAAAAGTTTTCGTGGAAATTTCGAGTTTCTTCTGCATTCTTCCTCTTCTCAAAAGTTGGG
This sequence comes from Microchrysa polita, assembly GCA_949715475.1. Classification (NCBI taxonomy): domain Eukaryota; kingdom Metazoa; phylum Arthropoda; class Insecta; order Diptera; family Stratiomyidae; genus Microchrysa; species Microchrysa polita. The sequence goes on from OX454415.1 coordinate 17,349,919, forward strand.
TATATAAGGACATTTGTACACCTGTTGTTGAACATAAATATTCTCTTTTAGAATTTCTGAATTCTGTGTTTTCACCTGCCTGACTTGCTGTCATTGTTAAGATCTTTTTTTTAAATTATGTTTTTCTCATTGCCGTATGTTTATTAAGCAATTTGAAACAAAAATAGAGAGTTTTAGCATATCGTTCAAAATATTACGATAAGACGAATAGGCTTTGACATTTTCTATGAAAAATTTCTCAAGCCCCATGTAGGCATAGGTGTATTTCCGTGAATTTGACTGCTTATAAACAGCTGGAATTGTGGGTTCATGATATTTTATTTGTCGGCTATGCCTACTTCGAACATACAAAATTGTGGTATACTGTTTTGAATACGGCAGGCCAGCGAATTTTGCATAGAAAATGTCAGAGCCTATTCGTCCTATTGTAATATTTTGAACGATATGCTAAAACTCTCTAATGCCTCAGGCAATTTTCACGTTCAATGAGCTTGTTTTAACAAGGGCGTAGGCTTGTCTATACAGGGTGTCCCATTCATGGTAGAGAATATTTGAATGGCAGGTAATGTGGCTCATTTGGGGAAAATTAACGTACAACTATTTTTAACCGTTACAATGTAATAGCATATTTGGTAAGAATGCCCGACTTGCCGAACTCAATCAAAATTTGCCTCACCACCATACATTTCAACCCGACATATGACTTCACTTTCCTTTTGAACGACACCTTGTCCACTACGAAGTAGCTCGTATCTTCCGAGATACACCCATTCAACTTTTATTTGCATGCAATTATTTCTATACAGGGTATCCCATTCATGGTGGAGAATATTTTCAAAAAGAAATTTTAAAATCGGGTTTTCATCAAAAAATCAAATGGTAAAAATTGATGTAAAACCGATTTTTAAATTTCTTTTTGAAAATATTCTCCACCATGAATGGGACACCCTGTATAGAAATAATTGCATGCAAATAAAAGTTGCGCGGTTATTAACTTGATTGTAGCGAATAGCAGCGAAGTGGGTATAACATTTAATTTGGTGGACATGTATGGTGAAGTATGTACATATGTATATTGCGGCTTTGGGCAATTGGCAGGATTCCCAAAGCGGTTGAGTAAATTTTTTGTTAATTTTTTTTTACAGCAGCTTTGCGGTTTAAACTCCTGGTTTAGACTCCTGGAGTCAAAATTACCTTATATGTGTGTCCTCTCATTCCGGGCATCGCAATCTATTATGCAATTTTCAAACGATATCCTAAAAAAATATTAAATGCAACTCATCTGCCACAATATTGTGTGATCAAGATTCAGCCGATTGATGCAAATTTATTGTTATGGAAAATTAAGCCAAAAGAGCAACAAAGCTATGTAGTCAATTTGTCGCCAAGAGTTGGCTGTTACTATACAAAACCCTATTGTGTGTCCTTTATGATCCAATAATCAAAGGGATATTTAATAGAAACATTTTTTTTTTCATTCAATTTAAATTTTATCGTTAATTTCGGAACAACCTTTCATAAACTTATAGTTATGGAAATATTATTTGAAATGGTGTCCTTATTTTACCATTTTAAGGAGCTGCGTTAAACCACAACCCGATTTTTTTTATTACCATATGTGCCCTTTTCCATTCTCAGATCGTTTGGTCTGATAAATATAAGGATTATCCAATATAGTCCCATTACGGCCACCCACTTTCCTCGCATAATCCATTCTGTCCTATCTCATCCAATGATGCAGAAGACTGTAATCAAGCACGGCCCAAGCCAATTTTGTTTTATTCCACTTTTGCCTGACCTATGCCAAAATCGATTTTTGTACATGTTTTACTAAATACCCTCTCTATGGTCGCAGAAGACACCGCCACAGACTATGTATCTTTTCGTCCTTTCGACTATACAAATGAAACACGAAATAAACTCATATACCTATATAAGAGTAGTACAGGAAGTTTGAGAAAAGAAGGTGGCAATGCTTATAATTTACAGTCGCATTTTGTAGGTCAGCAAAAAGCACCCGAAAAGAAGGAAGACAACGATGACGTGAAACAGAAAAAAAAACATCTTAAGTTGACTCTTGTATGATTTCTTACGGCGCCATGTTGAGAAAAATAGGATACTTTCCGGAATGAGCTATGCGACAAAAGATATGGTCTCGTGTTGTCGTATTCGTACATCTATGTGTTATGCATAATAGGAATAGGAAATGTAATTTATTTAGGACAGCCAAATAGCTTGGTTTCTGTACAATTTGCTGTATTAATGGTATTACCGTATCTATTTTTGTTCGTGGACGATTTGATTATAGATGATACTAGGACAATAAGGATATGGCATAAAGAATGATTAATGACTAATTTATTGTAATTTTGGAATATCCAGATATAGATGGTTTGATTTTCCACTTGGATATGCAAATCGAGAAATGTCCAATCGGGAGTCAATCGATAAAACACCTAAACAATATCCTTTGCGGATAAATTGAAGCAATATAATGTCCTAGCAAGAAATAGTCGTAGCGCTGTTATTTTGTGGTCTCCATATACTTGTTTTCGGTATAATTTTATCTTCGTAATGCTAATGTTTATTGCAATCATGAAAACAGATTGCCGGTTACTGCTATCTGTACTCGGGCTCGCTAGTGTGTGACACTTCTATTTTTGTAGAAAGTGCAACAATGCTATCCTCATTGGCTAAATTCAATTCAAAGTTGAATTTTTCAGCCGGCGAGATTTAGCATAGTGAGGAGTAACTTCATTATCGTCATAACGGGTCCACTTCTAGCCCATTATGGAACAATTTCCAAGTAACCTAACCAATGGGTTCCTTTATCTCGCATATCAGGAGTAGCTTTGATCGTTTTCAATGGGTATACAATAGGTACGTATGTGCAGGAAAGAGTGCTTCACTTTTCCCAAAGGTTGAGCCTCTCTAGCATTAAGCATAGGCGAACTACGGCCTGAAAAGCGAGTTGGCTGTAATCAGGAGTAAAACTCAAAACACGTGCAGTTGCCTTATTTATCGTCAAAACTCGGACAGGGTCAAATTCAATTGTATTTTGTATACACTCATCGTGCTATTCGCACTATTAGAACTCGGTCTCGTTTTATTTACCGATAGTCAGCCTGCACTTCGATCACTTGATTCAGTGCTAACCACATCAAGAACTATTGAGAATTGCCACGCATTACTTAGAGAGATGGGTCGCTTCTTGAACATTACTCTATGCTGGATACCGGCCCATAGTGGATTTGTAGGAAATCGCTATGCAGATGGCTTGGCCCGGTATGCGTCAGCGGGTAACGCTGAATACAGCCGCGCCAACTTGATAACACCTATCAACTGTGCAGCGATAAAAGAAGATGCTGCAGAGCACAGGACCAACGCAAGATGGATTAATGGCTTGACCTGTGCAACGACAAGAATTATCTGGCCAAAACGAGACAATTACTGTCACGCAAGAAGACTCCGAATTCCTCACATCGACTATTGCAGAAGTTGTAATGACGAAGAAGAGGAAGAGAGTGTGCACCACCTACTTTGTCACTGTCCCGCCCTATCCGAGAAACGGAGGCGTTTTCTGGGCGCAAGGTATTTTTATGATACCGATGACCTGAGTGTGAAAATTTCGGAAAAGGGTTACTTACGAGTACTTTCTCCTGTGTGATTAAGTAAAAATGAGAAACATGCCGTTTGCGCATGCAACTAGTTTCACTTGAAATTCAAGAGTTAAGGAACATTTTGTTCTGGAGGTGAAACGTAAAACTTATTATCTCGTTTCTTAACATTTCTGCGTGCTGAGATAAAAGACGAAGCGGAGCTGTTTCGTATGTAGCACAATTTTACGTTACGACACTAGAATACCGCACTCACCTACCGGAAAGCGGGTAGGTACACATTTAATTCTATCTAATTGTTAAGCATGCGATATTTCCCAGAAGAAAAATTATCCATATCTTCGTAACTGTTTCAACTACATAGAATCATAAGCTGAAAATCAACGCAAACTTTAGATGAATTCGACTATTTCTTTAGATAACCATTCTAATTTTTTTTCTCTGTGTACCTACCTACAGTGGGATTCGATCCCGAGACCCTATGATTTGGAGACCAACGCCCTACCTACTAGACCAACCAGACTCTATGAGTGATGAAGTTTGCAATTTATACATGTGCATGGCATCTTCAACGCAATTCGCACAAAATGTTATCCTAGAAAAGAATAAAATAAATATTAACTTAGTATAGATGAGCCTTTCTAAACCATTTTGTATAAAATTTATCTGAGTTTTGGTATAAATCGCAACGAAAAGAAAAGTTCATAAGAACTTTGATAAAATTTATACCATTTTTGGTATACACTGACTTTATACTTTATAAAAATGTATACTAAAATTGGCATATATAACTTTATATTAAAAACGGTATAAATAATTTTATCTTTTATCCCAAAATTTGTTACCGTGTAGGCCATTGTAAGCAATATATCCCTGCATCATGAGAGGAGCCTCCACTGTGGTTTGCATTTTGATAACCCGGAATCCGTTTTTATAGATAAACCGGACATTTTCTTTAACCTTTCGTTAGTCGCAATAAAAAATGTAACACGAATAGACGCAATGCATCTATTAGATGCCAACTTTGTCATCCTGTTTTAAGGTAATGAATATCTTCATAGGGTTTTTTTCTTCATTATCTGAATATTTGAAGCCTTGTCATACCAATAGTCAATATCAAAAGAAGAAAATCTGGTCTGTTAATAATATTTTTTTTGTTAAGAAAAAGCCTTAAAAAAATAGATTTTTTGGAATTGTCTTACATAATTGCAGTTTTACAGCTTTCTGAGCATAACTAAATTTTAAAATAGACTTCAATGATAAAACAGAGGTGTAATAGTGTAACTCTAAAAGTATTGCACTTGTAGTAAATATTTTTTTTATCGTATACTGCTGCGCCCATGTCAATTACATGTTCAAATCACTTACACGGGTGCTCGCAATGCATCTAATAGATACCCGAGCCTCCTATGTAAAGCCAAAGGACCCCACATTTTTCACTATCAGGCTAAAATGCTTTCGTCCTCGGTATACGAAGCTACTCTGAGTAAGAAAGCGGAATTCGCAATAGAAAAGAAGTTATGGTAACAAAACAATGCGAGGCATCTGTCAGATGCATTGCGTCTAACGGAAGGTTAAATATTGATTTTCTTGTACAAATGTACTAAAATAACGAGTATTTGCTAAAAAGCCTTTTTCCGAAAGTTGCAGTGGCTTGAAATTTTTCCTTTACTTTTGATGGGGTTTAAATCTTTTTATGGTTTCCCTTTATATGCGAATGTATGCAATTTTGCCTTTTTTTAGTTCTAGGGCGAAGGTGGTCGTTATTATCTGTGCCTCCGGTGGCACATTCTCCATATCCATAATATCCTTTGGGTGAATAAGGACATTTTCCATAATAATTTGGAAGATTTTTCGGTAATTATTCGTTATTCACACCGCCTTTCTGTGATTCATGGAATAGTTTTCTATTTCTTTTCTCTTATTTACTTTTGGTGTTTAATAATGAACAGTTTCCCATATGATATTAAATTAAATTGCAGCGTCTCCAACCTTTAAACCAGGGTTGAAATTTACCTCTACGAAGTCTTTAAACCAAACTTCGACTTTATCCAATTTTTCTCCAATGTTTCAAGCCACTGGACACATTTTCTACTTGGAATTCAAAATGTAAACACAAAACATTAATAAAATTATGTTTGTCAATTTTTTTTCTAGAGAAATTGGTGTACAACAAAAGATTAAAATATTAACAAAATACTTATGCCGCACCAGAAATACGCACCTATCTGTTCTCTTCTTTTTAGCAGGAGAGTGCGAAAACGGACAGGGGAAATTTTGAGCATATTTATTGCTGTTGATATGTACTTTGATTTCCTTATGAGAGATTTACCGTTATTCGCTCTAGTTAAACAAAATCAGTGTCTGGGCTGGAGAGTGTCAGATGTCAAAATACATATGCCGACCAGTGTATGATACTGGCAGTAAGCACGACAATAAGTAGCACGATGAATACATTTTATGAAAAACATCTTTCACTCGTAACATCACCATACCAAGAAATGTATGCCTTTGAAAGAAGCGTACCTACGTATACATTATGTTAATGAATTTACAAATGGACAAATTTCGTCCTGCCGCGTAACAAAATGTATACCTTCTAATGGAGCAGTTTCCATTTTTTTTTGTCGGTTGAATGCTTCTAGGCTCTCTCATGCCAACTACGGAGTATTACGTAGAGATTGATTTCTTTATAAAAAAAAAGACTTCTTGATTTTGTTAGAAACATATTTCTCGAATAATTTTACTGCAGTTCTATGGTTACAGTTGCCAAAAAAGAAAGAGGGATTTTTTAATTATTATTAATTAATTATGTTAGAGATATGTGTGAATGACACGCTCTGTGGGTCACTTGGTTGAGTCGCACTCTACGATGCTAGTAATCTAGAGGTCCAGAGATCGAATCTCGGCGTGGTGCAGGAAATATATAGTACTTGCAACATTAAATACACTCCGAAACTGTATGAAATGTAACGTTGACTCGAAGTAGCCTATAAACTGAGTGTACGCACCATACCCCACAAGGGGTTACGGTACAGAGAAGAAAAAGAATAGATATGTTTGAATACCTACAGCCACACTACGCCACTATGCTTTTTCTCCGATCCCTAAAGGAAGTTCCATTTTCACTCGGTTCATAACATAATGTGATAGCAGACTTGGGTTCCCAAGGTTTCTCGTTCAGTACTGAGCCTAGATGCTCATTTTATTAATTTTTTTTTGTGTTAGTTTTTTCTTTAAAAATTCATAACTCCATTTCTTCTTTTCTCATTTCAGATCGAAAATGGCGCCGAATATTCGGCTTTGGAAGCGCGAAGCCGAGGCAACGGCCGCGCCGATTCTAAGCACGACCCTGGCAGCGTCCGAAGATGAAAGCATAACAACAGAACCTGAAAAACACATATTCGGCCATAAGCATCATAAAACAACAACAGTGGAGTCATCGCAAGGCAAGTGCTTTTATGGCTATGATACCGAAGATATGTACGTTAATTCCACAGTAACAAGATTGACAGACATTTTAATGTAAAAATTCAGATATGCTTGAACTCTAAAATTTCTTTTCTCGAGTTGTATCCTTTGTCAAAACATAAGTGACACATGCCAGGGCTCAAATAAGATTATGTACCTACATAAAAGATAAGCAAACAGATGTCCTCCAGCCATCACATAATCAAATTATATTATGGCCGGGTTTCTGATAGCTCTTATTGAGTGAATTCAGATTGTAAGACGGAACCGGACGGGTAAACTTGCAAGACAAGACAGCTTTTGTAGTGGGAGTGGCCAGTAGACAAGCATTGTGCATTTCACATTGGCTGAATTCAAATTGTAAGACAAAACCGGACGGGTAAACTTGCAAGACAAGAACCATCGTTCTTACAATCTGAATTGCACAATGGCTGATTTCAGACTATAAGACGAAACCGGACGGGTAAACTTGCAAGACAAGAGAGCTTTTGTAGTGGCCAGCAGACAAGCATTGTTCATTTCAAATTGTAAGAACGAGTCTTACGAAAGAAAAAAATCGTGACACGATTGTTTTTCTTTCGTAGGAATCGTACGATCGATAAGACGATTGCATCTACCAATAGTTCAGGCGTTCTGCAAAGACAATTAGCGCGTGTTTTACTTGCATTTTAATCTTGTCGACTCGTCACTTCATTGTACACTAACTTTGGAGCGTGCATGGCAACATTTATACATACTTGCTGTGTGATTATTGTTTGCCGGTCCGTGTTTTGATCGGATAGTGTGAAATGATCATACGATGGTTCTTGTCGTGCAAGTTTACCCGTCCGGTCGTTTTCTTACAATTTGAATTCAGCCAATGCTTGTCTGCTGGCCACTACAAAAGCTCTCGCCGGGTGTTTGTTTGTGCTAATAAACGGACGGCGAGAGCTTTTGTAGTGGCTAGCAGACAAGCATTGTGCAATTCAGATTGTAAGAACGATGGTTCTTGTCTTGCAAGTTTACCCGTCCGGTTTTGTCTTACAATGTGAATTCTCCCATTGTAAGAACGCGTCTTACGAAAGAAAAAAATCGTGACACGATTGTTTTTCTTTCGTAAGAATCGTACGATCGATGAGACGATTGCATCTACCAATAGTTCAGGCGTTCTGCAAAGACAATTAGCGCGTGTTTTACTTGCATTTTAATCTTGTCGACTCGTCACTTCATTGTACACTAACTTTCGAGCGTGCATGGCAACATTTATATATATGTACTTGCTGTGTGATTATTGTTCGCCGGTCCGTGTTTTGATCGGATAGTGTGAAATGATCATACGATGGTTCTTGTCGTGCAAGTTTACCCGTCCGGTCGTTTCCTTACAATTTGAATTCAGCCATTCAGTACCTGTCGGCTGATTGGGAGAATTCACATTGTAAGACGAAACCGGACGGGTAAACTTGCAAGACAAGAACCATCGTTCTTACAATCTGAGATGCATAATGCTTGTCTGCTGGCCACTACAAAAGCTCTCGCCGTCCGTTTGTTTGTGCTAATAAACGGACGGCGAGAGCTTTTGTAGTGGCCAACAGACAAGCATTATGCATTTCAGATTGTAAGAACGATGGTTCTTGTCTTGCAAGTTTACCCGTCGGGTTTCGTCTTACAATTTGAATTCAGTCATTGGGAGAATTCACATTGTAAAACAAAACCGGACGGGTAAACTTGCAAGACAAGAACCATCTTTCTTACAATCTGAATTGCACAATGCTTGTCTGCTGGCCACTACAAAAGCTCTCGCCGTCCGTTTATTAGCACAAACAAACACCCGGCGAGAGCTTTTGTAGTGGCCAGCAGACAAGCATTGTGCAATTCAGATTGTAAGAACGATGGTTCTTGTCTTGCAAGTTTACCCGTCCGGTTTTGTCTTACAATTTGAATTCAGCCATTAGTCTTATCGCGTAGCAAAGACACACACCATATTTAGAAAGCTTTTCCATTGTGTTGAATGGAATTTTTGTTTATTTTGCATAGCTACGCCATATTTTGTTTGTTTAAGCCATCATCTTAGATTGAGAAAATCATTGCGCACTTTCATCCAACAGCGTAAATAAGCAAAAGATGACATAACTATGCAAAATTAACAAAAAATCAATTCAATATAATGGAGAAGCTTTTTGAATATTGTGTGTGTCTTCTCTGGGCGATAAGACTAACCATTCTATAAGATCTACGAGAGAATGGGCCTATATCTGCGTGCTACTAGTTTGTGCTTAATCGGTTCTGACAATTTATTTTTGATTTTATCATCATCATCACAAATAACAACAAACAGCATAAATGATGGGAAAATTGCAAAGTTTTGGAGAGATATTTATTTTTTTGTAGATATAGGGTGTTTTTTTTAAGCCCGATAGAACTTAAAATTGTAAAAAAATAACACAAAAAAAATTTAGGGGCGATTCAGACTCAACAAGATTTACTAAATCCTAGATTTAGTTACTAGTTGTACCATATTGTACTGCAATTTGAATAATGCAAGTACATTCTACAATGCATTTTGAATTTAATGACATACGATTTAATCTAGAAGGCGGTTTCCGAATCGATTAATCTAGTGGTTTTAGTATTTTTTTTTTTTATTCAAAAGATTAATACATTGCATTAACATTTGAAATGATTCCGGGTATATAGACGATTATGTGCTCCATAAAAATCCCGAAGTCGTCGATAACTTGCGCGAATCGACGACTGATTTTCGAAATAAAGGTACGTTGTGCTAGACGCGGCCGCACGACTGCGACTCGCTCATTCCATATAAAAACTCGTTTCTCTCTCATTTTAAAAACGAGTTTTTATATGGAATGAGCGAGTCGCAGTCGTGCGGCCGCGTCTAGCACAACGTACCTTAAAGGTTTATTTTCCTCGGCACGATCCCAGCGGCTCTAGCGACAGCGACTCGCTCATTCCATATAGAAACTCATTTTTAAGGTACGTTGTCACCGACGCGGCCGCAGCGACTCCAGCGGCTCTAGAGGAAGTCCCCTACCCCATCAGGCAGCCCGAAGCCCACAAACAAGCAAGTGCACCACGTTCACCACTCATGCGGGCATTATATACAACAAGAGCTGCGCCGCGCCGTTCATTCGACGATAATTTTCATTGCGGAGCTATGCCAAGCGATAATAAACTCAAAACGAGTTTTTATATGCAATGGGAGAGTCGCAGTCGCTAGAACCGCTGGGGCCGTGCCGAGGAAAACGTACCTTTAGAATGAGAGAAAAATGAGTTTTTTATATAGAATGTCGCTAGAGCCCCTGGTCGATGAAGATGGTAAAAAAATCTTACAGATGTAGTAAAAAAATCGCTGCACTATACAATATTTTCAAGAATTGCCTTGCCTTTTACACCACTCCAAGTGGTGCCGGAGAAGCCATGATCGGGAAAGTTTGCAGTCAGGAGGCACATACAAATAGATGACAGCGAGTAGCCTCTCGTAACTGACGGAGGCTGCGTACCAGCACACACTATGGATGTCAAAAACCGGACGGTTAGTCCTAAAACCGGTACTTTCAGAACGGTTAACCGGCTTATTTTCGATTTTTTCTCCTCCCGGTTTTAACCCGGACAGTTGTTTGTCCATCCGGCTACAACCGGAAAAAATTATTTCAAAATTCATGCAATTTTTTATGTTTTCTTTTCAGTCTGCAATTCTATCACTTATCCCCTATGAAAAATATCGTCTTCAAATTTCAGCCCTTAAATAAATTTTCAAAACTTACTAATTTGGAAGGTCAATAAAACAAAAGTAGGTCCTTCAGTTATTGTTTTAATTCTTCTATTATTTGAGAGTACCTACAATATCCCAAATTTTTTCATGTAGTCTTGAAAATGACATCGGATAAATGGCGACCCCTATTGTGCACACACTGATTATGTTGGTATGTCGGCATTGCGAATATTCTTCTTGAGGTGAGCTATGGTCCGATCGACATAAACCAGGTGTTCCAAATAAACCCATTAAAAATCGCATGGAACCAAATCTGGAGAGCGTGCCAGTTTCATTTCAGGGCTTCTGAGCTGGAATACACAATTTCAACCGTTAGGTTCCTTCGCGAAGGTAGTGGAATTCAACTTATTTTACCTGAAAGGGGACAAATGGTATGCTTTGTTAGGAACCTGGTAAAAAACGGATCTCATATTTCAGTGCCTTGCAAGTTATTTAATCAAGATTTATTTTCTAGTTGAATCATACCAGCAATAAAATGTAGCCACTGTTACTACGGATACTTTGATAAATTTAGAAGAAATCTTATTAAAACCGTTATCCATATTTCAATCAATAAAGGATTTATAAATTTTCTGACGATGCTACTTTGATAAGATGAAATGAAAAAATACCGGCGTACAGAGGGCTGTGCCCGCAATACGAGGGTTTTTTAGATTTTGGATACATACATAGTGAATAATTTTGCACATATATTTTATAGGTAATAAATAAGAATTATGCACAATATTAAAGAAATGCTTCTCGTAAATCTATTTTTGGATTGGTCTAAATAAACGCGTAGCAGAATGAAAGGCTAATTTGCAATGTATCATGGCTACACATATTAACTGGATTTATTAGCTGTAACTCCGTTACCATTACTCCAAACTGGAAAAAAGCGTCGAAATGTACCCATCAAGTTCTTCGATTTGAGTACCCATACGTCCATGTCCGATAAAACATAAAAAAAAGTCGACTTTTTCAAATCTCCGGAACACCCTGTTAGCTTTGTCCTACGAACTTCTAAGTATTTTGTGCTAACGGCTGTTACGATTCTACACATTCCTATCAAATTTCATTACGGTCGGTTAGTGGACAAATTTTTAAATCTCCGGGACACCCTGTTATCTTTGCCCTACCAACTTCTAAGTATTTCGTGCCAAAGGCTGTTACTATTCTACGCATTCCTACCAAAATACATGACGATCGGTTTAGCCGTTCGCGAGTTATTTATTGAACAAATTTGTAGATGTCCGGGACACCCTGTTATCTTTGCCATACCAATTTTTAAGTATTTCATGCCAAAGACTGCTACCATTCTACACATTCCTACCAAATTTAATGACGATCCGTTAACCCGTTCGCGAGTTATTTAGTGAACATATTTTCAAATGTCCGGGACACCCTGTTATTTTTGTCGTACCAACTTTCAAGTATTTCGTGCCAAAGACTGTTACCATTCTACACACGATCGGTTATGCCGTTCGCGAGTTATTTAGTGAACAGACGGACGGACAGACGGACAAAATCGATTTCATAAGGGTTTTTTGAAAAATCTAAAAAACCCTAAAAACAGATTTGGCTAGTGGAATATGCAGTCCGAGATACAAAAGTTGCACTGAAAATAGACAAACTACGCTTTAAAAGGCAGATATCGGAGGTCACTTGAATGTAATCAGAATTCATAAGAAAATCATTCTCATCACCTTTTTTAAAATTTGACTCTAAAATTACCAAAAAAATAAATAACATGAGTGACAGTCCACCAGTAAACTAGGGCCGCAGATGTATGGGTGACATCCAATTTCCAAGATCTAAACTGCTGTTTTGTTGAGATGTTGAGATCAATATTATTTATCCCCATAAATGGATACTTGTTGACAATCTGCGCGACATCATAAGTCGTGAGTTCGAAAAACACCATAAAATGAATTCCCTGTGCACCAATCCAACTACAAGCCAGGCTATTCTAAAATGTTCCAACAATATTTCTGCGACCGAAACTCCTAAGAAAAACATGATGTTGAAAAAATTTTGGGCTTGCCCCCCCCCCCCTGACCGAAATCCTGGCCACGCCCATGCACCCTCAGGATATCCAGAGAGGGAACTGATGTTTTATTTTTAATTAAATTAATTATTTTTAATTAATTAAATTATCTTAGAAAAAATATGATCTGGATTTAATATGCCCTATCCTGTGCAATATTTGGTCCGGAATTTGATTTGATATCAACACTGCGATTTATTAAACTAAAAAATTCAATAAATAAAAAGTTATATTTAAAAATTTTACTAATATTTTTTTTCCCCAAAATCAAACAAAACAGATAGTCTAGCAGCCACAACCGTCCCCACACAAGAATCAATGGGTGCGAAAGCGGTAGATGTAGCCGAAGAAGTAGCACATAAAATGGGTATTCCAACATGGGGTCTCGTTGCCATAATCATTGCCGTGTCTCTTGTTGTACTTGGTGTCTGTTTCTTCTGTATACGGCGGTGTTGTCGAAAGCGACGCTCGAAAGACGGCAAGAAAGGTATGAAGGGTGTCGATTTGAAATCGGTACAATTGCTTGGATCGGCTTACAAAGAAAAGGTGAGATTCTTGATTCAAAAATAATATGATTGCCTTTGATATATTTAATTTATTAAAATAAAATTATTTAGGTGCAGCCGGATATGGAAGAATTGACGGAAAATGCCGAGGAACCGGATGACGGTGAAGGCAAAAAAGAAGAAATAAAACTAGGAAAATTACAATATAAGGTAAAGTTATTGAACGTGTGTATTTTTCATATGGGTATAACTTATCAGAAATATTGAAATTCCATCGAAAAATTGTTTATCAACGATTTTAATAGTTTAACTATTTTTCATTTTCTTACAGTTGGAATACGATTTTAACTCAAATAGTTTGGCAGTGACTGTTATTCAAGCCGAAGAACTTCCAGCCCTTGATATGGGCGGTACGTCCGATCCTTATGTAAAAGTCTACCTACTTCCAGATAAGAAAAAGAAATTCGAAACTAAAGTGCATCGTAAGACACTTAATCCAGTATTTAATGAGACTTTCACATTCAAGGTAAGTACAGTGAATACTTACGAATCTTTGACATTTGTGTCACATATGTACCACAAATGTCTTGTTAATGTTGCAAAACAACATAAAAAGAGAATTTACAATTTCCATTTGATATGTATGCTTATACATGCTTATAAGCTATTATGTTATGCCATTAATGCCAAAAAGGTCAATGCTTTTATGTTTTGATTAATTTAATGAACCATACAGGAAAAATTCCCTATTGTTTGAACTTTGCCATTTTCATACAATGTAAATAATATCATTTTACTGTTTTCGTCACATTTTCTCATGTTGTGAGTTAATGTGCATACTTGACTCAAGCATCCAACTGAAATCACAAGCAAAATATGCACACAAATGGGAAGGACCTTAAGGGAATATTTTTATTTATTTATTTGAATTTCTGTGGAAGGCATGGCCTTATTACAGGGATTCTGGTGTATATACATAATATTAATAATAATTCTAAATTTTTGATTAGGTGTTTAATATAATTCAGTACATATATATTAGAGAGTGGATACTACCTTGCTAACGTCCTGGGGGTGTAAGCTGGGAAATATTTCTTTCTAGGCAAAATAAAACAATTCTCATTAAGATCAAAGAAGTTCAGATGGAAATAACGCATAATCAAAAAATAGCACTAGTGCACGGACCATTTAAAAACATAAATTTTTAAATTTAAATTCTACAAAACTTGCCACTTTTTGCAAGAAATCGTCACCGACGCTCAGGGCCGGATTTCCCATATGGGGAACCTGGGCAGCTGCCCGGGCGGCAGATTTTTAGGGGCGGCAATTTTTGAAAATATCCCTTGGTTTTTAATTCTGTGAAAAAGCATTTTGGAAACTCGAAAAGAAGTTGACATTAGACACACATTTTAATTCCATCCTTCTAATTCATTCATGTTATGTATATTCCAGGGCGCCCAATAGTAAATTCAACTGGTCGCGCGTAGTTCAGTGAGGATAGAAGTAGAAAGTATTTTCGTAACGCATTGAATTTAACTTAAACAAGGGAAGGGATCTAGCATATACGTCAGTGTCCACTTTAATAGGAAGCCTTGAGTAGCTTTTGTGTGCAATAATCAGGGATCCGGAGCGGCTCAACTTTATCACTCCGCGACCGTTCGAAGACATTATCTGACAGTATCGTTTTGTACGATATAAATGATTGAAATTTAGCGCAAATGTTGTTTAAATTATACAAATCTTCCATGTAATTAATAATTCAATACTTTTAATTTGAAAAACCTAGAAGACGACCCATTGTTACAAAAAAAAATTGCTCCACTTTCTCATGCAAAAACTGTTCCTCGCTCGCTCCGGGAGTTTGATTCGCGTCGACCCTCTCCGCTCCGGATCTGTGTAACAGCCAAAGAATTCCTGAACCTACATCTTGGACATGTATCAATACATGATTTCCCCACTATACGACTCGTCAAATGGAGGGTATCTGCCGTCATCGTCTTGACCATTACTCGTAAACTTGTATAAAAAATTTAATTTTTTGGAATAGTACATTGCCAAAAACTCGCTTTCGTACTAAACGAGTCTCTGGGACAGATTGATCTAAGAATTGGTAACCGTAGGCAGCCCATACATGGAGAATCCATGGATTCTGTGTGGGTAGCCCCAGTGTCCTTATAATTAGTAAAAGCTAGCACATATTTTCGATTTTTCTATCTTTACTCTATTTTCTTTCAATTTAAAATTAGCCGCGATTCAACTGGGATGTAGTCATAAATTGACATGACGCTAATAAACAATTTTAGTTGTTGAGGTTAGGTTATTCGTTCATGACTTCTAGAACGTTCAAAAATGAACAAAAATCTCCGAAAGTGGAAAGGTAGGTATTTAGAAAATCTTGTAAACACATTCTGAAGAAAGTCGATGTAATGGATCTGCATCATTTCAGTTTTAATGTTGTCGTCATTGGAATTTCAATGCTTTTTACAAAAAAAAAAACATGAAACTTCTCATGTACCTTCACCTTGCCCCATCACTCGGAAGCACCACATTGTCAAGCAAACAAAATTACATCGGTCACTCGCGCAAAAATATTAAACGTTCTTCTCACATACCACACCACAGCGATCGTTTTGTCTAGCATGTGTATGCGACTACTACTACTTTCAAATTTAACCAGTGGCGGAGGGCGGCTATTTAGCTACTGCCCAGTGGCGCCATAGACGCTAAATCCGGCCCTGCCGATGCTAATCAATAGAATTGAGTGCGAGAGTCACAAAGATACACCATCTAAAGTGAAAATCGAAAAAGAATCCGTTTATCTGACGATCGATTGCTTGCTGTATGGCGACTTTTAATTCAGATGATTTAAAAAGTCTCATTATTTCGCCTATCCCAGGCATAAGTGGTTTTAGGTTCTTTTTGCTTCCTTCAGTGGAAGGGGATGTTTTATTTCCCAGTTGGAAACCAACAAGGAGAAAAAAGAGGTATTATGGTGGTGGCTAACTCGGTTGAACGTATTCTTGATCATCTGAGAATCGCTAGCCCATGTTCCTGCTCAGCTTGTAAGGCATCTTGAGGTGTGGTTTGGAGTGATATAATATGTATACGAATTGTGACTTGAGTTGGTTCAAATACATATTTGAGCAGCTTCTGTTTTTATTCAGGGACCTCCACATATCTAACTGTGGTTGTACCGCTAGCGTCTGGCGGACTGAAATTGTGCCTGAGGATGGCGACGGCGATTTCGATAAGACCTTTATCAAGTCGGTAAACGGAGAACTCAGTGAATCGTAATGTTATTATATTTATAGTTAATGGCCCACGGCAGGGACGTAGGGAGGATTGTGTTTCGGGAGGGGTCCAAATATGACCGAGCTTCGAAATTATCAGTTTCTCATTTTAATTTATTTTTAATAAATGTACTCGAAGGAAAAATGACTCCGTCGTTAGAAACGATTTTCGCCTTTAAAATGTCGAAGAGTTGCTTTGTATTAATAGGTTAAACTAACCTAGCACGAGCTGGCATTCTGTAAGGTGATAGCCGGCAGACTTTCTAACTAATTCTTTCAATATAATGAAATGAAATTGGCCCCTAGCGAAAGATTTGACAGAATAGGGAAAACAAATCAGGACATGCCCCAACAAAAAAGATATTTCTATGACTATTCTTCTGCAGACGCTGTGAAGATAAAACTAATATTGCGGCTATGGAATAACTTATAATTTGTCCAATTCTGCAATATTCCAGCAACGTTGAGGACCCATGCTTCGGGTAAAGCGTGTTATTATAATTCTTTAGCAACACTCAGTACTCCTGTATGTAAATGTTTTCAAAGCATTTCGGGAGGGTCTGGACCTCTTGGACTCCTCTCCTAGTCCTTGGTAAATATTTAGCCCTTTTATAAACTCCCTATTAATATGTTTTTTGACAACCCTGAGAGTCGGTGTTGTTTGGGATTTATTTTTCCTGTTTGTGGTCTAATGCGGTAAGTCTAGCAATGTTTTAGAAAATCTAACTACTATTGGACATCCGAGGCGCAGGCATGTTCCTCCTAGAAAATCCATTCCCAAAACATTATTAGCATACGACCAAGACCAACTGCTAAAACAATAAACCGCACAACTCCTTCTGAATGTTTTTACCTTTTCATAAGTAACGAAATTGTGCAGATTATATTGACACACACCAATCATGAAATGGAGCTTCAACGGCAAAAATACAAATATCCGAATAGTTCGCCTCTGAAACCCATGTGTATTTTAAAGCTAAGGTCGTATTTTGGTCTACTAATGTCTGGAGCACTGAAAAATAATCACTTATCGGCTGAAAAAATGTTTGACCCGAAACTGGGTAAAAGATGCGAAAATGATTGCAGGAAAATATGAACACGTCGAAATTACGTGTTGTTAGTAATAACGCCCTAACCAGTCATGTTAGTATTCCAGGGTTAAACGTAAAAGGGGTTTTATGAAACATTTACAACTCACCAGTCGCAGAATTTTAAAGCATTGCTATTTTGAACTATATGTACAAAGCATTTATAAGGAAGGGGATAATTTTCATTTGCCATTCCCAGCTCTAGTGCTTGCAGTTTACTTACCTTACTTATATATAACGGTGATTAACTATCAAAATTTTTTTTGAAAAAAACATTGGCAAAGCGAAGACTTCCGCGACATCTAGAAGATTGCGAATCATTGATATAACGTGTGCAAAAAACATTCAGGCCAGCAAGGTCAGACATCGGGGTGTCGTGCTACATCAACACAATAAAAAAAAAATATTGACAATAGAAAATTGAAAAAACCAAATGTTGGCCAAAACTTTGGTTGGTAATTGGTAGAAGCCACCATCATCGATTAGGCCCAGGACCACCAAAATGCTAAGGCCGGCCCTGGCTATAGTTTTCAACAATTAAATTCGACAGAGCCATTTACAAGCGACTTTCGAATTCGAATTTCGAATTTTTTCAACAAATATGTACATATTAGCAAATGGGCACTATTTTAAATGTGATCACCGTTATCAAACTAACACCTGATTGCAACAATCCCGTCATGGGCGCCGGCTTTGAGGGGGAGATCGAGGGAAGAACATTGAACATAGATGTTGCGAATCGAGCCTTTTGTAGGCTTTTGGGACGTCATCAATTGTGTGTAGACTAAAATATTTTTTTTTTTACATTTTCAATTACATTTTATGGATGTCAAAATTATCACTTGCTTGCAGAAATAGGAAAACAACATCAAAAAAAAGTTGTTCGCAAGAAAAGAAAAACCAAAATTTTCAAACAACCTAACAACCATTTTACTGGTATTCTGCGATCTAAAGGAGGAGACTGATTGAGACTGCTAACATGAACGCTGGAATCACAAAGAGACTGCCACTTTTGCTGCACATTTTTTTTTTATCAAGACAATGTTTGATCTTAGCCTTAAGCTACTCCCAAAAAGAGCAATTTTCAACTCTCACATTTACCTACTTAAAGACAAATTATCCAGTAGACCTGATTTCGCTTTCTTCTACATTTTCATAAATTGAATCAATAAATATGAGATAAGATCGGGCTGGGATCGCATAAATTCGTAAAATAGTCTGCACTAATAAATTGTTTCAAATGCACATGTGTACTTATCCGTCATGAATCGTGTCCAAATGTTGCTAACCCTACCAAAAAATTGCGTGCAATTAAGTGTGTTGTGCACTTATCCGTGTTGCACTTATCCGTTTTGAAATGTATTGAAAATCGCATTAAATGGATGGTTCATGAAAATTGTGTGCATGTATCCGAGTTTTGCACTTAAGCGTGTTGCACTTAACCGTGTTTTACTGTACCTACATTAACATTAAAAAAGGGGGGGGGGGGGCATTTTTAATGCATTAGAGTTTAATTGAATAGTTCGGCGTTGGACTAGAAAATAAATTAGAATATTTTCATTTTAGACCTTTTTAAAAAGCTCCATAACTTTGGAAAGAATGCTAGTTCAGTCGTAAAATTTTGTATAAGTATTCACAATGAGTTCAAGACTATTTTGAGGAAAACATTGAGTCGCTCCGGTCAAGGACCCCCATTTGAATTTGTCAAAACGACATGTCCATAACTCCCCCTCCCCCCTATATGGAGCAGAGTGCTAAATTTTGGGTTGTTGCGATTGGAGGTCATAGTCACTACACCCACCAAAAATCAGGTCATTCGGATAAAAACTAAGGGTACCTCCCTTACAAATTGATCCAAGACAACTTTTTCTGCAGTTTATAAAATGAGTAGTACGTAGAACTCCTGATGCGACACTTACACTTTGTATGGGAGATACCCTTAGTTCTATATTAGTAATGGAAATGAACTACATACAGAAATGTATCTCTTGCCGTTTTTGAAATAATCTCAAAAAATCGAAAAAATGCCGCCCCTTTTCCCCCTTTCTTTAAGGTTGCAGACCACCAATCGGTTGGGATTTTTTATGCCATCATCTGGGGACCATCCCCAAGCATAATAAAAAAAAATTCCGATGTAGGATTTTTGCCGTTCGATGGCCATATTTTGGCCCAATTTTCTTAGACTATTAATGAATTTGCTAATTTGCTTTGATTTCATCGTCAATCTATGAAAACTGCTTTCACTGAACTATCGCTTAACAATTAGCGCGAGCAAACTTATTAACATGGCCGTCAATAAAAAGGCTTCTGATAATGTAGATAATTCTACTAACTCTTTCGGATGATTATTCAAATTTCCTGTTTTTTTTATTTCAAAAGTTTTTGGAATATTCTGCTAAAACAGAAGATTTTCGATTTTTCGATAATTCCGCACACACATGGTCTACCCCAATCCATTGTTTTGGATTTTCCTGCTATCAAATTGATTGACAGAGTTCGGATTCTCCGTGTATGTGCGGCCTTAGAAGTTTCAGTGACTTCATTCTGATTTCAAACACAAGAATTTCGGAAAATGTTACACTATTTTGTATAAAGACCTTTTTTCGAATATATTTTTCGAAACTCGTCACAATGTTTGGCTATCATTTGTTCCCCGTTTGGCATTGACTTTGAAAAACTAAGAAAATATACTCTCCTTCTCGATTAGTTTTTAGTTTAAGGAGCGATTCAGACTATCGATAAGAATTACTAAATCCTAGATTTAGTTAACAGTTGTACAATATTGTACTGCAATTTTAATAATGCATGTACACTTTACGATGCAATTTGAATTTAATGACATATGATTTAATCGACTCGGTTAATTTAGTGGTTTTAGTAAATTCTGTCCAAAGTGTGATTCCCCCCTCCTAATATCTAATACAGACTACGAACAAAGCCTGGTGTAGATTAAAATTAATCCAGTAAAAACCCTGATACTAGATCGAGTCATATGCCACCAAGTTTAAAGTGCATCGTAGAATGTACTTGCATCATTCAAATTGCAGTACACTATGGTACAATTGTTAGCCAAATCGAGGATTTAATAAATCATGTCGGAAGATTGTTTATTATAAATATTTATTTTTAAGGATACATATTTTCGAATTTGCATATATTTATTGTAACCATTTTCTTTCAGAGCTTACCATATGCCGATGCAATGAATAAAACACTGGTGTTTGCCATATTTGATTTTGATCGTTTCTCGAAACACGATCAAATTGGTGAAGTAAAAGTTCCACTCTGTACTATTGATTTGGCCCAAACAATTGAAGAATGGCGCGAACTGCAAAGTGTTGAAGGCGAAGGCGGTCAGGTATGATCTTATAATTGCTAATTTGCGGTCCCCTATTTTTATTTCATCAAATATATGGTTATGCTTGATCCTCGTTTTTGGTTTCTCCACAAACAGAGTAAATACAAGAAATCAAGTTTAAGTCAAACAACTGCAAAAATATGAAATAATGTTTAAGAAAAATAAGTTTTCCTGTTTTTTTTTTGTTTTGATTATTTTTTTAATATACCTATTTTAAGAATTAAGTAAGTAAGGGTCAAAAATTAATACGAAATCATTTTTAGATATCCACTCACTCAATTGAAACGTAAAAGGCTAAAAGAAAAAAAATGGTTTCGTAAAAGTGCCTTACACTTTTTCCTCCCAATAAAGTTCAAAATTTAGGAAAACAAACAAATATACAACAAATACACAATTTTCTACTCAAATAGTCGCGAACCAGGTCAGACAAATGTTTTCAAATATCGAATAGGAGATAATATTATGTATATTAATACGTTATAATTTCACACCCAGTTCAAAAGGCTAGCGAATCTGATAAATTGTTGGTAATACGAAAAAAACAGTAAAGACAAAACGAACACAGACAATATTCTCTTATCCACAGATAGTCCAAACTAAAGGTAAATCATACAGCAAAAAAGGATACAAAAGAAATTCAATGAATTTACATAGTTATTAAAAGTCAGCGCTTTCTTCCTATCAGACATTAATCTACTCAATAACAATTAGGACATCACATTGCGCAGTCAAGATATGCTTCTCATTTAGATACACACACTTGAATCTCTTTTTCCTTTCATATACTCTTCTTCTTCAGCGTTTCAGCGAAAAAAAAACAAATGCGTTAGTCTTTTTATAATATCTTTCTCCTTCGCTAATTTATATAGAACAGAGAATTTTTTTTATTCAATTTTCTTATTATATACAATTAAATATGCGATTTTTCATCATAAGTATTGCAGGCAGCATTATAATTTCATTTTCATCATTCGAATTGTTTAAAGAACTTCCTATATACATACTATATTTACTTATAAATAAAAACCAAAATATTGTATTAAAAACAATAAAATTGAATTATATATTTGAATGATCAAAATCAAATCGAGTTTCTTTTGCTATACATATATAAAAACTTTGAATTTTTCTCAAGACTTTTTCGGAATGCGTTTTTTCACAATTTTTTCTTACTATTATCTTAAAAATAAATTAAGTACAATTTTTAACACAAAAGATATCAGTATTTATAAAATATTCATTGAATAATGTACATTTCCATTTTCTGCTATATTTATTCAACACACACATTCAAGAAGTGCGTATAGTAGTGTGCCTTTTTATCACCAACAAAAGCGATCAGAGTTTCATAATAAGATTTTTGAATGTGAAAAATGAAATTATTTTTTTGACACCACCCACTTACACACACACACACACAATAGGTATACAATATATAGCTGAGTTTTGAATTGGCCGCGTTTTACAGTCAACCCGTTAGAATGCTTTTTGAATATTTTTTTTTTTTTGAAAATCTCAACACTTTTATACTTTTTCTTTTTGTTGAGAGAAAGGATATGATAACAGTTAAGTAATTTAAGGAAATTCATAGCATTTTCATACACCATTTCATAGACAAACAGATAACTTTCATGACTTACTGAAAGGATATAAAATTATAATTATTATTTGTAGAAAAAAAATAAAACGATGCGAGTTAGTATATATATTTATATTTCCGGTGATGGCCTTTTTAAAGTCAGATCTCATTAAAAGCTCCAAAACGCTGTCTTCTCCAAGCTCAGGGTTTCCACCCGTTGTTCTGGCGGTAATGGCTGAGGTTACAAAACAAAACAGTTGCGTATATATGTAAATGTCCCTTTTCATTTCAAATCTACCGACCGTTACGTATCAGAAATTTATCTTTACAATCAGATCCCTAAAGCGCCACCTTGCGGTTTATCACTTAGAAATTTACCATCTGACAATTGAACCGCGATTTTCGGTCCTCATTTATTTATTACACTATTTAAACTAGAACTTAAATGCAACTGAATTTCGTTTGAAACTGGAATTTTAAATTCACGAAAAAAACCTATCAGCTGTGAAGTGTTAATTGTCATATTTTTCACTTTCCGAGAGATGACGGTAGGAAGACCTAATCTGATCCTATATGTCGTTTACAGAACAGAATAGAAAACATGCGGCACAGTTTGCGGAGCATAGGCAACGTTTTGTTTCGTAACCTCACCCAATGTCTGACTATACAGGCTGGCACACGGGAGCATACTGACGATTTTTAAAATTTCGTAGGAAATCTAAAATGCATATATCCTAAACGACTAAGCACAATTGAGCCACTCCTGTAACAAAAATTCATGTTAAAAATCGGTAGCCGTTTCCTTTGCTAAACTGGAGTCGTTTTCTTAAAAATCTTTGCAACTGATCACTTTAATACGGCACAGTGGTCGTCAAGGTAAGATAGGGGGGACAATGTCCATGCTCGAAATAGAAACTCAAAAAATGTTTTTGTTTTTTCGTGAAAAAAAAGTGAAAAATAAATTCAAACTAAACTTTTTTTATGATGCCCACACCAACGGGCGAATTCACGCCGGAAAATCCGGTCCGTCGATATTTTTGGAATCCTTGAGTCCAGCGAAACGATCAAGGTGTCGCTGGACTCGCAACAAAATTCACTAAGGTGGCGTCGGAGCATCTTTACTGCGCAGCTCACAGGGGCGGCGTCAGGAATAACCGAGATAAGTACAATAATTCACAAAATGTATGCTTTTGCTAATTGTCAAACTAGATGTCGGTCACAGCAATTTCACGATCAATTTCTTACTATGCACTTTTGGAAAATCATCGATATCTCTGCAATTTTTCGGCCGAGCGATACGATCGGGGTGTCGCTGGAATTGCCACAATAGTACAATTTCTTTAAGCCCGAAGACCGAGTTAAAACTTTCCTTCCTTGGAATTCATGTTTCCATAAATGTTATTTCTCTTACTCATCCACTGATACCATAAAACAGTTCATTCTTAACAAAACTAAAACTTGAATGCTCAATCGGTCAATACCTAAAAAACTCATTTCAAATCTACATCTTTTTTGGGTACACCAACATCGTCAAATAAATTATTTTAATAAAAAGACTAGCGAATATTCGCGGCGGAAAAAATACTACAAAACTGGCGAATGTCCGCGTTGGTGTGGGCATCTCCATACAACGCAGTTTGTTACAATTTTGACGCAGCGGGAAAATTCGCTGACGCGCCGGTGTGGGCATCACTTAAGTAAATCGGTAAAAGTCAATATGTACAGCTTCTCAACTAGGTATTTAATAAGAATAAAACATTTTTTCCCATTTTGATAAGTCTTGCTGCAAATTTTTACTCAAAAAAGGGCGGAGTGGGAACTTGAACCATGTGGCAATCGTCCCTTGAAACACATGTCGTTTCGGCTATTTTTTTTTTTTTTGAAGGTAAATAAAGTTAACTTCATCCGATTCGTATCTGACTGAAATAATTGAATAGACACAAATTACAAAATGCACTCAACTTTGGGGAGAATTGTGCGCCAGAATATGCTCTATATCTGGTTTAAAAATCACTACTTTCCAAAGCTTTTTTTGGGACCTTCGGGCCACTGTATCTTCCTAAGGGTAACAGCCATGACTCTCAATTTTCCAGATAAATTTGCGCAGACAAATTTCGAAAATTTCGATTTGAAATTATAAAAATGCGATTATTGCGCTTATTATTACAGCTAAGGGGGTCAAAGTTTGTACTTTTTGGGGAACCTTTAGACCAGTGGTTCTTAACCTTTTGCACATAAGGGACCATTTGATAAAATTCGTTAGTTGTCGCGGTCCACCAAATTTTAAATGTGTAAGGAGCCATTAAAATCATGAAATCTTCTTCCGAATACCATGTCTTGCGGTGATCGTGGTCGCACACCTCGGTAATATCAATAGGGAAACTAATGGAACTAATTCAGTTAAAGAGTATTCTGCTATAGTTTTTACGTGACCATGCAAAATATGACATAACTATGCAAAGTTAACAAAAATTTAATTCAAAAAAATGTAAATGCTTTCAGAAAAAAGCGTCTTGTCTATACAATAAGACTAACTACTAGATAGGATGTCGAGAAATCGGCCCCCAGAGATAGCTCATAATTTTTAAACCCGAATTTTAATTTATTACATGATAAAGCACTTCGTTACAGTTCTTAATGGAAGAAAAATGATTTTACAGATAAATTCTTATATAGAATAAGGATTGCATGTCCACGATGAACAAAAAGACACATGTCGAAAAATTTTTAGCAGTGCCACTGAAGATCAATAATAGCTCAACTATCTTAATTCAGCAATGTAAATTACCATAATAGGCTCTGGGCACAAAAGAATGTAAACTGCATAAACATTCCTATCAAGCTCTCGGTCGTCGGTCTTCATTTTCTTGGTCCGCTCAGTTATCTTATATTATTAACTACGCTATTATAGCGTTATTTCGTTAAAACTATAAAGATGTTACCACTGTTCTTACGGAGTGCTACGGTGCTACAGCCTAGAAAACTCCGATATTTTGCACAAGCCGGAAGATGTTTTTTTTACATCCAGAGTTCTGTGGTTCCGTGGAAATTGCATTACTGAGGGGATTAACATGCCAACAAAAAAATTGTTGACGGTATTTGATCAATCGTCCGAAATCCTTATACCATCAATAGAGTACATATCCCTACAATAATATCTTCTTCAAAATCGATAATCGTAAAAAATCTCAATGAAAACAGTCTAGAACGATTTTTATAATGGTTAAATGGATTTACCAATAACCATGTTTCGTGAGTATCGGGATGCCATGAGGTCTGAAACAACTTGCTCTGCCAAAAACTAATTCCGCTCTACTACTAACCTTCGAGTTTGTTTTGAGAAAGGAAAGATTGAGCTGCGTAATATCGGAGTTTCTCCTTAACGCATTATGTGAGAGCCAGAGCGAAGGCTTCGCGGACCACCTACACCCAGAGAAAAACATCCCATAACCTGTTAATGGGACTCCTATTAACTTTTCGCCTCGGCTATTATAAACAAGTTAATAGTTTTCTCCTATTAGTTTAATGAGATTATAAACCATTGAATTTCTAATAGGACGTATATTTTAAACTAATGGGATTATCTAATAAGATTGATTCAGATTAACAGTTAGTTGCCAATATTTTAAAACGTATGCTTATGCATTATGATTAGAGATACGGATAATTCGCAAAAAAATTAAATTTCGCATAAAAAATTTCTGAATATTGGAAATTTTGCAAAAAATCAATTCAAATGCAAAATCAATCTGAGATGGAAAAATATTTTCTCTTAACTGATTTTTTGGAAGAAAATTAACTTTTTCGTGGAAAAAGTACAAATGGGTGGATTTCGCATTTACTTTTTAAAACAGCAATTTTCGCTGAATTCGCTATTTTGTAAATTTGAAATTCGGGACTTAATTATGATTTTCATTTTCATACTCCCGTGTATTTATATACAATTTTATATGTACAGTGATGGAATAAAATATTGTTCACCTAAATTTTATTTCAAAAGACCGCGTATACTATTTTAAAATGGCGTAAGATTTTGTTTAACTGGTTTATTAGTTCAATTCACACATGTAGTGATTTTTTTTATTTTATTTATTTAATAATGGTCCATTTTTGAACACTGGATTCCAACTTGTTTTTACTAACGTTTAACCTTTTCCTATTTAAACCCATTTCTTCACTGAAATGAATAATCAACATCTCTCCTGTCGTGTTATTGAGGTAACGGTATTTTCAAAGGGACATCCTATAAAATTTATATGAAATAACTATTATCCTAATAAGAAAAAAATATTGTTTTAATAGGGTGCCCCATTATCCATATTATAGTATAAACTATAATTTCAATGGGAAAATCATATTAATTTAATGGGATGTCCTTTCATTGAGGCAATAGGATAACATGATTGCATTAATAGGATATCGTTTAACATTAATAGTATAATATCACTTTGATTTAATAGTTCGATCTAATTATTTTAATGATGTTCCATCCCATTGAATTAATGGTATCCTATTAACCCAATAATGGGATTTTCCCATTGACTAAATCCAATGGGATAAAATGGCTAATTCCTATTGGTTTAATGGGATTTTTTTTCTCAGTGTAGGGTCGCCTCAGGGACCACCAGTGGTCCGCGGACCACCGGTTAAGAATCGTTGCTTTAGACGAATGTATTTACCAAAAGTGGATAGCTAGGACTCTTAACTTTGCAAAGAAACATGCACCGGAATATGCTCTACGTTGGGTATCAATACCCAATTTTTCGAAAATTTCGATTGAAAAACATATAAAAAAGCGGTTATCTCGCTTATTATTGCAGCAAAGTTAAGGTGACCAGATGCCTGAATAGTCAATGCTGTACATACTACCTATTGGTGAGATCCGGTTTAGAGACAAACCCAAATCCACTATGGGAGGATTTCAAAAAATCGAAAGGAAATTGACGTTAGGGTTTCAGCGCTAGTAGCTGCTAATCGCCGCAAAATGACTGAAATTTCCATGACACGAAACGAAATTTGTGGAATAGCTTTAAGAATAATCAACTCAGTTGTTTGTTGGAGCCAAAATTATGTCCTCGTTCGAAAAACAATTGTCTTGATTTTCTCTTATAACGACATCAATCATGTTAAAATTTTCTTGAAATTAAGGCATATGTCTAAATGTTATTATTTAATCGGATTTATATTGGAGAACTATTTTGTAACATTTGATTACAAAACATCTCCATTGACTCCTGTTGCAGTGTGAAAACCGATCAAAAACTAAATAAAGTTTTGTCAATCTCTGGAACTTAAATTCACTGATTAGGGTCCTTTCTTCCTCTAATTATGTTTAAGTGCCGAAGGGGTTAATTGCAAATTAACTGTGGCTCAGTTACAATCTGAAACTAGTGGGAAAATTGTGAAAAGGAATACAATTTTAACCATCCCAGGAACCATTTTCCGCTGCCCTTATTTTGAGGGACAAGCTTTCTACGCTAATAAGTCTTTTTGTAGGTACCTTCGGAATAGGACAAATATCAAAATTCGGGGGTTTGTATATAAATCAACTATACCTTCGATGATACCCAACCATTCCAAGTTCATTATTTTGACACATTCAGCTTTCGACGATAACCAAAAAAATACATAACTGTCTTCTATCGCCTTACTGCCAGCTCAGATCTCGTATAATGTGGAAAACTATTCGAAGTAAGAGGTACAGTCGCCTCTCGTTAATTCGAACCTCGGTAATACGAATTTTTCGATAATCCGAACTAGTTTACCTGTCCCTTCGATAAATCGAAAAAAAGAGCCAATTTTGTATGAAGTTGTATACACTCGATAAAGCGAAATGATTTCGTTCAACTGAGTGATCGCTAGCATTTTATAATTCGAAATTTGCGTTTAGCAACTCTTTATAATTCGAATTTTTCCTGAAATGTTTCTGTTGCTGTCTTTTTAGGGCTAATTGTGAAAAGATTACACATTTTCTTCTCTTTTCATTGTTAACTTTCAAGTGAAAATGATTTCGAAAAAGTGCACGTGCATATCCGTAGATGTGAAAAGACAAATTATCGCGGCAGTGGAAAATGGTGATAAAAAAATATGTGGCAACAAATTTTCAGATTTGAGCATCTACTACTATTTTAACAAAAAATAAAAAAAAAAGTTTGAAAACCACATTACATTAAAAAACGCATAAGAATGCGATAAGGTATCCTATATTATTATTTATTATTAAATTTTGTATATCTCCAGTCGATCACAAAATAAGAACAAGAATTGTTTCGATATTTTTTTATAAATTAACTTTAGCTTGACTATTTAATCTCATGATACGTTTAGGATCTATATAGTGCTGAAAAATAGTTTTCGCTTTATGTTGGAACAAAATTTTATTACAGGTGAAAGCACACTCTTAAAGGAAAGCCTTTAATATGGTTGAGGCAGTGTCGCGAAAAAATTTTCCGGTTGGAGGAGCTTTGCTGAATTGTGAAATAAATTATTTTATTTACATAGTCCTTTTTTTCGATAATTCGAACACTCAATAATTCGAAGTTTTTTCGTTGTCCCTTGGGCTTCGAATTATCAAGAGTCGACTGTAGTTGGATTGCTCATGAGGTTTCATTGTGTGAATTCGAGAATGCTGTACATTTTGCTGTAAGGCAAATCAAAATGCTGTACGTCTGTCAGCTTAAGCCAAGTTTTTACTTTATGGGACCTTTGGGCGACTCGTAACTTCCAATTGGTTGTAGCTATGACTCTTAACTCAAGTCTTCCAGACTCCTACTATTCAGCACACTGCCCGAGTCTTCAATTACATTACTCTGCAAATTTCTACCCGACAGGGTCATATCGAGATTTGGCTAACAGCTCTGACTGTACTCTCTTGGCATTGTTAAAATCACGCATTAACGAAAGTATACGAAGAACATCAAAACAACTGAAAATTTTAGCCAAAAAGAGATCGGTCGATTATTGCAGTTAATATAATGCGAAACATCGAAAAAAGGTGACAAGCTGAAGTGTGAGAATTACAGGGGCATTTCATTAGTTTGTACGGTCTATAAGATATTATCGAAAATTCTTGAAAAGAGAATTAATCCGTACGCAGAACGAATCATTGGCGAGTATCAAGGCGGCTTCAGACCTGGTCGCTCAACGACCGATCAGCTTTTCACAGTGAAGCTACTACTCCAAAAGTGCTTTGAATATAACATCGACGTATACCAAATCTTTGTCGACTTCAAGCAGGCATACGACAGTATCGATCGAAGTGTACTGTACAACATTATGCTGAATTTTGGTATTCCGGCAAAGTTAGTGCGACTCACAAGGATGACGATGACTAATACCGTCTCGCAGGTCAAAGTGCAGAACCGACTCACTGACCTATTTGAAACTCGTACTGGACTCAAGCAGGGCTGGCGCCGACGCTCTTCAACCTGGCTTTGGAGTATGTAATTCGAGCCATGAATACGGACAGCAGCGGAACGCTACTCATCAAGTCGACTCAAGTAGTAGCGTATGCCGACGATATCAACATAATGTCTTGAAGGTTGGGTGATGCAGAAAGCCTTCTGCATAACCTCAATAACGCCGCAAAGGAAGTTGGACTGCATATCAACGAAAGCAAAACAAAGGCCATGATGCAATCGAAAACAAGGACCTTAATATCGAGTATGTAGACAACTTCAACTATCTGGGTTGTAACTTATCAAAGGACGCCAACGAAACCGACGAAATTAAGCGACGGATACAAGTAGCCAATAAGACATATTTCTCGGTCCTCCCTATAATTAATTCGAAACTCGCGCACAGGAACACGAAGCTCCGCGTGTACAAAACGATTATCCGACCGATTATGGCTGCGAAACATGGACCCTTACCCAAGCCTCCGAAATTTTGCTAGACCGATTCGAACGAAAGGTCCTTCGGCGAATTTTCGGGGCCGTTCGCGAGCGAGACCAGTGGCGTATCCGGTACAACCATGAGTTGTATCAATTGTACGATGAGCTGGAAGTATCGAAAATCGTGAAGCTTCAACGTCTGCTATGGGCGGGGCATGTACAACGGATGGACGACAATCGCATGCCAAAGAAAGTTATGAACGCACAACGAATTGACGGAGCGAGGTTGCGTGGACGACCGAGAGCTCGCTGGGAAAACTCCGTAGGTGAAGACGCCCACCAGCTGCTGGGCTTCCGAAACTGGAGGACAAGGTCACGTAACCGCGACAATTGGAGGTCAACGATTCAGGCGGCCAAGGCCCGACGTCGGGCTATCGTGCCACATTGATGATGATGATAATGCGAAACGTGGGAGCAAGCTACCTAAAACTGCAAAAGTTTAGTGATGAAAACGGGCACCATTCCTTGTTATGAATATTTTTTAAAGAGCGTCGTCTTAATTTCTCAATTGTGGTTAAGTAGCAAAATAATCTATTTGAATTTTAGATTTTTTTATGACATGTTGAAAATTGTCGTTCCATCATGATTTTCTAATGGATTTGTTAACGTTGTTTAAATAGCCTCAAATTTGCAGGTGATAGGGTATATGTATTAACTTTAACATGTTGTTTGTTTCCGAAACTCGGCCGCGCCCGAAATTAGTCTACGTATCAGATTTTTTTTCACTAGATATCTACGTTTTCTTATGCCTTCCTCTAACGGCAGGCCCCGTAAATATACAAAGAGCATCCGTCTTGTTGAGTGCATAAGGCATGTCATTAACTAATCCGTTTCCTAGTCTTCAACATTTTTTTTTTGTATTTTAATTTGGTGTCTAAAAGAAAAACCTAACGGGCATTGTGTCCAAAATTAGTATAATAATAATATATCCTTTCACATAGTCACCATCACAAAACAATCTTAAGTTAAGCGAATCCATATGGAAAACATAACACTTAGTCATTATCACAAGTGAAATAAGAACCCAAAAGCTATTTGAAAAAAAAAAAACATAAAAAAAAATTTGCAAATATTTTCAACATCTTATTGACTCAAAATTTATTTTTTTCTCTTTTTTCCTCATATTTTACTCTGCTGTGCTTACGCCTGTGAATGGTTGTGTCTTCAAAAATTGATAACATAATTATTAAAAAAAACAAACTTTCAAAACGAAAAAATATCAAATTACAAAAAAAAATCGGTTATTCAAATAAATCGTAAAAAAAAACGAACAAACCAAAAATTTAAAAATTAAATACGTCAAATTGACTAAATTGATCCCGGAATTCGGCCGAAACAAAATTTAATAAAAATCCGCCCATAATATAATCGGACTAATTAATTGGCATAATTCATGATTAAAAACCCCCTCAAAAAAAAACAACAACAAACCGTTCAACCAATTACAAACATTTTACAAAATTTTGCATGCTTCGCTTCTAATAAATTGAAAAATATATATTTATATATATCTTTTATAAACCATCATATAAATGAAATGTATACTACTCGTATATTATATCAAATCGTCATAAAATCGAATTTTTACATAAAACAAAAATTTATTACAATATTATGAATTTCAAATCTCATTCACGTAAGTATCTTTCAAATTTATTTAATTCATATAAACTATTTATAATGAGAGAGAAAGAAAAAATATATTATTCATTTTAATTATATTGCCATATAGTATATCGTTTTATGTGTTGTTTTTTTGTCAAATTAATTTAAATTTGTTATCAAATATGATTTATACACATTTCATTGTATTTTAGTTTTATTTGAAATGTTTCATCTCATTTCGGGGGTGCATCAATTGAGCGTGTATAATTGGAGGAAAACTATTTAGATAATATTATATAAGAATGCGAAAGCTGGTCGTATTTTTATATAAGCATTGTGTTTTATATTAAATTTTTTAGCAAAATCGACAGATAACAAAACTACTGTAACCGTTACAAAATTATTTCATGGGAATACCGTTGTCATTATCTCATATACACAAGACATTAAATTGTGTAAATTAAAAAAAAATATATAATTACAGTTTGCTTTGCAAGCATGAACCTTTTTTAATAGAGCTTTGAATTTCTTATAAAACATAACCTATTTGTATCTATAGTTTGGAAATAGTATCATTAGTAATGGTTTTGGTTTACCTTGTAAAATATGAAAGGCAATTATAATTTTGAATGTTTTAAGAACAGCTTTGATCTATGTATAGAATAAAATTGAAAATTGAGATGATTGTGAAATTTAGAGCTTCGAGGCTGCATTTGTAGTTGTAGAGTTTCTTAGATCCAGATTTTTTTTCTTTTGCTTAAAACATGCATTCGTATAAAAAGGCAAAGTATTTTTATTGGGACCCCATAAAAAAATTATTAGGGTTGATATGTAAACGATTTTGCCAGAATACGAATTGTATATTGCAAAATTTTGCGAGTAGATTTTGCAAGTGATTTATTGTATACATTTTACTTAGTATGTAATTAACTGAAATAGGTAAAAAACATTACACTTTACAATTGAAAGTACTTTTTACTCCACTCATCTGAACATAACAATTTGAATTAGAAATTTGACTCAATATTAAGAGAACATAGTAGTTTTATTAAATAAACTCATATTGTATGTAATAATCAAAAAGATTCATTGAACAACACGTCAGCATTTTTCAATCAAATAATTCTTCATAATTGAAATTTGTATAACCTTCGCTTTCCTACAAATAGCAGTGTTCGGAAAAAAATCTTAATAAATAACCTACGTTTTTTGTAATTGTTCTTAATTCCTTTATGGATCTATAAAATCCATATTTGGCAATAATACAACTGTCAAAACAATGTTCCTGCTTCTGACCAGGGATTTGCTGCGGCCCAATTTATTGGTTCCGCTTCCGATCCAACAAATTTAACATCGCTTCCATTCCATTTCATAAAGCACTATTAAGAAAATTGCATAAGAAACCGCAAGCTCTGTGGGCTATTCTGCAAAAGGTTTCATTTACGTGAATAAATAAATTATAACAAGAACTATTTGAATTCTTAGAGCCGGATTTCCCATATTGGCAAGTGCTCGGGGCGGCATATAATGAAACGTTCATACCTTCCATTGATTTGAAGTTCTCTGAAACACTTCTATTTTGAGATCTCAAGTTCCCATTTACAATATTTAAAAAAAAATGAGACTCTGCTGAATCAGTCGCTTTGGTAAGGTGGCAAACCTAGATAATTACCGACAGTAGGCTTTCAAATTTAGCTGCCCTACAGACTCTACAAGTCTAAGCTTCCTTATTTTTACAATTGGCGATGAAAAATCATTAAACCTAGAATTCCAAACTCCGAATAACTGCAGTTTTCACTCAAGTTGTGCTACTTCAAAACAGTGAAAAAGATTAAATTTTGGGTTAATACAGAAAAAACTCTCCGATAGGAGTAAGTCGATATTGATGTCTTCCATAAAATGAGCGGGACGGTGTCACTTGAGAACTGAATAATGGATTTGCATGTATGTACTATCATTTTGATTTTCCACCAATTTTAATTACTCGATTGACATCCATCGTTTCCCGACAGACTCAATGTTCATAAGGTGGAACTAGTGTATGAAATTTAAAAAAAAAATACAGTTTAGATTCTACCTGACGAAATATATCTTTCTCTAAAAGGGCTTAGAATTTATACTGGGATATTAAACAGTAAACACGAGAATTTTGCTAAATTATACATACCTAATCGGTCCTTGACAATTGTATACCCATGTAACAGTGAATTCGGGAAAAGACGTCAAGGGAGTTAACAGTGAATTCAGGAGATCAAAATTGTTTATAACGTAAAAAAGGCATTTCTGATGAGGCGATGGTTCACCGCTAACTATATAACACATAATGGCCCGATTTAATCACAAAGTTTCAATTTTGGAATTGTCTCAGCAAAGATATTTGTGAATCTTTGATTTAGTCAATTTCAAATTATTATGTTTGTGAAAATTCCACCAAATCTAAAAATTAGTATTTGCGTGTGTGAAGTAACTAACATAGAAGCACCATAGCTGCTTTGGCAAATGCCGCCATGATAGAATGATGGCTAACATCTCTCTCCAGAGTTGTTTTCTATGTACAGTAAAACTTCGTTATATAACGCTCTTCTGGGGTTGAAGCCAAAAAAGCGCAATAACCGGGAAAACGCTTAAGCCGGGAAGTCCAAGAAAAATACTTCATAGACGCATATACCTTTTAGGTGACAAAATTTATTATTCGATTGATACATGGAATGAAATAGTAAGGAAATTGCAATCAATTGATTACTGGTTTAAAAAATAACAGATATTTGTTTTGGTTTTAGACTGGCATCAGACTTCAGTAATACTGAGGTTTTCAATTTATTGAAAGATCCTTCCTCTATGTCCATGATATAGGCAAAAATTGCTCGAATCTTCTCTTTATTGCAACTAAGACTGCAAATGTTTTTGGCATGCTTGACGCCTCTTTCTTGTTCTCTTCGGTGTCGACGGATGCTGATGCAATTACGAGATCTTCAATTATACTTTCAATTATTGTTGTTACATATATCTTTCCCTTTTCCAGGAAATTGAAACTTGATGTGAATTAACGAAACAACTTATGCATCATGGTTTTGTTTGTGATAATTATAATGTAAAGATACACTACATGTGCTCAATGAATTTGCCAATATAAATTGTTTTAAGAAAATTAGACTGGGAAAGAGCGTTAAGACCGGGGAAATAGTAACGTTATAACGAATCGAAATTTCCTGTAATAAATGCTAATGGGACCGGGACCGAGAAAAAAGAGCGTTATAGCCGGGAAAGCATTATATCCGGGAGCTTTATAATGAAGTTTTACTGTATTATATACAATTGTCGACGAGGATGGAGAAAAAGCTTGCTAGACGTGTTTTTTGTTCGGGAAGTACATACTTTGGGAAATTGAACAAATTTGGCTGATGATTTTGGCTGATGAAAAATATGAAGGACTTCCTTTTCGAAATTAGAATTTTAACGTTAACACTAGCAAGCTCAGAGAAGTCTCAATTAACCCTAGATAACCAACGTTATTCTTTCTACTCTTGTAACCAATGTTTTTTAACCTAAAGATCCATCAAATATATTGAAAGCGGTTCTAACTATAGAAATACTATCATTATTTTTACTAAATGTTAGACCAAAAAGTATCAGTGTTTGGTTTTTTATTTTATTTTAAAGAAAACTAACCGCTCACTTTTTAAAGGCATTTGACCTTATCACTGTAGCAAAATAAGTTGCACAGTACAAAATTTGGTCGTTTCGACCTGCAGTACTTTTGTTTAGCGATACTCAACTCCTCACTAAAGCTGCAAATAGGTCTATTTTTGATGATATCGATACTTAACAGATTCACCTCTTAGGATGCGAAAGGACACAACCAGGGGCGAACCCAGAAATTTATTTCGGGGGGTGATTTGTATTTGCAAAGTGGCTCATGAAAACCAACGCTTTAAGTCTTCTTAGACCTTAAAATTAAGAGTGCTCATATACTGTCCGATCGATTGACCAATCGATCTGACGCCCATACAGCACATACACTATGCAATTTATCGCGCAATCTGAAATGACAATCTCGCGGTTCACATGAGACAACACACACACACATAGCGAAAATTATATATTTTGTGGCGATGGAAGATCCATTGCTACTTTCGATGGAGAATGGGCCTGTCTAGAAACTCAATTTTCGTTCGTCTTCGTCACTTTGACAATTGAAATTTGGGAGGTCTGCGCTATTTAAGAAAGGTATTAATTCTTGAACACGATTGCAAATGTTGAATATGTCAACAACTCACCATCTATTCATAATATTAACGAAAGAATTGATCATTAATCTGTCCTGAACAAAGCCGCGACACACATCTAACGATAAATAATGAACAGATGTGGATAGAATGGAGCATTCGTCTCTTCTGATTACTTGACGCAATCAGTTATGTTGAAAGTAGGAACGGACCTTGAAGACGAAAGGGAAGACAAAAGCGCGCAAGTGTGGATATAGCCAATGACCGCCACAACCACAACATGAAGAATGACCACTGGTTTATGTCAATAAATCAGCAACTGAAAACACATGATTATCATGACAGATTGTATGAAAAATTGCGTGGTAATATGTTCCACACGTCCAATAAAAAAAAATGGATTAGATGGTCACATACACCTTCCAATTTATCGGGCAAGCAAAAAATTGCTTCAATCGGTTGGAAGGTCTATGGGCACTTTAAAACGATAGTCTGACGTCGGGCATAGTGAAAGTCATCACTTAGGTATTTGATTGTGTGAATTTTATTCATACCTATAATTTCCATTTTAAAATTTCGGGGGGTGTTTCATCCTCCAAATCCCCCCCTTGGGTTCGCCCCTGGACACAACAATTGAGTGGAAGAGCAAAAAGCAGCAACCAAAGGAAATATCAATGGTAGTCGAAACGACTAACATTGGTTATGCAGGGTTAATGACAGCAAAAGCCCCTTACAAAATGGCAGTAATGATTTTTTCGTCCAGGATCTTTACAGATCGAGTTATTATATTATAAATATATTATTATTTTCTGAAACTACATAAAATTTCCAATAAAACGACACCTCGCCCAATACGAAGTTGGTCCTATCTTCCGAGATAAACCCGTTAACAAAAATTTTAAAATCGGATTTCATCTATTTTTATCATTTGATTTTTTAATGCAAACCCGATTTTAAAATTTCTTTAAATTTTGAACGGGTGTATCTCGGTAGATACCAGGAACTTCATAACGGGCGAGGTGTCGTTTTATTGGAAATTTTATTAGTTTCAGAAAATGAAGTCATATCTTGGATGAAATGTTTGGTGGTGTAAAAAATTTTGATTTAGCTCGGCAAGTCGGGCATT
This sequence comes from Microchrysa polita, assembly GCA_949715475.1. NCBI lineage: Eukaryota > Metazoa > Arthropoda > Insecta > Diptera > Stratiomyidae > Microchrysa > Microchrysa polita. Next base: position 17,387,472 of record OX454415.1, read on the forward strand.
TTTCCAAAAAATGCTAATACATTGTAACGGTGAAAAATAGAGGAGTCCCGTTGTACATTAATTTTCCCCAAATGAGTCACACTACCTACCATTACAATATTCTCCACCATGAATGGGACACCCAGTATAGAGTATATGTATTATTAATCAGTGTGACGAGAGAAATCGATGGAACTATGTCCGTCTGTCCGTCTGTTGCAACGCAAACTAGTCCCTCAGTTTTGATGCTATCGAGCTGAATTTTTGTATAACAGTTTCTTTTTATGGTACGCTGTATATGTCGGAACGAATGGAATCAGACCAGGGGCGAACCCAAGGGGGGGATTTGGGATATGAAACACCCCCCCCCCCCCCCCCCCCGAAATTTTAAAATGAAAATTATAGGTATGAATAAAATTAACACAGAATAACTTTATTGATAAATCAAATATCTAAGTGGTGATTTTCACTATGCCCGACGTCAGACAATCGTTTTAGAGTGCCCATAGACCTTCCTACCGATTGAAGCAATTTTTTGATTGGCCGATAAATTGGAAGGTGTATGTGACCATCTAACCCATTTTTTTTATTGGACGTGTGGAACATATTGCCATGCAATTTTTCATAAAATCTGCCATGATAATCATGTGTTTTCAGTTGTCATTCTTCAGTGGTCATTCTTCATGTTGTGGTTGTGGCGGTCATTGGCTATATCCACACATGCGCGCTTTTGTCTTCCCTATCGTCTTCAAGCTCCGTTTCCACTTTTAACAGTGAACTGATTGCGTCAAGTAATCAGAAGAGATGAATGCTTCATTCTACCCACATCTGTTCATTATTTATCGTTAGATGTGTGTCGCGGCTTTGGTCAGAACATATTAATGATCAATTCTTTCGTTAATAGTATGAATAGATAGATGGTGAGTTGTTGACATATTCAACATTTGCAATCGCGTTCAAGAATTAGTACCCTTCTTAAATAGCGCAGACCTCCCAAGTTTCAATTGTCAAAATGACGAAGACGAACGAAAATTGAGTGTCTAGACAGACCCATTCTCCATCGAAAGTAGCAATGGATCTTCCATCGCCACAAAACATATAATTTTCGCTATGTTGTGTTGTCTCGTGTGAACCGCGAGATTGTTATTTCAGATTGCGCGATAAATTGCATAGTGTATGTGCTGTACGGGCGTCAGATCGATTGGTCAATCGATCGAACAGTATATGGGCACTCTTAAGCCTAAGGGCTAAGAACATTTAAAGCTTTGGATTTCATGAGCCACTTTGCAAATACAAATCACCCCCCGAAATAAATTCCTGGGTTCGCCCATGAAAATTAGGTTCTTCTAAGAAAAATTTTTTTCTTTAAGTACCAATCATAGCCAAACTTCACCCAAGTGTGTTCCTAGTAGAGCCTCAAAACATATCTAGGAACGGTTGGAGTCGGAACATTTCGTCATGGGGCTGTCATACAAATATAAGGTTCTTGTAAGAAAAACTTTTTTCTTTTTGAATCTTAACATCCAACAGATTGAATCGGAACTCGTCATAGGGCTGCGGTAGAAAACGCAAAAGAAACTTAAGTTTAATTTAAATGTGACGGGTATTCAAATTTCGGCTTCGCCCGAAATTAGCATCGATCTCGGCTTTCTTTTAGGAATAACCTAGTCTGGAGACATCCGTATAACACCGTTTACACCTGTTGCATGTTATGCTGTTTTTACGTCGCACATGTGTGGAAACGTACGGTGTTCCATGTGTTCGGTGGAAGACGGGCCCCCAACCACCAGAGCCCCCCCTAGCGAAGTTACGAACTGTAGCAATGACTGTTTTGTGGATTTCTATGTGTCACCTAGAGAACAAATTAGAAGTGCTCTTCTTTGCTACGAAGCAGCTTTAAGCAAGAGTTTCAAGGAACATTATTGTGCTGTTGTGAGGTGAGAAGCCCCGGGAAGTGTGAGGTCCAGGGTAAATGCTCGGCTCGGCATCCCCTAAAGCTGCTATTTTCTGCTTAATTTGTCCGCCCTGATTCAATTTGGAATATTGTAAAGGAACTTCTACCACGGGGAAAATATTGACAAAAATAAAGTGTTGAAATTGTTGGAAATATTCAGTTTTGTGTTGCCGGAATCGTGCATTAATTATTAGGTGCAATTTTGTATTTCCTCTAGAGCGATTCACGAGTTATAAATAAAAGTTAGTTTTCGTTTATTGAAACCCATCTTCAGGGTTTACTATAAGATAAACAAAAATATATAACTTTAACAATTTCTTTACATGAAAAATAAATAAATTCAAACATTTACCTATTTTCTATTTTTTTAAAAACTAATCCAAACAAAGAGTTTTTTCGAACAAAGAATGACAATTAGCTAGCGAAAATTGACAGAACATTTAGATGTTACGTTTTTTGACCTAATAATTGTTGGAAAGTTAAACACTCAACGTAAAAAATACACTCGGTTTGAATCCATCAAATTTAGTATAGTTAGAAAGGTGAATTTCGATAAAGTGGACCCCTAGGAATTTTAAAACGCGATTCACAATAAAATCTTGGTAAATTAGCAAAATTATAATTATAAAATAAGTTAACAATATGACACTGGCATGTCGATCTTTAAATGAGCCGAGGACCAAAACCTTGAAAAATTCATACAGCTGCGAATAGCAATTTCCCTTGTAAGACAAAAATCTGCTCACAGATACCCTCCCTCTGCGAAAAGATACCTACGCTAGGATACGAATCGCTCCAATAAAAATAATAGCTAATTTGATAAGTTTAGCTAAAATGGTTGGCTAAAAATCTTATTTTTCAGAATTAGGCTTTAGCAGGTTAAAAGTATTCTTGTTATGGCTTTTTGGTAAACGGCAATTCAAAAATATTGGCTAATAGTAGATTATAGTATATTGAGTACTATGTCCGTCAGAACGATTTTTAATTTTTCAAAGGATCAATAGGTATTCCTTTGAAAAATTAAAAGTCATTCTTACGGACATAGTAGGTACTCTTAGATAGGATTAAAGTCGTTTCTGCTTTAGATGAAGGATTCAAACAAAGAGTACATATTTTTGTAATATCTTTATTTATACTGGAATTTGGCATCATTGCCTTGTCATACCCGTCAACCACTCAAAATTGCGTTTTTTTAAGAATAGGTACTTTGTCCAAAGTCAGCCTTAAGCCGCCCCACACCGACCGGAGTGTGGCAAACACCGCGCAAAAGACCGGTCCAAGAATGATACCTTGGATTCGCTCAACAACACTGCTGCACTACTGCTGTACGACTTTCGTATCAATCTTTTGCACGGGGTTTGCCACACTCCGGTCGGTGTGGGGCCGGCTTTAGATTGAAGGAAGAAGTGGCATTTGCATCCGCAGTGTAGGTAAAAGTGAACACATACAAAATCATCGCCAAACACATAGTTTTCGCGATTAATGCTTGAAGTACTTGGACGTGAACGCAACTCTGTTAGATGGGAATCATAACAACTTGGCCAGTTTGTCTTCCAGCGACTCACTGTGTGAGGAGCCAAAAGAATGCTTGTAAACACCTATGGTCAGAGAAAAAGTACTCACTACTCAGAAAGATGATTTTGCTTTTTCAAATGAATCGCAGAGCGAACGACTTGGTGCGACTACCGCGAAAACATAAAAGTGCATTTTATCGCCTGATCAGTGGTAATTGAAGGGTTTGTTTAAGCTTAAGGCCTAGCGTCAAATGAGCCAGGGACGTAGCCAGGAATTTGTTTCGGGAGGGGTCCAAATTTCGATATCAGAAATTTAATTTTGGTATATTACGCTTTCAAGTCCCAAGGGAAATTTTTCTTGTTCTTCTTATCGACACTAGCGACACTTAACTTACCGTCCGCCATATAGCGGACACATAGCGGGAAATATCGGAAATATCAAAAATTTCCCTTGGGGACCTGAAAGCGTAATGTACCGTGGATCAACGTATCTGATCCCTGAGGAATGCCTGATGTTGGTGGAAATTGATTTGAATTAGTTAAAGTTATGGTTACAATCACGGAACGGTATTGTCTGGTTATTCTGTTAATGAGGGGCCACCGAAGTGAAAGTTTTTTAGTTTAACTATAGTTAAAGGTTAGATTTAAATTTATGAATCGGTTTGATTAAATGGGACCAATTTTTGAGAGACTTAAGGTGTAATTTTAATATAAGATTTGTAGTAGTAGATTTACCTCTGAAAAACCAAAATTATTAGTGGTCGAACTAGAGGTGTAAAGGATGTAACCCTGGTCATCCTCCAGGTCAAATAATTGAAGGATTGACGAGGGAATGCTAGTTCGTAGATAATTTTCAGTCTCAGCTTTGTCGCCATTTTTAAGTGTGGGCACGAGGCAGGACATAGCTTAAATTCCAGTGTTGAGAATAGAGTGATTGGTTAAATAAGCAAAGAAAGGGGATACCTTATTTTTTTCTGCAAATTTCTTTAAACAATCGGAGAAAAATCATCTCGACTGGTGTCATTAAAGATGTCAAATTAATTTATGTATTTTTTTAGAATCTTGGTCTTGGTCTTTTATAAATTAATCAGAGGAGAAAAACTTGGAGACTTGAGAACTAAACAAATTGAAGGAATATTATATCAGCGAAAAATTAACGTACATAACGTTTTCATTTCAGTTGGTTAGAAAGAACAGCGGTCGATCAAACACCTTGAGTGATAAAACATGAAGCTGTTCTTGAAAAACCAATACTTTCAGCAAAATCGGATTCAATGTAGGTTTTCTCGGTTTTGTCCTCCTTGTAGAAATTTAACAAAATTTATCACTGACAAAGGAACAACTTTAGCTTATCTAAAATAAATTAACTGTGAGAGAACTGAGAGAAGAGATTACTTTCCAAAACCGGGTAATTTATTGATAGACCCAATTAGGACAAGAAAATCTAATGTTAACTGCGAGGTGACTCAAATAAACTCATTCCTAATTTCTAACACACGTTGACTTCTTTGCAGCTATCGCTTCTAACGCGATTCATAGCCAATATCCCTTAGAAAACGTATTTCCAGCTAACCCAACGTTTTGACATGTTCATTATAACAGTTTTTATGTTATTATCATCACTGAAATTTCAAAGCCCATTGAAAACATTTCGGGAGGGATCCGGACCCCTCCCCTGGCTACATCCCTGAAATGAGCCTATGATGTCTGCGCTACAATGAAGATGGTCTGGCCGAAACTAGGCACTGTCCGCTTCATTATGTAGCTGGAGGCTGGACAGGAAACATATTCGTAGTATTTTCGTTAAAAAAAAATAAATAAATAATATGATACATATAAATGGTAATCTATATTTTAGAAATGTTTTGGAAGACGTGTTGTTCAATTGAGTACATAATGTAGTTGTTTTCTTCATTTTAAAATACTATACAATACTTAATAGGAAGTAGCATCAGAATTATTCATATGTAATAGATATAACTACTCATACAAAACTTAACATACTTCACTTAATGAATTCATTTATACCACAAAAGCTGCATTGTTGTAATTGACACTGACAAAACACAATTTTTCTCTTACAGACATAAATACATATTAAATTATGTACATATACAATATGTACATAAGATAATACATAAAATTTATTCAACTGTTTGATCAATCATTTATAAAAATCTAGGTTGTCAAATACAATTAAAGAACTCCAATCTTGTAACTCAGTAGTTAATTTAAGCTTAATTGATTCTCACTATTAAATTCCTGGGCGTTTAAGAGTTGTATCAAAATATTGAAACTACATACTAAATGAGATACTAGCAAAAAAATATAAAAATAAATGCTTTCTTTCCATTAACCAAGTGGTATGCCGGTATAGTTGGCGTAAGATTGGGAACCTTATGCCACACAAAAAAAAATCGGGGACACTAAAACCCAATATAGAATTGCCTAATTGTCACTTGTGGACTTTGGCCTGATTTCTCAAAACTCTTATCTTACCAAACTGTTTCTGATGAATTACAAATAGTTCAATCGATGAATGCTCAAAAGACTTCCCTCACTATAAGTAAAAGTCCCGAATCATGAAGGTGAGCTAACGCGGGGAGGGTGTTAAAGCTCCTATTTTGGCATCATTCAGATATATGTATCTCAGAAACGTCAAAATTATCTACAAAATCACTACAAAATTATATAAATTATAATTATCATTATTATATATTGAAAGCTTACAAAATTCCCTAAAGTTAATTTTAAATGGATATGTCGACTTCCTAACAGCGCTCCAAATACCTTTAGCATAATATGAACAAATCGAAAATTTTGCATAAATAACATCAATCAATTGCAATTGGAGACAATGCTTTTGGTCATTATTTATTTGGAATTTTGAATTAAGGGATACGATACGATTCCGATAATTTTCATTATGCGGACTTTCGTTGATTTTTCTTCTATTAAATATTTCCCCCTTAAATCTTCACAAATGCCTCAAATGTCGACTGTCATCTTTACACCCAAATATGTATAAACGAAAACACATTTATACAATCACTAACAAACACTCATAGGCACACACATTTAACACGTAGCAAAGTCGTATCCTAAAAAAAATACTCATTTTTTAGAGTAGGTCTTAGTTATACCACCTTTAATTCAATACGCAGTTAAAATTGATCTAAATTGATTTATTCACATCATTTTTAATAGAATGCTAATTTGAGCTGGGTGTAATACGAATCTAAATATGCTCCGTACGCTACTGTAAAAGTGAAATATAATATCTACACGTTGCTACTGACTTTGAAAAAATAGGGTAAAAATTAAGAATACCTACGTAATACACATTATATATATTACATATAAATGTTTTCTTTTTAGTTACCGTTATATACACAATAGTCCAAATAAGTAAAATAAAATTCAATAACATTATCTAAGGTATTGTCATATGTAAAAAAAAAAAAAAAGCGTTTCTAATGTGAGTTTTGTGTTAGCTCGATCCGTACAGATACACATAATAATTACAATTTATATAACAAACATTTCATATATACATAATCAAGTTTTACGGGACTATATGTACAATAAAATCAACATGGAATCTACAGAATCACACAAATAGATTTAAATGTGACGACTTTAGATAAAGTAGTAGTGTTAATGTGTATTTCTTTATATAATTATTTTTATTTAGTTTTATTTTATTAGAGAGTTTCAGCAAACAGTCAAAACTAAAAGGAACGAGCTTCGAAAATTTGAAACACCCTAAAGCCTAAACTATAAAATTAGGAAATAACTTTCTGAAACTCTCTACAAGTTTTTGTTTTTTTTTTTTTGGTAAAAACATAAAAACTCGCTGAACTTCATATTGGTTATCTAAGAACACAGTGCAGGTACTAAACAGTTGCTTAGCTCATGAAACTCTCACTACAAGTGTAAGTTCCCTATAACTCATGTCTTATTTACAAAAACAAAATATTTAAAATGACAGGGAAGCGAATAATTTGTTTTTGTTTTTTTTTACAAAAATGTATTTATTTTATATGTTATAGCTAACTATAACAATATAAATATTAGTGTTCTGTGTCCCCATCCCCATATTTGAGAATGAACACGAAACTTCAAATATGTATACATGTATCTTTATCCTCCTGAAACTACATATGTAAATTAATACTCGTATAATAGCGAAATTTGTTCGAAGCTCTAAAACGACAACATATTTATAATAAATACTCGTATTGCTATTATGCTACCATTTTATATGCGTATTCAATTGATTTGTTGTTTTGTTGATTTTAATTTTAAGTCAAATAAAATTAAATAAGTTATTGTTAATTTCATTGCGTTGTAGCTAAGCGTCCTATAGAATATCTATACTAACTACATATGTATTGGAAAAATTTATTGCTTTTGTTCTAATTGCCAAAAACAAGTGTTTTATTGTTTTGTTTGTTGTTTTATAAGTGGAAGTACTACATAAATATAATAATGCAGCATTGATACGAGTTTGCGGTGGTGGATTAAAAAAAAAATTACGAAAAAAGCGTGTAAATTAAGGTGAACAATTTTTTTTGCAAAAAAAGATAAATTTGGCATTGTTCGGAAATTCTGAAACCACAAAAAAATAAAACTACTTGATGCGGTAAAGTTTGATCCTTCATTTTTATTTAACCTTCAAGTGGGTGCGCGTTTTTTGTGATATTACCGGGCGCGCGGCGGTAATTTACCGCCCTCGTCTTTTCCCCTCCATTTGCGCTCAACTGTACAACTTCCAATCTTATAATTATGGTAAATTGAAAGAAGAGCATGTCCCAAATAAGTTATCATCATAAAAAGTATTATCTGGTGAACAATAAAACAAGTTCAGCAGTTTTAGCTAAACATGTCACTTCAGTGATATTACACAAAGCACACACATTTTGAGCACAATTATGTATATACCAAAATATACAATCCCCGAACGTTTGATGACCGCTGGAAAGGTATGGAAGGTAAAATTTACCCAAAATTTTATTGTATCGTATCTATAACAGTATGATAGAGGTACGGAAATTTCGCAAATAAAAAACAGGAATTTCGCATAAACTAATTTTGAAAATTAGAAATTTCGCTGAAATTCGCATAAAAACATAATTTTGTACATTTTATTGCTGTTAAAATTGATTAAACTAGAAATTCTAGAGAATCACAATGAAACGACTTGTGAAGTCACGATCACATTTCATTCAGAAATTTTTAATAGTAATCTACTATATAAAAATAAGTCGGGTTTTCCTCCCTGACGCTATAACTCCAGAACGCACGAACCGATTTGGATGATTCTTTTTTTGTTTTATCCGTCTTACGTTGGAGAAGGTTTATGGACCAAAAAATTTTTGAAAATCTCGAAGGAAGTGGTGGTAAATATCGAAATTTCATTTTGTATGAGAGTCACCTGTTGCAATCAAGTTTTCATCGACAACATTTAAATTTAATGGGAATATTTTAGTTGTCATTGGATCAAATACAGTGTTAATTGTAGTCAAGGTGACTATGTTTTTACGTACACACATCCTTGATCTTGGTCACAGCAATTTCACAATAGACTTCGTACTACTTCGGGAATCCGTCGATATCTCCGCAATCCTTTAGCAGAACGACACGATTGAGATATCGCCGGATTCGCAACAAAATTGCCTAAAGGGTCATGGGGTTTTTTTTCTAATAACCGTCAGCCCGGATGTTGGCATAGCAAGGTTACAATTAATTACAATTAAGTTACATTAGGTGAGGTTATAAAACACAACGTTCGCGTAACGTGTCGCGTTTTCCGAAACGTTTCCTATTGTGTTCTGTAAACGCATAGATCCGGATCAGACTTGGTGTTACCATCGTAAAAGTGACAAATGTGACAATTGACACATCACAGCTGATAGGTTTTGCTCGAAAATTAAAATTTCCAGTTTTAAACGAGATGCAGATACATTTTATTTTGATTATAAATAGTTTAATAAATAAATGAGGGCGGAAATGCACGGTTCGACGGCAGATTGTAAATTTCTGTCAATCAATCAAGCTATGCCTCGCAAGGGGGCGCTTAGGGGATCTGTTTGTAGGGAGAAGTTTCTGATCCGTAACGGCCGGTTGATTTGAAACGTTGCGCGAAACGTTGCGCGAACGTTGTGTTTTATAACCACACCCATAAACAACCGTCAACCTGGATGTATGATGGTTTCTGGGATAGTATGAGCATTGTAGGTGGCGTGCGCACATTTTAGTGCACGAAAAACTGAGTAAATGAGTGTGCTGACATATTTAATAGAAATTTATTAAATTCATGATTTTCGAGATAACTCGCTAATATAGTTGAAGGGCAAGTGCAGTCTCATCAATCAGTCAGGGGGTTGAGTACATATGTTGTTGTTGTATTACCTTGACCGCTTAACCCCCCGACGGAAATCTATAGCGTTGTTTCCATTATACACTTTGGTTTCATCATCGAGAGGTCGATCCCAATAAATTATAGTTAGCAGGTTGATTGGCATTCAAATTAGTGACAAGTTGTGAGTGAAGCCAATAATGCGAGCGAAGCGAGCACTAGATAAGAGAGCGAGCGAAGCGAGCTCTCTCAGCTAGTAAGCGATAAAATCGACTAGGAAGTAGCCACCCTACTGAAAGATACAACGAGTTTAGTTGTCAAGAAATATTTTTGACAATACATACGACAAAGTCGACTACGCCCCTAAAGAAGTAACGGTAAAAATAGAAACAAACTTCTGAGGCAGAACCCGCTAGTACTGCTTCGCTTTTTAACCCTTCGTTAGGCGCGCACCCATTTGTCACGTGGTTAGGCGCGCGGGCTACAATTGTAGCCCAAATTTAAAATTATATAAAAAATATTGTTCAATTTTATTTATTTTTTCTTGCCCGGTCTGTGGTCTCTTGATTACTGTACAGATTAAAAAATATAAAATCTTTAATTTTTTATTAAAATATTTTTAACCTTCGGGCGGGCGCAATGCATCTGACAGATTAAGTGACCAGTTTTTGTTGCGCCAATCAGCGATTTGAAACGGGAGAGATCTGAAACTCACAGTAGCTTAATCTTTATCGATCAACTACCCAAAACAGTTTTCAGTTTGTATCTACGATATGTCTGAGGGGCTGGAGGGGATGAAATAATCCCTCAGATGTATTGCGCCCGATTGTGTTATTTTCTGTTTTTTCCATGAAAATTTCCACATGTTATACTCTTCACATTGCGTAATAACGTTGTGTTGACTTTCAGGCTCACCAAATCGTTCAATAGTGTGATTTTAGTAAAATAACCTCACAAGCGGTCGAGTTGTTGGAGGTTTTTCAAATATTGAAGCTATTGAAAGCGGAATATTCTTAGAAAATTTAAAATGTGAAGAGTATCAAACTTTGTGAGCGAGTTTTTGTTTCTAAAATTTCGTAGAACTGTTTCAAAAAGACAATGCAACAATAAATAACAGTCTAAAATATACAGAAACTTAGTTTCATCCCTTTTTTTGCACTTAATCTGTCAGATGCATTGCGCCCGATCGTGTTAGGATTAGTATTGCGCCCGCCGGAAGGTTAATAAAAGAGAGAAAAATGCAGATTAGTCCTATTTTTAGTCTTTTTTGACATTAACTTACTTAGGTGAACAAAATAGTTACTTTTCAAAATGAAAACCCCATAAAAGTTTATATTCTCAGAAATCAACAAAAAATCTTCGAAATGGAACACTGAGCGAGAGAATGGAGTTAAAAATGCCCAGTTTGTGGAATTTCAAACTTAGCCCATTTTTGGGTACCCAATATTCACAATTTTTTAAACTGGGAGTACAGTTTCTTGCTAGAAAGCTAAATATATAGTGAGTCAAACTGATTGAATTTTACTCACAATATTCATATTAACTGTTCTCGCAATATTTACGCTAGAACTGATAAAAATTTCACCCAGAAACTAAGTAATGTTAGTAACAGGTAACATATCCACGCTGTAAGAAATGACTTTGACTTCAACTCCAGGATTTCCGTTAAAATAGTAATCTAATTTTTGTACATTTATCTTGAAACCCTTTTTTTTTGTCAAAGATTTTACTGTTCCTATTTTCTACAATGTTTTATAATAATATTTTTATTTTAATGGATATCTATGAATACCAAAAAAGGAACATGATTGGGCGCACGGGCTACACTTGTAGCCCAGTGGACTTTGATCGCAAAAAAATATTAGTTTCTAGGCTCAATAAATATCAAAAATATTCATATTCGATTAAGAAGCAACATTTTAACAGCTACTGAGCAGTTCGAATGAATTCGGTTTATATCCTGAAAATGATCGCCATTTAAACAAGTGTGGGCTACAATTGTAGCCCGCGCGCCCACTGAAGGGTTAATGCACATTTTCATTTCAATTTTGGGGTTTATCGAACTTACCTCCAAAAAACCCGATGCAGAGAACAAAGTTCATTCATCCAACCTCCGACTAAATACTTTGCTCGGTGTTTGGCCAGCCATTGTGCTCGACCGCGAACTCTTGCATTTTTGGAAATTTCTGTATTCTTATTAATGGGAATCTTTTGACAAAAAATAAGAAAAATTATCTTCTACAATTGATTCTTTTTTTGAAGAAAAATTAACATTTCGTGGAAAAAATACAAATTTGAATATTTCGCATCAATTCGCAAAAATGAGCAAATTTCGCCGAAATTCGCATCTATTTCGTAAAAACGAAATTTCCGTACCTCCAAGTATGACTTAAGAATACATACTTCTCCCACCTCGATCCGGCCAACGGGGGAAAAGCTATGCGTATTTATATGACCAGGGCGGTAAATTACCGCCCACGCGCCTCGCGCCCGCTTGAAGGTTAAAACCAGCAGTGTTACTTGTTACTTAGGAAGCTCGTCGCTCCGATTCCGTGCATCCCTTTCAATGTGTAAACTTTCAATTTTCGGTTATAACCGAAGCTGAAATATGGCCATCGAGTGGCAAAAATCATACCGGCCCCCGGATTGTGGGGGAAAAAGTCCAAGCCGATACACAGTCCGTAACATAGAAAACACGTGGGTACGGGAGGGGACTGTCTTTTTGTGAGTTTTTTGCTAATATTTAAAAAACGAATAAAGATCCGAAAAATAGTCTGAGATAACAAAATATATATAATAGAAGGCCCGAATGTTCTAGAAAAAGAGCAGGATTACTTTTGAAGAATTTTAGCATTATAGAAATAAGATAACGGTAAATTCTAATAAAAGATGAATTTGAGTGTCATTGTATTTATATTTTGAGCCAGCATTTTCGACTTCATCATCAATGTGGCACGATAGCCCGACGACGGGCCTTGGCCGCCTAAATCGTTGACCTCCAATTGTCGCGGTTACGCGACCTTGTCCTCCAATTTCGGAAGCCCAGCAGCTGGTGGGCATCTTCACCTACGGAGTTCTCCCAGCGAGCTCTCGGTCGTCCACGCAACCTCGCTCCGTCAATTCGTTGTGCGTTCATCACTTTCTTTGGCATGCGATTATCGTCCATCCGTTGTACATGCCCCGCCCATTGCAGACGTTGAAGCTTCACGATTTTCGATACTTCCAGCTCATCGTACAATTGATACAACTCATGGTTGTACCGGATACGCCATTGGTCTCGCTCGCGAACGGCCCCGAAAATTCGCCGAAGGACCTTTCGTTCGAATCGGTCTAGCAAAATTTCGGAGGCTTGGGTGAGGGTCCATGTTTCGCAGCCATAACATAGCACGGGTCGGATGATCGTTTTGTACACGCGGAGCTTCGTGTTCCTGTGCGCAAGTTTCGAATTAATTATAGGGAGGACCGAGAACTAGGTCTTATTGGCTACTTGTATCCGTCGCATAATTTCGTCGGTTTCGTTGGCGTCCTTTGATAAGTTACAACCCAGATAGTTGAAGTTGTCTACATACTCGATACTAAGGTCCCCCACTGTGATGCTTGAATTTGCTGGCGTCCTTGTTTTCGATTGCATCATGCCCTTTGTTTTGCTTTCGTTGATATGTAGTCCAACTTCCTTTGCGGCGTTATTGAGGTTATGCAGAAGGCTTTCTGCATCACCCAACCTTCGAGACATGATGTTGATATCGTCGGCGTACGCTACTAATTGAGTCGACTTGATGAGTAGCGTTCCGCTGCTGTCCATATTCATGGCTCGAATTACATACTCCAAAGCAAGGTTGAAGAGCGTCGGCGCCAGCCCGTCGCCCTGCTTGAGTCCATTTTCGACTTGCTTAGAAAATTATTTTTGCGTTATTTTTTGAGTTTGACAAGCTGTGATAATTCGAGTTATGTATTTTCTGGACGATCTTAGGAGGTTAGACAAATTTTCGCATTAATTTTAAACTTTTGAGGTTAGTACAATATTCATTCAGATTTCAAATAATGTGTTGTTCCACAAGTTCAAAATCATTATTTTTTAACTTAAACTCTTTTTCGTAGTAAGTAAAGGAAGAAATGGCTCCGTATGTCAATGGTAGCACATTTGTTATTGCTGTATAAAGTTTAACCTTCAAGCGGGCGCGCATTTTTTGTGACATTACCGGGCGCTCGGCGGTAATTTACCGCCTTCGTCTTTTCCCCTCCATTTGCGCTCAACCGTACAACTTAAATTCTCATAATTATGGTAAATTGAAAGAAGAGCATGTCCCAAATAAGTTATCATCATAAAAAGTTTTATCTTGTGAAGCAATAAAACAAGTTCAGCAGTTTTAGCGAAGCATGTCACTTCAGTGATATTACACAGAGCACGCACATTTTCAGTACAACTATATACGAAAATATCCAATCCCCGAACGTTTGATGGCCGCTGGAAAGGTATTGAAGTTAAAATTTACCCAAAATTTTTTTGTATCGTATCTATAACAGTATGACTTAAGAATACATACTTCTCTCCCCTCGATTCGGCCAACGGGGGAAAAGCTATGCGTGTTTATATGATCGGGGGGTTAATTTCCGCCCGCGCGCCCGCTTGAAGGTTAAGCTGGGAAAAAATGAGCTCATTTGACAACAACTGAACAGAGTTTTTGCATACGTTTCTGAAAAACACCTTTTTTGCGCCTATTTAACGCTGACAGGCAGAAATCTTATAGAATTCCTAACAGTTGTCTGAAGGGTATAAATATTTTGAATACAAAAAATAGTCCAATTTGAAGATTTTATTTCCGAGGAAAATTTTGCAAGCTCGGGCATTGCTAAGTTCTGTTCTGGTAATGGTAAACCTCTTAAAATGGAGAGGCATATAGGAAAATTAACATACCTACGTAAATTTTTAGAATAGAGCGATTTTAGTAGTACGGAGTTTACTGAAATATATTGTTATTTGTCAAAATAATTCTTAAATCTAGAACGAATCATGTATCGAAATAGTTCAATAACAATCATAGCACGGTGACCCTATAATTCGCAATAAAGGTACCTTGTAGTTTCTAAACTCAAAAGTCAATTCGTTTTGGAGTGAATCATGGAATTCAAATCACTGCATGCGTTTGTAAACTTTCAGGATCAAATTATTCTAATTCAAACCGAAACTGTTTTCAACCGTGTTGTATCAAAATACGTATCTGTCAAAAACCATGTGCATGATTCCTAGCCCATGAAAAGTATGACAAGATTTCTGATCCACGAGTAGTAGATCATATTTCAAAAATTTAATCAACGAGTATAACGAATGAGAACAAAATAAAACGAACTGAGTGATCACATAGGGCCACCACTCTCAGGGAACCTTTTCTTTTCAGGAGCCACCACTCGGAAGCGGCCTCAATCTTAAGAGACGTCGATCCCAGCGATGTGTGCAGAATTGAAAATGTTCATAAAATTATTTCCTCCCGAAAAGAGCACCACAATTCGTTTCGAATTCGTTTTTATTTTTAAAAACCAAACGCAACATCTACTATACTCTTCGAATTTTATTAATAAATACCAGCGAAGGCAGCATTGGATAAAAGAACTTTTTTAAAGCTGAAATAATTCAAAATGTTCCTGTGACCAACCATGATTCTCGATCAATTATTAGCTTGGCTGTCAGCTGAAAACGATGATGCGGACACTAATTTTTACATAAAGAAAAAAAGCAAATCAAAAATTTAAGTCTGGTCGCTAAAATTTTTGCTATGATGTTGGCAGGAGTTACTATCATTAATTCGGCCCAGGGCCACCAGAGTTCTAAGACCGACCCTGCCCACTGATATAAACACATGGTGGATAATAACAGTAGTTCCACGGTACTACGAACTTTCACAGCAATCCGAAAAAAATAATGAAACCAGTTAAAAACATTTTTTTTCACATTATATGTTTAAGCAGATGTGGAATGTTTTTTGTGCCTGTCAAAAAATCTCTGCTCCGTAAAGCTGCATCTAAACTGCTGCTAAATGGAGGCGTGTCCAAAAACTGGCATCGCGGACTGCAATTTGGCAGCTACCAAATGGAGGCTGAAAATTACATAACCAAACTTTCATTTTGGAGATTTTTTTTAATTTAATTATCAAAACCGGACTCTGCGCATTTAAATTATGAATGGCCGAGTGGCCATTCAAGAAATATTCAATTCCCCACAAAACAATAAACAAAAATTGCAAAATTGTCACTTTAAATTCGACCAGCGGTTGTCAAAGCGTCGCGTCTGAACGGCCAACCAAATGGCAGTCAGTTTTGATGCAATGATAACTGCCAGTTGGTAGCACGTGCTGCCATGTGGCAGTCAGTCTGGATGGACTTTAAAAAATGAGTCATCGGTTGAGTATTATCTAAGCCAGTGGTTCCCAAACTTTTCGAATACGCGGAACCCCTGAGATCGTCGAATTCGTTCGCGGAACCCAAAAAATGGGTCGTTAACACAAGACGAGCGTTGATAGACAAGACATACAATGTGTTATTAGATAGAAGTATCAATATTTAGTTGAAGTAGGTTGTTATTACACAAAAATGGAGCAATTTAATGAGAAACATGTGCCTGGTGATTTTAACATATTTCAGTGATATTATGACAGAGCCACTCTTTCCTCTCTAGTCTATCCTCCCCCAAGTTCCTGAGGCTGTCACGTTTTCTTGGTTTTATATTGAGCATAGTTGAAAATCCGATTTCACGTTAATATGAAGTTGAAAACAATAGCAGGATATTTGCAGCTTTTTTTGACAAAACAGGGAATTTTTCCTTGACGGATATCAAAAATTCTTCAGGCGAACATTCTGAAAATTTTAATCTTAAATCTCGATCAGAGGAAAGCGACGTTAATTCTTCTTCTTCCGGCAAGGTGAAATTTGAAATATTGCATGCCACATATAGATTTCTTATCCAACCAAACTGCTCTGCGTTTAACAATAGGGGAAATATTTTTCAATCGTTTTAGGTTTCCAAATGCTCGACTATTAGATTTTTTATTTTATCACAAGCGGTATTGAGGAATGGAAACATTTCCAGGTTTCCCTCTGCAACATGCCTCTTCGAAAGTAATAGTTCACCTTTCATGGTATATTTATTTTATCAGTATAAGTCAAAATATTTTCGTCCTTAAGTCTACCTAGAGGGTGCAATTTTTGTCCGGTGCGATTTCAATGAAAATATATTGTTACTGTCGTGGAATACATGGGGAATTCCATAAGCTACAATCCGAAAACAGTTCCATAATTTTGTTTGTCCATTATATGTATTTTATGTCATTTCATCGTAAAAAGTGAAATTACCGCGGAAGGTATTATGTCTCTCATGTATTTATACACAAATCCCTTAAAACTGCCAAATACAGTTAATGCGAAAACTGATAGCAATAATTTCAGAATTTGTTTGTGTTTACAGTATTATTGAAATTTTCAGAACTTCATATTTTCACAATTTTTTCGCGGAACCCCTGGGCTGGTCTCGCGGAGCCCCAGGGTTCCGCGGAACCACTGATATAAGCCACTGAAGAGCCGCACCAAATGAAGGCATGTCAATCGCGAGCCGCACTTTACCGACAACTGCCAATACTAAAACAATGAATCGACGAGTATACGGTGGAACAAAAGTTGGGTTCAGTTAGTTAGTGTGAGAGGTACCCTTAGTTCTTATCCGATTGTGCCCATTGACGTTAGTAGTATAATGGCGCCCTTTCTTGGCGATTCAGCTCCTGCTATAACTTTGTGAAAAATTTTGATCTATTTTGCCAAACTCGAATGGCGCCCTTTCTTGGCGATTCAGGCTCCTGCTGTAACTTTGTGAAAAGTTATGGTCTATTTTGCAAAATTCGAATTGGGGGATAATACAAAATGTAAAAATACCGTTATAGCGCTATTTTTTCTGGATACAATAATTGATTAATTTGATAATTATCAAAGATTTTACTTCAGTTTCTGAAATTACTGGAATTCTTAATTTAATTGAATTTAATAATTTCTAATTTATTCAGAATTTCGAAAACAGTGAAACTGTTATTTTTTCGGAATGAATTTCGAAAATTACCATAACTCAGTTTTGCTCAAATTTAAGGGTTGGTCTGAATTCTTTTACATGCCATATTTTTTTTTTCTCCAAATTTCAAGGTATAAATATCATAATCAATAATACTGTTAGAAAGCCAAAACGTTGAAGCAACTTTTCTTAACATGGCAGATTAAACAGTTTATTATTGTTTTAAAATTCAATGAAAAATTAATTTTAAAATTTCTCTAAAGTCTGAATTATCTCGGGAAAGTCGTTAATAATTAAAAAAAAACAGAAAAAGATAGTTAATATAAAATTTTATGTATACATACATATGTATATATGAATATGAATTTTTCATCAATTATTGATTAGAAGAGTGTAAATTTTCATTTGACAAGACAAGCCGAGGCTTACATTGATTAAAAAAAAAAAAACACGTCAACAAAATGACGGTAAAATTTTCGACAGTTCCATTGCTATACTCAGACAATTCTCACTATCTAATGCGGGACACCCTGTATATCATTAGGGGACATTTTACGTATATTGTTTTTTCGTTCTCAGACAATTTTTCTGTAGCATTTGCCGTTTTTCAATAATCGCAAAAAACTCAAAAAATATTCCCCTTCTTCCATGTTGCTGCCCCCTATCAGTCTGGAATTATCCCAGAATCAGGGGGCCATCACAAACAATTCTACAAAAAAATCAGAGATACGAGTACAATGGTTTTGCTGTACAAATCGTATTTTTTATGACTATTAATTTTCTAACTTTCCGTAATCAAATTCACCACCGCAATCTTCAATCGTTAATGTAACCGTATCGCATCCACCCTTAAACCAAGTTTATGTATAAACTATATTCTGAAAATAACGTCTACCACTTTTCCACAAGAAAGTTAATATACATTGTATCGCTATAAGTGTGAATAGTTCACCCGTAAAAAAAAACTATGTATTCTGAGTAGACTGTACATTCTACCATAAACCAGTAATATTAAAAAAAAAAGTAGACAAAACAGCGAACACACAATGACTCCCTCTATACACAATATACTAAGGACACCAAACAAAATTTACTTGATGTAATTTCTTCCCGTTAAAATAATAAAGTACGGGTGGTATTCCCGAGAGTATTAAAAGCATTTGCTTCAAATGAATAAATGAGAAATGGGTCAAAGGAAATAGGCTTCAAGTAAATTTACATCTTTAGCGTAACACGCGCACACCAAATCCCCCAAAAGTATTTAATTTATATTTTAAATATATTTTTCTTAATTTGTAACTTATTTATAATGAAGAAATTTAAACCTATATTTATTAATACATATATAAAATATCTGTGCCTTTTCAACATATTAACATTGTCTTTCTGCTTTTATCTACCTTTCTCTCTTTCTTCGTGTCCCGACAAAAAAAAAAAACAATTCAAAACGATATTGAATTGACTTCAATCCAAAAACCAAAAAAAAACATACAGGACAACAAGTTGGGTGATATATGCTTCTCACTACGATATGTACCGACTGCTGGTAAACTTACCGTTGTTATTCTCGAAGCCAAGAATCTGAAGAAAATGGACGTCGGCGGATTGTCTGGTAATGTTATTAGTAGCCAAAAATGGCTCAAAAATGATAAATTCAGAATAATAAACATACAAAATATGAAAGATTCTGAAAACCATAACGCAATTATCATTTTTGAGTCTCTATCCAAGTAATACATTAATTTATTTATTATATCAAACTCTTTTCTGTCATTTCTATATAATATTCATATTACGCTTGATATTTTCAGCGAATGTATAATCATATTTACAAAATAATATATTTTTAAACAGTTTCTTTGCTCACATTTTTAAACATTAACGATAAATATAACAATGGTATTTTCTGTTGGTAACACTGATTTTTTTTTTATATATAATATCTTGCTCTTTGTATAATCTTCAACTTAACTTTATCGTGCATGTTGAATTCGTTCGTCATATTTTATGCTACTGTCTAATAATAAATAATTGAAAAGGATATTTGAAGAAATTATTGAGTTCATTATACAATTGGAGTTGAAAGGTTAAATTTAGAATTTTATGGAATTGGATTTTTTAAATTTTATTACAAATGAAAACTGAAAAACGTATAAAAGCATGAAAAATTTTAGTTTTCTTCAAGTTTTCTCTATTTAAAGCACCTATACTATATATCATCTCATCGTTGATTGCTATATATATTTTAATCCTAGATCAGTGTACAAAAAATACACTATCACTTCCACGATGTCCATATAATAATACATAGCTACGAGTATGCCATATATAAACTTTCGACTAAAGTGTTGCCAACTGAAAATATCGACAAAAAGCTCTTCTAAGCTTTTACAAACAACACAATTAATAAACATTGTTTCCAAACAAAAAACAAAATTTTATTTTGTTTTTGTGTTCACATTTCCGTTTACTCTTTTTTTCTCTTATTTTTATTTAATCTGTTTTTATGTTGAAAATTCAGTAAAAAAGAAAGATGACACAAAAAAAAACAAAAAAAAAAATCAATTAGAACAAAAAAACATGGGACATTTGATCAGTCTTATTTATTGTTTTTATGTATATTTCTTTTTGTATTTTTTAGATCCATATGTGAAAATTGCAATCATGCAAAATGGAAAGCGTTTGAAAAAGAAGAAGACAAGTATCAAAAAATGCACCCTCAACCCTTACTACAATGAGTCGTTCTCATTTGAAGTTCCATTTGAACAAATACAAGTATGCGAGAATGTATTATACTATCCTATAACAAAACAAAAAAAAAATCAATCAAAACAACAACAAGAAAATAAAAACCACCTTAGATATTTTTTTTTGTTTTTAACAAAACGTAAACCTTCAAGCAAACAACAACAAGAAAATTATAAAATAGACCCACAAAACTATGAACTTTGAAACTTTCAAAAAACAATATATATATAAATACATTTTATATGTGTCCACCCCACCAATCACAATCACGTGAAACTCAAAAAGTACTTACGCATAGGCAAAACAAATATCTTTTACATATAATTAACAGACTGAACTTCTTCTAAATATTACCGTTATATGTTGTCTCTGTGTTGTGTGTTTATTTGAAAATTTATTTGACAAAAATATGCTTTTTTATGTGTTTAAAAAAGAAAGAGAATTGGCTGTTGTAATTGTGTGCCTTTTGTTGAATTTTAAGTAATATATTCTGTGTGAGACAATAGTTTTGCCAAGTGTTAACACAGATATGAAAATTTATTCGGAACATATATCTATACATTAGTAGTGGTAGATGTAACGTCCTGGAGTATACGCACGATAAAATATTTAAAACCCAATTCTGGAAATTTTATTAGGTAGGCACTCAGATAGATTCAATTTGTTACTACTTGGCCATAACCCCTAGTGAGACATAGTGTATCGACTACTCACTCGCTCCATCGCACCCGATGCTGGACTATTGGTCGCAGCTCCAAAACAAGTTTACCCAATTTTTGACACTCTTTTTCCACGGAAATTCATCATGGTCTTCCACTGAGCCGCCCTTGGTTAGAGACAGAGTTCCATTTGGTGGCCTGCGAAGCAACAAAGTTATTTTTAATTCGCAGTGCCCTATCCACTGCCATTTTTCCACAGAATCAACTAAGTCGATTGGCATCTGTACGCTGCCGACGGACTTTTTCATTTGATGTCGTTTAGGGTGAGAAAGAATTTTTTAAATACGACGAAGACACAAATTAACAAATACTTGCAGTTTCTTGGTAAAATTTGACGCAACTTTCCATGTACCTACTGTTCCCAGACAATGGTACTAACAGCGCCAGTAACCGGACCAACCATGATTTTGATGGCTTAGATAGCTTTTCTGAAACTTCTGACTTTGGATGACCTACCATACTCGCCTTTCGCAAAATTTCTTCATTACGCGCGATGCTTTTCCGCGATTTTGTTCTAGTTTGAAAGCGAAAATTTGAAACGCATGTTTTTTCTATCTTAATTAATTTAGATAAGAGTAACGGTAAAACCCTCCAAATGTGTTTATTTTGCGGGGAGAAACGCGAATTTCTCAACAATATTCAACGAAATGATTGAAACCGCACTCCACCGAATAATAAAATTGCACTGACCGCCGCAAAATATTGCACTATTGCTTCGCGCGAATGCTAAGGAAGACTTTTAATAGAATTTTCTCGTTTATCAGTGATAATTTTAGGTTTTCCATACATTGAAAATTAGAGGATTTCAGAATCACTGCAAAACAAGAGACGTTGACATCAACATTTAATGTGAACAGCTTTCCCCGATCTAAAGCTTCATGTTTGGGAGCCAGAAAGTCAATGAGACCAATGCCCTGTAACCGTTTTTCTATTTCAGTTGAAAACCTGCCCCCTCCTCAAAAATGCAACAAAAGCTTTTTGGCCCATGGGATTTAGTAATCTACTGTTTGGTGTCTGGCGCAAAGTGCTGGATCCAAGCTTCATTTACGATCATCAATAGGGAAGAAAAAATGTTCATATGATCATATGATACGCCCTTGACCTCTCATATTTGCCTTGTTTCCATTCATTGATCGGCTACCACAAGGTCATGAACTGTGTCGATCATTCCCTCATTTGGAGCCGCTATGGCAGCTTGGTCATCCAAAAACTGATAATGGCAAACGTGTGATTAAGTGTCCTAAAAGTTACGTAGATTTCTTGGTGAAACTTGGAAGGACCGTTGACGACGAAGGCTTCGAAAATCTAACCGAATATGATAGTTCTTGGATTTCCATGGTGCCAATTAAAATCTCTGACAAAATCCATGAAAAACGCGAATTGATGTTAAACTGCTGGGTAGTCAAAAACGACTCCAAATGTTACCTTTTTTAGTGCAATCGTTAGAGAGAGAATTATTTTCCTTGTTGGAGCTTCAGATGGCCTTGATGGTTGGCTAAATTATTCATATGAACTTCACACCATGTTTGTCGATTGAGAGTTTCAGTGTGTTCTTCTCATCGCATCATTTGTTCTTCATCTAAAACACTGTTTCTCAACAGATAGTACGCGGACCGGAGGTGGTCCGCGAGAAGACTCTGGAGAGACTTTCATCGATTATCGATTATGCAGTAAATATGTTGTTAAGTCCTGAAATCACGTGAAGGTCCTGGGTACATAGATACCATCTACAGGTATACCGTTAGGGGAGCACCTAGCCTTTACGGCCTTATCTCCCGGTCCAATGCCGGTTTGGACCTTCAGTGTTTTGCTGACAAGGTCTTACTGTCAGATGGGGATTTTTCCATCCAGTGAATGCACTCACCTTCAGAAACCCTGTATCACCAGATCGATGTCTCGGGTAACAACCTACAGCAACCTCGAGTTCAACGCCTAGATGGGTAGGGACCAAGGTCCCCTGGGCTCGCCCATCCCCGATGTACACTATTCGCTAAAGACTTCTCTTTAGCAGGTGTGATCATACTTCGGCCCCCTTTTGGTTAGGCCTCACATTAAATTCAGATGTGCAAATCCCAGGTTCGTTGGACTTGTGACTACTTGTCTGCTTAAAGCAGACTCCTAGCGCTACCGTTGACATTTAGGTGTCCCCATCCGTTTACTAAGCAGCAATTTGACTCAGGCCGTGTGGTCATCAATCCACAAACTAGTTAGATATAGGTGCGTAGGCATTTTCCACCAAGGCCATTCTCCCTAACTAGCCCCTTCATGGCTCGGGTTATGCAAAGCCGTCAGCTCCGAGGCTATACCCGATCGCTTATAACGGATTCCTCCCCTACGAGGGAACACTGCGTCGTGTTCGACTTGTATGACTGCCTTTCCGAAGGTATAGGGAAAAGGGTCAGCTATGCCGTGTGCCACCCGCACATGACTCGGGAGCACGGGAGGGTCATCGCCCGAATGGTCATTGTACAGATCCACGCCATGGCGTATTAACTATACAAGGGGCCTCCTTGCGCTACTCGGGTACGTGGTGTCTCAACTGACCAAAAATCTGTGTGCCCCTACACAGATTTACTCTGTGTCACAAGGATACAGACTCCCCTGCGGGAGGTCATGGGTACAGCAGAAATGAAGTTGCTTAAATCTTGATATGGAAATTATTCACAACATTCGAATTCTATTGAAAAAAATCCAAAATTCACTCTAAACATTGTCGCCAATCCGCGGACCGATCTAGACACCCTTTACAGGATAACTTCCAACCGAAATGAACTCTTCACGGCCAAAAGTTACCATCTGTTCGCTGAAAAAAATTTAGGTTGTTGACGCAAGTTTTGATGCAAACCAAAAATTTGCGAGTTTTTCTTCGTTCGGTCGAACTGGAAAACCCGAGGAATTTTGTGCCATCATCTGCATTTACTTACCTTTAAAATTGTACTGGCAAAAGAACTCAGACCAATCGGCATTAATCAGGAGAATTAAAACTTAGGGAAAATCCCAGCCAATGAAATCATCGGTCAAAAAGGTTTGCCATAGACAATTTTCTCGTTCACCAGACTAAAACCCCACGGTGAAGGTGTACGTTTATCTAATTGATTCAACACCAGACATCCCTTTCATTATAAAATGGTGGTCCTTCGTTGTCTTTCACAGGATGTTAACAAAAATTACGACCACCTGGAAGCTCATGGATTCCATTATAATCAGCATTAGAGTTATTAATTGCAGTAAAGATCTGGCGTATTTTCATTTTTTTTGTCTCGTCGTACACTATACGTCGAACCTCACGAGGTTTTTGTTGAAAAAGGATTTCGATGGTTTCCCAATTGTTATCGTTTGCTGTAGCTTAGCGAATCTTCAGTTTGGCTCTATCACCAATCTAGCATCCAAGGTTTTCTCTGGTAATCAAGCTCTCGATGATATGCTTGTCTAACCCTCTCATTTTGGTTTGGTAGCAAGCAGTTAGAATTCTATCAGAATTCCAAGATTACAAATTGTCGAACTTTTTTTTGTCACACGATAGTTTATATCCGATTTTAGATTACGGAGCTGTCGAGCGCAGTGGATAATGTTCACATATTTAAAGCTTTCAAAAGCGAATTAGGAGCTTTTACCATATTTCCGATTATAATGCAGGGAAAACCTTCGTATGTGAAAACGTACATATGACAGAAAAACCTTGAATTATCCTAACTCTTAGTGGAGCACGTAGCGGTGACGACTACCGTGTGAAGTCGTCTTTAAAAGGGCGGAATTTTTATACAATATGCTTAAAGTTCTTCTCCAGGGTACACCAGGAGTAAGATTTCAGCGTTTATATTTCCTTGCAAAAGTCTTCTCATAGAAATTTGAAAAAATAACGCCAAACCACGTAAGTTATGGAAAATGAATACATAACGGTCACAAAATAACGGGACGTGACTGGAACGAAGTAATGGTATTTTTATAATGAGAGGACACTAATTAAAACAAAATTTGTCACAAAGTTCGTGTGACAAAAATTGTGTTTCCCAGTGTAATTTAAAGTGGATCCCACCAATCAGTGGACACTGTTGATCAAAGGGTTATTTGTTCCTGATTCCTTAAATTTAGAACTAGCCTCATAAAGGCCAGAAGGTTCTTCAAATGCAAGCTCCTTATAATTTTGGCGCTTAGTAGCTCACGCCCATAAGGTTTGATGTTGAGAGTTATGAGAAGAAAACTTCTGGAAAAAGCAAATTTTGATGAAAACTCGTGCGAAGAAGTGTACCTTTGATCCCCCTTCATTGGGTGCTGACGACGACTGCTGTTTCCTGTATGAAAATATGCAGTGGCGTTATACCCTATATAGCTTCCACGAATAGGGCCAAAATGGAGCTAAAAGCGCCCGTGATTCGAAGACATGCAGGTCGTTGGAGTTTGTTACATCTCTTCACAGGGGTTCGATTTGGGCCACCACATCAAATAACATTCCTAGTTATAGGCCGTACAATACAATTAATCCGTGATTCTAGGCGGAAGACCTTATGTTGAAAATTACAACAAGTTCACATGACTCGCGTGAGCTTGCCTCGTTTTCTAAATGACTTTTTAAATTTTTAGTTAACCGTCGAATGTAATGCTAAGGCATTTAACGTCTTTGGAATAGGTGACCCAGGCGCATCAAGTGGCGATAGTATAGTCTACCACCAGCGACCATAGAAACCCATAGGTGAGAGTACACCGCCTTGTGGGCAATCTTTGATAGCATTGATGTTAATGGTGAGGATTAAACCGTTCTGCCCTTCAAGGTGGTTTTAGTCCACCTAATGGTACATAAGAGTGTTCCCCTCATGTTGAGCGCTATAGCTGGCCTCGTAGCCTGTGTTATCAAAGGCACCCTCGATGTCTAAGAAAGTGCACAAAGCGATCTCTTTATCATTTTGGGATTTTTCAATATAGTCTGTATCTTATCTCGGCTAATTCAAACAGTTTTCTTACATAATTCACCTAAACACAAAAAAAAAACTTGGGGAGAATTTGAATCCCCAAAACCCTACTTAGGGTAGGCGACCTGTCTCTGTAAACGGCCTCGAATCTATTCTTCTAAATATTTTTGAAAAACTCAATACGCACTGTGTATTTTGCACAACCAACAATTACAACACTTGAGTTTACTTGTCTTTTTTATGAAAAAAAAATTCGTAGTAACCTACTGAAAGAAACATACTCTGGTTTGCATTAAGCAAAATTGTTGTTTCACGCTTTCTCATAATTTTTATTTGATTTTATAATTTAATAAACTACTCAGCCGAAATTTTAAGTATCTTTATTTTAATTTTACTTTTCTTAATGCTATTGTATATAATAAGTTTCAAAAAACACTCTGCAATGAAAAACTGCCATTTGAAAGACACACAAATACGCCTTATAAGTGCAAAAGACAATTAAAAAAAAAATAAACAAGCAGAAAGAAATCAATGTTGCTTCTCAAAAGTAGGATGTTCAATATCAATGTTTAGTTAAATGTATGTTATATGCTTTCACATTTCTGTTTGTGTTCCACCTTCCCCGTTGAGATTAACAAAAAAACAGCCTGAATAAGTATAACCTAAAATCGGTGTCTCCCCATTATTGAGTAAATAAAGCAACCAATGTTGTTGTTCTTATCCTCACCCCCTACATACTTCTATGTATGTGTATATCGGAGTAGTTGTGTGTATGTTGATAAATTTATCTATATATTTATCCTGAAAGGCTCGATCAAAAAAATTAAAGCACTGTTGTACTGTTACTCTCTTTATCTGTCTGTCTCTCTCTCTCTCTACTTCTTCAGTAGAGTAAAATTAACAACTCATTTCTATCTGTTAAATACGTTACGTAAAATAGAGTTTGTATAACATCACAACCAGAAGTAAATGAGATATACATTTTATTTTCATTATAAAATTACATCAGAATGAAGGATTAGGGCAAAGATTTGAGCTTACGAGATACCAACTTATTTCTTCACACAATACGTTAGAAAGCAATGCTCACTTTAGTAAGAACAAATTTATCCTGTGAGCTCCATTGTTAATTACTCGTAGGTATGCGTGGCATAAAAAAAGAAAAAATAATCAGCGTCTTCGAAAACCACCGCCGCCGCGGGTGAATTATTTTGACACTGTCTTCTGATTTGAGGAAAACATTTCTGCGACATTATATATTTTGATGGTGACATACCGTCAAGCGACAATTTAGACTTAGTCCAATATTATTATGCAGCCATATTAAATATTTACCAGGTGTAATCATATCATTCTTAGACTTTTAGTATCTTCCATAAAAAGCTTTACTATCCGAATAAAAATCTATATATTCTATAAACTGTTCCGAAACCTTTTACGCTTTTACCGTAATTTACCACAATTTTGTATAATCTTTTTGAAAATTTCTTATTTTTCTGAGTTTGACAACAAAATAAAAGTAAAATCGTGTAGTATAGAAATTTCCTCATTATTTATAATACTCTTACATTACGTTTCGTTCAACTAATCCCCATAAAAGCATTCGATCATTTTTGGGCTCGCGCAAGCAAACCCCATGTAAACAGGGAAATTTAGTCCGATATCTGCAAAAAATCTTCAAAATTCTTGGATATTTCTAATATATCCAACTACAATACAAGACATTTCTGACATCCGAAAGGAACTTATAATAAATTCTTAAATTTAATTTAACAACACGAATCTCCATAGGTTTTTTAAATAAAAATTCACAATTTTAAAATATGTAAACTCTACGCAAAAAAAAAGAAAACAAAATGTGCAAATAGGATTGAATATTATACATTTTCGTCTACCAGTATTTAAAGTAGTTGAAGCAAGAAAAACTACTACAATCCAAATGCATCATCGACACATTTATCCTGCACAGGATTATATTTTTATAGTCAGCATTTTTGAATGCAAAAAATACACTTAATTTGCACACCACTTGCCACATAAATGCATATATCAGTTCTTATAATATATAGTAAAACTCGTTCATGCAAGCTGAAAATAATATTCAAAAATAGATAGAAATTAAATTGCCACTAGTGATAGCATATTCTAGAGCGAAAATATAATAATAATCTGAATGCAAAGCTTATTCATAAAACTCACCCGTATAAATAAAATCATCGAATGTCATGCTTTTATGTAAATTACACATTGTTAGGTAATATGTATATCATTCAACCTCGAAAAAATGTTTTACGCACAAAAAACTTTTACACGAAACGTTTTTTCAATACATGTGTTTGACACACGCTTAATTAAAACGCACTTGATCCCTCTGACACATGACACGTCTAATTGACTATTATAGCTAGTTGATTGCTTTTTGTCAGGGGAGCAAGTGCGTTTCGTATGTGCTTTCTATGAAACTAATGCATGCTGTCGTAGTAAAGTCGTTGGTCATCCACCTGTATACATCTTTTGCCCAGCCCATCCAAAATTAGAATAGTTTGTTGTAAAATATGTTTTATTTAAACGTTGAACTACTAAAAAAACAAAGAACCACATTAGTTGTTGTTTCAGTGATTGTTCTAGAGGACTGTGATAGCAAACTGTGCACCTAACCTAACTGTAAAGAAAAGATGAGACTGTGTTGCCTACTAATACGCTCCTGTATGCCTATAATGACGATATAAATGTGTGCGTGTTCAGTGATGTTTAGTGTATTTTTGATATAGTTATACAATATATTTAATATATATGTATACACACACAATTTTTTATATATATACATATTTATATTAAACACGACTACCATAATATAAAAAAAAAAATTTTACAGCGACTTTTTGTTTTTCGAAAAAAATATTTTATTAATCACTTTTTTTATTTGATATTTTCTTTGCTGCATCGACGTTTTTGTAGAAAATTCAACTAGTAGTAACGGTTGTGGATTACGATCGTATTGGTACATCTGAGCCTATTGGACGAGTAATTTTGGGCTGCAATGCAGCTGGCACCGAGTTGCGACATTGGTCCGACATGTTGGCATCGCCGAGACGACCTATTGCCCAATGGCATACGCTTAAGGATGCCGATGAGGCAGACAAAAAGGACTAAGTTGATTGAGTTTCATATAGATGTAGAGGTAAGTGTGCTATGATTTTTACTAATGTCCAGGCAAAGATATAAGAATTAGAGAATATCATTCATAATAAAAAAAAAAAACAGAAAAGTGTCAGCGGACTATCTACTTTTTCTCTGATCAACTGCAATTTACTCTTGCAATCATCACAGTTCTCCTTTTGAATATGCAAAATGACAAACTGTTCTTTTCTAAAATTAGTTTTAATAGGCATTTGACGAGCGTAGCGAGCAGGGGGCGAAGCCCCCTAGTCATCCTAAAGAATATTGTCTGAAATTTACTTTCAGCAAAAAGAGGTTACGAAACACATAGCACATGAAACAATGACTTTTGTAGGATTTTTTTTGTCGGCTGCGTTTCGGAACTGCTGAACAATCGCCTTTATCGCCAATCAAAACCACCAATATTTTTGTTCTTATGTAATACTCGTAATATTTCAATATATATCTCGGTTTTTGAAAATCTCAATAAATTATAATCACGAAAATTTCGCCTGCCTATGAGTAGAGGTACAGAAACTATTTCGCAAATAAAATACTTCGCATAAACGTTTATGATAATACAAACTTGTCGACAATGCTCGCCAAGGAGCTACGGTAAAAAGAAAAACATCTGATGCATAGGAACACCACAATATTTCTCTTTTTTGATCGTCGAACCACAAAAAAACTCTGCCAAAAAAAAATCAGATTTCAGACAACTGAGCTACCCCGGTGTTTGGCACACCATTGTGCTCAGAATAGTGGCGCCGGAACGAATTTTTTATTGGGGGGCAAGATTTTTTTTCTCCAATTCATATTAAATTAAGCGGTTATATACCGGATTTCTAGCCAGGACCGACTCTACTATATGTGCAGAATGTGCATTTGAAAAAGGCGCCTCATTAAGTGAGGCAAACAAACAATTTAAATTTTTGATTAATCTTAATTATCTCATTTTTAAAATCAAAATTTTTTAAGTTTTAATGTTCTTTGATCGGAAGGTTTGAAAGCTTTGCCCTTTTATATTTTAAATTAACATTTTCAAAAATTACAAAAATCTCGATTTGAAAAAAAAAAAATTTTTGTCTTTTAGTGGAATTTTTGGGCAATTTTAATTTTTAAATTGTGATAGTTAGGACTCCTGCTATAATAACCTCTACATTAGGTCTCAAACCCAAATTATCGAAAGTTTCGGTTTGAAAACATGAAAACTCGAAATTATTGAAAATCGGATTTGAAAATATAAAAATGCGAAGCTACAAAATGTGCAAATTTTGATTCCATGTTTTCAAATGGAAACTTTGGGTTTCGAAACCTTATTTAGAGAATATTCAATTGCAAATTTCTTTACAAAGCTGAGGGTCATGTACTTACCACAAGCCAGGCCCCAGTGAAAGTGAGGCACCCCTAACCTCAGTATATTGCGCTGATAGTGTAGTTAGCACGTGATTGCAAAATAGATTGCAAAATGTGGGGAAAAATTATTTTTTGTTTCCTATGCTTTTTTGGGGTGCTCTGCACACAAATTTCGTTGCGAGGCAGGGTCAAAATTGTGTAAAAAACACAAAAAAATTAGCTTAACGCATTTTAAAAATTAATGGTGCGTTGGACCCGCAATTATGTTTTTTTTTAACATGTTCAAGGACAGGTTAGGTTATCGTAGAAATGTACACTTTCAGAGTTTTAAGCATAATTTTAATAATAGTAAAAATATAATTAGTATAAAGAGAATAAGGTGCGGACAAAATAAGTAAAGAGTAAGATCTATAAATAAATAATGTGTACTATGCAAACAGTTAAAATTTAAATAGTAAATCGAACTTCTGGATTCAAAAGAGATACTTTATGAATTAAAGTTTGTTTAAAAGTAGTGAATGAATGAGGGAGAGGACCAAGCTCCAAATTATCATATTCGTGCATAAGCCTGATCATTGGCTCAGGATTCTGCGAACTTTTATCATTTACATAATGTCTCAATTCCCAATTCGTTTTTCAACAAATTATAAATTTAAAAAGTCCGCCGTCGACTTTAAAAATATAATTTGTTAATTTGAATAAATGTCAAGAGTTTTAAAATCGAGATTTTATCGAACCTACATTCACTAATTCTCATCAAGATTCACTACTCAAGATTGTCGAAGTCAAGGTATTGTACCCGGTTGGCTCATGGAAAGAAAAATAAAAGAAAGCTGATAACAGACTAGTGGACGTTTTTTTAGGGTTTTTTTAGAATTTTCTCAAAAAACCCTTATGAAATCGATTTTGTCCGTCCGCCCGTCCGTCCGTCTGTTCACTAAATAACTCGCGAACGGCTAAACCGATTGTCATGAAATTTGGTAGGAATGTGTAGAATGGTTACAGTCTTTGGTACATATACCTTAGAAGTTGGTAGGAAGAAGATAACAGGGTGTCCCGAACGTTTGAAAAAAGTCGACTTTTTTAGTTTTTATCGGAGATTGACGTATGGGTAATTAAATCAAAAATCTAAACGAGTACATCTCATGTCAGTTAAAATTTTCCAGTTTCGAGTAACGGTAAAAAAGTTATTGGCGTTTAAAGTTAAACTTCCTTTTCGACCTCGGTTTTTCTAAACCGTTATAGGGATCGATATGAAACTTTGCACAAAACATAATAAGGGCCACTAATAATTTTCTGATTATTTTTCTGTTGAAAAGGAAAATCATAGTTTTGTTGGTCTAATTTAATAAAACAATATGTTTTTCATTGAATATAATTAATTTTATTGAATTTTGAACAAAAGTTACACCTTTTTTGCATTTTTTCGAATTGCTTACTTTTTGCGATCATGTAATCGAAGCAATAACAATTAATTTGTATGCCTAATCTGTAAAAAAAATTATTCTTTGTTTTTGTTAGCATCGAGTATGGCCTCCACTTTTTGATATGCAGTCTCGAAGCCTGGACGGAATATCTCGTCCCAACATATTTTAAGCAATTGAATCAGCTGTTGCTGATTGTGTATGTCCTCTTCAGCGGTCCGCATCCGATGTTTTAATTGATCCCAAAGATGTTCTATCGGATTTAGGTCCAGACTGTTGGCAGGCGACTCCATGACCTCAATATTGGCCTCCTCGAAAACAGACATTCTCGGCCGAGCAGTATGTGGTCGTGCATTATCCTGCATGAGGATAAAACCATCCAACGCCTGTTGTGAAAAAGGAATGATATGTGGCCTAACAATCCTTTCAATATAACTTTCGGACGTTATTGTCCCGTTATTTAGGATAACAAGGTCAGTTTTGCCTTGCAAGCTAATTCCGGCCCAGATCATCACACTGGAACCGCCTTGCCTCTCAATTTGATTAATGCAAGGATCCAAAAATCCTTCTCCTCTTTTGCGTCGGTCGTCACTAAAAAATTTTACTTTGCACTCATCCGAGAAGAGCATTTGCAGCATTGTTGCATATCTCATTGGATATGTCGACGAGCAAATCTTAAACGATTCGTACGATGCGTCCTGGTCAGTTGTGTTCTGGTAACACGTCTCCTTGACCGTTGTTGGTCTTCGTGCAAACGTTTTTTGATTGTTTGAGGGCTAACAATGGTCCCAGTCGTCCTTAATAGCCTACTTTGTAGCCCACGAGCACTAGTGGTATGATCCCGTCGCGCACAAAGTCTCACATATCGATCTTCTGCGGGGCTGCTTACTCGAACTCGGCCTGAACAATGACGACGGGAGACACTTCCTGTCTCGTGGCAACGGTTCCAAAGATTTTTAAAGGCTTTTCGCGAATACCCGAACTGCAGGGCCACAGAACGTCGCAAACGACCTTCCTCCAACATTTCTAAGTCTCTGGACGAGGCATTTAAATTTGAATGGCGCCGAACTGCTGGCATTTTGTATTTTACAGATTCTCCTTATCTTTAAAAGTGCAACAACTAATGTTGCAGTTAAAAAACTTGGCGAAAACTAATTCTAAATCAAAATGAGAAATAAAGAAAACTACCAAATGTATGATTCGTGACCCCAAAAGAACTGTTTAAGCCAGTTCCGTTAAACATAATGTTAACGAATCATACTGTGATAGCTCAATTCACATTCAGGTACAGAATGGCATTTTTGAAATTAATTATCACACTAAAAATTCGTTAAAAGACGTTATTAAAGTCAACGGACATTAGTGGCCCTTATTTTGTTTGGTCAGTATATATAGTGCTTGCAACATTATATACACTCCGAAATATATGCAATGTAACGTTGTCTCGAAGTAGCCTATAAACGGCTGAGTTAACGCACCATGCCTCACTAGGGGTTACGGTACAGAGAAGAATTTCCGACCGCGGTAGGACCTTAAAATTTAAATGAAATGTCAGCGCCAAGTAGCTTTACCAGTGTACCAAATTTCAGAAAGATCGGTCAAAGGGTTCCCGAATTTATCGAAAATTAACGATTGCAAAGCATAAAAAATAACAGGCACGACAATCCAACATTGGAATTACGCCGCAGACGGTGTTAGTGACGTCAAATTTACAAGATTTTAGGTGTTTTTTTTTTGTTTAGGTGTTGAGATCAACAGCACGCTCAGTAGTGTTATTTATCCCTATAAATGGGTACTTGCTTAACATCTGAGTGAGATTATAGTCCGTCACATGGGTCGTGACTTCGAAAAACACCATAGGTTAGGTTAGGTTAGGTACAGGGGCCGCCAGATTTGCACCCAGCGCACTTAGACCAGATTTGGTCCATTGTGATACCACCGAGAGAATCATGTCTCTACTAACTGCCTAAAAACCAACCCGTGCTTACAATAAATTTATTGTGCAGTATTGGGCTCACATCCCGAAGATCATCGGTATCGTAGAAATACCTTGAGCCCAGAAAACGCATTCGTTTCTCAGCCAGGGCGGGACAGTGGCCTGTTATTACTCCCACCACACTTCGAATATGCTTTCTGTCTAAGGAAAGTAGCATCTTAGAACGGACATTGTCTAGCTTTGGCCAGATCATTCTCGTCGTTGCGCATGTCAAGCCATGAATCCATCTTGCGTTGGTTCTGCATATTGTAGCGGTCTCTATTAACAATGCACAAGCCGCAGTAGGTGTTTTCAAGAAGGAATTACCGTCTTCAACGCTACCTGGTGACGCATGCCGGGCCAAGTCATCTGCATTGCGATTACCTGCAAAGCCACTATGGCCCGGTATCCAGCATAGCGTAATGTTGAAGAAGCGACCCATCTCTCTAAGTACTGAACGACATTTCTCAGTAGGTCTTGAAATGGTCAGCACTGAATCAATTGATCGAATTGCAGCCTGACTATCTGTGAATATAAAGACGTCCCTACCAGTGATGACGTGACAGCCCAACCAAGTTAAGGCTTCTAAAATCGCGGAGATCTCCGCTTGGAGGACACTACAAAAATTAGGCAGGCGGAAGTCAAATGAATATTCAACTCATCCGAGTGGATTTCTATACCAACTCCTGCATCTGTCTTGGAACCATCAGTATAAATGGAAATGAATCCACTGACCAAGAAGCTGTTACTATCCCAAGATTCCCTTGAGGGGATCAAACTACAATGGTTCCTACCAAAGAAGTGATTGGGAACAGTGTAGTCAGTCGCTAGGGGCAGGTTAAAATTACGAAGTATCGCTGAATGCCCATAGTCCAGCGCTCGCCAGAGACCAGTTTCACGTAGGCGCAAGGCCACTTTTGCGGCCATTCTTTTGCCGAAAATGTCCAATGGGAACAGTCCCAGGACCATATCTAATCCGAATGTAGGAGTAGTTCCAAAAGCTCCTGTTATAAGAAGAGAAGCCAACCTTTGTAGTAGCGGTGCTCAGTGCCATCCACCACACACTAACTCCGTAAAGCAAGACTGGCCGCACAATATCCAATGCACAACTTTTGGCTGCAAACCCCAGGTTTTCCCGATGGCTTTCCTACACGAATACAGTGTTACTGTAGCTTTATTCACCCTTTCTTCGATGTTGGGCTTCCATTTTAGTTTCTTATCAAGGATAAGTCCAAGAAATTTCGCGGTTTCAGCAAGCTCAAGTTGAAAGCCTCCTAGTCTGGGAAGCCTAATATTAGGAATTGTGCGCTTTCTTGTAAAGAGGACCAATTCCATTCTGGATGGATTAATTCCGACTCCACTGAGATTTGCCCAATCCGTTAGGATAGCTAGGGCGTTTTCTAATAGCCCGCTAAGAGTATCAGGAAACTTGCCTCTAACGGCAATAGCAACGTCATCGGCGTAAGCAGTGACTTTGCAACCTATTCTTTCTAAGTTCAAAAGTAATTTATTTATCGCTAAATTCCAAAGTAGAGGGAATAAGACCCCTCCTTGCGGGGTACCTCTAGAAACATATCTTTAAACAGATGCAGTACCCAAATTGCTTTGTATACGTCTAGAGGTAAGCAACATATCCACGAGGGTGCAGATTGAACCTTCAACCTGTAGATTAAGAAGAGCATCCGTAATCGCTCTGGGTTTAATATTGTTAAAAGCTCCCTCAATATCTAGAAACACCACCATGGTGTATTCCTTATGATGAAGAGACTCTTCAATATAACTAACCAGCGAATGCAAAGCTGTGTCAACCGACCTCC
This sequence comes from Microchrysa polita, assembly GCA_949715475.1. NCBI lineage: Eukaryota > Metazoa > Arthropoda > Insecta > Diptera > Stratiomyidae > Microchrysa > Microchrysa polita. The sequence continues at coordinate 17,423,432 of OX454415.1, forward strand.
CTTTATGCATGTTGTGACATGGATAATAGGTTTGATGGAATGGTCGTCCGTAGATGAATATCAATTAATCTCTCAAGCAGTTTCAACATAGTCGATGAAAGGCTAATGGGCCGCAGGTCCTTTGGACTTGCATGCGAACTTCTACCCGTTTTAGGGATAAAAGTAACTCTCACTTCTCTCCAGATAAGAGGAATGTGTACTAAATCCAAGCAAGCTGTAAGTATGCGCTCTACCCAAGGATACGTAATGTCTACACACTGTTGCAAGTCCGCAGGTATAATACCATCAGATCCAGCCGATTTAAAGGGATCGAAGCTTGATATCGCCCACATTATCTTCTCACGGTTAAGAATAGATGCCGAAAAACACCATAAACTAAATTGGTTCACGGTGAGACTCGAACCCACGACCCTGTGTACTGAATGTGTGCATACTAACCACAACACCAACCAGAATAAAAGCATTAAAGGACGATTATCTCGCTAGATATCTATCGTACACCTTTACACCTTAAATCGCATCTTTTGACATCTGTAACTTCTGAATCTTTATAGCTAGCTCCTTGAAATTTTCACCAATTATGGGCAGTGCGGTGTTTTACAAGTGTGCAAAATCTAAAAAATTTCGAGCTATGGACAATTTTCGATTAAGTGCACTGAACCATTCGATGACACTTGTCAACAATGTTTTCACACCTTTTTTTTTTCAATGCTTATTTTTAAGAAAATGTTTAAAAATATTTTCTATTTCTTCTAATTTTAGGTAGCTAAACTGGCACACACACGTACATAATACAACACCTCTGAATCGCATTGATATCCGTACTGTGAATCAATGCATACACACTTCAAACTTCATCAACGTTACATCTAATCAAGAAAGAAGTCTAAACTAGAGGATAAAAAACTTAAATCAGCAACCTCCTGCGTGACAACATCAAATCCTGCTCGTTATTCAACAAGAAAAAAGCTAAGCAAAGTGAAAAAATATATATAAATATATTATTGATTCGTTAATACTTAAACAAAAAAAAAAGAAAAACTAAAAATACATTCCTTACGAAAACACACAAAGAAAAAATAAACAGACAGGAACAAATAACAACCAAAATCGCAAGGATCAGAAGGTTATAGTAAGTAAAAAAAACACACACACATATAGTTAAATGCATATAACTTATGAAGCAAACACAAAACAAGGAAAAAAAACTGTTATGTACATTGTATGTAAAAAAATAATAATATTTAACTATAATCATTTGTTATTGTTAATTCATTAATTTCTTCTTATTCCAAAAAAGGCAAAACCAAATTTAATGAAAATATTATGCTAGTAATGTAACAAAAAAAAAATAACGAAAACATAATTTAACAAAAAGATATTTAATGATACTTAAATTTAAATAAAAAATATAATTGATTTTCAAAAATTAATAAAATTCTCTTCCTCCACATTCCAAGAAAAGTATACATACAGTTGCATTTTTCAATAAGTGAATTGAGTCCGAAGTTTATTCATACGAAAATTTCTTGTTCTCAAAAATAAAAATCGATTCATTGCAACGATCATCATTGAAGAGAATTGTTGATATAGTTGGAATTTTTTTTAAGTTTAAATATGTTTTATTTACAAAAAAAAAAGCATGCGTCGGACGGGAGATAGAAAAAAATGAAACTTCTGTAAGATAATTAACTACATATTTCGTTGTAATAACTGAATGGGTTGCGTTGCTGAAATTCGAGAGATTTGAGGAATATTATTCTGCCCCTTGTAAATTGTTATGACAAAAATACTAGACCCTATCTGTTTCACTTGAACTTGTACACATTTCTCTAGTCTGAAATGAGTGCATCAAATCTTAGATAGGCCTACGTAGATCTTTCAGATCGGCCGGAGCTGTCATTGACCATAGTTATTAATTCTTCTTTTTTCCCAAATTTCCACTTACTACCCAACTTAAGAGCTTTTCAGAGACGAAAGTTCTACTAATCAAATTGTTACTCAAATCAGCTCTGTTCGAACGCAATTTTTTTCACCGAAAGAACTAACCCACAGAATATTACGATAGTTGACTAAATAGCAAATATTAGACAATGAAACCACGTGTATAGCGCGCTCAGTTATGTATTTCCATATCATCATAAATAATAATAGTTTAACGTATTATAAATAAATTTATTATATTACGATAAAAGAAAATTGAAAAAACCAAAAACTATACTGCAATATTCATATTATTGCAAAAATGTGAGATTATTATTTTCTAGATACTTCTTTTCATTTATTGGGTTGTAAAAAAGAGATGAAACGAAAAATAATGAAAATCATAACCTTACTGTATATCGTTATAGAAGAAATCACAAACAAATTTTGAGGACGACGAATTACAAATTTAAAGAAACCACACACACATACACATAAAGTAGAAACACACACAACCAAAGTAAAAATATACATAGTTAAATCGAATCTTGTACGATAACTTTAATAATGTAATATGTATTTGCATAATTTACGATATATATATATATTCTGAATTGATATATAAGTATGCGTATATTCAGAAAGTAAAAGGTTCGGTTTCTCCCGTACATTGTTATAAGAATATTGATTTTCATTTCAATTTCGAATATATTAATCCTTTTAATGCAACAAACCGATAAAATCAACAAAAATTAAACGAATTAAAGTTAAATATACTATTTAATAAAATTCGTATTTAAATCAGAACAAAAAGAGAATATATATATATATATCTATTATATATAATATGTTAGGGCTTTTTTAAGTTGTAATTTCAGAAAATATAAAACATACAAATCTAGAGAAGAACAAAGAAAAAATAGTAAAGATCACTAACAAATTTCCAAAACGTTTTAATAGAAATCAGAAGAGAATCGATAAAAAATACAGTACGATATAAATGAAACAAAATTGATATAAAAGACAGATTGCAACAAAGTATTGACCTTAATATTAATGCATATAATTATATGAAAAGAAGAAAAAAAACATTTAAAGAACAATAATAGTTACGTATGACTTTACTAGGTGTTTCTTCTGTAAAAACAAATATTATTATATATATACATTAAAATATATATATTATTCAAAAATGTAAAATAAAATTAATTCTCTGAATTAAAATTATATTATACAAACCAACAACAAAATTTTAGTACTTTTCATATTTATTTAACACCGTTATTTTCGGGTTTTCTTTCCAGTTTTAAAGTTGTTTTTTGATATATATTTTGTCTGGTATTAGAAAAATGTTATTTTTGTTGTGCTAATAAACTTCTAGTATAAAGTCAAAATGTCAAATATGGCTTATCATTTTTGTTGTAATATCAATATGTTTGAGGTTATGAAGAATTATCAATCCTGGGTGTCTTCGCCAAATATTAATATATATTTAGCTTCGTATCATTCGTTCAGATACAGACACAGAAGGTAGTGTTATCGTTCAGGAAACAGCTACTTGTTCTGGACAAATTTATCCAGCGTTACCTAGGGTGAGTTTTATATGCTTATTTTGCTCTGCTGTGGAGAAACGAAGCTTATTATTTCTGAAATATCCTGTCTCGTAACAAAATTATTAAAATAAAAGGCACTCGTTTCGTCCTCTTAGCCCAAAAACATATTTAGAAAAAATCCTTTTCTTCTTGATGGCACGATAGTCCGACGTCGCGTCGGGTCTTGGCCGCCTGTATGTTTGGCTACAATTGGCGCGGTCACGCAACCTGGTCCTCAAGATTCGGAAGGTCAGTTTCTGGTGGACGTTCGTCCATGCGTTGCGCGTTCATTTTTTGTGCATTACCAAAAAGGTTTTTGTAGTTGTCCCGCACCATTTTCGACACGTTTGCTTTAAAGAAGCACTGCACACTCGATTGTGATTCCTCATATTATTTCCAGCAAAAAAGTTGTACGAACATACACCCCCTTAGGTTAACTCTTTAGCTGCCACAGGCATTTAAAGATTTTTGAAAAAAAATCATTTTCTTTCTCCACTTAAAGCTCAATATCTCCAAAGCTAGAAATCACATGAGGAATCACAATCCGGTGCGTTTATGCGGCAGTTTCCGGACAACCTGTATAGTACCACGAAATCAATTTATCGTGTGACATCGCTTAAAGAAATATTTTGATCCGATAAAACATTCTTAAAGCATTTTCCGGAAAGCTTATATCATCATTATGGAATACATTAAAAAATGGTGGTATAAGACTTCGATAAAACTGTCTCTAAACGTTAACCTAAAAAGATACTCCTTTAAATACTCCACTCTTGTGTTCATTGGATCATACAGTACACACATGCAATAGTCTCTCGCTAAGTTAACTCACACACATGCATATATTCTTCTATGGCACAGTCGGTTTCATTTTTATAGTCTGACATTCGTATCATCATCATCAATGTTGCACGATAGCCCGACGTCGGGCCTTGGCCGCCTGAATCGTTGACCTCCAATTATCGCCGTTACGTGACCTTGTCCTCCAGTTTCAGAAGCCCAGCAACTGGTGGGCGTATTCACCTACGGAGTTCTCCCAGCGAGCTCTCGGTCGTCCACGCAACCTCGCTCCGTCAATTCGTTGTGCGTTCATCACTTTCTTTGGCATGCGATTATCGTCCATCCGTTGTACATGCCACGACCATTGCAAACGTTGCAGCTTCACGATTTTCGTTACTTCCAGCTCATCGTACAATTGATATAACTCATGGTTGTATCGGATACGCCATTGATTTCGCTCGCGAACGGCCCCGAAAATTCGCCGAAGGACCTTTCTTTGAATCGGTCTAGCAAAATTTCGGAGGCTTGAGTGAGGGTCCATGTTTCGCAGCCATAACATAGCACGGGTCGGATGATCGTTTTGTACACGCGGAGCTTCGTGTTCCTGTGCGCAAGTTTCGAATTATGTAATTATAGGGAGGACCGAGAAATACATGTCTTATTGGCTAGTTGTATCCGTCGCTTAATTTCGTCGAATTCGTTGGCGTCCTTTGATAAGTTACAAGCCAGATAGTTGAAGTTGTCCACATACTCGATATTGAGGTCCCCCACTGTGATGCTTGAATTTGCTGGCGTCCTTGTTTTCGATTGCATCATGGCCTTTGTTTTGCTTTCATTGATATGTAGTCCAACTTCCTTTGCGGCGTTATTGAGGTTATGCAGAAGGCTTTCTTCATCACCCAATCTTCGAGACTTGATGTTTATATCGTCGGCGTACGCTACTAATTGTGTCGACTTGATGAGTAGCGTTCCGCTGCTGTCCATATTCATGGCTCGAATTACATACTCCAAAGCAAGGTTGAAGCCCGTCGCCCTGCTTGAGTCCAGTACGAGTTTCAAATAGGTCACTGAGTCGGTTCTGCACTCTGACCTGCGAGACGGTATTGGTCATCGTCATCCTTATGATTCGCACTAACTTTGCCGGTATACCAAAATTCAGCATAATGTTGTACAGTACACTTCGGTCGATACTGTCGTATGCCGGCTTGAAGTCGACAAAGATTTGGTATACATCGATGTTGTATTCCCAGCACTTTTTTCACTTCACTGTGAAAAGCTGATCGGTCGTTGAACGACCAGGTCTGAAGCCGCCTTGATACTCGCCAATGATTCGTTCTGCGTACGGATTAATTCTTTTTTCAAGAATTTTCGATAAAATCGTATAGGCCGTACAAACTAATGATATGCCTCTGTAATTCTCACACTTCAGCTTGTCACCCTTTTTGTGGATTGGGCAGATTATGCTTTTGCGCCAATCTTCGCGGATTACCTCGTCGTTCCATATTTTCAGCAGTAGCACATGTACAGCGTTGGTCAGGCACGTTCCACCATGCTTCAGCAGTTCTGCTGGGATCTCGTCAGCGCCGGGCGCTTTATTATTTTGAAGCGACTGTATGGCAAGACTCACCTCCTCTACTGTTAGGGGTAGAACGGGAGGGCCTGGTTCGGCTAACTGCTCAAGAGCTGGCTCCGCGGGGGATGTTGATGGTGCATTGAGGAGCTCTTCAAAATGCGAGGCCCATCGTTTGTTTACGCTTTCGATGTCGCTGATGATGTTACCATCCTTGTCCTTACAAAGGTTTGTTCTGGGTTGATATCCGTTCTTGATATTATTTATAAGTTTGTACGCCTGTCTAATGTTCTTACTGGCTAATCTTTGGTTTATTTGCTGTAACTGCTCGTCAAAATGTTTGCGTTTCTTACGTCTAATTAACCTATTAGATACTCGCCGAAGTTCGTTGTATCTTTCTTTCTTGGCTCGGGATGCGCGTTGTGTGTATTGGCGATAGGCTTCATTTTTCGCCTCAATTGAGGCCTTGCAATCGTCGTCGAACCAGTCTGCTCGTCTGTGCCGGCCTTTATAGCCCACGACCTCTTCTGCGACTCCTTTGATGCTGTCTTTGAGCTCCTCCCAGAACTCATGGATGCCTAAATTATTGATGTTATCAAGCATGGGCGACAGTTTTTCCTGAAGTGCTGTAGTATACGCAGCCGCCGTGGCATCATCAATCAAATTGTCAACCTCGAAGATCTTGGCAGGGTTGATTCTCGTTAGGTGCACCGAAGAGATTCTGCCCTTGTAGGTCGTCTTCACCAAATAGTGATCGGATTCGCAGTTGGCTCCTCGATAGGATCGAACATCTAAGACATTAGAAGCCCATCTCTTGCTGATCAGTACGTGGTCGATCTGGTTCACGGTGTATTCATCTGGAGACTTCCAGGTCTGCTTATGGATTCGTCGATGAGGGAAGCATGTAGAGCTTATGACCAGGTTTCTGCCGCTCGCGAAGTCGATAAGTCGCTGACCGTTGTTGTTATTTTCGTCGTGGAGGATATGACCTCCAGTAGTTCCCCTATGCCAGCTTTCGTTTCCGACTTTGGCGTTAAAGTCTGCTAGCAGCAGCTTGATGTCGTTTGATAGAAGTGAGTCGAAGAGTGTTTCTAGGTTGTTGTAGAACTCGTCCTTAATCGCGTCTTTTTTACTTCTGTAGGGGCATGCGCATTAATGAGCCAGAGATTAGCGAAACGGGTCTTAATGCGGATCTCACATAGCCGCTCGTTGATGGGTTTGAAGCCGATAACGTGGTCCTTAAGCTGCTTACTCACGACGAAAGCTACTCCAAACTCCTTGTTACCCTCCTCTTTACCACTCGTGAAAATAGTGTGCGAACTGAGGTCGTTAATCTCGCTTTTGAGCCATTTAGTTTCCTGGATTGCAACTATGCTCAGCTTGTATTTTTCTATCTGATCCAGGAGGGCCCTTAAGGTCTATTCAGGGAGCGTACATTCCAGGATTCGAAAGAGTAATCAGTTGTTCGTTTGCGGGGTCGTGGTTGTTTTGTATCCGTCCAATCCGAGGCTTTTTTTTCAGGTTTCTTGACTTGAAGTTTTTCTTAGGATGAGTTGTCGGCACATCGCTAAACCATGATAGGGTTTAATGACATTCGTATGGTCATCCAATAAATTGCTCACTGTAGTTTTATAGGAGGATGGACTTGTGCTTTTCTAATGAATTGACACTTATGAAGTGCTCTGAAATACATAATTTCTTCAATACAAATCCTTGAAATCTTGCATGCAACCCACACTTACTCACTCATTGTTATCTTCGGAACAGGATCTCTGCGCAGAAATTGACTTTTTTTTATTAATAAATGTATAGATTTAGGGTGCATTGCAGAAGATTCGATAAAGAATTGTCAAGCATTTCTATAGAATCATCTAACCATTTGTAGCGTTTACGAGCAATGCCGACAATATGTTGGCTGAGTGGTAGCGTGTAGAACGGTTCGATGCTAGCTGCGGAAATTCTGTTTTTCTATTTTTTTTTGCAAATTCGATCGTTGACAGAAAATGATGATATAAAGCAAATGACGTACGTCTTTTTTTAAGCATAATTTAGTGCTGCAATAAGGTTCTATTGGATTAAAAAACGGCGCCAAATGCCATAATTGGAAGTTTGTATTATTCAGTGGTTTTACCCTGTAATGTGCCCCTATTATGGTTAGAAGAGTCTACTCCTATTTTACGAAGTATTATAGGGATGAAATTGTTCCTTGGGAGCTCATCTTACAGCTGATACAACTCATTTACCGGATGCGCTACTCATCACGTTCGCGAACGGCCCCAAAGATTTTCGGGAGAACCAAAAACAAACAGTTTTATTAATCAGTAAAACTGATTTCAAAAGGTTTTGTCTTCATAGTTTATGGTATTTAAATATTTTTCACTTTCAGAAGGTGCGGAATTTGATTTTTTTTTTTTAGTCTTCAACAGAATAATTTCATAAATTTTAGAAAAATCAAGATTTAAATAAAAATGAAAATGTTTTATTGTCAATTAATTTTGTTTTTAATATTTTTTCTATTATAAAATCATCACATTTCGATTTTTTAATTTTTACAAAAAAAACTCAACACATCAATCGTCATAATATCGTTTTTTCATTGCACGATATTTTCGAAGTTTGTATAACGCTTCAAGTTCCTTTTCCATATATCGTCCTTGTGCTAGTAGGGCTTTAATTTTTCTCGGATCAGTTTCATGGCTGTTTTTCATAAAACTGTCGTGAATGTGTTTCCTTAGTTTTTCCGAATTCTGTGGATACTCGCGACTGAGATAGATAAGCTGCAATAAATTGGATCAGTAGGTATTGTTAGTACGAGTATAAAATCGATGTGCAAGGCTATAAATGTACAGGGTTATTGGTTAAGTCGACCTATTCCCTGCAACACGTTATATGTAATAGGGTCAAAATGCAACAAAATGAGGCCATAAATGTTAGGCCAATTTTCAATGGTCACTGAGATATTTGATTTTTTAGGTTTTTTTTTTTAAATAACCTTGAATTTCACCATTTAAAGTAAGAATTTAAAAAAAACTAAGGTAATGGGTTAAAACTTATTTTTGGATTTTAGTCAATACAGACATTTCTTAATCATTTAAAATTTCAAAAACCAATCACAATTCGAAATTTTTAGTTTTTAATAAAAAAAATGTTTCTTAAATTTTTTTAAAGTTGATTTTTACTGTAGTATTACTAAAAAAAATTATATGACACGGAGTCTGCAGACCACTGGAAAAACATACTCGTGTTGTCAGCTTTTAAAAAGGTGTCAATGTCAATATACATATTTGAAATAATTGAAACAGCTAGCTGCGACTTGTTCGGGGAACATAATTTCGTTTGATACAAAATGAATTAAAAGCTATGCTGTAGGGATAAGTTTTTAATGTGTTCTGGATTTGTCGTTTTTTTTTTATCAAACGAAATTATGGTCCCCGAACAAGTTGAACAAGACGATGGAAAAATCAGCCACCATATTCCATCGGATTCCCCTATCAACCTCTACAAGCACATGCATACATTCTAAAGAAAGGACTCTGTAAGGTTTTTTAGATTAAGTTTTGTCTCACAATATGTCCTTCGATTCCGTTAAAATGACGTTATGGCACAGCATCACTAATGTAAACATGGAGGGATGCATACTCTCCAACAGAAATATCGCAACTAGGATACGCAACCTTCCACTGCTCTGGAAGCTCTCCTCAGACTGTACTCTGAAGGAGTTCTATGATGCCAGATCAGAAGACTGTCCTTACAGAAATCTGAAATTTATGAAATCAATCTTCTATTTTATGTGTAGAATCTTGTTTCTTCCTTGCTAGCTTTTTGTGTTAAAACATACGTTTGTGCTTCACATGCTTCTAAAGAAGAACCAGTGGCGTGGATAGATTTTCGGAAGAGTGAGGTGATCAGTGGTCAGAATTATTTTTTTTCAGCACAGGGAAGTGCATTAAATTAAGGGGTTTTAAAAAAGGAAATCAAGGAATAGTAACCATCATATTGTTTCTATGCTTTTCAATCAATTAAAAAAATCTTTTAGTCGTTTGAGATAGGCATGTATCGGATACCGGTTTTCTTCAGTACCCGGTGCATGGTTGAAAACAACAGGATATCAGTACTTCGAAATATTGGTACTGATTAAACACCGATGTACCGGTGTTAGGTCTACGTCTAGTTTGAGGTATGCTGCCAAGAACAAAAAATTGGCTGTCCCTTCAAGCTTTTAAAATTGTTACAATTCTACTTGATTAACTGAGTTTCTCGAATAATAGGTTTGGCACAGCGAAGCAATTATTGTACGTCGCTCTAGAGATCAGATGTAGATTTTCATAATCCCCACCTTAATGTAGATATACATACCTACTTTATATCGAAGTTAGACTCTTGAATGATACGCGGGAGCTTAATCCAGGTGACAACGCATCTCAGGAAGAACTCGGAAGTTTATAGAGTCGCCTAAAGATTATACCTAAGTACGCTCTATCCCTTGAAGTTTTGATCCTGGAAGGTTGTGGGGTGAACTTAAAAAAGAACGGACACCTGCAAATACCGAGCGCAAATGTTATGAATCGTTCGCGCACAGGAGATGCATGCGGGAAAAAAGGTCGAAATGAGTGGTTTGTATGCAGCTTACAATAATGTTCTGCAAATCGAGGAAGCAGTATGTAAAGACATTGCGGCTGTCCCTGTGGAGTAATAACGAAAGATGGTCAGGCGAATTAGTGAACGAGATGGTTGTGATTTTATTCAAGAAAAATCCTACATAACTACATACCCGGTAGCATGATGCAGTATTGTTCAAGCAAGCAGGACTAATTTGTGCCGTAATGCCACTCAATTTGAACCCTATGACTACAGATATACCATAATACTGATATTCGCTATAATGCAACATGATATAAAACCGAATCCGGCAATTGTGTACAGCATTGGTTCTACGGGAGTCTGGTCACCTTACCCTAACCTAAACCAAATTTACCATGCCATCTAAAGGCCTGGATAGACCTCGGGCGGAATGAGAATGAAATTTTAGTCCGCTGCGATTTTCTCAATGAAAATGCATACATACTGTCGTGGAATATGTGGTAAATGCTGGGGAATTCCATAAACTAAAACCCGGGAATGGTTTCACAATTTGTCTCTGCCATTTTATGTGTTATTTTTCGATTCCCCGGTCATTAGATAATTCCGACGATGAACTCGTCGTGTACAGTGAATCGGTTTGACGTTTGCAAAACTCACCACGCCCGACGGAGAATATGCTACAGAGTCGACTCATTTTCACGTTGAAAATGCATTCGGACAAGGGGGAAATTATTTTTTTTAGTTATTTTTAAGATGATTTAGAACGTAAAACGCCTTTGCAGCAATTTTCGAAGCTAAAATTTTAAATTCACCACGGTTTTTATGCCGGTTCATTACCGTTTCATTTTCATTCCGCTCGAACTCTATCCGGGGCTTAAAGCCCCGGTCATTAGATAATTTCTACGATGAACTCGTCGTGGACAGTGAATCGGTTTGACGTTTGCAAAACTCACCACGCCCGACGGAGAATATGCTACAGAGTCGACTCATTGACCGCTTATATGCCGCAGCAAAGATAAAAAGTTTTAGACAAATTTAAATTATTTTTGGACGGCATATACGGGCTGCACTAACTAATTGAAACTAAATTTAGTCTCGCTCGCAACATATGGCGAGGTGCTTGCCAATCCATAATGCCTAGACAAGCGACTGTCTCTGAAATTTATCCAGGAAGAGCGAAGTCGTTTGTTACTGGAATGATATCGTTTTCCATTTTCGTTTCGCTACAAAGTTTATATGAAATTCCTGGTGAGAAAAAACGCGAGATTAACAAATTCCAATCATAATAATTGTCCAAATAATCGAAATGTCAGATAAACCATTTCTAAACATCTGCACATTCCACAACCAATTCGAATAAAAAGAAGAAGAAAGTTGATACGCGAACTAGACTAGGACGGTATATTCACCCTATGGAAAAGGTACTATCTCCAAAAATGTTTTAAGATAGTTTAAATTAAGAGACGGTATATAAGCGCTCATTTTCACGTTGAAAATGAGTCGACTCTGTAGCATATTCTCCGTCGGGCGTGGTGAGTTTTGCAAACGTCAAACTGATTCACTGTCCACGACGAGTTCATCGTGGAAATTATCTAATGACTGGGGAATCGAAAAATAACACGTAAAATGGCAGAGACAAATTGTGAAACCATTCTCGGATTTTAGTTTATGGAATTCCCCAGCATTTACCACATATTCCACGACAGTATGTATGCATTTTCATTGAGAAAATCGCACTGGACTAAAATTTCATTCTCATTCCGCCCGAGGTCTATCCAGGCCTTAAGACGTTATTTTACAATTAAGTGAGATCAGAAGGAACAAATATAACTCACACCTTTAAAGTATCAATTTAAGCACAGGTTTGAGCAAGTTCCCAACACTGTGAAAACAAAACGATCCTTTTTATGATTTATTCCAAAAATGGGCCAATTGTTTGTATGGAAGTACGAAGGCTTCATTGGAGGTGGTATCGCTTGTTTTCAACTCATAGCTTATAAAAAAATCCCTTTTCAGGTTATGTGGTGAAAAAGACTTTAATTAATCGACACGTTTTAACATTTTTAATCCTAGAGAGATAATCATATTTTTTACCCCTAAAAAGGTAATTAGTCAAAGTACCCGCATGGCAATCGAAATGATATTATACTATTGTAATACTGTCCCCAGATGCGACACCCTGTTCAATTTTAGGTTGTTTTTCAATTGCCATTTATTTTCAGCTTGAAGAGATGCAGTCTACATGAAGGCACTCCTTGTTGAAATTAAACCTAACCCCTGGTATAAGAAAAGTCAGTCCAAGTTTCTGCGTGTTATCATAAAGTTTGGACCTTATTTTCAACACATTAAATCATATTGTATTCGCCGATCCAAGTGCTTAGCTTCTGTGGAATACTTTCGGATCATTCTACCTAGGGCTAGGACCCGAAGGTAAGTTTTCCTTGGCAGTTAAATAGCATGTTACCAGGTGGGTTAGCTGTTAGCACAAGCTTCCACAGTTGCCTCCTGGTGGACTATGGTATCTGCTGAAGGTGAATATTTTAAAGAAGAAAATGTTAAAAACCGATGATTATTGCATTTATTTATCTCCCCCAACCATTCCTAATAATTTTAGTTATGTGAACATAGATCCCTTAAAATGTTACTGTTTTGATCAAGGATGTCAAGGGCTGCAACTGTTCACAAAGAAAATTCGAAGTTGGTCTGTGGAACACCTGTCTTTTTTCTACCTTGCCTCTTTATACCGCTCCATGGCGTCGCGTTGTTCGGCTTGGTGTGTAGGCACATCGCTCATTCTGGCGGTAATATCTCAGCCTATTTTATAGGCAGCTCTATGTTGATCGTGTCATTGTCGAGACCAATGTTTTGTTGCAGCACCTACATATGTTTACTTAAAAATAAAATTATTAGGAATGGTTGGGAGGGATATGTATCGTAAATTTAATGAACAATATTATGATAAGATAGCGCGGCCCGGTAGAATTGTTATAACTTATGAGTCCTGCGGCCCAGCAACATCCTCTAGGTCCCTCATTGCCAGGCGAGGCCCAAGCGAGTGGTAGCCCTAAGCGAATGGATGTCTACATTTTATTAATGAAGACACAATTGTATTTCTTTATCTACTCACTGGAGATGCTACTACAACAACAATGTTATTCACTTACGTTTTTATATAACTGAATAACTTTAGATCTCAAAGACATAGCCGAGTTTCAGGTCAAAATAACTACAAATTTTGGACGAAGTAAACAATAACACTAAAAAATCATTGTTGAAAACACTACCACTGACAGAAAACATATGTTTTTCGAGATTCGAAAATAATTTTATGTAATATCGAAGCTCCGAACCGGAAGAAGCATTTAACGATTGTTTTTTATTTGAAATTGAAATGTAGGAACGACAAATGCTGGTTACATTATTATGTAAGTATTGCTGCGGTAATAAAAATGTGGTTGAAATTTTCAGGAGGCACCCTAAGCTCCACGCCGAATATTTACGAAAAGCCAGGGCTTCCTAACAGCAGAAACTCTCATCTTATTCAAAGCAAAACCTGCTGTAATTTTGATATTTTGTAATTTTCTGCTTAAAGGTCCATCTAGATTAGTCGCCAAATGGCGTCATGTGCAGCCTGCAGGCTGTTGTCATTCCATCCAAACTAGTCGCCATTTGGCTGTGCGTTCAGTTTTGTTTTTCAATATGGCAACTCAACCAACCGCTTTGACAACCGTTTGTCAAATTCAAAGTGACGATTTTGCAACTTTTGTTCGTTCTTTTGTGTGAAATTGAAAAATTCTTGAATGGCAGTGTAATAATTCGAACGCGCAGAGTCCGATTTTGATAATTAAATTTAAAAAAATCACCAAAATGACATTTTGGTTATGTCATTTTCTGTCTCCATTTGGCTGCTATAATGTGGATGCTAAGTAGCATCCAAATGGCTGTACGCGATGCCAGTTTTTGGACGCGCAGCTATTTGGCGACTAATCTAGATGGACCTTAATACTCGTAACAAGAAAATTAGCATTTAAAAAAACTCGAAATAGCTGAGGAGAAACCAGGACGCCACTGCAAAAAACAAAACAACTGCTAACTTTCGGATACGCGAATTGAAAAATGCTTGCAAACCAAACACATTTGCTTTTGGGGTAAATGTAAGTGAAAAGTCGTTGCGGTTCAATGGGGACCAGGCTTAGTAAATTGCAATTTCGGTTCGCGATCGATTTTTTCAACTTTGGCTATCTAGAGACCGTCAGAGACATTACCTAATGAAAATGCAAAATTTGATTTTTGATATTGATTAATTTTCTTCCTTAAATGACATAAATCTCGCCATGAATGCAATATATAAAAACATTTCAACGTTTTTACTGATTGCCTCAATTCTGGCATGCAGTATCCTAAAATCTCAGACTACGAATCTCTTATTTCCTTTTTTTCAATAGTTCAGGTCGATTTTCGGAATTTTAGTGAATAAAAGAAATATTTCGTTATCATTAACATCGCCGTAAGCTTAAAACAACAATACTCTGTTCCTAGAACTTTCTCCTGGCTTCTCTGTACATAACATAAAAAAAACTTAAAACCCTGCTAAGATATCAAAGAAACTTGCTACGAATTTAACGACGTAGCTGATTTGGACCAATGTTCAAATGTCGGTCGAATGCACATGCTGCGGACAATGGGTTCATCTTAAGAACTGTTCGGGACTCACCCACTACAATCAACGGGATCCTACTTACACAGCGAGTCGTTGTAGAAATAGAGGACGACGCTCATCAAACAACTCTCTACAGCCGTCCAACCAAGGTTCCCAACAACCATCACCCTCTACCCCTGCAAACGTTGTACTCCCAGTTCAACCTACACCAAATTTGACCCCAGCTCCACAAATTATCGATGTAAACTACACAAACACAAAGATCGTCCAACTTAATTGCAACTGACTCCAGCACAAAATCATTGAACTAACCGCATTCATGGACAGACACCACATTCAAATTGCAGCAGTACAAGAGACTAAACTTAACTCTAGCCATTCGCTTAGGTCACATGGGAATTACAACATCATCAGATGTGACCTAGAAAGCAATGCTGGAGGAGGTTTGGCCTTCATCATTCACGACAATCTGCCATATAGCATGGTTGATGTCACTTCCGCCGATAACACCATGGAACAACAAGCGATAACCGTCAAATCAAGAAGTATTGACTTTGAAATCTATAACATCTATGTTCCACCGGTCTCCAGCTGTCCCACAGGTTACAAAGTCAATATTAACCCCCTACTTAACGGCCAATATCGCCTCGTGCTTGGTGACTTCAACGCTCATCACGATCTATGGCACTCCAATCTCCAAAACGACACCAGAGGTAACATCATCGCTGATCAACTGGATGACTCGGATTTCTGTCCCATCAACGACGATAAATCGACTCGTGTCACTGGTTCCTGCACTAGTTCACCGGACATTTCCGTCGCCAGTCCTGCACTTATTAATGACATCACATGGGAACCTATCATCACTATGTCATCAGATCACCTACCAATTATTCCAACACTGGATATGCCGTCTAAATTCGTCCATCCCGACAAAAAGACGAACACTAACTTCAATAAAGCTGACTGGGAGAGCTTTAAAAGGTTCACTAGCGAAGCTTTTGCTAATCTGAACGCTCCAAATGATGTACGTAAGGCCGAAAAACAACTAAGACAAATAATTCTCACTGCAGCTAAGAGATTCATTCCAGCTGGCCGCATTCCCAGCCAAAACACCCAACTTTCCAACATCCGCGGTTAAATTGGCTAAAACAAGGGATCAACTAAGAAGTGCAGACCCAAGCGACCCACGCATTGGTGACCTTAACAACATCACCTTTAAACAGGTCAATGACCACAGGAGAGGCATATGGCACTCACTTCTACGTAAAATCAACACCACTACAGGTGTGAGTAAACTTTGGAACACAGTTAGAAACCTATCAAACCCCACTAAAACTCAAGGGAGGGTCTCTATCGAGTTTGACAACAAGCAATTCGTCGAACATCCACCTAAGGATAGATTCAAGCGCAACATCACACAAGACATCCGAAATACCAAGGTAGATGAACATCTTCACATCACCACCACTGAAGTTGCCAATGCCATAAAAAATGCCAATAATTCTAAAGCACTTGGTCCGGACGGTATAGCAATGATTATGCTCAACCACCTCGAAACACCGGCCTTAGAGTATATCACTGCCACGATGAACCTCTCACTACGAACATTCATCATACCAGAGATTTGGAAGAGAGGCCGCATTATTCCGTTACCCAAACCTGGTAAAAAACACTCCTTAGGTGAATCCTACCCACCAATCACGCTTCTATCTCCTGTGACAAAAATATTGTAATCGCTAATACATAAAACTCTTGTGACGCACATACAACTCGCCAATCACCAACACGGCTTCAGAAAAATGCACAGCACCACCACCGCATTAGACCGAATCATGTCCAAGGTCTTCAATGGGATAAACCAGCCCAAGCCGTTTGTGCGTACCATCCTAGTGGCATTAGATCTGCCGACAGCGTTTGACACGGTGAACTACTCGCTCCTACTGTCAGATCTACGAAATCCATCCACACCGTCGCATATAGTCAAATGGATCGCAAATTACCTTGCCGGTCGTCAATCCAGCACAGAGTTTAGAAATGGAAAATCTAAACTAAGAAGGATTAAACAAGGAGTACCACAAGGTTGAGTCCTTTCCCCCACCTTGTTTAACCTGTATATGTCAGGGCTTCCAACCCCACCCGAAGGAATCGACATAATATCCTACGCACCATCATGACATCCGGCAACGATATTTCCGACATGTGTGATCTAATAAACGGTTACTTGGAAGAGCTCAACATATTCTTCAATAACAAGAACCTTAAATTATCAGCGCCCAAATCCTCGGCCACCCTCTTTACCACGTACAACAAAGAGTTCAACCTACAACTTGACATAAAAGTAAACGACTCCGTAGTTCCAACTGTTCGTCACCCCTAAATTCTCGGTGTCACAATAGACAATCATGGCATCTTCAACAGCCATGCTGACAACATCTGTGACAAAATGAAGGGTAGAAACAAAATCCTAAAATCCCTTGCTGGCAGCAAATAGGGAACAGATAAGGAAACTTTACTTACCACACACAAAGCCATCGGTCGTTCCGTGGTAAACTACGCAGCACCAATATGGACAAATAATCTATGCGACACTCAATGGAAGCGGATTCAAACGTGCCAAAACGCAGCTATGCGTACTATTACCGGATGTGTACGCATGTCATCGCAAGATCATCTGCACCAAGAAACAAAGCTGTTAAGCATCAAAGCACATAATGAGCTCCTGGCAAAGCAATATCTTGTTGGTTGTTATCGCAGTGATCACCCGAATCACGACCTTATGGACAGAACCCCACTACCACGTGGTGTAAGACGCTCTTTAAGGGACAAGGAAAGAGAAGTCCAAAGATTTAAAAGAGTTCCTCTCGATAACACAAATACATACAAGGCGGCCTTAAAACAATTACACACCAATGAGGTAACCAAAGCCATGAATGACCTATCCGCAAACCGTGTCCTTCGCGCTCGACCACCCGACATCTCCACCGATGAACAACAACTACCCAGAGCCACACGTACCACCTTGGCTCAGCTTCGCTCTGGATGGTGCTCCAGACTTAACTCGTTCTGGTTGTGCATCGACAACGCCATTGCAGATATTTGTCCAGCATGTGGAGCCAGCCCACATAATGTGGACCATCTTTTCGACTGCGCTGCCGCACCTACACAACTTACACCTATAGCACTATGGGAGAACCCCATTGAGGTGGCAACCTTATTAGGTCTAGAACTTGAGGATAGGCTGCCAACCATCTATGAATGACGATACTAGTTTCCCCCCTCACTTGCGCCGCTACAACAACAACAACAACGTTGCCGATACTCAGCAATACCTTTTCTTCGATTAGAAAAATATACAAATGTGTTTAGACTTCTTCTAATGTATTTCATTGCTTTCTTTTCGATCAAATCATCTTACAAATTTATTTAAACATTATAATTTCCAAACCCTGCTTTTCATTTACAAATATTCTCTTCTTAATCGTATTACCTATACTATTTATTACAATAACAAATCATTTAAGTATCACAATGGCATGATTCAAATGTAGAAAATAATCTTTATCGTAACCTTCAACCAAACTCAAAACCCAAAACATT
Source organism: Microchrysa polita (assembly GCA_949715475.1). Lineage (NCBI taxonomy): Eukaryota > Metazoa > Arthropoda > Insecta > Diptera > Stratiomyidae > Microchrysa > Microchrysa polita. Next base: position 17,442,138 of record OX454415.1, read on the forward strand.
TTCCAAGCCATAATCAAATAGACGAAAATCGTCTGAATAAATCTCATACAATTTACGTATGATTCCGAGTGGAATCTGCTCGTAATACTTTCTCAAGTAACCACTCGTGCCCGCTGTCTTTTGTCCGCTCGGAAATGTAAAGTTGGTGGCATTTGCCAAGTAGAGAGCCAACGCTGAATCCTCTAAAAGAGTTTCGTATTTACCTACGAATATAATGAAATCATAATTATCATTTATAACGGAATACATCCTTCAATAAATTATATGAATACTTACCCACAACATTATATTTAATTATGCACGGATGACACAAATGTGCGGCCAACTCCCAATGTTCATTGAACGTGTAATTGGACTGTGCTTTAGCACTCAGATCCGGTCTAATCAGGTACTTGATGAACTCCTCGAACGTAACATCGTTGCCCAGTTCCAATGACTCATTCGTTGGATTGTCACGAAATGATTTGACTATAAGTTTTCCGACTCGTTTTTGAAAATATTGGGTACTTGGTGTGGTTCCCTCTAGTTTGTTGCGATACGCGGACAATAGACGCTCGAAAGGATGTCGTGTGATTATGAAGCGTGTATATTCGGATAGTACAATTTTACGTTCTTCTGGATCCAGAGAGCTGAGTTTGAGGAACCTGAAACATAACAATTTTTTTTTTTAGTTCATACTATTTATTTACATGTGTTGTTGCACGATCATTCCTGTGGATTGTATTAAGCTGGAGTTATTAATTCAAGATTGCGAATGCTTGTATTCGTTTAAGTATGTTCAGTGCTTTACAAGTATCCTTAATAATTTATTATCGTGAATTAATAGCTGCAGCACAAACTATCAATCGCAAATCGCGCCAAAGTAAGTATTTTTTTTTTAATTAATATGAAGACTCCATAAATTGGTTCAATGAATAAATTTTTACATAATTTGAATTTAATGGTATTTATTAAATTTTATGCAGTCTTTTTCTTTTTGTTTTTACAGTACAATTATTCGGTCAATAGAAGATTATGTTTTCCCATAAAATTAGCTTACATTCCCGGTGAATGTGGTGATGATGACGGAATCTCTAGCGGATCTGTACCATTTTGCCAAGCACCAGTCATAAGCATCATAACTCTTTTCCAATTCGTACATGCTACCTGAAAATAAATAAAAACATATATGATTACATTTTAATAATCAATTTATTATCGGTAATATTAATATCAAATTAAATCCTCACATCGTTTCATTTCGCAACACTCAAGATAAGAACGTATAGGTATAACTACATAACATAAATGTTCTCTAAAAATAAATTCGGAAAATTGTCTTATATTAGTATAATTGGGAGTATTGATATCGATTTGTATATTTAACAAGCATTAAATTCAACTGATAATAATTCGTATCTCTTATTTTACTTCAATCAAGTTAAAGGTTATCGTCTAATCAGATTAGTTTCAAAGAAAAACAAGTTTGAGAAATCCAAAACCTATTTAATTTTTTCTAGGAAAAATATTGTTAGTGGCAAGGGATTAAAAGGATCGACGAAATCATGATAATAGAATAATATCTCCTCCAAACTATAGAAAATTGTTTTATCAAGTGAAATGCTTAGACGCTTTTCTAAATGCAATTCCATAAGTTTTTAACCATTTTAAAGGTTTTGCACCTTTGACGCAAACGGTAATTTTGCTTAATTTGACTCAGACAATGTCTCAAACATCTGTACATTAACAAACAATTAAAGACATAAATATGTGACGTACGTCTCCAATGTAAGAATAATAAATAAATAAAATATCGAATATTACATCACATCATGCCAACATCTATGATGCTTCAATCAAGTTTTTCGTCAATCAGTTATAGGTGCTAATTAACAAAAGTAGGTGACTGACATCGACTGACTTGGAACACAAGAATATCTGCTTAGTCACTATACACTATATGTGGTCGCACATGCTCACCTCGCAGCTTGTCAAATTGCAAATTCATTCGTGAAAATCTACATAATCGTTTCCAATTTAATAGAACTATAAATGGGAGCTTAAGTTTTTGTTGATTTCTTTATTTTAAAATTGTGATGATTGTAATAAATTATTTTAAAATGATATTATTTAAATAATCAAAACCGCTGTAGAAATTGAATGTTAGGCAGGTGCAAAGGTGAAGGCAAATCTATAACGATGATTAATTATTTAATATACGAGTAAAGAAGCTATACACTCCCAATCAATAGGATAGCTCCACTTGTAAAATGGCTGTATCTCGGTAAGTGATAACGGCATTTTCTTAAAACTTGGTGACAATATTTTCAGTATCCTGCTTGTTCTTTGCATAACATAAGGTCTCAAATCCGGTGTCCCATTAGGATTTTCTTACGATAATTCTTAAAAACAGTACAAATAGTGAAGTCAATAGGATAGTTCCAGTGGAAATAAAATATCAAATAACGGTACGAAAGGATAATTTTACTTTAAAAAATGTAGCTGGTAACAAGCAGGACTTTATTTAAGTAATTTAAGCTCAATAAGATAATCTGGGATAGAATTTTATAGGTTTTAACGGTAAATTAAATTAGTTTCGTCCAAGCTCCTCTAAACGTTATCAGAAGCTCTTCAGTGTATTTAAACTATCGTCTAACGGTATAGATCTTCCTTGGCATTCATCCCCACACTTTTTTGATGGTATGTATTTAGATCAGTGATTCTCAACCGGTGGGGGGCGCCCCCAAAGGGGGGCATCACGGCCTTCCAAGGGGGGCGCGAAAGGAAATTAACATTTCGATGAAAATATAGTCAAAAAATATCGTCAGGGAACTTCATGCACTAATGGGTTAATATCGCAGAGAATTGACTAAGACAGAACAGCATGAGATACTCATATACATACATGTTTAAACAATAATGCATCTAACATACAACTTCAATATAAATCCAAAGCTTTCTGCTGGACAATTGTTCTATTCTATCAACGCTCGATACCTATTTCATTTTTCTGGAAAAATACCGCTTACTTATAAGTTATAACCAATCAATGCATAAGCATCTGATAAGCATGCCAATTATGTTATTAATTGTTTTGCTTAGCAAGGGTGTATACATCTCGTCAACGGTAATAAACGCAATAAGTGCATACGCTATTTAGTAGTTTATTTCGCCGTACGTTTACAGTGAATTATAATGTCTTCTATTGCCGGTAAGAAAATATTTCTCTGGAATATTACAAGAGAAATAAATTATGAATTAAAATTATTACAGCATCCTCCAACAAAAAAAGAAAATACTCAGATGACTACATCAAATATGGATTTACTGCCATAGAAAAGAACGGGGTGACTGTTCCACAATGTGTGGTATGCTATACCGTTTCAAGTAATGATGCCTTAAGACCAGTTCGCCTGGAACGTCATTTGAATAACGTTCATGCAGCTCTAAAGGACAAACCGAAAGAGTTTTTTATAAGCAAATTGGAGTCCCTAAAAAAAGTTAAGCTAGGTCCAAGTGGCACCAGGAGTGCAGACTCCGAAAAAAATACTGTGGCCTCCTATGAAATTGCACTACTTATCGCGAAATCGAAGAAATCACATACTATTGGAGAGTCTCTGATAAAACCATGTATTTTAAAAGCCGCAGAAATAGTGTTGGGCACTGAAGCAACGAATAAGCTTAAAGACATACCGCTGTCAGACAGTACGATTAAGCGTCGGGTAGATGAAATGGCAGCTGATGTAGAAAGTCAACTCCTTGAGAAAATTAAAAACTCACCGTATTTTTCTCTGCAATGTGATGAGACAACGGATATTGCAAAATGCTGCCAGGTTCTTGTTTATGTTCGATACATAGACATCGAAGAAAATGTCTTCAAGGAAGACTTACTAATTCGGCCACTCTTAAAACTACCTCAAAAGCAGCTGATGTAATGGCTATTAAATGATGAGTTTTTCAAAAAAAATGAACTACAATGGACGAAACTGGCGGGTATATGCACAGATGGAGCTCCTGCCATGCTTGGTCGCGATTCCGGATTTGCTAGTTTGATGAAAAAAAAGAATCCGTCAATGGTCACAACACATTGTATTATCCATCGACAAGTACTTGCTTCAAAAACGCTCCCAGCTCGTTTAAAATCAATTTTAAATGTATCAATCAAAGTTGTCAATTTTATCAAAAGCAGCGCTTTGAACACTAGGTTGTTTAAGCAGTCATGCCAAGAAGTGTCCTCGGAATATGAGCAATTGCTATTCCATACTGAAGTAAGGTGGCTGTCAAAAGGCAACATGTTGCACAGACTAGTAGCTTTAAGAGACGAAGTATCTGCATTTTTAGAAGAAAAACAAAGTCCTCTACTTTCTTCATTTCATTCCGAACATAATTTCCTGGGATTAGCGTACCTCGCAGATATTTTTGACCATCTAAATGAGCTTAACCTCAGTTTGCAAGGTTCGGGAAAAAATGAGAACAACAATATTTTTAAAAACGAGGACAGAATCCAGGCCTTTGTCAAAAAAATCAATTTATGGATAAAAAAGTTTCCATGGGTAATTTTACATCTTTCGTGGCAAAATTAGTTTCAGATACGGAATCGGCCACAGACCTAAGAACTGAGATTGTCCAACATCTTCAGATTCTCGCATCCGAATTTTCAAAATATTTTCCCGAAGAAAGAAGTGACATAATACTAATAATAAACATGGTACGCAATCCGTTTACTTCTAACGTAGAAGAATTTCTGATGAGCTGCAGGAGGAAGCTATCGATTTGCAAAATGACAGAACGGTGAAAGATAGTTATGAAGCACGAGGTCTGGAAGAGTTCTGGATCAAAAGTGGGAGATCATTTATAAAATCCTTCAAAATGTTGCGGTTAAATTTGATGCTTATTTTTGATGCTCTTTTCCACGACATAATCATGCGAGCAAGGATTTTCTGCTCTTCTCTTAATAAAAAACAAACAACGGAATAGACTTGATGCTGCTGCTGATATGAGAATTGCGGTGACAAATATTGCACCTCGAATATCCGATTTAGTAAAAAAAATTCAACATCAAAGGTCGCATTGAACATTGGACTTAAGTGCTTCATTTTTCAAAACAGTTAACAAATATGTATCGAATGAATTCAAAAATGTAAATATGTTATAATACTGCGTGCGTTTAATATATCTAATATTATCTAATCAGTGTCGCTTGTATTTTTTATTTTATGACATGAGTATAGTGGATATTACACGATGAAAGGAGCTAACGGAAACAAACATCCCTATTTTTTCTTCTACATATCGATTTCTAGGGGGGGGGGGGGGCGGCGGATTTGTAAACCGCTCAAGGGGGGCACCGGATCCAAAAGGTTGAGAACCACTGATTTAGATCTAGGAAGTATGGGAGGTCTTTCCAAAACCTTGATTAGTTGGTCTTGAAACCAATCTTTTATGAGTCTTGCTCCATGATTGATGCCATTATCTTGTTAAAATCTCAAAGATGTTGCATGGAAAATGTCGGTAATTGTAAGAATTATATCACCCAGAATATTTTTGTAAGATTGGACGTTGTGAATATCTCTAATTTCCACAAGCTCAATAGTTCCACGCCGAGATAGTCAACCCCATACATCGACATTTCTTACTCTGAGTGATGTGTCTACAAAATTAATTTCTTTTTGCTCAAATCGTGGAAATAATACCTAAATCCATCTGAACCGACGAGATTTAATCTTTCCCGTCAGTAAAAATATCGCGTTTGACAAATCTATACAGTTTCTATATTGGGGTTGAATATCTTGGTATGGAACTATTGAGCTTTTTAAATTAGAGGTATTCAGGGTACCCAGGCTTTTAAAGATATTCTTCCTAATGTGTTGCCTAAAACTTCCGACATTTTCCATGCCATTCCTATAAGATTTTAACAAGATAATGATAGCAATTATAATGCAAGGCTGATAAAAGATTGATTTCAAGACCAACTAATCAAGGTTATGGAAAGACCTTCATACTTCCTAGATCTAAATATCTTCAAAAATGTGTGGGAATGAATGACAAGGAAGATCTATACCGTTAGACAATAGTTTAGGAGCACTGAATCTCTTTGGCGAACGTTGAGAGGAGCTTTGGACGAAATCAGCTTAATTTGCCGTTAAAACCTATACAATTCTATCCCCGATTAACTTTTTGAGCTCAAATTAGTTAAATAAACTTCTACTTATTACCAGCTACATTTTTCCAAGTAAAATTATCCTTTCTTACCGTTATTTGATGTTTTATTTCCACTGGAACTATCCTATTGACTTCACCATTTGTACTGTTTTTAAGAATTCTCGTAAGAAAACCCTAACGGGAATCCGGATTTGAGACCTTCTATTATTGAAAGAACAAGCAGGCTACTGAAAATATGGTCACCCAGTTTGAAGAAAATACCGTTATCACTTACCGAGATACAACCATTTTTCAAGTGGAACTATCCTATTGATTGGGACTATATATATATAGGACTGAGACTATCTAGTTCATATTTTTTTCCGAAACTATTATTAGAGATAAAGCAGATATGTATTTTTTTGAATCCGCTCAAAACATTTTCCTTAAATTACAGTAAGGTTCATATAAGGTCTGTGGGGAGCTCAATGAAAACTTGTACAAACATGGGCCTTCAAAATTATGAACAAACATTTTTGAATGCTTCTGGGCGCGCTATGACATAATGTAGGTATTTCTACCAAAAGCTGCGTCTCAACATTATGAAGAGTCCTAATACGAACCTTTTTTAATAAATCAATCTCAATATTTACGGTATGAATAATATCTTAAAATAACAGGCGCGACAATCCAGCATTGGACTAAGGTCGCAGGATGTGTTAGTGACATCCTATTTCCCTAGATCTTATCTGCTTTTGGTTGAGGTAATGAGATCAGCATCACGCTCAGCAGTGTTATTTATTCCCATAAATGGGTACTCGTTTAGCATCTGAGTAAGATCATAGTCCGTCACAAGTTCGTGAGTTCGAAAAACACCATGATCAACGGTGAGATTCGAACTCATGACATTGTGCACCGAAGGTGCGCGCACTAACCGCTCGACCAGCCAGACTACAAATCATATTTTAATAATTTTAATTCCCTTCTTTTTAGTCGAACTAAAACTATTGCCAGTGTCTCTTGCTGTATTTTTAGTCCAGTCATATTAGCATTTCAAATAGAAAAAAAATAAAGTAAGGCAATTTTTTGCTGTTTTTGAATCAGTTGGATTTCAGAAGACTAAAACTCATTTTGCTAAAAAAAATTTGATCGGAAAGGTCCCAAAAAGGACACAATTTAATCCTTAACCGGAGGATGGCATAACTACGCGAATATTTCAAACTGCCAACTAATTTAGAATCCATAATAACCATTAATTTGGCTAATAAAATAATTGATCGGAAAGCTCCGACACAATTATCCACGTTCGTTTAAAGATTAATTAGTATCATTTTATGTCTGCTATGCGGTTGAGTGATCCCGGGGCGAACTTAGTTCGCGCCAGAGTTCGACGGTTTCCGGGGGCGAGCAGTATAAAGGTTTGTGTTCGTAGAGACGGCTTATGTGATGATCGCTTAGCGATTGCAGTTAAAGCACCGGTTCTGAGCACTATATGAATGTATTTTCTATACAGACATGTTATAGGTCATAGTCGACACAAGGAAAGTAGCACCACTCAAAAAATATGCAAATCAAATATGGCAGGAATTGGATGCAAAACTCCGATCGCTGAGCGATCATCTCATGAGTCGTCTCTACGAACACGTACCTTAAAGCAGTCCAACTACACTGTGGAGAAGCTGAGGGTTTCAAGCTGGAATGTAGGTTCCATGACGTCGAAGAGCGAGGAGATTGAGGATATCATGAAGCGGAGAAGGATAGACATTATGTGCGTGCAGGAGACGAAGTGGCGAAATACCCATATCGACAGAGCCCGGTTTCTTACGAATTCCAAGAAGTACAAATTGTACTACTATGGAATCTCAAATCAAAGAAACGGAGTTGGCATTATTCTGGCGTCGTCTATACTTGACAGCATAATAAGTGTCGCGAAGAGAAGTGATCGCTTGATCAGCATCAAATTGGTTATCTGCGGAAGGGTGTGGGACGTAATAAGTACCTACGCTCCCCAAGTGGGACTGCCACCAGAAGAAAAAGAGAGCTTTTGGAACGACGTTGACACCCTGATTCAGACCATTCCAGATACCGAATTGGTGTTCTTGGGAAGCGATCTAAATGGCCAATTATGATTACGCGGATTGCCATGGGGGAAAGGGTAGCCCTTCAACGGTCAGAAATGACGAAGGTGAAGCTATTCTGACTATGTGCAGATCGCATGGTTTGGTCATCCTAAACACATGGTTTGTGAAAAACGAGAGACACCTGATCAACTACAGTAGTGGACACGGAGATAGGAAACACGAAACGCAGATCGATTACCACCTTTGCTTCGATTTTATGAGAAGGTGGGTAAAAGACTGCAAGGTGATCTTCTGTGAATCTGTCGTTAGCGAACATCGTTTGCTCCTGTCAGAATTTATTTCGAAAGTAAGAGGAGCAAGAAATAGAAGAGCTACCAAGCCTGTCGAAAAAATCAAGTGGCACAATCTCACAAACGACAACTTCGAACCTGTAGTAAATTCATTGATAAAATGACGAAGTGGTTTCAAAACAACACCAACTGCACCGAGCACAGTCCAACACAAATGTGGAAAAATTTCGCTGAAATGTCAGTAGGTAGGAGGCGGAAAAGGCACTTGGAGTTTCGAAAGGTCCACTCCACACGAAGAAAGAAACATAGTGGTGGAACACCGAAACTAAGGAAGCAGTGCAGGCCAAATCGAACGCATTTAAGGCATGGACGAAATGTGAGTCGTGCAGTGAAGCCGAACGGGTTCAACTTCGCGAAAATTATATGCAATGCCGGAAAAACGTAAAGCGCTTGGTAGCTCAAGCAAAGGCGAAGGCAGCTGAGAAATTCTACCAAGAATTAGAAACTCAAACTGCGACCGAAGGACCGTCTTTGCGCGAGAGACCTAAGCACGACGCCAGGATATTTAGGCTCGCAGCCCAAATGAGTAGGAACTCTCGGGAAATACAGGCGCCAAAGTACGTGGAGGACTCGCAAGGAATGTTGCTGATTGACGATACGGCAATTTGTAGCAGGATGCGAGAGTATTTTGACGAACTTCTAAATGAAGAATTTCCTCGAGCAGCTTTTCAAAATGTTGAGCCGAATACCATAATATTGAAGATATTTCAGAGGAAGAGTTGATGGAGGCAATGCATCAGATGAAACGCAAAAAGGCAGTCGGACCGGGCAAAATCGCCGCGGAATTTTGGTTGAAAATGGAAAATGTCGGGCTTAGTTGGCTCACAGTTCTCTTCAACAAAATCAAAGGTGGGCAACCGATGCCTGAAAGGGGAAAGTTTTCTTCTTCCTTTCTATAAGAACAAGGGAGACTCACGCAAACTCAACAACTATAGGGCTATAAAGTTAACACCTCATACACTGAAGATCTACGAGCGAGTTGTCTGCAACCGATTGAGAAAGATTGTGCGGTTGAATGACAATCAATGCGGCTTTGTTGAGGGTCGATCTACAGTCGATGCGATTCAGTGCATTCGTATTGCGATGGAAAAGTATAGAGCAGCACGAAAGGACTTGCACTTTGTGTTCATCGATTTGGAGAAGGCATTCGATAGAGTACCTCGTGATCTGATATGGTTGGCCTTGAGAGCACTTAATGTCCCTGAGGCATACGTCAGGATGATACGAGACATGTATGATGGAGCTACGACTAAGGTTAGATGCACAGCCGGTGAATCAGAAGAATTTCCGGTGAATGTCGGATTACACCAGGGCAGTGTATTGAGTCCGTTGCTCTTCAACATCATCATGTGCTACTTATTAACACGTATATCCGACGGCCTAGAAATATCTCTTCTTTTTGCCGATGATATAGTCCTCAGAAGCCCAAACATCGTTGCCTTGCAAGCTGCACTTACAGACCCAGATGTACCGATACCAGATATGGATCAATGAAAGTTCCACTTGATGGGCCCACGGCCAGAGGCAAACCGAAGAATACCTGGATGTGTCAAATGAAAAAGCAACAACAACGCATTGGTCTCGGCGATGACACGATCCAAGATAGAGCTGCCTGTAGAAATATGCTGAGATATTACCGCCAAAATGGGCGATGTGCCTACACCGCAGGTCTCGACGCGAAATCATGGAGCGGTATAAAGAACGAGGCAAGGAAGAAGAAATAGATTCTAAAAAATGAAAAAGGTAGTGACAAATTTGAATTATTGGCGTAGTTATGGCTTTGGAAAGATACAGATGATAAGTTACGAGAAACACGAAAATGTTCCATTCAAACGCGATTTATTCCATTGAGGGTCCTTGAAACAGGAAACAAACACCAGATAACTCGGCGTCCTCTTTGATATGACACCACGCATGCCCACCTCTCTGATCAAGGATTGAATAGTGTCCTTTTTGGGGACTTTCCGATCAACATTTTTCTTAGCAAAATGAGTTTTAGACTCCTAGCTCGCTATTGAATCGAAAACAAAAAAAAATTAACTCGGCGCGTCCTCTTTGATATGACACCACGCATGCCCACCTCTCTGATCAAGGATTGATTAGTGTCCTTTTTGGGGACTTTCCGATCAACATTTTTCTTAGCAAAATGAGTTTTAGACTCCTAGCTCGCTATTGAATCGAAAACAAAAAAAAATAGCCTTACTAAATTTTTTCTATTTGGAGGCCTGAATTGGGATATTTCGATTCGGGTTGGATACGATATCCCCAGTCACAAAATCCCCAAACCAAAATCCCCAAATCAAAATCCCCATAATCAAAATCCCCGAAATCAAAATCCCCGAAATCAAAATCCCCGAAATCAAAATACCCAAAACCAAAATCCCCAAACGAAATTCCCCATTTGAGGTGTGATCTAAGAACGCGCGCGCGTTCTAAGATCACACCTCAAATGGGGAATGGAGACTTTCTTTAGGCTATTGTAGATGGTAAATGATAGATGTTAAATGGCAGATGATAAATGGTAGATGGTAAATGGTAGGTGGCTAATGGTAGACGGATGGTAGCTTGTAAATGGTTGATGACAGATGGTAAATGGTAGATTGTAAATTGCAAATGGTGGGTGGTAAATAGCAAATAGTAGATGGTAAATGGTAGATAATAAATGGTAGGTGCTTTAGACTATTGTAATTGAATAGTCCTACTATGCAATAAAAAAATCACCGTCGTGGACTGATATATATGCTAATCAACGGCAAACTCTTTGAAGTAACACAGAACAACAGCAGATAATGTGCAGGCGATTAAATATGCAATCGGTTCCAACAATAAGCCAACCAAGTTTTCCGCGAATATTCGTTCGGATGAGGACTTGTCTCGACCATGTTAAAGAAAACCTATTATGTTTAGAACGATATATGCAATGGACTCGAATATTTTGTTTGTGCTAATCAAAAAAAAAGTTAGTATCGATTTACGTCCCTCCTAGTGCCATTTACATCTACCATTTAACACCTTCCATCTACCATCAACAATTTACAGTCTTTCATCCATCAACCATTTACCAGCCATCTACCATTTTTTCTACGTTTGGGGATTTCGTATGGTTCCCTTGCGATTCGACTATTCGGCGTATCTTTGCTCGACACCAGAAAGTGCTTTCGAGGCATAGCATATTGACTGATTATTTTGTAATAGGCAAGACCCTATACCAGTTTGCAGGGCTGGATTTACTTTCTATAGCGCCCCGGGGCAGTTGTTAAATTGCCGCCCTCCGTCACTAAGGCTGAAAGTAGTCGTATTCACATATAAGGTTTAACAGGCATTAGCGTAGCCAAAGAGGGCATGGAGGAGCACTTTCTTGCTAGATAACACTTGTGTCTTATTTCCCAGTTATCGAAAGATATCACATTAAGTTATAAAGAAAATTAAATTAGATTATTTCATCTGTTTGAGGCTGCTTTAAAAATCCACCCTTTTCGAGCGAAACATCTTCACGGGGCTACACTTACTAATTACATACTAATTTTGTAATTTATAGTGAAAAGGTCAGTGGCAAGCCTTGGAGATGGAGGTCTTACCTTCATAATGCTTCTTTCAATTCAGAAGTATACAATACATATTCTAGTTCAGAGGACTGAACCATCAGCATTAGACCAGACTATGTACCGACCAAAAAGAAGAAGTATTTTTCCTAACAATATTTTTGGATCCGAAAATTTCGAAGCACCTCCCTACACGTATATTAACATTGAATTCTCAAGAGCCGTCGTCGCTCTTTTTTATAGCGAACCCAACTGCGTCTCCGGAACATTTAGCGATTGAATTCAGGTTCAGTTTGTGATTCGCAATTCTGCTTTATGTTTTCTTCATGGAGACCGTTTTTTCTGTTAATTGAAATTTTTTTTAACTTTTTTAAAAAGTTTCAGAACTTGAGTGAGAATCAGCTTATTTACTTTTTAAGAACTACGACTTAACTACTAAACTATATAAGCTAATATTTGGTTCAAGTTCAAATCTATTGAAAATGAAATTCGATGGACTGGATCGATTTTATAGCATACAAAAGAATATCTGAAAAGGTGATGAATTTTAGCATTGGATGCATAAGCAACACCTAAAACTAACCCGTAATGAACACATAATATTGTGTTTGTGAGAGTGTTATCTTAATTCAATACTTTTTTGACCAGCCATATATTAGGGATAAAGGATCAATCGATAAATGTTTGAATTATGAAACTGGTGGAGGTTGGCGAAATTGAAAGGCACACAGGCGACAAATATGTTAATCTACCACTGACCAATGCGACGATTTAACAGATTTTATTATCACACATTCTTGTAGTATTTTTTAAATTAAATTAAAAATTAGAAAAATAAATTGAAGGCAGTCGTTTCTACGATGTAAAGTTTTTAAGAGCTACTCGCACTTAGAGCGACCAAGAACTGTCAAAATCACTCGATTCAAGAGAAAAAAATCTCTTGGGTACCTAAGGAGCGTCCAATTTTCCTCTTGCCCGGGGCGACGTAAGTGCTGGAGCGGAAACTGCCAAAGCAGAATGATAAATGAGAAATAGAATATTTTTTTCAACTATTTCATGTAATAATAAAGACAATGGTCGATTTTTTCACTGCTACCATACTCATGGAATATTTTTTCTACATGACTGTGTATTTATTAATTAATAAATAAATAAATAATAGACACTACTGGATTTTCACCAATACATGCAAATCAACATTTTACATTTTCATAAATGTATTAATTTACCACCAACATCATTCAACAAAATTATGAGCTCTGTACCAGTGTTGCCAATTTAGCCGTTTTCCGGCCAAATTTAGCCGGAAACCTTGCTGTTTAGCCGGAAGAAATTTATAATTCCGGCCGGCCGGATTTTTAGCCGGAATTGATTTTCATTGGCCGTTTTTCCGGCTAAAATTATTTTATGATTTTTTTAACTTTGAAACTAGATTAATTTTTCAATATTCACAAACAAAATAATTAAACGCCGTGAAATTTTTTCTACATAAACTTATCGTGTATTAGGGTAAGTAGATACCTACTATGCCCACCTAGAGGAAAACTTGCATTTATGTCTCCCGGGACAAAATATGCCGCGGAGACTTGCCTTTTTTCAATAAATTTATTTTAGGGTAATGGGTTTCGCGTAAACTGACGATATTAGTACCTAGTCTAAGCATGTAATTTACTAACCACCAATATGCTGAATAATTTGGAAGACAGTTTCTAAGATCAAATTCTTTGTTGAGCAATTCTCGGAGCCTGGGGGTACCTGAACATTTTTCCATTTTTCAAAGTTTCAATTCTTTACCACAGACAACGTAATCATGCCAGATTAAGTACAAGGGTGAAAACCCTTTATCGCGATTCATAGATATTGATAATATCGCCGGAACTTTGTAGTGTTCAACACTAACATTGTGCAAGTAGCTTACCCAGTAAATTACAAAAAATAAATTTAAGTGTGTATATATATAAGAAGAGGGTTGCACCCGAAATATATACTCACTTAAATCTAGTTTTTGTAGTTTACTGGGTAAGGTACTTGCACAACGTCTGACGATTCATAGCAACTACACATTTTCGTAGATGCATTACATTTAGTTGTTGGGTTTGTAGCAACAAATTTATCAAAAATCTATATCATTTCCCGGCCAAGCTCATAATTTTGGAACATCAATTTCGTATCTTTGGAGCATCAAATTCGTCATTGTGGAACATCTACAATGGAACATCAATTTCGTAACTATGGAAAATAAAATAACATTTCGAAGGCTTAAATTCGAAAATAAATAACAAGCTTGACACACATATTTTCGAATGACGCAAATTTATAATCATTAGCACGAGTTCCAAATTACGCATTTGGATCTTCATTTGCTCAATAATGGCTGGAGACGCCATCTGTTGGAAAATTTAAGAACAAGAATGGTTACAAAAAAATTAAATTTGTTATTAATCTTTACACATTTCTATTTAAATTCTTCAAGAAAAGTGTGTCCTCAAATTATCAAAATATCGCAATTGTGAGGGACATTTACACAAACATCAAAAGTAAATGACGAATTCTAATGATGAAAGCATATGCGCCACTCTAATTTCGAACTTTCATCATCATGATGGATTATCGTCAAGATGATTTGGATATTTGTTTTGGGCCTAAAATGGTTAAATTTTAATCAAAATATAAGATTGTTCAGGTGCGATGATGGTAAGCTATCCATACATAAATGCGGTTGCCCTTGCCCATAGTTACGCATTGGACGTTCATTTTACGAATATTATGTTCCACAAATTCGAAACTAATGTGGTTATGGACTTGACCGAGAAATTGTATACAAAAATGTTGACTATTTGAGCTATCTAACTCCGAACAAAGTAAATTTTGACTGTAATGCCAGCGATTGGAGCATATATGTAATAAAACTAAGAAATCTGCCTAAAGAATAGTTTGCGGGTAATACTCCAGAAAATAAATACATAACATTATTAAAATCAGTTTTTTACTATGTTTTTCTTCGTAATGTGCTTGTTTTGTATAATTTAGCCGTTTTTTTGGCCGTTTTTCTCACTGAAATTTATTTAGCCGGATTTTTAGCCGTTTTTGAAAAAAAATATAGCCGGTTTTCCGGCTAAATTTAGCCGTTTTCTAAATTTCCAGTTGGCAACACTGCTCTGTACATACAACTGAAAAGGCAAAACCTGTGGTTAATTTTTCACCCATTAAAAAAATCAATCTAGAAACTACACCACAAAGTTCACTTCTTCATTTCAATTCGTAACCAAGTGGCATAATACGAGTATGTATTCTGTTTAAATATCGATTTACGTTAACATCAAAGACCAGCAATTTGATCACGAACGTCAGACAAACGCTAACATCGAAACCAGCAAAATAATATGGCGAAGTCTACATACGGCCAGCATAAAAAGCCACACAAAACAACATATGCGTAACGAGGCAGGCCGATAGAATGAATAAATACAGACAAAATACAAAAATAAAATATATCATATAAAAATTGACCTGTTGATCCTGAGAAAAAGCATCGCGGCAATGCTATTAAAAGTAAGAGAAAGAGAGAGACGGTATCTTCAGAATAAACTGCTACCACTTTACATCATCCATTTCAACGTACAAGTATAAACATTGTACAGCAGACATGTCAAACTCGCGGCCCGCGGGCCGCATGCGGCCCTCCTCGCTGTTTTGTGCGGCCCGCGGCCAGGTCGAAGAAAACACAATGTATACCAGAACAAAACCATTAAAAAAAAATTGTACTTGTTGAACTAAAGTCTCGGAAATTTGCGAAAATTCGTCAAGGAGACGGTGGCCTTCGCAATATTTAATTATGGATTTTAAAAATCTTCCTATCTACTCTACAAACAATTTACTGCGGTTATTGTAGAACAAATTTAAAACCCTCAGTGAAATTGTTTTGTCTCGAAATTTGGATAAAAAAGAAGCTGTTGACTTAGCCTGATAGTTATATGCCACCGTTGCATTATGATTCGCGTTCGCGTTTTCAGGTTATGGGAGGCGAACATCTTGTATTGAGATATATTTGAAAAGAACGCCAAGCCTTAAAAACCCCGAATCCTGTATTTGAGTATATCACCTCAAAAAAAAACCCGAATCCTGTATTTGAGTATATCACCTGAAGGTGAATATCAGTAAACATAACAATTTCAGTACATTATCCATTTTTTGCCTTTATAATGTTCTGATCGCCTTTCCAAAGGATATACTCCCGAGGTCAAAAATAATTTTCTGCAGGCGTTTTCGAAATTTTGATCCTGCGGCCCGCTTAATACTGAACAAAGTTATATTTGGCCCTGGCCAGGTTGTGAGTTTGACACCCCTGTTGTACAGGGTGACACACGGGAACCTGATGATTTTTTAAACGCCCTGATCTCATAACAAATCGAAAATGCACGCTACAAAAAAAATTGCCCCTAAAACACTCAAGATAATTACGGAATTTGGATCACATCCTTACAAAAAAAAAAATCATGCCTCAAAATGGTGTTCGTTTCCAGTATTAAGCTTTTAAAGTCGTTTTCGGTAATTTTCTTTCACTTTTCGCAGTAGATAAACTTTAATTCGCCCAATTCTTTCACGGGATTCAATTGCTTTAACGTATCGTAATTTATTTTCATAAATGGGTAAAAAAATCAAAGCAGGTCGATTAGCACATTAAAACAAAATGATATGAACCTGATAGGAAGCAATTTGCGGGGGATTAGTATTGGAGCTCTTTCAGTGTGGACTGTACATACTTCCATTTTAATTTTTTTCCTTTTTTTGAGTCAACGCAATATGGGTTTACGCGACGGAGCAGATGCATTTAAATCCATTACATACATGCATTATCACGGGGCTCAGTGAATAGATTGAAGAGAAGACAAAAAAATTCACATTCCGGAAACGGCGCCAACCGATGAAAATGGGCACCATATTTTCGCAGGATATTTAGTATACAGCGGGGTGTCATCACCCTCAATTGTGATGAGTGTTTTAGTGGCAAACAAATTGTGTAGCATACATTTTTTCAATCTGTTACGACGTTTTAAAAATCGTCAAGCTCTCGTGTACCACCCTGTATATTAAAATGAATTATTATGCATATGGTTGAGAACAGCGGAACGATCTTTGATAGAGTTCACCATTCACCATTTATCACGAGTTGTCGTTAATACTCGTGTATTATAGGCATAGGCATAGGCACATTAGCAACAGATAATCATATCAAATTGGCGGTGTTTTGATTGACGAGTTTGTAAAAGTGCTGAACTTGAAAATGATCATGAGTGTTGTATTTATTTCTCTGTCATTGATTTTCAGAAAAATTTAATTTTCTAGATTGTGGGAACGCATGTTGTGTTATACACATTTACTGTGTCAAAAGTATTTTAATTATCTAATTCAACAAAATATTTGTTATATCTTCAACATAGAATTGTGTTATTGTCGCTTAAGCCGTAAAGTAAGGGAAAGAGATTTTGAAAAAGCTCGAAGAAAATGTTGCCTCAATTTGGAAATTCAGACGTTTAAAGACATCGTGGGTTATTTTCAGGGGCGATCCTACGTATAGGGGTTATGGGGTTTACTTTTTTATGTATGTAATAATGTTGGAATTATTAATAATAATAGTTGGTTGACAAATCCGAGTAATAGAAAAATAGGAAATTTTTCACGACCGAAATTTTAACCAATATATTTCAATAAACAATTTAATCGATGATTTTTTAGCATGTGTGTGTTGGCTTCGTTGGACGTGGTAGTTGCGATCCCACTTAGTCAATAATCGAAATATCGTTAGTGACATCGGTATTCAAACTAATCGTGCGAATAGTGACATTTTATCAAAAGACATGGCTGAATAGCTTTGTAGGGGAGATAGGGATAGTAATTATTCTGTCGAAAGTTATGGACAAATTAAAAAATCAAGGAGGGACCGACCCTGATCATGTATGCATATAATGTACTTTGCTATGCCCCTGCTGGCTCCGATTACACATCTGCGCACTGGTGCTATCAGGATCTTGTCCTGGAAGGCACAAAGACCATTCATATTACTGGTAATTTGAGGATGTTGTTTCTGTTATACGGTGGGGTCGCTAGGTTCTGTTGCATTCATGCTTATTTTCGATGCATTTTTTTCGTTGCGTCGTGAAAATCTGAGTGTAATGTCATACTAGTAATCAGCACTACTTATTTGTGATCAAATGATAGTATACGTAATTACATTTGGTCATGATCCTGATTTTCACGGGCTTTTAGGACCTAGTAACAGGGGCATATGAAGAAAAATATTTCGGGGGAGGTTATAGAAAAGAGGTTGATATTGGCTGTGAAAGTCAGCGCTAGTATATATCCTATAACAACTGTGCGACAAATTACAGTAATTTTAAAAAGCTTTAAAGGCAATACAATTTGTTAATCCTACTCCGAAGCGATTGTTTGAACGGCCAAAGTCGCTAGCATCGCCACTGCCTAGTAAATACTCAAACAAAAGGATATGGACGCAGATGAGGTATTGAAACAAATGGCCCTCCACAATTGGAGCAGAATTTGTGAATGCGCGGTACTAAACGAGGAAAAATAGGTAACAAAAAAACCAGACCGAAGTTGGGCTCTAATGGCTGCAGAGAACCTTATCTTCTCGGATGAAAAGACAGCAAGAACACTAACTAGGACTCTATCTCTCAAAGCACCAAATGATTTCAGACGTGAATTACTGCGATGGCGGTTCGTTATGTTAAGATATAACATCGAAGGAAAATATTTGTTCAACTAAAATTTGGCAGAATATGTAAATTTGGGCAATGATTTTTTTTTACTTCTCACATGTTGATCCCTCAAGAGTGCCGACCATTTTAAGCCTGAAACTATATATGATTAAACTGTAAGTTTTGTTATATAGCTTCACACACAGAAAAGACCACCAATATGTCTTTTCTACTGACTACGATAAATTAATTCCTCTAAAATTAACAAATAAAATGGAACAGCTCTTACGATCCCATCTGGGCGATCGCACCCTGTTCCGGAACAGCTCTTACGGACCCATCTCGGTGATCGCACCCTGTTCCACGAAAAGCTCTTGCAGTGGCATCTCGCACACTGCACCCTTTTCGCATAATCCACAAAAAAAACTTCACAAATTATAACACTCCACCAATTTGCCACCAACACACTTCATGCATTAAATTATAAAAATATACCAAAATCAAACTTATCCAAACTACGAGCTATACATCCAAAACTTAGTGATCCACTCACCTTTTTACCAAGGGAGAACAAACACAAAACAACACCAAATACTTCCCCTCTGCCACTCTATGAGACTATTCCACAACAGACTGCTTGCTCCCTCAGGAGATCTTTCTAAAGCCAGTCCTTTCATTCTTTCCACAATACAAATCAATAAATTGCTGACTCGAAAATCAAAATATAAACATTGGACCAGCGAAAGATCGTAAAATATAAAACTAAAGTGGTTCTAACGACAAACATTAGTTACCATTCGTTGTAGATACAATTTCGTATCTACAGTAGAGTTATTATTTTTTTTAAATCAAAATCAGAACATACTTCTTACAAATATTTCTTACGAAATATCCGAAAGAAATAAGTCTTAGTAATGCCTCCTACTTATTATAATTTTCCAATATTAAGCCACCTAATTACAAGTAAAATTAATTTTTAACATTTCTATAGATCTACATCTTATTTTCGAAGCGTTAAATTTTTAATTGCGCAATAAAAAATTTAAATGTTTCGTCGATATGCCTCATGCATATGTTTGAGTTGTATAATATTTCGAGCTTGGTTAAAATTAACGGAAGCAAGAAATTTTTTTTTGAGAATTTATTTTGAAGACATTTTTTTTCTTGCAAAAATTATCTCAGACCTTAGTACATGCTTTTTCATTTTCGCACAATGATGTTTCCACAATTCTGGTAAAAATGTTGTAACTTGCCACACTTGCCATCGAAACTGGCAGGTAATGTATGCTCCACTGCCTCTGTGTTACATACCATGGGCGTAACAAAAACAATATACCCTGCCTATACCAACTTATGAGTATAGGGTATAAAAACAGAACAGACACTCAGATGCAACCAGGGCCGTCCCTAGGGGAGGGCGAGTCGGGCGGTCGCCCCCGGCCCCGCGATTGCATAGGCCCCGGGCCTGAACTGAACCCTTATCATATTAAATGTGTTTAACAATTTGCTCTTATATAGAAACATTTATCGATCAAAACCATTAGAGAAATAATCTTACATACATACAATCGTATGTACAAATTTACAGCATGTTCATTTCTTATTTACAGCAAATGAAAGCTTTGTGTTAGAATCAGCAAATTATTACAAAAGTCATAAACGTTACTGCGTTGCCTTGCTTTTATTGGAGAAGCTTTCTCGGCCCACTTTATACGAGTAGTTCAATTCCAGACTGCGTTTGTGTTCGGAACTTATATTACCGTTTGTGTATTTCTTTCCCTATAGTCCAGTCAAAATATCCCAATTCAGGCCTCCAAATAGAAAAAAATAGAGTAAGGCTAATATTTGTTGTTTTTGAATCAGTGGGCTCCTAGGAATCTAAAACTCATTTTGCTAAAAAAATGTTGATCGGAACGGTCCCAAAAAGGACAAAAAAGGATACTCTTTAATCCTTGACCGGAGGTGGGCATGCGGGGTATCATATCAAAGGGAACGTCGAGTACATTACATATCCGGTGTTTGTTTCCTGTTTCAAGGACCCTCAACGTCAGTAATTGGGCTTAAATGGACAATTTTCGTGCTTCCCGTGTATGTTTCCAAAGCCATAACTACGAGAATAATTCAAGTTGTCACTACTTTTATCACTTTTGCAGAATCTATAATAGCTGAAGATTCTACCATTAAATTTGCTAAGAAAAAGTTTGATCGGAAAGCTCTGAAAAAGGACATAAAAGGACACTAATTTCACACTTTGATCGAACGTGGGCATGTGGGGTGTCATATCAAAGAAGACGTCGAGTGCATTGCATATCCGGTGCTTGTTTCCTGTTTTAAGAACCCTCAACGGAATAAATCGAGCTTAAATGGAAAATTTTCGTGTCAAGGATTAATGAGTATCCTTATTAAAGAGTATCCTTTTTCGTCCTTTTTGGGACCTTTCCGATCAATTTTTTTTTAGCAAAATCAGTTTTAGATTCCTGGGAACCCACTGAATCAAAAACAAAAAAAAAATTAGCCTTACTTATTTTTTTTCTATTTGAAATGCTAATATGACTGGACTACCAGGAATATGTAACTGATTATTTTTTCGAAAACGTCAATTTGCGGTCATAGTTTACTTTGATTCAAGGGAATACTTTTGTGTGAAATTTATCCAAAACTGGGCTGTTTAATTTCATAGCCTTTATCGAAAAAAAATTGTGGCTGTATTTGATTTTCTTTCTAGTCTTTATTTTGTGAAAAACTTAATTGGCTTAATAGATATGAATGGTCGGGATAGAGACATTGGCCGGAAGTACCAAAGCGGTGCCGCCAAGGTTCGGAAAAGAAAAGTTCGAGAGGAATTTCAGCACTCGCAGGAGGATGCCAAAATAAAATTTATTTGGACTTCCAACCAAACGCTAACGACAGTTCGAAACAACATCCAGCGCGTGAAAACACTGAGAATCTGGACCCAGCGGTTTCCGTGGTTGAAACGTATGAAATATCTGAAAACACCACCTCAAAAGCACCTGAAAGTACGAATACCTTAGGAATATTTGACTCGAGTGACTCGAAACGTGGCCAAAATTTATTAACAAGAAACGAAAAATAGGCTAAAACACACGATTTTCAGAAAGCATTTTTTTTATTTAAATTTTGATCCAAATACTTATGGTTTTTAAAAAGAAAATCCGGAATGAATTACATACGTATAATTATGTACTGAATTTCGACAAAATTTGATTTGATTTTCATTTTAATATATATAAAGTTATGGTTTCGAAAACATATTATGTACTTATGTATTTTGGAAAAAAAGAGCCCCGCATCGTGATTTCGCCACGGACCACAGTGGGGCGAAAAACCCAAATTTTGGAAACAATTATAAAAACAGGTAAATCTTAATGCACTTGGCCATTCTAAATCGAATTGAATTGGTTTCACGCAGATAGGATCAGCCGTTTTGAAGTTATTTCGATTTTAAGGGGGGAGAGGGGATCATTTTTCAGTTTTTCCTAATTATTTGAAAAACTATAAAAGATACAGCAAAATCGTTCGAGGACACATGAAACTACTCTAAATTACCTTTGCAATGACATATAATACAATTGACTTATTTTGATAAATTATACCCTAGACCAAAAAATTAAATTGGATATTATCATTTTTTGACATTTACATTTTTACCGTAACTCTGCAAGAAATGCTAGTTGAGCCAGCATAATTTAGGGGAATATTCTTAATAAAATGAAGTTGATGTTTGCCAAAAATTGAGTTGCTCCGACCGAGGACACGCCTTTTGTAAAAACTGCAAAATCAATTCTCTACACTTTGAGAGCCGCAGATTTCTTATACTGTGACAGATATAGGTCCCAAATTTTTTGTAGAAAGAAACTTCAAAATGTTCACTATGCGATGAATCATTCGCAAAAGCTCTCCAATAGTATACATTTTTTGAATTTCTGTCTCTACCGCCCCACTGTGCGGGCCCCGCGAATCCTCGGGACGGCCCTGGATGCAACTAACTCGAATTTGCGAGAATCATATTCAATTTTCCCTTGATATGTGGAATATATAGTATGTAGATACATGTGAGCGTTGAGCTAATAGTAGTTACTATAGCACGGAAATATTTTTTTTAAGTTAGATTCCTATCGAAACAAGTTCCTTGCTACGTCCCTACAACAGACGGACGGAGATCTGGCACTCATCATACAAGGCATCAGTGTAAAGCTATCTAACAATGAGCAAAGAACTCTGCATCGTAGAAAAATATGTTTTCTGCACCTCCGAAATTACAAAAAACACGTCAGTTGAAAATATGTCCCAAATCTCATTCACTCAATCTATGAGTGAAGCGTTGCACATTTTTTTCACTAAATTGATATTGACCTTTAGAGCTTCAGTTAGTTTGGAATTATATTCTTCTATTCTTCGGTGACATACATAAATTAGAGGAGGGAAGTAGCCTCTCTATAGAGAGGAAATCTATAGATTTAAGCTCCATAGATCAATAAACCACTATGAGGATTGGGCCCGGTTTTGTTTTAATGCACCTGGTTTGAAACTGTATAGTGACGCTTAGTAAACGAAGCGGCTTAAATTCCGTAGTATCCTTGATCGGAACAACTCTCGAAATATTTTGCTGCGTACACACCTCGTTATTTTGCTTACATATTGGATATAAGAATCCTATCGACAATGCGCAATTTCTAACCTTTGTATGTACGTATGTATGTAATGAGGGATCTTTTCTCGAGGATTAATTTAAAAGAAGCCAACCCCAAATATCTGAATAAAAAAGGTCTGAATGCACCTTAATACAAAGCCTGGAAGATATATGTATGAAACTACAATACCTACACTTTTCTCAGTCTCTTACATATATTCACGTTAAAGCCTAGTACTGACATCGAGAGTGAAATGTTTGTCCATTGCGATTTTTTCGAAAATGTATTCTGTAGGGAACCGGTCTCGGATTGTAGCTTATGGAATTCCCCACCGTTTGTGACATATGTATTCCACGACAGTAAGTAAGCATTTTTATTGATAAAATCGCAGCGGACAAAAATTTCACTCGGGGAGAATTTCACTCTCGATCTTATTAATTCAGCCCTTAATGGAAAATTTTCATACTAGATGCTTCATACAGAGATAAAAGTATGATAGGTACGATAAATAACAAGTATACATACTTACTATTTCATCATATAATAATATACGTAAGTATGTACATAGTTAAGTGTGTAATTAAAAACAAACTAGCTGAGGTTATTCTCTATGTTCTATTGCAGCTGAGACCCTGTGACTGTGTGATTTTTTTTATAGTAGACTGCCGCTATAAGACTACAATTACTACAATCTCGCGCATATGAGCTACAGATAAAACCTCATAATAATCGCACTTGAATTGAATCAAATTCATTTGAATTTAAACACAATAATTGCCTTTATTACAGTGAGTACGAGAATATTTTTAATGATGGCGAGCATCAAATCTCATAAACTTTCCTGAGATTCATCTTCATAATAGAAAATCTCTATTTTTTTAGAGTTTCAAGAATGATGATTAATTGTGAGCTGTATTGATTCATATCTTCACGCTGAGCTTTCTGATATCAAAATCTATAGAATTCCATCACGATATTAAATACAGATCACACAAACACATTCAAAAAAAACCAACAAAACTACTACACTGCACATTCGATAAAACTTCCCTTTCATGAAAGTCAAACTCAATCGACTTTTAAACTCAAATTAAAAAAAATACCATATGAATTTGTTTCTTGCTGACTTCTCTAAATCTCATATGGCGAGTATCGTACACATATACGTTAGCAAATTCTGGAATTACACACAATAAAATTTATTTACATTAAAATTTCGTTAAATCATTGACGTTTCATACGGATTGATGGCTCATATCATTTCGCGAATCATCATCATTGCTTTAAATATTCATTTGTAAATAAAAAATTCGTAATATGAGTTTTTATCACAAGAAAACGGAAATAGATTCCCATATTCCACATAGAATATAGTGATGAAGTGATGATGATAAATAAGTATTTGTGATGATTGTAATTTGTGGCTTACTGGTGCGTTTTACTATCAGCCAAAGAAAAGCACAATGTGCGATTTTTTTTCGTAATTATGTAATTGAAATACAGAAACATAATGTATTTACTCGAATGATGACTATAGATTAATAGTATGAAGGGTACAAAAATAAAGAAAAATTGTGGTCATTTAAATTCTTATCTTATCGGTTGCATGTGAATGTGGATGGACGAATCGTGGGGTTTAACTATTTTTTCAAGTTTATCAACATAGCCAACCAATCGTCAATGTATTTTACATTTATTAGAAACACTTGTACACTTTGTATGACATCATTCAATATGTTTTCTTACAAGTCAGTAAATACGGTATTTGAATGTGACCAATGGTAGCGGTATAAGTATTTATAGTACATATTTGTCTTGCGTCTTAATATTTTTTTCATAAAACGAGGCAAATATTGGAAATTGTGATTAGAAAGCCCAAGATTATAATTCTGATGGACGGGTGAAACCAGAGGATTTTGTGTGCCCGGCCCGACTACCTGACCAGTATAGTTAAGAGCCACCTCCCGTGTCGCAACAATGAAACAAAAGAGAACACGCAACACGGTAACTGCGAGCGTTCCACAGGGATCCGTGCTTGGTCCTCTTCTGTGGAATATAATGGTCCAAAATTTCCGTACATGTGCGGATAGGAAATATATAGTGCTTGCAACATTTTATACACTCCGAAATTATATGCAAAGTAACTTTGACTCGAAAGAGCCTATAAACGGCTGAGTTAACGCACCATGGCCCCACATGGGGCTAGTACTGAGAAGAAGAAGAAGGTTTGCCGCGACACTGGACCGACTCGAGTTGGATTTGGCAGGGCTGGATTTAACCTCTATGGCGCCCCTGGGCAGTAGCTAACATGCAGCCCTGCGTCATACTAACTAAACTTGGAATTAGATCAGTCGCCTTCACATGGGCTTATGTGACGTTAAAAGCCAATATAAATTTTCGAACCATGAAAAATGTAGACAATGAAAATTTTATAAGGCAAAACTATATTAATTCATACTAATTATTTCATGTTTTAACTGCGTGTTTTTTTGAAACTTTAAAAATTATTATAGGTTTAGTTTTAGAATGGAATGGTATGACTACAACCAACGCTTTAAGCCCCTATACGGATTTAAACATTTAAAAAAAAATCTTGTCATTTTTTAAGAACCTGGCAAACAAAAAGAAAAGATTCCAGAGGTTAAAATAAATGTTGAATTGATCGTCATTTCTTTGTCAAATCCATACGATCGAACATATTGATTTTTTTGATATTATTCTTTTTATCTTAACATTTTTTATTCAATCAAATCAAATCGCCGACTGAGCTAAGGCACTAAGTAGGGTCAGTTTAGTATTTGGAATCATATTTTATGAACACTAGTGCCCAACAAGTATGTCAAATTGTGCCAAAAAATCCAAATAACACCATAGATTCATGGTCTGGTGACCCCTTTGTGACGATAGATGAAATATGTCGCAAAGATGTAACGATTAATTTTGTCTTTACTGTGTCTCTCTGTCATAAGCAATTATCGATGCCTATCGTACTGATACGAGTACTGCAGAAGTTAGTTAAACCGTTGCACAACGCTTTTTTAGCATCGTAGAAAACTAGTGTGGCATAGTGGTGGCGAAACCACCATTTAGAGTACCAAATAATAGAGCACTCCCTAGATACTGCAGTACCAGTTTTCAAAATCAGACATTTAATAACCTAAAAAATATGGACACCACGGCTTTTACTAGAAGAATCTCGTGGGAGTGCCCCGAGTCAAGTAGTTATAGAGGCATATCGTCCCGCTCGTTTTAAGGCAGCTCGAGACATTTAGGGACTAATTTCATCTTATTGACTTATGGTTCTATTTCGCTTCAGCGTCTAAGTTTTGATTCACTTTTTGCCATATTGCTGAATTTTCATATCCAGAATTTATTACTGCTGGAATATTGATTTTAAGCTCATTAATAAATTGTTTATGAACATTTTACTTTTCAACCGGATTTTACTCCGATTTTAGAAGAAGTGAAATTTGGGAAATCAAAATAAATCGATAAATAGTCTGATTTTAGAAATAAGGGAGATGAAACTTCTAGAGTAGAGATATCTAGGGCATAGCAAAATTTGACCAAAGTAAACGCTTTTGCAACGCTTAATTTTTTGCTAATTTGAGATCTCAAGAGGCAATTTACATAATTGACTCTTGAGATCTCGAAAAGCTCATTTCACCGAATGAATGGAAAGTATGAAAGTTTGAGAAAAATGCCGCCCTTCAAAATTTGGCGCCCCGGGCAGTTGCCCAGGTTGCAGCGCCCGCTCTAAGGGGGGCAAGCCGGGCGGTCGCCCGGGGCACCAAATTTTAGAGGCGGCTTTTTGGCCAGCACTCGAATAAAAAAAAAGATTTAAAAAGCCGAAAGAAAAAAATCAATATCAACTTCGATTAAGTGCTGCATTTAGAATCCTAAAATGCTACGTAAGCCGTGCAAATTTTACGTCTGTGATACTAGCACCCGCCCCACGCACCCACCCTACTTTCGAAAAGCAAACTGGGACTATTCGCTCAGTAATGCGCTGACTAAGTTATTCTTTGAAAAAAAAAACATACTAACTGGAGATTTACTAGTATGTGCAAATTTCGTCCTCCGATTTAACATTCATTTCATCTTCTTTTCACCAGAATTAAGGACCTTGCATGAATCCTAATTTTTGCCTAATTTTCAGAGGACGAAATTGTAGCACGAAATTCATTATTGTTTCATTTATATGCGATTTGATTTCCGCAAGATGATATCTAAAGTTTTTGTTTAGTATATTGAGTAACAGGAGAGCAAGTCCACTAAATAAATATTGAACTCCCGAAGAAATTCATATGAAATGAGAAATAGGGAGTCGAATAAACGCTGAAAACATTAAGGCGTTTGAAACAGACTCCTCTGTGAGAAATGTTATTCACAATAATTTTTTGGAGTTGGTTTCCAAAGTTTCCATCGACACTTCACGCATTTTGCAATTCAATTCAATTCGCCAAACCATCGCATGAATCGTTTACCCGTTGCATTGATTCATCTAGCATCGGAGGGCAAACTACGAACAAGGTGGTTTGAATTTTTAGCAAGATGAGGGATCGAGCCAGAGAA
Organism: Microchrysa polita; assembly: GCA_949715475.1. NCBI lineage: Eukaryota > Metazoa > Arthropoda > Insecta > Diptera > Stratiomyidae > Microchrysa > Microchrysa polita. Next base: position 17,470,174 of record OX454415.1, read on the forward strand.
CACATTTCCAGAGCTCCCTAATTTGTGTTTGGACATGCTATTATCAGAATTTGGCTATAGGCTCAGCCGATTTAACTAGCTCTGACCTTATTCTCTTTAAAAATTCTCGAGATTACGCAGTTATGAAAATAAGCCATGCACATTGAAAAGCCTAAACCAATTCGGCTAATTGAAGTTTTTAAGGAATTTATGGAAAACAACAGCAGAGCGTTAGTAATGAAAACCAGCACAATTTTTCGCCCAACATTTTTGAGGGCAGAGTTTTCTAAAAATGTATTGAGTATTTTACTGGAAAACAAAATCTCGCATGCATTCTCGATTTCTTACATCAAGCTTTGACATTCTGAAACTCCAAACAAACTCTATAAGGCCTTGCTGAACTGTGGTGCGTGGTGGTCCGCTTAAGAGTATAAATGATAGCTGAACGGTGGTTTGAATCCCAATGCGATCATCAATTTTTGTGTTGTTTTTTAAAACGATGTTCTTAAATTAGCTGGTTTCACTAAGTAAATTGTTTTGGAGCAACAACCATGAGTACAAGCACTTGCTTCAAAAGGAAAAACCTCTTTGTATCGATTCTACAACAACCATTCTATACATCCATATTAGTGATTCCCAAACTGGGGGCGCACCCCCCTAAGGAGGCGCGACGATTAGGGAAGGGGGTGCGAGCACAGCTCTAAGGTTGGTGCCGTTTATGAATTATGGTTTCCTTCAACAACAACCATTCTGACTCGAACTTCTTCCGAAACTCACCAGGGGTAATCCGTCGTTGCAAAACGTTGCGAATTGACAACAATTTTATTTTCTTAGATTAAAAAAAAATCACTGCTACTAAATGCGTTTGATGATATAGCTGATTCAAATTGACAAAGCTCGTGATTCTAAAAAGAACTGCATCAGTCAGCTAGTTTTTGTATGGATAGAATGAATCTTTGGTAAAAATCTTGCAGATTTTGGTCGCTCCGGGTGATTTCATTTTTCGTGCTCGACGTATCACTGAGGCCCTGGCGACGGCCGAACTTACGACGAAATTCAGCATGTGGAGATCACGAAATTTAATTAATATGTAGATACTTCTAAAAATGTCCAGTAGTTACAAAATATCGGCTGAACTAGCAACTAAATTTTCAAACAATTTAAAATGCGAAAATAGATCCTGAAATATAAACCTACAAAATTAAAAGAGTTCCTTGCCAACGCCAATTTTTTCACACCTATTTTCTTGGGTGCCAGGATGAGTATAGACCTCGCAAGGAGGCACTGAAAAAGATTGGAAACCACTGATCTAGATAGTATGGATATCTACTATCAATCTGTTTGGTACAGTACCTAAGGGGCGGCAATTTGTCCTCTTTCCCGGGGCGGCGTAAGTCCTAGAGCGGGCGCTGCCAGGTTGCCCATATGGGAAATCCGGCCCTGGGATTTGGACATACGTAGTAGAATCCAAAATTGTTGAGAAAAATACACTTACAGTTATCCGACTGAATTCATTTTACCGCTATTCGATAGAACAACTCTTCGGTCATAAAAGGACTAAACATGAGTTCAATTGTGCAATCAAGGGCCCGGCTAGGTAATTATTTGTGTCGCATTCTGATTTCGTATTTGAAATGGAGCAGATCAAGTACCGCGCGGTCATTGAATTCCTTTTTTTGAAAGGATACACGGCGTCCCAGATTCGAGATGAACTCATATCCGTGTACGGCAACTCTTCACCATCCCAGGCGACTATTTACCGGTGGATTTTGGAATTCAAACGAGGAAGGACGAATGTTTTTGAAGAACCCCGCACCGGACGCCCAATAACTGAGCCCACCGAAGAAAACGTCCAATTAGTCGAGGAAGTTGTATTGAGTGATCGGCGGCTAAAGTTATCAGAAATTGCAGAAAGGACAAGTCTATCAAAAACCACCGTCGAAAGAATTATTACCGACCATTTGGGGATGAGGAAGATCTCGGCAAGATGGATCCCGAAACTGCTCTCAGCAGATCAAATGAAGCAGCGGATAAGTGTTCGAAAGACTTTTTGGAGCTGTGTCGCGCCGACTCGGATGCAATTATCAACAGAATTGTGACAGGAGACGAAACCATGGTCCTTTACTATGATCCCACGACCAAAAGGGAGTCCATGGAATGGAGGAGGCCTTATAAGGAGCGCCCCAAGAAGGCGAAGGTGCAGCAGAGCCAATATCGTGGAGAAGAAATTGAGCACACCCCGTACAGCCTAGACCTGGCCCCAAGTGACTACTTCCTGTTTCCAAAATTAAAAAAGGACCTCCGAGGACGAAAATTTGAGACTGAGAAGGAACTGAAAGATGCTGTTTTGGACCATTTTCAAGACAAACCCGCGGACTAATTTTTGAAAGGGATGCTGGATCTTATTAAACGATCTCATCGTTGTATTGAAGTAAAGGGGAGTTACATTGAAAAATAAAACTTAAATGAATTCAATCGGATAACTGGAAGTGTGTTTTTCTCAACAATTTTGGATTCTACTACGTACATATGTAAGTCCCGGCAACTTGGTAGGTTTACGTTTAATGTTGCAATTCAACTAGAACTCGGAGCCCGCAGAGCGGTCTGTGAAACTCGCAAGGAGCTTCATAAGGGCGAAGCTAGGCGTAAGTCAGCAAACCGCGGAGATGGCTAATTAGCCACAGCCTTCCCTGCGAAGTAATAACGAAAGGTGTTTTGCGGTTAGTCAGTAAGAATCTGACATAAGTCTGTGCCTACTATAAGCGTAGAGTATCTATGCAAGATTCCCCTCACTCCCCTTGAACTACACACATAAATCTATTTGACTTACTGTAAAATACACGACCTACGAATAATGCAAATTATCATAATTTAGAACATTGAAAACACAAACAATCTTGACATGCACCTGAAGTGGTCCTACGGAAACTGCCTCTACGGGGCGGATTACACCCGTTTACTACATGGAAACGGCCAAAAGTTTCCAATATACCTCCCTGGCAAGAGCCCTGAAGGTTCGATGCAGGAAGGTTGTGTTTGTCTGTGTATATGTGTGGATTCGAGTTATGTGTTTTTTCGTCATATTGGGAGCATTACATCTCGGCGCGGCTGCTCTCAATTTTATTAATTCGCGCCGGCATTGAAACAAATCCAGGCCCAGAGGTATGGTTTTGTAGTGTTTGCGGCCAACGAATTGGTACGAATGCCAGGTCAGTACAGTGTAATTGTTGCTTGGAATGGGTACATCTCAGGTGTTCTGGCCTGAGAAGGGTTGGTCAGCACTCCACAGCATATGTTGCACCGGGATGCATAAATACAGGGCGACCAAGGGCTGCTCCTAGCCCTCCACCTCCTCCTCAGCCCCCAGCACCCCCAAACAATATGATCAGGAATGCTAGGCCTAGTTTAACCCCTGCTCCTCCTCCAGCGGTTTTCACTCCACTGTCCTTATTGCAGTTTAACTGCAACGGCATTCACCAAAAAATCACCGAGATCACTCACTTCATGAGTGTAAACAGAATTCTGATTTCTGCTATCCAGGAGACTTTGCTCCATTCGAACTCGTCTCTTAGCGTCCATGGCAATTACGTTATACTGCGCAAAGATAGACCAGCCGCCAGGAATGATTCTCACCCTGGAGGTGGACTTGCCTTCCTAATACACAAGTCCGTACATTACTGTGTATTAGATGTAGATGTCGACGGTACGGCGGAAATGCAAGCCATCTCAGTTTCATCAGGGAGTACTAATATCGAAATTTTTAATGTATATGTTCCACCACACTCTAGTTGCCCTTCTGGCTATCGTTTCGATATTGGTCCTCTCCTATCTGGAGAGCACAGGATCATTCTTGGTGACTTTAACGCGCACCATGAGCTCTGGCATTCTGACCTCAACAACGATGCCAGGGGTATAGCTATTGCCGAATCTCTAGACGCCTCAGATTTCTGTCCACTCAATGAAGACTCGCCGACTCGAGTCACAGGCACTTGCAGTAGCTCTCCTGACTTAACTATTGTAAGTGCCAGCCTAATCAGTGCTACTCGATGGGAGACGCACACTGCTCTCTCGTCCGATCACCTCCCAATCATAATAAGAGTTGACAAACCAGCAAACCTGACTAAGTCTGAGAAGCGAACGTTTGTCAATCACAAGAAAGCCGATTGGGAGGGTTTCAAAGCATACTCGTCGGCGAAGTTCACCGAGCTACCCACACCAACTAACGTTCATAAGGCCGAAAGAAATATTAGGAACGTCATTGCCAAAGCAGCGGCACGTTTTATTCCTGCTGGACGTATCCCGAAAGTTCGACCTAATTTCCCTACCAGTGCCGCCAGATTAGCCGATGAACGAGATGACATCAGACGCGCTCACCCAGGTGATCCCAGAATTCAGGAGCTTAACTCCGAAATCAACCGACAAGTAAAAGACTATCGGAAGGCGAAATGGAACGAGCACCTAAATGACTGCAACCTCAATGAAGGTGTCAGTAAACTATGGTCTACTGTCCGCGCCCTATCCAATCCTAGGAAAGGAAAGGGCAATAATGCCATCAAATTTGGCCATAAGAGCACCAGCGAACCCCTTCAGTGCGCAAGCCTGTTCAATAAGCAATTTATTGAACATCCCAAGTCCGATGGCTTAAAGCGTAAAATTAGAAGACGGATTCGCAGTAGAAATGTTGACACTATACCATCGTATACTGCGGACCAGGTTAAAAAAGTCATTGAGAATGCTAAAAATTCAAAGGCCCTCGGACCCGATGGCATTTCGATGGCCATGTTGAAACATCTCGACCTTCCAGCCATTGAGTATCTCACGGCAGCCTTTAACTTGTCGATGTCCACGCTTGCCATCCCTGAAATCTGGAAAACAGGACGGATTGTCCCCTGTCTCAAACCGGGTAAAAGCGCTGGTCTCGGTGAATCCTACCGACCCATAACAATACTTTCACCTGTCGCAAAGACGCTAGAGGCCCTTATTCACCCCACTCTTGTTAAGCATGCTAAGCTAGAACCTCACCAGCACGGCTTCAGGAAAATGCATAGTACCACCACAGCCCTCGATGCGATCACTACACGCATCCGTAATGGGCTAAACCACAGTCGTCCTTGCCACAGAACGATTCTTGTGGCAATTGACCTAACGAGTGCTTTTGACAATGTCAATCACTCGATGCTTCTCGCTAACTTACTGAATATGCATATCCCTGCTCAAGAGATCCGTTGGATTGCAAACTATCTAGCTGGTCGGCATTCCTTCACTGAGTTTCGTGGCAAACGTTCTAAGCTTAGGAAAATCAAATTAGGTGTTCCACAGGGTGGGGTACTCTCCCCCACTCTGTTCAACATCTACATGTCCGGCCTTCCTACACCACCGGAAGGAATCGAGGTGATTTCCTACGCAGACGATTGCACCGTACTCGCCACCGGGGAGGATAAGGATGAAATGCGCCTCCAAATTAATCGCTATCTCGGACGATTACAGGCTTTCTTCCAAAGCCGAAACCTCACCATCTCCGCGTCTAAATCTTCTGCGACATTTCTTACCACCTGGTCGGTGGATTGTCGGTGGGAGGTTGATGTACGTATTGGCAACAATCCAATTCCTACTGTTGCAAATCCTAAAATTCTCGGGCTCCATTTAGAGAACATGATGACGTCAGCTCATCACGCAGCATCCGTTTGTGAAAAGATGCGCAGTAGGAATAAAATCCTAAAAGCACTAGCTGGTAGCACCTGGGGCAAGGATAAAGAAACCATGCTAGTCACATACAAAGCGGTGGGTCGAGCAGTTGCTGATTATGCAGCCCCAGTTTGGTCACATAGTTTATGTGATACAAACTGGACCAAAATTCAGGTCTGCCAAAATGCTGCTCTACGCACAGCCACAGGTTGCCTCTTGATGTCTGCCCAGGATCACTTACATCAAGAGACAAAATTGATGCCAATACGTGACCACAATCTCCTACTGTCCAAACAATATCTTGTTGGTTGCTACCGTGAGAATCATCCCAACAACAGTCTCATGGACCGAATTCCTCCACCACGACATGTCAGGCGTGATTTGCGAGACCTAGAGAGAGAGGTCCAGGGATACAAGAGGGACCCTTACGACGATGATGCATACCGAGCTGCCATCGCTGAGATTCACACTGCAGAAGTGAGTCGGTCTATTGCGAGATTAGGTGCGAACAGAGTCCTCTCAGTGCGCCCTCCACCCATTTCGCCTGAGGAGATTAGGCTCCCGAGAGCCACCAGAGTGACATTAGCTCAACTTCGGTCGGGCTTTTGTTCACGCCTCAATTCGTACCTTTCTCGCATTAACCCGGACATTCAAAACATCTGTCCAAACTGCGCTGGCGCTCCACACGATGTGGGTCACTTGTTTCAATGCCCAGCTGCGCCCACTGACTTAACCCCTATCTCACTGTGGGAAAACCCTATCGCAGCAGCTATGTTTTTGTCCCTTGACATAACGGACGAAAGCATCGACGAACCATAACTCGAATCCACATAGATGCACAGCGGTTGCACACCTTTCTGCACCGCTAAAAGAAGAAGAACATGCACCTGAAATCAGAGCAACGGGTTCTGACAAAAAATCGTGATTATCACCTATTAATTCACTACTTTTCGGGATCGTTACAAATTTACTCTTACATGTACATACGAAACATTTTTATAAGATGTTTCCAGATAAAACACAAGCAAGTAACTTGTCTTAAAACAAGCATATTGCTTACTTCTACATACTCGACATTCCTTTTTCATGTCTGTAATGATATGAATTCATATTAACCTGCAATGAAGTCGTGTGTCTTCGATATTTTTATTCATACTGGATCTAGTCTGTAAAAGGAACGATGAATGAATGTTTAAAAACGTGATGAGCTCATACGCAAGGCTTTCGTGAAAATATTTACCATCATCAAAAGTAATCACAAACAACGATCCCAAGCAAGTCAACATTCTCGTAGGTCGTACATGATGAACATACCAAAAGATTCGCTTAGGAATAGTAACGTTTAGTAAAATTCGCACAAAATTCGAGGCGGCTCGTTGTTAGCTTGTTGATGCGAAAATGGTTAAATATGGATAAGTGTCTGCTAAAAAGATCCATTAGAAGTTTAAAAGCATTTTGTGATTTGATGGATCGTTAATACTATTTTATAATATTCTTCACAAACGTTGTCAACTCTGTAAGCAGACCTTTCAGCTTCATAGATTGAAAGAATTTAGATTTCATTAATTTTACACACTATTGGCTGCATAAATCATCACACCAGTAATCACGTGGCAGTGTCCAACGAAAAATGCATGATGCATGCATGTAAAGGTTTTTACATAGTAAAATTAAATGCGAGAGGGATGCTCAGTGCAATATCTACTACATATATTTATCCATTAATGTGCAATAATAAATTTGACTTTCAAATAAGTTTCGAATGAGTAGATACAAGTTTCAATCAGGTGCTAATCAAAATGATCTAACTCGATTGAATGAAAGTGGTTTTATTGAGCACTCTACCATAACCATGTACATACATAACACATAAGTTACTGGTGTCATTGATCATTGATGTACACATGTAACCTTTTTCAATTATTTTGAATTATGAGATCCGATTTCTGTAAAATCGCCTGCAGAGTGATGCGATTTATTTAAAAGAACATTTGGCAATAGAAAAACGAAAGGTACCAAAGTAGTCTGGTTGGAGTAGTGGTTAGTGCACTCGCCCTCGGAGTGTTGATGTTTTTCGAACTCACCATTGATATATGACGAACTATGATCTCACTCAGATGTTAAACGAGTACCCATTTAGGAGGATATAAGAAAACTCTGCTAAGCGTGCTGTTGATCTCAACTCCTCTACAAAAAAAAAGCAATTTTGATCTTGCAAATTGTTTTTTATTTATTTTTAAAAACCCGAAAAAGAAACGAAACAGCCATGGCATTCAGAACTTGTCAATTCTCCTTCAAGCAAGCTTGCATCACGGACGAATCGAATGCTTTAAAAGTTACCATGAGAATCCAAGGTTTAGCCTTGAAGTTTTCTACCCGCGGCTATAAAATAGACATACAAGTCAAAGAAAGTATGAGTCTAGTATCGAATTGATTGTTCACAAGCTGGCAGTATGATAAACGCATTTGAACATATTGACCTGAAAAACACTTGTTCATATTTTAAAAACAAATATTTTTAAACAATTGTACATATACATACACATTAAATCAATTTGCAGTGGGGCAAAGCAAATACTTTGGCACTTTTTAAGGTTATTGTTAAATTCATCATTGCAATTTATCAATATACAGCTGCCCCAAAAATGTGTATATCAATAATAATTAAAATTAACCTAGAAGAATATCGCTGAAAAAACACTTACCTCGTGATCATGTGTTTGAAAAGTTCCACTTTAGCAAAAATGTTGTTTCAGCTGTGAGCTGCCAAATACCTATGGGGAACATGCAAATGATGGCAACGTTCAAAAATTAAAATAGAAGGACAGCTACATTGTAGTCTATATTGATTACTGGCATTTCTCGCAACCGGTCATAAGGTGTTTCAGGAGTGAAGACTGAATAATGGCATTTTCCTCAGCTAACTTTCATAGCGTCCTACATATGTATACATATACATACAGCACGTGGATTCGTGATGAATGAAGTAAAGATTGTTTTGAGCTATATCGACGATTTATGACGCCAATGCTGATTGGGCAGTACTTTTTGTGAGCTTGACAAAAAATTCCTGAAAAAACGTCGCGTATTTTACAATTTTCCGACCGAAAGTTCGGTCGGTAGTTGCATGCTCGTCTAATCGATACGCCAAGTTAATGTTGAATGCTCTCATAATTTTGATACTAAATACAGTTTTACGATTAAATTATAATCAATCTGAAGGCATATGTATATCCCTTAAAACAGAGATGGGCAAACTTTCTAAGGGGAGGGCCAGATAAAACCACAAATTATTTAGGCGGGCCGAAAAAAAAATGAAAAAAAAATTTATAAACGAGGAGTCTAACTGCATCTAGGAACAGGTGGAATCGGAAAACGTCATTTAGTATGCGGTAGAAATTATTAACACAAACAAACTTGAGTTTCATTTATGTGACGGGTATTGAAATTTCGGCAGCGCCCAAATAAACTTCGGTTTCGTTTTTTTTTTCAATTTGATTTTCTTTCCATGTTGAGCAAACATGAATTCTAGATTTAATTATTTTACCATTTGGTATTAAAAATTTCTTGTCGATCTCTAATTTTTGTTTGAAAATAAAATGATAAACATTGTTTCCAATTTTTACATAAGTCAGTCTTATACAGCGTATAAGATTAAGATTCTAAAAGTTGTTCTTAATCAAACGATGATGAGCCTTGTAGAACTCAACTTAAGAAGCATTGAGAAAAAGTTGATTCAATTCAGTGTTAGAGTGGAAATAGAATACCGGCAGCAACAGCAGCAGCGAGAAAAACCAAGCACAATGCAATATAAAATTGCTGACAAAAGTGCTGAACAGCATTTTGGCTGTTCAGCATATTTGTCAGCCATGCAATGCTGCTGGTGTTGCTGCCGATATTATATTTGAAGCCTTACTTTACGGCAATTTGATTCACAGTCCACATGGTATTCTACAAATGTCGAGGTTCCTTTCAACAACTTTAAAAGGTTCCTTTCAACAACTTCCGTAACTCTTAAGTTTGTCTTCCCTAGCTGCAATAGTAGTCTTGTAAAATGAGTAAGGTCTTTCTTGAATAGTTTGAAAAATAAATTCAATCGCATTACTCCTGATATCATTGATTAATTGACATCTTCCCTGGAGCTTAAAGTTCAATTTGTTGATGTGACTGAGAAGATATGTAAAAAAGTCTTCAGGCCGTACACTACTACTACTCCTCTGATGTTTGTGATGTTGCGTGCTTAACTTAACTTAAGTTAATATTACATGCGACAATGCCATACTTTAAACACAGATGAGATATACACTACTCTATGCTTTAAACACAATGAGAAACTGTTATCCTGTTTTAGCTCCACAGAAATTATATTTTGCACTAAGTGTAATTTTTAGGGTTTTTTTCAAAACAATGTCGCGGGCCGGATTGGCTAGCCGAAAAGGCCGCATTTGGCCCGCGGGCCGTACTTTGCCCATGATGCCTTAAAAGATATCTAGATCTTAAGGAGCCTGTAAATATGTATGTCACATTGTAGTTCAGAGACTTCACCTGTGTAGATCTGATTAAACAAACCACCTGTTAATATAATTAGAGACCGGACTTGCGAGCAGTAATCCATCATTGCTCAAAATTGGGGCAAGGGACATAATAAGTCTAACTCAGAAACAACGCATTAGGTAGGCTTAGAAAAAAAAACAAATATGTACACCATTTCAAATAACGGTATTTTGAGCAAGATTTCAGAATCAGTCTCGCCACATTTTTATAATGGCATTTTCTTAATGTTAGCCTGAAACGAATGAATCTGAAATATTTTCCTAAAATCCTTACGGTCCCCTACATATCTGGCGTCAAAATTCGACTTTCTGTAAAATAATAATTTTAAATCCCACTGCAACTATGCATTTTTGTGTACTCTTCGATAAACTTCTCCTACGAATTGGCGGAAAAAATATCTTGAATTGCTCCAACAACAACAAAAAAAAACTGTTATGTGTTAGGAAAGCTGAAGTGTCTAGGAATTCAAAACTAAATTTGCAGAGAGAGACAAAACAATTTTCGATAGAATTTTTGAGAAGTCGACTGTGATTTTGAGGGTATTGCAACGTACGAAATTTATTTGACTATGCCGCTATTGAGTAATTTCCCATATGCAAATCGCGTACAACTTCTGTTTAACTCACTCACACTTTAAAACCAGAAAGGAACCAGTGTCGGTATAATTATGGAGCTTTCCGAAAACTGTAACTCTAGACCTATCTAAAGTGTTGATTTTGTCTTCAAAGCTGTGAACTTATTCCCCTATTTGCCTCACTGTCGCCATCAACGTATTTGGATACCCGCAATCTTAACTTCCAAAGTAAAGCCTTTCAATAACACCTTCGCGAAAAATATCTTGAGTCGCTACAACAACAACACAAACACTTCCCGAAATAACCCTGAATTTTTATACGTATCAATCTAGGTTGCTTAAGAATCTCGCATCCTTTTCATACTATGGTCGTAATCTAGTTTCACGGCTCGACAGCACAGTAGAGTCCGACAAAATAGCAACTCTGATAATTTCATGCACGACTGAAACTGCTATTTATATTAATTTGTTATAACAAGAAGTAGACTCTATGTTCGTCAAAAAGTGAAAAAATCAGTTATGTGTACAAAACCGTGGACAGGGCGGGAAATGGGTTAGACGGCCTCTACTGTAGTATTGATTTTTTTTTAGTCAAAGGCTGAGCTCATCACAGTTCACCACGAATTTGCTTCAGATTTTAGTTATGGTCTCGGTACAAAATCTATGATATGAAGATTTGTTCAAAATCTTCTAAAGTCTGTAGAGATATTATAGAGCAGACGTGTCAAACTCGCGGCCCACCTCGTAGTTCTGTGCGGCCCGCGGTCATGTCGAAGCAGCACAATGTGTATCAACACAAAAGTGGTGAAATTGGTAAGGTGAACAAATTCAGCCGTTGAACTCAAGTCTACAAAAAATACTAAAACTCGTCAGTGGTTTATGCAAGATTATTTTAGGAATTTTACTCAAATACAATCAATTTGCTGCTGGTAATTTGGTTTTATAATAGAGCTCATCTTTTTATACAGGAGAATACTAAGCCTCTTCATGAAACTGTTCTGTCCCGAAATGCAGTTAATAAAAAATTGGTTGGCTTTACCGAACATGAATTGAGATTTATTTGGAAAAATGGCACAGCTTTAAAAGCTTTGTGACTAAATCACCTGGATGCGAAATTTCAACATAAAAACTACAGCAGTGCCTGATTTTTAGATTTATACTTATCAAGCTGTAAATTTTGGTGCATGAGTTCTGTTTAAAACCATATCACAAACAAGTGTTTGTCTCTTTTAGCCACCTTTCTGCTGAAATTAATTTAATATGACTATTTTGCTTCCCAATGTTTTTTTCGGGCGACCTGGATGACCGGTGCTACAATTTTTTTTATCATCTGTCCAAAATTTGTCGCAAATAATGTAATTAACAAAAAGTTATTACATGAAGATCAATCATATTTTCCAGCGCCGGATTTACCCTCTGTAGCGCCCCTGGGCAGTAGTCGAGTTGCCGATCTCCGTGTCCCTTTTTTCTTGGTTCCAGGTTTATGTTACTTCTCCCAAAGGTATACTGATGAACTTGCAGGCTGAAACCTACGGCAGCATTTTTAACGCCCCGTCCACTCATAAAAAAATAATAGTTCAGTGATCACACTTCATTCCAATTTTAGAAGTATTCGCTTAATTCGATAGCCAGCCACATTAAAACAATTTGGGAGTCAAGGATCTATCGATTAATGTTTGAATTGTAAAAAATAAGGGAATAAGATCGGTAGGGCGGCAAAAGTCTAAATGCCTACTAGCGTCAGATATGTAAGTCCGCCACTGACCAAAGAAACAACTTTTGCAGTTTCCTTTATTTTTTTTCTAATTTATTTAAACTCTCTCCTGAAATATCGTAATTTTTATATTTCGCAGAACAGTAATTCAATGGAAGGATAAATAAATAACAGGCGCGACAATCCAGCATTGGACTAAGGCCGCAGGATGTGTTAGTGACATCCTATTTCCAAGATCTTATCTGCTTTTTGTTGAGGTAATGAGATCAGCATTACGCTCAGCAGTGTTATTTATCCCCATAAATGGGTACTCGTTTAACATCTGAGTGAGATCATAGTCCGTCACAAGCTCGTGAGTTCGAAAAACACCATGGAACACGGTGAGATTCGAACTCATGAACCTGTGCACCGAAGGTGCGCGCACTAACCGCTAGACCAGCCAGACTACTCAATGGAAGGATGAAAGCTCAGAAATATGCCGCCCTTCAAAATGTTCCGCCCCGGGTTACCGATATGGGAAATCCGGCCCTGATATTTTCACGTTTTAGCTTCTTGTCTTAAGCTTTTAATGTTCTTGAAGTACATTTTCGAAAGGTGGAAGTTCTCACGGAGAATCCCGAAGCCGCAATAGAGATCCAGAGTTTCTGCCTTATTTTAAAAGTAATATTCTGTAATCGACTTTCGTAATACGATTAAATATTTTTTTTAAATGTTGCTCCTGCGGCCCACCCAAACCTGAAGGGAGTCTTATTTGGCCCGGGCTAGGTTTTGAGTTTGACACGCCTGTTATAGAGTATATGGCCGCAATATATAGGTTGATAATGAAATCTCCAATCCTGTTCACACTATGGCTGTAATCTTTTTCCACGACTTGACAGTACAGTAAAGTCCGTCAAAATTGTCACCCAGAAAATTTGATTCACGGCTCTGATACGCTTCTTAATATTCCTATGTTGCAACAAAAAGTAAAATTTAACTTATCAAAATCTATGTCAATGATTTATGTTCGTCAGAAAGCAAAAAATCGTGTGCATATCCGCAGACAGAGCGAAATATAGGTTTGTGTTCGTAGAGACGACTCATGGGATCATCGCTTAGCGATCGAAGTGAAACCACCGGTTTTGAGCACTATATGGTTATATTTTCTATACAGACATGTTCCTTTAGTCCATAGTGGATACTAGGAAAGTAGAACCATTCAAAAAATATTTAAATACGGCTCGAAATTGGATGCAAAACTATGATCGCTGAGCGATGATCCCATGAGTCGTCTCTACGAACACAAACCTTATGGATTAGACGACCTTTACTGTAGTCTTTACATTGGGCCTGTCTACACGCGACAAGAACAAGATGAAAAAACGTTTTTTTTTAGAAGAGATTCGTGAGGAGCAAGGCAATGAAAAATTAAATTTTCATATAAAAACCGGTTTTGTTCTCGCGTTTTTATACCCGTGTAGTTTCACTCATTTATTGTCAAACGAGGAACTCACCACACTACACCACGATTTTGTAGAGATTTTGGTTATTCTCGGTGCAAAATCTGTGAAAATGTATGAAATTGACTGTCGCCTGTCTCCTAGCGCCTTACATAATGTCACTTCAGGTTTCCTTTCAAAAAAATAACCACAACCTGTACATACAAATAAAGAGGTTCTTGGGCTTAACACTATCGACCTTTACACATTTTTTGTTAAGTTAGCAGTAGGAAATCATTTTATCCTAACAGAAACATAGATCAAAAATTCCAAATCGTAGACCAGCTTTATAATGAAATGCCGAAATGAAAAGAAATCCTAAACATATTAAACTTGAAATATTTATTAACAAGAGATTTTTTCAAAAATGAGGAATAAATAACAAGTAGTAGTTGTTCAGGGTAGGTAGGCTCATTTGTATTTATATAAGTTTTCTAACAATCAAACACACAAAACACTATACTGTCAGTGAAATGCAGTCAACCTCCTTTCCAGACGAAAACTCTCAAGCCGATGCTAAGGCCAAAAATAAACACACTCAACAGTCAACACTCACCTTTGGCACGTAACAATACAAGAATTTGTGAGTTGGATCAATTAGCAGATGATCCATCTGCTGATCGGTTAGATCATCGATCGTTGCATTCTCGTAGCCCATCAGCTTGCAGGCCTTTTGCAAAAACTCCTGCCGTTGCATGTTCACCGTCTGCGTGAGCTCTAATCCGTGCTCGGTGAGTTTCACATTATTATTGTTGCCATCGGGCAAAGTATCGGCCGTTACAAGAACTAAGCACCACCAACTCCACACTCCAAACAAGAGCTCGAATGTGACCATTCTCAACATCATTGCACCGAAATGGCCCAATCACACAACACAAACCATCAAGTACTCGTATCAGCCACTATGACTACAAAACCTTTCCGCATTTTAAAAATATTCCACAATGCTGGAAATTACGCTTGTTTCACGCCCGACAACTTGGGAAATCACTTGGCCTGGTTCAGTGGGTTCACTCGTCGGAAATTTCGCTGCCGTTGGTATTTTACGCGTTTCGCGAAACGCAACACAGATCTGTTTGCAACACCGTAACTGGACAGTAACTGACGATCGTCAAGAAGTGGTTCTGCCTTTTGGCCAGCACCGGTTTCCAGCACGAGCACATACGTTCGCCAAATGTACCGCCACGAGATGTTTGCGCCAAGTTGATAGTCGGGCTGAGAAGACGCGGAACGACTAGTCTTGGTGGAGCTTTTGTGTTCGCGATTTCTTCGACGTCGTTTCTGGTCGAGATCAAAGGTACGTCGAATGGCTTGTTTCAGATCTAGCACGGTCGCAGTAGACTGAGGCACCTACAAGAAGCAACACACATTATCAGAAAAGATACAAGACAGAAACAGACCAGACTTACAATAGCACGCAATGTGGGAAGTGGCTCACGCTTGACGAAGACTTTAATTGACTGTCCCCGTAGCACGGCAATCTGTCGAAGGTGAAAGAAATTATTTTAAATTGAAACATACGCAACAGCTGCAACCGAACACCGGATATGCATCCAGTGACCTTAAAAGGCAATGAACCGTACCTAATGCAGGGCAACAACACCCACTCGTCGTCGCATCATGCCACTTACCTGGTCTTGGACTTCCTCGTGCGATATGTCGTACGGAATGTCGGCCAAGTACTTATCGCTGGCCAATAAATCACACAATGCCTTGTCCGTGGCCTCGCACAAGGCCGCATGGTCTGCAAGTGCTTTCTCGCAATCGGCTACTTGGTCACCGGTTTCGATGAGATCTTCAGATGGATCTACTGCAACTTCTTCCTCGGCTTCTGGTCGCTCTTCATCACCCATTTTTGGAAGAAAGCTCATTGCCACAAATCACTTCAGATACTTGTGCGGCTTCTTTTCGTCGATTTTGTGGTTTCCAAAACAAAGTTTTTGATACTACACACTGTTTGGCAGATGTCTGATTTCGACATGCATATTGAATGTAGGGAGGACTTTTGATTTTAACAATAAAACCGCAATTAGTTTAAGATTTTTTCCAGTATTTCCGCGTGTAAACAAATCGTTGAAAATATTTAGATAACTTCAGTGAAAACCTAAAAACAAGCACGACGACCGAATTACTACAAGTGCTTTTCAATTCGCACGCAACCAACAACAAAATGCCAACATAAGATCCACATAATCAGCTGTCAATAAATATTCCCCGCCGTTTTCGATAGTCACCACACAATAACAGTCAAGCTTCTACATGCGTTGGCCATGTTCCACAAATTTCGTGTGCACAACGTCAATCGCCAGGTTTCGACAAATAGATGGCGCTGTTATGAGTTTTTCCGGTCAAATTCTCAACGGATTTTTGAATGAGTGTTGATATTTTATTGTGTCAACGTAGCATATTTCATATTTAGCTAAAAATTGTTAATCTGTCAATGGATTGGTTAAATGGAAAGTGTCTGTAGCAGTGATAAAGCCACACTTAGGGCTCCAGTACACAGTCATATTTGGTAATATTTATATTATAATATGCTTAAGCCTACTTAATTTCGCTTACTGCACGTCTAAAAATTTATACTGAATGAATCGAGTAGGCTTAGGCATATGACATACATATTATAATATAAATATGACTGTGTACTGGAGGCCTTAAACACTGGAGCCAAAATTATGTGTAACCATTTTGTAGAAATGAAAAAAACGTTTACATTACATTTCCGTACGAAGTTTTTGTATATTTTCAAGCCATATTCATGTAGTGCTTATGTATATTAGTTGAGTCTATAAAGAAAGGAATTTTTAGAATATAATAGCTTTTTTGGAGTGGTGTTTCGTTTTCATCCTTTTACGTGAACTCGATAAGGATACACTTATCTGAGTTTTGGTTAAGGTGCTTGAAGAAAAGTTTTTATTTTTTTATTTTTAGAAATGTCTGAATGAGGAATCATGACACAGAAGCAGCCTCATGATTCAATTAAATCATATGAAACCAGAAATTTTCAGAGTCCTAGCTGTCATATGAGGATACACCCGTTCAAATAAGCTACCCAAGAACAAAATATGTAAATCGCAAACGCATTAATTAAAGTCTTCTAAATGTATATTCAAAAGTTCGCTCCAAGGTGTGCCCTTAAAGTGTCGAAAATCGGGTTTAAGGCTATTTTCAAATATCATCGAGAAAGAAAACTGCTTCCTCTTCATCACAACCTCCCTCTTAACATGACGCTCAAATTCGTGTAACTTTTTAGGGTGTATAGAGGGGAGGGTGTGCAACAATTTGGCATCAAAACTTTCCTCTTTTTTTGATGTTTGGGTCTAAAGCTAATTGAACTATACTAATAAAGATTTTAAATGATTTCGTGGGACTTTTTAACTTTGCAGAATTAATAAAGGCAAATTTCATACAATAATAAAAAAAAAAAGTTTCAATGTAAATTCTCAATTTATATGCCAGATCAAGCCTCTTTAGTTGCATTACCGTAAGTTGGTAATGGAACTACAGAAAATAACCGTTTATCGTTTATCGATCGATTGTACAGTGTATGGCGACTCTAAGACCGTTTACACATGGTCAATCCATCAACGCACCATGTTCCGCTAGGAGTTACGGTAATGAAGAGACTAAAAGCGAAATTTTTCGTAATTTAAGCTGAGGAACAAACCAATAAATTTCAATTTTTGAGATCTATAGGGAAACCAACCAAGTGCTGCTGTTACTGTTGCTGCTGTCAATGTGGGTCATCAAAGCCAAATGCATGTGTTCTAAAATGGAAAGGTGGATACTGATGTTGCTGTTGATGCGTCCAATCTATTTCCAGCATGCTACGGAGTTCAGTCTCTTGCTCAATAAAGGCCTGATAGAGTTCGAGCGGAATGAAAATGAAACGGTAATGAACCGGCATAAAAACCGTGGTGAATTTAAAATTTTAGCTTCGAAAATTGCTACAAAGGCGTTTTACGTCCTAAATCATCTTAAAAATAACTAAAAAAATAATTTCCCCCTTATCCGAATGCATTTTCAACGTGAAAATGAGTCGACTCTGTAGCATATTCTCCGTCGGGCATGGTGAGTTTTGCAAACGTCAAACCGATTCACTGTCCACGACGAGTTCATCGTGGAAATTATCTAATGACCGGGGAATCGAAAAATAACACATAAAATGGCAGAGACAAATTGTGAAACCATTCTCGGATTTTAGTTTATGGAATTCCCCAGCATTTACTACATATTCCACGACAGTATGTATGCATTTTCATTGAGAAAATCGCAGCGGACTAAAATTTCATTCTCATTCCGCCCGAGGTCTATCCAGGCCTTAAAGGCGGAAAACCCTGGCCTACAACCATAATTTGAAGAATAGTTGGCAAAAGGTGGGACAATCAATAACTTCAAACCTTTTATGAATTCCACAATTAAACTTGCCAAATTGCAATTTGCAAGCGACTCTTCAAAGTTCTCGGGTTCCGTCAACAAATATGGCCGAATGTGATGCTCATATTTTTCAAATGTAGTCCATTCAAGGTTTGCCATTATAAAATTGCAACATTGACCGTGTACATACCGCAAGCAAGATAAAATATTTTAATCAAAAATAGTTTAGTCTTCGACGGCATATACGGGCTGTACTAGCTAGTATGAACTAAGTTTAGTACCACTCGCGAACCATTTTGTTCGTGTTTGACAGTTCATGATAAAATGGACTAAAATTTAGTTTGATTTAGTCCGGTATAAATATCTACCCTATAGAAAATGTACTATCTCCAAATATGTTTTAATATAGTTTATTTTAAAGACGGTATATAAGCGCTCATTAACCCATTAATGCCTGATGTTACATATATGTAACAGTAAGACATCCCTCGTTTCAAACGGCTGCTAAAGGAATAGGATATGAATTCGGCACTAAAAAGTGTTTTATCCTGTACTGGACACTATTAGCAATGCGTAGAAATCAATTTAGCTGAATTTGATTCACTATTGTGGAAGTTATAGAGGTTTCTTTCTGATGGTTTTTTCGATGTGGACGAAAATCGTCACGATGGCAAAAGTAGTAGAGGAATTTTATTTTTATATTTAATTGTATGAAAAATATTGGGAAAAAATTAATCGTATGGCATTACTTGGTCTTTTTGAAACAATACAAAAAATAAATGAAACAAATATTGCCCGTAGTTTACTTTTTATAAGTACTTTTATAACACTGTTACATATATGTAACATCCGTCCTGATATGGGGAAAGTGCACTCTTCGTATACGAGGTGTATGAGTATGTACTTTTTTAGTGTTTTTTTTTTATTTTATGGAATTTTTACACTATTGACGCGATAGTCCGGATAAATTATAAAAAAAAAAGAATTCCGGATTCTCATAAAATCCGGATTAATGAAAATTCCGGATTTTAACAAGAGATTTTTATCTAGGAAAATAGCATAAATAGTCTTCATAAATGTTAAAATTTAAAAGAAAAAATGCTATTATTTAGGTTTTTCTTTAAAATTAGTCATGTCACATGATTTTCTAGACACTTGTGTCTTCTTGACTGGCAAATTGAGCGGCCATATTTGGCATAACATACCAAAAATATTGAGAGTCGGAATTAGAATTGCTCTAGAAATCCGGAATATGGATAGAATAGTTGTCCTATGTGGATTAAAATGATAGCCGGAGTCAAGTATCCGAAGCAAGGAGTCAAGGCTTTATTTTCATGAGGCCAAGGATTAGTTATTTCTATTTAATTCTGCTAATATAATATTTAAAAGGATATATGTTGAGCTACGAAAGAAGAAATGGTGTCTAATGTAGACCAGATTATAGACAAGAAGGAATTATAGGCTCTTTATTTAGTCCTTTCTAGACAAATTGGGCGGATGGACAAATTGAAACAAAAATTGAAACAATAATTTTATAATTTACTGGCAAATTTTCCATAATCCTCAAAATCTGTATTGTTAACTACTGTAGTTCTATAAACTTTTTTCTATTCACAAACTGTCAAATCTATTAGTTCTGTGGGTGTTCAAGAAACTTCTCAATAAAACAACAACAACTCCACATGCAAAAACACATATATAATAAAATAAAA
This sequence comes from Microchrysa polita, assembly GCA_949715475.1. Taxonomy (NCBI): domain Eukaryota; kingdom Metazoa; phylum Arthropoda; class Insecta; order Diptera; family Stratiomyidae; genus Microchrysa; species Microchrysa polita. The sequence goes on from OX454415.1 coordinate 17,490,247, forward strand.
TAATACAATATTTGACTTAATATTTTTGTAAGGCAGCTCAATTTTCGCACACATTTCGTATTATTTCTACGTTATCGTTGCCTTATCTACATTCCAAACTTCATGTAAAATATTGGCTTTCATATATTTTTCACTTTATTAAAAAAAAATTACTGAAATGTTTTCTTTTTGAATAAAAAATCAAAAATATACTTTGAATACACTTTCCCCGTATCATGCCTGATGTTACATATATGTAACACCCTCGAGTAGTTCGAGTGCCTGATGTTACATATATGTAACAGTGCCGGGAGCCTGAACCCGGCATCCGTGGAAAAAAAAATGTTCTACAAAATGTGTTTTTAGCCATTTTAAGCCGACGTGGAAAATTTCAGCTCAATCGGTAAGATTTTAGGGTCTCGTCGTTAATGGGTTAAACTTCAAGCGGTCGCGCATCATTTTGTGACATAACCGGGCGAGCGGCGGTAATTTACCGCCCTCGTCTTTTCCCCTCCATTTGCACTCAACTGTACAACTTCCATTCTCATAATTATGGTAAATTGAAAGAAGAGCATTTTCCAAATAAGTTAGCATCATAAAAACTATTATCTGGGGAACAATAAAACAAGTTCTGCAGCTTTAGCGAAGCACGTCACTTTAGTGATATTACACAGAGCACACACATTTTGAACACAACTATATACCAAAATATACCATTCGCGAAAGATTGATAACCACTGGAAAGGTATGGAAGGTAAAATTTACGGCCGCCGGCCCGCTTGAAGGTTAACGGCGCCGGTTTTGAGTAGGGATGAGCATCGAATGCGAATGTTGATTTTTCCAAAACATGGTCAACTTGATTCTTTTTTTGTTGAACTGAGTCGGCTTTTTAGGTTTTTCGGCGTCGACACTTTTGAGACTCCGAGTCCACATAAAGATTTGTCTCCACGGAAAAAAATCAGTTCGGTATTTTGTAGGGATATGAGGCCGAAGTATCACAAAATTTTTGGGATGCAAAAAATGTAATAAACGACAAGGAGTAAAAATTATAAAAAAAAAGTTTATAGTAAAGGCTCCTAGAAAGCTATTTGCGTTCTGCAAGGTAGGTTAATGCTCGACATCTAACAATCTGATGAGCTGTAAAAGATTTCAACGAAGTTGTTTTTCACATCTTCAAATACCATTTAGGAATATCAAAAAAGGTATAGCCTTGCTTGCACAAATTCTGATTAATATAACATGAAGGCTGGAATCACAAATAAACTGCCACTTTTGCTAAATTTATTTGACCAAGTGCAACTCAACCCTAAGCGACAACCCTAAACTCAGACTTAATTTCCCATTTTCTACATTTCTATAATTTTAATTAATAAATAATAATAAAAATTGGATCGCATGAATTCGTAAAATATGTCCCTGTTTGCTCTAATGAAGTTTTATAATGAATATGTGGACTTATTCGTAATAAGACACATTTTGTTCTTCGGTCTGCCCCTGGCCTTGGGTCCATCAAGTGGAACTTCCATTGATATCGCTCTCTTTGCGGGGTTCTCAGGCGGACGCCTTTGAACATGGCAATACCAATCCATTCGTCGGTCTTCGAGCTTTTCGGTGATTGGTTGGTCTATCGACAAGCTGCCTCGGATGTAGCTACTCTTGATGTGGTCCCTTTTGGTTACACCAACTGACATGCGTAACATTTTCATTTCAGTCGCTGTCATTTCTTTCGCGTAACCTTCATACATGGTCCAGCATTCTGATCCATACATGAGGGCGGGACGTACAACCGTTTTGTACAACTTGCCCCTTAGCTTCAGTGGTATTTTCTTATCGCAGAAAACTCCAGAGCTTTCTCGCCATGTCATCCACCCAACCTTTGTGCGATGTTTGATGTCATCATCGCATGTAGCTCCGTTGTTCACCATCGAGCCAAGGTACTTGAACTTTGTACAAGACCTAAGCTGCTCTCCTTTGTCGTTCATATCTGGTATCGGTGCATCTGGGTCTGAGAATGGGCAGCATAAAAACTCAGTCTTTGTTATACTTACCCTCAGTCCATGCTCCTCCAGAATGTCACACCATTTTGTAAGTGCAGCTTGAAAGGTAATGATGTTTGGGCTACTGAGGACTATATCATCGGCAAAAAGAAGAGATATTTCTAGGCCGTCGGATATATGTACGTGTTAATAAGTAGCACATGATGATGTTGAAGAGCAACGGACTCAATACACTGCCCTGGTGTAATCCGACATTCACCGGAAATTCTTGTGATTCAGCGGCTGTGCATCTAACCTTAGTCGTAGCTCCATCATACATGTCTCGTATCATCCTGACGTATGCCTCAGGGACATTAAGTGCTCTCAAGGCCAACCATATCAGATCACGAGGCCAAAAGAATGCGTGCTCTTAAGCGGGTTGTGCACTTATCCGTTGTGAACTTATCTGAGTTTTGCACTTATCCGTGTTTTACAGTATTATATTTTTTTAATTTGACAAAAAAAAATTGATAAGTGTGCTGTCGACGCAATCGGACGCAATTTTCGTCTTCTCACTAAATTAATACTCGCGTCGCGTCGTTTGTGTGCCTAAATTAAATATGTTCGTTTAGCTATTTTGAAAAAGTGATGGAATTGAAAACCCATATTTCGAGTTTATTTTGTTTGACCAGGGAAGAGGATTAACTCATTGTAATTGATGAAGGTGACACTCATTCATTAATTATAATGAATTAATTTTCTTCTTTGGTTTTGCAGGGCAAATTCCAGGTATTTTCAATTCCAACACTTTTTCGAAATAGCTAATAAACGTACATCATTTTTTCTAACGCGTGTTCGGTGCTTTTCAACTAGTTTCAAATTTATCGTAGTTGCCAGCGTATTTAGTGCATAGTGATTGTGAATTTGTTTTTGGTGTGGTTGGAAATTCTTATCTCGGTGAGCACGTTTCAATTACATACATACTAGCGAACACCATGTGTCGTGGAATAAACAAACAATATTTTCGGCCGCCTAAATGAAATATATTAGTAGCGCTTACTAAGAGCTCATGGCCGGCATAGTAGGCATAACACTTCTGTCGGCTTGGTTCGGTTTAAGCAATTCTAATTTGATATTAGTGTACAGCTAAACTTAACTTTGTTGTTTCTCAAGGCTTATGAAATCAAAAATTAATTTCATTCACCTTTTGCAATATTCGGGACATCAACTCCAATGAACTTTTCTTGCGTCCCTTCGGCCACACACAACACGAAACATCCACCTAAACAACACCTACTTATCACTCCAAACTCAAATTTTCCCTTACCTTAATTTTCCTTCTCCTACCAAAGTTGTGCTCCTGCACTAAAAGGTTACCCCCTATAACTTTGGTGTTAAATAAAAAAAAAAATTAAGAAACTGAAATAAAAAAAGCGCGGCCTGGAAAACTACAAATTTCGTTTTATCCATATCTTCCACTACTACTACACAAAATTGTTGACGATGGCACGTCAGTCAGATCATAATCAAGAACAAGCTATCCTTTCTTGTAATCATTTTCCAAACGTTTCACAACGTTGCCTAGAAACAAAAACACTATAGGGATTTAAAGTTAGTCTTTAAGTAATCGAAGAAGTTTCTGTATTTCCTCTTCTGGGAATTCATTTACTGTTTTTTTTTTTTTTGTGATTCCCGAATTATAACTGGTAAACTAAGAATTAACCGTTGTCCTTTGGTTATCCACTAAATTTTTAGAAGTAAACAAGGGGATCTAATAATCCTTTAGAGTTTACATCTTAATAATCCAGATTGAGTTTCACAAGGATATAAAAGAAAACTTTCATAAGCCGCGAAGAGCTTCTCTTACTAATTCAATGTAATGATAGCACTATTGCCCACATTAGTCAGTTGAAGGGCAACTAAAGTGTGCCACACAGTGTGCCTTTTGGAGCTCCTGTATATTACGGCATTGAACTCTAAATTAATTTAAATGTAATGGTAAGTAAAGTATGGTGCTCGAAGTTATACCCATCGGGTGTAATATAATTATGGAATTTACCGTTATTCTCCTCTTGCAAAATATTATAATTTTTTTAAATTTTGTTTTTCGAAGGTTCTTGTTTTTTTAGACGTTTGTTTGTAAATGTTTCTCAAGATACCTCAGAAAAAGATAGCTACAAATTTAAACTCTTTAAAATTAAATTGTCAAAAATAGTGGGTCATAAGAAAATATAATTGATAAATTATTCAATTTGGGAAAAAGATTGCCAACCAATGCTATTATAGGCCAGTGTGAGTAATATGCACCGTTGCCTATACACTGAGGAAAATGATTTACACTTTTTTATCTAAAGTGAAGTAGTTAATTTAAATTTAAATAGTTCTACTAGCGAAACAGTCAATCGCTCTAGTCTTTGAAGGTAAAAAAAAAAAACAGTAGAACCCCGATAATCCGTTTATTCGCTAATTCTGATCCGGATGAAAGATTAAATTTTCTTTAATTTTGAAAAATGTTATGAAGGTTTTTCCATCGTAGTGCGACCGCTTTTTTAAAATTTATTTTTTGGTTAAAAACAATTGAATTTTGAGTAATTTCGGCATCACTACCGTCTACAGGAGTCTTAGGTGCATTTCGAAAATCCGAATAATTCGATAATGCGTAGTGGATTTTTTAATTAATAAGGAATATATAAAAAAAATATCTTTGTAGCTGTTCAAACTACATAGATAGAATCATAAGCTGAAAATCAAACAACGACTTTAGCCGCTATCAACTTCAAATTTTAGATGATCAGTCTACTTTTTTTCTCTCAGTGTAGGTATTTTTTAAACTATTTAAAGTAAAAATAAAAATAAAAATAAATAAAACTCTGTCATTGTCCTTCGAACCCTACTTGTGTTTATTTATTTATTCATGCCATAATTCTATTGGATTACAATAATTATTAATTTAGTATGAATATCTGCATATCGTTATGGTGTAACTATATGTGATAAGCACTGTATGTTGCTGTATGAAATTGTTTCTCTCTAATTGTCCAATATTTACAAACTTTAAACAATTGCACACTTTGAATATTATTTATTATGAATATATTGATTAATTTAATTATTTATTTAATTATTTGATCAAGTCCAATTAAACGAAGCCAAGGTAATTTTGAGTTATTCTATTATTTTATCGTTACTTTTTATAATATATTAAGATAATTTTTGATTTTATATCCGTACCAATTGACTGCAATTGAATCATACCATTTAAACAAAATGAGCGTAGATTAGACACACAAGCCAATCTAAAGGTCAATTTCATTTAAACATTTCTTACGAACTTTCCACAAAAAATCGGCAATAGATCGAAAGACCATAAATCACAGGTGCTGTGTCGTGAAGGGATGTGTTGCAGACTGGAGGATTTCGTTCAATATTAATCGTCGAGTTCACAACATCATATTACACTACAAAAAGATTCGTATCGTAGTTTGGTCAATACTAGATGCGAATTCAGCAACACCTGTTCTACTGGCGTTTTTTGATGTGATGCGGCCGGGTGAGTTGATTCAATTGTTGACAATTGTCTGAAAAAAAAAGAGAAAAAAATATTTAGTATGTAATATGTATTTCATTAAAAATTTACACAATATGAAATGCTGATTTATATTGCTAGGTAGTTTTTTGCTCAAGGGCTATGCGAAAGGGGGGTGAAAGAAGGGCACTCGCCCCGGGCGCTGTCGCCCAGGGAGCACCGAGAACGCGAGGCAAAAACGAGAACAAAATGTTTGTTTAAAGTTTGTCTATATAAAAATACAGTTTGTATTCGAAAAGAAATTTCGTTAAACCACTAAAGCAATAGTCTAAACTGTTGGTCTTCCTGCAGGCGAAAATCGGCTCTGTCTATAATTGGGTGGGAAACGACCTTTGCAGTAATGAGATATTTGGGCATAGCATTTGAAGTCTGATGCTCTGATCGCCGCAGACACAGGAAGCTTTTGCTACTATCGCTATGATACCATAATTACTAAAACTTCAGATAAGAGCTTGGAAACAGGATGTCACTAACACATCCTGCGGCCTTAGCCCAATGCTGGATTGTCGCGCCTGTTATTTTTTTTTATTGTGGTAATCGGTTACTTATTGCTGATTGGTAAGGAGTAGAGTTCAGCTAAGATGGCTTATTACGTAATTCCGTTGTGTTTTCTAGAAGTTCCTTCGATAAATCCCTTGACCCTGAAGTTCAACATAATATAAGCATTTCGATCAGGCGATAGATTTCACAGATGCCTTTGTTGGTGCGAATAACAGGAGAATGGCAAAAAAATTATGTAAATAAAAAAATATTCAAAGCGTCATTAGAATGACATGTCATCTATATAACGAGACCGAGGCTAATTTCGGGCTCGGCCGAAACTGGATACCCTTCGCTCTCCTGGGGCTAAAAGTTTTTTTTCGGGCGTACCACGACTTGTATTTAATCCCTCCCCCATTCTTTGTTCCGTTGCGTCGACAAAACAATATTTTTGTGGGGTTGGATTGGAATAAATGGGCAAATAAAAATTAAAAATTTTTATTCAGAAAATTTTATTGGGGGATGCGGGACCATGGCCCCCTTGTACGATTCCATTTGTTTTGGCCATTTTTGTTGCTTTGATAAAGACACATTACTTCAAGGTTTTGTGAAATTGGTGGAAAAAATGTTTCTTAGAAAAACGAAAATGGGGGGGGGGGGGTTGGGTTTGTATGGCAGCCCCATGACCCCATAGTTCGATTTGATCCATTCTTACATATGTTTTTTATGTTTTATAGAAACACATTTGTGTGAAATTTGGTTGAAATTGATGCAGAAATAAAAAAGTTTTTCTTAGAGGAACCTAATTTGGGGGTTTAGGTTTATATGATGGCAGCCCAATGACCCCATTGTCCGATTTTACCGATTCAAACATACAAACTGCATGCAGCAAAAAGAAGCATTTGTACGAAATTTCAGCTTCATAGCTTTTAAATTGGTCGAGTAAAACGCGTCGCAACAGACGGACTGACGGACATCGCTCAATCGACTCCCCGTATAGTAATTGTCGAAAATAATTGATCCGAACACAAATGAATCCGTACATGATAAGGTCCTTGCAGCAAATACAATAAATAATGCTTTTTGTAATATATCTACTAATTATCCGATTCCTCAAAACGCTATTATCCCTGAGGAGCATGCTGATTCCTCATGTTTATCATTTTTCCACATCAGCAGAATTAATAGTGATGAAATAATATCCATTATAGATAAAATGGGGAATTCAGCATGCGGAATAGATAACATTAGTTCAGGTTTATTGAAACAGATTAAGCATCAAATAAAAACACCTCTATCTATTGTGTTCAATAAATGTATAAAGGAGGGAACTTTTCCAAAGATTCTCAAGGAAGCAGTGGTGGTTCCAATATACAAAAATGGAGACAAATCGAATCCTCTGAACTACAGACCAATATCACTGCTTCCAGTAATATCAAAAGTTTTCGAAAAGTGTCTGAAACGAAGGTTGGAACAGTTCCTTTCCGACAATAATTTATTATCTGACAATCAGTTCGGTTTTAGAAGAGGTTTAAGTACAGAAGATGCTATTTTAAATGTTACAGATTTTGTGAATTCAGAACTAGAAATGGACAAGAAGCCTATTGCGATTTTCATGGATGTTTCCAAGGCATTTGACACTATACCGCATAATTTACTGAGAACCAAGCTTTTAAAAATTGGAATACGCGGTACGGCGTATAAGCCTTTTTCGAGTTATCTAAACAATCGTAAGCAAAGCGTCAGAATTGAAGATACTTACAGCGAATGGATACAAAAGGAACATTTTGGTCTCCCTCAAGGCACTGTTCTATCACCATTACTCTATCTCATATTTGCGAACGACTTATGCAAAATAAACTTTTATAACAGCAAAATTATTGCTTTTGCAGATGATACGGTGCTCATTACGTCATCCAATTCTTGGCGACAAACCTTTCAGTTTGCCCAACAAGACTTTCAATTAGTAAAAAGTTGGTTCGATTCACAATACCTTCAATTAAATATGAATAAAACCAAATCTTTAACTTTTTCATTGAATATTTCGGGGCAACCGAACCGTAGTTCAATGAAAATTCATATAAGTGACTGCAGAATGCAATCATACCAGCACGATAGCCAAAATGTATGCAATTGTCCACATATAGATTGTGTCGATAGTGTCAAATACCTTGGAGAACACATGGATAAATTTCTTTCTTAAGTGGAACATTCATATCAACCATTTAATACAAAAAATTCGCAAAACCTTATACATATTTAAAATAATAAGATCTACTCTTACAGTGAAACAAATCAGGGAAGTGTATTTTGCTTTAGTTCAAACAATTTTACAGTACGCCATTACCGCATGGGGTGGTGCTTATGATAATCACTTAAAAACTTTAGTAACCTCACAAAAGTTGATCTTAAAAACTGCATTTTATCTACCAATGTCTTTCCTTCAGAGTCCGTCTATACAATAGCTAATGTTCTTCACATCAAGAAATTATATGTGAAAAACGCACTCTACTATTTGTGCAAACATTCTAATTTTAACCCTAGAGAGATAATCTACGTCGAATCGACGTACAGAAATTTTTCTTTTTATTATATCTCATAAGTGAAGCTTCATAATTTGTTGGTTCCAAGATTTAACTCAATTCATGTCTGTAGGCGTAATTACGTGGCAAAATAATTAGCTTGGGTGCCACACAGCCTAAAATATTGGGGGGTCATAAGTCAAATATACGTCGAATCGACGTATGATTATCTTTAACGTCAGTAAAAACTGTAGAACAAATTTGTACTGAAAAATATTTTATTTCCCCCGAATTGACATTTTTATAAATCTTCATAATGTGGATGTGTATTTACTTGGATATAACCACTAAAAGCCTGTTTCGATAAAGATATCCTTTATTTTAATCTATTGAAAGGACAGCCCACTTTCTACTAGAACCACTTTTTTAAAATTAATATTATATACACAAACAAATGATAATTTTGCAAAACCATGAGTTTAACAGATTAATATTAAATACAAATGATTATATATCTACCTTTTAACAACATGTTACTCTTAAAAAAGAAGTTATAAGGATGTTAACTCGCAAGACGTCGAATCGACGTATGATTATCTTTTCAGGGGTAAAAAATATGATTATCTCTCTAGGGTTAATTTCATTATACATCAATCAAACACGCGTCATAGTAACAACAGACTTATAGTGCCCCGTGTAAAAAAAACATCTTCTCAAAGATACCATACTTATACCGGACCTTATTTTTTTAATTCTCTTCCAAATCACAACAGATTAGATCTACATAATGAGCAACGGTTCAAATTAGCATTAAAATTTTGGCTACTTAACCAATCCTTAAGTCTATTTTATCAAATATTTGAACATCATTTTAATAGAAATTGTTTGTACTAAAACTTTAAAACTTTTTCACTAGTTTTATCTCTCTCTTTTCTATTATTTTTATTCTCTTTTGTACTCAGACTTATGAATTTATTGTTTGATTATTATTTGATTTTTATAAGTGTAAGTTCAATTTTTTTATTGGAAACCAAAGTTGTCACTTAGTCTACAATAACATTTAATTTAAATTTAAATTTTCTTCTCGCACAAGCGCTAACCTTTAGTGAAGGAAAGCGAAAAAAAAATTATGTACATTATTATACCATTGATGAAATTATTACCGCAATAAACCTTTTTTTGAATTGAAATTGAATTTCGAATTGAGAACGGCTGGGCCGATTTGCTTCAAATTTACAGCTGAAGATGGGATCGATCATAATCATGTTGCACAGGGCCGGATTTCCCATATGGGCAACCTGGGCAACTGCCCGGGGCCGCAGATTCTGAGGGGCGGCAATTTTCGAAACTATCCCTTTGTTTTAAACTCTGCGAAAGTAACATTTTGGAAAATCTTAGCGCAGTTGACATTATTAGACAAAAACTTTAATTTCATCTTTCCAATTTACTCAAGTTAGATATATTCCAGGGTGTCCAATCGAACACTTAACTGAAATTGAAAAAAGTCTACAACAAATTCTAGTCATCTACAAAAGTTGGCACTTAACTTTCATGCAAAATTCTTTTAGCATTCATTCCGAGTATTATACTGGTGGCGCGTAGTTCAGTGAGTCTAGAAGTAGAAAGTATTTTCGCAAAGCATTGGCGTCAACTTAAACAAGGGAAGGGATCTAGCAAGTAGTTCAGTGTCCATTTTAATAGGAAGCCTTGGGGAGTTTTTGGGTGCAATAATCAGGGATCCGGAGCGGCCCAATTTTATCGCTATGCTACCACTCGAAAATTTGCCATATGTCTCCCTTCTGACAGTATCCTTTTGTACGATATGAATAAAGATTATGGCTAACGAAATTTAGCGCAAACATTTGAATATTGTAGAAATCTTACATGTAATTAAAAGTGGAATAAATCAGGCTAAAACGTCAATTCAATAGTTTTTATTTGAAATATTTTGGAGATAGCCGAGTTTTTTTCAAAAACAAGTCGATCCACTCCGCTTCGACGAACAAAAAAGCGCTCCTCGCTCCGTGAGTTAGTTTCGCTTCGACCTTCTCCGCTCCAGACCCCTGTAACAATCAAGGAGTTCCTGAACCTATATTAAATAACTCTAGGCCGCCCACACATTCTGCGTGTGTGGCCCAGTGTCCCTAGTTAATAAAAGCAAGCACACATTTTCGAGTTTTCAATTACTAATTTATTGTCATAAAATTAGCCGCGAAGCAACTGGGATGTAGCCAGAATTCGGTTTCAGGTGGACACCTCCACACTTGGGATATTAGAAATGATGCATTAGCTATAAAATTTTCAGTAAGATGTTTCTGTCGTGTGAACAGGTTAAAAAAAATCACAATTTGTAAGTTTAAATTTTCGAAATGTAAAAAAAGGGGAAGACACAAAAAAAAAATCATTCCACATGACACTAATCAAAAATTTTAGTTTTCGAGGTTAGGTTATTCGTTTATAACTTCTGAAACTACCAAAAATGAGAAAAATTTCCGAAAGTGGAAAGGTATTTAGCAAACATTCTGAACACATTCGATGTAATGAATGCTGAATTTGAATGCCTTTTTAAACAATTTCGGGAAGGGTCCGAACCCCATGAAGCTTCACCTGGCCCCATTCCTCGGAAGCACCATATTGTCAAGCAAACAAAATAACATGGGTCACTCGCGTAAAAATATGCAATTTTCTTCTCACATACCACAGCACAGCTAACGTTTTTCCTAGCATGTGTATAACACTACTTTCAAATTTAACCAGTTGCGGAGGGCGGCTATTTGGTTACTGCCCAGGGGCGTCATAGAGACTAAATCCGGCCCTGATGTTGCAGAATCTGAATCATTCGAAATTGTGCAACGGTTCGCGGTTGATCGTCAAGAAACTGATGAACAATGTGATTCAAGTCACGATCATCAAGGGAAATGCAAAGGAGAGGAAGTACTTATCCCACGAATTCGGATTATTCCAACTGATCTTCCATTTCAATTCAAGTGGATTCAGTTCCCCGTTCGATTGGCTTTTGCGATGACAATCAATAAATCGCAAGGCCAATCGTTGGAAGAAGTCTGTGGGATTAATCTCGAATTTCCCTGTTATTCGCACGGTCAGCTGTATGTTACCAGTTCGCGTGCTGGCAAACCGTCTTCGTTGTTTGTTTGTGCGCCAGAAAACAAAACGAAAAACTTCGTTTATAATATCGCTCTCTACTGATTATTATTCCATTTAAATAAATCACACTGAATTGAACTATATGTGTTTTTTTTTATCACTGTAGAGTTTATTTGAAAGCGTTAAATTTGGGCGAGGCGAATATAGGTATAGTTAGGAGGTTGATTGGGAGTCAAAATCGCTCATAAATTAAAAGTAGTGTCAAGTTGTGAGGGAAGCGAACAACGCGAGCGTAGCTGGCGCTAGATGAGAGAGCGAGCCAAGCGAGCTTTCTCAGCTAGTTTTTAAGTTTCTGTTTTATATTCTTTTTTTTTTACTTGAATATTTAAAATGGATTTGATTTACACTTTTTTACATTAGTTATGTTACATGTATTAATTTGATGTATAAATGAATTGGCATGAAATAAATAATAATAATAATAATAATATCGAAGAAAAACTGAGCCTCTGAAGAATTGACCTTCAAGCGGGCGCGCATTTTTTGTGACATTACCGGGCGCGCGGCGGTAACTTACCGCCCTCGTCTTTTCCCCTCCATTTGCGCTCAACCGTACAACTTCCATTCTCATAATTATGGTAAATTGAAAGAAGAGCATGTCGAAAATAAGTTATCATCATAAAAAGTATTATCTGGTGAACAATAAAACAAGTTCAGCCATTTTAGCGAAGCATGTCACTTCAGTGATATTACACAGAGCACACACATTTTGAGCACAACTATACACCAAAATATACAATCTCCGAACGTTTGATGACCGCTGGAAAGGTATGGAAGGTAAAATTTACCCAAAATTTTATTGTATCGTATCTATAACAGTATGACTTATAAGAATACATACTTATCCCACCTCGATCCGGCCAACGGGGGAAAAACTATGCGTGTTTATATGATCAGGGCGGTAAATTAGCGCCCGCCCGCCCGCTTGAAGGTTACAACTGAAGGAAAGATTTACGAGGGTGGTGGCTTTTCTATGTTCTTTTTTATTGATGGTCCAATTTTTACGAAAGTACTTTTGAGTCGGGTATTGCTTGTATTTTTGAATACGTTCTATAAATCATATTTGACAAATACGAGCATTTTCCTTTTATCTGTTATCCTACATGCCTAATTTTGATAGGCTTCAAGTATTTGTTGGCAAATTTGAAAATCGAGATTTCTAACGGTGTGGTTCTTTGAGCATTTCTAACTTTGATCCTTTTCACGATCAAAATTTTCAAGTTTTACACTCAGTTTTTTTAAGAGTTTTGTTTCCGAGGGCGCCACATTTCCTTAGCACGGTTTTGATTGCCCCTATCAAAAATGTTTTTAATTTATAAGATTATTATTGGAATATTCTAATAATCAAAAAAAAATATTTAATAATAAACCAACCTGCATTTTGTAAATAAATCGTTTCTATTTTAATAATGTTTATCCCGCAGCAAACTTTGCCAAGGAAAAAACTAATCCACTTCCAGTACGAAACACCGCAGTGCATTATTTATGGTTTCTTTTCCAGAAATAAGACAAGCATGAAAGAGGCAAACTTATGACAATGTTTGTTTACATGTTTCCTCTTGCGGCCAAGCAAAAAAAAAATCCTCCCAATACGTTCATACATTTATTCTGATTCTGGCGTACGTTGCTTGAGCATAGCTTCTTGATTACAAACAAAAACATGAAATCTTTGCCAAAGTTCATTTCATTCATCGCATTAAATTTTGCTTGTTTTTTCGTTTTCTTTTGGAAAATCACCGCGGATAGTAGAAAGCGTGCTACTCGTAGTTTGTCATCATTGTCGTTGCCAACCTACCTCCGCCTGCACCACAACGATGCACACCATACTATATAAAATGGGGAGCAGTCCAAAATCACTACGATGAATAATGTTGTATAGCGTAAATAGGAAGTAACGACCAGCTACAACTTTTTGGCCGACCTTCGAAAATTCTGACACTGGCCAATACTTAGCAACAATTCGTCCCGTTTGCCAACCCACTTTACCGTGGGAATTATAGACGAACACACCATAAGATCAAACGAAAAAAAGTGCGTTCGCATTTCATGTTTGATGAACGAGTCCGGAGCCATGCCAGATTTATTCAGAATGAAGTAATAGGGAAGGAAGTATGTATTCGCTGTTTTGGGTGACCAGCCAAAAAATTTTATAAATGCGTGACGATAAGCCAAAAAAAAAAAAACAAAACAGCCAGCCGACGCGCTTCCAGCAACCATTGCCAAGAAGTCCCGCTTCCTTGGCTATATAGTATAGAGTTGGCTGACTCGGGCCACAAATCAATGAAGGCGGCCGGTGGCGTTTGACTGGCGCTGCATTCCCCCCATCATGTTGGCATCGTATTATCTTTGTCCGGTTTCTTGGCCAAGAAATTCAAAAGGCGTTTTGGCGACACAACAGAACAGACGGAAAGGCGCTCCAATTCGGGACATTTATCAGAGGAATTGCCATAAACAGAAATGCATTTTTGAAAGGCCAACGAGCGTTTCAGAGTGGTGCAACTCTAGCCTTACCCCTGTGCGTTCCTTGAAGGCCTCCTCATGACCATATGATAAGTAAGGGCTTCTTTTTTTGAATGAGCCACGCACAGGGGGATTCCTTACACATAAAATGTTAAGGCCTACGCTTGCCAAGTGGAACTCGTGTATTCTTGGCAATCAATAATCATTCGGGCGATACCCTAGCTATTTGGCACGTTGGAGTATAAACAAGCTCACCGGATTCAATTCATCGGATAGGTCAACAAGATTTTTCGAATTTTATTGGGAATTCAGGAATTTTTAGTGGAACGTATGGATGTTCCCGTTTTTCGGTAAATTCTAAATTCTATTATACGGGTTCAGCCCACACAAGCCGCAGCTGTTTTAATTCCTGTGGTATTCTAGAGAACAGGTGCTAGTGGGCGGTACGAAAAATATTAATTAAGAAATTCCTCCTCATCGTGACAACATCTTAGAAGTTACATTAGACGGAACGAATTGACATACGTTGATGATCGTGACGGATGCACGGCAGTTGACATAGTTGAAAATAGACTCTTTTGCTAGACATAGGCTTCGAGCATATGGGATACATACTCTAATTTAAGAATATATCAGGTCGCTCTATAAGTATAGATAGCCGAAGCAAGATGCTAGTTTCTAGCTATAGCTGGGAACGACACAACGAAAAACCGTGACGAATATAACACGATGCCTGTCGTGGATGACTTTATGGGACCTTTGGTCAAAAATAGACATACAACATTTTAGTGTGGCGAACTCAGCAGTATAGCTGCGGGATGAAGCAATTTTAGACTATGGCCAGGGCAGAAAAGCTATTTTTGTGATTTACGGTGGTTCTGCGAACGGACGAATGGACGATGCGACGACGACGCGACGATACGCTAAAACATCAGAAAGACGCACGCAAACCGTTCATTGCTTGAAGATACGTTTTTACAATAAAATTAAGAAAATGTTTATTTTTAAAACGCCATCCCGCGATCATAGGGGCTGTTCGTCTGATTCAGTGGCGATGAGGCGATGGTGGAACGGTCGAACGATACACTTTTGTGTTCATCGTAAAAACGAATTATGTATTGCATAATGTGGAACGCTCGTGTCGGAATCCTATTCACTTTAAATGACATTCAAGACAGTTTGTATTTGTTTTCTTAAGATATTTTTTTGGGAAAATTTGCGCATTATATTTCAACTTTCAGTATAGCAAATAGCATGGATCGATAAAGAAAAAAATCAACTCAACACCTTCTTATTTTGGTGGAGCAAAACTAGTTAGCATAACGAACTAAGAAAAGAGCTAACAAAACTAAAACTGCCCCTACGTCTTTTAGCGGCACCCCTTTCATGCTATTGATTGCTTCTTCGTACAAATTTTCATATCAACAGCAGATGCCCTTTTGAATTATTTCTCCCCGTAAATTATTGCTCATTGGTTTTACCAATAGTCACAATAGAAAAATTGACAATCATTTGTTTGCATTGAGAAGGTTTGACAGTGTTTAAATCCACACATTCTTAATAAAAGGCAACCAGTTTCTGCAGTGGCGCAACCAGCATTTTGTCCTGGAGGGGATTAAAGGTAGCCATATTACTGGATCATATTTGAACGAAAACGACAGTGTAATATTTATCATACTCGGTAATTAGCATTCTACTGTTTTCATTAATTTTGAATCACTCTTTCAAACATTGCAACTGGTGAGTTTATAAAGCAGATCCTGAACCGAAACATATGGACATTACATTATGATCGAATAGGACTTTTCTTTAGACGATTAGGAGTAACTACATTTTGTCCCTAACTCTAGACTTTCAGGACCTAGAAAATTCTAAAGCAAAAAGGTGTGGATGCGGATTGGAAGTAACCCACTTACTATGCACCACAAGCGATTCCACAATCATCGATTTGTAGGCGGGAAAACAAAGGGTTTTCAATGAAGTAGCCATATAGTGGAGTAGATGGCGGGAAAACAAACATGAACATTGTGAAGAAATAGATTGGCACAAAAATGGAGTGCAGATTATGCTTATCTACATATTTTGTATGATACATGATAATAAATGTTAGGTACGTTTTATTGTGTTTATCCCGTGCAGGTTTGGGTAGAACTTCATATAAAAAAATGACACTTACCCAGGTAGAGTTTACGCGTGTAACTACCCTACACGGGATAGAGCTCAAATGTAGATGGCGGACGCATAGGGGAAATTTGAGGGAATTTGTTTTTTCAAACCAAATGTGAGAGTTTTTCTCATCACGAGAAAAGATTTTGCAAAGAAATAATCATCTTTTGTGATAAAATCCACCACATCTAAGAAATAAGCCGACGAAGGCGATTCGAAGATGCGCAAAAACTGTCAAATGTCAGCTGTTTGGTCCTAAACGGGATGTTACCCGCGATCGTTTTTTTCGAGTCAGACTTACACGCGATACGAAAAAAACGTCGCTAATGTTTGACATTAGTGTTGTGTCACATTGCATTCACACACCACCATTGTCGCTCACTTGTGTGTGCCTTAGGTGGAGGAAAATATAACTAGAAATGGCTGCAAAATTGGGGTCCGCTCACTTGTGCGTGAACATATTGAACCCAGCAAATTGAACATTTATTTAACTCAGAAGAAATCGTTATTCAGATAGACCAACGGTTCTTAACCGGTGGTCCGCGGACCACTGGTAGTCCCTGAGGTGGCCCTAGGTGGTGCGCGAAGCCTTTGATGTGCTTCCCTCATAATCCGATACGACAATTCTCGAATTTCACGCAGCTCAATCTTAACTTTCTAATAGAATCTTGAAGGTTGAAAGCAGATGGGAGTCCGTTTTGACTGAACAGGACAGACTGTTTTCATTGAGATTTTGACCGTGACGGTGAAATGAAATATCGTCAAAATTTGTTTTAAATGCTTCTTTTTTAGGTGACGAACGCAAAATGATTGCGATGTGCAATCATCGAGTACGGCCGAGAGCTTGATATGAATGTTCACTTTATGTGGAGTAGCTACGTGTCTTTATAGACTTGAGGGTGTCATAATTGAAGGTAAACAGTTCAGGTATTTAAGGTCATGAATATTCTTTTCCGGCCAGACCATAATGGTAATTTACATTGTTGAATTAAGATAATTAAGCTATTATTGGTGGTACTTCTAAATAGGGTTCCGACAGGTTTATGTTGGTACAACATGAACCAGCAATGCCATATTTATAGGAGCTTATGTAAAAATTGTTGTTTTTCCAGTAAGAACTGTAAGGAAGGGCTTTATAATCTGATAAACAAAACTGGATTTCAATATTATGAGCCATCTCTGGATGAAACAAACCGAAATATTGGGCAACACGGAAATTAATGAGGGTTTTGAAATTCGTTCAGACAGACTTAGCAAAATCACACCCAGAGTCCTTTGCAAGACGATCTCTGTCAGTCAACTTTTTGTCGATGATGGTCTTAAAAGCAGCAATATTATTTCCACATTTTCCAATATTTCCACATTTTTCTAATCGAAAACCTCCACTGACAAGACAGCAATAAGTTGTGTTCCAAAGGTAGTTCGGTAAAAGATTTCATGATTTGAATCGTTCTTATCACAATTGCAATTTGGTGGTCCGCAACAACTAAAGAGTTTTATCAAGTGGTCCCTCATGTTCAAAAGGTTAAGAACCTTTGAGATAGACCCATGCTCAACAAGCTTGAGAGACGCTGACCAAAAAGTTCCGTCTCTGCGGCATAAACAACCAGGTGCAGGCTTCTGTGTACACAGAATTGAATGTTTTGTCACTATCAGACTCTAGATAATGCCGGCGTATTTTTTACAGACCTCAAAAAATGTATGTTTTTAAAAGAACAGTCACCCAAGGATCTATCAATGCAAATTTCTATATGTTTTCGAATTTAGGGGCCCGTCTGGCTTGAGGGCCTGTGTTCCGCTGAACACATGGAACAATGTACGTTACGCCACTGATAGAGACCATCGAAACTGGTGAATAACCATTGTTTCAAGAACAAGAGTTCATATAGATAGGTACTTTTATAAAATCGGCAACGAAATTGTATTGCTTCATATTTCTTTTTTTTACTCCCAATTTCTGGGTCTGGGAGAGGCTTTAGTCCCTCCCATGGTTGCGCCACTGAGTTTCTGTGTAGAGATTTTCTAAGTGCGGTTTAAAAAATTGACAATGAGTGAGTGCATGTGGATTTCATGCAAGTCTTCAAACAATTCAATTATAAATAATCGGTTTCCATCATGGAGTAGTTTATCAGTTTCAAGACTTCCGATTATCTCCTATAGAAGAATATTGCATGTATGTGTGTTAATTTGTGACATAAGACTATGACATGTGTAAATTAACTGATCTAAAGCTAGAATGGATGCAGCAACAGCAGCAGCGGCCTAATGTAATGTAAATTGTAATTTAATTTGCATTGGACTGCATTATCGTTGATGCATCCATTCTATTTCCAGCATAATAAACTCAATAAAAAGTATTACTGGAGTACTTTTATAGGTTCATGTTTAGAGAAAGTGTTATGAAAACCACCATATTTAAATTCTTACCTATTTTACCATGTGGGTAAAGTTTTCGAGAAAATGTTTTAAGAATGATTTACTCCTTTAAGCGATGTCACACGTTGAACTGACTTTAGTGTTACTATAGGTATATACGATTGATACATACACATTGTTAGGTGGGTAGTGCTTTCTTACAGATGATAATCTCGTTAAGGTTACCGTTAGTGAATAAATAAAAAAGAATTCCGAATATTTGCTCATTTAAACTCTTAACGGAGAACTGTGGAGACAGGTATCCTTGGGGACTTTTGGTATTTCATTTGATGCCCCTGAAATTACATTTTATAACCTTTCAGGTTAATTTTACCGTTATAGAGACATTCACAACAAATTTATAATGTAACATTGGTAGCCCAATGGCATGCATCGATGGGGATTTTTGTCGTAAAATTTTGTGAGCTGCGAATTTTTCATAGATTATTTTCTCGTAAAGTTGACCGTTATAGATGTATTCCCCAAAAATCTGTTCTGTTGTACACTTGACCAAGTAAAGGTCTGTTCAGGGCACCCATCGACATGAACTTTTGGTATTATGTTTGGCGCCATAACAACTTCAAATTCGTCACAGGCTACTTTCTTTTTAAATGCACCGTTATAATGATAATTCTAAAAATCTTCCCGAAAGACACACAGACCGTGCACTCTGTTCTTGTAGCTCCTTTTTGCGGACACGCGTCGACTGAGACTTTAGCAATTTAATTAAGAGACATAGAAAAGAGACTATAAAATGACGTAACCGTTATGAAGATATTCACGAGCATTTCTGAAAATTATTGTACAGAATGAACCCTTGTGCCCCCCCCCCCTGACAGACAGGCACGATGGAATTTGGATATTTTATGATGAGCTGCACAAGCAGGGCCGGATTTACCCTCTGTAGCGCCCCTGGGCAGTAGTCGAGTTGCCGCCCTCCGTCATTAGTTAGTTTAAGCTGAAAGTAAATCAGTCGTATTCATGGGGGGTGTACAATTTTGTTTGTACATAGGTTGGTTTGGCCTTCGCGAAGGAGGCGTTCAGCCGTCGAACCGCCGTCCGCCGTCAGTTGGATTGAGCGTGGACTTCATGTTGGTGTCTTCACTTACGATTAGGTAGGTAGGTTGCACGGGAGTCGCTTAAGCCCCGGAGAGCTACTGCCTCAGTACTCTCCGAGCGACTATGAGGTAGGCCCCCTAGTGGGAGTATCGTGCTGGCTGTGGTTTCAACGAGAGCGTGGAGTTGCGCATTCAACCGGGCGCCGGGACCCATAGAACGGCAGAGGTATTAGAAAGGCCTCGCATCCAGCAGTATGATTGCCAAGCTTGGAGTGCCAGCTTGGTATAAACTGCTACCTTCAGGGGGCGCTGATTGACGTCAAAAGAATCAATCCGATCGGCCAAATCGAGGCCCGTCTGGTAAGTCTCCACGACAGGAACGGACGTTAAACCCAGGACTATTCTGTACATAGGTTGGTTTCCGGCGTATTTGGAAGTATGTAGTAGAAATTATGTGAAAATTTCAGAAGTATATGTATAGGTTAGGTACTACATTGAAGGTGAAATTAGATGCTCATGGAGGAGCGGATACTCCTTAGAGCTCAAAAGAATATTTGTAAAAAATACGAATTTACGCATTGGATGCATATGCAACCCCTAAGACTGTCTCATAATGGAAAATACAATGAAAACTAGATAAGTCGAAACTCTTTAACTCGAAAAACACGTTAAGTCGAAGAGAACCCGATTCCCAATTTCTTTTGAACACAAAACATAGAAAACTAAACTCTTTAAGTCATAAAAAATAAATAACAGGCGCGACAATCGAGCATTGGACTAAGTCCGCAGGATGTGTTAGTGACATCCTATTTCCAAGATCTTATCTGCTTTTTGTTGAGGTAATGAGATCAGCATCACGCTCAGCAGTGTTATTTATCCCCATAAATGGGTACTCGTTTAACATCTGAGTGAGATCATAGTCCGTCACAAGCTCGTGAGTTCGAAAAACACCATGATCCACGGTGAGATTCGAACTCATGACCCTGTGCACCGAAGGTGCGCGCACTAACCGCTAGACCAGCCAGACTACAAACTTAACTCATACAAAAACTTTTTCACTCGAAACTAAATTCTTGGTTCGACAGTCGACAGAGACTCTATAAGGAAAACTATTTGTACGAGAGACTCTATAAGCCAAAGTTTCTAAGGATGTCTTCTAAGAAAATATTTAATTCGCTAAATTAATTCCATAAACGATGATTCTTTGAATTCATACCCACAAAAAAATATACTGGAAATTTACAAATTAAACGTAGGGATCAGTTTGTTGTTGTGAAATGTTTTACTATTTCCATAGAAGTGATTCCTTGCGTAAGTATTTACGAAAAGTAAATAACAAACGTTATGTCGAATTTTCTTTAAAATTTAACTCGAAATCTCGATGCCTCGAAATCTCTGTAACTCAAAGTAAAGCACACAACTTGGGATGTCAAAAACCGGGCCATTATCCGGTTTTCGGTTTTTCTCGGTTTTTTTGCAAAGCCGGTTAGACCGTCCGGTTTTAACCGGGCCCAAAGTACCGGTTTTTCGGTTAACCGAGTCATTTCATTGATTTGCTTAGAATTGTAGTAAAAACACACTCGTAATGTTGGTGTTTGTATCGTATGTAAAATCAAATCAAAATGCATGCACAGGCGCCAGAGAAACTTACTTATTTGAAAAAAAAAAACTTCTGAGCGGTGAGTTGGGCGGGTAGATGGGTGAGAGGCAGTGCATCTGGAGGGGGAAGTTCCCAAGTTTGTTTCCCATTCTAGTCTAGTCAGTCGCCATCATACTCTGACATAGAGAGCAGCGGGCCTTCACTGTCGCTGTCGCTTCTTTTTTAACGGTCGCTCATTAGGGACATGATCGCGGATTTTTTTAAACGAACGTTAGGAAGGTGTGGTTTCAGTCACAGATGGAGCCATAGCAAACACTGCACGAGGCTGAATAAATTTGTTGCGAAAACTCCTCCTCGACCACCTCATCTCAGAGAGTCGATTTCCCATGACCGACACGCTCTCGAGATTTGCTCCATGCTGCAAAGAGTGGAGACAAACTTCAAAAATCGACTTATTAGTGTATTCACAAAGGGGGTCGCCATTAAACCGATGTCATTTTCATGACTGTATGAAAAAGAACTTGGAATATTGTATTCTCAAATAAAATGAATTAAAACAATAACTAGGAAGTACCTACTTTTGTTTTTATTGACCCTTGAAATAAGTGAGTTTCTCTGGCGACCGCCCCCTATAGTCATAAGGAGAGTGTTCGAAAATATGTTTAAGGGCTGAAATTTGAAAACATAATATTTTATAGGGGACAAGTAATAGAATTGCTGACTGAAAAATCAAGAAAATATGAAAAGTTGTATGAATTTGAAAGAATTTCTTTTCCGGTTTTAACCGGATGAACAAACAACCGTCCGGGTTAAAACCGGAAGAGGAAAAAACCGAAAATAAACCGGTTAACCATTTTGAAAGTACCGGTTTTCGGACTAACCGTCCGGTTTTTGACATCCCTACACACAACCCTTCAATGTCGAGTTATCGACTTTCCACTGTCAGTCGGTGCCGGTACTGTTTAATTCGTTATTTATTATTTTAATATCGCGAAAGGTCTTGACGCCCTAGGGGCGGATCTGAACTCTTTTTCCCTGGGGTTACCCAGTTCTCCCGCTACATCCCACTAAATCGATTGTTTCAGTATGTTAAATTGAAGTCGATCGAAAGGTTTCGATTCCCAAACAATGGATATTAAGTCCTTTTTCTCTTAGCCGCAACCGTTCTCTAGCTGCAGCCCCAAGAAAGCTATAGTGGTGAACTGGCAGGCTGAAGCCTACGACGGCATTTTTTACGCCTCGTGAACAGACAAAACAATTATAGTTCAGCTATCAGACTTTATTCCAATTTTAGAAGTGTTTGCTTAATTCGTTAGCCAGGCATATTGGAATAATTTTGGAGTCAAGGATCAATCGGTTAATCGTTGGATTGTAAGAATAAGGGGCAAGATCGGTAGGGCGGCAATAGTCGAAACGCCTATACTGACGTCAGATATGTAAGTCCGCCACTGACCAAGAGAACGACTTTTGCAGAGTTTTCTTTACTGTTTTTTCTAATTTACTCGTATTTAAACTGCCTCCTGAAATATCGAAATGTGTATATTTCACAGAACATTATTGATTCAATGGAAGGATGAATGTTTCAGAAATATGCCGCCCTTCAAAATTTGCCGCCCCGGGCAGTTGCCCAGGTTGCCCATATGGGAAATCCGGCCCTGTGCACAAGCTTCAAGCTCGTTAAATGTTACTTTTAACCAGCACTCGCTCTAGCACTTACGCTGCCACCCCTAAGACCTTTTTTTTTGTTTCGAAAATATTTATGGGAAGTGTGGTCTTCATTTCATCAGGCAGGAATTTTATTTTATGCACTTTTAATTTAAGTCACATGCAGAAATGCGCATTTCATTTCTAAGATTCCATACAAAAATAGGAGAAAGAGCAAAAAATTAGCCAGGACCTTTCCATCAGCAGAAATCCAATGCTAAGGGAATCTTTCATATTGCGCATTGTGGGCTGATCAATGATCAAGTTGTGCTGGTTATCATAATTTATCCCTTTCTTTCATAATTGCGCTAAAGTGGTATGTAACTTTGTACTTTTGTCAGTTAGTCACAATAATTTGATTAGTAAAAACTGATGAATTAAATTTGGCCGGTAGATTTAACTCCCTCTAGGTCCCTCGAATCTCGGCGTGGTCCAAAATTTCCGTACATGTGCGGATAGGAAATGTATAGTGCTTGCAACATTATACAGGGTGTCCCGTTCATGGTGGAGAATCTTTTAATGGTAGATAGTGTGGCTCATTTGGGGAAAATTAATGTTCTACGAGACACCTCTATTTTGAACCGTTACAATGTAAAAGCACTTTTTGTAAATTGTGTCAAAATACCAGACTTGCCGAACTAAAACAAAATTTGCCAAACCACCAAACATGTCATCCGAGATATAACTTCACTTTCCGAAACTACATAAAATTTCCTATAAAACGACACCTCGTCCGTTACGAAGTTGCTCGTATCTTCCGAGATACACCAGTTCAAACTTTGAAGAAATTTTAAAATCGGGTTTTCATGCAAAATTCAAATGATAAAATCGTAACGGTACTTTGAACTGACAAATATGCAAAGTTGAAAAAAGTTGCCTCATTATGTAAGCTCTCGAACGACATATAAAAATTAAGGGCTCACGATTTGAAAATTTGCGAATTTAACGTTTCAAATGTAAAAAAATGTGGTTTTCGTGTAAGTTTTTTCGCCCAACAAAATGAACTGTGTTGATCGTACAAATTTATCTTCATCATATCAGATGATTTGCATTACACGAAAACCACATTTTTGCACCTTTCAAACGTTAAATTCGCAAATTTTCAAATCGTGAGCCCTTAATTTTTATATGTCGTTCAAGAGCTAACATAATGAGGCAACTTTTTTCAACTTTGCAGATTTGTCAGTTCAAAGTACCGTTACGATTTTATCATTTGAATTTTGCATGAAAAACCGATTTTAAAATTTCTTCAAAGTTTGAACTGGTGTATCTCGGAAGATACAACGTAACGGACGAGGTGTCGTTTTATAGGAAATTTTATGTAGTTTCTGAAAGTAAAGTCATATCTCGGATGACATGTTTGGTGGTTTGGCAAATTTTGATTTAGTTCGGCAAGTCAGGTATTTTGACACAATTTACAAAAAGTGCTTTTACATTGTAACGGTTCAAAATAGAGGTGTCTCGTAGAACATTAATTTTCCCCAAATGAGCCACACTATCTACCATTAAAAGATTCTCCACCGTGAACGGGACACCCTGTATACACTCCGAAAATGATATGCAATGTAAAGTTGACTCGAAATGGCCTATAAACTGAGTTAACGCACCATGGCCCCACATGGGGCTATACGGTACTGAGAAGAAGGTCCTACTGCGCTACTGTTAAGTCGTTGGTGGAAAAATATACTGGAATAATCTACAAGCTAATCTAAGGATCGTATACGTACTTTGCATTATTTTAAGCAAAAACTTTTCTTGGAACAAGAAAATACATCTTAAATCAGGAAAAATTATTTCTTGGCTGTTTTTTATTGTATTTTTTTCTTGTTTTTAGAAAATGATTTTTTCCAGTGTAGGGCATAAAAATCGAAATACCAGTCTGAACGGAACACACCCCGTAGTATCTATTTATCCCCTCCTTTTTTTAAGGTTGCAGACCCCCGATCGTTTGGGACTTTCACTGAAAAAAATGGGCTATCTAAAATTAAGAAACTCTTTTCTCATTTGCTAAATTCCCGAATTTAGACAAAATTTCTCAAAATGTGAAAATTTCTTCTTAAAAATAAAATAAATAACAGGCGCGACAATCCAACATTGGACTAAGGCCGCAGGATATGTTAGTGACATCCTATTTCGAAGATCTTATCTGCTTTTTGTTGAGGTAATGAGATCAGCATCACGCTCAGCAGTGTTATTTATCCCCATAAATGGGTACTCGTTTAACATCTGAGTGAGATCATAGTCCGTCACAAGCTCGTGAGTTCGAAAACACCATGGAACACGGTGAGATTCGAACACATGACCCTGTGCACCGAAGATGCGCGCACTAATCGCTAGACCAGCCAGACTCCAAACATTTCTTCTTGAATCGATCCTATTTTCAAGGCCTTCTTTTGAGAAATAGGAAGTAGATTCAAGCCTAAACCATTATTCTCAATTCAAGCAAACAAATGCTTGATAATAGATTTTTTTTTTGACATTTCCCATGTGAAGCTCCTGGAAAAGCTTTATTTTAGCTTTAGCTTATATTGGAGCGTTGTAGTACATTAGTCAGAAGTGTATCTGGTTCAGTGGGTAGCGCGTTTGACTGGGAAAAATGGGGATATGGGTTCGATGTTGGTTGGAGGAGCCAAGATTATTTTTTTATTTTTGTTCAGAATCTCTTGTCTTTTTCATAAGAAAAGTTTGCTTGATTCAAGGTTACTTTTCCTTAAAGCGCTGCTATTGGCATTTTACTTGGATCAGTGTGACTAATTCTCAAAAGAAGACAAATATTTCTTGGCTGTTTTTTGTTTTCTTTTGTTCTTGATTTGAGTCATATTTTCTTTACTTTAGCAGGCGATTTGGTTCAGTGTTTAATGCCATAATCTAGGGACCATTCCCAACCATAATCCAAAAAAATTTCCGATGTAGGATTTTTGCCGACCATTTTTCTTAGACTAATAAATGTAATGTAATACAAATGAACATAATCTACCAATTTTCTAGTCCAAGTCAACCATCAATCTAAACGCTCATTAAGGATATTTTTATTTCATTCTGCAAACAGACATCACTGTACATTGTACATGTTAATTGCATGAAATCACACTGTCCCAAAATCTTGTAAAACTAGAGAGTCTGCCAAAATTGAAATTAGCCGAAACACAACATAATCGTTTTAATGGGTCATAAATTTCCGTTCTACAAACGAATTTTGTCTTGTTAAATTAATTAGCGAATGCAAAATTTATTTGTTCTCGGCTGTCTGTGTTGTCCTCTTAAAGTTTTGGCACCGATTCCCTCAACTTACAAGTTTACGACGGATAGTTGGATAAGTGAAAAAAAAAAATTTAAAATCGGACTCAAAGGACAGAGGCCCGCATTTACGCCATACCACCCTCCCAATGTTCAATAAAATAAAAATTATGGTTTGCTATACCAATTCGATTCCGCATATCAGCGAACGCCTTCGTTCACATTCATCCTTCTGCAGAAAAGTTGCACATTTCCGCCCTCTCGTTCCCCATTATAATTTATATTCATTGTCGGCACTGGACATGAACGGTTTTCTTTAAAATACGTATCATGATAAAAATGAATCCTTAACAGTTTTTTCTTTGGTTTCTACATCGATATGGCGACTGATTTCCTTCTAGACATACCGAGTATATGGACTGCCGCAATGGTCGTATGTCCTTCCTTTTGTTATTGTTGTTGTTGGTTCATGTCCGACAATTTTGGCCATAGTGCCACTCATACTCCATTGCTTTCGTAGAGATTCATAATGTCTATATGGAAATGTGGACCAAAGTTAAATGCATTTTTCCTTGTCGAGTCAAGTCAAAGCGAAAATAGTCGTCCATTTCTTCGAAACGTATACGAAATCCTTGGCTCAATGTCTTTAGTGCAGAATTATGTAAATAAAACCGTGAATTAAAGGACGGACGACCTTTTGTGTTTGCCAACAGCCGAAGAATTAAAGTAAGTGGAGATGACACCTTATTTTCATTGTGGGTGGTAGTGTGTTGGGATGCTGGTGCTTTATAGTTTGGCCGCGGCTCGAGCGCTATCAGTGCTCATAATTTTCTGGCAGATTTCCCTTTTTCCGAAACGGAAATTTGTTTTTCCGTCATCGCGGAAGTGTGGGTGATTTTGGCGTAATGGTGTTATGTTAAGTTAAGGTGTCCAGTAGATGATAGGTCTACTGGATTTTTTTTTTATTTGTGGAAAGTCTTTTTACTTAACGGCGCTAATTGCTCCTTTGTGGATGACAAGAGTACTGCAGCGAAGCACTTAATGTTTGTGATGTTTATGCTTTTTAATGATTGGTAACGATACTTGGTATTGTTTTCGTTTTGTTTACAGAAAATATGAAAATATGTAATTTGGCAACGCACAATATTTTGGCATTGAAGACAAGTTGCATTTGCATGCATGTATGAAGCTTATGCAAATTGAGAAGTTCATTTTAGTAGATTACAAAAAGATGCATATTTTGCATGGCTTGTTCCAAGAAAACACAAAAACTACGAAAGAAACATATATGTATTACTTAAAAAAAAGTTTATAAAATAGAATAACTATTTTTTTAACTTACATTTTTCTTTTTCGGCATTTTATAGTAAAAAACATACGTTTGGTTGGAAAAACATAAATAACTTACGCTTTTTCTCTTTTGAAAAATGTAGACAACAACAGCCAGCACATTCTCGATTTTGTTCATCCCATGTGTCCACATTTAACATTCAAGAATGAATGGAAAAGCATTTAAGTTTATCCCTTTAGTGTTAGTGTATCCATTGAAAAAGCAAAGCTACCCGAATTAGAGAATGGACGGCGAAGAATCTATAGAAGAATTTAACAAATTTGGAAACTTTACATTTTTAGCGTTGATAGGTATGTCGCGTAGAATGTCCATAAATTGTAGAGCATTTGGTCGTTTATGATACATAATTGAAGATAAGGAAAAAAGTAAGTTGTGAAGTTTGTGAGAAATAAATTGATTAGAAACGAAATATGGCTGTGGTTTTCTAATATGTATGTACTGAACTCAGTTTATAATACTTTAAAGTGATTCTCGCCTACATATTCGGTGCTAAACGGCACCTTAAAATCCCATATATCTTAAACTTACACGTTCAAAACAAAAAATGAAGAAGCAACATGGTGACACAATCTCTAGCGTATTGGCAAATCCAATCCTTGGATTCGCCGCGTATGTGAGCCCTAGCCCCAACAAGTTGGAATCTTTTCATGCGACTATCTTTCCCTCTGCATCCCGTACAGGGCCGTCGCAAGGTCTCGCGGAGTCAGTGACGAAGAAATTTTGCGGGGCCTTTTTATAGGGTCCAAGAGAAAAACCGCTAATAAAAATCATCTACCCTAAAAGAGATATGGCTGAATTTTGATGTTGAATATCCCTAAAAATTGCTAAATGATACAGAACAATCGCAAACCAACAGCTTGGTATTTTTGGCAGCATCTACAACTGCTTACTACCTAACAACTTTTTCTAAAAACAATGGAGAGTTTTAGCATATCGTTTGAAATAAAACGACATACATAATTTGACATTCCATATAAAAATTCGCTTGCTTACCGTATATACGAAACAATATACATACATACTTAATTTTGCATGTCCCAAATGAATTAGAAAAAGTCTCCGTACATGACCATATTTTTAACCTTTAAGTGTGGACGTGAAAAAAATAGAACATAACAACAAAATACTGTGGACGTGAGGTCTCACAGACCTCTATCTTTATAGTGGGTTTTTATGCGTAAATGGTTACGGATGATTAAAAAAACATATTCATATTTATAAATAGCTACCCAGTAATGAAAAAAAAAACAAGCATATTTAAATTTTTTTTTATTTTCATGCAAAATATTGTGAAGTTTATAACACTAACACATTGCAGCCTTTCCATAACCCGGCTTAGTTTTTGAGCTCTTAAAAATTAAATAAAAATCACAGAACAAAATTAATAATTTTTCCCTTAAATATAGCGTATCAAGATTCTAAAAAACAAAATAGTGAATTGAGAAAATAATATAGCAAAATTTTGACAGTAGGTTTTTTGGACCAAAATTATTGGCATTCTTATTTAATGGATTAGAACATTGCAGGCTTCTTACACCTGACACAAGTGTAAGCAGTCTTTCTGGTGACTTTAGGTGGACAGAATATGCATGCTCTTCTCTTTCCATGATTAAAAAAAAAATTTGAAAAAAAAAAAAAAATTTTGAAAAAAAAAAAATATATTGGAAAAAAAAAAATATTGGAAAAAAAAATACTGGAACTCCTTCATTAGCGACTTCTTCTTCCACGATGTCTTCGCCTAAAACTCGATATCGTTACTATCGCCTATTTGTGCCATTCAAATGTGATAAATCTGAAGCAAACAATAATACATTGCACGAATGATTTGTATGACAAACGTGGTCGTGAGGTCTGACAGACCATGCTAAATCTTTTAATAACGGTAACTTACATTCAATACACCGGAATTAGAAATTTCGAATCTTCATGTTCGATTCACAAATAAAACTGAGGGTACTGAGATGCTCAGGGTCGAGGAGGGACGGGAAGTATGCAATTCAAGAATATGTGAAAACTCGAAAGGTCTGTCAGACCTCACGTCCATACTTAAAGGTTAACAATTATTCAGTTTTTTTTACAGAATTTCTAAGAGTTCATTAGCTTGAAGGATAACATTTTCGGAGGAGGACCTCCATGCTTCGATGTAACATGGACTGGATCAATTTGGCCGAACCCTGGGCTGTTATTTTGCCCCTTTTGAAGAGAATGGCGCTTTGAAGCATTCCCTTGTAAGTTATAATATGCTGACGGTACCTGTGCGCCTTCAATTTCTGAAAATGTTCGGTGGGAAAAAGCTCTCGTAATTGGGATAGCGTTTACGACTTACATTCTGTTTTATAAAGCGATAGAAGCGTCACAATTAAAGGCAAGTGCAAGGGATCATTATTTTGTGTGAACCAAGAAGCCTCGCAACCCCCTCTGTTAAACGCCGTGTCTTCTTTTGGTTTTCAGAATGCGTAAAGAGACCATTGATCCATTGTTGACTCTGTAAGAATAAGTACGCCTATTCCCTGCGCCAACATTCACTCCCTGATCATCATGACCACCTTTGCCACGTTAGGCAGTTGGTACAAGATTTACTTGATCGATGGTATAGACCTCTCCACCCTGCATAGTAATGGTAAAATTACTTAATTTCGGCAAAGAGTGGGTTTTGTATACTTTTACAATAAGGTACGAAAATTTAAAGCGGCGAAAATCGGCTCTGCCCTTCATAAGAAAAATCAGACATTAACTGCCTAAGATGTCAAAGGTGGTCATGATGACTACGGGGTGTATGTTGGCGGAGGGAGTAGGCGTACCCATTTTTACACAGTCAACAATGTATCAATACGTCTCTTTAAGCATTATGAAAACCAAAAGGAGACACGGCGTTTAAGAAAGGGGGCTTTGCAAGGCTTTTTGGTTCCCAGAAAATGATGATCCCTTGCATTTGCCTTTATTTGTGACGCTTCTATCGCACTCTAAAATAACACGTAAGTTGCATACGCTATCCCAATTCCGAGAGCTTAATCCTACCGAGCATTTTCCGAGATTGAAGATGCCCAGGTACCGTCAGCATATCATTACAAGCGCCATTTTCGACCAAAGGGGCAAAATAACAGGCCGGGGCTTGGCCAAATTGATCCAGTCCATGTTAAATCGAAGCATGGAGGACCTCATCCGAAAATTTTACCCATCAAGCCAGTGAATTCTTCGAAATTCTGTGAAAAATACTGAATAATTGTAAAAAAATATGGTCGTGTACGGAGACTTTTTCTAATTCATTTTTATGTAGCTTTTTAATTTTTGTTCTCGAAAATTTTGTTTACAGCCGAGTGTCAGTAAAATAATGTGAAGAAATATAAGTTAACATACGAAATAAACATTTTAGATAACGAATTTCAATCTAAGGTTTTCATTTCCGAGTGGTTTCGTAATACATTATGCAGTTTTCCTTACATTGTGTACGGAGACTTTTTCTGGCAAGTGTACATACAAGTTCAACAACAAATAAAATTAATTACCATCCAAAAAATGAAAAACATCCTTGATAAATTTAAAACCAATAGTTTAATTTAGATTTCTCGAAATTTCAAAAAATTGCACGGGAATCGCAAATGATGGTTAAAGCACATCAAGCGTCCAACAGCGACACAGTGAAAGTACCGACAGCAAAGCATTCAAAATATATTGTATAAAATGTCGCTGTTGATTGCTTCGTCGATTTTGGCTGCTGTATAAGTAAGTTTCTCCAATGAATCTTAACCAAACAAAAAATCGTTGTTGTGGAATTAGAACCCTGGAATAACGCTTATATGCCCTTGGATTATCGAACGTATAAGCACAGTGTTAATAATTTTAAATTTTAATAGAAAAACCTAATTTTACGGCGTTGGTTAGGATAACAGCCCTATGAAGTAGTAGTCTGATTCCATCCATTCTTGGATTTAAGGCTTTACTAGGAACACACTTACGTGAAGTTTGATTATGATTGGTTTAAAAAGAAAAAAATTGTTCTAAGAAGAACCTAATTTTCAGAGGTTATGGTTTGTATGACAGTCCTATGACCTAGTACTCCAACTCCACCCGACTTGCCCCTCCCCCATTTAGCGATAGGCCTGGCCTGTATACAGGGTGTCCAATGT
The DNA here is from genome assembly GCA_949715475.1 of Microchrysa polita. Lineage (NCBI taxonomy): Eukaryota > Metazoa > Arthropoda > Insecta > Diptera > Stratiomyidae > Microchrysa > Microchrysa polita. The sequence goes on from OX454415.1 coordinate 17,522,073, forward strand.
TGGGTGGTTAACACTGAAAGGTAAGGTAAGGTAAGGCAATTTGTTTGAGCGAAATCGCCATCAATCGATTTGGATTTTTTTTCCGTTATCGCACTAGCGTGTGTTTTGTGGAAATCTCACACTGTTAAATTAAAATTTACCACTCGTCTAATTAAATTTTTACTTCAGTTCCTGAAACTAAATAAAATTTCATATAAACTGACTTTTTCGCGGTTTCAAATGTTATCCTTGCTGTTAAGATACAGATATCTAAACTCTATAGCAAAATTTCGAAAAAAGAAATATTTTTTATTGAAATTTAAAAAAACATTTTCATAACGGTGCTTTGAAGTATAAAATCTGCAAAGTTGACAAAACTTGCTTTACCGTATTGGCCTTCTAACGGTATATTTCTTTCGAAATGTCAATTTGTCCAACTCTCTCCATCTCTCTCTCGTTAACTTAACCACCAAGTTAACATCAGAAATCGATGCCAAGCCATTGTTAAAAAAAGATTTTCTTTTTCAAATTAATTTCGTTAAAAATTTTTAGTCTAATAATGCAACATTCTTGGTTAACGGAGTATTTGAATGAGTGATAACTACACATGGGCTAAATAGGAAACAACGAATCTCGTCCGTATAAATTTCAATGTGAAAATATAATTTTAAAATTCCAATACATCAATTACCCAACAAAATAAAAATAAATTTCAAATATTACGATACCTATGTCGAATGTTATTGAGAACTAGTTTGGTATACACACCATGTGTTACTTAAATTCGGTCACAATTTTCAACTGAATATCGCTAGCGGACTAAAATTCTCTTCAATACTGAATTGGGACATACCCTTTGAAGTGATGGAGTGTGTGTCCTATGAAATAATGTAGCGAAAAAACTAAAAAAAAAGCTTAATCTTGACTGCACCAGGGCTTTGCGGAAAGTATTTTCGAAGTTGTCCATTTTATCTAGGTTATATAAAGGTATATTGTAAAAAATCTCGACATCCCCAGTCGAGATTTTATCTTTTCTTAAAAACATTTCAAAATCTCTATTTTTGAACATCTCGACTTTATAAAGTCTCGACAGTTACCCATATCGACAATTTATAACGTCGGAAATCTCGACTGATTGAAAAAATTTTCTTTGTAATATTCAAAGTTAGTTAAATTTGAAAATTATTTACTATTTATATATTTATTTATTGAATTCCATTCAATAAAAAACTGCATTATAGTCATTTACAAGTAAAATTAAATTTTTTACACAACAACAAAGACTGACAAAAAACGTGTTTTAATGCCAAACAAATTCCCAAATTTATCGTGCACTTTAAAAATTTAACGCTAACATGTGGAGAGAAGACAAAATAGGTTCAGCCGACAAAACAACATAAAGCTTGCTCCTAACACCGTTATATATTTGTCGGTTGCGGTGAATCGGTGTATTATTTAACCGTTACAACAACCGGTTTTCATACGGTACTCAGAAACCTGGCCATCGACAAAGAATGGTTTTGAAAAAAAAGTGGCGTCTTGTCTTGAAGAAAACTAAAAATCAGTTCTGACAAACGATACCGTGTACAACCGGGGAACAATCCTTCTTTAGTAACTATAAAAGTATCGAGATTCAACTAGCGCACCCCTTTCAAAATATAATTTGCTGAAAATATGAAGTGGCTTTTAAAGTTAGTAGAGACGGATTGCTCCACGGCTATACACGTGTATCTAATGTCGTGTAGGCTTGTTCGCTACAGAATAACTGGTTTTCGGGTTTCTTCCCGAATTTTTAGTAACGTTTAAATGATTAAATTTAGCACCGACAAATATAAAAGATGGCATACGGGACCTTGACGATTAAACACTAAGGTAAGGACCATTGCAGAATTTTGAGGACACCCTTTTGTGAAAAATCGAACTCCGAAATGGTGTCCGTTTTCATCACGACCATCTAAAATCCGCAAAAGAAAAAAAAATATTTTTTTGTAACGTGAATTTCCGTCTCTTGCTTTCGTTCGTTAGTTTCTGGTGTGCCATCTTGTATGACGTTGTTAGGCATTACTTTCCTTCAGCAACAGCAGGCGCCTGATAAAAAAATCGCATCGGTTCATCGCATGGTAAATGTTTTAAGCGACGATTCTTTTAAGGAATAACGATTCAAATACAGCGGCTATTGTACTTTGTTTTAATTTTTCCTGGAAAAATGCATTTGCATTTTTTTTTAAGTCTAATGGTAATATGTGCACGATAATTTTTGGGATCTTTTTTTTAATAAAAAAAATAATTTCATGTTTATTGCCAGTGTTTAATTTTCTATAAACGATTTTGTTGCACTTGGATTTGATTTTAATGTAATTTTTAAGTCACTGGTATTGACTTAACCCGGGAACACTAACCTTAATTTTAGGCGCTTATTATTAACGATAAGTAATTTTGACTCACTACAGAAACTTTGGTATATCAAGGAGAAGAGTATGAAAGGATGGGCCAAAAACCTCGGAATACTTGTTTTATATAAGGATAATAAGAATGTGTGTTTGATAATTGGATAGACTGTAAAATATCACCCAGAAACCAAGTATGTAAAGTACAAAAAATAGGCGGTTTACTAACGTGAGTCATTTTGACTCACAAAAAAAGTTCCTTTAGTACTAACGACGTCACAGAAAAACACGACAAGCTGCTTACCATAAAATCAGAACACTCCGCTTCCTTCGACATTCGGTAGGGAACATATTTTTCAAGAAAAACATGGGTGGCGAAACCCGGTTGGGCGTATCGCCCTTTCGACGAAAAATGTAATCTGCGGCGTATGCGTCAAAATGACTCACATTAGTGTTCCCGGGTTAAATAAAAATAAGACTATAGTGAAAGGACAATTTTTAAATTTAAATAGCGAAAAGACAATTTTCCAATTTAGAAAATACTAACAAAATACAAATATTTTTTTTTAATTAGTCGAGACTTTCGAGGTTATAATTTGTCGATATTGTCAACTGTCAAGATATTGTATAGTAGAGGTTTTCAAAAATCGAGATTTAGAAATATTTTTTGTGAAACAAAAAATCTCCACTTGGGCTGTCGAGATTTTAAAAGTCTACTTTTAGTACCCCTCCCGTTCAAATTTTCATGAAAATGTACGGTGTTCCACCAAATATGCACTTTATGGACCCACAGAGGCCTACTTTTACAATAAGAGTATTGAAATTATTTAGTTAAACATCGCATAAAATCTATAAAAATCGTTGGAGAACTTGAACCTAATTAACGACAGCGAATTCGCGCAAAATTTTATTAATTGATCATGGGCATTACTCAACTTTTCATTTAAATCTAAGTCTGGTATATGTACATTCTTCTTCTCAGTACCGTAAAGCGGGGCCATGTGGGGCCATGGTGCGTCAACTCAGCTGTTTATAGACAATTGCAACTCAACCAAGTGAGCCACAGAGCGTGTACATTATATGGGTTTTCATTTTGAAAAAACAAGTACAGGAGGGACTCGATAGTTTGAACTAATTAAAACCAAGTGAGTTCAAATGATCGAGGGTTTCAAATTTGTGGGGGAGCTTTGTTATTGAAACTTGCTATTGAACTATCATACATAATTTGGTTTTATGTATTTATTTATTAGTATAGTATTCATATTAAACAACATAGGATTCAATTTATTTCTAATCAAGTGTTCCCCCGAATTATCTGCTAGAAAAACACAAATAAAAACTTGTTCAAATTATAGAGGGAGTTATTTCGTTGAAAAGGCCAAATTATAAGAGACGTAATGTTGCTAGATGAGCGTTCAAATTATTGGATGTTCAAATTATGGAAGGTTCAAACTAGCGAGTCTCTCCTGTATTAGAATAAGAGAGAGATTCCATTGTCAACGGTTATTTCCCATTAACAATGGACTCTTTCAAAATTGTTCACCATATTGGCATACACCCAAGAGTTTCGTACCCCAATAGACTACTCATCAGGAGCTACCTTTTCGTCTGTTGGGGAGGTAGCTCGACTCTTTTTTATAAGCCTGGTGTCAAGGCTAGCTTTCCAACTAATGTTGGAAGCAATATTTCGAACTAACCACTTTCACTTATATACAGTGCAAATTACTACAAGGGTACGAATCTAAATTGACAGTAAAATTTACTATTATTCACGTCTATGCGCGTTTATAAATATTTTTTATTTAGAATAAGAGAGAGATTCCATTGTCAACGAACAATTTTGAAAGAGTCCATTGTTAATGGGAAATAACCGTTGACAATGGAATCTCTCTCTTATTCTAAATAAAAAATATTTATAAACGCGCATAGACGTGAATAATAGTAAATTTTACTGTCTCCTGTATTAGGTTTAAAATCCACTCTCCTAAATTTATTAATCTAAAATGCGCAATACTGACTAGATTATTCAGTAATAATAGTATTCAGTAATAATAGTATTCAGTAATAATAGTATTATAGACTTCACTGACAGATTTCGTTGCCGATCATACGCTCCATCGAATTAGATAGATAGATAGATATAGATTTATTTCATAATTCCCTTAATAGAAAAATACCATAAAATTTACAATTATCTTAGCTTAAAAGTACTATGAAAATATTGAAACATTTTATACCCTAACACTAAAAATTGCATTATGGATAGTGTCAAATGTTACTTCAAACTAACATTTATCTTACAATAAAAAAATGTGAATATGTGGGGTAAACTTCAAATGAAACGTTACAAATTAGGTAATTCAATTTCAAAAAATTGCAATAAAATTCAAAATTACAAACGAAAAAACGAGAATTCTCTTTAAAAAAATCTTATACCAAAATGCCAGAGAAAATTTTTTCTAAATTAGCATAATCAAACTCAAATAACCATTTTCTAACACATTTAAGAAACCTTCCAGATACTGCTTCTGATCTAATAGATTGTGGAAGTTTATTGAATAAACGGCAGGACGAGACTAAAAAGTAATTTTGAAATGCGGTGGTTCTTGAAAAAGGGACTGATACAAGTTTCTCCGAAGATTATATTCGGATATTATTCTGAAGTTTAAATTTCCCGATCTGGCAAAGAAAATCTTCAAAACTTTAAAACAATATAGATGATTATTACAGCCAACAAATTTACCTAAAAAATAAAAATAGCGGCACTAAAATCGGACAAGAGGTTTGGTTTTACAGAACTTCAAAGTCTACATAAATGCCGGACAGGAAGAACATTTTGACTGTGAAATAACACGAAACTAGAATGTCTTCGGGGTTTATTGCAAATAATTCGTATCACATTTTTTTGTAAAATAAGAAGTGGTTGTATCTTATTCAAATAAGCTCCTCCCCAACAAGCAATGCCATATTGAAGTTCAGAGTGAAAGATTCCAAAATAAATCCTCTTTAGAAGTGCTTCGGAACAAAGTTTTTTCAAATAATGAAAATACCTGAGAGAGCAACGAAAGTACTTGGCTAAATCTTGTGTATGGTCCGCAAAGGATAACCTTGAATCGAGCGTTAGTCCCAAGTATTTGAATGTATTCACAACCTCTATCTCAAAACATTCACTACAGCAAATAGGATCGATGTTACTTGTTGGTGAGTAAGCAGCAGAGCGACAATAACAGTCATTTAGTTTAAAACGTTGGCAATCGGAAGCATGGAACCAAAAGTTAGCGATGTTTATGGTAGGAGACGATAAGCTAAAGACCACAATTTTAGTTTTGGCACTTATTGTTAGACCATGCTCAGCAAACCAGATCCTGAATATATTAAGGTCCCAGTTAATGTCGGAAGTTAAGTGTATAGCAAACTCTTAGAACCGTAAGTACAGCCTACATCGTCAGCAAAAGCAGTTAACTCTCCCTTAAAATTTTGGTGAAATAAAAAATTTATATAAACCAGGAATAAAATCGGGCCTAAAACGGAGCCTTGTGGAACACCCAAGAGTAAATATTTTATTTAACTTCGAAATTCACCAATTTTTACACGTTGATACCTATTAGTCAAAAAAGACTTAAACCAATCAAGAATAAAACCACGAAAACCCGCTTGTTCAAGTTTACTCAGTAGAAAAAGATGGTTAACCATATCGAACGCCTTGGAAATATCGACAAACAAGCCAGCTGTGAGTTTGTTTGCATCAACGTTAGAAAAAATTCTAGAACAAAAATGTAAAAGCGCGTCTTCAGTGGATTTATTTTGTTGGAATCCGAATTGTAGAGGACTGAAGAATTTTGTAGAATTGAGAAAAGATAAGACACGTTTCTTGACAATTTTTTCAAAGACTTTGCTAATAACAGGGAGCAGATAAATTGGTCCATAGTTGCTCATATCAGTGGCATCGCCTTTTTTAAATAATGGTACTACATCTGCGCATTTAAGAGCATCAGGAAAATTACCTGAAAATATACTGCGGTTGAAAATAACTGCTAAGATATCTACAATAAAACATCCTATTTGTTTCAAAACATAACTTGAAATACCATCAAAACCGCATGCATAAGAGTTTTTTAAAGAACCTATTGTTTTCAAAACTTCCAAAGATGTAATTGGTTCATATGCAAAGCTTGACTCTTGGATGTGAGTTATATGTATTTCTGTACCTCGAACAAAAGTTGCAGCTTGAGTTAGTCACTACAGATAAATTACGCCCTACGGACGAGCTTATTATGTTTACTATTAGGACAATATTGGTTCAATATACTATTAACAACCCGCCATTCGCCTCTAAAATTCCCTTTCATATTAATTGAGATGGTTTTTATAATAGATATCACGAGTTGTCGGTATGGCCTTTTTGAGTTCCTTGCATATCTTTTTTACTTTAGTTTTCAAATTTTGATTATTAGGATGCTTACTCAATTTAATACTAAGTTTATTTTTGAGGTGAACTCTTTTTAAAAGCGCGAGTTCTAATGCATCTGGCAAAATCCGGTAATTTTTCTGGATGCGCTTTATGCCGCTCAATTAGGCTACGAAAAATACGATATTTGATAGGCAAAAATCATGTATCCCTAATTTTTTCATAGGATTGCCATAGTCTAAGAACGACATAAATTCCATTAAATTTCCTTTGCATTGATGTATACTGCTCACAACAAATTAAGAGACAGTTATATTCTTTTGTTTTAAGACACTTTCTGCCTGTTAGCGGTCAGGCAACAAGCTTATGTCAGTGCCATTAGATTCACCACCACTGTCACTACAGTAAACGTCGATTTAAAACCAGCAGTGGGTAGAACAAACTCCTGATAAGGCACTTTATACGAGAGCACCCTTAGTTATAATCCGATTCACCTGATTTTGGCGTGAAGTATATTTGCACCCTCCCTTGGCAAAAAAATTAAATAAGCATCCTTATGTAACTTTGGGAGGATTTATGGAAATGTCATTTTGCCTAGCTAATGTCGTTTTCAATGAAAAGGTTTAATGTATCACACATTAAATTAAAGGAAATTTTGTTTATTTCGTTGGGAGAGTATTATTCCTATTTTTCAACTTTAACCGTTTTTTAAATAATAATCGCCAAGAACAGAAAAATAATTCCTTTTTCCCCAAGTTTCGGACCTCCACTCGATTAGGACTTTTTCTACCCATAATTAGAGGGGACTCTTCCCATCGGTCCCGGCAAAAATAAGAGATGCATGATTTTTGCCGCTCAATGACCTTATTCTGGTTTATTTTTCATAGACTATAAATGATTTTACACTTGACGTTTTTTAAGCATTACATTTTTCAGAAATATTTAATCACGTATGTAGCAACGCAAATTCTATCACTGGAAGGATTATCTTAGTTTGCCATTTGTGGAAATTTAAAATGAGAATAATCTCCTTGCACAGTGCAAATATGAATAAGGTTAACCCTTTCCCGGACAGAACGTCTATAGACGTCCAATTTTGAGCATTTGACATACAAATCGTGTCAAATTTTGGCGTTGTGTCCGGCAATGAGTTAATTAAATTGCGACTACTTCCTTTTGTATAAATCAATTCACGGCTAAAGAATAATATGTCATCATAAATTTGCTCTTAAAAAATGTTTCACTGCAGCATAACTAAAAAAAACTTATGAAAATTTTAGATATTTTTTATCCGTGAAAAACTTACAAATGCATCACAGATCACACTCACGAAATACACGTAGCGAAATATAGGAATCATTTCGCCAATTTTCGATGAACTTAACAAACTTATAACGCGCAAGTATCAATTCTACTCAACCCACAATCTTAACAAAACAAAAGATTTGGATAGTTAAAAAAGGCAGTAACCTGACATTGACTACAATCTCGTATGAAATAAAAGCTGGAAAACGTGCAAGTACATACCTGGATATATTTTGTTTGCAAATCGGTTTCCTTCAATCATTTTAGATATAAGTATGTACGGCGTTATGCTTTCATATTTTTTACTTGAAATTGGTGCACTACTGATAAAAGCACAAATCTACGATGAAGGTAGATTAACTACGTATGTCTTTTACTATTTTCATGATTTTGCTTTTTGGGATTTTCGGTGTTGTTTCGGTGCATATTAACTAGTAACTTTATGTAGATTTTAGAATAACGATGCGATTAAGAATATTAGGTTATTATCATGTATTTGTTATAATTATATACTGGAACTCACTAATTTTATTTTTATAGAGTTACTTTTATTGTGTTTCAGATAGACAAGAACTGGAGAATTTCGTTCTGTTTGCACTCTGCACTGAAGCTACAACTATTCTTAAGCACTTTCACAACTAATATTATTTTTAAGAACTTTTTGTTAGAATTTTTATATTGCGACCGGCCAGAAATAACTGATGTCGATGGTATGACGGATAGTACACCACTAGCGATGGACTGTTAGGCTGGCTATTATCAATCGGATAACCAACAATGGATGGATAATTGGGTGACAGCCAGTTGGTCTTAAGTAAAAAGAATAAAAACAGAAGAAACAAATTGTCGAAGATTGACCTCTATAGAATGAGGTAAGTAATTGTCTTCCTCAAGTGGCCTTCTTACGATACTCCTGGATGCGTTGTCACCAAAATGGTCTTTCCATTTTTAATGTTTGGCTGGCCGCACCGTTCCTTCTTCTTTTTTTTCGGATGATTCCTTGGATACCGTCTTGGTCGCCGCCGGTGGTGTCCATAAGTTGGCTAGCGGTCGCCTGGCTGTTGGCTAGCTCTTTGGCGATGATTTCTGGTTGATGATGATGATGTTGAAAATCCGGTGGTTGCCAGTCGTTGTCGTCAACAGCAGGAAGCCAAAAATTCCCAGACTTTGACTTGCGAGCCATGGCCAAGATTCAAGATTTTTATTTGAGTTAATGATTCTTTTGCTGGCTGCCTATCGTACGACAACGAGGAATTTTTTGGATGCGTCTCAACCGTGCCCGAAGGCACGATTGCAGCGCACACGTTGCCCGTGCCAGAAGCGGCACAACACTGCACCGGCCACTGGCAAACTATTCGCAAACAACTGGCTCCACTCCAAAATCACCGAACTGCCCCCAAAGTGTCGCACTCCTCCTGTTCTATCTCGGGACTTGGGAGTATCTTTACGTAGTGTTGTACTGTATGTACAGTGTGTATCTCGCAAACAGACAAAGATTGTGTCCAAGGGAAAACATATCCCGCCGTATAGGAACGGTGTGTGAAGCCCATTGTATTTGTGTAGTGCTCGTACGCGCGGAAAGTGTATGAGAAAATGTGGGAAAATGTTTGTACGGAATAAGCTTGTTTTAGTTGGCGCTCAGCTTTCGATGGAGATCGCCTCTTCTTTGCAGACAATATATGCACACAAGCTGGGCAAGGAGTCATCGAGAATGCATTCTCACTACGACATTCATGCTCGTCCTATTGAGGATACCAGTGAAGTGTGGAGAGTGTTTTCTTTGGGGTCGGGCGAGTCATTCATGCTGTTATCTGTCTGGTTGTGTTGCAAAAAGCACTCAAACTACACTAGACGAAGATACATTTGTGCCACATAAAACAAAAAAAATATTTTTTTTTCAATGATTTTATTTATAAAAGTGACCAACGATTCATAAAGGCGTATTTCGCTGTTTCAGTCCATATCTAGTAAGTTTTATAAACCTTACTCTATTGGTCTATTGGAAATACGAGTACATATTAAACTCAAGCGAATCCTTTCCTCAACATTTAGAAAACATTCAAGATTTGTTTTTTTCTAGGAGCAACTGATCCACACGATGATCACTGAGTGACTACTGCTACTGAAGTAATAATATGTACATATGTATACCTATTATAAAAAAGGGGCGCATTTTTGCACCCCGTTAAAATTCGCTACCACAAAACATAAAAAAATGAAATATCCTTTCTGTCTGGCCAATAATATTTTAAAGCTACATTGGGGTTATAGAAGAAAACAGTTCCATCTGCACAGCAAACATGTTTGCGATCATAAATAAGCTCCAGTTCGTTGTTTTGGCTTATTTGTCTCCGAAAGGCATTTAACATTTATCAGTGGGAACGGCGTTCACAGAACAGAGGAAAAAAAGCCAAATACGGCACAGTTTACGGATCAGACTGAACTTTTTGGTTCAATAACACCACACCGTAATTAATTATGATTTACATCATCATCCTTTTCCTTCTTTGGGCCAGTTAGGTTGTATCGAAAAATCAAACATTGTTTTTCGGTTTTTATCAATCGTTAGAATGCCAGTTCCATTGAGCCAGCATAAAAACAGTTGCATAAACAAAAATCAAGAAAATGTGAATTTCCTTTGCCTTCTTTTAGAAGCTACTGTGTACCTACCTATGTATCTTGACATATTTCCTATTCTTCTGTCCCAAAACATTGGCAAACTTAGAACCTTTATCAGCAAATTTATTTGCACTCGTTTTTATTTCGAGTCGCGAAAAACCAAAAACTCATTCTTATTGTCTTCCTTAAACAAATGCCTAAGGACCAAAACATGCAACGTGACATGAAAATCTTATTTATGTTTATCTGATTTCAAAAAGATATTTCATTCTTTCAGTTTAAAAGTCAGTGTTTCGCATGACTCGCTCTCACCACACTAACGAAAAATTCATCCTCTCTACAGGACTTGACGACGACTCTGTCTACAACACAATCGACAACTAGAGCTTATGTAGGAGGGCATCATATGGCGCATCGCAAGGACTATACATTCATAAACTATCTATACTTCGTCTATAGCCTGCCTGGCAGTTGGTTTTTACTCCACCCCCTAGTCGTGGCGCACACAGGACAATGTCTAAAGGATGCCGGTACTATATGAATGTTTAGTGGTTGTTTGCACCACGTGCTTCTTCCGAGTGCATGTCCTTCGTATGCTTCGGACAGTAATCGGAATTGCACAATTTTGTAAACATTGGTGAAATCTCTACACATGGTCGATGTATATCAAGATATATGGGAATTGAAAGGATTGGTCGAAAGGATAATGATATATGATCACGATGACCACATACATTGCACCGGTCTATGTTGGTGTTTAGATGTTGCGTTTATTAGATAATTATGGTTTTAAGTGCTATTATTAGCCATAGATGAGAGCGGGTAGTTCGATATGTGATGGTGTAAATTATATAGAATTGTTAAATAGTCTTATACAAAAAAAAATCGTAAGTTTTCTCACAAAAAAAAATATGTTTATGGCACAACAATGAATAAATGAAATGGTGGAAAAAAATTATTTTGCAATTACATACATACTTAAATAGACAATTTTTTTGTATCAACTCACATTTTAAAAATACAGTCCAAAAAAAATAGATTATTGCAAATTTTAGCATTTTATCTTCAAATAATTTTCTCAAAATATTTATAAATTTTACGCTGATTTAAGAAAAAATGCATTTTTGGTGTATAAAAATTCTCATTATAAATTTTCATCAAAATGCCGAAAGAGCCATATGTTAGACATTCAAAAATCCTTCTAAAGTTCTTTCTTTGTTATAATTTCCATCACATTCTTTAACACCGGTTTACATTTTTTGATTTCTGTTCGAACATTTTGCTTTAGTAGGTTCACAATTTTAATGTAAATTTTTGTGTGGGTTAGTTCAGGGCATTTTTGTTATAATTCAAAATTAGGTGGATTTATTGGATTTCAGCAAATTCAAGTCAACTTTCTATATTCAAGGGAATTTTTAATATTAAGTATATCCACGAGTACGTCTGACATTTTTCACTCTTTAACTCTCAGCAAGCGTTTTCTAGGACCACAGCTCGATTTCTAACATGTGTGTGCAAACTGAAATGTTTTTTCGTGTGTTTCTTTTGCTCCGCACACGTATAGTTAAAAAATGAATGACAGGCCTTGCCTAACACTGTTGGTGCTAGTGAAGTTTTTAAAAAAATAGTTTGTACCAAAATTTTCCTTTTGGGGGGAAAAGATCGATAAGCGTTTTTTAGCGTTTAAGACACTATCCAAATCAAAATCTAAACAAGCTTCGAGCTAAACAATCCTTCAAAAAAACGCAGCACGGAAAAACGGCCAAACCCAAACATAAAAAAAGAGAAAAGTGTTGATGCCAAATTGCTGCACACCCTCCCCTCTATACGCACTAAAAAGTTACACTAATTTTAATGTCACTTACAGGGGCGAGGGGGTGACGAAAAGCGTAATTTTTGTGTTTCGCCTGGAAAACTATTAGTCTGATCGCAAAAACTCCTTAAGACCCTTTCTTGGTCAATTATACCCTAGACCCAAAAGAATTATGTCGATTTTACATTTTTTGAGATTAACATTTCGCACTGAATCTTTTATAATGGTGCAGGCAGAGTCATAAGAATTGGTGCTGTTGTTACCAATTAAATGTATTTAATTTGTAAGAAAAGCGAGGTTCCTCCGACCAATAACGCTTTCCAGGATCCTGTTAGGAGGAGCCCTTTCATACACTCCACCAAAAATTACGTCAATCGGATCAAAACTAAGGTGCCTCCCCTACTAAATGAACTCGATATCTGCCAAATTGCAACTGCGCATTTTCTTCTGTCCAGAAGCTATCCTAAATTGATATTAGAAAATAGCCTTAAACCTACGACTAGTGACCTTCATCTTCATCAAACTCGGTTTTCGACACTTTATGGGCACATACTTTGGTAAGAACATTTGAGCATACATTCAGAAGATTGTAATTAATTGTTAGTGACCTTGGAACAGATAAATCATTTTTTTTCTATTTTAGATAGCTTCTGAAGAGAAGAAAATGTGCAATTTGGCAAATTTCGGGGTCACTTTGTATGGGATCAGATCAAAGTAATTTTTGGTGGAAAGTGTAAGAAGGCTTGTTCTAGGGATTCAATCAAATCTTTTTTGCCAGGCGTAATTTAGAGAAAAGTTACAGGATTGCCTTTTTGAGAAATGTTAACCAGAGCATGGAAGGTGTCCTAATTTTTGTTATAAATTGAAAACATTTAATTTGTAGTATTAGTACCAATTCTTATCGCTCTACCCATGCTCTATAAAAGTTACAATGTGAAATGTAAATTTTATTATTTAAAGCTGTGAGAGCTCGTGTGTTCGCTCCGCTGGCTTTAACACCTTCTTACGCCCAAAGGCGTAACCGTTCCGTATAACGATGTCTGCAGAAACTGCGAGAATGTGTAAGAAGTTGTGAGTATCTTCCATTTGCTTTGAAGCTCCTTGCTAAGACTTATCAGTTGTGTCGATGTTTTCCTCGCCAGTAAAACAAATTTAAAAAGGAAAGGAGTGGTGTTTCCTGAGACGGGATTAGTTTTATTTTTTGTAAATTTTTCTCAAAAACTTAGATCCAGTGAATCTGTACTGAAGAAGGGCACAACTAGTGCCCGAAATGATTATTTACAAAAAATGAAACTAATCCCGTCTCAAGAAACATCACTCCTTTTCTTTTTAAACTAAATATTTCCATTGAATTCAAATTTCGGCTTATCTCATACAAAATAGAATTTCGATTTACCGCCACTTCCTTGGAAATTTTTAAAATTACTCGGTCTTTAAACCTCCTCCAGCGTAAGACAGATTAAACAAAAAAAAAACATCAAAATCGGTCCAGCGTTTTCCGTGTTTACATGCATGACAAAGAAATCGAGTTCCATTTTTATATATAAAGCTCGCCATAGACTGTATAATCGATTCTACAATCTTTTTGATTGTCAGATCGTGGAACATGTTGCCATGCATCCAACATTTTTAAATCTTTAATAAAACGTCGAGCTCAATATAAAGGTGTTTCATTTGTTCGAGAATAATACAAGTATTTTCAGTTGCTGATTTTTTCACATAAACCGGTGGTCATTCTTCATGTTGTGGCTGTGACGGTCATTCTCCATCGAAAGTAGCAATGGAAGTCCATCTTCCTTCGCCAAAAAATATATAATTTTCGCTATGTTGTTTTGTGTCGTATGGATCGTGAGACTTTCATTTTAGGTTGCACGATAAATTGTATAGTGTTTGTGCTGGACGGTTGCCAGATCGATTGTGTGCAATCGATTGGACAGTGTATGGCGAGCTTAAGAAATATAATTTTGAATCAATATAAGATATCTGTCATACTGTTGGTTAAAAGAAAATAATGGGTTTCAAAAAAATATTTTTTTTTTGTGGTAAGTGTCATAATCTATAATTTTCTATAAAAATAACACAAGCATTTTGACCCTAGTACAACGAGCTTCAAGGAATCGTTGTAAAAAAAAAATGTTGGGTGTTCCCCCGCCTTAACAAGATCCTGGTTACGCCCATGGTGAAAAGCTTTTGATTCGTCCGCAGAACTCCCAAAAGGCATAATAAACAAAAAACAATTCGGCATTTTTTGCAATTTAACATCACGCAATGCCTGGACTCTAGTGTGAGGCAGGTACTTCAAATTTGCGGTCCTCGAACGGGCCGAAGCAAGAGTCTAGATATAGCAATGTTAATGAACTACAGCCATGGGCGTAGCCAGAGGGGGGGGGGGGGCAAAGAGGGGCGCTGGCCCCCTTGATCGATGGTTATGGTAAAAAAAATTCTTACCGATGTAGTAAAAAAAATTGCTGCCCTTTACAATGCTAGAAGGCGTAAAAATGCGAGTTTGATTCCAGGCACTACGAAGAATTTTCTGCTGCTGAGACTGTAGTTTGGAAAACTGAAATACTTGTACTTTTCTGGTCCTTGATATCCGGAACTGGGATGCTTACGTGTGAGCATCATGAATCGATAACATAATTACATGAGGAATGAATCTCTCCCTTAGAGAGACTCTTTTTTCTTTTGCGAAAATCCCATATTTGCAGAACACTGTTAATATTATGTTAAATGTGGAGGAAATCTTATCAAAATCGACCGTATTTCTATAAAAAAAAAAGATTTGTAAATTTTGCTCAGAAGAAAAACAGTGACAGACGACAGAAACTGATCTCTTGGCCTATTTCTTTTCAATCGCAAGTGGAATATGCAGTCCGAGAGACAAAAATAGCACTAACTATAAACGAGCTACGGTCTAAAAAGCTGAAATTGGAGGCCATTTGAATGTAATCCGAATCACACACTGATTTTCGAATGACGGAATTGCGCCATTCATTATTACACAAATTAACCATCATGAGCACAAATTCCTTAACGACAGGAGACGCCATCCGTTGTAAAATTGAGGAAAAAGATTTGTTTGCAAAAATATTAAATTTGTTATCAATTTCAACTCCTACGAAAATCATGATGTTGAAAAAATTTCGGGCTTGTATCCCTAAATCTCTCCAGCCGACTGTCGGATAATGTTTCTTTCTATGGATTCTGTGGATGTAAGACAAGAGGCTTCTCGGTGTGTTTCGGCAGGAGATGCGGTCCTCTAGAACCAAGCAAAGCCATAATTTCAACCGGACATTGATCTCGCAAGTGGAATATGATGAGCTACGGTCTGAGAAGCAGAATCGGAGGCCAGTTGAATGTAATCAGAATCACCAGTAAAAGTGTAAACACGTTCAGGGGCCATTTTTCGTTAAATGGTGTAGAAAATCATTTCGACTGTCCTTTCGTAAAATTTAGCTCTAAAATTAAAAAAAAAACAGGCGCGACAGTTTAACATTGGACTAAGGCCGCAATGTGCTAGTGACATCCAATTCCCAAGATCCTAACTGCATTTTAGTTGAGATCAACAGCACGCTCAGCAATGCTATGTATCCCCATAAATGGGTACTCGTTTAACATTTGAGTGATCTCAAAGTTCGTGACAAGGGGCGTGAGTTCGAAAAATACCATAAACTGAATTCGTTGACGGTGAGCTTTGTTATTGCCGTTAAATAGCTACCGCAGCTCAAAGAGGCCACAAAAAGTGCGACCCCTTTAGTGTACATCGAAAAAATCATACTTCTATATTTGCAATTTAGAAAATTCTAAAATGTAAAGCACATCGGGGTGCATATTTTTTTCAAAACTTTAGAGGCTAGCTATCACCGTTAAGATTATACAGCCGTTCAAAGAGGTCACAACAAAACATAAAGTTTGACCCCTCTAGCTGCTCTGATGCTCTAGCGAAACAATCGTACCATTACGTTTTCAAATGAAAGTTTTTGAAAATAGGAGTTCCGAGAGCCAATGTATGTAGGTCCTATCGGGCACATATTTTCCTGAAAAACTTACTGTCCTAGCTATCACCGTTTAGGAGATACAGCGGGTGTCTGACTCGTCGATCGACGATCAGGTTTGATCACTATTTAATTAAATGTCATTTCTCAGGACGCACATACATATTTGCCATTTCAAAAGGATATTTTTTATAAATAAGAATTACAACACAAATAATTTCCATATCTATTTTGTAAATATGTATTCATCAACAGCCTACGATAGCTATGAATCCATAAATGCTTTATACGTTACATTTATGCCTCCTTTTTAATTAATTGTAACTCATGTTTATCGATGGGCAATTAATATTAATATTGAAAAATTCCAATTCAAAGTCTATGAGAGAAATTTCACTATACGTAATCGTGCATTATCCGAGCATTATGTAGTTGTCTTCGAAAGAAATTCCCATAAACGACTCAAATACAAATGAAAAAGAAAATTGTGAAATTAGGGCGCGATATCAGTCCACTTGATATTCTGCATGATGTTTTGCTATTTTCAACTTGATATGTGACCTGTCTCATAGACGCAAATTGCCTAGAAAAAATCCACACATTCAGACTGCAAATACATTAATACATACACACGAACATATGAGTAAGTACTATGCATGCATCGCGCTAGGCTAGATAAAGTGCATATTGCAATAATTTAAAATTCGGACTGCATTTCATTCAAATAGCTTTGCGATACGAAGCGCTCGTTCGTGGCTCTTAATAGGCGATTTGAGCGATTTCTAATGCCACCGAGGAGCTGTTTACAGGCGAGCTGCAATATGTAATCCATTGCATATACACATCTGCAGTTAGCTTGCAGTACACGCGTATATTTTGATGAACAAGAAGAATAAAAGTGCGCTCATATGCAAAAATAATCACAAAATTGACCGACTATTCGGTATTCGAGGGTTGCAAATGTTGCAGCATTCGTACTTGTAACATTGTTGATTGAATAAAATATGTACATTTTTGCAGCTCTTCACGAGTCACAAATCCTTATAAACAAGGATTATCATTTTTATTATAAACATACTTATGTACATATACGTAAGCTGTTTTTTTACCAGAACAGGATGTTTGTTATTAATTTATCTGGAAGTGTGCTGAATAAATATATCCGGGACAGGAAGTTACGTATGAGATGGTATCCTGAAGTTATCCTATCATGCTATTCTAACATGAATCAGAAGATAAATTATTATTAAAGTATACATATAGATATCTAATCGATATTCTATAATCTTCGAGTGAAGATTTATTATTACGAGTATCATAATGGCTGTAAAGAATGTACCACAATTGTACAAAGCTGAAAACTTTGGTTTTTCGAACCCACAAGAGAAGCCAATAGATGGTAACCCACTCAAAATACCTTGAAGGCATAACGTCATATGTATACATAGTACCAAACGTTTTTATAGAGATATGACCATCAGATATATGCCAACAAATACCTGTACGGTTAATAAAGTAACTCAGACGCCGGCCGCGTCGCGTCCGTTTTTGTGGAATCATACAAATAGACAAGGCCGTAGCCTGATTTCGATTCCCGATACTATATGCGACAATTCACCTCATGCCCTTGTGGTCTTAATGGCCAATTCCAAAGTTGTATCTCATTTGAAAAATTCTTTTTGCTACCATCGGTTTCCACTCCTATTGCATGCTCGGCAAAATGATAAATGTAATTGGCCTTTTTGGTGGAAGACACTAGAATACCCAATTTTTTCATAGCCATTTCATTCAGTCCGGATGCAGAATAATCTCTTTCGCTCTCGAAGAGGAAACAGCATAAAACGAGAGCATATCCTTCTTCGACGGGCATCCGACAAAATAAAATGTTTTGAATTTTTTCATTTGATTTCATCGATACTAGTGAAGAAATTTATTGCTGCACGATTTTAGATAAAAATTGCAATGTACTCCTCGATTCGGTTACGGCAACAAGATACACTCTTATAGTGTATAGACGAATATCCTCGACACATGAGTACTGTATGCACAAGTTGAATATGCTTTTAGCTATAAAAACAGTTTTCAGAAGGAAGGAACCATACAAGGAACAAGCATTTGCTTGTATCGAAATCTCCATATAAGCTTGTTGAGTCATTTTGGGGATTGTCAGCAAGGAGCCGAACAAGAAGTCGGCTGAGAATGCAATAAGGTCGCTCTGGCTACTATTGCAAGGTTAGGACCAATCAAATACCAATAAATTGTCTTAACGGAGGAAAAGGGATTCATATAAAGTTTATTGTGTGACAAATTTACATAGAAATAAGATAAGAGAATATTGTGAAGCGGTAACTTTGGATATTGCTGTATCTCGGTTGTTAACACATGAGAAAGGCTTTCGATACCTTGTATCAGATAAAGTGTTTAAGTACTTGTGGTACTCCTGGAAATTGACATTTAATCCTTGTGCAAACATGAGCCGTTAAGCAAACTACAGACATGTGTTAGAAGTTCTTGTAAGAAGTCGTTAAGTTCAATTTATTCGGTAGTTACTGGCGGTGATCTAAGGTATATTTACGGTAAGGGAAGATGTTTTATTTATTAATTTATTTACAATGGGTTTCCACACTAATATGGAAGCTCTGAAGTAAGGAATCTATGTAATAAAATCACGTTTACCCCCCTTGGTCGATATGTAAAGCAGCTCTACGAGAAACATAGGAGTGATATGAATGCTTTTGAAAATGCATGGTTTATCTAAAATTCACCATAAACCGCATCATCCTCCTTGGAATCCACTTTCCTTTCAAAATCTATACCATTATCTACGGCCACAATATGCTAATCAATTAACTGAACAGTCAATTTCGCCGTTCCATTAAAAATCAATTATTGAATAAGCCAAAAATTTCAAGTGTTTAACTGAAAAATCTTTTCACCCAATTCGCATGTCTTTATCTAATTCCACGCCATTAGGCTTCATGCAACCATAAAAGCTTGTTCCCTCTATATTACATGCTCTGGGTGTCTTAGCCAAAAAATCTTTCTTTCTTCTAATTGCCATATTGATTCTAGATATGGGCATCCTTGTTGGCTGGCTGGCTGGCTGGCAATGGTTTATCCGCAGTCACAGTTCATGACCCGCAACACATAGACCCAGCATCGTTTTTCCATATCGTCGAATGAATTCCAGTACTCGGTGAATACTGAATCTTAAAGGATTTTTTTGGCAAAGAGAATAGGAAATAAAAGAAATGCTAGAGTGGAAGGACGATGCGTCGAAAGTTCTTGTCTTAGAAAAACTGGCGGTGCAGTAAATATGGGAGAGTACAGTGTTTTCTGAAAAAATGCGTGTTTTTATATCCTTCGCTTATTAAACGTAAAGGGTATATTAACTTTGTCATGAAGTTTGTAACGCATTGAAGGAAGCATCTCCGACCATATAAAATATGTATATATATGATCAGCGTGACGAGCTGAGTCGATTGGACGATGTCCGTCTGTCCGTCTGTCCGTCTGTCCGTCTGTCCGTCTGTCCGTCTGTCCGTCTGTCCGTCTGTCTGTCTGTCTGTCTGTTGCGACGCGTTTTGCTCGGCCAGTTTAAAAGCTATGGAGCTGAAATTTTGCACACATGCTTCTTTTTGTTGCAGGCAGTTTGTATGTTTGAATCGGTAAAATCCGATAAGGGGGTCGTGGGGCTGCCATACAAACCTACCCCCAAAATTAGGTTCTTCTTAGAAAAACTTTTTCATTTATGCACAAATTTCAATCAAATTTCACACAAATGTGTTTTCATTGCAGACACATAATATATGTAAAAATCGACCAAATCGGACAATGGGGTCGTGGGGCTGCCATACAAACCTAGTCCCGCAAATTAGGTTCTTCTAAGAAAAACTTTTTTATTTTCTCATCGATTGCAATCAAATTTCGTGCAAATGTGTTTCTATTGATACAACAAAACATATGTAAAAATGGACCAAATCGGACAATGGGGTCATGAGGCTGTCTCATCTCATCTCATCTCATAGAAATATGTTTTAATTGATGCCACAAACATACATACATGCCCCCTCCCTTTTGTTTCTTCTAAGAAACCCACGACCCCCGCTTCCCCCAATAAATCTTCACCGCTGCACTAATGTGAAAATTCAAGGAAAAGCATGGAAGCGGGGAGAATTGAACACAAGTCATAGGAACGCCCGAAAAAACTATTAGCCCCGAGGGGAGCGAAGGGTATCCAAATTTCGGCCGCGCCCGAAATTAGCCTCGGTCTCGTTTATATTTCTGCTCATACATGTTTTGTATTTTTCAAAATTTTTCATAGAAACCAAAGTTTTCGTAGCATTTGATAAAACTATTTTCAGTTAGTAGATTGTGGTATATAAAAAATAAGGATTCCTAAAGCGAAGAAGCCTTTAGTATGATCTGATGAGTCGATGACACTTGTCAGAATTGGTTTTCCCGTATCCGTGACTAAAAGAACAAAAACTCACTCGTCAAAAGTCGGATATTCGGATGAACCTCGAGTTTTGCCCAGATCAAAATTTTAAACCCATCTTCGATCTGGGAATCCTTCGTACGAGTTGTTGGTGTTCAAACCCCGACCGAAATTAAATGATGATTATAGTAGTGAAAAATACAATTTTTCGAATAGAGGAATTCATTCTTGGCTGTGTAAATTATGTTATCCCATACAGAAAGTGAAGCGGTGTTGCTGAAGAAAAAATAACTATTTTAGGCAAATCACCTTTAGCTCTGCTTTCACCAGTGGAAATATTGGCTAATATCGCGAAAGAGAGCAGCTAAACTGCTCTCCGTTACCGCCTTCATTACATGTATTTAATTCGGCAATATTTTGTTTTTTACAATGAATAAGAAAATCTAAAAAGGAAATGCAAATAACCGCATTATACACTAGATATGCGACTTTTTTCCGGGACCAAAATGTTTTCTATGGTGACTTGATTTTGTAGCTTCGATGACATTTCTCATACGAATTTTATACGGACAATTAATTGTAAACCTAAAATTAATGCTTAAAATTAATTAATCAGCAACGTTCCTGTTGCATAACTGTATACCAACCAACACCATCAAAATTTACACTATTGCGAAAAGTAAATTTAAATGGGATTGCAAAGCGTTGCCTGGTATAAATTCGTTTAAATACAAAATGTTAAATAGTGTATATTCCAGTGCATTGCGGTTGAATACTCCAACCAATAAAAAAGCCAAAAAGCATTAAACCATACCAGCCCCTAACACTAAATTTCCTACGCCACTGCTAGCTATAAAAAAATCAAATTGTCCCCTTTATTTTCAGATGTTTCGTTTCCGTCTTTTTCTTCTTCATTGTTTTTTAGTACCCATTTGTAAAATTTGGGTGCATTCTCTGTTGACCTCCCATTGCTTCCATTTTATATGCATATCAAACAACATTTATAAAGAAATTTCTGCAAATAATTTTTTTTTTGTTAAACGCAAATATGTACATCACTTCACTTGAGTACAATTTTCATTTCACTGACACGAAAAGTAGAAAAATCATCAAAAGTAACACGTCACTGCGCGCGTCCAGAGGGATCCAAATCTGGATTTTGTCCCAGTACATTTATTGAGCTTTTGGGATTCCGTGATCGCACAGCAAAAGTTACCATATCGCGCGGGGCACCAAATTTTTGGGGCGGCATTTTGGCTAGAACTTCATAGAAAGAAGACTAAATGAAAGCCGAAACTCACGCTCGCTAAAAAATAAAACTATAAATTAATGCTAACAAGCTTGAAGGAGGAGCTTTAATTGTTACTGACAAAGGACAGCAACTCTATGTACAAATTTCAACGGAGGAAACTGACAAAAGAAAATTAAATTAAAGCTCCAACTAATAATAACACAATTAATCGATTGTGGCTGCATGTTTCACCATTCAAATATTCTAATCAACTTTCCAAATTCCGTCAGTCAAAAGCTGAAAATTGTGAAGACATTTGTACGTTTTTGAAACGACATTTTCGGAAATTTCGCAATTTTATGTTTTCAAAACGAGATTTCCGAAAATAAGAGAGAGAGTAGAACGCACAATTCTCTACAAACTTGCTAGTCCTTCCCAGGGCCGGATTCCCCATATGGACAACCAGGGCAACTGTCCGGGGCGGCAGATTTTGAAGGGCGGCATATTTCTGAAATTTCAAACATTTCATCTCTAAAATATAGACATTTAGATATTTCAGGATGCATTTTAAATAAATTAGAAACACAACAAAATAAAGGAAACACTGCAAAAGTCTTTCCTTTAGTCAGTGGCGGACTTACATATCTGACGTCAGAAGGCGTTTCGGCTTTTGCCGCCCTACCGACCTTGCCCCTTATTTTTACAATCCAACGATTAATCGATTGATTTTTGACTCCCAAATTTTTCAATACGGCTGGCTGACGAATTAAGCGAACACTTATAAAATTGGAATAAAGTCTGATCACTAAACTATTATTTTTTTTTATATGTCCATGGGGCGTTAAAAATGCCGCCGTAGGCTTCAGCCTGCGAGTAACCTACACTCGGAACCAAGAAAACCGGACACTTTTACTTTTTTACTTCTACCCTATTATAACGAAAGGTCTTGACCACCAATGAACGGATATGTTCCCTGGATCCGCTTTCTTTCTCTTGGCAAAGCATACCCCACCTCCTCCTCCCGGAAACTGCAATTTCTGGCTGGTTTCATTAAGTACTGAAAACGATCATTTCGTGAGGCTGCAGCTGGAGAAGGGTTGTGGCTAAGAGAAAAAGGACTTAATACCCACTGTTTGGGAGTCGAGACCTTTCGATTGATTTCAATTTTACCAAATGTTACGGAAACTCATCCCGTACTGAAAACAATCAATTTAGTGGGCTGTAGCGGGAGAACGTAGGTCACCCCGGGGAAAAAGAGTTTAGATCCGCTCCTATGGACCTCGCGATAATAAAATAATAAATATCGAATAAAAAAGTGCCCGTTTTTTTAACATTTAGTTATATATTGCCCGCTCTAAGGAATCGAATTATTTCATGTGACAGTCTTAGGGGTTTCTTATGCATCCAATGCGTTAATTCATCATATTTTCTTCAAATATTCTTTTGAGCTCTAAGGAGTATCCGTTCCTTCATGAGCATCTAATTCCACCTTCAATGGAGAGCCTATACCTATACTTCTGAACATTAACTTTGATTAGAAGTTCAGTCCAAACACCTTTCTAAGAAGTAAATTAAGTGCAATTTCCACTGAAGTGCTACTTCCGAAAACGCCGGAAACCAACGTATTTAAAAAAATGTACACATCACATCAATGCGACAGCTTAAACTAGTGACGGAGGCAGCGCCGGCTCTAAGGGGGGCAAGCCGGGCGGTCGCCCGGGGCGCCTTTTTGGCTAGCACTCGAAAGTGGAAAGGAAATCATAGAAACTATACAAATGAAATAAAAAGGGGCGAAAAAAATGTCGAAAGACCGGAAACCAATTGACACTCGCAAAAATCATTTTACATTTTTTAGAGACGGTGGAATATGTTTTTTATAGGTAAAGAAACACTTCCTAATTAAAAAAAAAATGAGTTGAAAATATTTTTTATTTACCAACTGTTTCATTAATTCTCTTTTGAAAGTTTTGGTTTGTCCTTGAGATGCTTTGATTTGATGAGCCTACAATTTACACGAGGTTCTGCATTTAAAAACCGTACATGCTTAGTGAAAGTCGCCCCCAATTTTACTTCGAAGAGGCAGGAACAGTTCGTAATGTGCTAATTAAATTCTTCTTAAAAAAAGAAAGTAATTAACTAATTATGCGCTAATTTTCGTATTGAAAATTTAATTCACCAGAATTAAGGATTCTAATTGGCTCCACTTTCATGATCCCTAACTCATTCTAAAGTGAAGGGATGCTATGGAATATGTTCTAATTTGATTTCCGTGAGATATAGAATCGCATAAACGCTCAGCATATAAAAGCACTCATACCCAAAGAGCAAAATTTTCATTACTAGTTTTTGGAGTCGTTTTCGATAACTTCCACCCACTTTTCGCATCAATTCGCCTGATGTCTTCGCTTATTTCTCCGCCTAATTTGTTTCTGCCAAGATGCTAATATCGGAATTTGGCTAGGTTTTCTCAATTTAACTAGTTCTGAATCCGGCTTATTGAAGTTTATCTGCTGCGAATTGTTTAATGCCGGCCCCACACATTTTTACGCTTTTGTGCTGATACATATTGTGTTTCTTCGACCTAGCCGTGGGACGTACAAAACTGCTAGGTGGGTCGCATGGGGCCCGCGAGTTTGATATGCCTGCCTCAGTGGATAAAGAGGCTATTCTCTGAATTACAGGGGCGTTGGTTCGAGTACCACAGTAACCAGGATTTTTTGTGTCGGAGCTACTCTTAAATTGCTTTTACAAAAATAACGACCAAAATACTATTTTCCTGGTATAATACAGAAGGGCGGCAAATTGTCCACTTGCCCGTAAGCGCTAGAGCGGGCGCTGGACGGAGGGCGGCAATACGATTACTGCCCATGGGCACTACAAAGGACAGATCCGGCCCTGGTCCTTCCTATCACTATTTGGAAGTTAGAGTCGCCCAAAATCCCAGAAATAATGCCCATTTGAAACCTGATAGCTAATTCCGATGCACATTTCTCTATAAACTTGACATCTCAGAAAAGCTGATCGATTTCCTGCCTGGAGACTAGCTGAACAGGGCTTCCAAATTACGCGATTGTGAAGCCCTGAAGTTATTATCATGTAACAGATTATCCAGTAAATACTTTGCTACTACATACTAGGCCTGTGATTTATGGGTTGGCAAAATGGAATGCTTAGTCTGTAGTAGTCTGGCTGGTCGAGCGGTTAGTGCGCGCACCTTCGGTGCACAGGCTCATGAGTTCGAATCTCACCGTGTTCCATTGTGTTTTTCGAACTCACGAGCTTGTGACAGACTATGATCTCACTCAGATGTTAAACGAGTACCCATATTTATGGGGATAAATAACACTGCTGAGCGTGATGCTGATCTCATTACCAAAAAGCAGATAAGATCTTGGAAATAGGATGTCACTAACACATCCTGCGGCCTTAGTCCAATGTTGGATTGTCGCGCCTGTTATTTTTAAAATGGAATGCTTAAGTTGCTTATAGTCCAATTCAGAAATGATTCAAACTTATTATCAAAAGTCAATTCAGACTGCAAAATTTAAAGAGTTTTTTTTCGCGTTACTGGATAACAGCTGCAATAAAATCTACAAATGATAAAGACAACGAGCACTATAACATTTGTTGAATATAACAAATCTTTTGGGCAGGGGAAATCAACAAGAAAAAATTGCCAAATAATTTTACAATAGGGGTGTTTTTTTGGTTATCCCGTGTAGGTTTGGGTAACGAAACTTCATATGAAAAAAATGACAGGTGGATCCGCTGGCATTTTTTTTATATGGAGTTTTGTTACCCAAACCTGCACGGGATAACCAAAAAAAACACACCTAATATAACATACAGTTTTGTAATATTAACAAAAACTTTTGTTATCCAACTGACAGTCTTTCTATGCAAGTATCAACAAGAATGTCCAGAACTAGATCTTTTGTTAGAAATACGATTTTTTTACCATATCTAACGGTACAGTTTTTATATGCAGGACATAAAAAACAAATCTTTGTACAATCTAGCTATTCATTTATTTGAAACAGCAAAGATATTAATTTTTAGTTGCTCTTTTGTACGGGCAGATTTGTTTTCCGAGTGTTGTGAAAAAAATGATTGTGTGCTAAAAATGGTGAAAAAGTATTTGTTTCCAATAACTTATAAATTAAAGACTTATTTTGTGAGAAAGCAAAGACGCTGGCGAAAACGAAATAGATTACCCTAAATTAGGGGTGCAGATAAAATGACGGGCCTAATTTTTCGAGTGGCGTTTCCAAAAGGATAGATAGATAGATAGATAGATGTGTGTTTTATTTAGAATTCATGATTAATACAAGTACAAAGTAAATTTTAAAACAAATATGTGGCATGGCTTTATTGCCGTCTGCCCGATCTGGTTGATTTTATAATGTATAATGTATTATGTTAGACTTATGTTATAGTTGTTTAGTTCATTATTCATTTGTTTTTTTTTTTTAATGATTATAATATTATATTAGATGTGCCTTGTAAAATATATTATATATTCTTTTTTATATAAATTTTAAGCTTGCTTTTATTTCACAAATTGGTGAGAAAACTGGGTGACGAAGTTCACACAACTCCAGATTCTGCATGTTCGTCTACCCAGCAATCCCACCTTTTCGATCATTTAGAAATTACAATCAATTATACGTTGACGATATTTCAATGCTGTTTCACAATAGTTGTATAGGTCCAAAAGGTAAGACTAATGTTTTCTTGTGCTATAAGATATACGTAATTTGATGTTTTCGTACCTTAAGTTTTACAAGACACATTTCCCGACAACGTTTGAACTAGTGGACTGGAAAAATTGGCATAAACCGTACATGCTATAGGATTATGGATTCAACTAAGCGCTGTGTGGATATAATACAGGCAATAATAAATAGCCACTCTTCAATCTTCATTGATTTCTGCCACAATTGTAAGTCCAATATTTATGTATATACTATGTATTTTGCAATAAATTAACTTGAAACTTAACTTAAAACATTTCAAACTCAAAACTTTGAAATCATAGACATAAAATTATTATTTGTATATTCTTATAGAAAAACTAAACTTGGCATGCATTACACATTATTTGTTAGCGGCGATGGAGACCTGACTTCACGACCCTCTACATTGTAAGGTTATGTTTATATCTAATAATAAACTAGGTGTTACATTAAAACATATTGTCATAATTTTTCTAATTTTAATAAAAAAATTATATTTCAATTAACAGGATTATGTGCAACCATCTTTTACTAAGACATTCAACGCTTCACATGAAAGATGACTTAAAGTATTTTTTGGCGTCGGCAAATACAAATGAAAAGACAGGCCGAATTGAGTTACAAATTTAATTAAATATTTTATAAATTCGTGTTAATCAAATTTTCTGCTAACTTTGTTAATAGTGTTCTTATCAATCCCAAATTTCAATAGAAGATATATTGAAATTAGAGATTGATAAGAACACTATTAGCAAAGTTAATAGAAATTTTAATTAACACGAATTTATAAAATTCTTTAATTAAATATTTGGTATAATATTTTGATTGATACTACGAAAAGGTTTTGTATAAAACCACAAAACAGTTTTATATAATTAATCAAAGAATTATACAATATTACCAACTGAAATTTGATTCTGACAACTAAAATATTCGTAAAATTGACAAAAAAATTTGTTAATGCGGATTGGGTTATTGGTACAAAGTTTTAATTGATATCACCAATGAAAACTTCTCACCGAAACCAAATATTTAGTATAAAATTTGTTGAAATCGCAAATTGAATTAATCAATTTTATTTAAACTTTTTGCTTAAGTCAACACAATTTTTATATAATTTTTCCAAAGATGTTTTGCATAAACAAACAAAATCGTTTTGCAGTTTCAACAAAAATACACCTATGACCAGAAATTAATGAAGACTTTTGAAACTATTAACAAATGTTTTTCTTGTAATCGACTAATCATTTCTCTCTGTGTGGTTTAGAGGTATCGCTACAATATATTTTTTCCCCATTTTGAAGTATCAAATTACATGTGTCAATTTTCGGGCTGGAATTTTTGGTTATAAGAATAATTTGTTTGTTTTGTTTTTATGTATTTCGGGGTGCTGAGCTATGAGCAGGAGTAGTCTGAAGCATCCCTAATACTTTGTGGTAAAACAGCGTCAAAAAAACTTTGTAACTAGAAATTGTCGCGATACCACTAAGCGGATTAAAAGATGTATGTCTCGTTAGACACACAGCATTTATTCATGGAAAAATGGTCCTAGATAAGTATGTGCAGTAAGTATGTGTTTAAGTTATGAGATAAAAAGAAGGTCACCAATTTGGGATTTTTTGATACTTATCTTATGTTTTTTGTGGTGCTGAGTACTTTTTATTCGTGCTCAGCATCCCGAAGAAACATAAAAACGTGAGAAGAAAAAAATATTGTTTACCACATTTTGCAATTTCGAAACAAACCACCAACCACCAACTATGCGAAGTTTACCACTCGACAATTCACAAGGTATCATTCAGAGTCAAGTATTTCACAATTGTTCTACTAAAAAAATACGCATCTTTTTGCATTCACACTGTACCCTACCCAATTCCACACATATGACATACTGCTAGTGAAATGACTTGTATTTAAAGATTTCCCTTAGCCGTTTTTCTTTTCTAGTCGCCAGAAAAAAAATTCGCAGGACTATAGCGGATGCTATGAATTTTCACATTTAGAACGGCGACGACAAAAACGATAGCAACGTCGTATAAAAATTCTCGCATATCTTTTCCACTCGTTCTGATCTCCATCAACGCTCAGTGCCCAATATGCAATTCCGTGCTATACCTACGTATCCTTTCGAGAACTATACAATTTACAGAATTTCCGAAACGATGCGGAAATGTTATTATTTGGCTGAAATGTTCCGTCATGTATACCCGCGTTGCAGGACCCCCGACCTTCCAGTTAAAGTGATTTTCCACTTTACAAACTGAATGTACGATTTCAAGAGGATTTTATGCATGCAAGAAGGACAACGCATCGAAGGATTTCCGCTGGCAACTTATATGTGTAATGTTTGGATAGCTCATACCGCCAAGATCATATACACAGCACAGAGTTCGTTTTGTCAGCAAACAAAAAGCAATGAAAGCTCGAAAGAAGCGGCGGCATCGGCACGGCCGGCGCGCGATTGTCTGTGTATCGTACGCATTTGTACAGTACTGCAGTGATTTATAAGTCTCGAATGTTGTCTCTAAGCTTCATATATTCGGGTTAAGAAAAAAGGATTCACCAAGGATTTGCAGTCGTGGATTTGAAATTTATTGAAGGAAAATGAAGAAGTGGCACATCAAGTGTGGAGGTATACATGTATGATGGTGCGGGAGTCATCTCGGCTGGGCGACCTGTTCCTGTGATAGACGAGGGTAAAATCATAACGACTTGAAAATAATGCAATTGTCTCTAAAGTCACAATAAAAGAATTCTAATTAGGTGGGGATTTTCTTTGGTGAGACAAGCAGAAACCAATTTTAAGTTGATTACTCAAATTTGGCATTTAATCAAAATTGAAATGGAGCGAAATGAGAAAGAGGGTTGCTAAATTCGCATCAAACGTTGAATTTTGTGTAAAGAGCTGCGTAGGATTGGGTTTAGTCCTCTTTAGATAAAAGAAGATTTTCTACATGTGCAAATGCCCACATGTCATTCTCGATCTGGTCACCTGCTATTGGCTCTCAAAGTAGTAAGCGATTTGAAAGGACTTAGCTCAAAAACATGGGCGTGATGAATATGGAAAGCATGTAATGATGGTGTATGGAAAAACTGTAATTAAACATTTTCAGTTTTTTAGTAAGAGCGTCAATAACGCGAAAAAAAAACTTTAAAAGGAAACACAAAAGGAAACAATTTTGTTCGAAATGTTACAAATGATAAAAATTATTTTTTCGAATGCGAATCTTTTCAGCTTTCACTTCACATGACTCGAATTACCCAAAAGAGCAAACGACAACTCTCTTCTGTTTTTCCGCACTTACCACACAAGCAATTTCTTTCCATTTCATTTTCGTCTCATTTGATAAATGTTCAATTGCATAAATTACTATATCAACTATCCAACCTATGAAAGCCAGGCTATAGATTCTATGCGACTCATGGTCCTTGTGAACTCCAACCGAACGACAATGCATTCATATCCATATTTCGGCTATCATAACTTAAACGAAGGAAGGCTGATGCCAAGGGAGATGGTTCTATCAAAACGAACGACGTTATGAGTTCGAAAATATTCATCCCTTAAAAATTAAGTGAACACACAAAGACACAAGTACACCAACGGCGGCGACGATTAAACTTTCGGCTCGTAGATTTCAGTTACATGGAAGCCACATAAATATAGAAGGATACTCATATGGATGTGTAGTGACTTGGATTTCTAACCACTTTCGTTCAAATAGATGGAATACCGAGCCAAGATTTCGATAATCTGTTCCTACATTCTGCAAACTCCATGCTGCGGGTAGCAATAAAATATCCCAAAAAGCAAATTCTGCAGATCAAGGATTTTTCGGAATGTTTTTCACGCGATTCCGTCCACTTTCTAATCGTCTCTGACCCTATGGCACCTAAACGATTATCTGTGTTTCTTGCTAGACTAACTGCCACTTCTTTCTTTTTTTCACCGGTAAAGCATACATTTATCACCCTTAAATAAATGCCTCCTGTAGCGATAATCATAAAAAGGCGGTGCAAGTCCATACAGTCCGCACTCTTTATTAATCGACCGAAACTGAAACTCACGTTGTGATATCCGTATGAGTTGGAATTACCGGAAAACCATGAATTTGTCCCCGCGATGAAAAAGACCACGCAATGGAAAAAAGGATAGAGTTAAAGTTTAATTCACTATCCTAATGTCCTGTCTAATCCAGGCAAATTGTAACATATAAGTACACACGATTGTAGTTATACATATAGTAGCTAAGCTGCCGATGTGGTGTTCTGGCAACGAAGGATATCGACACCAAAAACCCCGAAACCATAATGTCCTCGAGTTAGCGTAAAAAGTCACCAATACCGCCTCGTGTATGTGCAGATATGGCGAAAAGCTATTGAGAATGGTGCCAAATTAGGATGCGGTTTTGCTCTAAATGGCCACGTAATCAGAGCCTTGAGATAATTTTGGCAGTTGCATAAACTCCTCATATACAAGCGCGGCAGAAAGACAAGAGCTCTATTATCAACGGACCATTAAAAAAGTTTTGTGTCGTTTCGCGTGTTGTCTAATTGGCGTATTGTTGTTTTATTATGTAAAAACAACATCAATATAGGGAAAGTAGGTGTGCACTTGTAATACTCGTAGGTGCGTCACATACGGGTATTTGGATAAATGTAACCGCACTATAAATTTCTTTTATTTGGTCCATATATTATTAAAATTCTTAAAAGTATCCTTGACCTAAGAATACTCCTCATTTAGCAGAACTTAAGAGTAGAGGTTCCATCATTGACCATGAACTTTATCCTGAACATTGCCGATTTTGGATTCCATGATGATGCGTAATGTAACCGCGTGTTGTATCCTGAGGGACTCGCATTTAATTTTACCCACTCTTCCCCTACATTTCAAAAGTGTTCCCGGCCTATACCATGTATGTATATTACATATGAATGTGTAGGTACTTTCCACTCGATTATGGAATGTAACTAGACTACACATATACATACTTGCGTATTTACAGGATGAAAGTTAATGTACAAATGTATGCCTCCTGCTCCTTCAATCTTAATCCCCTTGCTTAAGAATCCTTCGTCGAAATATTTTTCTGATTTTATCGACAACGTTGTTACATGTATGAATTTTCGCCGTCTTGTACAAATATTATGTAATGCATGCAGCCCTACAAAAAGCATTATTATTGTACTATTATGTGTTTATTTTTGTTTGCCATTTTATGGCATTGCTATTCGTCATTTTTATGTTTCCTTCGCAGCAAAAGGATTACAGCCTCCAGCTAGACGAAAATTGGATATTTCGAGACAAGCCCCGATACAGATTTGATTAATAGGTTCGTAGTATTGTCTAGTAAAGATAGTGAATGAGTGGCGGGCGAAAAATTATTACGTATTATACTTTTTATTTTGGATAAATAAGAAGAAGAAGATATGGTATTTGTACTTTAGCTTTATAATTAACCGTAAAACATGTTCATTTGGCTTAGTTGTTGTTAGTGCAAAGATGTACTTTATTGTGCTGACACTTTCCGCATTATACTTTACAAAATAATGTTTTCTCACTAACGGAATTCGGATTGAGTTCATTTCAATAAATTTAAACAGTTGAACTAGACTAAATCGACGCGCCATATCTATGCAATTTTCTAATACATACTACTAGGACCAAGACGAAGAACGAAAAAAAAAAGTTAAAAATGAACTCGAACTATCCGCCGACAAAATGATGTTCTACACCTGTTGCAATATTTCTTCTTCCTATCGTCCTCGGACCGGCCACATAAACCATATGGGCAAAGACATATTATGCATGTCTTGTTCCCTCAATATAAATGTACAGCAACGACCTAAGTCCACGTGAAATGTTGCACTTAATTCATTCACGACGACAATTATTTTGAATAGAAGTTGTCGATGTTTGTTTTCAAAATGTTGAAAGCATTTCATATTTCGCGATGTTAATTTAGCGCATAGAACAAACATTTTGTTTGGGACAGCGAATCTGAATTTGTGTGTTGATTGTAATTTTTAGTTTTAATTGGATGAGTCAATATGCGAAAAAGCACCCAGAACAAATGGAGAGTTTGGTGTTTCGTAGCTTTCATGTGATGTTTTTCATGTCGCAAATAGCGTCAGACAACACTTACCGTAATTATCCCCAATTATGCTGGACCAGCAACAGAATGAAAACATTTCAACCCGATCTTACAAAAAGGTTGCAATATGTTTGCTTCAGTTATGTAATTGTTCATAAGGCATTGGCGATACTAACGAATAAGTGAGCTAACTTGAACTTGACCTTTAATATTCATTCAGCACCAAAATGCTCAAAATGGCTTTTCAGCAGCCCCTTTGGCCAAGGTCATGAGAGTAGAGCCTAGACAGGGCTTGGGATGATAACTCTGAATTGTAGAAATTTTACTTATACTAGGGGGCTTCGTAATGTTCCATATTGTCACGTGCACGTGTAGGACTGTTTGCCACAAAAATTTGAGAACTGAATTTTTAGTTCGGAGATTCATTCGAAATTACATTACATTGCATTATTGGTACCATCAAAAAGATGTACGGAAGGTACAAAAAATAACTTTACTTTTAAATAATTTCAAGTAATTTATCTTTGACTGGAATGTACTAAAATAGGAATAAAACATATGTAGGCCAGTCAATAAACCGAAATATAAGGCGTTAGGTCGCAAAAAATAGCTCGGCTCTGGTTTTTTGGGATATTGTTAGGATAGATACCACAGTAGTGTACCACCAAGTTTGCAACTTGGAAAAACCTGTGCTAAGCCCGTGACCCTAAAAAAACCTCAAAATTTTTGGACTTTTTTCATATTTTGGTTTGTAATTTTTAAAAGATGCTTCCTACAAGAAAGTCGTTCACCGCACCTTTAACAGGCCAAATACACCTGCAACTTGGTTGCCAACCTAGGTTGCAGGTACGTTACTACACACTTGCAACATTCCGGCAACCACGCCATTCACGTTCTTGCAACCTGGTACTGCAACCTGCAACATGCCTACAAATTACTTAATTTCCGGTTTTTTTGCGTGTTGCCAACTTAGGTTGGCAACCAAGTTGCAGGTGTATTTGGCCTGTAAAGGTTTTTTTTAATTTGAGTGCAACCCCAGCTTTGTAGGTGCAAAGGATCCCAAGATACAACATTTTAAAAGATTTTTTTTGTTTTGTAAAAATGTCCGAAATTGAAATTTTAGTCTCCTTCCGAGCTAAATGTCGGCTTAAATGCGTGCTCTACGAGGAAAGTAATGTGTCACGAAGTTATAGATCACTTAAAAAAAAATAACAGGCGCGACAATCCAGCATTGAACTAAGGCCGCAGGATGTGTTAGTGACATCCTATTTCCAAGATCTTATCTGCTTTTTGTTGAGGTAATGAGAGCAGCATCACGCTCAGCAGTGTTATTTATCCCCATAAATGGGTACTCGTTTAACATCTGAGTGAGATCATAGTCCGTCACAAGCTCGTGAGTTCGAAAAACACCATGGAACACGGTGAGATTCGAACTCATGAGCCTGTGCACCGAAGGTGCGCGCACTAACCGCTAGACCAGCCAGACTATAGATCACTTACTTAGCTTGATTTGAATCGTGGGAAGCCTGTGAGACCAGTAGTTCCCTGTAAATCAGGAAAAAAAATTCAACGAATGAAGTCTGACGAATTGCGAAACTTTTGTAAACGCTAAAGGGCCAAATAGACTCAGCGATTTATCGGCCGATCAAAGCTCATTTCTGTGGAGAAAGCACATTTTCTGTGGAAAAAGCTCATTTTCTCTTGCGAATTTGGTAGTGGAACCTAAAAAATGTGCTTTCTCCACAGAAATGAGCTTTGATCGGCCGATAAATCGCTGAGTCTATGGGCCCTTAAGAAAGACATAATTTGAAATGTAATACTAGTTCGAAACCAGCTCGAAATGCACTCTGTGTGCCGCAACTCGCTGGAGTATGCATACTATTGAAATGTTATATTTAAAATGGAATTTATAAGTATAGAACTTCACTATTCAGTGAAGTATAAATTTATCAAATTATATCAAAATTATTTTGATAGTTTGGGTTGACGCTGGTCGTAAAATGTTAACTTTGAAACTATTGCGGTTCTTCAGCTAATTCCTGCGCGATGTACATAGGCCTACAACTTGATAATGAGAATTTTTTTGGAATTTTGGGCATTTATTCATAGATTTATTCATATAACTAAATTAATCAAAATATTGGTCATCAGCAGCGATAACTTTCTCCCATCTTTCGGGAAGTCTACGAATCCCGTCGCGGAAAAAATCTTGGGTTTTCGAGGCTATCCATGAATCGAGCCAGTTCTTAGTATTCTCATATGAAGTGAAGTGCTGATCAGCCAACGCATGAGTCATCGAAGCGAACAAATAGTAATCAGATGGAGCAATGTCGGGGCTATACGGCGGGTGGGGTAGCACTTCCCATTTGGTTGTTTTCAGGTACGTTTTCACGACTCGCCCAACATGAGGGCGAGCATTGTCATGCTGAAGAATTATTTTGTCGTGCCTTTCAGCATATTGTGGCCGTTTTTGACGCAATGCTCGACTAAAACGCATCAATTGCAGTCGATAGCGCTGCCCGTCAATGGTTTCATTTGGTTTTAGCAGCTCATAATACACAACACCGAGCTGGTCCCACCAAATGCAGAGCATAAGCTTGGAACCATGAATATTTGGCTTCGCGCGGGCGGTCCCCATGATTTCTTTCGCTTTGGGTTATCATAATGTATCCACTTTTCATCGCCGGTCACAATACGATGCAAAAAAAACCCTTCCGTCTTTGCCTTTGAAGCAGTTGTTCACACATGCAAAAGCGCCTCTCAACATCTCTTGGCTTCAACTCGTACGGAACCCAGTGGTGTTGCTTTTGGATCATTCCCAGTGATTTTAACCGCTTCGATATGGCTTGCTGAGTCACTTCCAACGAAATTGCGAACTCTTTTTGCGTTTGGCACAAATCTTCTTCAAGTAATTTTGTCAATTCTTCGTCTTCAAACTTTTTTGGCTGGCCAGGTCGCTCTTCGTCGGTAATATCGAAATTATCATTTTTGAACCGATGAAACCACCGAAAACACTGTGCACGCGAAAAAGCATCGTCACCGTAAACTTCCACGAGCAATTGATGACTCTGAGCTGCAGTCTTCTTAGCAAAATAATGCCCAAGTAAAACTTCCCGCAAATGTTGTTTTTTTCGTGAATTTTCGAAACTTTCCATGGTCCGGTAAATGCGTTGTCAAAAATCAAAACGAAATGTTTATACTGACATTGCCAGCTTATGAATAGAAACTTCAAATGGTATGTATGTCAAAGATGGACTACCATTAGTTTATCGGTGCTGCCATCTCTAAAAAAAAGTCTCATTATTAAATTGTAGGTATATAAATAATGATATTATAAAGAAGTGGTAGGTATGAAGTTAGATCTTAGCGGAACAGTCGTGTTCTGTGTTCTTGTAGAATGCCCAGGTTCCAAAGACGGCTCTTTTTGCCACTCCAGAGACTCTTGTGTTATCAGATCTAATGGTAACGAATACCGAGGCAAATTTCGTACGCGGCAATAATTTGAATACCCGTCACATTTGAATGAAACTTAAGCTTCTTTTGTGTTAATAATTTATACCACAGCCCTATGATGTGTTACGATTCCATATGTTCCTGGATGCGCTGAGGCTAAGCCAGGAACACAGTTGGATAAATTTTGGTTATGATCAATGATTAAGAAAATAGTCATAATCGTGTATGTGACTGTACGTGCAAGTAACCAAAACTTGGTTTTCATTTTTTACAAAACCATCAGCTGTTTGTAGTAAAGTGACAGTTCGAGTTGTTGTCGCCGCGTAGTAAAGTGAAACAAAAACATATGGCCGATTGGCATTGTATTTACACGACAGTGGCGTACCACAGAACATATAAAATGGGAAGATATTCATTGGAAATTTTTGCATTTATATTGTGTAGTGTGTGTTTAATTTTTAACTAACCATGCCTTACCTGATTCCCTTTGGAAATTAATATATTTAAAAGAAATGAATAAACCACATTTAACTTACACATGTGGCCAAAAAATAAGTACAGTAGAGCGTCGATTATCCGAACTAATGTCGACAAGGGTGGTTCGGATAAACGAAAGTTCGGTTAATAGAAATCCCATAGAAAAATTAGAAAATACCCCAAATATGAAGTTAAGCGGCAAACTAAAAACATTCAAAACGACAAGAACTGAACAAACATAAAAAATTCGAGGTAATTATGCGATGCAGCTGAGAGATTGCTTCCTTCAATAAACACTTGATTTTTCATTTAATTCGATGTCTGTCATATGAAAAAAAGCTCATTGCCTGGTTCGGTTAATCGAATGTTGCGATAATCAACGTTCGGATAATCGACGCTCTACACTACACTCTTACGAATTTGTCTTATCACCCTGTAGCCAAGTAGTTAATTGAGTACATGAAATCATATGTAAAGATTTAATTGCTTATTTGGTGAGCAATAAAATAATGTGTAAATTAGAACGATTAAAAAAGGATGGATAAGTACATTCCAGTTAAGTTGATTAAAACTGTTTTTTTATTAAAACACTATGTTCTGATTTGACCACTTTTATTATTTTGCACTAAATTGTCCATTATTTAAAAAAAAAAAGTTTTTGTTAGCCCTCTAGAGTTCATTCTTACGGCATGTTCCAACACATATCATATATCCAGTTACTTCCATAGGAAATTCCGTAATTGTTCCATTTTGTCGTTAACTTTTTTTCAATTCGTTAAATCAAACATTCCCGATTCAATTGAACTACAGTAACATCAAGGAAAAAGTTTTTCTAAGAACAACCTAATTTTCAGGGGCAGTCCTATGACGCCATGGTCCGATTCCATTCGTTCCGTCATATATACTAAGCTGTATGTATTTAGCCGGTTTATATCTTCGTATTACATGACTTTCCCTGTAGAATGCGCATTGAGGCCGATATTTAGCTCGGAAAATGACTACAATTACAATTTCGTACTTTTTTTTACAAAAAAACAATGTTTAAAGTGCTATATATTGCGATCCTTTGCACCTACAAGGCTGACGGTGAAAGAAACTGACTTAAAAGAAAGAAGGCTTTGTTAGCTTTAAAAATCCAGTAGACGACTTTCTTCTAGAAAGCACCTTTTGGAAATTCATCATCAATGTGGCACGATAGCCCGACGTCGGGCCTTGGCCGCCTGAATCGTTGACCTCCAATTGTCGCGGTTACGTGACCTCGTCCTCCAGTTTCGGAAGCCCAGCAGCTGTTGGGCGTCTTCACCTACGGAGTTCTCCCAGCGAGCTCTCGGTCGTCCACGCAACCTCGCTCCGTCAATTCGTTGTGCGTTCATCACTTTCTTTGGCATGCGATTATCGTCCATCCGTTGTACATGCCCCGCCCATTGCAAACGTTGAAGCTTCACGATTTTCGATACTTCCAGCTCATCGTACAATTGATACAACTCTTGGTTGTACCGGATACGCCATTGGTCTCGCTCGCGAACGGCCCCGAAAATTCGCCGAAGGACCTTTCGTTCGAATCGGTCTAGCAAAATTTCGGAGGCTTGGGTGAGGGTCCATGTTTCGCAGCCATAACATAGCACGGGTCGGATGATCGTTTTGTACACGCGGAGCTTCGTGTTCCTGTGCGCAAGTTTCGAATTAATTATAGGGAGGACCGAGAAATATGTCTTATTGGCTAGTTGTATCCGTCGCTTAATTTCGTCGGTTTCGTTGGCGTCCTTTGATAAGTTACAACCCAGATAGTTGAAGTTGTCTACATACTCGATATTAAGGTCCCCCACTGTGATGCTTGAATTTGCTGGCGTCCTTGTTTTCGATTGCATCATGGCCTTTGTTTTGCTTTCGTTTATATGTAGTCCAACTTCCTTTGCGGCGTTATTGAGGTTATGCAGAAGGCTTTCTGCATCACCCAACCTTCGAGACATGATGTTGATATCGTCGGCGTACGCTACTAATTGAGTCGACTTGATGAGTAGCGTTCCGCTGCTGTCCATATTCATGGCTCGAATTACATACTCCAAAGCAAGGTTGAAGAGCGTCGGCGTCAGCCCGTCGCCCTGCTTGAGTCCAGTACGAGTTTCAAATAGGTCAGTGAGTCGATTCTGCACTCTGACCTGCGAGACGGTATTAGTCATCGTCATCCTTGTGAGTCGCACTAACTTTGCCGGTATACCAAAATTCAGCATAATGTTGTACAGTACACTTCGATCGATACTGTCGTATGCCTGCTTGAAGTCGACAAAGATTTGGTATACGTCGATGTTATATTCCCAGCACTTTTGGAGTAGTAGCTTCACTGTGAAAAGCTGATCGGTCGTTGATCGACCAGGTCTGAAGCCGCCTTGATACTCGCCAATGATTCGTTCTGCGTACGGATTAATTCTCTTTTCAAGAATTTTGGATAATATCTTATAGGCCGTACAAACTAATGATATGCCCCTGTAATTCTCACACTTCAGCTTGTCACCCTTTTTGTGGATTGGGCAGATTATGCTTTTGCGCCAATCTTCGGGGATTTCCTCGTCGTTCCATATTTTCAGCAGTAGCACATGTATTGCGTTGGTCAGGCACGTTCCACCATGCTTCAGCAGTTCTGCTGGGATCTCGTCAGCGCCGGGCGCTTTATTATTTTGAAGCGACTGTATGGCAAGACTCACCTCCTCTACTGTTGGGGGTAGAACGGGAGGGCCTGGTTCGGCTAACTGCTCAAGAGCTGGCTCCGCGGGGGATGTTGATGGTGCATTGAGGAGCTCTTCAAAATGCGAGGCCCATCCTTTGTTGACGCTTTCGATGTCGCTGATGATGTTACCATCCTTGTCCTTACATAGGCTTGTCCTGGGTTGATATCCGTTCTTAACATTATTTATAAGTTTGTACGCCTGTCTAATGTTCTTACTGGCTAATCTTTGGTTTATTTGCTGTAACTGCTCGTCAAAATGTTTGCGTTTCTTACGTCTAATTAACTTATTAGATACTCGCCGAAGCTCGTTATATCTTTCTTTCTTGGCTCGGGATGCGCGTTGTGTGTATTGGCGATAGGCTTCATTTTTCGCCTCAATCGAGGCCCTGCATCACGGAGAGAAAAAAATAGTGAAATTTAATCAATTCCGTAGTAAATTTTACAAAAATGTAATTAATTTTGACCCCATCGCATTTGTAGTAAAATTAACTGCTCGCGTTGTGAATAAATTTATTACATTTTAATTAAGTTTACTTTCATTTACTGTAAAAGTTCACTACAACCGTAGTAATAATTTATCTTTGATAGTAATTAAAGGTAACCATCTGACAATTCGAATTTCATTACAAATTAATAAAGATAACAATTTTTACAGTAATTTTGCCACGAAATAATGACTATCTAAAATAATAAAATTTAACCACATTTTATAGTGAAGAAACTACTGCAATTTTTATTGTTTGCTCTGCAATAAATGAAAAAAATAAAATTGTATGCAACGGTATATTGTATTTGTTTATTAAATCCTATGAAAATTTCACATATTCACATTTCAAATACATATACATATATCACATTTTTTATAATCTGGACTAAACTAAAGCCGGGTTGATCTGCACTGGAATCGATTAGAAACCATCATAATCCTCTTTTCTTTCTTCAATCAACTTTTTGTCCAAGAGGAATTTCATTTGATTCACATTCCTCTATTTGTGTCCATTCCTAGAAGGAACAATAAAATCAACAAGTTAAGTTAAAAAAAAGTTGCATTCGATATAATGTAAAAATAAAGTTCGATTGCGATGCAATCTTTCAAATAATGCACAATTTCATGTATCGAGGGTTTGGATTTTAAAGTTTGTAGTGTACTACAGACTATTATTAAAATCAATATGAATTTCTTAATCACCTTGGCCTAATTGTGTGTAATGAATTCCGCTTTCAACCTCAATTTTCAGACTGGAGCTGTATCGCAACTAACGGCGTCTGTCTTGTTCTTTCTACGCTTAAAATCTGCCTTCTTCCTGTAATAATATAATAATTTAATTAGAAAAATAAACGGAACATTGTAAATGTTTGTTTACTTACCACGGATTACACGACTAAATTGAAGGATAATCCTCAAATGAATTTTCACGACACGACACACTAATTTATTTTTCCATACAAAAAATATTTTTTTTGACATCTACATATAATTTCACAAAGTTTGCCAGGAAATAAAATTCGGTGAAAATCTATTGTATTTGTAATTAAATTTTACTGAAATAGTGTGTAATAACTTTTTTTATTACAACGTAATGAAAATTATATTAGCAACCGATATATCAAATTTACAACATTTTGTATAGTAAACCGATAAAAATTTATTAAGTATGCAATGAATATTAATTATTAAATTTTTAGTGAATTTTATTACTCGTTTTAATAAAATTTACTAGAGAAATTTCTCTCCGTGATTCTTCGTCGAACCAGTCTGCTCGTCTGCGCCGGCCTTTATAGCCCACGACCTCTTCTGCGACCCCCTTGATGCTGTCTTTGAGCTCCTCCCAGAACTCATGGATGCCTAAATTGTTGATGTCATCAAGCATGGGCGACAGTTTTTCCTCTAGTGCTGTTGTATACGCAGCCGCCGTGGCATCATCAATCAAATTGTCAACCTCGAAGATCTTGGCAGGGTTGATTCTCGTTAGGTGCACCGAAGAGATTCTGCACCTGTAGGTCGTCTTCACCAAATAGTGATCGGTGTCGCAGTTGGCTCCTCGATAGGATCGAACATCTAGGACATTAGAAGCCCATCTCTTGCTGGTCAGTACGTGGTCGATCTGGTTCACGGTGTATTCATCTGGAGACTTCCAGGTCTGCTTGTGGATTCGTCGATGAGGGAAGCATGTAGAGCTTATTACCAGGTTTCTGCCGCTCGCGAAGTCGATAAGTCGCTGACCGTTGTTGTTGTTGTTTTCGTCGTGGAGGCTATGACCTCCAGTAGTTCCCCTATGCCAGCTTTCATTTCCGACTTTGGCGTTAAAGTCTCCTAGCAGCAGCTTGACGTCGTTTGATGGAAGTGAGTCGAAGAGTGTTTCTAGGTCGTTGTAGAACTCGTCCTTAATCGCGTCTTCTTTTACTTCTGTAGGGGCATGCGCATTAATGAGCCAGAGATTAGCGAAACGGGTCTTAATGCGGATCGCACATAGCCGCTCGTTGATGGGTTTGAAGCCGATAACGTGGTCCTTGAGCTGCTTATTCACGATGAAAGCTACTCCAAACTCCTTGTTGCCCTCCTCTTTACCACTCGTAAAAATTGTGTGCGAATTGAGGTCGTTAATCTCGCTTTTGAGCCATTTAGTTTCCTGGATTGCAACTATGCTCAGCTTGTATTGTTCTACCTGATCCAGGAGGGCCCTTAAGGCCCCCGGTCTATTCAGGGAGCGTACATTCCAGGATCCGAAAGAGTAATCAGTTGTTCGTTTGCGGGGTCGTCGTTGTTTTGTATCCGTCCAATCCGAGGCTTTTGTTTCAGGTTTCTTGACTTGAAGTTTTTCTTAGAATGAGTTGTCGGCACATCGCTAAACCATGATAGGGTTTAATCGTTGAGTAAAGGCCATCATGGGCATGCCTCGAAGATGCTGCTTTAGTGGTTGACTTAAATGTTTTCTGTCACCTATCACGTTAAGTAACCTGAGACGCTGCAGATGTTAATGCAGCACTCAGGCGCAGCGGTTACTCGGATAATGCGGGAAAGTAACGCCCCGTAGAGAGACATAGGAATTGGCCGAAGTCCTTTTCCTATGAAACTCCTCCTGCATAGCTAAGGGTCCGCAGTTATGCCACAACTGAAGAAGATATAGGAATTAGCCGAAGCCTTTCAACCTTTATCTTCCCCCTTACGGAAATTACAAACCAAAATATGAAAAAAGTTCGAACATTTTGAGGTTTTTTGAGGGTCACGGGGCTAGCACAGGTTTTTCGAAGTTCCAAACTTGGTGGTACACTTCTTGTATCTATCCTAACAATATCCCAAAAAACCAGAGCCGAGCTATTTTTTCCGATTTAAAATGGTGGTGAAGAATTGTTTTTCAAATATAAGACACTAACAAAATACAATAGCTTTTCTTTCCAATTTCTCGAGATTGT
Source organism: Microchrysa polita (assembly GCA_949715475.1). Lineage (NCBI taxonomy): Eukaryota > Metazoa > Arthropoda > Insecta > Diptera > Stratiomyidae > Microchrysa > Microchrysa polita. The sequence goes on from OX454415.1 coordinate 17,565,151, forward strand.
CGAGATATTCAAAGTTATAATTTGTCGATATGGTCAACTGTCGAGACATTGTAAAGTCGAGATTTTGCAAATTCGCTATTTTTAAGACAGGAAAAAATCTCGACTTGAGCTGACGAGATTATAAAAGTCGATTTACCCCTCCCGTTAGAAGTTTCCCAGAAAATGCTTTATGGATTATTTATCGGATCAAAATACAGAGTGTGCAATTAATGGCACACTCTGTGGCTCACTTGGTTGAGTCGCACTCTACGATGCTAGTAAATTAGAGGTCCCGAGATCGAATCTCGGCGTGGTCCAAAACTTCCGTACATGTGCGGATAGGAAATAATATAGTGCTTGACACGAAATTGCCTATAAACGGCTGAGTAAACGCACGATGGCTTCTCAGACAGCCAAGCGGCTATTAAGAGCGTAGTAGTAGCTACTATTGGTAAGAAAAACATTGAACCCGTTAATAAATAAAAACCTAATAACAGGGCCGGATTTAACCTATATACCGCCCCTGGGCAGTAGGCAAATGGCCGCCCTCCGCCATTAGATTAGCTTGGAAGTAGTAGAGTCGCATACACATATGGTAACGTTAATGATATGAACATTTAATTTTATCCCGTAACCCATGCCTTTCGTTTGCTTGAAAAAATCCTGCTTTCCATACGGACGTAAACAGTGGTCCTTTCAGAAATTATTTCAAAAAGCATTGCAGTTCGTTCAAATTGCGTTCAGAATGTTTTCAAATTACCTACTCAATTTCTGAGGTTCAATGTTTTCTCATTGAGACATCTCGTAGTATTTTTGAGATGTCCTTTGTCTGATGTAATTAACCTAAGCTCCGATTTTGTGATTTTTTAGTTTTTTTGTTTTCGGATAGAAAATCAATTTAACAAAAATTTCGAAAATACAATGTTTTTATTCATATGGGGGTCATACCATATACAGAGTCCACAGTTGACTGGTTGGTATTGACAATAACCCCACTTTCAATGTTTTTATTCAGAAAATTCGTTAGCCGGCACTTTTAAACGCTTTGCTGATTTTTTGTCATCTTAAACTATTTTTACCAGTGGAATTTTTAATTTATCTACACTAAAACATGACAATTTAAACCTAAAAATTGTGAAAAATGGAAACATGATCCTTAAAAAATATAGACAATGGTAGTCAATGCAGAGATGTGGATCCCTCCCGAAACTAAATCTTGCCCTCGTCACTGTTGCTGTTCATCCAATTTAAAGTGGAGAAAAACTGAATGGACGTATTACTTTTCTAGACAGCTGACGGGTTTAAAAATGTAAAAAGTTATGCATTTTTTTACGGATGGAGAAATAAACCTTATTCTTATAAGCCAGACAGCTCTATCTGAAATATTTTCGAATAAAAGCATTACTGGATTCTACCAAATAGTTTAGTCAAAACCAGATTTTTTTCACGGGATCAACAGGAATCATGGGCGTAGCCAGAGGGGGGGCAGGGAAGGGCGGAAAGTTGGAAATTTAAAATATTTGTAGTTTTCTGGCCCTTGATATCCGGAACTGGGATACCGACGTGTGAGCATCATGAATCGATAACATAATTAGATCAGATCATTTCTGAGAAATGTCTCTCTTTTTTCTTTTGTGAGAATCCCATATTTTGCATGCGTTTTATTTCATGGCTTCTGATCTGCAGAATCAGTTTTAACCGTCATATGAAGGTCTCTCCGCGAAGGTATAGTAGAATTTAACTTCATCGCATCCCTTCATCAAAACCGTAAACCGTATTTCTATCAAAAAAAAAGATTGATAAATTTTACTTAGAAGAAAAACAGTGACAGGCGATACAAGCTGATCTTTTGGTCTATTTCTTTTAAATCGCAAGTGGAATATGCAGTCCCAGAGACAAAAACAGCACTGAATATAGACGAGCTACGGTCTAAGGAGCTGAAATTCGAGGCCAGTTGAATGTAATTAGAATCACCAGTAAAAGTTTAAACAGGTACAGGCCATTTTTCGGTAAATGGGTAGAAAATCATTCTCGACTGCCCATTCCTAAAATTTTGGCTCTAAAATTTGCCTAACGATATTTTCGTGACCGACAATTTCAACTTCTATGACAATCATGATGTACAAAAAATTTCGGGATTGCCCTCTCTGACGGAAATCCTGGCTACGCCCATGAATATGGAATATAAACAAAGTGTGTGATTCGATGAGTTACTTCGTTGAAGGCGATTTACACTCTCCGACGGGAGTATTTTAGGAGGCTTGTCATAAAATCTGGAGCTTGTCGCCAATGTAGATTCAGAAGTTCATTGATTGTTACACCCGAAAGATTCTCTAGGCTTTCAATAAAATTTAACATAGAGAGTCATCTACTGGACCATACCGTCAGGGGAGTGCCTAAGCAATTACGCTCTTACTACCCGGTCCATCGGACTGTTTTGTCCTTCGGCATTTTATTGACGGATTTCTTCGTTCGATGCATGCGCTCAGCCTCGAAAACCCAATCCCGGGCGCGTATTTCGAAATGCTTGTTCAGCTCGTCCCCACGTAGGTGACGAAATCGATCAGCTTTTCAAGTGGCAAAGTACTTAGAAACCCTTATCGATTTCGTCCCCTGATATAATGGACGATTTCGCATAGGGTTTCGAGTAAATTTTTCGTGTAAAACAGCTTGAAACCCTTATTCAGCTCGTCCCCACGTAAAGTAACGAGATATTCGCGATTACTAGCGCTAAAAATAACAAAAATCATGAAAGTAACGGTTTTTATTTTCAGTTACAAGAGAGGGAAATATTTGTTGTGCGTATACATTACTAACGCAACGTATACATTAAACAAAGCAAGCACCAGCAGTATAGCAGCAAACAAATATAAAACGAGACCGAGTTCTAATCGTGCGAATAGCACGATGAGTGTATACCCTATACCCATGTACAGACCTAGAATGCGCGTAAAACCGAAAATATTCAGTTTATATTTTTTAAGGGGGAAGGGGTAGATGGGTCGAATCTCGCACATCTTTAATATGTTATTACGGCATCCAGCAGCTATCATGTGATATAAATTTAAAGTTTTTGGGGACATTCTATCAAAAGATATGACGGAATATTGCTTTGTAGGGGATGTAGGGGTAGGGGTAGTCGGACCTTCTCTACTTTCCACTAACTTCAAGAATATGTCACAATTGGGCATTGATGAAAATTTCAGGTCCCTAGCGATATTCTGTCGAAAAATATGGCCGAATTACACTATCACGGAGGGGTTATTTCTATGGGAGGTAGGGGAACGCATGGTTCGATTTGGCCCATTTTCAATACCATCCAAGGTTTTATCAAAACAATCATATCACCAAAATTTCAAAACGCTAGCTTCATTATTTCGGGAGTTATCGTGCGAACTGACAGACACACGGACGGACAGACAGACAGACAGACAGAAAGACGGACATGGCTTATTCGAATCAGGGACCGACCCTGATCATTTATATATATACTTTGCCATACCTCCGGTGGCTCCTTTGAGGTGTTACATAAATCGTCGTAACAAAAACAATATACCCTATACCATCTTATGGGTATAGGGTATAACGAGACCGAGTTCTAATCGTGCGAATAGCACGATGAGTGTATACCCATGTAAAGACCTAGAAGGCACGCAAACCCCAAAATATTCAATTTCATATTTTTTTGTGGGGGAGGGAGGGCTACATGGATCGGACCTGACACATCTTTATTACCTTGTCAAGGCATCCAACGGCTACCATTTGATACTAATTTGAAGTTTTTCGTGACATTCTATCAAAAGATATGGCTGAATATAACTTTGTAGGGGAAGTAGGGGTAGTCGGACCTACTTCACTTTCGATCAACTCAAAGTATATGTCAGAATGAGACATTGATCAAAATGTCAAGTCGATAGCGATATTCTACCGAAAGTTATGGCCGAATTAAAATATCAAGGAGGGGTAGTTTGTATGGGAGGTAAGGGAACCCGTGGTCCGATTTGGCCCATTTTCAATACCGTCCAAGATTTTAGCAAAACAAACATTTGACTAAAATTTCAAACCGCTAGCTTCATTATTTCGGGAGTTATCGTGCTAACAGACAGACACACGGACAGACATGGCTTATTCGATTCATGGACCGACCCTGATCATTTATATATATACTTTGCCATATCTCCGGTGGCTCCTTTGAGGTGTTACATAATATCGGCGTAACAAAAACAATATACCCTATACCATCTTATGGATATAGGGTATAAAGATTGTGATTGAGTAGTTTATGCATAAGAATGGCTGATCGATGTTGTAACATCGCGTGGGGACCAGCTGAACAAGGGTGTCAAGCCGTTTTAGACAAAAAAATGTACTCGAAATCCTATGCCACTTCGTCCACTATCAGGTGACGATATCGATAAGGATTTCAGACGGTTTCAGCACTTGAAAAGCTGATCGATTTCGTCACCTACGTGGGGACGAGCTGAACAAGGTTTCCGATATGCGCATTCCGGGCCGCAACTCCAGCTGGTTGACTAGGGTAACAATATCCAGACACCTCGAGTCCAACATGGTCCCCTGGGCAAACCCATCGGCAAGGTGCACTATTTGCTAAAGACTTTCTAATAGCAGTTGTGACCGATCTTCCTTCGGCCCCCTCAAAGGTTAACCCTGCGACTACCCATCAGCTTAAAGCGACAGGTAGGACTGCTTTTCATAACTGGGTGAGGATCCTTCAGCATACTAGTCACCAATTTTTAAAGGCGAAGTATCATTAAATTTGGCGCCCTGGTTAATCCACTTCACCTAACTTGAATAACTTTGAAAGCAATTAACATTTGTTCCTAATTTTGTCAGCTGCTCCTTGAGTAAAAATCCATCTTTCATAGAATGTAAAACCAATAGAAAGCTTAAAAAATGTTCCGCCCCTCAAAATCTGCCGCCCCGGGTAGCTGCCCAGGTTGCCCATATGGGAAATCCGGCCGTGCCTAATAATTTTGAGCTTGTGTGCATTTCTGGATTAAAATCTGACAAAAGAAATCCATAAACACATCAATATGCAAATAATTCCCTGCCTGTTCCTTTTACATGGCTCCAATTTTTTGTGTAATTTGGGTAGACAAATTCAGAACATGTAGACCCTGTCTTAAGAAAATCCAATTAGCTTGGACACAATCAAGCTTTTCTCATTCGTTTAAAAAACTTTCGGTTAAAAGCTTACATCTTAGATACACACCGATTGGAACAACGCCTAGTGCCGAGTATACAAAACTAATCGTCAAGTGAAAAGCATTTCTCTCTTATCGGTCAATGTAAGCTTTTGCTGGTCAACGGTCATTCCGTTTTGGAAGATGCTAATCTAATCAATGAAGTGGAGCATTACGGGTGCATACATATTACATATTACTCGTTTATCTGAATGAGAGACATACTTTTCGAAACCATGTATATATATGTATATACATATATACATACACCTATATCGTTTAATGAAACTTTATTGTGAAAGTGGTCCATCAACAACGAAACAGTCTACGCTCTCAGTGCTAGCAAAAAGTTGCATCTGTATACAGACGAGATGAGTGTTTTTCATGATCATCATCTGCGATCAGCGTTTTGTGAGGAAATTCATGTGGAACTAATGTGAACTTTTTGCTAGCTTACAAACGATTTTTTTCCTCATGTACGCATTATCATTGATTGCGTGATTTGCCGGCATATCACCCGAATATATGGTAAAATTTAAGGGGAACGCGAAGCGGGGGTCTTACGATTTTGGACTTTAATCCAATTCAACTTAATTAATCAGGTTTGTGAAGTGAAGCAATTGAATATTGAAATTACATATTACCGAAGTAGTATGTAAATATAAGTATGCTAAGTCAATGTGATTTTAGTTGAAAAATTGAAAATTAATAGAAAGATCTGTGAACATCTCTAGTCTCCAGATTAGAAACTTTACTCGGATACATACTAGCATATTCTTTGCAATCGATCAAAGCAGTTGTATGTTTATCCATAGTGAGTTGTGTATCTATTTGAAAAGTGGGGCCCATGCACACATCAGCTGTATAAACGAATCGAATTGACGGCCCCAACTGGGTACTTACACACAATTCAGTGTCTGCTTCGGACCGGCAATACGTGTACGATCACTGAACCTGCCGATCGTCTTCAGTGTTCGGTGTCGCGTTAAACCGGGAAAGGAAAAACTGATTGCAACTTTGCTTCAATTCCGATTACGCTTACAAGTGTCGTATCGTGTAACATTGAACCTCTGACGCATTATCAGTGCAGAAATTGGGTTAAAAAAAAACCTAATCGCTAACTAGTGATAATTTCGGAAAATGTGCATTTTAATTAAGTTTTGAACTGAACTATTTTCATAATCTATTAAGTGTTAAGTGCAAGTGCAGTTAAGATGAATATGTGGAATTTCTACACGACAGAAATGATTGTGATCGGTTTGGCTCTAATTGGATTATATGCGCTGCTGCTGTATCTCATTGATAATTTGAAATCGGTCATTTTGATTACAAAATCAATTTTAACTCCATTCTTCCAGCCGCAAGCACATCAAACGCTCGTCGAAAGATACGGAACGTGGGCTGGTGAGTTCGATTTAATATGGTTAATAGGATTAAAGTTGGAAGTTTTGAGTTAGGTACTCTTTTGTTGGTTGGTTTAATGCATAATTTTGAAATTGTAATTGAGATAAATTGTGTGGAATTGAATTGTTAGTTTATTCAAATGATTGATGTATGGTATTTCTTTTGCTTTGAGAACTATAAATATAATTGGTTCGATTTCTTAGGTGTGAGGAATAATACGGTTTTTTAAGTTTAAAAAAATATACTATGGTAGTAAATGTATACAAATTTAAGTATGTACACGATTTTTTCGTCGTTTTTTAACGAAGAAAAGGGAAGAATAAAATTTTATGTAGTAGTTTATTTTGTTCCCAAAACTCCTTTCTTGAAACTAGTTTTATTGTTTTATAAAAATAGCAAAAAAGAAAACTAAAAAATTATCAGAGGGTGTTTATGTTGTATTGCCTCCAGTGATAAAAAATTATCTTTCTATTCACCCTTTTTCATACATTGTATTTATTAGAACTATTTTTCTTAACACTTAAGCCAATACGTAAGTATTTGTAAACTTCCCTTGACTTAAAGTCACCCTATCCGATTTCGTACCGAAACCGCGTAACTACCAAATTCACGATTTCAGATAATACTTTTTTTGCATTGCGGTCTAGGTTAGTCTATGAGGTTTCGAAAAAAAAAAGTTGCGCTGAATGAACATTTTTCAGAGCAAATTAAAACTTTAGATCATTTTATGAAAATGTTGATTCGTTGTTCTGGCATATTGATGAGGATATATGGGCATTGGTCCAATCAGTAAGGATATTGTAATACATCGAAATAATCGAAGATTTTTGACTTCAGTGTTCTTAAGAACAGATAGCAGGTAAACATACTAAAAATCCCCGAACCGAGGAGTTGAAATAACGTAGGAGAAACTCCCATTTCAGTTTTTCTCACGCATATGCCTCAGAAATGGTAGAGGCTGGAAAAGGTACAGAACGTTTTTCTTACAGATCAAATAAATTTTGAACGATTTACTATGCAGTCTATCAAAAAAGCGCTCGGTTGATTTCGTAGTATCATCAAATTATTGGCGAAGGACAATAACGGTTATAAATTATAACAAGCACTATGGCATGGCGTTAGTTAATTTGCGTTAGCGGTATGAACATAATTGTTACATTTTTCGATTATTTTATGAATTGAAAGCCATTGATACTGTGAACTTATTGTTTCAAACAAACAAAACAGTTTAACGTGCGAAACAGCACAGGCACAATTTATTTTATAAAAGGATACGCCATTTTTTGCTTACCTAAACAATTTGTTCGTCTGATTTCATCTGATTTTCGCTAAATGTATGATAAAATGTGAAGACAGATAAAAGAGAACCACATCAAAACTTTAAAACCAAAAATTATTAATTTGATGTTCTACCACTATCAATATCTAACAGAACGAAATCCAGTATAAGCCAGCAAATTTCCTCTGAAGCTCATGTTTTATGAATATTAGTGTAGTCATTACGTGATTTATGATTTGAGATTGCAAAATGTCGTGGAGAAAAAATTGTTTCTATTTTAGCTTCTTATGTTTTTTTTTTGAACTCGAATCCGGAGCTTTCTACCAAAATTTCCCTGCGAAACAGGGCTAAAATCACGAAAAAAAAAACCAACAATTTTTAGAGTTATTCCGTTTTTTAGCTTATAATTCGGAAACTGTACATCTCTGCGAAAACCTGTCCATAAACATATTAGAGAAAACATGATTGCAGACCCAACGCGACATAAATCTTCAAAATGCCTTTAAGTTATACCGCTACAATTGATATTAATTTTTCGACGATTTTTGCGAACAGAGTCAACTGTTTCTCACAAGGAAATTTTCTGTTAAAAGCTACGGATACGTCGTCAGTATCCCAAAATATATAAAGAACAAGAAAAATCAAAGTGTTGCGCCAAAAAAATAAAAACCGTTCAATTTAAAAAAAAAATTTCATAGTATGTAACTATGCTAAAAATGGAAAATTTCAATTATTTCAATTGTAGTAATACCTCTCAACGGACTTATAATATTTATGTCTCTTTGGACGGGCAAAAATATGTGCTCTCTAACATATTCATGAAATTTTTTTCGCAAATATAAACAGTTTCAGAGTTAGGGGCCAAAACGGAAAAACGGCGAACATTTTGGTGTTTTTCTCGATTTTTACCCTGTTTCGCGATGAAATTTTGATGGAAAGCTCCGGATTCGTGCAGAGGATACCAAAAAAAAACAAGAAACAAAAAAAGACGAAAATTTTGGGGCTTTCGCGATTTTTACTACAAATGTCTTCTTGTAAAAATAATAATTTTACATTATTCTCAAAACTGAATTAGAACCCGATCCGCCTGTGTGCCAGTCATGAGCATAGTCTAGGATGGGGGGCACAGGCAGAGACGCATGCACTTTTGAATTTATGCACGTACTTTTCAGTCTTTGATATTTGGGACTTTGATATCAGATCCTTCAATTCTGCGTTGCGCCTAGTCTTTCGAATCTGAAACTTTTCTATTAGTGTGAACCTAATGTTTTCTTTTCGCTAGGATCCCAAATACACTGAGTATAGACGAGCTGCGGAAATTATAACCGAGTTGGATTACATTCAACCCGGATATCATTTAACATGTCATTTATGGGTAAAAGGTGATCAAAATCATTCTCAATTGTCTTTTCTTAAAATGTGACTTTAAAATGTTTTAATACGTAACACCTACACTACACACTATCACTGCTTTTAGGGCTAAACATGAACAAAACCGACCGAAAACCTTAACCCTAAATTACTAACAATATGTAAAATTGACGTGTTCGTTCACATTATAATATGTATACGCAGTTCCACGAGTCTGGTTAACGACTCACCGGTCACTGCAGCAGTGCTTTCCTCAGTTAGTTGTTGTACGTTGATGTGAGTGGCAACATCCTGTTTGTGGTCTAATACGGTAAGTTTAGCAATGTTTTAGAAAATCTAATTACTATTGGACATCCGAGGCGTAGACATGTTCCTCCGGGAAAATCCATTCTCGAAACATTATTCACATACGATCAAGACCAACTGCTCAAAAAAACAGATCGCACAACTCCATCTGAATGTTTTGCCTTTTCATAAGTAACGAAATGGTGCAGATTATATTGACACACACCAATCATGAAATGGAGCTTCAAAATACGAATATCCGAATACGAGTAGTTCGCCTCTGAAACCCACGTGTATTTTAGAGCTAAGGGCGTATTTTGGTCTACTAATTTTGTCTGTAGTGCAGTCAAAATATCCCAATTCAGGCCTCCAAATAGAAAAAAATAAAGTAAGGCTAATTTTTGTTGTTTTTGAATCAGTGGGCTCCCAGAAATCTACAACTGGTTTTGCTAAAAAAAATTTTGATCGGAAAGGTTCCGAAAAGGACAAAAAAGGATACTCTTTAATCCTTGACCGGAGGTCGGCATGCGGGGTATCACATCAAAGGGGACGTCGAGTACATTACATATCCGATGTTTGTTTTCTGTTTCAAGGACCCTCAACGGAATAATTCGAGCTTAAATGGAAAATTTTCACGTTTCCCGTGTATCTTTCCAAAGCCATAACTACGAGAATAATTCAAGTTGTCACTATTTTTATCACTTTCCAGAATCTATAATAGCTGGAGATTCTGCCATTAAATTTGCTAAGAAAAAAGTTGATCTGAAAACTCTGAAAAAAGACATAAAAGGACACTAATTTCACACCTTGATCGAACGTGGGCATGTGGGGTGTCATATCAAAGAGGACGTCAAGTGCATTGCATATCCGGTGCTTGTTTCCTGTCTCAAGGACACTAGATGGAATAAGACGGGCTTAAATGGGAAATAACGGCTTTAGAAAGATCCATATACGGGAAACACAAAAAAATATAAGTTGAGCCTAATTTTCTCCTTGAGGGTCCTTGGAACAAGTAACAAATGCCGGATATGCAATGTACTTGACATCCTCTTTGATATGACACCCCACATGCCCACGTTCGACTAAGGTGTACAATTAGTGTCCTTTTATGTCCTTTTTCAGAACTTTCCGATCAACTTTTTTCTTAGCAAATTTAATGATAGAATCTTCAGCTATTATAGATTCTGGAAAGTGATAAAAATAGTGACAACTTGAATTATTCTCGTAGTTATGGCTTTGGAAAGATACACGGGAAACGTGAAAATTTTCCATTTAAGCTCGAATTATTCCGTTGAGGGTCCTTGAAACAGAAAACAAACATCGGATATGTAATGTACTCGACGTCCCCTTTCATGTGATACCCCGCATGCCGACCTCCGGTCAAGGATTAAAGAGTATCCTTTTTTGTCCTTTTTGGGACCTTTCCGATCAAATTTTTTTTTAGCAAAATCAGTTGTAGATTCCTGGGAGCCCACTGACTCAAAAACAATAAAAATTAGCCTTACTCTATTTTTTTCTATTTGAAATGCTAATATGACTGCACTACTGGGGCACTGAAAAATAATCACTTATCGACTGAAAAATTGTATGACCCGAAACTAGGTAAAAGATGCGAAAAAGATTGTAAGAAAATACGAACACGTCAAAATTACGTGTTGTTAGTAATAACGGCCTAACCAGTCATGTTAGTATTCCAGGGTTAATAATTGTTATGTCTATTCCCCCCCCCCCCCTTAATTTGTGGCTACGATCATGAAATTGAAAATTTTGTTAGTTTGATCCCAAATCATCACATGGATCATGAATCATGAATTCGAAACTATCAGCTGAATCCTTTCACATTGACATTGGTACCCACGATCCTGTGCTATGGAGGCGAGCGCAATAACCACTACCCCAACTACACGGAGAGAAAAATGTGCAATGAATTCAACAAATTCACACAATGAAATTCACAACATACAATTTCACTAAATTTGTAGTGAAAGTTATTAAAATGTAGTGAAATTGATTACAATTCAGTTGTTTTTACTGGTGTTGGCCTATTGTAAAAATGATTGCAGTATAATAACAAAAATCATTGCATGATATTTGTATGGATAGTTACATTTATTGCGTTTGAGGTAATTTTCACCACAGCCTGTAATAATTATTATTGCATGGTGTAATAGTTTTTATTACAGTTTTAATGCCTTGAACTACAGTTTTTCTCTCCGTGTAGACAACAGCTTGAAGAAAATGTTATTCAAAATATAATAATTTAGGTACATAATGACTATATCACCGAGTAGTGACACAATAATATCATTATATGCATATGTACATATGTACTACACACCTATCATAACAATAATCTAATGTGAACATTAAGACGCAAAATATTGTACTCAAATTATACTTTATAGCAAAGTCATCCTCTTTTCAATTGATCGGGCGGATCTTGAATTTGTTTTTCTAAATCCCTCTTTTCTCCGTCTATTGTAAAAGACCATCATAGTTTCATCGACTTTTTATTCCTCTTAATTCTAAGAAATGTCTTTTTAAACTGTCTTATTAAAATTTTAAAATTTTGACTATCGTCATTGGATAAATTGTTCTATTTGGGATATTCATGGGTTATGCTTCAATCCATGGTAGGATTTTGTATTATGTCCTATACAAACGATTTGCACTTGAAAATATGTACACACATCTTCATAATTTACATATTCAGATTAGGCGTAAAATGAGATTTTTTGCAAGTTTGATTGATTGATAGAACATTCGTATTTATAATAGCTGACATAAGTGTCGACCTATAGCACTTACGTAATAGTAATAATAATAATATACCTAGCGAAGATACGTAATAGAATTATGTACAAATAAGTTCACTCAACATATTCTTAGACGAGCATTATCTTGGTACGTTTGATATTTGGTTGAACAATATCTTAGTTGCTCTTTTACTAAAGGTGTTATCATATCTTTTTGGTTTTATCCCTTTTTTTCATATTTTTCCTTCGATTAAGATAATAACAGTGGCGGCTCGTGGTGGAAAATACCAGGGGTTCACAAGGAAATATAAAAATGTATTGATTACGGCAAGAATAGTGATGTAACTAAATAAATAAATAGACTATTTCCGACTTTCGCCAGCTGGAATGTTTGTTTTCACTCCCGCACAACAAACAGGAAAAACAAAAGAATTATCTAAGCCGCACACACATGGCGAAACCATGAATTTTATAAAATTTTCATTCCAAATCCAAACTCCAATTCGGCCTGTGGATAAGCTCATTGGACATAACGAAAATCCATTAAAATCGATGAATTCCAGACATTCCCATAAATCTACGTGTTTTCCGTGTAAATTACCGCTTTAAATTCACGCCGAATTTTGCTATTTTCCGTCACTTGCACTAAATAAATCACGGGTGTATGTTTTTCCCAGTTTTTATTGTAATCTCTTTTCTATTAGAATTTTTATTTTTGCTAAAGAGATTGACCGTTGCAATTTCATTCATCGCGATTTCAACCGAGTAGACGCATGCGAGCATGCAACATAATCTCTCTTCTTCTAGAATTTAGTTCACACAACTTACAACGCGCTGTGCACAACGGCTTTCTGCACAAGCTCTAGTGTAAATTTTGCACCACCCCCTTGCCGTAGAAACCCCTAAGATATCCGAAATTGCAGCGTGTGCTCCTCTTCCAGGTTGTTGGTCGCAGTGTCGTCACTATGCCGTATGTGCAGTGAGCAGTTGGCAGTGTACATACATATATATGTATATGGGCTTTATGTATATGCTCTTACGATTTTTTCTCAGGGGGCGCACGTGCACTTGTGCACATATGAGCGAGCCGCCACTGGATAATAACAATAACATTATTGATCTAGTATTAGACAGGACAGTCCTCCTTTTTCGACGCTAACCTGCCACGCCGTCCCGCCCATACACGTCGAATATCCTGCTTTGTCCTGTTTTTTTTTTTAAATTTTGAGTGGACATTTAACCAAATGTCGACCCAGGGCCGGCTTTAGGTTAAACGGCGCCCGGGGCGAACTTGAAGGAAGCGCCTCCTTATAGTTTCTACACATGAACAAATTGTAATAGAATGGAAGCAACGAAAATTAAAAAAAAAAAAAACAAATTTATGTACGATTAAGTAATTATATAAAAAAAGTTACATTTACACAATTAATTAAGTCTTATCCTTCTTGTCCGAAATTAAGGCTCCCAATTTATGGCTTTATTCCTAAATTTTGTACTATACTACTACTACTTATCATTCCTGCCTGAATTTCATAGCCGTTACATATTTTTTTTTACACTCGCGAAGCTTGTGTAAAAAAAATTGCTATGGCAATATTGCAATAAACTATAGTCCAAATTTGACGATGGTAAACGAATTCGCCCTCATTCAACTGATTTACCTTTGATATAAATTTAATGCACTGAAACTCGATTTTTCTTTTCCTTATCATTTTTTGAAAACTAACTCACTTTAGTCTTAAAAAATGTGTCCATCTACAGATTTTTGACATGAAAAATTCTGGTATACTGTTTTGCGAAGTCTCTGCACTATGCGTCTTTTCATTCCGCAATCTGTACATATATATAGTAGAGCCGGCCCTGACCGTAGGTATAGAAGGGTTTTACTTCTGTAGTCTCTTTGCTATGTGTTTTTTCGGTTGTCCTTCTTTCAATCCTGCTTTTTTAATAGAGCTGTCCTGCCAAACGACGATGTTTTCTAGATTTATCCTGCTTTTTCCCGAAATAAATATACGAGCGTCATGATCATTACTGGCGGCTTTGTTGGTAAAATACACTAATTGTCAACCTAATGGCCTGAATTTATAACCAAAATTATTAAAAATTAAGTCATTTTAACGTTTATTATTAATTTGGTCTTCGAAATATTAGAGAGTTTTAGCATGTCGTAGAAAATAGTACGACCCGGTTTCACATTCTACGGAAAAAATCGCTTGTCTACCGTATACGAAACATTATTTCATAATTTTGCATGTAGCAAGTATAGGCATGAGTGTATTTCTGCATATTTTATGTTCTGTAAACAATCGAAATTGGTTGTCGTAATTGTATATCCATGCCTATACTTGGAACATGCAAAATTGTGAAATACTGTTTCGTATACGGTAGGCAAGCGAATTTTTACATTATAATGTGAAAACCTATTCGTACTTTTTTCTACGACATGGTAAAACTCTCTATTATTTCCTTTAAATTTGATGAGCAGTACGGTTCGAAATACTTAAGAAAATTTCAAAATTTCATGGCAATTTAAACAATTAGCATAAATCCGAAACCGGATTATTGAAATTTCGGATTTTTGAGGATTATCGGCGTCTGACTGCAATATTGTTTAATAAATAAAATATATGTATACAAACGCATTTAAAAAAATTGAATGTTGATAGATGGACGTGGTTTGTGTAGTGTTAATTTTTAATTTTATTTAATTGCGATCGATGTAGATTGAGCTAAGTATTAGTCAACTATTACTATACCTATTAATATTGAATTTTTTCCAATTTTATCCCTATCCTTTTATCAACAAGACAACTTTGTAACTTCATAATTTTTAGTAAAATAAGAAGAATCTAATGACACTTTTAAACCAATGTGTTGCATTGCATACATAAATATATGCTTATTTTCAAAAATCGGCAATTAAAAAATAATTTTCTGGTGAAAATAGGGTTTTTGCAAATCTTAATCGTCGAAATAATAGTCTCGTGATTTTAAAATTTGGTACAATGATTACTTGATGATTACTAAATGATGCTTATCATTGTTTTTAAACAACACGCACGAAATATGGAGAGAAAATTTAATACAAACAAAGACATTATCATGGTGAAGTGACAAAGTACCAGTACCAACATCATGACAGAATAACATGAAACAACAATAAATTGTATAAACAATACAATACAAAAATACAATAACTAAAGCTTTAGGTATCTGAAATAATAAATCCATATTTGATGATAGTAGGAAAATAATTGCGTCTGTGTAATTTCCTGCAAGAATGAAGTGTAGAAGTTCAAACTTAGACTCGCTAAAAAAATAAAGGAAAAAATATATTTTTAGGGAGTCTAAGCTTGAACTTCTATACTTCATGCTTGCATGAAATTAAACAGACGCCATATTCCTAAAAAGATATTGATGTGCAACAAAAATAAACAGAAAAATAGCAAACAAAATTAGATTAAATTATGTACCTATTAACTTTTCTTCATCCAAGATTATTCGACATTTTTTTTATGTTGTTATGTATATGTGTTACATCCCTATTTCCATATATTACTTAACAGTTCTTATTCATTTCTTGTCAGCGACCACACGTCAAATTTCCATCTATTACGAAAACACGCATAATCAAAAATATAATCTGCTAATCTGATTCAAAACGAGACCTGTAAAAGATACATAAACATTAGTAATCCATCAATTAAAATGCTAACACGCAACTTTCGTTCCGAGTTCCCATCCCATACGTATGTTTAATTAATAGCATCCCAATCAGTGGCGTAGATAGCTTTTCGGAGAGGAGGGGGATCATTTCGCAAGATTACTTATACTTTTACGGTTATCAAATGTTGAGTTTAAGAATTACAATTTCTGTATTTATTAGACTTCAATTTAGCAGTTTTTTGAGCAACTTTTGGTGCAAAATAGAGAGCAATTTTGCCATACGAAAAAAAACTGAATCCTGAAAATATTGCATCGATAATTTTGGCTTTTTCACTACGGTGAGTGAGTCCACATTCCAATTTTCGTACAAATGTTCGCTACTAATTGGAGTATCAGAGCTTTATATTGGGTTAGATCAGTGATTCCCAAATATTTCGGAGTCACGGAACACCTATCATCACCGCTTTTCTTGCCGGAACACACCAAGGCAGGGATTAAAAAAATCATATAGGTATATGTCCAGAAAAGGGAAATTGTGAAGACGAGAGCTCATTGGGAATGCCCAGTATATATGGATAAAGTGTAGCTTTTGTGTTTTTAAATCGAATTTTCCCGATAACTCAGAAATTCGTGAGTAGACATTTTTAAAATTTACAAACTTGTAGGACAACGTAGCAGCTATATATATTGCTATAAATTGCAATGTCCTATTTATCAGCCAATTGTGAGTAGAACTTAAAATTTGAACTGTTAAACTGAAAAAAAAATCGTAGAAAAGTTTTGATTAACACAAATTTAATCATCTAATTTATTTGCGCCTTAATTTAAATCTTAGAAACGTCGTCACAATCACTGTGGACATTCTTTATTTTCTGGCGCATACTACTTAATTTCAATTGTAAAAGAAAACCGGTAGAGTCTCTGATGCTGGTCAAATAATTTACAATTAAGGGTACAGTGTAGTAGACTAAGTTTCGGAACATTAAAACTTGCAAAAAAAATTTCATATGTTGTCAAAATCTATTTCTACTTTTTCCTACTTTCGGATATCTTCGTGAAACCCCTAAGAGATTGTCACGGAACCCTAGGGTACCGCAGAACTCTGTTTGTTTGTTTTTTAATTTGTTTTCGAATTACTGCCTGCATAAGACTTTTAATTTTGGAAATTTCTACAATTTTTTATAGGAGATTTAGTTTAACAAAAATAATCCTGGTTATAGTTTTGAGAGTTCTTCCTATTAAATTCAATAAAACTACGAACAACAAGAGAAAGTCAAGACTTGCTTTGCATTGCTATATACGATAAAACCATTCGTCAAATTTGAAATTAAAAAAAAAAAATGTTGATAAACTTAAACAATAAAGGATACTCAAATATTGGAAGGATTTTTTCTGCATTTTCTCTTCATTCGCATTAGCTTTCCACTCTCCTAATGAAATCTTTATAATCTATGTACTGTATATTTCCCCATTGGAAATTGCGCTTCAGTGGAAGAGCCCTCTGTGTTCCACCTTATTTTTAAATATTTGAACCGAACATTACGAATTTCACTCAACAAATTTTCAATCATTGCTTAGATTTTTCTAGCAGCACTTCTAGATTACTTCAGTAGGGCTTGCCTGTGCGAAACTCCAGACCCAATGTCAAAAAGTAGATCAACGTAGATCCCTGTGCTGTAGTGTTTCTATTCTATCGATACGTTTCTATTAAACAATTATTAATTTGAGGAACTGCTAAATTTTCAGTTCTGAAAATTTCACGTTTTTATGAAACACTACACACGTTGAAATATTCCAGCAAGAAATTTGCTATGTTTTACGTATACATTTACATACCTAATGTAATAATAGAAAATTTGAGACCGAAGGGGAAAGGGGGGGGATTGATCCCCTTGATCCCCCCCTTATCTACGCCACTGATCCCAATAGGAAAAATAGAAGCGCTTCCGATAGAAGCGATGTTGAAGCGCTTCCTCATCATTTCCAAATGTGCTTCGGAGGAAGTGCTTCCACAGGAGTATAATTACGAATGGTGAGGGAGCACTTCAAGATCGTAATAGAAAATTATAGACTCTTTGTAGCTGCTCCAGAAGCGCTTACCACTCACTTCTCTACAAGCGCTTCTGGAGCGCATCTTAAGGAACTGCTTGCCGCCGCGGACATGCAATGCTAAAAAGTACATGAGGAGGAATGGAATGGGAAGCGCTTCTCTGCTTCCCGAGAAGCGCTCCTTTTGCCCTTCTGGAGCGCACTTTTTCCTATTGGGATAAGTCGCGATTTTGAATTTGAGCTTGTGCTTGCTTCGGCTCGTAACAGCATAGTAAAATGATCTGCATATGCACATAATGAATTATATTTATGTAGTCGTTAGTCAATACCTTGCTGTGTGTGTAGCTTCTTTGGGCTAAAATTTACGCTAGCTTTTAGCAGTGCTGCGTTTGCTCCAGAATTAAACAAAATAGGATAACTTACAAATCAAATTAACCCAAACAGGGTTTGTTAGGAAATTTATCCTATACTGGACCGCAAGAAACGCACTTTCCATACCATTTCAACAAAACCGAGTGTGCTCTTTACAAGCACTTGAAAGCGTAAGCGCTAGTTGATAACCACGGCCTAATCGTCTTCTTCTAGCTGCAGAGATGTTGTATGTATGTTTGTCTGTGTCTTTACTAACTTGTACACATATTGTATAGTGCAGTCATATTAGCATTTCAAATAGAAAAAAATATATTGTAGTAAGGCTAATTTTTGTTGTTTTTGAATCAGTGGGCTCCCGCAGGAATCAACAACTGGTTTTGCTAAAAAAAAAAATTTTGATCGGAAAGGTCCCAAAAAGGACAAAAAAGGATTTAATCCTTGACCGGAGGTCGGCATGCGGGGTATCATATCAAAGGGGACGTCGAGTACATTACTTATCCGGTATTTGTTTCCTGTTTCAAGGACCCTCAACGGAATAAATCGAGCTTAAATAGAAAACTTTCGCGTTTCCCGCGTATCTTTCCAAAGCCATAACTACGAGAATAATTCAAGCTGTCACTACTTTTATCCCATTTCAGAATCTATAATAGCTAATAATAATAGAGATTCTACCATTAAATTTGCTAAGAAAAAAGTTGATCGGAAAGCTCTGAAGAAGGACGTAAAAGGACACTAATTGCACACCTTAGTCGAACGTAGGCATATGGGATGTCATATCAAAGAGGATGTCAAGTACATTCCATATCCGGCATTTGTTACTTGTTCCAAGGACCCTCAAAGGAGAAAATTGGGCCAAACTTAAAAATTTTTGTGTTTCCCGTATCTGTATCTTTTCTAAAGCCGTAATTTTCCATTTAGGCCGAATTATTCCATTTAGTGTCCTTGAGACAGGAAACAAGCACCGGATATGCAACGCACTCGACGTCCTCTTTGATATGATACCCCACATGCCCACGTTCGATCAAGGTGTGAAATTAGTGTCCTTTTATGTCTTTTTTCAGAGCTTTCCGATCAACTTTTTTCTTAGCAAATTTAATGGTAGTTATGGCTTTGGAAAGATAGACGGGAAACTCGAAAATTTTCCCTTTAAGCTCGATTTATTACTTTGAGGGTCCTTGAAACAGGAAACAAACACCGGATATGTAATGTACTCGACGTCCTCTTTCATATATACCCCGCATGCCGACCTCCGACCAAGGATTAAAGAGTATCCTTTTTTGTCCTTTTTGGGACCTATCCGATGAAAATTTTTTTTAGCAAAATTAGTTGTAGATTCCTTGGAACCGACTGATTTAAAAACAACAAAAATTAGCCTTACTCTATTTTTTTTCTATTTGGAGGCCTGAATTGGGATATTTTGACTGCACTATGTATTGTTTGTCTGTGTCTCTACTAACTTGTACACATATTGTAGTCGTTGGAAGATGAGCTAGCGTTAGCGCCGTTAGGTTCATTGATAGATACGTGCGTGCTTGTTATGCGGATCGTTTAAAAAGTAAAAGCGGAATCGCTTTAAATGCAATCATACAACCAGTGGCGTATTTAGAAAATTCTCAAAGGGGGGGCACAGACTACGGGGCTAATTTGTTACATAAAGTTTTGGTGTGGGGATACCCGAGAGCAGCTACATAGGAAAATATTGGCAAGACTGAGGGATCGTTGATCCTTGATTTAAGGCGAAACTCAAGGAGACCTTAAGCTTTCAATAGACTTCAAATATAATATTTCAAGGTAGGTGGGTAGCTATCTTGACTTCAAGTGAGGTTAACTATAGAACATTTCAAGGTCTCCTTGAGTTTCTCCTTAAATCAGGGATGCATTGACTCGTGAATGTAAGTGATTTCTATGAAAAAGTATGGAAAATGACATTTATTTTAATTTCGGCATCCTTGACTCAAGGTCTCCTTGAGTTAAGGTATGTTTATAAATACGGGCCTGAGAGTCCTTTGCATTTCAGGTTTATTACACCAAAAGTTTAGTTTTCCTGACAGATCTTAGAATAACACTCACTAACTGCTTTTGGCTTTTCCTGAACCAAAATACGGAGGCCATAAAAAAGTTTGCGTAGTTCGAAGGAGCCTGAAGCTGAAAAGGAATTTTACGAATATGTACTTAATTGGCTATGTAATTCATGAAATTACCAAAGAGACGGAACACAAGAGAAATTTCACACATCGTCCGAAATTCTGCCAAATTTCGGCCAAATTCCGCCAAAAAGTGATTCTGCTTACTTTTGAAAGAAACGCAGATGATGATACAACAAATTTTGGCTGACATTGGGTGAGGTTATAAAACACAACGTTCGCGTAACGTGTGGCGTTTTCCGAAACGTTTCCTATTGTGTTCTGTAAACGCATAGATCCGGATCAGACTTGGTGTTACCATCGCCATCTCTCGGAAAGTGACTAATGTGACAATTGACACATCACAGCTGATACGTTTTGCTCGAAAATTAAAATTTCCAGTTTTAAACGAGATGCAGATACATTTTATTTTGATTATAAATAGTTTAATAAATAAATGAGGGCGGAAATGCACGGTTCGACGGCAGATTGTAAATTTCTGTCAATCAATCAAGCTATGCATCGCAAGGGGGCGCTTAGGGGATCTGTTTGTAGGGAGAAGTTTCTGATCCGTAACGGCCGGTTGATTTGAAACGTTGCGCGAAACGTTGCGCGAACGTTGTGTTTTATAACCTCACCCATTGTGGTCTTGAATTCCATCGCAAGTTTAGGCGAATTTGAATGCAAAATTAGGATTTACTGAAAAAGTCCAGGCAGGGCACCACAGACACCGAACCGTAAGAATTCGAAAATATATGCTAAAAATGCTTTCCCACCAAAACACTTCAATTTTTTAGCATTTTAACAGAAAGTGAAGCATCTGGTTTAAAGACCTTTACAGCAGCCCAACACGAATTTACGGCCAAATTAAAATACACAAGCCCGATCGAAAAATCAGACCGATTGTTTCAAATATTTATCAATTCAGCGGCTTCCAAGACATCGATACCGCAACAACATCTCCTCAACTTATATCAACATAAGATGGGGTCACTTCACACATGACGAGACTTTCAATAGCAGTCCTTGTTTCCGAACAGATTCATGTCGAGATTGGGCAACGTTTCATGACCACCTCGTTGCCTCGACATAATCATAGCTTGTACTTATTCTCTGAGAGTTCTTGTTCTTGTAACCACGCGTCTATGAAAATAAACTCAACCCGTTCGAAAAACGGAAAGGGTTCATCAACGAGGAGATCTGGCGAATTGAGAAGATGATGTGATGATAATGTTTCGAAAAAGATTTACAAAGTTTAGTAATAGAAACGCTCAAAATAAAAAGGGAACATTTGGTAGGGGAGACCGGGGCTGGTTCTAACAGGGGCAGGTATTAACAGGCTGATAGACGCCAAACTATCAGACTGAGAGACAAACAAATAATGATTGTCCTGTTTGTACACAATGCTAAACGTGTCGAGACTCGTCAGCTTAGTCTGCGCCGTCGCAGTAACGAGTTGTGTGTAGTGTGCCCATATGAACAGGTAAACGATCTTTTTTGCGTTTTTATTTTCTTGATTTTCAATCTTAATATAAATTTCAAAGATGTGAAACTTTAACTTATATAAGAAGCGTTTATTCAGCTATGGATGCACTCTAATTTCTTGCTGCTAAATTACGTACTTATTATAGTGCAATGTGTTTTCTGAAAAATTGGGCTTTGGGGTTAGTTTTAACAGAACACCCGGGGTAAGTTCTAACATGTTAACACTTACCCAAATCGCGAGTTAAGTTCCTGTGTTAGGATATTAAGGCTAGAGTTCCATTTTTTTTTAATTACCTGTGATTGTTTTTCAAAGAAGATGTTTATTAAATTTTTTGAGTTTAAGAAAACTGCTATAAAAGCTTAAGTTTTGTTATTTAATTATCTTTAGCATTAAAATATCACTCAGTACTGAATATGATGATACTGATCGTTGTATATTTAATTAATATGAGACTGAAAAAGAATAAAGCTTGATTTTGTAGATTAACTGGTGTTTAATTATTCGCAAAAAGTTCAAATTCGATGATTATCCTTCCTGTTAAAACTTACCCCAGGGCTGTTAGAACCAACCCCAGGCTGGGGTAAGTTTTAACTTGTGAGTTTCTTAGGAAAAAAGCCTTATTATTCAGAATGTAATACGTTTACAATAATTTTAATAATTTCTATTTAAAGTCCTATTAATGACGAATTATATGGCATGTCTGTAACGCAAAAGGTTGGGTAGCTATGAAGTTTTGTTTAAAATTTGTTAGAACCAGCCCCAGTCTCCCCTACTGCGATTTTTAATAGTATGGTGCGAAAAAAGTTTGATGTGCTCACAGGGGGGGCACGTGCCCCCTGTGCCCCCCCTGTAAATACGCCACTGCATACAACAAGTAACTACGGGGCGTTTATATTACATTATTCACGGTTAATGGCGGTAGATACACATTCAGTGTATATTTACTCACTTGTTTGTTCATTTCAGATGTTATCTCAGCCTGATTGCTCAGAAATGAATTGGAGCATACTATTTATGTGTATACTCGGAAGATACAATTTTATTTACGAAATATTGGAAATTAATGTTAATTTAGCACTATTTATGAATACATTTTTGTAGTAGTGGATCATTATTATTATTAAGAAATTTTACATATTTGATCAGTTTCGTTTAAAAAGATTTTGTTGAACAATGATCATTAAGAGTAGGACGGCGTGCGCACTGAGATTGTCAATGCGGCCCGGCAAGATATTAGACTACATTGGGGCTTATATGACCCGTATCGATAGACAAGCACATTTTTCCAAAATGAAATGGAAACTACTTTTGAACTCAAATGAACAGAACTTACGAAAAGAATAGGTATTCGATCAGATTATTATCATCTCCTACTTTCAAGAACATATTCTCAATATTAATTGAATCTCAAATGTTATCAGAAATATTAGAGATTAACATAAGGAGTGGGAGTGGTGATTTAATCCGTGGTGTTCGAATCAAGAAAAATATCTTGGAAGCATATACGGATACTACATGCATTGAATTATAATTTACAGTGTAGCCCATATCGTATTTTTGTCAGAAAAAAAATTTGGAAGTTTATTTCTCGATTTTGTTATATGTATTTTGGGGCGCTGATTCCGAATATCAACTTTGCACCCTAAAAAAGTGCCGGAACATCAAAAAAATTAAGCAAAAACTGCCAAATTTCTTGTTTCTTGCGTATAAAAAGAAAACGGTTCATTTCCCGGAAAAAATATCTTCTACAAAAATAAAGTAAACATTATGTATGTATTTCCTAAATTGCTTTATATCATTTTTTTTTGTCTGACTTGTAGTTTAGAACCTAGAGCATTGCTAAATTTAGGCAATTTTCGCCCAAAGACTAAATCGATACAAAAAAAGTCCCTCAGGTTTCCTTATAGTGTTCTATTTGAATATATTTTTTAGTCGGTGAAACTCGAGATCAAACCCGGTTTTTATATGAAAATTGAATTTTTCCTTGCCTTGCTTTTCACGAATCTCTTCTAAAAAAACGGTTTTCATCTTGTTCTTGTTTCGCGTGTAAACCCAGTAGTTGTTCTATATCTCTTTAGGCAGCAAAAACGTGTTTGGTTGGCCGGTGGATAAGGGAAACGAGTTGCAACAAGCAAAATATTGAGAATCCTGCTGAAACTGTTTGTTAATGATGTAAATAGTAAAATGAAACAAAGAAAAAAGAAAAAAACGAAATTTAGCAATTTTCTAGGGAATGATTGTCTATTTTATTTTTGTAGTAAAACATTTTTTCGGGAAATGCACTGTTTATTTTTTTAGCGCCCCATAATACATTAAGAAAGAGTGAGAAAAAAAGTTCCGCATTTTTTTCAGGGATTGGTACTAAATCGATACGATATTACTGAACTAGTGGTGGTGCTCGGCAAAACACGCTTCTTCCATATTTCTACGAAACTGAGTTATGAATTCCATTCAAAAGTATTTTTCCTGCTCTACACGGTCAGGGCCGCATTTAGCGTCTATGGCGCCCCTGGGCAGTAACTAAATAGCCGCCCTCCGCCACTGGTTAAATTTGAAAGTAGTAGTAGTCGCATACACATGCAAGGCAAAACGTTCGCTGTGGTGTGGTATGTTAGAAGAACATTTAATATTTTTGTGCGAGTGACCGATGTAATTTTGTTTGCTTAACAATATGGTGCTTTCGAGAAATGGGGCCAGGGGAAGGTTCATGGAGTTCGGACCCCTCACGAAATTGTTTAAAAAAGCATTGAAATTCCAATGACGACAACATTAAAACTGAAATGATGCACATCCATTACATCGACTGTAGATTTTCTTCGGAATGTATTCAGAATGTTTTTAAATACCTTTCCACTGTCGGAGATTTTTCTTTATTTTTGAACGTTTTCGAAGTCATGAACGAATAACTTAACCTAAACAACTAAAATTGTTTATTAGCGTCATGTGGTATGATATTTCTGGCAGTGGAGTTTTCGGTTTTTTTTTTTCTAAAATTCGAAAATTTAAATGAAACCGGACTACATCCCAGTTACCTCGAGGCTAATTTTAAGTAGAAAGAAAATAAAGTAGAGATAGAAAACTCAAAAAGGTGTGCTAGCTTTTACTAAATATACGGACACTGGGGCTACCCACACAGAATCCGTGGATTCTCCATGTATGCTGCCTAGGTTACCAATTCTTAGATCAATCTATCCCGGAGACTTGTTTAGTACGAAAGCGAGTTTTTGGCAATATACTATTCCAAAAAATTCGACGGTCGGTCGACGCGAATCAAACTCTCAGAGGAAATGAGCGAACGAGCAGTTTTTGCATGAGAAAGTGGAACAATTTTTTTTTGTAAAAATGGGTTATCTTCTAGATTTTTCAAATTAAAAGTATTGAATTGACATTTAAGCCTGATTTATTCCACTTTTAATTACATGTAAGATTTGTACAATTCAAACGTTTGCCCTAAATTTTAATCATTTATATCCTACAGAGGATACTGATCAGATGAGAGACATATGGCAAATTTTAAATGTCTTCGAACGGTAGCGGAGTGATAAACTTGGGCCGCTCCGGATTTCTGATTATTGTACACCAAAGCTACTCAAGGCTTCCTATTAAAGTGGACACTGAAGTATATGCTAGATCCCTTCGCTTGTTTAAATTAAATCCAATGCGTTACGAAAATACTTTCTACTTCTAGACTCACTGAACTACGCGCCACCAGGTGAATTTCAGTTGAGTTTACTATTAGGCGCCCTGGAATATACCTAACATGAATAAATTAGAAAGATGCAATTAAAATGTGTGTCTAATTATGTCAACTTCTTTTCCAGTTACCAAAATGGTTTTTCACAGAATTTAAAAACAAAGGGATATTTTTCAAAAATTACCGCCCCTCAAAATATGCCGCCCCCGGCAGTTGCCCAGGTTGCCCATATGGGAAATCCAGCCCTGTATACGGTAGGGAAGTCAGTTTTTATAAAAAATACATTCCTTTCGTATTTTTCGATGCTTGTAATTTGCAGTTCGTTGCAAAGCTAGCTTCTTCCACGTAATGGTAGCAATCAAAACTCTTTCCCTACATCCGGTTCGATCAAAACTCTTTTTTTTTGCCATAGCGTCATATCACAAATATCTCCTTCCAGTAAAAATTATTATTATTATTGGAAAAACTTTCATTATCATTAATATTAATAAGTAAGGGTTTATTGTTTTCGTCCCCAGGCATTTTCTTGGATAAAATTGGGCTAAAGACACGATTAACTTGACAGAAAACTATTTACTTTCACGAGGACAAATCAAAACTTGTTCGTTGCAAGTTATAATTCGAATTACGCGGATAAAATTATTATTAAATATCATTTTTCTGCTTTACAAATTTAACTTTGTGCATAGCTTTCGTTTAATTGCAATACGAATATGGTACAATAATTGTTTATGTTGATAGATTTTTTTTTTCGTTTGCTGAAAAATTATAAAAATGGAAGGAGCGAGTTTTGCCACACACCACCTCTAAACAAGCCATGGCTTTATTGTTAGTAAAGAAAATACAATATTTAGTCGACAAAAATCACGTACCTCCGAATTTTCGCCAGGATTGCTGGGGAAGGCCCTCTGATTATGGAGGAATAAAAGTCCTGACCGATAGGGGTCCGCAACTTCGGAACAAAAGAGAGTAAGGGGTATTTTTTGAGTTTTTAGTGATTAATTAAAAGACGGCAAAAGATATAGAAAATGGTCTGAGAGCGGGAAAAAATTTGTCTAAAAAATAAATAAGGGTATTTGCATTTTGCTCCATAAATCTTGAAAAACGTTGTTGAGCCTTGCAATTTAGCGTAAGTAGGTATATTGAATTGAAGATAATTTTAATTTTTAATTGCTGAAAATTGAGTTGCTCCGATCAAGGACCCCATTGTCCCCTCATTTGAATTTTGCAAAACGGAATGTCCATAACTCCCCCAAAGTTGGAGCAAAAGCTAAATATTAGTTTATCACCATAATGGTGATGGTGACCCATCAAATGAAAACTAAGGGCACCTTCCCTACAACACAACTTTGATCCGCCGCGCCGTACTCGTCGCTTTATCAAATAAGTAGTGCGTAGAACTAACTCTTGGTGGGTCACTTTGTATGCGAGGTACTCTTCGGTTTTGAATTAATCGCTAAAAACTTAAAAATAGCCCTCTTTCTTCCTTTTTTACATGTCGCTGAACCCGTATCGGTTCGTATTTTTTTCCTCATAGTCAACAACAATCTTGCAAACATCTTGAGATACATGATTTTTTTCCCTCGATGTTTTTTTTTCTTCTTCGGCTACACATAGCATTATGCTAAAGAAAATATCAATATACATAGACGTTGTTAAAAGTGGTTTACTCGGATAACTCCAACTATGATGTAACGATCGACGTACTGGTTGATCATGCGTTTCTTGTGGCCGCCTTTTGAATTCTTGAACAACGTAACAAGATACCACCGATTTGGTCATTCAGAGTCTGAAGAAACTATATATCCGACCAAGTCGTGAATGGCGGGAATTGTGGAACATTACAAACAAGCTTCCATTGCACTAAAGTGCATGCCGGTTTAGTATAAAATTGTACAAAAACCGAATTGAAATGTATCGCAAGAATTTAGTTGTATGTAATTACATAAATATGGGGTATACTGCCACTATAGTAGCTATAGGTAGGTATGCTGCTACGTTATTATCTATTAGGTGTACAAAGTCAAGTTTTCTAAAAGTCTCCACAAGTTTCATTTACTTAATATTAATAGTCAGTTAATTTTGATACTAATATTTGGTGTTACAGGAATGTAGCCAGATGAGGAGTCCATTGGGTCTGGACCTCCCCCTTCCAAGTGTTTTCCATCGGCTTCGAAATTTCAGGGATGATAATGTAAAAACTGTAATAATGCACACTTCACACTTATAGACTCTGCATCAAAACATGAGTACACATATGGGCCCAAATGTGATTTTTTTTTAAATTCAATTACATAGTTATTTCGAAGATAGGATAACGCCGATTCGTGTCGTTATTTTTTGCTAGTCCAAGTTGCCCGGAATACACCAATGCTCCACCTTGTGTGCACAGGGTCGTGGGTTCGAGTCTCACCGTGAACGAACTCAGTTAACGGTGTTTTTCGAATTCACGACCCATGTGACGGACAATGATATCTCACTCAGATGTTAAACGAGGACCCTTACTGTTGATCTCAACACCTTAACAAAAAAGCAGTTAAAATGTTGGAAATATGCTCCTCTAAGTTGTCCTCTACGGCCATCCTGTACGATACTTCTTTCAAAATTCCTGCTAAAAATATGTGCAAGGAATACAATTGCAGCAAATGAAATCAATCGGCAATTCGATTTCAATTCATTGTGACACTTTTTATATAAAAACGAGACCGAGGCTAATTTCGGGCGCGGCCGAGATTCGAATCTCACATATGTTTTGTGTCATCAATAGAAATACATTTGTGTGAAATTTGGTTTATTTTGGGGCACAAATAAAAAAGTTTTTTTTAGAAGAACCTGATTTGGGGGTTGGGTTTGTATGGCAGCCCCATGACGCCATGGTCCGTTTTGATTCATTCTTGCATATATATTGTGTAATCAATAGAAATACATTTGTGTGAAGTTTGGTTGAAATTGATCCACAAATAAAAAAGTTTTTCTTAGAAAAACTTAATTTGGTTAGTTGGGTTTGTATGGCAGCCCCATGACCCCATGGTTCGATTTGATCCTTTCTTACATATGTTTTGTGTTATCAATAGAAACACATTTGTGTGAAATTTGATTGAAATTGGTACACAAATGAAAAAAGTTTTTCTAAGAAGAACTCAAATTGGGGAGCTAGGTTTGTATGGCAGCCCCATGACCCAGTGATCCAATTTCGGTGATTCAAACACACAAACAGCCTACAACAATAATAAGCACGTGTGCAAAATTTCAGCTCCGTAGCTTTTATAGTGGCCGAGAAAAACGCGCTGCAACAGACGGACAGACGGACAGACAGACAGACAGACGGACATCGTCCAATCGACTCATCTCGTCATGCTGATCATATATGTATACTTTTTATA
This sequence comes from Microchrysa polita, assembly GCA_949715475.1. NCBI lineage: Eukaryota > Metazoa > Arthropoda > Insecta > Diptera > Stratiomyidae > Microchrysa > Microchrysa polita. Next base: position 17,594,202 of record OX454415.1, read on the forward strand.
TGGTCGGAGATGCTTCCTTCAATGCGTTACAAACTTCATGACAAAGTTAATATAGTATAAAAAAAAGTATAAATTAAAATAGCAAAAGTTAACAATTAAATAATAAGCAGACGTAAAAAATAATAAATAATGATAGACAAAACATGGTAAAATCTTCTTCTTCTTCCTTGCCTCGTTCTTTATACCGCTTCATGGTTTCGCGTTGCTCGACCTGCGGTGTAGGCACATCCTCCGTTTTGGCGGTAATATCTCAGCACATGGTAACACGGTTAAATAAATAATAACAAATTAAAAAAAAATATAATTAAAATAAGTGATATAAAAGAAGAAGCAAAGGAAAGTGAAGAAGTGAAGACGAGAATGAAGCACAAATTGAAAACAAGATTATTCTGATTAAATCAATCTTAAACTAGAGCTAACGTATATTACAAAACACTAAACCATCATATTGTTTAATATTGAATAAATTCCCGTATGATCATAATTCATAAAACAGACATTAATTTCTTTAAGAAACTTTGGGAGAAAACGATTTGTTCTAATTGAGAGAGGTAGATTATTAAACAGCCTAGGAGCCGAACACAAGAAAAAATTTGAAAAAACAACTCTTGTACATCGGGGGATGTTTACAAAGAATGCATCATTCAGTCGTTGGTTATAGATATGAGTTTCGAGTATTAAGGTAGCCGCAACGAATGAAAAATAGCTTTAACATTTTAAAGCAGTATAAATGGATTACTGGAAGAATATTTAGTTCTTAGAATAAGGGATAGCTACAATTCAGTTTATTTTTCTTGCAAATTATTCTTATAGCATGCTTTTGAGTTTTAAAGTACCACCCCAACATGCTTAGCCATAAACACTATTTTCGTTTTTTCGATTTTTCACTGAGAGCAGGCTAACCCGTCGACAAATGCGGTCAGTTTACTTTTGAAACTTTGAACAAATAGTGAATTAATAAAGATGAGAAATATAAAAGTGGCCCTAATACCGATCCCTGTGGAACCCCCAAGTCGATCGCTCGAAGCTTACTAAAACTGCTACCGATTTTCACTCGTTGTTTCCTGTCAGCTAAAAAAAAGGGGAGAACCACTTCCACATAAACCCTCTGAAACCAGCATAATAGAGCTTTTTGAGCATCATCTGGTGGTCTACAGAGTCGAATGCTTTTGTAATGTCTACAAACAAGGCCCCAGAAAGATTGCCTTTATTTCATTAATTTATTCATTAATTCACGGTTTTGTGAAATTGGTGTAAAAAGTGTTTCTTAGAAGAACCAAAATGGGGGGTTGCATTTGTATGGCAGCCCCATGACCCTATGGTCCGATTTGATCCATTCTTACATATGTTTTGTGTCATCCATATACATTTATGTGAAATTTCGTTAAAATTGGTACACAAATCAAAAAATTTTTCTTAAAAGAACCTAACTTGGGGTTTAGGTTTGAATGGCAGCCCCATTGTCGGATTTGATCCGTTCTTACATATATTTTGTGTTATCAATAGAAACACATTTATATGTTGAATTTAGTTGAAATTGATGCACAAATAGAAAAGTTTTTCTTATAAGGACCTAACTTGGGGGGTTAGGTTTGTATGGCAGCCCCATGACCCCATTGTCCGATTTTACTGATTCAAACTTTCAAACTGCCTGCAGCAAAAAGAGGCATTTGTGCAAAATTTTAGCATCATAGCTTTTTTTTAGCTTCCTTCAATGCGTTACAAACTTCATGACAAAGTTAATATACCATTTCATTCTATGGGAGAAGGGTATAAAAATAACAGGCGTGACAGTCCAACATTGGACTAAGGCCGCAGATGTGTTAGTAACATCCAATTTCCAAGATCGTGAACTGCTTTTTTTGTGGAGGTGTTGAGATCAACAGCAGTGTAATTTATCCCCATAAATGGGTACTTTGTTTAACATCTGAATGGGATCATAGTCCGCCACATGGGTCGTATGAGTTCGAAAAACACCATAAACTGAATTCGTTCACGATGAGTCTGACCCTGACCCTGTGCACTGAACTGAAGGTGCGCGCACTAACAACTACACCAGCCAGACTACATCATTTTTATACAATTCAAAAAATATGTCTGTAATTTATTAAGATAAATTAGTTTTTTGATATGTATTTTGTTTCATTACGGAAACTTCTTGAGAAGCTGGGTGCGTCGACGGCTACCGTGTGTGTGGAATATACACTCCCAATCAATAGGATAGTTCCACTTGAAAAATGGCTGTATCTCGGTAAGTGATAACGGTATTTTCTTCAAACTTGGTGACAATATTTTCATTAGCCTGCTTGTTCTTTCAATAATAGACGGTCTCAAATCCGGAGTCTCGTTAGCATTTTCTTACGAGAATTCTTAAAAACAGTACACATGGTGAAGTCAATAGGATAGTTCCAGTGGAAATAAAACATCAAATAATGGTACGAATGGATAATTTTACTTCGAAAAATGTAGCTGGTAATAAGAAGAACTTTATTTAAGTAATTTGAGCTCAAAAAGTTAATCTGGGATAGAATTGTATAGGTTTTTAACGGTAAATTAAGCTGATTTCGTCCCAAGCTCCTCTGAACGTTCGCCAAAGAGCTTCAGTGTTCTTAAACTATCGTCTAACGGCATAGATCTTCCTTGTCTTTCATTCCCACATATTTTTGATGATATTTAAATCTAGGAAGTATAAAGGTCATTCCATAACCTTGATTAGTTGGTCTTGAAATCAATCTTTTATCAGCCTTGCATCGTAATTGGTGTCATTATCTTGTTAAAATCTTATAGGAACGGCATGGAAAATGTCGGAATTTTTAGGCAATAAATTGGGAAGAATATCTTTAAAAGCCTGGGTACTGTAAATACCCCTAATTTAAAAATGCTCAATAGTTTCATACCAAGATATTCAACCCCAATATAGAAACTGTATGGATTGGTGAAACGCGTTATTTTTACTGACGGAAAAGATTAAATCTCACCGGTTCAGACGGATTTAGGTATTATTTCTACGATTTGAGCAAAAAGAAATTAATTTTGTAAGAAAATACCGTTATCACTTACCGAGATACAGCCATTTTACAAGTGGAACTATCCTATTGATTGGGAGTGTATCTACATAATGTGTATAATGTAATGCAGGTGACTTCATATAGAAACAATCAATTTACAGACCCTCTAATATGAAAACTCAGTTTTTAGTTCTTAAGTTTTAGTTTTTTAATTAAATAAACACCGACTTTCTGTCTTTAATTCTTTTACTTTTTTTGTTCTGCTCTGCACACTTAAAGGCCCTAGATATTGCATAGGTCCATTAATTGTACTAAACTTCCATAGTATTTCAACTCAACTAATTGTGCATAATATTTTTTAGGTAAAAAAATATGTTGGTATCAATTAAAAAATACTTTTACATGCTAAAAAAAATCTGATATTTAGGTAAAATTAAGTCATTCATGCATGTAAACTAGAAAGTTAATTAAACCCATTCAGACGTCGATGTATGTACGCGTATACTTATCTTTTCTGACACTTACTTATGTTGTGTCGTAACTTTTTAATGTTAATATACTGTCTTGTTGTAATATAATTAAACTGAAAACATATTTAGTAGACATAAGTAAATTAAAAAGTCCATTAAAAAGATTTATACAATTTGATGAAAGTTCGCCTCAAGTGTAATTCGAGGTGTTTCGTAAAGTAAAAAAAAATGTATAATGTACATATTCCAAATAAATACATTTTAAAATTTGCTAATTTACATACATTTTAAAAGTTTGTTTAGTTCCCTCTACTTTTGATTTTGATAATTAAAAATATCCCTAAATATTTATTCATGTTTGCCTTGCTAAATACTTCAGCCGCACAAGAAATTGCAAGCAAACTTACTAAATACATATTGCATCAACTGAAACCTTTCAGCCAGTTAAGTTACACTCTCTCGTAGATGAACTGCACAGCCTCGCACATGCATTTAGCATTTACAGATGCAGTTGCTAAGAAAAATCTGTGTACGATATACCAAACCCGGTATCTTTGTACAGTCGCTATTATTTGCAATTGCAATTTTCCAACCGATGTAAAGTTCATACATATTTACTAAGTGTATTTGCAGTAGTGTGTACTCGCGTACATACTTGTACACAAATAAACGGCGGGCAATCTACGAATATTGTACGAGTATGTAGCGAAATAAACATTTTCTTTGGTGGTTACAGATTTATACCTAAATCTGCATGTATGCATCTGGTTATTTTACAGACTTTTTAGCACATATTCGTACGAATGCGACTTGTGCAACAAATAAAACTCATAATAATACTGCACGTACATACTCGTAGTTCGTAGACGTATTTGCGGTTTTCAGTAACTGAAATAAATCTGTGAAAATGCATCACAGCAGCTGAGTGGTACCTACCTGAAAATTAAATAAATTTTTCTTTAATGGTTTCCTTACGCAAGTATAACTGACTTTCCTTGAAACATTTTTGGCCATCTATTTTTATAATCATGACCATGTTGTGCTGCTTTATAGAGCATTCCCTCTTGAAATTGTCGTTTTATATTCTTTTTTTATGAGCATTTATGTAGGTACATTAAGTTTTTAATTAAATTTTCATGCTTTTTATACAATTTCGCCAATGTTTTTTTTTAATGTTACATTCTAAAAATTTAATAAAAACAATGGTATTGCAGCCAATCATTAAATATCTTGCGACCTTAGAAAAAGCATAGTAACCCATGCCATGCGTTAGTCCAGAATGACTATGTGATCACACAATCCATATGTGTTTGACTCCAAATTTATTACACTACACTCCACGAAATAATTCAAACGTCAAAATATTGTCGATGCAATTATTAACCCTTCTGTCGTCGCCTACGAGCTCTTATGCCTAAGGTGTAGCTGAATTTTCTGTGAAATCAATCTTAATTTTTGAAGAGGTTTAATTTTGGATCTTGAAACAATTTACATACTATGTCTTACGATGATGCGCCGTTTTTTCGTTTCTTTAGATTTAGTTTATATTTCGCCGAACGTTTGAACGCATTTGTGGCCGTCGGTTCCGTTGAAATATATATGGAAAGGGGTGGAAAATATTGTTGAACGATATTTTTCATCAAAATATAGTACCAATGGTCTGTCTGGATCTATACACCAACAGAAGGGTTAAATATCATGTTGGCATTTTAAGAGAGTAATAAATATAACGCGGATTTTATATTCTCAATTGTAAACAAAAATTGACGTTTGAATAAAATTTTCACGCATACTATGAACTGCCAATAGTGTGAAAACGGTGCCATTTTTATTTTCTGATGGCCACTCTGGACTAACGCATGGTATGGGTTACTATGCTTTTTCTAAGCAATGTCCAATGAATAGTACAAAACTCTATAATAATATGAAAATGATTAAATTTGTTTCATGAAGATAAATATTTTCATCTTGTAAGACATTACTGCGATAATACAAAAATAGTTTAAGGAAAGTACCTCTATAAAGGATATTAGGAGGTTTTTAATGTTTGGAGTGGCAAATTAATTTTTAATGAACATCAATGAAAACGAGAAGTAGCATACACAGATTAAGAACATAGCAACACCTCCTTCACATCCAAATTCCTCAGGAATTCCTTCCATATTCATGATTATTATAACATTTATTCATGTCATATTTAAATACACATCTGCAGTATGACGAATGTGTGAAATAGCTGATTCCGTTGCACAAATAACATACTATAATGGCGTTCGTGAAATCGAAACCTTCTCTAGAAATTAGCACTCGTTTGCAAGATTCAAGTAAATTAAATAATATTCTTGACATTATTCGAAATTATTATATTGCGAGAAATAAGTAGGTAGGTACAAATAGCTAATGTGTAGAGATGAAAAATGAATTCAGTGATTATTGTATAGTTAAATAAATATTGAAATTATAGTATTTCGCTGCGCTGGCCGTGACGATATTGACTAAACTATTTGATACATTTGATAACAAACGTTTCAAATGATATTATTGATGTTTTACACTCTTGTTTCTTAGAAGACAACAACCAGCCCTGAGGCCTGAGTACCGATGTTCAAAAGGGGCGCCACGATTTTGATTGTCAAATTTATTATTTATTTGACAATGCTAGATGCTGTCAGTGATGTAACGTTTCTTTGATTTATTATATTCGGGATCGAAATGGGGACCCCTACTGCGTTTAATTTTCAACTATCAAACACTTCTAAAACCACTTCTTTTTTCCGATAATAATTGCCAAAATTTCCTACTACACCCTGTAGAAGCAGAAACAAATCATGAGACTTCAGTAAATCTATCTATAGAATAAATTTTACAGGATTTGCCATACAATAATTTTCCAAGACTATGTACCCCAAATATAAGATTCCAATCACTATCGGCTTTTTTATCGGTCCTGTCAATGCGATTGGTCTGCAACTGTGCAACTTTTTACGCTTATTTACCAATATTTGTGAAAAATCTTTAAAAAAAATGTCACAAGTTGGAATCTTTTTAAAGCTGAAAATTCTTATTCCAACTGGAGAAAAATCCATTTCAGCCATACACCCAGAAAAAAACGTGTAATAAAACCAATGAAATTTTTACTTTATTTCTAGTAAACAGAAAATGTCTTTAAACGTATGAAGTTTGAATATAATTAATTAGAAATGACATTGGGTCAAATAAACTTTCATAGAATTTATGATTTCAGTAGTAAGAATTATAACATGCCCACATAGTACTAATGCAACAAATGACTTAGAATGAAGTAAATCAAATTCATGGGAACTATGTTTATTTTGTATAAACATTTTAAGTTTATTGTGCACCGCGTATCAAGTACATAGTTAAGATTTTAGAAACGTTGACAGCATTCCACATCTAGTCTCATGGCAATGTGAACGGTCTGGCACGCAGGCCGACCTGATTCGAATCCAAGTTTCGCTATAAGGTTTTTTATGAATAGAAAAATATAAAAAATTGAAATAAAATTAAATCACAATAAAAAAAATAAATAAAAAATATTCTTTTCTATTTTTTTAATAAAATTCAATGAAATTTTTACATAGAATCGAGATGAACATTCTCATCGTTCTAATCGAATATTCACTTGATATTTTCAATGATATTTCTATCATTGTCCCAAAAAAGGCTATTTCATCGGCTCCAAATCATAGCCAAAATTGCATACTTCCTATGTAATTTTTCTTTAATAAAAGTATTTTTTTCTGGGTGTAGCCATGCATCAGAATGACAACGTTATCGTTATGAGTGACTTCACTATACTGTTAATTTGTAGAAGAAAATTAAGACGCTAGTGGCAAAAGGATTCGAGATTTACTAATGTGTCAACAATTAGTTGGTAATTGTAAATCGAGTTTAAATTAATTACAACAAATGTTGGTAGACTATGATTTTGATTAGGTCGATTTTTGCCGACTAGATTTTTTGCTTTGAGTAGATTTTAACTTTCGTACCAAAGCCGTTTGTTAATGGATTAAGACACATCTTCTGTTTAATTTATAAAAAAATCAATAATTTTTGCATTAGCTTTCAATATTATTCGGTAGGCAGAAGCGCAGAAGTTCTGCCAAAAGGATCTTAATTTTTTTTTCAGTGCGAACAGAGTAATAGCACCCACATAATCAGTTTTTTTTCGGATTGCTTTTTTTTTTTGTATTATTTGAATAAATATTTAAGAGTCAAGGCTTTTTTTGCATTAATAAGACAAACTTATAATTATTGTAAAGGCTACGCAGTTCTTTCAGTGCAAGACTATAAAATATTCCTCGTAGTTCTCGCCTTAAGCTACCACAAGGCAAACCAAAAACGTTGCGTAAGACCGCACCACGAAGAATCAATTTTCATCCTAACTTGTTTCACTACTTTAAGTGAAGCGATGCAGAGCCGAAAAGTGCTACCTGTCATTTGCTCCATTTGCATGGATTCTAATTTTGCATATAGACTATTCAGGGAATAAAGGGTGTAAGTGGTGAAAAATTCTTATAACAATTCCAGTGAAATTGAAGTGAGATTGCACTTTTCTGCTTCGCTGAATGCATAACGTATCTAGTTTCAATACTCCAATGACCAAAGAATCCACAGAAAGATTATTTTCAACTACATTCCCAAAAAATTGCGACTCCTCGTCACTATGTTCGATGAGATTGGATATAAGATATATTCGATTTAGTACAAATCATCGGGAAACGCTCATCTTAGCCAGCTAACCGCCGTTTATAATTTCTAGTAGATAAAACATATACAACCAACAAATATAGCAAAGTCCTTAAATATTGATAAAAATGAATCATAAAAAATGGCATGACATGGTACACGGACGACGAATTTGAAGCGGAACATGGAACTGACCTCGTGTTTAAGAATCCAGCACCATCTTGATCGCCACTGTCTCTTGGCCCAACTTTTTTCAACCCAAGATCAACGGCAATCGAGCGCGTAAGAACACTTTTTAGAGTTTTTTAGAATTTTTTTTTTCCAAAAAACCCTTATAATATCGATTTGTATCCGTCCGTCCGTCCGTCTGTTCACTAGATAACTCGCGAACGGCTCAACTGATCAACATGAAATTTGGTAGGTGTAGAATGGTTACAGTCTTTGGCACGAATACCTTAGAAGTTGCTAGTATGAAGATAACAGGGTGTCCCCTAAGGGGTGAAAAGTCGACTTTTTTATTGTTTTTTTTGGAGGTGTGCGTGCGGGTAATCTAATCAAAAGGTATACGACGAACACATTTCATTCAGTTGCGTTGTCCCGGTTTCGAGTAACGGCAACAGAGTCAAGGGTGATTAAAGTAGAGTTTACGGTACCCCCCTCCATTTTTCTAAACCGCTTTAGGTACGGATATGCAATTTTTTACAAATATTGGTTAGTGTGAGCATATATACGTTAAATACTAAGCATGTTGATATTTGCTAAGAAGAAGTATATTTTTGAAAATCGAGTTTGTGCGTGTGTAGCTCCTCGTAGGATTGTAAATCTGAAAATAACATAAGAAATATATGTCCAAATTTTCATTCGGATATCTTTATCCAGCCCGGAAATAAAGCAAACCAAATATTTGGTAAGGGCGTCTCGCATTGCCAGGCTAGCGACTGTTTACTAAATATCTCGTTATGGGCTCAACCGATCGACATCAAATTTGGTAGAAATGAATAAAATCAAATTCTACTTGTTACGAATAGCTTTAGAGTTTTTAGGGCTAAGTCAACAGGGTGTCCCGGGATAGGTGCAAAAGTCAACTTTTTTATTATTCATCGGAGAGAGGTGTGTTGGTAGTCATATCAAAGGGCTCATCGAAGACATTTCCTATAATATATATATATAACGGTATAACGGTAACGGAGTTAGAGCTATGAAATTCAGTTTTTCATATCTGTAACCTTATTCTTAGAGGGCTCATAGACTCAGCGATTAATTGGACAATCAAAGCTCACTTCTGTGGAGAAAGCACATTTTCTATGGAAAATGTTAATTTTCTCTTGCGAATTCGATAGTGGAACCTAAAAAATGTGCCTTCTCCACAGAAGTGAGCTTTGATTGTCCAATTAATCGCTGAGTCTATGGGCGCTCTTAGGATTGCAATTCGAGATCTACAATTCTGTAGAAATGATGAATCAAAAATGTCTGTAGATTTGCCGTTCAGTAACTTTATCGAAACCGGAAAAATATTTAGTTTTACCGACTGAATTAAAATGATTTTAAGTTTATTTCTGATTTATTACTCAAAAAGGATAATATGAGCCGTTCTATTTGAAAGTGGTACAAGTCCATTTAGTAATGTTTTGAGATATTGAAGGATTTGCGTTTTGATCAAATATAAAGTCATAGTAGAAATTTATTAATGAAATTGTGTTTGAAACATGAGAAAACACTTTGAACTTTATCCATTTAAATTTGTTTATGAAAATAGTTTGCCAGGGAGTGTAGGGGAGAAGGGGTAACACGCCTATTTTGCATTTCTTGAATTATTTTGCAAACGATAAAAGTTACAGCAAAATCATGTAAGTGAGAATTAAAGTACAGATAATTTCCTTTATAATGGTGTATGACACCCATGCAAAATTATACCCTAGACCAAAAAAAAAACACATTTTTAATGAAGTTTTCAATTTTCATCTTTTTGGCTGCAAAAATTGCAGTAACGTCACTAATTTACGTAAAAATAGTATTTAGAGAGTTTTAGCGAGCAGTTGTGGTGTGGGAATTGACCTTGTACGTCTCGGAATAGGTAGTGATAAGGTTATGATTAGAGGTACGGAAATTTTGTTTTTAGAAATAGATGCGAATTTCGGCAAAAATTAATCATTTTTGAGAATAGAGCAACATGTTCTAAATTGTCCTTTTTCGCGAAAAGTTAATTTTCTTCCAAAATTATTCAATTTTGGAAGATTTTTTTGTCATTTGAGATTGATTATTGAGAATAGAGATATTCGTTAAAGCAGGGAGTTCGCAGAACACCGAGCACGATTTCTTACCAAACATCGAGCAAGGTTTATTCGGAGGTTTGATGAATGAACTTTGTTTTCTGCAATGCGATTTTCGTAGCAAAAGATTTTATCGTTGTTCGGTGAGCCCCGAAGTTTAAATGAAAAATACGTAAAAATCGCAGCAATAATATTTATATCCGATTGAAATAATTTATATTACCGAGTGTTATGTGGCTGTCAGTTAACGTTAAAGCAACATTTATCTCTTATTGTAACGTAGGAAGAAGTTAATTAAAAAATTGATTCCTCATTTCCCAACACAGTTGGATAAGCATTAGGTAATTTCAGAAAACTACACTTTTGAATTACCATTTCTTTCTTTTTCAGTAAATATTAAAAGAATGAAACTAATTTTTGGTATTGAGAAATATATTCTTTCCGAGAAAATTTCTTCCATTCTTTTGTTATTTAAATAAAAAGAAATAAAACCTCAAAAGTGTAGTATTCTGAAATTACATAATATTTTATCTTAAAGTGTCGGAAAATTGAATATGTGGAAATGTATCTATGTATACTAATCACAACAAAATAAGGGCCACGGCATCTAACCAGGACCAGTTTCTCCCGTTAGCGCACAGGCCACGAGCTTATTATGGTTACTATTAGACTTACCACAGTGTCGTTAATGATAACGTTGAAAAATAATGCGTGTCTTGTCTTTAAGCAAAGGATAGTCTTAAAGCATAAAAACGTAAGTGGCCCTTATCTTGTTGTGAGCAGTATTTATACATTTTATAAGAAAGGCCCAAAACTGTGTTATTTCCTCTAGTGTTTAAATAAAGAGAATTCCTAGATAAACGCATAAAATTAATTGGAATCACTATAATTGGTAAAGCTTCTTCGTTATGTGTCGAAAATAAAAAAGTTGGGGCATATCCTTTTTAGGGTTTTTTCGAAAAAAAATTTTTTCAAAAAACCCTTATGAAATCGATTTCGTTCGTCCGTCTGTCCGTCCGTCTGTTCGCTAAATAACTCGCGAACGGATCAACCGATTGTCATAAAATTTAGTAGGAATGTGTAGAATGGTTACAGTCTTTGGCACATATACCTTAGAAGTTGGTAGGAAGAAGATAACAGGGTGTCCCGCCTTTTTTAGTTTTTATCGGAGATTGACGTATGGGTATTTAAATCAAAGATCTAAACGAATAAATCTCACATCAGTTAAAATTTTCCAGTTAAAAAAGTTAATGGCGTTCAAAGTTAAACTTCCTTTTCGACCTCTGTTTTTCTAAACCGTTATAGGGATCGATATGAAACTTTGCACAAAGATTGGTCAGTATGGCATTATATACGTTAAATATTAAGACTGTTGACTTTTGCTAAGAAAAAGTAAATAACAGTAAATTTGGAAAATTTCAATTTGTTTGTGTGTAGCCCCTCTCAGGTTTCCAAATATGAAAATTCTGCTAAGGGTTTTTATAAAATTAAATAGGGGATATGTCTACGAATTTTCATTTGAATAACTGTATCCAAACCGCAAATATAGCTAAGTAAGTATTTAGAAAGGGCCTTTCACAATGCAAGGATTTCTTCAATGCATATCTTTTAACTTGATAAAACAATGAACATGAAATTTGGCGGAAATGCATAGAATGGTAATAGTGTTTGCCACAAATATTTTTAAAGTTTGTAGGACCAAGTTAACTGGGTGTACTCATAGGAAAGCTTGTGTGGGCTCTTATGTCAGGGGACATAATGGAATCATTTCATATAAGTTGCCTTTCCTTGATTAATAAAACAGTAACAGTAGATTTTCAGCTACTAATTCAGTTCATATGTAAAGCCAAGCCATCCTTAAGTTTGCCTGAGTTTCTTTTTGCTCAAAGGCCATCAGAAATCTTAAATCGAAAAATGCCTGTAGTTTGCACAATTCTTATCTATTGCTTATAAAATATACGTACAAAAAATATTCACTATGCATGGAAATTCTGAAAAACCCTCGTATTGCAGGCGTAGCCCTCTGTACGCCGGTATTTTTTTAAATGGACTCTACATTTCAATCGTTGCAACTCACATCGATCTGAGCTGAATTGCAAGAAAATTTTTGGTTTTTAAGTACCTAAGCTCTTACGTTAAATACAACATGTCCTAGACTGTCAAAAAAAAACAATGCCTTAGAAATTAATGGTTAAAGGTCGATCCACACTTTTCAGTCATCAGTCTCAGCCACAGTAATTTTCCATTCAAGTTGATAGTTTTTCAGTTAATTAATTAACTGACAATCTTTCAACTTGTATGGAAAATGACTCTGACCTATGCAGGGCCGGCTCTACTATATGTGCAGACTGTGCACTTGAACAGGGCGCCAACCGAAAGGGGCGCCAAATTCATTATGCCTTTAAGATGAAGACTTCCTTTAATGACAACTGCATGATGATCACATCAATTCTCTTCTCTGTTGTATAGCATTTATTTATACATATTTATATTGATTGATACACGTCGTCCACGTATTGTATATATTAAACGAACTAGGACTGATTCTATCATTATCTAAGGGTGTGTTTTCCCAAACATCCGCTGCAATCGCGACTCAATAAATTGCATAGAATTTCCACTAACAACAAAACTCAATTCGCATGCTAATCGTATTCCATTTGACCGACCCATCGACGCAGTCGCGACTCGTGAAACCTTGAAAGACACATCTTCAAACTTTTCCGCATTGTATCTACACGAGAGGAAGAGCGAGAGACGTGTTTTCATCCTTCCGCATCACTGCAAACATGCTCCAATTAATCCATACACTTTATATGCGGGATGGGCGCCCTATGGGCGCTAAATTTCATAGATTGTATGCTTGGTAGAAGTGAAGAGTTGTGCATTTCAGAAATTGTGCACATAAGAAATTGTTGTAGCGTACACCCATATATTCTGCAAAAGAGGGGAACAGCTGCTTTGCAGGCTCGTTGTAGGTGAGATGCTGAGATGTGCTTATTCACTTGATGGCTCATTCTCGTAGTCTCAGCTCGTAGTACATGTTTCAATTGTATGAGAGTGGGCGTAAAATGTTCTATGCAATCCATATTTAGCGCTACGATTTTTTCAATGAAAATGAATGCTTATGGTCGTGGAATATGCGGAAAATGCAGTGGAATTCCATACGTTACAATCCGAAAATGGTTTCATAGTTTTTCTCTGCAATTTTATATTTTTTTTCCATTTCCCGCTCATTTCATCGTGAAAATATCTAATGACCGGGAAATCGAAAAATACTTAAAATGACCGAGAAAAATGATGGGACCATTTTCGGATTTAGCTTATGGAATTCCCCAGCACTTCCCACATTCCAGTAAGTAAGCATACATTTCCATTGAAAAAATCGCAGCGGACAAAAATTTCACTCTCGGGGCCTATTCTGCGCTTTAGATTTGAATTAAACTTCCCCTGCGGTGCGGACAACGGTCAGTTTCATTTTCGGTGGCAACGGTTTTTATCGTATTCTGCGTTTTAAAATGAAAAGTGAACCATGTTAGGTAGGAATTTCAAAAGAAAGTTGTCAGGAGTGGATAATATGAACGATTATTTTGCAAAACATATTTAGACCTCGTATATTTTCTTAAAAATGACGTTTCTATCGAATTCTGACATCAAACACAGCTCAATTCCGCTGCCGGCCATAGTATCGTTACACAATTTGACGATCGAATGAGCACCGGCTCTAAGAATTACTATTTTATCACAAAATCTAGTGATCGGTCCAGGGACGTAGCCAGGATTTTGTTTCGGGAGGGGTCCAAATATTGCCCCCGTACTATTTTTTTGTTTTCTATAAATTTGATGAAAACGATTCTAACCTTTAAATTTAAATTATGGTCTGTGTTATTAGGTTAATTTTAACAGGGTAGTACACCAATTACTCAAGATTCCATGTGTCCCGAAAGAAATTAAGGGGAAGTCCTTTTCGAAATGATCGGTGTGATTTTGTAAAATACGTGTTACTGGAGTTCTTTTGCTAGAACGGTACAGTATTTAATAGCAAAGATTCTAAATGAAAAACTCCTTGTGTAGTTCTTATTTTCATATTTTCCTTTCACAATTTCTCGGTCTACCCCTCCCGTTGTTGCGCCACTGTCTCCAACTAATAATGGGCCAATTATTGATTGTGACTGCATGTTTCACAATGTTGGTCATAAGCATGATTTAAATGCCGAGTTTCCCTGACACCAATGTGGTATAAAGTTGTATTTGGCTCGCATTTAAGGCCTTGATACTTCCACAATACACCACCGTCAAACTTATATAGTTTAAGCTTACTGTATTCGGAATGTGGCGAGGCTACAATATATTTTTTCTATCTATGGTTGTTTTTTTTTATTAAGGAATCGTGAGTAGAAATCTGGGATTCGAACTTAAGTACGTGGCATTTGGGCTGGAATGGGGAGCACAGAGAGTAAAAGCAGGTCATATCCACCTAAAGAGAGATGTCTGGCCACCCTATCCCATGCACATCTTCAAATGACTAATACATATATTAATTTAGCCATAGGTGTAAGCTGGAAATCTCGACTATGTTGCATTCTGGATTTTCTAGCAATGATCAGCCTAACTTTTGTTCATCGCGTTCTGAAATTATTTCTTAGCAACATTTAGGATCTCAGCAGCGAAAAGTTCAAAACACCAAACTCTTAGGCAAATTAGGATAAGTAATAACGGGAATTCTGTACCGAATGCGAATAGTAATTTTCTACACATAATTAGTAGTGTTCAGCCGCATCACTGCTAGCGGCACTTTCAACTAAGCTAACAATTTGAAAATATTGATTAAACTCTGAAATCGACTGCTATTTAGGTGAATGAGTAATGATGTCTGAAAAAATGGCGGAGCTAAGAAGACGTCAATCTTTTTCAAAATTATGTTATCAAAACGCTGACTCCGATTATTTCTGCAAACATTTCGGGAGGGGTCCGGACCCCCTGGACCCCTCCCCTGCCTACGTGCCTGGATCGGTCGCACTGAAAGTCATCTTTCATACAAATTCAAAGTGTCAGTCATACAGCCACAAAGCTCGTATGGAAAATGACCATGGCATATTACTACATTCCATTCCTGATTAATATATAGAAGGGCGACTTTTTAGTAAATGAACAGGGCGCCATAATACCTAGGACCGGCGCTGGACCTATGACTGAAAAGTGTGGATCGACCTTAAAGAGTTGGTCAAATATAATCTCAGCTGTTGTAAATCAAGCTGAAGCTCAACCTGGTGTTGTTTTGCCGGAAACAACACCACCAAATAATCTCACCTATTTCATATTGCATAACATATCTCCGAATTTCCGATTGATTTTTTATTTTATCATAATTTGGTTTGTTAGGGACACAGACAATTTTTAATTTCTCGGTATAATTTATTCTGTTGCTGCAAAGAGAAAAGCGTTATGACATTCTTGGCAAAGAAAATATAAAAAAAAACTATTCCCTATCCAGGAGATTTACCGGACAAAGAAAAGAGCCCCATAAATAAAATTTGAACCCTAAATTAGGGAGCGATCATCAAAACTAATTACATAATATCAAATGTTAACTAAACTTAAAAATATTCCTTACAAAGTGACAACTGGTGGTAAATTAAAGTTCAAATCATAAAAAAAAAGCAGCGACCGTTTTCTAGTGTTATTATCGAAAGTGGACTTGTACCATTTTCAAATAAAACATTTGAGGAATAAGATTTTTCAGAAAATTTGAACTCATTATTTGGGCGTGTTATTCCACATAGATTGGTATGATATTTTAGTTATAGTTAGTGCATATTAAGATATATTTAAAAATGGCGTTAACTCATTTTCGTCAAAAATGGACTTGTACCACTTTCAAATAAACCGGCTCATATACATCAAGTATTTCTAACGCATTAAAATTCTAAATTTTAATTAAACTGCGAGACACTTACATTGTTCTGTACGCTGTTATCTGTATAGAGTAGCCAGTAAGGTATTCTAATAGAAAAATGTGTCACGAAAACGTACTATACGTACTGTGTCAATGTTGTTCAGCATTTTTGTCAGCTGTAATAATAAATGTTTGTTTTCTCTTAAAAAAACGTTTTTAAGGTACTGGCTGTACAATGTAAATTCTACCAGAGCAAACCCGTTGCTACAAAAATTAAGAGCTGCTGAATGGTAGTCTGCTGAGCTCTAGAAAAAGCAGTTAAAATCTACAAAATTGAATGTCACTAAGAAATCTGCGGCCTCGGTCTAATGTTGGACTGTTATTATTATTTTTTGTTATTTAAGTGAAATTTTTACCAACAGAAATTAGCGATAAATTATTCGAATGAGCAACTGGGAAAGTTTCTCTCCCCACGTCCCAGTCACACGCTAATCGATCCATTTGCGATGTAGCAGAAATGTTTTCTACATAGCCATAGATTCGAATGGCGAAATGAAACATGTCAGTTGGTGTAACCAATGGTCCCTATCAACAGCAGCTACATATGAGGCCGACCAATCACCGAAAAGCTCGAAGACCGATAAATGGGCCTGTCTACACGGGGACCAAAAACGCGAGAACAAAACCGGTTTTTATATGAAAATTTAATTTCTCATTGCCTTGCTCCTCGCGAATCTCTTCTAAAAACCGGTTTTTCATCTTGTTCTTCTTCCGCGTTTAGACAGGCGCAATGGATTGGTAGTTCCATGTTCAAAGACGTTCGCCTGATCCCGCACACACAGAGAGTCCGAATCCATTTTTTTTAGTTCTTCGTTCTGTCAAAATCGTAGATTTTCTTGGATTTTGACAGAAGGAAGAATCTAAGAAATGCATCGGAATCTTCGTGTGTATGCGGCCTGATAAAGATAAAGTGTCGTATTTTCGGCAACAAGAAAAGGCTGAAAATAGTGAAATACCTCCATCCGACAAAATATAGTTTTTTTTTATATTTCCAACCTGCCAGCTGTTTGCTCTCGCAACAGCTGCCCGAAAAAGTATCAAGTCCATTCAGCTAACACAAACTTATCAACTTTAAAAGTTCATTAGGTGCGGCTATGTAGCATAATTCCAATATTTATTCGCTGAATGCAGCCATTAAGTACACAATTTTTACGAGCTCCAGTTAATAGATTTATCTTCTTATTTACTTTTAGTGATAACAGGATCAACAGATGGCATTGGGAAGGAATATTGCTATGAACTGGCATCAAAAGGGATGAATATTGTTCTCATCTCCCGAAATAAGGACAAATTGGTGAATGTTGCAAACGATCTAGGTCAGTAATCGTTACTCATATTTAGGGCCGATGACTCGTACATCTTATCCAGTGGTTAGTGTTATCGTACAGTCAAGACGCACACCATTTTCTGAAAGCTTTTACATAATATTGAATATTTGTTTACTTTGCATAGTTACGCCATATTTAGCTTGCTTAAGCCATTATATGAAGTTGCGTGATGGTTTTTTTTTCGATTCGAGATGATGGTGTAACTAAGCAAAATATGGTGTAACTATGCAAACATTCATTTCAATATAATGTACAAGCTTTAGGAAATTGGTTTGCGTCTTGTCTATATAATTAAACTAACCACTAGATAAGATCTACGCGTAATCGGGACTTAGTAAAATTTCACAAAAATTAATTATTTTTATTTTTTTAGAAAACATATACAAAGTGAAGACGAAATGCATCGTTGCCGATTTTAGCAAGGACAGATCCATTTATGATCACATATGGAGAGAATTGCAAGGAATTCCTGTGGGTATTTTAGGTATGTCAAATGAGGATATTTAACACATTAACATGTTAGCAACTACACCAACTAGACTACGGTGGTGTAGTGGTTAGCGCCCTCGACTTCAAACTCACGGCCACAGAGCACCGCAAGATAAGACTAACCAACCGAAAAGATGTACGAAAAATTGGCCTTATGTGAATGAGTGCGTGAGTATGTTACTCGTAGACGTAAACAGGGAGAAACATTTAGCTTAGAATGGAGATACAAACGAGAACATACGTAAGTCTAAATGAATATGCTTCAACTCTAAATGAGAACAACTAACTAAGAAATAAAATAAAATAACTTAGCGCAATGGTCCCATATTCGAGATGAGTTATCCTCATTTATTTATTTTTGTTTAGTTCAAAACACAAGGACAAAAAGTATATTGCGCGGATTTACAAAGACAATCATTAATCTCCAAAGAAATAAGTCATGATTTACCTATAGTTATGTACGTACATTTTCCAAAAAAAGTACATAAATGTTATTATTCATTAACTATAATACCAGTTTAAAATAATTGTACAAAAGCGACACCATCAACGTTCAATGACGGTAAATAATTATGAGCATAATCATTCATAAAATCACGTATCATGTCAATGTCGGTATTACAATTTGCCTGTTGGCTCACGAAGTACGAGCATTGCAAGACGATGAAGACGTTACTTACTCTTCTTAAGCAAGTGAAGTTACTATGCTTACTGTTGTCTTTACCCATTAAATGCAGATCTAGGTTATTTAAAGTTTCACGGGCAGTTAACTTCTCTCGATAGTATCTGTAAAGACGGTGGATGTTTTACATTTATATGTTTCACCATAAAAGATAACTGATTATTAAAAAGGCAATGTAAAGTTTTAACGTTAAAACTGCATTCAATACTTACTTGGAATCAGACATTGCCTGAAGAATAAAATCAAATGTGAACTGAGAATAATTATTAATACGACTCACTGGAGACTTTGTATGCAAGGCCAGCATGCAAAATGTGGATATTTCTCTCAGGAATATTATTTTTTTATTTTTAATGTTACATACACACTTTTCTTACCTCCCACAATACAATTTCAGTGAATAATGTTGGTCTAATGTACGATTATCCGGACGAATTAAGTAACGTGCCTGAAGATCGTCTATGGGATCTTGTTAATGTTAACATTGCCGCATGCACAATAATGTCACGTATGATTATTCCACAAATGAAAAAAGCCGGAAAAGGTGCAATCGTAAATCTGTCGTCTGGCAGTGAACTTCAGCCCTTGCCATTGATGGCAGTTTATGCGGCCAGCAAGGTAAATATTTCGAGGCTCTTATTACATTTTTTTTTAAAGATAACTTCTATGTCTGTAATATATTTTTAATGGATATTTTTTTATAGTTGTATGTCAAGAGTTTTACACTGGCTCTGCAACATGAACTGGCCGCATATGGACTCACTGTTCAGCTAATTACACCAATGTATGTTGTCACGAAAATGAATCAATACGCAAGTGAAGTAATGCGTGGTGGACTCTTAGTTCCTGACGTGAAATCTTACACAAAATCCGCTGTTTTTACATTGGGCAAAACAAACGAAACGACAGGTTATTGGAGTCATGGCTTACAGGTTATTAATTTTTCTTATTATATACTCCTCAAAACAAAATAAGGGCCACTAATGTTCGTTGACTTTAACAACGTCTTTTGGCGAATTGTTAGTGTGATAATTAATTTCAAAAATGACATTCTGTACCTGAATGTGATGTGAGTTATCACAGTATGATGCGTCAACATTAATTTTAACGGAACTGGCTTAAACAGTTCTTTTGGTAGTTTTGTTTATTTCTCATTTTGATTAAGAATTAGTTTTCGCCAAGTTCTGCAACATTAGTTGTTGCACTTTTAAAGATAAGGAGAATCTGTAAAATACAAAATACCAGCAATTCGGCGCCATTTAATTTTAAATGTTTCGTCCAGAGACTTAGAAATGTCGGAGGAATGTCGTTCGCAGCGTTCTGTGGCCCTGAATCTAGGGTATTCGCGAAGAGCCATTCAAAATCTTTGGAACCGTTACCAGGAGACAGGAAGTGTCTCCCGTCGTCATGGTTCAGGCCGAGTTCGAATAACTACCCCCGCAGAAGACCGATATGTGAGACTTTGTGCGCGACGGGATCGTAGTATTAGTGCTCGTGGACTACAAAGTAGGCAATTAAGAACGAGTGGGACCATTGTTAGCCCTCAAACAATCAGAAATCATTTGCACGAAGACCAACAGCGGTTAAGGAGACGTGTTACCAGAACACAACTGACCAGGACGCATCGTACAAATCGTTTAAGATTTGCTCGTCGACATATCCAATAGGACATGCAACAATGGCGCAAGGTGCTCTTCTCGGATGAGTGCAAAGTAAAATTTTTTAGTGACGACCGACGCATAAGAGTCTGGCGGAGAACCGGAGAAGCATTTTTGGATCCTTGCATTAATCAAATTGAGAGGCAAGGCGGTCCCAGTGTGATGGTCTGGGCCGGAATTAGCTTGCAAGGCAAAACTTACCTTGTTATCTTAAATAACGGGACAATTACGTCCGAAAGTTATATTGAAAGGATTGTTAGGCCACATATCATTCCTTTTTCACAACAGGCGTTGGATGATTTTATCCTCATGCAGGATAATGCTCGACCTAATACTGCCCGGGAGACAATGTCTGTTTTCGATGAGGTCAATATTGTGGTTGGCAGGCCACTCTGCCAACGGTCCGGAACTAAATCCGATAGAATATCTTTGGGATCAATTGTTAAAACGCCGGATGCGGACAGCTGCAGAGGATGTACACAATCAGCAACAGCTGATTCAATTGCTAAAAATGTGTTGGGACGAGATATCAAAAGAAAGCGTCGATCGACTTATTGAAAGCGTTCCGTCCAGGCTTCGAGACTGGATATCTAAAGTGGAGACCATACTCGATACTAAAAAAAACAAAGAATAATTTTTTTTACAGATTGGACATACAAATTAACTATTATTGTTACGATTACATGACCGCAAAAAGTAAGCAATCCGAAAAAATGTAACTTTTGGTCAAAATTCAATGAAATGCATTATATTTAATGAAAAACATATTGTTTTATTAAATTAGACCAACAAAACTATGATTTTCCTTTTCCACAGAAAAATAATCAGAAAATTATTAGTGGCCCTTATTTTGGTTTGAGCAGTATATACCTATATGTAATAGGAAAAAAATTTAACATCTTATTTGAATTGTACTATTTTCAGTATGCTGCTTTCAAGATAATCCCTTCCTGGATTCGGGCCACGATCGGTCACAAAATGAATTCACATTTCCGTGAAACGTACTTCTTAGAACAGGAGAATATTGATTCTTGTAAATAACTCATCGAATATACACTCATTCCATTATCCGTAAAATTTTCAACAAATTTGAAATATATGTATTAGGCGCGGCACATAACGGTTAATTACCATGAGCAAGTAGAAATGAGTAGAAAACTGTAACAGATGCATTAACTGCAAAGTATTAGATCGAAGAATTTACTTATGTATGTACATCGATTTCTCTACAACTTGAACGTTATCTATAAATTTTAACAGTGTCGATTATTATTTAAAACCATGTGGCCATCTTGAGAAGTAACTGGAGCAAATAAAATGCCACGAATCTACTCTATCTCTTATGCGTTACGTATGAATAAAATTAGGATTGGTTGTATTTGTTAGAAATGTAAATTATGTAAATAATGTACATACAAAAAATACCAAAATTATTATTAGGACACCAAAAGACAAAATTTATTAAATATATATTTTGGAAAGCTTGTGTTGTTAATCGTTCTTAGGTAAATAGCGATTTAGGGTGTTTTACATAATGGTAAGTATGCCATTTCGAATTCGTGACGTTGATACATAAAATTCGTCACAATAAACATTCAAACTTACATGATATAATACTTTTTTATTACTAAATCATTACTAAATCCCGCCACTTTAAAATCCCGCCACATCAAAATCCCGCCACATCAAAATCCCGCCACCTAAAAACCCCGCCTTCTTAGAATCCGTTAGTGGACAGTGAAATAATCCCGCCAAAATACCACTAATTATTTTCATTGCTAACTAAAAAATCAATAGTTTGTAATGTGATTCCCAGCAAATAATACGATACTTTCTCTCAGCATAAATCCGTCTGAATATGTATTTGTTTATTTCTTCGATAAAGATGACAGTTTTACCCCTACAGAACAAGACTGTCATACAGGGGATACTTAAGTCTCGACTACCGAATGACCAGACCAGATACTTTTCAAATTATGTGACTTGGTCCTCGGGTCTTGTGATCGACAATGAATTAAGTCAGGAGTGCACGGATCAACTGTCAGATGGTAAATTTGCTTGAAACAGTCAAGTGATAATCCGCAAGATCAAGACAATCAAAATATAAAGAGAAATTTCTGATCTGTAATGGTCGGTAGATTTTAAGTGAAATGAACAAATAAATGTTTCCGGAAAATACGCAACGGTTTTGTTTCGTAACTTCACCCAATGGGTGAGGTTTAAAAGGTTTCATGTTTTTCGTCATGATCCCCTAACTGTCATTTTGCGGATGAGAAATAATCTCCGGTTCTTTTCGTTTCCATGTTCCACAAATGAAACGAACCGGAGATCTTTTCTGATCCGAAAAATGACAGTTAGGGGATCATAACGGCAAATTTTTGAGAAGCATACGCAACTATTGTTTTTAGTAACCACCCAATGTCTTACGCTAACAAACCCAATTTTCTACAACAAGTTCCGGTCAAAAGAGTTAGGGTTTTTATCCAGAATCCAGCCGAATCAATAACACTGGGGAACAATTTAGTTACTTTTTTCTGTTGACTTGACTTTTGGACGGGTTCAATGCCTGTTTCTCGCTAACATGTCCAGTTTTCTTAATATCTCGAATTTTCTATTTTTTGGTAACATAACGTAGAAACTCTTCTGGCTAAAATTCTGAAATATATCGGAACTCTGGGGGATATATAGGGAAATGAATTCCACCATGACTTAACCCTTTAAAGTCCGAACTCTTAATCGCTTGAATTTCCTTTTTTTTGTTCCTGAATATTAAGTCTAAATATAATTATTTTAAGAATATACAAAAAAAAAATTTTTACTTCACCCCCTTCCCCCCTTTCTATGCTGTTCCCAATTGGGAACAATGGCCATTAATGGGATATTCACAAAACAAGGTCGATTTTTTCCAGATATGTTGGACATTATTGGTTCTTCAATGTAATTTATGGAAAAGTATAAATCATATTTTGGAATTAAATTTATGGAAATAAAAAAAAAAATAAATAACAGGCGCGACAATCCAACATTGGACTAAGGCCGCAGGATGTGTTAGTGACATCCTATTTCCAAGATCTTATCTGCTTTTTTGTTGAGGTAATGAGATCAGCATCACGCTCAGCAGTGTTATTTATCCCCACAAATGGGTACTCGTTTAACATCTGAGTGAGATCATAGTCCGTCACAAGCTCGTGAGTTCGAAAAACACCATGGAACACGGTGAGATTCGAACTCATGACCCTGTGCACTGAAGGTGCGCGCACTAACCGCTAGACCAGCCAGACTACATGGAAAAGTATAAATCATATTTTGGCAAAATTCATTCAAGATGAAGACGTTTGTTGCACTCCCTACACTCCAACCGTGCATTTGACTTACAAAGAGAACATCTTCCTTGCGATGATTTTATCAAATAGTGGCCATCTAATTTGCCTAGCTGGGCTACCATGTGCTTTAGGACCTGGCTGTGGACCTTGTTTTTTATAAAACCCTTAGCAGGAACATTATTACTTCCCGCCTGAATTCTAGGTGAGTCATTGCCGATTTCCCATGCATTTCCTTATGCACAAACCAGGCTGCTACTACTGCCATGTTGAGAGCATTAGCGAATAGATTCCACCAACACTTTTTACATCGTAAGCATGAGCGATACGAAGATTAGAAGTCCATCTAAAATATCGACCCCAGCCATTCCGTGGTTATATTTGTGAATAACATGTGGTTGTTGTATGCCTATCTTTTTGTTCTCCTTCACATAATATCTACATGCTGATTTCGCCATGACTTTCGATTCCTGCAAGGGACTTTACGGTTGATGCGATTGGATAGTAAATGTCTTCCGCAGTAGACCAATAGTGATTCTCAGAAGGCAACTGGTGGTACTTACTGAGAAGGAGTATGCCCAAAAACGGCGTCCATTCAACGCCGATCGGATCAGCATGCTGAACGGAGTAGATTTTTGTTATTTGTGCTAAATGCTGCAGACAGCTTTGTGGCATAAATTAATAATATATTTCTACCGGAATTCAGGTTTTCAAATGTGGGAAGTTAGTTTCTATGTTTTTTACCGGCTCATTTTGTATTGGGTTTTGAAAATTAATGCTAGGAAACCAATTTAGAGGTGCAATGCCGGGTTTCTTTTTGCCTAGGTTTGAGCTTTGATCCACTTGTGGTCACCCATTGATGGTCACCATTTGTAGCTTTTCTTTTCTGGACACGTTTATTTTTATTGCCCGATGCCTGACTATCTTCCGATCTTTTTATTATAACGAAAACTTCCCCGCAAACATAACTTGGTCTAAGATTTCTTCCTCAAGGTCTTCCTCGTCAGTAACTTTGTCGTTTTCCTCAGGAGGTAATTGGCAGATATCTATATTATTCAATGAACCCACGTCGCAATAATCTAAGCTCTGTAGATATTCCACTACCAAATTTACGAACTTGAACTCTCACTTATGAATACTGAATAGAAACTGGCATAGAACATGCGAAAATTACATGCAATTGCAATGAAAGTCCAGTCATATTGAAAAATTGGAAACAAAATTATTTTTCTACAAGACACTGAAGTGAGCCAATGTTCCCAATTGGGAACACGTCAGTTTGAACATGTATAACCTATAACGGTATTATTTTTTTATAAAATTAAGGTCACTACTATTATTTCGTATGTATTTATTAATAGTAAAAAATAAAAATACATTAAAATTTCAAAGTTTTGTTGGTTAAAAAAAATTTGAAATTTTTTTCGCAAAAATTAAAAAAAATCCTCTTTTTGAAAAAATCACCAAAAAATAACGGGATTTTTTTATATCATTTATTTATTTTTTTCCTTTTTACCAACTTGTTAATAAACTAAAAAAAATGGGAAAGAACAAAAAAAGAATTCCAAGTGGGTTTAAAAAAAACATGAAATTATGTTCCCAATTGGGAACATTGGGCGGTAAAGGGTTAAAAACGAGAAAACGCGATACAAGAAGGCCAATGGGATACGACTATGATGACAAACAATTGAGGACGTCATTTGCAAAACTCGCTTCTTCCATGATAAGTGATTTTGCAGAAAAAACGAAAAACTTGTAGCAGTATTAAAAAAGACTTTATGGGCACAATTTTTTTCCGAGTCGAAGGGTATACGATCCATGACTGATCAGACGCGAGGAAAACTACTTTCACTAATAACTAGATTCAAAATTTGAGTTTTTAATTTGGAAGTAGAAAGTTTTGACACGCACCGATGGAAGGAACAAGTTTTGATTCAGCCTGAGAAGGAATGAAAGAGTTTTGATTCGGACAATCTGCAATAAAAAGGAGACAATACGAACTAACAGTAACAAATAAGTATGATTACTTATTGTTCAAAAAATAATTATAATTTGACAAAAAAAAACGAATAAACAGCATATGATATTCATTAAATAAGAAAAACTGACAAACTTGACAGTTCGTTATTTTCAGTAAAAACGTAAATATTGTTTATTCATTTCTAAATTCTTTCCATTCTTATTAATATTGGCGTTTCTACCAAGTATAAAGAAAACCAAAAGACCACAGTTAATTTTTAGCAAACGCATATTCTTCTTAAGAAGATTACAAATAGTAAAAGAAAATTAAACTATGATTTCGTCACTATCATCATGCATAGTATCTTCTTCCGTTAATTGGTTTTCAAAACCGTCCGATTATCGATCTAATATCACATTACAGAACAATAGTTCGTTCAAATTCCTCCATCCTACACCAAAATGTGGAAGTGATTGATTTGTACTGGGAAATGGAAGTAGAAAGTTTTGCAAGTCACCGCCAATTTTGAAGGCTTGTAATAAATGGAAGGAAAACGTTTTGCAATAAACTGAATTCACTGCTTAATAGAGCGGAAAAAATACTATTAAAAAAAATTAATAACTCATTTTTTTTTTAAATAGAAGAAGCGAGTTTTGCAAATGACGTCCTCAATTGTCGGTTTAGGTTTAATAAAAAAAAATTCTATAAATTTTCGCCACAATTTTTTTATGATTGCTGAAAAATTATTGCCAACACTGAAAATGATACCTATAAATTGAAAAAAAAAAATTAACGGGGTTATTTTATTTTGAAATTTATGGAATGTGTTTTGTATGGGGGGCCAAAAATTGAACCCTCTGTAGCTCAAAAACCAGACGTGTTGGAGCAAAACGGTTATGATTTCCGGATTCTACGACCAAAAATTAGTTAGCAACGAATATCAAATCTAAGTCAACGAAAATGCGGTTCCCCTGTGTAATCAAAAGTTAAAAAGTATTATTTCAAACAATGTTCCTACATGGACGAAAATTATGTGGATAACATCAAACACTATAAAGTTTAAGAATATAAAGTTAAAATTTTAACTATGCCTTTTTTACAACTCTACTAAGCAAACTTCTGTTAGACTCCTTGTACATATATTCTAAAAAATAAAGGCGTACAGAGGGCTGCGGTTTAAGATTTCTGATGGCCTTTGAGTAAAAAGAAACTCAGGCAAATGTAAGGATGGCTTGGCTTTATATGAACTGAATTATTAGCTGTAAATCTACTGTTACTGTTTTTTAATCAAGGAAAAGCAACTTATATTAAGCTGACCATACGTACAGCATTTCGCTGTATAGTACAGCATTAAGACCTCTCGTACAGCATTGAGAAGCGTACAGCAAAATGTACAGCATTTTTGCCGGCCCAACCTGTGATCAGCATTGTGTACGTAGTTGAAACTGTTTTTAAATCGGAAGAAATAAATGATTAGCCTGACATCTTGCCTAATAACTATGTAAAAACTCCAAGACGCTCACATAAGGACACATTCTTCAAGAGGCGACTACAGCACCATGAATATATGGTTCACAACCATTAGTCTGCGGGCTTATTCGTGAGGTTCTCGGAAGTCTGGTTACTACTCACGGAAAAATAATAACTGGCCCGTAGTAATTAAATTTCAGATTGGTCTGCAGAAACGGAACTATAAATTTAATTCAATTCGATAATTTTATAAAAAAAAAGGTCGATTTACTTTACTGTCTTCTTAAAGAAACGTTCATTTTTAGACGCCCTTTATTAAGGAACACTATACAATAATACTTTACCATAAAGGCAGGGCCGTGGAGAGAAAATCCGGGCCCGGGGGACAATGATTCCGGGCCCACCTCTTCCATACGGTAAAAAATTATAAATCAAAGAAAATTTTTTTTTACATATCGGTCCTTAAACAAATTGTACAATTATATCTATAATCCAGCCTCCATTTAATCCGGAACACCTCATAATCCGGCGTCCACACTGAATCGGCTCAGTCTCCGTAATCCGGATGTTTTTTAATCTAATATAGTATCCGGCATCAGTACGATAGATATTTGAAGAATGTTTTAAAGCGGCCTTCTGCGCATTCAGGTGCATTTTTATATTTAAG
This sequence comes from Microchrysa polita, assembly GCA_949715475.1. Classification (NCBI taxonomy): domain Eukaryota; kingdom Metazoa; phylum Arthropoda; class Insecta; order Diptera; family Stratiomyidae; genus Microchrysa; species Microchrysa polita. Next base: position 17,622,190 of record OX454415.1, read on the forward strand.
TTCTGAGTTAAAATGATGGGTTTTCAGAAAAATACGAATTATAGAAAAAATAGAAATAATAAAAAATAACGATACGGGATAAACCACTTGCCAAAAAACTGATTCATTCGTGATGCATTTTTAGATACTAAACTCACAAAAAACGGGGTTGACTGGATAGTTTAACAGTTTGTGTGTGTGTGATTTTTTCATATCCGTCACTATATGAAAGGGTATATTAACTTTGTCATGAAGTTTGCAACGCACAGAAGGAGGAACTTCCTACTATATAAAGTATATATGTATATTATTGATCAGTGTGACGAGATTTTTTTAGTGTACGTTGTGCATAACGAATGAAATCGGGCCATGGGGCCATGGGGGCTGTCCCTGAAAATAAGGTTCTTCTAAGAAAAACTTTTTTCTTTATGAACCAATCTAAACCAAACTTCACCCAAATATGTTCCTAGTAATAGTAAAGACTCACTGTGGTAGAAATTGTTAACGCGAAAGAAGCATAAGCTTCATTTTAATTTCCGCTGCGCCCGAAATTAGCCTCGGTACCGTTTCAAGTATATTTTGAAGACGATTCGAGAGTTGAGTGGCGAATTTTAAGGAAATACAGAAGCCAAAATCATTCTAGAATATGGTTTCTTCGTTTTACGTGCATTTTTGGGTAACGAATCTTTATAAAAAGCTACTGCTTAAAGGGTTAACTTTCTAGTATGAAGTTTCTTTACTAAAATCTGCCCGTGATGAAAATAAGTTTATTGTTTAATGGTCGTGCCCCTTACACAAGATACGCATAAAGCGAAACTGGTAGCCTGGTAATCTTCTAGCATTTAGTTCTCCCAAGAAAAAATATTGAAAAATTATTGATTCCCTTGTCCCAACAAAATTATTTAGAAAATTTATATTCTATTGGTGAAGTAAGATTCCAACCTATATTCGAACTTTGATATGAAGAAAGCCTTGAAATTTTCGACAATCATTCTCGATAGGATAGGATCATTCATAAATGTTATTTTTTAATTCGATTTGAAGGCTATACGGGTGAAATTGGCTCAAGTGTTCATTTTACAGATGAATAATAAAGGCTGTACTACACGCAAAATAGAAAGTGTATAATGCAATAAACTGGGCAAATTTACTTATTTTTTTTCTGGTTGAAGATTTTTCGAAGGAAACAGCTGTGGTCTATTCTGTACCTCAACCGTTACAAAGCTTTTAGCAAAACAAGGCGGATACACTTCACAGTTCTAACAAATGCTTGGGGAGCACAAATCTGTAATTTATTAGCACACTCGCAGTGGCCCAGAATGTTGGTTTTTACTCTATAAAATTGACTTTCGAAATGCGCAACGCTACGAATTTATAAAGAATTTTTATTTCTTCCTATGCTACCTATTTCAAAAAACCTTAAATTTTTTGTTACCGAGTTGGCGAGTACTGGTAGGTAGATAGATTTAAATTAAGATTCAACAAGTGATCAACATCTGTGTGCTGGTATCTTGAAAACAATTTCATAAGCAGCAGCAGTATGTACACAAAATCAAAATCGCTCGTTAAAGTCCGCCTTGAAAAAAATTACGCTGTACTCCTATTTTTACTTTAAACACAAATATTTCGAAAAACTGTACGCTACTGGATGAAGAAGTCGAAATTTCTTAATTGAAATTTAGTAACGAAACTATCATGTTGATTGAATATGCTGATTCGGGCCTTAGTTCTCAAAATTCAAAAATAGATTAGGGGCCCCAAGCCTAGTGCACAGTATGTTATGAATTGTTGTTAAAACGCTAAAAGCAGTACATATGTATAAGGGTTCTTAGTTAAAGACCTCAAAATAGCAATTTGTATGTAAAAAAAACACTAAAGCACAACTTTTGTGTCAAAATCCGGGCCCCCTATGAAATCCCGGGCCCGGGGGGAATCCCCTCGTTCCTCCCCCCTCTCTACAGGCCTGCATAAAGGGGGTGCAAGAAACTCAACATTGTTGAATTGTCCCTCCGTGAGGATCGATTTTCGTCATTACAAATGGGCAGGGCCGGATTTCCCATATGGGGTGGGGTGGGTAATTTTAAGGGGTGGCATATTTCTGAACCTTTCATACTTTTTATTGATTTAAAGTTCTGTGTAATATGCATTTCCAAAGAGGAAATGTAGAAAATTCGATTTGTGGTTCGGAGCAGAATACAAAAAAGAAGTGCAGATAGGAGATCAGCTGCTAGCGTCCCACTTCTAGTTCCATGCTCGTAATAGACCAATCAACGAGCTATACACTCGAACATTTACCGCAATCGAAGACCAAAAACATGTACAAATAAAGCGGTAAAGATACAAGTATGAAATGATGTACCCCACATTGGAGTTCTGTTTTGACTATTGGCTGAGTAAGAAATGCATTCTAAATCATTGCTCTCTGTATTTTTTCCCTAAAATTTCTAGGAAAATTTCCTTTAATCGTAACCAAAAAAAAAATGTACCCCAAGAAATCGAAACTAGCATGTAGGAAAAGTACCGTCCATATCCTATCTGCTTTCTTTCCACCATCTACTCTGCTATATGGCTACTTAGTTGAGAAGCGTGAAAATTTTGAGCTAAATAGAGGACATTGCGCTACGTATCACAAATACTGAGTGCCTTCTGGTGTGGAGAGTAATACTCGTATAACCAGAATTAAACCGTTTTTTTTACATAATTATGTGCTACTACCATATGAAGAGTAAATTCGGCACTGCGAATGGGACAAGCTTATGAGGGTGGTGAGGAGTTGTATTTTGATCAACATTGTGTACAGCATTTGTCCCTTAATGATGTGGTCACCTTAACTTATATGAAATGATTCCATTGTGTCCACTGACATAAGAGCCCACGCAAGCTTTCCTATGAGTATTGAACAAGTGTACTTTTGCAGCTATTCAGGGACACCCTGTTAACTTGGTCCTACAAACTTCAAAAACATTTGAGAATTTACTTTCCCTTAACAAAAGTCAACAGTCTTAATATTTAACGTATGTAAGGCCATACTGACCAATCTTTGTGCAAAGTTTCATATCGATCCCTATAACAATTTAGGACGGACAAAATCGATTTCATAAAGGTTTCTTGAAAAAAAAAATTCTAAAAAATCCTAAAAAGGGCAGCTAAGCTATACTACACCACAAGTTTCCGGAAAATGAGTACAGTGTTCAGTGAAAAAAACAGCAGAATTAAACTGCAAAAAATCACTGAAGTGAGCGAATGTTTTTTTCTTTTAGTTACGGATTTACTTTTTTCACGAAACTAAAACTCACTTCTGCAGAATCTGACCTCAGTCTTGCCGTCCGATTACTTGAAACGTCCTTTTCACCAAAGTCACCCTCGTTCTATCGCTACAGCCTGCCAAATTGTTAGTTTTCAGAGCGAGAGCAGATCGAAGCTTCACTTTCCAGAGCTTCTCCTCTGGTTTTATAGTCATTATTTAAAAGTCGAACAAAATATCCTTGAAAAGGGCACAACAACTGAAACTATAGAAACAGAAGGAAAAACTTAATTTTTCTCTAAAAAAAATCAATTATGATAACTTTTCATTTCAGATTAATTTTTTTCAGAAATTTCCCGTTAATGAAAAAAGAGATTTTTATAAATGCAGGGAGTTCGCTGAATCACGGAGCACGATGACTCGCCGAACAACGATCAAGATGTTTAGTGAAAGGTGGAATGCATGGAATGATATTTTTTTTTTTTGCAATGAAAAGAGTTTTTCATGCCCCCCCCCCCCAAAAAAAAAATTTAATAAGCTGTACATACAAAAGAGAAAAGCATAAAAATACTAGCGTGCATTTGCCTCGGGTCAAAGAATAAGTAAATAGTAAAGAAAGGAGCATGTGGCAATACTACGGTGCAACGAAAAGGTAACCACTTTCTGGTTCTCCTTTCTAGTTCTATCCTTAACATAAGTATTCTAGTCTCGCTGTCATTCATCTCAGGAGTAGGGTAAAAGTATGGATGAGATAGAAAATGGTTACCTTTTCTTGGTCTATGACTTGTTCCTTTTATATTTACTTATTCTTTGCCTCGGGTGTTTCTCTTTTCACTGTAACTCCCTGAGGAGCGTTGTGTTGTCGACTAGACTGGATCTATGTACTTTTGTCAAAAACGCCTCTTCTACAACTGAATTCGGAGGCACATTTCATCCTATTCGATTTTATGAATTCACAGAAGGAGATGGCTGGTTATAGGGGAGGTAGGTAGGGTCATATCATCAACTTGAAGGGTATTAAGCGTATCCCAAATCGGCATTAACCAAAATTATGATTCAGTTGACGGCCAACCAAATGGCAGTCAGTGTGTGCCAGTTGGCATCGCGAGCTACCAATCTACAGCCAGTCTGGATACAGCGTCAGGAACAGATACATTTTTGTGACAATGTATACAGAGTGTGTGAGAGATAAAGTCTCCGATCACATATGCCATTAATAGATTTGGTAAACTTTTTTAGAGTTACCGCGTTTTTTTTTTTAATTATTCCAAATTTTTCTTTTCTATTCGGAATTCAAATAAAAAATAGTTTAATCGATTTTAATAATTCAATTATTCTAATGTTTAAATATCGCTGAATAACTTATAATTCTACAACTTACAACTTACAAAGAACCGTTTTGAAATATTTCAACAGAACATCACATTCAAAATTTCGCTAAAGCTTGAATATCTGCATCTAAGGGCAACGTTTATTTTTTAAACCACGAATAATACATCAGTTTATGTGAAATTAATTTCACAAAAACTGAAACAAAATATTTCTGATAGGAGTACTGCTCGAAAAATCGAAAACCCCTGTTTATTCAAATTTTCATAGAAAAAAAACTTCCCAATTTCTCGGAAAAAGAAAAAAAAAACATTTATTTTCGTAACATTTTTAGTATTAACATATAATTTTAATTTCTTTTATCGAATAGTCCTACAAAAAAATGCTATACACTGGTGGCGTTCTTTTCTTGAAAGTAATAAAGTAAATAAAATTAAATTAAGAAATCAAAAAGATGAGAATTACTACATCAGTAATAAATATATACTTTGCTTTAAAATGAAGCCGTGGTGGCAAAATGGTGTTTTTATGATTTATGATGGGTATATGTCCAGTGAGTGTAATGAAAATGAAAATCATAAATATACAAAATGTTTGTCCGAATCGATTCAATTTACATATATGAAATTTCAAAATAAAAATAGTTCGAAATAGAAAATTTTCAAAATCATTCTACGATTACAAGAGCAATATTCTAATCGCAGAATGGATAATAATAATTCATTATTCAATTATACATATCTAGTGTAAAATGTTTATAATATTTTGTCCTAAATACATTTAAATAGTATACGAACATGACGTAAGTTCTGCATTTAGATGAAATGTTTGTTTCTGCTGAATGTTCTAACGCGAAATTGCTTATTTCTGTGTTTATGCAGGAATGTGTATCCTCTTTGATTTATCCGCGATAGATTCCAATTTCGATGCATTTCCCATTTCATATTGACGTACGCACTTTCTCAATTGCAGAAGTTGATAAAGTTTTGTTTATCTAAATTGTTTTCGCAAAATAAAAACCATATGGCGCCATGTTGACGATACAATAACAGAGAGAAGGAGCTCCTGGGTTACTAGTCAGTGGATGTATAATATGTTTTTGGCTCCCGCATGGAGAAACGCATTAATTTTTATCGTCGAACTTACGTCATCTGAAAGATAAATTTAAAAAAAAAATGAGTAAGAAATTTTTTTCCTGGGTTGAGGCTGCAATTTTTTTCTATTTAAAAAAAACTCAAGAGGAAAAGTGATGACCAAAGCGGATACAAATATTTGGATTATTAATTAGGAAAAATAAATAATGGCTGCAAGAATATAGAAGAAAATGGCATATTTCAAGCAATGGTTTATTATTTTTGTAGCAGGCTAAACTTAAATTCAGTGGTGGGGGGTTTGAACGGTTCCTATGGGTGTGCCGTCGAAATGTACATACTCATAAAAACTTCATTTGCTTGAAAATTTTCATTAAAAAAAAAATTATTCGCCCGGATGTGTGCACGTATGCATGCTGTCAGTTAAACCGGTCAAACATGATTATAGTATGGTAAATGTATCACCTTCTTCGACCTTGCCACACAAAAAAAAAACAAAAGCATTTTTCAAAACAAACATTTCCCTGAAAATAAATTATTTTGACATTATTCTACAAGACCGCCTCTCTACGAAATGTTTACATATATTGTTAGAAAGAAACAAGCAGTAATTGTTGAGTAAACAAAATTAATTGCCAAAATTTTTATTTTCAAAAAAAAAATGAAACATTTGAAAGGTGTTTGGCCTTTTTGAGAGAAAGGCATGGAGCAATTCCGAAATGTGTTCACATGACGCAACCGTTAGGAAATATGGGTTTGATTTTTACCGTAAGAAATAATTTTTATATTTTAAATTATTTTTTAAACATTTTTACGAGTGTCATTTTATTGGAAATTTTATGGACTTCTATAAGAAGATGCTAATTATTGAGTTTAACCGAAACAGAAGCTCGAAGATTAAGTTTCTGCAGAATTTCATGCTTTTTAGCAACAACTGCAATTACTGTTTAGGTGACTAGACGTCGAGCATTTCGCTGCACTGTACAGTATTTCGACTTTCTGTGTATAGCACTGAAAAGTGTTCAGTATTTTTTAATTTCCAAAGACTTTAAAAATCGCATTGGAACACCATTATGATGATGGGGACGCCACTCTAGGTCGATCCTAATTTATATTAAATTTTTCAATGACCCCGCTACTCAGAGACAATTTTGAGGATATGGTTCATAAAAGTCACGCAGAATGCCTTCATTGTGCTAAAGTTGTCATATTCAGTAGTTCCCAATGTTTATGTAGGCGTGAAACACTTACGGTCACTAATTATTTCTTATGCGGAACACCTCAAAACAGGGTACTGAAATAACCACAGTTATTAGCCAGATCAATCTGCTTTATCACATTAATCGTCATCGTGTGATCAGGGACTCTATCAAAAGATGGAGACAAATTTTGTACGAGGATCGGCGCTGAAGTAGTAGGTCCACGTAAACAAAATTGAGGCTCATGACGATCCTAGGATTGATTTACTTCTCTAGATAGAGACAAAGTGAAATTTGAGGCTTAATTTATAGTCTAGTTCCTTACTGAATTTTCGGAAATAAAAAACATTGGAAGGCGATTTGAGTGGCGATCTTACAAAGGGATTTCGTTTGTTCAAACCCTTCCGACATTCCGCATTTCATTTACAACGCGTAAGAGCAACTACTGCCACAAGAGGCAAGAGTGACATGAGTGTTTCTCTCTTTGAAGGTCTCTCTAGTTCCTGTCAACCCCTTGTGGAGCATAGGGCATTATCTACGCCTACTCTCCACCTTCTTCTTCTTTTAGCGGTGCAGAAAGGTGTGCAACCGCTGTGCATCTATGTTCTGTTTTGCGTCAACGGCGCTAGCTGCGACCATGTAAGATTTAGCGTTTTCGCTTCACTAGTTACCGATCTTCTCCATGTGTTCCTTGGCCACCCAACACGGCGTCTTGCTCCGGAGTCCTGTGGATTCCACTTTAGAGCCTTTTTTGCAACGTTTTTGGGCCCTCTTCGGAAGGTGTGACCTATCCATAGCCACTTAAGTCTTTTGATCGAAGTGCCTATCCTTTCCTGGCCAGTTATAGTAAGGAGATCCTCTCTGAAGGTGCACAACTGAAACTGCGAAAATCAAACTGCGTTCATCTTTAACAATTTTCCCATGACTTAATTTGCATTAATGAATGAATGGGAATGAAATAAGGAATAAGGTTTTGTTTAAGTAAATAAGCACATCAATTTCTTCTTTAAGATACGCGTTAATTTTTGAATTCATCAACTGTATCATTAGATCTCTTTTGAAAGTTGTGTTTTAAAGATGCAAAGTCCTTGCTAGGCTTTGAAGAGACCACAGTTGATAGGAAGTACTGCATTTGCCTAATTTTGACGTCTCCGAGGAAAGAAAACTTATTAGTTCGTTTTATTGAAATGAAATTCGCGAACTCCACAATATTATTCTCGAATAAAAGAATAAGAAAACTTATGTGCTAATTAAGTTCTTTTTAAAAAGAAAATTATTGGAGAATGATGTGCTAATTTGGTGCTCCAATTGAATATTAAGTTCCTCTCCTTTTCATCAGAATTAAGGATTTGCTTGCATGATCCCTAATTCCGGTCAAAGGCAAGATTGGCTTGTTCCACTATCCATTATTATCATATGGAGAAAATTTGTGTTTCTTATTGCATCTACGCTTATTTTTGATGTGTTTATTTTTTCTTAGCTTAGCGTCCTGGAAACGTGAGTGTAATGTTGTCTCGTTATCATCCCTTCTTTCAATTGTTTTCATTTATAAAACATAAGGAGATGGTGAATCGTGGAAGTCAAAAGGGACTTTTCTATAGAGGATACGATGTAATTATACACTTGGTCGCGTTTCTGATTTTTTACAGATCTATTTGTCGCAAAGAACCAATTGATTTTGGGTTTGAATAGTTGCCATGGCTATGCTCGTTATGTTACGATATATGCGATCATTTTCTTTCCAGAAAACTTTTATACAGCAATCAGGCAGAAAATATTTTTACGAAATGTTGTAGAGAAATAAGTTTTATTAATGCCTCCGTGTACCAAGCTACCCAATTATATTTTCAAGGCATAAAATCTTCCACAACTTCAATTGCAACTCACATATGTCTTTGCTTTCTGAAATTCCGGTTAAAGGGCTGAATTAAGATCGAGAATGAAATTCTTCCCGCTGCGATTTTATCAATAAAAATGCATACCTACTGTCGTGGCATATGTCACAAACGGTGGAGAATTCCATAAGCTACAATCCGAGACCGGTTCCATAATTCTACTCGGCCATTTTATGTATTATTTTTCGATTCCCCGGTCATTTGACATTTCACGATGAAATAACCGGGGAATCGGAAAAAAGTACATATGTAAAATGGCCGAGAAAAATAATGGAACTGTTTTCGGATTGTAGCTTATGGAATTTCCAGCATTCCCCACATATTTCACGACAGTAAGAATACATTTTCATTGAAAAAATCGCAGCGGACAAAAATTTCACTCTCGATGTCAGTACTAGGCTTTAGGTCAGAAAATATTTATTTGAAGTCGATTTTGCAGTTAATAACGTATGATACATGTACAAGAAACTTTCATAGTAGTAGAATCATGTTTCATGTACATATTGTTTTTTTTAGTTCGAGTTATTCGGATTATCTAACGCTTTATTAGAGCATATCCAATGGTATGACATTTTTCTATGTACTATTTTAAGGTTGGTGTTTCCGCGTTTGAACGGGCGGAGTCACCTGAACGAGATCAGGATGCGAAATCTTTGTGGTAATCGGCTAAACGAGACAGGCAACAGGCGACAATTGCTTCCAAGTCTTGCTTATCTAAACGGCTATGGAAGGCTTACAACCAATCGTATCAGTCAAATTACATACAGACTTTGGCTTTACACACTCCTCTACCTAAATTCCCTTCAGATTCAAACATATATAATATAAACTTGCATATATGTCTCCCGTGAAAACAGTGCCGTGGAGACTTGCTTTTTAATCACTCACTTTAAGATAAATGTTCACTAGCGTTCTGATTGATTATCGATGACATTTTTTCACTGTGAAATAAAGTGCAACAGCATTTTTTTCGCTGGCGAAATATCAAAAACCGGTGTCGAGCTTTTCATGTGAAGTGAGTACCACCAAGCGAATTCGATTTCACGATCATCAAGATTTTGACAGTACCTATTTGCATGGATTTCACGTAAACTGGCGATGTTAGTATTAGTACCTACTGTAAGGGCGAACTATGTAGATAGCTTACGTAACCTCACGTTACGTTTTGTCCCGTTCTAACTAAATGTACAGAATGCTTCCGTTGTGTCACGTGTCGGACGCTTGTCAAATTTGGTCAAATACAGCTTATATGTACCTATACACTGTAACAAAAGTGGTGTTAATAAAACCCCAATCCGGTGTTCCATGGAGTCCGCCCTCGACTGGTGTTTATTTTATTTCAAAAGATCGGTGTTTAATAATTACCTCAGACGGGAAATATTTGTTTATTCGAAAAAATCATTAACTGTTTTCCGGTTGGTGTTTTTCAAATACCGCAATTGGGAGTTTCTCAATTTCTTTTTTGGATTAAAAAAAATTCACCTTGGGTAATTAAGCGCATATAAAATGCTGCTCTGTTGTTTTTAATTTAAAATATGATGTAGGGAATTTTTTTTACCACGCCGAGATTCGATCTCCGGACCTCTAGATTACTAGCATCGTAGAGTGCAACTCAAATAAAATGTCAATATGGAAATGCGAACATTCTCAATTGGTGTTTAAAAAACTCCAATCGGATAATTTATTGATACCAAACCAAACATGTTCGTCTATTGCATTTTTGGTGTTTTTGGTAATGCTCATCTGGGAAATTAATTAGAATTTCTATATTAATCACCAGTTGGAAATTATATGTTCCAAATACACCACTTGGTGATTGACTTTTTTAAACTCCACATAGAGGATAATATTTTTCAATGAAAAAACACCAACTAATGTTAAAATGTTACTTATCCAAGCATGGTGAATTTTTACACAGTCTTTTTTTACTGTGTATAAATGCATAGATGGCATGGCACGGCAGGGCACGAAAGCAAAATTGTACTAGAGCTCTTCGGAACGTTACGTAACGGAAGTGTTCTGTTTACCACTTTAAGGTTTCTGTTGATCAGGGTTATTCACGCGATAACCGCAAAGCGACTATAATTGCACCTTTACGAGTCCTGAGCACTACACATTTGCTTATATGCTCTGTATGGATTTGTGTGCATGTGTTTCTTCAATCTATAGTCGATACTAAAGATTGAAGCAACACATGCTCCAAAATATAATGTAAATAGTATTCAGTACATATAGGTCAGTATTTCTCAAGGCAACGAACGCGATAATCGTGAAACCAAACTTTCTAGAACACTATTTACATGCCTACATTTGTATTTGTGCAGTGCAAACATATTTGTATGGAGCTATGTATGTATTACTATAACCGACTAATGCTTCGATGAATACGGCTAAATACTTAAAAATAAACAGACAATATCCCAATGGAAAGTTTCCCGGAAAAAGCAACATACACGACCTTTCGCCGTAGCGGATGCCGTCCGTGCCCCTTATTTCGTGTTAAATTTCACTTTGACTTTAGTTTATTTTGTTTGCAAACTTCTTCAAAATCGCCCCAATTAAAATATAAAATATGTATTAACCTTAGCGTGCTGGCCCATTTTCTTCGACGTTACCACCAAGGCTGCTTCCCGTCCCGAAAATTCTTTGTTTCATGAGTCATATGTGACTCATAGGCGTGAACGGAGAAGAATGCTGTGTACAAACGTGACTCATTTACCGTAAACGTGTCAGTTAACAGCATTCAATTAAAATAAGATTTTTTAGAGTGTTGTACTGAAAGATATGAGGAACATAACCTAGCATCGGTTGCCCAAAGTTGCTTATAAGCAACTTCACTAATTAAAAAATTACAGCATCGTTACAAAAATTAATTTTACCAATATTAAAAAATTTCAATATTCTTCCACCTGCTACGTATCAATCTGAGTATGTACTTAATTGTTGAAATTGCTGTTGAAATCGCAACCTTCCCATCCTCATCGCCTCACTTTGAAGAAAGTATCCTAATTAGGCCTAAGCGAGCAAATTGCTAGGTATTTTGAGGTTTTCCCCTTCTACACTGAAAAAAAAAATCATCATAATATTAATGAACTAGGAGCATAGACTTTTTTCATTACCATGATGAATTAGTTCATAGTAAATAAACCTTCTCTTCCTTAAGATAATACAGAGTTCATCTATTTTAGGAAACACCGGTCGTTAGTATAACGAAAACAAAACTTCAACTTAATGTAAAGCGATCATGAACACAATGAACTTCCAGTAGAATCTAATGCATTGTACATTCAGGCTATGAACCCATATATTAGCCGCAATGTAAGTAAATAAAACAAAATTTGATGTTATTGTTCATTAATTACATAACATCGTTCATAGAAATACATATGTACTACTATGAACGATGTCATTATCGCTTTAAGTGTATTTTATAAACCTTCATCACGTATAGTCTGCATGGTGTAGTAGGTAGGGCGTCTGTCTTCAAATCATAGGGCCCCGGGATCGATTCCCACTGTAGGGTAGGTAGGTAATTTTAATGGCTTTTCAGAGCAGAGGTAAAATGTAGAATGAATGTCGTCAACACTTATGAACCTGGAACCGGCCTGTAATTATGTATATCAATGAACAAGTGGTTAATTTTATGAATTAGTTCATAATTTTAATGAACTTTTTGTTCGTTGTTTTGATAACAACAAATTCATAAGGCTTATGAAAGCCGTCTTCGGTGGGATATCGGTGTAAATACTCATTACTTTAATGAACAATTTCATTGTTTCAGGGTACCTTTTTTCAGTGTAGAGACTTCAACTAATCTAATTTATTTCAATTTTAATATAAAAACACATTAATGTTTTTATAAACGATGCCAATAGTGCCATAGTGACAAAATAAATGTTGCTTATAAGCAACATTGGGGTCGAAAGGGTTAATGGTCGGGCAGTAGCAGTGGTTCTTCTCAGGAAGGCCCAAGACCAAAACACAGCTCTTCCGTAAATTATGATGCTTATCCTAAGCCACTTTAATTCAATATGTAAACATTTTATTGAGGTAATATCAAGTTCCAATTCTATACAAGCGAATTTTCTTCTGATTTCCGGCGAAATAAACTGATTAAATGGGCCAATTCAGACTGTACGAAAACAACCGTACGATCAAGCTTTTACAAAAACAAACAGCATGGATAATGTGTGTACGCGTCATATGACCGAAAAACAATTGTACGTACGCGTAAAAGCCTGATCGTACGGTCGTTTTCGTACAGTCTGAAATGGCCCAATCGTCTTCTTTTGTCTGCCTCCCATTTTCGTGTGTTTACAATCAGCACTTATTTACTTTTAAAACTTCTCGCTGTGCGTAATTACAATCCTTATTAAACTATTCCCTAAATTGGGCGTAGTGAGTATGAGTTTTGGCTTCAGGCTTTTTTCGCATTTATTGGTTCTTCCCTTTTTTCTATAAGCTTAATTTTTTTTACAATATTGGGCAATTGAGGAGGTAAAAGTTAGAGAAATAATTCCTGCAACATTTTTCCGATAACTAACTCCAGAATCTACCGTAGGTAGTTAACATACGCATCCCAGGAAGACCTCGTATTTGATAAAAGGTTGTTGTAGGAAGACTTTGTATTTGATAAAAGGTTTTCGTAGGAATACCCGTAATGGCGTCATAACATAGTACGAATTCCTTTCGCTTTCCAATAGGCGTTTGGCATATATTTTTTTTTATATTTCCCAAAATCATAAATGCCGTCATTCATCATAAACAAACAACGTCATTTTTCGGAAAAATTAAAGCTAATAACTTTAAATACTGTCAAACAATCTCGGCGGAGATGTATTGAAATATTGGCACAGAAAATCAAACACGAACCAAATCATCATGAAAAGGCCCCATGAATAAATATAATTTATAGGCTATGATTAATTTTTTGTGAAAGCTTTATCGCCATGCGATCGAAAATGTATAGTAGTTTTCAATTTTTAAAATACATTTCTTTTCGGTAAAATTCCTTAGAAGATTTTACAACCAAGTAGAAATTTCAATAAAATAAAAACAAATGCAAAGGAAAATAAGTATGTATAAACGTTTTTATCGGCAAAAATGTACGTATTACATCAGCAAATTTATTTTTGACTAGAAGAAAGCATTCAACACTTTTTCAAAAATTTGAAAATATTGTTTACTGTCTGCGTGCAATTTAAAAGTGTCCTAAAAAGGCCGGGAAATACATGTACGCAATATAATGTGAAATTTCGGCAGTAAAAAAGTGAATGGCATATGTATTGCACGCAAGTCTCAAACATTCTTTGAATTTTTTGCACTCGATGTGCAAACTTTAAAACAACCGCCCACAACAACAACAACTATACTCTGAATTTCCGTTATAAAGATAAAAAAAAACATTTAAAATTAGAAAACAAATATTTAGGTGAAAAAAAGCTCAGTGCAAAATGCCAACATGTGGGTGAGCGGTTTTGTATATTCATATGATAATCTCAAGCTTTTCTTCTTCTAAAGAATGTTTTTTTTTTCGTAAGAAGCTTATGTTGTATTTTTGGATTAACGAGTGTTTCTTTGAAATGTATTTTGTTTGTAATTCGTTGCACACATATCCGTAGGAAATTCAAAACATTTTGTTTAAATTATTAGCTTGATTTCCGTTAAGTGTAGAAATGTATCCCATTTTATGATAGGCATATCCATCCAGATCCAGTTTGTGCAATTATTCTTATTGTATAATTGTATTATTGGACTGTTTCCAAGTCAAGTGAACTTATTGATTCAAATTTCAATAAAGCTTGTGAGGATTCGCGCGGACCGTAAAATTGACCGTCATGCTTCAATTGAAGATTGATTTTCAATTGGTTGTAATTGTTCGGACATCTGGATAATCTTTACAGATAACATTCCTAATTCTCTGAAGCTGGTGCCAAAAAGTATTGATTGGTGTTGGTAAATTATGACACTAAAACAGTAGTATAAGCGCAACTTGACTTAAATCGTAGCTATAAATGGGTGAGGTTATAAAACACAACGTTGTGCGAACGTTGTGTTTTATAAACTCACCCAATGATGCAATAGTATTTCTACAACAATAAATTTAGAGTACAATACAATACCATGCCTATGTATATAGTATAATACGTTTTTATCCCAAATGTCATTTCCAAAAGAAATTTGTCTAGAAAACTAAAAAAAAAATTAATTCAGTCGATGTCACAACGTCCGGGAACGCGTTAAAATGACCTTCCCAAAAATCAATGAGAGTCACGTAACTGACTCGTATCGACGATAAAAAACGATCTTTTACAAACTAAAGCATTTATACACGCTGCTTGTACGTGCTGCTAAATTTAGATAAATAGATGATTTGCATTTCAATTGTAATAAATAGAATAGGGTTAGGGTTTTTTCAGCGTAGAGGTAAATATGTAAATCAATTATTGTCAAACTATTTTTTTTTAAATATTATAAATACTACTTTACGTTGTGTATTCATTATGTTTTTTAGTCCACAATTATAAAACAAACAAGAATATTTTTTTTTGGAGATTTGTTAAATAGACAGGCAAATTTTTTTTTGTGGCGTACTGGAAACAAAATAATGTAAAAAAAAAATTAATTTACCTTCCATACAATTTTTCTGTGTCTTCTTAATCAAGATATCCTTAATGTAATTACGATAGCGCGGCATAGAATGCGTATAATATAAGGAGAAGTACGGCCAGGATGACAAATGTTGTCATCAAGCTTCGTGTCTCATTCATTTTGATTGTGTTGTTTGTGTGGGCGTGTGTGTCTTTGGCTAAATGATCCAAAGAAAAATTTATAAAACACAAAAATTAAATTCAGTTCACTGTATAACAAAAATTAATTCATCAATTCAATTGAATTTCAGTTTTAAATTGAAAATTTCTTTAACGTTTTTTAACTATGTAACTGAACATTTTATTCACTGGTTTTTTTTTGTGCAATAAGTTCAATTGTTTTTATCTCTTTTAAAACTACACTTGAATTACTCACTAATAGAAATTCAGATCACCAGCAAATTTTTTGAACCGTCAACGAACAAAGCTTTCAAACAAATGTATGAAATTCCAGCAAAGATGAAAATATCTACCTAGACTTTGGCTCCGAAGTCAAATGGAGAACTTTTCGACGACGAGTTTGATCTGTTCCAATCGACGGACTAATAATAACTGACCGAATCGGCCCAGGAGAAAATTCTGGCATTTTTTCCGTGTTATTATAAAGAAGAAAAAAAAATCAGCTAGCTGGGAAATCAGAATGAAATAAAGAAGGCATATCAAAAACATTCTATCCAAGTCCGAGAATTCATCTGGGCGAGTGGGATTCTTTTTTCCGATTTTTGTTTATTTTTTTATGGTTGGGTTTTTCAAAGCAATGCATTAACTCATTTTTTCAGATTCAAAGAAATATTAATTTTCTATGTACTTTCTAGTAGAGGCAAGTGACTTATATTTAAGTATGTAATAGTAGTTACAAATAAATATGTAGGTGGGAGGTGCATCGATCTTCAGGTTAGTGACAGCAGGGCCACTACTGTCCAATCGATTGTATGATTGTTTCTGGATGACCGATGCTACAATGCTCCAACATTTGGCGGAATTTAATTCACAAATAGTTGCTGATCAGTCAACCAAATTTTGGCGTTTTAACTTTTTGTCTATTAACTATCAATTTCACTTTTCTCATGCGCTTTGAAGCTAAAATTGGAGCTATAATTCTAAGGAAGGTGGTTCGACTCAACTACCAAACCAATTTAATTGTCAAGTATACTCCATTGAAGGTCGAATTCGATTCTCCTGGAGTTGAAAGCCCTCCAGGAGCATCGATTTCGAATATCTGGAACATAAAAAAAAATTAGGCACTGGATACATAAGCAATACATAAAACTGTCCGGTGATGGGCAAAACATTTTGGGTTCTTATATGGGGACACAAGAAATATAAAAAAAAATAATACCAATACCACCCAGTTTTTAGGGTTTTTTAAAAATATTTTTTCAAAAAACCCTTATGAAATCGATTTTGTCCGTCCGTCCGTCTGTCCGTCTGTCCGTCTGACCGTCTGTCCGTCTGTCCGTCTGTTCACTAAATAACTCGTGAACGGCTCAACCGATTGTCATGAAATTTGGTAGGAATATGTAGAATGGTTACAGTCTTTGGCACAAATACCTTAGAAGTTGGTAGGAAGATGATAACAGGGTGTCCCGAACGTTTGAAAAAAGTCGACTTTTTAAGTTTTTATCGGAGATTGACGTATGGCTATTTAAATCAAAGATCTAAACGAGTACATCTCATATCAGTTAAAACTTTCCAGATTGGAGTAACGGTAAAAAAGTTATTGGCGTTTAAAGTTAAACTTCCTTTTCGACCTCCGTTTTTCTAAACCGTTATAGGGATCGCTATGAAACTTTGTTGAAAGATTGGTCAGTATGGCCTTATATACGTTAAATATTAAGACTGTTGACTTTTGCTAAGGAAAAGTAAATAACAGTAAATTTGTAAAATTTCAATTTGTTCGTGTGTAGCCCATCTTAGGTTTCCAAATATGAAAATTCTTCTAAGAGATTTCAGAAAATGACATAGGGAATATGTCTATGAATTTTCATTCGAATAACTGTATCCAAACCGGAAATATAGCCAAGTAAGTATTTACTAAGAGCCTTTCACAATGCAAGAGAAGCCTCTTAAGCATTTCTTCAATGTATATCTTTTAACTTGATTGAACAATGAACATGCAATTTGGTGGAAATATATAGAATGGTAATAGTGTTTGCCACAAATATTTTTCAAGTTTGTAGAACCAAGTTAACAGGGTGTCCCTGAATAGCTGCAAAAGTATACTTGTTCAATACTCATAGGAAAGCTTGGATGGTGTTCCCTGACATGGAATCATTTCATATACATAAATTGCTTTTCCTTGATTTAAGTAACCGTAACAGTAGATTTACAGCTAATAATTCAGTTCATATAAAGCCAAGTCATCCTTACGTTTGCCTGAGTTCCTTTTTGCTCAAAAGCCATCAGAAATCTTAAATCGAAAAATACCTGTAGATTTGTCTTGGAGTACTTTCATACAAACTGGGTAAATAGTAAATCTATTTTTGGATTGGTCTAATTAAAGGTGGAACAGAATGAAAGGCGCTAGCCTTTCATTCTGGAACGCGTTTATTTAGACCAATCCAAAAATAGATTTACAGGAAGCATTTCTTGAATGTTGTGAACAATTCTTATTTATTGCATATAAAATATATGTACAAAAATTATTCACTATGCATTAAAATTCTAAAAAACCCTCGTATTGCGGGCGCAGCCCTCTGTACGCCGGTATTTTTTTTGTATGATACGTTTTCTTCCTTTATCCTATCTAACAAAGCCATATTGAGGCATTGGCAGAGAACGCGGTATTATGTACTTCATTTCAATTATTCAAACGCTTCGTGCTCTTAGGAAAAATGTTGAATGCTCGATGAACAAGCTTTATTCCAGCCATATTGAAAAATTTGGGAATCAAAGATCACTCGATAAATTGTAGATAGTGAGCGCTTTTTTACTACAGTGAAACCTGTCCAAATGACCACCTGTCTTAAGCGACCACCTTTCGCAACGACATTTTTTTCAGGAACGGAATTGGTTCCCATACAACTCCATACATTTGTTACCCGTAACCCGAAAAGCGACCACCAGTTTATAGTAACAGCGACAACTACATACGTCACTAATAATAAGCGACCACCTCTATTAGGGAGAGCCCGTATGAAGCGACCATAGGTGAGTACCTGCATATGCGCTTATAGTCCAGTACAATTGGTTCAAAATAACCCCAAACCTAAACATCCAAAAAGAAAAGAAATTTTTGATGCCAAATTGTTGAATACACTGCCTAATATACGCAGTAAAAAGTTACATTAATTTGCGCCATGGGTTAAGGGGGGAGGGGGTGGCAAAGGGGTGAAAATTCAGTTTCTTGCAAATATCTGGAAAACTATGAGTCTGACCTTAAAATGTCCTGAGGATGAAACAAACTACATAAAATTACCTTTGCAATGATATATAACAGTCTAGAGACTTTCTCAGAAAATTATACTCTAGACCCAAAAGTATTATAGTGAATTTACAATTTTTTAGTTTTACATTTTGCATTGTAACTCTTGATAAAATAGATTTAGGATCATAAGATCTTGTCCATATATTGTTAACAAAACTTGTTTGATTTGTACCAAAAATTGACTCCGCTCCGCCCATTGACGCCCCCCTCACTCCTCCTAGCATTTTTCAAAAAGGCATGCCTGTAGCTCCATTTCAAATCAAGCTAGGCAGATCAAATTTGGTGCGGTGCTTAGTCTAAGCCCCATTATGCTCCTTACTAAAAATTATTAGCATCCGATCAAAACTAAGGGTACCCCCCATACAAAGTGACCCAAATTTCTAACAAATTTTAAATTTTTTCACTTCTAAATTCTACCTAAAATAGAAAAAAAAATTTATCTCTTAGAACGTCCTTATAACAGTTAATTGTAGTCTTCTGAATGTATATCCGAAAGTTTGTAAAAGAGCGTGCCTTAGAAGTACGAAAAATCGAGTTTGAAGGTTGCTAGTACACGTTACTCGAAATATTCGCAAATAGTCTTAGAACTGGTATCACTGACCTTCAAACCCAATTTTTTGATACTTGTAGCGTATGCCTTGGTACAACCTTTTGAATATACATTCACAAGACTACAATTAACTGTTATAATGACGTTCTAAGAGATAAATTTTTTTCTTGTATTTTACATAGAATTTAGAAGTGAAAAAACGTGAAATTTCTTAGAATTTTCGTTTACTTTGTATGGGGGGTACCCTTAGTTTTGATCCGATGGTATTAATTTTTGGTGGGGAGGATAATGGAGCTTAGAATAGGCATCCCACCAAATTTGATCAGCCTGGCTCCATTTACAAAGAAGCTACAGGCATGCCTTTTTGAAAAATGTTAGGAGGAGTGAGGGGGGCGTTAATGATCGGAGCACTCCAATTTTTGGTACAAATCAAATACATTTTGTTATCAATATATGGACAAGATCTTATGACGGTAGGTATATTCTATCAAGAGTTACAGTGCGAAATATAAAACTAAAAAAAATTTAAATTCACTATAATACTTTTGGATCTAAGGTATAATTTTCTGAGAAAATCTCTAGACTGTTATATATCATTACAAAGGTAATTTTATGTAGTTCGTTTCGTCCTTAGGACATTTTAAGGTCAGACTCACAGTTTTCCAGATATTTTCAAGAAACTGAATTTTCACCCTTTTGCTACCCCCTCCCCCCTTAACCCATGGCGCAAATTATTGTAACTTTTTACTGCGTATATTAGGCAGTGTATTCAACAATTTGGCATCAAAAATTCCTTTTTCTTTTGGATGTTTGGGTTTTGAGCTATCTGTACTAGACTATTATGTTTAATGGGTTTTATACAATTTTTTGCAAGCTTTCTTAATAAATTTATTGACGGTATAAATTCATAAGAAAAATGGCCCGCAAAAAATTGAAGCCGTTTGTAGTTATGCGAAGGATATAGATTATTCACAGCGCAGCAACAGCGAAATGGAAAAAGCAATTAGACCAAGCATTTAATTTTTGTAGGCGTCAATCGGTTCTGATGCAGCTGCTTCTTTCATTGTAGTTGATCGTACACCAACGTGTGTTAGCTGCATTGTCATTTTGCTGCTATTGCGTGTTGCGTTTGATCTATTTTTAAACATAGGGAATAGCAGTAACATACACTAGTCTTAACTCTCGAACTTGGAAAAACGCTCGTGTTTAGCTCTGTACGGAGAAGATTCCGTTTTTCATTCAATAAAAATTTTTGCGGTTTCATGGCATTAAATTCACCGTTGGAAGGAACGAATGATTTTTTGACAGAAATATGCAAAAGATGCAAATACAAATGTTCTCCTTTTTAGGGTTTTTTAGATTTTTCAAAAAAACCCTTATGAAATCGATTTTGTCCGTCCGTCTGTCCGTCTGTCCGTCCGTCTGTTCACTAAATAACTCGCGAACGGCTTAACCGATCGTCATGAAATTTGGTAGGAATGTGTAGAATGGTAACAGTCTTTGGCACGAAATACTTAAAAGTTGGTAGAACAAAAATTACAGGGTGTCCCGGACATTTGAAAATTTGTTCACTAAATAACTCGCGAACGGCTTAACGGATCGTCATGAAATTTTGTAGGAATGTGTAGAATGGTAACAGTCTTTGGCACGAAATACTTAAAAGTTGGTAGAACAAAAATTACAGGGTGTCCCGGACATTTGAAAATTTGTTCACTAAATAACTCGCGAACGGCTTAACGGATCGTCATGAAATTTGGTAGGAATGTGTAGAATGGTAACAGGCTTTGGCACGAAATACTTAAAAGTTGGTAGAACAAAAATTACAGGGTGTCCCGGACATTTAAAAATTTGTTCACTAAATAACTCGCGAACGGCTTAACGGATCGTCATGAAATTTGGTAGGAATGTGTAGAATGGTAACAGTCTTTGGCATAAAATACTTAAAAATTGGTAGGACCAAGATAACAGGGTGTCCCGGATATTTACAAATTTGTTCACTAACCGATCGTAATGAAATTTGGTTGGAATGTGTAGAATCGTAACAGTCTTTAGCACGAAATACTTACACGTTGGTAGGACAAAGCAAAAAGGGTGTCCCGGAGATTTGAAAATTTGAATTTTTTAGTTTTTATCAAATCAAAGAACTCGATGGGTACATTTCATATCAGCCGTTTTTTTCCAGTTTGGAGTAATAGTAACGGCGTTACAGCTAATAAATCCAGTTAATATGTGGAGCCATAATAATGGTAAATCTATTTTTGGATTGGGCTAATTAAAAAGTTTATTTAGACCAATCCAAAAATAGATTTACGAGAAGCATTTCATTGACATTGTGCATAATTCTTATTTATTACCTATAAAATATATGTGCAAAATGATTCACTATGTATGTATTCAAAATCTAAAAAACCCTCGTATTGCGGGCGCAGCCCTCTGTACGCCGGTATTTTTTACGTAAGAGGTTGTTTTTTTGTTTGCCTCTAAATAAATTAATTGAATACCTTAATTCATTCACCTTATTAAGCGATTACTTTTTTCGGGCACCAACAGTGGTCTCTTTAGACAAGTTTCACTGTAAATTTATAAACTGCGGGCAAACCACATTACAAACAAACTGAGTTGGGAAAAAAACCTTTCTTGTGTGAGGATGTCTCAATCTACTCTAAAATTGACCGGCTCAAAATTTATCCAAGTATACGTACAGTGCTTGGACTATATCCGTACACTACTATTCTCTGTAGACATCCGTTGTGGGAAATACCTTTTCTTTGAGTGCTACTGATTACGAGGTTGCTACAATAGGTCCCAATAGTTTTGATAAAAACCCTTAGGTATAAATAAGTTTCTGTTCTAGCAATAGTTGGAGTGCGAGTAATGGATTGGTCGCAACAATTGTTAGTGCACTGAGAGAAATGAAAGCATGTTTTTCTTAATATTATAAAGTTCATATTTAAAACTAAACACGATTAAAGCTACTGTGATCACTCCCAATTCGACCACAAAACTATTGCATTCTTGAATGTACAGTGAATGTTCTTACTTTAAATACGTACAAAAAGAGTATTTTCGGTGTTATATTAATCCAAAACAGTATTAAGAGAGAGAGTTGCAATTAAAACGCCATTCTTAATATTAGAATGTCGGATTTAAAATAACTTTTGAAAAAGTTTTTTAGTTTAGTTTAGTTTAAATTAACTTTTGAAAAAGTTATTTCAATTTTTCGAAAAGTTTTCTAACTCTGGCATTCTTAAATTCAATAGAAACACTATAAAGTCAAAATCGTAAAAAAAAATGTTTTAATCATGTTTTCGATTGATGACACTCTGTTTTTCTCACAGTGTAAGCATAACTTTAACCATTCCCTGAATAAAGCATTTTGTTGGTGCATTATAATGTATACTCCTCAAAACAAAATAAGGGCCACTAATAATTTTCTGATTATTTTTTTGTGGAAAAGGAAAATCATAGTTTTGTTGGTCTAATTTAATAAAACAATATGTTTTTAATTAAATCTAATGAATTTTATTGAATTTTGACCAAAAGTTACACTTTTTTTTTAGCATTTTTTCGGATTGCTTACTGTTTGCGGCCATGTAATCGTAACAATAACAGTTAATTTCTATGTCTAATCTGTAAAAAAATTGATTCTTTGTTTTTTTTTTTTAGTATCGAGTATGGCCTCTACTTTTTGATATGCAGTCTCGAAGCCTGGACGGAACGCTTTCAATTAGCCGATCGACGCTTTCTATTGATATCTCGTCCCAACACATTTTTAGCAATTGAATCAGCTGTTGCGGATTGTGTATGTCCTTTTAAGCGGTCCGCATCCGGCGTTTTAATTGATCCCAAAGATGTTCTATCGGATTTAGGTCCGGACTGTTGGCAGGCCACTCCATGACCTCAATATTGACCTCCTCGAAAACAGACATTGTCGCCCGGGCAGTATGTGGTCGTGCATTATCCTGCATGAGGATAAAACCATCCAACGCCTGTTGTGAAAAAGGAATGATATGTGGCCTAACAATCCTTTCAATATAACTTTCGGACGTAATTGTCCCGTTATTTAGGATAACAAGGTTAGTTTTGCCTTGCAAGCTAATTCCGGCCCAGACCATCACACTGGGACCGCCTTGCCTCTCAATTTGATTAATGCAAGGATCCAAAAATGCTTCTCCGGTTCTCCGCCAGACTCTTATGCGTCGGTCGTCACTAAAAATTTTTACTTTGTACTCATCCGAGAAGAGCACCTTGCGCCATTGTTGCATGTCCTATTGGATATGTCGACGAGCACATCTTAAACGATTCGTACGATGCGTCCTGCCCTGTTCTGTTCTGGTAACATGTTTCCTTGACCACTGTTAGTGTTCGTGCAAACGATTTCTGTTTGTTTGAGGACTAACAATGGTCCCAGTCGTCCTTAATAGCCTACTTTGTAGTCCACGAGCACTAATGGTACGATCCCGTCGCGCAGAAAGTCTCACATATCGGTCTTCTGCGGGGGTGGTTATTCGAACTCGGCCTGAACCATGACGACGGGAGACATTTCCTGTCTCCTGGTAACGGTTCCAAAGATTTTAAATGGCTCTTCGCGGATACCCTGATTGCAGGGCCACAGAACGTTGCGAACGACCTTCCTCCGACATTTCTAAGGCTCTGGACGAAGCATTTAAATTTAAATGGCGCCGAATTGTTGGTATTTTGTATTTTACAGATTCTCCTTATCTTTAAAAGTGCAACAACTAATGTTGCATTTAAAGAACTTGGCGAAAACTAATTCTTAATCAAAATGAGAAATAAACAAAACTACCAAATGGATGACTCGTGACCCCAAAAGTACTGTTTAAGACAGTTCCGTTAAAGCTAATGATAACGAATGATACTGTGATAACTCACATCACATTCAGGTACAGAATGGCATTTTTGAAAATAATTATCACATTAAAAATTCGCCAAAAGACGTTGTTAAAGTCAACGGACATAAGTGGCCCTTATTTTGTTTTGAGGAGTATATATATGTATGTATGCAATCACAAATACACCACAAAAATGTGTTTTAAAGTAAAACATTCAAATTTTTCTTAATAAATCTTCTAGAAACCCATTAATAAAATGGAAAACAAATTTTTAAATATTAAAAATAATATATGCATTTTTTCTGTCATAAGGTCAACGTTTCCAAATGAACTGAGTTCTATTTTAATACAAAAATTTTTGAAAATTCTAAAGAACAAATAGACGAACGTACGTACCTATATACAAAGAAAAGCTACATGACACAAAGAAAGTGAAACAGCTTTTCCGAGCGTGAAAGAATCTCCATAGTATACCTACTGAAAATTCTATTCACATCAAAAAGACTAATAAATAATAGGAAAATCGGTGACACATAACCCGCTGAGTGTACGACAAACTTAGATTGTTGCTAATAATGATGATGTTGATGATGACAATGGGTACGGTTCCCAAACGCACCGGTCGCATATGTTCCGACAACATGTTGTTCATTCTGATCCTCTAACTGCAATTTTACAAATAAGAAATGATCTCCGGAACTTTTCGTTTACATATTCCACATAGGCAGACATACGGAAAATACCGAAAGTTATTGCTGATCCGCAAAACCGCAGTTAGAGGTTCAGAATAAAGAACATGTTGTGGGAACATATGCGACCGGTGCGATTCAGAACCGCACCCAATGTGTTGAGCTTTTGATTACATAGGGTGAGGTTCAACCGGAGATTATTTCTGATCTGCAAAATGGCAGTCAGGGGATCAGAATGGCAAACATGTTTGCGGAACATACGCAACTGATTCGTTTTGGAACCCCACCCATAGTAGAGAGCTAAGAATCTATGACGAAGTTCAAAGGAATTTTCTTAGAAAGCAGAATAGTAGGTATTTCCACGAATGACAAATATAATAGGCCATTCTGTAATAACTATGTTTCCTTCTATTCAGAACAAGATGCTCAAGATAACCTTACTTTTCTTACAATAGATGGCATCAACCCATGTATTTAAATCCTATCAAATCAGCCCACGGGTGGATTTGGATTTTGGTTTCGATTCAATGCATGGGACATATATGCAAAGGACAAATTTTATATGCAAACACATCTTTCATAATTATTCATTATACTTTCCTACTTTTGTACTACGTACGAATATAAGAGGTATTTTTAAAAATAAGAAATAAATCTTTAAATTTGTGCCCTTAAAATAAATTTGCAATAGTTATTATATTTATAATAGTTATTAGCAAACAAAAATATCTAAATCTAATTTATTTGATGACGTTATAAGGCATTTATTAGAGAGTTTTAGCATGTCCTACAATATAAAACAACACAGTAGACATTCTAAAGGAAAAAATCGCTTGCCTACAGTTACACAAAATATGTAGTATACCACAATTTTGCATATCCATGGATGGCATGGATGTAGAATCACAACAAATAATTTCGACTGTTTAAAGAACGTGAAATATACGGAAATACACCCATCTCAACTTGGAACATGCCAAATTGTTGTATTTTGTGTACGGCAGGCAAGCAAATTTTTTCTTCGTTTTATATTGTACAACATACTAAAATTCTCTATTATCTCTATGAAATTAATTTTCCATTAATTTAAATATTTGATAAAAGTGTACTTACATTCATTGTCCTAAAAATAATGCTTATTTAATACTTTCTACACAAACATCGCGTACATTCCCCACATTACAAATAACATGGCCATAAGGATAATAAATGTTGTCATCAAATTGGCTGCTTCATTCATTTTGATTGATTGTTTCCGTTGATCTGCAAACAGAAAATTGAGATGTAATAAAAAATCGAATAAATGATTTTGAAGCCAAATCAATGAATAATAATCATTGAGCAAAATGCAACAATTATTAGGGAGTTTTAGCATATAAATTCAAATTTCCGCCTCAGGAAAAATATTGAAATACTGAAAAAAAAATACTTAAACAAATTAGTCAAGGATTTTTAAATCCTATATCTCGAAAAATAGACTCGGTGATAAAAAGGGAAACTTTTTCTCTTTTTCCCTAATTTTCCATAATTAATTTATGGAATAAAATAATTAACTAATTTCCATGTTTCTTTAGAATCATAGGATTCTAAAGAAACATGTTGATCGCCAACGAACG
Organism: Microchrysa polita; assembly: GCA_949715475.1. Taxonomy (NCBI): domain Eukaryota; kingdom Metazoa; phylum Arthropoda; class Insecta; order Diptera; family Stratiomyidae; genus Microchrysa; species Microchrysa polita. Next base: position 17,648,712 of record OX454415.1, read on the forward strand.
AATCTGAAATTCTTCCCGTCTCCCGATCGGGGATGGCTCCGTTCATAAGGACTTTAGATTCATCTATTGGGGACTAAGGCCTTCATTGCACAGTCATATATTTCATAATAGGCATTATCATTAACCTACTTGATTTCCTTTAGAGGCACCACAGACCCTCCGATCGATCGGCCAGATTTTTTGATTGCGAGATAAATCGAAAGGTGTATGGGACCATCGGATTCAATTTTTTGATTTGACATGTGGAACGTATTGCCAATGCAATTTTCCGCACAAGCTGTCATGACAAGGTGCTGATTTTTGACATAAACCACCGCCGTCTATATCTTAAGGCCGCAATGTAGAAAAATCGCCGGCTTGTTCTGCTATCCGCTCTCATAGGTAGAACTTTTGTGTTTCCGATATTTTCCGCTATGTGTCCGTTATATGGTGGACGGTAAGATAAGTGTCGCTAGTGTCGATAAGAAGAACAAGAAGATTCTTCATATGAGAGCTGATAGCGTAATGTTCCGTAAATCCAAAATTTAGTAAGCAAACTATGACAGCATGGCACAGCTGAGTTACGGCTTTGATGTATCTAGATGGCGTTGCATAAACTTATGGTCGTTCTTCATGCTGGGGTTGTGGCAGTCATTCTCCATCAAAGTAGCAGGGTTGTTCATCTTCCATCGCCAAAAATGTTATAATTTTCGCTATTTTGTGTTCTGTCTTGTGGACCGTGAGGCTGTCTACTTCAGATTGCCCGATAAATTGCCTAATGTATGTGCTGTACGGGCGACAGATCGATTGTGGACAATCGATTGCCCAATTTGTCAGGTTTGTGGTGTCCTTTAGTGCACGTATGAAAATGTAAACCGAATGAATCCAGTACGCTTAAGCATATGATAATATCTATTATGAAATATTTGACTGTGTAATGGAGCCTTTCGTTATAATTAGGTATTATGGAAAATTATGGTGGAAAAGAGTGTCCGTTTTTTTCACCGTTATGTAAATCCGACTAATTTAATTTAGATTTGCTAAAATTTGAAGATTTAAACCTCCTACAATGTGTAGATACAATATGGGACAAATATCGCCATTTAAAAAATTTGGCCAATTTGGGTATAGTAGGTACACGGAGAGAAAAATGTGCAATCTGCAATGAATTAAACAAAATCATACAATGAAATTCACAACATGCAATTTCACTAAATTTGTAGTGATAATTATCAAAATGTTGTGAAATTGATTACAATGTAGTTATTTTGACTGGTTGCCTATTGTAAAAATAATTGCAATGTAATGACAAAAATCATTGTATGATGTTTGTGTGGATAGTTATGTACCTACATTTATTGCGTTTGAGGTAATTTTCATCACAGTATGTAATCAATAGTACAACAATTACTGAAAGGTACAAGGATCTGTAATCATTATTATTGCATGGTGTAATAGTTTTCATCCTTCCGTACATGAAATTAACAAGAGCGCGTAATAATTATAATTGCGTGTAATAGATTTCATTGTTACGATTGTATATAACATATGTAAAAGAAAGAGGATGCTTACAGACAGGATACGAGAAAGAATAGGTAGGGTTAGTAGTCCAGTACAATTGGTTCAAAATAGCCCCAAACCTAAACATCAAAAAATAAAATGTTTGATGCCAAATTGTTGAATACACTGCCTTATATACGCCGTAAAAAGTTACCCTAGTTTGCGCCATGGGTTAAGGGGGGAGGGGGTAGCAAAGGGGTGAAAATTCAGTTTCTTGCAAATATCTGGAAAACTATGAGTCGGACCTTAAAATGTCCTGAGGACAAAACAAAGTACATATGTATGTATGTATGTAACACTATAGACATTTTCTCAGAAAATTATACCCTAGACTCAAAAGTATTATAGTGAATTTACATTTTTGAGTTTTACATTTCGCACTGTAACTCTCGATAGAATAGACCTACCGTCATAAAATCTTGTCCATATATTGATAATAAAATTTATTTGATTCTTTTCAAATATTGGAGTGCTCCGACCATTGACGCCTCCCTCACTCCTCCTAACATTTTTCAAAAAGGCATGCCTGTAGCTTCTTTTTAAACTGAGCCAGGCAGATCAAATTTGGTGGGGTGCCTAGTCTAAGCTCCATCCATCCAGCCGATCAAAACTAAGGGTACCCCCCATACAAAGTGAACGAAAATTCTAACAAATTTCACATTTTATCACTTCTAAATTCTATCTAAAATGGAAAAATAAAATTTATCTCTTAGAACGTCATTATAACAGTTAATTGTAGTCTTCTGAATGTATATTCAAAATTTTGCATCAAAGCGTACACTACAAGTATCAACAAATTGTGTTTGAAAGTCATTGGTACTAGTTGAAAGGCTAGTTCCGAATATATCGAGTAACGTGTACTCGCAACCTTCAAACCCCATTTTTCGTACTTGTAAGGCACGCTCTGATACAAACTTTTGAATATACATTTAGAAGACTACAATTAACTGTTATAATGACGTTCTAAGAAATAAATTTTATTTTTTCATTTTAGATAGAATTTAAAAGTGAAAAATTGTGAATTTTTTTATAATTTTGGTTGACTTTGTATGGGGAGTATCCTTAGTTTTAATCGAATGGTAATAATTTTTGGTAGGAAGCATAATGTAGTTTAGACTAGGCAACTCACCAAATTTTATCTGCCTGGCTTAATTTGAAAAGAAGCTACAGGCATGCCTTTTTGAAAAATGTTAGGAGGAGTGAGGGAGGCGTCAATCCGAGGCACTTCAATTTTTGGTACAAACGAAATAAATTTTGTTGGTAATATAATAAACAAGATTTTGTCACCCTAGGTTCTTTTTATCAAGAGTTACAGTGCAAAATGTAAAACTCAAAAAATGTAAATTCTCTATAATACTTTTGGGTCTAGGGTATAATTTTCCGAGAAAATATATATACTATTACAAAGGCAATTTTGTGTAGTTTGTTTTGTCCTCAGAAGATTTTAAGGTCAGATTCATAGTTTTCCAGATATGTATTTGCAAAAAAGTGAATTTTTACCCCTTTGCGACCCCCTCCCCCCTTAACCCATGGTGCAAATTGGTGTAACTTTTTACTGCGGATATTGGGAAGTGTATTCAACAATTTGGCATCAGCCATTTAAATTGCATTGTGCTGCTTTCTTTGGCAGCATTCAAGGCGTCTAATCTGTTTCAGGCATAAGTCCAACTTAGACAAAGTTTTCGCCGGTAACATGCATGCAACTCTTTTTTTTTTCACCATTTCCGGTTTGGTATTTTTTTACCAAAGCTAATCCTTGAAATAGATCAGATACTACCAAACAGAGGACGGAAGCATCACAATGCATTTTAAATGGGTGTCGTCATTTTGCTACTGCTGTTGAACAGCAAGAGAATGTTGCCAACATGGCGTCACCCATTTTTTTTTTGTCCCACTAGTGTAATAGCAAAATAAATGACCAAAAATGTGTTTGACCAAAAAGCAATGACCATCGTGATCATTCATTTCTGGTCAAACTTATGACACTGAGTTATAACAAAACACATCTGTGGTCAAATTTATTTTGCAGTTTTTGATCATACGGTCATTCAAAAATTACCCATTTTTAGTGTGGCCCATGGTGGTCAAATGAAATGATTCGATTGGCTCCACTTAATGATCATTGATCAATAAAAAAAATTACGACAATTTTCTACTTTTTTGCAAACTGTGGGGTATTGGAAAATTCAAAATTTAAATTAATCCGTGGAATTACATCGAAGAAAATGTTTTTGATAGTAAAATTTAACTCTCGGTAATACCTTCGAAGTGGAACAATATGCGTGTTCAGTACACAACTCTAGTTTCATCTCTATCAAAAAACGTTGGACGCACGTCGCTTCAATAATTTTCCTGACTTTGTCCGGTTCTAAAAGTTTTTTTTTTTTTGGTTTGGGGTCCCAACCCCCTCTGAAATTTGGTGATGCTGTTTGGATGAAAAACCAGGTATGTTTTATACACATACCGCAACTTCAAAAGCAATTCTAAATGTCTAAATTTCGAGCCCGACATAGAAGTAATCTGTAGCAACCTAGCTGACAGTGAGGAAGAGCAAGGGATACAACATTGGGTGAATTCAAATTGTAAGACGAAACCGGACGGGTAAACTTGCAAGACAAGAACCATCGTTCTTACAATCTGAACTGCACAATGCTTATGCATTTCAGATTGTAAGAACGATGGTTCTTGTCTTGCAAGTTTACCCGTCCGGTTTCGTCTTACAATTTGAATTCACCCATTACATGGATAGGATAGGAAGATGTTTCTGCTGTTCAAAGGTGATTCTTTTTTTTTTACAAAAATTATCACGTTTCAGAATTTTATTATGAACCAAGGCTTGATTGTAGGGTCTCTCAGGTTAGAAGTAGGACAAATGAAACTACTCCCCAGTCTCAAATTTTCCACTAGCTTGAGACTAAGATCCGCAATCAGTTTTGAATTTTGTCTTTGGGTAATTTTAGATGGGAAGAGAGAAAAAAATTGATTAGTGACTAGAAGCTTCAAGGGTCGTCCAACTACTATGAAGCTTTGCAGCGCTTTTAACGCTTTCTTTACTACCGTACAGAGTGGTGAAGCTGCTTAGTAATCGAACATTAAGCTGCATCTAAACTGGCTTCTAAATGGAGGCGCGTCCAAAAGCTGGCATCGCGAACCGCCATTTGGAGGCTGAAAATGACATAACCAAACTTTCATTTAGGAGATTTTCTTTTTAATTTAATTATTAAAATCGGTTTTTGCTCGTTTAAATGATTACTCAGCCACTCAAGAATTATTCAATTTCACACAAAAATACGAACAAAAGTTGCAAAATTGCCACTTGTCAAAGTGTCAGCTGGCATATGATTAAGTTGCCACATTGAATATTGAAACTGGACGGCCAAATGGCGGTTAGTTTGGATGCAATGAACTGCCAGTTGGTAACACGTGCTGCCATTTGGCAGTCAGTCTGGAGGGACCCTTACCGAAAAAATCTCCAATACAAATTAAACGAAAAGGAAATTGAATACGTGTTCTAATTTCTAGCATCTCGGAACACGAAAGACTTGATTTTGACCTTTAACTATATTAGTTGCTAGTATATAAGTTCAGTAAAACGTATGCTTTATCGATAAAAAAAATAAATTTTTTTTTTATTCTTCAAGCTACAAACGAGAAGGCGGAGAACATTTTTTGAAAGGTTAATGATCTGATTGTTCCTATAATTCTCAAGATAATTTCCCAGTGCTCTTTAGTACAAACTCAGTGATTTGGATGCACTGAGCATTATAAAATATGAGCACCGTCAACATTATTCCTAAAACCCCTTTCGAAATATTTTCTGGTGTACGCCCCTGCATGAAACATACAGAAAATTTGTGAAAAGAGCTGACTGCTTCTCTAATATTCCCTAAGTTCTCCGTACACCTCTTTTCTGTTTCTAACATTCAGAAACCCAAATTTTTCTTTTTATTCTCCCGTAGGCCACTTTTTATCTTCTTACGCGTTCAAGCAAAATTAAACTGATTTTCTATATAACAAAAATTTATTCAACTAAACCTTTGCGATTTCGACAAAAAAAATTAAACAATGTCAAATAACTACTAAATGCATATTGAATCTAAGTTAGATTTGGTAATTTTTTTCTGAAACAGTCATACTAGTGTGATAGGCAAATTTCCTTGGACAAACAAATGACTCAAAACCCGACTGACTACGTCATTGGCCAAACAAGTTGGTCATTTGTTTGTCCCATAGTGTAATAGGTCTCGAAAAACACTTTTTGTCATTGCGAAAATTTGACAAATTTTGTGTGACCCACTGGACAAACTTTATTTGATAGTGTAATACCACCTTCAGAGTTAAGCCGTCGACTACTATGTACCTATGTGTACTTGTAAGTCTGTAATGCTTTTCAATTGAATCGAAATACATTTACAAAGGGTTTTTTTTATATTTAGTATCCATTGAATTTACTTATTTCACATTTTTCCTCATACACAATCAATAAAACTCCGTCTTCATCAAAAATAATTCCTGCAAACACTTCCAACGGTTCGCCCAAATAAACATGCTAATTAATTAAATTTCCGTACTACACACATATACATCGTGGTTGAATTTCTGTAGCACAGATGCGGAATAAAAATACGTTCAAAGGTATCCGAGGAGAATTAAATGAGAAAATCTTCGAAAAAAAATAAATCTTTCCTATTCACGCGAATCAAATCCACCCAAAAGAATTTTTTTCTGCCTGGATTTAAATTTAGAATTGAAAGAATTTTGTCGACGAGGCATGTACTCGGGTATACATAATCGCCAGCCCACAATCTTTTGATTTTATGATACGCATGGAATATAAAATGTAACAACAATTTTGAAAATAAAAAATCGTCTTTTCACGATTGACTAAAATCCTAGTCATATTTTCAAAAACCGAAAAAAAAAACAGAAAAATCTGTCAAAATTCTAGAGTATAAAAATGCCTATATAATTATATAGACTGCGCATAGATTGACTTTTTATAAATAATATTAATATCTGTCGACTGATTTATCGATAGCATATCGTTAATAGTAAAGCGTGAAAGAAGGCCGTGAAATCCAGACGTTGTAAAACTTTTCGTTGAGAACTCCTTCGTAAATTTTGCATTGAAAACTACTTTTAGAAGATTTTTGGTAGGGAAATTCACAATCACAAATTTTTCAATGCACATAATTTCGAAAATTCAAATGATAAATCAATTATTCACAGAATTATTCAATACGTTTTATGAAAAAAGAAACTATAAAAATATTTCTAAAACTCACTTCAAACACCGTAAAACTGAGATAATCCTTTCTGGATAATTGAACCGAATTAAATGAGAACCAATGGTCGACTAAAAATCTTTTAAACCCTATTGTTAATTTTTTCAACGGAATTATATATTTCTTTCACTGTCCATTAACGTCGCTGACAAGAGCCATTTCTTTTTCTCTGCATGTTAATAAAATATCTAAAACAACAATTTTAAAAATAAGCTTACGTTTGCTCATTCAAACAATCTGCACAATATTTCAACTATTTCTCTCTTTTCAAAAATAGCGAAAAAAAATATACACAAGCAAAAAAATGATGGAAAAATGTCAAATTGAAATTTGTGTGAAACTCTTCCATGATGGAGTTAATAGCAATTTTCGGGGGCCTAGAATTAATGGCTTGTGGCCCACATTAAGTAGGGTTCGATTCAGATGTTTCGTATCGATTGTTGAACTTTGGCATAGTTGTTGGTTTTTAATAAAAAATTATATTTTTTATATTTTTCGTAACATTTGCATATTTTAAAAAGTGATCCGCATAACAACGCAAACCGAGATTATACTGTATTCCTCCTAGTTTTCCAGCAAGCAGCAAATTTCTGTATATATTCCCCCATAATCTTGAATCTTTTAATCGCTCCCCTAAATTTAAACGATACTTTGTTGTTTAAATTCCAACCACACAATTCGTAAATCCATATTCCCCGTCATTGTCATCAATATCATTGACGGCGTCACTGTTGTCGTTCAAAATGTTTGAACATTTAACACGAAAAACTATTTTTTTATGTCTTCCGTAAGAAAAAGAAAAGTTGATATTTTTAAAAATTCATTTTTGCCGGGACTATAATTACTTTTTCGTTGATTTTTGTTTCACCTATTTTTTTGCGAGATTTCTTGAAATAATTCACACATTCACTTTTTTCCACAGGATAAAAATTGCTTTGTGTTATTTTCATTTCAAATGTTGTAAACATGTTTTTTTCTCGTTTTTTATTCACGAAGAAAATTTTAAGACCGCGAGCGGTAGTCATATTTAGGGGGTGAAGAGAATGGGCAATATTCGCATGTACGCATTGCATATTATGTACACACCCTCTTCTCTTTCAGCTGTTTCGCTTGTTTGCGACGTAATGGTGGAAGAATTTCAACAGCTGTCTAAAAATTTTGAAAAGATATTTTAAAATTTATCTTTTGTTATTAGATTGCGACTTAGTTTTTGTTTATTTAGGGGGAGAAAATGTAGATCAACAACCCATTGTTTCCGAGGTTCAAATAACTACAGAAAAAATTAAGGAAGAAACTATTGAAGAAACTATTGTTTTTGTTTTGTCAAAAAATAAATAAAAACAAAATGACCTTTTGTTTCAATTTGAAATAAGTGTGTAATATTAGAATATTTTTAGTTCACTAAAAATATAATTTCGGTTTATTTTAGTTTTGTTTACTTGTTTTCATTTTTAAAGAGATTCATATGTTTTTTTTTCAATTACTACCAGTATTGACCTGCCAAAAGCTTATTTAAAAATCTAGAACTACTTTCTTTCACACGTGAATACGGCTGTCGTCCTATATTAATTTTAGAAAGTAGCAAGGCTAAATGAAAAGTGGCAGTCGGTAGTTGCAAGAAATCTTAAAACATATCGACAGATGGTCCCATTCCTTGTCAAAGCAGATGGTTAGCATATTTCGGCATGCGTAGGTAAGGTATTTAGTTTAGGAAGAAACCCAGGAAGCAACGATTGTGCTCAATTGCGGTTAAGAGGTAATTACACTCATGACTCATGCTTAGTAAATTTTAATTAAATGTTGGCCATGATGAAGTTTGAAGCATTGAGGCGTTGGACCTCCAACACTTCTCATAGCTTCCCTGTAACTACACCTACGGATTATTGCTGACTGCTCTTATACAAACTTATTTATCGCAATGTCATCGATGTGTATGAACTACTAGGGATACTCTTATAGGATCTTCTACGAAATGCTTCAAGTGCTCGAAATCGCGTTAAACATTTAATAGGCATTTAATCTTAAATGCAATTGTAAGCCGTTTAACCCTTTCATTCCCAAATTAAATTCCTTCGGGCAAAAAAAATAATATTGTTATTATTTCGTCTTTATTTGGGTCTAAAAATACATTTTCAATTTTCAAAAAAGGGAAAAAAATTATGGGGTTAGAAAATAATAGTATGTAAACTGCAGTTTACATTGGGATTGAGTGGAAACTTTTTCAAATACAAATAGTTGAGGGCAATATGAGTTATTTATTTTTTATTACGGAAAAGATTAAAGAAATTTTCTCGATGAGTAAGACTAAGGTCCCACCCATTTACTGAAGCTATGTTTAGAAACCGGAAAGGCCAATCCGGACCTCAAAATAGGGATTATTTGTTTGATAATCCGGATTTCGGGCCATTTACCAGTAAAGTTCAAAATTAAATTAGAGGTTTTAAATTAAATTAAATTTATAAAAACAGGCAAACCTTTAAGGTTTTTCTGATCGAATCTACTGGTGCTATATTTATTAAATTTAGTTAGCATTTTAGCATAAATGATATATTATAGACGAGTCTGGAGTCTTTATCGGTGCATTTTTGAAATCCGGACAATTCAATAATCCGGGCATCCCAATCACCAAATTTGCACCATCTGGAAGGTTTTATGCTACTTTTTTCCGCCTAGTTCATCATTTTCATATAGGATTCATTCCAATATCGGCGACAATATTATTCCATAAATGCCCAATGTAAACCACAGTTTTCATATCTTTCAACGCCCCCCCCCCCCCCCCCCCCCCAATTTTTGGCACAGAAAATTCTGGCAAATGAATCTTTTGTTGTTGGTGAATAACGCCATATTTTTTGGATGATGGATGGATTTTGCACCTAGAATTATGTAGGAGGGGAGCAATTCACCACTTGTCACAATGAACGAAAACAGCCTGACTGCCTTAATTCTAAATGCGTTCATAAAAATTTCAATCCATATGCATTAACTAAATATTTACTACTCGAATGCTGTTATATGTAAGTTTTAGTGTATGTCACTCATTTTTATTTAGAGTAAACCAAAACGTGGAAAAAGTGTTTTAAAGTTGATATAAACTGCAGTTTACAATGGGAATGAAAGGGTTCTGGAGTTGGGCATTCCTAATTCGCAAAAGATTCTAACCGCAGCTTTAGGAAGTTTCAACGACCCAGCCACATGCCACTCACAAAAGGGCGTTCGTGAATATCTCCTTGTTTCGAAATGTCTAGTACTCTATCAATGAAAATTTGTAAACGTTTCACGAAAATCTTCGCATGATTTTTTTTAGCGTAAAATTGTCGTGAAATATTCTGGTGAGGATTGCCATAATAAGCCTATGCTTTGAACCTAGCCAAGTAAGTCCTTTTGCTGTTCCTTTTCGCTGAGTAACTTTATACAGGGTGTCTCACGACTCATGGTACATACAATACTGGATAATAGCACTACTCATTTGGGTAGAATTAACGTTCCACCAGTGGCGGCTCGTGACCCCCTAAATTGGGGGTTCACAACTGAAACAAACTAGAGGGCCTAATTTTTCAAAATAATGTGAATACCTAACTTCAGTAAACCTTGTACTTTGCACCATTTTGTACCTCTTTTTTAATTGAAGAATTTTCTTTTCGGCTTCATTAGCTTTTTTTATACAAATAGAGATTTTTTGTGGTTACTAAATTTTAGGCCAATAAAAATGATCGAATTTAGTAAGATAAGAAGCGTAATATATTGAACTACAACAAAAAATAAATTAATACAGGAGGGACTCGATAGTTTGAACTAATTAAAACCAAGTGAATTCAAATGATCGAGGGTTTCAAATATGTGGGGGAGCTTTGTTATTGAAAGAACTTGCATACATAATTTGGTTTTATGTATTTATTTATTAGTATAGTATTCATATTAAACAAAATAGGATTCAAATTGAAACAAAAATTAATACATGATTCACATTTAGTTAAATGGTTTTACACATTTTCGAAAAAAGTTACGCAAAATTAATTTTTTTTTTGTTTGAGATCCATATTAGAAATGAAATGTTAGAAATTTTCTGATTCCCCGAGTTATATGCTAGAAAAACACAAATAAAAACTTTTTCAAATTATAGAGGGAATTGTTTCGTTGAAAAGTTCAAATTATAAGAGACGTAATGTTGCTAGATGAGCGATCAAATTATAGAAGGTTCAAACTAGCGAGTCTCTCCTGTATTTAATTTCTGCTAATATAGTTACAGATAGAAACAGTTTTCTTTCACTATGCATGTTAATTCAATAAATTAAAAATTCAATTTTTTTTCAATTATTTCTCGAATAATAGATACACAAAAGTAAATATCAGAGTTCTAGTTCCAAACATTCATTTTTGAACCACTCATATCATTGTATCAAATTATGCATCAGATTTTTTTAACGGATTTTAATCAGAGCACATACATAATCAGCAACACATACTAAGAATATAGCTCTAAAATTGTGTACAAAAATTATACAACATGGGTTAAACAATTTTTAATTACAAAATACTACTTAATCACGATTATTTTGTTGGTAACACTATAGAAATAGAAATATAAATTTGTAAATATACCTAGACTACATAGCCATACTTAATACGAGTACATTCGTCATTACTTTTGCCTTATTTAAATTTATGTGCCCATACCTTTCCACATAAAGAAGAAAAAACTGAGCAATTAATATGATGTAATCATAAATATTCATACAAACAATGCAAAATGCATCAATTCACAACAAATCAACCGAAAAAACATCACCGATTCTGAAGCTCGCACGCAATTCTTCCACTGTTCGCACATATTTTGTGTGCTCCTATGCCAGCGAGTCTGCGTCGATTGATACTATGGGACATCGCATAGGATCGTATGGAAACGGATGATGGGTACAAGCAACTCTAACCGCACGTGCGATTAGAGAATAGGTGGCTTGTTCTTTGACTTGTGTTATCAATATTTCGGTTACTCTTCGCGGGTTTAAGATACATGACATCGATTTTTAAATAAATTTGAAGTTTTGCTTTAAATTCTATGATATAAAATTTTAGGTAGGAAAGCAATTTTACGATGTGATGGTTATGATGAGCGTAGGGGGTTCACGTGCTCATGTGCTCCTAAGGAGTAACCGCCACTGCGTTCCACATTACCCCTCTATCTTTAACCGTTATAAAGTTTTAGCATTTTTTGTAAATATGTAGTGTCAAAAACACTTGCCGAGCAAAATCACTATTTGCCACACTCCCAAATATTTAATCCGAGATTTGACTTTACTTTCTGAAACTGCATAAAATTCTACATGAAATAACTCTTTTCCCAATTAAATAATTTAAAAAACTTCCCAGATACTATTACTATATATGTACTATACATTAATATATATACAGTCGAACTTCCCTAAACGGACACTTCTAATAACCGGAAATTTCTTATAAACGGACACTTTTATTTTCCCCAACGTTTTTCACATATTTTGGTAGGAAAAAACCTTCTGATAGCCGGACACTCTCATAACCGGACACGGGCAGTACTTTCATTCTCATTCTGAACAAGCGAGTATCTAATAAACGGACGGTTCCAGGAAAAAAGGCCCAAATTCGTACATTAAAATAACAAGCGTGACAATCCAACATTGGACTAAGGCCGCAGGATGTGTTAGTGACATCCTATTTCCAAGATCTTATCTGCTTTTTAATGAGGTTATGAGATCAGCATCACGCTCAGCAGTGTTATTTATCCCCATAAATGGGTACTCGTTTAACATCTGAGTGAGATCATAGTCCGTCACAAGCTCGTGAGTTCGAAAAACACCATGGAACACGGTGAGATTCGAACTCATGACCCTGTGCACCGAAGGTGCGCGCACTAACCGCTAGACCAGCCAGACTACTAATTCGTACATTGCAGAATTTGTTTTAGGACAAAGGGTCTTGCATTACTAGAAAATGGATCTTACGCGTAATTACGAAAGACCCAATGTACGGGAAATGTAATATGATATATCAACGACTGCAGTTCTTTGTTATCTGTCGGTTGTAAATTAAATTTATGATGCGGCGTTTAATCGTGCAATTCCCTAAATTAAATATACCCTTCGGGACTACAAATTTTATCGCAGTTTTGAAATGGATTTGCAGATTGTAGAATGTTTGTGAAATATTCTCATAACCGGACACGTCCAATAAGCGGACCAAAACTCATTCCCCAATGGTGTCCGCTTATGGGAAGTTTGACTGTATATACTATACATTAATTCAAACTTTAATGAAATTCGAAAATATATTTTTCATTGAAAATTCAAATTGTAAAATCTTAACGGTACTTTGAGCTGACAAATGTACAAAGTTGACAAAACTTGCCTCATAATAGCGTCGTTTTTTCGCATCGCGGGTAAATCTGACTCGAAAAAAACGATCGCGGGTAACATCCCGGTTAAGACCAAACAGCTGACATTTGACAGTTTTTGCGCATCTTTGACTCACCTTTGTCGGCTTATTTTTAGATGTGGTGGATTTTATCACAAAAGATGATTATTTCTTTGCAAAATCTTTTCTCGTGATTAGAAAAACTCTCACATTTGGTTTGAAAAAAAACAAATTCCCTCTTACATATTTCCCCTATGCGCCCGCCATCTACATTTGAGCTATCCCGTGTAGGGTAGTTGCACGCGTGAACTTTACCTGGGTAAGTGTCATTTTTTTTATATGAAAGTTCTACCCAAACCTGCACGGGATAAACGCAATAAAACGTCCCTAATGTTAGCTTTCGAACAACATATAAAAGTTAAGGTCCTAGGATTTGGAAAATTGCATATCTTAAAGAGAAAAATACCGGCGTACAGAGGGCTACGCCCGCAATACGAGGGTTTTTTTTAGATTATGGATACATACATAGTGAAAATAATTTTGCACATATATTTTATAGGCAAGAAATAAGAATTATGCACAATATTAATGAAATGCTTCTTGTAAATCTATTTCTGAACTGGTCTAAATAAAAGCGTTCCAGAATAAAAGACTTTTAATTAGACCAATCCAAAAATAGATTTACTATGTATCATGGCTACACATATTAACTGAATTTATTAGCTGTAAGTCCGTTACCGTTTTTCCGAATCAAGGAACAAGATCTTATATGAAATGGCTTCGCTGAGCCCGTTGCCCACCCAAAGCTTTCTTATGAGTTTGGGGAAAGTAGACTCCTGAAGCTATTCAGAGACACCCTGTTAATTTGGTACTACAAACTTCATAAGTGTTTGTGACAAACACTATTACGATTATATGTGTTGCCACCAAAGCTCATGTGATGAACATGGTCCAGTCCAGTCACAAGATATGCAGTGCCCAAATGCTTCAGACGCTGCCCTGGTATTGCAAAACGACTTTGCTAAATATTTGATTCCCTGTATTTCCGGTTAGGATAAAAAATATGTTCGAATGAAAATTTTCAATCATATTCCTTATGTAATTTTCTTAAAATTGTCATCATAATTTTCAAATTTGCTGACTTAACCGGGGCTGCACACTCATTTTCTTTTTCTTAGCAAAAGGCAACAGTCTTAGTATTTAACGTATATAAACTCATGGTAACCAATATTTGTGCAAAGTTCCATATCGGTACCTACTTATAGCGGTTTGGAAAAACGAAGGTGAAAAAGAAAGCTTTGCTTGAAACGCCCATAACTCCGTTACTATTACTCCAAACTGGAAAAAAGCAACTGCTATGAAATGTGCCCATCGAGTGCCATATCCGATAAAAACGAAAAAAGTCGACTTTTTCAAATCACCGGGATACCCTGTTATCTTTTCCCTACCAACGTCTAAGTATTTCGTGCTGAAGACTGTTACGATTCTACATATTCCTACCAAATTTCATTACGATCGGTTAAGCCGTTCGCGAGTTATTTAGTGAACAAATTTTTAAATCTCCGGGACACCCTGCTATCTTTGCCTTACCAACTTCTAAGTATTTTGCGCCAAAGACGGTTACCATTCTACACATTCCTACCAAATTTCATGACGATCGGTTAAGCCGTTCGCAAGTTATTTAGTGAACAGACGGACGGACAAAATCGATTTCATAAGGGTTTTTTGAAAAATCTAAAAAAAACCTAAAAAAAACGTGGTTCCAGGAGAAAACCAAAGTGAACGTTTCCATAATTTTTATACGAGTTTTTTTTAGTAAACAAATTTTTTTAATAAAAAATACGGCGTACAGAGGGCTGCGCCCGCAATACGAGGGTTTTTAAGAATTTTAATGCATAGTGAATATTATATACTCGTACATACATATACTTTATATTGAATTTGAATACCCTTCACTCTCCTCGGGTTAAAAGTTTTTTTTCGGGCGAACCTATGAATTGTGTTTAATCCTTCCCCATTCCTTCCGTTTTCACATAAGTTCCGTTGCGTCCATTTAACACTATTTGTGAGAGGTTTGGTTGGAATAAGTGGCAAAATAAAAAAAATTCTCAGAAATCTTTATTGGGGGGGATGCGGGAGCATGGCTCCATAGTACGATTCCATTTGTTTTGCAAAGGTTTTTTGAAATTGGTGTAAAAAAAAATTTTCTTAGAAGATCCAAAATGGGGGGTTGGGTTTGTATGGTAGCCGCATGACCCCATGGTCCGATTCCATTCATTGATATCAATTGAATAATTATAAGAAGCGCACGCGTTAATCACCAAACCATTATGTACTATGCATTGCGCCCATTCATACTTCCTTCATGGATCTGCTCATCATATCAACATCATCATCTCAACTCAACCTATGGGCAGAATGCCTTTCTGCCCACATGTACCATCAATCTATTCTATAGCTATTCCATAGCACATAGAGACACGATGAATCTTCTTATACGGTCAACGCATGCGCATTGAAAGTATCTGAACTTCACTTAAGGGCATGCCCAATATGTACTACACTATGTAGTAGGTATCCATGAACTTGTGCCACGTTCGCGAGCGCGTGGCCCGTGGCCCGTGGCGCTGTTCTAGTAGTTAGATACTAGTAGCGTAGCGCGTAGTGCATGGATACAATAATAAGGCCGTTTCGTATTTAAATTGTGCATGGTGCATTGTAGAGTATTTAATTTGTGCGTGTGATTTTTCAGATATTCTTCCTTTTTTGAAGTGGTTTGGAGGCGTTATACTCGTACTTGTAGCACTAGTGCATGATTACGTTATCAGCGGCCGTTTTTTATTTTTTATTTGTTACGTATGTTTTTAGAAAACACTAATCGCTTTTCTCTGATTTCCTACATTTTAGTGTTATTAATTACTATTATAAAATATTTATTTTGGTGATGGGATTAATATTAAAATCTTATTTATTTGATCTAATATGTATTTTGCTTGATATAGATACCTATTTTTATTTTCTCCTCTATATGATCTGGAAGTTTTAAATTTAGTTTGTATGTATGTACTTAAAAAATGATTTTTTGTTGTTGTTATGTTATTGCTTGTGCATGATATAGAAAAAAAAATCCCACTTCTATTCCTCACACCTTTTTCGTCCCCATGGCAAGAGGGATCTAAACCCTCCCGCTAGCTCGCAGTGCATTTTATTTGCATAATTGTAGAAATACATAGCAGCTTGAAAGTATAACCTATCTTCTATATAAATTTACAGGAATTGTCTTTGATAAATTATTTATTCAGGAAGATTTGTAGGTATGTCCTGTTATTGGGCGAAAGAATGTTGGCATTGCTTTTAAAAAAAATAATTTTAAGTAAACAAACTTTCGAACATAATGTCCCATCATAATTTAATATACCATTACAATTAATCATAAGTATAGGTGATCCGTTTGGGTTGCCTTTTCTAGCCTCAAATAAAAAAAAAAGAAAGAGGTATCCAAATTTGAATTACCATTAAAAGGAGCAGTGCTTAATATTTACTTATTGAATATAATTTTATTGAAATATTGTCGCGACTATTGCTGGTCCCTTTGAAAGGTAAATACTGGATTATTTTTCCACATTGCTACCGTTCTCTGCCAAAAAAATGATGTAATATATAGGATTCCGAACTGTAGGTATCTGTATGCATTTTCATGGTGCGATTGAGCATAACTGATTTGTAAAAAAAAACTCTAAACGATTCACCTAATACATACGTAGATACAACAAGCTTAAAAACATTAAAATGGACTGACTAACAAAGAGCACAATTTTAACGCATTAAAAAACAGTGTGGATATGCATGTATAGTATTCTTTCCTGATGGTAAATCTGCCCACCCGGCTCTGTACTTCACGAGCCGCCACTGCCTATATGTTTCGGCGCAAATTTTACTGGTAAATTCAAAGTTCAAGCTGTCTACATATTTATTTTGTTGGCGTGAGTATCTCAAATCTCAATACAGAGGAGGATTACGCGCTGTGATTAGTTTGCCATCGCAGCACATATTCGCAAAAGTGGCTCGGCCTTGCAAAGCCCGAATGTATATATGCATACTCCAGCGAGTTGCGGCACACAGAGTGCATTTCGAGCCGGTTTCGAACTAGAGTATTACATGGCGCGCTGCAATTCTCATCAGATGCCTGTACGTATGCAGCGCGTCATGTAATACCAGGAGAGGCATTACCGGACTCAACCAGGCAAAGGTGTACGATCCTCTTATATATAGGACACGAAATACACCCTGGTATCGAATCATTTTAAATGGGCAAGGCAATGGCTAGCCACCGAATCGATACGGCCGCGTTTCTGAACTATGTGTCAGAGAACGGGTTTAAACAAAGCAACAAAAACATTGCCATTGCCTAGCCCATTTAAAATGATTCGATACCAGGGTGTATTTCGTGCCCTATATAAGAGGATCGTACACCTTTGCCTGGTTGAGACGGTGCAGGATGGTGGTAGTTGGAGCTTTGTAGTGAGTGCGGGGAATGGTACAGCTTCGGTACCACACTTTGCTACTACATAGTTAGCAACTCTAAAGTATTATTTTTTAGTGACTAAACCGTAGCCGTGTAATTTCTTTGTACCTTTGAAGGATTTGCTACTTTATAGTGAAATTACGAACAATGCAGGCTACTGTTACTTCAAAGTCCTATTGGGAACTTTAAAGTACCATTTGGAGCTGTCAAATGCTTGTCGCCATATTTTCCAAGGTTTTACGAAATCACTTTTTACACATTTCGAAAGTGCAGCTATTTTTTTATGAATCTAATTGGATTTTTTGTTTTAACGAAAATAGTTGGTTTGACGAATATTTAGAGTGGTAGAATTAGAAAGTTGAAGAGAAAACTAACTTTAGTTAGGTTATGTTTTGACGATTTATTTAAGAAATCTTTAGAAAAATGAGAGGGCATCATTTTTTTTCTAGGTAGAATATCCACTTCGACAGTGAAATTGTCCTGGCACAAAGTTTTCTAGTTCAAAAGAGCTGGCAAATGAAAAAATAATGTAATCACGAAATTAACTCCTTTCAGATTATATTCTATGATTGTCTGAATAGGCTGAAACACAACTTCAGCAAATGTGTAAAAGTATATGTATGTTTATGTAAATCCATTCAATTTATGTTTACTAAAATTGTGTTGACTTTTACCTACACATATTCACAACTATGTATGTTTGTGTGCGAAAACGGGACCACTTGGGTGGTTGGACAAAGATGCCACTTGGTTGGTGCGTTCCAATCACGTTGCCACTTACTGGTGGCAAAGGGACCCTGGTCACCAAACTTTTCATTCCTCATATTAGGGACTTTTCGGTGACAAAAAGGCCCTTATCACGGAACGATTGAAGGTATTTGCTACTCCCAATGGCAATATTGGAGTGGTGTCTACCTTTTCGCTACTAAAAATGCTAGTTGGGATCTTTCTGTCCAGACAATAATTTATCAACTTTCTCGTTTATTTCGTTTACAAAAAAATCACTTTTTTGAATTTTTCGCTATCAATATTATTATTAGACAATTGATTTTTCTCTTAACCCAAGCTTACTTAATTATTCTAATACTAATCCGAAAAATTCAAATTGAATATGCTGCCGTTACAACTGTCATATTTCTAAATCGATGAGTCGCGCCAAAACTCAGCGAAAAAATGGAACACGCTCGTTCCAACCGATTCAGCTCACACAAAACGCCATTCGTCTACCATTGAACGCACTCGTGCTTCGACTCTTTTCGCTTTTCGCACCGGTCGGCGTGAATTTGGTTGGCTCGTGTATTCGCGGTTTGTTTTGTGATTTGTGCTAGAAGTAATCTGTGGACGCGCTGATTGTGAGTTTCAATTTTGCATTTTGTCCGCCCATTCTCGTTTACTTTATGTTTTTCATTATATCCCTTGCCTTTTAGTGATTAAATCAATAATCGCAGAAGCGGCAAGTACAGACGTACGAATTGGCAAATTGGCAAAAAAAACAGGCTTGGCAACTAGGCGTCCGTGTCGACTAGTACCGATCCCCGGAACACAGGTCGAAATATACGCGAAACTACATTTTGTTTGACCACAGTTAGATTTCGCTTGTAAAATGAAGACAAAGAAGGACGGTGCTGGATCGGCATCCGATGGATCGGAAAGTTCCGAGGAGGAGTATGTTGTGGAAAAAATCATGGACCGCAGGGTTCGAAAAGGAAAGGTAAGTGACATAACCACATTTTTTGCCGTGGCCGCCGATTTCGAAGTGTGAAATTGCGCGATAACTGCTTTGTCGCGAGTGCTGCATATTGTTCAATTTAATTTGCGGCTTTAATTAGCGAAAATTTGCCTTTTCAGGTGGAATACTACCTGAAGTGGAAGGGCTTCAGTGAAAAGGAGTGCACATGGGAGCCTACCGAAAATCTGGATTGCCCCGAATTGATAAAAGCGTTCGAGGATGAACGAGAAAAGAAAGAAAAAGAGTTGGTAAGTGAAACCTTAATGCATGATTTCGGTTCTTCGTTAGTTATTTCTGCGCAATATTGTGAAATGCTTATACGAGTGGCTTTTCGATTTGATTGTCATTTGTCATGTCCCTTGAATATGCCACGAAACGGGCGGGAAAACGCCACCGGTTCGACATGACGCCCTGGGTACATTTCGCCTTTGCAATTGGAGTTTCGCTTAAATTTCCTTGTTGCGATTTGAATGTGATCTCGAGTTAATTTATTCAACTGAGACGTGTGACGATAGTTTTTCTCGTGATTTGCGATGTGTGTGTTGTGTGGGTATGGATTGTTGTCAAATCGGTATGATGGATTCGGATTGTATCCAATGGTGTTGGTGTTGCACTATTCATCTTGAAGCCAGAAATTCGCTACAAGGGTAAAGTGGATAAGTACTCCTGATGTCTTTACAGAATCTGACTAAGAAGTCAAAGTGGCAGTACTGGGTGATGATATCCTGGAAAAGTTATGATCCGAAGAGAATACTGGATGGGTATAGAATCAAAATCGGCTATTCTCTTCTACCCAATTTTTCAGTACGAGCAATTTTCTACTACATTCAAAGTAGGCAGTATTTGCCTAAAGTTTGTTATGAAAGTCTATGTTTCCACTATACAGAAAATATAAAAAATTGCCTAATAGTGAAACATAAAAGATGTTAAAGATTTCCGCTTTTGCTACTAAATACAACAAATCAAATACAGTAGACGCTCGAAAATTAGAAAAAAAAGTTTTGACCAATTCTAATTTCCGAGCGTTTTCACATAGTGTCGAAAAAATGGTCCGTGAGTTATTGTAAACCCATTCTGAAGGTTTTATATAAATTCGTTTAATAACAGTTAGTTAAATGTAATGTGTATCAACATTTATTTGGTAAAAAATTCCGGCGATAAATTTACGGCTTTATCCCGGATGTTTTGTATTGCAAAAATTCCCGAGGCCGTGTGATATTGTTGTTGTTGTAGCGGTGCAGAAGGGTGTGAGTCGCTGTGCATGTCTGTGGATGTGTTCTAAGTTTCGTCGTCGTTCTCGCCTATTGTCTCAAGCGACAAGAACGTCGCAGCTGCAATAGAGTTGTCCCATAATGCCCTCGGAGTGAGGTTAGTCGGTGCAGCGGGGCATCGAAACAGGTGGTCCACATCGTGTGGCGCACCACCGCAGCTCGGACAAATTCGAGATAGGTACGAATTGAGGCGTGAACAAAAGCCCGACCTAAGCTGGACTAGTGTCACTCTTGTGGCTCTCGGGAGCTTAGTCTCCTCAGGCGATATGGGTGGTGGGGGCACTGAGAGGGCTCTATTCGGACCTAAACTCCCTATTGACCGATTCACAACGGTTGTGTGAATATCTGCGATGGCCGCATGGTATGCTGTATTATCGAATATATCAAGGGGTACCCGTTTGTATCTCTAGACGTCTCTCTCGAGATCTCTGAGTCCACTCCTGACATGTCGTGGAGGGGGAGTGTTGTCCATGAGATGATGGTTTGGGTGATCCACTCGATAGCAATTATGATCGCGCACTGATAACATGTTGGTTTCTTGATGAAGATGATCCTGGGACGACATGAGATGGCAACCTGTAGCGATACGTAGAGCAGCGTTCTGGCATGCCTGGATCTTATTCCAATTTGTGTCACAAACGGTTAGCGACCACACCGGTGCTGCATAGCTAGGTATTGCCCTACCTATCCCTTTGTAGGTGACCAACATAGTTTCTTTGTCCTTGCCCCAGGAACTCCCGGCTAGTGCCTTTAGGACGTTGTTTCTACTGTGCATTCTGTTGTTGTTGTAGCGATTCAATAGATTTTTTTTTCTCTTGAATCGAAGGGGGTCTTGGCAGCTCTTGGCCGTTTTTTTAACAACGGGTAGCTCCGGGACGATTTACATCGAAGAACCGGCGGCCGTAGGAGCATTTTATGGACAACACAAACATCCATGGGCCACAGTGGGATTCGAACCCACGCACCGGCAACTCAGAGATAGAGATAGAGTGACATCTCTGCCACTGAGCCACCGAATGCCCCATTGCATTCTGTCGACTACGTTCTCGACGTGATCTTTCGACTTCATCATGGTATCTAGATAGACACCTCGGATCTTGGGGTTGGTAACAGTATGAACAACGTCTTCAGCATGCTTACCAGTACGGATCGCAAGCACCTCCGAAAATTCCTGCGTCCAGGTGGTAAGAAGAGTTGCAGTACATTTAGACGGCGAAATGACTAGGTTGCGGATACTGAAAAACTCCACCAGTTTTTCAATATAGTCATTTAGTCGAGCACACATGCCGTTTAAATCATTCCCCGAGGTGAATACAATCGTCCGCATAGGAAATTAGTTCGATACCTTCCGGTGGTGTTGGAAGGCTCGACAGGTAGATGTTGAACAATGTAGGAGACAGTACGCTACCCTGTGGAACTCCCTGCTTAATTTTTCTATGCTTTGAACAATTGCCACGAAACTCAGTATAGGATTGCCTCCCAGCTAGATGGTTAGATCCATCTAACCACTTGAGCAGGAACATGCATATTAAGGAGGTCTGCCAGCAGCGCAGAATGGATAACCGTGTCGAAGGCTTTCGACAGGTCAAGTGCCACTAGGACAGTTCTGTCACAGGGCGGTTTCTGGTTGAGGCCATTATGAATCTGATGGGTGATCAGATCCAGAGCTGCTGTAGTCTTATGCATCTTCCTGAAGCCATGCTGGTGAGAAGCTAGCTCAGCATCTGATACAAGGGTGGCGTGGATGAGTGCTTTGAGCGTCTTTACAACGGATGATAAAATCGTGATTGGACGGTAGGAATCGGCGAGTTTTGCGCTTTTACCGGGTTTTAGAAGGGGGGGTGATTCGACCCTTTTTCCAAAATTCAGGGATGACAAGCGTGGATATCGACAAGTTGAAAGCCATCGTTAAGTATTCGATGGCCGGAAGATCTAGATGTTTCAGCATGGCCATTGAAATGCCATCCGGTCCAATGGTCTTAGAGTTGTTGGCGTTCTTGATCCCTGCTGAAACTTGGTCCGCAGTATAGGTGGGAATAATGTCAAATGTTCGGTTGCGTATCCTTCTTTTTATTTTGCAGTTGAGTGACTTGGTCTTGGGATGCTCAATAAATTGCTTATTGAACAAGCTCGTACAAAGTTTAGGATCTGCGGTGGTTTTCTTGCCGAATCTGATGTCTTTGGTTGGATGTGACAGGGCGCGGACTGTAGCCCAAAGTTTGCTGACACCTTTCGAGAGATCGCAGCTTTCAAGATGCTCGTTCCATTTTTCTTTCTTGTAGGTTTTGACTTGTCGAATTATTTCGAAATTTAGCTCCTGAATTCTGGGGTCTGTCGGATTTGTGCGTCTTAAGTTGTCCCGTTCGTCGGCTAGCCTTGCGGCAGTAGTTGGGAAATATGGCCGAACTTTGGAGATACGTCCTGCCGGAATGAAGCTAGCTGCCGCTTTGACAATGACGTTCCTTATATTCTTTTCGGCTTCCCTGGTGTTTGTTGGAATAGGTAGCGCGGCGAACTTCGTCGTAGTGAACGTAGTGAAACCCTCCCAATTTGCCTTTTTGTGGTTGATAAACGTACGCCGTTCTGACGTCGTCAGTTCAGCTGGTTTATCAATTTTGATAAGTGCGGGGAGGTGATCGGATTGGAGGGAAATAGTTATCTCCCAGTGGGGTTCACTTATCAAACTGCCGCTTACAATAGTTATGGCAGGCACCAGCGACGCGTGTAGACGAAATTCCATTGAGTGCGCAGAAGTCTAATGGGTCTAATTTGGTCGCGATATCTATACCTCTGGCATCATTTGCGAGAAGAGAGTGCCAGAGTTCGTGATGGGCGTTAAAGTCGGCAAGTAGGATCCTGCTGTCCTGTGAGGAGTGGACCAATATCGAACTTATAACCAGAGCCACAGCTGGATGCTGGCGGAACATAGATGTTTATAAGTTCGATATTGGTATTACCGGATTTAACGGTAATAGCTTGCATTTCCGCCGTGCCGTCGTTAAAACGAAGATCTAATACACTGTATTGCACGGTTCTGTGTATTAGGAATGCAAGCCCTCCTCCTGGATTAGGACCCTGCCTGCCGAATCTATCGCGCCTCAAATGTATGTAATCGCCGCGGATATTGAATTCGGGAGTTGAAGGTTGGAGCTTTGTCTCCTGAAATGCCGCTATCAGAATTCTGCGTGTACTCATGAAACGGACGATCTGGCTGATCTTCTTGCAAATGCCATTGCAGTTAAACTGCCATATGAGTGAGTGGGGTGTACGCTGCTGCGGGGGGTGCAGGTGTTAAACTTGAGCGAGTATGCCTTGTTGTAGACAACTTGTTATACTGACTCATTTTTTTAGCCGGAGCAATAAAAATGACTCTACAGCAGGTACATCTCAAAGATCTGGCATTGCCGAAGATACGTCGGTTGCATTCACAACAGATGTAAATTTCAGGACCTGGATTAGTTTCGATGCCGGCGCGGATTAATAGAATTGAGAGCAACCGCGCTGAAATGAAATGCTCCCAATTTGACGAAAAAAACACATAGAACACTTCCACACACATACACAGACATACACAACCCTCCTGCATCGAACCTTCACAGCTCTTGCCATGAAGGGGTTTTGTGGTAACTCTTGGCCATTTCTCGTTGAAAAACGGGTGTGGTCCGCCCCGAAGAGGCTTGAAACTCCCGTATGGCAGCGAGGCTGCCATCGGAAATGGTCGCCAGTGGGACCACATTTATTTGCCATTATCTATACCTGTCCTAGACGTTGAAATAGCTGTATTGTGTCCTGCCGAAGCCTTAGGTTAGCGAGGGGAATATCGTCCTCCTCTTCAAAATCCCGTTCGTCATTAATTTACCCCACCAATGGAATCAGATTGATTAGACAAAAGCTTGTTCCAACTGGGCCGCAATACTGTCTGAGGAACGGAATCCCAAGCTGATTTCAAAAACAGAATTGCTTCTCGTATTGTTACCTTTTTTCATGCGCTGGCTCCTTCATTGTTTTGAAAAAAATAAACATGGTTCTTGTTTGTTGGATGAGGCATACTCTAGCGGGTTATTAAACCCTTTGAACGATCAAGGATTTCGCGACTTCCCGATAACTAGCGGCTAAATCTTATATACTCCAGTGGCATTGGAACACAAAATTGTCGCTAGTTCCTTTGTTGTCTTAAGCCCTGGAGCACAGCATTCATCGCTGGCGACTAATGTTTAATCGGGAAGGAGTCTGAAAAATAATGCAGATTCATCCGCATTGTACACTTGATCGAGTGCAATGCCCATTTCCGCAATTTTCGATGGCAATTGTGCATTAAATGGCGATACTGCAGTCACATCGCTATACAACTTCTCTCCACAAATTTTATGTCTGCGCAACCCAAGTCGTCGTTTGCAGTTTTGCAACCAACCGTCGCTCGTTAAATGCCGTCCCAGGATTCTGTTGCTCAATCATTCGGAGACCTTTTTAAAATGGGTAGGGTTACTGGTAGAACGATTCGGCGAATTTGCCATACTATTTGATGATGTACATTTATCACCGCACATCTTCGGATGATTTGGAGGAGTCGCGGACACAAACTTTTCGTTACAATTGGTTTCCTAGTGAAGGTGATCAGGATCACAGTGCTATTTTGAGGCATTCTGCAAGTTGGTGAGTGTCATATCCAGAAACTCGTAATCAGCATTTGTTGATTGCGCGTGATTTTTTGTCACAATGCAACCGGGGATGAATATCCAGTCTTGACATGAGATTGTCCACATTTTCTGTTTATGGGTTGGTAACCGAGAATCTCCTGACTACAGATACACGACCTTTGTCGTGATTAATTCTATGCCCGAAGCATAACCTTGGGAGTTCACACAGTTCCCTATAGTCGCGATTTGGCACCATGTAAATTTTTCGGTTTTCCAATTAAAGATTGGAAATTAAAACATTGGCAGACGCAGGAAAATATATAAAAGCACTTTACTAGGTTTTTTAGAGATACTCTCTTCGAGGAACTTCAGGGTGCAGGAAAGACATCTCTTTGCATGTGCATTGGTGTTGGGGGAGAATATTTTGAAAAACTTTAAGTATTTATTTGTACCGTTAGGACTAATCAACCTATTTTTCGCGGAATGTGCCTATTAGTTTTATGAAACCCCCTGTATACAGGATGTCTCACGACTCATGGTACATACAATACTGGATGATGGCACAGCTCATTTGGGTAGAATTAATGTTCCACATGGCCCTCCTATCTTTAACCGTTATAAAGTTTTATCATTTTTTTGTAAATAGATATCGTTTATAACGACATCGAAGGGACCGACTATTTTACGTCGTTATAGCCGATCGTCGTTATATCCGCTCATATCGTTTATAACGACCACCGTCGTTATATATGATCATATTTTTTATAGCGTCCTGTCGCGTGATAAGCGGTTATTGCAATGTAAAATCAAACTCCGTTTTAGACCACGAACTTACGGATAGATTAGATACTCCAATAGAGTATTTGAGCCTAAGTTTTTTGTGATAAGTCTGGGATGTGCATGTTTACATTTCGTCGCCAATTTGTAATTTGTGCCCTAAAATTGAGTGTAAAAAAATATGGGCTTTAAATGAATAGTCTCGCAACATAAACTAACCCCCCTCATTCCAGGGGATTTAATTTTGCAATTGTGTGGGCTTAGTGCGGGCGAGATCCGACGCCATCCGGGTCTACGGAGCATCCAAAAGATGGCACCTGTTCTCGCTCGCTATAATTCGGGTTAGTTTTCCCAATTTGAAGCCTCTTGCGTGTATCGTCTATCTCAGGCATGCGATATCCGTTTTTGTAAAACGACAGGGGCAACGAGCGGCAAGATTCAGCTAGGGCCGCCAGGTGTAGGCCAAAAGTTGTTTCATTGTGATACCACCGAGTGAAGCTTACCTAAATGTTAACGCCTAAGCCGAGAACTAGCCCGTGCTGGGAATATAAAACGAGCGACCCCGCTCAATTCTCCCGCTACAGGAAGCGCATGCCGATGCTCGCTCGTTGAGGAGCCCGTCATTGCCTAGCCTGCACGTTTAAAGAGGCATTGGCTCCGCACCCTAAGCATCTTGGCAATGTCTTTTAATTAATCTTGATCAAATCAACAAACTCTCAATAAGGATTTGATTTTTTGGTCGATAAAACCTGAAGCAGGACCAGTATTTGTTGTAGTCTCTACAGGGTTGCACACAGGAACCAGACGGTTCCTAAAATGTTGTAAAAATTAAGGAAATTCAAGTTTTCAGAATGGTTTTTCTAAGCATGCCAAAGAATTTTGCACTTTTTCATCATTAAACTTGATCGAGCATAGAACCGTATGCGCCAAAATAATAAAAAATCAAATAATAATCATAAAATCATACGGAGTAAAAGCACTTCGTACAAAACTCTTGGAGTCATTATCGATGTGATGAAAACAGACACGATTTTTTTGCTGCACGTCTTTCACGAGGGGATTTGTCTCAAATCCTCTACTCTGTAGATTGTTTTATTGCAGAAAACATTTCCATAACATGAATTTTTGATTTCTTACGACGTTTTAAAAACCTTCAGATTGAGTAGCGATTGCGATGTCGTGTCATTTCGGCCTTCCAAAAACAATTATTTAAGATTTTTTACATATTTGTGGACTGAATTTAATTTTCAACTCGAACTTGATCTTTGCATGCCGGAAAAGCAATCATTTCACATACAAAAAACGACATGTGACGAGCGTTCGTTGTTATATCCGATCATTTTGCCTCTCGAGTCGGAAAAATTCAGTCGTTATACCCGATCGTTCGTTATAGCGATGGTCGCTATATCCATCAAAAATTGTACCGCACGAGCCTCTTATGTCTCGGGACCTGGAATTTCCGTCGTTATAGCCGATGCGTCGTTATTAACGATGTCGTTATAAACGATATCCACTGTAGTGTCAAAAAGCTCAACTTGCCGAGCAAAATAACTATTTGCCACACTCCCAAATATTTAATCCGAGATTTGGCTTCACATTCTCAAACTGCACAAAATTCTACATCAATTAACTCTTTTCCCAATTAAATAATTTCAAAAACTTCCCAGATACTACCATTCAAATTTTAATGAAATTCGAAAATAGATTTTTCATTGAAAATTCAAATTGTGAAATCGTAACGGTACTTTGAACTGACAAATGTACAAAGTTGACAAAAGTTGCCTCATAATGTTAACTTTCGAACAACATATACAAATTAGGGTCTTAGGATTTGAAAAAATGCATATCTTATGTGTTAAAGAGAAAATAACGTGGTTCCAAGAAAAAACCAAATTAAATGTTTCCACAATTTTTATACAAGTTTTATTTAGTAAACAAAATTAAAAAAAAAACGATGAAAAAGATACCCTTCACTCTTCTCGTGTTAATAGTTTTTTTCCGGCGTACCTATGACTTGTGTTAAACCCAGAATTTCAGTATTTGCTGCGCCAAATTTTGATGATTCAATTTCATTAATATTGGCCTCAACGACCGAATCCGCAATCCTTTTTCGCGAAATCATAACGGTTCTCCAGATATTCGATGTCAAAGTTTAACTTTTTTATGAAGCCAGTTAATTTATTTGATAAGAAAAGTGGGATATTTCCGCTTTACACACCTCGTATATATTGTAATTCTCTATCACTTATTATATCCCTTAAAACTAAATTGACATATCTCTTTCTTCCAGGAACAAAAGAAAGGAGCCAAATCATCATCGGATAAAACAAAAGCTGACACATCCAAAACCACTAGCAAAAAGAAAGATGACAAAGAAAAGACCACCACCAAACGTAGAAAAGATGGTGACACATCTGATGTATCGGCCAAACGAAAGCGTATCGGATCGAAGAGCGGTTCCGATGACGATTCGGATGAGGGTTCCGAAGCAGGTAAAGCGGAAAAAGAAAACGGCTTTGCACGAGGTCTAGACCCCCAAAAAATTCTCGGCGCAACCGATGCGCATGGGCAGCTCCAATTTCTCATGCAATGGAAAGGAACTGATCAAGCTGAACTTGTGCCGGCCAAAGAGGCAAATATAAAATGCCCACAAGTCGTCATTGCTTTCTACGAGGAGAGACTGGCGTGGTATTCGGACGAGGAGACGGAACAATAGATCGACAAAACACACATACAAAACAAAATTTTTGACATCGTTCTATATTTCCACCACCCCCGTTCTCCTATTATATTTTTAAATGTTTTTTTCTCGTTTCCTGTGTTTTTAAAACGAACCATTAATGGAATTACATCAAATGACAAAACAGGCACAGACACACACAGGATGTATTATATAAATATTATTCGGGAGATTCATTCTAATTTTACGTTTTACAAAATACAAGTTTATATTATATTTATGTTATTAAGGAAAGACGAATAAAACGAAACTTGATACAATTGCTGTGACATCTTGTTGAGTAGAGACTAAAAACGGGTGAGGCTATAAAACGCAACATCGTCCATTGAGGCCACGTGTTTCCTTTCCGTTCCATATACTCCGCTACAAACATGCGGGACAAAAAAAAACAGAAAAGGGAACATGCTGTATGCTATAATGACGGTTAAATAACAATTGCTTCGTTTTATAATCACACCCAGCAAAAACATATTTTCAGCGTGAAGCAGTTCGTCATGTTTCGTTTTATGAATTGATGAAATGTAAGATTTTGCAAAAAATGAACTTAACAAATTGAGAAGGCCGTACTTCACTTAAAATTGGTAACAACATCAAACAATTGAATTTTCCCCAATGATTCCGATTATTTTGTGATTTACATTCAAGACCGTGGAACCCTTAGACTAAGATGTGTGATTTTAGTCTATTCATTCTCATAACATTTAAATGCCACGGTACAATTTGATTTATTACTGTATGAAGAATTTAGTCTATACGAACAGCAAACAAGCTTTATTTAAGTTTGTCCTCATTTTATGTATAGATTCTTATGAAAATAAAAATCGACACTAAAAATTTAACGATTTGAATTAATTGTTTTTTGGGTATTTTATTGTCTGTGGAACAGGTGGCTAGTTGTGATTGTTTGGGATATTTTCCTATTTTGAGAGTTTGTCTGCGATGACTAGGCGTATCAATTTAAATGTTTTTAAGATGGTTAGGAAATTCACATTACACTATCGAACAGCGAGGTTGCGTAGACGACCGAGAGCTCGTTGGGAGAAATCCGTAGGTGAAGACGCCCACCGGGCTTCCAAACCGCGACAGTTGGAGGTCAACGATTCAGGCGGCCAAAGCCCGACGTCGGGCTATCGTGCCACATTGATGATGATGAGAGTTTGTCTGCGATATCTAGGCGTATCAATTTAAATGTTTTTAGGATGGTTGGAAAATTCACACTACACTATCAAACGCCGGGTTTGATTTATTTTTCAGATCTAAATAGTGAAGTCAGAGCATGTGAATAGAGACACGAAGCCTTGCGTTTATAAAACAATTATACGACTTGTACTGGTTGCGAAACTAGATACATTCAAGATTTTAAAACTTTGATATTCGCACATTATTCCTACCTAGGTGAAAAAATTTGCAGTGATCGAGAAATGAGTAGGTCGAAATTATTGGAAAACTCCACTAGTTTTCCAATATAGGGTTTCTCCAACACCTCAACTCTCACTTGATTCGAAGGAAAACCGGCTCTATCCTTGAGGTTTTTTAACCCGAATATAGGGCTTTCCAATTAGAGCGGGTAGATGTTTGCAGCCTGTTTGTTTTGGTGGCGTCGGTCTAATCTGTTTACTATTCAGTCACTCATGCCAAATCACCATGTCAAGTTACACGGTTGAGCAACGCGTCATTGGTCCGTATTTTTTTAAAAACGAATTTGGTGGGCGCTACAGAACGATGTTAACTGATTTCCTTTGGCCCAAATTGAACGATATCGACCTAGACGACAAGCTAACCATCTACAGGTATACCGTCAGGGGAGCACCTAGCCTTTCGGCCTTTATCTCCCGGTCCCGCTAAAAAGTTTGGACCTTCGGCTTTTTACTGACAAGGTGTTGTTGTCAGACGGAGATTTCTCCATCAGGCGCATGCACACACCATCCGGAATCCAACCCCGGGATTGCATCACTAGCTGGATGACTTGGGTAACAACCTCCAGCCACTACGAGTCCAACACCTTGATGGGCAAGGACCATGGTCCCCTGGGCACACCCATCCCCGTAGTACACTATTCGCTATGGACTTCTCCATAGCAGGTGTGATCCTCCTTCGGCCCCCTATTGGTTAAGCCTTACGTCGAATTCGGGCATGCACACCCCAGGCTCGTTGGACCTGTGACTCCGCGTCTGTGCAGACAACGGACCTAGACGACATGTGGTTTTAGCAGGACGGCGCTACGTACCACACACTAGCAGCGCCCGCTCTAAGGGGGGGCAAGCCGGGGCGCCAAATTTTAGGGGCGGCTTTTTGGCTAAAACACAAATAAAAAAAACGAAAAGCCAAAAAAGAAAATGCAGTATCAACTTCGATTTAGTATTAAGGAAACCATGGAAACTACAGATGAAATAAAAAGGGGCGAAACAAAACAAGGAATAAGGTTTTGTTTATGTAAAGAAGCACAACAATTGCTTCTTTAGGAAACTTGTTAATTTTTAAATTTATCAACTCTATCCACATAGATATGAAGTACTGTATTTAGAATCTTAAAATGTTTGGTGAGATTTGCTTAATTTTAGGTATGTGATGCTTGCAATGTTATGTGCTAGCTAAGTTATTCTTTAAAAAGAAACTTATTGGAGAATGGTGTGCTGATTTCGTCCTCTTCTTTTCATCAGAATAAAAGATTTGCTTGCATCATCCCTAGTTCTCGTCAAAGGGAAGGGCTTCCTGATATTGAAATGGCTTGATCTGCTATCCATTCTCATAAGGAGCAATTTTGTGTTTCTGATATTTTCCGCTACATCTTCGTTTCACGGATGGTGCAGAAAGTGTCGCTAGTGGCGATAAAAAAAAAGAAAAATTCTTCTTTCGAGAGATGGTAGCGTAATGTTCCAATCGAAATCCCCATCGTCTCTGTCCCTCCCAGGCGTGTGTTGTCCACAACTTTGATATTTTGTACGCGCTTTTGCAAACCCCGTTCAGTGCGGCTGGAGCCTAATATTTTTGTTTAGTCTGACATCAACTAAGTAAATATTGAACTGCCGGAGAAACCATAAGAAATTAGAAATAACTATAAGTGTGCATAAACACTCAGCACATAAAAGCGTTAAAAAAAAATCTTAAATGAGGAATTTCTTGGCCAAATGCTCTATGTATTTTCAACACAATTTTCAGGAATTTTAGAAAACTTCTATCTACATTTGGCAGCAATTCACCTTCGCTTGATCTCCCGAATGGATTCATTGATTTATCTCGAATTGAGTGGGCAAATGTTGGACAAGTTAGTTTGAATTTCAGTAAGATGTGGGATGGGAACACAGTACACATTGCCAGAGCCGCAATAACAGTCCTCCCTAATATGTTTCCGGAAAATAATATCAGTTAATATCGGGATTTGGCTAGGTTCCCCCGATTTAGCTAGCTCTAACCTTACTCTTTATAACAACTCGCGAAATCATGCCATTATGAAAATAAGCCGCCCGAGTTGAAACCAATAAAGAAACTCGTCCACGAAGAGAACCGGTTAATTTATGTTTTTCGGCTCCACCTTATTTTGGCATGCCATTTTCGAGAGCGGAGTTTTCTAAAATGTGTTGAGTGTTTTTGTGGAAAACAAATAATGTTATCATTAATTTTCAATCTCTTACGTCATTCTAAGTTCTGCCAGGTTTCCGTATGACATCTGTACATTTTTTGCACGTGGTTTTGGAATTTCAAACAAACTCTCTGGACAGCCTTGCTGAACTGAGGTGAATTGCGCTTAAGAGTATGAATGATGGCGGAACAGGTTTCTACTACATACTAGCTGGGCTTTCTCAGTGGATAGACATTTTATTCTCTGAATTACTATAGCATTGGTTCGAATCCCACGGTGACTATGAATTTTTATGTTGTCCACAACTTTGATCCGCAGGGTTTGGGAAGCCCCGGACAGTGTGGGGCCAGCATAAGGGGCGGAATTTGTCCTCTCGCCCGGGGGCGGCGTAAGTGCTAGAGCGGACACTGACACCAGATGCCACGATGCTCATTTAATCCGTGATATGACTTTACTTTCTGAAACTACATAAAATTTCCAATAAAACGACACCTCGCTCGTTACAAAGTTGCTCGTATCTTCCGAGATACACCCGTTCAAAAATAAATTTAAAAATCGGTTATTCAACAATTTTCATCATTTGATTTTTTTTATGAAAACCCGATTTTAAAATTTCTGTAAAGTTTGAACGGTAGTATCTCAGAAGATACCAGCAACTTCGTAACGGGTGAGGTGTCGTTTTATTAGAAATTTTATGTAGTTTCAGAAAGTGAAGTCATATCTCAAATGAGCCACACTACCTGCCATTAAAATATTTTCCACCATTAATGGGACACTCTGTAAATACCATTTTCGAAGTCAAAACAAATAGTTAATTTATTTAAGAATGAAAGTAGGGTTATTGTCAATACCAACCAGTCAACTATGGACTATGGATATGGTATGCCCCCTCAAAAATATTCACGGCTATGGGCTACACATTTGCTAGATGGTTTCGTCCGCTGGTATGACGACTCACCAGGAGCTGCCAGTAGCTCGACCATTTTTGTGGACGAAACCATCTAGCAAATGTATAGCCCTTAGCGGTGAATATCCATAGTCCATAGTTGACTGGTTGGTATTGACAATAACCCCACTTTCATTCTTAAACAGATTCTTAGCTATTTAAGGTCTGTATAGACCTCGGGCGGAATGAGAATGAAATTTTTGTCCGCTGCGATTTTCTCAATGAAAATGCATACTTACTGTCGTGAAACATGTCACAAAAGCTGGAGCATTCGATAAGCTACAATCCGAAAATGGTATTTGTCTCGGCCATTTTATATATTATTTTTCGATTCCCCGGTCATTAGATATTTTCCACGATGAAATGACCGGGGAATCGAAAAATAATACATCAAATGGCCGAGGAAAAATATGGAACAGTTTTCGGATTATACTATAGTTTATGGAATTTCCCAGCATTTGCCCCATATTCCACGACAGTAAGTATGCATTTTCATTGAGAAAATCGCAGCGGACAAAAATTTCATTCTCATTCCGACCGAGGTCTATCCAGGCCTTTACACCGAGAAAAATAACGTCCCTTAAAATTAAATCGACATCATTTTGAAATCGAGATACATTCCTATTAAATGTAATCCTTTCCTTTTAAATATATATCAATCAGCCTTTAATTCAAATTCATTCTTTTTAAATTAATGGGAAATCCTTTAAATCCAAATTTTCAATAGGAAATATTTTTAAATTAATGGGAAATCCTTTAAATCCAAATTTTCAATAGGAACTTTTTTTTTTTGGTTTGCACTCACAGTCGGTCGGCAGTGTGGTAGAGCGATGTCACAATGTATGGTATAAATTATAAACGTCGTCCCGTATAGTCTGTGTGGTGTAGTAGGTAGGGGCATTAGTCTTCAAATCATAGGGTCGCGGGATCGAATCCCACTGTGGTTTGTAATTTATTATGCATTTTAGAGCGTAAAGCGGTAAATGAAATGTCGCTAACACCTATAGCGAGGTAAATTATACAAAACTCATTTATGAGTAATTTTCACAGGGAAAGAACACCCTGTGAAAATTACTCCTTTTGGTGTAATTTAAAGTATTCTTTTGAGTTCACGCATTTGGATAAACAATAAGAAAAATCCTTTAATTTTAAATAAAATGATGTCCCTTTAAAACAAAGAGTCCATCCTTTTAAATTAAAAGGAAATCCTTTCGATTTATGGTTGTGACCTGATTAAATTGACACTGCATCATTTTAATTTAAAGTGATTATAGATAGACTCTCAAAAGGAATATCTTATTAGTTCAAAGGGAAATCCATTTGAAATAAAGGGATTATACAATGATTCAAAGGGAAACAAATATGAAGCAAAATCATATTTGAATCTCTTTGAATCATATGCGTATTTTTTGAATTTACAAAATTTTTTTTCTGAGTGATAGTGAGTAATGTACAAATCAATTATGGTAAAGTTATTGTTCCCTATTCGCCAGGTCGCCTAGAAAAACGAAATTTTTGGAAGAAAGATTCTCAAATTTTCAACAACAAAAAATATTCTTGTATCATTGAAAAAGTTTCTCTATTTTTTATAATCATTCATAGTCTAAGAAAACTTCTTTCATAACACACATGAAAATAGCTCGAGTTCAGTGCATTTTGCATAAATAAATGCATAAATGAAAACACATCATCTTGTGTTGTTTTTGTGAAAAGATACGTTAAACTCTCAAAATTGTTCGACTTAATTTATTCTAAATTTATCTAAAATGAGAAACCCGGTACTATGAACACCGCCTCCATTATGGAATAAATTTGCTCCCGGTATGGCTGTGTATTTGCTCTAACTATAGCCGCGGTTTCTAATCCGACCCACACTTTTCCTTGTCGTGCTCTGTGGCCGTGATCGTTCGGTCGCCACTCTGTAAAATAGACACTCATAGAGGGAACATTACGCTATCAGCTCTCGTAAGAAGAATTTTCTTGTTCCTCTTATCGACACTAGCGACACTTATCTTACCGTCCGCGGAACATTACGCTATCAGCTTCGCAAGAAGAATTTTCTTGTTCTTGTTATCGACACTAGCGACACTTATCTTACCGTCCGCCATATAGCGGAAAATATCGGAAGCACAAAAGTTCCCCCATGAGAGCGGATAGCAGAACATGCCCAAGCCACCATCCTTTTAGTATGCAAATACATACTGCACATTAACGTTTCTAATTAGCGACCAAATTCAACTCACCCAAATCGTATATTCCCAAATTTCTCTATAAAAGATGATTGAATGAAACATCGAAAAAGAAATTTATTTTATTGTTCTTTATCTGTTAATTAACATTCATCAATGTATTTCAATATAATTAACATTTATGTAAGTATGCGTCTGTATGGTCTGATGTATACATTCTTTATACATAATAATAAATTTTACAAATATTTGGCATTTTATGCTTTGGTAAAATAATTTTTCCACCTATTTCTTTTTATGTTTAAATAGAATATTATAATTTACTATATTTGTGTAATTTTGATAACCATTTTTCAATTCAACAAATTTTATTGTATGAATTTTAGATTTTGAATATGAAAACCATTCGTCCCATTGTTTCTTACTAGTATTTTCTAATTATTCTAAAAGTTAAAATATATTTTCCGTAGAGTCCAGTCCACATGTGATTTTTGTAAATACGACAAATACATGACATAATGTTTTGCCCTAAAGCTACATATTGATCAGAATTTTGGAATTTTGTGAATATCATATATCAACCGTCATACGGTTCGTTTCGAATTGCTTTTTTAGTAAAATATCTTCAATATCATCAATATCTTCTAAATGAAACAGTATTGAATGTGTATATATGTATTGTAAAATTGATACATATTTTTATCAACTGTTTCCGCTTTTTGATTCATACTCAAATTTAATTTTGTTTTTGTTTTATCGAACTTTGACTTCCTATACTCCTTCATTCACATATATTACTGAATTACATACATACATACATACCTAAATATAAGTACCTACAATTGTGCATAGATATTGTTTCAAATACATGATTCAACGTCCTTTATGTCATATAATATTACTCGCTACTTTCATTTTACGATAAGTTCTAAAACCCCGAAATCAATAGTATATTCGTTTAAATAAATTTATAGTACATTGTTACATAGTCGATAAATTTCCAATTGAGGAAGACATAAGAATTGACTAAAATATGGCTACGTTAAATTAGCATTTAATTAAGCTGAATGAAATAAAAATATGTTAATAGTTGTTCATGTTAACTGATAAAATATTGACACCGTTAATTTTCTAGTATTAATCAAAATCTCCACAAAGCAAGGAGGATTTCCAGTGCTTTTCCCAAAAAGGCCAACTGCCATGGTCGTCTTAAGCCAAACACACATGGCCTATCCATTAATTTTATTGGATTAAAATCCGCTCGTGTATGGGCTCATTTGAAAGAACGAAAATCAATTTTATGGACTCGAATCCATGGATGAAGAGAAGAGCAGTTTAACCGAAACCCCAATTTTAAATTCACAGACTATCCTAATTTTGGCAGAAAATGTGCGAAACATTGGGTGAGGTTCTGAAACGCACCGGTCGCATATGTTCCCACAACATGTTGTCCATTCTGATCATACAACTGCGGTTTTGCGGATCAGCAATAACTTTCGGTGTTTTCCGTATGTCTGCCTATGTGGAATATGTAAACCAAAAGTTCCGGAGATCATTTCTTATTCGTAAAATCAATTATGGAAATTGAAATCTGTGATTATGTGATGATGCAAAAATTTACTATTTAAGGAAAAAATTTAAATTAGAACATTTAGCATCTAATTGCAAAAATGAGCTATTTTCGCCGAAATTCGCATCTATTTCGTAAATACCAAATTTCGGTTTCTCTACTCTTGACACACCGGTATCAGGGAAAGGGTTTAATAAATGATAATGCCTGTTATAAACGTCTGGGAGGGGCGTCGCAAACAAATTATGAACTCCAAAGGGAGTGCGGAGTGGCAATGAACGCATGTTCAAGATCGGTATTGAATCATACACACTAAATTTATCTTGATGAAGGATCAAAGCCAAACATTCTTTTTCTTTCCCTCGTAAATGCAAGGGTTATGCTTGAAACCTCTCTGAAACTCCACAGTCCCAATATCAGTAGGAAATCAATGTTTTAGATTTGCTTTATTAGAGTTTTCTCTTTCCAGATTTCAAACATCAATTTTTGTCATAGTTGTGTCGAAGTGAAAAAGTAAAATACTTCTGTTCGGGACTAAACAGCGGATGTTTTCCAATTGAATCGTTTATCGCAGAAATCACCTAATATTTCAGGAGAGGACAAAAACTGTTCCATTTGAGAAGTAGTGCTTCGGGTATTCATAACGAACGCTATGATGTCCATTTGGTTGACTGGCTGGAAACGATACACCATTAGATCAGCTCCCCATGTGATTTCCAGCAAAAAAGTTGTATGGAACATACCTCCAATTCTTAACCCTTTAGGTGCCACAGGCATTTGAAGATTAAAAAAAAAACATTTTCTTGTACGACTAAAACTTCAATATCTTAAAAGTTAGACTAGCTGGAATAGCAAAATGAGATGATTATTACAGCCAACAAATTTACCTCAAAAAAAAAATTACCCGAACTAAAATCGAATAAGAGGTTTGGTTTTTACAGAACTTCAAAGACAAATTTTTGTGATTTGAACCAAAAACAAATTATTTTTCCATTTCAATTTTCTCCAACTTCTGCCAAGGTGAGGTGCTCTACGATTCTTTTAAAAATTGGCGCATAGTCTAGCGATCATTTCTTTCTTACATCATTTCATTCTAGCTTCGTTTTTTCTAACAGTTTTAATTCCTAAAGTACAGAAAACGATGGTTAATTTTAGCTCGATTTTCATTCAATTCAAACTGCCCTTAAATATCTGCAATTTGGTAAAATTTATTCAAACTATGTATATCAAAATCGATCCAAAATAAACCCTAGTTTTCTGCACTTAAGGCATTAAAACTGTTGGAAATAACGTAGCTAGAATAAAATGAAGTAAAAAAGAAATGATCGTTAGACTATGCGCCAATTTTCAAAAGAATCGTACTATGCACCTCACTTTGGCAGAAGTTGGAGAAAATTGAGATAGAAAAATATATTGTTTTTGGGTCAAATCACAAAAATTTTATTTTGAAGTTCTGTAAAAACCAAACCTCTTATCCGATTTTAGTGCAGTTAGTTTTATTTTTTAGGTAAGTTTGGCTTTAATAATCACCTCATTTTGCTATTCCTGCTAGTCTAGCTTTTGAGATATTGAAGTTTTAGTCGTACAAGAAAATGCCTGTGGCAGCTAAAAAATTGGGGGTATGTTCCGTACAACTTGTTTGCTGGAAATCACATGGGGAACCACAATCCGGTGCGTTTATGCGGCAGTTTCAAGACACCCTGTATAGCTCAAATGACAGAAGCTCTTCATTGCGAAAATCATAATGCGGGTCTCAAAATAAACGCTAAAGTACTTGAGCCTAAATCCTGGAAGGCAAAGCGGAACTCGTATCGAAAAAGTTGACGAATTTCGCTACCTCGGACGCGTAGTTACAGCAGTTGGTGGAGCGGATGCCGATGTGAAATCACGGATAAACAAGGCCAGGACAGTTTTCTTTAGGTTGACTTTCTTTCTGGGAAAACAACAATATTTCCATATGCAAATTTTCCATAATCTCCGAATCTTTGATTCCAATGTAAAATCTGTGCTACTATAGGTATACCATTCGGCTGTTTCATGTAGAAGGTGATTCACGAAATGTGAATCAATGTTTACGGCGCATCTTGCACATTCGTTGGTTAGAGGTTATTTCTAACGAAGACCTGCTCGCTAACACCCGGCAGGTTAAGATAGACACCAAGAGATGAAAATGGCAATGTATTGGTCACACTCTCCTAAGAGAATCCAATGACATTCCAAAGAAGGCCCTGAATTTGAATCCGCAAGGCGCTAATGCAAAATGGCCTTTTGGACGGCCAAGAAACACGCGGACATGATCGGTTGATAGCGCTGTTTCAATATTTAATACAACATGATCACTATCTGCGTTTTTGCAGAATGGGACGAGGTGGAAAGTAGGCGTAGTTGATGTTCTATCCCCCACAAGGGATTAACAGGAATCAGAGAGAGTACAGGACAGAACAGCACAACTTCCATCAAAACGCACCTTTAGTTAGTATTTTTCTACAAATTTCAAAGTCTGTAAATGTTACTTGCCGTAGTCGCTACTCAAGATATCAATTGTATTCACATTATTCACTATTTATAGCATTTTCTGTTTGAGAATAGGAGTGGGAAATATTCACCATTTCAGGTGATTTGCATTGTCAGGTGGTTTCGTCCGTTAGCAAGCCGACTCATCAGGAGCTACCTTTTGAGCGACCTAACGAGTAGCTCGACCACTACAATACAATGTGTGTGCTAACGAACGAAACCACCTGACAATGCAAATCGCCTGAAATTGTGAATATGTCGGAGGTCATACTAGCCGGTTGATCAAACTGGCTAGTATGACAACATACCCCACTCCTGCTTCTCAAGATGTCCGAATTCTTCGTCTAGGAAACGCTGCTCTGAACAGCACTCGTATGAATATCAATTTTGTAGTGGAAGGGCATTTACAGACCCAAAAATCACTGGGGCGGGTTAATTGGCAAAGACCTCCGTGAGGCACAAATGATAATAATTGATACCAATAGCTAGGAAGGGATAGCAAAGAACATAAGTGAGGAGTATATTAGAAGAAGAAGATACGAGTTAACCACTGGCATTTGCCGTGCCATTGTTTGTCATATGAATCCTATTAACTGGATTAATTTAACATAGGCACATGGTACATGCCTTGAGGAGAAAGTAATCCTTAACAGGATTGGCGGCGAGGATCCTTGTGGTGGACTACACCATTATTCTGGCATATAATTGCAAGCTCTTCAATTGCGCGTATATCTCCATAAAATTGGCTTGGATAAATTCCATCAAAAGAAAATGTTCGTGAATTTTCCTGAAAGGGGCATCCGATACAACTACGATTTGCATCAACTGTACGATAAGCTGGAAGTGTCGAACATAATGAAACTGTATCGACTGCAACAGCCGGAGCACTTACAAGGCGGCCAAATATCCAGCCGAAGACTTGCTAGAATTATTTAGTAAGGTTGGACGCCAGCTAGCTACTAGACTTCAAAGCTTCGTACGTACTCGCAAGCTCGAGATTTCAAAAAGCAATGGCTTATATGATAAATCGTGACGGCTTCTGCTTGTAAGCTGCAAAGTATTTGCACCTCGTGCCGTGAATTGGCGCGGCTCGTTGTGCACAAGATGTGAAAACACGGCTCCCGAGGCGTCATGGCTCTCGACCGTCCCATATAAGCCAATGCATCGGCTCGTCGTTTGAACGAAGACTTACCACCTAAAAAAACATACATAGTGACAAGGGCTATTGGCGGCCAATAATAGAGGCTACCACGGCCCGACGCAGGTGCCGGTTGATGATGATATGATGCAGTGACCGATTTGTTTAATCACTTTTATTACGGAGGATGTGAAGCGAATCTCGTACAAAACGGATCACATACCAGGCCTATGTTCTTCTTTTTTAGTGCCCGAGGATTCGCTTTGTGAAGTCAAGAATACTTTCTGTACGGCTTGATCAGCATGTATGTATGTATGGTCAAGTTAAAGACCACAACATTTCTAAAAAATTTAATATTTGATTATTTTTTCTATCTATACCTATACATCAGCGACGTGCATTCATAATAAGCAATTCCAAACTGCTTGACTAGGAAAAACTCCGGATTCATTATCACCGACATCACCAAATATCATTTTTGACAACATTTTCTTCTCCTGACGATTTATTCCGAAAACACCGCGAAGTATGTATGTACATGCAAAAACTAAAACGAACACCATGCCGCACATAATCGAACCAAACTTGTTTGCAGCATGTGTACGGACTTGGCGAATGTATCTATCATATCATAATTCATGTACACGTACATGATGCAGTGAG
Organism: Microchrysa polita; assembly: GCA_949715475.1. NCBI lineage: Eukaryota > Metazoa > Arthropoda > Insecta > Diptera > Stratiomyidae > Microchrysa > Microchrysa polita. The sequence continues at coordinate 17,690,205 of OX454415.1, forward strand.
CAGAGGAACATGTTGATTCCAGATGCTTGAGTCGGTTCATATGATGGGCGAATATTTTTTGTTTGTTTTATGTGCGAATTTATATGAGCGCACTCAAGCAGAATTGGTGTTGATTGACTTGCATGTTGCGTGTGGATTGAATATGGATAGTAGACGTTAAATGCATGTTGAGAGGAAAATATAAACTTCAGTTACATTTTCCAGAAGAAATCAGTTGACTACAGGTGACTTTTTGTGGAATTTAAAAAAATTTTCAACTTTGTGTGTTTTTTGGGAAAAGTTTGTAGTTTTCTCTTCAAATTATGTCGGAGTTGTGCTGTGCGGCAGATTTTTTAATAACATCGGAATTTTCGACCCTTTTATTCGCTAAGAAAGGAGGATCGTTCAATCTGGGTGGTCAAAATTTAAAATTCATTAGTTAAGCGCAGTATAGACCTCGGGCGGAATGAAAATGAAATTTTTGTCCGCTGCGATTTTTTCAATGAAAATGCATGCTTACTGTCGTGGAACATGTTGGAAATGATGGGGAATTCCATAAGCTACAATCCGAATATGGTTCCAAAATTTTTCTCGGCCATTTTATGTATTATTTTTCAATTCCCCGGCCATTTCACCGTGGAAAATATCTAATGACGGGGGAATCGAAAAATAATCCATAAAATGGCCGTGAAAAATTTTGGAACCATATTCGGATTGTAGCTTATGGAATTCCCCATCATTACCGACATGTTCCACGACAGTAAGCATGCATTTTCATTGAGAAAATCGCAGCGGACAAAAATTTCATTTTCATTCCGCCCGAGGTCTATTCAGGTCTTTACACGGAAATTTAATTTTGAAACATATGAAAAGTACATTTGGCTTACCGGAAGTTGTAAATTAAATAAATTATTTTGTTGGCCGTGTCTTTTGTTCGTGAACGAGAAATCTGTTTGGAATAAATCCGGACTTAGCATTTAAATATTTAACGGGTTCAGCTGTAAAGCACGCTAGTTCGGAAACACATCTTCAGTCGTTAATTAAGTTAGATTTCTTCGGATCGCAAAGAATAGAGCTGATGCTAAATTACCAGGCGGCATTATTGATTAGATTACATAACGAAAAAGTTGACCGTAATCGGAATATTTTGAAACGTTTAATCGATACAGTGATTCATCTCGCAGAGCAAGAGCTTCCTTTATCGGATTCTATGATATAAGTGCCAACCGTAAGGCAATAACTTCTCATATTTTCAAAGGATTTTAAATTATGTCGGTAATAAGCTAAATGCACAATGCTACGATGGCGCAGCAGTAATGAGTTATCAAATCCGCTGAGTTCAATCTCTAACTCGCGAAAGATATGAGCTCGCATTCGTTCCATGCTATGCTCATTCACTAAATTTGGTTTTGTCTAAAACGGTTGAATTGATTCCAAAAATTAAGCTTTTTTTGCGTGCATACATCCACTTAAAGGGCAGATCTTTTTTCATCTATAGTTAAGCGCCGATTACCACTTGTTTCCAAAACGCGTTGGCATTATCATTTTCGAATTATTAACGTTATATTTGAAGACTAGGATGATATTATAATAGTTTTTGATACGATTTTAAATAATTCCGAGAACTGGGATGGCAATTCCTTGACCTCTTCCGATACGTACACATCAAAATTTACAGAATTAGATTTTCATTTTTTCAGAAATATTCTCCAAAACCGATGTTTAATTTAATATAATTCAGAGTAAAGCTATATATATTTCATATGCAAGCCAAAAAAATATTGGATTTGAGAACTAGCTTGAAAAAGACTTTTCTCAGAAGTTTGAAAATTTATGCATATTCCAAAGTAGCAGAAGAATATGAGCCACCGCCGAATCTAGAAATTCAAAAGGTCCGATACAAAATTTGCGAAGGATATTTAGAGAGATTGTACGTCATTCTCGGGCAAATTCGAGAGAGATTTAATTCATTCAAAAATCTTTCATTCTTAGAATTACTCGAACCAAATTATTTTTCCAAATTTAAATCAAATTTTCCAGAAAAAACTTTGACTCGCTTATTGAGTTTCACAATTAATTTTTTGATAGAATAAAGGTAAAAAATTAACTTAAAGTAATTTTTTCGTCAGAAGAGTTTAGAAAGGCAAATGTGAATCAAATTCTAGAATATTTACAAAATCGGCCTTAAGTCGCGAATAGTTTTAAAAAAGTATATATTCGAGGAAAATTATTAACAATATTTCCAGTCACTGTGGCTTCTGCCGAGAGGTCATTTTTAACTTTATAACGTATCCATACATTTTTAAGAATCACCAATCCTAGGAAAGGTTTTCAGATCTTGTTTTGATTGCTGCCGAAAAGGATATTCTCATACAAATGCGAAGAGAATTTTTTTTTATAAAGTAATTAGCTTTTTTGGATAAAGAGAGGCGTGAAGAATAAGAAATGCTTTATTTTTTTATTCCTGATTTCTTCTATAAGGCATAAAGCCGCTTGCTATAAACGCTTTTGCAACTGTGTTTATTGTATTATTCAGTTCATTTTTATTTATGTGAAATTGGCTTTGGAATGATCAACTGCTTGACTATGCGGAATTTTCACTGCACGTCACTGCTATACATATAACAAAATGATAACTATTTAAACTTTTGTTCGCATGAGGTTCCTCGATTTAGAGTCCCAAAGTCGAGGTCGCCAAATTTCAGTTTATGCAACCAGAAATTATCACATTAAGGGCTGATAACTCGTACGTATAAATAATGCATGGTTCTAGGAGCCATTTCGTGCTTCAAGAATGCTTGAAGTTTGATTGTAGATGGATGTAATGCACGGGTGAACGGTCCTAGATGTAATTACATACGAGGCAGCTTGTCTATTGACCCTCCAATCATTGAAAAGATTGAAGACCGACAAATGAATATTGTCATGCCGCATGCCCCGCGATCATATTACAGGTCGATCCACAGCTTTCAGTCATCAGCCACAGTCACAGTCATTTGCCATACAAGTTGACAGATTGACTGACAATCTATCAAATTGTATGGAAAATGACTGACTGTGACTGATTACTGAAATGTGAGGATCGACCTTAATGGATATTTCACGTGGATGTGTTAAATCAGACAGAGCTGTCTGCAGAAATAGGCTGAGTTATTACCGCATGATTGGGTGAGTAGCCTACATCGCAGATCGAGCGACATGACGCAATGGAATGGAGGGTATAGTGATGCAAGGAAGAAAAAAGTCGAAGTCAACAAATCATATCCTAACTCAAAATTCGAACTACAATAGAAAAATGCAGTCGCACATGCACAATGTTGTGCATCAATTGTAGTGGAGGACGACAAAGCACAATTATTTAACTGAAAGAAAGACTCCAACGACTTCAGACGATTACCACGCTTGCACGATGCACATTTCCGGGCCAGACACAACATATTGAACATAAGCCAACACAACCCATCTGGATGCTGCTTTGATACTCTACCTCCTACCTGTTTATGCAGCGGGGCTTATTCGGGTCAACATTCATTTACTGCTTCGGGGTTTTGGCTGACGTGAGAAATGCAACTCTTTGTCTCACGGGTATCTCCACAGTGGTCCATCGACACCATCAGCATATTAAAGACAATCAACGCGTATAAAGCAACAACAACGCATTGGTCTCGGCGATGACACGATCCAAGATAGAGCTGCCTGTAGAAATATGCTGAGAAATTATCGCCAAAACGGGCGATGTGCCTACACCGCAGGTCGAGCAACGCGGAACCATGGAGCGGTATAAAGAACGAGGCAAGGAAGAAGAAGAAGAACGCGTATAAAGAATATCAACAATGTAATTATGATTATTAATGCAATCGAGGACTGAATCTGCTTGAAAGGCCTATGTATGTAATGGATTCTCTTTTACCAGCAAGTGTCCTACAGTTTAGTTTTGAAGTCAGCGCCTAAGCACGTGCTTACTTTGCTTATCGGTGAGGACACGATCGGCCATTTCTATTAAGTCATCATTTTAATTGTATTAAAAAATGATTAAGTATTCCGAGCCAAATGCTGCAATGCTGCTTTGTCGCTTCGCTACATATCCACGACTGAAAATTTAGGCACTGTAGAAGAAACTAACGGCAGTTAACGTCCACTCCCATTCGGGCTGAAGGAAAGAAGAGCTTAGTACGTTGTGCTTCTTTCACTTTAATCGGAAACGCAAATTCTAAATATGTATGTACAAGGAAAAAGATCTAACCTTTTTGAAAAAAAAAATAGCTGCCGATACCGATTGACTCAATTCAGAACAGAAATGGAATGAAAACAAAAGATACCAACAATCCGCCTAAATAAATTAATCCAAAACAAAAATATCGTTTGTTTAATAAGTTCTTATTTTAACCAAATACTCTAAACATTGATTTAGTATTGTCCCCACATAAACACGTCTTATCCTCATAACATCACTTCTCCTTCCAATTAACATCTATCCAAAACATTTCTTTCTATACATAGATATACGTTTATTCTCTATTTAAATAAACTTGGTTTCAACAACATTGACTATTTTTTGTTTTCTCTAATTCTGATCATCCAAATAAACTCTCTAATTCATTTTCAATTACATATTATTCCATTTTTCTAACAACATGTTCTATGTTACATTATAACAAATTTATCAATGGCTTTTTGAATTCACAAGTCAACCATTTATTCGATCATTCGGTCCATTTCACCATAATAGTCCAACAATTCATTTTTAAGTAACACAAAACAAAAAAAAAATGGTCGGTTTTAAATGTTAAATATAACGCCCAGTTAAATTCATATATTTATATATATATTGATCATAATGTATATTCTTGTATATATATAATTATGAAAACCTTAAAAGTAATACTCCAATAATATTAAAACAAAATAGAACAAATATTAAAATCAAGTTAACAAAAATACCTCATTTCCAGGTGATATATTAGAAATTAATTTAAATGTACAATTATGTAATATATATTTTTTCTTCTGAGATACATACATTTATGACTAATTCAAAATGGTAATTCTTGTGTTATCATAATTTGGTGCAATGTTTCATTTAATAGCTACAAATTCTATATTTCAGTTAATTCTAATAAATATGGCCCCACTATTCCAAGAGTGTGTGTGTGTGTAACGTTATTATGGTTTTAGTTTGTATTACATAATATTATTCTTTGTTAGTTGCTGTTCTTTTTTATTGTTAAATAACACTAGCCTATTCAATGGGTGTGTATATGACATGAAGGTAATGTACTCGTATTTCATCGTGTAAACAAAAGAAAAAAAAATATTTTAAATTATTTTATGCTATTGTTACGTCTATTGTACTATTCAGAAATATACGAATAAAACAAAAATATGTATCCAATTCCACATAATTAACGTAACATTTTCACTAAACTAAAGAAAAACAATTTATTTTAAGGATAGCGTTCGACAATGAAAATAACCAGTAACCGCTGTGTACTTTTCTAAAGTACAAACATAAAAATTAATTCAACAAGAGAAAATAACTAATTAACAAAATATTGATTGCATTGTCAAAAATGTCTCCCCATCGCTATCCGTTTACATATCACTAGAACTTCTAACTTTAATCAATTCACCAGTTGTAGCAACCACAATTTTCTTATCGTCCACATCGTCCTTTCTTAGTCGACTACTATCATCACATCCGTCACCGTTACCTTTTGTACAATTATTCGTCGAACTCGGCTGCTCACACATTCCATTCACCTTAACATCATCGGAGGCGAAGACGATTTTCTTCGATCGAGCACCACGCGAGATTGCTGCTGCTTTTTCCTCTCCGTTGTTGTCATCATCATCGTTCCCTTCATCGTTATCCTCCAGATTTAGTTCAACATTTTCATAAGATGTATAAAATGCCACGTCATTATTCTTAATCGATTTGAAATGCAAAACGACATGATCCTTAAGAGTTTGCTCATCTTGAACGGAGAAATCACAATGTAGGCATGTTGCGGCATTCTTTTTCTGCGACACTGCAATATGATGGTTCATATGTGACTTCAGATCAGCAGAGCCTCGTGTCGTCTCGAACGGACAATGTGGACACTTCCTCGCAGGAAGTTCGTCTGCATAGTCGGCACCATGACTGCTACTATCACTGCCGTTCGATTCAAGTTGCTGTTTCAGCAGCGAAGGTTTCTGATCAACCTCCGTAGATTCATCTAAGGCAGCCGACACTTTTGCCGAATCGTCCAGTTCATGATTTGTGTTTCGCTCAACGACAAACACTTGATCGCCCGAACTTAACGATATCATGGTGAGTTTGGGTCGCGGATAATGAACGTCTTCGACAAATTTCTTCAGCATATTCACGGTTTTTTCGTCATACGACATGGAATGTACCGTTGAATGTGAAAGTAGCGACGGCTCCTGTAGAGCAGTGTACGAACATAATCCGCACCTGTGCGGATACTGGGCCGTATGCATTTTCAAATGCAAATTCAATTCTTTGCTGCCTATATAGCGGGCCGGACATCGCGGGCAAAAGGATAAAGCTTGTGTTGTGGACAATTGTTCGTTCATGTTGGTGGACAAATCAATTTCGACATCGGGCTTGTGATCGTGCGAGATCTTCATGTGCTGATTGAAAAGTTGCCTTTTCGAGCAATTAAAGTCACAAATTTGGCACTGATAGAAATCCGATTTGCACTTGTGCAAACTGTTGTGATACATCATCTGTGATTTGCTCTCCGAAACGAACGGGCAGAGAGGACATTGTTGTTGTCGTGGTTTGGTGCTACCTCCAACGCCACCGCCGGCAGATGTGCCATCATGTTCGTCGCGAATGCTTACATCAACGAGATTTGAACTCATAAAGGATCCACCGTATGGTTTTGGATTTTGTAGATCAGGTGATTGGACATTGCTTCCGAAAGACAGATTTCTGGCGGCTGATGTGCTTGGTGTTGATACCATTGAGCCGATACCCGGAACGGTGCTACTTACATTGCTTGAACTGTTATTGAAGGGTGATGGCAGTGGCGCCTGTGTCGGGGGCTGTGCATTTAATGGATAGTACGCCGGCATGTCCTTATCGCTGTTTCGATCGATCGTTTCGATACGAATATCGCCATTGTGTTTTAGTCGACAGTGACGCTGTAAGGAGGTGAATAAGATTTATATTAGATAAGGTTCTACTATCAAAGCGTGTAAAGAGTATTTAAGAAAATGAAAAACAAAAAACCGCTTCCCGAGACCATAAAAGCACGAAAAAAATTAGTTATAGGATAGAATTACACCATAATATAAAACCCCAAGTTTAGTACAATACTACATTGTACTATGTAAATAATAAGTTTGTTTACATCACATTCTGTGTTGTGTACATTGATTTTTTAACAGTAAAATAAGAGACAATTCTATTGTCAATTTAATAGCCAATTGAATGTTATCCAATTTATCAAAAATTTTACATGTTTATTTTTTTGATTATGCATTTTCTTGCCTGTGTATTTACAAACCCGTTCGAAGTACTAGACATCAATGCCTCCAACTCCGCACGGGTTTGTTTGCAAATTTATCGCAATCGTGTGGAGTTCAAGGCAATTTTGCTCCAGTTGAGTGGCGTACGGAAATGTATCTACAACGTACGCCCAAGAAACCCGAGTCGAATTAAAGGGCGAGTGCCTTCTATTCAACACGGGTTTTGTAAGTTAAGATATCACAAACAAGCTCGTGCGGAGTTGGGAGGCAATTATGCCTTGAGTTAAATGATTTCTATGAAAAAGTATGGGAAATGACATTTAATTTATTGAATTTCGGCATCCTTAACTCAAGGTCTCCTTGAGTTAAGGAATGTTCATAAATACGGGCCTCACAGTAGTAAATCTAGCTAAATTTAGCCGGAAATTAAATTTTCAGTTGGCAACACTGGGTGTCACATCGGGAAATTTTTAAAGTTCATAGCGAAGTTATGCAGAGTTTTATCCTTTCGCCGAGACAATCTCTCCAAGTGAATGGTGATGCGCTGCATGCGGCTTTATCTGAAGGACGCGGAAATCAATGGGTTTTTATGTCTGATATAATTGAAGCCGCTTCTGAACGTAGGACCAACACGAGATGGGCCTGCGGATATACTTGTGCTACGACGATGACCTGGCCTATACTAGACATATCCCGTCCCGCCATATTACTGCCGCTAGACAGGAAATATATACGCAACATAGTGGGAGTTATTACGGGGCACTGCCCTATTGGGGAGCCCAATAGGGAGAGACTTCGAATTCCTGACAACGACTTCTGCAGAAGTTATGATGATGAAGAGGAGGAAGAGAGTGTTCATCATTTTCTTTGTGAATGTCCGGCCTTATCCAAGAAAAGGAGGCGTGCACTGGGTTCGAGGTATTTTTACGATACAGATGATCTTCGAGATATGAGCCCAATATTGCTCAACAAATACATTGTTAGCACTGGCTGGTTTAAAACGGAACGTAGAAATTACGGTGTCATCACAATGGACCAATTTTGGTCAGGCGACCCCTTTACCTAGCCTAACCTATGTCTGACATAAATCACCTAAATTACGTTGACAATATTTGCCTACTCCCACACAAGCGAATGCTCTTCGAAAAAAAAATTATACAAACAAGAAAAATACAAAAATACAAAGACCTGACGGAAAATTTTACTCTCCCCGTAATTATAATAGGTTGAACTATCCAGTACAGGACATACAAATTCGAATACAGATCAGGGGGAATCGAAAGAAATAGCTCACATTTGGGTTTTACACGCGAACAAAAGACCGACCAAAATTGGGATAGTGTCGTTCTGGCTCTTGGGATGTTAATCTTCTAAAGCGAAACAGGTGGTGCGAGTGCTTAGAGGACAGTGTCGCGTTCTGATGGCATATTGAATCTTCATAAACTCATTTTGTTTACTTCTTCTTCTTCTTCTTGTAGCGGTGCAGAAAGGTGTGTAACCTCTGTGCATCTTTGTGGGTACGATTTATGGTTCGTCAATGATTGTGTCCGTGAGGTCTAAGGACAAAAACATAGCTGCTGCGATAGGGTTTTCCCACAGTGATATAGGGGTAAGATCAGTGGGCGCAGCGGGGCATTGAAACAAGTGGCCCACATCATGAGGAGTACCATTGCAGTTTGGACAGATGTTTTGGATGTCCGGGTTTATGCGAGAAAGGTACGAATTAAGGCGTGAACAAAAGCCCGACCGAAGTTGAGCTAGTGTTACTCTGGTGGCTCTCGGGAGCCTAATCTCCTCAGGCGAAATTGGTGGTGGGCGCTCTGAGAGGACTCTATTCGCACCTAAACTCGCGATAGACCGATTCACTTCTTCAGTGTGGATCGCTGCAATGGCGGCTCGGTATGTAACTTCATCGTAAGGGTCCCGTTTGTATCCCTGAACCTCTCTCTCAAGGTCTCGTAAACCACGCCTGACATGTCGTGGTGGAGGAATTCGGTCCATGAGATGATTATTGGGATGATCCTCACGGTAGCAACCAACAAGATACTGTTTTGAGAGTAGGAGATTGTGATCACGTATTGGCATCAATTTTGTCTCCTGATGTAAGTGATCCTGGGCAGACATCAGAAGGCAACCTGTCGCGATGCGTAGAGCGGCATTTTGGCAGACCTGAACTTTGGACCAGTTTGTGTCATATAGACTATGTGTCCAAACTGGGGCTGCATAATCAGCGGCCGCTCGACCCACCGCTTTATAAGTAGCTAGCATGGTTTCTTTATCTTTGCCCCAGGTGCTACCAGCTAGAGCTTTTAGGATGTTGTTCCTACTGCGCATTTTTTCACAGACTGAAGCTGCATGATTCGCAGACGTCATCATGTTCTCTAGGTGAAGCCCGAGAATTTTGGGGTTTTTAACAGTAGGAACAGAATTGTTGCCAATACGTATATCCATCTCCCATCTGATGTCCTCCCACCAAGTGGTTAGAAAAGTCGCAGAGGATTTGGACGCAGAGATGGTGAGGTTTCGGCTTTGGAAAAATGCCTGTAATCGTCCTAGATAGCGATTAATTCGGAGGCGCATTTCATCCTTATCATTCCCTGTGGCGAGTACGGTGCAATCGTTAGCATAGGAAATCACCTCGATTCCTTCAGGTGGTGTGGGAAGGCCGGACATGTAGATGTTGAACAGAGTGGGGGAGAGTACCCCTCCCTGTGGAACACCTAATTTGATTTTCCTAATTCAACAGGTTTGCTAGGAGCATTGAATGATTGACCTTATCGAATGCACTTGATAGGTCTATTGCCACCAGAATAGTTCTGTGACAACGACTGCGTTGATTTAGCCCATCACGAATGCGTGTAGTGATCGCATCGAGGGCAGTGGTGGTACTATGCATCTTCCTGATAAATAAATAAATAAATAAATAAATAAATAAAGAGTGGGGTGAATAAGGGCCTCCAGCGTCTTTACGACAGGAGAATATCGTTATGGGGCGGTAGGATTCCCCGAGATTTGCGCTCTTCCCTGGCTTGAGACAGGGAACAATTCGACCTGTTTTCCAGATTTCAGGGATGGCAAGCGTGGACATCGACAAGTTAAAGGCGGCCGTGAGATACTCAATGGCTGAAAGGTCGAGATGTTTCAACATGGTCATCGAAATGCCATCTGGTCCGAGGGCCTTGGAGTTATTAGCATTCTCGATGACTTTTTTAACCTGGTCCGCTGTAAAGATGGTATGGTGTCAACATTCCGGCTGCGAATCCGTTTTCTAATTTTGCGCTTGAGGCCGTCAGATTTGGGATGTTCAATAAATTGTTTATTGAACAGGCTAGCACACTGAAGAGGATCGCAGGTTTTAGTGTTGCCAAATTCAATGGCGTTGTTGCCCTTTTCTTTCCGAGGATTGGAAAGGGCGCGGACGGTAGACCATAATTTGCTGACACCTTCATTGAGGTTACATTCATCGAGGTGCTGATTCCATTTATCCCTCCTATAGTCTTTAACTTGTCGGTCAATTTCTGAGTTAAGCTCCTGAATTCTGGGATCATCAGGGTGAGCGCTTCTGATCTGATCACGTTCATCGGCTAATCTGGCGGCACTAGTGGGGAAATTAGGCCGAACTTTCGGGATACGTCCTGCCGGAATAAAACGTGCCGCGGCTGTGGTAATGACGTTCCTAATATTTTACTCGGCCTCGTGAATGTTGGTAGGTGATGTTAGCTCGATGAACTTCGCCGACGAGTAAGCTTTGAAACCATCCCAATCGGCTTTCTTGTGATTGACAAACGTTCGCTTCTCAGACTTAGTCATGTTCGCTGGTTTGTCAATTTTTATAATGATTGGGAGGTGATCTGATCTGAGGGTGGTACGTACTTCCCATCAGGAAGCAGCAATTAGGCTGGCACTGACAATAGTTATGTCAGGAGAACTACTGCAAGTGCCCACGACTCTAGTCGGCGAGTCTTCATTAAGTGAACACAATTCTGAGGCGTCAAGTGATTCGGCGATAGTTATACCCCTGGCATTGTTGTTGAGGTCCGAATGCCAGAGCTCATGGTGCGCATTAAAGTCGCCAAGGATGACCCTGTGTTCTCCGGAAAGGAGAGGACCAATATCGAAACGATAGCCAGAAGGGCAACTAGAATGAGGTGGTACATACATATATATTAAAAATTTCGATATTAGTACTCCCTGATGGAACTGAGATGGCTTGAATTTCCGCCGTACCGTCAGCAACTACATCTAATACACAGTAATGTACGGACTTGTGTATTAGGAAGGCAAGTCCACCTCCAGGGTGAGAATCATCCGTGGCGGCCGGTCGATCTTTCCGCAGTATAACATATTCGCTATGGACGCTTAGAGACGAGTTTGCGTGAAGCAACGTCTCTTGGATGGCGGCGATGAGAATTCTGTTGGAACTTAAGAAGTGTGTGATCTCAGCGATTTTTCGGTGAATGCCATTACAGTTAAACTGTAATATAGATAGCGCAGTGAAAACTGCTGGAGGAGGAGGGCCAGGCGTAAGACTGGGTCTGGCATTCCTTATCATATTGTTTGGCGGTGTAGGGGGCAGTGATGGAGAAGGTGGGCTGGGAGCAGCCCTGGGTTGCCCGGAATTCATACAACCTGGCGCAACATATGCCAAGGAGTGTTGACCTTGTCTTCGTAACCCTGAACACCTAAAGTGAACCCATACCCTGCAGCAATTACACTGCACTGATCTAGCATTCGAACCGATACGTTGGTTGCAGACACTACAAATCCATACCTCTGGGCCTGGATTTGTTTCAACACCGCCGCGAATTAGTAAAATTGAGAGCAGCCGCGCCGAGATGTAATGCTCCAATATGACGAAAAAACACATATATCGCACCCACACATATACACAGACAAACACAACCTTCCTGCATCGAACCTTCAGGGCTCCTGCCGGGGCTCTTGCCAGGAAGGCATATTGGCAGCTTTTGGCCGTTTTGCAATACAAAATTGGGTGTGGTCCGCCCCGTAGAGGCAGTTGCCGTAAGACCACGAGACAATCTCTCATAGTGATTGGTGATGCGCTGCATGCGGCTTTATCTGAAGGACACGGAAATCAATGGGTTTTTATGTCTGATATAATTGAAGCCGCTTCTGAACGTAGGATCAACACGAGATGGGCCTGCGGATATACTTGTGCTACGACGAGGATGACCTGGCCTATACTAGACATATCCCGTCCCGCCATATTACTGCCGCTAGACAGCAAATATATACGCAACATAGTGGGAGTTATTACGGGGCACTGCCCTATTGGGGAGACCTATAGGGAGAGACTTCGAATTCCTCACAACGACTTCTGCAGAAGTTGTGATGATGAAGAGGAGGAAGAGAGTGTTCATCATTTTCTTTGTGAATTAATCACCTAAATTACGTTGACAATATTTGCCTACTCCCACACAAGCAAATGCTTTTCGAATATAAAAAAATTATGCAAACAAGAAAAATACAAAAATACAAAGACCTGACGGAAAATTTTACTCTCCCCGTAATTATAATAGGTTGAACTATCCAGTAAAAGACATACAAATTCGAATATAGATCAGGGGGGAATCGAAATAAATAGCTCGCATTTAGATATAATATTTTGAATGACCGCGTCTATGCGAGAAAGTGAGGATTTTACAGGCCAAATACACCTGCAACTTGGTTGCCAACCTAGGTTGCAGGTACGTTACTACACACTTGCAACATTCCGGCAACCACGCCATTCACGTTCTTGCATCCTGGTACTGCAACCTGCAACATGCCTACAAATCACTTAATTTCCGGTTTTTTTGCGTGTTGCCAACTTAGGTTGGCAAACAAGTTGCAGGTGTATAAGGGCTGTTACACGCGAACAAAAGCCCGACCAAAATTGGGATAGTGTCGTTGTGGCTCTCGGGATGTTAATCTTATGAAGCGAAACAGGTGGTGCGAGTGCTTAGAGAACTGTGTCGCGTTCTGATGGCATCCCAGCCAGCATTTAACACATTTGTAATCATTATTTCATGCCACACGCGTAAGCACATATTGCTTACTCATTCATCACGTTTTCATACAAGCAGTAGACGATGTCCCCCTATTTCATGTATATATGCATTTGTGCCTTATTACGGATAAACATTATAAAATCAATATTCGTAAACATTATGTAACAGTTAACTATCATATATATTCAATGCATAATTAAAAAAAAAACACACGTGCGACGGTGAGTCTCGAACTCATAACCCTATGCACGGAAGGTGCGCGCCATAACCACTACTCTAGCCAGACTATACGAATGATCATGTTTTATTCGTGATTCTAATCACCCCAGCAACAAAAATCACACTTGAGGAGAAAACCATTATATTTCCTGTATGCATGTTCCGTCGACATTCCTTCAGCTGACCATCATGTATCTAACTTTCAATGCGTCCTATCGATACATAATGCCGATTCGTGATTCATGAAGTAATGCTTATTTGTGGCTATGTTCACGGTATATGACGCCGATGCTGGCTGGGATATTGAATCATAAACTCATTTTGTTTACTTAGATAGCATTGGTTGTTGACGGCACCGATACTTGCATCGCTTGTTGTATCAACCACGCCACGTGTGCTTTCGACTTGTTCCCCAATCAGGGGAAGTAGTCATCTCAATTGCAATAGTTATCCATCTCATCAAAAATCACGTTTCCCAAACAGATTTGTTTACGTTTAAAAAAAAAACAATAAACAATGTTTGAAGTTACACTTCGGAGGTCATCAACAACATAATGCCATTTTGGATATTTTTTTTTACTACTACTAAAAAATTTAGTTTGCCACTAAAACAATCACTCTGTCAGACTGTTGTTTTTTCTTATGGATCAGAGTTGTCGAAATAACATTTTTACGCGAGCCGCATTGTTGGATTGATAAGCGATGGAGGGTCAAACATTTTTATTAAGGAGGATACATTCAGTCCATGCCATTTTATTGTTTGTAGTGCAAAATAGGATAATATCTGATGATAAAGATTCACCGCTACTTGAACGACATGTAATGGTCGATTTAGGCCATTGTTTCCCAACCAGTGGTCGGTGAGAGAATCTGGTGAATACTTATCTAAATCATAATTTGGATTTTCGTTGTCTTTCAGTGTTAAATTTATTCTATCTCTTGATAGCCAAATTTAAAAAAGTCGATCACAAACCTAAAGACGTGCACGAACGCATTTGAGGCTGCACTGGTGAATTTCTGAGGCGTTTACTTATATTTTATGGAAAAGCAAATTTTTTTTAATTCGTGCAAGTTCACCCATAAAGCTAATTATCGATATCAATCAGAAAATGGAAGGAATGGTAGGCGTTTGGAATTATCTTTGGGATTATACAATTTCAAAATGCAGGTTTTTCTTAGAATTAGATGAAAGTTCTGCAAGAAAGCTTACGACATAAGATTCTGCAAGTGAACGGCAAAGATCCGTTTTATAAATGAGGAAATGGTCAACAAAGTCTATGAGTAAATAGCGTCGAATGAATGGGCATATCACAATTTTACCATGCCGAAATATCGTCCAGGAATTCAGATTGACCATTACGAGCGATTTGCCGTGCGAGTCTTTTGGACGGATTGTGGACGGACTATGATTCGTCCTTAGCTTCTCAGAAGGAAATGATGGATCCCGTCATCCAGAAAGGAGGTGGCGGGGGTGCACACATTTTTTGTGTATGCAGAAGGAGAGAACAATAACAAAGTAATACTGCTGTGATACGTTGGGCCAATTCGAAGTCGTATTTAAGGTGAAACAGACTCGCGGTACCAAAGTCTCTCTTATACACAAGCATCGATCTATTCGTTCGGACGTACCATCTCCCCTCTCATTACGCTTACTAGTGTCCCGGCAAGTAGCTCCTCAGTTCGGGTTAGTTTTTTTTTTTAACAGAGCGACCAAAACTCGGAGGGGATTCATACCGTGACTTTTTAGAAGGGAAAACCCACAAGGCTAATTTTTTAGCGCATTTGATCGACCTGAGGAAGTTTATTGCATTGTTGCGCCTTTTATTAATGCCGCGTGCACATTAAACTATAGGTCGGTCCAATTAGTGAACTAACTTTTTCCTTCCAACTTCCAAGAAAAAGCATGTAATCAAAAAGTGGCTCCAACATCTGGGTAAACTTGAAAATTTAAATGTTACTAGTAGACGAGACGAGACGTTTAATATGTATCACTTTTTGTACTAAAACAGCATCTACACGGGCTGCCAAATGCTAGCCGGAAAATGATGCAATCAAAATTTCATTTTGAAAAATCGGACACTGTGTTTGTGTTAATGTTAGGTCATTCGGTAATTTTATAGTTCCAAACCAAAAACCAACAAAAATGGCAAAATTGTCACTGTGTATTCGATAAATGGTACACCGCTGTACAATTGACAACTGGATGATACACCACTCCATAAATAAATTGGATATCTAAATTTGGCAACGATTTAGATTGTTGCTAGTGATGAAGCATTGGCTTCGCGAGTTACCAATTGGCAGCCCGTGTTGATACCACAGACAGCTGAAACGGTCAAATTTGACATATTCAGACCAGTAAATGGTATACTTTATAGATTTTAGACCAAAAAAGTTTACCCAGATGTTGGGACACATTTTAATTGGTATAAGCGTATTCCATAGTCTAAAAGTTCGATGAATTTTGTTTAAACTCGCAGAACTTCCTATATTTGTGCCCATCGATTTCGATTTTATTATTGGAAGCTACTCTCTTCAAAATTTGAAGCATTAATAAACCTATCAACGATTTTAAAGCCAATTTTCCAAATTTCAATTCAGATTAGATTTAAAATGATGTAAACAAACTTACTTAAAATAGATATATGTAACTCATATATTGGAATACTGAAGATTCACCGTAAAACCATTTTTTAAAATCATGAGTTCCAAAACGAACAAAAAAATCAAAAATACCGTTAAACCAAAGAAACAAGATAATAAGTTAAATAAATCCCAATTCACCAAGAAATATATGATAATTGATAATGAATGTTTTTTTTTTAAATTGATTTGAACGTATGAGGTTTTTTATCATTGTAAAAATCCACCGTATGAAGTTAAGCCCACATGAAGTATAATGATTTTTCATTTAATAAAAAATCGAAAACAATATATTTACCGAACGGGACCGGGACTAGACAAAATTGTTTGTCATTACGGAACAGTAAAAAAATATTGGTTTCTTGGAAAAAAAAATATTGAAATATGTTTTATTGGTACTGTTCAGCTCCTCTAATTAATATTATGACTAGCACGTATTATTATTTTTTTTTTTTGTAAACAGTACGGGACGAATACAAGGATAAAGTTTTAACGAAAACGTTTAAGAATTGGTAGGACGCAATACAAAAGCCTAAAACATGCATATAATTTATCACGGCGATACCAGAGCAGAGAGAATTTATCGATTGGAGTAGCCGCGATTCTGATTGCAATTGTTTACTATAATCAAAAGTAAAACTTTTCAATTCAAAATTATAAACATTTGGCAATTTAGCAGAAAGTATTTTTTTTTTCATTTAAAAGGGTTTACACCCAATGGGTGATGCGACACGGTGGGTAAAAAGTAGCCGGGCAACACGTATGGTAATGCCGCTTACCGAAACATGGAGTAATGGGGATGAGCTTCGGATCCTATGATCACCATGTGCGAAAACGAGATGAGAAGATACAAGTTGTCTGTGTTACATCCTACTTCGCACACGAAAAGATACGATTTCTTTTTCGTGCATTTGTCGTTCTTTTGGAATATCCACTTGGTCATGGTTAAAGGTGTGTTCAAGGTGTTTCGCGCATGTATGCATGTATCTGAACGTGATGTACGCTTGCATTTCGGATATGTGTTGTAAGTTTCGTATAAATTGTTGAATCGGGGTCGTGGCTTGCACCACAGTGCATAAAGTGGACTATGGGTAGCTGTGGATGCATGGTGCGGAAGAGAACTTGAGAAAAAGTGTTTTGCGCATGATGTGATGCGTGCTTCAGATTTGGTTGTGTGTGGATTGTTGTTGGTAGGTTTCCTGAAGCTCGTACAATAGACGGCAATTTGCTTCGTCGTGACTTGCGCAACAGCAGTGGACTATGCGTATAGACCGAGAGCCAGCGACAACTTCAAAGTCGTTAATAGTTGCAAAAATTTGCAACTATTTCCTAGCATTTGACTCATATACCATTTCAGAGAGGAAGTGTCTGGAAAATATTTAGGCTCTTACTGTACCTATATGGTTTAGCATGATGGAGTTAGCGCTATTTTTGTAGAAGCACTTCCCATTGTTCATACAAATTTTAAATTTTGGAGCGTGTCTGCCACCATGTTAGCCCCCCAATATTTGTCTGCCTTTTGGAGTAGATATGCGGGGACTCGTCCTCTATTAAATGGTATATGAGTCAAATGCGAGGAAATAGTTGCAAATATTTGCAACTCTTAACGACTTTGAAGTTGTCAAATGCGAGGAAATAGTTGCAAATATTTGCAACTCTTAACGACTTTGAAGTTGTCTGCCACCCCTTAAGTTCCGCTGTCCAGGAGGCAGACTACCGTTTTGGGGCATCTCCAATCGTGTAATTTGCGATAATGTGTAACAGAATGCATAGGAAATAGTTGCATTTGAAGTTTCGCTGTCTCTCGGTCTATACGCATAGTCCACTGCTGTTGCGCAAGTCACGACGAAGCAAATTGCCGTCTATTGTACGAGCAACAATCATCTCAGGAAACCTACCAACAACAATCCACACACAACCAACTCTGAAGCACGCATCACATCATGCGCAAAACACTTTTTCTCAAGTTCTCTTCCGCACCATGCATCCACAGCTACCCATAGTCCACTTTATGCACTGTGGTGCAAGCCACGACCCCGATTCAACAATTTATATGAAACCTACAACACATATCCGAATTGCAAGCGTACATCACGTTCAGATACATGTATTCATGCGCGAAACACCTTTAACCATGACCAAGGGGATATTCCAAAAGAACGACAAATGCACGAAAAAGAAATCGTATCTTTTCGTGTGCGAAGTAGGATGTAACACAGACAACTTGTATCTTCTCATCTCGTTTTCGCACATGGTGATCATAGGATCCGAAGCTCATCCCCATTACTCCATGTTTCGGTAAGCGGCATTACCATACGTGTTGTCCGGCTACTTTTTACCCACCGTGTCGCATCACCCAATGTATCCTACAAATTGCAAGACTAGTTAAAAGTGTTTATAGAGTTGAAAGTAAATGAAATGAATCTACTCTGCGACGACCATTCACTCTGGTAACGCAAGAGAAAATACTTTTGAACATTACATTGACATACCGAGACTAACTAAAAATCCGGAGCTGAACAGCAAATACTAATAAAATGGATGATAACGTATGTTTTTCTTTTCGGTTAGTAAAATACCTGAATGACATGCTTCCAGTTTGATACCTGATGGCAATGACCACAGCGATAGGGTGCCGGGCCTCGCCATCCGGTTACACCAGTACCAGTAGTTACAACCCCAGAACTTGCCTCATCCGGCTCACCGTGCTCAATATTTGGAGCTGAGGAGCTTGATTGGTTAATATTGGAGTGGGCGGCGGATATAATCGGGAAATTATTTCCCGTAACCGTGGCACTAACTGTCGTTGATGAGGATGGTCCAGCCGTTACCGCCGCCGCCGCCGCCACCGTTGCCAATGACGATGATATTGCACCACCCGCCACACTGTTACTAAGATTGCGATGAATTTGGTTACTGCTGCTGCTACTGTTAATATTACTATTGCTATGGTTAACTGATGAAGGTAACTGTTGTTGTTGTTGTTGCTGTTGTTGTAACCGTTGGTTAGATGGCGTTATTAAATTTAAGCTTTGATGAGAAATCGATGGTATAATGTTGGTATGATTGCCAATTGGTGGCACCTTTGGTCCAGAATTGTTCGCCAAATTGGCGACCGACAGCATAGCGTGTGGATTGGGAGGAAAAGTGTTACGATCACCGCCGCCACCACCACTACCACTCACTGATGCAAGCTGCTGCTGCGAAAGGCACATAGCGGCTACAACGTTTTTCATGTATTCGTTGGAATTGACCACAGCCTGGAAGCTGGGTGGTAGATTTGTGAAAACGGCTGCGTTGAAATTGATGCCGGCCTCCTGATAGTGTCGCTTAACGTGCGAGAGAACCATTTCGCGACTTGCATTTCTAAATAAACAAGAAATAGTAATAAATCAACAGAACGTACATTTCTACGTTTACAACTTACTTATAATCACATTTTCGGCATTTGTACAATGTTCGCTTGTCCGAGCCGTCCGCTTTCATTTCAATGTTCTGCGTTACAATGTCCTCCGCAGGCGGCTTAATCATTGGCGAAGGACTTCTTTTCGCTTGTTCGGGTGTCAAGCCGAGCAATGGATTTTGGAAAAATTGCATTTGCATCATTCGAGAGATATCCAACGGCGAAATATTTTTGGAAGAGCCAGCTTCCGAATGTCCGCCGCCATTGAGCTCCTCGCCTTCCTGCTTGTAGCCGTTCAGGAAAGACAATGTGGCCTCTTGATTTGGTGTCATCTCGCCCGACTTCATCAATTTCGGATCGCCATCCTCCTCGGTAACTTTCATTAGTGTGATATATTTGTTGTACTTTGTGTAATTTCTGCGTCCCGTTTCGTCGTTCATCAAAACTTTGGCGCTCTTATGGTTTGGATCACGAATAGTCTTGAGACGAATATGTTTCGTAATATCCCATCGCCAGTTGGACCGATAGTTGCACAGCGAACATTCAAACGGTTTCTTGTTCAGATGACCGACAATGTGAACATGAAAACGTGATGCGGTTGAGGCCCAAAATGAGCAATGCGGACATTTGTATACCTTTTTCAGGGACGAATTGGCAGCCTCTTCTTCCGGCGTCATCTTCTTGGTAACCTGGAAAATGATAGTTTCAATTACTAGGAAACTCACCAAACGTGACAAAATCATACCTCTCCATAGCCGGGAGCTGTTTCAACGCCATAATAACTGTTCTCGCTGTTCTCCTTCTTATGATCCTCACTAAGGCCATCGTACGATTTGTTACTGTCGTCCAAAAGCTTGTCTTCGTCATTCTCGTCAATATGCTCAACATCACCTCGCTGTGGTAAATTGTTCCAAACGAAAACCTTATTCTCCATGGGATGTTTTTCGTCGGACGAAGGACTCTTCTCGTTCATTTCCCCATTCAACTCGTCGTTTTTCTCGTGCGAATCCGACAGCGAGTCCAGCGATTCATTGCCCACACGACCAGCATCAGGGCAACTTTTCAAATGAGCGATCAAATCGTTGCTGGACTTGCAACGATGACGACAATATTGGCACCGTGTCGACCCGTTCACAGAAAGATTAATAGGACTGGGACTGGACACCTTATCCACTTCGTCGCGGCTATGCGTTTTTTGACGAAGTCCCGATTCGGTTGGATATCGCGACATGTAATTGCATTCACTTGCTAGACTCTCGTTCGGGGACTTTTTCTTGTCGTTCAATGACGATGCACTGGACGATGGAGATGAATGAGGTGGTTCGATTCCATCCATACCCGCCTCATTGTATATGTACATATTATGGGCCAAATACGATTTGGATAGCATCTCGTAAAAGGTCTTTGAGAAATTGACAGCGCTATTGGCCTCCTGTAGTGGAATTAGGTTTGGAATCGGTCGTGCTTGCTTCTTCAGGCTCGCCAACGAGGTCTTTTGCGACAAATCAGTGGGCTGATCATCATCTTCGATTTTCAGCTTCTTGTCGTACGGTTCTTCGAAACTGTCCATTACATTGTTGTTATTGTTGTACGGATCGGACAAGTCGCCGTTCTCGCTCAACAATTCATCGGGAATGTCCGTAGCACCAACCTTATTTTTCCTTCGCGCCATACTCATTCCGGCCGCATGTCCTACAGGCGGTACGTGATGATTCATCTCGTGTACGGTCAAGCTTTGCTTAATATCCGCCGTAAAATTACAGGCCGCACATTTATACGGACCCGTTCCGCCGTGATTCTTCATATGTCGATCCAAATTCCATTTATAAGGCGTTCGAAAATCACACGTTACACACTTGATCATCGGCATCGAATGATATTTCACGTGTTTGCTAAAACGTGCCTTGATATGAGTCACATAGCTGCATTTTTCACATCGGAAGAACTTTGTCTTGTAGTGCTCCTCTTGTTCGTGCTCGACCAGCTGAGCCCGATAGAGTGTGGTAAATTCGCAGACACTGCACTTTAGCAGACGATTTTGTGGTGACTCGTCGGGAACGGGAATAGGCTCGTCGAACCTTTCTAGTGGATGCATAATTTGCGGCGATGCCGGTGTCGATTGAGTTTGTACCGTTTCCAGGTCAATCTTACGCTTGCGCTGTTCGCGTCCCAATTGACGCTTTCTCGCCTGGGAATGTTCTTCGATGCCTTCCGTGGAGCCGTGCACCATTTTCATATGCCTCACTAGTTTTTGGTAATGTCGCGATGCGTACAAGCACAATTTGCACTCATTGATGACGATCTTTTCGCCATGCGAGTCGCGCAAATGCATGAGGAAGTGTCGAGGATTTTGGGTGAAAAAGGAACACGTGCTGCACGAATAGTTTCGTTTGATTTTACATTGAGGCAAGCCTTCATCTTTTGTTTCGGTCATGGCCATTTGATTATCGTAGTCATCGATCGGAATTGGACTTGCATCGGCATCGTAATCCATACGAAGTGGACGAGTGTTGTAAGCGAGGGCACCACTATCCGACATGTTTGAATTGTTTGTAGCTGTAGTGTGTGCTGAGGTCTTCTGCAAGTTTCCGTTGCCGGAATCGACAAACAGTGGATTGCCACTAACAACGCTACGTACAATCAGCTTATTGCCGGAACGATGCACCATCGATGGAGCTTCCATCTTAGAAACGAACGAGGCGAAGGCGTTGAAAACTTAAAATTATATCGCGTCTGCAAAAGAAGAAAAAAGAATACAATTAGTTAAATCATTGGCTTTTAGAATTAAATTATCTTTTCATTACATGCAGAAATGTAAAAGTCTCTTGAATTTAATAATGTTTCCTGGCAACTGATGCTTCGTTGACCAACGTTCGGAAATAATTGAAAATAAGAATATTTATTTTTTATTATTTTCTGAAGATGGCAAGCTACGATGCTTTCATGATGTGACAAGCACTTTACATATTCGAAAGGAATAAAAATTGGAAGGATACCTACTCGGTGTACTAAGTTGCAAGTAGTCCGAAACACTATAGCTTCAGGTATTCTTGATGTAATCCTAGTATACTTAATCAGACGCATTTACAGAGGCGGCTGTGGGCATATCCATAGTAATTTTTGTCGAAATTTACCTTACCTATCTCGATCAACCAATTGGTTGATCGAATGTTTACAGCATAGAATAAATGCCAAAAAGTGGATTTAACGTATGTGCCTACCGTTGCCCTCGAGCAGTGTAAGGTAACAGTTTTTATTGCCAAGTGTTAAGACTTGGCGTTTACATAGATGCGAGTCCTTTCTAGCCCCTCTGTCGTTCTATGGGTCCCGGCTTCCGGTCGTAGCGCAACTCCACGCCGTTGTAAAAATACAGCCCGCACGATACTTCCCTCTTGGGGGCCCACCGCATGTGTCGGTTGAGGGGAATTACCGCCCATCGGTGCCGTCACTGCTGCATTGTGGACGCCTTGCACACCCACGTAGGACTGTTGACCTAACTATTCGGGGGAGCGGGATAGTCATTTTTTTCCAAAGGTGGAATCGACGCAGTGTCTTTCAGCCAGTGGGGATACTCCCTGCTTATAGGTTAACAGGATACAGGTTAGAAATTTAATTTCAAGGGTAAATGTACCTAGATAGAATCAAACCAGCCATTAAATTAAGGAAGTGAAGTGCATTTTTTCGCCTCCGCCCCAGTAAAAAAAAACTACGTAGAAAATTATTGAGAATATTTTCAAAATTTTCTTAGGGTTTGGTGCTTCAAACTTATGAGTGCATAGGTTCGGAGAGTTGCTAAGAACTAATATCGCAGAAAGCAATGAAGAATACTTTAACCGATGGCCACTGCACGGGTTCTAAGTTCCGAGCGTTGATACCCAAATGCGGAATTCGATAAATTATTCCATAGCCAAAGCTTCACGTTTACCTACTCGTATGGCCTCTATAGATTCTTATTCATAAAAAAAATTGTGCATTAGATAGGGTAACCAAACGTCGTTCTTTAGGGGACATGCCCTCCTTTTTCAGGGATATATGCCCTAATTTTTGACTCACCTCCATTTATAGCCATTTTGACGAGCTACCCAGCCAGCATTGGCGTAATGTACCGTGAACATAGCCATAAATAAGCTTTACTTCATGAATCACGAATCGGTATTATGTATCGATAGGACGCATTGAAAGTTAGATACATGATATGGTCAGCTGAAAGAATATCGACGGATCATGCATATTCCTATAATATGCATATTCCTATAATAATATATAATATAATGGTTTTCTCCTCAAGTGTGATTTTTGTTGCTGGGGTGATTAGAATCGCGAATAAAAGATGATCGTTCGTATAGGCTGGCTGGAGTAGTGGTTAGGGCGCGGACCTTCGGTGCATAGGGTTATGAGTTCGAGGCTCACCGTCGCCCATGTTTTTTTTTTAATTATTTATTGATGCATTGAATATTTATGATACTTAACTATTACATAATGTTTTACGAATAACGATTTTATAATGATTATCCGTAATAAGGCGCAAATGCGTATATACATGAAATAGGGGGACATCGTGATATACTGCTTGTATGAAAACGTGATGAATGAATAAGCAATATGTGCTCACGCGTGTTGCATGAAATAATTATTACAAATGTGTTAAATGCTGGCTGGGTACATACATACATAAGTCACTGAAATGATTCGTGGCATTCATATACAAAAAATGACGAAAAGTGACAGTGCCAATCAAATGTCAACTGTGATGTGAACTGCATTGGAGTAGGGGAATTCGACTTTTGACTGTAGTTGGAACTTTAATTTTATTGTTTTTTTTTTTTTAATCTACACCCCCAGTAAAAAAGCCCTAAAAATGAGGCATTTTATTTGCGAAAAGGGATACCTTTCTTCCTAATAATTGTTTTTAAAAAAATTGTAACAAACCAAACATTTGGTAGCACACCAATATTGGACCCCTGCTGAAATAAAATTATGGGTACGCCCCTGTACGTTCTGCCCTAGAAGTCGAACATGTCTGAAATTTTTGAAAGTTTGGACTTTTGCATTCAATCACATTTTTTTTTCTAAAACTGCTTCAATTAAATCAAAAGGTCTTATGTAATTTAAATATGTATGTATACCAAAAAATTCAAACAACATAAGAAAAAAATTTAATTGAAATCAAGGGGCATGCAGTGTTGCTAGGCCCAGGCGTATGGAAATTTCAATTTCCAGCGAGAAACCCGACGAACTTAATCCACAACCATATAACATACAACCGCATAGTTGTATGACGAAAATATAGTGTCAAAGGTCTGGCCAGACCTTTGTGCCGACAGAAGGGTTAAACGAAATATAGTGTCAAAGGTCTGGCTCTTTTGTTTGTCAGCTGTCTTGCCGATAAGCGCCTTATCTGGTTTCGTTCGTATATGCATTTTACATATGCTGGCCAAAATTCTCACCAGAAACTTTCGCTTTGCGGACCGTTACGAAACGCAAAAGTTGTGATTTAAGCTCGATCCAGACTCTTCAATCATCAGTCAAGTTAACAGATTGTCAGTAATCGACCTTAAGGGCTCCATAGACTCAGCGATTTATCGGCCGATCAAAGCTCATTTCTGTGGAGAAAGCACATTTTTTTAGGTTCCACTACCGAATTCGCAAGAGAAAATGAGCTTTTTCCACAGAAAATGTGCTTTCTCCACAGAAATGAGCTTTGATCGGCCGGTAAATCGCTGAGTCTATGGGGCCCTTTAGGTTAGGTATAGGGGCCGCCAGGTGTAAAGCACCCAAGCGCACTTAGACTAAAACTTGGTCCAAACATGATACCACCAAGTGGGGTGTACCTAAAAGTTAACACCTAAGCTAAAAACCAGCCCGTGCTGGCAATATATTTGTTGAGCGATAGTGGGCCCACATTCCGTAGATCATCTGTATCGTAAAAGTACATTGGGCCAAGAAAACGTCTCCGTTTCTCGGCCAAGAAGTCGCATTACAAGCTAGACGGTCCGCACTGCAGTTCCCTTCAAATCCACTATGACTGGGTATCCAGCAGAGAACGATGTCGAAAAATTGACCCATCACTCTTAGAGCTGAGCACCAACTATCAATCAACAGTTATTGATGTAGTCAGGACAAATTCGAGAAACCGGATTGCCGCAAATTTGAAAATCATGTGTACGAATTTCCATGTCAAATTAACGAATTTCCATGTAAAATTTGCAAACTTCCATGTCGAATAATCGAATGTTTCAACCATTTTGACGAATATTCATATCAAATTGACGCATTTCCATTTTGAGCTAGTCTTGATTTATCCGTTTTACAGACATAATTATTAATCCAATCAACGGGGAGATTTTACCTTGCAAAAATTGGGGATGTCTCAAATTTTTGATATGTTATAAAGACAGGTGGGGTAAGTTAAAATCCAAGTTTGCGCGTCACTTTCCCCCCTGTGCTCCCGCCGCTATCTTGAAAAAAAAACATCTAAAATCGGCTCTTCAACTTTGAGACATCCCCAATTTTTGCACGCTAACCCCTATTATTTCGTCTCTATTTATTGGAGTATAGTTCTCTATAGAAATGTATGTTTACTGCCGGTACACTCACAATGCTGCAGTCAACCAATTTTATTTAAAATAATTAAAATCAAGTACCTACGACTGCAAAGTCTTCACCTAGCAAGAGGCAGGCAATTAGAAAGGTCATTGTTGTTTTTTTGTAGTGTGGATTTGAGATTTTTTTCTCTTGCAATGTTGCAATGCAATGACGTAAGTACTGTCATTCTCAATGCACTAACACAAATATGGCTCTGAGGGCTGCTTAATAAAAAATTTATTGCAGAACTATAATTTCGTTTTGAAAAATATTTGTTGCTGTTGTTGTAGCGAATCAAGAGATTTTTTTTCTCTTGAATCGAAGGGGATTTTGGCAACTTTTGGCTGTTTCAACTACGGCTAGCTTGGGATTTACATCGAAGAACCGGCTGTGCCGTAGGAGCATTTCTGTAGACAACACTAACATCCATGGTCACAGTGGGATTCAAATCCACGCTGCTGCAACTCACATGGATATGGATTGGATATAAAATAAATTCAACTGTATAAATAAATGGCCCCCGCTTTGATTTCGAACACAACAAATTTGAAAAACGTTACGCCACTGGTTAACACCATCTTTATTAGATGCAAAGTACATTTTATTAGATCTACGAATATCATATGGACAATCGGTTCATAAGTAATAAGTCTTTTCTCAGTTCTTCTTTGAAACCTTTCAAATGATTCTTATACGTTTACAGGAGGCAAAGATTGCAGAATTCATATTTTGCACTGCACACAAAGAAAAAACTTTTTCATATGTCAAAAAAAAAGAACAAAGTGTTAAAGTCTAAGCAAATTAACCATTTTAAAAAAGGTATCAGAGCCTTTCTGATCAATGATGTGTATTTACCAGCTAAATTTTTCCCAAAAACACGCTGTGCCCTCAGAGGCATAACATTATTTTTTTTGCTCAGGGGGAGAAAGCGCGCCTCCCTGTCCTCTACGGGAATAAATTAATCTTCAAATTTAGTTCATTTCATTTACCTTAGCCTAGATTTGAAAAGATTCTGTAAAATTTCTTGTGACTAAGGTTTTTTTAAGGATCGATTTGTTCCATTCATTCATGAATTCGCTTCACCAGACGTTTTACCCAAATTTATGGGTCATGGAATCCCGTCCCTCTTTTTCAGCAAAATCTATCTGGTCACCCTATATTAGCAGTGTTGGCAATTGACATGCTTTCCCGCCAAATCGGAACGGTATATCCTATCAGGTAAAAATTATAGAATGGATTTACAGTCATCCCAGTCAGATTTACTCGAACCAGCACTAAATATAGTACAAGAATGGTGTAATGGAAACGGGCTCCGAGTGAACCCATCCAAAGCGATCATCATACCCTTCTCCAGAAACAGAAATCTGGCTGAGCCCAGAAGCCCGATTATGTACAACACCCCTCTACCAATCGGGAGTCAAGTTAAATATCTTGGAGTTATCCTAGACAGCAAACTCTACTGGAATAAGCATGTCGAGGCGGTGGCGGAAAAAGCCACCAGAGCCCTTTGGATATGCAAAAAATACGTAGGGAAAACCTGGGGGTTGAAACCATCCATTATGATCTGGATATACAAAGCAATAGTTCGACCAACTTTAAACTATGGTGCTGTGGTCTGGTGGAAGAGAGCCCTGACTACGAAGGGTAAGTCCGTTCTAGGTAAGGTACAGAGACTAGCGTGTCTGATTACCACCGGTGCTCTCCGATCTTGCCCCAGCAATGCTCTAGAAGTTCTACTAGATCTACACCCAATTGAAATCCACCTCGAGACCCAGGCAAAACTAGCAATGATACGACTCATTGCTAATGATGCCAGTCTGGAGCTCACTAAGGGGCAGCTCAGATGCCTCGAAAACAACACTATCGAGGGCACAGGCAACAAGAGTTGCCCTAGGCACTGCGACCGGTGGTCTATTGTACCATTGCCCCTACTATGGATTAGACATTAGATGAACTCATCTAATCGACTGCCTTCGATAAATCGTTTCAGCTGGGCCATATTGATAGTGGCGATATCCTCTTCCAAGGGAAAAGCGATACCGAAACACTCCAATCGGCGCCTAGCTAGCCTCTCACATTCACACAGGATGTGATAAGCAGTTTCGTCGTCACCCTCACAGAAGCGACAGCTGGCGTCGGTAACAATGCACAAGCGCTTTAAATGACCGTTTAAACGGCAATGCCCCGTAAGGAGCCCGCATATGATCCTAACCCTGTTTTTGCTCAATTTCATCAGACCAAGGGTACGATTGGGTGAGTAGTTAGCGACAAAGAGTTTTGACTGCCTAAGCCCTGGAAGAGCTTCCCAGTGTGTGGTGGCTTTGGCTTTTTCCCACTCACTAATCACATTTCTGCAGATACAGAGTGGTAACCCACAGTAAGGTTCTGGGCCATAAGGGAGTGGTGGATGCTCTTCTTGCGAGCACGTCGGCCTTCTCATTGCCGTAAAACCCCGAGTGCCCAGGTACCCAGAAAAGGGTGAGATTGTTGAGATTGCCCACCTGTTGGAGGATTTCCTGACAAACCCACACGAGCTTAGATGTGACAGTACAGCTCGTCAGCGCTTTTATTGCTGCTTGGCTGTCAGTGAATATTGCTATTTTCCTGTTGGTGTAACCTTTGTCAAGGCATAATCTTGCACACACTTCGATTGCGTGCACTTCCGCCTGAAACACGGTCGGATGTATTCCCATAGGAATACAGATATTAGTGTTCGGGCCAATAATTCCAGCTCCAGATCCTGTATCGGTCTTGGAGCCGTCCATGTAAAATTTGATGGTGCTAGGGTGGAGTGATCTGAATCTGTCAGTCCAGTCCACCCTTTCCCATATCTCCGCACTATAAGAAGGGTCAAAACGGAGAGTTTTTACTAGATGGTCTGATGGCATATCCAGTAATCTGTTGTTACTTAACCATCCTTGTTGAACTGAGTTCAGTGGAGACGCCGCATCACCTGCTACGAAGCACATAGGATATCTATACCTATGGGCCTCTACACCACTGTTTTTCAAGCAGAAACACACGCAATAGAAACCTGCGCGGATCTTTGCCTGCGAGAGAACTACGTAAATAAACGTATAGCCATTTTCTCAGACAGCCAATCGGCTATTAAGTCCCTTACTAAGTACACCGTTACGTCTAGACTTGTTCAATGCTTCCTGAAGGCGTTGAACAAACTAGGCGAGAACAACAGCCTAACACTTTTCTGGGTTCTAGGTCACATGGGCATCGCAGGAAACGAACAGGCTGATGAGCTAGCACGCACAGCTGCATCTTCCCCTTTCTGCGGACCTGAACCCTTCTGCAATATCTCTTCATGTTTAGTAAAGAGAGCTTTCAGAGACCAAGAACGACTCAAGGCAACTGAGCACTGGGATAAACTACCAGGGCTCAGACAATCGAATGTATGTACATAGCAGGGTATTCCCACAGAAGAACGGCTGAGCTGCTGAAATTAAGCAGAGCTAAAGTACGCATCATCTGTGGCATTCTCACAGGTCACTCCTGTCTGAGATCACATTTACGCACAATAAGAATTGTGCAAGATGCGAGCTGTCGATTCTGTGAAGAAGATGACGAAACCTCTTTCCACGTATTATGCGAGTGCGAAGCACTGGATGGTCACACCTCGGAGTGGCCTTTCCAGATACGGACGACATAGTTTCGACATCTATTAATGACCTCAACTCGTTTCTCAGCGCGATCAACCTTGATCGTCAGGCGTAGTCCTGCACATCTGCGACTAGGGCGATAGCACAATAGGCCCACTGGCTTCAGTGCTGCGAAACCCTTCGGGTTCACGCCCCTCTACAATCTACAGTCATCCCGAAAAGAAATGTGATTGTACAACTTAGTCCAGATGGACGTGTAGCAATAGATCCTAGTCTTTAGTCGGGTTACTCTCTGAATTCTTTAAGATTAAAAAAAAAAACTGAATGTTCGAACTCCAGTGGCGCGCCTCTAACCGGTAGGATTATTCACCAATAGTATGGAACACTATAAATGGGGATATCGATATGATGTTCCACAATAATCTTGCTAAAATCTCATGTTAACACTGTTGAAGTTTTGGTCCCGCAGGGGAAGTGTGTTCTTGTAACACACATATTTGGTGAGTTGCGCCACCACGGACCCGAGCAGCGCAGGGAGGCCCCTGGTATGGTTGATACGCCATGGCGTGGATCTGTACAAAAGACCTTCGGGAGTTGACGGTCCCGAGCTCCCGAGCTCGTCATGTATGGGTGACACAGCATAGCTTGACTTTTTCCCTATTCCTTCAAAAAGTCAGCTATACAAGCTTACACGACGCAGTGCTTCCTCGTAGGGGAGAAACCACATATAAGCGTACGTGTCCAGTCTCGGAGTTGGCGGCTTCGCAGAAGCCAAGCCTCGAAGGGGCCAGTTAGGGAGAATGGCCTTTGCGCCTATACCTAGCTGGCTTGTGGATTGATGACCACACGGCCCGAATCAAATTGCTGCTTAGTAAACGGACGGAGGCCAAACCTATGTGGACGGTAGCGCTACGAGTCTGCTTTAAGCCGACGAGTAGTAAACAGGCATAACGATCCTGCGGAGGCATTCGAATTCGTTAGGTCTTCCGAAAGGGGGCCAAAGGAGGATCACACCTGCTATAGAGAAATCTTTAGCGAATAGTGTACCTCGGGGATGGGCGTGCCCAGGGGACCATGGTCCCTACCCATCTAGGCGTTGGACTCGAGGGGGTTCGTGGTGATAGACAAGTCGACCAGCTAGAGTCGCATCCCAAGGTGGGGATCCAAAGGGAGGCATCCCGGCGGAGAACACCATTCCGGCTTTAAGCCGGATAAATTCTCGTCGTCCCGCAAGGGAGGGAGGTTATGGCTGCATAGCTCAGGTACTCCCAATGGCGAATGCGAAGTAGACGCAGGATGGATGTTAAAGTTTTGGTCCCTGGATAATTTTTTATGTAGAAGCTTCCATTTCATTTTGTTCATCGAACTCCAATCCAATAACACATTATATAGGTAATATGTAGTTTTCATCGGACATCGGCTCGCTGGGGGAGAAGCATCGAAATTCAAGGCGCTGAGAATGTAGCAACTTCGATAGAGCCAACCAACCGAAGACGAAGATGGGCGCATACTCTCATCCCAAATTAAAACTAAAAACCAAGTCGCTAAATGGAAACTGTGGCGAAGTACATCATAAAATCAATGATTGAGTGTCCAACAATTCATTGGCATCGGTTAAAAAATTATGCATTACCCTACTCTATTATAAAAATCCAAACATCTCATTTTCGCAGATGCTAACACAAGATTATTCAGCGAACCCAAAAACAAAATTAAATTGCTATTCCATCAAAACGGTAGTTATCTAACAGTCAAGTAGTCAGGCTGCCAACGGCCTTTAGTAGTAGAAAAAAAAATACTTTTCTAAAAATACATGCCTCCTTCAATGCTGCTTCTTCTCCCGTGCGGCAAAGAACAACAAAACAAAATCTCTGCATTCGCAAAGCAGTCAATCAACCAACCAGTCGACCACCGACAGCTACAGCAACAACAACAACTGGATCAACATTTTCATACTTGTGCTCACTCGTCAAGAAGACTATGGAGCGAAGAAGAAGAAGTCGACCACTTGTATCCTACCATAGTATATCCATAGAGTCCGATAGTACGATATCATATCGCAACAGCGAGTACGAGTATAAACCAAGCCCCATCCGCTCTCGAGTGAGAAAGAAGCCATGCCATGTCGAGGACACACAAGTCTCGAAACAGTTACCACCATTGCGCTGAGCCAAGAAATGAGAACTGATAATGTGCGGTTAGAGGAACACTTACACTATACATCGTGAATCTTCTTAGCAGCAGCTCTATAGGGCGAATTTGGGACGGATATCACGACGAAGAAGATGTTAAGGAGTCTTGCAGGACGAAGAAAAAGAAGATGTCTTCGACATGTGAATCGAGAACAAAAGCAGATGTTTTTCCATAAAATACGCACATTTGAATTTTTAAGCAATCAATTCTTCAGAATAATCAGAAATAATCGAAAAGAACGCAGGACTGAATTGAATACCAAGAACTGCTAACTTGCAATCTGTTTAGTAGAGAGAAAGCTTTCAGTTCTTTAACCTTTTGCATTTAAGTACCACAACACCACCACCTACTATTGAAGCTGAAGCGTGTACAAGAACTCACCTCCACGACAGGTATACTACGCACGACGACCACTCACTACTTTCACACACATCTGGTCGCATCGAAACTGAATCACTTCCATGCGGTTTGCCTGAACACAAGAGTGGAGGTTGGGGCATTCAAAAACAACTTAACGCGCGACTGACCCGACTAATTAACGTTAACGCAAAAACATTCAAACTTAACATCGAACAAGACCCTCGACGTGAAAGAACGAAGAAGAAGAACGCGCTTATAAAACGGTAACACATCTGTTCGTACTCTCACCCAATTCGAATCTTTAGTGTGTCCTTCGCTTCCGCCTTCATCGCCCGATTCAATGATGTCGCAAGCGAGAATGCCGACACCTAATTAACCGGATCCACTTTATGCTCCCTCCGTGACCACCACACTCCGTTATTGTTCACTACCTGAACCCGAGAGGCTCGTGTTGACGAAAGTGGTGACCTGCTTCCTCGTTGCTGCAATGCCGAAAAAGAACTGAGAACAGCCGTCCGTGCCGTGCCGTGTGTTGTGTGTCTTCGGGCTTTGGACTCGACGGAAAGCTAACAGGCAAGCAGACTCCTCCGAGTGCCCAATGTTCTGTCAGGAGTTCTTTAAAAGTTGGGAGTTCGGCAAACGTGGCAGCTTGTTGCCTCCTGCTGGTAATATACGCTCGAATGGTCATGGCTGCCACGTTTCTGCTTTCGGGATGCGTGTTCTGCTTTTTCTGCAGAGGACCTCATTTTCCATATATAGCGTGTGTGTCGACCATAGTGTCGATGGCGGTGATGATGATGATGACGACGACGACGATGGCGATGTGGATGGCTCCAACGAATATCCTGACAAAGGAGGTTGACACGAATCCCGTTCAATGCGTTAACACCCCCGAGACACGGGACGGGAGCAGAAGAAATGATAAAATCGACCTATAGCTGTACGCGATGCCAACGAAGGCTGTTATAGAAGCGAAGCCCATTGGGAAAAAAGTAAGTACAATAAGCGAATTATACGAGTATAAGTACAATATTGTAGAGGTGTCATTCCGAGATGATACTACTCGCCATCGCATCGCAGAGACAGTACTGAAAGAATCAGGGAGCGAAGCAGCCCCAGTTTGGGTTTACCTCTGAGATACATACCTACTTTGCCACAGCTTGAAAAAAGTGCCGAAAGCACACTTAGCTTGGTTAATGCGGCGAACGATGTCCTGATCGGTGCTACCATCAACAACAATACTATCTACGTAGACCAATTCGTCTAATTCTATTCCATTGGTACTTATGGGGAGAGCTCGACAAGTTTTGCCTCTCTTTCGAGATCCAGAGCTATTTCGCTCAAATCCATGATTTTGTGCAAGAGTATAAGCAAATGTCGTCAACATAGTACAAATGTTGTTCAGTTCCTTGAATGCCACGGTTGCCTTCTACAGGCAAAATTCTACCGATGTTGTTGTGTGGTAAAGTTCGGCTGGAATGCAGTCGAGCCCAGCAGCCTTGCTAGGATTTAGTGCATATAGTGGCGTGCTCAATTTTGTTGGGGGAAATTGTGGTATTCCCTACCTGAAGGGAAGCTAAATTATTAATATGAGGGGGGACCTCGCCACTAGACCTCAACTGATCATCGGTATGCATAAGTAGCCTTCCGTCTTATCTTTCACCGGGTGGCGTATTTAGGAAACCTTGTTCAACTCGTCAACTGCTTGGGGGATCAACCAGCCTTTCTAGTGTCTAAGTAGCCAAACCCTTATCGATTTCGTATGCGTTTTCGAGGACATTTCTCGTTCATTTCAAACAGCCATAAAACCTTAATAATTGGTCCCCTTTTAAATAACAGGCGCGACAATTCAACATTGGACTAAGGCCGCAGGATGTGTTAGTGACATCCTATTTACAAGATCTTATCTGCTTTTTGTTGAGGTAATGAGATCAGCATCATGCTCAGCAGTGTTATTTATCCCCAGAAATGGGTACTCGTTTAACATCTGAGTGAGATCATAGTCCGTCACAAGCTCGTGAGTTCGAAAAACACCATGACCCACGGTGAGATTCGAACTCCTGACCCTGTGCACCGAAGGTGCGCGCACTAACCGCTAGACCAGCCAGACTACTGGTCCCCTTGGTAGTCACGAAATCGATCAGCTTTTTTAATGGCTATGTAGTTAAAAACCGTTGTTCGTCTCGTCCCCTTCTTCTTCTTTTAGCAGTACAGGAAGGTGTGAACCGCTGTGTATCTATATGGACTCGATTTATAGTTCGTCGTCGTTTTCGTCCGAGATATCCAGGGTCAAAAACCTAGCAGGTGCAATGGGGTTTTCCCACACTGACAGGAGGTGAGATCGGTGGATGCAAGTGGGCATTGTAACAAATGGCCCACGTCGTGAGGCACACCAGTGCGATTTGGGGGGTCTATACGAGATAGATAGGAATTGATGCGTTAGCAGAAGCCTGACCGAAGTTGGGCTAAAGTCACTCTGGTAGGTTTCGGGAGCCTAATCTCCTCAGGCGAAATAGGTGGTGGAAGCGCTGAGAGGACTCTGTTCGTACCTAAACTCGCAATAAACAAACTCACTTCATCAGTGTGAATTATTGCAATGGCGGCCCGATA
Source organism: Microchrysa polita (assembly GCA_949715475.1). Lineage (NCBI taxonomy): Eukaryota > Metazoa > Arthropoda > Insecta > Diptera > Stratiomyidae > Microchrysa > Microchrysa polita. Next base: position 17,725,298 of record OX454415.1, read on the forward strand.
TGATTCTTCGTCGAAAGGATCCCGTTTGTAACCCTCGACCTCTCGCTCAAGGTCTCAAAGGCCACGTTTGATGTGGCGTGGAGGGGGAACTCGGTCCATAAGCTCACGATTAGGATGATCCTCTCGATAACAACCTACAAGATATTGTTTTGAGAGTAGTCGATTGTGGTCACGTATTGGCATAAAACGTGTCTCCTGATGTAGGTGCTCCTGGGCAAACATCAGAAGGCACCCTGTGGCTGTGCGTAGAGCAGCATTTTGGCAGACTTCGATTTTATTCCAGTTTGTGTTACAAAGACTTTGCGACCAAACAGGCGCCGCAAAATCAACCGCTGCTCGACCCACCGCTTTGTTAATGGCTAGCATAGTTTCTTTATCTTTGCCCCAGGTAGGTAGCCCCAACCAGTGCTTTAACAATTTTGTTCCTACTGCGCATCTTTTCACATACCGCTTCCGTGTGATGAGCTGAAGTCATCATTTTCTCAAGGTGACGCCCGAGAATTTTAGGATTTGCTACAGTAGAAACTGGTTTGTTGCCAAGTACCTCAACCGGTCACCGACAATCACCTGACCAGATGGTAAGGAAAGTCGCAGACAATTTGGACGCTGATATGGTTAAGTTTCTGCTGAGAAAAAAGCTTCTAGTTGCGCTAAATATCGATTGATAAGGATTGTCATCCCTATCTGCTCCCGTGGCGAGTACGGTGCAGTCATCGGCATAGGAGATCACTTCAATGCCTTCCGGCGATGTTGGAAGACCTGCCATGTAGATGTTAATGTTAAGAGAAAACCCAACCTTTCGAACACCTAATTTGACCTTCCTAAGCTTGGAACGACTGACTCAGTGAAGCATTGCCTACCAGGTAGATAGTTTGCAATCCATCGGATCTCTTGTCTCGTCCCCTAAAATATGACGCCGAGCTTGTGTCGCCTTTGGCTTGAACGAAAAATGTAAGTACTCAAAACCTTATGCGTGCTTGTCTTCCTAAGGGGATGAAATTGATACAGGTTTTTGACTGTGTAGACACTAGGAATGGTGGGGACGAGATGAACAAGGTTTCGTAAATACGTGGGCGGGGCCTTTCAGCCTATATATTTTCTCCTTGCGGGAATTTTGTGGTTATGCTCACCCAAAATTAGGTCTATAATAGAAATACATCTAGGTAATACATATTTAAAAAAAACCTCAAAATCTAGAAAAGAAGAATATAATTGCTTCGCGACCATCCGTTAACAATGTTATATGGGAACCTCATAAAAAACAAAAGAGTTGGTTTGACTTCTCAACGCTCTTTATGGGGAAGCCGTTATGTTTCAGTCTCGAAAATAACCCCATTAAATGCATCCCAAATTTCCAACTGGTTCTTGTGAAAATCGAGACCAACAAGAAAAACGTCGCATTCCAACTAAACATAGGCGCAAGCATTGCAAGGCCAGTCGACCACCCTATATCACATACAGCACCCGTCATCACTATATCACTAGCCATCGAACATGATGTCCGCCCAATAAACCACCCACCGACCCGACCGTATGTACATTTATAAGCAAACCAAGCAAGCTTCACTTATCATTCACTCTACAAATATCTCTGCCATCATTCTCCTCCGCCTCTTACCTTAGGTGCGCTTACCACTTCTTGCGCTTTGGCACATCCACCATACAGCACACAGTGTCACCACCATAGCGCACCAGAACAACCACCGCTGCCGCCAGCCAGCCAGCACCACAACAAGAAACCTTGCAGCAACAGTGGCACAGAACAGCAAAGCCGGCGAAAATCCTACCACGAACTGACTATTGCTAGCCATGGGCTTTCAATTCAGTTTCAGTCTCATGTCTACCACGGAACTATTAACCCCTAACTCATGAGCATGTACTTCAAGTACACCGATGATGGTTGAACGGTGAACGCCACCTTGCTCCTGTCTCACTTGTTGGCCCTATATTAGCATTGTGGTGGGGGGGTATTTCGACGGTGTCTTTCGGCTCTTCGAGTATATGGCTCGCCATGTCTTCGGCAACACACCAAAAATACTGTATCGTATCGTACGTACGTGGAAGGCACCTCGGAAATGGATACCGAAAGCACTGAAATTGGTACGGTACACGGCATATTATAGAAGGACTCTGTGAATGCTGACGGTGACTTTAGCCAAGGAAGGAGCTCTTGTGTGGCGCCAAAAAGGATGACCGATTTCGCCGAAATTGTGTGTCGACGACGAGAAGTGGGTGAGAAGCAGGCATACAACATACCAACCGAAGAGTGGAAGCTAGTTAGCGCTCTAATGAGCAACTTAATCCCTTTGTTGTTCGTCAGAAGGACAAGTAGGGTTTACACAATATAACACGGCCCACACAGCCAATGCAAAACACTCTCGCAGCAACCAATATCAACATGTAGCGTAAAGGACCTTGCCCTAAATGTTTAAATATGACAAGCGAGAGAGGAAGTGAGGAATTGCGACGCGGGAGTATATGGGGATGGATCTCCTAAAACTTAGAATTAATTTAATTATCTTTCATGACCGTAATTTTCAAAGTGGTACGTTGACAAGATATGCAGAACTGAGTTATTGGTAAGGACAAATTAATGTTGGGATGTGGAATATGCAATCGTTTGTGTTGACGGTCAGAATGTGAACGTACAAATCCTGTAGTACAAAACTAATCAGCAGATGCTTACTTACCCAATAAATAGAAGAAAATTATTCTTTTTATAAATCAGCCATGACTCAGATATAGTTTTTGCTCTGAAAATAAAAGAAAAAAGAAAAAACAGCCGTTTAAAAATTTGATATGAGCAGAAATAATAAAAATAACAGGCGCGACAGTCAAACATTTGACACAGATTTGTTAGTGACATCCAATTTCCAAGATCTTAACCCTTCGCAAGGCACGTCCCGCGATCAACCCGGAAGGGCACGTGCGGTCTTTTAGGTCCCCAAAGTTGATTGAACTTACATATCCTTGAACATGTCTCAAATTGTAAAAAACACACATTTATAAGTACTTGGTTATTGGTTCACAATATTCGTTGTACATATGGTAAGCCGTAAACATTTCAAGCGATTGTAGCCATCACTGTTTTTACTTTTTTGTCTCTCTGCCTTGGATTTAAGCAAAACTTAGTTCCTGAAATAGTGAGGATAACTTACTACTAACAAATTATTGTTATACCAAATAAATTAGCAGAGCCCGTAATCTTGTCTTGAACCCTTCCTAGATGCCTCTGCGACTTTAGTTGGCGTAGAATAGGCTATGGTAACAATTAGTGAAACCGGAGTACAAAAAAATGTGCACAGGTAATTTTTTTGCAGTTTTTTACATAAAATCTAAAGGATTTGCATTTTTTTTGGTACTGAAGTGATAGTGTGAACAATATATTGTTACACAAGCCTGGCTGGCAGACACCCGTGACGGCAAATTTTGGGGGCCACTTTATGACTAGCACACGACACGAACAAAAAAAGATGTAGAAAGCCGAAACAAAAAATTCAATATCAATTTCGATTTAGCGGAATATGGATTAAAATTACATATTAAATATCAAAAGGTGCCAAATAAAATTCCGAAAGGCAAGAAACAAGCTAACACAAAAAAAAGCATTTTACAACAGGTTTTCTTATTTATCAACATTTAAATAAGCGAGCCGCCTAATTATTGCGTCTGTTTTGTAATAATAGCACCCGCCACATATCCAAAAAGCAGAGTAAGGCAATTCGCTCACTTATGTATATGCTGTATAAGTTTTTCGTTCACTAAATGAATATGGAACTCCCGGAAAAATTCAAATGAAACGAGAAATAAGGAACCGCATAACACTAAGAAAAATGCCTGGAACGCTGCACGTGTTTGTTGCGATAAATTTTCAAGCAAACCCTTGGGAAGTTGGAGGCATTGATGCCTCGTACTGCGAACGGGTTTGTAAATACGCCGCCACGTCAGGCTCTAAGGCCTTCAGTCGCTCAGTAGGTAGAGAATATATTCTCTGAATTACTGCAACGTTGGTTGGAGTCCCACAGTGAGCTAGTGGCGGCCGGTGACTCCAGAAATAAGTGAAGACCTATCCTATGAAAAAAGGATCGATAAAATTTATATACAGTAGAGCCCCGATATTCCGGATTGATTGGGACCGAACCTTATCCGGATTATCGAATTGTCCGAATTTTTTCGAAATGCACTAATTGTCGCCCTGGAAGATAGTATTTATTCTAAAATCCTTAAAAAATGAACCATTTTTGCATTTTCGAGGTCCGGAATATCAGGCTCCTACTCTCACTTCATCGAACGAGAACGATACACAAGTGAAGATCAGCCGAAAAGGTCTTCTCTTGCTAAGATAATTTCAATTATACATTTCTTGTTGAATAGATTGTTGTTGTAGAATCAGGGGCGGTGCGTCAATAGGCGAAAATAGACGACCATCTAGGCGGGACTTATTGAATTGTAGAACATTTCAGTGCGGGTATTTCAAGGTATTTTGCAATATACGTTTTGGTTATTGTTTTTTCATTGAGGATTTATTAAGCTGTTAACAGCTAGAAGCTTGTTTTTTATATTTTTAATTTTTTTTCATCATTTTAAGTGAAGGGCCTTTCACCTCCTAAGAGTCGTCACTTCTGTGAGCATGAATTTGTTTCCAAAATGCAAATAGTTTCAGAGTTACTTGTTGTTACTACCAAAATCAATCGAATTCAAAAATTTGGAATCGCTCCTACAACAACAACAATACACTCCTCCTGCCATCAGGTTAGCACACCCCTTGCCATAAATAGTTTCAGTCGAAATTTAGCCGAACTAAAAAAGGTAAAATTTCAAAATTGTTACCGTCAATTCTGAGTTAAGTAAAACATACGATTGTAAAGGGGCGTGAATCCGAAGGGTTTCGCAGCACTGAAGCCAATGGGTCTATTGTGCTATAAGTACAACATAAATAATTATATTTCCATTTTTTAATATTGTTTTATAATTGTTTTTCAAAAAAGAATACACAAACAAGCCATTTACAATTTATCATCAGGTAAGCACATGCAATTCCTTTTTCGACGATCTTCCACATTTTAGCACGCAGGACACCCAATTTGTTGTTGTTGTTGTTTGGCTAATATATTAGTTTTAATATGGGCATATTAGCTTTAATATTATCTGTGGAAGGATCAAAAATTGAAAATTACACCGAGTCAAGAATGCCAATAAGTGAAATTTCAAACAAAAAAAAATATAAAAATCGAAAAGTTGAATCCCATTTCGTATGTAATAAGTAGAGTTAAAGTAAGAATGATAAAAGCGATAATAAATTGATTGCTTATCAATGGTTATGAGGAACTAGTTTTGAGAGAAGCTCTCAAAACTTGTTCTCAAAGATTAGGGAAAATTGTGGTATTAAGGTAAGCTTTTCTATTGTTCAAACAGTGACCATGTATATACCAGAGCAAAGATAAAAAGTTTTAAGGTTTGTGTTCGTAGAGACGACTCATGGGATCATCGCTCAGCGATCGAAGTGAAACCACCGGTTTTGAGCACAATATCGGTATATTTTCTATACAGACATGTTCCTTTAGTCGATAGTCGATACTAGGAAAGTAGAACCATTCAAAAAATATTTAAATACCGCTCGAAATTGGATGTAAAATTGCGATCGCTGAGCGATGATCCCATGAGTCGTCTCTACGAACACAAACCTTTAGGCAAAATTAAATTATTTTTGGACGGCATATACGGGCTGCACTAACTAATCGAAACTAAATTTAGTCCCACTCGATAGCGAGGTGCTGCCAATCCATTATGCCTAGACAAGTGACTGTCTCTGAAATTTATCCAGGAAGAGCGAAGCCGTCTTGTTATTGGGGTGATATCGTTTTCGATTTTCGTTCCAATTATAATATTTTCCAAATAATCAAAATGTCAGATAAACCATTTGTAAACATCTGCACATTCCACAACCAATTCGAATAAAAAGAAGAAGAAAAGTGAATACGCGAACTAGACTAGGACGGTATATACACCCTATGGAAAAGGTACTATCTCCAAAAATGTTTTAAGATAGTTTAAATTAAGAGTCGGCATTTAGCAGTGATGCTAAATGCTCTACATTTCAGAAGACAACAATACCCCAACTTAACAGTAGGTACCATAAAGGAAATACGATTGAGTTATGCACGAAAACACTTTGACATGGAATAAATAATAGCGCCTCGTTGTCTTTTCGGATAAAAAAAGTTTAACTTAGATGACATAAACGGTTATATTTTCCACTTTCATGATTTTCACTAGGAGGGGCACCATTTGAATCACCTTCATTGACGGGTGGGGTAGTAATGGTGTGGATAGGCATCACCTACCATGGTATCTGCGAATTACAGTACGAATTTCAACAGCAAGTATAAACGGAAACAGTTACAAAAACGTGCGTCAAAGGGCTTTCTCCTATTTTCAAAATTTATTGCATGTTTAACACGATATCTTTTCGCTCTACATTGTCCGGGTGGTTAAATCAAGGATTGAGTGCCAAAATATCAGTGTACGAAAGGTGCCACCTTAATTTCCCGACGTCAATATAATGGAAAACGTTTGGGAAGTTAAATTTGTAAACTGTACGAGTATGTAAAACAATTTTCTTATAAAGCCGAACTTATCGATAGCTTTCAAGGACCCCTGGTAGGTAAGCTATTTTCCTAAACCACATGGGAAAATTGTATAAGAGTCACTCCCCAAACCATTCTATGAGATTAATCTAAGTAAATGAAAACATGAAAAAATGTCACATGTCTCACCTGATGACAAATTATAAATTGCTAACTAATTGTGGAAATCTTGACTTATCGTTCCATTCTATGCATCAACTGCGGTGCATGTCTGTAGTCCTGTAATATCTCCATAGAATTCTCCCGCTAAAATTCAAGTGGTCGTCTTGCGCACAGATAGACAACTGACACAGTGACCTGATGAGTGTGTTTATCTGAACAAAACCACAAAACGTTGGGAAAAAATACCAAAAATTGAGGAAATTGAGGAAAAAAAGTTTCGTCCCCCTCGGGATTCGAACCTCCGACCTTCAGTCACAAGGTTAGCAACTCAACCTACTGAGCTATAGACGCTAAGAGGTCTCAATGCAAAGATTCCAATGTGATATTTTCCGAAATTGAATAACTCGATATTTCTCCCGCAGGGGCTCTTCTCCTCCCGCAAACAAAGTTCCGCGTTGTTCCCATAGAGCTGCTAAGTGGCCATGCCAGAAATACTATACAGACATGCACCGCAGTTGGTGTATAGAATGGAACGATAAGCCAAGATTTCCACAATTAGTTAATACTCGCACCCACGAAATTTGGGAACCAGAATTAATACAATAATTTTAAATTGCTATTTTGAAAGTTCTTTTCGGAAATGAATTTTAAAACAATATAAATATTAAATATAAAATATTAAAACAATATAAAAATGGAAAAACAATATTTTTATACGACCGATAAGATGGTATAGGGTATATTGTTTTAGTTACGCCGATATTATGTTACACCTCAAAGGAGCCAGCGGAGGTATAGCAAAGTATATATATAAATGATCAGGGTCGGTCCCTGAATCGAATAAGCCATGTCTGTCTGTTAGCACGATAACTCCCGAAATAATGAAGCTAGTGGTTTGAAATTTTGGTAAAATTTTTGTTTTGCTAAAATCTTGGACGGTATTGAAAATGGGCCAAATCGGACCACGGGTTCCCCTACCTCCCATACAAACTACTCCTCCTTGATATTTTAATTCGGCCATAACTTTCGGAAGAATATCGCTATCGACTTGAAATTTTGATCAATGTCTCATTCTGACATATACTTTGAGTTGATGGAAAGTGGAGTAGGTCCGATTACCCCTACCCCTACTTCCCCTACAAAATCATATTCAGCCATATCTTTTGATAGAATGTCACGAAAAACTTCAAATTAGTATCAAATGGTAGCCGTTGGATGCCTTGACAAGGTAATAAAGATGTGTCAGGTCCGACCCATCTACCCCTCCATCCCCCACAAAAAATATGAAATTGAATTTTTTGGATTTTGCGTGCCTTCTAGGTCTGTACATGGGTATAGGGTATACACTCATCGTGCTATTCGCACGATTAGAACTCGGTCTGGTTTGTTCTAATTAACTGAGAATTAAATAAGCTATTATTAACTGTAATAGTTTTGAAATTTTACCTCTTTGAGTTTGGCTGAAATTCAGCCGCTACTACTTCAGCGAGAGTGTGCTAACCAGCTAACCTGATGACAAGCCGTGTATATCAACACTTCCAATTTGTCTGCAATAGTGGCTAAGGGGCGGTAAATTGTCCTCTTGCTCTTGCCCGGAGCGGCGCGGCTTAAGCACGAGAGCAGGCCCTTGGTAACTACAAAAATGATGATCGTTCGAAAACATAGCGGAATCTGTACCTTGACTGTGTCGCCTGGTCTGCGAGACCTAATGTCAGTACTTAAAGGTAGCATTGCGCACCCAATGCGGGGCACCCTGTATAAACGAAAAGTTTCTGAGATAAGCCTACATATTCAAAGTGTTATTGATGAAACTATTATCCACGTGTATGCTCCGCATATATTCACACTCCATCATTTCCCAATGTATTACAACATATCCTTCGACTGATATTCATTCAGAACTATGAGAAATGAGACTATTCTCAAACTGCCGCGGCTGGTTCAAACTCAAAGTAGAAAGTCTACTATAGCAAATGAATCGAAATGGGGGTATAGAGATTGGTCCCGTGTGAGTGAGAGTGCTCCAAGTTCGTTCGCCAGCCATGTCACATATACACTTCGTGTATGGGATGACACCATTCTTCGGGGAAATGCTAGACTGAGCTGTGTTACAAAAGTATAAGAATGGCATGGATTATGTCAAACCTGCAGCAGCATTTACAATGGAAAAAGCATTGGTTCCGCACGTTGGATGCCAGCCGTCGGTTTGCTTGCCAAGCATGTCCTTGTGCCCGTTGCACTCGTGTAATGTCGCAATTTTCGCTTTTAAAGGATATTCTGTATGGAGAGGAAAAGAGGCCAACCGTAATGGTAATATGTATTATCTTGTTTTTAAGCTCATGAAGACTATTAGGATAATGATGATATGAATGACAGCTATTAGAATTAATATTATTATTATATGTAATTCGTTGATCTGAGACGACTTGACCCTGGGCGCATTGTCCTGCCGGGGGAGATCAATCAATAACGATGACATAATTCACTATGATGTTACAGGGTTGCAGAAATTGGGTCCAGCCGATATCAGGTTACCTGAGCATCCCATAAATCTAAAAATTGCCTAGCCTACCCAAAAATCCTTCAAACTTGTATGATTACAACAAATCCTATTTACAATCGTCGATCATAATGTAAACATAAAATTTATTGTAGCTCATAAAGATTTCTCACAATCAAAATGACACTTAATAGCTGTCACTAGTTAAACACTAAACTCGTGTAACACAGAAGAAAAAAACCTGCTTGAGGTAGAGGTGGAGGTCTTCCATAAATACACTTTATATGCATTTCAAGATTTTCTGATTTCTTCAATTGATCAAGTGCATTTAGGCATGGCTTTGATCATACACTTGCCCTCTCGCGATATACATAAAGCTTTGCCCAACCTTCCCCATCGCAATACCATAGATCGGATCGGTATTACAGCAGTTGGCTTTGGCCTTAAGTCGATGCAACTTTGCATCAAGCCAAGTTGAATGCAAAAATGTTCAATCGGTCATGGTAATTGGGTCTTTCGTTCACGTAAATCGCATTGCGCATAGTACATAAATGCGCTCTCATAAAGTGCAAGTGCAGGTTGCAACATTGCGGTTATGGCATAGCATTTTATGTTTATGTATAGCCGCGTGCAATTAACTGCAACTGGCATAAAAGTATAGAGATAGTATAGTAAATGGTCTAGTTCGGAGTACAAACGATGAAGATGAAAAATTGTTACACTTATTCAATGTTGGAGACTAATCGATTTGGGACAGATCTAGGTCAACCGAGAGCCTTCATGCATCTTCCAACGAACTGGACTGTGTCAAACCCTCATTGCAGAATTGACCTCATTTGATAGTCAACTAGACATTTACTTGATAACAGTTCGGTTACCACTACACAAGTTACATTTGTAGTTATCGGTGCAACCCTGCACAAAATCATCATAGTGCATTTAGCATTTGCAAAGACCCACCGTTGAGAAGGCAAAATTACAGAAACAAAAAAGGCAGCGACAGCGCAGTAAGAATTGAAGTCAATGTCAGCTTTGACTCTTCTCGAAATGGTCACGAATTGCTCGCGTATTTGTTGCACTTGCTCTTTTTGTAACTATATGAGCAATGCCAAGCACTATGACTATGATAGAATGTATTATACGAATAGTACTTGTACGCATTGTTTTTATTAACTGCAAGTGCATTCGGCTTGCATCGGCCCCCACACCCCACCGACAACGACAACTCACTGAGCAAAGCTCCTATAATAGCAGTTAAGCCACTATTACTTACATATGCAGATGCAGAGTAGTACTGTGCTGAGTATTTGCATTTTGCATATTCGGCTGCACTTTGATGAGAACTGTTTGTGATTAAATCTGCGACGATGATAGTCGTAGAATTTATTGTGTTTTTAATATTATTAGTGGTTAATTGCAAGAAATATTAAGAAATGGATTTATGAGTTGGCATTGGAAGTTGACATTGAATTTTTCAACTGAAAACTAGCTGGTCGTGTATAGGATAGAACATAATGTTTATGAGCAAACCACATATATTGAAGAATGTGCATTTATGTTTCGTGAAAAATGTTGTATGGATATAGAATGAACTTGAAAGATTTTATGGGAAAATTAAACGATTAGCATATGCGTTGAAATGAGATAATAGTATAAAAATGCATTCATATAGTGATACGGTGGAAGGGGCGTAATGGTACCAGACCGAGGCTCCCTTTCCCATGACTTTTGTTCCGATTCCGTCAGTTCCTAATGTCCTCTAACTGCTTGTGGATGTCCAATTTCGACTATCCGAAATGGGTTGTGGGACTTCGATAGAGATGCATATAGGAGAGGTTTGATAACAATTGTTTTCAATCCATAAAGTTTTCTTTAGAAAATTTTACTTCGACGGTGGAGCTTCTTTGACAGCCCAATGATCCGAAAGGGAAGCTAGGTTTGTATGGCAACCCCATGACCCAGTGAACCAATTTCGATGATTCAAACTTAACAAACAGCTTGGAACGATAATAAGCACTTGTGCAAAATTCAGCTTTCAGTTTGTTAGCTTTGAAACTCGCCGAGTAAAACGCGTCGCAACAGACAGACAAATCGATGCCTGATCTACTTGGGCGTGTTGAAGCTCTTTATAACTTCCAAGGCAACTAAAAGAGCAATAGATAAAACGTGGGGATTAAAACCACGAATGGTACACTGGATCTACAAAACCGTGGTCAAAGTTGCGAAGTTGGGATCAGTACAGAGACTGGCCTGCGCAAGCATCACCGGCGCCCTGCGCAGTGCACCAACTTTAATTCTAAAAACTAGACCATATACACTCGGCTTCATAAAAATCGGGCCACTCGCCACTTTCGACTCAAATTCAATTTTCTCAAAAAGTATGAAACTTACAACTATGAAAGTTATACGAGTATCTACAGAAAGTGCATTTAATGGCATTTCAAGTCACTATGATTTTTATCTGAAGTACCGTTAACTCACATTACAAACGATTTGCCTATTTTGACTAGAGTTCGCGCTTACCGTGTGGCCCGGTTTCATTGACGCCGAGTTTATATTCTCTCCGACAGTCAAGCTGCCATAAAAGCCATTGCAAGTCCCAAAACAACTTAAAAATTGGTTTGGGAATGCCAACAAAATTTTAAAAACCTAGCTACCCGAAACAACCCGAAATGGGTGAAGAGACATAAGGGGATCGAAGAAAACGAGAAAGCTGATGCCCTTGCAAGAGAGGGTTCAGAATTACCCTTCACTGGTACCGAACCTGAAATCGGAATCAGTAAATCTACTGCCAGAACCGTTGCAAGACGATGGACCGAGGATAAATTCCAAGATCGTTGGAGACTCGCTGAAGGGCTCAGGCACAGCAAGCGTAGGCTGGGATCTAACTGGAATACCAGCTGCACAGAAGTCCTTAGTCTTAGCAAAACGAACCTCAGGGCAGTGGCAGGCCTTATAATTGGTCATTGTACCATACGGAAACATCTGCATACAATAGGGATCTACACACAAGACCCACTATGCCGCCTCTGCAACGAAGATGAGAAATTAGCCTCGCAAGTTATTTTCGAATGCCCGGCTCTTATGAGCTGTAGACGAAATTTCTTTGGGGCTCAAACTACCAGAATGGGTGCACCCAAAGTAAACCTGGATAGCTTTCTTCTAAGCCTTTTACGAAGGGCAGAGCTAATAAACTGACACTTTTTGGCTTAGATGGGAAATACAATAGGCTGCAGTATTGGGCGTAACCAGCCCAACCCATCATAGCGCCGTATCCATCCATCCATTCAAAGTTTACACGTTTGTTTTAAATGTTTCAAAATCAACATTTAACTCAAAATTAATCCAAAGCTATATTTTTAATAAGTGGTTCGGTAGCTTACGCAATGGGCCAAATTTTGTCAGTTTAATTTACCGTTACAAAATATGATTTTCATTTTGGCATAAACCATTGATTAAGACATTTTTGCATAATTCCAAAGGTAGTGTATCTCAGAAGAGGTTTCATTTATGTACATACTTAGATACTGTACATAACAGGAGATTCTCGATATTCCCAGCTCCAATAATCCCAGCTCACGATATTCCCAGCTTCTGACGGTATACATTTTTCGATAAAGGTCTATCCGCATTTTCCATTCACAGTAATTTTACATACAAGTAAACAGATTGCCAGTCAATCAATTAACTGATAATCTGTCAACTTGTATGGAAAATGACTGTGACTGAAAACTGAAAAATGTGAATCGACCTTAAAAAGAAATATTTTCGCGTTCTACACCTAATATTTTGTCGAATGTATTTATAAACTAACTGTATAAAATAATAAATTAGATTAAATTGCGCATCAAAGATTAAAAAAACGATCTAAATTACATATGCGACGCATGTTTTTTTTTACAGTACAGTTATTAGAACTTGATAAAAATAGTTTGATTTCTCGGTAAATTTTATTTGAAACAAAAACGATTATTTTTTATTTCAAAACGAAAATTCGAGAAGTATCATATCACACAGCAAGGGTTTTATCGACTTTCAACTATCTGTTCATTGCATAACTGTAAAAATATTTGACTAATTTTGTTGATGTCGAGTTTCAAGACTTACACAATTTACGTAGTCCTGAAGGCCGCAAACAAATAAAACGCTGTATAAATGGAATGTGGCTCACTTGGTTGAGTCGCACTCTACGATGCTAGTAATCTAGAGGTCAGGAGATCGAATCTCGGCGTGTTCCAAAATTTCCGTACATGTGCGGATAGGAAATATATAGTGCTTGCAACATTATATACACTCCGAAATGATATGCAATGGTAACGTTAACTCGAAATAGCCTATAAACGCCTGAGTGAACGCACCATGTCCCTCAAGGCCTTACGGTACAGAAAAGATGAAAGGAATGCACTTGACGAAGTGTGTTTTGTTATTTGCAATGTGCTAATTTAACTGGACTACTGGCCAAAATTATTCTTCATGAATAAATAACAGGCGCGACTATCCAGCACTGGACTAAGGCCGCAGGATATGTTAGTGACATCCTATTTCCAAGATCTTATCTGCTTTTTGTTGAGGTAATGAGATCAGCATCACGCTCAGCAGTGTTATTTAGTCCCATAAATGGGTACTCGTTTAACATCTGAGTGAGATAATAGTCCGTCACAAGCTCGTGAGTTCGAAAAACACCATGATCCACAGTGAGATTCGAACTCATGACCCTGGGCATCGAAGGTGCGCGCACTAACCGCTAGACCAACCAGACTACTACTTCTTGATTAATAAAAAATATAATTAAAAATGTTCAATATATTTGACTTTTTGAAGCTGAAACTGGCCCATCATAGCTATTTTTATGAAATTGTCGATTGTCTAAAGTTTACCGAATGTAAAATCCCTGAATTTTTAATTTTTATGAAAAAAATATAATATAGATAAAAAAAATTAAAACCCGAAAATTAAACTACAATTGAATCAAACTAAATGAATCTCTCCCGATTTTGAAACGAATTAAAACGCAAACCTTCAAATATCTCGATTATACTGGGTGTCCCATTCATGGTGGATGTTAATTCAATGTAGGTAGTGTGGCTCATTTGGAGAAAATTAATGTACAACGGGAACCCTCTATTTTTAACCGTTACAATGTAATGGTATGTTTTGTAAATTGTGTCAAAATGTTCGACTTGCCGAGCTAAATCAACATTTTCCACACCACCAAACATTTCATCCAAGATATGACTTCACTTTCTGAAACTATATACATTTCCAATAACGTTACGAAGTTCCTCGTTCCGAGATAGTTTGAACGGGTGTATCTCGGAAGATACGAGCAACTTCGCAACGGGCGAGATGTCCTTTTATTGGAAATTTTATCTAGTTTCAGAAAGTGAAGTCATATCTTGGATGATGTGGCAAATTTTGATTTAAATGGGCAAGTCAGGCATTTTCACACATAAATATAAAAAATATAATGTAATAGTAACGGTTAAAAATAGAGGGGTCCCATTTTACATTAATTTTACCCAAATGAGACACACTATCTACCATTAAAATATCCTCCACCATCAATGGGACCCCCTGTATATGGGGCAAGTTTCTCGTACATCTTATCTAGTGATTAGTCTTATCGTATAGACAAGACGCACACTATTTTCTGAAAGCTTTTACATCATATTGAATTAAATTTTTGTTTATATTGCAATTATACCATATTATGCTTGGTTTATCAACTCAAATTGAAATTTCTTACAATGGCGCAACCAAGCAAAATATGGCTTAACAACTATGCAAAATACTCAAAAATTCAATTCAATATAATGTGAAAGCTTTCAGAAAATAGTATGCGTCTTGTCTATACGACAGCTACTACATAGGATGTACGAGAAGCTGGCCCATAGTGTAGTAACGAGGTGATAAACCTAGTACATATATGAAATTGCAAAATTGCAAATTGCTTCCTACCAAAATTTCGTTGTGAAGCAGGGTCAAAACCGCGCAAAATCCCAAAATTTTTGCTGTTTTTCCGGTTTTTTGCTTCTAACTCTGAGACTATTCATTTCTGCGAAAAACTCTTCTTGCTCAAGCTTAGCATCCTTTTTTACGGTTATATGCAGTCAAAAAAAGAATGTATAACATTAGTGTACCTACGCATTACGTGATTTCAGATTGCATAATGTGGTGAAGAATTTTTTTTTAATTCTATGTTTTTTGTTTGGGGTGCTGGGCTTGGGCCTAATTGGCCCAATTATAGGTAGCACTGAAGAAGGGAGTACGTTGTTTAAAATTTACAGTATAAGGGACCTCCTAATTCTTTTACTTTTAATGATTTGCATAAAGTTAGGTTATGTTCTGTCCTGTGTCCTGGAGTCAAATAACCGGAGCTATTGTTAAACTTACCTTCACGACAAGGAAAATTTTTTAGTCCAAATGATATCCTGAAACAAAAAAAAATAAGAAATTGATAATATAATCGGTGGTAATTTCGCAATAATTTTTCTTTTTGTTTATGTTTATGTTTTGTTTATGCATAAATGAATAATCATAAAGTCCGACCAACACTATTTTCTGAGCTAAATTTTAAAGCTAGAAAGGATCGTATTGTGGCTCTTGTATTAACATGCGAGAATTGAGATCTGAAGAAACGTACATAATTCAAAAGCCTCGCCAAAGTACATTACACATTACATAATGTGTAATGGTATGACCGTGAGCGATTAAGAAAACATCAAACTTAAATTAAATCATTAAGTTACACGTTCAATACATTAACGTGATTGGGAGCTTATTTATTATGGGCATCATTATAGTCATTTTAAAGAGCCTAATAGAGAGCTGACGAGTAAGGAAGCCGTAATCGAGTTAGGATGCTCCAGGAAGAACAAGGTATTTTTTTTTTATGTATAACAAAAACGTAATAAATCACGAAGCAGCTCTTCAACAAAAGAATCAAAAAAGCTACTTTCTTCTCGACTTAAAAAAAATCCACCATCTTCTAAAAAAAACTATTCTCGTCAGATGGTCTATCAAAGGTTACAACTTCATACCAGTTTCGCTATATTAACAGCATTGCACTAATAAAACCAACTACGTTTATAGATGATGCATAATATTGTGCACATGTTACTACCTTACTTGACTGCTATGAGATTGGATGGTTATGGTTAGCTCTCTGGCGCACTGAGACAACAACTCTTCGTTTTGACAAGCCAACCCAACTAGTCAAACCAGCCGGTTGCTGATGCTTGATTTACCGGCTCTGGCTATGAATGGAACAGCCAGCCAGCCATAAGCCAGCTACACTACATGAGTAGATAGCTCATGACATCAACGAAGGCATTTTGCCTGATTGGGTTTGGTTCGCTTGGCGCTGCGGCTGCGAATAGATGCTATATCTAGCTTCTAGCATGACCATGAAATAATGCAACACCTTGACCTGGTTCTTGAAACCGTCATTCGTGTCATGACTATAGGCTAACCACTGAATGAAAAAAAAAGAGTTGACAAAGTTGTTTCGATTTTGTTTTGATTCTAAACAATTCAATTAATTTAAATATTGGAACGTTTTCATACGCATTCGGTATAGTCTTGAGTTTTCAATGATATGAATCAAAAGTTCATAAATCTGCTAGCATTATACTTGTAGCAGAACAGGTGGATTAATATTTACATACATATATGCATATGCTTGGAGAGTTATGTTTTGATTGATTTGTTTAGTAAGATTTTAGAAGATTTATTTTAATTTATTAATTATAGATCGGCGATCGAGACAACTGCCTCTCGTGGGGTTAAGACAAGTCAAAAGTTTAGCTCATGAATAAGTGCAACTGATGTAACAATTAGTAGTTACAAAAAAATTTCATTATACAGAAACATTCGCATATAATAAATTTCGTAGACTACAAACAAGAACGCTTTTAGATTTTGCCACTCTCCACCATTCCCCTATCGAAGTATGTATTCACCATTAAATTGTCCATCCACAAAGTTGAGCCAAGAGCCTCCGAAGCACACAAAAGCAACGCGCAAGCATACAAGAAGCAACGAACGATATAACATTCTGAAATGACCCGGTGAAATGCTATGAGAATCTTGATCTATTTTTATACTACCCCAAAATCATGAGTTTTCAACCGTACGCGATAGCTTATAGATAGGTGATAGGTGTACATATTCTTTTGAGTAAGGAGCCTCTTCAATTTTTTCGTGAAGTTGTACGAATAACAACAAAAATAAAAGGCAAGACGTCGAGGAATCAAAATTGCGTATTTAGATAATCACTTCAAATCATATGCAGCTGAAATCCATGTCTTCGTGAAAAAATCCGAAAATCTTTTCGAGACATGTGTTGCTTTTAGTACCAGACCAGCCCATCTGCAATACTGTCGAGAAAGCACAAACCAATCTCAGTATAACTGACGTGGCAGCAGCACAGCAACATTTAACGATGAGAAGCTTCCCATCCTTCATGTGAGTTGAAACTTAAAGCGCGCATGTCCTTTATCATTTTATAGAGTCTGTTTACAAAATAAAGTATGGGTAGCTGGAAGGAGAATATTAATATGTCGACAGAAATTTGTAGAGCTACTTACACGGTGTCAAGTCATGTGTGTACTCCGTGGATATTAACGGGTTGTATGCGCGGTTATTAATTTAACGAAGCACTAGATTACCTGTTGTGTTGATAAGTTTCTTCCTACTGGATAATAGTGAAAATTATTGTATAATTAAAACTCTCCGGAGATAAATAATGTCAATTGATGTATAAGATAAGAGAGATAAATTATTGCGTGCAGAAAAAGGATTCGGAGGACCTGTTTTGGTAGAGAACTGTAGTGCTGCGGATGTTCAGCCGATCAGAGGATTAATCGGTATTAGCACTCTAATTTTATGCATTGCTGAAAATAATAATTCGAATTTGAGGACTCATTTTGATGTTTCTTCCGAGGGCTTTTCATGCTGAAAAAATCTGGTAGAATTGTTTTGAACTTTTCCGCCAATAGTTTCTGAGACCAGAATGTCCTTCGTCGTAGTCAGTCTGATACCCCAAGAATTTAGAACAAAAATTTGGGCAAACCACGGAAAATTTAGAGGAAACCTGGATTTTTGCATTAACCTTCTAAAGAAGACCCCAATTATCAAACGTCGATTTTGGATTCCTTACGGTGCCAGGAGGGGAAACAAGGTTTCATGAAAGCCTTTCTAACGGTAACTGTGGCTAAACAATTTTACAATACGGTTCTGAAGAGAGTGGACAAATTTCTTTTCGATACGTACACACATATAAGGTTGTTACGGTGGCTCAAACCTTAGAAAAACTGAAATTTTTGGGGTTTTTCGTGAATAGCTCTGTAAGGGGGGGAGTATACTGCAAAGTAATCCATGACAAATTTGTAGCTGCTGTGGCTGCAAATAAAACTCCCAAAGTCCCCATCGATGGAGTGGCACCTAAGGAAATTATGAGGGACCAAACATATAAATTTACCGTTTGTGTAGAATACCTCCCTAACGGCAATGTCCACTAAAAAGTATTATATATAACGAATTTTTAGCTCGTACAATGCATAAAAAAAATGTCAGTCCTAAGGGCGCTATGAGTGTTAAAACCATACAATAATGACATTTTTCGCTATTTTCGTGAATACCCTTACAACGATAACTTAAACCGAAATGTGTTTTGTAACAAATTTGCTTGCTCTATAGATCCAAATATAATACCGAAACACCCGACCCGTACCTGTCCCCCAATGGGAGGTACGTGCTGTCAAACTTAAAAAAAAAAAAAACAATTTCATTTTTTTAACTGTTCTATAAGGGTAGCATCATTGGCGTAGATAGCTTTTCGGAGAGGGAGGGGATGATTTTGCAAGATCGTGTATACTTTTTCGATTATAAAAATTGGAATTTCATAATATTTTTTGTATTTATTATACATAGCAATACTAATGTGCAAATTTTGGTGCAAAAAAAAGAAAAAAAAAATTGAAAAGAAATTCCTGAAAATATTGAACGCTCCGCAAAAATTGTGAAACTACATCGATAATTTTGGACTCTTTATTACGGTGAAGAATCCACATCATTCCATTTTTTGTACAAATTTTTGCTAATGTGAGGGAAGAATTGGAACTTCATATTGGGTTAGACAGTGGTTCTTAACCTTTTGCACATGAGGGACCACTTGATCAAACTCGTTAGTTGTTGCGGACCACCAAATTGCAATTGTGATAAGAACGATTCAAATCATGAAATCTTGTACCGAACTACCTTTGGAACACAACTTATTGCTGTCTTGTCAGTACAGGTTTTCGATTAGAAAAATGTGGAAATAACGCCAAACGGATATTGCTGCTTTTAAGACCATCATCTAGAAAAAGTTGACTGACAGAGATCATCTTGCAAAGGACTCTGGGTGTGATTTTGCTAAGTCTGAGCGAGTTCCAAAACCCTCATTAATTTGCGTAAAGGGTGTTGCCCAATATTTCGGTTTGTTTCATCCAGAGATGGCTCATATAATATTGAAATCCAGTTTTGTTTATCAGATTATAAAGCCCTTCCTTACAGTTCTTACTGGAAGAACAACAATTTTAACATCAGCTCCTATAAATATGGCATTGCTGGTTCATGTTGTACCAACAGAAACCTGTCGGAACCCCATTTAGAAGTACCACAGAAGATCAATAATAGCTTAATTATCTTTATTCAGCAATGTAAATTACCATTATGGTCTGGCCGGAAAAGAATATTCATGCCCTTAAATACCTGAACTGATTACCTACAATTATGACAACCCTTAAGTCTATAAAGACACGTAGCTACTCCACATAAAGTGAACATTCATATCAAGCTCTCGGCCGTCCTCGATGATTGCACATCGCAATCATTTTCGTTCGTCACCTAAAAATGAAGCATTTAAAACAAATGTTGACGATATTTCATCGTAACGGTCAAAATCTCAATGAAAACAGTCTATCCTGCTCAATCAAAACGGACTCCCATCCGCTTTCAACCATCAAGTTTCTATTAGAAAGTTAAGATTGAGCTGCGTGAAATTCGAGAATTGTCGTATCGGATTATGAGGGAACCACATCAAAGGCTTCGCGGACCACCTAGGGTCGCCTCAGGGACCACCAGTGGTCCGCGGACCACCGGTTAAGAACCGTTGGGTTAGATCATACGCATAAAAATTTGATTTGCGTTCAAATTACTGGCAGGCAACTTTGGAAATATCTACAATTTTTTTTTGACATTTTTATGTCTTGACTCTGGCACATAAATCGAAAATCGTCACAAAAATTGCAACGAAAAAGCGTTACGTTTTTGGCATTACAGGTACCCTGTGAGTTTTGGGTGCCATGCAAGGTTCAACAGAGGTTGGGCTAAAAAAATAAAAAAAAATAAAAAAAAATAAAAAAAAAATTAAAAAAAAAGAATAAAATAAAAAAAAAAATCCTTTGGCGGACGATACGCTCTCGCGTCTCTTGGTCACTAGTATATCCAACTTGAGTTCAACTTGGGTTCAACTTGAATTCAACTCGAATTCAACTTCAATTCAACTTTCAACTTAGGTTCAACTCACGTTCAACTTTTGTTGAACGACCCAAAAAATGTAACTTTCAACTTAGGTTGTATAAATCATTTCGAGGTTGCATCAGTACTGTACATTAGCATTTGTTGAAAGCATGTCCCACTGAGTTGCGGACTTGTACGCAAGCTGTTTCATTTATACTTACTGTACCTAACGTACCTCCCGCAAGGAGGTCAGTGTCCTTGTGGCACAGGCCTTTGGTGGGTTGCAACACCACGTACCTGAGCAGCGCAGGGAGGCCCCTGGGTATGGTTGAAACGCCATAACGTGGATCTGTACAAAGACCGTCGGGCGATGACGCTCCCGAGCTCCCTTGTCATGTATGAGTGACATTTGGGTATCGCCTAGCGCTAAATTTGGGTTTTATATAAAATGTAGCTTAAAAAATTGCCTCGATTAGCTTTGTAGTAGTTCTTTGTAATAAATTTAATAATAGTCATTTATTGAATTTTGATATTTTAGACAAGAATGATAACAAACTCAAACAATAAGGGGTGATCAAAAATTGGAAGTTTATCAGCATTTTCTGTTAATTTGCATTAAACGCTTTTTGGAAAAAGCTTTCCTAAAACGACCTTTTAACTGAACTGAACATAAAGTCAGGAATAACTCTTCAACTAGTGTTCACGCCTATTTTCAGAAAGGCTTGCTTGTGTTGCCAAACAGATCCAATGTGAACAAATGAATGAACCATTGCAGTTGTGAAAATAATGAATTCACGTTGTTTTATAAATCATTACACACGTCAAATAATTTCAGCAAAAAATGTACATTTGCTTGTGGTTTTAAGTTTTAAGAAGAGAAGCCAACCTTTGAACTTTGGCCAGCGCGGTAGCGGTAGCAGCGCTCAGTGCCATCAACCACACATTAACTCCGTAAAGCAAAACTGGCCGCACTATAGCGGTATACATCCAATGCACAACTTTTGGCTGCAAGCCCCAGGTTTTCTCGATGGCTTTCCTACACGAATACAGTTTTACTGTAGCTTTATTCACCCTTCCTTCGATGTTGTGCTTCCATTTTAGTTTCTTATCAAAGATAAGTCCAAATTTCGCGGTTTCATTAATCTCTCTAGCAGTTTCAGCATAGTCGATGAAAGGCTAATGAATAGATGCCGTATCGCATGACTGTATGCGGCTCATGGGGAATTCAGGTGAAGCGACGGCACATCCGGATTAGCGCATTAATTTTTTTTCTGCGGAAAAACAGTACAAATAAACAAAAAAGAGGAACAAAAGTCGCCATATTAATTTAATCGTTGAAATTAGTCAGCATCATATCATTTGACAACAAACCCGTAAATAAGTACGATGCCATTACACACTGAAAATCTCAAAAATCCGGATTATAGAGTCAAAATTGCTGCTGGAATCTGGCGTATAGAATACATAGTGGAAAAATTTAGTGATCCGGATTAGTGTGATATCCTGATTAAAGGTGATCCGGATTATCGAATCAAGATTGTAATAGCACGTCAAATGCATTGTCTCATCATTTGATCTGAAAAAGGCTCACCGAATTTGCTATCACGTTTGCAAACGGCATAATTTTCTGGCAGAAAATGTCTCAATGTATGGGAAGCCTTATACATTTCAAATAATTCGAATAAAACAAATTGACGTTAATTATAAACACGTATATATGTAATATAGATTGTGTGTGCACATAACCACTCTGGACTACTTACTAATGCAGGCAATGGGTTATATGACTTCGCTAAGATTTTAGCAGATTTAAGTTAAAGATGATTTCCATACATATCTATTGGATATAGAAAACGTTTTCCATTTTCATAAAAGTTAAATAAGAAAAAAGAATGTAAGAAAGCGGATATGTGTATTTCTGAAAAAATATTGCCAAATATTATAACTTACTCATCCAAGGTCAACGTTCAGGACTAACGACCGCCTCAAGAGGGATTTTCATGAATATGTCTACCACACAAAAACAACAGAATAAAAGAACACTCACATTTTCCTCAATATTGTTCCACTCGAATATTCGATATTTTCAAAGCTTTTTTCTATTTCTTTTTCACTGTATTCGTGGTACAACGTTCTTCCGATTTTTCCAATAAATATAATACACCACGCAACAGTTCGGCTCAACACACAGCGGAGACGCGAGAAGGATACAACACTACACTACATCGTATATTAGAAGCCCCGGAAAGAAGCCAAAAAAGACAAGACAACCAGAAAAGTGACACGGTGGTTATTTTCGAGGGATTTTCTTCGACCACTCGACTTCTTTTTCGTGTCTTCGACTCTTGCGAGCCGCGCAATATATGGTATCTGCGTACACATGTATCTGTGTCTTTTTCCGCACACTCAACTTCTTGGCCGCATCGATAAATTTATATCTTTAACGATTGTTTACAATTCCGAAAATTGTTTTTCCGATGAAAATGTTAATAGAACGCGTGTGGTACAATAGAATATAATGGAGAGACACGGTTTTTACGTATACGTACAGTTCTGTTGGATGTTTTTCGTGGGCTTTGCTTATCACGCCCGGAAAATGATAGTAGGAAATTATAGGCACACGAAATTGTTGTTGTTTTTTTCTGGTGGGTTGGAAAACTCTTGTGGCTTATGTTATCTTGCAGAACACAAGCAGCAAATGTCGATGACTTAACACTTATGGCACAACGGATGGTCTGATAGAAAATAATTTTGTGAGGTTTGTTAACACTATAAGATGTCTTATCCACGGTCACCACTAATCTTTTAAATAGACAAGAAGAATAAACTCTTTTTCCGATCCAATTTACCCCTGAAGAGTCTACACCACAGCAATTTGTGTGTTGCTTTCCCCCGCACGAAGATGAACTCAACTCAGAATATTCTTTTCTACAACTAGCTTCTGCTAGCTTTGCTAGCATTATGATGATGGCCGTAAGTAACCAAATTGGCAAATTTCCAAATGTCTGAAAATTTTCCTCGAGGACAAAACAAAGCCATCCACGACTACGACGACGACATGAGAGAAGAACAAAAATCGTATGGGAAAAGCAAAGCAAGCACAGCACGGAAAAGCGACCAAAAAAGAAAAGAAAGGTAGACGACGAGTGTGTTCGCGAAAAGCATCAACACACACCGTGCTGTCGAACAGAGGAAAATCATGACCATCGTCGACCAAACGAAAAATGCTCGAGTTCCTCTGTGTTCGTTGCTCTGTGGAAATTGTAGGTCGGTACATACGCGTATAGCGCTTAAGAGGAGCAACTTAATATTTTCCCGGTAAAAGAAAATAAAAACCTTGATAAAAGCTGCCGAATTTTTGGAAGGTATTTTACACGAATGTAAGCTAAGATGGCTTGCACATACATACATTGACGAAGACTTTGTTAAAACTGTGGCCAGCGGTTGATGAACGGATTTTGGTGGTTGCCATTCCCGCATGTTGGAAAGGCGAGCGGAGGTGGGCAGAAATTATTTTGATGTTTTTGTATTTTCCGAAATTTGTTATCGCCCACTCATGCAGTGTGTTTGTGTGTTCGAAATGGTTTCTTTGTTTTAAAGTCAAAATTTGATGATGAATAATTGGCTCATTTTGTTGCATATGGTGCAACATAACAAAAAGTTCTTGAATTCTCGCAAAGAAAATTTCTTTAAATGTCATTTGATTTTTCTTTACAGCAATCATTCATTTATAATTTTAAATGACACGGGAGAGTTCAATTACTACGACCCAAAGGTTAGGGGGGCTAGGCGACAGTTTTGTCGAGTGCTGTATCTTGGGATCCTTTGCACCTAAAAAGCTGGAGGTGGACTCAAATTAAAGAAGGTTTTGTTAGCTTTAATAATCCAGTAGACGACTTTCTTGTAAGAAGCACCTTTTGGAAATTACAAACCAAAATATGAAAAAAGTCCGAAAATGTTGAGGTCTTTTGAGGGTCACGGGGTTAGCACAGGTTTTTAGAAGTTGGAAACTTGGTGGTACACTTCTGGTATCTACCATCCCAATATCCCAAAAAACCAGAGCCGAGTTATTTTTAGCGACCTAAAATCATAAAATGACTGGCCTATAGTGATTACAGCTTCAAATGTGATAATATGAAGGGCTCTCACTTTTCTGTAATCGCAGTAAATCTACAACTATTTTTGCAAAATTTGTTTCGCAACTATGTACTATTTTAGCAAAATTTGTTATATAATAGCCGCTCAGGTACGAATTTCTGAGCGGCTATTATACAGGGTGTCCCGCAACTGGTTAGCCATAGACCAATGGTAGACTCTACAGGATGTTTTAGGAAAAATGTCGCCAAAATTATTTCTCTAGCTTTTACCGTTAAGGAGTACTCCTGAATTTAAAATTCCAAACCTCGTATCTCGGAAGATTCGAAACCGTTCGAAAACCGTTGGTTTGGCTAAAGTGGAAGCTAGAAAATAGGAGTTTTTCGAAAAAAGTCTTGTTTGTTGACAAGAATCACAAAAAAGGCAATTACTCCTTAACGGTAAAGCTAGAGAAATAATTTTGGTGGCATTTTTCCTAAAACATCCTGCAGAGTCTACCATTGGTCTATGGCTAACCAGTTGCGGGACACCCTGTATAACAAGTTTTGCTAAAATAGTAGTTGCAAAACAAATTTTGCAAAAATAGTTAGATTCTGGTTCTTTTCAAGCGAAAAAAAAAATATTTTTCTACACAATTTTTATGTTCTGTTCCCGTTTTCGACTGTGAGAGTATGGCACAACGCTTAACAATGAAATCTATTTCGTTAATTTTTACATAGGTGCATAATTTTCTCGAAAATTTACTACTAAAAAACGTCACTTTTGGAAAGCAAATCCATTATTGAAAACAGCATAGGATTCGGTTTCCATAAGTCTCTACTGCTGTCCAGTTTAAATAAGCTGTTGGGCATTCGCTCTGATTCCTCCATCAGTAAAACGACTAAATAAACGAATTTGTATAAAATCTTAGGACAACTATTTTTACAATAACTTACGGAACCCTTCCTCGACTCTATTAAAAAACGCTTGCGGAGATTAGAAAATTTCAGCAATTAGAAATGGCAACAAAATTTTTTTTTATTTCTAGGGTCTACTGTACTATCATGTACATAGTACTGAATTTCTGTTCGAATCCACTGCAATTTGGCAACAACCAAAAGAGAGAAGTTTTCATTCTTTCCATATATGTTCACACCATTAGAGGTAGACGATGGCTCAAAAGTCACGAATGGGTTTTAATAAGTAACTAATTGTTTTGTTTTCAATTTTGTTATGTCTTTTAAGCATAATAGAAAGAACCCATCTTGATTTTTTTTATAAATACGAAGTATAAAATCTTATTTCTTCAATTTGCCTCTTCGCACAAACGAGCTATTTCGACAACATTGTTGATTAAGGCTCTCAGCGTTTCTGTTCTCTGGCGTTATTGCCCTGATCTTTGTACGAACGTTTTACTCGAGTTGTTCAATTATTATACGACCGAAAATATTCAATTTCAAGTTTTTTGGAGGTGAGGAAGGCGTAGATGAGTAGGATCTGGCACACCTTTAATATTTTGTAAGCACATCCAACGGCTACCATTTGACATAAATTTGAAGTTTTTCGCGATATTCTATCAGAAGATTATAGCTGAATATAACTTTGTAGGGGAGGGTGGGGTAGGAGTAGTCAAACATACTCCACTTTCCATTTACTTCAAGGATATGAAACAATTAGTCATCGATCAAAATTTCAGGTCGCTAGCGATATTCAGTCGAAAATCATGGCCGAATTAAAATGTCAAACAAAGGTAATTTGTATGGTAGGTAGGGGAACCCTTGGTCCGACTTTTATATTGTCCAAGATTTTATCAATTTTTATTTGCCACGCTCTGTGGCTCACTTCGTTGAGTCGCACTCAACGATACTAGTAATCTAGAGGTCCGGGTATCGAATCTCGGTGTGGTCCAAAATTTCCGTACATGTGCGGATAGGAAATATATAGTGCTTGCAACATTATATAGATTATATACACTCCGATATGATATGCAATGTAACGTTGACTCGAAATTGTCTATAAACGGCTGAGTTAACGCACCATGGATGGCCCCACAATGGGCTATACGGTACTGAGAAGAAGAAAGATTTTATCAAAATAATGAGCTGACCAAAATTTCGAACGTTTTGAGGAAAATATGTATGTAGTGAGAATGAACTTACATGGTCTAAAATTCCTTTATTTATTTGCAATAATTTCCAATTTTTTCCCTGTATACATGCATGATTGAGTTTTTCGCTTCTAGTTTCCTGAACGTTGTTCAATCTGTCTTTAACAATAATTTTAAATCTGAGGTGAGGAGCTAATTCAGCTTAATTTTCGAATCTTGCCAAGATTGGTTTGTGTGTTAGTGAAGTAAATGAGCATCGGCGTTTTTTTTTTTAATTTGGCCTGTTACCACATAACCGTGAAAGATAAAGACTGTAAACCAGTAGGTGTGTCTTTCATCATGATATGGACGTTAATATTTAGTGATGTTCCGATTTTTTCTCTACATTACTTCGGTTTTATTTTCTGAAGTGAGACACCTGTCATGTGTTTTTCTCGTTATAGGTAAACGAACAAATTTTATACAAAAATAACAACTGAAGAGACAAAAATTAAATCAAAAATTAATTACAAAAATTGTTGAATCTTTGTCGAAATTTCGTAGGTTCTTCCATCTTTTATGGTAAGACGATAAATTATTTGATTAATACGAAATTGCTTCGCTATTTATTTACATGTTGTTTTCTGTAAAATGTAGCTGACAACAATATATGTAGGTTGTAACGACAAACAGTCCTTAGATTTACCGTTATGCTTGAAAATACATACACTGAAATCCTCATAAACGAACCCAACCCTAAGAAGGAACACTTTTAGTTTTCTTCTAAGCGACAAGCAGTGCTTCGACATTTTTTTAAACTCGTTTCTTAGTACCCGATGAAACCCGGTTTTATAATACACCGATTTACCGCACCAACAAATACATATGTATATAACGGTGTTAGGAGCAAGCTTAGTGTTGTTTTGTCGATTGAACGAACCTATTTTTCCTTCTCCCCAGATTTTCTCATAATTCCTTTTAGCGGCGAATAACGATCCCATCCATTAGCTGCTTTACTGTGTTTTCGATTTTTTTCTGGAAAAATGCATTTGCATTTTTGTATAGTGCACGATAGTTTTGGGGATTTGTTTTGCATTAAAAAAACCATGCCAAGCTTTTTTGTCGGTCCTTGTGGTTGTTTCAAAAATTTAATTTTACTTGTAAATGATTTTATTGTAGTTTTTCATTGACAGCAATTCACTCTGAAGTAAACAGAAGTTTAATGGTGATTTTTTTTAAATTTAGCTAACTAACAAAATGCAAATAACATTTTTTCAATCAGTCGAGATTGTCGAGGTTAGAATTGGCCGATATGGTCATCTGTCGACACTTTGTAAAGTCGAGGTTTTCCAAAATCAATATTTTAAAATATTTTTAGAAAAGAAAAAATCTCGACTGGGGTTGTAGAGATTTTAAGAGTTGGTACTAAAAGTCGACCTCACGGAACACTAATCGGCTTATTGTAAGAGTTTGACTCCTCTCAAATTGATATATTTTGCCCTACGTCAGATTATAGGCCTAGTAAACACGAATTAACCATGATAACGGTAGTAGCTAGATGGTATTGTCTAACCTTTAACTTTTTGACCCGGATTATCAAATATTTGATCGATTAGTTTAAGAATTTTCGAAAGATAAATGGCATGAATGGCAACTGAAAAATGAAGCTGGAATCAATTTGACATCAATTGTGATTTTATATTTTGTTTCTTTTTTTTTTAATAACGGTATTGTAAAAAATACATCTGTTTTAAATTGTCTACAGGGGCGCCAAATTTTTAAATCCGCCACTGAATTTGCATTAACTTGAAGTACAGGTTTTCTGTGCATAGTCTGAATCACCTATTACAGTCGATTTAGATCATCGAACTTCAACGATGTGGAATAGCTAAGACCAATTCAAAATTGTGCCAACAACTGAGTAAACTTTTTGGGTATTAATTGTAATTTGCCCTGGTCTAATTACCCAACACGGCAAATGTGACAAATTTCTATTCGTAGAATTTTCAAAGATTGACGTTTATAATGCCCAAATCCAAATCTGAATGATTGACGCTTTGATTGTCGAATTTGATAGCTATATTTGTCAAATTTTGATTTATTGACATGAGAAATGACGGCAAGCGATAGAAAAAATTAAATCACGATATTACTTTATTTTTGGTATGAAATATTTAAAACGTTTACCCCATTGGATTTCTAGAACAATGAAATGCGCATATATGTACTAAGAAAATTATCAAAAAGTGGCTCCAACATCTGATAAACTTTTTAAATATTTAGACCACATTTTCAAATGTTCCTCATGTCAATTTTCGAACTAAAACAGCATCCACACGGGCTGCGAAATACCAGCCGATTAGTGTACCTCACACATTAAAAATTGATTTTGGAAGTTTTCATAAATTAAATTTTAAGAATCGGACACTGCGTTAGTATGAATGTTAGGAGGTTTTCACACTTGTACTTAATTTGGCCAGATTACGTAATCTACGGTGTGGTGAATTTAAAAATATATGGAATTTGACAGCTCAAATTAAGTAATTTGCACAGATTACGTAATCTGGCCGTAAGTGTGAAAACCTCCTAAGATGATTCAAGTATTTTAGAATTTTACAAAAAAAAAGAAGAAAAAATACAAAGAAAAGTTGCAAAATTGTCACTATGTATTCAATAATTAGTACACCCTTGTACACCGCTGTACAATTGACAACTGAATGATACGCCATTGCATACTAAATAAATTGGATATCTAAATTAGGCAGCAAGTGCGATTGCTGCTAGTGTGAAAGTGATTACTTCCTGCAATTGGCATCGCGGGCTACAAATTGGCAGCCCGTGCTGATACCAGAGACAGCTGAAACTGTCAATTTTGACGGGGCGGGTAATTAGACCAGAGTCACTCTGTACCGTAACCCCTTTTGGGGCATGGTGTGTTCACTCAGCCTTTTATAGGCTATTTCGAGTCAACGTTACATTGCATATAATTTCGGAGTGTAAGTATACAGGGTTATTGGCTAAGTCGACCTATTCCCTGCAACACGTTATAATAGGGTCAAAATGTAGCAGCGAATTAATCGACGAAAATACAATTTTTGCATTTTACAAAGCTTTGCAACAGAGACGTTTGACGTTTATCAAAGCAAACACGCAAAATTTTTCGCTAATATTAAATTTCTAATTTTTTTATCAAATTCATAAGATTTAATATTAAATTCATAATTTTATGATTCATTTGCTCGTTCACTTCATCTGTAAAAGTGGTTTCGCGGATTGGTGTAGTGATAAATCATAAATTTGTTCGAAAAGTGTTTAGTGGTTTGCATTTTTTACCTGCCGCTCGGACGGTCTTTGTTCTTTGTTTTCATTTGGTCCAGTAGTCATTTCAACTCGGCTTAACTGAGTTATCTGGGCATACATTTTTGTACTAGCATATAGCGCAGTGGTAGCGTGTACGACTCACGCCCGTGAGGTCCTGTGTTCGAATCCCACTTTTTGCAAATTTTTTTCTTTTTGCTTTTTTTCTCTTTTTATTAATTTATTAGTTTAGTTCTTGTATTAAAATGAATTGTGTTTGCGAGCAATTTTACAAAGTCCAAATTGACGGTCTATCTCAGCTCGTTTCGTCGTTGCAGAGCCAACTTAGCAAGCTGAGATCCCTTATGAAATCTGTAAATTGTTGTGAAAACAATTCCGGAACATTGCGAGATAAAAATGTAAATTTAAAAAATAAGAAGAGTAATATAGGGAAAGACACTAAGAAAAAAACTAAAAATATTATTTCAATATCTTCTGAGCAATCTTTCGTTAGCCATGAAGCGGGGACTTCCACTGTTATTTCAGATTCATCTTCTACAATTCCTTCCAACGTTGACAAAAATCAATCTCCGATTGATAAATTTGTCACAGTTCGTAAGAAAGGGAAACATATTAAAAAATCTTCTCCTGTTGGTGATGTTATTCCCAAAAAGAGTGATAATAATAATAGGCGACACAAAAGAATCTTCGGTATCGATCAAGCTAATGATTCTCTTCGAAGTGTCCCCAGTTTCAAGGTATTCCATGTTTCTAAGCTGCATGCTTCGGTAAAAGCAGAAGATTTAAAGGAATATGTAATGAAAAAGCTTAATTTAACAGATGACAGCTTTCTTTCGGTTTATCCTCTGATAAAAAAAGATTGTGATATTTCCAAATTAGTTTCAATCAGTTTTGGTTTGAAACTTCCTCATGAATATTCTAAGCAAGTGTTTTGTGCCAACTTCTGGCCCAAGGGCGTCAACATATCACCCTTCAAATTTTCAAAAAACGACAAACGCCAAAACAGTGTCCAGCAGAACACATAATTTCCAATTCTTTTTTCTCGGTCTATTATCAAAATGTTGGCGGTCTTCGTTCAAGAACAAATGACTTTTACCTTGCAGCTTCACAAGAAGATTATGCTGCCATTTGCTTAACCGAGACTTGGCTTCACACAGACATTACAAATGAAGAACTTTTCATAAGAGACTATGATGTCTATCGTCGCGACCGTTATGAGGCTTCGACTAAGAGAGGAGGTGGTGTTTTGGTAGCTATCAAAACAACATTCCCATCTCATGAAGTTGAGCTTTTTCATAAGGACGTGGAACAGATATGTGTTTCTATCAATGTTTCTCGCAGCGAAAAAGTATATATTTTTAATAGCTATTTACCACCTTTGAGTTCAGTTGATGTTTATAACAAACATGTAGATAATATCTCCAAGCTATTTGCATCTTTTGAGGAAAAAGACAAATTGATTGTTGTTGGGGATTTCAATCTTGGTAATATAAGTTGGTACTGGAACGACGACGAGAAAAAAAATCTGCCGCGTGATTTACATCTTGAGTGTGAATCTGTTCTAACAGATTGTTTTTTTGCAATGGATTTGATGCAAATGAATCTTGTTAAAAATTCGATTGGTAGAATTTTAGATCTAATTTTTGTTAGTACTTGCTTGAATGCTTCTGTAATTAAAGTAGATAAACCAATTTTGCCCAATTCAATCCATCACAGTGCTCTTCTTCTTGAGTTTGTTTTTTATGATTACATTGAAGAAGAGCCCGAAGTTATTCGTACTAGAAATTTTCAAAAAGCCCAATTTGAAAAACTAAATTCAACATTTTTTAATATGGATTGGGCTCCAGTTATATCGAATAGTAATCTTATTGAAAGTTATACAATTTTTAATTCAATTTTAAATAAATCTATTCGCAAGTACGTTCCTTTAAAAAAGAACAAAATAAAAGCAAAAAATCCTTGGGCTACCAAAGAATTGTTCAAACTTAAGAGAGCAAAAAATAAGGCCCATAAATTATACAAGAAGTCATCCTCTCTTGCCAATAAAGAAAATTTCTTTAGATTGAGAAGAGAGTATGAATTAATGAATAAAAATCTTTACAAACAGTATATTGCGAGAGCTGAAAATAATATAAAGAATGACAGTAAGACATTTTGGAATTTTATAAACAGCAAGCGTAAGAATACGGGAATCCCAAAAAATTTAGAATTCAATGGCAATTTTTACAAAGATGTTCAATCGGTTTGTGACGGATTTGCTAGATTTTTCAGTTCAGTTTACAAAGTGCCAGACTCCGTTTCATCAGAAATGAATGCTAACATCAATGGAAGTCAGAGTGCATTGGTCCCTCGGATAGCTCAGGAGGACCTTACGAGTGCTCTTGAGATTTCTGAGGATGACCTATTGAATGCTATGCGTGATCTTGATGTTAGTATTCAGGCCGGACCTGATGGCATTCCTAATATATTTTTGAAGAATTGCATGCAATCGTTATGTCGTCCTTTAGCCTT
Organism: Microchrysa polita; assembly: GCA_949715475.1. Taxonomy (NCBI): domain Eukaryota; kingdom Metazoa; phylum Arthropoda; class Insecta; order Diptera; family Stratiomyidae; genus Microchrysa; species Microchrysa polita. Next base: position 17,758,041 of record OX454415.1, read on the forward strand.
TATTTTTAATTTGTCCTTGACTTCAGGTGTTTTTCTTGATGAATGGAAAGTTTCATACATAACGCCTGTTCACAAAAAGGGTCCGAAGCATCTTATTGATAACTATAGACCCATAGCTAAAATATCTGCAATACCGAAGTTGTTTGAAATGCTTATTAAAAATAAAATAGATGTTTTAATTAGCCGTTTGATATCGCCATGTCAACATGGATTCCTGAAAGGAAAATCAACTTCAACAAATTTGGTATCATTTACTAAATTTGTTGCAGATGGTATTGAGCAGGGAATGCAGGTTGATGTGGTATATACCGATTTTTCGAAGGCTTTTGATAGAGTAGATCATAATATTTTACTTAAAAAACTAGAACATTTAGGAATACAGTCAATTTTTCTAAGCTGGGTGAGATCCTATTTAACGGATAGGACTCAGTTGGTGAAGTTAAATGGCTGTACATCTCGCTCTGTTATAAAGTGTTCATCAGGGGTACCGCAAGGAAGCCATTTAGGACCACTTTTCTTTTTAGTTTTCATAAACGATATCATCCAAAATTTTAAATTCGTGCGTGTATGGCAGTATGCCGATGATATGAAAATCGCTATGAAAATACGCAACATTGATGACTGCCTTAAGTTGCAATCCGATTTAGAAAAGCTGCAATTTTGGTGCCGCGACAATAATTTAAATTTAAATGTTAGTAAATGTAAAGTACTTAGCATATATAAATTGAAAACTCCGGTCTTCTTTGAGTACTCCTTAACAGGTAGTGTTCTTCAAAGGGTTGCCGAAATATCAGATCTTGGTGTAATTTTCGACCATGAGCTTTCATTTCGACAACACATTGATTACATTATTTCAAAAGCGAATAGTATGTTAGGATTTGTTAAACGTAATGCACGCGAATTTAATGATGCTTTTACTTTAAAAATATTGTATGCAGCTTTCGTTCGTTCGCACCTGGAGTATTGTTCTATTGTGTGGAATCCGTTCTATAAGGTGCATATCGAGCGTATAGAAAGAATTCAACACAATTTTACACGGTTTGCCATTTATCAAATTGGCTGGCGTTTCAAGCCAGATTATAAAACTCGCTGTTCCTTATTGGGTTTACAAGCCTTAGATTATAGAAGAACATTTTTAAACGCTATGTTTATAAGAGACCTGTTTTGCTCTCATATTGTTTGTGAAGATATATTAAATAACTTTCAAGTCAGAAATATTCCTCACAATTTGCGGCGGAACAACCTTCTTGTTCAGCCTTATCATAGAGTAAACTATGGGCTTAATGAACCAATTACAAGGTCAATTATTCTTTATAATAGTTTGAAGGACTTAGTTAATTTTAATTGTACTAATAAACTAATGTTTAAAAGAAGTTATTTTGATAAATTTCCTTATTAATATATTTTGTTTTCAGTTTTTTTTTTACGATCTGCTAGAGTTTACACTCGATTGATTGATTAGTCACTTACGTACGGATAGTAAGTAAAGTGATGCCGAGAAGCCTAGTCCCGGGACAAAAGTTTCTGTGAGGCAAAAAAAAAATGCAACAAAATGAGGCCATAAATGTTAGGCCGATTTTCAATGGTCACTGAGATATATGCATTTTAAGGTTTTTTTGAAATAACCTAGAATTTTGCCAATTAAAGTAAGAATTAAAAAAAACTACTAAGGTAATGGGCTTAAACTTATTTTTGGATTTTAGCCAACACTATAGCAGACATTTCTTAATCATTTAAAATTTCAAAAACCCATCACAATTCGAAATTTTTAACTTTAAATAAAAAAAAAATTTCTAAATTTTATTTAAAGATATTTTTTAATGTAGTATTACTAAAAAAAATTATATGACATGAAGTCTGCAGACCGTTGGAAAAACTTAAGCGTGTTGTCAGCTTTCCAAAAAGGTGTCAATGTCAATACAAATATTTGAAATAATTGAAACAGCTAGCTGCAACTTGTTCGGGGACCATCATTTCGTTCGATAAAAAATGAAATAAAGCAGTACATTATACGTACTCGTACGACGCATTTTGAATTTAATAACATTTATTTCATTTTTTATCGAACGAAATGATGGTCCCCGAACAAGTTGCAGCTAGCTGTTTCAATTATTTCAAATATTTGTATTGACATTGACACCTTTTTGGAAAGCTGACAACACGCGTAAGTTTTTCCAGCGGTCTGCAGACTTCATGTCATATAATTTTTTTTAGTAATACTACATTAAAAAATATCTTTAAAAAAAAATTAAGAAATTTTTTTTTTATTTAAAATTAAAAATTTCGAATTGTGATGGGTTTTTGAAATTTTAAATGATTAAGAAATGTCTGCTATAGTGTTGACTAAAATCCAAAAATAAGTTTAAGCCTATTACCTTAGCAGTTTTTTTTTAATTCTTACTTTAAATGGCAAAATTCTAGGTTATTTAAAAAAAAACTTAAAATGCATATATCTCAGTGACCATTGAAAATCGGCTTAACATTTATGGCCTCATTTTGTTGCATTTTGACCCTATTATAACGTGTTGCAGGGAATAGGTCGACTTAACCAATAACCCTGTATAATCATAATGTCGCAAGCACTATATATTTCTTATCCGCACATGTACGGAAACTTTGGACCACGCCGAGATTCGATCTCCTGACCTCTAGATTACTAGCTTCGTAGAGTGCGATTCAACCGAGTGAGCCACGGAGTGTGGTTAGACCAGTATATGGTATAATTTGTCGAGTTTAGACCAAACATTTTTACCCAGATACTTTTTGATTGGTCTAAGCGTATTCCATAGCCTAAAAGGGGATACAGACTACCGACAAGATTTACTAAATCCTGGATTTGGTTAACGTTTATACCATATTGTACGGCAATTGGTATAATGCAAGTACAATCCGCGATACATTTTGAATTGAATGACATACGATTTGGTCTAGTAGGCGGGGTTGGACTCGATTAATCTAGTGTAAGGGGCGATTCAGACTATCGACAAGATTTACTAAATCCTAGATTTAGTTGACAGTTGTACTATATTGTACTGCAATTTGAATAATGCAAGTACATGCTACGATGCATTTTGAATTTAATGACATACGATTTAATCTAGTAGGCGGGTTTCGACTCGATTAATTAAGTGGTTTTAGTAAATCCTGTCCATAGTGTGAATCCCCTCTGAAAGTTCGATGGTTTACCCTGATGTTGGGACCAACTTTTGAATTCAGTTAATATTATAAGAGAATAACAACGAACAAAATCTCCGCCATACAGTTTTCGAGTAAAATCGTTTTACTATCGGTCGGATGACCATTCGTTGTCGGCAAGACGCACATTTATTTAGTGCATTAGAAATGCACCACAACAACGACTAAACCGCGCATTTATGGTGTACAACAGTCACGCGCTTCCAAATCCAAAAGATATTTAGATGCATTTATATTGCTCGCTAAAAGTAGCAAACAAACAGAAAAAAAAATAAACTTGTGTAAAGCTAAGCTAAAGCTCTCGACCTTGAATTGTGCCAACTCTATATGTGCTTGCAACGAGCACATCGGGAAAACAAAACGCGCAGCAAACGTACGAGTACACGTACAACATTTAGTTCTAAGTTCTAACAGCAATAATGCGCGGCCAAAGTCGCGGTGCGCAGAGATGTACAGTGATGATGGATGCAACTGCGTTTCAAAAATACACATATGGCCAAAAAAATAAGTACACCCATACGAATTTTTCTTATCACCCTGTAGCCAAGTAGTTATTTGAGTAAATAAAATCATATCGAAAGATTTAAATACTTAATTGGTAAGGAATCAAATAATATGTAAATTAGCATATTTTAATAAATAACAGCTTTCATCTACCTTGAAAAAGTACGAACTGACTAAAATAGGCTGGACAAAATAATAAGTACATGTCAGCTAATTTGATTAAAACTGGTTTTAATTAAAATGTTATGTTCTGATCCGACAAGAATTTGATTTATTTTATTATTTAAAAGTAAATGATCCATTCTTTAAAAAAAAAAAAAGGTTTTTGTTGGCCCTCTGGTGAAGAATTACTCTTAAGTTCCCATACATCCATATATCCAGTTACTTCCAGGAAATTCCGTATTTGGTCCGTTTTGTGAAAACTTTGTTTCTAGTTCATTGATTCAACTCTCCCTAAACATTCTGGATTCAATTTGACTCTAGTAACAACGTGAAAAGCCACTCGATTTGGTTGAAGCGGATCCTTGACCAGTTTGTGAGGTATGGTTAGGGTTAATATCCTGCTGAAATCCCCATTTAAAGTGTATGGGCTCATCAGTAAAATATTCTGGGACTATCAACTAACATTTCTTATATGGAAATTGCCTTATAGTAACGGTTATTAGGTACATTTGAACGAAACCAAACTATGAAAATTAAGCCACAGACTAACTTTTTTCCGACTCCATTGGAAATAGCCAGTTAATGTACCGTATATCATATTATTCTTTTCCTGAATGAAGAATATTACGATAAGAGTAGTTTCGAATCAAATTTATTACGATCTCATAAATAAAACAAAATATTCTGTGAGTTTTCATTGTTCGGTCTAAAACCAGAAGAACTATCCATACAAAATTTTCTCTTCTTTTTACGAAAACTGCTTTACTTCTTGTATTCTCCGATTAACTTTTCAAAGGGATTCTCTATTTTCAATATTTACTGCGAAAATCATCCGTCAAGCCAAGGGAACTTTTCTCGCCATAGTTATAATGAGATCGATAGTTATCCTTAAGGCCCTTACATGGACCTATTTGACGCATTTGAGACTGCTTTTATTTAGTTTAATGAATTACACAGTAAATACAATGTTTAGCTAGTTTATTTCGTTATTGAAAGAATAATTTTTCCGCTATTTCAAATTTTCGGACTCAAAATGTCTTTTTTCGTACCTACCATGCGTTTTTCGCCCCTTAAGAATTTTTGTTTGTTTTTAATTTAACGCTTGTTGCATACACCAATAAATAAAAAAACAAATCCTTACAGAAAATAGTAAGTTGTTGTCAAAAAATTTATAAAACCGATAGTGTACTTATTATTTTGACCGAGCTGAAAACCCACTTCAAAGCTAATATCGGGAGAGACTAAAATAATAGGGAGTTGGCATTTAGTTTTAAGGTTCCGTTGGCAATGTTGTATCCTAATTGTTGTAATGGCTATCTATTTGGAGTAATTCAATTTTAAAAAGGGTATGCAAATTTGGCATAAAATAGTACATGAGGGGTGTACTTATTTTTTTGGCCATATGTGTATATAGGCTGCATCTAATGCCACACATACAGAATATACCTAAGCAGTGGTCAGTATGCGCAAATAAGCTAACATGTAGGTACATACCTAAATAGCTAGCAATAGCTAGTGCTTCAGCCTCGCTGTTGCATTGTTGCATCTCCAGATTTATATTGTAAGGGGGCACGGGCTAACTGCGGAGGCATTGACTATAGAAATGTGTTACGAGTTTAGAATTAGACTTAGGCATCATCGGCTATTGCCAATGAATTGTTGCTGATGCCAAGATTAATCATGCAGATAACCTCGCCTTGTCGTCTCATAAGTGCTTTTCGTTTTTCTATCTTTCATTGGACAGATCAACGGTCAATTGATTGCATTGGAAACAGATTGTAAAGAGCGCGGGCGACTGTAGGGATTATTATTCTCAACAAAGGTAGGCCACCGCGTCAGCCACCATACCGACCCATCATTGTTTGACTATCAATGGAACAATGGACGCATTCTTGCGCGTCCTCTCCAATTCCGTGTGCACTCTGAAGACATTTAGCACGCGCCATGCACCTCCTTACTAATTAATCTGCATCAGACAAGATTTGCACTCCTTTTTGTTCCCATATGCAATTGTCCAGTGTCGGCTACCACTATCACAATAATTGAAGCTTATATGGACAATCTTATGATGCATATGCTACTACCGTACCATCCATAATTATTGTTTAATGTTTGCATTCAAATCGCCCACCACCCACTTCTTTGCTGCTTCTTATATTGCACTATAATTCATATGGGGACGAATAGGTACTTACCCGTGCCAGCCAAGGACTATAATAAATTCAATCCATTTTGCAGCTGATAGAATAATCTGCAAATGCAATTTCGTGCTTTGAAATTCAATGCAGAATGCAATAATTATTCGACACGGTGCGAGATAGATACAATTATAAGCGCGGCCGCACGCTGCTATGTACTTTGACGATGCCAGACATGGATCCCAAGGTGAATTGTAAAAAATGTATGCATTTAGGTTGTGCCATTGCATAGGCTTTAAATGTCCACTAGATTTCAATAAGAATCCGTACGTACGTTCTGAGTGATGCTTATAGATAAAGACGATTATCGCGATGCGTTCTGATGGGTCTCTGATTGACAAGCTAACGTTTGGACGTATGTATGATGTATGTATTACTTTTGAAGACAATTTGATTTTGGAGGGATGTGGTGCAAGGGGCATATTAAAACAAGGAAATATTGAATTTTAAGTATTTACGCAGTTTGATTCTATTAATCTTATCTCTTGCAAAGAACCATTTACTTCTGAAAAAATCCCTATATGGAAAAACAATTATTTTTTTTTTGTTCGAAAATTATTCATTAAACCAAATACTATCTGTTCTCTTCAATTTTCTATCAAAGTTTTGGTGAAAGCTCTGTACATACTTCATTGACTAAACCTCAACAAGTAATTTCTTAGAAACATAAAAAAAAAATAAACTAAACCAGCTTTTGGATCTATTGAACACATGTTTAAATCCGAATCTGGTTTTCTGATAGTCCGAAATTATTAATTGAGGTTTATTACCAAAACTCTAAACCAGGAAATTTGGGAAAAATGCCGCAAAAAATCATGTAGTTTCAAATGTTTCAGGAATGTATATGGACAATTCCCTTGAATAATCTGTAAAAAGTCCATTCGATTGCGAGCGCCGCGCCGCGGAGGTCAGGAGGGCGGCTCAATGGGTGAGTTTTTCGATAAAAATTCGAAAACCATTGTACGCAAAAATCATATTAGAAAATGCTCTATAGAATGGTAATATAAAGTAAACTTCTACACTGAAAAAAGCATTTGCTAAAAATAAGAAAAAAATACAACAAAAAACAGCCAAGGAATAATGTTTTTCTGATTCAAGGTGTATTTTCTTGTTCGCTGAAACAAGAAACAGGAAAAATTATTTCTTGGCTGTTTTTCAGTGTATCTTTAATAGTTTCTGAGATACAACCCGTAAAAATCATCAATTTTTTTAAAAATCGATTTATCCGCATGTTTTTCGTCAAATACAGTGTACGCTTCGTATACTAGCACTCCCCATAATCGGCCAACTCTTTTAACCGGACACATTTTAAAGTCCCATTACAATTATGTACTTTTCATAGAAAATATTACCCTTTAACCGGACGCTCTATTACCCGGACAGGGACGAATATTTTTCGCTTATTTTTGCCTGTAATAAGCGGACAGTTCAACAGTTCATCTCGCAGGCTTCCCATTGCATCAAGACCACAGAGGTGAACTTCCTTTTTTTGTAATACATGTAATACATATTTCTGAATTCTAAAGGCATTGCAATTTCTTGTCTATAGACATTGAGGAATTTTGCCCAGTACATCAGTATTTTTGAGGAATTCGTCTGTTTTTTCTGTTCTATAGACATACATGAGTTATGAGCAGTAATTCAGCATTTTTGGTGTAATTTCTTTCCTTTTTGCGGTTGGTACACGGTTGTAAATTTTGGTGTAAACCGGGTGTAAATTTTATAAATAAAATAATATAACTCCTATCTATTCCAAAATTTGAATAAAATTTGACCCTTTTCAACTTATAATTTTAGTTTATTCGAAAAATATATTAATTATATCCGCTACAGAATAAAACTATCCAAATACCCTTTCATATTATACAATTTACACCGTTCGGGATAGAATAAATTTTATTGAATGTTGTTATAACATAAAAGGGTAGAATCAATCCTACTATGTTATCAAATCTACACTATCAACGCAAGAAACCCATTCAACCTAGAAGTCTATTGATTTGTAGTCTGTCTGGTTCAGTGAGCAGCGCGCTTGGCTACAAATCACAGGATTGTGGATTCGAAGCCGACTGCACTCGTATTACATTTTTTATTTTTTCGAACGGTTTGTATAAATTTGCTTATCAATTTTATACTATTGAAGAGTAAAATTTTTACCAAGAATACTTATACTTTTAATATAGTTCACTTATACTTTTTATAAGGTCCGTTGGTGTAGTTTTGATAAAGTTTTTATATGGAAATGTATGAATACATATATGTTTTTATAAAAATTACACCAAAATTTTCAGCCGTGTACGAAAAAAGAAAATTACCTCCAATATGTGGATAAAATGTTTGATCCCGATGGTGTTCGGTTCTAACAGCATACGATAAGAGATGCGGGTTAATTTCAAATTAATTTATAACATTTCCAAGGCAAATGCACCTCTTGCTCAATACAAACTAACTATGCATCAAATGAAATTAACGATTTCGTAAATTAAATTAACGCTTCAAAATATCAAATTAACGATTTCGTCAATGAAACCAACTATTTCACAAGTCAAATTAACGATTTTACAATGAGAAGTGATTTGTTGAATTAATATTTTGATTATCTTCTTGTGAAAATGTTTATTTAATTTGCGAAACCGTTAATTTAAGCGTTAATTTTATTTGCGAAATCGTTTATTTCATTTGATGTATAATTAACGCTCGTATATTTTTTAACGTAAAAAGCAGGACAAATCCGCCAAAAATCGTCATTTGACAGGACAATGCTACTAAAAGAAGCAGAACAGAAAGAAGGACAACCAGAAACACAAATGCATCTGTAATATTTGCGTACCACTTTCGAATTTGTCAGCAGTAAATGTGGATATTTTGTCAAGCTTAAACGCTTGTTTCAGTGTAGTTCGATCAGATGAGAATTTTATTTAATGTTCTCACTTCTTTGATGATCACTTGAACATCATAAGGCCTATGCATGCCCTCAATAGGGTTTTCAGCATGCCTTCAAGAGGAACTACTTACAATGGGTGTAATGATTTTTTACGAAACAAAACAATTGCGTATGTTCTGCAAACATGTTTGTCCTTCAGATTCCTTAACTGTAATTTTTCGGATCAGAAATAGAGCATTTTAGACGCATTCCTTGTGAAAAAATATGCATTTTCATCACCGGCGTCGTTGTCGGCAGCTTCCTTCCACTTTTCACAGTAGATCAACTTAAATTCGAACGGTCTCTCCACAGAAGAGTTATCGTTTCAACATGTGTGGTTTATTTTCACAATTGCGTGATTTCAAATATTGGGTCAGTGCTGATTAAATTGGAGGATCGACTGGGGCAAAGACAAATCTGGATAATTATCCTGGCGTATCCCATCCCATTTTGCTGAAATATTTTTTCTCGAATTGCAATGGTGTGTTGTGCGAAGGGCAATTTGCATTCCGATAAATATTGAAGGGAAGGTTGTCAATCGCCCATTCCTCCCCTCCCCCCCCCCCCATCTTACCAACTTATGCCCACTTATTCCAACCAAACCCCACACAAATATTGGTTTGTCGACGCAACGGAACGGAAGAATGGTGGGGGGATTAAATACAAGTCGTAGGTATGCCCGAAAAAACGTTTAGCCCAAGGGGAGCGAAGGGTATCCAAATTTCAGCCGCGTCCGAAACTAGCCTCGGTCTCGTTTGGATTTAAATTTTTGAATTTCTCACCGAATTAAAATCACGCTATTGTGGATACGTACCGGAAAAGGATAGAAAATGAATTTTTATTTATATTAATTTTTATCTCAAATCGTAAATTTTTTTGTTAATATTTTGTGTCCCTCTTATTGGGCATGCCCATCTGGGTATCGTATCTTTACAGTGGTTGCAAACTCAGCAATTGCTATAGGCAAAATAGTTTTCAGCTTCAAGCATAAGTGGGGTCCTTAGAATAAATTTTTTAAAAGTTAATTAGTGGAGAATCATAGTAAATCGATGATTCCTCGTGTGATTTCCAGCAAAAAAAAAAGGTTTACGAACATCACCCGGATGTTTAACCCTTCGGTTGTTACAGGCTTTAAAGATTAGTTGTAAGACATGCCTAAAATTACAAAATTTTGAAGCACTGGAAAATTTGTGTGCTACAATCAGAAAAAAATTGTTGTAAAATAAAAAAAAAAGATGATATGAATCCATCCTTTTCAAATATGATTTGGCCCCATCTACTTTTAATTTTTAATTCAAAATTAACTACTTCAATGCAATAGTGAAAAAATAGATACAATCAACTTTTTTTTTTAAATTGGTACATGTCAAATCAAAATGAAAATCATTTAACTTCAAAAATATTTCAAAACGAAATGGATTAGACTGCATTTAAAAACAAAGTTGAGTTCGCTCTGTCTGATATATTTTTTTAATTGGTTTTCATGTTTTACAAATAACTAAGATTAAAATAAAGTTGTAGGTATTATGAATCGTTATTATTTTATTATTTAAATTTAATGTAATTCATATTTAATTAGATCCTTTTTTATACCGTTGTCGTTTTAATTTTAAAATTTTTGTTTAATTTTTCCTTTGAAGTTTTTTTTTCTGTGTACCTACGATAAAATTTTTTTTTTCAATATTTTAGCTAATTTCGAGATATTTAGTAGTCTTATGAAATAAATTTTTAAGAAATCTTTAAAGGCATGTGACAGGTAAAGGATCAAGAATCCAAATTTTTTACTAAAACCCCCTAAAGTACTCGGAATCTAATGGCGAATATTTGCTTGAGTCAGCTCAGTGTTCTTTTTGTTTTTTTTTTCAAAAGTTTGATTAGTTCCGGGAAAAATCTTAGGGAATTTACACTTTGGACGAGTTTAAAATACGTCTGCTACACTATGTACTGTGAAGTAGAAAGCTGTCTTGCTGGAATGTGTATTTTAAAAGTTTAAACAGCAGATTTTGGAAAATTTATTGTCTCGTGGAACGTGACTCTTTTCGTGAACCAAGCAATACACAAATCAAAGACCAATTGAATTTATGCATATTTGTTAAAATATCGTAAAATATTATTATTGGACGTTTATGGCAAACGAAAGCTTTCCTTCCTGAACACGATTGAATTACGTACAAAATATCTGGTAAAGCCTGAATAAGCCTTGCTGTTTTCAATAATGTACTTTCAAGGAGGAAAAGGAGTTTATGTTTCATTAAAAGTATACATACGGCATCGCCAAATGCAATCAATGCGGAAATAATTCCGGAAAAAATGCAACACTTCTGTAGCTATAGTGATTTTGATTGGTTTAACACATACATATAAAGAATTTGTTAAACCAAAGCGTCAAAGAAATATATTTTCGCTGTAGTTCATAAACATAATTTTCCCAAAAAAAGCTTTTCTTGTGTGCTTTCGCATACCCGCACTTCCCTAAAAAAACCTAATTAGTAATTACAAGTACGATCCAACTTATTTTAATCGTTTGATGGTCGTTATAAACTCCAAGGATTTCGAGGGCTATAACAAGTGTTTATGGTATAGGCAATATGCGCCGCTCTTAACACTCAAACTACCATATCACTACTCAATACAAAAACAAACAAAAAGCAACAAATACATAAGAAAATCTATAATGACGATGATGCACCACCGCCTATAAATGCACTTCTAAAATGCAACAACAAGTGCAGTTCGTAAATAGAAAAATAAAACTACAAAAAAAAAATCGCCAGCATTGCACAAAAACGGGCCGAGGTCAAGCGCAGAAAACTTTAAAAGCGTGCGCGCACGTTTGTTTGAGAGAGTATGTATATTGTATGGCAACGCATACAAAGAACATGGAAGCGCATCACGCGAATTCTTTTCGCACATAGTAGTGCAAAACTTTTAGTTGAACTTGGTCGTTTCGACGATAGATAGATTGCATATTGCTGCAACTCTATGATATGATAGTCTACCTAATCCCAGCTGCAACTAATGATGTGATTATGACGTGACCAGACCAATATGCCTTCTTTTTTCAATGTATCAAAAAGACGCAGGAAGACAGTAAAGACGTCATTTCAAATATTCGAGCGAAATAGCCAACTATGCCCATATAATAGCCGGATTTAATTCATTTTCACCGAAATACCGGATTCCTAAGGATTGGATGCTTCGAGCATCACCAAACATTCTCTAATGTTATGATCAGGTGAATATGGGAGCCAATTTCAAAATACTCGATATTATGGCATCAACATTCCACATTTCATAACGCTGCCATGAATAGGAATCAGAGCTTTGCACAGGTGGAAAGTCTACGTTTATAGTTTAAAGAGGTTGCTTAAAACCGGATAATTCTTTTAAAGTACGCCTTTATAGCACTTACACTCATGGTCGAAATTGAGCCCAAAAGTTGCATAGTAGGAAATCAAGCTCCCCATACCATAATTGCCCCTTCTGGCTACGGAATATATGGAGACTCTCCAAGTGTTCCTGATTGTTCCACAGATCGGGCAATTAATAACCGCACTAATCTGAACCAAACCTTCTAATTTTTTTTTTGTTTAAAAATAGTAAGAGTCTCAGTTCTTATTTCCACGTCGCACGGTAACGAAAAAAGAGCAAGGGCATTTCTTTCCACTAAGCTGTGATCTTCGCTTTTTTTTTTTAATTTTGAGTTTGAGAATGTGTTTCGAAATAGCCAGTTGAACCAAATGCGAGACCTATCGCAAAATAGCTTGCCGATCCTTGAACGAGATCGCAAATACTGTACGTTCTGTTTTATTTTTCCCTCAAATCAAGTCATCTGCAAGAAAAAATTCTTATGACAGGATGGCTTCTTCCAATATTTAGTAATGTTTGAATAATACATTTAGTCCTCAACCCGTAGAGGCTTGGATGGACTCAAGATTTTTAAATTACTGTTGATTGAGCTTTTATATACGCCAATAACCTTTCTTAAAAATACTAAGGCCCGTATTTATGAACATTCCTTAGGTCAAGGAGACCTTGAGTCAAGGATGCCGAAATTCAATAAATTAAATGTCATTTCCTATACTTTTTCATAGAAATCATTTATATTCAGGAGTCAATGCATCCTTGATTTAGGGCGAAACTCAAGGAGACCTTAAGTTTTCAATAGACTTGATATATTATATTTCAAAGGAAGATGGGTAGCTACCTTGACTTCAAGTGAGGTGAGTGAGGTTGACTATAGAAAATTTCAAGGTCTCCTTGAGTTTCTCCTTAAATCAAGGATGCATTGACTCGTGAATATAAGTGATTTCTATTGAAGCATCCTTGACTCAAGGTCTCCTTGAGTTAAGGAATGTTCATAAATACGGGCCTAAAAGGAGATTGTTTGCATTTATGTGAACGAAAAATTAAATGACCTGAAATATTATTTTTATAGTGGGTTATTGATATTATAAAAAAACTACATACATAAAAAAATATCTTTAAAATAATTTAAGAAATTTTTTTTTTATTTAAAATTAAAAATTTCGAATTGTGATGGGTTTTTGAAATTTTAAATGATTATAGTGTTGACTAAAATTAAAAAATAAGTTTAAGCCCATTACCTTAGTAGTTTTTTTTAATTCTTACTTTAAATGGCAAAATTCTAGGTTATTTCAAAAAGAACTAAAAATGCATATATCTCAGTGACCATTGAAAATCGGCCTAACATTTATGGCCTCATTTTGTTGCATTTTGACTCTATTATAACGTGTTGCAGGGAATAGGTCGACTTAACCAATAACCCTGTATATTAAAGGTAAAATAATATTTAAGTGACAAAATCTCTTTCCCTTTCAGATAAAAATACAAAGCGATGATTTAATTTAATATGTAAGTAATGATAAAGTTAATGCATTAGTGCCCCTTATTTTCAACTGTTATACACTGCTCGTCATCAGATTAGCACACCCCTTCGCATGAATAGTTTCGGCTGATTTCCAACCAAACTAAGAGAGCTCAAATTTCAAAATTATAACTGTTAATAGTCTATTCAATTCTAAATGAATTAAAACAAAAAGTATTGGGTTTTCATTTTTTAATATTGTTTTATAATTGTTTTTCGAAAAAGAACACACAAAATAGCCATTTAAAATTTGTCATCAGGATAGCACATGCAATTTCTTTTTTGGCTATCTTCCACAATTAAAGACGTAGGACCCCTAATTTTTTGTGGTTGTTTGAGTAAGATATCAACTTTAATATGAATAAGGGAAAATCATTATCTGCGGAAGAGGGATCAAAATTTAAGGCTTACAAGGAGTCGAGGCGGTCAAAAAGTGAAATTTCGAGAAAAAATTAATAAAAGTCGATAAGTTGAATCCGAATTCGTGTGTAATAAGTAGCGTCAAGACAAAAATAACAGAGGCGATAAAAATTGAGTATTTGTCAATCCCTATGAGAGAGTAATTTTGAGAGAAGCATCCAGTCCTCATGACTCGGTCGCAAGGATTAGGGTAAATTTTGACATTCATATTAAAGTCAATATCTTACTCAAAGAACCACAAAAAATTGGGGGTCCTACGTCTTTATTTGTGGAAGATAGACAAAAAAGAAATTGCATGTGCTATCCTGATGACAAATTTTAAATGGCTATTTTGTGTGTTCTTTTTCGAAAAACAATTATAAATCAATATTAAAAAATGCAAACACAATTATTTTTGTGTTAATTAACTCAGAATTGAATTGACTATTAACAGTTATAATTTTGAAATTTTAGCTTTTTTAGTTTGGATGGAAATCAGCCGAAACTATTCATGCGAAGGGGTGTGCTAATCTGATGACAAGCACTGTATTTACAGAATTTGTAATGAATCTTACCTAAATTAAATAGGACTGCGCCATTAATGAACACACTCGTATGTATGCATGTATTATGTAATTCTAATTATGTCAGTTAGGGAAATTATACAGGCAAAAACTGTAACCTGTAAATGAAAGCGAAGAAAATTGCCATGGTGTAACAGCCAAAACAAAATGCTTTTCAATACAGTGATGAGTTGTAGAAATCTTGTCATGGCATCGCATAATTTTTTAATAATTATTAATGTTAAGTGGCAATTTTTGTTAAACAATATTCATTGTCCATTAAAACAAGACCTTAAAGTTATGGACACCGCCAATACAATATTGCCCAGCGCTATCTATACAGCATACATTTTAGGTATGTATTTACTAAGTATTTTGTTTAGTAAAAAAAACCTTCCATTATTTTATTATCATATTTATCTTCACACATACAAAAAGCTGCAACGTGACAAATTGGCTATTCTTGTATTCCGCATCAACAAAAGAGGTGGAAACAAATATAGTTTAGCACTACTACTCGTATTTGCAATACATATTTTGTTTTGTGCATGTGAAGAAAAGTCAAATGAAATGAAAATTTAGTTTATATATAAAACCACCAACATTCATGCCTAGACCAATGCTAATTAGGCACGTTTCACATGCAACGCACAGTGCACTCAATATATTGAATACAAAAAGCTTTCAAAGGAAACATTTATTTGGTGCTGTTTGAATCTTATAGTTTTAACATTACTTTTTTTTATTATTTTCTTTTTCGAGAATATGTATACGCACAAGTAATTACATATGTATGTATTTAAAAATGTCAAAACACAAGTATGTAATATGCTAAAAAAAAAAAATACTAGATATGAATGAACTCACACAAAAAAATGTATACAATACAGCACCAATAACCCGGACCACGAAAATTCAAATTTTGATAATCCAGATTGATTTTTAAACTGATTTAATTAATTAATTAACTTCAAAATTATGCAATTGAAAAATTGAAGGTTTTTAAATATCGCTGAAGCGAAAGGCTCCCTAAATTTAAAGGAACGCATATTTTGAATACAAAGTTATTAATTTTTTCAAAATATTGTTAATTTAGGATTATGTTCAAAGTGGACGAAAACGAATTGATTTCGCCGTACGTTTTCAGAAATCACCGAAAAGTGTTCACTCACAGTGCACTATTTGTAATTTCATATGACAACCGACAATAATATTTTGCCTATAAATCGTTCTAAGCTTAAAAATGTGCTGATGCAGTCCTCGATAGTAATTTGCAACATATTTCGTCACTTCAAACTGACCGTCTATTCTCTTATCATGGAGAAATTAAGAACATTGGCAAACACACGAAACAGAACAATTTTTTGGGGTGTCAGTTAAAATATCGGAGTGAGCCAAAATAGCGTATTTTCAATGTGTCAATTTGTATGGGAATTGAAATGTTTGCGGACTGTTTTCATACGAAAACATGAAAATAGCCCCAAATAAAAATTTCCCTCACTTTGAACATATTATTAGATTGCCTAGATCCTGAGCCACTGAGCAGATACCATTACACATGCAACAATAAAAGTACATTTTTAGAAATATGTACATATACATATGTAGGTACATATTTCCAGATTTTCAATTTATGCGGAGAGTAAAAACTATTCCTTCCATTTAGTTACGTTAGTATATTTTAAGTATTGTAAGGTTTGTTTATCTGCGATGAACGTTAAGCGATGATTACTCTTTTGTAAGTTATCAGTCACGTAAATAATGATACTGATACAGGATTACCGTATTCCTTGAAACACGTTATACTAGGGCAAAAATGTATCAAAATTAAGATATAAACTTTGGACCGATTTTCAGTGGTTACTTTTGAAGAAAATCGCATATTCTGATACATATTTAAAAAATGCTGTTTAAAAATTGCTTAGTGATTTTTTCAAACTTATTTTTATCTTTTAGCAAACACTGTGGTTAATATTTTGTATTAATTCAAATTTTGAAATTATGAAAAGTAATCGTAACTATAAATTTAAAATTAAACGAGACCAAGGCTATTTTGGATATATTTAAATATACATACTTATCACCTTTCTATGGCTAATAGTTGCTCAGGCGTCCGTATGACTTGAGTTTAAGTTCCAAAAACATAATTTGGGTGGTTGGTTTGTATGGGTAAAGGGTATAAAAATAGTAAAAAATTAATCAATTTGTTTATTAAATCAAGCGTTAACATGAATTCAATTGATTTTAAATTATTTACTTTTAATTTTAATTTTAAATTTTGTTTTAAATTTTTTAAATCTTGAATGAAAATGTCAGCTAAGGAAAATAACCATAAATAACTCATTATTATAATTATTATTATTAATTATAATAATTGTCGAAATACGCGATTAGTTTCTAAAAACTAAAATGTTAAATTTTAATAATGCATCTCAGTAACCCTTAAACGGTGGTAAAACATTTGTGTTGTTTTTTTCCAGCATTCTCACCCTACCACAATGTTTAAGTATTCATAGAGCTACCAATAATTTGCTTCCTCGGATATGACTTCAGTAAAAATGCTGTTGGTGATTGTTAATTATTATTATACATGCATAGTAAATTTTTTCCTCAGCACAAAACAACTATACATCAAATGAAATTAACGATTTCGCAAAAAAAATAAACGCTTTAACAAATCAAAATAATCATTCAGCAAATCACTTATAATTATCAAATCGTTAATTAGTCTTGTTAAAGTGTTAATTTAATTAGCGAAATCGTTAATTTTGCACTCGTCAAAGCTTTAATAGAAATCGTTAATCTCATTTGATGTATAGTTAATTTGTGTTGTGATTTTGTCTTGAAAATTGTATCTCACAAAACAACTGTGTTGTAAAAGGTTTCCGCCAAAGAAAAAGTCGTCAGCCGCATGTAGAATTGATATAAATACAATCCCGCTAAAATACGCGCATCTTGCCTTAAGGATATGCATATTCAGAAGTGATTGAATCAGTTAATAGTTTTCACAAAACCAGTGCGGTGCGGTGGCGGTACGCGACAGAATGTATGAAACAATTTTCGCCGCTCCCGCGCTGGTTTGGTGGAAGCTAATTTCTTTCAACGCTTACTAGTGGGGAGGTTGACCATGGTGCTATTAGCTGCTATGTTCTTTTCTTAATCAGATTTCATTTTGAATCTTCCAGCCTTGTAAAAAAAAATGCGTGTTAGAAACTTGTTTTGCTTTCCTTCGTAGAGAACATTTTTTATTTTTATACAAACAAAAATTCTTTCGTAATTTTCATAAGATTGGTTTTATCCTGTTATAAACCTTATTCAAGCTCCCCACTAAATAGCGTTAAAAGAAATTAGCTTCCACGAGATCAGCGCGATTACAGGTTTTCTTCCAAAGCCGAAACCTCACCATCTCCGCGTCTAAATCTTCTGCGACATTTCTTACCACCTGGTCGGTGGATTGTCGGTGGGAGGTTGATGTACGTATTGGCAACAATCCAATTCCTACTGTTGCTAATCCTAAAATTCTCGGGCTCCATTTAGAGAGCATGATGACGTCAGCTCATCACGCAGCATTTGTTTGCAAAAAGATGCGCAGTAGGAATAAAATCCTAAAAGCACTAACTGGTAGCACCTGGGGCAAGGATAAAGAAACCATGCTAGTCACGTACAAAGCGGTGGGTCGAGCAGCTGCTGATTATGCAGCCCCAGTTTGGTAACATAGTCTATGTGATACAAACTGGACCAAAATTCAGGTCTGCCAAAATGCTGCTCTACGCACAGCCACAGGTTGCCTCTTGATGTCTGCCCAGGATCACTTACATCAAGAGACAAAATTGATGCCAATACGTGACCACAATCTCCTACTGTCCAAACAATATCTTGTTGGTTGCTACCGTGAGAATCATCCCAACAACAGTCTCATGGACCGAATTCCTCCACCACGACATGTCAGGCGTGATTTGCGAGACCTAGAGAGAGAGGTCCAGGGATACAAGAGGGACCCTTACGACGATGATGCATACCGAGCTGCCATCGCTGAGATTCACACTGCAGAAGTGAGTCGGTCTATTGCGAGATTAGATGCGAATAGAGTCCTCTCAGTGCGCCCTCCACCCATTTCGTCTGAGGAGATTAGGCTCCCGAGAGCCACCAGAGTGACATTAGCTCAACTTCGGTCGGGCTTTTGTTCACGCCTCAATTCGTACCTTTCTCGCATTAACCCGGACATTAAAAACATCTTTCCAAACTGCGCTGGCGCTCCACATGATGTGGGTCACTTGTTTCAATGCCCAGCTGCGCCCACTGACTTAACCCCTACCTCACTGTGGGAAAACCCTATCGCAGCAGCTATGTTTTTGTCCCTTGACGTCACGGACGAAAGCATCGACGAACCATAACTCGAATCCACATAGATGCACAGCGGTTTCATACCTTTCTGCACCGCTAAAAGAAGAAGATCAGCGCGGGAGCGGCACGCGGTATACCACAACACATAATATTCACTGCCCTATTATCACGCATTTGTTTGAGAATAATAATAAAATTAATGACTTTGTAACCTTTGTCTCCTTGGAAACCTTAGTAACCTTGGCCCCCTTGGTAACCTCTGTAACCTTGGTCGCCCTGCTAACCTTAGTAACCATAGTGCACTCAGAACCTTGGAAGCCCTTAGCAACCTTGGCAACCTTGATAGCCTTGGTAGCCCTGGTAACCTCGGAAACCTTGGTGTCTTTATATGTATGTGATTTCCATTACATCCATATTTGCTCAATAACAATTGGGCCTAAGTCAACACCAAACGGTTAAGACACGATTCCCGTTATTGCAGACCCAAGACTGTCCTTACATCCAGGTTCCATTTATCTCCCTTTTAAAATACCCATATCTACTACCTTTCTTGAGCTTCATCGTCGTTGCGTTACGCTCGTTAGTTACGTTAATAAAATGTATACCAGACCTCCAGACAAAAGACTTATACATGTCAAAAATCCATTTATTCTTTATCGACGGTCCCGAAAACCTGCCTTTACAATGATAAAGTGGTCTCATGACCAGGAATCAGAGATAGCCACCAGGCTCATGCCATTTGAGAGGATGGTCTTAAAATATCCCACGACCAATCATCGAAAAGCTTTAAGACTGACAGAAGAATTGGTATTGCGATGTTCAAAGGCGTCCGGCTGAGAACCCCGTTAAGAAGGCGAAATCAAGTTCCACTTGATCAACCTAAGGCCAGAGGCGAGTCAAAGAGGTGTATCAAATAAAAAAGCAACAACAACGGATTGGTCTCGGCGATGACACGATCCAATTATTAGCCCTAGAACGGCCGATGTGGCTACACCGCAGACCGAAGGACGCGGTGCCATGGAGCAGTATAAATAACGAGGCTAAGAAGAAGACAAACTGTTAAAAATAACAACTAAAAGGAATGGAAATATAGGTGTACCTAAATGACACGTGAAGTTCGCCGAAACTTAGCACGTGGTTCGGCGAACCCCGCCTTTCAGTGCATTAAATTCACCGAGCCACGCAAACGACAACAGAATTTAACTAACGTTTTTTCATAGGCTTACATAGAATTCATGAATTGAAATTGTGTGAAAATGCTTTCGAAAATAACATTATCACATTACCGCACTTTCCCAGTAATTAAACTTAACTCAAAAAATTATTGATCCAATCAAAATGCGTGGTTCCACAGAGCTTTCTTGAGCTGTTCAGTCTCGGTGCTGTCCAAGAGTTGTTACAAACAAAAAACTGTCGAAACTTTGCAACTAATCTCCAGAAAGTCAATTATGCAAAACTAGTACAAAGTACCCAAGTACAACCGATTAATAAAAAAATTTGTTCACTGATTTCCTCAAGCCTATCAGTCAGGACTTTTGCAACAACCATGTAACAGTTTGCTTGGTTGCGATTGACATGGAGAAAATGTTTGCTAAATCGTTTAAGAGAGTGGAATCCATTGCGTAAAATTTAGGTTCGTAAAACCATTCTCATTAAAATTAATAAAGAATCTTACCGAAAAAAATATTCTCCACTTGAATCGTCCAATTCTTGCCAAAAACTTCACTTAACACTTTAAACTGTTTCAGAACAAAAGAACACTCAAACAGAAGATAGCCACATTATCTTGTTATTTCCGTTCTAAGTAACACAATCTTCTCTTACGTATTTTTCGTCCATTGAAATTTCACTTTTCTTGCATTTTTCCGCAACACAAGAGACGAAAAATCACCGCACGAAACCAACAAAGCAGATATCAGCAGGAGCAATAACCAACCGACGAGTACATCACATCACAGCCCGCCACTTGAATAGAAGACTCAGCGGTCGCGACAGTTTCAATCATAGGAAGCCCGCAACTAAACGTAATGAAATGATTCGGTGTCGGTTGAATGAACTCTGCAACAACTCAGCATGTTCCACAATGGTCGAAGAACGGCGAAGAGCAAATAATATGGCACACACGACGAAGCGCAATCATATGGGTCGGCCAGCCAACAAAGCGCGAGCCAACAGCACACGTTTAACTTCTTCGTCTTCGTGAGTTCTTGATACCACCACACTGTCCCCGCACCGAGAACGAAACCTTTCTTTATTAACTAGAGCACGCCATGCAACACAGAAGTGGCGAACATGGATTCAACATTGGAGTCGAGAAGACCATAGAGCACAGCACTCTCACTTGCGGCCGTTATTATCATATTTTTGTCGAGTAGCGACAACCTCACTAAATGAGACATCTTCAGAACATAACATCTTCCATCGAGGCTACGGCTGGCCATGAAGATTGAACGACGCAGAATACGAAACCTCGCGTGGTCGATCGACAATTCTGATTACGGAATTTATGTCTGTGTCTGATAAACAACGAGCTAAGTGAATTGCTCTTCCGCTTAGCCGCGGTGGGTGATCTGAAGATGCATCTTTTAGCAAAAAGGTAAGATCGAGCATGCTCATAATGGGGAATGCATGCAGTAGAACAATCTTCCTTATCAGATGAAGTTTTTCGTTTTCATTTTCATGTTCAATCTAATCTAGATCAACGGGGGGAAAAGGTTCTTATGCACTGACGTTGCATAACACTTTTCCTCGTCTGCATGCGACGACGCAATCAAGCAATCAAACGGTTCTTTAAACGAAAGTAAAAGAAAATGCCATCACATACAAAAGCGACTAAAACGCAACACTGAAGAACGCGACATTCCATGCCATAAGCTATACACTGCGTCGGCTACACCCAAGAAAGAAGAAAATAAAAAAGTGGCTAAGATAAGAATTGTGGAGCGAAAAAGTACCATGCGTCAACGATCGTGGACGTGGACTCTATGGTTGTCGAAGCCAGAAGAAAGAAGGCCGATTCCACCCCGCACCATCTATTCCAATTCTGTTGGGTTGGCCATTGCCATTTAGTCAAATCAACCCACAGAACAACAAACTGCTGATGATGAAGCTAGCGAAAAGTGGGCTACTTCTATACCCGTACGTATAATAGTAACGAAACCGGTCGTAGACGAAAGTAAAAGTGGTCACATCTTGAGCGATACTTGCAAGAGTCACGTCCCGATCCCGGCAATGAAGAACGAAGAACCTATCTCGCACACCTATAGAAGACAACGTAGATATCGTGGAAGCAGAAGACTGCTGGGCTTCGCGGCCACACGGAAGTTCTTAACTGCGCTAAATTCTTGCATGGACAGTCTGAAGCGTCTAACGGGTTCACGCGTAATTTCATTTTCATTTGGAACTCTTTGATGACCATATGGTATAGTGGGTTTCTTTAATGAATGCGAAGCATTAGAAAGAATATACAGAAAAATGCTAATGAGCACGGTGAATTGTGTTTTATATTCTGGCTTGGTCGCTGGTTGGTATTCATTATTCAATGCATTAAATGGTCAATAAATTTCTATTGATGCACAAGAGCGACTTTTAGTTTGGACAAATTATCAAGCGGATTTGCGAAGAATTACGAGTTCTAGTGTTGATAAATAATAATTTGCATAATTAATTTTTAGATATCATACAAGACGTATCATTATTTTCTGGGCTTAGGTAATAAGTTAAAAACTCGATTTTATTTTATTTTATATGAACTAAAATTTTTGGACTCTGGGTCTGGATACTAAGACTTCCCAAAAAGCAGTACAATAGACATAATTCCTGAGGCCCTTTTCGGGACAAATTTAAATTATTTTGTTCATCATTTGTGAAGGCAAATTTTTAGTATCACCACCTAATCCAATTTTGATGGATTTCTTTCATTCATGTTCATTGGTTTTACTGTACGGATGATGAGTTGTTTTTAACTACAAAAGATTGGAAGAATTCAGAAGATTGATATCAAATTTAAAATCAATGAAAATAAGTTTTGTCCACTTTTTTTCAGAAAATTTAGTGTACAATCAAAGATTTAAATATTAATTAAATACTTATGCCGCAACAGAATTACGTACCTAACTGTTCTCTTCTTTAGAGAATGAGGGCCCGAAATCGGACAGGAAAAATATTGAGCATATTTATTGCAGTATGTACTTTGATTTCCTTGTAAGAATAAGAAATTTACCATTATGAGCTCTAATTAAACAAAATCAGTGTCTGGGCTCGACAGTACCAGATGTCAAGAAACATATTCCGACTAGTACATTTTGTGAAAACAACGGTATGCTATGAAAAATTGCACATCAAAAATAAGCGTGGATACAATCAGCGCCCGCTCTAAGGGGGGGGGGGGCAAGCCGGGCGGTCGCCCGGGGCGCCAAATTTTTGGGGCGGCTGTTTAGCTAGCTAGAAAATATGTGAAAACCAGGAAGGAAAGATTTAATATCAATTTTCATTCTGTAGTAAACCGTAGACAGGCGAAAAAAATGCCGCAAGGCAGGAAACAAATTATTGACACCCACAAAAAGAATTTCACAACCGCAGACGCCAATTTTTTTTTAGAGAGACTTTTCTTTGGGTAAAGAAAACGTATTGCTTACTTAATTTATTAACTGGATCATTTGTTCGCTTCCGAAAATTGTGTTTTAAAGAGGCAAAGTCCTTGCTTATCTTTAAAGAACCCACGATTGACACAAGGCGCTGAATTTTGGAATCCTTAAATGCTAAAAAAAGTAAAAGTTGCCTTAATTTTGCTGGCACCCGGTCTTCTTCCAAAAAGAAAACTGAGACAATTCGCTCAGTTATCAACTAATAAACTATTAAAATTGTTGTTTATTCTGTTACCAGAGAAATTAATGAATAGTACTAAACACTCAGCATATAAAAAGGCATTTTAAAAAACTCTCCTGTCAGAAATTCCATGGCCAAAGGCACCATTTAAACTCCTTTTTCTCGATAACTTTCATCCACCTTACACAGCAGTTAATCTTCAATTCGCCCGATATCTTCATTGATGCATTGATTCATCTAGCATTCAGAGCCCGAAAATCGATCTTGAAGTTCGCCATCAAATCATCAAAATCCATTGTGAAATTGCAATTTTGTGTATCTATGAATATCTTTTCAACCGCTAAAGCAAATTTACCCAAATTTTCAGGACATCTCACTCACTAAGTTAGAAGTAAAAATAAATACCGCAAATCATATAAGTCTGCATGAGTTGAGGTAGGGAGCGGTATGAAAACAAAAAATGTAGTATCGAATGCAAAATTTTTAGTAAATTTAAGATTTTTAAGTTTCGAAATTTTATGAGATGCTGGCATTATTGTATATAATGTAAGTAATGATATAACCTCAATATTTTACCGTTATCATTTATTATCAAATTATAGAAAGTATATTTTTCTACAGAATTTTAAAAAATGAAATTCATTTAGAATTTTCCATAGAAAAAATCATGAAAGGCAATTTTGTTGTTTTATAATCTTTTGGGTGCTAGATATCAAGCTAGTTCAACTATTAATTTTTATTTGAAAAAGGACACAAAAATATCGTTACCGCGGAACGGTCATGTGCGATATCATATCAAAGGAGACGTCGAGGACATTCGAATCCGTTAATACATCTCATTCTTACGCGTATAAAAGATTAACTCATTGCCGGACACAACGCCAAAATTTGACACGATTTGTATGTCAAATGCTCAAAATTGGACGTCTATAGACGTTCTGTCCGGGAAAGGGTTAATTTCAGAGTCACTCATAATAACCATGTTTGTATTTGCAAAGCCATAATTTGACAAAAATACTAGTTGCTTAACTTCTTAGAATGTAAAGTAACTAAGGGCGGAATTCATAGTCGTTACTTAAGGAATAAGGATTCCCTTAAGGAATAAGTATAAGAGAATGCAAAACGTCACTTATAAAGGCATTGCCGCATTCAACTTCAACAACAGAAGGATATGAAAAATTTTAATTTGGCTAAAGTGGAAGCTAGAAAATAGGAGTTTTTAAAAAAAGTCGTGCTTTTTTACAAGAATCACAAAAAAGGCAATTACTCCTTAACGGTAAAAGCTAGAGAAATAATTTTTGCGACATTTTTCCAAAAACATCCTGTAGAGTCTACCATTTATCTATGGCTATCCAGTTGCGGGACACCCTGTACATTGCGTACTCGATAATCCGAAGCCTCGAAACCTCGAATTTCCAGTAATCCGGATAACCTCAAAGATTGCATTGTACACACATTGTAGTCCGAATTTCAAGAGGTTCTCTAATCCGAATCTGACTTTTTTCTCAAAATTATATATATGATATTATTGTCCAAAATGAAAACAACATTTTTCTTTGTTCTTGGAAACAACAAAATCTAGAATAACAGAGTGAAATTCTTTGAAAATAGAAAACAGATTCTACGAACAATTTGATAATTCGTCCATTTCCTCGAAATTTAGAGCAAATTAGTCCGAATTCCTCTGTAGTCCGGATCGACCCCGGTTTTCATTAGTCCGGATTATCGAGTACGCACTGTATTTTATTTAAAAAAATATATAAAAAATATCTAGTAGTATCAAAATTGAATTTTATTTCTTAAGTATTGATGACTTTAAATCGGAAAATTAATAAGGATTCCCTTAAGGGTTCCCTTAAGTAAAAGTGGGGACTATGAATTCCGCCCTAAGACTTCTATAATACATTTTGCGTTTTGAAAAATGATTTTCGATTTTCGAATGCCAGTCATGGTGGCAATGTCGGTAAAAACGGTCACACAATGCAGATTTTTATACATATTTATCTGTCTAAGAAAGTTGAGCCAAAATATGGCCATCGATCGGAAAAAATCTAACATCGCTGGTTTTTTTGCAGAATGGTTGCTGATGGTCCCCAGATTATGGGAAAAAAAGTCCCAACCGATTGGAGGTCAGAAACCTTAAAAAAAAGGGGAACGGGTTTTTTTTTGTTTTTTTTTTGCGATTATTTAAAAAACGTCAAAAGATACAGAAAAATGGTATGAGAAAAAAAAATACATACAATTATCTTTGCAATAATATACATAACACATTAGAATTTTATTGAATATTTCGGCGTTAGACTTAAACATAAATTAAAATATTTTCATTTTAGATCTTTTTTAAAAGCTTTTGAAAGAATGCTAATTCACCCGTAAAATTGTGTACAAGCATTCACAAGAAGTTCATTGGGGGAAACATTGAGTCGCTCTGGTCAAGGCCTCCAATATCCCCACATAGTAAAACGGCATGTCCACAAGTCCCCACAAAATTCGAGCAGAGTGCTAACTTTTGGTTTATTGCGATTGGAGCTCCTAGTCACCCGACCCACCAATGTTTCATTTTTTTAATAAAAACTTTCAACGTTGGTTCGGTGAAAAATACCACCAGTTGCGTTTTCTTCATCATCCCGACTAGTTTTGAGTAACGAACTATATTGAAAAAAATACACCTACCCAGTTAATTTTCACTACCACTACCCTGCCCGGGATAAAGTTTAGGGTAATGAAATGTAGAAGGCTAATGAAGAGGAAAAAATGCGGCAATTTCGTTTTCTAAGTTTGAGTACCTTTAAAAAATTAAATTCAAAACAAAACAGCGAATGTTTTTATTGAGGTATTTAGATTTTTCAGATATATCATTGTCTTCAATGAAATCAACCAAATCTCAAAAATAAGCCGACGAGAGTGAGGCAAAAATGTAGAACAGTTGTCAGTTGTTTGAGCAAAGTTACCGGGGAACTTTTTTTCTTTTGAGTCACGCATTAACCGCGATGGCAAAAAACGCGCTTATTTTCATAAGTTCTTTTCGACTTTGTGGATAATTTCCATATTTACTGGAAGTCCCATCATTTCCTTTGATAAAAAATGAAATAAAGCGGTACATTATACGATGCATTTTGAATTTAATTACATTTATTCAATTTTTTATCAAAGGAAATTATGGTCCCCGAACAAGTTGCAGCTAGCTGTTTCAATTATTTCAAATATTTGTATTGACATTGACACCTTTTTAGAAAGCTGACAATACGCGTATGTTTTTCCAGTGGTCTGCAGACTCCATGTCATATAATTTTTTTGAGTAATACTACATTAAAAAATATCTTTAAAAAAATTTAAGAGAATTTTTTTTTATTTAAAATTAAAAATTTCGAATTGTGATGGGTTTTTGAAATTTTAAATGATTAAGAAATGTCTGCTATAGTGTTGAATAAAATCCAAAAATAAGTTTAAGCCCATTACCTTAGTAGTTTTTTTTTAATTCTTACTTTAAATGGCAAAATTCTAGGTTATTTCAAAAAAACCTAAAAATTCATATACATATCTCAGTGACCATGAAAATCGGCCTAACATTTATGGCCTCATTTGGTTGCATTTTGACCCTATTATAACGTGTTGCAGGGAATAGGTCGACTTAATCAATAACCCTGTATAATATGCGAATAAAATATTATTGATTCGAACTAGAATATAGCGATATTTTGGTGTCCCCAAATGCCAAAAAATATTTAAACCCATTTCAATGACTTCTTCTAATCCGTCCCTATCGTTTGAAACCCATCTTGGCTATCCACAACCAATTTTCTAAAATGTCCTTTTCAGGAGAGAAGATCCTTTCCGAAGATTTAAAAAATGTACAATTAGTATTTCGGAGCACTTGTCTCACCAAGTCTTGAATTTTCATATCCATATTGCTCATATTGGACTTTTTTTTTTTGGAAAAAGGACCTTTTGTCCTTACGGGTTTCCCTGGGATTAGTATCTACTTTTAGATATAAAGTGTCCTGCTGATAAATAACTACTTATGTTTTATTAAAATTAGCACCCGAAGAGAATGCAGGCAAGCAATTGAAAGAAATTGCATCGTTATCTTTACAGGATGATTTACTGTTATTCCAGTCACTGGCCAACATTGCAATCTCTGAAACACTTTTGTGGTCACCAATAGATCCTGCATATCAACAATCAAAAAATATAGCAAAGAATGTGCTGAAGATATGCTCGAACTTGTCGAAAAATTAATTTAAATTGATTTACATTTGGATTTACTGTTATATTACCCGCTAATTACATTTCCGGTAACAGTATCCAAGTCAGGATCATCGAAAGTATATAGATACCAAGTTTCATAAAAATCAGATCACGACAAATCAATTAAACACAACGCACCGACTTGATTTCTTTATCGGCCGTTTACTCGCTTGTTTGTTTTTACCACATAGCCCCCTTTTAACTTTCCCGGTCACATATATTTAAAGGGCAAACTATGGGGCTTCGCCCCCTGCTCGCTACGCTCGCCAACCCCCGAGGCCGAAGCTAATTTCGGGCGTGGTCGAAATTTGGATACCCTTCGCTTTCCTTGGGCTAAAAGTTTTTTTCGGGCGTACCTTTGACTTGTATTTAATCCCCCTCCTCATTCCTTTTTTTCCGTCTTGACAAAAGTTTTCGGCTTGGTTGAAATAAGTTGGCAAATCAAAATATTTACTCGGAAATTTTATTGGGGTTGCGGAAGCATGACCACAGTATGATTCCATTCGTTTTGAACTTATTTGTTGCTTTGGTAAAGACACATTAATTCAAGGTTTTGTGAAATTGGTGCAAAAAATGTTTCTTAGAAGAACCAGAATGGGGGGTTGAGTTTGTATGGCCACCCCATGACCCCATGATCAGATTTGATCAATTCTTAGATATGTTTTGCGTCATCAAGAGAAACACGTTTGTGTGTAATTTGGTTGAAATAGGTGCACAAACAAAAAAGTGTTTCTTAGAAGAACCTAATTTGGGGGGTTAGGTTTGTATGGCAGCCCCATGACCCCATTATCCGATTTGATCCATTCTTATATATGTTTTATGTTATCAAGAGAAACACATTTGTGTGAAATTTGGTTGAAATTGGTGCACAAATAAAAAAGTTTTTCCTAGAAGAACATAAAATAGGGGGGGGTAGGTTTGTATGGCAGCCCCATGACCCAGTGATCCAATTTCGGTGATTCAAACATACAAACAGCCTGCAACAATAATAAGCACGTGTGCAAAATTTCAACTCCGTAGCTTTTATAGTAGGTGAGAAAAACGCGCTGCAACAGCGGTCGGAGATGCTTCCTTCAATGCGTTACAAACTTCATGACAAAGTTAATATATCCTTTCACTCTATGACCGAAGGGCATAAAAAAGGATTGAGTTGTAATTAGCTTAATCGTATGAAATCTTATTTTCGTTGTTTCGGTCTGCTAATTTTCTCCCAAAATCAAGGAACCATTCCTAACAATCCTTAGAGATTTCATGTACATATTTGTCTATTTTTATTGAGCTATCTTTGGATGCTCTTTTTTTAAGACTTTGTTTAATTATTGGGATAAAATCATTTTTACGGAGTGTAATGAATTCTCAAGTGTACTCAAGTATACACTTGCTGTAATTCAAACTCTATGGAACAAACCTTTCTTCTACATTGGAAAGTTAAAAAAAACGTTTATTCTTAAAATGGTCATCCATGCTAATCCAGATCTTAAATGCTTCATACTTTTCCTGTTTCCTAAATAAAAGCTACGCCGTTTATTAATTGTCTGTGACTATGAAATTAAATCTAGGTGACATTTTATATGAAACAGCTTTTTTCGCCATTTTTCCACCAGCACGACAAAGACCAAATGCAGAACTTCTTGCAAATACACATTTATGTAGATGATAAATGCTTCCACCAATTAGTTACGGTTTTTTTTTTGTGCGGATTCGAATTAAATTTGATTGTTTCGCGAAGGCCAAAATTGTCGTATCATGCTGCACTATTGTTTCGGAAATTCGCGTAAAAAAAATTGGAAGAAATCTTCAAGATCATTATCATTGTCAAATGTCATCATCTATAATACTGTATTAGAAAAACAAATATTCATCGTCAACCAGATATCGACATGATATGAACATCGTCAACATATCTGATCAAGGACGATTGAATGGTCGGTATAAATTGACGATGATGGTGGTATTATGCAACAAGAAAGATGCAAGTTTTTCTTGAGATTTGATGATATGTATTTTAGTGAATCGTTTGATATACATATAAGATCCTGATTCTATAATGCTCTTAACGTTCGGATTTTATAAGCGGAAATTAAAATGCACTTACCACCTACTGCTAGTAACATTTTAGATATGTATAAAGGAAGGATTTTTACCTGAAATTAAAGAGAAAGTTTTTGTTTTAGTTTTATAATAATAATGAAATATGTTTTACTGGATTTGCAAAAAAAAATATTTATAACTTTAGCCAAAATCATCATGATTTATCAATTCTGAATCCAAGTATATTTTTATGTTGTTTTAAGGAATAAATCATGAAGTTTGAGGCCGGATTTCTATACATATTTTGATAATTCTATCGGCTTCTTTTAAAAAGAAGATAATTTTAAAGAAACTGAAAAAATATAGCCTTAAATTCGATATTTTTGATAGTGGGAATTGTATGGTAACAATAACCACTAGCTGTTACCAACAGTATTTTTTCCTACAAAATGGAATTCATATTTAAACAAATTTTGCTTACTTTACCATCATTTTCAGATAAGAGAACTCATCTGAAAGATTTAAATACATACATAGTACATCATATTTAACAGATATCAAATACGAATGGTTCGTTTCGTGTTACTATAAAATACAAACGTCATCCATTTCTTCATTGTACACACATACTCTGGTAGATTATAATGTACATAAAATTCAAGAAAACAAAAGATAAAATTCAAGAAGGTGGATAATATTTGAAGAGCTACGTGTGCTATTGCTGCTATGTAGCCATTTAACGAAAACAGATCTTCAGCTGAATCAACAGAAAGATGGACGAGAATGAGACCATGGAATTAATCCTACCTTCTTCTGTCCCATACCGTGCAATGCAAAAACCGAAAAAAAAAAAGAAAAAAGTTAAAACACACACTGTCGAAATGCAAAGTCTTCGGATATATGAGACAGTTCTTTAACCATTATATTCTTTTATTAATTTAGTAGCATATGTTACAGTTGTAAAAAAGAGTTGCCAATTTTGTTACTGATTTTCAACGTCATAGGAACGCTGGCATTTTACTAATTATTATTATTTTTGCAATTAACTTAATCATTCCTTTTTTATTTTATCTATGCAGAAGACGAGAAAAACGATAAACTCATATAAGCAAAGAATGGACCTATCTTCTTATCTACATTGCCAAATTAGACCCCACCCTGCATTCGCATGTATGTATTACTGACACGTTATGCCTAATTTAAATGTTTAATTTTATTTCCAGCTTTTTTGTTCTCAATCGTGTCATGTTTGTTGTGCCTATATCCATTCTTCTTGCTTTCTCATTTAACAAATTAGCTAGATCCATTGGACCAATATTGAGTCTTAGTAGGAAAAGTCTTGAAATTTTATAACGCTATTTCAAAAACCCCTGTCGTTTTTACTACAGTCAGCACGCCTCTGCGTTACGGGCTGCCATATGACAACTGAAAATAATATTGTCAGTCATGGAAAATGACTGTGACTGATGAAAAGTGTGGGTCGACCTTTATAGAACAAATTTAGAAAATTATTTTCAGTTGTCATATGGCAGATTGTCAGTTAATTGATTAACTGACGATCTGTTAACTTATATGGAAAATGACTGTGACTGTGACTGATGTAGGTCGACATTTATAGAACATATTTAGAATAATATTTTCAATTCAGGAAATATCCAATTACACAATCATCTTTTCCAACGCAGAAAATGTAATCTGTGGTGATTTTAATTTGCCTCACTCAACATGGGATCATCTAACGTGGACTGCTCCTCAAAACTGCATCGCAAGCAACACATTAATTGAACATTTCACTTATTTAAATTTGATACAACTCAATAATATTGGTAACGTTTCTGGTCGAACTCTCGACTTAATTTTTTCATCTTTATATGATTATAAGCTTTTTAACTGCCTTAATCCAATGCTTCCATTAGATGTTTATCACCCAGCAATAGAAATTGATTTTGTCATCAAATACTGTTACATTAACGAACACAATACTATTGAACCTTCGCCTAATTTCCAAAAAGCTAATTATATTGCTTCGATAATGAATTACAAAATTATAATTGGATAGAACTACTGTGTAACAAAAATCTCGATGAAGCTTTGAATATTTTTTATAGTGTATTACACAATATTATAGATAATTATGTACCTAAAACTTCAATAAGTAACCATAATTTCCCTATTTGGTACTCTACGGAGTTAAAATCTTTAATTATTGATAAGAAGATAGCTCATAAAACCTTCAAGTCCACAGGCAATTTCAATGATTATTGTATTTTCCAAAATCTTCGCGACAAATGCAAAAAACAATTAAGGTTAGATTTAAAACGTTTTGTTTCTAAAACTGAAAGTGAAATCACATCAAATTGTAAACATTTCTGGAAGTTTATAAATTCTTTTAAGCGTGATAATTCATTACCATCAACTATGCATTTTAACGATCAATTTAGTAATATACCTGTTGAAATTGCTAATATGTTTGCAGATTATTTTTCGCAAGTTTATACAACAAATGGAAAATTATATAGCAATCCGGAGCCTTATGACACCAACTTAAGTCTTTCAAATTTTGTTGTTGATGCTGAATCGCTGACAAAAAAACTATTATCATTAGATATTTCAAAATGTTGTGGGCCAGACCAAATTCCGCCAATCTTTTTAAAAAATTGCGTAAATAGTTTAAGTTTACCCTTGCTTATAATTTTTAATAAATCCCTTGCTGACGGATCTTTTCCTGCAGTATGGAAAAACTGTTTTGTAATCCCTATTTTCAAATCCGGAGACAAATCGAACGTTTCTAATTATCGCCCTATTTGTATACAGTCAACAATTCCTAAATTACTTGAATCTCTCCTAACGGACTTTATTTCGCCTTCTATACAACAAATAATCATTCCTCAACAACATGGATTCTGCAAAGGGAAGTCCACACTGACAAATACGCTTTTATATCAAAACAAAATTTTGGAGTCTTTTGAAAATTCATTACAAGTTCATTCGATATATACAGATCTTGCTAAAGCATTTGATAAAATCAACATTGAACTATTAATTAAAAAACTCTCTGCTTTAGGATTTTGCGGCACTTTATTGAATTGGTTATCGGAATTCCTTCGTGACCGCCAATTTTGTGTTAAAGTCATGAACCAACTCTCTGACCCTGTTTATGTATCTTCTGGTGTACCCCAAGGAACTCATTTGGGTCCATGGCTCTTTAGCTTATTTATTAACGATATTCATAAAATATTTGACGACGTGGACTTCCTTCTATTTGAAGATGACTGCAAAATATTTAAATCAATATCTTGCGTTGATGATATTTATGTTTTACAAAATAATCTCCTGAAGTTTGATGATTATTGCTTTAAAAATAATTTAGAAGTTAATACAAAAAAGTGCCAGTTCATGTGTTTTAATCGAAGCAGAACATCTTATAATCCATCTTACAGCTTAAATGGAGTCCCAATAAAAGAAGTAGATTGTGTAAATGACTTAGGCATAAATTTCGATAGATCATTAAACTTCATATGTCATACAAGGGATATAATCAATGATGCTAGGCGGAGTTTGGGTTTTGTTATGCGAAATTCAAAATGTTTTTACAATGTTATTGCCATCAAAAATTTATATGTTTCGTTAGTTCGTAGTAAACTCGAATACAACTCTTTAGTATGGAATCCGTATTATAAAAACCATTCAGATGACATCGAAAGTATTCAATTCAATTTTATTCGTTTTGTCGCTTACAAAATGAAAATACATCCACAACATATTGATTATCCTGCACTATTGAATTCTCTAAATTTACAAACGCTTGAAGTCAGACGGTTATCAGCAGGGGCCCTATTTTTGTATAATTTAATTAACGGTTACATTAACTCACCCGAATTATTAGCGGAAATTTCATTTAATATTCCTATTCGTAATACACGTAGCCATCAGCTGTTTGCTCTCTCTACACATAGAACTAATTACAACCATAATGCACCGTTAGAAAGAATTAAAAGAATTGGTAATGGATTATCACAATTTATTGATTTTTTCAATTCTAATAAGGTTTTAATTAAAAACATAATTTTTCAGATACATTCTTTGCCTTAAAGCTACAATTTTAGTATTAGTATTCATATTCATTAACATTAGTATTTTTTTTTTCTTTTTATATTATTATTGAATTTTTTACCAAAAATTAAGGATAAATGATAAGTTGAATATTGTGTTCATTTGGAATATTTTGCTCATATTGCTTATGTGAAATTTTATTTTGTAAATGGACTACCAGTCCGTGAAAATGATAATAAATAAATAAATAAATTGTCATACGCGGCATCACCTTAAAACTATTAGACTAAATTTGAACGCCATTAGACCAAATTAAATTCCATATGGATTTGGCAACTCTTTTGCGCTTATCTGAAAAACTCCGCCAAATGAAACAAGAGTTCCTCAAGCAGCGGTATGTTTACATAGTTGGATTCCATGGCCATTCGCATATCAGACATTTTTGTGTCGGTTTCTATAATATATTACTAACACCATCGTCATCGTCATCGGCAATAGCAGCAGCAGCAATGCAGCTTCTTTGGAACGGAAAAAGTCCACTCCAGCGAATATTATCTGCATAGAAACGACCACATCTTCGTCATCATCCTCATCCAACATCAGCATGATTAATTTGATGACGAGAAATAAAATGCCCGGACGTGAATTATAAACTATCTAAATCCAGGCATTATACGAGTAGAACATTAGCGTATGGCAAGGCAATATGTATGATCACCGCAACCAACCAACCAATTCAACCGTCGATGACCACACCACAACACTATTATCATGGCGAGGAAGAGATAATAGAGCCGCACTGATGATGGCGATGGCGACGATAGACTATGTTGTATGTTTGGTCCATTTTGGAGTTTGAACCATAGAATCGACGGGTTGGCGACAAAATATAGTTTCAATGCACATACAACGAACAATGATGCTATTGAAGCACGCGTTACAAATTGGTAAAACTAGGGCAGAAATTATCGCTCGAATCGGTCGCTTCTTGGATTCTCCAAATAGAAAAGAGCTTGTAGCGCGTAGCGGTGTGTAAATGTGTGCGCACATAATTGTAAAATACATACTACACATTAGATCAGAAGACAATACAAGAAATAGATTCATGTTGCCCTATGTCTATCAATAGGCAACTTTTACGCGATAAATCGATAAATAATGCAAATGACAATTTAACATTTTTTTTCCTTCCAAGTCAATCGCATGTAAGATTCGTATCATTGTTTTCTGAAGAGTCAAACTCAGTGGCGTAAATAGAACTCAGGGACGTAGCCAGGATTTTGTTTCGGGAGGGGTCCAATGCTCGATCTCAGAAATTTCAGTGGACATTAATCAAAAATTCAATTTTGTTGTGGATTATGGAGACTATAGTATGTATAGCAATACTATACACCATAACTATCCATAATTATAGGAAAGCCAGATTCTCAGGCCTGGGACAACAGCAGAACGGCATTTTCATTCATATTAACAAATGTTAAATAGTCAAGTGATAAAAAAAAGTATTCGGATGTGTAGACATTATTTTGGACCTCATGGGGTCAGAAAAATATTTGTACCGAAAAGTTCGTCTCATCCTTAATGCTGAACCACCAACGAATCTGGATACTGTGTAGTGTCGGACCCAAATGTTAATTTAGATAGCTACAAACTGGATGAAGTTGACAGCAAGCGTTTCCAGTCAAATTTCTAAATTAAGGGATATCTCATGAATTTTACTGAAGGCTTAGACTGAATTATCTAGCGAGTATCATGCTGAAACCTACTGAGTTACCTACAATCTCACCGTCTTATTATCATTTTTCAGTAAGTGATGTAACATAGAGGTATAGTGAAGGAATTGCAGTAAGATACACGCTAGATTTAGGTTAAAACTTGGTTATAATTCATGAGATATCCCTTGATTTTGAAATTGGACTGGATAAAAACTTCAAGTCGTGATCGTAGCAGACAACATAGTGCAGCAATTCCCTGTCCAAGCAAATGCCTATAAAGGGCTGCCTATAACATGACTTCACAATGCTTGCCTTGCCACTCCAAGCAACGCTCAGTAAAGACATAATTTCTTTAATCAGCCGTTGCTCCATTACAGCACATGGCATGGTACTGTTCCTGCAGCGATTCCGATTGCTTTATTGCTTAATGAGACTGCCTCATAAGAGGCACGAATTTACTTACGTGGGCAATCAACATAATTAGACAATGAACTCTATGCTTCAGCTTGTGTTTTGACACCCCCTTGCAACTTGCAATTCTTGCACTGGGTGGACAAATGCGTAGTAAATACATACGCAAAAAAATCGACAATTAAATCCAAGTGATACCTACTATCATTTCATCCAAGCTCATGAAGTCGTTTGCGGAAACAGCCCTCCATTCTGCCTAGCTGAATAAAATTACTACATGGCTACCGAACAGACTTTCGCTTCGTTAGGG
The DNA here is from genome assembly GCA_949715475.1 of Microchrysa polita. Classification (NCBI taxonomy): domain Eukaryota; kingdom Metazoa; phylum Arthropoda; class Insecta; order Diptera; family Stratiomyidae; genus Microchrysa; species Microchrysa polita. The sequence goes on from OX454415.1 coordinate 17,794,812, forward strand.
AAAGTAAGGTAGTTCACATCACAGATCACGGATATAGGATTTAGCTCCTCGGATCAGAACGTTTTCATTTCAGTTTTTTTTTAAATTTCTGATCGAATTCACTTAGTCGGACAAACGAAAATTTCTTCTTGAGAAAATATCAGTAAGGTCACATATCGCACTGCACTGCACTGCGTCGGGCACCTGTCAGAAGGAAAAGAGGCGGAGGGGAATTGTGAATAAAAATCTTCAGGTTAGGTATTTGCAGACAACACAAAATTGCACCAATCGTGAAAAAAATCCTTCAGTGTACTTTATTTTTTATTATGAAATTCTGCTTCGATTTCATTATACATGAAACAGACCGATGATTACCCCAATATTTTAGAAAGAAACTTCTCTGCCTCGCTAAAGACATTATTATCAATTTCAGAAATATAGCTTGTAGCGATGAAGTGTGACAGCGAGATTTTCTCTTCCATGGAATATGGTAAGACCTTGAATGCAGTAGCAGAAATAATGCTTTTCATGCAGTAGCAGAATAAAGCTTTCAGTTTCCGCTCAATGTCTATGATAGCTCCTAAAGAGTCGAGTCCATTGGGCAACCAAAGCACACTTGGAAGTGTATGCCATAAAGGTAAATATTTTGAAGAAAGCCTTGGCTAAATATCTAAACAACAACAATCAACGATAAATGCAGCTACGCCCTTGATCACAGGAAATGTATGATAATACTATATATCGTTATAGGGTGGTTCCTTAGAATTTCCTAAACCCTGCGGCCCGGCAGAACCTTCTAGGCCCGTCACTGCCGGGCGAGGTCCAAGCAAGTGGGAACCCTAAATATATAACTGAAATTTCAAAGCCTATCCCAATTATTTCGGGAGGGTTCCGGACCCCCTGGACCCCTCCCCTGGCTACGTCCCTGAATAGAACAACAGCAAATAGGGGTATCCGGAAGCAAATTGGATACCAGCAGGAAGCGTAGTATTTGGCACATTAGATTTGATGGTACAGGGTCCCTATGGAACCGATAGCGCTATTGTTTTATAGAGTCCAATCAGTCTGGTGTTTGGTTACTGATATCTAGTGCCATCGTCGAAAAGGGGGGGGGAGTTATTTTACGAGCTATCGCCCTTAGCCCAAGATTGTAGATCACTTGAACCATCTTGCTTTTTGCTCTAACGGTTAGAGTTAACCGAACTTCAAAATCGATTGAAATTGTGATCAATTGGATACGACTAACTACTGTAACAAAAACCTTGGTACATACGTGAAAATGAACGCTGAAATTTGGATACCCTTCGCTCCCCTCGGGCTAAAAGTTTTTTTCGGGCGTACGTACTCTCTTCTTCTTCCTTGCCTCGTTCTTTATACCGCTCCCATGGAGCGGTTGCGCGTTGCTCGACCCGCGGTGTAGGTACATCGCCCGTTTTGGCGATAATATCTCAGCATATTTCTACAGGCAGCTCTATCTTGGATCGTGTCATCGCCGAGACCGAGACCAATGCTTTGTTGTTGTTTTTTCATTTGACACATTCAGGTGTTCTTTGGCCTGCCTCTGGGCTTAGATCCATTAAGTGGAACTTTCTTTGATATCCCCTTCTTTGCGGGGCTCTCAGGCGGACGCCTTTGAACATCGCAATACCAATTTTTTCGCCAGCCTTAGAGCTTTTCGATTATTGGTCGTGGAATATTTTAACACCATCCTATCTAATGGCATGAGCCTGGTGGCCATCTCTGATTCCTGGTCATGAGACCACTTTAGTACTAGGCCCCATAAAGGTATTTTGTGTTTGAATATTTTATGATCGGGTTTTGTTTTAAATTGGGGTTTTGGGTTTGAGGATTTCGCGCATCATATACATATCAATATCACTATGTAACCCATCTTAAAAAGTCTTTGTTTCTCTAAAAAATATCGAACTCGATTTTGCTGGAATATAGCCAATCCAGCAAAACTTTTGCTCCGATGCTAATGCATACAGGGTGTTCCATAAGTTCCATAAGTCCAACATCAAGCCGCAAGTAGATAATAGCGCACATGGTGGCCGCTGCGAAAAAAATATCCAAAAATGTGCAGTCATCTATTTTTACAGTACGCAATATAAAGATAGTCGAAAAAAACGAACGTTTGAAAAAAGTCGACTTTTTTAGTTTTTATCAGAGATGGGTATTTAAATCAAAGATCTAAACGAGTACATCTCATATCAGTTAAAATTTTCCAGTTTCGAGTAACGGTAAAAAAGTTATTGGCGTTTAAAGTTAAACTTCCTTTTCGAGCTCCGTTTTTCTAAACCGTTATAGGGATCGATATGAAACTTTGCACAAAGATTGGTCAGTATGGCCTTATATACGTTAAATATAAAGACTGTTGATTTTAGCTAAGGAAAAGTAAATAACAGTAAATTTGTAAAATTTAAATTTGTTCATGTGTAGCCCCTCTTAGGTTTCCAAATATGAAAATTCTGCTATGGGTTTTTAGAAAATTACACAGGGAATATATTTTTGAAGTTTGTAGGACCAAGTTAACTGGGTGTCCCGGAAAAGCTGCAAAAGTATACTTGTTCAATACTCATAGGAAAGCTTGCGTGGGCTCTTATGTCAGGGGACACAATGGAATCATTTCATATAAGTTGGTTTTCCTTGATTTAAAAAACAGTAACAGTAGATTTACAGCTAATAATTCAGTTCATATATAATGCCAAGCCATCCTGAGTTTGCCTGAGTTTCTTTTTGCTCAAAGGCCATCAGAAATCTGAAATCGAAAAATCCTGTAGATTTGCCTTGGAATACTTTTATACAGACTGGGTAAATAGTAAATCTATTTTTGGATTGGTCTAATTAAAGGTGGAACGCGTTTATTTAGACCAATCCAAAAATAGATTTACAGGAAGCATTTCATTAATGTTGTGCACAATTCTTATCTATTGCTTATGAAATATATATACAACAAATATTCACTATGCATCAAAATTCTAAAAAACCCTCGTATAGCGGGCGCAGCCCTCTGTACGCCGGTCTTTTTTAGTATAGTGTTGTCCTGCCGATCGGCGGCATTTGGCTCATGGCTTTTAAAACACTCGCATTTCACGGTTTTTACCCTTCGTAACCCGTAATAAATCGTCAGCCAATCTAGCCCTAGAATTTACATGGTTTGATTTGAACGGGTAGTTTGCTGGTCACCTATGATAGAATTCTAAATGATTGGATCCAACTATGAGTTCATATTGAAAAAAAAATAATATTTCCATGATTCAACGCCACTGAATCTTTCAAAGCTTCACTTACATTTTTTATTCAATATTCAATGTTCCAAATGTAAATTAAGAAGAAGGAAAAAATCGTTTAATGTACGAGTAATATAGCCACTGTCATCGTATAGGCCATCTTCAATTTCTTCATGGTCCACAACGTGCAAACCAACAATATACAAAACAACGTTCGACCATGCGTATCTTTCTAGTTTGGAGACATCTTTTTCTTCAATCTGGAAGGTCCCAACATTTTTTTTCAAGACATAGTTCAGATCAGATCATTCAGAATACAATGGATGACATCCACAATATCTTATATTAATGCTGTGATCGCCAACTTCATCGTGTCGCCAAAAGAAAACAGAATGTATGTACAACATACGAGTATGTACATATTATATTGTATAGTCTAATATATTTTTCAGGCCATACATGGCAGCTCTACGTTTGCAACCGCCAATATGATGATGATGGTCGCGTTGATCACATCGTTAGATATACGACCATAGAACAGAACATAGATTGATACTTTTGACAACGACTGGTGACCTCTCTAACAATACCGGGGGCAATTCTTTGTTTCCTTGTTACAAATCGATTAGATTCACGTCATGAGCACTCACTAACCATACTAGTACAGAAATGCTTCACTCTATAACTAATGATATAGGTGCCAGCCTACCTATACCTACCATTAGGCCTGTTCCAAAAACCGGGATCCCGGTACAAAACCGGTGTTCACTTGGTACCGGACCCGATATTCTAAAGTACCGATATCCCGGTTTTTTTTGGTATCGAGTTAAAAAAACCGACCGACGAGTCGGTTTTTTGGTACCGAGTTAAAAAGAACGATTCACTTCAACCATGAGCCGGTTTTTTCAGGTTTTTTGGTACCGGTTTTTAACCCGGTACTCAAAAAAACCGGCTTATGGTTAAAAAAAAACCGTCGGTACTGAAAAAACCTGAGTCGGTTTTTAACCCGGTACTCAAAAAAACCGGCGTATGGTTAAAAAAACCGTCGGTACTGAAAAAAAAACCTGAGTCAGGGAAACCGCTTGTGGTACCGGGTATTGAAAAAAACCGAAACCCGGTACTGAAATCTCGGTACCGAACAGGCCTACCTACCATAGCATCGTCCACCACCCGAGAATGGGCCCGTGGTTGAGTGTTATGCAATCATTCGATATGGGATATGTGTGTATTGGCTCACCGTCTTCAGGGATCATTAATTTTGCACAGATGATGGTTATGGGAAGTTGAAGGAAAATTAGATCATAAGAATCGCAGAATATGGCTTGAGCTTGTTGAAGAGAATTGTTGTGGCGAATTGGTTGGAAATAATGACATTGGTTTATATATGGCGTGAAATAGGGGTAATTACTTTAAGAGTGTCATAACTGTAAAATGCTACAATGAAAAGAACGCCAATTTTCAATTGGCTACGAAAAATGTGAACAAGAAATAGAATAACGTAAAAACTACACTTACGGTCAAAAGTATCGACTCAACCTAATAGCGCGTGTATTTGTACGTGTTTTTGGAAAGTATGATAGTTATTCATAAAAGTCGTATGTCGTTTAAAAGTTCGAAACCTTAGCTACCTGTTGGTACCCTTTTTATCAACATTTGCTTTGCACTTTTTAAATTATTGCCACTTGTAACAAAAACCCAGAAAAATTGAAGTTTCAGGTAAAGGTCAGGTCAGGTAAACTACCCCTATAAAAGCGCCCGTAATCGGTTTCTCATTATCAGTTGCATCAGGAAAGTTAGGTAACTTACCTCTGAAGTAATTTCAATCACTGTTTTCTCATCAATGGATACGACGCCAGATCAGGCGGCACAAGTTGTAGCCCTATTGTCGGAGAATCATAGTCAGCGAACCGTCGCTCGCCGTCTTGGAATGAGTCAGTCTGCTGTCTCGAGAGTTAGCAGGAGATTTCGAAAGACTGGTAGCTTTAATTCGAGACCAAGAACGGGCCGCCCTCGATCCACTTCAGAGAGAGACTACCGTTTCATTGTAACAAGTACGTTACGAAATCGTTTCCTCACGGGTGTTGCTGCGCAGCGGAACCTGAGGCGTGTTCGCGGAGTAGCTGTCAGTGACCGCACGGTAAGGAGACGATTAAGGGAAGCGAATATCACTCCAAGACGGCCTGCCAGGGGCCCCAAATTGACTGCACGACACCGACAAGCGCGCCTCTTATTTGCTCGTAATCATCTTACTTGGAGCGATACGGAATGGAGCTCAGTATTGTTCACTGACGAGTCGAGAATGTGTCTGCATGGCAGTGACAGAAGATGTCGAGTCTACAGGCGTCCAACTGAGCGATTTGCGCAGTGCTGTTTCACTGAAACGGTTGCATACGGCGGCGGTTCCTGTATGACGTGGGCTGGCATTTCATTGGAGGGAAAAACGGATCTCGTATTCGTGCCCGCAGGAGGCCGAGGAGGAGGGCTGACAGCTGAGCGATACGTTACCGATGTTCTCCGTATCCACGTTGTGCCCTATGCAGCATTTATTGGCGAGAACTTTACTTTGATGCACGACAATGCCCCGTGTCATGCGTCGCGCCTCACTCGGCAGTTCTTGAATGAAGCCAATATGTCGTCACTTAACTGGCCTGCGCGCAGTCCCGACATCAATCCCATTGAACACTTATGGGACGAACTCAAGAGAAGAGTCCGAGCCAGAAATCCAGTCCCTTCGTCCACTGAAGAATTGAAGGCAGCCCTATTAGAGGAGTGGAACGGTATTCCTCAAGATACCATCAGCAACTTGATCAAATCAATGCAGAATCGATTGGAAGCTGTCATTAGAGCAAGAGGAGGAAATACCAAATACTAAAATAATAAATACTTAACTTATTTTCCAACAGTTTTTGTTTTATTTGCAAAAAACCTAACCAAAATCCATTTTCATATTTGCTAATTTTCGCTACGTTTTCGTTCAAAGAGCATCAATTTTAAAAGTGCTCACCAAATATTGGTTAAAATGGTACCAACGTAAAGCTGAGGCCTTAAGCTTTTTAATGACATACGATTTTTATGGATAACTGCTATACTTTTCGAAAAACACGTACAAATACACGCGCTTTTAGGTTGAGTCGATTCTTTTGACCGTAAGTGTATTTGTCGTATTTTTGTATATTGGGATTTTGTTTGTGAGTTTTTTTTTCAATCTATCGAGTTAAAATACTGTTTCCCAATAGATGGTCCGCGGACCGGGGGTGGTCCGTGAGACACCCGTAGGTGGTCCGCGGAGAGACTCTGGTTACTTCTTAAATAAAAGTTATATTTTCTTGTGACTAATTAAAGTTTCATGCCAAACACGCGCTCTCATTTTCATGTAACAGATTATCCAGTAAATACTTTGCTACTAGGTCTGTGATTATTGGTAGGCGATGGGCTGCTTAGGATCGTTTCTATAGCTCAATTCCGAAATTATTCTAATTATTAAAATTCAAACTTGGTTGCAAAAATTCAAAAGATTTTCTGCGCTATACATTGTCACGAATCCCAGTCTAAAGACCGAGTTATACCCTTCACTGAATAACTTTAATTCCAAGTTTGCGCTTCCTGTGCTAGAAAAATCTCAGTTGGTGTTGGTGTTTTCACCTAGCCCTTAAAATGGATGGCGCTCAAGTTGTATACCTATACATTACCGCTAAAACATATGATTTATTAAATTTATTAAATAAATTTTGAAGTTTTAGTGAGTAGGAAGGTGCAAAGGTGTGCATTGAAGTGTTTGGCGTGAGCCTGCATGCACAGTTTTTCTCCCTTCTCTCAACCTGGCAAATCTTAAATCATGCTTTCTACAAAATGGTGTTAGTATAAAAATTTAACCCCGATGACAATCCGTTTATGCGAAGAAAATAGAGCGTGAGCTTTTGAATACAATACCTCGACAAAAAATCGAGACCTTTTGTTTCATTATTATTGAATTGTGGTCCGTCGAGATGAATTTTCAGGCTAAGTGGTCCGCAGACGTTTCTGAGTTGGGAACCACTGAGTTAAAAGGATGTCGATTTAGTTACCTGGAATAAATTACCCAAAAGTCCTCTTTAATAATGCAATGCAATATCAACCTTGCGTGGTACAAGCCATAACCACTTCATGTAAGAAGTATGATATCATATGCAATTAACATTATATTAATACAATGCAAATACAAAATTGAATCAAATAAATTAAATTATATAATCTCGACCTCCATTCTCCCAGCAGCAAATAAAGTACCGAATGCTTGCTTATTCTCGCCTCAATTTATAGTTAATACATATATAGTCAAATAAATAGTGCTGGATTCTCTAGAAACTATACTCGTACTTATTTGCTATTTGCACATCTTCAAGAAAAATGTGTAAATACCTCATGTTTCTTTGCCTTACACAAAAAAGCCGCACGAGCTAAACTATACATTCGCATCTTCTATTTGCACAAATTTATTAGTCCGCACAAAAACCCAACAAAGAGATAATGCAGAAATTCAATCTTGCTAGTATCTTTCAAACGTCTGGAAGAAAAAGTATAAAATCTAAAAGTGCACAATAATAAATACACTTTTGTAGAGATTTTCCATGTAAAACTCTAAAACTACACTCATGGGCGATTTGTCTGTGCGCATTTATATAAGTAGACTTGGAAAAGTCCTCATTTCTTGTTAGGTGCCATAGGAAAAAACCTAACAGCATAATAGTGCACAAAAACGACAATCATGCACGATGATGTTAATTACTAGGTAAATTGTAAAATGTGTGCTATCATAAAATGTTCACGTTGTCTTCTGATAAAAATAAGTTGCCAAGGAAAGTAAATTGCGAAATTTTGCATCGAATTGTACGCGTAGTGAACATTGCAGTGAAGATTTTTAGTGAAGAATTTAAATAATTCTTTAAGTACATATCACTCGAAGATTTAACAATGCGCCTTATCTAGGAAGGGCCGGACCACCTGCCTGCCTTCGATTTACGGGTCACTAGCCTATAAAATACGGGTTTTAGATTTTTTTACGGGGCAACCATAAAAAAAACTTTATACCGATATGTCATTTATTTTTTGGGGACGAAATCGAATAGCCTTTTTAGTGCCAAAACTACCCGAAACCCTTATCGATTTCGTCCCCTGTAGTGAACGAGCTGGCAAAGGATTTAGAGTATATTTTACGCCAAAAACTCGTTCGAGCTGAACAATGGTTTTGGCTGTTATTGGCGTAAAATATACTTGAAATCCTAGTTGAGCTCGTCCACTTTCAGGGGACGAAATCGATAAGGGTTTTTTGGTACTTAGCCACTAGAAAAGCTGATCGATTTCGTCACCTGCGTTGGGACGAACTAATTAAGGGTCCCAAATAAACTACCAGGATGGAAAAGACCAGTTTCAAAATTCTAATCATATTTTGCTGGTATTATTGACAGCTTTAAATAATTTTGTCCGTGTGTCAGGGCTTATCACTTCATCAGGCATCTCTTCATCTCCTGAAAATATTTATTAATTAGGGGCGAAATTACACGAAATTCCTCATAAAGTTCATCCAAGTTGACTGTAGTTATGTTTAGACATTCGACTATTGTCTCCAGTTGCTCAAATTTCAGTTCGTGCTGCAAATTTAAGGGTTGCAGACAGTACAGGTAAGTGTGTTCGGCAAAATCGAATCCTGATTGCAAATACTGCAACGAATTCATGTACATACTATGTTAACAGTGCCTATTACTACCTTGATTACGTCACTTTCGCATCCCGGCAAATTTCGAAGTGTTTGGTTGACTTTAATACAATAAATAGTTGTCTCTAACTCTTTGATGGAGTTTTTTCCTTGCAAATCATCCATTGTTTGCCCCGTATTTTATTTTTTGGATTACGGGTTTTCTGACTTACCGTGCCCGAAAAACGGGGTAACCCGTAAAATACGGGGCATCTGGCCACCCTTGACACCATACTGCATAAATGGAACAAATCGAGAATTTCAGAAATCGATGCAAAATATTTTATGCACACCCAAAACTTTAGATTTTCGAAAACCTTCCAACGTTGATTCGATTTCGATTTATTTCGGTGGATTTCAGTTCAAATTCAAACCAGACCTGTATTTGTAAAATCCCCCTTTTTCAACCATACTAATGGAGTATCCCCTAATATGAGTTCGAAGCCCATTTTGGCCTTTTTTAAATATTTTGTACGCAAAAAATATCTTTGAATTGAAGACTTTTAATATTATATATTGATTTTGACCCGATATACATATTTTGAACTGGTCTGTTTTAAAGAAGGTAAGTTTTCTGCAATTACAATTGCCTTTCATCGCCAAAACTCAACATTCTTCAAATCAATTGACAATAAAATTATAATCAACCAAAAATTTAAACCCCCCGGAAGAAGTGTCTTCAAGTTTTTTGTTTTCTCGTCATCTCATTATAGAAAAATAGTAAAAGAAAAATCTACAACCTCTTCGGTATAGTCATAAAATCATTTACCAATGTTAATTATGACACTGACTTTCAGACTTCTTGAAACGTCTTGGTTTTTTTCTGTGGTTGTACTTTGGTATTTTGTCTGCTTGCTTATATCCGTAAATAAATCCATCCATACAATTGCATTACCTGCCTTATAGACGTCTCGTCGTCATACATGTGTTTTTCAGCGGATAATTTAGCAAAATTTTATACTTGACATTGGCATAGAGTAATTATTTCATGGTACAGGATTTCGTATATATAAATACAATAAACAAGAAGACATCATACACAAATAAATAAATACATACTCGAATGTATACATGCAATACATACATATTGCGACCTTGAAATCGAAGAATATGCTAAGACCAATTAAAATGAATTATGTATGCATTTCTTCTTTAAATATTGTCGTGTTTTATTTTTTTTAAAGATTTTTTTTTTTAACTTATAATAGGAAGCGTGTTTGAGCGGAAAGGGTTAAACTGGTTGATTGAGAAAGCCATAGAATCTCAAATAATAAAAACTATAGGTTCATTGTCATGGGGCTACCACCCAAACCTAACCTTCGGCCGCGCCCGAAATAAGCCTCAGTCTCGTTTTAATTTACCACTCACTATACGATAATAATTGGACGCTAGGGTCGTGGGAATTCCATATATACCCAATCCCCTAATCTGCCAATCTTAACCAAACGTGACATAAAAGTGTCCCTACACTCAGAAAAATTTCAATGGGAAATCCCATTAAACTAATCATTTTGTCCCATTTTTTTTAGTCAATAGGAAAAATCCTTAGAGAAAGCATAGTAACCCTAACCCATGCCATGCGTTAGTCCAGAGTGGGCATCAGAAAATAAAAATGGCACCGTTTTCACCCTATTGCAAGTAAGTTCATAGTATGCGTGAAAATTTTATTCAAACGTCAATTTTTTTGTTTACAATTGAGAATATAAAATCCGCGTAATATTTATTACTCTCTTAAAATGCCGACGTGATATTTAACCCTTCTGTTGGCGTACATATCCAGACAGACCATTGGTACTATATATGAATGATATGAAAAATATCGTTCAACAATATTTTCCACCCCTTTCCATAAAGTATATTTCAAAGGAACCCACGACGGCCACAAATGCGATCAAATGTTCGGCGAAATGTAAACTATGTCTAAAGAAACGAAAAAACCGCGCATTATCGTAAAAAATAGTATGTAAACTGTTTCTACAACCAAAATTAGACCTCTTCAAAAAATAAGATTGATTTCACAGAAGATTCAGCTACACCTTAGGCATAATAGCTCGTAGGCGGCGTCAGAAGGGTTAATAATTCCATCGACAATATTTTGACGTTTGAATTATTTCGTGGAGTGTAGTGTAATAAATTTGGAGTCAAGCACATATGGGTTGTGTGATCACATAGCCACTCTGGACTAACGCATGGCATGGTTGCTATGTTTTCTCTAAGGAAAAATCAGACTACTTTAATAATATAGGAACCAATACTTTCACTCGATAAATATCCGTTTGTTTTAATAGTTGACTCATTGAAAAATAAACACATGGTCTAGTTATTTTCCAATAGGATACAGTGAAACCTCTCATAGCCGGACACTCATGGTGTCAGTCTTTTTGTCCGGTTATGGGAGGTGTCCGCTGGTAAGAGGTATCGTACAAAATTCAATGTATAAACGTATAGAAGCTTCATTACAATATAAAAAGCATTAAAATAATACTATGTATGTACTTCATATTTATTATTATTGGTGTAAAAACGGGTTTTTATATTCATTTTACATAATTTATAGTAGTAGGTACACAGTATGTATAGAAGAAAAACAATATTTACTTGGAAGAAAAAAAATATATATGATTTGCATCATTTTTTAAATATCATTAGGTCCAAAAGTCTGTCGCTAAAGTCTGCAAACTGGCAAATCTTGAAGGCGAAGCTTCCTGAAAGCTCGAGGATGGGATGGGATCTGCCATGTCGATCACCAGAAGCATCACCTTTTCAGCCTTTCTTTAAATAGTTCACCACCACATTTTTTCAACTTCAATGAAAGAAAGGGCTACTCTCATCAGTGTTGTAAATGACTTCACGCTTGTACCTATGTAATATGAAGGGTAATTTTGCTGTGAATTGATCAACGTCTACTTTCGACGCATCCGAAGCTTCGCCAGTTATACGTTTAAGGACTACTCGTATATTGTGCCTTTTACTCCACTTCTCAAACCATCCATTGGACGCAGAAAGGCCAGAATTATTGGCTTGGCTTTAATTATTGGTCCAGAAATAAAAATGTTTTGGTTTCTAGCTTATACAAATCAATCAGAGCAGGCTTCATCGATTCTTTCTTCTTTCTGTTCCAAGAAAACTTCTCTTTTGCTTAACTCTGTAATGGACTAGAGTTTGAAGCGAACTGTCGCGAAGACAGGACGAGGGCAGTTATGGCCGTGAAGACCCAAGGTCGAAAACTAAGAAGGGAGCAAGTCCGAAAATACTCTCTTCACCCGACTGCCAGGTACGCACGCTTGCAGACCGCTCAGTTATCATGAGAAACGAAGGAGGGTTATAAATGTGGCAGCGGTGACCTGACGATTACTTCTAAAAATATCGTGAGTATGCCCGTTAACAAAACAAGAATAATAACAAAATAGCCAATCGTTAGATAAATCTGTGGGAATCATCCACTCTAACTATAATTCTTCCTCTTCCAGGAACGATGATAATGAGCCTAAAGAGCACCACAGACCTAGCGATTAATTTATAAATCGATTGAGCAATCGATTGCACATTATCGATCTCACGCCCATACAGCACACACACTAGGAAATTTATCGCGCATTCTGAAACAACAGTCTCACGGTCCACACAACACAACACGACATAGTGAAAATTATCTATTTTGTGGCGATGGAAAATGGACATCCATTGCTACTTTCGATAGAGAATGACCGCCACAACCACAGCATGAAGAATGACAACTGCTCTATGTAAAAAAATCAGCAAATGAAAACACATGATTGTCATGACAGATTGTCCGAAAAATTGCATGGCAATATGTTCCACACATTAAATAAAAAATTGAATTCGATGGGCCTATACACCTTCCAATTTATCTCGCAATCAAAAAATCTCTTCAATCGATCGGAAGGTCTGTGGCGCCCATTAGGGGTAGATCGGCTCGGGAGACAGCCTAGATGTTTAGGTCTGCGCTCTGTACTCTACTCTACCTTGGAGTTCCTAGCGCGTATAGAATCACTGCCATCCAGATAGACAGGCCGAGCTGCAGAAACCTAAGTTCCACTCGAATCCACAATTTGTAACATGGGCACCTGTTCTTGTTGAATCCATGGATTTTATTGGATTAAAATCCAGATCCGCCCGTGTATATGCGCATTTGACAGAACGCAAATTAATTTTATGGATTCGAATCCATGGATTCACCATGTGCGAGCATCTTTAAAACGACAGAAAACATAATCTCTGAAGTGTTCAGAATAAAATCAAAACGCCAAAGAAGAACGACTTTCTTGATCAAACGAATGGCATTCGAATACGGGGAACCACCAATTGCATTGAAACCAAAGACTCTCAATACCTTAAATTAGGGAAATCGCCAAATTATTTGTATTTTCGTGTGCGAGAAAGTCAATTTTCTGTCCGTTTGTGAGAGGTCTTTCGAATCATATGTACAGAAATATGGTGTCCGTGTCCGTCTATTAGAGGGTCCGGTTGTTAGAGGTAAATTTGTTCCCGAAATGTATCCTAAAACGTGTGTATCAAAAAATTGTCCGGTTATGGGAGGCGTCCGCTTATGGGAGGTGTCCACCAGTAGAGGTTTCACATATCTTATTGAGTTAATAGGATCAATCCTATAAAAAAAAATAATTCGTTTCACTCGTAATCGGATTGAACTACTTTTTTTTATAAGTCCCATATTATATATTTTACCATCCACGCTACGTCATTCTGGATTTTTTTTTTAGGAATCACGATATTTGGCCTGGCCGAGTATTGAACATCCGATTTGCTAGTATTCTTTAAAACTTACCAAGTCACGGGGAGACAACCGAACGATCTCGGCTACGGAGCATGATGTTGGTTATCTTGCAAAATACATCTATATGCTTGAAATTCAATTAATAGGCCTATCCCATTAATGGAATAGGGCGTTACATAAAACAAAGGATCTATTTTCGGAAGTATACGAGTATTTGACAATAACATATTTTTATACAGATTATATTCTGTCTGGTTCGAGCCCTTCATCCCTCTTGGGAATTCATTACATATTATACACGTAAAAAAAGCTTCAAAATTAGCAAATTAGCAAAACATCCAGTAATTGCATGAGTGGGTCTCAGATAATATAAAATTACATTTTTCTCTTACAAACAAAATAATTTCATGCACTACCCAAGGTGCCCAGAGGTTTATTTTATTTTTGCCGTGACACATAATTTTCATGTCTGCTGATTGTGTCGCGCGGTGGTCTTTGAATTCCATGACATGGACCAACGTTTCTGATTGAAAACGAAATGTGTAAATAGTTTAAATATACAGAAAAAAAAGAATCTTCCATTTTTTGTATAAAGTAGCTATACTCTTTGCGTTTTAAAAATTTCATTTGCTATAGTTAGCCGTCGTATTCTGTTACTTCTTTCAAAAGATTTCGTCTTTTTCAAGTCAGCTTCCGAACTCGTAATTGTCCAGATATTTATGTATTTCTTCGTGCTGTCAATTTTATCTTTTTTTCGTATCTTCTTCAGTGCGCTTCTCTTTTTTATTTATTTTGTTAGCATTGGGTTGGTTTGGTTGTTATCTTTCGTCGTTGGCTGGTTTAACCAATTACCATACCGGACAATATGACAAAATAAAACTTCACTTAACCTTGGCAAAGATGTGAAGATCAATCGCAAAAGATGATACGATCTGATCCAAAATATATTGTATAGGATATGTATGTAAAATGTATAAGAAACTTTGAGAGTGCTGAAGCCTGAAGACGTTGCGATATTATACAGTGAACTCCCGTTATTCGCGGTCCCAACATTCGCGAATTCGCTTATTCGCGATTCATATTTTGCGATACTTCAACATTCACTATGCTTATTCGCGATTTCGTTCTAGTTCGAAAGTGAAAATTTTGAAAGAATTAGACCTTCATTTTCGTGTTCGGTTTAACCACTGAATGCAATAAAATTTTCCGCTACAGCACGCATATTTTTCTATCCTAATCAATTTAGATTAAATAAACGCTAAAACCATCATCACATTTTAATTTTGCGGGGAGTAGCAAGCGTGGATTTTTCAACAATATTCCATAAAATGATTGAAACCGCTCTTTCACCGGAACAAAAAACTGCACTGGAGCTCAATGCTTCAAAAGATCAATTGACACTATTGATTAGCGCGAATGCCATGAAAGACCTTTAATAGAATTTTCTAGTTCATCAGTAATCAGACTGGTCGTTCTAACCGCATTCCCTGATCTAAAACTTCATGTTTGGAAGCCCAAAAGGTTACACGGGACTGGCTTATTAGTGTACGATTAAGCGATACCACCTTGTAGTTAAATTTTAACAATTAGACCGAGGTACGTCTGTATAAATTAGCCGATGGAAGAGCGACATGTAACATTTTTCATATTTTATGAATATTTGGAACATATTTCCCACTATGCAAGCAACTGAACCCCGACATTCGCGAATTCAACATTCGCGACTATTTCGTGGAACGCATCCCTCGCGAATGTCGGGGGTTCACTGTACAACGGAGGTTTTAGGTGATTTGTCTATATGAAATGTATAGTTAGTGGGTAGGTAATTGTTGTTTGGTGAGACTATCTCTGCGTTTTACCTTAGTTCTTGGGTATTGTCATTGAATGTTATTTGCAAGTTTGACGTCTTTTTCTTTTTTTGATTCTACATATAGCGGGTGGTTTCCCCCACAGACATAGTGATCCATTTTTTTGTGGGCTCTCTAAGGACATGAGCTTGAAATTGATTTATTCATGGTAAAGATTTTTGTTGAATCGCATATAGTACATATAACAAATCTAGAGCAAGTATATGAGAAGGTAAACCTATATTAATTCGGTGACCTACGATCAACTCTCAACTTTAACACTTGTTTTTCTTTTACGCAAGTAGGCACTACATATTGTTGTCATTTCTAATTGATATTCCCATTTGAAAAAAAAAAAATTGTGCTTCACATTTTCCAAGAATTGAATAGTAAATGAACCATTGAATACAAAAGAGTTGCGTTTCTAAGCAAGGAATGCATAAAATATTAGATTCAGAGTGTTTTTGTCCAACCAAGAAAATGGAAGAACACGTGCTATTGGGTTTCTGTGTTATCGATGGAATGGTGTGGTGATCTAACATACCATCATCAGGGACTATTTCTTTACTGTATGCATAACGTATGTATCATGATGAAAATCTCTGTAAATATTATGGGAGAATGTTTTCTTTATGAATAAAAATTCGTTAAAATATTAAGAGAATTTTAGGGAAACGAACGAATGAATGAAGACATTATAGGCCAGTCAATAAACCGAAAAATAAGGCGTTAGGTCGCAAAAAATTGCTCGGCTCTGGTTTTTTGGGATATTGTTAGGATATATACCAGAAGTGTACCACCAAGTTTGCAACTTCGAAAAACCTGTGCTAACCCCATGACCCTCAAAAAACCTCAAAATGTTCGGACTTTTTTCATATTTTTGTTTGTAATTTCTAAAAGGTGCTTCCTACAAGTAAGTTGTCTACTGCACTGTTAAAGCTAAGAAAATCTTCTTTAATTTGAGTGTAACCCCAGCTTTCTAGGCGCAAAGGATCCAAAGATACAGCACTTTAAACATTGTTTTTTGAAAAAAAGTTCGAAATTGTAATTTCAGTCATGTTCCGAGCTGAATATCGGCTTAAATGCGCATTTTACAGAGAAAGTCATTTGACATGAAGTTATAAACCAGTTCCTTAGCTGTACATATGTCGGAACGAATGGAATCAGACCATGGGGTCATAGGGCTGCCCCTGAAAATTAGGTTCTTCTAAGAAAAACTTTTTTCTTTATGTACCAATATTAACCAAACTTCACCCAAGTATGTTGCTGGTTAAGCCTAAAAAAATATCTAGGAACGGATGAAATCGGAACACTACGTTATAGGGCTTTCATACAAACCAACCCCTGATAATCAGGTTCTTCTAAGAAAAACTTTTTTCTTTATGAACCAATCTTAACCAAACGTCACCCAAATCTGTTCCTAGTAAAGCCTCAAAACATATCTAGGAATGGATGGAATGGGAACATTACGTCATAGGGCTGTCATACAAACCTCCTAAAATACAATTTCGGACTTTTTTACAAAAAAGCTCATTTTTTAAAGTGCTGTATCTTGGGATCCTTTGCAGCTACAAAGCTAGAGTTACACTCAAATTAAAGAAGATTTTCTTAGCTTTAAAAGTGCAGTGGACGACTGCAGGTTTTTCGAAGTTGCAAACTTAGTGGTACACTTCTGGTATCTATCCTAACAATATCCCAAAAAACCAGACCCGAGCAATTTTTTGCGATCTAAAATCGGTAATTGACTGGCCTATTAACCAGAAAACCTATGAAGAAAATTTAGGCAAACTGTTTTGTTGAGAAAAAAAGTTAGATGGATTTTAATGCACAAAGCTACATAAGTTGTAACTCTACTTTGAAATTTGGTTTTCGTTGGACTTCATTAAATTTCTCAAGCTTTTTATAATCACGACAATTTTTAAAGAATAATGCCTAAGGCAGATAAACAGATAGTCATGATGACGAAGATGAAGAATTTGCATAGATATGTGTAAATATTGATAACAAATCTAATATTTTTGCAAAAATTCTTGTTCTTCAATTTTACAAATGGCCGAGACCGGAGAGGTCATTTTTGTGCAAATTATGGTCCAATGCATAATTTGAAATTTGTGCTAATGATGGTAAATTTGTGTATAGAAAATCAGTGTGTCAAGCACCTAAATATTCTGTAAGGCTTCGACTATATCGGAATGTCTATTATTTATCCGTGTATGGGGATACAACCAATTCTAGAAGTGGTGTCTGGAGTCAGTGAACGGAGTTTTTAATCCAGAATAACGGTACTATCACCTATGTATATGGCGAACATTATGGGACCACTCAGAATCATTTTCCAAATGAAAACATTTAATAAATCAAATATTCCTATCATATAATCGCTATCACAGATCATTCTACACTTCGACCATGAATTTTTGC
Source organism: Microchrysa polita (assembly GCA_949715475.1). Classification (NCBI taxonomy): domain Eukaryota; kingdom Metazoa; phylum Arthropoda; class Insecta; order Diptera; family Stratiomyidae; genus Microchrysa; species Microchrysa polita. The sequence goes on from OX454415.1 coordinate 17,812,776, forward strand.
ATAATTCCATAGAATACGATTAGCTACCATATAAATATACAGGATAAATGTTGCTAAGACATGTGAAGCCATAGTCCATATCATTAGCAGCATGAAAGCGTGTTTTTATATTTTTTTTTTCAACTCCCAACATCTATCTATCGTCCGCGCAGATTCTATGTCCGTAAATACTTTTTTTCCTCTTAATAGTCCGCAGAATTTCCGTCAATCTAACGACACAAACGATAATCATCATCATTTTGTATTCGATGCCAATCATGGACACACGACTTATAAGTACTTAGTAAATGGCCATCATATTGCAATATGGTGTATAATTTTCATTTGAAATCAACAGAAAATTGTTGGACAAACACAATAGTCGCAGTAGCCGTTCGGTCTTGGAATCGTCGTACCACAAAACAATCTTCTTAGTGTATGGCTGGGTAAGATTGGTGTAAAATTATTGGTGGCGCTGAAGTTGAAGCATAGGTTGTAGGAGATTCATTAGAAAAAATTCCCATAACAAAGTTTGAGATCACACTTTAATCTATGCGGATGGTAAAGTTGGATCTTGAATACGATGAAACATGTCATTTAGCAGAATGATCGTGAAACTCTTCTTAATTATACGCTCAAGCAGAATTATGTGCGACTGAAGTTTTACTTAGAAACTGGCGATTGACAAAGGAAGAATGACTCAAAACGTAATACAGTCAAACCTCAACAATTTTAAGGTTTCACGGGCGTTCCCGTCAGTTTCGAATATAAATTGCAATCTCTAACTCGGATTTATCGAAGACCACTCTAACTCAAACTATATCTTGTACATTTTTCATTTCATACAACGAATTGTATTTCACGCTATATTTCATAAAAGAATTAAAGATAAGTGAATGAAGTTACTTTTGGTGTTTCCTAATTGATTTGTGAACGAATTTCGGTGCGACTAGACAACCACGCCTAACTTCATACGAAGTAACTAACTAACTAACTATTTGATATGTGAACAAATAAACAAAATTGGATCTGAACACTAGAACGCAATTTAGGAAAAATTGCGCTGCGACAAATTTCCGAAAGGGAATAAAAGCTTGGGTCTCTCCTGTACTGACCGACCGAAAACTTGAAATTGACTAGGAGCAGAGTAGTAGTGGGCGTAAATGCAATGGGGAGAAGAAAAATTTACTCTGACTATTTTTTTCCTTCAAAGCCGTGATTCTATCAAGAGTAGAAGGAAATGTTCTAGTTCTAGATGAGTAGGTGCAACACAACAACAATTAGCATTTTTTAATAAACGGATTCGATTTATTTGATGGTTTGACAAATTAATTCAATTACTCGAATATTTTATTTCGGCAGGTCATAATTCGAGTTAGAGACTGTATGTCCACGTACTGGAGCAAAGTTTGTTATACAGTATGTGTGTCATAGTTAGACGATTTCTGTAGAAATTCACTGCAGGTAAGCAGTTGATGATTCTTCGGTAAAATTAAGGGAAATGAGTCGCGTCGCGCACCGCCATGCCATTTGGCAGCTACTTAGCAGATCTACACTAGCTACTATGCTGAAATGACATAACCAAACTTTCATTTTGGAGACTTTTTTTAATTTAATTATCAAAATCGGACTCTGCGCTTTTGAATCATTACTCTGCCATTTAATCAAATGTGTAGTCCGTGCGGTTGTAAATTGTGTCCAAACTTCTCTACAATACGTGCACTCGTGCACGTAAACGTAAAATAATGTTAAAGCGTTGTCTATGACAAATTTGAAGCTTTTGTGACATTATATAAAATGTCAAAAGTAACAGTGTTTGATTTTTTATTCTTCTTTTTCGCTTCTCGTCGGCCCCGTGTAAAATTCATATTATGAATTCTTAACATTGTCTGTAAACGATATAAATCATACTTGCTATACCTAACGGCTCAGTGTGGATCTCAGAGTCGGGATACACTCACTGTCCAATCGACTGTACAATAAAGCTAATTTTCTTTGGTGAAAGCTCATTTTCTCTAGCGATGTCGGTATAGTGGAACCTATAAAAAAGGAGCTTTATTATACAGGGTTATTGGTTAAGTCGACCTATTCCCTGCAACACATTATAATAGGGTCAAAATGCAACAAAATGAGGCCATAAATGATAGGCCGATTTTCAATGGTCACTGAGATTTTTGAATTTTTAGGTTTTTTTGAAATAACCTTGAATTTTACCATTTAAAGTAAGAATTAAAAAAAACTACTTAGGTAATGGTTTAAAACTTATTTTTGGATTTTAGTCAACACTATAGCAGACATTTCTTAATCATTTAAAATTTCAAAAACCCATCACAATTCGAAATTTTTAATAAAAAAAAATTTCTTAAATTTTTTTAAAGTTGATTTTTAATGTAGTATTACTAAAAAAAATTATATGACACCGAGTCTGCAGACCACTGAAAAAACATACTCGTGTTGTCAGCTTTCCAAAAAGTTGTCAATGTCAATATAAATATTTGAGATAATTGAAGCACCTAGCTGCAACTTGTTCGGGGATCATAATTTCGTTTGATAAAAAACGACAAATCCATAACACATTAAAAACTTATCCCTACACCATAGCTTTTATTTCATTTTTTATCAAACGAAATTATGGTCTACGAACACTACATTTTATTGATCAGATTTTCATGTTTTCCCGTAATAGTAGTTTTGCAAAATATGAAAAAAAATATTACAAGGAGGTCGATCTACCCATTTGTTGATTTTTGGAAACATTAGAAACCGTGACCCCAAAACGGTTAAGAATCAATAACTTAGATTTTTAGAGAAGGATAAGGTTCAGCAAAAAGTAATTATGACAAATTTTAAAGTAAAAAAAAACTCAAAACTTCAAATGGATACGTAGAGTAGTTATGTTTTGGTGAACATCTTTATAACGATTACGTGTTTTGATAGTAAGTCTGTATGCCAAAAGTGCCGGATGTGTGCTCAAAAGGATGTCAAACAAGCAAACTACGTTCGGTCAAACTTACAAAAATAGTGAATGCTTTTTGGGAAGAAGTTTAGGAAATATATCTATTACGGTACTGTTAACGAGCAAATCGATTGGTGTCACGGAGAGTGAGCTACGTTGCGGTCAAACGTCTCAAAGAACCGGTTTTGAGGATTGTGCATATAACGGTACCCTTAACGAAAACGTAGTTTGTGGCAAATTTGTAAGTATTCTTGTGCTAAAAGTCTGACATGCAGTGGCGAAACAACTTCACTCGGGGTCCTTCCGCCTACTTCTTGAGTGGGCCCCCCTAAACTGAAAGAAAAGCAGAGTGCAATCAAACGAAAACAAGCTGAAATTAATTCTTTTTGAACATGATTTTGACGTTACAGTGTTTCTACTAAAATTAAGAACGTCGTACTCAAATTAACTTGGTTAAATGTTATTTTGACTCTGTGCATTCTTATTAAATTAATGAATTATTCAATCTATTTTTTTTTTAAATAAAAATTCACGTAGATTCGTTCCGGGAACCTATGATTTGCAGACAAGCGCCCTACCTACTACACCAACCAGACTACACTGAAAAAATTATCTTTCCTATTATCCACGAATCGCAATCGTTGACTTATTTTCATTGCCATAGCGTAATTATTCGTTATGAGAAGGTAGACGTTGATTAAGGTTTATGCCACATTTCGTCACATTAAAGAAATCTGATTCGTTTATATTTTTTTTGTCAATATCACGAATATTTAAATTGACATTAGGAAAATATTCGTTTATTAGGTTAATAAAAACTTCTTTCATAAAATTAATGATTATTTTCCTTTTTGTAAATTTTACCGTAAAATTTCGTTAAAATTAAGGAACATTTTGAAGAAACTTTACGTTACATTCAGGAAGTTTTTCTGGTTCAACGATACGTATATTTTTCATGAGATCGATGTTGACGAATTGTTCATAACATTAATGAAAGCTTTTCTTAACTCTGACAAATACTTTATGTGGTTGGTGTAGTAGGTAGGGTGCAGGTCTTCAAATCATAGGGTCCCGGGATCACATCCCACTGTAGTCAGGTAATTAATGATGCTTTTCAAAGCGTATTGAGGCAAATGAAACGTCCCTTACACTTGTAGAGGTCCAGGTTCAATGCTGTGTGCGTCATTTTTATTGCATTAAAAAAAAATAACGAACCTAATATTTGCTTTGAAGAATCATTTCTTCAAATGGAGAATCGCGTTCCTCAACTGTACGAAATTTCCGCTTTAATATCAACGAAAGACTTTACACGAAATAATGAATGTTTTCGTTACGTAACGAAACTTGTTTCATTGAAGTGACGAACAAGAACATTGGAGGTTTTTTAATGAAGTTTTTCATTGATTTGAAGATGTTTTTCATAGCATTTACGACAACTTTGGGTTCAGTGTATGATGAAGCTTGTGACTTGCTGGACAATTAACAAAAAAAAAACAATATAATGTTTCATTAATTGAACTCTATTCAACTCTATTCCTTGTCTCAGCTTTAAATTTAAGTGTGCTCTAACTTAAATCATTCAATAACTAAATCTGGGCGTACTTATTTTTAATTCTTATTTAAAACAGTTTTTGTACTTAAAGCGAAACAGACTTTTTTTTTAAGATTGTTTAATGATAAGCGTTCTGGTATTAAGAACAAATATTCTTGATTTCAGAAAGTATTTTTTCTCTCACTGTATAAGTCGTAGTTTTTCTGCGATTTTGAAAAAGTGTCTGTTACTGGTTTGCTAACTATAAAATATTTTGAAATAAGTTTAGTTCCACTCGCATACTATTTTTTTCCTGTTTGACAGTTCATGACAAAGTGGAGTGGAATTTAGTCCGGTATAAACACCTTTATCTAAGGGACCTGATGAAAGAGGAACTAGAAATTTAGCATTTGTTTTGACTTCGAAAAGTGTATATCTCTTCTTCTTCTTAGTACCGTATAGCCCCATTTGGGGTCGTGGTGCGTTAATTCAGCCGTTTATAGGCAATTTTGAGTCAACGTTACATTTTATTTCGGAGTGTACCTATGTATGTATGTATATAATGTTGCAAGCACTATATATTTCCCATCCGCACATGAACGGAAATTCTGGACCACGCCGAGATTCGATCTCCGGACCTCTAGATTACTATAGCATCGTAGAGTGCGACTCAACCAAGTCAGCCACAGAGCGGGTCTCTTATTGTGTAGAAAAATATCTACGTCGGAATATTGTTTTTCGCAGTAGTGCTGTTTTATGATTGTTTTCCCATAAGTACCTTACCTTACAGTGAGACCCCGATAATCCGTAGCTCGAAAATATGGAATTTCAATATTCTGGAATTCGGGATTGTACGAAGCTTTTGTTTTAATTTTCATAGTTTGTTCAAGCGTACGGCGATTTAAAACGTAAGGGAACGTATACATATTTCCAATTATTAAATAATGTTAAATTGGTTAATTTTTAAATATTTTTAGTTCCAAAACTATCAACCAGCGTGACAATTAGTGCATTTCGAAAATTCGGACAATTCGATAATATGGATAGGGTTCCGTCCCAATCAATCCGGAATATCGGACTCTACTGTATATCCATTTTTATGGATTGTAATCCAAATCTTTAATAACAATTTTTTTTTTACTATCTTATACATTTATTTTGATGTACAGTACATACATAGCGACTTATGAAATCGATATGTACTGGTGTGCAGGGTAATTCCAAAATGCAAGAAACAAGGCTAACAAACCAGCCGAGCACCGTAAACTACCGCAAACTTTACAATAAATCAGCATCTTCAATTTGCAAAATGAGGAAATGACATTTTGCTACGCTAGCTACATAGCCATAGACACTCAACTCAAGTTTTTTCTGCATCTCTCGGATATCCAATCCACCTTTCAAATTGGAATGGATCATAAATTTTGTCATCGACCAGAAATGCTGCCGACCATATTATAGGCAAAAACCAAGATAGTTGACGGACGGTATCTTTCGGAGCCGCAGAGAATTCGTGAAGAGCTTGCTATCATCAAGTCACTCGATGATAATTTGTCATTATGGTATATGATGATCATCATCATTGTCACCTCACTTTAAGATATCGCATACCATCGTTGTCGCCATCATTTTAAACTGTGAGTTAGCTGAATTCAACAATCGATGCTAGTCAAGTATTCATGAAGCTATTGAAGAAGTAACACAAAAACATTTAACCAACAAACCACCAGAGCCATCATCATCATCGTTGTCGCCATTTGTTAAGTGTCGGTGGCTACACCAATAAATATCTCACTCAAGAGTCTTGTTCGCGCCTTTTAGTATACTATTCATACAAAAATTTCGCAAGATGCCAATGCAAAGAGTGTGTGTACTTTGTATGTAGATATTCTTCGCTAACAGATTGCCGACAACACACAAAACCAACCACAATGTCGACAAACAACCAAGATGACAATCAAAACGACAAAATATTATAAAGTGAGGAAATAGCCAAAAAATCAGAAGAGGAGAGGCGAAGAAGTTGAATCGGCGAAGATACTCGTATACAATAAAGTAAACATTCAATTCAGATTCAGATGATCTTGCGGAGGTCATCATTGGGCAGAAGAGTCATATGAGAGTCGCGCCGATAGCGGGCAGACCTCCAACGCACCACCTTGAAGGTCGTGGATTTTGGACGACGTCGACGATGTTTCTTCATGCTATTTGGGCTTTAAATTCTTTAGCGGCGGCTTTTGTACTCGTATACATACGAGTAGCTAGTCGCAGAGGATGATACCAGACCAGCGACCATGCTTCTGGTCAGATTAATGATTTTGAATTGTTGGGGGCGTCAAGACACGGATGCGAATTAATGTCTGAAATCGATAAATTAAAACTGAATTTTTGAAGTTCTTTGAAGGATGTACAAATCAAGATTGTTGCAAAAATGAATATCTTTGTGTGACTCACACCTTATATTCTGTGTATATCCTGTAGAGCTGGCAATTGGCCTTAAATGTCAAACTACATTGCATATCCTAATAGCATAAATTCTGGTAAAATTATACAATATCAAAAACAATAACATAATGTTGAAGGCTGTTCCAAATCAAGGCGAACGCTAGGCCTTTTTGTTATTCTGCGCTCAAGATCCATTCAAATATCACATAACATAAAATATATCAGTTAAAAGCAGCATGTCTAGTTCAATTTAGAGGTGTCATAACTATCGCACACTTAAAGTCTCTCAACCACTCTTCATGGTCTACTATTGTGTGTCGCGCCCGGATGCAAAGATCATTACTATCACTTGTTGTGCGATACCATCTTGGATGATTCTTTTCTTTTTGACATCTTCTTCTTCATTATGGTAAGTGTAAGCGGTACCCTCTTCTTCTATCAATTATTATAGACAGACTCTCTGCTATAGTCAAAAATTGTTTATGGTTATTTTAAATTCAAGTAGCGTTTTGTGTGGAAGACGTTTTTTTCTGTTTGTTTTGGAAATGTTTCGTAATTTTTTAGCCAAAAGTTAATCAACTCTACGCGATGGTAGTTTTGACCAAAGTTTTCTGTTTATTTACTATACATATATGCAATTTTTTTTCTTTATTTATTATTTTTTTACGAAAAGGAGAACTTGATATTGATCTTGAAAATGTTTCATTTTTTTTTAATACATACATTTTTCTTAAATGCATTTCTTTATTAATTTTGGAAATGCGTTCACATTTGTGTTCTTTAAGTTTTTAACTTTTATTGCATTCGACATCTCGTTCATTTAACAGCAAATACTATATGGTAGTGCGGTTAATTATTAGTTGTATTTATATTATATTATTTAGTAAATTTAGTAAAATCTGAGACCATATTGTATGTTGTTTGATTTGCAGTAATGTAAATCTACTGAAAGATTTTTTTTTAAGAAGAGATGAGCTTGGCTCTATAAAGAAATTTGTTTCGTTTTTTTTATTATCTAAATTTGAAAATTGTCATGATTTTCGGTCCCTAGCGAACATTTTTGCTAGAAAACCGGATAGTGTAATTTTCCGAGTCATATATCTAAGGCCTCCATTACACAGTCATATTTCTATTATAATATGTATGTCCTACTCCTACTCCTACTCGATTCATTCAGTATAAATTTTGAAGCGTAATCAAGTAGGCTTAAGGATATTATAATAGAAATATGACCAAATATGATTGTGTACTGGAGCGCTAAGGAACCATGTGAGGATCTGACTTCTGTTATGGGCATTAGATAGTAAAGTGAGTAAAACCGACACTTTGAATCTCTGTATTGCCGGAGCATTAGTTAAAGTTATACCTTGAGAATAATTATTTAGACTTTTTAAATAGAATAAAAATAATTGTTTAGTTTTTTGATAATTTAAATTTTATTCAAGCTCTTTGGCAGATATTTTCCATCCATTCAAGATTTCAAAAATATGGTTATTTAGAAGTAAATAATTGAAAAATAGTTGAAATTTCTAGACTTGTTTTTGTAGCAACAAATCTTTAGGAGGCGATTTATATCTCCAGCTATTGAGAACTATAGCAACCCTGCATGTATACAAGCAGAAACATTTAGAAATTAGCTCAGTTTGACCCAATGAAGAAGAAAAAGAAGGAAACGAAATATCTGAAAATAAAGGGGACAATTTGATTTTTTTTATAGCTGGCAGTGGCGTAGGAAATTTAGTGTTTGGGGCTGGTATGGTTTAATACTTTTTGGCTTTTTCATTGGTTGGAATATTCAACCGCAATGCACTGGAATACACAGTATTTAAAATTTTCTATTTAAACGAATTTATACCACGCAACGCTTTGCAATCCCATTTAAATGTACTTTTTGCAATAGTGTAAATTGTGATGCTGTTGGTATAAAGTTATGCAACAGGAACGTTGTTGATTAATTAATTTCAAGCATCTATTAATTTTAAAATTTCGTACTCATTGCCCCCATTTTTCCAACGCCCCTACTACGAAGTTACAGCACTAATCTGCGCATGTGCATGATTTTGTTTATTTATTAATTTTCCATATAAAATTCGTATGAGAAATGTCATCTTGTAGCTTCGATCAAGTTACCATAGAAAATATTTTGGTCCCGAAAAAAAGTCGCATATCCAGTGTATTTTGCGGTTATTTGCATTTCCTTTTTAGATTTTCTTATTCATTGGTTTGACCCAACGAGATATAATACATAGAGGCCTCATGGAACCTCGCCAGTATGAACTCTCTACTGAAGCCTGCAATACATTCGCATCATCTCCATAGCCGTACACAATAAAAAGAATGCTCCTCCTATTTTCTCATTAAAATTAAAATCAGGATTGACCATAACAGTTTCAATAATCGAAAATTCTGTAATTCATCCAACAACATATTTTTGTTAGCTATTTCTTATCTTCGTCGTCGCTCAATACACTCAAAAAGAATAACTAACTGCAAATCAACACTTCTCTAAACTGTTATCCTCATTATTACCACGCAATTGAAAACATTTTATCCACGAACTGCACACAAATAATAAGCGAACATTTTTCTCACAGCCCTGCACACTTGTTATCTGAGAGCAGGAGAAAGAAGTGAACATATGATTCTCGCCATATTGGATTTGACAGTTGCTAAAAGTACAATTTTAATATTAGGTGTGTTTTTTGGTTATCCCGTGGGGTTTGGGTAACGAAACTTCACATAAAAAAAATGACAGGTGGATCAGCTGGCATTTTTTTTTATATGGAGTTTCGTTACCCAAACCTACACGGGATAACCAAAAAAACACATACATTTTCTATGTACAGTCGAGAACGGATAAGTGCAATCGTCTCCGGCAGCAAGAAAAATTGCACTTATCCGTTTTTTTTTTCACTAATCCGTTTTCGGACAGATTCAGAAAAAAAAAACAAATTTTTAAGATTAAAGGATATTAAGAGTGCAAAAATTGTGTTAAAGTGTGTGTTAGGCTGACTAGTTCTTAATCAGTAGATTGCTCTCTTCAAACATTTTCAATATCTAAATTGCTTCCAGCGTCCCAGTTTTGCTTAATTACATTAATTACTATGAGTGGTAAATTTATCGACACAATGAAAAATTTTCTTTTTGTCGCTTTGTAATTCCAAAGTATAAGTCAACGCCCTATAAGTGATAACGCCTAATAAATGTCATTTTTCATACTTTTTCATAGAAATCACTTATATTCACGAGTCAATCCATCCTTGATTTAAGGAGAAACTCAAGGAGACCTTGAAATTTTCTATAGTTAACCTCACTTGAAATATAAAATTTCAAGTATATTGAAAACTTAAGGTCTCCTGGAGTTTCGCCTTAAATCAATTGACTCCTGAATATAAATGATTTCTATGAAAAGGTATGGGAAATGACATTTATTGAATTTCGGCATCCTTGACTTAAGTCTCCTTGAGTTAGGGAATGTTCATAAATACGGGCCTTATTCCTTAAGGGAACGCTTATTACTTAAGTGGGGACTATGAATTCCGCCCTAAGTTTAAAAACACCCACTTATTTCAGTCAATTTTATTCATATGCATTTCGGCTTCCAAATATGGTAATACTTCACCATATTTGCTGATGACGGCTTCACCATTGCTGGAAGCCGAAATGCATGGGAATAAAATTTACTGAAATTGTATGTTTTTAAACTTCGTCGGCTTATTTCAGTTTCGAGAGTTGCGGTGTATAAGGATGCCAATGATATTTCAGTTTTGTTGATTTAGTAAAAAAATGTAATGCAATAAAATTCCCTTTTAATTTTAATTAGCCCCACGAGAATATTAAATTCTACAAATGGTCCAAGATGTTTGTATATGAAATGCCACAATGAATTAACGGGCACAAATAATTAACAAAGTTGAAAAAATCAGAACGTAATTTTTATTAGAATGCAATTGATTCATTGTCAAAATCTAGGCGGAAAAGGCCCCACTTTCCAATTAAGTCAATGAATTGCCATCATCAATGATAATTTGAAAATTTGGCGCCGCATACTGAAACCTGAAGAATTAAAAACAAAAGTAACTGCTTAAACTTTGACAATATTTCCATTTTCATTTCAAATAGGCAAATGCAAGTAACTATTTACCAGGTTTTCTTCCATTTCCTTGTTACTCGTTTGAATTTACTTATTTTAGGTGTCTTTGTGTCAATAAATTTGCCACTCATTAGTATGTATTATGTCTTATCCAGCCGAAAGCCATTAGTATTTGTGCGTTTCCGTCTTAAATTTATTACCTTTTAAATTTACAGGGGTCCGCATTTTACACTCTTAAGTGCACAGAACCTTCAGAAAATAATCGTATCAATTTTCGTGAGAAAAAAAACTCAATCGTATTCTTAAGTGCAAAACGAATGCACGGCATCGAAATTCGTAACTTGCACTTATCCGTTGCAGTTTACGTGTGCGTATGCATCACCTTTCATGCAGTTTCGTTGCACTTAAGCGAAATTTGCACTTATGCGTTTTGCACTTATCGAGACAATTTTATATGAAAACCATGTAAAAAGTCATGGGGCTTTTAAATATTATGCAGAAATGCGTTTTTTTGCACTCAAGCGTTTTGCAGTTATGCGTTCTCGACTGTACTTGTCGTACATAATATTTTATTGTATATCCCACTACCGATGAGTAAAATAACTACTAACAACTATAAATCAATAACAATAACACAATCGATACTTATTATGGACACAAGCCCCCAAATTTTCACCCGAACCATGGGACGACTATGGCTAAGTTCTTATAACAGCACAACTACAAAAGCATTTTCCTTTCGCTTTGGCTTCAGCTAAATTGCTTCGTGATCACTCCATGTATTATAATCTCCTCGGTTTGACCCATCCCCCATTTCACCGGGTCAAATCGAACAAACTAGCAGAGAGTATGCTCATTGCACTCTTTCAAAGAAGTCATGCGAACCGGTGCAAGTCTGTAAAATATTAGTAGGGAAGGCATTTTTTGCACAAATCAAATAATCTTTTTGCACATTTATGCTCCCTTACACAGCAATCTGTTTTAATTTTAAAAGACTTTTATTTTATTCAAGGAGTCTCATAACTCAACGTCAAGGCAGAAGGAAATGATAGCACACATGGTGCTCGCTAAGAAAAAAAATGTCAGCCACCAATTTTTACAGTTAGACGCAATCAAAAGTAAAAAATGCACGCCTTGTTGGAATTGCTCACATACTGTAACTATGAAAATCTTAATACAGGGTGAAACCTGACGATATTTAAAACGTCGTAAAAATTGGAAATTCATGTTACACATTTTTGTTTGCCACTAAAACACTGAGGACAGTTGCAGAACTTAGTTGACCTCCAATAAAAAAAAAAAAAATGTAGCCCATTTTCATTACTAAACTTTTGGATTCGTTTTTGGAAGTTGCCCTAAAATCTCTCCAGCAGATCCACTTAAATTCCCATTCGGTAACGACGAAGATAAAATCTATGAAAGATAGCACTGCGACTGCGATAAACATTCCATTCCTTGGTTAGCAGTTTAAGCTTGTAAGATAAACCAGTGGACCATTCAACACCGTGCTTATGTAAATTATCCGTTAAAGCGTAATAACCTTGATTACAGTCGTTCCTTCAATATTCTTCGGAATGGATCTGTTCCTCCGTGCGAGGGGATATTGCCTTGACTGAAAAAAAAACTTCGAACAAGGTGGTTTCAGAAAAACGAAATGACGGCGACTGAAATGAAAATGTTACGCATGTCAGTTGGTGTAACCAAAAGGGACCACATTAAGAGTAGCTACGAGGCAGCTTGTCCAGAGACCAACCAATCACCGAAAAGCTCGAAGACCGACGAATGGATTGGTATTGCCATGTTCAAAGGCGTCCGCCTGAGAACCCCGCAAAGAGAGCGATATCAATGGAAGTTCCACTTGATGGACCCAAGGCCAGAGGCAGACCGAAGAACACCTGGATATGGCAAATGAAAAAGCAACAACAACGCATTGGTCTCGGCGATGACACGATCCAAGATAGAGCTGCCTGTAGAAATATGCTGAGATATTATCGCCAAAATGGGCGATGTGCCTACACCGCAGGTCGAGCAACGCGAAACCATGGAGCGGTATAAAGAACGAGGCAAGGAAGAAGAAAGGTTTCAGAAAAACGAGACCACAGACCACACTCCGACAGCCTCATGATTCTTCGTCGGTCCGTTGACTTGACCAGATTTTACTATTTTCTTTGGGTTTCTGAAATTATGCATTTATGAAAATAAACTACGCTTACGTTGAAACAAATTAATTAAACAAAAAAAAATATGGGGCAAATTGAAGTTGATTGATTGATGGAAATTACCGAAAACCACTCTCGATTTTTTATGACTTTTCTAAGATCATCAAGTCCCCGTGTGCCACCCTGCATTTCTCAAATTTTCTTTTGCACTACAACGGCAACAAAGTGCTCTATAACGGCAACAAAGTGCACTATAACTGCAACAAAGTGCTCTACTAATTGCAGCCCAACCCGATAAGTTACTATGTTCCATGGTATTCAGCTAAATACATACATAGTTGCAACACATTTAGCTAAAAAAAATACATACCACGGAATCTGGTCTTTAAAAAAATATTCTGACTAAAATTAGGAATATTGAAGCAAATGTAATACCGTTATGGAATCTGGACAACAAACGCACAAAAATTAAATCTCTCGCCGCTGAGCCCTAATAGTACAGTTATTTGAACATTAATGAATCAACTCTTGGTTACAAAAAGAAGGTCAGATTTCTCTGAAAACTAAAAGAGTGACTTTTCTGGTTGGGCAGCAATTGATAGATGCTCTTGTAACCGCTATAGTGCAAAAAGAAAATTTGAGAAATATATATACATACATATTAAGATTTACAGTTACAGTGAACCATTACAAGGCTTGCATTTTTTCGATTCTGTTGATTGTGTAACTCTGTGACTGTGATTGGTAACTGTATTTTTTTAAATATTTTTTTTTTGCGGACAACATGTCCGCTGTCTTTTTTTTTTTAATTATTATATACCACTCAAAAGTTTTGATTCAAAGTAACTGGATTAAAAATGTTGTGATGTTTGGTAAACAAACATTCCAAAAAATTTCTGTAACTTGATGAAAAATAAATTGAGTTTGCGAATTTTTCTATGATTTCGGCGAAACACGGATGGCAATTTGATCCGACTTATTAGTTGATCACATGTAAATTATACTTTAAATTTTTACTTCTAAAAACATTGAAAAATTTAATGGAGTGAAAATGGATGGATTGCTAATCAAAGTTTTGCTTCATAACACTTTGGGCGTACATATTGGCAACTAATTTTGATTTAGGAAGATACGTAGTTGCTGTTACACCGCACTCTTAGAAATTTCAATTTATTTATAGAAAAGTGTAATTGCTAAAACCATCACGCAAAATTATACACTCGGCCGCAAAACTATCGACTCAACCTGAAAGCGCGTGTATTTGTACGTGTTTTTTGGAAAGTATGATAGTTATCCATAAAAGTCGTATGTCGTTTAAAAGTTGGGAACTTTAGCTAACTGTTAGTACCCTTTTTATCAATATTTGCTTCGCACTTTTTAAATTATTGCCACTTGTAACAAAAAACCCAGAAAAATTGAAATTTCAGGTGAAGGTCAGGTCAGGTAAACTACCCCTAGAAAAGCGCCCGTAATCGGTTTCTCATTATCAGTTGCATCAGGAAAGTTAGGTAACTTACATCTGAAGTAATTTCAATCACTGGTTGGTCATCAATGGATACGACGCCAGATCAGGCGGCACAAGTTGTAGCCCTATTGTCGGAAAATCATAGTCAGCGAACCGTCGCTCGCCGTCTTGGAATGAGTCAGGCTGCTGTCTCGAGAGTTAGCAGGAGATTTCGAGAGACTGGTAGCTTTAATTCGAAACCAAGAACGGGCCGCCCTCGATCCACTTCAGAGAGAGACGACTGTTTCATTGTTACAAATATGTTACGAAATTGGTTCCTCACGGGTGTTGCTGCGCAGCGGAACCTGAGGCGTGTTCGCGGAGTAGCTGTTAGTGTCTGCACAGTAAGGAGACGATTAAGGGAAGCGAATATCAATTCAAGACGGCCTGCCAGGGGCCCCAAATTGACTGCACGACACCGAAAAGCGCGCCTCTTATTTGCTCGAAATCATCTTACTTGGACCGATACGGAATGGAGCTCAGTATTGTTCACTGACGAGTCGAGAATGTGTCTATATGGCAGTGACAGAAGATGTCGAGTCTACAGGCGTCCAACTGAGCGATTTGCGCAGTGCTGTTTCACTGAAATGGTTGCATACGGCGGCGGTTCCTGTATGATGTGGGCTGGCATTTCCTTGGAGGGAAAAACGGATCTCGCATTCGTGCCCACAGGAGGCCGAAGAGGAGGGCTGACAGCTGAGCGAAACGTTACCGATATTCTCCGTGTCCGCGTTGTGCCCTATGCAGCATTTATTGGCGAGAACTTCACTTTGATGCACGACAATGCCCGGTGTCATGCATCGCGCCTCACTCGACAGTTCTTGAATGAAGCCAATATGTCGTCACTTAACTGGCCTGCACGCAGTCCCGACATCAATCCCATTAAACACTTATGGGACGAACTCAACAGAAGAGTCCGAGCCAGAAATCCAGTCCCTTCGTCCACTGAAGAATTGAAGGCAGCCCTATTAGAGGAGTGGACCGGTATTCCTCAAGATACCTTCAGCCAGTGGCGAACCTACGTAGGGGTTTTGGGGGTTCAAACCCCCTCCAAAATTGCTCGATGTAATATAAAATACAAATCGGGTTAATACAAAAGCAGGACGATTCCCACAAAAATACAATTCCAACAGACCGAAAATGAGAAAATTGAGCAAGTAACTCAGCATCACAAAGATGGTGCTGCGTTAAGGTGCTTTTCGAAAGACTCTTCTAGCACCACAATAAATTCTCAGATTATGTTTGACCAGGCCTGAGCGTCGGACAAATTTCGAGTAGAGTGTCTTTCGTCAACAACTGCAACTGCAACTGCTCCCTGATCAGTCAAAATTGCATTCACAGTTTTTTTCCAATTAGCTGAGATTGATACTGAGAGGAGTCTCTCAGTTTTTTTTTGCTATATTAAGTTCTTCGCCACTATGAAATAATTGGCGGCCAAATAGAGCCTAACTAGCAAGCTCAAGTCATGATAAAGTATGTACTATGAAACTCTGTACCCATTTTAATACAATCTATATTGAAACGCTACTGATGCTTAGTAACCGAACAATACAAGAAATAATTGTAGGACAATAAAAATTTATTAACCAGAAATAGTAAACGAAAAAAACACAATTTTACGGGTGTAGGGTATAAATATTAATTCAAATTAAAACTTCAACCTCTTTCATAAAACCCCTCCCGAAATATTTTTCTGCGTACGCCCCTGCCTTCAGCAACTTGATCAGATCAATGCAGAATCGATTGGAAGCTGTCATTAGAGCAAGAGGAGGCAATACCAAATACTAAAATAATAAATGCTTAACTTATTTTCCGACAGTCTTTGTTTTATTTGCAAAAAACCTAACCAAAAACAATTTTCATATTTGCTCATTTTCGCTACGATTTCGCTCAAAGAGCATCAATTTTAAAAGTGCTCACCAAATATTGGTTAAAATGGTACCAACGTAAAGCTGAGGCCTTAAGCTTTGCAATGACATACGATTTTTATGGATAACTGCTATAGTTTTCGAAAAACACGTACAAATACACGCGCTTTTAGGTTGAGTCGATAGTTTTGCGGCCGAGTGTATAACACTACAAAAAACATATTGTTCATAAAAGTGCCCTTATACATATTTCTCAGCAAAAAGCTATTCCCGTCAAGGTCAACCTTATCAACCTCTTATAGCTAGCGTGTCTAATAAGCCTATCTTGCCATTATACGAGTATAGTACACATCATCTACTTCAGGGCGTTTCTATTGGTCGGTCGGCACACAGTATGCAATTTGTTGATGCACTTGCACCCCCAAGCCACCCCCCGCTTACTAACTTTTCTACCACAGAATCTTCGCTGCATTACATAAACACCCACCGCATACTTACCGAGCAGCACGATGAGTGTTTTTTTCCTATAATATAGATTGTTGGATTGTTAGATGCACCAGCAGAAGCAACAATAATTGTATGGTTCTCCTAGCAAAAAGTCTGCTTCAAGTTATGTACAGATACGTAAAGCTATCAGCAAAACAGCCGCATCAAGATCGTGGAAAAAAAAATAACCGCATCACAGCATACTCATACTCCCCATAAGTCCGAGACCATTATGAACGTAACTTTTTTGTTTAATTAAAAGCATCTCATGCCGACGACGTTGTTCTGAAGTTCTGAATTGCATGCAGCCGAAGCGATTTTTCAAGGTTATTGCGGTACGGCAGCGGGCGGCGCGCGCAGTGTCATGACATCATCATCATCAGTCTATTGCAAATTACCTGGTAACGAATATTAACTTCGACATTGGCAATATCGCTAGTACATCATCGTACCAGCAACAGCAAGGAGTGCATGTCATGTAATCAGATTGAACAAAAAACTTCCGATACTCGGTACGGTCGTATGACTGTGCTGAACTTGGTCGCAGAAATGCAGACAAATTGGTGTATGACTAACGAAAAAAACAGAATTTTGGACAAAAAATCGGTTTCCAATGAACAACAAGGGTTTCGCTTTAATTTATGGAAGGACACTAAGGTCACAAGCGAGTTTTCAAGTAGCCTTTTTGGGTATCTTTGCGACGCCTTCTTGACGGAAATAGAGAAGAACCATCATAAGTCATTTCTTGCCGAGGTGTATTCGGTGTTGGTAGACTGCTGAATAATTCTTGCTAATTTTCTAGAGAGAAGACAATCATAACAAAAACGCATTCAATTGTATTTGAATATTTTACTGCGCTTCGTCTGCAATGTTGTGTGCAAGTCATTTATCTTTTTTGGCATATGAGATCGCGTTTTCGTGTTAACCAGTAAAATTTGAAAGATATAAAAATACCATTAAAAGAACAGAACACCAAAGTCACCTTGAGTACAATTTGCTGAAAAGAAAACAAACCCAACAAATCAAGGGCAATAATTACATATATGTACTCGTAGGTGGATGAAGTGTTTTTCGGAACATATCAGTACACAAGATACAATTACATATTTCACTATATCGTCGGTATGAATGAGCCTTATCAGTAGCGTATAAGCATGCGAATATCTCAAATAGTCTAAGCGAATCTCTAATGATATTTTTGTTATCTGAAGAAGTAAGTATGATATGCACTGCCAACACAAGAAAACCGTCTTTGATATTTCATTATTAACACTTGCCTTAAAACGAGTAGATAGAGTATAGCCAACGCTGATTAGGAACTCAGGCATACTCAAGTGGTGACTTCCCTACTACACAAAAAGAGCGGAAAAATGTCGAATGGCAGACTTCTTGAGAAAAAAAAAGAACAAGTAACTCTGAAGCTCAACACATTAAGCTTCTAATACATAGGCAATCTTTTGTGGACATGTATATCTGTATCTTATCTTGACCCATTGAGATAAAAAGGAACACTTGATTTGAAATAATACGCAGCTTTGCAGAGGAACTATGGTTTTCTTTATTTTATTACATATTTTCGTCATTATTGTTGACAACGTGGTATAGGTGACAATGCACTTGTAAAAAACATGTTTAAAGGGCTCAATCACCAATTTGCTAAATACATTGTTAATTTACACTTTTGCTGATTTCTTAACCCAATGATATAAAGCCTAATGCCATGTACATATGTTTATTCTTTAGAAAACACAATGTCACCCTGAAATTCTGAAAACATTTTATGCAAACATGTACATACGTTTATAAATGAAACTTACTCGCCTATGTATAATGTATGTATGTATTTGAATCATAAGATACCATTTGTAAGATACCACTAATAGCAAAAAATGGGTTTAACCTAGTAACTACACCAATCTGCTACTACCCATACAAATCGCAGCATAAGAACAAAACGAACATCGATACTCAATATAGCAAGAAATGTAATCGTTGTCATCTTATGTAACTTCTTCCAAGCGCATATTTAATCTCTAAGGTCACAATTTTTCTTTGCTGCGTGGTAAGTCAACTAATTATTATTTAGCACCCCGACTAGGCTAAGTATAAGTAGCTAAATACAATCAGTCAGCTCGTCCGTCTGTTAGCCAGAGCCAGGCTAGCTCTATAACAAACCAACCAAACCGACCAACCACCAGCCATCTCAGCTAACCAAAGTTATTTCGTAACCACAAAAGAGTCATAGAGATGCGGGATCAAGTGTTGTTGGATCAACTAGACTCGAGTTGCTATTTGCCGTACTCCGTACATACTGATGCATTGCAGGTACGGCAGGGGTTTTTGTTGTGATCGCCGATCATTGCAAATATATATCTATCTTGCTACGTCTACTAGTTATCTATTTTGCGTGTTCCTATCAGTAAATATTGCCTGAAGTATCATGAATCGTCTTTGGACTTTGTTGACGGACCGCGACCGCGACCGACCAATGATTTTACAGACTACAGACTCCATAAATGCATACGTATGGAAGCATTATTGTCAGGATGGTCTGCATGAGAAGCTATTTATTATCAGCGAAATGATTGCTAAGTAAAACGTTTTCTATTGTGTTACGGTCTATGTGTGGTCGTCACCTAGTTTTAGTGAAGACGGTTATCAATCAACCAAATAGCTTGATGAGGAGGAAAACAATAAAGGCCACAATCAAAGATATTGAATATAATAATAATAAAAAAGTAAAGTTATTTTGAATAAAAGATGTAGAGCAAAATCACCAAATCGAAAAACTATGCGACCCGAATCGTTGATTTGAGCAGTGATTTTCGTGAAGCAATGCATTTTTTTTTTCACATAATGTGACGCTATTGTCTGTACCTAGTTAATTGGCACAATGGCAGAACAGTGTCCAAATTTTTCAACAAAGAAACATTAGAATCAAACAATATCATTTGAAGACAAACCATGTGACTAGTAGTCAACCACCTTAATCTTCTTCGTTAAAAAAGTTAAAATGAATCCGGTAAAGCCGCATCCAATGAATTATTATCTGAAAAAGTTAGGCGCCTTTACCTCTCAAAGTGAGCCCGTCCTGTTCTGAAGAACCCAAAGAAATGCCGATGTTACTGCCTGTGCCCAGTGGCGCAACCAGAATTTTATCCTGGAGGGGGCCATATAATCTCATGATATGCCCTTCACCACTCCTATCTGCCTTGATTCCATTCATTGATCGGCTACTACGAGGTAATGGACAGCGTGGATCATTTCCTCATTTGGGGGGATCTGGGAACTCGCTCATCCAGAATCTGATCATGGAAAACGAATGATTGAGTGCCCTAAAAGTTACATATAGATTTGTTGGTCAAAATTGGAAGGAGCGTTGGCGGCGTTCGAAAACCTAACTGGAAATGATAGTCGCTGGAAGTTGTCGGATTTCCATGCTGCCAATTGAACTGAAGGAAGAAATTCGCGAAGAAAGCCAATGAACGTTAAGCTGCTGCTAAAAGTGCAAGGAATCAAAAACCACTCAAAAAGTTTTGTGATAGAAACGAGCACCATTTGTTCACGCGCAGTTTTTTACAGGAGAGGTTTAAATTCTCAATTGCTTTCAGTGGTTTTGTAGCAAGCATTTACCACGATTTAAAAACTGTGATGTTCCCCACCCTATACATGTAACATTTTTCATATTTTATGAATATTTGGAACATATTTCCCACTATCCAAGGACAGTGAACCCCGACATTCGCGAATTCAACATTCGCGACGATTTCGTGGAACGCATCCCTCGCGAATGTCGGGGGTTCACTGTATTAAAATTCCGAAGAAGGGTAACCTTAAGGATTGTAATAATAGGCGTGGTATTTGCCTACTTCCTGATGGCTACAATGATATTTTGAACCGGATTAAGGATGAAGTTGATCGCAATGAACAGGCTGGCTTTCGTGAGGGTTTTTCATGTAGCGACCATATAAACACCCTCCGATGTATTATTGAGCAATCCGACGAATGGAGATCCCCATTACACCTCATGTTCATTGATTTCGAGAAGGCGTTCGATAATGTTGATCGGGAGTGTATCTGGAGAGTTCTTCGTAGGAAGGACATACCAGATAAAATAATTTCCATCATCAAGGAATCTTATCAGGGAGCCCAATGTCACGTTTTGCATAGTGGAGTGATACAAGGTTGCATTTTGTCACCTATTCTTTTCCTCATAGCCATTACTAGTGAGCGCGCTTCAAAACCAGAGGAAAGGTATCACATGGGAAATGTTTGATTACCTGCAACACCTGGATAATGCTGACGATATTTGTCTGCTTTCAAATAAAAAGGAGGGCGTAGCTTAAATAGCCGATGCTCTGCATGGCGAAGTTGTAATGCTGGGCTTAAGATAAACTCTGCCGAGACCAAGTACTTGAGCTCCGATCCTGGGGGACAAAGCGGAATTTGTGGTTCGGGCCAGGCAGTCGAAAAAGTTGACGAATTCTGCTACCTCGGATTCGGAAGCATAGTTACAGCAGATGGCGGCGCGGACGCTGATGTACAATCGCGTATCAATAAGGCTACAGCAGCCTTCTTCACTTTGACTCCTTTCTGGTAAAATAAGATAATTTCCAGGCGCACTAAAATCGGAATCCTCAATTCTATTGTAATATCTGTGCTTCTTTATGGCTGTTCAACTTGGAAGGTGACCAATGAGATAACAACTAACCTGCCAACTTTCGTAAACCAGTGTCTACGGCGCATCCTACAAATCCGCTGGTCGGAGATTATTTCCAATGATCACAGGCCTGGATTGGATAGGCACTTCTGTCAAAAGGCGAAATTGGCAATGGATAGGTCATACTCTCCGAAGAGGGCCAACAAATATTGCAAAGCAGGCCCTAGATTGTAAATAGCGAGGCTGCTTCATTCAGAACGAGGTGGAAAGTAGGCGTAGTTGATGCCCTATGCCCCACAAGGGGTTAACAAGAACCAGAGACTATCCTATTTTTGCCAGATTTCGAAAGGAGGTTGTCATGGGATAATATTTCCAGCCAGGGTATTTGTAAAATGAGCCGCGCTGCGCCGTAGAAACTAATTCACCAACATTTGCAGTTTGGTTGTTCTGTTTCTGCCTAGCCAAAAATTTGGTGAGGATTATCAGGTTAAAGGAATATGTAACGGAAACAACAAAAAAATTGACCTCAAAGGGATACAGTGTAGCGATACAAGCCTTAAATCGGCCTTCCATTTCAAGCGTTTTGTGAAGCTTTCGATGAAGCTGGGGAGCTATGGGCTTTGTGGCGATGTTGTATTACCGAAATAGATTTTACCAAAAATTTAACCTAAAATGATTTATCCAAGAGAAGTTTTTTTCCAACTGTGACTGTTCCTCCAGGATAGCAAAATTGTTTGAATTGTTCAGCTTTCTGACAAAATTAGTTCCAACCGATAATGATCCTAAATTCTCAGAAAATACAGAATGAAAATCTCGAGGCGGTGACACGGACTAGAAAGGTTGGGAACCACTCCCGGAAAGGTTATATTGCGTCGCAGAGAACACAGTTTTGTCTTACTTTTAAACTAACTAATATGAGATCGTATAAAAAGCGCTGTCCTCAATACTTGGCTAGACCCCTCAATTTAAATATCATTTAGTTAAGTTAGCAAAGCCTTTTTTATTCATATGACCTAAATGTCAAGTAGTGGGACGTGACGTGACGTTAGCTTAGAGACGTTTGCGAAGTTTTGCCTTGATGTTCTAGGTTCGCCATAAGGCTTTCCTTATAGCAATGGTACAAAATCCCAACCCCCCCTCCCAAAAAAAAACAACGTAAATAAATTTAAAAAAATAAAATTCGCTTACGTCAAAATCCTCTTATCCACCAAATTAATAGATTTGCTATATGAAGGTTTGATGAAGACATCCGAATGAAAATTTGCAAACATACTTATTCCCAAAGAACTCTCATAAAAATTTCTGATTTGCAAACCTTAGGGCTGCTAAACACGCTATAATAATGAAACAACTCTATTACCGTTACTCAAAACAGGAAAAAATAGATAGTTTTAGCAAGTCGTTTGAAATAGAACGACATAATTTGACATTCCATATACGCTTACTTACCGTATACGAAACAATATATCATAGTATTGCATGTCCTAAGTAGGCATGGGTGTAAAATCACGACAATGATTTCGACAATTTCGACTGTGTCCAGTGTATCAAATATACTACTTGGGACATGAAAAATTATGATTAGAGGTACGGAAATTTCGTTTTTACGAAATAGATGCGAATTTCGGCGAAAATTGCGCGTTTATGCGAATAAATGCGAAATGTTCTAATTTTGAACATTACCCCCAATAATTGTCAATTATTGGGGGTATTTTATATAATTTTTTATCTCAGATTGATTTTCAGAAGTTTTAGTTTTAAGAAATTGGTAAATGCAGAGAGTTCGCTGAATCACGAGCACGATGGCTTGCTGAACACCGAGCAAGCACTTTAGTTGGAGGTTTGGTAAATGAACTTTGTTTTCTGCAAAACGATTTTTTTTTTCAGGGAGAGTTTTTCTCGTGGTGCGGCGGGCCCCAAAATTGAAATTAACTTTACATAAAAAAGATAAAAGCGTAACGATATTGGCGGCATATACGTCTCAGCAGTTTCTCTTTTTACCGTTACCGTAACTCCTTGAGGAGTGGTCTTGTCGACAACACCTAGATAGTTGTCTGAATCCGGAGTATAATGCAGCTGGCAAACACATTTCATACTGAATAATAAACACGCGACGTTTTCTTTGCAACGCGAGTTTCGAACAGTCGTTTAACTGTGAATCTACAGAATTTCTAAAGTTATAGAAAAATATAATAACAACAAGAAAATTTACAAAACTAGGTTTTTATGCGAATTTCAGCGAAATTTCCAATATCCAAAATTAGTTCATGCGAAATCCCTGTTTTTATATGCGAAATTTCCGTACCTCTAATTATGATATTGTTTCGTATACGGTGCGCAAGCGAATTTTTATATGGAATGTCAAATTGTGTCGTTCTATTTCAAACGATATGCTAAAACTCTCTAATAACTTATGAAACAAACTCGTCGAGCCCTTTCACTTTATACAAAATGTGACTATTTTCACCTCTATAGGGACACCTTTTTATCTTTACCCTACCGACTTCTAATGTCCGATAAAGTACAACACGCCTCTACCGATTGTGAATCAAGGCAAATACCTCGGGGTAATCCTCGACAGTAAACTTGACTGGCAAAAGCATGTCGAAGCGGCGGCTGAAAAGGCCACCAGAGCCCTTTGTATATGCAAAAAACTCGTTGGGAAAACCTGGGGCAATAGTTAGACCAACTCTAGAATACGGTGCTGTGGTTTGGTGGAAGAGAGCCCTGACTACGGAAGGTACAGAGATTAGCATGTCTCATTACCACCGGTGCACTCCAATCTTGCCCTAGCAGCGCTCTAGAGGTGTTCCATCACCTACACTCAGTTGACATACACTTCGAAACCGAGGCAAAACTAGTACTGTCACGACTCATGGCGAGCCATGCCAATCTGGAGCTCACTAAGGGGCAGCTAACATGCCTCAACAACTATATGCCTTCCAACCACCTTCAGCCTGAAACATGGAGTAGAGAGGAGTGGCACGCTAGGCTGCACCCACAGACATAAAATAGTTTACTGACGGTTCCAAAACATTCGAAGTTTCAGGAGCGGTTGTGGTTGGCTCAGCATATAGGATAACTATATCTATGAGGCATCACACCATTCTAGGGCAGAAGTGCACGCAATACCAACCTACATCGATCTCTGTTTATGTGCTAACTACGTAAACAAACGAATAGCGATCTTCTCTGACAGCCAAGCGGCTCAGCATTGTGCTCAAGACGTCAAGGCGGTCTCTATTGCGATCTTGGCATTTTGACACCATACTTTACCATCGCTTCACGAAATCTTTGAAAATTTAGTGGATATCTGGTGCATTTAATCTAGATTAACTGTAATCTCGGGATTGTAACGGCCTTTAAGAACAGATATACCTAAAACAGCTTCAAAAATTTAATAAACAAAACGAGCATCATTCCTGATATAGTTCTTCGCAGGAAAATTCCCTAAAATGCTTTATTGTTGCTTTCATTTTATTTATACTTTTTATGATGGTTTAAAAACCGTATGTCCGCCTGCACATAATTGCTCGTATTAACCATTAAACCAAAAAAATCGCCTTTTGTAATAAATACCAACTGACAAAAAAAATTGAAAAAGGAAAAACAATTAAATCGACCAACAATCGAACAAAATGCCAATAATGACATTGTACCCTTTTAAAGAAATAAACGCTAATGAAAATGAAAGCTTCTGAATGTTTGTATGAAAAAGAAGTGAAATGAAATGAAGCATTTCTTTATTGTCTTCAGATCAGCATATACAAGTACATGTATAGTATCGATGTCACCAAAAATGTGGAGGTGTCTCAACGTGCCTGGCTAGTTGGGATTCATTGTTCCATACCAGACTTTTGAATACCTTTATTTTAAATTCATTGCTAAACAAGGTAAATTGACGACATACAAAACAACAGTATGGTTGCTGCCCGAATATGTGGCCCATTTAAAGACAAGAGAATCTGCAGATCTTTAGTAAAAAGATGCAAAAATTGTCAGGCGACTGAAGACAGACTTGCAGGCTGACTATGCAATATTGCAACAATTGATATGAAAAGGTAAATACTATCTACATGTGAGTACACATCGTGGATGTAAGTTCAATGAATTGCTCCAGTAGTCAGTGTTGGATAATACGGATACAATATACTGCCAGTAAATACACTAAATATATGTTGATTTAAAAAAACATATTTACGATATTTCTTATTTTTATTTCCCTTAATTCTAAATCCTAATACTGTACTTAAATTAACTTATAGATAAATGAATTCATCTCAGATTCATCTACATTAGGCTAAGACTCACAACCGTTGTCATTTTATAAGTTCAAAAGGCAACAAAGAAACCACACACCTGATTCATCAAGCTTCACTTACATTTTCAGCATAATTTTCATAAAACATATTTTTGTATGGAATGTTTGAAAAACAAAAATACACAATGACAGTGAAATTGAATTGAATGTTTGGTTCGATGTCGCGGTGCGGTGGTGTCCCCAAAAGGGGCCGAAGCCAATAACAATAGAGGTTGTGTGTGCAAGTTGACGATGGCGTTGTCAAGGCTACAAGTAAAGAAGTTATTTAAGTGTTTAACCTGCTGTACCGACGATGATCGTGACACATTGTTGTCGATTTAATGAGGGTTTATTTCGTAGACGTAAACGTACGTGTCCATTAAACAATGATTTCGGAAAATTGCTACTTGCACACGTATCACATCATAGTATACAACAGTGTGGTGTCACCATATTTGCTTGTTGACGATATTATGCCCAACCTCTTTCATTGTTGGAACCATCGAAGAGAGTAACCTATTTTGATGATACATACATACCACGAAAAATATTTATAGCAGAGAAGTAAAAAAAAACACGTGAATAGTTTTGCCTTGATGGGTCCGGCCAGATATTAGTGATGAATAATTTGGGTTTTCTTACGGAGTGTTCGATTGTCTAGAAAATCGTCGCCCAACAATATGCCATAAACTTATGTTTTAAAATGCGAAAAATCAACAATTGTATTAATTTGCATAATTTGCTCTAAAATCTAATAAAAATTTTCAGGTATCGGTTTAAACAATTTTTTTTTTTGAGAAAAAAATTTGAAAAAATGACTGTGACTGATGACTGAAAAGTGAGGATCGAGCTTAAATCGCTTTAATGACACGTGGCAGTCATGTGACCTAAATTAACGTTCTTCGAAAAAATGATTTTACGTAATCTACATACTGAATAAACGATTTCATGTTCTTAATATAATACAAATGATCCCCTTCAATTATATTTCTACCCGAGTACCTTGACTTATAAACCTTAACAATACAACCAATTTACTGGAATGACAGCCAAACTAAGAAAACGTTGAGCCGTTCTATTTGATAATGGTACAAGTCCATTTAGTTATGTTTTGAGTTATTCTTTTGCCTTAAATATTTAAATTTACATTTGACGTTTTTTGCATCTGTGCGGCTTGCTTAAACTCCCGACTTATTAGGATGTAAGTTCTTCCGAAAAGGGATTGCTGCGTCGAAGGATAATAATGTTCCCCTACTAATATTCGGATAAACGACATGCCAATAACTCGTACCCACGTTACAGTAGGAAGGTTTAGTGTTAAGGCATTATCTCTCTTGATTAATCTAACTCTTAGTGGAGCATGGTGCGTTGACCACTAACCGTGTGTAGTCATCAACGTTACAAAGACAACTGAATTCGGAGTGTGATACGGAATACGGTTGTCATGTATACCACTTCCTAGTCGCATTGTTTAGTTTATTAATTCTACGATAAGAAAATTTCCTATATTCTTCTGAATAATTAACTTGAGACGAGTCGTGCCGAGTTTGGAAACTGTTAAGGCATTATACTCTGCACTTAATTCAATCCGGTGTTTATAACCCAAAAAAAATTTATTTAAATCCGATTGAACTAATTTTTATTGCTGAGTAGAATAGGACTGAGCCTTAACGTTAATACCAAAACCAAAATTTACTTCCTATTGTAACGTAGGAATAAGTTTTTGGCATGTCGTTTTTCAAAACGGTAGGGGAAATCCCTTTCCTGATGGGTAGAATATGAATACCGATAATTACTTTCATTTTTTTATTACTTACAGAAAAAGAAATTAAAATTCCAAAATATCGAGATGTGAGGCATGAATTTGGATAATGTACGCCCAGATAGTGAAACATTGTAAAAGAAGACCCAAAACTGGTGTCATTCCCAACTCGAAAACATTAACATTAAAATTATGCTCTAGTATTTAAAAGTAGAGAATTCCTAAATATAAACATAAAATTAAAAATAATTGGAATCATTACAATTGGTACCTATCGTTTGTTCCTCAACCTACATATACATATACAAGGTGGGGCAAAAGTAATCATCCAATGTTCTTTTGCTATATTTTTCTTAATGAAAAAAAAACGGGTTTGCTTATGAAATACGTTTATTTAATCCGTTAGAATATATTGTATCAAGTCGCAAAAATGATATCGGCCAAGTGGCCGCCGCCACAGTTGATTACCATACGGGCCCGTTTTATGGCATTTTCCATCACTCTTCCTAGAATATCGGGCGACAGGTTTTCGCGAATATTCTCCTTAAGGGCTTCAAGAGTCTGAGGCTTGTTGACGTAAACCCGCGACTTCAAAAAACCCCATAAAAAGAAGTCTGGAACAGTTAAATCGGGTGATCTGGCCGGCCAGTGCAAATCACCAAAACGAGAGATTAACCGACCCGGAAATGTTTCCTTCCTTCAGAATATTGATTGTGTCTCGAGCAGTGTGCGCGGTTGCACCGTCCTGTTGGAACCACATGTTCTCCATTCCTAGTTCATCCATATTAGGAAGAAAAAATTCGTTAAGCGGCTCTGTAGCGCACACGATCCACAGTCGTCGTTTGACCCGCGGCTTTTTTGGGCTTTTTCGAAGAAAAAGGGTGTAATGGCTCTTCGTAAATGATACGTGGATTTTGGGTTCCCCAGAAACGAGTATTCTGTTTGTTCACGAAGCCGCTCAGATGGAAATGAGCCTAATCGCTCATGATGATTTTTGATGAAAAATCGTCCTCTTCTTCGAAACAAATTTGCCAGCGTTCCGTAGGAGTAAACCGATTCGTGGCTTAACAATTCGTATTCTACGTTTGTTTACTTCAGAAACTAGGAAAAATGAAAGAAAAAAAAGAAGGAAAAAAAGTTACAGCGATTTCGAATAGAGTGATTACTTTTGCCCCACCTTGTAGCTTCATGACATTACGTATCGAAACTCAGTGTTTGTTATATGTTTGTGTCTCGTCTTCTGTTTTTCCTTAATTACTCCTGAATCCTTGTGTTTCCAGGTCGAATAAACGCACAAAACAACGAACAAACGTTTGGCTTTCGATTGATACAAAATGTATATACAACCATATTTAAAGATGGCGGGTTAAGTTAACGCTCAGAACTTTAAAGTTGCTATAATAATTAGAGACGAACAAAAGATTTTAATTCACGAACAATCACGAACAAACGTAGCCGTGCCCGAACAAACGGTTCCGATCGTGATTTGAAGATGTGGGAGGGTTAACTTCACATGAGTCGTTAAATGACACATGTCTTAAGTCACTGTTTCCCAACAGGTGGTCCGCGGACCGGGGATGGTCCGTGAGAAACCAGTAGGTGGTCCGCGAACTGGGGACCTCTTACAAAAAAGTTATATTTTCTTGTGACTAATTTGAGTCACATGCTAAACACGCGCTCTCATCATCCTGTATCAGATTATCCGTATGGGAAGGCGATGGGTTACTTAGGTTCGTTGCTTATAGCCCAATTAAAAATCCGAACCCGATTGCAAATATTCAGAGAGTTTTTAGCCGAGTCTAAAGACCGAGCTACACCGTTTGCTGGATAACTTTCAATCGGAGCTAGCTCTTCCAGACCAGAAGTCACAAATTCTTGTGCGAGAAAAATCTCAGCTGGTGAGGTAAGTGTTGACGCGAACAAAACAGTTTTCCCCCTTTCTCAATCTGACGGCATGTTCTGCTATCCGCTTTAATAGGGGGAACTTTTGTGTTTCCGATATTTTCCGCTATATGTCCCCTATATGGCGGACGGTAAGATAAGTGTCGCTAGTGTCGATAACAAGAACAAGAAAATTCTTCTTGCGAAGCTGATAGCGTAATGTTCCATATGATCAATTGTTTTCCACTTTATTTTTAGGAAGAAAATAACATACAAAAAAATAATAAGGGCCATTATGGTGATCGGATATAAAGCTTCTGAATACAATACATGGACAAAAAAAATATCCAGACCTTAATTCGTTTCATTATTATTGAAGGGGTGTCCGTCGAGATTTATTTTCAGCCAAAGTGGTCCGCAGACATTTCTGAGTTGGAAACCACTGTCTTAAACTGTCAAAAAAACAACAATGTCTTCAAAATTTCTAGAACCCTAAAAATAGTTTTAATATAGTGCGGCTGTTTGAGCCTATTACGCAAAGCAAAATGAACGTTTGGCTTGTAGCAGTTCTATCCATATCCCTGCAACCATAATGTTGCTTTTAGACTGATCAGGGCCGAGAGCTCGGAAAATTCAGGTTTACAAATTGTAGGTCAAGAAATCTGAGTTATTTGATTTTACATAACATGAATCTGAACTTAGGGGATTGGTTGGTCATTTTATCATAATTTTGACTACCGCGGGTTGTCACTTTGTAAGGGACACAGACAATTGTTAATTTCGGGGTATATCTCTGATTTCTGTGCATAATTTAATATGTTGCTGCATTGAGGAAAGCGCTACGACATTCCTGGCAAAGAAGACACCGGAACCGAAGAACCCTATAGCTAAAATTTGGACCCTAACTTAGGGAGCGATCACCAAAACCAATTGTATAACAAATGTATGCATTTCAACGTCTACCATAAAAAAATAATAGTTTGGATTTTGTAATTGAATGTATACAGATGCAGGTACAATTTTTCGACCATTTTCTCCAACATTTAAAAAATGGGCATAGTTCAGTGCCTCAAGATAAATAGAGGTAATAGAGGTTAAACTTGTTATAGGAGCAGTGGAGCTCTTGCTTAAAAGTTTGCAATTTTGAGACAAATACGCCAAAAACTTGTTCATAGCTGCGATTTTTAATTTTGGTTCGAAGCAAAATTCTTTGGAACACATTGCTAAACAAGAAAATACTGATGCTCATACGTTTTTGGGAGCTTCTTTAATTGACGACTGGAAATGTGGATTTTGTCAATCAATATTCCTTAAAACAACTTATCGCAGATGTTCATCTTTAATATAAGAGACAGTTTCAATATCGTACATCGATGACCTCCTAGCATACCGTATATAACCTTATCTTTATTCTAACAGGCTTTGTCAAACAACTCAGCTTTTGTTCGGCATCCGGTGTCACCGTTGGCAATTATTCAGCTGATGTCCACACCAGTCATCTATGTTTAGTTTGACTGACACAAGCTGCACTTATGGTTGATATGAAATTTATTAGGTGTCTCTACCTTGTTTGGTAATCTGAATCGCAGTGCACGACCTAAACTTCAGCAATTAATGTCCGAACGAGATCATTCCAGTGAATAAAAGCTTCAAAACAGCAGCTTTGTCAATGCCAGCTCTGTTCTGAGGCACTCCATGTAATACCCAATGTACTCTGCCTTTGAGGCATGCAGCGCAACAGTCACAACTCATACGGATCACTATCGATCGGATCACACACAATTATTCGATGACCATGAAATAAAACTGCATGATTACATAACGCAAAGAATCGCCATGACTCATATAAGTGAAAAAGATCTTGGACAAGATCACGTCGATTAGGTAAGAAACACAATACCTACATTTTTATTTTTAAGAAAAGAAAAATCCAAATGAGATCTTGTAGTAAGATGAGATGGGCTAAAACTGCAACTTGAAGAATGCAGGAAAGTATTAATGTATCTACCTAATGTTAAGCACATTAGGTAGATATGTATATGCATACTTTCCTGCATTCTACAGGTTGCAGTTTTCGCTAATCTCATCTGAGCTCTACAAGTAGTTTTATCCAACAAAAATTCATCTCAATTGCAAATTGCCTAAAGCATATCTGACACTGATTTAAAATTCATCAACAACATCGAGGAGACTTTTAAATTTTCAATTCAAATGGTGACAGAATGACGGACGAAGATTGTCCACAAATATTTTTTTTGGACAGTATCTAGTGAGCAGCCAAGCCAGCCCATATTTGCAGTCTTGTCCAATTTTCTTGGCCACAACAAGAGATGAAACAAAACTTATCAATTCGTCCGATTTACGATTGATATCTCGAAACAACAATCCGCGCGACATTCATTTCGATGCTACTCGTACTATATCTGATCGACAAATTGCCTGATGTTGTGTTCAACTATTATTTGTGGCGGACCATATAGTATGTTGCGATTACCACACTAATTGTAGGTTCTCTCAGTATGTATGTGCTGGCCTCGAATCCATTCCAAGGTTTTCATTGCTGAAGTTGCGTACAAAGTACCCGTGTATGTCACGATGTGTATTTTATGTTTTCAATTGGATTTACACCTGACTTTAATGTGATAAGTGGCACGGCTATTACTATCGTACGTACATATTGCAATCGGTAGGTATGTGCATATGATACCGAGGACCGCGACATATTTGATTTATAATGTATGGTCAGTTTCTTAGAAGACTCGTCGCTATGCTCGTAAAAAAACAAACAATTTTAGTCTATTAAAGTATCTCTCTAAATTTGGAGTTACATTCCACGAAAATGAAAATTTCCAACAATGCATGGACATGTCAATGAAGATCATTTAGATTTGAGACGATTGATTTATTTTAACATAGGTATTTTTTACATTTCGAGTTTTGAAAATAAAATTAACTTTGTATATATTATTTTTCATAATCCTGTAATTTCACACTGGACGACTAAAATCTCCGCGACTCAGAGGCTATAGGCAACTCGATACGACGAAACAGTCGAACTAGGGTCGATGTACTCCATCCTCGTATATGAGTTTCACCTAAGCCGACGACCGCTGATGACATCCCTCTAGCCCAACGGTTCTTAACCGGTGGTCCGCGGACCACTGGTGGTCCCTGAGGCGACCGTAGGTGGTCCGCGAGGCCTTTGCTGTGGTTCCCTCAAAATCCGATACGACAATTCACGAATTTCACGCAGATCAATCTTAACTTTCTAATAGAAACTTGAATGTTGGAAGCGGATGGGAGGCCGTTTTGACTGAGCAGGACAGACTGTTTTCATTG
The DNA here is from genome assembly GCA_949715475.1 of Microchrysa polita. NCBI lineage: Eukaryota > Metazoa > Arthropoda > Insecta > Diptera > Stratiomyidae > Microchrysa > Microchrysa polita. The sequence continues at coordinate 17,845,739 of OX454415.1, forward strand.
AGATTTTGACCGTTGTGCACTGTGTAAGATATTAAGTGTAATTTATTGTATTGGTCGCAAAAAGAAATGTGAGTGTAGCTTATTACGATGAAATGAAATACCGTCAAAATTTGTTTTATATGCTCACAGGCTGAGGGAGCTCGCTTCGCTCGCTCTCCCATCTTGGGCTCGCTGCGCTCGCATTAACATTCTCTTTCAAAACGAATAAAATTGAAATACTAAGTTCGATTTAAAAAAAAAAGTAGGAGGGCGCCTAACGGTATGAAATATACTTAATTAATAAAAAAATGTTGTTCACGATGTGGCTGGGATTATAGTTGCTGCTCCGGCGAACTTCGTATGGCCCCACCTTTCAAATATGATCGTTTGCGGGTGGGGCAAAACTGCTGAAATCCGCCAATTTGTTGATGCCTTGATGATTTTTTCTTGGCCGATTTTCCAGGTGCTGAAGTTTACTGTAATGCGAACATCCTTTTAAGAGGTGACTTCATAATTAGTTGTTGTGGGTTGAACTTTACTGAAATACGCTTTTCTGTTCCAGGGATGGCTTCAATTGAAGTCTGCTGGCCAATTTTCCAGGTTTGTGAATATTTGTTCTGCTTTCAATATTATTCTGATGTTCAGGGAGAGGACCCATTCGGCAGGAAAATCTTCCAAAAATTCGCAAAGACGTTCAAGAAATATAAACAAAAATATGCGAAAAAGAAACTCATTTTGAACTGTTGCTCATTGTGAATTTTCTGCACATTTCAATGGTTATACTGCTATTCCGACCGGAGCCATGTGTAGACCCATCCGGTGGGGTCGACATACCGAATTCCTGTAATTCGTTCAACAAATACGTAAAGAAGTATGTGAAAAAGAATTGACTTCATAATTGTTCCCCATTGTAAATTTTTCATATGTCTCGATAGTTGTCCTGTTACTTTGGGTAGAGACCAATCCTGTGGAAGAAATTTACTGAAATCCGCTCATATGCTAAAGAAATACACGCAGAAATAGGTGAAAAAGAACCCATGGTGAATTTTAGCTTATTGTGATTTTTTTGCATGTTTCAATAGTTATTATGCTATCCTGGCCAGAGCCTAATCCAACAAAACCAAAATCATGAAAATCTGTCCAGCCGTTCTCGAGTTATAAATGGTGTAACTAACACGACTTTCTTTTATATACAGGTTGTCCCGCATTGGGTGGTCAATACTGTAAGGGTTGATAGCGCAACTTGTTTCAGCAAGAAAATTCCCAAGACAATCGGAATTTTTTTTACCGTTACCTTATTATCGCTCTTTTTGTGAAAGTCATCGAAAATCGTGACTTGTCACGCAAAATTTAATTTGCAGCACTCCTGATGACTTAATCCAAAATTTTAATTCAGTTTCAGAAACTACATAAAATTTCACAAAAACTGTAGTTTTTCCTGTTGCCAACATTATCGGCACTTTCAAGATACAGTTACTCAAACTTAACAGAAATTTTAAAATAGATTTTTCATCGAAAATTCAAACAGTAATTGCATAACTGTGCTTTATACGTACAACTCTGCAAAGTTGATAAAAGTTGCTTCAACATGTTGGCTTTTCAACGGTATATCACTTTTCTTATTTACATTGCAGAATTTTAGGTAAACACGCATTGAATGGTAAAAATCATGGCTTCAGTGGAATTGTTAACAATTTTCCCTTGACTCGAAAAAGACATACAAAGGTAATTATAATTCGGGATAGAATCTCGCTACATTATTTTGACCACAACTGTAAGATATTTCAAATTTGGTACATTGTTTGGCAAATGCAACGGTACTTATAACGGTTAAAATTTAATATTTGCTATTTATGGCAGATAGACGGGTGCCCGCTCATAATGCGAGACTTATCAAAGAATATTTGGAAAACGAATTTCCCGGAAAGTGGATTTGCAGATTTGGGACAGTTGCGTGGCCTGCGAGAAGTCCCGACCTTACTCCCCTAGATTTTTATTTATGGGGTAACTTAAAAAGCAATGTCTATTCCGAGCCGATTACCTCCCGGGAACAGCTGCTGCAGCGAATTAATGATGCTTGTGACAACATTAAGGAAACCCCTCCTGAAATCCTTCGGGACGTTTCTTTCATTTGCCGAAGGTGTCGAGTCTGCATACAAAATGGAGGAGGCCAATTCCAGCAGCATTATTCCAATTCATCAAACAGACCCATTTAATCATTAGTTAATATTTTTAGTTTATTCTTTATTTCTCATATTCAAAACTTTATTTTCATTTTTATTTAACAAATTTTCAAAATCGCGGTAGTAAAATATAAAAAATAAATGAACAAAATTTCAGTTTGAATAATCCGATAAGAAAATAATTACCTTGTTTTTTTATATCCAATATGTGTAATTATATCTATGCCGCAATGTAAATATGAAAAGTGATATACCGTTGGAAAGCCAACATGTTGAAGCAACTTTTATCAACTTTGCAGAGTTGTACGTATAAAGCACCGTTATTAAATTACTGTTTGAATTTTCGATGAAAAATCTATTTTAAAATTTCTATTAAGTTTGAGTAACTGTATCTTGAAAGTACCGATAATGTTGGCAACAGGCAAAACTTCAGTTTTTGTGAAATTTTATGTAGTTTCTGAAACTGAAATCAAATCTTGGATTAAGTCATCAGGAGTGCTGCAAATTACGATTTTGCGTGACAAGTCACGATTTTTGATGACTTTCACAAAAACAGTGACAACAAGGTAACGGTAAAAAAAAATCTGATTGTGTTGGTAATTTTCTTGCTGAAACAAGTTGCGCTATCAACCCTTACAGTATTGACCACCCAATGCGGGACACCCTGTATATATAGATTTTTTAGGTGACGAACGCAAGATGATTGCGATGTGCAAGCAAACGAGGACGGCCGAGAGCTTGATAGGAATGTTCACTTTATGTGCAGTAGCCACGTGTCTTGATAGACTTGAGGGTTGTCATAATTGTAGGTAAACAGTTCAGGTGTTTAAGGCGATGAATATTTTGAATATTTTCCGACCAGACCATGATGGTAATTTACATTGCAGAATTAAGATAATTAAGCTATTATTGATCTTCGGTGGCACTTCTAAATATGTACATAGGTTTCTGTTGGTACAACATGAACCAGCAATGCCATATTTATAGGAGTTAATGTAAAAATTGTTGTTGTTCCAGTAAGAAATGCTTTATAATCTGATAAACAAAACTGGATTTAAAAATTATGAGCCATTTCTGGATGAAACAAACCGAAATATTGGGCAACACCCTTTACGAAAATTAATGAGGGTTTTGAAATTCGTTCAGACTTAGCAACATCACACCCAAAGGCCTTTACAAGATTATCTCCGTCAGTCGACTTTTTCTGGACGATGGTCTTAAAAGCAACAATATCCGTTTGGCGTTATTTCCACATTTTTCTACTCGAAAACGTGAACTGATAAGACAAAAATAAGTTGTGTTCCAAAGCTAAATTGAATGAATTATATTAGTTTCCCTATTGATATTACCAAGGTGCAGTACGGTCACAGCAAGTAGTAGTCTTCGGTACAAGATTTCATGATTTGAATCGTTCTTATCACAATTGCAATTTGGTGGTCCGTAACAACTAACGAGTTTGATCAAGTGGTCCCCCATGTGCAAAAGGTTAGGAACCACTGACTGCTAGCCTAAGGTTTCAATAAAAGTTATACCGTAGAGCACCGATTGATTACGACCGCACCTTATCCGGATTACCGAATTATTCAGATTTTCGAAATGCATTTATTAAGAGCTGTGTAGATGGTGTTTATGCTAAAATTATTAAGTGTTTTTAGCGAAAATAAATAATTTCATATTCCGCAATATAGTGCAGTATCCAGGTGATAAACCTAGTACATCAGATTGCAAAATGTGGTGGAGACAAATTTTTTTTTGTTTCTTATGTTTTTGGGGTGCTGAGCACGAACCCGGAGCTTCCCACCAATATTTCGTTGCGGAACAGGGTCAAAATCGCGAAAAACCCTAAAATTTTTGCTGTTTTTCCGTTATTTGACCCTTAACTCTGAAACTATTTATTTCTGCGAAAAACTCTCCATTAATATTTCAGAGAGCACATAATTGCGCGTCCAAAGAGACATAAATACTATAAATCCGTTGAGCGGCACTACTACAATTGATAACTTAAATTTGCCATTTTTAACATAGTTTCATATTATGAATAAAATTTTGAGATTGAACGGTTTTTCATTTTTGGTCGCAACAGTTGCATTTTTCTTGTACATTATGTATTTTGGGATGCAGAACCTGAATCCGGAACTTTCCACCAAAATTTCGTTGCAAAACAGGGTCAAAATTGCAAAAAACGCCAAAAAAATGACTCAATTGTAGCAATACCGCTTAACACATTTTAATGATTAATGGTGCGTTAGACCCGCAATTATGTTTTCTCTAATATTTATATGGACAGGTTTTCGGAGAAATGTACACTTTCGGAGTTATAAACAAAAGAACGGGAAAGCTCCGAAAATTTAGGGTTTTTTCGCGGTTTTGACCCTGTTCCGCAACGAAATTTTGGTGGGAAGCTCCGGATTCGAGCTCAGCACCCAAAAACCATAAGAAACAAAATAAAAATTTTCTTCACCACACTTTGCAATCTGAAATCACCTAGTTACTACACTAATAGCTGTTCCCTCAAATTCAAAGCACATTGCGATAGAAAAACATTTATAAATACATACATATCTCGGATTTTTCCAAATCAAAGAACATTTGGGCCTTTGGTCGAATTCGAATTATCGAACTTCCAGATTTTCGGGGCCGGATTATCGGGGTTCTACTATTTAGCAGACACTACTTAATTATCTAAACTCTTTCTCCTTTGAAATTTCGAAGCCGCTGTTCTGCTCCTACGGAAATATAAACCAAAGGAAACTCTGTTCCATCCAATTTAGTAGCAAAATGTTCCATAACTATAGCCAAATTTTGGTATACAAAAAGATCGACTTTAGCAAGGGCTAGTTTTCACTAATCAACAATGAAAAGATGGGATTGGTTTTTTACAACAAAATAATCTCGAAAAGGTTTTCCTGTATTCATGTTCTTGTCATCGAAAAACCACGACAATCAAGATTTTATGGGTTCTTAAAACATGTATGAATATTAAAACACATTATTATAAAAAAAGTTTTTTCCATGAACAATCCATCAAGTAGTGTAAAAGTTAAGTATTATTATTAATAAAATAGAAGGTTCTTAACTGTAGTCATAAATCTTTATGTGCAACATTGTCTTGCCTAGAATGACGTGTTTCAAAAAATAGTCTATCTTTTCTACGGGTGGTATACTCTATACTAAACTTTCAAGCCGTACATACTATGTAGTGGTGCAATGTGTTCTATTTGGAACACGGACCCAAGTCGAAAGTGCTACCCCCAAATCCCAGAGAGTCATTTTTCTTTTAGATATGAATGCTTATTCATTTTTAAAGAGGACAGAAACGTAGTCAAGCCACAGGATAAAAACTACCGAACAAATACCGCCGATTTATGCCTTAAGTTAAAGTTAACATTATAAGTTGAAGAGTATCCAATATATGTTAACTTATTTCCATATAGTAAATTGACGAATTTCCAGATCAAATTGACAATTTATAAATCATGTTGTCAAAACTCGATAATACATTGACAAGTTTCCATGACTAATTACATTTTCAGAACAAACCGTCAAATTTCCACATGTTGACAAAATTCCATTACAAATTGACGCATTTCCAAATCACATTGACTAATTTTTAAATCAAATCGACGATATTCCATGCCAATTTTAGTAATTCGTGAATTTCAAAATAATGTTCCCGAGTTTCCATTTTAAACTGACGAATTTCATAATTAACTTACATGTCAAGTTAACGAATTTCCAAATTATATTGATGAATTTCCATTTCTAATTGATGAATTTCCATTTCTTATTGGTATGAATTTCCATGTAAGATTTGCGAGTTTCGAAATTATTTTGACGAATTTTCAAACTATTTTGACAGATTTGCATTTGGCTGTCGTAGGAGCATTTTCAACGAACCCAGAGAGTGTCTTCTCCACCCACCAAGCTACTGAATAACAGATTGCCCAAAGACTCCAATGTTGGTTGGTTGGTTAAAGCGGCAGCTTAGACAGAGCTTAGCAAAAAGCCCAATTAGCGCTTAGAGCGCCGTTTTGAAACCACAAACTCTGTGAAACTGAACTAGTGTATATAATGATGAATTTAGGAGTTGAGAGAATCTCAGTCGTTCTTTTCCTGTCGTAGGAGGGCCACATCTTCCTTGATATAACGCAAGTCCTCAGATTTTGCCATTTGAAATTAGCAGCTCTTATATATTATATTGACTGGAGATCTTACTCCTAACAGCCGCCATCGGGGCGCAAACATACTCCGCATGGGAGCTGTTAAGAGTGACACCCCTTTTGGCAAGTTCGTCAGCCATCTCATTACCCTCTATGTTCCTGTGTCCGGGTACCCAGAGAAGGGTAATTCTTTGTCGTCTGCCAAGGCTGGTTAATGCTTCATCACATACTTCAACAACCTTGGATGTCTTCTTCACCGATTGTAACGCCATGATAGCAGCCTGACTATCTGAGCAGATGGCGATACTCTGGTTGTTTTGTATATCTCCCTGAGAGCATGACAGGTTTTTATGATTGCAAGCATTTCGGCTTGAAAAATGCTGGCAAGATGAGGAAGACGGTAATATTCAGAGATACTTAGTGATCCGCAAAAATTCCGGCACCCACGCCATCATCCATTTTAGACCCATCGGTGAAAAAAGTTATGTCAAACTCCTTGACCACCTCACTCTCTTTCCACTCATCTCTAGTTGGGAATTTGGCATCAAAGTTCTTCTTAAAGCGTAGCGTGGGCACTTTGAAACATGTTACAACGTTGCGTATGCCTTGTGTGAGCTGGTTTAGAATATTGCTGTGGCCGTATGGCCTAGCACTCCAGCAGCTTAACTCTTTGAGCCTGACTGCACTGTTGGTTGATAAAAAGATCGATGGAGGATCACATTCATTTGGGCATGAAGTTTGAACGCACAGTAGGTAGGGGATTACAATTCAAGTTAGCAAAGCAGTGGTGACCAGATGCAATTTAAACTGATAGATTTTGTTTATTGAGCTTTAAACAGATGGATTTGTACCACACCCATTTTAACTGCATGATGTCAGAAAGGTCTTGTGCTCAACTTCATCAGCAAGACTTTTGAAATTTTACATTGTATTAGAAGTTTCTTTATTTTAGAATATTTTCAATTAAATCAAGATTTACGTAAAATTGAGAACGGTCCAAAGAAAATGTGTATCATGTATGTAATTGCAAACTACCTCTGATGTTGCTGTTGATTTTAAAATCAAAACCGCATTGAATGTGGCGAAAAAAATAGTCGCGTCGTCGTCGTCGTCGTTATGCAACAAATGATCATAAATGATTACAGACGGCTGTTAGCTGCTAATATAATTAATATAGATTATGTATAATAGACAACTGAGCCTTTTAAATTTCCAACAATATGCTGCAAAAAAAAAAAGAGACTGCAAACTTGACAAACGAATATCCAGATTTATCACAATCCACAATTCAAAGTATAAAGTGAAATGTTAAAAAATGATGGTCGATTTGATATTGTTACCCGTGCACCGAATGTGTCATGTCGTCGTCAGTATGCATTAAGTGTTTTTTTTGTGGTTGCATCTCCGTCATCGCCCACGCGAACAGTGTGTTATGCATGCCATATGCCATACACAAAACACCTTTTTGACATTGAAGTTCTATCATGGACAACGTGTACCACAGTTACAAGCGGGTAAGCTGGACTTTATTTAAACTAAAGTTCAGCAGTACTAAAAGGCGATGTTATTGGCCTTGAATGAATATTCTAGATATTTTTGATTAAGTTTTTTTTTCCTTGTATTGCAAGGAAAAAAACTCTTAATTGTGAGTGAGAACTCGCTGAAAATGGAGTGGATTTTGAGCAGATGAATTGCATATCAGAACGGTTTTCCAAGATTATAAAGAGACCGAATTCTAATCGTGCGAATAGCACGATGAGTGTATACCCTATACCCATGTACAGACCTAGAAGGCACGCAAAACCCAAAATATTCAATTTCATATTTTTTGTGGGGGAGGGAGGGCTAGATGGGTTGGACCTGACACATCTTTATTACCTTATCAAGGCATCCAACGGCTACCATTTGATACTAATTTGAAGTTTTTCGTGACATTCTATCAAAAGATATGGCTGAATATAACTTTGTAGGGGAAGTAGGGGTAGGGGTAGTCGGAACTACTCCACTTTCGATCAACTCAAAGTATATGTGAGAATGAGACATTAATAAAAGTTTCAAGTCGATAGCGAAATTCTACAGAAAGTTATGGCCGAATTAAAATTTCAAGGAGGGGTAGTTTGTATGGGAGGTAGGGGAACCCGTGGTCCGATTTGGCCCATTTTCAATACCGTCCAAGATTTTGGCTGAACAAACATTTGACCAAAAATTTCAAACCGCTAGTTTCATTAATTCGGGAGTTATCGTGCTAACAGACAGACACACGGACAGACAGACATGGCTTATTCGATTCAGGGACCGACCCTGATCATTTATATATGTATATACTTTGCCATACCTCCGGTGGCTCCTTTGAGGTGTTACATAATATCGGCGGGTAGGGTATAATAAAAATATTTTCATACACAACTAAACTAAAAAGCAGAACAAACCGTTCTCCATCGTACAACCGTACAACTCCGTGCCACTACAAACCCCATCCAAAGACAAATCACATCCCCCATGTCACTGGTAGAAGACTACGGTCGCGGCAATGGGCATTGCATCGTCTAAACAGCACGGTGAATCGGCATGGAAAAGTTCTCCATCGTACAACCATACAACTCCGTGCCACTACGAACCCGATCCAAACACAAATCGTATCCTCCATGTCGCTCCCATCGGCGACAAGGCACCTTGCAGCACGTGCTGCAAGCACGATGATTCGACATGGAAAAGTTCTCCATCATACAAACAAATGCCACTACGAACCCGATCCAAGCAAAAATCGCATCATCCATGTCGCTCCCATCGGCGACAAGGCACCTTGCAGCAGCTGCTGAAAGCACGATGATTCGACATGGAAAAAATCTCCATCGTACAACCCGACGACGCATCGCAAGCAGTATGAATGGTACAGGCAGGTTCGTGCTGGTTCCTATCTAAATGCTAAGAAATTTTTTTTCTTGCGATGGGAAGCGTATCTCTTATCGCATCGCATCGCATCGCCCGCAGTCTGAATGGGCTGTAAATCACAAACATACTATGAAAACCTGTAGAGACAAACCTGCTTATCCGGTTCCACATAAATACATCGAATTTGAATTAGTCAGGGGCGTACGCAGAATAATATTTTGGGAGGGATTTTCGCAAAAAGTTTGACCTTGGCCAGAGAGTGAATAACCAATTGATATCCTAAAGCTACTAAGCGTGATTATCACTGTGACTGCCAAAGGACACTACGAAATTTATTTGAATACATTTTCAGTTACTAAACATCACTATAGCTTCAAACCAGTTGCAAACCAGCCATGGGCTCATAGTGGTTTATTGATCTATGAAGCTTAAATCCACTAAGGTCGCTCCTTCTCTCCCCTAATTATTCTAAGGCACTGAACGGCTTAGTTTCAAATTAACTGAACCTTTGAAGATTAATATCAATAAGTTTGTAGAAAAATTGTGCAACATAAATTTCGATTCTATCAATTTCAGTTGTCCTTCTTCCGAGAGACACTTAAATGATTTAACACAACTTTAAACTTTTTCGTGGTTTCGAATTTGCAGAAAAAAATGTTGTCAGTATGTACATAATTTTCATGATACTGAGTTCCTCGCTCATTGTTTCTTGTGTGATAGGTGCAAAATCTCCGTCCATCTGTTGCAAGGACGTAGCCAGAAATTGCTTTCGGTTTCGGGCCCAACGTTCAAAAAATGTCTGTCCTATAAAATTTTGTTTTTAGTTTTATTGAATTCAGTTTTTTAATTCTTATTTTACACTTGTCGACGGGTGTATCTGTTTTTTTTTTAGTTAGTTGATTTCACTTCACCCAGGCCAATTTTATCAGGTTATACACCATGAAACACTGCAAAATTTTACATGTCGAAATTAAAGTTTCTAAGGAAAATACAAATTATTCGAAGCCCTTTCATCGTATACCGCATAAGGCGGATCGCCTAAGGAATTCTTCATAACATTCACCAAAAATTCCTCAAGAACGCGCAGGACCGATGCAGAAGAAAGCTCATAGCTCACTACATGTGAGCTATGAGCTTTCCATATATTCTCATATGGTGGGAAAATTGCAAAATGTTTTTCGCTAATTCGTTTTTGTTGGCTCTGAGTGTCTGTTCTGTTTTTTTTTTTTAATATTGATATCCGAAACGATATTTCGATGGTAGACTAGACAATACACTCATGATAGACGAATTCTCCATTGAATGAGTGTTCACTTTTCATATTACTAATCATTCCGGGAGGGATTCAGGTCCTTTAGAATTCTCCACTGGCTGGACCTAGTCTGTTGGTTAAAATTGCTGTTGTGAAAAATTACCTATTTTTCTATTACCCGAATTTGACAACCAAACATCATGATATGTATGTACTTGTGATGTGCGAAGTTGATAGTTTCTCGGTGCGTATGCTCCGCAAACTGTGCCGCATTTAAAAACTGTTTTCTATTTTGTTCTGTAAGCGGAATAGAACCCGCTCTGTGGCTCACTGGGTTGAGTCGCACTCTACGATGCTAGTAATTTAGAGGTCCGAAAATCGAATCTCGGCGTGGTCGAAAATTTCCGTACATGTGCGGATAGGAAATATATACTGCTTGCAACATTATATACCTACACTCCGAAACGATATGCAGTGTAACGTCCACTCGAAATTGCCTATAAACGGCTGAGTTAACGCACCATGGCCCCAAATGGGGCTATACGGCACTGAGAAGAAGCGGCATAGGATCGAATCAGATTTGGTCTTATTACCACCATCTCGCGGAAAGTGGAAAATGTGACAATTGATACTTTACAGCTGATACGTTTTGTTCGTGAATTTAAATTTCCAGTTTCAAACTATTCAGTTACATTTTATTTTGAGTTTAAATATGTAGTTTAATAAATAAATGAGGCCGGAGATGCACGGATCAACTTTCAGATGGTAAATTTCTTTCAATCAGTCAAGTGATAATCCGCAAGGTGTCGCTTAGGGGATATGTTTGTAAAGAGAAGTTTCCAATATGTAACGGTCGGTAGAATTGAATGAGAACGGAATATGTTTGCGGAACATACGCCACTGTTTTGTTTCGTAACCTTACCCAATGTCTGGCAAACTAATTCAGTCAGACCCTTGAGCAGGGTATTCCATCTAAAGGGATGGATAGACCTCGACAGTGAAATTTATTCCGCTGCGATTTTCTCAACAAAAATGTTTACTTAAATAATACATAAAATGGGCGAGACAAATTTTGGAACCATTCTCGGATTGTAGCTTATGGAATTCCCCAACGATTGCGACATATTCTACAGTAAGTTTTCATTGAGGAAATCGCAGCAGAATAAATTTCACTCTCGAGGTCTATCCATGCCTTAAGCGCAGGATAGACCTCGGGCGGAATGAAAATGAAATTTTTGTCCGCTGCTATTTTTTCAATGAAAATACATGCTTACTGTCGTGGAACATGTCGGAAATGATGGGGAATTCCATAAGCTACAATCCGAATATGGTTCCAAAATTTTTCTCGGCCATTTTATGTATTATTTTTCGATTCCCCGGTCATTTCACCGTGGAAAATATCTAATGACCGGGGAATCGAAAAACTTGAATTTAAGAACATCATTTTTTACATACATTTTTTTAAGTAATTTTAACTCTACACCAAAAGTAAATATTCAGATTTGTTCCCGCTGCAATGATTCTACTATCAGCGAAAAATAACCAGCTTTTTAAAGAAGGATCACTATGGTACGGTACACTATGGATACCAGATTTTCTAGAAAATTTTATGACGGATTTTTAATTTAAGGAAGTTAGTCCAGCATGCAATACCTCGTTCTGGTTTAGCCATGATTTATCTAGAGTGAATTCTGTTGATTTTCTTGTTTTATGTAGAACTGTGATGCTTTGGCTCTATGGTCAACTAATTTGAAATTGCCTGTGACCTGTTCCTTTGTCACTATCTAAAGGACATGAGTCAAGAAATGTGTTGATCATTTTATTCGCTACTAAGCCTAGTCCGAATTGTAGTTGATATCTGATAGAAAATTTGTACTGAAGACATTGTCAATTCCAGGGCCGGATTAAACTGTGTGTCGCTCCTGGGCAGTAGGCAAATGGCCGCCCTCCGCCAGTAGTTTAGCTTGGAAGTAGTAGGAGTCGCACTCACATATGGTATCGTTAACGGACGTATCTGATATGAACATCATTTTTTTGCAGTAAGTAATGTCTTTGGATTGCTTGAAAATATCCTGCTTCCATACGGACATAACCAGCCCTTTCAGAAATTATTTAAAACAACATTGAAGTTCGTTCAAATAGCGTTCAGAATGTTTTCAAATTACCTACTCAATTTCTGAGGTTCACTGTTTTCTCATTGTTACATATCGTAGCATTTTTGAGATGTCCTTTGTCTGATGTAATATACCTAAGATCCAATTTCGTGATTTTTTAGTTTTTTTTTTTGTATTTTTTTATTTTGAAATTAACAGAGAGCGTCGAAAATTTGCTGCCCCTCAACATCTGCCGCCCCGGGAAGCTGCCCAGGTTGTCCATAGGGGAAATCCGGCCCTGGCCAATTCCAAAATATTCCTAAAAACATCGTTTTGGCAGATATTTCTATCAAGAGCTACATTTACATAATATATTCTAAACTAAATTATTTATGTTCGAATTATGTAGGTAAAAAGTAAGTCCAGTCTATATCTACGCCACTGGCTTCAAAAGTCAACGTTGCTTCCAATATACAATTATGTATGTACATATTCAAATTTTAGAGATATTTTGAAATTGATTTTTAATTGAAAGTTTAAACAATAATTTCAAAATAAAAAATATTTTTTTTTCAACTTTTAATAAATTTAATCAAAAACATTCTAGTCTTAAAGCGATCTTCAACTAAACAATATGTCCCGTCTAAAAATCAAGTTGCGCACCTTAGCCTTATGAGACTACGCTATATGAAGAAATGTTTTTTTATTTACGTGAACTTTCCTCATAGTTTAGATCAGACGGAAGTTATTTTTGTAATATGTAATTATAAACTAATCCATCTTCATAAAGACATCCTTTGTTATTCTTACGTGACTAAAAACAAAATCACCAAAGATGCGCAGAAAAATATGCTTGCAACAATCACGTTACGTTTATAATAATAAAAACTTATACAACCACTTCACACTCATATTGTTCTTAACTGCTTAGTAAATTTATGAATTATTAACTATAGCACCTAAAAACAATAATTTTAATACATTGTCATATTCAAAAGACGACCCGTGTGCCCATTCACCCTCCTCTACTCTGTCTAAATCTTCTTGTAAAGGAAAACATAAAATAAAAACTCGTTTCATGCAAATTGCATATTGTAACGAAATGCATATCATTCGTCTGACTGTCTACTGGTGTTTCAAGTTCAAGGTCAACTATGTGAAAAGAGTTATAAATCTCAGAAAGTTAATTAATCCATCGCGCGCCGCGCCATCGTCGTAATCATTACAACGTTGCAGATTTCTCCCCCTTTGGCTCTCTTCTCTATACCTACTTAACCGTCATTATCTTGTGCACCGCACTAACCAATCAACAGCTAACCCAGCTAGCTGTTAGCTGCTGGTGCAGCCATCCATGCAAAGAAGCCAACACTCATCGCGTATTGTGGGATTGCGGTAACGCGGTGCATAGACGAACGGGGTGGGTGGGCGAGTCAAGTGTTAAGTTGCAGTCTAACTGGTAAGTATGCATAAGAGAGCTAGCAAGTCTCAAACCGATTGAAAACCACACCACACCACACTGCCCAGCCACACACCTGCAAGAAGCAAGAACAACGAAACAAGCATGTAACTCACCTGAAGTAAAGCAGTTGCACCAGCTATTGGCCAGCAGCTAGAAGCACAGCACAAACTTAACGATACTTGTATAGCTGGCATGAATGAGATACCGCGAAATTGGTGTGCGCGGTCGCGTGATAGCCTCAGCAAGTGGGACACAAATGTTCGGGAATATGGTTGAATAGAAGCGGCCAGCAATCAATTTATTTATGCTGTTCCTCAACGGCCAGTGTGATGATGATATAACGTCGCTTATGTGCGACTTCTGGCACTCCACAAATTCACGCACCATTCAAAAGATACAAGAACTGTACGCATGATCGTTTTTGGCACTAACCACTCTAATCGGGTGTTTTCTGCTGCAGAAAATGTTTTTTTTTCAGGAATATCCTCCTAAGCACTATAGAGACACGCGCGAAACTTTAGGAAACTCACTGTACATTGTAATGTTAACTTTGGGGGGTTTATTCACGCCCGAAGTCTGAACTATGGCCACTAGGTCAATTTATCAGTAAACACTTCACTCACTCGTGTGCAGATGTGTACATTATCTCGTATCTTTCATTTCTAGCGGCGAACGTAACTAATCGCCTTCACTTTTTCACACTTCTTTAGTAACGACTCTCTGCACACACATTAATTCTCAACACACAATACTTGCTAATATGTTACTCACAATTCGCGAATTCTAACAACTTCTTTTCTTCCGAGGCTCATAAGCCCAAGGTCACTTCATCACCGTCACTACCACCCACCTACACCGTCTTCTTCGCAGGAATCTTCTTCAATCTTGATCTTGCTGCATGCATACCGAGTATGAGTTGTCGTCATCACAATTATACCGCGAACGATCGTGTGTTTTTCAAAGTGTCTCTAAATAGTTTTCCGTGCAACTATGAGATTGTTCGGGACGCGCGTATCCAACCAAATATCGGTCACTAGTGCGACAGACTAACTGATAGATGGACAGAGATCAGAAGACGTAGATCGCTAGCACTAGCACAGAATCTGAAGCAAAATAAGACGTTCGGATCAAAACAACTGGGGAGGAGGTCGCATCTAAACAAAAATCTTTGGAAGCTGCTCAATTTGCTGTGGCAAAGAAAGCAACAGCACAGGCAGAGTAGCTAGATCTAGAGGAGCAACCAAATACAAATATCTATGCTGCGCTGTTAAGAGATCGCGTAGTACACGGCGCGCACGTCCAACTGAAATGAAATCAAAAGTGTGACACACTGAACCATACTACGGTAAAAGAGCGACGAAGTGGTATGACACGAATTCGCATGAGTATAGAGACGACCGCCTGCCGCACCCGCTTCGCGACATCAAAACTTATATTTGCAGCAAGCAGAAGAAGCTGCTGCGCTGCGCTTCCACAATAACAGTCCGAGCAACTTCCAAGAAGAGAACAATATTCGCACCACTTAAAAACGGAGAAGGCATATGGCATGGCAGCAAAGCAAGCTGCCACCAAACAAGAAAGCTGTTTGGCTTATCGCGGATTGCGCAGCTGATCGGATGAAAGTAAAGATGCGCAGACGTTCGCTGCTTGCTAGCTGGTTCACTCTCGCTCTCCCTATTGCCATACTTTGGCTTGGACGTTTGGTGTATTGTGTGGTGACAAAGCAGACTTTGTGTTAGCGCAGCTACCGTCTTGCCTCTCCAAAGGTAAAAACATCCCCTTTTGGAAGTGGGTCTCAAAGATCTCACTTCGCGATTATAATGTTTTTTTTTCTTAAAACGAGGATTGACAAGACTAATTACCCCAAAATCCGAAAAAAAAAACAAAACAAACACCACTCACACTCGTCTCACGATACGCACTTGTTAGAAAACACCACAAAACAATCGACCAGTTCGGCTCTGAAAACACCACTAAATTCTATAAATTGTCCAATCTCAAATTTTCCGGACAAGATCTATTCATCTACCACTCGATTTTTCCTTTTGTGTGTATGTTGTTGCTTGCGATATCAGCGAAGCAGTTTGTCGTTGCCGTGGACTCGATTACACCTCCTTCTCGCCGATATAGTCTTCTGTTATCAGCACGAACATGATAGTGAACCATTCAAAAAGTCTATCTTTGCGTACCACAGCTAGTATAGTACATACTCGTACTATACAGTGGCACTATCAATTTATACGCTACGCTATGGCTCGTCTAGATACGCGCTAGAAGAGCTAGTCGCAACAGCAGATATACTTACTACTTACATACCTCTCTTCAACGTACAGGAGAGAATAGAAGCAATAAAATGCACGCTAAATATTCGTGCTGAGTACATATGTAAGTATGTATCTAATTTATTTAAAATTGAAAAAGTATCTAGGAATGTAAATAGGGCATGGACTATCTGCGTTGAGGGGTAGCTTTCTGTGAGATCTATTGCGCCTATTTTGATGGGTTCTAAGTCTAAATGAAAACCTGCCTGAAGAGACCACGCTGGACGATCTACCATAAATGTCTATTCTCCATTGCATGACCATTGTTGGACCATCTTTAAATAGATACGATGGGAACATCAACGTATGTAATTATTTTCAATGACCAACAGCTTGTTGTTGTGCTAGAAGTATAGATGGATTTATAGCCATTGCTAAAATGAAAAGCTGCATCAATTGGCTGCTAAAATGGATACACAGATGCTTGAAAAATTTGAAAATTATAACATTGGGCAGCTTGAAAAATTATCAGCTTCCATAGTATTAAGCCGCGGGCAGCAATCGAGAACTAGTTACTAAAAATTATAGTGGGACATCAAGAGTTGACTCGAACGAACGTCGGAGTTTTACTATTTCTAGGAACACACACACATGGCCAATCCAATCCAAATGCAATCCAATGGATTTGGATTTACAGGGGAGTACCCGTGCCCCCTTCCATCGTTAAGCTCTTGCTCTTGACACTTCTTTTATGCAATATTTTACGCATGCATAAATAATAATCATCTATATTTAATGTACATACACGCTAAGAGAGTTCGTTCTGCTCACAGTTTCTTACAAAAGTCCCAGAATCAAAACGGGAGCCCCTCTCCTAGGGGTATGAAATATACTTTACGACCATAGAAAAATAAATAAGAAGGAAGTGCCGAAATGTTTTAAATTTTTTGACTCTCTTTGGGCACGCAAAGCTTTTGAGACTCTGAGACTGTGACTTCATCAACATTTGTGACGGGACATTAATTATGAACAGAAACACTTTTGCGTTCAAAACATTCATACATTATTATTTTAGCCGACTTTGATGTCGGATTTGAACCATGGGTTCAACGTCTTTATATAGGTATGTTTCTAGAGGCACCCCACAGGGTGGTATTTTATCTCCCTTACTGTGGAACATAGCAATCAATCAATTGCTTCTGGATCTTGAGAGGTGCAAGGTAACTGCATATGCTGACGATGTGGCTATCGCTGTTACAGGTAAGTTCCCGGAAGTCCTTAGTGGACTACTTGAACACGCCCTATCTTTTGTAACTAAATGGGCCAACCTCAGTGGCGTGGGACTTAATCCTGCTAAAACAGAGCTTGTTCTCTTCACTAAGAGATGTCTCTTCCTTCTTTCGACCCACCTACACTACGGAATAGTCCATTAATTTTTGCTGAAAAGGCTAAATTGTTAGACCGGAAGCTTTGCTGGAGGCCTAACATTCAGGAACGAGTGAATAAAGCAACTATAGCACTCTATACATGTAGGAAAGCCGTAGGGAAAACCTGGGGCTTGCAGTCAAAAACTTTACATTGCTGTTGTCCGTCCTATTCTATTATACGGTGTATGTGTATGGTGGACGGCACTCAGCAAGACAGCCTATAATAACTTGCTGGCAAAGGTACAAAGAATGGCTTCTCTTGTCGTGACTGGAGCCTTTCGTACCACCCCCTCAGCCGGACTGGATACTCTACTTGACCTGCTGCCACTGGATTTGTTCGTTCAAAAGCTGGCTGCTAACACTGCTTTACGTCTGCGGGAAACTAATCAGTGGCGAACGCTTGATTATGGGCATTCGCTTATATGTACTAAGTAATTTTAACCTACCTTTGGAAACTGACTATACTACTCCTAAATACGCTTTTGGTAAGAGCCATTACAGTTTGATTCCGTCGAGCGATTACTGGGACAACAACATGCCTCGGGACGTTGAGTCATTTGCTATCTACACTGATGGCTCCAAGTCACACGAAGGAGTGGGTATTGGCATCTACTCGGATGTTCTTGATGTTAACCTGTCATTTCGTCTGCCTAATTACTGTAGCGTCCTGCAGGCGGAGATTTCGGCGATTATGAATCCTTAATCATGTCGTCACTGCGAGGGATTTCACTATTTACACTGACAGCCAGGCTGCAATTCGATCCCTCGAATCGGTCCTGACAACATCTAAAGCTGTCGAAACCTGCCGCTCGGCTCTTATAGAGATGGGTCGTTTTTTCAATATTATCGTCTGTTGGATACCTAGTCATAGTGGATTCGCGGGGAACTGTGCGGATCGCCTCGCCCGTAATGCGACAAATATGAATTTAGAGGACCATCATAGTAACCTAAAACGCCGATTTCCTTCTGCAGAGTGGCAGTAGAAGCGGCTGTTTTGCTCAGGGCTAGTGCCAGATGGACTCACGGCAGCACTTGCGCGACAACTAGGTTGATTTGGCCACGGCTTGACTCGGCCGGATCAACAATATTATTGTCACTGGACAGGAAACACATTGGTGGGGTGCTCGGTGCTATAATGGGGCACTGTCCTATTGGGGAGCACGCAAGGAGACTCCGTATTCCCCATAATAACTACTGCAGAAGTTGTGATGACGAAGAAGAGGAAGAAAGCGTGCATCACTTTCTCTGTCAGTGTCCGGCCTTGGCCGAAGTACGAAGACGTATTCTTGGTTCTAGGTTTTTCTATGATATGGACGATCTTCGGGATGTGAGCCCAATATTGCTCAATAAGTATATTGCCAGAACGGGCTGGTTTTACAGCATGACTTAGTACGTACTTTTCTTCTTCCACGGGGTATCACAATGAACCAATCTTTCGGTCTAAGTGCGCTGATGTCAATTCTAGTGGCTCCTGCACCTAACCTAACCTTGATGTGGGTGACGTCACAGTTTCAAAATCTTCATGTTCTCTCAACTGCGCACCGCGTAATCTTTAGTTAGTGATTTGTGCTTTACAAGTATACATAAAAATTGCACATAAGAATCGGTCGAGCCGCTTCAGAGGAGCTTGGCTTTGTCAACAAACTTTTTAATGTGAGATTTTTATATCCGGAATTCAGGCAAAACGTCTTTTATCACAATGAATTGTACATTTATCGGAAATTTTCCAAGCTTCACAGCGACTTTTCCTACTTTAAATCGTCCAAAAATCATCGGATTAAATCCAAAGTTTCGTGAAAAAAAAAATTTTTCGGAATTCACCGAGTTTTTCACTAAGATTTTTTTTATTTTTCCATTCGAAAAGCCATATATACAGTGAGTCGTAGTTAAAGTGAGCCATCTATCAGTATATGGATCTTTATTTTAAAATATTTCCTGAAATAATTTTTGGGAGATACTAATTTTTAGATTCTATACGTTTAGGGAAGTGTCCTCATTTGTATCCAGTATGAATTTTCATTGTTGGTCCAGTTTACAGTTGTAACAGCCGTTGAAAACAAAACAAGTGCAGAATTTGATGTCACAATGAAACTGTGACACCTAATTGTTTTCGTCGATTTTAAAATTAATTCATATTAACAACAAATTTTATTTAATTGTATGCTAAATTCATAAAAATCAATTATTTAGTGAAGATGCGCTAGGAGAAAAGTCCGCAAAATGAGGTACCACGAAAAGGGGATATTGGTCAAATAGTTGGTCCTTTGTGTTCAAAAATTGTATGAAACAATAAATTAATAAGAAAATCTAAAAAGGAAATGCAAATAACCGCATAATACACTAGATATTTTGGGACCAAAATATTTTCTACACAGCAAAAAAAATCGGAGTGATTTTCACTCCGAATCGGTGTCGAATAGTGTCCATCCGAATCGGATAATATTGGCATAAAACTCGAAGCAAGGTATTGCTAAAGACTCCGAACGAATGTAATGATTTTATCCTTTTGGTGTAATAATTTTAACTCAAAAGAATACTTTCATTAACACAAAAAGGAGTGATTCTCGATATTTTTGGAATAAAAAAAAATGTTCACAGGGAAGGAACATGTAACTCATAAATGAGATTTGTACAACCCCTCTATAGGTGATCATTTACCTCTTTACGCTCTAAAATGCATAATAAATTTACCTACCTACAGTGGGATTCGATCCCGGGACCTTATGATTTGTAGACGAACGCCCTACCTACTAAGCCAACCAGACTAACTGATGGAGTTTGTAATTTGATCGGTGGATACAAGAAATACCAAAATCGGATGAAATTAGCCCCAGCACAATAACTTGATTGAACATGTTACGGAATTGATCCGATAGGTGTAATACTCAATACTAAATGAGATATTCTTTGCAATGTGTCCGAAAAAGGTTTTAATTTAGGAGTTTCGTCCGTTTTGGATTCTTTTCTAATAAAACCCCTGATGGCGGTGTTATTTCGAGCATGTTTACTCCGAAATCATTTTTCTTTCTTATCCTATCGGATTTTTTTGCTCGAATACCCGGTTTTTTTTTTGCTGTGTATGGTGACTTGATTTTGTAGCTTCGATGACATTTCTCATTTGAATTTTATATGCAAAATTTATTGTAAACAAAATCATGCACATGCTCAGCTTAATGTTGTAACTTCGTGTAGGGGTGTCGGACAAATAGGGGCGCTGAATACGAAATTTCAAAATTGATAGATGCTTAAAATAAAATTAATTAATCAGCATCGTTCTGTTGCATAGCTGTACCCCAACAGCATCAAAATTTAAACTATGATATAAAAAGCACATTTAAATGGGATTGTAAAGCGTTGCGTGTTATAAATTAGTTTAAATACAAAATTTTAAGTGTGTATTCCAGTACATTGCGGTTCAATACTGAAACCAATGAAAAAGCCAAAAAGTATTAAACCCACACCAAACACTAAATTTCCTACGCCACTGCTACACTGAAAGAATTTTTTGTGTTAGAACTAACATAATCCTTCTGTTAAAAAATTAACTGGGAAATCTGTTGTAGTAACAAAATATATATTAGTTTAACATCCAAATTGAATTATTCAAGTGTCACTTAATCTTCCAATCAACAGAATTTCTGTTAGGGCCGGATGTACAATCATGGTTTAACTAATGGTTGTCAGTTAAACCGTCGATGGCTAAAAAATGTGTACAAAAAGTTAAACTGCCGTTTAAACTACGAATTATCCTTATAGCTGGTTCACACTATATTAATATCATATTTGGTCTAAATTAGATCAGTAAAAACCGTAGTAAATGGGTTTGAATCATATGTCACTAAATTCAAAATGTATTGTAGAATACACTTGAATTATTAAAGTTGCATTACAATATGTGACAACTGTTTATCAAATTTAGATTTTAATCAAACTTGTAAACAGTGTGAGTCTCTATTTATTAAAAAAAAAACAGTCGTTTAACTAAATTTCTCTCAATTGTAAACAACTAAGGTTTCTATGGAAACATGTGTACGAATACAGTCGAACTTGCCTAAACGGACACATCTACCACCCGAACATTTCTCCTAATTTTTATTTTCCCCAACGTTTTCTTACATATCATGCAAGGAAAACGAAGTTTAAGGGCCTGACACTCCCATGGCCAGAAACGAATGCAACATTTTTCTCACTAAACGAGCTGGCAACAAGCTTACTTTTAGAATTTGGTGTTGAAGAATTGTACTTAAAAAAAAAACATTTTAAAGTCAATTGAAGAAAATGTAATAATCATAGCATGTAATAATCATACACACTTGGATACACTTCACTTTCTTTCTGGCTTCACTATAGCTTGTGTTCCAAATTGGTCCGTTCCTGTACATCATTTTTATGGTTTGGTGCGGTTTCAATTTCAGCTCTTCCTTTCTTTTCCGTCTGTTCTTATATAACTTGGTTTCTACATAGCTAAAATTGGACGAGTGAAAGCGTCGCATACGGACATCGCCCATTCCAGTCCTCTCGTCTACTGGTCATATTTTATTTTTTTACATATTTTAGATAGTGTGAGATGCTTCCTTCAATGCGTTATAAACTTCGTGTCAAAGTTA
This sequence comes from Microchrysa polita, assembly GCA_949715475.1. Lineage (NCBI taxonomy): Eukaryota > Metazoa > Arthropoda > Insecta > Diptera > Stratiomyidae > Microchrysa > Microchrysa polita. Next base: position 17,868,052 of record OX454415.1, read on the forward strand.
ATTTACCATTCCATCACCTAATGCGGTGTTCGTCTATGAGAAGTTCGACTGTAACGTAAATTGGTTGTCAGCTACACCACGAATCACGTAAACATGATAACGCGCTGTATAGGTGGGGACATTTGAAACGTCTTCAGCATCAAAATCACTTATGAAAATTTTAAATCTGCGTCACGTAAATTAAAAATATTAATGGAAATAGACACTTGTGAAATTATTTGGTCACAATTTCACAAGTTCACGTACACAAAACGAATCGAAAAATGTCCGCGCTACCTTCTTTTTTATTATTTCATGAGCTAAATAGCAGTAAGCGTTGGAATTTTCAAAATAGAACTCGCTCAATCGTAAACAATAAAGGTTACCATGGAAATTAACAGCAGTTTAAAATTGTTTAACCAATCAGCAGTCAGCACACACAAGTTAAACGCAGTTTAACGATTTCGGTGAGCGAGGTAATTCCTGATTGGTTGAACAATCAGCTCGCTCAATCGTAAACAACCGATATTCCTATGGAAACTTGTATACGAAACAATACAAATTAATAGGCAGAGCAAAATACAAATATTTTCTGCTTGGGATTTTAATTAGAAGCAATCTCAGTATGAAATAGTCGTTTTTAGGTTGATTTTGTTTTTAAATTATGACTTGTTTCGACAGCAATTATTAACTCGCTTCTGGTCATGCAAGGTCCCAATAATATTGAAATTGGTGAATTATGCACACTTTTCTGCTGCATTTTCTTTTCTTTGAACTAGGACAAAGAGTTTGATTTGACGGCTCGACCAAAATGGATAAGGAGGCCCCCTCTACAAAATGACCCATCAAAGGTTCTTTCAGTGCGTTTTATTAATCTACCCGTACTGTAGAATATAATGTCGTGAGCGTCATTTTTTATGAAAGGTACCTTAGTTTGATTGAGGTGATATTGGTGGCAAGTATATTGGCGCCCTTTCAAGCACAGGCTTGCCCGTGCCTTACTGTACCAACAATTTTTACAAACTTTAATGAAATGTTTTGTATGAATAAAGTTAAACATTCAATAAAGCTCATAGATCGAAGCTGGATTCCAGTTGTTCTGCCGATTTTTGATATGCTACTACCAACTGTACAGATAAACCTAAAGAAAGTGCGATGGATTAGGTCGGGTTCTTGGTTTCTATTTCTCTATTCAAAAAACTAATTCAACTTGGGTTGAATCAGCCCCTTATAGAGTTATAAGCTCCCGTAATGCGGTTAATATAAAAAACATATCAATGTTAATTTATTACTATATCGCCGCACTATATCGCCGCAAATTGTTATATTGGAAAGCCTTATAAAAATGTTACTACATCCTGTCAAGTTTGGAATTTGTCGACTTTTACAAATATCAATAATTTAAAATTTGCGATAATGAATATTTACGAAGGAGAGGGACATTGAAAATTGACTGATATGTACCTAGATCGGGCCATTACATGATGTCCAAGTAACAGTGAATGTTTGCATCGTCAATAATGCTTCTCATTTGCGGTAAAAATAATGAAAACATGAAACAATTAATGTTTTCTCCTGCATGAAGAATGTTTTGTCAATAGTGTAAACCTCGTAAAAATGAGTTTGACACCCCTGGGAACCTAACTTTCAAAGAAAAGGTGTGCAGCATATAATACATCTCAATGCAAAGAAAGTTTGATGTAGATTATTTTGTTTTCAGACTACTTTGCGGTAGCTACCGATTTTGAAACAATCCAAAACTGACAAAATTCCACCTTTCTACATTTTCCCCTCATATTGCGGGCCCCCTGCCGGTCAGAATTTGTTTCTAAAATCAGAGGGCCATCCCCAGCGAAAATTCAGAAATGCATTATCTTTATTGCCCGATGGCCTTATTTCGGTTTATTTTTCTTGGGCTAAAAATCATTAGTTAAACGGCCAACGACGACCGTTTAATTTTTCACGTTGAACTGCAGTTTAAACGACAGTTTAACTCTTTGTCAATTTCCTTAAACGGAGTTTAGTTAAACTGACAATCATTACTTAAACCATGAATTTTCATCTGGCTCATTTCATTTTAAAATCAAACATTTTAATAGCTATTATCCGGAAATATACAGGGGCTAATGGAAACTACTAATTTTAAAAAAATATGAGTTGCTGCTTAGCCAGGAATTTTAATTATTGCGTAGTGTATTTTTCCCCAGTTAGTTAAACGGAGTTTAAAATTAAACTACAGTTAACTAAACGGGGAGTTAAACCATGATTGTACATACGGCCCTTAATTGACGGATGGAAGTTTGATTAAAAATTTTGTTAAGAGTCTTAACGTAAATTCTGTTCTTTTAACATAAATTTCTATTAACATTGAAATTACCGAGAAAAACTGTATTGTTCTGTTGGCCGAACAGAATCGTTTTGTATTTGCTAACAAACGATTCTGTTGAAATCACAGAATTGCGGCAGCATCAACACACACTCTATTTAAATAACATAATTCTGACCTGCACAACAACTTAACCCTGGAAGGTCATGCTTATTTTTAGTACGGAAAGGTCATGCTTCGTCGAATCGACGACGCTCAACTTTGAGGCCTCATACAAATTACCCTTTCGCAAAACATTTATAAAATTTGACCGATTTTCAATCCTTAGTTTATTTAGAATGGAAAAACATCAATTTTGAGTAATTTTGTAAGGAAATTGATTTACAAATCAAATTTTCTCAATTTAATATTATTTGGCCGAAAATATAAAACGCAAAATTTAAAAATGAAATAAATAAAAACTAAACTTTGATATAATTTAGAAAATGTGCTCGAATCAGAAAATATATACTCTAAACTTAATAGAAAGTTGGGTTTAATGAATTAGAAGCTCTTTTATATACAAGAGGCACAGTGAATAATTTTGGGGTCCCTACACGGGATTTCTTTCACTTCGCCTACTCCAGTTTTTGGAGTATATTTTAGAATTATTAACAATAAATTTAGTAATTTCTTCTCCCCGAGTTCCCTTGATTAATTCTAATTCTATGTATGATGTCAGGTTTTGAAATTGAGGGCCTTGGAGGTGATTTTTATGAGTTCGAAAGGCAATCTTTCTAAAATGAGGAACAAATTTTAAGCGATTTTCCTGATTTGTCCTATTTTTGTCCTAGTAAATATTTTTTCCATAATTTTTAAAAAAATTGGTCCCACATTTCAAAACGAAACATAAATTTGCTATGACCTAGTTGTATGGACACAGATTTATCGTCGAGTCGACAACCAGCCATAATAGATACTGGAGTTCTAAAAGTTACACAAGGTTCATCCTTCGTCGTTTCGACGACGCAAATTTCCAAAAATCCAACTTGTCCTGCTTACTTCGACTAGGTGCAAGGTACCAGGAAAGTACATCGGCACCGTAAGTGCTGTACGAAAAATCAGCTCAAAATAATGAAAATCGTCAATAAAAACGGCATAAATGTGATGATGCGTAGTCGATTCGACGAAGGAAGACCTTCCAGGGTTAAATTGCGTTATTTTAACAGAAGGTTTTGTTATGATAGCATAATAGCAAGGAATGCAGACGCTTTGTTACGGTTTTACTCTTTACTGTTAGTTACTGTGAGAATTTTTTGTGGTTGAACTAACATTATCTCTCTGTTAAAAAAAATAACCGGGAAATCTGTTGTAGTAACAAAATATTTATTAGTTAAACATTCAAATTGGATTATTTACGTGTAACTTAATTTTCCAATCAACAGAATATCCATTAATTGACGGATGGAAATTTGATTAAACGTCTTGTTAAGAGTTTTAACGTAAATTCTGTTGCTTCAGCAGACATTTTTATTAACATTGAAATTACCGAGAAAAATTATATTATTCTGTTGGCTGAACAGAATCGTTTTGCATTTTCCAATTTTCTTTAACATACGATTCTGTTGAAATCACAGAGCTAGGGCAGCATTAACAAATACTCTATTTGAATAACACACTTATATAGTCTGGTTAGTCTAGTAGGTAGGGCGTTCTTCTACAAATCATAGGGTCACGAGATCGAATCCCGCTGTAGGTAGGTAATTTATTATGCATTTTAGAGCGTTAAATTAAATGTCGCCAATACCAATAGAGAGGTCAATGCTATACAAAACTCATTTATGACTTAAATGTTCTTTCCCTGTGAAAATTGTTTTTTTTTTATTCAAACGGGAAATAATGTTGGTATTTCAAAAATTAGGGAGTCACATTCTGTTAAGTAAACAAAGTGATATGTTAAAAATACAGACAATTCCGTTACAAATACAAAGCTCTTTTCTGTGTTGGTAACATAATTGGTTTAGTTGAACTAACAGAATATTCTATAGGCTCGAAATCAACGCAACTGTTCGCATACAATATTTTCAACTTTTTTAGAACAGTTCATCAACAAATGTTTACAATGGAGATTTTGAAAGAAAGTGAAGATATTAAATTTTTGAATAAATTTTGAAAATCACGATGGTGCAATTTCCAACAAATCAGAGAAAATTATTGTTTGGAATTTCAATGAAAAATATTGAAATGTAGTTTATGTTTGGATACCTGTATCTTGGCAACGTAAATATTTGAAACCGCAGAAGAGTCAGTTTATGTGGAATTAAGAAACTTAAAGTCAAATTTCTTCATATACCTACATATACATATATTGACTAATTTAACAGTACAAGTCGTTTCGTTGACTTCCACAAACTATCGCATAATAACGGTAACTAGGGGGCTTCGCCCCCTGCTCGCTACGCTCGCCAACCCCCGGGACCGAGGCTAATTTCGGGCGCGGCCGAAATTTGGATACCCTTCGCTTCGGCTAAAAGTTTTTTCGGGCGTACCTATGACTTGTATTTAATCCCCCTCCTCATTCTTTTTCTTCCGTCTCGACAAAAGTTTTGGGCTTGGTTGAAATAAGTGGGCAAATAAAAATATTTACTCGGAAAATTTTCTTGGGGTTGCCGGAGCATGACCCCACAGTACGACTCCATTCGTTTTGAACTTTTTAGTTGCGTTGATAAAGACACATTAATTCAAGGTTTTGTGAAATGGGTGTAAAAAAATGTTTCTTAGAAGAACCAATATGGGGGGTTTGGTTTGTATGGCAGCCCCATGACCCCATGACCCCATGGTCCGATTTGATTCAATCTTACATATGTTTTGTGTCATCAATAGAAATACATTTGTGTGAAATTTGGTGGATTTTGGTGCACAAATGAAAAACTTTTTCTTAGAAGAACCTAATTTGGGGGGTTGGATTTGTTTGGCAGCCCCATGACCCCATAGTCCGATTTAATCCATTCTTACATATGTTTTGTGCCAACAATAGAAATACATTTGTGCGAAATTTGGTTGAAATTGATGCACAAATAAAAAAGTTTTTCTTAGAAGAACTTAATTTGCGGGGTTAAGTTTGTATGGCAGCCCCATGACCCCATGGTCGGATTTGATCCATTTTTACTTATGTTATGTGCCATCAATAGAAACACATTGGAGCGAAGTAAGGTTGAAATTGGTACACAAATAAAAAAGTTTTTCTCAGAAGAACCTAAATGGGGGGGGTTAAGTTTGTATGGCAGCCCCATGACCCCCTTGTCCGATTTAAGCGATTCAAACATACAAACAGCCTGCAATAATAAAAAGCATGTGTACAAAATTTCAGCTCTCTAGCTTTTATAGCGACCGAGAAAAACGCACTGCAACAGACGGACAGACGGACAGACAGACAGACAGACGGACATCGCCCAATCGACTCCCCAAGTCATGCTGATCATATATGTATACTTTTTATATGGTCGGAGATGCCTCCTTCAATGCGTTACAAACTTTATGACAAAGTTAATATACCCTTTCTCTCTATGAGCGAAGGGTATAAAAACTATACAAATTATAATGTTGGTGTTTTTACTCAATCAAATTATCCTATAAATCTTTTCAGTATTGACTACCTAATGCGAATCGTCTCAGGCAGTCTCAGGCCGACTGCGACTCCATTAACAGCAACTAACAGAACCAATATTTGATGAACTAAAATTTAAATGAATAAGTTGAAACTGACATGTACACTGAAAAGAAAAAGATTTTCATAATTTTAATGTATGCCATTCATTAACAAATATTCATTGTATTTATGTACAAATTGTTGAAATTATGATGCCTACATTAAGATTTTCGGCATGGCGATCAAGGGTTTATTTTATTTAATGAAAGAATGTTGAATCCCTACTTTTGAACAATGAAAATTTCGTAAAGTTGCATACATGTGCCTAGGGTCAATGTAAACTTTGTCCAATCAATAAATCAATGTAACATTCGTAAAAAAAATGCGAAAGATGATTAATTAAATTTTCTTTAAACCAGTGATTTTTAGCATCATATCAATGAAGATACAATTAGATCAATGATTTTTTGATCATAACTATTTACGAGTATGTATAACATATGTATTTTTATTATCTTGAAATTTCCTGTTCGAACCATCATACGTAAAGTGAATATTTTTCATTATTTCAATGAAATGTTCATTACATATTTCGAAAATGTAAATCCAATTGCATGACTAGTATGTAAAAATTTGGTTCAGTGTACTCGTATTGCCTTTCTTATCTAAAAGACCAGGGCTCTGAATAAAATTGGGAACAGGAGGACACAGTGTTATGTTTTATTATAAAATTCTTATCGGACTTCTACTATTTTGCGTCTATTGAGTAAAGATAGGATTGGGTGGATTTAAACTGATACACTGGACGGACGTGTTTTTGGTTCCATTATTAAAAGAAACAAAAGGTTAAGTATATGTACATAAATGTAGTTCTCATTTTTGAATATGTTAGCTTGGTTGTTCTCATTGGCTAATTTACAATTTCGTAACTACCAGCCTTTGTACATTTCAATTGGCACACCTAAAACCAAAATTTAAGTGAATATTTTTTTCAGTTTTCCGAGATTTGTTTGAACAAAAAAAACTAAAATGTATTAATTATAAAACTACAGCAAAATTGTCTTTTATCTACGAACAGGTAGGGTCACTTCCTCAGAGAGAATAATAGGACTCTGCCTTGACGACCAGTTAAAATTCACCTCCATAATTTTGAAAAAACAGTTAAAAACAGTTTACATGGAGAATCTAGAGACAAGGGAGAGAGAGTATCTTTAACCAAAATTGACTGCATTGCCACGTAGCCCAGATATGTTTGTGAAGACTTATTCTTCAGCTGTACCTATTGCAAAGTGATTTCGAAAGTTTTAAAAAATAATGTTTTCTACAAAAATAAAATATTTAACCTCGATACGTGAGTCTTAAAAATGCCAATCCATACCAAAAGACTCACAAATTGTGTTTAATCTTTCTTTCTTTTAAAAGATAAAAACGAAATTTTCTTCGTGAAGCGGTGGTGTGATGTGTAATCTCTTTGGCGTGGTGGTATGTGCGCAGACCGAAGATAACATTTTTTAATCGTTTCGGTGTCATATTCCATATCGGCCGTCGTTGCTAACTTCATCGTCATATACCATTTTTGTTATCCGTTCTCAACTTAACACCTTATCAACAAACGCAGCCACCGCAGTTATAACAATGACCCAACAGCCATCATACCAACAAAACAACAAGAAAAACACCAATACCACGCGCAATGTGTGGTAATTTGGATGAGTAATACACTCTGCAATTTATTTGAGGGTGAAGTCTGCACTGGAACTTTTATATCAGCATAATGTTTTGATACGTGCAGTTCATAATAAATCCCATAAATTGACAACATTCAAGGGCCTTCCAATGGAAGCCTTTCATACTAGAACGGAAGATGCTCATTTAGTATGGTAACAACTAAGGTGTCACTCTATATCTCATCTGCATAGATGTGTATGAATGTACATACATACATGTATGTATTCTTTAAAATAGGTACGAAACAGGATAATTAGTATAGGACGGAAAATGATCTGTGAGTCCTGCTACATCATATCTCGATCTCTCTAGTTCTAAATTACAAAAATATCGAAAATGTAATACAAAGACGATTGCTTCTAGAGATAAATGCACAACATAAAGTGTGTACAATACTATGTTGTAGACTAGAACAAAAGATTCTGAAAATATGTCTACTCCAATGCAGTCTCCTTGGATCTAATAGCAAAAAAAATCAAAAATTTACCTTGAAATTGTCCAAAAATAGCCGTGTTAATCCCTAGACATGCACATACAAACAAACACGATCAAGTACATTATATAATCGCGAAATATGATGAATTACGCGAATCAAAGTGTTCAATTACTTGTGTTAGAACTTCCTGCGTAGAATACTACAGCAGTATCAGAATCAGAACTGCGGCCACCATGCAACCGACCAACCAACAACAATCAGCTCTAAAAGCACACACAACACCAAAAGAAGAAAACTACTCGCGGTCATATAATAGTTGGCGACCATACTACGATAATGAAATTTGCCGAGCCATATTCTCGACTATATGGGCGTAATACTGTGCTGTTGCCTGTTACAGTGCCTCTTTATTTTTGTACCATAACGAATGCAGCTTCTGCTGCTGTTGTTAAACAGTCAGTCTGGTCACTATTTCAACTGGTGTGCTACTCTTCAGTTGCCGCAGCGCTTTGGAGTTTGTCCATGTGAAAATGAAAAATACACTTCATAAATTACATACACACGGTACACACATTTTACGTGTGTATATAATGCATAAACTTATATATGACCATGCAAACAGATGCCTATTACTAGAGTGGGTCACGAAATAGCAAAGTTGGGCTGCGTGCAGCCAGCTAATGGCTGAAGTTAGCTGGGAGAGGAGTACTCACAGTACACAGCCTAGCGCAGAATCTATATGCAAGTTGCAAGTTTTCCAGTTGCAGTCGTGCAAAACAAAAATACAGACCACACCATATCGCTGATTAGAATCTAAGCAAAAGCAGCAGTAGCTTCATCTGCGATCATGACATTAGTGCAAAGATATATGGTGACTTGGCTTTATGGCCATAAGTGCTCTCCAAACATTCCTTGGTAATTTTCAAATGCACTGCGCAGCATACCAAATGATTGACGTGTAGTTCTAATAATCTTCAGAACTCTCGGAATTGAAAATTACATTCTGTTTTAATCTTAGATTTCTGAGATTTTACAACAATTTGCATTAATTCAGAAGTTATAACTTCTTGAAGCCGCATGTGCTTCTATTAAAAACAAAGTGATCGATTCTTCATAAATTAGGACAATTGAGGAAAAAGGTAATTTTTTAATCACAATGTATATCAACAAAATTCAAACGCAGACATATAAGAAGGGTGGCAGAAGAAGATTTTTTCATCAATTGAAACAAGGGTAGGTTAAGCTTTACTTGAAAGTAAATTTCAGAAGCGTCATATTATTTTCGGAATTTCGGAAGATGACTTCAAGCTATTTGACTAAGAAAGATATCATCGCGAATAACGCGACATATTTGTTTTACTATGGCTGACTTAGGCTTTTATAACAATAACATTTACTTCGAGAAGAGACGAGCCAGACGACCATTGTATGTAGAAATCACATCATTCGCAAGGGAATTTCTAAATTTGCCCCCGGCTCCATAATGTTCATTCACAAGTGCAATGGGTAGGTTACACAACCTCTGGTTCATTGTGGATGGGGAAAACAAGTTTTAAAAACTAAAATAATCCAGATTTCAGAACAACCGAGAAATTCTCGGAGCTGGGGGAATGGTGTCTCGTCGTAAGAAGTTACAAAGCTGATCTTAACACCCTGAGATACAACGAGCGATCGGCCATAAAATAAAAACTAGGGGGCTTCGCCCCCTGTTCGCTTCGCTCGCCAGCCCCCGGGGCCAAGGCTAATTTCGGACGCGGCCGAAATTTGGATACCCTTCGCTTGAGCTAAAAGTTTTTTTCGGGCGTACCTATGACTCGTATTTAATCCCCCTCCTCATTCTTTTTCTTCCGTCTTGACAAAAGTTTTGGGCTTGGTTGAAATAAGTGGGCAAATAAAAATATTTACTCGGAAAATTTTCTTGGGGTTGCCGGAGCATGACCCCACAGTACGATTCCATTCGTTTTGAACTTTTTAGTTGCGTTGATAAAAACACATTAATTCAAGGTTTTGTGAAATTGGTGTAAAAAAATGTTTCTTAGAAGACCCAATATGGGGGGTTTGGTTTGTATGGCAGCCCCATGACCCGATTTGATTTAATCTTACATAAGTTTTGTGTCATCAATAGAAATACATTTGTGGGAAATTTGGTTGAAATTGGTGCACAAATAAAAAAGTTTTTCTTAGAAGAACCTAATTTGGGGGGTTGGATTTGTATCGCAGCCCCATGACCCCATGGTCCGATTTTATCCATTCTTACATATGTTTTGTGTCAACAATAAAAATACATTTGTGTGAAATTTGGTGCACAAATAAAAAAGTTTTTCTTAGAAGAACCTAATTTGGGGGGTTAAGTTTGTATGGCAGCCCCATGACCCCATGGTCGGATCTGATCCATTCTTGCATATATTTTGTGTTATCTATAGAAACACATTTGTGTGAAATTTGGTTGAAATTGGTACACAAATAAAAAAGTTTTTCTTAGAAGAACTCAAATTGGGGAGCTAAGTTTGTATGGCAGCCCCAATTTTTGATTTTTGATCCAATTTGGGTGAATCAAACATACAAACAGCCTGCAACAATAAGAAGCACGTGTGCAAAATTTCAGCTTGCTAGCTCCAATACCCGCCGAGTAAAACGCGTCGCAACAGACAGACAGACGGACATGCTCCAATCGACTCCCCAAGTCATGCTGATCATATATGTATACTTTTTATATGGTCGGAGATGCTTCCTTTAATGCGTTACAAACTTCATGACAAAGTTAATATACCCTTTCACTCTATGAGCGAAGGGTATAATAACTTAGTTCGTCTGTCCAGCTTAACAATAGTTGACGATTTTTAAAGTTACGTTAATCAATGGCCAAATGTGCTTCAACCTACTCTGCAAATCTTATTACAGTAATTATTGCATCATATTTGTCCAACCCTAGGCGGCCCGGAATGAGAGATTGTGTCATTTGATGTAATGAGAATCCTGGCTTTAGTTATGGGCAATTAGCCAAAATTTGGTCGATGTTTATTACTATCTACTTAGAGGCCAGAGGCCAAGTGATACCTGTCATTCAGAGACGAAAGCGGCAGTATCCTAAATTGTATAAAAGGCGTCCGTACAGGGCCCGATCAAAATGATACACCTGAAAGTTAGATTAGAATAGACTGTGGCTTTATCTTAAATTGTAGGTTCTGCTACTTGAGGAGTTAGCCGCGTTGCTTACTTGTATTGCTGGAGAATAACTTGAGGGTGGACTGCGATTCTCTGTTTTTTTTGCGCGTCGACCAGTTGCTAACCTATGTAGCGCTGGTAAGACAAAAGTTTTCAGCCCCTGATATGATATTCTTTCAATTTTTACCTTTGTTTGATTGCAAAAAGTCAAAATGTTATATAGTCTAAGAAAAATGGCATATTTGGTCGGCAAAAATCCTACATCGGAAATTTTTTGGAATTATGATTGGGAATGGTCCCCAGATTATGGCATTAAAAGTCCCAACCGATCGGTGGTCCGCAACCTTAAAAAAAAGGGGGAAAGGGGGGATTTTTTCGGCTTTTTGCGATTATTTCAAAAACTGTAAGAGATACAGAAAAATGGTCTGAAGACGAAAAAAACTACATAAAATTATCTTTGCAATGATATATAACACATTAGAGTTTAATTGAATATTTCGGCGGTAGACTAGAACATAAATTAGAATATTTTCATTTTAGACATTTTTTAAAAGCTCCATAACTTTTGAAAGAATGCTAATTCAGCCGTAAAATTTTCTATAAGTATTCACAATAAGTTTAAGATCATTTTAAGATAAACATTGAGTCGCTCCCGTCAAGGACTCCCATTATCCCCCGATTTAAATTTTTGAAAACGGCATATCCATAACTCCCTCCAAAATTGTAGCAGAGTGCTAAATTTTGGTTTGCTGGGATTGGAGGTCATAGTGACCCCACCCACCAGAAATCAGCTCATTCGGATAAAAACTAAGGGTATCTCCCATACAAAGTGACCCATCAGGAGTTTGTTCTACGTACTACTCATTTTATAAAGTGTAGAACAAAGTTGTCTTGGGTCACTTTGTATGGGAAGTACCCTTAGTTTTTATCCGAATGAGCTGATTTTTGGTGGGTGAGGTGACTATGACCTCCAATCGCAACAAACCAAAATGTAGCACTCTGCTCAAATTTTGGGGGAGTTATGGACATGCCGTTTTGAGAAATTTAAATGGGGGGATAATGGGGGTCCTTGACCGGAGCGACTCAATGTTTACGTTAAAATGATCTTGAACTTATTGCGAATGCTTATACAAAATTTTACGGTGGAACTAGCATTCTTTCAAAAGTTATGGAGCTTTTAACAAAGGTCTAAAATTAAAATATTCTAATTTATGTTGTTAGGCTAGCGACGAAATATTTAATTAAACTCTAATGTAATTTATATGATTGGAAAGGTAATTTTATGTAGTTTTTTTTCGTCCTCAGACCATTTTTGTGTATCTCTTGCCGTTTTGGAAATAATCGCAAAAAACGAGAAAATGTCTTCCTTTCCCCCTTTTTTTAAGGTTGCGGACCCCCAATCGGTTGGGACTTTGTATGCCATCATTTCGGGACCATCCCCAACCATAATCAAAAAAAATTTCCGATGTAGGATTTTTGCCGTTCGATGGCCATATTTTGGTCCAATTTTCTTAGCCTAATATAATAGTTTATAACGAAATAACACTAATAACTTCGATGAACAGAGTACTTAGCATAAGGAGTTCATTCCAAATTGCCATTCCCGAATAGACAACCTAAAATCCCGTTACTTTTTTTATTTCAAAATTAAGTCAGTTCAATTACGCCTATGACAGATATCCAAATCATTATGACGATGATCCGTCATGATGATGAAAGTTTGAAATTGAGGTGACACATATGTTTTCGTCATTAGGATTCGTCATTTACTTTTGACGTTTGTGTGAATGATGAAAATGTCCCTAACAACAGCGATATTTTGATGAATATTCTGTTCAATAATTTAAAGACACACTTTTCTTGAAGAATTTGAATAGAAATGTGTAAAGATTGATAACAAATGTAATATTTTTGCACAAATTCTTGTTCTTCAATTTTGCAACAGATGGCGTCACCTGTCATTATTGAGCAAATGATGGTCCAAATGTGTAATTTGGAATTCGTGCTAATGATGGTAAATTTTCGTCATAATGACGTATTTGCGTCATTCGAAGTTAAGTGTGTCAAGCTTGTTACTAATAAAATGAATTCCACAAACTTAATGTAGGACGCGTTTTTAAGCTGATACTTAACATACCCAAAACTTAAAATTTATAAGAATCGTAAAAGAAGCCCCAATTTTGGATTGATGTATCTAAGTAATTATTTGACCTAAAATGTTGGCTAAGACCTCATTTTGTAGGACATTTTATTTACGTTATAAATCCACCGGATAATCATTATACAAAACAATATAGAATTTACGCTGAAATGGGTCCTGACATAATTGGTGGAGCCTTTGGAATAGCCTTTTCTGATAACAGTATGTTCTAGTTACACTTATGTATGAAGAAAAGGGCATATTGATCAATTTTGGGTGTCGTTATCTCGCACGTTTTGTATCGCCAGAATTTGAAATAGTGAGTACAAAGATGATTTAGTTGCCCTCCTTATTATGGACAATAACATAGTATTCACTCCGTTGTGTTCTTATGTATCTAATTAAATCTTATTAAGTTGCTAAACCAAATTTATTCCACAGATTTTGTGTATGGTGCGTCATGACGCCGATAGTTACTTGGAACATAACAAAAACTAGAAATCCTCAATTTTTATTAAAAAAAAGCCCCAAATTTGGAGAGGTGTATCTAAGTAAGTATTTAACTTACAACCACTCGTTGGAAAGTGTTGAAAGCCATTTTCCTCAAAGACAAAAAGTTTAGAAGATATTTTTGAAAATGTTAAAAAAGGGCCGAAAAAATTGTCCTTTTTCGCTCGCCAAAAAGTTAGCACAGGGTTCTCAGGGTTGCAAATCTGGATTTACGTGTTTATCGTAAAACAGATAAAAAAAACGAGGTTAGGCCGTTTTTTTGGAAAGTTAAACTGAACTATATAAAATGCACTAACATGAAGTTTAGACTGTTAGACGTTCACCAATGTTTCTAGGAGTCTAGTCTAAGTCTAAGATCACCGGCAGTTTCATGTACAATGAAAGGATCGCATGTACATACAGGGTGGGCCCACATAAAAGTAAACGATTTGAACATAGCACAACCTTTTTTGTTTTGTCAATATTTTTCTTGCAAAAATAAACTAGAGACTTGGGAGATTTATTTACACTATGCAACGAATGTGTAATTGTAACTATCGTCATAAGCTGCTGGATGAGAGAAAACAAAGTTGTTCAGCTTGTCAGCAATATAGATAATTCGTCATCCTATTGCTACTGTCGCTTTTGTCAGAGAATCACTTAGGTGTAGCGAAGACATAATGGTTGGGAATCAATGGGCTAGAAAAGATTGATATCCATGAAATCGAGAACATTTCATGTTTCACTAAAATGCCTATGATTCCAAAATTTCTTTTTCAAGATAATGTACTTACTAAAGCTGTAACAATTTGTTCCATTACCACATAAAATCTGACCTACTTCCATATTACATGTAAACAAAAGTATAGAAGAATTATATCGCATGAGATGGATTAGAGAAGTCGTATTGCGAATATTTACAAATAATGATGCACAACTCATACCATATGTAATAATGGTCTTCCATCCATATGCACATGCTAATCAACAAGAACCGATGCGACGACCACTTTGCAACGCCTGACGATGAAACATTTAGCAAGAATGCTGCAACATCCAGCTCCATTCAGCTAATGCGCATTTTCATTCTATTTCAAGATGGGATTAAAGCGTAGCTGGAATCAATGGATGGATGGCCATAGTAGCCATATGAAATTGCCTAGAAATCAGGTTACATTTTAGTGCCGATACATTCATTGATGCAGTCACAGAATTCTAGCTTCCACCTTACCTTTATAAATCCATTAAACAATGCATTTTTATAGAGCATCTGGCGAAATTCCTTAGTGGCGGATCGCGATGGTTTCAATTTCACCTTCTTGAATTGCACAATGGAAAAAGCGACAAAACAGAATTTTCTTATCGCTATACAGCATTCAAGATAGATAGCACGACGGTGTAGACAGTGCAGTGACAAAAGCTTAACAATTCATCGAATGCAGCGGATCATGCGTTGAAGCGTGTTGGTGCAATATAGAGAAAGAGACCCTATATGGAACATGAACGTGTGGAGCAGCTAATTTCATTGCCCTGTTGAAATTAAAGATAAAAAAGAGGTTATTTCAACATCGGAAACTATTGCTATTTGTTCGGACCTTTCTTTGTGACTAATCACATGATAATCACACCCAAAAGCCAGAAGGTGAGATTGTAATCGCACTACACTTGCAGTCGGTCACAGTATAAATCTTTGATTCATCGGTTTATTTCTTGAGAATAAAAGTAAAGTGCAAACATGAAATTATACATTCTTGAACAATCATCATTGTGACCGAATGTGTGTATGTAATTTTATATTCTTGTTTGAAACGTTATGCATTTATTTAGGTACCTATATGTGAAGAGCCATGTGGTAAGCATGCCTCGTCTACAATTACTTGAATGCCTGCGGTCCAAGACTTATGAATAAGTATTGATTAATGAATAATATTATACAAGTTTCTGCATAACATAACCCGTATTTGATTTAAATCTTATAAAGAAGAGATTCGAAAAGAATTTCTGATGGAAAGAAGTTTACGACTACAGTAGAGCCCCGATATTCCAGATAGATTCGGACCGAACCCTTTCCGGATTATCGAATATCGAATTATTATACAGGGTGTCCGGAAACTGCCGCATAAACGCAGCGGATTGTGATTCCTCACATGATTTCCAGCAAAAAGGTTTTACGAACATACACCCTTAGCTTAACCCTTTAGCACAGGCATTTGAAGATTTTTGTAAAAATCATTTTCTTGTGCGACTAATACTTCAATATCTCAAAAGCTAGACTAGCTAGAACAGCAAAATAAAATGATTATTACAGCCAACAAATTTATCTAAAAAATAAAACTAACGGCACTAAAATCGGATAAGAGGTTTGGTTCTTACCGGACTTCAAAGTCAAATTTGTGAGATTTGACCCAAAAACAATATGTTTTCCCATCTCAATTTTCTCCAAATTCTGCCAGGGTGAGGTGCTCGTACGATTCTTTTAATGGCGCATAGTCTAACGATCATTTCTTTCTTACATCATTTTATTCTAGCTTCGTTATTTCTAACAGTTTGAATGCCTTAAGTAAAAAAACTAGGGTTAATTTTGGCTCAATTTCGACATACTTTGAATAGATTTTACCAATTGCAGATTTTTAGGAGCACTGTGAATTGAATTGTATTGGATTCGAGCTATAATTAATGACACTAGTTTTCTACACTTAACGTATAAAAACTGTTGGAAATAAAGGAGCTAGAATAAAAAGATGTAAGGAAGATATGATCGTAAGACTATGCGCCAATTTTTAAAGGAATCGTACAAGCACCTCTCCTTGGCAGAAGTTGGAGAAAATTGAGATGAAAAAAATTATTGTTTCTGGGTCAAATCACACAAATCTGACTATTCAGCTCTGTAACAACCAAACCTCTTATCGGATTTTAGTGCGGTTAGTTTTATTTTATAGGTAAATTTGTTGTCTGTAATAATCATTTTGTTTGGACATTTTGAGCTTTAAGTCGTGCAAGAAAATGATTTTTTTCAAGGGTTAAGCTAAGGGGGTATGTTCCGTACAACTTTTTTGCTGGAAATCATATGAGGAATCACAATCAGGTGCGTTTATGTGGCAGTTTCCGGACACCCTCCTGTATACCTACGTATTATAATTTATTAATATTAACCATCTAACCTTTAATTAATATTTCGCATTCGAAATCAGCTCTCGTTAAGTTTTTAGAGCAATATGCATGAACAACCTAAAAAACATTTGCATACATTTGATGAAAATTAAAACGAAATTTGGTTAAGATCCAAATTCGGATTATCGAAATTCCTGATTTCCGTTGTCCGAATTTTCGGGATTTCTTAATTGTTGTGGGATTGCTGGTGAAGATAGCCCTCCTGATTATGGGGGAAGAGTCCTGACCGATAGGGGATCCGCAATTCGAATAAAATAAAGGGGGTCATTGAAATTAACTAAAGATCTAAAACGCAGTGCGGGTAGGTATAAGTGTAATACACCAATTTGGGTATCCTTCCGACGCTCACACGTCTATCGTGGCAAGGATGATCGCGCGTATGAAGTTTTATGAAAAGTTAGGTACTTAGGAATTGGTACCATAAAAGTAAATTGGATTTGAATGTTAAGTGCGAATGCCCTTTTGTAGCAATTCCAAGTTTCAAGGCAATTATTAGTTACATTATTATCTGGACATTTAACAAATTAATAATTTGCAATTATGTATATGTATAGTGTGTTGGTCGCCGGGTTCAAGTCCATCAGTTTGTGATGTTTTTTGAATTTTACCAATACCTAGTAGCAGTA
The DNA here is from genome assembly GCA_949715475.1 of Microchrysa polita. Taxonomy (NCBI): domain Eukaryota; kingdom Metazoa; phylum Arthropoda; class Insecta; order Diptera; family Stratiomyidae; genus Microchrysa; species Microchrysa polita. The sequence goes on from OX454415.1 coordinate 17,885,740, forward strand.
ATAAACCGAAAAACTGACGAGAATTATCGCGCGTATGTGAGACATACATTTTACTCGTCCTTCGGAGCACGAGGATACTGCGGCACTCAAAAAGCGACTGGAAGCTTCTTTTCAGCGTTATAGGAGATTAGGAGACGGGACTCCCCCGCAGTTTGGTATTACATATATGTGAGTTATGAGCACGCAAAAAGCAGACCGTATGTCTCATATACGCGCGACCATCGGAAGGGTATGTATTACGATGAAGATATACAGATACAGAAAAAGAACCGTCCACTGTACTTTTGATTACGACTTTACTAAACCACCTTACCCCGTCTCTTTAAACTGTCCACGAATACAACAGGTCCAATAACTTGCCATTAAATGCTCATATTACATTCTTTCTTTTCATCTTTTTATTTACCTTACAAGAAATTGTTGACTTCTTTTACAGATATTTGGACAGCGATTATTGATATCTTATCTCAAAATATTATCGACTTGTCGTACATATTGTACCTAGGTATGTACAGACGAAAAAAAAGCTTGCAAGTAGGTATCTACATACGATAAGACCAAAAGAATGGACATCGCGGATAATATACGATTACAATATGTATGTCGCTATCAACGCCGAAAATATGGTACTTACTCTCATAAAGTTGCAAGTGATCAAAGTAGGATGAAAGAAGAAAAATATCGGCGTACAGAGGGCTGCGCCCGCAATACGAGGGTTTTTTAGAATTTTAATGCATAGTGAATATTTTTTTACACAAATTTTATAAGCAATAAATAAGAATTGTTGTTCTTTTGCACATTAATGAAATGCTTCCCAGTTTGTATAAAAGTACTCCAACGCAAATCTACAGGCATTTTTCGATTTAAGATTTCTGATGGCCTTTGAGCAAAAAGAAACTCAGGCAAACGTAAGGATGGCTTGGATTTATGCATGAACTGAATTATTAGCTGTAAATCTTCTGTTATTATTTTTTAATCAAGGAAAAGCAACTTATATGAAATGATTCCATTGTGTCCCTTACATAACAGCCCACTCAAGTATTGAACAAGTATACTTTTGCAGCTATTCAGGGACACCCTGTTAACTTGGTCCTACAAACTTAAAAAATATTTCTGGCAAACACTATTTCCATTCTATGCATTTCCACCAAATTTCATGTTCATTGTTTCATCAAGTTAAAAGATATGCATTGAAGAAATGCTTAAGAGGCTACAGTTATTCAAATGAAAATTCGTAGACATATTCCCTATGTAATTTTCTAAAAACCCTTAGCAGAATTTTCATATTTGGAAACCTAAGAGGGGCTACACACGAACAAATATAAATTTTACAAATTTACTGTTATTAACTTTTTCTTAGCAAAAGTCAACAGTCTTAATATATAAGGCCATACTGACCAATCTTTGTGCAAAGTTTCTTATCGAGCCCTATAAGGGTTTAGAAAAACGAGGTCGAAAAGGAAGTTTAACTTTAAACGCCAATAACTTTTTTACCGTTACTCGAAACTGGAAAATTTTAACTGATATGAGATGTACTCGTTCAGATCTTCGATTTAAATACCAATACGTCAATCTCCGATAAAAACTAAAAAAGTCGACTTTTTTCAAACGTTTCGGACACCCTGTTATTATCTTCTTCCTACCAACTTCTAAGGTATTTGTGCCAAAGACTGTAACTATTCTACACAGAACAGACGGACGGACGGACAGACAAAATCGATTTCATACGGTTTTTTTTTTGCAAAAAAATTCTAAAAAACCCTAAAAACTGGTAAGTGAACTATGATATCAGTTATAATAAAGAGCATCAGAACAACGTTTAAATATTCCAAATAATACGCCGCAAATTGCAATACATTTCGGAAATTTTTTTTAGGAGTTAGGAAGTTAGGTACCCTTTCCAATACCTCAAATTATAGCGAAATTATAAAACGCAGTTTGTAGGGTTTTTTAGAAATTTTTTTTTTCAAAAAACCCTTATGAAATCGATTTTGTCTGTCCGTCCGTCTGTTCACTAAATAACTCGCGAACGGCTCAACCGATTGTCATGAAATTTGGTAGGAATGTGTAGAATGGTTACAGTCTTTGGCACATATACCTTAGAAGTTGGTAGGAAGAAGATAACAGGGTGTCCCGAACGTTTGAAAAAAGTCGACCTTTTTAGTTTTTATCGGAGATTGACATATGGGTATTTGAATCAAAGAACTAAACGCGTACATCTCACATCAGTTAAAATTTTCCAGTTTCGAGTAACGGTAAAAAAGTTATTGGCGTTCAGAGTTAAACTTCCTTTTCGACCTCCGTTTTTCTAAACCGTTATAGGGATCAATATGTAACTTTGCACAAAGATTGGTCAGTATGGCTTTATATACGTTAAATATTAAGACTGTTGACTTTTGCTAAGGAAAAGTAAATAACAGTAAATTTGTAAAATTTGAATTTGATCGTGTGTAGCCCCTTTTAGGTTTCCAAATGTGAAAATTCTGCTAGGGATTTTTAGAAAATTACATAGGGAATATGTCTACGAATTTTCATTCGAATATCTGTATCCAAACCGGAATTATAGCCAAGTTAGTATTTAGTAAGTGCCTTTCACAATGCAAGGGAAGCCCCTTTAGCATTTCTTCAATGCATATCCTTTAACTTGATGAAACAATGAACATGAAATTTGGTGGATATGCATAGAATGGTAATAGTGTTTGCCACAAATATTTTTGAAGTTTGTAGGACCAAGTTAACAGGGTGTCCCTGAATAGCTGCAAAAGTATATGTACTTGTTCAATACTCATAGGAAAGCTTGCATGGGCTCTTATGTCAGGGGACACAATGGAATCATTTCATATAAGTTGCTTTTCCTTGATTAAAAAAAGAGTAACAGTAGTTTTACAGCCAATAATTCAGTTCATATATAAAGCCAAGCCGGCCTTACGTTTGCCTGAGTTTCTTTTTGCTCAAAGGCCATTAGAAATCTTAAATCGAAAAATGCCTGTAGATTTGCCTACTTTTATACAAACTGGGTAAATAGTAAATCTATTTTTGGATTGGTTAGCCTTTCATTCTGGAACGCGTTTATTTAGACCAATCCAAAAATAGATTTACAGGAAGCATTCCATTAATGCAGTGCACAATTCTTATCTATTGCTTATAATATAAAATATATGTACGAAAAATATTAACTATGCATCAAAATTCTAAAAAACCCTCGTATTGCGGGCGCAGCCCTCTGTACGCCGGTATTTTTATTAAGATCCTTTAGCAAACCTCAGATTGGCAAAATGTTGTACAAAACTTTACTTCAAAACTTTTCATCAAAATTTTTATGATTTTTTAGAAGAGGCTCTCATGATTATTTCATCTGCGATTCTTTCCTTTCTGGTTAGTTGAAAAAAAAAACTCCACGTCCTTTCTGGGGTCTGTCCGATCAAAACATTTGTTACCAAAATGGGTCCTGACACTCTACTCTTTACTGATTCCAACACGATAAGGATTTACTCTATTTTGAATTTGCCGCTCTGATTTGGAATATGTTTCTATTTTGATTGTACAAACGGCGTGAGTAGATGTTTGTTTGGAAAAATCATTTTCTTGCACAGCCTAAACACCAATATCACCAAAACTATACAAGCTAGAATAGCGAAATAAGACTGCTTTCACAGCCAACAATTTTTTAAAGAATCGTACAAGCAAATCACCTTGGTAAAAGTTGGAGAAAATTGAGATAGAAAAAAATTTAATTTAAATTTTTGGGTTAAAAAAAAACTAAAATTTGACTTTGAAGCTCTGTAAGAAGCAAACCACTTATCCGATTTTAGTGTGGTTTTATTTTTTAGGTAAATTTGTTGGCTGCGAAAGCCATCTTATTTCGCTATTCTAGCTAGTATTTTTCAAAAATCTTCAAACGCCTGTGGCAGGTAAAGGGTTAAGAATTGGGGTATGTTCCGTACAACTTTTTTGCTGGAAAACACGTGAGGAATCATTTTGCGGTGCGTTTATGCGCTACACGGTTAAAAAAAAAATTGTATAAACTTTATAAATTTTGGTATACATATAGTTCATATAGACTTTCTGTATAAAAATTATACCAAGCTTCTTTATTAATCGAAGTTATCAGTAGAGGTACGGAAATTTCGTTTTTACGAAATAGATGCGAATTTAAGCGAAATTTGCTCATTTTTGCGAATTGATGCGAAATGTTCAAACAAACAAAAAAGAATCAATTATGGAAGATAGTTTTTCATGTCAGATTGATTTTTTGTCAAAAGATTACCATTAATAAGAAATAGAGAAATTTCCAAAAATGCAAGAGTTAACAGACGAGACGGCTTGCCAAACACCGAGCAGGTGTTTAGTCGGAGGTTGGATGAATGAACTTTGTTTTTTGCATCGGGACTTTTAAAGCTAAAGCTTTTCTCGTGGGGCGACGAGCCCCAAAATTGAAATGGACTTAAAAAAAAGCGAAACAGTACTAGCGTGTTCTGCCTCAGAAGTTTCTCTTTCTACTGTGACTTCTTGAGGGGCGTATGTATTGTCAAAAACATTTCTCGACAACTGAACTCGTAGTATGATTCAGTTGTCAGCCACACTACTTCTTAGTCGATTTTTTTGCTATTTGAATATTCGTTTCATTGTGATTCCCTAGAATTTCTAGTTTAATAGACAGCAACAAAATGTTCAAAATTACGTTTTTAAGCGAATTTCAGCGAAATTTCTAATTTTCGAAATTAGTTTATGGGAAATTCCCGTTTTTTATTTGCGAAATTTCCTTACCTCTAGTTATCAGTTGAAGCTATACAGTTCATGCTAATCGCGTACAAGATATTTTTATAACCTAACAATATAAAAATAATACATAATAGTATTCATCCAGATATATGATTAAAACTATACATTTTTTTTATTCAAAATTTAGGATAAGATAGGATAATGTATGCCTGCAGAAGACCCCTTTTGGGACATAATATTGCAGGCACTTTATATTTCCTATCCGCACATGTACAGAAATTTTTGACCACGCCGAGATTCGATCTCCGCACCTCTAGATTACTAGCATGCACTCTCAACCAGGTGCGCCACAGCGACGCACGAAGTCCACCTTTCCAAATGCGAATGCAATGATTTTTTTTAGAAATGTACAATATAGGATAAACTTTACCTCACTTTGGTATAAAATTTTTCTATCAGTTCAATATTATTAAGCAAATTCTCGATCGGTATGCAAGTTGTAATTTATAGTATAAAATCAATAACATGTTCTGATAAAAGACTCATATAAATGCTGCATAATTTTCATTAGTATTTTTGGATTCATTTTGTAACAACTTCGTATAATTTTTATACGAACATATCGAATCCAATATTTTAATACAAGCTTCGGATAAATTTTATAAAGATTAATATAAACAAAATTTATACATCGCTGTTTATTACAATTTATACTAAAAAATGTATGAATGAGCTTTATACCATCAGTTGGTATAAAAAATACACCAGAATTTTTAACCGTGTAGTTTTTGGACATTCTGCATACATAAGCCCCTGACATTAGCAAAAATTTTGCACAAAAAGTTCTTTGTTCAAAAATTGTCTCAAACTTTTTTATACCAAATGTTTTTTTTGCCCAAAATTTTGTACTAAATTTTGAGTGAAAATTACTGGAAATTTTACATAAAAATTCCTACTCAAATTTAAAAAAAAAAATAGTAACCTGTTGTCGTTGAGTAAATTTTGGCAGTTCCATTCCTCGCAGCTGTATTTTTTTTTTAATCCGCATATACATATGTATGCAATTGTAATAATAATGGTAATATCAAATCTAATGAATGCACGTACATGTAATTAATTGCCAATTACTCTCTTCTCTTCGGTTATCTTTCTTATTGTTTCTAAACTGATATTGGGTGTATAAGTCGACGGAATCTTTGATGCGATCTGTGATTTCCTTCTCCGAAGTCACATTATGTACTTTAATCGCATAGTGACGCCAGTAGAGGTCTTCGTCAGATAATGCCGACCATAGATTGCTGCATGATGATGATCATCATCACATCATTAGTGAGATGTTTGATGAAGTAGTATGTATGTATGTAGGTTGTATTCTTTCGTATCGTATAATGCATTTTATTTGCGACAGTCGAGTCCTCGAACTTTGATCGCTCGATCACCTCGACGGAAATGCAGTTTTCAGTTGCATGTTGACTATAAAGCTTACAAAAAGCATATAAAAAAAATAAAACAGGGACACTACTAAACTATGTAGAGTTGAAGAAAAGTACGAAATAGTTTCGTAAAAAATGTAAACACTGAGGAAATGTAATTCTCCGCGGAGGAAGTAGTGTGTGATCTGTGATGACTGATGATCACTTCGTTTACACACGCTCTTCCATATGCTGCACGTTGCACACCTTTTTTGATCTAATGAATGACATGAATTTGCACTGCATTTGGCATGTTACGATGATGTTACAATGCAGGCGTCTTTGTTTTGTAAAAATAGTGCAGCCAACTTATCCATGGTCACATTACTATCTCGACACTATACGAGTACGCGAGTACATACTGCGCAAACTATAAATGCATGGTTCTAGATATCGCATAGCATTTGAAGTTAGTATGCACTTGACGATCTTAAAAATAAACTTGTGACCAAATCAAGGTCTCCAGTGCAAAAATTCAGATGTAATGACTCTTAACTTAATGATCATCGAATTAAAGCAACTTCCAATCTGTTTATACTGAAACATACACAAGTAGATAATATGGCTTCTGTGATTCATCAATTACATACATATCCTCATGTACGAGTATTTAGTAAAAATTGAATAAACAAACTCTTAAAAATGTTCAGTCTTACTCGTAGTTTTAGGAACCTAAGCATCTAAAAAAAATGCCTTCGAATGTTGTACGTACAACAACGATCTCAAGAAGCGCCCATTATCCTGTCTTAGCATAAAATAAGATATCAAAAAATATCTGATATTTAATGGTGTATGCACGAAAAGATTTATGTAATAACAGATCATTTTTTTCTTTAACCGAAAAACCAATAGTTTTAAAAATATACTTAAAAATATTTGATGAGAACCAAAACACCATTCCACAACAACCTTACCCTTCTTACCAACCAAAACGCCGTAAAGTTTAGAATAGTAAAAAACCGCTCTGGTGTACGAGCGGGCAGTAAACGTCTTAAATAGGTAGTGATAATGTCCTGTGTTGTTATCGCATGAAATTCTTCTCTTTTAAATTATGGAAAACTTGGGACTTCGTTCAGGAAAGGCGAACGTTTTTTTTCAACGTCATGATCGTAGCCAGTAATTTTCTTAAGGGGTGGGAGGTATATAATTAAAACCTATAACAACAATTAAGAGTTTCCGCCAGTGGTTCACAACCCGCAGATGTCGGCTTCGCACTTAGCCAGAAATTGAAAACTACGGGTCACTATTACAAGCGTGGATGGAAGCAATTCCAGAATGTTCAAAAAACTAAATAATTGGTCAAATTTTTGGTTATACTTTTCACCATAGTGACCTCTCAGGTCGATACACTACTCTTCAAGCCGTACACTAGTTTTTAGGCCGTGTTCATGGGCAGGTTTTCGCATAAAGCAAAAGGCAATTTGAATGAAAAGTTTTACTCCGTTTACTTCGACTGTTCATGCATTCCTTTATCCTTCTTCACCATCATCTCATTACGTCGTTAGCCAACAATTATCCTCACTTTCACTTGAGAAACTATCGCAAACAGCTTCTAATTGATTTTGTTCTTAAATAACATGAAATGGAACTTGGTTCGACTTAGGGAAAGTTTTATGAAATAGCATAGAAGTTATATAAACAATTGTTTGAGTTAAAGAGGTTTTCAACTTAGACAAATTCGACTTAGAGGTCACAATTTATATCCGAAAGTGACGGGAACGCCAGCGAAAACCTAAGTTTGTTCGACATAAGAAATAATTCCACTTAAGGAAATTTGACTAATACAGTCAAATTTCCTTAAGTGGAGATTTTTGAGATAGTCAAGCAGATGTTGTCGTTACCGCACGATGCTCCTCGCGATTTTAGGGGTCCCGATTAGGTGGGAGAATATTTTTATTGTAAATTTTTAAATTATTTAACTTACGTTATTATTTGCAATGGTAATTGGGATATGCATAATTATCAGCATTTTTTTCAAGCAATATTACCAAACCATCTAAAGCATTTTGGAAAAACCAGAAATAGTTTGGGGGGATTAGGATTTCGGTTACTAATGCAGCTTATTCTTGTTACGGAACCTCACGTTTTTCCCATGAATTCTTAGAATAATTTTTATCATATAAACTGCAAAAGAGCCCTTCAACCAAATATTTAGAGAACTGTAAGTTCTAAGCAGCGCCCGCTCTAGCCCTTATGCCGCCCCGGGCAAGACGACAAATTTCCGCCCCTAAGATTTTATTTTTATTTTGAAAGGGTTCATAGGTTGCGTCGCTTAATTTTCATTGGGGAGAATGTTATTTACTAGAATTTAAATTTGAATCTCACCCAGTAATATATATTTGGTTCCTAAAAAGGTCTAAGAGAGATAAAAAAATGATATTTCATATTTACAACTATTAATAATTAATCTACTAGGAAGAATCGTTACTGCAATTTGTCGGGTATATTGACCTCTGGTCTGAGTTGTGCTCGAACTGAATATTCTGCCAACGAAATATGCATTACTGGAATAATCTCCAAGGTAATCTACCAAGGTAATTAGGTGAGGTGCTACTGAGATCAAATACAAAATAAAAATTCATCAGTTTTGCTGCAGGTTTGAAGATTAGTTAAGACTATGACACAATGTCTTGCTTCGGTTGCTTTGCTCGCTCCGAGCACTCCATGAATTTGAAAATACACTCGGAGCCAAAAAAAATCGGACAGCCATAGCCTGGCTGGTCTAGCGGTTAGTGCGCGCACCTTTGGTGCACAGGGTCATGAGTTCGAATCTCACCGTCGATCATGGTGTTTTTCGAACTCACGAGCTTGTGACGGACTATGATCTCACTCAGATGCTAAACGAGTACCCATTTATGGGGATAAATAATAATTCTGAGCGTGATGCTGATCTCATTACCTCAACAGAAAGCAGATAAGATCTTGGAAATAGAATGTCACTAACACATCCTGCGGCATTGGATTGTCGCGCCTGTTATTTATTTATTTATGCTGCCATAATTTGTTATATCCTATTCTATCGAAATGTCTGTGAAACTAATGTCAATCGAAAGCTCTCAAATCCCAATGAGAGGATATGAAGTCCTTTTCCCCATACTTACCCCCGTTCTCCAGCTACGTTTTCAATACGTTTCGATGAAAGCAGCCCAAAATTACAGTTTCCGGGAGAGGAGGTTGGGTATCATGTACCAGAAGAAAGGGGCTGAACTACGAAAAAGACCACAAATCCGGTTATTGGTGTCAAGAAATTTCGTTATAATAAGAGTATTATGTCAAAAAAAAAAAGGGTCCGGCTTTTTTTGGTACCGTGTGGAGCTTGCGAAGCAACTTGTGAAAAAAATTGTGAAAGGCAGAATACATTATTTCTGGATTTCAAATCACAAGATCACAAAAACAATAGAGGGTGATCATTTTCAAAATTTTTCCTTGAACTTAATCCCCCCCGCTCTAAGAACGGCGCTGGTTCTAAGTATGGCTATCAGTCACAGTAATACCGTAAAATCTGGTACTACGGTGAATCGTGAAGGCTATTGAATTGAACTCCCTACTGTAAAAAAGGAGTGGTTTGGAATGACCGGCTTAAAATTTTTCTTTTTTCTTAGTCTTGCAGCACTATTCAATAACGCATAGGTCTCGGCGATGACACGATTTAACATAAAGCTGCCTGTAGTAATACGGGGGTCGGTGTCCCTGCGATATCAGCCAAAAAGACTGTATGTAGTGGGACACCGATCTTTGGTGAGCTGCGACACCACGTACCTGAGCAGCGCAAGGAGGCCCCTGGTACAGTTGATACGCCATGGCGAGGATCTGTACAAAGACCATTCGGGCGATGACGTTCCCGAGCTCCCTAGTCATGTACGGGTGGCTCTTGGCGTGACCTACCTCCTCCCACAACTTACGAGAGGGAAGTCACTAAAGGCCGAGCACGTAAACGGTGTTTCCTGGTGGGGGGTTCACCATTACGGTTAATCGTGTGAGCCTCGGAGCTGGCATGGCGGCTTCGCATAACCCGAGCCTCGAAGGGGCTAGTCAGGGAGAATGGCCTTGGTGGAAGATGCCTTCGCGCTTATATCTGACTAGTTTGTGGATTGATGACCACACGGCCCGAATCGCATTGCTGACTAGTAAACTGAAGGGGCTGCCCGGATGTGAAAAGCAGCGCTACGAGTCTGCACAGGCTCGTAGTCACAGGTTCAACGAGCCGCACAGAGATGAGATGCACATCTGAATATTGTACGTGAGGCTTAACCAAAAGGGGGGCGAAGGAAGATCACATCTGCTATAGAGAAGTCTTTAGCGAATAGTGTACCACGGGGATGGGTGTGCCCAGGGGACCATGGTCCTTGCCCATCAAGGTGTTGGACTCGTGGTGGCTGTAGGTTGTTACCCGAGACATCGAGCTGGTGATGCAACCCCGGGGTTGAGTTCCTGAAGGTCAGTGCATTCGCCGGATGGAGAAATCCCCCTCTGACAAAACGACCTTGTCAGTAAACACCGAAGGTCCAAACAGTCCGAAGGACCGGGAGATAAGGCCGAAAGGCTAGGTGCTCCCCTGACGGTATACCCGTAGATGGTAAACTTGTAGAAATACGTTGAGATATTACCGCTAGAACGGGCAATGTGCCTTGCCTACATCACAGGCCGAACACGCGAAACAATGGAGCGGTATAAATAGCGAGACAAGAAAGAAGCAGTCTTGCAACTCTATATCAACGCTAAGATTTATATCGAAGAACCTAAACCTCTACAACAAGTTAAGGTCAACACTCGCCAGGAAAGTTCGTATGTTACTTCAACTTGACCAGGGTCGATATTCTCTATTTTAAAATCCGTGAGCAATTCCCGTATAAATAACATCGAAAAAAGGAAACATTAAACACTATGGTATACATTAGGCACCTTAGGTAGTGTCATTGCGGTATAATTTCACAGAAATCCAATTCAAGGAGGTTATTTTCAAGGATCAAGGATTATCAGAGTGTGGATTAAAGATTACGTATTCAGCAATTCAGTACATTATAGTAGTGCTGAGTTACTGCGGCTCACTTGGTTGAGTCGCACTCTACGATGCTAGTAATCTAGAGGTCCGGAGATCGAATCTCGGCGTGGTCCAGGAAATATATAGTGCTTGCAACATTATATACACTCCGAAATGATATGCTATGTAACGTTGACTCGAGTTAACGCACCATGGCCCCACATGGGACTATACGGTACTGAAAAGAAAGAAAAGAGTTACTGCGAAAACATAATTTTCTGAGCTCAAAACTAAAATTTGCAGTTTGTACAGCGTACTGCTGTAGTATCAGTCAGATCAGCGCGGTAAAGATCCCTTGCTTTTATTTGAATGACAATAGATACAGAAGTGGCAACACAATCTAAAAAACATTATCTCCACCTTGTAATTTTCTTTATATAGGAGACGAAACAAACAATTGTTTTTAGCTGTTTAGATACTCGCAATGTTTATCGATCACGTCGCTGAATAAGGTTTTATTGCTGTTTTATACGAAAAATGTACTAGAAATCCTATGCGAGTTCGTCCCCAGATAGAACGAGTAAGGTGAGTGTTTTGGGCGGTTTAGGTCCTAGAAAAGCTAATCGATTTCGTCCCCTTGAGTGGGGTCGAGTTGAACAAGGTTTTTTTTACTGTTTTCGTCACCTGCGTGGGGACGAACTGAACTAGGGTTCCTAAATACGCGCCCAGGCCCCAAAAAACCTAAAACCGAGCCTGCCTCGGAGGCTCTTACGGACCACCTTCGGTCCACAGCCCATTGATTGAGAAACAGTGGTTTAAATTGTCGACCCCAACAATATTGTTAGAAAAGATGTTGAAAATTTTAAATTTAAATTTTAAGAAATGACAATTGATGACGAGCGCCTCAACGTACCTCCTTCCTAGCGTTTGTACGGCTTGCTAAACCTCGTAGGCTCGGAGCCCCTACAAAATCTGGCTCGAATCCGGCCCAAAATATGATTAATTTGGATGCTACTTGTAATCTAGACGGATAGATCAGAGTGGAATAAGCCCCAATAACGCAGCAAACACGAATAAGTTTTATCTTATAGTTTGAAATTTATCTTTGTCCATGAATTTGCTACTTCATATTCTAAAATAAGGCAAACACGTCGGTTGTGGCTCTTCATATTATCTGGGAAGGCGATAAAATCTAACGACTGACTATTTGCCAAGTGTTAAAACTTAAAGATGCACACTGTGTGCCGAAAGCTCCACGTAATTTAGCGCGTAAACAAGTCACAAAAGAGTTGGCTGCAATCGTCGGCATCGTCATCGTCTCTGAGGAAAATGCAACTCGAGTGTTGTGCTGTGCGGAAATAGTGCACTAGTGTTATGTGCATTGCATATGGTCTGCGCTTTATAGTATAAGAAGCTCCTACTTCTACAGAGAGAGGCGTGTAGCTGCTACCCGCCTAGCCTGCTGGACTTATGTAACTCGTGATTCTTATGTGCCATAAGTAAATATCAGTTCTTTGGCAAAAAATCGTATTGGAAAATTTTCGCATACAACAACAGTTTTCCGAATACTTATAAGCAGTATGCGTAATGCAATTCACACATACACAAGTAAAATTTTCAAGATTTTCTCATTTGATGTTCACAAAAAAAGATTTTATGAGTTATTGGTAATGAAACCAAACAGAATACGAGTATATAATAGGCGAGAATATATAACAGAATAAAAATAAACGCAAAATGGAAGTTATGTGTAGTAAAGAACAAAAAGAGGTCTAAGTACTTGCGTTGCAAGCACGTACACTATTTCACCTTCAAATGCACATATTGCAAGGCAACTATGTATCCAGAATGCAAAAACCACTAATGTCTGAATAGTGGCTATTCATTTCTAACAATAAGAGCTTATGATGTGGTTTTTATATTCTGTTAAAATTTTCATATTTAATTTTAAAGAAAGATATTCAATAAATGCCCCTTCGTGGTTTATCTTTAAAAGTAACAAATTCAGGGAACTTAGAATGAGTGTTTTGGTTGGAAATATTTTAACCAGTGGTGGCTCGTGGCTCCAAAAGTAAGTGAAGACTTGACCATTAAAAGTAAGGAACGATATAATGTAAATAATATTTTGATCTGTTTCCAAACCTTCTGTTTTGCTAAGGCAAAATGTTTTCTTTGCCGTTTGATTGACTTGCACATCTGAGATACCTAAACAAAGCTTTGAAAAAAAAAATATTTTCTTATTTCATTTAGTATTGGTTGATTGATTTTTTACTGATGTAATAAATATGAGTATTTACCAATGTTGATAAAACAACCGATCAAATATGTATGTACATTCAAAACAAATTTATCAATTTTCAAATTATCCACAAATAAAATTTTGCATCAACTAAAACTCAAGAAAAAATAACAAAGATCATACCATACGGAAGTGAAGATCAGATACATGCCAGGCAAAAAGCTCTTCACTTGCTAAGACAATCCAGTGCAGTGGCGGCTCGTGAAGTACAGAGCCGGGTGGGCAGATTTACCATCAGGAAATAATACTATACATGCATATCCACTGTTTTTTAATGCGTTAAAATTGTGCTCTTTGTTAGTCAGTCCATTTTAATGTTTTTAAGCTTGTTGTATTTACGTATGTATTAGGTGAATCGTTTAGAGTTTTTTTTTACACATCAGTTATGCTCAATCGCACCATGAAAATGCATACAAATAGCTACAGTTCGGAATCCTATATTACTTCAATTTTTTTGGCAGAGAACGGTCGCAATGTGGAAAAATAATCCAGTATTTACCTTTCAAAGGGACCAGCAATAGTCGCGACAATATTTCAATAAAATTATATTCAATAAGTAAATATTAAGCACTGCTCCTTTTAATGGTAATTCAAATTTGGATACCTCTTTCTTTTTTTTCATTTGAGGCTAGAAAAGGCAACCCAAACGGATCACCTAATATACGATTAATTGTAATGATATATTAAATTATGATGAGACATTATGTCCGAAAGTTTTTTACTTAAAATTATTCTTTTTAAAGCAATGCCAACATTCTTTCGCACAATAACAGGACATACCTACAAATCTTCCTGAATAAATTACATATTTATCAAAGACAATTCCTGTAAATTAGGAAGTTAGTTATACATACTTTCAAGCTGCTATGTATTTCTACAATTATGCAAATAAAATGCACTGCCCAGCACGAGCTAGCGGGGAGGGTTTAGATCCCTCTTGCCATGGGGAGGAAAAAGGTGTGAGGAATAGAAGTGGGAATTTTTTCTATATCATGCACATGCAATAACATAACAACAAAAAAATATCATTTTTTTAAGTACATACAAACTAAATTTAAAACTTCCAGATCATATAGAGGAGAAAATATAAATAGGTATCTATATCAAGCAAAATACATATTAGATCAAATAAATAAGATTTTAATATTAATCCCATCACCAAAATAAATATTTTATAATAGTAATTAATAACACTAAAATGTAGGGAATCAGAGAAAAGCGATTAGTGTTTTCTAAAAACATACGTAACAAATAAAAAATAAAAAACGGCCGTTGATAACGTAATCATGCACTACTGCTACAAGTACGAGTATAACGCCTCCAAACCACTTCAAAAAATGAAGAAAATCTGACAAAAACACACGCACAAATTAAATACTCTACAATGCACCATGCACAATTTAAATGCGAAACGGCCTTATTATTGTATCCATGCACCACGCGCTATGCTACGAGTATCTAACTACTAGAACAGCGCCACGGGCCACGCGCTCGCGAACGTTGCACAAGTTCATGGATAGTGTAGTATTGGGCATGCCCTTTAGTGAAGTTCAGATACTTTCAATGCGCATGCGTTGAGCGTATAAGAAGATACATCGTGACCCTATGTGCTATGGAATAGCTATAGAATAGATTGATGGTACATGTGGGCAGAAAGGCATTCTGCCCAGGTTGAGTTGAGATGATGATGTTGATGTGATGAGCAGATACATGAACGAAGTATGAATGGGCGCAATGCAATGTACGTAATGGTTGATGATTCACGAGTGCGCTTCTTATAATTATTCAATTGATATCAATATGAGCTTTCGCTTATGTAGAGGAGAGGAGTTTTTTATATTGGCAATTTAATCGTGATTAAGTACTAATGAATGGCTATTGTCATTGAAGGAAAGTTACGTTAAGTTAGATATGCATGTAGGTACCGAAGTGAATCAATTATGTTCTAAGAAATAATTTTTATTTTATTTTTATTTTTAGCTAGCATTTTGTAGGGTGGGCAGTGCCCTACCTGCCCACTTAGACCGGCCGCCCCTGATCCAGTGTACACATTTCCATGGGCGTAGCCAGAGAGGGGCAGGAAGGGGCGCTTGCACCCCCCCCCCCCCTGTCGATGATTATGGTAAAGAAAATCTTACCGATGTAGTAAAAAAAATTCTTGCCGATGTAGTAAAAAAAAGACGCTGCACTTTACAATGCTTGAAGGCGTAAAAATGGGAGTTTGATTCCAGGCACTACGCAAAATTTTCTGCTGTAGTCTGGAAAACTAAAATATTTTTGTAGTTTTCTGGCTCTTGATATCCCGAACTCGCTCTCGCATACCTACGTGTGAGCATCAAACATAATTAGATGAGACATCTTTCCCTTATGGAGACTCATGCATTGATAATTTGGCTTTCTTACTACGGTGAGTGAATCCACAGTATTCCAATTTTCGTACAATTTTTTTCTGTTGCGATTAGAGTATCAGACATTTATATTGGGTTAGATCAGTTGTTCTCAAACTTTTTGGGTTCACGTCATCTAAGATGGCCGCTTTTCTGCCCGGGAAACAGGGATTAAAATAAATTATATCTCCAGAAAAGGGAAATTTTGTAGACGAGAGCTCGTTGGGAATGCCCAGTATATGTATGGATAAAGTGCAGATTTTGTGTTTTTAAATCGAAATTCTCCGATAACTCAGAAATTCGTGGATATATATTTCTAAAGTTTTCAAACTTGTAGGACACCGTAGCTATCTTCAATTAATTTTGAGGCCTAGCTATCAGCCAATTGTTTGAAAAGGATACCAAAAATGTGAGAAGAACTTAAAATTTGGACCGTTAAACATTCGTTATAAAATCGTAAAAAAGTTTCGATTAACACAAATTCAAACTTCTAATTTATTTGCGCCTTGATTTAAATCCAAAAAACCTCAAACAAACACTTCCTTTTCCATTTAATAAAGTAGCAACTTGTAAAAGAAAATCGGTCGAGTCTCTGATGCTGCGGTACTCGGTATCGCGGATCTCCATTTCGTCCATTTCGTATTCGAATTACTGCAAAAGAATATATATCTTTCAATTTCGGAAATTTCTACAATTTTTTTATTAAAAGATTTAGTTAAAAATAATAATCCTGGTTATAGCTTTGAGAGTTCTTCGTATCAAACTCAATAAAACTGCGAACAACTATAGAGAAAGTCAAGAGTTACTTTGCCTTCCTATAATATGATAGAACCTTTCGACAAATTTTAACATATAACAAAAAAAAAGAATGTTTATAAATAATATAGAATGCTCAAAAATTGGAAGCTTCTGTGGAATAGCACTCCGTATTCCACATTATTTTTACAATTTTCAACTGAACCTTAAGATTTTCCGGCAACAAATTTTCAATCAGTAGTTACATATAATTTTTCTAGCAGAACTTCTACATACGCTTCTATTTTACAATTGAAACAATTAAATTTGACGAAATGCTGAACTTTCTATTGCAGTTCTGAAAATGGTTTCACGTTTTTATGAAACACTAGACACGTTGAATAATTCCAGCTAAAAATTTACTTTTGCTTTGTTTTACGTATCTAAAGTATGATCCCTTTGATCCCCCCTTATCTACGCCACTGAGTGGAATTAAACTTTATTCCATCTGAAAGGGATTTAAGTGCCAAATGGTATACAGCTTTGCCTAGTTATGGACCTTGTAAAGAACGAGTCTCTTATTTCCGTGTCTTTCAAGTTATTTCAGCATTCATTTTGTAACTGAATCATACCAGCAATGAAATTTAGCCACTGTTAATATTTTGTTAAATTTAGAGGAAATCTTATCAAAACCGTAAACCGTATTTCTATAAAAAAAAAGATTTATAAATTTTGCTCAGAAGAGAAATAGTGACAGACGACACAAATTGATCTCTTGGTCTATTTCGCAAGTGGAATATGCAGTCCGAGAGACAAAAATAACACTGAATATAGACGAGCTACGGTCTAAAAGCTGAAATTGAAAGCGAGTTGAATGTAATCCGAATCACCAGTAAAAGTCTAAACACGTGCAAATTATTCTCGACTGTCCTTTCTTAAAATTTGGCTCTAAAATTGGACTAATAATATTTTCGCGACCGATAATTTCAACTTCTAAGAAAATCATGATGTTGAAAAAAGTGCGGGCTTGCTCCAGTTCCGAAAGCCTAGCATCTGGTGGGCGTCCTCACATACAGAATGCTCCCATCGGGCTCTCGGTCGTCCACGCAATCTGGCTCCGTCCACTCGTTCCGCGTTCATCACCTTTTTGGGCATGCGATCGTCGTAGAAGCGTATTTTTAATATTTTTCAATAAATGCTGTGTGTGTAGTGAAGAGCCTTTCACCTACTTCACCCGAAGAGCCGCCACTGATTTTAACGTATCTTTCTGATTATTTGATGTTTAAACATTTCATCTTCTTGAATAAAAAAATTAAGGGTAATAAATACAATTTGACGTGTTACCCTAAAAAGAAAAAAAAATGCAACCACTCTTAGAACATTTAATAAAACTAATAAGGTACAAATTACACGAAATCCTCGCAAGCGAGAGTTGAGATAACATGAGCTACCACGTTCTATCTAAAAAATAGACTTCCTCTCAAATTTCACAGCGGAATCTATGAATTGCAGATGCTCAATCTTTTTTTGTGATCCACAACCAATTTCGTCGAGGATTACGTTTTTTTTTAAATCAATCAATTTATTTGTCTTATCCTTTCAACTTTTTAAGGCTGAAGGAAGGCACCTGTGGCGTAATGTACGGGGTCCCATGTGTACAGCCGCAGGAGCCCCCAAAACCAAAAATATAAAGAATATTCTTATTTTAGAGATCCTTGGGCAACGTTCTTTTAAAGAATTTGTTTTTATTAGTTTGCAAAACAATACGCAAACCAGCTCCAGAATCTACCATAG
This sequence comes from Microchrysa polita, assembly GCA_949715475.1. Lineage (NCBI taxonomy): Eukaryota > Metazoa > Arthropoda > Insecta > Diptera > Stratiomyidae > Microchrysa > Microchrysa polita. The sequence goes on from OX454415.1 coordinate 17,904,130, forward strand.
AGAAAAAACATTCCAAAGCTACGAATTTTGTGTACAGTGAAGCTTGAACTTTGAAGCATTTAACTGGATACCGCAGAGAGCCACAACTTTACAATATTGTCATAATTTTACAATAAAACAATCATCAAGGCAATCAATAAATTACAAAGAAAGTGTTTCCCAAGCTTATTGGGTGAGGATTTGTCTGAATATCAGCTTTTCTGGGTTTTGGTCACTAAAATATTCAATAGATTTATAAAGATTCGACTCTCAAAAAAGAGTGATTCTCTTGAAGGTTTTGCATAAAAGTGTGATTCAGTTCGTTGAGTATTTGAATATTCAAGGAAAAGGAACGGCTGAATCAAGGGAAATAAGTCCTCAATGTTGTGTATCTACTGGCCGAAAGATCTTTCAATAAGTCAAAAAGCTTTTTTTTATCTAAGACTCATAAAATCAAGAAACGCATCTATCTTTGGAAGAACTCTACAATGAATTTCATTTAAATCGATTGAATTCGCCATAACTTGGCCAGGGTCTTCAAAGCAGTGAGCTAGCTGACGTGATCCTTAGGGATTTGATTTGATTTAGGGTAAATACTTCTAGTCTAGGAACTTAAATAGAAAATATTCGTGTGGTTAAAAAATCTTACGTAGGGGTCCCCATTTTATCTTCGAACACTTGAAATTCGGAAAACATTACGCCACTGGAAGGTACTAATTTCAGCCTTTCAGGTGAAATCCATATACAAATCATGTCAACATTTTGACACAACACATTATCGATAACATCTTTTTCACTCGAAATTATATGCAGATAGAGTAGGTACTAACATCTTCAATTCACGTGAAATCCATGCAAATACTGTCAACATTTTGATGATCGTGAAATCGAATTCGCTTGGTGCTACTCACTTCACCAGAAAGTCTCCACACCGGTTTTTGACATTTCGCCAGCGAAAATAATGCAGTTGCACTTTATTTTACAGTGAAAAGATGTCATCGACAATCAATCAGAAAGCGAGTTAACATTATCTTAAATTGAGTGAATAAAAAGCAATTCTCCACGGCACCGTTTTCACGGGAGACATATATGCAAGTTTTTCGCTAGGTGAACTCAGTACACACCTAACAACAACAACTAACTCTTTTCGCTCGAAATGCAAAAAAAACCGTGTGGAGACTTTTGGGAAGTGGGTGGGTACCAACATTCGAAATTTGATTTCATCAAAATTTTGACAGTATGTATAGTATATAAAGTATGTAGTATATAGTCCTTAGAATTGATAATGTTGGATGGTAAGATAAGCATGTCTAATTTTTCAAAGTTTTTGTTGTAAACTTTTCAAATCTTTGTAAGATTTTGATTGTGTTAAAAATGAGGGCACTATAAATGTAAATGGCACTATCATCCTTGTCCACGTACGCATCTAGCAATATCGTTGTAAATACGGACGAACTTAGTTGAGTATATATCATGCAATAAAATGTCACGTTGCAGCAGCAGCACTTTACTTTCTTATCAGTCTTTGGGTTTTTAAAGCATTCAAAGCCAGCGCATGCAGAGAACTTTGCCGTAAAATCAAATTGTCATCTTGGCAAATAGTAAAATATACTTTTCCATTTTCTTCAATATTCCATTGCTCGTTACACTTATATTGGTGTGGTGTTCCCAAGTACATATATAGACCAATGCATTTTCTAATTGCATACATATAGTCTAAGAAAAATAGCATATTTGGTCGGCAAAAATCCTGCATCGGAAATTTTATTCGATTATGGTTGGGGATCAATGGCGCCGGAACAGGGGGGGAGGGCAGCAGGGGCAGCGAAATTAAGAATGATTTTTTTTATATTTTTATACATTGTATATGTACATATTCAATTTATTATTCTTGTGTAGATATGTCAAACTCGCGGTCCGCGGGCCGCATGCGGCGTTTCACGTAGTTTTGTGCGGGCCGCGGCCAGGTCGAAGAGACTCAATGTATATCGGCACAAAAGCGCTACATGTAATTGAATATTGGTGTTGAACTAAAGTCTAAGAAATTAACTATAACTCGTGAAGAAGCCAGTGGGTTGAATTTGAAATCTCTCTTCTCTATTCTACAAACAATTTGCTAACGGTCATTTGAGGTGAATTGGTGCAGCTTATTCAGCTTTACCATAGGAAACATTTGTTCCACCCCATAATAATAAATGTTTGTCTGTTTTTAGCCACCCTTATTTACCGAAATTTGTGTATGTTAGCGATCAATTTAGGCTCTCAAGGGTGTTTATGTTTTGGACACATATTTACTGTGCTATAGTGTTTTGATCAGCTGTCCGAAATAATTTCTCAGAGAGTGGTTACTGAATAATTTACAAAATCTTGTTGCTTTAACATTTTCTAAGGAGTGTAAAATTGTTTAAAGAACATTTTCAAAATATTTCTAGTTTCTCCATTTTAGGTAGCCCAATTTTTCCATGTCCCGACGTTGTTACTGACTGAGATTTATATTCATTTTTAAAAAGTAATATTCTGTGATGCAATCTTGAAATAATTTTCCATCAATGTTTTCGAAATTTTTATGCTGCGGTTCGTTCAGTCCGGAAGAAACTGATATATGGCCCGGCCAGGTTTTGAGTTTGACACCCCTGTCTAGTGGATATTTTTTTCCATGATGGAATATCTGGTTCGCAGAAAGTTTCATACGTGCATCTAGTGCATGTATACTACGAGTATGTACATGTACATGATGATGAGTACCTCAAATTAACGATAAGGCCAACGATAGTGAAACTATTGACCGTTGATCAACGAAAACGAGGAAGTTTTTCATTCTCCTTGTCAGAAAACCGTGCCGATGGTAGGAATCTCACAGTAAGATTGGGCTGCTATGCTCAATTTCCAGCATCAGCAGTATCATCAGAAAGGTCGTTCAGTGCTTTACGACGTCATTCAACAATGACACAAAAACGTCTGACACATCTAATCCTTCTCCATGTTCACAGGGATCGAACAGGGGACTTATATCCCTCAAATCACGGGGGAATTTTTTCAGTTTTTTGCGATTATAGTTTTTATCTGAATGAGCTGATTTTTGGTGGAACACTTTTCTGTATCTCTTGCCGTTTTTGAAATAATCGCAAAAAAACAAAAAATGTCCCCGCCCCCTTTTTTTTAAGGTTGCGAACCCCAAATCGGTTGGGACTTTTTATGCCATCATCTGGGGACCATCCCCAACCATAATCAAAAAAAATTCCGATGCAGGATTTTTGCCGTTCGATGGCCATATTTTTGCCCAATTTTCTTGGACTAATACAGCACACAGTATTGTTATAATCAATGCAATTTATAGGCTACAATGAGCGTATAGTTAAATGAGCCAACGACCATAAGAGAAGTAGTGCATTTCGAAGTGCTGCTCTATGGAGAAGACGGATGTTTGTCCAAGCAGGGCAGGGCGATCGACCATTGAATTCGTCGTCCGTCTTCGTTGTCTATATGGTGTTTGATCTTGGCATTATGAACTGAAACTATGAACAATTAATGCGTCCACGTGTATGATGATAAGAAAGGCTAGTGTGCCATTTTTCATAAAAATGCGGCTTTCAATCGCAAAGCAATGAAGCATACACAGATGAGCCAAACAACCTCGATCCATGATAGACGGTCGAAGCAAGATGTTTGCTCATTTTCGTTTTTGGTCTTTTGTCCATAGCTATTCACACATAATATGGGGGGATAATAGTTGCATCCATTTGTTGCATTATCATTTTGAAACTACTTTGATAATACTGCAAACTTCTTTATTTATTGAAATGATTACGTATGTACATATGGAGAGGTTGTACAAAGTAGTTCATTGCGTCTCATTGGATCATTCTGTTACCTTGCTTCTCAATGCTTTCAGTTTTGAATCATTGACAGACATAAATAACGTATAAATTAATATAAAATAATTGAATATTCATATATGCAGGTGGATTACTTAACTACTACAATTACAGTCCTTTTTCTTGGACTAAAACCTCAGCAGCTAGCATGGATAAAATAACCCAATCTTTATGTTCAAGCGGGCCACAAAAAAAAAATCATTACAAATTTCTAATATTTAAATCGAAATGCTGCTGAAATCCCCGGAGAGTGTGGAAACTGCCTCGACCAAGAAAATGAGATGTTTTGTTAATTTTACCCTAAAATTAAAATAATTAAACACAAAACTGTTCCAAAAATTTTAGAGTAGAGCCGTTGAAAGTCAGGAATGTACCAAAACATGGCACATATGAGTTAGGACGAGTGCACAACTGGCCGAAACTTTGAGATTTGAGTGTGCTACTAATTTTTGCATTAGACCTCCACAATATGAGCGGATTTCGACAGGAAAGCTTCCTTTAAAAAAACGAATGAGAATCATGGCTTTATCTTGAAAAAAGGAAACCTAGTCTAATTTTGGGCACGGCCGAAATTTGAATACTCGTCACGTTTGAATGAATAAGCTTCTTTTGTGCAAATAATTTCTACTGCAGCCCAATGACCGAATCCGAATGTTTCGAATCCATATGTTCATGTGTGTGTTGAGGCTAAACTTGCATAACCATGCCAGTGCCAGGGATATAGCTAACGCCGAATCTCTTGACGCTTTAGAGTTCTGTACTCTAAATGAAGACTCGTTGACATGCCACGTTGCATTAGTTCTCCTGATACAGCTATTGTAAGTTAAGCTGACCAGACGTACTGCATTTTGCTGTACAGTACTGCATTTTGCTGTACAGTACCCCATTTTTACCTGTCGTACAGCATTGGGAAATGTACAGCATTCCCCATGTCAAACACTGAATCCATGCACCCTGTGCAATCGATATTTTCAGTGACTTGGCAGCCCTTTCCGATCTCTCTGAAAAATTTGCACAATTGTAGAGCTACTTAGCGCTCACATCTCCTCTGAGTTTTACGGAAAACCTATCCTCGTTTGGAAGCGACAGCTGCCTAAATCGTAATTCTGTGTCTTCTAATCGAAAATTGTCCTTACCTTTTTTTAAATTCTTGAGCGGAATATTGAAATTTGGCAAACTTGTAGGGCCCGGCATTGTCCTTATTTGGTGAACATTTCAAGGATGTAGGTGCCTCAGAAGTTACAACCGTCAAAATATGAGATCTTAATTGTTTATATTCCCTATGACAAAACAATAGAAAAATCAGCCACTGTACTCCATCTGATTCCTTTATCAACCTCCATATGAAAATGCAAGAAAGGACTCGGCATCGGTTTTAGATAAGAGCCCAGAGGACCGGCATAGCATCATCAATGGAGAAATGAATACTCTGCTCTAGAAATATTGCAACCAGGTTTAAATAAGATTTAATAATGTCTGTCGCACTTTTCATCATTTGCCAACATCCTTGCGACCAGCACTGGTAGGAAATGAATGAGGCGATGTGCGATCACAGCGATCGGTGAACCAATCGAATTGGAACATCCTCACGTGCACTCAGACTCTGTACCTCGCCCTACGCTGCGCTCAGACGTCTCTCCGTCCGTCGCGCATCAGAGAATTTGCAACCATTTTTGTAGACCTCAGACCTGGGACATGGCGGAGGAATTGCTTGAAAACCGAATTCCGCAAGTATGTGTACAGCATTGGACCTTCGGGAGTCTGGTCACCTTATTGTAAGTGCTAGCTTAATTAGCGAAACCTGGGGGACGCGTAGTGCTCTCTTTTCTGGTCACCACTCAATAATTGTGAGACTTGATAGAACAGCTGACCTGACCAAGTCAGAGTAGAGTTTATCAAAAAATCCGATTGGGAAGGTTTCAAAACATATACTTCGGCGAAGTTCATCGTGCTACAATCTTCTAACAGCGTGCACAAGGCCCAACGGAATATTAGGAACGTCATTGCTAAATCAGCGACACGGTTCATTCCAGTAGGACGTATCCCGAAGGTTCAACCAAACTTCCCCACATGGGCCGCCTGGTTAGCCGATGAATGTGGTAGCACCGGTCCTAGGTTCTATGGCGCCCTGTGCAAGTGTGTTGAAAGTCGCTCTTTATTTGTCTTTCTAACTATAATTTAGTCGGGCGTGGCAAAATTTGGATAGCCGTCACTTTTTTAGGGCTATAGTAGTTGTAAGTTATTTTTAACTTCAATAGAGACATTTAGGTGACATATGGTTAGGATTGCATAACGAACAACATTTTTATAAATTTTTTGAGGTGGAGTTTACATGCGAGCCTATGACCTCATAGTCCATTTCGCTTCAATTTTACATATAGTGAGTTACAGTCAAAATGAGCCACTCCCTCAGTATGAGCTCTTCTTTTAGCATACATGATTCCTTTAATAAATTCGAGAGATAGTAATTTAAAGATTGTCACCGTTGAAGAAAAAGGAGATTTTCATGGGCGGCTCCAATCTAAAAATCCTTAAAAAAAGCTTAACATTGAGTGCATTCAGCGAACGGAAAATGTAGCAGAAAACCGCTACTCCAATTAGATTCTCATTCCACATTCAGGCCATTCAGCGGAGAAAGGGTTCGGTGGCGGGCAATTCTTGTAGCATTTCCAGTGTTTTTCCAGTGAATTTCGTTCGCTGAAGGCAGCCATTGAAATCAGCCGACAAGTTAAAGACTATTAGAAGGCGAAATGGAATGATCACCTTAATGACGGTGTCAGTAAATTATGGTGAACTGTCCGCGTCCTTTCCAACCCCAACAATGAAAAGTGCATGTAGCCATAACCTTCGGCAAGAAAGAAGCCTGTGATCTTTTTCACTGCGCGAGCCAGTTCAATAAGCAATTTATTAAACATTCCAGGTCTTATGGGCTCAAGAGTAAAATTAGAAGACGGATTTGCAGCCAAACTATTGACAGACACTGTACCAATGAATACTACGGACCAGGTCGAGAAACATCGAACTTCCAGCTATTGAGTACCTCACAGCCGTCTTGAACTTGTCGATATCCACGCTTGCCATCCCTGATATCTGGAAAATTGGACGTATTTTTCCTTGCCTTAAGCCAGGGAAAAGCGCTAAACTCGACACATCCTACATCCTGCCTCCTGGCACAAAGAAGCTGGAAACTCTTATCCACATCATCTTTGTAGCACATGATAAGTTAGAACCTCCTGAACAGGTTTCAGGAGGATGCATAGTACAACTACTGCCCTAGATGCGAATACTACACGCATAAGAGATGGGCTAATTCAACGTCGTCCGTGCCATTGAACCATCTGGGTGGCGATTGACCTATCAAATGCGTTTTATAAGGTCAGTCACTCTATGCTATTAGCAAAACTGTTGAATATGCAATTCCAGCACAAGAGATTCGATTGTACTGCTGACTATCTACGTAGGTAATCTTCACTAAGTTTCGAGGCTGACGTTCTAGCTTAAAGTGATGCCCAGACCAACGCGTCACGAATTTTCCGTCGCGAATCCGCGCCGGAAAATTCGCGGCACATTTTTTGGTGCCCACACCGGCGCGTCGCGAATTATTCGCTGGGTACTGTCACTCACAGCTGATATCATGTTGTTGCCTTAGAAAAGGTATTCGATTTATGTAAGGAAGGGACTTAGACAAGATAGAGAATAACTGCAAAAACTGGCCAAATACAATTATTTTAACATTTATAATCATGCTGCAATTTTCGTGCACTATATCAAAATGTCGCGGCATCTTTACTTATTATGAAAAAGCGTAAGCGGAAGAAATCAACGTGAAATTCGACATTTTACCTCTCCATGTCTAAACTTATTCTAAGGATAAAATTATTGACATGCGCAAATTGATGGAAATATACAGTGCAGTACAACCTTGTTATACCGTACCCAAAAAAAAAGTTGCGGCAGTGTTCGATTTGATTGTTTGAATTGACTATCTCGTACCCGAAAACTCTTACATCTTATCTTGTGCTCGTCGAATCGTTAGTCTTATCGTATAGAAAAGACACAAAGCTTGAACATTGTTTTGTGGCTGTTTTGAATTGAATATACATATGTATGTAACTGTTTACTTAGCATGATTACGCAAAATGCGTAGTTACATACAAGTTTGAATATTCTATTGAATTGAATATTTACTTTGCATAGTTACGCCATATTTCGCTTGGTTACGCCATGGTATGAAATTGCATAATAACTTTTAGTAGAATCCTTACGTGATTCCTTACGATGGCGTAACCAAGCAAAATTAGGCGTAACTATGCAAAGTAAACATTCAATTCAATAAAATATTCAAGCTTGTATGTAACTACTTAGGGACAAACGAAAGCACCGAACCATAAGGATCCTCATTTCCTATCGTATACTATTCATGAATGAAACGATTGACCTTGTATTCTTTCGGAAATCCGTCGATATCTCTGCAATCCTTTGGTGTGGCAGAACGACCGAGGTGGCGCTAGACTCACCATAAAATTGCCGAAAGGGTCATCGGATCCTCTTTTTTTCCGGTCAGTGCACAGGGTGGTCAGAGATAACCATCAACCTGGATGTTGGTCACAGCAATTTCACAATCAGCTTCGTACTACTTCGATAATCCGTCGATATGTTTGGAAACCTTGAGTCCAGCGGAATCCTTGAATCAAGGTTTCGCTGGACTCGCAACAAAATTCTCTAAGGTGGCGTCGGAGCATCTTTCCTGCGCAGCTCACAAGGGGATAACCGAGATAAGTACAATAACGCACAAAATCTATGCTTTTGTTAGTTGTCAACCTAGATGTCGGTCACAGCAATTTCACGATCAACTTCGTACTATGCACTTTGGAAAATCGTCGATATCTCTCCAATTCTTCGGCCGAGCGATACGATCGGGGTGTCGACGGACTTGCCACAATAGGGCAATTTATTTGTGTAACAACAACGAGTAAAAACCTTCCTTCCTTGGAATTCATGTTTCCAAAAATGTTACTTCTTTTACTCATCCACTGATACCATAAAACATTCAAAACTTAAATGCTCGGTCAATACCTAAACAACTCATTCCAAATCTACACCTTTTTCGGGTACACCAACATCAAGTTGTACTACACTGCACCTGTCAAATAAATTATTTGTATTTTATTTTTTAGGTAGCAAATATTCGAACCGGAAAAAATACTGCAAAACTGGCGAATATTCGCGTTGGTGTGGGCATCTCCATATAACGCAGTGTGTTACAATTTTGACGCCGCGGAAAAATTCGCTGCGAATATTCGCTGACGAGCCGGTGTGGGCATCACTTAAATTAAATTAGGAGTTCCGCAGGGCGGGGTACTCTCTCCCACTCTTTTCAACATCTATATGGACGTTCTTCTCATTCAACCGGATGGCATTGAAGTGATTCCATACGCAGACGACTGCACCGTATTCGCCACGGGATGGTTAAGGTTGATATGAACCTCCTCATTAATCGTTACTTTTTTTAAAGGTTTTTTCCAAAGCAGAGACCTCACCATCTCAGCGACAATTGGCAATAAATCTGTTCCAATGTAGCTAATCCTTAAATTATCGGAGAATATGATGACGTCATCACGCTGCAGCAGTATGCGAAAAGATTCGCAGTAGGATCAAAGATAAAGAAACTATCCTAGCCACTTACAAAGCAGTGTGTCGAACAGCGGCCGATTTTGCTGCTCCGGTTTGGTCACAAATTGACAAAAATCTAAGTGGTTTACGTGCTCTTGAGAGAGATGCTCAGGGATATAAAGGTACATTTTCCTCGACACGACTGCACGACAGCGACTCGCTCATTCCATATAAAAACTCGTTTTTAAAATGAGAGAGAAACAAGTTTTTATATGGAATGAGCGAGTCACTGTCGTGCGGCCGCGTCGAGGACAACGTATTTTAAACGAGATCCTTTCGATGAAGAAACATACCGGGCCGCCATTACAATGATTCACACTGATGAAGTGAGTCAGTCTTTAGCGACTTAAGAATCCTCTCAGCGCTCCCACCACCTGCCTCATCTGAGGAGATTAGGCTCCCGAGAGACACCAGAGTTACTTGAACTCAACTTCGGTCAGGTTTTATCTCGCCTTAATTCCTACCTATCTCGTACAAACCCGAGCATACAAAACATCTGCCCAAACTGCGTTGGCGCGCCTCATGATGTGGGTCAATTGTTTCGATGTTCAGCTGCACTTACTGATCTTACCCCTTTGTCACTGTGGGAAAACCCTATCGCAGCAGCCACGTTCCTGTCCCTGGAGACCACCGACGAGAATGATGACGAACCATAAATCGAAACCATATACATATATGAACAGCGGTTCATTCCTTTCTGTACCGCTAAAAGAAGAAGAATCGATGCCAATTTGTAAACTTCATAGTCGAGGGAGTAAAAAAAAACAGTGGCCCACCAAAATAAAACTAAATAATTTGTGATTGAACTTGCAATCAGCCATGGGCTAGTTTATTTTCCTAATATTTTACTCAATTGTAATTATGTACTTCGTTTTTTGTTGGTTTTCATATAATTTAATGTGAATTCAAAAATATATACTCTATGCATTATTGTAGGTTAATTTCAAACAGAGGATGAAATTTACTAAATGGGCACATGTTAAAAATGAACATTGCTTCGGCAGATGATATGGAAACAATAAGACAGTGAGAGAGAGAGAGAAAGTGTGAGAAAAAATACTGTTGTCAAAAATAAAAGAATCGAATTCCAGAGAGATAAAGGGCTAATCACTATGTCAAGTTCGAATCACTTGTTTCGAATTGTAATAATTTTGTTTTCAGTAATTGTAATAATATTTCTTTTCCGCTCCTTCTTTGCTTACGCGATGTTAGATTACAGAATTTAAATTGAGTTGTCTGATTTATTGATTTTTCCTAATTTACTCTCGCTTCTATCATTGCAATTTCATTATGTGGTACCATTAAATTATTTAAGGGTGCTGCTTTCTTGTCTTTTCATTTAGGACTTTCATCTAATTTATTGAGTTTGACATTGAACACTGGGACCATGACCATGATGTCCGTCATCATCTTCGTCATAATAGATACCACCGCCGCTGGTTCCACCACCGTACGAGTCCGACGATGATCGGGGCTCTAGATCAACAATATCAACTTCTTCCACTTGTTCGCCAATTGGCATAACGAATGCCGTTCGCGCCGGCAAAAGACTTTCTAGTTTTTGCATTTGTTCCTGTGTGGCGAAATTGTTCGGTGGAAAGACGACCGTAAACGTCATGTACAGATTGCCCTTCTCGAAGGGATTCTTATGTATGGGCATACCTTCGCCGACAATGCCCTTAAGATCGCCCGATTTGATTATTTCACCTTTCTTATTCCTTACAACTATATCACGACCATCCAAATGCTTAAAAACATACTCAAAACCGCACAATGCTTGTGATAAATTAATTTCTACTCTACGCATAATTAAATCGTCACCGCGTCGTTCAAAAACTTCGTGTTCGCTCTCCAAGAGCACGACAATCACGTCACCCTTTTGACCTTTGACATTTTGATTGCCCTCGCCGTGGAACGTAATCTTCTGCGCATTTTGCATACCTTTCTCTATATGCACTTCAACGGTGTGTTTACGATCCATGATACGTGCACCTTTGCAATCGGTGCAGAGGTCACTTTCGCTAACGATTATGCCGCGTCCGCTACAATTTGCGCATTGCCGTCTCACCTGAAATTGTACAATATTTAATACAACTGGTAAAAAAAACTGAATGCCAATGCTTCTTACCTGCCCCAAAATATTCATAGCTATTGGTTGCAGTACAACTTGTATGCCCTTTCCGTCGCATGTTCGACATACTTCCGTAGCATCTGACATACCGCCCCGACCATCGCACGTTCCACACATTTCCGTGCGATTATATTCGGTGGGTATCGTCTTGTTACCGTTGTACAAATCCTCCAATGTGACCTCAACTCTTATCACAATTTCTGGAATACGCTTTTCACGTTCGGCGCCGCCTCGACCTCCCATACCGCCAAACCCGAAGAAATGTTGAAAAATGTCTTCGGCGCCGCCCATATGATCGGCACCTTCCTGCAAACCTTTGAGACCATAACGATCGTAGGTTTGTCGCTTGTTCTGATCCGATAGCACTTCATAGGCGAATGAGATCTCTTTGAATTTATGACCCTCTTCGGGATTCTTGTCGGGATGATATTCCTTGGCAAGTTTTCTATAGTTCTGAAAAAGAAAGGAAAATAGAAAATTTTAGTCTGTGTATGAATATTTTACGTGTGATCTACCCAAACCGCTTATCCTAATTTTTGTCAAAATCATGGGCAAATAGATTGTAATCTGTTTTATAATGGACACGAGGAAATTGTTGCTTCAAAATTCTTAATTCTTCCTCCGATATACAGCGCATAGTAGCGATCGTAGGGTTAAACCCTACCGATTTAAGACATATTTAGTCAACTGAAACCAAATTCAATACAACCAATAATAATTCTACCCAAAAGGGCTGCGCAGAAACTGTCTTGAAAGTGGTCAGCAAAATCCTCCAAATCAGGTGGCATATATCGAGGGAGCACGAAGAGGTAATGTTACCTCTGTGCATCGAACACCAAACGGAAGAATACAGGTTACCCGTATTATAGAACTTTTTCGGATCATTTATATTTTTTTTCTCCCATCAAATTAACATAATGAACATGCATAGACCAGAGCTGAAATTCTGCAAGGCGATAGGCAACAGTCACTTTCATTTATTTGGTACCGTCGTGTGCGAATTTTGCAATATTTTGAATTGTTGCGTATCCCCTATCCTATAGAATCAACTCTTTTCGCGATAAGCTGAATTCTAGGCTCATTATCTTGCTAGATTTAGCATAAGGGAATAACAAAAAATTAAAGTGATGATCCTTGTCGCCTACCGCTTTACAAATTGACAGCTCAGGTCAAATCGATCAAGATTAAAACATTCGTTTCGTGGATTGCAATATGATCGCAACACCCTCTTCAAGAAAGATTGCTTGTTAAAGCAAAATAAATACAGTCGAACCTCGATATCTCGAAGTGCCAAATTCGAGTAATCGGGAACAATGAAAGAACCAACTTCGTGATCGACAATAATAGTATGAATTTAAAAACTTCAGCTGCTCTCTGATTTATGCTTTTCATACTATGTACCTAATTACGCAAAGCCTAAAAATACGAACCATATATTTGTTCACTTTGGTAAATGCGTATCTCTCTTGATTTACCCTAACTACTATTTGAGCATGGTGCACGGATCAACTGCATATGGAAATCACACCTAAGAAAACTAAATTCCAACACCGGTGTGAGCAAACTCTGGAGCACGGTTAGAAACCTATCAAACCCCACTAAAACTCAAGGGAGGCTTTCTATCAAGTTTGGTAACTCTACCGTGAGCGACGATAACAAATGCGCAAACTTATTCAACAAACAATTCGTCGAACACCCAACTAAGGATAAACTCAAGCGCAAAATCACACGAGACATCCGAAACACTGAAGTTGATGAACATCTCAAAATCACTACTACAGAAGTTGCAACGGCCATAAAGAATGCCAAAAACTCTAAAGCACTTGGTCCAGACGATATAGCAATGATCATGCTCAAACACCTCGACACACCGGCATTAGAGTATATCACTGCCACGATGAACCTTTCGTTACGAACATTCATCATACCAGAAATTTAGAAGAGAGGCCGTATCATACCATTAACCAAACCTGGTAAACAACACTCCTTAGGAGAATCCTACCGACCAACCACGCTTCTATCCCCTGTGGCAAAAATATTGGAATCGCTGATTCACATCGCTAATCACCAACACGGCTTCCGAAAAATGCACAGCACCACCACTGCACTAGACCGAATCATGTCTAAGGTCTTCAATGGGATCAACCAGCCCCTGCCGTTTAAACGTACCATTCTTGTGGCTTTAGATCTGTCGAAAGCGTTTGATACGGTGAACCACTCGCTTCTACTGACGGATCTCCGCAATTCATCCACACCGCCGCATATAGTCAAATGGATCGCAAACTACCTTGCCGGACGTCAATCCAGCACCGAGTTTAGAAATGGGAAATCTAAACTAAGAAGGATAAAACAAGGCGTACCACAAGGCGGGGTACTTTCCCTCACCTTGTTCAACCTATACATGTCAGGGCTTCCCACCCCACCTGAAGGAATCGACATTGTATCCTATGCTAACGACTGCACCATAATGACATCTGGCAACGACATTCCCGACATGTGCGATCTCATCAACGGTTACTTGGAAGAGCTCAACCTTTTCTTCAACAACAAGAACCTAATGCTATCAGCGCCCAAATCTTCGGCCACCCTCTTTACCACATACAACAAAGAATTCAACCAACGGCTTAACATCAGAGTAAATGACACTGAAGTTCCCACTATCCGTCACCCCAAAATTCTTGGCGTCACAATTGATAATCACGGCCTATTCAACACCCATGCCGACAACATTAGTGACAAAATGAAGGGCAGAAACCAGATCTTGAAGTCTTTTGCTGGCAGCAAATGGGGCACAGATAAGGAGACTTTACTCACCACCTACAAAGCCGTCAGTCGTTCTGTGGTAAATTATGCAGCACCGATATGGAGAAATAACCTATGCAAAACCAACTGGAAACGGATTCAAACATGCCAAAATGCAGCCATGCGTACCATTACTGGATGCGTTCGCATGTCATCCCAAGACCACCTGCACCAAGAAACTAAGCTGCTAGACCTCAAGGCACACAATGATCTCCTGGCTAAGCAATATCTTGTTGGTTGTTATCGAAGCCAACACCCAAATCATGACCTCATGGACAAAACCCCACCACCTCGTCATGTAAGTCGTTCGTTAAGGGACATGGAAAGGGAAGCCCAAAGGTTTAAATGAGTTCCTCTCGATAACTCCAACACATACAAGGCGGCCCTTAACCAAATGCACACCAGCGAGGTAACCAAAGCCACAAACAGGCTATCCGTAAACCGCGTCCTTCGCGCTCGACCACCCGACATCTCAGCAGACGAACAACAACTACCGAGAGCCACACGTACCACCTTGGCTCAGCTTCGTCCTAGATGGTGCTCCAGACTAAATTCGTTTTGGTCGCGCATTGACAACAGCATTGGAAATATTTGTCCACCATGTGGAACCAGCCCACACAACGTGGATCATTATATTTGACTGCAATGCCGCACCTACGCATCTAACACCTATCGCACTATGGGAGAACCCTATCGAAGTTGCGATCTTCTTAGGTCTTGACCTTAAGGAGAGGATGCCTACGATTTATGAATGATGATACTAGTTCCCCCCCCCCCTCTCTTGCGCCGCTACTACAACAACAACCGTGTCAACATAAACGTTCTAACGACAACTGAATTCGGAGTGTGATACGGTTGTCAGCCATATCACTTCCTAGTCGCATTATTATTATTATTCAACGATAAGAAATGTTCTTAGCATCTTCTGAATAATAAACTTGCAATGGGCCATGCCGAGTTTGGAAACTCGTTTCTCTATGAATCTCCTCTATATGACAGAGTGGCGACCGAACGATCACGGTCATAGAGCACGACAGAAATGCGTATACCTTAATGAAATTCGTTAGTAATGGAGAGCCTTAAGCCGGCCCCAAACCGACCGGAGTGTGGCACACACCGCACAAAAGACCGGTTCCAAGAATGATACCTTGGAGTCGCCCAACCACACTGCTGCACTGCTGCTGCACGATTTTTCGTATCAATCTTTTGTGCGGTGTTTGCCACACTCCGGTCGGTGTGGGGCCGGCTTTACTCTAACCTTTTGGGCGGGGATTATTCGGCTTATCGAAGTCACAAAATGCATTTTAGCCGAAAATGATTATAAAATTCGGCTAATCGAAATCATAATCGTTTGAAATCAGTGAAATGTGTTGTCACTGGAGAAAAAAAAACTTTCTAACGGGATCCTTAAAAATTACGGTAATATGTCCTTTTGAGATAGTTCAGTTGAAAAATAGCCAAAAATTGACGAGCTTGGTGTCGATTCACAGGTTTTTGTGGTTACTGAATTGAAGGCTGGCATTTTCAGGCAGCTTCATGGGTGTAATCTAACTAAAGTGAAAATACGATCACTAAGCAACAGTACTCTTCATCGTAAGGACGCTGATGTAACCATTTGCCACGTCCCTTATCCGAGGAAGGGCGGTAGGAAGTTTTCCCGAACGGCTAATTGAACTCTAGCGATAATATTAGTTTACACTTTAGTAATATCACACCAAAGGCACCGTGCACTTGTGCACTGTAAGTCTCGCACATACAACGCGAATTAAAATCCAAATCCGTCGGTGAATAGGCTCATTTGAGAGAACGACAGTCCATTTTAATTCAATTAAACAAATCCATGGATTCGAATCCATTCATTGGCCGTGTAAGACCTAACGAACACAATGTATGAAAATACCACCAATCATTTTGACGACCTCAAACCAAAACCCAGTGAATCGAAACCAAGCTTCGGTATTAAAACTAAACCGCTTTTTGCCTTAGCAGCATAGAAGATTAGTTGCGCCACACTGAACGTAGAAGCGCTTTGTAAAATCAGGATTCACCACCAACCTTGATGTGGATAAATGAAAATATGGCTGCTCATCGTAGATGTTCACAAAAGTAGTGTATTGGATTTACAAATTTGAGTGGTGTCTGAGGTCTCTCTCCTCAGGAGAAAAGCCCTAGGTATTTTAACGTCCGTTGCTGCTATGAACGATTATCAGACGTTCTACAATTGGGACCATCGGATTGATTTTGTGGCGACAATCAATGTCTCTTAAGCGTGCCGTAGTCTTCTTCTTCCTTGCCTCGTTCTTTATACTCTCCATGGTTTCGCGTTGCTCGACCTGCGGTGTAGGCACATCGCCCGTTTTGGCGATAATATCTCAGCATATTTCTACAGGCAGCTCTATCTTGGATCGTGTCATCGCCGAGACCAATGCGTTGTTGTTGCTTTTTCATTTCTTCGGTCTGCCTCTAGCCTCTGCCGTAGTATTTAAGGTTTTTTTTTAACAATAAAATTATCAAATCGCAAAGTATGTATTATGAATTATGTGTTATATTTAAAACCTTTTACCTTTTTTAAATGTATTATTTTAATAGAACAACATTTTTAATTTGGAAACATTTGGACGGTCTTCTTCGGCGAGTACTATACATTGTATTACAAATGCAAAAAAGTAAAATTCATACTTTGTGTCGTAGTAACTTTCCTAAGGTCGGGGCGGGGAGTCGACACAAAGGTCTTTCAGTTGGTAAAGGTCCTCCCTGCTCCTGATCTCCTATACAGAGGTATTGGTTAAGTGGAAGACTGCAGCAGAATCCAGAATGTGCAAAGTGCGTGTGTGATACCAAAAATAGCTTTTATAAATCAGCTGGTTCATATCGAATCAACAACTTTTTGCTTTAATATGCCATGACAGTGGTTTGGACAACTTCTTACATTTGAGTCTCTGGCATTGGCGTGTCTGGAACTGTGCCAATTACCTATTTTGTTCTCGTAAATCTCGCGTCTTTGTTTAATTTCTTGCCGAACTATCATCAACACCCCTCGCTCCAAAGTACAACCTCTTCTATCCACGAGCCAGTTCATCCAATGGAAATTCAAATGTATGCGGAAATCACGTCATCGCAATCCCATTCATTAAATATTCCACTTCACACAGAAAACCACCAAGTCCACCGAAAAAGAACGTGGTTCGTGTACGTCGTCCATTAACAGCCGCGATCTGACATTCATGTCAGCCGAATAGACGACGCCATTTTGCCAACTTTTATTTTGTCGGCTCTGCATTTCATCCCGTTCAATTGAAATACATACAATGAAAATTATATAATTCGCATAAGCTCACTCAAAACTATTGAACAACAGAAGCCGTCGAGGCGGAAAATCAATGCACCATTGATCCATCAAGTCGCAAGTCATTGCACCGCACCGCGATCTTTGGCCTATCCAAGGATTCCCCTGTACTTGTCGCGGACTTTCAACCCGGAAAAACACGTTTCTACACCTTGCGGCCCGGCACAATATCCGAAAAATCATCCCTCGACCTAGCCGTTTCGAGTATCTCGCGCAAACACCCCATGCTAATGATTTTTTTCCGATCCACATGCTACCACTCACCTTCTTAATTTCTGCACTCGTCGCATTCTTGTCGACTCCTAGCAAATCGTAAAGGCTTGTATCTCCCATTTTTTCTCGGGTGGCAACTACGCGTTTTCAGATCTTGCACACGAAAACTGTTCCAGGATCAACAATACACAACGAATTCAAACTTGGAAAAGTGTGAGGCTCGCGCTGTTCCACCGACGAAAAAAGCAAGAACCAGCGTGTAACCACCACGGGAAAAATTGGTCCACCAACTATCGAAGTGAAGTGACGGCTTCGTTACACAAACGGCAAAGCGGACTGCGAAAATTGTGTATGTGTGCGCGAAGAAGTGAAATGTCGTCGATATCGAAAAAATATCGTTTCCGAAAAGGCCTATTCATGAATTCGGAATTGCGGGTCGTAGAGATAAGCCGATAATTATAGGAGAAGTATGTTTTGGCGGTTGATGTGTGAAAGAATGTACAATAACGTGCGAACATTAGCGACGTTTTTTTCGCATCGCGGGTAAATCTGACTCGAAAAAAAAGATCGCGGGTAACATCCCGGTTAAGACCAAACAGCTGACATTTGACAGTTTTTGTGCATCTTTGACTCGCTTTCGTCGGCTTATTTTTTGGATGTGGTGGATTTTATCACAAAAGATGATTATTTCTTTTCAAAATCTTTTCTCGTGATTAGAAAAACTCTCACATTTGGTTTGAAAAAACAAATTCCCTCATATTTCCCCTATGCGTCCGCCATTTATTATTGTTAAAAGAGAGTATTTCACGAAGTATTATAGGGATGAAATTGTTACTTGGGATACTCTCTTTTAACAATAATAGGGGCACTTTACAGGGTATAACCACTCAATAACAGTTCAATAATGGCATTTGGCGCCGTTTTTTAGTCCAATTGAACCTTATTGTAGCACTAAATTATGCTTCAAAAAAGACGTACGTCATTTACTTTATATCAGCATTTTCTGTCATTGAACGAATTTGCAAAAAAAAAAAAAAAGAAAAAATTTCCGCAGCTAGCATCGAACTCGTGTCTGTTGATTGCCCGTCCTACACGCTACCACTCAGCTAACCTCACATATGGTCGGCGTTGCTCGAAAACACTACAAATGGTTGTTGCTACTATAGAAATGCTTGTCAATACTTTATCGACTCTTCTGAAATGCACCCTATCATACATTTATCAATAAAAAAGAGTGAATTTCTGCGCTGAGATCACCTTCATTGGTTTCGAAGATGACAATGAGTGCATACATGTGGATTTCTAATGCAGAAATTGTGTATTTCAGAAAACTTCATAAGTGTCAATTCAATAAAAAATCACAAAGTCCATCCTTCTATACAACTACGGTGAACAATTTATTGAATGACCATACGAATGTCACACTATAAAAGTGACACCGACTGTGCTATAGAAGAATATAATGCATGTGTGTGAGTTAGGTTAGAGATACTATTGCATGTGTGTGCTGTATCATCCAATAAACGCAAGAGTGGAGTATTTAAAGAAGTATACTTTTAGGTTAACGTTTAGAGACAGTTTTAACGAAGGCTTATACCACCATCTTTAAATTTATTCCATAATGATGATAGAAGCTTTCCGGAAAATACTTTAAGTATGTTTTATCGGATCGAAATATTACTTTAAGCGATGTCAGACGATAAATGAATTTCGTGGTACTATATGATTGCTACAGTGTGAAGTGCTTCTTTAAAGCAAACGAATTGTTGCTTGGGGTTTTCTGTATGAATTAATTTGTAAGCGAGAGGGAGATTTCGCTATTAATGCATTGTGTCGCTGTTGTTGCATCCAATCCATATTTAAAGCATAAGCCATTTTGAGCATTTTATTGCTGGCGAGCAGAATTCCATGAAATGCTTAAGTGTAACGTATTAACACTTTTCAAAAATAACTTTAAATGTTGCCTAAATTGTACACACACGAAGGTCGAGCACATGCCTTGAGAAAAACATAAAGGACTTGTTTTATTGTGCATCATATGTAGTTTTCGGTAGTAAGTGCCTCACGTTACCAACATTTTGAACAGCAATTTGTGTTCAAAACGCTAGACAGACATTTTGCAATCAAGTTTGGATATACACAAAAATCTCCTTTCACTTCTAGAAAATTTCCTTGTGAAAATTTTTTTTTATTGAGGTTACTATAACGAAATATATTTAAAAAAAAAAGAACAGCTCACTAATTTATAATTTTTATATGAACCTTTCATAACAGACGGGATGCAAAATACTTCTCCTTCTTTTCCTACACAGGACAATCCTTTAAAAGATTTTGTGTTCCATTGGGAGAATTCACATTGTAAGACAAAACCGGACGGGTAAACTTGCAAGACAAGAACCATCGTTCTTACAATCTGAATTGCACAATGCTTGTCTGCTGGCCACTACAAAAGCTCTCGCCGTCCGTTTATTAGCACAAACAAACACCCGGCGAGAGCTTTTGTAGTGGCCAGCAGACAAGCATTATGCAATTCAGATTGTAAGAACGATGGTTCTTGTCTTGCAAGTTTACCCGTCCGGTTTTGTCTTACAATTTGAATTCAGCCATTCTCGTTCCTCTTTTTACTTCTCTTCTCAGTTGAAATTTGCCGAATCATGTCTTTAGCCCTATTCGACTCACTGGATCATTTCCAGATTTATTGGAAATCCAATACAAAACGATAATCCTGGAAGTTGATCCAGGGTATGACTTGGATCATCTGCCAAACTAATCCCCTAGATGTCTCCGCGAACAATTTCCCGTATGTCATTTTGTTATTCAGTATTTTTGGTTTGTAAACTTTATTCAGAGTTAATCATTTTAATATTTCTTGCTACTTATCCTTTTAATTGTATTTCGCAAGGTGCATAATTACAAATGCAATTTATAATTTAGAATATCGCGTTGGGGCCAGATGACACGATAGTCAGCTGTTACCCAATTGGGAAATTTTGATCCGATTTCATTCGACTTGGACAGGATCAATGATCCAGTCAGTCGAATAGGGCTTTTTATTTCACTTTTTTTTCCAAACAGATGAATAATACATACTGAACTATGCTCTATCCGAGGCTGTCAAATTTCTTTGACACCTATCATTTCGCCCAATCTCAATTCAGCCGGCTCCATATTTTCTGGTGGATTTCTATCAAAATGCCAGTACTAGAGGATCTCCCGCAATCAACAACCCCTACAGATCAAGTCGATCAACAAACCGTGGAGCCTGCAGAAGAACAATCTGTCCGTGAACTTACACAAACCGATCGAATCAATCGTCATCTACTCAAATCATTCTTGGAGCGTATCAACACCGACGGTTTAAAGCCGACTTTTCAGAATGCAAATGGAAATGAATCATCCAATTTGATGGCACGAAATGATAGTTTTGATGAATAAACTATTTAAAATTGTATAAGAAAATGTGTAAAGAGCTAATTATGTTAAATATAGGATGGAATTGATTTGAAAAAGAAATTTGTTTTTGTTGCTTTTTTGAAAGGGGTGAGGCAGACGTCATTTTGACAGATTGAAGATTGTGTTTATTTTGCGGAGAATTCGTGATAAAATTTGCTTTTCGGATGAATAATACAAACAAAAATGTCGTTTTCCATCCAATTATTAATTCCATCCAAAAAGTGGCACTATATGAAACGAAAACGGTAAGTGATTTTCGACAGAAACGGAACACCCTACCTAATCCCAGGGAACACCGATTTGGCACCTCAGATTAAAAGTTGTGCGAATACAGCCTTCTAAAAAAATGTATAGAAACTGGAATAGCTGACACCATACAGATAAATATTTAAGTCTTACTGCGCTTTAGAAGAAAACCGTCGCTAATCCTTCCTTCCTTGAGAACCTTCGTGTAGTTTTATAGTTCAGCAATGTGCGGCATCGCAGAGTAGACAAGAATACTTGGGACTGGGGCTCAACACTACACTACTTTTTATTTCATCTTGCAAGACCATCCACGTATTACACGACAGCTTATAAATCCTGTATAATAATGTAACACCCCTGGGCTATCAGTAAATGCCGAGAAGACTGTCTTGATTCTGTTTACAAGAAACCGAAATTGGGGAAACTTCACCTTACCAAGGACCTTCCCCCCCCCAAAACTTCGTGGAAAATGCCATAAAGCCTGCAAACTGCTCTGCCGCTGTAGAAGTGCAATAGGGAAGTCTTGGAGGGCTTTCATCACAACGGGTACACTAGATGTATACTTTTATCATATTACTCATCCTGCTATATCACTGGGGCAATGAAAACCGCGCCACCCTTGGCACTGGAGGCCCTCCTAAACTTACCACCACTTGATGTAGAAGTGAAGAAGAGGGTAATGGAAGACAACATCATTCCACGGTCATGCGTCAATAATGAAATCACTTCAAAAACATTCTCAGGCGTTGCATTCGGACAGGATAATTTAAAAATACGTCTTCGATAAGACATACCAAGTAATCCCTAGTGGTCCTACTGGCAACCATTGCATATTGCATTTTGCAATTGCAATTCAGCCTCTCCGGGGCGGACCACACCCGTTTGCTACAACAAACGGCCAAGAGTTGCCAAAACGCCTCCCTGGCAAGAGCCTCGAAGGTCTCGATGCAGGAAGGTTGTGTATGGCTGTGTATATGTATGGGCTCGTTATATATGTGTTTTCGTCATATTGGGAGCATCACATCTCGGCGCGGCTGCTCTCAATTCTTCTTTTACGCGCCGGCATTGAAGCAAATCCAGGCCCTGTCTTGGTATGGATGTGTAGTGTCTGCAACCGACGTATCGTTTCTAATGCTAGGTCACTTCAGTGTAGTTGCTGTTCGGAGTGGGTGCATTTCAGATGCTCCGGTTTGAGAAGGATGGGTCATTACATAGAAGGTACATTTGTTGCACCAGGCTGTAGGAATACTGGGCAGCCTCGGGTAATACCAGGCCTCTCCCCACCACCAATGCCCCTTACTCCCCCCAATAATGTTGCCTTGAATGTAAGAAACAGCTTAACTCCCGCCCCTCCGCCAGCAATTTTTACACCGGTGTCCATATTGCAGTTCAACTGTAATGGCCTTCTAGGGAAAATTTCTGAAATCACAAGCTTCTTGAGAAAGTACAGAATTCTGATTGCAGCCATCCAAGAGACGAAACTTAACGCGAATTCACCATTCTGAAGGTTAATATATCATCATACGCAAGGACAGAGAAAGCGCCACGAATGTTTCTCACCCTGGAGGTGGACTTGCCTTCCTAATACACAGGTCCGTACATTACAGTGTATTAGATGTAGTTTCAGACGGTTCGGCGGAATTGCAAGCCATCTCAGTTTCATCAGGGAGCACCAATATTGAAATTTTTAATATCTACATACCACCACATTCTAGCTGTACAAACTACCATTTCAATATTGGTCCTCTTCTTAATGGAGAGCACAGGATCATTCTTGGCGACTTCAATGCCCATCATGAACTCTGGCATTTCGCGCTTCACAACGATGCCAGTGGTCAAGCTATCGCCGAATCTCTGGACGCATCAGATTTCTGTACCCTCAATGAAAACTCGCCAACCCGTGATGCAAACAATTGTATTAGCTCACCAGACATTACAATTGTCAGCGCTAGCCTAATCAGTGAGACCTCCTGGGAAACACGTACTGGTCTTCCCTCTGATCACCTCCCAATCATAGTCAGAATTGACAAACCAGCTGACCTGACCAAGTCAGAGAAGCGAACTTTTGTCAATCACAAAAAAGCAGATTGGGAAGGTTTCAAAATATTAACGTCATCGAAGTTCTTCACGCTTCCCTCTCCCACCAATATACATAAGGCCGAACTGAACATTAGGAGCGTCATTACCAAAGCTGCGGCACGGTTCATCCCTGCAGGGCGCATTCAAAAGGTTCGTCCAAATTTTCCACCGCAAGGTTAGCCGATGAACGTGACAACATTAGGCGCGCTAACCCTGGTGACCCCAGAATTCGGGAGCTCAATATTCAAATACAGCGACAAGTTAAAGACTACAAGAAGGCCAAATGGAACGAGCACCTCAATGACTGTAACCTCAATGAAGGTGCTAGTAAGTTATGGTCTACTGTCCGTGCCCTTTCGAACCCCACAAAAGATAAGGGCAATATAGCCATAACCTTCGGCAAAAAAGAAACAAGCAATCCTTTTCAGTGTGCGAGCCAGTTCAATAAACAATTTATTGAACATCCCAAGTCCGATGGCCTCAAGCGCAAAATTAGAAGACGGATTCGCAGCCGAATTGTTGACTCCGTACCAATTTATACTCCGGACCAGGTTAAAACAGTCATTGAGAATGCAAAAAATTCTAAGGCCCTTGGACCAGATGGCATTTCAATGGCCATGCTCAAACATCTTGATCTTCCTGCCATTGAGTATCTCACGGCAGTCTTTAACTTGTCAATGTCTACGCTTGCCATCCCCGACATCTGGAAACAAGGTCGCATAGTCCCATGTCTTAAACCAGGAAAAAGTGCCAAACTAGGAACTTCCTACAGACCGATTACGATTCTGTCACCTGTAGCAAAGACGCTTGAAGCCCTCATCCACCCCACTCTCGTTTCACATGCGAAACTAGAACCCCATCAGCACGGATTTAGACGCATGCACAGTACGACCACCGCTCTGGACGCGATCACTACCCGTGTAAGAGACGGACTAAACCATAGTACACCATGCCATAGAACCATCATGGTGGCGATTGACCTATCAAATGCGTTTGATAAGGTCAATCACTCCGTGCTTCTGGCAAACCTCCTCAATATGCATGTTCCGACACAAGAGATAAGATGGATTGCCAACTATCTAGCTGGTAGGCAATTCTTCACCGAGTTTCGAGGCAGTCGTTCCAAACTCAGAAAGATTAAATTAGGTGTTCCTCAAGGTGGGGTTCTCTCTCCCACCTTGTTTAACATCTACAGGGTTTCCCAACACCTCCCCGGAAGGCATTGAAGTTATTTCCTATGCCGATGACTGCACTGTACTCGCCACGGGAGCGGATAGGGATGTCATGCGCGAAGATATCAATAGATATTTAGCGCGACTAGAAGCCTTTTTTCATAGTAGAAATTTAACCATCTCAGCGTCCAAATCGTCTGCGACCTTCCTTACCACCTGGTCAGGTGACTGTCGGTGGCCGGTTGGGGTACGTATTGGCAACAAACCAGTTCCTACTGTTGCAAATCCAAAAATTCTCGGGCATCACTTTGAGAAAATAATGACTTCAGCTCATCACGCGGAAGCGGTATGTGAAAAGATGCGCAGTAGGAACAAAATTCTTAAAGCACTGGTTGGTAGCACCTGGGGCAAAGATAAAGAGACTATGCTAGCCACTTACAAAGCGGTGGGTCGAGCAGCGGGTGATTTTGCGGCGCCAGTTTGGTCACAAGGTCTCTGTAACACAAACTGGAACAAAATCCAAGTCTGCCAAAATGCTGCTCTACGCACAGCCACAGGATGCCTTCTGATGTCTGCCCAGGACCACCTACATCAGGAGACACATTTGATGCCAATACGTGACCACAATCGACTACTTACAAAACAATATTTAGTAGGTTGTTATCGAGAGGATCATCCTAATCGTAACCTTATGGACAAAATTCTCCCTCCACGCAACATTAAACGTGTCCTTCGTGACCTTGAAAGAGAGGTCCAGGGTTACAAAAGGGAACTATATGGTAGAATAAAGAACACTGTAAAGTCAAACATCAAGGCGTATATTATGGTAAGAGGTGCATCGCTAGACGAGCACTAAGCCATTTATTACATTATTTTTGTGCATCGCTAGACGAGCACTAAAAACATTTAACCATCATTTCAAACCTACGCTCTGTACGAGAGCACGTAGATTGAGATGGGTCGAGTGGCCCTAAGGGGGCTTTGACCACACTAATCTTTTACTTTCTATTCAGATATCATCATCGAAAGGACAACTCCCTTGGTCATCATTTTTGACGACCAATGTTACACGTTATCCATTACACTTGTCACAAATATTGGCTGCGTGGCTGTTGAAAATGTCTTGGCTGTGGATTGTGACGCCGAGAATTTTGGAGTACCGGACAAGATTACCATCTACGGGTTTACCGCCAGGGGAGCACCTAGCCTTTCGGCCTTTATCTCCCGATCCTTCGGGCGGTGAATACTCGTCTGCTTTCAGGTTCGAGTGCCATAGCTCATGATGTGCGTTGAAATCACTAAGTAAAAGGCGGTAGCGTCCGGTGAGTAGGGGACTAATATTGACTTTGCTTTTTGAAGGACAGCTTGATACTGGCGGGATGTAGTTGTTAAAGATCTCAAAGTCAATATTACCTGACTTTATGAATATCGATTGAATTGCTGCGGTGTTATCGGCGGCCGTAACGTCATCGACGCGGTATGGCACTGTGTTGTAAATGAGGAAAGCAAGACCGCACCCCGCGTTGGCTACTCTGTCGCATCTTAAGATGTCGCAGTTCCCTATAGTCCGTTCTGGCGGTATTGTCTCAGCCTATTTCTACATGCAGCTCTATCTTGGATCGTGTCATCGCCGAGACCAATGCGTTGTTGTTGCTTTTTCATTTGGCAAATCCGGGTGTTGTTCGGTTTGCCTCTGGCATTGAGTCCATCAAGTGGAACTTCTATTGATATCGCCTTATTTACGGGGTTTTCAGGTGGACGCCTTTGAACATCGCAATATCAATCCATTTGTCAGTCTTAGGGCTTTTCGGTGATTGGTTGTGGAATACTTTTAAGACTATCCTATATAATAGCATGAGCCCGGTGGTAACATTTAATTTCTAGGCAAGGGTAGGTGTTGTCGTAACCAACCCTTTAATGTGCTTTTACAATCAAATCACAGAACTACAGTATCAGAACTACCTCCAAATGAGCTCAATTTTTGTTGAGCAGGCAGAGTACTTTCGTACGCCGGATACCGACATAGAAACAAGCACTTCACATTTGTGAAGGTTACGGCGAGACGTGTCACAACGGTCATAATCATACCCAAGAGAGATAGGGCGATTACGATGTATTTAATGGAAAGATTTTATAATTAATATTTAATTTTGAATTTAGCCTGTACGACTATTCACCAATTATAAATTTTCTGCTTCTAGCGCCTGTACTTAGTCGGCAGCAACAACCGTGAGAATCGCTTTCGAATTCTCACAATCGATCGAACGGCCGTCGATCAATTGAAAATCGAAGAAGACGCCAGTGATATTTCAGCAAAAGACATTCGACGATTTGTCAATTCTCTGAACCCAGTAAAAGTCACCAGTGCATATGGCGTTCTGGGCTTCGTCCGCTTCTTCGAGGGCTACTATCTCGTCCTTGTTACGAAAAGAACGCGCTGTGCGTTCGTCGGGATGCACCTAATCTACACCATCAAGGACACCGTTATGGTGCGCGTCAACGAATCGTCTTCCGAAACACCGCATCCAAAGGAACAACGTTACGTTCGAATGTTTCAAGCTGTCGACTTGCGGAGTAATTTTTATTTCAGCTATAGCTACGATCTGACACGAACATTGCAATATAATCTGTCGGCACCACGATTCGTGGGCAATAAGGTGAACATTGAAAAGGACGAGAAGCTGCCTGATTGGGATACACTAACGAATAATGTTTCGAGCAAAAATGAACGTGTGGACTATGCTTTCCGCAGCTGCTCTCGTTCGCGATTCGTTTGGAATCATTTCTTGCTGGAGCCTATGAAGAATATACTTCTCAAGGATTGGTGTCTGGAAATTATTCACGGGTATGTTAGCGAATCGAGTATCAGCATTTTCGGTCGACCAGTGTACGTATGCTTGATCGCACGGCGCAGCACACGTTTCGCCGGAACACGCTTCCTCAAGCGGGGTGCCAATTTTGACGGTGATGTGGCGAATGAAGTGGAAACCGAACAAATTGTTATGGACGGTCATCGCATGTGCAGTTTTACACAAATGCGAGGATCGATACCGTCACATTGGTCACAGGATATTAGTAAAATGGTACCAAAGCCACAGATTTCGTTAGATTTGTCCGATCCTTTTGCCCAGACAGCTGCAAGGCATTTTGAGAGGGTGATCTTTCATTCGGGCGCACCGATCATTGTGTTGAATTTGGTCAAAAAGCGAGAGAAGCGGAAGCATGAAAGTATGCTTGAGAAAGAGTTGCGTGATAGCGTCCGATATTTGAATACGTTTTTGGCACCTCAACACAGGATTCGATACATACATTTTGACATGGCGCGAAAGAATCGTATTAGCGAAAATGTAATGGAGAGTTTGGCGAAAATTTCGGAGGATATAATTAAGTTGACGGGAATGTTTTTTAAAGGTATTTTTTGGGGCGATTCCGATTGCTATTTTATAGCGACTCGAGAAATATACGAATACCCGCGAGTTTTCTATGTTAATTGCGTCCCTAGAAAGAGAGAGAGAGAGACAGTGTTTCTGTCTTCTTAGGTCGCACACACACGGAGAATCCAAACATTCTGAATCCAACGAAACTCCATATAAAAAATAACCGCTGGGCAAGTTGGCCTTTTTTCGGAATCAATGGATTCGCCGTGTGTGTGCGCCCTTGGAACCAACACGATTTCATATGCATTGCATGGGTAGGCGTGGATATCTCAAGTCGCTGTCTAGTCACAACTGTGGGTTCGCCTTTACGAGAGACTTTCATGTTTGATTTAATTCTTGCGATATTTCAGACGAAACGGAAATGAGCTTCCAAACAGGAATGGTTCGAGTGAATTGTGTTGATTGTTTGGACCGAACAAATACCGCACAATTTGCCATTGGAAAATGTGCTCTTGCACACCAACTTTACCGTTTGGGCTTCATAAAGCCGCCGAAATTGGAGTTTGACTGTGACTGTGTTACTATGCTGGAAAAACTTTACGAAGATCATGGCGACACGTTGGCCTTACAATATGGCGGATCACAACTGGTGCATCGCATCAAGACTTACCGAAAAACCGCCGCTTGGGCTTCCCAGGGTAACGACATTATGCAAACACTCAGCCGATATTATAGCAATACGTTCAGCGACACGGAAAAACAACATAGCATCAACCTCTTCCTGGGACTGTACATTCCAAGTCGGGATGATAAGAAACGTAAGCAACCGAATTCCGATTTAAACATTCGTTTCACCGATTCTCTTTTGTTTTCAGCAAATCCTCCAATATGGGAGCTTCAGACCGACTATCACATGCACAATCAGGCTCGTCCGATCGATTCAGCGCCACGATCACTAACAAACTGGCTTCATCCCGTTATACGAAAAACGCTTCCCTATCCATGCAGTGATTCGCATAAAATTGTCGAAGAATTGATTCGTGTCCATTCCAAAGATATGGAAATGATTGATTCGTACTCCAATTATCATATGTCTTTCAAGTTTACGCCATTTGAGGAGCATATTGCCTATCAGATTAGTCATATGTCGAAAACATTTTTGCCCACATTTCGGACGAATTTCAGTCCTTTTCAGCCGGGACGAAGACGTGATGCCCAGACGAAGAATCCATCGTTGACCGGACAGAGTTCAACGGGATCGACTAGTTCGACAAGGTAATTTGTTAGTATAGTTCTCATGTGATTTTTCTCTTTTCTTTATGCCCATCAAATTCGCAAGTTTTCTTCGAGCTCGATAAAGCAAGTGTATCGTTTAATTTGGAACCCCCATCAAAGAAATTGTCGACTGACCGCTGGTCATGGATGGGAAGCTGTTGCTGTGATAGAAATGCTGGCAACGTTCGGTAGGCTGCTGCTGTGACTCTACGAACCAATGCCAGCAGTCGATACATCAGATTGTCGTTGGTTGGAGCGGGTCTCGCGGAATTGCATTTGTCAGAAAGATTGATTATGGAGGGGCGTGAATCCGTAGGGGAAAAAGGCCAGGACTGTGCCTGACGATCAAGGTCGATCGAGGAGTTGAGATTGCTAATTTAAGCCGAACCATATCGTCCGTGTCTGGATATGGATAGGCTGGAGCATCGCACTCACGCAGCACGTGGGTTGAAGTCTCGTCGTCTTCTTCGCAGAAGCGACAGGTCGCGTCTAGTCTAAGACCTATTGTGCGAAGATGGGATCTCAGGCAGGAATGGCCTTTAAGAAGTCCACAATTGGTTCGTACTGATGTTCTGTTCTGCTTAGGTGAAGGTACTCAGTCGATCTTTCATTGGAGTACCCTGCTAAAAATAGTTGAGATAACCTGAACCCTGGAAACTTGTGCCAGTGCTCAGATGCTTTGAGTCGTTCCCGATTTTTGATTTGCCTCTTTACTATCCAGGGATCCTATACGTGCCAACTTGTTAGCTTGTTCTTTCCCTGAGATACTATTTGACCTGGAACCCAGAACAGTATTATTCTATTATTGGACTCCAGTTGATTTAGCGTCTTCAAACAGCACTGAACAAGTCTTAACGTGACGAATTAGTGAGTGACTTGCTATTTGTTTGTGTAGTTAGCACCCAAGACGAGTTCAGCGCAAGTTTCTATTGCGTAGATTTCTGTCTTAAATACATTGGTGAGGTAACCCTGGGTCACCACACCAGCTCCTGAACCATCGGTTGTCCGTGAACCATTAAATAGTCTGCGGGTGTAGCTTAGCGAAATTATAAAGCCACTCCTCTCTGCTCCATATTTCAGCCTGGAAACGACGGCTGCATGAGAGCTTTGCGAGGTTGTCGGAAGGCATTTTCGCGACACTGATGTTCGGAAGGCATTGTAACTGCTCCTTAGTTATAGCTCCAGATTGGCATCGCACGCAACTAGTCGAGCCAATGCTAGTTTTGCCTCGGTCTTGAGGTTAATGTCAATTTGGTGTAGCAAAACCTCGAGAACGCTTTTGGCTAGGAGCCTAGAAAGCTATCTTCTTTCAGACGTAGAGGGGTGTAACTATTTCTTTGTATATCCAGAGCATGATGGATGTTTTCATACCCCAGGTTTTACCTTCCTTCCAAAGGGCTCTGATGAGTTTTTCTGCCGCCGCTTTGACATGCTTTTGCCAGGCAAGTTTTCTGTTAAGGATAACACCAAGGTATTTAACTTGACTCCCAGTTGATAGAGGGGGGTTGTACATTAACTCTCCCCTTGTGGACAGCCTCTGGTAACCTCAGCAATGGCCTCAAATGTCATTTTGAGTTCTCCTGCCAGGCTGTGGAGCTCAGAGTGCCTGGCTAGACCGATTTCCTCAGCAACCTAAATTGTATGTTGCGGTTGTCATGGTTCACCCTACGGTGTTCCGATTCCTTGAGAATGGCCAGGCTTTCTAAGACATCGAGTTTTCGACTAACTCCTCCATGGATGATGTTGACGCTGTCCCACGTGTGTCCTGTCTCTATCATGTAATGTGCTACCATCGATTTTAGCGAGCCTGGGTGCTTGTTGTTTCTCTTGGTCGATGTCTGCTTCCCTAGCATGTTCACTCCATCTGACAGCTACTAGTCGTCTCGTTTGCCCAATGTACGTTTTGTCGCAATCCAGGAAAGAGACCTTGTAAACCAAACTCAATTCCGCAATTTTTCTGTTGATTTTTAGGTTCATGAATGGCAGCTCACCGTTGTCCTCCGTTTTTATCGTGAACTTGATGTTCTGGTGAGCCTTGTTTAGATTGCTTAGGATCGTTTCACCATCTTCCTTATTGATGATCGCTAGTACGTCGTCTATATATCTTACCCAGAATCTCGGTAATTCGTCCTTCTCTACCAGTTCTCCCTCGATTTTGTTCACTTACGAACGGAGAGTGGATTGGCCATGACTACCCCTCTGGTGCCCTTGTAGAACCTGCCCCGGAAGGTGAGATAGTTCTCTGTCATGCACACCTTTGCTAGTCTCATGAGCAGATTGACTTCCCTCTTCCAGGGCGGCCACTATTACAGGTAGCTACCATTACAGGTAGAGTACAGCTTCAATGACCGGGATGCTATGGAAGAGTGCTTTGACGCCAAACGATACCAGCCCCTCGTCTGATGAAAATGAGCCTGCGTTATTGAACTTGGCGATGAGCTGCTTCCACCTAGATCATTGAACCTTTGGATTATCCATTTTGCGATGCTTTGCGTCGGAGAGTTGGTAGCTGCCACGATTCCCCTGAACTCGTTTCCGGGCTTGTGCACTTTAGGTTGGCCTTTTATTCTCGGCAGGGCAGCGTTTGGCATTCGCAGTTTGGAGGTCTGATCGACGATGGAAGTGCAATCATCCAACACCTTTTCAACCCTCTTGATGGAGTCTGGAAGGGGATCCTTGCGCAACTCGAAATAACCTCCAGAATTAATTTTTTCGAGCATCGCTGAATCATAGTCCTCCTTCTCCTCCACTACGACTGCATTCCCTTTTTGTCCGCTCACAGATAAAACCCCTTTCTGATTGAGCTCCTTGACGGTTTTCGACTGTGCTGCTCCCAGCCTCGATGCCGTTGGTTCGCTACAGCCGCCTCCACTTCCTTCCGAATGGCCTCCTTGGTACCCACATCCCTTTTTTACAGGCGAGGAAAACATCGACACAACTGGAAGTTTTTAGAACGCTCTAAATGATTTGGGATCATCCTTTGGCTGGTTTCCCATTTTCGGAATGAAGACCACTCTCGCGAGTGTCTATGTGTGCGGGATGTAGCCCAGCGCAAAGCTAAACGAGACCGAGTTCTAATCGTGCGAATAGCACGATGAGTTAATACCCTATACCCATGTACAGACCTAGAATGCGCGTATAAAACCGAAAATATTCAATTTAATTTTTTTTTTAAGGGGGGAGGAGTAGATGGGCTGAATCTCGCACATCTTTAATTTCTTATAACGGCATCCAGCAGCTATTATTTGCGACAAATTTCAAGTTTTTCGGGACATTCTATCAAAAGATATGGCGGAATATTGCTTTGTAGGGGATGTAGGGGTAGGGGAAGTCAGACCTTCTCCACTTTCCACTAACAGCATATGTCACAATTAGGCATTGATGAAATGTCGAAAAATATGGCCGAATTACACTTTCACGGAGGGGTCATTTGTATGGGAGGTAGGGGAACCCTTGGTCCGATTTGGCCCATTTTCAATACCATCCAAGCTTTTATCAAAGCAATTATCTGACCGAAATTTCAAAACTCTAGGTCCATTATTTCAGGAGTTATCGTGCGAACTGACAGACAGACAGACAGACAGACAGACGGACATGGCTTATTCAAATCAGGGACCGACCCTGATCATAAATATATTTACTTTGCCATACCTCCGGTGGCTCCTTTGAGGTGTTACATAAATCGTCGTAACAAAAACAATATACCCTATACCATCTTATGGGTATAGGGTATAAAGAGTTTATATGTACATAGCCGTACATGCTAGGAACATGTGGTCCATCTCCACTCCAAGCTAGGAGAGGCTATCTACTATCGATAGGGCAACTTTCAGCTAGCTAAGCCTGGGCAGCTCGGTCACCAACCTCATCGCCGCCATTGTGTCCTTATATAAGGATAACTGTAGCCTCAGAAGAACGAAGGACAACAAAGGGGTAGGGTAACCTGGTGGAATCCTGAGTTATCGCGGCAAAGGAGGCTACCAAGAAGAATCTTTCACAGCGCGAAAATAACAGGGGAATGGGACGTTTATCGCTCCCAACCTCACGAATACAATAGCCAAATCATGTCTGCTAAAATTAACTTTAGCCTTTTTCGCAATTTCGATGGGGACACTGCTAATGTTTCGTAAGATACATATGCCAGTTTCTGACCCAGTTTTCAGCCCGTTAATTGCCAAAAGGTTAGGTCCGGGTACTGAATGCCTCGACCTAATTACAAAGGTAATTTGTTACCTCGTTTGAAAATGCTAAAATCTATACTGGTGAAGGATTCCTCTCATATTAATATTGGTTCTTCCCCAGCCATACAATGTGATGTGCATTAGCATCATATCCGACTAGAAGGAGCGCCTTGTTCTTACCACAGCAGTCCGCCAATTTTTTGAGCTGTGTTGCTGGTACCTCTTCGTCTCCGGGGAAGTAGGCTGACGCCATCACACACAAGCTTTGTGTTGGTGTAATATTTTATGCTTATACAAATTGCAATCAGATCACTTTTGCTGACCCCTCAAAGACTAGTTTTTATTATAATGCACGTGCGAGGTCTGGTCGATCTTATTTCATATAGAACTGACGACCCGCTTACCTTGAGTTCTTTTATTACTCCGCGTACTTGCCAGGGTTCCTGAATGAGGGCTAAGCCCGGGCTGTCCCTGGCGAATCTGGCCACTAACGTATCCTAGGCTGTGTTGGCGTGATGAAGGTTACCTCGCAACACACCCAGGGATGCGCTAGTCATCGGGTGCGTAAGAGTCGTCCTCGGCCTCGCTGTGGCTCTGAGGTGTTGCTGAATCCCCTTTATCGATTTCCATGTGGATCGCCGTTTCTGAGAGAGTGAATCGTCATCTTCTCAATCGCCACATCGGCTAGTGCTGCGATGTTGTCTTGCTCACTGGCAGTGTGCCGTTGTTGCTGAGCTCTGAGCA
Organism: Microchrysa polita; assembly: GCA_949715475.1. Lineage (NCBI taxonomy): Eukaryota > Metazoa > Arthropoda > Insecta > Diptera > Stratiomyidae > Microchrysa > Microchrysa polita. The sequence goes on from OX454415.1 coordinate 17,938,676, forward strand.
ACGGCTGGATGTTTCTTAGTTGTGTCGCTCCCTGGCTTGTTCTGCTTCCAGGTTTTAGGATGGAGGGTGGCCCTGCTGAATTTATAGTTAAGACTGAAATTATCTTTAATAATTTCAGCGAAAGACACCGGATCGGTCGATAGGGTTGCCGAGATACCTTCATATTCAAGTGCTTCGCGTATTATCCTCCATTATTCGATGTGGAGTCCATCATTTTTCTTCTCCGCGTTGCATTCCGTGATGCGCGGGAATTTTTTGAGTGTGGGGAATATTGTTCCCCAATAATGCCTTGTGGGATGCTCCCGGCCATTGTTGCATGCTTCCTGCTAGCTTTTTGAACCACACCACTGTGTCTTCATTCTCGCACTCGAATAACATATGGCAAATTTCGGTTTGATTCGATTTGCGCTCTCAGTTAGAGTCGGCATACATTATCCAATCAAAGCTAATTCCTGTGGAGAAAGCTCATTTTTTAGGTTCCACTACCGAATTCGCTAGAGTAAATGAGTTTTCTCCATAGAAAATGTGCTTTCACCGCAGAAATGAGCTTTGATTGTTCAATCGATTGGATAATGTATGCCGACTCTTAGAATCTCGACCACTAGGAAACGAATTTCGGAAAGAACGAACGCTCTATGAACGATGAACGCTAAATTTGCGTGACCCACCGGGGTATTATTGAACAAGTTACCAAAGTTTGCTATCTACGGGTATACCGTCAGGGGAGCACCTAGGCTTTACGCCCTTATCTCCCGGACGTTCGGGCGGTTTGAACCTTTGGCGTTTTATTGACAAGGTCTTATTGTCAAATGGGGATTTCTTCATCCAGTGAATGGTGAGAGACCTTCAGAAACCCTACCCCGGGATGCATCACCAGCTCGATGACTTGCTTAACAACCTCCAGCCACCTCGAGGCCAACACCTTGATGGGCAAGGACCATGGTCCTCTGCGCACACCCATCTCCGAGGTACACTCTATTCGCTAAAAGCTTGTCTATCCTCCTTCGGTCCCCTATTGGTTAAGCCTCACGCAGAATTGAGATGTGCACATCCCAGGCTCGTTGGACCTGTGACTACTCGTTTGCTTAAAGCAGACTCGTACCGCTGCTTTTCACATCCGGACAGCTTCTTCAGTTTACTAGTCAGCAATGCGATTCTTCTTCTTCTTGTAGCGGTGCAGAAAGGTGTGTAACCTCTGTGCATCTATGTGGGTACGATTTATGGTTCGTCAATGTTTGTGTCCGTGAGGTCTAAGGACAAAAACATAGCTGCTGCGATAGGGTTTTCCCACAGTGATATAGGGGTAAGATCAGTGGGCGCAGCGGGTCATTGAAACAAATGGCCCACATCATGAGGAGTACCATTGCAGTTTGGACAGATGTTTTCAATGTCCGGGTTAATGCGAGAAAGGTACGAATTGAGGCGTGAACAAAAGCCCGACCGAAGTTGAGCTAATGTCACTCTGGTGGCTCTCGGGAGCCTAATCTCCTCAGGCGAAATGGATGGAGGGTGCACTGAGAGGACTCTATTCGCACCTAATCTCGCAATAGACCGACTCACTTCTGCAGTGTGAATCTCAGCGATGGCAGCTCGGTATGCATCATCCTCGTAAGGGTTCCTCTTGTAGCCCTGGACCTCTCTCTCTAGGTCTCGCAAACCACGCCTGACATGTCGTGGTGGAGGAATTCGGTTCATGAGACTGTTGTTGGGATGATCCTCACGGTAGCAACCAACAAGATATTGTTTGGACAGTAGGAGATTGTGGTCACGTATTGGCATCAATTTTGTCTCTTGATGTAAGTGATCCTGGGCAGACATCAAGAGGCAACCTGTGGCTGTGCGTAGAGCAGCATTTTGGCAGACCTGAATTTTGGTCCAGTTTGCATCACATAGACTATGTGACCAAACTGGGGCTTCATAATCTTCCAGTCCTCGATGTGGAGTCCATCATTTTTTCTTCTCCGCGTTGCATTCCGTGATGCGCGGGAAGAAGACGTTGAATTTTTGATTGTGATGAATGTTGTTTTCCAATAATGCCTTGTGAGATGCTCCCGGCAATTGTTTCATGCTTCCTGCTAGCTTTTTGAGCTACTCCACTGTGGCTTCATTCTCGCACTCGAATAACATATGACAAATTTCGGTTTGATTCGATTTGTGCTTCAGTTAGAATCTCGACCACTAGGAAACGAATTTCGGAAAGACCCAAAGCTCTATGAACGATACGCTAAATTCCCGTGACCGAAAAAATTACTGTTGAAAGGACAAGTCAGTCAACGCAACATTTTTCATATCCTTTTGAAATGCAGACTGGATCGACATGTCATTGCAGATGTCGTCGAAATAATGTATCGTCAGTTAGAATTTAATAAAAAGCGATCACTGGTTTCATTGCATTTGGAGATTTGATCGTACTACGCTCATTCATCACCAAACCCTTAAAAATGTCACCTGCGGAACAGCAAGTGCTCCATCCTCGCTGTTCGGACTCTTCACCAATTAGCAGTTGACGAGTGTCGTTCGTATCTAGAAGCTTCGAGATTCTACTCCGCGACGACGTCCTGGCGCAGACAAACTGGATGTGAAAAAGGTGCAACTCGATTCAGAGTTTTGGGTTAGGGTCCATGCCTCGCAGCAATAGCATAGCACAGGTCGGATCATCGTTCCTTCGTGTTCCTGCACACCAGCTTCGATTTCATTATTGGGAGGACCGAACAATGATACTTATTAGCTAGTTGTATCCGTGGCTTTAACTCTTCTGTTTAGTTGGCGTCCTTTAAAAATTTCAATAAAAACATTTTTCTGTTCCGTTTCAGTGACGACGATGACGATCCCTCCAGCGACGAGGAACCACTAAACGAGACTCAGATCTTCCCAACTTCGTCGAAAACGCGAAAATCATTCTCATTCGAGCAACTCCTTCCCACCATGGAAGATGTCTACGGCACAAAGATTACGACCGCCAGCCCAGCAAGTCTCTCGCAATACAAACGATACGTTCAAATTGGTAAAGTAGCGTCCGCTCAACTAGTGGACACGGCTCGACCACAAACCCTGGCCAAGAACACACGAAACATCAATCTCCTGGCTGCCGGCAATTTAACCGAGGACTCGTATGAATGTGTCCGGGAACCGAAAGTGGACGCTAAAAGTCAGGAAATCTACAGACGCTACGTGGACTCGCCCAACTGGATTGGCAAGGAACAGTCACCGAAAACAGCTGAAATTTTGGAGAATTATGTGAATTTTATTGAACGGAATAAATTTAAATAAAAAGTATGTACATCTATCCTTAATTTAAGGGTTTTCGACAATAGAAGCATTTGCCCGCGCCGCTTGCCTTTCCTTCAGTCGTTCTTGGGCTTTTCGTCGATTCTCTGCAATTATGGCGAGCTGTTCGCTGGTGAGTTTCGGCTTTTCGATTGGTGTTGACGGTCCTGGTTCTTGCAAATCGTACCCCAGTAAGGTTCCCTGATTCGACACGGAGTCGTCCGGTCGTTTGGGATCGGGCGTTTCGAACTGATACGGTGTGGATGCAACGCCATTTGCTTGACCAAACTTGGGCGTTGTGAAGGCATTTGTGTTTACAGAATATTCCGAGCGGACACTGTACGGGGTGCGAGGCGTTGTCGCGGCCAATTTTGAAATTGCAATCTGCTCCCCAATGAGGGCATCGAATTCATCGAAAGGCTCATCGGCTGCGATGGCATCATCGTCGCGATCCTCAATTTCATTTTCATTATTAGTTTCCGGTGGCTTTAGCAGACCTTGTCGATAGCTGTTCATATGGATTTGTAAAGGTTTCTTCTTGCTGAGACGCTCCACATTGGCCAGCAGGTCATCAAAATTGTAGTTGGGATACAATCGATGTCCCCAGTGCTGCAGTCGTCTCATGATCTCGTTCAAGTCACGTTTCTCGTGGCCCTTGCCGGCGAATTTGATGTCCTGGAAGTGGTTTTCAATTGTCTGGATTCCTCGTGGTCCTTTCAGCAGATCGACTGTGAGGCGAGGTCGTGGATTGCGCACAGAACGTCTTTTCGGTTCAATTTTTACGGGTGCTTTCTGGTCATCGCCGTCTTCATCGCCATCCTCACCGCCACCCAATTGTCCTTCGTCTTCGGTGTCACCGCCCGGCAATTCGTTAGGATTTAGATTTCGATTCAGGTCATCGCCAAGCAGACCGCTCATGCCATCGTCATCGAAAATAGACATTTTTAGGGAAATATATTTTCAAACCGACAGCAACGACACAGAACACGGCGCGAATATCAAGTGCGAAATGTCAATCGACTGCAAAGAGCGTTTCTATTGGCGGAATGTTTGGGTAATGAAACATTTTGCTCGGACAGTGCATACGTCAATAATTTACAACCGAGAATTGATTTGATTACATTCTATTAATTTCTGGATACTATACTGCTATAGTGCTGATTTATGAAATTTACATTTTAAAACACGAAAGCAAAGCTAAATAATTTCAAATCAAATTCGCGCCAAAATGGCAACATCGCCATTACGGAACGTCTGAAACTGAAATTTTCTGTTTGCAGACGCCATTGCAGCCAACACAATAGCCCTCTCAAGATGTCGCTCAACAGCCCATCCATCTCATCTTCGTCCACGAGTTTGTTTAAGATTTAAGAGGTGAACTCGATGTGTCAAAAAGACCGTGTGTGCTTGTTGATAAAGTGATTTTTTGCAGCATTTAAGCTGCTACGCGAGCGCAAATAGACATCTTATCGTTTCCGAAACGTTCCGGTTGCCCGGCAATTGGCGAGACATAATCGTCAGCGATATTTTCCATGAAATCGGACATTGCGCTTCTAAACGTAATTTTCGCATCAGCATTTTCGTGGTGAGTTCGCAGATCGTGGAGTTCGGCTCGTGCGTATGTGTACGTGTGTACGGGCCACTCGAATGTCGTGTTGCCGTCGTAGTTTGTTTACGTGGTGAAATCGCGAAGATTTGAAAACAAAATTGGCACCTGCCGGGGTTTTACAAGCCACTAGCCGACGCGCTTGTTGTGACGAGGAGTCGCAAAATCATAATCAATGGATTCCGATTGCAAGACAAAGTACAATTTGGACCATATGTACTGTCATCCCAACGACGGCAAGTACATACGGGCAAATAACGCGCCGACCGAAGTGCTGTCCATACTGAAAGAAAATAAAAAGCTCAAGGGGATGCTACTGCTGCATCTTGACCTGATCCAAGAGCAAAGCGATCAGCTGACGGCCAAAGATAGGTTGCTGGCCAGCCTGCGCGAAGAGAACGAAATGCTGAAGTTAAGAATTGAGCGGATGGACAAGCGATTGCAGAGGAACAACAAGACCGCCGAACAAGTGAGTGTTATGCCACAGCTCGTCCAGGCGGGTCCTGATAAGAAAGTGAACATACCCAAGTTGAGGGTAATCAACAACAAGTCCGCCACAATAACGCAGTTATCCCCGCCCGCCACCGAGACTAAACCCGCTTCCACCATCACAGCGACCGCAACGTCCAAGTCCAGCCCAAGCTCCGAGAGTAAATACAAAATTTGCGACGATAACTACAACGTTGAAAACCACATCCTTGGACACAACAATGGGAAATACATTACAAAAATTGTCCTGCAGCGAGTGCAATCTCCCAACGGTGCAACCTCGCCTCATTCAACAGCCGATATGGAGCTGGGTATGGCTGCGGCGGCAGGAAGCCGGTCGCCCACGCTATTGCGAAGAATCAAAAGCGAAGCCACAAACGAGTTGCCGGTGATTGTGACTACTTCGGAGCTGACGGAGGACAATTTCAGTTGTGGTTCCGGGACCGAACAGGAGCATGTTACGGCCCCCCAAAAACGACGCAAAAATCCTGTTCGATACGGGAACATGGTGACAAAGAAGCTTTACTGTAGCCGCGAGTGGGAGGCAGAACGTATCGAGGAAGACCTGAATCGTGAGGAGTCAGAGGCCTTGCAGTCGGAGTGTCCGAATCTGGAAATACCAAAGTGGACGATTAAAGAGTTTCACGGATTGTATGCTATCGAAGGTAAGTGGTAGTTAATGAGGTTGTTTAACTTTTTGCATGAAATAATACATAAGAATCCAAAGGACTTGAAAGCTGGTTTGGAAGTGAAGTAGAAACACCTTTTACAGTGATTAGGACTGTAGCGTTAAATGGTTAAGAAGTGATGAGTCGAATGCTTCAGTTCAAGAAATATTAGATAGAAATTAAGTCAAAGCTCCCAGGAATAACATTTTTAGGAATTAAATCATGAACGTCTGAGGCGTAATCTTTAAATATCGACACATATTGACGACGTCGGGCTTTGGCCGCCTGAATCGTTGACCTCCAATTGTCGCGGTTGCGTGATCTTGTAATCGGGTTTCGGAAGCCCAGCAGCTTGTGGGCGTCTTCACCTTCGGAGTTCTCCCACCGAGCTCTCGGTCGTCCCCGCATCCTCGCTCCGTCTATTCGTTGTGCGTTCATCGCCTTCTTTGGCAAGCGATTAACGTCCATTCGTTGTACATGTCCCACCCATTGCAAACATTGAAGCTTCACGATTTTCGATACTTCCAGCTCATCGTACAATTGATACAACTCATGGTTGTGCCGGATACGCCATTGATCTCGCTCGCGAACGGCTCCGAAAATTCGCCAAAGGACCTTTCGTTCGAATCTGTCTAGCAAAATATTCAGAGGGTCTAAGTTTCGCAGCCATAACATAGCACGGGTCAGATGATCGTTTTGTACGCGCGGAGCTTCGTGTTCCTGTACGCAAGTTTCGAATTAATTATAGGGAGGACCTAGAAATAGGTCTTCGTAAATGGTTGGCATCCTCTCCTCTAGTTCGATTCCTAAGAAGGTTGGCACCTCAATGGGTTTTTCCCAAAGCGCAATGGGTGTTAGGTGCGTTGGTGCGGCATTCCAATTGAAAAGGTGGTCCACGTTGTGCGGGCTGGCTCCACATGCTGGACAAGTGTCTGCAATGGTGCTGTCGATACGGGACCAATATGAATTTAGTCTGGAGCTCCATCCAGATCGAAGCTGAGCCAAGGTGGTACGTGTGGCTCTAGGTAGCTGTAGTTCGTCATTGGAGATATATGGTGGTCGAGCTCGAAGGACACGGTTTAATTACAGATGATTCGTGGCTATTGTTACCTCGCTAGTATGCAACTGCTTTAGAGCCGCCTTGTAGTTGTTGGTGTTATCGAGGGGAACTCTTTTGAATCTCTGGACTTCCCTTTCCTTGTTCCTTAATGTACGTCTAACATGACGTCGAGGTGGGGTTTTGTCCATAAGATCGAAATTCGGGTGTTGACTACGATAGCAACCAACAAGATATTGCTTTGTGAGTAGCTCATTATGAGTTTTTAGATTAAGCAGCTTAGTTTCTTGGTGGAGGTCATCTTGTGATGTCATGCGTACACATCCAGTGATTGTACGCATAGCTGCATTCTGGCACGTTTGAATCCGTTTCCATCGAGTGTTGCAGAGATTGTTTGTCCATATGGGTGCGACGTAGTTTACCACTGAACGACCGATGGCTTTGTAAGTGGTGAGTAATGTCTCTTTATCAGTTCCCCATTTGCTGCCAGCGAGAGATTTTAGGATCTTGTTCCTACTCTTCAATTTGTCACATATATTGTCGGCGTGGCTATTGAAAATGCCGTGATTGTCAATTGTGACGCCGAGGATTTTGGGGTGACGGACAGTGGGGATTTCGGTGTTGTTTACACTAATGTCTAGCCGTAGGTTGTATTCCTGGTTGTACGTGGTAAAGAGGGTGGCCGAGGATTTGGGTGACGGGCTCAAGCGTAAAATTTAGGAGAAGAATTCGCAGCAGAAATGTTGACACTATACTCGCACACATTGTATACTGCAGACTAGGTTCAGAAAGTCATTGAGAATGCTAAAAACTCCAAGGCCCTCGGACCAGATGGCATTTCGATGACCATGTTGAAACATCTCGACCTTCCAGCCATTGAGTATCTCACGGCCGCCTTTAACTTGTCGATGTCCACGCTTGCCATCCCTGAAATCTGGAAAACAGGTCGAATTGTTCCCTGTCTCAAGCCAGGGAAGAGCGCAAATCTCGGGGAATCCTACCGCCCCATTACGATACTTTCTCCTGTCGCAAAGACGCTGGAGGCCCTTATTCGACCTACTCTTGTCGCACATGATAATCTAGAACCCCACCAGCATGGCTCCAGGAAAAAGCATAGTACCACCACTGCCCTCGATGCGATCACTACACGCATCCGAGACGGGCTAAATCAACGACGTCCATGCCATAGATCTATTCTTGTGGCAATTGCACTTGATAAGGTCAACCATTCGATGCTTCTCGCTAACCTGTTGAATATGCAAGTTCCTGCACAAGAGATTCGTTGGATTGCCAACTATCTAGCTGGTTGGCATTCCTTCACTGAATTTCGAGGCAAACGTTCTAAGGTGAGGAAAATCAAATTAGGAGTTCCACAGGGAGGGGTAGGTACTCTCCCCCACTCTGTTTAACATCTACATGTCCGGCCTTCCTACACCACCGGAAGGAATCGAGGTGATTTCCTACGCAGACGGTTGCATCATTATCGCCACAAGGGAGATAAGGATGAGATGTGCCTCCTAAATAATCGCTATCAAGGGCGATTACAGGCATTTTTCTAAAGCCGAAATCTCTCAGCGTCTAAATCTTCTGCGACATTTCTTGCCATCTGGTCAGGGGATTGTCGGTGGGAGGTTGATGCAAGTATTGGCAATAATCCTGTTCCAACTGTAGCTAATTCTAAAATTCTCGGGCTTAACCTGGAGAACGTGATGACGTTAGTTCATCACGCGGCATCCGTTTGCGAAAAGATGAAACAAAATCTTTAAAGCAAGCACCTGGGGCAAAGATAAAGAAACCATGCAAAAGCGGTGGGTCGAGCAGCCGCTGATTACGCAGCCCCAGTTTAGTCACATAGTTTATGTGATACAAACTGGTCCAAAATTAAGGTCAAAATGCCACAGGTTGCATTCTGATGTCTGCCCAGGATCACTTACATCAGGTGGCACAATTGATGCTAATACGTGACCACAAAACAGTATCTTGTTGGTTGTTACCGTGAGGATTATCCCAACCATAATCTCATGGACCGAATCCCTCCACCACGACATGTCAGGCGTGGTTTACGAGACCTAGAGAGAGAGGTCCAGGGATACAAGCGGGACCCTTACGATGAAGATGCCTACCGAGCTGCCAACGCAGCGATTCACACTGCAGAAGTGAGTCGGTCTGTTGCGAGTTTAGGTGCGAATAGAGTCCACTCAGCGCGTCCACCACCCATCTCGCCTGAGGAGACTAGGCTCCCAAGAGCCACCAGAGCGGCATTAGCTCAATTTCGGTCGGGCTTTTGCTCGCGCCTCAAATCGTACCTTTCTCGCAAAAGGTGAGCCGCAGCATTCGATGATAATCGAGATAACATCGAAGTCCTTTATCGACATTTTCAGCGATGTGACAAAAAAGAGTACATATGCTAATTTTCTCTTAGCCAACTGCAGAGTAAGTCGCAAGAAGAAACAACTTAAAAATGTCATTAAAGAAGGTGGTCACTTTTTTCAACATCCTGTAGAGTGATTGTTGAGTCCGGACAATTCAAAGACAACTTTTAAGAGCAACGAATATTTTTATTCCAAAATTACTTTTCAAAATTACATTATTTCGTGTACGCTTTAAAAAATGTGTCCTTCACTCGGACTCGGTTCATTCGGACTAGTTTGTCGGTGTGATGCAGCTCAGTAGCGATGCGGCGGTGTCGTTCCCCCACTCGTAAAGGCGTGTATGTCTATGTAAATATAACAGTGGCGGTGCGGCGACAACATTCCCCCACTCGTAAAGAAATCGAATACGGATTATTTACCTTAAGATTTACTATCGACGCACGTCCAATATGGCTATTTTGGATATAGGCCTTTCTAGAGTGCCGCTCTGAGTTTTGATTTTCACTCTCCTTACTTGTCCGTCCTTTGCAAGTGTTGTTTCAACGATGATACCTTTCGGCCAAGTGTTTCTGGGCAATGTTTCGTCTACTACTAGAGCTACATCTCCAACAGATGGTGGTGGCCGCTTTTCGAACCACTTTCCTCGTCGCAATAAATTCGGTGAATATTCCTTTACCCATCTTCGCCAGAATTCGTCCGCGAACAGTTGGGTTTTACACCACCTATCGCGTAAGTTGTTATTGGCGCAGATTGGTTTGTACCCGGAAGATGACCCGAGAAGTAGATGATATGTGCACTGCACGCACTGTTAGGCATGTGAACACTACTCCCCATCTTTTTTCGGTTCGCCTTCCAACAACTACTGTGTAGGTATGGCCCAAAGAAATCGATGCCAACATAGGTAAATGGCCGTTCAAAGGCAGCAAGTCTGACGGGGGGTAAATTCGCCATTTGAGGTACTACAGGCGTACTTCGCATATTCTTACAGCGTTGGCATTGTGAGCGTACATTTTTATACAAGACTCACAAGCGAGGGATATAGAATTTATTCCTAATGCTACATATTACCGCCTCGTGAAAACAGTGATGGTATCTTTCGTGATAGTATCTGACAATCAAGAACGTGACGTAGTGACTATGGGGTAGAATGATCGGTTGGTTACAGGTTAAGGGATCTACTCTACCTTTTGCGCGCAGAATACCATCTCCGTCTACTGTTGGATTTAGTTGCTTCAGATTGCTATTCTTACTAACAGTGCGATTGAGCTTTATTTCGGCGATCTCTTCCTCAAATTCCGTTTGTTGAGCAAATTTAATGGGAATTGTTTTCGATGCTTGATACATTTCGAAGTCGACATTACTGGGCGGTACTTGCTTCTTTGCTAATGATTGCAGACGCCGTATATATAGAATAAATTTCGCAAGAGCTCGATATAAATGCCTCCCAACAAGAAAAATACTCGGCATTGATTATATGTGGTACTGTCCGGATATGAAGAACTGTATAACGTAGCTCGCTGTCATCGATTGGGGGCAACGTTGTGGAGCGTGGCCAGTCGTCCTCTTTGTTGGTTAAGAATTCGGGACCACTAAACCATTGGTCGATGTTAGGATTTGGAACAACTTTAGTTGCAGCATCGGCTGGGTTGAGTTTCGATGGAACCCACCGCCATTGGCAGGGATTCGTACTTTCGAGTATTTCACCTACGCGATGCATAACAAATTGTTTGAAGTTCCGAGGATCCATGGAGAGCCAACTTAAAACCGTTTTGGAGTCGGTCCACCAGTAGCTATTGATGATGTTCACGTTGATACTGTCCGCTATTTTTGTTGCCAGCCTTACGCCAGCAACTCCTGCTTGAAGTTCCATCCTTGGTATTGACAATGGCTTCAGAGGCGCTACTTTGCATTTTGCGGCTATAAGTGATAAATGTTCTTCGGAGTTGAGTTCAACACGCAGATAAGACACAGCAGCATACGCAATTTCCCCGGCGTCAACGAAGGTATGTATCTCGATTTTGGAAGAATCTTTGGGTAGATGTGAGTAGCAGCGGGGTATCCTTACGTTGTTTATGTGCTCCAAGTTGTGTGTCCATAGGCGCCACTTCTTATTCAACTCGTGTGTCAGCGCCTCGTCCCATTGAATCTTCGAGCGCCAGATCTCCTGTAGTATAATTTTCAGGCCGATCGTATGAATGGCGATGAATCCCATTGGATCGAATATGCTCATTAAAACCTGGAGTACTTCCCTCTTCGTTGGCAACGTGTTTTGATGGAAGACGTCTCTTTTGAGCCTCGAGAATCTGCAGATGTACTTCAAAATATCATTATTGGGATCCCAATACATACCAAGTATTTTTTCCGTTGTACCCAGGCTGTGGGCTGACTGCTCGTTCAGGGAATCCCCTACCAGTTGACTTAGAACGCTGACAGAGTTCGACGCCCAGTTATGCATTTCGAATCCAGCGGCTGCATGTATGTTCCTGACGTCCATGGCGAGCTGTACCGTGTCTTCCTCTGTGTCAGCACTATCGATGAAATCGTCCATATAGTGGTTCGTCTTTATCGACTTCACTGCCCGTGGAAACTCAGCGGCGAAAGTATCGGCATTTTTATCACGAACAAAATGGGCGATACATGGCGCGCAGGATATACCGAAGGTTAGCGCCTTCATAACGTATTGATCAGGAGTATCGCTTTTGATGTCGTCAAACCACAAAAACCTTTGAGCGTGCATATCTTCATCTCTAACGTGTATACGGTGAAACATTTCACGAATGTCGCCGACGATTGCGATTCTTCCCACTCGAAATTGGATTAGTATCTCAAATAATGACTTCAGCAAATCTGGACCGCTATGCAGGAAATCGTTTAGTGATGCGCCGTGGACTTTAGCTGCTGCATCCCACACAAGCCGCACTTTTCCTGGTTTATTAGGATTCGAGGCAATAAAGATGGGTAGATTAGGGATGTAACGGATGTGGTTTAGCGGATGCGGATGCGGATCAATGAAAATGTAAATTTGCGGATGCGGATGCGGATGTCATAAAATTTGCAAATGCGGATGCGGATTAGTTAAAAAAATATATGAAATGAATTTTACTAATACCGAAAATCAGATACTATTCAGTTTTCAGGAATATTCGACATGTTAGAAGTAAAACTAAAAGGAAGGGCCAGCTTAGCAAAATGTGCAATCCTTTTGAGTGCTGGACAAAGTCATTAGCTTCATTAAAATGCCTATCTTTTCCATTAAATGTTTTAATTTTGGACCTTTTTTAAATAAGCTCCATAACTTTTTAAAGAATGCTATTTCAGCCGTAAAATTTTGTATACGTATTCACAATAAGTTCAAGATCATTTTAAGGTAAACATTGAGTCTCTCCGGTCAAGGACACCCATTATCCCCCCCTCCCCCCATTTGTATTTATCAAAACGGCATGTCCATAACTCCTCCAAAATTGGAGCAGAGTGCTAGATTTTGGTTTGTTGCGATTGGTGGTCATAGTCACCCCACCCGCCAAAAATTGGATAAAAACTGAGGGTATCTCCCATACAAAGTGACCCATCAGCAGTTTGTTCTACGTACTACTCATTTTATAATCTGTAGACAAAGTTGTCTTGGGTGACTAATAATTTGATGTAGTGTTTTTCGTCCTCGGACCATTTTTCTGCATCTCTTGCCGTTTTTGAAATAATCGCGAAAAACCGAAAAATGCCCCCCTTTCACCCCTTTTAAGGTTACGGACTTTTAATGCCATAATCTGGGGACCATCCCCAACCATAATCAAAAAGAAATTTCTGATGTAGAATTTTTGCCGTTCGATGGCCATATTTTGGCCCAATTTGCTTAGACTAATATCTACATGCATTAGATTTGGTTTCTTGCAATCGCTATCAATTCTCTATTCTATGAGTGGTTTAGAATGTAGATGATTAGATGGGAAATTTGTATTGATATCCGCATCATATCCGCATACAAAAATGCGGATTGCGGATGCGGATGAGGATGTCAACATGAGGATGCGAATGCGGATGCGGATGTAAAATTTGATGCGGATTATCCGCAGTCGCGGTGCGGATGCGGATATCCGCAACATCCCTAGGGTAGATACCATACAGGCCCGGAACACGAATTAATTTCTGCATCCGATAATTTCCTGGCATAACCTTTGGCGATAAGCTTGTCAACTTCATTCTGCATTGCCAAATGAAGCTGTCGATCTTTTTTTACTTTTTTTTGTAAACATAACGCTCTATTTAAAGCCGACGGGTAGCTGTAGGGTAGCTTCGGGTTTGTGGATTTCCACAGTAGGCCAATTTCATACTGACTATCCTTCTTCTGACACGATTCTTCAAGCGTTTTTAATACCTTTTCGTCCTCGGGTGATAACAGCTGCTGTTCCGGCGATTTGTCGGGCGAGAAGTAGTTCTTGACTTGGTCGTGCAAATCTTTATATGCTTTTTCGCATTCACATGTATGCATATTTACTATCGAAACAGACGGTTGCAGCGATGTGGACCCTTGTAACGACCACCCCAGACGTGTCTTAGATGCTATAAGCTGGTGTCGGCTACTTTCACGAATTTTCAATGGGATAGCTAGCTTCCAGTTATTGACTCCGATTAATATACCTGGTGTCACATTGGTATATGACCTTATTGGCAGTCCCTTAAGATACAGGTATTCTTTCACTACGTCTTCGAACTTCATTGATTGCGGTGGGAGACCCAAATTCTTAATTGTGTGCACGTCGCTGAGTGTAAACTTTCGTCCATTTTCTGCGCCTGATATAGTAATCGACAGTTGGACTGACGCGTTTTCTTCTCGCGTTGTCTGACCCGTCCATTTTAGCGTAAGTGGTACTGTATCACCATTCATGTCGAGACTTTTGTATAAGTCATGATCCATCAAGGTTACGGACGAACCTTCGTCCAAGAACGCAAACGACCCGATAACTTTTGATTTTGCGTATATACGTATGGGAAGAAATCGAAAAATGCACTTCGAGCTACTTATCGCACCGGCGGCATGAGCATTATTAGTATTTGAAGGTTTACTAACAAGTGGTGTGCTGTCATCGCTAGCGTGCCGGTGCAACAGATGATGGTGTTTATCACTACAGTTGTCTATGCCACAGAGCCTGTTTGCGAAGAAACATTTACGACGATGAATATTTAGACAGTGTTGACAGAGTTTCTTCGAGTTAACTAGGGACCATCTCTTTTCCAACGGAAGCATTTCGAACATGTTGCACTTTTGTATTTTATGATCGACACTCTCACAAGCGACATATCGTTTTTGATTATCCGCTTTTTCAGTTAAATGAGTATTTACCGACGCGCTACGTTTGTTATCCAGTGGCGAAACGACCTGACTTGCTGCTAAGGCGATGTTGTAGAGCCAATCACTAAATGATTTTACGATTGGAACGTTGACATCTTTTATGCTCATCGCCCAGTTAAGTTTGTGGTGGTTCGGCAATTTATCGACGAGCTCTTTAACTAACATTGGATTACTTAGATGAGAGCCCATTTGACACACTTCCATCGTTGAGCATAAATTCCGCACCATGAGCGAAAATTCGATGACACTTTCCAGCTTATCTTTCAATGGCGGGAATTTTCGCGTCTTTTCGATTAAACTGTCAAGTATGTGTTCGGGTCTGCCACAACACATTTCCAAGGTTTGTATTATTTCGGGTACCATCGATGGCAAAAGCAATCTGCTTCTCACTAGCTCTTTCTCTCTAGTAGAAAGGCTACTTATCTTGGAAGAAGAGCAAATAGTCGATGGAAGGAACACTTCCTTAAAGTACTAAATCAGCAACACCCGATATAACTGCCGAGCTGCTGCACTCACTTATTTGTAGAGCGTGCAGTACCGAAACCTTTCCCACAGAAAGAGAGGTTAATCATCAAACATCCGATTAATAATAATCATTAGTTTCGCGGAGTATTTATTTATTGATTTATTAATTCTTAGGAGGTCGCGAATCCAAAAAGGTTTGGAGTCTTATCAGTTAGGTGATATATGGCGACTATGGCCGACAAATTTAGCCAATGTTAGTTTTAATTCTTTTTAGAAAAAAATCAAATCCGAAGGTAGCAAAAATACGTTTTTTTTTAACTTTTTTTTTTGTTGTAGTGAGATTAATTAAAGAAGTAGCAGGAATAGTTTAGTTACTAATAAAACAAATATGAAGAATCAGATAGAATAAAATATGGAATGTTTTCAGAAGGTTCAGGTAATAGAAGAAGTCCAAGAAGGGCCAATGCTAATCAAGAGGAGGATAGTCGTAGTTCATGCGAGTCTAAAGAAACTGCAAAAAATGAGGTCGAGGCAGAGAGTGTAGATTCAATTGAGATCGAGATGAAGGGTAAGAAATTTGCAGTTTTCACTAAAGTACACATTGGATAGAGAGGGTAATATCAGACGGTTGAACTGCTACCAGGCATCAGCTTAACTGTGTTGTCATCTTCCCGAACTATTTTTTTTAATTTTTTTTATCTTTGATTCCATATATAAATAAAATGATCAACTAAAATCATATTTTCACATCTTCCAGGTACCGAAGATCTTTCCGATGACGTTTTCCTGAAGCGTCACAACAAACTCGAAATCGACGAGCGACGTCGCAAAAAGTGGGACTTTCAACGGATCCGCGAACAACGTACAATAGAACGTCTAAAGCGACGCCAGAACAAAGAACTGATCGTCGAACCCGATCAAAACCAATTTCAAGACTCCTTCTATCCGAATGCCAATCAAGTTAAATTCATTCAAATCAAAGATGAAATTCCGGTTAATGCATTCGGTGAAATCATTCCTCGCATCAAAGATGAGAATTTCAACTTGCCGTGGCCCGAAACATTGAACAACAATTCATCGTTGTTGTCGTCTGTGATTGGTTCCTCGACATCGCCTGCAGCGTCATTGGGCTCGGTCGTGCCGGCCGCATCAACAATAATAACATCAGCGACTTCAACGTCGTCGGTTGAAAGATGCACGCGAAGGACGACGAACAGCAACTTCAATGTTGGTTCGAGTACGGCCCTGCTGATTTTGAAAAAACGACGACGACAACCCTCACATTCTTCAAATTCAAAACGATCACACCGAAAAATTATGATTAAGAATTAAGTGCAGCAAGCAGAGTATGTACATTCAAATACATAATTATACTAGAAATAGACGACACCGAGTTCTAGGGACAGTCGATAAAAACATCTCCTTATATTTTAGTTTATTTCTCTTGAGATTTGTGTTATTAAATTCCACGATACTGGCAGCAAATGCCTTTTTACGCTTTTAGGTTTACGAATTTATTTGTAACAAATGACAGATGAAATTATTTATTGCACATTTTAACTTATCAATTAAGTTTGCAATCATCTGTCCATCTATCGACTGTCCCGGCTCAAAGTCAATACGTAGTGCAAAACTAAAAACCAGAATGGTCGTTTTAAAAAATTAAATTAGAATTTGTGTGTATTAAAGTGTGTTATTCCAGCACACAAAAGAAAGTCAATGCATTCATTCAAAATACAATAGAATACAAATACAATAGTTTGGGTAGTAGTCGCCATATAATAGATTCTTCCTCTCTATCCCAATCGGGGATAAAACTTCAAATCGAATGTCTTTCTCAACAGTTGTAATGATCCACTAAAAGAAAACTTCACCATACAAGTCAACAACAAATGTGAAACAAAAAACAAAAACAACATGAAAACAAAAAACAAATATTTATTAGGTTCTAAGATTACAAGGAAATGATTTATTTTTTTATACGTAGGAAGTGTAAGTAGATTTGTCTAAAGACGAAAAGTGTATATGAGATTACATAAAAAAAAAAAAACAAAACAAAAGCGATTCCCGACGATATTATTTCTATCCGAAAAGAAAATTTTATGTTTATCACCCCGAAACCCTCCGTAACATATTCGGCATGAACAAAATTCTGTCCGTTTTGTTTTAATCAATATTATTTTATTATAATTATAGTTTATCACCTAAGTCAGACAAGAATGTGGTATAATTTTAGTTTCTACTATATTTCTGAATAAATCTTCATAATTAAGCGTCTAAAAGCGATCCGAAAGCTTTTTTCTTTGTGTGTAGAAATACTTTATATCTCTCTGTATGTACACGTATAAATTGTATGAATTTATTACAATCATTATTCAAAAATGAATTAATATTTCAGCACATTTGTTGTATCTGTTTCGTTGTATAGATTTCTTACATCACACATAAATACCTATTCAAGGCATAACATATATAAACACATAAACACTTTACACACACATACACAACACAGAAAACCTTATGATAACCGTTATAAGTTTTTGTTTTCGGTTTCTTTCTGATAATAATTTATAATCGTTATCATACGCTTCGACTTGTATATTGAAAAGAGGATAAATATTTTAAGAAAATGTAAATTACAAAGTATATAAAGAAAAGAATACAACAGAAAAATATATATGCAAAATTATAGAAAATGAAATTGTTTTATTTTAGTAGAATAGAAAATTACTAGTAAGAATTTAGTCAGGATCGCATAACAACAATATGGTAAATCTATTGTCTATCTATCGCAAATTAAATCAACTTCTGTAAAACATCGATAAGGTATGATTTTCTGAAATTTTGTAACACATTTTTGAAAATCTAAAACTGCCACAATCAACTTGTTCCCTGGGAGATTTGGAGTGTAAAAACCTCAGAGTTATAGTCATGTCCGACAGTTATTCAGTCAGCCCCATGAAACGTCATCGTTTTTGCATTTTTCTCCATTGCTTTCTGGCCCCTCAAAAGCTAAGAAGGAAATAGATGAAAAATCATTTGATCTGAAAACTCCATCAAAATAAATCTTGCTCACAATTCCATACAAAAATTTGATTAGTTAGTGGCCTTAAGGGCACCACAAACCTGACGATTTCTTGGCCGATCGATTGCTCACAATCAATCTGCACATACATTAGGCAATTTATCGGGCAATCTGAAATAGACAGTCTCACGGTCCACAATACACAACAGAAGATTATACCATTTTGGCGATGGAAGATGGACATCCATTGCTTATTTGATGGAGAATGACCGCCACAACCGCAATATGAAGAACGACCGCAGGTTTATGTCAAAAAATCAGTAACTGAGACAACATGATTGTCATGACAGCTTGTACGGAAAATTGCATTGGCAATGCGTTCCACATGTCAAATCAAAAAATTGAATCCAATGGTCCCATACACCTTTCGATTTATCTCGCAATCAAAAAATCTGGCCGATCGATCGGAGGGTCTGTGGCGGCTCTTATTTAGATGTAAACTTGCCAGGAAATGCCTTATTCTCGCTTTGGTTTTGGTTAAGGTAGATGCACACTTTTCAGTCACAGTCATTTTCCATACAAGTTGAAAGGAAGCCGTTGGGACATCATGTTGTCTGGGCAGCTCCAACACAAACGACCGAAGAGAATTACTTCCCGAATATCTTCTGGGGACTAATCTTATTTGAAATGTGGTTCGCAAGCTTACTTTCGTCGCAAAAAAAAAACAGACAAGAGGTTTTGGACATCACTCTTGCATCGGACGATGTTATACATTTAATCAACGACTGCAGAGTGTCGGCGGAGCACTCCTTCTCTGATCATTGGTATTTGCAATTCAGTTTTGCTGCGCGCTCTGATGTGGCCCCGCTCACTCTTAATCGCAGGAGGACAAATTGGCTTAGGTTTCGGGTTAGTCTTCTCGCAGACCTGGCTTCGCTTCCAAATATGTACTTCATTCAATGGACAACAATTTGACGATATGGCGAACCGCTTCACTGATACTATGAGGGCTGCGGCTACTGCATCATGTCCTAGCATTTCACATACAGGTAAGAAAAAAAAAAAACTTGGCGAAGCTCTACGATTTCCGAACTAAGAGTCGTGTCTAGGTGAAGCTTTAATAAAGCTAAGGCTTCAAGGCTCGAGTCGGATTGGCATTCATATAAGACACATCTCAGTTTTTTAGGGTTTTTTCGATTTTTTTTTTTCAAAAAACCCTTATGAAATCGACTTTGTTCGTCTGTTCACTAAATAACTCGCGAACGGCTCAACCGATTGTCATGAAATTTAGTAGGAATGTGTAGAATGGTTACAGTCTTTGGCATAAATACCTTAGAAGTTTTTAGGACGAAGATAACAGGGTGTCCCGAACGTTTGAAAGAAGTCAACTTTTGTAGTTTTTATCGGAGATTGACGTTTGGGTATTTAAATCAAAGATCTAAACGAGTACATTTTTTATCAGTTAAAACTTTTCGGTTTCCAGTAAGGGTAAAAAAGTTATTGGCGTTTAAAGTTAAACCTCCTTTTCGCCTTCCTTTTTTCTAAACCGCTATAGGGATCGATATGAAACTTTGAACAAAGATCGGTCAGTATGGCCTTATATACGTTAAATATTAAGACTGTTGACTTTTGCTAAGGAAAAGTAAATAACAGTAAATTTGTAAAATTCCAATTTGTTCGTGTGTAGCCCCTCTTAAGCCTCGTCTCCATTGTAAACAATTGTGGCGCAACTGTATACGAACATGATGTTTCAGTGCTCCCCAATTGTTCGCGAACAGTTGCTGAAGAATAGTGTCACGTCCACACTGTAAACAAATGTTCCTGAGTTGTTGCAAACATTTGGGAGCAATTGTTTCACGTCTACATTGTGTAATGTATATCAAGTGTGCACGTCATAAATTTTCGAGTTTCAGAAACATGTCACACTTGAAATGCAAGTACAACATTTGGAAAAGATAAATTTGTAAATTGTGTTTGCATTCCAAAAACCTCACGCGTAATTAGATACTCTCTCTAAAGAAAGTGTTACAATTCGGGATTCCCACTGAGAACTCACACGAGCTATAACGTTGTACGTATCTTGCGTGATGTCCTTTCGAGTGCGTCCCGTGCGTATAGGAAAAGATTTATGTTTTGTTTTCAAGTGCATCTTTTTAAAATGCATGTGAAAGTAAAACTCAATTCTTATTGGATGCAGACACATATCCTAGAAAGAATATATGTATTGCACATTTAAAAAGGAGAAATTACGAATTTTCATTCGAATAACTGTATCCAAAAAGGAAATATAGCCAATTGAGTATTTAGTAAGGGCCTTTCACAATGCAAGGGAACCCTCTTAAGCATTTCTCCAACGCTTATCTTTTAACTTGACGAAACAATGAACATGAAATTTGGTGGAAATGCATGGAATGGTAATTGTGTTTGCCACAAATATTTTTGAAGTTTGCAGGACCAAGGACCTGAATAACTAGAAAAAGTATAATTGTTCAATACTCATAGGAAAGCTTGCGTGGGCTCTTATGTCAGGGGACACAATGGAATCATTTTATATAAGTTGCTTTTCCTTGATTAAAAAAACAGTAACAGTAGATTTACAGCTAATAATTCAGTTCATATATAAAGCCAAGCCGTCCTTACGTTTGCCTGAGATTCTTTTTTCTCAAAGGCCATCAGAAATCTTAAATCGAAAAATGCCTGTAGATTTGCCTTGGAGTACTTTTATACAAACTGGGTAAATAGTAAATATATTTTTGAATTGGTCTAATTAACGCCTTTCATTCTGGAACGCGTTTATTTAGACCAATCCAAAAATAGATTTACAGGAAGCATTTCATTAATGTTGTGCACATTTCTTTATTATTGCTTATAAAATATATGTACAAAAAATATTCACTATGCATTAACATTTAGAAAAACCCTCGTATTGCGAGCGCAGCCTCTGTACGCCAGTTTTTTTTTTTAAAAAGGGATAAGAGAAGCTGAGGCCAGCGCTTGGCGAAGTTTCTGTGGCAAAAATAGAGGTGTCTTCTGAGGCATCTAGATTCAGTGCTAAGTATTAGGTTAAGTCTATCATGACATTCTCTCCCAAACCTCCGAGCGAGTGGCACGGAGTATATTTCGCGGTGTCCCTTTTTCTGCACCTCAATTGTTTTTTTTTTCGATTCTCGGAAGTATTAAGTGTTGTGTATTGAGCAGTGAAATTTGTGTTCATAAATTCTCATGTGTGGAAATTTAATTCCTGGAAAGCAACAGGTTGGTGTTTTTTTTTTCAATTTTGAGCTAGTTTTTGTCATTTAGCTTTCTTTTAAAACAGGACGGATCATGGACGTCTTCATATAACAAAACTATTGAGTGTCTGCTTGGTACACTTTCCTGGAAGCTAAGCCGTCGTTCCACCTGACTTCCCCATAAGTTGCACAGAGTCATTCGACACGACAGCTATTCTTAACCGTGAGAAGATAATGTGGGCGATATCAAGCTTTGATCCCTTTAAATCAGCTGGACCGGATGCGGATGGTATTGTATTATACCTGCGGACTTGTAACAGTGTGTAGGCAAAACATCCTTGGATAGAGCGCATACTTACAGCAGGCCTGCTTTTAGTACACATTCCTCATATCTAGAGAGAAGTGAGAGTTACTTTTATCCCTAAAGCGGGTAGAAGTTCGCCTTTCGAAATAAAACTTGCTCGAAATTCCATACAAAAATATGATTAGTTAGTGGCCTTATTTAGACGTAAACTTGTCAGGAAATGCTTTATTCTCGCTTTCGTTTTGATTAAGGTAGATCCACACTTTTCAGTCATCACCAGATTGTCAGTAGTCAATCAATTAACTGACAATCTGTCAACTTGTATGGAAAATGACTGTGACTGATGACAGAAAAGTGTGCATCGGCCTTTAATATTAAGAAAAAAAGGAAAAAAATGAGTAAGCGGTCCCGTGTTTTACTTATACTTTCCTCCACCAGAAGGCGAACGCAAGTGAGCGATAAAAGAGGTGTGTGAATGCAATGTAATACTAATGTCAAAGAACATCATGATAAAAACAGAAAAAATGTAGATACACATAAATCTGCACATTTTTGTAACTATATTTGTCTTTATTATGTAATTTTAAAATTTGATTAACCGCCACCTATTGCGTTGCATGGGATATCGTCGAGAAGCGTTGAAAATTTGCGCTAACTAGACAAAGTTGCGCTTCGCAGTGCAAAACACGGCCCTGTACAACTCATAAGAAATTTTCCTTGCAGATTACTCGAATTGTAAGAAAAATATGAAAGATCGTTCAAAACTTGTCATTTCGGCCAAAGTTCGGCAATCTAAACTTCGGGGAGTATCGAATTTGCTCGAGCCAGTATCCGAATACTAATGCAGAAACACCTTCAAGCGAACATAGCATCGGGTTCAAATAGGTGGAAACGAGAACAGATACTCTTTAAACGAAAGGTCCAGATTGACAGTTATTCTTACTACGATTATGGATGATGAGGTACATAGTTCGAAAACGGGCTATTATAGTGTAGAGAGCCTGAATTCCGACTATAGAACTTTTGAGCTCCGTTTCTTAGTGTCGGCCATGAGTGAAGAGTGCGTTAAAAGCGTACTTTAAAAGGACTTTCTGATTTTTAGTAACCTAAACTTTTAAGGTGTTGTGTTGTGGAATTTGAGTTGGAAGCCATCATGTCTAGTAAATTAGCTCCTTATTTACGATTAACATTTAGGGAGTATTTGAAATGAGACGGTTAGATCAAAGCATCTAATCCTGAGAAATATAGAATTTCGATTAAAAAAGAATTAATACAGGCTAATAAATATTGACTATTTAGCTCGAATACTAAAATTATAAAAAGAAAATGTTTTGCAATATGATTCGAGATTCGTCGAATCCCCACTTAATAGACATTAAGGCTCACCTCAGTCCTTCTCGTCCTTGAGGTCCGCATGAAACTCGTCCGTCCCAATTTTAATGAGATAAAATCAATTTTTGGCCCTTTGAACCTTTCACATCGTATGACTTCATGATTCCAATATTTCATTTATTCAGTATTTTATAAAGGAATAATATTTCTTTTTCTTTTTTATTCAAATAAAATTTTTAAAATTTGCTATAAAGTTGAATGTGTTGCATGTACATACCAACTTTTTTTTCCTCAAAATTTTAACACCTAAATGTGTTTAAGCAAATTTTGTAAAATTTTCAGATTTTACAAACCAAAGCACCGTTATAAAATTGTTATTTGAAATCTTAATAAAATGAATAATTCTGAAATTTCTCTTAAGTTGAAACTCTGCCAAAAAATCCGGCCCAAGAAATCCTTTAATTCCGCCAAAACCTTGTTAAGTATCATCTATAATAGAGCAGTTTCCAAACTTTTTTTAAGTCTCGGCTCGGCTAAATGTTAAAACAAATCAGATAGAAAGATTCAAATGATGAAGACTTAATGTTTACCATAATTTAGTTAATCCACCACGCCTCCCAAGGGGCGCGCCCCACTGGTTGGGAACGACTGTAATAGAGAATCGTGTTTGAGTTTCCACTATGGTGGGTCAATCATCGGTTTCAGCTGATTTTGTGAGCTGTGAACGTCTCGATGTGTGCCCCTGCAATTGAACCTCGCCTCATCAGATGAAGTACAATCAGAGTTTCTATCAGCAAGGCTAGTGCTTAATGACAAATTTCGCCAAGAATCGTCCAACTTTTGGGCATTTGATCGCGGATGATTTAACACGCTCTGTGGCTCACTTGGTTGAGTCGCACTCTACGATGCTAGTAATCTAGAGGTCCAGAGATCGAATCTCGGCGTGGTCCAAAATTTTCGTACATGTGCGGATAGGAAATATATAGTGCTTGCAACATTATATACACTCCGAAATGATATGCAATGAATCGTTGACTCGAAATTGCCTATAAACGGCTGAGTTAACGCACCATGGCCCCACTTGGGGCTATACGGTACTGAGAAGAGAAGATTTAATCTACTGTCCTGGTGTGAGTTGCGGTTCAGAATTTTCCAAAATGTTATATGTACATAAATTAGAAACTAATCTTTTTCTTAGAACGTTAATGTTTTTTTTTAATCTAAGAATTAAATCTATATAAACATTTTTCCACAAGTTTATTGAACCGATCCTGGGGGTTGTTTCCATATATACATACATACATGTATCTAATCTAAAAATAATCACAAAACAATACGAAGTAGGATAAGTGACTGGACAGCTAGCTGTCTTTAACGAGGCATCTTGTTTACACCATTTCATGTAGTGAAATAAATATCTTGACTTAAAAAATACAATATTAATAGGTTTTTAAGTCACGATAAAAAAAATGATTTGTCTTATACAATATAAAGTACGAGTAGATATACGTTAATACATACCTATTCACATACACTCATATGATTCAAATGAATCTCGCTCTTCGATTTCGTGTCGTTTTACTTTGTGATAGTGCTAATTAGTATTAGATACTTCTTAGTGTTGTGTCAATTTCAATTTCAACTAGGCCAAGTAAATACGAATAGATTTTAAATTATCTTAACAAAATACATTTTTGTCGGATTTAGTTCAGTTCGAATTTGTTTGTTTGTCTATTTAGTAGAAGAGTTCGATAAATTGTGATGATGGATGAGTACACTAACTTAGTAAAGTGTTTTTCAAAAATCCAAAAATGATCAATTGCATTTGATTTGGAATAAAAACAAAATATATTTTGTGCATTCAAATTTTATTGCGCATTCAGAAACTTAAAAAATGTAGCGCAGTACACGTCAAGATATATGAATATGCAATATGGAGTGTTTGTGACTTATTTTTGCGACTAAATTTCGCAAAAAAAAAGTTGATCATAAGTCCGCACGCAAAAGGTGAATCCATAGGTTCTTTGTTCTATCAAAATCCAAATAAAGAAATGACAACTCGCTCAGCTAAGATTTTTTTATATGGAGTTTGACAGAACGAAGAATTTATGGATTCTCCATGTGTGGGCGGCTTAAAAAGCCAGATTTCTTTTTGATAAGATTTTAAATATTTTTGTTTAACAGAACAATTCTTACATATCGGTTACAGTCGCTCACCGGAATTTTGATTCAAACAAATTGTCAATGTGCCAGTCTTTCATTTACAAAATTTACACATTTAAAAGCCTCACTCCATTTCCTAAAAATTCTTCTTAACTTTTTCAACATGCACAATGTATCAGAGAGTCAATTTTTCACATGTTTCTAATTTTCTGTTTAAAGTTGAAAGTTACCCCTTAAGTTGATTGCACTGATATGCCACCGGCGAGAAAATATCAATTTTTGTATTTTTCACCGGCTTATCTGGAGACCACATGACAATAAATTTAGGCGAGAGCTAGTTGTTGACTCAATTTTTTTAAGGAAAAAAGAGGCAGAATATATCCACTCTGTCTGTGTTAACATTTCGAACATTTAAGGTGACACAGTGATCGGATATAAATGTATTCTTACAGATATAGATTAAATGTGTGTGAAAAAAATGGGTACAACTGATAAGTATGATAAAAATCTATCTAAATTGTAAGCTAATTAGTTATGAAAATATGTAAAAAAAAAATATTGCGCATTGCACTTGAATTTTTTCACTATGGAACATTCTATGATTTGATTTTGATCACGTAAGCACAAGGATATTTAGAGGAGTCTCATGTACATATCTATTGGCGGAGAGTTTATTAGTTAGGCTAGACATATATGGCACTCAAGAAAAAAATATGAAAAGGCCTAATAATAATAATAGGTACTTAATGGACCTTACCACCCGGTGGGCACTGCTACCTAAAATATTGGCGTAGCCAGGGGGGGGGGCAGGGAGGGGCGGTCGCCCTTCCCTGGCCGATGATTATGGTAAAGAAAAATCCTTACCAATGTAGCAAAAAAAAAACACTGTACTTTACAATGATTGAAGGCGTAAAAATGCGAGTTTGAATTAGGCACTTCGTAAAATTTGCTGCTGCTGAGACTGTAGTCTAGAAAACTAACCAGATGCATTCTTTTCCGCTCTATATACGGCCGCGGAATGCATGACCGT
Source organism: Microchrysa polita (assembly GCA_949715475.1). Classification (NCBI taxonomy): domain Eukaryota; kingdom Metazoa; phylum Arthropoda; class Insecta; order Diptera; family Stratiomyidae; genus Microchrysa; species Microchrysa polita. Next base: position 17,965,031 of record OX454415.1, read on the forward strand.
GATAGTTTCCAGCCAGGAGGCACGACAAATGGACGGCAGCAAGTGGCCACTCGTAACTGACGGAGGTGCGGAGGCGTCCCAATACATACGTTTCACTCGTGGAAAACTAAAATATTTATAGTTTTCAGGCCCTTGATATCCAGAACAGGGATACCTACGTGTGAGTATCATCAATTGGTAACATAAGTAGATCAGAAACCTTTCCCTTTAGGGAAACTCTTTTTTCTTTTGCGAGAATCCCATATTTTCATGCGTTTCATTGCATGGGTTCTGAGCTGCAGAACACAATTTTAGCTGTTACATGGAGTCACTCAGGGAAGGTAGTAGAATTTATCAACATTCCATCTGCAAGGGATTTTAGTGAGAAATGGTATACAGCTGCCCAGTTAGGGACCTTGTAAAAAACGAATCACACATTTCCTTGTCTTTCAAGTTATTTAATCAAGATTAATTTTGTAGCTAAATCATACCAGCAAATGAAATTCAGATCTAGCAAGTAGAATATACAGTCCGAGAGACAAAATAGCACGGAATTTAGACGAACTACAGTTTAAAACGCAGAAATGGGAGGCCATTTGAATGCAATCAGAATCACCAGTGAATATCTAAGCACGTGCAGGGCCATTTTTCGTTAAATGGTGTAGAAAGTCAATCTCGACTGTCCTTTCTTACAGGCGTGACCATCCATCTTTGGACCAAGGTCACAGTTAACTATTCCATCTTATTTCAGAAACTTAGTCTTCTTAACTTTCCTGTTCATCTAATCACTCACTTCGTAAATAATAGATCTTTTGCAAAACAATATATCTAATGAGTTCTACCCAAAGTCAGGTGTGCCTCAGGGGTCTATCTTAGGACCTATATTATTTGTTTTTTTCATTAATGATCTTCCATCTATTCTTAAGAGTCGTTCGCTACTTTACACATGACTGCAAGATTGTTACCTCCGTATCCTCAATCGCTGATTGCTTGACCTCTCAATCGGACCTTCATCTTTTATCGTCTTGGTGCCTCGCAAATGAGTTATTCCTTATCCTTAACGTCTCTAAATGTTCTGCTCTTTGAAAAGAGAAGAATTTATCTAGATGAATGTTTTCTGTATAATTTATGTTTTTCGTTCTTCACTCTCAGGTGATAGTCTTTAGGGAAACTTCTTATAATACTCGTTCGGTCCTAATTTTCAATCCTCCCTATGCGGAGCTTGAAATTTATTTTCAATCGCCTCTTTTACAAATGATGAGAATATACGATAGGCTGAAGCTTGGTCCTTTAGTGCCCTAATTTCTTTAATTTTAAACGTGTGCTTCTTGATAAAATTCCTGAATTTGATTCATTACAATAATAATACTTTGAACTTCCTTTTCTCATTATATAACATAATAGTACTCTCTGTTAATTACTATTCTGCTAATTACTTTAATACTTGTTAGTTTTGCTTATTAACCTTTTATTATTTAATCTGTAGCTATAGGTATTGTACTCATAGGACTTGCTCCTGTTCAATGGTACCTTAAATAAATAAATAAATGTGTAAGTGACATCCAATTTCCAAGATCTTAACTGCTTTTTTGTTGAGTTGTTGAGATCAACAGCCCGCTCAGCAATGTTATTCATCCCCATCATAGAGATCATAGTCCGTCACATGGGTCGTGACCCTGTGCATCGACTACCTACTCTAAAATTTGCCTAACAATATTTTCGTGACCGACAATTTCAACTTCTAAGAAAATCATGATGTTGAAAAAATTTCGGGCTTGCCCCCCCCCTGACCAAAATCCTGGCTACACCCATGACCTAAAAGGTATATTGTGCCAGGTCAACAACTAGGGCTTACCCTTACCTCACCAGGTTCCGCACCGTTTATTTGAATCTAATCGAACTTTCCAAAAATCTTTTTTTTTAGAGAGAAGGACCCATGAAATTCATACAATAATAAATGCTGTTTAACGCACATTCCTCTCCGTCCACGGTTCCGTTCATGTAAGTGCGATTTTTTTTCCTTTTTGACGAACAAATCATTGACATAGATTTTAATAAGTTCTACTTTTAGTTGCTACAAATTAATTAATGTAATAACAACCGTTTCAGTTGTGAGGACAAATTGTCAGTATGTATTTAGTACATATTCAAAACGATTCTTTTATTTACTTGCAAACCTTTGAAATTTACCCTTGGCACATTAATATTTAAGCATGAACTTCGAGCTTTCCGCTTCGCTTGTCCTAAGTGTTCTACAACCTTTGTTGTAAAGCGAAATTCAATTCTAGGCGTATATAAAAGCTATTAAAAAACAAAGTGGTAAGCATGGTGTCCTGCATTGGTTGTATACAAGCAGAGTCGAGCTAAATCGCATTCAATAGGATTGGTGTAGCATATATTTTACCGGTATTCTGTTATAGCGTTTGTGCGAAAATTAAAATTATAGCGTAAAATCAAACTTTTCCTTCTCCCTATTAGTTTAGTCATTACTTGATTTAAGATTGCAAAATGTGGGGGAGAATTTTTTTTTATTTCTATTTTTTTTTTTTTGGTGTGCTGAGCACGAATCCGGATTTTCCCACAAAAATTTCGATGCGCAACAGGGCCAAAATCGCGTAAAACCCTAAAATTTTCGGAGTTTTACCATTTTTAGGGTTTTTTAGATTTTTCAAAAAACCCTTATGAAATCGATTTTGTCCGTCCGTCTGTCCGTCTGTCCGTCTGTCCGTCCGTCTGTTCACTAAATAACTCGCGAACGGCTTAACCGATCGTCATGAAATTTGGTAGGAATGTGTAGAATGGTAACAGTCTTTGGCACGAAATACTTAGAAGTTGGTAGGACAAAAATAATAGGGTGTCCCGGACATTTGAAAATTTGTTCACTAAATAACTCGCGAACGGCTTAACAGATCGTCATGAAATTTGGCAGGAATGTGTAGAATGGTAACAGTCTTTGGCATGAAATACTCAAAAATTGGTATGGCAAATATAACAGGGTGTCCCGGACATTTACAAATTTGTTCACTAAATACCTCGCGAACGGCTTAACCAATCGTCATGTATTTTAGTAGGAATGTGTAGAATAGTAACAGTCTTTGGCACGAAATACTTAGAAGCTAGTAGGGCAAAGATAACAAGGTGTCACGGAGATTTAAAAATTTGTTCACTAACTGATCGTTATGAAATTTGGTAGGAATGTGTAGAATCGTATGAGTCTTTAGCACGAAATACTTAGACGTTGGTAGGACAAAGCTAACAGGGTGTCCCGGAGATTTTAAAGAGTCGACTTTTTTAGTTTTTATCGGACATGGTACTCAAATCAAAGAACTCGATGGGTACATTTCATATCAGTCGCTTTTTTCCATTTTGGAGTAATGGTAACGGAGTTACAGCAAATAAATGCAGTTAATATATGTAACCATGATACATAGTAAATCTATTTTTGGGTTGGTCTAATTAAAAAGTGTTATAGAATGAAAGGCGTTAGCCTTTCATTCTGGAGCGCGTTTATTTAGACCAATCCAAAAATAGATTTACGAGAAGCATTTCATTAATATTGTGCATAATTCTTATTTATTACCTATAAAATATATGTGCAAAATTATTCGCAATGTGTGTATCCAAAATCTAAAAAGCCCTCGTATTGCGGGCGCAGCCCTCTGTACGCCGGTATTTTTTTATTATACTTTGAAACTATACATTTCTGCGAAAAGCTGTCCATTAGCATGTTACAGAAAACATAATTGCGGGTCCAACGCGACATTAATCTTCAAAACCCGTTACGCTGCGGTATCGCTGCAATTGATTTTATTTTTGTTGACTTTTTTTGGGGATTTTGATCCTGTATCGCAACGAAATTTTGGTGGCAAGCTGCGGATTCGTGCTAGGCAAGGCTAGGTCTCCAATAAACGTAAGAAACACAAAAATATATTTCCTTGCCGCATTTTACGATAACAATCTCATGTACAAGGTTTTTCACCTCACTCGCTTCATCCCAATTTTCTGCTTCATAACATTAAAATAAAAAAATAAAAATCATAACGGTACCTGGAACTGGTAAATCTCCAAGGTTGACAAAATGTGCCTTAATATGTTTATATATTTTAACGGCCTATTACTGCTTTTGGTATTGGCAAGCTCAAAAGAAGACGAAATGGTCAAAAACCTAATATTTGTGGGTTAGTTTATTTGACAGCCCTATGACGTAATGCTCAGATTCCATCCATTCCTAGATATGTTTTGAGGCCTTACTAGCAACGCATTTGGGTGAAGATTGGTGCTCAAGATTGGTTCACAAAAAAAAGTTTTTCTTAGAAGAACCTAATTTCCAGGGGTTGGTTTATATGACAGCCCTACCACGTAGTGTTCCGATTTCATCTGTTCCTTGGTATGTTTTCAGGCTTTACTAAGAACACATTTGCATGAAGTTTGGTTAAGGTCGGATTAAAAAGGAAAAAGTTTTTCTTAGAAGAACTTAACTTTCAGTGGTTCGTTTGCATGACAGCCCTATGACTGAGGCTTTATTAGGAACACACTTGGGTGAAGTTTGGTTAAGATTGCTAATTAAAGAAAAAAAATTTTCTTAGAAGAACCTGATTTTCAGGGCCCGCCCCATGATCCCATGTTCCGATTCCATTCGTTCCGACATATATACAGCGTACAGTACAATAAGAAGAAACTTGTATACCAAATTTCAGCCCGATAACTTCAAAACTGAGGGACTAGTTTGCGTTGCAACAGACGGACAGACAGACACAATTGATTCATTCAACTCATAATTTCAATCACTTTAATTGAAAGTTTGAAGGGCTAATTACTTCACTATATTTCAAAAAATTTTCTTTCATATTTCCATTTTCATTTTCTTCTGATGAAATATCTCAGAATTTATTTTAATGCAAAATAAAAAAAAATTTGACAAGCACTTTAAAAATAATTTACAAAAAAAATACATTTCTATAATATTGTCTGATCAGAAGATAATTTAATGTTTTAATTTTGAAAGTGGAGTAAGTCACACGGATGGACTTACGCCAGTTTCAAAATAAACACTTTGAAGTTGTTGTTAAGTAGCAAAATTTGTTAGTATGAAAACAACAGTACATTTTTGAAATTTTGGTTTGACTTTTTTTGTCAGAGAAAGAAACCGCCAAAGACATGATAATGCCATCATTAACTGATGCCCCTTTCAAAATAAGCGGCTAATCATGAAGTTGAATTATATTTGGAATAATGGTCTATGGATCCGGATTGGACTGTCGTTTAGGTGTTTTCTAAAAGCTTCTATAAGAAACATGCTGGGCTATGTTGGAAACAGATTTAGAAACGAAGCAGAGATTAATCTTAATTATTATATTAATTGGTGTGACCGCCTAGGAACTAGGAACCATCACTTCTCTATTAGTCTTAACTTAAGCAGTCTTGTAAATTCGAAATACAGTGCTTGTCATCAGATTAGCACACCCCTTCGCATGAATAGTTTCGGCTGATTTCCAACCAAACTAAAAGAGCTAACATTTCAAAATTATAACTGTTAATAGTCTATTCAATTCTGAGTTAATTAACACAAACAGAATTGTGTTTAGATTTTTTAATATTGATTTATAATTGTTTTTCGAAAAAGAACACACAAAATAGCCATTTAAAATTTGTCATCAGGATAGCACATGCAAATTATTTTTTGTCTATCTTCCACAATTAAAGACGTAGAACCCCCAATTTTTTGTGGTTGTTTGAATAAGATATTGACTTTAATATGAATAATTAAAAATCATTATCTGCGGAAGAGGGACCAAAATTTAAGGCATACAAGGAGTCAAGGCGGTCAAAAAGTGAAATTTAGAGAAAAAATTAATAAAAGTTGATAAGTTGAATCCGAATTCGTGTGTAATAAGTATCGTTAAGGTAAAAATAATAGAGGCGATAAGAATTGAGTACATGTCAATCCTTATGAGAGAGTTATTTTGAGAGACATCTAGCCCTCATGACTCGGTCACAAGGATTAGGGTAAATTTTGACATTAAGGCGAGCCTATCTTTTGTTCAAACAGTAATAACAAAACCCCACATTTCAAGAAACTAAAACTACAGAATAAACTCCAACTTAACTTTCCCCGAAGGAAAATACGTTAAAATTAATCATGAGAACACTTGACATGGAACAAAGAATGACGGTATGTTATCTTTTCGGATAAAAAGAAGTTCACTTTAGAAGAGTAACACAGTTATAATGTCTACTTCCAGGATCTTTGCTAGGAAGGACACCATTAGGATCGCATTCATTGTCGGACAGATTGTGTAATGGTCTCGAGGGCCAAGTGATACTCTGAGATGATACTTCTTTTTATTCGAAAAGACAACATAGCGCCATTCTTTATTACATGTCAAGTGCTCTCGAGTTTAATTTAAGCGCATTTTCCTTTAGTTTTAGTTTCTTTAGATGTGGAGCATTTTTGTATCACTATTTGAACAATAGGCTCACCTTAATGTCAAAATTTACCCTAATCCCTGCGACCGAGTCTTGAGGACTGGATGCTTCTCTCAAAATTACTCTCTCATAGGGATTGACAAATACTCAATTTTTATCGCCTCTGTTATTTTTATCTTAACGCTACTTATTACACACGAATTCGGATTCAACTTATCGACTTTTATTAATTTTTTCTCGAAATTTCACTTTTTGACCACCTTGACTCCTTGTCAGCCTTAAATTTTGATCCCTCTTCCGCAGATAATGATTTTCCCTTATTCATATTAAAGTTAATATCTTACTCAAACAACCACAAAAAATTAGGGGTCCTACGTCTTTAATTGTGGAAGATAGACAAAAAAGAAATTGCATGTGCTATCCTGATGACAAATTTTAAATGGCTATTTTGTGTGTTCTTTTTCGAAAAACAATTATAAATCAATAATAAAAAATGTAAACACAATTCTTTTTGTGTTAATTAACTCAGAATTGAATAGACTATTAACAGTTATAATTTTGAAATTTTAGCTCTTTTAGTTGGAAATCAGCCGAAACTATCGCATTAATAGTTTCGGCTGATAGGGGTGTGCTAATCTGATGACGAGCAGTGTACATACATGTACATGCATAGAAACTTTTCCAACAAAAATATACTAATCTGGACCACGATAAATCCAAGATATATGATCTTCACTGAAAACTATGTCAGCTGATTAAGAACCAAAATTATCTAAATTTTCCTACTTCAAAATATCCAACAATTGACGGCATTCCGTTAAGTATTGAGTACTTGTTGTGGCATATTTACTCTTTAAATAAGTAGGAGTCACAAATAATATATTATGAAAAATGTTACTTTATCAGCCATATCAATTCGGGGTGAGCGTGTAGATATTGTATACGATACAGTCACCGCCGTCTATATATTAAGGCCGCAATGTAGACTCGTAAACGTCAAATCCGCAGTTGAAATTGCATTGCATTGTTGTTGCCTCTTATGACATTGTTGTTGTTTGCCCGTGTTCGACGAACAATTCAATACGGATCCATGACGTCATTGTACAGCTGAGTTGCGGCTATGATATATCTAGATGGCGTTGATACAGTACAGGTTGTGTCGTATGAGCCTATCTAATCAGTTGCCGTTTAGGTATACCCGCGACGAGTTATTGCAGTGCGGCAGATAGATCGCATAATATTAAGACTGATCTTCTCATACTGGCTTCTCAGATTCTATTAAGATTGTTAGTGCGCGCAGTCTCAATACTAAACATTCAGCTTAGAACTGAAATAAAGAAGTGTACTCACTGCAGGAAGCATTGTATGTGAATTAGATTCGAATAGTGAGTGTCGTGTTTATTGTTAAGTGTTTTTTTAGGGGAAAATTATGGAAATGTCTGAAATAAAAGTTAACAATTCCGAGGAAACCTCAAAACCGGAAGCTACTCAGGAGGATAGTGGCAAACCGGCGGAAATTCCACAGATGTCCTTACCGGCTCCGACTCTCTCTATGGATGCTGCGTCGGGTGAGATCCTGAAACCAGGCTCGAAAATTCGTCCCGAAGTCAATGCTCTCGAAGCTGAAAAGCTTGCGCAACGCTTATATGGTATTACGGTGTTCACCATAAAGGAGTTGGTCTCGTATGATGATCGGAATTTTTTGATAACTGAAGATAGGTGAGTCAAAGTTATCCTTGTGGCTATAGTTATTTTATTTAATATTAATTAGATTAATCAAATTTATATCCACATATTCGGATGATATATGTACTAATAGGTCGCGTATGTCTGATCTGAAATTGTTAAGTTGATCACGTGAGCGATTTTTTCCACAAGTTTGTGCGCTGTTAAGAAAAATCTTGTGCCGTCAAAACAATACGTATAAACGTATTTTACAAAGTAAATATGCGGTTAATGCAAATATAATCTTGGTTTAATGAAAATGTTTTATGTATGTATTATGGTTCAGTGAAGTAGGGGAGTGATGTATAAATTAAATGTAAATTTACCTATAATAAGGTGACCCGACTCCCGAAGAGCCAATGACATACACGTACTTGCGGAGTTCGTTTTAAAGTAAATCCTCAGCCATACTACATACTACTTTTCACAGTATTTTTAAATGTTTATACATTGCTTAAGATTTTGACAATTTGGCGTACATGAAATTTGGATTTCTTCAAGGGTTGTTTTTTTTTCAGAAAGAGCGCAAGAACAGGTCAGCTGGAATTTATTTGCAAAACTATCATACGTATATTATAGCGAAAATCAGTATTGTGAGATATCTAGTGATACAATAGGGTTCTAATTGCATTACGGGACATGCTAGACTAACGCTTGCTTGAACAATATTTTTCTCGAATAAAATCACCACCTATGATCCGCCGGATCATCTTTCGGTACTATTTCACAGGGGCAGCCTCAATGTCTTTACGTCCTGTTTCCTCGCTCTGCAGAACATTATGGTATGCTGCAGACAAACCACTCCTACTGCATCCATCTCCAGTTCGGGGACGATTCTTGACATTTGTGCCGGATATTGCCTACAAACCTTCAATTCTAAGTTCACCCCACAACCTTCCAGGATCGAACTTTTAAAGTTTAGCGCCTATTCTGCGTACGTGGTAAGCTCCAGCGTATCATTCAGGAGTCTCTAGTTCAACTTCGAATAAATGGGATAGTGAAAATTCTGCATCTGATCTCTAGTGCTACATTTTTCGGCGTACAATATTTCCTTCCCTATGCCAGATCAGCAGACCTCAAGCGGCTAAAGGAAATTTTTATTCGGTAGAAAAGCAATAAAAGCGCATTAGAAACAAGATGATGGCTACTTTTTCTTAAATTCCTTATTTAGAGCTCCTCAATTTAATGCCGGCACCTGGCTTCTCATGATGCCCGCAAAGTATTTACTTATTTAAAAGTTTCGCTTCGTTTATTGAAATAGATAAACTACATCAGTGGGTAGCGAATTCTTAAGCTGATGGCGGCTTTCCAGGCACAGTTTCAATAAAGCTATGGAGTCGAGTCTGAAAACCAGACTTCCAGAGTGGGAAGGGTGGCTTACTCTGGTTGCTGTAACCAGGTTACATTAGGGATGTTATGCCGGTTCCCTGGGCTCTTAACGCCATTTTAACGGATTCGAAGATCATATTGCCGGAAAAATATATCTAAAAACCCTCGCAGAGTTTTTTTCTTTATTATGGTTTTACCTATACAGATTGATAGGGAAATCGGTAGGAGTACAGTGCCTGATTTTCCATCGTTTCGACGGCTGTAACTTTTGAACCTTGCACTCTAGCTTCCAAGGTTATACTCCATCCGATTCCCCTATCAACCTGAAATGTTCACCAAATGAACAATACTCTGCAAGTCTGCAAAATTTCAAAATTCCGCTAGAGAATTTCCAAGTTATAGACAGTTTTCCATTAGAAAACAGCCGTAACTTCCGAACGCAGATAGGCAGGGCCGTGTAATTTGTAGCAAATGTGAGTGCCAAGTATGCCAAATATCAGAAAGATTGAAAGGGTTCCCGAGTTATCGAAAATAAACGATTGCCAAACATAAAAGTGCGATTATATCGCTAAATATCGATCGTACAGTGTACATGATTCAAACTTTACATCCTAAAAGCAGACAAGACAGGCCTCACGGAGGAGCTTATTATGTAGTGAATTAAGTTTCATTGGCTGTTCTGGCGAATACTGTACATTTTGCTGTACATTTCCTAATGCTGTACGACAGGTCAAAATGCTGTACTGTACAGCAAAATGCTGTACGCCTGGTCAGCTTATCCTATAATATACTTTGACATTGTGGGATTTTAGTTTATTCTAATATTTAGAGCTTATCAGTTAATGCATTTGAGTCCTGAGCAGGAGATAATAACCTGACTCTTATAAAAACGCATGTCCCGAACAATATTAAAAGAAAAAGAAAACATATTTGGGAAGTGTCTCACTGAACAATGGGGGTAAGCATATACATACCGAGCAACCAGATATCCTTTGGTGCCTATAGGTTGATCGAGTCCCGATTGACCGATACAGAAGTCTATGGTTCTCTTATTAGCCGAAGAAAAATAATCCAAAATATGGCCATCGAGCGGCAAAAATCAAACATCCTCGGATTTTTTCAGGGTGGTTGGGAATTGCTCTTTGATTATGGGGAAGTCCTCACCGATTGCGGGTCCGCAACCGCAAAAAGGGGGAAATATTCCCGTTTTTTTTTCCAAAACTGCAAAAGATACAGTAAAATAGTCTGAGAACGAAAATAACTATACAGAAAGTATCCTTTGCAATGATGTATATAATATCAATTTTTGGAAAATTCCATACAAATTTACTTAATGACAAGCAGTATGTCTTTCATTCGTTAAATTTAAATGAGAAATCCCGGTGGCTGTACTGTTATGCTTGAAAGCAGCACAATGTATTTTAAATGGCTGGCATGTTTTTGCTGTTGCTGGTGGAACAGTCTAATGTGTTTCCAGCATAGAGGTATGTACTGAGTTCACCTAGCGAATCACTTATTTATGTCTCCCGTAAAAAATGTGCAGTGGAGACTTGCCTTTTATTCACTAAATTTAAGATAAATGTTCACTCGTGGTCTAGTTGATTGTGAATTACACCTTTTCACTGTGAAATGAAGTGCAACTGCATTATTTTCGCTGGCGAAATGTGAAAAATCGGTGCGGAGACTTTCATGTCAAGTGAGTATAACCAAGCGAATTCGATTGCACGATCGTCAAAATTTTGACAGTATACGCATGGATTTCACGTGAAATGTCGATGTTAGTTAATATACCTACTCTTAAAGTAGGTACTACCATCGTCAGTTCACGTGAAATCCATGCAAATCCGTGAAATCGAATTCGCTTGGTGGTACTCTCTTCACAGGAAAGTCTCCACACCGGTTTTTGACATTTCGCCAGCGAAAATAATGCAGTTGCACTTTATTTCAAAATGAAAAGATGTCATCGACAATCAATCAGAACGTGAGTGAATATTTATCTTACATTGAGTGAAGAAAAAGCAAGTATCCACGGCCCCGTTTACACGAGAGACATACATATATGCAAGTTTTTCGCTCGGTGAACTCAGTACATTGTGCAAATTTACTTATTACCGTTTGTAGATTTACACCAATTTTGTAGTAAATATTTACACCGTAATACATACCTTTACTGACAAAAGCGCATTGCGTATGGAAAAAAAAATCGGGAGCGGTTTTAGGAATGATGTTGACGATGCCCAGGAATTTTAGCGCGAGTATTGAAGCTTAACTGCTCACCGCATCTAAATCACTGAAGTTATATTATACCACAGAACACTGAAGTAAATATTTATAAGGCTGAAAGGTCATACAATCTTTTGAATCTTCAAAAACTTTCCACCACTTTTTTGTTCCTAGGTAGAATCAAACAAGTTCCTCATCATTTCTACACACTTATTGTGTAAAAATTTTAATGACAATCCCTCAATCCAAATTTTATGCTGAATAAGTCCTGCGGTATAGGGTTTTTTGTAGAATAATAAATTGTGCGCTCCCAAACTTACCGTTTTACCGATTTTCAAATGATCAGAGGCTGGCAAAGAGAACGTGATGATGCAAAAACTTTAATTACAAAATTCGTTAAGTTAGCATTTCAAATGGAAATAAAAAGTGCTGTAGATCGTCCAAAATTTCTAGGAGTTCTACATATTGGATTTATACGAATATTTCTTCTTTTTAAGTCTCCATTAGGACTCATAGAAAAGAAAAATTTGGTTGTTGAGCATAGCGTACATAAAAGTTGTAAAAAGAACATTTTTGGTACGAGCATACATACATTAGATTTGACAAGTGTTTAGCTATCAAAATATAAACGGATTCATTGTTATCTTATCGATTGCATTCTTATATAATAAAATTTAATTCGAAATTAAACAACATTTAAAAATTTCATGTTTTATCGACACTTTAATCTTATTCTTTTATTTAATGTGACGGTTTTCGTCTATTGATCAGATTGCAATTATTATGATTTGACATTCGTTATCCGTATTCGATTTGATGTGGGACTTCAGGGGCTGGTCATAGATTTTCAAAATAGAAATGTTAATACTAATATATAAAAGTATGTGCATACATTTGTATAATACATTAAATATGTCATATTACGCACGGAGCTGCATTTAACCCACATGCATATAGGCGCCGCCATGATGAAGATAAGAAAAGCCGTTTAAATGCTATTGACACTTTATTACTGATAATATTTCAAAAGAAATAAAATAAAATATGCTAAATTGCAACGTTTTCCATGTTTTCTCAATGAATTTAAAATCAAATTCATACATGTATTGATTCCTTTCCGACGAAATTAGCCGTCTTTCCCCTAAATTGTTTTATAATTGTTTCGTTAATTAAAGCTCTTACTTAAATCAATAAGGCATGACGGGGAAAAGATAATACACATAATTGCAACCGGGCAAGATCGATTGTAGTACATATTTACTTACAATCATAAGACTACATTATTGTTTATTCTTTTTGGTTTAAAGATGACGGTCATTATCGTTGATTGATGAACATTTGTTTACTATCATCTAGATACGAGTTTGATAAAAACCGGCGAGGTCGTCAAACTGTCGTAGCAGAAATAATTGTGCGACATATGGGGTGATTCTATGTTTTTGTTTGGATTTGTACGAGTATTTATACGTATTTTATGTATTACAACATGGATTTATAAATTACTGAAACGAAGACATTTTACTTGAATATAAGACATCCTAGTCTAGCTGAAACTCAGTAGTGATGTGCCTAATGTCCTAATATAGTAAAACTGAGTTAAGATATTTGAAGAGTTCGGGAAGTTATAGAAAATTGTCCATTTATTGGTGAATAAAAATAAGATATATTTTATTGGTAGAATAGCGGTTCTCTTTTTAAAGAGGCATTTACAAATTTCTACGATAAAAAATAGCAATGTCGAAAAATACTTTTACTTTATTTAATTTAGAAAAAATAATAAGCTGAAAAGAATAATAGTTTCTTGAGTTTTAAATAATTTTAATCATAAATATATATTTTCATCTATTAAGCCTGGTGAAAAGATTTGTAAGATTTACCTCCTTGGAGGGAAAATCAAACTTAAGGCCAGGATCACTAATTTTGTTCAGTATTTCTAACTTTTGAATAATTTTAATGGAATGCGGAATTTCTAAAAAATGGAATGTGGAATTACCAAAAAATAAATAAATAAGTGTGGTTATCCGTTGTTCTTTTTGGAATAATTTTTCGTTTTCGACTCCACATAGCCTAATGAATGAGTGTAATGTAATGTTTAAAAAATTACTAAAAAATTTTAACAGATACGAAAATTAAAATTTTCATTCCAAAGAATAGTGGCCGTTTTAATTAGAGTCGTGGGGATGGGGATGAGGGGTTATCATTTAAATTCCTCAACTATGCTGAGTGGTTTACAAACAAAATTGTAGCATGCATTTTTGAATTTCCACGTTATAAAGTTTTTCATAGTTTTGCATAGTGCTGGTTTTACCAGGAGCAGAAAATTTTAAATAATGCGGCAGATTAGATGCCAAAATTTGGAACATTTTTTTACCAATTGGCAAATTGTAGTCCGACTCATGACATGACTCATGACAATCAGATTTGTTTTACAGGAAAAAAAGTACCTTTTCCCCGTCGTAAAACTCCGGGGGATCTCTCATCGTCCTTGGTATTATTCCGTGTTCCATCGCATGATTTAAGTACTCGAGATAATCGGCGGGTAATTTTGATAATTTTGATAATTTGATGTTAAACTTCGATAAAATCACTCACAAACACGTTTTTTTTTTCAACAATTTACCACGAAAAAATTTATAAGCGACAAGGAATAACTCAAGGTAATCCACAGGCTACATTGACTTTCAACGTCACCCCTTTCTTAAAGGGTTTTCGATCTAGTCGTGCATGTTTCCTCCAGAAAAGGACGAAGTACAATATATGTTCATATATCAGAGTTTTAAAGGTACAGCCACCCAAAAGTAACCCAAAAAAGGCAAATTTCGACCCTATAGCAGATATAAAGTCACACTTTGATCAAAGATCAAAGATCATCAAAGATACAGCTGTCCAAAAGTAACTCAAAAAATGCAAAGTTTTTTATCTAAATGGCTATACCAAATTTATTCAACCAAACAGATACAACAAATGTGATGGAGTAGTTGTGTATGTTAAAAAAGTTTTATCTGTAGAGTTGATTAAAGCATAAATTTCAAATTCGAACATGATGAATATTCTGATATCATTTTCTGATAAAGAAAGCTTACTTATCTCTGCTATATATAGGACCCCAAGCTTAGAACCTAACATTTTTGTTAATTCCCTTGAAGAATTTCTAGCCTCGGTCAATTGACAAGCGAATCATGTAATAATAGGCGACTTGAACATTAATATTCTTTAAAAATAAAAGATCAACTATAGCAGAAAACTATTTGACGACATTAGGTGAATATGGCCTTAATCAATATCTCTATGGTACTACAAGACCTAGTGGTAATACTTGCATTAACCGTCCTGCTCGCTTCGCTCGCCAACCCCCGGGGGCCGAGGCTAATTTCGGGCCTGGCCAAAATTTGGATACCCTTCGCTCTCTTCAGAAAATTTTATTGCAATATTTCTCAAACAAAGCAACGACCCAGAACTCTCACCGGGAATTTTTCATTCGTATGTAACTGATCATTTCACAACAGTTGCTAAGCTCACTTTTTCTTCTATCAAAAGCTCTAATTTCAACGAAATTTTTCCTGATGTGATAGATTACCCTACTCTAACTAGGATTCTACAAAATATTTACTGGAATGAAATCAAAATGTACACGAATCCTGATGATGCTAACAACTTTGTAACCACAGTCACCGAAATACTCAAGTCGGTAACTACCAAAACAAAACTAGTCTGCAGTAAAAAATATTTTAGCATTAAAACGTGGTGTAGCAAAGGTGTACTCATCTCAATTCGTCATAAAAATCTATTGTCCAGAAAAATAAAAGAACATCCTTTTAATACTACCCTAATACAAAAATATAAAAAATATAGAAACATACTTAGTAACACTATTAAGGCAGCAAAATCTTAATATTACTTGAAGCAAACTCAAAAGTTTTAAAGTGAACCGAAAAAAATGTGGAATGTTATAAACGAGATATTATCAAAAAATAAAAACACAAGAAATGAGATTATAGAGATTGCTGATGAACAGAATAGTCCCTTGCGAACTGAAACTGAAATTGCTAGTAGTTTCAACGGGTTTTTCGCTTCAGAGGGTTTGAAAATCTCAGACCAACTGCAGGCCGCTCCCCTCAACATTCCCAACCTTAGGCCTCAGGCTACTTTTGATTTCGAGCATGTAACTATAACCGAAGTGCTCTTTCCTATAAATGAACTTGCTGATAATAAGTCCCCAGGTGATGACGGCATAACAGCTAAAATTATGAAAATAATTGCTAATCACATTGCCGATGCACTCTGTTATCTAATTAACTTGTGCCTTACTAAAGGAGTATTCCCTACTATCTTAAAAAACGCAATGGTTATTCCTATTCACAAAAATGGAAACAAACTGTTAATGAATAACTATCGCCCAATCTCTTTAATTTCAAATTTTGCGAAGATATTTGAGAAATGCCTTAAGTCGAGGTTAATGGCAGTTATTAAACATAACCGATTTCTATCTCCAAACCAGTTCGGATTTCAGGCTAGTAAAAGTACCACCGACGCAATTTACAAAGCTACAACGTTTATCAATCAAGCCATTGATAACAAACAGAAAGTTATTGCTGTATTTATGGATTTAAAGAAAGCTTTCGACTGCGTATCCTAAATGAAAAAATTAAGGAAATTGGCTTAAGTGCAAATATCGAGTCTCTTTTTAGGTCTTATCTGCAAGGTCGACAACAGAAAGTTAAAATAGGAATAATTACGAGTGATTGTGCTGAAATACGTTGCGGTGTTCCCCAGGGCACAGTTTTCGGGCCTATTCTCTTTAATGTATATATAAACCAGCTCTGTGACATACATAACTATACTAGTGAATTCCGTGGGTGTGTGATTGCATATGCTGATGATACCGTACTCCTATTTGAGGAAGCACCTGGAGTAATGTATTCTCTAAATCACAAAAAGGATGTGATATCGTATACCAATGGATATCCGCCCACAAATTAGCTTGTAATTTAGAAAAAACTAACTACATGGTCTTCGGAATTAAAGACGATATTTCCATGACGCAGTTTAATCTGACAATTAATAATATTCCCCTTACACATGTAACCGAAACAAAATACCTAGGTTTAATTATTGATGACACTTTACCCTGGAAAAGCTACATCGTAAATCTAGCTGAGTAGCTACGCAAAACTATATACGCATTTGTGCGCCTAAATCACAATAGGGGGATTCATGCTCGCGTTCGTATATTGAAATACGATGTTATATCGTATTTCAGTTGTCATTAAATTCAAAAGTCTGTTATTTCTCTCCGAATACGATACCTGAAATAACATTTTGTGCTGGGGTGTTATTTGAATATCGTATTTGGCATAGTATGATATGAGTAAAAACTATAATTGCCTATTTGTGTTTTTGTGGAAACAAAATTTATCGTTTTCGAACTGTTTTATTTATGGTGTAGGTGTTTTATAAATTATTGAGTTGTTTAGTATTGACGGATTGGGAATTTAAGTTTCAAATGAACTACCGTATGGTATCGGTGGAGGAGTGAAAGAAGTAACATTTGTGGAAACATGCATTCCATTCAACTCGTTTGTGAGACATGGAAAAAATGAGTTGTGGCATTTGAAAGAATGTATCGATGGATGGAGGAAACAGGTAGAGCTTGTGGAATATGCATGCATGAAGCGGTGTACCGCTGTAGGACGAGCAAAACAGACAAATTTTTTTACTTAAAATTTGGAATCAGCTGCCCAAAATTGCGATAAGTGATTCCGCGGTTGACGGTTATTTCCGGAGAAAACTGGGTTACTTTTGGGCCAGCAATCCAAATTACTTTCTTGTCATACCCTTCGCTCATTGAGTGAAAGGGTATATTAACTTTGTCATGAAGTTTGAAACGCATTGAAGGAAGCATCTCCGACCATATAAAAAGTATACATATATATATGATCAGCATGACTTGGGGAGTCGATTGGCCGATGTCAATCTGTCCGTCTGTCTGTCTGTTGCGACGCGTTTTACTCGGCCAATTTAAAAGCTATGATGCTGAAATTTTGTACAAATGCTTCTTTTTGCTGCAGGCAGTTTGTATGTTTGAATCGGCAAAATCGGACAATGGCGTCATGGGGCTGCCATACAAACCTAAACCCCCAAATTAGGTTCTTCTAAGAAACATTTTTAGCATCACAAATTTCCCAAACCTTTGATTAAATTATTCCAAGTAAACCTCACTCAAATACTGTTTTATCGGAGCCATGGAACTTATGGAGAAAACGGAGAAAACTAGGTTACCACTCTTGGGCTAGCAATTCAAATTTCTTTCTTGTTTTTGACCCCAAATTTGGAACCTGTGACCAAATATTACCTTAAAGTTTTTGCCGTACCGATTCGACGTGTATTTCTCGAGAAAAGGGGATAATTATGGGGCAGGCACAAAATGTTTTCAGCATTGGTCTCACCAAAAATTACTTTAGTGCTTCTATTACGCCAATTGGAGTACTTTCAAAAAAAATCCGGGAACCATTCTTGGGCGGGCTACTTTCAAGCTTTACTTCTCTCTAGTACTAACCTTTTTGCGAAGTTCGAGTATGAGTATTATGCTGGAAACAGACTGGGTGCAGCAACAGCAGCAGAAACGTCCGATGCATTTTAAATGGGAGACGTGATGTTGGCAGCAAAATCTTTTTATAGCTGTTGCAACATGACGTCACTCATTTAAATTTCATTGGACTGCATTATTATTGCTGCTGCTGTTACTGTTTCTGCATCCATCTTATTTCCGGCATTAGTATTCATACGGCCTATGCAGAATGTAGGCAAACGTATACTTTTCCTGCTCTCGTGTGCAGTCGTCACGAGAGCAGAAGTATATTTTTGCCTTTTTTGTATACTTTCACTCATTAATTTATACTCACAACTAATGTCAAATACACGGCAATTATACGTTGTATTGAATGTTTGTTTACTTTCCATAGTTACGCCATATTTTGCTTGGTTACGCCATCATATGAAAATGCGTAATGATTTTTTCTAGTTTGCATATACAGTAGAATCATTACGTAATTTCACACGATGGCATAACCAAGCAAAATATGGCGTAACTATGGAAAGTAAACAAACATTCAATTTGATACAATACACATTGGCCGGGTTTCTGATAGCTCTTATTGGCTGAATTCAAATTGTAAGAAAACGACCGGACGGGTAAACTTGCACGACAAGAACCATCGTATGATCATTTCACACTATCCGATCAAAACACGGACCGGCGAACAATAATCACACAGCAAGTATGTATAAATGTTGCACGCTCCAAAGTTAGTGTACAATGAAGTGACGAGTCGACAAGATTAAAATGCAAGTAAAACACGCGCTAATTGTCTTTGCAGAACGCCTGAACTATTGGTAGGTGCAATCGTCTTATCGATCATACGAAAGATCTTACGAAAGAAAAACAATCGTGTCACGATTTTTTTCTTTCGTAAGACGCGTTCTTACAATGTGAAATGGACAATGCTTGTCTGCTGGCCACTACAAAAGCTCTCTTGTCTTGCAAGTTTACCCGTCCGGTTTCGTCTTACAATCTGAAATCAGCCAATCGTCTTATCGATCATACGAAAGATCTTACGAAAGAAAAACAATCGTGTCACGATTTTTTTCTTTCGTAAGACGCGTTCTTACAATGTGAAATGGACAATGCTTGTCTGCTGGCCACTACAAAAGCTCTCTTGTCTTGCAAGTTTACCCGTCCGGTTTCGTCTTACAATCTGAAATCAGCCATTCAGTACCTGTCGGCTGGTTAGTCTTATCGCGTAGAGAAGACACACAATATTCAGAAAGCTTTTCCATTATATTGAATGGCATTCTATAAGAGTTTTGAGAGAATGGCTGAATTCAAATTGTAAGACGAAACCGGACGGGTAAACTTGCAAGACAAGAACCATCGTCCTTACAATCTGAAATGCATAATGCTTGTCTGCTGGCCACTACAAAAGCTCTCGCCGTCCGTTTATTAGCACAAACAAACGGACGGCGAGAGCTTTTGTAGTGACTAGCAGACAAGCATTGTGCATTACACATTGTAAGAACGATGGTTCTTGTCTTGCAAGTTTACCCGTCCGGCTTCGTCTTACAATGTGAATTCACCCAATGGCATTGTACTGAAGCTATCGGACAATGGTGTGCGTCTATGATAAGACTAAACAGCCGATAGCCACTAGATAAGGGTCCATTCTCTCAAAATTCGTATCGAATGGTTAGTCTTATCGCATAGAGAAGACACACACAATTTTCAGAAAGCTTTTCCATTATATTGAATGAATTTTTTTGTTTAATTCGCATAATTATGCTATCTTCTGCTCATTTACGCAGTATGCAACTGCGCAATGATTTTTTCAATCTATGATGGCGTAACCAAGCAAAATATGGCGTAACAATGCAAAATAAACAAAAATTCCATTCAATACAATGGAAAAGCTTTCTGAATATTGTGCAAACAGGACCCATCTGTATTACATTAGTAGACCTATAGATCCGTTCGCACACTCATAGATCTGTCCATATTCCTCTTGATGTAGGCCTTCCAGTTCCCGGCTGTGCCCACTGGCGAACCTCCATTATAACTGTGTGCCCTACCGCAACATAAACGGTAGTGTCTCCCCCACATCTCGATCGAGAGCGACGACCAACAGCAAACAAGATTAAGTTGAAACACGGTGACTGCTCCTTTCGGCACAGCTAAACGAAAGAAACTACACCATACACCAGATATAAAGGCTTGATGTTGGATTGTATATACATTTTCACTGTTGAATATTACATTTCTATCCAAGCTACTACTTTTTTCGGCTGCCTGTCCCGAAATCTTATTCCGCTTTGGATTTATGCTAAAGTCCTGGTCATGGCAGCGTTCATTTTGAGCCCATAGCATTAGAGGGATAAATCTGTTTGAGCATCTACCTTTTCCATTGACGAAAAACTATGCTGTAGATAAGCATAGTGTCAACCGGTAATCAAGCATCAAGCCTGTTATTTGACCAAAAATAACATACCTAATAAAAACACGGGTTCGGGCTTGTTATCGAATACGAGAACTAATATAGGCAGAATAGGGACAGAAAATACGAAAATCGTATAAAATTTACTTTTTTCCTAGTAACCAGGTTGTTTTTAATTGAGCGGAAAGAGAGACTTTCTCGCAATTCTCATTTAAAATTATAATTATGACACATAAAACGAAAATTTGTGATTTTTTTTGTCAAAAAATCAGCTGTTCATTGTTGTTGTTGCATAGTATAACATAGTATTTCATATACGACTAGGATTTTTGGGGCGTTCATTCAAATTTTGTTGTGTTATAATACTCAAATACGCAATAACAAGGATTTCTGATAAACGAAGCGAGCATGAATCCCCCTAATGTGAATCTAAAAACAATAAGAATGATATGTATGGCTATTGCCCAATCCTTGATTCAATATGGTATTGCAATCTGGGGGTCAGCCCTCACTACCTACATTGAACCGTTACAAAACATACAAAACAAAATTATTAAAATCTGTTTAAAGAAGTCAAAATACTTCTGAACAACTCAAGCTTTTGAAATGTTCAATGTCAGGAATATTCGTCAACTATTTTTGTGTAGTGCTTTAAAATTTATGTATATAAATATGAACTTGTTTAACACTTACACAATTGCTTACCACACTAGAAGTCAAATTCATGTTCATGTTAACCACCAGATGACACAGATCTTCCTCTATGAGGCATCTTAGCATCTTAGGACCAAGACTTTTTAATTCCCTACCATCTGACACGAAAGTATCGTTGAACAACTCCAATTATAAGCGTCTCTTTAAACGACTTTGCCAACATCATAATGATTATTTTGAGTCAATTTTACAACTTCTTACGTAAGTAATTCCAATTCGACATGAACAGCATTCTTTTTTCGGTTTTTTTATTATCTATTTAATTTAAATATTAGTTTATATTTTTAAATCTGAAAATTTTTGTATTTTGTTTTTTGAATTCATATTTAATCCATTTTCCGTTTTTCCTATTTCTTTTAAACTTTAAATTTTGTTCTACAAATGTCACCGCGCTCGCGCACAAGTTTTTAAACTTATGCGAGCTGCGAGCTAATGAAATATTTAACATTTTATATTTTGTGAATTTCTGTAATAATGAATTTCAGCTGCAATAAATAATAATAAAAAAATAATAATTTTAAGAGATAAATCACCAATCTTTTTTCGCAACTGTATATTTGATTATGACACAAAACATTTGTTTGCCAGCGTCCTGATACTCGTATATGCTGGCAAATACAAACAAATGTCTTCCTAAATTGCTGAGGCGACAGTAATTTGTACAAGAAAGTTATGAATAAAATTGAATTATGCTATTAATTCTATTACCATAAATGCGTAGACAAAAGTATTTTATTAATCTCAATTTATTTTTGTACGATGTGATGATAAACCAGTACAAATCATGTACGAGTACATAGGAGCTTGTAGGTTTATTTGTGTGCGAAAATAATAATAATAATAAAAATGCCTCTGTAGGAGAAAGAAGCGATTATTTGAATGCATATATCAATCATAGACCCAGCTCAACATGATTTGAGTTGACACTATCACTGATTGAAAATTATAAACAGAAATGAAACTCTGCAATGTGAGTAGGGAAAATACGAAAAAAATATTTTATGTGAATTCTGTTTACTAGAACTTTGAATTTGTGCAGAATGAATGAATATCTTTTCTTCCTTATTAATATTTATTTCATATGAAATTTCTCTTAAAATAAGTCCATATTTCATATTTGATAAATTGAAAAAATTACTTCAGTATCCCTTTTTGAATAATATTAATAATATTTCTCAAAATTTTCAGAAACATTAAAAACCCACTTATCACAGACAATTGCCCAGATGGATATGTTTTGAAAATCTTAAATTCGCACGACTCACAAAAACAAGACTTTGTTGATGCACAATCACAACTGATGATTCACATGAGTAAATTGTTCAACTAAATCTCTTGTAAAGTAAATTATTTACATGCATATCATTCTTTTTATTTATTTTTTTAGGACAACAAGGTATACTTTGCCCGAAACCAGTAAAAAATGTTTACGGAAAATTCTATTCTATTGAAATCCTGAATGGTCAAAAACATATTGTTCGCCTATTGGAATTCATTCCTGGAGAAATATTCCACGAAGTGCCCCATACAAAAAATATATTTTATCAGGCCGGTGAATATATTGCAAAATTCGATACTGCATTGAAGGTAATTAAACATTTTTATTTAATTAAAATCTATTGTACTCGTAGCACAGCCGAATAAGTACACAGATAGTTCACGTAGTACAAATAAACGGCACCAAAAATTTACATTATTTCAAGCGAACGAAGAGAAGCTACACGTTGCCTTGCAATTCGTACCTCCATGCGAAGAGAGCTCATTTGTTCTCTTCAACAATCTATGTGTATTCCGCGTGGTGCCGCGAGTATGCCACGTAGTGCTATGTAGTCCCATGTAGGTCCATGCATGCCGGAAAGATATTTTTAGCTACATTGCGGCAACGTTGATTGAGAGAACGATATACAAATTTAGTAATCCTCTCAATTGTAAACAACTGCCGTTGTCATGGAGTACGCGTTGTAGATGCGAAGGTATTCATAGGTTTGTAATTATGTGCGTATCTATTGCATTCTTATGATTGGCAAAGCAAGCAAAAATGTATTTCTTATTTGTTGATGAATTAGAAGGACGATGGAGAATTCACATTATAAAGAGGGATATCATTTTTCATGAAATTTTAAATGGATTTTTCTTTTCATGTGATTTTTTAATCGAATTTTCAAGTACAGTCTTGACTCGATCATCCGGATTAATTATTGGAAGGGGAAATCCGGACCAAGACCAAAAATCCGGATAAGTACAATCATTTTTTTTTCTGTAGAAAAACCGCCGAAACAAATTAAAAAGAGGATAAATAATAATGTATTTTTAAAAGTAGTCACCGTGTTCTTGCTCAAACTGCCCCATAAGTAAGTACGAGACCAAATCTGCCATTACACCTTGAACATCATAAATATCCGGAGTGTAAAGTCAACATTTCCTGCCAAAATCCGGACTATAACTATATATATAACTATAACTTTTAATGATCCGGATTAAAGGTGATCCGGGTTACCGAGTCAAGACTGTATCGCGAAAAGGAAAAAAGAAATTCTCACATTTGATGAGTGTATTGCGTTTTCAAATTTCATAGTGATTCTTAACCCTGGAATCGACTACGCACCATCACATTTATCCCGTTTCGATGAAATTGTTCATGATTTCGATCTGATTTTTCGTACGGTACTTACCGTGCCGATGTACTTACTTTCCGGGTACACTGCGGCTAGTCGAAGTAAGCAGGATAATTTTTTTTATTAGGTAGCTAATTAACGATAAGTCTGTGTCCATATAATTACAATACGTAACGGGTATTTTTCTATTTCAAATAAAATTACAAAAAATATTGACTAGGAAAAGGGCTCAAAATTGTTCCTCATTTTAGAATGATAATGATGTATTTCGCACTCATATAAGGATCGCCTATCTTCTTCTCTGTACCGTAACCCCTTGTGGGCATGGTGCCTTTACTCAGCCGTTTATAGGCTATTTCGAGTCAACGTTACATTGCATATAGAGGAGTGTATATCATGTTGCAAGCACTATATATTTCCTAGACCACGCCGAGATCGCCTATACAATGCAGTTAATTTCATACATATAATTAAATTAATCAAGGGAACTCCGGGAGAAGAAATTCCTAAATTTATATAGGCGAAATGAAATAAAACCCCTGTTGGGACCGCGAAATGGGTCGCTCTGCCTCTAGTATATAAAAGAGCTCCTCATTCATTAAACCCAGCTTTTTATTAAGTCTAGAATATACATTTTATGATTCGAATACATGTTTTGAATTTTTATTTATTACATTTTAAAATGAAATGTATATTATATCTCCTTCCGAAAAACACTGAGTTGAGAAAAATTTATTTGTAAATCGATTTACTTACAAAATTATTCAAAATCGACGTTTTCCGTTCTAAACAAATTAATAATTGAAAATTCGTCAAATTTTGTGAATATTTTACGAAACGGTGATTTGTATGAGGCGCCTAAGTTGAGCATCATCTATTCGACGAAGCATGACCTTTCCGTACTCAAAGTACTCAACGACGATTCCTTCCTTTATTGGAAGAAGAGTTTTAGGGGGCAGAAAACGACATGAGGCTTAATTTTTCAAATCTTCCTCACATTTTTCCATATTATATTTATGAGCATTCCGTGAAGTCTTGTTTTATTTTTAGGGTCTCATCCGCAGAAAACCCTCCCAATTCCTTAATCCAATTTAATTTCTGGATTAAATAAAGCGGCAGCAGATCCCGACATTCTAAAAAGCCTATAATTTTCGGCCCATTACAGTGATTTGGACTTGAGTTTTGTACATAAGATGGCCAACGACAGGTTTAATGAAACCGCGGTGATCACATTTATATTATATATTAGAGAGTTTTAGCAAGCCGCAAAAATGGTTTTGGTGTAGGTACGATTCGGCATAGGTATTGAAATAGGTGCGATGATAAAATTATGAATTGTCATTGCATCGAGTTTTTCTGCTTTAAATTAAGCAAAACACTCCTTTCACAGTATCCTAGGATACGTCGCCCAAAAATTATCGCAATTTTTATTTAACGTTTTAGCATTTTACGG
Organism: Microchrysa polita; assembly: GCA_949715475.1. Taxonomy (NCBI): domain Eukaryota; kingdom Metazoa; phylum Arthropoda; class Insecta; order Diptera; family Stratiomyidae; genus Microchrysa; species Microchrysa polita. Next base: position 17,990,479 of record OX454415.1, read on the forward strand.
CTTGTTAAAACTCTTTATTAATGAATTCAAAATACTCTACATGACTTTGCCTATAATTTTTATTTGGATGGACTTCAACTTCTATGTCTGCCTCAGCGAGTACAAAATTTATACAAAAGGAAAATCATGAAACTTTCATATAATAAAATGAAAAACATGAAACTAATGATTTTCATTTTATTTTTAGTTTAATATCAATTTTGTACTCGCTGAGGATGACACGAAAGGCAAAATCCACCCAAATTATAATTTATAAGCAAAGTCATTTAAGGTGTTTTGAATTAATTTTTAAATAAATCTATATTTGTAACTTAATACTAAAATACAAAGCGTTTTGAAATGATAGTTGAAATGGGGCAGTTCTGAGAACATATTCATTTTGATTAATTGAACGTCATTCCCAATCCACAATGCGTTTTTAGATGACGACAGAGAAATTTATGTTTTGCTAATTCATTATGAGAAATACATTCAGACAAATGCTCATCATTCCACTCGGTGCATCCATGTGCGTTTGAGCTTGTTTTTCATTACAAAACGTAATGTTTTCATGCTTTATCTGCCTTCTATTCCCAGCACAGTTTTACTCAAATAGCAATAATAGATTTATGACGAAAATAGAAAAAAAAATTTCAAAACGTGCACTGCATATCCATGGAAACTTCTAAAAACTAAATAAGAAGAAGCAAAAAGGGGAAAAAAATATATAAAAAAATGACTGAAGTTTGTAGGTTTCATTTGGCCCACCCTATACATACAACCTACCCCGTTTGATATTTGATATCAACACTACTAAATGTATTTTCAAATTAAGAATTCACATTCTTTAATATTTTTAAATATGTACATCGAAGCGATATTTTAAAACATATATACGAGTATATGCGAACAGAGTGTTAAATAACAAAGAAATAATAATAATTTAGTCTAAAGGTTGTTGCACTGCAAATGCCGCGATAACTCAATGGCCTTGCATTACTGCACTCAACGACAACTAAACCTTAACCACGGAGATCAACAATTCGTGAAAATATAAATGGCATCCGTTTAAATATAAAAATAAATACTGCAATGCTTTGTAATTTCTTGTCCTATTTTATATTATTAATCAGTAAGTCCGTTTTGTATTATCACAGAGAGCATGTATTTAATAAATGACTCGAATTTGATAAAACTCAATGAAGCGCGACAAAAAAATCGAATATCCAAGGGAAAACTGAATTGGCGGAAGACACCTCTTTTAAAGAAACACAATATTTAGGGTGTATGCATGTTCATTATGTATGTATAGAAATACGAGACAATTGTCTATTTCTTCTATCTGTACATCTTCGAAATTTGTTAACACAAAATTATAATCTGAGAATTTTACAAAACACAAACACTCCAACGCCGAGAAAATTCGCTGTAAAATGACAGTTTTCCCAATTTGATCTTCATTTCATATTTCATCTTCTAATCGATCTTATATCTTATTTATTTCATCAATCAATGAGTGTCTAATTAATACAAAGTGTCGCATACATTCATCCAATTATTTATTTCCAAATCCAAATATGCATCTTATTTTTCGCGGCTAGGGTATTGTAAATCATACAATATCATTCATGAACCCATATATGGCATAGACACGCCCTAGCGCAGGAGATGCAAAAGTGCGAATCAAGAAATAAAAGAAATCGGGATGATACGCTGACGCTCTCATATCATTATGTTAACCAATGGTAAATTGTGTGAACATAAATTGAAGACAAAATATAAAGGAGAATTCATATTTGGGAATAAGTATGTATATGGGATAACATAATATAAATTGATGAGTGAGAATTTATAGAAAAGACAAAAGTTTTATTTTTTTTTGCATGTCTATACAACTGCATTAAAGTTTTTTATATGATTCCTTATATTATGAGACTTTGTGGCAAACGCTGTCACACTTTCATCACAAAATATGTACATGACATACACTGTAAAAACAAGGTTGAATTTTACATCGAAAACTCGTTGAATTTTACACTTTTTTTCTCGCAAAATTTCAGTAAACGTTTATTTTTAAACAAAATTTCTAATAAACCCACAAAATAGTGTAATATTACACAGATTTTTTAATATTACTCTATTTTGGTGTAATTTTACACCACATTTGATGTGAAGATGTGTCATTACTCTATTTTTGTGTAACTTTACATTTTCAGAGTATATTAACCAATTGGAAGTTGTGATTTTCATGTAATATTACGATTTTGGTATAAAAATTAAACCTGCATTGGTGTAAAACTGAGTGTGTTCTGCATTATTACATTTTTCTGTATCTCACAAGTCCAAGTGGCTTGTTCTGTGTGTTGTTTGCTTAGCAAAGTCACAGCAAATTTATGTAAGAAACAAAGTTCGCTGCATTACAATCGGATAGACAACTCAGTTTCTTCAAAACTTCAATTAATTTGTTTGGTACCCCCCAAAACCAATAAATTTATTCTTATGTACACATCTTAATTTTCTCTAACTTCTGCCAAGGTGATGTATCGTACACGTACATATTTTTTAAATCGTTGCGAAATTTGAATGTCGCATAATAATTAAAAATAATCCAATTAAATATTCCTTTTGTTATGTACACATATGTATCTTCAGACATATTATAAGTACGTATTTCATGAAACTTGCAACCAAGCAATAAAATCAGTATATCAATTGTATAGTAATCATTGCAATCTTCAATGAACATCATTTCAACATCAAAAACATTTTCATTCATATGCAGATTCGTCGATTTTCATCCAGTCAAAAAATGTCCAATTGCTAGCAAACGTCTTATTATTATGATTCTTACATACGTTTATTGCCTGTGCTATTTGTATTGTCTTCTCTCTCATAATTAAAACGTCCACGCGCGTCCACACATTAAACTATCGCCAATCGGACAACCGCGGCCAACGTGTACATACTGTTTCCGTAGCAACGCGAATAAACAAAATGTGATACGCACATAAACAAAAGGAGCTACGTGAGAGCGACGCGAAATAGAATGACATATAAGAGACGAAAATACTCTCTACTCAAGAGAAGACTTTATTTCTGGCGAAATCGTTTCTCTTTGGACGCATGATGCGTCCAACTTGAAATTTTACTTGGGACAAGTGCTTATATGGAGTTGGCATCTCTGTCTAGTTAATTGGCTGTGCTCGTAGTCTGGTTGGTGTAGTGATTAGTGCGCTCACCTTCTTATGAATTGGATGTCACACATCTGTGGCCTTGGTCCAATGTTGAATTACGTGTGTGTCCTAGCGGGTTGTTAATAAAATAACCGATTTGTTGAAAGAGGAACTTTTCTTTATTGAGGACTGATACGAAGTAATTCGAATACAAATGAGGACTGCCCTAAACTAAAACATGTTCGTCTTCTTATACTAAATTAATGTTGATCCTGCATCTGCAATGATGATGCACATGTGCTTATACGTTCGACTTCGATGTGATGTTTATGTTGTAATGCGAATCAGATGTGTTTATGTTACGATGAGGTTGATGCATCCTGATTGTGTTGAGCGAATGTGTTTATGTGAGGATGGGTTTGATGCATCCTGTTTATGTTGAGCGAATGTGTTTATGTGAAGATGGGTTTGACGCAACCATACTTATGCAGCTGGTGAGTCAAGTTGGGATGGCTGATGGGGTTGTCGTAGCGGTGACGTAACTCGCCCCTCCTTAGGTTTCGACTCCTGGCGAAACTCTGCTAATGGTAGGTTTATGGGTAACACGTCCTCTTGAGGTGGTATAATTTCAGGTGATTCAATTGCATATAATTCGGCTTCTCGTTTCGTTATGTTAATGTTAATCTTATTATTTCTTATTCTATAATACATATGCTTGAAAATTAAAATTATTACAATTAGTATTACAATGGTGAGAAATGAGTAATTTATCCATGATTGTTTTTCATATTTATCTTCAAATGTTTCTAAATCCTGAAGTGTTGTAAAATTTTGTTGTTTCCATTCTATATCTTCCAAAGTTAACTTTTTTATTACGGTATAGTTTTTTATTTTATTAATATTTGGTAATACTATATGGGCAAAATATGGAATTTTCAAATTTCTGTATGTTTTTTCTTGGATAGTTATTTGACAATTATCAAATTTAATAAGTACATTATGACTTACAATATTTGTTACATTATTTTTTTCTTCATTACAATTATGTTGAATTCTAGTATTTTTAGCGTTTTTTATTACAATTATGGCTTCAGTTATTTTTTTAACAGTAAAATTTGAGTTCATTTCATATTTACAATTTTGTATTTCTGTTTGAAGTAAATTTTTTATACATTCTTCTTTTATTTCAATTAAATCATTTAAAGTATCTGATGGATAATACAATGTTTTATTATATTCTAATATTTCATTTACATTTGTTACAATTTGTAAATTTTTGTCTTTATTTGGAATTGGTTCCATAGTATATTTTTGGTATTTATTTTTAACATATTGAGGTATTCCAATTACAATTAGTATATAGTTTTCTTTAAATGCAACTGCGGTTGTTATTTTTGGGTACTTATCTATAGTTATTTTAAATATATCGCTTTCTTCATCTTCGATTAAATAACGATTTAATGTTCCAATTTTTGAATTTAATATTATTTCTTTGATTTTTTCAATTTGCTCGTTAAAGTGATTTATATCTGAAAGAATTTTTACTTTTTGTTCAAATGCAGAATAATTACGTTTAATTTCATTGTTGTCTTTACGTATTTCATTTACTTTTATTTTCAATTCATTTTGGTTTTTATTAAATTTTTGTGTTAAAATTTTCATTTGATTGTCAAAATTAGTGTTGAATTTCAAAAGTTTATCCTGGTTTTCTCTCAAAACTTTCTGATTTTTATCAAGGTTGGCAAAATGTGCTTCGATACGTGAGGCATCCTGATCGTCCATAACTCCACCTATCCAACTCAACAATCGTCCATAACCATTAATTAAACCACGTTTTTGTCTAATGTTTTTCGTTTTCTTACAGTCAGTCTTTAGTCCTAGTGTTTCACATAGTTCTGGAGAGTTTACAGGTGTATATGGGTTATTTTGGGTTCTGCTCAGTTTTGCTAATTTGCCATACAAGTTTGGTTTAGTTTTGCTTATTCCAGGTAACCATAATGAATGAATTTCATGTTCTAAATGAGTTAGTTCATGGGCAATATCAGTTAAGTCATAATTAAGAGAATGCAAAATTTCAACGTTTCCTTCTATCTTTTTGAAACTTTCTTCGTAAAGCGTCAAGTTTATTGTGTGAATTATGTGGGTGTAGTGATCTATTAATTGTACCTTTTCTTTTTGTACCAATATGTAACCGTTTCCGTCCGCAATGTTGGTCATCTCTATTACCTGAGTTGACGAGACTGGTATCAGTATCAGTAGAAGAATTATGATTGCTGGAACGAAAGGGAGTTATTAACTCTGAATTTTGAAATTTTCTTTTGGCTAAATGTTGATTTTTGTGAAATTTTCTTGTATCATTACTTCTAATGAATTTATTCCTTGGATCTAATTTGGTTTTAGGGTTAGCATTAACGAAATTTTTATTTATATCTCTTTCTAGTCTATTTTTATTTAAATTTTTAATACTGTTTTCTTTGTTTTTAATAAGTGTTTCATATATTTTTGGATTGTTACCTAAACCATGATGTACGTCAATTGGTCTTTCATTCGTGCTTGAATGGATAGTTCTATTGTATAAATGTAAAATTTCTGTCAAAGGGTTTTCATGAAATAAGGTTTCTTTCTGCTTTTGTCTTGCGTTAAATATTCTAAGATTTTCGGCTAAAGTATTATGAAAACGTTCCACATCTGCGTTTCCAGTGTGGTAGTTAGCAGTAGTAAAGTGTATTTGGATTTCTTCTTGTAGAAAATAGTTTTTAATTATTTCTGTTTTAAATGCTGTTTCGTTATCGAGTATTATTTTCTTTGGTTTTCCCATTATGTTCAATATGTTTTTGATTCCATTTAGTATATCTACCCAATTTCTCGATTTAATTTTATCTAATGCTGCATATTTGGAGAATTTATCGATACAAGTTAAATAAAGATCAGTTTTTGTTTTATACCAAACATCCATATGATATATTTCCTGTTGTTTTCGAGGTGTTTCAGTAAGTTTGAATGGTTCTTTTATAGGTTTCCTATCGTATTTGGAGCATAGACATAAATGACAATTATTAATAAGTTTAGCTATTTCGTCTTTGATATGAGGATAGAAGTATTTTGTTTTTATTTCAGAGTATATTTTATTAATTCCTGCATGATTCATTTTAACATGTACTTTCAAAATTATTTCTTTTATTTCTTCATCTGAAGCATTCATAAGCCTGTAGTTTGTTTTTATATAAATTATATTTTTGTTATCTCTTTTCCATTTAATGTATTCCTGTTGGAAATTTCTGAAAATTGTATCATCTGTAAACATTATTCCTACTTTACCAAATTTAGGTGAATGTTTCATAAGTATTTTCCTGTATTCTTCTTCACAAGGGTTCTTTAATTGACAGATAATTGTTTTAGCTTTTTTATATGTTTCTGTTGTGACTTTATCAATTTTACCTTTTTTAACTATAATTTGGTGTCTGAACAAATTGAGTGGTCCTTCGGAAATTTGCATGTAATGAGTATCATCTTCTTGTGCACTATGAATTGTAGCTAAATTGGATTGATTAACTGAGTTGTTTACGTATATTTCAACACGTGATAATGCATCTGCGACTACGTTTTCTTTACCTTTAATGTACTGTACATCGAAATTGAATTCTTCAAGTTTAACTTTCCATCTTTGAAGCTTAGAATTGGGTTCTTTGACTGAACTTAACCATTGTAATGGTCTGTGGTCTGTTTTAATCGTAAAACGTCTACCGTAAAGGTATGGTCTAAAATACTTAGTTGACCAAACGATTGCAAGAAGTTCTTTCTCGATCGTTGAATATTGGATTTCATGTTCGTTGAGAGTTCTGGATGCGAAACTAATTGGGTGTCCTTCTTGTGAGAGAACGGCTCCAATAGCGAAATTGGATGCATCGGTTGTCAATGTAAAATGTTTATTATAATCGGGATATTTTAATACTGGTTCAGTTGAAATAAGTAATTTTAATTTTTCAAAAGATTCCACAAAATCTGCGTCATTTGAGTTTATTTTTGAGCCCTTTTTGAGTCTTAATGTAAGTGGTTTTGCAATTGCAGCGAAATCCTTAATGAATTTCCTATAATATCCGGCAAGGCCTAAAAATGATTTTATTTCTTTACTTGTTCGGGGTAATGGAAATTTAGTTATTGCTGAAATTTTCTCTGGGTTTGGTTTAATACCTTTTGTTGTCACAATATGACCTAAAAATTCAGTTTCTTTACGCAAAAATTCACATTTATCTTGTTGTATTTTCAAATTTGCTTTTCTGAGACATTCGAAAATAGTTTTAATTGATTTTATGTGTTCAACTAGGGATGTAGAAAAAATTACTATGTCATCTAAATACACGAGACAAATTTTACCAATGTGATCCTTCAATACTCCATTAATCATTCTCTGGAATGTGGAAGGTGCATTTTTAAGACCAAATGGCATTCGAAGAAATTCGTAATGTCCATTGTTTGTTGAGAATGCTGTTTTTTCAATATCAGCAGGGTCCATTTCAATTTGATGGAAACCTCTAGCAAGATCAATAGTTGTGAAATATTGACTCTGACCAAGTTTCCCTAAAATATCATCAATACATGGAATTGGGTATTTGTCGTCAATTGTATTTTCATTGACTTTCCTATAATCAATAACAATGCGCCATTTTTTATTACCAGAAGCATCTGCTTTCTTTGGTACTATCCAAATGGGACTTGAGTATGGTGAACTTGAATTTCGTATTATACCCTGTAATAGTAATTCTTTAATTTGTTTTTCAACTTCTTTTTCATGACATTGAGGATAACGGTATGTGCGAGTATAAATAGGTTTATCAGTTGTCATTTTAATTTTATGTTTCACTTCACTTGTAAAACTTAAATTGGAATCAGGTTGATAAAAGACATCATTATGTTCCTTAATGAGTTTATCTAGCATCTCCTTTTCTTCCATATTTAAATGATTATCTCTTCTAGTAATCATTTTTCCCTGAGATTTTTCCATTTCTAGTTTTTCTAGAGATTGTTCCATTACTGTATTATAGTTTTCTGATTCTTCGTCAGTTTTATTTTTATATAGTTTATTCACTTTTTTATTAAGTGTAATAGTAGATTTATTATAATTTATGATGGCTTCGTTAGGGATCAAATTGTCATTCCCGATAAGTCCATCAAAATTATCATGAAACTTTGTAACTAGAAACTTCATTTTATTTGGTGAATTAAATTCACTTAGAGGGGGAATAATTGCTTGTTGAGCAATAGGGACTATGCCACTAATTGATTTTAATAAAATTGGTTGATTTAAGTCAAAAATTTTGTCAGGACTACAAATTCCAGGATTTAATATAGAATGAGTGGCTCCAGTATCCACGAGTAAGCGGATGAAACCAAGTCTTGTACGAATTTTTACATATGGCAATTGTAATGAGTTTCCGAGGCTTCTAGCTGAAAATTTTCGGCTAAGTCCTCTTGTAGGTTATTATTCCGATACTGATCAGAATTATCGACCTCCATAGGTTCCTGATTTGTGTGGGAATAATGGGGCATTTGGAAGGTTCTTCTAGTTTGTTGTGAAGTTCCAAAATTGTTGTATTGATTAAACCTGTTGTCTTGGTTAAAACGTTGTTGAGTACTTCTAACATGGTTATGCATGGATTCGGGTTTTCGGTAATAATTATTTCTGGGTACGAAGTTATGCTGAACTGGACGAGGGGGTTGAACGTTATAATATTGTTTTTGATGTTCATGTCCGTCATGTCTGTCTTGTCTGAAATTGTTATTTTTTCCTAAATAGTTTCTCTTATGAGGATTACTGGTATAATTTGTATAATTGCCTTCCTGAACCAATCTGAAAGCTTCTTCAAGAGAACCAGGATTTCGAGAGTATAACATAGATCTGACCGGTTCGGGGGTTTTGCCCTTAAAAATTTCCAACGCGGCACTCAAATTATGTTCGATATGATCGGTAAACGGTAAATTTCTAGTTTCTAATTCAACTTTGGTTTTTGTATTTAATGTTTTTAAATTGTATTGTATTTTTTCATAAAATTCCGCAATTGTGCCTGTACATTTAAGTGCTCTTAAATCATCATATAATTTCATACTATTTTTATGTGAACAAAAATTATTCATTAATAGGAGTTTAGTCTGGGACCAATTAGTTACATTATTGTGAATTTCTACTAGTTGTCTTGCTTTACCTTTTAGCCTTGAATAAATGGCCTCCATGATTATTAGTTGGCTATCGTTATTGTACCTCCTTACATGTGGTATAATGCGATCCACTTTGGTTATGAAACTGTTGATGTCTTCTCTTCCATCAAATTCGGGGATGCTTGCGACATATTTCAGGGGATCCACGTTTAATGCGAGATTTTCGTCCTCTCTTGGTAGTTCTGGTAAGTCTCCTTCCAACATTTTGGCTTTTTATTTGTTTAAATCACAATCACTTAATTTATGATGTTATGATTTTATTAACTCTTTTAGGATTACCGCTGGTGGGGTCCTTTGGAGTTTGTATTATTACTCTCTTATTGGATTACCACTGGTGGGGTCCAACAGAGTTGATTTGTATTAATGTATCTAAAAGGATTACCACTGGTGGGGTCCTTGAAAGATTTTATTTTTTTAATGTTTTTTTTAATTTTACTAGCACAAATTTTCCACTAGTTACACTAATCGAAACTCTATTTCCACTTTCTGGAACATAGATTTTGTTCGAAGAACCGACTGCGCCAATTACGTGTGTGTCCTAGCGGGTTGTTAATAAAATAACCGATTTGTTGAAAGAGGAACTTTTCTTTATTGAGGACTGATACGAAGTAATTCGAATACAAATGAGGACTGCCCTAAACTAAAACATGTTCGTCTTCTTATACTAAATTAATGTTGATCCTGCATCTGCAATGATGATGCACATGTGCTTATACGTTCGACTTCGATGTGATGTTTATGTTGTAATGCGAATCAGATGTGTTTATGTTACGATGAGGTTGATGCATCCTGATTGTGTTGAGCGAATGTGTTTATGTGAGGATGGGTTTGATGCATCCTGTTTATGTTGAGCGAATGTGTTTATGTGAAGATGGGTTTGACGCAACCATACTTATGCAGCTGGTGAGTCAAGTTGGGATGGCTGATGGGGTTGTCGTAGCGGTGACGTAACTGTTGGACTGACGAGCCAGTTATTTATTTTTATTGTTCTCAAATAACATATTAACAAGATTCTCTTTTCAGGGTTTCAAGCACGACGCCTACGATAATCACAAAACTCTATGGATGCTGGAATCCATGCCGCGACTAAAGGAGTTCCTGTACGTTATCAAAGATCCAGCTCGTGCCGAAATGGTTGAGCATGTAATTGAGGCCTTCGACACAAACGTTTTATCCAAAATGGACCTGTGGACCAAAGGAATTATTCATGGCGATTTCAATGAACAGAATATTATTGTAAACAAACCAAAGGGCCGAAACGAATATGTAATTTCGGGAATTTTGGATTTTGGCGATACCAGCTACTCACCGCTCGTCTTTGAATTAGCCATTGCTATGACTTATATGATCCTACAAGGCAAAGAACTTTCTGTGGGTGGTCTAGTTTTGGCTGGTTATAATTCCGTTCGTATTGTTCCCGAATCGGAAAAGGACATTTTAATGTATTGTGTTGCTGCTCGGTTGTGTCAAAGTGTAGTTTTGGGAGCCTATTCGCATTCACTGGATCCGGATAATGAATATTTGTTGGTCACACAAAAAGTAGGTTGGGAGCTTTTGGAGAAAATTTGGTCTGATATTGATGGTGCCAATGAGATTTGGAAGAATACGGCCGATGATTATTTGAAACAGAGCATTAAATAAGTGGAAAGTTTATCTCGTAGTATTGTTGTTCTTGTATTATTATTGTCATTTGATAAAATGTTATGTCATCGCGAATAAGGACTATCTGATTATATGATATTCACTGAATATAAAATTGTAATGTGTATTCTTTTTAATAATCGATGTTTTATTTTATAGGTTCAATTATACAAAACTTGGAATATTTTATCAAAGTCTGTTTTGTCAAATTTTATGGAAAGTCTGAATGTACAGGACTATTTCCCAATTTATTGATACATAAAAGAATTAGATTTTTTTCAAATTGAAGAAGTTTCTGCCAAAAAATTAACAGTTGATTCGATTTATTGAAAATCAAAGAATTAGATTTTTCCTTATATTACAGTATTTTTAATATTTCGGCACACCTATTCGATTAGGAACTGAAGAAGGAGAAGGTTGCTCCTGAAACGAACCTATACCGAAACAATAAAAATATTTAAATCAATCGAAACTTTTTCAATTTGTTGCTTTTTGGGGGATATCATATATTTTTGTAGCCGATGGTACCTCAAATATCGCTTAAATCATGAAAAAGTTAATGTCAAATATTCAACGTTAATTTAACGTTAAATTAAATTTGTTTTAACATTCAATGGACATTTTCCATACACCCACCGAGGAAAATGTCCTTCTGAGCACAATAACCCACAAAGATTGAAATTACTTTTATAGGTCTTATGGGAAACTTCTCACAGCAAAACATGTGTACCGAAAATATACATGGCCTATATGTGGCCTATCGGGAACCAAATGGACATTTGATTCTCACTATAATATACGAGAGGATCACATCTATTTTACTTTAGCCATAAGTATGGCGAACAACTTTCTCAGAAGCCTATTTGGGGCGAACAGCCACAACACAAATTGACTGTTTTATTAGATCGAGTACAGGGCAAAATAGCAGAAATTAAAAAAAAATCAAAAATGTGTCCAATATAGAACAACTCGTATCCAACTTCATGTTCAAGAGGGATGATCAAAACGGTCGTTTGGAGAACATAAATAAAACGTATGTCAAATGAAAGCTAATAACGAGTAGAATAATTTTTGCTCCAGCGATATTTAGCTTAACAATGGGAAATAAAATAGATTTTTAAAGTTAAAAATTTTTTCAATTACTTACAAACATTGTAAATGGTATTTTAGAACATTAGGCTATAAGCTCTCGAAAGATAAATTTCTACTTACTTTTATCGACACATACGTTACCATCTAAAATAATAATTTTGAAAACACAAAAAGTTCTCCAGAGAACGAATAGCAGAAGAAGCCCATATTTGGGCATATTTAGACAGATGGAATTAGCAATATAACTCTTTAAAAAATGAAATGAAATGTAAAGTCATAAAATCTTGTGGAAAATCAAGTCTAGCTTTATTCTTTCAAAAGTTATAAGGCAATAAAAATCTTAATAAGGACGAACAAAAGTCGTCCTTTCTCAGGAACCATGGTTCTGTCATACTAACGTCACCCTCAAAAATTTGTTATTCTAAGAAAAATTTCATGGAACTGTAATAGAAGCCCCACCCCTTTTTTTATTTATGGTCCAAACTTCACCAAATCTCATACCATTGAGTTTCTGATCGACCAATTCGTACAATCGGGTCATGGACTGCCATTGAAGCCCCAGACGCAACAGCAGGTAGTGGATATGGTAGCCTGGATGCCAGGTGAGCCCTTTTCATATCATCCAAAAATTTTCCGGACCGAACAGGGACATTGATCTAGCTGACGGCTAGCTCCTCGCCACTTTGCAAACTTCATTGTGCACAGAGCGGTAAGCCCAAACGGTCAGTGGCGTAGATAGCTTTTCGGTGAGGGTGGGATCATTTTGCAGGATTACTTTTACGTTTATCAAATGCTGAATTTTAGAATAACAATTTCTGTATTTATTACACTTCAAATTAGCAGTTTTTTTTTACTAAGTTTTGGTGCAAAATAGATAACAATTTTGCCATACGAAGAAATACGAATTTCTGAAAATATTGCATCGATAATTTTGACTTTTTACTACGGTGTGTGAATCGACAGTATTCTAATTTTCGTACAAATTTTCGTAACTGTGATTGGAGCATCAGAGCTTTAAGTGGGTTAGATCAGTGGCTCCCAAACTTTTCTGGCCGGAACATCTCAAAACAGGGATTAAAATAAATCATACAGTTATATGTCCAGAAAAGGGAAATTATGAAGGCGAGAGCTCCTTGAGTATGTGGATAAAGTACAGCTTTTGTGTTTAAATCGAAATTTTCTGATAACTCAGAAATTCGTGAGTAGATATTTCCAAAATTGTCAAACTTTTAGGACACCGTATATATATTATCTATAAATTTCGAGGCCCTAGTTATTAGCCAATTGTTAAAAGCATACCAAAAAATGTGAGTAGAACTTTGGACTGTTAAACGTTAATAAGTTTTAATGTAGTAAAACGACAAAATTGGTTTAAACCGCCAAATCCAAAATTGAATAGATTGTTTTTAAAATTTTATTGATTTATTGATTTTGCTTTTGAAAATGTTTATTATAAATTTTAATTATTTACAATAAACTTTTTATATGTTCGGGTGCATTTCGACTAAAAACCGTCATCCTCAGCGAGTACATTTAAACTAAATTTACTAAAATCTTAAATTTACCTTTTCAATAATTCAAAAACCAAAAAACCAGACTCTACTTTTAAAATATTAAAAAGAATATTAAAACTCGAATAGAATTTATGTACGAATATGCAGAAAATTATTTTATAAAACATTATAATAAAACTAAATTGAAAAAAATTATTTAATGCAATTGAAAAGTGATGATCGTATCGGTGCATGTACAGTGGATCCTCGGTTAACGAACACAACGCGTTCCAGGATCATATTCGTTATGAGAAACGTTCGTTAAGCGAAACCTTCAATTATCCAACATACAATGGTTCTTTTCCGATCGGAACACTACACGCTATTGTTTTTATTTATTGATAAAAGCGTCCAATTCTTGTAAAATGGAGATTTGTCTAAAAATTACACAAGTTTTACACTAAAATCTCAATTTTCACATTTCGTTATCCGGGATTTCGTTCGGTAAGCGAAACATTTCCTATCAAAAAATTTCGTTCGTTATACGAAATGTTCGCTAAGGGTCCACTGTATATACTTTCGTATGCATCTAGCTTCGCTGGCTGGTTCACCTGCTTTTTCAATTTTACATTGTCGAGGCTCAATTGAGTGTGGTCGTTTTCCGCGGCACGAAGAGCAACTATGTCGAGAAACGGCGATTATTATTAGCGTCACTGCTTTTTACGACTGCTAGGATGTTATCTACATTAAATGACTGGGGAATCGAATAATAATACATAAAATGGCCGAGAAAAATTATGGAACCGTTTTCGGATTGTACCTTAGGGAATTCCCCAGCATTTGCCACATATTCCACGGCAGCAAGTATGCGTTTTCATTGGGAAAATCGCAGCAGACCTTTACATAGTTTTACATAGTTTTTCGAGCAGCACTTCTAGATTACTTCATTAGGGCTTGCCTGTGCGAAGCTCCATTTCCAATGTGAAAAAGTAGAACGTAAAGTCCTGTGCCTGTGCTGTAGTCTTTTAATTCTATCGGTACGCTACTATTATACAATTGAAAATTAAGGAAGTGCTAAATTTTATATTGAAGTTCTGAAAATGGTTTCATGTTTTTATGAAACACTACATACGTTGAATTATTCCAACAAGAAGTTTACTTTTGCTTTGTTTTACGTACCTAGGGTATTAATAAAAAATGTGCGACCGAGGGGGGGGGGGATTGATCCCCTTGATCCCCTCTATCTACGCCACTGCAAACGGTATTATTGTTGGATTCCTATTCGTGTTCTCAACCGCACTTAACAAGCAGCTTTGATATTAAAGTCTTATAACAGTGTAACCTTTCTGTAGTTAGACTATGAATCATCATCTTGGAAAGCATCTTTATAGGACAAAATATTGATCAATATTATCATCTAAAACATAAAGCACATTATCAAAAATGGAATTGTACTTCTATCTAGGTAAATACAGTCGAACTTCTCTATAACGAAACGCCAAGGGATCGGCTATCCCTGAGAACTTGTCTTTCCATGAATTATTAAATTGCTATTGATACCATCATCAATCCATTTTTCTAGGTGGAACGCACGGACGGCTAAGCTTAACCTTTAATACATTGTGCTCTAAAATATATCCACAATGTAAGCGCGAAAACTCCGAATTTTAACTAGCAATTTTCATTCCTTCTAAATAACCTTTTCGGCTGTTTTGACAGAACAAAAAAAGTGCCCAATCGTCTTACACGAACAATTTTTTTTTAATTTTCACAAATAAACATTACTACGAAAGACATGACGCTGATTCATAGTTATTGGAGCCTTCACGGGAATCTCTGTGAAGGCTCCAATAAATTAAAGATGAAAATATCTGAAAATACTAAGTTGGAACCCGGAAATTAAAAAAATTGTAAAGAAATTCGCTGAATATTGAATTCTCCAGAAAATTTAATGAAAATACAGATTTAATGAAATAAATTTGTCATATACAAGTTCGTTATAGAGAAGTTTTACTGTACATAAAATGAGAATGAGTTTGGCAGAAACGCGGGACTTACAGGACACTTTGAATGTTTTTCAGGACAATTTCGGAAAGATTTTCAATGCAAATATCTAACAAAATTGTGCACGGGAAGAGTCGGGAGACGCAATGGGAAGATTTCATTTCGTTCACTTTGAATATTAATTATTTCAGATTTCAGTCACTGATTTAAATGGCGGGTTCGGAGTCTTTGATACGACCATCAGATTGTCATGCCGCGTATCAAGTTTCAAAAACAAATCCCAAATCGGGGAGAGGCAGTAGAAAGAAGGCTTTCTATGACACTAGATTGCATTCTAAAATCGAGTCACTCCCAAATCTTTAGAAAAAAAAACATTTATTGCATATACACTCCCAACCAACCGCATAGTTCCACTTGCAAAATGGCTGTAAAGTGATAACGGTATTTTCTTAAAACTTGGTGACAATATTTTCAGAAGCCTGTTTGTTCTTTTAATACAATAAGGTCTCAAATCCGGAGTCCCGTTAGGATTTTCTTACGATAATTCTTAAAAACTTTACAAATCATCGTTCCAGAAAAAATAAAACACAAAATAACGGTATTGAAAGATAATTTTGATTTGGAAAATGTGGCTAGTAATGAGTTGATCTTCCCTTAAATGATATCAGCTCAAAAAGTACTATCCGTAATAGAATTGCATAAGGGCTCCATGACACAGTCATATTTTTAGTCATATTTCTAGTCATATAATTAAGCCTACTCGATTCATTCGGCTAATTTTCTACACGTGCACTGAACGAAATCGAGTAGGCTTAATGATATGATAATATCTATTATAATATATATTATCAATATATGACTGTGTAATAGCGCCCAAGTTTTGAAGGTAACTTATGTTATTTTCGTCCCAAGCTCCCCTTCTTCTTCTTCCTTGCCTCGTTCTTTATACCGCTCCATGGTTCCGCGTTGTTCGACCTGCGGTGTAGGCACATCGCCCGTTTTGGCGATAATTTCTCAGCATATTTCTACAGGCAGCTCTATCTTGGATCGTGTCATCGCCGAGACCAATGCGTTGTTGTTGCTTTTTCATTTGACACATCCAGGTGTTCTTTGGTCTGCCTCTGGCCTTGGGTCCATCAAGTGGAACTTCCATTGATATCGCTCTCTTTGCGGGGTTCTCAGGCGGACGCCTTTGAACATGGCAATACCAATCCATTCGTCGGTCTTCGAGCTTTTCGGTGATTGGTTGGTCTATGGACAAGCTGCCTCGGATGTAGCTACTCTTGATGTGGTCCCTTTTGGTTACACCAACTGACATGCGTAACATTTTCATTTCAGTCGCTGTCATTTCTTTCGCGTAACCTTCATACATGGTCCAGCATTCTGATCCATACATGAGTGCGGGACGTACAACCGTTTTGTACAACTTGCCCTTTAGCTTCAGTGGCATTTTCTTATCGCAGAAAACTCCAGAGTTTTCTCGCCACCTCATCCACCCAACCTTTGTGCGATGTTTGATGTCATCATCGCATGTAGCTCCGCTGTTCACCATCGAGCCAAGGTACTTGAACTTGGTACAAGACTTAAGCTGCTCTCCTTTGACGTACATTTCTGGTATCGGTGCATTTGGGTCTGAGAATTGGCAGCATAAGAACTCAGTCTTTGTTATACTTACCCTCAGTCCATGCTCCTCCAGAATGTCACACCATTTTGTAAGCGCGGCTTGCAAGGCAACGATGTTTGGGCTACTGAGGACTATATCATCAGCAAAAAGAAGAGATATTTCTAGGCCG
The DNA here is from genome assembly GCA_949715475.1 of Microchrysa polita. NCBI lineage: Eukaryota > Metazoa > Arthropoda > Insecta > Diptera > Stratiomyidae > Microchrysa > Microchrysa polita. The sequence goes on from OX454415.1 coordinate 18,007,867, forward strand.
TCGGAGACACGAGTTAATAAGTAGCACATGATGATGTTGAAGAGCAACGGACTCAATACACTGCCCTGGTGTACTCCGACATTCACCGGAAATTCTTCTGATTCACCGGCTGTGCATCTAACCTTAGTCGTAGCTCCATCATACATGTCTCGTATCATGCTGACGTATGCCTCGGGGACATTAAGTGCTCTCAAGGCCAACCATATCAGATCACGAGGTACTCTATCGAATGCCTTCTCCAAATCGATGAACACAAAGTACAAGTCCTTTCGTGCTGCTCTATACTTTTCCATTGCAATACGAATGCACTGAATCGCATCGACTGTAGATCGACCCTCAACAAAGCCGCATTGATTGTCATTCAACCGCACAATCTTTCTCAATCGGTTGCAGACAACTCGCTCGTAGATCTTCAGTGTATGAGGTGTTAACTTTATAGCCCTATAGTTGTTGAGTTTGCGTGAGTCTCCCTTGTTCTTATAGAAAGGAAGAAGAAAACTTTCCCTGAAAGCATCAGGCATCGGTTGCCCACCTTTGATTTTGTTGAAGAGAACTGTGAGCCAACTAAGCCCGACATTTTCCATTTTCAACCAAAATTCCGCGGGGATTTTGTCCGGGCCGACTGCCTTTCCGCGTTTCATCTGATGCATTGCCTCCATCACCTCTTCCTCTGAGATATCTTCAATGTTTGTGGTATTCGGCTCAACATCTTGAAAAGCTGCTCGAGGAAATTCTTCATTTAGAAGTTCGTCAAAATACTCTCGCATCCTGCTACAAATTGCCGTATTGTCAATCAGCAACATTCCTTGCGAGTCCTCCACGTACTTTGGCGCCTGTATTTCCCGAGCGTTCCTTCTCCTTTGGGCTGCGACCCTAAATATCCCGGCGTCGTGCTTAGGTCTCTCGCGCAAAGACGGTCCTTCGGTCGCAGTCTGAGTTTCTAATTCTTGGTAGAACTTCTCAGCTGCCTTCGCCTTTGCTTGAGCTACCAAGCGCTTTACTTTCTTCCGGCATTGCATATAATTTTCGCGAAGTTGAACCCGTTCGGCTTCACTGCTTGACTCACATTTCGTCCATGCCTTAAATGCGTTCGATTTGGCTTGCACTGCTTCCTTAGTTTCGGTGTTCCACCACCATGTTTCTTTCTTCGTGTGGAGTGGACCTTTCGAAACTCCAAGTGCCTTTTCCGCCTCACCTACTGACATTTCAGCGAAACTATTCCACATTTGTGGAAGCTCCCCTAACCGCTTGTAGTGTTGTTTAACTGTCGTCTAATGGTATATATCTTCCTTGTCATCGATGCCATCAGTGGCGTATTTACAGGGGGGGGGGGGACACAGGGGGCACGTGCCGTGAGCACATCAATCTTTTTTCACACCATACTAAAAATTGCAGTACCAAATGTTCCCTTTTTATTTTGATCGTTTCTATTACTAAACTTTGTAATTCTTTTTTCGAAACATTATCATCACATCATCTTCTCAATTCGCCAGATCTCCTCGTTGGTGAACCCTTTCGGTTTTTCGAACGGGTTGAGTTTATTTTTATAGACGCGTGGTTTCAAGAACAAGATCTCTCAGAGAATAAGTACAAGCTATGATTATGTCGAGGCAACGAGGTGGTCATGAAACGTTGCGCAATCTCGACATGAATCTGTTCGGAAACAAGGGCTGCTATTGAAAGTCTCGTCATGTCTGAATAGTCTAGTACAGATAGCTCAAAACCTAAACATCCAAAAAGAAAAGAAATTTTTGATGCCAAATTGTTGAATACACTGCCTAATATACGCGGTAAAAAGTTACACTAATTTGCGCCATGGGTCAAGGAGGGAGGGGGTGGCAAAGGGGTAAAAATTCAGTTTCTTGCAAATATCTGGAAAACTATGAGTCTGACCTTCAAATGTCCTGAGGACGAAATAAACTACATAAAATTACCTTTGTAATGATATATAACAGTCTAGAGATTTTCTCAGAAAATTATACCTTAGACCCAAAAGTATTATAGTGAATTTACATTTTTTGAGTTTTACATTTCGCACTGTAACTCTTGATAGAATATACCTACCGTCATAAGATCTTGTCCATATATTGATACCAAAATGTATTTGATTTGTACCAAAAATTGGAGTGCTCCAATCATTAACGCCCCCCTCACTGCTCCTAACATTTTTCAAAAAGGCATGCCTGTAGCTTCTTTGTAAATTAAGCCAGGCAGATCAATTTTGATGGGGTGCCTATTCTAAGCTCCATTATCCTTCCCACCAAAAATTATTACCATCGGATCAAAACTAAGGGTACCCCCCATACAAAATGAAAGAAAATCCTAAGAAATTTCACGTTTTTCCACTTCTAAATTCTATGTAAAATACAAGAAAAAAATTTATCTCTTAGAACGTCATTATAACAGTTGATTGTAGTCTTGTGAATGTATATTCAAAAGGTTGTACCAAGGCGTACGCTACAAGTATCAAAAACTTGGGTTTGAAGGTCAGTGATACCAGTTCTAAGTCTATTTGCGAATATTTCGAGTAACGTGTACTAGCAACCTTCAAACTCGATTTTTTGTACTTCTAAGGCACGCTCTAGTACAAACTTTCGGATATACATTCAGAAGACTACAATTAACTGTTATTAGGACGTTCTAAGAGATACATTTTTTTTTCTATTTTAGGTAGAATTTAGAAGTGAAAAAATGTAAAATTTGTAAGAAATTTGGGTCACTTTGTATGGGGGGTACCCTTAGTTTTGATAGGATGCTAATAATTTTTAGTGAGGAGCATAATGGGGCTTAGACTAGGCAACTCACCAAATTTGATCTGCCTTGCTTAATTTGAAATGGAGCTACAGGCATGCCTTTTTGAAAAATGCTAGGAGGAGTGAGGGGGGCGTCAATGGGCGGCGCACTTCAATTTTTGGTACAAATGAAGCAAGTTTTGTTAACAATATATGGGCAAGATCTTATGATCCTAAATCTATTTTATCAAGAGTTACAATGCAAAATGTAAAACTAAAAAAATGTAAATTCACTATAATACTTTTGGGTCTAGGGTATAATTTTCTGAGAAAATCTATAGATTGTTATACATCGTTGCAAAGGTAATTTTATGTAGTTTATTTCGTCCTCAGGACATTTTAAGGTCAGACTCATAGTTTTCTAGATATTTGCAAGAAACTGAATTTTCACCCCTTTGCCACCCCCTCCCCCCTTAACCCATGGCGCAAATTAGTGTAACTTTTTACCGCGTATATTAGGCAGTGTATTGAACAATTTGGCATCAAAAATTTCTTTTCTTTTTGGATGTTTGGGTTTGGGGCTATTTTGAACCAATTGTACTGGACTAGAAGTGACCCCATCTTATGTTGATATAAGTTGAGGAGATGTTGTTGCGGTATCGATGTCTTGGAAGCCGCTGAATTGATAAATATTGGAAACAATCGGTCTGATTTTTCGATCGGGCTTGTGTATTTTAATTTGGCCGTAAATTCGTGTTGGGCTGCTGTAAAGGTCTATAAACCAGATGCTTCTCTTTCTGCTAAAATTCTAAAAATTGAAGTGTTTTGGTGGGAAAGCATTTTTAGGATACATTTTCGAATTCCTACAGTCAGTGGCGGCTGGCCCATATGTGCACATGTGCACGTGCACCCCCTGATAAAACAACAAATAATGTGCTAAATAAAACACTTAACAAAACAGAACAAACCGCCCGACGCAACATACTCTAAGAAGCGTACGTACATTATGCACATACGATATACCCAAGCCATGCATTGAATCTATATCTCGACCAGCTACCAACACCCACAGTGTTGGTGCACAGTCATATGAACTGGTGCACTCGCTCCAAAATCAGATATGTGACGGGTTCTCGGAGCGAGGGGATAGTGCAAAATTTACACTAGAATTTGTGCACAAATAAGTCGTGCACAGCCTGCACAGCACACCACTCGGTGATGAACCGAATGTATGAATTTTGGGTGAGTATTTTCATTCAATGAAAGAATATAGGTATAAGAATAAGTAGAGATTTTATATTTAACTTTAGAAATTTGTTGATAAGAACTTTTCTAAGGACAACCAATTCATGCTCAATATTCTAGGATTGGGTTTGCCTTGTCTGAACTGAAAAGCATTTTGTGGAAAAATTTAATGTCAATTAAACGATAAAAAATAAATTTTGGTGTGCTGCTGATTCGTAACTTTTTTTTTCTTGGCTGTTATGTGAAAATCGCAGTGATTCTTTAGTTATAAAATCTAGATTTTTGTTCGCAGTTACAAGGAGATGCAGGTAAACAGGATGGAAACAGGCTTGAGGAAGTAGTCATTTTCGCAAAAAATTAGAATGTACGTATGATGGACTATGCTTTGACATTAAAATAAAATAATTTTAATTCAAAGTAGGTAGTCTTAAGTATACGTTAAAATAGATTTTGAGGGGTTGATGTCGTATGTATGTATTTAGTTTTCTTTTTTGTGAACCCCCAGTATTATTGTATACGAGCCGCCACTGCCTACAGTTCAGTGCAGATACTATAGATTTGAAGCTAGTGTAGTACATATGGAAATAACAAACAGTCATACCTTCCTGCTTACTTTCGTTGCTTCATTTTAATTAATCGATTGATCACTTCACAGCTACTCGTATATGCCACGGAATGCTCCTAGTATTCGGGATTGTACTTATAAATATTATTCGGCACTTGTTACGATTTTACGGAATCTGTTACTAGATTTTTGACAAAACATACAATAAGGCCTCTTTTTCAGTAAATCCTAATTTTGCATTCAAATTCGCTTAAACTTGCCATGGAATTCAAGACCACAATGTCAGCCAAAATTTGTTGTATCAGCTTTTCATCTGTGTTTCTTTCAAAAGTAAGCAGAACCACTTTTTGGCGGAATTTGGCAGAATTTCGGACGATGCATGAAATTTCTCTTCCTAAGAAAAGTGTTCCGTCTGGAATCCGTTTTTTTCATATGGAAACAGTCTCTTTGGTCATTGCAATAATTTCATAGCCAATTAAGCACATATTCGTAAAATTCCTTTTCGGCTTCAGGCTCCTTCGATCTACACTACGCAAACTTTTGTTTGAAGAAAATACCGTTATCACTTTCTGACATACAGCTATTTTTCACCGATCTATGATTTTGAAGGCCTCGTTTGATGGCCCAGTCGTATTAGCATTTCAAATAGAAAAAATAGAGTAAGGCCAATTTTTGTTGTTTTTGAATCAGTGGGGTCCCAGGAGTCTACAACTCATTTTGCATCATATCAAAGTAGAAGGCGAGTGCATTACATAGCCGGTGTTTGTTTCCTGTTTCAACGAATGAAAAAGGTAGTGAATTATTCGGAAAGATACAGATGATAAGTTCCGAGAAACGAAAATTTTCCACTTAAACGCGATTTATTCCGTTGAGGGTCCTTGAAATAGGAAACAAACACCGGAGTGTTGCCTGAATGTGTGTAGCTCTGTCGATCGGTAAGCCACGTTTCGTCCGGTAATCTTACTTGATCGCGTCTAGTTTTTTTTTTGGCTGGCGAGACACTCCCACTTTTCTTGATACATGCCTACATACCTTACATGTTTGTTGACGATTTACGGGTCAAAGTAAAGGTACGTTGTCCTCGACACGACTCCATCGGCTCTAGCGACAGCGACTCGCTCATTTCATATAAAAACTCATTTTTCTCTCATTCTAAAAACGAGTTTTTATATGAAATGAGCGAGTCGCTGTCGCTAGAGCCGATGCAGTCGTGTCGAGGACAACGTACCTTAAGACCGTAAGAGTATGTTGGTCTAAAATTAAAATCCCATTTAATAAATAGATAATAGACATACATACATGAATAATGCATGCCATGATTTTAATCATTAACGGACATTATCTTGATTTATTAAAAGTAACTATATCATGTTATACGACTCTTTATCCGACAAACTATCTAAAAAAAAGTGGTGGTACATACATATCTTTGGATCTTCTTGAAAATTATCATTTAAAATGGCTCTTATCAGTTTAATCTACATATTCTGAACTCAAGAAAACTTGTTTTATATAAACAGTTAATAAAACTAACATCTTTGAGCACCGACAGCGAACACACCTCCTTTCCGCAAGCTTTATTAGATACGTAATAAACACAACAAAGTTCTACGAACTTTAGCTTTTATCATACAAAATTACGTCACATACGATGGGGTGATACGAAATTGGGATTATGTCGTCACATTTTGCGATATTCAGCAAAACCTTGCGCACTCCAGTTTATGTTATTCCGCGCAATAGTGACGAAGAAAAAGGAAGTGAAACTTGAAGATAACACCATATGATTGTGTGTATGTGATGTAAATGTACGTATCGGTTAGCCAGGCAGGAGCAGGACCACAATCCCTTTTTAGAAGTTCAGTCCGGTTTTCTTTAGATTGTTTCTTTCATGCAGGATCCAGTACTATAGGTACAGGCACATTATGCATATTTTATAAATAAAAAATGTATAACGAACTGACTCATGTAAGAATTTCAATCGAATTTCGTGAGTATATTCCGCACTATCGTTAAAGCTTTATGAGGCAATCGGTCTTTGAAGTTGGCTCAGCCAGCCAGCGCGAAATGTTCATACGATTTTTTGGAAGCGTGGCATTGCAGGCAGTTCATTAACTGGAACCGGCGTATTATGTTGAGTACAAGCTCCTACAAAGAGTTGAGTTAGTAACGTTAACGTACCAACGACACTCGACGTCGACACTTCGACAGCCTTTTGAACGCAGGAGAGCAACACATTGTGCGCAGCGCACCTCATTTATCAAAAATACTGGCCAGGCAGGTACATACATCTATCTTCTCCCTCGGAAACCGCTGAGTATCAGTTATTCGCTATCGGTATCTTCGGGTTAGTTCATTTCCCTGAGTTCTGTCGACGTGATTGTAGTTAAACGTTACTAGCACATGGTGCAAATATGCTGACCGTGGCCTAGTGCAATTATTCGCGTTTTTCCGGTCGATATATGCGTATCTAGCGTCAATCCGCGTGTGCAGTTTTATATTTTGTGTTGTACGAGTGTATGCCGTTCCGGTATATCGTTATGCTAGAAACTTTGATAGTAATTTATTCAAAGTGTTGTGATAGAAAATCGAATTGATGTGATTTGTTTAGTATGTCGTCAAACAAGAATGCTCAAAAAATGAAAGTGATTGCGCGTAATGGGAGTGAAGGAAGTGCGGTTGGACGTGCTTCAAACGGTGGTGACACGGATAAGGGTAGAATGTTAAAGGAGGCGAAAAAAACAGATGATGACGGCAACAATATCGTGCTACAGCGAAAAATTACGCTAATGAATGGAGTTGGTATTATCGTGGGTACTATCATTGGATCGGGAATTTTTATATCCCCAACAGGTGTTTTCTTATATACGGAGTAAGTATTGAATGTTAGAATGTAAACTGTGATACATATTAATGTATCATAGGGAGGGTAAGAGCTAAGAGGATTCTTTTATGACTTAACAATATCAAGAGACGCGAGAGCGTATCGCCCGCCAAAGGAAAAAAAAACGAAAGCGAACAAGTCTATGATTACCGGATACAACTTGCTTTTTTCTTTGACAGGGCAACAGCCTTCCAGGCAACATCCCCCAAAAAAATTTTTTTACCAAAATATTCCACATGTCCTGTTCTAGTGCCTTTCCTAAAAAAAAATCTTCGATCGGCACAATAACGGGTAAGATATATGCAATAAACGGTGAAATTTTCACCCTCACAGACTTAAGCCAGTAACCCAATTTCAGGCTGGAGTCTACAGTTGCAGAAATACTTGCTTCTACTGTCTCTCTCCGTGATGGGATTTTTATTAAATTTAGAATCAATGATCCTCTGGTGGTCCTTCTAAAGAATCAATGTCTTCCATTTAGATAAGTGGATGGAATAACGGTAAATTATTAGGAAAAGTTAACAAAAGTGTTCCAACAATTGCGTCTTTCGGCTCATCGCATTGACAATTTTTTAAAACACACTGCGACATTGGGTCACTGGCACATTGGGACATTAGGATATTAGGACACTAGGAGACTAGGATCTTGGGGCAGTGGGATATTAGGAAATTGGGACAATAGGCTCTTGGGACATTAGGACATTAGGCACACTTGGGAAACTGGGACGTGGGGACATCGGGATATTGGGGCATTGGGACATCGGGATATTGGTATAATGGGACATTGGAACATTGGGACATTGGGATATTGGGACATTAGGACACTGGGAGACTGGGATATTGTGACATTGGGACATCATGATATTGGGACATTGGGGCACTGGGATATTAGGACATTAGGGTCTTGGGTCATTAGGACATTGGAACATTAGCACATTAGGACTTTCGGATATTGGGACATTAGGCACACTGGGAGAACTGCGACGTGGGGACATTGGGCCACTGGAACATCGGGATATTGGAACATCGGGATATTAGGACATTGGGGCATTGGAACATTGTCACATTAGAACGTTGAGATATTGGGACATTAGGACACTGGGAGACTGGGATACGGGGGCACTGGGATATTAGGACATTTGAACATTATGAATTTGGGACAATGGGACATTGGACATTGGTACATTGGGACACTGGTACAGAGGGGCATTGGGCAACTGAGACATCGGGATGATGTGAAATTAGGACATTGGTGCACTGGGATATAAGGACATGTGTACATTAGGGTCTTGGGTCATTAGGACATTGGGATATAAGGACATTAACACTTTAGGACATTGGGACATTAGGTTCACTGGGAAAACTGGAACGTGGGAACATTGGGCCACTGGGACATCGGAATATTGGGACATCGGGATATTAGAACATTGGAACATTGGGATGTTGGGACATTAGGGCACTGAGATACAGGGACATGGGGGCACTGGGATATTAGGAAATTGGGACATTATGACCTTGGGATAATAGGACAATCGGACATTGGGACACTGGTACCTAGGGACATTGGGCCACTGAGATATCGGGATATTGGGACATCGGGATATTGGGTCATTTGGACATTGGGGTACTGCGATATTAGGACATTAAAACAATGGGATATTGGGATATTGGAATATTGGGACATAGGGACATTGGGAAATTGGGACATTAGGATATTGGGACATTGGGACATTAGGACATTGTGACGCTGGGACATTTGGATACTGGGACATTAGGTACACTGGGGAAATTAGGACATGGGGATATTGGGACAGTGGTACATTTGGATATTAGGCTATTGGGACCTTGGGACACTTGGTATACTGCGACATTGGGACACTGAACACTGGGACATTGGGATATTGGGATATTGCGACATTGGGATATTGGGATGTTAGGATATTGGGATATTTGTACATTGGGCCATTGGGATATTATCACATTAGGATACTGGGACATTTGGGACATTGGGCAACTGGGATATTAGGAAATTGGGACATTAAGACCTTGGGACAGTAGGACAATTGGACATTGGGATATTAGGACATTAGGTGGGAGACTGGGACACTGGGGCACAGGGAGACTGGGACATTAGAATATTGCGATACTGGGACATTGGGACACTAGGGTAGTGAGACATTCGGACATTAGGCCATTGGGACACTGTGATATTTGCACATTGGGACATTGGGACATAAGCACATTAGGAAATTGGGACACTGAGACATCAGGATCCCAAAACTGGCTATTTAAGTATGCAAAAATATTATCTGACCAAAAACAACAAAGTTGTAAAAGCTACCCCGCCAAAGAAAAATTTATCTGCCGCAAAAAGAATACATATCAGTCCAATCCGCCGCTCATATGTAATTTTGTTTAAGGTGTAAATGCTGGATGCAATTTTGTTTAGGTGTAAATGCTGGAGAAGATTAAATGTACAGGACTACTTCTTAAAGTAATTTGGTGGGAGCATTAACATTTTATTCAGTGCCACTTTGACGGCTCCCACCAAATTACTTTAGGAAGTAGTCCTGTACATTTAAACTTCTTCAGCTTTTACACCGTAACAAAATTACATCCAGCATTTACACCTTAAACAAAATTACATATGAGCGGCGGATTGGACTGATATGTATTCTTTTTGCGGCAGATAAATTTTTCTTTGGCGGGGTAGCTTTTACAACTTTGTTGTTTTTGGTCAGATTCAATATTCCTGCAACTGTTTTTCACCTGATATACTTCTTCGGAAGGACTCTTTCATGTGCCACGAAGAAGATAATGAGTCCGTTTTATTGGGTTTTATTTATACAGCCGACGCTCGAAAATTAGAAAAAAATGGCCAATTCTAATCACTGAGATTTTCTAATTTCAAATAGAGGCAAAAAAGTGTTCCGTGAATTATTATACGTAAAAATAGCTGCCCTGATAAAGCTACGTTTCCTGTCTATTTAAACAGAACTGCAGTACAGACTGATAAACGGAAATGAAAATGACATTTTTTGATAGTAAATTTCCGAGAACATTATGTAGGTACACGGTAGAAAATCTTAGACTAAATTTTAACATTTTTTGTTTTACATATATGACAACACCAAAATAATATTAATTTTTAACACTTCATAAGTATTAAAACTAGATCTATTCCCTATTCCGACTTGCAATCTAATACTATTGAGTGTTAAATAATGTAATACTAGTAGTGTTAAAATGAATTACTTTAAGGAATACATTCTAATACGAATTGTGTTAGAAAGTATGCCAAATTAAATACTAAATTTTAACCAAATTTGATTATAATTTAAACCAAAAAAATATTACTTTTTAATATTGGCAATGAATGCAGTTTACTACATCCAGTATTACATTAAATGTGCACGTTCTGTAACCTTTAGTGAAAGCTATATTAGAAATGAAAACAACACAAGATAATCGAGAAAATCCAAATTTTGTAGTTTATTATTTAAATTCATTCATTTAAAGGCTCCACTAAAACGTATAAATTATCATTTGCATTATATAAGCCGGCTCATAAAAGAAGAAAGGAAATGTCGTTTTGGTATCAATTCGTTCCAAGCACATGACTTTTCTAAGATCCAATGTTTTTTTCAGCTTATCTTCAAGCACATTTCGCTGTTCACAAACGACACACTTTTTGAAAAAATCCAAAATCTATTGCTGATTACGTTATGCGATACAATTGGTGAATTTTCGGGAATGACCTTGGAATCGCCTTCTATTTTTATCCGCTTTGCGTTGAAGTTTTTTCACCTGGCTGCAATGTATCCCGTGTTTTTTGCAGGGTTGAAGAATATTTCCTATTTTCAAAAAATCAGGTTTAAATTAAAAAATATAAACTAAGAGCACTTGTTAATGTAAAATCCTAACTTACGATTCCTCCGGATAGTCGTCGTGTACGAAGGAAACAGCTTGACGATTGCCTTCGCCAACGTAATTTTTTCGTGCTTGGTGGGGTAATATAGTAATATCGGATATGTGCCCCGTCGCAGTCCTTAATTTTGAAATCGGTATTTTTATCAATTCCGGGAAAGCATCGAATACTAAATTGAAAACAACAACAACATTAACAGTTTGAATTGTTCACAAAAATTTTAACATAAATTCTACGTCTACACGATTTGTTAATTTTTAAATTACTTCACTTACTGCAAAAGGTAATATCATTTCCACATTTCCAGTTACTGATGATGATGATTCGTCAAGCACAATCTTCACAAATTTCACAATTTGGTTCACCTCTATTTTCACATTTTTTTAGAATCAATTACACGCGCCACACTTAGCATGACATCACATGGATGCCTTGATGAGAGTTATGTTTACACCAAAGCAGTTTCATTTTTAATACAATTTTATTAAAATGTAAACCAACAAAAATTGCATTTTAATACATTGGTGGGAATGAATTTTTAATTCTGGCCTTAGGAATACAATCTATTACTGGCGAGAATTATTTTTAACGTTGAAAAGATTGATTTTAACACTATCCATACTACAATCACTTTTATATTGTAAATGTATTAGAAACAATGCCATGAAATATTAAAAATCAGCCTATTATATTCCAAGTATTACTTTTTAATACCACGTAGTATTAAATATGATTCTATTCCTTGGTTTGGTTTAGAAAATAGTCCAAGATTTTCGACCGTGTACCTATGTAACAATAATGTATCGGAATTCATTTCATTTGGTGGGGCCACGAAACGGAACAGTTGCGTATGTTCCGCAAAATGTTTGCCATTCTGATCCCCTGACTGCCTAACACTTTGCGGATCAGAAATAATCTCCGGTTCTTTTCCTTTGTCTGCCTTTGTAGAATTATATTAACGAAAGCAACCGGAGATTATTTCTGATCCACAAAATGGCATTTAGGGGATCAGAATGGCGAACATGTTTGCGGAACATATGCAACTGTCCGTTTCGTAACCCCACCCATTGTTAAAAACGAATAACACATAAAAATTGTCGGAAAAACCTCTTATGCTTGGAAATATTGGAGAGCGGCCAGTGTACCTAATTCGCCAATTCCAAGCTATTCTGGTAGTTTGGTTGGAATAGTGGTTAGTGCGCGCACCTTCGGTGCACACGGTTATGGGTTCGAGACTCACCATGAACGAATTCAGTTTATGGTGTTCGAACTTATGGGGATAAATGACACTGCTGAGTGTGCTATTGATCTCAGCACCTCAACTAAAAGGCAGTTAAAATCTTGGAAAGTGGATGTCACTAACACATCTGCGACTTTAGTCCATTGTTGGATTGTCGCGCTTTTATTTTTTTCCATTTTTTTTATTTTCTAATTTCCACGTGTAGTATAATTTCCGAGCAGCTACTGTATTATAGGCCGGGAAGAGTTGAATCAAAAAATTGGTAAATTGGAAATAAGGATAAATTTTGTATACAGGGTATCCAGAAATTGGCGCATAATTGCAGCGGAAAATAAGTCCTCATTTAATTTCCTGCCAAAAAATATGAATTCGATGTATGTCCTGTCCTGTATACCTTTTTTTGCTGGAAATTACACGAGGGATCATTTTACGGAATGACAAAAGACAATAACATGATTAGCTCATATGGTATCTTTCATTAAATTTTTTGTTCCATCGTTTTCAATTTCTCAAATTTTCGATATTTGAACTTTATTGGCACTTCGAAATATCGAGGTTCGACTGTATATTTATTTAATTGATTCATTACCGCAAATTTTAAAATATTGGCTGCATTCATCGAACGAAATTCACTGGAAAAATACTGGAAACGCTACGCCACCGAACCCTTTCTCTGCTGAATAATCTATATATGCGATGGGAATCCAATTGGAGTAAAACTTTTCTGCTACATTTTTTCGTTCGCTGAATGCAGCCATTTTCTAGGGGTTATATACATAATCGAAAAAAATTTAAAAATCCACAAAGTCAAAATCCACAAAGATAAAATCCATAAAGTCATAATTCACAAAGTCAAAATCCAAAAAGACGAAATCCATAAATTTAAAATCCACACTGTCAAAATACATAAAATTCATATTCACAGTAGAAACAAGAATTTACATCAGTTTGCTTATCACAATTGACTATTGAGAATATTTATGTACGTTATTACGTTAACTAGACAATTACTAAATCCCGGAGCATTTGCGCTTTAGCTGAAGACACGACAAAGGATTCATCCGTAGCATATACGATTTAGAGCCAATGACACGGAGAGGAATGCACCCGAACCATAAGCGCTTCAGGTAAAGGCAGCTAAAGCGCATATGCTCCGGGTGGCGTATATCGAAAAACTTGTTCAGCTCGTCCCCACGTAGGTGACGAAATCGATCAGCTTTTCAAGTGCTGAAACCGTCTGAAACCCTTATCGATTTCGTCACCTGATAGTGGACGAACTCGCATAGGATTTCGAGTACATTTTTTGTCTAAAACGGCTTGAAACCCTTGTTCAGCTCGTCCCCACGCGATGTTGCAACATCGATCAGCCATTCTTATGCGTAAACTACTCAATCACAATCTTTTTATATTTTGTTTGCGGCTATACTGCTGGTGCTTGCTTTGTTTAATGTATACGTTGCGTTAGTAATGTATACGCACAACAAATATTTCCCTCTCTTGTAACTGAAAATAAAAATCGTTACTTTCATGACTTTTGTTATTTTTAGCGCTAGTAAAGCAGATATCCCGTTACTTTTCGTGGGGACGAGCTGAACAAGGGTTTTAAGCTATTTTACACGAAAAATTTACTCGAAACCCTATGTGAGTTCGTCCACTATCAATTTCTTTGGGACTCACAATCGTTTAACTTCTGAAGAAATACACCTGAATTATATGTATGCACCCGTTTGAGGCTGCTCTTTTTGAAATTATGCGAATGTGTCGTATCGGATAGGTTCCTTTCGACCGACTCAGCGTCTGAGAGTCTCCGATCTTACGGTTCAGCACCCGAATATAATTGACTGACTACAAAGGCTCATTTTGTCATTATACCCTTCGCTCATAGAGTGAAAGGGTATATTAACTTTGTCATGAAGTTTGTAACCCATTGAAGGAAGCAGCTCCGACCATAAAAAAAATTATACATGATCAGCATGACGAGATGAGTCGATTGGACGATGTCCGTCTGTTACAGCCCGTTTTTCTCGGCCACTATAAAAGCTACGGAGCTGAAATTTTGCACACGTGCCTATTATTGTTGCAGGCTGTTTGTATGTTTGAATCACAGAAATTGGATCACTGGGTCATGGGGCTGCCATACAAACCTGGCCCCCCAATTTAAGTTCTTCTAAGAAAAAGTTTTTTATTTGTATACGAATTTCAACCAAATTGCACACAAATGTGTTTCTATTGATAACACAAAACATATGTAAAAATGGATCAAATCGGACCATGGGGTCATGGGGCTGCCATACAAACCTAACCCCCCAAATTGTTCTTCTAAGAAAAACTTTTTTCTTTGTGCACCAATTTCAACCAAATTTTACACAAAGGTATTTATATTCATGACACATAACATATGTAAGAATGGATGGGGTCATGGGGCTGCCATACAAACCCAACCCCCCATTTTGGTTCTTCTAAAGCCGGCCCCAGACCGACCGGAGTGTGGCAAACACCGCACAAAAGATTGATACGAAAAATCGTGCAGCAATGTAGTTGGTCGACTGCAAGGTATCATTCTTGGAACCGGTCTTTTGTGCGTTGTGTGTCACACTCCGGTCGGAATGGGCCGGCTTAAGAAACATTTTTTACACCAATTTCACAAATCTTAAATTAATGTGTCTTAATCAAAGCAACTAAAAGGTAAAATCAAATGGAATTGTACTATGGGGCCATGCTCCCGCATCCCCCAATAAATTTTTTTTAGTAAATACTTTTTTAGTAAATACAACTGAACCCCACACAAATATATTGTTTTGTCGACGCAACCGAACTTTTGACAGTAGGAAAACAAGGGGGGGGGGGTTAAATACAAGTCGTAGGTACGCCCGATAAAACTTTTAGCCCGAGGGGAGCGAAGGGTATCCACATTTCGCCCGCGCCCGAAATTAGCCTCGGTCTCGTTTTTTCTTTCGTTTGCTCGTATATCACTAAGTTGCATCATCGAAGTTAAAATAATGAGATATGTCAAATTCAGGTTTCCAAAGAGTTTAGTCGCCGTTCTGTGGTTTAGAGATTAATACTCGTACCTAGACTAAAGGAACTCTTTACAGTGAGCACATTAAAAATATGAAGATTTGCCATTTAAATACATATTATATTTGGTATTGTTTATGCATGCTCTTCCAAACAAATCATAAAAAGTTAAGGTCAACTTTAATAAAGATTAAATGCAAACATTCCTGGAAGCTTCTAAAAGATTTTCTATTCAATTTTTTTTTACTTTGACGCTCGGTTTCCTTCCATCTGTTGATTCATGTACGAGCAGAGTACAGTTTCTAAGCTGTTTGGATAGACGACCGAAAGGAGATTTACTCTCACTTGTAGTGCGTCACTGATAAAAATCGATTTCATCCAGTACAGGGGAAACAAGAAGATTTCTATATCCGTCAATCAATTCAAAATTATATATGAGGAAACAAGCTTTGCTCCTTTTAATCGGTGACTAACCGACCGACCGATTAAAAGGAGCCAAGCTTGTTTTTTGAATATAAAAACATTCGGTGCAAACAAGCCGACGAAACTGGGAAACATATACATATATGAGGCCAGAAGACATTCGCGAACCCAGTGGCGTATTTACAGGGGGGGCACAGGGGGCACGTGCCCCCCCCCCCCCTGTGAGCACATGAAACTTTGTTTCACATCATACTAAAAATGCAGTACCAAATGTTACCTCTTTATATTGAGCGTTTCCATTACAAAACTTTTGGAGTTCTTCTTCGAAACATTATCATCAGATCATCTTCTCAATTCGCCAGATCTTCTCGCTGATGGCCACTTTCAGTTTTCCCAACGGGTTGAGTTTAATTTCATAGACGCGTGGTTTCAAGAACAAGAACTCTCAGAGAATAAGTAGCAGCTATGGTTATGACGGGGCAACGAGGTGGTGATGAAACGTTGCCCAATCTCCACATGAATCTGTTCAGAAACAGGAATAAAACTCTGGTTATGTGTGAAGTGACGCCATCTTATGTTGATATTGGTTGAGAAGAATCAACCAACGTTTTTGTTTTGCCGGAATCGATGTCTTGTAAGACGCTGAATTGATAAATATTTGAAAAAATCGGTCTGATTTATCGGTCGGGGTTGTGTATTTTAATTTGGCCGTAAATTCGCGTTGGGGCTGCTGTAAAGGTCTTTAAACCAGATACTAAAAGTTGAAGTGTTTTGATGGGAAAACATTTTTAGCATAAATTTTCGAATTCCTACGGTTAAAACAAAGGTTCGGTTCCTACGGTGCCCTCTGTCTGCCTGGGGTACTTTCTTCAATGCATCAATTCTCACGAAGTAAACATCATCGTAGCGATCCCGATCCCTATCCCTTCTTTTCGCAAACATGTTGCTTCAGGTTACCATCTAGCACCCGTTTTAAACGGTATTGCAGATGGATATACTACGCAGATTTGAAGCCAGTGTAGTAAATATAGAAATAACAAACAACCATACCTTTCTGCTTACTTTTTTTGCTTCATTTTAATTAATCGATCACTTCCCGGCTCTATGCCACGGATAGTTCCTAGGATTCTGGATTGGACTTGTAAAACAGTATTACAGTATATACACTTGTTACGATCTTACGGAATCTGTTACTTCTTCTTCTTTATGGCACGATAGCCCGACGTCGGGCCTTGGCCGCCTGGATTGAAGACCTCCAATTATCGCGGTCACGCGACCTTGTCCTCCAGTTCCGAAAGCCTAGCATCTGGTGGGCGTCCTCACATATAGAATGCTCCCATCGGGCTCTCGGTCGTCCACGCAATATGGCTCCGCCCACTCGTTGCGCGTTCATCACCTTTTTGGCATGCGATCGTCGTTCCTCCTTTGTACATGTCCCGCCCATTTCAGTCGCTGCAATTTGAAGATTTTCGACACCTGTAGCTCATCATACAGCTGATACAACTCAAGGTTGTACCGGATGCGCCATTCACCTCGTTCACGAATGGCCCCGAAGTGAAGTTGTCTACATATTCTATATTGAGGTCCCCCACTGTGATGCTTTAATTTACTGGCGTTCAACTTTTTGATTGCATCATGACCTTGGTTTTAGATTCGTTGATATGTAGCCCAACTTCTTTGGCGGCGTTATTGAGATTATGCAGGAGGCTTTCTGCATCACCCAATCTTCGAGACATGATGTTGATGTCGTCGGCGTACGCTACTAGTTGAGTCGACTTAATGAGTAGCGTTCCGCTGCTGTCCAAATTCATGACTCGAATTGCATGCTCCAGAGCCAGGTTGAAGAGCGTCGGTGCCAGCCCGTCGCCTTGCTTTAGTCCAGTACGAGTTTCAAATAGTTTCTGTTACTAGATTTTTGAAACAAAAAAAAAAACATACAAAGGCTTCTTTTTCAGTAAATCCTAATTTTTTATTCAAATTCGCTTAAACTTGCCATGGAATTCAAGACCACAATATCAGCAAAAAAATTGTTGTGTCAGTTTTTCATCGGTGTTCCTTTTAAGACTAAGCAGGAGAAATTTTTGGCTGAAAATGGCAGAATTTTGGACAATATATGAAATTTCTCCTCCAGAGAAAAGTGATTCGTCTCGAATCCCTTATGTCATATGGTAATGGTCTCTATGGTCATTGCATTAATTCCATAGCCAATTAAGTAATCGTAAAATTTCCTTTTCCATCCAGCTACACTACGCAAACTTTTGTTAGTCCCTCCGTAATTTGTTTTCAGGTACATCGTTATCAACAACCTACCATTTGTAGATCTGCTTAATTGCACTAATGCCTGCCTTCAATTTAAATTTTATCAACCAGTGCAGTGCAAATGCTATCTGGTAGACTTAGTTGAACAAACTATAGCTCCTTGCCAAGATCCCTCAATCTTATAAATGTTTTTCCTATGAAGATGCTACCGGGTATCCCCACACCAAAACATTTTGTACCAAGTTAGTCTCGTACTCTGTGCCCCCCCTTTGAGAATTTTCTAAATACGCCACTGCGCGAACCACATGTCAAAGTACTGTTAATTCTGTCATAAAAAATTATTCAAAATTTGCCGGTGCCTGTAACTTGAATGGTAGGTATAAACCGGCCTTTGTGTAACCCAATCGATAAATCAAGAAGAAATCATTCAAAAAACATATTGTTAAAGCACACGTCCTAGGTGCTTTTTTCGATTCGCAAAAATTGATAAATAAACTAAACTGCAAACAATTTACCCACCCTGTATGTTCACACATTATAATAAATAGATGACTATAGGTACCTACTCGTATATCTTCAGTTTTCATCAAACTAATGGAACTTCCTATTTACAATTTGCAGATCCGTCGGAACTTCACTTCTTATCTGGATGGTTTGTGGTGGCTTATCGACTATTGGCGCACTTTGTTATGCTGAACTTGGCACATGTATCACTAGGTCAGGAGGCGACTATGCTTATTTGTTCGTAGCGTTCGGGCCACTTGTTGCATTTCTGCGTCTATGGATAGCTCTGCTAATTATACGACCAACAACACAGGTAATATTATTATTATCAATACGTAATACGATTTGATATCTATGCTTAAGGATAGGATTTTCAATATAGACAATATGCAAATGCGACATTTGCATCGGATCAATTTGAGCTGAAATTAGTTTGTAAGCTTCATTCCTTCATTTATGGGAAATTAAATATGCACGTGCAGTAAAAATTAGAGGCTAAAATTTGACTGTACATATAAAGAAGAATTTACAGATTTCAGTAATCAGGCGTGGATATTTTTCATAGAAATTTTTCGACTATATGAATGAAAATTTTGCCTCTTTATATGGAAAATAATAAGAATGAAATCCCAAAAATCAGAATTCATATCAGTTTTTCTTGACTTTGTTTTCAACATTAGCTCTGCTTCAGTGGCGTAACGTTTTCCAAATTTCTTGTGTTCGAAATTGAAATAGAGGCCCCTCTCTCACTCCTCTATCCTGTTCTGTTTTTTTTTCAATATTTTAAAAAGAAGAAAATTCCGAACGAAAAAACCACCAAATCACCATTATGAGGTGTCATAAAGTCTAGTTTTGTCTCCAGATTTATTCTTTCCATAAAAAAACATCTAAGATCAGCAACCTAAATTGTTCAAGTGCTCTCTATGCTTAGCGTTATCTTGACTATTCTAATGACAAGGAAGCAGCAAGAACCAAATTTTCAAATTTGTAGAAATTAAGAAAATGATTTAGCCTTAGTTAGGGTATAGCATATTTTAGGTTTACAGGCATCAGCTCTTAAAAATTCCATATGATGTTAAGCTAAATTACACCTAGTCCGTTTTAGAAATATTGTTCAAGTCATTGTTCCGCAAGTCTCTTTGACACACCTAACCAGTGGCGTAACGTTTCCCACTTTTCTTGTGTTGGAAATCAAAATGGGGACCCTTCACGTTTGATTTTTTTTTGCCACCAAGAAAAATTGACAGAGCATGACCCACATTTTAGTAGTCCACATTATGAGCAAAACCAACAAAAATCAACTTCTACATTTTTTTTTTTTTAATTTTTGAGACAAATTGCAGTTTGAATAATTATTCGGGAATACCTGCGTATGAAGGTCTGGATAGACCTCGGGCGGAATGAAAATGAAATTTTTGTCCGCTGCGATTTTCTCAATGAAAATGCAGGCTTACTGTCGTGGAACATGTCGGAAATGATGGGGAATTCCATAAGCTGCAATCCGAAAATAGTTCCAAAATTTTTCTCGGCCATTTTATGTAATATTTTTCGATTCCCCGGTCATTTCACCGTGGAAAATATCTAATGACGGGGGAATCGAAAATTAATACCTAAAATGACCGAAAAAAATTATGGAACCGTTTTTGGATTGTAGCTTATGGAATTCCCCAGCATTTGCCATATATTCCACGACAGTAAGGATGCATTTTCATTGAGAAAATCGCAGCGGACAAAAATTTCATTCTCATTCCGCCCGAGGTATATCCAGGCTTTAAGATCGCAAAATCGAAGTGACGCGCCAAAAAGCCACTTTGAAGAGTGCTCTTACATACCTATCTCGTAAAATTCGTTGATTCTAGACTAAAACTGATTACCCTATCTGTGGATCACATTTATGTCTACGGAAAACTAAATGGACTGAGCTAAAATTCATGGTAGAGATCCTAAAAAGATAAATACTTTACGTATAGGGGAAACGAGGGAATTATACCTGGACCCACTAGTTTATCCATCTGTTTCTTGATTTCTTGAGTCCGAGTAAAAAAAAAGTTTTCTGACTTAACACTTATTGAACTACCTTTGTAACTATGGCTAGCCATTTCGATCAATAGGTCATCCTTTATCCTTTTTCAATATTCTGAACATATTTCTCCTATCGTAGCAATCACTTCAAGATTCACATACTCCAGCAACTACGCAAGAACCTTCGAGAGAAATCCTGAAATTAAACTTTTATTTCTATTCAAATTATTATGAACAAAAACCTTTATAAATTATGGATTGTTTTAATGACTGTTTGAATGCAAAATTAAGCGAAGTGTAAAGTTGTGCCTCTCCGGTGCAAACAGAGTTTAATACTAAGAGATCCAAGCTTCTCCATACACAAATTTGAATGTTTTGCTTATCCTAGATTCTGTAGCTGACTTGGGTATTTTTCTTGCAGATTAGTAAAAATGAATGTCTTTTAAAAGAACAGTTACCCAAGGACCTATCAAAGAAAATTTCTTTATGAGATCAGATTTAGGGGCCCCTTTGGATTGGGGGCCCGTGTTCCACTGAACACATGGAACACCGTACGTTATGCCACTGCTCTGCTTATTCCTGTTTTTGTGGCTTACGAGTTCGATATTTGAAATAAGGAATGTGTCTTTTGAAATTATGTATTACAATATGTATATAAATTAGAAGAAATTTCAATTTGCTTTTCGGGTCTACCAAGAAATAAATTCTATTTTCATACTGCTTCGTCAATTATTTTATTTATTTGTTTTGTTTAAATTCTACTAGAGCTATTTTCAATTATAGAACATTATTCAACACTTTTTAGTCAGTAATAAACTTCACAGTTACATATATGCAACTAAACGACGACATCTAGGCTGGGTTTCTGATGGCTCTTATTCAGTACATGTCGGCTGATTAGTCTTATCGCGTAGAGAAGACACACACCATATTTAGAAAGCTTTTCCATTGTATTGAATGGAATTTTTGTTTATTTTGCATAGCTACGCCATATTTTGCTTTTTTAAGCCATCATCTTAGATTGAGAAAATCATTGCGCACTTTCATCCAACAGCGTAAATAAGCCAAAGATAACATAACTATGCAAAATTAACAAATAATCAATTCAATATAATGGAGAAGCTTTTTGAATATTGTGTGTGTCTTCTCTGGGCGATAAGACTAACCATTCTATAAGATCTACGAGAGAATGGGCCCTAGTCTACAATTTTTATGACTTACTTTTCCGCTTGGCTTCTTGCGTCACAAGTTAAGCTTCTTATTGTATCGTGTAAAATAATATGTACGACAACAGTAATAATGCTCCATAGTATCAGACATTTTGTTGCAGACGTTAGGTTAGGTTTCTTCATGTTTACAACATGTTTTTCTTTCAATTTTAATTCTTTAGTACGTCTTAAATATGTTTCGATAGTATTTACTATACATTAAATCACCGATAAAGAGCTAACCACACTGTTTGATTCATATTGAATTTTCTAACAAGGGAAAACAGCATCATTTGGCTAAATACCGTCTGGCGTACAAAAGAACGTACCTATCGATAGCTGCGGGATGAAATTTGAGTACATTTGCAATTGCGATATTTCCGCTTGTATTGTATTTTATAATCTTCGGCTACATACTTATGTCTATATGAACAGAGTTAGGAATTTATATGAACATACTGTAATATTTGTGTCATAAACCGCAACATTTGCCATATTTAATTATGTCGTTTGAAATGATTTGTATGTAAATACAAAATTGCAAATAGATTGTATCTATCAGTTTCTGGGTTGAAGTTTGAATATATTTGTTGCAATAACATTTTTAATAAATTATACATACAAGTTCTCACGTGCTATTGTTTGAACTTTTGCTTATTCGTTTAATCGAAAATTGGGTCGAGCAAATTTAATGCAATCTCTACTTTTAATTTTATCAGGCACAATTTATAAATTTGAATCATATATTTTTCTTAATTTATATAACTGTCCTGTCCTCTACCCAAAATGTACAAACGCTTACACTGAAAAAATCATTTGCTAAGAACAAGAAAAAATACAACAAAAAGCAGTCAAGGAATATTTTTCTCGATTTGAGATGTATTTTCTTTATTTTTATTATTTTAAGCAAAAACTTTTCTTGGAACAAGAAAATACATACATCTTAAATCAGGAAAAATTATTCCTTGGCTGTTTTTGTCGTATTTTTTTTCTTGTTTTTAGCAAATGATTTTTTCAGTATACGAAAATGTACATATATTAACTCACGCGTCTTGTAATATAATGCCGTAAAATTTTTGACCCACATCTTTCGTTTTTTTAATCATATTTATCTCTATACTTTTTAATTACAATACGTGATTTTAAACATCTCATTTATCATCCGTCTAAGAAAAAACTAAACAGTACAGTTTGAAATAAAGATAAATATTTTTTCTACTATACATGACGTTAGCATAACGTTCATTGAACTTAATTTATTGAATTCTTCTTAATGGATTTATGTTATCCTTGTTTGTTGTTCATATAGTAAAATCTTTAAAATGTAAAAGACTATTTATTCAGGTGATTGTTCTTGGAGGAGTAAATAGTCTATTGGGTGACAAAACTCTTGTGTGTTTTATGCCTTTTATGGTGAAAAAATTTAAAGGTGTCCATTATCAAATAAGAGATAACCATTTGACAGTAGAATGTCTTTTTTATTCTTAACAAAAAATTAAATTAATTGTCTGCTCACGAAAGGTATAATATATCGTGCATCTGGTTAGTCGTATTATGTCCATATATTAAAGTAACTGGTGATAGTTGGACCATTTGAACATAAAAGTCAGAAGTCTGAATACTCCATAATAACTAGGGAGACGGAGACTCTACGATCTACCAACTATACTACACTCAGAATAAAATCGTTGTAAAACATTGAGGGGCATATTTTCAAAAGCCGCCATCTCCACGACAAAGCAATTTGAGTAAATCAAAAAAAACGGTTAACGGCTATACTACCTAATGTACAATTCAAATGTTTAACTCTACATTTGTATTATTGCCCGTTTGTTAAATTCACTGAGTTTCAAAAATCTCCCGCGTTAAATAAGGGAGTTATTTCAATTTAAAAATTGGAGTTGGCGGTTTTTGAAAGTGAAGTGTAATAATGGCGGATTTTGAAAGTGAGCATTCTGAATAAGGCGGATTTTGAAAAAATCTAAATTTTCACCGTCATAAAAGTTAAGATCTGTCGGTTTTCTCAATGAGAAAAGAAACAGAAACGATTAAATTATCTCTCCCTTATATTTTTATATTTATATTTTATATTTTATAGTCAATGAGAGCTTCAGAAAACGGTAAAAAAAAAGATATTCAATTAGATTTTTTATAAACGTAAGCAGTGAAGTTTATGGTTTTTGAAACGACAACGAAATTCATTGGGGCGGAAGTTGGTATTTCTATCTGATTTGAAGGCAATTGAATTAAATTATGTTAGCCCCGGTGGTCCATACGATTCAGCCTTACTCCACCATTACTAGAAAGCTAGAGACCTTTTCATGTGTTGGTTCTAGGAAAATTAAGCTCCCTAAACTAAAACTCGAAATAGTAAATACATGACTGAATCGTTGAGCAATGACTCGAAAGTGAGTTACGGGATACAGTTGAGAAAATATATTTTAATACATATTATATGCCAAATAAAGCACAAGTTTTAGCAAGCCACAAAAATGCTAAAAACGTCAAATATAAATTGAAATATTTATTTTTCGTATCCTACGATACCGTGAAAGATGTGTTTTGCTTAATTTAAGCCGATGCATTGACAATTCATAACTATAAGTATCCACAATAAGTTCAAGATAGTTTTGAACAAAACATTGAGTCGCTCCAATCAAGGACCCCCATTATCCCTCCATTGGAATTTGGCAAAAAGGCATGTCCATAACTCCCCCCGAAATTGAAAGCTAAATTTTGGTTTATTGTCAACGTGGGGAGGGGGGAGGCACCAACATACCACCCACCAAAAATCAGCTGAATCGGATAAAAACTAAGAGTACCTCCCATACAAAGTGACCCAAGACTGTTCTACAGTTTATAAAATGAGTAGTGCGAGAACAAACTCCTGGTGGTTCACTTTGTATGGGAGGAACCCTTAGTTTTTATCCGATTGATAACGAAAATCGTGAAGCTTCAACGTTTGCAATGGGCGGGCGGCGGGGCATGTACAGCGGATGGACGATAATCGCATGCCAAAGAAAGTAATGAACGCACAACGAATTGACGGAGCGAGGTTGCGTGGACGACCGAGAGCTCGCTGGGGGAACTCCGTAGGTGAAAACGCCCACCAGCTGCTGGGCTTCCGAAACTGGAGGATAAGGTCACCTAACCGCGATAATTGGAGGTCAACGATTCAGGCAGCCAAAGCCTGACGTCGGGCTATTGGCCACATTGATGATGATGATGGACATGCCGTTTTGCCAAATTCAAATGGGGGGATAATGGGGGTTTCTGATCGGAGCAACTAAACATTAAGCAAAAATCATCTTGAACTTAAAGCGAATACTCACACAAAATTACATGGCTGGACTTGGGTTTTTTCAAAAGTTGTGGAGATTTGTAAAAAGGTCTAAAATGAAAATATTTTAATTTATTTTTAGTATATCGCCCAATTTTTAATAAAATTCAGAAAAGGTTTCTGCTTTTAAAATTAGCATTGGAACCCGTTTCTTGACACATTTGATCTGGACCTCTTCGGGCGTATGGATTTGGCATTTTGGCCTTTTTTTATCATTAATTTACAATTTTAGCACGCCATAAGTTTCCGATTTTTTTAATACCTTTCTATTGCATTATTTGATGCCTCGTCCTTGGTAATTGTTGCTAACATTAACTAGGCACAAACAAAGCATTGAGTCGATAAACTCTGTCCCCCAGAGGCTATTATTTTAGGGCCTTTTATAGAACGAAACACAGAAGTACTTCTACTTCGTATGCACAGATTTCTTTTTTCTCTCCCTAGTAGTAAAACATTTTAAAATTATTGGGAATTGATTGCGAGCCTTACAGTGTTTCACTGCTAAAATTAATATAAATAAACTAGCTGAGAGAGCTCGCTTCGCTCGCATTATTGGCTTCACTCACAACTTGACACTAATTTGAATGCCAATCAACCTGCTAACTATAATTTATTGGGATCGACCTCTCGATGATGAAACCAAAGTGTATAATGGAAACAACGCTATAGATTTCCGTCGGGGGGTTAAGTGGTCAAGGTAATACAACAACAACATATGTACTCAACCCCCTGACTGATTGATGAGACTGCACTTGCCCTTCAACTATATTAGCGAGTTATCTCGAAAATCATTAATTTAATAAATTTCTATTAAATATGTCAGCACACTCATTTACTCAGTTTTTCGTGCACTAAAATGTGCGCACGCCACCTACAATGCTCATACTATCCCAGAAACCATCATACATCCAGGTTGACGGTTGTTAATGTAACTTAATTGTAATTAATTGTAACCTTGCTATGCCAACATCCGGGCTGACGGTTATTAGAAAAAAACCCCATGACCCTTTAGGCAATTTTGTTGCGAATCCGGCGACATCTCAATCGTGTCGTTCCGCCAAAGGATTGCGGAGATATCGACGGATTCCCGAAGTAGTAATTGCTGTGACCAACATCAAGGATGTGTCTACGTAAAAACATAGTCACCTTGACTACAATTAACACTGTATTTGATCGAATGACAACTAAAATATTCCCATTAAATTTAAATGTTGTCGATGAAAACCTGATTGCAACAGGTGACTCTCATACAAAATGAAATTTCGATACTTACCACCACTTCCTTCGAGATTTTAAAAAAAATTTTGGTCCATAAACCTTCTCCAACGTAAGACGGATAAAACAAAAAAAGAAGGCTATTATGTTAATCACGTTTTTCCATATTTCACTTCACAAAAATATTGGTCTTTAATTGTACCAATACTTTAATTAATTTATTGTTAATCGGATTCACCAGAAGTTTAATCGAAAATTTGATTTATGGATATGTACGTTTTTGATAGTGAACAATTTTCAACTACCATACTGTAAAGGAGTTGGCGTTTTTTGTTACCATATGAAAAATATGGATTTGGCGTATTTTGAAACCCAAACTGGATTGGAGATGGCGGATTTTCTAAATAACCGCATTTTGATTTACTAAATTTAGAGGGGTTTTAATTGAAAATCAAGGATTCCGATCGCAGAAGCTTATTTAGGTACCTATCGGCTGGCATCATTAACTCAAAATTCTTAAAAATTGGAGATGGTGGCTTTTGAAAATAGGCTCCTCTGATAATCAATGATTTTCAAATATGATCTGGCGCAATATATGTTAATTTCAATTTACAATTGATGACATGAATTCAATAGTGAAAAAAAAATACAATCAATTATTTTTTTTTAAATTCGTACATGTCAACTTCAAATGACTATCATTTGACTTTAATAGTGCTTCAAAATGTGTAAAATTATATACTTTTTAAATGGTTAACATGTTTTAAAAATACAGTACAGGAGCATTTAAAATTTAACGTAACTCATCAATTCATTATTTTAAAAGAATTTTTTTTTAAATCGTCACCATTTTGATTCCATAATTATTGTTATGTTAAATTTTTTTTAAGTTTTTTTCTGAATGTACTAATAATAATGAAATCGCGATGGACACCAGGCCAATATAATTATTGTCTAACATTCCTCTGCGCTTTCGCATACTGGTTATGGATATCTTAGAAATCCTTTACTTAAAAAATTAAATTATACACTGCTTGTCATCAGATTAGCACACCCCTTAGCATGAGCAGTGCTGGATTAAGCAAGCGCCGGGCCCGTGGCATATGTAGAGCGCGCGGCCTATTTCATATGGCTGATTTGAACCGCATCAGCCAGCTATTATCTTTGGATAAAAAAATTACGGATTTTGGTCGCTCCAGTAATATTAATATCAATTTTGCTGCTCGACATATCACTAAAGCCATGATGACGGCCGAACTCACAATGTTCAAACAATTTAAATTGCGACAATGGATTCGGAACTTATGTCCAAAATTAAAAGCATTCCTTGCCCGAGGCAATTTTTGCATCTATTTTCGGTTTTTGGCCAACATTTTCTCAGGGGGTGTCATGATCAGCAGATCTCGCAACAGGAGGCACGAGCTGAAAAAAATTGGAAACCACTGTTCTAGTGGGAAAAAAAAAATCAAAAAATCATTATTGTTATAAAAACGCGTATGTGATCGCACCCACTACTTAACTACTACATACTACTACTTGTCAATCTACGTTGACGTTTGCCTTGGCTCTTCCGGGTTATACATTGTGCGGAATAAACGTGTCGAGAAGAAACTCCAAGGTGCTTTAATTCAACCCGTGAGAATATTCCCATCCCATCAATTATGAAAATGGGGGCAATATCTGTTTTGAAAATTGTTTCAAAAAATGTTTTTCATTGACGTGTGTGAGTTTGCCAGCATTTTTATTTTTTATTTTAATTAGTTAAACCGAATTTCTGTAGACAAACTGTACTTATTCGACAAAGAAGAATTGATGTTAGAAGTCCCTTTTTGGACGACCTAAAAATTTAAAGATTTCACATTTTCCGAAAAGTAATAAAAAAATGGAAAATTATTTCATTATATAAGTATTTCCTATTAATATAGCTTTCGATTGAATTGTCCTTTTTCAGGTTTACTCAGGTTCATAAAAACTGACAACCAAACATCTAGCTAAAAGATGCCCACAATAAAGATACTCACGTAGCACATATACCAGAAAGCCAAATTCACGTTAACATCTTCTACATTAATTCGGTTTTACGGTTTTTAATAAAAAAAAATCGAAAATCAACATTTTTGAGAAAGCATTTTGAATCATTTTTTAAAAAGGTATTTAGCCGCTCTTTTCATAAAGCGGTACGCCACTGTGCATGAGAGATCAATTTGTAATTTCTTTATTCTATGGATGTATGCAAGCACATTTCCTAACATGAACTCCAAAAATCAATGTGAATCTGAAACAATGTGGACGTAGATTTACGGAAGTGCTATCATAAAATAAGGGCAGAATTAAGATCGAGAGTGAAATTCTTCCCGCTGCGATTTTATCAATAAAAATGCGTACTTACTGTCGTCGAATATATCACAAACGGTGGGGAATTCCATAAGCTACAATCCGAGACCGGTTCCATAATTCTCCTCTGTCATTTTATGAACTATTTTTCGATTCCCCGGCCATTTGCCATTTCACGATGAAATAACTGGGGAATCGGAAAAAATACATAAAATGGCCGAGAAAAATTATGGAACTGTTTCGGATTGCAGCGTATTGAATTCCCCAGCAATCTCCACATATTCCACGACAGTATGAATACATTTTCATTGAAAAAATCGCAGCGGACAAAAATTTCACTCTCGATCTCAGTACTAGCCTTCAGAAAGAAATATTTCTGTATTTTTATGCAATACAAACCTTGCTGTAATTTTGGAACACCCTAGCGTAAATTGTTCAACGATAAAGTGTTATATCAATTTCGAAGCATCTTGGTAATTTTTGTTTGAGAAAAACGCGGGGCCCCCCAAAGCGCGGGGACCGTGGCATTTGCCACCTTCTGCCACGTGGTTAATCCGGCACTGAGCATGAGTATTTTCGGTAAAATTTCAGCCAAACTAAAAGGATTAAATTAAGAAAATTATTACTGGTAATAGCCGATCCTATTCTCATTTCACTAAAACATAAAGTATATTGCTTCTCCATTCTTTAATATTGTTTTATAATTGTTTTTCGAAAAAGAACACACAAAATTGCAATTTAAAATTTGTCATCACATGTGACTTTTTTTTTTTAGTGGTTTAGCAAATAACTGACATATTTCCAAATTTATAGCTATTGATAACTGATACACTTTTCAATAAATTTAATCAGAGAGTGGCCTCATAAATATGATTGGGGATTGACTCGTACAATTTTCCTATAGAATTTAAGGAAATAGCCGACTAGGGGCCCCTTACTGCTTTCGAAGTTCGGCTTCGTTAGAAAATTGTTTTACAGATTTGTTCAGAATGCGAAATAAACATTCCAAAACGATTTCTTTCATAATTAAGAGTCGAGTAAGATGGTAATTGTAGTATGCTGATATTTTGGCCCCAAGCCTTAATTCAACCACCCGAACATTGTGAGGCGAAAGGATATTGTGTTAAAAATGCAATGACACATTACCTAACAAATTCTGAAATTAAAACAAATCATTTCCAAGGATCCAGTTATTTGATGGATTTTTCACGTCCCAATGCAATGTGATCCTACGTGCTCAATTGTGGAAAATCGAGGAAAAATAAATTGCATGTGCTAAGCTGGTGACAAATTTTAAATTGCTACTTTGTGTGTTCTCTTTCGAAAAAGAATTATAAAACAATTTTAAAATATGGAGGAGCAATAGAATTGCGCATAATAGAAATCACAAAAAAACTCCAGGATCAACGAAAATCGTTTGTGTTTTTTATTAAATTGTGGAAAGTATTGACAATTTATTATATGGATCACTTCTAAGGTGCTATGAACCTACTTCGGTCCGTAGATCATCGGTTGAGAGTCAGTGGCTTACTTTTTTTATCCATTTGTTTAACAAAAAGTAAAATTTATTTAAATCTAGAATCATTATATACGAATACGACCCACCGTGTATTTATAGATCAATTCATCAACAATTTTCCTCATAAGATATCCAACGTTTTTTAAACAATTGCATAAGAAGGAAGAGAAGAAGAAATCCATTAAATTTAAAATTGGATCATATTGCAATTGCTTATACTTTTAATCAAGCATAGTATATGCAATTCAGGTCTACTGTATTGCTTCTGGTCTAGTGAGTGGGTGTTGGACAATAATGAACACAAATAGAGTAAAATCTATTGTGTTTTAGTCTAATTGGTGATAGTTGCATTAATCCTAATTGCTACCAGCATTTATCGGGTTTCTATGTGAATTTACGACTATGCGCGTTAATGAATTAATTGCAATGAAGCTACAAGAATGCCTGCTTGCATGAAGTTGTAGCGTTCTGTTTTATGTCTTTTACGTATTTTGCTCGGTTTAATTAAGATGTTGGCTATATTAAAGCTGCTTTGTTACTGGAATATTATTTTAATGGGTAATTAAACGAATTCCAGGGGACCCCATTGCCAATACTGAATACAAGCATATACTGGAGGTGATTAAAATTATCACAGTTCCGACAGGATTTACTAAAACGTGGATTTAATCAGCAATTGTACCATATTGTACTGCAATTTGAATAGTGCATGTATGAAAATTAGCCTTTTCTCTCAACTAGTAGGTAACTCCAAAAATATGCATTTACAACAGGGTTTGGTAAACCTTATCCAGGAAATAAAACCTTTTTCAGGACTAAATTTGTTGTCGGCCTTTTCTTGCTGCTCTTCACGTGCATCAATGCAGCTGATGACCGAGCAGCTATGCGTGATAGTGGGTGTAGCAGTCCAAACACGCCAAGCATTCGAATCTATGGCTATGTAGGGGAAATTTCTGCTACATCGCATATTGATCGATAAGCCAGTGAGTGGGAGAGGGCGAGTGAAAATGTTCCAGTTGGTCATTTCACAATTTGTTCGCTCAATGCATTCAGTCCAAAAATCACAAAACACATTTTGTCAGAATATTTTGAAGACACAAAACATATCTTGGATCGAACAAGACTCGAACATTGACTCATGCTTAAGGTGACAATTTTTCTTTCAACTCAAAACGGGACATCGGATTTGTCAGGTCACCGTACAAAAACACAATGATTAATAAGTAAACACATTTTTCTATTGGTAATAAATTGATAATAGTAACATTAATAATGGTTCAATTATTTTTATACTTGTCGGAGCCACAAATTTGTTTCAAAACAGCGGGAAAGCGCCACAGACCCTCCGATCAATCGGCCAGATTTTTTGATTGTGAGATAAATCGGAAGGTGTATGGGACTATCGGATTCAATTTTTTGATTTGACATGTGGAACGTATTGCCAATGCAATTTTCCGTACAAGCTGTCATGCCAATCATATTGCTGATTTTGTGTTGTGTCTTGTGGACCGCGAGACTGTCAATTTCAGATTGCCCGATAAATTGCCTAATGTATGTGCTGTACGGGCAGCAGATAAATTGTGACCAATCGATCGCCCAATCGAACGGCCGAAAAATCGTCAGGTTTGTGGCGGCCTTAAGATTGTTGCTGCGAAAGTGTTTGAATACTTCAACCCAACGGGTTTCTGTGGGAACATTGACATCATTCCATTCGGTTACTTTTTGCGAGGTAACGTATTTCGAAATCATCGAAATTACTTCTAGGTCTTTATTGCAATCAATGTATCCATTTTCAATCGTTACATCCAATGCTTTTTGAACGTCTCCCCATGCAGGTACTTATTTTAAATCTGCCCAATAAAATATATCCACTTCTTTAGTTAAAAAGCTAGTCCACTGTTCCAAATATTCACCAATTTTTTTATAAAATTATGTAGCCTAACATTTTACAAACGCTTCGTCAATATCAGTGCCACTATTTTTCGATTCCATCATCAAGCTACGGACTGCAAATGGAAGAAACTAATTTGTCTCTTTCTGAGCCAAATTATCTTTCAGTTAATTTTTCTTGCAGCTTCAGTTCCGATAAAGTCTGACTTTGAATTTTCAATATGTGTACATAGTTTGATGAAAGCTTACCGACTGAGCGTGTAAAAAATGAAGCCACAATTCTGATGTGCGGTCTTCATTTTTTTTTATATTTGAGGGCATTTGTTTAATGCTCAAAAAGTATTGAGTTGAATTTTGTTTTGCCTCAAGGGTATTCAACTATTCAACTCAACACTAACATCATCGTTTCCGGCAAGACAAAAAACATTTTGGGGTTGTAATAAACATATCCCAACATTACAAAATTGCTCAAAAAGTAGTTCTGCATTGGCTGATACATTTTTAAAACCCTTTCCACGGCACGCATGAGCGCAAGCCACCTGGTTTTGCTATAGCTATAGTATTTTCTGGTTTTCTGTTTCAGATTCGGCACAGAACTCCTTTAGAGCCTCAACTCGAACCATATAAATATAAAAAAATACCGGCGTACAGAGGGCTGCGCCCGCAATACGAGTGTTTTTTAGAATTTTAATGCATAGTGAATATTTTTTGTACATATATTTTATAAGTAAATAAGTATTGTGCACAACATTAATGAAATGCTTCCTGTAAATCTATTTTTGGATTGGTCTAAATAAACGCGTTCCAGAATGAAAGGCTGGCGCCTTCCACCTTCACCAATCCAATCCAATCTATTTGTATAAAAGTACTCCAAGGCAAATCTACGGGCAATTTTCGATTTAAGATTTCTGATGTTTCTGATGATTGTTTCATCAAGTTAAAAGATATGCATTGAAGAAATGCTTAAGAGGCTTGCATTGTGAAAGGCCCTTACTAAATACTTATTTGGCTATATTTCCGGTTTGGATACAGTTATTCGAATGAAAATTCGTAGACATATTCTATATGTAATTTTCTAAAAACCCTTAGCAGAATTTTCATATTTGGAAACCTAAGAGGGGCTACACACGAACAAATTGAAATTTTACAAATTTACTGTTATTTACTTTTTCTTTGCAAAAGTCAATAGTCTTAATATTTAACGTATATAAGGCCCTACTGACCAATCTTTGTGCAAAGTTTCATATCGATTCCTATAACGGTTTAGAAAAACGGAGCTCGAAAAGGAAGTTTAATTTTAAACGCCAATAACTTTTTTACCGTTACTCGAAACTTGAAAATTTTAACTGATATGAGGTGTACTCGTTTAGATCTTTGATTTAAATACCCATACGTCAATTTCCGATAAAAACTAAAAAAGTCAACTTTTTTCAAACATTCGGGACACCCTGTTGTCTTCTTCTTACCAACTTCTAAGGTATATGTGCCAAAGACTGTAACAATTCTACACATTCCTACCAAATTTAATGACAATCGGTTGAGCCGTTCGCGAGTTATTTACTGAACAGACGGACAGACGGACGGACAAAATCGATTTCATAAGGGTTTTTTGAAAAAAATTTTCTAAAAAACCCTAAAAATGATTATATCTGTAATCCGTTAGAAGCCAAAACCCGGATGCGTTTCGTGATACGAGCGTTTGTAATATGAAATTTGTGAAAATAATTTTTAACTTTCCAAAACGGGACAGAAGGGCGTCCCAAAGCAGTCTGTCGGGACAACGGGACACATCTTTCAAAAACGGGACTGTCCCGTTAAAAACGGGACGTCTGGTCACGTTACTCATGCTGCTGGCATAGAAACCAATCTCACAAAAAAAGGTTCTTTCTAAAATAAAAGCCTTTTTTCCATGCACCCAGCTTTACCAAAACTCACAAAAATGTGACTTTATCGAGTTCACAAAACTATATGAAGGGTGAAAGCAAGAAAAGTAACTCTAAAAATTCCTTTGTTTATATAATAATAATAATTAAATTTATGTGAGAATAAATGCCTTAAGAATGGACGAAAACATACGCGGAAATAGACGGAATCTAAAGGGTGCATTCAAATTGTAAGACGAAACCGGACGGGTAAACTTGCAAGACAAGAACCATCGTTCTTACAATCTGAAATGCACAATGCTTGTCTGCTGGCCACTACAAAAGCTCTCGCCGTCCGTTTATTAGCACAAATAAACGGACGGCGAGAGCTTTTGTAGTGGCCAGCAGACAAGCATTGTGCATTTCAGATTGTAAGAACGATGGTTCTTGTCTTGCAAGTTTACCCGTCCGGTTTCGTCTTACAATTTGAATTCACCCAAACACTTTTTATACCCTTCGCTCATGGGGTGAAAGGGTATATTAACTTTGTCATGAAGTTTGTAACGCATTGAAGAAGCATCTCCGACCATATAAAAAGTATACATATATGGTCATTATAAAGTATACATATATGATCAGGAGTCGATTGGGCGATGTCCGTCTGTCTGTCTGTCCGTCTGTTGCGACGCGTTTTACTCGGCGAATTTAAAAGCTATGAAGCTGAAATTTTGCAGAAATGCTTCTTTTTGCTGCAGGCAGTTTGTATGTTTGAATCGGTAAAATCGGACAATGGGGTCATGGGGCTGTCATACAAACGTAACCACCCTAAATAGGTTTTTCTAAGAAAAACTTTTTTATTTGTGCACAAATTTCAACCAAATTTCACACAAATGTGTTTCTATTGATGACACAAAACATATGTAAGAATCGATCAAATCGGACCATGGGGTCATGGGGCTGCCATACAAACCTAACCCCCCATTTTGGTTCTTCTAAGAAATATTTTGTACACCAATTTCACAGAACCTTGAATATTAACGAGTCTTTATCAAAGCAACAAAAAAACTCAAAATAAATGGTATCGTACTATGGGGAACCATGCTCCCGGATTCCCTAATAACATTTTCTGAGTAACTATTTTTATTTGCCCACTTATTCCAACCAAACACCACACAAATATTGTTTTGTCGACACAACGGAACTTTTTTGAAGACGGAACGAAAAGAATGGGGGGGGGGGGATTAAATACAAGTCGTAGGTACGCCCGATAAAACTTTTAGCCCGAGGAGAGCGGGGTATCCAAATGTCGGCCGCGCCCGAGATTAGCTTCGGTCTGGTTTTTCTTAAATTTTAATTTTTTCATAAAAAATATTATTTTACAAACTGCACATTTGAAGGGAAAATGTTCACCACACAGTTATCTAATGGATACTCAAATCAAATGGTCCAATGAAGAGTCCGGAATAATTTTCCAGGGATCCAGTTATTTGATGGATGGTTCACGTCCCAAACAGGATGGACATGGAGTGGGCTAAAGGCCAGCCGTGCCACAATCTCAGGAGCATCAATTGGCTTGCCTCCAAGATTAAACATACCGTAGGTGCTTGTGTCTTCGGACAACTCCAGGGTGTCAGTTGGGATAGGTATTTGGCGCAGCGTTCAGCCTCTCAACATATGGGTCCTGCGCCCTATTGTGGACTGAGTTGTGTGTGATCAATAACTGGCCACTGCTGTCGACTTTGTTTTGAGGAGGACGAAATCTCCACTCGCTCCTATTGTGTGACAATATAAACGATTGTCAGATCCAAAAGGAATCTTCTAGGGAATGAGCTCAATTCCGTCGTGGTTAAAAATTTACATTTGAATGAGGTCATGTGATTCACTCTGTATCTGCGTAGGTATCTCATTCTGGATCTCTTACTAAAATCATATTTCTTTATGTATTAATTTAAACCTATTCTGTATCTCATTCTTTACAGACAATAGTTGCATTAACATTTGCACAATATGCGGCCAAACCATTTTTCGAAGACTGTTCACCACCCGAAAGTGCGGTAAAGCTATTAGCCGCCGTTTGTTTGTGTGAGTATCAATTTCATTCATTTAATCGTATCAGTCTAGCATACCAATTAAATCAATTAATTATTCAATTGATTTGGAAAAACCCATCTCATCAATTATGTCTTGTTTTAGGCTTTTTAACCGCCATCAATTGTATTTCCACGAAACTATCAATGAAAATCCAAGATGTATTCACGGCCGCCAAATTAGCAGCACTGATTCTCGTCATAATGGCCGGAGTCTATTGGATGTTCACGGGCCATCTTGATAATTTCGATAATATGTGGGAAGGCGAATATAAATTGGCCAATATCGGATTTGCATTTTACAGTGGGCTTTTCGCTTTTGGCGGATGGAATTATTTGAATTTTGTTACAGAGGAATTGCAAGATCCTTACCGGTATGTCCATAATGCATGTCAAAATCCTAAGGATTTGCGAATATACATATATGAATTTTTTTCAGGAACTTACCTCGCGCAATTTGGATTGCCTTACCGCTGGTTACCGGCATTTATGTGCTTGTTAATTTGGCCTATTTCGCCGTTGTGTCTCGAACGGAAATGTTAAGCTCCCTGGCGGTTGCAGTAACGTTCGGAAATCATATGTTCGGTGCAATGGCTTGGATTGTTCCTATTTTCGTTGCTTTAAGTACATTCGGTGGCGTGAATGGTGTACTCTTCACATCCGCTCGATTGTTTGCAACGGGCGCCCAGGAGGGTCATTTACCCTCATTTTTCACTCTATTTCATACGAAGAGACAAACTCCAATTCCATCCCTCATATTCACGGTAAGCATACTTCCTGTATTTTTTGTTTGTTGCTGGTGCTTTCGTGAAGTTCTATTTAGCGGAATACTGGTATAATTAACGATGTAATTCTATACTTTTACAGTGTATTGTATCGTTGGCGATGTTATTAACTGCAGACGTTTACATGTTGATTAACTATTTTAGCCAGATTTTATGGCTATCGGTCGCTGCTAGTATAGCCGGATTATTGTGGCTGCGAAAAACAAAGTGAGTTTTTTTCATTTTTTTTAATCTCTACGCGATTTGGTATGTTCATGTGTAATTTGTTGATAGAAAATATTGCTACCAAAGCTAACTTCGAAGGTGTTTCTAAATATTGTTATTAAATTTCTTAGCAAATGTAGTTATTAATTCTCAATCTCTACTTACGAAATTCAAATTATTTTTTTTATTCATTCATTCATTTAATTCATTTTTTTTTATCAAAATGTAAAATATGAATATGTACCTACAAACAATATTAAAATCACAAAAAAAGTACTAAATTTATGGTACCCTGAAATAGGTGGACAATTGCAGTAAGGGACGACAAGGCGCGCACAGAGGGTGGGGCAAAAGGGGCAATTTGCCCCGGGCCCCGCGTTGGATAGGGCCCCGCAGGGACAGTGGTTTCGTAGTGCGCATACGTCTGCAAAATTATTTCACGAATTGATGTCAGATAAATCTTATTTAAATCTCTATTTATCTTGTTTTGCGTTATTCAAAGCATTTCTATGACCCTATAGGATTTCCCTTCACCTACTTTTTTCAATTAAAATTGCTAAATCTAAAATTGGCACTGATCTTGATATATTTTAGGTGTTGAGATCAACAGCACACCCTGCCGAAATTTATCTAATTAATCGGTATTCTCTTAAAATCTGAATGTCCTCGAACTATATGTGTTTTATAGAGAAAGTGTTAACCAAGAAACTGAAAACGATGGAAGCCCTTTTGGATCAGTGCACACTCGGTGTTAGTAACGTTTATGAAGAGACAAGAATTTCGATTTTCGCAATGCCATCAGCAGTGACGGAACAACTTCACTCTGGGCCTTCCCGCCAACTTCTTGAGTGGGCCCCCTACACTGAGAAAAAAAGTAGAGTGAAATCAATCGAAAACACTATTAAAGGTCGATCCACACTTTTCAGTCGTCAGTCACAGTCATTTTCCATACAAGTTAATTGATCGACTGACAATCTGTCAATTTGTATGAGAAATTACTGTGACTGCGACTGATGACTAAAAAGTGTGGATTAATCTTAAACCAAGTATTTTGAAACATGATTTTGACGTTACAGTTTTTCTACTAAAATTAAGAACATCGTACTTAAAATAATTTTGCTAAGAGCTACTTTGGCTCTTTGCATTCTTACATTGAGAATAGCGTTCTTGTTGCTCACGCAGCGCAGCATTTACCTCTATAGGTGTTAGTGATGTTTAAGCATAGAAAATTACCTGCGCCGACAATGAAATTCGATCCCGCGAACCTATGATTCGAAGACGAGCGCCCTATCTATCTACCCTAATGCCGCTCTCTCAGGTACCAGCATCCTGGCATCCTGTAGTAGGAACAACATTTATAGAGTTTCAAGGACAAATGTTCTTTTTCTCAAAGGAGCCACTTTTATTTATATGCCCCGGACCCCGTAAATCCTCTGTGCGCGCCTGGACGACATGTATAGGGTTTTCCAATAAGAGGTATTATTTTGAATAGCCCGCTATTGCGGTAGATTTTACTTTTGAAGCTGTAATTTTTTGACATTTGATGTCAATGTTGCGCTATCGAGAGATGATTAATGATTTTTTATGGCCGGAATTGGATGGTATTGATCTGGACAACGTTTACTTTCAAGAAGACGACGCCGCGCCGGCGCTTCGTGCGACAAAAGCAACGAAATCATTGATCTTTTACGGGAAAAGTTTCCGGAACGTGTTATCTCTCGAAGAGGTGATCACAATTGGCCACCGAGATCTTGCGATTCAATACCTTGCGACTTCTTCCTTTGGGCCACTTGAAAGATAAGGTCTACGCCAACAGCCCAGCGTCGATTCAAAGCCTCAAAGATGGAATTCGCGAGTACATAGGGCAGCCGGTTTGCGATTTTGTTACGGAAAATTTCATGAAAAGGATATGGTCCTGTAAGCGTGGTCGTGGTGGCCATTTGGCTAATGATATTTTCCATTATTAACGGCATACTCGTACCTTCCTCTTTATAATGGAATAAACATCCGATCGTTTATCTCAAAAAAATGCTATTTTCTTTGAACATCAAAATCACACCTCTTATTGGAAAACTCTTTAAATATATTCTCATCAATAAAATCACAAGAA
The DNA here is from genome assembly GCA_949715475.1 of Microchrysa polita. NCBI lineage: Eukaryota > Metazoa > Arthropoda > Insecta > Diptera > Stratiomyidae > Microchrysa > Microchrysa polita. The sequence goes on from OX454415.1 coordinate 18,047,241, forward strand.
TTCCATTACTCACCAAAAATATATCTTTTAATTTCAAATGTTGTTTTTACTCTTAACTTCTTTCAATTTCATTTTCTTCCAGACCCGATCTACCGCGACCAATCAAAGTTCATCTATCGCTACCCATCATATTTATTATTTGTTGCGTAACGCTCGTTATGCTACCAACACTCAGTGAACCCATGAATCTGGTTGTCGGAGTAGCAATAACATTGGCCGGTATTCCATTTTACTATGTATGTATCGAATGGAAAAATAAACCGGCGATTTTAGCGAAAATTTCCAAAAGTCTAGAAGATTTTTGCCAGGCTATGTTCAATACGGTTTTAGTACAAGGTTCTGAAATGTCTTAAAGATTCGGAACAATATGAAACAAATTTACAAGTACATATATGCAAACTAACGGGAACAATCCTAATTTTGATATTACGAAAAAAAAAGAAGAAAAGAAATGGAAGCGCTTTAAAATATTATTTATGTATTTAATAAAATTCCTAAAGATATTATCAAAATTTATTAACAATTTACAAGGAATCTCGTTGTGCTTTTTGATGAAATTTATGTAAAAAGAATAATAAAAATGCATTTTTTTATGGACCAAGATGAAAAATTGAATTTGTTTTTGATGATGAGTTTTTTTTTAATTTGATCCGTCTAATTAGATCCCCTAAGCAAGGGCTTAGGGGATCTGTTTGTAGGGAGAAGTGTCTGATCCGTAACGGCCGGTTGATTTGAAATTAAAGGTAACGTTGCGCGAACGTTGTGTTTTATAACCTCACCCAATGTCAGTACATACTCTTATGCGCCGTTTACATGAGTCGAGTAAATGGTAGAGCAGAATGGAGTTTTACCATAGTGTCGAAAGAAGAATTTTTCCACTATAGTCGTGTAAATGGTTACTCTACTGTAAGATTTTGACTCTACCGACTAGAAAACAGTCGAGCTGCAGCAACTAGTACCAGTGGCGATCCTAGGTAGGGGTTTTGGGGGTTCAAACCCCCTCCGAAATGAGTTGATGCTACAATGATGATTATTTTCTTAAAATAACAGAATCAGTACTACCTGAAATAACGGTGTTTTGACACTTTGAGGGCACATAGGCCTGCAAAAGTGGATGAAAACTGTCTCCTTACGTAGTGGGTTGAGGGGTTTTGGAAGCGTTGTTCATGAAGATTGAAATTGTATCATATGCAAAATCACCTGCAACTGGTTTTTGGGGCAGTTGCCGTAATCGCGTGGCATTTTTCCTTTTTGGTTACTTTTCATAGAGCTATAGACTTCACCAGATCGTGTAATTACAAAATAGGGACATCTGCGACTGTAAAGAAGTGTAAAGTGAAGGTGTTTGGTTCTTATCTCTGAAGTAATCTAATCGACCACAGACACGATGTTAACCTTGCCTCGACCTTGGAATATAATTCGATCTGTGCCGTGTTTTGCAAACTGTCATCCATTGTGTTCTGTAAAAGCCGTATTTGAACTATTGTGTTCCACAACCTCACCAAATATATCTCTGCAATAGTTTGTATTTTTCTGGGGTATTACATTTTCTCGAATGTAAAACTTTAATACGGGGTGGGCCAATTAGAAGTTCGTTTTTAAAAATGCGATAAAATGAACAAAATTAATTTTTTTCCATGTCTTATGGCTTTATTGGAAAGTAAGTAAGCTCTTATTAATGATGGAACACAACTTCATTTAAGTGGCTGCCCCGGCTGGCGTCGCAGTAGCGCATTCTGTCACACCAATTTGCCAAGACCCTGTTGATGGTTTTGGCTGTAGCTCACGGATTGCTTGGATGATATTGACCTTAAGTGCTTGAATCGTTTCTGGATTGTTGGCATAACATCGGTTCTTCACGGTTCTCCACAAAAAAAAGTCCAAAGGGGTCAAGTCGCAGCTCCGAGGCGGCCAATTGACATCGCCAAGATGGCTGATAACACGATTTGGGAATTCGGTGCGTAAAAGATCGACTGTGGCATGGGCTGTGTGGCATGGCGCGCCATCCTGCATAAATAGTCTAGTACAGATAGCTCAAAACCCAAACATCCAAAAATAAAAGGAATTTTTGATGCCAAATTGCTGAATACACTGCCTAATATACGCAGTAAAAAGTTACACCAATTTGCGCCATGGGTTAAGGGGGGGGAGGGGGTGGCAAAGGGGTGAAAATTCAATTCAATTTTTTTGCAAATATCTGGAAAACTATGAGTCTGAGCTTGAAATGTCCTGAAGACGAAACAAACTATATAAAATTACCTTTGTAATGATATATAATACTTTAGACATTTTCTCAGAAAATTATACCCCAGACCCAAATGTATTATAGTGAATTTAAAATTTTGGAGTTTTACATTTCGCACTGTAACTCTTGATAGAATAGACCTACCGTTATAAGATTTTGTCCATATATTGATAACAAACTTTGTTTGATTTGTGTCAAAAATTGGAGTGCTCCGACTATTGACGCCCCCCTCACTCCTCCTAACATTTTTCAAAAAGGCATGCCTGTAGCTTCTTTTTAAATTGAGCCAGGTAGATTAAATTTGGTGGCGTGCTTAGTCTATGCTCCATTATGCTTCCCACCAAAAATTATTACCATCTGATCAAAACTAAGGGTACCCCCCATACAAAGTGTACGAAAATTCTAACAAATTTCATATTTTTTCGCTTCTATATTCTATGTAAAATAGAAAACAAAAAATTTACCTCTTAGAACGTTATTATAACAGTTAATTGTAGTCTTTTGAATGTATGTTCAAAAGGTTGTACCAAGGCGTACGCTACAAGTATCAAAAAGTTGGGTTTGAAGGTCAGTGATACCAGTCCTAAGGCTATTTGCGAATATTTCAAGTAACGTGTACTAGCAACCTTCAAACCCGGTTTTTCGTACTTGTAAGGGACGCTCTGGTACAAACTTTTGGATATACATTCAGAAGACTACAGTTAACTGTTATAGGGACGTTCTAAGAGATAAATTTTTTTTCTATTTTAGATAGAATTTAGAAGTGAAAAAATGTGAAATTTGTTAGAAATTTGGGTCACTTTGTATGGGGGGTACCCTTAGTTTTGATCGCATGGTAATAATTTTTGGTGGGGATCATAATGGAGCTTAGACTAGGCAGCCCACCAAATTTGATCCGCCTGGCTCAATTTCAAAAGAAACTACAGGCATGCTTTTTTTAAAAACGCTAGGAGGAGTGAGGGGGGCGTCAATGGTCGGAGCACTCCAGTTTTTGGTACAAATGAAACAAATTCTGTTATCAATATATGGACAAGATCTTGTGACGTTAGGTCTATTCTATCAAGAGTTACAGTGCGAAATGTAAAATTCAAAAAATGTTAATTCACTATAATACTTTTGGGTCTAGGGTATAATTTTCTGGAAAAATGTCTAAAGTGTTACATATCATTACAAAGGTAATTTTATGTAGTTTATTTTGCTTGCTTTAGGTACCCGCAACTAAGAAAAGTTGATGTAATAGAGAATAACGGGAATTTGAGCACAGCGAGGGAAAACATAAAATTCCCCAGTCAAATTTAAAAAAAATTATCTGTGAAATTATCCTAATTTTACTTAAATGTACGGTTTACGCATGTCATTCATGTACCTTGGTACGGGGTCGGCCAGGATAAGTGATTCAGGTTGTCTGAAGGCTAGAAAATGATCCATGCATTCAAGGTCCGATGCGAATACTGGCAATGAAAATCAACCCGTTCATTTTTCAAAATTTACTCTAATATTTTTTTTCGACAATTATACTAACAAAAATTTTATACATCCTTGTTTAAGTCACACAAATCTTTTCAAATTCCAAGAAATGGCAGTTTCAACAATAGTTGTACCCCGATAAAAATCCACTGCAACAATATTTGCATTCATGCCCAACTCGTCCTCGTACCACTTTGAAACAAATCGATTTACATGGTCAGCCATTAGGCGTAATCCACCAAATCGATCGGTCAATACACCCCATGTATCCGGCGTTAGTTCAGCCATTTCCGCCACTGGTCGACTAGTCAGTCTCCTTTGAAAAGCAAACATTGTATGCATGCATTTATGAGTATTTGGGTTAATTAATGATTGACGACAAATTGAAAACCTATGTCCGATACTTACGACATAATTGATTGATTTTTCCTCTTCAGAAATCGTTCCAGATCGCTAAGGCTTTGTACGTTTCCCCATTTTTGTTCAATTGCTTGGAACAAGATTGTTGGATAGTCTTCGACTACTTCATAATTATCGTAGCAAACGATAATGTTTTGTCTTCGTCGCCAGATATCTTTGAGAGTGGCTTGCCATGTTAGCATGGGATCGGCCATATGATCGCCCAGAACTGATTTGATGAAGTTCACGAGTCGTCGATGAATGTCGAGTGTTTTACCGAAACCTATGAAAAATAGATAAGATAATAAGGTAAATATGAATTTTCTTGCAAGCAAAAAAAGTAATTATCACTCATGCTCTGAACTTCATACTACTTTTCAATCTCTAATAAATTTGTGGCAGGGTGTAATGGGGTGTCAATAATTGTAAAGTGGATGCTGATCTCCATTCTGGCATGAAAGTAGCTGTCGCCTATCACCTTACAGAATGCCACCTCAGAATTATGATGTGTATATCAGATGCTATTCATAAAATCATTAAATAGGGACCATGAATCTCTAGATGTATGATTGAACTAATAAGCCGAAAAGATAATGTATAATTATAATTTTAAAAAAATAACTCATACCAACTGGAAACTCCTGTATATCGAATATGACAATCTCATTCGTATCCTCCACAAACTTAATTACTTGCTCCATTATCTCTCGCAGCGGTCGTTGTCTCGATATTCCATGATTTGCCCAAAACAAATCGTTTGTTGAACGATAGTATCCCACCCGAATATCCAAATAACGAATGCCATGCATCAATTGTCCTTTAATATCATCGTCCTGTGTCAGCGAATATTTCGTAACGAGTGTTTCATTCTGCAACGGATTGAAACTCTTCCTGTACGATCCCGAATCATGAGTTCCGGGTATGAAGAGATCTCGCAGTCGAAAATTCTCAATATGCGATCGCATCTCATTCATCCATTTCGGCCGCGCACTGATGCAAGCTGATGTCAATATTGCGCCACTAACATCAATGTAGCTGGCCCAGAACCCATAGCACGTGGTGTTTAGATCGATGGCTTTAGAAAGTCCATAATCGAACATGATCTTGGTTCGAATCCATTCATTTGCATATTTCGGCGTCAATTGATACACTTCCGATGCAGTCGAATTGTTGCATATCCATTCACTTGACCGATGTCCATCATTCTCCAAATTTCCATTACCACTTGCTTCCTCGTCTGCGTCACTTTCAGAAGCAAAATTCCGATCGTCACTTGCATAACGTCTTTGGAACGTGATTGGATTCTCTGACGTGATAAGAACAGCATCTCCCGCAACAAGTGGAGCATTTCGCCAAGCGACCTCTAAGCTTCTGGCTCGAGCACTGATCGTCATTGATAGTGTGAATGGTTGGTCAACCGCTTCTTTCGCTAGACTCGTGCTGCAAATGTTCAGTATACAACTAAGTAGGCAAAGCTTAGCCAGCTCAATCATTTTGATGATGTGCGATGGGTGTTTCGTCACAAGGTTTACAAGCACTAGCACGGTTTGCCGACTACGAGTATTATCTTCCGGATATCAAATTAGCATTTGTTTTCTTTATTACACAGGTGATGGAACGTTGAGACGCTCGCTGGTGTGGCAGCCGTTCTGTGTTCTAGTGAGAGCTGTAGATGTTAAGATTTCCGGTCATTACTCGTATACACAAAAATAAAATATTTAAAACTAATCCGTGGTTGCCGATTAAACAGGACGATATCACGTTAAAGTCATGATCGATCACAAAAAACAGCTTAATGTCCACTATGGTCGGTCAGAAGGAGAGATTGCACTTTGCACACCCGGATCGAAACGCTTTGATACTGACTTTATTCTGATTCACGACAGACTGTAATCGGCACTTCGGCTCTCTATAGCTGGTTGAGGGAGGCTACTAAAAGCCAGAAATGAATGAATGTAGTCGCTCCATGCTATAGACAACTTGAAGCGACTCTTTTCACCTATGTGCCACTCATATGTCTACGGATGAGTAGGCTGGAAATCTGATTCTGTGAAGATACTTCCATTTAATTTGATTACAACCAATTGTGGGATAATATATTATACGCGTTGCTGAGCACCTACTTCTAGTAGTATTCTCCATCAAGCTTCTTGGGAGAGCATACTATAAATTGTAAGAAGTCTATTTCAACAAGACTTTTTTGCTTGTTTTATGGATATTTTCAGATTGCTAGTATGGTTTGAAGCCGTCAATGAGCACTAGAATAAATATGTATGCTTTCCATAAACTTATATGATATGCAGTGTAGTACAGTGATACACAACCGGCATAACGAAAAACTATAACTTCGTGGTACAAGAGGTACCGTTATATAGGTAGTAGGAGTTGTAAGCCCGTATTTGTCGTACAGCTCCATAGGGTTGGTCTTGAGGGTGTTCTTCAGATTATACTTCATTATACTCGTATTCTAGCTGAAAAAAATGATAAATGAATCAGCGTGAGGATTACGTCATCTCTGAACGCTGATGTAAATATATTTAAAGGGTGTTTTTTTTTAAGCCCGATAGAATTTGAAATTGTAAATAAATAACACAAAAAATTAAATTTTAAGCCAAAAACTTAGAAAAAGCATAGTAACCCATGCCATGCGTTAGTCCAGAGTGGCCATCAGAAAATAAAAATGGCACCGTTTTCACACTATTGCAGTACATAGTATGCGTGAAAAATTTATTCAAACGTCAATTTTTTGTTTACAATTGAGAATATAAAATCCGCGTTATATTTATTACTCTTTTAAAATGCCAACGTGATATTTAACCCTTCTGTTGGCGTATAGATCCAAACAGACCATTGGTACTATGTATATCTTGTTGAAAAATATCGTTCAACAATATTTTCCACCCCTTTCCATATATACATTTCAAAGGAACCGACGGCCACAAATGCGATCAAACGTTCGGCGAAATGTAAACTATGTCTAAAGAAACGAAAAAAACGGCGCATCATCGTAAGACATAGTATGTAAATTGTTTCACGATCCAAAATTAAACCTCTCCAAAAATTAAGATTGATTTCACAGAAAATTCAGCTACACCTTAGGCATAAGAGCTCGTAGGCGACGACAGAAGGGTTAATAATTGCATCGACAATATTTTGAAGTTTGAATTATTTCGTGGAGTGTAGTGTAATAAGTTTGGAGTCAAACACATATGGGTTGTGTGATCACATAGCCATTCTGGACTAACGCATGGTATGGGTTACTATGCTTTTTCTAAGGCCAAAAATTATCCTCATTGCTGAACACAATTTGGCGATGAAACAACGGGTCAGTTTGCAACTGCTTTAGAGTCAATTCGGCGACAGAGCTCCAATCCCTGTGACTGACGACGTATCGATAAATTTGGATCTTCTTCCATACTTTCGTTTACAGCGGCGATATTCTCTTCAGTACGCAATTTTTTCGACGGTGTTGGTGCTATTGCATAATTTAGATTAGAGAGTATGTGGTACGAAATCTATCCACAGTTCGACGGATGGCTTGCTCAGATGAATGAATAATGTGCACCATAACGACACCGAGGCAATTTGGATACCATTCCATTTGTTTTGACCTTTTTTGTTGCTTTGATAAAGACACATTAAAGTGATGCCCACACCGGCGCGTCAGCGAATGTTCGCGGTGAATTTTTCCGCGGCGTCAAAATTGTAACACACTGCGTTGTATGGAGGTGCCCACACCAACGCGAATATTCGCCAGTTTTGCAGTATTTTTCCCGGTTCGAATATTTGCTACCTAATGTCATTTTATTCGAATAATTTATTGGACAGAGGTGCAGTGTAGTACAACTTGATGTTGGTGTACCCGAAAAAGATGTAGATTTGCAATGAGTTGTTTAGGTTTTAGAGCAGGTATTAATATAAGGAGAGGGCGAAAGTTACGAATTCCATACAAAGTGACAGCTCAAAAATGTGCTGAGAATCTACTACATGGGAGAGCAAGCATCTAACAGTAAAGTAGTAATTGTGTCAAAAATTCGTGTGCGCTTGATTGAATTCTTCTTCTTCTTTATTCTCTTTGTCTTTAATAGTGGGTTGTCAAAGCATGGAACTTTGTTTGAATTGAGATGTACTGCCGTACTGCTGTTACTCTACTTGTGTCAAATCGCTTTGCTTCAACAGTGTTGTTATTGTATTTTTCTCTCCCATGAATTTGTGCTTTCGGCACACTTTTTAAATGATGTTTCATCTCCTTCTATTAATACCTGCTCGAAGGTTTAGGTATTGACCGAGCATTTAAACCCTTTCGAACCTAAAAAAATCTAGCAGATTTAGAAAGGCTTTATTAATGGAATCATCTTTGGGATATGTCTTAGATATAGGGAGGTACAAAATTGAAGCCCCAACTCCTCTAGGGGGGCCTGTGGGGGTCGGGCACCTATGTCCCGTCCGGTTTTTTAGATGGAACATATATGTTCATGTTCCAACGTCAAAATTACCGTGAAAATAATCCCAGGACGCATAAATCTCTATCACATGCTCTAATATTTCGTATTCTATTAGTTTTCGCTAGGAAAAGGTTTTTTATTATAATTTCATTTGAAAATGAAAAGTATTCCCAAATACGAAAACACACAAAAAGCATATATGTAAAGAATAAATAATAAACTTACATAATTACTACAACATTGTCATGTAAATATACTTTTTCTCCTATAAAAATTGTGCCTATACTGATTTTTGACCGAAATAACACCGTATTTCTGAATATGATGAACGTCAGGTGCGAGAGCTTGCACTTTGAAACGAGAACTGTGCAAATTGGGTACCAAACTGCGGGACAAACGTATTTTTGTATAATTATCTAAACGTTCAAATACCAGAAGGGACGCCTTTAAACCATATTTAATGGATAATTTTTCTTTCAGATGAAACCAAAATTTCGCCGGGACATATGTGTCCCAATAGGTCCGAAAGGGTTAAGTTTTGCATGTTTTATGGTATCAGTGGATGAGTAAAAGAAGTAACATTTTTGGAAACATGAATTCCAAGGAAGGAAAGTTTTTACTCGTTGTTGTTACACAAACAAATTGCCCTATTGTGGCAAAATAATAATAATAAAAAAAATAATAATAATAACCGGGGAATTGAAAAATAATAAATAAAATGGTGGAGAATAATTATGGAACCGTTCTCGGATTGTAGCTTATGGAATTCCCCATCGTTTGCGGCATATTCCACGACAGTCAGTACACATTTTCATTGGTAAAATCGCAGCGGACAAATATTTCATTTTCATTCCGTCCGAGGTCTATCCAGACCTTAAGGAAACACCACCTTTTTTAGTTGTGTTCACGGGCGAGGAAAACATCGACACATCTGGACAGCGCCCGCTCTAAGGGGGGGGGGGGGCAAGCCGGGCGGTCGCGCGGGGCGCCAAATTTTAGGGGCGGCTTTTGGGCCAAAACACGAATAAAAAAATCGAAAAACCAAAAGTAAGAACTCAATATCAACTTGGATTTAGTGTAAAGTAAGCCATGACAACTACAGATGAAGTAAAAAGGTGTGAAACAAAATAAGAAAAAAGGCTCTGTTTAAGTAAAGAAGCACAATCTTCTTTAGGAAACGCGTTACTTTTTAAATTTATCAACTGTATCATTAATTCTCTTTTGAATGTTGTGTTTTCAAGATGCAAAGTTATTGCTAGGCTTTGAAGAGCCCATACAATTAATTAAATACTGCAATTAGAATCTTAAAATTTTTAGTGAGATTTGCCTAAATTTTACGTCTGTGATGCTTGCAAAGTTATGTGCTAATTAAGATCTTAAAGAAACTTATTCGAGAATGGTGTGCGGATTTCGTCCTCCAATTGAAAATTAGTTCCTCTTCTTTTCATCAGAATTAAGGATTTGCTTGCATTATCCCAAATTCTTGTCAAAGAGAAGGGCTTCCTAATTTTGAAATGGCTTGGACTGCTATCCATTCTCATAAGGATAACTTTTGTGTTTCTGATATTTTTCGCTACATGTTCGTTAAATGGTGCAAAAAGTGTCGCTAGTGGCGATAAAAAGAAAGAAAAATTCTTCTTTCGAGAGCTGATAGCATAAATATTCCCTATCAGTTGACCGAACCGAAAAAATTACAAAATTGATCCCCCCAAAGTCTCTAACTCTCCCGGCGTGTGTTGTCCACAACTTTAATGTTTTGTTCGCGGTTTTGCAAACCCCGATCAGTGTGGTTGCGTCCTAATATTTTTATACAGTCTGTTGCGTCAGATCTCGTCCACTAAGTAAATATTGAACCTCCGGAGAAACCATAAGAAATTAGAAATACGTAGTGCATATACGCTCAGCACATAAAAGCGTTAAAAAAAATCTTCTATTCGAAATTTCTCGCCAAAATGCACCGTTTTCAACACAATTTCTTTTCGGATTTGGCAGCAATTCAACTTTAATTCATGATTCATCAAGAATTGGATGGTCAAAATTAGGACAAGGTAGTTTGGATTTTGGATTCCAGCAAAATGAGAGATGTACACATTGCCAGAGCCGCAATAGCAGTCCTCCCTAATATGTTTTCGGACATGCTAATATCGGGATTTAGCTAGGTTCCGCCGATTTAGCTAGCTCTAACCTTATTCTCTATAACAACTCGCGAAATGATGCCATTATGAAAATAAGCCACCCATGTTTAAACAACTGAAGAAACTCGTCCACGAACAGACCCAGCTAATTTATGTTTATCCGCTCCACCATTTTTTTGGCATACCATTTTCGAGAGCGGAGTTTTCCAAAATGTGTTGTCGTGTTGAGTGTTTTTGAGGAAAACAAATGTTCCCATTAATTTTCAATCTCTTACGTCATTCTAAATTCCGCAAGGTTTGACATCTCTATATTTTTTGCCGGTGGTGAATAGCATGTGCTCGGGAAATTCAATACTTAGCTTTAATTTTGGAATTTTGGAACAAACTCTCTAGGCCTTGCTGAACTGAGCTGAATTGCGCTTAAGAGTATGAATGATGGCGGAATAGGTTTCTACTACATATTATCTGGGCTTTCTCAGTGGGTAGACATTCTATTCTCTGAATTACTATAGCGTTGGTTCGAATCCCACTGTGACTATGAATTTTTATGTCGATATGTTATATTACGGCAGCCATTGTGGAACCGATGTGTTACAACGACCAAGAACTGCCAAAATCACTCGATTCAAGAATAAAAAGTCTCTTAAATCGCTTCTACAACAACAACGACATAACATGTGCTATCTACTATCAATCTGCCTGGTACTTCACCTAAGGGGCGGCAATTTGTCCTCTTGCCCGGGGCGGCGTTAGTGCTAGAGCGGGCGCTGCATCTGGAAGTTTTATGATGGTCAAAGTAATATTGGACCGGATCAAAAAAAAAAAAAAAAGCGGTCGACCGCACACTGAACAATGAATAAGCTGGTTTTCGCAAAGTTTTCTCATATAGCGATCACATCAACACCCTTCGAATTATAATTGAACAATTCGCTGAATGGAGATCTCCGTTACATCTTATGTTCATAAAGCCCAATGTCATATCTTGCACAAGGGCGAATTGTCTAGTCCTTTTGAGGTGAATAATGGAGTAAGACAGGGTTATCTTTTATAACCAGTGTTGTTCCTTATTACTATCAATGACGTAACCTGCTCTAGGCGTCCATAAAACAAAGAGTGTCAGATGGAAGTTATTTGATTACCTTCAATACCTGGACTACGCCGACGACATTTGCCTTTTCTAAGGAAGCCAGATCACCTGGCTCAAATTACTGATGCTTTGCAACGTGAAAGTCGAAGTGCCACTTTAAAAATCAATGTCACTAAGACCAAATACCTGAGTTTGACTCCAGGAGGACAAAACACAATTTCTATCTCTGGACAACGGATAGGAAAAGTTGAAAATTTCACTTACCTTGGAAGCGTAGTGACAGCGGATGATGGAGCTGAGCGATTTAGTCTTGCATAAATAAAACCCGAGCAGTATTTTCCAGTTTGACTACTCTTTGGTAAAACTACAACATCTCCAGAAATACCGAGCTCCGGATCTTCGAAAGCAATGTTCCACGTAGAAGGTGACCAGTAATATTACAAACAAAGAGCAAACTTTCGTGAATCAGTGCCTATGGCACATCCTACGAATTCAATGGCCTGAGGTAAAATCTAACGACGACCTCATCAAAATTACTGGCCAAGATAGGATAGGCACCGACAAGGCAGATGTGGCAGTGGATAGGTAATACACATCTAAATGTGTCAAACAAAATTGCGAAACAAGCTCTATATTGGAATCTGCAGGGAACCGATGCAAGCCGCCGTATAGGACGACCTAGAAATACACGGAAAAGGTATGTTGAGGCAGAGGGAACCAGCTCAAGGCGATGGCTGCTAATAGGGAGAGGTAAAAAAGAAGCGTAGTCCTATGCCCCACTTTGAGTTAAAAGGAACCAGAGAGAAAACATAGGTTAGATAGTATCCAATTTTCACAATTTCTATGATTCGCTCTGGGATTTCCGATATCTTGCTGCTTCCAAAGGACGAAAATAATTCAAAACTTATCAAATGAATTCTCTCAAGCATCCTCTTTGAAATGAAATCTATCCTGCAAATAATGTACTCGTACAACGGTTACCTGCAAAAAATGTTCTTGTTGGATATAAGGATCGCTCCATAAGGTTTCGAAATGTCTCCACTATGGGGAAATCATATCAACAAATTCTGTCTTTTGATACCCAGATTGACTATGTACCACTTTCAGGATGAAAAAGAACATTTAGTCCTGAGTTAAATAGCCAAATGAATTCGGCTATATCTTGCTTCGTTTGTCGTAAAGTACTAAAGTTTTACTCTAAATTTTGAAAAATTTGCTGCCGATGATGCTAAAGAATTTTCAAAGTTTCATGATTGTATTAAAAGTTATGCTGCGGCTTCCGAAGGACAAAATTTGCCTTTCTGGTGGTAATATCCTTTTTCGTAAATTCAAAATGAGTTTATTGGCATTCTGGAGTCTCGACGAATCCGGTATTTAGATATCCATATCGTCTATAGTGCATCCCCAACAGAAGAAAAGGAACTTTTGTGCTTAAGGACATCTTTCAAATAATAAGTGCTAAAACTACCATCCAAATTTTATCGAAATCAGTCCACGGGAAGAGCCATCAGGGGAATTAATTGAAGGCTGCCCTTTCGTCCATTTCAATGGTGAATTTACCGCTATTCCAGTCACTGATCAAAATTGTGATCTCCGAATTTTTGTCAGGGCCATCAAAGGATCATGCATACCAAATTTGGTGAAGATCGCACCACGGAAAGATCGATGACGTCACACAAGTAGTCCAGTCATATTAGCATTTAAAATAGAAAAAAAATAGAGTAAGGCCATTTTTTTGTTTTTGAATCAGTGGGGCCCCAGGAGTCTAGAAATCAAAAAATTTGATCGGAAAGGTCCCAAAAAGGACACTATTTAATCTTTGACTGGAGGTTGGCTTGCAGCTATTATAGATTCTAAAAAATTAAAAAGGTAGTGTCAACTTGAATTATTCGCGTAGTTATGGCTTTGGATACAAATGATAAGTTACGGGAAAATGTTCCATTCAAACGCGATTTATTCCGTTAAGGGTCCTTGAAAAAAAACATGTAAGCCCGATCCATACTATTGTGTTTTTGACACCATATGGAACGGACTAAAAATCAAATGAATATTATTGGAATGAACCTGTGTTACACATTAATGATAAAAATAAGAGATGCAGATAAATTTGGTCCACATAGAACAATACAATCAGGGATTGTGAATGTGTACTTACCCTTTCGCCGTTAAAAAATGAGTATGCAGTCAGGCTTCCCTGACAATGTTCCATCAATGCGGTACATATATGGTACATTTATCGTCCCTTGTTAGAAGAATAAGCCGCACCATGTATAAATTATCCTGACCGTCTGCTTTTCCTCAACTTGCGATCTTTGAAAGCTGAAACAATACTTTTAGATCAACGCTTCCTTTTTAAGCTTTATCACGGACTTATTGACTCCAACTTAGTGGAAGGTACTAGATTTTGAATTCGGATTCGTCCTTCCCGCATTACTAACATTTTTGATCCGCCATTAGCCATGCTGTCAATCTATTTTAATTCTCTTCTACTAAGAATGATGATGATTTTCATTGAATTATAGTTCTTTCCGTAGAATAGTACTCCAACGCCAGTTTTTTGCACTTAATGCATTAAAACTGTTAGAAATAACGAAGCTAGAATTAAATGATGTAAGAAAGAAATGATCGCTAGGCTATGTGCCAATTTTTAAAAGAATCGTACAAACACCTCTCCTCTTGGCAGAAGTTGGAGAAAATTGAGATGAAAAAATAGTTTGTTTTCGGGTCAAATCACGCAAATTTGACTTTGAAGCTCTGTAAAAAACAAAACAAACCTCTTATCGGATTGTAGTGTGGTCAGTTTTATTTTATAGGTATATTTGTTGGATGTAATAATGATTTTGTTTCACTTTTCTAGCTGGTCTAGCTTTGGAGATATTGAGCCTTAAGTCGTCCAAGCAAATGATTTTTTCAAAAATCTTCAAACACCTGTGGCAGCTAAAGGGTTAAGCTAAGGTGGTATGTTGTATATACAACTTTTTTTGCTGGAAATCATATGAGGAATCATAATCCGGTGCGTTTATGCGGCAGTTTCCGGACACCTTGTATAGTGAGCATTGCTCGTAAACACTTCAAATGAATAGTTGCTTCTATAGAAATGCTTGACAATTCTTTATCGAATCTTCTGCAATGTACCCTAAATCTGTACATTCATCAATAAAATAAAGTCAATTTCTGCGCAGAGATCACCCTATAATTGGTTTCGAAGATAACAATGAGTGCGTACGTGAGGGTTTCATGCAAGATTTCTAATGTAGAAATTATGTATTTCAGAGCACAAGTGTCAATTCATTAAAAAATCACAAAGTGCATCCTTCTATAAAACTACTGTGCAGAATTTATTGGATGACCATACGAACGTCACAGTATAAAAATGACACCGACTGTGCTATAGAAGAATATATACATGTGTGTGAGTTAACTTTGTGAGACTATTGCATACTGTCGTGGAATATATGGAGAATGCTGGGGAATTCCATTAGCTACAATCCGAAAAAAGTTCCATAATTTTTTCGGCCATTTTATGTATTTTTTTCCGATTCCCCGGTTATTTCATCGTGAAATGTCAAATGACCGGGGAATACATTTTCATTGAGAAAATGTGATGTGGATGTGAGAATACATTTTCATTGAGAAAATCGCAGCGGACAAAAATTTCATTTTCATTCTGCACGAGGTCTATCGTGCGCTTAACTCTCATAAATACATTCCTACCGTAAAATCATACTGCCAAATGGTTTTCAAATTCAACGTATTTTTCGTGTAGTCTGCAAACATTTTCGATCAGGCCCTCTGGGGGATTAAAAACGTACTACTCACCATATGATTGTCAGCCTCTTGACTGACATGTCACCATGTCAGCAGTAAAATAATACAAATCTCCATAACATCGTCGGCTTTTCTAAAGAACCAATAATCGGGCACCAAATCATCGCGAGGCTTTACCTCCATTTAAGTTTTGTGTTTTGCTAAAATGAAATTATAAACAAAATGAAGAATTTATTGAAAACGATTTTTCTAGTCGCCCTAGTTGCATGCAACTCACGGGCCCATGATTTGAAGGATTTCGAAAGTTCCGTGCTGTACAACATCGATTGGCCGGGATTGTCGCTGGAGAAAACCTTTGATGAATATGTAAGTTCAAAAAGGCTCAATTTTTAAAGAGTATGTATTCATATAATTACGTCAACAAATGTCTATTTGATTATGATCAATTGGCTGTACCCTATACCTAGCTTCTGGCGATATAGCAATCGCGTCTATCCGGGTCGTAAAGCAAACTGGCTTTCTTTTCAACGCTCCTGGATTGGAATTTCCATCGGGGTGGCGCATGGTCATAGACGCCAATCAGTCAAACATAGTCGGAAAGGAGTATAAGATTATCGCAAAAAGTATTCGAAATCAGATACGGTGTAAGAGTAGACACCAATCCATAACAATTGATGTCAAGAGTTCGACAATGTACGATGACAATACATTCCCATTTAGGGGAATACCCAACCGATCGCGTTAAACGCCCCACCTGTGCGGTTCTCGGAGCCTATACCAGGAACAAAGCTGCGCGTGATCAAAGGAGAAAAAAAAATGATCAATTGAAAATTCGATAAAATGCGTGTAATCCAAACACTTCTTTCTGATAGAAGTTGTGGGGAAATATGTAGTAAATTTCATACCAGAATCGACGATGCATTTTTCTCAGTGCCTTATTGTGATAATAATTTCCATTTTTCTCTTTTCCAGGATAAAGAAGGTTATGAATCAATGATTATTACAACAAAAGATTTAGAGCAATACAAATGTATGATTCCTCCGGTTCCGAAAGAGAAAGTTCACAAGGAGTCTGATTCCTTCAATTTATGTAAGTGTTAACAAATAAAAAATGTATCTACAGCACAAAGGCATAATTTTCTCATTTCAGCACCACTCAAGGTTCTCAGTCCGATCTTTTCCTCAAAAATTTGCTCATATCGTTTCGAAAACTACTGGTCGTACGAACTGTGCCACGGCAATCATATCAAACAATTCCACGAAGAGCGTGACGGTAAAGTCGCACAAGAATTACCTAAACAAGCCACAGATAAAAATATCATTTTTCCATTAGGCAAAAATGTCAAAGTTCAAGAATACTTCCTGGGCATGTGGGACAAAACCAAAATGGAACAACTCGAAGAGCAATTACGCAAAGACACAGAAAGTGGAAAACCATTTAAGACAACGAAAATTGATAATATCAAATATCCGTATTTTGAAATCGAGATGGCCGATGGTACGAATTGTGATTTGATCAATCAACCGCGTGTCACGCGTGTTCGTTACATTTGTTATCCGCATGGAAAGAATGAGATTTTCTCGCTAAAGGAGACGTCGACATGCAATTATGAGATGATTGTATTGACGTCGGCGCTGTGTATGTTGCCTGCTTTTTTGCCGGAAACATCGATGGAGAGCGATATTAGTTGTATACCTGTAAATGGATCGCCCGAAAAGCCACTCGGCTGGCTGGTGAATAAAGTGGAGGATATGCAAATGCGTTATAAGCCCGTTCCGGTAACGTATGAATTGCATGTCATTGATATTGAGGGGGTGGAATGAGTTGATTTATTTGTGTAGTGTTTAGCAATGTGTTAAGCTTTCCTTTTGTTTGAAACTGCATTCTTTTTGATTATATAATTTAATATACAGTTTATTTGAATTCATTCTTTATTTCACACTATATTTCTATTTTTAAAGTTTTTTTTACTAACATTGCTTTATACCAATTGAGTTATTAGTCTAATCGCATGATTTTTATTCGCGTGTCATTTAGCTATAAACAAGGAAACTTTAGTTTTTTTTAGAGCTTTTTATGTTAAAATTATTTTAAGTATCCCATCAATGCCTTGAACACAATGAATACTTGTCTTCTAAATTGAGTGGTTCAAGAACGATGCCACTGTTTCTCTATAAATATATAAAGCACAAAGGTAAAAAAATTAAATCGTGTGTGTACTGCATTGCATTTTCGAACCACATAATCGACTGCAACATAATGCAGAATGTAACTGACGAAGGTGATGAAGCCACTTCCTGTCCTTCAGATAAAGCCACTCTGTGCTCATTTTTGGGCTCAGAAAATTATTATATTTATAAGGGCACGAGTCGTGATACTTTAGTCCAACCTTCTCAAAATAGGATTTCCATAGAAATGAACAAAAGAATGTGAGGCTGCCTTTTAACGTTTCAAGATGTTCCGCTTCCGGTAGTTGCATATTATCACTAGCAGCGCAAAACTAAATCATATTTCCCCAAGCAACGTAATCACAGTAAATTGAACGAGAAGTGATTGTGCTTGTACAGAGTGGAGCAGAGGAAATGCATGTTTTTTTAACTGCTAGTAGGCGGCAACGAGAGGGGGTATTGACCTTGAATGAATGTTGGCAGACTGCCCATACAATGCAGTTTCAGTCGCTATAGAGCGTAGAGCACTGTGTGTTCGTTGTCAAGCAGTACTTTAGAAGCAATGAATGCGTAGTCACAGTGCAACGTCTTTTCCGTAAAAATTTTATAGTTGGACGTGGAGGGGGGAACGCATGAAGACTGTAGCATCTGCATCTTCCGTAAAAATTTCGGAAATACGGTCCTACTGGCGACCATTTCCGATGGCAGCCTCGCTGCCATACGGGAGTTTCAAGCCTCTTCGGGGCGGACCACAACCGTTTTTCAACGAGAAACGGCCAAGAGTTGCCACAAAACCCCTCCATGGCAAGAGCTGTGAAGGTTCGATGCAGGAGGGTTGTGTATGAGTGTGTATGTGTTTGGAAGTGTTCTATGTGTTTTTTCGTCAAATTGGGAGCATTTGATCTCAGCGCGGTTGCTCTGAATTCTATTAATCCGCGCCGGCATCGAGACCAATCCAGGTCCTGAAATTTACATCTGTTGTGTATGCAACCGACGTATCTTCGGCAATGCCAGGTCTTTGAGATGTACCTGCTGTAGAGAATGGTGTCATTATACCCTTCGCTCATAGAGTGAAAGGGTATATTGTTTTTGTTACGCCGATATTATGTAACACCTCAAAGGAGCCACCGGAGGTATGGCAAAGTATATATATAAATGATCAGGGTCGGTCCCTGAATCGAATAAGCCATGTCTGTCTGTCTGTCTGTCCGTGTGTCTGTCTGTTAGCACGATAACTCCCGAAATAATGAAGCTAGCGGTTTGAAATTTTGGTCAAATGTTTGTTTTGCTAAAATCTTGGACGGTATTGAAAATGGGCCAAATCGGACTACGGGTTCCCCTACCTCCCATACAAACTACCCCTCCTTGATATTTTAATTCGGCCATAACTTTCGGTAGAATATCGCTATCGACTTGAAATTTTGATCAATGTCTCATTCTGAAATATACTTTGAGTTGATGGAAAGTGGATTAGGTCCGACTACCCATACCCCTACTTCCCCTACAAAGATATATTCAGTCATATCTTTTGATAGAATGTCACGAAAAACTTCAAATTAATATCAAATGGTAGCCGTTGGATGTCTTGACAAGGTAATAAAGATGTGTCAGGTCCGACCCATCTACCCCTCCCTCCCCAACAAAAAATATGAAATTGAATATTTTGGGTTTTGCGTGCCTTCTAGGTCTGTACATGGGTATAAGGTATACACTCATCGTGCTATTCGCACGATTAGAACTCGGTCTCGTAACTTTGTCATTAAGTTTGTAACGCATTAAAGGAAGCATCTCCGACCATACAAAAAGTATACATATATGATCAGCATGACTTGGGGAGTCGATTGGAGCATGTCCGTCTGTCTGTCTGTCTGTCTGTTGCGACGCGTTTTACTCGGCGGGTATTGAAGCTAGCAAGCTGAAATTTTGCACGCGTGCTTCTTATTGTTGCAGGCTGTTTGTGTGTTTGATTCACCCAAATTGGATCACTGGGTCATGGGGCTGCCATACAAACCTAGCTCCCCAATTTGAGTTCTTCTAACAAAAACTGTTTTATTTGTGTACCAATTTCAACCAAATTCCACAAAAAAGTGTTTCTATACATAACACATAATATATACAAGAATTGATCAAATCGGACCATGGGGTCATGGGGCTGCCATACAAACTTAACCCCCCAAATTAGGTTCTTCTAAGAAAAACTTTTTTATTTGTGCACCAATTTCAACCAAATTTCACACAAATGTATTTCTATTGTTGACACAAAACATATGTAAGAACGGATGAAATCGGACCATGGGGTCATGGGGCTATCATACAAATCCAACCCCCCAAATTAGGTTCTTCTAAGAAAAACATTTTTATTTGTACACCAATTTCGAACAAATTTCACACAAATGTATTTCTATTGATGATACAAAACATATGTAAGATTGAATAAAATCGGACCATGGGGTCATGGGGCTGCCATACAAACCAAACCCCCCATATTGGTTCTTCTAAGAAACATTTTTTTACACCAATTTCACAAAAATTTGAATTAATGTGTCTTTATCAAAGCAACTAAAAAGTTCAAAACGAATGGAATCGTACTGTGGGGTCATGCTCCGGCAACCCCAATAAAATTTTCCGAGTAAATATTTTTATTTGCCAACTTATTTCAACCAAGCCCAAAACTTTTGTCAAGACGGAAGAAAAAGAATGAGGAGGGGGATTAAATACAAGTCATAGGTACGCCCGAAAAAACTTTTAGCCCAAGCGAAGGGTATCCAAATTTCGGCCGCGCCCGAAATTAGCCTCGGCCCCGGGGGTTGGCGAGCGAAGCGAGCAGGGGGCGAAGCCCCCTAGTTTTTATTGCTCCGGCTTAAAAAAATGAGTCAGTATAACAAGTTGTCTTTTGTTGCTCCTGGGTGTCTGAATACGGGTCGGCCCCCAGCCTCCCCAGGCCCTAGCTCACAAGCTAATGGTTTACCACCATCTTCTGCCATTCCTGGCCCTAGCTCCAGAGCCAATTCTCCACCACCACCACCCGTTGTCAACAATACAACAAGGCATACTCGCTCAAGTTTAACCCCCCACAGCAGTGTACACCCCACTCACCATATTGAAGTTTAACTGAAATGACATTTGCAAGAAGATCAGCGAGATCGTCCGATTCATGAGTACACGCAGAATTCTGATAGCGGCATTTCAGGAGACAAAGCTCCAACCTTCAACTCCCGAATTCAATATCCGCGGCGATTACATAGTTTTGAGGCGCGATAGAGTCGGCAGGCAGGGTCCTAATCTAGGAGGAGGGCTTGCATTCCTAATACACAGAACCGTGCAATACAGTGTATTATATCTTCGTTTTAACGACGGCATGGCGGAAATGCAAGCTATTGCCGTTAAATCCGGCAATACCAAAATCGAACTTATAAACATCTATGTTCCACCTGCATCCAGCTGTGGCTCTGGCTATAAGTTCGATATTGGTCCACTCCTCACAGGACAGCATAGGATCCTACTTGGCGACTTTAACGCCCATCACGAACTCTGGCACTCTCTTCTCACAAATGATGCCAGAGGTATAGATATCGCGTCCAAATTAGACCCATCAGACTTCTGCGCACTCAATGGAATTTCGTCTACACACGTCGCTGGTGCCTGCCATAGTTCTCCTGACATAACTATGGTGAGCGCCAGTCTGATAAGTGAAACCCGTTGGGAGACAACCAGATCTCTTTAATCCGATCACCTCCCCATATTAATAACTATTGATAAACCAGCTGAACTGACGACGTCAGAACGGCGTACGTTTATCAACCACAAAAAGGCAAATTGGGAGGGTTTCACTGCGTTCACTTCGACGAAGTTCGCCGCGCTACCTACTCCAACGAATGCTAGGGAAGCCGAAAAGAATATTAGGAACGTCATTGTCAAAGCGGCAGCTCGCTACATTCCGGCAGGGCGTATCCCAAAAGTTCGGTCATATTTTCCAACTGCTGCCGCAAGGTTAGCCGGCGAACGGGACGATTTAAGACGCGCAAATCCGGCAGACTCCAGAATTTAGGAGCTAAACTCCGAAATAAATCGACTAGCTAACAACTACAAAAAAGAGAAATGGAAGCAGCATCTAGATAGCTGCAACCTCTCACAAGGTGTCAGCAAACTATGGGCTACGGTCCGCGCCCCGTCTCACCCAACGAAAGACAAAGGCAGTGTAGCCATCAGATTTGGCAAGAAAACCACCGCAAATCCAAAACTCTGCGCGAGCTTGTTCAATAAGCAATTTACTGAACACCCCAAGACCAAGATGCTCAACTGCAAGATAAAAAGAAGGATTCGCAACCGAACGGTTGACATCATCCCTACCTATACAGCGGACCAAGTTTCAGCACCAATCAAGAATGCTAAAAAATCTAAGGCCATTGGACCAGATGGCATTTCAATGACCACGATGAAACACCTAGATCTTCCGGCCATCGAATATCTAACGATGGCTTTCAACTTGTCGATATCCACGCTTGTCATCCCTGAATTCTGGAAAAAGGGACGAATCATACCCCTTCTCAAACCCGGTAAAAGCGCGAAACTCGCCGAATCCTACCGTCCAATCACAATTTTATCACCCGTTGCAAAGACGCTAGAAGCACTCATCCACCCCACCCTTGTATCGCATGCTGAGCTAGCTTCTCACCAGCATGGCTTCAGGAAGATGCATAGCACCACAACAGCTCTGGATATGATCACTCATCACATCCAAAATGGCCTCAACCAGAAACCGCCCTGTGACAGAACCGTCCTAGTAACCCTTGACCTGTCGAAAGCCTTCGACACGGTCATTCACTCTGCGTTGTTGGCCGACCTCCTAAATATGCATATTCCTGCACAAGTGGTTAGGTGGATTGCCAACTATCTAGCTGGGAGGCAATCCTTCACAGAGTTTCGAGGCAGTTGTTCAAAGCATAGAAAAATTAAGCAGGGAGTTCCACAGGGTAGCGTACTCTCTCCTACATTGTTCAACATCTACCTGTCGAGCCTTCCAACACCACCGAAAGGTATCGAACTAATTTCCTATGCGAACGATTGCACCGTACTCACCTCGGGGAATGATTTAAACGGCATGTGTGCTCGACTAAATGACTATATTGAAAAACTGGTGGAGTTTTTCAGTATCCGCAACCTAGTCATTTCACCGTCTAAATGTACTGCAACTCTTTTTACCACCTGGACGCAGGAATTTTCGGAGGTGCTTGCGATCCGTACTGGTAAGCATGCTGAAGACGTTGTTCCTACTGTTACCAACCCCAAGATGCTAGGTGTCTATCTAGATATGTACCATGATGAAGTCGAAAGATCACGTTGAGAACGTAGTCGACAGAATGCACAGTAGAAACAACGTCCTAAAGGCACTAGCCGGGAGTTCCTGGGGCAAGGACAAAGAAACTATGTTGGACACCTACAAAGCGATAGGTAGGGCAATACCTAGCTATGCAGCACCGGTGTGGTCGCAAACCGTTTGTGACACAAATTGGAATAAGATCCAGGCATGCCAGAACGCTGCTCTACGTATCGCTACAGGTTGCCATCTCATGTCGTCCCAGGATCATCTTCATCAAGAAACCAACATGTTATCAGTGCGCGATCATAATCACCTCTTGTCTTTACAATATCTGGTCGGTTGCTATCGAGAGGATCACCCAAACCATCATCTCATGGACAACACTCCGAGGGCATTATGGGACAACCCTATTGCAGCTGCTACGTTCTTGTCGCTTGAGACAATAGGCGAGAACGACGACGAAACTTAGAGCACATCCACAGACATGCACAGCGACTCACACCCTTCTGCACCGCTACAACAACAACAACAACAACAAATCATATTTCCCCAAGCAACGTAATCACAGTAAATTGAACGAGAAGTGATTGTGCTTGTACAGAGTGGAGCAAAGGAAACGCATGTTTTTTGAACTGCTAGTACGTGGCGACCAGAGGGGTATTGATCATGAATGAATGTTGGCAGACTGCCCATACAACGCAGTTTCAGTCGCTATAGAGCGTAGAGCACTGTGTGTTCGTTGTCAAGCAGTAACTTACAAGCAATGATTGCGTAGTCACAGTGCAACGTCTTTTCCGTCAAAATTTTATAGTTGGTCGTCGAGGGGGGAACTCATGAAGACTGTAGCATCAGCATCTTCCGTAGAAATTTCGGAAATACGTAATCATTGTTTCTAAAGTACTGCTCGACATCGAACACACGATGCTCTATGCTCCATAGCGACTAAAACTACCTTGTATACGCCCTCTCGTCGCCGCGTACTAGCAATTAAAAAACATGCGTTTCCTCTGCTCCACCCTGTATTTGCAGTAAAACAGTTCCATCGCTACATTTGGGTTTGAAAATGTACGTTTATGACGGATCACTTCTGATAAATCTCTTTTTTACAGAAATCTACTCGAAGTACCGCACATGTATTCATTTCATCCGCATGAAAGATGAACATCCAGATCAAGAATGGATGGTGGCGCTAGCACACAATTTTCTATATTGGCCAGGCATCGATGAAGACACAGAAGCTCGTCAGCTTATCATGCCACATCATCCTATCAGTTCGATCCTCTACAGTTGGCCAACGCATCCACATCGATATGATCTTAACTTCTTACTAATAGTTGATGCATATAGCAAGTGGCCCGAAATCGAAATGCATCAACTGCAGCAGACACAACACTAGCTGTTCATTCAACCGTTCAGAGAGCTATGTTGATACTTTCAAGCGAGCGTTAGCACATATCGATGAAGACAGTACTACTGGCTTTCGTGACCTTGAGAGAGAGGTCCAGAATTACAAACGGGATCCTTTCGACGAAGAATCATACCGGGCCGCCATTGCAATGATTCACACTGATGAAGTGAGTCGGTCTATTGCGAGTTTAGGTACGAACAGAGTCCTCGCAGTGCTCCCACCACCTATTTCACCTGAGGAGATCAGGCTCCCGAGAGCCACCAGAGTGACTTTAGCCCAACTTCGGTCAGGCTTCTGCTCACGCCTCAATTCGTATCTATCTTGTATAGACCCGAGCATACAAAACGTATGCCCAAATTGCGCTGGTACGCCTCATGATGTGGCCCATCTATCTGTTTCAATGTCCAGCTGCACCCACCGATCTCACCCCCTTTCACTGTGGGAAAACCCCATTGCAGCTGCTACGTTTTTGTCCCTGGAGATCTCGGACGAAAACGACGACGACGACTATAAATCGAATCCATATAGATACACAGCGGTTCACACCTTTCTGTGCCCGCTAAAAGAAAAATACAGTACTACTCATAACCACCTCTAAGAAGTTTTGCTAATTTATTGCTCTTTCTCGCATATGAGTAATCCTGAAAATACATTTCAAAAATAGGATAGGCACCAACAATCAAAAGGTGGAAGTGGCCAGTGGCGCAACCAGGATCTTGTCCTGGAGGGGGCTAAGACCATGCATATTACCGAACATTGAGCTGCTTTCGCAAGTTGGGTGATGAGGTTATTTTCTAGTAATGACGCTATATGGTAGTGTTTTTAGATCCGGTTGAATTACACTTTGTCATATTCCTGATTCCGACGGATCTCAATCAGAACCTAATAAATGCTAAAACAAAAAGTTTAGGCTTAAGAAAGGAAGGACGCAACTAATCTTGCGTGACGACCAATTCCGTAAGCGTCGCTACCAAGAATACCGTTAGGGAGGATTGGTTTCTATCATTTCCGCTTAGATTTTGGTCGGTGATTTTGATCTTCTTCATACTTGTTGCTGGTACACAAAGAGTGACATCGCGGTGGATCTATTGTGTACGATTAGAGTAAAATTGATTGGGGCAAGCAGCAGGCCTAAACAAATTTCGCTAATGTGAGGCTCGCTTAGCAATGGCAAAATTTTGTATGGATTTTTGTGCAAAAGGACATTATGAATTAAAATTTGTCTATTGAATTTTGGTTAAAAAAGAATCATACAAATTTCACTCGGATATTTGTGTGTGTTTTGACAAAATTTGGCTAATTTCAAGCTTACCCATTAGCAAGTACTCATTTATACAAATTTTTCCGCCAAAGAAGACTTTGTGAAAAATTGCTGATTTGAGGTTTGCTTTATACATATTATTTTCATTTTGCCATTTTTTCTTTCCCAATTTCTGGGTCTGGGAGGGGCTTTAGCCCCATTAGCCCCTCCCGTGGTTGCGCCACTGGAAGTGGCAGTGGAAAGGTTACATGGTTCGAAAAGAGCAAAAAAAACATTGCAAGACAGTCTTTGGACACCCCACAACATGGCCACGAGGGATCGGTGGTCAAGTTAACCTGGCGCAGTTTCTGGTTCAGAGAATGAAGACTTGGGTTAAAGTCTAAGTCAAGGTTTGTAGCTGCCGCTTGGACATATCTAAGGTACTAGAATGTAACCCTACCGCGGGTGGACCGGTCCCATGTAGATTGCCATCTAGACAGGACACAGTCATCCAGGAGCTCAGAGACAAGTCTCTCAGACACACTATTTCATCGTCTAAAGAACACTGCAGCAACTGCAAACCCCTCATGATATGGAAGGCAATTATATTTACTGTATTAATTCTGGTTCCCAAATTTCGTGGGTGCGAATTTTAACTAATTGTGGAAAATCTTGACTTCTATACACCAACTGCGGTAGTAGGCAATTATATGTCGCCCAGTCCATGAGAGCTCCTGCACCGAAAGTGTCACCCGCTAAAAACAGCGAGTCATAGATGACACGGACAGAGCGTCTACCTATCCCCCAATCTCTGCTCAAAACACGTCACAACATATCAGCTTTCAACAACACATAGTGGCCACTCCCAAATATCTGAGTTTTTCAGCATCATTGTCACGGACTTGCGAGTTGAGATTTCAACGCCCACACGGGCTCCCCACGCATGGACAGTGTCCATGAGTTAGAAGCCCTTCTCCGCAAGCTCACGCCGAATTTGGCCCTCCACCAGGTGCAGGAGGTTGTCGGCGTAAGCACAACATTTCACCCTACTCTGAAGGAGGGCCAGCAAGTTATCCATCATATAGAATTTGAAAAGAAGCGTAGTCAATGCACTATGCCCCACTAGGGGTTAAAAGAAACCAAAGAGACAAAACATGATTTGATTGAGCGAACCTTCTCCTAGGGGCATAGGATTGACGGGGATTAATGGCGAATTGTATCGCATATTCGTGGGCGCCAAAATCGGATATTTTAATCATTAAAGGATTTTGTATGACCGTCATCCGAGGGCTTTCATCTGCTGGCTGCAGATTTCGACATTATTGAATATTTCCTGATTTTAACCCTTCTGTTGCGTTGTGAAAATTAACCATTCAAAATTCTTTGATGTATTGGTCAGGGACAATTAGCGGCACAGTTTCTGGTTCAGATGAACCCGCTCTGAGTTGGCTCGCTGAGGAGTGTAGGGACTATCTAACAATGCGATGAGATGCATTTCATCAATTTTAAAGTCTTCCGATAGTGATACGGGATTTAATATTGGCGGTCTGGCGTAGGTCAGGACTTACTATTAAGTCAACTAATAACGGAGAGTTTTCATAAAAGTAAAGTGCCTGAACTTTGAAGGGTATGAGAAGTGTAGTAACGTGCATCTTTTCTCCAATCCTGTTCTTTATAGTTTAAGATATGTCTTGCATGTGGTAATTTCGGGAATAAATTTCATTCTATCTGCGATTCCTCCACTACGCCCGCAATAGTTGCCTTCTCTCCGGTACAGAACGGTGTTGGTATATGGACCAAATGTAAATCAGTGAACTGCAGAAAATAGGGAAAATTGCAGTGGATTGAAAACATAGCGAAACCCAATCTTAAATCAAAGCCGACTTAGAGAATCGATGAGTAAGTGATCTGCTGAGTTGCGACCCATAGCCCAGAACGGAGTTGACATCCATACCACTAGATGATCATCCTATCCTGCATGTTGACAAAGAAAGTAACTCCATGATTCCGAATTCGCTATGCTAGGCGTCTGGGTATTAGTTGAGAGCTAGCTTTTGATACAGTTACTCAGAGGTTAAGTGTTCCATTCAGAGCCACACGAATTACTTAACCATCGATGGAAAACAAGCACCCCCTCCCGACTCGAAAGAAATGTAGTTTTACTTCTGCGTATGTCAATGGGTACACCACTGGATAGTTTAGAACATTGTCACCTTACAACACTAACCCAACTCCCACTTGTCAATTAAACAATCCTTCACTCATACTTTAGCCTGTTGTATATTTAGAGCTTTTGTTTTTAAAACAGATGTAAATAAACGATGTTAAAAGTATTGCTTGATTATAGCCGTTTGTTTGATTATTTTTCTTGTTTCATTCTTATAATTTTACACTTCTTAGGATGCTGTGAAGCCTAAGGACAGTATTGCTATCATTAAAGTAGACGCAAAGGTTTGTTTGATTCTCGTTTTTTTTTCTGTACAAGTTTGAATTCATAATAGGGTTTGCAATTGTCATTTTTTAAATTTCACTCTTCGTAATGTTTTAGGATGGTACTTTACGAGTTGATATCGTAAGTCCAAAACAGGCAGAAAGTCTTATTAATGCCGAAATGAAGGATGAAGATGACGACAGTGTCACGCCAGCCGTTGATAATGATGAGCAAGGAACGTCGAGAAAGTCTACACCGTCATCTAAGTTACAACCACCACGTGATTTGAATCCAGCTCTGGAATTTTTGAAAGGGGAACATTGTTTGATTGGGGTAAGTTATGTTTTCTTACAGATTTGCGTCGCTGGGAACCGAAGGGTACGCGTCTCGGAAACTGGAAGATCTCCAGTCTATAATTGAACGTGGTCAGACAAGAGTTTTATACTACAAACTTGTTTAGTCTTCGAGGTTTCGAGGCGGCTATCTTAGAATGACAGTTATTCAGTTTGCTAGTCTCGGTATATCAGAGTCGCTGATGTGAAGAAAGCCTAACTTTAACCATTCAATTCAGCGACTGTCGAATTTCCATCTTATTTAATTGTACCATAAATTCTTCACATAATCATACTCCCAATCATTTCCAGGGTTCCGGCTGGTGGCAATATGAATTCTGCTACGGTAAATACATCCGGCAATTCCACGACAAAACTGAAGACAAAAAATCCTTAATTCTTGGCTATTTCGACGAGAAAGCCCACAAACAATATCTCAAAGATAATCCGGAAAAACGTCCATTGCCAAAAAGCATTCGCACGCACGTTACGCATTTCTATCATGACGGAACAATTTGTGATAAAACCGGTCAGAAACGACAGACTGAAGTGAAGTTGAGATGTGGCGCTCTAAGTCCATCGGCTGTGTCGATGTTTTTGTTGGAGCCCGAAATTTGTAAATACGTCCTAACGATTGAGTCGAAATTGATTTGTGATGTGTTGAAAGAGGTGGACCAGGACGGGTTGATTCCGGATTTGGGTGGTTTCGGGGCGATCAATGTCGAAGGTGATAGTGATTCGCCCGTTATAAATGGTGATCGGAAATCCGGGACGCCAGGTGGTAGAGGTGAGAAGAAAGGTGATGGTGTGTATGCGGGAAATATAATTGTGGAAGATATTGAAGTAAGATATGAGAATGATTAGAAATTAGGTTTTGTATGAAATTATGTGGATTCGATATTTGTAAGAGACTTAAGGTAAAATAATTTTTTTGTTATGAAATATTCGTATAATAAAAGACATACGGAAATAATTGTTTTAAGACTTTTATAATAGAAAACAAGTCCAAATCGTAATGCTGGCATGTTTTTATTTTGATTTGGGAATAGACTTTGACTATCATTCGATTTTTTTCAACGAATTGTGCATTAAATTTGTTAGCACATTTTCTATTGTCTATGATTTTTAATTCCCACCATATTCCACAATTTTCTGACGCTTGAATTTTTGTTGCATTTTTGGGAATATGTGTCCGTTGTTGAAGTGACCATTTCGATACTTACTCAGGTCTGTACTGCGAAGGCTAACTTGGCGTTAATGTTGGATAATTGGCTCTTAAGTCACCTAATACAAGCCGATATAAGCCAGTAAGCAGGCGACTAGCATGATATGTGTGATATGTAGATGTTGAAGATTATCAAAGTCAATATTTCTTGACTGGGCAGATATCCTTTGGATTTCTGTGGTTCGGTTGCTGTGACATCATTTACATTGTAGGGCACTGAATTTTCATTAGAAAGGCAATCGATCACACCTTATAAAGTTGCAGTTGTTACCATACTAAGCGAAGAGTTGACTGAATCTTATAGTTTCTTGCACGCCTCCAATCTGGATGTCTGTCTATAAAGTTCGTCAATTTGGCAAGTTTTTTTTTGAAGATTTTTATGGCGATGAAACAATTTAGGATACATAGTTGTATAGGCTGATACAATACCGCCAAAACGAGTAGTAAATTGCCTACAACGCAACGCTATTGGGAAAAGCAGTAGGGCAAGGAAAAAGAAAGGAGTAGAGGGGTTTGATGGAAAGTGTTGTTTTACAACACCGTCAATGATGATTGTTGTGCCAACAGTCAATGATAAACGTGAAGCTCCTTTCCTTGTTGTTCACTCCATAATATTTTTGAAAGATTTTTAAGTGGGACCATTCTTACATCATCCTTGCAGATTGCAACAATTGGAGGGATATATGCGTACTTCCTGTCGTTTCTAAAATAATAGCAAAAGTAGTCCCGGGGAAACTTCAAATGCATTTAGAAAGTACTAGCGATGAGGAGCTGGCCTGGTTCTCCTTTGTCGACCACATTAACACCCTGCGAATTTATTATCGAGCAAAACGCTGAGTTCAACCTTACATTGATTTCGAAATGGCTTTCGACCGGGTAAACTAGGTCTCAATATGGCCTTGCGCAGCAGGAGTACCCCTGCCACAAAATGTCGCGTTTTGCATAAATGTAGGGTTTTTGATGATTTTGAGATACGAAGTGGTGTTCGACAAGGATGCATTCTATCTCGTTCTTTTTCTTATTGTGATTGTAGAATGTATTGCATTCACCACTTTTTGGATTAGGCGGAGGGATTCAATGGATCCTTACATCCTATCAAGAACGCCTTGACTACACTGATGATATTTGCCTTCTCTCTCAGAAGATCACGGATCGGAGTTGAGCCAAAGTTGTGCGAGTGGCTCTGGGTAGCTGTTATTCATCCGGAGATGGCTGGTGGTTTGGTTAATTTTCAAGTAGCCTTATGTATTTCTTGGGTATGGATACTAGCAATAGTCGCCTTGTAGTCAAAGTTATCGATAGGAACTTTTTTGTACTCCTGGGCTTCACGTTCCGTGTCCCTGATTGAGCGTCTAATGCGACATGGAGGAGGTGTCTTGTCCATGAGTTGGTTGTTCGGGTGATTTGTACGGTAGCATCCGACTAAGTATTGCTTTGTAAGAAGTTGATTGTTACTCCTCAAAGTCTTCATTTTCGTTTCCTGATTGTCCTGAGAAGACATTAGAATACAGCCATTGACAATGCGTAGTGCTGCGTTTTGACAGGTTTGTATATGTCTCCATTTAGTGTTCCACGGACCCTTTTGTCCACGTGGGTGCTGCATAGTTGACTAGGTCCTACCAGGGCTTTGTAAGTTGCCAACAATGCTTCCTTGTTCATGCATAATGTACTGCCGGCTAGAGCTTTAAGGATTTTATTTCTGCTTCTATGTTTACCAGAGATGTTGTCCGCATGAGTGTTGAATTTGCCGAGTGGTCGATGATAACACAAGAATTTTGGGGTCACGTATTGTTGGTATTTCAAGGTTGTCGATTCGGATTGGTAGTCGTGTGTTGTACTCCTGATTAAAGGTGGTAAACAGGGTGGTGGAGGATTTTGGCGCTGATAACATCAGGGTTTTGTTGGAGAAAAAGATGTATATTACGTTGATGAGGTTGCACATTTCAGGAATGTCGTTGCCAGTTGCCATGATGGTGCAGTCGTCGGCGTAACAAATGATTTCAAAATTTTACCTGGCTTGGGTTTTGGAGTGATGCGGCCATCTCAGATATGAAGATGATGATATGAAGATTTTGAAAGATAAATTCGTCGTATTGGTGATATACTGTATGGCCGGTGGGTCAAAATGTTTGGTGGTAACTTGAAGATGCTGGTCAACTGTGCGGTTTCAGATAGCTCTGGTGATCATCATCAATGTGGCACGATAGCCCGACGTCGGGCCTTGGCCGCCTGAATCGTTAACCTCCAATTGTCGCGGTTACGCGACCTTGTCCTCCAGTTTCGGAAGCCCAGCAGCTGGTGGGCGTCTTCATCTACGGAGTTCTCCCAGCGAGCTCTCGGTCGTCCACGCAACCTCGCTCCGTCAATTCGTTGTGCGTTCATAACTTTCTTTGGCATGCGATTGTCGTCCATCCGTTGTACATGCCCCGCCCATTGCAGACGTTGAAGCTTCACGATTTTCGATACTTCCAGCTCATCGTACAATTGATACAACTCATGGTTGTATCGCCATTGGTCTCGCTCGCGAACGGCCCCGAAAATTCGCCGAAGGACCTTTCGTTCGAATCGGTCTAGCAAAATTTCGGAGGCTTGGGTAAGGGTCCATGTTTCGCAGCCATAACATAGCACGGGTCGGATGATCGTTTTGTACACGCGGAGCTTCGTGTTCCTGTGCGCAAGTTTCGAATTAATTATAGGGAGGACCGAGAAATATGTCTTATTGGCTAGTTGTATCCGTCGCTTAATTTCGTCGGTTTCGTTGGCGTCCTTTGATAAGTTACAACCCAGATAGTTGAAGTTGTCTACATACTCGATATTAAGGTCCCCCACTGTGATGCTTGAATTTGCTGGCGTCCTTGTTTTCGATTGCATCATGGCCTTTGTTTTGCTTTCGTTGATATGTAGTCCAACTTCCTTTGCGGCGTTATTGAGGTTACGCAGGAGGCTTTCTGCATCACCCAACCTTCGAGACATGATGTTGATATCGTCGGCGTACGCTACTAATTGAGTCGACTTGATGAGTAGCGTTCCGCTGCTGTCCATATTCATGGCTCGAATTACATACTCCAAAGCAAGGTTGAAGAGCGTCGGCGCCAGCCCGTCGCCCTGCTTGAGTCCAGTACGAGTTTCAAATAGGTCAGTGAGTCGGTTCTGCACTTTGACCTGCGAGGCGGTATTAGTCATCGTCATCCTTGTGAGTCGCACTAACTTTGCCGGTATACCAAAATTCAGCATAATGTTGTACAGTACACTTCGATCGATACTGTCGTATGCCTGCTTGAAGTCAACAAAGATTTGGTATACGTCGATGTTATATTCCCAGCACTTTTGGAGTAGTAGCTTCACTGTGTAAAGCTGATCGGTCGTTGAACGACCAGGTTTGAAGCCGCCTTGATACTCGCCA
This sequence comes from Microchrysa polita, assembly GCA_949715475.1. Taxonomy (NCBI): domain Eukaryota; kingdom Metazoa; phylum Arthropoda; class Insecta; order Diptera; family Stratiomyidae; genus Microchrysa; species Microchrysa polita. Next base: position 18,080,315 of record OX454415.1, read on the forward strand.
ATGATTTGTTCTGCGTACGAATTGATTCTCTTTTCAAGAATTTTTGATAAAATCTTATAGGCCGTACAAACTAATGATATGCCCCTGTAATTCTCACACTTCAGCTTATCACCCTTTTTGTGGATTGGGCAGATTATGCTTTTGCGCCAATCTTCGGGGATTACCTCGTCGTTCCATATTTTCAGCAGTAGCACTTGTACAGCGTTGGTCAGGCACGTTCCACCATGCTTCAGCAGTTCTGCTGGGTGGCTCTGGTGATAGCGCCTTGTATAAATTGGTTGAATTTATGGGAGCATTTGCGTCGTTGTTGTAAGTGTTATTACATAACTTGATCGCTACTTTTTCTTTCGGTTTTACGGGATTGAAAAGTGCTCGTACATAGTCTTCCATAGATTATTACTGACACCGGTTTCATTTGCCATTTTTGCCTTCTGTGGTCATTAGCTCTGTGTTTAAGTCGCCGATACGAAGATCACTGGGGTAGCCCTTCGAAGTACATCCTTTGTCAATTTGGCCGCAGAGAATGGAAAATTCTGTCCCAGAAGAGGGATGCGGTAACCTGGGATGTATCTTTTGTCAGCAGTCTCAAATTCTTTTCAGCTAGCCGTATGTTAGTAGGGGGTGGTAAAGCAGAAAAAGCAGGTGTCATGAGCCCAGGCAATAGAAATTTGGTGAGCTAGAGCATGATCCTGCAACACGGGTTTGTGTGTCATCATTTCCGTATGTCATCTTGAATGGGGTTAAATTATTAGTTTCATGTGGTCGTACCGGATTAGTAGTAGTGCATGCGGTAGGATCAATTGTGTGTGTTGCGAAAGAATAAAAAGGATGAGGTTGTCATTTGGCTAGTAAAATTTTAAGGAGTGTCTAACCGGGCCCTCCTGCACAACGGAGGAAACTGACTAGTTAATTTTACGCAGTTTACGTACCATGTTCTATGATGCAGATGGTACACTGCAGACAATATCTTCTTTTTCCTTGCCTCGTTCTTTATACCGCTCCATGGCTTCGCGTTGCTCGACTTGCGGTTTCGACACATCGCCCGTTTTGGCGGTAATATCTCAGCATATTTCTACAGGCAGCTCTATCTTGGATCGTGTCATCGCCGAGACCAATGCGTTGTTTTTGCTTTTTCATTTGAAAACATCCAGGTGTTCTTCGGTCTGCCTCTGGCCTTAGGTCCATCAAGTGAAACTTCCATTGATATCGCCTTCTTTGCTGGGTTCTCAGGACGCCTTTGAGCATTGTAATACCAATCCATTTGTCGTTTTTCGAGCTTTTCGGTGATTTGTTGGTCTATAGACAAGCTACCTCAGCTACATTTGTTGGGGTTCCTTTTATTTACACCATCTGACATGCGTAACATTTTAATTTTGGTCGCCGTCATACATGGTCCAGTACATATTCAGATTCATACATAAGTGCGGGGCGTATAACAATTTTTACAACTTGCGCTTTAGCTTCCAGAGTTTTCTCGCCACTTCATCCACCCAACCTTTGTGCGATCTTTAATATCATCATCGCACGTAGCTACTTTGTTTACTATCGAGCCAAGATGCTTGAACTTGGGACAAACTTTTCTCCTTTGATGTACATATCTGGTATCGGTGCATCAGGGTCTGAGAACGGACAGTATAAGAACTCAGTCTTTGTTATACTAATCCTCAGTCCATGCTCCTCCAGAATGTCACACTATTTTGTAGGTGCAGCTTACAAGGCAAAGATGTTTGAGCTTCTGAGGACTATATCATCGGCAAAAAGAAAAGATATTTCTAGGTTGTCAGAGATACGCGCAATTAATATAATATTATTTATTGCAAAAAATAATTCATTTTACAGTATGGTACATAATATAGATTCAAAATTCCATTATATATGTTATTCAATTATATTATGTTAATAAATAGCACATGATGATGTTGAAGAGCAACGGACTCTGTCCTGGTGTACTCCGACATTCACTGGAAATTCTTCAGATTCACCGGTTGTGCATCTAACCTTAGTCGTAGGTCCATCAACCATATCAGATCACGAGGTACTCTATCGAATGCCTTTTCCGATGAATACAAAGTGCAAATCCTCCATTGCGATGCGTATGCACTGAATAGCATCAACTATAGATCGACCTTCGACAAAGCCGCATTGATTGTCATTCAACCGCACAATCTTTCTCCATCGTTCTCAATTAGACAACTCGCTCGTAGATCTTCAGTGTATGAGGTGTTAACTTTATAGCCCTATAGTTGTTGAGTTTGCGTGAGTCTCCCTTGTTTTGATAGAAACGAAGAAGAAAACTTTCCCTGAAAGCGTCAGGCATCGGTGGCCCAACTTTGATTTTTTTGTAGAGAACCGTTTTCTATTTTCAACCGAAATTCCGCGTATATTTTGTCCGGTCCGACTGTCTTTTGGCGTTTCATCTGCTGCATTGCCTTCATCACCTCTTCCTCTGAGAAATCTTCAATATTTGTAGTATTCGGCTCAATATCTTGAAAAGCTGCTCGAGAAATCTCTTCATTTAGAAGTTCGTCAAAATACTCTCGCATCCTGCTACATATTGCCGTCTCATCAACCAGCAGCATTCCTTGAGAATCCTCCACGTACTCTCTTTTGGGCTGCGACCCTAAATATCCTGACGTCTTTTTTTTCTGGGTAGAGATGGGGAATCTTCTTAGATACTGCATGCCGCGTTGCAGAAAACCTCCGGCATGCAATTACATATGTCGGATTTCTACCGACTAAACCTACACCTCTTTTTCACCGCTTGACCCCGCGGGACAACCTTTCAGCATTACTTCACAGGGCCAATTCCGGCTAATCAGCCATCACCGGGTACCAAACTTCCGTCTGCGTTCCTCTCTCTGTAGCTCCATGTAAATGGCATTAACAGCCCTGCATACTGAGTCCCAGTTATCCGCCGATAGTAGCATTAGAGCCACTAGATTCTGGGGGCTTATGTTGTCTCCCAGTTCTGCTTCTAGTTGGCTGCGGATATGTCCAAATCTGGAGCAATCAAACACAACGTGTTTGGCATCTTCCGCAACTCCCTTGCAACTCGGGCATTCTGGCGAATCGTCCAGCTTAAACCGATGCAAATACTGTCGGTAGGTACCCTCCGTGACCTGTTAAAAATTGGGTCATATAAAAATTCACATCTCCGTGTTTTCGATTAACCCATATGGCTATGTCCGGAATAAGGGTATGTGTCCATCGGCCAGTAGATGCCTCATCCCATCGAACCTGCCATCTTCTCATAGATTCCACCCTTTCATTGTTTCTTCGCCCTGGGTGCATCTCCTGTGATTCGCCTTGGCGATCGCTATACAGTCTGCTGATCTCGTCTACAAGGATCGGCAAAGGCATCATTCCAGCCATCACGTAGGCCGCTTCATGCGATGTGGTACGGTACGCATAACACACTCTCAAAGCCCACCTACGATATATCGCGTTTAGAGGTTTTGCATTGCATGCGAAACGTAATGCACGTGCTAGTGCAGCGGTGGCAGTCGCCGCCTTGTCACCGGCATACCTTATGTGCTCTCCAAAGCTTAGCCTCGAGTCAATCATGATTCCCAAATACCTAACGGCTTGCTTAGAGGCTATGTCATACTCTCCGACTCGGATCTTGAGGGAAGACTTTTTTCTCCGCTTGCTAATTAAAAGTGCTTCCGTTTTCTGATCAGCGAGCTCTAACCCAACGGTTTGAAGCCACAGCTTTATAGTTGAAATCGCCTCGCCCGTGTATATCTCGACCAACTCCGGGTCTTTTGCGACCGAAACGACAGCTATGTCGTCAGCAAAGCCTACCACTGTCACACCTTTTGGCATAGCAAGCTCAAAAATAGCATTATACATGATGTTCCACAGAAGTGGACCAAGAACGGATCCCTGTGGATCCCCCTGCTGTGACCACGTATTCCTTGCGTCCCGCACTAGTGTCATAGCTTAAGACGCGTTGCGAGAGGTAGCTCCTAAATATAATATATAATATCCTGACGTCTTGTTTAGGCCGCTCGCACAATGACGGTCGCAGTCTGTGCTTCTAATTCTTGGTAGAATTTCTCTGCTACCTTTGCTTGAGCTATCAATCGCTTTACTTTAGTCCGGCATTGCAGAGGTTGGGCCAATATTTATTAGAAATATACCCAGGAGAGGAGTTCCATCTCCGGATCCTGTATATTCTAATTTCAAGGCCTTCTACCCAGGAGAGGAGTTCCATCTCCGGATTCCGTAGAGGCATAAACGAAACACATCATACCATAATATAGATAAAAAATAGCAAAGCTTGGTCATCCTTTAGTAATTTAAATAAAACACAAACACACGCATACACACACGTACTTAGTAAGTTAAAATCTTACCCCAATGTACTATAAAGCGCCCAAAAACCACAAACACTAGAACAAACACATCCACCAAACTGATCAAACAAAGACAACCACTGACTGAAGGATCAATTCATTGAGATCTGTGTACGCACCATGCGTTTCTTATCAGTTTGGGACAGTGTTGTTTACAATACAATACAAAGTGATCAAACACCATACAATGTCAGAAAACCTGCTACAAATGCGACAATGTAAACAAATTCAATACAGAACAACTTGAGCGTTAAGTTCCTCGTCCTGGAAGTCCTGTAACGAAACAGATTATGAAATCCATATAACAAAAAAAAAATCAAAAAAGATGGGCAAACTGCTCGACAGTGCCGCGTCTCTGGAAGTGTTCTGAACAATCTAAGTACGAAATCCGAAGCTAAGCTACTTGAATTTACTTAACTATGAAATTTTGAAAGGCGGCAGACCTGGAACAGTGCGTGGCCTCAGTCACCAGTGGAAAGTGGTGACGGAACCGTGCGTTCGACTTGCGTCGAGCATCGGGAGTCCACGCCCTATGTTCCACGCGCAATCTACCAAGGAGCTATTAGAGTGTGACGGATGCCACTGAGCAGATCTGCAAACACTAAGAACGGTTTAAAGCGATCAATGTCCAGTTACGTGCCATCACAAACAGAAGACACACACCTCCGAAGATGTATCTTTTGAGTTTTCAATATAAGCAAATTCTGGTGTATATTTACAAGGACAAATCATAAGTTGTGTGTAAATGTGCAGAAATGGTTTTGATATATGATAGGACGGTTTTTGTATCGGATTTTCATGGTCGCCATGCAGAAATTGTGCAGATGTACAGAAGAAATTTGGTTCGTGACGTAACGTGTGCTGGGACGGACGCGAGTTCGAGGCTGGATGGAAATTTTTTTTTTCATTTGTTAATTCTTATTTTATTTTTGCGGTACGTTTTTATACAACTTATTATTTTCGTGAGTGTCATAAAACACCAAATATACATTTCCTTCAATTTTTCCGGGTCATATAGTCGCATGGTCATCTCTTTTACAGAATTTTCCGGCCAAAGATACAATTCTATCTACCATCTTCGACCATCTTCAACTACGCGAAATGCTTCATTCTTGTTCCACCAGGTGTCTTGTAAAGAAAACCACTTGTATCTCTATGACAACTGAAGCATAAACAACCCAAACTTTACATATTTTGTCAACATTTCCCGATTGCTGAGTGTTTCCTTCGGATTTTTCAATATTTTATTTAAATATCGACAACATGGAGTGGGCGGAGGATTTAAAAATATCAATTCGAAAGGTTTGTATTATTTGAAATTGGTCTCGAGAAGTTCTGCTACAAGTAAATCTTTGTTTTAGACAACAGCCCGGATGGGAAGACGAGCTGGACAGAAAAATATTAGTTCTCAGAACAGTTCCGAACGAGAAGAATCTTTGGATATGGATTTTGATGTTGGGTCAGATGGTGGAGGCAGCAGTGATTCAGTTCTTAAAAGTCCACCGAAAGGAAAGAAGTCCGGAGGTTGGGCCGAGTTTGGTCCGAAATCGGGGAAGTAAGTATGTATGGACATCTCCTCAAATCCTTGAAGTGTATTTACGAACCCGTGTTCCTTTCGAGGCATGAATGGCTCCAACTCTGCACGGGTTTGTTTGAAAATTTATCGCAACACAATCTTGCGGAGTTCAAGGAATTTTTGCCTTGAGTTGCATACGGAAATGTAATTTATGTACAATATCCGCCTAACAAAACGCGCGAGTGCCTCCAGCTCAACATGCTTACTTCTCACGAGGAAGTGTTCAGGAAGATCGACCTTAAAATTGCATATTACTAGACACGAGTGCAACTTGGCATATGATTGGAGATTATGTTGTTAGTTATCATGTAAATCCATGAGTAGCAATCGTGTCCTAGCCATACACACCATTGTGGCAAGCAAATCTTTCCAACACTAATTGTTCAAACGATTCCGCTCTGACGTTAATAACGCTTCAAGAAACCTGCTGCATAATTCCTCATCTTCTATATTTCCTAGTTTTCCGATATTTGCATTACTCTGTCCATTTTTGGTATATTTCTCAAATGTTTCCTATTTTTGAACGTATTGTAAATGTATGAAGAGGCATCGTTTTTGTTATTGGTAAATAGCCTTTTTTGCAATTTACCCCATAATTAAATTCAATACAAGTTTCTAAAATTGGACGTGGATCTGATTCCTTTGAGATCAGCTGATTTTTTATTATTTGGGACCACGTACCTTTATGGAATAGGTACACTACCAATTTGAATCAAGGTCATCCAAAGATCGTAACGAACATTCGGAACAGATACCCGAAAAACATAACAGCAGGGACAAGGAAGCAATATAATGAGCAAGTCGCTGACGAAGTCTCAAGTGACGTAGACACAAGAAACGAAGAGGAACAACAGGAACCCCTGCAGTTTCCAGTCGATGAAGTCCTTGAAAACACTGCTGAAGAAGATTGCACAGTGATGTCATATCATGTCGTACCGTCCTGTGCAACAAATTCAATCCGGATGGGAGTTTGGATCGACGTAAGGCCCGAATTGTTGCTCGCGGATTTTCTCAACTGCCCAGTATCGACTTTACCAATACTTTTGCCCCAGTGGCGCGCCTGGATTCATTTCGACTGTTAATGGCACTGTGTGCTAAATATGGACTTCAAGTGGCACAGCTGGATATCACTACAGCGTATCTTAACAGAGAAATGGATACTCTTGTATATATGGAACAGTCGACTCTACTGGAAGATGCCTTGAAGAGGATTGTCGAATCCGAAAAGGATGAAGTTTTGGTCGCCAAATCCAAATGCATGATCCAAGAACTGAGCTCTGGAGATAAAGTATGTAAACTTCGCAAGGCACTTTACGGCCTGCGTCAAACTGGAAGACAATGGCACACAAATCTCAGTGGCACTCTCAGATCACTCGAGTTGTCACCAACGACGTCTGACCCATGTGTTTATGTGGATCATTATTCAAGGAGAAGCACGTTTGTACTTATATACATACGTCGATGACATCGTAATCACGTCTAACAATCCGAAGCGAGTCGACGAAATAAAACGTAAGCTCTCGTCCGAATACCAGGTGAAAGACCTTGGTAATATTAAATATTGTCTTGGAATCGAAATCGAACAGAAAGAAAATATTTGTCAAAGTGGATACATCAGAGAAGTTCTCCGAAAATTCAACATGTCGGACTGCAAAGGTGTTAAATCTCCGGTGGCTCTTGGCACGATACTCGAACGAGCTACAAACGCTGAAGGAAACAAAATATGTTATCCGTATCGTGAGCTCATCGGAGCACTGATGTACATCGCCATCGGAACACGCCCTGACATTACTCATGCAGTGACCATGCTAAGCCAATTCAACAGTTACAATGGCGAAGCTCACTGGCAATCCGCTAAGAGGATACTAAGATAAGGAATCCATGGATATGCTGACGCGGACTGGGGAAGTTGTAGCATCGATAGGAAGTCTTATTCCGGATATAATTTCTCATTATCCGGAGCTGCAATATCTTGGACGTCGCGCAAGCAGCGAATTGTGGCCTTATCATCTATTGAGGCGGAATATGTAAGCCTCTCCGAGGCCATTCATTTATCAAGCTTTGTACAAGAACTTGGGCTCGACACATTGACAAAGATCACGATTTTTAACGATAATCAATCCGCAGGAAGACTGGTCGAGAATCCCGTCTTTCATTCTCGAACCAAACACATTGACATCAAACATCATTTCATTCGACAAGCGATCAAGACTTATCCTATCAGTATAAAGTTCCTGCCTACCGAAGAAATGACAGCTGATGTTCTAACTAAACCATTATTTGGAATAAAGTTAGACAATTCTGTTCACGGTTTGAGACTCAAGGACTCTTAAATGTTGGTTCATACAATTGAGGGGAAGTGTTGGATTTACAATTATATAAACCTAGTAATTCACCTTCTACGCTTACTATTGACTTATATTCAGAATTAATTAAAATATGTCATTCGTTATAAAATATTCATATCGTTCACATCAATTCGGATATTATAAAATATATTGTTATCTACATTAATCGTGTGTATTCTTCACTGCATTTACCTGATCTTATACACATAACATAGAAGATAGATTTCAGAAATAGATGTAACAGTCATATGGTAGCAGTCGCAGTCATCTAGTCTGACATCTGGATAGATAGATAAGCTGTTTTATGCAAAAATTCAAATTTTTACATTTAGTTCACTCAATTCAAAACAGAGTTGCAGCGTGGCTTTTGCGGTCTGCCTAATTAGTTTGTTGTATTTAGATATATTATATTGAGTGAAAGGCCAGCGAAAGGAACCGGATGATAAAGTTCACCCAACTCCATATTCTGGGTGTTCACTTCGCGAAATTCTCTCCTTATGCGGTTTTATAGTCCGGTTTTTTTATGCTTTCGTTTACTATCGTATGTCTGCAACTTAGCACTATTTCGCAGAAATCGTATAAACTGTCCCAATTCGGTTGTCCATTTATAGTTGCATATATTTCGGTATCACTCAGTGCATCTTTTCCAAAGAACCTGCTGTGTCGATAGCGCCCTTTCAGCAGTTACTACTCTTGCCTTTTTATTAGCCTCTTCCATTAGAGTGAAAAGATCCTTGGCCGTCTCCGTTGAGCCATTCAAATTAAACTGCATACCCGTGGTTTCTGCTAGCGCCTGCAAGTCAGCATAAAATACATTTTTCGATGATACCTCATATGCTAGTAATATCTTAGGTAGGCGTTCGTTATTCATCGCTGCTATCGTTCGAAGATACCTCATATGCAATTTTAAGGCTTCGGAGAAAAGCTTAGGCAGGCCAATTTCTTGTAGCAGCATATAGTTTGGGGTGTTCATTGGTAAGTGGAATACTCTTTTTAAGAAATATCTCTGCAGTTTTTCAACTTCATCATATTCTACTCCTCCCCACACTTGGGCACCATAAAGTAACACTGACTTCAACACAGCTTGAAATATGCCGACATCTGGCTTTTCGTGATACCCGCAAAGTATTTACATATTTATTCGTTTCGTTTATTGCCATAGATTAAGTAATACCTAATTGGGCCGAGAATTCTTAAGCTGGTTGTGGTTTTCCTGGCGCAGTTTCATTGTAGCTTAGCTATAGAGTAGAGTCCGAGGAAAATCTCCAGAGCGGTGAAAGGGTGGCTTATCGTGGCTGCGATATTTCAGGAAAAAGAGTATGCATTCCTCCATGGTTACATTAGTGGTGCTATACCGGTCACCTGCGCTCTTAACGTAATTTTAACAGATTCACAGGACATATTTTAGGAAAAAAAAAACTTTATCTACCCTTGCAGGTTTCTTTCATTAATCTGCATTTTCCTATAGAAGTTGATAGTTGAATCGGATGGAGTGCAGAGGCTGATCGCATCTTTCGTGGGCTGTAACTTTTGAGCCTTGGTATAGCTAGAGCCTTGAAAAGTTTACCAAATATGAACAGTGCGGTGCTCTACTAGTCTGCCAAATTTCCGAATTCCGCTTAAGAATTTCCAAGTTATGGATGATTTTTGACTAGAAAACAGAAAAGTGCGATTTGGGCAGCTGTAACTTCCGAACGCCGATAAGTAGGACCATGAAACTTAAAGGAAATGTTCGCTAAGTAGCTCTACAAGTGCGCCAAATTTTAGAAAGATCGATCAGTTGCCGATTGATCGAAAATGAGCGATTGGCATACATGAAAGTGCGATTATCTCGCTAAATATCGATCGTACCAGTAAATTAAATTTATCTTTCGATGGCTGTAACTTCTGAACCATGACAGCTAGTTGAAATTTTCACCAAATGTGAACAGTATGGTGTTCTACAAGTTTTCATAATTTTAATTTTTCGCTTACGAATTTCCGAGTTACGTACAATTTTCAGCTAGAAAACTCAAAATTGCGATTTATACAGCCGTAACTTCCGAACACGGACAGTTAAGACCGTGCAATTTGAGAGAAATGTGAGCGCGCCAAATTTTAGTAAGATCGGGATGTGATTCATAAATGTATAGATTTTCGGGTGGCAGACAGTGTGGTAATAGGTAAAAAACGATCTAACAGTTTTTTGTTTAGGCGCTTCCTTGATAACACTTTGCATCATCAGTAGAGACACAACCGGATAAGCCAGTGATGTAGGTTGATATCAGTATAGTCGGCTAGTAAATCTAAAATCGAATCGTTTATAAATGAGACAACAATCGACAGTTGTGGCAGTAGCGCTAATGGCTAAAAAAAATGAATTGGTCAGGCTTAGCATGCCGCCGTATTTTACTTCAGAATGAGACACGAATTTCAAATTGAAGGTTTTTTTGGAGTCCTCTATAGGGAAATAGTTTCGGTTAATTTAAGGATTTCTATAGAATAGATACATTTCTGCAGGGACCTTCTCGAATTTACTTCGCATCCTCAGGGGGCACGATGACCAAATCTACCAAGTACCCTGCTGCAAAGGGTAAATAACACGATTCGGTTTTGAATTTTTGAAGTCCAACTTTGATCACTGACTTGCGTTGGTTGCGTGAATGTCGATGTCTACTGTCCAATCAAACCAAATGCTACAACTCACTCATGTAGGTTTTATTCCCTAAAATTACATTAGAAAAATTATGGATTTACGACAACATACTTATTATTTTTTCTAAATTCTCTGCCAAATAATTTTACCCGTTTTTTAAAGTGTGACATAATCTTTCGTTCACTTTAGGTCCATACATTCGAAACTACATATTGTTGGAGACTCTAGTTACTAATTTAATAGGAATCTATTTTCGTTTTGCAATTAAATTGATTTGATTAAATGAATCACTAGTTTTTGGATTTGCGGCACGGTCAGCCACCCTTATATAATTGCGATCGAGAAGTTGAGTTGTTTTGTAAAATATTATTTGCGGATAATTGCTAACTAACTATCATACAAGCATTTCTTTCCGGTTTTATTCAACGCCTCAATCCATAGCTTTTTTTGCTCTCTTGCTCTCAATCTATTCGATTTTAGCTGTATAGTTTGATCCTTTGATCTCTTAGTCAAACAACTGACATAGGCTCAATTCATACTGTACAATAAAAGTTTAGCCGTGCTATTTTCTTTCTCATATTCGGTCTTACTTATTTCAATTATTAATACCCAGTCGCTTGGTGATCATAGTACGATCATTTTCGATCCGTCAGCTAGACACGCTATCTATTTTAAGTTTCCTTTGCTGAAATTGATAATGAATCCAATTTAATCCTTTGATTTTTAATTACATCGTTCGGAAACGATTTCAATGTGATAAAATTATGTATATAATAAAAAAATGTTTATCTGCCCACACATAAGCTAAAAATTTATATAAGTATAATATAAATGTGATCTAATTAAAATATTTGTGTCCTTTTCAGAAACCGGGCAAACAAGAATTTAATTGAAGAGTAAGTTATGATTTTTTGTTTTTTTTCTAACAATCAGAATTTATTGCTCATACAACTTTAATTTTTTAGGGAAAGATTCAACTCATCCATCAACATTAATGAAAGCGATTTTATTGATGACATTCCAGTCATACCGGATCTAGATGATATCCAAGAAGAACTACTGATGACAACCATAGTTGAACCCCCTTCGTACGTTTTGTTATGTTTTTTTTTGCTTTAATTCTACAACATTGGTCTAATATAATTTTTTCCAGTGTCTCTGCAAATCGAACGGTCACATTGAAAGAACTCAACTCTGACCTGTTAAAACAAAGTGCCTTTTCTACGCTGGAAGATATTGATCTCTCAATTCTGACAAAATGTCTGCAACCACAGTCTAGACTTGATGAACCCGATGAGCCATGGGAATGGGAAAAACTATTTACCGAAGTAGCAGCTGAAATTCATGTTGACAATAATTCATCAAATGGAAAAGATGTATCTGATGAGATTCATACGCCTTTTGTGACATAAAGGTGTTGGTAAGTTTTAAGAAAAAAAAAAAAATACACTAGAGAATTTTGTGTAGGGTCTCTATTTATATTTTTCCGTCCATTATATTATAAAATGTACATGAATGATACGTTAGGTTAGAATATGTTAAAAACAGATAAAAATGTATAGTTTTAGACGTTGGGCCTTTGAATAAATGTCAGCAAAGCGTAAGTCTACCGTGTACATTATTTTAACATTTTTATTTCAGTCTGTTCAGGACACCGAAATGTTTCTATAATCTCTGCAGAGATGATACCTCCTTATCGCTTTTGAACGGCGCTACCTCAGATTGTCAAAAACAGCCAAAAAAATCACATCGGAAAACAAAAGTCTAGTGGGGCATTTGCTGGTTTGAATCGTTTAAATCTACCAGCACCTGAAACCATTATTTGTTACAATTAAATACATAAAAAAAAATCAATACTGACAGATATTAGGGTTAGATCGTAATGAAAATAATAAATAGAATGTCATGGCAGCTAGCAAACGATCCACTAACGTTAGCTTTATAATTGCCCAATTTGTAGTTGCTACAGATCCAAATTAAATTTTTGAAATGATCGTCCAATGTGCGCTCTGAAGGTACAAACCTAAATGTAGACGTTTTTTCGTGAATATATGCATTGCTTATAAGTTTCTGGATTTTTGCTCGGGCGTAGTGCCTACATCAGGGGTTCCCAATCTTTTCCGTATTGCGACTCCCTTTTGAGTGCATGAGCCCCTTCTCAAAGGAGGCATTTGTGTGCAGTTTTGGCATTACGGTTTATTGTTTGTTCTCTGGCCCTAGTGGGCAATAGCAATGTAATATCTAGTTTTAGATTTGCTGCAGAGCTTCATTCTATATACCTCAACCATCATCTTGACGTTTATCCAGAACGTTCCACATTCCCTCATGACGGTTTTCTTTAGTCTCTTTCGGATTCAATTTTATTGGCTTTTTCGGAATGTTTCTGATCTCAATTTCCAAGTATGTTTCCGTTGCTGTAGTCCATTTATGAGAATGGGCATGTTCGTTAAATGATCAACGTCTACGGTTGGTTCTTTTTCTAACAGCTGAACGTCGAACTTGTATAGTTTCAAATGGCGTTCGAAGATCTTCAGTTGGCATTTGTGAGTGTCCCTGAGTGGAAAGATATGAATTTAATGCTTCAACTGGAGAAAAAACTCCTGGGAAATATTGCTTTAAATTAAAACTCGGCTACAAATTTGCCACGCAGCTTTCTATTTCCAGGAATAGGTTGGCTTGTTAAATTTTATTGGATTTTTTGTTAAATGTTTAAATAAACAACCAAGCAAATGTACCTAGAATAAGAATTGTGTTGAGAATATAATTCCCCTTGCGGGGAGGCAAAAAAATCCAAACGGCTTCGACTGGCAGTGCACGGCTCTTCTCATCAGATGCCATCTCAAGAGCCGTGCACTGTCACGAATGAACAATTCACATGCAGAAAAGTTGGACCGCACTATAAAAGCACGAACATTCCACCTATTGCTGTTTATTCCCGGTCATGCCATTCGTGAGATGACATCTGATGAGAAGAGCCGTGCACTGCCAGTCGAAACCGGTTGGACTTTTTTGCCTCCCCGCAAGGGGAGTTATATTCTCAACACAATTCTTATTCTAGGTACTTGTCATGTGCTATCCACACGATGGATAATAGTGACGGCAGCGAGAGGCTGCGTCACACACAGCATTCATTGAACCAAGCAAAAATTGCACTTAATTTTACCGAAGCTAATCCTTGACCACCTTATGAGGTCTGGTTAACCTTATTACCCTGGCTGAATGCCCATTTAATTGGTGAGGATTTTTTAGCATAATGCGATATGTTTCCTAACAAACACTAAATATACTGAAGTTGTCTCACAGTAATGGTTTAGATGTATCTGAATTACACCAATCAATTGAAAAACCCACAGATTAAGAAATTTACGCCTCCATTGGAAATAGTCCTTTGATGTGGCGTAGATCAAATTATTTTTTTCTCAGACGAAGTATATTTCGATAGGAATCCTTTAACTTTCAAATTTTCTACGATCTCATCACTAAAAAGGAATATTCCGCCAGTTTTCATTGTTTGGACTGCACGAAGAACGATTATCCTTTTCAATATTTGGTCGATCGTAAATACTTGTAATATGGACATCGCATTTTTTTTACAATCGTAAAGAAAACTTCAAAGCTATTTGCCCAAATTACTTTCCATCTTGTAGTCTTCGATTAACTTTTCGGAGAGATCGGATATCTCAAGGCCGCTCAGCTCACACACGGTATATCCATAGATTTGATTGTACTAAAATCCAAATCCGCCCGCGTAGGTGGCTCATTTGACAGAACGAAAATCCAGTTTATGGTTTGCAATCCATAAATTGCCCTTATGTGTGCCCCCCAAAACTTCCCGCGATAAAGGGCTGAATTAAGATCAAGAGTGAAATTTTTCGCCCAGGGATTTTATCAATAAAAATGGATACTTACTATCGTGGAATATGTCACAAACGGTGGGAAATTCCATAAGCTACAATCCGAGACCGGTTCCATAATTCTCCTCGGCCATTTTATGTATTATTTTTCGATTCCTCGGTCATTTGACATTTCACGATGAAATAACCGGAGAATCGGAAAAAATACATAAAATGGCCGAGAAAAATTATGGAACTGTTCTCGGATTGTAGCTTATGGAATCCCCCAGCATTCCCCACATATTCCACGACAGTAACAATACATTTTCATTGAAAAAATCGCAGCGGTGAAAAATTTCACTCTCGAGGTCAGTACTAGGCTTAAGCGTCGAAAAAGCTGAAGTAACTTTTTTCGCCTTACAGGCCTTATACATCTGCAACTTGGTTGCCAACCTAGGTTGCAGGTACCTTACTACACACTTGCAACATTCCGGCAACCACGCCATTCACGTTCTGGAAACCTGGTACTGCAACCTGCAACATGCCTACAAATCACTTATTTTCCGTTTTTTTTTGCGTGTTGCCAACTTAGGTTGGCAACCAAGTTGCAGGTATATAAGGGCTGTTAGTTATAATGTGGTTAGTTTCCCTTGGGGTCCATTGACTTTATCGTACTTCTGGATGATTTTCTCTAATTCTTAATGAATTCTGCACTAAATGTAATGGTCAACAGATTTTCTTCGTGATTGAGCCAGTTTAAACCCCCAAACCACTTTCTGTGAACCTAGTGTGCGCTTTGCGTCCTTTGCACACAAAAAGGAATAAAAGACAAAGTCTAACTTATCAATGTCCACGCTTGCCATCCCCGACATCTGGAAACAAGGTCGCATAGTCCAATGTGTTAAACCAGGGAAAAGTGCCAAGCTAGGAACTTCCTACAGACCAATTACGATTCTGTCACCTGTAGCAAAGACGCTGGAAGCCCTCCCACATCCACCCCACTCTCGTTTCCCATGCGAAGCTAGAACCCCATCAGCATGGGGGTGAAGTAACTAACAAATCGTCTGCGACTTTCCTTACCACCTGGTCAGGTGGTTGTCGGTGGCCGGTTGGGGTACGTATTGGCAACAAACCAGTTCCTATTGTTGCAAATCCAAAAATTCTCGGGCTTCACTTTCAAATTCTGCCAGCACCTGGGGCAAAGATAAAGAGACTATGCTAGCCACTTATAAAGCGGTGGGTCGAGCAGCGGCTGATTTCGCGGCGCCAGTTTGGTCGCAAGGTCTTTGTAACACAAACTGGAATAAAGTCCAAGTCTGCCAAAATGTTGCTCTACGCACAGTCACAGGGTGCCTTCTGATGTCTGCCCAGGATCACCTACATCAGGAGGCACATTTGATGCCAGTACGTGACCACAATCGACTACTTACAAAACAATATCTGGTAGGTTCTTATCGAGAGGATCATCCTAACCGTGACCTTATGAACAAAATTCCCCCCCCCCCACACCACATCAAACGTGGCCTTCGTGACCTTGAGAGAGGTCCAGGGTTACAAAAGGGATCCTTTTGATGAAAATTCCTACCGGGCTGCCGTTGCAATGATTCACACTGAGGAAGTGAGTCGGTCTATTGCGAGTTTAGGTACGAACAGAGTCCTCTCAGCGCTCCCACCACCTATTTCACCTAAGGAGATTAGGCTCCCGAGAGCCACGAGAGTGACTTTAGCCCAACTTCGGTCAGGCTTCTGCTCACGCCACAATTCGTATCTATCTCGCATAGACCCAAATATACAAAACGTATGCCCAAATTGCGCTGGCACGCCACACGATGTAGCCCATTTGTTTCAATGCCCAGCTGCACCCACTAATCTCACCCCCCTCTCACCATGGGAAAACCCCATTGCAGCTGCCACGTTTTTGTCCCTGGAGATTACGGACGAAAACGACGACGAACTATAAAACGAGTCCATATAGATACACAGCGGTTCACACCTTTCTGTACCGCTAAAAGAAGAAGAAGACTGTATCTCGGTGGCCTGAGGGGCGTTTCCGAGAAAATAGTGGCTACTATTAGGGTAACTTTCGTCAATGCGAAATGTCGTGTACTCCGTAAACGAGGACTTTGGAAGTTGTTGTCCATCTTATAGGGATTTGTGATGTCCTCAATGCGGCTTTACCAGAGGAGCGCCAGCGGCGCGGCATTCAATGGACTCTAAGAGTCTCACGACATTTTCCTGCTTTCGAACAAAATCATGGATCTGAGCGGAATGGCTGTGGATCTCGAGAGAGAGGCAATTGGTGTTCGGGCTAATGACATCGCTCGTCGCTTTAACCAAGCAAAATGTGCTTTCGGCATGTTGTCCAAACTCTGGCAAAGTAATTTTTTCAGTGTTAACAGCAAACTGAGGCTGTTCCGCTTCCTGATTCTTTCGGCGCTCTTATATGGGAGCAGTACTTGGAAAGTGTTCGAAGCAGTTACCAATGAGTTGAAAACTTCCGTTCATACTAGTCTTCGTCGAATTTTTTGGCTCGAAAGAATTTTCAATGAAGGTTTCCGTTGTCGCACCGGTATAATACCTATCGACGAATTGATTCGCAGACGAAAATGGCAGTGGATTGGTCATACGTTGCGGAAGGGTGATAACTGCATTGCTGGTCGCGCAATGCGATGCAAACCGGCCGTGAGGCCGTCCCAAATTCACGTGACGCAGATCTGTGATTAATTAATGTGCATATTTAAAAGAGTCCTGGGTTCAATTGCGATACACGGCCAGAAACCTTACGCGATGGAGATTAGGTGTAGTAGTTCTTCTTCAGGCTTGACGTTGACTTTCGGGACACCCTGTATATGAATGATATTTTTGAAATTAACAACTCAATTTTCCATTTTTTTTCCATGTCACGGACTGAGCCGTCCTCAAGGATCGTATTTTTTCGACTTTTTGGCGAGTTTATAGATTAGATGCATAACAAAAATCAAAATTTAAGGCGTGCTAAAAAAAACAGCATGCTCTGTTGCTTCAATAGTTCCCAGCACGATAACAATAAAATCTGATGGACTTTATTCACACTATTATGGTCATCTGTAAATAATTTTGCGCATTGATTATATTTTCCAGATTAAACCGGGGCTCAATATACGGAGTCCCACCTTTTGCAATTTTAGCTACATACTCTACTTTTTATAGAAAAACAACCAACAAGTGAAATTAGAATCCAAACCATTTACAGTACAATGCCCTTTTCATTGATACAATTCCACCGGCAAAATTGTTACCTGAGAAGCATCGTTTTTCGCTAGAATTGCATGCTCTCAACTTTTTATGTCGGTTCCGTTCCACAATTCCGACCTCATTAGCAATATAGTGATTATCAACTTCTTTGATCACTCTTTTTTGGCAAGTGAGTCACCAAGATATAGGTGATGTCTGGCTTACCGAGATTTAATGCGAATTCCTTCTGATCCGATGATGACGAATCACCATTGGCGGACCGGCAAAATGAATGAAGTAGGCAAAAATAGGTATAAAAATGTAAATCTAAGCTTTATTACAAAAAATGGAATCTTATAAAAATATTCGAGCACTATTTTTACGTGGAATTCACATAAATTTCTTATTATCTAGTCGAAGTAGTAAAATTTCTAGAAAAAACATTGCATATAAAAATTAATAGGATATAGAAAAATATTTGTCATTTTTGCATTTTGTCTCGGTATCTAAACGTAAATAGTCTGCTCAACAAGTAGCAGCAGCATAAGTAATACTAGCAATTAACGTGACCCATATAAAGCCAAATGTACTGTAGGAAAGTGGTCGTTGTTGCGCGATTGTCGTCGTTGTCTCAGTCTTATTATGCGTCCGCTCTGCTGTGTTGCGCACTAAAGAGGAAAGTGGCCTGCATTCCTCCTCTTCTACATTTCTATACTAAAATAGCACACGCTCTATCGCTCTAGCCTAAATGGCAGTGAAAACTTAGTGACAACACGCAAAGGGACTGCATACGACGGCGCGCCGTCTACAGACCGCTCTTCTCGTGATGGGGAAAATTTTCAATTGACTGTATGGATCGTGAAGTGGCTCCCGTGATTGTCGAGGATGCGTCCATAAATTGATAAGTCCTCTCGTGTTTGCAAAAGAACGGATAGCAAAGGATGCCATAGTATGCTCCGAATCCGAGAATTATGACCGTGGTGATGATCATGATGAGTCCCCACGCGGACAGTCCACTCGATTTGGACGTCCTTGTTGATCCGGTTTTTTCTTTTTCACCACTAGGATAACCTGCACCACCATCATAGGATGAACCCATATACCGTGAGCCCGTATTGTATGCCGAACGACCTGATTTACCGCCGCCACCGCTACTAGCACCGCCACTTCCACTGCGACCAAACACTCCGCATTCCGAGACGTGCACATCTACAAGAGAACAAGGAAGCCATTGAAATTAATCAATTTTGAGTTGACGAATTGCGCAAATCACTTACAAATGAATAGCAAACAGAAAACCAAGACCACACGCGACATTTTTAATGGGATATGAATAGCTAGCTACTGGCAAGATTTGAAGATACAAAACACAAAAACCAATTTGCGTCCTCTTGTTCTCGTTTCACGTTCGTGATGTTCGTTGGTGTTCGGGCGATTAATCGTATGTCAATAGGCGTGAAGTTATCTACGAATGGAACTTCCGAGGCGTCCTCTGACGAGTGGAATTTCTATTGAAGAAGCAACAGTTTTTATTTGGACTGCGTTCCTACTAGTCAGCGAATTTAGAAGGTACCTCAGCGCTTTTCTATTTTTAAACGGATTACAATTTGGTTTCATTTCTTTACAGAAAAGATTTGACGATGCGACGAATTTATTTCATACAACACTTTTAGTAGGCTTTAGTAGACGATAAGAAAGATGTTTCATTCTAAAATAATTCAGATATTGAATCTTTACATTAGGGAAAAGATGGACCCCGGTAAGTAGAGTAAACACCACATTTTTTTTTGTTCGAGGGCATAGCTGCAATTGTTTCTTTTAGGACCGCACCGTAGGCTTAGATTTCTCGGGAGAAGTGTTTGGTGGATATCTAGCCAATAACTATTTTCTTTTAACCGAGAGCCTGGTTTGGTTACCCAATGGACTCGCTCTTCAAGAGACCCCATAGTCCATTGAGCGGTATCCGGCGGCTTCAATTTTTTCCCCGCCAAAATCATTACTTCTGCAGCTGCAAATAGCATATCCCTAGGTATGACGGTCTTATCATATTCCATTGAAGCTAAAAATTTTGTTGTCATTCCGAATTGCTGTAAACTTAATTCCTCAGAGGCTACAGAAGTTTCAACAAAAATTAATTTGAAATGGAAGCTTTCTTGCCTTGGAATGACTGTGGCCTCACAAACTTGTCCCACGCACCTCTTACAACTGTGTTGTGTACAACATTATTAGAATGGGTGAGGTTATAAGGTACAACGTTCGCGCAACGTTACCTTTAATTTCAAATCAACCGGCAGTTACGGATCAGAAACTTATCCCTACAAACAGATCCCCTAAGCGCTTACATATCGGCATATAAATAGTTTTTTTTTTGCACCGTAAAAAAATCGAAAACCCGTATTTTGTACCCTAGTGACCCGTAAATCGAAGGCAGACAGGTGGTCACCTTATGTCTTATGTTTCCTTCAAAGAAAGTATGTATTGTATGTATGTATATGGTTTCTATCCGCTCTGATCCTAGGACACCTCTGTTATTATTTGAGAGATAACATTTAGGCATTAATAAGCTGCACCTATGTGAAAACGAGTATGAGGCTATCGGTCCATTCACATCTTTTGGAAGTGCCTAGCCTAGAAAAACGATCCTTTCGCAATTACGGAAAAGGTCAAAATTGATTATTCCTAAATCAAATGAACGGACTTGTAAGTCAAGTGAACCTCCCAATGCCAACGTCACCAAAGCGAATCTCCCCGCGAACTGCGGGGGTTACGCCATTCTACGCAGAGAGTGACGGTGGCATAGCAGTGTGAGCTTTCGCTAGGAACCTGGAGTTTGTTTAAATGTACGCATATGAGGTGGTTTCCACTATTAATCTGTGGCTGAAAACTGTGGTTTCTATGATAGTCCAACTGCTTCTCATTCATATGCATACGTCATAGTGTGTCCCAATTTCATTACGTTTGTGGCCTTCAGAGCGATGCCAATACCTTAAGAAAGATTCTGTGAAAAATACTGTTCTACCAAACAACTCGGCCTGAAGTAAAGGTTAATAACACGGTAGAAATTTCCAGATGACTAACATTGGGTGGGATCATGACACAAAACAGTTCCGTCTGATCCGCAAAGTGTGCCGTGTTTTGCAAACTGTTGTCCATTCTGTTCTCTAAACGCCGTATCAGTTGTGAGCTATCAAATGCCTTTGTGGAACATGTAAACAAAAAGAACCGGAGATTTTTTCTGATCCGCAAAATACCGGTTCAGGGATCTTTTGGATCCCCTAACCGCCTTTTGAAATCCGAAAATTTCTGCAAAATGTGATTTTTTGTCCTTGAATTGCATGAAAAATTGATCCCGTTTGGTGCCCTCCCTTGCGATTTTTTTGTCCTTGGGTCACATCTTTAAATAGATGTAACTTGAAATTTTCAATAAAATGTCCGCCAAAATATGCTGTACTCCGGCCCCTGATTCCTATGATAGTGACCCTGAAGAGCACTGCATGTGACAAATTATGTGAAATATTTGATGTTTTTTTTTTTGGGTTTAGCAGTATCCCGCATTGGTTTCTGCAAAAAGTTGGTCGCCTTAAGTCAAATGTGCTTATGCGCTCCAACACCTCTCTCGCTTTTGTTTTTGCAGTCCAAAAATTTGATGCAGATCTTTTATTAACGTGAATATAGCGCGACACTGAAGAGTTTTCATGAGCCCGTCGATCCCGTAACATCTGCTATGCCAAGGACTGCCGGGCGAGGCCGGAGAAGCAGCTGCTGATTATGCAGCCCCAGTTTGGTCACATAGTCTATGTGATACAAACTGGCCCAAAATTCAGGTCTCCCAAAATGCTGCTCTACGCACAGCCACAGGTTGCCTCTTGATGTCTGCCCAGGATCACTTACATCAAGAGACAAAATTGATGCCAATACGTGACCACAATCTCCTACTGTCCAAACAATATCTTGTTGGTTGCTACCGTGAGAATCATCCCAACAACAGTCTCATGGACCGAATTCCTCCACCACGACATGTCAGGCGTGATTTGCGAGACCTAGAGAGAGAGGTCCAGGTATACAAGAGGGACCCTTACGACGATGATGCATACCGAGCTGCCATCGTTGAGATTCACACTGCAGAAGTGAGTCGGTCTATTGCGAGATTAGGTGCGAATAGAGTCCTCTCAGTGCGCCCTCCACCCATTTCGCATGAGGAGATTAGGCACCCGAGAGCCACCAGAGTGACATTAGCTCAACTTCGGTCGGGCTTTTGTTCACGCCTCAATTCGTACCTTTCTCGCATTAACCCGGACATTCAAAACATCTGTCCAAACTGCGCTGGCGCTCCACACGATGTGGGTCACTTGTTTCAATGCCCAGCTGCGCCCACTGACTTAACCCCTATCTCACTGTGGGAAAACCCTATCGCAGCAGCTATGTTTTTGTCCCTTGACATCACGGACGAAAGCATCGACGAACCATAACTCGAATCTACATAGATGCACAGCGGTTCCACACCTTTCTGCACCGCTAAAAGAAGAAGGCCGGAGAAGCTAGCAAGCCTAGGCGTAGTCTACCAGATCTTGAGTGAGGGGTTCGCAGGAAAATAAGTGGAATTCTTTCGATGACGAAATATATCGAGCCGCCATCACACTGTAGAGTCGGAGAGTGCTTTTTTCTCAACTTCGATCGTCCAAAGCAACTGCTGTGGCGTGCTTCATGAGATGCGGGTCAATTGTTTGATGCCAAGCTGCGCCCACTGATCTTACCCCTAGACTCCTAAACCACTTTGGGGAAAATGCCATCGCAGCAGCTCCGTTTTCACCCCTGGAGCTGGAGATAACGGACGAGAACCATAATTGAATGCAATAGATGCGTGTTCCCTGGCGTCACGCCTTTTTGCATTGCTAAACGAAGAGGTAGCAGGAAGTACTTAAACGTATGTGCTCTTACCTTCCGGGCCTTCGGACTGTTTGGAGCTCCGATGGATGATGAATGGGGATTTGCGCGTCCTGAGAATGCACTTTCTGACTCCAACTGGTTAAGTTGTCTAACAACGAATCTAACGCCTTGATGGGTAGGCTACATGGTCCCCTGGGCACGCCCTTTCCCGAGGTACACTATTCACTATTGAATATATATTAATAACAGGTGTGCGTGTGACCCTCTCTGAGTCCCCTAAAGATTAAGTATAACGCTAAACTCCGATGTGCATGTTGCAGGCTCGTTTTATCTGTTACTTCCCGCCGGTTAACCAACCGTATGGGTGGCACTGCTTTTCACTTCCACATGGCTGGTTCAGTTGACTACTCAGCAATTTGATTTGGGCTGTTGACATCAAACTACAAACTAGGTGAGTATCTGTTCATTGCCATTATCCCTAATAAGCCCCTTCCAGGCTCGAGCCATGCGAAACCGCTAGCTCCGATGTTTTACACGTGGGGATTACAACGGCTTCGTCTTCACCAAGGAAATGCTGCCAACATGCTCGACTTAATCGTCGATACGGGGTAGAAAGGGAAGTCAGTCATGCCACCCTACATGATTCGAGTGCACCGGGATCGTCAATACCCGAAGGTCTTCGAATAAAACCACGCCATGGCGTATTAATCATACTTGGGCTCACCTGCGCTACGCATCCTCCAACCCCTGCGGGAGGAAGCAGCAAACAACTGAAAACGTCCTAATCAGCGCAAAATCCTGCAAAATCAAAGTCAGAACGAAAAACCTTAATTAGCCCTTAAAGCGCCGTTTTGAAACCACAAACTCCATGAAGATTAACTTATATGATGAATATTAGGTGAGGAATTTAGGAATGAGGAGGTGCCTTAGGAAGTAAAGCAGCTTCCCCATTTTCACTTCCGATAAAAGCCCTGCCGAGCGGGCGTACCGTGGCGATACATTAGAAGTTGTTGCTATAGTAGCGGAGAAAGGCGTGAACTGCTGTGCATGAACGTAGCAGCTGCAATAGGATTGCCCCATAACGCCCTCGGAGTGAGGTTAGTGGGTGCAGCGGGGCATCGGTGCAGGTGGTTCACATCATGGGGCGCACCACCGTAGCTTGGACAAGTGTTCTGAATGTCTATGTCTATTCGAGATAGGTATGAATTGAGGCGCGAACAAAAACCCGACCTAAGCTGGGCTAGTGTCGCTCGTGTGGCTCTCGGGAGTCTAGTCTCATCAGGTGATATAGGTGGTGGGGGCGCTGAGAGGACTCTATTCAAGCTTAATCTCCCTATTGGCCGCTTCACAACGCTTGTGTGAATATCTGCGATGGCCGCGTGGTATGCTGTGTCATCGAATATATCGGGAGGTTCCCGTTTGTATCTCTGGACATCTCTCTCGAGATCTCCGATTCCACTCCTGACATGTCGTGGAGGGGGGTATTGTCCATGAGATGATGGTTTGGGTGATCCTCTCGATAGCAACCGACCAGATATTGTAAAGACAGGAGAAGATTGTGATCACGTATTGGTAACATGCTGGTTTCTTGATGAAGATGATCCTGGGACGACATTACAACGTCAACATGCTTATCAGTACGGATCCTGAGCTTCTCCGAAAATTCCTGCGTCCAGGTGGTGAGAAGTGTTGCAGTGCATTTAGACGGCGCAATGACGAGGTTGCGGATAGTGAAAAACTCCACCAGTTTCTCCATATAGTCATTTAATCGAGCACACATACCATTTAAATCATTCCCCGTGGTGAGTACGGTGCAATCGTCCGTCATTAGAAGTCGTCTTCACCGATTTCAGTGGCAGCCTGGCTATCTGAGGTAGACATCTGCTGTGGTTAGCTTGTATGCTCCTGAGTAATTGACAGGCCTTCATGATTGCGAACATTTTGGCCTGAAAAATACTAACATGATCAGGAAGATTGATAGAGCAATCCGCAAGAGATTCTGGCACCCACGCCAAAATCCATTTTGGACCCATCAGTGAAAAAAGTGATGTCACAAGTCCTTGACCACTTCATTCTCCTTCCGCTCACCTCCGATTGAGAATTTGGCATCAAAGTTTTACTCAAAACTTAGTTTGCGCGTTGCAACGTTGCGTATGCCACCTGTCATGCTGAGGCATTCCGATCTTTGCTGGCCACCAGACTAGTGATCCGTATGTTAAGATGGGCTGAACTACCTATGGTACCAAGGTGTCGTAGGAAACAAGGCAGCCAATAAAATCTATAGACAGAGAAAGCCGTTGCATAGTAGGACAAGAAAGGAAAGACATTCAAAAATTAATAATTAGCGATTAGTTTATTATCATCATATAAATTCACTATATCATTACTTCAATTGTTACAAATTAATTTACACATATTGTTCCGTTTAAAAAATATAAATGAAACAAGACATTACACTTTACTTACAGCAATTCGGGGGACGACATACAATGTCACAGGAAGTATTTTAGCAAATGCCTTTGAGCAGTCTTTTCCCTATTTCTGACCTAACTACACCTTACAGTTCATCCTTTTCGTCCAACTCGACATCGGACAAATCGATATCTTCCTCTTCCGGCAATTGTCCATCCTTACCGTCCCACGCATCAACCGTATTGATCTTTGGAATTTGTGCACCACGCACCGGAGCCGTGTGCCCGCGACCGAATGAGATGTCACGCAAAAACTCATTGATACCGTCCTTCGAGAAGGATCCCTTCAGCAGTGAATATTTCATTTTCTTGAAATTCACCACAGCCATAGCCGGATAACCGAAACCGCCAATTTCAAGAGATTCTTCCAAATCGCTTTGTGCCGCCCCCTCGGACCAGATCCAACCCCATTGTTTTTGCTTATATTTGTCGGCCAATTCTTTCAGAATATCGATAAAGGCGTTACGACACTTGGCATCACAATCGAGGATGTGTGGAAGAACGGACACAACGCACAACGGTTTGCCGTCACACGTTTCGGTCAGCACACTTTCGCCGGTCAGCTGACGAACTTCTGGAGCGGGAATGTTTTCGGTGAATTTGTCCTCGGCCCAATTGATGATGTCCTGGGCGGTGCGACCGCCATCGTATTCCACAGCATCGGAAGTGCGTGCGCTTCCTTTCGGGAAGAATTTAATTGTTGGATATCCCTGAATGCCGAACGAACTGGCAATGCGTGTGTGTACGGTAGCATCGACGGCACCCAATTTGACTTTGCCTTTAAGTGATTTTGCTGCTTTGGCCCAGTGGGGAGCCAGATTTTTGCAATGGCCGCACCAAGGAGCGAAGAATTCAACAAGCCAAATGTCGTCGCTATTGTAGACAAGTTTTTCAAAGTTGGAGTCGGTCAGCTCGATGACATCGTCGGAATCGGAGTCGGAGTCGGATTTTGAGCCACCTTCCCCGAGGTTTTCTTTGACCTGGAAATAAAGAACGAAAAAGGGTTATTTGAGATAATAAAGATTAAACTGTAATCAACGTTATGAATGATGGTGTCATTCTAACTGCACGAAATGATTCAACTCGATTAACCAATGTTGGACATAACAGAAATTCGAAAAATGTGGAATTAAATCAGTGGGCCACGTATTTTACTGCTTAAACAATAAAGAATATTTGCTGGTTATCAAACAATAAAGAGTATTTGCTATCATAAATGAATAAAAATGATAAGGCCACGTTGTGTCTACAAATAAGAATGCATGATGTATCAATGGGTAATACACCTGTCTAATGTAAACATAACGATTTGAGTAATATTAAATTGCTAAATTATGCTAAATTCAAGGTTGATGAAGATGAATCATAGAGAAATTTTTCCGGTAGCATCGCATCTTACCTGTTTCTTTGCTTGAGCCAGCGCTGCTTCGGCAATAGCTGACGCAGTTCGTTGACCGTTGTAATCAATTGGGGACTTTTTGTTGCTTCCGAAAATCTTGATTGTGGGGAATCCACGAACACCGTACTTTTGAGCCAAATCTTTGTGATCGTCGGCATTGACGGCACCCACTCGGATAACTCCTTTTAGGGCGCGGGCAACTTTTTGATATTCCGGAACGAGAGCCTTGCAATGACCGCACCACGGTGCATAGAACTCAACAACCCAAATTTCGTTGCTCTGAAGAACTCGCGAATCGAAATTGGAGGGCGTCAGATCGACCACATCACTCGACGATGGGTACATGGCCATTGTGGTGCCCGCGAGGGCAAGAAGAACTGCAAGGGATAACATGAAATCACTAATTTATCCCTCATTCAAAAAACGGAGTCAAATGCAATACAAAACTACAAAAATGAAGATTTCCACTCACCTATCAGAAGCGCCATTTCGATGACGTACGTGAAAAACACCGGCACCAATTTGTCTGATTTTTTTCTACACAAGCTAAGTGAATAAAACTAGTTAGCGGCGTCTTACAAATTGTTTATGTTTCATTAATTGATTAAGCACAACACCATTTGCATAACTTGTTCCTTTAATTCAGGACGAAAACTCGATTTTTGCGAACAATCCGTCTTGTTGCTCCCGTACGAAACGAATGTGTCGTGTCAGTTTGCAACCATGAAAGTGAGTTTTGTACGGACGGGTAAAAGCTCGTGGTGCGTTCTGATTGGTTCGAGACGATGACGTTTGATAAGATGTAAGCGAAAGAAAGTCAGTGGTAAAATTATTTGGACATTTATGTCTTCTTGAAGATGTGTGACACATATATAAATTCTGAATAAAAAAAAATAATTTCCGGATCAGGACTAATAATTTAGCCCTATTATACTTCATAGAATATTCTCTTCCAACGGTAATGGGAGCACTTTGCAGGGTATAAATGCTGAATAATAGTCCCATAATTGCATTTGGGGTCGTTTTTTTGATCCAATAGAACCTTATTGTAGCATTAAATTATCCTAAAAAAAAGCATACATAATGCATCTTATATCATCATTTTCTCGCATTTGCTCCGTGGTTATCGAAAAGAATAATGCTTGAAATATATTGAACGCATTGAATACTGCCGAAAAAAGCAACACAAGGCATTTCAAATGGGTGACGTAATGTTTTGTATCTTTTGCTGCCACTATGGTGACCACCAATATTTCTTATTTGATGGCATAGCCTCCAATAACTCTTATAAAAAGTTATAGAAATCTTTCAATGTCATTTTAAAATTGCATTTTATTTGAAGGTCAGCCTTTACAATGTGAATACATATTTAGTAGGTTCCGGCTACGGCTATCTGTTTATGCGTTACCGCAAAGCGAGAATATTCTGCCGGGACGGAGAATCATTGCCAGGACGCATATTTATGAAACTTTGTTCAGTTCGTCACCTGCTTGGGGACGAAATCGATTAGCTTCTTAGTGCCAAAATTACCCAAAACCCTTATTGATTATATTTTAGGGTTTCGATTAGCTTCTTAGTGCCACAATTACCCAAAACCCTTATCGATTATATACTGCTCAAAACCAAATAAGGGCCACTAATGTCCGCTGACTTTAAAAACGTCTTTTGGCGAATTTTTAGTGTGATAATTCATTTCAAAAATGCCATTCTGTACCTGAATGTGGTGTAAGTTATCTCAGTAAGATTCGTCAACATTAACTTTAACGGAACTGGCTTAAACAGTTTTTCTGGGGTCACAAGTCATACATTTGGTAGTTTTGTTTTTTTTTTTCATTTTGATTAAGAATTAGTTTTCGCCAAGTTCTGTAACTGCAACATTAGTTGCAGATTTTTAGTGTGATAATTAATTTCAAAAATGCCATTCTGTACCTGAATGTGATGTAAGTTATCTCAGTAAGATTCGTCAACATTAACTTTAACGGAACTGGCTTAAACAGTTTTTCTGGGGTCACAAGTCATACATTTGGTAGTTTTGTTTTTTTTTTTTTTCATTTTGATTAAGAATTAGTTTTCGCCAAGTTCTGTAACTGCAACATTAGTTGTTTAGTGAAATAATTTTTTACATTTTGACCGTTCAGGAATGGCTAAATGAATTATAAAAAATACGTCTTTATTTGTTTAATGCTCGTTAGGAATTGCTCCTACTCGTTTATTATATTTTAATTTTACATTTTAGTACATTTAGTGTTACAAGTGCTTGGCACTACAGCTCGACCATCCTGCATACACATGTCCTCGAGTGTATCCGCTGAGTCGTTTATACGTGGTTGCTCCGTGGTCGTCGACATATTAATATTTTTACGATGCGCGTCGGTACATTGACATTGCTGTGGATATTTCGTTCCACCTTCCGCTGTATTTCCGTTGAAATTAGTCAAGTTCCCCCCTCTCTCGTGATGTACGTTGGTAGGAGGGTTAGTTCCTCGGTGTGTGTCGTAATTGCAGCCGATCGAATTCGACGTACGTGCATGCATCGTTCCGTTTGTTTCGTCATCAAAGGCCAAAACGTTAGGCCTGTGTTCGTTTTGATGCGTTGAAACAATGGTTCCGTTTGTTTCGTCATCAAAGGCCAAAACGTTAGGCCTGTGTTCGTTTTGATGCGTAGAAACAATGGTTCCTTGGAGATTTTTCATATCGTTTGTCAATTGTTCGACAACAAAATCCTCGTTTTCATCGTCTACATCGTCGAGCTCCACCTCCTCACCATTCACGGCCTTTCTTAAACGAGACACTAATTGCGCTTTTGTGCCCGAATACGATAAGCCGCGATCCCGTAGTGCCTTTCGAAGCACGCCTACCGACAGAGTCTTTATTTTTATTGCGTTAATTTTTTTTTTTTTTTTCACTTATTACGTTTTCCACACGCGATAATTACGTTTTCCACACGCGGTAATATCCCACTTCTGAAACTTTAGTGAAATAATTTTTTACATTTTGACCGTTCAGGAATGGCTAAATGAATTATAAAAAATACGTCTTTATTTGTTTAATGCTCGTTAGGAATTGCTCCTACTCGTTTATTATATTTTCCTTTTATACATTTTTGTACATTTGCTCGCCTACTAGTTTATTATATTTTAATTTTACATTTTAGTACATTTAGTGTTACAAGTGCTTGGCACTACAGTTGCAGATTTTTAGTGTGATAATTAATTTCAAAAATGCCATTCTGTACCTGAATGTGATGTAAGTTATCTCAGTAAGATTCGTCAACATTAACTTTAACGGAACTGGCTTAAACAGTTTTTCTGGGGTCACAAGTCATACATTTGGTAGTTTTGTTTTTTTTTTCATTTTGATTAAGAATTAGTTTTCGCCAAGTTCTTTAACTGCAACATTAGTTGTTGCACTTTTAAAGATAAGGTGAATCTGTGAAATACAAAATGCCAGCAATTCGGTGCCATTTAAATTTAAATGCTTCGTCAAGAGCCTTAGAAATGTTGGAAGAAGGTCGTTCACAACGTTCTGTGGCCCTGCAATTAGGGTATTCGCGAAGAGCCATTCAAAATCTTTGGAACCTTTTACCAGGAGACAGGAAGTGTCTCCCGTCGTCATAGTTCAGGCCGAGTTCGAATAACCACCCCCTTAGAAGACCGATATGTGAGACTTTGTGCGCGACGGGATCGTACCATAAGTGCTGGTGGACTAGAAAGTAGGCTATTGTGCCTGTCTAGACACTTTCAATCTTTGTTCGTCATCATCATTTTGACAATTGAAACTTGAGATGTCTGCGCTATTGAAGAAAGGCATTCATTCTTGAACGCAATTGCCAATGTTAAATATTAACAACACATCATCTATTCGTACTATTCATGAAAGAATTTATCATTTACCCGTCCTGACCAAAGCCGCGACACATATTTAACGATAAATAATGAACAGATCTGGATAGAATGAGACATTGATCTCTTCTGTTCACTTGACGCAATCAATGACAAGTTCAATGTTGAAAGTGGATACGATGCTTGAAGACGATAGGGAAGACGAAAGCGCACATGTGTGGACATAGCCATTGAGGGCGACTGGGACCATTATTAGCCCTCAAACAATCAGAAATCGTTTGCACGAAGACCAACAACGGTCAAGGAGACGTGTTACCAGAACACAGCTGCCCAGGACGCATCGTACGAATCGTTTAAGATTTCCTCGTCGACATTACCAATGGGACATGCAACAATGGCGCAAGGTGGTCTTCTCGGATGAGTGCAAAGTAAAATTTTTTAGTGACGACCGACGCATAAGAGTCTGGCGGAGAACCGGAGAAGCATTCTTGGATCCTTGCGTTAATCAAATTCAGAAGCAAGACGGTACCAGTGTGATGGTCTGGACCGGAATTAGGATTGTTAGGCCAAATATCATTCCTTTTTCACAACAGGCGGTGGATGGTTCTATCCTCATGCAGGATAATGCACGACCACATACTGCCCGGGCGACAATGTCTGTTTTTGAGGAGGCCAATATTGAGGTTATGGTGTGGCCTGCCAACGATCCGGACCTAAATCCGATAGAACATCTTTGGGATCAAGTAAAACGGCGGATGCGGACAGCTGAAGAGGATATACACAATCAGCAACAGGTGATTCAATTGCTAAAAATGTGTTGGGACGAGATATCAAAAGAAAGCGTCGATCGGCGTTCCGTCGAGGCTTCGCAACTGCATATCAAAAAGTGGAGGCCATACTCGATACTAAAAAAACAGAATGAATTTTTTTTACAAATTTGACATACAAATTAATTGTTATTGTTACGAATACATGACCGCAAAGAGTAAGCAATCCGAAAAAATGCTAAAAAAGTGTAACTGTTGGTCAAAATTCAATAAAATTCATTATATCTAATGAAAAACATATTGTTTTATTAAATTAGACCAACAAAACTGTGATTTTCCTTTTCCACAGAAAAATAATCAGAAAATTATTAGTGGCCCTTATTTTGTTGTGAGCAGTATATTTTAGAGTTTAGTATATTTTACTAATATTATATTTTTAAAATATAAACACTCGTTCGAGCTTAACAAGGGTTTTCGCCGTTTTTGACGTAGAATGTACTGAAATCCTATGCGAACTCGTCCACTTTCAGGGGACGAAATCGATAAGGTGTTTTGGTACTTAGCCACTATAGCTGCAATGACGTCACCACCACCGTCTATATATTAAAGCCTAGTACCAACGCCGTCTAGATATTAAGGCCGCAATGTAGAATCTTAGACGTCAAAATCAGCTTATAATTTTAGGTTATGTTCGCCAATGTTGCACTGTTTTGTTTTTGCTTTTTATTACGTCACTACTTGTTTTTGTTGTTTGTTCGTGTAAATAAAAAATTTAAGAGCTAATCAATAACGTCATTGTACAGCTGAGTTGCGGCTATGATATTTCTAGATGGCGTTGCTAGTACGAACGCCGTCTAGATATTAAGGCCGCAATGTAGACTCTTAAACGTCAATTTAAGAGCTGAAATTACATTGCATTGTTCTTGTTTTTAATGACGTCATATGCTTGTTGTTATTGCTTGTTGGTGTAAATAAAAAATTTAAGAGCTAAACTATGACGTCATTGTACAGCTGAGTTGCGGCTATCATATATCTAGATGGCGTTGCTAGTACTGACATCGAGAGTGAAATTTTTCGCCGCTGCGATTTTTTCAATGAAAATGTATTCTTACTGTCGTGGAATATGTGGAGAATACCATAAGATACAATCCGAAAACAGTTCCATAATTTTTTTCGGCCATTTTATGTATTTTTTTCCGATTCCCCGGTTATTTCATCGTGAAATGTCAAATGACCGGGGAATCGAAAAATAATACATCAAATGGCCGAGGAGAATTATGGTCTCGGATTGAAGCTTACCGTTTGTGACATATTCCACGACAGTAAGTAGGTATTCATTTTTATTTATTTTATTTATTTATCCCTGGGCGAAAAATTTCACTCTCGATCTTAATTCAGCCCTTGTAAGCGTCAAATCCGCCGAATAAATTGCATTGCATTGTTGTTGCTTCTCATGACGTTGTTGTTGTTTGCCCGTGTCCGACGAACAATCTATGCAAGATCCATGCCATCATCGTACAGCTGAGTTGCGATCTTGATATATCTACATATGTATATGGCGTTGACGTCACCCATTGAAATTGCTCCGCAACTAATTTTTGGTGGGAAGCTCTGGATTCCGAAAATCCGAAAATTTTGGGGATTTTTGCGGTTTTGACCCTGTTCCGCAACGAAATTTTGGTGGGAAGCTCCGGAATCGAGTTCAGCACCAAAAACAAAAAATACCGGCGTACAGCGTACGACGAGGGTTTTTTAGAATTTTAATGCATAGTGAATTTTGTACATATATTTTATAAGCAACAAATAAGAATTGGGGATAACATTAATGAAATGCTTCCTGTAAATCTATTTTTGGATTGGTCTAAATAAACTCGTTCCAGAAAGAAAGGCTAGCGCCTTTCTGTTCCACCTTTAATTAGACCAATCCAAAAATAGATTTACTATTTACCGAGTTTGTATAAAAGTACTCCAAGGCAAATCTACCGGAATTTGTCGATTAAAGATTTCTGATGGCCAGGGCCCTCCGCCAGTAGTTTATCTTGGAAGTAGTAGGAGTCGCACACACATATTGTAACGTTAACGGACGTGTCTGATATGAATGTCATTTTTTCCAGTACACTGAAAAAAAATCATTTGCTTAAAACAAGAAAAAATACAATAAAAAAAGCCAAGGAAATTTTTTTTTCTGATTTAAAATGTATTTTCTTTTTCCAAGAAAAGTTTTTCTGATTTAAGATGTATTTTCTTGTTCCATGAAAAGTTCTTGCTTAAAATAATGCTTATTTATTTATTTATTTTAAGCAAAGACTTTTCTTGGAACAAGAAAATACATCTTAAATCAGGAAAAAATCTTCCTTGGCTGTTTTTTATTGTATTTTTTCCTGGTTTTTAGCAAATGATTTTTTCAGTGTAAGTAATGTTTTTCGAATGCTTGAAAATATCCTGCTTTCCATACAGACGTAACCAGCGGTCCTTTGAGAAATTATTTAAAAAAACATATCTAATTGTCAAATGGTGATTTGTTCGTTCGAGGCGTACGCTCAACCTCGAAAAACCCAATCCCGGACCGCAACTCCAGCTGGTTGACTAGGGTAACAACCTCCAGCCACCTCGACTCCAGCATCATGATGAGAGGATACCATGGCCTCCTGGGCAAACCCATCGCCGAGGTACACTATTTGCTAAAGACTTCTCAATAGCAGGTGTGACCGATCTTCCTTCGGCCTACTTAAAGGTTAACGACTACCCATTAGCTTAATGTGATAGGTAGGGCTGCGTTTCACATCCATCAGCATACTAGTCAGCAATTTTTTTCAAGTATCATAACATTTGGCGCCCTGAATTAAGACGTCACCTAACTATAGAATAAGCAATTAACATTTTTTCCTAATTTTGTCCTGCTCCTTGAGTCAAAATCCATATCTTTCCTGGAATCTAAAACCAATAGAAAGCTTCAAAAATTTGCCGCCCCTCGAAATCTGCCGCCCCGAGCAGCTGCCCAGGTTGCCCATATGGGAAATCCGGCCCTGCTGATGACCTTTGAGCAGAAAACACTCAGGCAAACGTAAGGATGGCTTGGCTTTATATATGAACCGAATTATTAGCTGTAAATCTACTGTTACTGTTGACATTTTTATGTCTTGACTCTGGCACATAAATCGAAATTCGTCACGAAAATTGCAACGAAAAAGCGTTACGTTTTTGGCATTACAGGTAGTAAGTGCCTTCTTAGTTTTGGGTGCCATTCAAGGTTCAACGGAAGTTGGGCTAGGTGGTACCCTGTGAGTGTTGGGTGCCATTCAAGGTTCAACAGAGGTTGGGCTTGGGTTCAATTTACGTTCAACTTAAGTTCAACTTGGGTTCAACTTGGGTTCAACTTGGGTTCAACTTGGGTTCAACTTGAATTCAACTCGAATTCAACTCGAATTCAACTTTCAACTTAGGTTCAACTCACGTTCAACTTTCGTTCAACTTTTGTTGAACGACCCAAAAAGTGTTACTTTCAACTTAGGTTCAACTCACGTTCAACTTTCGTTCAACTTTTGTTGAACGAACCAAAAAGTGTTACTTTCAACTTAGGTTCAACTCACGTTCAACTTTCGTTCAACTTTTGTCGAACGACCCAAAAAGTGTAACTTTCAACTTAGGTTCAACTCACGTTCAACTTTCGTTCAACTTTTGTTGAACGACCCAAAACGTGTTACTTTCAACTTAGGTTCAACTCACGTTCAAGTTTTCTTGAACGACCCAAAAAGTGTTACTTTCAACATAGGTTCAACTCACGTTCAACTTTCGTTCAACTTTTGTTGAACGACCCAAATAGTGTTACTTTCAACTTAGGTTCAACTCACGTTCAACTTTCGTTCAAATTTGTTGAACGACGCAAAAAGTGTAACTTTCAACTTAGGTTCAAG
The DNA here is from genome assembly GCA_949715475.1 of Microchrysa polita. Classification (NCBI taxonomy): domain Eukaryota; kingdom Metazoa; phylum Arthropoda; class Insecta; order Diptera; family Stratiomyidae; genus Microchrysa; species Microchrysa polita. The sequence goes on from OX454415.1 coordinate 18,115,558, forward strand.
TCACGATCAACTTTTGTTGAACGACCCAAAAAGTGTAACTATCAACTTAGGTTCAACTCACGTTCAACTTTTGTTGAACGACCCAAAAAGTGTAACTTTCAACATAGGTTCAACTTTTGATGAACGACCCAAAAAGTGTTACTTTCAACTTAGGTTCAACTCACGTTCAACTTTCGTTCAACTTTTGTTGAACGACCCAAAAAGTGTAACTTTCAACTTAGGTTCAACTCACGTTCAACTTTCGTTCAACTTTTGTTGAACGACCCAAAAAGTGTAACTTTCAACTTAGGTTCAACTCACGTTCAACTTTCGTTCAACTTTTGTTGAACGACCCAAAAAGTGTAACTTTCAACTTAGGTTCAACTCATGTTCAACTTTCGCTCAACTTTTGATGAACGACCCAAAAAGTGTTACTTTCAACTTAGGTTCAACTCACGTTCAACTTTTGTTGAACGACCCAAAAAGTGTAACTTTCAACTTAGGTTCAACTCACGTTCAAATTTCGTTCAACTTTTGTTGAACGACCCAAAAACATGAAAATGTCTCACTGAGTTGCACACTTGTACGCAAGCTGATGAATTTCTAAAGGCCTGCCAAATACGACGTCACTTAAACACCCTAGACCACCTAGGCTGATTTTAACTAGATAAATCCCAATGTCAATACACATTTTTTTTTAATCAAGGAAAAGCAAATTATATGAAATGATTTCATTGTGTCCCCTGACATAAGAGCCCACCCAAGCATTCCTATGAGTATTGAACAAGTATACTTTTGCAGCTATTCAGGAACACCCTGTTAACTTGGTCCTACAAACTTCTAAAATATTTGTGGCAAAAACTATTACCATTCCATGCATTTCCACCAAATTTCATGTTCATTGTTTCATCATGTTAAAAGATATGCATTGAAGAAATGCTTAAGAGGCTTCCCTTGCATGGTGAAAGGCCCTTACTAAATTCTTACTTGTCTATATTTCCGGTTTGGATACAGTTATTCGAATGAAAATTCGTAGACATATTCTCTATAAAATTTTCCAAAAACCCTTAGCAGAATTTTCATATTTGGAAACCTAAGAGCGGCTACACACGAACAAATTGAAATTTTACAAATTTACTGTTATTTACTTTTCCTTAGAAAAAGTCGACAGTCTTAATATTTAACGTACATATATAAGGCCTTACTGACCAATCTTTGTGCAAAGTTTCATATCGATCCCTATAACGGTTTAGAAAAACGGAGGTCGAAAAGGAAGTTTAACTTTAAACGCCAGTAACTTTTTTACCGTTACTCGAAACTGAACATTTTTAACTGATCTCCGATAGAAAATACACTTTTTTCAAACGTTCGGGACACCCTATTATTTTCTTCCTACAAACTTCTAACGTATGTGTGCCAAAGACTGTAACTATTCTACACATTCCTACCATATTTCATGACAATCGGTTGAGCCGTTTGCGAGTTATTTACTGAACAGACGGATCGACGGGCAAAATCGATTTCATAAGGGTTTTTTTGAAAAAAATTTCTAAAAAACCATAAAAACAGTTCCCCACCACATTTGGCAATCTCAATCAAATCACCTAATGACTACAATAAATCTAGAATGATTTTGATCGCTTTTTAACGATACACTCCTTATACTCCTGGTTACATTCAATTCGGTTACGATTTCTGCTTTTGAGTCGATAACATTTATTTTACCGCATGAATAACAATGAGATCATATGGTGCAATTAAGGTGCACATCTTGGGGTCTACAGCCTTGGTATAAAACTTCAATTCGGCCGTCAAATCAAAGAAGTCTACCCAATATTCGTTTTTTTCCTCGTCACTCATTTTCGGGAATGCAGGATGAATCACAGATATATTTGCTGAAAAATTGAAGAAAATTATTTAAAAAAAAATGTAAAAAGATTATTGCTAAAATAAATGGTTTTCCAATACCTTTAATTGCATCATCTCCAATATAGCATACGCTCTTTTTAAGCACTTCATATTTATAGTCACGAAATCCACCTTTTTCCAAAGCCTCAACTACGAGGCTTACAGAATTGTTTTTGTTGATAGACGGCCAAATGTAATCGTACATGCTCGACATAAATTTGTTCCATTTCGGCTTTTTTGTGAGAGTATCGAAAACGTCTACCAACGGTTGATAAGTGAAAAAGGCTACTAAACAATCACCACCAGAACTAACAAGATTGTAGATATTTTCAAAGGCCGTTCTGTTGTTAAGAAAATGAAAACGTTAAAAATGTACTAATAATAAATTAGTATGTCATTGAATCCAGATACAGTGGAACCCTGCTAAATCGAACTTCGGTTAACCGAAATCCGGATTATCCGAAACGGTCTAAAACCATTAATCGGATCTGAAAACAATGCAAAGAAACGCCAGAAAGGGAAAACGACATTCTAGCATGTAGCAACCTTTGTCTACTTGCACACTACAGTCGATAGGCATAAGAAAGGCTAAAAACATCGCTCACTTGATTTGTCTTAAAAGGTGCTTGATTAGGCTTTTCAGAGCCCATTATCAGCACCATGGATTAACTGAAATTTCGGTTATCCGAATTGGCATCAGCTCCCTTTACATCGGTTAAGCGGGGTTGTACTGTACACACTACTACGCTACTCACTCCAAAGACTGCATCCAGTGCAATGTATAGAACGATGTTATATGATCAAATCCTTTCGGATATTTCGCAAGGAATGGTCTAATATCTCCTTCAATATCCAATATGTAAAAATTAACATTTTTCCTGTGAAAATTTCTATGCGCATATTCCACCATTTTTTTCGAAATATCAACACCAACAACTTCACCAAAATCGCCAGGCATTAGGGGGAAAATTAATTCACTTAAATTATCACCAGTACCACATCCGAGATCTAATAACGTATCGCGTCCATCCTTGCGCCAAAGGAATTTCTTGGAGTACTTTTCTAAAATTAGGATTGTATCGTCACGTTGAACTTGTCGGGCGTCAGAATAATTTTTAGGTACAGGATCCATGACAATCGGTAGGTCTTACTGAGAGACGTTTCTAACAAAAACTGACTAACGCATTTCTAAACGTACTTTAGACGTTCTAATGTAATTTGATTGATATATAGTACATAATACTATTTTCATAGAAATAGGAAGACTTCTCACAATGACCAGTAATTGCTATAAACAGTTTGCCAGAAAAAAACGCTTGATAGGTAGGAGAGAGTGCAATTATAATAATATATAGGTTTGTTTTTTACTGCATCCCGTGTAGGTTTGCGTAACGAGCTCCACATGAAAAAAATTATGCTTACCCAGGTTTGTTTCACGCGGGCCACTAACCTGCACGGGGTAGAGTTTCGGGGAATCAAATGTAGATGGCTAGTGCATAGGGAAAATACGGGAATTTTGTTTTTTTTCTATGTTGGTCTACGTGTAGAAATATGAGAATCTTTCTCATAGTGGCTTTAGATTTTGCAAATAAATAATTATCCTTTGTGATGAAATCAACCAAATCTACGAAATAACCCGAAGAGAGTGAGATAAAGATGCAAAACAACTGTCATATGTCAGCTGTTTGGCTGAGCTGCTGGTCTTAACCGAGAAGTTACACGTGATGGTTTTTTGAATCAGAGTTAACCGCGATACCGAAAAAAATATCGCAACTATTGATGATTTTTTTGTAAGCTTAGTTTAGTACATACGTTGTTGTATACTAACTTCATTGCGTGATTTCGATACTTTTTTTCTGAGAAGTTATGTGGTGGGCAATATTAACGCAAAAATACGTGCATTTTTTGGTTATCCCGTGTAGGTTTGGGTAACGAAACTTCATATAAAAAAATGACAGGTGGGTCAGCTGGCATTTTTTTTATATAGAGTTCGTTACCCAAAACTACACGGGATGACTAAAAAAACCTACTTCATGTATGTACATATATGAACACTGGATGATAGAAAAATATTTAAAAACTAAATACTTAGTAAATAATAATTTAAACTTTATACATAAAAGGTGTGTTTTTTTGGTTATCCCGTGCAGGTTTGGGTAACGAAACTTCATATAAAAAAAATGACAGGTGCGTCAGCTGTCATTTTTTTTATATGGAGTTTCGTTACCCAAACCTACACGGGATAACCAAAAAAACACACCTAATGTACTTGTATGTTTTTTCAATATTGATTGAACTTCCTGAAGATTTCCGTAGCACTGTGAGTGTGGATGCAATTTGTGAAGTTCAGTATTGTATGTAATCAATCGACTGACGCGGTAATTTACATTATCTCAAATGCAATTACAAGCAAGGCACTGATGTGAACAGAAGAATAATATTACAAACAAATGTATTACAGAAAAATTATGTACATAATGAATGAATGAATAGGTGCGCATTATTTACTATCGGGTACAAAACAGAAATGCACAACTTGCATATACAGTAAAACACGGTTAAGTGCAACACGCTTAAGTACAAAACTCGGATAAGTGCACACAATTTTCATGCACCATCCATTCAATGCGATTTTCAATACATTTCAAAACGGATAAGTGCAACACGGATAAGTGCATGCAATTCTTTTGGTAGGGTTAATAACATTTGGACACGATTTATGACGGATAAGTGCATATGTGCTTTTGGAAAATTTATTAGTGCAGACGTTTCGAACCAGTGGACTATTTTAAGAATTTATGCGATCCTAGCTGGAGATACCTAATATTTATTGATTCAATTTATGAAAATGTAGAAGAAAGGGAAATCAGGTCTACTGGATAATTTTTGTCTTTAAGTAGGTAAATAATAGGTGTGTTTCTTTGGTTATCCCGTGTAGGTTTGGGTAACAAAACTCCATATAAAAAAATGCCAGCTGACCCACCTGTCATTTTTTTAAATGAAGCTTCGCTACCCAAACCTACACGGGATAACCAAAAAAACACACCTAATGAGAGTTAAAAATTGCAAATGAATGAAAAATGTATAGCAAAGGTGTCAGTATCTTTGTCATTCCAGCGTTGATGTTAGCAGTCTCAGACAGTCTCCTCGATAAGATCGCAGGACACCACTAAGATAGTCGTTAGGTTGTTAAAAAAATTTGGTTTTTCTTTTCTTGCCAACAATATTTTTTTGGGTGTTGTTTTTCCATTTCTGCAAGCATGTGATAATTTTGACATCCATAAATTGTAATTGAAAATGTAAAGAAAAATATTTTAGGCTACACACAATAATCTTGACGTCCTAAAAGGCTACAAAAAGCTTGATTCGCAACATCTATGTTCAATGCTCTTGCCTCGATGTTCTCCCTCAAAGCCGGCACCCTTGATGGGATTGTTGCAATCAGCTCTTAATTTAATAATGGTGGCAGGGGTCACATTGATCACATTTCAAAAAGATGGGTAGTGCCCATTTGTTAATATTTCTTGCCAAGGTTCGAAAGCTTTGCAAAGTCGCTTGTACATGTCAAATTTAATTGTTGAAAACTATTGCGTTACTTGGCCCACAAAAGAATAATAGTCCTGCATCGAAGATAGTTTGTTCCGTCTTTTGCAAGGTATCAATAGAATTATTGTTGATCTAAACCAGTGGTTCCCAACTCAGAAACGTCTGCGGAAAATGGATCTCGACGGACCACCATTTTCAATAATAATCAAACGAATTAAGGTTTCAATTTTGTTGGCCGAGGTATTGTACATATTCAAAAGCTTACGCTCTATCTCCCATTGCAAATTGTTCATATTATTTTGTTTGTTTATTATTTCGTACTTCAAAAAAAAAAAGTGGAAAAGCACTGATCATATAAAAATTATTCGCATAATACATACATACGTCATCTTGGTGCTATAGTTTGAGGAAAATGATTTACTGAGAATTAGTTTCGGCTTCAATCTCTTCGAATTCGGAGTCCACAAGTTCCTGATGCAACCGATCGTCATTACGCTGGAATTTGAATACTAAAACCAACTTGTTAGGGAGCATGATTGAAGATTTGCCATGTTTGGCAGGTTGAGAGAAGGAAGAAAAATTGTTTTGTTCGCGTTAACACTAGCCTAACCAGTTAAAATTTTAATTGCATATGTGTCTTGTCTCAAACAGCTAACTTCGATTAAAAGTTATCCAGTAATCGGTATAGCTCGGTCTTTAGACTGGGATTTGTGACAATATTCAGCGCGAAAACCCGTTTGAATTTTTGCTATCGAATAAGTTCCAATAATTTTGAAATTGGGCTATAAGCAACCCATCGCCTTCCCATAATGACGGATCATGCAGCAAAGTAATAATTGGATAATCTGTTACATGACGATGAGAGCGCGTGTTTGGCATGTGACTTTAATTAGTCAGAAAAAAATATAACTTTTTTGTAACAAGTCCCCAGGGTCTCCCCGCGGACCACCTACGGGGCTCTCACGGACCACCGACGATCCACCTATTGGGAAACCGTGGTCTAAACAAAGGTTAGAATGGATTCCACATCAACTTTGTGTTCAAATTCGGTACCGGCATTGTTCAATGCAAACATATTATTGTTAATTTTTCGTCGAGAAATATTAAATTGTGAGCTAATAATTTTCAATAATTTTTTTTTTGTGGCAGTTTTACAGCGAACACACGGTAAACATAGCCGAATACTGTTTATAAAGGCCTTTAGGTTTGTTTGGAAAACATGGTCCTAACATGGTGGGGTCCTAAAGTTTTTTTTCTGTTTGAGCTGTCGTATTCAAGGAGCACATTCGTATAACCACCCTGGCTGTCCCGTTGCTTCTAATTTAGGAATGAGAGATCGAGATGTTTATAAATGGAGTCATTATGTTTTATTTAGGGTCATATAAGTGAGAGGGGTAATACAATATTATTAGAAATTATTGACCCTTTTGATAGGAATTGGTATTAAAATAAATTGAGTGCTGCCAATTGCTAACATGCCACTTGTGTCTGTAAAAGAAGTATCCCGAAAGAACTCAACCCACATCCTTAGCTTTTCTGCTACCAAAAGTACAAATAGACACATTTTTTTTTGTATAAACTGGAACATTTTCCTAGCAAGTATATTTTAGTTTTTTGTTTCCGTTTATGCTATGTAAATTAGATAGTTTGTATGGAGCACTGATAAGTGCACAACACGCTTAAGTGCACGAAAAAATTGTGCATTATTGATGTGCACTTATCCGTGTTTTACTGAAATTTGACGGTTCTGACTCGTCACCAACTGCATTAAATCAAATATCTTCTTCTTCTTATATATAAAAATGGAACGTGATTTCTTTGTAACGCAAAAACTCGAAAACCACTGGACCGAATTATATGATTCTTTTTTTGTTAAATCCGTCTTACTCTGGAGAAGGTTTAAACACCGAGAAAATTTTGAAAATCTCAAAGGATGTGGCGGTAAATCGAAATTCCTTTTAGTATCAGAGTTACCTGTTGCAATCATGTTTTCATCGACAACATTTGAATTGATTAAAAATATTTAGTTGTCATTGAATCAAATACAGTGTAACACCCTAGACAGACGACTGTAGATAAACATACTTGAGTTAATGATATTTGAATTCAAGTATGTTTAACTTCATCTAGCGACACACGTGCAAAAAATGCAATTGCATTTGAACTGTCAAAATAAAATAATTTACTAACTAAAGTCCGGATTTCTATGCAACTCATTAATTTTTATTCCTGGTAGAGTAGAATGCAGTTAGTACACAATTTCCACCAAATAAAATATTTATTTTTTTTAAATGTTAATCTCAGTTCGAATATATAATAGGCATTTGCAAATAAAGCCTTAAAACACATTTATTTCCATTGCTTAATTACAGGCACTGTTTTATTTATATACAATACAGGTCATTTAAAACGAAAGTAGTTCGTTCGCTGCGTTTTTTTTCTCCAGAACAAGATAAAAATACCATATGAATTTGATAGGGTTTGTAATTTTTCGAAATTAATGTTATAGGTATATGTAATGTCCTGTTGTCGACCAAAAAACGTAGCCAGGGTACCTAAAAACTTTTTATTTTCCACTTTTCACTTCACCCATAAAAATTCTTCACAATTGTTACTGCATGATAATTCGGTTCCTTAAGTTGCCATTTAAAAGCGTCATCGCCTCGTCAAACTGATTGCCTTTTACTGAGCTAAAATAAAATATGTTTAATTCAGAATGCTTAAAATCAAATAGTTTTTATGTTATTACCTTTTCAAAGTTAAATCTGCCACCGTTCGCTTTAAATTTAGCATCAACTGACAGGAAAAATCAGCTGTTAATTCCAGCTTTCCAATATTTATGAAGTAGTGGAGACCGGATTACTCGACGAGTAAACATCATAAAATTTTAATGACGTTGTGATAATGATGTTTGAATTAAATTTGTCGAGTATCATCAACCCAATGAGCACATGACATACGAATTAGTTGAACATAATCAAGAGTTAATGATGTTTAACTAGTGTCGTCTGTCTAGGGTGTAACTTCAATAAATTGTATTCAAGGTGACTACGTTTTTATGTACATACATACATCCTGGATGTTGTCACAGCAATTTCACAATCAACTACGTACTACTTCGGAAATCCGTCGATATCTCCGCAATCCTATGGCGGAGCGACACGGTTAAGGTGTCGCCGGAATCGCCACAAAATTGTCTAAAGGGTCATTGGACCATCTTCTCCGACCAGTGCACAGGGTGGTCAGAGATAACCGTCAACCTGGATATTGGTCATCTCCGCAATCCTTTGGCAGAAGGACACGATTGAGGTGTCGCCGGACTCGTCACATAATTGTCTAAAGGGTCATCGGACCCTCTTCTTCGATCAGTACAGAGGGTGGTCAGAGATAACCGTCAACCTGGATGTTGACCCCAGCAATTTCACAATCAACTTCGTACTACTTCAGCAATCTGTCGATATATCCGCAATCTTTTGGCGGATGGACACGATTGAGGTGCCGCCGGACTCGCCAGAGCATTGCCTAAGGGGTCATTGGACCCGCTTCCCCGATCAGACCACAGAGTGGTCGGAAATCCGTCTATATCTCCGATAAATTGTATTCAAGGTGACTACGTTTTTGCGTACATACATCCTGTACGTTGGCTACGCAATTTCACAATCAACTTCGTACTACTTCGGAAATCCGTCGATATCTGCGCAATCCTTTAGCGGAGCGACACGATTGATGTGTCGCCGGCCTCGCCACAAAATTACCTAAAGAATCATCGGACTCTCTTTCCCGATTAGTGCACAGGGGGGCCACAGATAACCGGCATCCTAGATGTAGGCCACATCAATTACACGATCAAATTCGTATTATGTACTTTAGAAAATCGCTGATATCTTTGCAATTCTTCGACCGAGCAATACCGTCGGCGGACTAGCCACAAAAGGGCAATTCATTTGAGTGAAACAGTCAAAACAATGAGCAAAAACATTCCTACCTTCTATACTATATATGCGACCAAGGGGATTAAGGGTTTGTATAGCTTAGTGGTAATAATGTTGGACTGGGTTTTATCACATGGCGTAAATATCTCTCGGCTGAACGTCCAATAAAACGTTGAAATTAACCGTGTTCTCTAGGTCTCCCAATTCCATAAAGAAGTATGTCCCTAGCAACTATCTTATTCTATCTGATAAGTCTGGGCAAGCAACTACAAAGAAAATGGAGGATACTATCCACTGCGTTCACAACCCCGCAGTTTCTACAGAGATTGTTATAGGGAAAGTGAAGCCTTCTGACGTAAGGAGGTGTTAAAGCCAGCGAAGCGAGCACAAGAGGGGAGCTTGTATTAAATAAATATAAATTTAAATGCTATAGGCATCTTTTTTTGCTTTATTCCCCTCAATTAAACGTCAATGACTTCAACGCCGATTTTCATTATTATTATTAGTTATGTCCAATGCAATTTGATATCACTAAAACCAACATTCAACATTCCATCCCAATTCCATCCAATCAATAAACAAAAATTAAATCAATCAAATCATACCAACCGCTCCATGCACCATGCCCAATGTTTTCAAAAACGAAAACTTCAAGCAAGAGTCGTTTCCTCCCAGACGCGAAAGATCACCTGCAGAATTGATTCTGCTATATCTACTTCAACCTACCTCAATTAATGCGTCGTTGACCAATCTTTAATATCATTGATACAATTTTTGTACATTTATGTATAGAGGGTGTCCGGAAACTGCCGCATAAACGCACCAGAAAATGATTCCTCATATGATTTCCAGCAAAAAAAGGTTTACGGGTGATACCCCCAATTCTTAACCCCTTAGCTGCTATTAGAAATTTGATTTTGAAAAAAAAAAAAACATTTTCTTAAACGACTTTAATCTCAATATATCCAAAACTAAACTACACCCAGAGAAAAACATCCCATAACCTGTTAATGGGACTCCTATTAACTTTTCACCTCACCTGTTTTAAACAAGTTAATAGTTTTATCCTATTAGTTTAATGAGATTATAAACCACTGAATTTCTAATAGGACGTACATTTTAGACTAATGGGATGATCTAATAAGATTGATTCAGATTTACATTGTTAGTTGCCAATATTTGAAAACGTATGCTTATGCATTATGATTAGAGGTACGGATATTTCGCATAAAAAATTTCTGAATATTGGAAATTTTGCAAAAATTCAATTCAAATCCAAAAATCAATCTGAGACGGAAAAATATTTTCTCATATCAGTCTTAACTAATTTTTTGAAAGAAAATTAACTTTTTGGTGGAAAAAGAACAAATGGGTGAATTTCGTATTTATTTTTTAAAACAGAAATTTTCGCTGAAATTCGCATCTATTTCGTAAATTTGAAATAGATGCGAATTCGGGACTTAATTATGATTTTCATATTCATACCATTTTATATGTACAGTGATGGAAAAAATTATTGGTCACCTAAATTTTATTTCAAAAGACCGCGTATTAATTTAATGGGATGTCCTGTTGTTGAGGTAACGGTATTTTCAAAGGGACATCCTATAAAATTTATAGGAAATTACTATTGTCCCAATAAGAAAAAAATATTGTTTTAATAGGATGCCCCATTATCCATAATATAGGATAAACTATAATTTCAATGGGAAAATCATATTAATTTAATGGGATGTCCTTTTATTGAGGCAATAGGATAACATGATTTCATTAATAAGATATCGTATAACATTGATAGTATAATATCACATTGATTTAATAGTTCGATCTAATTATTTTAATGATGTTCCATCCCATTGAATTAATGGTATCCTATTAACCCAATAATGGGATTTTCCCATTGACTAAATCTAATAGGATAAAATGGCCAATTCCTATTGGTTTAATGGGATTTTTTTTCTCAGTGTAGATATAATAGCGAAGTAGAAAGATTATCACTGCCAACAAATTAACTTAAAAAATAAAACTATTCACACTAAAATCAAATATGGGGTTTGCTTTTTACAGAGCTTCAAAGTCAAGTATTTGTGATTTGACCCAAAAACAAAATTTTTTCCATCTCAATTTTCTACAACTTCTGCCAAGGTTTGTACCGTCATCTGACCACCTCTATCTCTTGATCTAATGAATCGCTCCGCATCATACTTTCATTCTGGAAACTGTTGTACGATTCTTTTAAAAACTGGCGCAGAGTTTTATGATCATATCTTTCTTACATCGTTTTATTCTGGCTCTATTATTTCTAACAGTGCCTTAAGTGCAGAAAACTAGGGTTAATTATGGCTTATGCTTAGAGTCATGTGCTGTCCACTTTTCGTTTCGGGAAATCATATTTTCAGCAGTTTCCGGACACCCTGTATATATGTATACAAATAGGTACAGTGTATGGACTCATGGTATATGTCGCAAGATTTTATATTTATTTTATTGCCAGCCTCTCCAGTTTAGTGCTGTTTTTTGTCCAGTATCTTTCCAAATTAAAAGATAGACATTTTAGGCCGGTCGATGAAGTTTAATTAGTGTAAATATCAAATTCATTTAAAAATCGGATTAGATCTAAAAGGGGATTCAGACTATCAACGGGATTTACTTAATCCTAGATTTAGCACGCTCTGTGGCTCACTTGGTTGAGTCGCAATCTACGATGCTAGTAATCTAGAGGTCCGGAGATCGAATCTCGGCGTGGTCCAGGAAATATATAGTGCTTGCAACTTGCAACAATTATATACACTCCGAAACTATGTATATGCAATGTAACGTTTACTCGAAGTAGCCTATAAACCGCTGAGTGAAGGCACCATGCCCCACAAGGGGTTACGGTACAGAGAAGAAGAAGATTTAGTTAACAGTTGTACCATATTGTACTGCAATTTGAATAATGCGAGTACATTCTACGATCCATTTTGAATTTAAGGGCCGATTCAGACTATCGACAAGATTTATTAAATCCTAGATTTAGTTGACAGTTGTACCATATTATACTGCAATTTGAATAATGCAAGTACATTTGAATTGAGTTACATATATGTACATACGATTTGATCTACTAGGCGGGTTTTGACTCGGTTAATTTAATGGTTTTAGTAAATCCTGTCAGTAGTGTGAATCCCCTCTAATGTTACTTATTGTAGATTTAAATTTGCGTTGATTATCCAAACGATGTTTTGTTTAATATTTCCAAAAAAAAAATAATCCAGTGTCTGATGAGCTTGAACCCTTATCAGTTATCAGAATCACTCACTTGCTTTGAATCCGTTATATTTGTGGATATAAAACGATATGAACAGTACATTTTAGGATATCTCTCTTCAGTTAGAGTCTATGTTCCCTGGACTAACATGTATTTATTTAAAATTGATACCGCAGCCCCTGATGATGTGCATGAGTGTAGAGTTTCGTTATTTAGTCGCATATGGTAGAAGAGTCTACGTTCCACGAATGAAAGAATTTTTGGGTGGCCTAACAATTTTCATGTTAGGGTATATTCGAGAACCACGGATGGCACTCGTTGAGACAATTTATGCATCCAAATTCAATTGGTAAAACAGTTTAGTATAGATATTACCATACTAATGCTTATTAAGATTTATGTGTATAGCTTTGTATAATGGAATGTCAATTATACATATTATTTTTTGCATTTTCGAAACTTTCAGTAGTTTCGTCTGCGTTTATAATTTTCATTGTAATCAATTGAATACAAAGCAATAAGTAAATATTTATTGGTTATTCGCTACGCTAAATAAGGATAAAAATGCTCAATGGCGTAACGTTTCCCAGAAATCTTGTATTGTGAAGTCGAAATGAAGATCCCTTTACAAAGAAATTTTTTTTGTTGTAATTTCGGACATCCAGGGGCGTACCCAAAACAACATTTTGGTCGAAGTTTCGAAAAAATACTGTGATAAATTGTTACCTTTGGGGCGAGCGTATAGAGGCTTTTTCTTGAATTGAAGGGAGGAGTAGACTCGTAAAATTCGTGATAATATCAAACATAGTAGAATCACCTTTTGCCATATTATTAACACTCCTGAAAACGGATTTTATTAATAAAACATTCGACAAAATAACAGTTTACTCAAAGCTGATTTTTGTTATCTCTTTCGGTTTAAAAAAATTGACACCAAGTGGTATATTCAAACAAACGAAAAATCCTAGCCCCATTTCTAGGACCACCACTGTTTTTTTACTGTGTTGTTTAGAGTGCAATTAAAAACTGGGCTTCCGTATACACTAGTCAAACGCTCTAGCCATTCAGATATCGAGACTACTTGACAAGGAACAAGTTTTTGTCGGAAAATCAAATGAGATTAAAGACTTTTAGTATGTCGCACACTTCACTACGACTACGAATTAGATTCCTAGGATCCTTTAGGCAATTTTATGGCGAGTCCAGCGACACCTCGATCGTGTCGCCACGCCAAAATATTGCAGAAATATCGACGGATTTCCCAAAGAATACGAGGTCAATCGTTTCCTCCATAGTATACGATAGAAAATCTTGCTGGCTGGATGTTTGCGTTTGTACCTGAGAGTACATAACATAACCCACTCTATATCTGTACCAGTGCTGTCATTTTGAAATTTTCTAGGGTAGCGGAATTAGAGAGTTGATGGTATAATTTTCCTATTACGTGTAGCAATATGGAGCAAAATCATGTATGTCAAGTTAGCACTACCACTTTTAAATTTCGATGAACGCTATAGTGCATTAAATGTCGCGAATTTGCCGTGATTCAATGGCAAAATCAAAAAATTTGCCGCGCCCCTCCTTACCCTTAAAACAACCCCTGAGTGTTTTTCAAGCTCCATAGAGCGTATGAAGCCTTAAAACGCAAGTTTTAGGCATCGCAATACAACAGATTGTACGCACAAGCATGCTCAAGAGGCTACTGATAATATCTACACTCATATCAAGTTTTCTGCACCCCTCTACACCTTCAAACACTACCCCTAAGTCCGGTTTAGCCCCATACAAAGTTTATGGCGTAAAAACTCAAGTTATACGTATAGTCATAAAACAAAATTTATTCAGTTAAATGGTGTAGGGGTTAATGATGATATCTGCACCATCAAAAAATTTGCCGCGTCCCTCCCTCCCCTTAAAACAACCCCTGTCAAGTTAGCACTACCACCCTTGTAACTCCGAAACTAAGAATTTACATAAAACCAAATGTGTCCCTGAATTTGCCGCAGGGGTCACTTATAAAACTTGGACTTTAAAAAAAATTTCCGCGCCCCTCTACACCCCTAAAAACTACCCCTATTTGCTTTTATGGTTATAGCGCAAAAACTCAAGTTTTAAAAATCGTCATCAAACAAACTGTAATTAGTTGGATCCTTTGAAAAAGTTTTCCGCGCACCTCTACACCCTTAAAACTACTCCTAAATGTGTTTATGGTCTCATATAGAGTTTATAGTGTAAAAACTCAAGTTTTTAGTATCATCATCAAACAAAATGTATTTAGTCAGATGCTTTAGGGGTAACGAAAGATATCTACATCTTCAAAAAATTTCCCGCGCCCCTCTTAACCCTAAAAAACTACCCCTAAGTGCAGTTTTGGCCCCATAAAGGGTTTATGGAGTAAAAACTGATGTTTTAAGTAACTTTTGAAGTTACCCCTGTCGCACTCTAAATAAATATTGTTTAATGTTGAGTTTTAAAACATGTGTTTTTGCGCCATCAACTTTGTATGGGGTCTTAAACGCACTTAGGGGTAGTTTTTGAGTGTATGGAAGGGCACAGAAAATTTGTTAAAAGTGGAGATCTCTTAAGTAAACCCCTCAGCATTTAAGCAGAATCAATAACTATTCTTAAACCTTTAGTTTTTACGCTATATACTCTGCATGGAGTCAAAAAAACACTTAGGGGTCATTTTTAAAGGTGTAAAGGGGCACGGCAAATTTTTTGAGAGTGCACATATTTTAAGTTACCCTTGAAGTATTCAACTGAATAAATTTTGTTTTATGACGATACTTAAGACTTCAGTTTTTACTCCATAAACTCTTTATGGGGCCAAAACTTAGGGGTAGTTTTTGAGGGTGGAGAGGGGCGCGGCAAATTTTCTGAAGTGGTAGATATTTTTCGTTACCCCTAAAGCATCCGAATACATTGTTTTTTAGGACGATGCTGAAAACTTGAGTTTTTGCGCTAACCATAAAATCATTTAGGGGTAGTTTTTAGGGGTGTAGAGGGGCGCGGCAAGTTTTTTTTAAAGTTCAGGTGTTATAAGTGACCCCTGCGGCAAATTCAGGGACACATTTGGTTTTATGTAAATTCTTAGTGTCGGAGTTACAAGGGTGGTAGTGCTAACTTGACAGGGGTTGTTTTAAGGGGAAGGAGGGGTGCGGCAAATTTTTTGATGGTGCAGATATCTTCAGATACACCTAAAGGATCCAACTAATTACAGTTTGTTTGATGGGGATGCTTAAAACTTGAGTTTCTGCGCTATAACCATAAAAGCAATTAGGGGTAGTTTTTAGGGGTGTAGAGGGGGGCGGCAATTTTTTTTTAAAGTTCAGGTGTTATAACTGACCCCTGCGGCAAATTCAGGGACACATTAGGTTTTATGTAAATTCTTAGTTTCGGCGTTACAAGGGTGGTAGTGCTAACTTGACAGGGGTTGTTTTAAGGGGAAGGAGGGGTGCGGCAAATTTTTTGATGGTGCAGATATCTTCAGATACACCTAAAGGATCCAACTAATTACAGTTTGTTTGATGGGGATGCTTAAAACTTGAGTTTCTGCGCTATAACCATAAAAGCAATTAGGGACAGTTTTTAGGGGTGTAGAGGGGCGCGGCAAATTTTTTTAAAGTTCAGGTGTTATAAGTGACCCCTGCGGCAAATTCAGGGACACATTCATTCACATCAAAAACTATAGGAAACTATTATTTAGTGGTATAGTGGTTTAGATCCTATTCGGACCCAATCACTTTTTTCGCTTTTGTGCACCTTGCTCTATCTAAATAGATAATATAGCAGTTCTTAGGCTGCATCTAAACTGGCTGCTGAATGGGTGCGCGTCCAAAAACTGGCATCGCGGACTGTCATTTGGCAGCTCCTTAACATCTACACTAGCTACCAAATTGAGGCTAAAAATGACATAACCAAACTTTTATTTTGAAATTTTTTTAAAATTTAATTATCAAAACTGGGCTCTTCGTGTTTAAATTATTACTCGGCCATTCAAGAATTCTTCAATTCCCCACAAAAAAAAAAAAAAATGAACAAAAATTGCTAAATTTTCACTAGTGGTTGTTGTTGTGATTGAGTTGTCATATTGAATATTAAAACTGGACGGCCACATCGCAGTCAGTTTGGATGCAATGACAACTGGCAGTTGGTAGCAAGTGCTGCCATTTGGCGGTCAGTATGGATCAGTGGTAGTCTGGCTAGTCTAGCGGTTAGTGCGCTTACCTTCGGTGCACAGGCTCATGAGTTCGAATCTCACCGTGTTCCATGGTGTTTTTCGAACTCACGAGCTTGTGACAGACTATGATCTCACTCAGATGTTAAACGAGTACCCATTTATGGGGATAAATAACACTGCTGAGCGTGATGCTGATCTCATTACCTCATCAAAAAGCAGATAAGATCTTGGAAATAGGATGTCACTAACACATCCTGCGGCCTTAGTCCAATGTTGGATTGTCGCGCCTGTTATTTTATTTATGGATCAGTGGCGGCTCGTGGTGGAAAATACCGGGGGTTCACAGGGAAATATAGAAATGTATTGATTATATGGCAAAAATAGTGATGTAACAAAATTGTTCATAGTTTGTATTGAAAAAATACTGCTTTTATATTTTCTTCCGCAGACTATTTCCGACTTTCGTTAGCTGGAATGTTCGTTTTCACTCCCGCACAGCAAACAGGGAAACAAATATACACATGGCGAATCCATGGATTTTATTAAATATTTATTCTATTCAAAGTCCAAATCAGCCTGTTGATAAGCTCATTAAACAGAACGAAAATCCATTAACATCTATAGATTCCACATATTCCCATAAATCTACGTGTTTTCCGCGTAAATTGCCGCTTTAAATTCACACCGGAATTGTTAATTTCCGTCGCTTGCACTTGCACTAAAGAAATCTTCCTCATTTTTTTTATTTTAATCTTATTTTTTATTAAAAGATTTTTAAAATTTGCTTTAAAAAAATTGACCGTTATAATTTCGGCTAGATGTGCGATTTGTGATATGCATTTTCGATTTGAAGAATCAGTGAATTACGTGCTCTTATAATTTTTTCTCAGGGGGTGCACGTGCACTTGTGCACATATGGGTGAGCCGCCACTGGTCTGGATGGACCTTTAAATTTTACAGAGAAGCTTGATGCTTTAAGAAATAAGTATTCAGTTTTTTTTGTCAGTTCCAAACAACGCGGATAAAAATTTAAGTTGAAAATCGAGAAAGGAAAACGTTTAAAAATTACATAAATCTAAAAAAAATAAATAAATGAAAATCATAAATCTGATCAGCTAGAGATCCATATAGAATTATTTGTTGGGATACTTAGGCCGCACATACACGGATTCCTGGAATCCAACGAAACTCCATAAAAAAATTACAGCTGGAGAAGTTGTCATTCATTCTTTTGTATGGAAGGGATTCTGCATTCGCTGATTTTAAAATTAAAATTTATTCAAAATTCATGAAAAAGTTAGAAATATTATTTTTCTAAATATGTAAATGTATTTTTTAAATAAATGTAGCAAAATGGTTTTTGGGGTTCATACGGTTACACAAAGCTATCGAATTCATTTTTTGGATTCTTCGTTCTGTCATATTCAACGAACGAATAAATTTAAATTCATGGAAAATCCCTTTCTTACAAAAGATTGATTATTATCGCATCCTAAAATTAAATCCGTCGAGCATAATGGAGGTTTCATAGCACAAAAATAACAGAATTTCAGCTGATTTTCCGAGGGAAGGGAACATAATTTTTTGTCCTTTTGATCCTTAAACAAATTTTCTTTTCTCTCTAAATATACTACACTTACGGTCAAAAGTATCGACTCAACCTGAAAGCGCGTGTATTTGTACGTGTTTTTCGAAAAGTATAGCAGTTATCCATAAAAATCGTATGTCATTGAAAAGCTTAAGGCCTCAGCTTTACGTTGGTACCATTTTAACCAATATTTGGTGAGCACTTTTAAAATTGATGCTCTTTGAACGAAAACGCAGCGAAAATGAGCAAATATGAAAATGGATTTTGGTTAGGTTTTTTGCGAATAAAACAAAAACTGTTGGAAAATAAGTTAAGTATTTATTATTTTAGTATTTGGTATTTCCTCCTCTTGCTCTAATGACACCTTCCAGTCGATTCTGCATTGATTTGATCAAGTTGCTGATGGTATCTTGAGGAATACCGTTCCACTCCTCTAATAGGGCTGCCTTCAATTCTTCAGTGGACGAAGGGACTGGATTTCTGGCTCGGACTCTTCTCTTGAGTTCGTCCCATAAGTGTTCAATGGGATTCATGTCGGGACTGCGCGCAGGCCAGTTAAGTGACGACATATTGGCTTCATTCAAGAACTGCCGAGTGAGGCGCGACGCATGACACCGGGCATTGTCGTGCATCAAAGTAAAGTTCTCGCCAATAAATGCTGCATAGGGCACAACGTGGACACGGAGAACATCGGTAACGTATCGCTCAGCTGTCAGCCCTCCTCCTCGGCCTCCTGCGGGCACGAATACGAGATCCGTTTTTCCCTCCAATGATAAATGCCACCCCACATCATACAGGAACCGCCGCCGTATGCAACCGTTTCAGTGAAACAGCACTGCGCAAATCGCTCAGTTGGACGCCTGTAGACTCGACATCTTCTGTCACTGCCATGTAGACACATTCTCGACTCGTCAGTGAACAATACTGAGCTCCATTCCTTATCGCTCCAAATAAGATGATCTCGAGCAAATAAGAGGCGCGCTTGTCGGTGTCGTGCAGTCAATTTGGGGCCCCTGGCAGGCCGTCTTGGAGTGATATTCGCTTCCCTTAATCGTCTCCTTACCGTGCGGTCACTGACAGCTACTCCGCGAACACGCCTCAGGTTCCGCTGCGCAACAACACCCGTGAGGAAACGATTTCGTAACGTACTTGTTACAATGAAACGGTCGTCTCTCTCTGAAGTGGATCGAGGGCGGCCCGTTCTTGGTCTCGAATTAAAGCTACCAGTCTCTCGAAATCTCCTGCTAACTCTCGAGACAGCAGACTGACTCATTCCAAGACGGCGAGCAACGGTTCGCTGACTATGATTTTCCGACAATAGGGCTACAACTTGTGCCGCCTGTTCTGGCGTCGTATCCATTGATGACCAAACAGTGACTGAAATTACTTCAGATGTAAGTTACCTAACTTTCCTGATGCAACTGATAATGAGAAACCGATTACGGGCGCTTTTATAGGGGTAGTTTACCTGACCTGACCTTTACCTGAAACTTCAATTTTTCTGGGTTTTTTGTTACAAGTGGCAATAATTTAAAAAGTGCAAAGCAAATGTTGATAAAAAGGGTACCAACAGGTAGCTAAGGTTTCGAACTTTTAAACGACATATGACTTTTATGAAACACTATTATACTTTCCAAAAAACACGTACAAATACACGCGCTATTAGGTTGAGTCGATACTTTTGACCGTAAGTGTAGAACAAACTTTGTCAAATTTATATCGGCTCAAAGTACCATTTTAAACTAATATTGGCACAATTTTCAAGGAAAAACATTGTTTAAAAATTTACTTTCAATACCTGTATCTTCGAAGCGCATTTTATATGTGAAACCCAAGTGAATAGAGAGGTCCACAGTTTTACTTTATCGCGATAAATTTCACAAGTTTTCAAATTTTCACGCTACGGCAGGATAACGGTAAAAGTTATATGCATTTCGCTCTGTGAAAGATTGAAGAACGCCTAGAACCCAGGAAGCAGAAAGCTTGAACTAATGAGTACGTATTAATGGGCAACATGACATGGGAATGGAAAATCATGTATTAAACATGTAACTTTTACGTCTGAGAATACTCGTAGCAATTAGCGGGCATTTTTCTAATGGAAGCGATTTGATCATTCCATCATCTGATCTGATCTGTAATTTGTTTCCCTGAAGCTGACTCCTCTTTATTGTCGTACCTGCCCTACAATCTAATTGTCTTCTGTAGAGTTTAAAAACTGAAGTATGAGTAGCAATTTATTTGAATTGGTTTATTTACATATTTTTTAGTTCCACATCAATTAAGTATTTAAATATTAACATATGATTTTATTCACTGAAATAACTACTTGGTTACAGGGATCAGGGAGTATGGGTGTTCTTATTTTTTTGGCCATATGTGTACATATAATCAATAAACTCAGGATTTGAATAAATTAATGATGTTACTATCAGTTTTCTATGATCGTTCAATCAGGAAATTTAAAGAACTTTACTAAGGGCGTCTAACTTTAACTCGATGTGTATGTACTATCCGTATATTAAATGACCACTTAGCATGCCAAGTACATTGTTCTCAAATTTGAAGTTCACGGGCGGTTATGTGAAAAGCTCTATAGGAATTACGACAATATTGTCAAAGTTGTAACACTGTAGCACTCTTTACATCTTAAATGCATACTACAGATATGTATAATACAGAAATATGAATTCTCTAAAAAGCGATTTAAATTACAAGTAACATTAGCATTTCGACATGGAGCTTCCAAACGCGGGAGCCCACTATAGGAAGAAGGAAGTCCTAATAGTATTAATGACGCATATACATATCTATCTATTTATATGTACTGTACATATGTACATAGTTGAGAGAAGGAAATAGTCACTGGTAATAATCAGTAATTTATGGAACTACAGATTTTACGTTAGCTTATCAATAGCAACAATGCCCTGCTCCTATGTACTTTCTTTCAACAAAAGAAACGCGACAATTTTCGTATGTTCATATGGTAATTGACTGTCGATCTTCGGGCGTATTTAGAGGCAGGCCATGCTTACATATTCGAAGCATCTTTTTCACTCTGATATTGCCTCAGTGGCGGCTCCTCAGATGAGGCAACTGAGGCGGCGCCTCACCTTCATTTTCGTTTAATGATATATTTTAATTGATCACAAAACATAATTCAACAACAACAACATGATCCATATCAAATATGATAAAAAGTCCTAAAGGTATCTTTAAACTCACTTACAAATTGCTTAACACAACCGCAAAATCCCTAACATCATTTCTGTACGTTAATTCATACAAGTGATAATTTTTTCGCCGCACGATACCGAACAACAACTCAACGCGTATCAGTACATTCGACCGATTCTGTACAGGAGAATGTACGGGAAGAAAAACACCAGTGAGGCGACACAGAATTCGCCTCAGTGTGTGTATCTGAATCGAAACAGTGCGATGATTTGTTCTCGCTTTGTTGTATGCTTTGGGTATTGAAATGTAGTTCTGCAAAATGAAGTTGAGATAAGAATTTACTGAGCATAGTTTCGGTTTTCTATGGTATTTTGTTTGAAATGGAAAAGAAAATATTAGATGATGTTGGACATGATTTTAAAATGGGTAAAATAGTTGCTGTTTCTGTCAATGTTCATTTATACTCCAATCAATAGAGACGAAATTGGGGATGTCTCAAATTTTTGATATGTTATAAAGACAGGTGGGGTAAGTTAAAATTCAAGTTTGCGTCACTTTTCCCCCTGTGCTCCCGCCGCTATCTTGAAAAAGCCATCCAAAATCGGCCCTTTCATCAGTTTTTGACCTGTAACTTTTTTACAGTCCATTTGAGCATAAAATCTGCCGAGACAATATCTGTTAATTTTGATTGTAGAGTACAACATCTTAGATTAAGTTTGTAGGAAATTTTGTCCTTTACAAGATTGTTTCGGCACATTTCTTGCTCAAATGCACTGGGAAAGCCGATTTTAGATGTTTTTTTTTTCAAGATAGCGGCGGGAACACAGGGGGGAAAGTGACGCAAACTTGGATTTTACCCCACCTGTCTTTATAACATATCAAAAATTTGAGACATCCCCAATTTTTGCAAGGTAAAATCTTCCCATTGATTGGAGTATTATGCAAGATTTCAATATCGCCAAAACTTTTCAAATTGATTTTGAATGGTTTTCATTTAGGATTATGATGCGTTGAATAAAGTTGAGTAATGTGGTCGCACATAACCTAAATTAATTATCATTTTTGTTGTTTTAACAATTTTGTAAAATTATCCTCTATGAATGTAACAACTTCCTTTCATTGTGCTTTTTTCGCCTCACCTATTTCCATAGGCACGAGCCGCCACTGTATTGCCTAATCTAAAGATCACAAAATATATTCTATACCACCCAAATATACAAATGTGCATGTAAAGTGTTCTTATCCGTTTATGAATGCTTAAGAATTTTAATATTGAATATGTATATTCCTACTGTTTTCCAAACGACTATACGACCCGAGAGCGCACATCTCAAACAGCCAAAAATATAAGCTGCGCTCCAGTCCGACTTAGGCTTTTGTATATTGTGACTTGCAGTGAAAAAAAAAAAAGAAAAGAAAAAAATAAAACATTTGGACAATGTGGACACACAAACATTTCTTTTTTCGGGAGAGACGAAAAAGAAACAAAAATGTCAGAACCGCACAACATTTTGTATAGTATATATAAGTATGGATTCGAGTTAGAGGACAGTACATTCTGGACCTTGAAATTGAACCTGGAGCGCTCTTGTGGTGTCATCTTCATTAGTCCTCACATTTACTGCAGTATCATACTTGATTTTGTGCTGGCTGGGGTGAAAATTTGTTAAGTTTAGTCTCTAAAGTAATTTAAATTTGAAACTGTCGTTAAATGATCAGTGTCTCGCCAAAGTGATCCTTGACCAATTCTAAAACTAAACATTATCGTAAAAAAATTATACCTATTATGAATTCACCGGCTATTCGATACTTCAGATCGAACGATGTTCAACGCAAGGATGCGGAGGATATTTTGCGAGAGTATGGTAAAATCATACGTTGGCGGAAGGATGGCAAGGACGATCTTTTGGATATTGGTTGTGGATGTGGAGATGTTATGATCGACTTCGTACTACCGCTGATGCCCAGGAATTATGGAAAATTAGTTGGTGTTGATATTGCTGAGGATATGGTGAAACATGCGCGTCTCATCTATCAAAAGCCCAGGATCTCTTTTAATACGTGCAATATAGCCGGTGATATTAAAACAGTGTTGACCGATCATCCGGAAGGATTTGATCATGTCACGTCATTTTATTGTTTGCATTGGGAGCAAAATCAGAAGTAAGTATATTACGAATCACAATCCATGTAAAATACACAATTTTTTATTTAATTTTTTAGAAAAGCCATTCGAAATATTTTTGATCTGCTCAAAATCAACGGTGACTGTCTATTAGTATTCCTGGCGCAGCATCCCATATACGATGTGTACAAGGAACTTTCACAAAACAACAAATGGAGCCCGTTCATGGGGAATGTTGATCGTTTTATTTCGCCGTATCATTTCAGAGAGGATCCTGCAACAGATTTTATGAAGTTATTAAAAGGCACAGGATTTACTACTTGTGATGTCAGAATAGTGGAAAAAAGTTATTCGTACGATGGAATGTCCGCGGTTAAAAGTGAGATTAGAAGCGTGTTCTTTTTCAGTGTAGGATACGACCGGCTAACGGTCCATTGGTTCAAAGCCCCGGAAAAGTTATCCTATCCTTATCCAAATAACATGCTTCAATTTTTTTTTTGAGATTTCTCGTTCTCGTTAGGTGAGATACGTATACTAACTAAAAATTTGTGTTTTTCAGAGAATGTTTCTGCAATCAATCCGTTCATGGTGAATATGACCAACAGTGAACGAGAGGATTTTCTGGAGGATTATATCAACACAATTATACGCATGAAAATTGGAAGAAAAAAAGAAAATGAAAATGACTATGTGTTCGTTTCAAAGTATAAGCTAATGGTAGCGTATGCAAGCAAGTGAAATGTGTTTTTAAATTTTTTTTATATACTTAAGGACTTAATTGTAGTTTTTTTTTCATAATGTTAATTTCGAGCAAACAATAAAATCATTATTTAACTGGAGTTGCCCGATGATCAATTTAATTCTTTTTTTTTCCATGCCCAGCTGTTCTTAGGCGATTGAACTACGAGTAATGATTGCGCGTTAAGTGGTGTAGTTGTGGCAACAGTGGCGTATCTTGCTTTTACTTTGGGTATATTCCGGCTACTATTCTTTTTAAGAACAGTATGGATCAAATTTAATTAACGTATAGTCTTCAATAAAGGAGTCTTGGAAGACTGTTTTTTTACATTTTTATCACTCATCATATTGTTTACCCTCCTCCGCTTTCACCACCCCTCCGGACCACATAAGGGGCTGGAGGAGGCTTTCCAAATCCGAGAAAGTGCTGAGGACAATCCGTGCGTTCAGGAATTTTGGAACAAACAATTTAAAATGAGAAAAGAAATTTAAAGTTTCAATGCTTCAACCATTTTTTTGAAACTTGTTCCGATTATATTTTTCAGGGAAGAAGAAACTGAATTAATCTGGGTTTTAATTTTAACTTCGCATCTAAAGTCAGCAACGCCCTGTATTACTGAAAACAGGGGAAGATTGTTAAGTTGATATTATTTAAGTTAATTTTTTTACGTTAAAAGTTGTCTTCATTGGAAAGTAATATTCAATCGCCGACAAACGTCGTAATGGACGAAACCGTCGCGTTTTCCATTTGCCCGCACTTATCCAATGCGGCAGGGGCGTACGCAGAAAAATATTTCGGGAGGGGCTTTAGGCAAGATAATCACGTTGGCCAATGAGCCAAGCGAGTGAATATATTACAAATCACTAATTTCAAAAGGAAATGTCAAAATGAAAATTTTAAGGTCAGAAAAAATTATATCCGTGTTCCGATTGTCTGCAAATTACAGCAGAGGTCTACGTATGCATATGCTTGTCATTGGGTTAGCCCACCCATTAGCAGGATTTTTTTTTTATTTCAAAACTACACTCGGGTGCAAAACTATCGACTCAACCTAAAAGCGCGTGTATTTGTATCTAGGTGTTTTTTGTAAAGTATGATAGTTATCAATAAAAGTCGTACGTCATTTAAAAGATTGAAACCTTAGCTACCTGTTGGTACCCTTTTTATCAATATTTTCTTCGCACTTTTTAAATTATTGCCATTTGTAACAAAAAACCCAGAAAAATTGAAATTTCAGGTCAGGTAAACTATCCCTATAAAAGCGCTCGTAATCGGTTTCTCATTATCAGTTGCATCAGGAAAGTTAGGTAACTTACATCTGAAGTAATTTCAATCACTGTTTTGTCATCAATTGATACGACGCCAGATCAGGCGCCACATGTTGTAGCCCTATTGTCGGAAAATCATAGTCAGCGAACCGTCGCTCGCCGTCTTGGAATGAGTCAGTCTGCTGTCTCTAGAGTTAGCAGGAGATTTCGAGAGACTGGCAGCTTTAATTCGAAACCAAGAACGGGCCGCCCTCGATCCATTTTAGAGAGACGACCGTTTCATTGTTACAAGTACGTTACGAAATCGGTTCCTCACGGGTGTTGCTGGGCAGCGGAACCTGAGGCGTGTTCGCAGAGTAGCTGTCAGTGTCTGGACAGTAAGGAGACGATTAAGGGAAGCGAATATCACTCCAAGACGGCCTGCCAGGGGGCCCAAATTGACTGCACGACACCGACAAGCGCGCCTCTTATTTGCTCGAGATCATCTTACTTGAAACTTCGATTTAGTGGAGGCTATGAAGAGCCCACAATTGATACGAAATGCTACATCCTAAAATGCTAAGTAAGAGCCGCGCAAATTTTACGTCTGCGATGCTAGCAACCGCCCTACTTTCGAAAAGCAAAGTGGGACTATTCGTTAGTTATGCGCTAATTAAGTTATTCTTTGAACAAAAAATTTCTCGTATGTGCTACAGTTTCGTCCTCCGATTAAACATTCACTTCCTCTTCTTTTCACCAGAAGGGCCTTGCATGAACCCTAATTTCTGCCTTCAGAGGGCGAAATTATAGCACGAAATTTTCTCGTTTCATTAAATGCGATTTCAGTTCCGGAAGATGAAATTCAAAGTTTTTGTTTAGTCTGTTGAGTAAAAGGAGAGCAAGTCTACTAAATTCATATAAAATGAGAAATATGGAGTCGAATAAACGCTGAGCACATTTAGGCGTTTGAAATAGACTCCTCTGTGAAAAATGTCATCGACAAAGGCATTATTTTCATCAACAATTTTTTGGAGTTGCTTTCCATAATTCCCATCGACATTTCGCAGCATTTTAACTTTAATTCGCCAAACTTTCGCGTGAATGGATTACTTAAGTTGGTTCCAATTGCATTGATTAATCTAGCTTTGGAGGGCAAAGGCAAAATGCGAACAAGGTGGTTTGCATTTTAGCAAGATGAGGGATCGAACCACAGAGGTGCCTTATTTGTGTTCGGACATGCTAATAATGAAATTTGGCTAGGCTCCCCCGATTTGACTAGCTCTGACCTTATTCTCTTTAAAAATTCTCGAGATGAGGCATTTATGAAAATAATTCATGCACATTGAAAAACTTGAAGCAATCAATGAAGTTTTTATGGAATTTATGGAAAACAACTGCAGGAGGTTAGTAATGAAAGCGAACACAATTTTTGGCCCAACATTTTTTAGGGCAGAGTTTTCTAAAAATGTTTTGAGTCTTTTAGTGGAAAACAAAATTTCGCATTCATTTTCGATGTCTTACATCATGCTTTAAAATTTTGAAATTCGAAACAAACTCTACAGGGTGTCCCATTTTTGGTAGAGGATCTTTTAATAATGGTAGGTAGTGTGGCTCATTTGGAGAAAAATTAATGTACAACGATACGCTTCTATTTTTAACCGTTACAATGTAATAGCATTTTTATAAAAATGCCCGACTTTTCGAACTAAATCAAAATTTGCCAGACCACCAAACATTTCATCCTAGATATGACTTCACTTTCTGAAACTACATAAAATTTCCAATCAAACGACACCTCGCCCGTTACGAAGTTGCTCGTAATCGGGTTTTCATAAATTTTAATCATTTGATTTTTTTTATGAAAACCCGGTTTTCAAATTCTTCAAAGTTTCAACGGGTTTATCTCGGAAGATACGAGCAAATTCGTAACGGGCGTCGTTTGATTGGAAATTTTATGTAGTTTCAGAAACTGAAGTCATAATTCCGGATGAAATGTTTAGTGGTGTGGCAAATTTTGATTTGAGGCACACTACCTACCATTAAAATATCCTCCACTATGAATGGGACATCCTGTATAAGGCCTTGCTGAACTGTGTTGAATTGCGCTTAAGAGTATGAATGATAGCTGTCCGGTTTTTTGAATCCCAATGAATTTTTGTGTTGTTGTTTTTTTAAATTGCTCTTACGTCAGCTGATGGTTTTACTATGTACAATATCGTTTTGGAGCAACTGCCACGAGTACAAACACTTAATTCAAGAGGAAAGTTTGAATCGATTCTATAACAATCATTCATGTAGATCAGTGATTCCCAAACTAGGGGCCCCTTAGGATGCGCGACGATTAGGGAAGGAGAACGCGAGCGCAACTCTAATGTTTATTCCGTTTATGAATTATGGTTCCCTTCAACACTATTATTCTGACTAAAACTTCTTTAGAAACTCACCAGGGTAATCAGTTGTTGCAAAACGTTGCAGATTGCCAATAATTTTATTTCATCGATTAAAAAAAACGCTGCTACTAAATCTGTTTGACCACAGCTGATGATATGGCTGATTGAAATTGACAAAGTACGCGATTCTGAAAACCACCAATTAGCTAGTGTTTGTATGAATAGGATAAATCTTTGGTAAAAATCTTGCGGATTTTGGTCGCTCCGGTGATATCATTTTTCGTATCACTGAAACCATGGTGACGGCGGAACTCGCGACGAAATTCAACATGCGGAGATCATGAAATTTAATTAATACTTCTCAAAATGTCCAGTACTTCCAAAATATGGGCAGCACTAACAAAAAAAATGTTCAAGGATAAGCAGACCTCGCAAGGGGGACACGAACTGAAAAAAAGTTGGGAACCACCATATAGATAATATGGTATCTACTATCAATCTGTTTCGTACAGTACCTAAGGGGCGGCAATTTTTTCTCTTGCCCAAGTCCTAGAGCGGGCGCTGATTGAAGGCAGCCCTATTAGAGGAGTGGAACGGTACTCCTCAAGATACCATCAGCAACTTGATCAGATCAATGCAGAATCGACTGGAAGCTGTCATTAGAGCAAGAGGAGGCAATACAAAATACTAAAATAATAAATACTTAACTCATTTTCCAACAGTTTTTGTTTTATTTGCAAAAAACCTTACCAAAAACCATTTTCATGTTTGCTCATTTTCGCTACGATTTCGTTCAAAGAGCATCCATTTTAAAAGTGCTCACCAAATATTGGTTAAACACATACAAATACACGCGCTTTTAGGTTGAGCCGATAGTTTTGCACCCGAGTGTATTTCTGTTAATAGCCCATTCAGTTCTCAGTTCAGTAAAATAAAAAGTATCGCTCCTCCATTTTTCAATATTGTTTTATAATATTCTTTTTAGAAAAAGAACACATAAAATAGCAATTTAAAATTTGTCATGAGCTAACCCAAGCAACAATTCGTTTGCTTTAAAGAAGCACTCCCTACTGTAGCAATCATATAGTACCACGAAATTCATTTATCGTGTGACATCGCTTAAAGTAATATTTTGATCCGATAAAACATCCTTGCACTCATTGTTATCTTCGAAACTAATTAAGGTGATCTCTGCGCAGAAATTCACTCTATTTTATTGATTAATGTATGATAGGGTGCAGTGCAAAAGAGTCGATAAAGAATTGTCAAGCATTTCTATAGTAGCAACAACCATTTGAAGTGTTTCCGAGCAATGACGACCATATGTGAGGTTAGCTGAGTGGTAGCGTGTAGGACGGGCAATCAACAGACATTGGTTCCATGCTAGCTGCGGAAATTTTGTTTTTCTATTTTTTTTTTGCAAATTCGTTCAATGACAGAAAATGATGATATAAAGCAAATGACGTACGCCTTTTTTGAAGCATAATTTAGTGCTACAATAAGGTTCTATTGGATTAAAAAACGGCGCCAAATGCCATTATTGGACTAATATTTAGTGGTTATACCCTGTAAAGTGCCCCTATTATTGTTAGAAGAGAGTATTTTACGAAGTATTATAGGGATGAAATTGTTACTTGGGTATTGTACGACTGTTATTGTTCGCAAATTATTATTAATAATTTAAAAGCACAAAAATGCAGTTTGGACGCCTGTAACTTACGAACGCTGGTAGGACCTTAAAATTTGCAGTAAATGTAGGCGCCAAAACATTTATTTTTTATTTATTTATCCACAGACTAGTACATAGTCCATTTAACAAGAATATTACAATTAGAAGTTTGTCAAAAAATAACAAGTGATATTTTTTAAAATATGAAACAAATAAATTAAAATGATTATAAATTTAAAAATTTAAACGAATTCAACTAAATACTATTTGCAAAAATAGACAAAATCAATTAGAATTAAGAATATTACATTAATTAAACTTATTCAACATTTTTGAAGAGCCATTGAAAGATATATCCTTGATGTAATTTATATTAGTATCGAATAAATCTATAAAACGTGATAATTTATTGTCAATTGTTTTAATTCTTTAAGTAGGTGCACCGCATACAATGGTCAGAGCAAATTAAAAAAATATACTACGGTAGTTATGTAAGCAATATTATATAATTAGTAATTCTTTACACTTGTGTAAATCCCTATAATCAATTTTAACTTTTCAAAAATTCCTAACATATAAAAAAATGAACAAAACTTCATGAGAATAAAAACGATTGCATAAAGTGAAAAAATCTCTCTACCGAACACCTGCAAATAACGACATGTCCATAAGACCATAAGCACAAAGCTTCATCTCAATTTAAGGATTCACCCGTAGTCGTAATTTCTCAAAATCTCAAATTTATATTTCCAAATTATTATCCAGCATAGAAACCAAACTATACGAATAACTTTCCATAGTAGGTACTCGTTCTTGTACACTCTTCTGCGCTTCTTCTATATTTATTCTTCTTCTTGGCAAAGTCCTTCCCGTGCTTACTGGAAAAGTAATGTCCTTGTCCAATGTAATTTCAGCTCTGCAGAAATTTCCATTCGCAACATAGTTTTCGAGTACCTTAGTTACTCGTGAACCGGTGCAATAAACTTCTCTTGGATGCAAAAGAAAAGGTTGACAGAATGTGCACACTCTACTCGTGCATCTGTATATGGGGGTTTTTCAAGTAGATGTGGAAAACCCAAAAAAAAAACCCTTTGGTGGCTAGAGCCATGTTGCATATTGTATAATAACTCTGCGCCCGTATAGAAAGGATGTAAAGGCGAGTGAGAGAGCCCGAAAACATATGCATAATTTGTATAACGTGAACTAACTCCAAGACCGCCATCATATAAAGGTGGGAATGTAAATTTTCCACTTAAATAATGCAAAAAAGGATCCACAGTGCATAGTTGCACACAACTTGAGCATTGAAGCCCTCAGGGTGAAGGGGAAGTTTGGTTTGTATAGCGTCTGTAATGTGGTCGTTACAAACTTCTGTTGCTGCTAGTGTAGTTTCGCTGAGCATATTTCGGTTCGTTTATTACTGAGATATGGCGAAGGAAACGGGTAAGGCGTGGCTCAAACTGCTGGCATAAGAAACTATAGCTCTGTCACATAATTCGAGTGAGTTTTTGCGTTGTTTTAGCGGTTCCTTTTTCTCCCTGCATTTTCGGTGTAGACTCAAATGACAATAAATCTACCAACCTCTTGTATATAAAGAAAACTGAAAAAGGAAAACATTCAACCAAAAGCATGGAAAATCGTATAGTCGCATTATCAGCCCGACACTACTACCACAAAAACAGTCGAAATTGTATATATAAAACAGCAAGTTGCACGAAACGAAATTCAACGAGTACATCCAATCGAAATTGTGGCATCGTCCTATGTGTGAACTTTTCAACAAATAAATGACAAAATCCGAGAAATAAAGCGAATTGGAATTCATACTTAACATTGCGATACCCCCCGCGTACACTCCTGCTTGGCAGACTCTCTAGCGCATTTCATTTCCCGGAAAACGACAAACGTATTCAGAATCGTGCGCTTTTCGTATTTTCCGTAATATAGGTGTGACTTTACGAATGCAACGCCCCAGCAATATTCTTTTCATTCGCGACTCCTATGGCAATGGTAATGCCCGTGGCATTCGAAACGTACATGAATTTCTCTTTTTGTCCTTTCTGTCGCCGACGACAGACGAACTGCTGTAAGTGTCCCCACCTCTGCGCTTTCAATTCCAAAGGAAAACTCACGCGAATATAATAGTATTGCTGCTGCTGCTCAAATACGCGACGTATTTCTTAAATTTTCTATTGCTGCGATATGTTCGGCCATGTACTGCCGTTGGAAAACCCCAATAGCGCTTTCCTTTTCTCAATTTTCATCTATATATCCATAAAAGAGCAGTATCCGGGAAAAGCACATTTGTACACTGTCGTAAAAAGGTCACACGAGATATGTATTCACGATTTTGGGGGTGCGCTTAGCTTTTTCTTCCTTTTCTACTTACATATGTACGTACGTCTTTTTAAGTCCCCCTTAGAGAAGTGAATTCGAAATAAGACTGTTTCGAAATACCAAGATTTGACGGAATTAGATATGACGCGCCTTTCAGCACCTAATCCGAAATAGAAATGGAAATCTAGCTTCATCAAATAGACGATGACTGGCAAGATTATCGGAAATCCTATGTGAAGATGGATAGAAGACATCTTCCCAGAAAATTAGAAGGTGGGTATGGGTGGTGTTTCCAAGTCCAAATGACGGAATTCAGAGACATACTCAAAGTAGGAGAAATACAATTTCATTCCCACCCGATTTGTGTAGACGAAAACAAAAATATGCATGTGTATACAAACAAAGTGAAAGCTCGCAAAACATTCCCGTCGGCAAGGATCAAAGAATAGTACCATTGCCACCTACACGAATTAAAGAAGCTTATAATACACACAACCCCACTTTCAACAAGGAGGAGACACAATTGCATCCTTTGTGTTGTAGCGTTCGAATGACATGCGCTTCCAATTGCACTTTCTTCGTCTGGAGGATGCGAGAGAATGTTTTAGGTTTGGGTTTTGGTTGTTTTCCAGGACATAAGAAAAAAGTGGATCAAATGTGTATATAACATTTTTTTTCTTCCAGCTATGTCTTTCTATTTTCATTTCCCGAATTGTTCTCCTTTTTTTGTGTTCGTGTACGAGGTCTGATTCTGATATGCTTTTTCGTATATTATTTTCCTTTCGTGAATTTTTATTTCCATTCATGTCGTTCGTTGAGCTTTTTTCTACTGTACGTCCTTTTTATGATCGAAATGTATATAAGACGTTATTTTTGCGATGTTATATTTCAAGGAGGATTTTAGTTGAGCGGTGGAAATGGAAGAAAAAAAAATAGAAGAGAAAATGGGAATGGTTTCGAGGATTTCTTTTTATATTATATTGTAAGGTTTCTTGTGTTGTTTTGACGGAAAATGGAAATTTCTGGAGATATGAAGTAGTGGAATGGAAAAAATTTAGAACGGCAATTGTTTTTATATTTTTAAATTGACAAAGTTTACTTTTTCATTTTATTTGATTTTCTGAATAATGAGGAAGCTAACAAAGGAAATATTATGAGAATATGTAGGAGGAAATAAGTTTTAAGGAGATCAGAAATACACAACGTTTGGAAAAGGAAATCAAAATTTTTGGTGATATGAATTCATTTTTTTTTTATAAGTCATTATGATATACTCACTGGTACAGGTTCTTTCTGCTTAATTTTTTTGCAAAAAAAAATTTTTTTTATTCAACTTAGGTACAACTTTACAACTATACAAAATTCAAAAGTTTGAAATTGTTTCCCATTTTCGCATCAACCTTTATTTTCTCGTGCATTTAGAAATTTCACAAAATTCCAATTTGAATTTCTTTCAATTTATATTAAGTTCCATGGCAACTGTGAGCGCATAAAATGGTGGTGATTTTTTTGATTGGAAACTATGATAATATTGTATAGAGGTATTTAACGTTAATAGAGTTTTCAATCAACATCAATATTTTACAGAGATTATAAATAATAAACTAACAATGCGACTAGGAAGTGGTATGGCTGAAAAGCCACAAGCGTATCACACTCCGAATTCAGTTGTTGTTGAAACGTTGACAAGGAAACACGGTAGTCGTCAATGCACCATGCTTAGAGGTACGGAAATTTCGTTTTTACGAAATAGATGCGAATTTCAGCGAAAATTGCCCATTTTTGCGAATTGATGTGAAATGTTGGAATTTGTACTTTTTCCACGAAAAGTTAATTTTTCTCCAAAAAAGAATCAATTATGGAAAATAGTTTTTCATCTCAGATTCATTTTTTGGCAAAATAAGAATATGGCGATGACACGATCCAAGATAGAGCTGCCTGTAGAAATATGCTGAGAAATTATCGCCAAAATGGGCGATGTGCCTACACCGCAGGTCGAGCAACGCGAAACCCGCTCCACGGTTTCGCGTTGCTCGACCGTGGAGCGGGTTTCGCGTTGCTCGACCTATAAAAGAACGAGGCAAGGAAGAAGAAGAAGAATATAGAAATTTCCAAAAATGCAAGAGTTCGCAGACGAGCACGGATGGCTTGCCAAATACCGAGCAATGTGTTTAGTCGGAGGCTGTATTAACGAACTTTGCTTCCATGCATCGGGATTTTTGAAGGTAGACAGGGACGTACCGAGCAAACATTTGTTAGGGGGGTGAAAATTAAAATTTGCCGACTACATTTGAAAATTCACAAATTATAATTAGAGGTACTTAAGTATCGTTTTTACGAAATAGCTACGAATTTTGGCGAAAATTTCTCATTTATGCGAATAAATGCGAAATGTTCTAATTTGGCCTTTTTCCCACAAAAAAAGTTTATTTTTGTCCAAAAATGTAAATTTATTCGAGATAATTTTTCATCTCAGATTTTTTTCAGACGTTTTTCGTTAATAAAAATAGAGAAATTGTTAAATGCAGTTCGCTGAATCACGAGCACGATGGCTTGCCGAACACCGAGAAAGCACTTTCGTTTCATAATTGCGGGTTACAACGAGGTTACGAGAGCTTTTATAAACTCGCATATACACTCGTTTTTCGCTCATAAATTGCATTCATTCGTAAACTCGTTTAGATGTGTCAGGATCAGGACTATAACTGTGAATCTATACATAATTTCCAGAGTTACAGAAAATTAAAATAACAACAAGAAAATTTACAAAACTAGGTTTTTATGCAAATTTCACCGACATTTCTAATGTCCAAAATTAGTTTATGTGACATTCCTGTTTTTTATTTGCGAAATTTCCGTACCTCTAATTATAATATGTATATATTTTTTGAGCGTTCATGTAAATATCGAAAAATTCATAGACAGAAACACGAAGGATTGTATGAATATATAGAAATTTTATTCAACCAGTTAAGTTGTGACCCGCCGCGCCGTAGCTTAATTTTCGACTATCGCCCCACAATTCGATGTAAATCAATTGTAAATTATTGATTATTCTTAATCTGATGTCTGACATGTCAAAATAAGCTGAATATTCTTGTAAGCTTTCGGTCCTTAGTTTGAAAGCCTCTCTCGCTATCTCCCCAAAATTTTGACACTCGGAGCAATTTATCAAGAATTTGAATTTCAGCATGATGCCTTGAAATGGTTGGAGCAGTTTGGCTATTTTTTCCAATTCTTCTAAGGACTTTGAGATAAAAACGTCAAGAAAGATTTTGGACGCTTTTCGGTAAAATCATTGAGTATAACTATGGAGTAGAAATCCCATACATTCCCATGGTAGCTTCGCGATAGAATTCCTATCCACGCGCACCAGCAAACACACAAGGTCGCAACACCAGCACGATCCACAATCCTCGTTTAAAACCGGTATGGTCCAATAAGAATGTTTACATTTTAGAAAACAATGTGCCAAATGCTCGTTTAAAACCGGTCTGGTTCAATGATAACTGTTTACATCTTAGAAAACAATATGTCAAACTTCCATACAAAATCCAGTCTGGCAACTTTATCCATACCTTTCACTTCACGTCTCATTCCGCAACTGAATTCGATCATCTCTCACGTAGCTTTTCATTTCTTTGTATTCTCTCTTCTATGGGTAAAATATTGCAAAGTCTATTTCGGCTGTAGTTTGAGATGATTCGTCCAATTTTTTCGGAGCACGACGAGTTGGGTGTGGTTTTTTGTAGTAAGATTCAGGGTCAATATCTAATTTTCTTGCGAAAATCATGGAGTTTTGCACTAAAACGCATTGATTTCGCTTTCGTTGTTAATGTCTTTAAAAGACTTAATTGTACTGTGAATGAGTTTCACGGCGTCAATAAGACAAAGAAATATTTCAAGTTATATTTAACGTTCTTAGCATTTTGACTATTGCAACTTTCAAATGCTTATATCCTTAAACATCGACAAGTAATCTTCTGTAAATTTATTAATGCCGAAAATCGCAATCCTATATATTCCCACTGAGGTCAAATTTGCCGACTGCAGATGAAAATCGAAAATGTTAGGGGGGTAAGACACCCCCCATATGTTATTATATATGAATTGAATTATTATCTGTAAATCTACTGTTACTGTTTTTTAAATCAAGGAAAAGCAACTTATATGAAATGATTCCATTGTGTCCCCTGACATTAGAGCCCACGCAAGCTTTCCTATGAGTATTGAACAAGTATACTTTTGCAGCTTTTCCGGGACACCCTGTTAACTTGATCCTACAAACTTCAAAAATATTGGTGGCAAACACTATTACCATTCTATGCATTTCCACCAAATTTCATGTACATTGTTTCATCAAGTTAAAAGATATGCATTGAAGAAATGCTTAAGAGGCTTCCCTTGTATTGTGAAAGGCCCTTACTAAATACTTACTTGGCTATATTTCCAGTTTGGATACAGTTATTCGAATGAAATTTCGTAGACATATTCCCTGTGTAATTTTCGAAAAACCCTTAGCAAAATTCTCATATTTGGAAACCTAACAGGGGCTACACACGAACAAATTGAAATTTTACAAATTTACTGTTATTTACTTTTCCTTAGCAAAAGTCAACAGTCTTAATATTTAACGTACATAAGGCCATACTGACCAATCTTTGTGCAAAGTTTCATATCGATCCCTATAACGGTTTAGAAAAACGGAGCTCGAAAAGGAAGTTTAACTTTAAACGCCAATAACTTTTTTACCGTTACTCGAAACTGGACAATTTTAACTGATATGAAATGTACTCGTCTAGATCTTTGATTTAAATACCCATACGTTAATCTCCGATAAAAACTAAAGAAGTCGACTTTTTTCAAACGTTCGGGACACCCTGTTATCTTCTTTCTACCAACTTCTAAGGTATTTGTGCCAAAGACTGTAACCATTCTACACACTCCTACCGAATTTCATGACAATCGGTTGAGCCGTTCGCGAGTTATTTAGTGAACAGACGGACGGACGGACGGACAGACGGATGGACAAAATCGATTTCATAAGGGTTTTTTGAAAAAATTCTAAAAAACCCTAAAAACGAAACAGTACTAGCGGGTTCTTCACCAGAAGTTTCTCTTTTTACCATGCCTTCTTGAGGGGCGTTGTCGACTTGTCGTATGTATTGTAAAAAATATTTCTCGACAACTGAACTCGTAGTATGATTCAGTTTTCAGCCACACTACTTCATAGTCTATTTTTTTGCTAACAATTATTAAAAAATTCTGAATGAAATGTGGTCGTGATTTTTGAATATTCGTTTCATTGAGATTCTCTAGAATTTCTAGTTTATTAAATTTTAACAGCAACAAAATGAACAAAATTATGTTTTTATGCGAATTTCAGCGAAATTTCTCATTTTCAAAATTATTTTGATCAATAAATTTAAAAAAATCACCAAAATGAAATTTTGGTTATGTCATTTTGTGTCTCCATTTGGCTGCTATAGTATAGATGCTAAGTAGCAGCCAAATGGCTGTACGCGATGAGAGTTTTTGGACGCGCAGCCATTTGGCGACTAATCTAGATGGACCTTTAAGAACCAACAACGGCGTGTATTAATGAATGATTTCAGTGTTCCCCGTTATTTATCATCAGTATTTTTCCAAAGCCATAACTACGCGAATACCCAAAGATGCTTTTACTTCGTTAACTTTTAAAAATCTATAGTAATTGACAATTCTATCATTCATTTTGCTAAGAAACATTTTTAGGGGAAAGGTGCCAAATTCATTATTTATTCAAATTACGAGCAACACTAACATTTGTCATTAATACACAACGAATACGTAATGCAATTGACATCCCTTTTGATATGACACCCCGCAATTCCACCTCCAATCAAGGATTAATTAGTGTCTTTTTTGGGACCTTTACGATCAAAACTTTTTTTTAGCGAAATTCGTTTTAGACTCCTGGCAGGCTTCTGAATCGAAAACAACAAAAATTAGCCTTAACGACAATTCAGACTTGGCCGGAAAATCTAGGTTGATTATGAAATTTCGCAAACTTTTCACACTATGGTCATAATCTTTGTTCCATGACTTGACAGTATAGTAAAGTCCGCCTAAGTTGTCCCTCTGAAAATTTTTGTTGAGATTATATTTCACATACTAACCGTGAAAATCTTGACTTATCGTTCCATTCTATACACCAACTGTGGTGCATGTCTGTAGTATTTATGGCATGGCAACTTACCAGCTCTATGGGAACTACGCGGAACTTTGTCTGTTTGGAGGAGAAGAGCCCCAGCGGGAGAAATATCGAGTTATTCAATTTCGGAAATGTCACATTGGAATTTTTGCATCAGGACCTCTAAGCGTCTATAGCTCAGTAGATAGAGTTGCTGACCTTGTGACTGAAGGTCGGAGGTTCGAATCCCGATTGGGATGATGCAAAAATTCCAATGTGACATTTCCGAAATTGAATAACTCGATATTTCTCCCGCTGGGGCTCTTCTCCTCCAAACAGACAAAGTTCCGCGTAGTTCCCATAGAGCTGGTAAGTTGCCATGCCATAAATACTACAGACATGCACCACAGTTGGTGTATAGAATGGAACGATAAGTCAAGATTTTCACAATTAGTTAAAACTCGCACCCACGAAATTGGGAACCAGAATTAATACAGTAATTGTATATTTCACATTTTGGTTAAATTCTCGTACGAAAATTTATGAAAATGTATGGAAAATAATGAAGATTTTAGTCTGGATCAGTCATTCTCAAACTTATTTTGACCGCGGACCCCTTCACTCATGAAAAGCCTGTCAAGGGCCCCCAACTAAATTTCGAGCATTGAATGTTCACAAAATAAAAATAGTTTAAAAAAAAATGTATTGTGCATAATATTATTAGTAGTACATGTACATACATTCATACCAGTGGCGTAACGTACGGTGTTCCATGTGTGCCGCTATCCACAGGGGCGCCCAAAGCTTGAAAGTATAGTATAATTTCGTTAGTGATATTGAACGGTATACCGCAATAAAACATTCAGATCAATCAATAAATTACAAGGCATTTGTCTCCCAAGCTTGTTGAGAGGGACTTTGTCTTTTTTTACTAGGTACATGAAATCGAGAAACAAATGCCTTTCGATATCTTTGAAGAAGCTACCCTGAATTTGTTTTCTGTCGATTTAATTCAACTTGGACATGGATACGCGGTGGTAGTTAGTAACTTGGCCAGGTTCGTCAAAGCTCTACATGTCAGCTCTGACGTGATCCTCAGATCTAGGGTAAAAACTTCTAGTCTAGGGACGATAACTATTGCGAGATAAACATGTAGGTGCACTCCACCAAGCAGAGATGTCGCCAGAGGACGGATCCATGAGTCCGGATACCACCTGATTTTTTTTATTGACCATTCTTTCTAACGTAATCCATGAAAAATACAAAAAAAAACACTTGAATCGAAAAAAACACACGAATACAAATTTTTCGCTTATCGAGTGAAAGGTAAAACGAATTAAGCACTCCATATTGAACACCAAGCTTAAATTCCATACTGTTATAAACCATCATCAATAATAAATTTAATTTATTATTCAAAACTAATCATACTATATAAATGCGACTATGGGAAGTAGTGTGGCTTTCAACACTGACACTGCACCATTTCTCAGGAACAGAATTTCCTTTATTTTAAAATATTTTTCAATTTTAGATCTTGTGCGTGAGTGAGCTTAACTTAAAGCTTTCCGTTACATGCGTCCAGAGCATTGCCAAGAAATAATTAAGGAACGAAATAAACTCTTAACCGGAAATCGCTTCATCTCTCGTATAAGCGTTACCAAATTGTTGTAATTAAGGAACTAAATAAACTCTTAACCGGAAATCGCTTCATCTCTCGTATAAGCGTTACCAAATTGTTCCTTGGCCGATGATCCAAACTGTATAGCGCAATTTTCTGATGAAGAGTGGTTATTTGATTGGAAAAGCATATGAATTTGCTGTTACCAGAGATTTACAAATCTTGAATATTTCTTGTGGCACCCAGGACGCCCTCCCAAAACAAAATGCTAGGCGTCCCTGCATCGAAGTGGTACTTTTTTGCCGTTCCTCTTGAAATTAGTGATAAATAGTTAGGTTATGTAGATGATCTTATCAGTTCTCTCGTATAATTATAAAAATTAAAATGTTTAAACCTTTGGATCATGCTACTAAAACAAAAGATTTTCGTTGCTTTTCTCATTTGGTGACTGCTTTAAATACAAGTTTTGTCAATATTTCCTGGTTAAAAATATATAAGGTGCGCCCATTCCAATTTCGAACTGATCAAATTGGGGAAACGTTACGCCACTGATTCATGAAAGTTGCATCATAATGCTTTTGATGGGACGATATGAGTTTGTTGATATTGGGTTCCATTTAGTCAATAAAAGCCTTAAGCCCCACGAGCATTTATGTCTAATCGGTTTCTTTTTTTTAGCTACATTCTTCATAACGGCGCTAAAACCGCGTTCAACTACATAAATACGTTGAGGGAAAAGCTATATCAACCGTGGCCCACAATTTGGGATACAGACTTGGTATGGTTTTTAAAGCCAAAATTGGTTCCTAAAATGTATGTTTCAACTCTTCATTCATTGACAACTCAACAAGTTGCTACTGCTTGAAAATGTCCTCTTCTTGACTAAATGAAAACGGATTCAACACACAATCAGGAATATTTAGTTTAAGAATATCTTCGAACCTTCTTTTAAAATCCGAATGAAGTTCCTCAAGGTGCTCGCAGTAAACCAAAAGGTCTTCATTTTGTTTAAGCAAGTTTGCAAATATAACTTTATTTCTTGTTAAGTGTGTTCACAAAGTTTACTTCAAATACGCAGAAATGGCGAGACACTTGCACTGTATTGTAATGATTAAGAATATTTGCTCCAATTAAACGAAACAATAGCGGAGATGGTGTCATCTTATATATATATGATCGGTTCTGATATCGCTTCAACGTCTTGTCGCGTCTTTCTACTTTACAAAATGCGAACGTCTAATTGAGCTTAGAATCCGGCCGGATAACATAGCTTTGACAGTTCAATGAGGCAATGATTTGTGAAATTCTCTAATTTCAATGAATTAGAATGTTCCGTTGGCATATTCTGAACGAAATTTTGTGTTTTTTTTTTTCCTCCCGGTTATCGATTTCCGTTACATATTACCACTGATAACATACTCGTATTTTCGCTACTTATATTTGTGTGCACATTTTTGTGGAATTCAGTTATCAATGAAATACATTTAGTGTCTCTCGTAAAAATTAATTTGAAATGGAGTACAAATGGTTAATAAATATTTTATTTTATCGAAATCTTTCGCGGACCCCCTAATCGGCTTCACGGACCCCAAAATTTTTTCACACATCCCGCGGACCCCCAGCACGGCTTCGCGGACCCGAAGGGGTCCGTAGGGACCACTTTGAGAATGCATGGTCTAGATTATGTAAGATATCAAGATTTTGCGAAATCTTCTGAAGTCTATTTTTTCTATCTGGAGTCCTAATTTGGTATGTTTTCACTGTACTATTGGTAGATTTAGAAAAATTATGTAATAAAAATTCACACTTGGCCGCAAAATCTAGGTAGGACGTAATCTTATTCCACCACTTGGACTTGACAGTACCGTCTAGTCCGTCTGAATTGCAACTCCGACAATTTGATGCACGATTGAAAATGCTATTTATATTAATTTGTTAAAACAAGAAGTGATAAAAATCACACTTTTGTGTATAAATCGTGCACAGAGCGGAAAATAGGTTAAACGGCCTCTAGTGAAGTATTGACATTTTTTGTTAAAGGCGGAGCTCATCACACTTCACCACAATTTTGAACAGATTTTTCTCGAAATTTTGGTTATAATTTCGGTACAAAATGTACGAAAAATCTTAAAGATTTTAGCCTAGATTTTGTAGAATCTCAAGATTTTGCAAAATCTTCTGAAGTTTGTAGAGATCTTAAGTTGCGGATGTGGTCTTGTTCTGCAATATGCACATTTTTGACGGAAAATATTTGAAAGCAAAAGAGAAGTGAATGCAAAGAGTACAGTACAGTAGGCAACCTATTATCTTTAGCAGGAGAAAAAAACTTTTAAACTGGTTGGTCCTGAAAGCTTACAGGTGCACTGATAGATTAGATAGGATTAAAAAAACAACATTACAGTCAAAATAACTTAGGAACTTGTAGTATAGATTTGTTATTAAAATAACTTTCGTGTTCCTTGCTTTCCGCTTTGCTACAGTAAAAATGGACATTTATGGAAATTTATTTTGTCAGTGTCAACGATTGAATTAATTTTTACTTTCATGAGAGTTAAGGCATAAAACGGCATTATCAGTAAACACTGTGTTGCGCTCTCGTTTCTGTTTTGACTTACAGCAGCCGAGATCAAAATTGATAAAAAAGTTAATTTTCAAAGGGGTTTTCCTTCATAAAAATTACAACAGGTGCATATGTTAAATAATTGACCCGATTTGAGAATTCTATTCAGAAACAATCTCAAAGATTTTCATAATCAATATAAAATTAAATTTGAGCCTTTATCTTCCATACAAAAATTGGAATAGTTTTATTTTTTTATTGTTTTTTCGAGGTGGCCATAAACCATATAAATATTTATATTTTGCGGTCACTCTCCAACTAAGACCAAATCTTACAAAAGAAGTAGGAAATATCCTATCAATACGGATCCTTTTCAACAATCACAATCACAAAACAGGTGCGCAAAAGCGGCTGAAGTTATGAATCACTCTAGTCTGCTATGAACTTCGCGCTTCTTTACCCTACTTACCGCTGGTCCTCGTCCGCGATATTAAGAAATAAAAAAATTGAATTGGAATTAAGATCGCAGAACGAGGAAAAGTGGAAGAAAAAAGTGCTTAGCTCATTATTATTGTTAGTTCCTTAAATTTGAACTATAACTCGAAATTAGGTTTTTTTCAGGTATACTTTTAAAATCGTGCGGGCGACATTTCGTGGCTACGATTAAGTCTAGCTCCCTAATTGCTGTTAATTAAATTTCAATATCGCATTTAGAGCCCTCACATTTCAACATTGTGTACAATTGTGCCATCAAAATGCTCAAAAATTTATTCCTCACATACTAGCAAATTTGTATACCAAAAATCGACTTCAATTTTTTGGCCAAGACATTGTACAAAAATTTAGCACTATCTATGCCAGCTTGAATAAAATCAGCAAATAACATAATTTAGCCATTCAATTGATTAAAGTCCGGTGAAATTTACTTTCGCGGCATTCGGTTAATTTTTGCGGAGGATTTTTTTTTATCCAACATTAAATGCGGTAGACAGAAATCTCCATAATGAAAATGCGTAATAATGATGGTAAATTGTCATCATCATGACGCATTTCCGAAATTTTATTTGTCATCTGCATTGCATACCTTTTATTTTGAACAAAAATTTGTTCTTGCGCTGCATCCACACAGAATCCAATTGGCAGCTTGTCAAAAAAAAAACTGGCATCGCGAGCTACTACATATTTGTAATTTAGCATCTACGCTAGCTACCAAATAGACCCTGAAATTAACGTTATCATCGAAAATAGATTTTTCATTGAAAATTCAAATTGTAAAATCGTAGCGGTACTTTGAACTGACAATTGTGCAAAGTTGACAAAAGTTGCCTCATAATGTTAGTTTTTCAACTATTGGATTGGGCGCGGCCGAAATTTGGATACCCTTCACTCTTCTCGGGCTAATAGTTTTTTCCGGCGTACCTATGACTTGTGTTCAACGAAAGCTAACATTATGAGGCAACTTTTGTCAACTTTGTACATTTGTCAGTTCAAAGTACCGTTACGATTTTACAATTTCAATTTTCAATGAAAAATCTATTTTCGAATTTCATTAAAGTTTGAATGGTAGTATCAGGGAAGTTTTTTGAATTATTTAATTGGGAAAGGAGTTATTTTATGTAGAATTGTGTGTAGTTTCAGAAAGTGAAGTCAAATCTCGGATTAAATATTTGGGAGTGTGGCAAATAGTGATTTTGCTCGACAAGTCGAGCTATTTACAAGAATTGCTAAAACTTTATAACGGTTAAAGATACAGGGGTCATGTAGAACATTAATTCTACCCAAATGAGTTATGCTATCTATCTAGTATTGTATGTACCATGAGTCGTGAGACGCCCTGTATAGTGCTGGTCGATTAAATACCCTGAAATGCTAATAGATAGAAAACAATTCCAAAAGGATTATTATAGTTTGCCTTCGTGAATACTAGTAGTCTGGCTGGTCTAGCGGTTAGTGCGCGCACCTTCGGTGCACAGGGTCATGAGTTCGAATCTCTCCATGAGCCATGGTGTTTTTCGAACTCACGAGCTTGTGACGGACTATGATCTCACTCAGATGTTAAACGAGTACCCATTTATGGGGATAAATAACACTGCTGAGCGTGATGCTGATCTCATTACCTTAACAAAAAGCAGATAAGATCTTGGAAATACGATGTCACTAACACATCCTGCGGCCTTAGTCCAATGTTGGATTGTCGCGCCTGTTATTTGTTTGTTTGTTCGTGAATACTAACATTCTAAATTGTCAAAGTATTCTGTTTATTAGAAATAAATTTGCAAAAAATGAGTAAAGTACGAGTTAATTAAATCTTAACTTCTATGTACAGGAAAAACAGAACGCAGAGTGAATTTTTGTTTTGCGAAATTCTTTTAAAATTGCAAGCGCACATTTTCACCCCGAGCTATACAGGGTTATTGGTTAAGTCGACCTATTCCCTGCAACACGTTATAATAGGGTCAAAATGCAACAAAATGAGGCCATAAATGTTAGGCCGATTTTCAATGGTCACTGAGATATATGAATTTTTAGGTTTTTTGAAATAACCTAGAATTTTGCCATTTAAAGTAAG
Organism: Microchrysa polita; assembly: GCA_949715475.1. Taxonomy (NCBI): domain Eukaryota; kingdom Metazoa; phylum Arthropoda; class Insecta; order Diptera; family Stratiomyidae; genus Microchrysa; species Microchrysa polita. The sequence continues at coordinate 18,160,550 of OX454415.1, forward strand.
AATTAAAAAAAACTACTAAGGTAATGGGCTTAAACTTATTTTTGGATTTTAGTCAACACTATAGCAGACATTTCTTAATCATTTAAAATTTCAAAAACCCATCATAATTCGAAATTTTTAATTTTAAATAAAGAAAAATTTCTTAAATTTTTTTAAAGATATTTTTTATTGTAGTATTACTAAAAAAATTATATGACATGGAGTCTGCAGACCACTGGAAAAACATACGCGTGTTGTCAGCTTTCCAAAAAGGTGTCAATGTCAATTCAAATATTTGAAATAATTGCAACAGCTAGCTGCAACTTGTTCGGGGACCATCATTTCCTTTGATAAAAAATGAAATAAAGCGGTACATTATACGATGCATTTAATTTAATTTAATTTAATTTAATGACATTTATTTCATTTTTTATCAAAGGAAATTTTGTTGCATTTTGAACCTATTATAACGTGTTGCAGGGAATAGGTCGACTTAAACAATAACCCTGTATAGAGGAAAATTATATATTTGCTTCTTATTTATATTATCTCTCAAGATACTTTCTTGCGGACAGCTGAAAACTAATTATAAAATTTCTTTTCTTGCTTGAATGTGTACACTTTCCATTGAGCGTTTTTTTTTGTGATTTAAAATTCTCATTTCACTTCTTTTGAATACTCCTTCCGTTCTTGTTGAGGTTTTCGCTATATTCAGGAAGAACAAAAAATAAAAAAGAAAATTCATATTTTTTTTCTGTATTTGATACAGATACGGTACTGATGATGGGCATTTCTGCATTAATCGGACTATCTTAGCCTTTGCAGCCGCGCGGTTCCTTTCTCCCATTCCATTTCACTCCTTAAATACAAAATCATATAATATGCGCTTATAATAGTATAATATAAATTTGCACCATCCAATGGTCCTGCCGACACTTGGGGAACTTTCTCGTTTATCCTTCATCCCTTCTTGGGTGTTTTGTTCCTTCGGCAAAAAGAGAGACATTATAGACGATGATTTTACTTAACCGAGTAGCACAGCAACTTATTTGATTTTAATTAATTTTCAAAATCTAAAAGGAACCTCAACGAGTCTATACACTATTCATTCACAACGTGTATCCGTCTTTCGGTCGAACGATACATCGTATTTGTTGTGACGACGAACAGAGGGAGGACTTGAGCTACGTTCATTGCAGTCGTCCATATCGAAACAATGTCCAAGTCTAAACTAATGGTGGAGGAAAACCACCCAAAAGAAATGATAAAAGAAAGAAAACAAACGACGACGACTCTAAAATCGATTATTAAAAAAAAGAATACCCAACAGATGGATCGGTTTTCACTTTTTTTCGACTTCGACAGATGGGATGAGGGATATTCAGGGATTTGAGTAGAATTCGTATATGTAGAAAAGAACCCTTTCTAGTGTATTTGTGGCAAGGACGTATATATTCACCCTGACAGTCTGTGTAAAAATAATTATATTTAGTTGATGAAATTTTCTTGCCCGCGGGCATTATCAGCAGATCGTAATCAGTCATTTTCAATTTAAAGCCAGATTTTTTTTTACAAAATAAAGCAAATTTTTAATATTCAATTGGCCAAGGTTCAACATCAATATGCCGCACTATTTTCATGAAAATTATTTTGAATATCTTTATTTGATCGTTCTTGCACACAACACTGTATTTCCCATCGAATCTACCAAATTCTACTGAAATATTTTTCGTTCGTCTGACAGGACTCTTCACAATGCCATTCGCGGCTAAAGTCGTCCGTGTGTATTTAATTCTAAAATAAGATTCTACCCATTCATGCCCGCACCCAGCGAAGTACTTAAGAATCCAAAGTCGATTCGCTTAGAGACCCTCGCTCATGTCGCGCGGTTGCTTATGTGTTATTTTAAAAGGATATATGAATTTTGCAAGCTTATAATATCGTACTCAATCCACTCGTCATATTTTTTTTCGTCATTTTCTATCGACGACGAATTGTTTAAATTTAATTCGTCATTAGCATAATACGTCATCCATCATAGCTGTCAGAAACTGGTGACTAAATTCGATTAGTCGGAATTTATTTACATTTTATGCAAACACACACTTATTTCGTATACGATATGACGGCAAACTGTATAAAGGATGCATGGTGGTTTTGACTTGTCTTATTTCGAGGTGACTTTTTATAAGTTTTTGGTGTAGTTGTAAGAAGGGAATACATTTATAGTACAGTGAAATTAAGCCGAAAAAGGGCCAAATCCAAACATAAAAAAAGAAGTTTTGATTCATAATGTTGCTCCCCCGCCCCCTAATCCTCTTTACATACTATTTTATTTATTTAAAAGCTTTATTGATAAATTTAGGTTTTCGAACAAGGTATTAAGGTTAGAGCTTAGACTAGGTCTGTACAACTATAACGGGGTTTTTAGTTAAATTTTAACGTAGTTGAATTCTAGAATTTTTATGGCGAATTGTTCATAGGAAAAATTAGCATAAAACCTATTGATAGAGTTTTAGAAAAACTAAGACTAACTTAAAAATAATTATTCTAAACTACAAACTAGAGTACTGATCATCCCGACTAGATAGTAAGAGACGCAATCAGGGGGTTTATTGAGGCCGAGCACCGAGAGTTAAATTTAGATTCTAGCTTATTAGAGATATCGGCAATATATTTCATATTTGCTAGAGAATGTAGAGTGGATGTGGCAAAATAGAAGGGCTTATTGAAAATTATTTTTAAGCATTTATTTTGTAATATTTGCAAACTACGTTTGTGTGTGATCGCGCAGATATTCCAGATGGGGCAGCCATACAGTATAATGGGCTGCATTGCCATTTTGTATATCAGAAGTTTGTTATAGATCGATAGTTTAGATTTCCTATTGATAAAAGCATAGTTAGCTCGAATGCTGTTGTACAATTTCATTTCGAGCTTGTGACTTCAACATGTGATTTAAAGGTAAGTTTAGAATCTAAATGCAGACCTAAATATTTGATATCTGTAGACCAAGAAATTGATGATCCTAGGACGTTAAAATGAGGATGAGGAAAAAACCGTCTAGCCCTTCTTTTAGAAAAGAAAATTGCTTGGGTTTTGTCGTTATTAATTTTGATTTTCCACTTGCGGCAGAAGCTTTCTCTCTTTACATACTAAAAAGTTAAAATAATTCGCGTGTGAGGTTAAGGGGGGAGAGGGTTTTGAGGAATATGTAGGTAGGTAGGTAGGTAAAAGTGGTTGCTTAGGCCAGATACGGCCCAAAGCACAATTAGCGCAAGAGGCGCCGTTTTGATACCACAAAAAAAAAAAGAAAAAAGTTGATCGATTTAGAGAATGGAGGTTACAAAAAGTTTAATTTCAAGAGTAGAGGGTCGCCTAAACCCACGCAGTACAATTCAGGAAGTGAAGTAGCTCCCCTATTTTCGCCTTCGACGCATCCTCTAGGATACCAAAAAACGCACTACTAAACGTGCGATACCGGGATCTTGCGAGACCTGGGCATTTGCAGAGGAAATGAGTTACAGTTTCCCTCTCATCTGCAGCATCGCAGCTGCGACAGTGCGAGTTGTGGGGGATACCCAATCTGGCTGCATGTTTTCCTATTGGCCAATGGCCCGTATTAACCGATATAAGTCTAGCGATATCTTTCCGTGGCCTACTCAGAACCTCAGATGTCCTACTCAAGTCATATGACGGCCATAGCTTCCTTGATATGACACAGGTTTTTATGTTCCGCCAATAGCTAGTTGCAATCGTGAGATAATGAAGGGAAATTTGTCTCTTGACAACTGCCATCGGAGTGAATACGCGCTCCACTTGGGAGTTGTCCAAAACGGCCCCTATTTTGGCCAACTCATCTGCCAGTTCATTTCCCTTTATATTCCTATGTCCCGGCACCCAAATTAGGGTGATTGAGTGCTTCCTTCCAAGGTTGTTCAGCGTCTCCTCGCAACACTTGACAAGTTTGGAGGATATCTCCACAGAGTTCAATGCCTTGATAGCTGCCTGGCTATCTGAGCAGATGGCTATGTTTTGGCTGCCACGAAGATTTCCGAGTGCGTTGCAGGCCTTCGTGATTGCAAGTAGTTCGGCCTGGAATATACTGGCATGGTCAGGGAGACGGTATGATTCAGAGATTTTTAGTGATTCACAGAATATCCCCCCACCTACTCCACATTCCATCTTAGATCCATCTGTGAAAAACGAAATATCGTAATCTCCTACTATTTCACACCCTCTCCATTCACACCTGGTCGGAAATCTTACAGTAAAGTTTTTCCCAAAGCTTAGTGTAGTCACTGCAAAGTCTGTTGCAGCATTGATCCCAGCCAGTGGCAGCTGGTTGAGAATATTAGAGTGGCCATACGGCTTAGAAGTCCAGCAACCGGACTCTTTAAGCCTGACCGCACTACATGCCGCAAGTTGATTGATAAAAATGTCGATAGGTAAGAGGTGCAAGATTACATTCAACGCATCCCTCGGGCATGTTCGCATACCCCCTGTGATACCAAGACATGCCGATCTTTGCACTCTACCCAGTTTTGTTATATTGTACGCCCTACTGAGCGCCGGCACCCAGACTAGTGCCCCATACGTCAGGATTGGGCGTACGATTGCTGTATAAAGCCAAAGTATCACCTTCGGCTTAAGACCCCACCTTCTATTGAGAACTGTCTTACATGCGTAGAAAACTACACAGGCTTTCTTTACGCGCTCTTCAATGTTTAGCTTCCAGTTAAGCTTGGGGTCAAGAATTACTCCCAAATACTTTGAACTGGGCGATAGTGTTAGCTGCTGTCCGTTTAGTTTTGGAAGGGAGAAGAGTGGTATCTTGGTTTTTGTAGTGAACAACATCAGTTTTGTTTTACTTGGGTTTACGCCAAGGCCACAACTTGTGGCCCAGTTACTGATCAACCCAAGGGCTCTTCCCATGATCTGACTGATCACCGAGAGACACATTCCTGATACTAAGATCGCTACATCGTCCGCGTAAGCTACCACTTTTATACCCTCTTCGTCGAGTCTAGTTAAAATTTTATTGATAACTACCAGCCACAATAACGGGGAGATGACACCACCCTGAGGTGTCCCTCTGCAGACGTATTTAGTTAGCTGGCTGTATCCTAAGTCCGCATAAATTACTCTACTCCTGAGTAGAGTCACTATCCATTCACCGAGCCCTGCCTCTACTCCCGAATCCGCCAGGGCTCCGTGGATAGCTTCTATTCGGACATTATTGAAAGCCCCCTCTATGTCAAGGAAAGCGGCTAGCGTATATTGTTTATATTGACGACTGTACTCAATGCTTCGCACTACCTCGTGTAAAGCGGTTTCTGTAGATCTACCCTTAACATATGCGTGTTGCGACCTAGAAAGTATTGAGCTTTCCAAGTTTTGTCGGATGTGGATATCGATAATCCGCTCCAGTGTTTTTAATACGAAGGAGGATAAACTAATGGGTCTGAAGTCCTTCGCGTTTTCATGCCCTCGTTTGCCTACCTTCGGTATGAACACTACTCGCACTCGTCGCCAGGATTTGGGAACATAGTTAAATAAATAAATAAATATAAGTCAGAAGGCTCCTGAAAAGTGATAACAGCACAGGAACTACAAGATCCTGCATTTCCTGTAGCATTATCGGTAGAATGCCATCTGGTCCAGGAGATTTATATGGAGAGAAGCTGTTGATTGCCCAGGAAATCTTCTCCTCCGTAATGACGGAGACAGCAATATCTCTCCAGCGGTAGTCTGCACTATGTAGTGCCGGTCTGGGTACGGACGTGCTTTCGCACCCAGGGAAGTGCGTGTTCAAGAGGATCTCGAGAGATTCTCCAGTGGATTCAGTAAAGGTTCCGTCCTCCTTTTTTATCAGGGACGGGCATGAATGTGCTTTTGACAGAATTTTGCTAATCCTGGCCGAGTCCTTGACGTGATCCAGGGATTGGCAAAATTCGTCTCAGGCTTGGGCTTTTGCTTCCCTAATGGCTTTTTTATAGATGTTCAAACAGTCTTTGTATGGCTGCCAAAACTTGTGTTTATTGCAGATGTTGAGGATGTCCCGAGTAAGCTTCCTAAGCTTGGACAGATCACCGTTCCACCATGGTGGGAGTGTCTTCTTACTTCGCTTAACCGGACATGAACTTTTGAAGGCTGCTTCCATAGCCTTCTCTAACGCTTCAGCTCTCTGTTCCAGCTCCTCCAGGGAACTTATCGAGTTATTTACGGAACCTGGGAATTTGTTTTTAAAGACCTGTCTGAACTTTTTCCAATTTATATTCTTTGGGTTCCTGTAAGGACTCGTAGACTCCCTGGAGACATTTAAATTGAAAAGAATCCAATTATGATCTGAAAAAGATTTCAGATCGGATACTCTCCATTGTTCAATCTTTAATTTATCATTGTCCGACAGTAGTGTGACGTCCAAGACCTCCTCCCACCCAGCGTTATTTTCCGAGCTTGGAAAAACGAAGGTTGGACAGGTTCCCGTATTACACACCGTAAGGTTAGTACTTAGGATAAAATCAAACAGATCCTCACCTCTTTCATTGATCTCAGTGCTTCCCCACAAGGTATGTCTTGCGTTTGCGTCGCACCCTACCAGAAGAGTTGAGTTCTTTGATGTGATGAATGTCGTTAGCAGCTTCAGCTCGTCCGGAGGCGCCGACCTTCCATGGGCCATGTAAGCGGAAGAGATGTACAGCTCTCCCATCCCTTGAACCTCTATTCTAACCACTGTTAGATCCGACGAGCTAAATTGCGGACATAGAAAGGCGTTAATGCATTTTTTTGCTAAGATGCAAGTTCTTGGTTTACCTTGGTCTAAGTTGGTATTGTTGTAGAAGAGAACGTATTGCTTATCCACGAGTCCTTTGATGGATTCATCTCGAACCCAGGGCTCCTGAACAAGTCCTATGTCGATATCTTCCTCCTTTAGGAAGATAAGTAGATTATCCGAGGCAAATTTGGAGTGCTGAAGATTAATTTGCACTATCTTCATCTTGGTTTTCGGCCTCCGTTCCACCAATGCACATTTCTTCCAGTGCCTCATTGGCTCCGTCCACCGGATCCTGTTCCTCCTCGGAATTATACCGGAAAACTTTTATCTTGGCATTCCTTATACCAAGGTGTAACTTAAAGTCAGCCTCCTCGAGAGATGGTAGACACTCATCGTTGATGAGGAGCATATAGGACTGACTTTGACCTTGCGGTTCTTCAGCTTTTAGTATAACCCAATCGTCCATCGGGATATTTAGGTTCTGTAAACGTAGAGCTAGAAGGAGCTTCTGCCCTTCAATCTTCATAATTGGCAACCAGATCCGTGCCTTGGGCCTCTTAGGAATCTCCTTGGTGGCAATCAGTTCAATCTTAGAACCTTCCCAGTTGTCGCTAATCTTAGCGACGCACGAACCAATGAAATCCTTAGAGAACCCGTCCGCGCACGTGATAACTCTGAAGCCTCTTATCATCACCGACGAATCGAAGGAGGGCAGCGGCCCACTTTGGTTGTTGATGATATGTTCCACCGTCATTTCTGAGAACTTCGCTTCGATCTCAATCCATACCTCTGTCGCGATTTTTCCGGAGGTGGAGCGCCTGTCCACCAGCGCGACCTGGAGGTGATCCCTTGCCATAGGAATAGGTACTTTTGAGGAATTTTTGTTTCACGCAAATATCTGAATAGCAAAATATCCCATGGACGAAATAAACTATACAGTTTGCACAGGTATATAATACTTTAGACTTTTACATGGAAAATTATACCCTAGACCCAAATGTATTACGTGGAATTTATATTTTTTTGAGATTTGCGTTTCGCACTACACCTTTTAATAGAGTGTACGTAGAGTGATAAGAATTGGCATTGATGTTACCAATTAAATGTTTTTAGTTTGTATTGAAAATGAGCTTGCTCCGGCAAAGGATACCTCCCTGGCATTTCTGAAAAAAAATGCCTGTAACTTCTCTCGAAATTACGCCAGCAAAATAAAAATTGATTTAGTGCTTTGGCCAAGCCCCTTATGCCGTCCTTATGCGTATCCATGGATTCCTCGTTCTGCCAAACTCCATATAAGAAATGACATCTTGCCCAGCTGGTTATTTTTATACCCTTCGCTTGTAGAGTCAACGAAGGGTATATTAACTTTGTCATGAAGTTTGTAACGCATTGAAGGAAGCATCTCCGATTATACGATATATTTTAATAAGTATACATATATGATCAGCATAACATGGGGAGTCGATTGGGCGATGTCCGTGGGTCCGTCTGTTGCTACGCGTTTTACTCGGCCAATTTAAAAGCTATGAAGCTGAAATTTTGCACAAATGCTGCTTTTTCTGCAGGCAGTTTGTATGTTTGAATCGGTAAAATCGGACCATGGGATCATGGGGCTGCCATACAAACCCAACCCCCCAAATTAGGTCCTTCTGAGGAAAACTTTTTTGTTTTTGCACCGATTTCAACCAAATTCCACACAAATGTATTTCTATTGATGACACACAACATCACACAACATATATGAGAATGGATCAAATCGGACCATGTGGTCATGATGCTGCCATACAAACCCAATCCCCCAAATTTAGCCTCGGTCTCGTTTATATGGAGTTTGACGGAACGAAGAGTCCATGGATTCTCCATGTGTGTGCGGTATTACTCTCCACCAAAATTTACTTCGATCGCGTCAAAACTAAGGGTACCTCCCATCAGCGCCCGCTCTAGCGCTTACGCCGCCCCGGGCAAGTTCACAATTTGCCGCCCCTTCCGTACTATACCAGACTGATATTAATGTTGTTTTTTTTTTTGTAGAAGCTATTCTAGATATTTTTCCCGCTCTTGGTCGTTGTACTGCCGCACACATGCTGTCAATCCATAGATTCTTCGTTCTGTCAAAAATGACCTGCCCAGCTGATTGTCTTGCGGTTTTGTGCGGCATAAAAGTAGGTACTAACATCGTCAGTTCATGTGAAATCCATGCAAATACTGTCAAAATTTTGATAATCGTGAAATCGAATTAGCTTCGAGGTACTCACTTCACATGAAAGTCTGCACACCGGTTTTTGACATTTCGCCAGCGAAAATAATGCAGTTGCACTTTATTTCACAATGAAAAGATGTCATCGACAATCAATCAGAACGCGAGTGAACATTTATCGTACATTCAGTGAATAAAAAGCAAGTCTCCACGGCACCGTTTTCACGGGAGACATAATATGTACGTTTTTCGCTCGGTGAACTTAGTACATACCTTAACAGCGAGTAGCTCTGATACCTTGTAGGTATGTACTGTGTTCACAGAGCGAAAAACTTGCATTTATGTCTACCTACCGTGAAAAATGTGATGTGGAGAGGAGACCTGCCTCTTATTCACAAAATTTAGGATAAAAGTACACTCGTGGCCTAATGGATTGTCAATTACACCTTTTCTAAAATAAAGTGCGACTGCATTGGTTTCGCTGGCGAAATGTCAAAAACCGGTGGAGACTTTTGTGTGAAGTTAGTACAATCGAGCGAATTCGATTTCACGATCATCAAAATTTTGACAGGGAATTAAAGTTGAATTGATGCGAAAAATGAGTAGAAGTATCAAAAATGACTCCAAAATAGATTAGTGATGAAAATGGTGCTTTTTGGATTGAAATTTTTCATTAGTGTGCTCTTACGTGCTGAGTGTTTATGCGATCTCTTGTCTCGTACTCGTTTCATTTGAATTTCTTCGGGAGTTCAATAATTATGGATTGTACGTGCGCTTCTGTGATTCAACAGGCTAATCAAAATTGTTAGATTTCATCTTCCGAAAATCAATGTGCCACATCGCACGCAGCATCCCTTCACTTCAGAAATAATCAGGGATCATGCATGGAGTCTCAATTCGAATCCTTAATTCTTGTGAAAAGAAGAGCAATTTAATTGTAAATTGCCAAATTAGCGCATAGTTCGTCAAAGACATTCATTTTTTAAGCAGAACTTAATTAGCACATTACTGAACGAATTGCCTCTGCTTGTTGGAAGTAAGATATGGGAAACTCTCACTAAAGTTTTTAAATGCAGCACCTCGTATCAATTCAGGGCTCGACTAGTCAACGCATCGCAAGGACTTTGCATCTTTAATTTATAGAACAGTTGTTAATTGAAAAACATATTTAACGCGTTTTCATTTAATTAATGTGCTTCTTCACATAAACAAACATATTCCGCTGTTTCTAAAAAAAATGTAAAATGCTTTTTGTGGGTGTCAATTGGTTCCAATCTTCCAACATTTTATTTCGCCCCCGTTTTATTTTATCTGTTAGTTTCTATGGTTTTCTTGCCACTAAATGAAATGATATTAAATTTTTCCTTTCGCCTTTTTGTACCTTTTTTTATTCAAATGCTAGCCAAAAAACCGCCCCTAAAATTTGGCACCCCGGGCGACCGCTCGGCTTGCCCCTCCCCCTTAGAGCGGGCGCTGCCTCCCATACAAAGTGAACCCGAAATCTGGCAAATTGCATATTTTTTCACTTCTAAAATAGACACCCCCTTTCCCACTTAAAGTGACGCACGATCGAGTGTACATTTTTACAGCATACCTACACAATTTTTTTCTTTTTTCGAATGTTTGGGTCTGGAGCCAATTGCACTATGCTAAGCTGACCAGACGTACAGCATTTTGCTGTACAGTACAGCATTTTGACCAGTCGTACAGCATTGGGAATTGTACAGCAAAATGTACAGCATTCCTCATGTCACACAATGAATAATAAGGCCCGTATTTATGAACATTCCTTAACTCAAGGAGTCAAGGATGCCGAAATTCAATAAATTAAATGTCATTTTCCATACTTTTTAATAGAAATCACTTACAGTAGAACCTCGATTATCCGAGGTGGACGGGGTTGGACCCCCCTCGGATAATCGGTTTCCTCGGATAATCGAAATAAAGAAATAATTTACACATCTGAGGGGAAATAAATGTTCATATAGCGTACATGTATATGTAGATATAAAAGTGGTATTTTGTTAATAATTGTTGTTTTGGGGTATTTGCTCGCATCTGGGCTACGTAATTGCGCCATTTTTTTATAGTTAGAATATCTGAAGAAGTTTCTGAAGGCTGTTCCTCAACATATTTCAGAGCAGTCTCTCGAGCTTCAAATCCTGATTCGTGCATGACCTCTTGATCGTTGTCATTGAATACTCCCCGACAATCTTTTCTAAAATTTCGTCATCCCCGACAATATTTTCTTCGTCACTGTTTAAGACCCAATGTTCGACATTTTCTTTGAACCGGGTATTTGATTCGCAATCTAATACACGTCAATAGGAGCTCCTTCTACGTCTTCATTTTATTTTTCGAGGATTTTATTCCACGATTTTTCAAAGGTTGAACACTGGACTATGGCTTTCCACGCTTCAGCACAACAATAAACCACATTTTTAAAGTTAATATTTTTTAAAAGTTCTTGTATGTTCTCATTCTCACCTTGTACAATAGAAAGTCTCCATAAATATATGGCGATCATTTCCCCATTTGTACACTGAAAAGCATTATTTTAAGCAAAGACTTTTATTGTAACAAGAAGATACACTCGAAAAAATTTTACTCCAATAATAGGAGGAAACTTTTTTTCCTTCTATTATAGTAGTAAATTTACACCATGAAGTTAACGAGAGTAATTTTACGCTTTACGGTGTAAATATTTACTACAAAATTGTTGTAAATCTACAAACAATTTGCACTGGAAAAAATGTAAATTTACACCGGCAAATATGTAAATTTACATCCGGGTTTATAATAATACATATTTACGGCAGCCAGTTCTTCGATCTAAATCGTCCTTGAGATACCCGTTATTCCAACGGCCAAGAGCTGCCACACCCCCTTTGGTTCAAGAGCAAAAAAGCGCTACAACACAACAGTAATATGATGCTCGCACGAACGCACTTCGGACGGAACAGACTAACTTCACACGGAACAAGCCACTTGTCAGATACAGGAAAACGCAATAATGCACAAAAGTATTGTAACACACTCAGTTTTACACAAATGTAGGTGTAACTTTTTACACCAAAATCGTAATATTACAACTTCCAATTGGTAAAAATACACTGAAAACGTAAAGTTACACTGAAATAAAGTAATGACACATCTTCACACCAAATGTGGTGTAAAATTACACCAAAATAGAGTAATATTAAAAAATCTGTGTAATATTACACTATTTTGTGGGTATACTAGAAATTTTGTTGAAAAATAAACGTTTACTGTAATTTTGCGAGAAAAAAGGTATAAAATTCAACGAGTTTTCGATGTAAAATTCAACCTTGTTTTTACAGTGTACATATGTACATCTTTAATCAGGAAAAATTATTCCTTGGCTGTTTTTTTGCTGTTTTTTTTTTTTTAGTGTAGCCGACTCCGAGGTACTTGTGCGGCCACTTGCGAAAGGAAGGTGTGCATATAAACCCGTTGCAATTTTTGTTACATTTTCCGTATATAGGTACATATGCGTTCATATTTAAGTTTTCTCATCAAAATAATATTCATGCGTGCATTGTATTTTAACTTTTACGCTTTTAACTCGGTTAATTCAAAATCAACCAAGGTTAAAGCATCTGTTAATTGAAAGATATCCGATCTTAATTTAACCTCGGTTAATCGAGATCTCGGTTAATCGGTCCTCGGATAATCGGGGTTCTACTGTATATATTCACGAGTCAATGCATCCTTGATTCAAGGAGAAACTCCAGGAGACCTTGAAATTTTCTATAGTCAACCTCACTTGAAGTCAAGCTACCCCCCTTCCTTGAAATATAATATTTCAAGTCTATAGAAAGCTTAAGGTCTCCTTGAGTTTCGCCTTAAATCAAGGATGCATTGAATCCTGAATATAAATGATTTCTATGAAAACGTATAGGAAATGATATTTAATTTATTGAATTTCGGCATAAGGAATGTTCATAAATACGGGCCCAATTCACTACATAATTACCTCTTCGATTAAGCCTTGAACAGTCACGTCTGCCTTTAATGTGTAAAGTTTGAGCCTTGTACCCTGTGTGATCGATATTTAGCGAGATAATTGCACTTTTATGTTTGCAAATCTTTTATTTTCGACAACCGGGAGCCCTTCCCAATCTCTCTGGCATGGGTGTTAGATAAAGTTTTGTCCATCATTTCCTTAGTGTCAATTTAAAACGGCGTTAAGACCCCGGGAACCGGCATGGCATCAACCATGGAGAAAAGCATACTCCGCTCCAGAAATATTGCAACCAGGTTTAGATCAGATTTAAAGCTCTGACCCGTCCATACGTACATTCTGATCTTGTACCTCGCCCTACTCTGCGCTCAGACCTCTCTCTGTCTGTCGCGCATCAGAGAATTTCACAATATTTTTGCGACGTTGACCTCGGACCTGGAACCTGGAAGTATGACTGAGGATTTGCTTGAAAACCAAATTCCACAAGCATGTGTACAGCATTGGGCCTTCGGTAGTCTGGTCACCTTACACTATGCTATTAGTGAATGTATTGAAACATAAGTTTTTATTTCCATGTAGCACTACAGACGATATACGTCATTAATTAAAAATGTTAAAACTGAAAGGGGATTCAGACTATCGACAAGATTTACTAAATCCTAGATTTAGTTAACAGTTGTACCATATTGTACTGCAATTTGAATAATGCAAGTACATTTTGCAATGCATTTTGCATTTAATGGCATACGAGTTAATATAGTAAGCGGGTTTCGTCTCGATTAATTTAGTGGTTTTAGTAAATCCTGTCAGTAGTGTGAATCCTCTCTTACTCGCATATTAATTTAAAAAAAAAAGTTATAAGCTCAGAAAGAAAAAGTAAGTGTTACGCATTTGTTAAAAATTCTAATTTAAAAACTCAAAACCTGGGTACCTTTCTCAATTTATAAATGAAGTCGTTAAATAGAAATAAAAACGAATCGTGGCTTAAAATATAAATACCGGCATAAAAAAAAAACGAGACCGAGGCAAATTTCGGGCGCGGCCGAAATTTGGATTTTTCGGGCATACCTATGACTTATGTTTAATCCTTGCTCTTCCATTCTTCCGTGGAGCTGAAAAAAACAATATTTGAATGAGGTTTTCCTTTAATAATTGGGCATATAAACGAAATTCTCTTAGACAACTTTATTGAGGGGCAGCGGGGGACATGGTCCGTTAGTAAAATTCCATTTGTTTTTACATTTTTTCTTGTTTCGATAAAGATACATTAATGAAAGGTTTGGTGAAATTGGTGATGCAAAAACTGTTTCGTAGAAGAATCAAAATGGAGGGGGGGGGGGGGGGTTCTACGGCAGCCCCATGACCCCATGGATCCTTTCCATTCATTTTTATGTATGTTTTTTTGCATCAATATAAATACATTTGTGTGATGTTTGGTTGAAATTGGTTGACAAATAAAAAAGTTTTTCTTTGAAGAACCTAATTAGGGGAAGGGTAAGGTTTGTATGGAAGTCCCATCCATGGTCCGATTTCATTCATTTTTGCACATATTTTGTGACATCAATAAAAATACATTTTCATGAGGTTTGGTGTAAATTGGTGTCCGTATAAATAAGTTTTTTTTTAGAAAAACCTAATTTGAGGGGTTGGGTTTGTACGGCAGCCCCATGACCCCATGATTGGATTCCATTTATTTTTATATATGTTTTGTGGGATCATTAGAAATACATTTTTATGAGGTTTGGTTGAGACCAGTGCCCAAATAAACAAGTTTTTCTTAGTTTGGGGGTTAGGTTTATATGGCAGCCCCATATGACACCATCGTTCGATTCCATCCATTTTTACATACTTTTTGTGACATTTATAGGGATCCATTTATATGAAGTTGGGTTAAGTTTGGTCCATAAACAAAAAAGTCAGCAACTCAACCTACTGAGCTATAGACGCTTAGAGGTCTTAATGCAAAGATTCCATTGTGTCATTTCCGAAATTGAATAACTCGATATTTCTCCCGAAGGGGGCTCTTCTCCTCCAAGAGACAAAGTTCCGGGTAGTTCCTATAGAGCTGGTAAGTTGCCATGCCAAAAATACTACAGACATGCACCGCAGTTGGTGTAAAGAATGGAACAAAAAGTCAAAATTTCAACAATTAGTTAAAAAAGTTTTTCCTAGAACAACATAACAGGGCTAGGTTTTTATGGCAGCCCCATGACCCAGTGATTCAATTTTGCTGAATAAAACATAGAAATAGCCTGCAACAAATAAGAAGCTCGTTTGCAAAATTTCAGCTTGCTTGCTTCAATATCCGCCGCGTAAAACGCGTCGCAACAGACAGACAGACATCGCCCAATCGACTCCCCAAGTCATGCTGATCATATATGTATACTTTTTATATGGTCGGAGATGCTTCCTTTAATGCGTTACAAACTTCATGAAAAAGTTAATATACCCTTTCACTCTATGAGCGAAGGGTATAAAACAATGCGGTGCAATTTAACCTGATATTTGCTCCATTCAGTGTTGGTGAGGTGTTAAAAAAGCCGCAGGTGCTAAAAAGTTAAAATAAAAAACTTGTACTGAATAGGTGCCAGAAAAACCTGAAAAAATACGGTACTGAACAGGTGCCAGAAAAATATGAAAAAACTGGTACTGGGCAGGTGCTGAAGAACCTGAAAAAAAAAACGGTTACGGATTTGGTGCTAAAGTGATCAGGATCACACTCCCGATGATCCAATGCAATACATACTTACGGAATTCGGTTTTCAGTGGCGTAGAATAGGCGGGGGGGGGGGGGGGGGGGAGTTCAAGTGAATTGATTGCTATGTTCACACATATCATACATGTCGTAACAATATCTACCAAAATGACATCAAAACGGGGATTTCGGCATTAAGGTTTGTGTTCGTAGAGACGACGCACTTAAACTATCGGTTCTTAGCAGTATATTTTCTATACCGATATGTTCCTTTAGGCCATAGTTGATACAATGAATGTCGCCACATTCAAAAAATTTGTAAATAGGGCTCAGAATTGGATGTTAAACTACGATCGCTGAGCGATCATCCCATGAGTCGTCTCTACAAACACAAACCTTTAACCATTTTTACCGTATTTTCATTTAAATACTGTTGTTGTTACTACATTGCCTAGATTTTTCACAATTCCTAGCGTAAACTGACGTACATGAGATTTGCATTTCTTCAGATCTTGTTTTACAGATTGGGTGACTGCCACAGAAACACATCTGGTGGAATTTACTAAGAAAATTTGGCATTTTAGCGAAAATCTATATCTTGTGATACAATAGAGTCTTAATTGAGTGGCATTACGGTACATGGGTACATGCAGAAAAAACTGTTGGATGACATATGTTTTCAAATCAACCAAATGACCTGTTTAAGCAAGAGCAGGACTAACTTGCTCGTTCGGTCTCACGCCTGCCGATCTTTCGGTGCTACTCCACTCACTGAGGCCTATTTTTACCGCATCCATCTCCAACGATGCGGGGACGGTTCTTAGCATTTACGTTTTGTATTGCACACGAAATTCAAATTTTCAGTTCACCCCACAACCTTCCAGTAGCCGAAGAAAAATAACCCAAAAAATGGCTGCAAAAATCAAATATTTATTGATTTTTGCAGGATTTCAATTATTTCAAAAACGGCAAAAGGTACAGAATAAAAATTGTCAGAGGACAAAAAAATTACATAAATTAAAAATTAAAAAAAAAATACATAAAAATACACAAATTTCCTTTGAAGTGCATACTCAATATAATATGTAGAATTTCTTTTAAATGTATAGATACAGAGCCAAATCGCATTCATTAATTTCCGAATTAAACTGTTCTGTGTGCTCACAATAAAACAACCCTTAACATTTAAGCCAACTTTTCTACTTATCTATCTCTACCAACTCCGGCGGAAACTGTCAGGTGAATAATACTGTTGCTCTCTTAGCCGCCACAATACAACATTTAAATCCTTACCACAATGCCAATATCCTCGAACACAGCCGACTTAAAAGGCGGAAAACTCTTGTAAAAGTGAACATTAAGTAGTTGTGTAGACGAAAATCCAAATAACAATCGCTCCCCATTTACACAGAATACTCTTGTTCAGTGTAAAAAAAAAACGTTCGACCCTCTTGAAATGTGGCCCATTCCTCTTAGGCACCGTATACTTAGGTCTTAGTGTCGCGTGGGAAGACGAGCTGAAAAAAGGGGTGATGAAGCTTTAAAAAGATTAAGTAATTATGTGGCCAAAATCGGACGGAAAAATGGTTGGTCACCCTCGCGGCAAGGACAACATTCACTTTGGCAGTGGTGGTAGTGGAATTGTCCTATTACAATTTCAGCTGGTGTCATTTTGTGATCCTTGAACGTAAGTATGCTTTACTTTGAAATGAGAAAATTATTATTTCAATTCTTTTCATTTTCTTCTGACACTCGCGCCCGGCCAGAGTCCACGTTTCTATTGTCGACAACGAAATTACGGTGAAAACTTTTAATTGGGAGCATCGCACGCAAGTCTATATAGGGTAGTTACATAAAAGCAGAACTTTTTGCCGCGCGGGGGATGAAATGCGAGCGGTATCTTTTATTCTTTCCGTCCTTTTGAAAGTGTCTTTGAAAATGAAATTATAATTGAGGTTCGTAGTGATAATTCGATATTTAAAGGTGGGTTTCTCTGTTGGGAATAAGGTTGCGTTGTTTGAATTTATCTGAAGAAGAAGATGCTGCAGCTGGGGCATAATAACGGAAGAATGTAATGTGGAATATTGTTTTATTTTAATTAATGTGCCTATAGCAGGGATCGGGTTTCCTTCTCTCCCAATTAGATGGTACAAAGAGGGAATAAATCATTATTTTACTCGTGTGTACGTTTGCACTCTTCATATGGATTTGATAGTTCTCCTGAAATCATACATTTTTATCCAAATCAAGTCCGATAGCCAAGATGTTTGTTTAATGGAATCTTATAAACACTCATATCTAAATTCGTCCAACAATAGTCAATAACGTACATTCCAAGAATATATCCTGTACACACTATATATGTCCATAGACGTTTGGCCCAAATACCCTTCCAAGATGATTATTTTCGTAATATCATGTACACGAAAGGGTACTGATATACATACATAGTTACGATGTAAGATGCCAAGAAAAGGAGGTAATGGGTAACTATTCCATATACCGTCCTCAAGTCTCCCAGGATGAGTTAAGATTTCTTGATACGTTGTGTTCCTTTCCCTGTTGAATGACGCTAACCAGTCATCAGGGTTGTATTCGTTCTCCGAAGAAAATGCTATAAACCATGAGACGGCCATGAGAGTTTGTTTGACTAATGGCTATTTAATAAGTTCTCAATTATAAACCCAAAGACGAACGAGAGAACGTGAGCATACATAATCGAATCATGTTTTCAGCCGGTAGTAGCCGATATGACGGTATGGTATAGAATGGTTACGGTATAGTTGCGGAAGGAAATCAGTACCAACAACATACATACAAACATTCATATCTACTTTAGAATTTAGTTTAGGCATGTGTATCTATCCCCAATGGTATTTGTTGTTTAATAAAATTCGACGAGGTTTTTGGGCAATACATATACAAGGACACGGGGATCCGAACAATATTTACTCGAACCCTATGTTGTACTTTATACCTCTGCAGTTTCTTGTATAACATTTCCCCGAGATTTACCAATTTTCTTCACGAAATTGTAATCACTTCTGCCGTTTTCTCGTTGCGACCATAAAGGTATGGTTTGATGCCGAAAAGGAAAAGTTTCAAATCCTAACATATGTACACACGTTGGTCGTCATTCCATTACCGAGACACGGGGAATAATGCATATATGAACCCTATCGTATCCGTATCTAATTTCTATTAAGGATAAAACGGATGATGATATGGACACAACACTATCGAGTATGGAACAATGGATGGATAGGTACACACACGACACACACGATAATGTTGGCGAGAGAGAAAATGTTTATGAGATAGGGAGGCGTTAAAAAAGGATACCTACCGATACCAGGACAAAATAGCTATTCATTTGTCGCATTATGTTTTGCTTCATTGGGTCGTTTCTTGTATTAAATGTGTTAAATAAACAAAACGCGATGTAATTGAATCAAAGGATTTTATGGAGTTGCGTGTAGTTAACTGAACACATTCGAAAATAGTGTATAATATTGGAATAAATTCAGAGAGTTAATTTTAAGTTTACAAAGATGAAAATCGCGTATTGTTCTAGGGCGACAAACAGTAAGGGTTCGTTTGGTGGAGTGATTAGTGTAGGCATTTAAGAATAAGAAAGAGATTAGCCGCTTTCCACGGCTTTGAAAAAACACTACTATTAAAGCTTAGGTTAAAAAGAAAGCATTATCACAATTGATATCAGCAAATAAGGAGGGCCAGTCAACTAATTGTATAACTCAGCAGATATAGAATCAACGAACAGTTAAATTATTCTTAGAAGTCACCTTAGGAAGTTCCATGAAAGGGAGGGGGTGATGAGGGTCAGGATCCACACAATTATATGTAGAGGGCGAGTACCGCATAGCCCCATGTGGGGCCATGGTGCGTTAACTCAGCCGTTTTTAGGCAATTTCCAGTCAACGTTACCAGTGGCGTAGATCGGTGAGATTTTTCAACGGTCATCAAAAGTTGAATTTCAGAACAACAATTTCTGTATTTATTTAATTTTTTTTAGCGAATTTTGGTGTAAAATAGGTAGCAATTTTGAGTGAATCCACAGTATTCCAAATTTTCGCTATACTGTGATTGGAGTATCAGAGCTTTATATTAGGTTAGATCAGTGGTTCACAAACTTTTCTGAGTCACGGAACACCTAGCATCGCAGCTTTTCAGGCCGGAACACCTCAAAACAGGGAATAAAATAAATCATATGTAGTTATATGTCCAGAAAAGGGAAATTGTGAAGACGAGAACTCGTTGGGAATGTCCAGTATACACTGCTTGTCATCAAGTTAGCACCCCTTCGGATGAGTAGTTTCGGCTGAATTTCAGCCAAATTAAAAGAGTTAGGATTCCAAAATTATTATTGTTGTTAGCCGATCCAATTCTCAGTTAATTGAATGAAAAAGTATTATTACTCGATTCTTTAATATTGTCTCATAATTGTTTTTCTGAAAAGAACACTCAAAATAGCAATTAAAAGTTTGTCATCAGGTTAGCGCATGTGACTTTTTCCATTTTTAATGAGATTTTAGGCCATGAACTTATTTATAAATTTACAGCATTAGATAATCAATGGATACACTTTTCAATAAATTTAAACATAATTGGAATTTCCCTTACCTATTTAGATTGACCTCATAAATATGATTGGCGAGTGACAATATGGCGCTATTCGTTATTCCATCTCAGGTGTCCTCGTACCTAAAGTAATGATAAGAAATGTATGACCGAAGGGGGGAATTGATCCCCCCCTTATCTACGCCAATGAACGTTACATTGCATATCATATCGGAGTGTATAATGTTGCAAGCACTATACAGGGTATCCCGCATTAGGTGGTCAATACTGTAAGGGTTGATAGCACAACTTGTTTCAGCAAGAAAATTACCAATACAATCGGATTTTTTGTTACCGTTACTTTGTTATCGCTCTTTTTGTGAATGTCATCGAAAATCGTTACTTGACATGCAAAAACAAGAAAAATCTGAAAAGAAAGTTTCATAAACACTGTGGGGAGAATTAAAGGGAACGTAACGCATGCAACTAAAGATTTGTTTGCAGGGGAGGCCTTAACTGCTATAAGTACGCATTCAACAGGATGAGAGGGCAAGAAATTAGCACAGGGCTAGATACAGAAGAAACTTTTAGTTGTAATCATCAGGCGCCGAACGGATGCTAAAAAAACTAAAAAAAGGGCAGGTACTGAATAGGCGCAAAATACGCGGTACTGAACAGGTGCTAAAAACTCGGCACTAAACCGGTGCCCAAACAACTGAAAACCAGATCAAGGCTAATTTCGGGCGCCGAAATTGGGATACCCTTCGCTCTCCTCGGGCTAAAAGTTTTTTCGGGCGTACCTAAGACTTGTATTTAATCCCCCGCCCCATTATTTTCCTTCCGTCTTCACAAAAGTTCCCTTGCGTCGACAAAACAATATTTGTGCGGGGTTTGGTTGGAATAAGTGAGAAAAAAAATATTTACTCATAGAAAATGTTATTGGGGGATGCGAGACCATTTTTCGGTCCTCCCAATTATGAAATCGAAATCCTGGTACACAGGAACACGAAGTTCCACGTGTATAAAACAATCATCCGACCTATGCTATGGCTGCGAAGCATGGACGCTAACCCAAAACTCTGAACACCTTTTGGACACATTCGAGCGAAACGTTCTCCGAAGAACCTTCGGGGCCGTTCGTGAACGAGGTGAACCATGAGTTGTATCGGCTGTATGATGAGTTACATGTGTCGAAAATTGTGAAATTGCAGCGACTGCAATGAGCGGGACATGTACAAAGGATGAACGACGATCGCATGGTTTTGTGAAATTGGTGGAAAAAATGTTCCTTAGAAGAACCAAAATGAAATTGGTGCACAAATAAAAAGGTTTTTCTTAGAAGAACCTAATTTGGGGGGTAAGGTTTGTATGGCAGCCCCATGACCCCATGGTCCGATTTGATCAATTCTTACATATATGTATTTTGTGTCACCAATATAAACACATTTGTGTTAAATTTGGTTGAAATTGCTGCACAAATAAAAAACTTTTCTTTAGAAGAACCTAATTTGGGGAGTTGGGTGTGTATGGCAGCCCCATGACCCCATTTTACCGATTCAATCATACAAACTGCCTGCAGCAAAAAGAAGCATTTGTACAAAATTTCAGCTTCATAGCTTTTATGTTGGCCGAGTAAAACGCGTCGCAACAGACAGACAGACGGAAAGAGGTGAAATTAAGATTTTTGGCAAATATCTTGTTAACTATAATATTTACAGCAATATGTTCTGAGAATAATTTAAACTGCATGTTGTTTTGAAAAATGTTAATAGGGGAAATATGGGTATGCTTTGTCGGAGCAGCCTAAGTCTCCGTGTGGGCCAGCTATATATTGATAGGAATAGTTATTCCAATGACCATGGCTCCAACTAAAGTACTTCAGGAGCTACAGAGACAGAGAAATGTAACTATCAAAAAAATCTGAATTACATCGGATGTTTTTAGGTCTAGTATATAATCTGCCAAGAGAAGGTATACGGTATTATATATCATTAGAAATGGAAATTTGTGTAGTTTGAATTGTTCTCAAAACATTTTCCTGTAAATATTACAGTTAACAATGATATTTACGAAAAATCATAGTTTCACCCCTTTGCCACCCCCTCCCTCCTAAATGTGACGCGCAAAAGAGTGTAACTTTTTACTGCGTAATGCGGTCAGACCATAGAACAATTTGGCATCAAAAGTCAGCTCTTTTTTGGATGTTTGGCTCTCATCATTTTTTCAACTAAAATCACTATACTAATAGTAAAATATAAATTTTAAATATTTTTAAACCAATTTACGTAGTGGAGTCATATTGACCCAGTTGGCTTGAATTTTAGGGTGTGCCACGAAGGGTTAAAGGCAATGTACTGGTGTTAGGAACAGCTTTAATCTACACTGGAAAAATAGTTTGCTAAAAACAAGAAAAAAAAATACATCAAAAAATAGCCAAGGAATAATTTTTTCCGATTTAAGATGTATTTGCTTGTTCCAAGAAAGGGCTTTGCTTAACCTTCAAGCGGGCGTGCGGGCGGTAATTTACCGCCTTGATCATATAAAGACGCAAGGCTTTCCTCCCAGTGGCCGGATCGAGGTGGGAGAAGTGTTTATTCTTAAATCCTACTGTTATACATATGATACAATAAAATGTAACTTTTTGCTTCCATACCTTTCCAGCGGTCATCAAACGATCGGAGATGGTATATTTTGGTATATAGTTGTGTTCAAAATATGTGTGCTCTGTGTAATATCACTGAAGTGACGTGCTTCGCTAAAACTGCAGAACTTGTTTTATTGCTAACCAGATAATACTTTTTATGACGATAACTTATTTGGGACATGCTCTTCTTTCAATTTACCATAATTATGACAATTTTACGGTTGAGCGCAATTGGAGGGGAAAAGACGAGGGCGCTAAATTACTGCCGCGCGCCCGGTTATGTCACAAAATGGTGCGCGCCCGCTTGAAGGTTAAAATAATGCTTATTTATTTATTTTAAGCAAAGACTTTTCTTGAAACATGAAAATACATCTTAAATGAGGAAAAATTATTCCTTGACTGTTTTTTATTGTACTTTTTTTATTGTACTTTTTTTTGTGGTACTTTTTTTCTTGTTTTTAGCAAATGATTTTTCAGTGTAGATTCAGCATTCACCGTCGTCGTGATTTTGAAAGAATCCAATCCCAGAATAGGTGTAGTATTGCTTGTGATAATCCAAAACTTTTCTACTGATATTTTATTTCGTACAATACATTTTATTTCACATGCTCCTAATGTGTGAATTTTAGACCCATTATAAGCTTCTAATTGCGAATTTTTATCAAAAATTTTCAAATTAAGAAAAATGGAATTAAATTGACTTGCGCGCCCGTGTCAAGCTTCAATTTCAGAATTTTTGAAGAGAATTTCACATTTTCGTAACACGCTCTACGACTATTTTCGTTATGTTCGACTAAATCTATTACAAAGGAATCGTCGTTGCACTCACGGTTTGAATTTTCGACAACTTGGTTTATTTTTCCGTTTCTGCACGCAATCGCGAAATGATTCATCTTTTTGCACTGTAGGCACCTTTTTCCGAATGCTGGGCATTGTTTTATTGGATGAATACCTACGCTTACATCTGTTACACTCAACTTTGCCTAGATTTTGTGCTTTCCCGAAATTGTATGGTTTCCTAAAATTATAATTATTTATATTTGATTGTTTTGGTGTATTTGATTGTTTTTGTTTATTATGATAATTATTACATAACTTATTTCTGGTCTGTATGTTGTCCACAACTTCTGTATCTATGGACTTCCTGTTGATTTCGATGACTTGCTTCGCCGCCGTCGTCTGCGCCACTTTAGCCATTTCGATTGTTTTCGCCAAATCCAGATTCTCCATCTCCAAGAATTTCTGTTGAAGCCGTTTGTTCTGTATACCGATTACTATCCGATCTCTCAACATCCTGTCAACCAAAAGTACATTTTTGGGCCATCTGCTTTATATCCATCAGGAACAAATCAAATGGTTCTCCGGATTTTTGCATCCGCGAGTGAAATTTGTAACTTTCGAATACTTCACTTGTTCTTTCTTGGCAAAAATTTGCAAACGCCTCCGTAACCTTGTCATATTTGCTTCTATCTGCTTCTATAATGCTAATGACAGAGTAGAATTTTTCAGTCGCATCCTTCCCAGCAGCGTTTAAGAAAACTGCAACGCGCACTTCCTGTGGCTTCGATGCTAGCTCAATTGCTGTTGCGAAAATTTGGAAATTCCTCCAAAACACTTTCCCAGTCTCTGCGAGATTCCCTGTTTCAAGGTTCAGCTCGTCAAGTTTTTTTCACAAAATCCATATTTGTGTTAATATATTTAATTTTAGGGGGTCTTCCGCGTGGTCGCTTTACGTCGGTCTTAATTTGCCGTTTCACCACTCCCATGGGGTTACAACTTTATCGTGACTTTTCACTATAATCCGTGAACTTTCCACTCCGAATTGCACTTTTCGCAAACATGTGAATATTGTTTTTAACTTTTGTGTTCCGGAACTATTTTATTATTATTAACATTTTATGACGAGACCCCGGCTGCGCCATGTATTAGTCTTGAGTGTAACTGTACAACTGTTCTTTATTAGATATCGGTACATGACATTTGACAGATATTATTAAGGGGCGATTCAGACTATAGACAAGATTTACTAAATCCTAGATATAGTTGTCAGTTGTACCATATTGTATACTGCAATTTGAATAATGCAAGTACATTCTACGATGCATTTCGAATTTAATGACGTACGATTTAATCTAGTAGGCGGGTTTTGACTCGATTAATTTAGTGGTTTTAGTGAGTCCTTTCAGAAATGTGAATCCCCTCTAAGAGTGTGTTCTAATTTAAAACATCTGATCATCTTATACAATTAAAATCATTATGTTTTCTAATTCTAAACTTATACATTAACTTCATATAATACAGATGCCTGTTCAATCTCGTGGTGCATTATAAAAGGATGAGGTGGGTCTATTTGTTATAAAGACGATTGCCTAGTCAAAGTCTCTGCCTATTTTTGTTGACTCGGTGTCGCTTGTCTGGAAAGTTTCCTGGAGGACACAAATCAATTTTCTTATTTTTTTTATGTTTGCATTTACAATAGTTTTTAGAGTTTATCAGGTAATCAAATCAGAGAAATAAGTTCGTTTGCGAGGATGCCGCCCTCTTTAACTACAACCTCCAAATTCCCACCTGCAAATATTCTACCTTTGTGAAGTATATGTGGCATTTCGGGCAAAGCGACATAAGAGGCAAAACATCTCTTGATTACCGTAACTCCTAGTGGAGCATGGTGCGTTGATGGCTACCGTGTGTAGTCATCATCATCAACGTTACCAAGACAACTGAATTCGGAGTGTGATATGGTTGTCAGCCATACCACTTCCTAGTCGCATTGTTTGTTAGTTTATTATTCTACGATAAGAATATTTCTTATCATCTTCTTCTGAATAATAAACTTGCGACGAGTCGTGCCGAGTTTTGAAACTCGTTTCTCTATGAGTGTCTATTTCACAGAGTGGCGACCGAACGATCACGGCCACAGAGCACGACAAGAGGCAAAACATACAATATTAATTTTGTCGTGAAGTTTTCATTGGGTTTGCTCAGTTCTGAATTGGATTTTTACTACACTATGAAATTTAATAAAAAGTTGCATTGCAATTGACTACCTACGGTTTCCATATTCCATTTCTCTTTGCCTGTTTCTCTCCAACATAGAACATAAATCAACCAGCCTATCCTATACAATACCATATTATACCACCTAGTCCAATAAAGTCCATGTGTGTGATTCGATTACAAAAATAACACTTTTATTAGGTGTAGTTGTCTGCATTAGATTAGGAATTGGTTAGTAATAAAACATCCGGACAACGGACATTGGAGATTTATAGTTGCATGTTCTCCCCACGCAGTGGCCAGAAATTCAATCAAAATCACAGTTTGTCTGTGTATCCTGCCGGACTATTATATTTATAGTGAACTCCAGCCGACGAAAAAAAGAATTTATTACCCGAGTGGATAGGACTGATAATGGAAAATGTTGCAATTTTTCGGCAGCTCTTTTCACCATATATAAACATCTTCACGTGATATGGGGAGCGGCGTTGGTACAATAGGATTTACTATGGAACGAACTGGAAAGGAAGTTATTACACTTTTCCTCAAAAAGAATTTTTCCTATCTTACATATACCTAAATGAAACAATTTTATTTTTATTTCACTTTTCCAAAAAAAAATTCTTTGCAGCTTCACGGCATTCGCGTCGTCACCTCTCTAGGTGCTCAACCACACCAGAGCGCGTTTTATCCGTCCATATCTTCCTTGTTCGTCTGTTAGTTTTCCGGTAATTGGTTTAGATGGTGTCTCAGATGCAGAACTTATATCCTTTTAAGAAATCGTTTTTATAGCGACCGGCAAGTAGGAAATGAATAGCACAAAGACCGAACTTCAATATGAAATGCCAGAACTAAGCAAGGGGATGAAAGTTTGTAGCCGGAGTATACGCGTATATCATAAAAGGCATTCAGTCGTAACAGATGTCCAGAATCCACCTTTAATGACCCAAGTATCAGACCTTAATAGGTGCTTCGTTTCAAATTTCTTTTCATTAAAACTTCCTTTTTTGTTTCTGCATGCGGACTTGAGGTGGAGTCTTTTTCACGCGCAAGGATATGAATCCGCCACGAAAAGCCATTAGTCGCGCTCAATAGAAAACGTTGATGCGGTTGTGTATACATATTATGTCGGTGTGTCCGGTAGTAAATTGAAAGTTTTTTTTTCGTTTTTGGTTTTAATTTGACTTTTTTGGTTTTTGTTTCAGCCATGCTAAAATACTCGTTGTAACTTTGGATTGAAATGGAGAAGTTTGTCTTAAATGACCAGGGAGAAAGTGTAACTAATAGGACCAAAAATGATTTTATTCTGATCTAAGATCTATGTCTATCTCTCTTTATATTTGTATGTGCATGCGAAAGTCCTGACAGATTAAACAAAAACTAATCCGTTCATTTCACTCCAATAAAAAAAAGAATCAGTCGACTTCTAAGTATTTCCAAGCCAATTAATACGCATTCTTGAGTAAATTCTTATCGAAATTCAATCCTACATTGCAAATCCCTATCATAATCAAATTACCTTGGGGTGTACACTCGACAAAAGAATTTCGTGTGCCATTTTTCGCAATATTGCTGCCATTATCAGACTATAATCCACCCTCGACAAAAAAAAATATATATTGGTAATAAAAAAGTCAGAAGATTTTCGAGATTTCATTGAAATTTTCAAATTCTTTTCCACATATTCGCATAAATATAAATCAACAATGGATTTCTTCAATGATGATTCAATGAACAGCATATAAAACCAACGCACCCTTCCTTTCAAATATGAGCGAGCACATATGAGCGAACACACAAACGGCGGAGATCGGATGAACATTCATATGAATCCGCGCGCACTTATTCACATTTCAGGATAAATCCACCAGGTTTTCGCCGGAGACCATTTAAAAAAAAAATGGAACGACCATATATGAAGGATGCGAATATGGAAAACCCATATATGACAGTACGCAGTCATAACCGTCATAAGATAAGAGGTTTTTTCGATGGTTTTGGTTCTATATATTTTTTAAAATGACTCCCCATTTTAAAGGAATCGATGACATTCATTGTCAATAAGAGGCTATGATAAGTTGGCCATATCCCAAAATAAATTGCCCACGAACCATATTTATATCTTTGCTTGTAACCATTTCAGATAAAAACACATACGTTAGGCACGATATGTGTGACCTTTTTTCGGTGATTTTGCGGGGTTTTATATGTTTTTCAAATGTTGAAGTGGGTGAGGGTGGTGAACAAATGTAGGGTGTTTTTTGGATATATGGGGATGATCTGTTTTAAAAATGGGTGTATTTGTGGGAAAATTTGATAAAGTAGTGAAAATAATACGCGATTATGTCTTTTTAATGTTGAATATTACGCACTTCTCATTCAATATTGAATTTTGCATTTGAAATTTGCAACAAATATTTTTTCAGATGTTTTTTTTTTTTTTAAAGAGAAGACGAATTTTGTATTTGAATGAATGAAATGAAAATGCCCATTCTAAACTTAAAAGTTCTTTGTCATTGATTATGTTTAACTAAACACTCTAATCATGTCTTGCGTGAAAGAATGAATGATGTATCACTCGTGACAAATGAGAAATGCATACCGCGAAATAAATCAATAATGGTTCTCATGCCAAATTTTTGATTAAATTTAAATAATTACAAGACAAAGGCTTATCATCATGTCAACAACCCAAAAACGTATAGAAAGTCTGAATTGCATTTTAATCGTATAGTAAGTAGCAAGTGTGCAAACCATCTCCAAGAATAATCAGGGCCGGCTTCAGGTGAAATGAAATTTTAGTCTATTTTTTTTATTAATTGAATGGAATTTCTCCATTCTTCTGTTTGTTTTTTTTTTTTAAATCGGACTCAACTGCAGCTTTTATTTTCTAATTAGTAGCTCCTGAAAGCTTGGTCGTCACTTTCATGTCTATAGCTTTTATTCGTAATTACAACCTGCAAAGGCGTACTTTTTTATGAATAAGCAAGTTTAAATCAATGGCCATGTACTCATTTCTTCAACTGTCATTAATTGCGTTGATTGTTCATGATTCGTCTTTAGGTAGGCCACGGCTTAGAATAAGAGAGACTGGAAATTATTAGGGTTTTTTAGAAAATTTTTTTCAAAAAACCCTTATGAAATCGATTTTGTCCGTCCGTCCGTCCGTCCGTCTGTCCGTCTGTCCGTCTGTCCGTCTGTCCGTCTGTCCGTCTGTCCGTCTGTTCACTAAATAACTCGTGAACGGCTCAACCGATTGTCATGAAATTTGGTAGGAATGTGTAGAATGGTTACAGTCTTTGGCACATATACCTTAGAAGTTGGTAGGAAGAAAACAACAGGGTGTCCCGAACGTTTGAAAAAAGTCGACTTTTTTAGTTTTTATCGGAGATTGACGTATGGGTATTTAAATCAAAAATCTAAACGAGTACACCTCATATCAGTTAAAATTTTACAGTTTCGAGTAACGG
Organism: Microchrysa polita; assembly: GCA_949715475.1. Lineage (NCBI taxonomy): Eukaryota > Metazoa > Arthropoda > Insecta > Diptera > Stratiomyidae > Microchrysa > Microchrysa polita. The sequence goes on from OX454415.1 coordinate 18,189,873, forward strand.
TAAAAAAGTTATTGGCGTTTAAAGTTAAACTTCTTTTTCGAGCTCCGTTTTTCTAAACCGTTATAGGGATCGATATGAAACTTTGCACAAAGATTGGCCAGTGGGGCCTTATATACGTTAAATATTAAGACCGTTGACTTTTGCTAAGGAAAAGTAAATAACAGTAAATTTGTAAAATTTCAATTTGTTCGTGTGTAACCCCTCTTAGGTTTCCAAATATGAAAATTCTGCTAAGGGTTTTTAGAAAATTACATATAGAATATGTCTACGAATTTTCATTCGAATAACTGTATCCAAACCGGAAATATAGCCAAAAAAGTATTTAGTAAGCGTCTTTCACAATGCATGCCTCTTAAGCATTTCTTCAATGCATATCTTTTAACTTGATGAAACAATGAACATGAAATTTGGTGGAAATGCATAGAATCGTAATAGTGTTTGCCACAAATATTTTTGAAGTTAGTAGGACCAAGTTAACAGGGTGTCCCTGAATAGCTGCAAAAGTATACTTGTTCAATACTCATAGGAAAGCTTGCGTGGGCTCTTATGTTAGGGGACACAATGGAATCATTTCATATAAGTTGCTTTTCCTTTATTAAAAAAAAACAGTAACAGTAGATTTACAGCTAAAAATTCAGTTTATATATAAAGCCAAGCCATCCTTACGTTTGCCTGATTTTCTTTTTGCTCAAAGGCCACCAGAAATCTTAAATCGAAAAGTACCTGTAGATTTGCCTTGGAATACTTTTATACAAACTGGATAAATAGTAAATCTATTTTTGGATTGGTCTAATTAAAGGTGGAACAGAATGAAAGGCGCTAGCCTTTCATTCTGGAACGCGTTTATTTAGACCAATCCAAAAATAGATTTACAGGAAGCATTTCATTAATGTTGTGCACAATACTTATTTATTGCTTATAAAATATATGTACAAAAAATATTCACTATGCATTAAAATTCTAAAAAACCCTCGTATTGCGGGCGCAGCCCTCTGTACGCCGGTATTTTTTTCATTAATGCGGACATGAAAAAGCGAGGTGTTTTGTGTAAGCAGGTGTAGGTCTTGCAATACTAGTGTTAATTTTTCAATTGTGAAATCAAATAATAAAAAACTTTGCCAGTTTTATAATCGTTAAAAAATTAAAACAGGCAATCTCACTTCGCAGAAACATAAGGAACCACCCATTTTAGCTCTCAAACATTCATAATGTTGAATGGGAAGACGATAGCAAACCTCACCTAAATAGGTAGCGATTTTCCATTCTTCCTTTTCGATGTTAGCATTTTACATATTGGTAATCATTTTCAAGAGTACACTGTTATCTTCAATTGTTGAATTGACGAAAAAGACGAAAATTTGGGAAACTTCATTAGCCCATTTTGTAGTTTTTAAATTTTTTTTTAATTGAAAAATGTTTGAAGCTAAGTTTTCAAACTTAATTTAGTCGATGCAAAAGAGCCGACAAAACAAACACGAAGAATGTTGTTTTTGGCTTCATTAGCCTTTCGGAAAGGTTGTTTTTCTATTAAAAATAAAAACTATCAAAAATAAAAAAAATTTGTAACTTTACGAATGTTTAAATGTTGCTGATTTGAAAACGAAACGCATAATATAACCTGTGAGTAAGTTAGCCACGAACCAACCAGTTTTTAACAATGATCGAATTGATTAGATGATGCACTAAATGTCTTGAAGACGATCACATAAATTATTAGGCATCACAAATTATTTTTTTAAGAATGTGTAATCAGAGGAGTTTAAAAAAAAATGCATACTAAGGATATGGCTCTAAAAATGTATGCAATTCTTCCAATGTTCACAGATACATACTTGGTTGGTTGTGTACTATTGCCTGCATTAATATTCTGACATCATACCCAATTCAGCCGTCAAAAATAAACCTAAAATTTCTTAAAATTACATTAAAAGTACTGGTTTCGGCACCCCTAAACCTAAATTTTCAAAAGTATAGTAGTAGTAGTATAAAGTTCAATGGTATTGTCGGAATCATTAAGCTCGGAACAGCTGCGTCGCGATTTAGCGGCTAACTTGAAGGAGGATTGTGATTACGATACCTGTCACTAGGGGACACATTTTTTGGGTTGGAGTATAAGATTTGGCTGAGAGAAGATGTTTATGGTAAAAGGTGCGACTAAAAGCACTAATGGGAAGCCTAAGTGTCTTTGTGTGTTTACAATAAATGTGGTGTAAAGTCTTGATTTATGTGTTGCTGTTGGGCCTGTTCTGGTATATAATTATGTAATTTTAACTCGTGTCAGTGGCGCAACCACAGGAGGGGCTAAGGGGGCTAAAGCCCCTCACACTCATAGAAATTATGAAAGCAAAAACTCCAAAATTAAATATGAGGCCAGACATTTCGTTAAAGGTTTTATAAAAAATTTTGTTCTTGGCTCTTCACCATAGTGTCGATGGTCTGTGCCCATTGCAGCATCATTACCAGAATCTCTCCATGAACAAACAAACGCACTGGCTTGAGGTGATTTAAAAAAATTATCGCCGCCTGCTTCTTTAATTATTTTCACCGGAGAAAAATACCGACGTACGTACTGCGCTCGCGAGTTATTTAGTGAACAAATTTATAAATGTCCGAAACACCCTGTTACCTTTGCCCTACCAACTTTTAAGTATTTCGTGCCAAAGGCTGTTACGATTCTACACATTCCTACCAAATTTCATGACGATCGGTTGAGCCGTTCGCGAGTTATTTAGTGAACAGACGGACGGACAGACGGACGGACGGACAGACTGACAGACGGGCGGACAAAATCGATTTCATAAGGGTTTCTTCGAATCAAGAAAAAAGAACTGAAATGGCTTCGCTGAACCCGTTGCCCACACAAAGCTTTCTTATGAGTTTTGAAAAAGTAGACTTTTGATGCTATTCAGGGACACTCTGTTAATTTGGTATGTACTACAAACTTCATAAGTGTTTGCGACAAACACTATTACCATTTCTACACTAGCCGGCATTTGTATTTTGACAACTTATACTCTCAAGCCCCGACACTGGTTTTGTCGAACTGAAGCGAATAACGGTAAATTTCTTTTATCGAAATTAAAGCACATATCGACAGCAATAAATATGCTCAATATTTTTCCTGTCCAATTTTGGACTCTCATGCTATAGAAAAGAGAAAAGATGGAGGCATATTTCATAAGTATTTGGACAACATTTAACTCTTTGATTGCAGCCATTTTTGTCGCAAGAATTGATGCACAAAACATATTCTTACTAATTTTTGAGTTCCCCATTATCACCAGTTTTTCCCGAATATCACCAGTGGCTCGAAACATAATCAAACATTAGAATTTAGAAGATTGGTTTTAGCATCGATAGAGGCAAGCCTTAGTCCTGACTTACACATTGAATACGCTACTATTGAATTTTATTTCATACGGTAAACTGTTTATTATCAAATACAAAAATGGTATAAAATAAAACAAAGACAGATCTTAGCGCTGTTCGGAAGAAAGCGAATGCCAACCGCGAGTGATTAGTGAGCCACGCTGAAGAACTCTAAGAAAGAAGTGAAATTTCAACCAAATTGTGGTGCCGAAAAATCGAATATGACTTCCGACGATTCAACGACGACCAAAACAGGCTTGGGCCATAGAAACAGCGATTTGAACTTAAGCAGCCTAGGCCATTGTAAGCAATATATCCCTGCATCATGAGAGAGCCTCCACTGTGGTTTTCATTTTGATAACCAGGTATGCGTTGTTCTACATAAACCGGACATTTTCTTTAAATATTGATTTTTTTCCAAAATATAATAAAATAACGAATATTAGCTGAAAAAAAAAACTTTTTTCGAAAGTTGCAGTGAATTGAACTTTTTCCTTAGTAAAAGGGGCTTTGGTTTTTAATCTTTCTTGCGTTTCACTTTATCTGCATATGTCTGCAATTTGCTTTTCACAGTTCTAGGCCGAAGGTGGTCGTTATCATCTGTGCCTCCGATGGCACATTCTTCCTTTCCATAATATCCTTTGGCTCAATTAGAACATTTTCCATAAATATTTGGAAGATTTTTCGGTAATTATTCGATATTCACATCCGCTTTCTATGATGCATTTTTTTAGTTTTCTATTTTTTCTCTTATTCACTTTTGGTGTTTAATAATGAACACTGCGCCGTATGAAATTAAATTCAACTGCAGCGTCTTCAACCTTTAAACCCGGGTTGAAGTTTGCCTCTACGGAGGCTTAAAACAAACTTCGAATTTTCTCCAATGTTTCAAGCCACTGGACATATTTTCTGCTTTGAATTCAAAATTTAAGCACAAAACATTAATAAAAATATGTTTTGTCAATTTTTTCCAGAGAAATTGGTGTACACTCAAAGATTAAAATATCGTCAAAATTTATGCCGCACCAGAGTTACGCACCTATCAGTTCTCTTCTTCATAGCAAGAGAGTGCGAAAACGGACAGGAAAAATATTGGGCATACGATTGCTAAGCGCACATATGTGCTAACTGCAAAAAACAAAATTTTACAGGATAGCAAAAACAAAAAACGCCCTTTTTTAATTGTCAATTCACTGGATGAAACTGCCATTATGGGCTATAAAAATATTTTGAATGATTCTGGGGACTCTTCTGCATTATCTTGTATAATAATAGATAGAAATTTTTTATTTTTAATATTGTTTTTGGTCAAATTCCAATTAAGTGTTCACTTACCACATTTGGCACTAAAACAGTTTTCTACTTATCACTAATTGATTATAGCCGTAAATATATCAAAAGATGAAAAAAACCAATTAATATGGATGCTATATTTATTAAATTAAATTTTGAGAATAAGAAAAGACAAAAATTAAACGAAAATTACAAATAAACAACACTATTACAAAGAAACAACATTCTCTTAAGCGTTTCTTGAGGTAGTAGGCAAATTATCAATAAATGGTTTGTAATCCTGGGGATTACACCTTTCGACAACAAGAACAGCAGATCTTTTTTTTATACCCTTCGCTCATAGAGTGAAAGGGTATATTAACTTTGTCATGAAGTTTGTAACGCATTGAAGGAAGCATCTCTGACCATATAAAAAGTAGACTTATATGATTAGCATGACTTGGGGACTCAATTGGGCGATGTCTCATGGGGCTGCCATACAAAACCCCCTTCTAAGTAACATTTTGTACACCAATTTCACAAAACCTTGAATTAATGTGTCTTTATCAAAGCAACAAAACAAATGGAATCGTACTACGGAGCCATGCTCTCGCATCCCCCAATAAAATTTTATGAGTAAATATTTTTTCTTGCCCACTTATTCCAACTAAACCCCATACAAATATTGTTTTGTCGACGCAACGGAATTTTTGTGAAGCCGGAAGGAAAGTAATGGGAGGGAGGAATTAAATACCAGTCATCTTACGCCGGAAAAAACTTTTAACCCGAGAAGAGCGTATCAAAATTTGGGCCGCAGTCTAAATTTGTCTCGGTCTCGTTTTTCCTTAAAAATAGGGATTTCTCTGCAATTTTTCTTATCCATTGCACCGTACTACATCCTCTCTTGCCTCGATTTATTTCTATTTTCATAAAATTTTCTGCCATCAAATCATACTTGTATTGAATGATATCTGGCTCTCCCTTTTCAAATCTAAGCCAATTGATTTTTAGCCATTTGACTTTTTCATTTTGTGTATTAAAATGAAGCATTTTTTAACACTTCATTTTTCAGAGAGGTGAAGTCATAAAAATCATTAAAATTGAGGCATTTTTTAAAGGGATATGGTTTGGGATTTGTTCTTGTAGAACCGATCATGCTGTACAGCAAATAGTACGAAATTGCAATCATTTTTCATTTTAAGTAAATAAAAATTGTGGCGCTTAATTCTATTTTATTCTTTGCCACTGTATATCTATTTTTCTGGAAAGAAGCCCATAGGTAATATACTGAACAGCCACCACGAATAACCGGCTGAATAAGCGAAACAGCAAACGAAAACGAAGCTTCCTTCCATCGGCACGTGCACTTGCCACATGTGTGCACACACATTTACTATTCTGTAAAGAGCGCAGATAGTGTAAGTGCACTTAGTACATGCGGCACTCACAAAATTTATTTCTATGCACTTAACACGGAAGTGCATTCACGTTTGTGGCGTTTTTAATGGACAATCGCTTAAAAAGTTTGTGCAGAATTATGACTATAAGGTTGATGAATTAAAAAATGAAATAAACTCATTTTCATGAAAATTGCAGTTAACACATATGCGCGCTTAGGCATCGAATATTTATTACTATTGATATGTACTTTGATTTCCATATAAGAAATTTACCGTTATTCGCTCTAGTTAAACAAAATCAGTATCTGATAGTACCAGATGTCAAAATACATATGCCGACTAGTGTATGCATTCCCATCAAGTTTCATGTTCATTGTTTGGTCCAGTCACAAGATACGAAACGCCTTTGTTAAATATTTGATTCGCTATATTTCCGGTTAGGATAAAGTTATCCGAATGAACATTTTGAGGCATATTTCTTATGTAATTTTCTAAAAACCCTCATCATAATATTCAAATTTTGCAGACCTAACAGGGGCTACACACGCACGAATACAAAATTTTGCAAATTTACTGCTACTTACTTTTTCATAACAAATGTCAACAGTCTTGGTATATTTAACATATATAAGCTCATGCTAACCTATTTTTGTGGAAAGTTTCATATCGGTACCTATCCTATAACGATTATTTAGAAAAACCGAGGTAAAAAAGAAAGCTTAGTTTCAAGCGCCCATAACTCTGTTACCATTACTTCAAAGCAACTGATATGAAATGTAATCGTCGAGTTCTTTGATTTGAGTACCCGTACGTCCAAAAACTAAAAAAGTCGATTTTTTTCAAATCTTTGCCCTACCAGCGTCTTCTAATTTTTTCGTGCCTAACACTGTTACCAAATTCCTACCAAATTTCATGACGATCGGTTGAGCCGTTCGCGAATTATTTAGTGAACAGACGGACAGACGGACGGACAATATCGATTTCATAAGGGTTTTTTGAAAATATTTTTCTAAAAACCCTAAAAAACAAATCAACTGAAGATTTTAATTTTTCAGTAAAGTTTAAGTTTGAAGATTTTGCGCTTCAAGAAGGGTGTATAGACCTCTAGGTGAAAAATTCATTTTACTTGTTCGTAATGAGTAGGTAGAAGGCATTGATAAAACATATTTCTGCACGAAATTCCACAAAAATATTATCATTGTTGTACAAATATTTTAGAGTAAAAAAAAAAAATTGAACTGAATACAAGCGTAACATAAGGAACAGTCATAGGTGCAATTCACATGCGAAATCAATAGGCTCACTATCTGATTCACCCCTGTAAAGATAAGGTTCACTGAAGCTATTAAAAAGATTTTTTTTTGCCCAAAACGGTCCCGTTTTTTGGCGCCTATTAATTCATATTTATCTCGTTTAGTACCGCGGGCATTCACAAATTCTACTCTGTTTGCGGTGAAAATTTCTTCCAATACCCTGGTGAGCCCTTGAATTTACAAGTTATTTCTTCTTCTTCTTTATGGCACGATAGCCCGACGTCGGGCCTTGGCCGCCTGGATTGAAGACCTCCAATTGTCGCGGTCACGCGACCTTGTCCTCCAGTTCCGAAAGCATAGCATCTGGTGGGCGTCCTCACATACAGAATGCTCCCATCGGGCTCTCGGTCGTCCACGCAATCTGGCTCCGTCCACTCGTTGCGCGTTCATCACCTTTTTAGGCATGCGATCGTCGTTCATCCTTTGTACATGTCCCGCCCATTGCAGTCGCTGCAATTTCACGATCTTCGACACCTGTAGCTCATCATACAGCTGATACAACTCAAGGTTGTACCGGATGCGCCATTCACCTCGTTCACGAACGGCCCCGAAGATTCTTCGGAGAACCTTTCGCTCGAATGTGTCCAACAGGTGTTCAGAGTTTTGGGTTAGGGTCCATGCCTCGCAGCCATAGCATAGCACAGGTCGGATTATGGTTTTATATACGTGAAGCTTCGTCTTCCTGTGCACCAGCTTCGAATTCATAATTTGGAGGACCGCAAAATAACACTTATTAGCTAGTTGTATCCGTCGCTTTATCTCATTTGTTTCGTTGGCGTCCTTTGACAAATTGCAACCCAGGTAAGTGAAGTTGTCTACATACTCTATATTGAGGTCCCCCACTGTGATGCTGGAATTTACTGGCGTTCTAGTTTTTGATTGCATCATGACCTTGGTTTTAGATTCGTTGATATGTAGTCCAACTTCTTTGGCGGCGTTATTGAGATTATGCAGGAGGATTTCTGCATCACCCAATCTTCTAGACATGATGTTGATGTGGTCGGCGTAAGCTACTAGTTGAGTCGACTTAATGAGTAGCGTTCCGCTGCTGTCCAAATTCATGGCTCGAATTACATACTCCAGAGCTAGGTTGAAGAGCGGCGGCGCCAGCCCGTCGCCTTGCTTGAGTCCAGTACTAGTTTCAAATAGGTCAGTGAGTCTATTCTGTACTCTGACCTGCGAGACGGTATTAGTCATCGTCATCCTTATGAGTCGCACTAGCTTAGCTGGTATACCAAAATGCAGCAGAATGTTGTACAGTACACTTCGATCGATACTGTCGTATGCCTGCTTGAAGTCGACAAATATTTGGTATACGTCGATGTTATATTCCCAGCACTTCTGGAGTAAAAGCTTCGCTGTAAAAAGCTGATCTGTCGTCGAACGACCAGGTCTAAAGCCGCCTTGGTACTCGCCAATGATTTCTTCTGCGTACGGATTAATTCTATTTTCTAGAATTTTAGATAAAATCTTATAAGTCGTACAAACTAATGAGATGCCTCTGTAGTTCTCACATTTTAACTTATCCCCTTTTTTGTGGATTGGGCAAATTATACTTTTGCGCCAATCTTCCGGGATTATTTCGTCGTTCCATATTTTAACGATAAGTGTGTGTATAGCCTTAACAAGACTCTCCCCACCATGCTTTAGCAGTTCAGCTGGAATCTCGTCAGCGCCCGGGGCTTTATTATGTTTCAGTGATTGCATGACGAGATCAACTTCTTCTATTGTTGGGGGTTGAATGGGAGGGCCTGTTTCAGCCGTCAGCTCCAGCGCTTCTTGTGTGGGGTTGTTCGGTTGAACATTAAGAAGCTCTTCAAAATGTGAGGCCCAGCGTTTATCAACGCTATCGGTGTCGCTAATTATATTGCCATCCTTATCCTTACAGAGGCAGTTCCTGGGTTGGTATCCACTTTTAATTGAATTAATTAGCTTGTACGCTTGTCTACTGTTCCCACTAGCTAGTCTTTGGTTTATTTGCATCAACTGCTCGTCAAGATGCTTACGTTTCTTACGTCTAATTAACCTATTCGAAAATCGTCGAAGCTCGTCATAATTTGTTTTTTTGGCTCTAGTTGCGCGTTCGGTCCATTGGCGATATGCCTCGTTTTTCGCATCTACCGCATTTTGACATTCCTCGTCAAACCAATCATTTCGGGCTCGCCGGGCTTTGTATCCCACAACCTCCTCTGCGACCCCTTTGATGGTGTCTTTGAGTGTATCCCAAATCTCAAGGGCGCCTTTGTTGCTGATGTTATTTAGCAACGGCGTCGGAAGCTGACGCCGTTGCTAAATAACATGCCCTCAAGGGCAGTCGTATAAGTGACCACCGTGGCATCATCCAACAATTTGTCAACCGCAAAAATTTTTGCCGGGTTGAATCTCGAATGATGCACCGAAGAAATTCTGCACCTATAAGTCGCCTTAACCATATAGTGGTCAGAGTCAATATTTGCTCCACGATAGGACCGAACATCCATCATGCTCGATGCCCATCTCTTGCAGATAAGGACGTGGTCAATTTGGTTGACGGTATGTTGATCTGGAGATCTCCAGGTCTGTCTGTGAATACGACGATGCGGAAAACACGTTGAGCTAATGACCATGTTTCTGCTGGTCGCGAAGTCTATTAGTCGTTGGCCGTTGTCGTTACATTCTTCATGGAGGCTGTAACCTCCAGTAATCCCCCTATGCCAACTTTCGTTTCCGACTTTGGCGTTGAAGTCCCCCAGCAGCAATTTGACATCGTTTGATTGAAGTGAGTCGAAGAGATTTTCTAGGCGGTGGTAGAACTCGTCTTTGGCCGCGTCTTCACTGACTTCGGTGGGGGCATGCGCATTTATGAGCCAGAGATTGAAGAACCGAGTTTTAATGCGAATCGCACACAGCCGCTCGTTTATGGGTCTGAAGTCGATAACATGCGGCTTAAGTTGATTGTTTACAATGAACGCCACTCCAAACTCCCTGTGGCCCGCAGGTTTTCCACTTGTGAAAATTGTGTACGAATTTCGGTCGTCTATCTCGCTACTAAGCCATTTTGTTTCCTGGAGTGCAACTATGCTCAGCTTATATTTTTCAACCTGATCCAAGAGGGCCCTTAATGCCCCTGCCCTATTCAGGGAGCGCACATTCCAGGTTCCGAAAGAGTAATCCGTTGTTCGTTTGCGAGGTCGTCGTTGAGTTGTATCCGTCCAATCCGAGGCTTTCGTTCCAGGTTTCTTGACGTCGAAATTTTTTTTACAAGGATGAGTTGTCGGCCCATCGCTTAACCATGATAGTATACGTAAACGAAAGAGGTCCATCATGGAGGGGCCTCGGAGGTGCTGTTTCGGTGATTGACTACATATTCGGTTTTTGTCACCCTATTACGTTTAGTAACCTGAGACGCTGAAGTTGTTAATACAACACTCAGGCGCAGCGGTTACTCGGATAATGCGGGGAAGTAACGCCCCGTAGAGAAACATAGGAATTGGCCGGAGCCGTTCACCCTATGAAACTCCTCCTGCATAGCTAAGGGTCCGCATTTATGCCACAACTGAAAAGGATATAGGAATCGGCCGGAGCCTTTCAACCTTTACCCTCCCCCCTACGGAAGGTGCTGCTTCGGTGATTGACTGTTCGGTTTTTGTCACCCTATTACGTTTAGTAACCTGAGGCGCTGAAGTTGTTAATACAGCACTCAGGCGCAGCGGTTACTCGGATAATGCGGGAAAGTAACGCCCCGTAGAGAAACATAGGAATTGGCTGGAGCCGTTCACCCTATGAAGCTCCTCCTGCATAGCTAAGGGTCCGCAGTTATGCCACAACTGAAGAGGATATAGGAATCGGCCGGAGCCTTTCAACCTTTATCCTCCCCCCTACGGAAGGTGCTGCTTCGGTGATTGACTGTTCGGTTTTTGTCACCCTATTACGTTTAGTAACCTGAGACGCTGAAGTTGTTAATACAGCACTCAGGCGCAGAAGTTATTTAATTAATGTTAATTTAATTTACAACAAAACGTTGTAAGATAACCCTTCCTGTATTTTGACTCCTGCGACAACATTCCTTATAATCCAGAACCACGGTAATTTTACTCTTTCTGCACTGAACTCACCAAAGATCAAAATGGAAAACAAAAATGTAAGCCAAAATTATAGAAAACCAATCGTTCTGACGGTATTCTTCAGAGCGCGATGATTGCGGAATCGAATGATGGCAGGTCTTGAAAATCCGTCAAAACCACGAACATGACAAATTTTCGGTAATATAACCTTAGCCTCTTCCAGGACAAGATCCTGGTTGCGCCACTGACCCCTGTCTTGATCCTGTAGGAATGCGATGTTCTTTTCAATTGTAGAAGGACAGGGGAAATTTTTTAAAATAGAATGATAATTTCGAGGACATTGGCAATTTCTGTTCTGATAGTCTCAATTAAAAACTAGCCCCCGGGCCTTGAGACAACCAGAGTCGACCCAAGTCAGAATGCGAAACGGTCACCACTTTTATCAAGTAACCGAAATTTAAAGGGTTTATAGTGATTGTTTTCTGCTATCTACATATATCTACAATTGCATTTTTTTAATAATAATTGGCTGTCAATTAAAACCTTCGAAATATGACCAATAATATTCATAGCTAACCCCAACCCCATTCCACTCATACAATATTCGAAATTCACGACTGTCATCAAAAATCCTTCAATTAGATTTCAAAAGTGGCGCGAAATGTGTGCCTATCATTTATTTATGACGATTTGTGACAAAACTCATTTCAACGCACAGCTCCTTTCAACAATCTGCAAATCATAATCAAATGAAAGTATGGTGCCAAGTTCCTTACAACCCCATTTCAAATCCCCAACAAGTATTAAATGAGAGGCACTGCTGAAAGAGGTGATGCGAGAGCAATGTTCAAGAGAGGCTGAAACGAAGGATGTCTTATTAAAGATTCAAGTGGGTAAATTGCTCTGTGGAGCATCTAAAAATCATAAATCCGCCGAGATACAGACAGACAAAAAGACAGTCGTCAAAAGAACAGACAGACGTGAACAGGGAAATTATTATATTATGCATTCGCACAAGCTCTTTGTGTAGTGTAATCTCAGTTTCATAAGTAATACGAGAACATAATGCTGAGGTGAATATGCGAATATACTCGCATGTATGCACAACTTATTATTCGCTTCTTTGTACTCGCGAACATACATAAATGTTTCTGTCGACAACCTTTGCATAATTTATTCGATGATGATTATGGAAACCATCCTTTATGATTTCCCATAAAAGTTGATATGCTAAAATTCGTTTTAAGCTCGTTCGGGTTTTGAATATTGTCTCTCCGGGAGGAGTATGATGAGCAGCACTTAACATCCCTTCCTGCGTCGCTCGTGTCCCTTGAGAAACTCGTTTTGAGAATTGTGAACAACATATTCAACGTCATCACATTCATAAGTGGAACATAAAATTGGAGAAAGGAGAAAAATTCCAATTACATTAATTCAAGTTAACAAAAAATAAAAGAGAGAGAGAGGGCTGGGAAAATGAGAACGAATAAGGATTAGCATTTCAACAGATATCCTTGAAAGTATCAACAAATGCGGTTGATATATTTTTAAATCAAGTTGATAGTCTACGCCAAGGATACCTACTTTGAAGCTTGAGTGTTTTTAATATCAATTCGATGATACATTTATTGAATTTAAAAAATTACATACAAACGTCGTTTTATAATATGCCTTTAATTTGGTTGTTTTCGTTTGTTTATCACACATGCTCATGCATTAAAGCATGACCACTTCAATCCTTGCAGCATTTTAATGCATATTTAATGAATATATCAAAGAAAACTATGCAAAAACTAATCCCAACGAAAACACTTTCTGCATGGTATTATTCAATTTTAAAATTTCACCCTTTTCAACAAACCTATTTCATCATTTCCTTTCTCCATTGTTATAGCCAAATACGAACCGTACGTCATCAAATAATATTGGATTTCAGTATATAGGTAGAATGTCCAAGGGGATAGATATGACATCAATTTCAACAATTGCCATTGTTTAATTAGCTGCTGATCAATCATAATTCATCACCATGAGAAATTCAAATAAATTTTACGAATATCCCTGAAGGTTTGCTCGTTCCTGTTTTGGCAATAGTCCGACAACTCGGGTGTGCTGTATACTTGCCAACCAAATAGTCAACACAGTCAATGTCCTGCTTTTAAAAGGAGGGAGTTTTGATGCAAAAAGGCAACTCGATGGGAATCAATCAAATGGGATGAAGTCCGTTGCATGGAAAATGTGTAACATGTTATACGTACATACGTATTGGTGCGGAGTATCCTTTCTTTGTTTAATTTTGAGATGAAAAAAAAAGGAATATGTTTTATTTTTTTGTCAGAATCCATTTGACAAATTGATATGTCTGCGTAGTAGAAGAGGGTTTTATTGGTACTCTTCAAATAATTTAAATAAATTTTAATACTCATATTTTTAAATTTCTCTAGATAATGGCTAAATTAATTAAACTTGTTATGCTGTTAAGCGCCGTTCGCACGATTCAACTTTTCTTCGGACTGTTGGAGGTCTTATCGTGCGTGTGAACAGAGGCTGGACAACAAGTTTGAAGCGGAAAAAGCATTCAGACAAGTTGAAACGTCTAAACAAAAGTTGGACAACTCGTGTGAGTTCAAATAACGCAACTCTGCCTACGTTGTCTCTATATAATATATACTTTTTAATAATAAAGGGCTTATGAACCAAACGGTAACAATATGTAAGCTGATAAGGATTGACGACCGCTTCAACTTCCAACTTTACACGGCAAACAAGCCGAAAGATTTGTTGAAGTTGAAGAGAATATCGTATCGTCTGAACAGTCTTCCAAACTTGCAACAAGTTCTAGGAAAAAGTGTGCGCACACAAGTTGGAAGACAAGTTGCATCGTCTGGACTTGACATTACATTTCTGGACCTATAATAATATTCGAAATTGTTCTCGTCACGGAACAGAAAATGAGTTGAAAACAGGCTAATTTCATTGGCAAAATCAAATCAAAATCATTAAAAGTGTCAGCCCTAGCTGAGCATATTTAAGCACCGAAACGAGCGATAACATTTTCAATTTTCTACATATATTTTTCACATCAATTTATCAATTTTGATTAACAAAATTGAACTGTTGAGATATCGGGTCCCTAGATAAAAAGAGATTGTGACCATTCGGAAGAGTACGACGACGACCTTTATGAAAAATATCGAAATCGAAACACAACTGCTGCACAGGATTTGAAAACTGGCACTGTAGTAACTATGGAGTGTTCCGCCTAACCATAGTACCAAAAGAATAGGTACGTACTATGGTTAGGCGTGTGTGGTGAGCAACTAATGACTGTAAAAAAGGAGTTGAATTTCGCTGTTATTTTGTGGTATTCTGTGTTTTTCTATCTTTCCATGGTGCCGGTTACGATAAGATGACCAGACTCCCGAAGGCCCAATGCTGTACACATACTTACGGAACTCGGTTTTCAAGCAAATCCTCAGTCATACTTCCAGTTTCCACGTCCGAGGTCTACGTCGCAAAAATGTTGACAAATTCTCTGATGCGCAACAGGCAGAGAGGGCGAGACAATTGGCTCACTCCTCGCTGCGATCGCACATCGCCTTATCCAATGTAGTAAATGTATGGACGGTAATCTGGCTGGTCTAGCGTTTAGTGCGCGCACCTTCAGTGCACAGGGTCATGAGTTCAAATCTCACCGTGGATCATGGTGTTTTCCGAACTCACGAGCTTGTGACGGACTACGATCTCACTCAGATGTACTCGTTTAACATCTGAGTGAGATCGTAGTGTTATTTATCCCATCTATGGGGATAAATAGCACTGCTGAGCGTGATGCTGATCTCATTACCTCAACAAAAAGCAGATAAGATCTTGGAAATAGGATGTCACTAACACATCCTGCGGCCTTAGTCCAATTCTGGATTGTCGCGCCTGTTATTTAAATGTATGGATGAGCCAGTGATCTAAATTTTACGTATTGCCTTAAATTGGCTCGTCGCTAGCTGCGCTTGCACTTCGCCTTATCCTATTTCGCAAAACCACTGCGTCGCAAAAACTGTTGGAGAATTCTCTAATGCGCGACAGACTGTGTCTGAGCGGAGCGAAGAGCCAGGCACAGAATTAAAGTAAACCTAAGGACGAGCCAGAGGTCTAAATCTGATCTATATCTGGTTGCAATATTTTTGGAGGAGAGTATGCATTCCATGGTTGATGCCATGCCGGTTCCCTGGGCTCTTAATGCCGTTTTGACTTTAAGGACATGTGGGAACAAACTTTATCTAACATCCATGCGTAGTCTTTTCTTTAGTATGCATTTTCCTATAGAGGTTGATAAACGAATCGGATGGAATACAGTGGCTGATTTTTCTATCGTTTTGTGATAGAAAATAAATTAAAATTTCGGTTGTAACTTCTGAACCTTGACAGCTACAGTTTGAAATATTCACCAAATATGGGCAGTGCTGCGCCCTTAAAATTTCGAAATTCCGCTCAAGAATTTCCAAGTTATGGACAATTTTCGATTAGGAAGCACAGAAGTCCGATTAAGGCAGCTGTAGCTTCCGAAACTGGATAGATGAACCGTAAAAGTTAAAGGAAATCCATGTCCAGCCAGACCTATTCGGTACAGATTATGCATATTGTAGTAGGTGCCGACAGAAGGGTTAAAAGCAGACATGACTGATCACAGGTCTCATCGAGGAGCTTATTATTTAGTGAATTAGGTTTCATTGTATGACATGGGGAATGCTGAACATTTTGCTGTACATTTCCCAATGCTGTACGACAGTTAAAAATGCTGTACTGTACAGCAAAATGCTGTACGTCTGGTCAGCTTAGGTAACAAAAACGTGCCCATTCGCTATATGGCAGCAAATTTATGCAAACCTCAATAAAATAGCAGGCGACCCGATATGGAGGAAGGAAATTCTACATTGCATGTGGAACGAATAGGAGGATCACTGAGGTCTTATTCGCTGAATGCTTTCAAAACCATGTTTTGGTGCAGTTAATTGACCACTAATAATCATGTAATTTGAATCCACAAGACTAACATTTTTTTTTCAACTTCATGATCGTATCCAGGATTTTTTTTCAGAGGATAAACATTTAAAATCGCCAACAACAATTAAGGTTTCCCGTCAGTTTTGTTTACTGTCGACCCTTAAAGTGTTGATAGAAAAGGTGTCATTCAAAGTCAAATTTTAAGAAATCACAATTAGTTTAGTAAATACGTGATAAACCACGTACACGAGAATTGTTTCTTTGTTTCTAATGTTTTTTGGGTTGCTGAGCACGAACACAAATCTTCCCACCAAAAATTCATTGCGGAACAGGGTCAAAATCGCGAAAAAAAACCCAAATCTTTGGCTATTTTTCCCAAGAGTAGATACTATAACATCGTCAGTTCACGTGAAATCCTTGCAAATACTGTACAAATTTTTATGATCGTGAAATCCCATTCGTTTGATTGTACTCACTTCACATGTAAGTCTCCACACCGGTTTTTGACATTTCGCCAGCGAAAACAATGCAGTTGCACTTTATTTAACAGTGAAAAAGTGTAATTGACAATCAATTAGATCTTAAATTTAGTGAATAAAAGTCTCAAACAACAAAGTCTCCACGGCACATGTTTCACGGTATAGACTAGACATAAATGCAAGTTTTTCGCTCGGTGAACTCAGTACATACCTTAACTCTGAAACTCTCCAGGAATATGTTAGAGAGCACATGATTGCGCGTCCAAATATCGTTTCGTTCTGAAATCAGTGATGTAAAATTATTTGTTTCACTTGTTCGTAGCATTTTGGAACATCCCTCAATGGTTTGGTCAAAGAGGATATAGGAAAGAGTATACTTAGAGGAACTTAGAACAAAATAATTTTCCCAGAGGGGAAAATGTGCCAACCACTACAAAATAAATAATATGAGACTAATAGAATTTCCATTAAACTCCCCACTGTATTGAGAAAGACAGCTATAGCTAATTTTTATTTACGAGAGAGTCATAACCTCAAATGGATTTTAGTCAACTCATAACATCAAATCATACTATTTTACGTACAATAAATCGATTCACTCTAAAGAACGCTTTTCTATATATGTAACAACCACTCTAAATAACACTTTTCAATTTAAATTTTTAAGATTGCGCACTACGCTGTTGAACATACCAAAATGGTAACACCGAGCATCCATTGTTTACTATAAACGAAAATGACACCGAAGTAATTTCGTGAACGAAATTTTGGATGCATTTTTATGTACACTTAGTGTAGATACACTAGGAGACGAAAAAATCCGATACTTTGGTTTTCTTACCTTTTCCATAATACGGAGGTCACTATTTATATTTCGGGAATTGGCAACACTGTTGTCATGTGAGTCCATCTGACGGTTCCATCGTAAAGTTTGACATTTTTGACGATATACGTACTCAGAACATTTTGTCGCACGGACGCTATTTGTTTATTTTATATTTAAGGTCTGGATAGACATCGGGCGGAATGAAAATGCAATTTTTGTCCGCTGCAATTTTCTCAATGAAAATGCATGCTTACTGTCGTGGAACATGTCGGAAATGATGGGGAATTCCATAAGCTACAATCAGGGCCGGCTGTACTATATGTGCAGACTGTGCACTTGAAAAGGGCGCCAACCGAAAAGGGGCGCCAAATTTATTATGCCTTTGAGATCAAGACTTCCTTTGCTCTTCTCTGTTGTATAGCATTTATCTATATGTACATATTTATATTGATTGATACACGTCGTCCACGTATTGTACATATTAAACGAACTAGAACTGATTCAATTATTATCTAAGGGTGTGTTTTCCCAAAGATCCGCTGCTATCGCGACTTAAGAAATTACATAGAAACTCCACTAACAACCAAACTCAATTCGAATTTTAATCGTATTCCATTCAATTTGACCAACCCATCGACGCAGTAGCGACTCGTGAAACCTTGAAAGACTCATCTTGAAACTTTTCCGCATCGTATCTACGCGAGAGACGTGTTTCCATCCGTTCGCTTTGGAAAATGCTTCGCATATCTCGTACTGGTGCATCACTGCAAACATGCTCCAATTATTCCATACACTTCATAAGCGGGATGGGCGCCCTATGGGCGCTAGATTTCATAGATTGTATGCTTGGCAGAAGTGAAGAGTTGTGCATTGCAGCAATTGTGCACATAAGAAATTGTTGTAGCGTACACCCCTATATTCTGCAAAAGAGGGGAATAGCTGCTTTGCAGGCTCGTTGTAGGTGATATGTGCGTATTCATTGATGGCTCATTCTCGTAGTCTCAGCTCGTAGTACATACATGTTTCAATTGTATGAGAGTGGGCGATAGAGGAGTTTTGTATAAGATGTATAGTTTGTAGCAAGAGATTTTACCGCGTAAAATTTTCTATGCAATCCATATTAAGCGCACCTTGAGAGTGAAATATTTGTCCGCTACGATTTTCTCAATGAAATCGTTGTATGCTCACGGTCGTAGAATATGTGGCAAATGCAGTGTAATTCCATACGCTACCAGCCGAAAATGGTTTCATAATTTGTCTCGGCCATTTTATGTATTTTTTTCCATTTCCCGGTCATTTTATCGTGAAAAATATCTCATGACCGGGAAATCGAAAAACTACTTTAAATGGCCGAGAAAAATTATGAAACCATTTTCGGCTTGTAGCGTATGGAATTACACTGCATTTGCCACATATTCCAGTAAGTAAGCATACATTTTCATTGAGAAAATCACAGCGGACAAAAATCTCACTCGGCAGATTTTGAATGGCGGCAAATTTTTGAAGCTTTCTATTGGTTTTACATTCTGGGAAGAAAGGATTTTGACTCAAGGAGCATTTGACAAAATTATGAAAAAATTGTTAAATGCTTTCTAAGTTATTCTAGTTAGGTGACGTCTTAAACCAGAGCGCCAAATGTTAATGATACTTAAAAAAAATGCTGAGTAGTATGCTGAAGGATCCTCATCCGGATGTGAAACGCAGCCCTACCTATCGCTTTAAGCTGATGGGTAGTCGCAGGGTTAACAGGGGGCCGAAGGAAGATCGGTCGCACCTGCTATTGAGAAGTCTTTAGCAAATAGTGTACCTCGGCGGTGGGTTTGCCCAGCGGACCATGCGGTATCCTCCCATCGTGGTGTTGGACTCGAGGTGGCTGAAGATTGTTACCCTAGTCAACTGGCTGGAGTTGCAGTCCGGGATTTGGTTTCCGAATTTGAGCGCACGTATCGAACGAAGAAATCACCATTTGACATTAGATCCTGTCAATAAAATGCCGAAAGTCAAAACAATCCGATGGACCGGGTGGTAAGAGCGTAATTGCTTAGGTACTCGCCTGGCGGTATGGTACCGTAGATGACTCTCAATGTTCAATTTTATTGAAACCCTAGAGAATCTTTTGGGTGTAATAATCAATGAACTTCTGAACCTATATTGGCGGCGAGCTCCAGATTTCACTACAAGCCTCCTAGCTAAAATACTCCCTTCGGAGAGTGCAAATCGCCTCCAACGAAGTAACTCATCGAATCACACACTTTTTTATATTTCTGTTGATCCCGTGAAAAAAAAAATCATAGTTTTGGCTAAACTATTTGATAGAGTCCAGTCATGATTCTATTTTAAACGATTTCAGATAGAGTTGTTGGGTTTATAAGGAAAAGCTTTATTTCTCCATCCGGCAGAAAAATGCACCACTTTTTGCATTTTTAAACCCGTCAGATATCTAGAAAAGTAACACGTCCAATCAGTTTTTCCCCACTTTCAATTTGATGAGAAGCAACAGTGACGACGGCACAATTTGGTTCCGGGACGGATCCAAATCTCTCGGCATTGTCTATATTTTTTAAGATCATGTTTCCATCGTGTGAATCGGTAATTTTTCACAACTTTTAGATTTAAATTATCACATTTTTTTAGTGTAGAAAAATTCCACTGGAAAAAAACCGTTTAAGATGATAAAAATCAGCAAAGTGTATAAAAGCGGTACCTAATGAATTTGCTGAATAACATTGAGAGCTTGCATTTTAGAAATTTTTGTTAAATTTAGTCAATAAAGCCGAAAACAAAAAAAAACTAAAAACTCACGAAATCGGAACATAGATTAATTACATCAGACAAAGGACATCTGAGAAAACAGTGAACCTGAAATTGAGTATAGGTAATTTGAAAACATTCTAAACGTAATTTGAACGAACTTCAATGTTTTTTAAATAATTTCTGAAAGGACCGCTGGTTACGTCCGCATGGAAAGCAGGATATTTTCAAGCAATCGGAAGACATTACTTACCGGAAAAAAAGACATGTTCATATCATACGTTCGTAAACGTTATCATATGTGTGTGCGACTCCTACTACTCCCAAGCCAGTAGTTTGGCTAGTTTGGCGGAGGGCGGCCATTTGCCTACTGCCTACTGCCCAGGGGCGACATACATGTTAAATCCGGCCCTGAATTTATCACAAAATCTCGTGATCGGTCGCAGTGACAGCAATCTTCCATACAAATTCAAGGTGTCAGTCATACAGCCACAAAATTCGTATGGAAAATGGCTATGGCAGATTACTACATTCCATTCCTGATTAATATATAGAAGGGCGACTTTTTGGTATATGAACAGGGCGTCATAATACCTAGGACCGGCGCTGGCTACAATCCGAAAATGGTTCCAAAATTTTTCTCGGCCATTTTATGTATTATTTTTTGATTCCCCGGTCATTTCACCGTGAAAAATATCTAATAACCGGGGAATCGAAAAATAATACCTAAAATGACCGAGGTAAATTATGGAACCGTTTTTGGATTGTAGCTTATAGAATTCCCCAGCATTTGCCATATATTCCACGACAGTAAGTATGCATTTTCATTGAGAACATCGCAGCGGACAAAAATTTCATTCTCATTCCGCCCGAGGTCTATCCAGGCCTTTAGTTGAAAGTTTCGTCTCGACAAAAAATGGAACTGAATCGTGAACATTTTCGTGCGATGATTTCTTACGATTTTCGACGTGGATTATCACAACAAGAGTGCATCAATCAATTTAATTTGACTTTGGGCGATGAAGCTCCATCAAACACCACCGTGTATCGCTGGTTTAGTAAATTCAATCGTGGTCGTAGTTCGCTGTCCGACGAGTTTCGTGAAGGTCGTCCAAAATCGGCTTTTGTGCCAGAAAATATCGATGCTGTGTGCGAAATGATTAAGCAAGATCGTCATGTCAACTATTGTGAGATTGAGGCATCCCTAAGCATTAGTTTCATCAGCATATATGCGATTTTACATGAACACTTAGCTGTGCGAAAGTTATGTTCTCGTTGGATCCCACAAAATTTGACAATCGCTCAAAAAAAGGCTCGTGTCGATCGGTGCGAAGAAATGTTTAAGAAATTCACATAGCGTCCGTGCGACAAAATGTTCTGAGTACGTATAGCGTCAAAAATGTCCAACTTTACGATGGAACCGTCAGATGGACTCACGTGACAACAGTGTTGCCAATTCCCGAAATATAAATCAATTTCAGTAGGTATTACTTCAACTGTAATTTCGACTTGGTCCTACTGAAAACGGTCAATTTCAATTCATTGGGGATCAAGATCTTTTGTTACAATAACGGATTGTAAAAAATCATGGAAAAATGGGTGTTTTTTTTTTGTCTCCGAGTGTGTTTAGAAAATAGTAAGTGTGCATCATTACAGATGTCATTTGAATTTCAAAACAAATTTGGTAGGGTGTAAGTTCCTGGAGCCCTTCCCTGGCTACGTCCCTGGGATACAAGATCAGTTTAAGCAAACAAAATACATCGGTTACTCGTGAAAAATATGAAATTTTCACATTACATACGCCGCTCACGTTTCGCCAACCAAAAGGTGCACACTTCCAAGTTTAACCAGTGGCGGGGGCGCCAATTTTGATGATACACGGAGGCGCCATCAGTGGCGGCTCCTCAGATGAGGCAACTGAGGCGGCGCCTCACCTTCATTTTCGTCGATTTATACATTTTAATTTATCACAAAACATAATTAATCTAATATGATAGAAAAACCCTAAATATATCTTTAAACTCGCTTACAAGTTCCTTTACACAATCATAACGTCCGTAAAATATTTTTTGTACGCCAATTCATACATGTGAGGCGATAATTTTTCCGCCACACAATCCCGAACAACAACTGAAAACGTATCAATACATTCACCCGATTCTCTATGGGAGAATGTACGGGAAAAAAGATGCCAGTGAGGCGAAACAGAAATCGCCTCAGCGTGTGTATCTCAATCGAAACAGTGCGACGATTTGTTCTCGCTTTGTTGTACGTATGCTTTGCGCATTGAATTGTAGCTCTGCAAAATGAAGTTGAGATAAGAACTTACTGAGAATAGTTTCGGTTTTCTATTCTATGTATTTTGGTTGAAATAGATATGATGCATATGATTTGAGAAAGGATCGATAGTAGTGTGATTTTTGTCGCTGTTCATTATTACATTTTAATATTTTGACGCCCAAACTTTTTAAATTGATTTTGATTGTTTTTTAATTTATGCCGAAACGCCAAATATTTAAAATGGGATATTATGATGCATGGGCCTTCGGTCAGATTTTCTTAAGAGTTGAAATTGTCGGTCGCGACAATATTGTTAGACAAATTTTAGAGCCAAATTTTAACAAAGGGCAGTCTAGCATGATTTTTCTGCACCATTTAACGAAAAATGTCCCCTGCTGTTGATATTCAACTGGCCTTTAATTTTAGCTTTTTAGCTCGTTTATGTCCAGTGCTATTTTTGTCCCTCGAATTGAATATTCCACTTGCGATTTAAAAGAAATAGACCAAGTGATCAATTTGTGTCGTCTGTCACTGTTTTTCTTCAGAGCAAAATCTATAAACCTTTTTTGATTTCTTTCAACCAAATTTAACAGATTGGTTAAATTTCATGCTGGTATGATTCAGCTTCAAAATGAATCTTGATAAAATAACTTGAATGACAGGGAAATATGAGACTTGTTCCTTACAAGGTCTCTAACTAGGAAAAGCAAAGATGTATACTTGCCACTAAATTCCCTTTTAGATGGAATCAAGTTTAATTCCGCTACCTTTCCGTAGAAACGGGAAGCGCCCTTCCCTGCCCCCTCTGGCTACACCCATGCATTGCATAAAGTTGTAATTGTAAAATTATTCTCTATCAATGTAAAGCGCTGTTTTCACGATGGATTTGTTGTCCAACTTTTGAGCATTCAAACAAGTTGGACACCAAATCCATCGTGTAAACAGAAGTTGGACAACAAGTTTGAAGTGGAACGAGCATTCAAACAAATTCACCGTGAAAACAGAAGTTGGACAACTTGTTTGAGATGCATTGATTATAGTCCAATCGAAATATAAATATACTTTCTAAAAATAAAGAATTAATGCGCCTGATTACCAATGTCTGTGCGCTATCATCCAATTCAGGCGTTCCGTTGACTTTTGGGGCACGCCGTATACTCATTCGAGCATGTTTCCATTAATGTTTCAAATATTCACGAAAAAATTAAAGAAAAAGCAAATATATTTTTCCTGTACAAATACGTATTGCAAAAACTGATAACGTTTTACGACCGCTCCAACTTTCAACTACTGTTTACACGGCCAACAAGTTTGATAGGATTTGTTTGAGAGAATATCGTACGTGTATACAGCCTTCCAACTTGGATAAGTTTGAGGAAAAAGTTGGATGCAAACAAGTTTGATGCCATCTAAACGCGCCTTAACAACCCCATTCCAATGTGTTTTTTTTCGCCTCATCTATTTCCATAGGCACGAGCCGCCACTGGGCGCCATAGACGCTAAATCCGACACAAATGTTGTGAAGTTGTTGACTATTCTGGCCACTGTTCCTGTAATTTCAGCGTCAGCCGAAAGGAATTTCTCTAAATTGAAGAGACTAACGGCCCCCATGAACTCCTCTGGATCCAGTGCATACATCGATGGCAAATATTACATCTTTGCCATACAGAACAGCGGATTTTAGAAACTTGTGCGCACATTTCGTTCAATGGCTAGAATTGATAGCCTAACCAAATTTGGGGGCATTCAACTTCAATATTTTAAAGAATTATTTTTTTTAACTTCATAGGACCCGGGAGGGTTAAGTCCTTTATGTAGAAAGTGCTAAATGTGATGAGAAGTAAAAAAAAATTAAATATAAAGTGCTAAGTGTAATATTCAAATTTCAGGCTATAGAACTAAACTGAAATGTTTTAATTTGTTTTCCACAATTTACAAACACCACCCGAGCCGTTTAGACTTTTCAAACGATCCTTCCTTGTCTGTTATACAAAACCGTTCACTTACCCATAATATCTCCATCAACACTCACAAAATTGAAATATTACATGTCCATTTTATTTCCATGTACGTCAAAACGACGGGTGGTCTAACAAAATGACCATTTCAATTTTCGTAATATGAAATTTCAATTTGAAGTATTTTTTTTTGTTTTTCATCAAGCTGAACACCAAATACAAAACAGTACATATTCAATTTCGCCCCGCAACCGCCCTGTACATTCTCTGACCGAATACGATTTATCCAAAAAAAATTGACTGTGACGTTGTCTTGACAAGTATAAATCGCTTTTCAATACGCAACTCACTTATGTGTACGTACACAAGTCCATTCTTGCCAATCCTTGGCAATAGTACGCCCATTTAACTAGGAATTCGAATATTGATTCTACAGGAAAAAGAAGAAGATGTAACGGCTTCTTCGACTATAGCTGACCCCCGATGAGTATGAGCGATGGATGGCAAAAGCAACTTAGCTCCATAAAAACAATAATCCCATAAAATTCTGCTTATCTTGGTCTATTCCCAGTACTTAAGACACTGATTTGAAAGCACCCCCCATCGAATTGTTTTTTCTTATACATGTACCATTCTTCTAGAACAAAACGAAAAAAAGTGAAAGGAAATATACGAGGGAAAATATTATTTTATATGACTCCTGGGAATAGTCCTGGGTAAAATGTTTTTTATTAATAAATAAAATCCGAATCAAATGTACTATGAACTTTGTGCGTGTGTGCGGAAAGCGACAGTAGAACGGAAGCTCTTGGTGGATTTCACGGTCCATCCTTCGGGATTTGAAGGCATTGATACGAGCAATCGAACTTTATATGCGCTTATCACGCGAGTATTATAGGAATCTTGGAGGGGTACGTGTTCGGTTCGATATTGAATTTAGAGCAGTAAATTAAGGCTTTCTGATGTTTGATGGGTTGGTTGGCAATTTTTATGATTTTCTAATGCACCAATTTGTTCATTTAAAAGCATAGGATAACATTTTTTCAATGAGATTCTCTCATCCACGAGCAAACCTCGACGGCCAATCAAATCGAAAACATCTTAATTGAAACTTCCTCATTGTCCATCCGTGGTACACCACACGATATACCCATCCCCTTTCACTAAATCGAATTGACTCAATTCAATTCAGATTTCAAGTACCAACAATATTTCGTCACCGTCTGATAATTGAATGTCCGGCATTTGAAGTCAATAGCTCAGCACGAGAACTGGACAAGAACCCGAAGCCTTTACGTCCATTATTACGTCCGCCAATCCATCTATCCAATCCCCCACATCTATATCGAGGTGAAATGTCGAACTGAAAAGGACCAAAGTATCCCGACGACCATGCAAACTTTAAGAGGGCGAAAATCTGTAATAGCAATTAATCTATGTCCACTTGAATGTTGTGTGACATTTGCACTTTGTGGGACGTCTATTCGCGCGACTTGCACGTCCTTCCGCCCGTTTTGTTTTGGTATGACTATGCCAAACGTCAGTTGAACCATTCCGTCAATTACGACGGCAATATCTAACAACGGCTCCAATGTGCAATTGTGGGGCGAGTTTCTTTAGCTATGGAATGGGTTTGGTTATATACGTTCATGTCAGATTACAAACAGGTTCCTGTCTAATTCAGTCAGGAAATCCATTTGAATATTTCAATTTAAATCTGCCACATTTATAAAGGATCCATGTAGGCGAATTGAAACATTAACTTCTTGGCGGGGTTCATGGTTGGACTACATATTGAATGATGCAATAGGTGTTGTCGTGCGGTAGTAAATTGCGTTTTTTTCTGTGGTTGGCTGCAGTCTGCTTAGTGCGGTGGTTAGTGCGACCGCTTTCGAAGCCCAAGGTCGTGAGTACGAATCCCACTATGAACGGGTTCAGTTTATGATGGATTTCCTATTCACGACCCATGACGGAATATCATCTCAAATGATAAACAGAACACTTTTATGGAAAAATAACTCTGCAGAGCGTGCTCTTGATATCAACACCTCCACAAAATATCAGTTAAGTTCTTGCAAATTGGATGTCATTAATACATATGCTACCTAGGTTCAATGTTGGATTGTAGCGCCAGTTTTATTTATACGAAAACACTTTACACAGTAACAATAAGCAATCAGTTAATAGTTAAATACTTTAACGCAGTGGTTCTGAACCTTTTTTAATTCGTGCCTCCTTTGCGGGGTCTGAATAGTCAGACGTCCGCTGAAAAAATTATTTTGTTTTTGACCGAGAACTTAGAAGCTGACAAACAATGAACAAGTAAAACATGTTTGCTTTCTTAGAATCGTAGTCACAGCTGAAAGGTTCTCACGGATAAATAAATTTAGGGTAACTCTTCTTTGTCAACTCTATGGTAAAACAAGATGTTATCCTGAGAAACCATACTCAGCTTCTTCAAAAACTTTACGTTGCTTTTATGTAAAGGTAACCAGTAACAGAACAACCAAAATGTAAATTTTCCTGAAGTAGTTCCGACGGCGTGGCGCATTTCACGAATACCCTGGTCTAAATCAACATCCCACGGCCACCTCCCCGAGCCCCGGCAAAAATAGGCATAGGGTAGTCACCAACAACATAAATCACCACAAAATATTGGAACCAATGCACGCGTAGGTGGTTTTAGCTAAAAACCAACGTTTCATTTTTCAACTCAGTAAGACTGATGTAGTCTAGCTGGTCTAGCGGTTAGTGCGCGCACCTTCGGTGCACAGTGTCATGAGTTCGAATCTCACCGTGTTCCATGGTGTTTTTCGAACTCACGAGCTTGTGACGGACTATGATCTCACTCAGATGTTAAACGAGTACCCATTTATGGGGATAAATAACACTGCTGAGCGTGATGCTGATCTCATTACCTCAACAAAAAAGCAGATAAGATCTTGGAAATAGGATGTCACTAACACATCCTGCGGCCTTAGTCCAATGTTGGATTGTCGCGCCTGCTATTTTTTTTTTTTAAGACTGATGTAAGTATAGTCCACCCACAAGACTTTCTTTTTGAATATTTGTCACACAAACATTTTATATTTCTCCAACCGGCCAGTCAATTTTCTTAAAATATTGTTTCATATCACGACTATCCCACTCGCAAAGGAAACACGGAAACTTTGTATATCCACTCTGTTGTCCTAGTATCATTGAAATCAGCTTTAAATCTCCACAAATCTTTCATTTATGACTTGAATATGAGATTTTGAGCTCGTGATTTTCGTAAGTTTCCTTCAAATAAACTGAATGTGCATAATATGGAGTGACCCAAATTTGTTTCCATTGTAAAGAAGCACTGCTTTCAAGCTTCCCTTCGACGAATCGATGAATAGTCTCCAATCTTTGGGTATACAGTCGATGGCGAAGCTTTTCAGAACTCCCTGAATATCATTACAACAGTACACCAAATCATCTTCTTCCCAGAAAAATCCCATCATATTCCCGTTTTTCAAAATCCCGACATTCATTATCCCGCCATTTCAGTATCCCGTCAGTTTAAAGTCCCGCTCAATTGAAATCCCGTCTAATTAAAATACCGCCAATTGAATATCCCGCCATTTCAATAACCCGCTATTTCAAAATACCCTTTTTCAATATCCCGCTTTTTAATATCCCGTCATAGAACGCATTTTATTTGCGTTTTAGCTTCGTATTTAATTTTGTAAGTCTAATAAGGAAAAAACTCTTATTTCGGGCGCGACTAACATTTGGATACCTTTCACTTTCTCAAAAGCTAGTCGTTTACTGCCAGTCCTATCTTCTTCTTCCTTGCCTCGTTCTTTATACCGCTCCATGGTTTCGCGTTGCTCGACCTGCGGTGTAGGCACATCGCCCGTTTTGGCGGTAATATTTCAGCATATTTCTACAGGCAGCTCTATCTTGGATCGTGTCATCGCCGAGACCAATGCGTTGTTGTTGCTTTTTCATTTGACACATCCAGGTGTTCTTCGATCTGCCTCTGGCCTTGGGTCCATCAAGTCTAACTTCCATTGATATCGCTTTCTTTGCGGGGTTCTCATGCGGACGCCTTTGAACATGGCAATACCAATCCATTTGTCGGTCTTCGAGTTTTTCGGTGATTGGTTGATCTATGGACAAGCTGCCTCGGATGTAGCTACTCTTGATGTGGTCCCTTTTGGTAACACCAACTAACATGCGTAACAAGTTCATTTCAGTCGCTGTCATTTCTTTCGCGTAACCTCCATACATGGTCCAGCATTCTCATCCATACATGAGTGCGAGACGTACAACCGTTTTGTACAACTTGCCTTTTAGCTTCAGTGGCATTTTCTTATCGCAGAAAACTCCAGAGTTTTCTAGCCACGTGTCGTCCACCCAACCTTTGTGCGATGTTTGATGTCATCATCGCATGTAGCTCCGTTGTTCACCATCGAGCCAAGGTACTTGAACTTGGTACAAGACTTAAGCTGCTCTCCTTCGACGTACATATCTGGTATCGGTGCATCTGGGTCTGAGAATGGGCAACATAAGAACTCAGTCTTTGTTATACTTACCCTCAGTCCATGCTCCTCCAGAATGTCACACCATTTTGTAAGTGCAGCTTGCAAGGCAACGATGTTTGGGCTACTGAGGACTATATCATCGGCAAAAAGAAGAGATATTTCTAGGCCGTCGGAGACACGTGCTAATAAGTAGCACATGATGATGTTGAAGAGCAACGGACTCAATACACTGCCCTGGTGTAATCCGACATTTACCGGAAATTCTTCTGATTCACCGACTGTGAATCTAACCTTAGTCGTAGCTCCATCATACATGTCTCGTATCATCCTGACGTACGCCTCAGGGACATTAAGTGCTCTCAAGGCCAACCATATCAGATCACGAGGTACTCTATCGAATGCCTTTTCCAAATCGATGAATACAAAGTGCAAGTCTTTTCGTGCTGCTCTATAATTTTCCATCGCAATACGAATGCACTGAATCGCATCGACTGTAGATCGACCTTCAACAAAGCCGCACTGATTGTCATTCAACCCCACAATCTTTCTCAATCGGTTGCTGACAACTCGCTTGTAGATCTTCAGTGTATGAGGTGTTAACTTTATAGCCCTATAGTTGTTGAGTTTGCGTGAGTCTCCCTTGTTCTTATAGAAAGGAAGAAGAAAACTTTCCGTGAAAGCATCAGGCATCGGTTGCCCACCTTTGATTTTGTTGAAGAGAACTGTGAGCCAGCTAAGCCCGACATTTTGCATTTTCAACCAAAAGTCCGCAGGGATTTTGTCCGGTCCGACTGCCTTTCCGCATTTCATCTGATGCATTGCCTCCATCACCTCTTCCTCTGATATATCTTCAATATTTGTGGTATTCGGCTGAACATATTGAAAAGCTGATCGTGGAAATTCTTCATTTAGAAATTCGTCAAAATACTCTCGCATACTGCTACAAATTGCCGTATCACCAATCACCATCATTCCTTACGAGTCCTCCACGTACTTTGGCGCCTGTATTTCCCGAGTGTTCCTTCTCCTTTGAGCAGCGACCTTAAATATCCTGGCGTCGTGCTTAGGTCTCTCGCGCAAAGACGGTCCTTCGGTCGCAGTCTGAGTTTCTAATTCTTGGTAGAATTTCTCAGCTGCCTTCGCCTTTGCTTGAGCTACCTAGCGCTTTACGTTCTTCCGGCATTGCATATAATTTTCGCGAAGTTGAATCCGTTCGGCTTCACTGCTTGACTCACATTACGTCCATGCCTTAAATGCGTTCGATTTGGCTTGCACTGCTTCCTTAGTTCCGGTATTCCACCACCATGTTTCTTTATTCGTGTGGAGTGGGCCTTTCGAAACTCAAAGTGCCTTTTCCGCCTCACCTACTGACATAGGTAGCGAAATTTTCCCACATTTGTGTTCGACTGTGGTCGGTGCAGTTGGTGTTGTTTTGAAACCACTTCGTAATTTTATCAATGAATGGAGTTACTACAGGTTCAAAGTTGTCGTTTGTGAGATTGTGCCACTTGATTTTTTCGACTTGCTTGGAAGTTCTTCTTTTTCTTGCTGCTCCTACTTTTAAAATAAATTCTGTCATGAGCAGACGACGGAATCACCGAAGACCACCTTGCAGTACCTTACCCGCTTTCTCATAAAATCGAAGTTGAGGTGGTAATTGATCTGCGTTTCATGTTTCCTATCTCCGTGTCCACTACTGTAGGTGATTAGGTGTCTCTCGGTTTTCACAAACCATGTGCTTAGGATGACCAAACCGTGCGATCTGCACATAGTCAGAATAGCTTCACCTTCGTCATTTCTGACCGTTGAAAGGCTACCCTTTCCACCATGGCAATCCTCGTAACCATAATTTGATTCACCCACATGGTCATTTAGATCGCCTCGCAAGAACACCAATTCGGTATCTGGAATGGGCTGAATCAGGGTGTCAACATCGTTCCAAAAGGCCTCTTTTTCTTCTGGTGGCAGTCCCACTTGGGGAGCGTAGGCACTTATTACGCTCCACACCAGTGGCGCCGGAACGAATTTTTTATTGGGGGGGGGGGGCAAGATTTTTTTTCTCAACTTCATATTAAATTAAGCGGTTATATACCGGACCTCTAGCCAGAACCGGCTCTACTATATGTGCAGAATGTGCATTTGAATGCGACTCATTAAGTGAGGCAAACAAACAATTTCAATTTTTGATTATCTTAATTATCTCATTTTTAAAATAAAAATTTTGTAATTTTTAATGTTCTTTAATCGGAAGTTTTGACAATTTTGCCCTTTTATATTTTAAATTAACATTTTCAAAAAGTACGAAAATCTCGATTTAAAAAAATTAGGCAACAATTTGCACTTTTTGTGAAATTTTTGGGCGATTTTAATTTTTAAATTGTGACAGTTACGACTTCCGCTATAATAACCTCTACATTGGGTCTGAAACCTAAATTTTCGAAAGATTCGGTTTAAAAACACAAAAATTCAAAATTATTGAAAATCGGATTTGAAAATATAAAAATGCGAAACTACAAAATGTGCAAATTTTGATTCTTATGTTTTCAAATGGAAAGTTTGGGTTTCGAAACCTTATTTAGAGAATATTCGCAAAATAAATCAAATCGCAAATTTCTTTACAAAGCTGAGGGTCCTGTACTTACCACAAGCGAAGCCCTAGTGAAAGAGAGCCACCCCTCACCTCAGTATAAGCTCTTCATTAGATATATTGCGCTGATAGTGTAGTTAGCACGTGATAAACCTAGTAGATTGCAAAATGTGGGGAAAAATTGTTTTTTGTTTTGTGTTTTTTTTTTGGAGTGCTCAGCACAAACATTTCGTTGTGAAACAGGGTCAAAATCATATAAAAAACACAAAAAATGACTATCAATTGTACAGATACCGCCTTACGCATTTTAAAGATGAATGGTGCGTTGTACCCGCAATTATGTTTTTTCTAACATGTTCAAGCACAGGTTATCGGAGAAATGTACACTTTCGGAGTTTTAAGCCTCCCTCTCCCCAAAAAAAAAATGTTGGTGGCAAGCTCCGGATTCAAGCTCAGCCCTCTAATAAAACATAAAAAATTCTCCACCACACTTTGCAATCTGAAATCACCAAATGACTACACCATTAATAATTTTGGAAAATACTCATTTCTAGACTAGAGACTAGCCTTTTAAGTTTCTTTTTGTTACCCATTTTGATCCCATTGTAAAAGTGTTGAAGATTATAAACATATTCCTCATTTTATATAGATTTATAAAATTAGGTTGTTTTCCGGTTTCCTCGGGAAACAAATTCATTCATGATTTTTGAGGAATCTAAATTCCCTGTGAACATGGAGAAGGATAAGATGTGTCATTGTTGAATGTAGCCATGTTAAAGACGTCGTAAAGCACCGAACGACGTTTCTGATGATGCAGCTTCGAGCATAGCAGCCCAATCTTACTGGGAGATTCCCTACCATCGGTACGGTTTTCTGACAAGGAGAATGAAAAACTTCCTCGTTTTCGTTGATCAACGGTCAATAGTTTCGCTATCGTTGGCCTTGTCGTTAATTCGAGGTACTCTTGTTAACGCACAAGAAATGAAAATGGAATGATTATGTACATACTCGTAGGATATATGCACTAGATGCACGTATGCAACTTTCTGCGAAACAAATATTCCATCATGGAAAACAAATATCCACTACTAGAATAATAAATTGAATATGTGCATTGTATACGTATAAAAATATAAAATAAATTATTCTTCATTTTTAATATACATAGTGCAATATATGTAGTACTAATTGCCCCTTCAGCCAAAATATTGAGTGGGCAGTTGCCCCCGCTGCCCCCCCTGTTCCGGCGCCATTGCTCCACACCCTTCCGCAGATGACCAATTTGATGCTGATCAAGCGATCACTTCTCTTCGCGACACTTATTATGCTGCCAAGCAAAGACGACTCCAGAATAATGCCAACTCCGTTTCTTTGATTTGTGATTCCATAGTAGTACAATTTGTATTTCTTGGAATTCGTAAGAAACCGGGCTCTGTCGATATGGGTATTTCGCCACTTCGTCTCCTGCACGCACATAATGTATAATTTTGATGTGGCGGGATTTTGTAATGGGGGGATAATGTTAAACGAGGTTTTTTGTAAAAAGCGGGATTATAAGCGGACGGGATTTTGTTTTTCGGGATTATGTAGGTATCCCGAAAAATCACACAAATTCTCCTTCTCTATTCCTGTACTAGAAAAACAACGTAAGGAGCGTGCATTTTTTTCTTTTAATTGCAATCCTAGCAACTTGGCTCGGTTCTCTGGAAGTCTTTTACCAAATTATTCAGCTCTGGTTGATTAAAAAGTCTTTAGTATGTATTAACAAAAATAGCAGTCCTCCGTATAATTCTTTTGTTCCGTCCACTTCATGGGTATCGCAAATCCAAATTATCGTCTCTTTCCTCGGCTCCGCTGCCTTAATCCTTCGACACAAGTTATACAAACTTTGCTATAGGCATCCAGACTTTTCTTTGGTCTTATTTTTTTTTTGCGAAAGTACAGATATTTAATGGACTCCGTAATATTCCTTTCTTGTATTTTAATTATAAAGTTACTAGGATTCCAATTTAAGGCCCTATTCTGTGTACTAGAAAAGAAACGGCGGGAAAATCGTTATTCATACTAGTCCAACACCCTGTCCAACACCAAATCAAATTCTGGCCAATGTAACATGTTATCTATTGTAACAAGGATTTTTCGCTTGCGAAAAATATTGATCTAAATCTGGACTGCTTCGCTTCAAATGTCGAAATCCATTCACCAACTTCTAAGTCCAGTGTATTTATCAGTGTCCCGACATTAATCTCAATTTGCCTCACTGGCACGTTTATTCGCGTCGCCGATAGAAAGTATACACACGACACCTATCCCCATAGATAGATACGCCAAACGGAAGTGATTGATCTAGCGGAAAATAGGACAATGGCCAAAAAGGCATAGAATACAGGGAACTTCCTAAAATCACAACTATACCGCGTCAACATTATTACGTCTATCGTACATCGAATCACAAAGAGAAAGAGAAACACACCATACTCCACTCGATAGCTACTCTAATCGTGATTCTGAAACTAAGTGATGTGGCTCTCGGCACGGGTCTTTTGTGTCCTGCTTCTATGTCGGACACGGAACGGTACCGTAAATAGACGTAAAACATTTTCGAAGTCAACAAAACTTGTTAACAGAGTAATTGTCGGCCATTTATTTATTTGAAGTAAAAAGCTTCGGGGGCGCGACGACGATAACGGTACTGTGTTGTATTGTCCTTTGAGTTTGCCCATAAGTTCTCGTACTCTATGTATGATGTCCGACTCGCAAAGTGTTTTGTTGGTCCACAGCCCGAAGGGTAGTTTTTAAATTGATAAAGGCCAACACAACGAGTGAATGATGTATGGGATGTGGTGCGTATTGTACACATTTCGGGTTTTGGGATAGATGGGCAACTAGTAAATGTCCTGAAGGTGTAGGAGATGTTGCAGGCAGTTATATAGCCCATTCATCACGAGAAGAATATCTAACATTTGTCTTGAACCTGTAATCTCGGTGAAAATTTTCTTTCAGCATTAACCAAACGTTTATGAGGAAAAGATAAAAGTTTTATCAGATTATGGCAAACTTGGAATATAGGTACATTTTGAAAATGTTTTAATTTTTGTTGGGTAATTAAGTACGTGTTATTGCTTGAATAATTTTTAAAAAAGTCTAAATTAAGTTTGAATATTGCAAAATAAATAGATTAAATCATTGATTGGTTAGGACTAGGCTGATGATTCTAATAAATTCAGCCTAACAAGCAAATTTCATTTAATTATTAAACTTCTATCAAAACATAAGCTTATTCTTTAATAAAAACTATACATTTACACCCATATCTATACACTTAATCAATCGACAACTCATTATGCCATTGTCCTTTCGAATGTCAACAGAACATCAATTTGATCCTTATACACCATTGAAATTTCACACTGAAGCCACTTTTCAATTCCCATAGTCCCAAAGATGTTATTTTATTACATTCACTTTACATTTTGTCCCATTCTGCAATTTCTTATCAAATGAAAGGGTTACACAATTTTAAGTGGCTATACGCTCCTTAGAATCTGGAACCGACTATTCACGCCCATTCATTTAGCACAACATCACAAAACAACCGTATTTACTGTCTTTTGACTGTGTGTTAAATGTTAATGCGTAACGCAGTCATCGTCGTCGTTGAGTCGTTTATGCAAAACGTACTGCACGAGCTCGAACATCAATGTGAATGTGGTATGAATCCGTTTTGACGAACACAATAAGAAAATCCAAATTGCCTGCGATATTTCGGGCTGCGATGACGAAGGATGATTATATGCGAGAGCAACGAAGAAGTTGAAATGAACGTCAGGACCAAACGAGAGAGTGAGATTAGATTGTTGTGACGAAGAAAAGGGTTTTGGTATGATGTTTTTGTGTGAGTGTATGTTATTATTTTTGGGTAAAGATTGTGTGTATATAGAGAGTTGGGAATTTGAAAATCCCATTCCTGTACAAGAGACCCGAAAACAACGTTCATTAAATTTAAATTAAAATCACAAGGTCTGTTTGTGTAACCCTTTCTTGTCGGATTAATAATCCGTTAATAATATTATCTGATTTCGACGAGTGAAACAGTGGCATTGATGAGAGTTGAGTCATAATGTTCTCTCGTCGTATTTGAATGTGATTAACGCTCGAGTTTATGTGATTTGCCATTGATGAAAAAGGCGTTATGAAGAGTGGGTATGGATGGAGGGAACATCAAATCGGAATTAGGATTTGTAGTGTGTTTAAGGAACAATGAAGTATTTATGTACCGTTTGTTAAATTATAAAATAAAATAAATTATGTATCGTTTGTTAAACATTATGCATGTTGAATGAAGATAAACCAATAGCAGTTTGGATACTTGAATTACACAGGCCAGAATCCACGTTTTGGTAGGAAATTTAAATATATATGTATCGGGTACCTTAAAAGCTCAGGAAAATTATAACAATTCGAGTAGGCCATATAATTTTAACAACAGATCCCATATAAATTTGACTTCACATAACATATGCAACGAAAATAAATTGCAGTCGGTTTTTCTTTCATTTTTCTCTTCTCTCGGGTCATTGTATTATTAATTAGATCATAAATCAATTCCGTATCAGCAGTACTATTGATATGGTGACCGCTACTTCCCCAATCAATAATACTATTCTTATGTCCATCTTTTATTCCTATCCCACGATGAAATGAATCATCTCAATTTGGGGTAATTAATAATTTGCTTTTCATCATCCTTATCAGCTTTTCAAAATGATTGAGAGTGGTCATTTTTATATGAACTTGCCTACTCCATTCACGAAATGTTTGTGGGGTTAATGTTGCGTTTCTCATTTTATGTTTTGATTCTTTTTTATACTCGTATGTACATCTTCTTATATGATACCTTAAAGCACAATAGTGCTAAGTCCATTTTTCAACATTTGGAGAAAACGCGAAAATAACATTTCAAACCTTGTTCCCATCTCCGATAACTTTACTTTTGCAAATTGTTGTAGCTTTTCAAGCAGGTTACACTGTCAAAAGGATAATTGTATTAAAATCTGGCAAGCAATCGTCACAATTTCATAGAAAAATCGAGAAAGAAAGGGGAAGTACGGACTTGGCACTATTGAGCACTTAATTTTATACCAACCATGGACTTGACTTTATTTTTATGGACTTGACGGAGAAATGTTCGTATTGTCGTTACAATATTGTAAAATGTGGATGTAGTGATAATATTTTTAATATGTACATACCATGAGATGCAAGCAATTCATTGAGTTTCCACCAGTTCGTATCCATGAAGCAAATGTGTCTCATCAGTTTATGCTTTTCGAAAGTGGTAATGATCGCGAGATGACCAAAAGATGATCTCTGAGGGTACATTCTGTAAGGGGATAATCGCCATCGCCAATGGCGATAATCGAAAGTGATGGCCTCGTCGGGCGACAATTTATTAATGGGTTTTTACGTGTGTATGAAAGAGATAGCTACTACTACCCAGAGGTCGAAAAGCGACAGAGCTTTTTTTGGGATCATCTAAGGCGATAATCGCCCATAACTGTTGCCAATAGCGATGACTTTCTAGCGATAGCATTGTTACTGTCGCTTTCATACGAAATTCGAAAAATAACGGAAATGGCTTGAGAGTTCATATAATTTCGACATTTTTTAAGTTATTGGTGTGAAGGAATAAACAAAAGGGCGCTTTTGGAGGATTTGTGGAATTATGTATGATGTAATAACTTAATATTTTACTACAAAATTGAGGGAATGGACTAGTTAAAGAGGACAGGAGCGCTGCACTTCATCGGATAAATGACTCAGTTTTGCGGGTACAATCTATGATCATGTAATATACATACATAGGTACATACATTTTATGCCTAGTTGCGGGTATAGATACGTGGATGATGCTAGTCATTTATACTTTACTTACTTTACTTCGA
The DNA here is from genome assembly GCA_949715475.1 of Microchrysa polita. Classification (NCBI taxonomy): domain Eukaryota; kingdom Metazoa; phylum Arthropoda; class Insecta; order Diptera; family Stratiomyidae; genus Microchrysa; species Microchrysa polita. Next base: position 18,227,611 of record OX454415.1, read on the forward strand.
CAATCTGTCATCAAATAAAGCACACACCAACGAACCAAACATGATCATAGTCACACACACATCTAGATACATATTGCATACACACATTCAAAAACATAAAGGAATTCCTTACGCTTTTCATATACCATGGAATCGATCGTACGATGGACGACAATATAAGTCCATTTTGGGAACTCGTCCATACGTACCATATGTACGTTTGCAATGCATGGTGTCGGATGACCCTAAAGTATCTATAATGCAAAAGCACATACATATATCTGTCTCTGTCACACGAAGCACAGCGACACAAAAGCCATCTGTCGCCGTATTGAAAGTGATGACCTTACATGATTCCAAAGGACGACACCTATCATTGTCACTGCACTGTCGCTTTGTTAATTTAAATGGAATTTACTTTTTGAAGAAAGGTTTCAGCCTTAATTATTGGTTATGCCGTGTCACATTGTTTTATTGGTACACAATTGATGTTTCAACAAGAGTTCGTATTGAGCTTATGGTGAATTTTTCATGAAAGTGACTGTCGCCTTGAAAATGACGGCCATATAAGATACATTGGGAGACTGTCGCCTTAGATGATTCCAAAATGACGAAAATGACTATCGCCAGTCAACTGTCGCCTTACAGAATGTCGGTTCTGGTCAAGACTCGACGTCGTCCTTTCTATCCCACTACTGTCATTGACCAGGAAGCAAATTTTGAATGTTATGAGGGTCATAACAGGACATGGTGGTCTTATTATGAAGCTCGCCAGGAGACTTATGGTAGAAATAGAGTAGAAGCAACAACGGCAACAGCAGCAGCGCGAAATGTCAAGCACAATGCATTTTAAATTGCAGACAAACATGCTGAACAGCATTTTTGCTATTCAGCATATTTGTCAGCAATGCAATGCTACTGCTGTTGCTGCGTCTATTCTATTTCTAGCATTAGACTCAACTTCATCACAAAATTACTACTGCAGAAGTTGTGAGGATAAAGAGAGGGTGATGTACCTGCTCTGTCATTGCTCGGCACCAGCCATACTTTTATGACACGGATGATCTTAAGTCGTCATTCCATTTGGCGAAGCCAATGCCACAATGCCTCTTTGTCAACGGCGACAAAATTTTAAACTCCTTCAATATAAGATATAGTTTTTCTTTTACTTAAACGCAAGTCGCCCAGTGCAACATATTGACGAACGAGGCATAGGACGACCTCCTAATTGTCGAATCGCGTTTTCACAGTGCGATGGCTATGTGACCATCATGTTATGGTCAAAGATGTTGCCCCAAAATTCCTGCAGTGGAACTGCGAATTTAGAGATGTAAGTTAAATAAGATTGCCAGAATGACATCTTTTCAAACAACTGATTAACAAATGTATTATTCGGACCTATCTCTGGTCTATTTGGACTAGGGGTAACCTCGCCGGACTTTTAGAAAGAAATGCATACATATGTACATCCCATAACTCGGTCCCAAACGACATCCCCTTTCTTTTGAATGAAGTTTTGGGTGTAGCTTCGACTCGAATATTATCTAGTCTCTGTTTAGTCTCTGCATGCACTAGCTGGTGAAATACTAACCCCAGACACTCATTAGGATTAAGGACGTATATCAATAGTTATACATTTACTTTTTCTAATTTGGCAGATCTTTTTCAAAGTAGTCTTTTATTTGAGTCAGCTTCAATTTACTCTCGAAATATGTCGATCAAGTCATAAATAAATAAATAGCTGCCCTTCGCATCTAATCCCTAAGATTTAAACTGCTTAGATCAACAGCCCGCTCTTCAGAGGTTTTTATCCCCATAATTGGTCACTTGTTTAACATCTCAATGAGGCCATATTCCGCCACTTGGATCATGAATTGGAAACTATCATAAACTAGGACCCTGCGCTTCGAAGGCGAGTACACTATTCACTGCACCAACCACTGTTAAACTCGTCCCTTTCTGGTTGTTTTAAATGCAAGTTTATTGTTTGGTTTTGGTAATACCCGAATTACCCGTGTTTCAGACTGCACGATAAGGAGCTTCTAAACATTTTATGTGGACATAGTAAGTAATTCTTTGGCTTAAAACAATTTTTACTTTTTCGTAGCATGATCAAACTGTTTTCAACGGGTCTTTTGGAAAGTATATCTTTTGGAGCACAGTGGGTGAGTATAGCCGATAGAAATATGTCGTTACAACGCGTTGAACATATGCGAATGCCAGGTGTCAAGCTGAACTGTAGATTTTGGAGAGGGATGGCCTTACACAAAATTCAATGTAAGCTGGCATTTACACAAGCCCCATTGTATGTTATGAAGGTTTCATTTTGAAGAGAAAATAGAGAATTCAAATTAAGCCATTAAATGTGAGGGCTTAATTGAACACCAGTGCTCATTTGAACCTTTGCACCGTAGGTAGACGATCAATCGGCTTTTACCCATTTCAATACAATTCAAAGAAAGAATACGCCCATGTAAACATTTTACAGACAATTCATCCCATCTAGAGTTATCCTGCAATCCCGCAGACAAACCCGCCTTATATTAATCGGGAAGCAACCCTGGCTATTCCTATTTATGTCTCATAATGATATACATTCGTTTAATCGCAGTTATTACCACAAATTTAACTTCCTAATTGTTGCAAGTATGGACTTAGCACAAAATAGCACTATAACTGGACTTAGCACTTTTGTGCAATTTTTTTTGGATCAACCTAGGATATAGCGCTTCTTGTAAATGTTAATTTCCTTGAATTTAGCTGAGTAAATTTTGTTTCAAGATTAAGTACTCGATGGAGAACTTGACAAGGAATAATACGATGCAAAAATCTCAAAATCGAAAAAAATGGACTTAGCACTTTTGTGCTTTTAGGTATCGAATATAAAAATGGAGCGAAAAAAGCGTATAGTAATTCATCAATTGAGAACGGCTGCGGCTGGACCGATTTAGTTCAATTTTTTTTTCAGTTGTTTGCAATTGCCAGGAGAAGGTTTCTACGAAAGAAAATGTTGGGAAAACTCTCCGGAAAAGTCGGAAAATTGGAAATATCGAAAAAATTCATCAATTGAGAACGGATGGACCGATTTAGTTCAATTTTTTCCGTTGTTTGCAATTGCTAGGAGAAGCTTTTTACGAAAGAACATTTTTGGAAAAACCCTCCGGTAAATTAGGAAAATTGGAAATATCAAAAAAATTCATCAATTGAGAACGGCTGGACCGATTTAGTTCAAATTTTTTTTCAGTTGTTTGCAATTGCCAGGAGAAGGTTTTTCCGAAAGAAAATTTTGGGAAAACCCTCTGGAAAAGTCGGAAAATTGGAAAACTTGCTTGCAACTTTCCCACAGTAGCTTTTTGAATGAAGAAATATGAAATTCTTAGTAGAAAACTCGGAAAATTCAGGAAGAAAGTTTTGCATTTTATCGAATGATTTGATGATTTTAGACGATGCAAAGGTGGAAAATTCGTTATGAAGCTTTTGATAATTTCGAATAATTGTGGGATTCATTGTGATAAAAGCCGTTTTGCGTTAAATTTTGGGTGAAGAAGCTAACGAGATAAATAATTACTGTTCTGTGAATAACTATCAAACACGCGCGAAATTATGCGAACAGTACATTTTCTCCCACTTTTACCTTCATCTTCTTCTGTTCATATTAGCGGATCCCGACCGCATTGTGGAACAAATACAAGGACGAAATGGTTGACGACATCTTGCATAGAGTTCGCATAACAATTTCGAATTGCGATCTTGAAATTAACGATGAGATGCGCAACGAATAGTTAGTTCTGATCGAAGACATGACCGTGCTCATGTGCGGCAGTCTGCTGTCGAAATTGGGAATGCCAGCGCCAAATCGTTTGATGGACGATGCAATTAATCGCGACTTGCAGCGGGAGCAAGATTATGATCGAAAAGAGCTGGCCGAACGAGTTCGAATAAATATGCCGCTTTTGAGTGCCGAGCAGAAGAACGTATACGATTCGCTTATGTAGGTTGTTGACGATGGAGCAGGAGGCATTTACTTTCTCGATGCTCCTGGTGGGACAGGCAAGACATTCGTCATTTCGTTGAGTCTGGCAACAATTCGGTCAAGATGTCAAATTGCGATGGCTTTTGCATCCTCTGGCATTGCTGCTACATTGTTGGAAGGCGGTCGAACTGCACATTCCGATTTAAAGCTGCAGATGAATCTACTCTTGGTTGAGAAGCCAACGTGGACAATCACCAAGAGTTCGGCAACAGCGAAATTGATGCGCGAATGCAAAATCATCATTTGCGATGAATGTACGATGGCGCATAAACGAGCTTTGGAGGCAGTTGGCCGAACGATGAAGGACTTACGAGGTGATTCGAGACGATTTGGTGGGGCTCTGATATTACTCACCGGAGATTTTCGTCAAACGCTTCCCGTCATCCCGAAATCTACTGCTGCGGATGAACTTAATGCATGCCTAAAATTGCCATCTTTGTTGTTGATATTGACTACGAACATGAGAGTCGCATTGCAGAACGACCCATCGGCTGCTGAATTTTCAAAAATTCGTACTAATCCGTTGACACCGTGATCGACGAGGATGAAGCGACCAACTATTCGACGGAGTTTTTGAACTCGCTTGATGTGCCAGGAGCCCCGCCGCATAATTTACAGCTGAAGGTGGGATCGATCATAAACATGTTACGGAATCTGAACCATCCGAAAAAGTGCAACGGTTCGCGGTTGTCCGTCAAGAAACTGATGAACAATGTGATTGAAGCGACGATCATCAAGGGAAAATTCAAAGGAGAGGAAAAACTTATCCCACGATTTCCGATTATTCCAACTGATCTTCCATTCCAATTCAAGCGGATTCAGTTCCCCGTTCGATTGGCTTTTGCAATGACAATCGATAAATCGCAAGGCCAATCGTTGGAAGTCTGTGGGATTAATCTCGAATTTCCCAGTCAGCTGTATGTTGCCTGTTCGCGTGTTTGCAAACCTTCTCCGTTGTTTGTTTTTTCGCCAGAAAACAAAACGAAAAACATTGTTTATAATATCGCTCTCTACTGATTTTGATTCCATTCAAACAAATCACACTGAAAATTGAACTATCTTTGTTTTATTACCACTGTAGTGTTTATTTGAAGGCGTTGAATTTGGGCGAGGCAAAAATTTATAGGTATAGTTAGGAGGTTGATTGGGAGTCAAAATCGCTCAGAAATTTAAAGTTTTGTCAAATTGTGAGCGAAGCGAACAACGCGAGCGTAGCGAGCTCTAGATGAGCTAGTTTGCTATAAATTTGCAGTTTTTCGCGACATTCTATCAACAGATATGGCGGAATATTGCTTTGTAGGGGTAGGGGTAGTCAGACCTTCTCCACTTTCCGCCAACTTCAAGCATACCCAAGTAACAATTTCAGCCGTATAATACTTCGTAAAATACTCTCTTCTAACAATAATAGGGGCACTTTACAGGGTATAACCACTGAATAACAGTCCAATAATGGCATTTGGCGCCGTTTTTTGATCCAATTGAACCTTATTGTAGCAATGAATTACACTTTGAAAAAGACATACATCATATGTGTTATGTCATCATTTTCTCGCTTTTGCAAAAAAAAAAAAAGAAAAAAATTCCCGCAGCCAGCGTCGAACCAGCGACTGTCGTACGCAAGTCCGACGCCTTAACCACTCGGCCAAGCTCAGATATAGTCAGCATTGCTCGTAAACGTTGCTTCTATCGAAATGCTCAACACTTCTCCTCAATGTACCTTCTTCTTTATATGTCAATCAGTTGAAGCTAATTAAATTCACACGTTCATCAATAAAATGCAGCTAGTTTCTAGGCTGAGATTATCTTAACCCTTAAATGCATGGGGTCTGAACCCACTATCGTAACTGACCTCCCTTTATGTAAAATCAGTCACTGAACACGGAATCAGCCTTTATTTTCCCAGGAAATAGCCCGTTTTCCCAGAAAAGCGAAAATAGTAGAATTTTAATTGTGTACCAAATATGGTACGCCATGCATTCAGGCATTAATGTGCAAATGAAAGACTTTTTTAAATTTTATTTAATCTGCCTCTTAATTTAATAGGAACAGTGCAAAACAGGAAGGATAATGATTATTGAGAGTTTAGATCGAAATTATAGTGAAAACTCGATATAATGAACTCCTCTTCGTTAAAGAAAAGGTTGTAATTTCTATAGAAAATCGCGAATATTAAGTTTTTTGAAAGGTAGCTCGGGTTGGTGCGTGATTAGTTTCCTATTGAAATTTGTATCGTGCCTATTTGTGACGTATCCTGGAAGTTGATGGAAAGTGGAGTAGGTCTTACTCCTCCTACGTCCCCTATAAACCTAAATTTAGCCATATCTTTTAATAGAATGTCGCGAAAAATTCCAATGTGTTTCAAGTGGTAGCTGTCAGATGTCCTTATAAAATATTAAAAGCGCGCCAGATCCGACTCATATACCCCTTCCTCCCCTACAAAAAAAAATGGAATTGATCATTTTGGACTTTGCGTGCCGTCTAGCTCTGAACATGGGCATATGTTATGCTATTAGCGCGATTCGATTTCGTTATAAAATAAATCTTCTATATAAAAGTTCCTTATAAGCATGTTCCACTGTTAAACGTATATGTATATCTAGACTTTTGACTTATCATAGCTCATGGGATTCCTAATTCCTTTCTTGAAAAGTATATGGATTCGATTGACTTTGCTAGGAATGAATATGGAAATGAATTGCTGCCTGCTTTATAACCCAAATTTGTGCAGGTTCCAGGACATGTCCACAAGAATTACATCCATGTAATTTTTTGTTTATCGAATATGGTACTCCACATAGTCTTCCATATGAAATGGTTGATCCTAGAAGCACATTTTCGGAGGATCCTGACCATGGACTTACAAGACAATACTTGTCATAATCAAATGGTTTAAGAAATTGGATATTAAGGCGCAGCTGCTTGAGTCCTGATGAAAGTCCAAGTATCTTACTAAGATGTCATGTACGGAAGCTCGGTTTCTTAGTGACGTGTCCTAATGACAAAAGAAAAGATGTGACAATTTTTTTCAGTATACTTGCCAGCTAAAAAGACTGGGATTATAAGAGCAGCTACAGAAACGCTAAGCCCTGACCGGTGTACTGTAGAAAACAAAATGACAAAAGCGATCTTTCTAAATCAACAATGACAGCTCCATTCCTTAGATCCTGGACAGGACTGATTAACCTAACTTTCATAAAAATGGCAGTAAATGTCCTGGAAAAATGGATTGGTGACATAAGTTGTATAAAAATTTATGATATATGGACCTGTTCTGGGCCCAATAAAACGCCCCATAATGTTGAAAGAGCTAATAATTTAAATTTTATGAACATATCCTACCCTACCGGAGACTAAAGGAGAATAATTTCATCAGCTAAGAACGATCGTAATGTATGTATAGATATTTCTGAATATGCCCCAATGCATGGTGTACCATATATGGTACGTTGCAAAATCGGTGCAAACAATAACTTTAGTGACTTTTTTTGGCCAAAATCTCAAAAAATCCTCAAGGACACATTCCAATTTACTCACCAGTATTTTTGCTTTTCCAAATAACGGTATACTTCGCCAATTTGTTTAGCTCTAAAGAATAGCTTTTAAAATTCCACAAAAAATAACGCTCGTCCACTTTGACGACGCACAGACAATTCAAGGAAAGCTTCGGGAAGCTAAAATTTAATTTATGTGAGAGCTCGTTTTATCTTCTTTGCGAAAAAGTAAAAAAAAAATAAAATTTAATAATCGCTAGACTTTTACAGGAATCTAGCTATGTACCATATATGGTACGCTATGCATTTAAGGGTTAATTGATTCATAAGTTAAGAATGAGTGAGGAAATGTTGGTTTCATGCAATATTTCAATGAATTCAATTCAAGAAACGTGGTGTTCCAGAGCACTTCATAAGTGTCAATTCTTTAAAAAATCACAAAGTTCATCCTTCTATAAAACTACGCTGAGCAATTTATTGGATGATCACACGAATGTTACACTATAAAAATGAAATCGACAGTGCTATAGAAGATTATTTGCATGTGTGTGTGTTGATTTCAGTCATGTGTGTTTATGTCATTCAATAAAGACTACATGGAGCATCTTTTTAGGTTAACGTTTAGAGAAGTGTTATCGAAGCCTTATTGGATGTAGTCGTGAATTGATTATATAAGAACTTTATAAGCTTTCCGAAAAGTGTTTTAAGGAGTTTTTATCGGATCAAATTACTTATATAAGCGATGTCACACGATAAACTGATTTTGTGTTACTATATGAATGTTACAGGATAAAGTGCTTCCTTAAAGCATACGAATTGTTAGTTGGGTATGTCACAATTAGGTATTGATGAACATTTGAGGTCGCTAGCGATATTCTGTCGAAAAATATTTCCGAATTAATCTATCACGGAGGGGTAATTTGTATGGGAGGTAGGGGAACCCTTGGTCCGATTTGACCCATTTTCAATACCATCCAAGCTTTTATCAATCATCTGACCAACATTTCAAAACGCTTTATTATTTCGGGAGTAATCGTGCGAACTGACAGACATACGGACGGCCAGAAAGACAGACGGACATGGCTTATTCGAATCATGGACCGACCCTGATCATTTATATCTAAACTTTGTCATACCTCCGGTGGATTCTTTAAGGTGTTTACATAAATCGTCGTAACAAAAACAATACCCTATACCATCTTATGGGTATAGGTATAGGGTAAAAACAAAAAAAATGCGCTTTAATGACTTGGTGGCATTTTGGCTCGGGCCGGGCAAGCGCGTGTCGTGGATCGTTAAGCAGTGTGCTCCCATCCTAGTCGAGCCACCATTACAAAACGTAGGGAAAGGGAGAAGGAATGCGAAAGGACGTGTCCATCTTTCGAGACACGGAAGAACAATTGAGAGAAAAATTCAGTTACTCATTTTAAAACGTATATTGTAGTACATGTAACAGATTTACAATAAAAAAACGAAAAGAAAAATAAAATATTAGTCAAGACAAACTGAATACGGCGATAAACTAAGGTAATTCAAAGTAAAGTATAATAAAAAGAGAACAAGAGAAAGATGTCGTAGGTTTTGAAGTAAGTATACAAAATTCAAGAAGGAAAAAACAAATATTGAAAGACTTACGGCTCGCCGATGATCGATCATGCGGTGTGATGATTTACAACAAAAAAAGAATAATATCATTAGGAAAAAAGTAAAAAAATAAGAAAAGGAATACAACCACTTTCTGGATCGATAATAATAAAAGAAAATGTATCACACAATGTATCCAACAAATATCTGCAACCAGTCTTCACCAACCAATTCATCATCGTTTTTTATCTGAAATAAAAGTATATTAAATTGCTAATAAAGTCTATTTCAGAGATTGGTTGGTGCGGCGTTCATTAGTTACTTTAATTTGAAACATAACAAAAGCTTAAAATTTACAATTTATAACTTTTTAATTTTAAATAAAAAAATATTTTCTTAAATTTTTTTTAAGATATTTTTTAATGAAGTTTTACTAAAAAAATTATATGAGATGGAGTCTGCAGACCACTGGAAAAACTTACGCGTGTTGTCAGCTTTCCAAAAAGGTGTCAATGTCAATACAAATATTTGAAATAATTGAAACAGCTAGCTGCGACTTGTTCGGGGTCGATCATTTCGTTTGATAAAAAATGAAATAAAGCAGTACATTATACGTACTCGTACGATGCATTTTGAATTTAATGACATTTATTTAATTTTTTATCAAACGAAATGATCGTCCCCGAACAAGTTGCAGCTAGCTGTTTCAATTATTTCAAATATTTGTATTGACATTGACACCTTTTTGGAAAGCTGACAACACGCGTATATTCTTCCAGTAGCCTGCAGACTCCATGTCATATAATTTTTTTTAGTAATACTACATTAAAAAATATCTTTAAAAAAATTTAAGAAAATATTTTTTTATTTAAAATTAAAAACTTCGAATTGGGTTTTTGAAATTTTAAATGATTAAAAAATGTCTGCTATAGTGTTGACTAAAATCCAAAAATAAGTTTAAGCCCATTACCTTAGTAGCTTTTTTAAATTCTTACTTTAAATGGCAAAATTCTAGGTTATTTCAAAAAAAACTTAAAAATTCATATATCTCAGTGACTATTGAAAACCGGCCTAACATTTATGGCCTCATTTTGTTGCATTTTGACCCTATTATAACGTGTTGCAGGGAATAGGTCGACTTAACCAATAACCCTGTATACAGCGTAAACTAAAAAGAAACTTGTGTTCAAAATTTCAGCCCGATAGCTTCAAAACTGAGGGACTAGTTTGCGTTGCAACAGACGGACAGACAGAGAGACGGACATCGCTCAATCGATTTTGCTCGTCACACTGATCAATAATATATATACTTTACATAGTCGGAGGTGCTTCCTTCTAACAGTGGGACTCGATCCCAGGACCCTGGCGATTTGATGACAAGTGTTTCAATCCAATCCAATATCATTGGAATAGAAAATTATTCATTATAACATCGAAAAATGTTCATTACGAACGAGTGGATTCTGGTCTGGTGGATTTTTTTTCTTGAATGGACGTTGGCTTGGATAGTTTTCGTTCAAGATTATATTATATTATATTTACGTTAATTTTGAAATGTGTTACCTCCTTACAAAAATTATTTCTTTCTGTCATACTACTACTAACAACATTCAGTGAAATATAGATAACTCAACATATACATATAAATTCAACACTCAATTCGCCCCATCGACTCCTTAGCACGTCATCATCAATCCATACATCCAACCCGCATACATCCTATTCAATAAAAATATAATAAACCGCTTTTAGCTTGAAGGTGGTCCCATTTTTTGACTCATATATAAATATAAAAAAAAATAGACACAGGAACAAGTACACTCCCACATATTATAAGGGCCAAAATGCATGACTATCTCATCGACGTCGTCATCGTCGCTCCCGAAAAAAAGGTGATTTTCGCGGCGTTTTTATCCGAATATAAGCACGTATCCATCTCACAAAAGGGTAATTCAAGGGATGATGATGGTATCAGAGGTTCACATTGAATCTTCCGATATCATTTGATAAATCAATAACCGCGCGCCATATAGAATCGAACGCACGGTTTTATCTGCATCGCAACTATACTGATACACGACGACAGTCAAACAGAGGCTTATTCGACGACTCCTTTTCAGGATCACTCATATGTGTTATATGAAGTCTTTGCTATACATTTGGCAGATATTTTCACTCATCGTGAACCATGAAGCTTCTCAATATACACATCCGCGGAAGCAGAAGCAGAATGTGATGGTTGATGGACTGAAGTGAGCCGTATAGAGAAATGATAACAGGATGTGCCAGCATTTTTCCACTTGGCCCCTTTTTTCGCGCAGGATAATAAAGAAACACAATTTCTGGGATATTCATAAATGTTCGGTTGATTCCCTTATGATTCGATTTGACGGAATGGAAGATGGTGTATATGCGCGGGAGGTCATATGTGTATGGTTCTCGTTCAGCTATATGTAGATATTTTCTATTGTAGTTTTTCAATGAAACATAAAATCAAAAGAATATTGAATTTCATACGTCGCACAACAAAACGATTATGGTGGTGGGATGTTAGGGAAAATATGTATTTTTCTTTGGAATTCATATATTTTAGGTATACACTAAGCGACAGTGAGCATGGGGAGAATAATCTCATAATATGGAGAAAATATATAAATTTGTATGAAATTAATTTTTTCTTGAAATATCAATTGACCACCTTAAGTAAAACGAAAGATTTAAATAAATTTTTAGATATGATTTGCCTACTTTCGGGCAATAAGATTTAAATTGAATCTTTTACATTGCAGTAATAATGTATGTATACATTGATTTAACAATTTGTGATACCACACATCAGATCGATGATTACGCGTAATTTGGCTCTTGCGACAGAACACTAAAAGAGCGTTCAGCAGTAGCAACAGTAGCAGGTATAGTGCAAAATATTCGCAAAGCAACGCAAACAGGGCCTGCTTTAGGGTTGGGCGACCGGGGCGGTCGCCCCGGGCGCCATGTTTAGGGGCGCCGAAACCCGTACTTTTAATGCGATTTTTTTTCCAAATTTGATTGTTGCTTAAGAAATTTTATTTTTATTTTTAACTGCTGAATTGGGTATGATGTCAGAATATTAATGCATGCTATCGCTATAGTACACAACCAACCAAGTATGTATGTGTGAACATTGGAAGAATTGCACATATTAAGTACGTTTTTTTTGGTTATCGCGTGTAGGTTTGGGTAACGAAACTTCATATAAAAAAAATGTCAGCTGAAAAAAAAACCTACTTATTTTTAGAGCTATACACAAATACTTAAAAAAAATATGTGTGATGTATAACTTATGGGTACGTCTTCAAGACATTTAGTTTTTCATCTTAAATTCGATCATTGTTAAAAACTGCTTGGTTCGTGGCTAACTTACTCACAGGTTACATTATGCGTTTCGTTTTCAAATCAGCAACATTTAAACATTCGTAAAGTTACAAATTTTATTTTATTTTTAATAGTTTTTATTTTTAATAGAAAAACAACCTTTCCGAAAAGCTAATGGAGCCAAAAACAACATTCTTTAATTAAAAAAAATTGAAGAAATGCAAAATGGGTTAATGAAGTTAGTTCTTTACATATTTTGGAAGAATCAGTTGCACTTGTTTGCATCAGTAGTGTACCCCCCAATTTAGGATATCACGAACCGCCACTGACGTGTATCTTTATAGAAATCAGGAAAGAACTTAGTTGGGAACTCATAATATCAGATTTCCACTTGAGGAATTGACTGCGTTCCAAAGATACATGTACCTTTAATTAAGAAAAGAGAATAATCCTAATAAGCACATTCGTTTTGGAACAACATTTGTTTTTATTTTTGTTAATATGTAGGTATTACATTTTAGGATAAAAAGTGTTTTTTTCTCGCTCAATTAAATTTACAAAAACTACTTCCAAAATAGAAAAGTTGATAAAGATATTTGTAAAATTATTTACTTAATGAACATTTAAATGTAGGTGGTTTAAAAACGAAGCGGTGGTACATACATATAGAAATTCAAAGTAGCCAAGTTTCCCAAACAAAACCTTTTCAAACCACGGTAGAAATTACAAAATGAAATGAATTGATGTTAGAAATATTTGGACTAAACGTAAAACTGATACTGACTGAAATCGTTAGCATCAAATTCAACCGTATTAAGAACTATTGCAAATGCGTTTTTACAGGGACCAGAGTATGGGGGTCAGGAACGCAGTCATTGGAACTGTCAACCTTTCCCAAATCTTCTTCTTCGAAAATTCAACAATTGAAGATAGCAGTGTACTCTTGAAAATGATTACCAATATGAAAAATTTTAACAACGAAAAGGAAGAATGGAAAATCGCTACCTATTTAGGTGGGGTTTGCTATCGTCTTCCCATTCAACATTAGGAATGTTTCTGAGCTAAAATGTATGTTTCCTTATGTTTCTGCGAAATGAGATTGTTCAACGATTATAAGACTAGCAAGGTTTTTTATTGTTTGATTTCATAATTGAAAAATGAACACTAGTATTGCAGGACCTACTCCTGCTTACACAAAGCACCTCGCTTTTTCATAATATTAATGAAAATAATTTCCAATCTCTCGCTTTGATCTAAGCCGTAGCCTGGCCGTAGCCTACCTAAAGACGAATCATGAACAATCAATGCAATTAATGGGGAAAATGAAGTTGAAGAAATGAGTACATGGCTATTAATTTAAACTTGCTTATTCATAAAAAAGTAAGCCTTTGCAGGTTGTAATTACGAATAAAAGCTATAGACATGAAAGTGACGACCATGCTTTCAGGAGCTACTAATTAGAAAAGAAAAGCTGCGGTTGAGTCCGAAGAAGGTTAAAGTTGCGTCAATGAGACTAGAGGCAATGAAATTAGTATAGTACGGTTCTAGCCGCCCGCGCCCTACTGATTTCGTCGTCTCGTGTCTCGTAACTTGAACGATCTTACCATACCGAACTTGAATCGTTGTCTGATACAGCATACTGGCCGACAATTCTAGGCCTTCAGTTTTTAGAAGCTGTCGCGAAAACTAAACCAACGAAAATAGAAGAAATGTCAGTTCCACTTGACAGTCAAAACAGACACTTTTCCCTAAATTTGCTTTCGGCGGAAGTGAAGTCCGCATTTTCAACAACGGACTACCAGGACTGACATCCATCCATCCATTCTATTAGATTTTTTTTTGTGTATAGAAACTATAAGGGGGCGCTTTCTTCAAGTTCGCCCCGGGCGCCATTTCACCTAACGCCGGCCCTGAACGCAAATATTTGGAAAAATCCTGCCATTGGTATAATGTCCAACCCAGCGGCAACAGTTTTGCATTCGTGTACAATAAGATCCCATTGATCTCTGACCAGTTGTAAATCAGACAGTATGCTTTCTAGATTTATAACTTCAACGTCAATTGTAACACCCTTGGTCTGAAGCATATTTAAAATCTTCGACCAAATTGTATCCATCAAAACACATTCAAACTTTAGCGTTGAATGTTACTCCAGTTAGGATTTCTAGTGCTCTCTTTAATCTTTGCATATGTTTCGAGAAGGCTTTTCTGCATAAGGCGCGCTATAGGATTCTTAAAATCAGGGCGCAATGAGCCTGACAGGCACTTAATGAAAAAAATACTACAGAGTCCGTAAAACGCCATATAAAGTTGAACCAAAATTTACCAAGTATCTCTAGGATGTAAACAATCAAGGGAAAATACAAAATAAATTTTAAGAATTTATTAGAATTTATCAAAGCACAAAAAAAAATCAAACAAAACTGCGGAATTCACAAATCAAGGTTACGATTCAATGGAACCTTTAATTTTTATCTAAAAAATAAAAAAAATAAAAGAATCCAAAAAAGGGTTACACGTGAAGCTGAGATTTATAGGGACAGAAGTCAGTCGGAGTCGTCATCCATCAAAGCCGCTGAGCTATCACATGAGCACGCCGAAAAGCATGTTGCGCAGAGTACTTTTGCATTAGAAAGGCATATTCCTCGGTTGCATTTCACGCAGGAGTAGTTCCAGGGCCGACGTTTACCTGTTTCCACGATGCAATCACAGCATCTGCACCTTTTGGGAGGAGGTGGAGGTGATGTTGGTTGATCATCAGCCGGGAATCTCTTTAGACGAATTTTCAAGGAGGTGTGAGGTCCAGATGCCTGCTGGCTTCTTCGTTGAGTTTTTTTGTTTCAATGAATCGACGAGAGCGAAATCGGTGAACCAGTTATCTGCCACGATGTTACATCCACTTCCTAACAGTGGTTCTGCCAAACGCATCACCACATCACTTGGTTTGTTGCTCAATTGGAATGGACCTTCTGGCTGCTTATCCACGTATACTTCCAAGTTGAGAGTGTAAAACATCCTGGAATCCACAAGAGCAAACATCTTAATGCCATACTTGTTTGACTTTGACGGGATGTACTGTCGGAAGGGGCGCGTCCACGGAAACCAGGTAACATCTCATCAATGGTAAGGTTTTCTCCTGGAGTTTAAGATTTTTTACAGTTCTGGACAAACATTTCAAACACATCACGAATGGGTGCAAGGCGATCAATATTTTTTCGTTCGCTTCTAGTAGTTTTGTTGTCAAAACGAAGGCAACGAAACAAAGCAAGAACTTGAATCGTTTGGCATTCATGACAAGGCCAAATTTTTCTATTCGGTCACCATATTTCCTCCAGAAACAAACGATTAGATTTATATACAAATACAAATACAGCAAGCCAGTGAAAGCTTTCAATTCAATCAAATCAGTGTGTTTGGCATCTGGCTCCCGGATGAAATTATCCTTCACTGTATCAATGTGTTGGTTAGTGTATGTCACTATTATTTCCAGAATTTCATCTGGAAATATATTCCTCCAACATTCAGCGGGATTTTTTGAATTCTTGGCAGCTCCTTTTACTCCAGGAAGGCGACTGATTATGTTAACGTTCGCAGCGCGACTCTTGCGTGGAGGTTCAATGTACCAATTCGTAGATTTGTCTTCTCCCATAAAATAATTTCCTTTAGTTTCATATTCCGTTTCGCTGGACGACTTAAGCTTATCGCCTTCTTGTTAAATTTTTGAACCACTTTCTTGTTCTTCAACTTCATCGTCAGATAAAATATCGCTCTCCTCTCCAAGATTTTCAGTCCACACCGGATCTGCATCATCTTCACTAAGCAGGAAGGCCATTACTCCGTCCACGTGACTTGGGTTATTCAAATCGTACTTTTTACGCTCTTGACCTGCAACAAAAAACCAATGACTCAAGTAACGGCTGAAGAATGCAGACAAAAATATTTTCTAGGAAAGAGGCGCAATGAGCCTGACAGACACATGACCCCCATTCTTGCAAGTGTATACTACCTGACAGAAATGGCACAATCACAAATGTAAAAAATACTCAAGTGCTTCAATTACTTATCAATAAGAAAAAAATACAAGCCTTGGATTCGATTCGTTATTGGGCGCGGTGAGCCTGTTAGATCAAAACACGTGTGACACACTTTCCTGACGGCTGGAGACAAACTGATTGAGAGAGTCGGAACCACCAACTAAAGTTAGGAAACTAGTGTGAGAGAGGGGTCTCGCTCGGCACGCTGTTGGAATGGGTATAAAAACAAAACAATCAAGTGTCTATCAGATCAGCCGCGCCCTACGCAGGGTTAATGCGTCCATTCTGGCAGACCATCTTGTGTCTGAAAGTTTGTGCAGAGTGCAGGGAACTCGGTATATTATCTCTCCAAATTTCCCAGCATTGTGGGCTGCCGCTGAATATTTTGTACACAGCAAATTTTATTTCCAGTAAAAATCCAACTAGACGAAATCCAGTGATTTTTTCTACTGATAAATCAGCAAAAAATTAAATTTTCACTTAGATTCTACTAAAAAAAACTAGATTTCTAGTTTACACCTGAAATCTAGAGAAAAAACACTAGAAAATCGACTAAATTTGCTTCGCCACTGGTTTTCCAGTCCGACCCTGGTCTGGGATTCTAGTGAAAAGCTAAGATAACTAGAAATCCAGTAAAACTGTTTAGAAATGCAGTGAACTAAAAGTGTAATCTAGCGAAATCCGAAAAAAACTTGACTTTCAGTTATTATCACTAGACTTTCAATTCAACATCTTAGAGTAATGAAATAAACCTTAGGAAGAATATTTATGGAGACTATGCTACTCCCTTTCTAGTTCCCAACATCCTCAAAATCTAGTGAAAACAATTCATTTCAGTTTAAAAAACGAAATATAACTTAATTTCTAGTGATTTTCACTAGATTATCAATTCTTAAAATTTATCGTTGGTTTGTTCAACTTCGTGCACGGTCTTATATCGCATTCGCAGTTTAGCCGTCACCGTGCGTGTAAGTTTCAAACATTAGTGTACGTGTGTGTTTCGCTCGCGTTCAAAACATTCGGTCGGTGCAACAAGCGGTAAAAGATTTGTGTACAGTGCTTATCGTCTACGTATGTGTTTCGCAACCGAAACTACCGATCGAATAGAATTTTTGGACGCTATATTGTCGGTCAACATATAGCGCAGCATTTCTTGCTTATGGCCGTGTGCTCGAGTCCTGTCGCCACATAGCCAGTGGACATTGCGATCAACAGCCTGCGAGAGAACTGTGTTCGTGCTTCACCGTCACCGTGGGTGACTTTCTAGATTTTCGCGGTCGTCGACTAAGGTAAGTAACATTACATTTTCCGTGTAAGAGCCGCCATACACCTTCAGATCCCTTTCACATATCGCGACTATCGATTGGACGACGGGTTGGAAGATGTATGACCGCTCTATGCTTCGAATTTGCCACTCTTCATCCACTCTTAATGTTTGAATCTAATTTTTCTTCTTCTTTTCCTTTCAGCGATCGAGTCAAATTTTTGGACGCCACGTTGTCGTTCAACATATAGCGCAGCATTTCTTGCTTATGGCCGTGTGCCCGAGTCCTGTCGCCATCACCACATAGCCAGTGGACATTGCGAGCAACAGCCTGCGAGAGAACATGTTCCTAATAGCAGTTATAAATCTGATATGTAATAAAAAAACTACAATATAAATATACTAATTACTATTACATACATTCCATTATTTTAACGTTTAGTGACCCTAGGTGTTAATCGCTAGAATATTAGTTTTTATATGTTATATTTACTGATGTTGTATAATTAATAGCAGTTATTATGTTTTTTTACTGAAATTTTCCAGTTGTGTCGTTTAAATATTTTTATTTTATCGACGTCAACGACGACATGTCGCCAAAATAAAAATATTTGTACGCAATAATATTTCAGTAAAAAATACGTTACAACTGCTATTAATTTCCACAAAATCACGATTTTAGATTCTACGGCTTACTCAGTTGATTCTACTGGATTATTATTTTCTACTACTGAAATTTTGGCTTTGAGGCTTCTTTCTCTAAAATTCCAGTGTGTTTTCCCTGCTTATTCCATTTATTTCACTAGAATATTGTTTCTAATTAGGGAGATTCTAGCGATTTTTCAGTTTCATTCACTGGAATATTGGTGTTTAAACTCCTTATTTTCTAGTTTATCTCACTGAATTTATGCGGAAGACCTACTGTTTATTCCGTTCACTTTACTAGATTTCGCTTTACAATAAATCTTCTATTCTAGCAAACTCATCTAGAATCTCTATAAAATTTTACTAGAAAACCGTGAAAAAAAACAACACAGAATTCTAGCAAACTCAACTAGAATCTCAATACAATTTTACTAGAAAACCGTGAAAAAACAACACTGTATTTCTAGTTGAACGTTTTTCACTAGAAATTCTAGCGGTCATTTTCTAGTGACCTTTTACTAGAATCTAGTTGAAAAAAATTTAGTGTGTAGGTCTTCTGAACTACTCAGAAAAATCTTATTCTGAATGGACACCGTTCTGCGGTGTCTACACCACATAAATTGAGAGTGTAAGCTGCGCAAGGCGAGTAAACAGCATTAGATTTTTTTTGGAGTATGTGTCTTTGAACTCCGCTTTATCGGCCTTCATATTACTTTCGTTGTTGTATCCTTGTATCCGACAGTCGTCCAGCCAACAGTTTCTAGCCAACAGCCACCAGCCAGCCAGCTTTTTATACCCTTCGCTCATATAGTGATAGGGCATATTAACTTTGTCATAAAGTTTGTAACGCATTGAAGGAAGCATCTCCGACCATATAAAAAGTATACATATATGATCAGCATGACTTGGGGAGTCGATTGGGCGATGTCAGTCTGTCCGTCTGTCCGTCTCTCTGTCTGTT
Source organism: Microchrysa polita (assembly GCA_949715475.1). NCBI lineage: Eukaryota > Metazoa > Arthropoda > Insecta > Diptera > Stratiomyidae > Microchrysa > Microchrysa polita. Next base: position 18,246,956 of record OX454415.1, read on the forward strand.
GCGACGCGTTTTACTCGGTTAATTTAAAAGCTATGAACAAATGCTTCTTTTTGCTGCAGGCAATTTGTATGTTTGAATCGGTAAAATCGGACAATGGGGTGGGTCATGGGTAGAGATGAGCATCGAAAGAAAAACATCGATGGTTACCATCGAAAAAAACATCGAGACGAAACCATCGATGGTAAGAAAACATCGAACCAAAAACATCGATGTTTTGAGTTTTTTGAGTACTCAAAAAAATAATCACTTCAGTAGCAAAAATTGAGCTGATTGAATAGAAATATAGTTTAGTTTATGGTTTTCATTCATTGCCTTCTCCACTAACCAGAATGTAACTCCTACCCTTGCCTTTTTTTTTTTTTTCATAATATGCATTCGTATCGTACCCATAACCCACCGCATAGAGAAACCAGGGGTACCGATCGGGAATCTGGCCGTATGGTGTCAACTTGAAAAACTATTCGACGGGATGGCAGTGAGCCCGCTGTTCCCCTTTCTCCATTATTCTCTGAACACTGAGGGAGAACGATAATAGCCGAAGAAAAATAACCCAAAATATGACCATCGAGCGGTAAAAATGAAACATCTTTTGATTTTTTGCAGAATGGTTGGGGATGGCTCCCTGATTATGGGAAAAAAAATCCTCACTGATTGGAGGATTGGCAAAAGATATAAACAAATGGTCTAAAACCCAAAAAAAAAAAAAATCCTTTGCAACGATATATAATACATTCGAATTTGATGTGAAATTCGGTGCTATACTAAAATAGAAATTAGAATATTTTCATTTTAGACCTTTTTAAAAGGCGCCATAACTTTTGAAAAAAAAAATGCAAATTCAGCCGTGAAATTTTGTGTAAGTATTCACATTTAGTTGAAGATGATTTTCGTTAAAAATTTGAGTCATTCCGATCAACGGCCCCCATTATCCCTCCATGTCCATAACTCCCTCCAAAATTGGAACAGAAATACTCGAGTGCAGAATTTTCCAATAGAATTCTAATGTACATATTAGATATCGTTGCAAAGGAAATTATAATATAGTTTTTTATCTTTTTAGACCATTTGTCTGTATCTGTTTCCGTTTTTTAAATAATCGCTAAAAACTCAAAAAATGTCCCCCTTTCCCCTATTTTTTCAAGGTTGCGTACATCAAATCAATGAAGATTTTTTTTTCATATAATAAGGGAGCCCCAACCATCCTGCAAAAATCAAAAGATGTTTCATTTATGCCGACCAAATATCGTATTCATCTTAGACTATAATCGGCCATACTTCGGCCGTCCGTCATACGTTGTATCTTGTCGGTACATGAAAAGAAAAGATGGGCGACGAAATTCTGGCACACCTACCACATCTCTTTAAAATTTCAACGTAAGCAGTGAGGAAAGGTTAAAACTATTTAAGGGCGAAACCACATTTGGTGTGTACAGTGTTCACGATAGATGGATTGCATGTTCCATGTTGTATGTTACGATACATTCACTTCTTGTTTCTGATTAGACTGTTTTACGGTATGCGCATACATTTTTAAAGAAAAAGTTGAGTTGTAAAAACAAATATGTTGAGGAAAGAAACATCGATGGTTAAAAACCATCGATGGTGAAAACCATCGACCATCGAAACGCAAACCATCGATGGTAAAAACATCGACCATCGGACCAAAAACATCGATGTTTTCGAAACATCGATTTTCGATGCTCATCCCTAGTCATGGGACTGCCATACAAACCGAATCCCCCAAATTAGGTTCTTCTAAGAAAAACTTGTTTATTTTTGCACAAAATTCAACCAAATTTCACACAAATGTATTTCTGTTGATGACACACAACATACGTAAGATTGAATCAAATCGGACCATGGGGTCATGGGGCTGCCATACAAACCCAACCCCCCAAATTAGGTTCATCTGATAAAAACTTTTTTATTTGTGCACCAAAATCAACCAAATTTCACACAAATGTATTTCAATTGATGATACACAATGTTACAAGTTAACCGACGTTCAATAACGGCCGTCCGACCAACCACAGGAAGATGGGTAGAGGGCGCCACGTACTTCGTATTTTTTTGGACCGTTACAACTTTGAACGTTACCCGCGGAAAGCACGAACCAAGGGGTAGATCCGTTCCTACTGGAATATCGGTATTTGTTAACCCAGCGAACAAATATAAAAGATCAGAATCTTCCAGCTTTATAAAATTTAATGTAAAGATAAGAGTCTTCCGGCTTTATAAACTTTACTACAATAGAATAATCCAACTTTAAGAAACCATCAAATGAGAAAAATTGTGCATGCGACCGGTCGAAAAGAAAAGAAATTACATTACTTAAACAAACTACTTTGAAATTCATTCACTTATTTTATAATCTAATAACCTACACTAAACCCTACTTACGTAGCGGCGAACTACTCCCTACTTTCAAATCGTCGCAATGTTGTGTAACGTCGTCGCCTCTTCCAAGATTCGAATTCGCACTTCAATTTTCGCCGTCGACTTTCTTCCAAGATTACGTCTTCGTTTTGTTGTGTCTTGGCTTACTTCGCTCACTTTTCTTGCTTGTTTTTTCACCACTCTCGTATAAGCAACCGTCTTTCAAAAAACAAAATCGCCAGTCTCTCAAAAATGTTCGCCTGTCTCGCAGCTCCGCCAGAATTCAATTGACCAAAATTCTAACGGCCTCCTTTTTTTTTCCTTTGACATAAATAAACAAACATCATCTTCCAAACAGATAATAAACACTGGTAATTTTTCTTTCATTGCAGGACGCGTTGATGGTCAAGCCGGAAGCAGAAAGAGGTCGAATCGATCATCCGCGATATCGTCATGTCTTCCTGGATTTAGATATCGCATTGGGCTAATCTTCTGGGTACTGATCAAGATATAGCTCAACGTCTTGTGGAAACAGCAGGAAGAAATATTGAATGAAAGGAGCGTCGCAAGAGACTGCATGTGGACAATGGAACTAAACATTTGATGTGGTTTGTTCAGATATCAGATATTCATATTAGTGTATTATGGGATGAAGCAAGGCAAGGACGAGCTAACTAAAAGTTTGCTAAAGAGGGAGGTTCGCCGCCGCTTCCCTAATGCCGCCATAAGTAAGTAACCTATATAAGCTAATCCTAGATTGTATTAACATTATTTTTATTTCTTAATTTTTTTAGGTAAATTCATAAAGCCGGCCGTAGCAACAACGTACGTAAGATTGGATCAAATCCGACCATGGGGTCGTGGGGCTGCCATACAAACCCAACCCCCCATATTGGTTCTTCTAAGAAACATTTTATTTATTTCTTTATTTATTTATTCACCAAACAAGGCATTTACATTTACAAATTTACATAAACAAAATTACAATTAAGTAAAACTTAAAATAGTGGATTGGATATAGGGTTTTGTTGGGATAATAGCAGGGCCTGGGTCAACTTATGTTTGTAGGAGGATTTAGTTATGCCAAGGGAATAATGGGCACTATAAGCATTGAAAGTACGACAACATTTATTTACGGGTTCATTATAACCATATAAGGTGGTGTGCTGATATTCTTTAAGTAGGGTTGTATGTCTGGTACGTCTGGGTTGATCATTAAGGGTAATTCTTTCGGAGAGAAAATGGACGTTAATGACACCACTAATAATGTCGAAGGTAAAACAGGCGGAAAGTAGTGTTCTTCTACAAGAAAGAGGCATTAAATTTAAGAGCTGAAGCCTGTATCTATATGACGGAAGATTCTGAAAATCGCGATTATCGAAAAGGTTTCTTAAAGCGAAAAGAATGAACTGTTTTTGAATAGATTCGAATCTATTTCTGTAAATCTCGAAGGCAGGGTTCCAAACAACGCTAGCGTATTCAAGTAAGGGCCGTACTAGTGTAACATACAAAGATTTAGTAACCCAGATATTATTAAACTCATAAGCGCGTCTCTTGATGAAACCAAGCTGATTATTAGCCCTGGATAAGATACTATCGTAATGGAGGGTAAAACGCATTTTGTGGTCCAAAACTACACCGAGGTCTTTGATATGGTCAACCTTTTTCAAAATAGCATTGTTAAGATGGTAGGAAGTGGACAAAATTTGATTTTTTCGAGAAAAGCTTATTACCTGACACTTATTGACGTTAAGGTGGAGATTGTTAAGGTTACACCACTGGTCAAGGGATTGGAGATTTGATTGAAGAAACTCAGCATCATCAAGCGTTTTAATAGAGCAGTATAATTTTAAGTCATCGGCATAGAAAAGATGGGGTATATTAGGCAATATGAATGAAATGTCAGAGATGAACATATTGAATAAAAGAGGACCTAGGTGGCTTCCTTGAGGAACTCCGGACAAGACATCTATGCTCTTCGAAATTTGACCCTGGAATTTTACAAATTGAATACGGCTGTGGAGGTAGGATCTGAGCCAGTTGAGAAGTGGTCCAGTTACGCCAAAGGTACACACTTTATCTAACAGAATTTTACACCAATTTCACAAAACCTTGAATTAGGGATGTCAAAAACCGGACGGTTAGTCCGAAAACCGGTACTTTCAGAACGGTTAACCGGTTTTTTTCTCCTCCCGGTTTTAACCCGGACGGTTGTTGGTCCATCCGGTTAAAACCGGAAAAACATTATTTCAAAATTCATACAATTTTTTATGTTTTCTTGATTTTTCAGCCTGCAATTCTATTAGTTATCCCCTATGAAAAAAACCGTTTTCATATTTCAGTCCTTTAACAATGGTCGAACGCTCTTTTTTTGCTATTACTCGTAGAACAATCGCTTCGCTCCGTCAAATTACCTCTTGTATCCTATCTCTTCCAAGGCAGATATTGTTTATGTTAGCACAGCGTTTCACATGTATCTTGGTTGTAACGTGAAGGTGAATTAATATTCGTGTATAATATATCAGTGCATTTCGCGTATGATCGTGTCCCTAAAAGATTTCGTATTCCGCAAGAGAAATTAGGATGGCCCCTGTTGTAAATGTTTGAAATTTTTTTCAAAACTTAATAAAATAATTAAATCACATCTGACAATTTTATTTGATTGTCTTTTTGGTTCAACATGTTTTTCTTTTAAATTAGCTGTCTTACTACATCGTGTACGTGAATTTTAAGTTGATTTTGCATAGGATACGAACACCAGCAATTGCAAAGTGTGTAAGCATTTTTTTTAGAAAAATTCTAGGCAAATCAATGAAAAGAACCGGTTAACCGGAAAACCGGTACTTGGAGTCCGGTTAAAACCGGACGGTCTAACCGGCTTTGCAAAAAAAACCGAAAAAACCGACAACCGGGTTATGGGCCGGTTTTTGACATCCCTACCTGGAATGAATGTGTCTTTATCAAAGCAACTAAAAAGTTCAAAACAAATGGAATCGTACTATGGAACCATAATCTCGCATCCTCCAATTTATTTGCCCACTTATTCCAAACAAACCCCACACAAATATTGTTTTGTCGACGCAACGGAACTTTTGTGAAGACAGAAGGAAAAGAATGTGGGAGGGATCAAATACAAGTCGTAGGTACGCCCGAAAAAAACTTTTCGCCCGAGGGGAGCGAAGGGTATCCAAATTTCTGCCGCGCCCGAAATTAACCTCAGTCTCGTTTTTAATTAGGGTAATTCTCAATAAATTGTATTTAAAATCGAGATTATATAATTTCAATTTTAATACTAAAAAAAAAAACAAGTATCATGTTTTTATTTATTTTAATTTTTCTCTTTATAGTCTTCAAACAAAACTTTGCCGCCACAATCAATTTAGATATGTACTACATCTCATAAAGTTGGATGATTGTTCAAAAATACCAGAACCACTTTTTTTCGCACTCAACCCCACAAAATTAAACTGTATCCTTTATAACCATAAATAATACAATTCCTCCATAAATGTATATACACTCTTTCCCCTCAGGACTTTTCGCTTTTCTTTTTTTATTATTATTATTACTTTTCTTTCTTACCAAAAAGATTTTCCATTGCTTTTAAGCGTCCAAATATCATACATATACAACAAAAGCAGATTTTTCACTTACCTCATCGTCTATTGTCCTCGTCAAAAAAGAAAATTTTCTTATGAAAACCCGAAGAAAAGGGAAAACACATTGCGCGCCCGAAGTAGCCGCGCATTACATCTTTCATATGATTCGCATATAAAAGGAATGCGTGTCGTAATGTGTCTAGGTATACAGTACAAGATGTAGCGGACAAAATGCAAAAAGGGGTGGATTGAATGGGATAAAAATCGGAATGGCAAGGATAAGGTTATAATGCGTATGATGACGACCACACGACGACGACGACTTTGATGATGATGCTGTTGGCCTGCGATGATGGTCTCGCCCCCGTAGGGATGCTGCGAATGAAATAAAACGAAACTCATGCTTCGCATATTCATAAAAATCACCGATGAAGAAAATAAAAGTGTAATGTCACCATTTTCACCAACCTTTTCAGTTCTTGATATTTTCCAAATACTAAATTTTGGCATTCAGTCGTTGGGATTCATTGACGATGTTGTTTGATTTGTGAATATTGTAATGTCTAAAATGATGATATGTAGGTACTTAAAAATGAAAACTCCAAGTGCATTTATAAGGATGAAAATCAAAAACTCATCAATAAGTACATTAAATACATTAAATGTATCGAAAATGCAATATTCAAAAGTGCTAATAGAATTATCCCAATACTATTAACTCACACCCGCATTTCACCCCTCAAAAAGCAAGTGGCTTCCAACAAGGATTACCTGTTCATTGTCTTGAAAGCTGTCCGTAAATATAAATGCAGAAAACATAACAACCGAAAACTCATGCCATACCATCTTCGATACATATCTGACATCTCCAGAGAATTGACTACGATTTATCCAACTAATCTGGCACGTAAATATCCTTTAGTCCTTACACCCTCTTTCTCTTCTCTCTCTCTCTCTTTGCATGACGAACCGTTTTAAGTTTTATTTTGCACAAAAACCCAACTGCAGACACGAAGAGACTGAAATGATATTATTTTAGTCTCAGAATGTGATTATCTGTGAAATTGAAAATTAAATGCTCATACACATATAAACACACACACATTGGACCCCCAATATCTCGCTGTACATCCTTTCCTTTTATGGAACCCGGGGAATCTTAGTGTGATCTACCACGATTCGACGACACACCATTCCCTCGGTCTAAATCCAGAAGCATAACAGAATAATTGACTAAAAAGCGTGCATATACATTATTCTCTTCATTTTTAACTCCCTCCCGTATATGAAGCGGATTGAAAAAGGCAGAGCCGAGCGGCCTGTTGTGGGAAGATGTTTATCCCATTCCAGGATCATGAGTTTTGCCTTGTTTTCAGTGTTTTTCAGTATAGTTGTGGAAATGATATATAATATAAGCGGACACACGAAAATGATGTGCTTCGACAGTCTGATTATTTCGGGACTAGTTTTATGCTCAAACGCATTTCGAGGTAATTACATCAGGACAAAATGATCTTCTGAAAATAGTTGGAGACTATACGGAATACCGGGTGCCCTCTAATCAGCTTTACACTCGACTCTACCCACTAACTTTATAAATTGGAAATTAGATAACTCTTATGCCACAACTATCCTCCTGTGGATGATGGAGCCATGGTTGGTCGGAAAATATCTTGTAATTAATTTTTGTCATCCGATAAACTGTGACCGGAATATTGGAAGCGAAGCGGTTCTTAATGGCACAACATGCTAAGGGGTGTCATCTAATTAAAGTAACTGATTTTATGCCACGATGCGCTGATTTTATTAAAATTTTGAATACTCAACAACATATTACAGGAGGACATTTTTGTAAAAAGTAAGTGAGCCGATAGATTTTTCGTATCTATACTCAAGAAACCAGTGGCGGATCTACATATTTGCCGCTAGTAGGCTATTGACATTTCGCCGCCCCTACCGAGCTCTGCGAGAATATTGCTGAAGGGACGTAACAAGAATCAAGGCGTTTAGCTTTTCATCGTTTCCCACCAAATCAAATTGTACAAAATTGTGTAGAAAACTAGTGCTATTTTGTGTCGAAAATTATTACTCAATGATAAATTTTTCGAAACATTTTCATCAGCTCATCTTCTCAATTCGCCCGATCTCCTCGCTGATGAACACTTTCAGTTTTCCCTACGGGTTGAGTTTATTTCCATAGACACGTGGTTTCAAGAACAATAATGCTTGAAATAGATTACGCGCATCAGTAGCAGCATCGGAATCGCGAAACGTCAAGCGCAATGCATTTTACATTGCTGACAAAAATGTTGAGCAGAGGACTTGGCATTCAGCATATTTGTCAGCTATGAAACTGTGCCGATGCTGCTGCTGATGCGCGTAATCTATTTCAAGCATAACTCTCAGAGAATAAGAAACAGCTGTGGTTATGTCGGGCCAACGAGGTGGTCATGAAACGATTCCCAATCTCGACATGATTCTGTTCGAAAACAAGGACTGCTATTGAAACTATGGTAATATGTGAAGTGACCCCTTCTTATGTTGATATTGGTTGAGAAGAATCAACCAACCTTTTTGTTTTGTCGGAATCGATGTCTTGTAAGCCGGTGAATTGATAAATATTTGAAACAATCGGCGCTTAAAAAATATAGTTGTCTGACTTGCATTACTGGACGAATTTCAAATACATCTTGTGTCGGAAAAGTTCTACGAACACCTAATATAACTCTAAGGACCCACGCTTGACATATGCAGAGGGGTTTCAAGTGTGTCGTAAATGTACCTCCCCATGCAACGATTCCATACTGTAAACAAAACTGGAAAATGGCATAGTATAATTTTAGGAGTTCTTCTAAGCAAAGTATTTCTTTTAGTTGTCTGAAGCTGAAGATTAACTTACTTAACTTTGCATTTAATACTTTAATGTGGTCAGTCCATCGTAGGTGTGAATCAATAGTGACGCCTAAATATTTAACAGTCCTAGAAAAAGCAAGGAAGGGACATTTACAGGATGGAAAGTGACAGGAAGTACAATGCATAGGAAATGTTGAATTTGATCGGGCAAGCCTACAGCAGTACAACTAAATGGGACTACACGTGTCTTTTCTATATTTAATTTTAAACCATTTTCTTGAAACCATAAATTAATATTCTTGAGTATTTCTGCTGCGTGTTGAGATATCTCACTCCAAGAGGAACCTGCTATGAATATGGCTTTGTCTTCAGCAAAGCCTAGTATTTATGATTTGACGGTTGATGAACTATTTGTTATATCGAAGATAGTGTTAACGTGGGCAATGAAGAGCAATGGGGAAAGCACGGTGCCTTGTGGCAAACCAAAAGGACTGTTTACCATCACTGGTGAAACCACCCAATTTTACTTGTCGGACTTTATTCGACAGGTACAATTTGAACCAATTCAGTTGGCTAATATTAATTCCCAATTTTGATAGTTTTTCAATCAACATGGTGTGAGGTATGGGGTCGAAAGCTTTAGTCCAGGAATATTCCCAAAACCTTTTCCCCACTGTCCAAACCGTAAATAAATTTAGACATCTCAGCCAGAGCACCGTCAGTTCCTTTATTTTCTCTGAATCCATACTGGAAGTCTGACAAAAGTTTGTTTTCCTCGAGAAATTTATTTAATCTTGTTTTGACACAACGTTCTAGGATTTTCGCAAAAGTATTAACAAGCGAAATTGGCCGAAAATTTGTTAGTAATTCTTTTTCGCCCGATTTATATATTGGTGTTACTAATCAGATGCTTCTCTTTCTGTTATGTATTTGTGGTTTGCAAATTGAAGCAAATTTGTTGCAAAGAATTGAGGGTATATTCTGAAAACGAATCAAAAAATTCAGCGATAAAAACCGGTACCATTTCTGAAACATAGTTTTTCACAGGTGAGTTTTCTAGAATTTAAGTGTTTTGGTGGGAAACATTTTTAGCATACATTTTTGAATTTCTATGGTTAAACAAAAGTTCGGTGGCTGTGGTGCCCTGTGTCACTCTGGGCTACTTTCTTCAATGCGTAAATTTTCAAGTTTACCTTCATCGTAGCGATTCCTTCTCATTTCTATTTCGCAATTTATTTGATAAAACCTGTTTTTTCAGCTTAACATCTAGGACTCGTTTTAAACGGTGTTGCAGATACTTGAGATTTGAAGCTAGTGTATTAAATATGGAAATAACCAATCATACTTTTCTGCTGACCTTTGGCGGCCTCATTTAATTAATCGACTCATCACTTCCCGGCTCTATGCCACGGATAGTTCCTAGTATTAAGGATTGTACTTGTAAAATGTTCCATCTGGAATCCTTATGTCATATGGAAGCATTGCATTAATTCCATAGCCAATTAAGAATTTGAAATTTGTATTTGGAATTCGGGTTTCAACGGTATTAAATGTGTAAGTAACGCACTTAACTTAAAAAAATATTTGCCCAAATTCGCCGCCCCGTCAAATCTGCCGCCCTAGGCTCCAGCCTACTCAGCCTACTGGTAAATCCGCCACTGCAAGAAACATTGCATCTAGAATACAATCACAAAAAATTCGATAAATCGTATCCAACGTCACCCTTAATTCAAACATCATCACAGTGCACTCACAAGTATTGAATTCCCAAAGAAAGTGGACAACACAATCTTTACAAAGACCTTTTCGTTAATTCTTGGGACAGTGTGCATATCTCCTTTGATAGTATCTACATCTCTATACTTCAACGAAAACACAATGACCACAACACGTCCTGTATGTTAAAACATCACCTTACAACATCATAGACCGACGGTGTTTAACTGGACAAGACATCGGTCTGGCCAAAGTGTCAGGACATTTAATGTATCCGATTAACACTTTGAAGTAAGATTCCTTTTGACGAACTTCAAGTCCTCTTTCAATGGGTTTGAAATTAGAAACTTATACGTTTACGAAAAATTTGGACGTTAACGTGTAGTAACATTTCTTGCGAAAATTGTAAAAGAACCTACAGTAAGGCTTGAGTTTATGTCCATATAGGAAACCAAGCAATAGTAGTATAGTAGTATCTATTACGTGTACACTTAATTTAAATTTTAAGAAGCTGATGATGACGAATGAGTTTGAATAACAAATTTGCGAGACGATTTTATTTATTTTGATTATAATTCGAAAATTAAAATGTGACGTTCTACGTGGATTCTCTATAGAAGAAACTATAGAAGAAAACTATTCTGCAATGAACACTGTAGCAAATTATGCAATGATGCAATTAAGCAATGATTTCCGCTATTCTAAAATTGAGTCTATTTCGTTTAATTTTGCCATTATTTGTTGTTTTGGCCTGGAATGGTCATATGTAATGCTGTTACCAATGCCAGGCTGAAAGCGTCGACGAAACACTTACAAGAACTGCTGCCAATGTAGCCGCCCCATTTGTGATGAGCGTAAACAGACAGGACACTGAAAATTTCAGCAACCACGGCAACATAATCTACATCATCCCCTTAATCCGCTTTAAAAAAAAAATCGAAAAATTTTGTCAAATTTACAGATTTGACATTTCAAAGTACCGTTATGAAATTGCTGTTTGAGATTTCAATGAAACTCCTTTTTTGAAATTTCGATAAAGCTTAGGTATCTGTATCTTGACAGCAACGTTAACATTTTCAACAGCGTAAATGTCATTTTATTTGAAAGTTTATGTATTTTCCCAAAATTAAGTCAAATTTTCCATTTATTGATTAGGCGAGTAATACCTTCATTTTAGAAGTAGAAGTAGTGGCTGTTAACTTCCACAAAGAAACACGATAGCACGATATTGGTAAAAAAATATATTTCTATTGATGGTGTTTTGCTTAAACAAATTGCCTTATCAGCCGTTTTAGTGTTGACCAGCTAATGTGGGACACCCTGTACCTATATAAATGATCAGGGTTCGTGTCTGCTTCGAATTCTTTTTGCACGATAAGTCCCGAAACAATGAAGTTAGCGTTTTGAAATTGTGATCAGATGTGGGTTCTGGTATAATCTTGAGACGGTATTTGACCAAACATAAACGAGCGTCCCCCTACGAAACAAATGACCCTTCCACGATAGATTAATTCGGCCATAATTCTCGACAGAATGTCGCTAGCGGATGTCAATAATGTCGCAAAACTTCAAATTTGGGTCAAATTGTAGCTGTTGTGTCCTTATAAAATATTACAGTAGTGCCGGATCGCACCTACCCCTACCTCTCCTACAAAAAAGAACTTAAAATTTAATATTTTCGGTTTTGCATGCGCCTTCTAGGTTTTTACGGTCGAGAACGGATAAGTGCAATCGTCTCAGCAGCAAGAAAAATTGCACTTATCCGTTTTTTCACTTATCCGTTTTCGGACAGATTTGCAAAAAAAATAAACATAATTTCAGATTGAAGGATATTAAGCGTGCCAAAAGTGTATTAAAGCGTGTGTTAGGCTGAATAGTTCTTAATCATTTTCACACAATGCTCTCTTCAAACATTTTCAATATCTAAGTTGCTCCCAGCGTCCCAATTTAACTTAATTAAATTAGTTTCCCCATACTATAGGGTATTAGATGCCCCAGTGGGATAGATGCCGCAGTTGCTCAAACTAGTATTTCTAGACACAAAACGAACAAAAACGTTATAGACAATCAAAGAGCATCGTCTGCCACTAACACTAATTGCATTAAAATTTTTAGGGTTGTCCACACAACCACATTGTAACGATATTACGAAAAAAATATTTTCAACTTATGTGAATTTGCAATTTGGCATTTTTTGAATCTCGCGCAACTTTTTTCTATTTCATGTCAGCGGAAACTTTTTTTCATATTTGTTAGGTCTTTGCTAGTTACTTTTATATTCCTAGTTAACTTTTATTTCTTTTTATTATTACAAAATGTAGGGCATCTGTCCACCCAAAAAACAATAGATGCCCCTAATTTTTGGGGTATAGATGCCCCAAGACTTTTCCTAAAGGCATCTATCCCTCATTCCTTAATGGGCTAAATTATAACCTTTCAAATTGCAGTATGCATTTTAATGATATAAAAATGGTTTGTAATTACACGTGGATAGTAGAAGCAGCTCTCCACGCTTGCGTTCATTGATCTTTAAGATCAATGAACTATGATCTTTAAGATCAATGAACGCAACCAAAGAAAACAGCTGAGATAGACTAAAAATCTCGCCACTTCAGGATAGACTTAAGCATTTTTTTATTCTTCCCATATCTTAGAATTCAGTTTTCCCTTTTGACTCAAATTTTACTGATTTATCCCTTAGGGCAACTATCCTCACATTAAAATATGCATTGGGGCAACTAACCCATAGCGTGGGCAACTATCCCCGAAATTAGAGTGTCTTTTTAAAGGTATAACTACAAAGCCTTAACTGCTCCCAAAAATATTTCTTTTGAAAATAGTTACTAACAGATGTGGGAAAGCGCATATACACGAAAACCGGGAAATAATGCTTTATGTTGCTAAATATTGACCCAAGACAAAAAGTGGGGCAACTATCCCACTTTTACCCTAAGTGGTAAATTTATCGACACAATGGAATATATTCTTTTTGTTGCCTTTTAATTCCAAAGTATAAATACTGGAGATGCCACATAATTGAAAAAACGACAACTGTACACACATTGGAAATCATTTTCAATGTTTTAGGAGTGTGAAAGAAGAAAATATTAATAAATAATAAATAATAATTAATTCCGTTGCAAGAAGAACTATGTTAAAATTTGGTATGGAAGATACTGGCAGAGCTAAAGAACAGGGTTATTAAAAGATTCTTACAAAGAAGGTTAACCAACATGAAAAAAGTACGATACGCCTGTGTATCGAAAGGCAAGGATAGTAAAGATACAATTTGTGATTGCATATCATACAGATCCACATGAAAGATTCTCCTATAATAGAAATGATGTTCGCCGATCGCCGCACCGAATCAGAAGTTATCAGGATTAATTCCGTCTACAAAACAGAAAAAGGTGCCGATAAATTCACCTTAGCAGATTAAAACCTTTCAATAGAAATAAATCAGAAAGACTTGAAATATATCTCCCAGAGTCCTCAAATTTTGATCATGGCATTTGATTAATGTTAACCTGAAATAATCAAACCTGCAATCCCTTTTAGCGAGATCATTGGAGTTATCCAGATATTCAGTATGCCAAATTTTGACTTTTCCATCAGGATGCTTCAGTAGTTTCATTGGGAAATAAAGATATTTCAGTTTTGGTGATTTACAATGAATAAGAAAATCTAAAAGGAAATGCAAATAACCGCACAATACACTGGATATGCGACTTTTTTTCGGGACCAAAATATTTTCTATGGTAACTTGATCGAAGCTACAAGATGACATTTCTCATACGAATTTTATATGGAAAATTAATTGTAAACAAAATCATGCACATGCGCAGCTTGATGCTGTAACTTCGTGGTAGGGGCGTTGGAAAAATGGGGGCAATGAGTACGAAATTTCAAAATTAATAGATGCTTAAAATTAATTAATCAACAACGTTCCTGTTGCATAAATTTATACCAACAGCATCACAATTTACACTATTGCAAAAAGTACATTTAAATGGGATTGCCAAGCGTTGCGTGGTATAAATTCGATTAAATACAAAATTTTCAATACTGTGTATTGCAGTGCATTGTGGTTGAATACTCCAACCAATGAAAAAGCCAAAAAGTATTAAACCATACCAGCCCCAAACACTAAATTTCCTACGCCACTGCTAACTATAAAAAAAATCAAATTGTCCCCTTTATTTTCATATATTTCGTTTCCTTCTTTTTCTTCTTCATTGGTGATTTAGTAAAGAAAAATTAATGCAATTAAATTCTGTTTTAATTTTGATTACACGGAGAGAAAAATGTGCAATGAATTCAACAAAATCATACAATGAAATTCACAACATACAATTTCACTAAATTTGTAGTGAAAGTTATTAAAATGTAGTGAAATTGATTACAATGTAGTTATTGCGGCCTATTGTAAAAATGATTGCAGTGTAATGACAAAAATCATTGCATGATATTTGTATGGATAGTTACATTTATTGCGTTTGAGGTAATTTTCACCACAGCCTGTAATAGTTATTATTGCATGGTGTAATAGTTTTCATCATTTCGTACATGAAATGAACAAGAGCGCGTAATAATTATGAAACTGTCAAAACATAAAACGACTAATTTATTCGCATAACTTGTAATCGTAGATAGCTTAGGTGTAGGACGTAGGACTACGAAACGATAGGTCCCCGGTTCAATTCCCAGTAGAAGCAAATTGTAAAAAGGTAAAGTTAATATAGGGAAGAAGAAGATAAGTATAAAATAGAAGTAAAAATTAAAAAAAGGGAAAAACAAAAAAAGGAAAAAAAAATAAAAAATAAATTTTAATTTTTTTTCTATTATCGGTTAATTATCTTCCTGGCAAATTTTATTACAAACCAATTGTTAATTTTATTACAGCGCAATGACATTTTTCATCACAGATGTAATAACTTTTACATCAGTTGCAGTAGGGTCAAAAATCACTACAAATGCAATAGTTTTTATTACAGTTTTAATACCTTTTACTACATTTTTTCTCTCCGTGTAGCCCCACGAGAATAGAACATTGAACAAATTGTCCAAGATGTTTTTATATGAAAAGCCAAAACGTATTAACGGGAAAAAATAATTAAGTTTAATAGCCAAACAATTCTAAATAAATCGGAGCGCAATTTTCATTAGAATGCAATTGATTCAATACTATAAAAATCGAGTCGGAAAGGCCCCAATTTTCAATTTAAGTCAATGAATTACCATTATAAATCAAAATCAAAATTGCCGCATACTGAAATCTAAAGAATTGAAAACAAAAGTAACTGCTTAAGCTGACAATATTCCAATTTTCATTTCATTTTCAATAGTAATTGACCACGTTTTCTTCTATTTTCTTGTTACTCGTTCGGATTTAGTTATTTTTGGGTGTCCTTGTGTAAATAAATTCTAATTGTATGTATCATGTTTTATCCAGCCGAAAGGCGCTAGTATCTGCGCATTTCGATTTTAAATTGCTTGTTAAATTTACAGTGGTCCGCATTTTTAAACTCTTAAGTACCTACACAGCACCTTCCATAAAAAAACGCATCAATATTCGTGAGAAAAAAACACAAACGTATTTTTAAGTGCAAAACGAATGCACGACATCGAAATTCGTAACTTGCACTTATCCGTAGCAGTTTACGTGTGCGTATGCATTACCTTTCATACATTTTCCTTGCACTTAAGCGAAATTTGCACTTATGCGTTTTGCACTAAATAAGACAATTTTATATGAAAACCATGCGAAAAATCATGGGGCTTTCAAAAGTTTTGCAGAAATGCGTTTTTTGTACTCAAGCGTTTTGCAGTTATGCGTTCTCGACTGTATATGGGTATATTATTATTGATTCATGGTTCTATTCGCACGATTAAAACTAATTGGGCCTTTTCAGATTGTTTGAGAGAAAAATCGTACGGAGCTTATATAAAGGCCGGCAGACAAGCATTGTTCATTTCACATTGTGAGAACGCGTCGTACCACCGAAAAACAATCGTACGTAAGATTATCCATGCTGTTTGTTGTTGTAAAGTTTTATTGTATGGTCGTTTTCTTATAGTGTGGAATGGCCCATTCTCGTTTGTTCATGGGTCGCAACCATAGAGTAGGTATATCTCATCTGTGTCAACTTTCAACGGCTGTAGCTTTTTAACGCAGACAGCTAGGACTCTAAAAATGTCTGCCCGGGGCGGCAGATTTTTAGGGGGCAAGACGATAATTTGCCAATTGTTGTAACTTTGAGCAGATCCGAAACATCCCTACATATTGAGCTACAAAAAAAAAACGGAAGGCCCAGATAGTATATAGTAGAAACCTGTTCCACTATCATTCAGATTCAGGGTTTGTAGAGAGTTGGTTTGTAATTAAAAAATTGAGCTTGAGTTTCCCGAGCGACATATTTTGCGGACAATTCTTTGAAAATAAAATCAGAGTTAGTTAAATAGTGAAAACCTAGCCAAATCTCGGTATTAGCATCGTACCATAAATCAGAAACAGAAACAAATAAGGGAGGACTATGCGCCTCTGACAGCACTGTAGCCTAATCTTGCTAAAACCCAAATCCCCTTGTTCAAAATTTTGTCCTCTCAATGCTAAAAGAATCAATACAACCAACTGAAAAAGAAAGAAATTGGACGAATTGGGGTTGAATTGATGCAAAGAAAGAATTAGAAATAATGCCAGCAGACCAGTGAGAATCCTTAATACTGGTGAAAAGTATGGTAACTAAATTTTCAATTACAACATTAGCGCATAATTAAAAAAAAGTCTTTGACGTTTTTTTTAAGGAGAACCTAATTAGCGCATCACTGAGCAAAATCAGGTGCAATTAGGTTTATGGAAGAAAAGTTTGGGCAACTTTCACCAAGCAAATGCAGCACCTCGTACCAATTGTGGGCTCAACTTTGCGAAAAAGAATTATTGAAAATAAAAATATCTCTAACGCGTTTTTTTGTAATTTATTGACGTGCTTTTTTGCCTAAAAAACCCATACGAGGAGACCCATTATTTTAAAGGTAAATGAGGTGCAGCTTTTTAATAACCCGTCATAGAAGGTAAGTATGTATGTATTATTTCATAAATCGCGCGCGGGATATTGAAAAGCAGTATTTTGAAATTAAATTGGCGGGATTTTGATTAGACGGGATTTCAATTAAGCGGGATTTTAAACTGGCGGAATATTGAAATGGCGGGATAGTGAATGTCGGTATTTTGAAAAACGGGAATATGAAGGGTGGGATATCGTAGCCAACCCGTTTTGGTCAAGATTGTTCTAGGGATAGCTACACTCAGAGAAAGACCATAATTTAAAATCAAATACGAATCACTTTGAATTAAAAATACTACGGAAAAAGAGTTTTTTTTTACAAAATAAATACAAAATAGCTTTGATTCAAGTTGTTTCAATTTGAATCATTATATTTTCACATTGATTTTACTTTTGACAAGAACCATTCGATCGTTGACAAGAACCAAGAACAAAATGTAACCAAATATTCTTGTTTCAAAATGTTTCATTTTTGATTTTATAATGACTTTGCAATAGGGATGTGAAAACCGGACGGTTAGTCCGAAAACCGGTACTTTCACATCGGTTAACCGGGTTATTTTGGGTTTTTCCTCCTCCCGGTTTTAACCCGGACGGTTGATTGTCCATCCGATTAAAACCGAAAAAAAAATTATTTGGAAATTCATACAATTTTTTATATGTATTTTCTTGATTTTCCAGTCTTCAATTCTATTATTTGTCCCCTACGAAAAATTTCGTTTCCAAATTTCAACCCTTAAACATACTTTCGAACACTCTTCTTTTTGCTATTATAATCGTAGAACCATCGCTTCGTCAAATTACTTATCCTTGTATCTTTGATTTGATGTTTCATACAACAGGAACACCGGCAATACGAGTGTGTATGAATTTTTTTAATTTTAAATTCTAAGCAAATCAATAAAAAGACTCGGTTAACCGGAAAACCGGTACTTTAAGCCCGGATAAAACTGGCCGGTCTAAACGGCTTTGCAAGAAACCAAAAAAAAAAAAACGTAAACCGGGTTATGGGCCGGTTTTTGACATCCCTACTTTGCAATAAATATGACAATCAAAGGAACCCAATTTAATTTCAAAGTAGAAATAGTAGAAGTTAAATTGTTTTGCAATCAAAATAAAAGTTATGATATCACTTGAGTTGAATTCGCTTCATCACTATGTCTGGTTAGTCTAGTAGGTAGGGCGTTCGTCTACAAATCTTAGGGTCTCGGGATCGAATCTCACTGTATTTAGGTACAGTCGACTCTTGATAATTCGAAGCCCAAGGGACAACGAAAAAATTTCGAATTATTGAGTGTTCGAATTATCGAAAAAAGGGACTATGTAAATAAAATAATTTATTTTATAATTCAGCAAAGCTCCTCCAATCGGAAAATTTTTTCGCGACACTGCCTCAACCATTTTAAAGGCTTCCCTTCAATAGTGTGCTTTTACCTGTAATTAAATTTTGTTCCAACATAAAACGAAACAGCACTAGGTAGATCCTAAACGTATCATGGAATTAAATAGTCAAGCTTAAGTTAATTTATGAAAAAATATCGAAACAATTCTTGTCCTTATTTTGTGATCGACTGGAGATACACTAAATTTAATGAGAAAATAGGATACCTTATCGCATTCTTTTGCGTTTTTTTTAATGTATTGTGGTTTCCAAACTTTTTTTTATTTTTTTTTGTTTTAAAATAGTAGTAAATGCTGAAATCTTTAAATTCGTTGTCAAATCTTTTTTTTATCACCATTTTCCACTGCCGCGATAATTTGTTTTTTTTTCACATCTACGGATATGCACGGGTACTTTTTCGAAACCATTTTCACTTGAAAGTTAACAGTAAACTGAAGAATATGTGTAATCTTTTCACAACTAGCCTTTAAAAGACAGCAACAGGAACACTTCAGGAAAAATTCGAATTATAAAGAGTTTCTAAATGCTAATTTCGAATTATAAAATGCTAGCGATCACTCAGTTGAACCATGAACGAAATCATTTCGCTTTATCGAGTGTATACAACTTCATACAAACTTGGTTCTTTTTTTGATTTATCGAAGGGAAAGGTTAACTAGTTCGGTTTATCGAAAAATTCGTATTACCGAGGTTCGAATTAACGAGAGGCGACTGTAGTTTATTCTGCATTTTAGAGCGTAAAAAAAGGTCAATGCTAGTTATAAAAAACTCATTTATGAGTTACATACATATGTTTTTTTCCCTGTGAAAATGGTGGTATACGTTTCCGTTTTTATTAGTAAACGTGTTTGAAAAAAAAACGAAACCATTTTGAAACAAATGCTTTTATTTATTGAAAGTATTATAAACATTTTTGAATTTATTATTGTTCCATTTATTTTTCATGGCAATGAAATAAAGTGAAACGTATATGAATCAATGAAATACGTCAATGGCGCCAAATCATATATGAAAATATTTGATTCATTAATGTTTTTATTGATTTTACAACGTTTTTTCTCTCAGTACATAATCCCGCCCGTTCATAATCACGCTTTTTCCAAAAAAATCCCGCTTAACGTTATCCCGACATTACAAAATCCCGCCATATCAAAATCCCGCCATTCCAAAATCCCGCCATTTCAAAATCCCGCCACCTCAAAATCCCGCCATTCCAAAATCCCGCCATTCCAAAATCCCGCCATTCCAAAATCCCGCCATTTCAATATCCCGCTATTAAAAAATAAAAAAAATCCCGTCAAAATACCGCCAATTTTTTTATTGTTAAAAAAAATATAGATATGCGTTCGACTTATCAATTATTTACATTGTTTTTATGCGCCAAGTTTCTCAAAAAATCCGTTTTTTCATAGTCCTCTTTAGTTGAAAGTAACTGCTGGCTACGTCTAAAGACCTTTTGCTTTTGGATGCGACCTTCGTATCGGGACTGCCTTGGTTTTTAGCTAGGAGCAATTCTTTACCTAGTAATTCCACCAGCCGGTACAGACCGATATGGCTTTTCCTTGTGATAAAGTTTAATCGTCTGTGCCAAGCCTCAGCATTATTATGAGTTCATGGAAAATTTGCTGGAACTGCGTCAGCAATACTCCAGAACTTAGGCGGGGACCTTGGTTTTCCTGGCTTTCCCGACTTGGTATTTTTCGCATGGATATAATTAATTCCAAACCAATCTATTATTTTTTTTTAAATCTGCATCCTCCAAATTTCATGACAATTAGGAAAAATACATAGGTATTTTCACTAATATTGAAATTGAATCTCACCACCTCACTGATAAGAGAATACTAACTAGCTTTTACTTTCTAATCTGTATGGCAGTATTAATATTTTTACGGCAAATGTGATGTAGTAAAAAGGTAAGTATTCTTTCATAAACCGCGCGCGCGATTTTTGAAAGAATACTTACCTTTTGTGACGGGATATTGAAAAGCTGGTTTTTAAATAAGCGGGTTATTGAAATGGCGGGATTTTGATTAGACGGGATTCTAGTTGAGCGGGATTTTGAAATGGCGGGATATTGAAATGGCGGGATACTTAATGTCGGGTTTTTGAAAAACGGGAATATGAAGGGCGGGAAATCGTAGCCAACCCGTTTTGGTCCAGATTGGCCTACAAGTAAATATGTTTTGCTTAGAAAATCCAAAAATGGTCGTTGGGTTTTATTGGATTCTGAAATGTAAGACTTGAAAATAATAGCGAATAAGTAATATTAAAAATAATGAAATATTCGGAGAATCAATCAATCACATCGTATAATAAAATAGTGGACATGGACACTCACACGGATATAGACCACTCCCAGATCTTCCGTATAAAAAAAATAATATTGTCAAGCTTGGATAGCCTACCATGAAATCAGCAGCTTTATTATGTCTGTCAAGTTAGCACTATAAAATATAGTCGATTGCATAGTGCAACAAATTATAACGAGTTCAAAAAATTTACCGCTTCCCTCTTTTGCCATTGAATCACGTCGCGACATTTATTGCATTATAGCGATCATCGAAATTCTGAAAAGGTAGTGCTAACTATGCCGTCGCACATAAAGTGTGATTCGTCTTCATAAGGAGTGTACGTTTCTTATCTTTAAAATAGCTCAAAAAGCAAATAGAACAAAAAACAATATTTCATTCAATTGTAATCCTTAAAAACTCAGCATAACCAAAAAATCTACTCCACTTGTCTTTGTCATCACTTTTCATCACCACTGCGTGTATAGGTTTATCATCTCCTCCAACTTCATTTGAGTTTTTTCATGCGCTTCCTTCTTTTTTTTCGGTCTATTGCCCGGAGGGTTCGAAATTATGATAAATGACATTGAAATAAGATAACTACACACCTTTCATATCCATAAAACAAATCCCACCAAGTTTTACACGAAGTCGTGCTGTTTCGACACAAATGGTTTCAACACGGTTCCTTTAATTTTTTTTTCTGAGGAATATTCATATCCTAGAGATGGCCTAGCTAGGCGGAGTTCTTACAGGAGTTTCGCTACATTTCCGTTGAATGAGTTCTATTAGTATAGATAGAAAGTTGGTATAGTCATACTTCTTTCCGCGTCTCGTGTAGACAAAATGATGATTTTTTATTCTTTTCATTCCAATAAAGCTCAGAGAAGATTCATTTTGACACTTTTCTTTTTTCGGGGTCCCTGGCAAATGGAAAATCGTTTATCTCACCACCTTACATCACTTTGTCATGAATGTAGGAAGGAGGAGGGTTGCCGAATTTTCACAAGTTTTTCCTTATTCGTATTATAGGGGAGTGGTAGCATTTTGGAAATACAAACGTGCATTGGTTTTTCGATGTAGATGAAAAACAAAAGTTCGGAGCGGAGGTAAAAAACCATTTCGGTCGGGGCTTTGGTAAACGAGCAACGGAGAGTAAAAGGTGATTATTTCTGAGTAATATTTTTATAACTTTATAATTAAAAATAATTAGTTTCAGCAAAGGTTTATTCTTAATAAATTTCGTTTCCACCTGTGTAAATAATTTAACTTTCTACATCCCCCGGTCTCCCGTTTTCTCAATAAAATTGTGTGTGTGACTTTTTCTAGCATCACAACACAAGTGGATTAGAGTAACAATAAACCCTTAATTCACAAAAATGTTTTCTATGGCAATGACAAAACAATATAAAAAGATATCCCAAAAAAGAATACAAACAGCAAACACAACATATGCGAAATACCTATACACGAAGGCTGAAAACCATTAGTACAGATAACATTCGTTCGCCAGGCATAGAATTCAAGGAAAATGTTGTTTTGACATTCTGCCCTTGTAACGATGACAAACTTTTTTTTTTTGACAAATGATGTCCTTAACTGAACGTATATGTATGCTCCTCACACATCAGACAGATATTCACACTTGTAGGTGACGAAACCCAACTCTGCTGATATGATATACCTACATATGCACCCCATACCATTGTGGAGCGTGACTTCAGAACAATAATTAAGGGGAAATTCTATAGCTTTTTAACGAAGTATCAACGAATAATAAACCTATAAGCCAAGAATATTTCACTTAAAACCGCGCAACACAAGACGCGATATTTTAAATTTCACCTCATTTCGCTCGTATGATAGAGGCTCGGCACATGTGGAATAATAAATACAAATTTTAAATTATTATCGCGCAAGAAGCGTCGTTATACATTTGGTACAATTCATCAATCATTTTATCATGTTGCTATCGAAAACATATTTTTTGAACTCCATTATTTATACTTTGTGGGGTCCCATTTCTTCGACGCACGACCGTCGTCGACATCGCATGTTTTTCATAAAGGCGATGGAAGTGACAACAGATTGGTTTTTCACGTATACGAACATTACAATACTCTTTAGCCGATATTTTGGGGATGATACCAAGTAGTCCAGAAACGACTTTATGATTTATGAAATATTTGAAAGTGTCGATAGATGGATGAAAATATGTGGCACAAATTAGATTTCGAAAAGAGGAGAAAAATGCTTTTCAATGGGATGAACCATTCGTCTTTTATGTTTTATTTTATAGATTTCCTCAATTTGCTGAAATAAAACCGACTATGTAGATACATACTTATATAACATTTGTATTTAGGAAAAAATATTTACAAAAAAGGGATAACCACAAAAATGACAACAGCTTGATTGAGCTTCGGTTATGAAATAAAGGCCCGTTAGTAGCACATCGTCATCTGCATACCAAACCGTGCATCTGAATTTTTAGTTTCGAATTGCGGAAGTTTTAATTTACCTTAAAACATAATGATTTTTGTTTATCCCAGTAATTCTCAACCATAGGGTGCCCAGATCAAATTTGTATGTTATTCCGCTAACTAACAATTGCAGTATTTTGCGCCATGTAATGATTTTCAAGAGGTGAATAAGTTTTCCTAAATAACGTCTGCATTTGCTGACATTACCCCTATTTTATGTCATTGATAGCTTTTTATATTTCACAAACAAAAACTGATTATTGTGAAATCAGCATTAAGTACATTCAATTTTTGGTATATTTTTTAATTTAATCATATCATGCATTTGTTGTATACACAATGACATTTTTGAATGCATAATTCTCGTTAACAACGGTACATTTTCCAAAATTTAGTAACTGATAAAGATCTTAAATGGGTTCTCTTCTAGATTTTATATGCTTCTTTCTGGTAAGTGAACATTTCTTTGGATTTTATAATGGTTTTTCTTGGGAAGGGTTAGGCGATTTTTGTAAAATTATTTTCGGCTCTAAAAAAGCAATAAATTTTTTTATTAAATTCTTAGCTTACACAAACGACGACACAGGAGAACAATTTTGACACTTTTTTCTGTTTTCTTGAATTTTGCATCTAATTTATAGTAAAACGTCGTCGCTGATTCCAAAAATGCAATCCATTTTTCCCCTATACGTCAGGTTTTTGAAATATCGGTTTTTTTTTAAATTTTACGGAAAATTACAAAAGGCCCCCTTAAAAAACAACTTGTTTTAAAAGCTACGGGGATGGATCCTTGTACAGGGCCTTCTATTACCTGTATACAATCAAATTAAAAACAATAAAAGAAAGTAATTTGTCGCTAACTGGATTTTTTGTTAAAAGTTGTAAATTTCTTCGGCCATTTTTAAGGCTCTTTTATGGAAAAAAAATGTATTTAAAAGCCTCTGCTCCAGTGGATTACCCTATAATTGTGCTCTTAATTTGTGCAATGAAAGCCTCTACTATCCCTCGTGAAAATGTCTCAACACCCCGGACTCATTTTGCTGTATATGTGGCAGTTATACATTTCTAAGTCAGAGGGCAAAAATAGGCCCCTTTGTCCACCAGGCATATCTTGCCTACTTCAAAGCTCCAATTTGCAATCAGGAAAAATGGTGGGTCCCTTATAAAGTGTGTAACGTGGATATACAAAATATCCCTGCTTTTTGTGTATGTGGGAAAGCAGAGCTCGCGATAAACATTGTACACAAAGGAATTGGCCCTCGAGATCTGATCTGAAGGCTGGTGATCCGAATATTGTTCATGAACCGCTTGTGGATCGATAAAAAATCATTTTCCCGCCGTTGCATATAAAACTAGGCCTGGTGAAACAATTTGTAAAAGCTTTACCAACAGAAGGAAATTGTTGTAAATATATTCTGTCGGCACTTCCTGCGACATCATATACGAGAAAAAAAAGGCTTGTGTATTTGACGGTCCGCAGATTCGGCAGCTTCTTAGAGATACAAGTTTTATTGAATCAATAGAAGAAATTGAAAAGACAGCATGGCTGGCATTTGAGAGTATAGTCAACAACTTTCTAGGCAATATACGTGCATCAAATTATGAGATAGTAATCGAGCAACTATTGGACAGTTTTCATAGGCTTGGCTGCAACATGAACATCAAAGTCCACTTTTTACACAGTCATCTAGATGAATTTCCGGAAAATCTTGGAGCTGTGAGTGATGAGTAGGGAGAGCAATTCATAGTACTTCATCAAGATTTAAAAATCATGGAAACTCGATATCAAGGCAGATGAGATGCGAATATGATGGAGGATTATTGCTGGGACATAAAACAGGACTGTCCTGAAACTGAACACTCCAGAAAAAGGTACAAACGAAAATTTTTGCCATAGTTTTGTTTTTAACTCTTAGATAATATTGTTAAGATGTAAAATCAATATTTATAAATAAAAAAATAGGAACGAGTTTCGTTTGTTTTGATTTCAATGAAGGGAAGATTTGTATGGGGGCCAAAATTTGAGCCCCCTGTATCTCAAAAACTGGACGTATAGGAGAAAAATGGTTAGCATTTCCGGAATGGCAAAATTAGCTAGAAATGCATATCAAATCTAAATAAACAAAATGCTGTTCCCCCGTGATTATAATTTTATGTGTTAAGGAACTTAATAAAGGTAACAACATATTAAAAATAGTTTTTAGGTAGATTGTAGGGGCTAAAGTTCATCCGTTGTTTGCATTCAACATGGTGCATAAGGTACATGTTTTTATACTCGAAACTCGAGAGTTTGCAGTAAGTGCTTGTTTTATTCAAAATATCGGAGGGGAGTGGACTTTTAGCCCACTCAGGGTGAAAACCTTTCCATATTCTACTGTAAATAATCAAATAAGTTTGGAATAATTGTATCGTTATTCCTGAACTACAAAAAAAAAACAACAAAAATGGTCGTTTAAAGCGATTTTCGCGATACTTGGTACCTCCTGATATTATACGCCACGTACCCATGTACCACGTACACCTTGCCCTTTGAGGGCTTTTGTACTAATTATATTTCTGGGACCCGAAATTTCCAACAATAACTAAAATTCCTCTATCTGTTCGTCGTAAAAAGGTCTTTTTTTATTAAACGAAAATGCACTTCTTGCAAAATTGAGATGTTGTGGCTTTATTTTTGTTTTTGCAAGAGTCACTCACTCTATTTCCAATGGATGGGCCTACCTCAATTTTGATTCTATAATTTAGGAACTGAACTGAGGCTCATATTTATAAGCACTCCTTATGAAACGACTCATTATCTGAAATCCGATTTTACTATACACTAACTGTTTTCGTTATACATACTTTCATTTTGGAGTCGTTTTCGATAACTTCCTTACACACTGAATAAAAATATCCCCGCAAGAGGGATTTCAAAAATTTGTCATTTTCGGTTCCGACCGACAGTTCATGGCACGACACCTCTCATCAGATGCCGTTGCTAAGTGCCGTGCCATGTACTGCCAGGGACGGCTTGACCGAGAATGCAACGCTTAAAAAAGTTGTCGTCCCGAGTGATCGCCCGGCTTTTCGTCTCTGCAAATACACCATTCTTTTTTTTTAAAGTTAAATAGTTATTTTGAATTTAATAAATTGGCCGATTTGAATCCCCCGGGGGCTCTGTAACACAGCACCGCTGTGTATTGGGACACAGATTTTTGGTGAGTTGCACCACCACGTACCTGAGCAGCGCAGGGAGGCCCCTGGTATGGTTGATACGCCATGGTGTGGATCTGTACAAAGACCATTCGGGCGATAACGTTCCCGAGCTCCCCTATGTACGGGTAGCTCTTGGCATGACTGACCGCATGCATCCCATAATTTACGGGAGGGAAGTCATATACAGGCCGAGCACGATAAATTTGATTCCTTGGTGGGAAGGGTTCACCATATGGTTAATCGTGTGAGCTTCGGAAATGGCGGCTTCGCATAACCCGAGCCTCGAAGGAGCTACGCTACGCGCCTATATTTAACTAGTGTGTGGACTGATGACCACACGACCCGAATCACATTGCTGACTAGTAAACTGAAGGGGCCACCTGGATGTTAAAAGCAGCGCTACGAGTCTGCTTTAAGCGCAGACGAGTAGTCGCAAGTCCAGCGAGCCTGGGATGTGCACATGTAAATTCTGCGTGAGGCTTAACCAATAGGGGGCCGAAGGAGGATCACACCTGCAGTAGAGAAGTCTTTAGCGAATAGTGTACCTCGGGGATGGGTGTGCCCGGAGGACCATGTTCCTTGCCCATAAAGGAGTTGGGCGTGAGGTGGTTGGAGGTTGTTAAGCAAGTAATTGAGCTGGTGATGCAGCCCCGGTGTTAGGTTTTTGCGTGCATTCACTGGATAAAGAGATCAACATTTGACAATAAGACCTTGTCAATACAACGCCGAAGGTCCAAACCGCCCGAAGGGCCGGGAGATAAGGACGTAAGGCCTAAGTGCCACCCCCCCTCCCCTGATGGTAAACATGGCCGATTTGAATGATAAGGATAAAAACATTGTTGTACATACTCAATAATGGATAATCGCAAACTTTTAACCCTTCAGTGGGCGCGCGGGCTACAATTGTAGCCCACACTTTTTTAAATGGCAACCATTTTCAGGATATGAGCCGAATTCATTCGAACTGCTCAGTAGCTGTAAAAAAGCTGCTTCTTAATCGAATAAGAATGTTTTTAATATTTTTTGAACCTAGAAACTAATATTCTTTTGCGATCAAAGTCCACTGGGCTACAAGTGTAGCCCGAGCGCCCATTCATGTAACTTTTTTGGTACTCATAGATATCCATTAAAATAAAAATATTATTATAAAACATTGTAGAAAAAAGCAACAGTAAAATGTTTGACAAAAAAAAATCGGTTTCAAGATAAATGTACAAAAAATAGATTACTATTTTAACAAAAAACCTGCAGTCGAAGTCAAAATTTCTAACAGCGTGCATCTGTTACATGTTGCTAACATAACTTAGTTTCTGGATGAAATGTTTATCAATTGTAGCGTAAATATTGTGAGAACAGTTAATCTGAATATTGTAAGTAAAAATTCAATCAGTTTAACTTGCAATATATTTAGCTTTCTAGCAAGAAACTGTACTTCCAGTGTAAAAAAGTGTGAATATTGGGTACTCAAAAATAAACTAAGTTTGAAATTCCACAAACTGGGCATTTTTAACTGGATTTTCTCCCTCAATCTTCCATTTCGAAGATATTTCATTGAATTCTGCGAATATAAACTTTTTTTGTACTTTTCATTTTAAAAAGTAACTATTTTGTCCACCTAAGTAAGTTAATATGAAAAAACACTAAAAATAAGACTAATTGGCACTTTGCCCTCTTTTATCATATATAATTTATTGGAAAATTAAGGATTTTATATTTTTTATTCTATACAACAATCACCACACCGCAGACCGAGCAGGAAAAAAAAATTAAAAATGAACCATATTTTTTATATTATTTTTTATTTGGGCTAACCACGTGACAAATGGGTGCGCGCCTAACGAAGGGTTAATGGGGACACCTGCAATTTAGCTTAAAAATGTTCTTTTGTATTGCCACCTGTCAAAAGTTTCACAAGGATATTAATAAATGAATAGGATGGCGACAAAAGTGTGGACGTTGATACCGTATGGGTAGCTATAGAAATTCGCCATTAATTTGAGGATTTTGGAAAACTTAAATATTTGTCTTTGGGTAGTTGTTAATTGAACGATTTCCAAGCTACAAAAGATGTACAGTGCAAATAAAATATAGAAACACCGAGACGTCTCATTAAGTTAAGGACTGGTCTTGATATTGTAAAAATAAATAATTTTATGCCAGGTAGTAAGTATACTTACATACTTGTACTGTACATACCGGACTTTTAATTTACAGGTAGATTTTTACAAATTTCGACTATAAAACATGATACAGTAGAACTTACAGTATCAGTCTCAAAATGAAAGTCGTCAATTACATCTTATCACTAACGGGTTGCTTAGCCGGTGGATTTTTCGTTCAAAGGAAGGAAGGATTATTCGACAAAAGCAGCCGTGCTTCCACAGATGATTTAACTCAAACTGCTTGGAAATACTTAAGAAGCATTGATGATGTCGGAGTAAAAGAGATCGGAGGACGTGCACGATATACAAGACGGTATTGCAGGTGTCCTTATCCGAGAGGATAGCAGCCAGGATGCTACTAGTTCGAATGAATTTATTGATTAAGAGACAAATTTTCAATGTACCTTTTATTTACGAAATAAATAAAATTTTTACATCTCTATCTAGACTCGCTATCGACTTGAAATTTTGATCAATGTCTCATTCTGGCATATAATTTGAGTTGTTGGAAAGTGGACTAAGTAGTACTTTAGTATTATGTAAATGGATGAATTCAATTTAGTTTTATCTGGCAAACATGCTATCCATGCAGGGTGCAGGTGGACCCTTCAGTATAAGTTTACTTACTTTCTCACTAAATTTATCTGTTAATGGTTTTGCCGAATGTTGTAGCGTGTGGAGCTGATTCAATAAGCCTAATCTATTAAAATGGTGTAATTTATAATTAACAGGACCTTTATATATTTGTATCTAATTTTAAATTTTTAGTAATTGAAAAAATAAAAGTCGTTGGCCGTTGAAGTATTGTTACAGTCACGTAAAAAAAAAACGCTGTTCCCTTATTACTATTTTGTATCCGACACAAGAGGCTTGGTTAGCTTGACTGATTGTTAGTAGCCATTGCTCGAATGACACACCTCTTTTCGTGTAGAGAATAATTCATACATACATACATTTGATGTAAATGAGTAATCTTTCATTCGTAATGCATTCCAAGCATGCATAATGTCATAAAAAGTAAAACGCAAAATTTACTTCTATATACACTCCCCGACAATAGGATAGACGCACTCAAAAATGCGACGTAATTTTTTGAATGTTGAGAATATTTCGTATAATTTTATATTTAATTCTCTTTTGTGATGCTGCGTGTTAGCTAGCAACAATGAACCGAAAATTTACCAAATCAAAACGGTAAATTAAAGTTTTTTTCATTTTGCGACTGTTACAAGTGCGACAATAGGATAGACGCATTAGTTTGTTTTCAATTTTAAAAGTGCTAAGTGTTCGGAAACAATTCCAATTGACTTTTTTTCTAATTACCGTTGTGCCACTCATTACAATTTCTTGTGTTGAAAAAATGGGTCGCGGCACAACATTGAATAAGGACGAGATTGGAAAAATTGTCATTAAAACGAGATAATTTTTCCAATCGACAAATAGCAACCAAAATTGGACGAAGTGACAAATTAATTGGTAGTTTTTTAAAAAATCCGGGAAATGTATGGCAAAAACCAAAAAGGACGCACAACAAGAGCTACAATAGACCGAGAACGTAGGGCAATTATACGAGAAGCCTCGAATTCTGCGTCATCTGCTGCGAAGATCAAAGCAAAGGTTGGAACTTCTGCCAGTGTACGGACGGTACAAAGAGTCCTTAAAACGTGTCCGCATCTAAAACGGAAAAACTCACAAAAATACCGCCTTTACTCCCTCGTCATAAAATAGGTCGTTTGGAGTACTGCCGGACTCACATTCATTGGACAGATCAATGGCATCAGGTGATATTTTCCGATGAAAAAAAATTTAATTTGGATGGGCCTGATGGTTTCCAATATTATTTTCACGATTTGAGTAAGTCGGAAAGGTTTTTATCCCGTAGTCATAGTGCTGTCGGTTACGTCATGGAATGGGCTGCTGTCATGCTGATTTGGTTGTCGTGGAAGGCCGGCAAACGTCTGCGGACTACATTCAACTTTTGAAAGTTCAGAAAACTAACTTCAACGAAAAGTTCAACGGCCAACAATGGATTCTGCAACAGGACAACGCTCCCATACATTCCGCACGTCGCGTAAAGCAATGGTTTGCAGACCAAAACGCAGAAGTTCTGGACTGGCCAGCCATGTCTCCTGATCTTAATATCATTGAAAATTTATGGGGGTGGTTGTTGCGAAAAAGACAGTTCGAAAGGGAAGGACTAATACCGGCAATCAAAGGGGCTTTTCAAAAAGTCCCATTCGATTTCTTAAAAAGTTTGTACAATTCCTTGTCAAAGAGACTTTTTGAAGTCGTACGCAATGATGGAGGATATACGCATTATTAATAATAAAAAAAATTATAAAAAAGATTTAAAACATTTGTTTAACTACCAATTTTTGTAGGTGCGTCTATCCTATTGTCGCACTTGTAACAGTCGCAAAATGATAAACTTGAATTTACCGTTTTGATTTGGTTAATTTTCGGTTCATTGTTGCTAGGTAACACGCAGCATCACAAAAAAATTAAATATAAAATTTAATCAAAATATTCTCAACATTCAAAAAATTACGTCGCATTTTTGAGTGCGTCTATCCTATTGTCGGGGAGTGTATGTATATATAAGGGAAATTTAAAAAATAAATATAAAAATACATAAAATTCTTTTTGCAATTTAAGAAATAGTTTTGCATTTTATTGTGTCTAAAAGATTTTTTTAGTATGTCAGTTCAGTACTACCTACTTTATTGCCCCGTCTACTCAAGAAAATGAAATTGCAGTCGCAGAACTACACGCATCGCGTAGCTACATTAATTCTAGGAGCAATTAAATTCTTTCCGCGCTTTCTCACCCAACCGTCTGTTCTACGTATAGGACGTTGGTGGGTAAACGATTGAAATGGGAACATTTCTCCATAATAAATTACACGTTAATTTGATTTGCACGATACAAAGTTTTAAATGTACCTATAGCACTCCTGTTGTATATTATATCATTCCTTTAGCTGACAACTTGCTCCTTTTGCATTGCTCCGCTGGGTCACATTCATCACTCGTCGCAAAGTCACCCATAGAATGGCTCAAGTACATTCTGAGTTATTATACCTTTAGCCGTAAAGTAATTGAATTCAAATTAAAAAATATGTGTGACACATTACGTAATTACATACCTACATAAGGTACGTGAATAGTTACACTTCGTCGTCAGGTTGCCATTTTACAACCTGAGGGAGTTTTTTTGAACCATACGAAATTACACAAAATGCGAGGAGCTCGCGACTTTGGGCTGCTCCGTACATGGTCGTTGTGTGATATGCATCAAATTAACCGAAATGGAATCCCAAGTATACAAGTCGAATAAAATTCAAAATGGAAATTTATCAAACGATATGTATACGAAATGGCCATTTTTCATATGTATGGTAACAACTAACAGCCGTAATAACCGCGTAAAGATGCATGGCAGAAAAGACCGATGATTGGCATTCGCAAGACTGTATTGACGCACTATTCTGATTGGTCGTCGACATAATTGGTTGCTTCTAAGGCCTTTTTAAGTTATTCCTGTCACGTAAATTATTGATTTAATTCCGAGATTATAAAAAAGACATGGAAATACATATTCGTATATACGGAGCACTTGGAGCGATATATAGAACTCACCATAGTGCCGCGTATTAAATGGAAGGATGGTGAGGAGATCTTTGATCCACACCGGGACCCGTACGAACCCTCAAGACTTCTGAATAAATGAGATGGCAATGTCCAATGCATATGAAACAAATATGAGTCTTCTTTTCTTCTACATGTAATAATCTTTGCTAAAATTATAGGCTTTAGACAGATTTTATAAATGCATTTGTCCGCTGGGATTGGAAGAAGCCCTTCTGCACATGATACGATTGAATGAAGTGAGGCAAGACAGCAGACAGACAGACAAGAAGCCACAATTGAGTGCCAGAGGCTAAAGAAAATTGCCAACAGATTGATTGACTTTGGATCTGAATCGAATATGATTCATTCGAATCGTTAATTTGATTGATATGAGACGAGCATATGCTCAATACAAGTTCAACCGACAGGATGGGTCTTTTTTAATTGGTATTCGTATTTTAAAGACATCCTTGTGTTTTAATATTGCCTTATGATATTGGAAAAGAAAAAAAAATGGCAGTTAGCCCTAAGCTATTTAATACGAACATAATAATACTCAGGAATACATAAGTTTAATTATATTAATAATGAATAATTACACTCAGATGATATTTAAATCACAATTTACTTAACGACACAAAATTAAAAATTGCGATGGTGCGCAATTAAAAGAACCTTTATTGTTTGAAATTTCAATGAAAAAATAATTTTGAAATTTTCCTAAAGTTTGAATATCTGTATCTTGACAGCAATGTCAAGCAGCGCCCGCTCTAAGGGGGCGGCTTTTTGGCTAGCACTCGAATGAAGAAAATATTTAATATTAATTTTCATACAATGGAAAGTAAACCATAGACAGATGAAATGATTAGAGGCGAAAAAAATCCGCATGAAACAAATTGACACCCACAAAATAAAGGGCAAGGCAAGGTCAGTGGCGTAACGTTTCTAAAATATATTGGGTCCGAAATTGAAATGGGGGCCCCCAGACAGTATAATTTTAAATAAGCCAAAATTAAT
Source organism: Microchrysa polita (assembly GCA_949715475.1). NCBI lineage: Eukaryota > Metazoa > Arthropoda > Insecta > Diptera > Stratiomyidae > Microchrysa > Microchrysa polita. Next base: position 18,280,746 of record OX454415.1, read on the forward strand.
GAAACCCTTTTTTTTTTGTCCTTTTGACCTAATTAAAAATTCAGGATTAAGCATAATAATTTTTCCAAAATTTTTAAAGCACGTTGGCGAACCTTTAATCCTTAATTTTTAACATTTTTTTTTATATATCAAAATACGCTTCATGTTGCAAAAGATTATGTAAAAATCCGTTTCAGCCATGCATCACAATGACAAATGTTATAATTTCATGTGACTGGAACGAATCGCGTTGTTAACTGCTAAAGCAGATATTCCTTTTCGGCGAGTTCGCAATAGAATGGCTTTGCTAAGGGAAATTCTAGGGACCGAGAGGAAAGATCGAATTATCCAATATTTTGAATTGTTTAAGATCGAACTATTATTAACAAAGTGAAGCCTTGAAATTTTTAAATTAATATGTAACACACCAGACTAAAACATACCCCACCTCCTATAGAAACGGCACCCCGTTGCTACATTTCAAAGCCGAACAAAATGTATAGGTACTAATTCGTTTGTTAGTTTATACAGGGTGTCCCGCGACTCTTGGTACATACATATAATGGGTGATAGTACAGCTCATTTGGGTAAATTAACCTCGGTTGCGTGTTTTTATTTCGTTTTTTACTAAAAAAAATCTTGTTTACTAAATAAAACTCGTATAAAAATTGTGGAAATGTTTACTTTGGTTTTCTCTTGGAACCACGTGTTTTTTCTCTTTAACACGTAAGCTATGCAATTTTTCAAATCCTAAGACCCTAATTTTAATATGTCGTTGGAAAACTAACATTATGAGGCAACTTTTATCAACTTTGCACATTTGTCAGTTCAAAGTACGGTTACGATTTTACAATTTAAATTTTCAATGAAAAATCAATTTTCGAATTTCTTAAAAGTTTGAATGGCTGTATCTGGGTAGGGTTTTAAATTATTTAATTGGCAAAACAGTTATTTTTGGTAGAATTTTGTGGAGTTTCAGAAAGTAAAGTCAAATCTCGGATCAAATATTTGGGAGTGTGGCAAATAGTGATTTTGCTCGGAAAGTCGAGGTTTCTGACACTATTAACAAAAAATGCTATAACTTTATAACAGTTAAAGATAGAGGGGTCATGTTGAAAAAAATTAATTGTACCCAAATCAGCTGTACTATCACACATTATCGTATGTAACAAGAGTCGTGGAACACCCTGTATAATAATAAATTGCATGGTTGCAATTCTATTGGTGAATTTACAACGAAACTGAAGAAACGCATGCCTTTGGGCTGATTTTAAGCAAACAGGACGCTGATTTTTGCGGCTGCTGTTCAGCGGTACTCTTTACAATAAGTCTCGCCACTTCGCTCTTTTTTGTTAAAAATCGCTCCTCGCTCGTCTATTTCACTCCGCGATTCTGTGTCGCTCCGAGTAAAAAGTTTTTAACCATGTATGGCTTTTCATTAGAGAGTTTTTTTTTAAGTACGGATTTTTTTATTTAGGGAAATTTTAAATGTTTTTACATTGTCTAGGAAAAAGGGCCTTGTAGTATTGGGGGCCCCTTGCGGCTGGGAGCCCGTTTCCCACCGAGCACCCGGTCTTTTCCCAAAAAGAAAAGTTGTACAATTCGCTCAGTTATCTACTAATGAAGTTCTAAAATGTTTGTATTCTGTTGAATGACAGAGAAATAAATGAATCGCACTAAACACTCAGCACATAAAAGCATTTAAAAAAACTATCCTGTGAGAAGTTCCATGGCCAAAGGCACCATTTTAAATACTATTTCTGCAATAACCTTCATCCACCTTGCACAGAGTTAAACTTCAATTCGCCCGATATCTTCTATCATCTAGCATTCAGAGAACAAATTTTGAGCTATAGGTGGTGGGTTTCAACAAAATGAAGGCCACAGAATACAGTAACAGAGCCACAATAACAGTTTTTCTTAATTTGTTCCCGGACATGTTATTATCGGGATTGATTTAACTAGCTCTGACTTTATTCTCCAAGAATTCTCGAGTTGACACATTTATGAAAAACACACACAAATCCGTCCGTGATAAGATTCGATTAATTGAAGTTTACCTATACCAAAAATTAACGAACACTACTACAAACGAGCACCATTCTTTGGCACACAGTTTTCCAGAGCGGAGTTTTCTAAAACGTGTCAAGTGTATTACTGGAATTCGCAGGATTTAAATCTCTGACTCGTCCATACGTACATACTCAGACCCTGTATCTTGCCCTTCTTTCCGCTTAGACCTCGCTCTGTCTGTCGCGCTATTCAGTATTCGCCAACAGGTTTGTGACGATACTTAGCAAGCTTGGGAGACACTTTCTTTGTAATTTATTTTTCTAATGATTAGTCTTATGACTGCAAGACCACTTTAAAGATGTGGCTGTCTGGTATAAACAAATTGCAATACTACGAAGTCCAAGGTTTTCCGTTTTTTTTACAAAATTGAATGTTTGGTCAATATCTTAGATTCTACAGTTTTTCTTGCCAACTAATAAAAATGAATGTCTTCAAAAGAACATTTACGTAAGGTTCTATCAAACAAGAATGTCTTCATGTTTTCAGATTAGGGGCCCCTCTGGCTTAGGGCCCGTGTTCCGCTGAACACATGGAACACTGTATATTACGCCACTGGTATAACCAGGGCAAGAACAACAGTAGGCCTTTTTAAAGATCTGAGACTGTATTTATTGCTAAAAAGTGTAGAACCTTTTTTTAAATTTTTACATCATAGTATCATTTAGAGCCAATAGGGATCTTTTTGGCATTTTCATTATAGGCGAAGTTCTTCTATGTTTTTAGTAAAAATGATCTTCGAAAAACACAGTTTCTAATTTAAGTAAGAACATCAACTTGTTTAATGCAAATTCAGTCAATTAATAGAGAAATTATAGTTATCAGACCCTGCAATTTTTTTTTCGACGCAGACCTTTTTTCACGATCTAAAGGTCTGGCTAGACATCGGGCAGAATGAAAATGAAATTTTTGTCCGTTGCGATTTTCTCAATGAAAATGCATGCTTACTGTCGTGGAACATGTCGGAAATGATGGGGAATTCCATAAGCTACAATCCGAATATGGTTCTAAAATTTTTCTCGGCCATTTTATGTATTATTTTTCGATTCCCCGGTCATTTCACCGTGGAAAATATCTAATGACCGGGGAATCGAAAAATAATACATAAAATGGCCGAGAAAAATGTTGGAACCATATTCGGATTGTAGCTTATGGAATTCCCCATCATTTCCGACATGTTCCACGACAGTAAGCATGCATTTTCATTGAAAAAATCGCAGCGGACAAAAATTTCATTTTCATTCTGCCCGAGGTCTACTCAGGGCTTAAGCAATTAAAGATTTATTAAATCAAATCAATAAAAATTCTTCAATTTATATGCATTTTCATTTCATTTACCATTATATCATCATCATCATCAAAGTTATCGCAATCATTTATATGGCTTTCATATCCATTTGAAATGCAAATTTTTGATTAAAGTCCTCTGCCACCATCCGCATTCATTCGTCCTTTGCCGTTTCAACCCTTTGACATTAAAATTTTGTTACATTCGATCTTTACTTTTTACAGACAACATTTGCATATAAATTGCTTTCCTAAAACTACGAGTATGCTACTTCTCTGACACCAATGTGGATGCTGCTGCTCTCAATATAATAATAATCACATCCGTAAGTTTTTTTTCATATATAAATTATTTTTTAGCTTTAATGTTATTCTGAATGGAATTCGTTTGACCTCATTTCAAAATAATAAATAATATTGTAACGCCTAGACTGCCATCCAACAGAACTTTGCCCGCTCGTCAGAGACCGTTATATGTATACGTTTCGAATATTTTTCACACATTAATTCACCACTGCATTATTTATCCTCGCCGATGTGTCTGGGAACTGGGGGATGGGGCTGCAAAACAGAACGGACGAGTTGCAGGCGTTTTTCCCAACAAAACAGAAAACTTTTTGTGTGTGTGAAAAATGTTTCAACTTTGGATATTAGGATTTACGCTTATCAGGATTGATGATAGAGAGATGCGGTTATTGAATTCCGCTTTTTGCTTGTCTAGTACATACAAGTTTTGCCGGAACATTGTCTGGAATAGACAAATCCCTAATTAATCGAAGAACTATACTTCAGATCCTAATCGAAACCGTATAAAGTTTCGATATATTTGAAAACTTTTCCGATTGCATATCGGACTCGGCCGTTCTATAGGCTTCATCGAAGTTTGTTTTGAGAGGAGAGTGTATGAAATGGAGACGAATCCTATTGAATTTTGAAATTTGATTGAAGATTGTATTTGAGATTCATGATATACTAAAAACTATAGTTTGGTATGAATAAAAAATTATTTTCGAAGTAGATCGTTTACAAAAATACTACATTCTTCGAAAATGAGAGGTGGCATTGATAAAATATACTCGTATTTTTATATTTCGGAAACGATTTTTGGTGCTTAAAAATCATTTAATTTAAAACAATTAAATTTAACACAAAATGTGGAGACAAGTTACCAACCCATTTAATGAGAGACTAAATAAAACAAATAACTGGTCAAGTCGCAAGTCCAAGTTAGAAATACGGGAAAACTAGCCATCAGCCGTTACAAGAAAAATAATAATTTCATTCATACACACAACCAAACGGGGAATTTATAATGGGGCTTTTATTGGAAGAACGCTTTCAAAACTTTATTTGCATATCAGTTTCTTTTATTAATTTTAATGCAATGTCCCTAAAATATAATGATTTTTTATATATATACAAAAAACTTTTATTGTAAATCACTTTCCTTCAATTTTTCGTAATGAACACTTGAGCATTCTCCTTTGATTAAAAAAAAAAACACAAAATTATTTTTTATCGAGAATAGCATTATTTTTGTAGTCTTATTCTAGGGTTTGCGTATTATACAGGGTATCCCATTCATGGTAGGTAGTGTGGCTCATTTGAGGAAAATTAATGTACGAACGAACAGGCGGCAAAAGCGCGAATGTCAATGCTCCATGAAAGGGTGATTTTTTAAGTTGCAAATTTTAAAAAATAACACAAAAAATTCGATTTTAATGAAAATTTCGTATATCACGAATAACACGAACAATATTGACCTCCAAGGCGTCTATTAGTTCTGGTTTATCAGCATAAACCAGTGATTTGACGTAACCCCACAGGGAATAATCGGGAGGCTTTAAATCGCCCGACCTTGGAAACCAATTGACAGGTTTATTTTTCGAAATCAATTTATCGCCAAATTTTAATTTCGGTCGTCGTATGGCCCGTAGCACCATCCTGTTCAAACCACATTTCGTCCGGATCAATGTCATCTATATTTTCAAACAAAAAATCAACCATTGACCGTAACGCGAGCTCCGACCTAATTTCTGAAGAAATAAAGTCCAATGATGCCAAGTGCATGTAAACCGCACCAAACCGTGCATTTCTGTGGGTCTGGAGTCTGTAGAGCAGGCATGTCAAACTACCGGCCCGCGGGCCGCATGCGGCCCACCTACCGGCCGGGTTAAAAAATAATCAGCACAAGAGCGAAAAATAAAATAAAAAATGGAGGCGTTAGACTAAGGTCTAAGCAGTTTAATAAGACTAGTCAAGAAGTCGGTGGCTTGTGCAAGCTTAAATTGTGTCCTTTACAAATCGTCCTCTCTGTTTAAATTTGTTTAAGGCGGTCTTTTGTGCAGAAAAATATTAAGCCTCTTCGTGAAATTGTTTTTTCTCGAAATTCGGTTAAGAAAGAAGTTTGTAATTCCCGTTAGCATTTCCAGGCTATAGGATACGAACATCTTGGATTGAAATTTATTTGAAAAGAAGGCGAAACTTTAAATATCCAGATATCCTGCCTCTCAGTTTATTAAGCTTTTCAACACATGATAGAAGGATTAGTGACTCAAATTTATACTCATATTTAAAAGTGATAGTCATACATAATTTAAAAAAAAGGGGGAAAGGAGGCATTTTTTTCGTTTTTTTGCAATTATTTCAAAAACGGCAACAGATACACAAAAATGGTCTGAGGACGAAAGAAACTATATAAAATTACCTTTCCAATGATATAAAGGTTGCGGACCCCCAATCGATTGGGACTTTTAATACCATAATCTGGGGACCATTCCCAACCATAATCCAAGAAAATTTCCGATGTAGGATTTTTACCGACCAAATATGCCATTTTTCTTAGACTACAAAAGTTCTTGGAAAAACAATTCGATGAGACACTAGTGTCAATGGAATGCAAAAAAAAGAATTTTTAGTTTTATTAACCAATATCGGAAGAACCGTTAGGAGTTTTGCATATGCAACTATGGGCAAATAAATAGGATATTTAGAAAGCTTTAATGCTTACTCACAACTTTTTTCTGTGCGACTCACCCTTTTCGAGATATAGCCCAAAACACCAAAAATTGCAAAAAATTTGACCTTTAAGCCCCTCCCCGCGTTATCGCACCCCTCAGAACCGAGTAACATTAGTACCTTTACCTCCTAACTACTCCTAACAAAATACCGAAGAAAAAAATCGTCACCTCCTTCGATGTTCTCTATAATCTCTTCTTTGATTGGCCTATAAATTAACCTTATTATTTAGAAATCGGGCCATAGTCGAAATCCAGCCGTTAACGTTCAATATTAAAAGCTACCTCTGCACTGCATTGCTAAGTTCCGACAATGATTATTATCTGTGGTCATTATGAAAAACAGCTTAGGTCGACTTAAGACAAAATCCAGTTAATGCGTTCACTGGATTCGCCGTATTCGACTCCACCTCTACACAAAATTTGGTTAATTTCGGATTATTTTTGAGCGAGCTAGAGCGATTGGTTTTTCCGCCTATCTCAAGTAGACCCTCAACGACATAAGGAAAAGCGACTTAACTTAACATATTTCTTACTAAAATATATATATATTTTTGAAAATTGGATTAAATTAACTTAAGTTACTTTTCCAAATATGAAATTAACTCAAATGACTCTTTTGCCACTGAATTTCGAAACAGCCTAAATCGACATAAGCGTTTTTTCCTTAACTCCAAAACAAATTCAGTCTTCCTCATCTTGAGTTAAGTTCTTATTCCAAATGATTTTCTTTCCGTAGAGAGCTCTTATATGGCTTTAGCGTTTATTCCTTATCAGATTTACGGAAAGTCCTGTTACAATGTCTATGTAAGCGGTTGTTTCGCATGCATTCATGGTGAAATTGAGTAGATAAGTCACTGTTAAATGAGTTGTTGTTCAATCAAATTGCTATTTCGTGAACATGAAGTTAACTATTGACGGTATGTAGGCTTGTATCCCGCGTACCTGAAATTTACTTTACACTCGAAACATTAAACGAGCCTCGGATACCTCCGAATGATTCAACGGCAACGACTTTTGGCTATAAACAACGGACTAAGATAGGTTTTTGGAAAGTTGGGACTATGTGAGGGAGTGTAATAAAACAAGGCTCACAGAAGTCGAACAGGAAATTACCGCATACAACAGCGCTGTACTAGGACTGAGCGAAACACGATGGCTCGGATCGGGGGCGACTTTATTACCAAGCCCTCCTACTGTATTGCTTTGGAAATGAAGACGATAATACACCTTGGCAACCAGGCGTCGGAATATTGTTGAGTAGGAATGCACGCCGAACCCTAATCGACTGGAAACCTATTTCGGATCGAATCATCATAGTCAGATTCAAATCCAGAGTACGAAACATTACAATTATTCAGTGCTACGCACCGACTGAACCTGCAAGTCAATCAGCAAAGGACGTTTTTTATCAGCGTCTAGGCGACACCTTTGATAGGGCTCCCAGGAGTGATATCCAAATTATTATGGGGGATCTCAATGCTAAATTCGCTACTGATAACTTAGGCTTGGAGCACCTTATGGGCAATCACGGGCTTGGCGACAGGAACAACAATGGCGAAATGTTCGTGGAGTTCTGTAACTCTCGACAACTAGTCACTGGCGGAACCTTGTTCAAGCATAAACCCTGCCACCTAACAGCTTGGGTTTCTCCTGATGGCAGAACAGAAAACCAAACAAATTGACCATATTGCTGTTTCAAAGACATGGAGAAACAGCCTCTTGTACATCAGGTCGAAGCGTGGGGCTGATATTGGCAGCGACCATAATCTTGTTATCGCGAAATTTCGTTTACGAACGGCAGCGATCCAACAATCTACTAACGCACGAATCGTGCCACGTTTTAATGTGCAAAAACTAAAAAATCCATCAATTAAACGCGCATATTCTACCGCTTTGCACGAAAAAGCTAGTGCAGCACTCTTGAGAATTTTACAATTGAAGATAGATGAAATTTTTCAAAGGATTCTTTCATTTCGTGTGGCGAAGCGACTGTGGGATGCTATGCTACTTGGTCTCTTATCTCAGAATGCAAAAGAGTTAAGGAACAGATTAACTCCTGTGGTGATAATTCAGCCAAAAGTCAACTCCGAGCTGAATACCGTTCACTACAAAAAGGCGTGCAGAGAAGTGTCAGGCGTGATAAGCGTAACTTCATCAACGCTTTAGCGAAGGAGGCAAATGATGCGGCTTACCGTGGCGAAAGTGGTACCCTTTTCAAGCTTATTAAGCCACTAATTGGCAAATCGTTCACTACTGACCATCCTGTGAAAGATAAAGAAGGGTTACTGCTTGTTACCGAAGGACAGCAGCTTCAGAGATGGAAGATCACCTTGTTGAAGTCCTTAACAACAAGTAAGACAGTGCCTATTCATCGAACATAAATTTCTAACTGTAGGTCATTCCCACATGGAGTTTGATGCGGATCACGCCTTAATCGAGAGAAAGAAAAAAGTAACGAACACAAAAATTCATCCTCGTGATTGGTTCGATTTTGTACGAACTGTTGGTGTCAAAAACCAATTTCATGTAATCGAAATGGATTCCACGGATTTCTTTTCTTATTCAAAAACAAAATTTATGTGGAGAAGCCGGGACGCAAATTCTGAAAACTTTCATTGGAATAATGTTAAATGGTGAAGATACACAAAAAATGATTTTGGAAAAGTTCATTTCAAAGCAACCCTAAATGTAGAACATCCATTTAAAGTATTAAACATCCAAAAAAGAGGTATAAATTCAGGAAGTATATCTGAAATTTCTAAGTTACCAGAGGAAGTAGGTATATCTGTAAAAAAGAAAAAGGATCTATTGGATCTTCTTCCTATGATTGATCCTTTCTTTCACGACTTTTACAAAAGGCTTCCCTCTGATGAAATTTCGGATATACAATCAAAATCACGTCTGTGAAGTCGTTTTTTCTGCATTAATTCTTTCGAAGAGGCTTTATATTATTTGTTTATTATAATAATTACTTTTCCTTTCATTTTTTTTATGAATAATTCCGTAAAATAAAAAGAAATTAAAAATTTATTAAAAAAGAGTTTAGATTTAAATTTCATCAACTGTATAATGGTAATATGGAAAAAGAACCTATGTCCTCTTAAGATAATAGTTTAAGCACAATATAATTGAGAATAAAGACTTAAGTGGAATTAAGATTTGTCAACACCTATTGCGTCATACGGAAAGAAACTCTTATTTTGTTTTTTATCATATTACAATCAAACTGCTTTATTTTTGGAATAAAATTATAGTAGGATACCTGAAAACTGTATAGATTTTTCACAAGTCGTTTTAAAGTTTAAAATTCCTCTACTGAAAAACTATGAAAACCGACTTAAGCGATTATTCATAATCACCACAGATTTAATTGGTAAGATTTTTCACCACAGCAGTTGAAAGCCTACATGAAATATCATCTGATCTTACATAACATATACCTTTGTATTAGAAATAAATTATTATGTAATAACAAAGAAGAACACAACGGTACTATAAGCAACAATTCAAAGGCCGAAATAAATTAATTAATGAATTTGTTCAAACCTTATAACGCTACACTGAGAAAAATGTGTATAGTATACTTAACATTTTTTTGTACCATTAAATGAGACGGCAATTTACCAGATTTCTTTACAAAAGTAAACAGATGCAATAATTTGTTATAAAACTGAACGAATCATATTGAGATATTTTGTATGCAATGAAATGTGTCCCGCAAATTTAATAAGATGTCATGTTACGATTTAATAAGTTTGCCCCACTAAATTAACAAGATTCAATTTGCTTGATTGACAATGAGATAAACCCCATTATACGCCAGGAAATTTGAACAAAAATTTGGCCAAACTTCGGAAAAATTAAGGGAAAGCTGGATTTTTGCATGAGCCTTCCTTTCGAGGTCCTAAACAAGTCCCTAAAAGTCCCCGTCCCTACGAGTGCCGCTAGCGGTGCTACAGAGGGTCAAAGACCCTCGAAAACAGGTTTCTCTGAATATTTCGATAACGGTAGCATATACAAAAAAGTGGTGTATGGCAAATTTAAAGCTCTTGTGAATTCTCAATAAACGATGCAAAGACCGAATACTTTCGGGCACTCCTAACGGCGCCAAGAGGTCTAACGGTATTTTTAACAAGGTTTCAATAAAATCTCTATAACGGTAACTCGTACTAAAAACTTTTGTATGGAAAATTTGTAGCCTATGGGGTTTTGAAGAAAGTGGCCAAATTTCATATTAATATGTACAGCCTTAAGGGCGCTATGGGGGTTCAAACCTAAAAAAAACTTGTTTTTTGAGGTTTTTCGTAAATGGTGCTAAGACGAGGGAGTGCGCTCTAAGGTGTTCTAGGAGAAATTTGTAGCTTCTGTGGCTGTTAGTAAGACGCCAAAAGTCCCCAAAGATGGGAGCCCCCCTAACGAAGTTATGAGGGTCCAAACATTAAATTAAGCAGTTTTTGGGGAATATCTCTATAACGGTAACGTGCACCGAAAGCTGTAATATGGCAAATGTGTAGCTTATATAACGCTTAATTAAATATCTGAATTTCAGATTGATGCGTGCAATACTAAGGGCGCTATGACGGTATGAATCGTACAATAACGGTATTTTTTCGTTATTTTCGTGGATTTCTTTATAACGGGAACGCATTCGGTTGGTAAGCCTGTAACAATTTGTTGCTTCTATAACGTTAACTTAAAACGCCAAAACAACTTATTTATGCGGGTACCCCTAAGGAAGCTATGAGGGGTCAAAACTAAACAACTAACTAAACAAAAAAACCGTTTCTCGGATTTTTTTTATAACGGGAACCTCTAGAGGGAACCCATCTGAAAAAAAATTGTAGCTCCTGTTGCTGTTACTAAGACGCCAAAAGTCTCCAAAGATGGGAGCGCCTCTAACGAAGTTATGAGGGTCCAAACATTCATTTAAGCAGTTTTTGGGGAATATCTTTATAACGGTAACGTGCACCGAAAACTGTTATACGGCAAATTTGTAGCTTATATACCGCTTAATTAAATATCTGAATTTCGGATTGATGCGAGAAATGCTAAGGGCGCTATGAGGGGTCCGAACCGTTCAATAACGGTATTTTTCGTTATTTTCGTGAATTTCTTCATAACGGGAGCGCATTCGGGAAGGAAGGTTGTAAATATTTGTTGCTTCTGTAACTTCAAATTCAAACGCCAAAACAACTCATCTATGCGAACACCCCCAAGGAAGCTATTAGGGGTCAAAATTAAACAAAAAACCGTTTCTCGGAAATTTTTTGATAACGGGAACCTCTAGAGGGAACCCATCTGAGGGAAATTTGTAGCTCGTTTGTCTGTTAGTGTGACATCAAAAGTCCCCAACGATGGGAGCCCCCCTAGGGAAGTTATGAGGGTCCAAACATCCAAATAAGCAGTTTTTAGTGATTATCTCTATAACGGTAATGTGCACCGAAAACTGTTATATTACGAATTTGAAGTTTTTACAACGCCTAACTTAATGTTCAAATTTCAGATCGATACGTGCAGTACTAAGGGCGCTACGAGGTTCCAAAACTTGCAAATTCGGCATTTTTGGTTATTTTCGTGGAAATCTCCTTAACGGTAACGTATACCGGAGGCAGTCTGTAAAAATTTGTTGTTTCTATGTTTCAAATAAAATGCTCCATCGATTTGTATGCACCTGGAGCCACCATACGGGCATTATAACGCTTTAATAAACTAATTTTTAAAGAAGGTATGTGTAGTGTATGTCTTTACGTACGTCCATATGGGCTTAAAAATTAGTTAATTTATACGTTATAATGCACGCATGGTGGCTCCAGGAGCATACAAATCGGTGGAGCCTCTAATTTGGAACCATAGTAACAACAAATTTTTACAGACTGCTTCCGGTATACGTTACCGTTAAGGAGATTGTCACGAAAATAACCAAAAATGCCGAATTTGCAAGTTTTGGAACCTCGTAGCGCCCTTAGTACTGCACGTATCGATCTGAAATTTGAACATTAAGTTAGGCGTTGTAAAAACTTCAAATTCGCAATATAACAGTTTTCGGTGCACATTACCGTTATAGAGATATTCACTAAAAACTGCTTATTTGGATGTTTGGACCCTCATAACTTCCCTAGGGGGGCTCCCATCGTTGGGGACTTTTGGTGTCACACTAACAGACACACGAGCTACAAATTTCCCTCAGATGGGTTCCCTCTAGAGGTTCCCGTTATCAAAAAATTTCCGAGAAACGGTTTTTTGTTTAATTTTGACCCCTAATAGCTTCCTTGGGGGTGTTCGCATAGATGAGTTGTTTTGGCGTTTGAATTTGAAGTTACAGAAGCAACAAATATTTACAGGCTTCTTTCCCGAATGCGCTCCCGTTATGAAGAAATTCACGAAAATAACGAAAAATACCGTTATTGAACGGTTCGGACCCTCATAGCATCAATCCGAAATTCAGATATTTAATTAAGCGGTATATAAGCTACAAATTTGCCGTATAACAGTTTTCGGTGCACGTTACCGTTATAAAGATATTCCCCAAAAACTGCTTAAATGAATGTTTGGACCCTCATAACTTCGTTAGAGGGGCTCCCATCTTTGGGGACTTTTGGCGTCTTAGTAACAGCAACAGGAGCTACAAATTTTTTTCAGATGGGTTCCCTCTAGAGGTTCCCGTTATAAAAAAAATCCGAGAAACGGTTTTTTTGTTTAGTTAGTTGTTTAGTTTTGACCCCTCATAGCTTCCTTAGGGGTACCCGCATAAATAAGTTGTTTTGGCATTTTAAGTTGACGTTATAGAAGCAACAAATTGTTACAGGCGTACCAACCGAATGCGTTCCCGTTATGAAGAAATCCACGAAAATAACGAAAAAATACCGTTATTGTACGATTCATACCGTCATAGCGCCCTTAGTATTGCACGCATCAATCTGAAATTCAGATATTTAATTAAGCGTTATATAAGCTACACATTTGCCATATTACAGCTTTCGGTGCACGTTACCGTTATAGAGATATTCCCCAAAAACTGCTTAATTTAATGTTTGGACCCTCATAACTTCGTTAGGGGGGCTCCCATCTTTGGGGACTTTTGGCGTCTTACTAACAGCCACAGAAGCTACAAATTTCTCCTAGAACACCTTAGAGCGCACTCCCTCGTCTTAGCACCATTTACGAAAAACCTCAAAAAACAAGTTTTTTTTAGGTTTGAACCCCCATAGCGCCCTTAAGGCTGTACATATTAATATGAAATTTGGCCACTTTCTTCAAAACCCCATAGGCTACAAATTTTCCATACAAAAGTTTTTAGTACGAGTTACCGTTATAGAGATTTTATTGAAACCTTGTTAAAAATACCGTTAGACCTCTTGGCGCCGTTAGGAGTGCCCGAAAGTATTCGGTCTTTACATCGTTTATTGAGAATTCACAAGAGCTTTAAATTTGCCATACACCACTTTTTTGTATATGCTACCGTTATCGAAATATTCAGAGAAACCTGTTTTCGAGGGTCTTTGACCCTCTGTAGCACCGCTAGCGGCACTCGTAGGGACGGGGACTTTTAGGGACTTGTTTAGGACCTCGAAAGGAAGGCTCATGCAAAAATCCAGCTTTCCCTTAATTTTTCCGAAGTGAAATGCCAATTTTCCTGGGGTAATTAAGCCAACCACAGAACTAGTAAATCGACTACACCCAGAAAAATGCATCCCTTAATGTTAATATTTTCCGTATTATTAATTTATTGAGTCTTAGAATTCTTTTGGAAATTAGCAAGGTACATACATACATATGTATGTACATATATTGTTTTATGTGGCGTCCTATTACATTAATGGCATAGGCCTCTTAGTTGAGACGGATGCACATAGATGTACATACTTTGCACGACAGCCAATATGAAGCTCTGTAGCCGTGACCGTACGGTTGCCGCCCGCTATAACTCTGCTCTGGCAATTAAAAATACTAGCGAGTCCGATGTTCAATACTTTGCCACGGCCAAACGTCATGATTCTTAAAAAAATGGGAATTTGAGGTAAAGTGAATGGTAGTGTTATTGAAATCCGTTTCTTTTAAAACCGTGCAACTATTGCAAAAAAAAAACGGATATTTACCTGGTAAAAACAATGGTTCTTATGTTTTTAAAGTAATCAGATTTTTCTATTGACCAAAAATAATGGGAGGAAATAATAAGTTTTATTGGGATTTCCCATTGTAATTTTTCTGAGTGATACAAGTCTAACTTCATAAATATAAAAGGCAGAATTTAATAATTTCAATTAAATACAAATCAAATAGATTAGCCACAATAGCGCGTTTACATAGCAAATCCTTCTCTCATAATAACTTTTTCGTAGCTTGAAAATCATTCGACAAATCAACATCGTGATCCTGCATTTGGCTACAATGAGTTTGGTAAAACAAACAGATTAAACTTTCAAACGACAGAATAGGCCTTCCCTGTATTACAACAGTGCTCATAATTGCAAAAACTTTCTTATGAAATTTTCCGATTTAGATACATACTTTTGTTGTCCGAATCGTTTGATCTCAATGGGTGAATTCTGTGAAATTGGAGGGATTAATATTGTACGCTCCGTTGTATTGCATATTGTTTGAGAGTCGGATGGATGGGAAAAATATGAACGAGTAAACGTTTCGAACAAAACATTATATACGTATACTATACAGTTACAAGGTCCTCGAAACTCAGCAGGAATACTATTCGCTTTTTCGGGAGTAAATTTATTAAACTGTGATTTTGTGATTTCCTCTTTGTCGGCATCGTTGGCTGTAAGTGGTTGTTGATTGTTCATGCTGATTTAGTCGCCTTTTATCTTGTACGATTTTTTCGGGACTAAAGGATGATTATTAAATTTTAATCTCTTTTTTGAATATTTCGCGGGTATTAATTCTGTGCGGTATTAATTCTAGCTGATATTTAATGCGAATTACTTAGTCGATCCAATCGAATTGTGGGGCGAAATGCCCACAACATAAAATTTCCAAATGTGAAATACCGAAAAACATAGTATCTACACATATGGAGTTTCTTTTTTCGATTCATGATTTTTTTTTTCTAAAGTTATCCTCTATGAATTCGAGTTCAGTCCTTCAAAAAGTCAATATAATAGAATAAAACGGAAAATTCGAAATAAGAAATTGTCTTCTAAAATACTTGATGGCCCGCAATCTGTTGCAAGCAATTCTGTGCGTATTCAACTTTCTGTGGTCATTAAAATCTCGTCAGTGAACTAAGTTGCCATCCGACTTGCCACACGACTTTGTATCGAAGGTTACACTCTAAACTTATTGGAATTATTAAATCAAATGAAAAACAACAAAAATATATGACGCATGGCATCTGTGCGACAATTTGTTCCAAAAACGCAAAAGACAGGCAATTTAGGGGTCGTGTTACAATCATGCATCCCCCAACCGCGATTTGAGGCCATTCGAATGACGAGATAAAAAAATCCTTAATCTCCATCGTAAGACGATGTATAGTGTAGTGTTGGCGGTTTTCGCTTAGCATACGACGAAAACGACGACGAGGACGTGCCATAAGACGGTCTGTTGACGAGGACGTTTCACTGTGACGGATTGACGAAGATTTATGAGTCCCGTCAACAATTGAAGGATGAAATTGAATGGACCACAAGAGTTCAGCGAGTGTGTGGCATGGCGAACAGCAAATTTGAATTTGCCGCTTGACATGTCTGCCAACACCTTGCGACTGAGTATTGTGTCAAGATGTTCGGTAATTTGTTTTGAAATTTTCTTTTGCCTATATGTTGGATTTATAGATAGGTACTCGTAATGTTCTCTATTATTTGTATATCGAATGTCAATTTTGAAATTGATGGTTCGTTGTATCCTATCGTGACATTTTTTTTTCACTAAATATCGAATTTCCTGTAATTATACTAAGTTAATCCTAGTATACTTATGTTCAAGACATTTAACCAGGATATTTTTTTTTCTCTCCACTTTTATGAAGTTTCAATTATTTGGAAATACAGTGTATTCAAAATTGTCCACCAATTTTATCGTAGCTCTGAGAGATCGCCAATCTTATATCGTCTCACATGTCATTGTTCAGTGCAATAACCACTAAAGCAAATACCTAAGATTTTCATGAATATTCATTCAAAACAATTCAAACCTGCACTATATGACAGCAAACAAACATCAAAGGACATTTAGCTTTTCGCTTGACAGATAAAACGTGACTATCGGTCAGTTGAAACTCTTTCGCCGGGCTCGGCTTAACCCCACACGAATATGGCACGCTAAGATAACAGCAACACACCCTTTCCTATCCCATCATTCCACGGACCATTTCAACGAATTCCAAATAAGAAAGGACACACACAATTCTACACTCCCATCAAAAGACAAAAGTCCACTCCGGTGTATATCACTCCTATTTGTCATATCTAGTGACTTTTCGCACAATAAAATTTTATTATACAATCGAAATCGGAAATGATCATAGTTGCGTACAATTTCAAATGATGTCCGCACCAGCCACCCCCAACAAGTGTAGAGGGAGAGGCCCGAAAAGCGATTTTGGTGACGACGATGACTATACGCGACACCCCGACGAAATCATTGAAATGTGAAAATGCAATTTGAATTTATTGCGGTCAAAATGGCCATGAGGTGGATGGAGATTTGGACAGATTGTAATTGGAGCAAAGAGGGTCGAAATCATATAGCCGAGATGGAGAGCGATTATAGGCCTTGTCAGCAATAACTCGGGCGGATTTTCATGAAATAGAACGACTCGCGATTTGACGTTTTGGGGGCGATGGTCATGGGCTGAAATGGCTGAGACTATGAGCCATGACGATATAATCGCATTCAAAAAAGCATATGCAATATAATCCTGTTTGGGGAGGAAAATTTACGCTTTCCATATATCCTGAACGACTATCGGTGATACTGATGTACTTGTGTACAAATATTCAAATCTCATGCAAATTATGATTCTAATTCAAACATTTAAGTTGCAGAAGAACTAGAAAAAAAATTGAATTTTCATTTATGCAAAATTTTTGTTCGAATCAGCAAAAGCATATTTTTGTTAAGCATGTGAATTTGAAACAGACATACTCTTAGCTATACGGGGAAAGATGCACGTACACACTTGTAAAGAAAAGGACATATACGAGTGATGGAAAGATTCTTGAAATCATTTTGCATGTGAATTATGATTCTGCCAAGGATAGATGACATTATGGAACTTGACTAAGTGCTCTTGTCTTTTGAATTTATGCAAGTTTTTGACTTTCAATCGATATAGCGAATAAGAAGATACTTGTATCTGGTTTGAATTGTTTCAACATAAAATGCTTAAGTACTTCAGTGTGCTTGTGAGTGTGGTGCACAGGAACAGAAGAAAAAAAATACAGATGTGTAATAGCCTCGAAGTATTCATAGAAATGGGTGGTTTTTTCAACATTTCAATATGATGATGGGTACCGGGTGACGACGAACACACTAAATAAGTTTCGTGGAGGGATTTTGGGTGGTTATCGTCGTTTTTCAATCGTTTTGACGACTTGTTCTCCAGGGGGGGTTAGTTCTGCTAACGCTATCTCTTCGAAGATAGTAATGCAATGATAACGGATTTTGTTCCGTATACCCGTGGTCGGTATTTACGTTTCCCCCAGTGAGAAACCCTAAGGATACCGTAAGGGTGAATGACACAAATATCGAGATTTGTCTACAGGGGGAGCGTCGGAAAGCTCTCGATGTAGCTCTTAAGACCTTAAGTCGGAGTAATCAGAGTGGGAAGTTGCCGAGCACAATCGGACCACACCAAAAAAGGAAGCATATTCTAAATGATCTCAGACCTATCAGCCTGTCCTCGAGATTCGTAGTTTACCGTCTATGAGGTAGTATTCTCACACCCAGTGGCGATCCCACGTAGGGGTTTTGGGGGTTGAAACCTCTCCAAAATTTTTTGATGTAGTGAGTTATTTTTGACTATTTTCGATAGTAGCTTGCATATTTTAATGAAAACTAGTTAGAAACAACAACTCAAATTATCATAAAAAAGCATTCTCTTAAAGTTAAATACAACGTTCTCTCTCTCGATTACTGTAACTCCTAGTGGACAGTGCGTATTTACAGGGGGGGGGCACAGGGGCACGTGCCCCCCCCCTGTGAGCATATCAAACTTTTTTCACACCATACTAAAAATTGCAGTACCAAATGTTCCCTTTTTATTTTGAGCGTTTCTATTACTAAACTTTGTAAATCTTTTTCGAAACATTATCATCACATCATCTTCTCAATTCGCCAGATCTCCTCGTTGATGAACCCTTTCCGTTTTTCGAACGGGTTGAGTTTATTTTCATAGACGCGTGGTTTCAAGAACAAGAACTCTCAGAGAATAAGTGCAAGCTATGATTATGTCAAGGTAACGAGGTGGTCATGAAACGTTGCCCAATCTCGACATGAATCTGTTCGGAAACAAGGACTGCTATTGAAAGTCTCGTCATGTGTGATTTAAGTTGAGGTGTTGTTGCGGTATTTTTTTTTATTCCTTATAGCAGGAGTTCCCAACCCGTGCGTCGCGACTCCCTGAGGCGTCGCGAGGCTGTTTTAGGGGCGTCGCGGGATGCGCACCACACCGGTCGCTTTCACGCACCAAATTGCTGAGTATCGTACACAAAGACAAATTATACATATTTACTAAAATTCCTTCGCGATGAAAAATAAAACACTGCATCTTATTAGGTTGTTCATACCGCCACAACAACATTTGTGCCGAGTTTGTGGTGAAAACTTTGTCGGATTTGGTGTGAAAAAAGCTATAGAAACAGGAGCCGAGCACACATGCTCGTCATGTCATTGCAAGGAACCGAAACACATATTCTTTAACTTTTAGATAAAGTTTCAGCATTTCAAAAGAAACCGAGTTTTTGGAAAAGAAAACTGGAGAGGGGCAGGCAAATTGTTTCCCAGTTTTGCAAGGCTTGCAGCAGGAAAAATCTTTTAGCGATTTAAGTCCAAATTTAAAGTCTACATTTATCCAACATTTGGTGACATAAGAAATGCATTTTGAACATTGTTTTCCTGATAAATTTAAAGAATACAATTGCATTAGAGATCCATTTCAATCGACTCCAACTGCCGAAGAAGAGCAACTGTTAGAGCTATCATGTGATACAAGCTTAAAGTTATGGTTCGACAAATACAAACTATTTGCATTTTGGGACAACGTATCGCAAGAATACGCTGGTTTTCTGCTTTTGCAGCAATTAAATCAAAGTACAGGTCAAAACTTAGTTTAGAAAAAAGAACTTAGAGTAGCAATTTCGAAACTTCAGCCCAGGTTTGAAAAGATATGCGCACAGAAGCAGGTTTGACCATCGCACTGATTAAAATTTCACTCATTGGCGCGTTTCAAAATAAAATTCTTTATGGTTGAATAAAACAAACTAAGGTAATAATTTACGAAAAATTTGAATTAACAGTTTTGACTTCATTATTTTGATTAAGGGAAGCTTTGAATTAAATTAAAATTGTGTTATTAGAGAGTTTTAGCATATCGTATGGAATAAAACGACATAATTTGACATTCCATATAAAAATTCGCTTGCTTACCGTATACGAAACAAAATATCTTAATTTTGTATGTCCTAAGTAGGCATAGGTGTAAAAAACGATAAATTATTTCGCCAATTTCGACTGTTTCCAGCACAAATATACGGAAATACACCCATGCCTACTTGGGACATGCAAAATTAAGATATTTTGTTTCGTATACGGTAATCAAGCGAATTTTTATATGGAATGTCAAATTATGTCGTTTTATTCCATACGATATACTAAAACTCTCTATTTTTATTTAAATTGCACAAAATAGATTTGATTCTGTTATTTTTATTGAATTAACGCAAGATTTGAATTAAATCAAAAATATTTTTTGTTCTATGAAGTCAAAGTACACTGAGAAGGCTTATGACACATTGAGCAGCAAGCACCGTATTACTGGCACATTCGATGCAGTAGCGTGTTTATAGGCTTCTTGAAATACATCTTTGGCTGTAAATTCATATTTTTCTATGCCAATTTTCTTCAAACCTAACAGATACATGCTTACTTCATCTCTAACTCTTTTGTTTATTTTCGACTATGAATTGATTTCATTAGGACAAATTTGTTGTGTTTGAAATTTTTATAATTTTCACCAAACAACGCACTCCCTCCTTCCTCATATAGTACAGCTAACTATAACCACAAAGAAAACAAAATGTCTTACTAGATGCGCGTCGCGAAAAATTTTAAGCTGTAAAGGGAGTCGCAGTGTAAAAAAGGTTGGGAACCTCTGCTTTATAGGTTTAAATTTCAATACGGTTATTGGAATAAATCTAAATTTATTCCTAGCTAAGTATTGAATTTTAATCAATTCCTGGTGTGGTCATATATGTACACCAAAAAAGAATAGATTTTAGTCCAACTTTTTTGACCGTGTACGCAAACTTTTTTAAGGCCCTGTATTTTGGTTCAGGAAAAGCCAAAAGCAGTAAATGAGTGTTATTCTAAGATCTGTCAGGAAAACTAAACTTTTGGTGTAATAAACCTGAAATGCAAAGGACATTCAGGCCCGTATTTATTAACATACCTTAACTCAAGGAGAGCTTGAGTCAAGGATGCCGAAATTAAAATAAATGTCATTTTCCATACTTTTTCAGGAGAAACTCAAGGAGACCTTGAAATGTTCTATAGTCAACCTCACTTGAAGTCAAGGTCAGTCAATATTATATTTCAAGTTTATTGAAAGCTTAAGGTCTCCTTGAGTTTCGCCTTAAAGCTTAAATCAAGGATCAACGATCCCTCAGTCTTGCCAATGTTTTTCCTATGTAGCTGCTCTCGGGTATCCCCACATCAAAACTTTATGTAACAAATTAGCCCCGTACGCTGTGCCCCCTTTGAGAATTTTCTAAATACGCCACTGCTAGTGGATCATGGTGCGTTGATGACTACCGTGTGTAGTCATCCACGTTACAAAGAAATTGAATTCGGAGTGTGATACGGTTGTCAGCCATGCCACTTCCTAGTCGCATTGTTAGTTTATTACTCTACGAAAATAATATTTCTTATCATCTTCTTCTGAATAATAAACTTGCGACGAGTCGTGCCGAGTTTAGAAACTCGTTTCTCTATGAGTGTCTATTTCACAGAGTGGCGACCGAACGATCACGGCCACAGAGCACGTTTACCATAGTTATTATCAAGTGTTAAAACTAGTTTATTTGTCTGAGTAAGACTAGTAGAAGTCAACGATAAAAAGTTGTTGTTCCGTTTATTTTAACTATTACTTGAAGTTGAATTTTGACAATCTTGAAAGTTGAATTCAACACAAACATAGTTAAAATCGGCGTTTAAAGTGATAAACTCTTTTCGTTTTGACAAATTTGATAGTTCAATTCTAGTTTAAAATAGTGAAACTGTTTTTACAAGACCCTGACGGCGATTCTTCACTATCCGACGTTTTGGATGAAGCAAGTTATTGCAATTTCGCAATTCACTTATCGGTAATATAATACAAATTTATGCTTTGTTTTAAAAAATATAAAATTTGCTTTTTTCCTAATTTTTTTTTGGACCAAAAAGTTGCCATTCACAAGAGTTTAATTGAAGGTGCCCGAATTTGTTCTGCGGTTTGTAAGCTCTTCTTGGAAGAAGAAAAGGTACACACAAATATATTCGAAATTGGTTTCTTATGAATTTCAACTACATATATACATATATAGATTTTTTTACCGTCTTGAGTTGTCACTGGTGCTTATTTATAATGAAGAAATGTGGCATTTGCCACCTTCTGCCACGTGGTTAATCCGGCACTGCATATGATGGTACCCAAGTGATTGAAATCTTCACAGTGGTGCTCGGAAATGATCTAAAACTACAAATGTGTACTTAATAAACATAAGTTCAATGCTTTTTTGATGGCAAAAAGCAAGAAGGAGACTCGGCTTCTGTTTAATACCTTGAAAATTCCTCTTAGTGATTTAACACAGCGTCTTGCACATTCAAACGCCTACATGTGTGCATATTTTTTTTTTTCAAACTCACGCCTAAAGAGGTTTCGCTCTTCGCACTCTGCACTATACTACTAAAATGATAACATTACGCTAGAGGAAAACACTGTTGAGATTAGATTAATTATAAGGTAGGGGCCCCCATTTCAATCTTGAACATAAGAGATTCTGCAAACGTTACGCCACTGGTGACGATGATGGTTGTGACAATGCACCCCAGGGATTCAAACAATCTATATATGAAGAAATAAATGTTAGTCACTATCCAGCTTCTTTTCTATGTATTTATTTCGCTCTACAACGTTTCGCCTCGCATCGGCATCTTCAGGTAGGATTCTATTCTATAATTCGGCATATTTTTGGTAATTACGTATTAACAATATCGGATTTAGAAATAAGAGGAAGAAATCCGATATTGTTAATACGTAATATCTGTGATAATCACCAAAAATATGCCCAATTATAGAATAGAATCCTACCTGAAGATGCCGATGCGAGGCGAAACGTTGTAGAGCGAAATAAAGTGTGTAAGATTTTTTATTTTAATTAATGAAACCGAATAAATGTAGAAGAGGTTAACTTAAATTTGGCTTTCTGTAGCGCATACCAGAAGAATTTACGTTAACCTCTCACCTTAATATCTTTATCATGGGCCTTTTTTAGCTAGATGTTTAGTTGTAACCTTTTATTAAGCTGAGTAAACCTGAAAAGGGACAATTCAATCGAAAGCTATATTAATAGATAACACTTAAAAAAATGGAATATTTTCCCATATTTTATCACTTTTCGGTAAATGTCGATTTTTTTTAATTTACAGAGGTCGTCCAAAAAGAGACTTGTCAAATAAATTCTCCTATGTCGAATAAATATAATTTGTCTACATTTGTCTGTCAGTTTTACTAATTTAAAAAAAATCTTGTCAAACTTACACACGTCATTCAAAAACATTTTTGTGAAACAATTTTGAATCATTTTCAAAATAGATAGTTTTGCCCCCATTTTTCATAATGCTTTGAGAGGTACGCCACTGTGCATGGGGGATATAATTGTTATTTCTGAATTCTATATAGAAATAAGTAAGAAGAAATAAGTAATCGCATACTCAGTCTTCTGATTTTTGTCACGCTAGAATGTGAATCTGAACCACTGTCCGTCCTGTATCTGTCTTAGTGTGTCTTGATAATATTTATTTGGCTTTCAGTAATACCGATCGATCGTTCCTAACACATTGTCATTGTACATTCGTCGTGTATAGCAAAGATGTAATGCTGGTATTTGCTAGCTGCTAGCCGCTTTCCTAAATTACTAATAAAACCGAAATATTAATTTTAGAACTCCTTTAGTAGTTTGGTTAATCTAAGTTCCATAGGCCCCGCGTTCAACATTTGCCACAGGCCCCGCGCTTGCTTAATCCGGCACTGATCATATGTATGTCCTAAATAGGGTCATCGCCACACATTAAAGGGGAACAGCCTATGATGTGCATCTATGGAACTGCGCAGTGCGCATGATCATGTGCAAATATTTTGTACAGTTGTGCTATATTTTACTTTACTTTTAAATTATATCCCAGGACTCTTCATCGCCCGAAATAGCGCAATCCTTAACAATCCACAACAATTTCAATTCGCTTCTCTTTCCGGTAGTCCGGTCATATTAGCATTTCAAAAATAAAAAATATAGTAAGGCTAACTTTTGGTTGTTTTTGAGTCAGTGGGGTCCCAAGAGTCTAAAACTCATTTTGATAAAAATAATTTTGGTCGGAAAGGTCTCAAAAAGGACAAAAAAAGGACACTGTTTAATCCTTGACCCGTGGTCGGCGGCATATGAAAGGGATAGTCGAGTCCATTACATTTGTTTGTTATCTGCTTCAAGGACCCTCAACGAAATAAGTCGCGCTTGAATGGAAAATTTTCGTGTTTCTGTAACTTATAATCTGTATCTTTCCAAAGTTACGGGAAACTACGCGAATAATTCAACTTGTCAATACCTTTCTAATTTTTTAGAATCTCTAATAGCTGAAAATTCTTCCATTAAATTTGCTAATAAGAAATTGTTTGCAAAGCTCTGAAAAAGGACATAAACTGACACTAATTAATTCTTACTCGAACGTGGGCATGCTGGGTGGCATATCGAAAGAGACGTCGATTCCATTCCATATCCGGCGTTTGTTACTTGTGTCAAGGACCCTCAAAGGAGAAAATCGCGTCGAAATAAAAACAATTCGTGTTTCCCGTAACTCATCATATGTACCTTCCCAAAGCCATAACATCGAGAATATTTCAAGTTGCCAACGAATTTAGAATCTATAACTGATTCTACCATTAATATTGCTATGAAAATATTTGATCGCAAAGCTCTGAAAATTGACATAAAAGGACACTAATTAATTCACGTACGATCACGGATTAATTAGAGTCTTTTTTGTGCTTTTTCAGAGCTTTCAGAAAAAAAAAATTCTTAGCGAATTTAACGGTAGAATCTTCAGATATTATGGATTCTAAAAAATGGAAAAGGTAGTGACAATTTGAATTATTCGCGTAGTTATGGCTTTGGAAAGATACAGGTGATATGTTACAGGAAACACGAAAATTTTCCATTCAAACGCGATTTATTTCGTCGAGGGTCTTTGAAACAGGAAACAAACACCGGATATGTAATGTACTCGGCGTCCCCTTTGACATGACACATCTGACCAAGGATTAATTAGTTTCCTTTTTTGTCCTTTTTGGGACCTATCCGATCAAAATTTTAGTTTTAGATTCCTGACACTCTACTGAATCGAAAACAACCAAAATTAGCCTTACTCTATTTTTTTCTATTTGGAAGCCCGAATTGGGATATTTTGACTGGCCTACGAGGCAATATTGTCCTTAGTGTTATTATATTTTTTGCAGATGTAATTACGAATAAAAAAAAAACAAAAAGTGCCATTCAATAACATTTCACAGAACTTTTTCTAATTTTCTTTGTGGTATTTACCTATAAAAATACGAAATAAATACCGATATACTTTTCCTTTGCCGCTAAATCTTTCTTCTCGATTTTCAAATCGTGACGGTACATTCACTTTAAGGGTGCTAAACATTAAATGTAAATATTGCACGTCTGAAAGTGTCGTCATCAACCTATATAAGTACCGTTACGTATCTCTCCTACCCTTATATACCGTGTCGATATCACCGAATTCATCCCCATCTATTGTCGCATTATTCGACAATCCATTTTGAATCAACTCATAATTTTTGCTCTATTCGTTTCAACACAGAAGTATTGCTAAATTGATCCAATATTTCGATTGCATTTTAAAATAAAAACAAAAGAAAAGCCAACAGAACAGAGTACAGGGAGAGAGAACAAGCCTGGAGGAGATAGCTTTACGGATAATAGTCCTTTGGCAAAACGGTTGAACGAAATTTATGAAAGAAAACGTTGATCCGAATATTTTACTTATTTTATCAGTGCAGTAGAAATGAAGAGGGGCTATAGCCACAGATCAAAGTCAGTCATATCATTACATATTGGGAGTTTTTATGTGGGAGAGAGTCTTCAACGTTCAGTCTATTTGAAAATGCCAGATAAAACAAAAATCTTATGAACTCGTATTACATAGGTAAGTAGTTTGGTAAACTTAGGCAAAGAGGATTTTAACGGTTTGTATAGATTGGTTGGTCCTAGTCTGATTGGTGTAGTGGTTAGGTTAGTGTGCTTGCCTTGGATTAAAGTCCCATCGTGAGCGAAATCGTTTTTCGAACTCTAACCAATGTAACGGACTATGAACTCACTTAGATGTTAAACGAGTACCCTTTTTTGGGGATAAGTAACTTTGCAGAGAATGCTGTTGATCTCAAACCCTCTCCAAGAAACAGTTAAGATCTTTGAAATTCGATGTCATTAACACATTTCGCGTCAGATATTTATTTTATAATTTTGGTGTATTATGTAATCAATAGCAATATGTCAATAATAATACATTCGATACAGCTACGCCACTGTTCTTCACCAAACCTTCATCTCCGAAGTCCTAGAAACTGATGGAAAAGCAACAATTCCAAATATTTTTTTTACCAAAACATTTTTTTCATCTCATTGATTTCCTTATTCCCAGGCAATGAAAAAATAAGAGAAGTAGGTATATCAACCCCCTTTCGTTCCCCCTATGGATTTTGGATATTCGCATAAAGACCAACGTGAAAGTGGATATTTTTCTACAGTAGCAGTCAAAGCGCGCACCATTCAATTGAACGAGTGCTCAGTGCTGTTGTGTGACGACCTATGAAAAAGACGTTCTCAAACTCACTCGCACTTTTTCGTTTCAGATCTATCTCTATCTATCTTTTTCGGGGGTAATGAAATCGGATAAATGTTTATTGAAAAAGCATAAAATCGTTCCGCCAGAATAAAAATATGCTTTGATATGATGATGGTATGGCACGGGCAAAAAGTCATTGTTATAGAATAGAGGGTGACGGGACTGGGTGTCTATTTTGGAATATGGTTCAGGGTGATAAGACGTAGCGTTTACGTTACAATAACGGGGATATGCGTAAGGCGGTGTGTTGCGTAATCAAAAAATGTAAATTTAGTACGCTGCGGAGTTTAAAGACGCGCCGCGCCGCAGGCGACAATTTTGTCGTACATAGCGAAAAATGTAAAATGAAAGTTATTCTTGAGGCGAAGCAATAATATTTTCTGGTGCGTATATTTATTTGTTAAATTATATTAAGAATAAATTGAAGATATTGAAAAACGGGAATGTATGAAAATTGGTTTTTCAAGTTGCAGTAACCAGAGGGTAATATGGACTTGAAACATTCCTTTATCCATGGGTGTGCCATATAGAGGAAAATATTAGCTTAACCCTTAGAGCAGGGGTTTCAAACTCAAAACCTAACCTGGTCCAAATGTCACTGTGTTCAGGATTTATTGGAAACGCCTACATACTTTTTTTTCGAAATTTCAATGGAGTCACTGACGACCTCGGGATTATATCCTTTAGAAATACCATATTTATATATGCTCTTCAAAGAAATTTAGAAACTTTAAACAAGAAGTTAGAAAGTCGAAATTTCGTTGATCGATCAGCAACTGTACTATTTTTGAAAAAAATCTCCAATTTTTGGACCGCTGATCAGAAACGGACATACAGAAACAACCTTGGGAACAAAAATTGTTAGGCGACATAATAAATTAATTCGGACAGAATAAGGTGACTGAAAAAAACGAGTAGACAAACATTTTTTAAAAGTTAAAAGTTAAGTTAAGCGCAAAACTGATTGGCATGGCAAAAACATACATTGTTCCGAATGGAACGAATATGCATTTTTTGGATTGGTAGATTGCATTTTTTAAATCCACGTGATAGGTTTTCATATTTTACATAGTACCAGCGCCCGCTCTAGCACTTACGGCGCCCCGGGCAAGAGCTAAATTTGGCGCCCCTTAGGTACTACACTCGGCTTCACAAAAATCGGGCCACTCGCCACTTTCGAACTCAAATATTCAATTTTCTCTGAAACTATGAAACTTACAACTATGAAAGTTAAATGTATCTGCAGAAAGTGCATTTAATGGCAATTCAAATGACTATGATTTTTATCTAGCAGCTTTTGGTCGCCTATGACAGCGAGTAGCTCCGAAACGATTAACATTTTGGAACCGGCTCCCGTAGGCACATTTTTATAAAAACAACACAAAATTCATGGTCACAATGGGATTCAAACCAACGCTGCAGTGCTTCAGATAATAGAATCTCTACCCACACTGAGTTCAGTAGCCGAGTAAGCATATATGTATAGTAGAAACAAAAATTCACCACAGTTCAGGCTTTGTGGAGAGTTAGTTCGGAGTTCCAATACAAAAGCTTACCAATATTCCACTAAAACACTCAAAACATTTTAGAAAAATCCGCTCTGGAAAATTTTGTTCCAAAGATTGATGTTCATTTGCATTACAGTAGTTTTCGATAACTTCTTTACACCCTGCGCAAATAAACAGAACAGATAAACTTAAATTAGCCGGATCTCTTCTCGAAAGGATTTCTTTAGCGATTTTAACCGACGTCAGAAATGTCTCATCTTCAAAATTATTATTAGAGAATAAATTAGAAATCGCGATATTAGCATGTTAGGAAACATATTAGAGAGGAATACTATCGGTGGCTCCATCGTACCTACTTATCTTACTCAAACCCAATCCCAATGTCGAATATGTCAAATTCGATGAGAAAGGATGGGAAATTGCAACCCATTAAATCGAATTTTCTGAGTCTTCCCTTTCAACATTTTTCTAATTTGCTTTGTGGGAGGATTGTGAATTACAATTTATCGATATTTATCTTCCAACGACTTGAGAAAAGCGTGTTTTAATTTCTCTGCGACTGAATAAGTTGTAAAATGTTTTTTGGCATTTAATTTTGAAAATTGAATATTTAATACTAGTATTGCCTAATCTTCTTCTGCAAGAAGCTATAATTTATGCGTTTTGACACAAGTCGCAACAAATACCTAACGACGAATGATGAAAAAATGTGGGCAAATTGAGTAATTCATCTTTTCTGTTCACTTGATGCTATCAATCACAAGTTCAATGTTGAAAGAGGAAGCGGAACTTGAAGACAATAGGGAATAGCCAAATCAATGCTATTGAAACTGAAGGAAATCATCCACGTAAAGATCAGGTGAAATGAAGTTGAATTATTGTAATCGAAAATGCTTTGTCTCGAGTGTTTGTACAATTCCTTATTTCTCAATATGCTATAATGTCGTTTATTTAAAAATTTGGTTGCCCTTCCCTTTAATAGGAATTATGGATAAGTAGGTCTAATTAGAATCCTTTGAAGAAATCAATCATTCTGTACTGAAAAAATATTTTTTTTTTTGGGGAGGAACTTTATTATTATATAACTAAGCGAATTGTGCCATTTTGCTTTTCGAAAGCGGAATAGGTGCTAGCATCATAAGCGGAACATTTAGGAAGCTTTCTCTAAGCACCTCGTATCAATTGTGGATTTTTTTGATAAATTAAAGAAATGTTCAACAGGTTTTTATAATTACCTAAAAAAAACCTTAATCTGCCGTCTCGAACAAATGGGTATATCGGTTGTGAAATGCTTCGGTGCCAGTTTGTTTCCTACCTTGCGACATTTTGTTTTAACTCATTTTATTTCATCTGTAGTTTCTACGTTTTGCTTTCTACTAAATTGATGTTGACGTTAAATTTTGTTCACTCGTTTTTTTTTATTCGATTGCTTGCCAAAAAGCCGCCCCTAGAATTTGGCGCCCCGGGCTCGCCCCCCCCCCCCCTAGAGCGGGCGCTGCATAGTACTCCAACTTTTCGGACAAATTAGCGGGAAGTTTTATATCTTTGGTTTTGAGGTTGTCACAATACAACATATCCTGTAAGGGATAAGGTGGCTAACTAGTGAGAGAAGTTGTGAACGGACGCAGTGTCCATTTATCAAATACACATCGTAGGCAAATAAATGTCTCGACCACTTTATCAACAATTGCCTTTCCTAACTCTATATATATTATTTATTTTCCATTGTATATTTTCCTTCTCGCAACACTTTTATACTACAAAAGGAGTTATTCTGTAAGAAGAGTAACTGAGCCAATCTGTTTGTTCACATTTAGTGTGGCGTTTACTGAGCGTTCTATTACATTTTAATTACGAATATGTTTATTCAAATTTACGGGCAAAGTGTATGCAGAGTCCCTAGATAAATTTGCCGACCTACGCCTTTGAGTTGGTATTTCTTCTTCTTTATGGCACGATAGCCCGACGTCGGGCCTTGGCCGCCTGGATTGAAGACCTCCAATTGTCGCGGTCACGCGACCTTGTCCTCCAGTTTCGAAAGCCTAGCATCTGGTGGGTGTCCTCACATACAGAATGCTCCCATCGGGCTCTCGGTCGTCCATGCAATCTGGCTCCGTCCACTCGTTGCGAGTTCATCACCTTTTTGGGCATGCGATTATCGTCCATCCGTTGTACATGTCCCGCCCATTGCAGTCGCTGCAACTTCACGATTTTCGACACCTGTAGCTCATCATTCAGCTGATACAACTCAAGGTTGTACCGGATGCGCCATTCACCTCGTTCACGAATGGCCCCGAAGACTCTTCGGAGAACCTTTCGCTCGAATGTGTCCAACAGGTGTTCAGATTTTTGGATTAGGGTCCATGCCTCGCAGCCATAGCATAGCACAGGTCGGATTATGGTTTTATACACGTGGAGCTTCGTGTTCCTGTGCCCCTGCTTCGAATTCATAATTTGGAGGATCGCAAAATAACACTTATTAGCTAGTTGTATCCGTCGCTTTATCTCATCCGTTTCCGTAGCGTCCTTTGACAAACTGCAACCCAGGTAAGTGAAGTTGTCTACATACTCTATATTGAGGTCCCCCACTGTGATACTTGAATTAACTGGCGTTCTTGTTTTTGATTGCATCAGAATGTTGTACGCTTCGATCGATACTGTCGTATGCCTGCTTGAAGTCGACAAATATTTGGTATACGTCGATGTTATATTCCCAGCACTTCTAGAGTAAAAGCTTCACTGTAAAAAGCTGATCTGCCGTCGAACGGCCAGATCTGAAGCCGCCTTGGTACTCGCCAATGATTTCCTTTGCGTACGGATTAATTCTATTTTCCAGAATCTTAGATAAAATCTTATAAGTCGTACAAACTAATGAGATGCCTCTGTAGTTCTCACATTTTAACTTATCCCCTTTTTTGTGGATTGGGCAAATTATACTTTTGCGCCATTCTTCCGGGATTATTTCGTCGTTCCATATTTTAACGATAAGTGTGTGTATAGCCTTAACAAGGCTCTCCCCACCATGCTTCAGCAGTTCAGCAGGAATCTCGTCAGCGTTTATTTGCATCAACTGCTCGTCAAGATGCTTACGTTTCTTACGTCTAATTAACCTATTCGAAAATCGTCGAAGCTCGTCATAATTTGTTTTTGTGGCTCTAGTTGCGCGTTCGGTCCATTGGCGATATGCCTCGTTTTTCGCATTTACCGCATTTTGACATTCCTCGTTGAGTTGGTATTTAGTATGTGTGAATTGCGACAGTGTGAAAAAAAAAAATGGTATGCATACTAATATTTGTTGTTGAGTAACGCATAGCATCCGTTACTATGTTTTCTCGAGGACTTAACCTAAACCTAACTTAAATTCACTACAGCTTGCTGAATGAAGTTAGCAGACACTACAAGTTTGATATTTTCATTTTCATTTTTAAATTTAAAATTTCTTTAAACGAAGGAATTTAAAGAAAAATTATTTGATGTATACTTGACATGATATCATATTTCAAAGCTACTCATCTCAACTTTTGAGAACCCTTTATTCGCAAGTGGATTTCCACTTCTCTATAGTCTGCACACTTTCCAAAAATATAAAGACCAACATCAAATCTCGTTCACATTATTGTTTTCCACCATTGCCTCTATCGATTCCGCTACAATATCACTGCGTGTACTTCCACCACCATACTCGCATCATTCCCCTGGTTTCCGGGCATTGTCTAATATTATTTATAAGAAAATCTTAAAACAAGTCGTCATCGGCATCGTCGTCGTTGCCGCCTCAAATTTCATTTCCATTATTATTTTCGTTACTAGAAACATTACAATTTCATCAGGATGCCTGAAATGTATATCCTGCTCAATGCTTTTACATGTTTAACACGAGCCCTTATTATTTTCTCGGGGGGTTATTATTATGATGAGTCGTCCTTACATATGAAAAATGTCGGTGAATAACATATACGCGGGTCGAGTGTACGCGAGTAGCGCAGTATGGTTTGTTGGCGGACGGATTACACACTCTTATGATGCAGGACTATACTTCGCTCCTTGTAAGGTGAAATGAAGACAGCACAAAAACGAAAGGGATGATGATGAGGACTATACTATATATGATGATGACGATGATGTTGTTGCCGGTGAAATGAAATAACCGACCAAGAAAGTTCCACCACTCAAATCCGCCAAACACAATCCTCTCCCGCACCCGTTCGTGTGTGCATATGATCCCTTATATCGTGGAAACTTTTCGTAAATTCAAGAAATAACTTTCCATATACTTGTAGTGGCGGAAGTCTTAGA
This sequence comes from Microchrysa polita, assembly GCA_949715475.1. NCBI lineage: Eukaryota > Metazoa > Arthropoda > Insecta > Diptera > Stratiomyidae > Microchrysa > Microchrysa polita. Next base: position 18,313,261 of record OX454415.1, read on the forward strand.
TGAAAATCTCATACAAGATTGATGGCGTTAAATTGTAGACTTTGTTTGTGAATAATAATCAAAAAGCAAGCTGATACCTTGCGCTTTATACCTGCCGAATCACAACAGTAGTGGGTGTACGTGGATGTATGAATGCAGGGACGGAGCAGGCCTTTGTTTCTTGGAAAAAAGCTAGTTGCCCACTATTATGTTATAAACCAATAGTTAAAGTCTGTGAAAAAAACAAAAAAATCTTTCGAAATGTTACACTGAAACCTTTGGGTTGACAAAACCAAAAAAATGCACTAAGCACTACTTGTTCTTCGCGAACTAATAACTACAATCCATATGGGAAACCACTTACTACTGAAATAAGCCGAGAATATGTTACGAAAATAGACATGCCAAAACTATCCTTGGATGTTGGCAACAAATCTTGGATACGCCACTGTTTTAACTGCAGCTCTCTTACTCTCTCTGCACCTTGGAGTTTATTCGGCTTATTCTGTTGGTTTCCATTCCAGGTGACTTGAGTGTGAGAACGCGCGGAATCATAAATCCTTTTTGAATTTTCTGTAGCAGCTACTTGCACCCGTTTCAACATTAACTAGTTGTGAAAGTAGCCTTGTGTGCTGCTGTTATTGCTCGACATGATAGCAAGACTTTAAGAGTTCTTTTGCTGTAGTACAACTGCTGCATGGTTTGCTATCGTCATGTATTACCATAAGTTGCAACCTACGGACCGTGCTTCTTCTCTATGGCGGCGTAATTATTTTCTAACGAAGTATAGCGATATGGAAATTTTTAATACAACAACGAGAGTGGTTTGTAATATATTCTCTATGGCAGTAGTAAGATTTAAAAAAAAACTTTGACAGAATTCTACGATACAGCATAGGAACGCTCTGAACAATACATTTTTGATCACACGCTTTACCGAAATTTATTTTTGATTTTAATATATCCTACGAATTAAATTAATTTCACAGATATGTCGATCTTCTTGTGGGCGTTTTTTTTCTAGAACCCAACCATCAAATCCCCAGGCTAAATTGATTTTAAACAAATAACGTTTGAACCTACACTCAAATTTTCTCATTTATCTCATCGGTGGTGTTGTATGCTTCTCTTACTGGCTCTGTTCTCATCATACAACCGATAACATCATTCTTGTCGTTCATTTGTATCCGAAATTCATCATACGGTGCTTCGTATAGTTCCCGCGGGGCAATAAAATAGCAAGGACATCCTCTCATCTACCAACATATTAAAAGGGAACTGTAGTCATATCTGAAATTGTATTCGCACAATAAATTAATTACGAAAATTCCGGTTATATGTGAGATGAATAATATGCTCATATAGGTACTTGAATGTATAACATCTTTGTCGAAATTTTTCATTAAGGAGCACAGGATATTTCAGGGTAGTGATGATTTTTTTTACAAAGATACTAGTCTCCTCGTCTAAGGCTAGACTATAGCCTTCAAACGAAGAAGTCGTAAGGAGCCACTAATAATAAACCTGCATACTTATTTATTTATTTCTGTTTTGCATTCAAAAAGTTTTGTCGATTGCATAGTTATTCTGAGACAATCTTGAAAAATCGGAAAGAAGATACATACTTATCTAAATAGACCGGCAACTGTTCACAATCGAAAACCATATTTTTATGAAACGACGACTGAATCCATTCAATTTTGGACACATTACCCAGCACTTCCGTATATTTCTATCTATTTCAAAACCCAAATCCCAACATGTGACATACGACACAAGAATGCGAAGACATCGTGAAGGATGTGAATTATTCTGTCAGCGAAAGCTGCGAACAGCGACCTTTTGAGAGGAATTTATTTCCTCCTAGCTCCCACTCCATTCTTTGCGACGATCGACCTCTACAAGAACATTAACTCTTCATCCCAGCATAATTTTCATATACTCGTATCTGCAAAACCAAAAAAAAAAAACGATTAGATATCCTTTTTTCCATGAAGGCGGCAGAATGTCTATATGGGGCACACACATAATTAATAAGACACAAGCATAGTCCGTGTAATTATGTTCTTCACGTTATAATACGCCAACCGGCATTTCATTTGGTTTTTATTAAATTCTTTTGACCCAACGTTGTCGTGTGTCTTATATAAAGAGCTCACAGCTCAGTTTGAGCTAATAAAGCCCATTCCTGTGTAATTTTGGGTCACTTCAAGTCTGCTGTATTCTATTTGTATGCTATCACATTTACAGATCGTCAAGAATGATACAAATATTTTCAAATTATATAATTAGAGACCACACACATTGAATCTTTAATTTATGGTTTCGACGGCTGTATAGAAAGGACTTGGATTTTAGACGAGTAAAATGTACACACAGTGAATTTTTGATTCATGAACTCACCTGTCTATTAATTCGGATATTTCGTAGCTGGGCTAAACCGCAATGATAAAAGGATGTGGTGAATATGTAACGAGAACCCTTAATGTGTATGGAATAAGAGGTTCTTGTATTACAGAAGCTTATTAAAATTAGGCAATTTCAATTCCATTCGTTTGTAGGATTAGCTAAAGTTGGGAGGCAGCTGGGTTTTATTTAAATCGATGGTTTTCTAGATACAGTACAGTAGTTGCGAAGATATGTATTTACAATTAGAGTGAAAACGACTTTATGTCGGATAAACTGTCTTTCCCGTAAGGGAAGAAAGTATTTTAGTAACTCCTGTGGCAAGCGAAGTAGACGCAGACTGACTGTTGCGGTTCCATCTATTCCTGGATGTGTTGAGGGGCTAAACTAGGACTATGCTTGGAAGTAGCTAAAATTGGTTTCAAAAGAAAAAAGATTTTCTTAGAAGAAGCGGATTTATATGACAGCTTCATGACGTAGTGTTCCAATTCCACCAGTGCCTGTATATGTTTTGAGGCTTTGCACAGGTGAAGTTTGGTCAACACTTTAGGAGGTATTACACTATCAAATAAAGTTTGTCCAGTGGGTCACACAAAATTTGTCCAACTTTTGCAATGACCAAAAGTGTTTTTCGAGACCTATTACACTATGGGACAAACAAATGACCAACTGGTTTGGCCAATGACGTAGTCAGTCAGGTTTCAAGTCAGTTCTTTGACCGAAGCAAATATACCTATCACACTAGTATGACCGTTTCAGAAAAAAATGACCAAAGCTAACTTAGCTCCAATATGTATTTAGAGTGGTTATTGTGCATTTTTTCATTTCTTTATCGAATTTGCAAAGGTTAAGTTGAATAAATGTTTCTTTAGTAAATCAGTTTAATTTTGCTTGAAGGCGTAATCTTGCCTCTTGCGATTTAAAATTTAAGAAGACGAAAAGTGACCGCGGAGAATGAAAAGAAAGTTAGATTCATAAAAGGGGTGTACGGAGAACTTAGGGAAAATTAGAGTAGCAGCTAGCTCTTTCTAGAAATTTTCTGTGTGTTTCATGCAGGGGTGTACTCAAGAAAATATTTCGAAAGGGGGTTTCGGAATAAGGTTGGCGGTGCTCATATTTTATAACTGCTCAGTGCATCCAAATCACTGAGTTTAAGAACACTGGGAAATTATCGTTAGAGTTATAGGGACCATCAGATTTTTGAACCTCCAAAAATGTTCTCCGCCTTCTCGTTTGTAGCTTGAATAATATGGTCCTCTTTTATTTCTAAAAAAAATATTTGTTTTTGATCGGTAAAGCGAAGGTTTTACTAAACTTACATACTAGCAATTACCAATAGGTAAAGGTAAAAATCAAGTGTTTCGTATTCCGTGATCCTCGAAATTATTATTCGATTTTCTTTTAGTTTAATTTGTATTGGAGATTTTTTCTGTAATATTTGTTTACTAAGCAACTTCACCGCTCTATACGGTTGTAAACAAAGCATTAAAGCGCTGCAAAGCCTCATAGTACATAGACCACCCTTGGGGTCTTCTAGTCACTGATCAGGTTCTTTCTCCCGTCTCATCTAAAATTGCGGAAAGACAAATTCAAAATTAACTGCGGATCTTAGTCTCAAGCTAGTGGAAAAAAAAGAAACACCGGGGAGTAGTTTTAGTTGTCCCACTTCTAACCTGAGCTAGAATGAAATGATGTAAGAAAGATATGATCGTAACACTATGCGCCAACTTTTAAAAGAATCGTACAAGCACCTCATTCTGGCAGAAGTTGGCAAAAATTGAGATGGAAAAAAAGATTGTTTTTGGGTCAAATCACGCAAATTTGACTTTGAAGCTCTGTAAAAACCAAACCTCTTATCCGATTTTAGCGTGGTTAGTTTTATTTTATAGGTAAATTTGTTGGCTGTAATAATCATTTTATTTCACTATTCTAGCTGGTATAGCTTTAGAGATATTAGACTTTAAGTTGTGCAAGAAAATGATTTTTCCAAAAATCTTGCCTGTGACAGCTAAAGGGTTAAGCTGAGGGGGTATGTTCCGTACAACTTTTTTGCTGGAAATTAACTGAGGATTCATAATCCGCTGCGTTTATGCGGCAGTTTCCGGACACCCTGTATATAGCTTAAACTAAAAATAAACTTCTAAACAAAATTTTAGTCCGAAAACTGAGGGACAAGTTTGCATAGAAACAGAGGAGCGGGCGCTTCTATCAAATAGCCAAATTCATGGCCATGCCGTGCTCTGTGGCCGTGATCGTTCAGTCGCCACTCTCATAATAAACATACGACTAGCCATGCCGAGTATTGAAAACTCGTTTCTCTATGAAGAGAAACAGACAATTTTTGTGTTGATTGTTTTTTTTGTACCAAAATCTTTTCTTTTGTAGAAAATATTTTTTTTTCACATTGTGGAAATTTTTTAATGTTATACCTGCAAGGACAAATTCAGGTCACATATTCCCTCCTCTCCTAAAAGTTATCTACGCCACTGCGTGAAGGAGGTGGTCATTGGGTGCCTGGTATCAATCCGTCATTTGAGGTTTTCTTTATACATATTGAAAAAGTGAAGTCTCGGATATTCGGAGATATGGAATGGAAAGTTCTCCTCCAATTGGATTCTCATTCCGCTATGGAGAAAGAATTCGGTGCCTAAGGCGGATAATTCTTGTAGAATTTCAAGTATTTGCCAGTGGATTTTGAATGAAGTCACTGGCTGCATTCATCCAACGAAAAATGTAGCAGGAAAGTGCTATTCCAATTAGAGTCTCATTTCGCATGAGGGCTTTCCAGTGGAGCAAGAGGACGGTGGCGCGCAATTTTTGTAGCATTTCCAGTGTTTTCCAGTAAATTTCATTTGCTGAATGGCAGCCATTGTCATCTGGAAAATGTTGCTTCAACTGCAACAGAGAGAGACGAAAAGCAAAAAAGTCTGATTTAGACGAATTACGGCCCAAAAAGTGTAAAGTAGGCAAATTTGATGTAATCAGGTACAAAAGAATAAACACGAATAGGCACCATTTTTTCGTAATTTAATAATTAATAATTTTTAAGGTAATAATAGGTCGTTTTCGATTGGGTTTTCTTAAAAAGTGGCTTCAAAATTCGTAACAACTTTTCCAACAATATTTTTTGGGACCGACCATTGACCACGACGGAAAATCTTTGTTGCGGCTGTAGATTTGAATTATTGCAGACCCCCACCCCCTAAAATCCGTAGCTACGATCATAGCCATGAAATTTTGTTCATTCTAGCAATTAGGTACTAGAAATCTATTTATTTTCCATTAAAAAGGAGCTCAAATCTAGTTGTGTATTACTGTAGTCTAGTTGAAAGAGACTTACTGTGTAGAAATTGGCATTTAATTGAATAATTTTGTTCTCTGAAAATAGTCATGCGCCATGCTATTAGCTTAATTAGCTGTAGTTTGTGAAGAAACTACAATAGAAATTTACTTGGAGGCTTTAAGGCCTGATGAAATGAAATAGGAATGTAATCGGACTATAGCGAGTTAACTATAAGTGCGGACAGTTTTAGGGTAATTTTCAATGCGGGATTGTCCCGCATAGTCCGGGACGGTTGGTCGCCTTACGCTTACCTTACTAAAAAATAGTTAAAACAACTTTAATCGACTTCAAATTGCTAACTCCAAGGTAGATGTAGTATACATACCTACTAACCAAATGAAGAATTTAGTTTTCTTCAAAAGGTTTTGTTTAATTTTCTCGAGAAAAAGTCGTGAGTGCGATTTCTTCACAAGACAAAGCTGAGTTCATCATGTTCAATAACTTATTTCAGTGAGTTCATAATTTTTCTGTAATTGTGAGCAAAAGTTCTGGTTGCAACAAACTTAAAAAATAATTTGAGTAAAAATCAAAAGCATCTAAAACGCCATTTTTTCACTTCATTTTGGCTGAATTTTAACAGAGAGTGTTGCTATTTTAATTGATCTTTTCTGGAGATAATACACAAGCAAAAATTCATTAAAAACGTTAAGGCTCACTGCTGCAATTCGGCAAAACTATACTCTACTTCCACTAAAACTATCTCCAAATATTCCGTATTCAAAACACGATCCGAAACGAACCGTCTTTCGATCCAAAACTAAACTAAACCGCAGGTGTTGCAGTTATTCGAAGCCTTGCATTAATTATTGCACGAACAAATTGCACAAACGATGGCTATTTCCTGGAGCGTACATAACCATTTCTCGTCTTTTGCGCTTTATCCATATCCTTCAGTGCTTCCATGTCCTCGGCTATTTGGGCAGAGCGACGACATTCGTTCGTAAGGAAAACACTATCGTAAGAAGTTATATCCTCGATGTATCTTTGTGCTTTGGCTTAATTCAAAGTTGAAGCCCTGGCCGTTGTTGTATGTATCTAATTGATTTCGACATAGGACAGACGACAGGTAATCTCTCTTGAAATTATTGCATAGAGGTAGCAGCTGTTTCTTAACTACTGTTTTTCTTAGCCATCCGTAGATATACCTAACAATGTGCCGTCCGGAGAAAATTTTGAATGGATTATAAATTGGGGGATAGTTTATGAAATTCGTAAATTAATAGATGTTTCGATATGGAGGATATATGGAGAACGATTTGGGACCTTACGAAAAGATCGATGTGTTTTCAATGTTAGATGAGTTCCTTCTGTACCCTCCCATAGAACGACATCTAATTTAAATTGACAAACATAATATCAGCCAACTCATGTATGTGCAATATAATAGATAAATCTCCTTCGTTTTCAAACATATTGATATCCAATAGTTGAAAATTTATTTTCATTCGCATTACATCAATATTGTATGCACATCACATCCTCTGTGGAAGCCTTTCGACACATATGTTGACCTTCTTCGATTTGTAGACTTGTAGATTGTCAACGATGCCAGTCATTCTTCAAAAATCACACATATCAGGGATATTTTCCTTACGCCGAAAGATAGACAGTATACAGGACCACCTCGTGACTTGACACGATATCTTTCCATACTTTCCGAAAAGAAAGCCGCATCCCACCCTCCAAAAAAAAAAGAATATTACCTAGTGACATAAACGATGTCATCCGTCATCGCTGAGTTCAATATGAAATGATCCCTGGGATTCACAAAGTCACCGGGAGAGGCGTATAGGGGAAATATCATATCAGACCACAAAATCGCAACTTTTGTAAGACACGACCGAAGACGTGGATTTTCGCTAAAATGATATATGATGAGAGTGACATATGCACGTTTGCCGCGGCACTCGTTTAACTCGTCCTCCGTTTGCCATCCTATGCCGTATCGAAGCGTGAAGCGATGCTTTGTTCTCAAGTGGAAATGAAATGTCCTTTGGGAATCGTTAGATAATGTGGATGACTTTGAAAAATTGAAAATAAAGTTGCGAGTCGATGACGATAAGTTCGCTACAATTTCCTACTCAAAGAGATTGGAATGTAATCCGAGTATTCAATCCCTGCTGTACAGTCCTCTTGAGAAACTCGAGAACTAAACAATTAACGCTTCCCACTTTAATTCACTGACTGAATACACTGGTCAGTGTAGTGTAATGGAATGTTAACAGAAGTCCTTCTGTTTTTGTTATTTTGCATAAAAGCAAAGCGAGTGGTAGGTACTCTTAACAACACTAATTTTCTTGGAATGTATACATTCGAGCGGAGTCCTTTTCATCCTCGTGCGAAGACGTTTTCTACTTCGTACCGGGTCTAATCTCTCTGGGGAATTCTTCTCATCTCATTTTCGGCGTAATTTGAGACTGAAATTAAAAATAATTCGACTCTAGTGCTGTCTGTCTTATTCTGTTAATTAGCTCCACTCATGAAATAATAATGACGTTAGTCTCTTAAAAATTAATGAAATCAGAGCTAAGGCGAATGCAATTAAGGCTTTTCGAGGGTTTGTATAGCGTGCGGTAAGGTCTATTTCACAGTTGTTGTTTTTATGTGTTTGGCCGTTTTTATTTCCGCTATACAGGCGAAAGGGTTGAATTTACGATTTTTTAAATATGTTAAGTCTGTTTGGGCTTTGAAAGACTGTTGTTATTTGTGATTTCAGCATTTTGTGGCAAGTCTAAAAACAAGTAACTGCGTGGTGTAATAAGATTTTCTTTGTTTTTCAGCTTGAAGGGAGCTTCCTAAGAATACAAAATTTTTACTACTTTACGAAGATGAAATGAGAGACGCAGTGGCGTAACGTTCGGTGTTCCATGTGTTCGGTCGCACACGGGCCCCCAACCCACAGGGGCCCCCTAACGTAGTGAAGAGGAGTGGACAATTTTGGACTGTGATTAAAAAAAATACTAGTTTTCTTATTCACACACAAAATTTTTTTCAACTAGATTCTAGTAAAAAGTCACTAGAAAATGACCGCTAGAATTTCTAGTGGAAAAACGTTCAACTAGAAATACAGTCTGGCTGGTCTAGCGGTTAGTGCGCGCACCTTCGGTGCACAGGCTCATGAGTTCGAATCTCACCGTGTTCCATGGTGTTTTTCGAACTCACGAGCTTGTGACGGACTATGATCTCACTCAGATGTTAAACGAGTACCCATTTATGGGGATAAATAACACTGCTGAGCGTGATGCTGATCTCATTACCTCAACAAAAAGCAGATAAGATCTTGGAAATAGGATGTCACTAACACATCCTGCGGCCTTAGTCCAATGCTGGATTGTCGCGCCTGTTATTTATTTTTAGAAATACAGTGTTGTTTTTTCACGATTTTCTAGTAAATTTGTATTGAGATTCTAGTTGAGTTTGCTAGAATTCTGTGTTGGTTTTTCACGAGATTCTAGTTAAATTCGCTAGAATTCTGTGTTGTTTTTCACGGTTTTCTAGTGAAATTATATTGAGATTCTAGTTGAGTTTGTTGGAATTCTGTGTTGTTTTTTTTTCACGAGATTCTGGTTGAATTTGCTAGAATTCTGTGTTGTTTTTTCACGGTTTTCTAGTAAAATTTTATAGAGATTCTAGTTGAGTTTGCTAGAATAGAATATTTATTGTAAAGCGAAATCTAGTAAAGTGAACGGAATAAACAGTAGGTCTTCCGCATAAATTCAGTGCGATAAACTAGAAAATAAGGAGTTTAAACACCAATATTCCAGTCAATGAAACTGAAAAATCGCTAGAATCTCCCTAATTAGAAGAAAAACTAGATTCAAACATTAAGAGTGGATGAAGAGTGGCAAATTCGAAGCATAGAGCGACGGGTTGGAAGATGTATCCAACCCGTCGTCCAATCGATAGTCGCGATATGTGAAAGGGAGCTGAAGGTGTATTGCGGGTCTTACATATAAAATGTAATGTTACTTACCTTAGTCGACGCCCGCGAAAATCTAGAAAGTAACCTACGGTGACGGTGAAGCACGAACACAGTTCTCTTGCAGGCTGTTGCTCGCAATGTCCACTGGCTATGTGGTGGAGCACACGGCCATAAGCAAGAAATGCTGCGCTATATGTTGACCGACAATGCGGCGTCCAAAAATTTGATTCGATCGCTGAAAGGAAAAGAAGAAGAAAAAATAGATTCAAACTTTAAGAGTGGATGAAGAGTGGCAAATTCGAAGCATAGAGCGGTCATACATCTTGCAACCCGTCATCCAATCGATAGTCGCGATATGTGAAAGGGATCTGAAGGTGCATGGCGGCTCTTACACGTAAAATGTAATGTTACTTACCTTAGTCGACGACCGCGAAAATCTAGAAAGTCACCCACGGTGACGGTGAAGCACGAACACAGTTCTCTCGCAGGCTGTTGTTCGCAATGTCCACTGGCTATGTGGCGATGGCGACAGGACTCGAGCACATGGCCATAAGCAAGAAATGCTGCGCTATATGTTGACCGACAATATGGCGTCCAAAAATTCTATTCGATCGGTAGTTTCGGTTGCGAAACACATACGTAGACGATAAGCACTGTACACAAATCTTTTACCGCTTGTTGCACCGACCGAATGTTTTGAACGCGAGCGAAACACACACGTACACTTATGTTTGAAACTTACACGCACGGTGACGGCTAAACTGCGAATGCGATACAAGACCGTGCACGAAGTTGAACAAACCAACGATAAATTTTAAGAATTGATAATCTAGTGAAAATCACTAGAAATTAAGTTATATTTCGTTTTTTAAACTGGAATGAATTGTTTTCACTAGATTTTGAGGATGTTGGGAACTAGAAAGGGAGTAGCATAGCCTCCATAAATATATTTCCTAACGTTTTTTTCATTACTCTAAGATGTTGAATTGAAAGTCAAGTGAAAATAACTGAAAGTCAAGTTTTTTTTCGGATTTCGCTAGATTATACTTTTAGTTCACTGCATTTCTAAACAGTTTTACTGGATTTCTAGTTATCTTAGCTTTTCACTAGAATCCCAAACCCGGGTCGGACTGGAAAAGCAGTGGCGAAGCAAATTTAGTCGATTTTCTAGTGTTTTTTCTCTAGATTTCAGGTGTAAACTAGAAATCTAGTTTTTTTTAGTAGAATCTAAGTGAAAATTCAATTTTTTGCTGATTTATCAGTAGAAAAAATCACTGGATTTCATCTAGTTGGATTTTTACTGGAAATAAAATTTGCTGTGCATAGACACACTGAAGCTAGATTTAAAACAGATGAACAAGTTAGGAGTGCTCTTAAATAAAACATTTTGTTTTACTTCGAAGCAGTTTGATATGAGAACTTCAAGGAACATCTTATTGTTTCGCTGAAGAACTGCATTTTCGTTACCAGGGATGACCTTAGGGAACATTACGCTATCAGCTCTCGAAAGAGGAATTTCTTCTTCTTTTTTGTCGACACTATAGCGACAAATCAGCAGCAGCCGCCATATAGCGGAAAATATTTGTAATACAGAAGTTCTTCTTATTAGAACGGACAACAGGACAAGCCTAATTTTTTTTTCAAGAATGGCGGGGACTTAAATTTTATTTTATAATTTTGAGAAAAACGTGTGGCTGCCTATTGACTGTTCTACAAAATATTCATTTTTTTCACATAGGTATGGTATTGAGTTAAATGCAAATATTAATTTAATTTTTGTTTTTGTCATCTGTGGCGTGGTGCCTTGGCCTGTCTGCTCCTATTCTCCCTAAATATTGATACAATTTATTTCTAAGTAATTATTCAAAATTAAGATAATTTCAGAAAATGAGTTTGTAATCTGAATAAAGTGAACAGAAGAAATGACTTCACCCATTAACAGCTCTAATATTAAACGTAAAATCCAATTAACAGAAAAAAATCAACGGTTTCATAACGCGATTTAAAACAACATCCCTGACTAAATCTATAAGAAAGCTGGGGTAAAATGTGGTTAATTTCGCCTATATTGCACAAAATAGAAAAAAAAAATAGTTTTAGTCATGCATCAAATATTCGGAATGTACATTTAAACGGATTCTACTCTAGTGTCAAGTTGTGTAAAAGGTTAAGACAATAGTCTGAACATGGTTCGAGATTTCATAATAAACCTATATTTGTCAAGTGTAAATCGCATTTTTACACAAACCCTAACCGCCTACAAACAAATCCTGGATTTGAACTAAAAAAAAATAATTTAGACCCGCTTACTCAATTGAATCGTGAGGTTTTAGTATATACTGTCGATAGTGTAAATCCTCCCATGCAGTGGCGTAGATAGCTTTTCGGAGAGGGGGGGATCACTTTGAAAGATTACTTATAAGTTTACGGTTATGAAATGTTTAATTTCAGACTAAAAATTTCTGTATTAATTACATTTCAAATTAGCAGTTTTTTTAAGCACAAAGCTGAGTCCTGTAAATATTGCATCGATAATTTTGGCTTTTTTTACTACGGTGTGTCAATCCACAGTCTTCCAATTTTCGTATAAATTTTCGCTCTTCTGATTGGAGTATCAGAGCAGAGCTTTATATTGGGTTATACCAGTGGTCCCCAAACTTTTCGGAGTCACGGAACACCTAAAATCGCCGCTTTTCTGACCGGAACACGTCCAGACAGGGAAGCATATAGTTATAAAGGGTGGCCAGATGCCCCGTATTTTACGGGTTACCCCGTTTTTCGGGCACTGAAAGCCCAAAAACCCGTAATCCAAAAAATAAAATACGGGGCAAACAATGGATGATTCAAGAAAAAACTCCATAAAAGGGTTGGAGACAATTTTTTATTTTATTATTTATATTATATTTATATTATTAAAGTAAACGAAATACTTCGAAATTTGCAGCACGAACTGAAATTTGAGCAATTGGAGAGAATATTCGGATGTCTAAACATAACTACATTCAAATTGGATGGACTTTATGAGCATTTTGTGTTTCGCCCCTAATTAATAAATATGTTCAGGAGATGAGGAGATGCCGATAAAGTGATGAGCCCTGAAACTCGGACAAACATATTTAAAGCTGTCAATAATACATAGAAGTAAAATATGATTCGAGTTTTGAAACTGGTCTTTTCTATCCTGGCAGCGTATTTAGGAACCCTTGTTCAGTTCGTCCCCACTGAGGTGACGGAATCGATCAGCTTTTCTTGTGACTAAGTACCCCGTAAGGGGGAAGATAAAGGTTGAAAGGCTTCGGCTAATTCCTATATCTTCTTCAGTTGTGGCATAACTGCGGACCCTTAGCTATGCAGGAGGAGTTTCATAGGAAAAGGACTTCGGCCAATTCCTATGTCTCTCTACGGGGCGTTACTTTCCCGCATTATCCGAGTAACCGCTGCGCCTGAGTGCTGCATTAACATCTGCAGCGTCTCAGGTTACTTAACGTGATAGGTGACAGAAAACATTTAAGTCAACCACTAAAGCAGCATCTTCGAGGCATGCCCATGATGGCCTTCACTCAACGATTAAACCCTATCATGGTTTAGCGATGTGCCGACAACTCATCCTAAGAAAAACTTCAAGCCAAGAAACCTGAAACAAAAGCCTCGGATTGGACGGATACAAAACAACGACGACCCCGCAAACGAACAACTGATTACTCTTTCGGATCCTGGAATGTACGCTCCCTGAATAGACCGGGGGCCTTAAGGGCCCTCCTGGATCAGGTAGAACAATACAAGCTGAGCATAGTTGCAATCCAGGAAACTAAATGGCTCAAAAGCGAGATTAACGACCTCAATTCGCACACTATTTTTACGAGTGGTAAAGAGGAGGGCAACAAGGAGTTTGGAGTAGCTTTCATCGTGAATAAGCAGCTCAAGGACCACGTTATCGGCTTCAAACCCATCAACGAGCGGCTATGTGCGATCCGCATTAAGACCCGTTTCGCTAATCTCTGGCTCATTAATGCGCATGCCCCTACAGAAGTAAAAGAAGACGCGATTAAGGACGAGTTCTACAACGACCTAGAAACACTCTTCGACTCACTTCCATCAAACGACGTCAAGCTGCTGCTAGGAGACTTTAACGCCAAAGTCGGAAATGAAAGCTGGCATAGGGGAACTACTGGAGGTCATAGCCTCCACGACGAAAACAACAACAACGGTCAGCGACTTATCGACTTCGCGAGCGGCAGAAACCTGGTAATAAGCTCTACATGCTTCCCTCATCGACGAATCCACAAGCAGACCTGGAAGTCTCCAGATGAATACACCGTGAACCAGATCAACCACGTACTGACCAGCAAGAGATGGGCTTCTAATGTCCTAGATGTTCGATCCTATCGAGGAGCCAACTGCGACACCGATCACTATTTGGTGAAGACGACCTACAGGTGCAGAATCTCTTCGGTGCACCTAACGAGAATCAACCCTGCCAAGATCTTCGAGGTTGACAATTTGATTGATGATGCCACGGCGGCTGCGTATACAGCAGCACTAGAGGAAAAACTGTCGCCCATGCTTGATGACATCAACAATTTAGGCATCCATGAGTTCTGGGAGGAGCTCAAAGACAGCATCAAGGGGGTCGCAGAAGAGGTCGTGGGCTATAAAGGCCAGCGCAGACGAGCAGACTGGTTCGACGAAGAATGCAGGGCCTCGATTGAGGCGAAAAATGAAGCCTATCGCCAATACACACAACACGCATCCCGAGCCAAGAAAGAAAGATATAACGAGCTTCGGCGAGTATCTAATAAGTTAATTAGACGTAAGAAACGCAAACATTTTGACGAGCAGTTACAGCAAATAAACCAAAGATTAGCCAGTAAGAACATTAGACAGGCGTACAAACTTATAAATAATGTTAAGAACGGATATCAACCCAGGACAAGCCTATGTAAGGACAAGGATGGTAACATCATCAGCGACATCGAAAGCGTCAACAAACGATGGGCCTCGCATTTTGAAGAGCTCCTCAATGCACCATCAACATCCCCCGCGGAGCCAGCTCTTGAGCAGTTAGCCGAACCAGGCCCTCCCGTTCTACCCCCAACAGTAGAGGAGGTGAGTCTTGCCATACAGTCGCTTCAAAATAATAAAGCGCCCGGCGCTGACGAGATCCCAGCAGAACTGCTGAAGCATGGTGGAACGTGCCTGACCAACGCAATACATGTGCTACTGCTGAAAATATGGAACGACGAGGAAATCCCCGAAGATTGGCGCAAAAGCATAATCTGCCCAATCCACAAAAAGGGTGACAAGCTGAAGTGTGAGAATTACAGGGGCATATCATTAGTTTGTACGGCCTATAAGATATTATCTAAAATTCTTGAAAAGAGAATTAATCCGTACGCAGAACGAATCATTGGCGAGTATCAAGGCGGCTTCAGACCTGGTCGATCAACGACCGATCAGCTTTTCACAGTGAAGCTACTACTCCAAAAGTGCTGGGAATATAACATCGACGTATACCAAATCTTTGTCGACTTCAAGCAGGCATACGACAGTATCGATCGAAGTGTACTGTACAACATTATGCTGAATTTTGGTATACCGGCAAAGTTAGTGCGACTCACAAGGATGACGATGACTAATACCGTCTCGCAGGTCAGAGTGCAGAATCGACTCACTGACCTATTTGAAACTCGTACTGGACTCAAGCAGGGCGACGGGCTGGCGCCGACGCTCTTCAACCTTGCTTTGGAGTATGTAATTCGAGCCATGAATATGGACAACAGCGGAACGCTACTCATCAAGTCGACTCAATTAGTAGCGTACGCCGACGATATCAACATCATGTCTCGAAGGTTGGGTGAAGGTTGAATGATGCAAATTCAAGCATCACAGTGGGGGACCTCAATATCGAGTATGTAGACAACTTCAACTATCTGGGCTGTAACTTAGCAAAGGACGCCAACGAAACCGACGAAATTAAGCGACGGATACAACTAGCCAATAAGACATATTTCTCGGTCCTTCCTATAATTAATTCGAAACTTGCGCACAGGAACACGAAGCTCCGCGTGTACAAAACGATCATCCGACCCGTGCTATGTTATGGCTGCGAAACATGGACCCTCACCCAAGCCTCCGAAATTTTGCTAGACCGATTCGAACGAAAGGTCCTTCGGCGAATTTTCGGGGCCGTTCGCGAGCGAGACCAATGGCGTATCCGGTACAACCATGAGTTGTATCAATTGTACGATGAGCTGGAAGTATCGAAAATCGTGAAGCTTCAACGTTTGCAATGGGCGGGGCATGTACAACGGATGGACGATAATCGCATGCCAAAGAAAGTGATGAACGCACAACGAATTGACGGAGCGAGGTTGCGTGGACGACCGAGAGCTCGCTGGGAGAACTCCGTAGGTGAAGACGCCCAACAGCTGCTGGGCTTCCGAAACTGGAGGACGAGGACACGTAACCGCGACAATTGGAGGTCAACGATTCAGGCGGCCAAGGCCCGACGTCGGCCTATCGTGCCACATTGATGATGAAGTACAAAAAAACCCTTATCAATTTCGTCCCGTGATAGTGGATAGCCAAAAAACTTTGTTCAGATCGAACGAGGGTTTGGCTGGTTTCGACGTAAAATGTACTCGAGCTATGCGAGCTCGTCCACTATCAGGGAACAAACTCGATAAGGGTTTTGGGTAGTTGTAACACTAGAAAAGGTGACGAATACGCGTCCCGGAAATTAAATCTTTACCTTTATATTGCAAAATGAAGAGTTATTGGAGGCTGTATCATCAAATAAGAAATATTGTTACAAAAAATAAATCACATATCGGCATAAACATATTTTTTTTTTAATTTTTGCCCCGTAAAAAATCGAAAACCCGTATTTTGTACCCTAGTGACCCGTAAATAGAAGGCAGGCAGTTATATGTCCAGGAAAGGTATATTGTGAAGATGAGAGCTCGTTGGAAATGCCCAGTATATGTGGATCAAGTACAGCTTTTGAGTTTTTAAATCGAAATTTCCCGATAACTCAGAATTTCGTAAGTAGATACTTCTAAAATTTTCGAACATGTAGGACATGGTAGCAGCTATATTTGCTTTAAATTTCGAGGCCCTTGACATTAGCTAATTGTTTGAAAAGGATATAAAAAAAGTGAGTAGAACTTTAGATTTGGACTGTTAAACATTCGTTTAAAAAAATCGTATTAAAGTTTTGATTAACACAAATTTAATCCTCTAATTTATTTTCGTGCTCAATTTAAATCCCAAAAAAGCTCTTCACATACACTGTGGTCATTCTTTATTTTCTGGTACGCTTTACTTCCTTTTCCATTTCATATAGTAGAAAGTTCTAAAAGAAAATCGGTCGAGTCTCTGATGCTGATATTTTACAGTTATATTGATTTCTAAGCTTCGGAATTTTAAAACTTACAAACATTTTTTTCGTATGGATTGTTTACATTTTTCCAATTTTTGGATATCCTTACCAAACGCCTGAGAGATCTTCACGGTATCCTCCAGTTTGTTTGCTTGTTAATTTATTTTCGAATTACTGCCTGCATAAGACTATACATATACATATCTTTCAATTTGGGAAATTTCTATTTTTTTTTCATTGAAGATTTAGTTAAAAAAATAATAATCCTGGCTGTAGCTTTGCGAGCCCTTCGTATTGAATTCAATAAAATGCGAACAACTAGAGAAAGTCTAGACTTGCTTTGCCCTGCTATACATGATAAAACTTTTCGATTAATTTTAACTAAAAAAAAGAAAAAAAAACTGTTGATAAACTCAAACAATAAGGAATGCTCGAAAATTGGAAGCGTTTTCTCTTCATTCGCATTAGCTTTCCACTCTCCTGAAGAAATCCCTAAAATCTTATATACTGTATACTTCACCATTGGAAATTGCGCTTCTGTGGAAGAGAACTCCATATTATTTTTAAATTTTTGAACCGAACATTAAGATTTTCCGGCAATAAATGTTCAATCAATGCTTATATTTAATTTTTCCAGCGCCACTTCTAGATTACTTCAGTAGGGCTTGCCTGTGCGAAACTCCAGATCCAATGTGACAAAGTAGATGAACGTGAAGCCCGGTGCTGTAGTTTTCTATTCTATCGATACGCTTCTAATATACAATTGAAATATGAGGAAGTTCTCACAATTTTCTCTTGCAGTTCTGAAAATGGTTTCACGTTTTTATGAAACACTATACATACGTTGAATAATTCTAGCAAAAACACTACTTTTGCATTGTTTTATGTATCTAAAGTAATAAAAAAAAAGTGTAACCGAAGGGGGGGGATTGATCCCCTTAATCCCCCCCTTATCTACGCCACTGCTCCCATGTCAGTTGGTGTAACCAAAAGGAACCATATCAAAATTAGCTACATCCGAGGTAGCTTATCTATAGAACAACCAATAACCGAAAAGCTCGAAGACCGACAAATGGATTGGTATTGCCATGTTGAAAGGCGTCCGCCTGATAACCCCACAAAGAAAGCGATATCAATGGTAGTTCCGCTTGATGGATGTATGACATGAAAAAGCAACAACAAAGCATTGGTCTCGGCGATGACACGATCCAAGATAGAGCCAAAGACCATGAACATAGGAGACTCAGCACCTCTTGTAAAATAAGAATGAAGGTTGTCGGAGGGTTGTTGACTATGTGTTGGTTTTTTCCGTGTCGGTGAATATAAAATTTGCCTGAAAAGAGATATTGCTAATTTGTAATTAGCCGTATGAGAAAAAACGAGACAACAATATATGACCAAGAAAACAAACTTAACGAATTGTTCGTTAAGATATTTTCATTGGTCGACGTTTTTTGACAGTTGTCATTTGTTTACCGATAAAGTTGTCGCGGTCATGTTGTGTTGGGGTGCATTTTATCGAAAAATAGTTGGTCTCCGGTCTATTTGCATCGCGAAAACGTAATAACGATAAAGACACGAGCACGAGAAATTCAGGTCCGGCGGCCAAGGACGTGTATGTATTATGTACATACATCATGCGAACATCATGTTTGGGGGCTGACGAATTTCACGGAAGAGGTTATTACATTTATGATGAACATGATCGGCGTCCAAGTTATAGTAGGTAAATAGCCCCTTTCTCGCATAAACATGATGGGGATTTGATTTTTTATACCTTCATTTACTTACAGATCGCTTTCTCGTTGGAATGAGCGTAGAAAGTGTTGACGCGAATCACGATCATAATCACGCAATAAGGTATATCCACGAAATCGCGATCGTAGACATTAACGCTGAAGCAATCATTCACGTTCCAAATCCAATCTGGTTTCACCAATTGGCACACTCTTTCATTACACGCACAATCGAAGTTTCTTTCGCGACGACAATTTTTCACGGCTTTGGAAGTAATTTATCAACCGCAGCGACGACCCGACATTGTTTATGTTTTTGTTTACGTTCCATCATCATCCACAAATATATTTCTGATTTGAACTAAATTTAGCGCCACAACTTTCGTCAGAAATAAGACCGAAATCGGGTAACACTTTTTGTTGAGCTCGCCATTTTTGACAGCTGGCAATCCCTATCATTTGGAAATTGCACGCATACATTGAAATTTTTCCTCCAGCATTAATAAGATTGTCACTCATACAGACGCACAAACCCTCCATTTGACGTTTCCCATGCATGGCTCAGCTGGCGGTGGCATATAGCGTACCTTGTCACTCTAATGAGTGTTTCCTTTTAAAGGCATGCTATCTCTGCATTCCATCGGGGCCTTATATGTGTTCGCGATTTTAATTGCATCCTGCTCTAAATTTTATTTTGTATGAAGTCCGTCTTCTTTGTATCCCTATTCTTTGATAGAGCTGCCTGTAGAAATATGCTGAGACGTTATCGCCATAACAGGCGATGCGCCTACATAGCAGGTCCAGCGACGCGACGCCATGGAGCGGTATAAAGTGCGAGGCAAGGAAGAAGAAGAAGTGTAAGTCCCTTTAAATATAGTCCTGGAGTTACCTGTAACTTCAATATTTTTCCAAATTTACATCAGCGTGTACTAATCAGCAAAAATAGTGGTTTCAACAATTTTGTTTAATTATAAATTACATTTTGTGGGGGCCCCCATTTCGATCTCGCACACAAGAGATTTTAGAAACGTTACGCCACTGTGAGAGAGCTTCACCCTACAGCCATAAATGTTGTTGTATTGATGATTTATTTAGAGCTTTTAGCTGTCTGGAGAAAATAAGTGATAGAAAAACTATTTGTAGTATTGCATTTCTGGTATAATTTTCGAGGACGGGAAACAAATGCATTCCCACGCTAGTCAATTTCAATGAAATGGGCAAGTAAACTAGAGAGGCATTCTATGAATATTAGACGCAGTGACAATTCGTCCTTAGTACCATGGGCCATGTAGCCAAGCGGAGGCATGGACGGGCGCTTGCCCCCCTCCTGGGCCGCTGGTTACAGTAAAAAAAAATTCTACTTCTGTATAGGTACTGTAATGTTTAAAGGCGTAAACATGCGAGCTTTTGAAGTGACATTCAGTTTAGAGTTTTGATAATTTCTTCTTAATTTTTTCAATTCAACGCTCCACCCATTGCAGGCATCCTCACGAACTATTTCCTTTGCGTCGTTTTGGCGAGAGGTCGACGATATAAAGGAAATAGTTCTGCAATTAGCAACACAATATTTTTGCGATCAACAATTTAAATTGACGAAAAATCTTAATAGTTGTAGATTTAAATTACATGCTCCTTGTGAAAATCGTGATGTTGAAAAAAATTTGGGCTGATGTTTCCGTGAAGTATAGTAAAAATTTTCTTCATAACAATTTAACTATTTAACATTTGTCAATTTATAGACTATAAAAAACTGTCTTCACAAATGAATTAATTGAGTTTGAAACCTCATAGTAGATGCTTTAACTAATAAGAAGGAATAGAAAAAATACTCATACATATCTTAATAGCTGTTTTAACTACATAGAGTCATAAACTGAAAATCAAAGGCCCCCTGGCTTGGGGGCCTGTCTTCCACCGATCACATGGGGCACGGTACGTTACGCCACTGGCATAGGTAAATTATATCCTAATGCTTTCAGGTGAATGCGCAGCCTATTGACACAGTATTCCAGAAAATAGTTGAGCGGACACAACCTTGCGGAGTTTCACTGCTTATTATATCTTCGCGTGTACGCAGCTCCTTATGAAATCGAAGTCTGACAAAATCTATGTGATAATTTCGTACAACTTTGAACATTTTTGTTCTTCACCCCTTTGCGCAGAATTGAGTATTCTAAAAGGGGGGCTTTACTCCTTTTTTTCTCCTTAAAAGTTTATTACAAATGTGTTTGAAAACAATTTGAAACCTTATACTTGTTATTTGGTTTCAAAATTTCAATTCAATTTCAAATTATAATACCTTGCAGCCGTGAGCTTGAAAAAAGTGGCCCTGTTCACGCGTACGCAGAATTTCGGAAGGGAATTTAAAATAATTGTTGACGTTGCTCAGGGAGGCCTGCGCGAGGGAATATCCTAAGACCGATTAATTCACTGAGATTGCCAAAGGAAACTAGGAAATTTATCTAAAAGCTTTAACCCTTAAATGCATGGGGTCTGAACCCACTATCGTAACTGACCTGCCCTTATGTAAAATCAGTCACTGAATACGGAATCAGCCTTTATTTTCCCAGGAAATAGCCCGTTTTCCCAGAAAACCGAAAATAGTAGAATTTGAATTGTGTACCAAATATGGTACGCCATGCATTCAGGCATTAATGTGTAAATGAAAGACATTTTTCAAATTTTATTTAATCTGCCTCTTACTTAAATAGGAAAGAGCAAAAAAGAAAGGGTAATGATTATTGAGAGTTTTGATCGAAATTATAGTGGAAACTCGATATAATGAACTCGTCTTCATTAAAGGAAAGGTTGTAATTTCCATAGAAAATCGCGAATTTTAAGTTTTTTAAAAGGTAGCTCCGGTTGGTGCGTGATTAGTTTCCTATTCCTTATTGAAATTTGTATCGTGCCTATTTGTGACATATCCTGGAAGTTGATGGAAAGTGGAGTAGGTCTTACTACTCCTACATCCCCTACAAACCTAAATTTAGCCATATCTTTTGAAAGAATGTCGCGAAAAATTCAAATGTGTGTCAAGTGGTAGCTGTCAGATGTTCTTACAAAATATTAAAAGCACGCCAGGTCTGACTCATATACCCCTTCCTCCCCTACAAAAAAAAAGATGGAATAGATCATTTTGGACTTTGCGTGCCGTCTAGCTCTGTACATGGGTATAGGTGATGTAATCATCATGCTATTAGCGCGATTAAATTTCGTTATAAAATAAATCTTCTGTATAAAAGTTACTTATAAACATGTTCCACTGTTAAGGGTTTTAAAATGATCATCAACGAGCTCATTCGTACTCGTTTTTAAATAGAAAAGTCATGTCATGTTTTTCTTTTATGAAAAAATAAGAAGTGTCTTGAAATTCATTATTTTTTATATTTTTATATTGAAATACTTTTTTGTAATATTCGATGATGGAATAGATCAGAATGGATTCAATTTAATTATGGACCGAAGAACTTTATTGCAAATTAACTGAGATTTCAACAATCAATCCTAAAAGTTAGTTGAAAAATTGGCAAACAAAAGTGGAATTTGATTTTACCGAACAAGAAAGGCACCACACTCAATCATCTGAGCTGATTACAATTATCATCAGGAGAATTTGCGGACCTGGAAAGTTATTCAGAATAGCAGAAAACTTATACCAGCAGCCAGCACTAACCTGTTATGTAAGTCCTTCCCTCGTTATTAATTAGATTGGTTAAGAAATTCTTTGGTGAGTCCGAAATATTTTCAATTACGTCTGATAAACCTATGGTTGTGGCAAATGTCCTTAACTTCTACATATGTATAAAATTTTTATGAGTGATGTAATCATTTTATTTCGCTATTCTAGCTAATTAACTTTTGACGATATTGAAATTTAAGTCTAGTGAAAAAATGAACTTTGTGTTTTAAGTATTAAGGGTATACCTCTTACATTTTTTTTGCTGTAAATTGCATTTCCAGACACCCTGCATAAATAAATTGTTCTTTCTTTTATAGAGGAGTTCTATATCGTTTTTAAAGGCAAATGTATATTAGGTACAGTGTGGATACATTTTAACCTTTTTAAACAGCTAAAGTTTGTGCATTGGACCCTGTCCTAATTTAAATATTTACTTAAATAGAATGAAAAATAATTTCCAAAATCAAAATGAAATTTCTATGTGTGGTTTTTAACTAAAATTTTCTCGCCGGTCGCTTTACTCGGCAGACCTTTCAACGCGATCACGAACTGAAGTGATTGGGAACCACTAATCTAAACAATTCAATAAAAAAATTTTAACATAAGAAACGCCAACAGTCAGCACACTTCAAAATTTACACAGTATTCAATCTATCGACATTTCCCAACCGTTTCCCACCATCATCGCTTCCTTAAAGACCAACCAACTTGACAGCGTCTAGCTTGCAGCAATTTTCCTAAATTTAATTAAAGCATTCAACTGAAAAGAATGAAAATAATATTTAGTAGGAACGCACCTCTCCAGGGGCGAACCCAAGGGGGGGATTTGGGGGATGAAACACCCCCCGAAATTTTAAAATGAAAATTATAGGTATGAATAAAATGCACACAAAATATCTTTATTGCTAAATCAAATACCTAAGTGATGATTTTCACTATGCCCGACGTCAGACTATCGTTTTAAAGTGCCCATAGACCTTCCAACCGATTGAAGCAATTTTTTGATTGCCCGATAAATTGGAAGGTGTATGTGAGATGTGACCATCTAATCCATTTTTTTTTATTGGACGTGTGGAACATATTGCCATGCAATTTTTCATACAATCTGTTATGAAAATCATGTGTTTTCAGTTGCTGACTTATTGACATAAACCAGTGGTCATTCTTCATATTGTGGTTGTGGCGGTCATTGGCTATATCCACACATGCGCGCTTTTGTCTTCCCTATCGTCTTCAAGCTCCGTTTCCACTTTCAATATTGAACTGATTGCGTCAAGTAATCATTCAATCCACATCTGTTCATTATTTATCGTTAGATGTGTGTCGCGGCTTTGTTCAGGACAGATTAATGATCAATTCTTTCGTTAATAGTATGAATAGATGGTGAGTTGTTGACATATTTAACATTTGCAGTCGCGTTCAAGAATTAATACCTTTCTTAAATAGCGCAGACCTCCCAAGTTTCAATTGTCAAAATGACGAAGGCAAACGAAAATTGTGTGTCTAGACAAGCCCATTCTCCATCGAAAGTAGCAATGGATATTCCATCGCCACAAAATATATAATTTTCGCTATGTGGTGTTGTCTCGTGCGAACCGCGAGATTGTCATTTCATTTTGCGCGATAAATTGCATAGTGTATGTGCTGTTCGGGCGTCAGATCGATTGGTCAATCGATCGGACAGTATATGGGCACTCTTACTCTTATGCGTAAGGTATAAGAACATTTAAAGCGTTGGATTTCATGAGCCACTTTACAAATACAAATCACCCCCCGAAATAAATTCCTGGGTTCGCCCCTGCACCTCTCTACAACAATATGATCCTTTCCGATTTCGGTAGGGTTACGAATGCTATAGAGCACACGGTAGCCGTATTATAAATGGTCCTGTAAGTGTATATCATCGCGACACAGAGGGCAGGCAGGCACGTTGATTTTATACGCACGTTTATCCGGCTGTCCTTTTATACATATAGGTACGGGTAAAAGTTTTCCGTTTGACACGTGCTCTTTTTGCTTTTCCTATTTGAGGTTGCCGACAGCTATTTTCTTTCCAATTTCATGATTTCCTGTTGTAGCCGTCAGCCACCTTCCGAAGGATTCCGCACCAAATTGATATACAAACCAGGCGAGAGTTTGGCGTCAGTTACGATACAAATGATGAAAATGCAAATGGAAACGGCATTCAAATTGATTCGATTCCATTGATAAATAATAATATACACACAATACAACAAAAACATTATTTCAACAAACGAAAATAATAATGAGTAATGTAAACGTGGGCGCAGGAAAAAGGACGACGACGTGGGACACGACAAAAACATAATGTTGAATTGAACGTTTACGAAAGGTAAACAATTTTTGTATTGTATAGTGTTGATGTAAGGTAGCGTTAGGAGGACTCGCGATGGTGTTGTATTTCAATATGCCATGTTGTATCATTGATTAACGAAACAATGCTGGAAGTATTTTTCTGCGATACTCGTATGGACAAAAGCATGCAATAAAATCAAATCAACCAAGCCAAAGCTTGAACCTTTCGGGATATAATGTAGTTTTAGCAGGCGGTACAAATGCGAATTGCGTATATCCTTGCCGTAGTATTGTAGGAGGTTTTCACACTTGTACTTAATCTGCAGTGTGGTGAGTTTAATTTGACAGGTCAAATTAAGTAATTTGCACATATTACGTAATCTGGCCGTAAGTGTGAAAACCTGCTTAGAAAGCCAGATATGGCCTGTCATCAAATACCAAGAAGTTAAGGTTTACAGCAAAGTTAAATTCGACTGGTTTAGGACTTGTTAAAATATTCTAGTCAAATATTTACAAAAATCGTATAGTCAGTATGCCGCAAAAAAGAACGAGCAATGTAGGGTTAAAACACATGTCCTTGTGTTTCTATTATATCAATAGTGAACAAGATTTGTCTTATGGATACATTTAGCAGTAAATAACATACATGGATAAATTTTCTTAGCAAAGCTTTTCTTTCACGTCAATATGATTGTAATACACGCTAATGGATAGAAGAATGGAAGGCTGTAATTTGGGAATAATTTGTATGTCTATACCGTTAAGTAAAAAAAAACAGGAGGCTGGGCTTCGGCATTATTGCAGGCACAGACGAAGCCAGCAATGAAGATTGCCTAATGAAACATGAATTTTGAATAAATATACATATATATATGTATGTACTTACGCAGTGGCGCAACCACAAGATCGTGTCCTGTAGGGGGCTTAGACCATCATTATTACTGGGCACTTAAGGCGCTGCTACAAGTTGGGTGATGGTGCTATTAAGTAAGTTATTACACTTTCCTGATTCTCACGGATAAATAACAGGCGCGAAAATCCAACATTGGGCTAAGGCCGCAGGATGTGTTAGTCAGTGACATCCTATTTCCAAGATCTTATCTGCTCTTTGTTGAGGTAATGAGATCAGCATCACGCTCAGCAGTGTTATTTATCCCCATAAATGGGTACTCGTTTAACATCTGAGTGAGATCATAGTCCGTCACAAGCTAATGAGTTCGAAACACACCATGGTTCACGGTGAGATTCGAACTCATGACCCTGTGCACCGAAGGTGCGCGCACTAACCGCTAGACCAGTCAGACTACACGGACTTGGTGAACCCCATAACTCATAAATGCCAAAGTGAAACCGTGTGTATCGGGAGTAATCACTATGCGCCACAAGCTCTGTAATCGTCGCTCCGTAAAAAACCATAAGGCCGGATTGGTTTCTGAATTTTCGGCTTAGACTTTCCTTTGTAGTTTTTATCGTCTTCTATTTTGTCCCCGCGGAAACGGTGACACCACCTCTCAACGTTTTCCGAGTATGATAAAAAGATGAGCAGTGAATTTGTGTCCGGTACAACACGAGAAAGATATAACTTAAGCACAAACTAAGACCAGTCAAAAATTGGGCTAATATAATAGTTCTACTATTTCCAGGGAAGATAAAGTTCTTCTCAAATGAAATAGACAGTGAGATCCAGACTGGACAGGACTGTATCTCGCAAATTGGTTTCCCGGATTTGAATTGCTGAGATGGTTGCTCGTGATGTTACGATAAAAACCGATAATGTTTGTGTTGTTAATTTTTTTTAGGAAAGAACTAAACAACAATTGGCTTAGCATATTTTTTTTACAAAATTTAAGACTTCAATCCAACGCATCTACAAAAAGTGAAATATTTAGAGCTCGGTAAAAATTATTATCGAAGCTGGCGTATTGTTTTTGCTAAAATCACATTAAACTTATGCGTTTGCCTTCTGTTTTTTTTTCACAAAGACATTTCTCACCTTCTGGTAAGGATGTCAGAAACTTAAACATATCAACGAAACACAGGCCGGGTATTCGATCTCTCTCTCTCTCTCTTTTAACCCCTAGTGAACATAGGGCATTGACTACGCCTCTTTTCCACCTCTGTCTATTAGCAGCCATCGCCTATAGCTGGTCCCACGATTTGCCTATAGATTTTCCCTCTGCCTCAACCAGTGGCGAACCTACGTGGGGGTTTTGGGGGTTCAAACCCCCTCCGAAATTGCTCGATGTAATATAAAATACAAATCGGGTTATTAAAAAAGCAGGGGCGGTTCCCACGAGTATAGTGCCTTTCGGAAGTACGACAACTGCAACTGCTCCCTGATCAGTCAAAATTGAATTCACAGTTTTTTTTACCAATTAGCTGAGATTGATACTGAGAGGAGTCTCTCGGATTTTTTGTCTATTAAGTTCTTCGGCACTTTGAAATAATTGGCGGCCAAATAGAGCCTAACTAGCAAGCTCAAGTCATGATAAAGTACTATGAAACTCTGTATCCATTTGAATAAAATCAATATTGAAACGCTACTGATGCTTGGTAACCGGACAATACAAGAAATGATTGTGGGACAATAAAAATTTATTAACCAAAAATAGTTATCCAAGAAAACACCATTTTACGGGTGTAGGGTATAAATATAAATTGAAACTTTCAACTTCTTTAAAAAAAAACCCTCCCGAAATATTTTTCTGCGTACGCCCCTGGCCTCAACAGATCTTCTCCACGTATTTTTGGGTCTTCCCACACGGCGCCTTGCATCGGTTCCCTGAGGATTCCAATCTAGAGCCTGTCTTGCAATGTTTTTTGGCTCTTTTCGAAGTGTGTGACCTATCCACTGCCACTTTTGATGTCGATGCCTATCCTATTTTGGCCAGTAATTTGGAGAAGGTCGTCGTTAGAGATTACCTCAGGCCAGCGAATTTGTAGGATGCGTCGAAGGCACTGATTCACGAAAGTTTGTAGTTTGGTTGTAATATCACTGGTCATCTTCCAAGTGGAACACCCATAGAAAAGCACGGATTTTACATTGCTTTCGAAGATCCGGAGTTTGGTATTTCTGGAGATGTTTTTGTTTTGCCAGAGAGGAGTCAAACTGAAAAATACTGCTCGGGCTTTATTTATGCGCGACTCTACATCGGCATCAGCCCCACCATCCGCTGTCACTACGCTCCCAAGGTAAGTAAAGTTCTGGACTTTTTCTATCTGCTGTCCGGAGATAGAAATGTTTCTTTGCCTTTCTGATGTCAAGCTCAGGTATTTCGTCTTAGCGGCATTAATTTTTAAAGCAGCACTTCGACTTCCACGATGCAAAGCATCTGTCATTTGAGGCAGATTATCTGCGGTGTTTGAAAGAAGGCAAATGTCGTCGGCATAGTCCAGGTGCTGAAGGTAATCAAATAATTTCCACCTGATACCCTTACTTTTATGGTCGCCTAGAGCGTCGCAGATCACGTCGTTGATGGTAATAAGGAACAGTATTGGTGATAAAATACAACTTTGTCTAACTCCATTATTCACCTCAAAAGGACTAGACAATTCGCCATTGTGCAAGACGTGACTTTGGGCTCCGTTATAGGACTCCTTTATGATGGCAATCAGTTTCTCTGGTATGCGTCTCCTACGTAAGGCTGTCCAGATATAAGCCCGGTCGACGCTGTCAAACGCCTTCTCGAAGTCAATGAACATAAGATGTAACGGGGATCTCCATTCAGCGGATTGTTCAATTATAATTCGGAGGGTGTTGATATGATCGCTACATGAAAAACCCTCACGAAGACCAGCTTGTTCATTGTTCAAAGTGCGGTCGATCGTTTTCTTGATCCGGTCCAAGATTATTTTGGCCATCAGTTTAGAGACTGCAGGGAGGAGACAGATTCCACGCCAATTATTGCAATCCTTGAGACTTCCTTTTTGGGGATTTTAATAATGACGCCCTTCTTCCATTCTTGAGGGAGAGTCTCGGTTGCCCAAAACTCTTGGATGAGGGGAAGAAGAATATCCGCTGTAGCGTTGATGTCCGCTTTAAAAAATTCCATCGGGATACCGTCTGCCCCAGGGGCCTTACCTGCTTCCAATGATTGAAGGGCCTTAATTATTTCCAGCTTGGATGGTACGCCGGTGTTAATTCTAGCCATTTGCGGAAGACTTACTGTCTCCGGTGGAGATGGGCTTGAAGGGTTAAAGTTGTTATTAAGAACCTCCATGAAATGCTCTCTCCATCGGCGCAGTTGTTGTTCATCTGTGACTAGCAGAGACCCGTCTTTATCTTTCACAGGATGCTCATTGGTAAAAGATTTACCAGTCAGTGGCTTTTTGAGCTTGTAAAGGGTTCCAATGTCACCACGGTAAGCCGCATCTTCTGCCTCCAAAGTTAACGCGTTGATGTTGTTGCGTTTATCACGTCTAGCGCTTCTCTGCACTCTTTTTTGAAGAGAACTGTACTCGGTCCTCAGTTGTTGCTTGACTGAATTGTCAGTAGCCGAGTTTATTTGCTCTTTAATCCTCTTCCGTGCAGTTATCAGAGACCATGCACTGATAAATGGTCTCCTACCTCGCTGTAGTCTGCCCACAAATGTTTCGCCACACGATAGAAAAGCTTCCTTCACAATGTTCCATGTATCATCAATAGAAGAAGCATCTGGCGTTTGTGCATTAGCTACCTCGCGCAATGCGCTAGAAACTGCGCGTATTGTTGATGGTTCTTTAAGCTTTTGCACATTGAATCGCGGCAATACACGCTCGTTTTGTGTGCGACAAACAACAGCGGTTCGCAAGCGAATTTTTTTGATGACAATTTGGTGATCGCTGCCTACATCAGCACCACGCTTAGCCCTGACGTCCATGAGACAATTCCTGCATGTTTTGGAGATGGCTATATGGTCAATCTGGTTCTCTGTTCGGCCATCTGGAGATATCCATGTTGCTAAATGGCAAGGTTTGTGTTTGAACAGGGTGCCGCCAATGACAAGCTGACGAGAGTTACAGAGCTCTACGAACAACTCACCATTGTCGTTCCTGACCCCCAGACCGTGATTGCCCATTAGATGTTCCAATCCAACATTGTCAGACCCAATTTTAGCATTGAGATCCCCCATAATAATTTTTATGTCACCTCTGGGAGCCTTGTCAAATGTGTCGCTAAGCAGGTATGGTAGGTAAAAGGCGTCCTTAGCATGCTGGTCGGCTGACTCAGTTAGGGCGTAGCACTGAATAATAGTAATGTTTCTTACTCTGGACTTGAATCTGGCAGTTATTATTCGGTCGGAAATAGGCCTCCAATCTATGAGAGATTGGCGAGCTTCCTTGTTCAAAATGATGCCGACTCCAGCCATTCTGGGTGAGGATTCAAGTTCACTACCAGAGTAAAGCAGCACAGTTTGGGAACTAGGTGATAAGGTCGTTCCCGAGCCGGTCCATCTTGTTTCGCTCAGTCCTAATATCGAAATTCTATATGCGGTCATTTCCCGCTCGGTATTCGACCTACGGAACTATTTATATTTTATAAAATCTGCAACGAAATTCATTGCTTTATATTTCATTTTTTAATTTATCCTTTCCGAATTTCTGGGCCTGGGAGGGGCTTAAGTGGTTACGCCACTGTACTTATAACCTATTCTGAGCCAAAATCTATTCATAATTTTGAAGTAATTAATTTGATCTGGCTTTGTATTTAATTATTCATGTTATCGCGAATCTAAAATAATATGTATTATTACCTATTGGCAACAAACGGAAATATAATTTTCTTTTTCTTTCGGAAATCCGAATGAGGTTCTATTATGCGGCAAAATTACCATTTAGACAAGACCATAAAAGAAATATTTTTATTAGGCAGCCAAATAGTCTTCTTTCCTCTCGAAGTGGTTATTTTTAAAAATGCTACCATTTCCGTCAAAGCATCACCGAAATCATTTACTTCCCCTATAATATCTCCATTAAAGAAATATAAAAAAAAAGTCGGTAAATTCTCTTGGGGATCCCACCTCTTCCACATGTACATATTTCGATTGCACAGTAGCCAAAAGTATTCATACGGCAGCAGACAAATGAGAATTCTATCAACCCAACATAATATCATTACATTTCAATTTTGGAATTTTATCAAATTGAGTATTTCATTATTTTTACACATATCTACATATCGGACAACATATCGACAATGAAATTTATCGAAAGAATACCATAGGGCATAGGGGTTCGCTCACAGTCGTATATCTATGCCATGTGGGCATATACTCGTATAGGTACAAGAAAATCATAAAAATGAACAACCAATATCACACGCATTTTCCGGAATAATGAAAATTCGTATTATGACGTTGAATATAAAAACATATCCTTTCTGCGCTTTATTTTTTCCCTCGGGGTCGCTTCGAGTTCAATACACAACACACACACACACATGACTTGACCCTTGGCCATATTGCTTAGCCCTTTCCTGGATAAATACATTTATATCCTGTGTCCAAGTCCAAGGTTTTTCACGACTGACATGACACGGTCTCCGTAGGTATACGGAAGTGAATGAGGCGAAAAAAATGTACTTGGGGAGAAATGGATATAATTTTCCTTTCTGGTCCGATTTCAATTCATGATGTGAATTTTTCCGACAATTTGCTATTAATTTCAATTTTTTCCTCGTTTTGTTATGTGGCACGGGTTCATGTGGGTTTGTTCTACAGGTGGACGTGAAGACGTGTAGTCTATAAATAATAGAAAAATGATTTTGTTTGACACGGAGTTGAATTGTGATTGGCTGACAAAAAAAAAAGTCTCAAGAATCATGAAGGTATGAATTTTGATTTATCTCCATTTTTTCTACATTTTAATTTATTATCTACTGTATTGAAATTTGAACAGAAAAAGAAAAAAAAACATATTTTCCTAATTACGATAGGTATTTATCTAAGTCAATTGATTCCATTTAAACCTATATCAATTAACATTATTAAAGATAACCTTCCGCGTTCCGTAGTATAAATATAAACCACAAATGGGTCGAGGGATCATTAGATCTGCGATATATCAGATCAGCAACTTTAAACTTAAATTTCTAGGGTCAACAACAAAAGTTCTGACTGAAACATGTCTGCGGGCCAGCTATAGCGCGAAAGGATCTGATTATTTAGAAAAACTTTAATTGTATTCGAAACGTAATTTCATTGAACCAGTTTAAAAAAATAAATTTACTGCAATGACCTTGTCCTAGACTGATGCTGGTATCCGTTAGAAGCTGCTTCTCTTCAAACATGTACCAATGTGTGGTAGCGGAAAGGTTTCTTGGCACCTACCTGATCCTTTTTTCCGTTTTCCGATTTTGTATTAACTTGTCTTTTGCAGTCAAGCGAAGAATAACAAATACAGAGACAGCCTCTCGCTAGTGAGGAGTACGACAATACAATATTATAACTCGTTGTCAAACGTGCATGAAAGTGAAAGTCATGGTCGTGTTGATAATAGTCAGCGGAAGGTTTGGCGTGATTTCGAAGGTTTACTGTAGGTCGATTGAAATTCATAGTTCGCTGGTGTGCTGGTCCATCAACAATCCAAAACTCTCTCATATTTCACATGTGGAACAAAATTTTGAGTTTTACAAGCAATCAATTTACAGAAAAGGACGGTACATATTAATCTAACACCTATAGTAATATGGTGTCGAAGATGGTCCCTAGCATCGGTACATCGGTTTGAAATCGGTGTTTAATCAGCACCGGTTCCAATATTTAGAATGAGAAGTACCGATATCCCGGTTTTTGTCCGGTTTTCTTTTCAACAAAGGGCAATTATGATTTGACAGAAGGAAAATAAAAGAATTGTAAAAAAGACGAAAGACGAAAAAGACGCGAATTTTGTAAATTCGTTAATTTTAATAAAAAAGTATTATTAAAATATAAAAATAGTGTTTCTAACATGAAAATCATACATACAACACATTAGAATTTATTGTAGAATTCGGCGCTAAAATTTATACGCCAGTAAAATTTTACAAAAAAAGGCCTAACCTCGGAATAAATGGAATGCTAATTTTTTAGCGGGCGAAAAAGAGCTATTTTTTTCTCTTTTTTACATTTTCAACAATATTTTTTAAAATAATTGTCTTGGATAAAAACTGTGTTTGGCATTCAAAATGCCGATTACCGTTTTTTTTTAATATTGTTGGAAATGTAAAAAAAGAGCAAAAAAATGGCTCTTTTTCGCTCGCCAAAAAATTAGTACAGGGTCCCCAGGGTTGCAAATCTGGATTTACATAGCCAGTAATACTCTAAAACCGATAAGCGAAAGAACGGTAGTATTCTATTTATTCCGAGGTTATATATATATATATATATTTATAACTCGAGAACGGCTGGACAGATTTTCATGATTTTGGGTTTGTTGGATTAGGCTCTGGCTAGAATAACTATTGAAACATGCAAAAAATCACAATGAGCTAAAATTCACAGTGGGTTGTTTTTCACCAATTTCTGTGTGTATTTCTTCAACATATGAGCGGATTTCAGTAAATTTCTTCCACACGATCTACCCAACAACAATCGAGACATATGCAAAATTCACAATAGGGCACAATGATGAAGATATTTTTTTTTCTTATTTTTCTTTCTGTCTTTTTTAAACGAATTACAGGATTTCAGTAAGTTGACCCCCTATGGGTCTACACAAGGCTCCGACCGGACTAGATATACTGCTATTGAAGTCAGCAGAAAATTCACAACGAGTAACAATTCACAATGAGGTTTTATTTCACATATTTTTTTTATATTTCTCTAACTTCTTAGCGGATTTTCGGAAGATTTTCCTGCCGAAATGGTCCTTTCCCTGAATATCAAAATAATATTGAAACATGCAAAAAAATCACAATGAGCAAAATTATAAACATTTGTTTTTCATATATTTCTTTCTACTTTCTGTATTGCTTGAAGAAATTACCAGATTTCAGTCAAAAGATTCGAGCAGATTGGTATAAACCCAGAGCATCAAAGAATAATTTAAAAACATTTCTTTTTCAAATACTTTTGTCTATAACTCCAAAGTCGGATACAGCTCTTTTCCTATTCCTTGGCCACTTTAAACGGATTAGGGGGTTTTAGTTAGTTTTAGTGTGGCGCCCTCCTACTATTTTTTCAAAAATCGAATTTAGTATTTCAATTCGATTTGAAAGAAAATGTTAAGTTTTCACCAAAGTTCAAAACCCCCCATTATCCCCCTATTTGAATTTGGCAAAATGGCATGTCCATAACTCCCTCTACAATTGGAGCAGAAACCTAAATTATGGTTTGTTGCGATTGGAGGAGGGCACAATCATCTCACCCACAAAAAATCAGTTTAATCGGATATAAACTAAGGGTACCCATACAAAGTGACACATCAGGAGTTTGTTCTACGCCACTCATTTTATAAACAAGTTGTCTTGGGTGTATGCAGGATGCAAATTTTATGTAGTTGTTTTTTCGTCCTCAGCCCATTTTTTCTGTATCTGTTGCCGTTTTTAAAATAATCCCAACAAAACGAAAAATACTCCCCTGTCCCCCTATTTTAAGGTTGCGGACCCCCAATTGTTTGGGACTATTTTTCCCATAATCTGGAGGCCATCCCCAACCATCATGCAAAAAATCAGCGATGTAGGATTTTTGCCGTTCGATGGCCATATTTTGGCTTAATTTTCTTAGGCTATAAGCTGATCTAATCTGACTCGGATGACATTAATAGAGTGTCACCAATTTTTCTCAAATTCCTTTTTTCAAGTCAAAGATACTGTACAAACCTCGTGACGTTTGAATCGGATTCAATTTGAATCGAAAACTGAAAATCTTATCGCCATGAACGCACAAATCCAACTTCTATGGAACCTTAGTATTTTCATTCTACTCGTATCTTCCACTTCTCTATCAAGTGAACAAATCGCGTTGAAATTTATATCGTTTTTGTTCATCAGAGTGTCGTCGTCTCGATGTGATGTTCGTTGCAGAAAGCAACAAGGGTTTCTTGCAATGGAGCACCCGTACGGACACACATTCCGTGGGGAGACTAAGGTTAGTGTTGATATGTTTGAAAAATGAGGACATATTGTACAGTATTGAAATCGAATTATTTTCGCATCGAATTTAAGTTATGATTTTCGCTGATATATTCAACACCACTTGCTGGGTGGTCTTCAAATATAATTCCCGAGAATTATGAATTAACTTATCTGAACTCAAAATTAGTCAAGTAAAATTTGCGCTATTGAGAATGAATGAATGAATTAATTAAAGATAAGATCGTACATAGCTTTATTGGAATAATGTAAAGTATATTTTATAAAAACAGGATGAGCTGAGCTTAATTAAGGGTTTAGACAAGGTCTGGACGTCTATGGCAGGGGTAAATATTTATTAAAATCTAGCAAACTAACTTCAAACTATTTTGACTTAGAAGCTAGGATACCAAGCAGGAAATTAGGAGGTTGTTCGAGGTAATGCACCGGTTGTAAAATTTATTTTGATTGTGTGTCGACACACACATCTACAATCCCGAATCCGGATTATCGAGCTTCCGGATTTTCGGGGTCCGGATTATCGGGGTCCTACTGTATACAAAAATAATTTATGAGTTAAATGTTCTGTAAAAATTGTGTTTTATTTTTATCCCAAAAATATCGAGAATTACTCCTTTTGGTGTAATTGGAAGTATATTCTTTTGTGTTCATCCATTTGGATAAAACAATATTTTATCCAAACGGAACGGAGGGACCCTATTCGACCCAATTCGGAGTTGAATTCACACCAGATTTTTCTCTGTGTAGAATCAAAGAAAATAAGAAATATTTCTCTTAATTTGAGAGGTGTCCAAATCGATCCAATTAAAATTTGATTACCACAAGGATCAAAACTAGGTACCATCTCTTTACAATTTTAGTCCATAATTTTTTTTTAAGAAAATTATTATTTTCTTGTTTCTTTTACAGATTTATGGCGACAACACTATCACACACCAAATCCTTCACGTGTACGCAAAACGGAGCTAACCACGCTATTTCGCATGAAATGGTCCTTTGTGTGCCTTTTTTCCTTGCTTTTAAAACCATTGCAATCCGTCAACCTCACAAAGCATACACAGCAAGCTAACTTGCCTGCAACAGAGGGGAGAATATCAGTACAGTACCTACAGTAGATTCTCGTGTGGAGTATGGAGTAGGGTGTAAGCGGTGTTTGTGTTTGTCAACAAGTGGTGGCTTCCGTTGGGAAAATCCAAATTTCTGGTTCATCTGAATCGCAAATGGGATCGATTAACTTTTTGACGGTTCACAAAGTTGAATGGAATTTTGTTTTTGTTGTCGCCATCGTTGTGATAAGTTTCTACGGAAATATTGCGTGCATATTTACTTATTTTGCACATTTTCGAATTCAAACAAGCCGATGTAGTGACGGAAATCCGAAAGAGGAATGGAACGTATCATTGATTCCACTGGTATCAAGTGAAAAGCGTACGGAAGAAATGATTGGCCTGCAAAGGTAATTACAAGAAGTCATGTCAATCTGTCAACACCAAAAAGGCTCATTAACTCAAGAAGCAGGCGGTGAATGTCGTTTCTTTGAAATAATATAATAAGATGTCTGATTTTATGGAAAAGAAACGACAGTATTGGGAATCAGCTGAAGGTATATACTCGAAAGTCCATATACAGGGTGGCTCATTAAAAGTGAACTAGTGTAAACCATAAATAACTTTTTTATTTCTAAACCGATTTCTTTTTTAATTTTCACATAAAAATAGACACTTGGGGGATATGTTTACACTAAGTTCGAAAAATGATATCCTTTAGATGACCGCGGCGGGCGGCTTTGCAAAGACGGCATCGTTCTGCGGTATGTTCCATTACCTTTCGTAATATTTCTGGCTGCAAACCTTGCATCTCCACTACAATATTTTGCTTCAATTCCTGAATTGTCCTTGGTTTATTATTGTAGACTCTCTCCTTAAGGTATCCCCACAGAAAAAAATCTAGTGGAGTTAAGTCTGGAGATTTAGCCGGCCAGTTAATTGCAGATCCTCTGGAATTGACTCTTTTGCCGAAAAAGTCCGTTAAAATCTCCATTGTCGCTGCAGCGGTTTGGCAAAGCGCTCCATCTTAAAAAATAAAAAAGTAATGCATGATTTACACTAGTTCACTTTTAATGGGCCACCCTGTATGTATATACAATACAAATACCTATAATTTTTGCTATGTAGTAGGCAACATTTGGCAAGTGTACAAAAAAAGGAGTACATACTTCATAATAATTTATTTAAATCATTAATGTTATAACTTCTTTAAATAATTTTAGGCTGCGGACCATTAAAGAGCTCAGTCAGTACTTAGTAGGGATGAGCATCGAACATCGATGTTTCGAAAACATCGATGTTTTTGGTCCGATGGTGGATGTTTTTACCATCGATGGTTTTGTGTCGATGTTTTTCACCATCGATGGTTTACGTTTCGATGGTCGATGGTTTTCACCATCGATGATTTTCAACTATCGATGTTTTTTTCCTCAACATATTTTTTTTACAACTCAACTTTGTCTTTATAAGTGTATGCAAATACCTTCAAACAGCCCAATCAGAAAAAAACGTGAATCCATCGTAACATACAACATGCAATCCATCTATCGTGAACACTGTACACACAAAAAGGAGTGTCTTTCTTTATACGCCCGGTAGGGCACAATTTCCAAATGTGGTTTCGCCCTGGAATAGTTTCAAAATTTGGTCTGGGCCAAATATCAGTGTCCTAAGGTTTAAGCGGGCCGCAGAATAAAAAAAATGAATACGTGTATTGAAACCT
Organism: Microchrysa polita; assembly: GCA_949715475.1. Taxonomy (NCBI): domain Eukaryota; kingdom Metazoa; phylum Arthropoda; class Insecta; order Diptera; family Stratiomyidae; genus Microchrysa; species Microchrysa polita. The sequence goes on from OX454415.1 coordinate 18,350,843, forward strand.
ATGTATTTTTGTAATTTAAGATGTGACTATTAATCTAAGTCAGTAGCTTCCTAGGGATTACGTCCTATAGAAATTACATCTTTTGAAAATGCTCTTCAAATAAACTGAGAACCTTAGATAAGAAGTTAAATCGCCAACATTATTTGTGAATGAATTTCCGTCAAATTTTGGACAGCTGATCCGAACATTGTGGAACTGGTCATAAACATCCAAGCCCAAAATAACCTTGGGAGCGAAAATTCTTAGTCTGAGTTACATCAAGTCCGGTCAGAAAGAAAGGCTCAAAATAGACAAAAATTGGTTCTGTGATGAGGTGTGAAACAAACGCATGTACCAGTAAAGCTTAATAAGCTAAAAGGGAAAAATTCTGTACTTGGGCTGAAATGGCCATATTTACAACATTTCACGTTCATGTGATTTCCTCATCAAATATACGATTTCGGGGCTTTAGAATTTCGTCCCTCATATAAATATCAGCCCAAGATGTTTTTGTCCAATTACCTGAAGGATGCGAACGCGAGTTATAGTGCAACGTGCCATCAGATAGCTAGCAAGTTCGGCTCATACTAAAAAAAAAATGGACCTAATTTCGGAACAAAACAATTTCACGAAAAGGCTTAACGTTTTCTTCCACAAAAAAAGGATGGCTTAAGCAAATGTAACTCAAATAATCGTCGGCGATTTTTTTAAGCGTGCATAAGCCACCGACTTCTTGGCGAGTTTTAGTAAATTGTTGAAATGAGTTCAATAGCTCGATTTTGTGCAGCCACACATTTTTTTTAATAAGGTTCTTCGACCTGGCTGCGGGCCGCGAGTTTGATATGTCTGCTCTATGCGGTGGGTTCTGGGTACGATACGAATGCAAAAAAAAACTCAAGGAGAAGAGTTATATTCTGGTGGGTGGGGGAGGCTTTGAATGAAAACCATAATCAGCTTAATTTTTTATATTAAAGTGATTATTTTTTTGGTACTCAAAAAACCCAAAACATCGATGTTTTTGGTTCGATGTTTTCTTACCATCGATGGTTTCGTCTCGATGTTTTTTCGATGGTAACCATCGATGTTTTTCTTTCGATGCTCATCTCTAGTACTTAGGACTTTAAAGCAGTGAGCTATTAACAAACCAATCATTTTAGCGCTAGTCATTCCCTTATCCCTAATCCCTAATTTTATATGTACACATAAGAGCCATTGGACTTTCTGGATCATTTCCATATTTACTGGAAATCCCATTCAATGATAATCTGGAAAATTGATTCAGGCTATGACATACATATGTATGTCATTTTGATTTTCAGTTTTTGTGGTTTCTAATCTTCACTAGAGTCAATAGTCTTAAAATTTCTTCAGACTTTTCCTTTCAATAGTATCTTGCACGATTGAATATCAAATGCAATTTCCAATTCAGAATATCGCGTTGGGAAGTGATGACACAATAGTCAGCTGTTACTGAAGGGCGAAATTTTGATCCATTTGCGTGTTTCTTGGATAATGATCCTGCCCGTCCAAGTTGAAAAGCATATTTGTAATTTTTTGAATTATAGGCGATCTTAATACTAACGGTTATAAGATATCATTCAAGCATTACTCATATTGCAAAAATCTTAAAGCAGATATTGAAAATATTGGCCTATAATTGGCCATCTTTATTATTCCTGATATCCTTAATAAGAACCCACATTTCCATTTCACTCTCGTTTTGCAAAATAATTGCCTCAAATTGAACATCATAGCGATATTTTTTTTGCAGCCTATTGAATGAAATGCGAACTGGCTAACAAATATCCTTTGGTTGTCTGTTAATGTCCCTGCTGCTTTCTCTACACGTTTTTTTTCCTCTCCGTATCGAATGGAGTCTATTTTGCTAATTTTTCACAAACAAGACGCACCCCTCGAAACAATAATGCCGAACACGGCTGTTGTTGTACTATGTGAAATGTAAGTCGCCATGTCAAGCAAGAAAAGAATAAAAATAAAACTATACCAGCCATCATCATGCAACTCCTTGTAATAGAAGGGAAAACACATTATAAAGTCATTTGTCCTATCTGTCGCGGACGGCGCGGAGGGAGGTTCAGAAAAAAAGCAGCAGAGAATATGGAATGTAGCGACCCCGTGTCGAGGAAACGGAGAATAAAAAAAGATTATATTACAAAATAAGTTCATTTGTAAGAATAGCATTACATCGGCTGAATGACATAAGGTTTATGTAAATAAGAAAAATTGCTTTGCCGCGAATGAAGTTTATACGTCCTATTTAGAATATTAAATGGTCATGGGTGGTAGACGGTGAAAGGATGCACGTTTTTAGAGTGAATGTGAAGGAGTTTTTTTTTACTTTTTACGAAATTACGTAGTTCAAGTAAGTAAGTAGGTTATTTGTTTAAAATGAAGTGTATTAGATGTCATTCAACAAGTTTTCTTAGAATTTGCATAACGATAACTGGTTTGATAGAATCCTGTGAAGCTTGATCACTATCACTATAAAAATGTACGAATCAGCTTAGAACATGTATAAAAGTGGATCTGAGTATACAAACTAGGACAGGTAGCCTTCGTATATATTTGTTTTGAACCCGAATGCAAGGATCGTTGATGCGCTCACATATAAATCACTTAGCAAAGAACAGCACATCATGATCTGCTCACTCCATGGACGTAGCCCTCCTCCCTTTTGGTCGATGACCATATATGGTTTATTTTTTTCTTAATGCTATACTATTAAAAAAACGCTGCACTACGTTGCTTGAGAGCTTTAAAATGCGGGTTTGGGCACCTAGCATTTCACATTTCACGAAAATTTTAGAAAGATTTTAATCTCGGGGTCTCGGATATTTTGAGACAGGGAAACTTAGAGACTGTCATCTGCACAATGATGCTGAGATAGCAGTTTCAGGCAACTGGGATTCCTACCACCTATTTTTGAGATTATGCTGCCCAAACAACCTCTATTGATCACCGCAAGGAAGTATTTGTCTATGTTTTATTATTTCAAGACTTCTCGGCTGTGGGGCGCAATGTGTGTGGTCTTGCTCGCTCGATGGACCACTCCTTGGTACAGGAGAATTTAGTTTCACAGAAACGCACTCTTTTATGTCTAAATCTATATTTAAAGTAATACTAAAGGCACGTACAATTATATTTCAAATACATTAAATCAGGTTCGTAAGTCAAAGAGAAATCAAATAACAAGCAAGGGTCTAAGTCGTTTCTAATCAAAAAATGGTAACTTAAATCTACACTGTCCGATACGGCTTCTATAATCCAAGTGCCCGTGTACCGTATTGCACAGTATTGTCTACATAGCCAAATTCAAGATCAAGGTTAAACCATGTTAAACTGTAATACTTCTTATATACTTGAATTGCAACAATGCATCTGAGTGCATTCATTGCAACATGTTGCGGGTTGGTATATACAAATGTAAATGGATGTCATCAGCTGGAGTGCGTTCCGGAATTAACTATAGTCGTAGCTGTAGTCATCGCATGACTATTGTCGTAATTATGTGCGTTGTGAGAGGGCTCTCAGGAGAACATAACATGGAAATGTCACAACAGCCGTTGAATTCAAAAATATGTTTACAAAAAACAATTTATAACTCGCTGGCATTCATAATTAGTGTTTAAATTCATCAAAATCAATCTGTGCACTTTGTTTATTAACTTAAGTGTCGATTGAAAAGCAAACTTTGCCTAAATAGTAATTAATAATCGCAACATTTGATAATAACATCAACAACCGACCCGACATAACCTCACATACTTGAACTTGCCAACGGACATTTTCCATAGCTATCGATGGATCATCTCGAGAGTGCGAGTGGAAATAGCTATCAACGACAGTGGACCATTTGAAATTTGAAACGTCAAAAGTTGACTCGGAGAGATAGCTATTTGTGACTATTGGTATTTTGGAACAACGGAAAGTCAATGTTAGTAACTATTTTCACTCAGATCGTATAAATGGAACGTACTCCAGATCGTGTTGTCACTTTGTGTGTTGTTTCGTGTTTGTTTACAATTTGGTGAGTGGTGCAATTGCACATTTGATTAAAATAGATTTATCCATATTGTGTTTCATTTCAGGATACTTCGAGGATTTCAGCGGGCAAAAGGATGTGCGCTGGATGTGGGTGCACTGCAAATTGTGGATCGGATGCTGGCTATGAGCTGTCAGTTGGAAGGTGAGTATCGTGAATTTGTTGTATAGTGAGCGTTCTCTATTCTTCCTGTTTTGCAGCTCCTGGTCATCGTCCTTGGCTCAAACACGGCCTTAATGTTCCAGTTATAAGTCTTTGGTTGTCAACAAGTAGGCTGGAGTCTAGGGCGGCAAGCTTTTTTTAAATTGTTCACGTTGCCGTGGAAGACTGAAATCCAAATACATACATATTTCAATGTCAGTTATAACACTAATCCTCGGTACTAGCTACGCTTTTGGACCAGGCATAAAGCACGCCTTTTTTATGCTCAGTGAGATATAAAAATGAAAAGGCATTTGCGCCATTATCTCAGAGCTTCAAACGCTGAGAGTAAATATTGAAAATCAATAAGCGAACTTGCTCATAGGCCATACCTATATAGCTCTCTGACCACCTTTTAAATACATGCAATATCAGCTGCTGAGCAATTTTCAGTTTTCAGTCAGCCAAATCCAGAAATGGAAAATACTAAAGAAAGTAAATCCAAAAAGTTTTAGTCAGTTTTTATCCAAAACAATAATCTCCTCAGAATGTAAGGCTCTCTACAGACATCAGAAGATTTTGCAAAGTCTTGAGATTTTACAAAATCTAGGCGAAAATCTTCAAGATTTTCCATACATTTTCGGAGATTTTTTTACCGAGATTATAAACAAAATCTCAAGCAAAATCTCTAAAAAATCGTGGTGGAGTGTGGTGAGCTCCGCCTTTGAAAATAAATGTCACTATTGCAGTAGAGGCCGTCTAACTCATTTTCCGCTCTGTGGACGGTTTTGTACATATAATTGTGGTTTTTAGGGTTTTTTAGAAAATTTTTTTTTTTCAAAAAACCTTATGAAATCGATTTTGTCTGTCCGTCCGTCTGCCCGTCTGTCGAATTTGTCTGTCCGTCCGTCTGTCCGTCTGTCCGTCCGTCTATTCACTAAATAACTCGCGAACGGCTCAACCGATTGTCATGAAATTTGCTAGGAATGTGTAGAATGGTTACAGTCTTTGGCACATATACCTTAGAAGTTGGTAGGAAGATATAACAGGGTGTCCCGAACGTTTGAAAAAAGTCGACTTTTTTAGTTTTTACCGGAGATTGACATATGGGTATTTAAATCAAAGAACTAAACGAGTACATCTCACACCAGTTAAAAGTTTCTAGTTTCGAGTAACGGTAAAAAAGTTATTGGCGTTCAAAGTTAAACTTCCTTTTCGACCTCCGTTTTTCTAAACCGTTATAGGGATCGATATGAAACTTTGCACAAAGATTGGTCAGTATGGCTTTATATACGTTAAATATTAAGACTGTTGACTTTTGCTAAGAAAAAGTAAATAACACTAAATTTGTAAAATTTGAATTTGATCGTGTGTAGCCCCTTTAAGTTTCCAAATATGAAAATTCTGCTAGGGATTTTTAGAAAATTACATAGGGAATATGTCTACGAATTTGCATTCGCATATCTGCATCCAAATCGGAAATATAGCCAAGTTAGTATCTAGTAAGGGCCTTTCACAATGCAAGGGAAGCCTCTTAAGCATTTCTTCAATGCATATCTTTTAACTTGATGAAACAATGAACATGAAATTTGGTGGATATGCATAGAATGGTAATAGTGGTTGCCACAAATATTTTTGAAGTTTGTAGGACCAAGCTAATAGGGTGTCCCTGAATAGCTGCAAAAGTATACTTGTTCAATACTCATAGGAAAGCTTGCATGGGCTTTTAGGGCCGTGGAGAGAAAATCCGGGCCCGGGGGGGGGGGACAATGATTCCGGGCCCACCTCTTCCATACGATAAAAATTATGAATCGAACAAACATTTTTTGACATATCGGTCCTTAAACAAATTGTACAGGGAATCTCTATAATCCGGCCTCCATCTAACCCGGAACACCTCATAATCCGGTGTCCTCACTGAATCGGCTCAGTCTAAATAATCCGGCAGTTTTCTAATCGGGATCCTCTATAGTCCGGCATCAGTACGATAAATATTTGAAGAGTGTTTTAAAGTGGTCTTCTACGCATTCAGGTGCATTTGGAGGTTTAAGTTCTGAGCTAAAATGATGGGTTTTCAAAAAAATGCGATTTGTAGAAAAATAACAAAAAAAACTGATACCGGATAAGCCACTTGCCAAAAAACTGACAGAAACTGAATTCATTCGTGAAGCATTTTTACACACTAAACTTAAAAAAAAAACGTTTTATTTATTCCAGTATATTTTAAAGACGGTTTGAGAGTTGATTGGCAAATTTTAAGGAACTATGTACATATTAGAAAAAGGTTCGTTCGTTTTACGTGCATTTTTGGGTAACGAAGTTTCATAAAAAAGCGACTGCTTAAAGGGACAAGTTTCTAGTATGAAGTTTCGTTACTAAAATCTGCCCGTGATGAAAAAAATCTTTATTATTGAATGGTCGTGCCCTTTACACAATATACGCATAAAACGATTTGAAGACTATACAGTGAGATTGTTTCAAGTGTTCATTTTACAGATGAATAATTAAGATGAAAAAGAAAGTGTATAAAGCAATAAACTAGGCAAATTTATTTCTGTGCACCAAATACATACATACCGCCAATTCGCTACGCTATGGTTTTTTTCTATGTACGAAGATTTTTCAAAGGAAACAACCCTAACAAAGGTTTTAGGAAAACAAGGCGGATACAGTTCACAGTTCTATTAAATGCTTAGGGAGCTCAAATCTGTAATTCATTAGCACACTCGCAGTGGCCCAGACTGCTGGCCGTTACACTATAAAATTGGCTTTCGAAATTCGCACCGCTACGAATTTACAAAGTCTCTTTTTTCCTATTTTACTTATTTCGTAAGCAGTTCGCGGTTTTCTCTAGTACAGAAAAACCTTAATTTTTTTGGTATCGAGTTGGCGAGTACTGATAGATATATAGATTGATTGGAATTAAGATTCAATAATTTAAGTGATCAACATCTGGGTGTTGGTACCTTCAAACTAAATTTCGTTAGTAGCAGCAGTACGTACGTCAAATAATAATCGCCCGGAAAACGTCGCTGCACAGGGCTCCTATTTTTACTTCGAAAACAATTTTTTTGAAAAATGGTATGCTACTGGATGAAGAATTCGAAATTAATTGTTTATTGTTTGTATAAAATCATGCATGCACTTTCGAAAGGCGAGGGCAGATTGAATTTAGAAATTTAGTAACGAAATGATTATGTTGTTTGTTGAAGCACAAGTTTTGTGCCAAAATCCGGGCCCCCTTTGAATTCCCGGGCCCGGGGGGAATCACCCCGTTCCCCCACCCTCTCTACAGGCCTGCACAATGGAATCATTTCATATAAGTTGCTTTTCCTTGATTACAAAAAAAATACAGTAGTTTTACAGCCAGTTCATATATAAAGCCAAGCCATCCTTACGTTTGCCTTAGTTTCTTTTTGCTCAAAGGCTATCAGAAATCTTAAATCGAAAAATGCGTGTAGATTTGCCTTGGAGTACTTTTATGTCAACTGGGTAAATAGTAAATCTATTTTTGGATTGGTCTAATTAAAGGTGGAACGCGTTTATTTAGACCAATCCAAAAATAGATTTACAGGAAGCATTTAATTAATGCTGTGCACAATTCTTATCTATTGCTTATAAAATATATGTACAAAAAATATTCACTATGCATCAAAATTCTAAAAAAACCCTCGTATTGCGGGCGCAGCCCTCTGTGCGCCAGTATTTGTTCACTTTGTGACGAACATAAAACATTGACATAGGTTTCCATAAGATATATTCTACTTCTAGTGGTAAGAAATTCATATGAATAACATTTTGAGCCGTGCATGAAGTTGTTGGAGTTGCAATTTAGATGGACTCTACTGTACCTACTGTCAAGTCGTAGACAAAGATTACGACCATAGTGTGAAACGCATGCGAAATCTCATCATCTACCTAGATTTTGCGGCCATGTGTGAATAGCCTATAATATTCAGACGGTTGAGTTTGAAAGGGAAGGACATAACCTTAGTTGAATGCAACAGTTGATTATGATCTGAATTTTCAATTTTCTGCATAAATGAGAAAGTCAAGTCTTCAAATAAACAATTCTTTGAGTTTGAAAACAAGTAAACTTTGAACTTTTCAATTTCCCCCAACCAATGCAAGACATACCTACATCACTAAATATAAGACAGATCACTTAAATTATTTTTAAATGGCCGCTTCAATGTAAAATGTTCCTTTCTACCAAGGAATTATGTATATGCTTGTCTCTGTGCAATTTGAGCATACTTAGAACCAGAGCCGTGCGAAGGGGAGGGAGGAGAGGTGAAAGGGGTCCCTGTGGCCGTCGTCCTGGGGGCACGAGAACACCACCCTTTCGGCTTGCAAAGCACAAAATTTTTTATTATTTTATTTTTTTTTATTTCTTTATCTCTCTGTACGGTAACCCCTTGTGGGGCATGGTGCGTTCACTTAGCCGTTTATAGGCTATTTCGAGTCAACGTTACGTTGCATATATGTAGTTTCGGCGTGTATATAATGTTGCATGCACATATATTTCCTATCCGCACATTTACGGAAATTTTTGGACCACACCGAGATTCGATCTCCGGACCTCGACATTACTAGCATCCAGTGGCGTAACGTTTCTAAAATATCTTGTTTTCGAGATCCAAATGGGGGCCCCCACAAAATGTAATTTATAAATAACCAAAATTGTTGATACCACTGTTTTTGTCCGATTACTACACGCTGCTTTTGAAGTAAATCCAGGCCTAAATTTATAGGGGGCTCGGACTATCTACAGAATTTACTAAAACCTCTCGATTCAATCGAGTAAACATTAATTTATTTAGTTCAAATACGCTATTAGCGTCTGGTAAAACGTGATTTACAAACTACAACGAAATCTAGGTTTACTATGAAATCTCGAATCCTGTTGACCTAATCGTGCTAATTTTAATGCACAATACAGTGAAGCTATCTCTAAATTTTCACTCTGACCTTTTGATGCATTAGTAAAACACCTTTTTTGCAACAAGAAGTGCAGTCTAACTTATAAATCTATAAAAATCTACGTCAAAGATATGTGTTCAAAAGTGAAAAAAAAAATCGGACTTACGGGTTAATAATGTGGATAGATCGAATTAAAGTGCCGATTGTGGGCTAGACGGCTTCTACAGTAAATGCGACGTTTTGAAAGACGTGTATTGCATAAACTCAGGCGGAGCTCACCACACTTTACCATGATTTAGTTTAGAATTTTGGATGAAATCGCGTTAAGAAATCGTTGAAAATGTGTTAGTAATTAGCTTTATTTTTAAGGAGTCTGGCTGGTCTAGCGGTTAGTGCGCGCACCTTCGGTGCACAGAGTCATGAGTTCGGATCTCACCGTGTCCCATGGTGTTTTTCGAACTCACGAGCTTGTGACGGACTGTGATCTCACCCAGATGTTAAACGAGTACCCATTTATGGGGAAAAATAACACTGCTGAGCGTGATACTGATCTCATTACCCCAAAAAAAAAGCAGATAAGATCTTGGAAATCTCTCTTCATAAGATTTCAACAATTTCGAGAAGGATCTTTATTTTAAGAATTAGTGCAAATTATAACGGGGCGGGCCTAGTACATCACACTGAGAAGACAAAGTAAACTAAAACTTTCAACTCAATACCTTACAGGAAAAAACATTTTCTAGAACACTAGTCATACATTTGATTAGCCTTAAGTCCTTGCAATTTTTTAAGTGTGAAATAATGTAGCTCAATCAACTCTTTAACCAAAATTTTGATGCGAATACAAAATAACAGTTAAGAAAGTAAATTTCGTGCTTTTGAAAACACTCTCAGTCTTTACTACAAATTAGTAACTTCAAATCTAAATCAAAATTAATCACACTCAAGGTTCAATCATTGGTTTACATAAGGCCATCATCCCTATGGTAACAGGAAGATCTAGAAATCTACAAAATGTTATTTTCAAATCACAATACAATTTTACAATTCTTTGTTCCTTCGCCTGGGGGCCCCTGGTGGTTGGGGGGCCGTGTTCGACCGAACACATGGAAGACCGTACGTTACGCCACTGCTAGCATCGTAGGGTGCGACTCAACCAAGTGAGACACGGAGCGTGCTTTAATTTTTAAGACAGATATTAATGCCAAAATTAGCGACACTCAAAAATTTACACCCGATCTATAGCTCACATGTGACAAATTCGAGTATGTACTTTACTTTTATCTGTTATCCTTCTTGCCTAATTTTGATAGGTTTCAAGTGCTGGGAATTTGAAAATCGAGTTTTCCAATGGTGTGATTTTTTCAACATTCCTCCTAACTTACATCCTCTCTATGCTCAAATTTTTCAAAGCTTCACACTAAGTTTTTTGAAAAGTTTGGTTTCCAAGGTGTTATATTTTAAGTAAAAGTTCCAAAAGACTAACGGTACATCCCATTTTTTTAGGAAAGTTCCATACTTTTTAGCCTCCTCAGCAGCATTTCGATTTAGACTTAGAAATTTTTATTTAATTGAGTTATTTGACCCATGCCAGTTTCTGAAATGGACACCCCAGCTCTCCAGATTCTTCAATACTTTACCAATCCAGAAAATAAAACGAATTGTTCAAGGATTAGGGTTAAAATTGCTTAGGCTTACTATGATTACGAGTACATTCGAATGTGCACAGTGTCCAACGCTGTCATTGCTTCTGGTGGCCTTTGAAGCATAAGCGACCCATACTTCAAAATCCCTATGCACGACATGAAGAAAACATTGACGAATCTTTTCTTTATCGATTGGTTACAAGCCTTTTGAATGGAACATTATACTTATAATTATAATAATTTTCTAAATCGTTAAGCTAGGTGTAATTTGCTTCACCTTTTTAATTTAAAAACTTTCACTACAAGCGGTAAAACATTATAAAAATATGCACTGAAACTTTGACAGTTGAGTTATTTAATTGTTGGAATCAGCTTGATCCTGCTTCTGATTCATATAAGACCCACTATTCGTTCTAATGTATTATAAAACAAACAAATTCCAAACGGTTTCTTTTCAATTAAAATTGTTTCGTAAATTTAATGCAAGCAAGTGAATAATTTCCAATTTTCAAAGAATTGATTGAAATGAAAAGTAACACAGTCCTTTACAAAATGTTGCCGATAATTTCTTGGAATTTCTTAATACAACAAACAATTTCAAGTCAATACACACAACACGCTATACTACTCGTACAAAATAAATTTCATCCACCATCAAACCACCCCTTTCCGTACCTAAAGAAAGCACCGATAATACGAAACAACATCATTCGCATATTTTCATTTCAATCTTCTTCAAAACTTGCGAGAGCGAATCAAGATTAAGAGTCGCGAAATGAATGATGGTGGATTGAAGGAGTGAGCACCGAGCGGCATTCTTGAGAATCTTAAATCATTTATCTAAATTAATTCCTGTCGTTTGCATTGAAAAACAAATCAAAGATTGAAGGAACAACATTTGAAATTAAATCATGGCAAAGTGTTTCCTGTTCTAGGATATACGTCTACATGCATACATATCAGCATATTTCAATGCGATAAGAGTTCGTCAAAAAGCAACGGCCTGGAAAGGGTCGAGGATATACGAAAGATATGGGTGGAATGGAGTCAGTAATTCCCGAGAAGGGTTGCTTCCGTCAATAACAACTGCGAATATTTCGGTCTAGTCTTAATGCTTTTCATTGTACTGAAGTTTAAGGCTTAATATTTGTATTTTGTTTTAGACGAACATCCTGTAATTACATTGGACTCCATTTGATCTTAATGATTTTAAAACTTAAGGTCGGAAGGACACTAATGCAAATTTTTATATTTTTGATCTTCAATTTAATGGATGTGTAAAGGGAGTATATTTATGAGACTGATCAGTTTTATTATTATTTTCTATGCACCAAACCAATCATACTTGGGATATTTGAAAGTTGATTTATTATATTTATATTATCGAAAGACGTAGATAATGCACTGCAATACAGCTATAAGAATTGCAACCCCATTTTTAGTTAGTAGGCATTTCTAATCGAAATCAAAAATCCATCAAATGCACATTTGCATACATCCGCAAAAACAAATTACAAACAAGCGTGAATAAAATCTCTTAAATCGTACACAAAACACAACCGTTAATATTTTTTCCCTTATCGAACTGTTACTATTTATTCAGGCGCTTATAAAATCAATACGCGTAAAATTAAAGAACAAATACCCCCAGAGTCAATGTACGTTCGGTCGGTTGGCTGAACGTTGAAAGGCAGACGCTTCCCGACGATTATCCAATCCTTAACTTTTTTTCTCCCAACGAACAAAGCGGATGAAAGACGAAGACGTGCCATACTCCTTAAACGATTTCTTTCCCGAGATTCGATACGCTACCCGAACGGCGAGAGTCAAACCAGCAGCATTCATGATCAGGATATGATTTTCTATGCAAATTGTTACATTTTTTTTATGCTCCCCGACGCCCGACTGTACGAAAAAAATAAAACGAAATATATGTACATACATCCTTTTTATTGACTATCTGTATTTACAATTTTCTAATCCGAAGACAAGTAGTCGATGTCTTCGGCATTATTGTCTGTATACGAGCTGCAAAAAGCAAATTGAGAAGCGAGGGAAATTAGACGAAGGCAAACTCAACATAAGGACGTCTCTCAATCGAAGGCGAATTACACGCTCGGTTACTGTATGTGCGCCCTTCATGATTGGATTTTTTTCCTTCTCGGTATGAATTTGCATTCCCGTCTTTTTTTTTGTGTGTTCATCTCCATTCAAGGAGTTTTTAAAAGGAAGATATGATACGTATGATGAGCGAATAAGATATGGGAGTGAGGCTGCCAGAGAGAGTACTTTCTGTTCGGATTTCGGAGCCTTCTCAAACTCGAATTAATATTCGTGCAACAACGCCATTGTTGTGGGATTAGATCGAATTATCGCACACACAATAGGAGGGTTGGTTTCTTTCTTTTTTTTATTCATTTCGTTCTTTCATTCGAAATGTAATACAACAAGTTTCATTCTATTTATTGGGTTTATTTAAAAGATTAGAGTTATGAAAAATTATTATTAACATCTGGATATTTCATGTTTTGAGTTTGAAATTGCTCATTTCTTGAGCCGTGTTCTTTCCACAGCAGTTGTAAAAATAAAAGGAACGGGGAAAAGCAGGACAATTGATATCACACTGATGCATTACCTCCGAATTTTTTTTGCAATTTAAATTAAGTTCACAGAGCGAAAAATTTGCATTTATTATGTTTATGCCTTTTATTCACTAAATTTTAGATAAATGTGCCCTCGTGGCCTGATTAATTGTCGATGACACGTTTTTCCTGTGAAATTAACCCTTCAGTGGGCGCGCGGGTTACGATTGTAGCCCACACTTTTTTAAATGGCGATCATTTTCAGGATATAAACCGAATTCATTCGAACTGCTCAGTAGCTGTTAAAATGTTGCTTCTTAATCGAATAAGAATATTTTTGATATTTATTGAGCCTAGAAACTAATATTTTTTTGCGATCGAAGTCCACTGGGCTACAAGTGTAGCCCGTGCGCCCAATCATGTTACTTTTTTGATACCCATAGATATCCATTAAAATAAAAATATTATTATAAAACATTGTAGAAAATACGAACAGTAAAATGTTTGACAAAAAAAAAGGGTTTCAAGATAAATGTACAAAAATTAGATTACTATTTTAACGAAAAACCTGGAGTTGAAGTCAAAGTCATTTCTCACAGCGTGGATATGTTACATGTTATTAACATTACTTAGTTTCTGGGTGAACTTTTTATCAATTCTAGCGTAAATATTGCGAGAACAGTTAATATGAATATTGTGAGTAAAATTTAATCAGTGTGACTCACTATATATTTAGCTTTCTAGCAAGAAACTGTACTCCCAGTTTAAAAAATTGTGAATATTGGGTACCCAAAAATGCGCTAAGTTTGGAATTCCACAAACTGGGCACTTTTAACTGCATTGTCTCGCTCAGTGTTCCATTTCGAAGATTTTTTATTGATTTCTGAGAATATAAACTTTTTTGGGGTTTTCATTTTGAAAAGTAACTATTTGGTTTACCTAAGTAAGTTAATGTCAAAAAAGACTAAAAATGGGACTAATCTGCATTTTGCCCTCTTTTATTATATCTTCTTCTTTTTCCTTGCCTCGTTCTTTATACCGCTCCATGGTTTCGCGTTGCTCGACCTGCAGTGTAGGCACATCGCCCGTTTTGGCGATAATATCTCAGCATATTTCTACAGGCAGCTCTATCTTGGATCGTGTCATCGCCGAGACCAATGCGTTGTTGTTGCTTTTTCATTTGACACATCCTGGTGTTCTTCGGTCTGCCTCTGGCCTTGGGTCCATCAAGTGGAACTTCCATTGATATCGCTTTCTTTGCTGGGTTCTCAGGCGGACGCCGTTGAACATGGCAATACCAATCCATTCGTCGGTCTTCGAGCTTTTTGGTGATTGGTTGGTCTATGGACAAGCTGCCTCGGATGTAGCTACTCTTGATGTGGTCCCTTTTCGTTACACCAACTGACATGCGTAACATTTTCATTTCAGTCGCTGTCATTTGTTTCGCGTAACCTTCATACATGGTCCAGCATTCTGATCCATACACGAGTGCGGGACGTACAACCGTTTTGTACAACTTGCCCTTTAGCTTCAGTGGCATTTTCTTATCGCAGAAAACTCCAGAGTTTTCTCGCCACGTCATCCACCCAACCTTTGTGCGATGTTTGATGTCATCATCGCATGTAGCGAGGAACTTGAACTTGGAACAAGACTTACGCTGCTCTCCTTTGACGTACATATCTGGTATCGGTGCATCTGGGTCTGAGAATGCAGCAGCATAAGAACTCAGTCTTTGTTATACTTACCCTCAGTCCATGCTCCTCCAGAATGTCACACCATTTTGTAAGTGCAGCTTGCAAGGCAACGATGTTTGGGCTACTGAGGACTATATCATCGGCAAAAAGAAGAGATATTTCTAGGCCGTCGGATATACGTGTTAATAAGTAGCACATGATGATATTGAAGAGCAACGGACTCAATACACTGCCCTGGTGTAATCCGACATTCACCGGAAATTCTTCTGATTCACCGGCTGTGCATCTATAACCTTAGTCGTAGCTCCATCATACATGTCTCGTATCATGCTGACATATGCCTCAGGGACATTAAGTGCTCTCAAGGCCAACCATATCAGATCACGAGGTACTCTATCGAATGCCTTTTCCAAATCGATGAACACAAAGTGTAAGTCCTTTCGTGCTGCTCTATACTTTTCCATTGCAATACGAATGCACTGAATCGCATCGACTGTAGATCGACTTTCAACAAAGCCGCATTGATTGTCATTCAACCGCATAATCTTTCTCAATCGGTTGCAGACAACTCGCTCGTAGATCTTTCAGTGTATGAGGTGTTAACTTTATAGCCCTATAGTTGTTGAGTTTGCGTGAGTCTCCTTTGTTCTTATAGAAAGGAAGAAGAAAACTTTCCCTGAAAGCATCAGGCATCGGTTGCCCGCCTTTGATTTTGTTGAAGAGAACTGTGAGCCAACAAAGCCCGACATTTTCCATTTTCAACCAAAATTCCGCGGGGATTTTGTCCGGTTCGACTGCCTTTCCGCGTTTCATCTGATGCATTGCCTCCATCACCTCTTCCTCTGAGATATCTTCAATATTTGTGGTATTCGGCTCAACATCTCGAAAAGCTGCTCGAGGAAATTCTTCATTTAGAAGTTCGTAAAAATACTCTCGCATCCTGCTACAAATTGCCGTATCGTCAATCAGCAACATTCCTTGCGCGTCCTCCACGTACTTTGGCGCCTGTATTTCCCAAACGTTCCTCCTCCTTTGGGCTGCGACCCTAAATATCCTGGCGTCGTGCTTAGGTCTCTCGCGCAAAGACGGTCCTTCGGTCGCAGTCTGAGTTTCTAATTCTTGGTAGAATTTCTCAGCTGCCTTCGCCTTTGCTTGAGCTAGCAAGCGCTTTACGTTTTTCCGGCATTGCATATAAATTTCGCGAAGTTGAACCCGTTCGGTTTCACTGCTTGACTCACATTTCGTCCATGCCTTAAATGCGTTCGATTTGGCTTGCACTGCTTCCTTAGTTTCGGTGTTCCACCACCATGTTTCTTTCTTCGTGTGGAGTGGACCTTTCGAAACTCCAAGTGCCTTTTCCGCCTCACTTACTGACATTTCAGCGAAACTATTCCACATTTGTGTTGGACTGTGCTCGGAGCAGTTGGTGTTGTTTTGAAACCACTCCGTCCTTTTATCATTGAATGGAGTCACTACAGGTTCAAAGTTGTCGTTTGTGAGATTGTGCCACTTGATTTTTTCGACTGGCTTGGGAGTTCTTCTATTTCTTGCTCCTCCTGCTTTCAAAATAAATTCTGACAGGAGCAAACGATGTTGGCTGACGACAGATTCACCCAAGATCACCTTGCAGTCTTTTACCCACCTTCTCATAAAATCGAAGCAGAGGTGGTAATCGATCTGCGTTTGGTGTTTCCTATCTCCGTGTCCACTACTGTAGGTGATCAGGTGTCTCTCGTTTTTCACAAACCATGTATTTAGGATGACCAAACCATGCGATCTGCACATGGTCAGAATAGCTTCACCTTCGTCATTTCTGACCGTTGAAGGGCTACCCTTTCCACCATGGCAATCCTCGTAATCATAATTTGATTCACCCACATGGCCATTTAAATCTCCTCCCAAGAACACCAATTCGGTATCTGGAATGGTCTGAATCAGGGTGTCAACGTCGTTCCAAAATGCCTCTTTTTCTTCTGGTAGCAGTCCCACTTGGGGAGCATTGGCACTTATTACGTTCCACACCCTTCCGCAGATAACCAATTTGATGCTGATCAAGCGATCACTTCTCGTCGCGACACTTATTATGCTGCCAAGTAAAGACGACGCCAGAATAATGCCAACTCCGTTTCTTTGGTTTGTAATTCCATAGTAGTACAATTTGTACTTCATGGAATTCGTAAGAAACCGGGCTCTGTCGATATGGGTATTTCGCCACTTCGTCTCTTGCACGCACATAATGTCTATCCCCCTCCGCTTCATGATATCCTCAATCTCCTCGCTCTTTGACGTCATGGAACCGACATTCCAGCTTGCAACCCTCAGCTTCTCCATAATGTAATTGGACTGCCTTATATTGTTCGCCCCCGGAAACCGTCGAGCTCTGGCACTCAACCGCATAGCAGAAGTAGTGCCCTCTTTTATTATATATATTTTAATAAAAAATTAAAGATTTTATATTTTTTTATCTGTACAGTAATCAAGAGACCACAGACCGAGCAAGAAAATAAAAATAAAATTGAACAATATTTTTTATATAATTTTAAATTTGGGCTACAATTGTAGCCCGCGCGCCTAACCACGTGACAAATGGGTGCGCGCCTAACGAAGGGTTAAGTGCAACTGCATTGCTTTCGCTGGTGTTGAGACTTTCGTGTGAAGTGAGCGAATTCGATTTCACGAGCATCAAAATGTTGACAGCATTTGCATAGATTTCACGTGAACTGACGATGTTAGTACCTACTCTTATAACTTACTTTCCATATACATATATACACCATACAGGGTGTCCCACACATTGGGTGATCAATACCTACTATAAAGGTCGATAGGAGAATTTGTTTGAGCGCCATCAATAGAATTGCTAAAAATAATACCTTTGTCGTGCTACCGTGTTTTTTTCTGAAAATCATGACTTGTCTCATTATGTAAATTGTATATCGGTCAAAAAGTAATATACCGTTAGAAAGCCAACGCGTTGAAGCAACTTTTGACAACTTGTATTCGACAGTTTAGTATGGTTTGAAATTTCAATGAAAAATTTGTTTTAAATTTTCCGCAAAGTTAAAATAGAGTAGAGCGTCGATTATCCGAACGCTGATTATCCGAACATTCGATTAACCGAACCGGGGATTTAGCTATTTTCATATGTAATGCTTCAAATCAAATAAAAAAATCAAGTGTCTGAAGGAAGCAAATTCTCATCAACAAACTTTCTGTTATCCGAACCACCCCTTGCCGACATTAGTTCGGATAATCGACGCTCTACTGTATCTGTATTGGCATTGGCACCAAGGTGCTTGTTTAAAACCGCAAAAATGAAAATTAATGTGAAATTTATACACTTGTTGGCATATGTATTTTTACATGTCGTACTCTCGAGCCGCGACACTGGTTTTGTTTAACCCTTTCGTGCCCAAATTATGGATTTCAAACAGAGAATTTTTCTAACAACATATTATCGTTCAGTAGGCATCGTTTATGATATTTTCTTGCTCAACATTTTTTTAAGTACTATAGTTAACAAATTAGAGCATGATGCCATATGGCATCATTGGGACTGAAAGTGCACTCAGCAAGTCCCGTATTCATATAAACAGTGGCGCAACCAGAATCTTGTCCTGGAGGGGGCTAAGTTTATCCACATTACTGGACATTAGAGATTAGAGCATACCTCCACAAGCTCGGTGATGGTACTTCCAAATTAGTAATTATGCTGTTTCAACCTTACTTTCGATGTAGGTACATTTTTTTCATAGCTTATATGGTCTTTAAAACGCGAGTCAAATGTTATACACGTAATCGGCTCGTTCTTTCTGTTGTTCTCATGAAAAGCCAATTTTTAATCACTCTTCAAGCATTGCAATTTTTGATTCAAATTTTAAGAAAATACCATTGAGAATAACCTTGTTCGTCTTTTAATGATAAGTTGCACTTGCTCGTGTTTTGACTTTTACTTCTGGTTACATGCAACTCGCCTACATTTTTGTTAAACCACTGGCTCTGTACTTCTTGCTAGAGAAGGATTGGGAAAAATCTAGGCCAGGAAAACGTGGTTCAAAGTCATCATAAAAAAGTTTTCATTAAATTTTATTTGACTAATTAATACGCTTGCAGTGGGTTTAAAATATTCCAAAGACTAAGGAAACGAGAGATTGCAGGATCCGATTAACGACAATCCCACGTGAGTTCATTTCCTTTCACGGGCCTTGGAGGGGCTTTAGCCCCCTTAGCCCCTCCCGTGGTCGCGCCACTGCATATAAATGTCGGTATTTTCTACTTCCATTAGAAACACCCTGTCGAAAATTATAGTTGAAATTTGTAATAGGAATTGGATCACAGCCTTTGAAGTAAATAATTAGTTTTTCGTAGATGCAATTATGAAGGGAGATTGGCGCCCTGGATAAAAAAAGGGGTTTATCAAGAGATGCCTATTTTATGTGTCAATTTTTTAAAGTATGTATTAATTTGACTTTAGTTCTCAAAACTGTTTAGAGTTGTAGTAAGTGAATGTACCCTACTTGCTGCTGTATTGAGATTTTTTTGGGGATGAAAATTAAAAAAAATGTTTTTTTTTTTTCTTCATCTAAGAATGCCACGATTCCTACCAGTAACAGCCAAATTATATTTGGCCAAATAGAACTTTTCAATAGACGATAAGAAATAATGATACATAGTTATGTTCCCGATTCGAACTGTCATTCATGATCTAGTACAAGCTAAAACAAATGGGTACGACGTAAGACACTCAATATGCGCCATCATCGCTCCTTAAAATACCGCGCTATGCTTCGTTTTCAATTTTTATTTTCTTCCTGTCTCGCCAATGCATAAAGAGTGATCCCACCGTAGATCTATTATCTATTTTGTGGTTTTGTCGAAGGCCTGTTATCACCAGTTAAGGAGTCAAAATATAGCCAGGGTTACCTCAAACGGCACACCGCGATTTTAGCAAAATATGTGTGAATGCTTGGCACTACACGAGAAAAACAGTACTGACAATTCAGAAACCTGCAATGGAAAAAATATAATACGGACAAAAATAACGGCTGGAAATACACCATTACTTTTAAAATGATGTCATTCAGCGCTGCTGCTTCTCGTCTAGGCTTCTTCCATGTCCAGGCACAATTCAGCAGGACGTGCGTCATTTATGGGAGGCGACGTTGACCGATTGCGGCTCTTTGAATTTTCTATCGTTATTCGTTTATTCGTGATATTACATAGAGCACACACACTTTGAACACAAATTCAAATATCTATCAAAATTTACTCTTCTCTTCATTGCCGTAACTCCTAGTGGAGCATGGTGCGTTGATGACTACCGTGTGTAGCCATACCACTTCCTACTCGCATTGTTAGTTTATTATTCTACGGTAAGAATATTTCTTATCATCTTCTTCTGAATAATAAACTTGCGACGAGTCGTGTCGAGTTTGGAAACTCGTTTCTCTATGAGTGTCTATTTCACAGCGTGGCGACCGAACGTTCACGGCCACAGAGCCCGACTCTGTCTATACATGTAGTACATAATATTTCCAATTGTCATTCAAAAAACCTGATAAAATATTACATTGATTGGTATCGTGTCTGCTCAGCCTGACAATACATTTTGAGGTAAACTTATAAAAATAACAAATCAGTTACTTTTTTTTACAGAAAATCACACACTTTTCCACCACATAATTTCACGCCCTATTTCGTGAATGAATTCTGGCAACAATATTAACAATTTATATGCATTTGCCCGGACTCCCTTTCCACGTGTACGAAACAATTCCACTCAATACTTTTACAAAGTGTGTAAAAATAAAAAAGGGTCATCCGAAACATTGGTCAATTTAACCTTTGAATTGGTGTCCACGGGACGTACGTACGTACAAAATACCTGTCCTTTCCTATCCCTTTTATAGAGTCATATGTGGGAGTCCGTCCTGGCGATAAAGAGGACTCTTTGTAACCTAAAAGGTGCGACAAAAGCATAAATAATTTTAATTAAATACCCTTCAGTGCTTTCAACATACAGTTTAGCAGCTATTTCTGAACGGTTTTAATGTCCAGTGTCGTTAACATTTGTTGGTTTCTCTATACATATATGTCGCCACGCTCCATAAATGCTGTGTTACCACAAAGAAACGTAAATTAGGACTGAGATTTAACAATGTTGTATAGGGTTTAGGGGGGTTGTCATTTGTAAAAAAGTTGTAAGTGTTAATGCAATGTTTTTGAGGATAAACGTAGAGCTCGTTTAAATTAAATTTTAAAGCTGATTTTTCTGAAATAAATTTTGTATTCTCATTGAATAAATCACGTGGTCGTATGTTACCACTCCACTTTATACGAGTTCAGTTTACAATAGCTAGTACCCACTACCCACTTTAGAAGCAAATAGACTTCGAGAAAAATGCAAAATGGTCCCATCAACCATAGACATTATTCAATGAAAGGGAACTCGTATATGAAAAAGTATGAAACCTAAATTTGAGATGTTAGGATTCTCTAAAAAAAAATGGATTTACAAAAATTTCCCCGTTCACTTACACTTAAATTAATAGAGAGTTTTAGCATAACGTTTGGAACAAAACGACATAATTTGACATTCCATATAAAAATTCGCTTGCTTACCGTATACGAAACAAAATATCTTAATTTTGCATGTCCTAAGTAGGCATAGGTGTAAAAAACGACAAATTATTTCGCCAATTTCGACTGTTTCCAGAGCATCAAATATACGGAAATACACCCATGCCTACTTGGGACATGCAAAATCAAGATATTTTGTTTCCTATACGGTAAGCAAGCGAATTTTCATATGGAATGTCAAATTATGTCGTTTTATTCCAGACGTTATACTAAAACTCTCTAATAATTCGGCAGAGCGTGCTGTTAGTTGCAACTCCTGACAAAAACAAAATAGAGAAAATTGTATTGTATATTTGTTTGCGCAATTTAAATAAAATATTTCGAGATTGGTAATACTCATTTGCCACGTCAGCCTAACTTCGCATGCAATTTGAGTTTGCCAGAAAACAATATTCACGCCGAATCTCCAACATTTTTAATGGTGTGTGAAAATTCAAAGAAATCCTTTTGATCCTTGCATTCTCGAAAAACGTATCTTCAAAGATATTAAATTACCCTGATCAGGACTGAACGAATTTTAAGACTTCCTACTACACTATATCCTGGATGACTCGATGTATGTTTATTTTGCACCTCTGATCAATAGAATGTAGATGATGCATGTGTCATGTTAGGATTTCAATATCAAAGCAATATCAGCTGAAAGAAAAAGTGCGGATACTGACAATAAAAAAAAAACACGAAACAAAACCTGAAGATGATTTCACAGTACGGAAAAGATCAGCCAGAGCGTATGAGTGAAAGAGAATTGAATGTTAATGGCTTGGCTAGGATTAAAAATGAGTACCTATTCCTGGCTTGCCGTGTGAGTAAGTATATTTCTCCGTCATATCAGCAAACACGTTCAGTGAGAGTATACCGTACAAAAGACTGTGTAATTACCACCTCCAGAAAAGCAATTAAAAACGTTCAGAAACGCTGTTTTAATGTTGAAAACTCCAGATACAGCATCAGACATGAAACAGTGAAGGTAAGCGAATATCCTTTTTGTTTTTTCTGTGATTTTCCTCTCTGCTCCACGTACCTTGGGGGTCGTTGATATCGTTTTCGTTTGGCATGTATGGCCGCGAAAGAGAGACATGTAGGATAGTGAAGCTGCCTGGAATGTTTTCGACGGATATTAAAATCCGACTCAACTCTTTTCTTTCACATAAATATAAAATACTGACATTGGAAAGGAATTCTCTTTACGTTCGCTATGTTCACATTTGTGAGTATGTGAAAGGATAAATTTGTGCCAACCCACCGTCTGTGAACGTGGACGGAATGAGCAAACTTATGAATGTGTAAATGATGCTCCTCATTGCTAGATATGAACTGAAATGAACACTTTCTGCTTACTCCCTAGCCCTGGTTATATGTATGTAAGTCTGATGAACATTATGTTACGGGGAAGAGGAATTCAGAGTATGCGTTCGATGAGAGAGTTCTGCCATTTAGGTATTAGACGATCGGAAAATATTTTCAATATCTGTAGAAGATTTATAAAATGTCCACATCAAATCAATAAATTTATTATCGAAGACGAATGTGACCATATGACCAGGGCCGCATTTAGCCTCTATCGCGACCCTGGACCGTATTCAAAATGCAGTCCTTTTTCATCTAGGAGTTGTCACTTTTTTAGACTAACATTTTTACTATTGAAGAAAGATATTTGAATAATAGTTTTTGATATATATACAAGCAATTTTAAATTTACGGTATCCGCTAAAGATGAATTGCCTTAAATTTTTAATTTGATAAGTCTCCCAAATTTCTTATTGGTCCATTATCTTGGCGAAGAACCGAAGTTGCATCCCCAACATATTTTAAAGTTCAACAAAAGCATTATATTGTAAAAATAAAATTAAATATTATTTTCTTAAGTTTCACAAATCTGAAAATATACAACCGTACCGTACAGATCATTGTTTGTGCCACTTGTCAGAAAATGCTGCTCCTCAAAATTGCCCATATGAGAAATTCGGCCCTGAGTGTGATGAGATATTGGATTTCATTCTCTAATCAAATTATAATTTTCTCTAGTCATCACATCATTATTTTTGCATCAAAGACATTTTTGTAATAATTTTTAGTAGGTATTAAAGAAACCTAATAATACTTGGCTTGTTGGGAACTCAAATTTCAGTACCTGTTCCCGTTTTTTTTCAACAGTTTTCAACTATGAACTGTTTTTTTTTAGCACCATGTATTCCGCAATTTTCCCTGGGTGGTACATTATTATTACATCGGTTGAAACCGAAAACTATGAGTGGGTGAGTAGGGCGCCACCATTTCCATTTATTGCACACCAGTTTGTCAGTTCGAATAATTTTATCAATTATTCGGTATTTTCGTTCCGACAGTTGTTGTGCGTGTATCAACGAACCGCGGCCTAAGTAAATTTTAATACACGCGCATACGTCTATACCGTCTGATGCTCACTGAAATATGCAAAATATTCAAATTAAGGGAATTTTTGAATAACACCTAAGCCACAACGCCATTTCTAACGAAATTACAAAGATTTAGTGAGTACGCTTCAGTGCAAGATTGCTCATGGCCATGTCATAAAACTCAAATAAGGCTTAACTATGTATTCGAGTTCGAGTACCTACAGTAGTTACACGCGATGTAGGATATACCGAGTATTACCCACCCGCGTGAAACGATGGAAAACAGTCTGTCAAGGTGAATATCGGATGAATCCTGTGCTGTAGCTGTAATATCTACTCAAGATGAAACATTGTTTTTCGCGAGACGAAAGCAACTATACGATAACGAAAACCGACGTTCGCTCTACTTTTGGAAGGAACGGCGATGTTGTGGTGCCCGCTTTTCCCTGCGTTATCCCAATAATTCCTATTTTCCCCAGATGAAATGTAATTACATTCATAACAGGGAGACGGAACCAACTTGTTTATAATTATGAACCCTTTTATTATTTCATGAAGATGGTGCCGCGCGAGGACGACGACGGCGATGACACGGCTTCACCATATCGAATTCCAAAATCTTCAGGTCGTGGAGTATGCCTGAAAATTCGTTATTAACAATAAGTAAGATGTTCGAGGCGGATATGCTACGATATGGTTTCTATAGTTTTGGTGGCAACAATTCTTTGGTAAGTAGTTCAATGAAAAGAATTTTGTAGCTCTTATTAAATTATAATTTAAATGGAATATTTTAATCATTTGTGGTTAAAACGTCATAAGTTATAAGTAGATCAACATCTAGGACGCTGGACTACAAAACGAAAGCTACCGGGTTTGCTTCCCAGTTGATGCAAATATAAAAACGTAAGAATAAACGATGGAAAAATATAAAAAAATATAATTGAATTGGGGCCGATTACTCGTATATCTTATCTAGTGGCTAGTCTTATCGTATAGACAGACGCACACAATTCTCTGAAAACTTTTACATTATATTGAATTGCATTTTTGTTTACTTTGCATAGTTACGCTATATTCTGCGACGCAATTTCATACAATGGCGTAACCATGCAAAATATCGCGATACTATGCAAAGTAAATAAAAATCCATTTCAAAACATACAATGTAAAAGCTTTCAGAAATGGTGTGCGTTTTGTCTATGTGATAAGACTAACCAGCCGATAAGATGCATGAGAAATCGGCCCTTAATTTTTGTTTACTTTGCATAGTTACGCCCTATTTTGCTTGGTTAAACCATCATCTAAAATTGAAAAAATAATTACGCAATTTAATACAATGGTGTAACCTCGCAAAATATGGCGTAAGTACGCAAAGTGAACGAAAATTCAATTCAATATAATGTAAAACTTGCAGAAAATGGTGTGCGTCTTGTCTATATGATAGGACTAACCACTAGATAAGATGTACGTTGTAAGTCGCATGTTACCAATGTGAGTCATTTTAACTCACAAAAAAAAACGTTCGTTTGGTACTAACCACGTCGCAGAAAGGCATAAATGGCTGCATATTATAAAATTAGAATTGTCCGCCTTCTTCGACATTCGGTGGAGAACTTGTTTATCAAGAAGGAATACATGGGTGGCGGTGGCAACCAGATAAATGGAAATCTGTGGCATATGCGTCAAAATGACTCACATTACTGTTTCCGGGTTAATTAACAAAGGGTCGAGTTCTCATTACTCTTATCTAGTACCTACCTATGGGGTGGTTAGTGTCATACATTAGGGACGTAGCCAGGGGAGAGATCCAGGGGGTCCGGACCCCTCCCGAAATTATTTCAATGGACTTTGAGATTTCAGTATTTTATTTTACGGAAATTATAGAAATGTAATTTTAGCAATGTTCACAAAAAAACACGGAATTTTTATGCAAGAACTTTGTACAAGTAAGCATTTAATAAAATTCATTTGTGCACTTTCGCATATGATCGCATATGATCTGTGACCCAAATAACGGTGCTTGATCATTCGCTGCTTAACCATAAAACTGGAATGAAAACGCTTTGAACCAAGGAATTGAACCTTGTACATACCTGGGATGTAAACAGTTAACTTTCATTTTCTTCATAAAGATTCGATAGCCTGGGTTTTGGGTATCTTAATTTCCAGTCTGTGAAATTGTGTCACCTGGACGAAAGTGGATTCTGTGAATACATAAGAAACAAATTAAAAAAAAAATAAAAAAACAATGACGTATTTACGGATTTCACGCTAGTAGGCAATTCCCATATTGCCGCCATGCAGGTTTCTGCATGGGAGTAGGGAAGTAGACCATAGCTGAGGCGTTTAGCTTTTCGTAGCGTACCAAATCAAGTTGTGCAGAAAATGTGAATAGTCCTTTATGTAGCTCTTAAAATTTTTAAATTTGCCCTTCGCACATTAAAAACTGCACTGGGCTTTCCGATTTGTGCGAGTCCTGAGTGTTCTTCAAAATTTATCACAAAGGGAAATGTAATGCAAGTCATATAAAAATATGTAATTGAAAAGAAAGTGGCTAACGACTTGGTTTGTTATGTGCTGTCGCTCATGCTTTTAGCGTTTTTTGTAAAACTTGTCGCGTATTTAAATTTTCGACTTACCTAAGAAAAATTTTCGGCTTCATGAAATTTAATAAAAATCGTTTTTTCATCGGCTTCGAATGTCAACATCGCTCTAAGATACAGATATTAAATTTCAAAATTGTTTGACTTATTGATTTTTTTTTTCAAATTATGCCAATAGCTTCATAACGGTGTTTTGAACTCGTAAATTTACCAAATTGATAAATGTTTCTCCTAGGAAATCTTATTACCTGGACAATAGCCTTTTCTATATGGGCCGTCGGAGGCTTTTAGGCATTTGCTTGAACAAAATCTTAGCACGGTTTTGGCCTTTGCATCGGATAGGCACTTCTATAGATTCTAAAATCCACAACAAAATTCTATTTTCGAATATTATTTTTGCAATCGAGCTTTGGACCCTCCCGAAACAAAATCCTGGCTACGTCCCTGTCATATGTATAAAAGAATACACACGTCGACACTGTTCTATCATATATGAGTTGTAATAAAGACGCCATCACGGCAAGTCACGTAAACAAGCTGTACTGTATTATTATTATCGTTACAGTTAGTCTTATCGTATAGACAAGACGCACACTATTTTCCGAAAGCTTTTACATTATATTTAATTTTTCTTTATTTTGCATAGTTACGCCATATTTCGCTTGATTTGCATCATCTAAAATTGAAAAAAAAATCATTGCGCAATTTCATACAATGGCATAACCAAGCAAAATGTGGTATTACTATGCAAAACAAACAAAAATTCAATTCAATATAATGGAAAAGCTTTCTAAAAATTATGCGATTTTAGGGTTTTTTAGAAAATTTTTTTTTCAAAAAACCCTTATGAAATCGATTTTGTCTGTCCGTCCGTCTGTCCGTCTGTCCGTCCGTCTGTTCACTAAATAAATCTCGAACGGCTCAACCGATTGTCATGAAATTTGGTAGGAATGTGTAGAATGGTTACAGTCTTTGGCACATATACCTTAGAAGTTGGTAGGAAGAAGATAACAGGGTGTCCCGAACGTTTGAAATAAGTCGACTTTTTTAGTTTTTATCGGAGATTGACATATGGGTATTTAAATCAAAGAACTAAACGAGTACATCTCACATCAGTTAAAATTTTCCAGTATCGAGTAACGGTAAAAAAGTTATTGGCGTTCATAGTTAAACTTCCTTTTTGACCTCCGTTTTTCTAAACCGTTATAGGGATCGATATGAAACTTTGCACAAAAATTGGTCAGTATGGCTTTATATACGTTAAATATTAAGACTGTTGACTTTTGCTAAGGAAAAGTAAATAACAGTAAATTTGTAAAATTTGAATTTGATCGTGTGTAGCCCCTTTTAGGTTTCCAAATATGAAAATTTGCCAGGGATTTTTAGAAAATTACATAGGAAATATTTCTTGGAATTTTCATTCAAATATCTGTATCCAAACCGGAAATATAGCCAAGTTAGTATTTAGTAAGGGCCTTTCACAATGCAAGGGAAGCCTCTTAAGCATTTCTTCAATGCATATCTTTTAACTTGGTGAAACAATGAACATGAAATTTGGTGGATATGCATAGAATGGCAATAGTGTTTGCCACAAATATTTTTGAAGTTTGTAGGACCAAGTTAACCTTCGGGCGGGCGCAATGCATCTGACAGATTAAGTGGCCAATTTTTGTTGTGCCAATCAGCGATATGAAAAGGCAGAGATCTGAAACTCACAGTAGCTTAATCTTTATCGATCAACTACCCAAAGCAGTTTTCAGTTTCTACAGACATATGGTAGATATGTCTGAGGGGCGGGAGGGCATAAAATAATCTCTCAGATGTATTGCGCCCGATTGTGTTATTTTCTCCTTTTCTATGAAAATTTCCACTTGTTATACTCTTCAGATTGCGTAATAACGTTGTGTTGACTTTTAGGTTCACCAAATGGTTCAATAGTGATGTTTTTAGTAAAATAAGCTCACATTTTTTAAGCGGTCGAGTTGCTGGAGGTTTTTAAGACATTGAAGCGATTGAAAGCGGAATATTTTTAGAAAATTGAAATGTCAAGGGTATCAACCTTTGTGAGCCAGTATTTGTTTCTAAAATTTCGTAGAACTGTTTCAAAAAGACAATGCCACAATAAGTAAGAGTCTAAAATGTACAGAAACTTAGTTTCATCCTATTTTCTGCACTTAATCTGTCAGATGCATTGCGCCCGATCGTGTGAGGATTAGTATTGCGCCCGCCGGACGGTTAACAGGGTGTCCCTGAATAGCTGCAAAAGTATACTTGTTCAATACTCATAGGAAAGCTTGCATGGGCTCTTATGTCAGGGGACACAATGGAATCATTTCATATAAGTTGCTTTTCCTTGATTAAAAAAAGAGTAACAGTAGTTTTACAGCAAACCAAATCATGGGAAAAGTGTTTTAAAGTTGATGTAAACTGCTGTTTACAATGGGAATGAAAGGGTTAAAACGCTTCGCAGCAGACTAATAAAAAGCTATCCATTAAATACATTGATGTCATTTATTTTTTTATTAAATAGTAGCATTCAAATTTAAATCATATTTCTTGAAAAAAGATCAAGGTGTATGGCACAGAAGTCCTTTTTCAAAATCTTCAAAATGGCTCAAGTCGCTCCAACTGGCGGGAGAGTTGGGCCACCATATAGGGAGACTTGAACATACTCTGGAAATTGGCAAAAAGGCAATATTTTTGATGGACATGTTAAAATGTTTTATCGTTCTCATCATATATAACGAAAATAAGGTAATCGTGTCCTTTTTGGCTTGTGACTAGACGAAAAACGTTCAATTGAAATCTAATATATATTGTATGATTTTTTGGGGATAATTTATGTCCACCCCGACGTCATTTCTACCAAAATTAGAAAGTTTTTTAATTTAAAGTGGATCTGCATCTGAATGTACCTATACTCTTAAATTGACTTCCGCTTCATTTTCCAAAAATTAGCTAAAATTACATGTAATTTAAGGGCGGGAGACTTGAACCATAGCAACCGGCTTCTATATGGTTCAAGTCTCCCGCTCGGCGCTTTTTTGGGTAAAAACGCTCTGAACTGGACCACGACTCAACAAAGTTGGAAAACTTGTTATATTCTGATTAAATACTCCATTGTCAGCACTATAACAAGTGTATTGACTTTTTACCGATTAAAAAAAAATTAGCATTTTTTGAGAAAATAATTTTTCACTTTTGTTCCTAAAAAATATATTTTCCGTTTATTTTCTGAAATATACAAGTGTCCGACATGTGCGGACATACTATTTAGTTGCGGCCTAGAAAATGTCATCTTCTACCGACAAATCAACCTCTAGTCATTAGATTCAAAAGAATAAACTCAAATGGTTCAAGTCTCCCGGTCAACTCTCCCGGACTCCCCCTATTCACATTTCGGCCGCACCCGAAGTTAGCCTGGGTCTCGTTTAACACTATTCTGCACATGGACAATATATGCTCGGCCCTCTCACTCGCACTCTCACCCCCATCATTCGGTAACCGGCATTACCATGTCAGTTGCCCTTTGGTATATTGGTATAGCATTGTGGAAACAGAGTAACAGTAAAATGTAGTAGGTAATTGTTTCATACTGTTCTTCTAATCCTGCTCCTTTTATAGAGTATTCGTGCCTTTAATACAAAAAAGAATTTTGCTCTTTGAAAGGGCACTTATCGGTATATGCCTGAATTTGGCACTTTTGGCAAAGAAGTTTGCCATTCACTGACCTACACTAAAAATTACTGTAAAAAATACACGCCTTAATCCTTATCATTATAACTGTAAAAACATATCAACGTCAAACGTCAAAGCAGAAAGTCGTGTTGTTATAAAGCTTCCCAAAACCATCTGAAAAAACCGAATATCCCGCGTAAATAATAT
This sequence comes from Microchrysa polita, assembly GCA_949715475.1. NCBI lineage: Eukaryota > Metazoa > Arthropoda > Insecta > Diptera > Stratiomyidae > Microchrysa > Microchrysa polita. The sequence continues at coordinate 18,381,376 of OX454415.1, forward strand.
AATTTGAAGTATTTAAAAAAATGGTTAAAAACTGCCACGTCTGTAATATCGCTTTTGCCGATCCGATAGACATAATTGAATGTACTAAATGCGGAAACTATTTCCACTCAGCTTGCACGAGTGTCAAAACTGTGAAAAATCTTCGGCGACTTGGTGCAGAGCGGGAAATATGGAAGTGCGAAAAATGTACGACTACTATGGCGAATAACGATGAACTTATTAATGCAATAAGTGAAAAATTAAAAAGTGACTTCAAAATCGAATGTAACAAATTAAAAATAGAACTTAATATTAGTGAGGTAATGGCATCGATCAAATTTATGTCAGACCAGTTTGATGAAAATAAAAAAATTGTTCGAGATCTCTTAATAGAAATCAAATCTTAAAACGTATACATATTTAAAAAATGAACTAAACGAACTTAAAGCAAAATACGATGATGTTCAGAAATCTCTAAGGTGCAAAAATATACAAATCAACGGAATAAAGCAAACATCTAACGAAAATCTAATGTCAATCTTCAATGCTGTGGCAAAGTGTATTGGCTCCGATGTTGTTGACAGTGATGTTATCGGTATTCATCGTGTTAGCGCCCGAAAAGATCCACCGATCATAGTTGAATTCGCGAAACAGTCATCAAAACAACAATTCGTTGCAACATACAGAGCGAAGATAAAATCATTCAACGATGGCATTGGATTAGCTGCGAATAGAATCAATCAGCAACTCGACAACGGACGAGTTTTCATCGGTGACCATTTGACAACCACAACTGCTCTTTTGCTAAGAGAGACGAAAAAAGTCTCAAAAGAAAAGAGCTACAAGCATGTATGGGTACGAGACGGCAATATATTTGTCAGAAAGGAGGAAACTGCTAAATTCATCAAAATTCGAAATATTGAATCGTTAAATTCGTTGTAATTTGTTTTCCGTACACGTATATACGTACAAATCAATTTTAACTTTTTTTTTCTATGAATACAAGCGAATATTTATCTGAACTTGCTAAAGACACAAATCACTCCACTGTAGTTATAGATAACAACCGAAATGAGTATTTAACAAATTGTTTGAATAATAGTAGTAAACTCTTGAAATTATTTCATATAAATATTAGAAGTATAGCAAAGAACTTTAATGAATTTCTGATTTTTATGGAATCATTAGAAGTAGATTTTGATATAATTGTTCTTACAGAAACATGGTTGCATAGTAATACCGATTGTTTTGAGATCCAAGGATATAATAAATTTATTCAACCAAACCGCTTTAACAAATCCGATGGAGTCGTTACCTACATAAAAAATGATATCAATGCTAATACAGTTCATTTCGACATTGGTGAAGTTAACTCTATGCATATTGCACTAAAAATAGAAAATAACGTATTCCTCCTCTCAAGCATGTACAGATCGCCTAGTGATACTGACTGTAAATGTTTCACACAAAACTTAGAAATATTTTTGGAAATCAGTAGAAGCTACGAAAATCAAATCATAGTTGGAGATATTAATATTGACATCTTAGACAAAAACATTGACACGATAGGTCATGAATATCTAAACATAATGCACGAATATGGATTTACAAGATATCTCTATGGATGTACACGTAAGTGCGCTACTAGAGAGTCTTGTGTTGACCACCTATTTTTCAAATCCAAAAGTCAAAATTCGTTAACAACTGCTATATATCAGACAAACATCACTGATCACTACGCAGTATTGGGTAATATACTACTGTCTTCGCCTAAAAAACATATAATGCTTCAAGATACCACTAAAAAAATTTTAAATTTATCCAATTTCAAAGGGAAAATTGCGAACGAGTCATGGAACGCAGTATATTCAGAGCTAGATGCAGAATTATCTTTTGATATATTTTATAAAACTATATTAGACATGTATAACACTAGTCTGCAAGAAAATCTAATTCGGAAGCAAAAAAGGCTAAAACCTTGGATCACAAAGGGGCTAATAATCTCTATTAGGAACCGAGACAAAATGGCGAATAAACTTAGTAAGCAGCCATTTAATACTATTTTAAGAAATAAATTTAAAAAATTTAGAAATACACTCAATACCTTGATCCGAAAAGCAAAAGATCATTATTATAAACGTCTATTTACAAATTGTGGAAACAATCCGCGAAAATTCTGGAAAATTATCAAGGAAGCAACTGATTCAAATATTGAGAAGAAAGAATTCAATAACGATATCCTTGCTCTAGATGGGAAACTTTTAAATCATAATAATAAATGCAAAATAGCGGAGGAATTCAATAAGTTTTTTATAAAGGTTGGGCAAGATGTACTTAACAATCATATTGGCCATGGTATTAATTCTAGCATAAATGTAGTGAATGAGCCACCTTCTTTTATCACTCCTTCGTCTCTTTTTCTATACCCGGTAGTGGATATGGAAATTGAAAACGTTATCGTCTCCTTAAAAACAAACAGCTCCCCTGGAATGGATGGTATCCCCGCGATTGGACTAAAAGAGAATGCACATTATCTATCTAAACCTCTCACACATGTAATTAATCTTTGTCTTACTCAAGGTGTTTATCCTGAAAAGCTGAAACAAGCTGTAATTGGGTGAGGTTATAAAACACAACGTTCGCGTAACGTTTCGCGTTTTCCGAAACGTTTCCTATTGTGTTCTGTAAACGCATAGATCCGGATCAGACTTGGTGTTACCATCGCCATCTCTCGGAAAGTGACAAATGTGACAATTGACACATCACAGCTGACACGTTTTGCTCGAAAATTAAAATTTCCAGTTTTAAACGAGATGCAGATACATTTTATTTTGATTATAAATAGTTTAATAAATAAATGAGGGCGGAAATGCACGGTTCGACGGCAGATTGTAAATTTCTGCCAATCAATCAAGCTATGCCTCGCAAGGGGGCGCTTAGAGGATCTGTTTGTAGGGAGAAGTTTCTGATCCGTAACGGCCGGTTGATTTGAAACGTTGCGCGAAACGTTGCGCAACGTTGTGTTTTATAACCTCACCCATTGTTCCGATACATAAAAATAACGACTTTTCAGATTTGAATAATTATAGGCCAATTGCATTGCTATCAAATATTTCTAAAGTTTTCGAAAAGGTTCTCAAAACAAGACTAGTAGATTACTTAGACAAACATCACATTATATCTGATAACCAATATGGCTTCAGATGCTCTAGAAGTACAGAAGATGCTATTTACCATGTAACCAAAACAATAATTAGGAATATTGACCAAAGTAAGAAGTGTGTAGGGGTATTTTTAGATTTTCGCAAAGCGTTTGACACCGTTAATCATAGTATACTTCTGCAGAAATGTCTAGGATCGGAATTAGAGGCATTGCACTAGATATGTTCAAAAGTTACCTGCATAATAGAAAACAATGCGTCAAAATCGATAACTTTACTAGTCAATACCTTTCTAACAATATTGGAATACCCCAAGGAACAGTGCTAGGCCCAGTATTTTTCTTAATATACATAAATGATTTGCTCACACTTAATCTCTACAACTGTCACCTCCTTTCTTATGCCGATGATACCGTCGCATTGATGTGGGGAGACAATTGGAGAGAAGTTAACCAAATTGCTAATCAAAATATGCAACTGGTAAGATCCTGGTTAAATTCAAACTTAGTGAGCCTTAATGAGAAGAAAACAATAGTTATACCATTTTCTCCGACTATTGCAGGGGCACCAGCTGACCCATTGAAGATCACTTTGCATAATGGTAATTGTGTAAATGATAACTGTGACTGTCCGATGTTAACGGTAGCAAAGGAAACGCGATATTTGGGTATTATTATAGACTGCCACCTCAGATGGGATAAACATATTATTGGACTTTGCAATCGTTTAAGGAAAACAATTTATAAATTTGTTGTAGTTAGACGAATTTTAACACTGGATAGAATGAAAACAATGTTTTTGTCTTTGGTTCAATCAGTAATTGAGTACGGTTTAGTTAGCTGGGGTGGCGTTGCACCAAGTATTTTAAAACCCCTAGTACTGGTTCATAAAAAAATACTAAAGATAATATTACGGCGTCCGATTCTTTATCCAACTGCACTTCTATACAATGAGCTAAGGGTCCTAACAATTCCGACACTTTACAAATTTAACAAACTAAAGTATATTCATAACCATCCATCTGAAACTCAAGTAGAACGAATCATTGAAATTATGACGCGTAGGCGGAAACGAAATTTACTCCAAGAGCCGAGATATGCCACTTCATTGGCGGCCAATCATACATTCTACAATGCTCCAAGATTATTCAACTGTTTACCAGAAAATATTTCTAATATAACAAACAAACGAACATTTTTGAAATTCTTAAGACAATATCTTAGCAGGAACGACTGGAACGGATAACTTAAAACGGTTTAAATAAACATATTCACTATAAAATAAATAATAACGCGTAATGAATTTTATGTAAATCTATAAAAAACGTTGATGTATCTCACAGTACAAGCTTAGCTTTTAGTGAGATAGCCATGTACATGTGTATATAATTAATGAATATCCTTTTTTTTAATTCTTAATTGTTATTCAATTGTAAATTCTTTTTATGGCAATAATATAATATAATAATATAATATAATATAATAATATAAAACCTTGAGTGAAATCATTGTCTAATTATAATTTCCTCCTCAAATTCTATTTGGAGCCGAAATAGCTACCAACTGCTAACAATCATCAACTCGTCTACACAGTCTATCATTTATAGTCATTAAGTTTCTGATAATTTCGAAATGAAATACAAATTTACAAATTAGAAAACCCAACAAGCAAAGAGAAAACGTTAGCATTTCTAGTCCTGCGTCGAAGACGTCCTGCCAAGAAGAGTGTGCAAATGGATGAAACGACGACGTAAGACGACTTTGATAAATGGAAATTCGATACATTTTCAGTGACTACGCAAATGTCCAGCTCATTATCCGAAGAACGAACTGTGTCCTGTATGTGTTACTATCGCGCTGCTATCGATATAGAGCATTCTCTTAATGGTTGATGTTGGGCTGAGGGTGGTGGTGACTAGCGAGAAGGATATTTTGCTGTTTTCGAGTGTCAAATAGATGCAGGGTGGCTGAACGCCGATTTGTATAATAGTGACGAGACAACACAGATTCATACAGAACAGAAGTATTCATCGAAGAATGTCAAAAGCAAACAAAGAAGACAAAATTGTTGTTTTCCCGTCGTCTAACATCAACGCGCACAATTCTTTGAACTGACGGCTATAAGAGATCCAATTTCTTTTGCGTTTTAAAACAAAGTAGGTCGTCTAAACACAGTTCGTGTATTCACCCTGTCCGAAGCAGCTCGCGATACCATTTCGTGTACTCGCCTTAAGTTACATAAATAGCTCCCCAAGAATATCAGATAAAATTATTAATGGATGATTAATTTAAATAAAGAAAGGGGATACACACAGGCGAGATACTCCCAGTTCCTTTGGCCTTGTGTTTCTTCCTTACAGATATTATTGCTTTCAATATCAACTTGCCTAGTTTGCGCTTTTCCTTTAATTTCAATACATAAGGGAAATTACAAAGGATGCAAGCGTACCTTTGAAAACATACTACCCCCCATTTACGTACAACACATGGGGATGGGGTTGACGCAGCCAAGACATTGTTCACTAAAAGTGGAAGTATACACCCTGATTATTTTTCGAGACTTGTGTCGTCGTCGTGAGCGATTTCGATCTGAACCGAACCGTATTGTGTAGGCGCTTTAAAATCCATTTGAAATTCGATTCTTATTTGAATTCGAATTAAAATGTATAATTGATTACAATGTGTAATTAAGGGTGAGGACAAATGAATTACGAAATATTGAGGAGTAATGAGTGAGTGATGCGTTCAAGAAAATGAGGTTGTCCTCTACGTTAGGTATATGTTCACATTTATGCGCTTTTGACCATTTCTACTGCTCGGCAGAAGATTTATCAAATGACGAATAGGCTGCTATTGTTTCAGCTTTTATGTTCATTTCAAATACTTTCGTTAATAATTATTTCTGGGAAATCGTTGTACCTAGGCACTGCAGGACTCTAAACTTCCAGTATAAAAGTCCAGTAAAATTGAACATATTAATTTTTTGTTTAAACAAAAACCAATCCCCATTTTCAATAACGCCTGATTCTATGAATTCAATTCCTCCCTCAATGATGGAAAAACGACTGATTCTTTTCACTTTGTGAAAGACCTGCCAAAAATGATTAATGACCCTTAATTAATTTTTTTCACATTTTGTCGTCTGTACATAAGATAAGAGGAAAAAAATGGAATTAAAAAAATGTAAATGAACAGAATATCTTTTTTTTTGGCCTACAACGATACAATACCAAATGATAGACGTACTTGGAAATATTTAATTTAAAAAGGTGCTTATGAAATGTGCGGTTCGTGGCCTCGTGTACAAGTCGGATTAATTCCGCACAAGAAGACGTAGGAAATCCATTAAAACAGAGAGGGCGCAGGACATAGGCAGCAAAAAAGTAAAGAAAAACACACACACACACAACTTTCCTTTTCACTTCATAATTTTTTTCTTCCTCATGGTTTATTTTACTTTTTTTTTAATCCCATTCATTAATTTCATTTTTCATTGACAAATCTTGAGTGATAGATATGGGATACATCGGGCAGAGGATACTTATTTATGACGCTATGACTGATGGACAACTCGGAAGACTGAGCGATTGTATTGAGGACTTCTTGTCTGTATGTTGATCAATTTCTGCATGGTCTAAATTATGTATTATAAGAAAGCCAATTTCTTTAAGTTTGTGTAAACAAATGAAATGGCCTACAGATACGTTGGATATCGACCGAATAGTCCTACTTGGAATTCACTTTGCTTCTAATAAGATTTACTTCTTCACGCCTGACTAATTCAATTAATTTTGAGTAAAAGTGCCGCAGGCATCATTTTCCTTCGAGTCGAATTTGTGACTTTGTAACATTTCGGGAAATTTGAATTTGACTATAGCAAACAAACTTACACAGTCTCGTACGACATAAAGCACACTCGTTGAGCGAATGCAGGATTAGGTATGTGGATCCTATTAACGTATAACGGGAATAAAAGAAATTTGAAGTCTGGTGGAGTTCTATCCGAGGTAACAGAAAATAAATTATTGAGTGCATGATTATCTCGGACAATGAAATTCTCTTTTTAAGGGACACAGGATAGGATACCATGGGAAGTGGTTTATATTAATAATATTGTTCACTTAAAAAGGCTTGAAAGCAATATGTGGTTTCGGATAGTAAGAGTTTGTCAGTTTGTATGTAAACGAAACAGGGAAATATCGCTGTTTTCAGTAACAAGAACGTCAGCAAGTAGAATATTCAAAAATCGAAACAACAAAATGAACACCAGACCACCTTATAATTTCTTGTCAATACTTAAATAAACATTTGAAAACATCAATAAATATTTCCATTATAAATTAATTTTAACAATTATTAAATTTACATTGAACATTAATTTCGGGTCAAAAACATTTCACGGAAGAGAAAATCAAATTATCAAACGTACAGAAAAAGGGATTGAGCATTTTTTTTTATACCAAAGGCAGAGGGGTTGTTTTCAATTAACAGCCCAAGAAACAAAAAAAAAAATATATTCAAAAACATATACACTACATATAATAGCTAACCTACCACCCGTCTCATACTCCGAATCACCAACAACAACGGAAGAATTTTCCATAATAATAACTCGACGACTCCCTATCAGGATCTGTGTTCTCTTCGGTTCTCGATGGCTGACTGCTCGTTCGCTGACGACAACCTCAGGCCATTTTCTCCGAATCATAATTGAATTATTGTTGCGAAAAGAAAATAATCTTGAAAACCCCAAAAATCGAAGGACTTAATGGTATTGTAAAACGGGTTTTATTTACATAGGATGATTTCCATTCAAGGTTTACCGGTCCGTTGGCTGAAGAAAAAATAAAAGAAGAAAGAAAGCGAGTTAGTTCCTCTTGAGAGGATAAGTGTGTACAGTATCAAGTGCAATGTGATGATAGCGCGACCGACGGCGCGGCGCAGTGAGGTGGTGGTGTTAAAGCAAATTGAGTGGTACTAGTGTAACGGTAAGAACAAGAAGCTAGAAATGAGCGTGGAGACTTTTGTTTAATAAATTTGAGACGATTGGGAACTTCCAAGCGGAATTGAATGCAGAGGCAATTACGTCAACAAAAAGGTATCGAATTTGAATTCACGATCATCACAATTTCGACAGTATGTAATTTAATGGAATTCACGTTAAATGCCGAAGCAAGTAAAGAAATATGTCGAAATTTCAAGGCTGTTTCTCACCATGGGAAGGTTAGGATTGATGCTCAGCAAAATAAAAAAAAAAAAATTTCCACTAAATTTCCATTTTATATTCCCGAAGCAATGTTGACGACCCTTTATTATACCAGTTTTGAATCAGGATTCAGCATGATTATCATACACAGTGGCGTAACGTACGGTGTTCCGTTTGTTCGGTCGCACACGGGCCCCCAACCCACAGGGGCCCCTAACGTAGTGAAGAGGAGTGGACAATTTTGGACTGTGATTTAAAAAAATACTAGATTTCTTATTCACAGTCATACTGAAGCTCGATCTAAAACAGATGAACAAGTTAGGAGTGCTCTTAAATGAAACATTTTTTTAACTTTCGAAGCAGTTTGATATGAGAACTTCAAGGAACATCTTATTGTTTCGCTGAAGAACTACATTTTCGTTACCAGGGATGACCTTAGGGAACTTTACGCTATCAGCTCTCGAAAGGGGAATTTCTTTTTCTTTTTGTCGACACTAGCGACAATCAGCAGCACCCGCCATATAGCGGATAGTATTTGCAACACTTCTTATGAGAACGGATAGCAAAACAAGCCTAATTATTTTTAAGAATGGCGAGGACTTAAATTAAATTTTATAATTTTGAGAAAAACGTATGGCTGCATTTGACTGTACTACAAAATACAGTGACACCTCTACTGGCGGACACCTCCCATAAGCGGACACCTCCCATAACCGGACAATTTTTTGATACACACGTTTTAGGATACATTTCGGGAATAAATTTACCTCTAACAACCGGACCCTCTAATAGACGGACACCATATTTCTGTACATATGATTCGAAAAACCTCTCACAAACGGACAGAAAATTGACTTTCTCGCATACGAAAATAAAAATATTTTGGCGATTTCCCTAATTTAAGGTATTGACAGCAGTCTTTGGTTGTAATGCAATTGGTGGTTCGTGGAAGAGGAAGAATTATAGAGATATTTTTAGAAGTAATGGTCAGGTCACCGCTGCCACACTTATAAACCTCCTCCGTTTCTCACAATAACTGAACGGTCTGCAAGCGTGCGTACCTGGCAGTCGCGTTAAGAGAGTATCTTCGGACTTGCTCCCTTCTTAGGTTTCGACCTTGGGCCTTCACGGCCATAACTGCTCTCGCGATAGTTCGCTTCAAACTCTAGTCCATTACAGAGTCAGAGAAAAAGTTTTCTTGGAACAGAAGGAAGAACGAATCGATGTAGCCTGCTCTGATTGATTTGTATAAGCTAGAAGCCAAAACATTCCTATTTCTGGAAGAATAATTAATTCACAGCAAAATTACCCTCCATACTACATAGGTACAAGCGTGAAGTCATTTACAACACTGATGAGAGTAGCCCTTTCTTTCATTGAAGTTGAAAAAAATGTGCTGGTGGTAAACTATTTAAAGAAAGGCTGACAATTTTATTTTGTGTTAACATGGGCGGCGAAAAGGAGATGCTTCTGGTGATCGGTATGGCAGATCCCATCCCATCCTCAAGCTTTCAGGAAGCTTCACCTCCAAGATTTGCCAGTCAATTGGAAGTCCAATCGCAAAGTGTGGACGACGCTTTCCGAATGGATACAACAATTTGACAGTAAAATGAAAACACAAAACAGAAAGGTGCTTTTATTCCTTGATAATGCTGCGTCCTACCCGAGAGAATTAAGTTTTACAAATGTCACCAGCGTGTTTTTTGTCAGCTAATACAATAACCGTGTGTCAACCCTTAGATCAGGGGGTAATCTAGAATTTTAAGGTACACTACCGACTATTAATCCTGAGAACATCATTTCAAAAATTGACACAACAACATCAGCTTTAGATCTAGCAAAAATTATCAATGTTCTTGAAGCTTTGTTCTTTATCAAAACCTCTTGGCACAAAGTTAATGCAACCTCCATAAGAAAAAAAAAACAGATTTAAAAAGGCAGCATTCTCGCAAACAAACCAGACTCTTTTGGAATTTGACCCCAAAGACCATTCCATACCATACCATACCATTCACTACCTTATTCGGTTTTCAAAATGTGTTCGGCAGTGCAAACAATCGAAGTCTAGGCGAATTTTGGACTATCGATTTGACGGTCCATATACTGAAAATCATGAAATTAAGACTGGTTACCCAACTAACAAACTCTTGAGAGCTTGGCTCTTGGGAAGTGGAATAAGCTCTCATAAGACTCTAGTAAGGCTCTTACAACTCTTATAATGTAGATCTAGTAGCAAGTTTCAAATAAACTCTTTAAGTACATTTTTTATAAGATTATTACTCTTGGAGAGTCGTATTCTTGTTACAAGTTCATAATTTGTTGCCTTGGGCTCTCATAGAGTCTTTGTAGTGAGAGTTTAACTCTTCAGGACTTAAACTCTTATAAAAATGTTCTTACAAGAGGTTTATTCTTATGAGTCTTATAATGAGAGCTTTATAAATGCTTTAGTCTTTAACATCTTATTACAATACTTTTATAAAAACAGCTATAAGAAGAGTGTTGTGAGTGCACGATTGATTTCATAGAAGCTAAGCAATCTGTCACTATAATCACACAAGAAATTTAACGCAGCATAACCGACCCGGATTATATATAGCAACTTTTTTTCGACGAAGAAAATGGACGGAATAATATAGTCGACTCAATGAGCGTAACAAAATTCACTGGAAAAACACTAAAAATGCTATAAGAATTACCTGCCACCGAATCCTTCTCCGCTGGATATAGTAATTACCACTTTCTGTTAGTTTTGTTAAATATGGAACACACACTTATGCGACGCACAGAAATAATAAATAAACGTCAAATTTACGCTCATACTGAAACTTATGCTCCCTTATGGAGAATAGAATCCTTATTGTGAGACTTTAAGTTTCATAAGGAGAGTTTAATTTTATTGAATAGAGCTTAATTCTCTTAGTGAGACTTTAGTTATTATAAAAAGAGCCATCCTCTTGAAATAAGAGATTTGGACTAATATGAAGAATTTAGTTATAGTAAAAAGAGCCGCCCTCCTGTTATCAGAGTTCTGGCTTTGTATGAAGATTTAATGGATAGATGCCATCTTTTTTTCAGACAAAATTGCATTAGGGGAAAATTAAATTTGAATTTATGTGTGATTATGTGTCATTGCATATACCAAATTGAAAGGATTGTCATTTTTTAAACTGACGAATGTTATTCAATTAAGTTTCATACAAGATATCATCGTTAGATAATAATTACATTTCCAGAAAATCTTATAAAAAAAATTAAAAATTGATTATTTTCAGAGGGCTTTGTCATTTTTCGAAGCAAAATAGTTATATTCAACAATAAAATTTTGATCACATAAAAATGTTGACTCATATTTGTGGGAAAATCATCGTTTGACAAGTTAATATATCCCTCATTCAAAAATGTTGTCTAAGTTGTTGTCGAAATAATAACACACGAAAACAGAAGTTCTCGTAAGGTCGTATATTTACATTTGACAAACAAAGACAGCGTATGTTTCAACATCACATTCACTCTTTCTAGCTTCACTAATAATGAGAGCTTGTAACCCTTTATGAGACTCTTACAAGAGTAGACTCTTACTCTGATAAGAAGCCTTAAAATCTTCTTATAAGACATGTGTAATTCTTATAAACAGAGTTGAAGTTTAGCTATAAGATCAATTTAACTCTTGTAAAGTGGTTCATTTAATACTTATAAGACTCTTATAAGATTCTTATAGTACTCTTCAAGAGTTAAATTTCAAGAGTTGATGTCTTGATGTTGGCTCTTATAAGAGTCTTGTAGACTGTTATAAGAGCAAAATTGTTAGTTGGGTATGAAGGTTCAATAGACATTGTGGACGTAAGCGGTGGCGACGATGGTGACGATAGGAGACTCAAGAAACAAATCCAATTAAATCTTTTGCAGAAGCCTTGAGCAAATTGCCCGTTTGCAGGCTTTCTTTTTTTTTACTTGTAAAATGAATATAAAAACCCGTTTAATATGAAGTACATAGTATTATTTTAATGCTTTTTATATTATAATGAAGCTTCTATACGTTTATATATTGAATTTTGTACGATACCTCTTACAAGCGGACACCTCCCATAACCGGACAAAAAGACTGACACCATGAGTGTCCGGCTATAAGAGGTTTCACTGTATTCGTTTTTTTTCACAAAAGTATAGTATTGAGTTAAATGCAAATATTAATTTAATTTTTGTTTTTGTCATCTGTGGCGTGGAGCCTTGCCCTGTCTGCTCCTATTCTCCCTAAATATTGATACACTACATTTCTAAGTAATTATTTCAAAATAAATTAACCATTTCCCGGACAGAACGTCTATAGACGTCCAATTTTGAGCATTTGACATACAAATCATGTCAAATTTTGGCGTTGTGTCCGGCAATGAGTTAAAATTAAGATAATTTCAGAAAATGTGTTTGTAATCTGAATAAAATGAACTGAAGAAATTACTTCACCCATTATCAGCTCTGATACTAAAGGTAAAATCTAATTAACAGAAAAAAATTAACCGGTTTCATAACGCGATTTAAAACAAAATCCCTGACTAAATCTATAAGAAAGCTTGGTCGTGAGGTTTTACTATATACTGTCGATAGTGTAAATCCTCGCATGTTAGTTGGTGTAACCAAAAGAGACCATAATACCTACATCCGAGGTAGCTTGTCTATAGAACAACCAATCACCAAAAAGCTCGAGTACCGACAAATGGATTGGTATTGCCATGTTGAAAGGCTTCCGCCTGATAACCCCACAAAGAAAGCGATATCAATGGAAACATGGATATGTAAAATGAAAAAGCAACAACAACGCATTGGTCTCGGTGATGACACAATCCTAGATAGAGCTGCCGGTAGAAATATACTGAGGCGTTACCGCCAGAACAGGCGATGCCTACATTGCCTACATAGCAGGTCGAGCGACGCGACGCCATGGAGCGGAGTCCCTTTAAATATAGTCCTGGAGTTACTTGTAACTTCAATATTTTTCCAAATATAAAACAGCGTGTACTAATCACCAAAAATAGTGGTTTCAACAATTTTGTTTAATTATAAATTACACTTTGTGGGGGCCCCCATTTCGATCTCGCACACAAGATATTTTAGAAACGTTACGCCACTGATCATACAATTTGGTTTTCCACAAATTACAATTTTCCACTCTCAGTTAAATGTTAGATGCATTAGAAACCTTTCAAATTCGATTGCTTTCTGCGAATTATTCGTTTCTGTAATATTTTTTTTGTGATTCGACATTGTCGCATTCTTGAATACCTTTATAGCTGAGCCCCGTAGGTGGTCAGATTCTTGAACATTTCACATTTAGCCAAGAATTTTAGAAGGCATCGAAAGGTTCTTACATACGAGTACTTAGTTTCGAATTTGATTTCAATAATGTTGCTTGAGAGCGCAGTCTATATTGCTTCCGCTAAAAAAAATACTGATCAGAGACGTAAGTAGCAGAGGTCTTGACCACCTCCCGAAATGTTTTCATTAGGAATTAAATTTCAGTGTTATTAACATGAAAATGTAGTAATGCATATTCATTTTATTTGGATGGACTTTTTTATTAGACTCTGTGCGGGGGCGGCCTTCCCTTTTGCAAGTCCTCAGGCGAAAGATTTCTGCCAGGACCTTTATATAATTTTGACTTAATCTGAAACATGGTCGTCTGGTATGCGGGTAGTCGAGACTTAAGTATCCATTGTATGACAGTCTTGTTCTGTAGGGGCTCAATTTATCATCTTGATCGAAGAAATAAACAGCGCCCGTTAGGCTGGGGGCAAGGTGGGCGCCAAATTTTAGGGGCAGGTTTTTTGGCTAAAACACGAATAAACGAGACCTAGGCTAATTTCGGGCGCCGCCAACATTTTGATACATTTGAATGAAACTGAAGCTTGCGTTGAGGGCTAAACTATAGGAACACACTTGGATGAATTTTGGTTAAGATTCAAAAAGAAAAAAAAATTTTCTTACAAGAAGCTAATATTTGGGGGTTGGTTTTTGTGACTTAATTTGGATTTGTTTTGAGGCTTTGCTATGAGCACATTTGGATGAAGTTTGGTTAAGGTCGGATTAAAAAGAAAAAAGTTTTTCTTAGAAGAACTAATTTTTCAGGGATAGTTTGTATGGTAGCCGTATAACGTAATGTTCCGATTCCATCTGTTCCTAGATATGCTTCGAGGCTTTACTTGGATGAACTTTGATTGTGATTGGTTCATTAGAAGAACCTCATTTTCAGGAGTTGGTTTGTATGACAGCCCTATGACGTAGTGTTCCGATTTCATCCGTTCCTAGATATGTTTTGAGGCTTTACTAGGAACACACTTGAGTGAAGTTTGTTTAAGATTGGTACATAAAGAAAAAAGGTTTTCTTAGAAGAACCTAATTGTCAGGGGTTGGTTTCTATGGCAGCCCCATGACGCCACGGTCCGATTCCATTCGTTCCGACATATTGATTCGTTAACTTAATTAAGTAGTCGACTCAAACTCAGAATTCTGGTCACAGGAATGTTAAAGAAAGTTATAGATTGGACGAACTATCCTCTTCAATACTTTCTAGTCATTAGGGGTCACTAGTCCAAATAAGGTACATACAACAAGCAGGAAAATCCCATTCTTTTTAGCTCGGGGAAAATGCTTACTTCCACAAATAAGTTTCTTTTTCAGAAATGCGAAAAAATTAGATTAGATTTTTATCTAAAAAAAAATTTACTGTCAAATTTTGCTTTTCTGAAATACAAAATATTTGTGGTATTGGCCAAGCTAACATTTTTCTTGGACAAATATGAGCCTATGCTAGGCCAACAAACCGCGTAAAAAAAATAAATAGAAATGAAACATTTCTATAACCTCATACATCTAAAAATTGTGTGTAAATTTAATTTTATCAAGTTGTGTAGTCTTATGTTACAGTATTTCTATTGGTTAGACCCCAACAGTTTGTTTCGCTCAGTGTCACCACGAAGGCAACACTGGTCCTGGATAGAAAGTACACCAAATATGTCCTTCCTTACTATAAAAATGTCAGATACAACCCTCAGATCACCAAGAGCGCAATGCGAGCCACGGGTGAAGAATGGTCAGGATACACGAAGTGAAAAGCTCGAAGGTCACACGTATTTATGTCTTCTTCTTCCTTGCCTCGTTCTTTATACCGCTCCATGGCTTCGCGTTGCTCGACCCGCGGTGTAGGCACATCGCCCGTTTTGTCGATAATATCTCAGCATATTTCTACAGGCAGCTCTATCTTGGATCGTGTCATCGCCGAGACCAATACGTTGTTGTTGCTTTTTCATTTGACACATCCGTATTTATGTATTAAGGAGAAACTCATTGAAGAATGGTATGTTGATTTCGTCCTCCAATTAAAAATTGGTACCTCTTCTTTTCATCATAATTCTGGATTTGCTTGCATTATCCCTAATTCTTGTCAAAGGGAA
Source organism: Microchrysa polita (assembly GCA_949715475.1). Taxonomy (NCBI): domain Eukaryota; kingdom Metazoa; phylum Arthropoda; class Insecta; order Diptera; family Stratiomyidae; genus Microchrysa; species Microchrysa polita. Next base: position 18,397,166 of record OX454415.1, read on the forward strand.
GGGCTACCTGATGTTGAAATGGCTTGAGCTGCTATACATTCTCATAAGGGTTACGTTTATGTTTCTGATATTTTCTGCTACATGTGCAGAAACAGAAAGTATCGCTGGTGGCGATAAAAAGACAGAAAATTCTTTTTTCGAGAGCCGATGATATCGTAATGTTGCAAAGATCGATCCAAGGTCGGATTCCTCAAATTACACTGCTAGCAGTTGACCGAACCGAACAAATGACAAAATGGAAATCCCCATCGTCTCTGTCCCTGCCAGGTGTATGTTGTCCACAACTTTGATCTTTTGTGCGCGGTTTCGCAAGCCACAATCTGTGTGGTTGCGGCCTAATATTTTTGTTCATTCTGTTTAGTCATAGGAGATAACGTCCCCTAAGTAAATATTGAACCTCCGGAGAAACCATAAGACATTAGAAATAAGTTGTGTATAAACACTCAGCTCATAAAAGCGATAAAAAAAAATCTTCTATGAGAAATTTCTTGCCCAAATGCACCATTTTCAACACAATTGTTTTTCAAAAAATGTATCCACATTTAGCAGCAATTCAATTGCAAATCGGTTGGCAGTTGGCTAGGTTCCCCTTTTTAAACTAGCTCTAACCTTATTATTATTATTCTCGATAACAACTCGCGAAATGCTGCTATTGTGAAAATAAACATCCCAAGTTAAAAAACCACTAAAGAAACTTGTCCACAAAGAGACCCGGCTAATTTATGTTTATCGGCTCCACCATTTTTTGGCACAGCATTTTCGACAGTTTTCTAAAATTTGTTGAGTGTTTTTGTGGAAAACAAATGTTCGCATTTACTTTCAATCTTTTACGTGATTCTAAATCCCGCCAGCTTTCCGTATGACATCTATATTTTTTGCCGGTGGAGAATAATATGTGGCTCGGGAAATTCAATACTTAGCTCTAAATCAAACTCTCTAGAAGGCCTTGCTGAACTGAGGTGAATTGGGTTTAAGATTAAGAGCATGAATGATGGCGGAATAGATTTGTACTACATACTATCTGGGCTTTCTCAGGGGAAGAAATTCTATTATCTGAACTATTATAGTGTTGGTTCGGATCCCACTGTGACTATGCATTTTTATGTTGATATGCGATTCTACGGCAGCCATCGTGGAACCGATCTGTAACAACGACCAGGAGCTGCCAAAATCACTCGATTCAAGTATGTATAAAAAGTCTCTCAAACCGCTTCTACAACAACAACGACACAACATGTGGTATCTACTATCAATCTGCCTGGTACTTACTTAAGGGCGGCAATTTATCCTCTCGCCCGTGCGGCATAAGTGCTAGAGCGGGTGCTAGAAATAAACAAATATTCCGACCAGGGACGTAGCCAGGGGAGGGGTCCATGGGGTCCGGACCCCTCCCGAAATGTTTTCAATGTGCTTTTAAATTTCAGTGATGATAATAACATAAAAACTGTTATAATGAACGTGTCAAAACGTTGGGTTAGCTGGAAATACGTTTTCTAAGCGATATTGGCTATGAATCGCGTTAGAAGCGATAGCTGCAAAGAAGTCAACGTGTGTTAGAAATTAGGAATGAGTTTATTTGAGTCACCTCGCAGTTAACATTAGATTTTTTTGTCCTAATTGGCTCTATCAATAAATGACCCTGTTTTGGAAAGTAACCTTTTCTCTCAGTTCTCTCACAGTTAATTTATTTTAGATATGCTAAAGTTGTTCCTTTGTCAGTGATAAATTTTGTTAAATTTCTACAATACCCGGAGGACAAAACCGAGAAAACCTACATTGAATCCGATTTTGCTGAAAGTATTGGTTTTCAAGAACAGCTTCATGTTTTATCACTCAAGGTGTTTGATCGACCGCTGTTCTTTCTAACCAACTGAAATGAAAACGTTATGTACGTTAATTTTTCGCTGATATAATATTCCTCCAATTTGTTTAGTTCTCAAGTCTTCAAGTTTTTCCCCTCTGATTAATTTAAAAAAGACCAAGACCAACATTCTAAAAAATACATAAATTCATTTGACATCTTTAATGACATCAGCCGAGATGATTTTTCTCCGATTTGCTTAAAGAAATTTTCTTTGCTTATTTAACCAATCACTCTTTTCTCAACACTGGAGTTTAAGCTATGTCTTGCCTCGTACCCACACTTAAAAATGACGACAAAGCTGAGACTGAAAATTTTCTACGAACTAGTCAATCCTTCAATTATTTGACCTGGAGGATGACCAGGGTTACATCCTTTACACCTCTAGTTCGACCACTAATAATTTTGGTTTTTCAGAGGTAAATCTACTACTACAAATCTTATATTAAAATTACACCTTAAAGTCTCTCAAAAATTGGTCCCACTTTACCAAACCGATTCATAAATTTAAATCTAACCTTTTACTATAGTTAAACTAAAAAACTTTCACTTCGTTGGCCCATCATTAACAGAATAACCAGACAATACCGTTCCGTGATTGTAATAACCATAACTTTAACTAATTCAAATCAATTTCCACCAACATCAGGCATTCCTCAGGGATCAGATACGTTGATCCACTTTTGTTTTCAATTTTTTTAGATATTCAGAAACTACCTAAATCCCCTATGTAATTGAAGCGGATGAAATCAATCGGTATACATCGAATAAAAAGGCATGAATGGCAACAATTTTTTTAGTCATGTATTTTTTCTGTATCATCAAAAACACAACAAAACAGTTCTTCACTAGCAACACAAAAAAAAATTATTTAAAATTAAATTTTTGAGATCGAAATTTGGACCCCTCCCGAAACAAATTCCTGGCTACGTCCCTGATTCCGACGGATTTGTGCATTATCGCATTAATTGCTGGGAATCACATAACATAACTGTTGATTTTTTTGTTAACAATGAAAATACTTTTTGGCAGTATTTTGACGGAGTTATTTCACTATCCACTAGTGGGATTTAAAAATGGCGGTATTTTAAGGCGGCGGGATTTAGTGGTGGCGGTATTTTGAGGTGGCGAGCTTTTGTTATGACGGTATTTTGTAATGGCGGGATTTTATAATGTCGGGATTTAGTAATGTCGGGATAATGTAAAGCGTGATTTCTTTTATAAAAAGTGGAATTATGAACGGGCGGGATTATTGCAGGCACCACTTCGCTAAACATCTGTGTTCGTCGACAGTAACCAGTAACTACACAGTTTCAGAAAATTTTTTCGTCCATTTTAATGAAAATTATTTGTGTGAGCATAAGCGCTATTGCGTGTTTCTGGTGCCACAGCCAGGGCCAGTCTTAGCATTCTGGTGGCCCTGGGCCAATTCGATGATAGTGACCCCTAACAATACCCAAACAAAATTGTAGCTTCATTTTTTTTCCATTTATGATTGTCAATATTTTTTGTTGTTTTATTCAGTGTTGATGTAGCACGACACACTACGAAAACATTCAGGCCAACAAGGTCAGACTAGTTGGCCCGAATGTTTTTTGCACACGTTAAGGCGGCCCCAGACCGACCGGAGTGTGGCACACACCGCACAAAAGACCGGTTCCATGAATGATACCTTGGAGTTGCCCAGCCACACTGCTGCACTGCCGCTGCACGATTTTTCGTATCAATCTTTTGTGTGGTGTTTGCCACACTCCGGTCGGTCTGGGGCCGTCTTTAGATCAGTGATTCACAATCTTTTTGATGATACGTATGATCACGGAAGCCTTAGCACTGACAATGTTTTTCAAAATAGACATTTGATAGTTAATCACCGTTATATAAATATACATATTTCAGTGAGGTGAAGCAGCAAGCACGAGAGCTGGAAATGACAAATGAAAATTATCGACTTAGTTATAAAATTTTTTCAAAGATATATCAAACAGCAGGGTTCTTAAACATTTTCACTGGCACGTTTTATTTTGTCAAAATGTTTGACGAGGCCCAAATAGCAATGCCTTAAAATTCTGCGACTGGTGAGTGTTGAATATGTTTCATAAGACCCGTTTTACTTTTAATGCAAAAATTGGGAGCTGCTGCCACTGTCAGTTAGCTGTTTCTAAGAAATACGTATTTATTTACCCTGTAAATTTTTTTAATCTTTTCTCATTATCATTAGTTCAATCACAGGCAAATTTTGATTATTTTGTCGAGCTTTCGTTGACAGAAAAATTTAGTTTTCGGATTATTTACACTTTTCTTATCTGCTTTATGTCTTTTGCACATTTCCTTTTTTACATTTCAGAGTTGAAAGTCGTCAAAAAATCGGTCGAGTCGCTGTATCACTGCTTCCTCCTCGTCACACATTCGAAATACCATCCATCTGACGGATGGTATTTCAAGTGTTTGGCGAGGGAAAAGCAGAGATACAGCGACTCGACCGATTTTTTTATTACTTTCAACTCCTGTTCTGTGGTTTTTATATATTTTTGGGTGTGCTTGTTATCGGAAGAATCAGAGTGCTTATAGTAGGCAGCCTATGTGTTAGATCGTGACAAGCTTTTTATTGACTTGTTGTGAAGGCCCCTAAACCGTGAATTAAGCACTTACCGAGTGGGGCCTCCGAAAAGTAAAGGATGCATGGCGTGGTGGCCCTGGGCCACCGCTCAGTTCGTCCACCCCTAGAGCCGGTCCTGGCACCAGCACAGTTCATGCTTCCCTGGTATCAGGAATGCGGTTCTTCAGCGCAACAGGAAAATGTACCCAAAGTTCTCATTTAAAACTGATTTAAAAACAATAAGAAACATGTTTCACTCAAGAGCACTCCTAACTTGTTCAACAGCTTTAAAGATATTTAGCTTTATTCCATCCACTCCGCTTCGCTACGCTAGGGGGCTCCTGGTGGTTGGGGCTCGTGTTCGACCGAACACATAGCAGACCGTACGTTACGCGACTGGAGTAAGGGTTCACAGTAACGGTAAAATGTAAATGGTAAAATTCTATTGATTGTCCTTTGCTTACACAAATTGCAACTGTCGACCTTATCATAGTTTTGTCCATTCAGCGCGGGAAACCATATAATACTTGTATGTCGCGGATTTCAAAGTTTAGATTTCTCACCAGTAGCGGATTTACCAGTAGGCTGGGTAGGCTTGAGCCTAGGGCGGCAAATTTCAGGGGGCGGCAAAATATGATTTATGTTGTTCACACTGCCGTAGAGGACTTTAGGATGTGGCACTTATCATCGGTTTTGAAATAGGCGAGGCGTATTTTCACCCTCAGTTAGATATCAACATGAAAAGGCATTTGTCGCCAGTGTCTAAGAGCGTCAAACACTGAGGGTAAATATTGAAGACCATTTAAGCTCAAATTCGAAACCAAGATCCTTTCTGTTCTTTTTCATGAATTGCTATGCTCAACCTTTGAACAACATTTGCTGCTTCGGCTTTTTGTCAGTTCAACATATTAAAGGCGCCACAAACCTGACGACTTCTCGGCCGATCGATTGCCCACAATCGATCTGCCGCCCGTACAGCACATACATTAGGCAATTTATCAGGCAATCTAAAATAAGACAGTCTCACGGTCCACAAGATACAACACAAAATAGCGAAAATTATACCATTTTTGGCGATGGAAGATGGACATCCAAAAAATTAATTAACTCATCTTGTAATTAAGACGTTCAAGTTTCAGAGGAGTTTTAAACATGAAAAGCGCATCGGCATCAATTCCGCTGAATGTCTTAGGGAAAAAGAATACACTTTTTTAGATTAATTTTTAAATTTATCTTAAATTGATATATTTGTATCTTGGATGCGACTTTCATATTTGAAGCATTATCAGCACTGTAGTTGCCAACTAGCTATGCCTAGAGAATACAGACTGAATGGTCAATTTATTGATGATTTAGCCTGGATACTACAATATTTCAAAACGGAAAACTGAAAATGAACTCAAATTTTGGAGTTCTGCCATTCCTATTGATGGTGGTTTTGCTCAACCAAATTTCACTATCGATTTTGCCAATTGTCCACAACCAACGCAGGACACACAATCGCCACATAATATAGAGACAAATCAAGTTTCTTTTCAATTTTTTATTATAAGATATTCCTTTTCACCAGTCGCTTCAAATTTGTTCCAGTTCATATTCCCTTGTGCAGTCTTCTGAGCCTTGCGCTCCCCGAGAAAATTTTGACCAAAAACCAAAAATATGTGTTTTTTTTTGTCGTTAGTTCGGCCATCACCATGGCTCAGTGATACCTCGAGAAACATAGTTGCCATTACTGGAGCGACCACAATCCGCAAGTGCTCTAACAAGGATAATTATGTCCTAAAATGACAAGCTCACTGATGACGTTCATATAAGAAGCGCGAGCTTAGGCATCATAATTTAAATCGGGAATATCAAGTGATTTTAGATTTTTTTTCGGCTCAAATATTCTTAGCGGTGTTCATCAAATAGATTTGGTTAGAGCTTTTCTTATTAATCAAAGAATTTAAAATGTTTGGCCGTTGTATTGCAACAACGGATTTCCTCCGGGGGATTTTGAAATAAATTTGATTCAAAATGGTGGCCTATAAGCAAACCATAATTTCATAAACGGCATCAATATTTAAGCCTTAGGGAAGTTAAGGATTCACCACTTTGAACCGATTCTCCAAGCAGAAAATTTATTGCATAAGCTTTACGCTCTGCATTATTTTTTTTTTATTTATACTCTGTGATGAATATTAAAGAATGCTCAGGACCCACGAAGCGGAAAGCTCGAAGATCATACGTATTTAAGTATAAAGTGTGCATTGAAAATAATTGGTAAATAAAGCGTATTTTTTTCCCGACAATAAGTAGGGTTTCAGTAAAGGCGGCAATATGTTAAAAGCCTACTGGCGGCAAATGGGTAAATCCGCCACTGTTTCTCAACTTATCTTGTATGTATAAAGAAAACAATTTTGTGTCTCACTCTCTCAGCGCTTAACGTTATATTTGCTCCATTTTTTTCTGAAAATGAACGACTTATGCGAGCTTAATAAACCAAAATCGAATCGTTTTAGGACTATACAAAGAAAACTCAAGGTTCATAAATATAGAAACAATAGGATTGTAAACAGTTGCCATCTTGACTCTTATTCTGAACTTATCTTTAGTTATTTGATTACATTTTGAGTTTACCCCAACAGAAAGGTTGAATGAATCCTTACCATCTCAAACTCATTCCGAACATAAAACCCACAATAAGAGTAGTTCCTGGACATACCTACCAAGTAAATATCCTTCACTATGCATATATGATGTCCTTATAGTGTAGTAATTTCATTGCTCTTTGCAATTACGTCAGGCATATCATGTACGCACCCAATTCACTGAATCCTTCAGCAAACACGAATAATATCCTTTTGGGGACAATTAAGCGTTTTACGCCTTCAAACAAAGGACTGGAAATACAATGTCTTGGTCTTTTGATTACTCTCTCGTACCATACCGGATCCGGACGTTATATAACATAAACTTGAGAATGAGATTTTGCGTAAAGGCAATTATATTGTGTAAGTGCATCACTAAGTGGTTTACCCCAAGTCCACAATAATATGACAATTGGTAAATTTAGTTAGGTGCATTTGACGATGTTCGTGGCTTGAGTTTGATAGTAGGAGATGACAATGAGCTAATTAAATTGATATTTATGACGTCTATGACGGAATTAAGTTTTAGTAATACGAAAGTTTTATTGATATGGAGTCAGATAATATGATCCAATTCACAGACTCGTTAATCTATGGAAACTTTTTCTGAATAATGGTCTTATGGTGGCGAAACACAACTAAAGAAGATGTATGTATATTTTGATAGTTCGTCGACCATTGCTCATTAGGTTGTGCCGTTTTTCTTACATCTAGAGATTGAATTTTTAACAGTCATGAGTCAATCTAATAATATTTAGTTGTCTCAGTATCATTGGACTGTTTCCTACTTCAACCCTCCTAAGGCTGCAATAAGTTCAGCTTTAGTCCTCAAACGACTTTCCTTTTTTTATTATAACACCCTCACTGCTTTTTGAACCGCACATATCCTCAATTATAAAACGTCAACGGTAAAGGTCTACAAACGTTTCTTTTTCTATTATAACACAAAAATTGAATGCAAATGCACGTCACAAGTTCTGTGTTTGTTTAAAATTTAAAATGCATTGCATTTCTCGTTCTCATTTCATTTCATAATGCCATTGCCCGCCATCCTGACAAGTGGAGGCTTTGCAAAATGCCAAGAGCTTCACAGTACGCTTTCCCGGTAAATAAATGCGGCAGCAAATTTTCTGTTTGTTTTGATTTTTCCACGCTCTTAGACTAGGTTTATTTTTTTATTTTCAAAGAAGAAGTCATAAATGGGGGTGAACAACATTGCAAGCAAATTTTTGTGTGACAGCCAATTTTTAAAATTTGTACAGGCTATCTTGCTGGCAGAACGCATATAGATCATGCAGTGTAACTTTCAGGTGCCTTCAGATGTGGACCCTACATTTTCAGGGAAGGTGCAACCAGTAAACCTATCCCTTGTGTCTAAAGTAAAGATTGTATTTGCAATAAAAACCTTCAGTTTGGAGTTTGGATTAACTTCGAAGTGAAATATTTTTTTTTACTCTCCGACCTCAAATATATAGGTAAAATATATAAGGAAAAACTCCTTAAAAAAATAAAGTGTCTTTGTGCATATTCAGTCGACTGTTCGTATATTAGTCCTTTCCTGTATCAACGAAACAACATGGAAATCAGACGAGAGCAGCATAGGCAAACGAGGGCGACAAATCTCAAGGGTGGCTACGAACCACGCTTTCCCATACATACTTATTCCGCTATATCACTCTCGCTGGTGCGGATTTCAAATCGACTGTGTTTTTGAAAGTGATGATGTTTGTTGAGTGTTTGTTTGTGACTACACTTTTGGCAAGCTAAGCAGTATCATATCACCGCCAGGGAATTCTAAAGTGTCTGTGACACAGAATACATTACAGGAAATGTTAACCTGTCGTTTCCCAGCCGTCGTGTCGAGTCGTACCACTTTGGTACGAAAGCATCAAGGGTGTTGGCAATTCCTCAACAAACCATTCATACAGACACCTGAGTCGCTAAGATTACGTAATTATTTTTTTATGTTCATTTGAAATGGTCGGGAAAAAAAGGACTGTAAGAAGATGAAGTGCAGGTGAAGTCATCAAACATCTTGAGTAGGCCTTTTAATCATTTGTGTGAGAATAATATGAATGGACTGTGGGTGTTTGTTTGTTTGCTTTTGAAAAAGAGAAATGAAATGTGAAAGGATTTTAAAAGGATTGCTGGACTAACGCCAGTGTACGGTTGAAGTGTTTTCCATTTTTTTATTGCAAAGATTTTTAAGCGAATAACATTTTAAATATTCGAATTATTATGATAACCTCGAATAAATTCCACTACGTGGAATATTTTTGTTGTTTATTCTAATATCACCCTTGATAGTACGCTTCACTGCATTCGCTATCAAAATTCCGCTCTAACACAATTGTCATCCAAACACTTGACAATCTCCCTAAATTCCATAAATGTATTGACTGACTGTCTGAGCTCCCCATAACATTAGAGAAGAGCAAAACTAACAAAAACAACCCCCTCATTACACATTCGTCTAATCAATTCGGAAATGATTTTGTAAATTTGATTCTAATCAATTTGAAATCGCATTCGAGAGGTTTCTAGTTGTTTGTGTCCGTCCAGTGTATGCAACATTTGCAACAACATTTATCGACTTCTGCATTCGAGTTCATTAGCTGAAAACTGGAGGGAAATTTCCATATGAGAATAATGCTGCAACCCCCATATTCACGCCATATACCTACGAGTAACAATCTCCTACGATGTTGTTGTGTATGTTGTCGAGTGCATTAATTGAATCGTAACATGGAGAGCCATTGCTGTGATTGCAAGAATATGAAGTGATACTTCGCCTGACTGAATCCGATATGAACTGCATCCAAATGCACCCACTATAGCCTTGTAGATAAAATAAACCTTATGGAGTTTCACAATAACATCAAGGAGATTGCTATGCGCTGCTTTGGCATCTATTACTGATATATGAAGGACTTTGGTGACCGCGTGGACATGATGGAATGGTCAGCCTATTACATAGGAATATGTGCGGCTTTCATTACCAACTTTTCTCGCTTATTAATTAAATTGCATTAGATGATGGTTGAGTAAACGGCAACAGAAAATGATGGACACAATACTGAAGTTAATGCAATTATTGTGCCTGTGAAAATTGTACAGGAGTAATAAATAAAAAAGGAATCGGAAGGAAATTAAATAATTTGTAAATTAATGGCTAAAAATGCAAAAAGGATTCCTCCTAAAGCCGATCGAACCAGACATAATGGCAGTATGTCGTCATCATACCGAATCGCATGCAATCTAAATATTTTCCTATCTGTACGTGGCCCTCGTACTTCTGTGTTGAGAATAGGAACTCTCAAAAGTAATTAAAAAATTTTTATTATTACAATTTAGGTATTTAACTCATTGCCGGACACAACGCCAAAATTTGACACGATTTGTATGGTCAAATGCTCAAAATTGGACGTCTATAGACGTTGTGTCCGGGAAAGTGTTAAATTTAATTTTTCAAATTTCTAATCATAAATAATACGCTTACAGTTTTGTTGCTTTAAAAAATTTATTGATAAAGATTTTTCGTTGTAAAAATTACATTTCAGAGAAGCATGTTCATTTTATCCATCTACCCCCTACATGTCACTCGATGACAACCGAAATGACTTTGTCAATGGGTCTCGACAAGAGGATTGCATTATGCAATTCCACAAAGTTGTGCTCAAAAGATGCAGTGCATCATTGTGTGAATGTCCTGTTCAGCGTTGTTGCCCGAGCCCTTATTGAGTAAACATAAACCGTAAACTTGGATATTTTGTGATAACGGGCTTTTGTTCACTATATAAAGTCCATAGACGTCGAGGTGGTGATATCACTCTCGGTGTGTTATTTGCGATTGGATGTTGGTGCATACTTTCAGAGGAAAGTTTCTAACTATGGACACTTTTCTAACATGATGATGATGTGTGCCAGCATGATGCCAATATATGGCAAACTACAACTATGTATATATGAACGAGACTGAGGCTAATTTCTGGCACGGCCGATATTTAAATATCCTTCACGTTTGAATAAAACTTATGCTCTTTTTGGCTAATAAATGTGTACCTATGACCTAGTGTTTCGATTTGATCCGTTCCTATATAGTCCTGCACTGGTCATGGTTGCTAAGGCATTTTTTTTTGAGTGAAAATATCATCATCGATGGAATTGTGTGTTTTTCTCACAGTTGTCGTGTTTTTTTCTGGAAGTCATCGAAAATTACAACTTTGTGCCGCTAAATTGAAAATTACAAATCGCCTATTTAATAAATGAAAAATTTTACTAAGTTTCTGAATTTGCATAAAGTTTAATTTGGCTTATTTGCAGCTTCAAATGTTAATGTTTCAAAGTGTAATAACTAGGGCTCGGATTTTTATTTACATTTACATATTTTTTCTTTAGACTGATAATCGATTTCTGGGGTGTTTTCTTTGCGTTTCAGAACATTTGAAAGCAAATGGCATGTATTTGTTTTTACATATTTGTAAATATTCAAGTGATATTACATATTTTTAAATATTTCACTCTTTTTTACATATTTTCTTCCATATTTAGAAAATTTGTACATAAGTACGAACAAATGATTAAAAAAAATATTGAATTGAATTGAATACAACAGTTTCATTAGAATTAGGTATAAGTTTTCCAATTTTTGAAAGTAGACGCATTATTAAATAGGTACTTATATATCCATGGGACAGCTTATTACTCAATTATATGAGAGATTTACAAGCCGAAATGTTTTTTTTAGAATACGTGCACAAGTGGATTTTTACATATACAACTACTCGTATTCTAACCAGAACACAACACTATGCAATTCAGAAAGAAGGTCGTAAATTATCCAAATATGAACACTTTTATTGTTTTTTTGCCTCTGCAAAAATTGTTGCATAGCACAATAAACTGAAGTGATAATTTTCCAATTGGATGAAAATAAATGCACTGGGCTAACTTGGGATATTTCTTACCAAAACAATTTTTATGGACAATATTTCAATTTGCTAGAAAAATAATTTGGCTGAGAAATAAAACAATAAAAGAATCAAAATGCAAAAGGTAAAGGACTATGCTGCATTAAGGGATACTCGGTAGTACATTTGCATTCAATATTTGGGTTAGCTAGTTAGAGGGGTAATATTGCTGAAATTATATAAAGTCGAATACATAAATGGATATTGTCTATAAAAAGGTCCTTGATGGAAATTTTTTCACTTATTTCGTGTTCAGTATTCGGTTTTAACATTTTTTCAAAATGCCAAAAGTCAAGTCTACATCTAGTTCTCTTGTCCTGAAATACATACGGGAAATCCCTGACGAGGATTTTCGTGGAGACGGAAGTGTTTTATTTTGTGACAGTTGCGGAAAAGCTGTGGCAACCATCTAAAGGTCTCAAGTTGTACAGCATATTTCTACTGCTTTACATAAACAAAACAAAGAGAAAAGAAGGACCTCGAAACAAACGTTTATTTCTCCTTCGGAAGCCAGCAGCAAGTCAGCGTTTAAAATGGATTTATGTCGCGCTTTTGCCAAGGCCGATATCCCATTTTATGAACTCAACAATCCCCACTTTAAGGAGTTCTTGGAGAAGTATAGTGGGCAAAGAGTTCCCGAGGAAAGCACCATAAGAAAGACCTATTTATGCGACGTCTACGCGGAAGCACTTCATAGAATTCGCGATATAATTGGTGATGGGCCCATATCTCAATAGACGAAACTACGGCTGTCGAAGGGAGATATATAGCCAACGCTATTGTTGGGCTATTATCTTCGGAAAAAACGAAGCCCATTTTGTTTAATGTCGAAGTCTTTGAAAAGTGGAACCACGCATTTATTCCTCAATTTTTCAACAATTCGATGAGCGTACTGGGGCCAAATGGAGTGCAGCACAGTAATGTGTTGCTGTTCGTAACTGATGCTGCTCCATACATGGTAAAGGCTGGGAAAGCCCTCCAAGTATTTGATTCGAGATTAACTCACGTTACTTGTCTCGGCCATGCATTTCATCGCATTGCCGAGCACGTTAGAAACGAGTTCGTCGAAGTAGATGCCTTAATTTCCAACGTCAAGAAAGTGTTTTTGAAAGCACCAAGTCGCGTGAGAATACTTAAGGAGAGCTTCCTCGGTTTGCCCCTACCACCAGAGCCCGTTGTAGCCAGATAGGAAACATGGAAGCCGCGAAGTATTATTGCGAAAATTTCGAGGAGATCAAGGCTGTGTTCTCCAAACTTGACGAAAACGCTGTGGCTGTGGCTATCGAGAAAGCCAAACAAATTCTTACGAAACCATCAATGATCAAAAAGTTAGAAGAGGAAATCGTAATGAAACCAGAGGAAATTGCAAAATTCAAATATGCGCCCATCACATCAAGTCGATGTTGAAAGGTCATTCAGCCGGTATAATAAAATCTTTGCACCAGACAGACGGAGTTTCAAATTTGAAAATTTTGAAAAATATCTAATTTGTAACAATTTTGAAGAATAACTACGACTTCGATGTTCGTAATCAAATTTTTATTTTACATATTTCAGTTTTTTTTTACATATTTTGATAAAATAAACACATATTATATGTACATATTTCATGTTTTATTTTACATAAAATTCCGAGCCCTAGTAATAACGTTCCCAACACACATTATCGACATTCACCAAATCAGCTGTCTACCGGCCGCCCGCCGCCCGGTAACATCGCACCGCCATCGCAAGCAAAGTACACGAGCACAACGATCAACAGCATGCAGCATCCCCCCTTCGCAGGCTCGTTTAAAAAGGCGCGCCAAACAACTACTTGGCATCGAAGCATCCACAATTGCAAACTCGAATGGGTGGTTTCAGATCGTAAGACAAAACCGGACGGGTAAACTTGCAAGACAAGAGAGCTTTTGTAGTGGCCAGCAGACAAGCATTTCACATTGTAAGAACGCGTCTTACGAAAGAAAAAATCGTGACACGATTGTTTTTCTTTCGTAAGAATACGATCGATAAGACGATTGCATCTACCGATAGTTCAGGCATTCTGCGACGACAATTAGCGCGTGTTTAACTTGCATTTTAATCTTGTCGACTCGTCACTTCATTGTACAGTGTACACTAACTTTGGAGCGTGCATGGTAACATTTATACATATTTGCTGAGTGATTATTGTTCGCCCGTTCATGTTTTGACCGGATACGATGGTTCTTGTCGTGCAAGTTTACCCGTCCGGTTTCGTCTTACAATCTGAAACCACCCAATCGCGCTTCACGTCATTATTCGGACCAATCGGACAGTAGGTGATGAACATTATAATTTTTGTATCATTGAATTGAATTGAAATATTTTAAAATAAAGATCAAACCTAAAAGATTGCTCCATTGTTCTCACTAAGACAAGACTACGAAAGAATACAGTCGACCATTAAATAAATCGGTTACAATTTTTTTTATTTGCTGCAATTACTGTAAGTATGAATTTTAGATGTCATTTTTAAAATGCTCCCGCTGATAATAACGGCTTTTTCGAAACGCTTCCGAACATAAAATGTTTATTAAAAAAATAATTTGTAATAAACATTTTCAAATCGTCATTAAGATGATTTTTAAGTTAAAAAACAATTTTTAAATTATGCGATTAAACAAATTGTTGTTGCCAAGATACATATGTATGTAAGTATATCCAAACCATACGGAAATATCAAACATGATTTTTGTTATTTGATAGCGGTCCTTTTAATTGTCAAATTTGCAAAGATGACGAAGATTGCTTTCCAACTTTATATTACTTTTATATTTATATGCCAAAATTTCGGAAAATACACTTTAAAAGTTAAATTGAAACGGACAAGTTTTGAAAATGTGAACTCATGTTTAATTAATATTGTTATAATAATCCGATAGCCAAAAACGTTGCAGTCACAGCTCATACTAATTTTAAAAATTGCGCGAATATCTAACGAAGACTCTTTTGGTAGTAGCTTGGCAACGATTCATGACAGTGGCGTAACGTTTGTAAGATACCTAGTGTGCGAGATCACAATGGCGCCCCACGCAATGTAATTGTTAAAACCATTTTTTTTACCAGGATTTGTTGGTTAGGCTATTAGGCTCTGGTAAAATACGATTCACACTTGACAACACTATCGTCCTAATTTTATTACACAATTTGACAGTACAGTTGAATCCGTCTAAAATTCAACTATGACCATTGGATGGGTAACTAAATCCTTTTTTATGCAACAAGAAGTGCAGTCTAATTTATAAAAATCGACGTCACAGATTTGTGTTCCTAAAAAAGTGAATCACACTTACTGGTTGATAATTCGACAGAATGAATAAATGATTGTGGGGTAGATGTCCCCTACTGTAAACGTTACATGTATTTTCAAAGATATGTTTTAATTGTAGTCAATCAGGCAAACCACGATTTCATGAAGATTTTGTTTGGATTTTAATTTGGGTACCAGAGCGGTGTGTTAATTGGTGAAACCATTTCCTCTTTTAATGGGTAAATCTATTTCTGCAGCTGACTTTCTTAAGGTTTCTACAATTTTTCGAAATAATCTTAATTTTAATTCTTGCGAAAAATTACAGTCAAACCTCCCTAACTCGAATTACGACTTGCAAAGAAGATATGTTCGAATAAGGGAGAGTTCGACTAATGGATTTCGACTCCGAAACCATCAAATAAGAATTTAGTATGTAAAAATTTTATATATAAAACAAAGGAAAATAATGCTAATAATAATATTAGAGTCATCATTTGTGGAGTAATGTAAATTCGCACATGAGCCCACTGATATGTTACAATTTTCGTTCCAAAACGAATTTTTAGCCTTCCGCCGGATGATTTAGCCTATCGAGTGGACCTTGTAGAATATTTTGGCCATACAAATTCTACTTGAAAATATTTTTTTTAATTAATCTAGAATGAACAATAATTATAGTGCGCGGGGTCTTTATAGACCTTATGAATATCGAAGCCTCTTGCGTTCTGAACATCCAGGCATTGAATCCTTACTCCTTACGCCTTACTCTCAGTTGAGCCTTTTCTGTTTTGCATACCTTATCTTTTCTCTTCTCTCCCGTTATCTTGAAATAAAATATTGTTTGAGTTAAAGAGTTTTTGGACATAGAGATTGCATTTCATATCAAAAATTTACGGGAACGCTAGTCAAGCCCTAAATTTGTACAAGTTAAGGAAAAATTGCACTTACGGAGGTTTCGTTTTAAAATGGTTTGACTGTACTTATAATTTTCAACGCTGTATTTGTAACAATATTTAGGGGGTGGAAAACCGGTGCAACTATGACAAAATAACAAAAATTCGAATGCGGGAAAAAATTTTAATTCAATTCAAACTGCCCCTAAAGATCTGCAAGTTGGTAAAATTTATTCAAATTATATCAATACGATCCGAAATTAACCCTAGTTTTCTGCACTTAAGGCATTAAAACTGTTCGAAATAACGAAGCTAGAATAAAATGATGTAAGAAATGATCGTTAGACTATGCGCCAATTTTTAAAAGAATCGTACGAGCACCTCACCTTGGCAGAAGTTGGAGAAAATTGAGATGGAAAAACATTATTTGTTTTTGGGTCAAATCACAAAAATTTTGCTTTGAAGTTCTGTCAAAACCAAACCTCTTACCCGATTTTAGTGCCGTTAGTTTTATTTTTTAGGTAAATTTGTTGCTTGTAATAATAATCTTATTTGGCTAATATAGCTAGTCTAGCTTCTGAGATATTGAAGTTTTAGTCAAGCTTAGTACAAGAAAATGATTTTTCTAAAAGTCTTCAAATGCCTGTGGCAGCTTAAGGGTTAAGCTGAGGGGGTACGTTCTGTTCAACTTTTTTGCTGGAAATCACATGAGGAATCACAACACATTGCGTTTATGGGGCAGTTTCCGGATATTCTGTATATAGGACATTAGGCATATACGTATGTGTTGTAACGGCCAGTTCGGACACATAAATGTCCATTCTCGGTTTTTGTCACATTTTTGAAATTTTAGTGGTTTGAATTTAATTTTCGAATCATTGAAATTTGAAAAATGCCGCTCAGATCGAGAACGGATATTTATGTGTCGACATCAGCTGTTTTCCGGCCCGCAAATTTAATTGGCAACACCAATTTTGGGGCAACCTCGCGCGCGCTGCCTTGGATTTTCGCCACGTGTTTTCTTTGCATAAGAGTTTTTTTTGAGTTAAAAATAAGAATGTTATTTGGCTGTCCCAAATTAAAAGTTTTTCGGATAATCCGCGTGTGATTAAGTGTAGGAGTAATCGGAGCAAATCCAGCAAAGTGGTCTATGTGGTATTGTTTCGGTTGTGGGTGTCCTCTGTGTGCAACCATGTGCTCCGCTTAAAGCCTTAAAAATTCCACCTCGCCGGTCCCAAGTGGGCTAGTGGGATGAGGTGATTTACCCCATCCCGAATTTCGTTAAGGGAGGCGCCTAAATTTTGGTTCGGCCCGCGCGCCTCGTGGTCGGGAATATGAATTTCGTGGGTGAAGACGGCCGAGGCCTACCGCCATCTTGGCCTCGGAGCGCCAAAAAAATAAAATGGCGACTGAACTGGCTGATGCCAGGGTTCCTTTTTTTAATAATTACATTTTTTCTTCTTTCCGTGTGTGTGTTGTGAAGTTATAGGCACGAGATACCCGTAATATGTGTGGACAGGGACAATGAGGCGGCAAAAACCCACGCCCACCTCCGAGTCTGAGCGTAGCAGCCAGCTCGTGCCGCCGTTGTCCTCATTGAAGGAGCCTTTTTCGTCTTTCGACCTTAACGGTCAGCTCCGTCCCTGTGGGCCATTACAGTGTCTATGAGGATGCACTCTTTTGGTCTGATTTTCGGCAAACAACTTAAGAAAATACCAGCATCTTGATCATACGATGTTCTTTGTTGTGTTGCCTCTGTAGATCCGCGAAAGTGAAAGTCATTCCTTTTCTTTAGATGGCCAATATATTTCGGGCAACTACAAAAAACATAGGTTATACGTATAGCCTATTTTACAATCTTGATCATGTTTTACGGAAGAAATTTGTTTGGTGAAGAGTTAACTCGACATTTTTTGCCATCTTTGAGACACATAGGACTTATAGCGTTTCTACCCCGGTCATCTATGAGTCGTATATGTGTCTCATAAAATATCAAACTTTTCAGTTATTTTATGCTGAAATGATCATAGATTACTTATTTTATTATAACTACACAAAAATTTCATCTGATGGAAAAACAAATAAAAAGCAGTGTGAAGTCGGCTCTACATGGCAACCCAAGCATCAATTTTACAATCTTTATCTAAACTTTTCGTTCCCAAAAATCCTTGACGAAGTCATGAAAAAAGAATAGAAATTGTTACTAAATTTTGTTATATCCTGGCTATTTTCTAATATCATAATTGCTTGAAATCTAAAAAAAAACTTGTTGGCGCAATCTTATAGTAACCTACTGCCTACACTCAAAGAAAAGTTATTGTAAGTTAATGTTACAATTAATGTTAATGTTAATGTTGCAACTAAGTTAATACTACTATTTCAAATTTACCATGAACATGGTTGATTTGTACTAAGAAATACATAGTTGTTTCAACCAATTAAATGATCGTTTACATGTCATATTTTGCACAACTGAAAACAACTACGGCATAGTTGATTTTGAATATTAGCTTTGCTGTTTCTTTTATGTGATGTCTCACAATGTATGGTATAAATTACAAACTTCATCACTCATAGAGTCTGGTTGGTCTAGTAGTTAGGGCGTTGGTCTCCAAATCCTAGCGTCTCGGGACCGAATTCCACTGTAGGTAGGTAATTTATTATGCAATTTAGAGCGTAAAGAGGTTAATGAAATATAGAAGAGGTCAATATGATTTATGAGTTAACTACGCTCGCGAATTTTTTTTTCGCAATCAAGTGAAAAATCAACTAGGTTTCATAGTTGAACTGACTATGACATGATAGGCTGAGAATCATGGGGTAAAATAGTTAGGTTAATGTCTGGCTGGTCGAGCGGTTAGTGCGCGCACTCACAGGCTCATGAGTTCGAATCTCACCGTGTTCCATTTTGTTTTTCGAACTCACGAGCTTGTGACAGACTATGATCTCACTCAGATGTTAAACGAGTACCCATTTATGGGGATAAATAACACTGCTGAGCGTGATGCTGATCTCATTACCTCATCAAAAAGCAGATAAGATCTTGGAAATAGGATGTCACTAACAGATCCTGCGGCCTTAGTCCAATGTTGGATTGTCACGCCTGTTATTTTTTTTTTTTTAATGTGGAAAATGGTCAATGGTACTATTGTTTTCGTTCAGTGTACTGCCCTATATATAGGACACTCTACAAACAAATGCCATATTAGAGCTCAACAAAAACCTCCAAGCTATTTTTGTTTGCAATATATTGCTTAGTGGCCATCTTAATACTCGTACTTGGTAAACCACCCGTGACGTACAAGAGTTAGTTTTTCAAAATTTTTCTTCTGTTCGTCTCCTAGGCTGTTTAATAATCTACCTCTCTCAATTCGAAAAATTCGTGTTCTCCAAAGTTTCTTAAAGGAATTAAAGTCTGGCTTATGAATTATGACCATACGGTCATGAAGACGATCTTACCAGTTATCCCGTAAGCATTTTATTCAATTTTAGATTTTTGTCTCAAGTAATTGAAACACCTTTGGAACTGAATTGAATTTCCACTGCTTTTCCGCATTGCTCTAAATTGTCAATATTCCCTAGTAGAAATAACAAACGAGGCGATGCTCCATTTCGATTTTGAACACAATAAATTTCAGAAACGTCACGCCTATGTAGCGATTACTTTGAAAATGAGGAACTATTTTGCATAGAAACAGACGGACAGACATGACGGACCTCGTCAATTATATTTCGCTTGTCAGACTGATTAATAATAATTATTGTGTACTTTATACATGAATATGTGTTTAATAGTGAAACTGCGAAGTCGCTTATTAATTCATACAAAAGTTTCTATTATAATTCTTTTGTTTTTGTGGCAGAACGTAAACGACTCTGGGTCTGTGGTTATACTATAAATTGTTCAAGTCGCATCATTCAATTTTTATTACAAAATAAGTAGTGTAGCATCCCATCCTTCCTCATTAATAATTCGCACAACTTTAATATTTCTCTAGGTAGGTAGGTATACATTTTACCCGAGGTGAATCGCCACCTCGAAGTGCTATGGAGATAAAACAAAAATATTTGTATTCGTCGCTCTCCACGTACTCTAACTACTGTATACGTTTACAATGCCCATTAATGCGATATTATCCTGGATAGGCTGCTTGTCCATTTGTCAAGTTTAGGTGGAAACAATAGAATAAACATGAAGTAATGTGATTTTCGGGGATAATAGAGTTTTACATTGTCGTTGCAAATATAACGACATATTTTGACATTTCCATACAAAAATATCGCTTGCCGACAATACGCAAAACAATTTTGCATGTCCGAAGTATGCATGGGGTTATAATCACGACCAATAATATCCTCAACATCGACTGTTTACAGAATATCCAATATACGGAAATTCACTCATGCCTACTTGGAACATGCAAAATTGTGGTTTACTGATTTACGTATTGTCGGCAAGCGAATTTTTGTATGGAAATGTCAAACTATGTCGTTATATTTGAACGACATGCTAAAACTCTATAAATAAATAATCGATTACCAAGACAACCTAACAATACGTCAATGAAATACTAGAAACCCATTAAAGAAAAAAAATCCTGCCCAGTGTCCATTTATTTATTCAGTGGGTATCCTTGTAATGGACCATGCAATATCCTCTTTCTATATCTTTCCGTTTTATCCGGAATTTTTCCAACTTTTGATTTATTT
The DNA here is from genome assembly GCA_949715475.1 of Microchrysa polita. Lineage (NCBI taxonomy): Eukaryota > Metazoa > Arthropoda > Insecta > Diptera > Stratiomyidae > Microchrysa > Microchrysa polita. The sequence continues at coordinate 18,418,097 of OX454415.1, forward strand.
GTAGTGTAAGGTGATATTTTGTCTGTTCCGTTTTTCGTTCAACAAAAGAATATCAAACCTACACGAAGCAGACTGAGTGCTTATTGCGAAAATAATCTCCAAACAATGATGAGAACAATCGTCCTCCTTCCTTGTTAATATCTAATATGTACTCGTATAGTATTGTTATCGTGACTGTGAGTTGGCCGTATATTGTGCTCTCACATAAAAATTCAGAGGATAGACGAAAACATAGCCAATATTAGATCCCTAATGGTATGGCGGTCATCTCATACTTGGCAGCTCGGATTAAATTGCATGTAATTTTATCGAATGTTGAGTCGTTTGATGCGAGGCTTTACGGCTGGTGTGCGTTCAGGATTATGATTTTATCGGCGATTAACACTTTTTGGCACCTAGAAATGCGGACATTACTGATATTACGTATATGCAATATCAGAATGCACTTAGCACATGAGGGGTACGAAAACGATGAAGCGCTTTCTGTTGAAGTCACTTGTAATTTTTGTTCTTATGTATATCATAAGTGACTAAGTGACTACTGTGTCATCAGTCCCTAACACGATATTCTGAATTGAAAATTGCATTTGATATTATGCACCTTGCGAGATACAATTTAAAGCAAAATCTCTCAGGAAATATTAATTCAAAAAAAAAAAAATAGAAACCAAAAAATTAAGTAAAAATTACATACGGGAAATTGTTCGCGGAACCATCTCGGAGACGGTATTGGCAGATGATCCATGTCATAGCCTGTATCAATTTTCCAGACTGTCATTTGAATGAGATTTCCAGTAAATATGGAAATGATCCAGTAAGTCAAAAAGCACTATATATACATAAGTATTTACATATTATCCACAATTATATTTTATGCTCTGCTAATACCAAGTCAAGCTAACTTACCAATTCTCCAATTCCGGTTTCAACAAAAAATTCTAAAGGTACGTGTTCGTAGAGACGATTCATATGATGATCGCTCAGCGATGGTAATTTTACATCCAATTTCCAGCCATATGTAAATATTTTTTGAGTGGTTCTACTTTCCTAGTATCTACTATGAACTAAAAGAACATGTCTGTATAGAAAATATATGCATATAGTGCTCCAAACGGGTGGTTTAACTTCAATCGCTGAGCGATCATCACATGAGTCGTCTCTACGAACACAAACCTTAAGGCTATTAAAAATTATCCCTTTATTAATGACTCGCTCAAGCAAAAGCAGCGCCCGCTCTAAGGGGGGGCAAGCCGGGCGGTCGCCCGGGGCGCCATATTTTAGGGGCGGCTTTTTGGCCAAAACACGGATAAAAAAATCGAAAAACCAAAAGTAAGAACTAAATATCAACTTGGATTTAGTGTAAAGGAAGCCATGACAACTACAGATGAAGTAAAAAGGAGTGAAACAAAATAAGAAATAAGGCATTGTTTAAGTAAAGAAGCACAACAATTGCTTCTTTAGGAAACGCGTTACTTTTTAAATTTATCAACTGTATCATTAATCCTCTTTTGAAAGTTCTGTTTTAAAGATGCAAAGTTCTTGCTAGGCTTTGAAGAATCCATACAAATGATATACGAAATACTTCATTTAGAATCTTAAAATGTTTAGTGAGATTTGCCTAAATTTTACGGCTGTGATGCTTGCAAAGTTATGTTAAGTTAAGCTAGTTAAGTTCTTCTTTTAAAAGAAACTTATTGGAGAATGGTGTGCTGATTTCGTCCTCCAATTTAAAATTAGTTCCTCTTCTTTTCATCAGAATTAAGGATTTGCTTGCATTATCCCTAATTCTTGTCAAAGGGAAGTGCTTCCTGATTTTGAAATGGCTTGGACTGCTATCCATTCTCATAAGGATAACTTTTGTGTTTCTGATATTTTTCGCTACATGTTCGTTAAATGGTGCAGAAAGTGTCGCTAGTGGCGATAAAAAGAAAGAAAAATCCGTCTTTCGAGAGCTGATAGCATAAATATTCCCTACCAGTTGACCGAACCGAACAAATTACAAAATTTATCTCCCCAAAGTCTCCTAGCCTCCTGGCGTGTGTTGTCCATAACTTTGATGTTTTGTTCGCGGTTTTGCAAACCCCGATCAGTGTGGTTGCGTCCTAATATTTTTATTTAGTCTGTTGCGTCAGATCCCCGCAGGGGGGTCTGTGTCCGTGTGACACTCAGCTTGGAAGGCTGTTTGTAGTCGGACAGGGATCTTTGGTGACTTACGACACCACGGACCTAGTAGCGCAAGGGGGCCCCTGGTACAGTTGATACGCCATGGCGAGGATCTGTACAAAGACCATACGGGCGTTAACGGTCCCGTGCTCCTGAGTTATGCACGGGTGGCTCTTGGCGTGCCTACCTCCCCCCATAGTTTGCGGGAGGGAAGCACTAAAGGCCTAGCACGATTTTGATGTCCCCTGGTGGGGGGGTGCATCATACGGAAGTCGTGTGAGCTTCGGAGGTGACGGCTCCGCATGACCCGAGTCAAGAAGGGGCTAGCTAGGGAGAACGGCCTTGGTGGAAAATGCCTACGCGCCTATATCTAGCTAGTTTGTGGATTGATGACCACACTGCCTGAGTCGCATTGCTGACTGGTAAACTGAAGGGGCCGCCTGGATGTGAAAAGCAGCGCTTCGTTGTCTGCACAGACGCGGAGTCACAGGTCCAACGAGCCTGGGGTGTGCATGCCCGAATTCGACGTAAGGCTTAACCAATAGGGGGCCGAAGGAGGATCACACCTGCTATGGAGAAGTCCATAGCGAATAGTGTACTACGGGGATGGGTGTGCCCAGGGGACCATGGTCCTTGCCCATCAAGGTGTTGGACTCGTAGTGGCTGGAGGTTGTTACCCAAGTCATCCAGCTAGTGATGCAATCCCGGGGTTGGATTCCGGATGGTGTGTGCATGCGCCTGATGGAGAAATCTCCGACTGACAACAACACCTTGTCAGTAAAAAGCCGAAGGTCCAAACTTTTTAGCGGGACCGGGAGATAAAGGCCGAAAGGCTAGGTGCTCCCCTGACGGTATACCTGTAGATGGTTAGCTTGTTGCGTCAGATCTCGTCCACTAAGTAAATATTGAACCTCCGGAGAAACCATAAGAAATGAGAAATATAGTGCATATATGCTCAGCACATAAAAGCGTTAAAAAAAATCTTCTATGGGAAATTTCTTGCCCAAATGCACCGTTTTCAACACAATTTCTCTCGGATTTGGCAGCAATTCAACTTTAATTCATGATTCATCAAGAATTGGGTGGTCAAAATTAGCACAAGGTAGTTTGGATTCCAGCGAAATGAGGGATGTACACATTGCCGGAGCCGCAATAGCAGTCCTCCCTAATATGTTTCCGGACATGTTAATATCGGGATTTGGCTAGGTTCCGCCGATTTAGCTAGCTCTAACCTTATTCTCTATAACAACTCGCGAAATGATGCCATTATGAAAATAAGCCACCCATGTTTAAACCACTGAAGAAACTCGTCCACGAATGTGAAACCCGGCTAATTTATGTTTATCCGCTCCGCTCCACCATTTTTTTGGCATACCATTATCAAGAGCGGAGTTTTCTAAAATGTGATGTCGTGTTCAGTGTTTTTGAGGAAAACAAATGCTCCCATTAATTTTCAATTTCTTACGTCATCCTAAATTCCGCAAGGTTTGACATCTCTATATTTTTTGCCGGTGGTGAATAGCATGTGCTCGGGAAATTCAATACTTAGCTTCAATTTTGGAATTTCAAACAAACTCTCTAGAAGGCCTAGCTGAATTGAGCTGAATTGCGCCTAAGAGTATGAATGATGGCGGAACAGGTTTCTACTACATACTATCTGGGCTTTCTCAGTGGGTAGACATTCTATTCTCTGAATTACTATAGCGTTGGTTCGAATCCCACTGTGACTATGAATTTTTGTGTTGATATGTGATACTACGGCAGCCATTGTGGAACCGATGTGTTACAATGACCAAGAGCTGGCAAAATCACTCGATTCAAGAGCAAAAAGTCTCTTAAATCGCTCCTACAACAACAACGACATAGCATGTGCTATCTACTATCAATCTGCCTGGAACTTCACCTAAGGGGCGGCAATTTGTCCTCTTGCCCGGGGCGGCGTAAGTGCTAGAGCGGGCGCTGAGCAAAAGTACGAAAAATTTGCGAATTATTTCCGCAATAAGTCCCATGAAGCATAATAATCATTATGTTAATTTGATGGGTGAAAAGATTATTAATGATCCGAAAAAGTTCTACGAGTTTGTTAACACCAAACGTAAGAACACAGGTTATCCCGCTTCTATGCACAGAGGTAATATTACCTCTTCGTGCCCCCTAGATATATGTAACCTCTTTGCTGACCACTTTCAAGACAGTTTCGGCGCACCTTCTAAACCTTCCAATCCAACCGTTTTTGTGGATGCCATCCCGTTATCTATTATTGACAGTATGGTTATCCATGAACGTATAATTCGTCAAATACAAGGGCTTTGTCTCTAAAAGCGTATTTGCGACCTCAGGGGTGCCGCAGGAAAGTCATCTAGGTCCACTTCTTTTTAACATCTTTATATCCGACTTATCACATATATTACAGGATACTCCTCATCTTTTCTACGCTGACGACTTAAAGTTATACCATTGCATCCTTTCCCTGTATGACTCTGCATTCCTTCAATGTAAACTAGAATCCCTTGAACAGTGGTGTCGTCGTAATAATCTACATATATCTCAACGTTAAAAAATGCCAAGTGATTAGTTTTTCTCGGAAAAATTATGTTTTGAACACCTCGTACCTTCTCAATAACGTTGAATTGTGTAGGGTTGATCATGTCACCAACCTCGGCGTTATCCTGGACAACAAATTATGCTTTAATCTTCTATATGATAGGGTTTTATCCTTGGCCACCAAGCAGTTTGGCTTTATTTAAAGGCGTTCTAAGGAATTTAACACCTTGGCTGCCAATGTGTCATCGGTGAACACACACAAATGATTCACCACAGGCCATGTATCACCGGTGAACACAGAGAAAGACATTCTGTACAGGCCAATGTGTCACCGGTGACACATTTGTAGTCTTCTTTTGAATTTACATTTTACTCAAAAATAATATTATTTTCAGTTTTTGAATAACTGAAAAACATTTTTAATAAATTGTATTGTAATAAGCTTCTAGGATTCGCAAACTTCATTAAATTAGGAGTAAAGTTGGAAAACGTAATTTCGTCGTTCTTACTTTGATTTACACTGTAGAAAGCACTCTAAAGTTGTTTTTTCCCAATATAACTGCAGATTGACGTTTTCTATGCCATTTATGATTATTGCTTAATTGATTGAAGTCACTAATATCTAAAATCGTTTGAAAGACAAGAAAATCCAATTTGTGTTCACCGGTGAACACGATATTATGGTGAATAATTTAATACATTGTTAATTTGCTTTTTTTGTGGTGTTTTTAATGGGTTTTACTTCATGTTTTAACTAGAAAGACAAATGATTTCAGTTTTAAGGATCAAAAATACTAGAAAGAGGAAATAAACAACGCAAACTAAATTTTCTCTTCTGTATTGTGTGTCACCGGTGATACAAAGTTCACTTGTTATAAAACAGGCTATTCCCCACAGGCCAATGTGTCACCGGTGAACACACGTTGAAATTGAGTTGAAACTACGCCATTGTATCATCAGTAAACACCCTAAAAAATATTCCATTAAAATCCGCCGAAAACCTGAAAAAAATTGCTTGGCCTTGGAGGAATAATTGTGTGGTGTTCACCGGTGACACATTGGCCTGTGGGGAATCGAGTTTAGTGTGTTCACCGGTGATACATGGCAGCCAAGGTGTTAAAAATATTTGGGTAGCTAAAACCTTATACACCACTCTTGTCCGCCCCGCCTCCCGTCTTCGGTTTACACTGCGATAGATTCGAATCTGTCCAAAAGCAATTTACACTTTTTGCTTTGAGGGACCTTCTAAATCTCCCCTCGTACAGTTACAGGCTAAGTCTCTTAAACTTAACGAATCTTTCTGCAACAAGAACTCTACTTTGTGCCTGTTTCACATTTGATTTTATTAACGGCACAATAAATGTTGATTTTATCCGTAACAGAATCATTTTTAACCTTCCGGCGGGCGCAATACTAATCCTAACACGATCGGGCGCAATGCATCTGACAGATTAAGTTCTGAAAATAAGATGAAACTAAGTTTCTGTATATTCTACACTCTTATTTATTGTTGAATTGTCTTTTTGAAACAGTTCTACGAAATTTTAGAAACAAATACTGGCTCACAAAGTTTGATACCCTTCACATTTTTAATTTTCTAAGAATATTCCGCTTTCAATAGCCTCAATATTTAAAAAACGTCCAACAACTCGACCACTTAAAAAATGTGAGCTTATTTTACTAAAAACACACTATTGAACGATTTGGTGAGCCTAAAAGTCAACACAACGTTATTACGCAATGTGAAGAGTATAACACGTGGAAATTTTCATAGAAAAGGAAAAATAACACAATCGGGCGCAATACATCTGAGAGATTATTTCACCCCCTCCCGCCCCTCAGACATATGGTAGATAGAAACTGAAAACTGCTTTGGGTAGTTGATCGATAAAGATTAAGCTACTGTGAGTTTCAGATCTCTCCCTTTTCATATCGCTGATTGGCGCAACAAAAACTGTTCACTTAATCTGTCAGATGCATTGCGCCCGCCCGAAGGTTAATGATCAACTGAGACGCACTAGGCATACAACTCTTCCTCCTATGAGGCCGTGTGAAAAGTTCCAAAAGTATTTTTATGGTTTTTTGCTTATTTAGGGACACTTATTCCAAAACGTGCGAAAAAATTTTTTTTTTTTATTTAAAACTAGGTCTTCGGAGCCGTCCTATACAGGGTGTTCCATCCATGGTGGAGAATATTTTAATGGAAGGTAGTGTGGCTCTTTTGGTGAAAATTAATGTACAACGGGACCCCTCTATTTTTAACCGTTTACAAATCAAAATTTGCCACACCACTAATCATTTCATCCAAAATATGACTTCACTTTCTGAAACTACATAAAATTTCCAATAAAATGACACCTCACCCGTTACGAAGTTGCTCGTATCTTCCGAGATACACCCGTTCAAACTTTAAAGAAATTGAAAAATTGTTTTTTTTCATAAAAAATTCAAATAATAAAATCGTATGCAATTTTAAAATTTCTTTAAAGTTTGAAAGGGTGGATCTCGGAAGATACGAGCAACTTCGTAACGGGCGAAGTGTCGTTTTATTGGAAATTTTATGTAGTTTCAGAAAGTGAAGTCATATCTCGGATGAAATGATTGGTGGTGTGGCAAATTTTGATTTAGTTCAGCAAGTCGTGCATTTTGACAAAAAATGCTATAGCATTGTAACGGTTAAAAATAGAGGGGTCCCGTTGTACATTAATTTTCTCCAAATAAGCCACACTACCTACCATTAAAATATTCTCCACCATAAATGGGACACCCTGTATATAGGACAGTAGGCATATAGGTAGCTATGCGGATACGCTGTTTTGGTATGATTATCGACAAATTACTTAACGAAAATAGCAGTTTTCAGCATCTTGGCCATGTTTTATGTACGAAATCTGTTTAGTGAGTGATTTACTCATTATGTTCGCCATCTATGAGACACATATGACTCATGGCGTTAGTAACTCTATCGTCTATGAGTCATATGTGCCTCATAAAATATAAAAATAATCAGTTATTTCATGTTGAAATAATCGTAGATTATTTATTTATAATTATAACTACACAAAAAATTCAATCGACGTCAAAAACAATTAAAAAGTAGAGTAAGTGAGTGTGTAGGCCATCAATAGCTACCCAAGCCACAATTTCAGAATCATAAACTAAATTTTTTGTTCCGAAAAATCAATATGGAGATTGTAATTACGCATTTTGTGATATTCTGGCTATTTTCTAATATCGTAATTGATTAAAATTAAAAAAAAATTAACAAATCGAAAATACTTGTTGACGCAACCTCATAGCAGCCTATGTGCCTACTGTCCTAGGACACCCTAAAAACAAATGCCTCATTATATATGAAAACTCAATAAAAACCTCGATGCGCAATTTCTTACGATCCAGTGAACTGTTAGCTTCCAAACACACTTTATTTCAATAATTTAGATAGTATATCTATGAAAATATAAGCATGTCCTTCAAGAAGAACCCTAACATTTTCAATTTTCTGAAATTGCCAACTTTCGGAATATTTTTTCTTGAATTAAACGACCAAAAATTGCTTCGCGAAGAGTTTAGATTAATAATAAAATTCCTCCAGTATCATTCCGTAACGCCCAAATCATGCCTAATGTCCAATTCGCTACAGAGTGTCCTATATATAGGACAGTAGGCATATCTGGATTAAAGAATACCATCACTCTACCGTATATGCTTTCAATGAACCAATTAACAGATGCTGCCGCACTTTCGACTCACTCAGTATGCATTATTGTCCTAACATATCTAAATCTGTCTTTAAACTAAGCTTGATTAAAGCCCTTCAATAATCCTAGTCTATCCAACCTTTTAAGCCCAATCTCACACAACCTTCCCACTCAACTACAATTTACATTTAGTATTAAGTATTTGTTTGTTAAATGCCTTGTTTGGTAAATTAATAAAATAAAAATAAAATAAAATATTACATCTTCTAAGAGCAAAAGCGTTTCACAGAAAGAGGACATTATTCCATCTCCATTAAGCAAATGAGTTCAGCGGATACAGAGTTCTTTTATGAAAATTAAAATATTAGATAAATCCTTCAAAATCTTAAATAAATTTCTTATTTAATTGCAGCTTTAAATTTTTACTCATAAATAATTCTTTCCCGAAATATTTTGCTGTGTACGCCTCTGCCTAAGACGGTATGATATTTGAATAAAACGACGATGATGCTAATACAAAATTCAACGTCTGTAAGAATTATGGGAGAAAAAAACAATTGTTTGCAGTTGTCTTTTTTCTTTGACAAAAACTAGCTAAACAGTCTAATAGCGAAACTATATACCCCAGGAAAATTGGCATTTCACTTCGGCAAAATTAAGGGAAAGCTGGATTTTTGCATGAGCCTTCCTTTCGAGGTCCTAAACAAGTCCCTAAAAGTCCCCGTCCCTACGAGTGCCGCTAGCGGTGCTACAGAGGGTCAAATACCCTCGAAAACAGGTTTCTCTGAATATTTCGATAACGGCAGCATATACAAAAAAGTGGTGTATGGCAAATTTAAAGCTCTTGTGAATTCTCAATAAACGATGCAAAGACCGAATACTTTCGGGCACTCCTAACGGCGCCAAGAGGTCTAACACTATTTTTAACAAGGTTTCAATAAAATCTCTATAACGGTAACTCGTACTAAAAACTTTTGTATGGAAAATTTGTAGCCTATGGGGTTTTGAAGAAAGTGGCCAAATTTCATATTAATATGTACAGCCTTAAGGGCGCTATGGGGGTTCAAACCTTAAAAAAACGTGTTTTTTGAGGTTTTTCGTAAATGGTGCTAAGACGAGGGAGTGCGCTCTAAGGTGTTCTAGGAGAAATTTGTAGCTTCTGTGGCTGTTAGTAAGACGCCAAAAGTCCCCAAAGATGGGAGCCCCCCTAACGCAGTTATGAGGGTCCAAACATTCAATTAAGCAGTTTTTGGGGAATATCTCTATAACGGTAACGTGCACCGAAAGCTGTTTTAAGTCAAATGTGCGCTTATATAACGCTTAACTAAATATCTGAATTTCAGATTGATGCGTGCAATACTAAGGGCGCTATGACGGTATGAACCGTACAATAACGGTATTTTTTCGTTATTTTCGTGGATTTCTTCATAACGGGAACGCATTCGGTTGGGAAGCCTGTAACAATTTGTTGCTTCTATAACGTCAACTTAAAATGCCTTAACAACTTATTTATGCGGGTACCCCTAAGGAAGCTATGAGGGGTCAAAACTGAACAACTAACTAAACAAAAAAACGGTTTCTCGGATTTTTTTGATAACGGGAACCTCTAGAGGGAACCCATCTGAAATAAATTTGTAGCTCCTGTTGCTGTTACTAAGACGCCAAAAGTCCGCAAAGATGGGAGCCCCTCTAACGAAGTTATGAGGGTCCAAACATTCATTTAAGCAGTTTTTGGGGAATATCTTTATAACGGTAACGTGCACCGAAATCTGTTATACGGCAAATTTGTAGCTTATATACCGCTTAATTAAATATCTGAATTTCGGTTTGATGCGTGAAATGCTAAGGGCGCTATGAGGGTCCGAACCGTTCAATAACGGTATTTTTCGTTATTTTCGTGAATTTCTTCATAACGGGAGCGGATTCGGGAAGGAAGCCTGTAAATATTTGTTGCTTCTGTAACTTCAAATTCAAACGCCAAAACAACTCATCTATGCGAACACCCCCAAGGAAGCTATTAGGGGTCAAAATTAAACAAAAAACCGTTTCTCGGAAATTTTTTGATAACGGGAACCTCTAGAGGGAACCCATCTGAGGGAAATTTGTAGCTCGTGTGTCTGTTAGTGAGACGTCAAAAGTCCCCAACGATGGGAGCCCCCCTAGGGAAGTTATGAGGGTCCAAACATTCAAATAAGCAGTTTTTAGTGAATATCTCTATAACGGTAATGTGCACCGAAAACTGTTATATGGCGAATTTGAAGTTTTTACAACGCCAAACTTAATGTTCAAATTTCAGATCGATACGTGCAGTACTAAGAGCGCTACGAGGTTCCAAAACTTGCAAATTCGGCATTTTTGGTTATTTTCGTGACAATCTCCTTAACGGTAACGTATACCGGAAGCAGTCTGTAAAAATTTGTTGTTTCTATGGTTCCAAATTAGAGGCTTCACCGATTTGTATGCTCCTGGAGCCATCATACGTGCATTATAACGTATAAATTAACTAATTTTTAAGCCCATATGGACGTACGTAAAGACATACACTACACATACCTTCTTTAAAAATTAGTTTATTAAAACGTTATAATGCCCGTATGGTGGCTCCGGGTGCATACAAATCGATGGAGCATTTTATTTGAAACATAGAAACAACAATTTTTACAGACTGCTTCCGGTATACGTTACCGTTAAGGAGATTTTCACGAAAATAACCAAAAATGCCGAATTTGCAAGTTTTGGAACCTCGTAGCACCCTTAGTACTGCACGTATCGATCTGAAATTTGAACATTAAGTTAGGCGTTCGCCATATAACAGTTTTCGGTGCACATTACCGTTATAGAGATATTCACTAAAAACTGCTTGAATGAATGTTTGGACCCTCATAACTTCGTTAGAGGGGCTCCCATCTTTGGGGAATTTTTGGCGTCTTAGTAACAGCAACAGGAGCTACAAATTTATTTCAGATGGGTTCCCTCTAGAGGTTCCCGTTATCAAAAAAATCCGAGAAACGGTTTTTTTGTTTAGTTAGTTGTTTAGTTTTGACCCCTCATAGCTTCCTTAGGGGTACCCGCATAAATAAGTTGTTTTGGCATTTTAAGTTGACGTTATAGAAACAACAAATTGTTACAGGCTTCCCAACCGAATGCGTTCCCGTTATGAAGAAATCCACGAAAATAACGAAAAAATACCGTTATTGTACTGTTCATACCATCATAGCGCCCTTAGTATTGCACGCATCAATCTGAAATTCAGATATTTAATTAAGCGTTATATAAGCTACACATTTGACTTATAACAGCTTTCGGTGCACGTTACCGTTATAGAGATATTCCCCAAAAACTGCTTAATTGAATGTTTGGACCCTCATAACTGCGTTAGGGGGGCTCCCATCTTTGGGGACTTTTGGCGTCTTACTAACAGCCACAGAAGCTACAAATTTCTCCTAGAACACCTTAGAGCGCACTCCCTCGTCTTAGCACCATTTACGAAAAACCTCAAAAAACACGTTTTTTTAAGGTTTGAACCCCCATAGCGCCCTTAAGGCTGTACATATTAATATGAAATTTGGCCACTTTCTTCAAAACCCCATAGGCTACAAATTTTCCATACAAAAGTTTTTAGTACGAGTTACCGTTATAGAGATTTTATTGAAACCTTGTTAAAAATAGCGTTAGACCTCTTGGCGCCGTTAGGAGTGCCCGAAAGTATTCGGTTTTTGCATCGTTTATTGAGAATTCACAAGAGCTTTAAATTTGCCATACACCACTTTTTTGTATATGCTACCGTTATCGAAATATTCAGAGAAACCTGTTTTCGAGGGTCTTTGACCCTCTGTAGCACCGCTAGCGGCACTCGTAGGGACGGGGACTTTTAGGGACTTGTTTAGGACCTCGAAAGGAAGGCTCATGCAAAAATCCAGCTTTCCCTTAATTTTTCCGAAGTTTGGCCAAATTTTTGTTCAAATTTCCTGGCGTAATACCCGTACATCCTCATACAAAAATTAGCCAAAAAGCGTAAAAATTTTATGAACACTATACTACGAGTAACATTCTAATCTAGATTGGAATTCAAGTGTGAAATCGCATGAAGCCCAGAACCTACCAGTGTAAATGCACTTTTCAAAACAATTTCTTCCTATAAAATTCGCAATAAAGATATCATCGTTACAAGTTTGCAAGCTATACCAATTCACGAAACATTTTCATATAAATGGTAAACGATTCCCATATGAACGACTAATTGCAACCATAGTATGACTCGATAATAGTCCCGAAAAGAGTCCATTGCATTGCCGTTCATTCTCATCGTACTTCCGTATAAACATATACCCCCTTGTAGGGTAAAGGTGGTGCGTTGATAACGCTAAACCCACCATTTCAACAAGCAACTTAATTAATTGTTCAATAAAATTAATATATTTTCAAAATGAAGCAATGCAATGTCCATACAACACACAAAACTGCACAACATGTAGACACCCTTAAATATGGTTCTGGTCAACAAAATGCACTCGTAGCAAAATAACGTTTGACCCAGGCTATTTTGTGAGGCCAACTCCTATAGTAGTTCGTAGGGTGTATTCAAACTGTTGCAGATATCGAAAATAGTTGAACCCTGATGGCTATTTTCTGCATAAGTTATGAGGTTTTGGCGATGCTTATTGCCTGTTTTTGGAGTACTTTCTTATAGCATGAATATTTATTAGCGAATTCATTAAAGATATTATTCAGCGAAAAAAATACTTGCAAGATAGTGACTAAGCCCTGCCAATATTATTCACTTCACAAACGAAAATTGCAACATGATTGACTCTCCGACATTGCACGTTGTGTGTGTTATCGTCCCACCCGGAACTTTTACTAGGATGCTACTCGTATTCGCTTTTGGGATCGGGAATAAAACCCGAGCCTGAACAAGTGAAAATGTGTTGTTCGTTTATTGACAAACGATGCACACGGAATGCATTTGTGCCAATGATGATGGGTAACAACAGGATCCCGTCCTGTACGGTTTTATGTGAATACATGCGATGCAACCGATTTTCATCTTGCATCTACGAAAATGGCTAAGTGTTCTTTATGCACTCGTCCTGTATACAGTGGACAGTGGAATTCTGTGTTGGACGTCCTGATGCACCAACTGCTGTTGCGAAGCCACAAAATTATTATCAAAACATGAATATGATTCTTGGTTTTACGTTCAAAATATTGTGTGCAACAACACACTGCACTTTGTGTGAATGCATATTATCTGCATGTGTGACATGGATTCACACTCTCGGGGCTATTGTGTTTATATGCGATGAAACAATCATATTGTTTGAATTTTGTTTGTTTTTCATTATTTATATTTTTAGATGCCATTTCTTTAATATGCTTCACTGCTTGATATGCTCCTGTAAAAATTTAAAAATTTATCTAACACGGCACGTGTCATTTTTTGTTCCAGTTTAAGATTTTTTTTATTCTTATTATATTCCTTTTATTTCTTAAGTTTTAATACTTAAGTTTGAAGAATTCTTGTAAATTTGGATATTAGTATGTAATTAGCTCTATCACTGCACCACCTGCAAAGAGCAGCAATTATCATTTATTTCCACAAAAAAATAATTCCCATAATCGACTAAAACCCCCGAAAAATTTATTCAAAAAATTTACCTTCATAAAAGTATTCTCCAGAATATTACTTTTTTCTTTACAATAACCATTGCGAGTGGTTGGAAAAGTCATCAGGACGATTAACCATCAAACCGAGACATCGGCAATGCAGCACCCTCGATGAATACTCGTATACAAATAAACCGATAAAAGCAACTAAAAAGCAGAAGTGACCCACCTTTTATAACACTGACACACTGCTATCTGCAATATCCGTTTCATGCCCTTGATGATAGGTAGACACTTTCGAATTTCGCCATCATCCTCGCCCCGTGGTGGCACACCAACGGCACAAAACGCTTTTTCTATACATATAAGAGGCGTGTGGTATGTATAAGAGCATAATAAGAGGCTGTCACAAAAATTTGGTACAGTGAATTTCATCAAATGGCAACGAATAAGAAATTCATGCAAATGTCCTGGCACATCTGTTGTTTGCTGTTTAAAAGCAATTTTAGGACCCTCTAATTTTCAATGTCTCATCTTTCTGTAAGTGATGTAATTTTTTTTCATTTTCCATTTTGTAAATATGTAACGACACGAAACGGAGGACTCATGGATCAGAATCATTTAGGTGGAAATTATTATTTATATTATTTTTTAAGGAAAATACTCGTTCAATCGGGTTAAAATATAATCGTGCACACATACGGTTATTATAGTTTCAATTGAAACTATCCTTAAGGATATGAATGAATTATGAATTATGCTCAGATAAATTTGGGACACTACATATAAGACTTGCAGCCTTACTAGAGACGCAGTCGGATTGTTCCGCGACGAATTTTCCGTCGCGGTAGCATTGTAACATGCAGCATAGATGAGACCAATCAATGAAAAATGAGGATCAAGGGCAAATTAGTCAATTTTTCTCGCGACCCATGAACAAGAAAAAATGCGAAGGGTAACCAAAGGCAAATAAGATAAATTTTTCATGCGACCCATGAACAACAAAATGGCAAAGGCGGTCTATTTTCTGACAAATGTTTGATAAAGGTGAGACCAAGGGGTTAATGTGGGGCATATTGCGGCGAACATTTTGCTGAAAATGTCAGAGTCCTAGCTGCAGACGGATTCTATGTAGGGCCGGATTTTTCATATAGGCAACTGCGGCAAATTTTGAGGGGCGGCATATTCTTTCTGGAATCATTCATTTAAATTAAACTCGCCAAAGGTAGACATCAGTGCCATCAGTGGCCATAGATTTACATATTTGACGCCAAGTAGGCTTTTCAGATTTTGCCGGCCTCTGAGCTCTATAAGTTTCAGGTGCCATAGTTTTACCCCAACTCCTAGTGGAGTATGGTGCATTGACGACTACCGTGTGTAGTCGACAATGATTCAACGACAACTGAATTCGGAGTGTGACAGTCCAGTCAAAATATCCCAATTCAGGCCTCCAAATAGAAAAAAATAGAGTAAAACTATTTTTTGTTTTTTTTGAATCAGTGGGATCCCAAAAATCTAAAACTCATTTTGCTAAAAATAAAATTTTATCGGAATCCGGTGTTTGTTTCCTGTTTCAAGTACCCTCAACGGAATAAATCGAGCTTAAATGGAAAATTTTTGTGTTTCCCGTGTATACATATTTCCAAAGCCGTAACTACGAGAATAATTCAAGTTGTCACTATTTTTATCACTTTTTATAATATATAATAGCTGACGATTCTACCATTTAATTTGCTAAGAAAAAAATTGATAGAGAAGCTCTGAAAAAGGATATAAAAAGACACTAATTGCACACTTCAATCGAACGTGGGCATGCGGGGTGTCATATCCAAGACGATGTCATGTACATTCCATATTCGGCGTTTGTTACTTGATCCAAGGACCCTCTAAGGAGAAAATTGGGCTTAAATGAAAAATTTTCGTGTTTTCCGTATCTGTATCTGTCTAAAGCCGTAATTTTCCAGTTAAGCTCGAATTATTCCATTTGGTATCGTGGAAACAGGAAACAAGTACCGGATA
Source organism: Microchrysa polita (assembly GCA_949715475.1). NCBI lineage: Eukaryota > Metazoa > Arthropoda > Insecta > Diptera > Stratiomyidae > Microchrysa > Microchrysa polita. The sequence continues at coordinate 18,434,131 of OX454415.1, forward strand.
TGCAATGCACTCGACTTCCTCTTTGATATGACACCCCACATGCCCATATTCGATCAAGGTGTGTAATTAGTGTTCTTTTATGTCCTTTTTTGAGCTTGCCGATCAACTTTTTTTCTTAGCAAATTTGATGGTAGAATCTTCAGCTATTATAGATTCTGAAAAGTGACAGCTTGAAATATTCTCGTAGTTATGGCTTTGGAAAGATACACGGGAAACACGAAAATTTTCCATTTAAGTTCGATTTATTCCGTTGATGGTCCTTGAGATAGGAAAAAAAACACCTGATATGTAATGTACTCTACGTCCCCTTTGATATGATACCCAACATGCCGACCTCCGGTCAAGGACTAAAGAGTATCCTTTCTTGTCCTTTTTGGGACCTTTCCGATCAAAATTTTTTTTTAGCAAAATCAGTTTTAGATTATTGGGAGCACACTGATTCAAAAACAACGAAAATTAGCCATACTCTATTTTTTTCTATTTGGAGGCCTGAATTGGGATATTTTGACTGGACTATTACGACAACGCTATGACGATCTTGCGCATGCATCAGCGGAGATAACTAGTCGCCCAGATGCGGGCAATAATTAAAACGGAGAAGCCATAAAAAATGCACTTGTTACCAGCGCAGACACCGTCCTTGGCTCTAATCTGGGACACCGGAAGAAGCCCTGGATATCTGACGTTAAATGGCAGAATAAGATTGATGAGCAGAAAAAGATAAAGGCTCATTTAGCTGCATAATCGAAGTCTAATCGAGATAACACCGAAGCTCTTTATCGGCAGATAGCTGGAGCTCACGATGTTCAGCTTAAAGTGCCACGCGACAACTTTTGTCGTATGCGTATATGAGTATGCAAATTCACTCTTAGCCATTGCTGAAGAAGCGGGAAGAAAAAACATCTTAAGTGCCGTATACAGTGCCATAAAAGATGTTACAAGAGGTCGAAACTCTTCGCAACATCCAGTAATAGTCTAGTCAGGGCCGGCCCTAGGGGTGGGCGAACTGGGCGGTCGCCCAGGGCCACCACTTTGAAGGGCCACCACTTTCCAGGAATGTTAACATTCCCAGGGCCACCACTCGGAAGGGGCATTTTTCTCAAGGGGCCTCCTTTTAAAATATAGGACTAAATTGCATATGCCATAATAAGTCGCGTTTATCATTTTTGCTCAATATTCTTCGAAATTAATCGAAAAATTTGTCCGGTTTCCAAATTTATAGTTTTAAATTGGCTCTTTATAATTTTATCACACCAAAATAACTAGTAAGATTGAGGCATAGGTTTTTCCTGAGAACAATAACAATTTTGTCAGCATACATAATCGGAAATTTAATCAAACAATTAAAGAAAATGTGAGGATCATGCTCGGACGGATTGTTTTCTTGTTTTGCTCTAACTCCCGAGGACGATGGTAGGTTGAAGACTACCGTGTGTAATTGCCAACGTTCGACAGGCCTTACCGAGTATCGAAAACTCGTTCTCTATGTCACAGAGTGCCGACCGAACGATCAAGGCCACAGAGTACGGTTTTTGGTTTTGCCTTAATAAATTCTGCGAAGGTCCCTCTCGCTCCATAGACTCTGTGGTCTATTGATTTGTAGTGCTTACAATGACAAGGAAAACATAAAATTAAAACACGCTCATTAAAGTAAAAGGGAAGCAGAAAAGCAGCGAAAAATACTGACTTTCTACAGCCTAATTATAATGTTAAGCCCAGTTTTGATTTCTTAGCTGACTGCAGCATTCCATTCCAAAATACATACAACGAAAGGACAATTTCTGTGAGGAGAAATGAATCTCTAAATTGATAATAACTTTACCATCCAACTTACGCTTTAACTATAAGCTATATATCGCCGAGGTCAGTAATACCAATGAGTTTAAAAGAGAAGGCGAACGTTGACGACGAGTTGACGAGAGTATTGTCTTTTTAAAATTATTCTCGAACGTATAGCCCCGCAACTCGACGGAGGTGACGCTATAGGAGTATTAGTCGGACCTGAAGAAACTTGAAGACGACCTAAAACGGAATGTCCCTTTTTAAATTGTTGAACTTGGAATTTTGGGATTGACTATGAAAAAAAATGGTTGAGCTAAAAGCATCAAACGAATTCTCAATCAGATGAATTTCGCAGATGTCATGGGAGATATAAAAATTTCCTCTTAAAAAAGAGAACCCCCTGAGAAAAATTATCCCGAGTAAACAGCTCACAAATGGGACAGTATTAATGAAATTTTTACAAAACAACTCCCTCCAAGCAAGCAGGGATGTCTGTAGATTTCCTTAAAATGAATAAATAAACGAAAAAATTGTGACTGAAAATAAACAATTTAAACAATGTTGTCTCTGTAAAAAATTTTGGCTTCATTGTTGGTAGGGGCCACCAACATCTATTTGGCCCAGGGCCACCAGAATGCTAAGGCCGGCCCTGAGTCTAGTACAGATATCTCAAAACCCAAACATCCAAAAGAAAAAGAAATTTTTGATGCCAAATTGTTGAATACACTGCCCAATATACGCAATAAAAAGTTACACCAATTTGCGCCATGGGTTAAGGGGGGAGGGGGTCCCAAAGGGGTGAAAATTTACTTTTTTACAAATAACTGGAAAACTGTGAATCTGACCTTAAAATCTTCTGAGGACGAAGCAAACTACACAAAATTGCCTTTGTAATGATATATAACACTCTAGACGTTTTTTCGGAAAATTATACCCTAGACCCAAAAGTATTATAGAGAATTTACTTTTTTTGAGTCTTACATTTCGGACTGTAACTCTTGATAGAAAGAACCTAGGGTGACGAAATCTTTTTCATTCTATTACAAACAAAATTTATTTGGTTTGTACCAAAAATTGAGGTGCTCCGACCATTGACGCCTCCCTCACTCCTCCTAACATTTTTCAAAAAGGCATGCCTGTAGCTTCTTTTCAAATTGAGCCAGGCAGATAAAATTTGGTGAGGTGCCTAGTCTAAGCCCCATTATGCTCCTCACCAAAACTTCTTACCATCCGATCAAAACTAAGGGTACTCCCCATACAAAGTAAACCAAAATTCTAAAAAAAATCACATTTTTTCACTTCTAAATTCTATCTAAAATGAAAAAATAAAATTTATTTCTTAGAACGTCATTATAACAGTTAATTGTAGTCTTGTAAATGTATATTCAAAAGTTTGTACCAGAGCGTGCCTTACAAGTACGAAAAATATGGTTTGAAAGTTGCTAGTACACGTTACTCGATTTATTCGGAACTAGCCTTTGAACTAGTACCAATGACTTTCAAACACAATTTGTTGATACTTGTAGTGTACGCTTTGATGCAAAATTTTGAACATACATTCAGAGGACTACAATTAACTGTTATAATGTCGCTCTAAGAGATAAATTTTATTTTTCCGTTTTAGATAGAATTTAGAAATGAAAAATGTGAAATTTGTTAGAATTTTCGTTCACTTTGTATGGGGGGTACCCTTAGTTTTGATCGGATGGTAATAATTTTTGGTGGGGAGCATAATGGAGCTTAGACTAGGCACCCCACCAAATTTGATCTGCTTGGATCAGTTTAAAAAGAAGCTACAGGCATGCCTTTTTGAAAAATGTGAGGAGGAGTGAGGGGGGCGTCAATGGTCGGAGCACTCCAATTTTTGGTACGAATCAAATAAACTTTGTTATCAATATATGCACAAGATCTTATGACAGTAGGTCTATTCTATCAAGAGTTACAGTGCGAAATGTAAAACTCGAAAAAGCCAAATTCACTATGATATTTTTGGGTCTAGGGGATAATTTTCTGAAAAAATGTCTAGAGTGTTACATATCATTACAAAGGTAATTTTATGTTGTTTGTTTTGTCCTCAGCTCATTTTAAGGTCAGACTCATAGTTTTCCAGATATTTGCAAGAAACTGAATTTTCACCCCTTTGCCACCCCCTCCCGCCTTAACCGATGCCGCAAATTAGTGTAACTTTTTACTGCGTATATTAGGCAGTGTATTTAACAATTTGGCATCAAAAATTTCTTTTCGTTTTGGATGTTTAGGTTTGGGGCTATTTTGAACCAATTGTACTGGACTATAAGTGACAGTGACGGTTAAGTAAAAGGAACATACATTTAACCTCTCTGATGCTATAGCATCCATCCACGCATTCGTACTATGTACTAATTTAGTTATTCTAAAAAAAAAGATTTGCATTGCAGAATTATGTGGTAATTTCGTCCTCCGTTTGAAAATTTAGTTCCTCTTCTCCAGAACTAAGGATTGATGATATGCATGCATGCATGAATAAAATCATTTTCGATATAAAACATAAGTTATAAAAATAAGCCACGCACGTTAAAATCGCTGCGGCACAGGGTCTAAGCAAGTTATCGGAAATTACTCCAAAAGGTTAGTAATGAAAACGTGCACCAATCTTTGGCTCCAGAGCGGAGTTTCCTAAAATAAGTTTTTAGTGGGAAATTTGGTTTAAAAGTCGGCCGTTTCACGTAAGCCATCTGAATATTTTTTGACGGCGTTAGCAATATTTTGTTGGGGGAATTAAATACTAAGCCTTAATTTTGGAATTTCAAACAAACACTCCACAAGGCCTAGCTGAACTGTGATGAATTGCGCTTAAGAAGTCTGACTGAATGGGTTTCTACTACAGTTTAACTGGGCCTTCATTTTCTCTGTCGAGACTCTATTCTCTGAATTACTGCACTGTTAATTAGAGCCCTAGTGTGACCGCGAATTTTTGTGTTGTCTTTATAAAAATGCGAATTTTCATACGGCTCCAAAATGTTTCGGAGCTACTCACTTACAGCGACCAAGAGCTGCCTGGTATATTACCTAAGGGACGGCAAATTGTCCTCTAGCTCGGGGCGGCGTAAGCGCTAGAGCGGACGCTGTAAGAAAGTACAATCGACAAACTATCCGCCCTCGATTTGGAAAAGGCCTTCAATAGTGTGAACTGGAACTGGGATTCAATATGTGAACCGGCCTTTCGAGGAAATCAGAAATCTGTAACCTCTCTGTAAGAAGCAAAATGCATCAAATTTGATGTATGTTGATGAGTCAAAAATAGCTAAGCAAATCGTAATTAGTTACCAAGTCTTGGTTTTTCCTGCCGTAAAATTTTTTTCAAAAGATTTGCGATTCATTTTTTTTTATTTTTTGCATATGAAGCTCCCTGGTATTTAACATCACATAGACTCCTCTTTCCGTGTCAATGAGACTTGTCTCCTTCGAGTCATAACTTCTTATGGGGCGGCAAATTTACTGATGTCCAGCCCTATTCTATGGCGCCCTTCGGCAGTATAGATACTTATTGCACTCAGCCACTGCTTAAGCTTGGAAATATAGTAGTAAACATCGTATGTAAAACGTTAGCGGACGTATCTGACATGAACATTTCATAGTTTTCTTCACGATTAACCGATGTCTTCTGGTTGCTTGGAAATACATTGGCGCAAGACCCAGAAATTGGGAAAGGTAAAATTGCAAAATTAAAATTGAAGAAATGCATTTCGTTGCAGATTATGCCGATACACTCAGCCAAATAAACGTATATTTATATAAAAAAAATGATTATAAAAAAAAAACATAATTTGAGTTTTACGACTTAACCGCTTGAGTTAAAGGAAATCCGTTAAATATAAAAGAGCAGCCCTATTTTAGACGGGAAGCATTAACATCAAACTACTTGCATATTGAATTAAAAGAAATGCAATCAGCCAAGCTTAAATCGATTCGCATTACAAGACTTGCTTTGAATTGAATGTTTTCTTGCAATCAAACGCACAAAGCTTTTTTTTTAGTATTAGCGAAAATTTTTCTCAGTGTATGAATTCTTGTTCTTGGAGTACCTATAAAGCCCACCATTAGAATACAACTGCCGTATCCTTCAAAATTCGATTTACACATTGGGATTGAATTTGATGTAGTTTTAAAAGATCTACTCAATGGAAAAATGTTCAAGCAACCTACAATTGCTTTACACTGAACCGAAAATAGAACAAGTTTCACAAATACAATAAGTTTCTGAATGGCATTGCTGGGGACTGTATCTTGATTATAGGGAAAAGTGTCCTGACCGACAAAGGTTCGGAAACTTAGGGGTAGGGGTAATTTATCCGTTTTTGGCGATTACTACTGTTTTTAAAATATTTAAAAAGAGCAGAAGAAACAAATTGTCTAGGAAGATAATAAATTATAAAAAATTGCTAGCCTTTGCACGTGCAATAACTACCGAAAAAATAAATTCAGTGTCAGTTGAGTTGTATCCCACTCCTCCCAACATTAAAAGCCACAGCCTAATTTTCAGTTTAAAGCCATTGGAGGGCACTATTATACTTCCCATCAAAAGTCACCTCAATAGGACTAAAACTAAGGATACCTCCTATACAAAATGACAATGTAATTTATGTAAGTTGGAAACGGTCGTATGTACCTCCCATTATTTTTTATCGAGGCATTTTATATTGTTTAATATTAATATTGACAATGTTGGCATATACGACAGTTTTATTCTCCTGGTGCGATAGGCTATTCCCCAGTTTCTATGGTCTGTGCAACATTAGAATTTAAAAAACATTTATGTGCAAATAGAAGTGAATAGTGAAAATTTGTTAACAAGAGAAAAAACGTACTGATTACGAATTACACTCGTGGACTCATGTTTTTACGACTACAAAAAAAATACACAAGAACCATGGTTGCAATGGAAACGAAAAAGACCACGGCTTAGCGTCATTACTGGAAAATAGCAACCAACTTTCGGAGGCAAATTCCCAATAAAAAATCTCATCCATTCTAGCCCCCTCCAGGGCAAGATCCTGGTTGCGCCACTGTGGAAATATATAGGTTGGCGGGGACGTAGCCTGAGGAGAGCCCAGGAGATCGGGGCTTCTCCCGAAATACATATAAATAAGTATCAGCATCTGCCATAGTTTTAGGTTAGAGAAAAAATGATCTGAGTTAATTAAACTAAAATCGTCAAAATAAAAAACTATTAAATTTTTTTAAATCACAAAATCGGCGATTTATGTTTTCAAAGCGCTAAAAATTGAGGTATTACATTTGTTTTAGGAACCATTAAAAGCTCTTTCGAAACTCCATAATTTATTCAGTATTTCATAATACAAAATTTATTACATACCTTTTCTTTCTATTTATAGGAAACATGCTTTCACATAGACCGATTCGTGGTGACTTTGATTTCATTTTACAATTCGTATTCAACACTGTCAAATCATAAAGGATACAATTAGCGGAACCAAATTCAATCATTCGACTTTGTCTGTGATGTACTCACATTCAATTATCAAATGCTTTTAAACCATTTGGTTTCGACAGCCGTAGACGACATATCTGAACCGAAACATATTACTGGGCCTATACCATACAGTTACTGCTGCAAAGACATCATGACAATATATGGATAGAAAACATTACAATAGGATAGTGCTGGCAATCCTTTTGTGATTCCAGGACATGTTCAAGCACAAAGCTACATTGTCACTCGTTCCTCTTGTTTTCTGTTCATGATTTTATGGAATATGATTCATTGAGGACAGTATGATAAAATAACATATCCAATGGTTCAGGTAATTAGGTTTTCAGTTCTACTTTTAAATTAAATTGTGTGTTGAAAGTTATATACATATTTATGTACTGATACATCTACATATCTATTCGTGAACATACCTATATATGTAATATGATACGCATAATGCAAATAAGTACATAGTGTAGGTATATGTTAATGTAACTATTATAATAGACCGATGTACGATATGAGTATAATGGCGATTCGTCTACATTTGTGAGGCATTTAATTGAATTTCAAATCCAATTAACAATTTGATTTCAAAATCATCGCTAAATGAATAGATGTACAACATACAGGGTCCAGTTTTCCAATCAATATTCGATTAAAATTTATTAGTTGAGGTGAATTAATAATTTAATTATTTTGAAAAATAGTGTGGGGTCAGTTACTGTAAACTTAGCGTCCTTACTTGTTAGGACTTTAATAATAAATAGATCTATTTGCAAAATTAATAAATATTCAAAATGCTGATATATAAAGAGAAAAATTGTAAAAATAATAAGTAAGATTAATTCAATGCATATTCCGAGAATATCGGCCAACTCGAAACGATTCCAAAATCTATACAATTCACTATCCAATTGCACTGTTTTTCCCATGAAATTTGCAATACGGAAATTGACTGCTATTAACATTACACCACTCGAGGGGTAGCTTTTCGCAATACTCACGATTAAATCCTGTATAGGGGCGGACATGAAAACGGCAATGTGGAAAGTCAATACGAAATGAAATCCCAAGTGGCAAGCTTCACAGTATATCAACAAGTGGCGTTTAACTGCTTCGATATTGCGAGGGTTGAATTGCACAAACGGTCCCCGGGAATAGAAATGAACAGCGTGCTTATAGCAAGTTCTTCGTTAAGTCCTGCGAATGTTGTTCAAACATTTCAGGTTTGTGTCGTATTGCCAATAGTGCCGAATATACATATAAAGGTACTCGTATATACCGACGAAGGTATTGCGAATGAGAAGGGAAGTCAATTTGTGCAAATTGCTGTTGCTATTGCTGTTTTATCCTCGTCTATTTTCGATTTATATAGCTGCCAGGATATTCTATGGACTACGAACAAACGACTGTCGTCGCCGAATTGACTTTGCAACTAGACTATATGTATGGAGATTTTCAAACAACCCCTCGTGGCGTTTCTTGCAAAAACATTTGCGATTCGATCTGTTCCGCTTGTAATTATTCTGTCATGTTAACGAGAAACGTTGACGTACTAATCGTGAGCTTATTGCGAATTGATCTCCATTCGTCGTTTTGATTGGAACGTCATAATTTTGGGATGATTGGAAACTTTGGTTTTACAGTTGATGGGTCAAATAATTTAGCAGTTTGTTTTTAAGTCGTCGACATCGAAAAGATGGGGTACCTATATCAGGCAATATGGAATATATGTCACTGATAAAGAAAGATATTAAATAAAAGAGTGCCAGGGTAACTACCTTGAGGCCAGTGGCGCAACCATGATCGTGCCCTGGAGGGGGCTAACGACTTATGAATTTGCCTTTGTTAGTTGGGTGCCATATTCCACTAATGACGCTATATGGTAGGCTGGACATTCTCGCCAGAACGGGCGATGTGCCTATACCGCAGGCCGAACATCGCGACGTCATGGAGCGGTATAAGGAGGTAAGGAAGAAGAAGACGCTATACGGTAATGTTTTGAGCTCCCATTGTATCCACACTTATTTTCGACGTGCATTTTTCTTAGTTTATTGTCGTAAAAAGAGAAGCATATCATAAACGGAAGCATATGGACACTAGGTAAGGTACAGGAGCCGCCAGGGGTCAAGCACCTAGTACACTTAGACCAAAAGTTGGTCCATTGTGATACAAGCAATTGGACATTACAGTTGAAAATACAGTGGATATCGTTTATAACGACATCGGTTATAATGACGTATCGGCTATAACGACGGAAATGCCAAGTCCCGAGACCTAAGAGGCTCGTGCGGTACAATTTTTGATGGATATAGCGACCATCGCTTTAACGACCGATCGGTTATAACGACTGAATTTTTCCGACTCGAGAGGCAAAATGAACGGTATAACGACGACCGCTCGACACAAGTCATTTTTTGTATGTGAAATGATTGCTTTTCCGGCATGCAAAGATCAAGTCCCAGCTGGAAATTAAATCCTGTGAGGAAGTTCACTGTTATGTAAAATCGCAGTCACACTTAAGGTACGTTGTGCTCGACACGACTGCATCGGCTCTGGCGACAGCAACTCGCTCATATCATATAAAAACTCATTTTTCTCTCATTCTAAAAACGAGTTTTTATATGAAATGAGCGAGTCGCTGTCGCTAGAGGCGACGCAGTTGTGTCGAGCACAACGTACCTTTATCCTGAAGGTTTTTAAAACGTCGTAAGAAATAGTAAATTCATGTTACGAAAATTTCTTTGCAATAAAACAATCAACAGAGAGAACTTGAGACAACTCCCCTGTTAAAAATTGCACGCCAAAAAATCGTTTTCATCACTAAACATCGTTTTCAGAATCCGCCCTAAACTTTATGTAGCGAGCCACAACAATTCGGTACCAACGTACTTCCAAGATAGGGGAGCAGTTATTATTCCATATTATGAGCGCCTCAAAATTAGTTTTCTGCAATTTGCTTTGTGACGGACATATCGCGATACAAGATTCGACGACGTCCCAGTCAGTTTTCTGATTTACCAGCTCTGGCTTTATTCTTTTAAGCCCTTGAAATCAAGCATTTATAAAAATAAACTACACAATAAACTTTGGCACGCTTAAAAAATACTCTGAAACTTGAATTTGTTTAATTTTTACAACAACCCTGTAGAGCCTACAACAAAACAGGTTCACCTTCAGGTTTTATCGACTAGAAAATCAAATCCCGTTTGAGAATTTGTCGATTTGCTTAAAAGATTAACAATTCGTCTAAGAAAAGTCCTCGCATTTGGATTTGGAAAAAAGACTACAAAACCACGATTTGGCAATTTGTTAACTTTTCCATTTATGCCCTCATTGGTAATGTTCTCCTGTATTTCTTATTTCCGAAAAATAATTTAAACAAAATGCAGAAGCAGCTACTCCGTTCATTTGTGTGTCACACAAGGACGTATACCCTTGTCGGCAAACGTATACATACACGGTAAGTTCGTGTTCTAAAACGGGTTTTGACTTTACATTGCAATTATCGCTTATTACGACGACAGGACGCTATAAACAATATGATCGTATATAACGACGGTGGTCGTTATAAACGATATGAGCGGATATAACGACGATCGGCTATAACGACATAAAATAGTCGGTCCCTTCGATGTCGTTATAAACGATATCTACTGTAAACTTTTCCATAGATTATAAAAAGTTAATAAACTTTTTTTGTTCCTAATTCTAACGTAGTTTTATTAACAAGTAAATGTTTAAATTGAAGCCTTCTGCTACTCAACCACGTCCCCCAGTCGTGGCGACGCGTTCGAGTCGTTTTCATACCGAAGGTAGGCAAACGAGGACATGAGACTGCGAAGGATTTGAGGCCGATTAGATTATCCTCCTTCGTACTCAAAACTTTAGCGCGCTTAATAGACTTACACATCCGACAAAGTCTTGAGAACTCAGCACTTTCGAAGTCCCAGCACGCATACGTGGAGGGAAAGTCAACAGAAACGGCTCTTCACGAAGTGGTCCGTATCATCGAACACAGCCTTGAGTACAAACAATACACGTTATCCGCTTTCTTAGACATAGAGGGTGCATTCAATAATGTTCGCATTGAATCTATTCACGAGGCCCTCTCAGACTTAGGAGTTGAGCCACGGTTTGGGTCGTGGATAGTAACACTACTAACGACCAGAGTAATCCATGGGGACTTCGGAAGCAGTCATCTGACTAAATTCGTGGTAGCATGGTACTCTGGGTGTACACGGCGGTGGTACGACCCATCCTAACATATGGGTCTGGTGGCCAGCGCTCAGTAAAGGCTACAATGTAACAAAACTCGGAAGAGTGCAGAGATCGGCTGAATGCACTGAATGTCATCCTGCATCTCCTACCCATCGATCTGCTTATCAACCAACTGGCAGCATGTAGTGCAGTCAGACTCAAAGCGTTAAGCTGCTGGAGTGCTAGGCCATACGGCCACAGCAATATTCTAAACCAACTACCACAAGACGTACGCAACGCTGTAACGGATCTCAAAGTGCCCAAACTAAGCTTTGGGAAGAACTTTGATGTCAGATTCCCAACTAGAGGTGAATGGAAAGAGAGTGAGGTGGTCAAGGATTTTGACATCACACTCTTCACCGATGGGTCTAAAATGGAGTGTGGCGTGGGTGCTAGAATCTTCTGCAGATCACTAAGTATCTCTGAATATTACCGTCTTCCTGATCATGCCAGCATTTTTCAAGCAGAAATGCTTGCAATCATGAAGGCCTGTCATGCTCTCAGGGACATACAAAACAACCAGAATATCGCTATCTGCTCAGATAGTCAGGCGGCTATCATGGCTTTACAATCGGTGAAGACGACCTCCAAGGTTGTTGAAGTATGTGAGGAAGCATTAACCAGCCTTGGCACACAACAAAGAATCACCCTACTCTGGGTACCCGGACACAGGAACATAGAGAGTAACGAGATGGCTGACGAACTAGCCAAATTGGGTGCCACTCTTGATAGCTCTCATGCGGAGCGTGTTTGCGTCCCTATGGCTGCTGTTAAGAGTAAGATATCCACTCACTATATAAGGGCTGCTAAGTCCAACTGGCGAAATCTGAGGACTTGCGTTATATCAAGGAAGATGTGGCCCTCCTACGACTGGAAAAGATCGTCTGAGATTCTGACTAAACCACGTAGAGATATTGACAAGGTTACTGCCGTTATCACGGGGCACTGGCCAATAGGGCTACACGCTGCCAGGCTGGGCATCCCATACAACGCGCATTGCCGCAGCTGCGGTAATGTAAATGAGAGGGAAACCCTGATTCACTTTCTGTGTGAATGCCCGGGACTTGCCAGAACCCGGTATAGGACGCTCGGTATGGCTTTTCTGGGAGGCTTGGAAGATGCAGCTAACGTGAAATTAGGGGAGCTGCTGTACTCCCTAAATAACACTGGCTGGTTCAAGACACCTCCCCACTCATAAATTCATTACCTAACCTTCATCATATACACTAGTTAAACTTCATGGAGTTGTGGTTTCAAAACCAAGCTTTATGCCCTAATTGGGCTTTGGCTAGCCTCTGCCTAGGCCGCCACTTTTACCTACCTACCTAAATGTTTAAACAAAGTTCAGATGCGGATAGGAAGTATGGCACGAGCGAATCCAATATCATCGCTCCGCGAAATACCGTTAGGGCGGTCATTAAATATGAAGGGGTGCATTGATAAATTGCCCCCACAATTAGAGCATTTGTGAATACTCGGTACTACATGAGGAAAATAAGAATTCAGGCACAAACATAATAATAATGTTCCATGATATCTCCGCAGTTCAGGGATTTTTTTTCGTAACATTTAGATGTTTTGTAGATATTTTTTTCAAAAATCCCCACAGACCTACTCGTTTATCATCTTCTTTTTTTGCAAAATTATGATATTGCAACTTGTAAAGACTGGTAGCCCCTCCCGTGGTTGCGCCACTGAGTTGATCTAACATCGTTCTAATAGCTCCAGGGAAGATAAGGTTCTTTTCAGATGAAATAGGCAGTAAGATCACTGACAGCACTGTTTCTCTCAAAGATCCAATTGTTTTCTTGAATTGCTGAAATGGTGGCTCGTTATGTTACGATAAAAGACCGATCAATACCATGTTTGCGTTCAGTTAAGTTTTTTTTTTTTTAACCTTCGGGCGGGCGCAATGCATCTGACAGATTAAGTGGCCAGTTTTTGTTGCGCCAATCAGCGATACGAAAAGGGAGAGATCTGAAACTCACAGTAGCTTAATCTTTATCGATCAACTATCCAAAGCAGTTTTCAGTTTCTATCTACCATATGTCTGAGGGGCGGGAGGGGATGAAATAATCTCTCAGATGTATTGCGCCCGATTGTGTTATTTTCTCCTTTTCTATGAAAATTTCCATATGGTATACTCTTCACATTGCGTAATAACGTTGTGTTTACTTTTAGGTTCACCAAATCGTTCAATAGTGTGTTTTTAGTAAAATAAGATCACATTGTTTAAGCGGTCGAGTTGTTGGAGGTTTTTTAAATATTGAAGCTATTGAAAGCGGAATATTTTTAGAAAATTTAAAATGTGAAGGGTGTCAAACTTGGTGAGCCAGTTTTTGTTTCTAAAATTACGTAGAACTGTTTCAAAAAGACAATGCAACAATAAATAAGAGTCTAAAATATACAGAAACTTAGTTTCATCCCTTTTTCTGCACTTAATCTGTCAGATGCATTGCGCCCGATCGTGTGAGGATTAGTATTGCGCCCGCCGGAAGGTTAATCACCTCAATTTTGTGCGTTTGTCTGTTCTGGTTTTGTTTCACTAGGATTATTCTCAAATCCTGGTAAAATTGAATAGATCAACGAAACTGGCTGGTTAATCGCCCCACAAACAGGATTCCTATTTTTCTATGATCTGCAACGGAATTCATTTTTAAATTTGTCTTTTTCCTCATTTCTGGACTGGGAGGGGCTTTAGCCCCCTTACCTCCTCCCGTGGTTGCGCCACTGCGTGAGGCACTCCGGACGATATAAGCTTCGAAATCAGAACCCGGAATTTAACGAATTAAGTACGAGTGTGAAGGTAGGATCGGAACCAGTTGAGAAGTGACCCAGTTTCGCCAAAATAACATACTTACATACTATCTAGTAACACTGTATGATCGACCCTGTCGAAAGCTTTGCTGAAAACAGTGTAAACAACATCTATTTGATTACCTTTTTCCATTTGACAGAGAACATCGGAAAAGACAATTGTCAGGTTGGTAGATCTGCCTTTTCGGAATCCGTGATGTTGTTCATGTTGATGAGTTTAGCCAGACCATTTTCACGAATAGTTTGGGAATTACAGACAGAATAGCGATACCTCTACAATTCAGTGCCCGCTCTAAGGGGGGGGGCGAGCCGGGCGGTCGCCCGGGGCGCCAAATTTTATGGCGGCTTTTTGGTTAGCACTCAAATGATATAAAGTTTAAAGGAAAAAATTAGTTTCAACTTTGAGTGGAAAAGAAACCACAGAAACTACAAATATAAAATAGAGCGAAGTAAAATGCCATAAAGAAGGAGACGAGCTGGCATCCACAATAATTTTACAACCGTTGTGGCCATTTTTTGTTAATGTCGGCTGAATAGATTTTTTTTAGGCAAATTGATTAATTCAAAATCGTGATAATTTTTTTTTATTTATTGACTACTATTATTATTGACTACTATTATTCAAAGTGCCCAGAGTTGATACGAGGTGCTGTGTTAAGTAAAAGTGGCCTAAATTGTACGTCTGTGACGCTAGCACTCACCCCACTTTCAAAAAGCAAACAATTCGCTCAGTTATGTATGTACGATTTGTCTCAATTTGATTTCCGGAACATGAAGTTTAAATTTGTGATAAGTCTGTTGAATCACAAAAGAGCAGTCAATTAAATAATTACTGTACCCTTACTACAGGGTACAAATGAAAATCAAGGAATCAAGCACATTAGATTGGATTAGATTGTGGGGCGTGAACTCGAAGGGGTTCGCAGCACTAGAGCCAATGGGCCTATTGTGCTATCGCCCTATCCAGCGGCGTTGGCCAGAGCATCACACTAGCAAAGGACGTGCATTGAGATCTCGTCATCTTCTTCTCAGAATCGACAGCTCACGTCTTGTAAAAGCTAAGCCTCATTGTGCGCAGATGTGATCTCAGGCAAGAGTGGTCTGTAAGAATCCCATAGATGGAACGTACTTTACTTCTGCTTAGATGAAGCAGCTCAGCCGCTCTTTTATGGGAATATCCTGCTGTGAACAGTTTAGATAGCCTGAGACCAGGTAGTTTGTCTCAGTGCTCCATGCCTTAAGTCGTTCCTGGTCTTTGATCAGCCTCTTTACTATAGAGGGAGAGATGCTACAAAAGGGTTCTGGTCCGCAGAAGTGAAGAATATGCTGCGGCTGTGCATGCCAACTCATCAGGCTGTTCGTTTCCTCTGTTGCCCATATGGCCTGGAACCCAGAAGAGTGTTAATCTATATATAGCACATATGTAATTTCATCCGAACGGCACAATTTTCGTCACTCATTTTCGTTTTCGATAACTACCATTCATATACCTTTAGCAGCAATTAAATTTGATTTCGCCTGATCTCTGCGCGGATGTATTCCTCCAGTTGGTTTCAATTGCATTGATTCGTCAAGCATTGAGACGACAAATCTAGAACAAGGCTTGGTTTTCAACAAGATAAGTATGATGAAGACACAGTCACTGCCAGTACGTTCCGGACATGCTAATATCGCGATTTGGCTAAGTTTCCCGATTTAACTATAGCTCTGATCTTATTATCTCTAATTAATTGTCGAGATTATATATGGAAATAAGTAACGCACGTTAAATCCACCCAATAAATCCTTCTGCGAAGAAATCCGGATGTTGCACAGCGTGTAAGGGAGTTATCCAAAAGGTTAGTAATGAAAAGAAGCACCAATCTTTGGCCCCAGAGCGAAGTTTTCTAAAATGTATTAAGTGTTTTAGTAGGAAATTTGGTTTAATAGCTGTCAGTTTCATGTACGTCATTTGAATATTTTTTGACGGCGGTGAAAACTATTTTGTTCGGGGAATTAAATACAAAGCCATAATTTTGGAATTTCAAACAAACTCTCTACAAGACCTAAATGAACTGTGATGCATTGGGCTTAAGAGTCTAAATGTATCTATAGGATTCTACTACGTGCTAACTGAGCCTTCAGTACCTCAGTGCGGAAAGAGATCCTATTCTCTGAACTACTATAAAGAGTTGGTTCGAGTCCCACAGTGACCATGAGTTTTCGAGTTGTTTTTATCAAAATGTGCATTTATACAACCGGCAGCTGGTTCCTAAATGTGAAACGTTTCGGAGCTACTCGCTGTTACATTACAGCAAACAAGAGCTGCCTGGTATAGTTCATGAGGGACGGCAAATTGTCCTTTTGCCCGGGGCGGCGTAAGTGCTAGAGCGGGCGCTGCTACAATTTTCCACTGATTTTTTATCGCCACTCTTATGGATAGGTGCATGATGAGAGGATTTCCATAAAGACGAAAACGCGACCAATTGAAGAGATTTTTTTGAAAATTAGGTAGGCACACTGATGCACGAAAACGGGAGGGGGTATCAAATCAGAGCCAGGTCCTTTGTTGTCGCTCATTTCATGAATAGCTCTAACAAATTCATCCTGTGTGAGGACTATTCCGCCGATCAGGGATTTTTTTTGGTTCATGAAATATGTCCTCACCCATTAAATTAACGTAATTCATTGGCTAGCTCGTTACAGTTTTTTGTACCCTTCGCTCGTAGAGTGAAAGGGTATAATAACTTTTTCATGAAGTTTGTAACGCATTGAAGGAAGCATCTCCGACTATACAGGGTGTCCCGCAACTGGTAAGCCATAGACCAATGGTAGACTCTACAGGATGTTCTAGGAAAAATGTCGCCAAAATTATTTCTCTAGCTTTTACCGTTAAGGAGTAATCGCCTTTTTTGTGATTCTTGTCAAAAAACACGACTTTTTTCGAAAAACTCAAATTTTCAAGCTTCCACTTTAGCTAAATCAATGTTTTTCATATTCTTCTAAAAGTACACAAAATTTCCAATGAAAGGACATATCGAACGTTTCGAACGGTTTCGTATTTTCCGAGATACGACGTTTTGAATTTTGCAGAAATATCAATTTCAATTTTTAATGTCAAAATTAAACCCTAATTTCGTAACGGTACATTGTAGTGGCAAATCTGCAAAGTTGACAAAAGTTGGTGTAGTATCTTAGCTTTCGAACGGCATATAAGAATAAATCACCACCACCAAATCATCCAGTTTATGAATAATATGTGTAAAAGGGAAAAAAACATAGTCCGTAAGTGGAAGAAATCCTGCTTTTACTTGGAAATAGCTCAGTCATATAAGTATTTCCAATAGAAAAAAAATACAGTAAGGCTATTTTTCTTGATCTTGAATCAGTGGGGTCCCAGGAGTCTAAAACTCATTTTACTAAAATAAATTTCATCGGAAAGGTCCAAAAAGGACACTATTTAATCCTTGACTGGAGGTCGGCATGAGGAGTATCATTTCAAAGGGGACGCCGGCCGAGTACATTACATATCCGGTGTTTGATTCCTATTTCAAGGACCCTAAACGGAATAAATCGCGTTTGAATGGAAAATCTTCGTGTTTCCCGTAATCATCTGTATCTTTCCAAAGCCATAACTACGCGAATAATTCAAGCTGCCACTTATTTTTTAATTTTTTAGAATCTAAGATTCTATCATTAAATTTGCTAAGGAAAAATTGGATCGGAAAACTCTGAAGAAGGACATAAAAGGACACTAATTAATACCTGACAAATTAAAATGTTTATCCTTTTTTAGACGATGGAAATTTAAAAATACTCTCACAATATTCATGTGTACACAGCGAACCTTCGTACAAATAATTCAACACATAAAACAAATTTGTTCATACTTATATATAATTTTCATCTACAAAGTAGCGAAAAGTGTATTTTTCCATAATGCATAACAACCAAGTCTATGCTTGATGTAAAAATTTTACTTCCTTTTCAAGATTGAAGTCGGTTTGGTACATTTGCAGACTATGTTTTTTTTTCATTTATACATATTATTCAGAAACTGGATGACTCTGTGCTTTATTCTTATATGCCGTTCGAAAGCTGTGATACACGCCAACTTTTGTCAACTTTGCAGAGTTGCCACTACAATGTCCCGTTACGAAATTCGGGTTTAATTTTGACATTAAAAATTGAAATTGACATTTCTGCAAAGTTCAAAACGTCGTATTTCGGAAGATACCGTTCGAAACGTTCGATATGTCCTTTTATTGGAAATTTTATGTACTTTCAGAAGAATATGAAAAACATTGATTTGGCTAAAGTGGAAGCTAGAAAATAGGAGTTTTTCAAAAAAAGTCGTGTTTTTTGACAAGAATCACAAAAAAGGCAATTACTCCTTAACGGTAAAAGCTAGAGAAATAATTTTGGCGACATTTTTCCTTAAACATCCTGTAGAGTCTACCATTGGTCTATGGCTAACCAGTCGCGGGACACCCTGTATAAAAAGTATACAAATATGATCAGCATGACTTGGCGAGTCGATTGGGCGATGTCCGTCTGCCCGTCTGTCCGTCTGTTGCGACGCGTTTTACTCGGCCAATTTAAAATCTATGAACCTGAAATTTTGCGCAAATGCTTCTTTTTGCCGCAGGCAGTTTGTGTGTTTGAATCGGTAAAAATGGGGTCGTGGGGCTGCCATACCTACCTAACCCTCAAATAAGGTTCTTCTGAGAAAAACTTTTTTATTTGAGCACCAATTTCAACCGAATTTCACACAATGGATCAAATCAGACTCTGGAATCATGTCATACAAATCCAACCCCCCAAATTAGGTTCTTCTAAGAAAAACCTTTTATTTGTACACCAAATTTGTAAGAAACCGAAAATACTTTAATTGTTTTTTTTTTAACGCTAAAACACTAGTTTAAAACCGCATGAATTACTGGACATTATACTGCATAGGTGCGATACTCACCTAGTCCATCTCGCCCCTACCATCTGTAAAGAGAAATGTGTACAAAACACATGAGTTTGCCATTACATGCATTAAGAACATGAAAACATCCAAAACATGTAGAAAGCGAATTGACAATGTTGGCCCGGTTAAGAAAAAGGTCGTAATGGTATGCCCGCAAAAACTTGTAGCCCGAGGAGAGCAAAGGGTATCCAAATTTTAGCCGCGCCCGAAATTATCCTCGGTCTCGTTTTTTTATATTATTATATTATTTTACAGGTACACCAAAAATCCTTACTTAACTACTTAATTTATATTAGCAATCTACTCCGAAATTGTCTGAAGAGCGGACGCCTTTATTATACAAATTCAGACGTGAATAGCAAAAATACTTCGATATCTTTTTTGTTTTTAAAATCGTTCGCAAATTTCGCCACATGCTCTTATTGCAATCTGTCAATGTATAAACTACCCTCACTGTAAATAGCCGTACGATTCCCAAAATGTTTATTTCAAATGGTCCTGCCTACTCATATGCATATAGTCGAGTCATAACGACCGAACCATTTCATTTCACAGCTCGAGTGAAATGCAGCCAGGAGGCATATAAATCAAAACACTTGAAGTAATTTCAGGATGGCAAATGTAAAACGCCAGGTTGTTGTGTCGTAATTTGATTTTCTCTTGACGAAAATATAATTTGCATAACGCCAAAGAGAAAATGTCTCGTCGTCACACAATTGTATATCGCAGGCACTTTGCATATAGCCGAGCTAAAAAGGACGACAACGACACACAGACACATTGCCGTGAAACATGAGTGTTTCGTGGATTAAATGGTTCCCTTTAACGCCCTCGGTGACAATAAAAAGTGCGCACAAAGCCATTAGAAAAGATTTGATTATACCATTTACCTTTAATCTTTTCTATGTTTCTCCGGCTCTTCGCGTATAAGAGTTGGGTCTCGTTTTGGCCTCATTTCAAGTCGTTTACAGATACATCTCCTTGGAGTCCTGTTTCTGTTTGTAATGTAACGAATGTCAAGCGAAATGAGCACACAGAGTACTTAACAAAAGATGGAGGTAAAACATACTAGAGGAGTTGAGCTCTGGGATGTAAATGACTTCTTTGCCGCAAGGCGAATTTCACTTTTTTTTGGGGAATAGGTCTGCGAAAAGGAGGTCGCGTCGTAAGACTTTACGATTAATATTCCATTTAGGATTTTTCGTAATTTGAAAATGTCTCAATGGAAATGAATTTTTTATACAATTTCATTTCAACTTTTAGCTCCATTGAATTGCTGTCGCTTTTGTACTATGGTCTGGCTTATTAGGCTCAAAGCAGAAAGTACATTATTCTGGAAAGAGTAGAGGTCTGTTACAGACATACTTAGGCTTTTATAATATTTTTGAAAATTCAATTTCAGTTGTTTACACAACAGAAATATGTTGTTGTTCGATTTTTATTTTGGTATGTATGAGGCGGTGCGCGGCAAAACTCGCTCCTTCCATTTTTCGTAATTTTTCAGAAACCGAAAAAAAAGTTCTATTATTGTACCATATTCGTTTTGCAATTAAAGGGAAGATATATGCACAAAGATTTATTTGTAAGACAGAAATGTGATATTTAATAATAACTTTGGCGTCAATTTCGAATTATAAATTGGAACGAACGAGTTTTGATGTGTCCTGGTGGAACCACTTAGTTTTCTACCAACTTGGTGGTGTTTGGTGTATTTAGCTCAATTTTGTCCAAGAACATGTCTAAGGACGAAAACAATAAACCCTTACCTAATAATATTAATGATAATGCAATATTTTCCATTTTCGGTAATAAAAATGTTTACAGGTAAGAGACAGTTTTGATGAGTCCCCAATGGCAAGAAATGAGTTTTGATCGAAACTGATGGAAGTAAAGAGTTTTGGTAAGTACAGTACAATAAGTACCTGGAAGAAGTAAGTTTTGCAAAGATCTGCAAATTTCAAAGCCTCGAAAAGTATGAAAGAAATGTGTTTTGATAAAAACTGAGCTTATTAGCTTGTAGAGCAGGAAAAATACTTTCGAATGCAATTCATAACTCAATTTCGTAAAAAAAATGGAAGAAGCGAGTTTTGCCGCGCACCGCCTCAATATATACCCCAGGAAAATTGGCATTTCACTTCCGAAAAATTAGGGGAAAGCTGGATCTTTGCATGAGTTTACCTTTCGAGGTGCTAAACAAGACCCAAAAAGTCCCCGTCTATACGACTGCCGCCAGAGGTGCTACGCAGGATCAAATACCCTCAAAAACAGTTTTTTTTTAAAGTGGTGTATTGCGAATATGTAGCTCTTGTAGTTTCAGAATAACATGTCAACAGTAAATCTTGATTCGAGCGTTGGAAACGATGCCAGGAGGTCTAACGGTATTTTTAACAAGGTTTCACGAAAATTTCTATAGCGGTAACTCTGGCTAAAAGATGTTGTATAGGGTATTCGTAGCAAATACGGTTTTGAAGAAAGTGGCCGAATTCCTCATCAATATGTACACCCATGGGTGCTATGGGGGTTCAAACTCTAGTAGAACGAAAATGTTTGGGTTTTTCGTGAATGCCTCTGTAACGGTGGTGTATGCTGTAAAGTTATCTTTGACATCTTTGTGGCTTTGGTATGGCTGCTAATAAAATGCAAAAAGTCCCTATCGATGAATGGGCACCCAAGGAAGTTAAAAGGGACCAAAAATCGAAATTAACCGTTTTCGGAGAATATCTCTATAACGGTAATGTTCACTAAAAAGTGTTTTATGACAAATTTGTAGCTTATACAACGCCTAAATTAATACCAAGAATTCCAAACCAATACCCACAATCGCAAGGGCGCTATGAGGGTTCAAGCCACACAAAAACGCAATTTTTTGGTAATTTCAAGAATATCCTATAGTAACAGTAACTTATGCGGGCAGTGGTCTGCAATGAATATGTTTCTTCAAAATACAATCAATTCAAAACACCCGATCGGTACCTGCCCCCCAATGGGAGCTACGTGGGGTCAAACTTAAAAAAAAAAAACGTTTTCCCGGGAATTGTTCTATCTATATATAAGGGTAGCATGTACTCGTAGCATCCGGAAACTACCAAATAAACGCACCGAAAAATTCTTCATGTGATTTCCAGCAAAAAAAAATGTGTACCGGACACAGCCCGATTCTTAACCCTTTAGCTGCCACAGGCATTTGAAGATTTTTGAAAAACTCATTTTCTTACACAACTTGAAGTTTAATATCTCCAAAACTAGACTAGCAAGAATAGCGAAATAAGCTTAGTTTCACAGCCAACCAATTTACCTAAACAATAAAACAAGCCGGATTAAAATCGGATTAGTGGTTTGGGTTTTACTGATCTGCAAAGTAAAATTTTTGTGATTTCACCCAAAAACAAATGGTTTTTTCATCTCATTTTTTTCCAACTTCTACCAAGGTGAGGTGATTCTTTTTAAATTTGGCCCATATTCTTACACTCATATCTTTTATATTGCGTTTTAATCTAGCTTCGATAATTCTAACACTTTTATTGCCTTAAATGCAGAAAACTAGGGTTAATTTTGGCTCGATTTTAGCACAATTTGTATAAATTTTTCCAAATTGTAGTACATTAGGGCAGTTTCAATGAATTTGAGCTAAAAGTAGCCCCATTTTTCTGCACTTAAAGCATTAAAACTATTAGAAAAAATGGAGCTAGAATAAAATAAAATTATGAAAATACAATCGTAAGATAATGCGCAAAATTTTAGAACAATCGTACGAACAACTTACCTTGGCAGAAGATGGAGGTGAAAAAATAAGTTCATTTTAGATTGCAAAAATTTGACTTTAAAGCTCAGTAAAAATCAAACCACTTATCCGATTTTAGTGCGGTTAGGTTTTTGGTTTAGGTAAATTATCGGCAGTGAGTGAGTGATCTTAATTCGTTACTTTTGCTAGTCTAATTTAAAATTTAAGTCGCGTAAGAAAATTAATTTTTCAAAAATATTCCGGGATCTTCAGATGTTTTGCCTTCACCTTCACCTTCAGGTGAACTTCGACAGGTTTCGATATAAATCGATTGTTGTCAGATCTCTTCAAAGTCTCTTCCCGTGCTAGTTATTATGAAAAAGTTACAATTTCAAATGAGTGTGATCCAAATGGGTGGATTTGTTTCATTGGGCTTGGTTATATCGGGTAGAAGTATGTTTAAGATTTCAATGTTTCAACTAAGGCAATTTTCAAAAGAAAACCACAAAAGATGGAGCACAGTTATATATTCTTTAATCATTCAAATAACATTTCTTCAACCCCACCTCCATTCTCCCCACAATTTCAATCCTTGTATGACTTCAAGTGTCAACGCAATTCCACAAAGTGCCGTCAGATTTTCAAATATTGACACAACCGAAGATACACCTTTTTAATTATCCTTTGGCTACAATTTGCCCAATGCTAATGTATCCTGAACCCATCAGTATGTGGACCCGTCCACCGCACATTTAGATGAACTCAACACCCATCATATACCTCGGATGTCCATTTCGGCTTCTCGCTTGTTCATTGTTTTATTACATTGCACATTTGAATAAGTGAAAAGCAGCGGCCAGCTTATTCAAGCAATCCCCATCACAATGTTGTGGAAATATCATCCAACATACACGCGTGTGTTCATATTGTATGCATTTATTAACTCCCCGGTAGAGTTCTGGGATGAAATTGAAGGCCAGCGCAGAATTGTTGGGTCAGTTCGGTTTCTGTTTGCTTTGCATATTTGAACATCCTGAAATTGGTATTTACTTTGAGGATGGCTTTGTTTGCAAAAAGCATACACATCCTCATATGACCTCTTTGCTTGAAATCGGGATTCATATTCAGACTATACAGCTCAGTGGTCATGAGAGCTCTTTTGAAATTAAATACGTGGAAAAGGATTTAAAATCCGCTGTCATGATACTCTCAGACTTAAGTTTGCCTTACGAGGGGTGCGGATATCGAATTTGTTGTGTATACCTAATTTACTTTTCACTGATATTA
Organism: Microchrysa polita; assembly: GCA_949715475.1. Taxonomy (NCBI): domain Eukaryota; kingdom Metazoa; phylum Arthropoda; class Insecta; order Diptera; family Stratiomyidae; genus Microchrysa; species Microchrysa polita. The sequence goes on from OX454415.1 coordinate 18,458,428, forward strand.
ATAGATGCTTTAAATCTAAATTGTTATACCCATACGTAAAATTTATTTTACTGCGAATTGGTAATAACCCTGCGAAATATTTTCAGCCAATCATAACAAAAATTCAGTATTCTTATGTCTAATTAAGATTTCTTGCTTACTCCAACATATTTTCATCGCATCTCAGACATAGTCAGTAATAATAAAAATACTAGGAAAATCGTTGTCCGCCACTCCATAAAAACAGTGTCAATATTACGACATCAATACTCATAATACCTTTTATTTCAGCAATCAGTCTGATGTCATGTATAGTATGTCCTATCCGCCTTCCTCATCCCAACAAAATCGTTTCCGTGTAAGTACTTTCTCTCGAGCAAGTCACCATCTAGGAAATCTTCTGATCTGATGACGACTTCCTACAAGTCTATCATCCATTTACGTATCTAATATTTTCCGTAATAGAACGTGCAAATAGTAATCTTGCACAAATGCTTCGAACAATTTACGAGGAAAATTTCCAATGGTCGATTACATGAGTTTTTCCGCTTTTGCCAGGACATTTCATGCTACAAGAGTACTTTACTTTTACTCGAGATGAAAGCGCCCAAGGCGCTAAACACGGCCAACACTCCACAATTTATTTATTGCGTATGATGATGATGTCCTGGTTGATGATGATTATGGCACTGACCAAACACATTTATTGCCAATACACAAACAGTTGTAACCGGAGTCGTCGTCGTCGTCGTCCCTTCGTATACGTTTTCGTCTTGTGTCCATATTTTTATGGAATCAAATATATAAGTCGTATCTGGAATTGATGCTATCAAGAAATATATATATGGCAAAGGATGTGTTGTACATACTGTAATATACGACGTAACAGAGATGTAGCCGAATGGACTATCGCCTGTAGTCATTACAATCGGAATGGAGGGTGATGGGTGATGAAATTCGTTCCGTCTTGGGTGGATTTGTTGGACTGGGTTATGTTTCAAATAAAATATATGACTAAAGGACTAAAGTGTATCTGAACTGTATGGAAGGATATAAATTGAAAGATTTTTCGTTATCTGTCAGTTTTTCACGCAATAAAACATTATTACGTGCAAGATTGAGAAACTTAAATGATATGGTGTGTCGTATTATGTGTTTTTATTAAAGAGTTTATTAAACCTATTTTATTGAGAACCAGAAGACGTTTTACGTACTAAGCTATTGCAAAAGGTATATTGTGCACAAAAAACGCCAACTTTAAGACTTACTTGCTGCACTACTGAAATGAGGCATACAGTAAATTTGAGTACCGCAAACAATATCATATTTACCTTAAAACGAAAACAACATTTTTTTTTTGGCATATGGTACTCTTTTACGAAAAAAAATATTTAAAAATTCTGTCACTTTTTTTACTGTACTTAATTTTTTAATATTTGTCCTCAAAAGGACAACATTTGCGCTATTATCGTTCTCTGGCTAGGTGTTGACTAGTAATCGATCACTCTATTAAACTAGGACTGTTTTTTAATTGAGAAATATTTCCTTAATTACAGGGACGCGCAGTTTCTATTTTTTCATTCTCACTGGGTTCAGTCGCACTCTACGATGCTAGTAATATAGAGATCCGAGCCCGAAGATCGAATCTCGGCGTGGCACAGGAAATATATAGTGCTTGCTACATTATATACACTCCTCTATATGACTACAATGTAACGTTGTAAACGCACCATGCCAAGGGGTTACGGTACAGAGAAGAAGAAGAAGGTCAGAAGTGTCCAACTTAATATCAACCACATTGTTGCTTCGCAAAAGGTTGGCGGGTTAAAAATGTGTTTAAAGCAAAAAATCTTTCATGCCTTCATGTTGTTCCTATAAGGCAAAAAAAGAAGAATTTCTGACCATGCTAATTGTATGAATTATGGCACAGTTGGTAATTTATGACACGAACTTTCAATACATTAAAAATAATAATTACAGGTCTTTAGAAACGCAGGATAATCTCGCCAGGACAGAATATTTCTGGGATACTCCGAATTTGAAACATAACGAAAATCATAGTTTTCGGCTAAGCTCATCTGACAGAACGTGTTAAACTTGGTACTTGGTCATAAGAGATAAAAAAAAACGTTTATTCTTATATGCCATTATTATAAAACAGGATTTTATCGAGAGCAGCCTTCCAAGTATGTATAAGCTGGCTAAAAAAGTCTAACCCTACGAATAATAAAACATATTTTTTTTAATCGTAGGTACATAGTTGCGTTCCCAAAACATTTTCGAAAACTTGTAGTAGACAGGTTCGAATCACTCTTTCCAGCATTGCGTTCGTGCTCACAACGTTTTACGATTAAGGTCAAGGAGTGCAGCGGGGTTTGAAAAAATACATGGAACCATCTATCCATTATGAATATCCGCTACAACACGAGCAAAAAGGGCGGAAGTTGGGCTAATATTTTTCTAATGACAATAGGGTATCTAATATTCTTGAGTGATGAAGCCGTAAAGAAAAATTTTCCTAATATAAATTTCTATTTGCGCAAAAGGGCTTTTTGTCATTTTGTAATTTTTCCTTTCCCGATTTCTGGGTCTGGGAGGGGTTCTATCGTATTTGGGTATAACCCAAAGAGAATCCGCAACTAAAATTTTCTGTGTTATAGACAGTAGACTACAACCGTTAGTTCACCAATTTTACGTTACCTCTAGTTTTGAATTTGAATGCCGAAGCTTAGAATTCGTCACCAATAAGCCAGAACCGCGAATACTGAGATGCTGAGATATTACCTCCAAAACGGACGATGTGCCTACACCGCAGGTCGAGCAACACGAAACCATGGAGCGGTATAAAGAACGAGGCAAGGAAGAAGAAGAAGATGCCAGAACCGCGAATCTACATCTGGAGTTTCAATTTTCTCTGAAAAATTTAAATATTCATCCAGCGATATTCCAACCCTTTTTCTGAAATGATAATATAATATGTAGAAAGCAGCGCCCGCTCTAAGGGGGGGCAAGCCGGGCGGTCGCCCGGGGCGCCAAATTTTAGGGGCGGCTTTTTGGCTAGCACAAAAAACAAGATAAAAAAAAATAATTTCAACTTGGATTTAGTGGAAAGGTCTGCGGTTTCCTTTCTATGAAATGGGAAATAGGGAGTCGAATAAACGCTAAGCACATTAAGGCGTTTAAAACAGACTCCTTTGTGAGAAATCAATAATTTGTTTGGAGTTGTTTTCCATAACATCCATCGACATTTCGCAGCATAATTTAAATACAATTCGCCAAACCTTCGCGTGAATGGATTACGTTGGTCCCGATTGCATTGATTCATCTTGCATTGGAAGGCAAACTACGAAGAAGCTGCTTTTGATTTTAGCAAGATGAGGGATCGAACCACAGAAAACATTGCAGAGCTTTGTGTTCGGACATGCTAATATCGGAATTTGGCTATTTGGCGATATAAATAGCTCTGATCCTATTCTCTTTAAAAATTCTCGAGATGACACATTTATGAAAATATGCCATGCAAATTGAAAAGCCTGAAGCACTCCGGCTAATTGAAGTTTTTTTTTAGGAATTTACGGAAAGCAACTTCAGGAGGTTAGTAAAGAAAGCGAGCACAATTTTTTGGCCTAACATTTTTGAGGGCAGAGTTTTTTTAAAATGTATTAAGTGTTTTAGTGGAAAACAAAATTTCGCATTCATTTTCAATTTTTTACATCAAGCTTTAAACATTTTTAAATTTCAAACAAACTCTATAAGGTAAGGCCTTGCTGAACTTTGGCGAATTGCGCTTAAGAGTAGCTGATATGATAGCTGAACGGAGCGACCGTTGATATCATTTTGCGTGCTCGACGAAGCCATGGTTACGGCCGAACTCACGGCGAAATTAAATACTTCTAAAAATTTCCAGTAGTTCCAAAATATGGGCTGCACTAACAAAAAAATGTTCCAACATTTTAAAATGTGAAAAGACACTTATTTACGCAAGGGGGCACGAACTAAAAAAGATTAGGAACCACTGATATGGATGGTATGAATATTTTCTATCAATCTGTTTGGTACAGTACCTTAGGGGCGGCAATTTGTCCTTTTGCCAGGGGCGGCGTAAGTGCTAGAGCGGGTGCTGGTAGAAAGTGCGTATAGTAATTTAATTTTATTTATGTAAACACCAAATACAAAGAGTACAATGAACTTTCTTGGTTCTGGTACGTGTTTACAAAAAAAGTCGGTGATTCGCAGTTCTGACATGTTGGGTTGTATAAATATTACAGTGTGAGCTTTTTTTGTTCCTTGAAGGGTGCATGCAGTGGCGTACACCGTACGGTACGCAAATTACGCAGTTACGCAAATGAGACACGAGGCGACGAAATCAGTAGAGAGGCTGATACTACTAATTTCATCGCCACCTCTCTCATTGGCGCATCTTTCTCCATTCCTCCGCCATTGAACCTATCCTGTTTGGCTTCCATTTTCTTAACTCAAATTTGAGTCTATTTTTTATTAATTGAAAGGAATTTCTTCATACTTCAACAACATAACGACATAAGGAAACTTCAGATACAATACAACCTGCATTGCGCGGTCAGATAGTCGGGTCGAGTTGAGGAAGTCCAGACGGCGGACAATGAAATTAAGTAATAAATGAGACAGTGACGGGATAGTTAGTTGCCCGTGAAGTGGCGGGAAGGAACACGTAATGTGCCTATAGTACTGTTTTTTTTTTTAAATCAGACTCAATTGCATCTTTCCTTTTCCAATTAGCCCAAAGCTTGGTCGTCACTTTCTTTTCCATAGCTTTTACTCGTAATTACGTAATAAGCAAGTTTAAATCAAGGGCTATGTCCACATATCTTCAAATTCACGTTCATTTTCTTTCATTGAATGCATAAACCAAACAGAAAAGGATGCCTTTTTCACATTTCACATTTGTTCATAATTCGTCTTTAGGTAGGCCACGGCTTAGATCAAAGCGAGAGATTAGATAATTATTATTTCGTTAATATTATGAAAAAGATGTTTTGTGTAAGCAGGGGTAGTTATACGTATATAGTGTCCATTTTCAATTGTGAAATCAAACAAAATACTTTGCCAGTTTTATAATCGTTCAAAAATTAAAACAGGCAATCTCACGTCGCAGAAATATAAGGAACCATACATTTAACCTTCCGGCGGGCGCAATACTAATCCTAACACGATCGGGCGCAATGCATCTGACAGATTAAGTGCAGAAAAAGGATGAAACTAAGTTTTTGTATATTTTAGACTCTTATCTATTATTGCATCGCCTTTTTGAAACAGTTCTACGAAATTTAGAAACAAAAACTGGTTCACAAAGTTTGATACTCTTCACATTTTCAATTTTCTAAAAATATTCCACTTTCAATCGCTTCAATATTTTAAAAACCTCCAACAACTCGACCGCTTAAAAAATGTGAGCTTATTTTACTAAAAACCCACTATTGAACCATTTGGTGAACCGAAAAGTCAACACAACGTTACGCAATGTGAAGAGTATAACATGGTGAAATTTTCATAGAAAAGGAGAAAATAACACAATCGGGCGCAATACATCTGAGAGATTATTTCATCCCCTCCCGCCCGTCAGACATATGGTAGATAGAAACTGAAAACTGCTTTGGGTAGTTGATCGATAAAGATTAAGCTACTGTGAGTTTCAGATGTCTCCCTTTTCATATCGCTGATTGGCGCAACAAAAACTGGTAACTTAATCTGTCAGATGCATTGCGCCCGCCCGAAGGTTAAGCTCACAAAAAAAAAACATTCAAATAGGGGTGCGGAAAATTCGCTAATTAAAACAGGAATTTCGCATAAACTTATTTTGAAAATTAAAAATATAATTTTGAACATTTTGTTGCTGTTAAGCTTTAGTAACGCTAGAGTGGGCGCGCTATGAGCATTTTGCCGCCCTAACCAAAAAAACCTTAATAATTCGTAAAATAATTCTTCGTTAAGTTTGCGCTTTTCAGTAGCTGTCCCTATTTTCATCCAGAACTCGAAAGGCTGTACGACGTCAGTGGGCGGAGTGGGGCTGGAGAAGGAGGTTGTTACCATCAGGCGGCAATTTGCTCATCGCGCGCCTTCTTAGGTAAATATAGGTAAAAATATCACATACAAAAAAACATATTTTTTGCTAAGATGGAATTTGGGTATGTTTTATGGTGCATTTATTGTACTAACTATAAGAACGCTGTTAATTTCCTTTTTGATGAGTATTACATACGATAATGCAGAATATATTAAAAGTCTATTAAAATGCGTTCCGTTTTCGAAAACCTTTCCTAAACCGAAGTCCCCAAAATAGATTTCAATAAATATGTTAATTTATCATTGCTTATTTGTGTTTTACTTAAATATGAAGAAAATAAATTAATTCAGTTGCCTTATTCCTACTTAAAATGGTCACTGAAAAGGAGCGGCAAAATTCTCCCCACGCGCCCACTAACGTTTCTCGGAAAGACGCGCCCACTCTAGGATTAAACTAGCAATTCTAGAGTGTCAAAAATCACGATTACATTTAATTCATAAAATTTTTTAACAATAATAATCAAAAAATCGACTAGGAAGCAGTTTAGTTCACAACTAAATCATACTACCAGTTTAGTTTTTGAGAAATATTTTTGACAATACTTACGACAAAGTCGACAACGCTGCTCAGGGAGATATGGTAGAAAGAAGAGCTTCTGAGTTTTGAGACATAGGCACGATAGTATTTTAGTAGCTTTTTTATGTACAGTTAATATCAATTTTGGGGCTGGTCTAACCACAAGAAAAGCTCTACCTACAAAAAACCCGTTTGTGAAAACAAAGTTCTTTCATCCAACCTCGACTAAACAGTTTGCTCTGTGCTTGGCAAGCCATCGTGTTCGTCACTCTGCGAACTCCATGCATTTCGAAATCCCTCTATTCTTATTAATGGGAATCTTTTGATAAAAAGTCAATCTGAAATGAAAAATTATCTATCATATTTTTTTGTTTTGAGAAGAATTAACTTTTCGTGGGATAAGTACACTGTCGAAAAATTTGGTGTACTTTCAATATAAAAATTTATCTATATAAATCCATCTAATTTTTGTATAGAAATAATAAAGCATGGTTATATTGAAATGAGAATAATAGGAATAAGAATAGAATGTACACCACAAATAGTTTCAGTTATTTCGACACAATAACTAGTAGATTTAATAAGAAAGTAAGGTAAAATCAATAGATCATTTCAAAAAGACACCATTTTCATCAACACCCGAAACTGTACTGTCTTTCTCTGTACCGTAACCCCTTGTGGGGCACGGTGCATTCACTCAGTCGTTTATAGGCAATTTCGAGTCAACGTTACATTGCATATCATTTCGGAGTGTATATAATGTTGCAAGCACTATAAATTTCCTATCCACACATTTACGGAAGTTTTTGACCACGCCGAGATTCGATCTCCGGACATCTAGATTACTAGCATCGCGACTCAACCAAGTGCGCCACAGAGGAATTGTACTGTACCCAACATTAACTTGCCCATGTTCCATATCGTAAGCGATACACTTCAGGGATAAAATTTACCTTAATTTTGGGTAGAAATTAAATTTTTACCTAAGATCTGTATCGAATTGATTCGCTTACATAGATAAAACAGCTTCCAGCGGAAACTGACTTCGATGCACTTATAGAATTGATACAAAATTTGGGGTACCTTTCGTGGTTACAACAAATGGTTTTATAGAAAAAATATTCAAATTTGAGTAGAACCATCATCTATCAAAAAGATAGATAAAAATGATCCACTTTTTGTGTAAATATGTTTTACTCCCGTTGAGTTTATAAAGCGAATTCAAAATTTCGTTTGCATGCTTGTTATAAACTATGTTGAGTTAAAATTATCCAAAAAATTACACCATTTTTTCAACTGTGTACAAATCAGAACACAGAAATGAGCCGATTTCGCCGAAACTCGCATCTATTTCATAAAAATGAAATTTCCGTATTTCTTATACTGTTGAATGGGAGGGCGATAGCAAACCCCAATTAAGTAGGTAGCAATTTAACATTCACCCTTTTCGATTTTATTTTTTTTTTTTCATTTTAGTAATCATTTTTAAGAGTACACATTGATATCTTTATAATATTGAATTGACAAAGAAGACGAAGATTGAGTAAGGGTGAACAGTTCCAACGACTACGTTTCTAATCTACAGACTCTGGTCGCTGCCAAAACGCACTTTTTAATGGGTCTAAATACGATTGAATTTGATGGTACCGATTTACATCAGTATCGATTTTACGTTTAGTCCATATTTTTCAAAACATCAATTCATTTAATTTTATAATTTTGAGCGTGGTTAGAAAAGGGTTTATTCGGGAAACCTAGCTATTTAGCATTACTACAGGTTCGTTTTTGAACCACCAACATTTAAACATTCATTAAGTTAACAATTTTAATTTTAATATTCTTACATGATACTCAATTCAGCAGTTAAAAACAAAAAAAAAACATTATCTTAAGGAACAGTAAAATATGTAAAAAAAAATTAGTGAAAAGTATGAATTTCAGCGCCTCTAAACCTGGCGCCCCGGTCACCTCACCCTAAAGCCGGCTCTGTGTTTGAGCGTCATAGATAGGGAGTAGGTGTCGAGGGGGGGTGGATTTTGTTTGATCGTGAAATATCATAAAGACAAAGTAAACTACATACAATTTTCTTTGCAAATAAATATGTATGTATAATATTGAAGACTCTTTCGTGGTAAATTATACCCTAGACCCAAAAGTATTATGTGGAATTTACAATTTTTGATATTTTCATTTCGCACTCAGTAGAGTAAAGGTAGAGTTATGATGTTGCCAATTAAATGTGTTTAATTTGTACCAAAAATCAGCTTGCTCCGGACAAGTATACCTCTCACTCTCTTCTGTTAACATTTCGCAAAAAGGCATGCCTGTAACTTTTCTCTAAATTACGCCAGGCAAATAAAATTTGGTTGACTGTCTAGGCAGGGGGAGCCCCTTTATACTCTGCTCCAAAAATTACTTCGATCGGATCAAAATTAAGGGCACCTCCCATACAAAGTGTATCTGAAATCTGCCAAATTGCACATTGTCTTACCTACAGAAGAACGTTATATTTTAGCAATTCATTATAATCTTCTGAATATATGTAGGTACAAAACTTCGTACCAAAGTGTGCCCATTAAGTAAGGCTATTTTAAACCCGGTTTTCCGACAATTGTAGGGGACACTTTAGTACGAACTTTTGAAAAAAAATTAGAAGACTTTAATTATTATAGTGACGTTCGAACATATAATATGGAAATATGTATATTCATTAGTTAAAAATTAAAATGTGTGGGGCCTTTATTTGGAACACAAAATATTTGGGAAACGTTACGCCAGTGGTTGCTTGTTTAAAGGTTGTCCGGAAACTACCGCATAAATGCGTTGTAACTATCGCAGCGAAATTACTAGCATTTTGGTGCATTTTTGTAATACGCTATTAATTGAAATTTCTCAAAATAATATGATGAACACGCTTCAACAATGTGTTTTGAAGACTATTCTCGAAAAAATTACTTTCTGACTTGTAGATTTCTTAGCTATCTACAAAATACCTTGTATGCTTATTCATAAATTGTTGCCCCACGACTACTGTAACACTGATACATTATGTCCCATAATTTTTAAGACGCTTAGAGTAAGGTGACCAGATCCCCGAGTGACCAATGCTGTACAAACATACAATGTTGGTCAAAGACCAAGACCAAAATCGATCTGACCGGTCTGCATCCTAACTTGGTTTTGAAGCAAGCTTATATAATTTAAACTGCTCCGGTGATCGTATCTCTAAAGAACAGAGACAAGAATACAGCAGATTCAATATCGACTTTCCTGTACGGACGTATGCACGGATAGTATTATCTCCCAGCGTTCCATAATAATAAATAATGAACATGATCGTAAACAAGCAATTAAATTTTGGGAATGGAGACGCCCTAGTCGATCACCTTAGCTGTAATTTGTCGAGCATATTGCAAGGTACCTACATTATTTCACTGTGCCCCGTTATGACTAATTTCCAATAATATTCAATCGTGTACAATGTTTCACTCACACAAAAAGAAGAACCCAGGATTACACTCCACTATTTTCAGAAAAAAAAACAGAACCCCAGACACCAGAAAGAAGTCCCAAGACGGGGTGATATGTAAGTTTATTGAGCTTTCGGGATTTGACAGTGAGTATTCATTCGTCACTAAAATTATAGAAGTAAATGTCGATAATAATCGTAGTATCAGGATAGAGTCGGCGATACTCCTAGGCAAACCACTCTCCGAAATCCTTCCCCGTAATATTTTTCTGCGTACGCCCCTGGTTGCGGGCTACAACTACAACCAAATTGAATAGTGGGTAAATTAAATAGTTTATCAAAAAATCGTTTTGGCATAATTTTGTCGAATAGGCACTATAGATTTAACTAGGTCGTATTTGCATTTTTTTCAATAATGACAATAACCTTGGAGGCTTTTTAAAGTGTTGTTGTTGTTGTAGCGGTGCAGAAGGGTGTGAGTCGCTGTGCATGTCTGTGGGTGTGCTCTAAGTTTCGTCGTCGTTCTCGTTTATTGTGTCAAGCGACAAGAACGTAGCAGCTGCAATAGGGTTGTCCCATAATGCCCTCGGAGTGAGGTTAGTGTAAGGTGACCAGACTCCCGAAGGCCCAACGCTGTACACATACTTGCGGAATTTAGTTTTCAGACAAATCCTCAACCATACTACTATTTCACCAGGCTACAACTATATGATGTATGCCATAATACCACCTTATATCATCTCCCAAAATTATTTCAATAGGCTTTGAAACTTAACTTTCCAAAGTGCTTAAAATTTATTCTTTTCTAGGATGCTGTGGAAATTAGATAGTGGGTATCTAAGCTTACCGAGAACTTGTGTCATCTGGACGAGGGTAGACACAACCGTGAATATATACACATATGGACAAAAAAATAAGTACACCCCCCATGTATCTTTTTATGCCAAATTTTCATAGCATTTTTATACCCTTCGCTCATAGAGTGAAAGGGTATATTGTTTTTGTTACGCCGATATTATGTAACACCTCAAAGGAGCCACCGGAGGCATGGCAAAGTATATATATAAATGATCAGGGTCGGTCCCTGAATCGAATAAGCCATGTCTGTCTGTCTGTCCGTGTGTCTGTCTGTTAGCACGATAACTCCCGAAATAATGAAGCTAGCGGTTTGAAATTTTGGTCAAATGTTTGTTTTGCTAAAATCTTGGACGGTATTGAAAATGGGCCAAATCGGACCACGGGTTCCCCTACCTCCCATACAAACTACCCCTCCTTGATATTGTAATTCGGCCATAACTTTCGGTAGAATATCGCTATCGACTTGAAATTTTGATCAATTTCTCATTCTGACATATACTTTGAGTTGATGGAAAGTGGATTAGGTCCGACTACCCCTACCCCTACTTCCCCTACAAAGTTATATTGAGTCATATCTTTTGATAGAATGTCACGAAAAACTTCAAATTAATATCAAATGGTAGCCGTTGGATGTCTTGACAAGGTAATAAAGATGTGTCAGGTCCGACCCATCTACCCCTCCCTCCCCAAGAAAAAATATGAAATTGAATATTTTGGGTTTTGCGTGCCTTCTAGGTCTGTACATGGGTATAAGGTATACACTCATCGTGCTATTCGCACGATTAGAACTCGGTCTCGTAACTTTGTCATTAAGTTTGTAACGCATTAAAGGAAGCATCTCCGACCATACAAAAAGTATACATATATGATCAGCATGACTTGGGGAGTCGATTGGAGCATGTCCGTCTGTCTGTCTGTCTGTCTGTCTGTTGCGACGCGTTTTACTCGGCGGGTATTGAAGCTAGCAAGCTGAAATTTTGCACACGTGCTTCTTATTATTGCAGGCTGTTTGTATGTTTGATTCACCCAAATTGGATCACTGGGTCATGGGGCTGCCATACAAACCTGGCTCCCCAATTTGAGTTCTTCCAACAAAAACTTTTTTATTTGTGTACCAATTTCAACCAAATTCCACAAAAAAGTGTTTCTATACATAACACATAATATATGCAAGAATTGATCAAATCGGACCATGGGGTCATGGGGCTGCCATACAAACTTAACCCCCCAAATTAGGTTCTTCTAAGAAAAACTTTTTTATTTGTGCACCAATTTAAACCAAATTTCACACAAATGTATTTCTATTGTTGACACAAAACACATGTAAGAACGGATGAAATCGGACCATGGGGTCATGGGGCTATCATACAAATCCAACCCCCCAAATTAGGTTCTTCTAAGAAAAACATTTTTATTTGTGCACCAATTTCGAACAAATTTCACACAAATGTATTTCTATTGATGATACAAAACATATGTAAGATTGAATCAAATCGGACCATGGGGTCATGGGGCTGCCATACAAACCAAACCCCCCATATTGGTTCTTCTAAGAAACATTTTTTTTACACTAATTTCACAAAACCTTGAATTAATGTGTCTTTATCAAAGCAACTAAAAAGTTCAAAACAAATGGAATCGTACTGTGGGGACATGCTCCGGCAACCCCAATAAAATTTTCCGAGTAAATATTTTTATTTGCCCACTTTTTTCAACCAAGCCCAAAACTTTTGTCAAGACGGAAGAAAAAGAATGAGGAGGGGGATTAAATACAAGTCATAGGTACGCCCGAAAAAACTTTTAGCCCAAGCGAAGGGTATCCAAATTTCGGCCGCGCCCGAAATTAGCCTCGGCCCCGGGGGTTGGCGAGCGAAGCGAGCAGGGGGCGAAGCCCCCTAGTTAAAATTGTGATACTCGAAATAGATAGCCATTATAACAATTTGGATACAACAATACCAACGGAACCGAAAAAGTAAATGGCATTCCCCAATTATCTTAATCCCTTCCGATATAAACTTTGAAGTGGGTACATATTCAGCTTGGTCAAAATAATAAGCACACCATCGTTTTTTTTTCAGTTTTTTGACAATAACTTGGTATTTTCCGTCAGGATATGTTTTTTTTATTCATTTGTGCATACAACAAGCATTAAATTAAAAACAATAAAAAATACTTACGAAAAACGCATGGTAGGAAGGAAAAAAGACGTGAAAGTTCCAAACTTCGAAATGGCGGAAAAATTATTCGCTCAATAATGAAATAATCCAGCTTAACATTGTATTCGCTGTGTAATTCATTAAAAACCAAATTAGAAACAGTCTAAAATGCGGTTAACTCCATATAAGGCCTTAAGGATAACTGTCGATCTCATTATCACTATGGCGAAAAAGTTCCCTTGGCATGATTAATGATTTTCCCGCGAAATATTGAAAAATTGGAATCCCTTTGGAAAGTGAATCGAAGAATACAAGAAGTAAAGCAGTTTTGGTAAAAAGTTTTGAACTTTCCATGGCGACGTCAAAAAGTTTTGACGGTACAAGAAAAATTTGGAGGTATAGTTCTTCTTGTTCCAGGCCGAACAATGAAAACTCGCAGGATATTCTGTTTTACTTATGGAATCGTAATAAATTTGATTTGGAAAGGGTCTTATCATAATATTCTTTATTCAGGAAAAAAATGTGATACGTGCTACATCAATTGGCTATTTTCCATGGAGGCGAAAAAAAAACATGGTCTATGATTTTTTTTGCATAGTTTGGTTTCGTCCAAATATAGCTAAAAATCGTTACTATGAGACATTTTCCGTATAAGAAATGTTTGTTGAGAGTCCTTCAATATTCTACTGATGAACCCATACACTTTAAATGGGGATTTAAGCAGAATATTAACCCTAACCATACCTCACAAGCTTGTCAAGGATCCGCTTCAACTAAATCGAGTGGCTTTTCACGTAGTTACAAAAGTTAAATTGAATCCGTAATGTTTAGGGAGAGCTGAATCAACGAATTAGAAACAAAGTTTGTCACAAAACGGACCAATTACGGAATTTCCTGAAAGTAACTGAATATATGGTATGTTTTGGAACATTCCGCAAGAATCATCTCCAGATAGCCAACGAAAACCTCCTTTTTATTTTAATAATGGACAATTTAGTTTTAAATAATAAAAGAAATCTAATTCTTGTCGAATCAGAACAAAATATTTTAGTTAAAACCAGTTTTAATCAAATTAACTGAAATGTACTCATAATTTTGTCCAACCTGTTTTAGTCGGATCGTACTTCTTTAAGGTAAATTAAAGCTGTTATTTATTTCAATTGGCTTATTTACATTTTATTTGATTCCTTACCAATTACATATTTAAATATCAACATATGATTTTATTTACTCAAATAACTACTTGGCTATAGGGTGATAAGAAAAAATCGAATGGGTGTACTTATTTTTTTGGCCATATGTGTATGTACCTAATAAACAAATTGAAAAACGTAAAAATCTTGTGACCCAAGAATGAGATAGTCTTGAATTATAGAAACTTCGGCAAATTTCGTAATTTCATACAGGCTTTAAAATTTGATATTAAATATTTTCCTGTAGCAATAAGTCGAATTTCTCAGAGCCGTGCAAATGGAAGGCAAAAGCGGCACGAACGCGGGTACGGAATACGCGAGCCCAAGCATACTTTGCAAACTTCATCACTCAAACTACAGTCAATAATGCTTTAATTTTTTAGATGAGGTAAATTTATACCTATGCGCAATAGATTTTTTGAAAAATGTCGTATATTGCGATTCTCTAGGTAACCCTAGGCTTGCTGCTTCGCACTGATACCATGCCCCACGAGCACTTCAATAATAATTGTACATGAACAGTGGGAGAGGAGGCAAGTGCTGCAATGGGGCAACGCCGAAACTATAGTCTCCACAGTTAAACAACATTCTAAATTCTAATTTCAATTCAATTCAATTCAATCTTTATTCAGTGTTATCTTATGACTAACATATAATTTATATTAGATACCGGCTATGGCCTAAACTCTAAAGTATAATATTAATTACAAAATTAGTTAATCAATTTTTAGACTGGTGGAGACTGCCGAGGAGAAAAAAGTTCGAACTTAAAACCTCATGTGAGAAAAAAAAAAAAACTAACTAACTAACTACATCTAAATTAAATTTAAAATAGTAAAAGCTAAGCACCAATGGTAAGGTTTCTTATAATGCTATTGTCGATGTTTTGGCATTTTGAACGAAATTTTTGAATGTCTATACTGACTAGCTTATCCATAGTTACAATTTTAGTTTCTTCGTGCAACTTAACGGTTGAATAGAAAAAAGGCTTGTTCGTTAGATGTTTCAAAATCTTATTTTGTGTGATTTGTATCTTATTTTTTCTAGTTTTGGAATATAGTCCCCACACTGGCGAGCCGTATGCAGCAATTGGTTGGATAACCATCTTGTAGATTAGAAGTTTGTTATCTGTGGATAATTTAGATTTTTTGTTTAATAAAGGGTATAAGGCACAAAAGGATTTCATCATTTTCTGAGACGTTGTTTCCATATGGCATTGTCCCGTTAATTTTTTGTCCAATCTTAAACCTAGGTAATTTAATTCGTTGCTCCATTGAATATCATCGCCAAGAAAATTAAGTGGGGAGTTTGGCAAGTTTGTTCTTTTCCTTTTTTTGGTGAAGAATGTGGCATGTGTTTTTTGGGTATTCAGCTTGATTTTCCATCGGAAATAAAATTGGTATAAGCACTCAAGCTGAAGTTCCAGTGTCGACTGAATCTGATTAGGGTCTTTATGTTCATAATAAATGCATACGTCATCTGCGAAACAGGCTAGTTGACAATCGCTGCTTTTGGGAATATCAGCTGTGAAAATGTTAAACAGAATCGGGCTGAGACATGAGCCCTGAGGAACTCCAGCGGGTATAGTTTTAGTGCTTGAGTGGGAGTCTATTACTTGCACAGAAAAGGTTCTATCTGAAAGGAAGGATTGAACAAATTTTGTTAGGTACACTGGTAAATTGAACTTTATTAATTTGTACAGCAAACCGTCATGCCAGACCGAGTCGAAAGCCTTTTCAATGTCAAGTGCAACAACACCTACGGATTCTTTCGTTGCAAAAGAATCCTTAATATGCTTGTGTAGCCGATAAATTTGGTGTGTGGTTGAAAGCTGTTTTCTGAACCCAAATTGAAAATCAGGGATTATGTTTAGCCGTTCTGTTGCCTCACTTAACCGCGATAGTACTACCTTTTCCAAAATTTTGCTTAATGGTGGTAACAGGCTAATTGGTCTATAGTTGCTTGGTTCTCTAGCGTCTTTTCCAGATTTTGGTAAAGGTATGACATTGGCATGTTTCCAGCGATTAGGAAAGTACGATATTTTGAGGCAGCTGTTAATTAAAAAGTTGAGTTTAACTAGAGCTTTTTTGGGAAGGTTTTTTAAAATAATGTTGGAAATTTTGTCAAATCCAGGTGCCTTTTTAATTTTCAAAGACTTAATGATATTTTTGATTTCACTTGGTGACGATAAATAACTTTCGTTGAAGTCGCTCGGGCTGGAAGCTAACCTACAGACTTTGTCTTTTACAATTTGATTGTACAAGACACTACCCAAGTGCGAAGAGATACCATGCGCTTGACGAAACTTATCAGCTATTAATTCAGCTTTGTCTCTGCTGTCGAACACCAATGTTTTATCAGAAGTACGTAATGGAGGAATCGGTTTATACGACGGAATATCTTGTTAAGTTTCCAGATTTTTTTACTATTTTTTGGAAGACTTTGCAACATACTGTTCCATTGAGCGTTGCGTCTGATAAAAATTTGGTTTCGAATCGAATTGGTAAGGCTATTTACGGCCATTTTGGTTGACGAATCACGATTACGTTGCCATCTTCTTCGGAGGAAGTTCCTAGTTTGAATGATAGCTCTGATATTGTTATCTAGAAATTCGATTTTCGGTTGGGGCTTGATGGTATTAACCGATGCAAATTCTAATGCGGAATGGAGTTTTGTGTAGAATTCATCCAAGGCGGCATCAAATTGGTGCGAATTTTCAAAACGAGATAGATCTAGTGACCGAAGGTTAATATTTTCGTTTAGAAATCTTTTAAACTTAGGCCATTTAACCTTTGCAACCTGAAGATTTCGTAAGTTAAAATCAGAGCCTCCAATTTCTAAATTAAATAGAACTGGATAATGAGGGGATGAAAGCTTTTTTATTGTTTGTGGTTGGGGAATGTTATTTGCCCCCTTGCTAATTATAATATCCAGTGTTGAATCATCATAACCTCTGTGGTTTAGAAATGTTGGCTCAGATGGTGAATGAACCATGAAGTTACTATGGAATGCTAAGTCATACAGTCTCCTGCCAGCTCTATTTGAGCTTACACAATTCCAGTACCTGTGTTTAGCATTGAAGTCACCACACAAAATAACTCTTTCCCCTAAATTCATTAAGTATTTGATATCATCTTCGAACAGTCTTAATTTAGTGTTATCAACGCGTGTGCCCGGAAAGTAACATACAACAAGAACAACCTGACAGTAATCAAATCTAATCGCAATCGCCTCGATAGTTTTAGTGGCGAGTTCAGGAAGAACATAACATTTCAAGTATTTTTTAATACAGATGGCAACTCCACCGCCTGTAGCACCTAATCTATCCAATCTAAAAATATTATAGTCTACATTAGTTATTTTATCATGATTTTTTAACCATGTTTCGGTTATTGCAATTATATCTATGTTTAATTCTTGAGCGAGATCAAAAAGTTCAATAGATTTATTTTTTACGCTCTGAGCGTTCCAAAGAAGAGTACTTAAACTGTTAATTGCGCTCATTAATATGTAAACTTAAGTGCTAGTGCAACGATAACTTTGTATTGATCGGCCTTAGTTCTACAGTTGATAAGATTCGTAATTAGCTCCGTTGATATTTGCAACAGCTGATCAGTTGTAAACAAACTTTCGGTGTTATTATTCGGAGGGTCCGATCTCAATACGGTGGAATAAGAGGGCATAGTTGTGGGTGGCATAGTTGTAGATGTTGTTGGGACAAAATTAGCCGCCGCCGGTTGGTTGAATGCAGTTTGAGTGTTCGGTAGTGTCGGGAAAAATTGTGAAACTGTGTGCAAATCAAATTGTTTAGTAGCGTGTTTTTTATTATTACGATTTTGATTTGTCAATCGCAGGTGTGCTAAGTAGTCAATTCGTTTTTGGCAAAAACGTTCGTTCGCCATGTGATTGTTTCCACAATGGAAACATTTAAATGATTTTTGCATTTCATTGGGTTCCATTTTCGCGACCGGACAGTGAATTGAAGAGTGATTCGCCCCACAGAGTACACAGTTGGGTGGAAGGTGGCAGTTAGAAGAACCGTGGCCCCAGTTTTGACAAAAATTCTAATTTTTAATAATGTCAAATTTTCTGAAACGGAGCGTCGGACCCCTCTCGAAACAATATCCTGGCTACGTAGGGGAGACCGGGGCTGGTTCTAACAGGGGCAGGTATTAACAGGCTGATAGACGCCAAACTATCAGACTGAGAGACAAACAAATAATGATTGTCCTGTTTGTACACAATGCTAAACGTGTCGAGACTCGTCAGTTTAGTCTGCGCCGTCGCAGTAACGAGTTGTGTGTGGTGTGCCCATATGAACAGGTAAACGATCTTTTTTGCGTTTTTATTTTCTTGATTTTCAATCTTAATATAAATTTCAAAGATGTGAAACTTTAACTTATATAAAAAGTGTTTATTCAGCTATAGATGCACTCTAATTTCTTGCTGCTAAATTACGTACTTATTATAGTGCAATGTGATTTCTGAAAAATTGGGCTTTGGGGTTAGTTTTAACAGAACACACGGGGTAAGTTCTAACATGTTAACACTTACCCAAATCGCGAGTTAAGTTCCTGTGTTAGGATATTAAGGCTAGAGTTCCATTTTTTTAATTACCTGTGATTGTTTTTCAAAGATTTGTTTATTGAATTTTTTGAGTTTAAGAAAACCGCTATAAAAGCTAAAGTTTTGTTATTTAATTATCTTTAGCATTAAAATATCACTCAGTACTGAATATGATGATACTGATCGTTGTATTTAATTAATATGAGACTGAAAAAAATAAAGCTTGATTTTGTAGATTAACTGATGTTTAATTGTTTGCAAAAAGTTCAAATTCGATGATTATCCTTCCTGTTAAAACTTACCCCAGGGCTGTTAGAACCAACCCCAGGCTGGGGTAAGTTTTAACTTGTGAGTTTCTTAGGAAAAAAGCCTTATTATTCAGAATGTAATACGTTTACAATAATTTTAATAATTTCTATTTAAAGTCCTATTAATGACGAATTATATGGCAGAAAGTCATGTCTCTAACGCAAAAGGTTTGGTAGCTAAGAAGTTTTGTTTAAAATTTGTTAGAACCAGCCCCAGTCTCCCCTACCCTGCCTCATACCTACATTATCATACCCTAATTTCTGTAAACAGAATTGAGCCGTAACCGATATTCTGGAAAATATGTGGTGAACCTGGAGAAGGCAACGTTATGTTGTACTAAACTGGACACATAAGAGAACCATAACTCCTCAATGTTCCCCTTGAAATTTCCACGAAAAATGGGCAGTACGATGCTTTGCTGCAGACTCACGAATTTTCCAGTTATGGACAATTTTCAATGAGAAAACTCAAAACTGCGATTTGGGCCGCTCTAACTTATAAACGCTGATACGTAGGACCTTTAAATTATAAAAAAAATTTGAGCGCCAAGTAGCTCTACAAGCGTGCTAAATTTTAGAAAGAACAGTCAAAGGGTTGCCGAGTTACCGAAAATGACCGATTGTCAAACATAAAAGTGCTATTATCTAGCTAAATATCGAACGTACGGTGATCAAACTTTGCAGGCCAAAATAAGACTGATCACAGTCTTCTCCAGCTTATTATGTAGTGATGTGGTTGACAAACTTTTTAGTCAGAAGAGTAAAGTTTGAGAATTTGCGCTTTAGTATTCATTTAAAGAGCTAAATTGTTTTTTTTTTTCCTAACGGCACGTATTATCAGGGGAATGCTATATGGGACTAGGACTTTGTAGAGCTTTAAGATTAATTTTTCGAAATACAACAGTGCATAGTGAAGAGGAGTTGGAAATTTTGGACTTTGATTAAAAAAAAAAATATTTTTGTTAGAGTTCTGGGTCATTGCAATATTGAAGCTATATAGATGATGAATACGTAAAGGAGTGCTCTTGATCAAAACGTTTTCTTTGTTTCAAAGTGAAGAATTTCGAAAAATAGGTCCCATATTGCCCTTGGAATTTTATTCGTGTTGGGTCGCATCTTTGAACGGCTGTAACTTTCGAACCGAGACGGCAAGGACTCTGAATTTTCAGCAAAATGTGTGTCCCAACATCCTCTGAACCGGCCGGTGCATGCGAATTTCTACAAAAAAACAAAACCAAGCAGATAGTGGAACATTCAGGGCTAAATATTTTAAGCCGATAACGGTAAATATTGTTTTTTTTTTAGAATAATTTGTGCGAGAGTTTGAAAATGCTTTGAGTCATCAGAGCACACTAAATGAGTCAAATACCCACATGTGGCTCCCCAGATGCCCTTTGTCGACTGCTGATGTAGTAAATAAGGTTTCATTGTGTGGCATTGGAAATGCTGTACATTTTGCTGTACATTTCCCAATGCTGTACGACAGGTCAAAATGCTGTACTGGACAGCAAAATGCTGTACGTCTGGTCAGCTTATCTTAGAGCCTAAATATAAAAATTTTGATACAATTTTGTTTTCAAATGTACCTAATATTGCTCATTGCTCTACCGAAAGTGTGACCGACCATCACCCAAATATAGTAGACTTCTCTCACCGGTATCTCTATAGACATTTTAGTTATGCGGTTTATCCGTATAAGTTCTTCCCTTGTAAAATCCAATAGGGCTTTAGACTAGTGCATAGTATAAATCTGTCAAATACAAGAAATTGTATTTATGCATCAGGCAAAAAAAATCATATTTTCAATATTTATTGTTCCAATACACACATAAATTCTTAGTTGATCTGAATAGAATTGCACATATCTTCTTCAACATAAATAATTCGATAAAATCTCCTAATTATAAAATGCACAATGCAACAATACCATCCAAGTGAAGTGTTTGCATTGTATGGCTTGAGCAAAACCAATTTAATCGTGTTTTGCAACTTTATCGGTGCAGGGAACGTCATCGCAGGACATACAGAGAGTTTGGCTCTCTGAAGCTGAACAACAAGAACGTGTCGTAGCCGTAGCCAGAACTCATTCGTTTGGCGTTTTGTATTATATGGTCCACTGTCCAATGTTGCATATGCACCACAGTCTGGAATTCATTTTCATTCTAGCCAAAAAGCCTCTAAGTCCTGCGTTGAAAGTCGAAGGCTACATGGCCAACAGCTTGACAGCTTGATTTTCGACAACAGGACAACACACCGAAGCTCATATATGCATGTACACTGTAGGTAAGTGGAGTGCATCATTTCATATAAAAGTGACATATATTAGAGGACAGTTTGATAGCATACCCTATTGTGGAAAATGCCTAGACTTGCACTCAGTAGTATACGGCGAGCGAGCGTATACTTTCGATAACAAAAGATCCATTGAGAGAGGGTTGATGGTATACACGCAGTGATGTTGGATTTGTATTGGTCGGAAACGAACATATTCGTTGTAAAGAACATTTTCGATTAAGGATACATGTGATTTAGCTGTGCAATGTATTGCCAAAATCCGACGACGTTGTTCATACTAGAGATAGCGAAAATAGAAGCAGCAGCGATTGCATCGTTGAGTTCTGCGTTCTGGTTAGTATACGTTGCTGCTGAAACACAAATACTTACAGTCATACTAATAAGTTAATAATTTATAATTTTGGACTATATGCAAATCGGAAACCCTTAAGCTACAGTCAGACCCTGCTAGTACTAGCTACTAGTGCATGCATACAAGAAATCTCCACGGTGACGACGACGTCAACAACGAAACAGTGTCATATAAATGGGTGACTACGCGTTGTTACGACGTTCGTTACCGAGAGTGTGTGCAACTAGACGCGTGAATAGTCACCCTATCTACCTAGAAATTAGTTGTATGCGCGAAATTACCACGGTGACGACGCGACGTCGTAAACAATCAAATAAGTGTTATGCAATTTTACTAGTAAGTAGTAAAATGTATTTAATAGTGGAATAGGACATGTTCAATTATTCTACTGGGAAGTGAATATGCACTACAATTATTTCTCGGTGGATTTCGAATTAACGGCTCAACGGATCCACACGAAATTCAGTGGGAATGTGTATAATGGTAGGGTATTTGCTACGAATACCTTTGAAGTAGGAAAATGTTAACAGGGTGTCCCAAAGGAGGTGCAAAAGTAGATCATTTTATTTGTAATCGGAAAAGGGTGTATATCGACATGAAATTCAGTGTAAATTTGTAGAATGGTAGGCTATTTGCTACAAACACCTTTGAGATTACAAAATATCAACAGGGTGTCCTCAAAAAGGTGCAAAAGCTGATTATAATCGGGACTAAATTTTGTTTGAATGTGTAGAATGGTAGGGTATTTGCTACGAATGCCTTCGAGATTACGAAATGGTAACAGGGTGTCCGAGACGAGGTGCGAAAGTCGATTATTCTATTTGTCATCGGAAAAGGGTGTATATCGACATGAAATTCAGTGTAAATTTGCAGAATGGTAGGCTATTTGCTACAAACACCTTTGAGATTACGAACTATCAACAGGGTGTCCTAACAAAGGTGCAAAAGCTGATTATAATCGGGACTAAATTTTGTTTGAATGTGTAGAATGGTAGGGTATTTGCTACGAATGCCTTCGAGATTACGAAATGGTAACAGGGTGTTCGAGACGAGGTGCGAAAGTCGATTATTCTATTTGTCATCGGAAAAGGGGGTATCGGCTCGTATGTCGACATGAAATTCAGTGTAAATTTTCAGAATGGTAGCCTACTCGATTCATTCAGTATAAATTCGTCGAGGCGTGGCGTTATTTCTTCTATAGTCTTTATCTGCGACTAGCCCGATTTTAGTATTTCAAATAAAAAAGATAGAGCAAGTCTTGTTCATTTAATTTTTTCTGACCCCATCCTCTCCAATGTGGTTGTTTTAAACAGGAAACTAGTAATTAATATGCAATGAATTCCATCTCTTTTTATATGTCTTCTTCTTCTTTATATGCTAGTCACAATTATAAATAAATATGATAAACATGTTTTTTTTTTACCAAAAACAGTTTTTAGACACCTGGCCCTCTACTGATTCCAAAACACTAAAAGTAGCCTGGCTCTGCCTTTTCTATTTGAAATGCTAAAATGACACTAGTCGCAGATACAGACTATAGAAAAAATAGGGGTAGCGACCCTTCGACGAAAATGCACAGCAAACAGTCACTTTTTGTGAATGTTTTGTGTGACCGCAGGTTTTTCGAATTTTTGTATTGTGTTGTTAGCTATTGTTTGTTGGGTATGCTGATTATGACAACCACTTTTGCACCTCGTTTGAGAGACCCTGATAACATTTCCCGACTACAAAGGTATTCGTAGCAAATATCCTACCATTCTACACATTCATACTAAATTTATTGCCGATTATTATCTACTTTTGCACCTCGTTTAGGACACCCTGTTGATATTTCGTAATCTCAAAAGTATTTGTAGCAAATAGCCTACCATTCTACATATTTTTCACTGAATTTCATGTCGATATACGTGCCGATACACCCTTTTCCGGTGACAAATAAAATAATCGACTTTCGCACCTCGTCTCGGACACCTTGTTACCATTTCGTATTCTCGAAGGCATTCGTAGCAAATACCCTACCATTCTACACATTGAAACAAAATTTATTGCCAATTAAAATCAGCTTTTGCACCTTTTTTAGGACATCCTGTTGATATTTCGTAATCTCAAAGGTGTTTGTAGCAAATAGCCTACCATTCTACAAATTTACACTGAATTTCATGTCGATATACGAGCCGATACACCCTTTTCCGATGACAAATAGAATAATCGACTTCGCACCTCGTCTCGGACACCCTGTTACCATTTCGTAATCTCGAAGGCATTCGTAGCAAATACCCTACCATTTTACACATTCACACTGAATTTCGTGTCGATCGGTTGAGCAGTTAATTCGATATCCACCGAAAAATAATTTTAGCGTATATTCACTCGCTGGCTGGGTGCTAGTCGAATTGAACATGTCCTATTCCACTAGTATCTAGGAAATGTGTCTGTTGACTAGCTACTAGTCAAATTGCACAACAGTTTGTTGATTGTTTACGACGTCGTCACCGTAGTAATTTCACGTTTGCAACTAACTCCTGTATATAGGGTGACTAGTTGCGCGTCTAGTTGCATCACACATTCGGTGACGACGTCATAACAACGCATAGTCACCCATTTACATGACACTGTTTTCGTTGTTTATTACGTGTCGTCGCCTATGGTGATTTCTCGAATGCAACTTTACTAGTACTAGTAGCTCGCCAAATGTGACTGTAGCTTTAGCCTATCTAGTATCTTCGTTCAAAACTTTTAAACTAGTCGTAATTAAATCGATGTAGCGCAAATGATTGTTTCCGTCTGAAATGATTTTAAATATACTTCTTGAACCCTTCTATTTAATAAAGATTACTGCGTACAAGTGTTACATTTATCCGCCCTGGCTTATATATTCGTAATGCACAATACGAAATATTGGAACAAATTGACTGTTGGAAGGAACATAGAAACCAGAACTTATCGAATGAAATATAAGGCATTTTCAACATTTTTTGATTAATTAGGAGGCAATTTGAAAATTTAATTAACCTAAGATAATTGAAAACAAAAATTTCAACAATTTCACTATACCATCGTCGTCGACGATACAACCACTACCGGCCGTGGCTCTCATCATCTTTATGCTCTTCTGTTCCGTTCGTTTTCTTTCTTTTTGGTTGATTATTTCCTGCATTCTGTAATTAAATCAAAGAAATTTGTACTTGTTCGTGCGTCAATTAATAAGAAATGATGTTCACTCAATCAAGAATTAGACCGTAGCCGTATAGCCGTGTTCTTCGTCGTGTCAGTTCCGCATTGTGAGCATTATCCACCCCTGACGGCATAAAGGATGTACGGTATTAAGTCGACTATTTTCAAAGTAATAGATCAAGTCAGGATAAAAGCACAGGGAATTGAGAGAGGAATCAAAGAAAATATCTGGTCAATTTACTTGAGATTTAAGGGATTGTTGATTGCAGAGATTTTGAAAAATGGTCGGGAAAATATCTGTGTCGTGTTATTGTAATTAATGTTTCTTTTGATATTTTTAACATTCAGAAAATTTAAAATGTAATCTAAAACTGGTAAAATTAAATTCTTGGCATCCGATGGAGACAATTCTTCAAATTAATCTTCCAGCTCTAATGGCGGTTCACATTCTACCATGTATCATTTGAAAATTTAATAGAAATAAAAAGAAGCCATTACTATACTCAGAAAACATGAATAAATTATTCGATGCAACTTCCACAGGTAATCTAACCACCAAACGTTCAACAATAGATTTTTATTATGATGTGAGCATCTGTTCGCTAAGACAACATTTAAATATTTCACGAAAACTTTTCCGACCTTCTGCTACCCACCCTCAGTACGTGTATTATATAATACACGATGCTTATACTTTTGCGTGTAAAATCTTGAATCTTGAATTATTGTCCACGAAGGGACGCGGAAAAAATGTAATAATCCTGTCTACATTGTCGGTTGCTTCAAATATAAATACTGTGGGCTTTGGAATGAAATTCACATAAAAAAATCAGAAAGGTATCCTTTGCAGCTTTACACGACATGGCGACCGACGCTCCATCACGACGTCGACGACGACATGGACCATAGGCAAAGACTTTTCCCAGTGAGGGATGTATATAGTATCCGCAATAATGACGCCTTATTATGCTACATTTGTATATCACGATCTTATTACAAAATTAAAAGTCTTATATCTTCGTTTTGTCTGCATGAATTATACATCGGAAAAAGCCATAATATTTCCACCCCGGGAAAAAAATGCAATGTTGAGTTGGACGTCAATAAAAGGGACCGAATATTTAGGCTAGTGGCAGATAATAGGGGAGTGTGGATTTAAGAAAAATGTTTTGTTTGGCAATTAAAATCTTTATCCTTATTTTTAAAAATAAATGATTGTCAAGAAACTTCATTCGTTCAAAATCCATAAAAATAATATTCAATTAAAAATGGGCAACATTTTTTTTTGGAGAAGTAATAGTAAGTGCAAATTGATTTTGAAGTTCCGAAATGGAAAATGCCGCTTTAGGAAATTCCTATGTAATAGGTATATATTACATTGTAAATATGCTCCCAATATACACTATCAATTTTCATCAAATCAATTAACAACCGGCCTAGCACAACAGCACCGCATGCAACGTCTCGCTAGTACGCACCGTACAACACAAAACAACGATCAACAGCATGCCGCTCGTACAGTATAAAAGGCGAATCAGACAACGAGTCATTATCATTCAGCATTCCAGTCTTGGCATCGAAGCAAATCAGGAACAATATACAAGACTCGAATCGCCATCTACGTCACCGTCGAATGGGTACAAAACTGAATCATTCGGAAAGCGTGTGCTGAACATTATTAATTTTGGTATCATTGAGCTGAAATATTTAAGAATAAAGATCAAACTTAAAAGAGTGCTCCATTGTTTTCACTAAGAAGACTCCACGAAAGAGTACACTTGACCATTAAATCTATCGGTTCGCTAATTTAACTTTATTTATCGCACTTATGTTCTTAATTGGTTTCATTACAACAAATGAGCACATTTTTATCAGTTGACCATCTCAAATGAGGATTTTTATCAGATGATTTGAATTTGAAGTGAAAAGTTCAATTCAATATTGAAAAAAAAAAGAAATCTTAAAACCTACTGAACTCCACAATCCCCTAAGAATCAATGGACACGCACTTTTTTTTTCCTGCTTTGTCGCTTCTGCCTAAATCCTGTGGTGAAACTGAAATAAAAACCAAATACTCAGAACTTAAAAAAACATCGAAAAAACGGCAGGGAAGTCAAGTAAAAAGACGCTTTAGAAAGGAAAAGTCCACACGGAAACAAAAAAAAAAAAAACTGCGTGGAACGCTATAGGAAGAAGTCAATTCATACAATTCGGGGGGATTTCCTAAAAGTCTTTTGGTGTAGACTCTGCATACACCCCCGTGGAAGAGCTAATGGCAGGAAAGGGAATAGGAATGTGTTTTAATGGATTATTGCAATTAGCCGTAAGGGATACAAACCTATTAGATGCGGAAAAGACGTTGTGATGCTAAATTTACATCCGGAAGGAATTCATATTGTTGCGGGATGTTGAATGCATAAACATTCAGTTTTTTTTCTCTGTGCAGAATTTACTTCTTCAAGCTAAATTTGCATAAAATTTCTCGAAAATGGGTTGATTGTTATGATAACCTTTCGATATTTTGTTAGGACAGGATGGCAATCTGTTTAAGATTCATAAATATCTTATCCACGAAATCATTGTTTGTAACGACAATTGTCGGTGGACGTGGAAGCGTGCCAAGCTTTTATTCATTGATCATAGCTTATTTTGTCAGATTTTCCCTGGTCAATGCGGTCTATATGTTCTGGAAAGAGTTTACGACAAAAAGTGAGAAACAATGCAAGGATATTGAACTCTAACTGAAAAATAACCGGCAATTTTCATCAGATGGTCTCGCGAAGAAATCAATTGCGCTATTACCTATACTCAATTATACGGACACCTCAGATCTCTTAATCCACTCTCTTACGGATAGCTGAAAAGAATCCTATAAACGGCGACAAAACACAACTGTCACGTGCCTCTTGTTTTTCGCTTACTGACATTATAAAAACAATGATTGGTAAAAAGTCTAATAATAGGGAAACATTCCACTTATGCTTATGTGTACATAATCTTGTCCATATATTGCTATGTTACCATGTGAACCTCTTAACACCTATAGCTGCCGATTGTCGTAGGTTTTTGTGCACACGTCGACCTCGTCGTATACATATTATGAGCACACATAACTGAAATAACTAAAAAGTAACAATACAAATTTAATTATTCATGCATGGCAAGCAAATAAACGTTGAAACATTAACTGACTGAATAAACTGGACGCGATGTAGCGGAAAAGGTGAGCAGTCAGTTGCGGTTAACCTCATGATTAAATAAACCGCATTTGGTCTCCTGCCTGGTGCCTGCTGCCGCGCCGGTCGCCCGGGTCTCTGTTTTGTTCCAGGCAGAAGCACTTTTTTGCAGGTAATTACAGACGTTTGGATGGAAAACATTGTTTGTATGCTATGACTCCCGACCACATACTCACTCAGTTTGTTTGCGGATTCACCTTAAGTACTTCAGTGCAAATTTACAAGAGCATTTAAGTGACTATGCCACATTGGATACGTCACACCGCGGTTGTCCTTTTAATACATATAGCGTATACTGGTTTAAATTATAGAAACAAATAAAATGTTATGTATGCAAGAAAAATCGTGTTATGTATTTTAGAATTATGGGGATTATAAAAAATGTTTCAAAAATATCTGCATATCCTTTTGAAGTGAATTTCATATTTTAAGGACAATAATCATCATCCATAGGCAAATTTTCCTGTTAATTAATTCCTAAACATCACTCAATAAAACACTTCCAATTTCTTTCTTTTTAGTTTTTTGAGATATAATAATAAATTCTGAGTGTCCCATTGTACAAATGTCTCAATATCCCAACATCCCAATGTCCCAATGTCCCAATATCCCGATGTCCCAATGTCGGTATACCAAGTGTCCCAAGGTCTCAATAGCCTAATATCCGAATGTCCCACTGTCCCCATGTCCCAATTTCCCCTGTGTACCTGTCCCAATATTACGATATCTCGGTGGCCCAATGTCTCTATGTACCAGTGTCCCAAAGTCCCAATGTCCGATTGTCCTATTGTCCCAAGGTCATAATGTCCCAATGTTCTAATATCCCAATGCCCCAACGTCCCAGTCTCCCAGTGTCCTAATGTCCCAATATGCCAATGTTCCCATGTCCCAATATCCCAATGTTCCAATGTCCTAATATCCTGATGTCCCAATATCCCGATGTTCTAGTGGCCCAATGTCTCCACGTCTCAGTTTCCTCAGTGTGCCTAATATCCCAATGTCCAAATGTAAAAATGTCCCATTATCCCAATTTTTAAATGTTGCAATGTCCTAATATCCCAATGTCCCAATATCCCGATGTCTCAGTCACCCAATGTCCCTATGTGCCAGTGTCCCAATGTCCGATTGTCCTATTATACCATGGTCATAATGCCCCAATGTCCTAATATCCCAGTGTCCCCATGTCCCTGTATCTCAGTGCCCGAATGTCCCAGTATCCCAATGTTCCAATATGCCAATGTGCCAATATCCCAATGTTCTAATATTCCGATGTCCCAATGTCCTAATATCCCGATGTTCCAGTGGCCCAATGTCCCCACGTCGCAGTTTCCCCAGTGTGTCTAATGTCCCAATATCCGAAAGTCCTAATGTGCTAATGAGAATGAAAGTTGGGTTATTGTCAATACCAACCAGTCAACTATGGACTATGGATATGGTATGACCCCATCAAAAATTATTCACCGCTATGGGCTACACATTTGCTATATGGTTTCGTCCACTGGTATGACGACTCAAACAGATTTTTAGCTATTTAGTGAATAATGTGTTAATGTCTCAATGTCCTAATGACCCAAGACCCTAATGTCCCAATCTCCTAATGACCCAAAACCCTAATTTCCCAATGTCCTAATATCCCAGTGCCCCAATGTCCCAATATCCCGATGTCTCAGTGGCCCAATGTTCCTGTGTACCAGTTTCCCAATGTGCCAATGTCCGATTGTCCTATTGTCCCAAGGTCATAATAATATCCCAATATCCTAATTTCCCAGTGCCCCAATGTCCCAGTCTCCCAGTGTCCTAATGTCCCAATATTTCAATGTTCCAATGTCCCATTGTCCCAATATCCCGATGTTCCAATACCCCAATATCTCGATGTCCCTATGCCCTAATATACCACCGTCCCAATGTCCCAATATCATGATGTCCCAGTGTCACAATATCCCTATGTCTCAGTGGCCCAAAATTCCTATGTACCAGTTTCCCAATGTCCCAATGTCCGATTGTTCTATTGTCCCAAGGTCATAATAATATCCCAATATCCTAATATCCCAGTGCCCCAATGTCCTAGTCTCCCAGTGTCCTAATGTCCCAATATCCCAATTTTCCAATGTCCCATTGTCCCAATATCCCGATGTCCCAATGCCCCAATATCCCGGTGCCCCAATGCCCCAATATCCCCACGTCCCAGTTTCCCCAGTGTGCCTAACGCCCCGATGTCCCGATGTCCCAATTTCCTAATATCCCACTGCCCCAAGATCCTAGTCTCCCAGTGTCCCAATATCCTAATGTCCCAATGTCCCAGTGTCCCAATGTCGCAGTGTGTTAAAAATTTGAAAATGTTCACCGTTTATTGCATATATCTTACTACCGGTTAGTTTTTTGGAAAGGCACTAGAACAGGATATATATATTTTGTTAACCCTCATCCAGCGGGATAGGTACAGGTGAACTTTTTTCGTTTTTGAAATACCGTAACTTTTTGCTATGGGTCCGATCTGTCTGAAATTTTCTGACATCTCTACGATTTTAGTTTAAAATATGTATTCCAAAATGTGTGACCACCCATCCCCAAGTTAGGGAGCAAAATTAATCTTACACCCTTAAACGGCGGCAAAGGTACATTTGTACCTTCATATATTTTGTATGAAAGAAAATTTACAAAAGAGGAAAATAAGATATTTTTGGTGAATGCTCATGGTTAGAGAGACTTATTATAGCATCAATAAGTTGAGAACCGAGTATTTGATTTACGAATTTTATTTGTAATGATCAAGGTCCTTGAAGATATCGATTTATAAGGACTAGGCTAACTCATACAGCATATTTTGGTTATTTGACATCAATTTGAAGATTTTTACTGGCGTATAAAACTTTTTGAAGTAATGGCTTGGGGCAACCAATACAATACAATATTTTCCCCATAACATCTAGTGGTAATTAGGTTTGTAGCAAATGCTAAAATTTTGGATTTTAGCGGTTGATTTTCTTTATCACAAACTCCCATAATTTGTATTCTATCGCCTAATATGTGTAATTTGGGGCGTCCACCCGAGTTCCTTTTGAAGTTTAAGCTGAAAACCAGCAGGAGCATCCAACCAAATTTCTAAAATTGGATGTTTGGTGGGTATATAAACTTGGTTGAATTGTACGTCGGTACCATATATGTAGATATCGATAACTGCTATAGATTATGCCACATGTCTTCGGTTTCTTGTTTGAATTTTTCAAATGATCCTTAGATTTAATTACATATATAAGAAAATATGTTACAATTAAAAAACAACAATCACAATTACTATTTTTGATATTTTTCCACTATAGGAATTGGCCTGAGTTTAGATTTCCAAAGATTAGAGACAGAAAATTTTCCTAACCGATTCTACTTGCTTGTTGCTTGACAGGCCCTGTCTTTCGTATAATAACACATTTACACATTTCTCCAATATATTTATTGCTTCAAGCAATGCTGTTTTATGAAAAATAACGAGCATGTGATAATAATTATTGATGCTTTTTCCGTTAGCAGTAACGGGTTCTAGTAACAGAATAATATATTGTGGGTAGGGGGGTAAATTTTAACCAAATACTCCTCGATTCGCAAATCAAACATACCAAACTCTTCTAAATTCATTAATGACTTAACTTAAACCGTTTTCTACTTTTCATTTGTAAATTAATTTAAGATTTCGTCAAATTTAAATTCCAAGAAACCCATTTTTTCAATTTTCTCTTTAAAATTTTGCCTATTTTCTAAATTTACCCACTCCAAAAATTAAATCCACATAAGCCCAACTTCTTTAAACATCCACTTCGGCAAAATTAGTTACTAATTTGTGACTATTCAACATAATGTAATGGTTTTACGGTCAAAATTCATACAAATAGTGAAGATTTTCATACAAAATGTGCTAAGGTACAGGTGTACCTTTGCCGCCGCCAAGCGTTGTAAAAATCTGCCTCTGGATGAGGGTTAAACAAATTTTTTTGGGGATGTTGCCTGGAAGGCTGTAGCCCTGTCAATGAAAACAAAAACAAGTTATGTCCGGTAATCATAGACTTGTTCGCTTTCGTTTTTTTTTCTTTGGCGGGCGATACGCTCTCGCGTCTCTTGATGGACAAAATATTTCACCTTCCTAATACAACCTCTCTATATGTTTTAATTCGAGAAGCTTCAGCACCCCTAGAAGCATTTATGTAACTTTGTAATTTTGTCGAAGTTAAAGCTTTGTTTTTTGAATGTATAAAAGGCTCAATGTTGATTATCTATGTTAGTACAACATCGAACCTATCAAAATCATCATCATGGGGAGATAGCTTCACCATACGTAGTATATTTACGTGATAAATTTAAATGTTTACGTTAAATTGAAATGTTTGGTCCCCTATTACTTAGGTGCCCATCCCACCCAGCAGCCGAAGAAGCTACATATTTGTCATAGACCATTTTATGCATATTCCTCCGTTACAAAGATATTCACGTAAAACCTTAATATGCTCGTTTTTAAGGTTTTGAGCCCCTGTAGCACCATTAAAGGTGTATGTATTGATGTGCAATTTAGCCACTTTCTTGAAAACCGTATGTGAAACGAATTTGCCATGTAACATTTTTAAGCCAGAGTTACCGTTATAGGGATTTTACTGAAACCTTGTTAAAAATACCGTTTGACCTACTGCCACCATTAGGAGTGCTGGAATCAAAATCAACTTTTGACATTTTATTCAGGAACTACAAGAGCTACGAATTTGCCATAAACCACTTTTCAGCATATAGTACCGTTGTCTAGCTATTCAAGAAAACCTTTTTTTGTGAGGGTCTTTGACCCTCTGTTCTCTGTAGCAACGCTAGCGACACTCATACAGACGGGGACTTTCGGGCTCTTGTATAGGACCTCAAAAGAAAGGCTCATGCAGAAATCCAGTTTTCCCCTATTTTTTCCGAAGTTTGCCAAAATGTTTGTTCAAATTTCCTGCGAGGTACCTATAAGTGTTATTCACACATCTAAGAATAATTTTTTGAATAGGTTCCCGCCAATGATTCCATATAACATCTGATCGTAACGGGAAAACTGAGTCTCGTAGAAAAAAAGTTAAAAACAGTTTTGCATTCAGGGCGTTTGCCTTATTCTATTTACAAATTTTCATGCGAAAAGTCGGAAAAAATATTTTGAATGAACATGAACAATGCAGTGGCGCAACCCAGACCCAGAAATTGAGAAAGGAAAAATTGCAAAATGAAGCATGACGCAATGCATTTCGTTGCAGATTTTGTGAAAACGTGAATTTTTCTTTTACCATAAATTATTCACCAGCTTCGATGGGCTGTACAAGTTTAAGCATCCTTACCAGAAGCTAAATATGTTACATGTGTGAGACAAAAATATAAATTTTTCATTACAATTAAAACTGTTGAAAAATGTTAAATTCATTCTGGTGGGAGTACATGATTTATATAAAAGGAAGGAGCCATCGATATACCATATTTCTGTACAACATTTCGTAAAAGTATTTTAAGCCAAGTTGTTGTGCAAATATTTTCTAGAAAAAAAATTACGTGGCTATCGTTATATCCTTCGATGTTTCATTGTAACAAAATCAGCCGCCATCGCAGCAATTCGCCTCCAATAACAATTACTTAT
This sequence comes from Microchrysa polita, assembly GCA_949715475.1. Taxonomy (NCBI): domain Eukaryota; kingdom Metazoa; phylum Arthropoda; class Insecta; order Diptera; family Stratiomyidae; genus Microchrysa; species Microchrysa polita. The sequence continues at coordinate 18,492,268 of OX454415.1, forward strand.
TTGCAAGACAGGTTCCTGTCAGCGCACTAAACTAAATTCTTTCGAGCCATAGATTAAACTAACAACTTCGGGCCGGATTCTGTTTGTGACTAAATTGCTTTTTTTTGTGGTCCGGGCATTCATAAATTATTCTCTAATTGCGGTGCGACATTTGTTTCGCAATATCCAGTTGTGCCTCTTGATCTTACTTGCAGTGGCGGATTTACACATTTGCGCCAGTAGGCTATTCAAATTTTGCCGCCTCTACGCCCTACCGCATTAAGTTGATTGTACGATTTAATATTGCAGAATATATAGGTTGTAAAACGCGTGGGAAAATGATTTCACAAGTTATTACTAGCAACAGGGAAATCACAGGACGAGAAATTTTCCAGTGCATTTACATGGTTATAGAAATTTTTAAAAAGATACGGTGGAAAATCACATTTTTTTGAAAATCTTGTTCTGGTTGTTCATTGACATAGCTATCGCCTCGTAGAGATCATCTCATCATCTGCATAGGCTATCGTTTGCTCCGATCCGTGCAGTAGAAAAAAAGATACAGCGAAAAATGCGAAATTTCGTAGAGTTTCTCGCTTAAGTCTTTTATATATATGTTTTGAAAGGAAGCAAACGTATAAAAAGACTTGGGCGACAATTCTATGCATTTAGTTGGCGAAAAAAAAACTTTATTGTAGGTATGGGAAAATGTGTTATATTCGAAGGAAAGCAAATAAGGTTCTAAAGCACATTTTTTTACAAGGTTAGAGACTTCAAAATGAAACCTGATCAAGAAAAGAACATAGTAGCAAATAGTACCTTACCTTCGTCAAGCTTTCCGCCAATACGCGTTGAAAGAAATTAGTGTATTAGGAGGATTGTATTTATATCCATCATTTTTGCGTCTGACGGCTTTTTCTCTGCAGGAAACCTTTTAGAACACAGTTGTTTTGTGAAATAATTATGTATTTACCTGATAAGAATCAGCTTTTCCCCGATACCTTAATTAAATTTTAAAACTACTTCTTGTGCGATTCTTTATTTGTAAAATCGTCAATGATATCGTCGTACAACATTTTCTTAATTAATTCTCCATGCACAACAGAGCCATGGCGTTTAACTTTTCTCGACTCAATGTAGATGTTAAATAATTTTTAACGCGCTTTAACACTAGAACGGCCAAAGCCGTCAATTTGACGGTTTTGGGACTTTGACAGCGCATATTTTCAAATCTCTGTCTACTCAAGAGTTGTGATATTCATTGACTTTTCCTAAAATGAGCATCTTGGTGCATATGTGAATTAAAATTTCGAAATAATATTATTCTATTGGATATATGACCTGTTCTACCTATAACGGCCAAGCCGTCATTTTGACGGCAAAGTAACTGAACTACGTGAAGAATACGCGAAATTCGCTAAGAATTCCTACGGAAGAGGGGAGAATCGTCCACCAGACAAAAAAAAAGGCATTTTCACATTACCAGCCGAAACAATAACAGAAAAAACAATGCCAAGTACAGACTAATTGCAAGAAGAATCGAACGTGTGATTTGCACATATTGTAAAAGAGCGGTTTGCGGAAAATGTAATCTGTATGTTACAAAAAATATAATTTGTAATCAATGTAAATCGGAATAACTTAAAAATATATTAAGAATCAATTTCAACTCAGATTTAATATCTCATTTTGCATTTTTACACTTTCGCAGGCCGACAAACGACTAGCCGTCAAATTGACGGCACCGGCCTTTGTAGGTATTATACATCCGCCGGCCTTTCTAGTGTTAAGCAAGAAAAGCTTCTCTCGCCCGAACAATTCGTTGCCGCTGCACACAAAGCCATGCGAACTCCTATATCCAAATTTGGGTAAATATTTTGCAAATCCTGCTTACTCAGAAACGAAGATAAACTTTTTAAAGATTTTGGATCGATTTTGCCAAAGTACTGTCAGAAGAAAGGTTGCCTTGAAAATGGATACATTTCTGTAAATTTTCGCCAAAGAAAGAGCTTTTTCCGAAACAGTTGTTGATGATAATTCACTTAATTTTGTCGAAAACGAAAATTTTTCAATGAAATTTTTATACGCCACACTCCATTTTTGTAGCTCTGAAACTAGTCTATCAATGATGACAAGATATACACAGTAAGTCTTTTTCAACTAGATTACAGTAATTCACAAGTAGATTTTAAGTCCTAGATTTTCTAGTTGGCAATCTAGTGAAAAAAATATTACTGGAAATCCAGTAAACTTTTCTAATAGAAATCTAGTGAAAATAAATGGATTTCTAGTACCTAATTGCTAGAATTCTATTAAAAAATTCATTGGAAATCCAGTGAAAATCCGGTTATACTAGTGTATTTCACTAGATCTTCTCCCTAATGAAATTAATGGAATCTAGTAAATTCGACCAGATTTAATTTGAATTCAATAGAAAATCTAGATAATTCGAATAATTTCTTTTGGATTTTTCATTACATTAAATTTGAACGAAAATAAAACAGTCTAGTAAAATAACTTTATATTTTTATCAAATGTATTATAATATCGTGTAACGAGTTTCAATGTAAACCGGCCGTCTTTTCCATGGAAGCTAAATATTTTGTGGTCCACTTACATCACTGCACTGAAGAGAAAAAATAAATAAAAATTCATTGAAGCATTCATTACATATTTTAAACACATTTTCACTCTTGCGTTCGGAAACTTACCTAAGAGTACACAAAATTTCACAGACACTAATTATAGCAATATGCGACTTACCTACTCCGTGTATAAAAATCAACTAAAGAATTAGAGGGTGAGACGAAAATGAAAGTAGAATAACATTCACTTATTTTCTAGCGAAATTTAATAGTCTTTCATTAATATTTACTGTTAATCTAGGGGCAATTTCCAAGAAATCTAGTGATATTAAATGGATATCTAGTTTTAGGAGAAGATTCGGTCCTTTTCACAGCCATTCTGGTTAAAATCTCTAGATAGCAGTTATAATTTTCCACAATTACTAGAAAACTAGTGATTTAACATACTAGAAAGTGTCTAGTAAAAATTTACTGGAAAAAAAGACTTACAGAGTACATAGGTTGATCCTGAAACTATCACTAGCAGCCATTCCTGTTTCTTCATCCGGCGTATCACCATAATTTCTTTTCCTTTTCGGCTGCCTCTTTCCGCCGTCTTTGGCGTACTGCTTAATCACGCTTAATTCGATGGCCTCTTTTTCGAAATAGTCAAAATGGTCTCTTTCAGCTATGAAAAAGTTACTAAGAGATTCATAGAGATCGGCGACAATAATTAAATCTGTGGTGGAAGCCTGAATTTGGATATTAACTTTATTTATCCTTTCTAAGAAAGTATTCTATACCATTACCATTATCGTTGTTTCTAATTTGTCAAAATTTAACAGTACATATTTCCGTTGCTTCGCTCCGCATTACAGGCTTTTCTGTGCTATCATTCGTTATCATTTCTAATGTTCTCAGGATTTCGTGCCAAGAGTCTCTCAAACTTCCACACGCATCTTCTCTAGCTGACCAACGGGTAATATTCACTAGTTTCGCCGTTTTCCCTTTGCCGATTTCAGTTGTTAACTTTTGCCAGTGCTGGGTGGAACTTACAAGAAAAAAGTATTTAGAGTATAGTGTGATCGCACATACATAAGTACAGCGCGAATAGGTATTTCCATTAAAAACAATTTAATTCTATGATCGCATTGAAAATAAGTAAGAATCGTCAGGCAAAGCTCAATAGTCCTAGCAGCCAGAGCTATCCTTGCTTCTTCATTTGTATTTACAGATGATCGGAAGCTAATTTAATTCATTCATTCATTCAAGTATGAACCTTGAAACTAACCTACGGATTAGAATCTATAGATTCGTTGCGCAGTTGTAGGTAGAACTTAAGGGAGTATAACACATTTATATGTACATATGTATGTACAATAAAACAAAGGCAAAAGAGAAGATAGTAAGTTCGAAAATAAATAATTTTAACCTCCCGGCGGGCGCAATACTAATCCTAACACGATCGGGCGCAATACATCTGACAGATTAAGTGCAGAAAAATTGATGGAACTAAGTTTTTGTGTATTTTACACTCTTATTTATTATTGGATTGTCTTTTTAGAACAGTTCTACCAAATTGTAGAAACAAAAACCGGTTCTGAAAGTTTTATACCCTTCACATTTTTAATTGTCTCGGAATATTCCGATTTAAATCGCTTCACTATTTCAAAAACCATCAACAACTCGGCAGCATCAAAAATGTTAACTTCTTTTACTAAAAACATACTATTGGACGATTTGCTTAGCCTAAAAGTTCAACAAAACGTTATCATGCAATGTGACAAGTATAAAAAGTGAAAAATTTCATAGAAAAAGAGAAAATCATAAAATCGGGCGCAATGCATCTGAGAGATTATTTCATCCCTCTCGCCCCTCAGACAAGTGGTAGATAGAAACTGAAAACTTCTTTGGGTAGTTGATCAATAAAGATTAAGCTACTGTGAGTTTCAGTTCACTCCCTTTTCATATCGCTGATTAGCGCAAGAAAAGCGGTTCACTTAATCTGTCAGATGCATTGCGCCCGCCCGAAGGTTAAATTACAATATGTGAGTGTTTTGAAAAAAAAACTACGTTTTTTTCTATGAACAGATTGTTAATTTTTACACTCCTAAATTTGCCGCCCCTCCAAAATTTGCCGCCCTAGGCTCCAGCCTACTCAGCCTACTGGTAAATCCGCCACTGCTTACTTGTGAAACAATGCACTAACGTTTCGGTTTAATAGAAAAGCGTGGTTGCAATGGGAGCTTAGAACACCGCCGTATAGCTATTCCATTAGGTGAAAATAGCACCATGACTCAATCAGTAATACTATAGATGGCCTTAGCCCCCTCCAGGACAAGATCCTGGATGCGCCACTGGGACAATGGGTTATAAGAATTCACGAGTTTTGCTTGCGTTAATTTTACTTATTGAAATAATTCATGGAAACGGCTAACTTTAGTAACGATTAGTTACTTTTTTGACATCTCCACTGCCTAGCCAATGACAAATGCCATACCTGAAAACTTCCCCAACATTAGGCAAGATTTTAAAATTACCTAAACTATGATCCTCTCCGCAAAAAATCTCATCGCTTTAATAATATCCCATTCTGTCCGCCGATATGTGGTCGAAACCCCAATCCACCATTGTACACGTTATGCACACATGTGAATATGCGGGCGAAAATTATGTCCATACGCTCTTTCATTGCAATTGCACATGAATTGGATGGATAATGCCGTCGTTCGCGGCGTCATCATTGTTTCATTATTAAAACACAGCCATTAACGATGTACTTATCGAATGGGAACAATTATTATTAATTGATTGTGTAAACATTATTTCCATTCATTCCTCGTGATTTACATGAATCCATAAACAATAAACAAGCATCATTTGGTCTCTGCATCGAGCTCTGACATAAAATTAACTCTTTCCTATATTTTTCATACCACAAGTATGTACGCGTACTTCCTTGTAATATACAGCTGCACAAAAGAATATTTCTATAATATACAACTCGCTACTTATATGTACGTTCGCCAACAAAAACTACACAAGACTCGATACACCAATAAATATTCCGGACCAAAAGAGTTCTCAAACGACTAAGAATAAGTCCTGCAGAAGACGTAGAAAACCTCCAATAACTTTGGCAAAGTCTTAGTCCTTAATCCGTTTGGGCAATAACTTTGAACGCAGACTGAGTGTTATTACAGTAATAGAAATATATATTTTTGGTATATATGCGGGATAAGAGCAATCTTCTGCCACTGCTAAATGGAAACTTTGCCTCTTTTGCGATGAAGGCCGAAGCGAAGACTTAGCGAAGGAGGCCACATTTCAGCTCGGCGCTCGTTTTGTCTATTTTGACTTTGGACTCGCAACAAGAATAACAAAGTGACTTGGAATATTTTCATTACTGTCAAATTGGAAGAATTTATGGGTTTTGGCTTTATGCATTTCGCTTTCCACCTCAGAGGATTTTTCCGCACCCGGTAGGGGGAAATGAATGACGACTGCTATCGTCTTTACAATGTTGAATGATGCTGAGGAGTAGTGCCTGCGCCCGGATATATAGGAACGAATAGCTCTTTCAGCATATTGCTAAAATAATTTTTGGTGCCTTAAAAGTAATGTATCTATTCGGTTTAATTTAGATCTATTGTGTACTAAAATATCGCAATTCCTATTACAGTATCAGGAAATGCATGACTATTTTGTCATAATTCTGGACATATTCATTTAGCATGGTCCCATCCTTTTTCAAGTCAAGCATTAACGTATTCCCAACTTCTCCTACCATCCTAACTTAGCTATTTCAATTTAAACTTTTAATGTACATTTAATTTTTTAATGGATAAATGCTTTTAAGCGCCTTTTACTCTCAAGCCGTATATTGCGCGACTTCACCGTTGAGACGCGGTTAAAAAGTCAGTCAGCCGTTTAGCGGGCTGCAACACAAAAAAAGTCGACGTTCTATGGAATTCAAAATTTGCAATAAATAACCATACCAACTGCTCCGGAACAATTTAAATTTGCCATAGCAATGAATTAAAGAGGCAAAAATACGGTGACATATAGGTACTCCCTGCTGTCTTATAATTCAATGTTTGCGCCCTATCAGAATGATGTATGTGACTATAAGGATATGGGAATTTGCGATGCATATACACATAGTGAAAATATGGACGCGCTACGTAGGGAGTAAATTATTTTCCCACCTTATTGTGTAATCTTTTGGTGACATGGGGGATGTAAGTTGTACAGGTTGTAACATCGTGCGTTAGAAAAATGTTCGTGTGGTAATTGGATGGGGATTTATTTTATACTCATCTCAGTGAAATAGCATACCTATAGTGTAGATACTTAAAATAAAAAAGATGAAGTATGCAATTAAATTTGATTCTTAAGTATAAGAGTCAAGCATAGAATTTAAATAATAAATCCAGGAAGGAAGTCGTCTAGCGTTTTCTTATTTATGACACAATAGCTCGACGTCGGGCCTTGACCACCTGTATGGCTGACCTCCACTTGTCGCGGTCACGGTCATGGTTTAGAGATGTACCGCGAATTCATCCTTTAAAAAAATGATCCGACAACTCATCGTTTGGAAAAAATTTCACGTTCGAAACCTGAACTGAAAACGTTGGATTGGATAGACACAACTCTTTTAGCTTGATTTATAAAAACATTGGCTCAACTCTAAAAAAAATCACGAAAATTGCTCAAATTCGAAGTGATTGTAATTGTCACAAAAACATTTACAAAGTTTTTTCTAAAAAAAATTAAATGTATTTTTTTCTTAATCTCATTATAATGCTGGAAATTTTTTGCTTCTTTATACCGTCTTCCATTATCACTTCGATCCGAACAGAATAGCGCATGTATCTATTTATCTGCAGTCTCCCGCATAAGGAAGTGTGTGCACACATTTTAATTAATGCTTTAAATTTACACGTTGTGGAACCTTTTATTACATGCAACCCGAGAATCATGCATAGCATAAGATTTAGTTGTTTTGCCAACGATGAAGTTTCTCAGGAGGAAAAACAACGACATCGGGATCTATGAAGAATTTTGCATAAGTGAAGTGCAAGCGAATAAGTGTTACATCCATGTTATCTATGCTGTTAGTAACCGACATCACACGTATACCTACTGCGGCAAAAGTTTTTGTTATAATTATATGTTTGTGGTCAGGGCCGGCCCTAGGGGTGGGCGAACTGGGCGGTCGCCCAGGGCCACCACTTTCGAGGGGCCACCACTCTCAAAGAGCCTTTACTTTCCAGGGGCCACCACTCGGAAACAGTGTCAATAACAAGGGGCCTCCACGCAACACCCTTTTGAAATATGGACAATTTCTATTGCCTCCACCAAAACGAGTTGGACTAAATCAAGAATCTGGTGCTTTAAAAAGGAAAAAGAAGGCGACAGCGGAAGCATTTATCGGCACACTAAAAAGGCATTTCGTAGTTACAGAGAAAAAAAGTATTTCGCCGTTTAATAATCTTCAGCCTGGTTGCATTACCGCAGATGTAACATCAACATCCCAGTCTAAAGTTGTTGATGATGCTGAGGTAAAAAAATACCAATGACCAATAAAATGGAAGACCCTTCGTTATGGCCATCCACAATAACTGAACGTTTACGGTTATTTTTTAGTGGAGAATGGAATGGTCCCTTTGAAATCAGGAGCTTCGATTATCAAAAAGCAAAACGCTTCATTTTTCTGAAGATTTTTATAGCCGTAAAATTACGAATGGTGAGAGGGCAAATCGCCGATGATTATTGTACTCAAAATCAAATGACGTGGTTTTTTGCTTTTGTTTTAAATTATTTTCTGATTCGAAATCAAACTAACGATTGGGGGCAATGATGAGTGGAAACACATGGCAACGTTATTGCAAGATCACGAAGTGTCTTCCAAACACACGGCTGGCTGGATTGAACTGGAGTTAAGATTAAGGAAGAAAATAACAATTGATAGGCAAAGCCAGCAATTAATCATGAATGAACGCACTTAATCATGAACGAACGCACTAGAGGAATGTACTTAAACGAATTATTTCCGTTGAAGAGAAATAAGGTTCGTTCCTAGTATCATTAGTTTTTTGGTATGACATTTTATTGCAAATAAACATTATCAGTAAGGTAGTGCTAATCAAGGATATGCCATTGATATTGCCATGAAATGTTTCGAGAAAACTAAAGGGTTCTTTAAATCATACAAAGAGACTGGATTCGAATTGGCCGAAAATGCTGCCAAACAATTAGCCGAGGAGCTTGAAATGATGGCCGAAGAAATGGTTTTTCCTGCAGCAAGCTCCATGAGAAAAGGTAAAGCTAAAAAACTATTTTCGTAAGAAGCCGACGATGACCCTATTACGGACCCAAAAAGGAAATATTAAGTGAATTTTTTTAACGTTTTATTAAATCAAAAACTAATGTCTCTCACTGAACGTTTTAATCAGTTAAAACTCCACACTAATAATTTTGGATACCTTACTGATTATGGGAAAATGAAAACAGCTAATGAAAATGAGCTTATGCGAGCATGTTTTAATTTGAGCAATGTTTTAAAAGACGCATCGGAATCGGACATTGATCCCCAAGATATGTGTGCTGAATTGAAAATGCTCGTATGCTTAATTCCTGAGAAGAGCACTCGCTGGTATTTTGTAAAACAAACTGCGACATCTGCTCCCCATTTTCACCATTGCTCTTCGAGTCTTATTAACAATGCCAGCGACGGCATCAGGTGAAAGAAGTTTTTCGAAACTGAAGCTAATCAAAACGTATCTGCGATCAACCATGACGCAAGATCAATTAAAATGCTAGGCAATGTTGTCAATTGAAAATGAGTTTGCAAACACGCTTGCTTTTTCGGAACTTATAGGAAAATTTACCGATGTTCCAGCTCGAAAAATTAATGCTTTTTTACAAGTACATTATTCACCTCCAGGTCCCAAGGAGTTTCAAGTAATATTTATCGTGAATAATCACCACCGCACGTTGTCGACGTCAAGCATATAACATTGGAACTCTATTCGTCATGTCGATCAAGCGACGTACGATTACGAAATCAACATTATAAGCACAATTATTGGATAATAGTAATTCAGGCCATCTACATCAACGTCAAGGTAAAAAATTGGTGTCTCTAAAATAAATTTTTATTTGGATGTTGACAGGGGCCACCATCGTCGATTTGGCCCAGGGCCACCAAAATGCTAAGGCCGGCCCTGTTTGTGGTGTGCTGGTAGTTGAAATTTTTCTTGACATAAAAAAAAAAATTGTCTTTTCATCGAAAATACATATATGTATATAAACGTGACATTCATTACATGGTTCTTCATGCATTTTAATATTAAATTCGTGTAGTCAAAGAGTAACATCACACACCAGCGTAAATAAATAATGAAGATCTATAGCTTAGGCGAAAAGAAATGATTCATTTTCACAGGATTGTTGGGAATATTCTCCTTATTATGGGCACGACCGGATTTCCCATATGGGCAACCCGGGCAACTCCCCGGGCCGGCGAATTTTTTTAACTTTAACTATTTAGTGCAATAAAATTGGGGGTTCCCAATAGAAAAAAACTTACCTAAGGCCATTTCCTCTTAAAGAAAAATATTGGGTTAAAAAGTCCAAAAAAGGACGCAAAATTTATCCTTGACCGGAACCAGGCATGCAGGGTGTCATATCAAAAGGAGCATCGAGTACGTTACATATCCGGCGATTTTTCGTTAATTCTTGAACGGAATAAGCTGAGTAGGATAAAATATTTTATGCTTTCCCATTTTGCATTTATAATGTTCCCAGTGCCATAACTACCCCAAAATACTACGCTGTAAATATTTACTTGACTTCTTATAATTTAAATACATTGAGGATGCTGCCACGCATTTTGATAGCAAAAATATTATGCGCGCAGGTGCAGAGGATAAAAAAGGACATAAACATTTCCTCAACAATTATGCGAGCATTATGGGTACCATATAAAAGGAGCATCCAGTATTATTTCCCTATTTCAAGGACCCGGAACTGCCTAGGTAGCCTAGATAGGGGTATTCCCTAATGGAAAAAATTTAAAATCATTTTAGCACATTTTATAGGATAAAATCATGCTTCTGTCTTAATTTAAAGGTTTCAGACAAAGGCTGAAGCAGTTTTTTTATAACGCGCTATGTCACTACGTTCATTATCCCCATTTTAAATTGGCTGAGAAGTAGCCTAGATTTGGTTTCGGGAGGGGTCTATTAAATTTTCGGTAACATGTTTGCATCGAATATGTGTGATGTGAAGTGAATTAGATCAAATCAATTTTTTAGCATTTTTGCGTTTAAATTGTCGATTTTGTAATTTTTTGTTCAGAGTAAAACGAAAAAGTTCACAGTGAAAAAAAAATCATATAAAATAATGAAATTTAGCCAAAGGTGACACCTTTTGAGCGCCTAATGTCTTTTGCTGAATAGCATCAATAAGTGCTTGCATTTTTACGAGATTATCTTTTTCGCTTTCCAGGGCCGGCCCTAGGGGTGGCGATCTGGGCGGTCGCCCAGGGCCACCACTTTCAAGGGGCCACCACTCTCAATCAACCATTATATTCCAAGGGCCACCACTTCGAATAAAAGTCACTCTCAAGGGGCATCCACCAGCCTTTTAAAATATTTATTGAAATTATATTAAAGTTAATATCAAGCGTTAATATAAGCTTAGTTCCTAGCAACAGCTTCACAATTACTAGCCTCGCTTTCATTTTTGAAAACAAATGAACAAACATCTGCTTTCCAGCCTCAACTTCTATTCTTGCAAACACTAATTTGTCTGTTCTTATTGAAACATTTGCCAATGTCTGATCTCGAAAAATAAAAAAATTGTTTAGCTAAAAAAATAACTAGTGGGTTGACCTCAGCCCCATCCTAAGCTACGCAATTCCGTCAGATCAGGGCCGGCGCATCAATAGGCGAGATTAGACAGCCGCCTAGCGCGCTAAGGCTATGCAGGTCGGCAATTTGGCAGGTCAACAGCGCGTACAAAAAAAAATGCGGCGCACGCAAACAAGATCGTACGTTTACCAAAAAATAAAATTTTTTTCGAATGTCCCCGAGTATAAAACGTCTCGGAATCAGAGGCACATATTGAACAGCTGAAAGTTCACTGTGAAATTTTTTGGATAATAGCTGCGTCTTAATTCTGCAATTCAGAATCTGAAAACTTTTGTTTGAATTAATTCGTTGATTTTGTGACTTATGGCACTGTTCTTCTAAAGCAACTTGGCAGTGTCCTAAATTAAAACTAACGATGTTTCTAGTCAAATTTTGGAGTTCCCGATTTTATTAGTTTATACGCCTGCTTTTGCAGCTAGCGATGGCAACTGGCAGTTGTTTGAATAATCTAATAATAGTTTAAATACGCATAGTCCCATTGTGATAGTTAAATTTAAGGAAACCTGCAATATGGAAATTTGATAATGTAAGTTTCCTGCAATTCGAAAGCCTATTTGGATGCTGCTAATTGGCAGCTTGCGATGACAGTTTTTTGACGAACTGCCATTTGGTGTCGAGTGTGGGTACATCTCAACAATCCCAATATTCCTAAAATTTATCGCAAAAAATAATTCTCTTTAGTTCGTCAAAGTTTTACTTCAATGAATGAATCTTTAGGTCTAAATTCGTTTTGCTATAATAGTTGCGTTTTTTCCGCTATTGTGGTTAATTCTGACAAACAAACGATCACGTGTAACTTTCCGGTTAAGATCAGCTGCTTGGCCAAACAGGTGACACCTTTCCAACTGTTTATCGCTAAAAATTTTGCTTGGGTATTGGTAGGAGCCACCATCATCGATTTGGCCTAGGGCCACAACATTGATAAGGCCGGCTCTGGGAGTTTCTCACGAAAAACAGAACAGAAAATTACTTTCTTTTTTTATGATGTTTTCCCGTCAAATATCGTTTCCAAAACGATCCACAATGAAACTTTCAAAATTGAAATAGTGTTTAAAAACATTCTGTACAACCGAATGGAATGAATGTTGTCGTCATTTCTGAAACTAATTCCGTAGGAAAACGGGCCTCCTGGAGCCTATGTATATTGCAAAAAAAGTATTGTGCATGTAACTTCTCTTCTTCTTTTGTAGTCACACCTATTGTACCGAATATTCCAGAAGCGAACTTACTTTTTCAATAATAATTCAACCATAAAACCATTTATTTTCTTACTAAATCATGTTTGTTAAGTTTTTTACGATGTTTAAAAAAATGGCAAAAACTCGGATCTGTTTTTATTGCCTAATTTATCGATCACACGCTGCTAAAGGCCCCTGACCCATTAACGCCTATAATGGGTATTCAAATACGAAATACCGTTTGGTTGAAGGTTTCGATTTAATTTTTTTTTGTCATTAGAGTTTTAGCATGTCGTAGAAATTTTTCTTGGATTATTTAGTGTCCTTTATCTAATACCAAAGAACAAATCGGCTATCGTCCATGGGCGTAGCCAGGATTTCGGTCAGGGAGGGGCAAGCCCAAAATTTTTTCAACATCATGATTTTCTTAGGAATTGAAATTTCCGGTCGCAGAAATATTGTTAGCAAATTTTAGTAGCCTGGCTTGTGGTTGGATTGGTGCACAGGGTCATGGATTCCAGACTCACCGTGAACGAATTCATTTTATGGTGTTTTTCGAACTCATGACCTACGTGACGGACTATTATGTCGCTCAGACTGTAAACAAGTATCCATTTATGGGAATAAATAACATTGCTGGGCGTGCTGTTGATCTCAACACCTCAACAAAACAGCAGATTAGATCTTGGAAATTTGATGTCACTCACACATCTGCGGGCCTATTTTACTGGTGGACTGCCACGCATGTTATTTCTTTTTTTATACCCTTCGCTCATAGAGTGAAAGGGTATGTATTAACTTTGTCACCAAGTGTGTAACGCTTTGAAGGAAGCATTTCCGACCATATAAAAAGTATACATATATGATCAGCATAACTTGGGGAGTCGATTGCGCGATGTCCGTCTGTCCGTCTGTCTGTCTGTCCGTCTGTCCGTCTGTCCGCCTGCCCGTCTGTTGCGACGCGTTTTACTCGGCCAATTTAAAAGCTATGAAGCTGAAATTTTGCACATATGCTTCTTTTTGCTGCAGGGAGTTTGTATGTTTGAATCGGTAAAATCGGACAATGGGGTCATGGGGCTGCCATACAAACCTAACTTCCCAAATTAGGTTCTTCTAAGAAAAACTTTTTTATTTGTGCACCAATTTCAACAAAATTTCACACAAATGTGTTTCTTTTGATGACATAACACATATCTAAGAATGGATCAAATCGGACCATGGGGTCATGGGGCTACCTTAAAAACCCAACGTCCCAAATTAGGTTCTTCTAAGAATTTTTTTTTTTTGCGCACCAATGAGAATGATTTTCTTCTGCATTCCGATCACATTCAACTGGCCTCTAATATCTGCCTTTTAGAGCGTAGTTTGTCTATTTTCAGTGCAGGTTTTGTATCTCAGACTGCGTATTCCACTTGCGAAATCAGTTTGTTTCGTCTGTCACTTTCATCTTAGCAAAGTAGCATCGTAGAATATTTATAAATCCTTTATTGATTGAAATATGGTTAACGGTTTTAATAAGATTTCCTCTAAATTTATCAAAGTATTAACAGTGGCTAAATTTTATTGCTGGTATGATTCAGCTAGAAAATAAATTTTGATTAAATAACTTGAAAGACACTGAAATATGAGAGCCGTTCCTTACAAGGTCCCTAACACAGCAAAGCTATATACCATTTGTCACCCTTTCAGATGAAAATAAGTTGGATTTCACTAACTTCCCGAAGGCACCTAACGGTTTAAATTGTGTACTCCAGCTCAGGAGCCATGAAACAGGAAATATGGGATCCACGCAGCCACAGTAGCACACTCACAAGTGGAATGTGTGTGCTGGTACGCAGTCTCCGTCAGTTACGAGAGGCCACTCGCTGTCATCTATTTGTATGCGCCTCCTGACTACAAACTGTCCCGATCATGGCTTCTCTGGCAGCACTTGGAGTGGTGAAAAGGCAAAATTTTTGAAAATGTTGCATGGTGCAGTGATTTTTTTACTACATCGATAAGGATTTTTTTACCATCTTCATCGACCAGGGGGGGGGCGACCGCCCCTCCCTGCCTCCCCCTGGCTACGCCCATGCTATCGTCAACTGTTGGCGTTCTAGCTTTAACTTACCCCTTTGGGTATTTAAATACCCAATTGGCTTTGGTATGAACAAACTTTACGAGAAGTGTAAAGTACATATAGAATATAACCATATATAGAGGCCAAATGTACTATAAAATTTGTAGGGCGTTTAGTGGGTATAAAATATACGTATCCGATGTTTTTCTTAGCGATTTACATAGTCACATGTGTCCCATAGTCTTTTAAATTTTTCAAAAAACCAATTTTTTGGTTCAAATGTCAAAATATGAGCATGTTCATTTACTGAACACATTCACTGTCTATGAGTCACATATGTACACAGCGTTCCTCGCGGTCACGTCTATGAGTCGCATGTGACTCATAAAGATATGGATTTTCGGATGCCAAACATGGTGGTGAAAATCGGTCAGACGGTTAGCAAGCAGTACATACACACATAACGTATGTGTATGTCTTTCTTTTTTGAACATTCATATAAGGAGACCCTTTTTTGTTTTGTTTTGAAATTGAAATATAAGGCGAGATTTGAGAAGCAAAATAGGTTGTGCTTTTATAATAGATTTTTGTACCTTTCTTCACTTTCACAAGAGCTAAGTGTATGAATTGCAAGAAATTACTGACTCTAACAAAGTAGCACGATTTGTACCCTAAATGATGGGACCAGTGACAGTTTTCTTTTTAGTGCACTTTCGATGTTTCACATATTAGTAGACATGGACCACTCCACAGTTGTAACATGCGGGCTGGCATGCAAGGTTAGTGGCATTGTAGATTTAAAGTGGAGTGGAGTGGTCATGTTAAAGTATACATCGCTGGTGAAATAATTATTTAATGACAAATTTTTGTCTCTGCTGTCGATTAGTATATTCTCGAGTGCATAGCTAGTTGTCATTTCTACGCGGTATTGATAAGCCACTATGGTCTCGCTGGGCAAACAATTCATCTTCACTCCAACTATTACTGTTCACAACTTTACAGTCCCTAAAATGGTTGGCTTAGAAACTTGTAAGCGTAGAATTTGAATACATATTAACCTTCCGGCGGGCGCAATACTAATCCTCACACGATCGGGCGCAATGCATCTGACAGATTAAGTGCAGAAAAAGGGATGAAACTAAGTTTCTGTATATTTTAGACTCTTATTTATTGTTGCATTGTCTTTTTGAAACAGTTCTACATAATTTTAGAAACAAAAACTGGCTCACCAAGTTTGACACCCTTCACATTTTAAATTTTCTAAAAATATTCCGCTTTCAATAGCTTCAATATTTAAAAAACCTCCAACAACTCGACCGCTTAAACAATGTGATCTTATTTTACTAAAAACACACTATTGAACGATTTGGTGAACCTAAAGCTACAGTCACATTTGGCGAGCTACTAGTACTAGTAAAGTTGCATTCGAGAAATCACCATAGGCGACGACACGTAATAAACAACGAAAACAGTGTCATGTAAATGGGTGACTATGCGTTGTTACGACGTCGTCACCGAAAGTGTGATGCAACTAGACGCGCAACTAGTCACCCTATATACAGGAGTTAGTTGCAAACGTGAAATTACTACGGTGACGACGTCGTAAACAATCAACAAACTGTTGTGCAATTTGACTAGTAGCTAGTCAACAGACACATTTCCTAGATACTAGTGGAATAGGACATGTTCAATTCGACTAGCACCCAGCCAGCGAGTGAATATACGCTAAAATTATTTTTCGGTGGATTTTGAATTAACTGCTCAACCGATCGACACGAAATTCAGTGTGAATGTGTAAAATGGTAGGATATTTGCTACGAATGCCTTCGAGATTACGAAATGGTAACAGGGTGTCCGAGACGAGGTGCGAAAGTCGATTATTCTATTTGTCATCGGAAAAGGGTGTATCGGCACGTATATCAACATGAAATTCAGTGTAAAATATGTAGAATGGTAGGCTATTTGCTACAAACACTTTTGAGATTACGAAATATCAACAGGGTGTCCTAAAAAAGGTGCAAAAGCTGATTATAATCGGGAATAAATTTTGTTTGAATGTGTAGAATGGTAGGGTATTTGCTACGAATGCCTTCGAGATTACGAAATGGTAACAGGGTGTTCGAGACGAGGTGCGAAAGTCGATTATTCTATTTGTCATCGGAAAAGGGTGTATCGGCTCGTATATCGACATGAAATTCAGTGTAAATTTGCATAATGGTAGGTTATTTGCTACAAACACCTTTGAGATTACGAAATATCAACAGGGTGTCCTAACAAAGGTGCAAAAGCTGATTATAATCGGCAATAAATTTAGTGTGAATATGTAAAATGATAGGGTATTTCCTACGAATACCTTTGAAGTAAGGAAATGTTATCAGGGTGTCCCAAAGGAGGTACAAAAGTAGATAATTTTATTTGTCATCGGAAAAAGGTGTACCGGCTCGTATATCGACTAGAAATTCAGTGTAAATATGTAGAATGGTAGGATATTTGCTACATATACCTTTGAGATTGGGAATTGGAACAGGGTGTCCTAAACGAGGTGCAAAAGTAATTTAGTAATATAGGATTCGATCTAGCCGGTAGGTTTCGATTGGATTAAATTACATATATCAAATCTGGGATTTTTCTATAATTTTTCCCCACTTGTCTCATTTTACCATTTCAAATAGTAAAGATAGAACAAGTCTTTCTCACATCCTCTGTGGTTGTTTTAAACAAGAAACGAGTAATTAATATGCAATGTATTTTATCTCTTTTTAAATGTCTTCTTCTTCTTTATATGCCAGTCACAATTATAAATAAATATGATAAACATTTTTTTTTTTACCAAAAACAGTTTTTAGACACCTGGCCCTCTACTGATTGCAAAACACTAAAATGATCTACTTTTACACCTCGTTTGGGAGACCCTGTTAACATTTCTGATTCTCAAAGGTATTCGTAGAAAATACCCTACCACTCGATACATTCATACTAAATTTATTGCTGATTATTATCTACTTTTGCACCTCGTTTAGGACACCCTGTTGATATTTCGTAATCTCAAAGGTGTTTGTAGCAAATAGCCTACCATTCTGCAAATTTACACTGAATTTCATGTCGATATACGAGCCGATACACCCTTTTCCGATGACAAATAGAATAATCGACTTTCGCACCTCGTCTCGGACACCCTGTTACCATTTCGTAATCTCGAAGGCATTCGTAGCAAATACCCTACCATTCTACACATTCAAACAAAATTTATTCCCGATTATAATCAGCTTTTGCACCTTTTTTAGGACACCCTGTTGATATTTCGTAATCTCAAAGGTGTTTGTAGCAAATAGCCTACCATTCTACAAATTTACACTGAATTTCATGTCGATATATGTACACCCTTTTCCGATGACAAATAAATTGATCTACTTTTGCACCTCCTTTGGGACACCCTGTTAACATTTTCCTACTTCAAAGGTATTCGTAGCAAATACCCTACCATTATACACATTCCCACTGAATTTCGCGTGGATCCGTTGAGCCGTTAATTCGAAATCCACCGAGAAATAATTGTAGTGTATATTCCCAGTAGAATAATTGAACATGTCCTATTCCACTATTAAATACATTTTACTACTTACTAGTAAAATTGCATAACACTTTTTTGATTGTTTACGACGTCGCGTCGTCACCGTGGTAATTTCGCGCATACAACTAATTCCTATGTAGATAGGGTGACTATTCACGCGTCTAGTTGCACACACTCTCGGTAACGAACGTCGTAACAACGCGTAGTCACCCATTTATATGACACTGTTTCGTTGTTGACGTCGTCGTCACCGTGGAGATTTCTTGTATGCATGCACTAGTAGCTAGTACTAGCACGGTCTGACTGTAGCTTAAAAGTAAACACAACGTTATTACGCAATGTGAAGAGTATACCATATGGAAATTTTCATAGAAAAGGAGAAAATAACACAATCGGGCGCAATACATCTGAGAGATTATTTCATCCCCTCCCGCCCCTCAGACATATGGTAGATAGAAACTGAAAACTGCTTTGGATAGTTGATCGATAAAGATTAAGCTACTGTGAGTTTCAGATCTCTCCCTTTTCGTATCGCTGATTGGCGCAACAAAAACTGGCCACTTAATCTGTCAGATGCATTGCGCCCGCCCGAAGGTTAAGTTCAACTTAACAATAACAACACCTCCATGCTATGCTTTTATAATATCTTGGACTTGTGTTAGTCGTACCCAGCCTTATTTTCTTTTGTGTCATGAGACACATATGACTCACAGATGTTAACTGATAGGAAAATCAGGATATACGCCTCCACTCTCTGATAATAATTTGCGACATCAATACTCCCAACGTCGCATTCTAAAAACACTATGAGAAACATGTGACTCATATCTGAATATTATGAGATGCATATGTCTCATATTATTGAAGCAGATAAATATAGATTCTCTTGCTTTTTCGACTCTTCAGAACATTATGCTTGAAAATAATCTTATGTTTCAATTCGTAGACAAGTTTCTACGAAGATTGTAATTAGATATTATTCTAAAATTAAAAAAAAAACGTATCACGTTTTTCTGCAGAATAAGGAGAGGTTGAATTTTGTTAAAGTATGAACCGCCCCAGCACGCAATTCCATAATCCAGTTTAGACTGGAAAATTCCAAAATAAATTCTTCTAAGTAGAGTTTCTAAACAAACTTTTTTCAAATAATAGAAATATCTCAGAGAACATCGATTAGCTAAATCTTGGGTGTGGCTAGCAAAGCAAAGCTTGGAGTCCAGCGTTAATCCCAAGTATTTAAATGTATTTACCACTTCTATTGCAAAACATTTGTTGCAGCAAACAACTTCACTATTATATGATGGTAAATGCGGATCCGAAATGCAAGAACAGTTTTGTAATTTAAGGCTTTGACAATCCGGTGCATGGAAATAAAACTCAGCATTAGTTACTGTTGGAGCAGAAAGACTAAAAAACATAATTTTTTTTTTTTGAACCAATGGTTAGATGATGTTCAGCAAACCAAATTCTAAACAGATTTAGATCCCAGTTGATGTCAACTTAAGTTTAAAATGCTATTGGAACCGTAGGTACAACCTACATCATCAGCCCTAAAATCAAGGTAGAACAAAGAGTTTATGTACACGAGAAATAAAATTGGACCCAATACTGACCCTTGAGGAACCCCGAGAGACAAAAATTGTATTTCACTTCTGGTTTCACCAATTTTAACTCTTTGATTTCTATTTATGAGATAAGACTTGAACCAGTTTAAAATAAAGCCACGAAAACCCGCATGTTCAAGTTTTCTGAGAAGAATGTTATGATTTACCATATCAAACGCTTTTTTGATATCAACAAATAATCCGGCCGTACATTTTTGTCATCCAAACTTGAAAAGACCCTCGAACAAAAGTGAAGAATTGCATCTTCAGTGGATTTACCTTCCTCAAAACCAAATTACAAAGGACTGAAAAACTTTGTATGATTCAGGAAAGATACAATGCGCTTCTTAAAATTTTTTTCAAAGACTTTGCTTAGAACTGGAAGAAGAGAAATAGACATGTAATTACCCTTGTCGAAAGTCGCGCCCTTTTTAAATAGTGGAATCACATCAGCACACTGTAGCGCATCAGGAAATATACCCGAAAATACACTGCGGTTAAAAATTAAAGTCAAAATATCTGCCATAAAGCAGCCGTTTTAAGATTATACTTGAAATTCCATCAAAACCACATGCATTTGAATTTTTTAAGGATCCAATGACTTCTAACGGAGTAACCGGATCAAAAACAAAACTGCATTGGCGACCCTGTACTTATCTGAAACGATACCGCCATCGATTCGGAGTTTGATGGGTTTATTAATGGGACCCGATTGGTTCAAGACAGTGGCGAACCTACGTAGGGGTTTTGGGGGTTCAAACCCCCTCCGAAATTGCTCGAAGTAATATTAGATACAAACCGGGTTAATACAAAAGCATGACGTTTCCCACAAAAAAAGTTCTAACAGACGCAAAATGAGAAAATGAGTAAGTCAGCATCACAGAGATGGTGCTGCGCTTAGATGCTTTTCGAAAGACTCTTCTTGCACTACAAAGGTTGCTAATGTTTTGACCAGGCCTGATCGGCGGACAAATTTCGAGTATAGTGCCTTTGGGAAGTACGACAGTATCAGTCAAAATTGCATTCACAGTTTTTTTTTTACTGAGAGGAGTCTCTCAGTTTTTTTTGCCAGTTAAGTTCTTCGGCACTTTGAAATGATTGGAGGACAGATAGAGCCTAACTAGCAAGCTCAAGTCATGATAAAGTACTATGACACTCTGGACCCATTTTAATACAATCTATATTGAAATGCTACTGATGCTTAGTAACCGAACAATACAAGAAAAGATTGTGGGCAATTAAAATTTATTAAACAAAAATAGTTAACGAAAAAAACACCATTTTACGGGTGTAGGGAATAAATATTAATTCAAATTCAAACTTCAACCTCTTTCGTAAAACCCCTCCCGAAATATTTTTCTGAGTGCGCCCCTGGTTCAAGATACCATTAACAACCTGCTATTCCCTCCTGAGGTTCCCATTCAAAAAATTAAGGCGGTCTTTATAGTATTTATCCCGGGTTTCAGGAACAAGTTTTTTGAGTTCATTGCTAATTTTGTTTACCCTTGCTTTATGTTTTTGGTTATAAGGATGCTTCTTCAATTTATGTCTCAGTTTGTTTTTAAGGTTAACTTTTTGCAAAAGCGAATTCGAAATCCATGGCTTCAATCTTTTAGCAGTTGACTTCGTACGCGATGTAATAGCATAAAGTAAGAAATTGGAATAGAGATGGAACTCCATATAACATTAAAACCTACTGAACAACATTTTACCTTTGAGTGTGTGCTGTATGTAGCGTGTATATACACGAAGATATACATACAGCACACACTCAAAGGTAATATGTTGTTCAGTAGGTTTTAATGTTATATGGAGTTCCATCTCTATTCCAATTTCTTACTTTATGGTAATAGTGCAGTTAGAAATGTTGCTACAAAGACAATTCGCGAAAAGAGAATATGACATTGAGGCACCATTCTCCATATAAGCTTCATTCCATGATTCAAAAAACAATTTGTTTTCTAAACTCAAAAAATCATTTTTTTTTTACTAAATGTGATTGATCTGCTATCTTAGAAAGTTATTTAGCTCCCCTGCACGTAGCGGTTTGAAATTTTGAAAATTTTTTGGTAAATAGAAATTTGCAGATAAAATTTCTATGGGCAGTCTTTAATGGGTTACGGAACAGGCCAAAAGGAGTTCAAGATTTTTTGATTTCATACTGCCAAAAAAACATTTGTTAGGCGAGTATGCAACGCATAGTTGGCCGTTATGTTAGGTTGAACTTACCTACTTGAATAAACCAAGACTCCGTCATACAATTTTCAAGGAAATCTGGTAGGTACCATAACAAGACCCAATAAATGGATGCCATTGAGCTTTTTTAACCAACTCCTATAGGACTAAAAAATTGAAATATTTGCCTCACTTTCCGAAATCAGATACCTTTTCTGAAATTCCGCTATATATGTAAATGCATTTGTGTAAAGGACATATGTATACGAATCAACATTTACGCGTATTATGGAAACGATGCACATAAATACACAATATTTCCCGGGGACTTTTTATACGGCACCAAGTGCAAGTGATAAAAACGTTAATTGCTAACCACGTTTATTTATTCTGAAAATATTTGGTGGACCCTGAGAATATGAAAAATTCATTAAAATGTCATGAGGTCGCATAGGACAGAATAAATATTGACATTTTTATTTTCACGTCCTTCGGTGCGATACTTGGTTCACCACAGTCAATCCATCGTTTGACCAGAGGACTCCATCATATGTGTGTGGACTGCATACATATTGGTTTTTGGCATCGGTCCATAAACGGTCAAAGCTGCCTATAAGTTGAAAGTTGCATATATGCGTGTTTTTATTAATGTTTCGCGATAAATTGGAAATGGAAATGGCGATATGCATGCCGGTGCATTTTTGTATTGGTTATGACTGCCCGTTATTTTTTCTCCTTGCATTTAATATAGCAATCATGCTGGCGACAGTTCAAACAACGATTGCTATATCGTGGTAAATGTTATGTAAAATCAAATTACTTGTCAGTTTTTAATGGAAACATGATGAATATGTTAAATTTGATGGGTATGAATGTGTAAAACACATTAATAAAATTATTTAAGTGTGAAATAACATATTTTGTATTTGTAGTGATGTGATTAAAATAACATGTAAACACATTGTCAGCCCCTAGAAGATTTTTTAAATTTACAACTTCAACAAGTGTCTATTCTTTAAATTCCCAATAAATTAAGTGTATTTTTTGGAAAAATGTATCAATAAATAAAAAATGGCTAAATGCTATCTAACTATACAATACAAAAATAAAAAGTCATTCAATCAATTCCAAAAGGCAAATGACCATCGCGATGAGTATACGCGATAACTCCAGCATACACAGTTAAGAAAAATACATTTTCAATTTTTGTTAGCGTGTGGCTACCGTTGAAATATCTGATTAAATCGACCACATGTTCCAATTTAAAACAAATTGTTCATGCATGCCCATCCAATATTTTATTCAGCCATTCTTCGAATCATTGTAAAACTCTACTTTAATTACACGCCGCATACAATCGAACAAAAATAAACATCAGCGATGACCGTGACGAAACATTGACACCACCTCTATGAGGTTACCTTTAATTTCTTCCGAAGAACAAATAACCTCTTTGTTTCGTTACCCTGGCGATATTGATGATGCGTGTATTACGGGTGCCCGTTTGACCACTGTGGATCATTTCTTTTTTTTAATGTCTGCTCTAACTAGCTTTCGAAAATGAAATAAAGAGATACCGCCAGCAAATCTCAATTCAAAAATTCATTTCAATTCAAATATACTTTAGCAATTAGCATCTTTAGATTGTTAAATTAAGATCGGGATCTAAATGTATAGATCGGAGTCCAAATGTACTTATTATGTCGTGATAGAGAAATGCTGGGCTCCTCAGACATATTGTTTGGAATGATGTTATGCAGACAATCATATTTATCCTTTTCTATATGTTCCCTTGCAGTTTATACCTTCTAAGGTAACCATTCCATAAAATTATCCCCTAACTATTGTCCTTTGAGTTATTAGATTTTAAATATTATCCCTAGCAATACACAAATACCACATTACCCTATTTCATAATGTTCATATGTTTACATTTTACCTACATTCATTCGCTGTTTTGGCAAATCATCGCAACTTCATCGCTTACTATCAAAGAATAGTAGCGTCGTAGACAATATGAAGAAGCTATTTTCTAGGCGCCTCCAATTCTGATCAACTGATGTAATCTTTCACTTTAGACATTTCCAGATCGCACCATCTATTATCTTGACTGCATGGTAAATCTAAATGAATCGTCTTCATCATTCTCCCAAGTAGATTGGATGAGATGATACACGAGATGAGATCTTCAATTGAGTTCGATATGTAATCGAAATTGATGCTACTGCCATGCCGAATTGAAACAAAAGCAATCAAAATCTTTTGATTGTCGTGCCGAAAATGAATATCATTCTGATCCACGGTTTTTATTTTTTGATATGGTACATTTCTTTGTTTTTTATCTAGTTAACCGTGTTGGTACTTGGATTCTCGTCATAGATTACTATTTTAGGATAAATAGTTACTACACTTCACTACACTATATAAACTCCACTTCACTACACTATATTTTTCTTTTTTCTCAACTTATACCTATTTTGTGTGACACTTTTTAACCTTCCGGCGGGCGCAATACTAATCCTAACACGATCGGGCGCAATGCATCTGACAGATTAAAAGCAGAAAAAAGGATGAAACTAAGTTTATGTATATTTTAGACTCTTATTTATTGTTGCATTGTCTTTTTGAAACAGTTCTACGAAATTTTAGAAACAAAAACTAGCTCACAAAGCTTGATACCCTTCACATTTTCAATTTTCTAAGAATATCCCGCTTTCAATCGCTTAAATAGTTAAAAAACCTCCAACAACTTGACCGCTTAAAAAATATGAGATTGTTTTACTAAAAACACACTATTGAACGATTTGGTGAGCCTAAAAGTCAACACAACGTTATTACGCAATGTGGAGAGTATAACAAGTGGAAATTTCCATAGAAAACGAGAAAATAACACAATCGGGCGCAATACATCTCAGAGATTATTTCATCCCCTCCCGCCCCTCAGACATATGGTAGATAGAAACTTTAAACGGCTTTAGGTAGTTGATCGATAAAGATTAAGCTACTGTGAGTTTCAGATCTCTCCCTTTTCATATCGCTGATTGGCGCAACAAAAACTGGTCACTTAATCTGTCAGATGCATTGCGCCCGCCCGAAGGTTAAATAAATATATAAGCACATATACGGTGGAATTGTCTAACAAGGTAAAATAGATGATGGTAGTATTATGGCTGTTACGAAAAATGAATGGTAATCAAATATAAGGTTGAAGATATATAATTACTTTTCTAAATAAGACAGATGCGTTAAGCATTGGAATTGGAAATATTAATATAACAACAAACTATAACAACAAACTTAAGCAAACTTCACCGTTTTCAGCGACGAGGTGATCTCATTTCTGCATATTTTACCGTTACAAATATTTTCACAAAAATCTCCGAAAATAACATAATGTGAGGTTTCAATTTTAACCCTATCGTAACACATTTAGAAGCACACGGATCTATAGTGACTTCTGTAAATTGACTAAGGTTCTAGTTCATCCCATACAAATCTTTTCCGAAATAATATATGTAGCTCCCTTTGAGGAAGACGCTGGGTCTTTTGGCGTATTTAGAGGCTTTAATCCCACCATAGAGGATCACTTTTGAGTAAATGGTTAAAGAGGTATTCACGAGTCGCATAATGTTTGAGCCATCATCTTGGGTCAGTGGCGCAACCATGGGAGGGGCAAAGGACCTAAAGCCCAGGCCCAGAAGTGAGGAAAGGGAAAATTTAAATATGAAATATAAAGCAATGAGTTTCGTTGTAGATTTAAAAAAAATATGAATCATGTTCGGGGGCGAATAACCAGCCAATTTCGTTGATCTGTTCAAGTTCTTGACATCCTTACCAGAATTTGAATATATGTATGTATTGATTTGTAAAATTAAAAAAAAAAACAGAAGACAAACGCACAAGTTTGAGATGATTTTAGCAAAAAGAAAATCGTCCAGCTTCGATAACAATTTTTACCGACTTCTAAAAATTCACTTTTGAAAAATGTGTGAGGTATATCAACAAAAATTTGAATTTTTTGTATTTTTCATTGCAATTGAAATTGTGGAAGACTTTACGCTTCGAAAATGGTGTGTTACAGAAGTCATAATTTGTGTAAAAATATGCTAATTGTTCAAATCTTCTTTCTATTTTCTTCTAAAAATTAATTTAACTGCACACAAACATAGTATTGATAGGTCTTTTATCATAACATATCGACCACCATCGCTTAAACTCAAATCTGGGAAATTGATTGGCACTTTGCGAGATACCTATACAGTCGTCAGTGATCCAACTTCTGTCCGTTTTAAGAGTTTTGCAGATTTTTTTCAAATTAGGGTTTTTTTTAGAATTTTTTCAAAAAACCCTTATGAAATCGATTTTGTCCGTCCGTCCGCCTGTTCACTAAATAACTCGCGAACGGCTCAACCCATCATCATGAAATTTGGTAGGAATGTGTACAATAATAACAGTCTTCGGCACGAATACTTTAGAAGTTGATAGGGAAAAGATAACAGGGTGTCCCGAACAGTTACCAAAAGTCGACTCTTTTAGTTTTGATCGGATGAGTACTCAAATCAAAGGACTCAACGAGTACATTTCATATCAGTTACTTTTCTCCACTTTCGAGTAACGATAACCGAGCTATGAGCGTTTGAAGTTAGGCTTACCTCGGGTTTTCTAAATCGTTACAGGTACCGATATGCAACTCTGCATACAGACAGGGCCGGCTTTAGGGTGGGGCGACCGGGGCGGTAGTACACAACCAACCAAGTATGTATGTGTGATCATTGGAAGAGTTGCACACATTTTTAGAGCTATACAACAAATCCATAAAAAAATAATTTGTGATGTATAATTTATGTGATCGTCTTCAAGACATTTATTTTATCATCTTAAATTCGATCATTGTTAAAAACTGGTTGGTTCGTGGCTAACTTACTAACACGTTACATTATGCGTTTCGTTTTCAAATCAGCAACATTTAAACATTCGTAAAGTTACAAATTTTATTTAATTTTTAATAGTTTTTATTTTTAATAGAAAAACAACCTTTCCGAAAAGCTAATGAAGCCAAAAACAACATTCTTCAATTAAAAAAAATTGAAAAAATACAAAATGTGTTAATGAAGTTAGTTCTTTACATATTTTGGAAGAATCTGTGCACTTGTTTGCATCAGTAGTGTACCTCCCAATTTAGGATATCACTAGCCGCCACTGACATGTATCTTTATAGAAATCAGGAAAGAACTTAGTTGGGACTTGGGAGCCCATAATATCAGATTTCCACTTGAGGAATTAACTGCGTTCCAAAGATACATGTACCTTTAATTAAGAAAAAGTAATAATCCTAATAAGCACATTCGTTTTGGAACCACCATTATCAATATTAAAAATACATCAATTTCAGGATCATGTTTATGCTTTCGGCTTTATTGGACTTTTGTTTATTAACATTTATGTGAGTATAATTTTTTTGTGGATTTTTGTTAATATGTATAGGTATTACATTTTAGTATAAAAAGTGTCTTTTCTCGCTCAATAAAATTTACAAAAACTACTTGAAAAATAGAAAAGTTGACAAAGATATTTGTAAAATTATTTACTTAATGAACATTTAAATGTTGGTGGTTCAAATACGAAGCGGTGGTCGGTACCTACATAGTGTAACCTGTAGAAATGTTTCCCGAACAAAACATTTTCAAACCACGGTAGAAATTACAAAATTAAATGAATTGATGCTAGAAATATTTGGACTAAACGTAAAACCGATCCTGACTGATATCGTTAGCATCAAATTCAACCGTATTAAGAAATATGGCAAGTGCGTTTTTACAGGGACCAGAGTATGGGGGCCATGAACGCAGTCATTGGAACTGTGCACCTTTCCCAAATGGTCGTTTTCTTCATCAATTCATCAATTGGAGATAGCAGTGTACTCTTGAAAATGATTGCCAATATGAAAAATTTTAACATCGAAAAGGTAGAATGGAAAATCGCTACCTATTTAGCTGGGGTTTGCTATCCTTTTCCCATTCAACATTATGAATGTTTGTGAGCTAAAATGTATGATTCCTTATGTTTCTGCGAAGTGAGATTGCCTGTTTTGATTTTTCAACGATTATAAAACTGGCAAAGTTTTTTACTGTTTGATTTTACAATTAAAAAATGAACACTAGTATTGCAGGAGCTACTCCTGCTTATACAAAACACATCGCTTTTTCATAATATTAATGAAAATAATTTCCAATCTCTCGCGTTGATCTAAGCCGTGGCCTACCTAAAGACGAATCATGAACAATCAATGCAATTAATGACAGGGGAA
Source organism: Microchrysa polita (assembly GCA_949715475.1). NCBI lineage: Eukaryota > Metazoa > Arthropoda > Insecta > Diptera > Stratiomyidae > Microchrysa > Microchrysa polita. The sequence goes on from OX454415.1 coordinate 18,520,644, forward strand.
AATGACAGTTGAAGAAATGAGTACACGGCCATTTAAACTTGCTTATTCATAAAAAAGTACGCTCTGCAGGTTGTAATTACGAATAAAAGCTATAGACATGAAAGTGACGACCAAGCTTTCAGGGGGTACTAATTAGAAAAGAAAAGCTGAGTCCGATTAAAAAAAAACAGTCGCCGAAGTATGGAGAAATTCCATTCAATTAATAAACAATTAATTAACAATAGACTAATGTTAACCCTCATCCAGCGGGATAGGTACAGGTGTACCTTTTTTGTTTTTAAAACACCGTAACTTTTTGGCTATGGGTCCGATCGGGCTGAAATTTTCTGATATCTCTACGATTTTAGTTTTAAATATGCATTTCAAATTTCAGAAATGTGTGACCACCCATCCCCAAGTTAGGGAGCATAATTAATCTTACACCCTTTAACGGCGGCAAAGGTACATTTGTACCTTCATATATTTTGTATGAAAGAAAATTTACAAAAAACGAAAATAAAATATTTTTGGTGAATGCTCATGCTTAGAGAGATTTATTATAGCATCAATAAGTTGAGAATCGAGTGATGTACAGAAGTATTTGATTTACGAATTTTATTTGTAATGATCAATGTCCTTGGAGATATCGATCTATAAGGACTAGGCTAACACATGCAGGGGTTTTTATTTATTTGACATCAATCTGAAGACTTTTACTGGCATACCAAACTTTTTGAAGTAATGAACCTTGGGCAAACAATACAATGTATTACGCCTTCTTTCCCCCATAACATCTAGTGAAAATTAGGTGTGTAACAAATGCTAACATTTTGGATTTTAGCGGTTGATTTTCTTTACCACAAATTTCCATAATTTGTATTCCATTACCTAATATTTATTATTTGTGTAATTCGGGACCTCCACCCGAGTTCCTTTTGATGTTTCAGCTGAAAACCAGCAGAAGCATCCAACCAAATTTCTAAATGGATGTTTGGGTGGTACATAAACTTGGTTGAATTGTACGTCGGTACCATATATAGATACCGATAACTGCTATAGAATATGCCACATGTCTTCGGTTTCTTGTTTTAATATTTCAATCGATCCTTGGATTTAATTACATACGAGCAAATATATTACCAACAACAATCACAATTAAAATTTTAGATATTTTTCTACTATAGGAATTGGCCTGAGTTTAGATTTACAAAGATTAGAGACTGAAAATTATACTAGCCGATTCTACTTGCTTGTTGCTTGACAGGACCTTTCTTTCGTATAATAACACATTTACTCATTTCTCCAATATATTTATTGCTTCAAATATTGTTGTTTTATGGAAAAAAAAACGAGAATGTGATAATTATTGACGTTTTTTCGTTAGCGATAACGGGTTCCAGTACCAGAATAATATATTGGGGGCAGGGGCGTAAATTTTAACCTAAGACTCCACAATTCGCAAATCAAACATACCAAATTCTTCTAAAATCATTAATGACTTAATTTGAACCGTTTTCTACTTTTCATTTGTAAATCAATTTTAGATTTCGTCAAATTAAAATTCCAAGCAACCCATTTTTTCAATTTTATTTTTAAAATTTTGCCTATTTCCTAAATTCACCCACTCCAAAAATTAAATCCACATAAACCCAACTTCTTAAAACATTCACTTCGGCAAAAACAGTTGCTAATTTGTGACTAGTCAACATAATATAACGGTTTTACGGTCAAAATTCATACAAATAGTGAAGATTTTCATACAAAATGTACTAAGGTACAGGTGTACCTTTGCCGCCGGCAAGCGTTGTAAAAATCTGCCGCTGGATGAGGGTTAAAGGGGATAGTTTCAACGGCCTGCCAACGGAGAAAAATATTTCCGAAGAACGTTCAAGTTGCGTCAATCAGACTGGAGGCGATGAAATTAGTATAGTACGGTTCTAGCCGCCCTATACTTATTTCGTGGCCTCGTGTCTCGTACGTGTCTTGAACGATCTTACCATACCGAACTTGAATCGTTGTCTGATCCAGCACACTGGCCGAAAATTCTAGGTCTTCAGTTTTTAGAAGCTGTCGCGAAAACAAAACCAACGGAAAAAAGAAGCTGTCGCGAAAACAAAACCAACGGAAAAAAAATTAATGTCAGTTCCACTTGACAGTCAAAACAGACACTTTTCCCTAAAACTAACTAAGAGAAAACCAGAGAAGAAATCAAAAGGATGTGGCTAGTTTGCTTAAAAAACACAAATAAGGCCTTTTGCTTTCGGAGGAAGTGAAGTCCACATTTTCAACAACGGACTACCAGGACTGACATCCATCCATCCATTATATTACAGTTTTTTCGTGAATAGAAACTATAAGGGGCGCTTTCTTCAAGTTCGCCCCGGGCGACATTTCACCTAAAGCCGGCCCTGCATACAGATTGGTCAATATGACCTTATATACGCTAAATACTAAGACTGTTGACATTTACTAAGAAAAAGTAAATAACAGTAAATTTGTGAAATTTTAATTTGTGCGTGTGAAGCCTTTCTTAGGTCTGCAAATATAAAAAAATGGATGAGAGTTTTTAGGAAATGCCATAAGGAATATTTTTTCAAATTTTGATTCGAATAACTGAATCCAAACCGGAAATATAGCAAATCACAATACCAGGGCAGCGTCTTAAACATTTTTTCACTGCTTATCTTGTGACTAGATTAAACAATGAACATGAAATTTGGTGGTAATGCGTAGAATGGTAATAGTGTTTGGCGCGAATACTTTTGAAGTTTGTAGGGTGTCCCTGAATAGCTGCAAAAGTCTACTTTTTCAATACGAATAGGAAACGTCATTTTACGGCGTCGAGTGGAGGAGCTTCAATAAGGTTAGAGCAGTATTGGATCTCATACAAAAGACATCATAGTTCCTTCCAAAAAAAGGTAATAGCCGCCGAACGTAATGCTTCGAAGGATCATCCTTCAAAACGAAGACTGATTGTGGACGTATCGGAGATGACTGAGTGTCTGCTTGACGCGCATTTCCCGGCAAGTTCAGTAACTGCAAAACATGAATTCCCTTAGAGTCCCACAGTACCGTGCGATAGGGAATCTATTCTATCACGGGAAAAGATATTATGGACAATATCTAGCTTTCAACCGTTTATATTTGCGGAAACTGATGGTATTATCCTCGCAGACTTGCAGCAATGCTTCAATACTATACTATCCATGGATAGAGAGTATACTAACAGCAGCCGGTGCAGGTTACGTTTATACCAAAATGGAAATTCGCACGCACGTCCTAATGACCTAAGGCCCATTAGTCTCTCTTTCACTATGCTCAAACTATACTTGAACGACGAGCTGACACACATTTACGAATTATTATTCCGCCACATCTCCTTTCCACGACTCAACATATGCCTACTGGAGGGGTGTTAGTGAATCTGGTTCTGCATTCTCTAGTCATCTACATTGAAAAATCTATCTATCAGAAGGCATACATGATGGTCGTTTTCCTAGATATCGAAGACGCTTTCCATAATATTAAATGATTACGACAATATGCATACTAGTGAATACGCTACTGACATCAAGATAAAGAACACTATTCTCAACGTCTGCATATAGGTATCTTTGTAAAGGTACGCCACAAGATGATATTTTATCTCCCCTACCCTGCAACATAACAATCAATAAGCTGCCTGTGGATTTCCAATGCAATGTCACTGCATTTGCTGATGATGTGGCCATCGCTGTTACAGGTAAGTTTCCGAAAGTCCTTAGTGGACTGCTTGGGCATGCTCTATCTTTTTTTAACAAACTGGGCTAGCCTCAATGGCGTTGAGTCCATTGACCCTCCCACACTACGGGATAGTCAATTTATTTTTGCTGAAAGCTAAATTTCTTTGGTCTCTTATTTTACAGGAAGCTTTCCTGGAAGCCTAACATTCAGGAACGAGTGAAAGCCATAGGGAAAACCTGGGGCTATATGGTGGACGTCACAACCTATTATAGCTTGCTTGCGAAAGAACAAAGAATGGCTGCTCTTGTCATACCTGGAGCCTTTGATGGGTATTTGCATCCACACGGATTTACTTGATATTAACCTGGCATTCCGTCTCCTTAGCTACTGTAGCATCGGAGATTTTGGCGATCGTGGAAGCCCTAATCTGATTAGGTTATTATGTTGTCACTGCAAGGGATGCCACTATTTACACTGACAAATAGGCCGTAATTTGATCTTTCGAATTAGTCTTGAACACTTCAAAAGCTGGCGAAAGCTGCCGTTGCGCTCTTAGGGAGATGGGTCGTTTTTTCAATATTATGTACTTTGCTGGATACCTAGTCATAGTGGATTTTGGTCAAGAGTAGGTACTATAATTTCAAAGAGATTTCCCCAAAAAATTTTCGTTTACACGTTTGGCTAAAAGCCAGGTATAAGCACCAGCGCCGAAACGTACGGTGTTCCATGTGTCCAGCGGAACACGCGCCTCCAAGCCAGAGGGGCCCCTAAATCCGAAAACATTAATATTTCTTTGATAGAACCTTGGGTGACTGTTCCCTTAAAAATATTCATTTTTATATGTCTGCAAAAAAAATACGCAAGTCAGCTGCAGGATCTACAGTCTGATAGACACAAAACATTCAATTCTGTGTACGCAGAAGCCTGCACCTCGTAGTATTGAACTTTGTTTCTGCCGCTGAGATGGAACTTTTGGGTCAGCATCTCTCAAGCTTGTTGAGTATGGGTCCATCTGAATATGGATTTCCTCTGGATTAAATAAGGGTTCACTTTGCTAGAAGGAGTGCCTCTCTTGGAGGTTCTTGCGTAAAATTTAGCCTATCCAGTGATCCAGTTATTGGAGTATTTGAATCTTGAAGTGAATGCTATATCATCAGGAAAAATATGTTCACAATGTTAACAAAGATATACCTTGAACTAACAGCGGTTACAACGATCATTAAATAAGGCTTACGTCAGAAAGTCTTTTTTAACTAAGACTCAAGAAATCAATAAACAGATGACTGCGATTCACTATAGTGATTGCTGATAATACATCATCCGTTTCCCCTTCGTAAAGCATCATTGGAGGAGCTCTAGCACGAATTTGATAACAGTGGATTTAATTTGCCTTTGGATAGGACATGCTGGTGGTCGTTTAACTTGACCAGAATCGTAAAAACGTTTCATGTGAGCAAGTTTATGTGATCCTCAAGACAATATGGCTTCAGTTTAGGATCAACGACTGTAATGAAGCGGGTATATAGGGACACTCCTCAATGTGGTATCTTTATGGCTCTTGGATTTTGTGATAAATAGGTAATGTCACAGTTATCCTGTAATTACTAAAATTTAAATTTAATGTCATAAAGTAAAAAACAAACTTTGAAAGAAGCTACTGAAATAGAAAATTTTCGTTGCTCTTGCTAATTTTTTGACTGCTTCAAATGTTAGTTATGATCTGTCATTTTTCCTTATGAAAAAAAAAATCGAACGTGAGGGGCTCCCATTTTGATTTCGAACACGAGAAATTAGCGAAACGTTACGCCACTAGTAAGCACCATCTTCACATTTCACATAATATTTTCTCGTTAAATGTATCGATATAAAGATATGTAGGTACTTCTAAAACTTCGAGTCCGAAACTTTAAATTTTAGATTTTCAATTATCAATAGCTAACAAAAGCAAACAACTTTTTTAAAAATATGTTCGTGACCAAGAATTTAAACAGACGGAAAATAGTACAGACGGAGAATAGCAGTGTGGTTGAAGATTTAAATCAGAAAATTTCTGGCTCAACGTGTTAAAAAAAATTGGGCTTGGCCCTCCCTGAACGAAATCCTGGCTTCGCCCATATCCATCTTCGGATTTCCAAATTTCCATACTCATGTTCCAAAAATAATGCAAAGTGGTCCCACCATGGTGTCAAAAATCTTTTTCTGAGTCAAAGCACATCATACCATACAAGCAGCTCTAATTCAAACGGACATCTGTCTGAATCCATTGATTTATATTCTCAACAATCGACCTGTCATCGTCGACAACTGCAACATCAACAATATGCAAATTTTTCCAACAAAGGGACTTAACGCTTAGAATCTTTCAAAATAAATTTCGTTTTCCATAGAAAAAAAATCCGCACCGCGCACCCAAAACCAAAAACGAAAGTCGTCGTAAGGCATTTTCATCATCTCCATAGTCTCCACGAGGAAAATACAAAAATGAAAACCACAAGCGTAAAGACCTGTTCGCGAGAAGCGTTAAATTGCGTTAAAATTGTAAAAAATGTCATATCAGCATTTGGCGAAACAATCTAAATATAATGGCGTAATTTACATAAATATACAATTTCTGTTTAGTATTCATTGAAGGCTTTTATAAATGTTCTTCCCAATAATAATCATCAGTCAGGAGACAACCCTCGACCTTCGACGAGTCTTATGTTTGCGGGGTATCAAATTTGGAGATGGAGTGTAATATGGCTAAGCACTATGCAAAACGCGATATGAACTCTGAATCGTTGTCGATCCTGCGATGGAGTTGGAGGTTTGGAGTGTCAATGCCAACACAACATCACTACAACTCTCCCCCACAGAATCAAATCACACTTCGATTGGATTTCGTTTTGAGAGTCTTCGCTCATATTTGCTGTCGCGAAGATGACAAGCAACATAATCGATTTATACTGAATTGTCGTTGACATCGCTGTTGAGTTTGTTGTCGATACAATTTTTCCAGAGATTAATTTAAAATTTCGGCTATACTTTTGAAAATAAAAGTGGAGAAGAAATGCTACTTAGAAGTTTGAAATTAGGATAAACAAGTTTCAAGTGGGAAGATGTTCTCTTAAGTGAATGAAATGGAAAATTATTAATTAAAACTACTTTTATGAAAAGAAACGTAAATTCAAAATTACACTGTAAGGATCGCATAGTGGAGCGTGTAGTGGCCAGCGCGTAACTCTACGAGACACAGGGTCTTGGGTCGAAAGTGGAAATCCAGTGAAGGCGGATACAGTTTATGGTTTTCCATTTTTTTTTTAATATGCATTTACTTTTTATTTGTCCTATACACTAACATACTGAACTTCATTTATTTCTACGAAGAGTATCTACATGTAATTCCTTTCTTTTGCCAGTATCATCCAACGTTAACTACTGAAGATATACCTTCATTCAAAATTTATCGATATGGAAATAGGGTGACGCCAACACAGCAGTGGAATGAAATTCTGTTTTTATGATTTTCATAGTTAAAGATTCGAGTTATGAGTGGCGTTAAATTGACTTCGACATTTCTGTCACAAGATGGAACATTCAATATTTCAACTGCTATGAATAAAATTTAACGAAATTTTAAGTGTGTCAATATACAGACAGACACCCTCTTTTGTTGGAAAAGCGTTTACTTATTTACGATTAAGCAAAAGCAATTTGCATATAATCATAAAAATAGAACAACAGGAGTATAAGATCGGATGGAATCGATGAAAGGAACTGCGTGTTGAGTTCAGAAAATTATTTTTATAAGATGGATAAATGGCTTTCTACACCTTTCTCATTGGTTAAAGATTTCGTTCACTACAACATGGCTGAATGTAACTGTAAATTTATTTGGGGCTACGAAGTTTAAAATATTTGTCTGAGAATAATAAGTGACTTGAAACTTGACTTGAAACTACAAATATAAACTGCATGAATCATCCTTCATATGAAAATCGTTTAGATACGAGTATCTCCTTAACAAGTCATAACCCCCACAGTTACATTTGAAATGATTTCATAATATCCCAACTAAACAGTTAATGACATATCACTGTTCTTCCCCACAAAAAGAAAAATGATTGTTCTTTGCTCTTTTGCCAAGGACATACCAATGGAAAGCATAGCAAAACGACGCAACGCACCGCTCAAGACCAGACATTGCCACAGCCTTTCTTCGACCAAATGAAACAATTAAAACAGCAGGAGATCAAATTAAAATGTTTATTGCCAGCAAATGAAGAAACTAAAAACATTTGTAATCTTGTGCGTGCGATATGTCTGCATTTGCTTTTCTTCAAATTGCGCAAAGATACGTCGCGTCGTATAGTAACACGAAGTTTACTTTGCGATTTTCTTAGCTTACATTATACACTTACGGACAGTGAAATTAACTATATAGGGGTTGTGAAAAGACGTTTCATTTCATTCCCGTCGTTTTCCGTAAATTAAAAGACACAAGCCATACTGCTGAGATTGAGATTTAGTTGCTGAAGAAAATTATAGGTCCTGTCCTGGGGTTTTATTTCACAACCTGTCATAGAATGAAGTCATAGATGAAACGTAAACGGAGCCTGTTATTTTCATGGTTAGCATTTCGAATGATGGCAATCACGGCGAATTTATGCTGTTTTTATAGAGTCCTTAGCAGTTTTAATTATTTTCGTATTGACATAATTAAAAAGAAAAAGACTGTGTTTCTATTTGATGAGTGCGTGAGCTATGAAAATAACCAGGGAATGTTAAGTACTTGTATTACAATTTATTCGATTGAAAATAACTACAAACGCTATGGTTCCGTGTATATATGTATTTTTCTGTGACATCACATACCTAAAATGTGTCTGTGGATGGAACTCTCATATAATCAGTTTTAATGTTATTGTTAAATTGAGCACTGGCTCAAAACTTCACACCCGAATCCTATTATGCACATCCACACATAGTTAATTATAACATTTTGATTTGAAAACTTTATCCATTAAACCTATGCCCCATTTGTACATGTTCAGAGTGCTCCTATATGTAAACTACACGATACGTACATCTGTACTTCCATTTTATGTCCTTCTTGACAATCTTCTTCAAACTTAATAATTTAACATAAACTGAATAATTTCTCCAGCACCAAATGAACTAAGTCCGTTACATTTCCGGAGAAATTATATCCCTTTCCCCATATTAAATGAATGACAATATGAAATCATAAAATTTTCCAACAACACTTATACACTCAATATTGAGATTAATATAAAATGCCATTAAGTCCTTTTGAGACGCGCGTACCTCTTTTCCTCGTTCTCTTTTCTCAATTTATGTGGTCTGAATGAATCCTTCATAAAGAGAATTAACCAAATTAGAAAAAGAATAAGTGCGGCAAGTCGAAATGTATTGTGGTCTCAGGTGGTAGACTTTTTCCTTTTCTATACTAATTAGATTTGGTTTTTTTGTGGCTTTGGTGAATTATTAATTTCATACATACAACATACAAAAGCGCCAGTCGATTTCATTAGGGGGAACCAATTTAATTTAAAACGCAGGTTGCCCTAAATTAGCCACCGTAAACTCATAATCAGGCTATGGTGCTGTGCCAATTTAAATGAATTTAAAGATTCTAGACGAATAATGTTTACAGTTGATGGTTATGAAGATGCGCACGGAATAAAGTGCAAAATAATTATAAAATTATTTTTTTGTATTTGTGCAGGTCATTTAAATAAGCCACACTATAAACACCATCACTGCATTTTTATACCCTTCGCTTTCTAAACGAAAAGGGTATGTTAACCCTCAGATGACCGACAACTTTTCCAACGTTTAAAGCCCAACAAGGTCCCCAGGGACCTGCACTATACAATGATGCTTATAATAGTTTCATCTATGAATATTAATTAAATTTATCATTTTTTGGGGTTGAATGTTAAATGCTTAGTAGTATAAAATATAGTAAGCAGTTTGAATTAAAGAAAAAAAAAATATTTTCTTCTTTACTCGTATATATGTAAATACATAGTGAACAAAGTGCTAAGCAATTCCCGAGCCTGGTCCTTTAAGAAATCACGTGGCACAAACGTGTTGTTGCTTCGAACTGTCTCAACAAATGCCAGCTCTTTGGATTTAAGCTGCAATGCCAACTCCAATGTTGTGAAAAAAATCAACTCTAAGACCACTTAGAATCAACTCTAAGACCACTTTCTCTCCCTGGTTGGTTTGCCATTCTCCGTCAGACTGTTTTTCACTGTAAATCATCCCTTTTAATGGGTAATACGATTGTGCATCGAAAAGGCACCATATTTTGATACCGTATTTTGCTAGTTTCGACAGTATGTACTGCGTGAAAAGAGTTCGGCTTCGAAAGGGAAACAATTGCTCGTCTACAGTCATGAACTCGTTTGGTGTAAGGGCCTTCTCCAAATTGGCCATTACAATGGTCTGTTGCAGCAGTCTTGCTTTCCTGAAGCCTCGTCTCCCAAGTATTGCTATTATCGAATCGAATCATTCTGTTTATTGCTTTGAAGCGGCCATGGCTGCTTTATATAGAGGTAAATGTGTATCGCTCCATAATTCTTCTCCGAATTCGACTGATGGCCTCTCGAATACAGCCAAATCCCTATATAATCGTGAAAATCATTGAGGGTCTATTGCCTTGGTTTTGCATTTGGTTTTTTTGGAATTCCACTTTGCTGCGCTTTCATTCCCCTTCCTATTTGTATCGCGGATAATTATATAAGCGATCTCATCAGTGATGATTGACTTGAAGACTCCTAAAAGATCCGCAACAGTTCCAGCAGCAGGCCCTGGACGACGTTGGGTATAGTTTACGACGTATGAGTTCGAATGCAGCCACTAGTGGATTAGCGTACCACTTCTGGAAATGAGGCCTTTCATTAGGAATTGCTGCTGCAAAGGCTGTAGTGTTGGCATCAGACTCGTTTTCATCCGGAGTATCATCTCTGTTCTCGTCGGGAAAGGGATCATCTTCATGATCCTGCTCCAAGTGTCTGGCCAAATTCTCTACGGCTACATCTTGATCACTGGCAGTCAGGCATTGAAAACGCGTTCGCCGGTTTATCAGCAGGTCTATTTTATCCCAAGCACTCATTTTTCCCGATAGTTATTGCTTTCTTACAACGGCTTTGATATTGAGCGAGCTTTTAGCGCGATGATGCGTTGTACTAGTAGCAACACCTAGAGCTGAATGAATGCAGGTGCAGCGAGGTCTTCCTTATAGACCTTAATCACAAGAACCTCCCAGAGTTCAACGAATTGGTAAGATCCCATGTGTACCCATTACGAACACACTAATAACAAAAGTTGCCACTGTTGTAAGAAAAAGGCAGCGATTATTTCTGTTTACATTACCTTTTTCTATTGAATTTGCCATAACCAATTGGTTTTTACCAATAAAGATGAAATGAAATACTTCTTATCGTTCTCATTTTCAGTGAATTCGCAAATAATCTGTTAACAATTCCTCTTAATACATGAAGGTCCCAGTGGACCTAGTTGGGCTTCACCGCCATATATCACTTTAGCCGGCTGGTTATGACAGAAAATTTTAAGGAAATAAATCGAAACACATTGCATTTGCTTCTAAACATATTGATTGGAGAAGCCAAGGGAGCTGAGCCGGTTCGATTGAACCATATTCAAATGGCTCAAAGTTGAAAACGCCATAGGTCCCCAGGGACCTTGTTGGTCATCTAAGGGTTAACTTTGTCATGAAGTTTGTAACGCATTGAAGGAAGCATCTCCGACCATATAAAATATGTACATATATACAGTAAAACACGGTTAAGTGCAACACACTTAAGTGCAAAACTCGGATAAGTGCACACAGTTTCCTTGCACCATCTATTCAATGCGATTTTCAATAATTTGAAAACGAATAAGTGCACAATGGATAAGTGCACAACACGCTTAAGAGCACCTCATTTTTTGGCAGCATTAACCCATATAAGCCCAAATTATTTTTTTCTCGAATATTTAAGTTTTTTTGGTATATATATCAAGTTGACAATACTCCAAAGCATATTTGCGAAAAAAACTTTTTTTGTAATTGTTGTTGTTGTGAATAAAAGCGGCCCCAAAAATGGGGCGATGGGCATGTTAGGCTCCACATAGATTACATAAAAATTTGCTTGAGTCACAAAGGGGAGATACAAGTAAATGTCAATTTTATGCTGTTATTTAATAAAAACTTATTAATTTGAATTGGGGATCGGAAGGTAAGCCAGGTGGAGCCGAATCAAATAGCATTTTGGAGAGGTTTCATAGGAAAATGTACTTAGATACCACATTGCATTAGGTATATATAATTTTGCTTCAATTGTTGTAGTCAGGGTTAAGTTCATATTGAATCGTCTCACCAATTCAACCGCCCCTATTGGGGTCAGGTGGCTTCCGTGAGTGCAATGGATGGCTGCTACGGGGAAATGTCAAAGGACTTGAAGGAACATCCCTAATTCGAATCTTTCAGTACACAGTAAAGGTGAAGAACGCACAACGAGTGGACGGAGCCAGATTGATTGGACGACCGAGAGCTCGCTGGATGTACTTCGAAGGTGAAGATGTCCACCAGCTGTTGGGCTTCCGTAACTGGAGAACAAGGTCAAGGTAACCGCGACAATTGGAGGTCAATGATATAGAAAGCCCGATGTCGGGCTATCATTCCACATTGATGATGATGAAAGGTGTCAAAGTATAGAAAATAATTTTGTTAATCCTCGTTTGACACCAATATTTGTATCTAGAGGTTGTCGGTTTCGTATGCATTAGAGCCGAGATTTAGAAGAAATTATTTATTCAAGGCTTGATTGTCAGCAGACTTATATCCATAATGGATTTTTCACAGAATCTGTAGAAAAATATTTCTGATACAAAAGCAATATAATTTCAGTAGGGAATCCTAGCTTCTACAGCGATAAAAAACAAATTATTACCTAACATTTTTCTCTGGATAACGTTTGTCGAGAAATAATTTTTACCGTTAAATAGGGTACTTCTTCTCCGTAACCCCTTGTGGGGCATAGTGCGTTCACTCAGCCGTTTATAGGCTACTTCGAGTCAACGTTACATCGCACATAGAGTTTTGGAGTGTATATAACGTTGCAAGCACTATATATTTCCTAGACCACGCCGAGATTCGAGCTCCGGACCCCTAGATTACTAGCATCGTAGAGTGCGACTCAATCAAGTGAGCCACAGAGCGTGAACTAGGGTACTAATGGGCTCAAAATACAAGTATTTGTTTTGTATTTTCGCGGCTTACTTTATATTTTTTCCGATAAAAATAGATTTTCTGCTACATTTCAATAAAAAATTAAAACAGCTGTTAGTTAATTTAATTCTTGGGCATAATAAATAACGGCAAACCGATTTACCATTATTATTTCCTTTAGAATGTTGAAGTAGCCATAGACGCCCTATTTTTGGGGCATCAACAAAATCGATCCATATTTTCGTCGGTTGGTTAAAGATTTAATGTTTATGGCTAAGTTTCGTTTCTTACGTCTCTTTTGAAAACAAAATTGTTAATACTAGATTATTTTTATAAAAATAAACTGAATTATTTTGTATTCTTTTCGCATACTTCGCATCTGTCGAAAACCCTCTACTTCAAACCGGAAATGGAACAAAGTTGGCCAAGATACAGCTACCACTTTTTAGTTGCAGTTTTGCCAACATCTTTTCAATGGATATTAGTAAAAACCAAGTCAAAAAATGTTACCAGTTTAATTTAAAAATTTAAAAGGTGCGCTGTTTTAAAAATGGGGCGTTGGGCATATACATCTGGGGTTAACAACAATTGCACACGATTCATGACGGATAAGTGCACATGTGCATTGCAAATATCTATTAGAACCGACGTTTCGATGTAGGGGTATACTTCTTTTATGGGCCAAATAAGACTATAGTTTTCAACCATTAAATTTGATAGAGCCATGTGCAAGCGGCCCATAAAAGAGTTATACCCCTACATCGGAGATAGTTTGTCCCGTCTTTTGCAAGCTATTTTTCGAATTATTGTTGGTCTAAACTAGGGTTGTCCACCTTGTTTCTTATTCGTCCATTCTTTGTGTTCAATTCCGGATCGGCTTTGTTCAGTGCAAAAATGAATTGTAATCGTCAAAAAATATAAATTGAGAGCTATAATTTACAATGATTTTTTTGTAGTTTAAATTTTTAGTTTTTGCAGCGAACTAGCGACGGCACCTGATGAGAGTTCCGTGTCATATGCATTCGATCGAAACCGACGAATGTCAATTTTTTGCAATCTCCGAGTCGATATGCCTGTAAATCGGGAAATCGCTCGGAGATCAACATTCTGAACAATGTCGTATTTGTGTACAAGCTCAATGTTATGGAATCCTGCTGAAAATGGCCATTTAGTTGGTTTGAAAAACATGTGGGGTCCAAAAGTTTTTTTTTTTTTGACTGTTAAAATTGAAATTAACTTGTTAGTCCCTAGACTTAAATGGCGAAACATTTCGCATTGTATATTAAAATGTGATTTCCATTCAAGGCGCATATTCCTAATCACTCTGGCTGTTCCCAGGTTTGTAATTTAGGAATAAGGGAGATCGAGATGATATGAAATGGAGTGGGTATGTAATGTTCAGGGCCATATAAGCGAAAGTGGTAACCAGGGCCGGATTTCCCATATGGGCAACCTGGGCTACTGCCCGGGGCGGCAGAATTTAAGGGGCGGCAAATTCTTAAATTTTTTCATTGGTTTAAAATTATGGGAAAGATGGATTTTAAAAACTCAAACATAATTGTTGAAAATATTTTGCTTTTTTAATTTATTCTGTAGTTAGATGTACATATTCGTCTTAATCCAAAGGACCTAATCGCAACCTCAACTCAATGTGATTTCGCCTTCAATAATTGGGACTACGCAAAATTTTGCTTGAAGCACACACTCATTCACTCTAAATGGCGTGGCCTTTAGTTCAATTAGAGTAGGAGTATAAATCATCTTTGGCTTCACCTTAAACATTATACCTGAAGACACATTAAATTATATAAATACGCGAGTATTTGGCACCCAGCTCCTGTTTCCAAGCCTCTAAAATTGCCCCAGACTTAAAGAAAAAAAAAACAATATTTTAGGTGATAGCGATCCTTTGGAAAGTTCAAAACGCCCCATCAAGTAACTCACCTAATCACACATTTTCGTCTGTTCAATTACTTCTTTAGTTTGTCCACACATCAAATTCGCTGGGAAACAAGGATTTGGTTTCGGGGGAGGTCCAAGTCTCGATATTATAGAAATGCGGCATTGGCTATAACACTTTTGAATTTCTATAGGGTTTAACTAAACGTTTAAGAACTCTTACGCATAAATTTTCGATTTTGCAATTTTTTGTTAAGAGAAAAACGGGAAATTCCACCGAAAATAAAAATTAATTTAAAATAGTTGAAATCAGGAAAATCTAGAACTTTTTAGGCACCGAATGATTTTTCCTTAATAACATCAGTAAGTGCTTTCCCAATTCGTTTTCGTTATCTTTATCACCGAAAACAAATTAGGTCAAGGTGTGTTCAAAATTTACCGTAAGCTTTCTTAATTTTGGGTTTTTTTCGGTATGACGTTTTCTATGGTCAAATATGTTGCTAATATGTATAGGAAATTTTATTTGTTGGGGTAATTCGCAAATTATTTTCAAAACGATCGACAAAGAAAACAATTTAGAAAACATTAGCGCATTTCTAAAGAAAGTGAAAAGCCGAATGTTATAAGAATTGTACAGTTTTCTATGTTATCCAGTGGCGTAACGTACGGTGTTCTATGTGTTCAGTGGAACATGGGCCCCCAAGTCGCAGGGCCCCCAAGGCCGAAAATATAAAGAATATTATTTTTTTAAATCCTTGGGTAACTGTTCTTTTCAAGATATTTAGAGACAAACCCGCTGCATAATCTTACATATAGAGACAAGACATTCCGAATAGTGGCGTAACGTTTTTGAAAATCTTTGTGTTCAAACTTAAATCGGGATTCCTTTCTTTGTGCAGTCACATTTTCGATTTCCATAGTTGAAATCCTACTGTCACCATGAATGTTTATGTTGTCTTGATAAAGAAACCCTTCCTGCGACATCCTGATCAAATTGACGAATTCCTAAATCACATTTACGAGCTTCCATGTTCAATTGACGAATTTAAAAGTTGTGTTAACGAATTTCAATTACAAATTGATAAATTTCGTTTTGAATTGATATACTTCAACATCATGTTGACGAATTTCCAAGTCAACTTTTCAAATTGTTAAATCATATTGACGAACATCCAGATAAAACTGACGGATTTACATTTCAAATTACAATATGGGATGGCCAACTTGTATCGGAAATTCTTTCACAATATTTTGAAATTCATCAATTTAACATAGAACATCGTGACTAGGACACGAAAACTGGTCAATTTATAATAGAAATTCGTCAACATCATTTTTGAGTTTGCTAATTCGTCATGAAAATTCGTCTATTTGGAGCATGTTGGTGTTAATACTTTTAACTGAAAGCATGTTTTTTAAATTTACCTTAAGTTAAAAATCGGCGAAAATAGTTCGGCACTTTTGTTCCTGCAGCTTTGTGATCTTGACACTAATGAACATTTGAAGCAATTCGAAACAAATATGGATTTCGGCCTTTGGGGATTTGTGCTCCAATGAACACATGGGACACCTGGCACTGGCATAATTTTGCAATAAAACTATGAAGAAAGTGTCTGACAAGCTTATTGAGTGGGGATTTATCTAAATATCAGCTTTTCTGGGCTTTGGTCAGGAAATATTGATGAGATATAAAGGGTTGACTTGTAAAAAGGAGTGTTTACCTTAAAGGCTCTTGCTTCAAATTGAGCCATTGTGATCCAGTTCGTTGAGTTCTTGAATACTGAAATATGTTCACAATGTTGTGGATCTACTTGTCGAAAGATCGTTATTTAAGTTTTTTTTTTCAGGAGTCATAAAATCAAGAAATATATGCATGCCGCTAAATCCTTCTGTCCAGATAACGGAACAGTCGTTTCTCCTACAGGACACATTTTTCTTTGGAGGAACTCTACCATGAATCGATGAAATTCGCCATGGATACAACTTAGCCAGGGTTGTCAGAGCAGTGTGCCAGATGGCTTGATCCTCAGATTTAGGGTAAAAAGTTTCAGACTAGACAAGGCGCACGTCTTGAGATGGTGTTTTTTAGTAGCTTCTATTTAGGTTAGTGATAAATATTCAAATAGGACATGTAGAACTTTACAAGTTCTCCAGTTTAATTATTCAAATTTAATTTGTTGTCTCAAATTATAAAATGTTGGAACATGTTGCTTTCACAGAAGATTGCTTTTTCTCATTTGTGGACTGCTGTAAATGCGATTTCTGTCCTGCGGCTAAAAAGTCGTATGTGGGAGGCCAACTCCAATTTCGAACACAAGAAATTCAGAAAACGTTACGCCACTGATGTTATCATTGTAGTTATAATCATTCCTAAAAC
Source organism: Microchrysa polita (assembly GCA_949715475.1). Classification (NCBI taxonomy): domain Eukaryota; kingdom Metazoa; phylum Arthropoda; class Insecta; order Diptera; family Stratiomyidae; genus Microchrysa; species Microchrysa polita. Next base: position 18,537,863 of record OX454415.1, read on the forward strand.
AATTTTGGGAGGGGCACGGAACACCTGGATTCCTCCCTTGGGAAGCAACATAAAAAATTTTCAAGGAATCAAAATACGCTTAGTAGTAGTACAAAATATGAAATTTTCAATTTTTCACATACGCCCGATAGCGTTTTGTCTACATTCCGTTTGTGAGGTGACAACTGCTACCTTCAAGCTTATCTACCGGCGGAGGGCGGCAAATTCGTTACTGCCCAGGGGCGCCATAGATGCTAAATCCGGCCCTGGTGGTAACATAATATTGGACATTATTGACCCTTTTGATGGAAATTGATTTTAAAATAAATTGAGTACAGCTAATTAATGACATGCCACTTGTGTATGTAAAATGAGTGTCCTGAAAGAACCAAACGAAATGTATATTTTTAGTAGACAATAGGCACATGTTTGTTTTGGTATAAAATGGGAAATTTTCCTAACAAGATTATTTTTGCTATTTAGTTATTTATTAACCTTTTCCAATTTAGCACAGTTAAAAAGCCACACAATATCAGTTAATACCATACTAGTTTTCATTTATGCTACGTAAATTAGAAAGTTTGTATGGAACACTGATAAGTGCACAACACGCAATGTGCAGTAAAAAATCGTGCATTATCGATGTGCACTTATCCGTTTTTTACTGTATATATGATCAGTATGACGAGGGGAGTTGATTGGGCGATGTCCGTCTGTCTGTCTGTACATCTGTTGCTACGCATTTTACTCGGCCAATTTAAAAGTTATGAAGCTGAAATTTTTGCACATTGGCTTATTTTTATAGCAGGCATATTGTATGTTTCATTCGCGGAAATCGGATGATGGGGTGATGGGGCTGCCACACAAACCCATCTCCCCAAATTAGGTTCTTCTAAGAAAAACTGTTTTATTTGTGCACCGATTTAAACCAAACCCGCCACAAATGTGTTTCTATTAATGACACAAAACACAAGTAAGAATAGATGGAATTGGACCATGGGGTCATGAGGCTGTCATACAAACCAAACCCCCGAAATTAAGTTCTTCTAAGAAAACTTTTTTATTTGTGCAATAATTCCAACCCAACCTCACAGAAATGTATTTTCATTGATGCCATCAATCATATGTAAAAATAGATGACATCGGAACATGGGGTCATGGGGCTGCCCTACAAAATCAGCCCCCAATTTGGTTCTTCTAAGAAAAATTTCGTGATATGTGTACCAGCTCCAACCAAACCCCACACAAATGTATTTCTATTGATGCCACCAAACAGAATATATAAAAACGGAAGGAATTGAGGTCATACAATCCCAGCCCCCCAATTCGATTTTTACTCAAAACCGTTTTTTTTCTGCACAAATTTCAATCAAACCTTACGTATAAATGTGTCTCTATCGAAATCAAAAAATGTATGTATAAACAAATAGAATCCTACTATGGGGTTATCTACCCCCCATTAAAACTTCCTAAGATTTTTTTTTATTTGTGCACCAATCCTAACCAAACCTCATATAAATGTTGTTCGATCGACGTCGCGTAACTTATGTAATAACGAAAGGAATCAGATCGGAAGTTTATGGAGATGTCGCAGAAACCACACAACCAAAAATCAAGTTACAAGATTTATTCAGGAACGGACGAAATCGGAACACAAATCATAGGGTCGCCGAAGAAATTATATTTGCTCGAAAGAAAGTGAAGCATATCGAAATTTTGGCCGCGCCCGAAATTAGCCTCGGTCGCGGTTGTATTGCTTTTCTTTCATTATTTATATCTGTACACTGGGAAAAGAACTTGCACACTTCATTAATTTTGCGCGTTTTTCCAATTTAAACCTTTCGGAAATTTCATGGAGAAGTCTAAATTAAACTTGAGAAAATTATGGAGGTTTGACAAAAAACAACGAATTGTCTGAAATTTTGTAGAGATGTTCGGGGACATTACCTTATTCCAAAACTCCATTCAATTTTTTTAATTTTTTCGAATATTTACAGTGTGTCTGAAACTACCATATAAAATCACTGGAAAATGATTCTTCATATGATTTCCAGCAAAAAAGGTATGAAGGACATATCCTGGATTCTTAAACCTTTAGCTGCCACAGGCGCTTAAAACTAAAAAATAAAAACATTTCCTTAGGCTTGATTCAAACGACGAACTGTACGACCCGCAAGCCGCAAGCTCGAAACATAAACTTGCATTGGCTTATATGGGAATCACACGACGGCCGACAGCCGTGACGCAGTCAAAACACGGCTCGCGAGACGTGACGTCTAAGGAAATACACCTTTCAAATGGATTCTTAAAGACGTCTTTATGTAGTTTTTCGACAATCGAAATGTGTTGTGAAACTAACGCATAATCAGTAAAGCTTAATAAACTAAAAGGCAAAAAAATGGGTAATTGGCTGAAATTGTCAAGTTTACTAACGCTCCCATTTAGATGATCTCCTTCCAAAATACAGGATTTATGGATTTTTAATGTTTTTCAAGTAATATCTCAATCCAAGATCTTCTAGTCCCATAAAATGCAAAAGCTAAATAAATAATGTAAATAAAATGCAAACGGAAATTATAATGCAATCGTGGAGCTATCAGGAAAAGCTAAAAACTTCCTTTTCAACCGATTTTCGGGACAAAACAATTTCACGAAGGGGCTTAATGTTTTTCTATACTCCAAAAGGGCCGCCTTAAATAAATGTACCTGTAACAACAGCCAGTAATTTGTTGGACAGAGAAGTAGATTTCTTAAATATATAATTGCATAAATTGCATAGTTAACTGCTCAAACTTTTTTATTTTTACGCTTTTGTGCTGATGCACATTGAGTTTCTTCGATCTGACCGCGGACCGCGAGTTTGACATGCTAGGATTCGAAGGTTCTTTAAAAGTTAATTTCAATCTGTTTGACTGTTAATGCAATTCATTAAATTGATACAAATTTAATGTAGGGAATTATTGTAAGACCATAAGCTTTTCTGTGATGATCCACCTAGATTTGCATTAGGCTGTCTTTGTGAAATAACACCACACCCAGAAGGAAAGATTACAAATTTCTGGAGACTGGAGATAGTACCATCTCCTGCATAAAAATAAATGAATCAAAGGCGACCGTACAATAATCCTTGAGCGCATTTAAGAAGACTGAACCCTCGAATAGCGTTTACACAAACAATTTGCCAATCGTCTTTGCAAATTAATTTTTTTCTGACTTTTTTTTAGAAAATAAGACAAGGCAACCGTTCATGATGTTATATTGCTGCTCATAGAAAAACTGTCGCAACGTAATTACAAAAAATAAGATGTTTACTTTAATTTGGCAATAGACGATACTTTAAAAAAAAACCTAGAAGTAATATATAGGCACACAAAAAAAATACGAGGCACTTACTCACGGGAAGAAGTGAGTGAATACCTTTCAAGACCAAAGATGCTGTCCCGGATCGCAGGATTAAAAGGAAATCAGAGTAAATTGGAAAAGAAAATGAATATAGTAAACAGAAGAAATTTTAAATATGATAGGAAAATGTCTGCATATAACCAAATTATTGTCAACATATTGGTGAGTATGATTATGTTAATTTCCATTTCAAAGAACATAGTTTTTGTAGATTTGAAAAAAAAATACTATAAGAAAATTTCGTAGACAGATTGAAGATAGGCAGGTATAATATAGAATATGGCATTTTCGAAATTTATGTTATGCGAAATGGAAAGAATATTTTTGAGATGTTATCAAATTTATTCCGAAGAAGTCATACACATATCCACCAATTAGTTTTACTCACATATGTTATATGTATATACGCGATGCTGCAATTAACCCTTCTGAAACTTATTCGTCAGAGTATCTGCCTGCAAATTCAATCCCATAACTTCAGAGGTATACGGCTCCATTTTGATTTTATTTCGTGATTACAAGTCGAAACATACCAAACATTGAGCAGCAACCAATCAAAATTTAATTGAATCAAAAGTTGAAAGATCGTCCGATAACAAATGGGAATTGCATGCTATATGTTACGTGTATGGCAGCGCGGCTGCATATTCAGCTCCGAGACATGAATCCATTCCGGAACAAAGTAGCCATTACATTTTCTACATATCCTTCGGGTGCTATGGTCGAAGCACATTCCTCTTACCACTAATAATTATAATTACTTGGTCGAACCAAGTACATTTGCAATGATATTTAAATGAGTTAGACTGGAGGGTGTCCAGTTTCAGGGCGGCTGATTCCATTCGAGCAGAATTCTTTCATACGGCAACGAACGAATCTGTATATAGGTGCATTTAGCCAGGAATTGCTGTTAGCCCCGTTTCGGGATCCATGTTCTTTATTTCATTTCATTTTCATTCAAGAGTTCTACCGAAAAGGGTGTACAAAAGTCCTTCTCCGCCCCATAGACGTGTTCTCCTTTCATTTTGCGCGATTTCCATTTTTTCTTATATTTTTTTTTTCTTTTATATGGTCTGATAAGAACATGAAGAAAAATGATTTTGACTCTAACTCCTTTAAAATCAACGGCAAAGACGACGACGACGACGACGTCTGCCATATACCGACTACACGACGATGATGTCGGCGGCAATCATAATTATGCAACTTCTGGCGCAATGGCTTTACAGTGAGGAGGATATGAAAAGAAGAAGTCAATTTCATATTCAAGAAACGTTCATGACAAAATGGCAGAAATATATTTTCATATTGACTTGGGTCTTGATAGGTATATACGGGTTCGCGGCCCAGGTGAACTAAGAAATCGAGAAGATGATGATTTAGTCGTCTGTGACGGTTTATGTAAAATGTAAGGGCAGTGTAGCGAAAGCTTTAGTTCGCGATCAAAAATTAGGTGAATAGGAGGTATGTCATCATCCAAACTTGCTCATTTTCACATCGTGGCCGATACAACAGTCATTCCGTTCTCATAAGAAGAACTTTTGAGTTTCCGATATTTTCCGCTATATGGCGGATGGTAAGGTAAGAGTCGCTAATTCCGATCAGAATACAAAGAGAATTCTTCTTTCGAGAGCTGATAGCGTAATGTTCCGAAGCCAAGAAATTTAACTTACGCTCAATTGAAAATTCTGTAAATATAGTAAGACTGGATCAGTGATCCTATTCATAAAATGCTCCCAAGTCAAAAACCCAATAGAAAAAAGCATCTGCTTGAAATTCGCACGCGTGGATTTTCGAAGAATTTTGACCAGCTGCATTTCGAGGAAAACCCATTGGGAAGATTTTGACATGACATTTTTTATCCAAACGTGAATTAAGAATTTTCTAGCCAAATATGCTAAACCGGAAAACATCAGCTCGCTAAAATCTCCACATTGCACAACCTCTGCTCTTTGAGTATATACTTCACAATGTCTGTAAACGTATTGTACGAACTAGTAAAAACAGAACATACACTGAGACCGCAGGGTGAACACAACAAAGAATCAGGGATGAATAAGATCCAGAGAACGAACAAGACCATCGCCATAAAGCATAGTGCCAGTACATACATTCATATAAAAAAGACTTATTACCTCAGCTACCTACATTATGCAGGTACAGATGGCTGCACAGATACAGGTCCACCAATTTATAGGATGTAACCGACGGTAGATTTGCGCGCTTTGCGCGAGTATATTTCGCGAATATAATGAGCAATGGTTGGCATCAATTCGCCAGGAGGCAGATACCAAAATGGGCGAATAAGGAGTCTGATGGCTGCAACCGAAGAAGCCAATTCGTACATGAACCCATCACTGATAGTTATCTAAGAGATTCTTATTTAAAAGTGTCTGCATTGCGCGCGCGACCCCGCTCCTAATCCGCATACTATATCCGTTGCAAAAAGCCATTTCGTAATTTTGCTCCTGCAAAATTTGCGTTCATAAATAAAGTTTTTACTGCACATTACTGCATCACTCCTGAAGTAAGTGTGTAGTGTTATTAAGTCCGCAAACATCTTGCCGATACGAATAACATTCCAAATATGCTTATCGACTTTAATAACAATTATTGTTGCTGGTTCTATGGTAGTGTCGGTTTCGCTTTTTAGTTGAAAATGCAATTTCTTTGTACACTGTCGGTTGGTTAGAAATCGACAATTTGATAGGAGATCCTCAAAGGGATCTATGGTTGTTCCCCATGAAAACCAGACCCGAGCAATTTTTTGCGACCTAAAATCGGTAATTGACTGGCCTATACAATAAATTGGATCCTTTCATCAAAAACTTCTGTCTTTAAAAAACAAAAATATTATTATTATCGTACATTCCAGTCATTGGGTGAATTCACATTGTAAGAAGTAACCGGACGGGTAAACTTGCAAGACAAGAACCATCGTATGATCATTTCACACTATCCGATCAAAACACGGACCGGCGAACAATAATCACACAGCAAGTATGTATAAATGTTGTCATGCACGCTCCAAAGTTAGTGTACAATGAAATGACGAGTCGACAAGATTAAAATGCAAGTAAAACACGCGCTAATTGTCGTCGCAGAACGCCTGAACTATCGGTAGATGCAATCGTCTTATCGATCGTACGTTTCTTACGAAAGAAAAACAATCGTGTCACGATTTTTTTCTTTCGTAAGACGCGTTCTTACAATGTGAAATGGACAATGCTTGTCTGCTGGCCACTACAAAAGCTCTCTTGTCTTGCAAGTTTACCCGTCCGGTTTCGTCTTACAATCTGAAATCAGCCATTGTATTGCAACTCGATTGCAAAGTAAACAAAATAGCTTTTGAATAATTATAAATGATTTACCCGCTTTGAGATGACAATCTTTGATTTGTTCGTACATGGATGTCGGACATTTGGCCCCGAGTCATTGGCTTCCGTTATAACCCAGTAATCAAATGAGTATGGAATTTTACCAAAGAACTGGTATAATAAAGAATTACATTTAATGGTTGCTGCTGTATTTATTATAACGTATAAAATGATTTGAATTATCGAGATGCAAAATCAGCTATTGGAAAATGTATAACTTTTAAGATTTCTATATAGGTTTTGGATATATTTTGCGGCTTATTTATTACATATCAGTGTGTTAAACAAAATCAGTGCTAGGGATATTGCGATCTTTCATTGACCGTCAACCAGAAAATTTGCAGGGATAATTTAGGATTCATATCTGAAGCAACATAGCGAACACTACGACTTTTGATTACGAAAAACTTGCATTTATGTCTCCAGCGAAAAATTTGCCGTGGAGACTTGCTTTGCATTTAATAAATTTATAAGATAAATGCACTCGCGGTCTAATGCAACAAATGCAACTCCATTGTTTTCGCTGACGAAACGTCGAAAATGATTTGAAAACTTTGGTCCGAAGTGAGTACTACCATGCAAATTTCAATTCACTATCATCAAAATTTTGACAGTTTCGTATGAACTTAACGTTAAATGCAGTTGTTAGTACCTAAGAATTCATGGTATGCCTCAGTGACATAGACAGCTTTTCGGAGAGGGAGGGAATGTGCGACCAATTTTTTTTTCTTTACAAGGAAATGCACTTAATACAGGAGTGAGAGATCGTGAATAATCTGAATTCTTTTTGCACTAATATATTCGGGAGCATTTTTTTTTCCAAAACTTAGGCTCGCTTCACATCGAGCAAAACTATTGGCTTTGCACAAAAATACAAAGTCTGACCACATTTTTGCGAGGGGTGGTCGTACATAGTAATTTATTGGTCGTACCGAATTTTGGTACAAAATTTCATCCAAAAATTTAAAGCTGAATGGTTTTGCAAAATTTGTTAGTACATTCAAATTTGTGTGGGAAATTTCGTGAGGATCTTTGTAGCGATCTAGACTAAACCCATATTTTAATGATGCGAAATTCAAATTTAAATACATATATTGCTCTGAAACCCCTCACATTATCAACATTGGGTGGGTTCAGCAATGAAAAAGGCTACTCTAATCAACAGAGCAAAAAGTGTCTGAATTACCGCACTCTAATTGATTAATCGAAGGAGCGTATTTGAAATTTGCTCGTAGCTCTCTGATCGAATTCTTCTTCTTCCTTGATAGAAAATTGGCATCGACATCATAAAAGAATGTGAATGTAATTGTAACATTGGCTAATCTTGTGATCGCAGCCATTGTATACAAAAATTTATCTTCAAAATTATTCACAAAACTACTCACAAAAATTAATTCGAAAATTCGGCTTTTTGCACTGAATATTGCAATCAGCATTGTCGATGTCAGTTTAAATTAAATTAGTAAATTACTTAAATTGCTATTAAATTGTTTATTGAAATTAGGCGAAAAATATGATCGATATTCAAATAGTCGTATACAAAAGCCTAGTACATTAAATTGCAAAATGTGGTGGTGAAACATTTGTTTTGGTTTCTTATGTTTTTTGAATGCTAAGCACGAACCCGCAGCTTCCCACCAAAGATTTCGTATCAAAAAAGAAAAAAAAATTGCGAAAAACACCAACAATTTTTCCGTTCTTTGAAATTCTGTATTTGTTCATTTCAGAGAGAAAATATATGCTAGAGAGCACATAGCTGCGCGTCCAAAGTGACATAAATAAAATTAATGCTTTTTTGTCAATCTTGTACATATGATCTCTCGGAAAGTGCAAGATCTGCGACTCGAGAGGTGATGACGGATTGATCCCCTTGATCCTGCCTACGCCACTGGTATGTAGGTACTGTACAACTTTTGTTGCTGGTACAATTACGAAAATGCAAAGTGAATCACTTTCGACAGTTGGATATGTGAACACACCTTACGGTTTCATTTTCGTTTCTATAAACCTTAATCCCGCTTATGGATGGAGTCTTAGAGGGGATTCACAGTATGGACAGGATTTACTAAAACCACTAAATTAATCGAGTCGAAACCCGTCTACTAGATTAAATCGTATGTCATTAAATTCAAAATGCATCGTAGAATGTACTTGCATTATTCAAATTGCAGTACAATATGGTACAACTGTCAACTAAATCTAGGATTTAGCAAATCCTCTCGATAGTCTGAATCGCCCCTAAGGGGCAAGTACATGTACACGATGTATTTTGAATTTCATGACATACGATTTAATCTAGTAGGCGGGTTTCGACTCGATTAATTAAATGGTTTTAGTAAATCCTGTCCATAATGTGGATCCCCTCTAGGAATTGACACTATGGACAGGATTTATTAAATCCTGGATTTCGCTGACGGTTGTACCCAGGAATTTATTTCGGGGGGTGATTTGTATTTGCATACATTGTATAAGTTGATCAAGAAATCCAACGCTTTAAATGTTCTTAGACCTTAAGCTTAAGAGTGCCCATATACTGTCCGATCGATTGACCAATCGATCTGACGCCCGTACAGCACATACACTATGCAATTTATCGCGCAATCTGAAATGACGAGACAACACACCATAGCGAAAATTATATATTTTGTGGCGATGGAAAATCCATTGCTACTTTCGATGGAGAATGGACCTGTCTAGACACTCAATTTTCGTTCGTCTTCGTCATTTTGACAATTGAAGCTTGGGAGGTCTGCACTATTTAAGAAAGGTATTAATTCTTGAACGCGATTGCAAATGTTGACTATGTCAACAACCCTGCTAGCCACAATCGGTGAACGATAAATCCAAAGAGACGGGGGAATGCAAAAATTGTCGTAGTATTCGTGAACACTATCTCATCCACACGCGTTGGCTTATGTACTTCGACTGAATCTCCATCACTCGATGAATGTCTCGATGAAGAATCGGTGCCAATTCATCGAGAGACATTTTCTTGAAATTTCGGTCAGTTTCGCTTCCTTGTCGTCATTTTGCGCCGATGGGTAATAGCGGAACCTTTTTCCCTTTAAAGTTGACCTTCGTAGTGTGTGCATCGAGTAATTTGAATAAATTAATAAATTCTTCTTCTTCTTCTCTGTACCGTAACCCCTTGTGGGGCATGGTGTGTTCACTTAGGTTATAGGTTATTTCGAGTCAACGTTACATTGCATATAGCTTCGGAGTGCATGTTGCAAGCACTATATACATATATCCTATCCGCTCATGTACGGAAATTTTGGAACACGCCGAGATTCGATCTCCGGATGTCTAAATTACTAGAGTCGTAGAGTGCGACTCAACCAAGTGATCCACAGAGCGTGCTAAATGAATAAATTACTGATGAAATAATTAATGAAACTAATCGACTATTTCATGCGTAGTTCATCTAAGAACGCATGAATGAAATTCAGCGATTATTTCATTAGGGCAAACTTGATGAACTCTTCGGGGAAATTCATTAAATTTGTCATCAGTTCCAGCATGATGAATTCGCAAGTGAAACTTGCTCATAATTTTTCCAACATCATGATTTTCTTAGGAGTTGAAATTTCCGGTCGCAGAAATATTGCTAGCAAATTTCAGAGTATCCTGGCTTGTGGTTGGAGTAGTGCACAGGGTCATGGATTCCAGACTCACCATGAACGAATTCTTTTTATGGTATTTTTCGAACTCACGACCTACGTGACGGACTATGATGTCGTTCAGATTGTAAACAATTTATCCATTTATGGGGATAAATAACATTGCTGGGCGTGCTATTGATCTCAACACCGCAACAAATCAGCAGTTTAGATCTTGGAAATTGGATGTCACTCACACGTCTGCGGGCCTAGTTTACTGGTGAACTGCCACGCATGTTATTTCTTTTTTTATACCCTGGTCATGGGGCTACGATAGAAAGCCAACTCCCCAAATTAGGTTTTCTAAAAAAAAGTGTTTTATTTGTGCACCCATTTCAGCCAAATTTCACACAAATGTATTTCTATTGATGACACAAAACTTATGTTAGAATGAATCAAATCGGACCATGGGGTCATAGGGCGGCCATACAAACCCAACCCCTCATTTTGGTTCTTCTAAGAAACATTTTCTACACCAATTTCACAAAACCTTGAATTAATGTGTCTTTATCAAAGCAACAAAAAAGGCTGAAAGCAATGGAATCGTACTATAGGGCCATGCTCCCACATCCCCCAATAAAATTTTCTGAGTAAATATTTTTATTTGCCCACTTATTCCAACCAAACCCCACACAAATATATTGCTTTGTCGACGCAACCGAACTTTTGTGAAGACAAAAGGAAAAGAATAGGGGGGGGGTTAAATACAAGTCGTAGGTATACCCGAAAAAACTTTCAGCCAGAGGGGAGCGAAGGGTATCCAAATTTCGGCCGCGCCTGAAATTAGCCTCGGTCTCGTTTTTTTTTTGCTAATTTTCCAGTCAAATTTTAAAAGTGGAGATGATAATGATTATCTTCTTCATTCTGATTACATTCAACTGGCCTCCAATATCTGCCTTTTAGAGCGTAGTTTGTTTATTTTCAGTACAATTTGTGTATCTCGGACTGCATATTACACTTGCGAAATCATCGTTCGAAAAACACCGAACTCACGAACCCTGTGATGGGCTATAATCTCACTCAGATGATAAACGAGTACCCATTTATGGCGATAAATAACACTGCATGCTGTTGATCCCAACACCTCAACATAAAAGCAGTTAAGATCTTGGAAATTGGATGTCACTAACACATTTGTGGCCTTAGTCCAATGTTGGACTGTCGCGCCTGCTATTTATTTTTTTTAAGTACATTCTACGACGTATTCTAAGAGGGGATTCACACTACTGACAGAATTTACTATAACCCCTAAATCATTATATCGTCAAATTTAAAATGCATCGTAGAATGTACTTCAAATTGCAGTGCAATATCATACAACTCAGTGGCGTAACGTACAACGAATATCTCGAACAGTGATGTAACATTTTCGAAAATCTTTGTGTTCGAACTTAAAGTGGGCCTTTTTTTTCTATTTTCATATTTGAAATCTCACTGTCACCATGAATATTTGTGTTGTCTTCAGTGGCGTAACGTATGGTGTTCCATGTGTTCAGTGAAACACGGGTCCCCAAGTCACAAGGGCCCTCATGGTTGAATTAGATATCCCGCGTCAGCATCAGCATCGGCAGAGGCATCAGCAGAAAAATTTCAATTTAGAACACACGCATTTGCCTTTGATGACCCACAATGACAGCAGCGGCAGAAGTAGAAAAATGCTTCTGCCGATGCTTCTAAATTGAAATTTTTTTGCCTCTGCCGATGCTGATGCTGACGCGGATCTAATTCAACCATCAAAGCCGAAAATATAAAGATTGTTTTTTACTTTGGTAGATCCTTGATTAACCCCTGTAAAGACATTCACCTTTTTTAATCTACAAGAAAAAACTATAACAACAATTGGCTTAAACTGCAATCAATTAAAAGTAAATTGCCTCTCAAGCTTGTTGAATGGGAATTTGTGTGAATATCAGCTTTTTCTAGGTTTAGGTGACAAGAATATTGAAGAGAAGTTGAATCTTGCCAGGAGGCTGCTCTTGAAGGCTGTTGCGTAGAATACAGCCTTTGTGATCCAATTTCGTCGAGTGTTTCAATCGTGAAGGGAGAGTTACTGCTGCATTAAGGACAATATGTTCAAAATGTTGACAAAAGGATAAATGCGCATTTAATGACTGAAAGACCGTTCAATAAAGTTGAAGTGAGAAATTTTTTTGTTTTAACAAACAAATGTTTGCCTAAAAATCCTTCTGCCCAGATAACTAATGCGCAGCTTCCTCTACATGACACATTTTTACTCTACCATGAATTTGATTTCAGTCGATTTGTTTCGCCTTGGGCATGGCTCAGTTTCGGCCAGAATCGTCAGAGGTCTATATGTGAGTTATTTTATGCGATCTTCAGCAGATAAGGTCCTAGGATCAATGACTGTTACAAGACAGGCATGTACCTATGTACTCTCTTCGGGGCGGTATTTTTTCGCCAATTTTTTTTTGAATTTACTGATAAATAGTAAAATAGGCTATCTAGAAGTTGTCTCGTAAAATTATTAAAATTGCATTTCATATCTCAAACAATTAAAACGTTTAGAATATGTTGATAAAACAGAATATTTTTACTGCTCTTGCGCGTACAGCTTTAAGTGCGTTTTATGTCATTATTTCCTGGCCAAAAAAATCTGACCTTTGGGGCCACCATTTTAATTTCGAACACATGTAATTTGAAAACGTTACGCCACTGGTTGTCTTTATAAAGAAACGCTCCTGCAACATCCTGACGGCTAATTGACGAACTCCTAAATAAGTTTAAGGCCCGTATTTATGAACATTTCTTAACTCAAGGAGACCTTGAGTCAAGGATGCCGAAATTCAATAAATTAAATGTCATTTTCCATAGTTTTCATAGAAATCACTTACATATATTCACGAGTCAATGCATCCTTGATTTAAGGAGAAACTCAAGGAGACCTTAAAATTTTCTATAGTCAAACTTATTTGAAGTCAAGGTAGCTACCCATCTTCCTTGAAATAGAATATTTCAAGTCTATTGAAAACTTAAGGTCTCCTTGAGTTTCGCCTTAAATCAAGGATGCATTGACTCCTGAATATAAATGATTTCTATGAAAAAGTATGGGAAATGACATTTAATTTATTGAATTTCGGCATCCTTGACTCCTTGAGTTAAGGAATGTTCATAAATACGGGCCTAAGAGTTTACAATTACAAGTTTAATTGACTAATTTCAAAATCGCATTAACACATTTCATTTACAGACTGATACATTTCCAGATCAAATTGACGAATTTGCTTTGTAAATTGTTGGAATTCAACAGCATGTTAACGAATTTACATTACAAATCGGTGAACTTTAAAATAATGTTGACGAATTTCCATATGTCAACTTTACGAATTGTCAAATCGTGTTGACGAACATCTAGATCAAATTAACGGATTTACATTTCAAATTATTTTCGTTTTGTCCAGATATTCGTCAATATGTGATGGTAATTCGTCAATTTGTGTCGGAAATTCGTTCACAATATTATGAATTCGTCTAGAATGGCGGCCGCGCCCGAATAAATTGGTTTTAATAAATGATGCAACGCCCTAATAATTCCTGTCTAGGAATACGTAATTCTTTTAAGGGCTCCCTTATACCGAAAACAAACCCTTATTCCTTAAAATGAAAAACAAAATTGAGGTCGGAATGGATTTTTTTTACAGATGTTTATTTGAATTTACCACTGGGTGTCGATTTCTTTCAACTGAAAAATATAACAAAAAAAAATTGTGAAGATGTCATTAGATGATTCGAACTAAGTTTTATACATTTTGTTGATATACGATTGTCAAACCAATATTTAAAAAATCTACGAAAACTAAACTACGTTCTATACGAATGAGCTCAGTCATCAGTACAAGCTCTTAATATTTCCACAGACGCACCAATTACATAAGTAACAGCCCTATCCCTATATATTTACGCGACTATAAATTTGTCTAAATAGCTTCCTAAAAAAAACAAGACGCTATATCAGCTAACTGATGTCAATAAGTATCTCTGACTTTCTCCAAATACGCGCCATTAACTTCATTTATTTGTCTTTTCTACACTAATACTCATTTGTTGTCACTAGGGTCACTATAGATTCATTTATATAAAGCTACATTACAGAAGCATTACAGAAGCGCTAACATCATTCTGAATTAGCCAATTTCTCCAAGAAATACAACGGTTTTAGGCTCGTTTAAATAATTGAAATTTAATGGTCATTATGCCGTACAAATGCTATCTGCCCACGCTAACAGGTCCTTTGTACAAAGTTAATTTTTAATGTCAATTCTAGAAATTAACTCGAATTTAGAGACCGATAAGCATAATACAAATGTTCCGGAACGAACATCGCAACTAGCCCGCCGTCCAAATGAAAACGGAAAAATTTCCATGGAAAATAGATAAAGTGAAACAACGACAGGACGAGAAAACACACTCTTCGACAACCGAGACGGGAATAAGACACAAAACTTTTCACTTAAAGTCTTAGCAAAATCGGACGACGAAGCGAGTGCAAAAGATTCGGTTCTGTCCAAATTGAAATCCACCCTCATATATTTAACTTTCGATTTCTTGTGCTCCATTAGGGTCGACAGTTATCCTTGAGCGCTAACTTAATTGCGTAATATCCATTTGATTTCATTTGCATTCAATTAACAATCCATCAACATCCAAAATTTGATTCCTTAATCTCGTCTCTTTCTCTGCCTTGGAAATGTGCCATCCGCAATTCGTTATACGATGAATTTACCGCACACAACCCTTTTTGCAAGTTTCAATGTTGAAGTGCACGATGTGTTGGATGATAAAACCATTTCGTAGAACAAAAACATTCGTTGGAATTGAACAGAACGCTGGTGTGGAGATGGGAGACAGTGAAGCTGTGACTGAGCCTATGTTTTTGCTAAGACGTTCTCAACCTTCACATAGATTTCAAAAGTTATTTCGTTTTGCTGATGAACATCATTTCTCGAAAGGATTTTCGATTTGGTCTCGAGGTTATACGAGTACGTATGAGTATATGGTTGGTTCGTGATGATTTCCGTGTGGCTGCTATACATGCGGATCCTGATGGTCCTTAAAGTTTCGCCGGATTTGTTTATGAGTATACACAACAAAGTTCAGACCAAGTTTTTGCTCGCTATTAAGTAATATGCATGACACGCCATAAAATGGTGAGGATGCCGTCCGTGAAGCTGTATAGGATGATGAAGTATTGCCGAAATATAGAGGAGAATAGGATAAATGTATTTTTAAATTATAAGTTTGCAATATACGAGCCATACGAGTTTTATATATAATAAGTTTTTTCGAAGAGTATAATCTGAATTTATTCAAATGAATTATTTATATTTTATTTTATGATGAAATATTTTTAAAATATCATTCGAATTCCGCATTATTGGTTTTTAGCCCACCATCTCCTACTCCACTTCCGACAGACCGGAACAATAACGGAAACAGACGAAACCCTTGACCAATTTCTCTCCGTAGTTGGGTTATAGTGAACAACTCAACTAAAATTGGAAATGAATTTTCAAAATAATAAATTAATTACACTACAAACGCCCGACGATAGTATGTGGCCGGGATCCGGATAGAGAGGATTTACTTGACTGCAAATCAAGTCTTCGGGGCTTCCACATGAGTACCAAGAACTTAATAAATTTATATTCCATCTCGCACATATCCGAAATTATGATTTGGCGTTCCGCTTCACTTATTAATGTACGGCTAATGTTTTATTCCAATGTGTTTGAAATCAATGTTGGTCCATACCATTATGAATCCATGCCATCAGTGGCGTATCGCCAAAAAGGAGATTGGAGGTACGTCCTCGTTCCTTGGGCAACTTTTTAAATGCTATTTGTTAAAACGCATTTCCTGCTTGAACCATACTTTTTTCAAATTAAGAATTTGGCCAACGACATTTTCAATATGGATTTACTGAAAGTGATCAAATTGCATACATTTTGGCGAAATTTCTAAAAGCTCAACCGCCAGTGCTATATTATATTTGTACAGCTGTATATGATAGAAAAAAACCATTCGATGATATACCTAACCCTATCACCTGCTCCCGATTTGACGGTGCAATTTCGGGACACTAATCAATTGTTAATCTTCCAGAAGAGCAAACATACCTCTCACTCTTATCAAATCTGTCGCGGGCTGCAAAAAGATTTTAATCTTCCAGATCTCCATTTCAACTACACCAACCTTTTATTTCCTCATCAAATCAAATCTTATGAATACAAAATAATTCACTTATTCTCCAGAGACACACCCTAACCATATTTAAACGAGTCCTTTAATTTCAGGCTCCAAATAAAACATGAAACACAGGAAATGGCTTTTCTTTCATATTGAACATGCTAAACAAAATGTTGTGACAATGTTCACGGTTGCTACACAATTGAGAGGGCACACACGTGGTGAAATACATACGACACCCCCGCAAAAAAAAATCATCTTACTTGCAATACAGTTGGTACTTATACTAAAGTGCCGTTATAATAAGAAATCTCAAAATAACGAAAGAACTTTCCCTTTTTCCTGTGAATGAATTCTTGATGAGAATAGGTACAACGCTTCAGCTTTTGTCTCTTTTTAATTTTCCCCAAAAATGTTTTTCTCATATGATTTCCATATACATGTGTACAAGGACAAACACGCGACATTATGTACAGTCAACCGATTACAGTGTCATATTCATTCGCCAGGGCACAACCTTTTCAACTCCAACAGCTCATACTCATCCCAATCCTGAGCAGCAGGCATTGGCATATTATTTCGTTCATATTTTTGGTGCTCTGTAATGCAAAAACCGTGAATATTCCATTCAAGCACACATAACATTACACAGATTACAAAATTCCATCCTGGCCTTTATTTCAATCCGGGTAGAGCGGCTTCCCAAAAGTATCATCTATTTATGCATGTTCCCTGAATCCCCTGATGTGCGTGAGTGGCACTGAATCGGGATAGAGCGTGGAGTAGTCGTATACAATTATGCCGTGTGCGATACGAACAAAGGATTTATTAAACAGAAACGAAAACAATTGGCAATTTCGCGGGAATATGTGGTGTGTGTGCTTGTGCTCCTTTTATGTTTATGGAACGACATAAATGTAATTGAACGTGCAATTTTATGTGTGCATCAAGAATGTAACAATAATCACTTTATAATTCATTTTGCCGTGCAGCCTGCCTATAGGAGAGTGATTGTCGATGATGCGATATCAAAAGAAATCGAAGACTAGCTGTGTAGCTCTCGAAATCCACGACTACTTATATGGTGGATTGAAGCTATAGGTAATAATAAAATTAGCAGGGATAAGGCCACTGTTTACGAAAATCGAAAGCTCAAAATTTTTCCAGAAACTAGTCATAGAATGGATTTCTTAGCATTTGGAAAGTTGCAATGGGAAATGTAATAGGTACATCTATTCGTGTTTGAACAATTTATCTGATAGATACGAAACATATGATCCAATAAATTACATATTACATAACTGTTTTTTGTTTTCATAACATACATAACTGTTTTTTGTTTTCAAGTTTTTCCTTGTATTTATGAAAGGTAAAGACATTAGGAAGCAATTTTTTCTCAAATCTAAAAAGAAAAGTGGCGTTTCCTCAGACGGGATTAGTTTTATTTTTTTGTAAATGACCATTTCGGGCACAAGTTGCGCCCTTCTTCAGTACAGATCCATCCACTGATTTGATTTTTTCACCTTAGAAATAAAAAATTTTCCCAATAAAAAGTATTTTTTTGTTTTTGTTTTAAGACCACTACAAAAAATCAAATTTCAGGAAATTATTTTACACAGAATCGCAATAAAAGCTTCCGAAGTAGATTTTGTTAAGAAAATGAATGTTCCGCGTGATGTTCCTCACTTATATTTATTGGCAACCACTACATATCATATTTTGGTCGGAATATATCTGACAAATAAAATTGTAGCATTTATTACATTCAAGAGGCTACACTCTAAAAAATTTTACTCCTACTACTAATAATAGGAGGAAACTTTTTTTCCTTCTATTATAGTAGTAAATTTACACCACGATATGAACTAGAGTAATTTTACGCTTTACGGTGTAAATATTTACTACAAAATTGGTGTAAATCTACAAACAATTTGCACTGGAAAAAATGTAAATTTACACCGGCAAATATGTAAATTTACATCCGGGTTTATAATAATATTTACGACAGCCAGTTCTTCGATCTAAATCGTCCTTGAGCTACCCGTTATTCCAACGGCCAAGAGCTGCCACACCCCCTTTGGTTCAAGAACAAAAAAGCGCTACAACACAACAATGATATGATGTTCACACGAACGCACTTCGGACGGAACAGACTAACTGCACACAGAACAAGTCACTTGTGAGATACAGGAAAATGCAATAATGCACAAAAGTATTGTAACACACTCAGTTTGACAGAAATATAGGTGTGACTTTTTACACCAAAATCGTAATATTACATGAAAATTTCCTTCCAATTGGTAAATATACACTGAAAATGTAAAGTTACACAAATGTGGTGTAAAATTACACCAAAATAGAGTAATATTAAAAAATATGTGTAATATTACACTATTTTGTTAGTATACTGGAAATTTTGTTGAAAAATAAACGTTTACTGTAATTTTGCGAGAAAAAAGGTGTAAAATTCAACGAATTTTCGATGTAAAATTCAACATTGTTTTTACAGTGTATTTACTGTAATTTTTTCAATCGCATAAGTAGCATCTGCACATTATTGACTTGGAATACCAGCAATGGCAGAAGGCGATACGACAGGTTCAAAGGCATTGACTAATCTGGCGGCTGTCCATGTATTTGCTTCAAGACATCATTATTATCATCTTCAATCCTTTTTTTTAGATCGGTGAAAAATTTGCATTCTCTTTTTTACGTTCTAATATTAGTGGAGTAGCTAGGTATAAGCCAATTTTTTTATGTATTTGTTCCTTTTCAGTTGTTTTTCAGGGTTCGATGCTATCAAAAGTACGAAAAGATTAGCTGAACAAATATTCAATATCACTGAAAAACTCACGCATGGCGCTTTCTGAGTTCTTCTGGCGACCGAGTAATTTGCACATTTCTGGTCCAGAGATTCAACTGCGCCCTTAGTGCTATTGTAAAATTGAATAATTCCTCTCGACAGATCCAACATAATGCATAGAAGGAATCCTAATTACACTTTGGTTCTTTATAGGGACAAAAGAGCAAAATGTCTTACTAATAGTGAAATCAAACAAAGTGGAGCCTGCTTATCATTAAAGAATCCCACCATTGTTGTTGAAACTTCCGCTAAAAATGTAAATAATTAAACCTACGCTCAATGGAAAAAGTTACATACTAGGTGTCGTGGGTCAAATTTGACCCAGTCGGAGCCATAACTCAGTTCCTACGCACGTCACAACGTTGCACTTTCGCCTCTCACGACAACTTGCACAGTACTGAGAATACACGAGAATGCATTATTGCAGTTGGAACAATAAAAGAGTTGGAGCTGATAATAATCCGCAGTGGGTCAATTTTGACCCACGAAACCAGCTAAGGGTTAAAGCTTTTTACTTTAACATTGCACTGCCATCTTGATTAGGTGTTGAATATATTTTGCAAATATGAAATTTAAATTCCATGACAAGTGGATGGAGAAAGATTACAGACTTTGGACGATGTCAGTAAGCAACCAGCCTGTTGGTTCACACATGCCCCAGAGGAAATTTAAAATTTTGAAAATAACATTTTACAGGTAATGCGCTGTAGGGTTGTCAAGAACCAGCGCGGCACCGGTTTTACAATAAATTTAGTCCTGTTTGTTGACTGCTTTGCAATGCTGTGGTAATGGACCTTCTAAAGCAGTGGTTTCAGTGGCGGATTTACGCATTTGCCGCCAGTAGGCTATTCACCTTGTGCCGCCCTTTTTGACCTCTAAAAGTATTTACATTATATTGGCAAAGAGGCTGTGGACTTAGGATCGGTAGCTAATTGCATTTTTTTCTTTTAATTTCAAGATTCTTACTACAGATTAAGGCATTTATCTTTTCGTAGTTTACCTTCAAATGAAGTTGAGCAAAATATGTGCGAAACACTATTTGCACTTTGTGCCCAACATGAATAAGTAGGTATGAACGGATTATCTTGAATTACCTGTAATAATCTGACATTTATACCCTTCGCACATTAATGCGTACGCATGAGCTTTCTGCTTCCGGAGTTCTGAGCATTCTTTAATCTTTATTACAGAGCGCAATGCGTATAACTTATCAGTGGCGTAACTTTTCTTAAATATCCTATAATTGATACCCCGGATTGAACTAAAATTCCAATCACCGTTATACTATTTGAGTACAAATTGACATTAATTTTTACCAGCAGAAATCCAGTTCTTATTGCAAAGGCAAAGT
The DNA here is from genome assembly GCA_949715475.1 of Microchrysa polita. NCBI lineage: Eukaryota > Metazoa > Arthropoda > Insecta > Diptera > Stratiomyidae > Microchrysa > Microchrysa polita. Next base: position 18,558,698 of record OX454415.1, read on the forward strand.
AAAAATTATTTACGACAAATGTATCCTTCTTAATATTGTAAAAGGTGCTGCTTCAATGCATTACTGTAAAATATTTCTCGAAGCTTTCAGTGACTCTAGGAAAAAAGAGGAAAAGGGCGTTGCGGCGTAAGGGGCGCCTAACGGTTGGAGGTCCCTGCTCCTCTGAACACTTGGAACACCGTACGTTACGCCAAAGTAAATTATCCTGTTTTTTGTTGAGAAAATTATCACGAAATTGAAACTTGAAATTTTTAACCTCCCTATTCAATTGAATCAGATTTTCAACTTCATGAAATTTTACATAAACCATTCTCTCTTGGGTTTCAAATATCAACGGGGCGCTTTCAAGATACAGATGCTGAAAGAGCATTTCAGCATTGGTTATTCTATGAAAATGCTGCCAACAACTTCATAACGGTAAATATGTACAGGAAATTCCGAAGCTTAGTCTGCTACACTGTACCAGAAATCAACACTGTAAAATATTTGATCAGCATCCGAGACTCGACCGATTTTCTTCTACAACTTTCTACTTTCTGGAATGGAAAAGGAAGTAGTACCAGAAAAAAGTATGTCCGCAGTGTTGCTTTGAGGTTTTTGGGATTTAAATTAAGGCGATTAAATTTGTTTTAATCGAAACTTTTGTACGATTTTTTTTTTAACAAATGTTTAACCGTCCAAATTTTAAGATCTACTCACAATTTTGGTATCCTTTTCAAACAATTGGCTGATAGCTGGAGCCTCGAAATTTACAGAAGATAGCTGCTACGGTGTTCTACAAGTTTGAAAAATTTAGAAAAATCCACCCACGAATTTCTAAGTTATCGGAGAGTTTCGATTTAACCCTTAACTACATTCGTGGGGGACTAGGGTCCCCCAAGGTGAACATTTATAGACTTATCTCAAATGTTTTAAATTTGACGTGGTTCAACTTTCGCGTATTTGTAGCACTACTTTAGAGCTTGCAAACAGAGAAAAAGCGCAGGACTGCAACTTATAGGCTAGAAGCTGTAAGCTCTTGGGGGACTTAGGTCCCCCACGAATGTACTTACGTAAGTAAAATTTTTTTGAACTTCCGATATATTCGCAATTTTTTTCTTGTATTTTGCAGTTTATATTAATATTTGACATTATAGTAAATAGAAAATATATTTTACTATTCCAATGGAAGTGAAATGACGACGACTTTTGCAAAATCTTTCAATTTGATGGACTAGGACCGGAGGTCGCACCAAGTATGGCTTCGGATCATCAGAATCAAATGCAATCTCTATTTTTCGATCTTTTGAGTCCAGAACAGTTTCCTATATTTTAAGAATTGCAGATAACGAGGAAGAATAACAGGTGGTAGCTGCCATGGCAGAACGACTGTACCAATTTCTAAGGAAAAATTCATGAAACACTGGCCCTTTTTTTCCGCTTGTGATTTTGAAGTCTGTTAACTATGTTTAAAATTATAGTTATATTTTTCATTCCTAATTATGTGAACAACGTAAAAAGCCGATTAGCTTTTTTGTTGAATAACATTTGAATTTTGACTCGACGTTTGAAGTATGCACTGAAAGTGTACCATGCGAAATGGCCACTTTCTATAATTAAAGCTTCAAACTTTACATGCAGCTATCAAATCTTTCAAAAATGATACTTTTGCATTTAATACACGTCTATGATTTGTTTTAGATTAGGAGTTGGCATCATTTCCAAAATTGAATGTATTAAAAATCACATTTGGTAATGGGGGACCTGGGTCCCCCACGAGTGTATATGTGTAGGCCAAAAATAGCGAGTGTAGCTGAGGGTTAAAAACACAAAATCTGTACATTATCCACATATACTGGGCATTCCCAACGAGCTCTCATCTTCAAAATTTTCCTTTTCTGGAGATTTAATTATATAAATGATTTTAATCCCTGTTTTGAGATGTTCCTGGAAGAAAAACGGCGATGCTAGGTATTCCGTGACTCCAAAAAGTTTAAGAACCACTGATCTATCCCAATATAAAGCTCTGATACTCCAATCATAATAGCAAATATTTGTACACTCAGAAAAAAATGTCCCATAATCTCTCAATAGGACTCCTATTAACTAAATTTCCTGTTATTATTTTATTGCATTAATACAATAAGCCTTTTAATTGAATTTCAAGCACATGTACGTATCTCGCCGAGGTCGTTCGGTTGCCTTCCGTGACTCGGTAAGTTCAAATAGTACTAGTGAATCGAATGTTCAATACTCGGTCTGGCCAAATATCGTGATTCTTAAACAAAAATTCACAGTGGCGTAGCGTGAACGGTATAATAATATGGGACTAAACAAACGGATATTTATCGAGTGAAAGTAATGATTTCTAGCAATGTGAAATGACTATTCCAATTGATATCATATAAAAATAATAACATGATACCAAATTATTTTAACCTTCCGGCGGGCGCAATACTAATCCTAACACGATCGGGCGCAATGCATCTGACAGATTAAGTGCAGAAAATAGGATGAAATTAAGTTTCTGTAAATTTTACACTCATATTTGTTGTTGCAATGGCTTTTTGAAACAGTTCTACGAAATTTTAGAAACAAATACTGGCTCACAAAGTTTGATACCCTTCACATTTTCAATTTTTTAAGAATAATACACTTTCAATCGCTTAATATATAAAAAAAAACCTCCAACAACTCGACCACTTAAAAAATGTGAGCTTATTTTACTAAAAACACATTATTGGACGATTTGGCGCGCATAAAACACAACACAACGTTATTACGCAATGTGAAGAGTATAACAGGTGGAAATTTTCATAGAAAAGGAGAAAATAACACAATCGGGCGCAATACATCTGAGAGATTATTTCATCCCCTCCCGCCCCTCAGACATATGGTAGATAGAAATTGAAAACTGCTAAGGGTAGTTGATCGATAAAGATTAAGCTATTGTGAGTTTGAGATCTCTCCCTTTTCATATCGCTTATTGGCGCAACAAAAACTGGTCACTTAATCTGTCAGATGCATTGCGCCCGCCCGAAGGTTAATATTTGGACAGTATTAATTTAATGATGCTGTATCCCATTAGTTTAATAATGGTCCTATTAGTCAAATAACCGGATTTTCCTATTGACTAAAATTAATAGGAGAAAATGACCAATTCCTGTTAATTTTATGTGATTTTTTCTCTGAGTGTACGAAAATTGGAATACTGCAGATTCACTCACCATAGTAAAAAAGCCAAATTAACGATGCACTGTCACAATTTTTGAGGAGAATTCAATATTTTCTGGACGCTTTTTTAAGGTACGTTGTCCTCGATGTGACTCAAGCGGCTCTAGAGCAAGTTCCCTACCCCAAGCAGCCATCGCCCGAAGCCCACAAACAAGCAAGTGCACCACTTTGTTGAGTTTGAATAGTTGTGTTCATTGTTCTCTAAGTGCACCACGTTCGCCATTTGTGCATGCATTATGTACAACAAGAGTCCCGCGACTGCTTTTTATATACATACAGACAGATTCGTGTATCAGCCGAATCAGTACGACTATTGTGCGAAACAACTACTCTACCCCAAGCAGCCGTCGCCCGAAGCCTACAAAGAAGCAAGTGCACCACGTTCATCATTCGTGCATGCATTATGTACAGCAAGAGCCGCGCAACTGCGACCGTTGGGCAAAACAACTACCCTACCCCAAGCAGCCGTCGCCCGAAGCCTAAAACAAGCGAGTGCACCAAGTTCACCACTCATGCGGGCATTATATACGACAAGAGCCGCGGGGTTCATTGGACGATAATTTTCATTGGGGAGCTATTATCAACTAAAACGATTTTTTATATGCAATGGGAGTCGCAGTCGCTAGAGCCGCTGGGGCGGCCGTGCCGAGGAAAACGCCAAAATTGCTCCTTATTCTGCAAATAAAAAAATTTGCAGTTATTGTAAAATTCAAAATTTGATAACCGTAAAAGTATAAGCAATCTTGCCAAATGATCCCCTCCCTCTCAGAAAAGCTATCTACGCCACTGTCCACAAGTATGTATAAGATTTTCCTTTTATCTATTAGGATAAAACAAAATTCATTCAGATAAATAATAAATTTTATCCGTAATTATATCAGTTTTTGTTTACATGGTGTTAAAATTTACATAAAATGGTGTTAATTTCACTCTAAATGTGGTAATTCCATTTCTGTATTTCCAACTTAAATTTAAATTTTGATTACTTTTGGACTCGCAGTAGGTCGGCAGCACTTTGTAACATGATTTTACAGGAAATATATGGTGTAAATTACAAACGTCGTCACGTATAGTCTGTGTGGTGTAGTAGGTAGGGCGTTAGTCTTCAAAGCATAGGGTCCCGCCGTCGAATCCCACTGTTAGTTGGTAATTTATTATGCATTTTAGAGCTTAATGAGGTAAATAAAATGTCGCCACCTCAGAGTCCAATGCTAATTATACAAACTCATTTAAGAGTTACATGTTCTTTCCCTGTGGATAAATCCTAAAAAAAATATGTTTTTTTATCCCAAAAATATCGAAAGTTACTCCTTTTGGTGTAATATAAAGTACTCCTTTGTGTTCATCTATTTGGATAAAAAATAGGGACCTTATTCGACACTTTTTGGAGTTAAATTCCCACCGTATTTTTTGCTGTGTAGGCTGAGACCACCGAGCTTTATGCAATTTAACTTGATGTCTGCACATATCTCATTTTTAAATCGACCACATACCTAGTAACGAAAGTATTCAGTACTTTACCTATACTATAATATTTTTCAAGGTTCGTGCATATTATTTTTATTAATCCCAATTAAATACCCTTTTTCAGAAGTCGTTCCCATAGTATCTCGCGGACCACTTACGTGTCTCTCCCACCTTCGGTCCGCGGTTGGGAAACAGTGTTCTAAAGTATCGAGAAATTTTGTCAAGATCAGAGAATGTTTATGGGCTTCTTTTTGTAAATTTTTAAAAACTTGATTAAATTTAATACTCCTCTGGTCAGTGACAGAATTGGTCAATACTGAGCAAGGTCCTCAGCTTTGTTCGAATAAATTATACATCTATAGTTTACTTCAGCAAGCGCTCCTCTATTCTATTGTCCATAGTACATTGAGTTGTCGAAGCAACTTTTTGCTTAAATCAATTTAATTGTGCTGGCTTAAGAAGACAGTATAGTGTGCCAGGAAAAAAGCATAAAGCTTGGTGCGTTGACGACCACCGTGTGTAGTCCCATCGCTGTTGAAATACTAAGGCTACTGTTGATTTTTCGATTGCACTATTTTTCACAGCATTCAATTGTTCGGTGTATGGAGTTTTTATTTTCCGTTTAGTATGTCCTGTGTAAGCATCGTAACTATTACACTGAATATGCCACTTTTTTCGTCGTTCAGTATTTTATCCTTTGTAGATCCTAATAACCTTTTCAATTTCATAGTACTCTTGTATATTACTTGCATGTCTTCTTTTTGGAAGAGTTCTTCAAGGAACCTACTATTTTTGGTGCGTAAGTTAAAAAGAAAAGTATACCAATCAAACCGTACAAACTACTGAAAAAAACATCTGTATTGTAAGCTTTGAAAAAAGCTAAAAATCTTAAAATAATGAAAACTCTAATTAATTATTATTCAATTCTGATGAAATATTTATTAACCCGGGAACACTAATGTGAGTCATTTTGACTCACATATAAAAGTTTTTCATTTGCCCTTGAAAGGGCCGTACGCACACCGCGTTGCACTACTTATATATTCCTCGAGAAACTAGTTTTGTACCGAATTTCATTGTGAGTGGTCGATTTTGTTTTCGTGTGAGTCACATTGGCTTACTGTCGATTCTGCAATTACAAAATAAGAAGGAAGACAAACACATTTTGTGCTAAATGCAGTGTTCCTGTATGCGGTGATAATACAAAAAAATTATGTTACCAGTGCAATCAATCGGAATCGTGAATTTATAGCATTATGATCGAGGCTGCTAAAATCACAGAGCTCTTTTTTATGGCTGTGAAAGTCAATGATTTCTTATTTTTAATTTTGGTTTATAAAGAATTTTCTATGAATTAAATTATTCTTAATTGTTTTCCTTTGCTGTCTATGATTTTTATTCACACTCTCCCATTTTATGTAACGAAATTTCATAGTGAGTCAAAATGACTCATGGTTAGTAACAAGCGCTTAAAATTAAGGTTAGTGTTCCCGGGTTAAACGCGTACGTTAGTTTTCAGCAAAGGTTTTGAAGAACTCAGCAACAATCTTAGGTTAATCTAGACCTGATTGGTTCACGAGATATATGGTCGAAAAACATTTAGCGCTTATTAAAAAAAAAAAAACAATTCCCGTAAATTTTAGACACTGTAAAACTCAAAGTCTACCTTCTAGATTTAACCGAAAATTCTACGTCAATTCTGGCACCAAAACGAAATGAATAAGTTTTCCAAAATTAAAAAGTTTCCAAGATCAACAATTTTTACGCAATATTGTTTACAATATTTAAAAAAAAATATTCTGCTCCCAGACCAAAAAATATAAAGAAACATCACTGTTTGTTAAATTTTTAATCAAATGAATTTTTTTTCGTTTTTTTGATATTTATTAAATAAATACATATTATATTTTTTATTCATCTAAAAATCAACATTTATTACAAACCACATAGAAAAAACACAGTGGCATATTTTCCCAGTGTTCCATTTTTGGAACGGATCTAGCTAACTGGTGGATCCAGGGGGGGGGGGGGGTGGTTAGGATTCAGACCCCCCCCCCATACGATATGTCGGAAAATTTATCTAAACTTCAAAGTTTGCGTATTTATAAACTTAAACTTTTGAATATACATTCAGAAGATTACAATTAATTTGCGGTCAGACTCATAATTTTCCAGATATTTAAAAAAAAAATAATTTTCACTCCTTTGCCACCTTCTCCCCCTTAACCCATTTATTGCGTATATTTATACATATATGAATAGGTTAAATATCCATTTCCTCATCATATTTAAAGTGCCTTTTATTTATATCAATTTCAAGTGTTGCCATAATTAATCTTCTTTCTGTGTGTTCCACTTGAAAGAAGATCTATTTGATCTATCTATCTATCTTAGCAAAACAGTGCAAAATGAGGTTATAAACATTTGCCACCTCCTAATAACTAGAAAACTAGTGGACAAAATTAATGCCTCAAAAGCTTTTTCCATAAGTTTGTAGTACATGTATAGTTTTGTTACCTGTACATAAATTTATATGCTCTTATTTTTTCTATTGGTACCTAAATAGAATGATAAGGCAAAGCTACTACTTCTACATGGAACTATAGAATGATGACATACTGATAAAGTAATTACGGTACTTTGTTATTGCAAATTGTGTCGCAAACATACTTTTCGATTGACAGAACGTTTACTCTTCGAAAAATATTTGGAAAAATGGAAATCGGCTATACAAACAGAAGGCGCGAGAAAATTATTTTAAACGGGTTCCATTATTTGTTAGAAAAAAAAAACAAAAAGATATTTTTCGTTGGTGTTGTCAGTATAAAAAACAATTTAATTGCAAAAGCCGCCTTAGTTCTGTCCTTGAAGAGGGAGTTCATAAAGCCAAGGGAGAACCAACAGAACACAATCACGATCCTCAAGCGCATCAGAAGGAGATATCAATTGCAAACGCAAGGCTAAAACAACTGGCAGAGGATACTACGTCGAGTCCAGCAGTAATAATTTCGGAAACAATTACAAAATGTCAGGAGAATTGTCGTCCATATTTGACTGGTAAGGAAAACTTAAAAGAAAAGGTGAAACGAGTGCGGAAAGATAAACTGGCTGACCCTGCGACCTTGGACGATATTAAAATTCCTGAAAGTTTGGCATACATTGAAGGCGAAAAGTTTGTGTTGTGCGAAAAAAGTTTTGGAGCGGAAAAAATTGTAATTTTAGGAACAATTAGGAATCTTCAACTTTTGTCAAAATCTGAGATCTGATTTGTTGACGGCACATTCAAAATCGTACCCATAATCTTGCGACAATTATTCTCCATACATGCGAAAATTGACAATGAGATTGTGCCTCTTGCTTATTGTTTAATGAGCTCAAAAAGTAAAGCCGCTTATTCTGAATTTTTTTTATGAATTGTGTAGGATAGCAGTAGAGAACAATATTCAATTAAAGCCCAAATTTATTTTGTCTGATTTCGAGATAGGCATAATAAATGCAAGTAGAGAGTTTTTTCCTTCTGCTCAAAACAAAGGTTGTTATTTTCATTTTGGGCAAATCATTTGGAAGAAAATTCAGTCATCCCGCTTAGCTTCTAAGTATGGTACAGACGAAGATTTTAGCTTGCAAATGAGAATGCTGAAGTGCCTTGCATTTCTGGAGCCATCCGAAATTGAAGGTTATTTCGATGAAATAAAAGATATATTCTGTGAAAACGCTTTGCCAATTATCAAATGGTTTGAATCTAATTTTATCGGCTCACGAAGTCGAAAAAGAACATCTAGTGGGCGAATCGTGCAAAAGACTCCGCGGTATTCTCCTGCATTCTGGTCTAGTTCAGATCTAATTGAAAGTAATTTACCAAAAACGCAAAACAATATTGAAGCTTGGCATAGACGGTTGAAGGCGATTTCGGGTAAATCAAAATTGAATTTTTATAAATTAATTGAACTTTTATCGAAAGAACATATATTAGTAAAAACAAGAATGGAAAAAAATTTAATGGGAGAGAAACCTAAACTTCTTAAGTTACAAAAAAAGAGAAATGAGAATATTAAAAATATATTGCAAGAAAAACAAGGTCGCTCTGAATATGACTTCCTGAAGGGACTTGCACTAAATGCAACACTTGGTTGACAAGTCGAAACAATTTCATACAAAGTACAACTTAAAACCAAATTAAAAAAGATAATGGAATTGATTTTACTTACTATTTTACTTTACTACATTTTAGTGAATCGCCTAAAGCGGAAATATTTACTTTGAAAGCAATTTTAAAACCTGACAAAATGAATTTAGGCTTTTTTCTAAACCTCTGTACTGTAAGCTTACACAATTCAAAGAATAATCTGAAAAGTTGTAAATACAATTTGACCAAGTAGATCAATCTCCAGATTGGCTAGAATTGTTTAAAAATTGACTAATATTTGCAAATTTGAATTTCGCTTTAAAAAAATATACTCATTTGAAAACTATTTTCGTTATTTTTATGCTAATTATTGAGCCATAGATTTCTTTCATTTAGGAATAAGTGAAACCAGAAGTTGTTTAAACATAAGGTAGATTCTCATAGTATTTTCATTGTTTGTTCCGGTGATAAACAAATGAGGTAGTACAACTCCTAGTTATATTTTTCATTCAAATGCCGGTTTCTTCAAATGTATATTGTATAAGAAATTTATTAGAATAAAAATATTGGAAAAATCGATTTTTATGTTTTATTTCGTTTGAATATACATATATTATCAAAAAAATAGCACAATTTTTTCAGTGAGTCGAGATAGTCGAGATTTTTCGAGATATTGAAGTGTCGATATGTTCAACTGTCGAGATATTCCGAAGTCGAGATTTTCATGAATCGAGACTTTAAAATATTTTACATAGTGAAAAAATCTCGACTTGAGCTGTCGAGATTTTAAAAGTCGAGCTTTAGTACCCCTCCCAATTTTATAAAATATTTTGTTAAATATTATTTATAATTAGAATGTATGGATATGGAGTGAAGTAAGCTTATTTTTTTTTCTTTTTTTATTAAATTTCTGCCAAATACCGAATGAATAAACTTTTATACACCTATCTATTTTTTTTTGTCACATAGTAAAAGGTAACAGGTTTCCAAATGGACAAAAATTTAATTACAAACAAGTAAACACTAAAAAAGAGCAAGATACCAGCTTAGAAAGCAAGCATTCCACAAAAGATAGTGTTAGTAGTAGTGACGAAAAGTGGACGAATTTCGTTCTACCATCGAACATGAGATTTCAAATGCGAATTGGTCAACCCTATCATATCGATATTTCACATAAAATAATTTTCCAATCAAAAGTTGCCACTATTCATTCGCCAGGTCAATTCGCGGTCGATAAAACTTGACTCGGATAGCATAAACGATTTGCGGTTTTAGCGATAATCTCGCGGGAGATTCGTCTTTTCATTTTTCCAATAACGCAAAGCGACTCAAAGAAGCCAAACCGTTTGACTGATTCCCTTTGCGCGTATACTATGTAGGAAGTTTTGCCGACAACCACAATCTTTAGTGAATAATATTTACCTGTGCACTCTATCTATATTCTGTGCAAGTTGTTTCTTTGTATGCACCGAATGAATTGAGTACTCGACAATTTTATATGAAATCTATCAAATACAGAAAACAACTTTATTGAACGTTAATTTGAGACTATCGTGCACGTTTGATGCGGTCTAGGAGAGTATGACGATGATATCGATGAATGTTAGTGGCCAATCAATATTGATAGTAAGAAACAATGTTGGCCATGATGAACGATGGATGTGATGACTGATGAGTAGACTGCAATTTTCATCAGTGCGATACTATGACTGTGAGTAGTTTCGTGCTTTTCAGACGATAGGACAGGTTGGTTTGCAGAAATAACGAGATGAGACGGGTAAGTTAATCAAAATGACCTATGTGATGATTATTGCCAGGTCAAGATTACGATAGTCGTATTCAATATCTCATAAACATAACATAAATTGCTTTAATTTGCAGTCATAAAATTCATTTGACATGGGAAACATTGGAGGTTATCTATCAATATCAAATCACTGATTCCGTTAATATCTTTGTTCAAAAGTCCCAAGTTTAAGTCAAGTTTCAACTGATTTTTGTTAATTCATACAATAACGATACAATGACACAAAGGCAATTTTCAAATCCATTTTATCAAAACGTTACTTTTGCATTTCAAATCTATTCACACGAAAATGACATATCATCCTTTTTGGTGTATAAAATTACATACAACGACGGCATACGTCTTGATAGCGGCAAATGCTATTATATCAGTTGTCAGCATATAAGAAGAAACCGACCCTCGATATGTGGCAACATGTATATACAGTACAGGGTGCACGATGACGAATCGTTTTTATTTGTTCAATTCACCGATTCACGCAAATGTAATCGTTCCTTTTTCGCTCAGTCAATACACCCGAAAAAAAGCGTCTAAAAAATAAAATTGATTACGTTTCTATTAAAATCTGTTCAAATGGGTTACGACAATGAATAGCAAATAGGAGATGTAGAAAACGAAATTGCTTACTGTAGCCCGTGTGTGATCCTGTCGATATCATGTTATTCGGGAACGCTATATGGGGTATCCTTGGAATCCAGTTTCCACATTTCGGATATATTTTTGAGTGTAATATGTAGAAGGGTGTGTTTATACAGTCGGAGACGATTTACTAAATACATAAATTCAAATTGAAAACAAAAAAAAAGCAAGAACTGAATTCTAAATATAAAATACCGCAAATATAGAGACAACGCTTAAAACGTATGAGCCGTCGTAAAAATAATGGGTAATAATAGATTAGCGGAATAATTCAACATTAATGCCAGGACTTATACTTATACAAAGAATTTTATTTACAAAATTCTAAAACATTTTTTCCATTCGTTTAATGCTACATGGTCTTAATACTAATACCTTTCACAACATATTCTATGAAAGTGTATTTGACTCAATGACATTCATCATAATTTTTAATATAGTAAAAAACGACAAAATTTATTTAAACCGCAAAATCCAATAGATAGACATTTAGATAATATTCAAACGACATACGAAGAAGTTAAGTAAAAACTTAAATAAATAAAATACACTTTCAGCCTTCTTCTCAATATGAATCTTTAGAATTTTAAGGACAAAGGACGTTAATTTAGCGGCATCTGACATCATAACACTTTTTAATTTCTTTCCAAACTGTCACAATTTTCCAATCTCTGAGTGTATCTATCCAAGCAATTCCTTGCACACATACGTACGTCAACTCGTCAACAATACCAAAGTTTTATAAATCTGTTTTCAAATCGACAGAATTGGTTTCACAAACGCCATCCATATGCCTATACGAAACCGAGTTTTTTTTAGCAATGTCATGGCGCCACAATCAGTCTTTTTTCCTCTCTGCCGCCTAATGTTTAAAATGAAATGCATATCGTCCGCCTATGCCTCTCAGGCCAAACTGTATACATACCCTGTACCCAAAACTCTTTTATATTCATGCTCCGCACTGAACTATGGGATAAATAATAAAAAAAAATTATAAATCTTTCTTTCATAATAGATATATATTATTTCATTCTGGTGAACGATCATTTTATTAAAGATGTTCAATCTGGTACCGAGAGATGAGTAGAAATTTCATGACTGACATGACTAAGCAAAATTTTATTGTAAAATTGAAGAGTGATTGGTCTAATTTGAAACGAAGTGTGTTGAAAAGTATGTTTTTAAAATTCAGATTGAGAATAATGACATTAATTTTTTTTTCCAAATATAGTATTTATGAGATTAGATGAATTGCAGTTAGAGAAAACAAAAATATGATTAAAGAAAACACAGCAAATGCAATGTAAATGCGGACTCAAAAGTTTCCGTACCAACTATAGTAGGGTGTAGAGTAGTTTTGCTGGTTGGAATAGCAACTAATTCAGAAAAGCTGGCAAATATGCTCAAAGATGTGCTGCACAATTAGGGTGGCCAGATGCCCAGATGCCCCGTATTTTACGGGTTACCCCGTTTTTCGGGCGCGGAAAGTAAAAAAACCCGTAATCCAAAAAATAAAATACGGGGCAAACAATGGATGATCCGCAAAAAAAAAACTCCATCAAAGGGTTAGAGACAACAATTTATTGTATTAAAGTCAACCAAACACTTCGAAATTTGCCGGGATGCGAAAGTACCGTAATCAAGGTAGTAATAGGCACTGTTAACATAGTACAAGAATTCGTTGCAGTATTTGCAATCAGGATTCGATTTTGCCGAACACACTTAACTGTACTGTCTGCAACCCTTAAATTTGCAGCACGAACTGAAATTTGAGCAACTGGAGACAATAGTCGAATGTCTAAATATTACTACAGTCAACTTGGATGAACTTTATGAGGAATTTTGTGTAATTTCGCCCCTATAATTAATAGATATGTTCAGGAGATGAAGAGATGCCGATGAAGTGATAAGTTCTGACACACGGACAAAATTATTTAAAGCTGCCAATAATACCAGCAAAATATGATTAGAATTTTGAAACTGGTCTTTTCTATCTTGGTATAGTTTATTTGAGAACCCTTAATTAGTTCGTCCCAACGCAGGTGACGAAATCGATCAGCTTTTCTAGTGGCTAAGTATCAAAAAACCCTTATAGATTTCGTTCCCTGAAAGTGGACAAGCTCAACTAGGATTTCGAGTACATTTTACGCCGAATACAGCCAAAAACCATTGTTCAGCTCGAACGAGTTTTTGGCGTAAAATATACTCTAAATCCTTTGCCAGCTCGTTCACTACAGGGGACGAAATCGATAAGGGTTTTGGGTAGTTTTGGCACTAAAAAAACTAATCAATTTCGTCCCCAAGCAGGTGACGAACTGAACAAGGTTTCCTAAATACGTGTCGCGGCAATAAATTATTCTCCTGTAAGAATATTCTCGCTTTGCGGTAACGCATGGACAGATAGCCGGAAACCACTAAATATTCGCACTGTAAAGGCTGACCCTCAAATAAAATGCAATTTTAAAATGACATGTAATGATTTATATAACTTTTCATTGCAAAGTTAAGAGTTATTGGAGGCTGAAAGAATAAGAAATATTGTTACAAAAAATAAATGACACATCGGTATAAAATAATTTTTTTAAATGTAAAAAATCTAAAACCCGTATTTTATAGGCTAGTGACCCGTAAATCGAAGGCAGGCAGGTGGTCACCCTATGCACAATTCTTGTTTAGCAGAAACAGTGATACTTTTATAAGAATGAAAAAAAAATCAAATTTCTCCAAACGATTAAGTCACGTAGGATGGTCAACACAGCTACAAATGAGAAAATTTATCGGAAAAGTCATGTGCACGGTGGTATTTTTGCGTTGTTTGCTGAAGTTGTATAATATCGAAGGCATCAAAAAATACTAGAGTACAGATCCCGGAAAAAAATGAATCGACCCAAAAGAGAAGTATCTTAAAAATTTTCCAACTCTTCAGTTTTCTTGTTCACTATACAAAAACTTAAAAATCTACTGGACTTTCGCGGTTCTGGCATCTGTTTCGATGTGGATATACAAAACCATTCATACACATTCAGCCCTCCGTCGGGCGCACCTCAAATCAAAACAAGATCAGGCGCACTCGGCCTGAGAGGCCACTCATCTATTTGGGTCCTTTTTTCTTAATATGTTACTATAAATTTCAGATACTTTTCGGAAATTAAGTTATTAGTATCTAAGATCTAAATCTTAAAAAGTGGCAACGAAAAATACTACTACTTCAAGTTAAAGCACTAATAAATAAAATAAAATAATTAAAGTAATAAACTAAAAACATATAAAAGAAATAAATTAATATATTTTTAATCAAATTGATAATAAAACACTTTAATCGACTTAAAACTAAAAGACAGCCAACAATGAGTATAAAAGTAATAATAATAAAAATAAAAAAAAAATTTTTAAACACAGTTATCTAAAGAAATGTAAATCAAATTGTATTTATAAAAAATAGTCAAACTAATCAGGTTGACGGCTATATGCCAAGCCTTACTGTTTTTGTATGAAATCTATTACAGAATTATAATTAATTTATATTTATATTTGTATGAATAAAACAATTATCTATCTATCTATCTATCTAGTATCTAAGAGATGTAATGAATAAATAATATAATACTAAGAAACCTATTTACTAAACAGTATAATACAGAAATAAAATTATCGATTTAGCAGAAAAACCCAAGAGAGAACATTTTATGAAAACTGCCATTGTTCGTTAGAAAAATTAAAATGAACGAAAGGCAGGCAGTCTAAATTGATATTCGTTAGTTGAAAAGGTTCCTAATGCTCCAAATTAAATATGGAAAAGCATATTTGATGAAGCGCTTTCGCGAAGTTTAGGAACATTCTAAATTATGACGCGATTCTTAAAGTTAGACGAGTAAACGGAGCTAAAAAGTTGTGGGCCCCTCTACTAGCGTGGAGCAGAGCAGACACTGTTTTGCTGGCCTGTCAGGCAGGGTGCGCCCGACGGAGGGTTAAAGGTACATTTTCCTCGACACGACTGCACGACAGCGACTCGCTCATTCCATATAAAAACTCGTTTTTAAAATGAGAGAGAATCGAGTTTTTATATGGAATGAGCGAGTCGCTGTCGCGCGGCCGCGTCGAGGACAACGTACCTTAAGGTACGTTGTGCTCGACACGACTGCATCGGCTCTAGCGACAGCGACTCGCTCATTTCATATAAAAACTCATTTTTCTCTCGTTCTGAAAACGAGTTTTTATATGAAATGAGCGAGTCGCTGTCGCCAGAGCCGATGCAGTCGTGTCGAGAACAACGTATTTTTAAGTTGATAATTGAGATCCATATCTGCTCAGGCTATGAAGATAGAGCTGAGTGTAGAAACTGTGGTGACGTTTAGTAACCGAACATTACAAAAAAGTTCTGCAATATATAGAAGAAGAAATCAGATAACGGATATTAATTGTTTAAATTTCTCATTTTTCAAGCGGTCAACATAGGCAAGTAATTATGGTAAATTTTTTTCTGTATAAAAGAAAAAGGACATCATTTTTCAACCTACAAAGGTTCAATTGGGTTATGGAGACTTGAACATTTATTGCTTATGCACTTAGAAAATTTTTATAGTTGTATTTTTTGGATATAACAGTGATTTGGTAGCAGTTGTGAAATATCCACTTGCGATAGACTCCTGACCTCGTAAGGCTCTTTGGCAGGGCCGGCCTTAGCATTTTGGTGGCCCTGGGCCAAATCGGCGATGGTCCCTATCAACATCCAAATAAAAAAATATTTTAGAGAAAATTTTTTTCTATTTTTAATTACCTTTTTTTTGTTGATGTAGATGGCCGGAATTATTATTCTCCGACAATTGTGTTCATAATGTTGATATCGTAATCGTACGTTGCTTGATCGACTGGAGGAATAGAGTTCTAATGTTTTAAGCTTAACGTCGAAAACGGGCGGCAATGATTATTCGCAATAAATACTAATTCAAACTCCTTGGGACCTGGAGGAGCATATTCTACTTGTAAAAAAGCAGGCGATTCCCAGTCTCTACTATCAATTTTAAGACTTTGTTTTTTGGGCTCAACGATCAGCAACTATCTCAGCTTTCGATCTGGTCTTCGCAAGATGCCGTACATTCAAGTATCCGAATACCGAAATTCTAGGCTTTTGATCCAGGTTTATTTTTATTCTTTCTTGCCTTGTTATACCAATCAGTGGTATTGTGACCTGTGGTGTTGTCATATGGTATCGAGCTGCATATTCCTACCTTGCATTAGCTTACTGATAATGTTTATTTGCAATAAAATGTCATACCAAAACTAATGTTATTAGGAATTTGAACGGCCTTACTTCTCTTGTCAAGGATAATGCATCCACTCGAGCTTTGACGTCGTTAGCCGATTCATACAATTCAATTAACGCATCGTACATAAACTGCAAAAACTTGGAAACGAATTTTACTCTCTCGATTCTACATTCTCATCGAGTGTCTGAGACGGGCTTTTTGAAGATACAGCGAAAAGCACGTATACATATTTGCTGTAAAACGTCAAATAAAGTTATTGCCCATCACAGGCAATTTGGTGATATCTCCTAAGCAATAAGAGGAAGCTATGATATCCGCGTGGAACAAAAAAGGCTTTCGGATTTATTCCTAGAATTCTCCTTTGCACACCTGAGAGACAATCTCGCATATTTGCACCATAGTCGTAACCCTGACCGCGACAGTTTTTAATGTCCAAATTAAATTTCTCAAGTCTTTTAGGACAAACATAAGTCAATTCTTCATCTGTGCTACTTTTAACATGCAAAAATCCTACAAAAAAAAGTTTATTTTAGGCGGTGATTCACTATCTATCCGAAGAACCATGGTCATCTGTTCTTGATGGCTTATAGCTGAAGTACAAACGAATATGTTAGAAAAATATTTAAGGTTTGTGTTCATCATTGTGATCATCGCTGAGCGATCGAAGTTAAACCACCGGTTTTGATCACTATTTAGGTATATTTTCTATCCATACATGTTCCTTTATAGGCCAGTCATTTTATGATTTTATCGATCGCAAAATATTGTTCGGCTCTGGTTTTTTGAATATTGTTAGGATAGATACCAGAAGTGTACCACCAAGTTTGCAACTTCGAAAAACCTGTGCTAACCCCGTGACCCTCAAAAAACCTCAAAATTTTCGGACTTTTTTCATATTTTGGTTTGTATTTTCCAAAAGGTGCTTCCTACATGAAAGTCGTCTACTGGATTTTTAAGGCTAACAAAACCATCTTTAATTTGAGTCTACCTCCAGCTTTGTAGGTGCCAAGAATCCCAGGATACAGCAATCGTACAAGCACGTCTCCTTGGCAGAAGTTGGAGAAAATTGAGGTGGAAAAATAGATTGTTTTTGGGGCAAATCACATAAATTTGACTTTGAAGCTCTGTAAAAACCAAACCTCTTATCCATTTTCAGTGCAGTTAGTTTTATTTTGTAGGTAAATTTGTTGGCTGTAATAATCATTTTGTTTGACTATGCTAGCTGGTGTAGCTTTGGAGTTATTGAGCTTTAAGTTGTGCAAGAAAATGATTTTTTCAAAAATCTTCAAATGTTTGTGGCTGCTAAAGAGTTAAGATAATATATGTTCTGTACAACTTTTTTTGCTGGAAATCAATTGGAAAATCATCATCCGGTGCGTTTATGCGGCAGTTTCCGGACACCCTGTATATATATTTGCAAAAGGGACAATGTTAAATGATTTCTTACACAATAAAATCATATAGGCCGTGTTTTTTTTACATCGGGTGCAGGTTTGCTGACCCAGACGCGCAAAAAAAAACTATCGAGGGTAGCATCCAGGTTAAATTTCAAATTGTCACGTAGGCATTGCCATTAATTTCAAAACATTGCTCAAAAATATTAAAGCCCCGTTTTCACTTTACAAACGCAAAAGTTAACATGTAATTTTTTTTAATGAAAACATATTTTTACGTAGGAATCATAATTTTGTTAGAATAAGAATTCGACGAACAACATTTTTAACATGAATTTACAAACAGAAACTATATTTTGTGCACACACTTGTGTGTTGCATGTAAACTATACCTCAGAGCTTTTCATTTCAAAATTTAATTTTTGCTAGTCATTGGAAAACGTACTAGAAAATAATTGGGATTGCATACATTTAGGCGAGTTTTGGAAAGCTCATTAAATCTGGATAGCAATATAATTTCTAGCCTGAATAAAGTCACAGGTTAGCGTTTGTATGAAAATTACCCCGGATAGTGTAGGTTAGCTAATTAAAAAACACGGCCATCGTTATTATATGTCCATATTTCAAAAGGGTGTTGCGTGGAGGCCCCTTGTTAGTGAGGCCGTTTCCGAGTGGTGGCCCTGTAAAGTAAATGGTCTTTGGGAGTGGTGGCCCCTGGAAAGTGGTGGCCTTTGGCACATTTGTTTTCTTTGCTCAAACGGAGACATGATTCGCCATAAATTCGATCAATCACACACTGCTTTTGGACAGATAAACTTTTTCGCAATATAAATTATGACCAAGACTAGTACTTGTCTTTAGAATCCAAATCTCAATCCCGCATAGACAGGGCACAACTGTTAATTAGTAGAGACCAAGTTTTGGAGCTTTCTGACATTTTTAAAAAGTACGTAAGGTGAGTTTTGTTGTACATCGACTATGTCGCTATGACTTATTTTTGTTATGAATTTGGACAGCGAAAGACACGATGCAAATGTTTACTGAAAATCGGCTTTTGACAAGAAAATGAGATCTTAACGCGATACGTCGAGAAGTAAAGAAATGCTATTACTGAAGCTACCATACAATCCCAAGAAATAAAAAGAAATATTTTTTTCAGCACAAGCTAAATTGCTATGTTAGTGAAGGTAGAAGATCTCAATTTTTTTCATTCCCATAGGTAACATGAAGCAGTTAGCTGTTAGCAGTAGATGATAGAATACTCTGATCTGACCTGAACATTGGGTCACACAAGTCACACTAACCTTTCGCATATTAGTCTAGTACAGATAGCTCTTAACCCAAACATGAAAAAAAAAAGAAATTTTTGATGCCAAATTGTTGAAAACCATAACGCCACCAACTTGACTGTGTAAACGATCCAACTGCTGATGCTGAGTCTCCTTCCTTAAATCATAAAAATAACAGTTATATCCGTCGGGCCCTTCCAAATTAAATTTCTTCGCATCAAAAGAAAAACAACGCCATACCACTCTTTGGTCCATGACATGTTGGTACGACAAAAAGTCAACCGAGCTTGTTTACGAGCGGGGTTAAGTGGTTTATTTTTTAAATTTAGACGCTTAAGGTGTTTAGTATTTGAATTAGCACGCCATACAGTTGTTTTACTCGCACTGAGACCAACTTTTGACCGAATTTTGTCCACAGAATCATGTGAATTCGATGCTTCACGCAAAATAAATCGCTTATCTGCATTAGAGAGTACATTGCTCACCCGACCTTTAATATTTTTCTATAATTTTCACAATTTTTAATAAAATTGTAAATCACGTTTCTGTTTTTCCAATTTTTTTCGATATTTTAGTTACTGAAAGGTCACAATCCCTGTAGGTTTCTATTTTAACTTGTTGTTCGCTTGTTAAGACTTTACCACTACCCAAATTTTTTTAAATCAACGAATCGTATTTAAAATACTCAAAACAACTATAGATTGTGATATTGTGACCACGTGCACCACGTATGTGAAGCTTAAACGCAACTGTGCTATTCTAGTGAAAAACCAACAAGACAAAAAAACTACTAGCAAAGTCATAAGAATATTGATATATAAACAAATTACAATGAAAAAACGGAAAGTGCTATTCAAGTGAAACGCAGTGTATCTACCTATATTTCGTGCGATTGATTTTTCATACAATTTTTACTCAGATTTTCTTTCTATCGAAAAAGTGTTGAACATACCCCTTCGTCGTCGGGTTAAAATATTAAAAATCAGAAAAACGTACCACTTTTTAGGTGGCTAATGACTCTTGCTGAATAACAACAACGAGCGCTGGTAATTTCGCTTTTTTTGTCTTCTTTTTTATCTAAAAAAACACTCTCGACATGGGAACCTGTATGTTAATTGCAGTTATTAGATTAGTCAAAACATCCAGGCGTGGTAACTACGTTTCCCTTTAAAAATTCGTCGCAAGTATACGTGAAGTCCAGTGGCGGAGGGCGGCAGTTTGCCTTCGGATCAGCGGTCTGTTTGGAAGCTAATTCCGGTCCTGCATACGGTCATATATATATGTCAAAACAATAAAAAAATTACAATATAAGGAACAATCTAATTCTTTTATTTTCAATAAATTAATGAACTATACCATACTAAATCACCATACAATTTTCACTTTGATGGACTCGTGCGGGACGCCCTGACGCCCTGACTCGCTTCCTATACGGCATGGTTACATTGGGTATGTTGTTTCGTGAGTCTAGCATCTATTTGTTTTGTCGCATTGTGTGGAGATTCGCGATTCTGGCATCTGTTCTGTGCACATTTTCAACGACCTTCGCATAAACCTGTTTAAATTTTTTTTTTACCCACACCAAGATCCCTTTATCCTAGCGCTACGAAAATGTAACTCCTAATTACTATTTGTCTAAATAAGAAACAAAATCCAATAACGTAGTTTGTCGTTAAAAGGGCTTTAGGGAAAGTTGCGAAAACGCAGCACTGGGTCAAAATTGTTCATATAAAGTGTTTAAATTGTGAACAAAACCAGAACAGTAAAAGTAATATTTTCTTTCTTTCAATCTCTCCATATTTGTCAACAATGATATCATAAATAATGATAAAAGGACATAGGTATTAAATGGGCTGGTCAAACCACACAAAATCACCTTTCTTTTTCGTCTACACGCAATAGGAGTTCATATCATAGAGTTCTATTGTCCTGCAACAGTTCAAAACGCAAAATAAAGTACTTAGTGACATATGCCCGATCCTTACATGTACCTTTAATAGGTATAACGTACCATAGTGATGAGAGGATTTAGATTCTCATTCGTTCCATCCGCATATGTACTATTTCCATTGTTGAGAAGATTAAACGCATGAATTATCCAGAGGATAAATACAATACAAATTATTATCTCCACTGGGAATGGAAGTCACGCCACTTTTGCGTTCCTTAGCACCTACAATGCCATACCGATACCGATATATCCACATGTCAGTATGTAATCATGGCGAATGCAGTCAACCACAAAAAGGATCTGTCGAGATAGTCCGATGTAAGCGTTCGATTGTACATACATTGCAACTAATGCACTTTGTATGTGTCGTGTTGCATCAGGGATGTACAATACGTGCAGTCAGTACAACCTTCATTCTTTGATTAGTCCGTCGCAAAAATGTTTAGCACTACGTGACAAAAGTATCCTTTTCATCAAACAAAAGACAATACACTCGTATGGAGACGGCCCGGCGTGTACATAAGTATATTTTCTGAGGACGCTATCATTTTTTGTATTAATTTGAGTGTTTTTGCTGCATTACATTGTGTCCTCAAGATATACGGACGGATAAGTAGGAAAAAAAGATAAGGACTAGCACCGAGTGTTTTTTGCATCTTCTTCTTCGTGCGGATTCACCGCGTTAAGAAATATATATAAAATCAGTTCGATTTTCTCGCAGTACAATGGATACGAATCAATGATGTTGATGATGACGAAGTCGCTATACAAGGGCAACGTGCAGACAGGATTCATATACCTACACATTGCATGATTTATGACATGAAGCGATGACACAAATAATAAAAGATTGAGGAAGAAGATTATCCTATACTTGTTCGGATACACGGGGTACACGCAGATTATTGTCGGAGTGAACAAGAAGAATGAAAGAGAGAAAAATAATGAAGTGAATGAAATAGGCATTGGTTGCGGTTACATGGATTCACAATAAGGACATTGTGTAGTGGCACTTGGGAATGAGGGTGGCGAAGGATTGATTTCAAATCTGTGAAATGCAAGGACATTGAAACAAGGTTGAAAGTGCCTGTATGGATGTTGTTTGAAATTTTAATGATTATATGGGAACATACACAGTTTAGATTTATTCTTCAATGCTTTATGTTGAAAGCACCATATGCTTTCAGTGAAACAAAGACTTTACAATTTCAATTTGATATCATTTATTACAAACACGACGCACGCAATGTGTTTATAAGTGGGTTCATAAAAAAGGCTTCAACTGAAAATTATGTAACATGAAAATCCCCCTAATCACAATCCTCAAAATACTTTTCCAGTACGAATCGTTTAAAAAACTGCAACATATGTTATCCAGACTTAATTCATACCAATCCTAACAACTACCTCGAGGACGTCTATACATAAAAAAGTAATCCCGCCAATTGCATGGTATAAAATCGTTCAAGGAGAAGATCCCTTCGTCTTTGTGTTTTGCGACCAAAAGAGAACCAACCTTTTATGCCTCTTTTGATCCTGCCTTACAATAATTCTCAATGCGGATATTGTACAATATCGGCATACGCGAATAAAAAAATCAGAGCTCGCTGAATTGCAAAACCTCTTCAAGTCGGATTGCATGCGGTTACATACGAATTAGTGAAATAAAATGAAAACATGTGCACCCTGGCGGTTGTATAGACGTTCAACCAACGTTTCGCTCAATATTTACATGTGCATAAATCAAAAAGAATATTTTTTTCGTCGGATACATTAAATTAGCTAGCATATTTCCGATAATATTTTCATTTAGCCCGGAGCCTGAACAATTCCCATATCGTTCCGACAGGATCGATCAATTCCTTTCGGATCACAAAAATTATATGTTTGCGTTATGAGAGCTTTTCGCATTCGCATATATAATGTGCATAGTCCCCGCATTTTTGATTCGTCTGCAAAATCGTAAAGAAGCGTCAGCCAGGACGACACACGGACCTTTGGGCAATTTTTCGGAAGAGTACAGGCATTTAGTAAAATTAAATGAAATTGTTGATCCGTTTTGTGCAGCGTATCATTTTGAAGAATTTTTTTGATCGATCATCATCATCGTTCACACATCCATATATACGCGCGGAGATGCAATCGATCTCAATCTCGAACCGTTCAAATCGATTGTGACCGGAATACTATATATGCAATGTGTAGGACTCTTTTAGTTTCATGGGACTCTTTTTCATTTTAAATGCGACTCAGACAAAACGCGAAAAGATAATAGGGGTCCTATATCGAAATTGCGGCATTCCCGACAAAAACGGATTATTATCAAATTAAATAAGAAATTCCAATCCAAGCCCATTTTAAACGATATCCAATTATCGATTTAATTTGATTATTGGCCTAGGGTTATGTATGCGCACCGCGGCCAAGTAGGATTCTAGCTAAACTTTATTTTTCGTTATACATTTGATCGGTTTGATTTGATTTAATGACAGTGTCAATGATGAAATGGGTTTGATCATAGTGCCTCAAACCATTGATTTTAATCAAATGACCCATCATTTACATAGTTTGAATTCACATGGTGTGTAATTTTAGACAACCTATACAGACACACGAAACATTTATACGAGTACTCAAATTGTGTTTTGTGTTTCTTTTATTGAAATAATTTTCAATTTTCACTGAAAAAAATCATTTTCAGGTCACCTACCAATTTTTCGTTGAAATGTCGAAATTCGGGTATTATCTTTCGTATGAAGCCCATTTTATGGCCATCGTCGTTTACCGTGGAAACTGTCCTTCTGAAAATATATCCCGCAACTATTGACAATACCTCTATAGGCCTCATGGGAAACTCCTCACCACAAAACCTGTAGCCTGTCGCTGTCAATTAATGCTAAGCCGTATATTTATATCCGCCAAAGAAAATGTCATCAGCCGCAAAAAGGATTGACCATCCCGCCAAAATAATCATATCTTGTCTCAATGATACGCATATTCAAAAGTGATTGAATTAGTTAATAGCTTCCATAAAACCAGCGCGGTGCGGCAGCGGTACGTGTCAGCAAATAATGTTCGCCGCGGTATACCACGCCGAATTCTCCAATTCGTGTGGTGTGTGTTGTGTGAGCCGCGTATACCGCTACCTCGCTGGTTTGGTGAAGAAAATTTCTTTCATAGCCTCACTGTGTAGTCAATATGTGATTTAAATTACATCCATATTTCCTAAGTTCTAAATTGGGCCTATCAAAACCAAACGATTAGAGAAGGTTTACTTACTATGAACTTATTCATCATGGTAATGAAAAAAGTCTATGCTCCTAGTTCATTAATATTATGACGATTTTTTTTCAGTGTACTTTTGGCTTTTTGATCTTCATCGTCGTTGTGTCGTTACATTACGTTACGCTCGTTAGTTACGTTAAAAAATGAATACCAGACCCACAGAAAAAAGACGAATACACGTCAAAAATTATTTCATCCTTTATCAAAGGTCCCGAAAACCTGTTCAGTCCTGACTAAACGACTTTACCAAACATTGGTTTTACAATGATAAAGTGGTTTCATGACCACAAATCGGAGATGGCTATAGGTATCAGGACCAGTCTCTGCTTCAGTCACTATACTAAGTGCGCCCTTTGTTTGTCTACCACAACAGGATCAAACCGAATGGAATTACAAGAATAAACATACACTGAAAGAAAAAGGTGCCCTGAAGCAATGAAATTGCTCATTAAAGTAATGAATATTTACACCGATATCCCACCGAAGACGGCTTTCATCAGTCTAATGAATCTGATTTTATCAAAACAACGAACAAAAATTTCATTAAAATTATGAACTAATTCATAAAATTAACAACTTGTTCATTGATATAATTACTGAGTTCATCAATTAAAAAAAACTGGCGCAGGCCGGCATCCAGCTTCATAAGTGTTGACGACATCTATTTTATGGTATCTAATGTATGGGTTCATAGCCGGAATGTACATGGCATAAGATTCTACTGGAAGCTCATTGTGTACATGATCGCTTTACATTAAGTTAAAAATTTGTTTTCGTTATACTAACGACCGGTGTTTCGTTAAATAGATGAACTCTGTATTATTTTAAAGGAAGAGAAGGTTTATTTATTATAAACTAATTCATCATGGTAATGAAAAATGTCCATACTCCTAGTTCATTAATATTATGATAATTTTTTTTTCAGTGTACATGTCAAATTTTGTGAAAATTCACTCATCAGAATTCCTTGAAAAATCTACTTTCCAAATGCCTTCATCGTGTAACACTGGTTTGAACATAATAGAATACACCGTTAGTCTAGTCAAAATCAGTTTGGTGCCCGAGCGCCATATTCTAGCTTCCGCCAAACCTGCAGTTCGGTAGCGGTACGTGTCCGAATATACGAAATAGTTTCCGCCGCGGTACACCACGGCGAATTTATTAATTCGTGTGGTATGTGTGTTGTGGGAACCGCTACCGCGCTGGTTTGCTGGAAGCTTTACACTGAGAAAAAAGGTTTAGAATGTTTAACTACTGTGAAGTAGTTGACTTTTATTTAGATGGTTCTACTAAAGAAATAGTAATTTCCACTAATCTGTGTAGCAGGAAACACTATTAAAATCGTTCAATTAACCAGACAAAATTAGATAAAAGAAATTGGGCCATAAATAGTCAATTCTTTCACTAAATTTGTTAAGTTAACCATTTGAATATACATTTTAACTACAACCAATCGTCCAGTTTTCATCGGAATAGCAAAATTTTTCGACAAACCAATTCAACTAAATATTTGTGAAAATTGACTACTTGTGTGAAAATCCAAACACTTTAAAGAGAAAATTCGACTACTTCAACTAGCTAAATTCTATTACCTAAACACACATGTAGAAAAATCAAGTAATCAAGTAGACCAAAAAACCATTTTGATAAATCTCAACCGGTTTTTTGCGTGTTCATTCTCGAACAAAATGCAATTTCCTGCTCCGCGTATTTCGCATTATTTGTAGTTGTGTGTATCTGTCCTACGAGTTAAGTTCAACAGTGATTAAAGTGCGTGCGATACAAGTGAAATAGTAAAATTATTCGTGTTCTTTGTTAAAAAATGGCTGATGTTTTTGTAGAGTTGCTGTCGAGGATTTGATTTCTTGTGGGGCCTAACACCAATCATCGAGGATATGTATATCGGGTATGTAAATGCAGTTATATGTGATAAATTTTCAAATATGCTGAGAATACCGACTTTACAGGAAAGTGTATAGATAAAGAGGCCCTCAAGGATTTGACGCAGGGTTTTCGTACACCTTTAGCGGATGTTCAACGCAAAAATATCATCGATTGTTGTTGAAGTTAGATTTAATTTTTTGTTATTTTAACATATTACAATTTATGCTTGTTATTATTATTATGTGATAAAGAAGATAAATAAAGATATTATATGTATGTCACAGAACCAGATGGAGTATTTGTAGTTGTTTCACATACTTTTCAGCAATAATCCAATCGTTTTCATCTTATTTACAAATGAAAGTAGTCAAATTTTCAAAAGTCATTAGGTCTTTTTCCTGATGGGATAAGATAAATTTTCCAGATTAATTCGATTTATTTAAAAATTCTTTGTTTGAATGAAAGACAAATAATGGATAATTTTACTTCAGAATTGAATGATTCATGAATTTTTTTTGTTGGTTCTTCTATTCCAAGTAGTAAAACTTACTATATGAATAGAGTTTTTAATGATTCAAAGATACTGATTTATAGACAATAATTAACTATTTTTACTAATAAATTAATTAAGTTTTTCAAATTTATTAGATATTTTAACTAAAGAAGATTAGATAAATTAGCTATATCTTCGTAGCTATTTTAACTAAAAAGAATCATAAGCTGAAAATCAACGACGAACTTTAGATAAATTCGACTATTTCTTTAGATAACCATTCTAATCTTTTTTCTCAGTGTAGGATCATCGCTATGTTATTTGTCCATCAAATATTATATTAATATGTATATGTACGTACACTGAGAAAAAAATTAGAATGGTTATCTAATGAAATAGTCGAATTCATCCAAAGTTCACGTTGATTTTCAGCTTATGATTCTATGTAGTTGAAACAGCTACGAAGATATGGATAATTTTTCTATTCGTCATTAGTTGAAACATCTACTATATTTGCAAATTCAATTAATTCATTTGTAAAGACAGCTATTCATTATCTATAAATTGTTAAATGTTGGATAGCTAAATTGTGTTGACGAAAAAAGAACGATTGTTTGTAGTTAAATTTTATATTTGAATAGTACAATCAACAACTTTTGTGGAAGAATTTACTAAACTTTTTCTTCTAATCTTGCGTGGTTAAATGAACGAATTTAATAGTATTTTCAACTGTGAAGATTAGAGAAATCAGCTATTTCTTTGGTAAAACTATCTAAATTTAGGTCAACTACTTCACTTTAGATAAAAAGTCTAATCCATTTTTTTCAGTGTACTCGTATATGAGACGAACCAAAATCAGAAACTATGACCCCTCGCCTCGCCTTGCAGAAGCTATTAAACTGAAAACTATGGAGCACATATACAAAAGATTCTTCTAAATAGTCCTGCCAAATCACAAAACTATGCGATTCTTTTCTAGGCATTTTTCGGGCGTATCCCCGACTTTTACAAAATGCTTCCATTAAAACATATAAAAAGACTTACGCGAGAAACTCTATGCCTTTTTTCACATTTTTCGCTGTATCTTTTTTTTTCACCTTCAGGACAGACTCTATCAGTGGGAAAACGAAGCGAATCCCAAGATGCTCTCTACGAGCGACAACCTTTACCGAATTTGAATACTCAGGACCAACCAGGTCTGAGCTACAGAGGTCCGAAAACCCGTACTTGTTCCGTCGTGTAAACATAGTCTTAGCTTCTGACTTTTGATTTGTTCAAATTTCTTCATTTTTCTTTGGCGATTTATATTTAGGATTGCCAAACGAATACAATTATGATATGCAGCGCCCGCTCTAGCGTTTTCGCCGCCCGGCAAGACGACAATTTGCCACCCCTTCGGTTCTATACTAGACAGATTTATACACTGAAAAAAATGGTTTAGACTTTTTATCTAAAGTGAAGTAGTTGACTTAAATTTAGATAGTTTTACCAAAGAAATAGCTGATTTCTGTAATCTTTGTAGCTGAAAATACTATTAAATTCGTTCATTTAACCACGCAAGATTAGAAGTAAAAGTTTAGTCAATTCTTCCACAAAAGTTGTTGATTGTACTATTCAAATATAAAATTTAACTACAAACAATCGTTCTTTTTTCTTCAACACAATTTAGCTATCCAACATTTAACAATTTATAGATAATGAATAGCTGCCTTTACAAATGAATTAATTGAATTTGCAAATATAGTAGATGTTTCAACTAATGACGAATAGAAAAATTATCCATATCTTCGTAACTGTTTCAACTACATAGAATCAAAAGCTGAAAATCAACGCGAACTTTAGATGAATTCGGCTATTTCTTTAGATAACCATTCTAATTTTTTTTCTCTGTGTAATAGATTAGATAGAATGGAGTTATTTTGGCAGTGGCATACTACCTTGGCTAGAATTTCGATAACTATTAGCGTATACTGGCCTTACACTTTGAAAATATTTCTTGATACAAATGTTCGCCAGTTTAAAAATTAGTTAATTTTACATTATAGCCAAAACCGACGTTGTGGGAAATCAAGCCATTACAAAGAGTTCAACATACCTTAGTGGCATATAATTTTTTAAGGATATTTAGGTGACATAACATTTTACAAAAGAATACGATATTTGCTGCCATTAAATAAATAACAGGCGCGACAATCCAGCATTGGACTAAGGCCGCAGGATGTGTTAGTGACATCCTATTTCCAAGATCTTATCTGCTTTTTGTTGAGGTAATGAGATCAGCATCACGCTCAGCAGTGATATTTATCCCCATAAATGGGTACTCGTTTAACATCTGAGTGAGATCATAGTCCGTCACAAGCTCGTGAGTTCGAAAAACACCATGGAACACGGTGAGATTCGAACTCATGAGCCTGTGCACCGAAGGTGCGCGCACTAACCGCTAGACCAGCCAGACTACCATTGATCGCTTCTAAAACTTCCTACTTTTTTCCCGGAGCTAACAGAGACTACATGTGAGGACCTATTTCCATTTATCTTCCAAGGCTACGGCCTGCCAAAGCAGTTTTTCGGTGGGGTGGCTTTGGGTAATTAGACAGCATTCTGATGATTTGAAGACTTGCTTCTTCCCTTCGCAGAAAATTGCAATAAAATGCAAAATGCATACCAATAAAATGGTAGTGACAAAAGGTTTACCTCTCCATGATTGTACTGCATTAAATCCAAATAACGTAGTTTTTAAGTCGGCACGTTTTTTTAAACTATTGCTTTAAACTGTATTATTTGCTATCATTACTAAAATACGAATTAAAAACAAAACAGTTTTGGGAAGCGCATTTCGCCATTTATACCTATTCATCTGGCGGGAAGAATAGTTATCTAGGCCACTGCTTGGTCGGTGTATTAGCGAGTAGTTTCGAAACGCTTTACATGTAATCATTTTTATACGAAAACCTTTTAAACTCTAAGTAAAAAATCGAAAATTAATACGATTTATTCCAGTAAGACACTTAACACGTTATAGAAAACTCCGCTCTGGAAAACTTTGTGCCAAAGAATGGTGCTCGTTTGGAGTAGTTTTCGGTAACTTCATTACACACTGCGCTATATATTTAACTTCAATTAGCTGAATCTTTTCATGGACGGATTTTGTGAATTTTTCTTAAATGCGCCAACTCGAGAATTCTTGAAGAATAAAGTAAGAGCTGATTAAATTCAGCAACCTAGCCAAATCTAGAAAAAAAATTTTCCAGAAACAAATTATGGAGAGCTGTTATTGCGGCTCTGTTCCCTCCTGTGCCTCCATCCTTCATCTTTTTGAAACGCTCACTTCATTATTTCGAAGATATTGAATTGAAGTATGACTGCTGCGCAAGGCGATAAAAGCTATAAAAAAGACACCATGGCCATTGAATTTCTCACAGAAGAGTTCTTTTAATGTGCTGACTGTTTAGAGCGATACACTTATTTCTCTGTCATTCAACAGAATAGACAACAGTTTTAGAACCTCATTAGTGGATAACTGAGCGAATTGTCCTACTTTTCTTTTTGGAAGAGAACCGGGTGCTAGCAAAATTTAGGCAACTTTTACTAAGCATTTTAGGATTCTAAATGCAACGCCTCGTATCAATCGTAGGTTCTTCAAAGAGACGCAAGGACTTTGCCTCTTTAAAACGCAATTTTCGAAGGGAAACAAGTGATACATATCATAAATTAAACAAGGTTTAACTCTTTTTCTTCCCTTAAAAAACATAATCCGCCGTCTTCAAAAAAATGGCCTCAGCGGTTGTAAAATGCTTTTGAGGGTGTCAATTTACTTCCTGCCTTGCATTATTTTTTTATATCGCCTCTTATCATTTCATCAGTCTATGGTTTACTTTCTATTAAATTGATATTCATATAAAAAATTTCCTTCCGGCTGTTTAGATATTTTTTTATTGACTGCTGGCCAAATAGCCGCCCCAAGAATTTGGCGCCCCGGGAGACAGCCCGGCTTGCCCCTCCCCTTAGAGCGGACGCTGATGATATCCTAGCACTGCCATTCATTGCCATGGACAGAGCAACGCATAAAAATCTTTCTTCTTCTTCCTTGCCTCGTTCTTTATACCGCTCCATGGTTTCGCGTTGCTCGACCTGCGGTGTGGGCACATCGCCCGTTTTGGCGGTAATATCTCAGCATATTTCTACAGGCAGCTCTATCTTGGATCGTGTCATCGCCAAGACCAATGCGTTGTTGTTTCTTTTTCATTTGACACATCCAGGTATTCTTCGGTCTGCCTCTGGCCTTGGGTTCATCAAGTGGAACTTCAATTGATATAGCTTTCTTTGCGGGGTTCTCAGGCGGACCCCGTTGAACATATACCAATCCATTTGTCGGCCTTCGAGCTTTTCGGTGATTGGTTGGTCTATGGACAAGCTGCCTCGGATGTAGTCCCTTTTGGTTACACCAACTGACATACGTAACATTTTCATGTCAGTCGCTGTCATTTCTTTCGGGTAACCTTCATACATGGTCCAGCATTCTGATCCATACATGAGTACGGGACGTACAACCGTTTTGTACAACTTGCCCTTTAGCTTCAGTGGCGTTTTCTTATCGCAGAAAACTCCTGAGTTTTCTCGCCACGTCATCCACCCAACCTTATGAAGGTACGCCAAAATCATTCTTTTATAATAATTTAGTCTAATATTTACGTACATTTATTGTGTCTTATCTTAAGATAAGTTTGTATGGGATACCTACCTAAAACAAAATACCGCCAGTTGATAATCCAGTTATTTACAAAAACCGCTTTACACTATCCCGACATTATACTAAATCCCGCCATTACAAAATCTTAACTTAACTTAACTATGACGGAATATTAAAAAACGAGATATTGAAAAGCGGTATTTTAAATTAGCGGGATATTGAAATGGCGGGAGAATTATCGTCAGGATTTTGATAAACGGGAATATGATATGGGCGGGATATCATAGCTGTTGTTTTAGCACGGAGAAATAAATTAACACGTCCGAACAGTTCAAAGCTATAGTCGACAAGACTTGTTTATTACAAAGAGATAAAGGTACTACAACATTAGAAAAATATAGTAGTAGAACAAAGTTAAAGGAAGTAGGTACAATATTATTACAATATATTTCATTGTGCTATGTTCGGGGAAGCACCCGAATCAATAAACCACTCTATCGAATTTGACTTTGACGCCAATAGCGCGGCATACAGAACATTGTCACTTTTGTTATTGTGCTTGTCTTTATTTTTCTTTAGATATAGTCCAATAATATCGTATTTTCGTCAGGAAAAAAATACAGAAGTTTATTTCTCAATTTTGTTATATGTATTTTGGGGCGCTGATTCCGAATATCAACTTTGCCCCCTAAAAAACGTGCCGCAACCTTTAAAAAAGGGGGGAAAGGGGGGCATTTTTTCGTTTTTTTTGCGATTATTTCCAAAACGGTAAAAGATACAGAAAAATGGTCTGAGAACGGAAAAAACTACTTAAAATTATCTTTGCAATGATATATAACACATTAGAGTTTAATTGGATATTTCGGCGTTAGAATAGCACATAAATTAGAATATTTTCATTTTAGACCTTTTTTAAAAGCTCCATAACTTTTCAAAGAATGTTAGTTCAGCCGTAAAGTTTTGTATAAGTATTCACAACAAGTTTAAGATAATTTTAACGTAAACATTGAGTCGCTCCGGTCAAGGACCCCCAGTATCCCCCCTTTTAAATTTTTCAAAACGGCATATCCATAACTCCCCCCAAAATTGGAGCAGAGTGCTAAATTTTGGTTTGTTGAAATTGGAGCTCATAGTGACCCCACCCACCAAAAATCAGCTCATTCGGATAAAAACTAAGGGTACCTCCCATACAAAGTGACCCATCAGGAATTTGTTCTACGTACGAGTAGGTACTACTCATTTTATAAACTGTAGAACAAAGTTGTCTTGGGTCACTTTGTATGGGAGGTACCGTTAGTTTTCATCCGAATGAGCTGATTTTTGGTGGGTGGGGTGACTATGACCTCCAATCGCAGCAAACCAAAATTTACCACTCTGCTCCAATTTTGGGGGGAGTTATGGACATGCCGTTTTGAAAAATTTAAATGGGGGGATAATGGGGGTCCTTGACCGGAGCGCCTCAATGTTTACCTTAAAATGATCCTGAACTTATTATGAGTACTTATACAAAATTTAACGGCTGAACTAACATTCTTTCAAAAGTTATGGAGCTTTTAAAAAAGGTCTAAAATGAAAATATTCTAATTTATGTTCTATTCTAACGCCGAAATATTCAATTAAACTCCAATGTGTTATATATCATTGCAAAGATAATTTTATGTAGTTTTTTTCGTCCTCAGACCATTTTTCTGTATCTCTTACCGTTTTTGAAATAATCGCAAAAAACCAAAAAAATGCCCCCTTTTCCCCCCTTTTTTAAAGGTTGCGGCACTTTTTTTAGGGTGCAAAGTTCATATTCGGAATCAGCGCCCCATAATACATAAAGAAACAGTGAGAAAAAAACTTCTGTATTTTTTTCACGGAATGGTACTAAATCGACACGATATTACTGAACTAATAGCAATTTGCTGCGAAGTGTCCCGGTTTTTTACAGAAATGGCACCGAAATTTTTTATTAGTGGACTTCGAAAACAATGCACCACCACTATTATTAGCCTTGTCAAACTTTTTATCTTGTAAAAGTATGTTTTTTACTGCGTCAACGGTCAATTTTTCCTTTTGATTTTCAATTGCCAGTACCAGGGGGATGCACTCTTCAGGTAAGCCAGCTAATAGAAGGGATGCCAAAAGGTCTTCGTCTAATTTAAAGCCAGCTCCTTTACACAAAAACGCCGTCATGACAAATTCGTTCACATAGTCCTTCATCGAATCATGGTCTGTCAATTTCATTTGCACTAAACTTTGTAATAGTTCCACTTTTCGCGTCAAGCCCGTCGATTCAAATGCATTCGCCAAGCATTTTCATGCGTCATACGCACTTTCGCAAGAAGCAATAAGACCAAAATTATATGGCTCAATTAGCAGCGTAATTTCGGCAAGAGCCTTTTCAGCTTCATTTTGTTTTTCAGCTTTTGCATCTGGGGCTAAAGGGGCTTTCACGTAATTCCACAAATTTCTAATAATCAGGTATGATTTTGCTTGTCGACTCCACACGATATAATTCTCGCGCCCACGCAATTTTTCGACCGCGTTGCTTCCGATTTGACTATTATTCGACATCGCTCGCACGCACTGAATAACGCAAAAATTAAATCGAAACTAATCGCGCGTATTATCGGCTAATCGGATTCCAAAAAAATATATTTCTATTTTTTTGTGTTTTAAATTTCTGTAGCTATTGTGATCAAGGGGCCCATAACCTGTTGTTTTAGCACGGAGAAATAAATTAACACGTCCGAACAGTTCAAAGCTATAGTCGACAAGACTTGTTTATTGCAAAGAGATAAAGGTAGTACAACATTAGAAAAATATAGTAGTAGAACAAAGTTAAAGGAAGTACAATATTATTACAATATATTTCATTGTGCTATGTTCTCAATTCAACAATAGCCAACCCACGTTTGTATACCCTTTCGGTAAAAAAAATTGTTAATTCTCGATTAAAATTAGGGTGTCTGTGTACCCAACCCCGGAAACGTTTGACGTCATAATATTGAAGAAGCAATCATGCGAGTGTTAAATTATTCATAGTCGTAGTGTTTTGGCGATTATCGGGAAAACTATGTTCAAAATTTCTACAGGACATTTTGCTAGTACTCCAAATTCAAATTTTCGCTCGAAAACATACAAACAACAATAGAATCGTGTAAAATTTAATGTTTCTTCAACTAAAAACACAAACAACAGTTTTCCATTTCCTTGTGCAAATTAGATTCAGCGAATTTCTATAACAACATTCAATTAAACTATTATTCGATTTGACACCCTTTGCATGTTTATTTATACGATTTCAACACTTTCAATACCATTTTTTTAATTTTACTGTACACATAAATATGTAGTAGTCGTATGTCCCTACGTTCCGATATACATATGTTTGTTGGGTTGGACCAACCAACCATTGACTAACCCTGAGTATATAATTTTGCGGTCGAATGATTGGTTAAAGAGTTATGCGCTTAGAAACTGCCCACTTTAAAATTAAATCTAACATACAAAAATTTTAAAAATCTTTGTTTTATTTTATGGAAAATTGTGCCAGTTTGAACTGAAGAGATATTATGACTAACACAAGCATTATATGAATGCTCTATGCATTGCGAAGAAAACTTGTACTGTTCAATTACCTACCGGCAAATCATGTTGATTTATTGGCTTAAACTGCATAATTCATTGATCGGAACTATTCAGCCCCTGCGAACTGCGTCACCTCGATTACATGTTTAAAGTTAGCCCAACCAATTGTTCGAAACAAAAGTAAACTAGCCCCAAAACAACGATACATTTTTCTTATCGTACAGCAAATAATTCATATTTCGATCAACATCAATACTGACTGAATACTATGGATGAAAATCCAATGGAACAGATTATTAAGAGCGTGCAATTACCAATAATTCATGCCTGCAATACAATGCCACACAGACAACACATTGAAAATACGACATCAAACATAATTTCATATAGGACGAATAATTGTGTTGCAGAGTTTGGATAGTCCTAGACAAATCCACATCTACATCGAGGATATACCAGCCGCATATTGGTTCGATTTTCGATATGCTGATACATATGAGTACGTCCATTACTCAATGTGCCATAATTAGCTCATGAAATGCATATTGCATATGGTCCGTATTTGCATTGTCCTCGCCGCCCTATTCGGACACACAACAACACGCCCGAACAGTGAACAATGCATTGAAAAGCGAGTGCATTGTTTATAACCATCGCGCGAATTCGACATACAAGAAGGACGTTGAGGATGCGAGGTGTGCTGTATAGTGGTTTTGTATTCGTTCAATATAAAATGTACACGGTCCAATCCAACCTTGATCGGTGAGCAGTTGGACAATTTAAATTTCATCAGATCTGAATTATGAGCTCATAAGTGTACATTGCGTGGTCCTTATGGGTTACGGTATCGAATGTATTAATGCTTGTATATGGTGCGGGAAGCCTATGCGAACCATGGAAATGTGCATTGTACAAAATCGCAGCACACTGGCCCAAGGGCCAATAACAATTTCGTATTTGGTGCAATTTGGTGATATTGCAATGGAACTGGAATGTAACTGGTCAAACAATCTCATCGATTTCATCAATTTGTGTTCTCTGCATGGCCGACAAACCAAAGCTGGCTGTCATTCATCCGCGCACGTACTCGTATCATACCGATACGATACCACAGAATGATATGCATCTACCAGAAAATGCCATCAAACGATACACCACCAACCATAGTGTGATGCTAGGTTAGGCATATTCCATCAACACTATATAGACGAGTTCTGCAATGCAAAATGCATTCTATATTCTTACAAGTCCATTTTGTGTTTTCAGAATCATTGATAATGTTACAAACAAAGTGGCGCGCAATAAAATAGCAATTTAGAGCGTTAGCATAATGATCATATTCGTAGGGCTTTCCTTTATAGCCTCTCAGTACACTATTAACCGTGGAATAATTGCCACGTCAAACAGAGCTGCCACAATAAATTTTATTAAGTTTACTTTTTTACGAAAATTTTAGATCCAATAGCAAATAGTTAGGGCTACCACGAAATGTTCTGTGAACACGTCAACCCTTAAATGCATAGCGCACCCCATATGGTACATGGCTAGATTACACTAAAAGTCTAGCGTTGATTTCTAGTTTAATTTTTTTTTTTACTTTTCTACACAGTAGACAAAACCAGCTTTCACTAAAAATAACTTTTGGCTCCGAAGCTTTCTGTTAAATTGTCTGTGGGTTGTCAAATTAGACGAATTGAATTTTTTGTGAAATTTTAAAAATTATTGTTTACAGCTTAAAAATTTGGCGAAATTTGCCGTTTCCTGGTAGTCGCAAAATACTTGTGCATATATTGGAATGTGTTTTTCAGAGTTCTTCGGGGTTTTGAACGGAAACAATTACCAAAGGTATTATTTAACTCATTGCCGGGCACAACGCCAAAATTTGACACGATTTGTATGTCAAATGCTCAAAATTGGACGTCTATAGACGTTCTATCCGGGAAAGGGTTAAGGAAAGACTACTCAAATCGTTATTTCATTCGGAGCTCTTTCCAAAATGTAATATTGACCTAAACCAGTGTTTACCTCTTGGTTTCAGTACAAAATTGCGAAGTGCATATATATATATAATGGCAATCACAGAATCGTCATAGATCAAAATGAGTCTGAAACGTTTATAGTTGCAATAAAATAAAAAAAAATAGTTGAATTTGATATCAAATTTGAGTGCACTTTTCAGATACCTTCGTCAACATTCGGAAGTTTAAGCCGTCTTTGACTTGGTTTCGTTTAGGCTAAAAACGTTTATGCCGATAAATGATTTATTTTTTTCCATTTTTGCACTCGTTTCAGTGAAGCAAGTATAAAACGTCTAAGGAAAGCCACTGTGTTCAGTAATATTGTGTCATTGCTTTAACTAAGCCCAAAGTCAGCAATCCAGATGGATTTTGACATAGTCTGGTTCCGTCTCAGCAGAGGCATATTTTGGAGAGGTGATCTCAATTATCTCACTCAGTAGTGACCTAAAGGACGTATTCCATAGTAATGCAGTATTTCATCGACCGAAAACCTTCATTTGAGTTTTACATTCCATTCTTGGATCAACATGTCCTCAGACTTCGTCAATGGTTTAATCCATACTCAATTCGCTTTTTCATGGAAATTTCTTTGGGAAACGACTAACCCTTTTATAATTTGTTTAATCTTTAAAAATTTATCTTGATAAAAAGGGTACATCGGTAACTAGTACAAATTTTTACCAATCCCTGGCCGCTGGATTTCCGCTAACTGCGGAAGGTTACCTGGCTGTATTTTCGGTCTTGATCCTGATTTTTATGTAATCTGGCAATAAAATGAAGTCGACGTATGACATGAACTTTTTAACCCTAGAGAGATAATCTACGTCGAATCGACGTACAGAAATTTTTCTTTTTATTATATCTCATAAGTGAAGCTTTATAATTTGTTGGTTCCAGGATTTAACTCAATTCATGTCTGTAGGCGTAATTACGTGGCAAAATTATTGGCTTGGGTGCCACACAGCCTAAGATATTGAAGGTCATAAGTCAAATATACGTCGAATCGACGTATGATTATCTTTAATGTCAGTAAAAACTGTAGAACAAATTTGTACTGAAAAATATTTGAATTGCCCCGAATTGACATTTTTATAAATCTTCATAATGTGGAGGTGTATTTACTTGGATATAACCACTAAAAGCCTGTTTCGATAAAGATATCCTTTATTTTAATCTATTGAAAGGACAGCCCACTTTCTCCATGAACCACTTTTTTAAAATTAATATTATATACACAAACAAATGATAATTTTGCAAAACCATGAGTTTAACAGATTAACATTAAATACAAATGATTATATATCTACCTTTTAACAACATGTTACTCTTATCGAAGAAGTTATAAGGATGTTAACTAGCAACACGTCGAATCGACGTATGATTATCTTTTCAAGGGTAAAAAATATGATTATCTCTCTAGGGTTAAGAAAACTATTCTTAGGGCGGAAATTTGTCATCTTCCCGGGGCGGCATAAGTGTTATAGCGAACTCTGGTTTGCACCTATTTTGCAACGTACCATATACACTACACTATACACTAGGCCTGCCACTAACATCGGTACACCAGTTTAAAACGGGTTTTCAGTCAATAATAATACCAGCAATTTGAAGTACCGATATCCCGGCTTTTTTTCAATCATGGGCTGGTCCGGCTTTTTTTCAACGCCAGTTTCTTGCACCTGTTTAGCACCGTTTTTTTTTTAGGTTTTTTCAGCACCTATTCAGTACCGGTCTTTTTCAGGGTTTTTTTAGCATCTGTTCAGTATCGTGTTTTTTCTTCAGGTTTTTTATCACATATTCAACACCGAATGAATTGAGTGTTAGGTTATTTTGTACCGCATTTTAGTAAGTTTTTTCAGTTTTTTTTATTTAAGCCACGATTCGTTTTTCATCTGCTTGAAGACTTCATTCATTCAGAAAGGTACCCCGATTCTCAGGAAAATAAAAGCCAAATCAGCGACGCAAAAACATTAAAATAAAACTGATTGCAAATTTGATGTCAAAACATGTTTTGGGGTTGCTCGCCCTGTTCTCTTCGGGAAATACTCGTTGAATCGGCGTGGCAGAAATGCTGATTCCAAATTTGAGGTCAAAAACAAGAAATAAATTTGGGATTCCCCACCTCAGAATGGTACCCCTGGTTTCCTGGGGAAATATTCGTCCAATCGGCGTGGCAGGTACTGAGCAGGTGCTAAAGAAACCTGAGGAAAAAAACGGTACTGAACAGTTGTTGGAAAAAAACCCTGCAGGTGCCGGTGCACCGGGTGTGGTACCGCGTTTTGAAGGAAGCCGGTACCTGGTACTGAAATCTAAGTACCGAACAGGTCTATACGGTACACCATGCATTGGAGCCAATTTAGAAAAGTCGATATACATATGTACATAGATTACGATGGTTTTTAGTTGATGCAATTATTAGGAGGTATGAATAAAACCGTGCTTTGCTATTTACTTAACTAAACAGCTGAATTTGAGCTAAGATGCGAAGCTTTTTTATTAGCATATATCTCTCTTGATTACCGTAACTCCTAGTGGAGCATGGTGCGTTGATGACTACCGTGTGTAGTCAAAAAAGGGCGGAAAGGGGGCATCTTTTCGGTTTTTTGCGATTATTTAAAAAACGGCAAGAGATACAGAAAAATTGTCTGAGGACGAAAAAAACTACATAAAATTACCGTGAAATTTTGTATAAGTATTCGCAATAAGTTCAAGGTAAGGTTTAAGGTAAACATTGAGTCGCTCCGATCAAGGACCCCCATTATCCGCCCATTTGAATTTGTCAAAACGGCATGTCCATAACTCCCCCCAAAATTTAAGCACAGTGCTAAATTTTGGTTTGTTGCGATTGGAGGTCATAGCCACCCCACTCACCAAAAATCAGCTCATTCGGATAAAAACTAAGGGTATCTTCCACAAAAAGTGACCCATCAGGAGTTTATTCTACGTACTACTCATTTTATAAACTGTAGAACAAAGTTGTCTTGGAATTACTTTTATTTATTTATTTATTTATTTAATTCATTTTAATCAAACAGGCTTTTAAACCCAATTATAATATTGTATAATGCTAATTGTAGTGAAGCTTTCATAAATTATGTAATTTTGTTGTTTATTTTATAATACACTAAGATTATTGTAATGGCTAAGAAAAGTTTTGAAGAAATATATTTTTTGCATGTCGTTTAAAAACGGGTACCGAAGTTGTAAAAATATTAGGGTCAAGGAGATTTCCCAAAGTAGACAATCTTGTCACTGGTGTATTTTGACCGTATGAGGTTCGGTGAAAAGGTATTACAAACATGCCTCTTGGTCTTAGGAAATAGCTTATATCTTGACATACGAATTCTGATTTAAGTTCAGGACAATTTACTTTATTCGTGAACAAACCATGCAAAAAGCATACATCCATATACTTCCTAAACGATTCCAATGAACTAATTTTACATATACGAGCTATTTCTTCATAATTATGAGTCCAGGTCGGATTTTGTAAGCCTAGTTTATATGAATTACGAATTTATTATGAATAAAAACATACTACGCAGCATTTATTTCGAAATTTCGTGGTATGGTCGATGGTATGCTCACATGGTTGGTCAGGATGTTTGAGCTACAGGTCCTGTATGTCCTGGAATGGCCTGTACTTCAAACATCTTCAATATCATTATGATTTGTAGAAAATAACCATTGTTGCGATTAAATGGCTGAATTATAGGCGATAGATTTTAACTTGCCACGATCAAATGGTTTAAGAGATTAGATATCAAGGCACAGCTGCTTGAGTTGTTGCGAAAGTCCGAACATCTTACCACGATGTTAAGTACGGAAGCTGTTGTTTTTAGTGGCGTGTCCTTAGAAACACACAAAGGTTATAAATAAATTTTACAGTATACATACTTCCACCTAAAAAGACTGAGATTATAAGAACCAGGCCCATAAACACGATGCCGCGGCGTGCTAAAGCAAGCAAAAAATGAAAAAACAATCCTCAATCTACGATGACAGCTGCATTTCTCTGGATCCTGAAATCGGTGAATGATTTGCATAAAAATTTATTAGCTACATATCATCGCAAAGTCAATCCAATCAACCTAATTTTGAAGCTCCAATACGTCAAATGAAATCTGGTTAAAAGATGTACCTTTTACAGTGGAACATGTCTATGATAAACTATCATATAAAGGTATTTTTTTTATAGACACTTTTTCGCTCAAACCAATATAGTGCAGTCATATTAGCATTTCAAATAGAAAAAAATAGAGTAAGGTTAATTCTTGTGGTTTTTGAATCAGTGGGCTCCCAGGAATCTTAAACTCATTTTGCTAAAAAAAAAATTGATCGGAAAGGTCCCAAAAAGGACAAAAAAGGATACTCTTTAATCCTTGACCGGAGGTCCGCATGTGGGGTATCAAATCAAAGGGGACGTCAAGTACATTACATGTCCGGTATTTGTTCCATGTTTCAAGGACCCTCAACGGAATAAATCGAGATTAAATGGAGAATTATTGTGTTTCCCGTGTTTCTTTCCGAAGCCCTAATTACGAGAGAAATTCACTACGTTTCTCACTTTCCGAATCTATAATAGCTAAAGATTCTACCATTAAATTTGCTAAGAAAAAAATGACCGGAAAGCTCTCAAAAAGGACACTAATTACAAACCTTGATCGAACGTGGGCATGCGGGGTGTCATATCAAAGAGGACGTCGAGTACATTCCATATCTGGCGTTTATTACTTGCTTCAAGGACCCTCACAGGAGAAAATTGGGATCCAATGGAAAATTTTCATGTTTCTCGTATTATGTATCTTTCCAAAGCCGTAATTTTTCGTTTTAGCCGGAATTTTTACATTTAATGTCCTTGAAACAGGAAACAAACACCGGATATGCAATGCACTCGACGTCCTCTTTGACATGACACCCCGCATGCTCACTTTCAAACAATGTTTGTAATTAGTGTCCTTTAATGTCCTTTTCAGAGCTTTCCGATAATTTTTTTCTTAGCAAATTTAATGGTAGAATCTTAACCTATCATAGATTCGGAAAAGTGAGAAACGTAGTGACAACTTGGATTATTCTCGTAGTTATGGCTTTGGAAAGATACACGGAAAACACAATAATTTTCGATTTAATCTCGATTTATTCCGTTGAGGGTCCTTGAAACAGGAAACAAACACCGGATATGTAATGTACTCGACGTCCCCTTTGATTTGATACCCCACATGCTGACCTCCGGCCAAGGATTAAAGAGTATCCTTTTTTGTCCTTTTTGGGACCTTTCCGATCAACATTTCTTTTAGCAAAATCAATTTTAGATTCCTGGGAGCTCGCTGATTCAAAAACCACAAAAAATAGCCTTACTCTATTTTTTTCTATTTGGAGGCCTGAAATGGGATATTTTGACTGC
This sequence comes from Microchrysa polita, assembly GCA_949715475.1. Classification (NCBI taxonomy): domain Eukaryota; kingdom Metazoa; phylum Arthropoda; class Insecta; order Diptera; family Stratiomyidae; genus Microchrysa; species Microchrysa polita. The sequence continues at coordinate 18,601,201 of OX454415.1, forward strand.
ACTAATATCTTATTACTAATTACAAAGAAATTACATGGGCTCTTAAGAGCTTGTTACAGTGAAGCGTCAAGGAATAGAAAACTAACCACACGAGAGCACCTACTCCAGTTCTCTTATACCCTTCTGTCGGCATCTATTATACAATATGCATATTCTATACCAAAGAGGTCTGGCTGGACCTACTGAGATAAACATTTTATTTTTTGCTTTTTTCGCTCCTCCCGTACCTTTTTTCAGGCATAAGTAAATACGCCTCTGACAAAAAAAGCTGGACAACACAATTCAGAATTCAATATTCGAACATAGCATATAAAGAAACAATACGAAGAACAACATTTTTGCAATTATCCATTAATTGCGCACGAAACGGAAAAGGTGGAGGGATTCACCGATGTTTTGCAGTTTGCAGTTACTACATGCTAAGCTTACTTCTCTTCACCATAACTCTCTTTCCATATCACAAAAATTGCAATTATACACATTCTACCAACTTTGCACGTTGAATCGGACTTTTATAATACTAGTCCCGCATATTCATACCGTGGCAATCCTCCTCTATGCCATGTACATTTATGTACAATCTTTTTGCAAATGGACTGAGCCGAGAGTGACTTGACCAGAAAGATAAATTCGTACAAATCACAAATTTTCACAAAATTGATATTTGTGAATTGAGTAAAGTTGCAAGTTCGCGAACTGAACATATCATTATCAACAGGATTTGTAATGACAACATAATCGTCGAATTGATTCCTTGTGTTATTTATGTTGCTTCCAAGTTATGTGACTATACAATGTGCAGAGCCAGAGCAAACCTGTGTTGTGCGCGGTGCAATCAACCTCGTTTTCTGCGATTTCAAGTCCATTAAAATTATTTGCCTTTTGTATGATGGCAGCGGTGGTAAATCGCGGTGTTGTATTGTTGGAAGAAAGCACGTTATGGATATTTCTGATGATACATTTGCAAAACGTTTGTGTGGTGTTTACTAGAACGTGCATAAGCGTTTCTAGGGAATAGCTTTGATATGGAAGAATAATATCTTTGTTGAGGGCTAATTGAGATTGAATGGTGGAAATTTTAAGATTTATTGCAATTTGGTGTCTAAAGCCCGCAATATATTCATTATCACATTATAAATAAGGAACCGATGAATTTTGTTATATCATGAGTAGGTATAGGTAAGTGTTGGTCTAGCCTGAAAATTAAACTGATATGTGTTTATGAATTCGTAAAATAAGTAATCAATTCAAAGAAGTGCATATAAACACCGACATTTTAGGTATGCAATACGCTTATAGCCCTATTAAATATTTAGCCAGGCCTATTCGTCGAGCTTTCAATGATTGACGTTTAGAATTTTCAAATTTAAATGATAGACGCTTCGAATTATGCCAAATCTGACAGTTGTTTCTGTCAGATCTGACAGTTGAGTTTGTTAAATCTTATCTTAGTTTTATCGTCAGGAATGTCAAAAATGACAAAAACTAACATAACGATTTAAATTTTTTCGGTCTAAAATATCCAAAATAGTTACCCAGATGTCGGAGCCAACTTTTCAGTGGCGTAGATAAGGGGGGATCAATCCCCCCCCCTTCGGCCACACATTTTTTATTATTATTTTAGGTACGTACAGCACAGCAAAAGTAAACATTTTGCTGGAATTATTCAGCGTGTGTAGTGTTTCATAAAAGTGAAACAATTTTCAGAACTGCAATAGAAAATTTAGCACTTCCTCAAATTTCAGTTGTATAATAGGAGCGTATCGATAGAATAGAAATATAAATACTACAGCACAGGGCTTTACGTTCATCTACTTTTTCACATTGGATCTGTAGTTTCCCACAGGCAAGCCCTACTGAAGTAATCTAGAAGTGCTGCTGGAAAATTAAATGTAAGCACTGATTGAAAATTTGTTGCCGGAAAATCTGAATGTTCGTTTCGAAAATTTAAAAATAATGTGGAATACGGAGTGCTCTTCCACAGAGGCACAATTTTCAATGGAGAAATATACAGTACCTACGTAAGGTTTTAAAGATTTCTTCAGAAGAATGGAAAGCTAATTCGAATGCTTCCAATTTTTGAGCATCCTTATATTGTTTGAGTTTATCAACATTAATTTTTCTTTTTCGTTTTTAAAGTTAAAGTTTGAAGAAAGGTTTTATCGTATATAGCAGGACAAAACAAGTCCAGTCGTGCGCAATTTTATTGAATTTTTCAGCCATTGGTTCGTTCACGAACCATTAATATTTTATTTTATTTAACTGCAAGAAATAATTTTGTTTGAAGGATCAATTGAAATAATGCTTTCTAGGAGCATTGAAATTGCTCATATATATTTTTTAATATTTTAAAGTTTGGTATTATGGGTAAAAAATAACGGTACATTTTAGTCCTCGTGACCCTTGTCGGGATTTTCTCCAATTTCACCTTGGTCCGACAATTTTTTTTAAACAATATTTTTAATAAATGAAGTTAACTAATTGTGATTTAGAATATTACTTTCAAAGTTATCATTTTTGCTTGTAAGGATAATAAATTTAAACTTAATGGTTTGTTGACGAACCCTACACTCCCGATTTGAATTTATATGGAATTTTGTTGCATTTTTGGTGAAATTTGGAATTTTTCTATAGTTTAATCTTGTATACCTACTGCTCTATAAACCTAATGGAATGTATATTTCGAATACTAGATTATTAGTGGTTAAAGTTTTTAAGTTTTCAATGGTTTTATTATCACCAGGGTGACAATAGTGCATTTCGATAATTCGAACAACTCGATACTCCAAATTGGGTTCGGTGTCAATTATTTAGGAATATGGGGGGGTCTAATTTAGTTGCTATACTGATAGCCTTATTACTCGTAGTTAGAGCTCATCTGGAAAAACGTGCGAACCGTCTAGTCTCTTGGGACTAGATGCCAAGATATTAGTCGATATGCTAGAGGTTACTGTATTCTATCCACTGGGTTGCGTTTTTGATACAATTTACTTTCCGCTAAATATATTTTCCAAGAAAAGCGAACCGTATGGGCTGAATTCTGCAGAGCCGTGCGAAGATAATTTACGCCCGGGTCAAGAAACAAAAGTGGCGCCATCTCCAATGTATGGGACAGTTGTAAGCTCGCCTGTCATATAATTTTAGTTTAATTTACTCGCTACGAGTTAATTGTAAAATAATATTCGCTCCGCATAATCTAATTATTTAATTTTTGCAATCAAAGTGGCTCATGACTTTTGTAACACAAGCGCAAAAAGAGCGAGCTGCGAAGTTGAAAATTGTGAATGAAATAAGAAAGGGTTATGCCTTCATTAATATCCTGCTGCTTCCGATGCACAAACATGGCTTTTTTATTAATTTAAATAAACAATTGGTTGGAGGGATCTTTTGTTTTTCTTATTATCAAACATTTTGGGCAACTTTTAGCTACCTAATTTTATTATAGTACAAACATGCAAAGGACAATTTGGATACAAAAGTTCATTGACAGAAGGGGAAGGGTTCTTCTAAATTAAGTGAATTCTACCTGTGCTTAAAAAATAAATTCAGATCACAAATCCCCCTCCCTCTCTGAAAAGCCAGAGAGCGATTGAATATAGAAGCAATTGAAACATGTCAAAATTTAGGTACTCACTACTAGGAAGCAAGAGCAACGATCAGGAGGTAAATGCGGCGGTTTTCATATCAAAAACATGACGTTCGCTTCAGTCATTCGTAAAATTAGCGATTAGATCATCTTACGTGTAGTTTCCACAACATCAACGCTAAGCAACCAATTTATATAAATTTAAATCATATTTTCTTGGCAATTGAAAGTCAATTTCAATCAAATTTGTATGAAAGTTAAGCTTTCCTCTCCTATTATCGAGCCAAGAAAACAAAGTTAAGCTTATTGCTTAGCAAACGAGTTCAACCCAATCTAAAGCGAGCAAACCTGTTTTACAAATTTATTGGTTTGCATGCCAGCTAAACTAACACCAACTTTTTAGTGCCAGATATAGCGTGCAAACTCATATGGTGTGACTGAGGCTTAAGTGTATTGATAGCTTACTAAAACTTTATTCTCTCTTGAAATAGCATTACCTCTTTTGTCTGTGAATAGGTTATATAAAGCTTAAGCTACGTATTAGTATTTTTCATTCAATCAAAAGGAAAATTAGATCACATTATGGAAAAAAAATTAATTCTATTCGGCTCGCGGTATTAGCGCCCCCTCACAAGTGGCGCCCGGGCGGCTGCCCCTTTCGCCCCTCCCTTCGCACGGCACTGGAATTCTGCGTCTAGTAGTGGCACAAACCGAGAATTAAAAACTGGCAGAATCCAATCTCTAAAGTTTCACCACGATTCTTCTCAATTTGGCAAGTACCATTCTGGATGTCGGGTGAAATATGCGTCACTTATGTGATTGTCGATGACCCTATCCGACCAAATATTTTCATTTTTCAATCACAGAATTTTCTATATAAATTGTCAGTCATACAGTCAAGAAATGTGTATGCAAATGACAGAGACTGTGACTGTAACGTGTAAATCGACTTTAAGAATGCTCCTTTTTACAAATAAACACGATCATACCGATTACGGTGTTAATTTCACTTAAATACAACAATACAGCACGACACCAGGCAAAGAGAAATGACTGAAAATATTTTATATCGTTTTCCGCCATTGGTTCGTCTGCGAACCATTTTTTTCCTGGTTATCCGCAAAACCCAAAAAACATTTTTTTTCTCTAAATCTAAGCTCAAACAGCAAGAATATACAAAAAATAATAAATAAATAAAAATAATCTGCGTCGAGGTGCAGCAGGAAATGGGTACGAAGAACTTCCAAAGCTATAACCAGGATTATTTTTTGTAGCTAAATATTCTATAAAGAAATTGTAGAAATTTCCAAAATTGAAAGACTTATAGTCTTATGCAGACAGGCGAAAACAAATTAACAAACAAACAAACGGAGTTCCTCGGTACCCTAAGGTTCCGTGAAGATTTTTCAGGGGGTTCGTGAATACCTACATAATATCCAAAAATAGGAAAAAAGTAGAAAGAGCTTTTGACCAAAAAAAGCAAACAATCCATACGAAAAAATGTTTGTAAGTTTTAAAATTCCGAAGCTTAGTGCTTTGTACTGGAAATCAACTTAACTGTAAAATATTTGACCAGCATCAGAGACTCGACCGATTTTCTTTTACAACTATGTATATGAAAGTAAAAGGGAAGTAGTGAGTACCAGAAAATAAAGCATGTCCACAGTGTTTGTGACGGCGAGGTTTTTTCGATTTAAATGAAGGAGAAAATAAATTAGAGGATTAAATTTGTGTTAATCAAAACTTTCTACGATTTAACAAATGTTTAACAGTCCAAATTTTTAGTTGTACTTACATTTTTGGTATCCTTTTTAAACAATATTGGCTGATAGCTAGGGCCTCGGAATTTGTAGCATATACATATATGTATATAGCTGCTGCCGTTTGAAAATTTAAGATATATCTACTCACGAATTTCTGAGTTATCGGAAAATTTCGATTTAAAAACACAAAACCTGTAATTTATCCACATGCACTGGGCATTCCCAACGAGCTCTCGTCTTCACAATTTCAATTTTCTAGACACATAACTATAACTATAATCTAATCCCTGGTTTTAGGTGTTCCATGACTCTGATACTCCAAACATAGTAGCGGCTATTTGTACGAAAATTGGATTCACTCAACGTAGTGAAAAATTCAAAATTTATCGGTGCAATATTTTCAGGACTCAGTTTTTTTCTTATGGCAAAATTGCTATCTATTTTGCACCGAAATTTCTAAAAAAAACCTACTATAATTTGAAGTGTAATAAATACAGAAATTCAACATTTGATAACCATAAAATATAAGTAATCTTGCAAAATGATCCCCCCCCCCCACTCTCCCAAAAGCTATGTACGCCCCTGCAACTTTTGAATTCATTTTCTTAGTTAAGTAAATAAATCTCAATCATATTGAAACCGGCAATGCATAGTATTCTTATTAAAAATCAAACGTCATGTGGAAAATATGTTTCACAAATTTCATAAATTCTTAACGACTGTCTACTGTTTTACATCTGCAGAATCCAAAGTTTCCATATTTTCCCATATCACCCATACTTTCAACGTCCTTCGAACCAAAGACGAAAGGGAATCTAAAGAATTTCTGACGACATTTCGAATATCTCTTTGACTCCTTGTCGTCGACGTCCTTGGCCATTTTACTTCCACACATTGTTTGCTCCATACCTCGTATGCGCCCTCTTTTACGAAATATATGTGAAAGTGTTTGATCTTTCAACTCGATTCACTATTTTTGCAGTTTTCTCTTTCGTTTAGTATCTAGTGGCGCTCGTTTCAAAACCAAACAATTTCTTGGTTTACCTCTAAGAAAGAATAATATTCGTTCGTTGCATTGCATGGGAATGAGGACGAGGAGTCATATATTCTAAAATAAGAAGTGTATATACAGCATGTAAGTTGTACCATATACGATTTGTTGGATATCCTCACCCAACAAATGGTATAAAAAGGATATGTGGGAGATTTTAAGGAAAAGGGGATTCTGATTTTGAATTTCTCTAAAATAACAGTCCTTATATTCAGGTGTGTATGTTTCTGTAGGTCGCCATCCTCAAACAATATGTTTGAAAATATGCAGATAGTCCCTGAGAAGGACGATCCGTTCGGTCCATATAAGCATTCAACTTTCCTTTGTTGCTGACCGAGAAATTTGAATTATAAGATGTCGTGGTTGGAAGTTGAGCAAAAAAAAAAAAAAGTTGGAATGGAATTTTCGTATTATTCCTTTGAGAAGATTTATTTGGAATATGAAATATGTTTTGATGAGAAAAGAAGTTTTTTTCCATTTTTATATTGATGCTATAAAAAGGGATATCTAAGTACAAATATTGATCTGTAAATATTATTCTATAGCAAAGCTTGAAACAAATTCATTTTATTACAAAGCTATTTTTACCATACTTCCGTTATTTATCACAATTATAACAAAATATAAAATTAAACATAAATTTAAAAAAAAATTTAATCAACTTTCAAAAATACTCATTTGAGATTCTGGGCGACCAACCACATCGTTTTTTAGAACTGACACAAAAAGATAGAATATAGAAATCAAACTTTTTATCAATTATAAGGTATTTTTGATATTGCTATTTTTTCGATTTATTGTTAATGGCCAGATTAATGACTCTTCGCTTGTGTCTAAATCAAACGAAAAACTATTTCCACTTCTGATGAATCTCAAACTTGTGCCTAATGCTCGACCAAAACGAATTTGCTGTGCGTGAAAATTGATTTTTTATGGTTTACGTTTAATTAACTCGACAGCACAAAACAATTTGATTGTTTCAACTTCTTTAAGCAAACAGAAATCATCATTAAAGTCACATTTATTTAAAGCGCATCAAAACATGCGCCACACTCTCTCTTCATTATGGACTGAACTGCGGACAACACTTGGGGTCAAAATATTCTGGATGATTTAAACATCTTCGAAGGTATATACCTAGAAAGCATAAGAACAAAAATTTGATTTTTGTTTTATTTTTATTATTTTTTTTTCTCGAGTCGGCTTTGATTGATGATTTTTACACGAAAACTTTTATTGTTATATCAACTGCGAATGAGATGCTTTTGGAACTGACTATGGCCCAGTTCAAATTCAAACTATTGATCTGCCGCCATCATATCTAGAGAAAATTAAGGCCGCGTGAACCGTAACATTCAACGATATAAAAAACAGCGCAAATCGACTCTTGAGTCAGGACAAAAACCATGAATTGAATTGGTTCGGGTCGCACAAGACGAACGAATAGCGAAATAAAACTGATTTTGTGCCAAGATTTAACGAATATGCCCATACAGAACGAATTGCCATCGTTTCGTATAAGAAGAATGAAAAACAGTAGCATGATAGAGAGCACCCACTCTGTTAATGGGTATTTCTAATTGAAATTCCAATGTGAGCGCGAGCCTCGCATTGTACCTATGTACATATCTTGTTATGGGCAGCAGGTTAAAGATTGCTTTACATTGGAGCTTATTATTTGATCAATAGAAGAATGCCGACGGAAGCAAATGCCACACCATGCTATTTTTTGATTAGGTCTTAGCTTGAACGCTTTTCATTTGTATTCCACGGTAAGGTTTACAAAAGTTTTTAGACTGATTAGTTTTCTAAAATTAGGCCTCTGAACTTTATTCCTTGCGCTATTATCAAATACTTTGATAAATTTAGAGGAAATCTTATTAAAACCGTTAACCATATTTCAATCAATACAGGATTTATAAATATTATGACGATGCTTCTTTGCTAAGATGAAAGTGACAGACAGTGGCGCAACCACGGGAGGGGATAAGGGGGCTAAAGCCTCTCCCAGGCCCAGAAATTGTGAAATGAAAAATTGCAAAATTAAATATGTAGAAATGATTTTAATTGCAGATTTTATAAAAAAAAAAAGAATTACTGTTCTCAGAGCATAGATTATTACATGTTTCGATGGTCTATGCAAGTAGCAACATCCTTACCACATGAAAAAAAAATACCGGCGTACAGAGGGCTGCGCCCGCAATACGAGGGTTTTTTAGAATTTTGATGCATAGTGAATATTTTTTGTACATATATTTTATAAGCAATAGATAAGAATTGTGCACAGCATTAATGAAATGCTTCCTGTAAATCTATTTTTGGATTGGTCTAAATAAACGCGTTCCAGAATGAAAGGCTGGCGCCTTTCATTCTGTTCCACCTTTAATTAGACCAATCCAAAAACAGATTTACTATTTACCCAGTTTGTATAAAAGTACTCCAAGGCAAATCTACAGGCATTTTTCGATTTAAGATTTTTGATGGCCTTTGAGCAAAAAGAAACTCAGGCAAACGTAAGGATGGCTTAGCTTTCCTATGAGTATTGAACAAGTATAATTTTGCAGCTATTCAGGGACACCCTGTTAAGTTGGTCCTGCAATAAAATATTTGTGGCAAATTATTACCACTCTATGCATTTCCACCAAATTACATGTTCATATGTTTCATCAAGTTAAAAGATATACATTGAAGAAATGCTTAAGAGGCTTCCCTTGTATTGTGAAAGGCCCTTACTAAATACTTACTTGGCTATATTTCCAGTTTGGATACAGTTATTCGAATGAGAATTCGTAGACATATTCCCTGTGTAATTTTCTAAAAACCCTTAGCAGAATTTTCATATTTGGAAACCTAACAGGGGCTACACACGAACAAATTGAAATTTTACAAATTTACTGTTATTTACTTTTCCTTAGCAAAAGTCAACAGTCTTAATATTTAACGTATATAAGGCCATACTGACCAATCTTTGTGCAAAGTTTCATATCGATCCCTATAACGGTTTAGAAAAACGGAGCTCGAAAAGGAAGTTTAACTTTAAACGCCAATAACTTTTTTACCGTTACTCGAAACTGGAAAATTTTAACTGATAAGAGATGTAATCGTTTAGATCTTTGATTTAAATACCCATACGTCAATCTCCGATAAAAACTAAAACTTTTTTCAAACGTTCGGGACACCCTGTTATCTTCTTCCTACCAACTTCTAAGGTATTTGTGCCAAAGACTGTAACCATTCTACACATTCCTACCAAATTTCATGACAATCGGTTGAGCCGTTCGCGAGTTATTTAGTGAACAGACGGACAGACGGACGGACGGACGGACGGCCAAAATCGATTTCATAAGGGTTTTTTGAAAAATAAATTTCTAAAAAACCCTAAAAATACAACATTTGATCAGCAAAAATCATGTATCTCTGAATTTTAACAGGTTTATTTGGCGATAGGCGGTCCGCAACTCAGTAAAAAAGAGGGAAACCCAGACAGCTGATCCTGCGGGTTTAACCCTGGCATAAATATGAAATTCATGTTCTCAGAATGCAGTATTGAAGACTACAATATTCGTAATTTTCAGGACTTACATATCTGGGTCGGAGAACTCACGTGGGATTGTCGTTAATCAATAACATAATCATATCCTGCCATATCTCGTTTTTTCTAGTCTTTGGAATAATTGAAACCGACTGTAAGCGTAGTAATTAGTCAAATAAAATTGAATGAAAACTTTTTCATGATGACTTTGAACTACGTTTTCCTGGCCTAGATTTTTCCCAATCCTTGAAACTCTCTAGCGATAAGTACAGACCTAGTGGTTTAAAAAAAATTTAGGCGAGTTGCATGTAACCAGAAGTAAAAGTCAAAATACGAGCAAGTGCAACCTATCATTAAAAGGCGAACAAGGTTATTCTCAATGGTATTTTCTTAAAATTTGAATCTAAAATTGCAATGCTTGAAGAGTGATTCAAAATGATAACAACAGAAAGAACGAGCCGATTACGAGTATGACATTTGACTCGCGTTTTCAAGACCATATAAGTTACGAAAAAATGTACATCGAAAGTAAGGTTGAAATAGCATCATTACTGATTTAGAAGAACCATCACCCAGCTTGTGGAGGCATGCTCTAATCTCTAATGTCCAGTAATGTTGATAAACTTAACCCCCTCCAGGACAAGATTCTGGCTGCGCCACTGGTGACAGACGAAACAAACTCATTTCGCAAGTGGAATATGCAGTCCGATAGAAAAAAATTGACTGAAAATAGACAAACTACGCACTCCATACTGTAGCAATCATATAGTACCACGAAATTCATTTATCGTGTGACATCGCTTAAAGTAATATTTTGATCCGATAAAACATCCTTAAAGTATTTTCTGGAAAGCTTATATCATCATTATGGAATAAATTTAAAGATGGTGGTATAAAACTTCGATAAAACTGTCTCTAAACGTTAACCTAAAAACGTACTCCTTTAAATACTCCACTCTTGTGTTTATTGGATGATACAGCACACACATGCAATGGTCTCTCTAAGTTAACTCACACACATGCATTATGCTCTTCTATAGCACAGTCGGTGTCATTTTTATAGTGTGACATTCGTATGGTCATCCAATAAATTGTTCACCGTAATTTAATAGAAGGATGGACTTTGTGATTTAATGAATTAACACTTATGAAGTGCTCTGGAATACCACGTTTCTTGAATTGAATTCATTGAAATATTGCTTGAAACCAACATTTCCTCACTCCTTGTTAGCTTATGAATCAATTAAGATAAACTCAGCGCAGAAAATGTCTGTATTTTATTGAAGAATGTGTGAATTTAATTAGCTTCAACTGATTGACATATGTATAAAGAAAAAGGTGCATAATGGAGCATGAATCATTTTAAAAAATAGTCATAGGCGCATCGAGAGCGACCTATTTGTTGATTTTCTGATACTTAGGGGATCGCGGTGCAAATACGTTTGGGAAGAAATTAATTAGGGCATTTTCATCAGTATCATGTAATACTATGAATATAAAATCCTTCCTCTTGTATAATACAATTCCTTCCAACGCCAAAGTCCGTATAATACCTATTCTTCTTTCTTACAAATGCTTCAAGACAAATGCCATAGTTGAAACCGTCACAAATCCACTAAACTAAATTAAAATGAAGCAATTATACTTTAACTATACCCTATCGTTCAATATTTGCAATTAACTAAAGTTCCACCCCATTACATTATCTCCAAGAGGTACCTATCTATTTCTGCCATAATGTATATCTGCACACTGCACGGTCTATATTCTGTATATCCGAACAGAGAGTACCGTGCACTTATGCGATTATTATTTCTCGTGCAAGCAAAACTTTAGATCAATTTCGTAACGCCCCATTATCTCGTGAAAAAACAATCGAAATCGAATCGAATTGAACACATATAGAGCCCATACGCATCTGATTTAATATTGCAATATTCGATGACAACCCCGCAACCCACCTGAATTCAATTGCAAATGCAATTTGCAATTATATTCGCTTATTCTATAGTTGCATTGTAGGTACGACTCCGCGTGTATTACTATCTGTGAAAGAGAACTGCAATAAGGTACCGTACAAACTCAAATGCAATTATACTTTGTGCGCAATGTGTGTAAAGTTGGGCCTGCGCTACGAAATGAGCAATTATCTGGCGACCTAGGTAGGATTGTCTTTTAACCATGACAGAGTTGTCGAATGGATTTTAATATGTTGGGTTTGGACTTAGATTGTGCTCTTGTACTCCTACTTTGTCATACTAAAGATGGATCTAACTTCAACAGTGATATTCTTTAAAATATCTCCGATAAATATCTGCAGCCTCAGATTTGATAATGATAATGATGCAACATCAGATTCGCTTATAACGGCTACACTCTCGCTAAAACTTCCGACATCTAACCTGGCTATCGCCATACAGACAGACAACAAATAGGAGGTGTGGTTCAGCTGTTGTTGAGATTATTTGCTAGAAGAAGGCAAATTAAGGTTACGCCGCGCCGAATACCGAGTCGCGGTGAAATGTTGCACGAGTGCATCATTGCCATCCTCTCCATTCTCCAACCCACAATATTGAAGTAGGCAAGTTGCGCTTACATGACAAATCGCGGTTCTCATGCTTTCATTTCGTATAGCGCAACACCATGCATATGATGCATCTTGGCATGCAACCGACATCCGACAACATATCTCCGAGCCTGAATTGCATTGGAATCGACAGTTCTACACACCTAGCCCCTAGCCGCATCAGTCGGCTTTTTACTATGGGATTCTTGAACAAGACTTTTTTGGACAGTAATCAATACATTTGTCAGCCCTTTTTTTCAATGGACTGAGTAGCACCCGTATAGAGAACTTGAAATAGACTCGACTCTGCTGCATATTGATTTGGATGCATTCCGGACTATGGAGGCTATGAAAAAAAAAAGATCCTTGCACGGGACTTGCAATGAATCGGTTGTATCGTTCGTGTGCTTTTATTTATTTGAGTTAAATTCGATTTGTAATTAAAAATCCTTTTGCACAATGTTTAACATGCTCGCGACTATAAGCACGCGGAATTGTTTGTAAACGTAAGTCACGTCATGCGATATTCCAAGTTGGATGGAATGTTGGGAAGAAGTGCTACAAGTTGTTGGTTTTGATTAATTGATGCTGATCGACATATTGTGGGGCGGTTTGATACTGTGGATGAAGTGAATTGGTTTGAGAGTTTGATCATAGCATATAGGGAACTGAAATACATGTACTGTTTTTGCGAATTGATCTTAACATAAATTTATTTTCAAGACTTGAGTAGGTACATCGACATAAAGTCAGAAACAGTGATCTACTAGTCTCACACCTGTTTTAAAATGATCAACTCTCTTTTTAGTATTATGACAGTCAATCAAACTTCAATGTGGATATTTTCAAAGTGTGTGTGGAGTATAAAAATATTTATCCAGGATACATCATTGGCTTTCATCCACGTGATAATTGTTTCAACTTTGTTTCTTCCTTTTCTCGAAAAATTCCATGATTTGTGCATGGCGCAGAAAAATGTACAAATCAGTGGAAACATATTTAAATAATTCACTGAGACGATAATGTCCGTGAATCGAATAATATGTATGTGCAGTGTATAGAAAAATAAAACGCTTGAAGGATTGCATCGGACACTAAATGACCACGCTAATAATATGCACAATCAAATTACTGATCTTTTCACGAGACGTATCTAAAAAGACTCTGGTCCACAAAACGTGCGCATCTTTTAAAAGCGCACAGCATTACTCGCGCTCATCTTATATGTGCAACATTTTATAAATCGAATCAAAAGAGTCGGCATTTAGTGTTTTGCACAGCACTACCGCCACACTCAAGCCAAAAAGACAATGATCGCATCGAGAAATGCTTGATGATGTTTTTCCACTCGGCACGCAGAGCGAAAAATCAATCGATTGCGTGTCCTAGCGACGAAGTGAGAGAGATTAAAAAGACTAAAAAAAGAAAATCTATAATCCATATATGTAATATAAAATGGACAGAACCAAGACACTGGCGTTCGGAAGATTTTGTGTTTTATCAGAAATAATTTGCCGCTTAACGTCTACACAAGATTATCGTGTTGTCCAACTATCAACGAATTTAATTTATTGACTCTCCACCGCATCGTCATGATATGGACAAAGTGGACAAGAAAAACAAAAAGAAAAGGATGTGAACGAGTCCCAGTATCAAACATACTGGTATGCACACGAAGAGTGCATATTGGAGCATTCCCCAACTTAGCGCAGTCACCTGCGCGCAATTCGAATTCGTTTAGGCATTAATTGTAATCTGTAGCTTATAAATGGCTTTTGCAAAGTTATAATGTTGGTTTGCAGGAGACTATAGGTACACAGTACCTACATGTATTTTATTATCAAAAGGAATAAATTCTTTTAATTTTATTACATATGTTTTGCATCAGGGCGATTTTGATGTTTAAGACGTCCACCAGGCTGGGAATAACCGTATTTCGAAAATCATCCAATTCAATCTCAAAAGATCAAACAACGTTATAAAAAATATTAGATATAATGGCTTGACAATAAGATACCGTAACATGCATATATGTGCTTATAGTTTTCCTCGAAGAATAATATATACAGAAACGAAAGGTAGAATCAGTGTTGATACGCCGATCTTCTTCTTCCTTGCCTCATTCTTTATACTGCTCCATGGTTTCGCGTTGCTCGATCTGCGGTGTAGGCACATCGCCCGTTTTGGCGGTAATATCTTAATATAATGACCAGACTCCAGAGGCCCAAATGCTGTATTGTTTGACAATTTTATTATTTTATTAAAATTCAAAAAGTTCAGTGCTCAAATATGCGTTTACAGTTACGATTTAAGTTCCCAAAATATCGAATTTGATGTGATCATGAACTTGACCGAGAAATGTTATATATATATGTAATAAAATAAACAACATTTTCGCCATTGAAAGACTTAAGCGAGTAATCCGATTTTCGAAAGCCCAACATTTTTTCAACATCAAGATTTTCTTAGGAGTTGAAATTTCCGGTCAGAGAAATATTGTTAGCAAATTTTAGAATAGCCTGGCTTGTGTTTGGATTAGTGCACAGGGTCATGGATTCCAGACTCACCGTGAACGAATTCATTTTATGGTGTTTTTCGAACTCACGACCTACGCGCCGGACTATGATGTCGCTCAGATTGTAAACAAGTATCCATTTATGGGGATAAATAACATTGCTGGGCGTGCTGTTGATCTCAACGCCTCAACAAAACAGCAGCTTAGATCTTGGAAATTGGATGCTACTCACACATCTGCGGCCCTAGTTTACTGGTGGGCTGCCACGCATGTTATTTCTTTTTTTTTGCTAATTTTAGAGTCAAATTTTAAAAATGGAAATGTGAATGATTTTCTTCTGCGTTCTGATTACATTTAACTAGCCTCCAATATCTGCCTTTTAGAGCGTAGTTTGTCTATTTTCAGTGCAATTTTGTATCTCGGAAATCACAATAATTTGACTTTGAAGTTCTGTAAAAACCAAACCTCTTATCTGATTTTAGTGCTCTTAGTCTTACTTTTTAGGTAAATTTGTTAGCTGTAATAATCATCTTATTTTGCTATTCTAGCTAGTCTAGCTTTTGAGATATTGAAGTTTTAGTCGTACAAGAAAATGGGTTTTTCAAAAATCTTCAAATATAGCTAAAGGGTTAAGAATTAGGAGTATGTTCCGTACAACTTTTTTGTGGAAATCACATAAGGAATCACAATCTGGTGCGCTTATGCGGCAGTGGGGCTATACGGTACTGAGAAGAAAAAGAAGAACTTGAAAGACACTGAAATATGAGACCTTTGCAAGGTCCCTAACAAAGCAAAGCTGTATACCATTTGTCACCCTTTCAGATGAAAATAAGTTGAATTCCACTAACATCCCGAAGGGACCTAACGGTTGAAATTGTATACTCCAGCTCAGAAGCCTTGAAATGAAACAGGAAATACGGGATCCACGCAGCCACAGTAGCACACTCATAAGTGAAATGTGTGTGCTGGACCGCTCCTTCCTGCCCCCCTGGCTATATTTCAGATCAGAAAATAAAACTAAAAATAATGTTTTAATTGATTAAATCTTTAAAAAAATCCATAGCAGTTTCATTTCGACACTATCAAACTTATCGAAGCTGAGTGATATACCTGCACCACCAACTAGAACTCTGGGGGAGTGGGAGGAATGGAATATTTGTTTAAAGTTGTACAAAAATAGACATAACTAGCACATAATTATGGGATACGTTTGACTTCGATTTTTAGAAGTGGGGGTGCTATCATCACGCAGACAACTTTCCCAAACATTTTTATACCCTCCGCTCGTAGAGTGTTCGCACATATTATCTGTCCTCCCCCCTCCAAACCCATAAATTGGGAAAGAAAAACTTTCAAAATGAAATATGAAGCAATACATCTTTGGCACATTTTATAAAAAAATTTGAAAGGCGCGGTTTTGGAGCATAGGTTCCTCGCCAGTGTCGATGGTCTGTGCAGGTTGCAATATCCTTACCTGAATTTTAAAAACATCGTTGTGCAAAAAAAGAAGACATACTGGATACTGGTCTGAAGTAACATTTGTAAAAGAAAAAAATTCTTCAAAATTAATGATCACTAAAAATTGAACTGGATTCAATTGTTGTGTCCCTCGATCTTATATCTCCATTCGCCATTGTATCAATTCACATCCGAAATCAATTGGTTCATTGTAAAATAGAGTCCTCTAAGAGCTTCCATTGCTATTTTGCCTTAGAAGATAAGGTTCCCTGCAGCCATTAGCGCAACTTCGATCCGGTTTTGGTTTGTCACTAAATTTTTATTTTTACATTTTACTAATTTTGCTCTGATTGCTGTCAATAAATCCGTAACTTGGCAAAGTGTTATTGCTTTAACATGGGACGCTTCGAAACATTTTATATCGAAAAAAACCTGAATTCAACGGCTGACTTCCAGTGATACTTTTTCAATGATTTGGGGACAGGGTGGCATGGTGCGGCACGGATTGGCGCTGCGGCATGAAGATTTTCTTTAGGTGTAGTGGTAAATATTTTTAAAAAACGAAATTCAACGGAATAGAGTCGAAGGCTATAAAGCTGTTTTCAAACTTAAAGCAATTTTAGAATCTAGCGGATTTCCAATTATACTTTTCCAATGATTTAGGGACAGAGCGGCATGGTGCGGCACGGATTGGCGCGGCACAGTGCGGCATGAAAATTTTCTTCAAGCGTAGTGGTTAATATCTCTACAGAACGAAATGAAACGGAACAGAAGCGAAGGTATAACGATGTTTTCAAATTTAAAATATTTTCAAAAAACAGTGAACCTTTAGTGATACTTTTTCAATGATTTCGAAACGTCATGGTGCGGTGCGGATTGGCGCGGCACAGTGCGGCACGGACCGGCACGAACATTTTTTTCAAGCGTAGTGGTCAATATCTTTACAGAACGTATTGGAACGGAACGGAAGCGAAGGTTATAAGCTGTTTTCAAAATTAAAACAATTTTAGAAACCAAAGTGAAATTCCAGTGATACTTTTTCAATGATTTCGGGACAGGGCGCCACGGTGCTGCACGGAACGGCACGAAAATATTCTTCAAGCGTAGTGTGTTACACTTCATCTAACCTTGTGGGCAGAATTGTAAAACGATTTTTATACGGCCGGCCGATCAGCTCAACGCGAAGGTCGTGGGCGCCACGTACTTGTATTCGGCCGTCCGCGAACGCTCCACGCAAGTACAAATCGTGGAACGTTTATTTTATGTAATAAATGACGCGGTTTAGATATAGTATCAATATGACACGTTTATTGAACCATTAAAGAAAGGTAACGAATAATTTCAAAATTCCGCTTACTTTACCGCGTGATCGATCCGCACAAAATTTTCAATGTAAAATAAAACAATTATTAACTAACTAATTGTGACTTATCGTTCCATTCTATACACCAACTGCGGTGCATGTCTGTAGTGATTATGGCATGGCAACTTACCAGCTCTATGGGAACTACGCGGAACTTTGTCTGTTTGGGGGAGAAGAGCCCCATCGGGAGAAATATCGAGTTATTCAATTTCGGAAATGTCACATTGGAATCCTTACACTGAGACCTCTAAGCGTCTATAGCTCAGTAGGTAGAGTTGCTGACCCTTTGACTGAAGGTCGGAGGTTCGAATCCCGATTGGGACGAAACTTTTTTCCCTCAATTTCCTCAATTTTTGGTATTTTTTCCCAAAGTTTTGTGGTTTCGTACAGATAGACACACTCATCAGGTCTTGTGTCTGTTGTCTATCTGTGCACAAGACGACCACTTGAATTTTAGCGGGAGAATTCTATGGAGATTTTTGATTTGCCGTGAAGGCTACCACCATGACGCTCGACCGTGCAGGTCTGTACCGGTGAAGAATGCTCACATTGCTGTGGGAGTTGTGATGGTAGTTAGATATTTTTCCCTCTCGAATTTACAATCAGTGTATTAATTCTGATTCCCAATTTCGTGGGTGCGAATTTTAACTAATTGTGACTTATCGTTCCATCCTATACGCCAACTGCGGTGCATGTCTGTAGTATTTATGGCATGGCAACTTACCAGCTCTATGGGATGCAGGCACGTAGCCAGGGGAGGGGTCCTAGGGGTCCGGACCCCTCCCGAAATGTTTTCAGTGGACTGTAAAATTCCAATAATAGTTCTCACCAAAACCCCATTTTGCTAGATGAAACAGATTAAACTGCAAAATAGTGAACGAAAGAAGCACAATGCATTTTAAATTGTTGACGTAATGTTAGCAGCAAAATGACGTCGCCAATTAAAAATGCATTGTGCTGTTTCTGTTGTCTGCTTTGCTGCCTTTGTTTTATTTCAAGCATTACTTGTCTCTACAAACTATAGTAAACTCAATTCTATTATTTTTGGAAAAATCGTAAAAATGTGAAAACTTGAATTACAAAAATTTGATTGCGATTAAAAAAAAACTTCCATAAAAGTAAGCATTTATTTTATGGGAGTTTTCTACTCTTTACAATAATATGCAATTACTTCGCCGCATGTACTCACTGGTTGATCCTTTATGGTTGTTAAATTGTGCGTGGCTAATTTTCATAAGGAAACCCGCCGATCAAGAAATCGAGGCGATGTACGATGAGACCCAATTTTTCATTATAAAAAGCAAAAATCTTCGATATCTCAACTGAGTGTATTTGATTTGAGGCCAAACGTTCGGTTGCCTACAATCACTATGGCAATGCCTTTTCAGTTCTCTCTCTCTTTATTACCGTAACTCCTAGTGGAGCATGGTGCGTTGATAACTACCGTGTGTAGTCACCAACGTTACAAAGACAACTGAATTCGGAGTGTGATACGGTTGTCAGCCATACCACTTCCTAGTCGCATTGTTAGTTTATATTCTACGATAAGAATATTTCTTATCATCTTCTTCTGAATAATAAACTTGCGACGAGTCCTGCCGAGTGTGGAAACTCGTTTCTCTATGAGTGTCTATTTCACAGAGTGGCGACCGAACGATCACGGCCACAGAGCACGACCAGTTCTAATATTCTAAAATAAACTCACCACCATTTTGTTTTTATTTATTTATTTATTTTCAATTTCTGATTATTGTCAAATTGGGTTGGATTATTATGGATATGACAGAATAATGACATTTAACAAAAAATATTAATTGACCCACATGTACACAATCCCTTTCCAAGGACAGTGTTACCAGTCAAGAGTTTCCTTAACACTTTGGCTGCCGCCTGACCGCCGGCGGTCAAATCCAGTGTTCTCCCAACAGCCGGTAATATGTCAATGGTTATCATTTATACGCCGAACTCAATTTCCTTTGACATCCAATGAGCAATTGTAAGGTTGCCTATTACTCATGTGCCGAACCAGGATGACTACGTATTCCTCTCATGCCGAATAATCTGTCGCTTAAATATTTTGCCTCTAAATTGATAGCCGGTTAGCAATAGGCTTGGAAAATAAACCTCCCGAATGGTAGCCGGCGGCCAGGCGGCGTATACAAAAAGCAATCAATTGACCGCCGGCGGTACAAATATCAGTTTGGTAATAGTTGGTGGAAACCGTTCGGCAGCCAAAGTGTTAATATTATTCTGATTACCACATTTTAACGTGTTTCCACCGTACCGTTATAAATGACAATAGGATCAGCTAATTTGTTAGAGGTGTTTAAAAATGCAACAATATTGACTATTATAGTCAGTATTCTTGTTTTAAGGATTTCATCACCCAATAAAAATACACTAACAGATCAGGAACTGAGCTACCTGTCACTGCTAGAAATATCCATTACATTTCAAGCCGGCAAAATGGGTCGAGTTACCACCCCGATGGAAAATGGTAAATCTTGGTGAACTGAACTCAAAGGAAGCATATAGTGGTGACTTGCAAGAGAACTATGAATATTGTTCATTGAAGCTATGACAGAGATCTGCTTATTCATTTAAAAAAAAAATCAAGCCAGAAGTGGTCGATTTCCCTGTTGCACAGGATGGACATCAAAACACCAACATCAAAATATTGATTTCAAATAATGCCTGTAAAAAAATTTCTGATTTTGATATCGACCCTTGGACCCCTCCCGAAACCAAATCCTGGCTACGTCCCTGATGGGATGGGAACTACGCGGAACTTTGTCTGTTTGGAGGAGAAGAGCCCCATCGGGAGAAATATCGAGTTATTCAATTTCGGAAAGAAATTACCATAGAGCTGGTAAGTTGTCATGCCATAAATACTACAGACATGCATCGCAGTTGGTGTATAGAATGGAACGATAAGTCACAATTAGTTAAAATTCGCACCCACGAAGTTAGGAATCAGAATTAATACAGTGATTGCGAATTATTAACTAACTTACATCTAAACTAGCTAAAGTGGCAACTCACTAACTATAACTCGATGATTTTGTTGAGTTTCCGCAAGCTCATCCGCGACAACCACCGTCTTCCCGTCGATCCGTCTTCGTTATATCTTAAGCTGTTTCTTCGATTCCGAGCTAGGACAACCACCGCTTCTCACTTGTATCTCTTCGTTCGCTTTGCAACGACGTGCGGCCAAGGAACCAAAAGACCGGCTCTGCAACGGCTTGACTATGACAGGACGAGCGGCAAGCGAACATAGAGCAGCGGATCATCAGATAAGTACTCCTTTTCCAAGCGTCAACTAAGTACTTTGTGGTCTCTGAAACAAAACAGAAGCGAAGGTTAAGGTTATCCTCAATATCTCCAAAGATAGACTAGCTAAAATAGCAAAATTCTTACAGCCAACAAATTTACCTAAAACAAAAGTAACCACCCTAAAATCGAATAAGAGATTTGGTTTTTCAAGTGCGAAAGTTAAATTTTTGTGATTTGACCCAAAAACAATTTATTTTTCCATTTCAATTTCTCCAACTTCTGCCAAGGTGAGGTGCTTGTACGATTCTCTTAAAAATTGGCGCATAGTCTTGCAATTATATCTTTCTTAAATGAGTTTATTCTAGCTCCATTATCTCTAACAGTTTTGAAACGTTAATTGTAGAAAACTAGGGTCAATTTTAGCTCCAGCTCAATTCAATTCAAACTGCCCCTAAAGTTCTGCAATGTGGTAAAATTTATTCAAATTATGTCAAAATCGAGCCAAAATTAACCAGCTAGAACAAAATGATGGAAGAAAGATATAATATAAAAATAAGTAACATTCATATAAAAAAGCTAACAATTTCGGAAATGTCTAATTTTGTTTAAGGAAAGAATAAAAATAAATGTTACGCCAACATTTTTGAATTGAACCGATACCAGAAAAGCTCGTTCATTATAGAATTTTGCTATTACACTCAACATTCTTACAATATAATTACTGAAGCTTTTATTATTAGATTCAAAAGAATCATTAACCTACATTTACGCTCATATGGTACGCATAGGTACAACGTATACTTACATGCATATCTCAAATGCCTCCTCCATATACACAGATTGCTTGCCAAGATAAAGGGAAACATTGTAAGGTCCTTCGTTGTAATTAATTATTTCAAGAATGCAATGCAACGAATTTCTTGCACTGCAACAACTCCTTTTACGTGAGTACCCACTTAGCTATCCTTGCATCCACGAGTACGGCACCGCCATACTATTTGCATGCTCTTTCCGTACAATAATTGAAGGGAGTCGACCGTGTGTCACTTCGCCTGTACCCTTCCGTATGTTTGTGGGAACAGGATCATATATCATTTTGCCAATCGGGAGCACTGTACAGGAGGAACTGCATCGGAATTTAATCTGCAAGATAAAGAAATAATAAAATTTCGAATTTTTTTTCTTGTGTGTCTTGTAGGTTTTTGGACCTCAGTATCGATCGCGATGATTGCGTTTTTCCATCGTTATGACCATTAGCCAGGCCACGAACTCGGCACGTCGTTTTATGCCCATAGCTAGCTGCTACTGCGCTATACCATAGTGATTGTGCCTAGAGTTTGCCGAGAGTGTATCCAATTGTCGACATTTGGTCCTGCGTTTTGTTCGTTGTCGATGTTGTCGATGTCGCGCAAAACAAAGTGCACTTCTCTTAATTAGAGAGGCGACAATGCAACATACTACAAACACGACACAAAGCGCACAAAGGTATTGTTTTGTGTTGTGCAGGGAATTTCGCCTGGCCGCAGATCTTCGTTTGTTGTGCACTTTTGCTTCCTTTAACAAGATCACGATTTGGATAACAAATTTACATGGCTTTATTTATCTTGTGCTGATTCAAATCTTTTTTGGGGGATATCTCTTTGCTGTGACCATGCAGTTTTTTGAATACTATGTGCATATTGCGACTGTATACGAGCGTTTTCGCGGATAGAGTTGCGAGTTGCGATGCAGGTGAACGTGCATACATTCATATTGCCCGGACGTTTGCTTGCTCGTCCGGCAGCAAGCCAGCAAGAGCACCTAGCCACAAGAGGTGCATTACTTATGCTGCCTTATTTGCCGAGCGATAACTTAATTTAGCCGTTTAGTGATTGTTGTTAAAAAAAAGCTATATCGGATCTTACAGTCACAAGAGTTAAAATCAGTTTTGCCATCGAGAGGACTTCGTATCGGGACATAGTTGGAAGATACCTACATATAAAAAATCTGCAATGTATGGACTTATAGTCAAATAAGAAAAGTAAGTTACAAAAGGTAGCGGCGAAAGCATTCGCGTTTTTAGGTGGAAATCATAATGTGCGCACCTAAATGCACTTTCTTGTAAAGAATAGTGGCTCAATTAGGTTTGAGAATCGGAGGAGGAACATGGACACTGCAAGTCCGAGATATAAAACCAGTTGAAATTACAATATTTTAAGCAATTGTCGGTAGCAATACTATAAAGTTTTTCAACTATATGCCCTTTTTTATAAGCGGTTTCCAGTTTTTCTTTGTATCGGGTGTTTGACATGGGTTTTAAAGTTCATTAGTTCGGGTTTTTTTCAGGATTTAAACAAAAAGACGGTAAAAATCGGCGTTTTACACGATTTATAGAAGAAAAACGTACCAAACCGATACTGAAACCCCGACAAAAATTGGCTTTTAGCCAATACTAATCGTTTTCCGAAATGCGGCACAAAAACAGTTTTTATTCGGTGATAAAATTTAAATAATGAATCTGTTAGCGGTTTTTCCTCTTGGTCAAATACTAGCCAAAAATACTAAGAACGATATATGAGTGAAAAACATGTAAAACGGGAGGTGGTTGAAGTAAACATAAAGCGGTACTGCAATTTTAAATCTGCTACAAACTACACAAAGCACCCGGTAAAAATCCATTCGGCCTAAATTTCCATTTGGAATTGGATCTGTTTCATCAAGCAGTAACGATCATTGAATACGCGATTTTGTCAATGAAAAGTCAATAGTTCATCAATTTGACTCACTGTGGTGAAGTATGGGGAAACTGGTAAACTACAATCCGAAAATGGTTCGCCAATTTTTCTCTGCCATTTTCCGATTCCCCGGTTAATGAACAATTTCCTCGATGAACTCTTCGTGGGCAGTGAATCGCTTTGAGAAACTCACCATACGGTGAGAGTATGCTCCCGCATTGATTTCGCAAATTGCAAATGCTTTCGAACAGGGGGAATATAATTTTTTATTTTTTTAAGATTATTAAGAAAGTAAAGAGTCTTTGCAGTAATGTTATGGCCAAAAATTATAAATTCATTAAATGCCGGTTCATTACCTGCTCATTTTTTCGCTCCAGGTGTAAAAACCGCTATTGGGAACCCATTTGAACTTACTTGCATCATTCATACTATGTGCGATGCGACGCCGGGCTGGGCGATGAGGCGTTTCTCCATGTTGTAAAAGCTTGCTTTTGAGTTGCTGGAATGCGCATTGCCGCTGTTGATGTGGAAACGTGCAATGTGATGCATTGTAACCGACTATTTCTCTGAGACAATAGTGGTACCATTCTGGGCGGGAACCCCCACCATTTTTATAACCTTCGCTCACAGAGTATATTAACTTTGTCATGAAGCTTGTAACGCATTGAAGGAAGCATCTCTGACCATATCAAAATACATATATGATCAGCATGATTTGGGGAGTCGATTGTGCGATGCCAGTCTGTTCGCCTGTCTGTCCGTCCGTCTGTTACGACGCGTTTTACTCGGTCAATTTAAAAGCTATGAAGCTGAAATTTTGCACAAATGCTTATTTTTACTGCAGGCAGTTTCTATGTTTGAATCGTTAAAATCCGACAATGCCCAGCAGCCCCATGACCCGGCTGCCATACAAACCCAACTCCCCAAATTCGACTTTTTTATTTGTGTACCAATTTCAACCAAATTTCACACAAATGTGTTTCTATTGATAACACAAAACATATGTCAGAATGGATCAAATCGGAATATAGGGTCATGGGGCTGCCATACAAACCTAACCACCCAAATTAGGTTATTCTGAAAAAAAACTGCTTTATTTGTGTACCCGAAATTAGCCTCGGTCTCGTTTTTTGTTGTTTTTTGACGAGTTTTTCCCAGAAAAAACAGAAGCACCATTCAAGAAAACAGGGGTACCATTCTGAAGCAGTCACCGACAAATTCTTTGTTGTGAAATTTGGATTCACCGACCCCAAACTACCTTAATGTTTCCGCCACGCGAGCCGCCGCCGCTAAATGTCAAAGGTCCCGCATTTAAGATGGGACACAGCCAGATTTACAATTACTTTGATTGATCACTAAGGCGCTCATTAATACCTGACTGTTCCAGCAGTTGAGTTCCAGTTCCACTAACTTATTCCCGTGAACATTCAATGAAAATTGAGGGAAAGGCATGCGACAAAAAAGCAAGTTGTCTCCGGTAATCATAGACTTGTTCGCTTTCGTTTTTCTTTTTCCTTTGGCGGGTGAGACGCTCTCGCGTCTCTTGATATGTACATATATGGAATGGTAAAACACTCGAAGCCGATCTGAAATCGCAAATCATGCCAATATCTGCGCCTATCACCTATCGGCAACAAAAAGCTTGAAACAGCACGAATCAGCGACTTATACAATTTTCTAGCCATCGAAACCAATCGCCCCACGTCGCATTGGGTGTGCACTGTGCACACATAGCATCGCATCGCATCGCATCACCCGGTCCGGAAAGCTCGGCGTCGCACCTGTGTATACGGCCTTATTATATTAAAAAGATAGATTTTGACCAAATAGTCTTAGTTTTGCAGGATATAGACTTCGCTCAGGTGGATTTTCAAGGAATAGATCTTTGAATTTGTAATACGTAGGCGGATTCCACCTTCTTCGACACCCCTACGGTTAAAAATGTTAGCATGAAGATAAGAACATTAAAAATATATTTTCAGTTTATCTCACCTTTTATCTTGACACTTTCCAAATATCCTATACTGTAAAATCACAACTGCTCTTCCACTCGACGAAGCGTATAATCAACTCTTAAAATTTTAAACTTCTTGTCGTACAACTCGAAGCACTTAGACGACCACGTTTTTCGCGTATTTTGGGATTCCCGACGATGATAGCATTGTAAAATGCATTTAATAGGTGCTCAGTCGAATAGTATGCTCTGATCGAAATCAAGAGGCAATATGTGTAGCAAATATCGTGTTTGCCACGAATCAGCCAATAAATTGTAAAAATTCAATTTAAAGAAATAAATACCGACAAACGGGACTTATCTCGCCTCAATTCACGACTATCAATATTGGTACGACTGCAAAGTTGAGCGATTGAGTGGTGGAGCCTTTTGCTGCATTAAAGGCCAAGGGCTTTTAGCTCATACTTATAGATGGAACCTATATATGGATTGGATGCAGTCTAAGTGCTCGTCCTGATACACTTTGGAGCTAGATGCATTTATGCACTATGTGTAGTACTTGCAAACAATCTGGACGTGAATGTGGATATTTTTGTATTTTGCAATGAAAACAGAAAAAGGTGATCCCTTTTGGTCGATTTAATGCTAAGCGAACTGGTACACAACTAAATGTTCTTCTGTTGGCCATTAATGAAACACATAATTCAATCGAATGTAATCGGACGGTTTTTAATGTGAGTTCAGTCAGAGTCGCGCGAAAAAGGTAAATAAAACCGACCACATAGTGTAGGTTCACTTACAGTACAGATACAGAATATGGAAGCAAGCCTTTCGGTGTTCATTCGATATGTGCCCATAGGGCCTCCGTGTAAATGGCTGCAAAGTGTGCGATTGCTGCTGCACAGCAATTTATTACACGATCATGTCTGGGATTGAATTTTGGTGTTGCAATGTGCAATTTTTACGGATTGCTAGAGATAAAGCGGAAGGCTTCTCTTTACATCCATCAGCTCTATCGCATTCGATATGCCCCGCTTTCCTGGAATCCGTATCCGTACACATCCAACTCAAGTTGAAAAGGTGCAGTTGCACAAAGACCGCGAATAGAACAAATTGTATCCTAGAGGGACCTAAAACTTGTTCATATTTAAGTGCTACATCCATCAGAATAGCACACGCCTTTTCGATATGAGGTAGTTCGTCAATTTTTTCTATGAAAGATGCACTATCTAAATCTAGAGCATTTGAGACACTTCTTGTGAGAATACGTAAGAATGTTGATACTGGACAGAACACTGGAATTTAGAACTTTGTAGTGTATCGACTTATGAGGACTGAGGAGAGAAAATGTGGTAAAAGTGAATTCATTTTCCCTCATAAACAAGAGCCCTGTAATTGCAACATTCTAATTATAATTATTGTTTGTATGAAGTAATTAATTTTTTTTTCTAAAAATAATGGATGTAATTTATCATTTAATTCCCATTTTAATCGAATAAAACTGTTTTCACTGCAACATGTGGCGACACTTTCATACAACTTATCCGTACACACAGCCTCTGGCCTGTACGGACCTCACAGCATGTTAACGCAAGCATTCCATCAAATAAACACAACATCGATGTGGTCAGGATAATGATCATACCAGAGCACTGCGCAAAGACTAGACTTAAACAAACAAACATTTCATTAAGTCGTCGTCGGATTTGTAAAAATTTTATGACCAAATTGACGCGCGATATGTGTCGTATGTGTGTACACACATGAATGTTTGGTCCTGGTATACAACAAACACATAACATTCCAACTTCCAAGTCTACACGAAAAATGATGTTGAATTGCTTGTTATTAGCTCAATCTGGTTGCTGCATCTGCTAAATAGTCTCTTCGTCGTCGTCTTCCGTCATCATCCACGTCTCTCCTTTGGTCGACTTGTCCGATGTCGGATGAAATGCAAAAACCTTCATGCATGATGGAGGCTATACGTATGTATGTTGATACTCCACACAAGGACGGGGGTGGCGCGTTTTGTTTATTTGAAAATTTAACTGCCAGCTCGACAATTAATAGACGACAAGTGCAGGTATTTACATTGATTCGACACTTTTATTGTCCTCGGAGATCTTTTAATGGGATGCTCATCGCCATCGTCGTCATTCATTAGGACAATAAAATTCAATTAGAAGATTGCCGGGACATGGGGAAATGCAAGAAGTATGGAAAAACATAAACATTTAGTTTTGTTGTGTTGATGGACGGCGATTATGTTCATTTTACGAGTTTAGATGTTTGAGTTGCAATTTAATTTTTGCTGAAATGAATGTAATTTCAGTATAAGATTTATTTGCATTGAGGAATTAGTTTGAATTTTTATAGTTTATATGGATTCACAGAGTTAACACCAATGTAAATGATTCGATAAAAATCGAAAATACCTACATATGCACAAACGACAGAACGATAAATCATTCCTAAACATTCTACGTATGGCTATATGACAAGTTAATGGCAAATTCATACAATCATGAATTCATGAATTCCAATTTAATTTATATTTTTTTACTCTACTTTTTTTTCGGTTTGGCAACCTTTTCAACGAAATTTAAATGAAAATTTTAAATTGTCGCTTAACCTTAACTATCTTATCCCTTTTATGCCCCAATTTTGCACTTAAATTTCCTAAAACGACAAAGCAATGTTCGAGTGAGAAAACATAAACACACAAAATGAAATAACATAAACTTGGTAAGGTTTCCACCAAAGAAAAAAATATCTCATAGCACAATAGGCCCATTGGCTTCAGTGCTGCGAGCTTCTTCGGGTTCGCGCCCCCTTCCACAATCTAAAGAAAAATATGCCACCTGTAAAAAAGAATTAAAAACACTTCAATTCGCCACTCAAGGCCTGTTTTGATACAATAGATAAGCCTGAATTTACAGGACTATTTTTCAATGTACCTTGGTGGGAGCTTCAATAACAATAAACACCCAAGTAACAATTTCATCCCTATAATACTTCGTAAAATATTCTCTTCTAACGACAATAGGGGCACTTGACAGGGTATAAACACTGAATAATAGTCCAATAATGGCATCTGGCGCCGTTTTTTGATCCAATAGAACCTCATTGTAGCACTGAATTACGCTTCGAGAAAGACATACATCATGTATTATGTCATCATTTTCTGTCATTTTCTCGCGATTGCAAAAAAAAAGAGAAAAAAAATAATTCCCGCACCCAGCGTCGAACCAGCGACTGTCGTACGCCAGTCCGACGGCCTAACCACTCGGCCAACCTCACATATAGATAACATTGCTCGTAAACACTACAAGTGCTCGACACTTCTTTATCGACCCTTCTCCTACCCTAAGCCGCATGAAAATGTATTTCTATTGATGTCAAAAAGCATATGCAAAATTTGATGGAAAGGAGCCATGTGGGGCTGTCGTAGGTACTCTCCTCCTCTCCCCATTTCGGTTCTTCGGAGAAACATTTTTTGCTACACCAATTTCACCAAACCTTTTCTTTTATTCGTGTGTCTTTATCCAAACAACAAAAAATGTAAAAATAAATGGAATTGTACTATGGGGCCGAGTCCCCCGCTTCCCCCCAATAATGTTTTCTAAGATATTTTTTTTTATTTGCCCAATTATTCTAAGCAAACCTCAACCTCACTCAAATATTGTTTTATCGGCGCCACGGAACTTATGTGAAAACGGAAGCAAAAGAATGGCGGGGGTGGATTAAACATAGGTACACCCGAAAAACTTTAAACCCGGGGGGGTGAAGGGTATCCAAATTTCGGCTGCGCCCAAAATTAGCCTCGGTTTCGTTTTTTTTAATCGTTTTACAAAACCTTTTAACATGTATGTATGTTTTTGGGTAAATCAACCGATATATTATTACACCTACAATCATTTAGTTACTTATGTGATATAGGTGTTACAGCACTCTAGGATAAAAAAAATTAATACATTCTAATTTTAAGTGGTTTTTACATCTAAATGTTACGAAAATGCGTAAATCAAAATGAACCGGCTAAATACCGAGATGAATTTGTAATTTCCTCTCCAGACGTTAACAATGACATTTAACGTACTAAATACTAAAAAATAAAAGAGCGCGAACGGTGGGTTGGTATGAGCGTAACGAGCAGTGTGCGAAGCCCCCTAGTAATATTTTTGCTCAACATTTTTCGGAATTGATAGAAAAGTTTGCAATTGTCCGGTCTACAAATTTATAGTTTTAAATTGGCTAATTAGTTTTATCACACCAGAATAACTGTGCAAAATGACAATTTTGTCAGCATACATAAAAGGAAATTTAATCAAGCAATTAAAAAAAAAATGCGAGCATAATGTGTTATTTTCTTCATAATCATGAATGTGGCACGATAGCCCGACGTCGGGCCTTGGCCGCCTCACGGAAAAAAAGGAAATGTATATTTAACATTTTGCAGATGTTATTAAAAATATGTTTTACGAACAAAACATTTGTAGTGTGTATATTTAAATATGTTTCTATTACAGGGATTTGGAGCGGAGCGGAGCGATGGAGCGGAGCGGAGCGACCTTAAATTTCGGAGCGAAAGAGCGGAGCGTGGAGCGAGTTTTTGCAGGCTGGAGCGGAGCGAATTTTGCTTTGAAGATCGCTCCGCTCCGATGTAAAAAATCAAAAAATTCCGAGAAAAAAAAAGGTTTTTTTTCGACGAAATTTTTCATTTTATGGAACGAATTGATGATTTTGGGCTATTTAAAGGCGAAGAATTCGCTGAGAGACTTGCAAAATTTCGTATTATTGTGAAATTCATTGTGATAAAAGAGGTTTTGCGTTTAGTCATAATCATCACTCTTCATTATTAAGAAATTCAAGATCATCCAAGACAGAAAAGTCCTGTCCTGTACTCGATAAATGAAACGCCCTTTTTAATTTAAATTAGTTATTAGGTGCGTTTTATTGGATGAAGTACAGCGCAGCTTCCATAACCATTTGAGAGATCTCGTTCTATACGGGATGTCCGGAAACTATCGCATAAAAGCACCCAAATATGATTCCTCGTGATATTTCCAGCAAAAAGGAGTATAAAAAAATTATTAACTCTTCAGCTTCCATATACATTTAAAGATTTTTCAAAAATTTAACATTTTACATACACATATTTTCTTTCGGTTGGACCCAACAATTTTTCATAAGAATAAACCCCATAAAAATTGGATAAGCAGTTTAGTTTTTACAGTTTTACACAGCTTCAAAGACAAAATTTTGTGATCTTACTGCATATACATTTTTTTCCCACGGAGGTGTTAGTGGTAGCATTTTTGGAAAATCTTTAAATGCTAAGGAGTTAAGAATTCAGCACCTATTTTGCTGGAAATGACATTAATAATCAGTCTTGACTCGGTAATCAGGATCTCCTTTAATCCGGATATCACGCTAATCCGGACGACTAAATATTTCCACTATGTCTTCTATAGTCTGGATTTCGGCAGCAATGTTGACTCTAAAATCCGGATATTTGAGATTTTCAGTGTGAAATGGTAGATTTGGTCTCGTACTTTTTTACGGGACTGTTTAGCAATTGACATGATGCTGGCTAATTTCTAACAAATAAAACATTTATCGACTTTTGTTCCGCCTTTTTATTTGTTTGGATTGTTTTTCCTAGAAAAAAGTGATTGCGCTAATCCGGATGTTCCAATGATCCGGATTACCCCTTGCAATAATTGATCCGGATTACGAAATTGGTGCTATCCTGTTCTGTACTTGATCGAATAAAACGCACCTGTTAAGTCATATTCTATAATACGTGAGTAGATATACGTTAAATTGAATAATTCGCGGAAAATAATAAATATTTACTAAGAACAATGAAGTTTTGTTATATTTTTGTAATGGAGCGGTGCGGAGCGAAAAAATTTTAGTCGGAGCGGAGCGCTGGAGCGGAGCGGTTTCAAACTGGTCGGAGCGGGAGCGGAGCGGAGCGAAAAAATGTGTCGCTCCAAATCCCTGTTCTATTACATACAGTATTACAGTATTACAGTAGTCTGGCTGGTGTAGCGGTTAGTGCGCGCACCTTCGGTGCACAGGATCATGAGTTCGAATCTCACCGTGGATCATGGTGTTTTTCGAACTCACGAGCTTGTGACGGACTATGACCTCACTCAGATGTTAAACGAGTACCCATTTATGGGGATAAATAATACTGCTGAGCGTGATGCTGATCTCATTACCTTAACAAAAAAGCAGATAAGATCTTGGAAATAGGATGTCACTAACACATCCTGCGGCCTTAGTCCAATACTGGATTGTCGCGCCTGTTATTTTTATTACATATTTGTTTTGAAATGAAATGTTCTCACCAACATTAAGAAATGTAATAACACCTTAATTTTCCAATGTATCACAAACATATAAATTGTCCTAGTTAACACCAAAATCGTAGTTTACATGCAAAAATGTAATAAATACTTTTTTAATGTACTAAATATATTTTGCTAGTTATTAAGTATTTCTACAGTGAATCAGTGCCGGATTAACCACGTTGCAGAAGGTGGCTAATGCCACGGGTCCCGCGCTTTAAATAAAAATAGTTACAACAAATGCCAGTTCCTTCTAAATTTTTATAATACGTTATCGTTGTAAAATTTACGCCAGGGTGTTCCAAAA
This sequence comes from Microchrysa polita, assembly GCA_949715475.1. Taxonomy (NCBI): domain Eukaryota; kingdom Metazoa; phylum Arthropoda; class Insecta; order Diptera; family Stratiomyidae; genus Microchrysa; species Microchrysa polita. Next base: position 18,633,642 of record OX454415.1, read on the forward strand.
TTATAGCAAAGTTAATATTTCATAAAAATACAGAAATGTTTGTTTCTAATTCATGATGGCATTCTCGTAAACCTACGTCCACAGTGTTTCAGATTTACATTCTAGCGGGACATAACATTTAAGTTTATATTGGCAAATGCATTTGCACACGTCCATTGAATTAAGAAATGACAATTATATGTCTCATTCGCAGTGGCGTACCACTTTAAACGATATGAAAAGTGGGGCAAAATTACCTGTTTAAAAGTGATCCAAAATTGATTCATAAAAATGTTATTTTCATTTAAGTGTGTACGTAAGATTTCCAATATCTTTCATTTTAATTAGTAAAACCGAATAAATGCAGTTATGTTAGTATCTTTATTATGGGCCTTTTTTTTAGCTAGACAATGGGTTGTAACCTTTTATGAACCTGAGTAACCCTAAAAAGTTACAATTTAATCTAAAGTTATATTAATAGGCAACACTTTTCAAACTAAAATATTATCCCATATTTTATCACTATTCGGAAAATGTCGAATTTTGAAATTTTCAGAGATGCCCCGACTTGAATAATAAATTCTTCTTTGGCGAGTAAATATAATTAGTCTACGGTTTTACTACTTAAAATATAAAAAAAACTTGGCAAACTTACACAAGTCAATGAAAAACATTTTTATGAAACAATTTTTAATCATTTTCAAAAGGGATAATTTTGCCCCTATTTTCATAATGCTTTTGAGAAGAACGCCACTGTGCGTGAGGGATATGCATAATTGTTATTTCCATATTCTATTGATATGTGTAAATTTATAGCTCATCAAAACAATCAGTAATCGCATACGCACTCTTTTGATTTTAGTCCCGCTGATTCTGAACCACTGTGCGTCCTGCATCTGTCTCAAAGCGTCTTGGCTTTCAGTACCTAATACCGATCGGAGTTCCTAACACATTGTCATTAGAGGTACGAAAATTTCGATTTTATGAAATAATGCGAACCTCGGCGTAAATTTATCATTTTTGCGTTTAATTTGTACACGAAAATGTTAATTTTTTATCCAAATAAATAAAAAAGAGGAACAAAAGCCGTCAAATGTAATTTTCCTTTAAAATTAGTCAGCAACGTATTATTTTGAAAAGCGTCACGTAAGTAAGTAGGAGACCAAATCTGCCATTGCACGCTAGAAATATCCGGATTATAGAGTAAACATTGCTGCCGAGATCCTGACTATGTAATATATGTATAGTGGTCCGCATTAGCGTGATATCCGGATTAAAGGTGATTCGGATTACCGACTCAGGACTGTAATAGCAATTGTCTTATTTGCACTAGCCGCTAGCCGCTTTCCAAAACTCTTGAGAAATGACCAATAAATATTAATTTTAGAACCACTTTATTAGTTTGGTTAATCGAAGTTCCATAGGCCCCGTGCTCAACATTTGCCACGGGCCCCGCGCTTGCTTAATCCGGCACTGCAGTGAATACTACCTACAAAAATGTAAAATAAACATTTTGTTAACTCTGCTACCCAGCCATTAGTTTCCTCTACCCGAAAATTTGTTGCCTCAACGCTAGTCGTTATTTGTGCTATTTCTTTTATGCGATGTCTCACAATGTATGGTATAAATTACAAACTTCATCACTCATAGAGTCTGGTTGGTCGAGTGGGTAGGGCGTTGGTCTCCAAATCATAGGGTCTCGGGATCGAATCCCACTGTAGGTAGGCGGTAATTTATTATGCAATTTCGAGCGTAAAGAGTTTAATGATATGTATATAGAAGAGGTCAGTAGTCTGGCTGGTCTAGCGGTTAGTGCGCGGACCTTCGGTGCACAGGCTCATGAGTTCGAATCTCACCGTGAATCATGGTGTTTTTCGAACTCACGAGCTTGTGACGGACTATGATCTCACTCAGATGTTAAACGAGTACCCATTTATGGGGATAAATAACACTGCTGAGCGTGATGCTGATCTCATTACCTCAACAAAAAGCAGATAAGATCTTGGAAATAGGATGTCACTAACACATCCTGCGGCCTTAGTCCAATACTGGATTGTCGCGCCTGTTATTTTTATATAGAAGAGGTCAATGAGTTATATGATTTATGAGTTACTAGGGGGCTTCGCCCCCTGCTCGCCACGCTCACCAACCCAGCGTTCGCGCTCCTGGCACTCGCGAAAATTTTTTTTTTTATTTTTTTTTTGCAATCAACCCGGTTTCATATTTGTATACTGACTATGACATGATAGGCTGAGAATCATGGGGTAAAATAGTTAGGTTAATATAGAAAATAGTCAATGGTTCAGTGCACATTTCGCAATGTAGTAGACATTTCAATAATTATTTACTTTTTAACTCGTACCAACAACTAATCAATTTGTTACTATTACAATTTAGTAATTTGGTTTATACAAAACAATAGTATTTAGAACATTTACGTTGTTTTATTCACATTTTCGTTTTAACATTTGTTGATGGTTTTGAGAACATAAAATGATGGTTAGCTGAAATTTCACCCTCAAAATAGTTATAGATACCCCCGTCGTTGGCCACATGTATATTTCCTTTTTTTCCGTGTGAATCGTTGACCTCCAATTTTCGCGGTTACGTGACCTTGTCCTCCAGTTTCGGAAGCCCAGCAGCTGGTGGGCGTCTTCACCTACGGAGTTCTCCCAGCGAGCTCTTGGTCGTCCACGCAACCTCGCTCCGTCAATTCGTTGTGCGTCCATCACTTTCTTTGGCATGCGATTATCGTCCATCCGTGGTACATGCCCCGCCCATTAGGCGTTGAAGCTTCACGATTTTCGATACTTCCAGCTCATCGTACAATTGATACAACTCATGGTTGTACCGGATACGCCATTGGTCTCGCTCGCGAACGGCCTCGAAAATTCGCCGAAGGACCTTTCGTTCGAATCGGTCTAGCAAAATTTCGGAGGCTTGGGTACGGGTCCATGTTTCGCAGCCATAACATAGCACGGGTCGGATGATCGTTTTGTACACGAGGAGCTTCGTGTTCCTGTGCGCCAGGGACGTAGCCAGGGGAGGGGTCCAAGGGGTCCGGACCCCTCCCAAAATTATTTCAATAGGCTTTGAAATGTAACTTCCCAAAGTGCATCCAATATATTCATTCTTAGAATGCTGTTGAAATTAGATTGAAGGTATGTAAGCAGTATGTATGCCGTCAGAGATTGTGCCATCTGGACGACTAAACCATGAATACATAATAAACTATATAAAAAATTTGAAAAACGTAAAAATCAGGTGATTGGGATAGTCAGGGCTGGATTTGGATTTTTTTTGGTTTTAAATTATGAATAAAATGAATTTTGAAAACTTAAGGAGCAACTGACATAATAAAATGTAATTTCTTCCATTCAATTTACTCTATCTAAGGGGCAATTCAGACCATCGGCAAGATTTACTAAATCCTAGATTTAGTTGACAGTTGTACCATATTGTACTGCAATTTGAATGATGCAAGTACATTCTACGATGCATTATGAATTTAATGTCATACGATTCGATCTAGTATCCATGGAACTGACTAAATTAATTTTAAACTACACGAGGATTTCCTCGTAGTCTGTATTGGCTATAAGAGGGGATTCGCACTATGGACAGGATTTACTAAAAACACTAAATTAATCGAGTCGAGACCCGCCTACTAGATTAAATCGTACGTCATTAAATTCAAAATGTATCGTATACCTAATGTACTTGCATTATTCAAATTGCAGTACAATATGGTACAACTGTCAACTAAATCTAGGATTTAGTAAATCTTGTCAATAGTCTGAATCGCCCCTTAGGGGAATAATGGAAGTACATTCTACTATGCATTTTGAATTTAATGACATACAATTTAATCTAGTAGGCGGGTTTCGACTCGATTAATTTAGTGGTTTTAGTAAATCCTGTCCATAGTGTGAATCCCCTCTAAGTGGACTCGTCTCAATCCAGGGTCCCCAATTGCAGCTTCACCTCAAAATGTGATGTAACTCGGCCTTCAAAATTTGAATCGAGCTAGAACCATTCACTGTAGGTATAATACACAAATACTTGGCCGCGAGCTCTCGATTTAATGACTAATTGCCTCTTTAAACCCCTCGATTCGAAGAAAATGTCTGGTTATGTCGATACTTGGGAAAGTCAAGTCAAGTACAATACATAGGTACACACATTGTATGAGCAAAAGTAGATTCGTCAATACTAGTGTTAATTTTTTCTGTTTTGAATTAAATTTTCACCTATCCAATAGCTCAAGAATTAAAACACGCTTTTCTCAATTGGTAGACATCTTAACGCTGATAAATTTTACTTCACAATCCTAACACACAGCAATTTAAAGAAATGTTGTAAGTAAAGGCGATAGGAAACCTGAGTTAAGTGGGTTGCAATTTTCCATCCATTCCTCCTCGATTTTGACATATTCAACATTGATAATCAAATCACTGTCAAGATTGAAATCCTGTTTTCAATATCGCAGACATGCCAAGTTTCAATTGTCAAATGGCTGATGCATACGAAAATTGAAACAATCTGGACAGGCCCACTGAAAGCTAAATAAATTAGTTGCTTGCATTTTCGATTTTTTTTTTAACATATGTATGTTTTTCACCAAAAACAAAAAAAGCGGGTTAATTGCATTATATAACGGAAAACGCAAAAAAAATCAAAGTGTCACCTGCAAAAATCCGCGTAAGCTCTCGTATAATTGAAGCTTCTTACAAAAGATAGAATGGAGGAAATTGTAAACCAGGAAATTTTAACCAGTGGCGCAGGGTGGTTACAGCCCAGGAGCGCCATACAGGCTAAATCCGGCCCTGGCGATAGTCATTCATTATGGAAACTTTGGCAAATTTCGTAAGTCTTCAAAATTTGAAATAAAATATTTTCCCTGTAAGAATGAATTCGCTACGCGAGCACAAGCATACTTTGCATAGTTCTTGACTGCTGTTTATAATGCTTTAATTATTAGGTAAGGGCAATTTACGCATATGCGCAATAGAGTTTCGTTAAACCTTATAAAGTGAAAAATGTCGTATATCACGAATTTGTTAAGCAACCTTAGGGTTGCTGCTTCGTACTGATACCAGAGAGGCCTATGTTTGTAGACACTGGCACTGTCTGCTTCTGATGATAGCGGGGCTATGAAGTACCTACGCATGCTTGCCATCGTGCTCTTCCACGCTCGTCAAGCGATAAAGCGATGGATTCGAGACAGGAACAGCCGGACAGGAGGCAAGGGGGCAACGCCGAAACTAGTTTCCACAGTTTAGAAAAAATGTATTTCTAATAATGCCAGAATTTCGGACACCGAGTGTCGGACCCCTCCTGAAACAAAATCCTGGCTACGTCCCTGCTGTGCGCAAGTTTCGAATTAATAATAGGGAGGACCGAGAAATATGTCTTATTGGCTAGTTGTAGGTCTATTATGAAATCTCGGATAATTTATTACACAGCTTTTACACGATCTGACTTATGTCGCACACACACGGAGAATCCGAATACATTTTTTTGGATTTTCGCTAAATCATAATCCAAGAAAATGTATGATTTTGACGAAAAAAGGGATTCGTATTGGCCGTATCTGTGTGGCATTATGGAAATCTTTGTTAATGACTTGTGCTTGGGTGAGAAAATCAAACTTATAGGTTGATAACGAGCTACTGCAAAAGTGGCATTTAGTTTCAAAGATGTGTGTTGCGTACACTCAGCGAAATTCACTATACATTTTACCACGATTTCGTTTGGGATTTTGGCTGAAATCGCGTTATGAACCGGGTGGATTCTGTTCTGTTCATTAGAATTTTCTTTTAGTACCGCAACAGTCTGTTGCGGTACCAACAGTTAATGGGTTAAGTAATTTCTGTGTGTTGTTAATATGGATGAATCCTGTTTTTGTTGCAGCGATATAAAGGCTTTCAGCTTTAGCTTTAGTGAGCTAATAAATATAATACTTTTGAAAGCGACCGAAAGTGCAAATAAAAAACTTAAAAATTAACGGCATAAAAGAACTGCAATAATTAATTTAAATTTTTCTGGTATGGGTAACGCTCGTAATTTTTTTTTTGCGGAAAAGGCAGGACAAATGCTATTGAAATATCAGGACGTGAAAAAGGATAACCAGAAATACAAATAGCGCAAAATTTTGACTGTATAATTTTTACGTACCTTTCTAATGATTCAGGAATGACAAGTTTTTTGCATACTAAATAGCTAACATTGTAGTGTGATCAGAGAACAATTTTATTTTCTGCCCTCTCTCCTTGGCATGTGCTTTGTAATCCCTACGCCAAACATCAACCATATTTAACAGTATTCAGCAATTTGAGTACGATTCTCTTGTCTACGGCCACGGCCTTACAGAATGAGGGCTCTGATATTATTCATATACATATTCTTTGTAAAATGTTACGACTTTAAGTGAAGTTTTCCCCAAAGCTGTCCAAAAACAGTACAAATCAGGATAAAAGCAAGACATTCGGGGTAATAGCAGGATGACAGTTTTAAAGGTGACAGGTCTTGTCAACAACAGGACGGATGCGAGCAAAAGTTAAGGCCATCCCTGGTAACAAGAATGCAGCTCTTGAGCGCAACAATTAAATGTTTCTTGAAATTTTCGCTTCAAACCACATCGAAACAAAGAAAAACGTTTGGCTCAAGAGCACTCCTTACTTGTTCATCCGCTTCAAGTCTAGCTTCAATGTTGCAATGACCCAGAAGTCTAACAAAAATATTTTTTTTAAATCACAGTCCAAAATTTCCAACTCCTCTTCACTACGTTAGGGGGCCCCTAATGGTTGGGGGCCCGTGTTCTATTAAACATATGGAACACCGTACGTTACGTTATGGATTACTTGATTCTGGTGAAGAGAACAGGAATTACATTTTAAATTGCAGCACGAAATAAGCACATAGTTCTGCAATGAGTTACTTTTTTGAATCTTTCTTTATTTCGCCTCTTAGTATTTCATGTGTAGTTGCTTTCGTTTCGTTTCCACTAAACCGAAGTTTAGGTATATTGATTTTTCCTATCGGCTTTTTCATCTTTCTTTATTCGAGTACTAGCCAAAAAGTCGCCCCAGTTGACCGCCTGATTTGATCCCCTCCCCCCTCTAGAATGATATAGGTATATATTTACATATATAAACTGTCACATAAACGCACCGGATTATGAATCCTGAGTTGATTTCCGGCAAAAAAGTTGTACCGAACATATCCCCTATTCTTAACCCTTTAGCTGCAACAGGCATTTGTTTTTTGAAAAAATCAGTTTCTTGCACGACTTAAAGCTCAATATCTTCAAAGCTAGACCAGCTAAAATAGTGAAACAAGATGATTTTTGTAGCCAACGAATTTACCTAAAAAATAAAACTAACCGCACTAAAATCGGATAAGAAGTTTGGTTTTTACAGAGCTTCAAGGTCAAATTTGTGAGATTGTGTTTTGTGTTTTATTTTATAAGTAAATTTGTTCGCTGTAATAATCACTTTGTTTCACTATTCTAGCTGGTTTTGCTTTGGAGATATTGAGTTTTAAGTCGTACAAGAAAATGATTTTTTCGAAAATCTTCAAATAGGGGTTTGTTTCGTACAACTTTTTTGCTGGAAATCAATTGAGGAATCATAATCCGGTGCGTTTATGCGGCAGTTTCCAGACACCCTGTATAGTTTTAGTAAATAAGAAGCTAGAAATTACATTTTAATTTTTAACAAGAATAGGAAAATCGTAATTATTTGCTGTATGTACCTATAGAAAATAGAAAAATAGATTTTCTACAATAGCATAGGTAATCTACACTGAAGAAACTACCCTAGTTTGGTCGTGACTCCTATAATTACCTGCATGTTTTATTTTAATTTTAAACGATTTCTACTCCGTTCGCGTTAATTTTTACTACATATTAGCATAAAAAAACTATACGATGAGCATAATCAAAATATCATCCTTAAGCAGTAAAAATCAATTAAATATTTCAGAGGAAGTATAGAAAAACATAGGGCATAGGGCTCAATTTAAGTTTCCTGTTTTCGCCACTATCCACTTAATCGCGGATCGACGGGAAGAGTGCAATTCATTGAAATAATTGAATGTATACCTACTCTATATAGTCTATAACTCAAGTTAATTTCAAAAAGCCGCCATTAGGTAAAAACAAGAAGATGAGCCTGTGCATATGGAAGCAACCTCTCGATTTCAAGAAATCTACATAATCAATTACACTGTAAAACAGCATTCTGGAATTAAATATGGAACTATTTTACTTTAGGCATGTACCTTTATTCAAAGTAGAAGTAGGTATTCCTCAGAGCTGAGCCAACTTCTTTCTGAACAAGAACTCGTTCATTCTGCGCTCCATCTTAATTAAAGTCAATTCAAAGAGCCATCATCATGAAAACTTATTAAATATGCATTCTATTTCATTTGAATGGAGAGTACTGAGTATCACTGAAGTTCCGGATCGTCAAGACCAGCCAGACTCAAGCAATTTTCGTACATACTCGTATTCAATTGCACATAATACAATCTGCTTGCACTCGTCGAACGGAAAAGTGCAAAATTTCTTCACACAAACTATAATTATCTTCATAAATTATATTACACTTAACGAAACTCCGCCTTGAAATTCCTATAGTTTTACCATCACATCTTGGCAATGGTGATACCCTCCCGTTGCCCTTATGCGCTTCGTTATCGTGTTTCTTTCATAGTTCTCTAAAGAGATATGCACACCACCAAAACCCATGGCGACTCAAATAAATATAACTACGAGTACAATTTTCTTATCTACTAGCATGTCTCCCGAGAAAGACCCTGTTCCAGAGAGAGGAGTGGAGTGCGGTAACCTCGGGAGGCTTTTTGTTCATACATGGCGTCGATGGAGGCAAGAAGCCCACTTATCTTAGTCTTTTTCTTTATTTTTCAGGAATTATACACTGAAATCGCAAAGAATCATCATACACAAGTAAATAAACGTGTTGAAAGAAAAATTCCGACAATGATAGCGTTGTCGGTTGTGTCGTCTGCTATGCGAGACGCGATCAGGGGTTTTTGGGTCGGGGCTTTGTACGAATGCCTGGCTATGGGTCTGCTGGGCCTGGTGGTGTTTTTTGTGTCTCCGACCAGGTGAGGCGGCGTGCGGGTACAATATTCTTGGGCTCGGTTTGCAATTGGTTGTTATACGATTTCGTTGTCCAACAACTATATACCTACACCGAGTATGGTTTTCCCCTGCCGAATAACGTAACAAACCGTCGAATGCGACACATTCCCAAATATACTTTTATACATACGATTGTACGTCTCAAATAGAAATACGGAAAATCAGACAAGAAAAGGAAAAACTCTCTAGGGAAAATGAAAATAAGAAACGCCCATTTCCAGTGTAGATTTTTACGATTGAACATGAACAACAACGACGACGACGGACGGACGGCTATACTATTCGACTTCGACTTGCACCCGATATACACAAGAACGACAAAGATGTCGAGACGAAATCCAAGAAAACCATGTTCGCGCTCACCCCCCAATCTCGCGCGTGGAGTTTTATATGTTTCTCATGTTGCGAGCGTATAATATCAACGACCCACTCAGTATTTCGTTTTCCATATGTACATAAAATCCATTTTCATTTTCAGTTCGCTTTTGAATCCTCGAAAACACCCCGAGATGGAATACAATCACACACAAATACAACGAAATTTCGTACAAAAAGTCGTTATCGATGTAGTGGTGTGACTGTACGCGATTATACACTAGTTGTCACCCGAGAAGGAGCAGGCATCCGAAACCTTGCTCTCGAACTCTCGATGTGCTCACACTCGTACCTATACCAAAGTGGAAATGATTTTCATTTTTTCTTCGTTTCCCAGAAATAAGGACACACAATTCCATTGTCGTTACGACGGAGTGTGAGTATTCGAATGATTTCAGCATGAGAGCCCCACACTGCCGTCAGGACTTCCTTCCGCTTTGAATCGGCACATGATCCAGTCAGAAACGTTTTCAAAAGTGAGTTGTAAAAAAAGGAATATCCAATACTCCTGTAAATAGGAAATGGAATATTCAGAGAAAATAATGGGAAATCTCTGTTTCACATAAAGACGAAGAAAATATTATGCAGCAGTAGAACGAGCAACGACCATGCGCGTATCCTTTTTCACGTATTGTTCTTTTTTTTTTCAATTTTATTTGCCGTTAAAAGAGCATTGTGGTCTGGCTGGTCGAGCGGTTAGTGCGCGCACCTTCGGTGCACAGGCTCATGAGTTCGAATCTCACCGTGTTCCATTGTGTTTTTCGAACTCACGAGCTTGTGACAGACTATGATCTCACTCAGATGTTAAACGAGTACCCATTTATGGGGATAAATAACACTGCTGAGCGTGATGCTGATCTCATTACCTCATCAAAACGCAGATAAGATCTTGGAAATAGGATGTCACTAACACATCCTGCGGCCTTAGTCCAATGTTGGATTGTCGCGCCTGTTATTTATTTTAAAAGAGCATTGTGAACATTGACATAACTAGAGTTAACGTTTGACAGGATTGAATTTAAACAAACAAAAAGACAAAAATGATGTTTTTTTATTTTCTTCTGGTGCTTTCTTGAAGATAAATATTATAATATTACATTTATCAAAGGAAGAAATGTAGTTAAATTTTCAATATTTATACCAAAAAACTTACATCTTTCTACCAAAAAAACCATAAAAAAACAATAAACGCACGTGATATTCATTCAGACATAACAAAAAATCGCGCCAAGACTTCGCTGTATCCGCACATGTGACTCTAAAACTCCATGAAGGCAAAAGAGCTTTTTTGGGGCGATGCTTAGACTGGAAAATGTGACGGCCTCTTGGCGAAGAACGCCCCAAGCTCCACAATACCAACTGGAATGTGGCTCCATCATCTTTACACGAACGATCCCCCACTGTACTGACTGTATTGTTCCATTGAATATAGCACTAGGCCCCTCCTTCTTGCTTTCATGTATGCAGCATAGCGCAAGTATATGCTCCCCATATCGGAGCTCCACACATCACAAGCTCTCCATCTGTGTATGGATCCCATATTGAGATGTTGTGTTGATACACATTCGTATTTGTGGAGCAAGTAAGCAGTCAGACCAGACATGGTCGTACAAATAATAATCATACAATAATTGTAGGTACGTCTCTACTCTGACGATATGGCTACAAAGTGCTTACTTTTTACATCTTCCATCCATAGTCTGGATCATATAATAGCGAGTTGTTGACAGCGTCAAACCCGTCCCGACCCCCTCCCGGACGATAGTCTAATTCAGATTCCATTACTATATTGTTCTGGTTTTCATGGAAATATATTTCAGTTCGAGTATTCTTTATTAAAATATTTATGAAAAAAAAATATTTTTGTTTTTGAAGATGATGATAGTGGCTGATTCCGAATTAATTATGAGATTATTTAAAATAAATAATATTCGTGTTGCATTTCCTCATAAGATATTAACAGTAAACATCGCAGGCATCTTTAAAGGTAAACCGTGCTTCCGTTGACTTATCTTCATTAAACCAACACCGGAACTACACCTTACCGTATTCCGGATTACGGATGATGGTGTAGCTTCTCGTACATATGTTGACTGTTGGGTAACTCAGGTTTGTAGGAATTGGGTCACGAGGGTAGATTGCAATGTTATCACCATTTCCGTATTTTCATTCAGCAGAATTTTGAAATATTCATTTTCCCATGCCTACCTTGTTTACTTTTTGCGTATACAATTAAAATAACTTTGAGATAGGAGATACATAATCGCAGAAGTACGTTAATATTTGATTTCTTGAAACCGCACGTGAGTGAAGATATTCATAGGTAACTGAAAATATTTAAGAAGAAGCTTTTATTTATACAGGTTCTCGAAATTATTGATTAAACAATAATAATTTTTCCAAAAATCGCATAATTGCGACACGGTTGTGTCTGTGCTGTGACCAGGGTCGGCGCGTCGATATGTGAAAATAGGCCGTCGCCTAGGGTGCAACGCTCGGGTGCGCACATTCCACCGGTCAAGGGGACGTACAAGAACTCACGACGCATACACAAACAAATTGATATTTGACGAAGAACTGCGAATCGCACATCTTATCGTTCCTATTCCTTGACGCAGGTTTTTTGCAAGCGTAAAACGGGCTGATGAAAAGAATAAAGTCAAACTTGGTATGTATTTCAATCTTTCGAATCGCATTCGTTCTAAAATATAATCAACTGGAATACCAACAGTTCCATAATTTTTCTTGGCCATTTTATGTATTTTTTTCCGATTCCACGGTTATTTCATCGTGAAATGTCAAATGACCGGGGAATCGAAAAATAATACATAAAATAGCCGAGGAAAATTATGGAACCGATCTCGGATTGTAGCTTATGGAATTCCCCACCGTTTGTGACATATTCCACGACAATAAGTATGCATTTTTTTTTTTTTTATAAAATCGCAGCGGGAAAAATTTCACTCTCGAGCTTAATTCAGCCCCTTAAGGCCTGAATAGACCTCGGGCGGAATGAAAATTAAATTTTTGTCCGCTGCGATTTTCTCAATGAAAATGCATTCTTACTGTCGTGGAACATGTCGGTAATGATGGGGAATTCCATAAGCTACGATCCGAATATGGTTCCAAATTTTTTTCTCGGCCATTTTATGTATTTTTTTCGATTCCCCGGTCATTTCACCGTGGAAAATATCTAATGACCAGGGAATCGAAAAATAATACATAAAATGGCCGAGAAAAATTTTGGAACCATATTCGGATTATATAGCTTATGGAACTCCCCATCATTTCCGACATGTTTCACGACAGTAAGCATGCATTTTCATTGGGAAAATCGCAACGGACAAACATTTCATTTTCATTCCGCCCGAGGTCTATTCAGGCCTTTAGGTGTTAAAAATTTCATCCGCTACCACCGATAAAATCAGCGTAGGTCAGAAGCTCTTTTTATCTTTTTGGTTTGCATCACTTTTCCAAGTGTGGACAAAAAACTTATTAGCAGGGGCGAACCCAGGATTTTTTTTCGGGGGGTGATTTGTATTTGCAAAGTGGCTCATGAAATCCAACGCTTTAAATGTTTTTAGACCTTAGGCTTAAGAGTGCCCATATACCGTCCGATCGATTGACCAATCGATCTGACGCCCGTACAGCACATACACTATTTATCGCGCAATCTGAAATACAATCTCGCGGTTCACACGAGACAACACAACATAGCGAAAATTATATATTTTGTTGCGATGGAAGATCAATTGGTACTTTCGATGGAGAATGGGGCCTGTCTAGACACTCAATTTTCGTTCGTCTTCGTCATTTTGACAATTGAAACTTGGGAGGTCTGCGCTATTTATGAAAGGTATTAATTCTTGAACGCGATTGCAAATGTTGTATATGTCAACAACTCACCATCTATTCATACTGTGTATATTAACAAAAGAATTGATCAATAATCTGTCCTGAACAAAGCCGCGACACACATCTAACGATAAATAATGAACAGATGTGGATAGAATGAAGCATTCATCTCTTCTGATTACTTGAAGCAATCAGTTCAATGTTGAAAGTGGAAACGGAGCTTGAAAACGATAGGGAAGACAAAAGCGCTCATGTGAGGATACAGCCAATGACCGCCATAGCCATAAAACATGAAGAATGACCACTGGTTTATGTCAATAAATCAGCAACTGAAAACACATGATTATCATGACAGATTGTATGAAAAATTGCATGGCAATATGTTCCACACGTCCAATAAAAAAATGGATTAGATGGTCACATACCTCTTCCAATTTATCGGGCAATCAAAAAATTGCTTCAATCGGTTGGAAGGTCTATGGGCACTCTAAAACGATGTCTGACGTCGGGCATAGTCAAAATCACTTAGGTATTTGATTTCTCAGTAAAGATATTTTGTGTGAATTTTATTCATACCTATAATTTTCATTTTAAAAATTTCGGGGGGTGTTTCATCCCCCAAATCCCCCCCTTGGGTTCGCCCCTGCTTATTAGCTTTCCAAATCGGTTAGAGAGTTTTGGCTCGTCATATGTATATTTAGCGAAGGACGATATTGAAAAAATAAAAGTGATTATATCGCCCAGTGACGTATTTAGAAAATCAGCAGCCCACAAGTTTACTTATTTGAAACATTAGGCTTCGGGGTGTAGCCATTTGCAAGATGTGTACGGCACTAGAAAGTAATGATGCATTTGGAGACTTCGGCAAATGAACGTACAATTACCAGATAAGTGCAAAAAAATGCACACAATAAAATTTTTGTATATTTGTTGTTTTTTTTTATTCATTGCAAATTTTTTTTTATTAATCTCCATCGTTTCAGGAGAAACGAAAATCTCGAATAGCTAGTATAAAAAAAGAAACGGCAGTATATCTCAAAATAACATTTAGAAGGGTGGAGATTTTTTTTTTAATTTTCTGTAGGCTGCTTTACTATTACAAAAACTGATATGGCCACAGTCCAAAAAAAAATTGAACCATAGTCGAATTCCAGCCCAACATTTTTTCAACTTCATGATTGTATCCAGGATATTTTTCAGACGATAAAAATTTAAATCCGCCTACAACAATTAAGGTTTCCCGTTAGTTTTGTTTATTGCCGACCCTTAAATAATTAGTGTAATAAGTAGGTGATAAACCTAATACATATGAGATGAGTAAAATGTGGTGGAGAAGTTTTTTTTTCGTTTTAATGCTTTTTGGGGTGCGCTAAGCACGAAAATAGAGGTTGCTACCAAAAATTCGTTGCGGAGCGGAACTGGGTCAAATGAATAAATAAATAACAGGCGCGACAATCCAGCATTGGACTAAGGCCGCAGGATGTGTTAGTGACATCCTATTTCCAAGATCTTATCTGCTTTTTGTTGAGGTAATGAGATCAGCATCAAGCTCAGCAGTGTTATTTATCCCCATAAATGGGTACTCGTTTAACATCTGAGTGAGATCATAGTCCGTCACAAGCTCATGAGTTCGAAAAACACCATGATCCACGGTGAGATTCGAACTCATGACCCTGTGCACCGAAGGTGCGCGCACTAACCGCTAGACCAGCCGGACTACTGGGTAAAAATCTCTGACCAGCGCCCGCTCTAGCACTTACGCCGCCCCGGGCAAGAGGACGAATTGCCGCCCTTTCGGTACTGTACCAAACAGATTGATAGTATGGATATCTAATCCATACTATCTAGATCAGTGGTTCCCAATCTTTTCAGTTCGTGTCCCTCTAGCGAGGTCTGCTGATCCTGGCGCCCTCCAAAGAAACTAGGTGTGCAAAAATTGCCGTTGGCAAAGAATGCTTTTCATTTTATACGTAAGTTCAGGATATATTTTCGCATTTAAAATTCATTGAATATTTTTTTTTGTTAATGCAGCACATATTTTAAACTACTGGA
This sequence comes from Microchrysa polita, assembly GCA_949715475.1. Classification (NCBI taxonomy): domain Eukaryota; kingdom Metazoa; phylum Arthropoda; class Insecta; order Diptera; family Stratiomyidae; genus Microchrysa; species Microchrysa polita. The sequence goes on from OX454415.1 coordinate 18,649,072, forward strand.
TTTTTTTTTAATAACAGGCGCGACAATCCAGCATTGGACTAAGGCCGCAGGATGTGTTAGTTACATCCTATTTCCAAGATCTTATCTGCTTTTTGTTAAGGTAATGAGATCAGCATCACGATCAGCAGTCGTGAGCTCGGCCGTCACCATGGCTTCAGTGATACAAAAAGACAAAATCCCCAAAATTTTTACCAAAGATTTATTGTATCCATACAAAAACTATAGCTGACTGGTGCGGTTCTTTTTAGAATCGCGAGCTGTGTCCATTTCAATAATCCAAATCATCATCTGTGTTCATCAAACGGATTTAGTAGCAGTGATTTATTTTTTAATCGAACAAAATAGATTCTTTGGCAATTTACAACGTTTTGCAACAATGGATTACCCCTGGTGAGTTTCGAAAGAAATTCGAGTCAGAATTGTCGTTGTGGTGGTAAAGGAAACCATAATTCACAAACGGCATCAACATTAGAGTTTTGCTCGCGCCCCTCTTCGCTAATCGTCGCACCTCATTAAGAAGTGCGCCCCTGAGTTTGGGAAACAATGATCTAGATCAGGGATTCCCAAACTGGGCCCCCCCCCCTAGGGAGGCGTGACGGTTTGGGAAGGGGGCGTGAGTACAACTTATATAACGCTGAAACAATAAATTTATTTTTATTCTAGCTAAGAGGCTCTACCCAAAAGAACGCTGGAAATATTTTAGGCCGAAATCACTTGATGATATTGACGTCTAGACTCGTGTGGAAATAATTTTCTTTTTATTTCTTTTTATTTATTTATTAGAACACCTTCCGATTGTGGTAGCTCTAGTAATAACAGTTCTTTACTTATCGCTAAGCCAAAAATATATATCTTGTGTTAGGATAAATTATTTCGGCAAAAGTCAATTTTCAGTTAACATTTGCGTCTTGCGTTTCGCTGTCCAAATCCACACCAAAATTAAGTCTAGTTACTATCGTGGAGATAGCCTAACTTCCAAAGAAACTCATGTTGCGTACTTTTCAAAAAAGTCCAAAAGTTCCAAACTTGGGCTCCACTAACCAACAATTGTGCTTTTCTATGCAGGATTGAGATATGGCTGGACAATTTTGTGGGTAGCTTGGAGTAGGTACTTATCTGGATTTATTAATGAGGCAAATCTGTGCATTGGAGTTGGTCATAATTTATATTACAACAAAATTAATCTTGAATTCTGTCCAAATTGTCCACATCTGTTTTCGGTTTTCGGCCACATTTTCTCGAGTGGCGTCAGTCCCACCAGATTTGGCAAAGGGGGGCGCGGACTGAAAAAGATTGGGAACCACTGATCTAGATGATGTATAAAATGGTTGTTGTAGAATCTATTCAAAGGGTTTTTTTTCTCTTGAATCAAGTGCTTGTACTCATGGTCGTTGCTCCAAAGCAATTTTCACAGTGAAACCAGCTGACCTAAGAGCATTAAAAAAAACAACACAAAAATTCAGGGTTACATTGGGATTCAAACCACTTTGTTTGGAATTTCAAAATTTTAAATGTTGATGTAAGAAGGAAGAAATCGAAAATGCATGCGTAATTTTGTTTTCTGCTAAAACACTAAATACATTTTTAGAAAACTCTGCCCTTAAAAATGTTGGGCCAAAAAATGGTGCTCGTACTAACCTCCTGTAGTTGGTTTCCATAAATTCCTTGAAAGCTTCAATTAGCCGGATTGCTTCAGGCTTTTCAATATGCATGGCTTATTTTCATAAATGCGTCATCTCGAGAATTTTCAAAAAGAATAAGGTCAGAGCTAGTTAAATCGGGGGCTCCTAGCCAAATTCCGATATAAGCATGCCCGAACACAAGTTAGGAAGCTCTGGCAATTTGTTGTGTGGTTCGATCCCTCATCTTGCTAAAATCTTCTTTGGAGTTTGCCCACCAATGCTATATGAATCAAATCGGAACCAACTTAAGTCATCCATTCTCGAGAAGGTTTGGCGAATTGAAGGTAATAAATGCTGCGAAATGTCGATGAAAATTATGGAAAACAACTCAAAAAAATTATTGATAATGCCTTTGTGGATAACGCCTTGATGTGTTCAGCGTTTATTCGACTCCCTATTGCTCATTTCATATGAGTTTATTCGGGAGTTCAATATTTATTTAGTGGATTCGCTCTCCTGTTACTCAACAGACTAAAAAAAACTTTAGATTTCATCTTCCAGAAATCAAATCGCATATAAATGAAAAAATAAAATTTGCATGCAATTTCGTCGTCTAAAAAATAGGCAAAACCTGGGTTTCATGCAAGCTACTTAATTTTGGTGAAAGGAAGATGAACTAAATGTTCAATCGGAGGACGAAACTAGCACATACGAGTACTTAATTCTCCAATTAGTATGTTTTTTGATTCTTTTTCAAAGAATAACTTAATCGCCACAGAGTGAATAGTAAAATTGGCGCGGCTCTTACGTAGCATTTTGGTATCCTAAATGCAGCACCTCGCATAAAGTGTCGGCTCTTCATAGCCTCACAAGGATTATTTTTATTTTTTCTTTCGGTTTTTTTAATATTTTTTTTTTATTTGAATGCTAGCCAAAAAGCCGCCCCTAAAATTTGGCACCCCGGGCGACCGCCCGGCTTGCCCCCCCCCCCCTTAGAGCGGGCGCTAAAGGGTACTGAGCCCGTACCTTCTCAGCAAAATACCGTTGCACAGCAGGGTCAACAACGCAAAAAAAACGTCAAAAAATGAGTATCAATTGTAGAAATACCGCTTAACGCATTTGGAAGATTAATGTCGCTTACCTTAGCGTGTCACTAATTTCAGATTCGGTAGGTATACTAGACGAAACGCGAGATTGCATGATTTTATATGAAATCCCCGAATATAAAAGGCCTGAAAAGTACGAGCATAAATCTCGTCTTCGAGACTGGGTTGGCCAAAATATTAGATTCGTGTTTTTGCCAAAAAAAAAAAAAAATACTACAGCAGCATCGCAGTTGGCGTATAGAATTGAACGCTAAGTCAAGAATTCCACAATTAGTTAATACTCGCACCCACGAAATTGTAAATTCGAGAGGGAACAAATATCCTACTACCATTACAACTCCCAAAGCAATGTCATTCAACACCGGTACAGACCTGCACGGTCGAGCGTCATGGTGGTAAACGCTTTCACGGTAAATCAAATCTCCATAGAATTTTCCTGCTAAAATTCAAGTGGTCGTCTTGTGCACAGATAGACAACAGACACAAGACCTGATGAGTGTGTCTATCTGTACGAACAAAACCACAAAACTTTGGGAAAAAATATAAAAAATTGAGGAAATTGAGGGAAAAAAGTTTCGTCCCAACCGGGATTCGAACCTCCGACCTTCAGTCACAAGGTCAGCAACTTAGCCTACTGAGCTGTAGACGCTTAAAGAAATTGAATAACTCGATATTTCTCCTGCAGGGGGTTCTGCTCCTCCAACAGACAAAGTTCCGCGTAATTCCCATAGAGCTGGTAAGTTGCCATGCCAAAAAAATACTACAGACTTGCACCGCAGTTTTGTATAGAATGGAACGATAAGTCAAGATTTCCACAATTATTTAATACTCGTACGCATGAAATTTGGGAACCAGAATTAATACAATAATTGGAAATATTCCCGGGGATTTGTTGTAGCATTGCATTAACTGCGGAGAATCTCATAACATAACTATTGATTTTTTTTATTAACAATGAAAATATTTTTGCGGTCTTTTGACGGGATTATTTCACTATCCACTAGCGGGAATTCAGTGAGCAGGGTTTTGAGGTGACGGGATTTTTAAATGGCGGATTTAGTAATGTCGGGATAATATAAAGTGGGATTTTTTTTAACCCATTAACGACGAGACCCTAAAATCTTACCAATTGAGCTGAAATTTTCCACGTCGGCTTAAAATGGCTAAAAACACATTTTGTAGAAAAAAAAATTTCCCCGGATGCCGGGTTCAGGCTCCCGGCACTGTTACATATATGTAACATCAGGCATGATACGGGGAAAGTGTATTCAAAATATATTTTTGATTTTTTTTTTCAAAAAGAAAACATTTTAGTAAATTTTTTTTGACAAAGCGAAAATATATGAAAGCCGATATTTTACGTGAAGTTTGGAATGTATATAATGCAACAATAACGTAGAAATAATACGAAATGTGTGCGAAAATTGAGCAGCCTTACAAAAATATTATGTCAAATATTGTATTATTTTATTATATATTTTTGCATGTGGAGTTGTTGTTGTTTTATTGAGAAGTTTCTTGAACACCCACAGAACTAATAGATTTGACAGTTTGTGAATAGGAAAATTTTTTATAGAACTACAGTAGTTATACAGATTTTGAGGATTATGGAAGATTTGCCAGTAAATTATAAAATTATTGTTTAAATTTTTTTGTCAATTTGTCCATCCGCCCAATTTGTCTAAAAAGGACTAAATAAAGAGCCTATAATTCCTCCTTGTCTATAATTTGGTCTACATTAGAAACCATTTCTTCTTTCGTAGCTCAAAATATATCCTTTTAAATATTATACTAGCAGAATTAAATAGAATAACCAATCCTTGGCCTCATGAAAATAAAGCCTTGACTCCTTGTTTCGGATACCCTTGAATCCGGCTATCATTTTAATCCACATAGGACAGCTATTGTATCCATATTCCGGATTTCTAGAGCAATTCTAATTCCGACTCTTAATATTTTTGGTATGTTATGCCAAATATGGCCGCTCAATTTGCCTGTCAAGAAGACACAAGGGTCTAGAAAATCATGTGACATGACTAATTTTAAGGAAAAACCTAACTAATAGCATTTTTTCTTTTAAATTTTAACATTTATGAAGACTATTTATGCTATTTTCCTAGATAAAAATGTCTTGTTAAAATCCGGAATTTTCGTTAATCCGGATTTTTTGAGAATCTGGACTCCTTTTTTTTAATTAATCCGGACTATCGCGTCAATAGTGTAAAAAATCCATAAAATAAAAAAAACACTAAAAAATTACATACTCATACACCTCGTATACGAAGAGTGCACTTTCCCCATATCAGGACGGATGTTACATAGTAACAGTGTTATAAAAGTACTTATAAAACGTAAACTACGGACAATATTTATTTCATTTATTTTTTCTATTGTTTCAAAAAGACCATGTAATGACATACGATTAATTTTTTCCCAATTTTTTTCATACAATTAAATATAAAAATAAAATTCCTCTACTACTTTTGCCATTGTGACGATTTTCGTCAACATCGAAAAAACCATCAGAAAGAAACCTCTATAACTTCCACAATTGTCAATCAAATTCAGCCAAATTGATTTCTACGCATTGCTAATAGTGTCCACTACAGGCTAAAACACTTTTTAGTGCCGAATTGATATCCTATTCCTTTAGCAGCCGTTTGAAACGAAGGATGTCTTACTGTTACATATATGTAACATCAGGCATTAATGGGTTAAGCAGCGGTATTTTTTTTTTTTTTTGATTATGTATTCCTTCGCAACTGCAGTCACAGCTGTAATGTGGGGATGCGGATTTTAACTGCATCGGAATATCCGAGTCACTGAGACTGAAATTTTTCGATAAGAAAACCTGATGTTTTGAGATTAGGCATTAACTAATCAATTCCTATGCGCAGTTGTTTTTTTTTGTTTCGTAGTAAAAAAGTTTTCGTGCCATTCCATTCAAATTGGCATTTTTACGATTTAAAATATCGAAGTCCACCTATTTTTTTTGTACAATAGTATTTTGAAAAATTTACCTGGGAAACTTGTCTGCTAGTTTTCTCGTTCGCCATTTTTATACCTTTCGCTCATAGAGTGAAAGTATTTTAACTATATGTCATGAAGTTTGTAACGTATTGAAGGAAGCATCTCCGACCATAAAAAAAGTATACATATATGCACAAATGCTTGTTTTTGCTGCAGGCAGTTTGTATGTTTGAATCGGTGAAATCGGACAATGGAGTCATGGGGCTGTCATACAAACCCAACTCACCAAATTAGGTTCTTCTAAGAAAAACTTTTTTATTTGTGCACCAATTTCAACCAAATTTCACACAGATGTAGGTATTTATATTGATGACACAAAACATATTTAAGATTGTATCAAATCGGACAATGGGGTCATGGGGCTACCATACAAATCCAACCCCCAAAATTAGTTTCTACTTTATCGCCGAATTCGGTCCTAATTAAAGAGGAAGACAACAATTTTGTTTACCGTTACGTTTAGCATTGAATTTAGTCTCAGTCTTTGATGTTTTTTTTAATTGAAATGTTCAATAATGAAAAATATAATAGAAAAAAAAACTCTGCAACAATCCATCAATGAACATGCGACTCTAGTATTAATTATTAATTTATTTTCAGTCTAGATCTAGCATCGATGACATACGGTCGTGTGAATATCATATCGCTGTAATTCCAACCTTTTTGCAGAATTATTATATGTAATTTGAATTGGTTAATTAAAAAATGAATTCAATATTGATGCAGTTCAAAATTCATGTCAGACAAATTTGATGGACAAAACAAAAAGTTCGAAGAGTTGCTGACTGAATCGAGAATTCATCACTCAAAGTTGAAGTGAAAAATTTAACCCTTCTGTCGGCACAAAGGTCTGGCCAGACCATTGGCACTATATTTTGGTCAAAAAAGTATAGAAGATGAAATCGCAGCGACTTCATATTTCTTGATATCCTAGAATAATATGTTAAAAAGCATTTTGCAAAAATTTAAAAAAATCGGTTGAAGTCTTGAGTATGTTTTTGACGGTTTTCTATTTATAGTGCTTTTTGATACCCAATAGGTCTGGCCAGACCTATAATTTTTCCCCCCATTTTCGTCTTGAGCTAAGAAGTGAAAATATTAAATTCTCTGAAAAATCTCCTATTAATGATGTAATAATGTCACTAAAATTCAATTTGTACGATAAACGATAACATTTTCTGAGATTTTGCTTTAAAAAGCCGTGAAGCTCGAAAATTCGGTACGCCTAATTTTATCCCGTCTTATAACATCACCTAATCAACTGAGATTTGATTCTAGGAAATTGAAACGAGTTTTATTTGCTTTGTAATAGTATGAACTAAGTATAAGTGACTTACGATGGTGTTTCTTAATAGATTTAATTGAGATATTTATGGAAAAATTAGAATGAAATGATTTTTGCACTTGAAAATTCCCCATTTCTTTCTATCTATTTCCCCAAATCTGCAGGCTAATATCGGGGTAAAATCTACCAACAAAGCGCCAAATATTTCCCCAAAAATATTGGAATTGGAAAATTCGATCAAACTTTCTGTATGGATACGCAATGGAAAAAGAGAAGCAAAAATAGAAGAAAATAAGGGAGAAACATGTTTGTACTAATCCCACCTCAAAATATGTCTTCTTAAAAACGCTTTTATTATATCTATACAAAAACGATTTTTACGATTTTATTGTTTATAAATGGCTGTAAAGAATGGGTAGAATGATTCCACTGATACAAATTTGACATTTTCTCAAAAATAAATTTTTTTTCTCAGTAGGTCCCGCCAGACCTATTGGGTATAGAATATGCATATTGTAGTAGGTGCCGGCAGAAGGGTTAAAAAGGTAAAATGAAATGATTCAATATAATAACAGTGACACACATATCTTCGAATGACGCAAATACGTCATTATCACGAAAACTTACCATCATTAGCACGAATTCCAAATTACACATTTGGACCATCATTTGCTCAATAATGACAGGGGACGCCATCTGTTACAAAATTAATGAACAAGAATTTTTGCAAAAATAAAGAATTTGTTATCAATCTTTACACATTTCTATTCAAATTCTTCAAGAAATTTTGTCTTCAAATTATTGAACAGAAAAATATCGCTATTGTGAGGGAAGTTTTCATCATTTACACAAAAGTCAAAAGTAAATGACGAATTCTAATGACGAAAACATATGTGTCACCTCAATTTCGAACTTTCATCATCATGACGGATTATCGTCATGATGATTTTGGATATGTGTCATGGGCATAATCTTCGCCGGAAAAATATCCAAATTAATGATATCAAATTCACTCCGAACGAAGATTTGTTAACGGTTGTCAAAGCGGTGGAACAGTGCATCGACCAGGGACGTAGCCAGAATTTTGTTTCGGAAGGGGTCCAAATATTGCCGCCGTACTACCAAATATTTCGTTTATCGTTTTAATTTCTGTGTCGAGGGTAATATTTCTTTTGTTTTCTATAAATTTGATGAAAACGATCTTTACCTTTAAATTTAAATTATGTTCTATGTTATTAGGATAATTTGAACATTTTACAGCAAGAATTACTACAAGATTCCAGTATTCCGAAAGAAATTGAGGGAAATGGGGGAAATCCCCTTCGAAATGAACAGTGTGATTTTGTAAAATTGGAATTTCTGGAGTTCTTTTGCTAGAACGGTATAGTATTTAGTAGCAAAGATGCTAAATTAAAAAGGGAGGGAAATACTTTCCGGGGTATTTATTTGTATTTATGGTTCTTTCACTAGGGTACATTGTGAGAAAAAAAATATAAGAGCTCCAAGCCACCGTATGGACTACGATCAGCGCCAGAATGTGGTGGCGTCAAATCAGTATTCATTCCGAGAGTGAACAGGATTGAATTTTAGCAGTAGTAATGAAACTTTCACTTTCAGAGGATTATACCGGTGTAATAACCGACACAATTGTCTTCATTTACGTTATGATGTGCAATCACATTACACAACTTTATTCATTATCCCGCATTTTTAGATATTTGGCGTTTTGGCATAAATAAAAAATCATTCAAAATCAATTTGAAAAGTTTTGGCGTCAACATATTGAAATGTTACATAAATTAACAGTGACAAAAACATCAACTATAGATTTGGCCCCTTTTAAAATCATATGCAACATCAGTTGCTGCATCTGAGGAGCCGCCACTGGATTATACCAATTACATTGAAGTCTAGTGTTTTAAATGTCATTGAAAGCTAACTCTTCCTCCTTTGCTGTAGCTTTTATGATTTTCAAATAATCAAGAAAAATTGAAATTTACTCCTTGTTCCTTGATTTTAGGAGTGTTAAAAGGAAAATTGGGTTTGGCCAACTATACCGTGTGTTACTATATTTCATTGCCCCAATATAGTTTATGAAAAGGGTTTTCCGCGGTTTCAATATTGCTCACAAGATACAGATAATCAAACCTTGGATAAATTTCAAAATTGACTTTGCATTGGAACTTTAAACAATTATTCCATATCGATACTTATAGAGCTGTCAAATCTACAAATTGACAAAAATTGCTTCGGAATTTCAGTGGTACCTATAGTAAGGAGTTTCACAGGATAACTATTTAAAATCTGCATGGATAAACTTTAACAAAATAATCCTGGGAATGTGGATCGCATATAACCGAAATGTATATAATGTATATATTTTCCCGTAGGGTACAGGGTATGGACGTATTGGCTTATCATGTGAATACGAAGAGTTGTTTTTATAACACAGAGTGAGAACTTTTCCGAATATATATTTTAGATTTAGGTGGATTGGTGGAAACTGATAATCACGTAGATCAAACCAAAAGTATAGCATTCTTTGTTTTTGTATCCATGATTTTCAATTCTACCAAATTGAAAAAAATTTGTCGTTAACTTAAATTATTGAACACCATAAAATTGTTTTCGCTACCTCCTTTCAAGCACTATCACTTGCGGTACGTATGTTTCACATAAATGTGCAACCTGTTGTCATGTCTCACGTAACATCCCCGATCCCCATATTTTTGGAATACATACTTATAAAAAAAACTCCCCAAAAAATGGTCAAACGGTTGGACTGGCGCCAAAAATCATCACGTGTGGTCACCGTGTCTGCTCGTGTCCTTTTTCATCATTTTTCGCCCTTAAAGTTTTACCGATTTACTTGTGTGCCCTTGTTAGTTTTCTTCTGCCTTTTTGTGAACGTTTGCGCCATACAGTTTTCACTAATTTGCTCGTCAATTTTTTTTTTGCATTCTCCGGAGTCGCATATGCGTATGTGTGCAATGCAAAACCTTGGCATATCAAATTTTTGAAAATAATATCAAATGACAAACATTATTTCATATTATATGCACAAACAGATGATGGATTGTTCAAATGCAAAAATTATATCAACGAGAATGCACGTATGGCTCACTCTCTGGTTCGATATGATGGCGGTGGCTAGAAGACCACCACCGCAGTTTTGCACGAGCCGGGTTGAACAAAAAAAGAAGACCATCATCATTATTATTATATCCAACCACTATACCACCAGTCGATAAATATTGAACTCACTTTTGATTTGCAATAGGCAAATATGTATGGTTTCGATTCGAGTGATTTGGTAATGTGCTCGTGTGTTCTTTTTTTGGTATGAGTCGGCAGCATCCTTGAATTTTTGCGTCGTTATAATTTTTGCACTTTCTTGTTCAGGGATATGACGTTGGTGGTGAATGGCGTCGTATTCAGTTTACCAGGAAGTTCAGATGAGGTATTTCTTTCGGAGAAAATTACACATGTTGTTGATGAATTGCGTGTTTAATAAAGGATCGTTGAAACATGTGCAAATATGAATTTGAAAATTTTTTTATGCATTTTTATAGTATGAATGTTATTCATTTTATTTTCATCAGGACTTGTAAAAAAAAAGGTCCGTCCAAATGCTATACTTTAGAAGGAAATATGCATCAGTTGGCAATTACAGGAAGAGGAAATCGTATTTAGATTTCAAAGAAATCTTTCTAGCAAGAAAGGATTAATGGGAGCGTATTATCTATTTAAAAAGGTTAAGCATAGATTCCAAGAATTGTGGTTTTGTCATTCTTACAACATGTTGAACTTTTCTACAATTTTTCAATAAATAAACGAAACAACTAAAAAAACTAAGATTAATTGTAGACCTACCCATATTAGGTTTCAAATAAATAAAATAAGCCCATCCAGACGTTCCATTTCTCAGGCATTATAGGCCAGTCAATAAACCGAAAAATAAGGCGTTAGGTCGCCAAAAATTGCTCGGCTCTGGTTTTTTGGGATATTGTTAGGATAGATACCAGAAGTGTACCACCAAGTTTGCAACTTCGAAAACCTGTGCCAACCCCATGACCCTCAAAAAACCTCAAAATTGTCGGACTTTTTTCATATTTTTGTTTGTAATTTCTAAAAGGTGCTTCCTACAAGTAAGTTGTCCACTGCACTCTTAAAGCTAAGAAAATCTTCTTTAATTTGAGTGTAACTCCAGCTTTGTAGGCGCAAAGGGTCCCAAGATACAGCCCTTTAAACATTGCTTTTTGAAAAAAAGTTCGAAATTGTAATTTCAGTCATGTTCCGAGCTGAATATCGGCTTAAATGCGCATTTTACAGAGAAAGTCATGTGACATGAAGTTATAAACCAGTTCCTTAGCTGTATATATGTCGGAACGAATGGAATCAGACCATGGGGTCATAGGGCTGCCCCTGAAAATTAGGTTCTTCTAAGAAAAACTTTTTTCTTTATGTACCAATATTAACCAAACTTCACCCAAGTATGTTGCTGGTTAAGCCTAAAAAAATATATAGGAACGGATGAAATCGGAACACTACGTTATAGGGCTGTCATACAAACCAACCTCTGGAAATTAGGTTCTTCTAAGAAAAACTTTTTTCTTTATGGACCAATCTTAACCACCCTTCCCCCAAATGTGTTTCTTAGTAAAGTTTCAAAACATATCTAGAAACGGATGAAATCGGAACACTAGGTCATAGGGCTGTCATACAAACCAACCCCTGATAACCAGGTTCTTCTAAGAAAATCTTTTTTCTTTATGAACCAATCTTAACCAAACCCCACCCAAATGTGTTCCTAGTAAAGCCTCAAAACATATCTAGGAATGGATGGAATCGGAACATTACCTTATAGGGCTGTCATACAAACCTCCTAAAATACAATTTCGGACTTTTTTTTACAAAAAAATCACATTTTTTAAAGTGCTGTATCTTGGGATCCCTTGCATCTACAAAGCTGGAGTTACACTCAAATTAAAGAAGATTTTCTTAGCTTTAAAAGTGCAGTGGACGACTTACTTGTAGGAAGCACCTTTTAGAAATTACAAACAAAAATATGAAAAAAGTCCGAAAATTTTGAGGTTTTTTGAGGGTCACGGGGTTAGCACAGGTTTTTCAAAGTTGCAAACTTAGTGGTACACTTCTGGTATCTATCCTAACAATATCCCAAAAACCAGACCCGAGCAATTTTTTGCGACCTAAAATCGGTAATTGACTGGCCTATTAAGTAAATTTAGAAAAAAGGCATTAATCTGAAATACGTATCTTCTATCTAGGCATACTAGTTTCATTTGAATTTAAACGTAAATGCTATACTGAATTCCTCACTATTAATATCTTGCGAAATAATCCCGGTAAAACTCATTTAGTACCTAGTACATCAAATCTGAAATAAAATCTCTATAGTACGAATACTCTACTCGTGTGTAAAACAAACACACCAAAGACATAAAAAAAATCGGCTTAAGTAAAACATTTACTAAGTAGATTATTCAAATCGAATACATACAACTCCTACAACATGGTATTCTTGCTCACTGAATTTATTGTTACCATATGTCCGCGAATTGTTTCAATTAACATTTTTATTTTGTCTATGTTTACACATCGATTATTCGGCCAAGTACCCAACATCATATTACTTCGATATGTACGAGTAAGTTTGTCTACAAATAGATACAACATGTACGTGCACCCATAGATCGTTTATATGTGATTTATCATGATCATATGAATTTGTTATTATTAGCCAATATTGAAAACATTGCGTTTTCGCATTGATAAGATTATGTACAAATGAAATGAACAAGAACGTATGGAGTACTCCAGCTCAATCAACCGCCACTCAGGTGTGCACACAAAGTGCACTTAGAGGTGAAATGAATACGTAGTGAAGAAAAAGGGGGGCGGGCAATTTCGAGGATTCGAGTGCAAACATTTTTATGAGGGTGAATTCTATCAAAATCAAAATGAGTACATTATTACATTTACCCAGACGCGAAACAATAGATAGGCACTAAATCTACTATAGGCATAAATTATATGAGCTCAGGCCATATTTGCTTGTGAATATGGGATTTGAATAGCAACTATGTAAATAATAGGGGAAAATGGGGATTTTTTTTTTAATTTTTTTGTTTATTATATTTTTGCTTGTCGAGAAGCCATCGTGAATCCTTTACCAAACATGGCGAAACTTCCAGTCTTCGGTTCTAGCATCATTCATAGTATAGGTTAACACGTTTCAGTTTCAGATAATCAATCTAGTTAAACAATTTTCTATTTATTTTTATGAAGCACGAATTGCGTAATTTAACCCGTTGCGTCACAGGTAGGCCTGTTCGGTACCGAGATTTAAGTACCGGGTTTCGTTTTTTTTCAATACCCGGTACCACAAGCGGTTTCCCTGACTCAGGTTTTTTTTTCAGTACCGACGGTTTTTTAACCATAAGCCGTTTTTTTGAGTTCCGGGTTTAAAACCGGTACCAAAAAACACTGGCAAAAACGGCTCATGGTTGAAATGAATCGTTCTTTTTAACTCGGTACCAAAAAACCGACTCGTCGGTCGGTTTTTTTTAACTCGGTACCAAAAAACCGGGATATCGGTACTTTAGAATATCGGGTCCGGTGTGTGAACACCGGTTTTGTACCGGGATCCCGGTTTTTGGAACAGGCCTAATCACAGGTTATAAAAATCAGTTGTGATCACAAGTACGTCTGACAGACGTATATGAGGGAAATTAATTTATTCTCTTATTTTTTTCTGCTTTATTCAATGTTTAAAGAAAAACGTAGTTATAATACTAAAAAAAATCAGTTTTTAATTTTTAAATAATTAATTACATATGATGCGTTTTCGGCTATTTCTTAAATTATCTTCACTAAAAGAAGAACGACGATTGCTACGTATGTAAATATTTCAAAAATTGTTTCTAAAATAAAAAATAATAATTTCAGATCACAAACTTAATTTTTTTTTAATATTATAATTTTTATGGCAAATTTTTCGGAATTTATAAACAAAATTTTTTTTATTAATATGCCGCTTTGAAAAACATATACATTTTAGTTCAATAACTTTGAAATACAAATATATTTTAGCATCTGTTTAAGAAAAATAGGTATTTACGCAATAATAATTATATCACAAAGAGTCACAAAGTCCTTTACCATTTGAATTCCTTTTTGTTGTTGTTGTTATTTTATTCATTTACAACAACAATTTCCAGAAAATTAGTTTCTGAAAATCGAATTCATTAGTACATTTTTTTAAATATTTGTTTCATACAATAAGTAACCTGAATCAACCAAAAATGCAACTCCGGGTTCTTAGACAAACAGAAAAGAAAGTAGTGCGGATCACAGGCTACACAGATCACAGACGTAGATATATGGTTGGTTGCGAAACACTGTTACGCACGCCAGGGGTAATGCTGATCGAAAAATATTCTTTACCCCATTATCAGTAGCAAATTGGTGAACGAATAGAAGAAAACCAGACAGTCGGGGTGGATAAGGCTTTTGAGTTATAACTAGGGATGTTGCGGATATCCGCATCCGCACCGCAACTGCGGATAATCCGCATCAAATTCTACATCAGCATCCGCATCCTCATGTTGACATCCTCATCCGCATCCGCAGTCCGCATTTTTGTATGCGGATGATTTCAATAAAAATCAAATTTCCAATCTAATCATCTATACATTCTTCTAAACCACTCATACCTATAGAATACAGAATTGATAGCAATTGCAAGAAACAAAATCGAATGCATGTACACACATATACTCAGTTGGTGCTTTCAAAAGATTTTTTTTCGCAATGCCTGCCAAACCATCAATTGGACAAATTGCGCATAGAAAACTGCCGAAAAATCTTAAAACAACCCAAAGATTCAATCATACTAAAATCTCGATGCCGCATTCCAAAGTTTAGATCCTTGAAAAACACGTGCATAGTGAATCGTCCGGTCCAAGTGTACCTACATTATTGTTGTTCCTGCCAGGTGAACGCAGGGCCGGAATTCCCATATGGGCAACCTGGGCAGCTGCCCGGGGCGGCAAATTTCGAAGGGCGGCATATTTCTGAAACTTTCATCCTTCCATTGAATTAATGTTCTGTGTTCTAAATAAATTAGAAAAAATAAAGGAAACTGCGAAAGTCGTTTCTTTGGCGGTGGCGGACTTACATATCTGACATCAGTAGGCGTTTCCACTTTTGCCGCCTTACCGACCTTGCCCCGTATTTACAATCTAATGGGTATAATCGATGGATCCTTGACTCCCAAATTGTTTCAATATGGCTGGCTAACGAATTGAGCGAACACTTCTAAAACTAAACAACTATTTATATGGTCTTGACCATACCAATGAACGGATATGTTCCCTTGATCCACTTTCTTTCTCCTGGTACAGTATATCCCACCTCCACCTCCAGGAAACTGCAATTTCGAGTTGGTTTCATTAAGTATTGAAAACGACCATTTCGTGGGGCTGCAACTAGAGAACGGTTGTGACCACAGCCACCTTAATTAGAAAGCCGGGAAGCAGCAATACATGCACATAAATCAAGCCTATGAACATGTCGTATATACGTTGCACGATGCACTAACACAAGCACAGCCCATGTAAAAAAAATCGTGTCTGCTCTGTTAAAAATCGCGAAAACACGTGGAAAATTCACTCTTTGTCGGGATTTTTTTCTTTCACTGCATTTTAGACACTTCAATTCACGACACATTGCACTTTTCGCGACGAAAATCGACCGGGAACCAATATTTTTCGTGTAAAGTTTGCCGCGACCGAACCCGATTTGCCTTTACCTCAATGTAAATTTTCCATCTGCTCAAGCCTATGATTTGACGTTTAAGTATATGACGGTGTTCTGCTTCCGGGCTTGTATTAAGATGGCTTTGGTTGTGACGAAGAAAAAAAGGAGTTAATATCCATGGTTTGGAAGTCGAGACCTTTCGATTGGCTTCAATTTCACTAAACGTTACGGAAACTCATCCCGTACTGAAAACAATCAATTTAGTGGGCTGTAGCGTGAGAACGGGGGTCACCCCGGGAAAAAAGAGTTCAGATCCACTCCTACGGCGTCAAGTTCACCTTCAAATGTGTACTTCCGAAAACGCCGGAAACCAACGTATGTTAAAAAAATTGTACACCTCACATGAATGCGCGACTGACCTACTTTCAGCTTAAACTAGTGACGGAGGGCGGCAACTGGACTACTGCTCAGGGGCGCTACAGAGGGTAAATCCGGCCCTGGGTGAACGTAAACGTAAGGAAAGGCTTTCCACTATGACACTGCATTTTAAATTCGAAGAAACTAATGACTAATGTATAGGTAGCACTCAAAAAGATTGCACATTATGCTAAGCTGGCCCTTCCTTGTACTTTTACTTCTCATGTCGAATATTCCTCAAAACTGAATAGTAGCAACGCCATCTAGATATATCAAGGCCGCAACTCAGCTGTACAATGACGGCATGGATCCTGCTTAAATTTTTTGGCGGATGCTAAAAAAAACAGAAACAAATATATAAAGTGAAAGATTTCCCCATTTAGGGATACCAATCAGTTTATTTGTGATCGCGAATAGATAGTACGGATTTTGTAGGAAAAAAACGAGTAAGTACGTAAAACGTTTCGACGGCGGTGTTGCCATCGTACAACCGCACAGATAAATAAAAAGTAACAAGCCACTGGCTAAATGCCATATGGTCACCATGACGTCACTACTTGGGATGATGACGACAATGTAATCTGTTAATTTGACGTCACGGAGAGGAAAAATGTAGTGAAAGGCATTAAAACTGTAATGAAAAATGTCATTGCGCTGTAATAAAATTAACAATTGGCTTAGTTGGTAATAAAATTTGCCAGGGAGATAATTTGGCGATAAAAGAAAAAAATACAAAAAGTGATTTTTTATTTTTTCCTTTTTTTATTTTTATCCTTTTTTTATTTTTACCTTTTTTTATTTTTTACTTCTATTTTATCCTTAACTTCTTTTCCCCTATTTTAACGTTACCTTTTTACACTTAGCTTATAGGGAATTGAACCGGGGACCTATCGTTTCATAGTCCTACGTCGTACACCTAAGCTATCTAAGATTACAAGTCATGCGAATAAATTAGTCGTCTTATTTTTTGACAGTTTCATAATTATTACGCGCTCTTGTTAATTTCATGTACGAAATGATGAAAACTATTACACCATGCAATAATTTATTATTACAGACAGTGGTGAAAATTACCATAAACACAATAAAGGTTACTATCCATACAAATATCATGCAATGATTTTTGTCATTACACTGCAATCATTTTTACAATAGGCCAGCACCAGTAAAAACAACTGAATTGTAATCAATTTCACTACATTTTAATAACTTTCACTAGAAATTTAGTGAAATTGTATGTTGTGAATTTCATTGTATGATTTTGTTGAATTCATTGCACATTTTTCTCTCCGTGTACACGGCGGTGATAGTAGGCATCTGATTTTCGGTATTAGTAAAATCAATTTCACATATTTTTTTAACTAATCCGCATCCGCATTTGCAAATTTTATGACATGCGTATTTGCATTCGCATCCGCATCCGCAAATTTACATTTTCATTGATCCGCATCCGCTAAACCACATCCATTACATCCCTAGTTATAACGTTTTATATGCCGAGTATACGTCCACTGGACGTATACCTCTGACGCAGCGGGTTAAACTAAATAGAACTTCATATTTTCAGTATGGCTGATATGTAACTGACAATGGCACTTTTAACGCACGCCACTGATAAATAAACATATCAGTTTTATTTACCAGTGGCGTGCATTGAAGGTGCGGTAATCGGTTCGCATTAGAAATTGCTTCATTGCGTTCAAGTGTCTCAAGCATGTTATTCAGCTTAATAGTTTCAATTGGCCAACGTTTCACATCACTCCCCTCGTGAAAACATCGTAATGTATAATTTGGATTGAAAAAAAATGTATACGTATATGCTTTCTGCTCCTCATATATGACGTGTTTAATGAACTCGTTCATAATCCTCAACTCAATCAAATGTTGCCTGTTATGTTTATCTTATCAGAAATTTTATTTACTTTCAACAACGACGAGGAAAATAAACAATTTGGAGAACGAGAACACATGTTAATCATTAGAACAACTATAATTCAGGTGAATTTCAATATTCACATTCACATATCTATACGAGTATAGCGCAGTAAAGGCTCTATTTCGTATATGTACTACAACGTTCTCGTATCTACATTTTTTGTACAAATTGTATTATAGGTAAATCCAACTCTATAATTTTCTATATTTTTTAAACCATTTGATTAAAATTCAATTAATGCACATTAATCGCATACAATTGACGGATATCCTTGTGCCATTCCCAGTCACTGTCCCTATTATTTTCAAGACTCTTTAATACCCTCACCTTAGCAAGAACCACAAAAGGCTATAATTTTAATCCAAAGATGTGTAAAGCCATATAAGCTCATCAAGATTATGATCAAACCTTTTCATATTCGCATTAATCCTAGGCCCCAGTCACCTACATTATGCCTGATTCCATTAGCAATTGTACTTACGGACAGTTCCTCATCGGTTCTTCCAATTGTATGACCACGGATCCTATAACGAAACTCATCGACAGATTCGAACAGTATCTGCTAAATTCTGCAATTGCTTTCCATACATGTCTGTCCGTACGTACGTACGTAAACATAACATAACATAAGTGGACCGAACCAGTTTTTCTGCACTCGCGGTTTCTTGTTTTCCGCTTTCTTATAAAATGTGATGCCCATACTACTGCTGGCTGTCCATCGTCTATTGTAGTTGTTGCTGTTAATTAAAAGGTTCAGAACCTTTGTGGTACCGAACCGATATACGGATGCGGATGGTATTACTCGTATATATGAAGACCATTGGCTTTGTGGAAAACTCATTCTTATGAGCGGAGACCCGAGTACAAATCGATAGAAATTAATTTCTTGTAATTATGCGATGGATAAATTCATTTCCACCTGAATGAAATTATTGTGGTGCACGTCTGTGAGGCATGATAATGGCTGGTTCGATGGTTGGAAAAGGCAGCTTTGTGGTGGCTTCGATACATGGACATACCGACCGAAGCGAATATTATTATGTGTATTCATATCAAGAACCTAATTGCTGGTCTCGTTCGTGGTATGGTCAATGGACAATACATATATGTACGCTGTTCGCTGATCGATTTGTATCTAATACCGTTGTGTTTGTTTTAAAGTCATTAAAATGTTAATATGATAGGTTCACTGTTTATCTCATCGAATATGCACTTTTATGGCGGCTTTTAGCAGATTAGTGTCTTTTATTATGCAATTTCCATAGATGTGCTCGCTTAGAAAATTATGGAGGGCCGTATTTGTATATGTATCATTGGATATTGGTATGCCACCGAAATGGTTAAATTGCAAAAGTATGTTTTAAGTGCCACTCGAAAAATAAATTTAATTTTTTTTTACCTGGTGCGTAGATTCCAATGTGGCTAATTTTCACAGAAAAAAACAATCTGATTTCCACTCAAATGCAACAACCCACAGAAAAAACTACTAATTAATTAAATTAAAAAATAGTAGGTAAACAAAATTCGTTAAATTTTTTCGCTATACTCTTCTGATATGAAGGTGAATAATTTGTATCGAATTTAATTCATCATCGTTAAAATGCGTAACATGTACTGTGTACTCTCACTTACTTTCTAGAAATTACAGTTATAGAATCTTGTTGTATGTACATTGAATTTCAATAAATCACTTTTATACCAGACCGTCCAGTAAACACTATAATCCGTTTCATAGAATATTATAAACTTGCTATAACTATAACTAAAATTATTTAAATAATTCAAGATATTCATATTTATGAAAATAAAATTTAAAAAAAGCAAAAATCTTTCAATTTCAATTAATTCACAATGAATTTAAGAAATCTATACTGAGGATTCTAGTTGCATTTTTTTTTCTTCTTTTTTATAAAAATTTCGTCTCTTACCCAAGCAAATCTGTAGCCCTTTTTCTTAGAGACTATTATTAGTCTGTCTGAAAAGCGACGCAGTAGTTGGTGTTAAACACATAAACAGTGTTGCCAATTTAGCCGTTTTCCGGTTAAATTTAGCCGGAAACTAGACTGTTTAGCCGGAAAAAATTACTAAATCCGGATTTGTAGCCGGATTTGATTTTCTTTGACCGCTTTTCTGGCTAAAACTGGTTTATGGAATTTTAAAATCGAATTTATTTTGAAAATAAATTAAAATGTGAACGTCGGTTTTCGATATTCACAACCAAAAAAAAAACACATCAATGATTTTTTTGGGTTGAAATTAAACTTGAATAATTTAATTGAAGAAGAAGTGGTTTTCACTATCTAGGCTCCCTCAGCGTATAGCATGAAGGTACTCGGTACTGTCCTAGGTAAACGTGCAATTGATGGGCACATACACAATAAGTGGCTTGTGGATTCTATGTCCTCCAAACAAAGATGTATGGAAAAACTTTTTCATTTGTGCACCGATTTCAACCAAATTTCACACAAATGTGTTCCTCTTGATGAAATAAAACATATCTAAGAATGGATCAAATCGGATAATCGGGTCATGGGGCTGCCATACAAACCTAACACCCCAAATTAGGTTCTTCTAAGAAAAACTTTTTTCTTTGTTCACCAATTTCAGCCACATTTCACACAAATGTGTTTCTCTTGATGACACAAAACATATCTAAGAACTTATCAAATCGGACCATGGGGTCATGGGGCTGTCATACAAACCTAACGCCGCAAATTAGGTTCTTCTAAGAAAAACTTTTTTATTTGTGCACGAATTTCAACCAAATTTCACACAAATGTGTTTCTCTTGATGACACAAAACATATCTAAGAATTGATCAAATTTAACCATGGGGTCATGGGTTGGCCATACAAACCTAACTCCCATTTTGGTTCTTCTAAGAAACATTTTTTGCACCAATTTCACAAAACCTTGAATTAATGTGTCTTTACCAAAGGAAGAACAAAGTTCAAAACGAATGGAATCGTACTATAGGATCATGCTCCCCCAACCCCAATAAAATTTTCTGAGTAAATAAATTTTTATTTGCCCACTTATTTCAACCAAGCCCAAAAATTTTGTCAAGACGGAAGAAAAAGAGTGAGGAGGGGGATTAAATACAAGGTACTCCCGAGAAAACTTCTAGCCCAGGGTATCCAAATTTCGGCCGCGCCCGAAATTAGCCTCGCTTTGGGGGCTAGCGAGCGTAGCGAGCAGGGGGCGAAGTCCCCTAGTTTGCTTCTAATTTTGGCTACTTCATGTACTTCACTCTACATCCATTAGCATTCTGACGAAGCTCTTGTTGTAGTAACATCTACATGGTGTCCCGCATTAAATGATCAATACTGAAAGGATATTGGACAATTTGTTTGAGCAAAGCACCATTAATCAAATTGGTCGGCTAATCAACAAATGAAGAAAAATACTTCAGTTTATTGAACAAGATAAAATTCCATATGAAATGACTTTCTCGACGTTTCAATGTTAACTATGTTCTATGTTGCCAAGACATCTACCAATATCCAAACTTAATAGAAATTTCAAAATTGTTTTTTTTTATCGAAATTCGAAACAATAATTTCATAACGGTGCGTTGACCTGTCTATTCTGCAAAGTTGATAAAAGTTGTGTCAGTGTGTTGGCTTTCTAATGGTATGATCCTTTTGACATTTAGATCCCAAAATTTTGGCAAAAAAAAAACACACTTTGAAAGTAAAACTGGGCCGAGGCCATTTTCGGCCGCAGCCGAAATTTGGATACCCTTCACTCTCCTCTGGCTAGAAGTTTTTTTCGGCGTACCAATGACTTGTGTTTAACCCCGCCCCCCAATTCTGCTCCTTCCGTTTTCACATAAGTTTCATTACCCTCCATAAAACATATTTAAATATTAAAAAAAAATATCTTTGAAACCTTGGGGTTGGGTTGGGTTTGTACGGCATCCCCATTACCCGATGGTACGATTCCATCGATTTGTGTGGCATCAAAAGAAACACATTTCTGTGATGTTTGGTTGGAATTGGTGCACAAATAAAAAAGTTTTTCTAAGGTTCGGTTTGCATGACTCCATATTTTGGGTATTCAGTGGAAACACATTCGTGCAAGGTTTGGTTAAAATTACACCATAAATAAACATATATGTACCATTTTATAATTAGGGTTTGTATGGCCTCATGACCCCATATTCCGATTTCAGCGATTCAAACAAACAAAGAGCCTGCAACAAAGATAAGGATGTGTGCAAAATTTGAGCTCGATAGCTTTAAAACTGGCTGAGTAAAACGCGGCAACTTTATTCAGAATTTTTAAAAAAGCAAAAATTTGTTTTTTTTTCAAATAAATATTGAAAATTGCGATGGGAGCGATCCTGTCTATGCCAAAGAGGTGGTGCTTGCTACATACAAAGTTTTTTCTATACTTTCAAAGTGATTTATTGTCAACTTTGCAATTGGACAGTTATGAAATGATTGTTTGAAGTTTCTCTTAAGTTTGGGTATCTGCAACTTGGCAGCAATGTAAACATTTAAAAAGTCATAGCGTGAAAATTCCGTCAGAATATTAGAATTGGCATATACTTCCCGGAAATGTCCATTCTGTGTTAATAGGTTCACCACATTATAATTTTTTAATAAATCGAATCTTCTTAATTTGGATAAAATTCGTCCCGGCAGTGGCGTTGGTAGCTTTTCGAAAAGGGAAAGGGAGGAGTTATGTAACCATATTTTTTATTTGCATAGAAAATGCAATCAACGAAGCAAAGAGGTGTGGTGTGAATTCACTGAACTCTTACACTGAATAGGGTTTGTACAAATGTTTGGAGTCAATTTTTATAACCGTTACTTTGTGAAGAAGGAAGCAACTCCGACTAGATAAAGAAGTATATATATTATTGATCAGTGTGACGAGAGAAATATATTGAGCGATGTCCGTCTGTCTGTCTGTCCGTCCGTCTGTCTGTCCGTCGGTAGCAACGCAAACTAGTCCCTCAGTTTTGAAGCTATCGGGCTGAAATTTTGCATAAAAGTTTATTTTTAGTGTACGCTGTATATATGTCGGAACGAATAGTATCGGACCATGGGGTCATGGAGCTGCCCCTGAAAATTAGATTCTTCTAAGAAAAACCTTTTTCTTTATGTACCAATCTCAACCAAATTTCACCCAAGTGTGTATCCAGGAACGGATGTAATCGGCACATTACGTCATATGGCTGCCATACAAACCAACCGCTGAAAATTAAGTTCTTCTAAGAAAAACATTTTTTTTTATTTTAATCCGACCTTAACCAAACCTTACAAATATGTTCCTAGTAAAGCCTCAAAAAATATCTAGGAACGGACAATCGGAACACTACGTCATAAGGCTGTCGTACAAATTTACTCCTGGAATTTAAGTTTTTCTAAGAAAAACTTTTTGAACCAATCTTAGCCAAACTTCACCCAAATGTGTTCCTAGTACAGCTTCAAAACACAGCTAGGAATAGATGGAATCGGAACATTACGTCATAGGGCTGTCATGCAAACCAACCCCCAAATATTAGGTTCTTGTAAGAAAAACTTTTTTTATGTTTGAATCTAAACCATAATTCATCCAATTCAAGTGTGTTCCTGGATAAGCCTCAACGCATCCAGGAATAGATGGAATCGGAACACGTCATAGGGTTACGGTAGAAATTGTTAACGCAAAAGAAGCGAAGTACTGCTTTATTTTATTTTTTATCAAACGAAATGATGGTCCCCGAACAAGTTGCAGCTAGCTCTTTCAATTATTTCAAATATTTGTATTGACGCATGGGGGTTAACTGTTGAAAACACCACTTCGAGTAAAAGTGGCCTCGTCTGTCCAAAGAATTTTATTCGGGAAATGGCGGTCGGCTGCTTTTTTCCGTAAAAAACACCCAGAAAAGTTAATTCTTCTCTGATAATCTCCAGGAAGTAAATCTTGCACTTCCATTAGAGGATATGGGTGCAGTTTAACAAATTTGTTTATACTTACCGTTATAATAAGTAAAGTAGCATCTACAACAGTAGCGAAAAGTATTTTTCCATAATGCATAACAACCAAGTCTTTGCTTGATGTAAAAATTTTACTTCCTTTTCAAGATTGAAGTCGGTTTGGTACATTTGCAGACTATGGTTTTTTTTATTTATACGTATTATTCAGAAACTGGATGACTCTGTGCTTTATTCTTATATGCCGTTCGAACGCTTAGATACTACGCCAACTTTTGTCAACTTTGCAGATTTGCCACTGTAATATACCGTTACGAAATTGGGGTTTAATTTTGACATTAAAAGTTGAAATTGACATTTCTGCAAAATTCCAAACGTCGTATCTCGGAAGAAACGAAATCGTTCGAAAAATTCAATATGTCCTTTTATTGGAAATTTTGTGTAATTTCAGAAGAATATTAAAAACATTGATTTGGCTAGAGTGGAAACTAGAAAATATGAGTTTTTAGAAAAAAGTCGTGTTTTTTTTACAAGAATCACAAAAAAGGCAATAACTTCTTAACGGTAAAAGCTAGTGAAATAACTTTGGCGACATTTTTCCTAAAACATCCTGTAGAGTCTACCATTGGTCTATGGCTAACCAGTTGCGGGACACCCTGTATATACTCGTCCATAAACATAGGCATGTAAATAGTGTTCCGGAACTTATAAAATATGCAAATATGTAGTGCTCAGGACTCGTAAGAGAACAATAATATTCGGTTTAAGCGTGAGCGACCCCGAATAACAGTAATCTTAAGTCTTAACCTGTTAGGGGAATCTTCGTAAAATAGTGTGTAGTTTTTAGTCAGTAGTTTGATTGGTACGTACGTTTGATTGATGGCATATCATTAGGTATGCTCTAATAAAGCCATAGAAACCTCCGAATGGCTGGAACTCCCGTATCTAAAAAAAAATTAAACACGATTTTAGTACAATGAAAACTATTTTTTGTATATCATGCGTAATTAACTGCAAATTCCACTAAAAATTAATATTTTCAGGCCTAAAGGATAAAAGTAAATAATTTTCCCTTAGTCTCACAATACGTCCTCATAATTGCCCGAAGTTGCCTGTAAGCAACTTCCTGTTCCCGGTCACCAGGGGGACGTGGCACGATGAAATTTTGGAAAATAGTTTTTCGTCATGCTATAAAGTACATGTATCACGAAAAAATATTTTTCCGATCACCGGTTTAGAAGCGGGGTCGAAAGGGTTAAAAACATATAAAACATTTAACAAAGGAGATGGATATTTACAGCATTTTAAGTCGATACTTCTGAAATGAAGAACACTTTACAGATGTGATTTGATGTGTAAGGTTTTACCGCTCCATTTTTCATTTATTCGTCCGTTGAGTGAAAGAGTGTTCAACCTCATACTTCGGCATTTCAAATTCAGAGTGTTGCGTATACAAAATCAATTCCTTCTTGTTCAAATCGTGGAAGTAATACCCAAATCCATCAAGACCAACGAGATTTAATCTATTTCGTCAGTAAAAATAACGTGCTTTCACTCGTTTTTCAAATCTCTATACAGTTTCTATATTGGGGTTAAAATTCTTGGTATCTCGCTATTGAACTTTTTGACATAAGGGGTATTTAGAGCACCCAGGCTTTTAAAAATATTCCTCCTAATGTAATCTCTCTCTTGATACCGAGAAAATACCGTTATCACTTACCGAGATCCAGCAATTTTTCAAGTGGAACTATACTATTGATTGGAAGTGTGACGAGGGGAGTCGCTTGGGCGGTGTACGTCCGTCAGTTGCGACATGTTTCACTCGGCCAGTTCAAAAGCTAGGAAGCGGAAATTTTTGCACACTTGCTCCTTTTTGTTGCAGGCAGTTTTTACGTTTGAATCGCTAAAATCGGTCAATTGGGTCATCGGGCTGCCATACAAACCCAATCCCTCAAATTAGGTTCTTCTAAGATAAACTTTTTTATTTGTATATCAATTTCAACTAAACCTCACAGAAATGTGTTTCTTTTCATGCCACAAAACGTGTAAAAATGCATCGAATCGGACATTGGAGTTATAGGGCTGCCATATAAGCCCAACCCCCCTATTAGGTTCTAATAAGAAAAACTTTTTTATATGTACACCAATTTCAACCAAGCCTAATACAAATGTATTTTTAGTGATTCCACAAAACTTGTGTTAAAATCAATGGAATCGGACCATGGGATCATGGTGCGCCAACCACCCATCCCTTCTAATTTTTTTTTTGCATAAATTCCAATCAAACCTTATATCAATGTGTCTTTATCGAAACTACAAAAAATATGTAAAAACAAATACACTGCCTGTCATAACCATAGCCGCACTATAAAACAGACTGATCCTTTAAAATTGAAAGAGAGCACAGTTATTCCACATACTATAAACATAAGGGATTACAAAAGACAAATAAATTCACAAGAAGATTTCTTATATTTCAAACCGTTATTTCTCTGTAAAGGAAAATCAAAATTTTCCGTCTGTCATAACTATAGCCGCACTTGGAACTAGTATGGGAAAAACTGATAAAAATAAGCGGAAATTGAGGAAATTAATAACGGGAAAAATATTTTTTAAATAAAATTGACTCCGAGGGATTATTTGGTTTATTTCTCAATAAATAATTATAACGGTTTTTGGGTTTTTTGCTTATTGACCACTCAGTATCGATCGATCGATATCAATAAATAATTATAACGGTTTTTTGGGTTTTTTGCTTATTGACCAATCAGTATCGATAACCTTTTTTTACATAGAAAACTCTTTGAAATACAATTTTTTTACGTAATAATGTTTCATAAAGATTTCCTTTTTAATTTTAATGAAGGAGGGTCACCCTCGGAACATTTGTTACCTTAAAACTTTCAAATTCCGTTATGTGTTATGTCTTCTGTATTAAAACGAAAACAGTTTATAGTCAGGATATTCCAGGGAAAGTTACAAAAACTTTTAAATACACAAACAATCCTGATTAATACTATTAGGGAGCTCTGACCGAAGTTGATATTGAGAGCTATGGAAATCCGGCAAGTGTTCATTAAAAGTATTAGCCAGGATAGTCTACCTATACAGAATAGTTGATTTCGTCACTTCCAGCATCCAGCATGGGAAAAATTTCATGGGATTGTCCTGACGATAAACAGCTTCCATTTTATACAGTTTCATTCAAATATGAAATGTATTCAAATTTTGGCCGCGCCCGAAATTAGCCTCGGTCTCGTTTTTACAAAATTAAGGTCCGCCTCATATTGTGCAAAAGAAGAACTTGTACAAAAATATAAAGCATGAAAATACTTTCCTGCGTTGAAACGCACTCAAAGTTGTGTGGTAATTTTCACGAGGTTTCTTGTAACGATCCACACTATTTATTGCTGGAAAGTACAAAGTGAATTATCGACCATGTGAAAAAATTGTCTTCAACATGTTACATACAACTCCTCACAAAAATTGATTTCTAGCACTAGCGAATTAGTGTACTAAAATTCGATTTCGAAGTTTACACAGGATATTGTCTGCTTGTTTAAATGAAATTAATAAATTACATTCTTAAGCTTTTCAGTTATTTATTAGAGCCCGGCAATAATTATTATTGAAGCGTCCGGATAATTTTTATGATGGATTTTTTTTTTATAAAATTCCTTTAGATTACACTGCCTCATAAAGAATTATTATTATTATCATTATAATGACGCATTTTTGAAAATATGCGGTAGACAATAGAAAGTTTTAGCATGTCGTAGAAAATATTTCGATAGGACGAATAGGCTTTGACTTTGCCTATGAAAAATTCGCTTGCCTTCTCTGAAATTAAATGAACAAACTGTTGCAAAAGTATATCAAGTCAACTTACCAATTCTAGTAGTTTATCTCAGCTGTTGATTTCCAAAAAATAGATAAAGAAACACAAATTTTTATAATATCTGACAATTTTATTCACCTTTAAAGTTGTGTTCTTTTTTTTTCATACTTATTAGCAATTTTTAATATTTAGTTTTATATTTTCAATATCTTTACAATAAATTAAAACAATATTATTACGCATCGAATATTTTTAAATAATAATTTAATTCTGATTTAATAATAAACGTATTTATACTATTTGTGTATTTTTCTGTTGTAATCTAAGTACATGCTCCTCTTATTTTCACAAATGTCCTTCTACCTTTTCGTTAGATAATAATTCATCATAAGAAATGAATTTCATACTTTTTTTTTGTCATTTTAGTATTTAGATTTCTGTTTTTTATTTATATGAGAAATATTTGATTTAGATTACTAAACAATTGCGTGCACATTATCATTATATTTATCTACTTATCTGTCTAGTATTTACATCATCATGTGCACGCCGAATACAATAGAGAATAGAATAGAGGCGGATCAATATGGAGTTGAAATAAAGCTTTTGGTTAAACATATACGAAGAAGGAAAAGAATGCAAAAGCAAGATTATTTTCGTTTTAAACGATATTCAAGGGAAGATTTTTATAGTCAAGCAAAATATATAGAAGACTTAAAATAATTTGTATAAATTAATGAATAGGAAAATCGTCGTAGGATCTATGTACTCATATCTCTAAATATCTTATCATTTTCATTGTTTTTAAATTGTGTATTTTTTGGATTTTATTTTTTATTTTTGCTTGTTTTGTTTATATTTAAATAATCCTATGAGTCTCTCATTTTAAATGTATATATAGGTATATTACATTTTATGTTATACGAATCGCAAGTTTTTATGCATTATTTTTTTATATATAATTATTTATTTTTAAATCTACATCTTGTAATTGCTAGAGCTAGTTTCTTATACGTTATAATATTTATTCCGATCAATATTTTTAATATTTTAATTACCTAAGGACGAACACTATGAACTGAATGTGCATAAAAATTAATTATATACTTTTTTTGATTATTTCCAATACTTAATGGTTATGTACTTATTTACTTATATTTTAAACCACTAATTTAATTCAATTTATCTCTGTATTGTATTTTTTTTTAAATACACTGCTCTTGCATAAGTGCTCTATTTTCAATTATGTCTGTTCTGATTTTTGTCAGTATGTATTTCTGAGTGTGTTTTCTGTTTAATAAGTATGTGTATCATGTTTTAAAATGTCCTTAAAATTGCAGATGTTTATTTTCATTATTGCATATATGATAGACGGCAACGCAATTTTTTTCGTTTTTATGTGAGACTATTACTGCTATTTGTGTTGTGAAAATAAAGCTATTAAGTTTGGAAGAATGTCGATAAATACACTTGAAGGAATTAGGCAAAAAACAACTTTTTGGAAAGTATTCATACATTTTTGCATAATGTATAAAAAATCAAGAATCAGATCAAATTGAGGAATATTGTTTTAAGTAAATTATATTTTTGTAACAGCACCAAGTTTTGAGATACCTTTAAGCAAAATTCAGATACACAGAGAAAAAAACTAAAACGAAAAGCCTAATTCCTTCTTCAGGGCTGCACATAGCATATTGTATGGTCATGTGACTTATTCACAAGATATATGAATACGGAACACATTGTTCTAACATGTACTCGTACGCGTGTATTAGTTGAAAACTTTCTATATTTCATTTAAGTCGGCATCTATTTTCTAATATGGCGAATATCATGAATATGAAGTTTATTTTAAAAATCCTCTGTTTCGGTCTTCTCAAATTTAGATTGCACAAGTTAAAGATGGGTGCATGCGTATACAGTATACTTTTACGAAGCACCATTCAATTTCATGCACGAGTATGTATATGAAAGTGATGCACGTGTGTGTGAGTGGCTCTATTTTTTCTACATATATTATTATCGCGAAAATATTAGCGTCTTTTCGGTGTATTTTTCGTGAATTATGCGAATTAAGTGGCACTACCAAATAATACTGAATTTTTATAATAATTTTGTTGACGTTCTTGCAGCGGACTTTTTACATCACGATCGCCTGATTGTTGTCGAGCTTTACGTTCCATTTCGATTTCTTGTGCTAGAGATTCTAATTTAAAAAAAGAACAAAAAAAATTTCGACCTTAGAAAAATATTTAAGCATGGATGCGATATTTTGGGTACACTTGAGAAAAATTGTATATAAATCCAGCTAGTATTGTACAATGTACAGGGTGGATCACAGAAACCTGCCGAGCGTCTTAAAAAAAAAATCTGAAATTCATGGTACCTACACATTTTTTTTGTTGCCATATACTAAAACACTCAGCACAATTGAATTTTTGAGATTACACTAAGCTGCCCATGTTCAGCATTTCGCTGTATCCAGGGGCAGCGCATAATGGCCCGCAGATATTTTTTATAGACAAGAAGAGGTAGGTATACACTTTTCGCAGTCAAAACAACAAATGGCCTGGCAGGCAGGCTGCGCTCTTTGCTGTTACTGTAGCCGCAAGTAGCGCAACCAGGATTTTGTACTGGAGGGGGCTAATACCAGCCATATTCCTAGACACCAGGTACGTAGCCAGGGGAGGGGTCCATGGGGTCCGGACCCCTCCCGAAATGTTTTCAATTATAACGGAATTTTTAGTGATTACAGTATAAAATATCAAAATATTCAGGTGTTAACATATTTTCTATAAATTCTGTTGGACTGAACATCATAAAAAATATCCGACATGGAAAATTGGTTTAAGGGAGGTTTTCTTTTCAAAACTAGATAAATCCGAATATCAATACACACTTATCTGAACACAATCCTTCAAAATAAATTCCGCGGAATCTATGCAAAAAATGTCTGTTGTCGAAAATGATTATTCACTTTATTTATTGGACGTATGGACGTGTTTTCATGCGAGCTTGGAACTTTAAACTTTCCGCGCCGCAGGTTCTGAGCATTGCTACAAAAATAGAGAATGCGATAAAATAGTCTTTAAACAGAGCTTTTTTTTTTTCAAGGAAATAATTTCTTTGAAAATTTTGACTAATATCAATCGTGAAGGTACGTGATGACTTGTGTTTTTTTTTTATAAAAACAAAAATAATTAGGTGCGATTATCGGTCCTTTGGGTCGAGTGAAAGATAAGCTCCCAAATATTTTGCGCATGGCGATTGTTGTACTAAACGGAAACTTAGCTCTCGCTCGCCTAAGCTAATCGCGGAGATATAAAGGTACACATGAAGCCCGTAGATAAAGAATGAAGTGAGAGTTTGCATCTGTTACTTTTATTGAAAAACGGAATATATACGCCTGCTTTAATAGTCTGTGCAAGTAATAGTTATGTAGTTAAGCCTTTTTTTATGACCAAACGCTCAAGTTTTAGCGAAGCAAAACAATTTTAAAGATACAAATGGTAAAAATGAGTTTTTCTAATTAGTCTCCCCTACACCACTGTATGCATTTTCGCCACCTCCCGGCAAGCTTTTGGATATCTTTTTCGTAAAAATCTCGCGGCTTTTCACGGACCCATTCTCGCACAAACAATTGACTTCTTCATAGCTTTGAAACTTTCAATGGAACTTTCTCAATTCGTTCAATGCTGTAGAAGATGTGTACAAACTTCCGAGCGCCAGAATTTATACTTAATATTCAGAGGTTTTAGCACTCATCTGCCTGAGATTTTCAGTAGCCTAGCCGCTCATGAATATTTTCCCAATACTACTTACGTTTATGCGTAACTCCCGAGTCATGTATCGTACACTACTTCGTCGGTCTTCCACAATGAGTTTTTCAACGGTGGCGGCGCTTACGTTTTCATCGGTGACACATGTGGCAACTTTCCCTCAACTTTTTTGCGTTTTCAAAACATTCATACACATGGGTTCTAGAGAGGCACTCATTCTGGAACTTCTCTAGTACTTTTTGATAAGTTTCCGCGGATTTTATATTTGCTTTGACTAAAAAACAAATAATGATGCGTTCTGCAAGAGGCACTGGTACATCCTTTTCACTCATGATGATTATGGGCTCTCGTCCACTGGAAGCGTAAACTTGAGCGGCGCGGCGCTCCAGCGGCAAAGCTTTCACAAAATGTGCGAAAAAAGCTGTTACTAGTAAATGGTATAACCACACACAATATTCAGAAAGCTTTTCCATTGTATTGAATGGAATTTTTGTTTATTTTGCATAGTTACGCCATATTTTGCTTGGTTACGCCATTCAAATTCGGAAAAGCTTTAAACGCGGGAGCGCCACGTCGCTCGAAGCAGGTAATGGACGGCAGGCGTATAATTACACTAAAAAGTCAGGTTACGCGGTTCCAGCTATTCTCAACGTTTCATAACATACCAGTCTAATATTTAGTGTATCCACTTTTTCAACAATTAATTTGTCACGCGTCTGAAAATTCCGTTGGACCCCTCCCGAAACAAAATCCTGGGCGTGTTTAAAGGACCTTGCATTCAGTGTAAATCTTTTCGAGACTTAAAGACGTGAAAACGCGGGTGCAATAAATATCATTCGAGTATGCAGCTCGTTCTTTCGCTTGTTTGCATCAAAATATAGTTTTCAATTACTCATTCCAGCACTGCAATTGTTGCGTTTTCGATTCTGTAAATGTTTCTACCCTCGTTGGGTAACATAGAACCCGTGAATAGAATTGCTTTTCCGAGGATCTATGTGTATAATGTGGATTTGTCTAAGGATTGTTTCATATTCGTATACACAAGGAAAATAGGAAAAAAAAACTACACCGAAGTCAGACTAATATCGTTGGATGTTACTTGCTGCGATGGCGGCGGACACAATGCTTGTTCCTTTTTTTTTTATAGAAAATACTTGTTCGACGTTTCGGCTTAAAATAAGGGGACCAGACTCAGAATTCGGTTTTTAAGCAAATCCTCAGTCAAACTTCCAGGTTCCAGGACCAAGGTCAACGCTGCAAAAATGTTGTGAAACTCTCTGATGCGCGACAGACAGAGAGAGGTCTGAGCGCAGAGTAGGGCGAGGTCAGTGGCGGATTTACCAGTAGGCTGAGTAGGCTGCAGCCTAGGGCGGCAGATTTTACGGGGGCGGCAAATTTGGAGCAAATAACAAATTTCAACGGCATGCCATATAGCACTTATTCTTCTCGTGAAGTGTGTTTGTACCTCAGTGAGACACATAAGTGAAGAATTATTTGTCACCGTTATCTCAGAGCTTCAAACAACGGAACGATTTATTATTAAAGACGAAAACCGAATAGGTCTCTTATAATTTGCTTGCAGGCTAAAATTCGCAACAAAGCTCTTTTGTAGGGTTTTTAGAATTTTTTTTCGAAAAAAACCTTATGAAACTGATTTGGTCCGTCCGTCTGTTCTACCTTAGAAGTTCGTAGGGCAAAGATAACAGGGTGTTCCGAAGAGGTGACTTTTTTATTTCTTATCGGATATGGACGTATGGAAATGGATGGTATGGAGATGACTCGACGAGTGCGAGTCCTTTGATTTGATTTATATCTGTTACTTTTTTCCAGTTTAAAGTAACGGTAACGAGGTTATGGTCGTTTGAACTTAAGCTTACGATATCACCTGGGTTTTTCTAAACAGTTATGAGGGTACCGATATGAAACTTTACACAAAGTTAATATTACATTTACATTTGCTAAGAAAAAGTAAATAACCGTAAATTTGTGAAATTTTTATTTGTGCGTGTGTAGCCCCTCTTAGGGCTGCAAATATGAAAATTTTGATGAGGGTTTTTAGAAAGTGGCATAAGGAATATGTCTGCAAATTTTTATTCGAATAATTTCATCCAAACCGGAAATATAGCGAATCTATTATCTAATATATGGTAAGGGCGTTTCACAATACCAGGGCAGCGTCTTAAGCATTTGTACCCTGCATTATCTTGTGACTGGATCAAACAATGAACATGAAATGTAAAACTGTATTTTAGAAGTGACGTTCAAACAAAAGTATTTGAAATTGTAAAAACGGATTATGCGAAATTTCAAGTAGTTTCAAAAACGGATTTGAAGTTTTGTAATTGCAGTTGGAGTTGTTCTTGTCAATTTGTTTGTCAAATTTGTATGGAAGGTGAGCTCTTCTGTCCTGTACTCGACCCAATAAAAAAACTCAAAATCATCAGCAAAAATACGTGAATGAAAAGGGGTGTTGAACTCGAGTCTACAAATTTACTACAACTTGTAAAATAGGTGGCTAATAATATGTTCAGAGTGCACGAAAACATGTGATTTGGGCCAACATTCAAAAATTGATTTTTTTCAAATGAAAATGTGTAAAAACCCAGGTCCCAAACTTGATTCCCCTATTCAGCACATTTCGGCTCAGTCCGATATTTTAACTGACACCCGAAAAAAAATGTTCAGTTTGGTGTGTTGTCCTTTTTCCAAAATCTTATTTGAACGGTTAGTTTGAAGTTACTAAATAAGTTGCAACTTACTATCGGGGGCTGCAATAGCGCATTTTTTATAACTTAGATCGATTTATATTCAAAATAATAATGTTGGTTGTCATATAAAATCACGAATAGTGCACTGTGAACAATTTTCGGTGATTTCTGAAAACGAACGACGAAATCAATCGGTTTTCAACCACTGTGAACATATTATTATGCAAGATTAAAATATATATTTTAAAAATATAAAATTTGTATATTTGTTTAGGGCAGCCATTTTGTGCATGGAAAAATATCTCCTTGGTGAAGTGGTTTTATCCCGAGATTCGGTTCAGAAAAATTGTATTTGGCTCTGCCGAAACCGATAGTCATTTGCTACGTTTGCAACATAATTCGTTAGAAAACTTTCAGATTATGGGACAAGAATATCATGGACAAATATTTATTTAAAAAAAAACAACAACCCCGAACTTATTTTTGATAAGAAAATAGTAAATTTTGTATACATTTCATCCCAAGTACCCGATTTTTAGCCAAGTTTTACTGGTGCATGCGTTTCTTACACATCACATCACAAACTCATTTTTGCTTATTTAAAGCCACCTTTCTGTCCGAAGTTTACTTATGTGGGCGACCTGGATAACCGGATTAATATACTGATCAGCTGTTTAAATTTTGTCGGAAATTAATTCAAAAAAAGTTGTTACTGACGGATCAAACAAATGTTGGCCTTTTAATTTCTTGTTTAACATTTTTTTCATTCGATTGAATTACTTTGTCGAAAAATTTCATTTTTCAAGGATGCCGAGGTCGTTAGTGACTCAGATTTATAGCCATATTTAAAAAAAAATATTTGTGTAATCAAATTTGTAAAATACATTCTCGTAAATTTTTGTAGACGTTTCCGTATTTTTGATCCTGCGGAAACTGAAAGACAGTGATATTTTTTCGCCCAGACCAGGTTTTCAGTTTGACACGCCTCTCGTAGAGCTTGGAAGGGGCGGCGAAATGTCAACAGCCTACTAGCGGCAAAAGTGTAAGTCTGCCACTGGGCGAGGTACAGGATCTGAGTGTACGTATGGACGGGCAGAGGTCTAAATTATAAAAATTGCCTTCCATAGACCCAAATCTCATAATTTGACGGTTGTAACTTCTGAACCTTGGCAGCTACAGCCCTGAAATGTTCAACAAATATGTTTGCCAAATTTTAAAATTCCACTCAAGAATTTCCAAGTTGTGGACATTTTTCGGTTAGGAAAAACAGAAGTGCAATTTAAGCAGCAGAAGCTTCCGAACGCGGATAGGAGGACCGTAAAATTTGGAGGAAATATGAACGCCAAGTAGCTCTACAATTGCAAATTTTTCAGAGAGATCGGGAAGGGCTCCCGGTTGTCGAAATTGAAAGATTGGAAAAAAAATGGGATTATCTCGCTAAATATCGATCGCACAGGGTATAGGGGTCAAACTTAACACATTAAAGGCAGACATGATTGTTCACAGGCCTCATCGATAAGGTTACTATGTAGTGAATTAGGTTTCATTGTGTAGCATGGGGAATGCTGTACATTTTCCAATGCTGTACGACAGGTCAAAATGCTGTACTGTACAGCAAAATGCTGGACGTCTGGTCAGCTAGCTTAAAATATTTTCACGAAATGTTGTGCAGAAATATGTTTCATTTGAGTGTCCTCGCTTTTATATAAATCATGCAAGCAAAGCCTCTTACTACAAGTACAATGAACTGAATGCCTAAATTTATGGCACTAAAATGAAAAATTCATTTCAGTCAATATTCCAAACTGGGCGTATTTTTGGGTCAAATCAAATCTACGATTTTTTTTCAAAACTTTCGCAGACTATCAAAACTGCTCAATTACTTATTACACATGAACTCTATTTATACAGGGTGTCCGGAAACTGTCGCATAAACGCACCGGATTGTGACTCCTCATGTGATTTCCATCGCCCACACACGAAGCGTCCGTATCTATTTTTTTACTCTTCATACATTTTCTTCGATTTTGACAGAAGGAAAAAAGAAATGGATTCGGATTGACTGCGTGTGTGCGACATTAGGGTGGATAGGGCGCTTGTCTTCAAATCATAGGCTCGCGGGATCGAATCCCATTGCAGGCGAGGTAATTTATGTACTATGCATAAATATTACCGACACCAATAGAGGTGCTGCGCTGCGTGAGCGTTTTATTTAAAAATAACATTGATGAAATCATTAATTTAATAAACGTTACAACAAGAACGCTATTCTCAATACCTATAAGAATGCCAAGAGTCAAAGAATCTCGTAGCAAAGTTATTTTAAGTACGACGTTCTTAATTTTAGTAAAAACACTGTAACGTCAAAATCATGTTCCAAAAGAGTTGGTTTAAAGTCGATCCACACTTTTTAGTTATCAGTCAAAGTCACAGCCATTTCCCATACAAAGTATATGAATTGATTGTCAGTCAATCAATCAGCTGACAATCTTTCAAATTGTATGGAAAATGACTGTGACTGATGACTGAAAAGTGTGGATCGACCTTATTCATGAGGGTTTTCGATTGATTTCACTATGTTCTTTTTTCACGGAGTAGGGGGGGGGCACTCAAGAAGTTGGCGGGAGGGCCCCGTGTGGAGTTGTTCCGCCACTGGCTGTATCGTACAGCATTGAGAGGCGTACAGCAAAATGTAGAGCATTCTTGACGGCCCGACCTGTGGTCAGTATTGTATTGTATATTGTATACTTGACACTGTTTTTCCGAGCGCAAAATAAGAATGATCAGCCTGGCATTTTTCTCAATTGGAATGTATGTAAAAGCGCTAAGCTGCTCACCACACTTTTCAGGAGGCGACTACGGCACCATCAACATCTATTTGCCAACCATTAGTCTGCGTGCTAATTCGTGAGGTCCTCGGGAGTCTGGCCATACTACACACTGAAAAATAATAACTCTCCACGAGACTAAATTCAAATTCATGGAAAAATATGATTTCTAGAAACTCAGAAAAAAATCAATCGCGAACTGCAGTCCAAATTCAGAGTAAAATAATCAACGACTCACATATTCTAAAAAGTAAATAGTCTGCAGACAGCTAGGGATTGGAAAACGCAACTACAAAGATAATTCGAATTTTATAAAGTCGATATACTATTCTGTCTTCTTAACGAATCTTTCTTTTTGGGATTATTATGAAACACTGGACAATAATACTTTATCATAAAGTGGTGCAAGAAACACTTCATTCCTCCTTTGCCCCAACTCCTTGAGGAGGGACAATACTCTAGAGACCTCAGATCGATTTTCATCATTACGAATGGGCAGAGCCAATAAGGGCAAGCTGGGCCACTGCCTGGAAGGGCAAATTTTAAGGTGCGGCATATTTCTGAAACACTCATACTTTCCATTGACTTAAATTTCAATAAACAATAAATCTAATATTTTATCTTTTGTTCTGTTTTGCCTTGTTCTTAGGAACTTAAATTCATGTGGTCAAAGTCCTGCATGTTCAATTTCATTGCCCTGTCCCAGGGCCGGATTTAGCCTCTATGGCGCCCCTGGGCAGTAGCCAAATAGCCGCCCTCCGCCACTGGTTAAATTTGCAAGTAGTAGTCGTATAAACATGTAGGCAAAACGTTAGGTGTGGTGTGGTATGTGAAAACATATTTCATATTTTTACGCTAGTGACCGATGTAATTTTGTTTATCTAACAATATGGTGCTTGCGAGGAATGGGGCCAGGTGAAGGTCCATGGGGGTCGGACCGTTCCCGAAATTGTTTAAAAAAACATCGAAATTCCAATGATGACAACTTTAAAACTGAAATGATGCACATCCATTACATCGACTGTACATTTTCTTCAGAATGTTTTCTAAATGCCTTTCCACTTTTGGATTGTTTTCTCTTTTGATCGTTTTAGAAGTAATAAACGGTTATTCAAAAACTAAATTTGTTTATTTGCGTCATGTGATGTTGTTTCTGAAGCAAAATTACATTTCGAAAATTTAAGCCTACAAATTGTTGTTTTTTTTAACCTGTTCACACGACAGAGACATGCTACTGAAAATTTTCTAGCTAATGCATCATTTCTAATATCGCGAGTTGGACACTTCCTGAAACCTCTGGCTACATCCCAGTTGCTTCACGGCTAATTTTAAGTATAGGAAGAAAAGAAAGTAGTAATAGAAACTCGAAAATGTTTGCCAGCTTTTACTAGCTACGGACACTGGGCTACCCACACAGAATCCATGGGAGAATCCATGTGTGGGCCTAGGCCTAGAGATGCCTAGATCAGTCTATCCTAGAGACTCGTCTAGTACGAAAGCTTTTGGCAATGTACTATTCCAAAAAATTAAATTTTTTATACAAGTGTACCTTATCAATGGTCAAGTCGACAACGGTAAATATACCCTTCCATTTGACGAGTCGTGTATTGGGGCAATCATGTTCTGATTACATGTCTAAGATTTAATGTAGGTTCAGGAATTCCTTGATTGTTACAGGGATCCGAAGCGGAAAGGGTCGAAGCGAATCAAACTCCCGGAGCGAAAGAGCGGAGCGAGGAGCGTTTTTGTTGCACGTCGAAGGGGAGTGGATCGAACGTTTGAACTAAATGTCGAATTGTTAGCCCTAATCTGTATGCATATCGCACAAAAGGATACTGTCGGAGGAGAGACATCGCCTGTTGGCAAGAATAGGGACACAATTCTAAATTTATCATTTTTGAGACTATGGCACATACAGATATAGTCTTATCCACGATCTTTCACCTGTAAAAATCACGCAGAAATTTTGTGCTTAGTTTTTGCAAGGGCACAACTTGTCAGACTATTAACGCTGCTATGTATGAGCACTGTCGCATCTTCGTTGTTCTCTGTCGTGAAAGAGTCGTGTGCATCAAAAAAGGGATGTTCCCAAAACTATATTACCGAAGAATATCATTAGTTTTCTGTCGAGTGATTAGCAACTAAGATTGGTCACAAGAACTTTCTATACGATTACCTGCAATCATTCGTACAGTTGACCCATTTTTTACACTTTTAAAACTTACTTGCCAAATTTAATGTTGCTCTCCCGTAAAAAATTATGTTTTTGAGCTGTGTCACAATTCTTGCCGACAGGCGGTCAAATTTTAAATTTGTTCAAGCGTTAGCGGAGCGATTAAATTGGGCCGCTCCGGATCCCCGATTATTGCACCCAAAAGTTCTTCAAAGCTTGTGTACACTGAAGTATGAAGAACATATCCCTTGTTTAAGTTGAAGCCAATGTTTGCGAAAATACTTTCTACTTCTAGACTCAGTGAACTACGCGCCACCCGTATGTTACTCGGAATGAATGCTAAAATAATTTTGCATGAAGGATAACTCCCAGCTTTTTATGTTGGAGATTCTCATTTCAATTTCAGTTGAGGGTGCGATTGGGCGTCCTGGAATACACTCAACTTTAATAAATCTGAAAGATGAAATTAAAGTTTTTGTCAACTGTTCTTCGAGTTTCCAAAATACATCTTTCGCAGAGTTTAAAACCAAGTGATATTTTCAAAAATTGCCGCCCCTCAAAATCTGCCGCCCCGGGCAGCTGCCCAGGTTGCCCATATGGGAAATCCGGCCCTGCCCTGTCCCCATTTTGTCCAAAATAGTCTCTTGTCTCCCAATTTTGTCAAAATGTCCCTCACTTTTCACGGTTCTGGTAACCCAAATTATTCACTTAAATTTGGGTTACCAGAATCGTAGCACTTCCTTACGGGACAATAAATGACAATAACTTTTTATGAAACGTCTGGTTTTGTGTACCACCATTTACTAATTAAATCACGGCCAGCAGTTTAGACAGTTTGGTTATTATTGGTCTACTATGTATATGGAGAAATGTAGAAATTTGTGGTACGGAGCAAAATTCAAAAAGAAGTACAGATAAGAGATCAGCTGCTAGCGTCCAGTCCCAATTCTAATTTGATGCTCGTAATCGACGAGCTATCCCGCTCGAAGAGTTACCACAATTGCAGAAAGATTATGTAAAAATGAAAAGGTAAAGAAGCAAGAGTGAAATGATAGTACACTACATTGGGGTTCTGTTTTCGACTAATGGCTTCTCATGATAGGGAGAAATACTTTTTCAATGTTCGATACTCAACCAACTCCACATGATCAATAAAAAAAAAATATTTTGCCCCAAGAAGTCGAAATCAGCCAGTGGGGAAAGCACCGTCCATATCCTACCGACAGATTCTAACCTATAAAAATGGGAATGGCTGTGTCCTCCTTTTTTATCAAGATCATCTAGTGAAATGTGCAAGTCTAAATATGAATGGATTAGCAGCGTAAGCAAACACTTCCAATAAGGGGACAAAATCTCCTACGTCATACCCAATGGTGTCCGCTTGTAGGAAATTCGACTATACAATATTAATAATAGTGACATTCGTGAGCACATACAGCTCTTTCTTGTGAAAATATAGATGGGATAAAGCCACGAAATGAGCGGGACAACGACAATTGAGAATTCAACCATAAACACTAAATCCGGCACTGCTAATAAGATGAGCATATGATGTGGTTGGTGGGGTAAATATTGTGTACAGAATTTGTCCCTTAAGGATCTGGTCACCTTAGATAACACACCTGTAAAAAATTGCATCACATAATGGAATATGGTGACCACTTTCATCCCATAAACTTAAACTCCCCGCAAAGATATCGAGCAAATTGATCTGCTGCGAAAAGTTAAAGAAAATTACCGAAAACTACTCTAAAAGTTTAGTGATGAAAATATTTATAGCATGAAATTTTAACAAGGTCTAAATCATCATCCAAAATCCTCAATTGTCCTGAGTGCTTTTGTGGCAAAACGTTTCTCTACTATGAATTTCAGATTTTTTTTTACACAGTTTTGAAAATTGTCAGCCACCCTGTATAATAATGTGTGAAGTGTCATAATGCTAATGTTAACTTATAGCTTCATCAAAAACACTTACCGGAATAATTTTGCCAAAAAGCACCGGTTGCCATTAGATCAATGCCTGGATAGTTCCATGGTTTATTATCCACATTCGGTGGGGGCGGTGGTGGTGGATTTTGTGTTGTCGTTAAATCACGTTCGCGTTCACGATCACGTTGCTCACATTCACGCGCATATTGTTGCTGAGGACTTTCCGATCTTCGTCGACGATCCTGCATGTGACACTTATCTGGTTTATCCGTGTTTTTATTATCTACTGAATGTATACACACAAAAAATTGGAAATCAACGAAAAACTTATGTAAATATCGCGGAGCGAGAGAACTAAGCGTGTGTAAACACAAAGTCGAAGGATTTCGTATTAGGGAGATCTTATTATAAACTGGAGAGAAGACAAAAACATTTCCATACCAAGCTTGGTGCGTCTCTCTTATGCCGAACACATACACGGAGAATTCACCTATTCCGAATCCAACGAAACCCCATATAAGAAATGAGAACTTACCCAGCTGTAATTTATTTATATGGAGTTTCGTTGAATTTCCTAGATCTCAGATGTCAAGCGACAATCGACAGATTGTCTATAGACGCGTACGACTTTATACAAAAATCCCTCGACTTTATCCATATTTTGGATGTAATTCACTAAACGTTCTACGTGATGATTTATTTAGCTTCGGAACCTACCTTGATTCGTTTTTCCACTATCGGAATTTGTGCTAGATGGCGGTTTCGCTGTCTCGTCCGCTGTCGTTGACTGTTTGCTTTTCACATCGGAATTGCCGAGTTGCTGTTGAAATCGAATTCGTAATTTTCGCTCTCGCCTGAAGCGTTTCTGATACAGAACTGTAAAAGAGAAAAATAATTGTAAATTTGCGTTAGTAGGATTATAAGAAAACGAGAATTTTGAAGATAACTATTATTACAGTCTCATTAACCAAAGAGTTTAAGATTTTTATTTTAAGGACATGGATCTCCGTGTGTGTGCGACCTAAGGGCGAAATTTCGATTAGTTTTTTGGATTGCGATCGTTATCATCGTCAAAAAACAGAAGTAATGTAAATCGTATAATTGGCCTATCGGCAAAAACTTTTGACTTGTGAAAACCAGAAAAATGATCTCACGATATACAGATCCGAAACGCAATATTCCCCGCCCACAAAAAGGATTTCTGAATAAAGCCATTGTTGGCACTGTACATAATGGCATGCTAAAATAAATGTCAGGGATATCATCAGCTTCATTTCAATCAGTGGCGCAACCACGGTAGGGGCTGAGGGGGCTAAAACCACTCCCAGACTAAGGGTCTTTTCCTTTAAGAAAGGAAAATTGGCAAAATGAAATATGAAATAACGCATTTCGTCGCAGGTTTTATAACATTATGAATCTTGCTTTTGTATCATTCAGTTTTTCGACAGTATTGATGGTATGAGCAACATTGTTACAAAATTTTTAGCAACATCATTGTTTTTTCCGCATAGTAAAATTCCAACTTCAACATAGTATGAAGATGAAAATGACCAACCAAACCTAAGCCAATACCTTAAAGTTTAAACTAATAAGTAATCCGCATTTCACGGAGCTTCCTATCCACATCCATTTACTAGGTTCTGAAGGTCACGAAGGTTCGTGAGAATCAGGAACTTGACAAAGTGAAATTACTTCTAATCATCTATTGAAAAGTTTCATTCGATCACATGTAATGCCCTCATATTCCGGTTCACTTGTTTCTGTTTTAAACTCAACAATTACCATACTGGGAAAAATTACCAAAATTGGCTTTTCATGATGACAAGAAGTATGATATTACACTCGCGTTTTCACGATGCTATATTAGACGTAATAATTTATAGAAAGTAAGCGTAAATGCGGCCAAGGCCCGACGTCGGGCTATCGTGCCATAAAGAAGAAGAAGAAGCGAAGCGTAAATGCAACGGGACTTGAAACACCAACTTATAGCGTCAGTAATGGAAAATAGCATCATCACCCAACTTGATCAAACAACCGCAAATGTCCAGTAATACACAAAGATTGCCCTAGCCCCCTCCAGGACAAGCTCCTGGTTGCACCACTGATTTGTATACAATAGAAAGTCCGATATAATATCGGGAAGTAGTGAGAAATTTACGTTTTAGTCCTCCTGTCCGGCTATATTTGCAAAGAATGTCTCCTCGAAACCCCAAGGCACGCCAAACAGCAATGAATGTAAATTTCCGTCGTATATAAAAATTTGTAAATTGAATTGGGAATAGTAGGCTCTAAAGATTTACGGAATTTTAAAAGTGTACAAAAGACTAAAAATTTGGTCCTTTAAATGGGTCAGTTACGAATTAGTTTGTAGTTTGTACAAAAAATCTCCTGATGAATCACCCACCTATTTGGTCAAATCAGTATTCATTATTATTCTTGAGCTGAGCAGACTTACTATCCGCGTTTTACAATGCTCTCCTTTACTTCGAGCACTATGCCACAGGCGATAGATTCGATTAGGGCTGTTCGGTACTCAGATTTTAGTACCGGTTTTCGGTTTTCTTCAACACCCGGGTGCAGCAGCACTCACAGGTTTTTTTCCTGCACCCCGTTTTTTTTAGTACCGGTTTTTACAATCAGGAACAGTTTTTTCCAAATACCGGTTTTTTAGCACCTGTTCAGTACTGTTTTTCCAGTTTTTTTTTGCAGCTGTTTCATTGCCGTTTTTTCAAGGTTATTTAGCACCTGTTTAATACCGATTTTTTTAGCATTTGATTAGTACCAGATTTTAACACTGGTTCAGTGCCGGGTTTTGTATCACCGGTTCAGCAACTATATTTGTTAGCACTACAAGACTATGGCTATTCCGCAGTTTTTCCCAGGGTTTTTTGATATTTAATTGTTACTTGAGAAAATGGGGTACTATTATGAGGTGGACAACCACAACCTGTTTTTAACCTCTAATTTGGTAACAGCGACCCAAAAACCGATACTGAGCGGGTGCTAAAATACCTAAAAAAAAAAATAGTGTTGGAAAAGACCGGAATCAGCCCATGGTTAGAAAAACCGACTTCAAAATATTGGTACCAGTGTTAACTAAACACTAATTTAAAACCGAAATGTATCGGTAAAGAAACAGACCT
Organism: Microchrysa polita; assembly: GCA_949715475.1. NCBI lineage: Eukaryota > Metazoa > Arthropoda > Insecta > Diptera > Stratiomyidae > Microchrysa > Microchrysa polita. Next base: position 18,693,573 of record OX454415.1, read on the forward strand.
ACATTCGATGCAGCAAGTCGCATTCACATTATACGCTTATATAAATATATCATAAAATTTCTTCCATGTGATCTTCTTGCCTAGACCTAGATGGAAGATAAGACTTATGGCGTTGCCTAATGAAATATACTACGCTACGCTGACTTCGATGTTATTCCTGCTCCTAAACCAGTAATGAGTACCAAACCTACAGTAGAACCTCCAGAACTTCACCCGTCAAGGGCGAACATATTTATGGCTATGATCGAAAGATGTGCACAGGAATCCTTAGCTCAGGGACTCTCCCACTGCAGAGTGGGTTAGAGCCAATAAACATCACATTCGTGCGAAATGTACGTTTGACTTTACTTTGGTCGAGGAAAGTAATTTTCCCAAATTGCACACCATTCAGGGGTACTTCCCCAGAAGCAGTGAGCAAAAGACCAAAGAGAATTGGCTACCGACTGAGAACTGGATTGTTCACAATCGGAATAACTCCGGTCACGCGGTCCACCTGGTACTTGGTTTCGACGAGGCATCCTTTACGAAATTGAAACGGTTAAATGGGAGCATCGGCTACGAGTTCTCCCAAGTCACGATGCTACTCGACGGAAAAAGCCCGCCGCGAAAAAACTATGGCTCGTTCACGTACTGCAACAATGACTTCGAAAAGACCAGCGCACGAGCTCGCTATCAAGAGCCGAAGCAATGATCCAACACCTAGCACAAGCCGAGGGTCCGCCCCAAGTACCATTAAGAGCTCAGCTCCCACCACAAGCCGCGAACATGCTCCGTACGCTCAGGGTAGCTCAGCTTCAGGACCTCATCAAGCGACATCCAAAAGGCCGACGAACGAACACGCTATCAAGAGCCGATACAGGGCACAAGTCAAGGGTCCGCTCCATTAACTAGCAAGAGCCCAGTACCCTCTACCAGTCGCGAACATGCCCCTTATGTTCATGGTAGTTCAACCTCGGCATCAGGAACCTTAACTACAAATGCTGACCAAATTAAACCTGCGGCTCCCGATAGAAGTCTGGCGACACGTACCGACAGCAAATCAAGAGGGCATGCCCCTCCATCTTTCCGGGGCTCACGCTCGATAAACCGAAAAAGCTACAAAAAAACGGAACGGAAGCCTCACAGTGAGAGTGATTCGGCTTCACCTGAAGCTGAAAGGGAACAGGGCCGTACTGATTACCCATGGACTAAGGTCCAATGTCGCGGAAAAAGCGCCTCCGAATACCGCGGCCCTAGGCGCGGCAAGGATGAACGAGGAGGGCGGTCTCGACAAGGCAAACGTAGCAGCCTTGTAAACAGCTTCCTCAGCTATAACTGAGTACCATCAAGGTACTCCAGGCGAACCTGCACCATGCCGAAGGAGCATCGGCCATATTGTGCAGGACCTTCGCCGCAAGCACAGCCTCGATAGCGCTGGTACAAGAACCATGGGTGGCCAAGGGCCGCATCTGTAGACTAAACATTAACAACGGTAAGTTGATTTACTAGGTCAGTGGGCCACCCTCGAGCGGCGCTCGTTGTTGACAACCAGGTCAGTACTTTACCGCTGTTATTTGAATCCCCCTGCGATGTGGAGCTTGCCGCAGATCAAATAAATAGTGTACTCATCTCCGCATACCAAGAGAGCTCTTTCATTCCAAATTATAGGTCTACCCGTAAGGTCCCCTGGTGGAATGAGGAACTCGATCGAAAACGGTCCCATGTTCGGAGATTGTTCAGCTCAGCCAAGCGCTGTGGTCAGTGGGAGGCATACAGGCGCTCCTTAACTGAATACAACACGATGATTAGGCAATCCAAAAGGAAGTGCTGGAGGAAGCAGTGTGAAGCAATTCAATCTTTATCTGAGGCTGCACGGCTTCACAAAGCCCTCCATAGGGGTACCTCAAACGGAGTTGGGTTACTAAAATTCCCATATGGTTCGTTTACGACTGGTCCCAAGAAGACCCTCCAACTTCTCCTCGATACGCACTTTCCTGGATCCTTCTCCTCAGACGGTCGTCCAGAACACATACAAGGTTACACAGGACAACCGGCTGGATGGTTGGTGAGTCTTTCTGGGGTAATCTTTGACAGTGACAAAGTGAAATGGGCTATTCTGTCTTTTGATCCATTTAAGGCTGCGGGGATCGATGGAGTATTTCCTGCTATCCTTCAAAACTGCCTGGATATCATCCTGCCATACCTTACAGCTCTGTTCAGAGCTAGCTATTATTTTTGTCACATCCCTCTTGCTTGGAGGATGGTCAATGTAACTTTCATCCCTAAGCAATGTAACAAACCTGAGGACTTACCAAAGTCCTATAGGCCCATCAGTCTATCCTCCTTTCTCCTAAGAACTATGGAGCGTTTAATTGACCAACACATCAGGAATCTGATGATGAACCCTTTACATCATACTCAATTCGCCTATGTAAAGGACGGCACTTCACAAGCTCGTCAGCGCTATTGAAAAATCTATAGATGAAAAAGAGATCGCTTTGTGTGCTTTCCTAGACATCGAGGGTGCCTTCGACAATACTGGTTACGATGCGATTACCAGAGCCCTCGTTAGAAGAGAAGTGCCACAACCCACCATCAGGTGGATTGACGCCATGCAAAAAGGAAGAGAAATTTATTCCTCCCTCGGCGGTCACATTCTCAACATTACCGCCAGGCGCGCACAGAGGGTGGGGCAAAAGGGGCAATATGCCCCGGGCCCCGCGTTGGAGAGGGCCCCGCAGGGACAGTGGTCTTGTAGTGCGCATACGTCTGCAAAATTATTACACGAATTGATGTCAGATAAATTTTATTTAAATCTCTATTTATCTTGTTTTGCGTTATTCAAAGCATTTCTAGGACCCTATAGAATTTTCCTTGACCTACTTTTTCAATTAAATTTGCTAAATCTAAAATTGGCACTGATCTTGATATATTTTAGGTGTTGAGATCAACAGCACACTCTGCCGAAATTTATCTAATTAATCGGTATTCTCTTAAAATCTGAGTGTCCACTATATGTGTTTTATAGAGAAAGTGTTAACCAAGAAACTAAAAACGATGGAAGCCCCTTTAAATGACTATTTCTTATTTAGTTTCCATAAATTTATATTTATTCAACTCTCTCTCTCTGATTGTTGTTAACTCATTGTAGTCTTATTTGTAACTATGCTCTCGAACTAAATTTCTCCACGTTTTCTACTGGTTTGGTTTTAGACTTTTGTTCTCCTATGGATCAGTGCACAGTCGGTCTTAGTAACGTTTATGAAGAGACAAGAATTTCGATTTTCGCAATGCCATCAGCAGTGACGGAACAACTTCACGCTGGGCCCTCCCGCCAACTTCTTGAGTGGGCCCCCTACACTGAGAAAAAAAGTAGAGTGAAATCAATCGAAAACACTCTTGAAGGTCGATCCACTCTTTTCAGTCATCAGTCACAGTCATTTTCCATACAAGTTAATTGATTGACTGACAATCTGTCAATTTGTATGAGAAATTACTGTGACTGCGACTGTTGACTAAAAAGTGTGGATCGATCTTAAAACAAATATTTCGAAACGTGATTTCGACGTTACCGTTTTTCTACTAAAATTAAGAACATCGTACTTAAAATAACTTTGCTAAGAGCTACTTTGGCTCTTTCGATTCTTACATTGAGAATAGCGTTCTTGTTGTAACGTTTATTAAATTTATGATTTAATCAATAGTTTTTTTTAATAAAAATGATCACGCAGCGCAGCATTGACCTCTATAGGTGTTAATGATGTTTAAGCATAGAAAGCTACCTGCGCCTACAATGAGATTCGATCGCGCGAACCTATGATTCGATGACGAGCGCCCTATCTATCTACCCTAATGCCGCTCTCTCAGGTACCAGCATCCTGGCATCCTGTAGTAGGAGTTATAGAGTTTATTATAGAGTTTCCAAGGACCAATGTTCTTTTTTTTTCAAAGGGGCCACTTCTATTTATATGCCCCGGGCCCCGTAAATCCTCTGTGCGCGCCTGATTACCGCTATCAAGGGATGCCCTCAAGGGGGTGTTCTCTCGCCCCTATTGTGGTCCTTGGTAGTAGATGAATTACTCTCGCTACTTGAGGTGCGGGGTTTTTTCGCCATTGGCTACGCGGACGATATCACCATCGTGATCAGGGGCAAATTCGAGTCCGTTATCACGGATTTGATGACTACAGCCCTAACGACGGTTAACAGATGGTGCACAGCAACTGGGCTAAATATCAATCCACAAAAAACAGTCATAGTACAATTCACGAGGAAAATTGCTCCTCCTCTTGACCCAATCTACTTAAGAGGTGTGCTCATTAACTATTCCAAAGAGGTTAAATGTCTTGGCATTACACTCGATAGTAGATTAAACTGGAATAGCCACTTGGAAAACGTTCTTAGTAAGGCTACGCGTGTAATGTGGACTTGCCGAAACTGCTACGGTAAGACTTGGGGTCTTTCCCCCAAAATGACAGAGTGGTTATACAGTACTCTAGTACGACCTGTAATCACTTATGCTTCCTTAGTGTGGTGGCCTAAAACACTACAATGCAACGCAATTAAGAGCTGTAATAAGCTCCAACGACTTGCCTGTCTTGGTATCACTGGTGCTTTTTGCACTATATCTACCCTAGCCATTGACGCTATGTGGGGAATGATGCCACTGCATATTTTCATACAGGAAACTGCAGCATTGAGTGCTTTGAAAATCAACCTATCAACTGATACTCGTGTCAGTGATCGGGGACACATGCGTATCCTGCAGCAAGTTCCTGGCCTATCAATCTGCTTACATGATCACGCAACTGCGCTTCGGCAGGAAATTCGCCCTTCACATCCCAGATCGGGCGGAATGGGCTAATGGCAACACTTGTATGGATCCTAGAAGCATCACTTGGTTTACCGATGGCTCTAAGACCGATCAGGGTGTAGTTGCTGCAGTCTTTGGACCCAATATCGGGATCTCGGTTGCAATGGGCAAATGACCTAGTGTCTTTTAAGCCGAAATTTATGCCATCGAAATCTGTGCCAGGGAGATCTTGGGACGTGGTCTCCGTGGCGCACACATCGCCATCTGCACTGACAGCCAGGCGCTAACTTCACACAAGTTTACCTCGAAAATGGTCATCAAGTGCTTTGACATCCTTCCGAGCCTCTCCAGCCGTAACTCTGTTTACATCTATTGGGTTCCGGGTCACAAAGGCGTTGAAGGAAAAATGAATACGCGGACGAATTAGCAAGAGAGGGCTCATCTTCAACACTCATTGGTCCTGAGCCCTTCTGTGGAATTAGCTGGAAAGCTGCGAGAGGCGTAATTGGTAACTGGTCCTCGGACCTGAGGCATAACTGCTGGACATCGCACCCTGGTTTAAGAGTTACTAAAGTGTTAGTGCGCTCTTTCAGCTTCTCCGATTTTAAATGTCTGCGCAGGACCGAGCTCAGACTCTTAAAAGGCTTTCTTACGGGGCACTTTGGGCTCCGCTACCACCTTCATAAAATAGGTCTATCAAGGGAGACCCAATGTCGCCTTTGCCTGGAGGAAGACGAAACCTCCATTCATTTATTACTGAAATGCCCGGCGATCGCCAGGTCCAGGAGATCACTCCTTGGGCGTGATTTACTCAGCACTAGTGTGATTAGGTGCTCCTCTCTGAAGGATCTTCTAGCGTTTATCAAACGGGTTGATGACCTTCTAAACTAAAGGACTATGGCACAATATACCTTGTAGGTAGCAGTGCCCACCTCTATGGTCAAGTCCAATTGCTTATTTTTTTTTTAAACCTTAGCTCCAATTCTATAAAACAATCATTCAATCTGTTCTATGAGTGCGAAGCATAGACTTCGAATCGCGCCTTTGAAAATACATTGTACCAGTTCGAGTGAAAGGTTTTTTTCGGCGAATGTTCGGGGCCCTTCGCAAGTGAAATGAATGGTGCAACTCGGATCTGTATGAAGTGTATACGACGAACCTCATCACGGTGTCGAAAATCGTAAAACTGCAATAATTGCAAAGGACCGGAAGATGTACCACAGATCAACGACTACTATATTTCCCATGAAGGTAATGCACGCAAAATCATCGGAGCCAGGAAAATACCGTGGACGACCGACAGCTCGCTGGGAGTATTTTGTAAGTGAGGACACCCAAGAGCTGCTGAGCTTCCCAAACTAAAAGACGTGGTATCCATAGACCCCGACAATTGTAAGTCAACGTTTAAGGCAGTTAAAGCCCGACACGCATCGAACTCAGATGTCAAAATGATGAAGATGTACAGTAAAACTTCTATAAATATACCGCGTAAGGCGAACCAGTTTTCACCATAAATAAGTCATAAATAAAGCAATGTTGAGGACTCAACGGCGAGATAAGCAGGTCTTATGATTCGAGCTTCGGGGTTAGGTTATGGAGGTTCTACTGTATATCATCTATTTTCTAAGGTGAATCACAATGTTAGATTTCTAGTAACGGTAACTATACCTCGACATATCAAGGACACATAATAACGTTTACACATTCCTGCTGCATACCCATACCACCTATAGTTTTCCCTAGACACATTCTTCAGAACAAAAACAAACCTCTTGCTCTTACAGCATACAAATCCAACATATCCCGATATTTGATCTGATTTATAAAAACTTGATATTTTTTCTGCCAATATTCCATGCCTTTTTCTAAATAAAGCATTTCAAGGAACTGATTCCCATCACATCCGCCCGTACAGATTGTTCCATACTCAATAATATTTCTTCGTCCATCTGTCGCGTTACTGTAAAGCCCTAAAGCGATCAGCACCAATACAAACATATACAGAGAGCACAATCGAACGTATCAAATTCATAAATTTAATTTGACAAATATGCAAATTGTCCAACAACTACTCGGATTTCTTCAATGGAAAATCGAATCGAACGGAACGACACACAAGACAAAAGTCTCCAGAGCTCCGATTCCAATCCAATGGACACTATAGAGTTACTATTTCTCAAAATACAGATATATGCTCCCCAGCAGCGCCACACATCATACTAATGATTGCCGAGATGCAAGATATTTCATAATATCGAATAAAAGATATTTTATAATTTTGATTTTCCTTTTTGTTTATAAAATCTTTTCTTTTCCTCGCCACTATTGCTTCCTTCTCCTCTTTAGTAAGAGGCGCTCGGCGCTGCTCTGATGTCTTTGTCAGATCGTTGCGTGGACGTGGACGATAAGTTGAATGTTGTCATTGTCATTGTGCCGGCCTTCTGTTCATGTTTCTCCTGTTTAGCTCTGTAACATTCTCGAGAAGACATTTATGAAAATTCTGTCGTGTCCTGTATTGTGTCATTTTTTGCTATCCAGCTTTTTAGCGTGTCTCGTGTTCTGCTAAATGCATATGTCATTTGGAATAAATATGCAATTTATTCCAGGTGAGTTCATTTGAATAAATCAAGACATATGCAACGCATAAAATAGAACTAATGTGACAATAAATGACAACGAACATAGAGTTGATGATAAAAGTAAGAAAAAAGTAAGTTACGTTCGTATTGCTACGAGCATAAGCCTTATAAGACGCAAAACGGTTCTTATAATGCATTCAACAACAGTCGCGAGTCTATGAAGAACAGTTTACGCAGTGGCTGGCTTACAGAAATGGACAAGAAGTTAAAAGTGAGTATGGGTTATTGTGGCGTTTCAGTATGTAGGTATAGGATTCTTATTCTTGGAATGTTATTGGAGATATCAAGGTAAAATTAGGACATAAGAAAAATGGTCTCAAATTACCACATCGCAATTCTGATCGACCTTCGCGGGATATAAAATTATTATTAGCTAAATTCGGTTTAGCATTGGTGCGAACCCACACTGGACAGTGGCTTGCGAGACGGTATGTATTTTTAGTATCTATCTACGTATTTCGTGGCTACCTTACAACCCACAATAAAATGAAAATGCCTATAGTCTGGGCTTCAAGGTTTTGTCGACAATATTGAAAAATATAGGTTGGACACATACCTCGTAGCTTCCTTTCATCAACAAGCTGGCGCTCCAGTGAATCCTTCACTTCACGTTCTCGTAGCACATCCATTTTAAGTTCAGCTGATAAATGATAAAATTTCAGAAATTATATAAGGAAATATGTAGTTTAAAATGAAAATTATTTTATAAAATTAAGGGTCTCACATAAGGAGTAAGGATTTTTTTAAGGAAAAGTAGAAGGATAATTATAAAGGCGTTGTAATAAAATAAATTAATTCAGGAGCCCAATGCAATATTAAAAACAATCTATAAAATTAAAATTTATTTTTTAAGTATGAACAACTATCAATCGCAAAATTAATAAGGATTCCCTTAAGGATAAGTGAAGACTATGGATTCCGCCCTGATTTTTTTATTAATTTTTTTTTTATTTTAATCAAAAAAGAGGCCGTAAACAATGCATAAAAATAAAAAAATATCGTAAAAACCTGCAACTAAGAAATTGTCTAGTGTAACTTACCCTTTTCATAACTAATTTGTCGTTCCTGTTGTCGTGCATTATCCGCCGCAACTTTCAGCAAACTTTGGATATTTCGTAAAAGTGTTTCGGTCGACGATGTACTCTGTTGATCAGAATTATCATTTGGACTAGTCAGACCACCACCGGATCCTGTACTTGCAGCGGCAGCTGCTGCCGATACGGCTAATGTTGAATAGTTTAGTGCACGATGCGATTCAGAATTGGGTGTTGTCATCGAATGCGATTGAGAGAGTTCACGTTCGTTATCACTCATGTCTGGAGTTCAAGAAAAGGGAGTAAAGGAAAAAATGTTTTTATTATTTTTAATATAAAATTTAGAAATATTAATTTTGTTTTAAATTTAACCTGTTGGGGATTCTTACCTTCATCCTTATCATTATGTCCTTCCGATTCGGATATATTGTCATCACTCATATTATCATCTTCTCGTATTGATTGAGGCGGTGAATGAGCTTCACTACGATCACTAACATCACCATTACTGCCATGATCACCGGCGGATTTTGATAGATTGAGAACAGGACTTTGTCGATTTGGTGATCCTGTGGAAAAAAAACAAGAAAGGAAATTTTCAATTTGAGATTGTTTTATATGTATATCAAGTTGGAAATTTTTTTTTAGATTTAGATAATATTGATACTAGATATTTGTAACTAGATATCAGCATAAGCATTAGCCAAATCACCGCCCTCCGGCACTGGGTAGGCACAGAAGCAGTAGTAGTAGTATGTACATGGTAGGCAGGCGTATGCACTTCAGCTTGTTCGCTTGCAAATATGTATACGTTTTTCCCAGGGACGTAGCTAAGGGGTCCGGATTCTTCCGAAATTTATTCAAAAAGCATTGAAAATCCAATGAAAACATGAAAACGCATTCATAACATTCAACCAGTAGCGGCTCACCCTAGTTTTCTGCACTGTTAGAACTAATGGAGCTAGAATAAAATGATGTAAGAAAGATATGATCGTAAGACTATGCGCCAATTTTTAAAAGAATCGTACAAGCACCTCTCTTTGGCAGAAGTTGGAGAAAATTGAGATGAAAAAATAGATTGTTTTTGGGTCAAATCTCACAAATTTGACTTTGAAGTTCTGTAAAAACCAGACCTCTTATCCAATTTTAGTGCCGCTGGTTTTATTTTTTAGGTAAATTTGTTGGCTATAATAATCATCTTGTTTCACTATTCTAGCTGGTCTAGCTGGAGATATTAAGCTTTAAGTCATGCAAGAAAATGATCTTTTCAAAAATCATCAAATGCCTGTGGCAGCTAAAGGGTTAAGCTAAAGGGTTAAGCTAAAGGGGTATGTTCGGTATAACTTTTTTGCTGGAAATCAACTGAGGAATCATAATCCGGTGCGTTTATGCGGCAGTTTCCGGACACCCTGTATAATTGGACAAAGCGTGTTTAAATTATTACTATGCCGTTCCAAAATTGCACAATTTCAAACAGAAAACCAACCAAATTTTCACTTTGAATTCGAGAAGACTGAGAAACTTGACGGCCAAACAAATAGCAGTCAGTGTAGATGCAATGACAACTGCCAGTTGGCATCGCGAGCTACCAATTGGCAGTGTCGATAAAGCTTAAGCTCTGCACTCTGCCAAATCAGCGAATGGAATTTTAATCCGTTTGAATTCTTTAATTCGCCATGAATGTGCAGGATGCACAGCTTGACCATCAAATTAGTACATCCAATGCAGTTGAGCTTTTCTAATAAATTTAAATAAATTTCGAAATTCCGAATCGCCTAAATTTATTGTTTCCTATTGAGACTTTGTACAAAAATCCCTATAAACTTTAAAATTTTTGTGCAAAATGTCCTGTTTTAAGAAAAAATGTTAATGCGAGATGCCTGGCTTGCTAATAAGTTACGGAGCGTTCACAATGCTACCTTAAATATAGAAAGAACATATATGCAAAATATGGAAAAATATAGAGCAGGAGGGCTTTTTCCTTGTTAGTCGGTTTTAACCGGTCATTTCAAAAACCGGTATTTTTGGCCTGTTAAACCGAGCCGGTATAACCGATGAGAAAAATAACCGGAATAACCGGACAACCGGTATTTTTGTCAAAAAGTCCCATCCCTACTATAATGTACACTGCAAACTGCTCACTGAACATACGACATGGCATAGTCACGACACTGCGACCAGCAACCTGCAAGCACGATGGAGAGATTGTGTCGCATGCTCCTTGGTGTCTGTTCTGTTAAAATCGCGATGAACGAAATCGCAACGGTCAATTTCTTTAGCAAAAATCAAAAATCTAATAGAAAAAGGGATTAAAATAAAAAATTGGGGAAGACCCTCCTACACCTTTGATTTATTTAATGCAAGTGACGGAAAATAGAAAAATCCGGCGTGAATTTAAAGCGCCAATTTGCACGGAAAATACGTAGATTTATGGGAATATCTGCAATCCATGGATTCTAATGGATTTTCGTTCTGTCCAATGAGCTTATCCACAGGCCGAATTGGAGTTTGACAGAATGAAAATTTTATAAAATTCATGGATTCACCGTGTGTGTGTGGCTTAGATAACTCTTTTGTTTTTCTTGTTTGTTGTACGGGAGTAAAACCGAACATTCCAGCTGGCGAAAATCGGAAATAGTCTATGTAATATAAAAAAAAATATTTTTTTTAAAACACAAACTATGAAAAATTTAGGTACATATCACTATTCTTGCCGTAATCAATACTGTTTTATATTTCCTTGTGAACCCCCGGTATTTTCCACCAGGAGCCGCCACTGCATTCAACTATACAATTTCTTCTGAATGTTTTTAAGCCTTTTAAAAATCGGATGTTGCCTTTTCATTGTGGATCGTTTTGGAATTAATTAACGAAAGAACGTGAATTTTAAAGGAGACATTTTTACCACATTTGAGGTTTTCCAATAATCTAGTCGTATTTTTTGTGGTCTTTACATTGTCAAGTGCAATTGGAGATTTTTTTTCGGTAAAAAAGATTTTTTTTATTAACTCGAAAATGTAAGCGCTTATTGACGTTGTTCAGGAAACGGCATTCACCGCTTAAAAATTGCTTTATTTTTCCGAATTTTTTTTTAATTGTTTGTTTTTTTTTTTTTTTGTTAGGCGTAAAACATAACAATTATGAAAAATTCATTGAAACTTAGGAGTTTTTCACACTTGCGGTACTTGCTTGGAGCTGTCAGATTTCATACAATTTGGAACTCACACCGCAAATTACGTAATCTGGCTTAGTGTGAAAACCTTCTTATTCACACGACACACGATTAAAACTTGTTATAGGAATATTGTATAGCTAATGCGGCACCGGGTCTGTGTTTTATCTAGTATTGAAAAATACTTATTCTGAAGTCAAGCTTTTATGGCATTTGAAATAATATAACATCAAAAAAATGTTTGTCTGGAAATCGACGTCCCTAAAATCTGCCCCTATGCTCCGCCACTGGGTGTTACAAGAAAATGTCAAAATTATAGTTTTTTTTAGCTTTCACCTGGGATCCAAATTAAAAAAAAAAATAGTACGAAAAATATTAAAATTAACTCCATAATTTTTTTTAATTGAATTACTGGTGAAAGACAGCAATAATCATTTAATTAATTAAACTAATTTTGACATTTTCATCGCTTAACTCAAAAATATACCGTTCATCTCTAGTGGAGGAGATTTCCTTAAAAACCCGATGATTGACAAGGAGTCATTCTGCACATTACAGTCACCGGTGTTTCTTATAAAAAATTTATTCACTGTAAGCAGGACCGTACCAAGCTTTTTAAAACAATCGTAAGCAATAAACAGGCATTTTTGGGTGGGGAGCTTGTTTTAGTTGTAAAATGGAATCTATTATCTCTGAATCGTATTTCTAATTAATTCATTTTTTACAACTTACAAAAGCATATTTCATTTGGAATTACTATCCACCAAATATTGTCGTCGCAGTTTCAGGGTGAAGGTGAACTAATACAAATTTTTAAGTTCCCACTAAAGTATATTGAAAGAAAGAGTCCTGGACATTCAGGCTTATCCATATCCACCGAAAATGCGAAACTGCATTATAACAGAACATGATATTCCATCGTAAAACTGATATCAATAACCAATTCTTTTTGCAGTGAGTTTTTCTGTGGTGGACACATTTCCATAAATACGATATTCTTTTCCACTTTACAGAAAAAAATTTCAAGGTCCAAATAAGATTTCCATCACTTGAAATCATATTTTTTTATTCCGTAAAAAGTTTTTCAAAAGAAAACTTTGAGTTAATTTTTAAAAGAAGGAAAATAGGACAATGCTTGGAAAATGTCCATTCCTGTTTGGGCGGGAACTGTAAATTAGGCTTTCTCACCCAAACATTTTTTTTTCTACCATTAGATCATCGAATTTAGAAACATTAGGCCGCAAACAATAGAAAGAAAATAAAAAATGCCGGAGAGACTTATCAGAAAAAAATGTCGACTCATCCGGAAGAAATGACCGGATGAGTCGACAATTAATACGACCCCTTGGGCTCCTTTGAACTCTCTCGTATGGTTACGCCATTGGTAACACACAGCGTTTTTGGTTTTTGCTTAAGGTACATTTTCCTCAACACGACTGCACGACAGCGACTCGCTCATTCCATATAAAAACTCGTTTTTAAAATGAGAGAGCAACAAGTTTTTATATGGAATTAGCGAGTCGCCGCGTGCGGCCGCGTCCAGGACAACGTACCTTTAGTCTCTAATTTTCGGGTCTACAGCGAATTCAATGTGTACTGAACAAATACGTTTGAGTAATGGTTTCCAGTTGTAACTGCAATGAACCTAAAATTAATTTAACCAACTCAAATTTGTGTGATGATAAATTATTTTCAGCTTTTTCATTGAATATAAGACCAATTCCTTAACCCTTTCCCGGACAGAACGTCTATAGACGTCAAATTTTGAGCATTTGACATACAAATCGTGTCAAATTTTGGCGTTGTGTCAGGCAATGAGTTAAAAATGTCTCAGGCACAAAAAAAAATACAATAATTTCTTACGAGTATTTATACCGTTATCTTTTTATTAGAGAAAACCAATGTTTTTGTTTTTTAAGTCCCCATTTTTAACATGGTCATCTAGGCACCCACATAGCTCATAGGTATACTTCAAAATTTCTGTGAAACCTAGACGACTCCGCGCGATTTATACAGGGTAGCACACGGAAACCTGACGATTTATGCTACAGCAATTGGTTGCCATACTAAAACATTCAGGACAGTTGCGCAATTTAGATGACAACATTTTAAGAAAACTTCTTGCGACAAGATGCAGTCTGTTCTCATCACTAAATTTTAAAAGTGGTTTTCGGTATTTTCATAAATGCGTATATTTTCACAATTTGAAAGAAAATAAAGTCAGACCTGGCTAAGTCGATTGGCCGATATAGGGACGTTGAAATATCTTGATATAACCCTGTCGGGGAGAAATTGACGGAGGACTGGTATTAAGGCTGTTGTGGCCTCATTTCGCTGAAACTGCCTTGTTCGAAATTTTTTCAGTCAATGGAATATGGTTTTACGCAAAGGAACAGATGCATTTCGATGATATGCATAAACACAGGTCTCAATCGTCTACTGAACCATATCCTTCCAGCTAAAACGCTTTAAACACAGGAATGGAATGCTAACTATGCGTTCCTGTCCTTTCTTTAGATAACCGTCTTCGGTACTGAATGAGATTAAAATGAAAAGGCCAACTTCCGAAAAACGACTGCAAAAGTTTAGTGATGAAAATGGATGAAATTTCTAAACTGTCCCGACTGTTTTAGTGGCAAAAAAATGTGCTTTCGCAAATAAAAAGCCCCACTTTGCACATGCAAAGCCGAGATAATTGATTGAGAAAGAGGCAAAACCATCACTAATTGGGAAACATTTCCAGGACTTCGGCAGGCCAAGCATTTTGTGGCTTACTACTCAAGCAAACGCACTGTAAGTTTAATGAAGTTGAGTAGGAATAGGGCCAGGATAATTTGCGCGCTCCTCACGAGGCACTACCGTTTGAATGGCCATCTAAAAACGATTCGAGCTGTCGCTTTTGCGAGGCAGAAGATGAAACTGCTTCGCACATTCTTTGTGAATTTGAGAGGCTAGCTATGCGCCGCCTGGAATGTTTTAGCATTGCGTTCCTTCTAGAAGTGAATATTGATCGCCTCTCTTAAAAAATTTTATCGAGAGAAGTAGATTAGATGAGTTCATCTATAATGAAGAGTAGGAGAAATAGCACAATAGACCAGCGGTCGCAGTGTCTTTGGCATTCAGCAGTCAATGCTCCTACATAATCTTAATCTTAAATAAAAACACCACTAATGTAAACGAACCACTAAGCTATTTCAAGCCAATCATAACGCTTATTAAAACTTGCCTTAAGTATGCAATTTCCTTCATAAATTATCACGAAAAAATAATGTCATGGCAAACACTGGTATAATTTACCACTTATTCCAAACTATAATTTACTAATCATAATTTTGTTAGATTTAAACGATTGGCGGCACACCGTGTCATTTGAAAATACGAAAAAAATAAATCGTATAAAATTATGCAACTTACCATTTCTGGAGCTGAGATCTCGTGCCTTTTGATCGCCAATTATTGACGGCCTATCTTCCGTTCGTTCTTCTCGAAGCCTATACAGACAAATACAAAAAGAAAAACGAGGAGAGTAATTTTATTAAATATCTTTAACATTCATTAAACATTATAGTATATTCATTAAACAAGTTTATAGAAACAAAAATTCAAACCTTAATTTTGATTGGTCATTAATGCAAGCAATTAGCATCGTATTCATACAATCAAATTACCTTTCTAAATGTTTAACAATATCTTCATAAGCTGCCCGACAACTATCCCAAATACCCGAACGAGCGATAGCATCCATTCCGGGCATTCCTGGCTGTGATTTCATCATTGGTCCCCCACCGCTTGCATCAGGTCTATGCATACCGTGGGGTGGCATTCCAGGACTCATTAGCGCTGATCCGGGATGGTGATTCATTTGCATAAATGCCATGTGATTAATTGGTGGCGGATTGTAACCGTTGGCGAGTAATGGCGATTTCTCTAAACGTGACATGTCTGTTGTACATATTGTTTTTGGGGTGGTGAGTGGTATGGTGGCAATAACATGAAAAAAGAGGAGAAAAAAACAGAAGAGAGAAAAATTAACTCAAGTGATTTAATTGTGTAATTATGTAAGTAAATAGGTACATACATATTATAGGTATCAAATTAAATGCCCCAAATTAGTTAAATCTTATTCAATAGGTATACTCTATGAGCCAATTTAATGTTTGTCGCTCTGGAGTGTCCGTTATCATTTGGTACAGTGACGCCGAATGTAAGATGCTAGAAAAAGGAAATTTAGGATTTTTTTTTGTTCTTAAATCCCCGAATGATAAAATAAATTGAAGTAAACCTTCGTAAGTTGTACCGATCTACAGGGGTCTAGGTATTCCACACATCAACCATGTCCCTCTCTTATTAATATGGAACCCATCGATAAAATTTAATGAATGTTGTGAAAATCACAGAAACATTTGGATAAATTTACATTCGCCAATATAACACATAAAAAAGTTTTATGTATGTCATAAAAACAAAGATTTGTTTCTTCAACTGCATAATTTTAATTAAACAAACATTGCATAAAAGACCAATCAATAAAATCGTTCAACATTCAATTGTATTGACAGAAGTAATTTATACGCCTATTAATAAATTCGTAACGGAACGCAGGTACAGAAACGGAGACAACGAACTTAGTCTGGTCACTATTCATTTATGAACTTGTATCTGCACAGTCTTGACTCAGTAATCCGGATCACTTTTAATCCAGATATCAGGCTAATCTGGACCACTAAATATTTCTTCTATTTTGTAGTCTCGCTCTGTGGCTCACTTGGTTGAGTCGCACTCTACGATGCTAGTAATCTAAAGGTCCGGAGATCGAATCTCGGCGTGGTCCAACATTTACGTACATGTGCGGATAGAAAATATGTAGTGCTTGCAACATTATATACACTCCGAAATGATATGCAATGTAACGTTGACTCGAAATTGCCTATATGAACGGCTGAGTTAACACACCATGGCCCCACATGGGGCTATACGGTACTGAAGAGATTTTGTAGTCTGGATTTCGTCAGGAATTATGACTCTATAATCCGGATTTTTCGGTTTTTCATTTTCCAATCACAGATTTGGTCACGTATTTTTAAACATAACGATTCGGCAAATGATATGATGCTAGATAATTTCATGGGAAAAATACATTTATGGACTTTTGTGCCACTTTTTTATTTTTTTGAACTTTTTTTCCTTAGATAAAAATGATTGCGCTAATCCGGGTGTTTGGTTAGTTCAGACTTCTCCTCCTTGCAATAATTGATCCGGATTATAGTGTCAAGACTGTATCTGGACACCTTTTAATACGTATCTGTACCGCAGCGAATTAAATAAAAACCCACAAGGAACGTAAAACCGAGGCGATTTGTATTTACAAACAGAAACAGACTAACCAAGAAAACCTGTTTGTCTGTAGACTGTAATTATTTGCAATGTCAGTTGCATAAAAGGAGTAGATACATATTTGTTAAATATGATAGAGTGTTCAGTCAGCAGCAGCAATGGGAGACATACATATATATAAAATTGAACATTTGCACCTTTATGAAACGTAAACGTTTTGAAATTAGCATTCCTAATAATCGCTGAAATATTTATAAAGATATGCAACTGAGCTTAAATTGTTGCATGACATGATGGTAAATTGATGAAGTTCTGATGTTGTCAATAAGTGTATAGAGAAGTGGCTGGTACGGTCGAATAAGTTGATGCTTTTTTTTATATTTTTATCTATTTATTTGACCAGGAAGTCTGTACTTTACAATGATAACATTTGAGAGATGTAAGGTGTAAGGATCGTAATGTTGATAGAAGTCATCTGAGAAATGTTTTATGACGGATCCTCTACGCAGGAATGTACCATCATGGAAAATATTTTGAGGAAGTACTTTACTAGACATGTAAACAATAATATTTGCAATAAATTACAATAAGATTGACATTTGTCTACGACTTGGAGCAGTAACATAAGATCCTCCTACCAACTTTACAACATACACAACACTTTTCCCTATATCATTCACTTTCTTCTATATCAGTCCCCCTTTTTGCAACCACTTGAACGTTCTATATCTTGCCACCTCATCGTTGGTTTGCATTGCATTAACCAAAGTCAAGTGTCCGCAAACTGTTGAAAAGGCGCTAGGTGAAAGACGACCTGAAGTATCACAAAAGCAAGGGCTCACCTCACAGTCTGTGCATCAGGGGGATAATACTACTAAGAACGATTTTACGCACATTGGTCCCTAATTGACCACAAACACGAATATCAGTAGTTGTACAGTACAACGCGCGATTTTCAACTAAATGCATGTATACGTACTTCAGACTCAGACCATCTATCTGTTTTGTAACATTACACGACAGTGACGAAGAAGCATTGGGGAAAACATTGGCAAAGCGTCAAAGTCGACGGACGATACGAAAAGCAGGCGAAACGTATACACTACACTACACACCTTTCGCACCTTTAAACCTCTTATGGTCAGTTTCTTGTACTGTAGCCATTGCACCCATTATCATCATCGTTGCTTGCGATAATGTGAAGAAGTTACCACAATGATATACCAAACCAAGCAGAGGTTGTTCGAACAATTTTCCCTCCTATCAGAACTTATACTAATTCTTTGCTAACATGGGACTAAACTAACGTCTGTACGTAAAAAACCGCAGCAATTATCATTTTAGTATGTTGCAAATGTGTGTTATAGAAGAATCGAAATCGTATGTCCATTTGAATGGACAAGGACTAAATTGTTGTGGTAACATTTTCATCGATCGATTCGATGATCAGATATTGGGGAAATGTGATAAGATGTGTTTTAGATTTAAGGGAAATACATTTGCCAAATTACTCTTCAATGAAGTCGAAATATGTATATTAGTATACAGGCTGTCCCGCATTAGGTGGTCAATACTGTAAGGGTTGATAGCGCAACTTGTTTCAGCAGGAAAATTGCCAATACAATCGGAATTTTTTTTACCGTTACCTTTTTATCGCTCTTTTTGTGAAAGTCATCGAAAATCGTAACTTGTCATGCAAAATCATAATTTGCAGCCCTCTTGATTACTTAATCCAAGATTTTAATTCAGTTTCAGAAACTACATAAAATTTCACAAAAACTGAAGTTTGTTCTGTTGTCAACATTATCGCCACTTTCAAGATACAGTTACTCAAACTTAATTGAAATTTTAAAATAGATTTTTCATCGAAAATTCAAACAGGAATTTCATAGCGGTGATTTATACGTACAACTCTGCAAAGTTGATAAAAGTTGCTTCAACATGTTGGCTTTCCAACGGTATATCACTTTTCATACTTAAGGCCTGAATAGACCTCGGGCGGAATGAAAATGAAATTTTTGTCCGCTGCGATTTTCTCAATGAAAATGCATGCTTACTGTCGTGGAACATGTCGGTAATGATGGGGAATTCCATAAGCTACAATCCGAATATGGTTCCAAAATGTTTACGGCCATTTTATGGATTATTTTTCGATTCCCCCGTCATTAGTTATTTTCCACGGTGAAATGACCGGGGAATCGAAAAATAATACATAAAATGGCCGAGAAAAATTTTGGAACCATATTCGGATTGTAGCTTATGGAATTCCCCATTATTTTCGACATGTTCCACGACAGTTAGCATGCATTTTCATTGAAAAATCGCAGCGGACAAAAATTTCATTTTCATTCCGCCCGAGGTCTATACTGCGCTTTACATTGCAGAATTTTAGAGAAACACGCATTGAATGGTAAAAATCAAGGTATTAATTTTCTTATCGGATTATTCAAACTGAAATTTTTTTCATTTATTTTTTATATTTTACTATCGCAATTTTAAAAATGAAAATAAAGTTTTGAATATGATAAATAACCAATAAACTAAAAATATTAACTAATGATTAAATGGGTCTGTTTGATGAATTGGAATAATCAGTGGCGTAACGTTTCCCAAATTTCTTGTGTTCGAAATCGAAATGGGGGCCCCTAACGTTCATTTTTTTCATCAGGATAAATGACAGAACATACATGGCGGCAGTCAAAAAATTAGCAAGAGCAACAACAATTTTAGGCTTTAGCAACAAGCTTTTTTTTAACAAATTTAAAATTTGAATAATTACAGAAGAATTTGTGAGAGTATTTACTTATCACAAAATCCAAGAGGCGTAAAGAAACCACCTTGAGGAGTGCCCCTACATACCTCCGATCCTAGACTATAAGTGATTGTCCTAGATTTGAGCATCACATCAATTAGCTCAAGAGTTTTGACGATTCTGATTCTGGCCAAGTTAAACGACTACTAGCAGGCCTTGTCCAAATACAAACTTAATCCGCTGAAATCAAATTTGTACTAGCGATTCTCCAACGAACGGCAGGGATCTGCTTTCTGATTTCTCGAGTCACTGTTAAAAAAAAAACCTTCTGACTTAGCTCTTATTGAACGATCTTAGTAATCGTGGTTAGCCATTTCGGTCAGTAACATTGAACATATTTTTCCTGAAGATGTAGCAATGACTTCAAGATTCAAAATACTCCAACAAGGGGATCATATAGGGAGGCTCGATTTTACGCAAGAACCTTTAAGAGAGATACTCCTCTTAGCTAATTGAATCTTTATATCTTCGCAATATTCTTTAGCAAAAACCCAGAAGAAATAGATATTGAGATAGATCCACATTCAACAAGCTTGACGCTTGGCCAGTGTCTCGGCCTATAAGTTGGGTCTGTCCAAGCTTCTGGGTACACAAAATTGAATATCATTGTCACTATCATAGATTCTGCAGCTGACTGGCGTTTTTTTTTTTGCAGACAGTCACCCAAGAATGCAGTGTTACCAATTGGCATTTTTTGGCTTCCTAGGGTGAATTTGAGGGAGATATAATTTTTAAAGGGGAAATTTAGGGAGGAACACAATTTTCTTGAGTGGGGTTTGTTCCCTAGCAAACCATCAAATTCCATCAAAATATGCGTCTGCGATAGTCGCTTAAAAAATAATTAACTGACGAGGAAGCGTCCAGGGGGATTTTTTTCGCGTGGAGGAATTCCAACCCCGATCAGTCCGAGAGTCCGTAAGAGTTACGCCGAGCACATACCGAATCGAGAGGGCTTGGCAGCTCTTGGTCGTTGTAATGATAACGGCTAGCTCCGTGTGACCTTTTTTATTGTCGAATTGGCTGCCATAGGAGCATTTTTTAAAGACAACACATTAAGGATCACAGTGGGACTCGAATCCAGGCTCCGCCAACTTAGAGAGATCGAGTGTGGTATCTCACTGAGCCACCGAATTACCAAAATAACTGAGTCAATCACCGTCACGGTACCCTTAGGCTTCATCGCTTCGTTCGGATATCACATTTGGTGTCCAGCGTGACGCCTTTTTGGTAATTTTCTGTCCTTATACCAATTTAGGGGGAAGACCATCATTTTAGGGGAAAATCAATCACGAAGTCGATCTGTAGTATAGCAACTAGGTGATTTCAGATTGCAAAGTTTGGTGGAGAAATTTTTTTTTCGTTTCTTATGTTTTTGGGGTGCTTAGGTCGAATCCGGAGCTTCCCACCAAAATTTCGTTGCGGAACAGGGTCAAAACCGCGAAAAAACCCAAAATTTTAGAAGTTTTCCCGTTCTTTTGTTTATAACTCCGAAAGTGTACATTTCTCCGAAAACCAGTCCATGAAAATATTAGAGAAAACATAATTGCGGGTCTAATGCGCCATCAGTGGCGTATTTACAGGGGGGGCACAGGGGGCACGTGCCCCCCCTGTGAGCACATGCAACTTTGTTTCACATCATACTAAAAATGCAGTACCAAATGTTACCTCTTTATGTTGAGCGTTTCCATTAAAAAACTTTTGGAGTTCTTCTTCGAAACATTATCATCAGATCATCTTCTCAATTTGCCAGATCTTCTCGCTGATGGCCACTTTCAGTTTTTCCAACGGGTTGAGTTTAATTTCATAGACGCGTGGTTTCAAGAACAAGAACTCTCAGAGAATAAGTAGCAGCTATGGTTATGTCGGGGCAACGAGGTGGTGATGAAACGTTGCCCAATCTCCGCATGAATCTGTTCAGAAACAAGGACTGCTATTGAAACTCTGGTTATGTGTGAAGTGACGCCATCTTATGTTGATAATGGTTGAGAAGAATCAACCAACGTTTTTATTTTGCCGGAATCGATGTCTTGTAAGACGCTGAATTGAAAAATATTTTAAAAAATCGGTCTGATTTATCGGTCGGGGTTGTGTATTTTAATTTGGCCGTAAATTCGCGTTGGGGCTGCTGTAAAGGTTTTTAAACCAGATACTAAAAGTTGAAGTGTTTTGATGGGAAAACATGTTTAGCATAAATTTTCGAATTCCTACGGTTAAAACAAAGGTTCGGTGCCTACGGTGCCCTCTGTCTGCCTGGGGTACTTTCTTCAATGCATCAATTTTCACGAAGTAAACATCATCGTAGCGATCCCGATCCCTATCCCTTCTTTTCGCAAACATGTTGCTTCAGGTTACCATCTAGCACCCGTTTTAAACGGTATTGCAGATATACTACGCAGATTTGAAGCTAGTGTAGTAAATATAGAAATAACAAACAATCATACCTTTCTGCTTACTTTTTTTGCTTCATTTTAATTAATCGATCACTTCCCGGCTCTATGCCACGGATAGTTCCTAGGATTCTGGATTGGACTTGTAAAACAGTATTCGACACTTGTTACGATCTTACGGAATCTGTTACTACTTCTTCTTTATGGCACGATAGCCCAACGTCAGGCCTTGGCCGCCTGGATTGAAGACCTCCAATTATCGCGGTCACGCGACCTTGTCCTCCAGTTCCGAAAGCCTAGCATCTGGTGGGCGTCCTCACATATAGAATGCTCCCATCGGGCTCTCGGTCGTCCACGCAATCTGGCTCCGTCCACTCGTTATGCGACCTTTTTGGACATGCGATCGTCGTTCCTCCTTTGTACATGTCCCGCCCATTGCAGTCGCTGCAATTTTAAGATTTTCGACACCTGTAGCTCATCATACAGCTGATACAACTCAAGGTTGTACCGGATGCGCCATTCACCTCGTTCACGAATGGCCCCGAAGATTCTTCGGAGAACCTTTCGCTGGAATGTGTCAAACAGGTGTTCAGAGTTTTGGGTTAGGGTCCATGCCTCGCAGCCATAGCATATCACAGGTCGGATTAAGGTCTTATACACGTGGAGCTTCGTGTTCCTGTGCACCAGCTTCGAATTAATAATTGGGAGGACCGCAAAATAACACTTATTAGCTAGTTGTATCCGTCGCTTTATCTCATGTGTTTCGTTGGCGTCCTTTGACAAATTGCAACCCAGGTAAGTGAAGTTGTCTACATACCCTATATTGAGGTCCCCCACTGTGATGCTTTAATTTACTGGCGTTCATGTTTTTGATTGCATCATGACCTTGGTTTTAGATTCGTTGATATGTAGCCCAAATTCTTTGGCGGCGTTATTGAGATTATGCAGGAGGCTGTCTGCATCACCTAATCTTCGAGACATGATGTTGATGTCGTCGGCGTACGCTACTAGTTGAGTCGACTTAATGAGTAGCGTTCCGCTGCTGTCCAAATTCATGACTCGAATTACATGCTCCAGAGCCAGGTTGAAGAGCGTGAGTGCCAGCCCGTCGCCTTGCTTGAGTCCAGTACGAGTTTCAAATAGTTTCTGTTACTAGATTTTTGAAAAAAAAAAAACATACAAAGGCTTCTTTTTCAGTAAATCCTAATTTTTTATTCAAATTCGCTTAAACTTGCCATGGAATTCAAGACCACACAATCAGCAAAAAAATTGTTGTGTCAGTTTTTCATCGGTGTTCCTTTTAAGACTAAGCAGGAGAACTTTTTGGCTGAAAATGGCAGAATTTTGGACGATATATGAAATTTCTCCTCCAGAGAAAAGTGATTCGTCTCGAATCCCTTATGTCATATGGAAATGGTCTCTATGATCATTGCATTAATTCCATAGCCAATTAAGTATTCGTAAAATTTCCTTTTCCATCCAGCTCCACTACGCAAACTTTTGTTAGTCCCTCCGTAATTTGTTTTCAGGTACATCGTTATCAACAACCTACCATTTGTAGATCTGCTTAATTGCACTAATGCCTGCCTTCAATTTAAATTTTATCAACCAGTGCAGTGCAAATGCTATCTGGTAGACTTAGTTGAACAAACTATAGCTCCTTGCCAAAATCCCTCAATCTTATAAATGTTTTGCCTATGAAGATGCTACCGGGTATCCCCACACCAAAACATTTTGTACCAAGTTAGTCTCGTACTCTGTGCCCCCCTTTGAGATTTTTCTAAATACGCCACTGTGCGCCATTAATCATTAAAATGTGTTAAGCGGTATTGCTACAATTGAGAGTAATTTATTTGGCGTTTTTTTGCAATTTTGACCCTGTTTTGCAACGAAATTTTGGTGGGAAGGTTACGGATTCCGGTTCTGCACCCCAAAATACATAATGTACAAGAAATACGCAATTGTTACGACCAAAAATGAAAAATCGTTCATTCTCAAAATTTTATACATATGCAACTATGTTAAAAATGGCAAATTTAAATTCTCAATTGTAATAATACCGCCCAACGGATCTATAATATTTATTTCTCTTTAGACGTGCAATTATGTGCTATCTAACATACTCATAGAGAGTTTTTCGCAGAAATAAATATTTTCAGAGTTAGAGGCCAAATAACGGAAAAACAGCAAAAATAACGGAAAAACGCGATTTTGACCCTGTTTCACAAGGAAATTTTGGTGAGAAGCTCCTGATTCGTGCTCAGCACTCCAAAAAACATAAGAAACAAAAAAAATGGTTTCCACCACATTTTGCAATCTGATGTACTAGGTTTATCACCAGAATCCATGAAAGATTTTTTTTTGTTTTCGAATTTGGGGGCCCCTTTGGCTTGGGGGCCCGTGTTCCGTTGAACACATGGAACACCGTACGTTACGCCACTGGGAATAATGCTGCTGGAATTGGCCTCCTCCATTTTGTATGCAGACTCGACACCTTCGGCGCATGGAAGAAACGACCCGAAGGATTTCAGGAGGGGTTTCCTTTATGTTGTCACAAGCATCATTTATTCGCCGCAGCAGCTGTTCCCGGGAGGTAATCGGCTCAGAATAGACATCGTTTTTTAAGTTACCCCATAAATAAAAATCTAGGGGACTAAGGTCGGGACTTCTCGCAGCCTACGCAACTGTCCCAAATCTGCCAATCCACTTTCCGGGAAATTCGTATTCCAAATATTCTTTGATAGATCTCGCATTATGAGCGGTTAACTGTTATAAGTACCGTTGCTTTTGCCAAACAATGTATAAAATTTCAAATATCTTACAGTTCTGGTCAAAATAATGTAGCGAGATTCTATCCCGAATTATATTAGCCTTCGTTTGTCTTTTTTCGAGTAAAGGAAAATTTGTTAGCGATTCCACTGAAGCCTTGGATTTTACCATTCAATGAGTGTTTCCCTAAAATTCTGAAATCACCATATTGCATAAGGTCGAGTAATTCTATTTTTTTGATATTGTATAGTATACATATAATGTTCTTCTCCATCCTGTTTTTGACAGGACAATCCTGCTTTTTGCACTTTAACCTGCCGTCCTGGCAAAATGGCGAAAGTTCTGCTTTTGTCGGGCTTTGTCCTGTTTTTGAGTTAGTATTGGCATCTCACTAAATGACGAATAAATTTAATGAAAACTACTCTTAAATGTCACAGAAATTGACGAATAAAAAAAAATGTATGAACATCATCCAGAGCCTTCAGTCAGCAAGGTGATAGGCGACCAATCTGCTTTTTAGGGTTTTTTAGATTTTTCAAAAAACCCTTATGAATTGATTTTGTCCGTCCGTCTGTCTGTCCGTCTGTCCGTCCGTCTGTTCACTAAATAACTCGCGAACGGCTTAACCTATCGTCATGAGATTTGGTAGGAATGTGTAGAATGATAACAGTATTTGGCACGAAATACTTAAAAGTTGGTATGACAAAGATAACAGGATGTCCCGGACATTTGAAAATTGTTTCATTAAATAACTCGCGAACGGCTTAAGCGATCGTAATGAAATTTCGTAGGAATGTGTAGAATCGTAGCAGTCTTTAGCACGACGTTGGTAGTCAAAGCTAACAGGGTGACCCGGATATTTGAAAAAGTCGACGATTTAGTTTTTATCGGACATGGACGTATGGGTACTCAAATCAAAGAACCCGATGGGTAAATTTAATATATCAGTTGCTTTTTTCCAGTTTGGAGTAATAGTAACGGAGTTACAGCTAAAAAATTCAGTTAATATGTGTAGTCATGATACATAGTAAATCTATTTTTTGATTGGTCTAATCAAAAGTGTTACAGAATGAAATGCGTTTATTTAGACCAATCCAAAAATAGATACAAGAACCATTTCATTAATTTTGTGCATAATTCTTATTTATTACCTATAAAATATATGTGCAAAATTATTCAATATGTATGTATCCAAAATCTAAAAAACCCTCGCATTGCGGGCGCAGCCCTCTGTACGCCGGTATTTTTATATCCGGCAAGAGAAGGGAATTGAAATTGTTGTTTGTCCTAAAACTTTTGCACATTTGTCAGAAAAATCGCACGGCGTTCTAATTTTCGCATAAAAACTAGCTTGCAGAAAGGAGCCTTAACTTGTTCCAGAAAGCCGGCGGATTTTACATAGCTCCCAAAGCCTTGAAAAATGTGATAAAAAGCCGTTCGACTCATACTGATTTCTCCATAAAACCATGGTTAGTCAATAGTCATGCAATGCGATCCTATAATGCATTTGCGGTGATAGCGATCAGAAGCGTGTGAACGTAGGACGTGATACATTGTTTTGCGTGGTCTCCGTCTCCAAGTTTTGAAAAATGTTCGTTTTAATTTATACTAAATTTCTAAAACAAAAATTTGATTGTCAGCACTATGAAAAAGCCTTATAAGCCTCTATTACGCAATACATTTTCACCTAGCTTGGCTGTGCTGTTTGCTGAAACGTCCAACAGTAACAGCAGTTTGTAAGACCCGCGTTCTTTTCCGTGAAAGTAACCATAACGTCCTTTAGGCACCTCTGCAGGGGAATTTTCCTTGCATTACGTTAATTCGTATCGATGCAATCTTCCCAGAAACAGAAGAGTTGGGGTGCTGACTGACCGATTTCACTGGGTCAAGGGGCGTGATGTGATAGGTATAGTTGATACAAAAATTGTACGAAACTGGGATCTCTGGTGAAATAGAGGACATGTCAAAATATTTAATCTTAATTTTGTGAAGTAGTCTTGCCAGTAAAGAATGGCTAATTTTTTCTATAATCACAAAAAAAAACGACTTTAGGCGGGAGGGCCCCCAGTCAAATTGTTCCGCTACTGTCTATGGAGCATTTTTATAAAATAATCGGGCAGTTTTCCAGTAATTTTCATTTTCAGTTTTTTTTAGGGAAATATTTTTAGTTGAATGAAGTTGACTTTTACCGAAAATGGCAATGGCTCCGACTAAGGACACGCCTGTCTCCCCTATAAGAGCTTTTCATACAAATACCCTGTTGTTTATCCAGTATACAGTTATGTATCAGTTATAAAAGGCGTTAAGAACTAAACAAACCGCAGAATTTGATGTCACAATGAAAGTCAGCCAATTTAGTCAATGTAACGGTAAATTTTTAAGTATCTTTTAACTTTTTTTAACTATTTTCTTATGATGCGCTAAGAGAAAAGTTCCAAAATTGGGTAATTGGTAGTGAAGCGCGACCAAGGAGATAATTAAGGCAGTTGGGGAGTTGATGTTGGTCCTTTGTTTTCAAAAATGCTGTGAAACAATCCAGCACATCTTTCACCATTTTTCTAAAAAAGCCATACGGAGGACATTTAAGCCAGAGATGAGGTTCTTTTGGTACCCTATATTGAGAGTATCCCCCATTTCCGTGCCCATAAATTAGCCTAAACTGTTAAAACTGTATTGGATATCGATTTACACGCACTGAAACTGTCCGAAAAAGTTCAAGTAACAAGGAGCAGCGTATGGGCAAACTATAAAAATTTTCTGAGATTATTTACAATAACTTCAAGTTTCTTCTGAGCTACTATCTCATTTATGGCGAGGAAGTAAATTTCGGCTGAGCATCAAGAGAGATCAACTTTACTCTTCAACGACGTTTTCAGTAAATGTTTATCGAAATAATTTATTTTTATCAGTATTTTAGGTCAAATATGAATCATTGAGGGCAAAATAAGCTCAATAAGCCTTGTCAAACATATACGACAGTGAAGGTTTTTCATCTGACCCGCGAGCCATGTTTTAAAAATTCTGACATAGGCTTTCAAATTTGCATTTATTTTTGCCCGAAATGTAAAAATTGCATGTGTCTTGTGATGTTTGAACAAAAATTTTGAAAGCTTCTCAAAAATTTTCCGACGTGAATAATTTGGACTTCTTATGCAATTTATCCAGGGCATTCAGGTTTTTTGTACAGACTTTTATTCAAAGATCTGTAGAAGAAGTTTTGGTAATGTTCAGGGTTTAGGGTCATGAAGCACAGAATCTCTCAAAGGAACTTACATAGCTTTTGCTAATATTTTTCTTCATTTGAAATGACAAAAACTATCATAAGCATGGCTCAATAAAAATATTTTTTCTATAAAAATAGAATCACCTGTGACTTTTTGGTTGCAATAGTTTTAATAATCGCTAATGCAAAGTTGTTGCTTTAATTAGCATAATAATAAGAACTAAGATTCCAAACTAACGTGCTAATGTGCGAAAGTTAAGCATTCAAAAATGCTCATAGATCAGGAGCTCAATTATATTTTCTACCAAAAATTTTGCAGTTTGGTAATTGATTCACTATAATCTATTCATTGCTTTAAAGAAAGTCCCAAGAAAGGTTTCGTTATGGTGGAATTAGGGGAAAACAAAATCAAAAAATTGTATGACTATTTTTCCAGTTGATTTGGATGCATACGTCTCCAGGAAACGAAGTCCGGGGATCATATTTATCCATAAGAGGAAATCATGTCTATAGTTTTGAAGTTATAACTTGTCGCTTACACACATCGAGTTTCTTGGGTTCACCCGACAATATCTCGGTCTCAGTGACGCTAATTTTAGTAAAGCATCGTTGAAAACTATTGTCTATAAATTGTTCGTAGGTGTACCATATCTAACTAAAGTGTCGCCATATGAATGAAGGACCCTTCTTTTGATTTAACATTTATTTATATTCATCCTCACATAAGCCTATACCTAGGCGAAAGTTTGGACCTGTCAATTAGTGTTCTCTCCTAGGGAAATAATCTTTCGTAATGAAACTTATAAATTCTGTACAGTACACGCTCTGTGGCTCACTTGGTTGCACTCTATGATGCTAGTAATCTAGAGGTCCGGCGATCGAATCTCGGCGTGGTCCAGGAAATATATAGTGCTTGCAACATTATATACACTCCATTATATGCAATGTAACGTTGACTTGAAGTACCCTATAAACGGCTTAGTGAACGCACCATGCCCCACAAAGGGTTACGATACAGAGAAGAAATTCTGAAAAAAGTTAATTGGTTGGTCAAAAGTTTTAATTACTATTACTTTTTGTAATTTATTCATCATAAACTTAGCATGGTCAGGGGTTTCCTTTGTTATTATTGGCCCGCCATTTTTTCAAACCAACAATGTTTCACTTGTAGACAATAAGTGGGACACCTCTAGGGTAAAGCTTAGAGGAAAGTCGGTAAGTTTCCAAATTTCAGTAGTGGTTTGGTTAAAGGTATATAAACGTGCGATTTTGAAATGGCTCCCGCAGTGGTGTTTTAAGCAAATGCAAGGTGTCTCGAAATTTCACAAATAGCTAATTGTTTTTTGGTTGTTTTTTTTTTTTATTCAAAACATAAAGGAATGACCACATACTGTAATTCTGTTTTAAACTAATTATACGATATACAATCTTTCAATTGTTTTCCACTTTCCACTTTGCACAAATGAGCTCATTCGCCGTCATGGTTCATTAGAACTCTGAACGTTTCTGGCTTTATTGACCTTTTTGGACACGCATATTTTCCCCGAGTCGTTGAATTCTTCAATTTTTATATTCTTGACAGTTGCCGTTCAGGAATTCCCTTAAAAAAATCAGCAGCCGTGAGCTTCGTCGAACATAGTCAATTGTATCCCTTTCTTGTCAGTTGGAAAGTGAAATCGAAGAAGTTCGAAAGATTTCGTACCTACTTCTTATCTAGTACAAAATAAAAACATCTCCAAAATGTTTTCTTTATGAAAATTCTCAAAATAATTTGCAAATAGTCTTATATCCTGGCGAGTAACGGAGATGTTAAAACTAGAAAAAATATTTCTTACCATTTATATGACCATTCTCGTACGAATATTCGCCGTCGCGATGCTTTTTAATTTGCGGATGCTGTGACAAATGGGTGGGTGCCAACGACAGTCCAACTGGACCCCTCTTCGGGGGTCTTCCTGGTCTAGAGCTGGAAAATAGTAGAGAGTTACTGAGGTTTAAAACGAATTATGTTAGTACAGGGCTGAGGTCTACAATGGAAAAAATGTTATTTATGATATTTTATTTATTATGTGGTAAAAACCAAGCACACTCATGCTTTCAAACAAGAAAAAAAATAAGTAGCATTAGATTGTTTTAAAATAAACAATAAGGACTTTCACTCATTCATACAACTGACAACCGGCAGTAACACGTACACCGAGTAAAACTATACAAAATGTTCATTCAGACCAATTTTTCTCTATGGGTATAGAGATTACTCTTCTCATATCATTTACAAGGGTTCCTCGTGGCGGTTTTCCCATTCTTAAAAGAACGATACGCTAAAATTGTACACAAAAAGCAACAAACCGACATAATTCATTGTGTAATGTGTTTTATTTAAAGTTTCTCATGTTGTTTTTCCTGTTTGAATGTTGTTTATCTGTCCATCACCTTGTTAAAAGATGAGTGTTGCCATAGGTATAGTAAACCGAAATTTTGGTTCCTACATTTCTTTTGCTCAAATTAACCTAAATATATATGTAACTGCCAAAGGATCTGCGAGCTGCGAGAAAAAATGATAACGGCATGCAACCACATAGAACCCATATCAAATTTATCTCATGAAACTTTTAATCCTTTAAAAAAGTTTTTAAGTTTTTCTAATTAATAAAACACTTAACCAAATCGCAACAGAGTACCTATATTTTATCTCTGTTTTTTTTTTTGCAATGCGTCACATGTTTTCTGACGTAAATATGTTTAAATCATTTGCAGAAAATTTGCTTTATTCCACTATTAAGAATAGAAGCAAATAAAACAAAAACAAAATATTATTGTACTTAGCAGAAACGCAAATACTAAAAATCTTAAAGTCCTATCTTTCTCAAAAAAAAAAAGATTCGCAATCTAGGTTAATTATTGCACGGCTCACATTTGCAAACATTCCATCGGCTGACCTTTCTTCTGCTGTGCTTCTAAAACAACGGTAACACCATTATCGCGCGTATTTCATTTAAGCACTTTCAAAAAGCAAGTAGCTAGAGCAAGCATAGCTATTTTGCCCGAGTGATAAGAATCTTGTCCGTATACATACGAAATTATAATGTATGCTCAGTGGACCGCCACCGTTTCTTTTATTATTTTTTCCTGTCTTCCTTCAAAATTACACACCTCTCGTTTGCTACTAGTTATGAAGTTATGATAATAATTGTATGCACCCGAAGCCTGAGCTGAGGAGGCACTTATCATGCTTCAAAACAATAAAGCAACAAGATCGGTCGAAATAAGAAGTTTGTATAATAATACCATGCGTATATGACAGGAGCGAAGCGATCGTATACGGCAAGGAAAAACAATGTATCCGCGAGATGAAGGTATCTTGCCGGGTGACAGGTATTATTCTATACAACGATATGTGGTCTACACGGCGTATGGAAAAAGATACAGATTTTTTATTTTCGACAAATATTTAATTGAGAAAACAAATAGAAGAAGAATAAAATATGATAAGAAAAGTAGCTACTGTAATTCTGGTGGAATTTAACGAAAAAAATAAGAGAAATACCCAGGCGTAAGTAGTATCAATGTAAACATACGTTTTACACGCAGGTTTTCATATTTATTAAATTTATTTTCAACCGTGTGAGATAGCTACTGCTTTTTAGGAGCAGTTTGGTGAAAGCATTTATAGAAAATACAGAGTGTTCTGAAGTGTAGGTATATCCGAGACGAATATCTATCCGGAGGCGACAATGATGATGGTTGCATACAAATATTAGTTACATTTATTATAATTCTTGCGCATACATATTAGAAATGTAAATACTCGTAGATTATAACATTTACATGTAAACAGGAGGATGATATGGTATTTTCCTTTCTCAGCCATTTCCGCTTTGAAATTTATCATGGTGTGATTTTGGGAAGGAATAAGATTGCGTTCTGGCTACGAAGCACATTTCGGAAGCACATTTAAATCAGGGGGCTGAGAACATTACGAGTAACTTCATGATCCTGATTTGTTTACATGGCACGGTTTATTATTGCGGGCGTTGATCTCTCTTTTAGAAAATTAAACAGTTAAGTTTCATTCAATGTAATTTTCATCTGACGTTACAAGCATAGGCATATCTGAGAGTATTAAATAATGGAGATATTTCAGCCAAATAAATTCCGAGATAAATAAGCAATAAGAAAACTGATTTGACACTTGATTATCGTTTGTTGAACAATATTTATAATGAAGAAAAAACCTGAAAACCTTTCAAATTTCCTTCTACCGAATTTATAATAAAAAATAACAGGCGCGACAATCCAGCATTGGACTAAGGCCGCAGGATGTGTTAGTGACATCCTATTTCCAAGATCTTATCTGCTTTTTGTTGAGGTAATGAGATCAGTATCACGCTCAGCAGTGTTATTTATCCCCATAAATGGGTACTCAGTTTTACATCTGAGTGAGATCATAGTCCGTCACAAGCTCGTGAGTTCGAAAAACACCATGATCCACGGTGAGATTCGAACTCATGACCCTGTGCACCGAAGGTACGCGCACTAACCGCTAGACCAGCCAGACTACAATTTATAATACTGCTTTAAAAACATGCCCACATACATTTTTTCGTTTTTTTGCGATTATTTCAAAAACGACAAGAAATACAGAAAAATGGTTTGAGGACGAAAAAAACTACATAAAATTACCTTTGCAATGGTATATAACACATTCGTATTTAATTGAATATTTCGGCGTTAAACTAGAAAATAAATTAGAATGACCCTTTTTAAAAGCTCCATAACTTTTGAAAGAATGCTATTTCAGCCGTAAAATTTTGTATAAGTATTCACAATGAGTTCAAGATCATTTTAAGGTAAACATTGAGTCGCTCCGGTCAAGGACCCCCATTATCCCCAACTTCAATTTGTCAAAATTGCATGTCCATAACACCCCCCCCCCCCCAAATTGGAGCAGAGCGCTAAATTTTGGTTTGTTGCGATTGGAGGCCATAGTCACCTCACCCACCAAAAATTAGCTGATTCGGATAAAAACTAAGGAAGGGTATCTCCCATACAAAAAGACCCATCAGGAGTTTGTTCTACGTACTACTCATTTTATAAACTCATTTTATAAACGAAGTTGTCTTAATCTGAGTGGAATCATAGTCTGTCAAATGGATCGGGAGTTGGAAAACCGTCATCAGTGACGGATTTACATTTTAGCCGCTAGTAGGCTATTCAAATTTTATAGCTCTTTGCGAACATATACAGGGTTATTGGTTAAGTCGACCTATTCCCTGCAACACGTTATAATAGGGTAAAAATGCAACAAAATGAGGCCATAAATTTTAGGCCGATTTTCAACGGTCACTGAGATATTTGAATTTTTAGGTTTTTTTTTAAATAACCTCGAATTTTACCATTTAAAGTAAGAATTAAAAAAAACTACTAAGGTAATGAATTAAAACTTATTTTCGGATTTTAGTCAACACTATAGCAGACATTTCTTAATCATTTAAAATTTCAAAAACCCATCACAATTCGAAATTTTTGATTTTGAATAAAAAAAAATTATCTTAAATTTTTTTAAAGTTTATTTTTAATATAGTATTACTAAAAAAATTATATGACACGGACTCTGCAGAACACTGGAAAAACATACTCGTGTTGTCAGCTTTTCAAAAAGGTGTCAATGTCAATATAAATATTTGAAATAATTGAAACAGTTAGCTGCAACTTGTTCGGGGACCATAATTTCGTTTGATAAAAAACGACAAATCCATAAAACAATAAAAACAAGTCTGTCAAGTTAGCACTACCACTTTAAAATTTCGACAAACGCTATAGTGCATTAAATGTCGCGATTTTGTCGTAATTCAATGGAAAAAGAAAAAAATTGTCGCGCTCCTCCTTCCCCTTAAAAACTACCCTTAAGTGCATTTGAGCCTCAGCTAACCAAATTCGAGTTCCAAGCACTACCACCCCGGTAGCGGCCACTTCAAGCATTTCCGTAAAACAAAAAGTATCCAATTAATTGTCACAGGAACCGAAAGGGGTGGTAGTGCTAACTTGACGGGGGTAGTTTTTAAGGGAAGGAGGGGCGCGACAATTTTTTTCAGGGTGGAAATCTTTTAAGCAGCCGTAGTGAGAGTTTACTGGACACTTTTTGTATTGGGGCGATTCTTGGAACTCGAGTTTGGCGAACTAAGGCTGAAATGCAATTAGGGGTAGTTTTTAAGGGGTAGAAGGGGCGCGACAAATTTTTTGAAGCGTGCAATATGCCTTTCGGTTCCTGCGACAATTAATTGGATACTTTTTGTTTTACGGAAATGCTTGAATTGGCCGCTACCGGGGTGGTAGTGCTTGGAACTCGAATTTGGTTAGCTGAGGCTCAAATGCACTTAAGGGTAGTTTTTAAGGGGAAGGAGGGGCGCGACAATTTTTTTCTTTTTCCATTGAATTACGACAAAATCGCGACATTTAATGCACTATAGCGTTTGTCGAAATTTTAAAGTGGTAGTGCTAACTTGACAGACTTGTTTTTATTGTTTTATGGATTTGTCGTTTTTTATCAAACGAAATTATGGTCCCCGAACAAGTTGCAGCTAACTGTTTCAATTATTTCAAATATTTATATTGACATTGACACCTTTTTGGAAAGCTGACAACACGAGTATGTTTTTCCAGTGTTCTGCAGAGTCCGTGTCATATATTTTTTTAGTAATACTATATTAAAAATCAACTTTAAAAAAATTTAAGATAATTTTTTTTTATTAAAAATTAAAAATTCCGAAATTGTGATGGGTTTTTGAAATTTTAAATGATTAAGAAATGTCTGCTATAGTGTTGACTAAAATCCAAAAATAAGTTTTAACCCATTACCTTAGTATTTTTTTTAATTCTTACTTTAAATGGTAAAATTCGAGGTTATTTAAAAAAACCTAAAAATTCAAATATCTCAGTGACCGTTGAAAATCGGCCGAACATTAATGGCCTCATTTTGTTGCATTTTTCCCCTATTATAACGTGTTGCAGGTAATAGGTCGACTTAACCAATAACCCTGTATAGTCAGTTCTAATTCCTCTATAGGTATAATCACACTATTTAGTTGAGGTAGAACAATGAAGAGATGTTCGGTAATCCGTTGAGGCAAGAAATAGGCTTCTATAGCCCCAATAGTATGTCGCTGGTTTGCATAGAGCCCCATACGAACTGCAACTTCAGATTTAAAGACTATCGCATAAATGTACTGCAACGTGACTCCCTGATTTCCAGCAAGAAAGGTTTACAGGAATATTCAAAATTCTTAGTCCTTTAGCTTTTGCAAGCACTTACAGATTTTTAAAACAGATCTCTTTTATCAAAGCTTGAAAAAATTGGGATGGAATAAATATTTTGGGATTGTGTATACCAGCGGAGAAGAGCACCAAAATGAGATCTTCCGTTTTTTAAAATCCTCTTGGCTCGCCAGTGGCGTAGATATAATCAACCACCTCAGACCTGTACTGTACTTTTTCCAGTATAAAATGTTTGATTAAAATTTAGGGGCAAATTCCATCAAAATTTGTGTCTGTGACAGATTAACCCGACTTAGAGCTACAGTGAGAACCTGTCGTCGATCCGCCTGTAGACAAGCCGCAGCCGTCTCAATAGCTATGCTATTAATCTTTGCGGTATCATTACGCTTCGTACTCGTCTACATATCAAACTTGGTGGCCAGGGTGCAGCATTTTTGGTAATTACTGTCCTTTTTCTAATTTGGGGGGAAAACCATCGTTTTAGGGAGAAATCAAGTTTCATTTAGGGGAAAGTCGCACAGCCTATCTCGCAACACTGGTGTGATACAGTTGTCTGCCATATCACTTCCTAGTCACATTTTTTGTTTATTGTTCTATGATAAGAAATCTTCTTCTGAATAATAAACGTGCGACGGGCCATGCCGAGTATCAAAACTTGTTTCTCTTTGAATCTCTATATCACAGAGAGTGGCAATCGGACGATCACAACCACAGAGCACGGCAATTACTACTAAAATTATCATATTGATAGACCCCATCAAAATACTTATGTTGCTGAAGCCCCTTCATCTGTGAAGCAAGCCAAGTGACAATTATTAAGCTTTATTGTAATGTCTGACCCAAGGTGATATTTGGTTCTGTGTGCGAATGTAAATTCAACCTGAAGTCGGTAATCTTTATCGCGGCAATTTCCCCATTAGTGTTTCTGTGAAGCTAACAGATTTCCAAAACATTGTAAACTAGATTTTACATCACTTTTAAGGCAAAATATAATTTTCCATTGTCTCATTCCTACTTTCATGCTTTTACTGAAACTACACTGAAAAAACATTTGTTAAAAACAAGACAAAAATACAGCAAAAAAATATTCAAGGAACATTTTTGTCGATTTAAGATGTATTTTATTGTTTCAACAAAAGTCTTTGCTTAAAATAAATAAATAAGCATTATTTTAAGAAAAGACTTTTCTTGGAACAAGAACATATGTACCTACATCTTAAATCAAGAAAAATTATTCCTTACCTGTTTTTGTTGTATTTTTTTTTTCTTGTTTTTAGTCAATTATTTTTTCAGTGATTGTTTTGAGTGCACCACAATTCTAAAGATTTAAGCTTAGATTGAAGAAGCGCCGAATCAGAGTGCGTTTTGATGGCGCTGTACAATTTTAAATCATCAGCATAGAAGAGGTGAGGTATACCCGTTAATAATTGTGATAGGTCAGAAATGAAGATATTAAACAGAAGAGGGCCTAAATGACTGCCCTGTGGTACACCAGAGGATGCAGATATACTTTTGGATAAACAGCCTTGGAATTCGACGGACTGAGTCCGATCACAAAGGTAGGACCGGAGCCAATTGAGAAGCAGACCAGACATACCAAAACAACATGATTTATCGATTAAAATTTGGTGATCAACCCTGTCAAAAGCCTTGCTAAAGTCTGTGTAGACCGCATCAACTTGATACCCTTTTTCCATTTTACAGAGGGTGTCAGAAACTAAAATGGAAAGGTTGGATGTAGTTGACCTACCTTTACGAAATCCATGTTGTTGATCATTGAATAGTGGGTCAATGATAGGAGTGAGGTTATCGCAAACCAATTTTTCGAATAGTTTCGGGATTGCTGA
The DNA here is from genome assembly GCA_949715475.1 of Microchrysa polita. Lineage (NCBI taxonomy): Eukaryota > Metazoa > Arthropoda > Insecta > Diptera > Stratiomyidae > Microchrysa > Microchrysa polita. The sequence continues at coordinate 18,730,855 of OX454415.1, forward strand.
AAGAATGGCGATGCCTCGATAGTTGTCAACTAAACTCTTATCACCGCTCTTATAAATAGGTGTGATATGCGAGTATTTCCAAAGAGATGGAAAGACACCCAGTTGGAGTGATTTATTGAAGATCATGTGCAGTGGAAGTGACAGCTGATTAGCTCATTGCTTTAGAAAAGAGGGAGGAATTAAGTCAGGGCCGGGTCCTTTGTTCACATTCAGCTCCTGTAAAGCTCTAAGGATTTCATCAAGTGAAAGAACTATTCCGTCAATTAGGGACTCGGGGTTGAAATTGGTCGGTGGAGTTAAGGGGCTCGCAGTTTTATGTGAGCAAAAGCTGTCTTGGAAGTGATCAGCAAATAAATTACAAATTTCCTGTGGACAAGAAGATACCGTAGTATCTCGAGACATGGAAGAAGGAAAACCTCTAGTTTTTCGTTTGGTGTTAACAAAGTCAAAGAATTTTTTGGGGTCGTTAATAATTTTCTCTCCCATTAAACTGATATAAGACTCATAAGCTTCACGGGATTTTATGCAAAATTCTTTGGCCAAGTTATCATATTGCTCAATAAGGTCAACGCTGATATTGGGGTTATTTTTAATAGCCTTATACAGTTTATTTCGTCGATTTCTTAAACTTCTCAAGTCTCTGTCCAGCCAGGGCTCAGTAAGTGTGTTATGCTTCTTTATTTTGGGGGTATAATTACTAATAGCTTGGAAGATTATTCTGTAAAAGGAACAGACGGTATCATCAAGATTTTGTCTCGAAAGATAGGTAGCCTAATCGATAGAATCAAGATAATTACTGATTCCATCATAGTCGGCATTAAAAAAGTCGTAAACAATTTCGTTATTGTACGATTGAGTGAATGAAAGATTTTCATATATGTACAAGCTCAATTGTGAGGGAGGAATGATGGTAAGTGTTAGAGAAGAGATTCTCGGCGTCAGGAGTTGGACTTACATATACCTCGTCATAAAAATTAGTAAAAAGTAGATCTAACCATTTGCCATTTTGGTTAGAAGTCGGGATAACCTGTTGCAAGTCATTTTCATAAAAAGCGCTGAAGAGATTAAAGTCGATGTTGTCAAGAAGATTGACTGGGAGAAGTCTGTTGTCATTCTCATCGACGATAAATCTGATGTTTGGACGGTTGAAATCACCAAAGCCAATAATTTTGTCCTCATCGTTCAAAGTAGTGAAGAAGGAAGAAATCATTTCATATATTTCATTATAAGTGGACTCATCGGAACAGGGGGGTACGTAAAAAACACCTATATAGAGATAATTTTTTTTTATTGGAATTTTGGCAAACACGTGCTCAAACCTACTATAAGAATTAGTTTTAGCAATTTGACTTGGAAAGGGGTTACGAATGGCGATCATAGCACCACCACCCCTAGAACCGCCGGTATAGTCATAGTTACGATCAGTTCTATAAATGGTCCAGTTACTATCGAGGATTTCTTCGTTTAAAAAAGAATCGTTTAACCAAGTCTCAGTGATGACAAGTATGTTAAATGGACAAGATTTGGCGTCAAGAAAAAGTTTATTAATTTTACCTCTCATGCCACTGCAGTTATGATAGAGGAATCTAGGAGTGTTAGGGGGTGTATTCTTGTTAGGAGTAATATTTTCTTTGGTCATCACGTACTTTTTGCAAACGGGAGATATGTTTCGAAGATACAAACGAAAGATACGTTTCCAAGTCACGTTTCACCTGGTCCTGAGTCATCCCAAGTTCTTCGTGATACCGATTGAAAAAGTTGAGTGGAGATTTTACGTCAGTGGGTAGGCCCTCTTGATGGATAAGAACTTTGAGGTTGGTTTTTGTTTTACCATCGATGCAGGTAGTATCGTGTGCGTCATGCATATACGCAAGAAAAAGCCGGACACGGTCATAAATTTTGTGATCTCTTAATCTGGATAATAAATATCGACATTCGAGATCGTCGACAGAGTTTTGGTGAGTCTTACAACAGGTGATACTAGTGGGTCAATAAAATTGGGAGTATTTGGATGGTTGACAGATTGGCTTGGGATATGTATGGAGCCTGATTGAGATGGCAATTGTGGATCACCGCGAACAAAGTTAGAATAACTTGCAGCTACCGTGGACGTATATGTTCCTGCCTTCTCGGATGGAATGTCAAGCGAGGCTCTTGAAGAGTGCGCGGGAGCAACTGGAACAGAAGAAAGTGTTTCAGGATATTTACTGACCTTATCTGTATCAGAAGAAGGAGTTTTAGGATAATTAACGGACGAAGAAGTTACTGGAATGTCTGTTGGCTTATTAGAAGTAATCTGAGATAATGCACTGGTAGTTGGTTTAGGACCAGTTGGAATGTTAGTATTAGGGGGCGGATTATTGCGAGGGTTAATGGTTTTGGAACTATCTGAATACTTAAACTTATTTTTTAGCCTTTTCTAGCCGAATTGAATTTTTTTTTTACTTTGTATAGTTACGCCAAATTTTGCTACGCATTTTCATACAATGGCGCAACAGGCCGCATAAAAATCTCTTCAGAATTATATTTTTGTACAATATTTTCGTCTGCGGGCCTAAACTTTGTGAAAAAACATTCTCGCCAATATTTGTACAAAAACTATAGTCAGTGTAAGAATTCAGTTTATTCACGATCCCCTATACTCCATTAAATTGCATTTTCCTAATGAAAAATCCGGTCAATAATCCCCTTCCTCTTCGAAAAGCCATGTACGCCACTGCTCCTATCAAAAAAGAGGATACAAACCGCTGCAATAAAAATAATAGAGAATTTGATAAGTTAAGCTTCAAAGGTGGTCTTAAATATTATTTTTTTAGAATTAAAGATAGGATCAACGTTTTTTGGTAAACGGCAGTGCTAAATTTTAATCTGTATCAATTCGCACCTTTTCACTTAACTGCCTATTTAGAAATATAACAGTGATTCTTTTAACAACAATGATGTTATTTCTAGACAGCAAAAAAAAATATTTATAACATGTACAGTGTACAGAAGGAACTGTAAAATTGCTCAATAACTATTTTTATGTTATATTGTGTGGAGGGGCCCATTTCATTTTCGAAGACGAAATATTTTAGAAACGTTACGCCACTGGTTATGTCATTATGTGGTGTTCGAGAGATTGAAGATCATTTTATTAAATTACTGACTTAGGTATAAATACCAAAATATGAAGCTCTTCTCTTCTGATTCTGACTAACATTGACTGACTAAACCCATTAACACAAATCCAATAACGACTTAGATTCAACAACACATTATTCACGATGCAACACAAAACTTTATCATCTTTTACGATTATTTTCACACGAAACATTGGCATTATCCTATTGTGAAAACCTATAAAAATGAACTCATGACAATGTTCGACAGTAAATTAAATTTTTGCATTTCGATTTTAACAGAAATTTTCACATTACATACATTCATACATCCTAAGCGAAACATTTATGGCAAATTTGCCGATATAACGATCGCACAAAAAAAGTTGTTAAAAAGACACATCTTAAACTGTGTTGATTGTTGCGCATTGCACACACTACACACTTCCACAAAAGTCAATCATCCAGTAGCTGTTTTCAATGTAATTTTTATTGACACCACAAATGATATACGATTCGGCACTTTTTGATGTTCAATCCTGATTGCATGTATTTAAATCGACTGGTAATTTGCAACGTGGAGTGGTTGGAAGCGCGGTTGCTCACAACGGATGAGCGCTCGACCTTTTTAGGAGTGCGACAATAAAATAAAATGTGCAAAGAAGCGTTATTGTTTGCTGCGCAACCCAGATGCAACTCACTAGCTCACATACAGAGTTGCTTCTGCTCTAAGGAAGACAATGTGGTTAATTTCAATAAAGTTACAACAGTTTTGTGCGGTGACCACAAAACGTTTAACAGTGCGGTGATGTCAGTTGAAAATATATATTATCATGATGCGGTTTAGAGGAGGATGTCTTTTGTTACTTATGTTTCTCAGTTTGAAATTTACTGTGCTACGTGTTTTATGCATTTTTAGATTTCTGCAAAATATGAAGATATTGACGTTACTAGGCGTTCAATTTGATTAAAAATTATTGTGGTTATGGATTTATTATATTGAAGCATTGATGGAAGTTTTGTATTAGTCACATTGCCATTGCGCCGAGAATGCGCAATTTATTTTCCGACGATTATGTGGTACGTGAACGTCTATTATTTTGTGAATCTAGGGAAAAGGTTCGTGGACTTTATCAAAAAATCTCGTGAACATTAAACTTAAAAAATTATCCCATTAAACATACATAATATAAACTCCAAATATAAATAAACAAAATAACCTCAAGCCTCTGAGCTTGATTTTTCTACAATTGACTACCACGTAAAAAAATAAAAATCTATTTTTTATTTACCCATTTAAACGATTTTCTTCTTCATTTAACCGAATAAACAATAACACCTGCTACACACATATTTTTACGCTATACGCATATTATTCTGATGAAAACCATTTTTTTTTTCGGATAGAGTTCATATTGAACAAAACCAAATCGAATAAATCCATGCATAATCGGATCGGATCAAAGCTCCTCTCTGCGATGTATGTACTACACCTATAGTCCACAAGTGAGAATCTATAGCGGCGCGACACCAAGTGTAAATATTATCCGCAGAGAATTTTCACACCCCGATTATTAGTCAAAGACAAAATTTTCCGACTATTTCACATGGCCGGGGGTGGCAATGCATACATATAGGTATATAGAGGACACCTCATTGTATATTTCACATGGAAAAACGGTTCACTGGCTAGATGGCTATTTTTCGATGAAAGCTGAACCTGTCGACACGAAATTCAGCTCTTGTGTGTACATATACATATGGTCCTTTTTGTTAAAACGTGTGAAATATTTCTGGGAATTTGCGGTCGACCGGCTAACGTCAGACACATTGGGGGATGGGTGAGAGACAGAGAGCACATAGAAAAAGGTGTCCAAGTGTACAAAGATTCATGTTGCCAATCGATAAGGATATAAATGGAGTACATGGGATTAGTGAGAATCGTGTGCTGTGGAAAGACGAATTGGGACATACACGTAGTATAGGTAACCCATCACCTTTTTCAATGAAACAATCACACGCACCATCTGATATCATTCGCACTTTATTAATTGGACGCAACTTTCTAAACACTCTGGCTTGTGATGAAATATCCTTTCATCGTCACTGAACCCCATCGCACATAACACACACATCATTTTCTCCAGCGGTTCCTGTTGTATACGAGTATATTGAAGGTTTGAGGTTTACCCATTTCATTTACATTTCAATGGTCTTCTTTTCATCCATGAATTGGTCAGCGATATGCTATAGAGTCAGAAGCTTTTTTTGGAGTTTCGATGATGCCTTGCCACAACGCTTCAGGCTTATGGCTGTTAGTCTAGCCGTATAGGGTTTTCATTTGCTCGATGAAAAGGTCATTCTTTGACAAGGATAAATATATTAGGGTTGAATTTCTACAAAAAAAAAAGTGAGCGCTTAAAATGTAATGATGCTTCAATACACTGAAACGAATGGATTTATGTAGTAATTAATGCGACATTGATATATTCATTGTAGCCTATGGTGCTTGTCGAAGTTTAGCATGGCTATGATAATTAATATTTATCGGGTGACGATTGTAGTTAAAGGAAGGAATGCTAAGCTTTTCTTTTGTTTGTAGAAATGGGGGGGTTGGATGACCAGAATTTGATCCTTGCATTTTTAGTGAAGAACAGTTTAAAGTTTAGGCTTATCCATGGGATATCGTTAGCAATCGTGTGGAAATTCATTGACGGGAAAAGACGGCGCGGCGGGAGGATCAAGTCAGTTATGTAGCGCCTGTTAATACATAGAGCGACCGTAAGGTTACCCATAAAGCAAAAAAAATCAAAAAACAATATTTTTAAGATTATTATTGTGGAAAAGCATTGTAAAATTTTTCTGTTTTTAGAATCCCTGAAGATGGGCCAATAAATGCCCGAAATATATTGGATTAAGTGAACAATTTGAGGGTTTTTCTTTAAGCGGGTTTCAAAAAGGAGGCAACACAAAAAGTTGCATAATCTCTTATACAACCCGGCAATACAATACAATTCTACCGCAGTCCTATGTCCTGTTCCGATTCCATCTGTTCCTAGATGCATTGAAGCTAGTCAAGGATGAATTTTGGTTAAGATTAAAAAACAAAAAAAGTTTCTCTTACCCCAGTTTCGTAACGAACGGTATTCCATGTGTTCGGTCGAACACGGGCTCCCGACAACCAGGGGTCCCAACATAGTGACAAGAAGTGGGGAATTTTTAACTGTGATCTAAAAATAACTTTTGTATATTTCTAGGTCATTGCGCCAAAGAAATGCATCCCTGTTACCAGGGAGGGCTTTGCGTAGGTAAGCCAATGATTGCACCTTTTTATGTCATTGATTTTTATCAGTTGCTCATTTGCACTAAAGACTGAGGGTACTCAGTAATTGCAAAAGCCCGAAATTTCATATAAAAACGTAGAACCCCAGCCTACCACCTAAGTTTTCATCGAAAGCCGTTCAATCCGTGCAATTAAACGACTCCTTGTTCCTACTGTTATTTGGTATTGTCACCAAGTTTTAGTTTTTTTTTTTTTTTTTTATCTTTAGTGTGATGTCCTGGACCCGCCCCGTTTTTCAACATAATATTCAATTATTGTTACAAATGCAGCGTTGGAAATTTTAAATAATTCCGCACAACAAAAAATTAAAATCATTTTGGAAATTGTTGAAATCTTAATAAAGTGAACAGATGAAAAGAAAGAAGTAACAATCAGCTTTGGTGCAAAAGTTAAAATCCAATCAACAGAAAAAAAACACGGATTTCCCATACATTTCTAACGATTTCTTAATGTGATTTCAACCAAAACCCCAAACTGAATCGTGGTAAATCGTGGTGAGCTCCACTTGAGTGCATGCAATACACATCTTTGAAAATAAATGTCACGTAGAGTAGAGGCCGTCTAACCTACAATCGGTTTATCCGTTCTGTCCACGTTATCAATCCTTTAGGAGATTTTTTTTTTACCCTTTTACGAACACAAGTTTTTGACGTAGATTTTTAGATTTAGAAGTTAGACTGCACTTCTTGTTGCAAAGAAAACCGTTTTAGTAATGCATCAAATAGTCAGAGTAGAAATTTAAAATATTTTTTTTTAATAACAGGATTTGTGATTTAATAATAAAGCTCTAGATTTCGTTGTCAATCGCATTGCAGATCCTAAGACCTTAAGAGCCTATTTGAACTAACTAAAATAACTTAAACCCGTTTACTCGATTGAATTATGAGGTTTTAGTAAATCCTGTCGACAGTGTGAATCCAACTTCTCCTATAATTTAGTCCTGGATTTACTTAAAATTTCATAATTTACAGCGTCTACTAATCGGGCAAAAATAGTGGTATCAATAATTTTGTTTATTATGAATTACATTGTGTAGAAACCTTACGCCACTGCATGAACCGTATATTCGGGGGTTGGTTTGTATGATAGCCCTATTACATAATGTTCCGATTCCATTCATTCCTAGATATGTTTTAAGGATTTGCTAGGAACACACTTGGGTGAAGTTTAATTAAAATTGGATTATAATGAAAAAAGTTTTTCTTAGAAGAACCTAATTTCTGGGGGTTTCTTTGTATGACAGCCCTATGACGTAGTGTTCCGATTTCATCCGTTCCTAGATATGTATTGAGGCTTTACTAGGAACACATTTGGTTGAAGTTTGGTTGAGATTGATACATAAAGAGAAAAGTTTTTCTTAGAAGAACTTAATTCTCAGGGGTTGGTTTGTATGCCAGTCTCATGACCCCATGGTCCGATTCCATTCATCCCAACATATATATAGCGTGCACTAAAAGGAAACTGTTATACAAAATTTCAGCCCGATAGCTTCAAAACTGAGGGACTAGTTTGCGTTGCAAGAGACCGACAGACAGACGGATAGACAGACAGACAGACGGACATCGCTCAATCGATTTTTCTTGTCACACTGATCAATAATATATATACCTACTTTATATAGTCGGAGGTGCTTACTTCTGTGCGTTGCAAATTTCATGACAAAGTTAATATACCCTTTGACATAGTGATGGGTAGGTATCTATAAAAATCTCAAAGTGTTTGCATAAGTATATGTGAACAAATATATGAATTCATATAAGGATACTAGATATGCACCTTAAAAAATAAGGGAACCCTTTAGGAAAGCCTTAAGCGTTAGCTTATTGAGTAACTATGATTAGCGTCAGTCCCTTAAGCGTTCCCTTAAGTATAAGTGGGGACTATGAATTCCGCCCTTAATGTCGATCTATTTGCAGCGCCCGCTCTAAGGGGGGGCAAGCCGGGCGGTCGCCCGGGGCGCCAAATTTTAGGGGCGGCTTTTTGGCTAGCACTCGAATAAAAAAAAATTATGAAAGCCAGAAGGAAAAATTCAATATCAATATCAAGATGAAATAAAAAGTTGAAAGTTGTGTTTTTAAGATGCAAAGTCCTTGAGAGGCTTTGAAGAGTCCACAATTGATAGAAGGATTTACTGAGTAAGATTTGCGTAAATTGTACGTCTGTGATGCTAGCCCCCGCCCCACTTCCCAAGTTATGCGCTATTCAAACAGAAATTGGAGATTTATGTGCTAATTTCGTCCTCCAATTGAACATTATCTCTTCTTTTGACCAGCATTAAGGACTATATTTGATCTTTCTATGCATGATCCCTTGTTTAGGGGGATCCACCTAATGTTTAAATAGAGGACGAAATTATAGAACGTAATCTTATTATTGAGTTTATATGCGGAACGTCGCACCTTAATTTCCGGAAGTAAGTAAACCTACGGAGAAATTGATATTAGTTGAGAAATAATGAGTCGTATAAACACTAAACACATAAAAGCTATTAAAACAAACTCTCCTGTGAGAAATGTCATACCCATGCAGGAGTTTTGAAAACTTCTATAAACCTTTGTCGGCAATTTGACTTCAATTTGCGCAAATCTCCTCGTGGATGGATCCCCTTAGTTGGCTCCAATTGCATTGATTCAACTAGCATTTAAAGGACAAATTTCGAACAAAGTTGTTTGGGTTTCATCAAGATGAGATGAGGGATGGAATCACAGTACATATTACCAGAGCCGCAGTAGCAGTACTCCCTTTTTTTCGGACATGCTAAATAAGGACTTGGCTTGATTCTCCCGATTTAGCTAGCTCTGAACTTCTTCTTTATAAAAATTCTCAATATGGACTTCCTCAAGATATAAACATTTTGTCAACATCAGCCCGGAATTTTTTTAGTGGGTCGGAGGGTATGTCATTCTCATTAAACTATATGACAACAAAAATATTTTTAGAAAAAGGATTAAACATTTGAGAAAGGTAAATCCAGAGGTACCTCTGTCCTTTTAACGATAAATGGCGTCTACATGAGTATTAGTCTTGAATACATCACATGACCTTTGTCACAAAATTTATCCCTTGCAGAAGAAATGTTTTTAAATTCATTAACACTTTCCCGGACACAACGTCTATAGACGTCCAATTTTGAGCATTTGACCATACAAATCGTGTCAAATTTTGGCGTTGTGTCCGGCAATGAGTTAACTTCCCAAAGAAAACTTCACGTGAGGAATTCTTTATTCTAACGGTAAAACATGGCGGAAAGCAAAAACTCTATAAAGTATACATTTAAACCCAGAAGTCATGTATCTAGTGATGAAACACGGACAATATGGGCTTTTTGGCGGCTAAATATTTTCTTGAATTAGGTTGGTTGGGCAACATGATCGGAAACATAGGTGGTTAGGATCCGAGACCACCAGACTGAAATCTTTCTTAAAATTGCGATTGAGACCAGGCGCCAACTGAACACCACCAACACGCACATTTGCAGTACTGAACTTTTTATACGTAGAGCATGCATTTTTTATGAGATAGTACAGCAGTAAGAAAAAAATGTATCCTTGATCAACCGCCAGCCAGAGGGAGGGAGGGTTAAGCGCCACTCCCTGCCCTGCCTCCCCAACCTCCTGGGCTACGTCTATGATTCTCAAGATGTCGCATTTATGAAAATAAACCACGCACGTCCCACACTGAAGAAATCCAGCAAATTGGAGTTTATCGGCTGCGCAGCCTGCAAGGATGTTATGGGAAACTACTCATCTACTTCAACGACGTACATATTACCTACTGTAAATCTGCCTGGTATATCACCTAAAGGGCGGCAATTTGTCCTCTTGCCCGGGGCGGCGTAAGTGCTAGAGCGGGCACTGTCTATTTGGTTTCTGGCAACGTCCAAGGCAAAGATCCCGAATGTTCTTTAGATAATGCCATCAACAGATCTCAAACATGGAGTAACGATTTTAATTTTTTTTTTTTTTGATGTTCGAACTAAAAATGGGATACTTTATAAATACAGTAAAATTGTCGATTTATTTGATGTCCCCATGGGATGGGGGAGGGAGCAATATCTGCCCACTAGAATTGGGTATTCTCTGTTCCTCAATCGTGACATCATTGTTAATATTTTTTGTTAATAAATTATTATATTTCTCCAATTAATAAATATTTTAATAAGCAGCTATCGCAGCTGTATTTTTGTGCCCGTGCAATGAAAAAGAGTGCACCGGCTTCATTGTATACTGTACTTGCATACCTGCACTATTGGCGGGATAACCTTCAAGGCTTGAGAAAATATTTTCTAAATATTGTCATTCGTTAGAATCCCAAGGTAAGGCAAGTAATACCAGTCTTCTTCTCGTGAACGTCAATCAGATAATGATTTCTAAAAAAAAAAACAAGTTTCTCAGTTATCTAATTCTAACTTTGGGAACTATGAGCATTGATATAAAAAGACACTCCACCTCTGAACTGACGGGGCTTGGGTTCGAATCCCACTATCACCATCAATGTTTGTTTTGTCTTTTTAAAGACAATACTCCTACGACAGCCTGTTCTTGGATGTAAATCCTCTCAGAGCTTCGATTCAAGATAAATTGCTACAACAACAACAACAAGGAAATTTTGAATCGCCTCCTGCAAGCTGCACACTTTCAAATCGTGCGTGTACGAGTAGTTATAATTTTTCATATAATGTAGGTAATATAATATATTATATAATATAATTTTTCTTATTTTGCGGTATTGTGCGTCTACCGACATTGAACATAAATTTCAAGAGTAAGTTGAGGAAACCGAAATGAACCAATTTCAGATGAAATCCGTCAATTCGATCTGGATATTTGATATGGCAATTCGTCAATTTGACATGAAATTCCGCCAATTAAAAATGAAAATTCGTTGCACTTTTTTCAAAGTCTTCAATTTTATCTGAAATGGAAAATCGTGCGAATTTTACGTGGAAATTCCCTAAATTGAAATGGAAACTCGTCAAAACGATTTTGAAATTCGCAGATTTGCAATGGAAACTATAGTTAACGGAATTCGGATATTCATCAATTTGACATAGAAATCCGTCAGCATGAATTGGAATTTGAAATTAAAATTAACCAATTTCTAACGGAAATTCATCAACAAGATTTTGTTAATTTAAAACATAAATTCGACAAAATTAAAAAATCATGTTGTCGAATTTATGTTTTATGGGGTTCTATACAAAATCCAAAAAGACAAAATCCAAAAAAATTGAAAAATCCACAGTCAAAATCCACAAAGACAAAATTCACAAAGACAAAATCCATAAAGTCATAATTCACAAAGTCAAAATCCAAAAAGACGAAATCCATAAATTCAAATTTACATCAGTTTGCTTATCACAATTGAATATTGAGAATATTTATGTACGTTATTAACTAGACAATTACTAAATCCCGGAGCATATGCGCTTTACTTGAAGACACGGAAAAGGATTTAGCCGATGACACGGAGAGGAATGCACCCGGACCATAAGCGCTTTAGGTAAAGACAACTAAAGCGCATATGCTCCGGGTGCATCCTTCTCCGTGTCTTCAGGTAGAGCGCATATGCTCCGGGGTAATTGTCTAGTTGAGCAACTTTTCTGAAAATCAATATAAAACTTTAGGTTTTTTCTTAAAAGGTTCCTTGGAAAAATTCAGTGTTTTTTATAGCAAAAAAAAATTCAATATTTAGTTTCCCCTGTTCTGCATGGAATGACTACATATTTTGAATTGTTTGTTTTTTGTTTGGCTAAATTGGTGGTATTTAAGTATAAAACCACCACCAACCGCTCTCACCTCTGGTTTTTAAATTATAAAAAACGCTAAACTTTCTCAAGCTCAACCACTGGAAATTAACGTTTTGGACCATTTCATAATTATTTTTGTAAAAAAAATAAAACGCGCACTGACATGACCGAATCGGAGCCCACGCAATAAGCATTATGGCTCTCTTCATACAAAAATTTATGGATTTTGTCTTGATGGATTTTGACTTTGTGGATTTTGTATAGAACCCAAACCTAACCCCCAAATTAGGTTCTTCTAAGAAAAACTTTTTTATTTGTGCACCAATTTCAACCAAATTACACACAAACGTGTTTCTCTTGATGACACAAAACATATCTTAGAATTGGTCAAATCTGACCATGGAGTCATGGGGTGGCCATGCAAACCCAACCCCCATTTTGGTTCTTCTAGAAAACATTTTTTGCACCAATTTCACAATAACCTTGAATTAATGTGTTGTTACCAAAGCAACAAAAAAGTTAAAAACGAATGGAATCGTACTGAATCGTACATGCTCCCGCAACCCCAATAAAATTTTCCGAGTAAATATTTTTATTTGCCTACTTATTTCAACCAAGCCCAAAACGTTTGTCAAGACGGAAGAAAAAGAATGAGGAGGGGAATTAAATACAAGTCATGGGTACGCCCGAAAAAAAACTTTTAGCCCAAGGAGAGCGAAGGGTATACAAATTTCGGCCGCGCCCGAAATTAGCCTCGGCTCCCTGGGGTCGGCGACCGTAGCGAGAATTTATATGATACTCATCGCAGTATCTTCAGTCAGATGCAAAAAACACAAAATTTTATGTGACCTGGAAATGACTGCACATATCAACTACCGAATCTTGCAGTGACGAAAAACAAGTTTTTGGAGATATAATTTGGCACTGCAGCGTCTAGACTATGATCTACGTTTGAAATACATAGACGCATGCGGCTTCTTGCCAACTGGGGCGTTTTGTCTAGTTTTACTTATTACACGTGTATTTTAATCAAATAAAATAGTAAGTTTTAGTGTTTACCGAAACGAAAAATAACAGTAATGACTAAAAAATTAGGTACGAAATAAGTTCTCTAAAAATCCATAATTCGGTTTGTTTCAGACATCCTTTCTGTTTGAAGTTTAATTAATGACTCCAAAACTGTTTTGAATCGAATTCTAATCCAACTTATCGTTATCATAGTGCAACCCCCAAATTATTTGATGATGCAGGTAGTTTGTTTTATACCGAATCTGACGAGTTTTGATTTGTATTTAATTAGAATGATTAAATTGTGTTTATTTTATTCCAATACGCTGTTTTCACTAAAAATTACCTTTATTTTGAAAAACATAGATAAGATCAAATTACTAAAAGAAAAAAGTCAACAAGCTAAATTTTAAATATTTAATATCAATCTAGCGTAGTCTATGTTGCTGGCAACGTCCAAATTTCTTTAAATGTCATCATCAGATCTCAACAGTGGCGTAACGATTGTCAATTTTTTGTGTTACAACTCAAGCTATGGGGTAATTTCCAAATACAGTCGAAATGTCGATTTATTTGATGTCCCTATGGGGGGAGCTGACTAGAATTTCGTATTATCTATGCCTTAATCGTTACATTGGCTGTGTTTTTTTTTTAATTAGGGGGCAGGTTAGCTGACCCAGAATCGTAGGAAAAAATCATCTAAGGGAAGCATCCAGGTTTAATTTCAAATTGTCACATAGGCATTGCAAATTATTTCAAAATATTGATTTTTATATTTTATCAAACTCAAAATTTTAAACACTTTTTCTTCATTAAAAACATATTTGTATATGCTTGAACCATAATTTTTTCGAATTAAGAATTTAGGAAACGACATTTTCAATATAGATTTACAAACAAAAATAAAAAATTTTATGCATACTTGCATGCAACATAGAAACTATGCTTTAGGTAGTCATTGGGGAAAAAAGCGGAAGTGGTAGAAATTGCATACATTTAGGCGAAATTTCTAAAAAATTTAAAAGCTTATTAAAACTTTTTGGACTGCGATTCGGGTTTGAAATGCTAACCTAAATATGGGTTCGGATTAGCATTTGTATGAAAATTACACCGTATATTGTAGGTTAGTTGTTGAAAAAACACGGCCATGGTTGTTAATATTTTTAGTAAATAAATGATTATAGTTTTGCAATTAAAAATTTTTTATTAAGCAGTCCTCACACCTGTATTTTTGTGCCAATGAAGTGAAAAACAGTACACCAGCTTCATTGCATATGTATTTGCATATGCCTGCAGGCAGGATAAGTTTTACGCTTTGTCATTTGTTGGAGTCGCAGGGTAAGGTAACTCCAGCCTTTTTCCCATGGACGTCAACCGGATAATGATTTCTCATAGTAGCAAGTCTCTCAGTTCTCTAATTCTATCTTTGTGAGCTGGGCAGAGAAGCCACTCTACCTCGGAATTGACGGGGCTTGGGTCCGAATGCCATTGTCACCATCAATGTTTGTTTTGTCTAAAAAAAAATGCTTCTATGAAAGCCCACTTCGATTCCAATTGCTACTACAACAATAACAAGTAAATTTCTTATCGCACCTGCAAGCTCTCTCTCTCTCTCTCTGGTTCCTTTTAACCCCTAGTGAGGGCATTGACTACGCCTCTTTTCCACCTCTGCCTATTAGCAGCCATCGGCTTTAGCTGGTCCCACGATTTGCCTATAGATTTTCCTTCTGCCTCAACAGATCTTCTCCATGTATTTTTGGGTCGTCCCACACGACGGCTAGCATTGGCTCCCTGAGGATTCCAATCTAGAGCCTGTTTAGCAATGTTTTTTGGCTCTTTTCGAAGTGTGTGACCTATCCACTGTCACTTTCGCCTTTTGATGTCGATGCCTATCCTATTTTGGCGAGTAATTTTGAGGAGGTCGTCGTTAGATATAACCTCAGGCCAGCGAATTTGTAGGATGCGTCGTAGGCACTGATTCACGAAAGTTTGCAGTTTGGTGGTAAATGTTACTGGTCACCTTCCACGTGGAACACCCATATAAAAGCACAGATTTTACATTGCTTTCGAAGATCCGGAGTTTGGTATTTCTGGAGCTGCAAGCTACACACTTTCAAATCGTAAGTACGAGTACTTGATTTTTCATCATTTAATTTAATTTTTTTTTTTTTGCGGCATTATACGTGAACCGACATTGAATTTTTAAGAGTAAGTTGGGGAGACCGAATAGAACCAATTTCAGATGAAATCCGTCAATTGAATCTGTAAATTTTTCAACTTGATAAGGGAAGTTTCTCAATTTGGCATGGAGTTTCGTCAATTAGCAATGGAAATTCGCCCTCATTTGAAAATCGTGAATTTGATCTTAAATGGCTATACACAAATTTTACATGAAAGTTCCCTAATTTGAAATGGAAACTCGTCAACATGATTTTGAAATTCGTCAATTTGATATGGGAATTGGTCAACGGAATTTGGATATTCATCAATTTGAAATGGAAATTCGTCAACATGAATTGGAATTCGACATAAAAATTAACCAATTTGTAACGGAAATTCGTAAAAAAGATTCTGCCAATTTGAAACATAAATTCGACAACATTTAAAAAACATATTGTCGAATTTATGTTTTATGTTATTGGCCAATTAGTCTTCGAAATTCATGAGTTTCAATGAACACATGGAACACTGTACGTTACGCCACGGGATCTCTCAATCGCCACTAAAATGGCCTAACCTATTTGTTCGCTGCTAAACTCTGTTAGTAGTACACTTTGGAGTACATTTGGAAACAAAAAATTTAATATTTTTTACCAATTAAAATAACGGTTGTAACCTCAAATCGTTTGGTTTTCGGGAGATTTTTTAAAATAGTTTCTTTTTTAAGTTTCCTAAATTGTTAAAGCTCTAGTTAAGTAAAATTATTTAGTTACGATATGGTAAAATTATTTATACTTTTTAGGGAAGCTCTATCCTTTGTTGCAATTTTTAAACGAACTTTTCAAATATGTTTCGTAAATGTATAGGCAACTATGACCCTAAGTTAATGCTTAAATTAGGCTGAGCTTTTAATTTATTCGATGTCTGATATACCCTTCACAGAAATATTAAATCCATACGAAAACTTTCACAGAATCCAACACATCATCAAATGCTAATTTTGAAATGAAACCTGTTTCTACCTCATCTAAGTGCCGTAATTAATTTATCTAACAAATAAGAAATTCACTAATTTCTATCTATTATCATCAATAAATATGTATAGGGTATAGCATACGATCAAAATCAAATAAATATAATTTCTCCTTTCAAAGAAACATTTCGTGATTTCCCTGCATTAACACAACAAATAAATTGCAAAAATAAAAAGCCCCCATTAAAGATTTACAAAACATTACAGCAATCAAATGTCCGATCAATGTGAGCTATTGCCCGGTTATTTGCATATTTTTGCTGCATAGTTGTTGCGCAGATATGTAAATTATAAGTGTAGTGATTCAAATATACATTACATACGTACATAACATACATATAATAAATGCATGCATCGAAAAAGAAAACGAAGACAGCTTACACGTGAGTTTTGCTTTTTTTTTCAAAACAATGTATATGCGGCTTACTCATTTTTTGTTTTTTTTTTTTTTTTATTTAATTTAATGAAATTTAGTGTAACCACTTGTAACGTAACACAAACATTTGAAATGAATTTTATAAAAGAAAGAATATCTCTCACTTCTACTGTATTTTTTGAAATTCATATAATGAGATAGTTGGTTATACTTATGCATGCTAAACTTGGGAAAGATTCATATGAATCTGAAAACATATAGGGTGTTTGAAAATGGAAATTCTGCTAGAATATGAAAAGCTGACAGACTCGAATTATGTGTAGGAAAGTTCATTTAAATATAAATGATTTGGGGTAGTCACAACTTTTTTTATTATTCATCGATATTTTTTTAGCGTTGGAAAAATTAACATAACACAAGAGAGATTAGATTATTCAAGATTAGGTTGATTTGGTAGACGTTCGGAAATTGCTAATTTATTATTATGGATTATTATTTGATGCAAACCAAAAAAAAAGAATTATTTTATTTATTAGAAATAAATTGTCAAATATGGCAAATCGTGTACAATTTCGATCGTAACAGTACACACAAAAAAAGAGGCCAATAGGTTAATGATTTTCGTTCACGATATTTAAATACCATTATCATCCCCTCTCTTATTAAATGGTTTCAATTATTATAATATTTAAGTCAATAAGAAACTAAATTTGATTGAGTTCAAAATCATAGAAAAATAATTCTGAATGTTCATTCCTCGATACTATGGTTGGAAATGTGAAGGCAGCTGAAGACATGTCGCATTTCGAACCGTCAGTCGAAACCGAATCACATTAGATTTGTTTTCCTTCTCAAACACCCTGTAGTTTGAAACAATTGCAACAAATTATTCTAAAATTGAACGTATTCAGTCGTTGGATGAAAACTGGTGTGAAATGTGCAAGGTTGCACACATACAAATCTTTCAATGCTCATCGCAACATTTTTTTAATTGTCAGAAAAATTGCAATGTAGATATGTTATTTTCCTTTTTGCATAGATATTCTTATTTCTCCACGGCAACTACTGGATATACAAATGCATTTGTTTAATTTTTTTTCTATCTTCATGCTTGTTACCTCCTAATTAGATAATCAACCTAAGTACTCGTATAACGAAAGCAAAGCAATTCATGTTTAGAGCGCCACTATATAACTTATAATTCAACTATGGACAGTTTTCATCATTAATTTAGAATGATGTATAATTATTTTATGAGTTATTATTGAAATGGTTTTTTTTTTCTAGCTTTTACTCATTTGGTTTATTGAAAGCCAAGATGGATATACATAGTTTTATTAAAGAGGATCTAGTGATTTATAACGGTATACGTTCCTGGATTGTTTTGCATTGTCATTATAGTAATGTAAAGGCAATAAGTTTAATCGGTCTTCTTAACCTTCTTCTGGACGCGCGGTGATAATTTACCGCCCTCGTTTTCCCCGGCCATTTGCGCTTAACTGTACAATTTACATTTTTTTTTATTATGGTAGATCGAAAGAAGAGTAGGTATGTCTCAAATAAGTAATCATCATAAAAACTAATATCTGTTGAACAATAAAACATATTGTGCACTTTTAGCAAAGAAAGTCACTTCAGTGATATAACATACATACATACACAAACACTTTGAACTCAATGACAGTGGATATCGTTTATAACGACACCGGTTGTAACGATGTATCGGCTATAACGACGGAAATTACAGGTCCCGGGATTTAAAAAGCTCGTGCGGTACAATTTTGTATATGGATACAACAACCACCACTATAACGACTGATCGATTATAACGACGAAATTTTTCCGGCCCAAGAGGCAAGAAGATCGCATATAACGACGAACGCTCGTCTCATGTCGTTTTTGTATATGCAATTATTGCTTTTCCATCGAAAAGTATGAGTTGAAAATAAAATTCAGAATGCAGTTCGAAAGTTTGCTCTTATGTAAAAAAAAAAAAAAGGCAAGAATTGTTTTTGGAAGGCCAAAGGCCTGACGTGACATCCCATCGCACTCAACCTGAAGGTTTTTAAAACATGAAACATGGAAAATTCATATTACGAAATTTCGTTTGCAATAAAACAACAGCAATGTGCTGTTGCGAGGACTTGTTACAAATCCCCAAAAAAAACGTGTGCGTTATCATCACTAAGCATTTGCCCTAAATTTTATGCAGCAGATCCATTTCAATTCGGGACCAACGATCGTTCAGGATAGTGGAGCAATTAGCATTCTATTCCTGGGATGAAAGAATTCACTCAGTTCAGTTCACCACGTTTATGCGTCAATAGGAAGATTTAGCAAGTTTCACAAATTGTTGTGCGTAAAAAAATTAATAATTAAGTTTCCGAAAATGATTCCACAAGATTCGTGATGAAAGGGGAAAAACTCGTTGGAATGAATTTAAAAAAAAAATGAAAATGCTATTCATTTTCATGGATTTCTTTTTTCGTTTTTTACTTTTTTAAAACCTTCAGATTCCCGTGTGCCACTTTGTAGAATTTACAGCAAATAAAGGTGGTGCCTCATGTTTGATCGGAGAGAAAACCAAATCCTAATTCAGGACTAAAAACCCACAACTTTGCGATTGCCTACTTCTCCATTAACGTCCTCATTGGTATTAAAAATGTTTTTATTTTTTTATTTCTATTTATTTATTCTGGAAAACAATTAGGAGTCACACGATGCTAAAAAGGCAGAATATCAGCCTATTGTATTGCCCTTTTAAACCAAGAAAAATTTCAAATGCAAACGCTTGGTATTCGAGTCCAAAAAATCAAATCTTGTTCACTGACAAAATGTGGAAAAAATGTGGCTTGCTAAAACTCTCTATTATGTTCTAATTACATCCCTCAATTACAAATTTATTTCCTCCTATTTGCAAAATAATAAAGGATTTTGGTATAATATATCCTCACTTAAAAACTTTCTGTGAGAAATTTAATGCCAAAAGGCACAATTTTTATTAATTTTTGCAGTCGTTTTCGATAACTTACATGAACGTCCCAAGCAACAATTCGTTTGCTTTAAAGAAGCACTCCATACTGTAGCAATCATATAGTACCACGAAATTCATTTATCGTGTGACATCGTTTAAAGTAATATTTTGATCCGATAAAACATCCTTAAAGTATTTTCCGGAAAGCTCATATCATCATTATGGAATAAATTTAAAGATGGTGGTATAAAACTTCGATAAAACTGTCTCTAAACGTTAACCTAAGAACGTACTCCTTTAAATACTCCACTCTTGTGTTTATTGGATGATACAGCACACACATGCAATGGTCCCTCTAAGTTAACTCACACACATGCATTATATTTTTCTATAGCGCAGTCGGTGTCATTTTTAAAGTGTGACATTCGTATGGTCATCCAATAAATTGTTCACCGTAGTTTTATAGAAGGATGGACTTTGTGATTTAATGAATTGATACTTATGAAGTGCTCTGGAATACCACGTTTCTTGAATTGAATTCATCGAAATATTGCTTGAAACCAACATTTCCTCACTCCTTGTTAGCTTATGAATCAATTAAGATAATCTCAGCGCAGAAAATGTCTGTATTTTATTGAAGAATGTGTGAATTTAATTAGCTTCAACTGATTGACATATAAAGAAGAAGGTGCATAGGAGAAGGGTCGATAAAGAAGTGTCGAGCACTTGTTCTGTTTACGAGCAATGTTATCTATATGTGAGGTTGGCCGAGTGGTTAGGGCGTCGGACTGGCGTACGACAGTCGCTGGTTCGACGCTGGCTGCGGGAATTATTTTTTTCTCTTTTTTCTTTTTTTTTTGCAATCGCGGGAAAATGACAGAAAATGATGACATAACACATGATGTATGTCTTTCTCGAAGCGTAATTCAGTGCTACAATGAGGTTCTATTGGATCAAAAAACGGCGCCAGATGCCATTATTGGACTATTATTCAGTGTTTAAACCCTGTAAAGTGCCCCAATTGTCGTTAGAAGAGAATATTTTACGAAGTATTATAGGGATGAAATTGTTACTTGGGGCGTGGCAACAATTCAGCGTTGATCGTTCGGTTGCCCCACTCTGTCATAAAGATTCGTACTGGAACGAGTTTTCGAAACTCGATATAGCCCGTCGCACGTTTATTATTGTCATCTTACCAGGGGTCGCGTAAATGCTAGAGTGGGCGCTGGTAGTAGTACCTACTTTTCCCATCATCACCCTTCCCTTCCCGTGATAAACGTGTTATTTGGAAAAGTTCTCGTCAAAAGAGTCAGAGACGTATTCGTCCTTAGTTCGAGGGTTTCCCGTTTACGCGTTTTGTCTACTTGTCATATTGGGAAGTTTTGAAAAATCTTATATTAAGGTAGGGAAGCGTTCTTGGTCGGGTACTCTACGATAGTCGGTACAAAAATCTGATTAGAAATATCAGATATACACTCCCAATCAATAGGATAGTTCCACTTGAAAAATTGCTGTATCTCGGTAAGTAATAACGGTATTTTCTTCAAATTTGGTGACAATATTTTCAGTATAGCCTACTTCTTCTTTGCATAGCAGAAGGTTTCAAATCCGGAGTCCTGTTAGGATTTTCTTACAAAAATTCTTAAAAACAGTAAAAACGGTGAAGTCAATAGGATAGTTCCAGTGAAAATAAAACATCAAATAACGGTACGAAAGGATAATTTTATTTTGAAAAATGTAGCTGGTAATAAGAAGAACTTCATTTAAGTAATTTGAGCTCAAAAAGTTAATCTGGGATAGAATTGTATAGATTTTAACGGTAAATTAAATTAATTTCGCCCCAAACTCCTCTAAACGTTCGCAAAGGAGCTTCAGTGTTCTTAAACTATCGTCTAACGGTATAGATTTTCGTAGTCATTCATCCCCACACATTTTTGTTGGTATTTAAATCTAGGAAGTATGGAGGTCTTTCCTAAACCTTGTATAGTTGGTCTTGAAACCAATTTTTTATCAGTCTTTTTGCTATACAAATGAAACAGTCCTAAGAACTTAGAACTGATGCCTAAAACGCCTAATTTGCACGATGAAGACTAATTAGTTTTCTCTTGTTGGTTTTGCAAATTCTCTGATGATTTTCGGCAAACGAATTAATTATGTTCCACTCAGAATGATAATTCTACGTTCCTTATAGGCAAAACGGTAACCACTTGGTCTATTTATCAGAGGAAGAGGCTCCTATTTGCGCGATAGTGGTTCGTGAGCGTCCAACTTTTGTTGGACTTAGCTCCCTTTGGACCTCCACCACTTTCGACACGTTCCTAGACGACCTTCACAAAACTCGCCCATGAGTTACATACATTCACTTTAGAATTCATTCATCCATATAAAATTATGTGTTTCATCCCCAAAAAATAAATGAAGCTTATCGAAGCATTTCTGATGAGATAATTTATCTCGAAATTGGCAGAAAATCACCAAAGAGAATTTTTATCAATCAAATTGTCAAATTGATTTTTTCAACTCACAACACAAATATTACTTATACATCAAAATATTCTGAGTAAGTTTATGTCAGATTTTGCGAAAACGTACTAGAACATCACTATTCAAGAAACTTATCTAGTGACCTCCGTATTTTGACCAAGAATGGCTTTTGACTAACTTGCATTCAGTGGCGTATTTAAAAAATCATATAGAGGGACGGACGGCGGGTGAATATAAACCGAGGAAGCTTGGTGTATAAACACCGACTCGACAGAAAATATCAGTGCTGCTGGGATTTTATTGGGAATTGACAGAGGGTGCGTGCAGTGTCGCTTGTGCCGCCTCTAGCTAAAATTTAACATGTTTTTTTGTTTGTTTTTTTTTGTGTTGTGAGTTGAGTTGAGTTGTGACAAGGCTTATTTTGCCAATAAAGAAAAACTGGAATAAAAATCTAATGGATTGGATCAGTTTTAAGCCATTTTTTATGTATATGTAGGGTCCATTAAACAACAACATATACAATAAATTAACAATATTGCGATAAAACATTTAAATCTTCCTAACTTGATGTATAGATGTAATGTTTAAAGTCTCTTGTTTTTCTTTTGTAGATGAACTAAATTTCATGAATATGTCCGAAGGATCATGCTTTATTGTTTCGAAACTAGAGATATACATTAGATTTCCTATTTACAAAAAAATATAGTTTATATAATTATAGCAAGTAGCAATAAATAAATTAAAATATTTAAAATTTTAAAATTAGTTCTACCGTTCTTACCTTTTCAAGTAGCACGTATCATGTATCAATTAAAATTAAAAATATTCTAGTTTCAATAGAAAAACAAAATGATTGTATAAAATACAAAAACAAAACTCAACCAAAACGGACACGAACGGAACAATGTCTTTAAAAAGCGTTTTTGCGATATTATTTCATGCATTATAAAAACCGAGATAATCGTCCGAAGTTCAGGACAAGGGGGTGTAGTATGTTTGGACACCCCATTGTTATATAGAAAATAAACTATTTTATCACATTTACTTTATATAGAATTTCCATGTAACAATAAATAAATAAACTAAAGTATTATAGGTAAATACCAATTATCCCACTTTCTCTATATGAATAAAAAATTTTTTGAAAATTAATAGAAAATAAGTTTTCCATAAAAAAATAGTTTCAATAATAATTTAACACCAACAAAATGCATTTAATTGTATTGTAATCTAAAAATATTAACTGTAAACCTTTTCGTAAAAGTTATCTGTCTCTCACACAGTTTTTGAGCTGATGTCACACAAACACTCTCTCTCTCTCTGTCTCTGTCTCCGTATGATAAATGCTGTGCCCGGCGAGGACCATCATCACCACACCCCTCTGCCCTGGGACGATTTCTTTTTGATTTTGTACGCGCGATATTTTGCGAGGTTTTTCTCTTTCTTTTCTATTCAGTTTGCCATTCACTCATAAAACACAATCATACGTTCTCTTTTATACAAAATAATCTCTTGCGCTCTATATTTGTCTCAGTCGCTCTCACTTTCAACTCTTTTTTTTTTTTTTTTTGGTAGAAAAGAAGTAGTCATTACCTCTCGGGTGGCTTGATTGATAAGCATCTGCAATTAAAAGAAAGAAAAAAATCGGCCGTTCGGTTGAATGAATTATTTTCGTATTTAAAATAAAAAGATAATAAACGGAATTAAATGTATATATAATCATACATACAGAGGGAAATGAAAAGATATTTTATTTATATAGGAATATTTATGTATGACATTATGCACAACATCTAAACATTTGTATAAGCTATTTTATTTACAAAAATAAATATAAGAACTTATACGTATTTAATATACCTTTTCATTCTATTTCCTATTGTAATATGTAAAATGTTTAAGACTTAACCAGTGGCGTAACAACAGTGGGGGTCAAAGTCTAGAAACCAAGAAACTCTGATTTCAAATACTGGATATTGAACTGTGGGTCTATTCATTATATTAATAAGAAAGGTTAAGAAGAAGAGAAATACAGCCTTATGAAGGAATTTGTGTTGATTGTCAATACATACACCAATAAAGCGAATTAGTTTTTGTTTTATTAAATTTTAAATACAATGTACGACTCCGAATCTAAATCCAGAAACACTACAATAAAATGTGCAAATGAATTCTATATCTAATGAATTTATTGCTGTAAACATTATAGCACTCGAACAACTACGATCCCATAAAAATGCGAGCATATTACGAGTATAGATACATATACAAATGTTAGTCTGTGAATATCTAATTATAAATCTTTGCGCTTGTAATTCAAGTTCTCGACGAAATCAATTTTCTACATTAAAAATGCGTTCAAACTTGAATTTCAATTTATATTGGTTTACGTATGGAAAATGTGAGCTATATGGACCTATAACTTGTGCAGCAGACCATAGTAAGAACATGGTGCGAAAACAGTTTGGTTTCGCTAAGTTTGTAAACAATACACGTAGTAGTTACGCTTTGCTGTCAAATAACGTATACATATGTCAAGGAGAGAGCCTTACGTTTGCTGAAGACATCGAATCACGCGAATATCGACAACATTTTCGATTTGAGACGGAAATGGCCTCTTTGCAACAAGATGGAGTTTACGTACATATTTGAATAGTTCGAAACTATAAATACCTAAGTATTTCTTGAAATAGAAGGAAATTGACTTTCTTAAGCTCAGGTATGGAATTGTATAAATGCGTGCATCGTGCAATATGCATCGATCAAGGAGTTTTCCTGAGACGATATTGGTATAGAACAAATGAACAAACTTAGTAACACTCGGCGGAGAGGGAATAAATTCACGTGATTTTAGTTACCAGAAGGACAGCCTGGCCATAGCTATTTTGGACTAGACACAGACGACATCGACAACAAGTGGCATCAATGTTGTTGATATAATACATACAATCCCATTTAACAAAAAGTTAATTAAAATCTTCAAATGTTGAGCTTTTCATTTCTATAGATCTCTATAACACCTAACAATTGGATCCTCTTTAAGAACAAGGACTCCCGTACATACTTAATCGCCTAGAAAAACAAATCCTTTTCATAATTAGTCTTTTCAACAAAAATGTTAATATTTCCTACTTATACTGAATTTCAAACTTCACCTTCGATTGTTATCAATTAAACACTTGTTGTGTTGTATAAGAAAGTTATTCTAGACAAAGTTTTACGTTTATTTCAATGACTATAGGAAATGTACACATATCCTTTCTTTCCAACCAACTTGGCATATAAAATAGAGGAATAAGGAAACCCCCAACGGGAAGAAAATTAAAAACTCTATATGCAAAGTAAAGTGGGTACAACGCAACCCATGCAACAAAGTACGAGTACAAAACAAATTTTTCCATTCGTGACTTTTCTATTTGTATGCAAACTTTCAAAACTAACTTTTCATTTTTCATAATGTCAAAACAAAAGCGGTATACGAGTCCTTTCACGGTTTATGTTTATATTTATAGGTAGACATATGTGTCCGTATTTATTTAGCATGCGGAAGGGGAGAAATGACCAGCCGAATTCTATGATATTTATCGTAGTTGAGCTATAAGGTTGCACCTTTTAAAATACCGCGATGACGCGCCAAGCGCAACCAAGTTTCATGTTGCACAAATCGAGGTGTAATAATTCAATGTACAGTACATAATACTCACTAGTGTTCGTAAATTCAAAAATAATTGCGTGCTTAAAATATTCGCAATATGTCGTATATTTATGCAGGTATTCTGACTGCTATATTTGTACACATAAAATACATTGAAATGTTTACTAAATTTTAAATGAGTGTTTACATTATTAGACGAATACACTCAATGAGTTGAGTTTGAATATACAAGTACATATGACGTGATTTGAATAATGTGTTCGAATTCTTGTTTATTATTGCTAGAAGTTAGAAATATGTTTGAGAACGAATCGTTTTGTATCGAAAAACTTTTTGGTTCCGGCTTTATTTGCACAAATAGGCCAATTATCCCCATTATATCAAATTGGGAAAAGGAAACAACAGACATGTCATCAGTCTGATGATAGTGAAAAAAGTAACTTATTTCCTATTGAATTATGATTCATATTCGGTCAGAGATCATAGATCAAACACTTTGCGTTCCGAAATTTTGCAACTATTCATTCAGTTTTAGCGATTCTTAGTCGTAATAATAGCAGGACGATTACCCTATTTCAGCTTTTCGCAAGATCGGTGATAAAAATAACTAATTTGGTGATTTGTGAAATAATTTTAATAATAGGAATTATGTTCGTATACCGGGCACCTTAAAGAAAAACTAACAAAATCAGTCAATAAACTAATTCCATTCGATTTATAATTACCGTTTAAGGACATTTTGTTTTTATAAATAGAATTTTTTACCATTTAAATTTATTTTTGACAAGCACACCTTAAAAATCCGCTCAATACAATTTACCCTTTTTACTAAGAATTAATTTGATTGGTGCGATCACATTGGAAGCACAGGATCGTGGGTTCGCGTCACACCGTTAGTAGATTCAGTTTCTAATGTTTTTTGAACTTTCGATCCATGTGACGGACTATGATCTCACTTAGATGTTAAACGAGATCCTATTTATGGAGATAAATAACTCTGCAGAGCGTGCTGTTGATCTCAACACTTCTACAAAAAAAGCACCGTCATTTTCACACTCATAGTTTGGCAAGAATATAGCAACTGCATATATTGATACAAATTTAAAAAAGCATCATTTCACGACACGTAATCCAATTCGAATACCAGTAATAAAGCGATATATGTAACTGTAATGGGAATATAATGGGAATATGGAAAAATCTTTTTTCTCTAGAGCTTATGCCGCCCCGGGCAAGACTTTCAGTTGCCGCTCCAAAGACTTTTATTTTGTCTTGAAAGGTTTTATGGGATACATTGTCTTCATTTGATCAGGCAGGATTTGCCACACTTTAAATTTGAATCATATTCAGAAATATGTATTCCGTTCCTAAGATTCGATACGAAAACAGGAGACAATCTCGAAGACTAAATTTTTGCTCGTACTTTTCAGTACCAAACCAACGTCCAGATCCTGAAAGGAAGGAAGGGCTAGTTTCACGTCTCAAAATCCAAAAGTATAATGAGTTTCGACAAGTATCCGATTTGAATGTAATCAGGAATAAAACGTGCAATTACCACATCTATCGTTAAACGGGAAAAAGGTCATTTTCAATTTTCCTTTCTTAAAACTTGCATTTAGAATTTTTTTTTTTTTGAATTTTTTTGAGATCGGCAATTTAAACCTTCAATTGGTGTTGTCGATTAAAAAAACATTCTCCAACCTCAAAAAAAAAATTTGGCCATCATGAAATGGAAAAAAGTTTGCCCCTCTGAACGAAATCCTGGCCCATGATTTGAAAAAAAAACTTTTCCTATAAAAGAGCCACTGTTTTCGAGTAGCGCTATTTTCGCTCTGTATACTTTGTGTCAGATAGCCACACAATTTGTTTACTATAAACGAAACTCGGTTATTCAATTTCTCGGGTAGATTTAACTCCGGTCTGGGTCATGCTACTACTTTGTTAGTGGGAAAATATATTCTGCCAACAAATTCTGCATTACTATAGAATAACGTAATACGACCTTATGGTCTAAGAAAAGCATTGGTAATTTTACTGACTACTACTGAGTGAGATGAAAATGATAGATAATAAATGTAACCCGGCTATTCCAAGCATAGTCTGAGTCAGTGGCGCAACCAGGATTTTGTCCTGGAGAGGGCTAAGTTCATCCGCATTACTGTATTTTTGATGTTGCTGCCTCAAGTTAGGGGACGAGGCATTTTTCATATAGCGTTGTGCAGCATTCAGTTTTTTTTTTTCATTGACCGCAATCAGAGCAAAATTAGTAAAATGTAGAACAAAAAAAAAATAAAAATTTAGTGACAAACCTTATCTTCTCAGGCAAAATAGCAATGGAAGCTATTAGAGGACTGAATTTTACAAAGAACCAATTGATTTTGGATGTGAATTTATACGATGGCAACGAAGGAGGGATGCAACTATCAAATCCAGTTAAATTTTTTGTGATCATTTATTTTGAAGATTTTTTTTTTCTTTTACAAATGTTAATTCATACTTTTTTGCACGACGATGTTTCTAAAATTCTGGTACGAATATTGCAACCTGCGCAGACTCGACACTGGTGAGGAACCTATGCTCCAAAACCACGTTTTTCATATTTTTTATAGAATTTGAAAAGGAAATGTATTGCTTCATATTTCATTTTGCAATTTTTTCTTTCCCAATTTATGGGTCTGGGAGGGGCTTTAGCCCCCTTAGCTCCTCCCGTGGTTGCGCCACTGGTCTGAGTAAACCAAATGTGTATACCTTTTGTTGAATACTGGGTGATTGCTCAGCCCAGACTCCGATTCAATTGCGATTTATATATTTGCCGACCCTTGGCTATTCAAATTTTGCCGTCCCTGCAACCTCGACAAGTTAAATTACATACCATATATTTCTTCAAATTGTTGTGTAGAAACAATACCTTGTGTCGAAGTTAATACTCTGGACAAGTCCGTCCATTATTTACCCACAATAATTTTGAATTCGATCTTTCCACTTCGTGAGTTCTGAGTGTTTCTAAAATTTTGGAAGAACATTCGGTAAACTAGAAAATTCGTAACTTTTTAAATTTATTGATAAAGTTAAATTTTCAAATCAACCGTTACTAAATGATCTCCCTTCGGAAATTCAGCTGAAGTGTTGCTCATTTCATGGTTGACTTTCATACTAGAAATCGAATTTTATTTAAAAATTACTAAATTTATCCTATTCTTCCTAAATTTTTCAAAATCATTTTATTACCGCGTTAGTTCGGGTACAAACAACTAAAGACAATCAGAAATTTCTTGTGGCAACCACCTGGAATCAGGGGCGAACCCAGGAATTTATTTCGGGGGGAGATTTGTGTAATCAACTGACTCGTGAAATCATACATTTTAAATATTTTCAGACCGTAACCTTAAAATAATCGTTTTTGTATATTTTAAATTTCACAAAAATTTAATTTAAAATATTTAAAGTTGATTTTCATCAAATAAATTTAAGTTCTTTTTTTAAATACTCCCTTTAAGAACAAACTGGTTTGGTAACTGATTGTTACGAAAATTTTTTAGACGGAATTACCTTATCGCATTTCTTGCAAAATAATTTAGTTTTTTTTACATCCATGTGGGTCCTACAAAATGAAGACATGTTTTACCCATTTTTCAACGGTTACTATGAGAAATTTGTCAATTTTTGTGGTTTTTGAAACTCGCAAATTATAATATGTAAAATGACCCTAAACAAAAACTACTCACTGAATGTATCTAATCTTCTTTTCTATTTTACTTTATTTTGCTTTAATTAAAACGCAACTATATCTTGTCTATCAAAACTAATAAAATTATTTTTTTTATTACACTTAAACTGCAGTGCAGTGCAGTAACCAGTGATAAACCTAGTACATGAGATTGCAAAATGTTGTGGCGAATTTTTTTTTGTTTCTTATGTTTTTTTGGGGTGCTGAGCGGAACAGGATTAAAATCGCGAAAAAAGCCCCAAAATTTTCGCTGTTGTTTCGTTTGTTGGCTCCTAACTCTGAAACTATTCATTTCTGCGAAAAACTCTTCATGAATATGTTAGAGAGAACATGATTACGCGCCCAAAGAGACGTAAATATTACTAAAATTAATAATTTAAGTTTTTAACATAGTTATGAATTAAATTTTGAGAATGAGCGGTTTTTAATTTTTGGTCGCAAAAGTAGCATTTTTCTTATTCTTTATGTATTTTGGGGTGCTAACCCCGAATGCGTAGCTTCCCACCAAAATTTCGTTTCGAAACAAGGGCAAAATCGCGTTTTCTCAACATATTTATGGACAGGTTTTCGGAGAAAAATACAGTTTCGAAGTGATAAGCCAAAAATCGAAAACGTTCGGGTTTTTTACGGTTTGGGCCCTGTTTTGCAACGAAATTTTGGTGGGAATCTCCGGATTCAAGCTCAGCACCCCAAAAAGCATAAGAAACAAAGAAAAAGTATTTTTTTCCACCACATTTTGCAATCTGAAATCACCTAGTGACTATACTATAGGTCTTGAGTCTGAAAACCATCACTTATTTGTCATGTCAATATAGTTATGTCGTGTAAAATTTGTTTAAACTAATACCTTTGAAAAATCGGTTTCATAATTTCGGGGGGTGTTTCATCCCCCTAATCCCCCCCTTGGGTTCGCCGCTGCCTGGAATACACTCAGTGCTTAAACAGGAACTCATCGAGTGACAAATTTACCATAAAGGAAGAGGACATACATGAATAACAAAATTAAACAGCCAACATAATAAAAAAATTAAACGACATGGAGTAAAAGTAAAAAAAGAAGTAAACTTCGGTCCGGAAGCCCCACGCGACTGAATATCTATTCACTGATATTGGCAAAGAAATTGAAATTGAAAAATTCCTTCAGGAATCCCTTGCAAGACGCGATTAAGAAATGTTCTCACCTTCTTCACGTCTGTTGCAACTGCAGTGGGGGAAAATGTCCTCCTTTTAAACCCCCAAAACACAAAACGCCAATGCTACCAACTTTCTGCAGTTGTTAATAAACAACAGTTACATTATTATTGATTAGAATAGAGGCGTCCTACACGTTTTAAATAAGCTTGAATGTACTGTAGTTATAAATGGGATGACAGACTTGATTTAACCGCTATGTTGATAAATACGAGTATATAGGTAGGTGTACCAAATAATCCATAATTCATGCGAAGAAACCAGACAAATAATTCGGGTCGTTGTTAAATTTGGCTCGCTAATAAGTTTCGTATGATCACTTGTTTCA
This sequence comes from Microchrysa polita, assembly GCA_949715475.1. Classification (NCBI taxonomy): domain Eukaryota; kingdom Metazoa; phylum Arthropoda; class Insecta; order Diptera; family Stratiomyidae; genus Microchrysa; species Microchrysa polita. The sequence goes on from OX454415.1 coordinate 18,761,984, forward strand.
CAAAATCTTGCAACTTTGGCGCTACTAATCACTATTATTATTTTTTTGTTTTAATTTACTTCATATTTTTGGCTAATCATCCACAAAATCTCGGTGTTAGATATGCGATACGAAATTGTCAGAATAACGACACCACAATTTTCGAACCGTAGAACCCAATCAAAAAGTCGACCGATCTTGAAGCGACTTGCATGGGTGCAACTTAGAAATGATGCCAGGATCGTTAATAATTTCATTATCTGCGGAGTCAAAATTTTGATAATGACATTTCGTTAACATGGAAGGCCATTTCATGAGCACGAATCTGCGATCCTTTTTTTCCTGGTAATGTATAGCAGATATTCAATGTCAAATATTGACATCTATCACTAAAGGATAAATCAGTGCTTAATTGGGAATTGGGGATATTTGTTTGATTTTGTCGCATACAAACAGCTTCTTTAATTTGTAAAATTTATCTAATAAGCAAAAAAGAAAAATTGTACTTCATATTAAAAACTTTTCCACTAAGCACTTAAGCGGAAATATCCCTCTTTTTCAATCTAAATACTGAACGAGTCCCACAGACCAATCAAACTTTGACACTAAAAATCAAAAGAAACGTTATAGCATTTTAGGGACTTCTATAATAGCGGCGTCAAATTTGAAAATTTGCCACTAAGGACTCATTTTGAAATTCAGACAGAACCAATAATATAGGTACCTATAACATTTCATCCAAAATGTTTTTTGAAATTCCATCTGTGAGTTATGTCTGATAACGTTAATATTCTTTTACGTATCTGAGTGCAACCCAGGAACCAACATTTGTTCCATGTGTGCAGTGGAACACGGGCCCCCAAGCCAAAGGGGCCCCCAAATCCGAAATCATAACGAATTTTTGTTTGATAGATCCTTGGGTAACTGTTCTTTCAAAAGACATGCATTTTTACTTATATGCCAGAAAAATGCATAAGTGAGCTTTAGAATCTAGGATAGTAGCAAAACATTAAATTTTGGGTATGTTCAAGCTTGGATCTCTAAGTATTATACTCTGTTTGCACCGGAGAGGCGCAGCTTAACTCTACAATCATCAGAACAATCCATAAATTATAAAGGTTTTTGCTCATAATAATATTGAAAATTAATAAAGGTTTAACTTCAGGCGGAGTGCCTCTCTTTGAAGGTTCTTGCGTCAAATTGGGCCAATAATCAGCGCCCGCTCTAGGGAGGGGCGGTATTTTGGGTAGCACTTCATAGACGGAAAACTGCATGAAAGCTTATTTCCGGTACAATCTTTTTTTTAGAGAGTAGTAAATTAATGGTAATTAGCTCGAGGGCGTTACTGACAAAGGGCCCTGCAACTCTATAAATTGCAGGAATAAAACCGTTACTTAATTTTAGATTTCATGATAATAAAATTGCTCTTTAATCGGTGTTTTTTGCTTTCGCAACAAAATTGTTAGGTGCACAGTTTTTTTTAAAGTTGTGTTTAATGGCCTTCGAAAAATTTACCAAAATCAAAAATTCGCACCAAACGTTTTTAGTAAAGCAAACAAAGCACACGAAGGAAATAACTGTGTTATTGTATTACCTTGTCAGAAAGAACCTCAGGAAACAGATAAAATTTCAAGAGTCTGAAGTGAGCAATTGTACAGGATTTATCAACAAGATTGGTTGACTTAGAGGGGATTCACACTTCCGACAGGATTTATTAAATCCTCGATTTGATTAACAAATGTACCATATTGTACTGCAATTGGAATAATACATGTACATTCTATGACGTATTTTGAATTTAGTGACATATGATTCGATCTAGTATCCAGGGTTTTGACTGGATTAATTTTAATCTACACCAGGATTTGTTCGTAGTCTGTATTGGCTATTAGGGTCTGCTTCTTGATATACCCTGGTTTCTCGTGTCAGTTCATTTCACTCAGTGGTATTCCGTGATATTACCGATATTGAGGCACTATAGGGGGATCAAATTGGCATTACTGAAACCTTAGGGACGTATGCTGTTCTTAGATGACCTTTTGGATTCGTCAGTATTATAGTGTTTCATCGGCAGAATACTTTTCCACCAACGATTTAGTACCACAACCGTCCTATATACCTGACAAAAACGACAGAGACATTTTTTTTTGTTAAATCTTTTTTAGGCGCATTTCTTAAGGTTGTTTTCGTTTGGAATCTTAGGGGCGGTTCAGACTATCGACAAGATTTGCTAAATCCTAGATTTAGTTGACAGTTGTACCACATTGTACTGCAATTTGAATAATTCTACATACTACAATTCTACAACATTCTACGATGCATTTTGAATTTAATGACATACGATTTGATCTAGTAGGCGGGTTTCGACTCGATTCATTTAGTGGTTTTAGTAAATCCTGTCCATAGTGTGAATCCCCTCTTAGGAATGGAAAATTATTATTTCTAGGTGGAATTGAATTAACTCAAAATGTGTCAGAAAACCATCCTTCCTGGTAAAATGAAGTCGACACATCCCATGAACATTTTCAAAAAAAAATCTTAGGTTTGTCGTTTTGACCGGAGGGCGTAAGTGTTAGAGCGGGCGCTGCCCATAATCCAGTTATTGGAGAGTATTTAAATATCGAATTGATTGCTCAGCTGAGGAAAATATGTTCACAATGTTGAAAAAAGGATATAGGATTACATATTGACCGGAATGGCTAACCACAATTACTAAGAACATTCATTTAAGTGAGAAAACCTTTTCCCGTTTTACTGGGACTAAAGAAATCAAGAAACAGATGTCTGTCGACAAACTAGTGAGTCAAGATACGTAAATTATTTGCCTTTGGAGAATCTCTACCATGAATTTTATTTCAGTCGATTTAGTTTTCCTTGGTTATTATGGATGTGATCCACAGATCTATAGTAGGTAATCATCAGTTTTAGTTTAGGATCAATGACTCTTACGAGGTAGAAGGGCACTCCTAAAGGTTGCCTTTCGCCGCGACGCTTGGATTTTGTGATAAATAGATGATCCTATTTAATTATTCTAAATTCAATTTTGTCTCAAAAAATGAAAATTTTTTTTTTTTAGAAAATTATGTTCGTTGCTTTTGCTTTGATGTAGACTGCTTTAAATGTGTGTTATGTTTTTGCAAATTGTTCTGCTCAAAAAAAAAATCGAGCGTGAGGGGCCCCCATTTCGATCTTGAGCACAAGAAAGTTGGGAAACGTTACGCCACTGCATATTAGAGCACAATTTTGAACTTGACAGTGGAACAATAAGAGGTTGGATTTACATTAATCTTTTTTCCAATCACTATTTGTGCTTTCCGCGGTATTCCATAGGTCTCGCGGACCCCAGGATAATATTAGAATACCCAGGGACGTACACGGTCAAAAATTCTGGTGTATTTTTTATACCAACTGATGGTATAAAGCTCATTCATACATTTTTTAGTATAAATTTTAATAAACAGCGATGTATATTTTTTTTTTATAATAATTTTTATAAAATTTATCCGGAGCTTGTATTAAAATATTGAATTCGAGATGTTCGTATAAAAATTATACGAAGCTGTTACAAAATTAATCCAAAAATACTATTGAAAATTATGCAGCATTTATATGAATCTTTTATCAGAACGTGTTATTGATTTTATACTATAAATTACAACTTGCATACCAATCGAGAATTTGTTTAATAATATTGAACTGATAGAAACAATTTATACCAAAGTGAGGTAAACTTTATCCTATATTGTACATTTCTAAAAAAAATTCATTGCATTCGCATTTGGAAAGGTATGGACTTCGTGCGTCGCTGTGGCGCACCTGGTTGAGAGTGCATGCTAGTAATCTAGAGGTGCGGAGATCGAATCTCGGCGTGGTCAAAAATTTCTGTATGTGCGGATAGGAAATATACGAGTATAGTGCCTGCAATAGTATGTCCCAGAAGGGGTTTTCTGCAGGCATACATTATCCTTCAGATGTAAATGAAAGTCGTTTTTTTTAAATTTTGAATAAAAAAATGGTATAGTTTTTATCATATATCTGGATAAATACTATTTACACCTTATTCGGATTATTTTTATATTGTTAGCTTATAAAAATATTTTATACGCGATTAGCATGAACTGTATAGGTTCAACTGATAACTTCGATTAATAAAGAAGCTTGGTATAATTTTTATGGAACTATATGTATACCAAAATTTATAAAGTTTATACCATTTTGTTTAACCGTGTACCGGGCAAACATTTGTTGGGCGGGTGAAAAGTAAAATTTGCCGACTACATTTGAAAAGTCAGAGGTACGGAAATTTCGTTTTTACGAAATAGATGCGAATTTCGGCGAAAATTGCTAATTTATGCGAATCAATGAGAAATGGTCCAATTTAAACTATTTCCACAAAAAAAGTTTATTTTTGTCCAAAAGTGTCAATTACCTACTGGAGATAATTTTTCACCTAAGATTTTTTTAGACGTTTTCCGTTAATAAGAACAGAGAAATTGTTAAATGCAGAGAGTTTGGTGAATCACGAGCATCATGGCTTGCCGAACACCGAGAAAGTTGGAGGTTTGATGAATCAACTTTGTTTTCTGCAATGCGATTTTTAGGGAGAGTTTTCTCGTGGTTCGGCGGGCCCCCATAATTTAAATGAACTTTACATAAGAACGATAAAAGCGTAACGATATTTACGGTATATGCCTCAGCAGTTTCTCGTTTTACCGTTACCGTATCTAGTATCTATGTGTGTTGTCTGAAGTCAGCGAATTTCAGCGAAATTTCCAAAATGCAAAATAAGTTTATGCGAAATTTCCGTAGGTACCTCTAATATATTTTTTAGCGTTCATGTAAACATTAAAAAATATACAAAGACAGAAACACGAAGGATTGTATGAATATACATACATATAGATATTTTATTCAACCATCTAAGTTGTGACACGTCGTAATTTAATTTTGGACCATCGTTCCACAATTCGATGTAAATCCATTTTATCGCCAATATCCTTCGCAGAAAACGTTAGCATCAAATTGTCCAATGTTGTTCATGCCCCATTAATGATTAATCTCAATTTACTAAATGATCGTTCGCTTGAAGCTGATGACACTGGACATGTCAAAATTTGAATAATATTGTAAGCTTTCGGTCCTTAGTTTAAAGGCCTCTCTCGCTATCTCCCCAAAACTTTGACGCTCGGAGCAATTATCGAGAAGGATTTGAATTTCAGCATGAAGGCATACGGGGATCTCCTTTGAAATACAAAAATAAGTTTGGATCACTGCAGTTACTGAGATTATCGTGCAATTTTTCCCATCGGACAGAATTTGAAATATGTCTTGAAATGGTTGGAGCAGTTTGGCTACTTTCTCCAATTCTTCTGTGGACTTTGGGATAAAAACGTCAAGAAGGATTTTGAGCTCTTTTCGGTAAAATGTTGCAAAGTCTGTTTCGGCTGTAGTTTGAGATAATTCGTCCAATTTTTTCGGAGCACGACGGTGTTCGGTGTTGTTTTTGTAGTCCGATTCAGGGCCAATATTTAATTTTCTTGCGAAAATCAGCTTTGCACTAACGCATTGATTTTCATGTTGTTTTTAAATGTCTTTATAAGACTTTGTTGTATACTGCGAATGAGTTTCATGGCGACAATAATGTTGAGGTCCTGAGCTTCCAATTTTTCAGTTAAATTTTTTAATTTAAACATTAGTTTTATGTTTTCATGCCGAATAGCTATGTTAGTATGTATGTACATTCAATTAGATATTTTTAATATTGCAACTTTCAAATGCCTTTATCCTTAAACATCGACCGGTATTCTTTTGTAAATTTATTAGGTAATGCCGAAAATCGCAATCCTAGGTCAAATTTGCCGACTGCAGATGAAAATTGAAAATGTTAGGGGGGTGAGACACCCCCCCATACCCCTGCCTGAGAATACCTATACCTAATTGAACATTTAGAATAGTTATATCTAATATAGAAAATGCCGATCGTGTGGATGTTGAAACGCTAGTATAATTTCTAACTTAACACTGAACTATACCCAACTTTAGCTGAATGAATTTACTGATCGTTTCTTACCACGAGAACTTCCTTCATTCTTTATGATGAACAAAGTACTACAACATTCAGAGAAAATTCAAAACAAACCAACCGAAGAAGAATAAGAAGAACTCAAACAGAAACGATAACAAACATTTCCATAAACACTCTAACATCACTTAATATCAATGGATCATTCCGAAATCACAAAAGGAGCTGGCACACGTACCTGGCGGTCGTACAGTCGCGATACAAAACGTCAAAGTCCTTGCAGGAGAGCAGCTTACAACGATTCACGCCCGGCTGTATGGCACCGAGTCCCCGCAAAATACGCACTTGCTCCACATTACAAACGAGCGGCACAATATCCAGTCGCTTCAATTTCGTATAAACCGTATGCAGACCGCCCACCAAATGCTTAAGGAATAGCTCGAATGCCTGCGGCAAACAAAGCATCGTATCACCGGAAATTATAAAAGCCGCGACCTTTTGACCCCGATAGTCGACCAATTTGCATTCATTGGCACTGGGATCCGAGGTGGAGATTGGCGGCGGGCTATTGTACGATCGTGGCGGGACATGATGATGGGCAGCGGCCATCAATTCCAGCGGCGATGCATGATGCATCATTTGAAGTGAATTTAAAAGTCCTAAGCTGTGCGGTGGCAAATGAGCCATTCGTGGTGCCATGCTTGCGGTCAGGCTATTGGGCGTCGAAACGTGTGGCGGACTTAGCTGATGTTGCATTTGCATCACATGATGGTTGAGCGGGCTCGTCTGATGGCGGTGAATCGGTGAATTGCCGGGACTGGAGCAACGATTTCCGCTACCGCCATTGCTACCGTGATGCGACATACCAGAACTACCGTTATGATTGTTATTGTTGTTGTTGAGAACGTTGGAATAGTTGGTGGGACTCTGTGCCATTTTACTGCCCGAACTAACGCTGCCTATTGCTGGAGCATCAGTCGATGAAGCCATACTATGATCACTGGCTGTCGATAACGAATCAATTGCCGAATCCATTGCACTTAAAACCGCACACTCACTGAATTTTGGTTTTCGTTTTCGTGAACAAGAACTGAACAACACACTTGGACAACAATGAGGAGGCACGCAAAAAATCACTTAAAACACTACGAACAACTATCACCGCCGATTGGGAGTAACGCGATTTAGAAAAGTCATTTTTGCAATCAACCGATTAGTTCACTTCCGGATTTATTAAATAGTGGACAATCACTCCACTCTGCCGTTGATGTTTTTATTTATGAGTTTAACAATAAATAAGAAAACTCAAAAGTGAAGTCACTTTAAATTTAAATGCTGTTTATTTTTTGATTTTTTTACGTATACGTTAATGGGGTGCAGACACATTTGCGTTATCACTTGGCAAATAAATAAAAAAAAACCGTTGGCCCGCGACTAAGTTCCAAGATTTCACTATCTCTGTGCGACACTCGATATCTAATTTTCTAATCAGAATCTTTTTCAATAATCCCGCAGACGACTCACTGCTGCAAAACTCCCGCACAAATGGTTCGAAACGCGATTTACAACTGGCCACGCTACCGATCCAGGTCACACACAAATCGCACAAATCGAAGAAATCCAATTGGAGCGCACACGAGACGCAGCCAACTGGCAAAACAAATCGTCACACGACCAACGACAAACACCAACAACACTCGAAACGGCACTGGCGCTCGCACTGTCGTCGCACAAACACTGGAGGCACTGACACCGATGTCTCGTCCCGGACGAAAATCCCGGGGCCACAACACACATCAGTCGCACACAACAAATCCACACAACATCCCCAATCGAAACGAGTCTTCGGGATTCGGGTGGTCGACACCAGGAGCAGCAGACAATCAGATTCGTCGTAGTCGTCACTCGTCACAACTCCAGAATCAGAATCCAAAGAACTCGGAACGTCCTCACCGAGGAGCACTTGCACCAGAATCGGCACCGAGTCCCATTGCCAACGCCACCCGGCCAGCGGATTTCTTCAATTCGCACGGAGACAGAGCGAGAAAATCGACGACGACGTCGGCGACAACTCAATGCCGATTTCGGTTTATAGGGTCAACCGGCGGGTCGGGGGGGGGCGACGAAGCAGACCGAGGCGGCCGGAGCAACGACAAATCTGGCAAACACACAAAACGAATGAAACGGCAGATGAAAATGAAATGCACAAACAAATGAAATGGAGAAAAACAACTCCCGACCCAACGATAAAACGCTGGGAGAGGGCGGCGCGGGGCAGACGACAATCAACGGTTCAAACCAAGGAGGCGGAGGACGAGACAAAGCCAGAAGCGTGGTTCAAATGTCGATATACAGCGACAACGACTACTTCTGCAATTGCTTCCTACACACTCTACGCGGCGCCCAACACTCGTACATTCGTCGTATGTCGAATCGAAATGAAAACTGAAAACTGCAAATGGCAATCGAAATCGTCGCGCAAACGGCCACGACCATTCCGATTCGTTGTGGCTATGAATGTTATATGCTTGCCGGCGCGCGGAGGGAGGGACCCGCACACCACACGACGAATCACAAATCGAATCTGAGTGGGACTGGATTTACGTTTCCGTTTGCTCATTTTATTTTATTTCTATTTGCTGCGAGAGAGAGAGTCGCGCGAGCTCGTGGCACCGACCGAATGCTCACGTGTGCGCCGCTCTCACCCATACATGGACGAGTTGGAAAATGGTAGCTGGAGGGTGCTGACTTGCGTGGTAATGCCTGTGGTGGGCGGAGCTTGGAATGGCGGCAGGAGCTTCACTGGAAGTTGATTTAGTCGGGATCAAAACCGTTGCATCGTAGTTTTATCCTTGAATATTGAATGAAAGTTTTGAAAGGATAACGAGCTTTTACTTTTTAGTGAATTTATTTTCGTGTGTGCCCAGAAGGAAATTATTGTCCTCATCTATTAAAGGGTAGATCATTTGTATCTAATCAGTAGGATATAGCTAGGGGACTCTTGTCTTTACCTACTTCTTAGACAACGCATTGCACTTTGCGTTAAAACAAGGCAAACAGCTTTCCCAAATCTTAAAAAATTACATTATTTTAAAATTATTATACAAAGTTTAGAGTCCTACCTAACTCTTACCGTTTGGAAGTTAGAGTCACTCAAAAATCCCACACGAAGCTCAAATTTTAATGGAAATTTTCTAAAATTATAAGCAGGGAAAACAAAAATTTACATTTTTATTGGCCATTTCGGCGACCCAATGTTTCAATTATCTATAGTGATAGCTAGGACTCTCAAAATTGACATAGAGAAATTCGAAATATGTATTCGAAAATTTCGATTAGATTGAAGTCGCCCAAAGATCCCCAAAAAAGTGCGAATTTTGAGCCGATTTCATGTTTTAAAATCGATATTTTTTACCTTATTTTGGAAATACCTACACTGAAAAAATTGGGCTATGTATGCAAAATGCAAAATTCCCGAATTTAGACAATATTTCTCAAAATGTGAAAATTTCTTCTTGAATCGATCCTATTTGCAAGACCTTCTTTCGAGAAATAGGAAGTAGATTCAAGCCTAAACCATTTAGGCCAGTCATTTAACGTCATTAAAAAAAAATGCTCGGCTCTGATCTTTTGAGATATTATTAGGATGGATACCCGGGGCCAGTGGCGCAACCACGGGAGGGGCTAAGGGGGCTAAAGCCCTTCCCAGACCCATAAACTTAGGAAAGGAGAAATTTCAAAATGAAATATGAAGCAATGAATCAGGGACGTAGCCAGGATTTTGTTTCGGGAGGGGTCCAAATATTACCCCCGTACTATTTTTTGTTTTCTATAAATTTGATGAAAACGATTTCAACCTTTAAATTGAAATTATGGTCTGTGTTATTATGTTAATTTTAACAGGGTAGTACACTAAGAATTACTACAAGATTCCATGTGTCCCGAAAGAAATTAAGGGGAAGTCCTTTTCGAAATGAACAGTGTGATTTTGTAAAATATGTGTTACTGGAGATCTTTTGCTAGAACGGTTCAGTATTTAATAGCAAAGATTCTAAATTAAAAAGAAGAGAAAGGCTTTTTCGGGGTTTGTTAGGAGCACCGAAAGGAAGATTTAAATTTATGGTTATTTCACTAGGGTCCATCGTTAGAAAAAATATATATTAGAGCTCCAACCAGTGGCACAACTTGGAAATTATCCTGGAAATGGCTAAGGCCACCCATGTTACTGAACATTTGAAGCTGCTGTCGCAAGTTGATGATGGTGCTATTTTCCAGTAATGATGCTATTCCCGTTGCATTCACAAAAATTTCACAAATTTTTGCGTATTTTAGCGTCGTAAGAACACGAGTCGAGAATCACTCTTTTCAGCATTGTGGTTGACGAGGGAGGGTTTAAATGCATGTCACAACGGTCTACAAGTTAGATCAAGGCGCGCAGTCGGATTTTAGAAAAAAGGCATGGAAAATGCAAAAAAAAGGAATTTATGCACAAAAAAAATCTGGGCTGATGTTGAACTAATATCTTCCCAAGTAAAAAAAAAAACATTGGGATCACTGGCAGGCAGAACTCAAACTTGTGTGGTTCTTATTTTCATATTTTCCTTTCACAATTTCTCGGTCTACCCCTCCCGTTGTTGCGCCACCGTTTCCAACTAATAATAGGGCAAATTATTGATTGTGGCTGCATGTTTCACAATGTTGGTCATCAGCATGATTTAAATGCCGAGTTCCCCTTCCCTTTCCGAGTTATAAAGTTGTATTTGGAATATTTCGGAATGTGGCGAGGATACAACGGATGTTTTTCTATCTGCGGTTGTTTTTTTATTAAGGAATCGTGGGAAGCAATCTGGGATTCGAGCTTAAATTCGTGGCATTTGGGCTGGAATGGGGAGCACAGAGAGTAAAAGCAGGACATATCCACCTAAAGAGAGATGTCTGGCCACCCTATCCCATGCACATTTTCAAATGAATAATATATTAATTTATCCATAGGTGTAAGCTGGAAATCTCCACTATGTTGCATTCTGGATTTTCTAGCAATGCTCAGGCTAAACTATTGTTCATCGCGTTCTAAAATTATTTCTTAGCAACATTTAGGACCTCAGCAGCGGAAAGTTCAAAACACCAAACTCTTAGGCAAATTAGGATAAATAATAACGAGAATTCTGTACCGAATGCGAATAGTAATTTTCTACACATAATTAGTAGTGTTCAGCCGCATCACTACTAGCGGCACTTTCAACTAAGCTAACAATTTGAAAATATTGATTAAACTCTGAAATCGACTGCTATTTAGGTGAATGAGTAATGTTGTCTAAATAAATAGCGGAGCTAAGAAGACGTCAATCTTTTTTAAAATTATGTTATCAAAACGCTGACTCCGATTATTTCTGCAAACATTTCGGGAGGGGTCCGGACCCCATGGACCCCTCCCCTGGCTACGTGCCTGCAATGAATGCAAATTGCAGATTGTTTCCATTTAATTTAAATTTTGAAAGTTTTACATCTCGGAAATAACGTGTATAGAGTTCTAGGTGTTTCTTGTAATTATAGGTAGATTAGTGTACGTGATTTTTATAAAAATAAGAAAGCATCCATAAAACATATTTCTGTTCCACATTTGATAAAAATATTTTAAAATCATTGTTGTATAAATATTTGATAGTGAATGAATGAGCAGAACACAAGTGCTGTATCCATCGCAGCAATTCACATCCGAACTGAATTCGTTCTTGCGATATGAAGTCCTGTCATGCTCTCACCTGAGGCGATATGGTTCCATGGAACGGAACGACATTATCCCAGAATTAGCTGGTGCCTAAAATTATATTTTTATAGTGTGGTACCGAACATTCGCAAACTTTGCTCCGATTGCGGTGGACGTAAATGATTAATGATTAGTATAGTGATTTTAGCTGAAAAAATGATGAAACCCAAACATCCAAAAAAAGAGCTGACTTTTGATGCCAAATTGTTCTATGGCCTGACCGCATTACGCAGTAAAAAGTTAGACTTTTTTGCGCGTCACATTTGGGGGGGAGGGGGTGGCAAAGGGGTGAAATTATGATTTTTCGCCAATATTTTGTTAACTGTAATATTTACAGCAAAATGTTCTGAGGACGATTTAAACTACACAAAATTTCCTTTCTAATGATATATTATATCATATACCTTCTCTTGGCAGATTATATACTAGACCTTAAAACATTTGGTGTAATTTAGATTTTTTGATAGTTACATTTGGCGCTCTAGCTCCTGAAATAATTTAATTGGAGCCATGGTAATTGGGATAACTATTCCTTACAATATATAGCTGTCCCACACGTAGACTCAGGCTGCCCCGACAAAGCATTCCCCTATAGTCCCTATTAACATTTAAAAAAAAGACGTGCCTGTAACTTTTCGATGAATCACAGCAGGCGGGAAAAATTTTGGTAAACGTTAAGGCTAAGTCCCATTAGACCCCACACCAAATATTACTTCGATCGGATTAAAACAAAGGGTACCTTCCATACAAAATGACCGGAAAATTGCCTACGAGCAAAACTTTAATTTTGGTTGACTTGTTCCATTATTTCTTAATAAACTAGTGGCATTGAATTTGAATAATTTGTATGGGAGGTACCCTTTGTTTTAATCCGATCGAAGTAATATTTGGTGGCGGGTCTAATGGGACTTAGCCTTAACGTTTACCAAAATTTTTCCCGCCTGCTCTGATTCGGCGAAAAGTTACAGGCACGTCTTTTTTTTAAATGTTAATAGGGAGTATAGGGGAATGCTTTGTCTGGGCAGCCTGAGTCTCCGTGTGGGACAGCTATATATTGTTAGGAATAGTTATCCCAATTACCATGGCTCCAATTTAATTACTTCAGGAGCTAGAGCGCCAAATGTAACTATCAAAAAATCTAAATTACACTAAATGTTTTAAGGTCTAGCATATAATCTGCCAAGAGAAGGTATATGATATAATATATCATTAGAAAGGAAATTTTGTGTAGTTTAAATCGTCCTCAGGACATTTTGCTGTAAATATTACAGTTAATAAAATATTGGCGAAAAATCATAATTTCACCCCTTGGCAACCCCCTCCCCCCCCAAATGTGACGCGCAAAAAAGTCTAACCTTTTACTGCGTAATGCGGTCAGGCCATAGAACAATTTGCCATCAAAAGTCAGCTCTTTTTTTGGATGTTTGGGTCTAGAGCTAAAGTCACTATACTAGATGTGCTGATTACGCGAAAACAAAGCTGCAATGGTAGCTTAAACCATCGTAAAGTGTAAATTCTAGAAAATAGCACCATCGAAGGCAAACTCAAATGTATGCATGAATGGATTTAGCCCCCTCCAGGACAAATTCCTGGTTGCCCCACTGCCCAGGGCCGTGGAGAGAAAATCCGGGCCCGAGGGGACAATTAATCCGGGCCCACCACTTCCGAACGATAAAAAATTATGAATCGAAGAAAAGTTTTATATGACCTATCGATCCTTAAAAAATTGTTAAAAAATATATTTTTACACATTATAAATCACATAAACGAAAAGTTCACTATCTGTGGCTTAGTTGGTTGAGTCGCAGCAGTGGCGCCGGAAGGAATTTTTTATTGGGGGGGCAAGATTTTTTTTCTCAAATTCATGTTAAATTAAACGGATATGGTGACCAGACCTCTACCTCTAGAACTTTAATATCCTGTGAAACGATACCAAAAAGTAATTATGAAAAATATTAGGGAACAACAGCGATCAGAAACCACCTAGAATAGTCTTCAATATGAGACTAACCTTTAAGTTTCTTTTTGTTACCCATTTTGATCCCATTGTAATTCCGAAGTGTTGAAGAGTATAAACATATTTTCTAATTTTTCTACGGAAGCTCGATTAACCGAACTTTTGTTTATCCCTTGTCGACATTAGTTCGGATAATCGACGCTGTACTTCGAAAGTGATCAGCAATTTCGGCGCAACATGTTGGTGAAGTTCCCGGCATATTCAACAATTTCGAAATCGAGCATAGCAGCCCAACAGTGGCGCCGGAACGAATTTTTTATTGGGGGGGCAAGATTTTTTTTCTCAAATTCATATTAAATTAAGCGGTTATATACCGGACCTCTATCCAGGACCGGCTCTACTATATTTGCAGAATGTGCATTTAAACAGGGCGCCTCATTAAGTAAGGCAAACAAACAATTTCAATTTTTGATTAATTTTAAATCAAAATTTTGTAATTTTTTATGCTCTTTAATCGGAAGTTTTGAAAACGTTGCCTTTTTTATATTTTAAATTAACATTTCCAAAAATTTTAAAAATCGCGATTATAAAAAAATAAGGCAAAAATTTGCACTTTTTGTGAAATTTTTGGGCGGTTTTAATTTTTAAATTGTGATTGTTAGGACTTCCGCTATAATAACCTCTACATTAGGTCTCAAACTCAAATTTTCGAAAGTTTCGGTTTAAACAAATTTAAAATTCGAAATTATTGAAAAATTGGATTTGAAAATATAAAAATGCGAAACTACAAAATGTGCAAATTTTGATTCTTAAGTTCTCAAATGGAAAGTTTGGGGTTTGAAACCTTATTTAGAGAATATTCAATCGCAAATTTCTTTACAAAGCTGAGGGTCCTGTATATAATACTGTATATACCACAAGCCAAGCCCCAGTGAAAGTGAGCCGCTCAGTATAAGCTCTTCATTAGATATATTGCGCTGATAGTGTAGTTAGCACGTGATAAACCTAGTAGATTGCAAAATCTGAGGAAAATTTGTTTTTTGTTTCCTATGGTGTTTTGGGGCGCTCAGGACAAAAATTTCGTTGCGAAACAGGGTCAAAATTGTATAAAAAACACCAAAAAACCGTTTTTTCTTAAATGACGATAATCTAAAAATGAATATCTCTCGAATTCATTAGAGGATTTATGTATGTTAAAAGAATAGCTCATACTGAGGTGAGGGGTGGCTCACTTTAACTGTCACTACGGATATATCTAACATTGAAGAGAAATGGAGTATGACAGACAGATAAAAAAGCGGCCATAATACCTAGGACCGTCGCTGCCTCTAGCACTTTAATATCCTGTGAAACGATACCAAAAAGTAATTATGAAAAATATTAGAGAACAACAGCGATCAGAAACCACCTAGAATAGTCTTCAATATGAGACTAACCTTTAAGTTTCTGTTTGTTACCCATTTTAATCCCATTGTAATTCCGAAGTGTTGAAGATTATATTCTTTATTTTATATAGCTTTATAAAATTAAAGACTAAACGATTTTCCCAAATGTTGTTTTCCGGTTTCCTCGGGAAACGAATTCTTCCATGATTTTGAGGAGTCTAAATTCCCTGTTCGATCCCTGTGAACATGGAGAAGGATTAAATGTGTCAGACGTTTTTGTGTCATTGTTGAATGTAGCCATGTTAAAGACGTCGTAAAGCACTGAGCGACCTTTCTGAAGATGCCGCTGATGCTGGAACTTGTGCTCTATATGCTTCAAAAATGATCAGCAATTTCGGCGCAACATGTAAGTGAAGCTCCCGGCATACCCTTCAAAAGAGTTAACTGTGAGCGAAGATCAACAATATCGAAATCGAGCATAGCAGCCCAATCTTACTGTGAGATTCTCTACCATCGGCACGGTTTTCTGACAAGGAGAATGAAAAACTTCCTCGTGTTCGTTAATCAACCGTCAATAGTTTCGCTATGGTTGGCCTTGTCGTTAATTCGAGGTACTCTTGTTATTGAAGAAGAAATGAAAATGGAATGATTATGTACATACTCGTAGTATACATCATGGAAAAAAATATCCACTTCTAGAATAATACATTGAATATGTACATTGTACATACATATATGTATGTATAAAAATGTAAAATAAATTATTCTTCATTTTTAATATAGTGCAATATATGTAGTATTAATTGCCCCTTTAGCCAAAATATTGAGGGGGCAGTTGCCCCCGCTGCCCCCCCTGTTCCGGCGCCATTGCAGCCCAATCTTACTGTGAGATTCTCTACTATCGGCACGGTTTTCTGACAAGGAGAATGAAAAACTTCCTCGTGTTCGTTGATCAACGGTCAATAGTTTCACTATCGTTGGCTTTGTCGTTAGTTTGAGGTACCTACTCTTGTTAACGAAGAAGAAATGAAAATGAAATGATCATGTACATACTCATACATGCACTAGATGCACGTATGCAACTTTCGCGAACCAGATATTCCATCATAAAAAAAAAGAATATCCACTAGAACAGGAGTGTCAAACTCAAAACCTGGCCGGGCAAAATATCAGTTTCTTCCGGATTGAGCGGACCGCAGCATAAAAATTTTGAAAATATTGATGGAAAATTATTTCAAGATTGCATCACAGAATATTACTTTTTATAAATTAATATAAATCTCAGTCACTAACAACCTCGGAACATGGAAAAATTGGGCTACCCTAAATAGAGAAACTGGAAATATTTTGAAAATGTTCTTCAAACAATTTTACACTCCTTAGAAAATGTTAAATTAATCAGTAAACACTTTCTGAGAGTTTATTTCGGACAGCTGATCAAAACACTATAGCACAGTAAATAAAAATAAATCTATAGGTAGTCCAAAATACCCTTGAGAGCCTATATTGATCGCTAACATACACAAATATCGGATATTAAGGTGGCTAAAAACAGACAAACATTTATTGTTATGTGGTGGAACAAATGTTTCCTATGGTGAAGCTGAATAAGCTGCACCAATTCACCTCAAATAACCGTCAAATTGTTTGTAGAGAAAAGAAGATTTCAAATTCAAGCCACTGGCTTCTTCACGAGTTATAGTAAAATTCATAGACTTTAGTTTAACACCAATATTTAATTAAAGCGCGTTTGTGCCGATACATTGTGTCACTTCGACCTGGCCGCGGGCCGCACAAAACTACGTGATGCGTCGTATGCGGCCCGCAGACCGCGAGTTTGACATGTCTGCACAAGAATAATACATTGAATATGTACAATGTATAATGTATAAAATAAATATATATAAAATAAATTATTCTTAATTTTTAATATAGTGCAATATATGTAGTACTAATTGCCCCTTTAGCCAAAATATTGAGGGGGCAGTTGCCCCCGCTGCCCCCCCTGTTCCGGCGCCATTGAGTCGCAGTCTTCGATGCTAGTAATCTAGGGGTCCGGAGACCGAATCTCGGCGTGGTCCGAAATTTCCATACATGTGCGGATAGGAAATATACAGGCTGTCCGGAAACTGTCACATAAACGCACCGGATTCTGATTCCTCATTTGATTTCCAGCTAAAAGTTGTAACGGGCATACCCCCAATTCTTAACCCTTTAGGTGCCACAGCCACAGGCATTTGAAGAATTTAAAAAAAAACCTTTTCTCGCACAACTTAAACCTCAATATCTCCACAGCAAGACTGGCTAGAATAGCCAAATAAGATGATTATTACAGCCAACAAATTTACCTAAACAAAAAAACTAATCGCACTAAAATCGGATAAGTGGTTTGGTTTTTACAGAGCTTCCAAGTCAAATTTTTGTGATTTGACCCAAAAACATATATTTTTCCATCTTAACCCTCAAAAGACACACTTAAATTTTTGTAGCATAAAAGACACACTGGGGTGTGACATACCCCAGTCAAACTTTTCTCAATAAAAATTTATGTGTTTACCGAAATAATTTGTATTTTTAGTATTAGAAAAAGAGTTTAGAAAGTGGGAACATACATTTAGAGTAAAAATAATTTATTTTGCCCGAGAAACAGAAAATATTATAAAATGCTTCAATTAAAAAATAACAAATTGTCGCTTTTTGGTAAAAAAATAAATAAAAAAAGTTACCTAAACTAAACATTTTTTTCATCACCAGTTTAATACATACTAACCAAATAGGCTTATAAAAAATAAAACTGAATTAAAAATTTAATTCTTAGCGGGGTGTGAGAAGTTTGAATTACACCGTGAAATTCATACAAATCATTGCCCAATTGTAACTTCAAACTGAACGAATCAAAGTCAGTTTTTGTCTTACATTCCTTTTTCATTACACAATATGAGCATCTATGTATGATATTTTTGACAATGTTTAACCGTTTTTAGGTCGGTTTTGATTTCTAGAATTCCTTTTTCCTTACACAATATGAGCATCTATGTATGATATTTTTGACAATGTTTAACCGTTTTTAGGTCGGTTTTGATTTCTAGAATTTCCTCGATAGAGGACACAAAACATAACATAAAGGGGTGTGAGGTATCCCAATCAAACTTTCATACGACTGTGTTCCCGTCTCATAGTATATTCAGAACAACCTGAGGCCGCAAATTATGCACATGTGAACAGAACCCAGCTATACTGTGGAGCAAAATAATGGCGAAACCAGAAATGCTGGGGTGTGAGATACCCCAGTGCAGGGGCGAACCCAAGGGGGGGATTTGGGGGATGAAACACCCCCCGAAATTTTAAAATGAAAATTATAGGTATGAATAAAATTCACACAAAATATCTTTATTGATAAATCAAATACCTAAGTAATGATTTTCACTATGCACGACGTCAGACTATCGTTTTAAAGTGCCCATAGACCTTCCAACCGATTGAAGCAATTTTTTGATTGCCCGATAAATTGGAAGGTGTATGTGACCATCTAATCCATTTTTTTTATTGGACGTGTGGAACATATTGCCATGCAATTTTTCATACAATCTGTCATGATAATCATGTGTTTTCAGTTGCTGATTTATTGACATAAGCCAGTGGTCATTCTTAATGTTGTGGTTGTGGCGGTCATTGGCTATATCCACACATGCGCGCTTTTGTCTTCCCTATCGTCTTCAAGCTCCGTTTCCACTTTCAACATTCAACTGATTGCGTTAAGTAATCAGAAGAGATGAATGCTTCATTCTATAGCGTTCTTAAATAGCGCAGACCTCGATTGGTCAATCGATCGGACAGCATATGGGCACTCTTAAGCCTAAGGTCTAAGAACATTTAAAGCGT
This sequence comes from Microchrysa polita, assembly GCA_949715475.1. Classification (NCBI taxonomy): domain Eukaryota; kingdom Metazoa; phylum Arthropoda; class Insecta; order Diptera; family Stratiomyidae; genus Microchrysa; species Microchrysa polita. The sequence continues at coordinate 18,780,976 of OX454415.1, forward strand.
TGGATTTCATGAGCCACTTTGCAAATACAAATCACCCCCCGAAATAAATTCCTGGGTTCGCCCCTGCCCCAGTGTGTTTTTTAAGGGTTAATTTTCTCCAACTTCTGCCAAGGTGAGGTGCTTGTACGATTCTTTTAAAAATTGGCGTACACACATTTTTTGAAAGAAAAACGTTACTGGATAAAGAAGTCGAAATTTCTTAATTGTTTATGCATAAAATCATGCATGCACTTTCGAAAGGCGACGACAGATTGAATTTACAAATTTGGTAACGAAACGATCATGTTGATTCCATATGATGGTTCGGGCCCCTTATTCTAAAAATTCAATAATAAACTAGGGGCCCAAAGCCCCCTGCTGTATGTAATGTATTGTTGATAAAACGCTAGAAACAGTACTTACAAGGTTTCTTAGTTCAGGACCTCAAAATAGCAATTTGCATGTAAAAAAAAACACTGAAGCACAACTTTTGTTTCAAAATCCGGGCCCCTTTGAAATCCCGGGCCCGGGGGAATCACCCCGTTCCCCCCACCCTCTCTACAGGCCTGTGGATACCAGAAGTTTGCCACCAAGTGTGCAACTTCGAAAAACCTGTGCTAACCCCGTGACCCTCAAAAAACCTCAAAAATTTCGGACATTTTCCATATTTTGGATTGTAATTTCCAAAAGGTGCTTCCTACAAGAAAGTCGTCTACTGGATTTTTAAAGCTAACAAACCCTTCTTTAATTTGAGTCCAACCCCAACTTTGTAGATGCAAAGAATCCCAAGATACAGCGCACTTTAAACATTGTTTTTTGTAAAAAAGTTCGAAATTGTAATTGCAGTCATGTTCCGAGCTAAATATCGGCTTAAATGCGCATTCTACGGAGAAAGTCATGTGACAATGTGACATGAAGCTTTAAGCCAGTTACTTAGGTGTATATATGTCGGAACGAATGGAATCGGACCATGGGGTCATAGGGCTGCCCCTGAAAATTAGGCTCTTCTAAGACAAACTTTTTTCTTTATGAACCAATTTTAACCATCCTTCCTCCAAATGTGTTTTTTAGTAAAGCTTCAAAACATATCTAGAAACGGATGAAATCGGAATACTAGGTCATAGCTCATAGGGCTGTCATACAAACCACCCCTGAAAATTAGGTTCTTGTAAGAAAAACTTTTTTCTTTATGAACCAATCTTAACCAAACCTCACCCAAATGTGTTCCTAGTAAAGCCTCAAAACATAACTAGGAATGAATAAAATCGGAACATTACGTCATAGGGCTGTCATACAAACCAACCCCTAAATATTAGGTTCTTGTAAGAAAAATTTTTTTTCTTTTTGAATCTTAATCAAAATTCATCCGCAGCTGTGTTCCTGAATTAGCCTCAATGCATCCAGGAACAGATGGAATCGGAATCGTCATAGAGTGCGTCATATTAACACAAGAGAAGCTGAAGTTTCATTCAAATGTGACGGGTATTCAAATTTTGGCCGCGTACGAAATTTGCCTCGGTCTCGTTACCACTATCTGACAACACAGGAGTCTCCGGAGTGGCAAAAAGAGCCGTCTTCGGAACCTGGGCATTCTACAAGAACACGACTGTTCCGCTAAGATCTCACTTCACACCTACTAAATATCATTTTAAATATTGCATTTCCACTGAATTGTGTTTTTCTTAGCGTTTACATAAGTCTCGGAACTACTGGTCCCGCAGGCTTCCGCCTACGCTTCAATTAAAGCTAAGTAACTTTCCCCGTAGAACGCGCATTTACACCCTCATATTTAGCTCGGAAGATGACTAGAATTACAATTTCGGACTTTTTTACAAAAAAAAAAAAACATTTTTTAACGTGCTGTATCTTGGGATCCTTTGCACCTACAAACCTGGGGTTACACTCAATAAAGAAAATTTTTTTAGCTTTAAAAGTGCAGTGGACGACTTACTTGTGGGAAGCACATTTAGAAATTACAAACAAAAATATGAAAAAAGTCCGAAAATTTTGAGAGTCACGGGGTTAGCACAGGTTTTTTGAAGTTGCAAGCTTGGTGGTACACTTCTGGTATCTATCCTAACAATATCCCAAAAAACCAGAGCCGAGCAAAGAAGTGTCTCTGGTTCAGTGGGTAGGGTAGCGCGTTTGACTGGGAAGAATGGGGTTATGGGTTCGATGTTGGTTTAGATTTAGATGCAAGTTTCTTTTTTATTTTTGCTCAGATTCTCTTGTATTTTTCATAAGAAAAGTTTGCTTGATTCAAGGTTACTTTTCCTTAAAGCGCTGCTATTGGCATTTCACTTGGATCAGTGTTACTAATTCTCAAATGAAGAGAAATATTTCTTGGCTGTTTTTTGTTGTCTTTTTTCTTGATTTGAGTCATATTTTCTTTACTTTAGCAGGCGATTTGGTTCAGTGTACACTGAAAAAATCATTTGCTAAAAAGAAGAAAAAAATATAACAAAAAACAGCCAAGAAAAAATTTTTCCTGATTTATTTTCTTGTTTTAAGAAAAGTCTTTGCTTAAAATAAGTAAATAAGCACTATTTTAAGCAAAGACTCTTCTTGGAACAAGAACATACATCTTAAATCAGGAAAAAATATTCCTTGGCTGTTTTTTGTTGCATTTTTTTTCTTGTTTTTAGCAAATGATTTTTTTTTGGGTACCTACTCATTTTTAGACTACAACAATCTCAAAATGACTACCTATCGAACTTATTAAAGGAATTACAGTGGAAACGCTACAGCTCGAAGCTGAAGAAAGAGGAATGTATTTTACTCAGTGCTCAAAAAATTGACGTTTGAATAAAATTTTCACGCATACTATGAACTGCAATAGTGTGAAAACGGTGCCATTTTTATTTTCTGATGGCCATTCTGGACTAACGCATGGCATGGGTTACTATGCTTTTTCTAAGGTCTTATGGTATAGAGAAAACGCCACAATTTTCCGAAAGCTTTTACATTATATTGAATTTCTGTTTATTTTGCATAGTTATGCCATATTTTGCTTGGTTGATTGTATAAAACTGTGCAATGCTTTTTTTTCCTCATCTTTCAATTCAAACACAAATTCCCATATGCTTCCATTTAATCTCTTTTACCGCGGCATTGCGATGTTCGTCTGTTCCTATACAAGCTAGTCCCTCAGTTTTTAAGCTATCGGGCTAAAATTTTGCATACAAGGCGATAACAGAAATATGTGTCTTTGAAGTCAGTTTATTGTACCCCCTTCGTTTTTATAAGCCCGTTCTAGGCATAGATATGACTCTTTGCACAAAGAATATTTTTTTATTCATCACTGGCTTCGAAATTGAAACTTCTCATTTAAATACCATGTGTATAATTTTTATTAATAATATTGCAAAGTTCTGTGTTCATAACATTTTGGCATGAAAACGAAATTATTGCGACTTAGCCCCTAGGTAAGAAATACTTCACTGAAATCACCACTTGAATCCTTAGCAAAATTCGCCTTATCTATAAAGTAGGGTTTGTAAATTTTATTATAGTCATGCTTCTCCCGACTGTCCCGACGATTCGAACGATTCACCATCTCAAAGATGTCATGCTTATTGGGAACGTTAAACGAGCGAGTGTGATTCCGCGGCGCATTCGCCGCTCCATTATCTTTACTAGCGGTAGGCGTGCGAAGATGCGACGGAATAAATTCCTTCTTTACTTCAATAACCGAAGTATTCATCACTTCGCAGTCGATTTGCATCAACATGACTTTATCATTATCAAACGAATCGTCCGTGGGCAAAACAAACGACATCCTCGGCCTCGCCGATTTGTTATGATTCGCAGCAGAGAGCAACAAGTGATCATTGTTGAACGATAGCACGTAGAATGTGTCATTTCGTCGTCCGATTTCTTCGAACAGTTTTGAAAATCGTCCTTGCTTTTGCGGCGGATTGAACACCTGCATTTGATTCTTTTTCAGTTTTTGAGCACGTTGTCCTGCCGCCTGGCCGGAAAAACGACGTTTTCTATATTCTAGCCAATCTTCTTGATTTAAATGCGGATTCTTTCTCTTAAAATAACTCTTATGTGCTCTATAGTAGTTCTTAAAGCTAGGATTAAAAATATTATTGAAGCCAGGCATGAAAATATCGCGCGGATCACGAGTTGCGTTTACGCCCTCACTCACGCCTATCCAATTACGCAAATCACTTTCAATGCGTCGGTTTTCTGTCTGATTCAGCAGATTTAGGCATTTTACAGAGCGTGTAACGTTTTGTAGAGCATTCGTATCATCACTGGGATAGTCGTAGTCTGCTTCCCAAAGCAGACTGCGCCCAATGTGTTCGTCCGGACTTGCGGCTAAATCCGAGTTACCTGATAGGTTGTTGCGTGTCAGAAGTGTATTGAAATTGCCGAAACTCATGGACACCATGAAAACCATTGCTAGTAGTATGGTGGCATTCTTGCGTGTTTGTGGTGTTATTGCTTTTGTGAAATAGCTGTACTGTGCAACGCGACACTGGCATGTGGAAAGCATGTTGGAGATTTGAGCGCGGAGGTTTGTGTTTTCCTGAAAAGGAGAAATAGTGAATTCAAATGTTTTGTAAAATTTAAAGGATAAAGTGAAAAGCTCCCTTACGTTTTTCAAAATATTATTTTCTGCCAGCAAATGTTTCACTTGGGTCTCAAGCGACATCATGTACTCCCGCTTTTTCGTGCGGGACAGCGAGGCAGATTCGCGATTCTTTATCATCCGCTGTTGCTTCTTTAGTGCCTTTTCGTTAATTGGCTCCATCAAACTTTGAGGAACGACACTTTCAACCTCTCTCGCACCAGAGCCCACATTTAACTTAGGCAGAACCATTTTAGAGCGACTATTCCTCCCGAAGCCAGCATTTGATGTAAAGACAATGGGCTGAACAGTCGGCGACTCTATTTTGATTGTCGACACCGGGATCAGTGTCCCTTGCATTATCCGAATTGGACCATTCTGCGCCGAAAATATCTGCGTTGGCGGCAGATAGTTGACAATTGCGGGTGATGACTCCACATTCACCGACGACTCATCCGAGCTAGACTCGCTCTTGATATGGTCCATCGATAGGGTGGAGGAGGGTGACGATGGGCTGTGCGAGCTTGATGGGCTCGAGCGATCACTGGACGTCGTACGTCCATCCTCAACATCCACGTCATTCAGAAAGTCGTCGGGATTTATTATGGGACTTGCTATGGACTGTGAACAGGGTGGCGACAAGCCGGCCACTCGAAAATCTCCCGTCACGGTGCAGCCATTGACTTTATCTGATATACACATGTCGATATCAGCCGCGAGCATATCATCGATTTTCTCGTCGAAGAGTACATCGTCGTTCAAGTAGTCTGGGAAGTCGGTGAAACCTGGGGGAAAAGTACGACGTAGTAAGTGGGCAAATGGTCGTTGTTCTATGCATTACCGTAAATATCGGGAAGGTCGTTGTCCATCACTAAGTGCGCAACATGTAAATGCGAATATTTTAGTATGAAAACAAAAAGCACAGTGTGTACAAATCATCAATAGAACTGTGGCAAGTACACAAAGTCGGCTGTCAATTTAACGTTTGGAGTTAATTTGACATATCAAGGGAATGCGTTCAAAGCCATTTGGACGGTTGGCTCTAAATTTATGAAGAAGAAGAAGATGTGACTGGGTTGCCGAAATAGAAGTTTTCAAAATTTTTTGTCAGAATAAATAAGAATTTGCTTGAGTGAGTTCGAGAGAAAGTTGTGCACAATGTAATTATGCATTTTTGGTTGTGAAAATTTATATTTGGTACCAATGGAATAAGCATGATATGGGAGGTTAGTACATTTTCTTTTACAAAATGAATTCAAAATTTATTCAACTTATTTAGAAAATATTTTTTTATTACTTGTAAGTTGTATCTTCGTTTTGTAGCAATGTCTTTGAACTGTAGCAATTAAATATATAAATGAGAATCATTATTAAGGTTTCTTCAAGTGGTACTCTCTACAAGTAAAACGAACAGTGTAGGTCTGACTATCAAAGTTATAAAGATATGTTAATGTGTAACTACAAAAAAAAACGCCTGCTTGGAAAACCTAAGTAGGCGCGAATACCTCATATTTTCAGCAGATTAAAACTAATGTGGCTGGATTTCCCAAAATGAACTAAAATACAATGTAATGACGTCAGGGTCTGTTTAGAAAACCTCACATGACTTTATGAGCCTCGAGAAAGCTATAAAAGCAATGTGCTGATTCCCAAGTTACGTCCCCCAAGTCAAATCTATGCATCTAACTTATAAGCTACCGTTAGGTGCTCTTAAGGTAACTTTATGTGTAAGGATCGACAATGGTGAACGAAGATGAGGAATCAGCCTCGCACGTCATTTTCGAATGCCCCGCTCTTATGAGGATTGGAGTTTCCCGCATAGAAAACCGGAGGAAGCATTATTTATAGAAAGACGATGCAACGCGTGTACAAAATTATCGTCTAACACAGTGCTCCCAAATGGGGTTCCGTAGAACACTAAGGTTTCGCGGCATTAAAATGTTAAGGTTAAGGCTGCCAACTGAACACTCGGATGACTGCCAGTAATTATGATAACTGACGCAAAGTTATGAAACCCACAGAAATCGTCAGACGGATGATATTTTGAATGTTTGGCGAGTGAAAAGCAGTTGAACAGCTCACATAAATTTGCAAAATGTGAGTTTTGTTTCCAATTGAAAGAAATGTTTGGAAACATTTTCATTAAGACACGCGTAACCCAAAAATAAATAAATAAAAATTTTCCTGTGACTTTTTAATGAATGCTAGAAATATGATAATGAGAAAAGATTAGAGTTCCGCAGGCTCTGAGGTGCTCAAGAAACAGCTAACTGCCAGTGAAAGCAGCTCCCAATATTTGCGTAAAATGCTAAAGAGTTTTTATGAAGCACTCAGAAATTTATAGCGTGGACCACTAACGTAAGGGGAAAACATTCAGCCAATCAAGATCAGTTTCTTTTTGTTTCTGTATTAGCAATGGGGTAGGGGGCCACCAGAGTGCTAAGGCCGGCGCTGATAGTATGTGAGGCATATCTTTTGTTTCATATTAAATGTTGTTGTGTTGTCTAAATTGGCGATATGCCCCATATTTTCGTGCAATCCAATATGTTTGATGCTAAGGTCATGGTTGACATAGTTGACAATGTGATTTGTGAATGTGGCAGTAGGCCACTCGCATTACTTAAGGTCCATCTAGACGTGTCGCCAAATGGCGACACGTGCAGCCAAATGGCTGTTGTCATTCCATCCAAACGTGTCGCCATTTGGCTATGCGTCCAGTTTTGATATTCAATATGGCAACTCAACCAACCGCTTTGACAACCGCTTGTCAATTTCAAAGTGACAATTTTGCAACTTTTCTTCGTTCTTTTGTGTGAAATTGAATAATTCTTGAATGGCCGTGTAATAATTCAAACGCGCAGAGTCCGATTTTGATAATTAAATTTAAAAAATCACCAAAATGAAATTTTGGTTATGTCATTTTTTGGCTGCTCGTGTGGATGCTAAGTAGCAGCCAAATGGCTGCACGCGATGCCAGTTTTTGGACGCGTCGCCATTTGGCGACACGTCTAGAGGGACCTTTAGTTAACGTAAAGCTGCGGATTCAATCGTACCTACCTCTGTTTCCTCCCCCAAATTAGCGTATCTCGGTGCTAATGAAATTCTGGGTGAATACAGGATACCTATCAATTCTATGGAATTGAAATTGAAATATTCGAAGATGAAGATGCTTCTAAGTTGTCATAATCTGTTATGGGGCATAGCACGTCTACTACATCTACAACAACGTATTGATTTCGGCGATGACACGATCCAAAATAGAGCTTCCTGTATAGAAATAGGCGATGTGCCCACACCGCAGGCCGAGCGATCCAATGCCATGGAGTGGTAAAAGTAACGAGGCAAGGAGTAATACTATGAGTAATATTGCACTCTGTAAAGCTGCTTCAGCAATAAAGTCATCGAGCCTACAAGCCTTACGACGCTTTATTCCAATATAGTTACATTGACTAATTCGGATTTAGTTGGGGTATTTGACCGTATATTTGTGTTTCGATGGTCAACTATTTAACCCGCATGAGGGAGAGTTCTTCGCACGATTTAGTGTGCTCATTTGGTCTGCAGCCTTTCCACTCGACAATCCATTGCCATGTTGCGTCCAACATCAAAGGCTTGGTCCAAGAATGGTCTCAACGTGTTCTATGTAGGTAAGCATTTTTAATGATATTTCAGTGTTCAATAAATCACTAACCGCAGGGCCGGCCCTAGGGGTGGGCAAACTGGGCGGTCGCCCAGGGCCACCACTTTCGAAGGCCCACCACTCTTAAAGAACCTTTAATTTCCAGGGGCCACCACTCGGAAACGGTGTCAGTACCAAGGGGCCTCCGCGCAACACCCTTTTGAAATGATGATGATTTTATTGTGATTTATGAGTCCATTTTTTAAAAACGCTTCTAATTTCAATAGAAATGCTTCCACCAAATAGTATAGTGATTTTAGCTAAAAAAATGATGAAACCCAAACATCCAAAAAAAGAGCTGACTTTTGATGCCAAATTGTTCTATGGCCTAACCGCATTACGCAGTAAAAAGTTAGACTTTTTTGCGCGTCACATTTGGGGGGGAGGGGGTGGCAAAGGGGTGAAATTATGATTTTTCGCCAATATCTTGTTAACTGTAATATTTACAGCAAAATGTTCTGAGGACGATTTAAACCACACAAAATTTCCTTTCTAATGATATATTATATCATATACCTTCTCTTGGCAGATTATATACTAGACCTTAAAACATTTGGTGTATTTTAGATTTTTTGATAGTTACGTTTGGCGCTCTAGCTCCTGAAGTAATTTAATTGGAGCCATCGTAATTGGGATAACTATTCCTAACAATATATAACTGTCCCACACGGAGACTCAGGCTGCCCCGACAAAGCATTCCCCTATACTCCCTATTAACATTTAAAAAAAAGACATGCTTGTAACTTTTCGCCGAATCACAGCAGGCGGGAAAAATTTCGGTAAACGTTAAGGCTAAGTCTCATTAGACCCTCCACCAAATATTACTTCGATCGGAATTAAACAAAGGGTACCTCCCATACAAAATAACCGGAAAATTGCCTACGAGCAAAACTTTAATTTTGGTTGACTTGTTCCCTTATTTCTTAATAAACTAGTGGCATTGAATTTGAATAATTTGTATGGGAGGTACCCTCAGGGCCGGATTTAGCCTCTATGGCGCCCCTGGGCAGTAACGAATTTGCCGCCCTCCGCCACCAGATAAGCTTGAGGGTAGCAGTTGTCAGCTCAAAAAGGAAATGTAGGCAAAACGTTAGCGGGCGTATGTGAAAAATTGAAAATTTAACATTTTTACCAGTAAGCTTATTTTGTTTGCTTGAAAATTTTTTATGTTGGTTCCCAGGGGAGGAATCTAGGTGTTCCGTGCACCTCCCAAAAATGTTTTAGGAATGATTGAAAACTGCAATGATAACATAGAAAACTGTACAATTCTTATTACATTCGGTTTCTCACCTTTTTAGAAATGCGTTCATGTTTTCAAATTTTTTTCTTTCGATCGTTTTGGAAATAATTTGCGAATTACCCCAACAAATGAAATTTCCTATATTAGCATAATATTTAACCAGAAAACGTCCTAAATTAAGAAAGCTTACGGTAAACTTTGAACACACCTTGACCTAATTTGTGTTCGGTGATAAAGATAACGAAAACGAATTGGGAGAGCATTTACTGATGATATTCACCAAAAATCATTCGGTGCCTAAAGAGTTCTAGATTTTCCTGATTTCAACTATTTTAAAATTTTTTTTTAATTTTAAGTGGAATTTCCCGTTTTTTCTCTGAAAAAAATTGCAAATCCGAAAATTTAAGCGTAGACATTCTTAAAAATTTAGTTAAACCCGATAGAAACTCTAAAATTTGATAGCCAATGCCGCATTTCTAATATTGAGACTTGGACCTCTCCCGAAACCAAATCCTTGCTTCCCAGCGAATTTGATGTGGGAACAAATTCAAGAAGTATTTGAACACACGAAAATGTGTGGTTAGATGAGTTACTTGCTTGGGGGCGTTTTGAACTTTCCAAAGGATCGCTATCACCAAAAATATTTTTGTTTTTTTTTTTCTTCAATTTTAGAGGCTTGAAAACAGGAGATGGCAGCCAAGTTCTAGCGTACTTATATCATTTATTGTGTCTTCAGGCATAATGTTTAAAGTGAAGCCAAAGATGATTTATACTCCTACTCTAAATATACTCCTGAACTAAAGGCCGCCGCACAATTCGGAGTGAATGAGTGTATGCTTCAAGCAAAACCTTTGAGAAGTCCTAAGTTTTGGAGGCGGAATCACATTATAATTTGAGTTGAGGTTGCGATTAGGTGCTTTGAATTAATACGAATATGTACATCTAACTAGAATAAATTAGAAAAGCAAGCTATTTTCTACAATTATGTTTGAATTGTCAAAATCTATTTTTCCCATAATTTTAGACAAATGAAAAAATTTAAGAATTTGCCGCCCCTCAAATTCTGCCGCCCCGGGCAGTAGCCCAGGTTGCCCATATGGGAAATCCGGCCCTGGGTACCCTTTGTTTTAATCCGATCGAAGTAGTATTTGGTGGAGGGTCTAATGGGACTTAGCCTTAACGTTTACCAAAATTTTTCCCACCTGCTGTGATTCGGCGAAAAGTTACAGGCATGTCTTTTTTTTAAATGTTAAAAGGGAGTATAGGGGAATGCTTTGTTGGGGCAGCCTGAGTCTCCGTGTGGGACAGCTATATATTGTTAGGAATAGTTATCCCAATTACCATGGCTCCAATTAAATTACTTCAGGAGCTAGAGCGCCAAATGTAACTATCAAAAAATCTAAAATACACCAAATGTTTTAAGGTCTAGTATATAATCTGCCAAGAGAAGGTATATGATATAATATATCATTAGAAAGGAAATTTTGTGTAGTTTAAATCGTCCTCAGAACATTTTGCTGTAAATATTACAGTTAACAAGATATTGGCGAAAAATCATAATTTCACCCCTTTGCCACCCCCTCCCCCCCAAATGTGACGCGCAAAAAAGTCTAACTTTTTACTGCGTAATGCGGTCAGGCCATAGAACAATCTGGCATCAAAAGTCAGCTCTTTTTTTGGATGTTTGGGACTAGAGCTAAAGTCACTATACTAAAAACGAGTTCGACTAAATCAAGAATCGGTTGCTTTAAAAAGAAGGTGATAGCGGAAGCATTTATAGGCACACCAAAAAGGCGTTTCGTAGTTAAAGAGAAAGGAAATATATCTCCGTCTAGTAATCCTTAGCAGCCAGGTTCAAGTTTTATCGCAGATGTAACAGAGTAAGTACAATACCAATGAAAAAGCGCATCATTTTTCTGAAGATTTTGACGAATGGGGAGGGTGCAAATCGCCTATGGTTAGTGTACTCAAAATCAAATAACGTCCTTTTTTGCTTTTGTTGTTAAAAGTAGTAACATCGTCAATTCACGTGAAATCCATGCAAATACTGTCAAAATTTTGATGATCGTGAAATCGAATTCGCTTGTTGGTACTCACTTCACATGAAAGTCTCCACACCGGTTTTTGACATTTCGCCAGCAAAAATAATGCAGTTGCACTTTATTTCACAGTGAAAAGATGTCATCGACAATCAACAACAACGCGAGTAAGCATTTAGCTTAAATTGAGTGAATAAAAACCAAGTCTCCAGGGCACCGTTTTCACGGGAGACATACACTGCGCGACAAATGCTTAGGTTCATGGATATTTTGCATTAAAACTATATAATTTCTATGTACTCTGATCCGATATAATTTTTAAAGAATGCTCTCTTAATTAACGGCTATTTTAATAAATATTGCAATTCTATCAAGCAACTCGCCTAGCTAACGGAATTTTTTATAATGAAAATCGCAATTTCCACTGCGACAATTGAATAGGTTCACTTGCTTTGAAGAGTTATATCGTCGTGGTGAGAAGTGTTTGTGGAAACAATTTTTGTCGCGTTGTACTCTGTGAGTCATATAGTGGATAATGTCAAAAGGAAAGCAACTTTCTGCCGAGGAAAAGGCGACAATTTCCATACTAAAGCAAGAAGGATATTCAAACCGACAAATTGCAATACGGGTTCAGCGGAGCTCGAACGTTGTTGTTAATAATTTTATACGAGATAGTGAAAATTATGGCCGACGATACGCAGGAGGCAGAAAAAGAGCGGTTTGCGGCGTACATACCTTAAAGGTAAGTACTGAGCTCACCTAGCGAAAAACTTGCATATATGTCTCCCGTGAAAACGGTGCCGTGGAGACTTGCTTGTTATTCACTCAATTTAAGGTAAATGTTCACTCGCGTTGTGATTGATTGTCGATGACATCTTTCCACTTCGAAATAAAATGCAACTGCATTTGTTTCGCCGGCGAAATGTCAAAAACAAATGTGGAGACTTTCGTGTGAAGTGAGTACCACCGAGCGAATTCGATTTCACGATCATCAAAATGTTGACAGTATTTGCATGGATTTCACGGGGACTGACGATGTTAGTACCTACTTTAAGGAAGAAAATCTCAATTGACAAGCAAAGCCAGCAATTAATTGATCAAGATAGAACGCACTGGAGAAATTAAACGAATTAATTTCGTTGCGAAATTCTTGGCTCAACGAAATCTTGCATTCCGTCGTAGCGTTGATCGGCTATTTCAACCAAATAATGGCAATTTCCTGGGGTTAATAGAAATTCTTGGTGAATACGATTTTACGTTACAAAAACATCTCCGGCGAATTGAGAGTGACGCAATCCATGATCAATATTTAGGGAAACGCATTCAAAATGAAATAGTCAAACTAATGGGAGATGAAGTGCTGGCGTTCTTGGAATCTTACAAAGAAACTGCTTTCGAATTGGCCCAGAATGCTGCCAAACTATTAGACGAGGAGCTGGAAATAACGGCCGAAAAAATGATTTTTCCTGCAGCAAGCACCATTAGAAGATGCAAAGCTAAAAACAATTTTCGAATGAAGCTGACGATGACTCTTTAACGGGTTTACAATGGAAATTTGAAGTGGATTTTTTTAACGTTTTATTAGATCAAGAACTCACTGAAAATTTTAATCAGTTAAAAGTCCACACACACACACACCGCGAAGAAGGCGATATCAACGGATTTTCCACTTGAATGACCCAGGGCCAGAGGCAGACCGATAAACACGTCGAAGTGTCAAAAGAAAAAGCCTGAACAACGCATTGATTTCGGTGATGACACAATCCAGTTGCAGGATAGATAGCCTGCCTACACTAAACCTGAGGTTATAACATCAAAAAAGGCACCATGATAACACCACAGGTCACAGTACTACTGATTGGTATACTAACGCAACAAAGAAACAACAAAACCTGGATCAAATTATCGAATTATGGCATTCGGATCTTTGAATATACACTTTCTTGTCAAGACAAAGTCGAAAGCTGAAGTAGTTGCTGATGGGTGAGCCCAAAAAACAAATTGGCTTAAAATCGATATTAGAGACTAGAAATTGCCTGCTTTTTTACAAGTACATTATGCACCCCTTGGTCCCAAGGAGTTTGAAGTAGTGTTTAGCCACCGCCGTCTATATATTAAGGCCGCAATGTAGACTCGTAAACGTCAAATCCGCAGTTGAAATTGTCGTCATCATCTCAAGTAGTGACGTCATGGTGGCCATATGGCATTTAGCCAGTGGCTTGTTACTTTTTATTTATCTGTGCGGTTGTACGATGGCAGCACCGCCGTCGAAACATTTTACGTACTTACTCGTTTTTTTCCTACAATATCCGTACTATCTATTCGCGATCACAAATAAACTGATTGGTATCCCTAAATAGGGAAATCTTTCACTCTATGACACATTCTCCATGCACTACATTTTGAGTATAAAAACTTCTGCACACTGTCAATAACCCACATAACCACTATCTTTTTAATTAATTGTTTGCCGTTCAAAGAACACATTTTCTAAACGAAACTCGCGAAAAAAAGTACACTCGCCCATCTGTGTGCCACTTTGTAATGTTTAGTCTCACTGCCTTGTTCTTGCTGTTGATGACGTGCTTATGTTTGTTTCTGTTTTTTTTTGCAGCCGTCAATAAATTGAATACGGATCCATGGCGTCATTATCCAGCTGAGTTGCGGCCTTGATGTATCTAGATGGCGTTGGTTTAGCGCGAACGTTGTCAGCGTCAAGCATAAAATATTGGAACTCTATTTGTCAAGTCGGTCAAGCAACGTACTATTACGATATCAACATTGTGAATACAATTATTGGAGAATAATAATTCAGGCCATCTACATCAACGAAAAAAAAGTAATCAAAAATGAAAAATTTAAAAAAAATTGTCTTTAAAATAAATTTTTATTTGAATGTTGATAGGCATCGCCGATTTGGCCCAGGGCCACCAAAATGCTAAGGCCGGCCCTGACTAACCGGATGGCCAAAATCTCATCTGCCTTCTGCGCAGATGCCAAAAAGTTCTTGTACAACAGCCAGTGTCGAACCTACGCGATGTACCGTCTCGGCGAGAAACCAGCAAATAAAAAATGAAGATAAAGATAACACGAGCGTATTTTTTGTTGGTACGAGGGCAGTTCAATAAGTACCCGCGTTTGAAGAGATAGGATGGTACTGAGGGAAGTTGGTGTCATCATCGTGTGCTGCCATCTATCAAACGACGCCAAAACAAATTCCAGACTAATTTATTGGTTAGTTTTGATTTGACAGCCATTCGAGTAACGCGTGTTTCGTAATTTTCGATAAGATGGAAAGAGAGAGGTAATTCGATTTCTGTTTTTGGATTAGAAAAAATGCGAGGAGATAAAAGCTAAGTTGGATGACATTTATGGGGACACTTCGCCGTCTATGACCACCGTTAGATATTGGTTCAACGGTGAATCTGCTCCAAAGAAAGGCCAAAACGGTTCCATCGGCCGGAAATCATGTCATGGCGACGATTTTTTGGTATGCGAAGGGCGTCATCCTTATGGATTTTTTAGAAAAATTAAGAACGATCACTGTACAGTGAGTTATTGGACCGCTTCGACAAAAAAATGAAGGAAACACGATGGCATTTGGCGAAAAAGAAAGTGCTGTTTCACCACGATAACGCACCAGCACATTCATCCGAATTCGTCGCCGCCAAACTGCATGAACTGCGTAATGAATTGCTGCCGCATCTTCCTTATTCACCCGGCCTGGCTCCCTGCGACTTCTTCTTGTTCCCTAACATGAAGAAATGGCTTGCGGGAAAAAAATTTAGCTCAAACGAGGAAGTCATCGCCGTATTTTGGCGAATTCGACAAATCCTATTTTTTGGAGGGGTTAAAAAAATGGCAGGAACGTTGGGAAAAGTGTATCTTACTAAAAGAGGACTATGTTGAAAAATAAAAATAAAAATTAGAAAAAAAATTGTGTTTTCATTTTCAACACGGGTACTTATTGAACCACCCTCGTAAATACTTCGTTATCCCATTTTCGTTTTTGCTGAATCATATACATACCCGAAGCTGCCGAAAACTTTTTTTAAGTAATGGTTGATTATCATTATCACGTTAACTATAACCAGGGCTGGCTTCAGGCAAAATACCGCCCAGGGTGAACTCGGATTAAGCGCCGCTGTAATCTATTTCATATTTTTTATAATTTTCTGTATCAATTACCTATACAATTTCAGAAAAATCAATGTAGTTTTTAACGACATACAGTTTTGAAATTGATCTTAGGTCAGTTTTAATTTCAAGAAATATAATTTCTTCTAACAAGAGTCATAGGTGAATTCAGAAGAATTATTTTCACAATAAATAAAATAATTTTATAGGACTCTGGATTGTGATAATTTTTATTTCTGTAGCTTGACCTAATTATGACTCCATACAATACATGGACATGGTCCATTATGAAAGTAATGATCATGATCTTATTCTCAAACGAGTATGTGTAGCTCAGGGTCGGATTTCCCATATGGACAACCTGGGCAGATGCCCGGGGCGGCAGATTTTGAGGGGCGGCAAATTTTCGAAGCTTTCTTTTGGTTTTAAATTCTATGGGAAGATGGATTTTTACTCAAGGAGCAGTTGACATAATTAGGAAAAAATGTTAATTGCTTTCTAAGTTATTCTAGTCAGGTGACGCCTTAATCGAGGGCGCCAAATGTTATGATACTTCGCCTTTAAATTTTTATCCTTCACGCAAAATTCTACTGGAAGCCCCGAAAGGGGTAATTTGGTTAGACTAAGTCACTAAGTCACCTAGATAGCATTGCGGCTTTACTTCGAACAATGACACAGATATTCAATTTTACATCCGACAACGGAGTATGTGCCCATGTGACAGAGGATATCTGTGTGGCATGGTACACGGATTTTGGGTGAGCTGTTATAGAACGGACCCGAGCAGCATAGGGAAGCCCTTAGTATTTTGTGCATTGATGACCACTCGGCCCAAGTCGCATTGCTGACTAGTATGCTGAAGGACTCTCATCCGGATGTGAAAAGCAGCACTACAAATCGCTTTAAGCTGATGGTTAAACGAATCTGGGGTATGCACGTCTGAATTTAGCGTGAGGGTTAACCTTTAAGGGGACCGAAGGAAGATCGGTCACACCTGCTATTGGGAAGTCTTTAGCAACTGGAGTTGCGACCTGGGGTTGGGTTTCAGAAGGTTAGTGTATGCAACACACGAGGAAATCCCAATTTAACACTTAGATCCCGTCAATCAAATGCCGTATGTCAAAGTAGTCCGATGGAACGGGTGGAAAGAGCGTAATTGCTTAGGCACTCCCCTGGCAGTATGGTTCCGTAGATGACTCTCTATATTTAATTTTATTGGAAGCTTCGAGCAGCTTTCGAGTGTAACAATCAATTAACTTCTGAACCTACAACACGTGCATTCACTTTTTCCCCACTTTAAATTGGATGAGAATCAACAGTGACGAGTGCAAGATTTGGTTTCGGGAAGGGTCCATTGACTATCATTGTCTATATTTTCTTCGAATCATGTTTCCATCGTGTGAATCGGTTTAAGTTAATTTTTCACAAATTTTAGTTTTAAATTGTCACATTTTCAGTGTAAAAAAATTAAAACCTCCACTCACAATAAATTGTTTAAGATTACAAAAAATCAGCAAAGCGTATAAAAGCGGTACCTAATGACTTTTGCTGAATAACATTCCGATCTTGCATTTTAAAAATTTTCGTTAAATTTATTTTTATCTCAAAAATTCAAAAAATCTTGAAATCGGAACTTAGGTTAATTACATTAGACAAAGGACGTCTAAAAAATACTACGAGGTGTGACAATGAGAATGTTTTTTTAAATACTTTCTGAAAGGACCTTTAGTTACGTCCGCATCCAGCAAAACGTAGACATGGGTTACTGGGGAAAAATTAAATGTTCATATCAGATACGTCCGTTAACGTTACCATATGTGTATGCGACTCCTAAAGCTATACTACTGGCTGAGGGCGGCCATTTGCCTACTGCCCAGGGGCGGCATACAGGTTAAATCCGGCCCTGATGCAGCTGGTCGAAGTTGCTTCGAGTATTGAGTGGAAAGATGTATCCCAATTTCTGCCTGACATGCCGCTCTTCCTGCCCTAAGGCCGACCCTCACTATAACAACAGTAGCCTTGTTGACAATTTTATTAAATAAGCGAACTTATCATTCGTTACACAATTTAAAAAATTATAAACTGAAAATATTAGCAGAAGCACAGTCTGTGTGTAAATAGTTCGAGTAGAGAACTTAATAGTTGTGTTCATTAGCAGAGTTACCTGTAATAATATTTTGGGTATTGACGAAGTTAATAATTTGTAGTTTTATAGTATTTTACAATGCTTTTATTATTGGTGCATAGGTACAAATCGTGTTTGCCACATCGGTTCTAAAGGTTCTGAAAAACTCAGCCAAATGAACAACCCGGTTAAAATCCATTAATTTTTAGATCTCAAGTCTGTTTTCCTCACATAGAAAATGTAGATATACAATTCCAATTCAATTCATCAGACTGTAAATATGAAAAAGTGGTCATATCAAAAAGTGGTGGTATGGTAGTCCATCATGTCCGAAATTCCGTCTGCATATAGCTGATAAGAACACCACTAGGCCATGCTATAGCAAATTCCGAAATCGTGCTTTTTTAATCTGATGATTCCCCTTATAAAACAGCAACGAAATTGTCCATCCCAAGTTAGTTAGACCTGAAATTTCGACATCAAAAGATGGACCCAATTGCGATTTTCATTTGTGCGGTTGTTGGTGCTTTGACATGTCTATATTTGTTCGTCCGACAAAGATTCTTGTACTGGGAAAAGCGGAATGTTCCCTTTATCAAACCCACCTTTCCTCAGGGAAACCTCAAAGGCGTCGGATCTGCAAAACACTTGATCGACGTAATGGACGAAATCTATCACAAATTCAAAGGAAAAGTATTATTCGCTGGCGCCTTTTTTGGTCTTAGTCCGGTAGCCATCATCACAGATTTGGATCTTATTAAACATATTCTGATCAAGGATTTCAACTATTTTCGTGATCGTGCCATGTATGTAAACGAGAAAGATGATCCACTAACGGGCAACTTGTTCTTCATGCAAAGCGAAAAATGGAGAAGGCTGCGACAAAAACTTTCGCCAATCTTTGCATCGGGCAAAATTAAATTTATGTACCCAACAATTCTGGACGTTTCCGAATCTATGGTCAGTCACCTTCACAAACGGATCGTACAGGAGGAGCCATTTGTGGAAATCAAGGATGTTTTGGCGCGTTATACGACGGATATAATTGGACGTGTCGCCTTTGGAATTGAGTGCAATAGTTTACATGATCCTGAAGCAGTTTTTCGAAAATATGGTCAAAAAGTGTTTGCCGAACCGCATCGTTCGAATGTTGCTCTTGAATTTATGGGACAGTGTCCGAAACTTGCTAAAATGTTAAAAATGAAAGTTTTTAGTCCGGAGGTTTTTGCCTTTTTCCTGAATACCGTACGAGAAACTATTGACTATCGGGAAAAGAACGATATTCGTCGAAGTGATTTTCTGGATTTGTTGATTCAAATGAAAAATGAGACTCGTCCCGATGCTCCTAAATTGAGCTTCATGGAAATTGTTGCACAGTGTTTTGGATTTTTCCTAGCCGCTTTTGAGACGTCCTCGACAACAATGTCGTTTAGTTTGTTTGAGCTTGCTTTGAACGTCGAACTGCAGGATAAAGCTCGACAGGATGTTTTGAGCACATTGGAGAAATACAATGGAGAACTGAGCTACGAAGCGATCATGAATATGGACTATATTGGACAGATGATATCGGGTTAGCAATCAAAACATCAAGCTATTATAAGCAAACAATAAATTAATACAAAATTTCGAACTTTCAGAGAGTCTCCGAAAATATCCTTCACTTTCCTTAAACCGGAAAACTATTAAAGATTACCAAGTTCCAGGAACTGATAAAATCTTGAAAAAGAATATTGGTATTGTGATTCCGGTCTATTCTATTCATCATGATCCGGAAATTTACACAAATCCCGATGAATATCGACCGGAACGTTTTAGTCCTGAGGAGCAGGCTGGCCGTCATCCGATGGCTTTTTTGGGTTTTGGCGATGGTCCCAGAAACTGTCTAGGAATGCAATTCGGTACAATTCAATCGAAATTGGGTTTGGCGATACTTTTAAAGAATTTCCGTTTTAAATTGGCCCCGACCGTTAGTGTTCCTCTGACATTTGACAAGAATGCTTTCATACTGACGAGTGCGAGCGGAATCGATTTGATTATTGAGAAAATTTAATGTTAATGTGTTAATGTTAATTTAATGCTCAAGACAAATTAACTTTACATCAAATGAAATTAACGATTTCGCAAATGAAAATGAATGCTTTAACAAGTCAAATTCATGATTTCGCAAATGAAACGAACGCTTTAACAAGACAAATTAACGGTTTGACAATGGCAAGTGATTTGCTGAATGGTTAATTTGACTTGTTAAAGCGTCATTTGATGTATAGTTAATTTTTGGTTGAGAAAAAGGGGAATTTGTCTTGAAAATGGTATACTATAGAGTAGGCTGTTTATTAAAAGATGTTATTTGAATGTATGTAACGGATTTCATTTATCATAGGTGGTGGTTAGAAAACTGTTTTCATTTTGCGAAACTCTTTTTGCAATATTTTGCAAAATTGTTTTCAATTCCTGTTTATAAACAGGACGTGACGTGGCATATGCCTGTGCAACAGTTTAAACGAGAAGGAACGGTAATTATATGTGATGAAGTGACGGTTAGGTGATAATCCAGACTGAATTCTGCCGTTGCTTGATAAAATATTTGAAAAGCACATCGATCCGGCTTTATCGGTAATTGAACCATTGCAGTTATGCAGAGCGTAATACAACCAACATTTAAAAAAAAAAAATTAAATATGCTCTGCCTAATTGTGCTGCGAAAATCATGGGCACATTTTATTTGCTTCGCGTCAATTCACCTAAAAAAATTAACCTAAATTTGCAGATTATGTCAAATGAAAAAGCAACAACGCATTGGTCTCGGCGATGACACAATCGAAGATATTACCGCCAAAACGGGCGATATGCCTACACCGCAAGTCGAGCAACGCGAAACCATGGAGAACGAGGCAAGGAAGAAGAAGAAGTATTAGTAGTGTTTCCGGGGAGTACCTATTGATTTTCGGTAATACGAATTCAAACCCAAAAATCGATTTAATTGTTAAATCGATTACCATTTAAGAGAATGGGTGGGTAATGATGCCTAGAAACACAGTCTGATGCTGAATTAAAATTAGGTGCACACAATTTAATTTTTCAAAATTTTCGTGATATGGAATAATGATATCACGAAATTTTCGATTATTTCTGAAAACATTTCGGGACCCCCTCTCCGGGCTACGTCCCTGAAATTACTTTCAATTTTAAAATGAATGAATAAACTAAAAATATGCCTGTGTAATCCACTAAATTTCGGGGAAGATAGAATTATGCAGTAACTAGCGGTGGCGATTTTCGGTTTGATTAAGGGCGTGTAGCCCGTTGCAGTAGGACAAAATTTTCTAAGTGTACAAACACAATAGGCCAGTCAATTACCGATTTTAGGTCGCAAAAAATTGCTCGGGTCTGGTTTTTTGGGATATTGTTAGGATAGATACCAGAAGTGTGCCACTAAGTTTGCAACTTCGAAAAACCTGTGCTAACCCCGTGACCCTCAAAAAACCTCAAAATTTTCGGACTTTTTTCATATTTTTGTTTGTAATTTCTAAAAGGTGCTTCCTTCAAGTAAGTCGTCCACCGCACTTTTAAAGCTAAGAAAATCTTCTTTAATTTGAGTGTAACTCCAGTTTTGTATGTGCAAAGGATCCTAAGATACAGCACTTTAAAAAATGTGCTTTTTTTGTAAAAAAAGTCCGAAATTGTATTTTAGAAGGTTTGTATGACAGCCATATAACGTAATGTTCCGATTCCATCCATTCCTAGATATGTTTTGAGGCTTTACTAGCAACACATTTGGGTGAGGTTTGGTTAAGATTGGTTCATAAAGAAAAAAGTTTTTCTTAGAAGAACCTGATTATCAGGGGTTGGTTTGTATGACAGCCCTATTACCTAGTGTTCCGATTTCATCCGTTTCTAGATATGTTTTGAAGCTTTACGAAAAAACACATTTGGTGGAAGGGTGGTTAAGATTGGTCCATAAAGAAAAAAGTTTTTCATAGAAGAACCTAATTTCCAGAGGTTGGTTTGTATGACAGCCCTATAACGTAGTATTCCGATTTCATCCGTTCCTAGATATTTTTTTAGACTTAACCAGCAACATAATTGGGTGAAGTTTGGTTAATATTGGTTCATAAAGAAAAAAGTTTTTCTTAGAAGAACCTAATTTTCAGGGGCCGCCCTATGACCCCATGGTCTGATTCCATTCGTTCCGACATATATACAGCTAAGGAACTGGTTTATAACTTCATGTCACATGACTTTCTCTGTAAAATGCGCATTTAAGCCGATATTCAGCTCGGAACATGACTGAAATTACAATTTCGAACTTTTTTTCAAAAAACAATGTTTAAAGTGCTGTATCTTGGGATCCTTTGCGCCTACAAAGCTGGGGTTACACTAAAATTAAAGAAGATTTTCTTAGCTTTAACAGTGCAGTGGACAACTTACTTGTAGGAAGCACCTTTTAGAAATTACAAACAAAAATATGAAAAAAGTCCGAAAATTTTGAGGTTTTTTGAGGGTCATGGGGTTAGCACAGGTTTTTCGAAGTTGCAAACTTGGTGGTACACTTCTGGTATCTATCCTAACAATATCCCAAAAAACCAGACCCGAGCAATTTTTGCGACCTAACGCCTTATTTTTCGGTTTATTGACTGGCCTACAAGGCTCGTTGTCATTTTGTGCGCTCCCTTTGATGATTTTCTGACTGCGGCATTGTTTCTACATTCAGGGTTATCTATATCAATTGTTTTGCATTTGATGAATTTTTCTTCGGCGGATAGCTTTCCAACTTGTTCAATATTCAACTTATTACAGTGAGGATGAAATGTCGTTTTCGTATCCGGAGGGCCCCATACAGACCATTACAATAGGTAGGTTTTTTTCGCTGTCGCGGTTAACTCTGACTCAAAAAAACGATCGCGTGTAACTTCCCGGTTAAGATCAGCTGCTCGGACAAACAGGTGACACATGACAGTTATTTTGCATCTTTATCTCACTCTCGTTGGCTTATTTTTTAGATTTGGTGGATTTCATCACAAAAGATGATAATTTATTTGCAAAATGTAAAACCACGATGGGAAAGATTCTCACATTTGGTTTGAGCAAAATTGCCCGTATTATTTCCCCATGCATTAGCCATATACATGTGATTTCTCTAAGCTCTATCTCGTGCAGGTTAGTAGCATGCAGGTTATACAGAGTTCGTTACCCAACCCTGCACGGGATGTAATAAAAAACGAACCTAGTAGCGACGTTGTTTTCGCATCGCGGTTAAATCTGACTCGAAAAAAAAACTACCTTCGTCGGCTTATTTTTTAGATGTGGTGGATTTTATAATAAAAGGATGATCATTTCTTTGCAAAATCTTTTCTCATGATGAAAAAAACTTTCACATTTTGTTTGAAAAATTCCCTTTTATTTCCCTCATGCGTCAGCCATCTACACATGATTCCTCTAAGCTTTATCCCGTGTAGGGTAGTTACACGCGTGAACTATAGGCACGTTTTATTGTGTTTATCCCGTGCAGGTTTGGGTAGAACTTCATACACAGAGAAAAATCGACCACATAAAATAGAAGAAAAATAATAAGATATCTCTATGGTTTTCATCCAAGAAGACTATCTTATTGAAATCATAGAGAAAATCTTATTAAATTCTTGTCAGACAAATTATAAGAAATCCTTATAAAAATAATGGGAATCTTATTATTATAATAAGGGAATTCTTATTGAAACAATCGGTAAAACTAGTAGAAAATAGCTGAACGTCTCATTGATTTAATAAGTCGAGCTATTTAAAACAATTGGAATACTGTTTCAATTAATAAGATTTCATATCAAATATTCTGCAATTGAGTATACCATTTTCCAGTCATAATTACAACTTTGGACCATCAAATTTGTCATTCATAATACCTAATTATAAATTTGATGTCCCGATGTTATAAATTTGACTGACAAAAATAGTCTGTACTATTAAACAAAATGTCTTAGTTCTGCAAAAAAAATGTTTTATTGATAATCATTTATGTAATTATTTAAGCTAATAGTACATTTATGAAATATAATAAATAAAATATGTAAATTATTCGTCAACATAATTAACGAAACATCTTGAAAAAGTCTTGCCTACTGGGCCAGTTTTGACTTGAATTCTAACACAAACTTTCGATTTTTTTCTATGAAAAGAGCAATGAATACTTGAAATCTGACGTCCAACGACGATAATCCGGGGTTAAGGAATCAGAACTCCTTCCACAGCTGTCACTAGTTTGATGACAGGCGCTCAACAAAAATATCGTCGGTTTTCCTTTCGTTGGCAAAACTATTATAAAATCTGAAAAACATTAAAATCCTTAACAATTTTCATATAGGTAATAAAATGCTGCAAACTTACGTTTTGAAATGCGATTAGAATCACTGTGGCGGAAACAAGATGAGCTCTATCGAAACCATTCTGGATCTTTTCGGAAGTGAAGGTGTCTTTTATCCATAAATATTGTTGGTGAACTGAGATCAAGAGCATAAATATGTTAAGAGCATAAATATCACGAAAAAAACACGAAAAGCTTACCCTCTTTTTTCGATTGCTGAAAGGAGAAACACAAATGGATCTTCCTCTTTCGATACATATGCACTTTAGAGGGAACTGAAACACTCGCGAAAGAATTCACAAATACCACGTGTCATTATTACTGTATATGAGATGACATTAAAAAGGTTTTCTTTTTGATATAAAAAGTTGTTCTTATTAATTTTAAATAGAAGCAAATTTTTATGAGAAAATGTATAAGATGTTCTCATCGAAATTGCTAAATAATGTGGAAGTCATATCAAATGCTAGGATTAATATGAAAGAACATAATGGAAATAATACGAAAATCTGTTCAAAATAATAATAAGATTTTTCTTTTCGATTCAATAAGATTTCTCTATGGAAAAAGCATATTGTTTACCGCATTTAATCAGTAAAATGTAAAATATGTAAAATGTCTCAATAAGGCATTCTTATTAATTTTACTTAGAACTTTTTCTCTCTGTGTAAGGTGTGTTTTTTTGGTTATCCCGTGTAGGTTTGGGCAACGAAACTTCGGTGCACAGGCTCATGAGTTCGAATCTCACCGTGTTCCATGGTGTTTTTCGAACTCACGAGCTTGTGACGGACTATGATCTCACTCAGATGTTAAACGAGTACCCATTTATGGGGATAAATAACACTGCTGAGCGTGATACTGATCTCATTACCTCAACAAAAAGCAGATAAGATCTTGGAAATAGGATGTCACTAACACATCCTGCGGCCTTAGTCCAATGCTGGATTGTCGCGCCTGTTATTTATTTTATATAAAAAAATGACACCCAGGTAAAGTTCACGCGTGCAACTACGCTACACGGGATAGAGCTCAAATGTAGATGGCGGGCGCATAGGGGAAATATGAGGGAATTTGTTTTTTCAAACCAAATGTGAGAGTTTTTCTCATCACGAGAAAAGATTTTGCAAAGAAATAATCATCTTTTGTGATAAAATCCACCCCATCTAAAAAATAAGCCGACGAAGGTGATTCAAAGATGCGCAAGAACTTTCAAATGTCAGCTGTTTGGTCTTAACCAGGATGTTACCAGCGATCGTCTTTTTCGAGTCAGATTTACCAGCGATACGAAAAAACGTCGCTAATGTTAAGTTTTCAGTATTCAATTTTTATTTTTAAATTTTCAAAACCTGTGTTTCAATATATAGCTTCGTTTTTCGCTATATCCCGTGTAGTTTTGGGTAACGAGCTCCATATCTCCGTCCGCGTGTCACTAACATATCCCCTGCATGTTTAACCCTTTCCCGGACAGAACGTCTATAGACGTCCAATTTTGAGCATTTGACATACAAATCGTGTCAAATTTTGGCGTTGTGTCCGGCAATGAGTTAATCAAATGTAGATGGCTAATGCATAGGGATGAAATACGGGAATTTTGTTTTTCTATGTTGGCGTACATGTAGCAATTCAAACCAAATGTGCAAATTTTCTCATCGTGGTTTTAGATTTTGTAAATAATCGTCTTTTGTGATAAAATCCACCAAATCTAAAAAATAAGCCGACGAGATAGAGTCAAAGATGCAAAATAACTATCACGTGTCAGCTGTTTGAGCGAGCAGCTGGTATTAACCGAGAAGAACGCTATCTTTTTTTGAGTCAGCTTTAACCGCGGTGGCAATAAAATGCAACTAATATTATAATGGTATGTATGTGGCCTGCCTAAAACGAAAAGAACATTTCATTCTCACTATAATAAGCCACAGGACATGGCCACATTACTTCAACCATAAAGTTCCCTAATCTAAATTGGCTTCTAAATGGACGCGCGATTTTTTTTAATTTAATTATCAAAATCTGACTCTGCGCGTTTGAATTATTACACGGCCATTTAAGAATTATTCAATTTCACACAAAAAAACGAAGAAAATTTTCAAAATTGTCACTTTGAATTTGACAAGCGGTTGTCAAAGGGGTTGGTTGAGTTGGCATATTGAATATCAAAACTGGACGCACACCCAAATGGCGAACAGCTTGGATGTAATTACAACTGCCAGTTGGTTATACGTGCAACCATTTGGCAGTCAGTCTGGATGGATCTTTAGTGAACTACTACCCTGAATATCTAACACAGTGGCGTAACCATGGGAGGGGTACATACAAATCGTGTCAAATTTTGGCGTTGTGTCCGGCAATGAGTTAATCAAATGTAGATGGCTAATGCATAGGGATGAAATACGGGAATTTTGTTTTTCTATGTTGGCGTACATGTAGCAATTCAAACCAAATGTGCAAATTTTCTCATCGTGGTTTTAGATTTTGTAAATAATCGTCTTTTGTGATAAAATCCACCAAATCTAAAAAATAAGCCGACGAGATAGAGTCAAAGATGCAAAATAACTATCACGTGTCAGCTGTTTGAGCGAGCAGCTGGTATTAACCGAGAAGAACGCTATCTTTTTTTGAGTCAGCTTTAACCGCGGTGGCAATAAAATGCAACTAATATTATAATGGTATGTATGTGGCCTGCCTAAAACGAAAAGAACATTTCATTCTCACTATAATAAGCCACAGGACATGGCCACATTACTTCAACCATAAAGTTCCCTAATCTAAATTGGCTTCTAAATGGACGCGCGATTTTTTTTAATTTAATTATCAAAATCTGACTCTGCGCGTTTGAATTATTACACGGCCATTTAAGAATTATTCAATTTCACACAAAAAAACGAAGAAAATTTTCAAAATTGTCACTTTGAATTTGACAAGCGGTTGTCAAAGGGGTTGGTTGAGTTGGCATATTGAATATCAAAACTGGACGCACACCCAAATGGCGAACAGCTTGGATGTAATTACAACTGCCAGTTGGTTATACGTGCAACCATTTGGCAGTCAGTCTGGATGGATCTTTAGTGAACTACTACCCTGAATATCTAACACAGTGGCGTAACCATGGGAGGGGCTAAGGGGGCTAAAGCCCCTCCTAGACCCATAAATTGGGAAAGCATAAATTGGGGCTAAGGGGGCTAAAGCCCCTCCTAGACCCAAAAATTGGGAAAGCATAAATTGAAATATGAAGCAATGCGTTTCGTTGTATATTTTATGAAAATGTGAATTCTTGCTCATGGAGCATAGGTTTCGATCATCAATGCAAGCAATATACTTACCACATTAATGCGTAGATGTCTCAAGTGATTTTTTGCCAAAAAAAAAAAATGTTTTCATAAAACATGCTTTGGAAAAAAATCCGCCTAGTTCTATTATATTATCAATGTATTTATTTAATAGCTGGGTGTTTCTCACTCATCGACTATCGATTAGAATTTTGAATTGTCATTGCAATTGAAGTTGTGAAAGATTCTACGTTTCGATATTATATCTTTGGATTTCCAGGTGTTAAATATCTTCAACATATTTTTAGTTGAGTGGCACGATCAACTTCGTACTATGCACTTTGGAAAATCGTCGATATCTCTGCAATTCTTCGGCCGAGCGATACGATCGGGGTGTCGCCGGACTTGCCACAATAGGACAATTTATTTGTGTAACAACAACGAGTAAAAACCTTCCTTCCTTGCAATTCAGGTTTCTAAAAATGTTACTTCTTTTACTCATCCACTGATACCATAAAACATTCAAAACTTAAATGCTCGGTCAATACCGAAACAACTCATTCCAAATTGACATCTTTTTCGGGTACACCAACATCAAGTTGTACTACACTGCACCTGTCACATAAATTATTTGAATAAAATGACATTAGGTAGCAAATATTCGAACCGGAAAAAATACTGCAAAACTGGCGAATATTCGCGTTGGTGTGGGCATCTCCATACAACTCAGTGTTATACAATTTTGACGCCGCGGAAAAATTCGCCGCGAATATTCGCTGACGCGCTGGTTTGGGCATCAAGTCTGTCAGAGAATAAAAATTGCTTTTGCATATATCTTTGCACTAAATGTTGATTTGCTAAATATTTTGATCAAATAATGTTTTTTTCGGAAAGTTGCATAGAAGGCTGTAGCCCTGTCAATTACGAAGCCATATTCCGTCCGGTAATCTTACTTATTAGCGGCTCGATTGTTTCTTTGGCGGGCTAGACGCTCCAACGTATCTTGATATGAGGGATGCTAAACAATAATATCGTGCCAAAATTGGGCTTTTACTGGGTTTTATTCCCATTTTTTTATGTCATTCATTTCAAATTTTTAATTTTATAATTGATATTCGAAGAATAAAATAAAAACGAACGTCCTGTTTGGGTAGACAATAAAATTTCACACACACATTTCAATGCTTAAATTTTCTCAACTATTAAATGCAATCCATCTTTGGGTGCTAACACCATTGATTTTGTGTCGAATTTCAGCGGAATGGTGACCTTTGAGGATAATCGCACGCGGAATTTTGCCAATAACGTAGCAAGACCAACACGTGATTGCATAATGCCAAAACGCATTCCAATACAATTTCGTGGTCCATTTCCAAAGCCCAAAAAGGACATCGTATGTCGCTTTCCTGTCTCATCAGAACTGAATCGCATCGGATTAAATTCTTCTGGATTCGGATAAATTTCTGGATCATGATGTACGGAATAGATGGGTATGATAACGCCTGTGCCCCTTTCAATCACTTTATCTGTATTAGGCACTGGGTAGTCTCGAGATGCTTTACGGCTTACTGCCATTAAAACCGGATATTTACGAAGCGTCTCTGAAATATTTCTCGAAAGTAATATTTTATTTCTAAAAAGAAAAATGAAAAAAAAAATACCCATGAGGATTTGTCCGAGATAGTCCATATCCATGATAGCCTCGTAACACATTTCTCCATCATGCTTTGCCAAAACATCAGAAATATGTTGACGAGCCTTCTCCTGCAAATCTTGATTTGCAGCCAATTCAAACAGTGCGAAACACATAGATGAAGCGGACGTTTCAAACCCGGCTAGAAAAAATCCAAACACTTGTGCAATGATATCCATCGTATCTAATTTTAAATCGTCCTGATGCTCGCGATTTTTCATCTGAATTAGCATGTCCACGAAATCCTTTCGATGATAGTTTTGCGTTTCCCGAAAATTCACAGTTGTTCCAATCGTGTTTTTAAAAAAATCAATCACATCACTCGCAAACAATGTCACACGAAAAAATCGCCCAATTTCAGGACATTGTCCGAGAAATTCCTTCATAAACTTGGAATGATGGGGTTGATTAAAAACTTTTCCACCAAATTTCTGAAACTCCGAATGAGGATCTTTCAGAGTGTTACACTCCATTCCAAAAGCACATTCACCAATCACGTCCATCGTAAATCGCGAAAGGATCTCTTTCATTTCAATCTCACAATTCGATTCGATCTCTTGACTCAAATGTTCACTGAATCTCTGACAGACATTCAAAAGTGTCGGAAACATAAATTTCATTTTCGCTGAACTAAATGCAGGCGAAAGTTTACTTCGCATCAATTTCCATCGTGGATTTTGCATGAAGAATAGCGATCCCGACAGTGGATCGTCCTTTTCGTTGGTGTAGAACGAACGATCCGAGAAATGTTCAAAATCACGAATCAGAATTGATTTGATAAGATCCAGGTCGGTAACGACGGCCGTCGGAGAGATTGCAAAATACGAACCGCCAAAAGGACTCTGATGTTTCGCCGTCCGATATATTTCATCCATTGCTTCCAGAAAATGTTTCGATTTGCCGACATCTTTCAGGTTTCCGTAGGGAAAGCACGGCTCAATGTACGGAACGCCACGAATTTTCCAATATGCGAAGCGACGTCTGAGAAAGAGGATAACGGATCCTATTAGAGCGATGATAGCGTATACAACACTAAACGTTACGTCCATTCCCGGCAGAATAGTTTGATAAAGTGCTGGATAATATTGTGGAGCCGATGGAAACTAATTAAATGTTTAATGGCTTTCTGATGCATAAAAAATGGTAATAAAAAATTTGTTGAGAGAATCGTGTTTGTTTGCTACGGAAAAATCGCACTTTACGTGTTAAGTACAGTCGGCGGCTACTGTTTAAATTCACAACTTATTTCAAATTATTTCAATTTAAATTGGAATGTGTCCAAAAATTCGTAAATTTAGATATGGTTTCTTTGGAATTTCAGAAAATCTAGCAGTCAATTTACAGGATTTACTATAGGTACATTTTCTTTGATTTAATAGGTAACCTAAGCTGACCAGACGTACATCATTTTGCTGTACAGTACAGCATTTATGACCTGTCGTACAGCATTGAGAAATATGCAGCAAAATGTACAGCATTCCCCAGGCCAAACAATGAAACCCAATTCACTACATGATAAGCTCCTCGGTGAAGCCTGCCATCAGTCTTATCTGCTTTTAAGGGGTGTAAAGTTTGACCCCCGACCAGCCTGCCGCCTTTATGATCAATATTTAGCAAGATAATCGCACTTTTATGTTTGGCAGTCGTTCATTTTCGATAACTTGGGAACCTTTCTCGATCTTTCGGGAATTTGGCACACTTGGAGAGCTACTTGGCGCTCACATTTTCTCCAAATTGCACGGTCCTACCTAACCGCGTTCGGTAGTTACGGCTGCCAAATCGCAATTTTTAGTTTTTTAATTAAACAATTTTCCTTAACTCTGAAATTCGTGAGCGAACAATTTTAAAATTTGGGAAACTTGCAGAGCACCGTACTATTCATATTTGGTGATAATTGGCACCTTTGTAGAGCTACTTGACTTGAATCCAAGTTTCTAGGTCCCATCTATCCGTGTTTGGAAGTTACAGCTGCCCAAATCACACTTTTGTGTTTTCTAATGGAAAATTGGCCATAACTGAAATTCTTAAACAGAGTTTTGAAATTTGACAGACTTGTAGAGCACCGAACTGTCCATATTTTTTTTTTAACATTTTAAGGCTCTAACTTCCAAGGTTCAAAAGTTACAGCCATCGATAGGTGCGATTTTAATTTATTTTTCTTATAACAAAACGATGGAAAAATCAGCCACCGTACTCCATCAACGCCATCTATAAATATCAAAGCCGCAACTCAGCTGTACAATGATGTCATAGTTTAGCTCTTAAATTTTTTATTTACACGAACAAACAACAACAACAAGCATATGACGTAACAAAAAGCAAAAACAAAACTGTGCAACATTGGCGAACATAACCAAAAATTATAAGCTGATTTTGACGTCTAAGATTCTACATTGCGGCCTTAATATATAGACGGCGTTGACTCCATCCGATACCCCTATCAACCTCTATTTGAAAATGGATACTAATGAAAGGACTCTAAAAGAGTTTTTTAGATAATTTTTTGAAAGAAGAATTTCCTTGTTCTTCTTATTGACACTAGCAAAACTCCCTTACCATCCGCCATAGGGACTGTCGCTTCAAAGTTTTGAAATTGTTTGAAATCTGGTTGTTTAGCTGAGATTCCGGAGGAATAGGTTTGGCACAGAGCGAGGCGAATATTCTACGTCGAATAACATGGCACTAGATATCATATGTAGATTGTCCATAATCCCCATCTTAATATAGGTAAACCTAAACCTAGTTGGAATAGAGTGATAGAATGATACGCAGGAGCTTAATCCCGTCAGACGACAACGCATGTTAGCAAGAATCGTGAAGTTTATAGAATCGGCTAAAGATTTTAAGTACGCAGAATACGCTTTACACCTTAAAAGTTCGATACTGGAAAGTTGTGGGGTGAACTTAAAATTTAAGGTTTGGATGCAATACTGAGCCGACCGCAAATGATAAAAATTAAAAATTAAATTTGAAAAAACCTCTAAATTGAAAGTTTGGTTATGTCATTGTCAGGCTACAGGTTTGGTTATGTCATTGTCAGTCAAGTGTAGATGGTAAGTAGCTGACAAATGGCAGCACGCAATGCCGGTTTTTTGGCGAGCCTCCATTTAGCAGCCAGTTTGGATACAGCTTTAAGCTTGTACCTCGCCAGGGTGCTTCATCTCTTCACACCAATAATTTGTGTTTAAGCCCATGTCTCACGCTATAGGTGCATAAAAATAACATACATTATCTACAACAACCACGAAAATGGGAAACGTCTCAATAAAAACAGCCAAACAACTTATCTTCCAATTCTAATCTAATAAGTTTGTAAAACACGTTAAAATTTTTAAAAATATCATTTGAGTTCAGTGGCTGCTAAAGCTTTGCGGACCACCTAAGGCCGCACACATGGATTCGAATCTATAAAATGGATTTTCGTTCTGTCAAATGAGCCAATACACGGACGGATTTGTATTTTAATCCAATAAAATCCATGTAAAATCCATGGATGGAACGTGTGCCAAAGATCGTCCCAGGGACCACCATGGGTCCTCGCACCACCGCGGTTAAGAACTGTTCCACTACACTAAGCTGACCAGACGTACAACATTTTGCTGTACAGTACAGCATTTTGACCTGTCGTACAGCATTAGTGAATGTACAGCATTCCCAATGCCACACAAAGAAACCTAAATCACTACGAAATAAGCTCCACGATGAGGCATGTGCACAGTCTTTTCTGTTTCAAAGGTGTTTTTAGCCCGATAATCACACTTACATTTGGCAATCGTTATTTTTCCATAATTTGGGAACTTTTTGAGCGTTTGTTCTGAAATTTAACGCACTTGTGGGATATATACTTGGCACTCACATTGCATGTAAACATTTCAAACATCTACTATAGCTGCCAATGTTCAGAAGTTACAGCCGTGGAAAGACGCGGTTGTAAATTTTCCCAAAACGATGGAAAAATCTACAGTGATTCCCCTATCAACCTCTATAGGAAAATGCTAACTAAAGGAGTCTGCAAGGGTTTCCAGATAAAGTTTTTTCCCTCAATATGTCTATCAAACCCAATGAAATAACACTAAATCCCCAGGGGACCACGAACCGCTTATGAATTCTCTACCCAATGAGGTATCAGATTATCTATTGTAAAACGAAAGCCACGGCATATTTTGATAGCTGTGCTCTTCCATCTACAAAAAATGTCTGCACTTCGAGATTAGAGAGCGTGAAAACGCGGGATCGACTCCTAGCACGTCACAAAAATGTTCGTACTCTAAATAAACAGCTACATGACTTCTGTATCATGCTTGAAATAGATTAGACGCGTCAGCAGAAGCATCGGCATCGCCAAACGTCAAGCCCAATGTATTTTACATTGCTGACAAAAATTTTGAGCACAAGAAGAGCTTTCAGAATATTTGTCAGCCACGAAACTCTGCTGATGCTGCTGCTGACGGGTGTAATCTATTTCAACTATCAGGGTCTCAGATAGTCAGACACAGGAAACGAATCATTATCATCCGTACAATTCGGGTGTCATTGAGTGTATTTACGCACAAGTGACCAAAATTTGGACACAAATTCTATTTATATTTTCCACCACCAGAAGGCACACGTAAGTTAGCGGCGAGGGTGGTGTGTGAATGCAATGTAACACTTATGTCAAACGACATTCATTATTATGACAAAAATCACATAAAAATATGTAGATGAGCATAATCTGCGTTATATTATTTCCACAATATATTTCTTCATAATTTTCAAATTTGTTTTCCCGCCATCTACTCTGATATATGGCTACTTCGTTGCGAAGCGTAGAAATTTTACGCTAGGTAGAGGACACTGCGCTACGTTTCACATATACACTGAGTGACTTCTGGTTGAGTGTAATATAAGTAGAGTTCGTGCACTGCCATCTAGATAGACAGGCCGGATTATCAGCTGATCTGTCAGTGGTCATGCAACACTAGTAGTGCCATGGTTGGTCATGGTCCGCGCTTAGTACTGCCAAAGTACCGCTCAGTACAATCCACAAATTGTCCACAATCCAAATATCAGTGGCTGTCAGCCTGTCATTTCGTGTGACTTGCTATGATATACACATGGCAGTGCGTTGATTTTTGAGATAAATATGGTAAGTACGATGTTGATGTATACTATTTTACCACTTGCACATCAAAAACACATTAAAGCAAACCATAACCTTTGTTTCGTAATAAACGATCGGCATATTTAAACTTTTGGGTTCAGAAGCACTGGAGGTTGTGGGCTTTACAAATGTCAACTGTCACTGGTCACGAACGCACTTTGTCCACTTGTAGACGAACAAATTTCTGCAGTTCGGCCTGCCTATCTAGATGGCAGTGGTTCGTGTCAAAATTTTGGTCCGCTCAGTTGTACGTGAATACACTCATTATCATCCGTACAATGCCTTGAGCACTAAAATTCAAAATATGGAAAAGCACTGAGTATCTAAATCTAAAGGCAACTTGGATGTAATCAAGCAAGAGGTCATTTATCCTTAATGCAACGAAGATCATTCTCAATTGTCCTTTCTTAAAATATGGTTTTGAAATGTGTAACATATTTTCTAACAAAATGGGGCCCCGCTATAATTTAAACTGACAGGAAATTTTAATTTTTGTCGCAAATTTGAATTACATATCTACCCCCCCTAAGAAAATTTCAGGCTCATGGGTTTGCCCCTTCTAAACGAGATCCTGGCTACGCTACGCCTTTGGTTATTATAGATTTGCGTTATTGGCACTTCACATGATGATGTTATTCTGTCAATGAGGACATTGAGAAGTTTAGGGTACTTTATGGGTCCTGTTTACTAAACAGTGTTTAGTATCAACAGAACAGGTTCACCATATAGTTCCCAGATTATTATCGGCTACTATTCTTTCTCAATTGTGTTAACGAAGATATGTATATGTAACTTATTTTGTAACATGCATAACGCTCGTAAATTTTATGATAGGAAAAAGCAGGACAAATGCATCAAATATCATCGATTGGCAGAACAACGCTATTGAAAAATCAGAACGTAAAAAGGACAACCAGAAATACAAATGGAACAGAAATTCGGCTACCTAATTTTCGGTACCTTCTAAATTGGTCAAGAATATCAATATTTGTGGGATTTGTTGACAAATTCAACAGTTTTTTCCATTGTCGTGTGATAAGAGAACCATTTTATTTTATTCTCTCGCTCGCTTTGACATAATTGTAATCACTACTATGCATTAAGATGCATTCGTATATTGGACACGATCTGTAACAGTTAAAATTAAAAATTATTTGGTAATCGTTATCCAAAACGTCAGCATCCGTAAGTACTGAATGATGTCTCTACACCAGGCTGAATGAACGACATATAGGCCTTCGAGGAACTGTCTACAATCTTCATCCTAATATCAGCCATGCTCAACAGTATTCAGCAAATTCCAAAACGATTCTCTTGCCAAACATATTCACTATAAAAACAACTGTAGTCGCCAACGGCCTTGGGCTCTGGATTCTGGTACATCATATTTGTAAACTTCTATGACCAGTTGACGTGCAAAAACAAGACAAATCAGGACAAAATCAGGCCATTTGGCGTAATATCTATAGCAGGATGGCAGGTTAAGGTCGAAAAAGCAGGACTGTCCTACAAAAAACAGGATGGATACGACCATTGCATCATGGTGGTTGCCTCGTGACATATTAGGCTTTCTCAAAATCGGCGTGAAAAGGGGCATGAAAATTAGTATAATTAAGGGTTTGCATGAAACCAAAATCCGCGATGTGTACAGCATTGAGCCTTCGGAAGTCTGGTCACCTTCACTACACCAACCTGCTGAATACATAAAATCACAGAAAAAAAATTGTGGAAACATTTTCAGATTTTAGTTTATGAAATTCCTCAGCGATTCCGACATATTCCACCACAGTAAGAACAAAATGGCGACATTTTGTCAGCTTATGTTCATAGTTTTAACTATGTATATGGAATGTTCCAAAAAGTACTTTGCAGGATTTACTACGATGAAGTCAAAATTATAAGTTACCAAAAACGTAACAGCAAATTGATAATGTGGCGAAATCATAACCCTTAGTTGCACCGCAGACACCGTATTTCGACTAGTTCAAACCAATTTTCTCCTTTCAAGTCAATTGTTCACTTTTTAAAACCATACATATGTACATACACACATAATGTATTTATATATTGGGACAATTTTAATTTGATTTGGAAACTTGTTAATTTAAATTGGAAAAATGATTATTTGACTTGGAAATTGTTCACATTGCCTCGGACTGTTCATATAAATTAGGAGAACCCCGCAAGCATTGTTGACATACATATTTAAAAACTAAAAAAACGCTTCATTTAACTAGACTAGGTACATATAATTTACGTATATTATCAGTTCCTTCATCCTCCCCTCCATACTTAATATTACACTATTCTCTCAATAATCAAATCAATTCCACCGACACTCGTCAGAAACACTGCATCTTTTTCAAATGTTAGCGGAACTTTTACAGTCGGCGCCAATTTAAAACGGAAATTCTTCAAAAGTATCGCCAAACCCAATCTTGATTGCATTGCACCAAATCGCATTCCTATACAATTTCTAGGACCATCGCCAAATCCTAAAAATGCCATTGAATGACGACCGACCGTCTCCTCCGGGCTAAAACGTTCAGGTCGGAATTCTTCGGGTTTCGGATAAATGTCAGGATCATGATGAATGGAATAGACCGGAATCGTAATACCAACATCCTTTTCGATGATTTTATCCGTTCCGGGTACATTATAGTCCTTATCAGCTTTTCGGCTTAAAACAAATAGAACTGGATATTTTCGAAGACTCTCTAAAAGTTTGAAATTGTATTAGAATAATGTTTGCTTAAAATTTGGTTTTGCTGTACCTGATATCACCTGTCCAATATACTCCATGTTCATGATTGCTTCGTAGCTCATTTCTCCATTGTGGTTCTCCAGTGTGCTCAACACATCCTGTCGAGCTTTCTCCTGCAGCTCGGGATTCAAAGCAAGCTCATACAAACTAAAGGACATTGTTGTCGAGGATGTCTCAAAACCGCCGAGAAAAAATATAAAACAGTGTGCAACAATTTCCATTAAACTCAATTTTGCAGCATCTGGACGCGTCTCATTTTTCATTTGAATCAGCAAATCCAAGAAATCATTACGACTAATATTGTTCTTTTCCCGATAGTCAATCGCCTCGCTTACGGTGTTTAAGAAAAAGGCAATCACATCCGGACTGAAGGCTTTCATTTTCAACATTTTAGCAAGTTTCGGACACTGATTCATAAATTCGCGAACAATACTCGACTGATGCGGTTCGGCAAACACTTTTTGACCATATTTTCGAAACATGGCATTCGGATCATCCAAACTATTACACTCAATTCCAAAAGCGGCACGTCCAATTATATCCGTCGTAAATCGCGCCAGCACTTCTTTGATTTCGACATAGGGCTCGTGTGATATCCGTTTGTTGAGATGATTGATAAAAGATTGGGAAACGTCCATGAGTGTTGGATACATGAATTTCATTTTGCCGGACGTGAAGGTGGGTGAAAGTTTTTGTCGAATAATTCTCCATCTTTCGCCTTGCAAAAAAAACATGTTGCCCGTTAGTGGATCTTCTTCCTCGTTTACATAAATGGCGCGATCACGAAAATAGTTGAAATCCTTAATCAGCACTTGTTTAATCAAATCCAAATCAGTAAGAATCGCCACCGGACTAATGCCAAAGAAAGCTCCAGCGAATTGCATCTTTCCCTTGAATTTGTGATAAATTTCATCCATTACGTCGATAAAGTGTTTTGAAGATCCCACACCTTTGAGGTTCCCTTGGGGAATTGAAGGTTTAATATAGGGAACATTCCGCTTTTCCCAGTACAGGAATCTTTGACGGAGGAATAAATACAAGCCAGTTAGAATACCGATAATAGCACAAATAAAAATCGTAATTGGGTCCATCTTCTTCAGTCGATATTTGTGAACATAACTAACCAGACATTGGCCTTTTCTGTGTTCTTTTATAATGGTAATCTTCAGGTTGAAAAAAAAACGATTTCAGATATTTGCTAGTAAGCATGACACAGTGTCTTTCTTATCAACATGTGCAGACAAAATTTTGGATTTGATGGATTGCTACTTATTAGTAAATAGCAACTAGTATTTACAGTCTGTAAACTAGGAAGAATTGGCTTTTTATTTGCTTGTTTAAAAAGAAAATCATGTTGTTGTTGTTGTAGCGGTGCAGAAGGGTGTGAGAAAATCATCGGTGATTTATATAGAATTTTAAAGTTTAGA
This sequence comes from Microchrysa polita, assembly GCA_949715475.1. Taxonomy (NCBI): domain Eukaryota; kingdom Metazoa; phylum Arthropoda; class Insecta; order Diptera; family Stratiomyidae; genus Microchrysa; species Microchrysa polita. The sequence continues at coordinate 18,819,402 of OX454415.1, forward strand.
GTTTTTTTCAGTGTCTATAAGGTCACTAAATGCAAACACCTGTTTTAATTTTTGTGGGTAAACTCATTCATTAAACATTTTAAATAGCTGTGTCGAGATTACCTGTTCTAAAACTAGTAGTAAATTAAAAGCAAACTAGCCTAGGACAAATTCAATATTTTTTTTTATCAAATATTTCCGAAACAATATCAGTAAAGTCCAGGCAATTCAACTTTTCAATTTTCTACTCTAATGCACTATTTTAGCACAGACTGTAATATAATACTCAATTTACTATCACAGAAATATTATAACGAATGATAACTTTGCATTAAAAAGTGACCAACAAAGCTATTGCTTTATACTTATACGCACATGGGCGTAGCCAGGATTTCGGTCAAATTTTTAACATCATGATTTTTCTAGGAGTTGATATTTCCGGTCGCAGAAATATTGTTAGCAAATTTTAGAGTAGCCTGGCTTGTGGTTGGATTGGTCCACAGGGTCATGGATTCCGGACTCACCGTGAACGAACTCATTTCTTTATGGTGTTTTTCGAACTGACGACCTGCGTGACGGACTATGATGTCGCTCAGATAGTAAACAAGTATCCATTTATGGGGATAAGTAACATTGCTGGGCGTCCTGTTGATCTCAACACCTCAACAAAACAGCAGTTTAGATCTTGGAAATTGGATGTCACTCACACATCTGCGGCCCTAGTTTACTGGTGGACTGCCACGCATGTTATTTCTTTTTTTTTGCTAATTTCAGAGTAAAATTTTTCAAATGGAGATGAGAATGATTTTCTTCTGCATTCTGATTAAGTGATTACATTCAACTGGCCTCCAATATCTACCTTTTAGAACGTAGTTTGTCTATTTTCAGTGCATTTTTGTATATCGGACTGCATATTCCAATTGCGAAATTAGTTTGTTTCGTCTGTCACTTTCATCTTAGCAAAGTAGCATCGTCAGAATATTTAAAAATCCTTTATTGATTGAAATATGGTTAACTGTTTTAATAAGATTTCCTCTAAATTTATCAAAGTATTAACAGTGGCTAAATTTTATTGCTGGTATGATTCAGCTAGAAAATAAATTTGGATTTAATAACTTGTGACTTGTGACTCTGTGACTCACTTGGTTGAGTCGCACTCTACGATGCTAGTAATCTAGAGGTCCGGAGATCGAATCTCGGCGGAAAAGAAAGTTGTGTGTACCATTATATAAAGCATGTCCAAGTGTTTGTGAGGAGGTTTTTGGAATTTCAATTAAGGCACAAATAAATAAGAATATTAAATTTGTGTTAATCAAAACTTTTTTACGATTTTTTTTAGACGAATGTTTATGTTTTAGACGAATGTTTAACAGTCCAAATTTCAAGTTCTACTCACATTTTTGGAATCCTTCTCAAACAATTGGCTAGGAGCTCGCAATTTCTAGCAAATATATATAGCTGCGCTATGGTGTCCTACAAGTTTGAAAATTTTAGAAATATCTACTCACGAATTTCTGAGTTATCGAAAAATTTTGACTTAATAACACAAAAGCTGTTCTTTATCCACATATACTGGGCATTCCCAAAGAGCTCTCGTCTTCATAATTTCCCTTTTTGGGATATATGATTTATTTAAATCCCTGTTTTGAGGTGTTCTGGTCAGAAAAGCGTCGATGCTAGGTGTTCCGTAACTCCGAAAAGTTTGGGAACCCCTTATCTAACCCAACATAAAGCTTTGATGATAGTAGCGAAAATGTTTACGAAAATTTGAATACTGTGGATTTACTCACCGTAGTAAAGAGACAAAATTGTCGATGCAATATTTTCAGGATTCATTTTTTTTCGTATGGCAAAATTGCTATATATTTTGCATCAAAATTTGCTCAAAAAAGCTACTAATTTGAAGTGTAATAAATGCAGAAACTGTTATTCTGAAATTAAACATTTGATAACCATAAAAGTATAGGTAATCTTTCAAAATGATCCTCCTCCTCTCCGAAAAGCTATCTACGCCACTGAATACAGTTAAGTTGATAAATAATAGGTGTGTTTTTTTGGTTATCCCGTGCAGGTTTGGGTAACGAAATTTCATATAAAAAAAATGACAGGTAGGTCAGCTCGAATTTTTTTTATATGGAGTTTCGTTACCCAAACCTACTTAACCAAAAAAAACACACCTAATGATTCAAGAAAAAACGAAAAGTAGTTTATCAATATGATGTAATAGTTATGGTCGTCTAATGGTGGTTCCCAAACTTTTTGAAGACGCGGAACCCCTGAGATCGTCGAATTCGTTCGCGGAACCCCAAAAATGGGTCGTTAAGACAAGACTAGCCTTGATATACAAGACAAAACGTTTATCGTACCCATTAAGAAAAAAAATGTGTTATTAAAAAAATGTTCAATATTTCGTTGAAGTGCGCTGTTATCAAAAAAATGGAGCAATTTAATGAGAAACATGTGCCTGGTGATAAATAAATGTAACTATCCATACAAGTATCATGCAATGATTTTTGTCATTACACTGCAATCATTTTTACAATAGGCCAACATCAGTAAAAACGATTTCACTACATTTTAATAACTTTTACTACAAATTTAGTGAAATTGTATGTTGTGAATTTCATTGTATGACTTTGTTGAATTCATTGCACATTTTTCTCTCCGTGTACTTATTATGTCTATCATGTATGTATTTATACACAAATTCCTTAAAACGGCCAAATACAGTTAATGCGAAAACTGGTGGCAATAATTTCATAATTTGTTTGTGTTTACAGTATTATTAAAATTTTCAGAACAGCATATTTTCACAATTTTTTCGCGTAACCCCTGAGCTGGTCTCGCGGAGCCCCAGAGTTCCGCGGAACTCCGTTTGGGAAGCACTGCTAATCTATACATCAGAATTATTTAACGCCAACTTTCGCGAAGACGGTTTGGCGCCATCTTTTAATAATATGTATGTACATACATACATGCTACCAACGAATTAGAATACGATAAAGCTCATGACACATATCCAAATCATCATGACGAAAGTCCATCATGATGATGAAAGTTCGAAATTGAGATGACATATTTTTTTTGGCGTTTATGTAAATGATGAAAATGTCCCTCAAAAAATATTTTCATGAATATTCTGTTTAATAATTTAAAGACACACTTTTCTTGAAGAATTTGAATAGAAATGTGTAAAGATTTTTGATAATTGAGCAAATGATGGTTCAAATGTGTAATTTCAAATTCGTGCTAATGATGGTAAATTTGCGTTATAATGACGTATTTGCATAATTCGAAGATATGTGTGTCACTGTTATAAAAGTTTAAGGTCACGTGTATTTTTTTAATTTCACGGAGCAGGGTTCTCACTTTACTGCAATCGCAGTGACTAATCTAATTTTTATGAAATATGATAACCTCTAATAGTCTAAGAAAATTGGACCAAAATATGGCCATCGAACGGCAAAAATCCTACATCGGAAATTCTTTTTGATTATGGTTGGGGATGGTCCCGAGATGATGGTATAAAAAGTCCCAACCGATTGGAGGTCCGCAACCTTAAAACGAGACCGAGGCTAATTTCGGGCGCGGCCGAAATTTGGATACCCTTCGCTCTCCTCGGGGCTAAAAGTTTTTTCGGGCGTTCCTATGACTTGTGTTCAATTCTCCCCGCTTCCATGCTTTTCCTTGAATTTTCACATTAGTGCCGCGGTGAAGATTTATTGGGGGAAGCGGGGGTCGTGGGTTTCTTAGAAGAAACAAAAGGGAGGGGGGCATGTATGTATGTTTGTGGCATCAATTAAAACATATTTCTAGGAGATTTGGTTGAAATTGGTGGACAAATAAAAAAGTTTTTCTTCAAAGACCTTAAAACCTAATTTGGGGGTTGGGTTTATATGCCAGCTCCATGCGCCAATGGTCCGATTTAATTCATTTTTGCGTATGTTTTGTAACATCAATAAAAACACATTTCCTTGAGGTTTGGTTGAAATTTGTGTGCAATTAAAAACATTTTTCTTAGAAAAATTTTATTTGGGGGGATAGGTTTGTATGGTAGCCCCATGACCACATGGTCCGACTCCATCTATTCATACATATATTTTATGTCATCAATAGAAACACATCTGTGTGAAGTTTGGTTGAAATTGGTGTATAAATAAAAAAGAATTTCTTAGAAGAACTTAATTTGGGGAGCTAGGTTTGTATGACAGCCCCATGACCCCATAGTCTGATTTAGTCCATTTTTACATATCGCACACCAAGACGAACAGTGTCACAACTCAAAAAACGGTAAATTTGAGTAAAGTATGCTAGAGTGTGGATATTTATGGTATCTATATTGTGGCAGAGTGTCACAAGTCGCAATCCAAAACTGACCCCTAGAGGGCACATTGTTGGTATTCACTGCACAATTTACAAAATAGTAATTAAAAATTTGTTTTTTGCTTCTCCTGAAAATTTGCATTTTTTGAGTTGTGACAGTGTTCTTCTAGGTGTGCGATATGTTTTGTGGTATCATTAGAAACACATTTGCACGAAATTTGATTGCAATCGATGAGAAAATAAAAAAGTTTTTCTTAGAAGAAGCTAATTTGGGGGACTAGGTTTGTATGGCAGCCCCACGACTCCATTGTCCGATTTGGTCGATTTTGAAATTTTATTGAAATTTGTGCATAAATGAAAAAGTTTTTCTAAGAAGAACCTAATTTTGGGGGGTAGGTGTGGCGGTTTAATATTATTCATGATTGCGCTCATTGAAATCAAATTTAATTCTATTATATTAATTATTTGTTCTACTACTTAAAATAATGTACATATTACTATTTGAACGAAACTTCCGTTTTCGATCCAATTCTACCAACTGTCTTTCACATTGCATACTAGCTAGTTCCGACACGACCTAGACACGCTCTCACTCTCTAGTTAGACGCTCGACACGATAGTCGTACCTGCACACTTTTATCACCTAAGTAAAATAGAAGTTATAAGTTAATATAAAATTGTGAATTAATAAATTAATTATAATTTAAAACTAAAACTAAAGTGTTATAATTTGGATATAAAAGACAAACATAAATAACACGTTAAAACGCATATCCCAACAGTAGGTTTGTATGGCAGCCCCACGACCCCCTTATCGGATTTTACCGATTCAAACATACAAACTGCCTGCAACAAAAAGAAGCATGTGTGCAAAATTTCAGCTCCATAGCTTTTAAACTGGCCGAGAAAAACGCGTCGCAACAGACAGACAGACGGACAGACGGACATCGTCCAATCGACTCAGCTCGTCACGCTGATCATATATATACATATTTTATATGGTCGGAGATGCTTCCTTCAATGCGTTACAAACTTCATGACAAAGTTAATATACCCTTTACGCTTAATAAGCGAAGGGAATAAAAAGGGGGAAAGGGGGGCATTTCTTCGTTTTTTTTGCGATTATTTCAAAAACAGCAAGAGATACACAAAAATGGTCTGAGGACGAAAAAAACTACATAAAATTTCCTTTCCAATGATATCAAACACATTAGAGTTTAATAAAACATTTCTGCGCTAGCCTAATAAAAAAATTAGAATACTTTTAGACTTTCGTTAAAAGCTCCATAACTTTTGAAAAAATGCTAGTTCAGCCGTAATGTATATGTATAAGTATCCACAATAAGTTCAAGATCATTTTAAAGTAAACATTGAGTCAAAAAAATAATCTGAGGATGAAAAAAACTACAAAAAATTATCTTTGCAATGAGATATAACACATTAGAGTTTAATTGAATATTTCGGCGTTAGACTAGAACATAAATTAGAGTATTTTCTTTTTCTAAATCTACATAACTTTTGAAAAAATGCTAGTTCAGCCGTAAAATTTCGTATAAGGATTTACAATAAGTTCAAGATCATTTTAAGCTAAACATTGAGTCGGTCCGGTCAAGAACCCCCATTATGCCCCCATTTAAAGTTTTCAAAACGGCACATCCATAACTCCCCCAAAATTGGAGCAGAGTGCTAAATTTTAGTTTGTTGCGATTGGAGGTCATAGTCACCCCACCCACCAAAAACCAGCTCATTCGGATAAAAACTAAGGGTACCTCCCATACAAAGTGACTCAAGACCACTTTGTTCTACAGTTTATAAAATGAGTAGTACGTAGAACAAATTCCTGATGGGTCACTTTGTATGGGAGATACCCTTAGTTTTTATCCGAATAAGCTGATTTTTGGTGGGTGGGGTCACTATGACCTCCAATCCCAACAAACCAAAATTTAGCACTCTGCTCCAATTTTGGGGGAGTTATGGATGTGCCGTTTTGAAAACTTTAAATGGGGGCATAATGGGGGTCCTTGACCGGACCGACTCAATGTTTAGCTTAAAATGATCTTGAACTTATTGTAAATCCTTATACGAAATTTTACGGCTGAACTAGCATTTTTTCAAAAGTTATGTAGATTTAGAAAAAGAAAATACTCTAATTTATGTTCTAGTCTAACGCCGAAATATTCAATTAAACTCTAATGTGTTATATCTCATTGCAAAGATAATTTTTTGTAGTTTTTTTCATCCTCAGATTATTTTTCTATACCTCTTACCGTTTTTGAAATAATCACAAAAAAAAACGAAAAAATGTCCCCCCCCCCCTTTCCAATGTAGGATTTTTGCCGACCAAATATGCCATTTTTCTTAGACTATATGGAAAAATGAAAAATTTAAACATCCGGAACACAGACCATTTTCCACGAACTTTCTCGGCTCCTTAAACGTTCATCCACCGGCAGCACCACCATATATGGAGGAGGTAATAGCTAATTTGACGAAATTATGTACATTTCTTAAAACACATTTTTTTATGTTGAACTGCCTCTCGGACAGGTTTTTCGGCCAAGCCTCTCCGCGGCCGCGGAATAAACATTATTTAAATAAGTTGCCAACTGGCAGTTGTCATCGCATCTACACTTATTGCCAATTCGTCGTCCACTTTTGATATTCAATATGGCAGCTGAATCATCTGTCAGCTGACACTTAGACACCGGCTTGTCATATTCAAAGTAACAATTTTGCAACTTTTGTTCGTTTTTTGTGTGAAATTGTAGAATTCTAGAATGACCTAGTGATAATTTAAGTGCGCAGAATCAGATTTTGAAAATTAAATTTGAAAAAACCTCCAAATTGAAAGTTTGGTTATGTCATTGTCAGGCTACAGGTTTGGTTATGTCATTGTCAGTCAAGTGTAGATGGTAAGTAGCTGACAAATGGCAGCACGCAATGCCGGTTTTTTGGCGAGCCTCCATTTAGCAGCCAGTTTGAATAAAGCTTTAAGCTTGTACCTCGCCAGGGTGCTTGATCTCTTCACACCAATAATTTGTATTTAAGCCCATGTCTCACGCTGTAGGTGCATAAAAATAACATACATAATCTACAACAACCACGAAAAGGGGAAACGTCTCAATAAAAACAGCCAAACAACTTATCTTCTAATTCTAATCTAATAAGTTTGTAAAACACGTTAAAATGTTTAAAAATATCATTTGAGTTCAGTGACTGCAAAAGCTTTGCGGACCACCTAAGGCCGCACACATGGATTCGAATCTATAAAATGGATTTTCGTTCTGTAAAATGAGCCAATACACGGACGGATTTGTATTTTAATCCAATAAAATCCATGTAAAATACATGGATGGAACGTGTGCCAAAGATCTTCCCAGGGACCACCATGGGTCCGGACCACCGGTTAAGAACTGTTCCACTACACCAACCTGCTGAATACATAAAATCCTCGGACTGTTCATATAAATTAGTTCATACATATTTAAAAACAAAAAAACGCTTCATTTAACTAGACTATAGGTACATATAATTCACGTATATTATCAGTTCCTTCATCCTCCCCTCCATACTTAATATTAAACTATTCTCTCAATAATCAGATCAATTCCACCGACACTCGTCAGAACCAATGCATTATTTTCAAATGTTAGCGGAACTTTTACAGTCGGCGCCAATTTAAAACGGAAATTCTTCAAAAGTATCGCCAAACCCAATCTCGATTGCATTGCACCAAATCGCATTCCTATACAATTTCTAGGACCATCGCCAAATCCTAAAAATGCCATTGAATGACGACCGACCGTCTCTTCCGGGCTAAAGCGTTCAGGTCGGAACTCTTCGGGTTTCGGATAAATGTCAGGATCATGATGAATGGAATAGACCGGAATCGTAATACCAACATCCTTTTCGATGATTTTATCCGTTCCGGGTACATTATAGTCTTTATCAGCTTTTCGGCTTAAAACAAATAGAACTGGATATTTTCGAAGACTCTCTAAAAGTTTGAAATTGTATTAGAATAATGTTTGCTTAAAATTTGGTTTTGCTGTACCTGATATCACCAGTCCAATATACTCCATGTTCATGATTGCTTCGTAGCTCATTTCTCCATTGTGCTTCTCCAGTGTGCTCAACACATCCTGTCGAGCTTTCTCCTGCAGCTCGGGACTCAAAGCAAGCTCATACAAACTAAAGGTCATTGTTGTCGACGATGTCTCAAAACCGCCGAGAAAAAATACAAAACATTGTGCAACAATTTCCATTAAACTCAATTTTGCAGCATCGGGACGCGTCTCATTTTTCATTTGAATCAGCAAATCCAAGAAATCACTACGACTAATATTGTTCTTTTCCCGATAGTCAATCGCCTCGCTTACGGTGTTTAAGAAAAAGGCAATCACATCCGGACTGAAGGCTTTCATTTTCAACATTTTAGCAAGTTTCGGACACTGATTCATAAATTCGCGAACAATACTCGACTGATGCGGTTCGGCAAACACTTTTTGACCATATTTTCGAAACACGGCATTCGGATCATCCAAACTATTACACTCAATTCCAAAAGCGGCACGTCCAATTATATCCGTCGTAAATCGCGCCAGCACTTCTTTGATTTCGACATAGGGCTCCTGTGATATCCGTTTGTTGAGATGATTGATAAAAGATTGGGAAACGTCCAGGAGGGTTGGATACATGAATTTCATTTTGCCGGACGTGAAGGTGGGTGAAAGTTTTTGTCGAATAATTCTCCATCTTTCGCCTTGCAAAAAAAACATGTTGCCCGTTAGTGGATCTTCTTCCTCGTTTACGTAAATGGCGCGATCACGAAAATAGTTGAAATCCTTAATCAGCACTTGTTTAATCAAATCCAAATCAGTAAGAATCGCCACCGGACTAATGCCAAAGAAAGCTCCGGCGAATTGCATCTTTCCCTTGAATTTGTGATAAATTTCATCCATTACGTCGTTAAAGTGTTTTGAAGATCCCACACCTTTGAGGTTCCCTTGGGGAATTGAAGGTGTAACATAGGGAACATTCCGCTTTTCCCAGTACAGGAATCTTTGACGGAGGAATAAATACAAGGCAGTTAGAATACCGATAATAGCACAAATAAAAATCGTAATTGGGTCCATCTTCTTCAGTCGATATTTGTGAACATAACTAACTAGACATTGGCCTTTTCCGTGTTCTTTTATAATGGTTATCTTCAGGTTGAAAAAAAAACGATTTCGGAAATTTGCTAGTAAGCATGACACAGTGTCTTTCTTATCAACATGTGCAGACAAAATTTTGGATTTGATGGATTCCTACTTAGTAGTAAATAGCAACTAGTATTTACAGTCTGTGAACTAGGAAGTATTGGCTTTTTATTTGTTTAAAAAGAAAATCATCCGTGATTTATATAGAATTTTAAAGTTTAGAGTTTTTTTCAGTGTCTATAAGGTCACTAAATGCAAACGTCTGTTTTAATTTTTGTGGGTAATCTCATTCATTAAACATTTTAAATAGCTGTGTATAAAGGTCGAGATTACCTGTTCTAAAAACTAGTAGTAAAATAAAAGCAAACTAGCCTAGGACAAATTCAATATTTTTTTTTTATCAAATATTTCCGAAACAATATCAGTAAAGTCCATGCAATTCAACTTTTCAATTTTCTACTCTAATGCACTATCTTAGCACAGACTGTAATATAATACTCAATTTACTATCTAGAAATATTATAACGAATGATAACTTTGCATTAAAAAGTGACCTACAAGGCTATTGCTTTATACTTATACGTACATGGGCGTAGCCAGGATTTCGGTCAGGGGAAGCCCAAAATTTTTAACATCATGATTTTCCTAGGAGTTGAAATTTCCGGTCGCAGAAATATTGTTAGCAAATTTTAGAGTAGCCTGGCTTGTGGTTGGATTGGTGCACAGTGTCATGGATTCCGGACTCACCGTGAACGAACTCATTTCTTTATGGTGTTTTTCGAACTCACGACCTGCGTGACGGACTATGATGTCGGTCAGATTGTAAACAAGTATCCATTTATGGGGATAAGTAACATTGCTGGGCGTGCTGTTGATCTCAACACCTCAACAAAACAGCAGTTTAGATCTTGGAAATTGGATGTCACTCACACATCTGCGGCCCTAGTTTATTGGTGGACTGCCACGCATGTTATTTCTTTTTTTTTTTGCTAATTTCAGAGTCAAATTTTTAAAATGGAGATGAGAATGATTTTCTTCTGCATTCTGATTAAGTGATTACATTCAACTGGCCTCCAATATCTACCTTTTAGAACGTAGTTTGTCTATTTTCAGTGCATTTTTGTATATCGGACTGCATATTCCAATTGCGAAATTAGTTTGTTTCGTCTGTCACTTTCATCTTAGCAAAGTAGCATCGTCAGAATATTTAAAAATCCTTTATTGATTGGAATATGGTTAACGGTTTTAATAAGATTTCCTCTAAATTTATCAAAGTATTAACAGTGGCTAAATTTTATTGCTGGTATGATTCAGCTAGAAAATAAATTTGGATTTAATAACTTGAAAGACCCGCTCTGTGACTCACTTGGTTGAGTCACACTCTACGATGCTAGTAATCTAGAGGTCCGGAGATCGAATCTCGGCGGAAATGTAAGTTGTGTGTACCATTATATAAAGCATGTCCAAGTGTTTGTGAGGAGGTTTTTGGGATTTCAATTAAGGCACAAATAAACAAGAATATTAAATTTGTGATAATCAAAACTTTTTTACGATTTTTTTTTTAGACGAATGTTTATGTTTTAGACGAATGTTTAACAGTCCAAATTTCAAGTTCTACTTACATTTTTGGAATCTTTTTCAAACAATTGGCTGATAGCTAGGAGCTCAAAATTTCTAGCAAATACAAACCTAGTCAAAAGTATTTACACAAAGTGCATTTTTGTGCATGCTTCACAAACGGCGGCTTCTGCAGCAAGTATGGGGAGGTGAAATGCAAAAAAAGCTTTTGTTTTCGCAAAGTTTAGCATATGCGAAGCCAGATGAAAGAAAAATTTAAAAAATACCTTTCCGTGTTCTAAAAATAAACGCAAAGTAACTGATGCTTATCAGTTGTCAAAAGTATTTACACACGTTTTCTTTGCGTCAAAAGTATTTTCACAACGGACGTTTGCCATTAATATTTGGTTTGCAGTGACAAGTGCAGGTTCGTTTGTTCTAATAATTGTAATCCATTTACAGATAATTTGATTTAATCATTTAACTAATTACAGTTATTTAATAAAATGCCGAAAACAAAGGAGTTAACCGTTGAGCGCCGAGCTGAAATTGTTACTAGGTTTAAGACCGGTACCTCCGCAGTCGAAATAGCTGAATTGTATCAAATCTCACGAAAAACTGTGTACAACTTAGTAAAAAAGTTCGATACAGTTGGAAGCTTGGAAAATCAAAAAAAATCAGGCCGAAAACCTGTGTTGGACCCAAGACAATGCAGGCACATACTAGGAGTTATAGCAAATAATCCAAGTGCAAGTCCTGTCCAAATTGCCGCACAGTCAAAAAAATAATTGGCAAACAAATTAGTGATGCTACACTGCGACACAGGCTGAAGGAAGCTGATTTTAATACCTATGTTGTCCGTAAAGTGATTGACATCACACCAACCAACCAGACAAAACGTCTTAAATTTGCGTTGGAATACATCAAGAAGCCTCTTGACTTCTGGTTCAATATTTTATGGACAGATAAGGCTGCATTTCAGTACCAGGGGTCATATAGCAAGCATTTTATGCATTTAAAAAAAAAAAAAAAAGCATTTGGCAGCCCAGCCAATCAATAGGTTTGGTGGCGGCACAGTCATGTTCTGGGGATGCCTTTCCTACTATGGCTTCGGAGACCTGGTACCGATAGAAGGGACATTAAACCAGAGCGGATACCTCGATAAATGACCATGCTTTCACATCAGGAAACAGACTTTTTTCAACGTGTGACTGTATTCTGCAGCAGGACAATGCTCCATGCCATAAGGGTAGGACACCCACAAAATTTTTGAATGAACTTAATCAGGCGAAGTTGCTCGTATCTTCCGAGATACACTCGTTCAAACTTTAAAGTAATTTTAAAATTGTAGGTATACAATTTTATTATTTGATTTGATTTGATTTTGATGAGAAACCAATTTTAAAATTTCTTTAAAATTTGAATGGGTGTACGAGGAACTTCGTAACGGGCGAGGTGTCGTTTTATTGGAAATTTTATGTAGTTTCAGAAAGTGAAGTCATATCTCGGATGAAATGTTTGATGGTGTGGCAAATTTTGATTTTGTTCAGGAAGTCGGGCATTTTGATAAAAAATGCTATTACATAGTAACGGTTAAAAATACAGGGGTCCCGTTGTACATTAATTTTCCCCAAATGAGCCAGGCTACCTCCCATTAAAATATTCTCCACCATGAATGGGACACCCTGTATATAGCTGCGCTACGGTGTCCTACAAGTTTGAAAATTTTAGAAATATCTACTTATGAATTTCAGAGTTATCGGAAAATTTTGGCTTAATAACACAAAAGCTGTTCTTTATCCACATATACTGGGCATTGCCAAAGAGCTCTCGTCTTCATAATTTCCCTTTTTGGGATATATGATTTATTTAAATCCCTGTTTTGAGGTGTTCTGGTCAGAAAAGCGGCGATGCTAGGTGTTCCGTAACTCCGAAAAGTTTGGGAACCCCTTATCTAACCCAACATAAAGCTTTGATCATAGTAGCGAAAATGTTTACGAAAATTTGAATACTGTTGATTTACTCACCGTAGTAAAAGAGACAAAATTGTCGATGCAATATTTTCAGGATTCATTTATTTTCGTATGGCAAAATTGCTATATATTTTGCATCAAAATTTGCTCAAAAAAGCTACTAATTTGAAGTGTAATAAATGCAGAAACTGTTATTCTGAAATTAAACATTTGATAACCATAAAAGTATAGGTAATCTTGCAAAATGATCCTCCTCCTCTCCGAAAAGCTATCTACGCCACTGAATACAGTTAAGTTGATAAGTGATATCAACCATTACTTTATCATTTTGCGGAATCTTGATCTAAAATTATATTGTCAAAAAATGAAAACAAATACAATTCGGGAATAAATAATAGGTGTATTTTTTGGTTATCCCGTGCAGGTTTGGGTAACGAAATTTCACATAAAAAAAATGACAGGTAGGTCAGCTGGAATTTTTTTATATGGAGTTTCGTTACCCAAACCTACACGGGATAACCAAAAAAACACACCTAATGATTCAAGAAAAAACGAAAAGTAGTTTATCAATATGATCCCTACTAGCCATGGCATACGGAATGCATCGATGCCGGCATTATGAATCTCTGGATGAACCGAATCATTCCATTTGTTCTAGCCGCGGGACTGAATTCCCTTATATATTTTTCAAAGATATGGTGAACAACTGCATGAAGACCACGTGAACCCAAACATGACTTTCCCTCATGATTTCATTAGAGAGGTACATACTGATGATAGATGTGGTGCGGATCATCAATGAATTCATCAGAAAGGAACTGATGGAAAGTACGATGAGTTTCACTGGCGAATTCATCATGCTGGAACTGATGACAAATTTAATGAATTCCCCGAAGAGTACATCAAGTTCGCCCTAATGAAATAATCGATTGATTTCATTCATGCGTTCTTAGATGAACAACGTATGAAAGAATCGATTAGTTTCATTAATTATTTCATCAGTAATTTATTCATTTAGCACGCTCTGTGGCGCACTTGGTTGAGTCGCACTCTACGACGCTAGTAATTTAGACGTCCCGAGATCGAATCTCGGCGTGTTCCAAAATTTCCGTACATGTGCGGATAGGAAATATATGTAGAGTGCTTGCAACACTCCGAAGCTATATGCAATGTAACGTTGATTCGAAATAGCCTATAAACGGCTGAGTGCACGCACCATGCCAAGGGGTTACGGTACAGAGAAGAAGAATTTATTCTTTTATTCAAATTACTCGATGCAGAGGCACACACTACGAAGGTCAACTTTAAAGTGAAAAAGCCCTGCTAGCCATAATCGGTGAACGATAAATCCAAAGAGACGTCAAAATTGTCGTAGTATTCGTGAAGACTCGCTTTCATCCACACGCGTTGGCTTATGTACTTCGACTGAATCTCCATCACCCGATGACTCTCTCGATGAAGAATCGGTGCCAATTCATCGAGAGACAATTTCTTGAATTTCGGTTAGTTTCGCTTCCTTGTCGTCATTTTGCGCCAATGGGTAATATTTTTCTTTGTATTATTTGATATTCAATATGGCAGCTGAATCATCTGTCAGCTGACACTTAGACACCGGCTTGTCATATTCAAAGTAACAATTTTGCAACTTTTGTTCGTTTTTTGTGTGAAATTGTAGAGTTCTAGAATGACCTAGTGATTATTTAAGTGCGCAGAGTCAGACTTTGAAATTTAAATTTAAAAAAAAACCTCCAAAATTACAGTTTGGTTTTGTCATTGTCAGTCTCCAGGTTTGGTTATGTCATTGTCAGTCAAATGTAGATGGTAAGTAGCTGACAAATGGCAGCACGCGATGCCGGTTTTTCGGCGAGCCTCCATTTACCAGCCAGTTTGGATACAGCTTTAAGCTTGTACCTCGCCAGGGTGCTTCATCTCTTCACACCAGTAATTTGTGTTTAAGCCAAAACCACCTTCACTAGAAGCCGGGAAGCAGCAATACATGCACACAAAACGAGCCTATGAACATGTCGTATATACGTTGCACGATGCACTAACACAAGCACAGCGCATGTAAAAAAACCGTGTCTGCTCTGATAAAAATCGCGAAAACATGTGGAAAATTCACTTTTTGTCGGGATTTTGTTCTTTCACTGCATTCTAGACACTTTAATTCACGACACATTCCACTTTTCGCGACGAAAATCGACCGGGAACCAATACTTTTCGTGTAAAGTTTGTCGCGACCCAACCCGATTTGCCTTTACCGCAATGTAAATTTTCGATCTGAACAGGCCTATGATTTGGCGCTTAAGTATATGAACGTGTTCTGCTTCCGGGCTTTGTATAAAGATGGTTTTGGTTTAAGCCCATGTCTCACGCTATAGGTACATAAAAATAACAGACTTAATCTACAACAACCACGAAAAGGGGAAACGTCTCAATAAAAGCAGCCAAACAACTTATCTTCCAATTCTAATCTAATAAGTTTGTAAAACACGTTAACAATTTTAAAAATA
This sequence comes from Microchrysa polita, assembly GCA_949715475.1. Taxonomy (NCBI): domain Eukaryota; kingdom Metazoa; phylum Arthropoda; class Insecta; order Diptera; family Stratiomyidae; genus Microchrysa; species Microchrysa polita. The sequence continues at coordinate 18,834,948 of OX454415.1, forward strand.
ACATTTGAGTTCATTGACTGCAAAAACTTTGCGGACCACCTAATGCCGCACACATGGATTCGAATCTATAAAATGGATTTTCGTTCTGTCAAATGAGCCAATACACGGACGGATTTGTATTTTAATCCAATAAAATCCATGGATGGAACGTGTGCCAAAGATCGTCCCAGGGACTACCATGGGTCCCCGGACCACCTGCTAAGAACTGTTCCACTACACCAGCCTGCTGAATACATAAAATCCTCGGACTGTTCATATAAATTAGAAGAACACCGCAAGCATTGTTGACATTCATATTAAAAAACAAAAAAACGTTTCATTTAACTAGACTATGTACATATAATTCACGTATATTATCAGTTCCTTCATCCTCCCCTCCATACTTAATATCACACTATTCTCTCAATAATCAGATCAATTCCACCGACACTCGTCAGAACCAATGCATTATTTTCAAATGTTAGCGGAACTTTTACAGTCGGCGCCAATTTAAAACGGAAATTCTTCAAAAGTATCGCCAAACCCAATCTCGATTGCATTGCACCAAATCGCATTCCTATACAATTTCTAGGACCATCGCCAAATCCTAAAAATGCCATTGAATGACGACCGACCGTCTCTTCCGGGCTAAAGCGTTCAGGTCGGAATTCTTCGGGTTTCGGATAAATGTCAGGATCATGATGAATGGAATAGACCGGAATCGTAATACCAACATCCTTTTCGATGATTTTATCCGTTCCGGGTACATTATAGTCTTTATCAGCTTTTCGACTTAAAACAAATAGAACTGGATATTTTCGAAGACTCTCTAAAAGTTTGAAATTGTATTAGAATAATGTTTGCTTAACATTTTGATAGTTTTTCTTGTACCTGATATCACCTGTCCAATATACTCCATGTTCATGATTGCTTCGTAGCTCATTTCTCCATTGTGCTTCTCCAGTGTGCTCAACACATCCTGTCGAGCTTTGTCCTGCAGCTCGGGATTCAAAGCAAGCTCATACAAACTAAAGGTCATTGTTGTCGACGATGTCTCAAAACCGCCGAGAAAAAATACAAAACATTGTGCAACAATTTCCATTAAACTCAATTTTGCAGCATCGGGACGCGTCTCATTTTTCATTTGAATCAGCAAATCCAAGAAATCACTACGACTAATATTGTTCTTTTCCCGATAGTCAATCGCCTCGCGTACGGTGTTTAAGAAAAAGGCAATCACATCCGGACTGAAGGCTTTCATTTTCAACATTTTAGCAAGTTTCGGACACTGATTCATAAATTCGCGAACAATACTCGACTGATGCGGTTCGGCAAACACTTTTTGACCATATTTTCGAAACACGGCATTCGGATCATCCAAACTATTACACTCAATTCCAAAAGCGGCACGTCCAATTATATCCGTCGTAAATCGCGCTAGCACTTCTTTGATTTCGACATAGGGCTCCTGTGATATCCGTTTGTTGAGATGATTGATAAAAGATTGGGAAACGTCCATGAGTGTTGGATACATAAATTTCATTTTGCCCGACGTGAAAGTGGGTGAAAGTTTTTGTCGAATCATTCTCCATCTTTCGCCTTGAAGTGAAAACATATTGCCCGATAGTGGATCTTCTTCCTCGTTCACATACGTGGCACGATCACGAAAATAGTTGAAATCCTTAATCAGCACTTGTTTAATCAAATCCAAATCAGTAAGAATCGCCACCGGACTAATGCCAAAGAAAGCTCCGGCGAATTGCATCTTTCCCTTGAATTTGTGATAAATTTCATCCATTACGTCGTTAAAGTGTTTTGAAGATCCCACACCTTTGAGGTTCCCTTGGGGAATTGAAGGTGTAATATAGGGAACATTCCGCTTTTCCCAGTACAGGAATCTTTGACGGAGGAATATATACAAGCCAGTTAGAATACCGATAATAGCACAAATAAAAATCGTAATTGGGTCCATCTTCTTCAGTCGATATTTGTGAACATAACTAACTAGACATTGGCCTTTTCCGTGTTCTTTTATAGTGGTAATCTTCAGGTTGAAAAAAAAAAACGATTTCGATTTGCTAGTAAGCATGACACAGTGTCTTTCTTATCAACATGTGCAGACAAAATTTTGGACTTGATGGATTGCTACTTAGTAGTAACTAGCAACTAAACTAGTATTTACAGTCTGTGCACTAGGAAGTATGTATTGGCTTTTTATTTGCTTGTTTAAAAAGAAAATAATCCGTGATTTATATAGAATTTTAAAGTGTAGAGTTTTTTTCAGTGTCTATAGGGTCACTAAATGCAAACACCTGTTTTAATTTTTATGGGTAAACTCATTCATTAAACATTTTAAATAGCTGTGTATAAATGTCGAGATTACCTGTTCTAAAAACTAGTACATAGTAAAATAACAGCAAATTAGCCTAGCACAAATTCAATATTTTTTTCTTTATCAAATATTTCCGAAACAATATCAATAAGTCCATGCAATTCAACTCTTCAATTTTCTACTCTAATGCACTTTTTTAGCACAGACTGTAATATAATACTCAATTTACTATCACAGAAATATTAAAACGAATGATGACTTTGCATTAAAAAGTGACCTACAAACAGGGCCGGATTTCCCATATGGGCAAACTGGCCTACTGCCCGGGGCGGCAGAATTTGAGGGGAGGCAAATTCTTAAATTTTTTCATTGGTCTAAAATATAGGAAAGATGGATTTTGAAAACTCAAACATAATTGTAGAAAATATTTAGCTTTTTTAATTTATTCTAGTTACGTGTACTTATTCGTCTTAATCCAAAGCACCTAATCGCAACGTCAACTTAAATTTTAATGTGATTCCACCTTCAAAAATTGGGACTACGCAAAATTTTGCTTGAAGCATACAATCATTCACTCTAAATGGCGTGGCGGCCTTTAGTTTAATTAAAGTAGGAGTATAAATCATCTTTGGCTTCACTTTAAACATTATGCCTGAACCTACATTAAATGATATGAATACGCGAGTACTTGGCTCCTGTTTTCAAGCCTCTAAAATTGCCCCAGACTTGAAGAAAAAAAAAAACTAAAAATATTTTTGGTGATAGTGATCCTTTGGAAAGTTCAAAACGCGCCCAAGCAAGAAACTCATCTTACCACACATTTTCGTGGGTTCAATTACTTCTTAAATTTGTCCCCACATCAAATTCGCTGGGAAGCAAGGATTTGGTTCCGGGAGAGATCCAAGTCTCGATACTAGAAATGCGGCATTGGCTATCAAATTTCTGTGTTTCTATCGGGTGAATAGGTTTAACGAAATTTTTAAGAACTTTTATGCTTAAATTTTCGAATTTGCAATTTTTTGTTCAGAAAAAAACAGGAAATTCCACCGAAAATAATAAATAATTAAAAATAGTTTAAATCAGGAAAATCTAGAACTTTTAGGCACAGAATGATTTTTGCTGAAAAACATCAGTAAGTGCTTTCACAATTCGTTTTCGCTATCTTTATCACCGAAAATAAATAATGTGAAGGTGAGCTCAAAATTTACCGTAAGCTTTCTTAATTATGCTTTTTTCGGTATGACATTTTCTGGTTAAATATGATCCTAAAATAGGAAATTTTATTTGTTGGGGTAATTCGCAAATTTATTTCCAAAACGATTGACAAAGAAAAACAATTTAGAAAAAATGAACGCATTTCTAAAGAAAGTGAAAAGCCGAATGTAATAAGAATTGTACAGTTTTCTATGTTATCAGTGGAGTTTCAATCATTCCTAAAACAATTTTGGGAGGTACACGGAACACTTGGATTCCTCCCCTGCGAACCAACATAAAAAATTTTCAAGCAATCAAAATACGCTTACTAGTAAAAAATATGAAATTTTCAATTTTTCACATACCCGCTAGCGTTTTGCCTACATTTCCTTTGTGAGGTGACAACTGCCTCCTTCGAGCTTATCTAGTAGCGGAGGGCGGCAAATTCGTTACTGCCCAGGGGCGCCATAGTGGCTAAATCCGGCGCTGCCTACAAAGCTATTGCTTTATACTTATACGTAATACTCTTAAGTTGATAAGTGAAATCAACAATTACTTGCATCATTTTGCGGGATCTTGATCTAAAATTATATTGTCAAAAAATGAAAACAAATACAATTCGGGAATAAACAATGATTCAAGAAAAAACGAAAAGTAGTTTATCAACATGATGTAATAGTTATGGTCGTCTAATCTATACATCAGAATTATTTAACGCAAACTTTCGCAAAGACGGTTTGGCGCCATCTTTTAATAATACATATGTATGTACATACGTTATATGTACATGCTACGAACGAATTAGAATACGATAAAGCTCATGACACATATCCAAATCATCATGACGAGAATCACCGCGATCTTGATAGACAGGCCGGACTGTCGAAATTCGATTTCGAAAATTTGGTACCTTAGCGCCTGTGCACTGCCATCTTGATAGACAGACCGGACTGTCGAAATTCGATTTCGAAAATTTGGAACGCCTGTGGTTGTTGCTATTGTTGTAAATGCGGTTCCATAGCCACATGACAGCTCATTTTATCAGCTGATAATCTGGCCTGTCTATCAAGATGGCGGTGGCCTGTGGTTGATGCTATTGCTATTGTTGTAAATCACTGCCATCTTGATAGACAGGCCGGACTGTCGAAATTCGATTTCGAAAATTGGGGTTCTATGCGCCTGTGGTTGTTGCTATTGCTATTGTTGTAATACGTGTTACTTGGGGTTCTTAGCGACAGTCTTATCAGCTGATAATCTGGCTTGTATATCTAGATGGCGTTGTGTAAATGCGGTTTCATAGCCACATGACAGCTCATTTTATGTGTATTTTTTTTTTTTAATTTCGCGGAGCAGGGTTCTCACGTTACTGCAATCGCAGTGACTAATCCAATTTTTATGAAATTTGATAATCTGTAAAAAGCGGTATAAAGTAAATGACAAATTCTAATGACGAAAACATATGTGTCAACTCAATTTCGAACTTTCATCATTATGACGGATTATCGTCATAATGATTTGGATGTGTGTCAAGCTTGTAATTGACTATATTAAAACAAGTGAAAGAATCGAAGAAGAGAGTGTCTGTCAAGTGGACTTTTTTGCTTTATTTTTTGAAATGAAACGTTGAAAGTTCAACGCAGTTTCGCATGAGAAAATCCCATTGCAAGGCGTAACAAGTTTTTATACCCGTCACTATGTGAACGGGTATTAACTTTGTCATAAAGTTTGCAACGCACAGAAGGAAGCATATCCGACTATATAAAGTATGTATATATACAGGGTGTCCCGTTCATGGTGGAAAATCTTTTAATGGTAGATAGTGTGGCTCATTTGGGGAAAATTAATGTTGTACGAGACACCTCTATTTTGAACCGTTACAATGTAAAAGCACTTTTTGTAAATTGTGTCAAAATACCTGACTTGCCGAACTAAACCAAAATTTGCCAAACCACGAAACACGTCATCCGAGATATGACTTCACTTTCCGAAACTACATAAAATTTCCTATAAAACGACACCTCGTCCGTTACGAAGTTGCTCGTATCTTCCGAGATACACCAATTCAAACTTTGAAGAAATTTTAAAATCGGTTTTTCATGCAAAAAAATACGATTTTATCATTTGAATTTTGCATGAAAAACCGATTTTAAAATTTCTTCAAAGTTTGAACTGGTGTATCTCGGAAGATACGAGCAACTTCGTAACGGACGAAGTGTCGTTTTATAGGAAATTTTATGTAGTTTCGGAAAGGAAAGTCATATCTCGGATGACATGTTTGGTGGTTTGGCAAATTTTGATTTAGTTCGGCAAGTCAGGTATTTTGACACAATTAACAAAAAGTGCTTTTACATTGTAACGGTTCAAAATAGAGATGTCTCGTAGAACATTAATTTTCCCCAAATGAGCCACACTATCTACCATTAAAAGACTCTCCACCATGAACGGGACACCCTGTATTATTGATCAGTGTGACGAGAGAAATCGATTGTGCGATGTCCGTCTGTCTGTCTGTCTGTCTGTCTGTCTGTCTGTTTCAATGCAAACTAGTCCCTCAGTTTTAAAGCTATCGGGCTGAAATTTTGTATGCAAGTTTCTTTTTAGTGTACGCTGTATATATGTCGGACCGAATGAAATCGGAACATGGCGTCATGGGGTTGCCATAGAAAGCAACCATTGAAAATTAGGTTCTTCTAATAAAAACTTTTTTCTTTGTGTACCAATCTTAACCAAACTTCACTCAAGTGTGTTCCTAGTAAGGCCTCAAAAATATCTAGGAACGGATGAAATCAGAAAACTACATATGGCTCATCATATGGCTGTCAAACAAGCCAACTTTTGAAAATTAGGTTTTTCTAAGAAAAACTTTTTTCATTATGAACCAATGTCAACCAAACTTCATCGAAATGTGTTCCTAGTAAAGCCTCAAAACATATCTAGGAACGGATGAAATCGGAACACTACGTCATAGGGCTGTCATACAAATCAACCTCTAAAATTTGGTTCTTCTAAGAAAACATTTTTCTTGATGAACCAATCTCAACCAAACTGCATCCAAGTGTGTTCGTAGTAAAGCCTCAAAACATATCCAGGAACGGATAGAATCGGAATATTACGTCATAAGACTGCCATACAAACCAACTCCCAAATTTTAAGTTCTTGTAAGAAAAACTTTTTCCTTTTTGAACCTTAACCAAAATTCATCCATAAGTGTGTTCCTAGATTAGCCTCAACGCATCCAGGAACAGATGGAATTGGAACACGTCATAGGGCTGCGGTAGAAATTATTAACACAAAAGAAGCTTAAGTTTAATTCAAATGTGACGGGTATTCAAGTTTCGGCCGCGTCCGAAATTAGCCTCGGTCTCGTTTTTATATCTACTGAGAAAAATAGGGAATGACTACGGGTTTTCCTTTATATCTACTTCGATTTTATTTTCTGAAGTGAGAATCCTGCACGGAGATGATTGTGATGGGTTTTTAAAGAAATTCTAAAATTCGCTGTTTTAATTTTTGTATTTGTAAAAAGTTCGTTCACGTATTCTTCAGGTCCAAGCTTATCGAATACATTGTGATTATATTTGCAACTTGTTCGTTGGAAATCACTTTGCGTCCAATTAGTAGCGCGTCTGGACAAACCTTTACATTTTGAAATTTTAAACGTCTAACTCGAAACCACTGTGGGCCTGATGGTCAAGCAATATGTATTGAACAAAAAATACGCTCTTCTATTGTATATCATCGACGAAGAACCATATGCCAGACAAGAGAAGCTCAAACAACCCAATGAAACTGGAGCGAAGCCTATTGGACCCTTACATTAAAAAATAGTGAAATTTTGATGACAAATAGTTTAAAACACTCCCCACTATACGTAGTAAAATATTACACTAATTTGCTTGTTCGTCGCAATAAAGGGATGGTTAAACCTTGCTAGAGCCAGTGGCGTATTTACAGGGGTGGCACAGGGGGCACGGGCAGAATAATAATTTTCAAACCAGAAAATGAATCTTGGAGTTTCAATAAAGAAAGTACAGCGAAGAACATAAATAGATTTCTGTAAATATTTAGTTTAAAGTATTCTTATATGTTTCTCGTCTTTTCTAGACGTTCCAGTGGGTTCGACCGATTTTCGCGTACACAATAATGAATAACACTCGCTTTACTGCAAGACTACTTATTACAACACACAAGGATATATACACGATTTACAATTTCACTAATTACTGACTAGTTATTGATCCGACAAAATCCACGGGTAAAACTAAACTGACTCGTCGACCCTAGTCAACGCCCTTATATACTCGTTTCCACTGATCTGGAAACTTCGGTGACGCACTTTCTGGAAACTTCCGGAAAGTCGTTGTTGTTGTCTAATAGGTTAACCATATTTCTCGCTAGTGGCACTAGCGCCATCTGGTACCAAGTATAGAAATATAATTCGGGTTGACGTATAGTCCAGACACATCACATTACCCCCTCCGCTGCGGTCTCCTCCGTATCGTCGCCTCGATAGGGTGCCAGTCGATCCACATGTATGACTTTCATTTTCGCTCTCGGCTTCCTCGCTGGTCCTTTAACAGCTGCACAACTCATACACCGGCGGTACCACACCTCAACGTCACGTCGAACATGCACCCAGTAGAATCGTTCGCGCACTTTCGCCAATGTTTCTTTGACGTCAAGATGTCCTCCCGATTTTCCTTCATATGCATTTCCCGTAATCCGAGTACTTCGTCAACCTTGCTTCGCGGAAGTATCAGCTGCATTATACTCGACGTTCCATCCGCTGATTCCCATTTCCGTTTGAGCATGCCATCCTCAACGTGAAGAGAATTCCACTGACCCCAATAGCTTTTCGTCGTTGACTCACACGATGATACCTCGTTCCAACTGGGCCTTTCTCCGTACTCTTTCCACACGAGTATCGAACCGATATCGTCGTCATTCAGCTGGGCTTTGCGAATCTCCTCCGGATTCCATCCTTCCATAGGCAACATGGTCAGCCTTCGTATATCCGCTGCTTCCTTCTTTTCTGATCGAGTGCAGTGCTTTCGTCCAAAGTAACATGGACCGCGATTGCCACGATGAACCCGTGAAACGTTGATTGATGGCAGATTTCGGGGCATGACTTCCACAAGCCAACCTCTGCCCCTCGAGATTGGCGTTTACATGTTTTCCGACTTATAGACAGCGGCAGCAGGTTGCTTCGCACTTCGCCAACGCACACATCTCTTATAGGATGCTCCTACCTTTCTCGGCAGGTGACAGTTCCTTTGCAGGTGACCATTTTCACCGCAATTACAACAGCACCGAATTGAATCACCGTTGACAACCTTCTTGCAGAGTGTGCCTGCCTTCCTCAGCTCTTCACAACTTTTTCGCACGTGCCCGTGATCACAGCATTTCCAGCATCGACTCGATTCTCCGTTTGTAACCTTCTTGCAGAATGGGCCTGCCTTCCTCAGCCGTTCACAGGCGCTTCGCACGTTTCCCTGCTCACCGCATTTCCAGCATCGAAACTCTGTTAACAACTCGTCTCGATACATCCATTCTCCGACAAACGTAATCATCCGTTACTTCTCGAACTCGGTTCGCTCTTTGCCAACTCGGTTTTCTCGCCTGCTGGGCACACTTTTTGCAGAATGTTCCGGTCTTCCTCGGCTATGGACAGTTCCTTCGGACATGACCCTGTTCACCGAATTGCATTTCCGTTGATAACTTGCCTTCATGCATCCATTCGCTGACAGACACAATCATCCACTGCTTCTCGGACTCGCACACAGTTACGGGCGGCTTGCTAGTGCGTCCTTGATCGTTCGCTTGTCAGCTAGCCTTAACGCCTGTTGCAATTCGCGATCCAAGAGAGCTGTAGTGAACACATCCACTGCTGTCTCGTTTCGATCTCAGCAGCAGGTCCTCACAACGCCAGAACCAGAGCCGTGGCGCGCTCGCTATCCGACCAACCATTTACCACCGCAGCAGCCTCAAATTGTGTCTTGTAGATGTTCCAAGACATTTGTCCATCGAAAGTCGGCGCTTTCAGACTCTTAATCGTCGAGTCAGTTTTTATTGGTCCACTTGTTCTCGATCTTTCTCGGTCGGTATTCAACTCCTGGAATTTTTCAACTACAACTGCATTCTGCGGTTGTTGGTTCGCTGTTTCAAACGTTCCAGATCGTCCTTTAACCTATGGACTTCTTCGGACAGGTCACTCTTGAACTTATACACTTCTTCGGTAACGTCGCTCTTCAATTTCAGAACCTCTGTCTTGATTTTCTCAGAATTTTCTAGCGATTTCTCGTCTTTTATTTTCAAGACTTCCGTTTGTTGTTTCTCAAATTGCTGTTTAAGGCTGCTAAACGTTTCTTCTGATTTTGCAATATGCTCTTCCAGCTTTGTCGTTATCGAGGTCTCTGATCCCGCAATTCGTTCGATTAGTGCCTCCTCCATCGTCTTTTCTAGACGTTCCAGTGGGTTCGACCGATTTTCGCGTACACAATAATGAATAACACTCGCTTTACTGTAGTACTACTTATTACAACACGGTTTACAATTTCACTAATTACTGACTAGTTATTGATCCGAAATAATCCACGAGTAAAACTAAACTGACTCGTCGACTCTAGTCGCCCTTATATACTCGGGCAACTAGACGCCCTTATATACTCGTTTCCACTGTTCCGGAAACTTCGGTGACGCACTTTTTCGTTTTTCCTGAATCGATAGGGATTAATAACTAAAAAATTTGCAATAAATAAAAAAAATATGCAAAAATTTAATTGTGTACATTTTTTGCACTTATCTGTCAAGTTTCCAATTGCATAATTACTTCTAGTGCCGTACACATCTTGCAAATGGTAACACATATAACTTACTTTGTGTGCCTCCCCTCTGTGTGCAAGATTTCAGCTCGATAGCTGGTCGCGTAAAAAAGGTATCGCAACAGACGGACATAGCCCAATCGGCTCGGCTCGCTTCCTGCGAATCGTATACCCTTTCACTTACAAAGTGAAGGGTATTAAAAGTTATAGTTGACATAGATTACACGCGTCAGCAGCAGCATCGGCAGAATTTCATAGCTGACAAATATGCTGAATGCCAAGTCTTCTGCCCAACATTTTTGTCAGCAATGTAAAATGCATTGGGCTTGACGTTTCGCGCTGCCGATGCTTCTGCTGACGCGTCTAATCTATTTCAAGCATTAAGGTCTAACACCTTTGGTATACTTCCCACTATACGCAGCCAATTGACAGCTCGCTTGTTTTCAATTAAATTATTTATTTAATAAATCTAAATCTAAGAAGGTACCTACATCTAAAGTAATACATAAATCACCACATATTCAATCACTTACAATTTCTCAAAATTCAAATACATTCCTCCCTCGGGAGAAAGTATAAAACTTTTCTTGGAAAGCTCCAGCGGAACAGGTGTTTTATCTGATTTGGAAATTCGATAATTTTTCAACAATGTTATAAGTCCAATACACGATTGCATCTTTCCAAAACGCAATCCAATACAATTACGCGGACCATCGCCAAAACTCAGAAAAGTCATGGCATGTCGTGTCTTATTTTCGGGCGAAAATCGTTCAGGATCGAATTTTTCTGGATCCGGATAATAGTCGGGATCGTGATGTATGCAATAGACAGGAATTTGAACACTAGTTCCCTTTTCGATAACCACATTTGTTCCGGGCACCTTGTAGTCCGAAACACATCGGCGAAAGTTCACCGGTAAAATAGGATATTTGCGAAGGGTTTCTGTAAGCATATGGATACCATGAAAAATTTAAATCGTTAATTTAAATAAATAAAATTACAAATATACCTAGTACAGTCTGTTCGATATATTTCATATCTTTCATCGCTTCGTACGTAAGATTTCCGTCATGTTTGGCCAAAACGGTTGTAATCTCATCGCGACACTTATCTTGAATGTCTGGATTCATTGCCATTTCATAAAGCGTGAATGTAAGTGTCGACGACGATGTCTCGAATCCACCGAGGAAAAATACAAATGCTTGCGCAGCTAATTCCTCTATTGTTAGCTTTCCGATATCATTTCCGGACTCATCACCTTCCAGCTTGGCATTGTTCTTCAGTTGTATAAGGAGATCCATGAAATCGTTACGCCTGACATTGTTCTTTTCACGAAAATCAACAGTTTCACGAACAATTCCCATAAAGAAACTGGTAACATCGTCATGTATCCGTTTCACATGCAACATCCTGGCTAAGGATGGAAACACACCCGTCAAACGACTGACAAATCGACTCTGTCGTGGCTGCTCGATATGTTTTCGTCCGTATTTTCGAAACTCAGCATCCGGATCCTTCAAGCTATTGCATTCAATACCAAAGGCACATGTACCGATAACGTCCGTTGTGAAACGTGCCAAGAGGTCCTTCACTTCCATCGTTTTCATTTCATTTGATGTCACCAGTGCATTGAGAGTTTGATTGAAATTTTCAGCCACTTGCACTACCGTGGGGAACATGAATTTCATTCTGCCCGAAGTGAAGGTGGGTGACAATTTATTACGCATCGTTCTCCACTTTTGTCCATCCAAGCTGAATAGATCGCCCGTCAGTGGATCGTCCACGACATTATGATAGATTCCATGATCCGTAAAATGATCAAAATCGCGAATCAGAATGGTTTTGATAAACTCCAAGTCGACCGGTACAATGAAGGGTTTAATGAGGAAATAGCCTCCAATGAAGGGGTGTTCATTTTTCTTCTCATAAAATGGGGCAATAAACTCGCGAATATTTCTTACGGATTCTGATTTAATGTCTACTGTTGGCACTCCGCGATCTTTCCAATAGGAAAGTTTTCTCTGATAGTAGAAATAGCAAGCGGGAATGAGAATTATAATTGACCACAAAATAAATGTTAACAAGTCCATCGCGAATGGAGATTCTGTCTTCAAACTACAAACTATTTTCCCTCACTATACACAATGAACTAAATGGAAACTCTGTGGATCGTTCATTAAATAATATTACAATCAATGGCAGATAAGATAGTAAATACTCCGCGGTTACGGTGCGGTATGTTCGTAAATTTGAAACTGAAAAGGCTGAAAAACGCGTCCACCTTACGCTTCATTTCCAACAGAATCAGTCCAAACAACTCGAGATTCAGAATGAGATAAGAATAAATGATTAACCCATTGTTGACTTTTTTAGTACTTAAATACGTGTATGAATAATATACAGGGTGTCCGGAAACTGCCGCATAAACGCACCGGATTATGATTCCTCAATTGATTTCCGGCAAAAAAGTTGTACGAACATACCCCCTCAGCTTAACACTTTAGCTGCCACAGGAATTTAAAGATTTTTGAAAAAATCATTTTCTTGCACGACTGAAAGCTAGATAAGCTAGAAATATGAAATAAAATGATTATTACAGCCAACAAATTTACCTATAAAATAAAACTAACCGCGCTAAAATCGGATAAGAGGTTTGGTTTTTACAGAGCTTCAAAGTCAAATTTGCGTGATTTGACCCAAAAACAATCTTTTTTTCCATCTCAATTTTCTCCAATTTCTGCCAAGGTGAGGTGCTTGTACGATTCTTTTAAAAATTGGCGCATAGTCTAACGATCATATCTTTCTTACATCATTTTATTCTAGCTCCATTATCTCTAACAGTTTTAATACCTTAAGTGCAGAAAACTAGGGTTAATTTTGGCTCGATTTCGACATACTTTGAATAGATTTTATACCAATTGCAGATCTTTAGGGGCAGTGTGAATTTAATTGTATTGAATTCGCGCTAAAATTTACCCTAGTTTTCTACACTTAACGTATAAAAACTGTTAGAAGTAATGAAGCTAGATTAAAATTATGTAAGAAAAATATGATTGTAAGACTATTCGCCAATTTTTAAAAGAATCGTACAAGCACCTCACCTTGGCAGAAGTTGGAGAAAATTGAGATGGAAAAAATGATTGTTTTTGGGTCAAATCACGCAAATTTAACTTTGAAGCTCTGTTAAAACCAAGCGTCTTATCCGATTTTATTGTGGTTAGTTTTATTTTATAGGTAAATTTGTTGGCTGTAATAATCTTTTTATTTCACTATTCTAGCTGATCTAGCCTTGGAGATATTAGGCTTTAAGTCATGCAAGAAAATGATTTTTTCAAAAATCTTTAAATGCCTGTGGCAGCTAAAGGGTTAGGCTGAGGGGGTATGTTCCGTACAACTTTTTCGCTGGAAATTACATGCGGAATCACAATCCGGTGCGTTTATGCGGCAGTTTCCGGACACCCTGTATACATTGACAATATTTTTATTGTGATTTTGATTATGTATAATGCTGGACAGTGACTTGCGAAAAGAAGATTGCCTTCACTCGAATTTCAAGCGATTTCCCCACAACAAGGTTTCTGTTCGTAGAGATGACTCATGTGATGACAGTGGCAGATTTACACATTTGCCGCTTCGTAGACTGTTGACATTTTGCCGCCCCTACCAAGCTCTACGAGAGGGGCGTCAAGCTCAAAACCTGGTTTGGGCCAAAAAATATCACAGTCTTTCAGTTTGAGCGGGGCGCAGGATCAAAAATACGGAAACGTCTACAAAAATTTACGAGTATTTTACAAATTTGATTACACAAATATTTCTTTTAAAATATGGCTATAAATCTGACGCGCTAATGACCTCGGAATCCTTGAAAAATGAAATTTTTCGACAAAGTACTTCAATCGAATTAAACAATTTTAAACAAGAAATTAAAAGGCCAAAATTTGTTTGATCCGTCAGTAACAACTTTTTTTGTTAGGCAGAAAACATAAGTAAACTTAGGACAGAAAGGTGGTTTTAAATAAGCAAAAATTAGTTTGTGATGTGGTGTGAAACGAACGCATGCACCAGTAAAACTTGGATAAAAATCGGGTACTTGGAATGAAATTGCAATGTATACGAAATTTACTATTTTCTCACCAAAGGATCGGGGTATTTTGTTAAAATAAATATTTGTCCAAGATACTGTTGTCCCATAATCTGAAAGCTTGCGAACGAATTATGTTGCAAACGTAGCAAATGACTATCGGTTTCGGCAGAGCCAATACCATTTTTCTGAACCGAATCTCGGGACAAAACCACTTCACCAAGGAGATATTTTGCCTGGACAAAATGGCTGCCCTAAACAAATATACAAATTATATATTTGTAAAATATATATTTTAATGTTGCATAATAATATGTTCACAGTGGTTGAAAACCGATTGATTTCGCCGTTCGTTTTCAAAAATCACCGAAAATTGTTCCCAGTGCATACTATTTGTGATTTCATATGACAACAAACATTTATTATTATTTTGCCTACAAATCGTTAAAAAAAGCGCTGGTAACTTCATACTGACCGCCCAAATAAGATTTTGGGAAAATTAAGAAAAGTGGTAACACACCAAACTGGACAATTTTTTTCGGGTGTCAGTTAAAATATCGGAGTGAGCCGTGCCAAATCCCAGATCAAGTTTGGGACCTGGGTTCTTACACATTTTCATTGAAAAAAAAATCTATTTTTGAATGTTGGCCCAAATCCCATGTTTTCGTTCACTCTGAACATATTATTAGCCACCTATTTTACAAGCTTTTGAAAAATTTTACACCATATGAGCTCAACATTCCATTTCTTTCGTTTTGACGCATTTTCGCTGATGATTTTGAATTTTTTTATTGGGCCGAGTACAGGACAAAATAGCTCACCTTCCATACAAATTTTACAAACATATTGACAAGAACAACTCCGACTGCAATGACAAAACTTCAAATCCGGATTTGAAACTACAATTTCAAATACTTTTCTATCAACGTCACTTCTAAAATACAATTTTAAATTTTATGTTCATTGGTTTATCCAGTCAAAAGATAATGCAGGGAACAAATGCTTAAGGCGATGCCCTATTGTAAAACGCCCTTACCAAATATTAGATTCGCTTTTTTTCCGGTTTGGATTAAGTTATTCGAATGAAAATTTGCAGACATATTCCTCATGTAATTTTCTAAGATCCCTCATCAAAATTTTCAAATTTGCAGATCTAAGAGGGGCTACACACGCACAAATTGAAATTTCAAAAATTTACTGTTATTTACGTTTTTTTACCAAAATGTAAACAGACTTAGTATTTAACGTATATCAGCTCATAACCCAGTTGATATCGTAAGCTTAACTTCAAACGCCCATAACTTCATTACCGTTACCTTAAACTGGAGAAAAGTAACAGTTATAAATCAAATCAAAGGACTCGATGAGTGCGAGTCCTTTGATTTGATTATCCATACGTCCATCTCCGATAAGAAATAAAAAAGTCACCTCTTCGGAACACCCTGTTATCTTTGTCCTACCAACTTCTAAGGTATTCGTGCCGAAGACTGTTAACATTCTACACATTCCTACCAAATTCTAAGTGAGCTGGCGGACGGACAGACGGACGGACCAAATCGATTTCATAAGGGTTTATTCGAAAAAAAAAATTAAAAAAGAAAACCTACAAAAGAGCTTTGTTGCGAAGCAAATTATAAGAGGTCTTTTTCGCTTTTCGTCTTTAATAATAAATCGTTTCGTTGTTTGAAGCTCTGAGATAACGTTGACAAATAGTTCTTCACTTAAGTGTCTCACTGAGGTACAAACACACTTCACGAGAAGAATAAGTGGTATATGGCATGGCGTTGAAATTTGTTATTTGCTCCAAATTTGCCGCCCCGCAAAATCTGCCGCCCTAGGCTCCAGCCTACTCAGCCTGCTGGTAAATCCGCCACTGTGTGATGATCGCTAATCGATCACAGTTAAACCACCGGTTCTGAATTCTATATGCGTATATTTTCTATACGGATATATGATAATGTTCTTTTAGTTCATAGTGTAAAATATAGAGGAGAATTTACATAAATATATACAGACCTGAAAACTCGGTCTCATTTTCTTCTTTGTTAAGGACAGTCGAGCAGGTGGTGCTTGCGGCATCGTGGAGATATAGTCGTTATGAAAATATTGTAAAAGGTGACACATAAGTACACACGAGGATGACCAAGCCCAAAGCAAAAACAAAAGCACGTAAACAGATAGGAGGAGTTCCATCTCCATCTCACACACTCAACAATGGGAGGAAATCCATCCACATATTGTTCACAGCCATCTACCCAGGAGATTACCTCCATCTCCGGATTCTGTAGAAGTTCAGTCAATATTTATCAGAAATCTACCCAGGAGAGGATTTCCATCTCCGGATCCTGTAGATTAGGTATAATTTCAAAGCCTTCTCCCCAAGAGAGGAGTTCAATCTCCGGATTCTGTAGAGGCATAAACAAAACAAATCATACCATCCAGGATATAAATAATAAATAACAAAGCCTGGTCATCCTTTAGTAATGCAAATAAAACACAAACATACGCATACACACACGTACTTAGTAAGTTAAAAAACTTACCTCCAAAGCATACTTCCCAAAAACAACAAAACTAAACACTAGAACACTTGACTACTTTATTCCACCATACTGATCAAAGATAAACCACTGACTGATCTGAGATTATGAGATCTGTGCACGCACGATGCGTTTCTTATCAATTTGAGCCAGTATTGTAAACAAATACAATAGAAAGTGATCGAACACTATACAATGTATGTGCCGAGAAAAACCCCTTTGTTACAACAGTCAATACTAGAAAAGTAGCACCATTCATAAAATATGCAATTATGGCTCGAAATTGGATGCAGAACTACGATCGGTGAGCGATCATCGCATGAATTATCTCTACGCACACGCACCTTTAGGTTTGTGTTCGTAGAGATGACTTATGCGAAGGGTGTCAGGGGTGTCACTTCGAATTCCGCAATTTCCTATGTGTTTTTGGTTCTTGAGTGTAAAAAAAGTAACAGGGGCGACGGTCCAACATTGCACTCAGTCCGCAGATGTGTTAGTGACTTCTAACTTCCAAGATCTTGACTGCTTTTTTTAGGTGTTGAGATCAACAGCACGCTCAACAGTGTTATTTATTTTCATCTCGTTTAACTTCTAAGATCTAAGGGTTGACACACGGTTATTGTATTAGCTGACAAAAAACACGCTGGTGACATTTGTAAAACTTAATTCTCTCGGGTAGGACGCAGCATTATCAAGGAATAAAAGCACCTTTCTGTTTTGTGTTTTCATTTTACTTTCAAATTGTTGTATCCATTCGGAAAGCGTCATCCACACTTTGCGATTCGACTTCCAATTGACTGGCAAATCTTGGAGGCGAAGCTTCCTGAAAGCTTGAGGATGGGATCTGCCCTACCGATCACCAGAAGCATCTCCTTTTCGCCTGCCATGTTAACACAAAATAAAATTGTCAGCCTTTCTTTAAATAGTTTATACCCGCACATTTTTCAACTTCTATGAAAGAAAGGGCTACTCTCATCAGTGTTGTAAATGACTTCACGCTTCTACCTATATAGTATGGAGGGTAATTTTGCTGTGAATTGATCAACGTCTACTTTCGACGCATCCGAAGCTTCGCCAGTTATACATTTAAGGGCTATATTGTGCCTTTTACTCCACTTCTCTAACCATCCATTGGACGCAGAAAGTCCAGAATTATTGGATTGGCTTTAATTATTGGTCCAGAAATAGGAATGTTTTGGCTTCTAGCTTGTACAAATCAATCAGAGCAGGCTTCATCGATGCTTTCTTCCTTCTGTTCCAAGAAAACTTTTACTCTGACTCTGTAATGGACTAGAGTTTGAAGCGAACTGTTGCGAGGGCAGTTGTGGCCGTGAAGGCCCAAGGTCGAAACCTAAGAAGATATACTCTCTTCACCTGACTGCCAGGTACGCACGCTTGCAGACCGTTCAGTTATTGTGAGAAACGGAGGAGGTTCATAAGTGTGGCAGCGGTGACCTGACCATTACTTCTAAAAATATCGTGAGTATGCCCGTTAACAAAACAAGAATAATAACAAAATAGCCAATTGTAAGATAAATCTGTGGGAGCCATCCACTCTAACTATAATTCTTCCACTTCCAAGAACCACCAATTGCATTACCTTAAATTAGGGAAATCGCGAAAATATTTTTATTTTCGTATGCGAGAAAGTCAATTTTCTGTCCGTTTGTGAGAGGTTTTTCGAATCATATGTACAGAAATATGGTGTCCGTGTCCGTCTATTAGAGGGTCCAGTTGTTAGAGGTAAATTTGTTCCCGAAATGTATCCTAAAACGTGTGTATCAAAAAATTGTATGGTTATGGGAGGTGTCCGCCATTAGAGGTTTCACTGTATATGTGTGTACATAATTTTTTTTGTACGTATTATCCATTATTTGCATAGTTTTAAATTCATAATAAATTAATACATTACATGAATCATCAGCCAAACTTTTGTTCCAATTCATCATGTGAACAATCATCAAAACATTCAAACACACATCTCTGTAATGATTGAATTGAGTGACTAGCCTCTTTGCCAATTTCACATCGTCATCGCGGTTACCGCACTGGCGCTATCGCGATTCTGCGTTTATGTTTTCCATTCGCGGTACCGCGTTCACCAAAAAGCACACCCGCACTTAAAATAATAATTTTGCTACCCATCAAACCGCATAAACGCGCGAACAGATAATATTACCCACAAAGCGTAGACCTCTTATATCAACACGACAGAATTCCAGCTTTTGCTAGTTGAGTTCAATTCGCGTCGTGGATAGGTTCTTTTCGATATTGCCAGTGATCATGGAGATTCTATCGTTACTTTTGTGGTCAGTAATTATACTCGTTCCCGCTTTGTATCTTTACTATCGGAAGCTAACTTCCTACTGGAAGGAACGTGGCGTTCCCTATATGGAACCCATAGCGATCAAACATATTCGGGACTTCTCATTCGAAGCATACAAGCGAAAAGGTGAATTCCCATTCCTCGGAACGTACTTGTTCGTGAAACCAGTTGCTATGGCCTTGGACTTGGACTTTATCAAAACAATTCTGATTCGCGACTTTGATCATTTCACGGATCATGGCGTCTATCATAACGAAATTGACGATCCGCTATCGGCCGATCTATTCAGTGTGGATGGACAAAAGTGGAAAACATTGCGCAATAAATTGTCACCAACATTCACATCGGGACGAATGAAATTTATGTTTCCAACTGTAGTGGAGGTTGCCGAAAGATTCAATCAAACACTTGCCCAACTGGTTAAAGATAGTTCAATGTTAGAAATCAAAGATCTTCTAGCACGCTATACCACAGATGTTATCGGTACTTGTGCCTTCGGTATTGAATGCAATAGCTTGAAGGATCCCAACGCTGAATTTCGTAAATACGGACGAAAACATATTGAAGTGCCCGTGCATGGACCACTAATCACCCAATTTTTCCTTATATCATGGCCGAATTTGGCCAGAAAGTTTCATATGAAACGGGTGCATGATGATGTAACGAAATTCTTTATGGGAATCGTACGCGAGACGGTGGACTATCGTGAGAAAAATAAGATTAGAAGAAATGATTTTATGGATTTGTTGATCCAGCTAAAAAATCATGCCACATTGGACGGAGATGATAGTGAAGAAAATCGGAAACTTAACATTTGAAGAGTTGGCAGCTCAGGCTTTTGTGTTTTTCGTTGGAGGCTTTGAGACATCCTCGTCGACACTTACATTCACGCTGTATGAAATGGCTTTAAATCCTGATATTCAGGAAAAATGCCGAGAGGAAATCAACAGTGTTTTAAAGAAGCATAATGGAGAATTAACGTATGAAGCTGTGAATGACATGAAATACATCGATCAAACTATTTTAGGTAAGTATTCTCTGGAAATCCTATTTTTATACAACTACCATAGCAACTCATATTTTTATCAGAGGATATATTTGTGAATTTTTAACGAAGATAATTGTCAAAACTGTGGTCAGAACTGACTAATCTTATCTGCACTAATTCCGAATTTGGTATGTCCGATAAGATTATACATACTTAATTTCTGTAGATGATTATTTTGTTTTGCTATCAAGAGACGCGAGAGCGATCGCCTGCCAAAGGAAAAAAAGACGAAAGCGAACAAGTCTATGATTACCGGACAGAACTTGTTTTTTTCTACAGCCTTCCAGGCAACATCCCCCAAAAAATGTCTTCTACCAAAATACTCCACATATCCTGTTCTAGTGCCTTTCCAATAAAAATCTTCGATCGGCACGAAAACGGGTAAGATATAATGCAATAAACCGTGAAATTTTCACCCTGACAGACTTAAGCGAGTAACCCAATTTCAGACTGGAGTCTACAGTTGCAAATAGACTTGCTTCTACTGTCTCTCTCCGTGATGGGATTTTATGAAATTTGGAATGAATGATCCACTGGTGGTCCTTCCAAAGAATCAATGTCTTCCATTTAGATAAGTGGATGGAATAACGGTAAATTAATAGGTAAAGCTAACAAAAGAATTCCAAAAATTGCGTCTTTCGTCTCATCGCATTGACAATTTTTTAAAACATACTGTGACATTGGAACACATTAGGATATTGGGACACTGGGAGACTAGGTTCTTGGGGCAGTGGGATATTAGGAAATTGGGACGTTAGGTCTTGGGACATTAGGACATTAAGACATTGGGGCATTAGGCATACTGGGGAAACTGAGACGTGGGTACAT
The DNA here is from genome assembly GCA_949715475.1 of Microchrysa polita. Lineage (NCBI taxonomy): Eukaryota > Metazoa > Arthropoda > Insecta > Diptera > Stratiomyidae > Microchrysa > Microchrysa polita. Next base: position 18,856,097 of record OX454415.1, read on the forward strand.
CGGGATATTGGGACACATGGAGACTGGGACATTGGGATATTGCGATACTGGTACATTGGGATACTAGGGTGGTGGGACATTCGGACATTAATAGTTCTCTCTCCAGTTCGGCCTGCGCTAATTTTTTGCCTTCACATCCTGTTGAATGTGTACTTACAGCAGTTAAAGTCTCCCATACCCAAAATTTCTTAGTTGCATGCGTATATGTTCCCTGCAACTCTCCAATTAATGTATATGAAACTTTCTTCCTTGAATTCTCCTCTTTCGTTACGTCGTACTTCCCTCAGTCTTATATTACTATTTGTGGTGACTTTAATCTGCCCTCTGTTTTGTGGACATTCAATGATCATAGTTTAGATATTATCTGTACCGATTCCTTCTCTCTTGTACTCTCATCCTTTATATCTCTAAATAATTTATGCCAAGTTAGCTTTGTCAGAAATTCAAATGATCGGCTTCTCGACCTGTTCTTACACAATTTTGTAGAACCCTGCGTATCTCTTTTGCCTTCTCCATATTATTATTGAATCCTGACCCTCATCATCCTCCTTTGTTAATTGAAATTGCTTTTCCTCTGGCACCAATTAAGCATGATTTAACCGTTAGTCGCTACAACTATCGCAAAGCTGACTATAATGCCATCTCTGCTGAATTGCAGTTAGTTGACTGGTCCTCATTTTTTGCTGATATATGTTGTGATCAAGCTGTGGAAAATTTCTTCAACTACCTGAACATTATTATATCGCGCTTCACACCACTTCATTTTCAGTTTCCCCTGGTTTACGCAAGCAGTTGCTAACGCACTTACGTAAAAAGGGTAAAGCCCGGACCAAATGGAAGCGCTCTCCATCTTCCCTTACTCTCTCTACCTTCAAGCAATCTCGTGCTGAAGCTAAACGCATCACTCAATCCGCTATGAGGAGCTATTTTTCGAATATTGAAATGTCTCTAGCTGCCAACCAAGTTAAGCCATTTTGGTCGTACATACGATCCTTAAAGTCCGCCTCAAGTTCACCAATAAATTTAGAGTTTGATGGCTCTATTGCCAACACTCCCGTGGAAACTTGTGAGTTGTTTGCAAAATTCTTTGCCTCTACCTTTACTCCATCTAACTCGTCTTTCTCTTACTTGCCTGCCAATCAATCGTTCCATCCCCAGATTCCCGAGTTCTCCATATGTCCATTCGAAGTAGCTGCTATTCTGGATACCTTGAAGGCAGATGGTGGCTCTGGCCCCGACGAACTTCCAAATTTCTTTATTAAATCTCTGTCTTCCACTTTAAGTACTCCCTTGGCCTTTCTTTTCAATTTAAGCTTGAACAGTGGAACTTTCCCTAATTCTTGGAAAGCAGCAAATATCCTTCCCATTCCCAAATCCCCTTACACGTCCTCTGTGAAAAACTATCGTCCTATATCTCTTTTATCCTGTTTTCCTAAAATTCTCGAACGTGTTGTCCATAACAAACTATATCCCGCTGTTTCTGCACTTTTCGCTGAGCAGCAACATGGCTTCGTTAAAGGTCGTTCGACTTGTACTAATCTCATACATTTCACCAACACTGTGGCCAGAGCGTTGGACAATCAGTGTCAGGTTGATGTCGTATACACCGACTTTTCTAAGGCATTTGACACGGTCGACCATGGTATATTACTTGCCAAACTTCAAGATTTTGGTGTTAGTGGATCCCTTCTAACTTGGTTTTCGTCCTACCTGTTTAACCGAGAGTGCCGGGTTGTATACAATAGCTCTTATTCTTCTGCATTTTGTCCTTCGTCCGGAGTTCCCGAGGGTTCGATACTAGGTCCTCTGCTTTTCAACATTTTTGTTAATGATCTCCCTAGTAATGTTTCTTCTTCCTGTCTACTTTACGTTGACGACTTAAAGCTTTACAGGATTATCAAGTCGGTCGATGACTGCCATATCCTTCAAGGTCACCTTGTGGCCTTAGAAAATTGGTGTCGAAGAAACTCAATAAGTCTAAATGTCCAAAAATGCCATTCTATGACCTTCTCGCTTAAACAATCACCTTTATCGTATGAATATTGCATAAATGATACTCCTCTAGTGAAAATCGATCGCTTTACGGATATGGGGGTTTTATTTGATAGTAAGTTGAAATTTAACCTTCATATAATTGACATATATAATAGAGCTTCGAGAACGGCAGGTTTTGTTCTTCGCTCCTCTCAAGCATTTAGTAATATTTCAACTTGTATTACTCTCTTTAATTCTCTGTCTCGAAGTATCCTTGAATACTGCTCCTCCGTTTGGTCTCCGCACTTCATCTACTTAACTGCTCTCATTGAGTCGGTACAGCGGAAGTTCACTCGTATTCTCTTTTTTAAATTCCATATTCCCTGTGTGCAATTCCTTTGTGTGCAACCCCTGGAGAGACGAAGATTATATCTGGATGAGTGTTTCCTATTTAATATTTGCAACAGCTCCCCGTCGCTTCCTTTGCACAACGAATTTACTATTCGCGTTCCAAATAGATTAACGAGGCTATCGTCATTATTCGTTATTCCTTTCGCCCGCACAGAGCTATACTATCACTCGCCCCTGCTTCGTTTACCCCGAAATCACAACATCCTACAACTCGGTTCTTTTCCCACGTCTTTTGATATTTTCAAATCAGACCTAAGGAGCGTTATTTTCGGAAGGGTCTCTGGTTTATAATTTCAGCTCATTTTAAAAACTTTAATAATTGATAATTTTTGCCTATTTATAATTTTTTTTTATAATGTACCTAATTTTTAATTTTACCTTACTCAACTTTGTTTTTTTTTAATTCTTAGCATTATTGTTTTGTTTTGTAATTTGAGCGTATAAGCTCTGTAAAACATCCGAATTTATAAATAAATAAATAAATAAATTAGGCCATTGGGACACTGTGATATTTTCACATTGGGGCATTAGGACATTAGGACACTGGGACATCAGGATATTGGGACATTGGCACATTAGGATATTAGGACATTGGGACACTGGGATATGCAAAAATATATGATGTCTGACAAAAAACAACAAAGTTGTAAAAGTTACACCGCCAAAGAATAATTAATATTCCGCAAAAAGAATACATATCACTCCAATCCGTCGCTCATATGTAATTTTGTTTTAGGTGTACTCGTAAATGCTGGATGTAATTTTGTTTTAGGTGTAAATGCTGGAGAAATTTAAATGTACAGGACTACTTCTTAAAGTAATTTGGTGGGAGCCGTCAAAGTGGCAATGAATAAAATGTTAAAGCTTTCACCAAATTATTTTAAGAAGTAGTCCTGTACATTTAAACTTCTCCAGCATTTACACCTAAAACAAAATTACATCCAGCATACTTTATTAAACCATTTACCTATTTATATTCTAAATATTAGCTTACAAATATTTAATATTATTCATTTCTTTTGTAGAAACCCTTCGTAAATATCCAATTTTACCGGTCAACTTCCGTCAATGCGTTAGCGACTACAAAGTACCCGGAACCAATGTTGTTATTGAAAAGGGCACAAGCGTTCAAATTCCCGTCCATGCAATTCAACATGATCCTGAATATTATCCGGAACCGGAAAAGTTCGATCCAGACAGATTTTTGCCGGATAATGTAAAGGCACGACATCCAATGACATTTTTGAGTTTCGGCGATGGTCCTCGCAACTGTATAGGACTTCGTTTTGGCAAAATGCAATCACGTATTGGTCTCGTAACACTGTTGAAAAATTATCGTATCACAAAATCACAGAAAACGCCGATTCCACTTCGCTATTCGATGACAAATTTCATTTTACAACCAGAGGCGGGAATGTATTTGAATTTTGAGAAATTGTAGAAACATTGTTTGGAGTTTAATGCTAGCTTAAAATTTCAAGGAAATTAATTATCGCTGGCATAAACTGTAAGAGCTCACATAGACTAAAAATATATTGTAAATTATAGTATTTTTTGTTTTAAATTGTGTTGTTTTGGAAGTGCACATATTTAATGATCGCGTGGTTTTAATTCCAGCCTTGTTTTGGCCTACACTGTAAGTCTATAGACGTATACGTATACGAATGTAAATATTATAATTAAATTAGTACTTGATGCATTTATACAATTTATTTTTATATTTTTAGTCAGGCTAATAAAAATTATGAGGAAAAATGTGAGTATTATCCGCGTCTGTTTTTAATAAATTCACACCACCAAGCTTCCCGATCTATTTTGAAATCCAGGAGGCTAGCGCAATCTAACCACGGAGATACAATTTGGCGGGTTGTGGTCGTTTGGATTTTGCATGTTCACTCGATTTGTGCGGATTTAGTAATTTGTGTTAACTTTATAATTGGCCGTAGGTAAAAATGAATTTTCATTCTCCGAAAATAATATCAGTTAAGATTTTCCACCTAAAAAATGATTATCTGCCAAGTTCATGTGAACATGCAGTTATTATGGGGTTTTAGTTTATTTTGTTTGCACGAAATGTTTGACGAGCAGAATGTTAGTAGGCGTTAATTTTTTTTCCTTTATCTCCACAGCCCTCAGTCGATTTTTGTGGTTTCTTTACGATTTTAATTTTTTATCTCGAAAAATTTAGCACCATTTTTACCGTAAGTTGCCGCTTTCAAACTAAAATTTATTTGTATTGTAAATTATTCCAACATTTACTTTACTTTTTCACGATTTCCGTTTAATAATAATTGAATACCAAATTTGCATTCAAAATTCAAAATGAGCCTAGAGTAATAAAATCTTAATATAAAAATAAAAATATAAATCGCAATAATTAATAATATATTTTTAAATTAATAAATATAAAGCGCAATAATTAAAGTTCTCTGGACTTTGATTTGCAAGAAATTGAATGGTGCACGTGTAGGTACATACACTTGCCAGAAAAAGTCTCCGTACATAAATGTAAGGAAAACTGCATAGTACGGAAGAACTGGGAAATGAAAACCTTAGATTGAAATTTGTTATCTAAATGGTTTATTTAGTATGTTAACTAATATTTCTACACATTATTTTATTGAAAATCAGCTGTAAACAAAATTTTCTAGAACAAAAACTAAAAACAACACGACCGTATTTTTTACAATTATTCAGTTTTTTTTTTCACAGAATTTCGAAGAGTTCACTAGCTTTAGGGATAACCTTTTTGGAGGAGGACCTCCATGCTTTGATTAAACATGGACTGGATCAATTTGGCCGACCCCTGGCCTGTTATTTTGCCCCTTTTGAAGATAATGGCGCTTTGAAGCATTCCCTTCTAGGTTATGATGTGCTGACGGTACCTGTGCGCTTTCAATTTCTGAAAATGATCGGCGGGATTACGCTCTCGAAATTGGGATAGCGTATGGGACTTACGTTCTGTTTTAAAAATCGATAGAAGCGTCACAATTAAAGCCAAGTGCAAGGGACCATTATTTTCTGTGAACCAAGAAGCCTCGCAAAGCCCCTTCTGTTAAGCGCCGTGTCTCCTTTTGGTTTTCAGAATGCGTAAAGAGACGTATTGATCCATTGTTGACTCTGTAAGAATAAGTACTCCTACTCCCTGCGCCAACATTCACTCCCTGATCATCATGACCACCTTTGCCACGTTAGGTTGGTAAAATTACTTAATTTCGGCAAAGAGTGGGTTTTGTATATTTTTACAATAAGGCAAGAAAATTTAAGTAGCAGAAAATCGGCTCTACCCTTATAAGAAAAATCAGGCATTAACTGCCTAAGATGGCAAAGGTGGGTATGATGAATACGGGGTGTATATTGACGGGGGGAGTAGGGGTACTCATTTTTACAGGGTCAAAAATGGATTAATACGTCTCTTCACGCATTCTGAAAATCAAAAGGAGACACGGCGTTTAACAGAGGGGGCTTTGCGAGGCTTCTTGGTTCACAGAAAATAATGATCTCTTGCACTTTTAATTGTGCCTTTAATTGTGACGCTTCTATCGCTTTTTAAAACAGATCGTAAGTCGCATACGGTATATCATTTCTGAGAGCGTAATCCCACCGAACATTTTCAGAAATTTAAGGCGCACAGGTACCGTCAGCACATCATAACCTACAAGAGAATGCTTCAAAGCGCCAAACTCAAGGAGACCTTGCAATTTTCTATAGTCAACCTTACTTGAAGTCAAGGTAGCTACCCACCTTCCTTGAAATATAATATTTCAAGTCTATTGAAAACTTAAGGTCTCCTTGAGTTTCGCCTTAAATCAAGGATGCATTGACTCCTGAATATAAATGATTTCTATGAAAAAGTATGGGAAATGACATTTAATTTATTGAATTTTGGCATCCTTGATTCAAGGTCAATTAACAGACACGGGTTCGATGCTAGCTGCGGAAATTTTGTTTTTCTATTTTTTTTTTTGCAAATTCGTTCAATGACAGAAAATGATGATATAAAGCAAATGACGTACGCCTTTTTTGAAGCATAATTTAGCGCTACAATAAGGTTCTATTGGATCAAAAAACGGCGCCAAATGCCATTATTGGACTGTTATTCAGTGGATATACCCTGTAAAGTGCCCCTATTATTGCTAGAAGAGAATATTTTACGAAGTATTACCATAGACTAAGAATTATAATAGACTTACTACTGCCTACAAAATAAGAAAACGGGTTGCTCGGAGGCTTAGTGCCTATGTATGGGATTTTTGTCGTCCGTGTGCATCGAAATTTTCAGGAAAGAGATGCCGCCCGAATTGCAATGAGCAATATGAGCTGAAACGAGACGACAATATATGACCAAGAAAACAAACTTAACGAATTTTCGATAAGATGTTTTCATTGGTCGACGTCGTTTGACAGTTGTCAAAAGATGTCAATCAGTTGCTTGTAAACAAGACGAGAAGACGAGTTTGTCGCGAAAGTTTTTAAATCGCTCCGAGAAATTCTTGATTAAAGCAGCTAACAGGTAAGATTTATATAGAAGTATTGTGGGAACCTCTGTGCTCATTTTTAATTTCTCATTTTAGCAACTTTAAGCTCGCCGATGACGGGCACTCATGACGATGTTTGGATTTGTTCAAGCTGAAGAAAGACATCACCCCTTACCAGGATCGTTAGCTCCTCAAAAAATTCCTGCGGCCGACTGGTAAGAAGTGCAGTGAATTTGTGCCGCGAAATTACATCGTGTGCTTTCCATATAAGCCAGTACCATTCGATGCCTTGAGCTTGCGAGCCGTATGGCTCGCCGTTTGAACGAGACCTCGGTGAGATGGTTGGCAAGAGTACGGCTCGCAAGCTCTAGAAATCTAAATGCATTGGCTTATATTGTCTATTCAGGTGATTGTACACAGTGCCAGTTCGACGAATAGCAACACAAAGGCGAAGGGGAAATTGCAGATTGCTCGGGCCCGTTCAAAAATGCCCGTGTCAGCCACACCACTTCGGCAAGTCTTGTTCAAGAGTATTCACCGCGCAATTGCCGAACATGGACCGATAAGTTTGCGTGATAAAGAATTTCAGCCGAAGAAGATTTTTAGTTCGATGAATAATAGTAGTAAGTACATAGTGGAATTTTGTATGAACGACCAGAATTAAAATCTCAAAATTTCTTCCACAATCTCACTAGCCTCCCCGATGGATTAACGTACATCGCCCGTACTTCGTCGCAGTCATAGTGAACCAAACGTCCACAACAAGGTCACGAAAACAAATCATTTCGTCGAGAACCCGTGTCATCACCGAAGACATTATAATTTCGTCCTCCAATTAAGTGCTCGAAAAACTCTCAACCGTCTATGAAAGTTGTCAGGCGATCGAATCACCTCACCACGCAACATCATTCGAGCCATCAACACAAGCGCCTAGAAAACGGTCGACGGCAGGCGAAGGAGCCATTAAGAAAGAAAACCATTTCATTCGACACGCCAACAAATAACAGCCCTTATACACCTGCAACTTGGTTGGCAACACGCAAAAAAAAACGGAAATTAAGCGATTTGTAGGCATGATGCAGGTTGCAAGTACGTAAATGGCGTGGTTGCCGGAATGTTGCAAGTGTGTAGTAAGGTACCTGCAACCTAGGTTGGCTACCAAGTTGCAGATGTATAAGGCCTGTAAGAGACGGCAACCGGGTGACGACGAGTTGGACGATGATATGTTTTCTATACGCCACAAAGTATATCGGTTCATAAAAGTAACACTTAGCAAAATCTGAATTCGAGTGGCTCGTCACTTTCGCCGAAACATACTATACTGCGAAAGTCGTCATTAGGTGAAAAGTCCCAAATTTATTTATGCTGCAGGCTGTTTGTATGTTCTTGATTTATACTAACTCCTAGTGGAGCATGATGAGCTGATGACTACCGTGTGTGTGTTTATATGCTAGATCCACCGAAAATGGATCACTGGCCATGGGGCTGCCATAAAAACCCAACTCCCCAAAATTGCCACATAACATCTGAATGGAATCGGAAAATTGGGCATGGGACTGCCGTACAAAATCCTTATGTATTAACACCTTTATTCTAGTTATAATAAAGTTTTATGTAGAATAAAAATATGTTTTGATCGCCAAAAATAGAAAAAGTCGTTATAATTTCATCGAAAACCTGAACGAATCGAAATAAATGTTTATTAAAGGTAAGTACTATGTTTCAGATTTTCGTTAAAGGTATGTACTATGTACGATCATCATCTATATATAGGGTGTCCGAAAACTTCCGCATAAACGCATCGGAAAATCATTCATCTCGTGATTTTCTTCAAAAAAGTTGTACACACCCCCAATTCATACATAACGCTTTATCAACCACAGGTGTTTGCAGATTTTCGAAAAAATCATTTTCTTACACACACAGCGTACACGCATATGTCCGCAGTGATGTCAGCTTTAGTCACATCACAAGTGAAATGCTGTTTTGTGGCGAGTCCGGCGACACCTCGATCGTGTCCATCCGCCATAGGATTGCGGAGTTATCGACGAATTTCTAAAGTAGTACGAAGCTGATTGTGAAATTGCTGTGGCCAACATCCAGGATGTAGATATGTACGCGAAAACGTAGTCACCTTGAATAAAATTTATCGGAATTATACTGGAAATACCATGGCGACAGCAACAGCAGCAGCAACGATAAAGCAGTCCAATGTAATTTAAATGGGCGACATCATGTTGGCAGCAAAAGCACTGCTGCTGTTGCTGCACCCATTCTATCTCTTCCATTACACTGTAAAGTTCATTCAGTGACAAGTCAATATTCCATTACATTCAAAATGTTGTCGATGAATAGGTACTTGATTCACCATCGTAAGCCGGATAAAAAAAAGAATCACACAAATGAATACCATTATTTTCAGTTAAAGACAGAAATATATGCTAAAATTCAAAATTCATTGCGCGCCAATTTCGTCAAAAATATGAACGAGTCGAATTCTCATCAGGTAACATTTCCATTACGATTTAAATTTTCAAGATCTGGCAATACTAAGTATATAGAAAATGTCACACATACATTGAAACTTTCTGTGCATATGAATGAGATGATCACTCACACTAATGATCATTCCATCGATTTGACATTTGCCGTACATACCACAGCTGATAGTGGTATATGGTGGACCTTTTCGCACTAATGAACTTTTTGTGCCCATTGCATGCCATTTCAACTCTCAGTTGGTGGGTTGCAGGTGTTTGTAAATTGAGTGCATCCTGCTCTAAATTTTATTTTGTTCTTAGTAGTTGATCTTTACTTCTCTAATCTTTGGTATTACAGGGATGAAATTGTTAGTTGGGATGGGGGGGAGGTGGAATGCTGCGGAGCAAACTCGGTTCGTTACAGTGGAGTGTCAGACCTTTCAGACCTCAATGCAATGCGAATCTTCAAGCCAAGAGAACCTTTAAAATTTGATCCGGTCTTGCAAGAATTCGTTACCTTTTTATTGTATCGACATTGTAGCAAGAGATAAGTAGGTATGTACTATTTGAAGTGCGCCCCAACCAAAATAAAGTGCATGCAATTGAATGCAAAACTGTTCTGGTGGTCATCCTCATTGCTGAATATTTGCATGCTGCTGACATAATCGTGCGGCGAGAGGTGAAATAGTGATGTGCATGCAGTAGAAGTGTAGTTATAATAAATGAACAAACAAATACACAAAACTTAGGTTAAGTGCTGATTAGCACGTTTAGGCACTGTAATTTCTGGTATCCGAAAATCCATGAATCACATGTGACTCATAGACGTGAACGGGCAGAACGCTGTGTGCACATCTGACTCATAAACAGTGAACCTGTTAAGTGTCACGGCCGCGTTTTTGTCACAGAATCCAATGAGGGTATATATAAATATCTGATTTTGTGGCATCGTCATGTTTTGTTTACCGTTCCGGGGACGCGAGTTTAGAATTTATAATTGAGTCAAGTCAAGTTTTTAGTAGTACATATATGTAAACACTAGACTCAGGCCTCAATGTGGAAAGCACAACGCAAGGTTCTCCTCTTGTTATACAGTTTTTCTCCTTATGATCGTATACCTAGTACGATTTAAATATATAATGGACCCGGGGCTGCGAGGGGCAAAAAAACTAACTCATTTGTCCGATCCTGAGCTACAGCAAGCAAGCAAAGTAGCCTTATAATATTCGTTCCCCAACGGCACTTATCTGCTCTATGGCGACATTTTTATCCGGATGATTCTAGCGTATCCATTCAATGACAATGTCCCCATTCAAGAAACCAACTATTATTTAGCTAAATGCTAAAAATTGACTTTAGAGGCCTACCAATTCCATATCCCTAAAACAGACGAAAATATAGTTTTTTAAGATGTCAAGCGCTCCAGTGAAAATACACCGCTGACTACTTTTATTCACTTCTTCTTTCAGTCTTTCTAACCTGTTAATTTTTTGTATCTACTTAAAGATTTTATCTACATACTTCAAATAAATATTCAGCGCCCGCTCTAAGGGGGGGCAAGCCGGGCGGTCGCCCGGGGCGCCAAATTTTAGGGGCGGCTTTTTGGCTAGCACTCGAATAAAAAACAAGATAAAAAAAATCAATATCAACTTCGATTTAGTGAAAAGGCCTGCGCTGCGGTTTCCTTTCTATGAAATGGGAAATACGGAGTCGAATAAACACTAAGCACATTAAGGCGTTTAAAACAGACTCCTTTGTGAGAAATGTTATCCACAAAGGAATTACTTTCATCAATAATAATTTGTTTGGAGTTGTTTTCCATAATTTCCATCGACATTTCGCAGCATAATTTAAATACAATTCGCCAAACCTTCGCGTGAATGGATTACGTTAGTCCCGATTGCATTGATTCATCTTGCATTGGAGGGCTAACTACGAAGAAGCTATTTTGGATTTTAGCAAGATGAGGGATCGAACATAAAAACAGAAAACATTGCAGAGCTCCCTAATTTGTGTTCGGACATTAGGCCGCAAAAAATTGCTCGGCTCTAGTTTTTTGGTATATTGTTAGGGTAGATACCAGAAGTGTACCACCAAGTTTGCAGCTTCGAAAAACCTGTGCTAACCCCGTGACCCTCAAAAAACCTCAAAATTTTCGGTCGTCTACTGGATTTTTAAAGCTAACAAAACCTTCTTTAATTTGAGTCCACCTCCAGCTTTGTAGGTGCAAAGGATCCCAAGATACAACACTTCAAACAGTGTTTAGTTCGAAATTGTAATTTTAGTCATCTTCCCAGCTAAAAATCGCATTCTGCGGAGAAAGTCATGTGACACGAAGTTTTAAACCAGTTACTTAGCTGTCGGAACGAATGGAATCGGACCATGGGGTCATAGGGCTGCCCCTGAAAATTAGGTTGTTCTAAGAAAAACTTTTTTCTTTATGAACCATTCTTAACCAAACCTCACCCAAATGTGTTCCTAGTAAAGCCTCAAAACAGATCTAGGAATGGATGGAATCGGAACATTACGTCATAGGGCTTTCATATAAACCAACCACTATATATTAGGTTCTTGTAAGAAAAACTTTTTTTCTGTTTGAATCTTAACCAAAATTCATCCAACTGTGTTCCTGGATTAGCCTCAAGAGCATCCAGTAACAGATGGAATCGGAACACGTCGTACTACAATTTCGGACTTTTTTACAAAAAAACATCTTTTAAAATGCTGTATTTTGGGATCCTTTGTACCTACAAAGCTGGGGTTGCACTCAGATTAAGGAAGATTTTGTTAGCTTTAAAAGTGCGGTGGACGACTTTCTTGTAGAAAGCACCTTTTAAAAATTACAAACCAAAATATGAAATAAGTCCGAAAAATTTTGAGGTTTTTTTAGGGTCACGGGGTTAGCACAGTTTCTTTGTGGTTGCAAACTTGGTGGTACAATGCTGTATTTTGGGATCCTTTGTACCTACAAAGTTGGGGTTGCACTCAAATTAAGGAAGATTTTGTTAGCTTTAAAAGTGCGGTGGACGACTTTCTTGTAGAAAGCCCCTTTTAAAAATTACAAACCAAAATATGAAATAAGTCCGAAAAATTTTGAGGTTTTTTGAGGGTCACGGGGTTAGCACAGTTTCTTTGTGGTTGCAAACTTGGTGGTACACTACTATACAATGCTGTATTTTGGGATCCTTTGTACCTACAAAGCTGGGGTTGCACTCAAATTAAGGAAGATTTTGTTAGCTTTAAAAGTGCGGTGGACGACTTTCTTGTAGAAAGCACCTTTTAAAAATTACAAACCAAAATATGAAATAAGTCCGAAAAGTTTTGAGGTTTTTTGAGGGTCACGGGGTTAGCACAGTTTCTTTGTGGTTGCAAACTTGGTGGTACACTACTGGCAATATCCAAAAAAAAAACAAGAGCCGAGCTGTATTTTTTCCGACCTAACGCCTTATATTTCGGTTTATTGACTGGCCTACATGCTAATATCGGAATTTGGGTATTTGGCGATATAAATAGCTCTGATCTTATTCTCTTGAAAAATTCTCGAGATGAGACATTTATGAAAAAGTGCCATGCCCATTGAAAAGCCTGAAGCACTCCGGCTAATTTAAGTTTTTAAGGAATTTATGCAAAGCAACTGCAGGAGGTTAGTAATGAAAGCGAGCACAATTTTTTGGCCTAACATTTTTGAGGGCAAAGTTTTCTAAAAATGTATTGAGTGTTTTAGTGGAAAACAAAATTTCGCATTCATTTTCGATTTTTTATATCAAGCTTTAAACATTTTTAAATTCCAAACAAACTCTATAAGGTAAGGCATTGCTGAACTGTGGTGAACTGTGCTTAAGAGTAGCTGATATGATAGCTGAACGGAGCGACCGTTGATATCATTTTTCGGGCTCGACGAAGCCATGGTGACGGCCGAACTCACGACGAAATTAAATATTTCTAAAAATTTCCAGTAGTTCCAAAATATGGGCTGGACTAAAAAAAAAATTTCAAACAATTTAAAATGTGAAAAGAAACTTATTTATGCAAGGGGCACGAACTAAAAAAGATTAGGAACCACTGATCTAGATAGTATGGATATCTACTATCAATCTGTTTGGTACAGTACCTAAGAGGCGGCAATTTGTCCTCTTGCCCGGGGCGGCGTAAGTGCTAGAGCGGTCGCTGTAAATATTATTTCATAAATTTTCAACAGCAAAATTTGTTTATTCAAAACAAACCCACAATGCACCCACTATGTACTTCTTCTATCTTATCTAGAGCTTTTATTTACTTATACATTTTCCTAATTTATCGTTAAAGTATGACAAGTTCAAGGTTCAGAAAAAAATCTAAAGATTACGTCACAAAAGTTTGATAGTTTTAATCGTCATCGCAAATAATAATAATCTGTCTAGATTCGTGCAACATAACAGCCGTTCATCTAATGAATTATTACTAGCCATAGCTACATCCGTTTATAATGAGAAAGACCAGTTTACAATTGAGTTCGCACTCTCTACTCTAGTATCTAATACTTAATCACGCTGCATATAAAGGTGTGTGCTGCTCGAAGCGATTCACGCAATTATCGCTGAGCGACTATGGCTTTTTTCTATGCCATGGACCATTCTCGAAAAATAGGGAAACCTACATAATCCCGGAAAACAAAATCCCGCCCGTTTATAATTCCGCGTTTTACAAAAAAATTCCGTTTAACATTATCCCGACATTACTAAATCCCGCCACATCAAAATCCACCCACTTAAAACCCCGCCGTTTTTGAATCCCGCTAGTGGATAGTGAAATTATCCCGCCAAAAATTATTTTCATTGCTAACAAAAAAATCAATAGTTATGTAATGTGATTCCCAGAAGTTAATGCGATACTACTTTCTCTTAGCAGAAATCCATCGGAATATTTGTTTATTTCTTCGATAAAGATGACAATTTAGCCCCTACAGAACTTAAGTCTCGAATACCGAAAGACCAGACCAGCTTTTTTCAAGTTAAGTCACGTGGTCCGTGGGTCTCCGTGAAATATAAGTATCCCCATGCGAAGAGAGCCATTATTTTAATGCGCTTTTGGCGCTTTTTAATACCCCGTCATAAAAGGAAAGTAGTATTCCTTCATAAATAGCGCGTGCGATTTTTGAAAGACGGGAAATTAAAAAGCGGGATATTGGAAAGCTGTATTTTGAATTAGCGGGTTATTGAAATGGAGGGATATTAAATTGGCGAGATTTTGATTAGATGGAATTTCAATTGAGCGGGATTTTAAACTGGCGGGATTTTTAAAAACGGGAATATGATGGGCGGAATATCGTAGCCAACCCGGAAAATATTATCGACGGAGCTGTGCTCCTAGTATTGACTGTAGTTTAAATGAATAACTTCATACACAAATATATAAATAGTGCCGCAGAACTAAAAAAAAGAGAAATAATGGCTGAGCAATCATCACAAGAGACGCTCATACCAACATAAACCTTAAGTATACAAATGGAATCGATTTTTTGCCTTCTCTATATAATTTTTCGACTGCAATCATTGTCTGGGAGTGCGTATGTGTTAAAAAAAATTAGTCAAAAATGTTTGGTAGCTGAATAATCGATAAAGATACTTTTTTATATATAGCTTTTTAGCGTTAATAAGATGGACTTCGACAGTTGAATTTGTATTTTGGATAGGTATAGTTGAGTATAGATGGTGCCGTGAGTTAGTCGCAATCATGGAGATTCTGTCGTGGCTTTTGTGGTCAATAATTATACTAGTTCCAGCCGTTTATTTATACTGTCGCAAACTCACTTCTTATTGGAAAGAACGAGGTGTTCCCTATGTTGGACCCACAGCGATTAAACATATTCGAGAATTCTACAGAGAGGTGTACAAAAACCGGAAGGGTGAATTTCCATTTATTGGAGTTTACCTGATCGTCAAACCAATAGTTGTGCCATTGGATTTGGATTTCATCAAAAATATCCTTATTCGTGATTTTGATCATTTCGTTGATCGCGGCGTGTATCATAACGAAGTGGATGATCCGCTTACGGGCGATTTGTTTAGTGCTGATGGTCCAAAGTGGCGAATATTGCGTAATAAATTGTCACCAACATTCACTTCGGGACGAATGAAATTCATGTATCCAACGGTTGTGCAGGTGGCCGAAAGATTCAACGAAACACTCAATGAACTCGTACAAGGAAAAACAATGTTAGAAATCAAGGACCTGTTGGCACGCTATACAACCGATGTTATCGGTACATGTGCCTTCGGAATTGAGTGTAATAGTTTGAAGAATCCTGACGTCGAGTTTCGTAGATATGGACGAAAACATTTTGAGGTTCCATTGCGAAGCAGTATTGTCTTTCAACTCATGCTATCATTTCCAAATGTGGCACGAAAGCTTCATATGAAGATAATACGCGATGACGTAACGAAATTCTTTATGGGAATTGTACGCGAGACGGTGGATTATCGCGAAAAGAATAATGTTAGAAGAAATGATTTTATGGATCTGTTGATTCAGTTGAAGAATCATGCAAAGTTGGAAGGAGATGATAGTGATGCTAGTAAGATTATTGGAAATTTGACGTTCGAAGAACTGGCTGCACAGGCTTTTGTGTTTTTCCTGGGTGGTTTTGAGACTTCTTCGTCCACTCTGACTTTCACTCTCTATGAGATGGCTTTGAATCCGGATATTCAGGAAAAGTGTCGAGAGGAAATTGAAAGTGTTTTGAAGAACTATAACGGAGAGTTGACATACGAAGCTGCTAATGACATGAAATATATCGATCAAGTCATTTTAGGTGCGTATGTGCAAAGAATAATAACATTTTCATTAACTAAATCGAAAATTTAACTTTTCAGAAACTCTTCGGAAATATCCAATTTTACCCGTCAATTTCCGAAATTGTGTTGCCGACTATAAGGTACCCGGTACCGATGTCATAATTGAAAAGGGAACTAATGTACATATTCCGGTGCACGCTATTCAACACGATCCTGAATATTATCCAGAACCGGAAAAATTCGATCCTGATCGATTTTTACCGGAAAATATCAGATCGCGACATCCCATGACATTTTTGAGTTTCGGCGACGGTCCGCGCAACTGTATTGGACTTCGTTTTGGCAAAATGCAATCACGTATTGGTCTCATAACATTGTTGAAAAATTATCGTATTACAACGTCGTCGAAGACACCTATACCGCTCGTCTACTCAATGATACATTTTCTGCTGACGCCCGAGGGTGGAATGTATTTAAATTTTGAGAAATTGTAATACAAAAATTCATCAAATAAATTTTTATGATACTGAGCATTTGCAATAGGCACTCGCCTATTCGAACCTTCTACGATTTCATCTCTCAGTAATTTGAAAATAAATCTGTTGACATTGCTCTTATAATTTGAACTCGTTCATCAATTCATTTTCTTCATAAATTAAATAACCAAGGGGCAACGTGGAAACCGCCTAAAAGACTTTGAATCATAGGTTTGAGTACTGAAATACAAAACATCCATTCATTATCAAATCATAAGTCTAACCAAGAAGAAAACTTTTCTACTATTAGGCAATGCTTAAGAAATGGGTAAACATCTCTTTAATAAAGTCAAAATTGTAGATACTAAATATATGGAATACATCGATTTATGAAAAAACATTTATTTTCGTCTTATAGCTCATTAGCTAAGGATACAAAGTCTCTTTATGAAAAAGTACAAAGTTTGATACGACGATTTCCTAGCACATTGAAATCAGTACAAATCTAAACATTATACGCGTACGTATTAAGCATATTTGTTTACATAATACAAAATCCATTTATACATAATATCACATATTCACAACCCTACATTGACAATATGTAGCGGTAGCGATACGATCGAGGTGAGAAACAAAACCGCACATACAGCACGACCGCAACCCTCCACCTAGCTATGCTCGTACAAAAGATATTTCTTCAAAATTTCCGGTATAAAAAGGAACGGTACACATTCGGGCAAATCTCGACCGAAAAATTTCCGGAATGATGCTCGCGTCATAGCTTTCAAACTCAGCGGTACGGCCGATTTGATTATTAATTTTTCGCGCTGTTCCGGAGTCAAATGTGTATTCCTACGTATCATGCACGGGTCGAATTCTTCGGCTGCATTCAAGAGGGTTTCAAACACTTCACTGTCTGCCGGGACGTTATCCAGGACATTGAGCAACCCATCAGGATCACGATATTGTGTTTTCATTGCAACTCGGGCGCCATGTTTCAATAGTAAATGCAATTCGCTGAGTGAAATATTTTCATTGCTGGCCAGAAGTTCGGCCAAGGCAGGACGTAGGGTTAGACTACTACCAACTTCGGCGGGAACTCGAATGTTAGGATCGGCACCATAGGAAAGAAGCATCTGCAAATTTTTAAAGAAATTTAAAATCTCACCTAGCCATATAAAAAAAATCGCAAACACACCTTCATTATTTCCATTCTGTGTGGAATATTATCAGCACATGCAACATGAAGGGGTGATCCAATAACGGGACTGCAACGTTTCACATTTGCTCCATTTTCTAAAAGAATTCGTACCAAAGCCGGATCTCCGCGCAATATGGCCAAATCCAGTGGACTAGGTCTGTCTGGTTCGGGAAATGGTGCAGGAAGATCGACTTTTGCTCCTTGTTTTATTAGAAGATTGACTAGTCCAATATTTCCTGAATTGAAGATATATTTATAAAATTACCGAATTTACGTAAAATAAAACTCTTCCAAAATACCTGACAAAACAGCATAATGCAAAACCGTGCGATAATCATTTCTAGAATCAGTCATAGCATTTACATCAGCTCCGTAGCTAAGGAGCAACAGGACTTGTTGCATTCCCTGAGGAAGAAATAACCCAAATTATTCACTATACATCAATTTGATTTTTTGAAGCATGAAACAAACCTGACTCATTCTTGCAGCTCTCATCAAAGGTGTCATACCAGAACGATCACGAGTTTCGGTGTGTGCTCCAAAAGTTAGCAGCAAATCCAGAGCTTCATAGTCATTAACCAAGTTTATTTCAGCACCAAAGAAATATCTTTTATTGGGATCCGCTCCGTGTTCGAGTAGCAGTTTAGCAACATCCTATATTAGAAGAAAATATTGTTGAGAATGATTTCTAGATGAATAAGTTCTAATGACTTACATAATGCTTGTTGCGCAAAGCCAAACGAAGTGGCTCATCACAAAGTGTAGTTCTGGGATAAAGTTCATCCGTTGGTTCTCTATAATCAACTTTGGCACCATGTTCCAAAAGAAGTTCAGTCAGTTCTGCATATCTGTATGAAAAAAAAAGTTCCAATTTAGTTGCGATCGTTTTATTTCATTTATTCTTTTCTCTATTTATCAATGAATATGAAAACACCTTAGCATCAATTATTGTAAATATTTTTGAAAACTCAAAACCATTTTTTTTAAATGAAAAATGAAAAAACTCACCCATGCTCTGCTGCCAAGTGCAATGCACTATATCCACAATCATCGGTCATATTAATATCAGCTCCGCGTACGAGTAACAAGCTCACAGCTTGAGTGTATTTCTGCCAAACAGCATAGTGCAATGGTCGAAGGCCTTGTGTCACCGGATCATTTACCTATGAATTTTTTTTAATGATTAATTTTCTCCGGAAATGTTTAATTTGTTAATAAATGTACCTTTGCTCCACAAGCCAAGGAAATTCTAATTTCATCCAGCGGCAGCATGCGTATTATGGCATCTGCCAAAGCCCTTTGCAGGGGATTCGCGGCACATTCGGCCGGCATTATTAAACGTCGAGGGACTGCAATAAAAGTAAGATAATAAAAATTATGCATAAAATTTATTATAATTTTATGATTAATGGATAAAAAAAAGTCGATAGGTCACTTGTGCGTGAATGCACTCATAAATTCAGCGCTGCTTCAAATCCGATCGTTATGCTTGAAACTGTTGCTTGCTGTTGCCGTTGAACAGCAGCAGAAAACTTGTCAGTCATTTAAAATGCATTGTGCTGCTTTCTTCGGCAGCATTCAACGCGTCTAATCAGTTTCCAGCATTTGCTTCAGTGGCTTGGAATAAGTTTGTTGTTAGGCTCTTTATGAAGAGCAGTTGAACAATTTAGAGGCTGCTTTTGAATATTATTGCGCAAAATCATATTGCTAAACTTGAAAGAAAGAGCTGGAGTCAATACTAGACTTATACGCACTTATTCACACTTGGCCGCAAAATCTAGGTAGATTTATGAAATCTCACATGCTGTTCACACTATGGTAGTAATATTGTTCCACGAATTGACAGTACAGTTAGAGTCCGTCTAAATTGCTACTCCCAAAACTTCACGCACGACTAAAACTGCTATTTATATTAATTTTTGACAACATGAAGTAGAATCTATTATATAGAACCTTATGTCAATGATTTTTGTTCGTCAAAAAGCGAAAAAATCCACACTTATGTGTACAAAACCATGCACAGAGCGGAAATGGGTTAGACGGCCTGTACTGTAGTATCGATATTTGTTATCAAAGGGCAAAGGCGGAGCTCACCACACTCCACCACGATTTTGTAGAGATTTTACTAGCGATTTAGGTTATTATCTCGGTACAAAATCTATAAAAAGTGTCTGGAAAATCTTAAATTTTATCCTAGATTTTGTAGAATCTCAAGATTTTGCAAAATCTTCTGAAGTGTGTATAGAGCTTAAATGGTTCGTCTTAATGGTTATTGGTAACTGTTTTTCAATTTAAGATAGCGAATGCGTCTTGGAAATTGAACCGTTCAAAATTTGCTTCTGTCTAAAATATGTATTTACTAAAACGGAGCAAGGTGCTCAGATTTTACTAAAACTAATAGAAAATCGTCTCACCCGAACAAACACATTGAACTAGCAGACAAAATTTGGGATTGCATAGATTTCCGCAATTAAATAAACTCGACATCAAAAGTATCGGGCCACCCACAACTTTCGAACTCTAACCCAATTTTCTCAAAAAGTATGAAACTTACAACTATGAAAGTTATATCTACAGAAAGTGCGTTTAATGGCAATTTAAATGACTATCAATTTTATTTAAAGTACCGTAAACTTACATAGCAATCAAACAACAAACACAATGCTAACGATTTGCTATGTTTTGACTAGAGTTCGCCCTTACCTTTTCTTTCGTCGACAGTGAGGGTATAGGATATTTTTTATAATTTCTTAAGTTGTTATTCATTGCTTTTTAGACGCGTGTATTTTTGCTACTTTTGTCAACCAATAATGAATACGACCACGGATAAAGCAGCTCAAGTTGTAGCATTACTTCAAACAGGATTTGCACAACGTGAGGTCGCTCAGAGACTTCGAATCAGCAGATCATCGGTGCAAAAGTTTACAGACGATAGTTAGAGACTGGAGTATTCAATCGGCGTCCTGGTACGGGTTATATCCAACTCAATGTTCTGCAAAATCGACGCCTCAACGCAGTTCAAATCAAACAAAAGCTGCGTGGCGAACCTCAAGTGGTTATAAGTTTTTCTACTGTTAGAAGGAGACTTGCTGAGCGGAACCTGACTCCAAAGAGAGCTGCAGCAGGTCCAAAATTAACGGAACTAAATCACTGATAAGACCAGGGTGAGTCTATATCAAATGATCGACGTCAAAGAGTATATCGTCGCCCTGGAGAACGTTATTCTCAGTGTGGCATCGCGGAATCTGTTGCTTTTGGAGGAGGAGTTGTAATGGTCTGGGCGGCATCTCGCTAACCGGTCATACAAATTTAGTTTTCATCGAACCGACGGGCCGTAAACGTGGATTGACTTCACAATCCTACATCAATGAAATCCTTGCAGTCATTGTCATAGCTTACAAAGATTATATCGGTCATAATATCCAGTTGATGCAAGATAATGCACGGCATCATGTTGCTCATGTGGTGACCCAGTATCTACAGCAAGTCGGCATTCGTCCGATGGACTGGCCAGCTCAAAGCTCGGACTCGAATCCAACACTTATGGGATAAGCTGAAACGCCGGATTCGAGCCAACGTTCCTGCTCCAGCAACGCTTCCAGAGTTGCGAATCGCAATTGAAGAGGAGTGGAATGCAATTTTCCAAGACTTCATCATCAGCCTCGTGAGGTCTATGAATACAAGGATGCTAGCAGTTATTCGAGCAAGAGGAGGGAACACTGAATACTGACTAAACACTTTATTTTAAATTGTTACTTTGTTTTCAGCTTAAGGGCTCCAGTACACAGTCATATTTAGTCATATTTCTATTATAATATGCTTAAGCCTACTTGATTTCGCTTACTGCGGGTCTAAAAATTTATACTGAATGAATCGAGTAGGCTTAGGCATATGATATACATATTATAATATAAATATGACTGTGTAATGGAGGCCTAAATTTTTAGCTTTTCACTTGGTGATTACAAGACCGGAAAACGACTGGAAACGACTCTCATTTGTAAAATCTTTAATAAACGATTAATAAATAAATAAATCACAATGTGTTTCCATTCATTTTAATTGTCATAAAATGCACTTCCTGCAGATATAACTTTTATAGTTGTATCTTTTATACTTTTTGAGAAAATTGGGTTAGATTCGAAAGTTGTGGGCGGCCCGATACTTTTGACGTCCAGTGTATTATACCTATACTTGGAAGGGGCCCCCATTTCCACTTCGAGTGCAATATGATTTGGAAACGTTTCGTTAGACTATTTTTCTGTATCTTTTATCATTTTTGAAATAATTGCAAAGAATTCCACTAATGTTTTGGACCCTCTATCGGTGGGCAATTTTTTTATCCCCTTAATCAAGTTACCAGTGGCGATCCTACGTAGGAATTTTGGGGGATCAAATCCCCTCCAAAATTAATTTATGATACTGTAATGAATAATAACCAACCAGTCATTGTATTCGAAACTCATTCTTGAAATAGATTAGACGCGTCAGCAGAAGCATCGGCATCGCGAAACGTCAAGCCCAATGCATTTTATATTGCTGACAAAAATGTTGAGCAGAAGACTTGGCATTCAGCATATTTGTCAGCTATGAAATTCTGCCGATGCTGCTGCTGACGCGTGTAATCTATTTCAACTATCAGGAATACTCAATGAATAAGGAGATATAAAAAGGAAATGCAAATAATCGCATAATACACTAGATATCCGACTTGCATAGGGGAATAAAATATTTTCTATGGTGACTTGATTTTGTAGCTTCGATGACATTTCCATACGAATTTTCTATGGAAAATTAATTATAAGCAAATTTATGCACACGCGTAGCTCAATGCTGCAACTTTGTAGTAGGGCATTCGAAAAATGGGGGTAATGAACACGAAATTTTAAAATTAATAGATGCTACAAATTACAACATTTCTGTTACCTAACTATATACTAGCAGCATAAAAATTGGCACTATTGCGAAAGATAAATTTAAATGGGATTGCAATGCTTTGAGTGGTATAAATTCGACCAAATATAAAATTTTAAATAGTGTGTATTCCAGTGCGGCTGGATACTGAAACCAATGAAAAAGCATTAAACCATATCAGCCCCATTTACTAAATTCCCTACGCCACTGCTAACTATTATTAAAAGCAAATTTACCGATATTTCGTTTCCTTCTTTTTCTTCTTCATTGGGAATACTACAGTCTGTGCATGGATAAAATTTCGAAAAAGTTCTTTGAAAAACGTTGCAGCGTTTACTTGACTTGAATAATTTTAAATCAATGACATGTAGATGTAGCTATGGGAATACATACTTGAACAATTTCCTTTCTGCTGGCCTCCCAAAATATCCACTGCATTAATCCCATTCCAAGTAAACAATTCATAGAAAGTTAAAAATAAACAATTCTATCATTGCACTTTCTCGTCAATTATATTTAAAAACAATTCTTGGAATCGGTCGAACCCACTTCATCTCAAACAAGAAGTAACGAATAATATTTACATACAGAGATGAACCGTTTAATTTTAGACCACTCAATATGCCGAAAACAAACACCTTTCAGCGCGTATGTTTGGGCAAAACCACGTGTTTTAAAAACACAGAACGCAAAACCTCTACGTTTTAAGAAAAATTATCAAATACGCAAAATATATCGACGGCGTATTACATTTTTTCAGAGGTTCTAAGAAAACAAAATATGTTATAGCGCGCACTATTTTCGTTAATACAATACTAATACTCTTTCAAATCTGTGATTTTCCAAGTTTAAAAAAATTTGGTAATTAATTTAATTAAATAAATTTCGTCGTGCTCTGTGGCCGTGATCGTTCGGTCGCCACACTGTGAAATAGACGCTCATAGAGAAACGAGTTTCCAAACTCGGCACGACTCGTCACAAGTTTATTATTCAGAAGAAGATGATAACAAATATTCTTATCGTAGAATAATAAACTAACAATGCGACTAGGAAGTGGTATGGCTGACAACCGTATCACACTCCGAATTCAGTTGTCTTTGTAACGTTGATGACTGCACACGGTATAGTCATCAACGCACCATGCTCCACTAGGAGTTACGGTAACCAAGAGAGAGAGAAATAAATTTCTCAAAAGGACGTAGAACAATTACAATGATTCTTTTCATCTGCATTGGCCATATGATCGCACAGCTCGAAGAACAAAGGCACATTCACTTTAAATGTAAATATCAAATCCAAAAAAAATGAATATAATTTCGAAAATTAGGTCACATTTATTTTCTACAGGAAGAAGCAACAAATTTGTTTTGGATTTTTGCTTACACTCATTAGCCATGATTTACATAAAACGCAGAGGTCATATCCGAAAAGAATTTTTTTTGCGCTGAAAACAAACCTGGATCTAGTTCTGGTTCCATTTTAAAAAACGATTTCAAATATAGACTAGATAAAAGTTATGCGTTTTTTACTTTAACTGATTATATTAAAAACGTATTACACCGTATTGAAATATTACAAGAAAATTATGTTGCGTTACGTATAGACTAATCGACCGAAAAACGAAATTAAGACGACATTCGCAAAACGCATATAATCAAGTTTGTTTTACTTCAGAAAACTTTCCGGTGTCTATATGATAAAGATTTGTCTATCTGTCCAACGAAAAGCTTTAAAACGTTCTTCTTTTTTAAATCTATTTTCAGAATCAGCTGTAGGTATATTTATTTTTGTCTATACAGAATACAGACAAGATTTGCAAAATGTTTACGGTTATAAATTATGTGTTTATTAGGGAATTATTTTAGTTAAAATATAACGTTTTCACGGCTTATTAAATCTAAAATCAAAATTTTTGTACATTTTGCAAAGGACTTGCAAATTTTGGACACATTTGGCAGAACGTTAATTTGTACAAACATTTAGTAGTTTGGGTTCTATACAAAATCCACAAAGTCAAAATCCACAAGTCAAAATCCAAAAGTCATAATCCATAAAGACAAAATCCATAAAGTCAAAATCCACAAAGTCAAAATCCATCAAGACAAAATCCATAAATTTTTGTATGAAGAGAGCCATAATGGGGTTCTATACAAAATCCAAAAATACAAAATCCAAAAAGACGAAATCCAAAAAAATTTAAAAATCCACAAAGTCAAAATCCACATAGACAAAATTCTCAAAGACAAAATCCATAAAGTCATAATTCACAAAGTCAAAATCCAAAAAGACGAAATCCATAAATTCAAATTTACATCAGTTTGCTTATCACAATTGAATATTGAGAATATTTATGTACGTTATTACGTTAACTAGACAATTACCAAATCCCGGAGCATATGCGCTTTACCTGAAGACACGGAAAAGGATTCATCCGTGGCATATACGATTTAGCCGATGACACGGAGAGGAATGCACCGGACCATAAGCGCTTCAGGTAAAGACAGAGACACCTAAGGCGCATATGCTCCGGGTGCATCCTTCTCCGTGTCTTCAGGTAAAGCGCATATGCTCCGGGGTTTGGTAATTGTCTAGTGCCCACGCAATAAGCATTATGGCTCTCTTCATACAAAAATGTATGGATTTTGTCTTGATGGATTTTGACTTTGTGGATTTTGACTTTATGGATTTTGTCTTTATGGATTTTGTCTTTATGGATTATGACTTTTTGATTTTGACTTGTGGATTTTGACTTTGTGGATTTTGTATAGAACCCCCATAATGCTTATTGGATACAAAATCCAAAAATACAAAATCCAAAAAGACAAAATCCAAAAAATTGAAAAATCCACAAAGTCAAAATCCACAAAGACAAAATTCACAAAGACAAAATCCATAAAGTCATAATTCACAAAGTCAAAATCCAAAAAGACGAAATCCATAATTCTAATTACATCAGTTTGCTTATCACAATTGAATATTGAGAATATTTATGTACGTTATTACGTTAACCAAATCCCGGAGCATATGCGCTTGAAGACACGGAAAAGGATTCATCCGTGGCATATAGAATTTAGCCGATGACACGGAGAGGAATGCACCGGACCATAAGCGCTTCAGGTAAAGACAGAGACACCTAAGGCGCATATGCTCCGGGTGCATCCTTCTCCGTGTCTTCAGGTAAAGCGCATATGCTCCGGGGTTTGGTAATTGTCTAGTGCCCACGCAATAAGCATTATGGCTCTCTTCATACAAAAATGTATGGATTTTGTCTTGATGGATTTTTACTTTGTGCATTTTGACTTTATGGATTTTGTCTTTATGGATTTTGTCTTTATGGATTATGACTTTTGGATTTTGACTTGTGGATTTTGACTTTGTGGATTTTGTATAGAACCCGCTTATTGCGTGGGCACTAGACAATTACCAAACCCCGGAGCATATGCGCTTTACCTGAAGACACGGAGAAGGATGCACCCGGAGCATATGCGCCTTAGGTGTCTCTGTCTTTACCTCAACCGCTTAAGGTCCGGTGCATTCTCTCCCCGTGTCATCGGCCAAATCGTATATGCCACGAATGAATCCTTTTCCGTGTCTTCAGGTAAAGCGCATATGCTCCGGGATTTGGTAATTGTCTAGTTAACGTAATAACGTACATAAATATTCTCAATATTCAATTGTGATAAGCAAACTGATGTAAATTTGAATTTATGGATTTCGTCTTTTCGGATTTTGACTTTGTGAATTATGACTTTATGGATTTTGTCTTTGTGAATTTTGTCTTTGTGGATTTTTCAATTTTTTTTTGGATTTTGTCTTTTTGGATTTTGTATTTTTGGATTTTGTACAGCACCCAGTAGTTTAAAGTGTGCTTCATGCATCATGACGCAAAAATTAACAAACATTGCATGCGATTAGGTGCCCATACATTGATACGCTTTCCGTTTGAAAATTATCCCATAAATAAATATTTGCGTTAATGGATGTTACGTTCTCAATAATAATACGGTTTTTGATCTGATATGAAAGGCTTTCAAGAACTCTTTTAACGGAAAGTTTCGCAACGTGTGAGCAACTTTGTAATTGTGTGACTTTTGAAACAATTCGAATAATTGGTTTTGCCAAAACACGTATAGATTGTGCATGGGCATAGCCATTTTGGACTAATGCGTGCATTGCGTTACCTTATTTTCTCTATGGACCCTAGCAGCTAGGCATTCTAAGATTGCACACACACACACACACAGAATCAAAAAAAAAGTTGCAAGTATTTTACTTGATTCGTGTAAATAACATTTTGGAGTTTTACTCAAAATCAGATATTCAACGAGCTGCTCTTATAACTTAGCTCCTTAGCTACATATCCAGGACGAAGATCAAATGAGGCGTTGGAAAGAGCACTTCGCTGCGGTTTTCGACCGTATGACAAATGGTGAGATTCCTCTACATGCGGATAATATAGCTGCCCATCGAAACGCAAACTGACCCAACTAAAACCGAAATACGAGTAGTAGATGCAATTATTGAACTAGAGCGTGGTAAGGCTACTGAGCTCGACGGTGTTCCTGCCGAACTTTACCAAGTAGCACCAGACCTTACAGCCGAGTTGCTACATCCACTAATTATGAGAGCATGGGGCGAAGAAACTTTTCCCACTGAGTGGAAGAAAGGTGTGATAATCAAACTTCCAAAGAAGGGCAGCTTGGCAGAATGCAATAATTGACGGGAAAATGGCTAGATTAGTCTTATAGATAGAATCAAAGACCACTTAGAAAGCAAAATCGACCAGGAGCGGGCTGGATTTCAATCTTCAATCTTCTTCTGTTTCGCAGCGAAAATGGCAGTGGATTGGTCATACGTTGCGGAAGGATGATAACTTCATTGCTTGTTGTTGTTGTTGTATTAGCGGCACAGACAGGAAACGTTTAATTAGTTGCATCATATTTATTCGAAGATGGTGGGCATTCCATCCTCGAGGTCGAGGTTTAGAAAGAAAGCTGCTTCGATTGGTTGTAACCATAATGCAAGTGGTGTAAGTTGCGTGGGAGCAGCTGGACAATCGAAAATGTGGTCTACATCGTGTGGACTGGTTCCGCAAGCTGGGCAGGTGTTTGCAACTTCATTATTTATACGCGATAAATAGGAATTTAGTCGCGGGCACCAACCGGATCGGAGCTGAGCTAAGGTGGTGCGGGTAGCTCTCGGTAATTGTTCTTCATCAGGAGATATGGCTGGAGGTTTGGTGCCAAGTACACGGTTATTTGTGAGGCTTTGAGTAGCTTTACGAACGTCTTGTGTGTGTATGTCTGCAATCGCCGCCTTGTAGTCGGAATTATAGAAGGGAACCTTTTTGTATCGCTGGACTTCGCGCTCTTTGTCCCTGATAGAGCGTCTTATTCGTCTTTGCGGTGGTGTTTTGTCCACGAGTTCATTGTTCGGGTGATTTGTACGATAACATCCGACTAGATACTGTTTGGTAAGAAGTTCGTTGTGGTTTCTCAAAGTCATCATCTTAGTCTCCTGGTGCAGATGATCCACTGAGGACATCTTAACACAGCCGGTGATGGTGCGAAGTGCCGTGTTCTGGCAGATTTGTATGTGGCCCCAATTTGTGTTGCAGAGACCATTTGACCACGTCGGTGCTGCATAATTGACTAGGGGGCGACCGATGGCTTTATAGGTAGTCAGAAGTGTTTCTTTGTCGGTGCCCCAAGTACTACCGGCAAGAGCTTTAAGAATTTTGTTTCTGCTCCTGAGTTTAGAGCAGATGTTCTCAGCGTGTGTGTTAAATTTGCCGGAGTTGTCTATCGTGACACCTAGGATCTTGGGAGTCCGAATAGTAGGGATGACGTTGGTGTCGATAGATATAGGGAGTTGCATATTGTACTCCTGGTTGAAGCTGGTGAATAAGGTGGCGGAGGACTTTGGTGCTGAGAGCTTCAAGCCTTTTCTCACAAAGAAGTCGTTGAGTGTCAGCAGGTATTCGTTGATGTGGTCGCACGTTTCGGGAATGTCGTTGCCAGTCGCCATGATGGTACAGTCGTCAGCATAAGAGATGATTTCGAGTCCCGTGGGTGGTGTGGGCAGTCCTGACATGTAAAGGTTGAAGAGGGTGGGAGATAAGACTCCGCCCTGTGGAACGCCTTGTTTAATTTTCCTGAGTTTGGACTTGCCATTCCTAAACTCGGTACAGGATTGACGGCCGGCAAGGTAATTCGCGATCCATTTGTGGATATATGGAGAAGTAGTGTTGCGTAGGTCTGTCAAAAGTACTGTGTGGTTAACAGTGTCAAATGCTTTTAACAAATCGAGAGCTACGAAGATAGTGCGCTTGCAGGGTTTCGGCTGATTGAGTCCATTGAAAATGTTGGAGGTAATCCTGTCTATAGCGGTTGTAGTGCTATGCATTTTCCGGAAACCGTGTTGATGATTGGCAAGCTGGACGTGCTCCAGGAGTTTAGGCAACACTAGTGCCTCAAGTATTTTGGCCACGGGGGACAGTAGCGTTATTGGGCGGTATGATTCTGCTAGAGTATGATCTTTGCCTGGCTTCGGTATGGGGGTGATACGGCCTTTTTTCCATAGCTCGGGTATGATAAAGGTTTTCAGCGACAGGTTCATCGTAGCAGTGATATACTCAATGGCCGGAGAGTCGATGTGTTTGAGCATAATCATGGCAATACCGTCTAGTCCGAACGCTTTGGAGTTTCTCGCATTTTTTATTGCAAGCTTGACTTCGTTTGAGGTAACCTGGAGGTGTTGGTCAGTGGTGCTGTTTCGGATAGCTCTGGTAATTTTGCGCTTGAGCTTATCTTTTTCGGGATGTTCGACGAATTGTTGGTTAAATTTGTGAGCGCATTTGTCGTCGTTGTTGTATGTGTTATCACCGAATTTTATAGCTACCTTACCTTTGGGTTTTGTGGGGTTTGATAGAGCACGTACCGTTCTCCAAAGGTTGCTTACGCCGGATTTTACGTGGCATGTTTTTAAATGCGAATTCCAGCTGTTTCCTGTGGTCGTTGACTTGCTGGGTTATAATGTTGTTGAGATCGCCGATGCGAGGATCATTTGGGTCTGCTGTTCGAAGTTCATCTCTCGTTTTTGCCAATTCTGCAGCAGATGATGGGAAATGCGGTCTCATGATTGGGATGCGGCCCGCTGAAATGTATCTTTTGGCTGCATTCTGGATAATCCGTCTCAGTTTTTTTTAGCAGTACGTACGTCAGTAGGGGTTGGAAGGGCAGAAAACGCTTCATTTGTATAGGTTTGGAAGCCAATCCAGTCGGCTTTGCTAAAATTCGAATATGTCTTCTTCTCAGTGTACGTAAAGTTATGAACGGTTCCCAAGTAATGCTGTTTATGAGCCCAGGGCTGGCGATGGATATGTCAGGCGAGCTTCTGCATGACCCTGCAATGCGGGTTGGTGAGTCGTCATTCAATGGACAGAAATCGGAATCATCTAATTGGTTTGCGATGTGGTTGCCTCTGGTGTCGTTGTTGAGGTTTGAGTGCCATAAATCATGGTGAGCATTGAAATCGCCCAGTAATGGGCGATATCGCCCGGAGAGTAGGGGGGAAATGTTGGCCTGGAAACCAGTGGGACAACTTGATGCTGGTGGTATATAGATATTGAGAATATCTATATCAACATTTCCCGACCTGATTGATATCGCTTGTAATTCTGTTGTGGTATCGGCGGCAGCGATATCGATTAATGAATATGGCAGCGAGTTATGTATCAAGAAAGCCAAACCTCCTCCTGAGCCAGTGGGTCGATCGCGTCGGATGATGTTGAAGCCTCCGTAAGAATTTAGCGATGAATCGGGGGTGTGCGGCTCTTGGCCATGCATAAAATGCATGGGTGGTTCCGGGGCGAAGACTCGGCCGCGATAGGAACCCTTCATTGCTTGTCGCGCTATGCGATGGAACCCCTTCTCCCAAAGATGTCAACAAAGGGGTCGCCCTAAAAGCAGGTGGCACCGATCTGTGTATAATGAATGAGCCTCTTTAAGGAAGTCCTGATGGAGTCAATTACGATACACGGCTAGAAACCGTACGCGATGGCGAGTAGGTGCAGTATGTCGATGCCTATCCTATTTTGGCCAGTAATTTGGAGGAGGTCGTCGTTAGAGATCGTCTATGTCCCAAAAGTAGTTAAGGGAACTTAGTAGAAATCTAGTAATTCGGTTGAAAGTGATATTCTACATCACGACTGGGTAACGCAAAACAAGATCAATTTTTGAGCGTTTCCGGTAATTTATTTAATATTAACATTATCAAATTCCAAGAATATAATTAAATCTGTAGGTACTTATTTACATTTTTGGGTTCGCTTTATGTATTTCGACATTCCCTGTACGACAACTTATAAATTTCGCCATATCAAGGTGTTATTTTCACGGTTTTTTTTTTACGAATGACATGCAACAACCAACTGAAGATATTTTACAAAATGCCAAGGATGACAAAATATTTTGGCTTCATTTGCAGCTTCTGACAGCAAATTAGATTAATTAATCACACGATCAGAATTTTTGTTGACAACACTGTATAAAGCTATACAGACACGCTTCGTGTGTATATGTGTTTGCACAAATTGCAAATTTGCAATTCTATAGGTACGAGTATAGCATCAATTCGAAATGACCACGAACAGCTGATCGTGTGATGATGACGCTTTTACGAGATAAAAATAAAATTATAGTAATGTATATGTGTAGTATGTATATGTACTATTTATATCTGTATTTTATCTAAAGATTTGTTTGGTAAATAGATAGATGTGCACGGATTTATTATAGACGATCTAGAAACATACTTATGTATGCACCTATTTGAAAACGGAAGGAAATGATAAATTTGTACAAATTAGGTCGCGCGCAGACTCTTGATTTGCCCTAAATCCTAGTGAAGCATGGTGCGTTGACGACTACCGTGTGTACTGTGGTGGCGTCAACGTTTCAACGGCAATCGGCTACTGAATTCGGAGTGTGATACGGTTGTCAGCCATACCATTTCCCAGTCGCATTTTGATTATTATTCTTTGATAAGAACATTTCTTATCTTCTTCTGAATAATAAACGTGCGACGAGCCATGTCGAGTGTTGAAAACTCGTTTCTTTATGAATTTCTATAGTGAGTGGCGACCGAACGATCACGGCCACAGAGCCCGATGCGCGCATACTAAGCACATCGATTTGCACAAGCTGCACTATTCGTTGGTTTCAGGATATGTGAACGAAACAAAGAATGCATTTAAAAATCAAACGATAAGTCAATCGCTTCATAGTCTGTGTGCAGCCTTATAAAAAATACAATTAATATTCCCTTGTAATTAGTTTTTCTAAGAAGCGAAGTTCCTTGAAGGATATCAAAATGCTATTGGTTGATCAGAACAGCCAGACGCGAAAAGGTATTCTTACTTCTTCATTCGACATCCAGGAGTGGGAATCGTAATATTTGTACCAACCCCAGAAACAAAGTGACCAAGCCTTCTCTGGATCCTATGCTTCTCGCTTCAATCCCAATTGGGCGGATCCTTTAATTTCAAACAGCAATAGTAAGTCTCTCCAGATAAGGATAACAAATATTTGGAATGGATATTTTTTTTTCTGTTGTCCTTCCCCATTAAAATTACATACATAAATTACAATAAAAAAATTAAATGTAATTTGTAATTCCTTATAACCACAGAAAAAAAGAAACTATCAATGAATAGTGTCTCTCGACTAACATGGGCAGGATCATTGTCCAAGTAAAATGCAAACGGATCAAAATTTCCCCCTTCGATAACAGCTGACTATTGTGTCAGATAAAATTTAAAGGAAAATGTCTCACGCAATAATCTTCTTCTTCCTTGCCTCGTTCTTTATACCGCTCCCATGACTTCGCGTTGCTCGACCCGCGGTGTAGGCACATCGCCCGTTTTGGCGATAATATCCCAGCATATTTCTACAGGATCTTGGATCGTGTCATCGCCGAGACCAATGCGTTGTATAATAAATAATATAAAATAATAATTAACTCTAATAAAAGATTAGAAACTAAAAAAAAACTAAAAAGCAAAGTGACATACGGGAAATTTCAGGGAAACTGTTCACGGAGCTATCTAGGGGATTATTTTGGCAGATGATCCAGGCTATGGTATGGATCCAGATTGTCATTTTGTATGAGATTTCCAGTAAATATGGAAATGATCCAGTAAGTCGAAAGGCACTAATGATTTAATTTCTTTGTCTTGAAATGATACTGAAATGATGTCGTCGAAAATATTTTTGAAGGTCTTGTTAAAGGACCTGACGCATTTAAACATGTAGATTACTACAAAACCTTCAAACCGATCCACTTAACATTCGTTAGAATTAACTTTTATTTAATATTATTTTCTAAATGTTAGTTGCCGTATGAAACGTAATATCTCCACTATGGTTTACTGTAATCACGAACCAGTTAGGTTATAATAAGTATATTTCGAAGGATGAATCACTACACGAAATGCAAAATCTTATCCTTAATTTAGTCGTCAATAAAAGTTAAGAAACATTGTCCTTTAAATATTCACCTTTTCCACAAATATATATAATCCCAATAAAAGTAATATTCGTTTTTTCTATCAATCACAATATTAACCAAAACACTCAAAATCCTTTTTTTAATTCTCACTTTCACTTTGGCATATAACTGGAAAAAAGTCCAAACGATTTCACAAAATTTCAAATCACTTTCTTTGTCTCTATTACAACTTCCACCCCAACTATATCCTTTTGGGTGTGATCACCACTGAATCTTGAGGCTGAATGCGATCTGTAATCTGTTGAACGTCTTCCTATATTCCCACGACTAATTTCGTATTTTCTGCATGTGCGACAAACAAAAAACACGAAAACAAAAACAAATCCATTTCACTTTATATGTATGTATATACGATTTACACTTTAAATTACGCAGATATAAACAATTTCCCCTACTGCGTCCCTAATATATTTTTCCTTCCAGAGAATACAGAATAACAACACGGACATGTGCATGGGATATAGTATGGTAATACGTTGTAGAGATGTATGGCGCGGGTGCGATGCAGGCTTATTTAAATGAAATTTATCTAAGTAGATCTCATCTACGTAGTAGAAAACGTTGAAAATATTGGGAAATAAAGTTGTCGCTGATTTATTTTACATGCGAAAAAGAAAGTTCAACGGCAGCACACCTCTAAAGAGACGCGGATAGTGTCCGCGGCGAAGAACATCATATAAAGAAAGAATATTCATACAAACAAAAATAAATGAGAGACAAAAAAAGAAAAAGAGTCCTCGTGATGAAAGTTCAACGCTTATTTTCGAAGTGTTCTTTGTCTAACCAATATTGTTTATTCTGCTCTATTTTATAATTTATGTACGTATATTGTTTTGATCAATAAAGCGCCATATATAAATTTTAGGATATGTCTGGGAAAGCTTATGCGATGGTGAAATTGGTATAATCCTGAATGTTTCTATTTTTTACGCAAATGAACTTTCAATTTACAAATACAGAAATCTCCCATAACGGACATCTCCTATTAACGGACACCTCCAATTAACAGTCACTTTTAGATTCCCCGAGCATTAAGTCTTGAAACCAATAGATTTCTACCTCTAGTTAGCGGACTCTCTTAGAAACGGACGCGGAAACACATCATGCATCCCCAATGTAGGGAATAAACACACTTTTACCTCTATTTAGCGGACATACAATTTGCGTACTCTGAATTAAAGCACATTCACGTTCTCTTGTTTCCTGTTATCAATATAGCGGTAATTAGAAATTATATGCTTAGCGTAATACGATTTTCGTTTAGGGACAAGTTTATTCTTTAAGAAGTTCGTGTTTAAATAAGTGGTGTGTGTTTTTTCTAAATAATGTCGCAAAAACGTAAACGACTAACTCTGAAAGAAAAGGTCGATATTTTGCGATTTTCAGAATCGAATAAAACTAGTGTACACGAATTAGCGAAAATGTTTTCGATTGGCAAGAGCCAAGCCGCGGATATTTTAAAATGTAAAGATAAAATATGGAGATCATGGACAAACAATAAAAATGAAAAATCAAAGGAAATACGTTTCAAAAAGGGAGACGGCGCTAAAATTGATGAGATTTGTTTCGAGTGGTTTTGTCGCGCCCGTGCGAATAGGTTTCCATTGTCAGGTGTTCTTATTCGGGAAAAAGCATTGGAAATTGCTCAACATTTGGGAATTTTGCTCTATTTGCGGCGAGGCTGCTTCAGTTTCGGACGAAGATGTTCACGAGTGGGAAAGGAAGGTTGCGGATATTTGCAGGGAATATACGAGCGAGAACATCTATAATTTAGATGAAACTGGTTTGTTTTCCGAGCTCTACCTGACAAAACGATGGCATTAAAAACCGAAAATTGTAGTGGAGGGAAAATTTCGAAGGAAAGAATAATTGTCATGCTTGCGGTTAATATGGCCGGTCAATTTGAACCGCCATTGATAATAGGCAAAGCGCAGAAGCCCCGCTGCTTCAAGGGTGTCAAAATTAATGAACTGGGAATCGAATGGAAATCTAACCGGAAAGCTTGGATGACTCGAGAAATCATGACGGAGAGGCTTGTTAAATTCAACGACAAAACAAGAAAAAGGAAAAAAACGTCATTCTCATAATGGATAATGCGACGTCGCATCCGGATCTGGCTTTGTCCCATGATAAGCTGTTGTTTCTACCGCCAAACACAACTTCGAAATGCCAGCCTTTAGATTTAGGCATCATTCAAAATTTCAAAATCCTTTACAGGCAACAGGTTGTGAAACATTTACTTTCCCGGATTGATGCACCGTCTATTAAAGCTAAAATATCGGTTTTGGATGCCATCTTTTGGGTGCGATCAGCTGTAAGGTCCAATAAAACTACCACTGTCGAAAAATGTTTTCTCAAAGCGGGCGTGAGAACTGAGAATATATCACAGCCTGTAGATCAAATTGACTTGCAATCAGAAATTGCCGTCTTACACAATTTAATGCCAGACGATCAAATACCGCAAGATTATTCATCGATAGATAGCTTATTAGTAACTGAAGATACTGCAATATTTTTGGAAGCTATTATTCAGGAAAAAGACCATTCCGATGATGCGATGGAGATTGACGAAGATTCCTCTGATATTCGCGTAGATGCACAACGAGTTACTCGAATCGAAGCAGTTAAATCTATTGACACACTAAAAAATTATCTTCTTCAACACGAGGACGGCCAAGAAGTGTTAATTTCATCGGAATTAGCAATACATTTAAACGCTTTCGCCGCAAAACAAAATATGCATCAATCGAAAATTTCAGATTTCTTTCAAACTAAATAGAGTCTCAAATGAAGAGAATTATGAACTAGCATTATTTTTTTATATGTATTTGCGAATTACAATGATATTAATTTTGGTTCTTGAACTCGAATTATAGTTTTATGTTAATTTAAATGCTTTGCTAAATGGAATACGCGATTTAATATGTATGTCTGGAATTATATTTATTTATTGATTTACCGAATAAAATATGTGTATGTACATACAAATGCTGTTTTGTTTTTTTTTTCTTTAAATTCCAGAATCATACGACCAATATCTCCAAATAGCGGACATCTCCAAGTAACAGACGAATTCAGTGGTCCCGTGAGTGTCCGCTACTGAGAGATTTCACTGTAATTATTATTTCACTGTGCCACCTCTGACGTCAAATACATAACCAGCTCATGGTCATGAACCGATCAAGTGCAAACTGAACACAATTGGGGACTATCAGTCTTTAATATTGCTGAAGTGTATTCTAATTTTTAATGGTGGGAAAGTTTACACGCACTATTTCTGGGAAATCATTGCTAAAATGTGGTCATCTTTTTTGAGATATTAATAATTACGCCCTTTTTCCATTCATTGGGGAGAGTTTCAGTTAACCAACA
The DNA here is from genome assembly GCA_949715475.1 of Microchrysa polita. Taxonomy (NCBI): domain Eukaryota; kingdom Metazoa; phylum Arthropoda; class Insecta; order Diptera; family Stratiomyidae; genus Microchrysa; species Microchrysa polita. The sequence goes on from OX454415.1 coordinate 18,892,748, forward strand.
CTCATGGATTAGCGGGGGAAGGATATATCCGCTACAGAATAGCATCCGCCTTTAAAAATTCTACTGGAATTCCATCAATTCCCGGGGCTTTATCGGCTTTCACTGATGTAATTTCTCTTGATTACCCTATCTTCTAGTGGAGCATGGTGCGTTGACGACAACCGTGTGTAGTCGTCAACGTTCCAAAGACAACTGAATTCGGAGTATGATACGGTTGTCAGCCATACCACTTCCTAGTCGTATTGTTAGTTAATTATTCTACGATAAGAATATTTCTTATAATCTTCTTCTGAATAATAAACTCGCGACGAGTCCTACCGAGTTTAGAAAGTCGTTCCTCTATGAATCTCTATATCAGAGTAGCGACCGAACGATCACGGCCACAGAGCACGACGACTGATGTAATAGCACGTATTAACTCCCTTTTGAATGGTAAACAGGAGTTAATATTAGCTATTTGAGTAAAATCTTCTACTACCACTACAGGTGCAAAGGTATTGTTGCGAACTTCAGAAAAGTGCTCTATCTCCGCAACTGTTGTTCTTCAGTAACAAGCAGAGACCTTTCCTTATCTTTCACAGGATGCTCGGTTGTAAGAGATTTTCCAGTCAATGGACTGCAATAATTAATATGGGTTCTGCCTTCTTCCGGCTGTTTCCAAGCTGTTGGCAAAGATTATTCTGGGTCGAATCAAAGATACTGTTGATGACACATTAAATAATGAACAGGCTGGCTTTGGTAAGGGTTTCTCATGTAGCGACCATTAAAACAATCTCTTATTATCGAACAATCCGCAGAGTGGAGATCCCCATTACTATTATTATTATTATTATTGTAAATATACGGCTGTTCAACGTGGAAGGTAACTCACAAAATTACCATTAAGTTGCAAACTTTCGTCAATCAATGTTTTCGGCGCATCTTGCACATTCGTTGGCCGGAGGTTATTTCAAACGAAGACCTCCTCACCACTACCCACCAGGTTAAGAGACGAAAATGGCAATAGATTGGTCACATACTATTCGAAGACGACACAATTGCTAAAAAGGGCATGAATTGGAACCCACAAGGAGCTAATGCAAGACGCCGTGTTGGACGGCCAAGAAACACGTGGAGAAGATAGCGAAGTTGCAACATTAAACACAAGATGATCGGAGCTATCTGCGTTGGCGCAGAATAGCACAGGAGGGTTAGAAATATATCTATAACGGTGCAGTTAACGTCAACGTCACCTGTGACAAATTTCAAGCTTATATTGCGCCAATGAAAATTTCCCGAAGGGACCCACGCTTGATCACACGTGTAAACAAACAATTTTCCTGGAGTACCTCTATAACGGTACACTTACTTCGCAAGAAGTCTGTCATAAATTTGTATCTTCTCTGACTCCTAAAAATATATGCTTAAAGTGTCCATAGATTCATGTTATATGATCAATTTTGTCGAGCTCTGTTGCCGTGATCGTTCGTTCGCCACTCTGTGAAATAGGCACTCATAGAGAAACGAGTTTCCAAACTAGGCACGACTCGTCGCAAGTTTATTATTCAGAAGAAGATGATAAGAAATATTCTTATCGTAGAATAATAAACTAACAATGCGACTAGGAAGTTGTATGGCTGACAACCGTATCACACTCTTAATTCAGCGTCTTTGTAACGTTGATGACTACACACGGTAGTCATCAACGCACCATGCTCCACTAAGAGTTACGGTAATGAAGAGATAGGATCAATTTTAAATGAGGTTTGCAGAGAATTTTTGTGAGAAGAATATATGTTCTATCATGTTTTTATTTTGCGCCGAAAAACAGGTAGCTAAAACGTGAAAATGCTACCACAATTACAGATAATCTCGCCACTGTCTGGACACTACACTATCACTTACATCCCGAAGAAAATATCGCGCGCGAGTTTTATCTTTTATGACGGGATATTGAACAGCGGTATGTATTTTGAACTAACGGGTTATTGAAATGGCGGGATTTTGATTAGACGGGATTTCAATTGAGCGGGATTTTTAACTGGCGGGAAATTGAAATGGCGGGATTTTTAAAAACGGAAATTTGATAGGCGGGATATCGTATCCAACCCCTTTATTTCTTCGATTAAGATGATAATTGAGCCCCTACAGAACAAGACTGTCACACAGATCCCCTCGACTGAAAGACCAGACCACCTATTTTTCAAAGCCGAGACTAAGTATCCCCATATGAGGAGAGCCATTATTTTAACGGTAAATGTGGTGGTGAATTAGTGGGTTATTGAAATAGCTGAATATTTAGCTTGCGGGATTTTGATTAGATGGGATTTCAATTGAGTGGGATTTTTAACTGGCGGGATAATAGACGTCGTGATTTTGGAAAACGGGAATATCATGGGCGGGATATCGTAGCCAGCCCGATATCAATAAGTACGTAAGTACGATAAGCCTACATTAGAAAAACGAAAATTTTAATTTCTTTCAGCTCGATACACTGTCTGAAAAATACTTTTTCTCGACTACAGATGACAACAATGAGGTGGTTAATTTGTCTCTGGTTCCTTTTAATCCCTAGTGGGGCATAGGGCATTGACTTCGCTTCTCTTCCACCTATGCTTATTAGCAGCCATCTCCTTTAGCTGGTCTCACGATTTGCAAAAAAATTCCCCTCTGCCTCAACAGACCTACTCCGTGTATTGTTGGGTCGTCCCACACGACGGTGAAGTTCTTAACTTTTTCGGTTGTCCAGAGATAGAAATTGTACTTTGCCCTTCTGATATCAAGCTCATATATTTAGCCTACGCGGCATTAATTTTTAAAGCAGCAGCAGGAGTTTCATTTGCCTAACATTTATGCCTGGCGAGTTACTTTTTCAAGTTTAGAAGCAAAAAGCAGTCGATGTGGATCACACTTTGTGACTCCCAGAAAACGGTTGCCACTCCTTTCAGGCCGATGGGACAGTCTTCATATTTTTTGGAGTAGGTTCGCCGAGTGGAGTCTACTGTTTCGACTGTTGTTTGACTTTGGATGTGTACCAGTGGATGTCGTTGGTCACGAAACAACAAATGTTTAATTCCTTTCCGCAAATAATATCAATTCCTCAATTAAGCGTTTTTTGCTTCCCCTTTGTATTCGAGATTGAACATGCAGGCTATTGCTGTTTCAGCTATGTCAGGCACCTTCAATCAGCGGTCTGCCAATACGAAATCGTGGACGGTAGACACACCGCATCCAAGTGCTGCAATCCGCAGACCCAACTATTTCCACAAACAAAACAACGAGTCTGAAATTTTGACAGTAGCCTACAAGAATGGACTGTACGATAGTTAATTGTGATAGTGGCGCCATCGAGCGGTGATGGTAAATACTTATAGGACCGCCTTCGTATCCCAGGTCTACTAATTTCTAACATGGTGACGTGGCGATCGATTCATCTCGGCTGAAGTGGCCACTGATCCTTCGAGGTCACCAAGCACACAATACATTGGAGCCTGGCTAGATTTTGAGTCTGACCACTGCCATCTCAGTACTCCAATCAACGGAGAGATTTTACCTTGCAAAAATTGGGGATGTCTCAAATTTTTGATATGTTATAAAGACAGGTGGGGTAAGTTAAAATCCAAATTTGCGTCACTTTCCCCCCTGTGCTCCCGCCGCTATCTTGAAAAAACCATTTAAAATCTTGTCTTTATAACATATCAAAAATTTGAGACATCCCCAATTTTTGCACGCTAATCCCTATTATTTCGTCTCTATTGATTGGAGTACAGATAGACAGGCCGAACCTAAGTACCTGTTGTTGTTGCTATTGTTGTAATACGTGGTAGCCATTGACAGGTTCAATTTAATCAGCTTATAATCCGGCTGGTTTATCTAGATGGCGTTGGTCTGACACCCTGAATCGGCGTTTTTTTTTTCAAAATCCTTGCTGAAATATGTTTATCAATAACACCCCTTAATCAATCTAAAGCCGTATCCAAAACTGACTGCTAAATGGAGGCTCGTCAAAAAACTGGCAACGTGAGCTGCCATTTGGCAGCTACATACCATCTAGACTAACAACCAAATGGAGCCTGAAAATTACATGATATTTTGAAGGTTTTTAAAAGTTACATATATTAACAAAATCGAACTCTACGCGTTTAAATTATTATTAGCATTAGGCCATCTAAGAATAAGAATTATACAACAAAGTTTCAGTTGCCATACTGAATATGGAAACTGAACGGCCAGCCAAATGGCAGTCTATGTAGATGCGATGACAACTGCCAGTTGGCATCTCGAGCTGCCATCTGGCAACCAATGTGGATACAGCTTAAGACTACTCTTTGCAAATCCGCATCTACGTATATAATCATTAAAAGCGTGGAAATCCCCCCAGTAAAAAAAACACTCTCATGCTTCTGATCATATGGCTTGCGAATTGGCCGCACGCCAATTTGATGCGACGCCAAAGACGAAATAGACACAACGACTGAACGACAAACTACACGCGATTTGACTGCATTTCAAATTAATATGCTGCACAAGTTGATGTCATTTTTATTCTGTGCTATTGGATTACCACTTACCACTTCTTCCACTCGGCAGTGTCTCGAGGAAGAGAATATTCTTTTGATTGGCAACAACAAATCACACAAAACTTCCGAGGCATCTGCGAAACATCAACCAAAAATATACTTTTTGCCAATTTCATCTGAAAATATTACCTTGAGTGACAGCACAGACGTACAGCGAACCGCTGAGACAAAGAGTCTACCAACACACACCATTTGGCGTTCATTTTCTTTTGACTTTTACTGGTTTATTGATCTTATGATAAATACATATATGTCTACATATATATATTAAAACTGACAGTTATAGTTATAGAAAAGTCGCTTATTATCTATCGATCCAAAGTGTCAGATGAGCATCTGGACAGTAGCACATTGCTGTACTCGATAATCTCCTGAAAGTGAAGAGAGCAACATTTAGTATTTAAATAAAATAAAATTATACTTTGATGATTTAAATACAGTGAGTAATAGTAAATTGCAAGTTGCAGCCTTGATAAGTCTTTTTCGTGACAAGGACTTTACATCATCAAACTTATTTATGGCATGGATTATGTATTATAAAAACAAAATGTATAAGTTTATAAGGCTGAACGAGGCCATCCATTAATCTGACTGGCATTAAAATTATTAATAGGATACCATGCACCCAAATTTTAGCACTTTTCGGATATAATGTTTTATGAAAATCATCTGGTAATGAAATTATATTGCAACCCGTCTTCATAAAACAATAATCTTTTTCTGAAATCAATGCCAATTCTAACATATTTGTTGTTTACCTCAAATTCCGGCTGTCCTTTTGTTTTCTCCGCGATTTCACGTAGCTTTTGTTGTGACTGGGACGACAGTCGTTCGCAAGCACTTTCATCTGAATCTGTCAAAACGCACAGAGCACTCAACAACGATTCAATTCGTGAACTATATTCTGTTGGCACTTCCAGACATTCTGTGATCTTTTCAATGGCGCCCAAATTAACGAATTTATCTATGAAAGTAAAAAAAAAATAATTTTAAAAGTCATCATCATAATTTTTAAATAGCAATTCCTTCATGTTTTCGGACAGGGAAAATCCAAACTCTAAATAGCACAAGATTTTAAACTTTTCAAAATATCAATCACGCGCATATCATATCCGCATGCGATATTTCGGTCAGATGTTATCCTATTTGTGCAGATGAGATGGTGTCAGACAACGTATCTAGAGTGTGATTGATCAAGGGTAAAAGTGAAAAGTCCAGAATTAATATTCTTGATTAGGCATGTAATGGAAGAAAGTGCATTTTGACAAACGCTACTGCAAAATACAACAGCAGTCTAGTGGTGCACTGCAATTTCTCCAAAATCAAATACATTTCGAAATAATAATTGTTTTTTAAGTAGGGACAACCACATGATTTCAGACCACTTCGACGCAACTTTTTCAGACACATGCTCTACGTTCAAACAAATAAAAAAATCAAAGGTCACACATTTCGCCAATGTCGTGTTTTCTGCAACACAAAATTCCCATGAACTTGCAATCACTACAAGCAAATCTCAAACATTATGCATAGCTCGTGACAAAATAATAGGTTTCCGTGCTTGTTTCTATTTCACCCACTATTGTGTAGCGGCAACAATATGTATTATTTGAATACGCAAAAATTGTTTGACTTAAGTTCATCGACATGTGTGTTTTGCTTTGTATTTTTGGCATTTTTAATTAAGCGAACGGACAATAGGAATGACCAAAATATTTTACGTAAAAAAGAACGCCACGTAAAAAGGAGGAGTATTGATCTAGTTATGAGTTCAAAGAAATGAAAATTCTGTCTTGTTATTTAAAGAATCAGGAGTGGCAGTGGGTTGAAAAATCTAGTAAAGTTGTTTGCATTTAAATATTTTTTGCACTTAATTAAAAAAATTTAGATAACTGCAGAAATAGTGGATTCAGTCGAAATTATGATTAAATAAAATCACCATACATTTCAATAAAGAAGTTACAGTAAAGAGGACCATTCAAGAGTTGCGGCTTAAGAAGGTAATTCAGCTACAGTAGAACCTCGATTATCCGAACCTCCATCATCCGAACCCTCATTATCCGAACTCCCAAAGTTGGCAATGTTTTCCTATTGCAGCACTGCCATCTTAATACATACATACATATTCGGAGATATTCCCGCGGCCGACATTCTTTATAGTTAGTTACTTTAATGCTAGGAAGATGATATGGTGTATTCAAATCTGCCATTGTAGGTGGCTATAAAGAATGTCGGCGGGTATTTCCCAGAATTCATCTTCAAACAGAAAGCCTTTGGCTTCCATATGCAATATATTTTCTTAATTTCCTTGTATAGGGTTTTCAAATTTGTCCGCAATCGACCGATGCCCATAAAGTCAATATCAACCCACCACTCGCTCAAATTCAGCAGGATCTATGCGGCAGAGTCATTGAAAATTGGACCACTCGGGTCCGTCCCATCGTGACAAGACATTTGAATTATGTTATATTCCATAATGACATATATGGGTCTTTCAAATAAAGTAAAAAAATCGTTTATACCTCACACACAGCTTGTTTTATTCCATTTCAACATCCTCGATTAACCGAACTTTTCGATTATTCGAACCACCCCTGGATCAATTAGTTCGGCTATTCGAGGTTCTACTGTATTTGCGAATGACTACTGGGGCTCGGATGCCGGTAAACACATACAGCAAAAAGTGCCGTTAAACGGTTCATAGTTCCTATACTCATTTCTAAATTTTTGAAATTTTCTTGAAAAAATAAAAACAATATTACGAAATAACGTAGATTCTACGATTTAATGGCATCCTAAGGCTTCCGTCACACGGAGAGATTTTATTCTGCACGAACCAAAAACTAGGTAACATGATTGGATAACTGAATCATGGCGAATTATCTTGTGTACCTAAATAAAGAGATTCCAGCACAGTAGCGATGTTTTGTTTTTCAATAAACTCATAGTATAGCCCAACAAACAATTTTATCCCTATAATAATTTATAGAATATTCTCTTCCAACAGTAATAGGGGCACTTTACAGGGTATAAACGCTGAATAATAGTGCAATAATGGCATTTAGCGCCGTTTTTTTTTAATCCAATAGAACCTTATTGTATCACTAAATTGTGCTTCATACTTCATACATCATGTGTCTTATATCATCAATTTCTCGCGTTTGTGAAAAAAAATTAAAAAAAAAATACCCGCAGCTAACATCGAACCCATGACTATCGTATTGCTCGTCCTACGCGCTAATCACTCGGTCAAACTCAGATATAGTCAGCATTGCACGTAAACACTGCAAACGATTACTAGTCCCTTCTATAGAAATGCTTAACAATTCTTTATCGAATCCTCTGCAATTAACCTTCTATTTTATATCAATCAGTTGACGTTGATTAAATCCGCACATTTATCAATAAAATGCGCAGAGATCATCTTAATTGGTTCAGAAATAAACAATGAGTGAGGAAATGTTGGTTTCATGCAGGACTTCAATCAATTCTATTGAAGAAACTTGGTATTCTAGAGCACTTCGTAAGTTTTAATTCTTTCAAAAATCATATCCCTCTATAATTCTAAAATTCTACAAAACTACAATGAACAATTTATCGGATAACAATACGAATGTCACACTACTGAGATGAAATAACACAACCGATTCTCCGCTATAGAAGAATATGCTGGTCTGTGTTAATTAAGTATAAGACTATTGCATGTGTGTTATCCAATAAACACTATAGAGAAGTATTTAATGGAGTATCTTTTTAGGTTAACATTTAGAGAAAGTGTTATCGAAGTCTTACAGGTCCATCTTTGAATTCAATACTGATATGAGCATTTTATGTTCAATGATTATTTGTTAGTAGGAATTGATTCTATAAGAATGTTAGAAGCTTTTCGGAAAACGTTTTAATGATTATTATTTATCGGGTCAGAATATGCGATGTTAAGGTTTGGATAGACCTCGGGCGGAATGAGAATGAAATTTTTGTCCGCTGCGATTTTCTCAATGAAAATGCATACTTAATGTCGTGGAATATGTGGTAAGTGCTGGGGAATTCCATAAGCTACAATCCAAAAACGGTTCCATAATTTTTTTCGGCCATTTTATGTATTATTTTTCGATTCCCCGGTCATTAGATATTTTCCACGGTGAAATGTATCGGTTTGGTTTTTTTAATATCAGGTTAAAAGCTTGTTTCCCGTAAGGGGGAAGATAAAGGTTGAAAGGCTTCGGCTAATTCCTATATCTTCTTCAGTTGTGGCATAACTGCGGACCCTTAGCTATGCAGGAGGAGTTTCATAGGAAAAGGACTTCGGCCAATTCCTATGTCTCTCTACGGGGCGTTACTTTCCCGCATTATCCGAGCAACCGCTGCGCCTGAGTGCTGCATTAACATCTGCAGCGTCTCAGGTTACTTAACGTGATAGGTGACAGAAAACATTTAAGTCAACCACTAAAGCAGCATCTTCGAGGCATGCCCATGATGGCCTTTACTCAACGATTAAACCCTATCATGGTTTAGCGATGTGCCGACAACTCATCCTAAGAAAAACTTCAAGTCAAGAAACCTGAAACAAAAGCTTCGGATTGGACGGATACAAAACAACGACGACCCCGCAAACGAACAACTGATTACTCTTTCGGATCCTGGAATGTACGCTCCCTGAATAGACCGGGGGCCTTAAGGGCCCTCCTGGATCAGGTAGAACAATACAAGCTGAGCATAGTTGCAATCCAGGAAACTAAATGGCTCAAAAGCGAGATTAACGACCTCAATTCGCACACTATTTTTACGAGTGGTAAAGAGGAGGGCAACAAGGAGTTTGGAGTAGCTTTCATCGTGAATAAGCAGCTCAAGGACCACGTTATCGGCTTCAAACCCATCAACGAGCGGCTATGTGCGATCCGCATTAAGACCCGTTTCGCTAATCGCTAGCTCATTAATGCGCATGCCCCTACAGAAGTAAAAGAAGACGCGATTAAGGACGAGTTCTACAACGACCTAGAAACACTCTTCGACTCACTTCCATCAAACGACGTCAAGCTGCTGCTAGGAGACTTTAACGCCAAAGTCGGAAATGAAAGCTGGCATAGGGGAACTACTGGAAGTCATAGCCTCCACAACGAAAACAACAACAACGGTCAGCGACTTATAGACTTCGCGAGCGGCAGAAACCTGGTAATAAGCTCTACATGCTTCCCTCATCGACGAATCCACAAGCAGACCTGGAAATCTCCAGATGAATACACCGTGAACCAGATCGACCACGTACTAATCAGCAAGAGATGGGCTTCTAATGTCCTAGATGTTCGATCCTATCGAGGAGCCAACTGCGACACCGATCACTATTTGGTGAAGACAACCTACAGGTGCAGAATCTCTTCGGTGCACCTAACGAGAATCAACCCTGCCAAGATCTTCGAGGTTGACAATTTGATTGATGATGCCACGGCGGCTGCGTATACAACAGCACTAGAGGAAAAACTGTCGCCCATGCTTGATGACATCAACAATTTAGGCATCCATGAGTTCTGGGAGGAGCTCAAAGACAGCATAAAGGGGGTCGCAGAAGAGGTCGTGGGCTATAAAGGCCGGCGCAGACGAGCAGACTGGTTCGACGACGAATGCAGGGCCTCGATTGAGGCGAAAAATGAAGCCTATCGCCAATACACACAACGCGCATCCCGAGCCAAGAAAGAAAGATATAACGAGCTTCGGCGAGTATCTAATAAGTTAATTAGACGTAAGAAACGCAAACATTTTGACGAGCAGTTACAGCAAATAAACCAAAGATTAGCCAGTAAGAACATTAGACAGGCGTACAAACTTATAAATAATGTTAAGAACGGATATCAACCCAGGACAAGCCTATGTAAGGACAAGGATGGTAACATCATCAGCGACATCGAAAGCGTCAACAAACGATGGGCCTCGCATTTTGAAGAGCTCCTCAATGCACCATCAACATCCCCCGCGGAGCCAGCTCTTGAGCAGTTAGCCGAACCAGGCCCTCCCGTTCTACCCCCAACAGTAGAGGAGGTGAGTCTTGCCATACAGTCGCTTCAAAATAATAAAGCGCCCGGCGCTGACGAGATCCCAGCAGAACTGCTGAAGCATGGTGGAACGTGCCTGACCAATGCTATACATGTGCTCCTGCTGAAAATATGGAACGACGAGGAAATCCCCGAAGATTGGCGCAAAAGCATAATCTGCCCAATCCACAAAAAGGGTGACAAGCTGAAGTGTGAGAATTACAGGGGCATATCATTAGTTTGTACGGCCTATAAGATATTATCTAAAATTCTTGAAAAGAGAATTAATCCGTACGCAGAACGAATCATTGGCGAGTATCAAGGCGGCTTCAGACCTGGTCGATCAACGACCGATCAGCTTTTCACAGTGAAGCTACTACTCCAAAAGTGCTGGGAATATAACATCGACGTATACCAAATCTTTGTCGACTTCAAGCAGGCATACGACAGTATCGATCGAAGTGTACTGTACAACATTATGCTGAATTTTGGTATACCGGCAAAGTTAGTGCGACTCACAAGGATGACGATGACTAATACCGTCTCGCAGGTCAAAGTGCAGAACCGACTCACTGACCTATTTGAAACTCGTACTGGACTCAAGCAGGGCGACGGACTGGCGCCGACGCTCTTCAACCTGGCTTTGGAGTATGTAATTCGAGCCATGAATATGGACAGCAGCGGAACGCTACTCATCAAGTCGACTCAATTAGTAGCGTACGCCGACGATATCAACATCATGTCTCGAAGGTTGGGTGATGCAGAAAGCCTCCTGCATAACCTCAATAGCGCCGCAAAGGAAGTTGGACTACATATCAACGAAAGCAAAACAAAGGCCATGATGCAATCGAAAACAAGGACGCCAGCAAATTCAAGCATCACAGTGGGGGACCTTAATATCGAGTTTGTAGACAACTTCAACTATCTGGGTTGTAACTTATCAAAGGACGCCAACGAAACCGACGAAATTAAGCGACGGACACAACTAGCCAATAAGACATATTTCTCGGTCCTCCCTATAATTAATTCGAAACTTGCGCACAGGAACACGAAGCTCCGCGTGTACAAAACGATCATCCGACCCGTGCTATGTTATGGCTGCGAAACATGGACCCTCACCCAAGCCTCCGAAATTTTGCTAGACCGATTCGAACGAAAGGTCCTTCGGCGAATTTTCGGGGCCGTTCGCGAGCGAGACCAATGGCGTATCCGGTACAACCATGAGTTGTATCAATTGTACGATGAGCTGGAAGTATCGAAAATCGTGAAGCTTCAACGTTTGCAATGGTCGGGGCATGTACAACGGATGGACGATAATCGCATGCCAAAGAAAGTGATGAACGCACAACGAATTGACGGAGCGAGGTTGCGTGGACGACCGAGAGCTCGCTGGGAGAACTCCGTAGGTGAAGACGCCCACCAGCTGCTGGGCTTCCGAAACTGGAGGACGAGGTCACGTAACCGCGACAATTGGAGGTCAACGGTTCAGGCGGCCAAGGCCCGACGTCGGGCTATCGTGCCACATTGATGATGATGAAAAGCTTGTTTTAAATGTCGAATAAAAAACGAATTTTGTTTTGGTATCGAAAACCTGAAAAACATACCGCCTAACCAAAACCCCAGGAAACCCTATACCGAAAACCTGCAAAATGAAAATTGATGCTAAGAAAAATAGATACTTTTGGTATCGGGTGAAAACCGATTTTTACGGATTTTCAATCATTGGAAAAGAAACCAGTACCAAAAACCTAAAAGGAAACGGTAACAAATAACCTTGAAAAAAAAGCCGTCCAAAAAAATCTAAAATAGAGCTAAAAAAAATCGATACTAAGAAAAAACCGGTTTATGGTCGCTAAATTGAGATGTCGATACTTTTAAGTATTGCTACGGCTACTGATTTCACATCCCTCGTATACAGGTGATAGGCGTCTGATACTCACACGGGAATACACACATCATCATCACATCTTTTGGAAAGATAAACAATTCTAAAATACGGATCAAACAAGCATTACAACAATAAAACAAATTGGGGCTACCTTTTGGCGAGTAGGCTAAACGATTTAAAGCACTGAAACTGAACTGATGACGCTTATAGAACATTTCCCGATGTCTGGATGTTTGGCTCGTTTGTTCTTAGCGAAATGAGTTTTAGACTCCTTCCTTTTAGCGGTGCTTTCTTGCATCGAACCTTCAGGGCTCTTGCCAGGAAGGCATATTGGCATCTTTTGGCCGTTTTTCAAAAAACGGGTGTGGTCCGCCCCGTAGAGGCAGTTGCCGTAGGACCACTGAAGTTTGAGAGTTTTAGACTCCTTGCACCACATTGATTCAAAATAACAAAAATTAGCTTTACTCTATTATTACTTTTTTTGAAGCCCTGAATTGAGATTATTTAATTGTAGTAGATATCAACAGTATCTTTTCGATGCACAGAAAGCTAACAGATAGGAACAGTGACTGGACAGTAGCAGATAGCCAAGCAACATGGCATCGCATGTGTCGAGCTCTGTAGCCTGAAATAAAGATTCATAGAGAAACCGGGTTTTCGAAACTCGGCACGACCCGTAGCGTTGATTATTCCAACAAAATGCGACTAGGAAGTGATATGGCTGACAACCGTATCACACGCTGAATTTAGTTGTCCTAGAAACGATTACGAACTCGTCAACGCACGATTCCAAGAAGTTGGGATGATTGATGGTATCACTGACCAAAGCACAACAGCCAAGTGCTTTTGGGTACAATGGATACTCTTGCAGCTGGAAAATGGTTTTCTAATAAGATCAGATGAGATTGTCCCAGTAAATGCAAAATACTTAAAGAAAATCGAATCTTACACCATCGACATTAGGACAGCAGCAGCAGAAGCATTTTTTCTGCTTCTGCTGCTGTCATGTGGGTCATCAAAGAATGCGTGTGTTCCAAATTGAAATGTTTCTGCTGATACCGATGCTGACGCGTCTAACCTATTTCAAGCTTGAGTGTATTATATGTTAACCTTATAGCCCTATAGTTGTGGAATTTGCTTCGTCTCGGCACGATTTCAGTATTTGTGGCAATAAAAATTTTTACGATGGCATTTCATTAATATTGGCCTGAAACGATAGAATCTGCAATCTTTTTTCGCGAAATCGTAACTGTTCTCCAGATATTAAATGCCATCATCAAAATTTGGTGCCACAGATACTGAAATTTCTTTGCCTTTGTTTTTATAGAAAGGAATAAGAAAACTTTCCCTGCAAGCGTCAGGCATCGATTTCCCACCTTTGATTCTGTTGAAGAGAACTAAGGCCGACATTTTCCATTTTCAACCGAAATTCCGCTGGTATGTACATAGTACGTAGTAAAAAGCTTACCTTTGACTTTTTCAAAATCCTTCGACAATGCTCCCACTAAAAACGCCGCTTTAACCATCATCTTCTCTTCACCGCATCCCAAACATCCTAAAATGCATTCGAGTCCCCCAATCTCAATAAATGCCGCCAGACATGGTTCATAGCTTCGCACCATGCAAGAGATAGCATGCATCGCTTTCGTCGCCACAATTTCATCGTCTGAAAGCAATTCCACCAAACGCTGCAGGACATTTATCTCCAAGAAATGTTTCTGGCAGTAGACATTATTCTGAGACATTGCACCAATTAACGAAGCAGCGGCTGCACGCACCTCCGCACTGTCTGCATTCAAACATTTCACGACAACACCGGTACCGCCAATCTTTACAAAATTATCGGCAAAGTCAATGTTTTCAGCATATTCTTCGACAATTTGCAGGGCATCAACACGTTCTTCGGCGCTCGACTCATCGTTGTTTAGCACGCTGAGTGCCTTCTCGAACTCTTCGATAACGTCCACTGTCATGGATTGGAGGGCATTCTCCAGGAATTGTTTGCGCTGGAAATAGGCAATTTAAGATTTCTGGAAGAGTATTATGTAAACTGAGGGGATATTTACCTCAGGATCCATTTGTGTCCAGTTCGATTCATGGGGAGCATCCTCATTTTTGGTGTACTCCATGGCGAAACGCAAGAGACCCTGCAACACAAAATTTCAATAATTTTCTGAATTCAATTCAAAAGAAATTATGGAAAAACTTACTTGCAAGTTTTTGGGACAACGTTGTTCATCACTCATTTTGTTCTTGATGGTTTTTTGGAAATTTTCTATGAATAGTGAGTCAAAAAACGTTCTAGAAGACACCGAAGACACCTGCGTACTTTCCAAAATTTACATGCGTGCTCGTGAAGCCTAAATAGAGTGAAGTTAGTTCTGATTCGAAAACTGCAGGAATATAGCTGATTGTCAAAACTTCTAGAAAATCATAACCACAAATTCGTGAATTGTTTACTTGAGGGTCGCGGTTTTTGCGTTGGTGGCTTGTTTTTCAATTATTTTGTATAAAATAGGCAGAACAAATTGCCCTTTACAGTTTTATTAAAAGACTCAGTTTTGTCTTGATTGTGGAAAATAAAGATTTTGCAAAAATATGTCTGGATTCGATGCACCGGCGGCAAATGAAGGACCCGGCTTTGTTGGTATCCGATTTTGTCAAGAATGGTGAGTGATGCGAAATGATTGGCATAGCATTAAATTTCAACAGAATCGTTTGAATTCTTACAGCAACAACATGCTTTACCCCAAAGAGGATAAAGAAAGTAAAATTCTGATGTACGCCTGTCGAAATTGTGACTACAAACAGGAAGCCGATTCGAATTGCATTTACGTGAACAAAATTATGCACGAAATTGAGTAAGTTCCCCGGTCGGAATATTTCTTAAATATTGCTAACTTTCGCTTTCTAATCCTAGCGAACTTACGCATATTGTGCCGGATGTTATATCGGATCCAACATTACCGCGTACTGAAGATCATGCTTGTCCCAAATGTGGACATCGCGAGGCGGTTTTCTTCCAGGCCCAAACTCGACGTGCTGAAGAGGAAATGAGATTGTACTATGTGTGTACCAATCAGAATTGTACTCATAGATGGACTGAATAAATGTTTTTGATTTTAAAGCGCGTGTATTACAAATAATTTTAATAAAATTAGTTTGGACATTACCCCCAGAACGGGCGATGTGCCTACACCGCAGGTCGAGCGACGCGATGCCATGGAGCGGTATAAAGAACGAGGCAAGGAAGAAGAAGAAGTTTTGACCGTTTAAATGACCGACTGAGGTAATGGCAGCAGAGAGGCTGGTTTTTAGCGAATTTGCTTCAACTGCTTGTTAGGATGCTTACGTCTAACGAACCTATTCGATATTCGTCGAAGCACGTCATATTTTCCCCACGCATTCCCCACATATTCCGCGACAGTAAGAATACATTTTCATTGAAAAAATCGCAGCGGACAAAAATTTCACTCTCGATGTCAGTACTAGGCTCGAGAATGAAATTTTTGTTCGCTGCGATTTTCTCAATGAAAATGCATACTTACTGTCGTGGAACATTTCGCAAATGCTGGGGAATTTCATAAGCTACAATCCGAAAAAGGTTCCAAAATTTTCGGCCGAGAAAAATTATGGAACTGTTTTCGGATTGTAGCTTATAGAATTCCCCAGTAGTTGCCACATATTCCACGGCAGTATGCATTTGCATTGAGAAAATCGTAGCGGACAAAAATTTCATTCACATTCCGCCCGAGGTCTACCCAGGCCATAAGGTCGCACACACACGAAGAATCCATGGATTCCGAGTCCAACGAAAATCCATATATGTAAACAATAACAGCCGGACAAGTTGTCAAGATGCCAATCTTTTGCAAATTAGGAAGTAGTTGTTGTAGCACCGCGGCGCAAGCTCGAGGGTGGGGAAATACATTTGCTTTACTATTCATTAATTGTTGGCATCCTATCTTCTAGGTCAAGACTTAGGATTAGAAGGAAATCTGCTTTGATGGGATTCTCCCATAATGAAAGAAGCGTAATTTGCAGCAGGACAAGGATACCATCTACAGGTATACCGTCAAGGGAGCACCTAACCTTTACGGCCTTATCTCCCAGTCCTTGGGGCGGTTTGGACCTTCGGCTTTTTAACTTATAAGGTCTTATTTTCAGTGAATGCACTCACCTTCAGAAACCTAACCCCAGGGTTGCAAAACTAGCTGGTGAACTTCGGGTAATAACCTACAGCCACTTCGATGGGCAGGGACCATGGTCCCCTGGGCATACCCATCCCCGCGGTACACTATTCGCTAAAGACTTCTCTTTAGCAGGTGTGATACTCCTTCGTCCCCCTATTGGTTAAACCTCACGTAGAAATGCAGATGTGCACATGCCAGGCTCGTTGGACCTGCGACTATTCGTCTGCTTAAACCAAACTCGTAGCGCTGCTCTTCACATCCGGGCAGCCCCTTCAGTTTACTAGTCAGCGATTCGGGCCGTGTGGCCATCAATCCACAAACTACATAGTTATATATAGTCGCGTAGGCATTTTCCACCAAGGCCGTTCTCCCTAACTAGCGCCTTCGAGGCTCAGGTTATGCGAAGCCGCCATATCCGAAGCCCACACGATTAACCGTGTGGTGACCCTCCCCACCAAGGAATCACCGTTTGTCGTGCTCGGTCTGTATATGAATTTCCTCCCGTAAGTTATGGGAGGAGGTCAGTCATGCCAAGAACTACCCGTACATAACTAAAGAGCCCGAGAAATTTATCGCCTGAAAGGTCTTTGTACAGATCCACGCCATGGCGTACAACCATTCCAGGGGCATCCCTGCGCTGCTCAGGCACGTGGTGACGCGACCCACCAAAGATTTCTGTCCCACTACACAGCCTTTTGCTGATGTCACAGGGACCCAGACAGGACAATCGGTCCACGTTGTGCGGGCTGGCTCGGCAAGCAGAGCATGTGTTTCCGATGTTGTTATCTATCCTTGATAGAAACGAGTTTAGCCTTGTACACCATCCAGAACGTAATTATGTTAATGCAGTTAATGCCGCCTTGTAGTTATTGTTAAAAATGAACTCGTTTGTATCTTTGGACTTCCCTTTCCTTGTCCCTCAGTGAATGTCTATCATGATGTGGTGGTGGGGTCTTGTCCATATGTTATTCGGATGGTCGCTACGATAGCTCATTGTATTTTCTCAGACTAGACTTCAGAGTCATATTTTTTGTCTGTTGATGATGATGATCCTGAGATGTCATAAAAACGCAGCCGGTAATGGTACGTAGTGGTAGTGCTGAATTTCTGAAATGTTAATGGATACGTCTCCATTGCCTGCTACAAAGGTTGTTTCTTCAGACGACTGCTCCATAATTAACCGTTGATCGACAAATAGCTTTGTGGGTGGTAAGCAAAATTTCTTTATCGGTTCCCCATGTGCTGCCAGCTAGGGCCTTAAGGATTTTATTCCTGCCACCCCGACGGTCGAAACCTCTATGTTGTCTACGTTGATGTCGAGTCGTAAGTTATATTTCTGGTTGAACATGGTGAAAAGAGTGATTGAGGATTTGGGCGCTGATAAGTTGAGGAAGTAGTCGATTTGGTTTACGATATCTTGATCAAGTGATCTCCAGGTCCGCCTGTGAATCCGTTGATGCAGGAAACAATTAGAGCTATTGACCAAGTTTCTACCGGTTGAGAAGTCTATTATTTGTTAACCATTATAAATCATTATTCCAGTAATCCTCCTATACCAACTTTTATTTCTGATTTTTAAGAGTTAAAATCTTCCAGCAATTACTTGACGTCGTATGATGGAAGTGAGTCAAAAAAGTCCCTATACGGTTGTAGAATTCGCTCTTAATCGAATCCTCTTTAACTTATCAGTGATGGCATTGTGCATTGATGAGCCCGAGATTGCACAAAGCCGCTAATCGATGGGTTTTAGGTCGATGACGTGCGGCATCAGTTGATTGTTCCCAATAAACGCTACTCTCCAAGCTCCTTGTGAAAAACGTGTACTATTTCTGGTCGTCAATCTCGCTTTTAAGCCATTTTGTTTCTTGAAGTCCAAATATGCTCAGCTTGTATTCTGATCCAGGAGGAGCTTCGGAGAATCTACTTCGCTGATTGAATTTGATTTTTGTCACCATATTACGATTTTAGTAAACTGAGACGCTGAAGTTGTTAATACAGCCCCAGGTGCAGCAAATGCTTCTTCCAAATGTATCAAAATGGGCTTCAGCAGTTAGAGGTTTTATCTACTACCATTTTCCACGGTTAGGACCATATGGATGAAGGGGGGAACCAGAAGATTTGATGAAAATTCGTGGCTTAGCGATTTTCACTAGAAAATTTCAATTTTTAAATTCATTTCGTACATTCAAACAACTTTGTATGCCACTGTTGTCGCATCTTGTTGTATGGCCGTACATAAAAGAAATTTCCCTCGATTCCCATCCCTACAGCTGACTGTCACAGCAGTTGTCAGCTTTTCTGTTTTCATTTCGCAGTGACCGATTTTTTATCGAATCCGCGGTTAAATTTGCCGTAAATACATTAAAACCGACAGGATGTCGAAGTTCCTAGGGTTGGATAGATTCTTTAAAATTTTCCGCATCATTCGCGAAAACGGCGGTTTGCTTAACAGCTACATGAAGCTATACAGGTACTTATGTAATTCTAACCTGTATAGACTCGAAAGTAGACGGGAGTCGTGGCTAGAAACAAGCAGGAACTCAATATTTTCCTTGCAGATTTGATGATGTGAAAAGTGGCACGCTTGTAGGCACCGACAAGTACGGCAACAAATACTATGAAAATCCCTACTATTTCTACGGACGCAATCGTTGGGTGGAATTCAGCGACCGTGTAAACATGGACTATGATGGTTCACAGATTCCCGCTGATTGGTATGGTTGGATGCACTATAAGGTAATTACAGTCGATTAAGGTATATATGTTCTAATATGGTGTATTTCTTAGACCGATCTTCCACCACACCGGGACGGCAATCGCCCAAAGTACTCGTGGATGGCCGATCATAGTGAAAATTTGTCGGGAACTCCGGGTAAGATAAAGTTAAAAATCCTTATAATATTTTAAAATTGAATTATCGACGTGATTAATGGTTTTGATTTGTTTTGTTATTTGTTTTTTTTTAGAACAATATATGCCCTACACGACAACCAGACCCAAAGTTGAAGCCTGGGATCCGAATAAGGCAAAGTAAATTGAAGATGTAGTTCAATATTTCAAATTTATAATAAACCGGAGTTAAATACACATTAAAGAAAAGTAACACAGTACGTCTATGTCAGAAATGTTTTGTTGTTCAAATGTTTAGTCACCGAAAGTGACCGGGGTCCTTCTTTCGGATGAATCACAACTCATCCCGTTCCACCTTCTTCTTCTTGTAGCGGTGCAGAAAGGTGTGTAACCTCTGTGCATCTATGTGGGTACGATTTATGGTTCGTCAATGTTTGTGTCCGTGAGGTCTAAGGACAAAAACATAGCTGCTGCGATAGGGTTTTCCCACAGTGATATAGGGGTAAGATCAGTGGGCGCAGCGGGGCATTGAAACAAATGGCCCACATCATGAGGAGTGCCATTGCAGTTTGGACAGATGTTTTGTATGTCCGGGTTTATGCGAGAAAGGTACGAATTAAGGCGTGAACAAAAGCCCGACCGAAGTTGAGCTAGTGTTACTCTGGTGGCTCTCGGGAGCCTAATCTCCTCAGGCGAAATTGGTGGTGGGCGCTCTGAGAGGACTCTATTCGCACCTAAACTCGCGATAGACCGATTCACTTCTTCAGTGTGGATCGCTGCAATGGCAGCTCGGTATGTAACTTCATCGTAAGGGTCCCGTTTGTATCCCTGAACCTCTCTCTCAAGGTCTCGTAAACCACGCCTGACATGTCGTGGTGGAGGAATTCGGTCCATGAGATGATTATTGGGATGATCCTCACGGTAGCAACCAACAAGATACTGTTTAGAGAGTAGGAGATTGTGATCACGTATTGGCATCAATTTTGTCTCCTGATGTAAGTGATCCTGGGCAGACATCAGAAGGCAACCTGTCGCGATGCGTAGAGCGGCATTTTGGCAGACCTGAACTTTGGACCAGTTTGTGTCACATAGACTATGTGTCCAAACTGGGGCTGCATAATCAGCGGCCGCTCGACCCACCGCTTTATAAGTAGCTAGCATGGTTTCTTTATCTTTGCCCCAGGTGCTACCAGCTAGAGCTTTTAGGATGTTGTTCCTACTGCGCATTTTTTCACATACTGAAGCTGCATGATTCGCAGACTTCATCATGTTCTCTAGGTGAAGCCCGAGAATTTTGGGGTTTTTAACAGTAGGAACAGAATTGTTGCCAATACATACGTATATCCATCTCCCATCTGATGTCCTCCCACCAAGTGGTTAGATAAGTCGCAGAAGATTTGGACGCAGAGATGGTGAGGTTTCGGCTTTGGAAAAATGCCTGTAATCGTCCTAGATAGCGATTAATTCGGAGGCGCATTTCATCCTTATCATTCCCTGTGGCGAGTACGGTGCAATCGTCAGCATAGGAAATCACCTCGATTCCTTCAGGTGGTGTGGGAAGGCCGGACATGTAGATGTTGAACAGAGTGGGGGAGAGTACCCCTCCCTGTGGAACACCTAATTTGATTTTCCTAAGCTTAGAACGTTTGCCTCGAAACTCAGTGAAGGAGTGCCGACCAGCTAGATAATTGGCAATCCAACGGATCTCTTGTGCAAGAAGATGCATATTCAACAGGTTTGCTAGGAGCATTGAATGATTGACCTTATCGAATGCACTTGATAGGTCTATTGCCACCAGAATAGTTCTGTGACAACGACTGCGTTGATTTAGCCCATCACGAATGCGTGTAGTGATCGCATCGAGGGCAGTGGTGGTACTATGCATCTTCCTGAAGCTATGCTGGTGAGGTTCTAGCTTCGCATGTGCAACAAGAGTGGGGTGAATAAGGGCCTCCAGCGTCTTTGCGACAGGAGAAAGTATCGTAATGGGGCGGTAGGATTCCCCGAGATTTGCGCTCTTCCCTGGCTTGAGACAGGGAACAATTCGACCTGTTTTCCAGGGGCATTCGGTGGCTCAGTGGCAGAGATGTCAATCTCTCTATCTCTGAGTTGCCGGTGCGTGGGTTCGAATCCCACTGTGGCCCATGGATGTTTGTGTTGTCCATAAAATGCTCCTACGGCAGCCGGTTCTTCGATGTAAATCGTCCCGGAGCTACCCGTTGTTAAAACGGCCAAGAGCTGCCAAGACCCCCTTCGATTCAAGAGAAAAAAAAAAAAAAAAAAAAAAAAAAAATCTCTTGAATCGCTACAACAACAACAACAACCTGTTTTCCAGATTTCAGGGATGGCAAGCGTGGACATCGACAAGTTAAAGGCGGCCGTGAGATACTCAATGGCTGGAAGGTCGAGATGTTTCAACATGGTCATCGAAATGCCATCTGGTCCGAGGGCCTTGGAGTTTTTAGCATTCTCGATGACTTTTTTAACCTGGTCCGCTGTAAAAGATGGTATGGTGTCAACATTCCGGCTGCGAATCCGTCTTCTAATTTTGCGCTTGAGGCCGTCAGACTTGGGATGTTCAATAAATTGTTTATTGAACAGGCTAGCACACTGAAGAGGATCACAGGTTTTAGTGTTGCCAAATTCAATGGCGTTGTTGCCCTTTTCTTTCCGAGGATTGGAAAGGGCGCGGACGGTAGACCATAGTTTGCTGACACCTTCATTGAGGTTACATTCATCGAGGTGCTGATTCCATTTCGCCCTCCTATAGTCTTTAACTTGTCGGTCAATTTCGGAGTTAAGCTCCTGAATTCTGGGATCATCAGGGTGAGCGCTTCTGATCTGATCACGTTCATCGGCTAATCTGGCGGCACTAGTGGGAAAGTTAGGCCGAACTTTCGGGATACGTCCTGCCGGAATAAAACGTGCCGCGGCTGTGGTAATGACGTTCCTAATATTTTTCTCGGCCTCATGAATGGTAATAGGTGATGTTAGCTCGGTGAACTTCGCCGACGAGTAAGCTTTGAAACCATCCCAATCGGCTTTCTTGTGATTGACAAACGTTCGCTTCTCTGACTTAGTCATGTTCGCTGGTTTGTCAATCTTTATAATGATTGGGAGGTGATCTGATTTAAGGGTGGTACGTACTTCCCATCGGGAAGCAGCAATTAGACTGGCACTGACAATAGTTATGTCAGGAGAACTACTGCAAGTGCCCACGACTCTAGTCGGCGAGTCTTCATTAAGTGAACAGAATTCTGAGGCGTCAAGTGATTCGGCGATAGCTATACCCCTGGCATTGTTGTTGAGGTCCGAATGCCAGAGCTCATGGTGCGCATTAAAGTCGCCAAGGATGACCCTGTGCTCTCCGGAAAGGAGAGGACCAATATCGAAACGATAGCCAGAAGGGCAACTGGAGTGAGGTGGTACATATATATTAAAAATTTCGATATTGGTACTCCCTGATGGAACTGAGATGGCTTGAATTTCCGCCGTACCGTCAGCAACTACATCTAATACACAGTAATGTACGGACTTGTGTATTAGGAAGGCAAGTCCACCTCCAGGGTGAGGATCATCCGTGGCGGCCGGTCGATCTTTCCGCAGTATAACATATTCGCTATGGACGCTTAGAGACGAGTTTGCGTGAAGCAACGTCTCTTGGATGGCGGCGATGAGAATTCTGTTGGAACTCAAGAAGTGTGTGATCTCAGCGATTTTTCGGTGAATGCCATTACAGTTAAACTGTAATATAGATATTGCAGTGAAAACTGCTGGAGGGGGAGGGCCAGGCGTAAGACTGGGTCTGGCATTCCTTATCATATTGTTTGGCGGTGTAGGGGGCAGTGGTGGGGAAGGTGGGCTAGGAGCAGCCCTGGGTTGCCCGGAATTTATACAACCTGGCGCAACATATGCTAAGGAGTGTTGACCTTGTCTACGTAACCCTGAACACCTAAAGTGAACCCATTCCCTGCAGCAATTACACTGCACTGATCTGGCATTCGAACCGATACGTTGGTTGCAGACACTACAAATCCATACCTCTGGGCCTGGATTTGTTTCAATACCGGCGCGAATTAGTAAAATTGAGAGCAGCCGCGCCGAGATGTAATGCTCCCAATATGACGAAAAAACACATACATCGTACCCACACATATACACAGACAAACACAACCTTCCTGCATCGAACCTTCAGGGCTCCTGCCGGGGCTCTTGCCAGGAAGGCATTTTGGCAGCTTTTGGCCGTTTTGCATAACAAAACGGGTGTGGTCCGCCCCGTAGAGGCAGTTGCCGTAAGACCACATCCCGTTCCACCTCGACTAAGCTCCTGCAACTCTGGCCTTTGCTGTCAATTACAGCACCACCAACATTGTGTAACTTGAATGTAATGGACTCCAAAATAAAACGGTCAAACTTATAAACTTCGTAGAAAGAATAGACATAAGACATCGCATCCAGATAACAGCTTTTCAGGAGACAAAGCTAAAACTAAACATCGTAGGATGCTATCCAGAAGCTAATGCAGGTGGTCTTGCCTTCCATACTCACAGATTATTGACCTACAGCGTCGTTGATGTGACAGCCATCTTTGCAAGTTTGACACCACCCACTGATGAACGAATGGCCAAATAACATCTTGGACAGCCTACATAACTGTCAGCAAATTTATCACAATATGCTCCCTCATTAATCGTTATCTGAAAGACCTCAACACTTTGTCAACAGAATTAGCACCCAAATCCAGAGCCACCCTTTTCAACATACAATTTCAAACCAATAATTCAACGAACGACCCAACATCCACGTGAAAAACAATGAGATGTCACTATCGACAATCATTACATTCTCTACAGCCACGCAGTGGCGTGGTTCTACTGGCAAACATTGCCTCACGGCAATTTCAAGCCTCTTCGGGGCATACTATACCCGTTTATCAAACGGCGAAGAGTTTCCAACACGCCTCCCTGGCAAGAGCCTCGAAGGTTTCGATGTAGGGAGGTTGTGTTTTTTTTATCAGTTGTTATCATAGCTACAATCCGAACCATCCTGACACCACGTCAAGTAAGGCGTTCATTGAGGGAAAAGGAAAGGGAAGTCCAAAGATACAAAAGAATTCATTTCGATCACTCCGACTATAAGGCGGCAATGACCTACACACGAATGAAGTTCGATATTTTGTCAGTAAGCCAACTAACGAGCTACAATTACGTAGAGCCACACAAACTCCTAACATACGGGACACCTAGTCTGGTGGCCACCGTTTAGTAAAGGCTACGATGCAACAAAAATTGGTAGAGTGCAGAGAACGGCTTTCTATAGCATCACAAGTGGCATGCAAACATGTCCGAGGGATGCGCTAAATGAAATCCTGCATTTTGTACCCAAACCATCTGGCACCATGCAGCGCAGTCAACCTCAAATAGTTAAGTTGCTGGAGCTACCACAAGATGTACGCAACGCTGTAACAGACATCAAATTGCCAAAACTAAGATTAAGTAGTCTGGTGGGTGTTGTGGTTAGTGCACACACCTTCATTGCACAGGGTCGTGGGTTCGAGACGCCGTGAAGCAATTCACTTCATGGTGTTTTTCGAACTCGCGACCCATGTGACGAGTACGAGTATTTATGGGGATAAATAACACTGCTGAGCGTGCTGTTGATTTCAACACCTCAACAAAAAGGCAGTTAAGATCTTGTAAACTGGACTGTCACTAACACATCTACGGCCTTAAGCCGGCCCCATACCGACCGGAGTGTGGCAAACACCGCACAAAAGATTGATACGAAAAATGGTGCAGCAGCAGTGCAGCAGTGTGGTTGGGCGACTCCAAGGTATCATTCTTGGAACCGGTCTTTTGTGCGGTGTGTACCACACTCCGGTCGATGTGGGGCCGGCTTTAGTCCAATGATGGACTGTCGCGCCTGTTACTGATTTAAGTTTTAAAAAGAACTTTAATGTTAAATTTTTAACTAGAGTTGAGTGGAAGGAGTTAGGGTGAAGACCTCAAGGACTTTGACTTCACATTGTTCTCCGATGGGTTTAAATTGGTTTGCCGGAATATTCTGCGGATTACTAAATATCTCTGAATACTATTGCCTTCCTGATCATGCCAACGTTTTCATTTCATTGCGAAATGCTTGCAATCCTGAAGGCTGATCATGCACTCAGGAACATACCAAGACAATCAATGTATCGCAATATGCTCGGGCCTCTACTATGGCATTAAAATCGGTGAAGACGACTTTGTTTGTGCCTTCCCCTAGCACACAAAAGGATCAGTCTCCTCTGGGTACCCGGACAGAAGAACATAGAGGGCAACGAGACGGCTGGCCAAAACTAACTGAACTGGCCAAATGTGATGCCAGTTTTGGCATTTCTTATTCGGACCGTGTCTGCATCCCATTGGCAGCTGTTAGGGCTTAAATCTCCTCCCATTATAAAAGGGCTCCTAATTGCAAATTATGAAATCAAGGAAAAGAACGCCTGAGATCTTGACTAAAGCGTTCGTTCCTACTGCGACCGGGTTTACGAACGGGACGACCCATGCTTCAGCATGGCCAAGAGTCGAAACGACCCCCTTCGACGCAAGAAAGGGATGGAAATTACGTGTCATCCATTCAACACCATTTTTTCCCTAGGGGAGCAATCCTGGCCGGCCCAGCTGCTCCGAACACTACTAATACGTGCCGGCATTGAATCAAATCCAGGTCCATGGATGTGCTCTGTGTGCGGTAACAGGATTTGGACCAATGTTCAAACGTCGGTCGAATGTACATGCTGTGGAGAATGGGTTCACCTAAAGAACTGCTCAGGACTTACCCATTACAATCAGCGAGTCGATGCAGAAATCGTGGGCGACGCTCTTCATCCAACCAGCAGCCGCCCTACCAAGGTTCCCAACTATCAACACCTTCCACACCGACAAACCCTGTACGCACAGTTCAACCTATGCCTAATTTGACCCCAGCTCCACGTACCATCGATGTTAACTACACCAACACTAAAATCGTCCAACTAAACTGTAATGGACTCCAACATAAAATCGTCGAACTTACTGATTTCATGGACAGACACCATATACAGATTGCAGCGGTACAAGAAACCAAACTAAACTCCAACCATTCGCTCAGCTCTTACGGGAACTATAACGTCATCAGACACGACCGAGAAAGCAATGCTGGAGGAAGTTTGGCTTTCCTCATTCACAACAATCTACCGTACAGCATCGTTGACATCACTTCCGCCGACAACACCATGGAACAACAAGCGATAACCGTCAAATCGGGCAATATTGACTTTGAAATCTTCAACATTTACATTCCACCCGTCTCCAGCTGTCCCGCCAATTACAAAGCCAATATTAACCCTCTACTAAACGGCCAGTATCGTCTTCTGCTTGGTGATTTCAACGCACATCACAGTCTTTGGCACTCTAACCTCCACAACGACACCAGAGGTAACATCATTGCCGATCAGAACAACGCATCAGATTTCTGTCCAATAAACGACGACAAACCGTTTCGTATCACTGGATCCTGCACCAGATATTTCCATCGCTAGCCCTGGACTTATCAACGACATCACATGGGAGCCAATTCTCACGATGTACTCTGATCACCTTCCAATCATACTAACGCTGGATATGCCGTCGAAACTCGTCCATCCCGATAAGAAAACGTACACAAACTTTAAAAAAGCTAACTGGGATGGCTTTAAAAGGTACACAAGCGAAGCTTTTGCTAGTCTAACCCCCCTGCAAGTAATGTACGTATGGCCGAAAAACAACTCAGATGGATAATTCTCACTGCAGTTAAGAGATTCATTTCAGCCGGCCGCATTCCCAGCCTAAAACCTAATTTTCCAACATCCGCGGCTAAATTAGCTAAAACGAGGGATCAGATAAGAAGTGCACACCCCAGTGATCCACGCATTGGTGACATTAACGATATCATCGTCAAACAGGTCAATGACCACAGGAGAAATATATGGCACTCACACCTTCGAAAACTGAATACCACCACAGGTGTGAGCAAACTATGGAACACCGTAAGAAACTTATCAAATCCCACCAAAACTCAAGGGAGGGTCGCTATCAAGTTTGGCAATTCTACCGTGAGCGACGACATAAAATGCGCCAATCTGTTTAACAAACAGTTCGTCGAACACCCACCCAAGGATAGACTCAAGCGCAAAATTACACGAGCCATCCGTAACACCAAGGTAGATGAATATCTTCAAACCACCACCACTGAAGTAGCCAATGCCATAAAAAACGCCAAAAACTCAAAGGCGCTTGGACCGGACGGCATAGCAATGATAATGCTCAAACACCTCGACACACCGGCCCTAGAGTATATAACTGCCACGATGAACCTTTCACTTAGAACATTCATCATACCAGAGATTTGGAAGATAGGCCGCATTATTCCTATACCCAAACCTGGCAAACAACACTCCTTAGGAGAATCCTACCGCCCGATCACGCTTTTATCTCCTGTGGCAAAAATACTTGAAGCGTTGATACACAAAACTCTTTCGACGCACATACAACTCGCCAATCATCAACACGGCTTTAGGAAAATGCACAGCACCACCACTGCATTAGATCGAATCATGTCTAAGGTCTTGAATGGAATGAACCAACCAAAGCCGTTTAAGCGCACCATCCTAGTGGCTTTGGATCTGTCGAAAGCGTTTGATATGGTGAATCACTCGCTCCTACTGACAGACCTCCAAAACTCATCCACACCGTCGTATGTAGTTAAATGGATCGCAAACTACCTTGCCGGACGTCAACCCAGCACTGAGTTTAGAAATGGGAAATCTAAACTAAGAAGGATCAAACAGGGAGTACCACAAGGCGGAGTTCTTTCCCCCACTTTGTTCAACCTCTACATGTCAGGGCTTCCCACCCCACCTGAAGGAATCGACATAATATCCTACGCTGATGATTGTACCATCCTGACATCCGGCAACGATATTTCAGACATGTGTGACCGTATCAACGGCTACTTGAGGTGCTTGTACGATTCTTTTAAAAATTGGCGCATAGTCTTACAATCATATCCTTTTTACATCATTTTATTCTAACTCTATTATTTCTAATAGTTTTAGTACGTTAAGTGCAGAAAACTAGGGTTAATTTTGGCTCGATTTCGACATACTTTAAATAGATTTTACCAATAGCAGATCTTTAGGAGCAGTGTGAATTGAATTGTATTGAATTTGAGCTAAAATTAACCCTAGTTTTCTACACTTAACGTATAAAAACTGTTAGAAGTAATGGAGCTAGATTAAAATGATGTAGGAAAGATATGATTGTAAGACTATGCGCCAATTTTTAAAAGAATCGTACAAGCACCTCACCTTGGCAGAAGTTGGAGGAAATTGAGATGGAAAAAACGATTGTTTTTGGGTCAAATCACGCAAATTTGACTTTGAAGCTCTGTTAAAACCAAACCTCTTATCCGATTTTAGTGTGGTTAGTTTTATTGTACGCAAATTTGACTTTGAAGCTCTGTAAAAATCAAACCTCTTATCCGATTTTAGTCTGGTTAGTTTTATTTTTTAGGTAAATTTGTTGGCTGTAATAATTATTTTATTTCAGTATTCTAGCTGGTCTAGCTTCGGAGATATTAGGCTTTAAGTCGTGCAGGAAAATGATTTTTTCAAAAATCTTTAAATGCCTGTGGCAGCTAAAGGATTAAGCTGGGGGGTATGTTCCGTACAACTTTTTTGCTGGAAATCACATCAGGAATCACAATCCGGTACGTTTATGCGGCAGTTTCCGGACACCCTGTATATGTGACAAATTGAAGAGTAGGAACAAGATCCTAAAATCTCTCGCTGGCAGCAAATGGGGAACTGATAAAGAGACATTACTCACCACTTACAAAGCCATCGGTCGTTCAGTGGTAAACTACGCCGGACCCATATGGACAAACAATCTCTGCAACACTCGATGGAAACGGATTCAAACGTGCCAGAATGCAGCTATGCGTACAATCACTGGATGTGTACGCATGACATCACAAGATCACCTCCACCAAGAAACTAAGCTGCTTAATCTAAAAACTCATAAAGAGCTACTCGCAAAGCAATATCTTGTTGGTTGCTATCGTAGTCAACACCCGAATTTCGATCTTATGGACAAAACCCCACCTCCACGTCATGTTAGACGTACATTAAGGGACAAGGAAAGGGAAGTCGAGAGATTCAAAAGAGTTCCCCTCGATAACACCAACAACTACAAGGCGGCTCTAAAGCAGCTGCATACTAGCGAGATAACAATAGCCACGAATGATCTGTCATTAAACCGTGTCCTTCGAGCTCGACCACCAGATTTCTCCAATGGCGAACTACAGCTACCTAGAGCCACACGTACCACCTTGGCTCAGCTTCGATCTGGATGGTGCTCCAGACTAAATTCATATTGGTCCCGTATCGACAGCACCATTGCAGACACTTGTCCAGCATGTGGAGCCAGCTCGCACAACGTGGACCACCTTTTCAATTGTAATGCCGCATCAACGCATCTAACACCCATTGCGCTTTGGGAAAAACCCATTAAGGTGGCAACCTTCTTAGGCCTCGAGCTTGAGGAGAGGATGCCAACCATTTACGAATGACACTAGTTCCCCCCCCCCCCTTACTTGCGCCGCTACAACAACAACAACAACTAAAGCGCATGCAACATCGCCAATAGGGCATCACGTTGCCAGGCTGAACATTCCTTACAATTCGCATTGCTGCAGCTGCGGAAATGTAGATGAGAGACAAACTCTGATTAACTTTCTGTGTAAATGCCCGAGCCTCGTCATAATCCGCTATCACACGCCAGGCAGGGCTTTTCTGAGAAATTTGGAGGCTGATTCAAGGCAACTCTCCATCATGTAAATTCATCAAAAAAGCGCTTTATGTGCTTGGTATTTTGGTTACGCGGTAACGTCGTCAATGCTCCTTCCTTCCTATACCGTTCCGCTGCGCAAAAAGAGATTCGAGAAGGAACAAGCGTAACATCATCGTAACAGGCCAGAAGGACGGATACGACCCACGAGTGATGTCGAACCTTATCCGAAAGAAGAAGACCAGGATGGAGGAAGGAGCATTGACGACGTTAACGCGCAACCAGGAGCCGATGAGGAAGATTCGAGTAACGCATTCACGAATATCAAGGCAGCTACGGAAAACAATGAAGGGCATACGCCTGGAAATGGTTTCGACGAGCCGACAACACCAGCTTGGCAACAAACTGGGCTAGCCCAAGGACAAGATGCAGAAACACGAGGACAACAGAATCTACAATGTGTCTTTCTCGGATTGTGACAAAACGTACATTGGATAAACGAAACGACTAGTAGCTGTCAGATGGAGTGAACATGCAAGGGAAGCGGATATCGCCAAGAGGAACAACAATGACCCCGGCTCGCTAAAATCGATGGTAGCACGACATATGATAGAGACAGGACACCAAGTCACATGGGACAGCGTCAACATCATCCATGGAGGAGGTAACCAGAGGAAACTTAATGCCTTAGAAAGTCTGACCATTCTCAAAGAACCGGAATACCATAGGATGAACCATGACACCGGTATCATACAATCAGGGTTGCTGAGGAAATTGGTCGAGCCAGGTACTCGTCCAACATAAAAGTTGGAGGTGTACCGGCTCCCAACTAATCCAAGTAGTAGGTATTGCTACTTTTGAATTTTTAGGTATATAAATCCAGCCAACACAAAATGTAAACCAGTGGATCTGCACTGAAGAAGGGCACAGCTGGTGCCCGAAATGATCATTTGCAATCAAGAATAATAATCCCGTTGTAGGAAACACCACCTTTTTCTTTTAATTTGTTTTATAGGCGAGGAAAGCATCATCACAACTGGAAGTTTTTTTTTTAGAGCGCGGAGCTAAGGTTTGTGTTAAGTGTTCAACGAAGAGGAAAGGACATTTTATTTAACAGGTTGTCAGCTTCATGATTGTTCACAATAATATTCAGATACAATAATTGTTCCCAATATCAAGCCGTAAACAAAAGTTTTACCCAGAGACCAAGCAAGCTAGGTTGCGTTAGGTACAGGGGTCGCCAGATTGTCATCTAAAGCACATCGACCGAAATTTGATTCATTGTGATACCACCAAGAGAAACGGGCCCCGTCACGCCATGCTTAAAACAAGTCCGTGATGGCATTTGTGTTTGTGTAGGCCAATATTGGGCTTACATCCTGAAAATCATCCATATCGTAAAAATACACTCAACTTCACAAAAATCGGGCCACTCGCCACTTTCGAACTCAAATTAAATTTTCTTAAAAAGTATGAAACTTACAACTATGAAAGCTATATCTACAGAAAGTGCATTTAATGGCAATTCAAATGACTATGATTTTTATCTGAAGTACCGTTAACTCACGCAACTAACACAATGCCTGTTTTGATTAGAGTTCGCGCTTACCGTGTGGCCCGGTTTCATTGACGCTCAGTTTACATTGAGCCAAGAATACGCATTCTTTTCCCGTTCACCCAACACAGCCGATACATTATTAGACTGCAAATTGAGGAACAAAACTTTATTTCCAAACATTTTCATACAAATCGACTAACAATTTTTTTTGTAATAATTTTTACGGTAAAACAAAAACTTTCGCTTGGCAAAAATTCTTCATTTATTGAGATTTCATATGGAACTATTTGAAAGTTTTTAACTTTTCTGAATCATCCAACTTTTAATATTTTCTATGTACTTTCAAATCAAAAAGTTAAAATGTACAAATTCGCATATCACGTATACCAACTTATTGCAATACTGACTATGTACAAAGTCCATTCATCTTGACGTTTTTTATATTTAAATAACAGCCAAATAAATAAGCGAATTTATATGAAAATATGAAAAACGAAAAACAAACTAAAAAAAATTAATCGTAGAATGATAACAATTTCAATTTGGATTTTTTGCAACATCGCCACTTGCAAATTGCGGTGGTGATTGGGGTTTCCGGATTGCACTTGGCATAATACCCAGCCGAACATTTGATAGAACCGCGCCCGGTTTTACGGTTTTGAATGACATCAACGAACCGAAAAGGATGTGTTGCACGACGGGGAATTTATTGAGGATCTAAACGAAAGGGAGGAATTGATAAGAATATTTTGTTCGTGAAAAGATGTCGATGATTCTCACCTCTTTTTGATACATTTTTACTAGGCCAGCATGAATTTTAGACCACGACTGTACAGCACTTATGCTCCAGAGTTGATTTGAATGTTCGGCAAAATGACCAGTTTTTACCTGTAATATAATGAGGGTATAGAAACAGACTTATTTTAAACATACAAACACTAGATAGTACTGCATTGAACCTAGTCTTCGGATCTTAGAATAATAAAATAATAAGGTCCTTGCTTCAGATCAATAGCACACTCTACCCAGTTATTTATTTCCGTAATTGGGTACTAATTTAACAGGTGAGTGAGGTTGTTGTTGTAGCGGCACAAACGGAGAAACGTTGAAAAAATTGCACATAGATCACTCGAAAATAGTGGATATCTCTTCTTCCAGGTCTAGGTTGAGGATGAGGACTGCTTCGATTGGATCTAGCCATAACGCAATTGGTTTTAGGTGCGTAAGAGCAGCTGGGCAGTCGAAAATATGGGCCATAGCGTGTGGACTAGCTTCGCAAGCAGGTCAAGTCTTGGCGATTCCATTATCTATCCAGATATGAATTTAGTCGCGAAAATCATCCGAACATAAACATTAAAGAATTTCGATATTAGTGCTCCCTGATGAAACTGAGATGGCTTGCAATTTCGCCGTACCGTCAGCAACTAAATCTAATACACTGTAATGTACGGACTTGTGTATTAGGAAAGGAGAGTCCACCTCCAGGATGAGAATCGTTTTTGGCGCCTTCTCTGTCCTTCCGTCGTATTATTCACCGTCGAAGCTAAAGGCCTGGATAAACCTCGGGCGAAATTCGATTTTTTCAATGAAAATGCATACTTACTGTCGTGGAATATGTGACAAATGCTGGGTAATTCCATAAGCTACAATCCAAAAACGGTTCCATAATTTTTCTCGGCCATTTTATGTCTTATTTTTCGGTTCCCCGGTCATTTCACTGTGGAAAATATCTAATGACCGGGGAATCGAAAAACAATACATAAAATGGCCGAGAAAAATTATGGAACCGTTTTTGGATTGTAGCTTATGGAATTCCCCAGCATTTGTCACATATTCCACGACAGTAAGTATGCATTTTCATTGAGAAAATCGCAGCGAACAAAAATTTTATTTTTATTCCGCCCGAGGTCTATCCAGGCCTTTAGAGGCGAGTTCGCGTGGAGTTTTGTTTCTTGGATGGCAGCTATCAGAATTTTCTGGACTTACTCAAGAAGTGTTATTTCAGGTACATTAATTGAGAATGCTATTGCAGTTGAACTGTAATATGGACACCGATGTAAAAATTGGTGGCGTAGGGGCCGGAGTCAAACTTGGTCTGATATTCAAGTTCATATTGTTGGGGGTAGTAGGTAGCAATGATGGGGAGGAAGGGCCTGGTGTTACCCGAGGCTGCTCAGTAAACCTGCAACCCGCTGCAACATATGATCCCTCAATGTATTGACTCATCCTTCTCAAACCCCTCCAACAATGTAACCTCAAATGTTAGACATAGTTTAACTCCTTTAATATCTATATACCACCTCATTCCAGCTGTCTGCCAGACTATCATTTCAATATTGGTCCTCTTCTTACTGGAGAGTACAGGATCATTCTGGCGACTTCAATGCCCACCATGAACTCTGGCATTCCGCGCTTCACAATGATGCCAGGGGTCTAGCTATCCCCGAATCCCTTGACGCGTCAGAGTTCTGTACTCTCAATGAAGACTCGCCGACTCGCGACGCTAACAATTGTATTAGCCAGAGAAGCGAACGTTTGTCAATCACAAAAAAGCCGATTGGGAAGGTTTCAAAACATTTACATCGGCGAAGTTCATCGAGCTACCTCCTCCCACCAATATACAATAGGCCGAACGGAATATTAGGAGCGTGATCACCAAAACTGCGGCACGTTTCATCCCTGCAGGACGCATCCCAAAGGTTTTACCAAGCTTCCTAACAAGTGCCGCAAGGTTAGCCGATGAGCGTGACAACATCAGACGCGCTAACCCTGGTGACCCCAGAATTCAGGAGCTTAACACCGAAATTAGATGACAAGTTAAAGACGACAGGAAGGCGATGTGGAACGAGCACCTCAATGACTGTAACCTTAATGAAGGTGCTGTCCGTGCCCTTTCAAACCCCACAAAAGGACAATTTAGCCATAACCTTCGGCAAAAAAGAAACCAACAATCCTCTTCACTGTGCGAGCCAGTTTAATAAGAAGCAATTTATTGAGCATCCCAAGTCCGATGGCCTCAAGTGCAAAACTAGAAGACGGATGCGCAGCCGAATTGTGTGGCCATGCTAAAATATCTCGACCTTCTGGCTATTGAGTATCTCACAGCCGTCTTGAACTTGTCCATATCCACGCTTGCCATCCCGGACATCTGGAAAATTGGACGCATAGTCCCCTGTCTCAAACCAGAGAAAAGTGCAAAGTTCGGAACATCCTATAGACTGATAACTAAATTATCACCTGTCGCAAAGACGCTGGAGGCCCTTATCCACCCACTCTTGTATCCCATGCAAAGCGAAAACCCCATCAGCATGTATTCAGACGAATGCTCTTGAGGCGATCACTACACGCGTAAGATATGATTGTGTAACACAAACTAGAATAAAATCCAAGTCTGCCAAAATGCTGCCTTACGCACAGCCACAGGGTGGCTTCTGATGTCCGCCCAGAATCACCTACATCAGGAGACACATTTGATGCCAATACGTGACCACAATCGAAACAAATATCAAAACAATATCTTGTCGGCTGCTATCGAGAGGTTCATCCCAATCGTGACCATATGGACCGAATGCTCCCTCCACGCCACATCAAGCGTGGCCTCATAGACATTGAGAGTGAGGTCAAGGGTTACAAACAGGATCCTTTCGACGAATAATTTAACCGGGCCGCCATTGCAATGATTCACACTGATGAAGTGAGTCGGTCTATTGCGAATTTAAGTACGAACAGAGTCCTTTCAGCGCTTCCACCTCCTAGTTCGTCTGAGGGGATTAGTGAATTTAGCCCAACTTGTCCCTGGAGATCATGGACGAAAACGACGACGAACTACATATAAATCGAATCCATATAGATACACACAGCGGCTCACACCTTTCTGTACCGCTAAAAGAAGAAGAAGCGGTGATTGGTTTATTGCTGGGAGGTCGATGATGACTGTTATCCGCTGTTTCTACAATGACCGGCTGTGAAAGTCTAATCCGTTAATTGGCGTTGTTTTTTAGATGGCACCATTCGTCACAGCATGAAAATTGCACAGATTGAGTGTGTGCGTAACTCCTTTTGTCACAAACGCAGCACATCCATGAATCAGGATTACTTTCAATGCCGGCGTGTATAAGTAAAATTTGGAGCAACTGGTCCGACTAAGGTTGTTGTTCAATTGAGATAAAAAGTCAAGCGAGTGATGCGTGCAATTTTTTTTTGTTTCCCCACTTGTATCGATTCCTGGCCATGCTTGAAAATCATGGACCGTGCCCGGTCATACACCAAATCACTGTCCGGTTCCTGGACATTGTCTGTCATCGTCAAAAAAAGATTTTCGCTGTACTGAATTTAGAGTGTGATACAGTTGATAGTCAGTTTTCTAGTCACATTTTTGTTTTACGGTGCAACTAACTAACCTGACAAATATAATCAATGCATCCAATGAACATGTACTGCTTCTTGAATCGTTGTATGACCTCCTCCTCTACGAATTTCACCGGCTCGAAGGGACTGTTTACTACAAAAAAAGGTAATAGAGCATTTACTAAATTTAGGAAGACTCAAAAAGTCGAATAATTCTTACAAGCCAACTGTGCACTTCCCCAAATAAACGGCACAAACTGATAATCGTCCAAACTCCAAACGCCATGACTTCCAGCCGGTTCCATTCGATAGGTGAGCTGCAAACGTCTCACAAACTCCAGGTAGGTGTTGAACAGCTTCAAGCCGCATGCCACATTGTCGTTCTCTATTAAGGCCTCGATTTTAAACAGGCAACATAGAAACATAACAAACGACAGTTCGTGTCCAGTGCCATAATCGATTCGGGTTGGGTTTCCAAACGATTCCGTGAAATAGACAACAACCTCGGGGATGGCTCGTTCGAATTGCGGGGGCAAGGCGGTAGATAGATAGTCAGCGGCGTTCTGTGTAAAAGCAGTACAATCAAGATTAGTTAAAATGTGCAGTACTCCTGAAATATTGTCAGATTTGTGCGAATTGCTAACACGTTTAAGACGCACCGCAAATTGAATGCAAGCTGAACTCATGTTCTCGGCTATGCTGTGTTGGTCATGGACTGTTATGAATTTCTAAGTAATAAACAGGATTTTTCGGCTATGCATTCCAGCAGCCCGTAGTAGAGCTGTTTTGAACGCGCGTTCGCCTGCGCCCAATAAGCTGTGCCCCAAATTATCCACCCTACAACTTACATCTTGCATTTTCTTGAACCAATCCCGATAGGCCTTATTACCAAAACGTTGCGGTTGATCAATGGGCGGCGTCCGGTCCACAAGAGTGTTCAGTTTAACGAACACCTCTAAAAGCTTCTCCATAGTCGCCGACATCGGACACTCATCAGTCGATTTCTTGCCCTGAACAGCCATGCTTACACCATTGATGAAGCCCACGATATCGTAAAATGCTTCCGATTTCAACCAAAGCATCAGATCTCCTTCGTTTCGGACACACTTTGCCGGCACAACATATGTACGTTCGGTGGATTCTGTTCATTGGGGGGGTTGACCAAAATTGCAATTATTAAGGGAAGAGACAAGCAAGCAACTGCAATTTACCTGGAACTTTGAAAACGGCTTGTTCTGCGCTGTCGGTGGGCGGTACACCGGACGAATCACTTGCTTGATCACCCATTTTTCAGTATTTGAAGAACGTCGCAGGTTTTTTGGCGATTTCAGGCAGTTTGCCGAAATCTTTTGACATTTGACAATTGGGCGGTCTGAAGACCGAAGAAATGATCATTTCTTCTCGAATGCAAGAAAGGTAGTTTTGGAAATTGATAAACAAGCCTAGCTGTTGTGGGATTTTGTTAGGCGAGTTTTTATGTTTTGAAATTAGGTCGGAGATCACGAAAACTTTGAAGCCTTGTGTCTGTGTTTAGTCTAGAACAGCACAATCTACAATTTTCTTCTTACAAAAAATCATTTTAGCTAGAGTCTCATATAAATTTCAGGGGGAAAAGCTAAAAACGTACGGACTCTCATTCAACAAATCTCCAAAAATCCCATTCAACTTTCAATTATCACATTCCACAACAATGACGTCATCATACAGCTGACAAAAAATTCACTTGACGCATCAGCTGTCATTCGTCTCATCCATTTCGTTCTAGTCCTATAGATAGACATTTGCAAGGCCGTGTGTTGTGTGCGACATCATAGTCCTTTTTTGGGTGTGTTTTTCTTGCCATTAGCTTGACTAGTTATCAAAGATTGTGCCCGGGGCGATGCCTGGCCGAAACCACGGCAATTATCGCAAAATACGAACTCTGTCAAATGTGCTATGCAGTGGTACAGTGTCCGTTACGACACACGAATAGTTCTATGGTCGCTTCTATTTGTCCAGTTGCTGCTAATTGCCGGCTTCTGGGCGCTTCAGCAGAATGTCGGAGACGGTAGAGCTGACGGTGCCGGGGCCAGTGTCGTTCAGGACCATTTCGCCGTACATTTCATCAAATCACAAATACGTTTCGACGTCGGTCGGTCGGACGATAGTGGCGACAACGAACAACTGCGTAGTTCCGGTCCGGGAAGCACTCAACCACCATCACCCCCATCAGCATCGAATCGCACAGGAATTGAGGTTAAACCAATTAGTCAATTTGCATCTGATTATGTGATTTTCAGTGAGTCCGGGGACGAGTTCAACGAGAACTTGACATGCTTTCGTCAGGGCGTGATTGACAACGGGTTCCATCAGACGAAGAACGTGAAGCAGTGTCGGTGTCAGCCCGAGTGGCATGGGAAGGATTGCGGACAGCCGGAGATCTTGTGGCGAGCGTTTATGACTAGCAAGGCGCCACTGTTTATTTCAGACGCCCGACGCGAGCCTCACAAAGTTTTTTACATGATCACGGGCCACTTTTACAGTCAGGAATTGCTTGAGATTCAAGTCGTTGAGCTTTTGGGTTGTGTGGATTTCTTTATTATTTGCAACAAACGCACGCCGGGAGCACCGGTGTCGCCTCGCGCCCGACTCAAGCTGAACTTTGCCACAGACTACCGCGAACGAATCCTCCTCATCGACCGTGATCCGCAACTGGGCACTTGTAGCCCGAAATCCGTTTACAAATTCTTTAAAAGTAAGATTAGTCCTAACGCCATCAAACCTGACGATATTTTTCTAATAAGCAACAACGATCAAATCCTGAACAAGAAAGCAATCAAATACCTGAAGTACTACGACAACTCGCCCGGGTTGATCCGGTTTCGTCTCAAGTACAACGTGTACGGATTCTTCTGGCAACATCCGGAAAGCACTCGGCTCGGCAGTGGCGCGAGTACGATCCTACAATTGGAGGAAAACTACAAAGCCGATCCGGAACGCCTCTTACTTGCCCGCAAACCAACAATAATTGTCGGCGACTTGAATCACTTCGGGGGCTGGTATTGCGAGTATTGCTACCAGCCCAGCGAGATTGTTGATCGTTTGCAAATCGATTCGCCGGCAATCTTCCCGCGATCGGTTAAGAATCGCCAAATCGACAGTAGCTACATTCAGAATTTGATTGCCAGCGGCCTATATGTGGACGGAAAGTTGGGCCTGCACAAGCTGCATCGATTCTCGGACAAGTACTATGCGCCCGAGCATGCCGAACAGAATGGCTGGCGATTTGATAATATTTTGATGAATTTATTTCTAACGTTCGACGACGAGGGAGATGAATACGAGAATTGAACTGAGAACTCGTGTCAAAAAGTGGTTTCGAATTTACCTTTGAATTTAAATCAAAATGTTTTTTGTATCTAATGTTTTTGGTGCTAAGATTGTTAATGAAAAACTTTTTTAGATTTGTAAGTCACAAAATTACGATTTTTAGATATTTTGTAAATCATCCGGATGGGCGATGCGAATTGATTGCAACATAATTTGGAATGGAATTGGAAAGACTGAAATTATACTTACACCCCTTCAGTTGGCCGCAGTTTTTAGGAGGTAGTAAGCAAACTCTCGGAAATGTTTTGCCTCCTGGTCAAATTTTGAATTTTTTATTTACAATTTACTTCTGACATATTTATGAACCAGTCGTCTAATTTAAATGGAATGTTTGTTTTTCTGTTTTGCCAGTGATATTAACTTTGATACGTTTTAAGAGAGCACGACAAGTGACTCTGGCACGCGATGACGTGTTAAAAGATTGAAACAATGAATCTCGAATTCGAGAAGATGATGAGAGCTTATATGTACAGGAATAGTTTACATTTGTTGTTTTTTTGTATTTTGTCTGCTCTTCCTAATTGGTAAGATGTGATTTAAGTGATATATAAGTATGAACACACACACACAACACATATTGGTAACGATTGAATCAATTATATATAGTTACTGTATATATGACTGCAATTGTGATTTATCAATCATTATGACAATTATTAATAAATACATATGGATAATAACTCGATGCAATGCCAAATGCCTTTGATTTTTGTTTTGTTTCATTGCAGGTTGCTGTCCGTTTTGGTTGGTGATAATAATAAAAAGCACATGCCGCTGCTTAGCTCATACTTCTTTTCTGTAACGTAACTCCTTGTGGGGCATGGTGCGTTCACTCAGCCGTTTATAGGCTACTCCGAGTCAACGTTACATTGCATAAAGTTTCGCAGTGTAAATAATGTTGCAGGCACTATATATTTCCTGGACCACGCCGAGACTCGATCTCCGGACCTCTAAATTACTAGCATCGGAGAGTGCGACTAAACCAAGTGAGCCACAGAGCTTAGCTCATACAGAAAATTTTAATTGTTGTATAATAATTTCGCGCAATGAATATTGGGAAGTGCTTTTGGCATTAGCCATCATTAAGGGTGAGTCTTCATTTGTGTCCATCGCTCTGAATGCTACGCTTGCCCTGCATATGAGGAAGATTGGAAAAACCGTCCCCGGCCATCCATGGCCCTCAGGCCTGTAGAGAGAGGGGGGGTGATTCCCCCCGGTCCCGGGAATTCAAGGGGCCCGGATTTTGACACAAAAATTGTGCTATTAAGTGGAAGAGCAAAAAGCAGCAACCAAAGGAAATGTCAATGGTAGTCGAAACGACTAATATTGGTCATGCAGGGTTAATTTTCCTATGCTTTGAACAACTGTTTTTCGGCAAATTTTGCGACTTTACCAATTTTAGATGGATGATAATTCGCCCCTTTTTCCAAAATTCAGGGATGACAAGCGTGGATATCGACAAGTTGGAAGCCATCGTAATATATTCGATAGCCGGAAGACCTAGGAAGGAATAATTCAAAAACACGAGGAGCTTCACCCAGTTAAACCACAGTTTATTTTATGTATTCATATATACATGTATTTCGGAAGCTATCTACTTCCTTCCTCAGTATGTAAGCTACTAACAACAATGGCAAACCTAACCTGCTTATAACTAACTTAAATTCCTATTCACTTTTAGGCAGGTAAACCAGGATCACAAACTTATGCTTTTAAGGGCGGTTTTATGATTCTAGTTTCCCCTACCTGTTACGATATCCTGCGGCGATTTTAATTAGTTTCGATGGGCAATTTCCTTGATCCGTGTTAAGAAGTTTATTAGCGTCCTCGCGTATTATTTCCAGGCTCTCCCACTCGTCCAAGGTGTAGGTTTTCGGGATGCTTCGTATAACCTCCAAGTTGCTGATGTTAACGGCATGGTCTTCCTCCACTATGTGCGCAGCGACTGATGATCGGATGATTCTACCTGGATGACATCTGGCATTTTCGGCTTCTCGGATGTGCTCGTTGAATCTGGTCGTCACTAATCGCTTCGTCTGCCCTATGTAGCATTTTTGGCAATCCTCGCAGTTGATCCTGTAGATACCGCTCTTTTCCTCGATTTGCAAATGTTCCTTGGGGCTGCCTAGTACCGACCGAAGTGATGCACTCCTACTTGATCCTACAACCTGGAAATTGAAAGAAGCCAAGAACCGTTTAATTTTTAAGAACATGCTCGAGTTGGGGATACTGATTCGCTTTGGGGGCTCCTCAGTAGCCTGGGTGAACAATGTCGTGTGTGTGTTTCTGTTTAACCGCATGATCTTCCGACTAATCACTCGCTCGATGGCCGTCGCATTATACCCGTTCTTTATCGCGGTGTCTACTATGAACTGGCGTTCTTTGGTAAACCCCGCGTTTGATAAGGGGTAAGTGACCAGTCGGTGGACCATACTGTTATATGCCGCCATTTTTTGGGAGTGTGTATGGTTTGATGTAGCTGGTATTGTTCGCTGGGTAGCAGTTGGTTTTCGATAGATCTCAAATTCTAGTGAGCCATTGTTATTGAGAATCATAAAGTCCAAGAATGGTATTGCTCCATCTTTTTCCATCTCAGTAGCGAATGTAATTCTTGGGTGAATACCATTAATACTAGGGAGGACTTGGTCAATTTGATCCCTTTTAACTATGGCGAACACGTCATCGACATATCTAAACCATACGCTAGGCATGATTCCCTTAGCCTCAATATCCTCCTCGATTGACGCCATGAACATCTCCGTAAGCAGCGGTGAGAGTGGGGTTCCCAT
Source organism: Microchrysa polita (assembly GCA_949715475.1). Taxonomy (NCBI): domain Eukaryota; kingdom Metazoa; phylum Arthropoda; class Insecta; order Diptera; family Stratiomyidae; genus Microchrysa; species Microchrysa polita. The sequence continues at coordinate 18,935,174 of OX454415.1, forward strand.
TGCTACTCCAGATGTAGTCTTGTAGTAAGCACCCCGGAATGTGAAGTAATTCTCATTCATACATAGCCGTGCTAGCATTGTATAGATTTTGACTTTCTTCTTCCATTCCGAGTCGCTACCAAACCTGTTCAGCCATAGCTCGAGTTGGTAGATGGATTGGCGTGTTTGGCAATAATGCCTTCACATCAAAAGAAACCATGGACTCATCCCCTTGAGTGCGATCGACTGTTTGCAGCCTGCCAATGAGTTCCTGGGAGTTCTTCACTGCATATTTACTGTGAGTATTTCCCAGTAAGGCAAACTCCTTGACAAGCCACTTTGCGATGTTATAGGTTGGTGAGTTCGAATCGGCAATAATTTCCCTCATCTCTTCACCTTCCTTGTGGATCTTTGGTTGGCATCTGATTCGGGGCAGAGAGGGGTTTGGCATGCGCAGTCGAGTCATCCCGTCGAACACAGCACTAGCTTCTTTTAAGGCGCTCTCAACTCTTGCTATCGAACGAGGTAGCGGGTTAATCCTTAATTTGAAGAAGTCGCCGTTCGACAGTTTCGACTCGACCGCACTGTCATAATCCGCTCTGTCCATCACAACGACACTGTTCCCTTTGTCAGCCTTCACGAAATACACCGGTTTCTGGCGAAGCTGTTGTAGGGTTTGTATGTCGCGGCTGTTGAGTTTTTCGCGGTTCACGTTTCGTAATATTATCGCGATTCCCGATCTAATTTCATCTTTCGAGTCGATATCTATCCGTTTAATGCCCGCTTCAATTTTTACGACCGTTTCCTCTATGGGATTTCGAGGGGGGAGCGCGAATGCTAAACCGTTGTTTAACATTTTGATTTCGTTTTCGACGAACTCGACCGACAATTTGTTTACTACGAAGTTTTCTAATATTGCGACCTCTGGAGTAGGCATATGTACGGGCTGGTTAGTTGGCCTCAACCCCGACCATTTCTTGTTTAATACCCGCCGTTTTCGTATTATTTCACATTCGTACGCGCGATGTAGCTTACCGGTTATTTCGTTTATGCACGCGCCGTTCTTTGTTGCATCTTTAGCGATTTGTAGATGGCTGCTATATGATCTGAGTGTTAGATCCGCTTGTTTCGCGTATAGTGAGTTTAATGTGTCGCGAATGAGTTTACTTTCGATACTTCATATTAGTTTTTTAGTTACACGTCGACCGGATTTTAATTTTACGCGATGAGACTTCGGTGTTACGCGGTATTTTAAGCACTTGCTTAAAAATCGAATATTTTCGTTGTTGCTTGCCATTCTCTTACGAAGCTTCAAAAATATGTTGAAAACGGACTTGTTGGTGGTAACCATAGTAAATAATAGATAAATATCTATTACCTAGGAAGGTTTCAGCATGATCATTGAAATGATATCTGGTCCAATATGGCCTTAGAGTCTTTAGCGTCCTTGATTGCTTCTGAAACTTGGTCCGCTATATTTGGGAATAGTGTCAACCGCTCGGTTGCGAATCCTTCCTTTTGATTTTACATTTGAGCATTTCTAAAAAATTCCTTTGTGCTTCAGTTTTTTTACATGCAAATTTTGAGGTTCTGAACTAAGAAAGCTTAGAAGTACTGTTTCTAGCGTCTTAACAACAATACATATAACATACTCTGCACTAGGCTTGGGGCCGCTAGTCTATTATTGAATTTTTAGGACTAGGGGCTCGAATCATCATATTCAATCAACAAATCAACATGATCGTTTCGTTACTAAATTTCTAAATTCAATCTGCCCTCGCCTTTCGAAAGTGCATGCATGATTTTATACATTAGCAATTAAGTAATTTCGTCTCCTTCATCCAGTACAAACCGTTTTTCCAAAAAATTGTTTTCGAAGTAAAAATAGGAGCCCTATACAGCGACGTTTTTTTCTAGAAGGACTTTTCTGGGCGAATATTATTTGGTGTACTGCTGCTACTAATGATTTTTTTTTCAAGATACCAACACCCAGATGTTGATCACTTGAATTATTGAATCTCTATCATATCTATCAGTAGTCGCCAAATCGGTAACAAAAAATTTAAGGTTTTTCTGTACTAGAGAAAACCGCGAACTGCTTAGGAAATAAGTAAAATAGGAAAGAAGAGACTTTGTAAATTCGTAGAAGTGTGCATTTCGAAACCCAATTTTATAGTGTAACGGCTAAAAGTCTGGGTCACTGCGAGTGTGCTAATGAATTACAGATTTGAGTTCCCCAAGCATTTGTTAGAACTGTGAACTGTATCCGCCTTGTTTTCCTAAAACCTTTGTAAGAGTTGAGGTACATATTAAAGCACAGCTTTTTCCTTTGAAAAATATTCATACATAGAAAAAACCATAAGTGTAGCGAATTGGCCGTATGTATGCATTTGGTGCACAGAAATAAATTTGCCTAGTTTATTGCATTATATTCTTTCGTTTGGCGTATAGTACAGCCTTTATTTGCATTTGGGTAACGAAGCTTCATAAAAAAGCGACTGCTTAAAGGGTCAAGTTTCTAGTATGAAGTTTCGTTACTAAAATCTGCCCGTGATGAAAAAAATCGTTATTATTGAATGATAGTGCCCTTTACACAAGATACTTATAAACCGATACGATTTGAAGACTATGACTACGAGTGAGATTGTTACAAGTGTTAATTTTACAGATGAATGTAAAATGAACACTTGAAAAAATCTCACTCGTAGTCGTAGTCTTCAAATCGTATCGGTTTATACGAGGGTAGCCTACAAAAGAAAAACAAAAATTTTGGAAAAGTGGCGATTTATTTTTCAATATAGTCTCCTTTTAGCTCGATACACTTGATGGTCCAACCTCTTTAACCCGTGTGAATAATAAATTTTTTCGAGGCATGCAAAGTGGGCCTTTGTGGCGGCGATGACCTCCTCATTCGACTGAAATTTCTGCCCGGCGAGTGACTTTTTCAAGTTTGGCAACAAAAACAAGTCGCACGGGGCCAAATCTGAAGAATACGGTGGATGAGGCAACAGTTCGTAGCCCAATTCGACCAGTTTGGCGTTGGCGGGCGGAGGTGTGAGCCGGTGCGTTATCATGGTGGAAGAGCATTTTTTTCTTTGCCAAATGGGGCCGTTTTTTCTTCAATTCGGCGTCGAATCGGCCCAATAATGCGGCATAGTACAGCCCTGTGACCGTGTTGCCCTTCTGCAGGTAGCCGATGTCGATCACACCTTGTGAATCCCAGAAAACGTTGGCCATCACCTTTCCGGCCGATGGAACAGTCTTCCCCTTCTTCGGAGCACGTTCGCCGGTTGAAGTCCACTGTTTCGACTGTTTCTTGGTCTCTGGTGTGTACCAGTGTATCCAAGTTTCGTCGACTGTCACGAAACGAAGCCGAAACTCCTTCGGATTGCGCTTAAAAAGCGTCAAACACTGCTTTGAAGTGGTCTCACGGTTGCGCTTGTTGTCCGGAGTGAGTATTTTTCTGAAAACCCATAATTTTAGCTCAGAACTTAAATCTCCAAATGCACCTGAACGCGCAGAAGACCGCTTTAAAACACGCTTCAAATATTTATCGCACTGATACCGGACTATAGAGGCTCCCGATTAGAAAACTGCCGGATTATTTAGACTGAGCCGATTCAGTGAGGACGCCGGATTATGAGGTGTTCCGGATTAGATGGAGGCCGGATTATAGAGATTCCACTGTACAATTTGTTTGTACAATACACCTAGACATAGTCGCTCCAGTTTAACATACTTTTTCATAGAAATCACTTATGTATATTCACGAGTCAATGCATCCTTGATTTAAGGAGAAACTCAAGGAGACCTTGAAATATTCTGTAGTCAACCTCACTTGTCACCACCTACCTTGAAATATTATTTTTCAAGTCTATTGAAAACTTAAGGTCTCCTTGAGTTTCGCCTTAAATCGAGGATGCATTGACTCCTGAATATAAATGATTCCTATGAAAAAGTATTGTGGTTCTGAACATAAGTTGGATATTGGTCCACTCCTAACCGGACACCATAGGATCCTGCTTGGCGACTTTAACGCTCATCACGAACTTTGACTCTCTCCTCTCTTCATCAGATTTTTGCCGACTCAATGGAATTTCGTCTACACACATCGCTCGCACGTGCTATAGTTCACCTGACATAACTGGCAAGCGCCAGTTTGATAAGTGAAACTCGCTGGGAGACTACTACGTCCTTACTCTCTTTCCCTTTATTATAAATAAAGACAAACCAGCCGAAATAACGAATTCCGAACGGCGTACGTTTATCAACCATAAAAAGGTAAGTGGCGAGGGTTTCACTGCGATTATTACGGCGAAGATCGTCACGCTATCTTCTTCTTCTTGTAGCGGTGCAGAAAGGTGTGAAACCTCTGTGCATCTATGTGGGTGCGATTTATGGTTCGTCAATGTTTGTGTCTGTGAGGTCTAAGGACAAAAACATAGCTGCTGCGATAGGGTTTTCCCACAGCGATATAGGGGTAAGATCAGTGGGCGCAGCGGGGCATTGAAACAAGTGACCCACATCATGAGGAGTACCATTGCAGTTTGGACAGATGTTTTGGATGTCCAGGTTTATGCGAGAAAGGTACGAATTAAGGCGTGAACAAAAGCCCGACCGAAGTTGAGCTAGTGTTACTCTAGTGGCTCTCGGGAGCCTAATCTCCTCAGGCGAAATTGGTGGTGGGCGCTCTGAGAGGGCTCTATTCGCACCTAAACTCGCGATAGACCGATTCATTTCTTCAGTGTGGATAGCTGCAATGCAATGGTCCCGTTTGTATCCCTGAACCTCTCTCTCAAGGTCTCGTAGACCACGCCTGACATGTCGTGGTGGAGGAATTCGGTCTATGAGATGATTATTGGGATGATCCTCACGGTAGCAACCAACAAGATACTGTTTCGAGAGTAGGAGATTGTGGTCACGTATTGGCATCAATTTTGTCTCCTGATGTAAGTGATCCTGGGCAAACATCAGAAGGCAACCTGTCGCGATGCGTAGAGCGGCATTTTGGCAGACCTGAACTTTGGACCAGTTTGTGTCACATAGACTATGTGTCCAAACTGGGGCTGCATAATCAGCGGCCGCTCGACCCACCGCTTATAAGTAGCTAGCATGGTTTCTTTATCTTTGCCCCAGGTGCTACCAGCTAGAGCTTTTAGGATGTTGTTCCTACTGCGCATTTTTTCACAGACTGAAGCTTGTCGCGAACCACGGTCACAATCCATTGAAATTGACTTCAACTCATCGTGTACACGAGATAAAAAGTCAAGCTGACCTGGTCGTGACGTCACACTTGATAATGACTAGCCGCCCATCTACACAGGTGACTTCTTTCTTATCATAGCAATCATCAGCATGCAATAGTACAGTCGAGAACGCATAACTGCAAAACGCTTAAGTGCAAAAAACGCATTACTGCAATACTTTTGAAAGCCCCATGATTTTTCACATGGTTTTCATATAAAATTGTCTTGATAAGAGCAAAACGCATAAGTGCAAATTTCGCTTAAGTGCAACGAAAATGTATGAAAGGTAATGTATACGCACACATAAACTGCAACGGATAAGTGCAAGTTACGAATTTCGATGTCGTGCATTCGTTTTGTACTTAAAAATCCAGTTTGTTTGTCATGAATATTGATGCGATTTTTGTTGTTGAAGGTGCTGTGTACTTAAGAGTTAAAAAATGCGGATCACTGTAAATTTAACAAGAAATTTAAAATCCAAACGCGCCTTTTGACTGGATCAAACATGATACATACTATGAGTGGCACATTTATTAACACAAGGAAACCCGAAAATAACTAAATCCGAACGAGTGACAAGATAATAGAAGTATACGGCGCCCAATTTTGATTATCATTGATGATGACAATTCATTGACTTAAATTGGACATTGGGGCCTTTCTGACTCGATTTTGATATTGAATCTAATGAAAATTACGCTCTGATTTATCCAGGATTGCTTGGCTATTAAACTTAATTAGTTTTGCCCGTTTTGGCATTTCATATAAAACATTTTGGACAATTTGTTAAATATTCTATTCTCGTGGGGCTAATCAACATTAAAACGGATTTTTTTTTGCATTAATTTGTTTTACTAAATCACGAAAAATGAAATATCTTTCTTTTCCAATGAAATTACTGAACCATCCTCGTGGAAAAATCAAAATTTGACATACTGAATATCTGGAAAACTCCTATCATTTCGCTTAAAGGGATCGCATGTTTGATTATTTCCGGTTAACATTAATAAAATGCCATGATTAAAATTTGAGGACTCCGGGAGGTATATTTCAAGTCATTCTGATTTATTTCGATTGACAGATTTTAATCTGCTAAGGTGAATATATCAGCACTTTATCCTGTTTTGCAGACGAAATTAATACTGATAGCTTCTGATACGGTGTGGCGATCGGTGGACATCATTCGTATTATAGGAGAATCTTTCATGTGGATTTGCATAATATACAATCACATATTGTATCTTTACTATCGTTACCTTTCCATACACAGGCGTATGTATTTTTTTGTAGATGGTGAACCTACTTTGTAAGAACCTTTTAATAATCCTGTTGTTTAGCTCTGCCAGTATCTCCGATGCCTAATTTTAACATTGTTATAAATCGTCAACTTTAATTAAAGTTAGACTGTTGTATTGCCGGAATCAAAATTTTTAGAGGGTGTTTATGTTGTATTGCCTCCAGTGATGCCGAAATCAAAACGCTGATTTTTATTCACATGAACCTATATATTTCGAGCTGTTAAGCCCATCTTCAATTGTCATATTTCTTTTGTCTGTTACTGTATGGTTTTATCGACATATTTTTTGACATAACTTTGATTAATTTATTGTCACATTCACCATCATTGGTTGACATTTAAAAAATTTAATTCACAAGGTATTTTTAATATTTAGTTAAGTTAAACTTTATTTTTTTAATCAAAATGTTAAATTATTCACAGATTGTATAACCCTGAAGATGGGCTTAACAGCCCGAAATATATAGGTTCATGTGAATAAAAATCAGCGTTTTGATTTCGGCATCACTGGAGGCAATACAACATAAACACCCTTTAACATTGTTCTTCTTGCAACGAAACCATTATTTATTTATATTTTCTTCTTTCACACTCCTAAAACATTGAAAATTATGTCCAATATTCTCCCTGTTACAATTGTCCTTTTCCGATTATGTGGCATCTCCAGTATTTATGCTTTGGAATTAAAAGGCGACAAAAAGAATATATTTCATTGTGTCGATAAATTTACCACATATAGTATGGGGAAACTAATTTAATTAAGTAAAACTGGGACGCTGGGAGCAATTTAGATATTGAAAATGTTTGAAGAGAGCAATTTACTGAATGATTAAGAACTACTCAGCCTAACACACACTTTAATACACTTTTTGCAAGCCTAATATCCTTTAATCTGAAATTATGTTTTTTTTTTGTAAATCTGTTCGAAAACGGATAAGTGCAATTTTTCTTGTTGCCGGAGACGATTGCACTTATCCGTTCTCGACTGTATACGCAATGTATCTAATGAATGCTGATAATTGTTATAACAAAAGACAGGTCAACGGCAAGTTGTTATCAGGCGGGGGCGATCCGATATGGGTCAACTGATAGGGCCCTGTCTAATTATCATCTGTCCAATTTATATCAATCACGTCATCAGATGATGTTTCCAACAGTGAGCATTGGATACTGATACTGATGAGTGACAACATTTTCGTTGTATTGTTATTTTTTTTTCTCTACGCTTTCTCCCGATTTCATAACAGGGTCGAGTACAATGCTCGCTGTCGGTAACATCAAAGCGATGATCGTGAGAAAAAGGGAGGATGCCGTTGCTGTGCGGATTGAGCGCGGGGGGATTTTTTTTTGTCTCTTTTGGAATTTTAGCGGTGCGGATTTTTTTTTTTAGAGAGAGTTGGTTGGTGAGCGGTCCAAGTCGGACGTTTTATTTTTGGTAGAACAGTCGGATTTTCCTCGTTGAAATTAAAATTTTTGATTATCCGGACTGATTCTGTTGATTTTTTTTTGTTGATAGAAAACGGGTGGTTTTTCAATATAGAAGTGGTGATTGTCGGGAGTTTGCTTTCCTTTTCGGGTTTTAGTGCACAAAATGAATTTTATGAATATTTTGTATATGAAATGCATAATGCACCTTGGAGTGAATTGAAATGAATTGGAAATAATTGTTCCGTGAAAAAAAAAACATTTATGGAAACTTTGTGCCGTGAAAGAAAAAGTGACCTGAAAACAAAAAAAAAAGGAAAAACTGTTAATATTCCCTTTGTTCCGCGACAATCTCCCTCATAATCCCGTTTGCCACCAACCAACGGAGCAATTAAATCCGTTACCAGAGCATTATCAAGCGTCAGGAGGAAAAAAGAGATTTTTGCCACCCAAGAATATATCGGGGCATCAATGTTCAAATGTTTGCTGACATGAACCCAAATGTACAGTGAAACCCCCTATTTTGGCCATTATCGATTTTACTCGTATCTAATAGTCTCTCGATTTGGATGTGGATTGATTCGTTACGGTGAATGTCAGCCCATGGAGAATTTCAAGTAGACGAAACGACTAGTGTCACAAAAGACTTATTTTTATGGAATGCCGAGTGTTCGAAGCGATTAACGCGTGCCGTATCAAAGGACGATTCTATCGATTCACTATTGTTGTCAGTTTTCAAGGGGATTTTTTTTTTTGTGTTAATTTTTTTTAGTACATTCGCTTTTGTTTTAGTTTTCCTTTCTTCATGCTAGCGTTTAACGACTACGTACGATCGATCGTCGGAGCCGGGAACTGCAGTAATAAGGTATGATTTTCTTCTTCTTATCTATATATTTTATTAATGAATTCAGTTTTTTTTTTTGAATTACTTAACTTTCCTTTGAATTCCGTTTCCAAATTTCGTCAATTGAATAGTTTTCTTTCTCTGGATTAATTTTAATTTCCTTTCTTTGATTTTTTTTAAATTACTTGCATCCCCTCTATCAGTTCTTATATTTGTTTATCATTTATTGTAATAAATATCATGAATTTTAATTAAAATTTTCTTATTTGGGAATCTTCCGTACCCTGAAGGATGGGTACACTCCATTCCTTTCCTTCTTCCTTTTATTTTTAGATGGCAATTCTAGGACCAGGGTGCTTTGGCTCAAAGACCCACGACTCACGCTGGTCTGGCCGGGACCAGAGCCATCGGGCTTAAAGCAACCTGGTTAAATAAAAAAAAAAATGTTGCAATGACGACTGCTCGGCAGAACCGTGGTTCGCAACAAGCTGCATGATTCGCAGACGTCATCATGTTCTCTAGGTGAAGCCCGAGAATTTTGGGGTTTTTAACAGTAGGCACAGAATTGTTGCCAATACGTATATCCATCTCCCATCTGATGTCCTCCCACCAAGTGGTTAGAAAAGTCGCAGAGGATTTGGACGCAGAGATGGTGAGGTTTCGGCTTTGGAAAAATGCCTGAAATCGTCCTAGATAGTGGGGGAGAGTACCCCCCCCCCCCCCTGTGGAACACCTAATTTGATTTTCCTAAGCTTAGAACGTTTGCCTCGAAACTCGGTGAAGGAGTGCCGACCAGCTAGATAATTGGCAATCTAACGGATCTCTTGTGCAGGAAGATGCATATTCAACAGGTTTGCTAGGAGCATTGAATGATTGACCTTATCGAATGCACTTGATAGGTCTATTGCCACCAGAATAGTTCTGTGACAACGACTGCGTTGATTTAGCCCATCACGAATGCGTGTAGTGATCGCATCGAGGGCAGTAGTGGTACTATGCATCTTCCTGAAGCCATGCTGGTGAGGTTCTAGCTTCCCATGTGCAACAAGAGTGGGGTGAATAAGGGCCTCCAGCGTCTTTGCGACAGGAGAAAGTATCGTAATGGGGCGGTAGGATTCCCCGAGATTTGCGCTCTTCCCTGGCTTGAGACAGGGAACAATTCGACCTGTTTTCCAGATTTCAGGGATGGCAAGCGTGGACATCGACAAGTTAAAGGCTGCCGTGAGATACTCAATGGCTGGAAGGTCGAGATGTTTCAACATGGTCATCGAAATGCCATCTGGTCCGAGGGCCTTGGAGTTTTTAGCATTCTCGATGACTTTTTTAACCTGGTCCGCATGATCATAAGCTTCTCCTGTCTCTTCAATATCTGGTCGGTTGTTATCGAGAGGATCCCCCAAACCATCATCTCATGGACAATACCCCCCGTTCACGACATGTCAGAACTCAGGCATCTCGAGAGAGATACCCAGAGATACAAACGGTACCTACCGATATATTTGATGGCACAGCATACTATGCGGCCATCGCAGATATTCACACAACCGTTGTGAATCGGTCAATAGGGAGTTTAGGTCGGAATAAAGTCCTCTCAGAGCTCCCACCACCCAAATCGCCTGAGGAAACTAGGCTCCGGAGAGCCACAAGAGCGACCCTAGCACAACTTAGGTCATGCTGGTGTTCGCGCGTCAATTAGTGCCTATCTTGAATAAACTCGGGCATCCAGAACATTTGTCCGAGCTGCGGTGGTGCGCCTAATAATATGGACCACCTTTTTTTAATACCCCGATGCACCCACTATGAATGAAGATTTCGTCTTCCTCCAGGCAAAGGCGACATACGGTTTCCTTTGGTAAACCTATTTTATAAAGAGGGTACCGTAACCCAAAATGCCCAGCCTACAAGTAGTCATGCATTTGTTCTGCGCAGACACTTAATATTGGAGTATCTGAAGGGGCATACAAAGTCGCTGACCAACTTCGATGCGTACTTGTGCGAAGATAGCGCCTTGATTGCAGCCTGGCAGTCAGGGCAAATGGCGATATGTGTTTCTCGCAGACCCCGCCCCAGGATCTCCCTGGTGCAGATTCGAATGGCATGAATCTCGCTTTGGAAGACACTGGGCCATATACACATTTCATCCGAGATCCTGGTATTAGGTTCAAATACTCCGACACCATGATGGGTCTTAGAGCCATCTGTGAGCCAAATGATGTTTCTAGGATCAATGCACAGGTTGTCATTAACCCACTCCACCCGATCCGGGATGTAAATGGTGAACTTCCTTCCACACTAGCGAAGCATACGTAATTACAGACCGTATAAGCGTACGGTACGGTCCGTCATTCTGTGCGAAATTCCGGCAAGTCCACATATGACACGCATTGCCTTACTTAGCACATTTTTTAAGTTTCTATTTCGGTTTAATCCACCATCGAGTGCGGTGCCAAGGCATTTAACCCCTTTGGAGTAGGAAATAGGAACCACCCTGAAGTAGATTGATTCAAGTGTAGGACCGAGTTTTCTTGTGAATGGCACACTTTAACTGTTTTGTGTGGGTTTCCTCCAACCTCAATAGTGATATCGTCAGCGTAGCCAATAGCGAAGAAACCCTACACTTCAAGTAGCGAGAGTAATTCAGTAAAGGTGAGAGTACACCGCCTTGAGGGCAATCCTTGATGGCGTTGATGTTGAGAGTGTGACCCCCCCAGCGAAGAATAAATTTTCCTGCGTTTTAGCATGGTGTCGATCCACCAAATGGTAGACAAGGGTACCCCCTCATATCGCGGAGTCTATCAACGGCATCGTAGCCAGTGTTGTCAAAGGAATCCTCGAGTTTTAAGAAGGCTTCCAAAGCGATATTCTTGTCTTCTAAGGATTTTTCAATGTGTTAAGAAGAAGTCCGAGGATCTCCTTTGGCCTCTTTCCTGAATCGCTATGGTTACCGCCAGTAACCTAGCGAGGAGGGCCTCCGCCAGCCGAAACCATACTGGGGCATATCACTCTTCCAGGAGAACGACAGGCAAAGCTTAATAGTAACCAGAAACAGAGTCAGGTGAGGATAACACGTGAATTCCTTTCGGGATACTGACGAGTACGAAATAGACTTCAATAGTAGCCCCACCGGCAAATAGACAATCCCACGGTTTAATTCGTATCCTTTCCGAGTAAGCACCGACTCCATTAACACATCTCATGATTGCAAGTCAGCCCACATGAAGTGGAGAGATAATTTCTCTCCTCCAGCAAAATTTCATGTACCAAGTACTTTTTCCCCGTTTTTACTGTTCATCCCGTACCAGCAAGAAGTATAATGATAATTTGATCGTATAGGTCCGCTACTAGACCACATAAGGGGCAGACTACACCGCTGATTTGGTCATACAGATGTACCTCGCCTGATAATGAGTGGTGCAATCAAACGGAATCAGTGAAATCCGGCGAAGAACCATGTCCCGTAGAGAAGTCTCAACCAGAAATGTTTTACTCGTCAGAAGCTACCTTCTTGGAATGATGAAGCTGACATCCCAGAGCTCAGTTGCTTGAGTCAAAACAATGAAAATGGCTTTCGAATAAAAAACTCTTTAATTGATGATTTCAAGTACATACATATAACAATTCTAGGCGTAACAGAAAATACGCAAAAATAACAAAAATCCAATGTGTATCAAGGCAAATATTCATTTCAGCATTCGTCCTCATCCAACTTTCTTTTCACAGCCTTCACTTTAGTACTTACGCCATAACCCACTTCTTCCTTTCCCCTGGCCAGCAACTCCTTATTATGCTTATAGGCCTTGCTCATCTTCTGGAGATTCACTTTGGATATTTCCTCATGCACAACAATTCGCTTCGGATAATCCTTCCCGATAATACACCCATACTGCTTCTGCTGCGCCAAAGTCGCCTTCCACGGCTCATAGATCATCGCCGCAGGATATTTGCTCAATTCCGGAACATACTTTCGAATATACGCGCCCTCCTTGTCCGTCTTCTTTCCAAAAGCAACCGGACTATAGACACGAAAATACTGATGGAAAAACGCCGAAGCCGATAGCCACATCCAATTCCCGGCATTCAATGCCCAATCGGCATCGAGCAAAAGTTCTTCAAAAACTTTCTGTCCCTCCTCCCACGATATCCACAAATCGCCGCGTGTCAGAAAACACGCGACAGCATGACGCGCCAAATGATGAATCCATCCCTCCTGACGCAATTGTCGCATGATGGCATCGATGAAAGGATATCCGGTACGTGCGTGAGCCCAAGCTTCCAAATGCACTGCATTTGATTCCCACGGAATTTGGTAGCAAATTCGATTGCCGACCATTTTATCAAAATTAGGCTCGCCGGCTGCCGCACTGTAGTACATTTCCCGCCACAACAATTGACCGACCAGTGACACGGGTGGCTGCGAGTGTTTAGGGTTTTTCTTCAAAATCTCTTGAAGTCGTTGATAGAAACGACGCGAGCTGAGACAACCGAATTTCAAGTACGGACTCAGAACGGTTGTGCTTGGTTCCAGGGAATTGGGTGATGTGTTGGGCTTTTCGAAGGAACAAATCCATTTGGTGTCCTTCAAATAGCGCTCCATTCGGGAGAGTGCCTCTATTTCTCCCCCGGGAAACTTTCGAGGTCCTAAGTTTGTAGGTTGCTTGACTACTTCATCCAAGGTTGGAATATCGTAGCATTTCTCACTCTCGCTTTCTATCGAGTCGGCATTCGGTGAACTGCCCTGTATGGGATCAGGTGGTGGAAGAGGTTTCGGTATCGGAAGCTTCGCAATAACGGCTTGAAAAGATCGATAATTTATAATCGGACGCCCCGAATTCAGTGCCAATACTTTTTCAGGATCGTAAATTGTGTGAGACACCTCCTGGATAACTTCCACCTTTCGTTCGTCAGCCTGTCTCTGAATCTCAGCATCCCGCTTGCGAGCATACGGCTCAATATCCGATTCAAACGTCAGCACAGCCACTCGCCATTCTTCAAACAACCTTGGAAACACATTCACCGGATTCCCACGAACTACATACAAGCGACTATTGATCTCCCGCAACCGGGCATCCAACTGAACGAGTGACTCCTGCAGGAAACGAAGACGATTCGCTCCGACTGCCATCCATTTTAGAATGTCCGGATCCAGAATGAATATGGGCCGAAGTACATATTTTTCGGGATCACAATCGACCAGAGTGCATGCCGTCCGCAAGGCTGGATTGTCATGAATGCGAAGTCCTTTGCGAAACCAATGGACAATGGTTTGCTTAGTTGCCTGGGATGTTGTCATCTATGCAGTTTGGGGACGGTCGTTGCGCACTTTGTGTACAAAATTGTGTATACAAACAAAACCCCGAAAATCGCCAAAAATCAGATGATTGACAATTGACAAGCACTTGGGCGATGTCAGCTGGTTTTAAAATATCTTGTGGATTTTGTGTGTGGACGTTAGGATTGACGTGTGAGTTGAAAATTGAATGTGTACAAGTTTGGCGGCGCACCAACGCCATCTAGACTCATCATACCCGCAACTCAGCTGGAAATAACGCCGTGGTTATATGACCCCTGTAACTGCCAGCCAACACCAATAAGGACACTGGCACTACCACCACCGTCAGCGACCCGCCCAGCAAAACAGCTGAGTCTACGAGCCTAGGGAGGAGGCACAACACCAACTCGACATCTCTCCCACACCGGAACCGATGGAGCTAGCGCCACAGCACCTCGCCCCCTTCGACTGGCCGGAGCCCATGGGGGAGGCAGACGTTACTATCATTTCTAACACTAGGAATGAGATGAGGAAGGATAGCTGTGATGCATATGACTAATCCGGGCATTGGTGTGTTGCAGTGTAATCTGCATCACGCCAAAATGGAGCCTCGGATATAATTTCGGCGCGGTTCATAAGGGAGGGCCTCGACATCGCTCTGATACAGCAACCGTGGCAACATGACGGGAGCGTCAAGGGATTGAGCGTAAGTAATACGAATGTGGTGTATGACTGGGGTTCTACTTGCCCCAGAGCCTGTGTTGTAGTAAGTAAACGTATTAATTACCTCTGTCTTTCGGAATTTACCAACAGTGGCCTAGTGGTCATAGAAATCTGCACCACCAGCGAGGGCAACCACAACCTGTCGTCCGCCTGCTTACCTGGCGACACGGACAATCCAGCGGGGGTAATTCAGAAATTGGCCTTCCATTGCAAAGACAACGGCAAAGGCCTGTTGCTAGACTGTGACGCCAACGCTCACTATACACTCTGGGGTAGCACAGACAAAATAGAAGAGGTGAGTATCTATTAGAATTAATTACTTCACTTGATCTATGTATTCTCAACCGAGGATGTCACCCTACATTTGTAACCAGAGTAAGGCAAGAAGTACTTGATCTAGCTTAAGCTGACCAGACTCCCAAAGGCCCAATGCTACACATACGAAAATTGAGTTTTCAAGCAAATCCTCAGCCATACTTCTAGGTCCGTGGTCTACGTCGCAAAAATGTTTCTGATGTGCGACAGATAGAGAGAGGTCTGAGCGCAGCGTAGGGCGAGGTACAGGAACTGAGTGTACGTATGGACAAGCCGGAGGTCTAAATCCTACAAATCGCCTTCCATAGGCTCACCGCTCAGCTTATCCTATATCCCAGCAGCGCTACGTATCAAAAATTTTTGCGAATTCTGAAAAGCCTGACAGACAGCGAGGTCTGATCGGAGCGATGGCCGAGCTATAGGATCTGAGTAATCCTAAGGACAAGCCAAAGGACTAAGTCTTACCAATTGCCTTCTATTGGCTCACCGCACGCTGCGATCGCACCTCGTATTATCCACTTCCTACCAGCGCTGGTCCCAAGAATGTTGGCGTATTATGACAGACAGAGTCAGTTCTGAGCGAAACTGAGGGCGAGCCACAGGATCTGAGTAAATGTATGGACGAGCCAGATAACTAAATCTTACGAATTGCCTTACATTGGCTCACCGCTCGCTGCGCTTGCACTTCGCCTTATCCTATTTCGCAACAGCACTGCGTCTCAAAAATATTGGTGAATGCTGCAATGCGCAACAGACAATGCAAGTTCTGAGCGGAGCGCAGGGAGAGGCACAGAATTTAAGTAAGCCTAAGTACGAGCCAGATGTCTAATGCCTTGATTACACAGTGCGAGCTATCGTGCGAGTTGGCCTAGACAGCTACTGCAGAGTAGCTACTTGCACCATGTGACCGCATCACGTATGATGCACCATGTGACCGCATCATACGTGATGCGGTCACATGGTACAAGTAGCTACTCTGCAGTAGCTGTCTAGGCCAACTCGCACGATAGCTCGCACTGTGTAATCAAGGCATTAATCTTATCTAAACCTGGTTGCAATATTTCTGGAGCAGAGTTGCATTTCGCCATGGTTGGTGCCATGATTTTCTAGGTTCTTAACGCCGTTTTAAATTGATTCTAAGGAAATGTGGGAAAAAGCTTTATCTAAAACCAATGCCAAGTCCTTCCTATAGTATGCATTTCCCTATAGAGGTTAATAAAGGAATCGGATCGAGTACAGTGGCTGATTTTTCTATCGTTTTGTCATAGGGAAAATAAATTAAAATCTTATCTTTTCACGGTTGTAACTGAACCTTGGCATCTTGAAATATTCACCAAATATGGGCAGGGCCATGCCCTACAAGTTTATCAAATTTCAAAATTCCGCTCAAGAATTTCCAAGGTATGGACAATTTTCGATTAGAAAACACAGAAGAGCGATTTAGGCAGCTGTAGATTCCGAACGCGGACAGGTGAACCGTAAAATTTGGAAGAAATATGAGCGCCAAGTAGCAAATTTTTCAGAGACAACGGGAAGGGCTTCCGAGTTATCGAAAATGAAAGATTGGCAAACACAAAAGTGCGATTATCGCGCTAAGTATCCATCGCACAGAGTACAGGGGTCAATGTTGATGGTTACTTTTTTGCTTGCGGTTGCAAGGATACATAGTTTTGCGGGGAAATGGATGACAATCGCATGCAGAGTATGGCTGGCACGAGTAACATTTAATTTACCGGAACGCGGATGCACTTCATTGAATTTTATTGAAATATTTTAAAATTATTATACTTTACACCTTAAAAGCAGAGATGACTGATTACAGGCTTCATTGAGAAGCCTCATACATAGTGAATTAGGTTTTATTGCGTGGAATGGGGAATGCTGTACATTTTGCTGTACTTTTCACAATGCTGTACGACAGTTCAAAATGCTGTACTGTACAGCAAAATGCTGTACGTCTGGTCAGCTTAATCTAGCTCTGTGTAGCAACTCAATAGCGGAACGAGTTCGTACCTGGCATGTATCGGGCGAGCCCTCCTTGTCTGATCAATCACATGCACATACGCTTTTACTTAAGCTTTGCTGTTGTTGCAGGAATCGAGCGAAGAGTTCCACAAACCACTAACTGGTCAGGATATACTAAGTCGTTGTGGTAACATCTGCAGCAAATCGACAAAAGAGGTACAGCGTGGGTCAGTCTCGAAAGATTCGTGGACGAGACCACCAGGGCAATTGTGTCCTCCTACGTAGAAAACTGCCCGTTGAGGGTCTTCAAAGAAAATAAGTGTGTTCCGTGGTGGAATCAGGAGATAGCTCGCCTCATGAAAAAAGTGAGGAAGCTTTTCAACAGGGCCAAGCGCAACGAGTACTGGGCTCTGTATCGCTCCACCCTCACGGAATACAACAATAAGATCAGAGACGCTAATAGACGAAGTTGGGCTAACTTTTGCGACAGCGTCAACAGTACCACCAAAGCCGCTAGACTGCACACAGTTATGGCAAAAAATGGTTGCAGCTCTATCTCTCTGAAAGGTGCAAATGGGCACATAAAGAGGGATTCCGAAAGCACAGGCATGCTGCTTTTAGCAACCAATTTCCCTAGCTGCAGACTAGACTATACGAGTATAAGGTAAATGATGGCCACAGTTGCATGAATCCGCCCAATAGAGCAAGTAGATCTGCCTTGGCAGCAGCAAAAGATATCTTAACGTTTGGCAGGATAAGGTGGGCAATTGGGACTTCCGATCCCTTCAAGTCGCCCAGCCTTACATCCTTCTCATGAAAAATATGGAAAAGCTACTGGACGCCCATATTAGGGGTACACTTCTAAAGACACTGCCGCTTCACCCAAAACAATACTCCTACCAACCGGGTAAATCTACGAAATCGGCATTATATGACTTGGTGGAAGAGTCGAAGTGGCCATATATGTCCAATAAGGAAACAGCACTATGGCCCGAATACTAATATTGTTATTCCTATGGGAATACATCTGACCGTGTTTTAGGCGGAAGTGCAAGCAATCGAAGAGTGTGTAAGATTATGCCTTGACAAAGGTTACACCAACAAGAAAATAGGCATTTTCACTGACAGCAAAGCAGCAATAAAAGCGCTGACGGAACATTATGCTATCAGCTCTCGTAAGAAGAATTTTCTTGTTCTTCTTATCGACACTAGCGACACTTATCTTACCGTCCACCATATAACGGACACATAGCGGAAAATATCGGAAACACTAAAGTTCTACCTATGAGAGCGGATAGCAGAACAAGCCGCGCTGACGAGCTGTGCTGTTACATCTAAGGTGGGCGCTCTCAACAGTCTCACCCTTTTTTTGGGTACCTGGTCACTCGGGGTCTTACGGCAATGAGGAGGCCCTTCTACCGGCCAGAACTCTATGGTGGGCTACCACTCTGTACATGCAGAAATGTAATTAGTGAGTGGAAAAAGCCAAAGGCACCTCACACTGAGAAGCTACTCCAGGACTTAAACAGTGAAAACTTTTCGTTGCCTACAACTCACCTAAACGTACCCTTGGTCTGAGGAAACTGAGCAGAAACAGCGGTAGGATTATATTGTAAGAGACTAAAACTTTATTTTGATATATAATTATTTTTTTTTCTACGAACATGGCGTACTGGACATTTGTATGCATAAAATACGATACTCCCCTGATCTATACCGCCTGATACCATCTGAAATAAGAAAAAGACAACCAATGAGCCTGCAGTTACATGCATTGAAGATATTAAGTCATTTGGAATGTAAAACGAATAATATTTAAAATATCTATGTTGCCCGGCCAACAAACAGGAAGAAGAGGAGAGTGGAGGAGAACCACTTGTCGGCGTCGTCGTCTCTGCATCGGTCATCGGCTTCTCGTTGTATCGGTTGATTCTGACTCAGATACTCAAACGGCAATGCGAGGTAGACGCAGGATGGATGGATCGGTTGATTCGGCTGCTTCTCCTTGGTTCAATCCCACTTCACTAACCTCCTCATTCTTCTATATCCAGAAGTAAAGCCTTTCTACCTAAGGCACACAACTTCTGGCGAAAACATTCTCATTCGGTATTCTATGGTAGAATGCGGAGGGGGAAACCACAACCTCCTAGCTATTACAGAGGGGGATCAACTCCGGAGCGGAGCACCGCGCCTCTACTCACATTTCAGAGAGGGGAACACCACAACCTCTCAAACACACAACACGAAGAGGGGAGACACCACAACCTCTCCAAAACGTAAGCTCTGTGTAAAGAAGGGGAACACCACAACCTCTCGAGTTTACCACAAATGGAAAGGGGAGACATCACAACCTTTCTACGAACGTCAACTCAACATGGAGAGGGGAGACACCACAACCTCTCCAAAACGTAAACTCTGTGCAAAGAGGGGGGACACCGCAACCTCTCGAGTTTACCACAAGTAGAAAGGGGAGACAATACAACCTTTCTACAAACACAACGCTGAGAGCGGGACGACCACAACCTCTCAACGACTCAATCCGAGGGGACCAACTCCGAGGTGGAGCCGACACGGCTCTTAACAACTCACTAAGAGGGGAGACACCACAACCTCTAAAACTATCATTACTTTACGGAAAGGGGGAAACCACAACCTTTCCATACGACACTCGGAATATTAGAATACCGGAAACTATGAACAACAATTTGTGCTGTACACACAGCAAAACCTAGTCCGCCATAAATAAGATCTCACACAATATTATGTACATACATAAGTACTACCCACAATACAAACAACTACAAGCCCAAGCAACAATTCGTTTGCTTTAAAGAAGCACTTCACACTGTAGCAATCATATAGTACCACGAAATTCATTTATCGGGTGACATAGCTTAAAGTAATATTTTGATCCGATAAAACATCCTTAAAGTATTTTTCGGAAAGCTTCTATCATCATTATGGAATAAATTTAAAGATGGTGGTATAAAACTTCGATAAAACTGTCTCTAAACGTTAACATAAAAAGATACTCCTTTAAATACTCCACTCTTGTGCTTATTGGATGATACAGCACACACATGCAATAGTCTCTCTAAGTTAACTCACACACATGCATATATTCTTCTATAACATAGTCGGTTTCATTTTTATAGTGTGACATTCGTACTGGTCATCCAATAAATTGTTCACCGTAGTTTTATAGAAGGATGGACTTTGTGATTTTTTAATGAATTGACACGAAATACATAATTTCTACATTAGAAATCCTTGAAATCTTGCATGAAACCCACACGTACGCACTCATTGTTATCTTCGAAACCAATTAGGGTGATCTCTGCGCAGAAATTGAGTTTATTTTATTGATAAATGTACAAATTTAGGGTGCATTGCAGAAGTTTCGATAAAGAATTGTCAAGCATTTCTATAGAAGCAACTAACCATTTGTAGTGTTTACGAGCAATGCTGACTATATGTGAGGTTGGCTGAGTGGTAGCGTGTAGGACGGGCAATCAACAGACAGATGTGGAAATTTTTATTTTTTTTTTATTTTTTTATTTTTGCAAATTATATAAGGGAAATGGAGTACACCTTTATTGAAGCTTAAGTTAGTCCTACAATAAGGTTCTATTGGATTAAAAAACGGCGCCAAATGCTATTGTTGTACTATTATTCAGTGTTTATACCATGTAAAGTGCCACTATTATTGTGAGAAGAGAATACTTTACGAAGTATTATAGGGATAAAATTGTTACTTAGGAAGCTCAGTGTACTCACCTACGCACAACGTCTTTTCCTACCGATTTCTTGTTGTCACCGAAAAAGACGAAAAGGAGACGATGGGACACCTTAGCAGTAGCCAACAACCATCGGATACAATCAGAACAAAATTCACCAAGCATCCTTCAATATGCGGGCTCCTTACGGGGCACTGCCGTCGGAATGGTCATAGCACTTGCGCATTGTTACCGACGCCAGCTGTCGCTTTTGTGAGGCTGACGACGAAACTGCCTCTCACATCCTCTGTGAGTGTGAAAGGCAAGCGAGGCACCGCTTGGAAGAAGATATCGCCACTTTAAATATGGCCCAGCTGAATCGATTTATCGAAGGTAGTCGGTTAAATGAATTTATCTAATTCGCAGTAGGGGCAATGGTACAATAGACCACCGTTCGCAGTGCCTAGGGCAACCCTGCCTGTGAAACCTTGCCGGTGCCCTCCTTAAATCTAATCTAATCTGATCTAACTGCTTATTTAGCGATAAAATCGCACTTTTCATATGAAAATTTTGAAAAATGGGGTATGCAAAAGTTGATGTAGGGCGCATCCAGACATTTTGCTGAAAAGTTCAGAGTCCAGGGGTCAAAACCGACACATTTTGGGGCATCCTTAGACGACTGTATATCTTTGAAACGGTGATAGCTAGGACTCGGAACTTTTCAGCAAAATGAAGGCCTCGATGCGCTCTACATCGACTTTTAGAAACCCCATGTTCGAAAATGTTGATATGAAAAGACGACTGTATCTTTGAAAGGGTGATGAGGAAGAGAGAAACCCAGCCAGCATCGGCGTCATATACCGTGAACATAGCCACAGATAAGCTTTACTTCATGAATCACGAATCGGCATTATGTATCGATAGGACGCATTGAAATTTAGATACATGATGGTCAGCTGAAGGAATCTCGACGGATCATGCATATATTAAATATAATGGTTTTCTCCTCAAGTGTGATTTTTGTTGCTGGGGTGATTAGAATCACGAATAAAACATAATCATTCGTATAGTCTGGCTGGAGTAGTGGTTAGGGCGCGCACCTTCGGTGCATAGTGTTATGCGTTCGAGACTCACCATCGCACGTGTTTTTTTTTAATTATTCATTGATGCATTGAATATATATGATACTTAACTATTACATAATGTTTACGAATAACGATTTTATAATGATTATCCGTAATAAAGCGAAAATGCGTATATACATGAAATAGGGGGACATCGTGATATACTGCTTGTATGAAAACGTGATGAATGAATAAGCAATATGTGCTCACGCGTGTTGCATGAAATAATGATTACAAATGTGTTAAATGCTGGCTGGGAAACTCTACTGCACTGTCAGGTTGGTTGTGGAACAAGACCCAGCCAGCATTTAACACATTTGTAATCATTATTTCATGCAACACGCGTAGGCACATATTGCTTATTCATTCATCACGTTTTCATACAAGCAGTATATGACGATGTCCCCCTATTTCATGTATATACGCATTTGCACCTTATTACGGATAATCATTATAAAATCGTTATTCGTAAGCATTATGTAATAGTTAAGTATCATATATATTTAATGCATCAAAGAATAATTAAAAAAAAAGAGCACGGGCGACGGAGAGTCTCGAACTAATAACCCTATGCACCGAAGGTGCGCGCCCTAACCACTGCTCTAGCCAGACTATATGAATGATTATGTTTTATTCGTGAATCTAATCACCCCAGCAACAAAAATCACACTTGAGGAGAAAACCATTATATTTCCTATATGCATGATCCGTCGACATTCCTTCAGCTGACCATCATGTATCTAACTTTCAATGCGTCCTATCGATACATAATGCTGATTCGTGATTCATGAAATAAAGCTTATTTGTGGCTATTTTCACGGTATATGCGCCGATGCTGGCTGGGGACCCAGCCAGCATTTAACACATTTGTAATCATTATTTCATGCAACACGCGTAAGCACATATCGCTTATTCATTCATCACGTTTTCATACAAGCAGTATATGACGATGTCCCCCTATTTCATGTATATACGCATTTGCGCCTTATTACGGATAATCATTATAAAATCGTTATTCGTAAACATTATGTAATAGTTAAGTATCATATATATTCAATGCATCAATGAATAATTAAAAAAAAAATACGGGCGACGGAGAGTCTTGAACTCATAACCCTATGCGCCGAAGGTTCGCGCCCTAACCACTGCTCCAGCCAGACTATATGAATGATCATGATTTATTCGTGATTCTAATCACCCCAGCAACAAAAATCACACTTGAGGAGAAAACCATTATATTTCCTATATGCATGATCCGTCGACATTCCTTCAGCTGACCATCATGTATCTAACTTTCAATGCGTCCTATCGATACATAATGCCGATTCGTGATTCATGAAGTAAAGCTTATTTGTCGCTATGTTCACGGTACATGAGGCCGATGCTGGCTGGGGAATACGACCATAGTGTCAACAGGATTTGAGATTTCATAATCAAACTAGATTTAGCGGCCAAGTGTGAATCCCGTTTTAAAGCCAATTCGAGGATAAAAAAATATCAATTAGTTGTAATTCAATTGTTGCCGTTTTCAGTACTTAATCGGCTCCGAAAAAGTAGCATTCAGATTTCTATGTAGGCAACACTTACATACTAGCTCTTAGAGAAAGCATAGCAACCAGTCGCGCACAGAGGATGGGGCAAAAGGGGCAATTTGCCCCGGGCCCCGCGTTGGAGAGGGCCCCGCAGGGACAGTGGTGTCGTAGTGCGCATACGTCTGCAAATTTAGTACACGAATTGATGTCAGATAAATTTCATTTAAATCTCTATTTATCTTGTTTTGCGTTATTCAAAGCATTTCTAGGACCTTATAGGATTTCCCTTCACCTACTTTTTCAATTAAAATTGCTAAATCTAAAATTGGCACTGATCTTGATATATTTTAGGTGTTGAGATCAACAGCACACTCTGCCAAAATTTATCTAATTAATCGGTATTCTCTTAAAATCTGAGTGTCCTCGAACTATGTGTGTTTTATAGAGAAAGTGTTAACCAAGAAACTGAAAACGATGGATCCCCTTTAAATGACTATTTCTTATTTAGTTTCCATAAACTTATATTTGTTCAAGTCTCTCTCTGATTGTTATTAACTCATTGTAGTCTTATCTGTAACTATGCTCTCGAACTAGCAAAATTTCTCAATGTTTTCTACTGGTTTGGTTTTTGACTTTTGTTCTCCTATGGATCAGTGCACACTCGGTCTTAGTAACGTTTATGAAGAGACAAGAATTTCGATTTTTGTAATGCCATCAGCAGTGACGGAACAACTTCACTCTGGGCCCTCCCGCCAACTTCTTGAGTGGGCCCCCTACACTGAGAAAAAAAGTAGAGAGAAAACACTCTTGAAGGTCGATCCACACTTTTCAGTCATCAGTCACAGTCACTTTCCATACAAGTTAATTGATTGACTGACAATCTGTCAATTTGTATGAGAAATTACTGTGACTGCGACTGATGACTAAAAAGCGTGGATCGATCTTAAACCAAGTATTTTGAAACATGATTTTGACGTTACAGTTTTTCTACTAAAATTAAGAACATCGTACTTAAAATAACTTTGCTAAGAGCTACTTTGACTCTTTGCATTCTTACATTAGAGATTTATTTATTTATTTATTATTACTAAACGGACTAGAAGTCCTATATAATTCACAAAATTTACTTAATACTAATTGAATTAAAAATAAAAGTTATAAATATTTTTGGTAAGAATAGTCAATCCAGCAAGTTTGATTCTTTATTGAGAATAGCGTTCTTGTTGTAACGTTTATTAAATTAATGATTTCATCAATTGTTTTTTTTTTTTATATAAAAATGCTCACGCAGCGCAGCATTGATCTCTATAGGTGTTAGTGATGTTTAAGCATAGAAAATTACCTGCCCCTACAATGAGATTCGATCCCGCGAACCTATGATTCGAAGACGAGCGCCCTATCTATCTGCCCTAATGCCGCTCTCTCAGGTACCAGCATCCTGGCATCCTGTAGTAGGAACAACATTTATAGAGTTTCCAAGGACAAATGTTCTTTTTCTCAAAGGGGCCACTTTTGTTTACGCCCCGGGCCCCGTAAATCCTCTGTGCGCGCCTTAGCAACCCATGCCATGCGTTAGTCCAGAGTGGATATGTGCTCACACAACTCATATGTATTTGGAGTCAAATTTATTACACTCTACGAATTTATTCAAACGTCAAAATATTGTCGATGCAATTATGTACTAACCCTTCTGTCGTCGCCTACGAGCTTACTATGCCTAAGGTGTAGCTGAATCTTCTGTGAAATCAATCTTATTTTTTGAGGAGGTCTAATTTTGGTTCTAGAAACAGTTTACATACTATGTCTTACGATGATACGCCGTTTTTTCGTTTCTTTAGACATAGTTTATATTTCGCCGAACGTTTGATCGCATTTGTGGCCGTCAGTTCCAAGTTTCTTCAATTGTTTGAATTCATGCATGAAACCAACATTTCCTCACTCATTGTTATTTTTTGTACCAATTAAGGTGAAGAAACTGACTGCATTTTATTGATGAATGTGTGGATTTAATCAACGTCGAATGATTGATATAAAGTAGAAGGTTCATTGCAAAAGATTTGATAAAGAATTGTTAAGCATTTCTATAGAAGCTTAACTAGTAGCCATTTGTAATGTAGTGTTTACACCCTGTAAAGTGCCCTATTACTGTTGGAAGAGATAAAATTGTTAGTTGGGTAGTGTGAACAGGATTCGAGATTTCATAATCAAACTAGATTTTTCGGCTAAGTGTAAATCCCATTTTAAAGTCAATCCTGGACGTCAACCCGCAATGAAATTCAATTCGAGTATAAAAAAATATCCGTTCGTCGTAATTCAATTGTCGCCTTTTTCAGTACCTACTTAATCGGCTCCGAAAAAGTACGATTCCCTGTAAGCCCGCTGATCAGATCAGATTTATGTGTATGCAATTCTACATACTATCCTAGTCCTAGCTTTTATATTGCGACCAGACCACCACGACAAGAGCAGAGTTTACAGTACATAATCTGATCAAACTTCCTCTTCTAAACTTTCTCACTCTCTTATTCATGAATTCACATGATAACTTCTCAAAATTTATCTGTGGATATGTTTCCGCAAAAATTTAGCACGACACGCATCCAACTTATTTCAAATTTCGAAATAAGACATCAAACTACACACTCGGAATATTAAACAAGCCATTTGAAAATTCATTAAAGCACAGCAAATGTTATCATCCAGCCAATTTAAAAATATTCAAAAACTTTTAAGTCTCTTCTATTCCGAAAACTTTCCAAGACACACTCGCACTGAGCGTATATCTCGAAAAACACTTTTCCTCTACTACGGAACTGATATAACATAGTAAAGTCGACTTGAGTCCTTCGCATATGTCCTCACTCACGATCTATACCCTCATGCATAAGTAGTCGATCGAATCTAGCAACAAAGTTTCCCATAGCTTCGACACCTCAGCGTGCATGATGTCTATGTCCTAAAATTTGCCCAGAAACCCGATTATTCCCATCACGTTCATCGCCGAACCTGGCATGAAGAGGTCAATCCTGGGGATTTTCAATACGTTTCGTGTGGCGTTAGTCTGCGGTAGTATGATGAGTGGATGTGTGTTGAACCGTTCTCGTACCCGTTCCCGCGATGGTTTAAGGACGGTGAAGGTGTCATGTAGAAATTCGTGACGATTTTATGAATGGACAATATTTGCTCTCTTATAAATTTGTTTAAGGAAGTCCTCAAGCACTATACAG
Source organism: Microchrysa polita (assembly GCA_949715475.1). Lineage (NCBI taxonomy): Eukaryota > Metazoa > Arthropoda > Insecta > Diptera > Stratiomyidae > Microchrysa > Microchrysa polita. The sequence goes on from OX454415.1 coordinate 18,961,836, forward strand.
TCGAGTGGCATACAGTCGCGCAAAGTTTGACGTGAAGTATAGGTATATGTATGTACGGAGTGCAGGAGAAAAATGAAAAAGTTATGCTTGTGGTGACAACAACTTTCTAATACTTTTGGGACTTTTCGGAAAATTGAGTTTGCATCCACCCAACAATGGATGCTTATTAAAAATGTTCCTTCTTTTCGTCGTGACAAACACTGTGATTTGTTCATAGTATAAGTTTGGATTAGATTTCTGGAATCTGTTTCCATCCACATTGACACTCGCGTGCAAATACAATCTCCTAATAATAATAATTCGCCATATTAACGGCACTCCATTTACGCATTTGCTTCCTTTACGACTACGTATCACCATATTTACGACCACTTCCTACTGATACCCACTCATCCATTAAGACAATACGATTATCCTTACAATGCAAAGGAGGAAAAAATCCAAAAGAGTCACCAATTAATTAAAGTCATTGAATTAACGTAAAGTAGGTAAATGCAGGACAGGACACAAACACAGATAGTGATACGCAAAAGGAGGCAAAACTGCGCCGGAAAACGAGTAACGAGCATTGGCGCGCTCTTTTCGTTTCATGTTTCGGTGTCCTGTATGTCCTAATCCAAATTTAATTGAATTTCTTGTCTTGACCAGGCGACCGAAAGCTTCCCTGTGACAAGCGGAATTATCTTAAGACAAATCCGAGAAATGAAATTAAGATTTTGAGGATCTTGTTGTAAGTACTTTATTCGCTCTTTTGCCTGATGCCAAACTGTGTGAGTGTGTTCTTCGTTTTGAAGAGTGGATCGACGGATTTCGAAGTTGTTTTTGGCTCACTTTGAGATATCCTTCGAGCAAACTGCTCTAATTTGAAATATATGTATGCATTTTTGAGTTGAACAAAACTTAGTTTTAGGGAAATGCCCACTTCTGGCAGGATTTATTAAATCCTCAATTTAATTATCAATTTATTGTACCATACTGACTATGCAATTTGAATGATGCCAGTACAAGCGATGCATTTTGAATTATTTAGGGCCGCTTGTACAATCATGGTTTAAACCATTGTTGTTAGTTAAACTGTAGTTTAACTGAAAACCATAGTTTAAGACTGTATACAAAAAGTTAAACGGTCGTTTAGCGTTAAACTCAGTTTAAAAATAAACGGCTGGTTAACTTATGTCATAACATCTCTCTCAATCGTAAACAACTAATGTTTCTATGGAGACTTTAAAACGTAATGTGACAGAACATAATAAATAAATCTGCAACCAGTCGTTGTACTTAATCGTGTAGTAATTTTGTTTAATTAATTAATTAATTATTTCCATCGGTAAAAATGAGTTGGAATCAGATCGAAGCAATTACGGACGACCAAGATTTCGTACAGTTCGTTTCACTGGTATGTGCACCCCGGCGAAAAAGAATTTTCAGAGAAAGACCTGATCATTGGACCAAATGGAGGGACGATGAGTTTTTGCAAAGATTCCGTTTGTCAAAGGAAACCGTGGAACGTCTTTTGGAACAAATATGCCCTCATATCGAGTCGGAGACGAAAAGAAATAATGCCGTCTCTGCCGATGTAAAGCTCCTCCTAACGTTACGATACTATGTTTTATTGAAATGAAATTCGAGAATAGTATTTGATGAGATCCTGCGATACCCTCTACCACCAACTAAAAACCCTGTGACTTCTTCGCGCTCCATTTCCTTCCTTGTAGCATTTAGCAATAAATTGTTATACACATAATTAATTACAAGTAAGAATGCACTAATCGATTAGCCAACGACGTTGAACTAAATGTCAAGAGCGCTCTCAATTGTAAACAGACAAGGTTTCCATGGAAGTTAACTGCAGTTTAACGAGTTCCACCAATCAAAAATCAGCTCGCTCAATCCGCTCAATCGTAAACAACGAAGTTTCCAGGGGAACGTGTATACGTAATAATGTCAATTTGTGATAAGTTAAGGGAACCAGACGGGCATAAATTTGTTGTAATGTGAAAATTCTGATATGTTACAAAGTAATGAAAATTATATAGCGAAATATGTAGCATTTGTGTATCTGACAAAGTACAGCCTTCCTTCTCCTTAGTTGTCGTGCCGACAGAAGTGGATCTTCATGTAGTCTAAGAAAAATGGCATATTTGGTCGGCAAAAATCCTACATCGGATTTTTTTTGGATTATGGTTAGGGATGGTCCCCAGATTATGGCATTAAAAGTCCCAACCGATTGGGGGTCCGGAACCTTAAAAAAAGGGGGAAAAGGGGGCATTTTTTTTCGGTTTTTTCCGATTATTTAAAAAACGGTAAGAGATACAGAAAAATGGTCTGAGGACGAAAAAAACACATAAAATTACCTTTGTAACGATATATAACACATTATAGTTAAATTGAATATTTCAGCGTTAGACTAGAACAAAAATTAGAATATTTTCATTTTAGACCTTTTTTTAAAAGCTCCATAACTTTAATGCCATAATCTTGGGACCATCCCCAACCATAATCCAAAAAAATTTCCGATGTAGGATTTTTGCCGTTCGATGGCCATATTTTGGTCCAATTTTCTTAGACTAATGGGGCTCTTCAGTAATATTAAATTCGTTATGAGTGCGTTGAATTGATGTCAGTGACAACTGACAAATTCAATCGGAAACGAGAGTATCTTCTGATATCTAAGTATACCTCCACTAGGAGGTCGGCCACTAAATGCTTCATTTGGTTGAGTTGTAATTATACCCAGAGGAAACTGGGGTTATTTTAGCTTCAATTCAATTCAAACTGCCCCTAAAGTTCTGCAATTTGTTCGGTAAAATTTCTTCAAATCATGTCAAAATCGGGCCAAAATTAACCCTAGTTGCGGTGCGTTTATGCGGCAGTTTCCAGACACTGTATGACCCAAGAAATCGATTGAGCAATATCCGTCTGTCTGTCCATCTGTTTCTATGCTCTATGTTCCTCAATTTTGAAGCTATCTTAACCAATGTTGAACTCGAGTAAAATATAGGTTTAACCTTGTCTGTAGAGGACGCTCTAAATGCGTTAGGGAGACAACGCTTCGTGAGGTGCGAGCAACGAATCAATAGAGTTAATGTTACACTCTGAATGTATAACATTTTCATTTGATTTGTGCAGGAATACATACCAGGAAACGACAATAATGGGGAAAACAACTTAAATGCTATAAGCAAAAATATCAAAACACTTACACATTTGGTTCAGGCCTTTAGTCAGTCCGTGCCTCTCGCAAGTGAGCGGTCAACATTTATTCGAACTATGTGAGAAACAAACCCCCAAAAATAAAAACAAAAATATTTATAGTCGCACCAGCCCCCCCCCATCCTCCTTAAACAAACACAATCAAAATTATTTTATGTAGCTGCACTGTATAGAGTATTGGTAACTGAATGATCTGGTCACCTTATGATAGATAAGGCCCGATTAAAATGTTTTCTGCTTGGAATTTCAATTAAAAGGACATTGGCGAATTTCAATTTGGGAATACATATTGTTTTACTGCAAATTATTAACGTTGAAAAAAGATAGCAGTATACAATTTTGTTTTTGTAGTTATGTGTTTGATGTGTTAACGATAAAGGATAAAGACTTTAAATAATAAGGAAGTTTTCGCTTACTTCTTTCATTTCAATTATTAATTTTTACACAATTTTTAGTGTAATCGTATAATACATATAGGCCAGTCAATAAACCGAAAAATAAGGCGTTAGGTCGCAAAAAATTGCTCGGCTCTGGTTTTTTGGGATATTGTTAGGATAGATACCAGAAGTATACCACCAAGTTTGCAACTTCGAAAAACCTGTGCTAACCCCATGACCCTCAAAAAACCTCAAAATTTTCGGTCTTTTTTCATATTTTTGTTTGTAATTTCTAAAAGGTGCTTCCTACAAGTAAGTTGTCCACTGCACTGTTAAAGCTAAAAAAATCTTCTTTAATTTAAGTGTAACCCCAGCTTTGTAGGCGCAAAGGATCCCAAGATACATCACTTTAAACATTGTTTTTTGAAAAAAAGTTCGAAATTGTAATTTCAGTCATGTTCCGAGCTGAATATCGGCTTAAATGCGCATTTTACAGAGAAAGTCATGTGACATGAAGTTATAAACCAGTTCCTTAGCTGTATATATGTCGGAACGAATGAAATCAGACCATGGGGTCATAGGGCTCCCCCTGAAAATTAGGTTCTTCTAAGAAAAACTTTTTTCTTTGTGTACCAATATTAACCAAACTTCACCCAAGTATGTTGCTGGTTAAGCCTAAAAAAATATCTAGGAACGGATGAAATCGGAACACTACGTTATAGGGCTGTCATAAAAACCAACCTCTGGAAATTAGGTTCTTCTAAGAAAAACTTTTTTCTTTATGGACCAATTTTAACCACCCTTCCCCCAAATGTGTTTTTTAGTAAAGCTTCAAAACATATCTAGAAACGGATGAAATCGGAACACTAGGTCATAGGGCTGTCATACAAACCAACCCCTGATAATCAGGTTCTTCTAAGAAAAACTTTTTTCTTTATGAACCAATTTTAACCAAACCTCACCCAAATGTGTTCCTAGTAAAGCCTCAAAACATATCTAGGAATGGATGGAATCAGAACATTACGTCATAGGGCTGTCATACAAACCTCCTAAAATACAATTTCGGACTTTTTTACAAAAAAAGCACATTTTTTAAAGTGCTGTATCTTGGGAACCTTTGCATCTGCAAAGCTGGAGTTACACTCAAATTAAAGAAGATTTTCTTAGCTTTAAAAACGCAGTGGACGACTTACTTGTAGGAAGCACCTTTTAGAAATTACAAACAAAAATATGAAAAAAGTCCAAAAATTTTGAGGTTTTTTGAGGGTCACGGGGTTAGCACAGGTTTTTCGAAGTTGCAAACGAGCAATTTGTTGCGACCTAAAATCGGTAATTGACTGGCCTAATAATACATTTTAAACTCTTGTGAGGATTTTGTCCCAATTGCATTATCTTCATTTTCTTTATGGCACGTATGCCAGATTTCGGGCTTTGGTCACCTGGTCACCAGGCCCTGTATTTGGTAAATGTCCTCGCATAGTAATTGCTCCCATATTGAGTTCTCGACCTTCAATGCAATCTGTCTTCATAGACTCGTTGCGCGCTTATGACTTGCTTGGGCATGTAACTGCCCTAACTTTGCACATATCCCGCCCATTGCAATGTTAATTTCGTGGCTGTACAAAAAAAAAGTTTGTTAAAAGCGATAAACGATAAGAATGATGGGGTTTGCGTAATCGATACTGGTTGAACAACACGGCGAAAAAGATAGCTGCAAGTATCAGCCCTTCTTTTCTGTGCCTTACAAACATTATTTAGGCTTAAGCCAACCAATATAATGTTCAATCTAGGCGTACCGAGGACTCTATTAATGCATCCAATAGCATTACATCAAAGAAGAACTGGCTGGGTAGCATGGTTTCTCTTTGCGGGTGACTCGATATTATATACATTATACATATCTTCTACAGCAGATTATACCGTGTCCTTCAATAAAAATCCGGACCTTTAAAGAAACTTATCATCTTCGCATATTCATTTTCATCAATGATCTGGTCGTTCTCGAGCGATTCTTTTCCATCGCGCACGCACAATTGATGCAAATTATTCAAAAAATCGTCCGTCATATTTAATATAGTCAAAGATACTTTTCAGTGTCACCATTTTCAATAAAATTCAACGAAATACCTCGGCAAATAGAATCCCAAAACGAGTTTATATTCACCAACTATTAGTTAAACGGTCACCGACGACCGTTTAACTTTAAACGGAGTTTAACGTTAAACTGCAGTTTAAACGGACGTTTATTTTTTGTTGACTTTCCTTAAACGGAGTTTAGTTTAACTTACAACCATCAGTTAAACCATGATTTTTTATCGGGTCTACTATATTTTTAAATTCAAAAAAATAAACGTTACCATTCGGTAAAAAACCGTTGCTAATGGCAACTATTGATTTTTTTAAATTTTCAATTGCCAAATTTTAATTATCGCGTTGTACAATTCTCCACTTAGTTAAACCGAGTTTAAAATTAAACTGCAGTTAACTAAACGGTGAGTTAAACCATGATTGTACATCCGGCCCTTAGTGACATACGATTCGATGTAGTATGCAGGGTTTTGACTTTACTAGGATTTGTTGGAAGTCTGTATCGGATATAAAGGTGCATCCACACTCTTCAGTCATCAGTCACAGTCATTTTCCATAGAAGTTGACAGATTGTCAGTTAATTAATTGACTGAGAATTAGGTATGTACAAAAACCGGTACTTTCAGACCGGCTAACCGGTTTTTTTTTGTTTTTTTCCTCCTCCCGGTTTTAACCCGGACGGTTGTTTGTCCATCCGGTTAAAACCGAAAAAAAAATCTTTCAAAATTCATAAATTTTTTGCTATTTTTCAGTCAGCAATTCTATTGTCCCCTATGAAAAATGTTGTTTTCAAATTTCAGCCTTTAAACATATTTTCGGACACTCTCCTTATGGCTGCATGGCGCGCAAGAGAAACTTATTTATTTAAAAGGTCAATAAAAACAAAAGTACTTCATAGTTATTGTTTTACTTCTTTTTTTATTTGAGAACAAGATATTCCAAGTTATTTTTCATACAGTCTTGAAAATGACATCGGTTAAATGGCGACCCCCATTGTGCATACACTGATTAAGTCGATTTTGAAGTTCGTCTCCACTCTTTGCAGCATATGAATCATACCTAATGGTCGTTTCCGTCCTGTATTTGGCAGGACAGTCCTGCTTTTTCGACCATAACCTGCCGTTCTGCCAAAACATCGAAGTCCTGGTTTTGTCCGGCTTTGTCCTGTTTTTGAACAGGATTTTGAAATTTAATGAAAATGAACACTACATATACATTTTATAGAAATTTACAAATCAATTGTATGAATGAGCCTTCATTGAGTAAGATGATGGCCGACTTATAACGATAAGTCGTTATAACGGCGGAGTTTTTACGGCCAAAGAGGTAGTGTAAGAGGGGATTCACATTATGGATAGGATTTACTAAAACCACTAGATTAATCGAGTCAACACCCGCCTACTAGATTAAATCGTGTGTCATTTAATTCAAAATACATCGTAGAATGTACTTGCATTATTCAAATTGCAGTACAATATGGTACAACTGTCAACTAAATCTAGGATTTAGTAAATCCTGTCGATAGTCTGAATCGCCCCTAAAGTACGAATATGGAGTGTAAATAGAATTTAAAATGCAGAAAAGACACAAGGTCCTGTCGTCCCATATTGCATTCTCCTTTTTTTAGCATTCCGATTTTGCTGCAAAGCATTGCCTATGGCGAGGCCTTGTACAGGGTGAAAACCGGGAACCCGAAGGCTTTTAAAACATCGTAAAAGATCGAAAATGCATGTCATAAAAGTGGTTTTGTCGTTAGGTTAGAACTCTTAGCATAATATTTGAATCTTAGACATCTTTCCCTGTGGAAAATCTAAACTCTTTGCATCAGATCAATTTCAGTTGGGTACCGAAGATAAGATAGTGGAGAGGAGTTAGCATTTTGTTCCTTTGTTGAAAGCGTTTCAGTTGGTAATATGGGGAAATGGGCGATTGAGCACCGTCCCTTCAGTATTTATCGGAATGCAACTTGCCCTGCGCACAACACATTTTCAAATCCAGTATAAATTTCCAGATTTGTCCACGCTCCAGTCGGTTCTTCAATTTAATCACCCTGACCCTATATTTGAAATCACGCAATTGTGAAAATAAACCTTACACGTTGAAACGACAACTCTTCTGTGAAGAAACCGTGCGAATTGAAGTTTATATGCTCTCAAAAGTAGAAGGAAGCTAAAGCAAAATGCGCTGCATCGGGAGTTGAAAGAATTTTGAAAAAACGCAACCACGCTGCCGTTTTATCGACGTCATCCGTGTAAAAAGGTTTCCAGAATTAGGTTGGTAATCTCCGGCTCTTTTCGTTAGTTCCACAATGACAGACTAACAAAAAGATTCTTTCTGAACCACAAAATGGCAGTTAGGGAATCAGAACGGCAAAATGTTTGCGGAACCTTCGCAACTGTTTCGTTTCGTAACCTCGCCCATGGTAAGCAGTTCCCCTTGAAGGCATGTTGAAGACCCGGTAGGGTATGTGCTATGTGGAGGTCTAAGGTTGATGCCCAAGTGATTCTCAAAGAAGTCAGGACATTAAATAAAACTTTTCTCTGATCGAACTGCACTGAAACAAGCGTTTGAGCTTTACAAAAAATCCACACTTATAGCTGATAAATTCGAAAGGTACACAAATATTGCAGAGGCATTTGTATTTCTGGTTGTCCTTCTTTATGTCCTGCTTTTTCACTAGCAGTGTCCTGTGAAACGACGATTTTTGGTGGATTTGTGCTGCTTTTTACGTTAAAAAATATACGAGCGTTAATCATACCATACCATAGCAATATTCCTAGTGAGCGACCGTTAGAAAATAATATATACGGCGAAGGCCCGCTGCTTTCTATAGCATGATGACAACTGACTAGAATGGGAAAGAAACTTGGGGACTTCCTCCTCCAGATGCGCCCTTCCCACCCATCTACCCGCCCAATTCACCGCTCGGGAGTTTTTTCAATTAAGTAAGTTTATCTGGCGCACCCTGCACGTGCATTTTGATTTGCTTATACGATACGATACGAACACCAGCATTACGAGTGTATTTTTACTAAAATTCTAAGCAAATCAATGAAAAGACTCATCACCGGTTAACCGGAAAACCGGTGCTTTGAGCCCGGTTAAAACCGGACGGTCTAACCGGCTTTAAAAGAAACCGAAAACCGGGTTATGGGCCGGTTTTTGACATCCCTACTGAGAATATGTCAACTTGTATAGAAAATGACTGTGACTATGACTGAAAAGTGTGGATCGACCTTTATATAGCTGACTACCAACTTCAACTTACATAAGGGGCTTATGCGCTTTAAGAAGAAACCCATTAAATAAAGCTCATTCTTGAAATATGTATCTGAGTTCAGTCCTACAATTAAATACAGAACTTTGAAATTCTTAACTAGTGCAGCAGTCACTCACAGTCACACATGTTTGATTCCACTATACGTTCACTGAGCATTCATTCAAGGAATATATCTAACATCATCCTCTCCAGGACATTTTGAAAATTTCTTATGATCAAATTGAGTCCTTGAATAAAATTCTGAATATGTACATATTATATTCGATTACTGTGACTATTTATATAGAGATGTTCATATATTATTTGAACTTCTGCATGTCATATGTCTGTAGTAAAACGTCTAGGGCTATATTGGTTACAAGACATTTAAGTGGTTCCTTTGGTTTGGTACACTTGTAAAACATATCCTTGGTATGTGCACTACGCATAGGTCGCTACATATCCAGGTCTTCCACATACATTTGTAGCCTCTTACATTCATGTATGTATTTGGTTGTTGAATCAATTAAATAATCGACAGTAGAATGTTCAGTCAGTGCACCCAATTTGTTTCGATTAGTCAGTCATTGATAGAAGGCAGAAAGCAAACGTTTCGGGTTACCTACCTGAAATGTCCTCGTATGTTCATTTATGCACATAAATGCATAAAATAGAGAGCAAATTGAGTTACATGTGTTTTACAAACAAGCAGCGATATATGTAGGTAACCGTTATGTTCAATGTTCATGCATAGAGGTATGTATATTGGAGGTTATGTTATAGATGCTGCATTGACATGTGCGGCAAAGTGGGATGTAGGCACAAAAACATATCCATTTATGCATTAGCATTGATTCATGGATTGCTGTGAGTATAGTGTCCCGAATTAAATACAATTAAAGCGATGCAGACAAAGAAGGGAATTTGACTGTTAAATTTGACACTTCGCAACACTTGAGTAGGTCACTGTAATATTACTTTTTAAAATCAAATCATTCACATAAATGCAAACATTTACAATGAGTTAACAAATTAAAATAAATTTTAAAATCTTAGATATAGTTTATTTAATATTTTTCTTATTACTAAATTCATTGAAACTACATACATATACACATATGTATAGCCAAAAAATAAGTACACCCTAATAATTTTTGCTTAACACCCTGTAGCCAAGCGGTTATTAAAGTAAATAAAAATCGTTTGACCAAAGTGAACAAAAATAAGAAATTCGAAGCAATTGAGTGCTGCCGATGAGAGTATATAACCAGTGCCGGATTAAGCAAGCGCGGGGCCCGTGGCATATTTTGAGCGCGGGTCCTATGGTACTTCGAATTAATCGCCATTTTCCAAAAGAAATATTTCATTTTATAAGTGTTGCCTATTAATATAGACCTTTTCAGGTTTACTCAGATTTATTAAAGGTTGCAGCCAAATATCAAGCTAAAAAAAATACGCAAATCGCGTTACGTTAACACCTTCTATTTTTAATAAGTGCGTTTTTTGGTTATCCCGTGGTGGTTTGGGTAACGAAACTTCACATAAAAAAATTTCCAGGTGGGTCAGCTGGAATTTTTTTATATGGAGTTCGTTACCCAAAACTACACGGGATGTCTCAAAAAACGTACTTAATATAATTGTAATTTTTAAATTCTATAGGTGTGTACAAATCCATTTCCCAACATGAACTTTTTCGACTACTGCTCAAGTTCGATATGAAGTGGTAGATCCACGTCAGATAAAAACCGCAAAGAAGGGCAAACGGGGTTAAATTATCAACGCATGTTACTCATGAACAAAATTATTTTAAAGGCTATAGCCAAGCGCCAACGGGTTTTCGTTTTTTTTTTTTTTAATAAAAAGCAGTTTAAGATATTGCTGTGCAAATTTTACTGAAACTTTCAGACTCTTGTTTGTATTCTGAAGATAAAGCCGTTTAAAGATGCTACCCAAGAAAAAAATTTCAAAGGTTCAGGGCAAATAGATTCAAATTTTCATGGGACCCATGAACGAAAAAAATGCAAAGGGGGACTAAGCGCAATCGGGACAATTTTTCAAAAAGGTGGATACAGCAAGGGACACTGGGTTTCACTAATACAAAAATTCGAACAGTGATAACCAAAATTATTCGGTAAAATGTAAGTAAGTCTAAGTACACGGTCAAAGTCGCCGTTGCACTGGGTGCGAACTCGGTCCAGAAATTTAGAAGTTCACTTGCAGGTTTTCGAAATTCCGAAGTATTTATGTTTGTGGTTATTCTACGAAAATATGCTTAGAAGCACAAATTACACAAAGCATTGTTAAACGAAAATCTTACACATTGGCTGCGTTAAACGAACGAAATTCACCGGAAAAACACTGGAAATTCTATAAGCATTACCCGCCACCAACACAAACCTCTTTCTCCGCTGAAAAGTCCTCATGTGCAATGAGTATCTAATTGGATGAACACTTTCCTGCTACATTTTTCGTTCGCTGAATGCACTCATTGATTTCATTTCGGAAAAATACTACATTTTTGTAAGTACATAATCAGAATCTTCTGCGGACCAGGTCTGAGACTCTCACGGACCACATTCGTTCCGCGGCCCACCTGTTGGGAAACAGTGCGCTAGAATGTGAATCTGAAACACTATGGACGTAGATATACGTCATATATATATATTCATATATACAGTGAAAGCTCTCTTTGCGGACAGCTCCGATAAGCGGACATCTCTAATAAACGGACAAATTATTTGGAACATATGTTTTTCCAGTGATTTGTGTGTAACTTTCATTCTAATAAGCGGACACTCCAAAGTACGGACACGGACAGTAGTTTGTGGAACATTTCGTCGACACATCTCCAATAAACGGACGCGACGCTCTCATATCCGGACAAATTTGTTTCATACGGACGTTGATATTCTCAGAAATGTCCGTTAATGAGAGCTCCGCGTCCGTTTGTTGGAGATGTTCCCAAGAAATTGTTCTACTGGCAGACGTTTTCGATTGAAAAAAGGCTACCCTTGCATTTTCTGCTAAATTGTAAGTCTAGGTTTGGTTTCATAAGGGTGCATGTTTTGAAAATCATTCAAGATGGCATCAAACAAAAGAAAGTTCCCGATTGCGACCAAAATATTAAGTCATTTATAAATACAGGCAGTAATTTGCAAACAGATAATATCAGTGTTGAATTGGAATTAGACGAAGAATGTGATAATAGTGAAGAAGTTGGTTGAGAAGATGAAGAGCTTCGGATGCTCATGGAATAATTTGTTTTGAAGCAGCTTTACGCCAAATACGAAACATAAAAAAAATTCAAGTAACGATTACATTGCATTTTACCATTTGAATAATTTGAAGACCCATTTCCAAAACTGGCTAATAGATCAAAAAAGGGCAAAATAGCGCCAAACTACTGTGCTCGATTTTTTCAAATAACATACATGAACTTTTCAAAAATTAACGAATACATATGTATGCAAAAATGTTAACATGTTAGCAACTGAATTAATAAAAATACAAATGAATTAAATTTGGTTTTTTTTTTACCCGGCAATATTTTTTTCAATATATCCAATAACCGGACATCTCTCTTAAGCGGACAAAAATACGGGGACCGTGCGACTGTCCGATTATGAGAGCTTTCACTGTATATGAAACCGATACTGGCCTTCCTTGGCATCTTGGTTGTTATAAGTTTTGCTTGAAAAAACGCGGGGCCCCTTAAAGCGCGGGGCCCGTGGCATTTGCCACCTTCTGCCACGTGGTTAATCCGGCACTGTATATAACCTCTCTTTCTGCAGACATTTGAATTTTTCATTTGATTCTGTATATTTCATATGAAAAAACCTTGGACCCCAGTTGGGGTTACTCGATTGTTCGGATAATCGACGCTCTACTGTATGTACTATTGTGTACTATACTATGTTCATACTATTATTTAATTAAAATTAAAAAAAAACAGTCGAAGCTGAAAGAGTTTCGCCGACCCTATTTCGCATTTTAAATTAGTGCATAATTTTTACTTTATTAATCATTTAATTTAATGATTCCTTGATTTGTTAAAATTATTCCGTCGAAATACATACGAATATTTTTGTTTTCCAGGCACGTAAGTCACACTAATTTCTTCAAAAATATTTGCACGTAATTATTTTAGTGAGGAACTATTCAGTAGTTTTCAGTACCTACATACCGCTTACATAAATGTATACAAAAATAAAATAAAAACGCAATCAAAAATCACTACAAATTGTATTTCCTCTAAAGCTCTTTACACACTATAGAAGATTTTGCAAAATCTTTCGATTTTACAAAATCTAGGCGAAAATCTTGTAGATTTTCCATACATTTTCATAGATTTTGTACGGAGATTATAACCAAAATCTCGGAGAAAATCATGGTGAAGTGTGGTGAGCTTCGCATTTGACAATTCTACAGTAGAAGTTATCTCATCCATTTTCGCTTGGCACATGGTTTTGTACACAAAAGTGTGATGTTTTCCCCTATTGACGAACATAAATCATTGACATAATTCCTAAACGATAGATTCTGCTTCTTGTTTTAACAAATTAATATAAATAACAGTTTCAGTCTTGCATGAAATTGTCGGAGTTTGCAATTTAGACGGATTGTACTGTATTGTCAAGTCGTGGAACAAGATTACGACCATAGTGTGAACTGTCAATACAACCTATAAATGGTTAGACATTCTAGCTTTTGGTTTGAAAGCTAAAGGAGAAAGAAGAAGAAGAAGAAGACCATAGTGTGAACAGCATACGAGATTACATATATTAATGCGAAGCTCACCACACTTCACCATGATTTTGTAAAGATTTTCTCCGAGATTTTGGTTATAATCTCCGTACAAAATCTATGTAAATGTATGGAAAATCTACAAGATTTTCGCCTAGATTTTGTAAAATCTCAAGATTATGCAAAATCTTCTATAGTGTGTAAAGAGCTTAAAGCGCTTAACAGAACAGAAGAAAAATTTTCACCATTCATTTAGGTACTTGGTTTTGGTGCGAACTGTACTCGAAATTCGATAATTGCAACGAAAGGCGGAAATAAATCCACCTCCAATAGAGAATGAATTCTAGCACCCCGTAGTTCATTTTCCCGACGAATCGTCCATAAAAACTGAGGACGTCATTCTTCGTCCATATAAGCACTAGTTCCAGTTGCTTCCGCGGTACAATGGGTGAATTCAAATTGTAAGACAAAACCGGACGGGTAAACTTGCAAGAGAAGAACCATCGTTCTTACAATCTGAAATGCACAATGCTTGTCTGCTGGCCCGTTTACCCGTCCTGTTTCGTCTTACAATGTGAATTCACCCAATAGCATCGCGTCGATCGTTATTCATTCTGCTGCGTGTTTTGAAATGGATGGGTTGGTTCATGGGCTGGGTCAACGCCATTTAGAAATATCATAGCCGCAACTCAGCTGTACAATAACGTTATTGCTTAGCTCTTAAATTTTTTTATTAACACGAACAAACAACAAAAACAAGTAGTGACGTAATAAAAAGCAAAAACAAAACAGTGCAACATTGGCGAACATACCCTAAAATTATAAGCTGATTTTGACGTCTAAGATTCTACATTGCGGCCTTAATATCTAGACGGCGTTGGCTGGGTCTGTTGTTTGTGCGCATGCTAATAAAGCTTTTCTGTGTACATTGTGATGGAAAAGTAAACGAATCTGATTTTAATTATTAGATAAATGGATTTGACGTGCGGAAAAAATGTTTCATAAAATTGTATACCGGGTTTATTTATTCTTAGCATTTATTCATCCCAGAAGAAGGGAAGCATTGCTTCCCTTGCTTCCAAAGGCGCCACACCACTGGTGTAGGTACTATGCTTACCGAGCGAAAAACTTTCATTTATATCTTCGGCGAAAAAAGTAATAAAATCTATAACAACTAGAGTTAACTAAAAAATAGCAATAATAATATTAATAAATATTAATAAATAAAAAAAATATATATAAAAATACATATTAATATTTAAAACAATCAAAATTTTTAAAATATTAAAAACAAAGTTAGTTTTTAATGAAATGAAACAAAAAATTAAACTAACAAAATTAAGAAACTAATTATAAAAACAATTAAAAATGTAACGCGATTCATTAATACCAAAAGTATACTGGAGTATTAAAAATGTCTCACCTTAATAAATACAAATTTAGTTGATCTATGTAAGTGCATAAGTATTTTGGTGTTGAAATTTGAACTAGTCTTCTCCGCATTCATATTTCATAAAGTAAACTCAAAACGATATGTTAAAACTAATAACGAATCATGTTCTTATTTACGTTATTACATTATACACTTCAATGTTAGGACCAGTGGCGCAACCAGGATTTTGTCCTGGAGGGGGCTAAGTTCATCCGCATTACTATATATTGATGTTGCTGCCGCAAGTTAGGGGACACTGTTTTTTTTTCATATAGCATTATGCAGTAGTGCAGTTGCATTCAGGTTTTTTTTTCCATATAAAGGGTGATTTTTAAGGAACTTTCTTTTTGGCAACACTGTTTTTGGCAGCTCACGCGGGTTTCGTGTTTTGTGTTACTGTGAAACATGTTCAGTGTGGTCTATAATTTAATCATGAATCGACTTACAAACGAACAAAGCTTGCAGATTATTGAATTTGATAATCAAAATTGATGCTCGGTTAAGAAAGTGCATCAGTGTTCAGCGACGAGGCTCATTTCTGGTTGAAAGGATACGTCAACAAGCAAAATTGCCATTTTTGGAGTGAAAATAAGCCAGAAGCATTGCAAGAACTGCCAATGCTTTCCGAAAAACTCAGTTTGGTGTGGATTGTGTGCCAGTGGCATCATTGGACCGTACTTTTTGATAGACGACGAAAGCCGGAACGTTACTACCGTGCGATGATTACGAACTTTTTTTTTGCCCAAAACGGAAGAGGTAGACTTGACTGACATGTGGTTTTAACAAGACGGTGCCACATGCCACACATCACCCGAAACCAGGCCCCAATTGAGAGGCGAGTTCGGTGAACAATTTATTTCACGTTTGAGGCCGGTCAATTGGCCGTATAGATCGTGCGATTTAATGCCTTTAGACTATTTTTTGTGGGGCTATGTTAAGGTTTATGTCTATAGCGACAATCCCGCAACGGTTGACGCACTGGAAGCCAATATTGAAAAATTTATTCGTGAGATACCGGCCGATATGTTGGAGAGAGTAAATGTGCAACAAATAAAAAAATTTGTGACAAACCAAAACCGGATCGAAGTCAAAATAGCAATGGAAGCTCTTAGAGGACTCTATTTTACAAAGAACCAATTGATTTCGGATGTGAGTTGCTACGATGGCGACTGGCTGCAATAATTGAATCCAGTTCATTTTTTTGTTAGCATTTATTTTAAAGAATTTTTTTCTTTTTTTATAAAATTTGCAAAGGAAATGTATTGCTTCATATTTCATTTTGCAAATTTTTCTTTCCTAATTTATGGGTCTGGGAGGGGCTTTAGCCCCCTTAGCCCCTCCCGTGGTTGCGCCACTGGTTAGGACTACGAGCCAACAGCAGCAACATTTGCATTCAAATTTCCAAATCAAAAAGCAACATGGCACCATTAATAACAGCATCACGTTCTAAAATCCTGACAGGAATATGATGTCTACTAAAATAGATATTCTAACACGTTCGCACTCCATAGGTAAAGCGAAGTTGTTCGTCTCCATACAGTCGGTAGTCGTATAGGTACATGAAATCCTTTCACCGTCAGACCTGCTGCAAGAGAGTTTCTTTACAGGTCGCAGATAAATTATGCATTGCGTCCACCATCATGTTGCTTACAAGAAATTGCATCATGAAGTCAATATGCATGTCGAGAAGTCCTATTGTGTTGACGCTTTACATTTCGCGCTGTCCTTGTCCGTCTGTTCCTGTCCGTATTTATACCCCGGGACATACTTATCTCGGAAAGGTGTATCCTTCGCCTGTCACGAATAGTCAACCAGGAAATATTGTAAATTGCATTTTGTGGACAATAAGGCAAAATAAAGTACGACACGCTCGAGAAGGATTTATTTATTGGAACGTTGTATAGAGTAGACAGAGCGAGAGACGAAGCCACTGAAAGTATGTTTCAGGAAGATTGCTTTATTAATTGGATGGAAACAAGAGCGCTCCGCGCCGGCCGCTAGTATTTATCAGACAAGTTAAAGTGACAAATTTAATGAACGTAACAAAATATATGGAAGAGAATGGTCCATTTATTAACATTTATTTCTTGATGAATTTATTAAATTACCGATGAGAATGCGGGTGAAAAATATTGAAAAACTTAACTTTTTGAAAGTTTTTTTTTTGTGTCGACTGATGCAAGGAAGCTAGTAGCTAATTTTGAACGATTTAAATTTTTTATTAAATTACATATATACGAATTAAGAAGGTTTTATTACGTAATAGTTTGAGTAGCCATACTTCTCTTGTATATGATACTCTCTAATTAGCAGCCTTTTGGCTGATTGATTTTAATCCTCGCTGAGGCTCTTTACTATGACTAAATTGACGTTGATCCCTTTTGTCGAATCGGCTAAATTTGTCTTTATGATGAAATCTGGTCCATTACCGCATCAATTTCGGTTGCCTATTATTATTTATTGATTGCAGCCTAAGCAGTAGACTGCTGATATGGAAGCTTGTATTCTGATTACGTTTGATTGAAGAGCTAATTTCATGAGCAGTGTGTTTAAGTACATTATGTACCAACATATTCGGCCGAAAATTAATCCCCTGTAGGTACGGAAGCATAGGAAGCAAGAAGCCGTTTGCTTGCTTTACGCAATCTATATTTAAGGTTATTGGAGTAATTTTACAAACGTTGCTAATTAAATTGATGCTTGTATTTCTAATTCGGTCTGCAATTTTCGACGCAATGATTGAAGCACATAGAAGAAGGAAACAAAAACAATCGTCTAAAATTCGTAGGATGATTAATTTCAATGGATATGAGTGGAGGATTTGAATTCGTAAATTTTATTTTCTGGAGCAGAAACCACCTTTACGCTTTTGGTGACGTTGACATGTCAGTTATCGAAAAAACTCCGCTTACTAGCGTGCAAAGGACGGCCGGGCTAATGCTGCAGTGATGTAAGGGGATGTAAGGGGAACAGACAGAGACGATGATGACTAATGCTGTCGAAGCACGTATGCAGAAAACATATTTGAGCAAAAGTTCCATCGGTGATTTTTGAGGGATTTTCTTTAGCGAAGCCGAGTGGCGCCTCCGCTACAACCACAAGTTCTATGAGCTAAGTGTACCATAGTATCAAAAAGCATAAAACGGTACCGTTATCAATAAGAAGGGTGTGTACAACAATAACATGCTCTGGAAGGTGCTAACCGAGCGGAAAGGAAAGGCCCCTCGGTACGAAAAAAACGACCACTCTCTATTGGCCTTCACAAAACTGAAAAACAAAGTCGGCATTGGATTCAGCAATAAACGCGGCGAAGGCCCGACTTCGGAGCTCCCCAACAAGTCTTTGGCTGTTGTTACCAAAAAGCCTTGCAACGGAGGAGACGCCATCAGTCGAAAGAAACATGTTCGCCAAACCAGGCGAACTATGATTATATTTGGACTTTGTGATTTTTGAAAGAATTTTTGAAACGTATGAAGTGCTGTGGAATACCAAATTTCTTCACTGACAGACACTAACTACATTTTATTGATGAATGTGTGGATTTAATCAATGTCAACTGATTGATATATAAAGTAGAAGGTTCATTGCAGAAGATTCGATAAAGAATTGTTAAGCATTTCTATAGAAGCAACAAGTCATTTGCAGTGCGTTTGTTAGCCGAGTGGTTAGCGCGTAGGACTGGCGATACGATAGACATGGGTTCGATGCTAGCTGCAGGATTTTTTTTTAACGCGAGAAAATTATGATATAAGAAACATAATGTTCGCCTTTTCCGAAGCATAATTTATTGTTACAATAAGGTTCTATTGGATTAAAAAACGGCGCCAAATGCTATTATTGGTTTATAATTTTGCGTTTATACCCTGTAAAGTGCCCTTATTATTGTTAAAAGCGACTATTCTATGAAGTATTATAGGGATAAAAATTTTTCTAGGGATGGATCCAAAATACGAGAAGAAAGCTAAAAAACTCAAAAAAGATAAAGGCTTCCTTCCTTTTTATTTTTATTTTCGTTCTGTCCTGTCAAGAAAATTTTAATTATGAACAAAAAAAAAAGAAAAAAATGGCTCCGGATTGACCATGTGTGTGCAGTACAAGAGAGCCGACACCCGAGTGCTTCTGTTCAAATTTCAAAAAGGAAGAAAGCGCAGTCTATAATAAAGAGTAGCGCGGGCGAGTTGAAACGAGAGAAAAAGAAAAATGTAAAATTTTAAAAACTGAGAGCAAACTATATGGTGTAGTTCAAGCCCAAATTTAAAGAGATGTATGACAATGTCTCTCGCCTTCCCAAAACGAAAAATGGGAGGAGAGAGGAATACTGTTCCAAATGAAAAGAAAATTCGACCCTTATGGGACTGAGTCCGACGAAAGTTTTTACGCCAGGAGATAAAGATAGAACCCTTGGATTTCGACGAAATCATATAGTGGGAAGATGCGTCTCCTGAAGCGGTTAGAGGTAAAACTTCGATATCATGCCATGAAGTCACTGAGCAGGGGGTACGGTGGTACCTAGATGGCGTCCATCGACGTAGCTAATAGAGTATGAATGATGAAAGTTGGAAAAGTTATAGTGGGATGGGACTATCTGGGATGGACTATCGGTCGCCTAAAATGACAATTTGTCTTTGAGGAGATATTTCAAGTGTCTTGAATTCGATCAATTCAAGTGTTTCAAGTAGCTTCATCCTGTGGTAAAGACCTCAACTGTGAATTTTGCAAAGACGCAGCTAAAACCATTGGCGTATTGTTTTTTTTTGTGTTGGAACTCAAAGCGAGCGCCCTTTCCAAATACAGTCAAATTTTTATTTGTTATTTTTATTGATATCCATATAACAACAACAAGGAACGTTCTAATCGCCACCTGCTAGCTGCAAACTTTCCAGTTGTAGGCACCTGGTTTTTAATTATTCAATTTTTCTTATTTTTCGGCATTGTGCCGACTATAATTATTGGGGGAAACCGAGAAATCGATAACAAATTGAAATGCGTCAAAATAATTTGAAAATGCGTCAATTTGAAGTGTGATATTCGAGATGCAAAATCATCAATTCGAAATAGAAATTCGTTAACAGGATTTGGAAATTCGACAATTTGTAATGAAAATTCGTCAACAGGATTTGAAAATTCCTTAATTTGATCTGGGCATTCGTCAATTTGACATAAATTTTCAACAATTTGAAATGGAAATTCGGCAGCATATTTGAGAAATACTCCAATTTGTTATGAATTTGGAAATGGGTGATTGGATAATCATCAATTTCAAATGTAAATTCGTCAATTTGATCTGAAAATTCGTCAATTTGTAAATTGTAATGGAAGTTGTTCTCAACAACATTTCGAAGTTCGTCACTTTAAAATGGTAATTCGTAACGCAAATTCTTGAATTCGCTAGTTTGTAATAGAAAATCGTAAATTAGTACTGGAAATTTGTCAATTTGGTGAGGAAATTGGTCAATTTAGAGATTTGTTTATAAAATTCGTCAATTTTTCATGCAAACTGGTCAACGTAATTCGGAAATTCATAAATTTAAAACGTATTTGTGTTCATATTTTCAACTAAATGCATAACTTTTATGTTTAACTTGAGGCATAAATCGGTGGTACTAGGTCGATACTTCTGATCCTGCGGCTTGACTACGTTTTTGTGCTCATATGACTAATGAGCATTTATATTTGAAACAAATATGTTTTTCGGCCATTGCGGGTCGGTGTTCTAATGAAAATATGGAACACCGTATGTTACGCTACTAGTTACATATAGATAAGCACAAACTAGAGACGTCAGGGGTTACCAGAATATACCGGGGCAGTAAAATTTAAGATCATCAGATGCCAGGCAGCACAAACAGTGATAAAAGAGATGGAAAACGACATTGCAATTGTCTGCGAGCAATGCAAATCCACGTAGCTCAACAACGACAACGAGTAAGCCAGCATGAAACTACTGTACGGATAAAAATATTGTCTTTCATTTTGTTGTTGAGAAAACACTATTAATTGGATACTGTAAGACAAAACCTTACACACATTTGAGGTAACGCATTCGCGATTACAGAGACCGAACTTTTAAAAGCAGCATCTAGCCTTGAGGATAGTAAAGCATGGCCCAGATGGTGTCCTAAATTGAAGGTGGCAATCATGACGAAAATTCATTGCCGCCTTCAGAACCTGTCTCCTGCAATAATGGCAAATGCTACAATGGGTGCGCTTATTCCAGAACCGATTCATTAAACTGTCTGGTGAGACTAACCTAAATTGCACTATCTGTCTGCTCGTCATTATGGGAAATAGACATACGCTGATCGCAAAGTCTAGAGATGGCCGCAAAACAAAAGTCATGATCGAATCGAAAACTGTATCGAAAATCGTATGCAGCCGCTGCAATGGGCATAGGACATGTACATCGAATGAAGGAAACTCGTATGCAGAAGCTGTTAAACATCGAACGAGATTGCGTGGATGATCGAGAGCTTGCTGAAATTATTCAGAATGTGAAGATAGTCACCAGCTACTAAGCTTCCGACATTAGACGACGAGGCCGTGGGCCCGCGAAATTCTTTTAGAAATTTAGAAAGTCTATACTTGACCACATAATAAATGTTCCGAACGGACAGTTTGTCATGTCCATACTCATATAGCTGCGAGCCGCTGCACAAACAACAAATCAAAACATTTTGTCACAATTTTCTTTCAGAATTGAATTCATCCTTACTGCAATGAAATACGCATTCTTCCTTCCTTTTGTATAAACTATACCAACCATCATCAAAAAAAGCTTTTAATGCACTTTTCCGGATTTTTTTTTTTTCGTCGTTCTTTAAGAAAACCTGCACGGGGCATTACGGCAGAGAGGACATTCAATTTTACTTTAGCAACACGGTAAACGAACATTGAAAAAATCTTATTGGGGAGACTTTAAGTAGATTTCTTTTTCTCTCTTTTTTGTTGTTGTCGAAAAGGTGATCTTTTCAGCAAAAAATAAAAGAAAAGCAGCAAAAGAAAGAGGACGAAGAAAAGCGCATTTTCTGATAGCAGTTTTAGTTTATATTGACGACACCATATAGTGCCAAGAATAAGGTTGGCCAAAAGATAGAAAAGACAGATTAGAGAGTGAACGTAAGACAGTATCTAGAAACGTAAAGTGCTTTTATGACTGACTTTGTGCACAAAATGTACTAAGGTAGGTATAGAGTACTTAATTCTGCACTTCAAGTGTCTTCAAATAAGTCTACGAGGTCCACGGCTTAAACTGGAGCACTGCATTGAGAATGAAATTTGTGAAAGTGTTTCCAAGATTGCACTGATTTAAAACCATAGGTTGGCCGGATTTGGGAGAACTTTTCAGGAAAATTTGACAATATTGTGGCAAGAATGTAGCCATTTGAATCGGCAGTATTAGTTCCGGCTTAGAACATCTTAAAAGAGTTAGTGAGTTTCGTGAGGATTTTGTGTGTAAATGTTACGTACAACAAACATTTGACTTCATAGTATATCCTTCCTTTGTTGCATCAGCACAATCAGAAGTTATCTCTCTCTCCTTCATAAATCGCTTTCACAAGGACTCCGACCAAAATGACAGAGCATCCTTCTGTTGTCCCGAAAAAAAAACTCGCACAAAATGCAACTCAACGATAAGCGAATGCTCGCCACAAAGATTCTAACCCAAGTTATGGAAACTACTTCTATTCAAAGGAATTCCTGCACAGGATTTGACATGGAGAAAGCACCTTAAATATTTGTTTTAAAGGCACACAGACAGTTGGAAAAGCAAGCAAGCAGGCAGGCAGATATTCGCAAATTCCTTGTTAGCTTGCTCTTCACCGAACGAATTGTTCAAATATTTCGTTCCTTCTGAAATTATCTTGAAAATTGCCTCCCACCTTGTTATATCCAGGCGTTCTATATATAGGTAGAATCTATCTGTGAGTCCTTTTCCTAAATGCTGTATACACACAGAAATCCGAATGACATGGAGTGTAGTCGGTCGGGGTGTTATACGTCGCCGAGCGCTGTTCAGGAGCCAAAACGACTACTGCCTGGTTTGGAGCGGCAAGAGTTAGAAATCCCAAGGATACACATAACACCGGGTTTAGTTAAATGTTTACTCCTCGAAAATCTGCTTGTATTCTTAGCTTGCATGTTTTTTTTTATTCTCTGTTTTTACTCTTTAGGGTTGACGGTGATTTTTGATTTTTCGGTTTATGAAAATACTTCTCGCAACATACCGAGCTGAGAGCGAGTATATGTATGGTGGCGGATGTAAAAACCTTTTCGGATGCTTCAGATAGCACATACGTACGAGCGAGGGCGCAAATAACTTGCATGTGAATTTATTTGAAGAGACGAATTACGAAGGTCCTCTACCTACATACAAACATGTAGTGTAGGGTATAGTAGACAAGACAAAATATTCGGAATATTTAGGATGCATGCTTTCGTATTATGCTCGATAATTTTCATAAATGATGTTGCAAGAATGAAGAATGTGAATCGTGGAGAGTATGTTTAGCGGAGAATGTTGGACAAGATAAAATATATAAAGTATGTAAAAACAAACGCCGGAACCACAACAAAGACTTCAAACATGTAAATTCCTCTAAATGACGGATATAGTTTTTCTGAGATCATTTTCCATTTTAATTGTTTTTAGTTATATTTTTTTTAATTTTCTGACAGATACGAATTGAGACAACATGAGTCTGAAAGAGGGATATTATCAGCGTGCTGCAAATCGCGAAAGGACTTTACTTGACCGTCAAATTTGGGTCTATGCTGAACTTCAAGACCAAGAAACAATAATTGCAAACCGATCAATAAAGCTCACAGCAGTTCTACTTATCAATTATTCATTTATCAGCCAGCAAGATCACGACTGAGAAAGGTAAGTGGATTCAAGCTGAAGTAGCCTGCTTCTCTGGTATGGTTTTGGCTGACGTTAATTAATGGATTGAATCCCAATTATGCGTTAAATCATTAGGTGGATCAAGGTTTAGAAAGGGCCTATTCCATTAAATAGGGTCAGCGATATTGGCATATACTGGTCCGCAACTGGTCCGTAGTCTTCGTGTTCAGAGTTCAGGTTGTTATATTCATAGAGGAATAATTTTACCATTATATAATAACCTACAAAATTGTTCAAAAAATAATCTAAATGTTTCAATTACGTTACGTGCAATCACATTACACAACTTTATTCAACGCATCACAATCCCCCATTTTAAATATTTGGCATTTCGGCCTAAATTAAAAATCATTCAAAATCAATTTCAAAAGTTTCCCTTACAAAATATTGCAATCTTGCATATATGGACAGTGAACAGCTACTATCGACTTTGCCCCATTTTAAATCATATGCAACATCATCTAATATTTTCTTTTTCCATTTCAAACAAAATAGAATAGAAAACCGAGACTTTAAATTATGCCCAGCCAATACTTATCTTAACTTCATTTTGCAGAGCTACATTTCAATGCGCAAAGCCAGTGGCGCCGGAACTAATTTTTTATTGGGGGGGGGGGGGGGGGGCAAGATTTTTTTTTCAAATTCATATTAAATTAAGCGATTACCATATACCAGACCTCTAACCAGGACCGGCTCTACTATATCTGCAGAATGTGCATTTGAACAGTGCGCCTCATTAAGTGAGGCAAACAAACAATTCTAATTTTGGATTAATCTTAATCAAAATTTTGTAATTTTGAATGTTCTTTAATTGGAAAATTTGAAAACTTTGGGCATTTATATTTTAAATTAACATTTTCAAAAATTTCGTAAATCTCGACTTAAAAAAAGTTAGGTAAAAATTTCAATTTTTTGTGGAATTTTTGGGCGATTTAATTTTTTAAATTTTGATAGTTAGGACTTCCGTTATAATAACCTCTACATTGGGCCTCAAACCCAAAATTTCGAAAGTTTCGGTTTAAAAACATAAAAATTCGAAATTATTGAAAAATTCGATTTAAAAATATAAAAATGCGAAACTACAAAATGTGCAAATTTTGATTCTTATGTTTTCAAATGGAAAGTTTGGGTTTTGAAACCTTGTTTAGAGAATATTCAATCGCAAATTTCTTTACAAAGCTAAGGGTCCTAGTACTTGCCACAAGCCAAGCCCCAGTGAAAGTGAGCCACCCTCCCAAATGTGGGGAAAAATTGTTTTTTGTTTCCTATGTTTCTTTGGGGTGCTCATCGTTTCGTTGGGAAACAGGGTCAAAATCGTATAAAAAACACAAAAAAAAATGACAATCAATTGTACAGATACCGCTTAACGCATTTTAAAGATTAATGGTGCTTTGGACCCGCAATTATGTTTTTTTTCTAACATCTTCAAGGACAAGTTATCGGAGAAATGTACACTTTCGGAGTCTTAAGCCCAAAAAATAAAAACAAAAATTTTTGGGATTTTTCGCGGTTGATTTGCAACGAAATTTTGGTGGCAAGCTCCGGACTCAAGCTCAGCACTCCAATAAAACATTAGAAACAACCAAAAAAATTCTCCACGACACTTTGCAATCTGAAATTACCAAATGACTACACTATTAATAATTTTGGGAAATACTAATTTCTAGACTAGGGGAGATTTCAGTATCTGCGGCGCCAAATTTTGATGATGCCATTTCATTTATATTGGCCTGAAACGACCGAATCTGCAATTCTTTTTCGCGAAATCGTAACGGTTCTCCAGATATTCAATGTCAAAGATTGACTTTTCTATGAACCGAGTTAAGTAATTTGATAAGAAAAGGGGGATATTTCCGCTTTACACATTGGGGAAAGTGTTCGGAGCCATCAAATTGACGTTTTAATTTTAATCAGTCCCATTAGAATAGTAAGTTTTACCAATTTTACAAAGATGTTTAAAATATAAAAAGTCGAAATTTGCGATCAAGAATTGTAAAATTTGCTAGACAGGGAGGCAAATGAAATTTAAAATGTTATTTTCGGTGCAATGCTATCGATTCGCATCAATGTGTAGTAAAAATTCCTCGAATTTCCCATTAAAAACTGAGCTACCCCATATAAATGTCAAACTTTGACATTGAATATCTGGAGAACCGTAACGATGGCGCCGCAGATACTGAAATTGTGCCCTAGACTAGAACCGCTCAGGAAAGTGGGTAGTCTCCTTTTTCTTAAACGACGACAATCTAAAAATGAATATCTCTCGAATTCATTAAAGGAATTATGTATGTTAAAAGAATAGCTCATACTGAGGGGGTGGCTCACTTTGACTGTAACTACGGATATAGCTAAAATTGAAGAAACGGCTTTCAACACAGAGGGCACAGGGCGCCATAATACTTAGGACCGGCGCTGCCTCTAGCACTTTCATATCCTATGAAACGATACCAAAAAGTAATTATGAAAAATATTAGAGAACAACAGCGATCAGAAACCACCTAGAATAGTCTTCAATATGAGACTAACTATTCTTCATTTTTAATATAGTGCAATATATATAGTACTAATTGACCCTTTAGCCAAAATATTGAGGGGGCAGTTGCCCCCGCTGCCCCCCCCCCCTGTTCCGGCGCCATTGCGCAAAGCATACAAGCAAGCGATAACAAGCTTCAAACAATCGCACTGTTTCGATTCAGATACACACGTTGAGGCGATTTCTGTGTCGCTTCACTAGCGTTTTTCTTCTCGTACAAAATGTGGCGAATGTATTGATACGCGCTGAGTTGATGTTCGAGATCGTGAAACGGAAAAATTATCGCCTCAAACTTATACAAGAGTTGGTGCACAGAAATAATGTTAGGAAATCGGCGCTTGTTTATGCAGCTTGTAAGTTACTTTACAGGTAACATTCGATCATTTTTACAGTATTATTAGTTATGCTTTCTGATAGCTTAAAATTTATAATTCAACGGAAGTGAAGATGAGGAGCCTCGTCAGTTGCCTTGTCTGAGGAGCCGCCACTGCTACGCTGACTGCAACCCGAGACGATGGACCAAGATGACTCACGGATGAAAGTGGTTCTTATTTTCTGGAGCAAAAACGCTATGAACGCTTGCGGATTTTAGTGATGACCCCCTTCTTCCGTTCATGTGGAAGAGTCACATTGGCTCTCTTGCCAGAGGAAAAAGTATATCCGCTGTACCGTTGATATCAGTTTTCTAAAGTTTCATAGGACTTACGAAGCCTTACCAGTTTCAATTAGTTAAGGGCTTTATTTATTTCCTGCTTGGATAATACACCAGTATTAATTTCGACAATTTGCGGTAGTATTTCTATTTCCATTGGACGTGAGCTTGAAGCAAGTACGCAATCGATTTTTTAAGGACAAACTATCTCCATCAGCCCAGTTGTTGTTCTTTTGTGACATGCCATTATTATGAGATAGAGGGTTCATGGTAGTTGTAGTGGCCTGCACGCCATAGAGGCATAACACCACTGCCTACTCTGGGAGAAATTTGAAAAAATATAAATTCACTTTTTCAATTCTCATTTCAAGCGCTTCCATAATTTTTACATGCACTGTAGAGCTTGCAATAAATTACTTATATACGGCGCATTAAATTTAATTTCTTCACCAAGTCGTCGTCTCACGGAACAGCCACAATTGGCACAACGAACTTTTGCCTTCTGATTCTGAACCTTCAGACAATAGGTAGGTGATACAAAGCCACCTATACATGGGCGTAGCCAGGATTTCCGTCAGGAGGGGGGTGGGGGGCAAGCTCGAAATTTGTGTTTTGACTTTTACTGTACTGTACTGATTCTGTGTATACTCAACTGGTCTCCAATTTGACCTTTTTAGACCGTAGCTCGTCTATATTCAGTGCTATTTTTGTCTCTCGGGCTGCATATATTCCACTTGCGTTTTGAAAGAAATAGACCAAGAGATCAGTTTCTGTCGTCTGTCACTAATTTTGTTATGAGCAAAAGTGTATAAATCCTTTTTTTTATAGAAATACGGCTTAATGTTTTGATAAGATTTCATCAAAATGTAGCGAAATATTAACAGTGGCTAAATTTCATTGTTGGTGTGATTCAGCTACAAAATTAATCTTGATCAAATAACCTGAAAGACACGGAAATATGAGACTCGTTCTTTACAAGGTCCCTAACTAGGCAAAGCTGAATACCGTTTCTCACTAAAATCCCTTTCAAATGGGATAAAGTTAAATTCCACTATAGGTCACCCGAGAGACCTTCATGTGACGATTAAAATTTACTTCTGCAATTCAGAAGCTATGAAATGAAACGCATGAAAATATGGAATTCTCGCAAAAGAAAAAAGAGTTTCGCCCTAAGGGAAAGATTTTCTGATCTAATTATGTTATCGATTCATGATGCTCACACGTAGTTATTCCAGTTCCGGATATTAAGGGCCAGAAAACTACAAATACATATTTCAGTTTTCGAGACTACAGTCTCAGCAGCAGAAAATTTTGCATAGTGCCTGGAATCAAACTCGCATTTTTACGTCTTCAAGCATTGTAAAGTGCAGCGATTTTTTTCTACTACATCGCTAAGATTTTGTTTACCATAATCATCGATCAGGGGGGGAGGCAAGCGCAATATTTATCGTGTAAAGTTTTTCGCGACATCGTCCGAATTCCGAATTCCCTTTAACACAATGTAAAGCCTCAATCGCAATCCTCCGTTCCGTTCCATTCCGTCAACCATCCAATCCGTTCCGTTTTGTCACAATATTAGTGCAAGGCACAATGCTCCGTTCCGTTCTGGCAGTTGTCGTACGTGACGAATACGTAAAGCAGTTTTTTTGTCGGAGTTTCTTGAAATGTTAGAATTGTTTTTTTCATTTATACTTACTGTACGTAATGTACTCCCGCAAGGGGGTCAGTGTCCTTGTGGCACAGGTCTTTGGTGGGTTGCGGTACCTGAGCAGCGCAGGGAGGCCCCTGGTATGGTTGATACGCCATGGCGTGGATCTGTACAAAGACCGTCGGGCGATGACATTCACGAGCTTCCTAGTCATGTATGGGTGACACAGCATGGCTGACTTTTTCCCTATTCCTTCGAAAAGTCAGCCATTTCAGCTTACACGACGCAGTGCTTCCTCGTAGGGGAGAAACACATTATAAGCGTACGTGTCCAGTCTCGGAGCTGGCGGCTTCGCATAACCCAAGCCACGAAGGGGCTAGTTAGGGAGAATGGCCTATGCGCCTATACCTAGCTGGTTTATGGATTGATGACAAGACGGCCCGAGTCAAATTGCTGCCTAGTAAACGGACGGGGCCAGACCAATGTGAACGGTAGCGCTACGAGTCTGCTTTAAGCCAACAAGTAGTAAACAGGCATAACGATCCTGCGGCTGGCAAGCCGAATTCGTTAGGTCTACCGAAAGGGGGTCAAAGGAGGATCACACCTGCTATTGAGAAATCTTTAGCGAATAGTGTTCCTCAGGGATGGGCGTGCCCAAGGGACCATGGTCCCTACCCATCTAGGCGTTGGACTCGAGGGGGTTTGTGGTGTTAGACAAGCCGACCAGCTAGATTCGCATCCCAAGGTGGGGTTCCAAAGGGAGGCATCCCGGCGGAGAACACCCTTCCGGCTATTAGTCGGATAAATCTCGTCGTCCCGCAAGGGAGGGAGGTTATGGCCACCTGGCTTAGGTACTCCTAATAACGAATGCGAGGTAGACGCAGGATGGACGTACCTAATGTACGGCTTCGATGTACTACTCGTCATCCATATCCATATCCGTTTGTTATGCTCCTGAACTGTCATTTTCCATAAAGTGAGGTTATGTGATCCGTAAAAGTAGAATTTTGGTCAACTCTTCCGATCCGTGCCGTTCCGTTACAACCATTGTGTGCGTTTACATGCCCAGTCCGTAAGGTCTACTTTTGACAGCTGAACGGAACGGAACCGAGTATTGCGATTGAGGTTTAAATTTGGGATCTTCTCAAGCCCATGATTGCCTATCAAAGTGTATGAGAGTTTTCTAGTTCCTTATTGCTTTGAATAGGAGGGGGTATGACATCAAAAGGAATGTACGAATACGAACCTTCAATGTAGAGAGTAATAATTGACTGCAGAATCAGATGTTCAGACGGGCGGTCGTCCGGGGCGCCAAATTTTTTGGGGTGGCAATTGGACTCATGGAAAAAACTACAAGAAAGCTGACACGTGAAACTCATGTTCGGTGTAAAAAAAAAAACACTAGTAGTCTTTCACTATTTTTTTCTCAAGTTGCTTCGCACGCTTCACACGGTACCAGAAAAAGCCAGACACTTTTTTTCCTGACATAATACTCTTATTAAAACAAAATGTCTTGACCCCCAATAACCGGATTTGTGGTCTTTTTCCTAAGTTCATTCCCTTACTTCTGATACAGCATACCCAACCTCCTCCCCAGGAAACTGTAATTTTGGGCTGTTTTCAGCCAAAAAACTTAGCTGGAGAACGGAAGTAACTAAGGGGAAAATGACTTCATGTCCTCTCATTGGGATTTGAGACCTTTCGATTGACATTAATTTTAATAGGCCTCACGGAAACTGTAATTTGGGTATGGTTCCACAACCCTGAAGTACTGAAAACTGTCAATTTGGGAAAGTGTAGTGGGAAAACGGAGTGCCCCGTGGAAAAGAAGTTGAGATTGTTTCCTTGGAGTCAAGACTTTTCGATAGAATAGGATATTGTAAGAAATATGACAGAAAAAAAATGTGCAATTGTTTTTTGACTCCGAGTGTATTTTCAAATCCATTGAGTGCTCGGAGTGAGCAAAGCAACCGAAGGAAGACAGTGTGTCATAGTCTTAACTATCCTTAAAATCTTCAGCAAAACTGATGAATTTATAAGAAACCGGAGCATGAGCTGAGCATTCACCGTAAGATGTTTGGTTTACATAGAGTCAGGGCTTGGCATAGCCTGGTTCCATCTCAGTAGAGGCACATTTTCAGAAGGTGAATTTCAGTAGCACCTCATACTATGACTATATGGTCTATATGACCCTAAGGACGAAAGCGGTAATTACCCTAGCTTACCTGTGAGATAATTCCAGTAATGCAGTAATTTCTCGGCAGAATATTCAGTTCTAGCCCAACAACACAACGATTTAGCAGAACCCAAAACGTAGGTCAATATACACGGCAAATTGCAGTAACGATTCTGTCTTTCGTTTTTAGCAAATGATTTTTTCAGTGTAGTAAATATAAAATATCAAAATTTGTTATGTCTGTGTTGAACGATTTCAAAATAAAAAAAAATCTCAGGATCGTCTTGCCCAGGGCCGCATAAGGCCTAGAACGGGCACTGTAGGTACGCATTGGTTTTGTGGTGTTTGTTTCTTTGAATTCTTTCCTGGTGAGAACTATGTATACTGGACCCATAGTTGTTGCTTGATTGTGCCAAGTACCAAGTTTAATTGTAATTTAACCCTTAACTACATTCGTGGGGTAGTTTTTTTCTATCATAACTAACTTCGTATTGCTCCATGTTCGTGCAAACTTCACGTAATCTCTGCTGACGTTGTGGTCTCTCTGAGTGCAGAATTGAGTCCTTCTACATGCAATAGTATTCTCGGTAAATGCACGGTGGGGTAGAAAACTACCCCACGAATATAGTTACGTTGGCCTTTTTTTCATCCTTTACCTTGAGTATTTATTTTGAAGACATGTCGCGATATTTTTCTAATGAGAGTTTGCACAAATTTTGGAAGATGATTTTTTTAATGTAGCTTTAAATGTGTTTCATCTCTTTAAATAAAATGCTAAATCAGGATAAGGAACTTCCTTACGGTACTTTTTTCAAAAATATAAAATCATTAAAAGACCTCATGTCAATATTTTTATGTAATGAAAAATTAGATTTTTTTTTGTTAACTTGTCATGTCAATATTTTTATGTAATGAAAAATTAGATTTTTTTTTGTTAACTTGTTCAGTAATATCTACATTTTGGGTTTAATGAAAATTTCGAAGTTTCAACACTGAATAAGTTATCTGTTGTTATAGGTTAGTTCTGTCCGCACTAAAGTGGCCTTGGGACACCTCCCTTATTATTTGAGGGCTGATTTATTCTAAGGACGCCTTCATATCGTTTTGCATTTCCTGTATAAAGCTCACTAGTTTACCCATTCCTGGACGCCTTCTTTTCCATATCAATTGTATAATACTCAAACCATTGAATTATTCATAGACCACATCTAGTTCAAAATCAAACAACCGCAAGTCAATGAATTCTCAATTGCATTGAATGCATGGTGTCTGCATAATATGGTATCCTTGTATGGTGCCTGGAAAATTGAATCAAAACGCTGCCTTTCATAAAACCACATAATAGACCATCTCTAGTGTGCAAAATAAAATTCATCGACACAACAAAACCAACCCCTCTGTCTCTCTCACTTCGTTTATCGGACGCACATGTAACGTACCCATCGATTCAGCCAGGATATATGCAATTTAAGTCACGTGCAGACCAGGTCCAGGACACAGACTGACTATATCTGACGATTTCGAATGTATGGACAACAAAAGCGATGTCACCCATTTCTCGTCCTTCCTTCTGTACACGGGAGCTGCTTGTTTGTCTGTATGAATCATATGGCCCATTCATATAGAATCGCGCGCCTGGTGAAGGCCATCCCAGAGAGGATGTCGTGGATGAGATTTCACATATCTGCTGCTAATAGCACTCTGTGCATATAGTCTGGATGGGGCGAAGTTTATATATATTGGGAAAACTCCTTTTGCTGATACGAAACAACATCACCAAAACGAACACCAGTTTCGAAATGCTTCGAAATGTGTCAGCAACATATCGTCTGATAGGTTCGAATTTATGGTACCTAAATGAAACCTATTCATTGCGATTTATGTTATTGCAATAATTTAGGGAATGATTTATGATGCTTTCCAGTCATTTATATATAAATACATATTATGAAAAAGAGTGAATATTTTTTCATGTAGGTATTTCCGTTTTTTTATGCGCGCAAGCATATGATAAAAAGGACGAAATTTATTGACTTAAACTTGTTCCTCGAGCAAGTCGTATACAATTGATTACAGATATACATAGTCGATTTTTCATTATGTACATATTATTATTAATGTGCGTGGAAATCGAAAAACGTATTGTAGGTATAATTTTGAAGTAATGAGAAATTGTATCATGTTAATGAGTTTTTAATTGTGGAGCATTATCGTTTTTTAAGAATATTTAGTTTTTTTTCCAACTAAAGTTAAAAAAAAAACTAAACTTTACTCCCATCCACTCATCAGCCACCGAATTTTCTTCAGTTAAATCTGTTAAAAATCAAACTAAAAATCGAAGTTATGGAAACATCTAGATTATGATTTCTATATTAAAAAACGCTAATAAAAAATTACAATCCCCTAAAGGTATAAGAATTACTCGCACTCCTAAAATAACGAAATATCCGCTAATTACACTTGATTGCCTAAAGGGATATTTCGGTTTAATCGGATCTCATTGCCTAATTTATCTTCCGGCACGACCACGTTGACAACAATTTTCCGCTTTCCTTCTTAATTCCAGAACACAAAACTTTTCCTTAAGATTTCATCGTCAATCCCAATCTGTTCTTTGGCCCTTTTTTTCTCGCTCTCTGCATTCGTTTTATTTTTCTCAGGCTGTCGCTTACAGGATTTTCTATTAAGTACTTGGCAACTGTTCGCACCACACTACATTCCAATTTTCACATGAAAAACCCTCAGGAGTTGTGTCGTACATATTTGTACTACTTTCAAGGTTTTAATCCACCGCATACACGTACTATACTTCTTGCATTACTTGTGTTTATATAGCTTGCGCGAGCTCGTTATCCTGAGCGTACGGGCTGGGCACGGTGTGTGGTGTAACAATTGGGCTTCTCCTATGAACATTTCATATTCAAACTCATGCTAATTTCTTAACTCGTTTTCAGACACCATCGACCGTGCAAAACTTTTGGCCAAATTAGGTACTTCCCTGACGTCATCCTGTACGAATCTTAGCCCGGACGATATGTTGCGCAACATTATGCTGTCTAGGACAAGCGAAAAACCACAAAATATTATAACGGTATGTCTCTGTGTGCGACGTGACCGAATCACGTTGCTGCTGATATAGCGAGACTGACTCGACATACAAGGACTATACACGAAGCACTATCCGTTTGTGTTTATGCAAAGGCAAAAGCCCAGCTTTCAAGATAAGTAATTACATCATGCAATTACAAGTGCGGAGAACAACAATAGCACAAGGACTTAAGTGATTTTCGTTCAAAGAACAAACACACCGGGACA
Organism: Microchrysa polita; assembly: GCA_949715475.1. NCBI lineage: Eukaryota > Metazoa > Arthropoda > Insecta > Diptera > Stratiomyidae > Microchrysa > Microchrysa polita. The sequence goes on from OX454415.1 coordinate 18,996,174, forward strand.
GGATCATAGGAATATGCGGAGGGCACGAGTGCAATGTGGTTCATATAGACTCGAAGGTCGAAGAAGTTATCCTGCATTGTCTTAACGTCGACTGCAAATATAGAGAATAGCTTGTGCTAGATGTAGGTGTAGAGATATGGCAAAAGTGGTTCTGGGCTAATTTGAATTTAGTGGAGATTGGGGCATGTCTTAAATTTTTTTGTAGTATGTATCGCTTACTGAAAATAACATTTCAATTACACAAACAACATCATTAGACAAATCAAAGGCATCAATGCAGCACATTGTAGACAAATGAACCACTATCACAATGAAAAGGGTATCAGTTACCATCATACCCGAATATCACCTAAATTATATCACACTCCATATTTTGCCTGCATTGAATTGGCCTCTAGAGAGTTAAGTATGTCTATGGCTAGGACGCTATAAAGTTGAAACTTACATACCGTAGGAAACTAAGAGCCCTGAGAAGTATAAAACGGTGCACGTCACCCGCTGATATTATCAGAACAACCAAACTGTGATTACGCGTTGTATTCTACGAACGCTTATTCCACCTGTATAATCGTGAGTTGGTTAGAAGCATACTGTCGTGTCTACAGGGTGAAATAGATATACTATAGGATCGCTATTCATTTATACAAGCGTTAACAGATTTAGGAAGTTTCAGTGTAAGAAAGTTTGATCTAGTTAGCTGTAAATCAACGAACAATTTACCGTAGAACATCGTGTAATTTCCGCATTCAAAACTGGCACCTTTGTAAGTCATTCAGAGAAAAGGAGGCGCAGATAATAATATTATGTTGTCCGCATTTTATTTGATTTTTAATAGGATAAAATGGCTGTATGTCGGAAAGTGATAACGGTATTTTCTTCAAACATGGTGACAATATTTCCAGTAGCCTACTTCTTCTTTTAACAACACAAGGTCCCAAAACCTGAATCCCGTTAGGATTTTCTTACGATAATAATTCTTAAAATCAGTACAAGTAGGTACAAGTGGAAGTCATTAGGATAGTTCCAGAGGAAATAAAACACCAAATAACGGTATAAAAAGATCATTTTACTCTGGAAAATGTGGCTAGAAATGAGCAGAACTTCCTTTTTGTGCTCAAAAAATCAATCTGGGATAGAATGGAGGGCCAAAAAATCAATCTGGGATAATATTGAAAGCTTTGAAGGTAATTTAAGTTTATCTCGCCGCAATCTACTCTAATCACTTTCAGAAACTCTTCAGTGTTGTTAGACTGTCGTCTAACGGTATAGATATTTCTTGCCATCCATCTCCAAACATTTTTGATGATATTTAGATAAAGGGAATGCGGTGGTCATTTCATAACGTTGATGGATTGGTCTCGAAACCAATCTTTTAGCGGCATAATCTTGTTGAAATCTGATAGGAGTTGCATTACAATATGAAGAATATATAAGCCTGGGCGCTCTAAATACCCCTCGTTTCCATAAGTTTAATAGTTTCTTGAATAGATTTTCAACCCCGAAGAAGAAATTGTATGGATTGGACAAATGAGTGGAATCGCCCTATCTTCGCTGATCTGATCTACTCCCTAGATCTAAATATCATTAAAAAGGTTTGGAGATGGATGACAAGGAATATCTATACCGTTGGACGACAGTTTAACAACACCGAAGAGGTTCTGAAAGGAATAGGGGAGCTTGGGACGAGATTAACTTAAATTACTTTCAAAACCTATACATATTACTTCCATAACCTATCCCAGATTGACTTCCAGAGTATATGGTCGTGTCTCCTTATATGGTGGCCCAACCCTCTTGTTACTTGGAGAGACTTGAGCTATTTTGAGGATTTCTAAAAAGGACTTCTGTGCCGTACACATTGATCTATTTTCAATAAATATATGAATTAAATTTGGAAGCTGACATCACGCACTATGTAATAGAGAATAAATGACATCAATATGTGTATCCAATGCAGTGGCGTAGATAGCTTTTCGGAGAGGGAGGGGATCATTTTACTAGATTGCTTATATTTTTATCAAATTTTGAATTTCAGAATAATTTCTGTATTTATTACACTTCAAATTAGTAGTGATTTGTGCATTTTTTTTAAATAGAGAGCCATTTTCGCAAAAATTGTGAAACTACATGGATAATTTGGCTTTTTTACTGCGGTGATGAATCCACCGTATTCCAATTTTCGTAAAAAATTTTGATTTCGTGATTGTGATTGCGTTAGATCTGTGGTTCTCAAAACTCTCTGGAGTCACGGAACATCTAGCATCGCTGCTTCTCTTCATGTAACACCCCAAAACAGGAATTAAAATAAATTGATAGTTATATGTCCAGAAAAGGGAATTTTTAAGGACGAGAGCTGGTTGGCAATGTCCAGTATATGTGGATAAAGTACAGCTTTTGTGTTTTTAAATCGAAATTTTCCGATAACTATCGGAACTTCGTGAGTAGATATTTCCAAAATTAGCAAACTTGTAAAGCACCGCAGCATATAGGTATTTGTTACAAATTTCGAGGCCCTAGCTATCAGCCAATTGTTTGCAAAGGATACCAAAAATGTCAATAGAACTAAAAATTTGGACTGTTGAACATGCGTTAAAAAAAATCGTAGAAAAATTTTGATTTTCTAAAGTGGTTTTTAACACAAATGCAATCCTTTCATTTATTTGCGCCATAATTTACATCTCAGAAACCTCGTCTCAAATACTGTGGACATTTTTTATTATCTGGTAGGTATGTACACTGAACTTTTTTCCAATTCATATAGTAGGAAGTTGTAAAAGAAAATCATTCAAGTCACTGATGCTGTTCAAATTTATTGTTAAGTTGATTTTCGAAACAGTGTAGCAGATCAAGCTTCGGAATTTTAAAACTTACAAACATTTTTTCGTGTGGATTGTTTATTTTATGTTGTCAAAAACTTTTTCTACATTATTTTCTATTTTGGATATTTTCGCGGAACCCCTGAGAAATCTTCATGGAACCCTAGTGTACCGCAGAACTCAGTTTGTTTGTTTGTTAATTTGTCTTCGAATTACTACCGGCATAAGACTATATTTGAGAATTATTTGTATTAAATGGAATAAAATTGAGAACAACTAGAGAAGGTTAAAACTTGCTTTGCCCTGCCATATACGTTCAAACCTATCGTCAAATTTTAACTTAAAAGGGAAAAAGTGTTGATAAACTGAAACAATAAAGGATGCGCTAATTGGCGGCGTTTTATTTTCATCACATTAGCAATTTATAATCTTATGTACTGCATATTTCCACATTGGAAATTCTGCTTCTGTGGAAGAGCACTCCGTGTTCCACGATATTTTAAAATTTTCTAACCGAAAATTAGGATCTTCCAGCAACGAATTTTTAATCAGTGCTTACATATAAATTTTCTAGCAGCGAATCTAGATTACTTCAGTAGGGCTTGCTTGTGTGAAAATCCAGATCCAATGTGAAAAAGTAGATGAAAGTAAAGCCCTGTACTGTAGTGTTTCTATTCCATCGGCATACGCTTTTATATACAATAGAAATTTAAGGCAGTGCTAAATTTTCTATTGCAGTTCTGAAAATGGATTCACGAATTTTTATGATACACTACACACGTTGAATACTCGTAATTTTACTTTTGTTTTGTTTTTTTTGTACCTTAAATAATAATGAAAAATGTGTGACCGAAAGGGGGGGATTGATCTCCTTGATCCCCCCCTTATCTACGCCACTGATCCAATGAGTAGCTTTTTATCAGCGATGAAGCACAATGTGGCTCAACTCTCTCGGACACCCCCTACCTTCTATGACGGGATATTCAAAAGCCCCACCGCATTTACAATTACTGAATAATGAATCTCCTCTTACATGGCTCTACTTAAGTCTCGGAGACTTCACGGGAACATATAAATAACCTAAATATAAAGCAAGCCTCACATTAGCAAAAAAAATGGCCTGCTGATTGCCCTTATTAATTTTGCTTGCAATTGGGTGGCGAAGGAGGCATTTTTGCACGACATTTAGAAAAATTTGTTCTTTTAAGGTAAATGTTGTGAAATGTGCAAATATTTTCTAGTAAAAAAAATTATGCTGGATACAAGCATTGTATGATGTTATAGGTAATCTAACATAACGGGACACTATTTTGATCCTTTTGAAAAAAATTTTAGAAATTGAAAAATTAACCCGAAAAAATGAAAAATTTAACCATGTTTTGGCTAAATCTCCAAAAATTGAAATATATACCGTTTTTGGGGAAAAAAATCGAAAATTGAAAGAGTCCTGTGTTTGGAAAAGTTTTGAAAAATTGATCCTGATGCTTTCTTGTTGTTGGGTGCCATCTCATTGACCGGCTGTATATGTATCTGAACGGCGACAATAAGGACTCTAAAATTTTCAGCAAAATGTGCGCTGCAACATGCTCGATTGCACCTGAGAATGAGGTTCCCTGAAGCCATTAGAACAATGTTTAATGCTAGCCAAACTTTAGCCAACCCATATACTAGATCCCAGACAGTTTGACTGTTGCCTATCGGCAACATAGAAAAAGAAGGATGGCCAACCGAAATCTAAGGCGAAATTAAAGAAACCAACCGCCCTAAAGCCGTTCTATGGAGCTACGATTACGGAATCGGTTGTTGCGCATAATGAGCGGCGTCCTTCCTAAATGCCTCCTTTATCACGTACACCAAGCCACCCAATTGCAAGCAAAATTAATAAGGGCAATCAGCAGGCCAATTTTTTTGGCTTATGCGAGGCTTGCTTAATATTAGCAATGTTTTGTACAGTTTTCTGTGAAAAGGACATTTTGTATAAATTTTTTATAGACAAATTTTAGTGAGAATTTTAATGTAAAATTTTGAAGACAAATTTTTTAACAAAATTTTATTAATAGGCAAGTTATAAGGCCTTATACACATTGAATTGGATTGGCTATAGCCGGAGCCCAAATCTTTACTCGCTTGTCCATTATCCAATAAGGGCGGAAGTCATAGTCGTCATTTAAGGAATAAGGACTCTCATAAGGAATAAGTATCAGGGAATGCAAAACAACACTTATAAAGGCATTGCCGAATTCAATAAAATAATTTAATTCAGGAGCCCAACTATAGTAACTGATAAATAAAATATAAAAAAATTATCTAGTAGTATCAAAATTTAATTTTATTTTTTTTAGTATGGACGACTATGAATCGCAAAATTAATAAGAATTCCTCTAAAGGTTCCCTTAAGTATAAGTGGGACTATGAACTCCGACCTAAAACTTTAAAAAAATCAGTGCCGGATTGAAATTTATTCACAATAATGAATGTCATTCAGTCCGAATGAATTTTACACCAAGGGGTTCGCAAAAGAGGAGTTACTTTCTGCTAGATTTAGATAACCAAATGCCAGTAACATACTGACCTTAGCTCCATGGCACTAACATTCGACTTTTTCGAAAAGTTTTCCTATTTTCGCTTTCGAGTGATTAAATTTTTCCTTTTATTTTTAATTCTTTTTTTTTACATCACTGAACTTCTTGAAAACTGGATACTTTTATGTATTTTTATCATAATTCTGATGAAGGTGGCTTAAGAAGTTTTCCATTTCACAAAGTCCTTTTTCGTTCTTCTTCTCATTATACCATAAATACCGACAATCGTATATAGTCGCTGTAATCCGATTATTTTTGTAAGCCCACGTAATTATCCTGTGCTCTCAGTACAGTGACATAATTTACTATGCTCTTCGACGTATATAAACACAGAGACACAGTTATATGTATGTATGTTATTCGAAGTTAGTCCATATAGTTTGACGGTTTTACTAAATATACGCTCTAGTGTCTATTCCACTGAGCGCAATTACTGATGACCAAAGGCTTGCCATTTTGTCAAAGACCTACCGCACACAACGCAGTCGATAAAGTAAGCAATCCAATGCAAAGTCCTTGAGCTCATCACAATGATGGCCATTTTGACGTACTACAGACATGAGTCAATTTCATGTCGGTGCCTCTCACTGCCTCCATACTTGATGAAAGTCCAACAAACTATGTATATGAGCCAGGCCTGACGTTGAACTATAATACGTTTTGCTCGTTGATCAACGTGTGACAGGATGAATGTCCTTTTTGTCAGAATAATTTGTACAATGCGAGATAATTAGACTTTTATGCTGGATGATTGGATTGAGTTGTACGTACGTTGTACGCAGGAAGAGACAAAGTGTGTGTGCGGTATGGTGAACATAGAGATGATGAATAAATTATAATAAGTACTCGGTAAGTTTAAAGTTTAATTATTATGAGTTAATGCCTTTGATATAAGCCGCGAGTGCATAGTCATGTTTTACACATGTTTTAATATGTTAAGGATATTTTGAAGAAAATTAATAAAAATGCTTTAATTTTTTGGTTTTGTATTTGACCATAAAATGCCAAACTTGCTCAGCCTGCTGCCAATTGACTCTGTTATTAATTTTTACTTAATAATTTTGAATTTTGGCGGATCAAGCAAATAAGTTTTGAATGATTTTTATCAGTAAAATTTTCTTTTCCAGGTCGACGACGATTCCTGACTCTAAAAATAGGCTTTCTAAATTTTAGAAGAATTTCCGACTAATCTCTTGGGGCATTGGTTTGGAGTAGATTTTTATCCAATTTATGTCATGTCTAGCAATACATACATACGTATACTTATTGAAGTTTGCATGTAACGCTACTTAGCTATCCATTCAAAATCATTTTTGAGGGTTTTTTTTTCTGTCCTGCGGCTGCTTTCAATATGTAATAATCTGCATCTGCTGGCGGAATGACATGGGGTGTTATTTTGTATGTAATACATATTCCAAGCAGTTATTCTTAAGTGGGTGTTCTCCCTACACACACACACACCATTCTTAAGACATTTTCCAAGTTCTATGACGTTTCATGATACACTTTCTTACTCGATTGTAAGAAACCCGAGTGGGTACAAACATTCAAAGCACACGACGATATTATTGCAAAATCTCTCTCTCTATAGTATTTCTGAACACTGATAGCGTATATACATTTCACTTGCCAATATGGTATGGTAATATCAATGGAAAAATAAACAGATCGCTCAGCTTTAGAAAAGCCCTTACAAATAGATAAAAGAGGATTGCTCTTAAACAGCAAATAGCATATTCATGGTATTGTCCTGATTTCACTGAATATTTTTTGTGATCTTTCTCGTTTCACAACATGTTCGCGTATGTAGGTTTTTACAGGTGGTAGGAATAGCGTATTATTATGTCTGCGAATGATTGTGAAACAGGTGGAAGGAAGGTACAAACTGTTGCCAGGAAATAGAGGAGATTTAAAGCGATTTTTCTTTCAAAAGAAAATAAATACGTTGAAGTTTGATGAAATATTTCAATTGAAATGGATGTATTTGTCAATAATAAGATTCGATTGAAACTGAATAAGATTAAATGTTTTTTTTTTAGAAATAAATAAATAAATGAAAATTTCCTTAAGCAATGGCTAAGATGTGGTAGAATTCAATTTTGTCTATCTTAAATTGAATTCGGTCAACAACAATCGACCACTAAATAGAGTTGTTTGAAAATTACAATTCACTTTACACAAAGTTAGCCATATATACAGTTAGGTCTCTATAGATTACAGTCAAACATAGATACAATTTCCGACAATTGATTTATCGAAACTCGAAGTTGAAAGTGTACCCTCAATACCTTGGAGGCATGTTTCCAATAGGTGAAATTACCACGGATCAAAAATCACCAATTTATACATACAAGGTCCTGCAAAATCAATTGAGCAACTTTACGCTCTATATACGGCTTCGAATAACTCAGTTAGTCACCTCGTAGTTAGTTAGAGCGCTCTTCTTCATCTGTAAAAACACGCAAAAAGCACTCACTCACAAATGCTCCTTTTTATTGACCAAAACTCAATTTTCAATTTTTCCCACTACTTTCTAGTCTTGGAGACTTGTCTTATATACAAGTTAAGTTAGGCCACGAATGCTACAAGCTACACGATTCGACATAACATACATATAGTGAACGCAGTCAAGTCGAAGAAAAATCCAGAATTGGGCTTGGGATTGCTATAATGCAATCAACTAAATGGAAAAGTTGGGGGAGAGAAAAAAATGTTTCGACAGATCCTGATCCTGACACCACCGTACACCGTAGCACACAAATGTTGCTTTTGCCGCTGCCACAAAAAATCACCCAAAACGGTTATTCTTTTCTCTATCAGTATTGGCAATTTCATCGGGAAATAAACGAAGTAAATTAGATATATGAGTTCTTGTACGTGACAGAAAAAAAAGTACGACAAGGACGACTTCCCAGGACCTACTTACGTACATATATAGGGAAGATGTAGGTTACAGTGGAAATTGTGTGTAAGCAGTGAGGTATAAAATGAAATCCGCTTTGTTGAATGTTTTGATTTAACCCGAACCGGATATCGGGGGGATGAGCTTGTCGCTCTTGTTGTCGTCGCTTCCGGGCAAACACATAAATAAAACGTGAATTATTGCGTAGGGTCATGGGTGGAGGCGTGACTAAAGTGATTTTATCACAATCGCTACGGAGATTTTATTGTTGAAACTTGTAATATATGCGCTTATGTAAATCTTATGAAATTTATTCGATGCCATTAGACAGTGACGACTCCATAAGAAGGAGGATGGAAATTAAATTGGCTTCACTTTCAAACGAATTGGCGGATTGTGTTTAAACGGTAAGTGTAAAATGGATTCTGTTTATCTTTACCACAATTTTTCTTGTTTGTCCAAATGAGATGGCTCTCTTTTCTAATTATTGAAATTATTCTGTCAATAGCATCATATTCGATTTTTACCCAATTATCTGGCCTGTTTAGAGTATTGTATTATTTCATTAACATAACTCCGGGACCCGCTTGCCGAACGGTTTGGGCAGTGGCGGAACAACTTCACTCGGGGTCCTCCCGCCAACTTCTTGAGTGGGCCCCCTACACTAAGAACAAATTAGAGTGAAATCGATTGAAAGCACTATTGAAGGTCGATCCACACTTTCTAGTTGACATATTGTCAGTTAATTGATTGACTGACAAAGTGATAATCTGTAAATTTGAATGGGAAATGACTGTGACTGATGACTAAAAAGTGGGGTCGATCCGAAACCAACTCTTTTGAAACAGGATTTTGACGTTATAGTGTTTCTACTAAAATTAAGAACGGCGTACTTAAAATAACTTTGCTAAGAGTACTTTGACTCTTTGCATTCTTATATGTATTGAGAATAGCGTTTTTGTTGTAACGTTTATTAAATTAATGATTTATTTTAAAATAAAAACGATTACGCGGCGCAGCATTGACCTCTATAGGTGTTGGTGATATTTAAGCAGGTAATTTACTAACCTGCGCCTACAATGAAATTCCATCCCGCGAACCTATGATTTGAAGACGAGCGCCCTATCTACCCTGATGCCGCACAAATGCGGTCAATCTGAATCCATTTTTTTGAATTTTCGTTCTGTCAAAATCGAAGAAAATGTTTGAATTTGCCAGAACAAAGAATCCAAAAAATGGACTCGGACGTTTCGTGTGTGGGCGGCCTAAGTTTTTAATTTGTTAGACAATTGAAAAAAGCGACACGTTATTAATTCAACTCTATTCCTTGCTCCAGCTTTAAATTTAAAGGGCGCCACATACCCAGCGATTTATTGGTCAATCGATTGCCCACAATCGATCTGCCGCCCGTACAGTACCCACACTAGGCAATTTATCGGGCAATCCGAAATTGACAGTCTCACGGTCCACAAAACACAACACAAAATAGCGAAAATTATACCATTTTTGGCGATGGAAGATGGACATCCATTGCTACTTTTGATGGAGAATGACCGCCACAACAACAGCATGAAGAACGACCACAGGTCTATGTCAAAAAATCAGCAACTGAGAACACATGATTGTTATGACAGCTTGTTCGGAAAATTGCATGGCAATACGTTGCACACGTCAAATCAAAAAATTGAATCGGATGGTCGCATACACTTTCCGATTTATCTCGCAATCAAAAAATCTCGCCAATCGATAGGAGGGTCTGTGGCGCTTCTAAGTCTGCTCTAATTTAAATCATTAAATTTTAGGAACCCGAAACTTTTTCAACATCAAGATTTTCTTAGAAGTTGAAATCGGTCGCGAAAATATTGTTAGGCAAAGTTTAGAGTAGTCTGGATGGTGTAATGGTAATTGCGCGCACCTTCGGTGCACAGGGTCATGGGTTCGAGACTAACCGTGAACGAATTCATTTATGGTGTTTTTCGAAATCACGCCCCTTGTGCTTGTGACGAACTATGATCTCACTCAGAGATGTTAAACGAGTACCCATTTATGGGGATAAATAACATTGCCGAGCGTGCTGTTGATCTCAACACCTCAACAAACAACAAGTTAGGATCTTGGGAACTGGATGTCACTAACATATCGACAGCCTTAGTCCAATGTTGGACTGTCGCGCCTAATTTTTTTAGAACTAAATTTTAGGAAAGGACAGTCGAGAATGATTTTCTGCACCATTTAACAAAAAATGGCTCCTGAACGTGTTTAGATCTTTACTGGGTCTTCTGATCACATTCAACTGGCCTCCGGTTCTGCTTTTCAGACCGTAGTTTGTCTATATTCAGTGCTATTTTTGGCTTTTGGACTGCATATTCCACTTGCGAGATCAATATCCGTTTTAAATTTTGGCTCTGCTTGGTTCTACCGGATCGCATCTATTGCCGAAACATACCGAGAAGCCTCTTATCTCAAATCCACAGCATCCATAGAAAGAAACATTATCCGACAGTCAGCTGGAGACATTTAGGGATACATGCTTTTCCTCTTCCATAAAATAGGAGCCCAAACTATTAAGCTGTTTGTTTCGTGTCAGGCGAACCTAAATGGGCCGGCTGTAATTTTTCACAATAAATAAAACTCGCGTTCACTGGTTCTGCTTATTTGCCTTTATTGATCACTCAGTTAGTACATATAACTAAAACACACTCACTTAGTATAACTAAAAGGTATATATGTATACTTAAATTATAGAATGGGCTCGTAAGTGTATTCGCTGCCATTATGAATACACGCCGATTCTATTTGTCTGCCAGCTTTCCGGAGCGTCCACTGCAATGTTGGACGCATCGACTAGCCGCTTCTGTCGGCTGCGCTTACACGACTGACTCTACCACTAGAGCTAGCGTATAGTTCCTGACCAACTATACGCACATTAATATGGTCCATACACTTCATATTCGTATGGTCGCTCTGTACTCTTGTTCTGCTATATTAGCATTCTGACCGAATACCAGGGATGCCTTTTAACACTGTTTTTCCTCTTCCAAATAGGAGCCCTAGCGCTTCAGATGCTCCTCTATCCTCTTTATTCAACTGAGAGTCCGATCTCTTTAGCTGCTCAACCCAGCTGCTCCTCTACGCTTCTACAATAACATCGGGACTCCTAGCTAACCCTTCCCCCTTCCCAGAACGAAGTTTCACATAACGAAGTTGGGCAGGATTGCATTGCATTTTGCTCATTCGACTTTATTTGCCGGGCCGCCGGCCGCGCCGTGGAACTTGTATGATGAAGCTTCGACATTTAAGTACTCTCGCACAAAATCAACTATCTGAGCGTTATATCTCTGGATCTCGAGAAATAGTTAAATGCAGTCGGGTTAAAGTAAAAATTAAATAAAACCAAAGTACCTAGTCTGAGTGGAAATTCAACTCCCCCATAAATATTAATTTATTTAGACAATATTGTTGCCGTTAATGGCGGTACCAAGAGCATTCCACAGCCAAGTGCTTTCCGTGGATTGTCCAAAACTTTGCAAACCAGATTGTAAAAACCAAAGCAGTTGCAAGGGAGCAGTACTTGAAAAGCTGTAGCTACAGAAAAGCAGCAAACAATCGTCAAGACTTAAGATTTTAGCTAAGCTAGCGAATTAAATCGCACTCGAAAGTGACACTGGATCATTCATTATGTACCTACATTACTGGTCGATGCAAACAGGCCGAAAAAATGTCATGCTAGATCTCTGAATCTCTGACTGAAAAACTGTGGTCAGATTAGGTATGTATGAACTAGGTATGTCCATATGAAAATATATTGATTACTTTGTAAGGTAGAAGAACGGCTTGTAATAAATTGATATGGAAAAGTTACTGTATGGTTCTTAGAGCATGTAAACTACAAACAAAAATGCAAAAAAAGTGAATCAGAAAAAAATATCTATGATAAAACTTTATATTATTAATATTCAATTCAATACAAACAAATTTCAACGGCCAGGGAGGGCTCCCTCCTGCCTAGGTCCATGTCGGGCTGTTTTTATGGTTCGAAAAATCTTTCATGTGGCTTTTGGGCCCCTAAATCTCGTGGGCACCACCTCGCCATGCGGGCCCTTACGCACCGCCCCTGGGTTTGGGCTTGCAATCCCTTGCAGGTAAGTCCTTGAAATTTTGCAAAAAAAAAGAGGACGCCTAATTGCTCTAGAAGTGTGCCAAGCTTCAGAAAGATCGGCCAATGTGTTTCCTATAGTTATCGAGAGTAACAGAAAGGTTCAATTATCTCGTTAACTATAAGGTGACCAGACTTCTGAAGGCCCAATGCTGTACACATACTTGCGGAATTCGGTTTTCAAGCAAATCCTCAGTCATACTTACAGGTTCCAGCTCCGAAGTCTACGTCGCAAAAATGTTGTGAAATTCTATGATCAGGGCCGGCCTTAGCATTCTGGTGGCCCTGGGCCAAATTTATGATGGTGACTCCTACTATTACCCAAACAAAATTTCAGCTTGATTTTTTTCAATTTTTCATTGCCAATATTTTTTTTTATTCAGTGTAGCACGACAATGGCCTCAATTTTTTTGCCAATGATTTTCAAAATAGTAATTTGATAGTTAATCAGCGTTATATGTATTTCAGTAGGGTGAAACTGCTAGCACGAAAGCTGGCAAATGAAAATTATCCACTTATACAAATTTTACCCAGATATACTACAAAACAGGGTTCTTAACCTTTTTTTACTGGCCCTTTAATTTGCAAATTGAGCCTGGCGAGCCAATAAAAAAAATTAAGACGTACTTTGGAGGTAGGGTGGTGCGACTGGTGAGTGTTGGAAATGTTTCATAAAACACCTTTAACGTTTAAAGCAACAATTTGGAGCTGGTGCCGCTATCTGTTAGCTCTTGCTAAGAAATGCGTATTTATTTACCCTGTACAATTTTTAATCTTTTCTCGTCATCATTAGTTAAATCAATTGCAAATTTCCAGCTTTCGTTGAAAGAAAAATTTAATTCTCGGACTATCCGTATTTGTGCTTCTAAATAAACCTAAAAAATGTGGCCATAAACACTTTTCTAATCTGTTTTATGTCTTTGGCAGTTCCTTTGGGAGTTCCTTTTTTTCATTTCGGAGTTGAAAGTCGTAAAAAATCGGGTGAGTCGCTGTATCACTGCTTTTCCTTCTGCACACATTTGAAATACCATCACTCAGAAGGATGGTACATATTTCTTCATTGATTTTGCATCAGGTATATTTTGATTATCTTGTTGCGTGAAGGCCCCTAGAGAGTGGTGGCCCCCCGAAAAGTAAAGGGTCCATGGCGTGGTGGCCTCTTGAATTTGGTGGCCCTGGGCGACCGCCCAGTTCGCCCACCCCTAGGGCCGGCCCTGTCTATGATGCGCAACAGACAGAGAGAGGTCTGAGCGCAGAGTAGGGCGAAGTACAGGATCTGAGTGTACGTATGGACGGGCAAGAGGTCTAAATTCGACAAATTCCATAGAAACACCGCTCGCTGCACTCGCCTTATCCTATTTCCCAACAGCGCTAGGAATCGAAAATGTTTACGAATTCTGAAAAGCGCGACAGACAGCGAGGTCTGATCGGAGCGAAGGGCGAGCTATAGGATCTGAGGACGAGTCAAAGTTCTAAATTTTAACCCATTGCCATCTATTGGCTCACCCCTTGCTGCGATCGCACCTCGCCTTATCCACTGCCTACCAGCGCTGGTCGCAAGGATGTTGGCGAATTATGAAAAGCGCGACAGACAGAGTGAGTTCTGAACGAAGCAAGTGATCTAAATTTAACGAATTGCCTTACATTGGCTTACCACTCGCTGCGCTTGCACTTCGCCTTATCCTATTTCGCAACAGCGCTGCGTCGCAAAAATGTTGGCGAATTCTCTAATGCACGACAGACAGTGCGAGGTCGACGAGCCAGAGGTCCAAATCTGATCTAAACTTGGTTGCAATATTTCTGGAGCAGAGTATGCATTTCCCCATGGTTGATGCCATGCCGGTTCCCTGGGCTCTTAACACCGCCGCCGTGTTAAATTGACTCTAAGGAAATGTGGGAAAAACCTAAAAATCGAACACCCATGCTGAGTCCTTTCTTTAGTATACATTTTTTATATAGAGGGTGATAAAGGAATCGGATAGAGTACAGTGGCTGATTTTTCAATCGTTTCGTCATAGGGAAAATAAAAAAATCTAACATCTCATCATTTGACGGTTGTAACTTCTGAACCTTGGCAGCTACAGCCTTCAAATGTTCACCAAATATGTTTGCCAAATTTCAAAATTCCGCTCAAGAATTTCCAAATTATGGACAATTTTCAATTAGGAAACACAAAATTACACAATTTAGGCAGCTGAAGCTTCCGAACGTGGATAGGTAGACCATAAAATTTGGAGGAAATATGAGCGCCAAGTAGCTCTACAATTGCAAATTTTTCAGAGAGATCGGGAAGGGCTCCCGGTTGTCGAAAATGAAAGATTGGCGATTATCTCGCTAAATATCGATCGCACAGGGTACAGGGTCAAACTTTACAAATTAAAAGCAGACATGACTGTTCACAGGCATCATCGAAGAGGTTATTATGTAGTGAATTAGGTATCCTTGTGTAACATGGAGAATGCTGTACATTTCCCAATGCTGCACGACAGGTCAAAATGCTGCACTGTACAGCAAAATGCTGTACGTCTGGTCAGCTTACGTTAACAACAAATAGTACAGGGTCGAAATTGATCCCTAGAAACTTGAAACTTGAAATTTTCACTAGAACTGGCCGCTACGGTGCTCTCCGACTGCGCTAGATTTCAGAATTATTGAGTTATTCCAAATGTTCTATTGAAAAGTACAGAAGTGTGGTTTCGACGGCTGCTTTTTTAAAACTTTTTTTTTAACCTCTGGAACTCGTGCTCCGATTACTTTCGAATTCGGTCAACGGCTATAGAATATCTCAGCATATTTCCTGCAGTTGTCATTACTTAAGCTGACCAGACTTTCGAAGACCCAATGCTGTACACATCCTTGCGGAATGCAGCTTTCATGCCGATTTGGAGAAACATGAGGCTACCCCCATGATGCATATCTTCTTAAACAGAATTGAGAAGGAAAAGTAGCCGATATTCTCGGAAATATGTGGTAAACCTTGGGATGGCAAGGTTCTGTTCTGTTGATACTAAAGAGGAAGCCCTAAAGTTCTCAGTTGTCACCTCAGTGGCGTAGATAAGCGGGGATTGATATAATAATATAAATTTAGTTCGTTGCTATTAATTGATTACATTTTGTAACAATGTCTACCAAAATGCCATCTTCAGGGGAATTTCGGAATTAACGGTTTTTACCGTATTTTCAATTGCATAATTGAATTTTGAGAATTCCTAGCGTATACTGGCGTACATGAGATTCTGTTTTTCAAATAGTGCGACTGCCACAAGAACAGATCATGTAGAATTTACTAAGACAATTTTGCACTATAACGCACATCAGTATTGTGGGATATCTAGTGATAAAATAGGGTTCTTATTGAGCAGCATTACGGCACATGCTGGGGTAACTTGGTTGAACAATACTGCATCATGCTATCCGATATGTAGTTAAGAAAGGGTTTTCTCGTCTTTACGTCGTGCATCCTCGCTCTGCAGAACATTATTGTATGCTGCAGGTGCAAAAAAATCACTCACTGAAGCCTATTTTACTATATTTACCTCCAGTGCGGGAACGATTCCTAGCATTTGCGCTCGGTGTTGCAGACAAACATTCAATTTTAAGTTTACCCCACAACTTTCCAGGATTGAACTTTCAAGTAGGCCTGTTCCTAACACCGGTACTTTGGTTAAGGATTGGGGCTCAATCAGTACCGGTACCAATATTTCGAAGTACAGATATCCCGATTTTTTGTCCGGTTTTTTTCTTCCATGGGACGGTTCCGATTTAACCGAGTCATGTTAACAAAAAAACGGCTCATGGTTGAAAAAACCGGGTCATGTAAAAAAAGCGCCCAACGGTTGAATAAACCGGGTAATGCTAAAAAACCGGTACTTGAAGATAACCCGCTCATGATTAAAAAAAAACTGGTCCATGGTTGAAAAACCGGCGGGGGCCGGTGCACCGGGTATGGTACGGGGACTGAAGAAAACCGGTATCCGATATTGAAATCTGAGAACCGAACAGGCCTACTTTCAAGGTGTATTGTATTCTGCGTACTTAAAACCTTTAGGCGATTCACGGTTCTTCCTCGCTGTGCCAAACTCATTCCTAAAAAATCTCAGCTAAACAAGCAGAATAGAAACAATTTAAAAACCTTTGAGCAATGGCCTCTTTTTAGATCTTAGGGGTTCTAAAGTTCATTTATTGAACTTCCTTTGTGCTGAAAAAAATCCAGACTACTGACTCCCTCCCTCTTCTGAAAAGTTATCTACGCCACTGGTGCTCATACAAACGTATGTTTTAACACAAAATGTATAGCAAGGAAGAATACTCGAAATAAGATTATACACATAAAATTGAAAATAGATTTCATATAAGATTTCTGTAATCTATCGATGGCTGCAACTTTTGAATCTTAGAAGCTTTGGCTTTGAAATATTCAAAAAATATGGACAGTGCGATGCTCTACAAGTCTGCCAAATTTAAAAACTTCATTATATAACACGAAAGTGTGGTTTGGGCAGCTGTAACTTCCGTACGCGGATAGGTAGGACCTTGAAACTTGGGAGTCAAGTAGCTCTACAAGGGTGTCAATTATCACCAAATATGAACAGTACGGTGCTCTGCAAGTTTTCTAAATTTTAAAATTTTTCGCTCCCGAATTTCAGAGTTATGGACAATTTTCAATTAGAAAACTCAAAATTGCAATTTGGGTAGCCGTAAGTTTCGATTGGGTAGGACCGTGATATTTGGAGGAAATGTGAGCGTCAAGTAGCTCTACAAGTGTGCAAAATTTCAGAAACATAAAGGTTCGGTTAGCTCGCTAAATATCATATAGGGCACAGGAGTCACCTTAAACCACCTTAAAAGCAGTCAAGATTGATCGCAGGCTTCACCGAGGAGCTTATCATGAAGTGATCAGGTTTCATTGTGTGGCTTGGGGAATGCTGTACATTTTGCTGTACATTTCCCAATGCTGTACGGCAGGTCCAAATGCTCTACTGTACAGCAAAATGCTGTACGTCTGGTCAGCTTACATTAATATAGCTATAACCGTTCGGATGTTACAGCCGTCCAAAAAAAAAAAAAAACGAGAAACTGTGTAAATAGTTTTAACCCTCTTGCAACACTAGTTAACTTCATTTGCTATGCCTGATAATCTTATAAAAACTCCTCACAAATAATTCACTGCCAAATTGAATTCATTCCTCTGCTGTTTAAATTTCTTCTTTACCCAATAATTGTCTTAAGGCAAGACAATCTACAAAAGGACTTGCCACAGCCACCATTTATCAGATGTCATAGGTTAGATGTCTGCACTTGAATTGTCCTAGACTTAAAAACCCCCAAACGAAAACATAAAACACTGCGAATAAATTTGTTCTGTCAAGAAAGTATTTCTCGGCGGACAACGGAAAAAAGCTAACACCTCACCTCAAGTCTTCGGGGCAGATTGTGCTCTAGGAGACTAGGAGTATAGTGTAAAATGGGGACGAAACGGATGTTCAATTAGAGAAGACGACACTGAGACCATACTTGCAGGCACTCGGTATGGATAGAGACTTTTTCTTTTTCAAGGATAGCTCAAGTCGATTATGAGGATAGGTACTGAGTTGGGTCAGAATTTTGGACACCGTACCTCCTACATTTAACTTAATCTTGGCAACAAAGATTTTATATGTCACAAAGGTTTACATTGCGACTCAAAACAAATCCTATATACCCGAAATGCAAGAACCTTGGCTTGCCATATCCATCCTCCAGCACTATACATACTAGTGTCGTGGGCTGCTAAACAAAGGGAAAACAAGAATGGATGTCAAGCCATAAAGAAAATATTCTTCTAGTCTTGTTCCTGTGGGAATGACTTGCTTCTTTCTTTTCTTGTTGTTCTTATTGTGTATTTTTTGTTGTTCCTTATCCCCTTCACAAGCTTTCATCTTCTTGGCTCGGTAGCTCTGTGTTTCTTTTGGAACAGCGCGCTAACAGAAAATTTATTTTATTGGCTTGAATACTTATGATGAATGGACGCCAACAACGAAAACGATAATTCCACCTGGGTTTTGTGAATGAGGTGATAAAATCGTCATTTATAACGTTGTCCTCTGAATAGAGGGATTTCGATTCAAACGGGACGTACAAAAAAAAGTAGGATGTGAAGACGACGACTGTATGATGTCGACATTAGTATAGACAACTGGTAACACAAGATGCCCAGGAGATATGCCATGTAATTTGTATATTCATCTTGTGAGATAGATTTTTTTCTCGCTTTCTTTTCGTGAATGATAATGTTTTTATCCTTGGATTCAAATTGATACCCAATAAAATGTCAGGGCAGAAATGATGGAGATTAATATAAAGCTATGTCCAAAATAATGAAAAGTCTCCAAAAGAGGATAATTTAAATTATTATTTTGTTAACTAGAATTCAATGGAGGTATAAAGTGGTGATTTACGTAAATCTATTTTGCGTCAAAATTTCGTTACAAAAAATAATTAATCGACTTACAAAGTATGGGTTGCAGTCACCATGTCATCACTATCAATATCGAGATCGTGAAGCTGAGTTTTGGTAATCCCTATCTGTCACCTTCTGTCTTATGTTAAAAAAAAACTTGAACATTCTACATTAAATATCGATGTAGGAGATTGGAAATTAACAATAAATTGGTCTGGGAGAATAATCCAATTTAAGGGGGGAGGGGTCACTTAAAAACATATAAAACATACTTCTGAAATGAAGAACACTCTACAGACATTTGCTGATTCAAACGTTGCAGCCATCCGAAGATGTGATGTGAAGTGTAAGGTTTTACCGCCCCATTTTTATACTATTCGCCCGTTGAGTGAAAGAGTATTCAACCTCATACTTCGATATTTGTTACTCAGAGTGTTGCGTCTACAAAATTAATTCCTTCTTGCTCAAATGCTGGAAGTAATAACCAAATCCATCAAGACCGACGAGATTTAATCTATTTCGTCAGTAAAAATAACGTGCTTTCTCTCGTTTTTCAAATCTCTATACAGTTTCTACATTGGGGTTGAAATTCTTGGTATCTAGCTATTGAGCTTTTTGACATCAGGGGTATTTAGAGCACCTAGGCTTTTAAAAATATTCCTCCTAATGTAATGCCTAAGATTAATGACATTTTCCATGCCAGTCCTAAGATTTTCACAAGATAACCCAATCGTGAAGCTAATGAAAGATTGGTTTCAAGACTAATCCATCAACGTTATGGAATGACTATCATTCTCCCTAGATCTAAATATCATCAAAAAGGATAGGAAACGGGTAACAAACGAGATCTATACCAGTAAAAACACGACAATTTAATAACCCTGACAAGCTTCTGTAAGCGATTAGGGGAACATGGGAAGAAATTAACTTAAATTACATTAAAAACCTATACCCGAATGAACTTTTTGACCTCATATCATTTAGCGAAAGTTCAGCTCATTACCAGCCACATTTTCAAAAGGAAAGTTATCTTTTTATGCCGTTATTTTATGTTTTATTTCATGTGGAACTATTCTAATGACTTTCACGTTTGTACTCCTAAAATGTAAATCCTAACGTATTTGAGACCTTCAGTTGTTAACAGAACAAGCAGGCTACTGAAAATATTGTCACCAAGTTTGAAGAAAATACCGTTATCACTTACCGAGATACAGCAATTTTTCAAGTGGAACTATCCTATTGATTGGGAGTGTATATAATCAGTATGACGAGGGGAGTCGCTTGAGCGGTGTACGTCCGTCAGTTGCGACATGTTTCACTCGGCCAGTTCAAAAGCTAAGAAGCGGAAATTTTTGCTCACTTGCTCCTTTTTGTTGCAGGCAGTTTTTACGTTTGAATCGCTAAAATCGGTCAATGGGGGGGGGGGGGGTCATGGGGCTGCCATACAAACCCAACCCCTCAAATTAGGTTCTTCAAAGATAAACTTTTTCATTTGTGGATCAATTTCAACTAAACCTCACAGAAATGTGTTTCTTTTCATGCCACAAAACATGTGTAAAAATGCATCGAATCGGACATTGGAGTTATAGGGCTGCCATATAAACCCAACGCCCCTATTAGGTTCTAATAAGATATTTTTTTTATATGTACACCAATTTCAACCAAGCCTAATACAAATGTATTTTTAGTGATTCCACAAAACTTGTGTTAAAATCAATGGAATCGGACCATGGGATCATGGTGCGCCAACCACCCAACCCTCCTAACATTTTTTTTTTCATAAATTCCAATCAAACCTTATATCAATGTGTCTTTATCGAAACTACAAAAAATATGTAAAAACAAATACACTGCCTGTCATAACTATAGCCGCACCATAAAACAGACTGATCCTTTAAAATTGAAAGAGAGCACAGTTATTCCACATACTATAAACATAAGGGATATTCAAAAGACAAATAAATTCACAAGAAGATTTCTTATATTTCAAACCGTTATTTCTCTGTAAAGGAAAATCAAAATTTTCCGTCTGTCATAATAACTATAATAGCCGCACTTGGAACTAGTATGGGAAAAACTGATAAAAATAAGCGGAAATTGAGGAAATTAATAACGAAAAATATTAGTTTTTTTTAAATAAAATTGACTCCGAAGGATTAATTTGTTTGTTTCTCAATAAATAATTATAAGTTTTTTTTTTGGTTTTTTGCTTATTTACCTCTCAGTATCGATAACCTTTTCTTTTACATAGAAAACTCTTAGAAATATAATTTTTTTCGTAATAATGTTTTATAAAGATTTCCTTTTTCATTTTGATGAAGGAGGGGCACCCCCGGAACATTTGTTACCTTACTTAAAACCTTCTTGAAGTGCAATGATTGGTGGGAGATGATGCAATCTCTTGCTACAAATTCCGTTATGTGTCATGTCTTCTGTATTAAAACGAAAACAGTTTATGGTCAGGATATTCCAGAGAAAGTTACAAAAAATAAGTAAATAAATAAATGCATAAACAATCCTGATTAATACTATTAAGGAACTCTGACCGAAGTTGGTATTGAGATCTATGGAAATCCGGCAAGTGTTCATTAAAAGTATTCGCCAGGAAAGTCTACCTACAGAGCAGTTGATTTTGTCACTTCCAGCATCCAGCATAGGAAACATTTCATGCGATTGTCCTGACGATAAACAGCTTCCATTTTATACAGAAGATAGAACAGACAACGGGTTTTGAAACAAGATATTGCATCATCTCCCACCAGTCGTCGTACTTAAAGATTCCGGCAAGACAAAAAACATTTTGGGGTTGTAATAAACATTACAAAATACTTAAAGTTGGTTCCAATGGTACAAATGTTAGGGAGGGGCCTCCCATCCATCCAAATTAGACAGCAAACTTTGGAGAAACATTATTACGTACAAAAAAAAAAACGCGATTTCGAAGAGTTTTTCGTTAAAAGCAGCGGTTATTGATGCTTAGGAGTTAATAAGCAAAATACCCGAAAAACTGTTAAAATGATTTCGTGAAAAATAAACAAAACAATCCCTCAGAGTCTATTTTATTTCAAAATTACCTCTCCCCTTATTAATTTCCTCAATTTCCGCTTTTTAATCAGTATTTCCCGTACTTGTTCCAAGTGCGGCTATAGTTATGACAGACGGGAAAATTAGATTTTCCTTTAGAGAGAAATAACGGCTTGAAATATAAGGAAACTTCTTGTGAATTTATTTATCTTTTTATTGTCCCTTATGTTTATAGTCTGGCTGGTCTAGCGGTTAGTGCGCGCACCTTCGGTGCACAGGCTCATGAGTTTGAATCTCACCGTGTTCCATGGTGTTTTTCGAACTCACGAGATTGTGACGGGCTATGATCTCACTCAGATGTTAAACGAGTACCCATTTATGGGGATAAATAACACTGCTGAGCGTGATGCTGATCTCATTACCTCAACAAAAAGCAGATATGATCTTGGAAATAGGATGTCACTAACACATCCTGCGGCCTTAGTCCAATGCTGGATTGTCGCGCCTGTTATTTATTTTTATGTTTATAGTATGTGGAATAACTGTTATCTCTTTGAATTTTAAAGGATCACTCTGTTTTATGGTACGGCTATAGTTACGGCAGGCAGTGTATATTCGTAGTTTAAGACCATGATCCCTCCCCTTCCCACCAAAAAAGTTTTCCAAGAATTTTTTTCTAGCCAAACCCCCGACAAATATGTTTTATCGAGGCAACGAAACTTGTGTCAAAACGGAAATAAAATAATGGAGGAGGAGAAACACAAAACACAAGTCATAGGTACGCCGGAAAAAAATATTAGCCCGAGGAGAGTGAAGGGTATCCAAAATTCGGACGAGCCGGAAATTAGCCTCGGTCTCGTTTGTTTTAGAGACCGGTAACACTCGCGCGACTATGGCGATAATAAAGTGACACAAGATGGAAATAAGCGTTTTTTCTTTTAAAAGGATATTCAGCGTGAGAGTGCAGTCTCAGGCAGTCAATAAATGCATGCTTTTGCAACTAGGACACTCTTGCGAGTAATCCAGCTTGCTAGTATCCACCATCCATAGAATTGAGTAAAAAATTGTCCACTTCGCCGTGTTTGCGTTTAACCCATTTTGCAATATCAGGAATTTAAAGAGCGTGTCTATATACCGGTTACAGTTTCATCTCACCGCAGTTGCCACTGTCCCAAGCTTCCCTGTCTTTCCATAAGCTTTTTCACATATTTAAGTCCGCTGGCGTGTCGTTATGTCAGGAACAGCACAATCTGCTTGTTTTGTCAATCTGAATGCTTATAGGTATTATTCCAGCAACGACGTAAACAGCTTTGCACGATTGCGCACCTACGGTAAACTGAGCTCTGAGCTTAGATTTCTGAACGTTGTCAGAGGAATTTAGTGAAATAGCCAAAAACGATATTAGTATGGATGTGACATCCCTGGCCAACAAGAATATCCTGCTTGATCTTGGGCCGCCTATATTCGGAATAAACCTTGCTCAAGCCGCTGTTGCGACCTCCTAATTTTTTCATACATATTTCAAATGCTCTCCAAAGTTCAGTATCGAGTCAATCATACGATCCATAGCAGTGGACCAAGCGCTGACCTCTTGTGGACCTCCCGCTGTAACTCTACACTTCATGTGTTCATCGCTACACCCAGAAAAAAAATTACTTTATTTTATTTTATTTATTTATTTATTTGACCCAATGGCATTTTTAATTAATTATATTCAAACTTCATACGTTTAAAGAAATTTTCTGTTTACTAGAAGTAAAGTAAAAACTTCATTGGTTTTAATACACGTTTTTTTTTTGCTGGGTGTAAGGTATTGTATTGGAGCACGCAGGGACGTAGCCAGGATTTTGTTTCGGGAGGGGTCCAACGGAATTTTCAGACGCGCGACAAATTTATTGTTGAAAAAGTGGATACACTAAATATTAGACTGGTATGTTATGAAACGTTGAGAATAGCTGGAACCGCGTAACCTGACTTTTTAGTGTAATCATGAGTGAAAAGGATGTACCAGTGCCTCTTGCAGAACGCATCATTATTTGTTTTTTTAGTCAAAGCAAATATAAAATCCATTCCCATGTGTATGAATGTTTTGAAAAGGCCGAAAAGTTGAGGGAAAGTTATCACATGCGCGCCACCTAGTGTTACAGATGAAAACGTAAGCGCCGCCACCGTTGAAAAACTCATTGTGGAAGACCGACGAAGTAGTGTACGCTACATGACTGGGGAGTTGGGCATAAACGTAAGTAGTATTGGGAAAATATTCATGAGCGGCTAGGCTACCGAAAATCTCAGGCAGATGAGTGCTAAAACTTCTGAATATTAAATATAAATTCAGGCGCTCGGAAGTTTGTACACATCTTCTACAGCATTGAACGAATTGAGTAAGTTCCATTGAAAGTTTCAAAAGCTATGAAGAAGTAAAATTGTTTGTGCGAGAATGGGTCCGTGAAAAGCCGCGAGATTTTTACGGAAAAGATATCCAAAAGCTTACCGGGAGGTGGCGAAAATGCATACAGTGGTGTAGGGGAGACTAATTAGAAAAACTAATTTTTACCATTTGTATCTTTAAAATTGTTTTGCTTCGTTAAAACTTGAGCGTTTGGTCATAAAAAAAGGCTTAACTACATAACTATCACTTGCACAGACTATCAAAGCGTATTTATTCCGTTTTCCAATAAAAGTAACAGATGTAAACTCTCACTTAATTCTTTATCTACGGGCTTCATGTACCTTTATATCTCCGTGATTAGCTTAGGCGAGAGCTAAGTTTCCGTTTAGTCCAACAATCGCCATGCGCAAAATATAATAAAATAATCCTTCACTTGACCCAAAGACCGATAAATCGCACGTAATTATTTTTGTTTTTATAAAAAAAATCACGTACCTTCACAATTGATATTAGTCAAAATTTTCAAAGAAATTGTTTCCTTGAAAAAAAAAGCTCTGTTTAAAGACTATTTTATCGCATTCTCTATTTTTGTAGTAATGCTCAGAACCTGCGCAGCGGAAAGTTTAAAGTTCCAAGCTCGCATGAAAACACGTCCATACGTCCAATAAATAAAATCAGAGTGAATAATAATTTTCGACAACGGCCTTTTTTTGCATAGATTCCGTGCAATTTATTTTGAACGGTTGTGTTCAAAGAAGTGTGTATTGATATTCGGATTTATCTAGTTTTGAAAAGAAAACCTCCCTTAAACCAATTTTCCATATGGGATATTTTTTATGATGTTCAGTCCCACTGAGTTTAGAGAAAAATATGTTACCACCTGAATATTTTGATATTTTATACTGTAATCTCTAAAAAATCCGTTATAATTGAAAACATTTCGGGAGGGGTCTGGACCCCATGGACCCCTCCCCTGGCTACGTGCCTGGGAGCACGCACACAATCTGGGAGGTAGCTCAAGTTTGCGGAAATAAAAGCGTTATTGACATCGAGCATCATCACAGCAGAGCATTTGCCATTTCGCGGTGCTTCGCTTGCCAAATTGGCAACGAACTCATCACACCGTAGACCGCGGCCGTTTTGACGAGCAACCAAGGAGGGCTGAGAGGCCTGTGACCACGATGGTGCAGCATAGTTAGGAACTGGCTCGACCTATAAGTCACTAGCATGGTATCTTTATCCTTGCCCATAGGATCTGCCGACAAGTATGTCTTTAGAACGTTATTTTTACTATGCATTTGAATTTCATCATGTCGTCCAAAAAAACCCAAGGATTTTCGGCATTGTGACAGTAGGATGAAAGCCTCTATCGCGCTTGCCGGTATGGATCATAAGTTCCTCTGAAAAGTCCTGCTTCTAGATACAAACCGCCTTTCATAAAATTGATCGAAGGGAGGTCTAGATTTTTGAGCATGACCATTGAAATGCCATCTGCCATTTTGCTTTCTTGTGGTCGTTAACTTGACGCTTTCTTTCGAATTATGAATTCTGGGATCACCAGTGTTAACGCGTCTTGGTTATACCGTTCATCTGCTAGCCTGCTGGCGGCAGCAGTGGGAAAGTTTGAACGAACTTAGGGGATAAGTTTTGCTGCTCCTTATGTTCATTTCGGCTATGCCTCTATGCTTCTCTCATCGATCATCGTTGTCTAGAAATAAATGCCAGAGTTCATGATGAGCATTAAAATCATCAACCACGATCCTATGCTATCCTCTAAGGAGTGGAGCAGTATCGAATTTGTATCCAGATGGACAACTGGATACAGGTGGTATGGAAATGTTGATGATTAAGATATTGCGGGTTGTATTTCCGGCGTGACGTAAATGTAAATATATTAAACGTTATTGCACGGACCTGTGTGCTATAAATTCAAGCCTTCCTCCTCGACTAGGACCCTGCCTGCCAATTCTAACTTTCCCAAGGAGTCAAGCAGGCAGATTGGCTGATATGAGCTTGGCTCTCTAGCCAGTTTATTCCGTTTGGGAAGGAGTACCAACTTTTGCTGTTTCCATGTTATTGGATGTATTCAAGCCAAGCAAATTTCGATTACTTCAATCTTTGCCCTCCTCTTATCTTGAACTAGTTTGCCAAAGTTCATTTTTGTCACGTTATAGTTTCCCCTTATTTTATTAAACTTTTGTGTATAATTTATTTTAACAGATAAGATGAGATTAAGATTACTAATTTTATATAGTCACATTTTTGACATGTATATGTCTTTGCGGAGGCTACCTGTGAAATACTGGGTGTCGTTCCGTGAAAAAGCGTCACGAAAAACTGTTACGAAAACGTTTAACGCTTAAAGTCGACCTTCCCATAGTTGGATCTTCACCAAATTTGGTATACATTATCCTTTGATCGCTCTGACTCAGAATCGACAATCACGATTTCGATAAGTTGGGGGAATAGCGGTAAATTCACCATTGAAGCGAACGAACATTCATCCTTCAATTGGGTCTCCTGGCTCTCCCCGTGGACCGATGTCGACAAAACTCGGAAGAAAGTTAAGTGGTGTGATGCTTAATATTTTGGTGCCAGCACTTCTTATGAGGAAGATGTCCTTGGACACAAAATGTCCATTTTTCTGTGGGAATGCATTATGGACGCTATGTATAAGGATATGGATATAAAAATACAGAATCCGTTGTGACGAGTCTTGTAAAATCACGACAAGTTGATTTTGAGTTTCGTTAAAGGATATTACCACGAAAAAGGACATTTTTCTAGCATAGGATACAGAGTATGGGCATTATGGGTGTCGTTCGAAAGGTGATATTTGAGGCAGTGGCGTATTTAGAAAATTCTCAAAGGGGGGGCACAGAGGACGGGGCTAATTTGTTACATAAAGTTTTGGTGTGGGGATAGGTACCCGAGAGCAGATACATAGGAAAAACATTGGCAAGACTGATCGTTGATCCTTGATTTAAGGCGAAACTCAAGGAGACCTTAAGTTTTCAATAGACTTGAAATATAATATTTCAAGGTAGGTGGGTAGCTACGTTGACTTCAAGTGAGGTTGACTATAGAACATTTCAAGGTCTCCTTAAGTTTCTCCTTAAATCAAGGATGCATTGACTCGTGAATATAAGTTATTTCTATGAAAAAGTGGAAAATGACATTTATTTTTATTTCGGCATCCTTGACTCAAGGTCTCCTTGAGTTAAGGTATATGTTTATAAATACGGGCCTGAGAGTCCTTTGCATTTCAGGTTTGTTACACCAAAAGTTTAGTTTTCCTGACAGATCTTAGAATAACACTCATTAACTGCTTTTGGCTTTTCCTGAACCAAAATACGGAGTTAGGGTCTAAAAAAAGTTTGCGTAATGTAGTTCGAAGGAGCCTGAAGCCGAAAAGGAATTTTACGAATATGTACTTAATTGGCTATGGAATAATGGCAAGAGACTGTTTCCATATGACAAAACGGATTCCAGACGGAACATTTTTCTTTGGAAGAGAAATTTCATACATCGTCCGAAATTCTGCCAAATTTCGGCCAAATTCCGCCAAAAAGTGGTTCTGCTTACTTTTGAAAGAAACACAGATGAAAAGCTGATACAACAAATTTTGGCTGACATTGTGGTCTTGAATTCCATGGCAAGTTTAAGCGAATTTGAATGCAAAATTAGAATTTACTGAAAAAGAGGCCTTTGTATGTTTTGTCAAAAATCTAGTAACAGATTCCGTAAAATCGTAACAAGTGCCGAATAATATTTTACAAGTACAATTCAGAATACTACACGGTTGTAAATTTTGGTGTAAACCGGGAATAAATTTTATAAATAAAATAGTATAACTCCTATCTATTCCAAAACTTGAATCAAATTGGACCCTTTTCAACTTATAATTTTAGTTTATTCAAAAATTATATTAATTCTAACCGCTACAGAATATAACTATCCAAATACCCTTTTAATATTATACATTTTACACCGTTCGGGATAGAATATATTGCATTGAATGTGGTATAACATAAAAGGGTAGAACCAATCCTTCTATGTTATCAAATCTACACTATCAACGCAAGAAACCCATTCAACCTAGAAATCTATTGATTTGTAGTCTGGTTCAGTGAGCAGCGCGCTTGCCTACAAATCACAGAATTGTGGATTCGAAGCCAACTGCACTCGTATTACAATTTTTATTTATTCGAGCGATTTGTATAAATTTGTTTTTATATGGAAATGTATGAATATATTTTTTTATAAAAATTACACCACACCGGGAAGTGATCAATCGATTAATTAAAATGAAGCAACAAAAGTAAGCAAGAAGGTATGATTGTTTATTATTTCCATATGTACTACACTAGCTTCAAATCTATAGTAGGTATCTGCAATACCTTTTAAAACGAGTCCTAGATGGTAAACTGAAGCAACATGCTTTAACAAATCAATTGCGAAATAGAAATGAGAAGGAATGGCTACGATGATGTTTACTTCGTGAAAATTGAAGCATTGAAGAAAGTACCCCAGGCAGGGCACCACAGACACCGAACCGTAGAAATTCGAAAATGTATGCTAAAAATGCTTTCCCACCAAAACACTTCAATTTTTAGCATTTCAACAGAAAGAAAAACATCTGGTTTAAAGACCTTTACAGCAGCCAAACACGAATTTACGGCCAAATTAAAATACACAAGCCCGATCGAAAAATCAGACCGATTGTTTCAAATATTTATCAATTCAGCGGCTTCCAAGACATCGATACCGCAACAACATCTCCTCAACTTATATCAACATAAGATGGGGTCACTTCACACATGACGAGACTTTCAATAGCAGTCCTTGTTTCCGAACAGATTCATGTCGAGATTGGGCAACGTTTCATGACCACCTCGTTGCCTCGACATAATCATAGCTTGTATTTATTCTCTGAGAGTTCTTGTTCTTGAAACCACGCGTCCATGAAAATAAACTCAACCCGTTCGAAAAACGGAAAGGGTTCATCAACGGGGAGATCTGGCGAATTGAGAAGATGATGTGATGATAATGTTTCCAAAAAGATTTACAAAGTTTAGTGATAGAAACGTTCAAAATAAAAAGGGAACATTTGGTACTGCAATTTTTAGTATGGTGGGAAACAAGTTTGATGTGCTCATAGGGGGGGCACGTGCCCCCTGTGCCCCCCCTGTAAATACGCCACTGATTTGAGGCACTGTATGTGATCGGTTTTAAAATATTTTTTTTTTTTTTAAAGAAAAAAATTTAATTTCCCAGGCGAGGTTCGAACCATGGTCCAAACCGTCGTCAATACCTTCCAAAAAGGCAACAACGACCACCAAATCACCATCTGTTGCTAGATTTATCGGGCCAATCAGTAGTCGATGTAGCCTGGTTGGGTATCCGCCAGGTTTGGTGCGTAGTGCAATGTGTTCGAGTCCCCACGGCAACAAATTTTTTTTTCTCTTATTAGTGTCCAAAACAATTTTTTTAGTTTTGTGATAATAGGAAAACACGTGTGATTATTTTAAGGAAATTAGGATGTGTACGGGGTTTTCAAAGGTTATCATGTACATATGTACCACCAAAAAGGACACTTCTGTAAGGAAACTGAGAATGGGCATTATGGTTGTAGTTCGAAAGTCGACATTTGGGGTAGTGTATGTAATCGGTTTGAAAGGATTTTTGGGCTTCCGGAGTGACAAGATAACGGCTGATGCAATGTGGATTATTTTGTAAGCAATAACCTAGACATATACATGATCTAAGATATTTCCCCTAAGGGAAAACTTCTCGGAGTTTTTTCTTTCCTAATTGCCTCATTTGAGTGCTGAAAATCAATTCTGAAGGTCTAATGCTGCTCTTCTTACTTTTACGACATTCCATCGTTAACCTAAACATCACCTCCAAAATATCAATTATTAAAACGAAGACATCTAATAAATATACCCACTTTTCAGCCACTCAATTTTCAACCAAAAAAAGGTTTAGCTTATTCACACGAAACAAACATGTTCTAAACGGAAAAAGTGATAAAGTCAAAACCAACCAACTGAGTTCTACGATAATTTGATAAATGGCACTGTGAAAATTGTAATGGTAAGGATACATTTCATCCTTCCATCTTTCAGCTTCCGAACGAAGTCCGGGAGACTCCAGCGACTTGCTGTTTCCCCGATGCTTACTTACGACCGTCATCCTCGTTGGTGATGTACGATTCTGGTTTACGCTTCGAAACTCATTCAAATGAATTTATGCGTCTGACACGCTAAAATATTCTTCAGTTCGCCACAGAACCTCAACATGATGGGCGGAAGAAGAAACCGACCCTACATTGCCTCATTGCCGGAGTCGACACGGGCAAGAGTTGTAAACTTACTGTGCTTTAGTTGCGCCTTGCAACACAACATGATAAATGATTGGCTGTTTAAAACGGGTAGCATCCTCGGCAAGGAGGCGGATTGTTTTACCAGCATTGATGTACGCCGGCGGTAATGTTCTTGAAAGGCAGATGAGAAACATAACTGTAATTGTTTTTTTTAACTGTAATAGGTACATATTACCGGAGTATCATAAAAAGGAATTGGTATTTTGTCAGGACTATCATAAAGCGCCCAATGAAGTACTCAAACGTCAAAATGAGACTGAAGAAAATATTATACTTTATAATCATTAATTAAAATTCTAAACAGTTTTACTAAAAATGCAAACTAATTCCCCATTAAGAACACCGAAATTTTTCAATCATCGGAATGAACAATTCATAACGTCTAAAGTCTGTATCGTATTGTTGACTCCTACATCACCCTCTTTTCTTTTAGCCCTATGCAACTATGCACTCAATCAGGATATCGAAGTCTCCGAACTTCATAAAGCGCAATGAAAGACACACGAAAGGACAGAGAAAAGTTTCATAATTTTCATGATTTATTGTCGAATTTGCTTCACGTTTGCTTGACAAACGATAGAATTTCAGTCACAGTTCTCCGAAAATTTCGGATGCCACTACATATGGATTCCAGCGTTATTTCTGGTTAACCAGAGGACAATTTTCCTATTTTGAATAATCTCCTCAATTGAATATTTTCATAATGGTGAAATCCCATAAAAAGATTTTCATTGATTTTCTCATGAATTTTTCCACAATCTCTCATATACGGATTGCCAGTCGTCCGTCGGTTGGTTAGTCGAGAAGCTTAACGTTTTTGATAAGAGATGCTTAAGGTTGACGTGAGACACCATGGAGAGATAGGAAAGGGAGAATAGAAAGAAAGGATACGTGTATCTTCTATACTGAGAATGAGTGTGTTTCTATGTCTGGAGCAAGAGGATATAGAAAAGATAAATATCATTTTGATGTAGACACATTCGTTATTTGCTCCCATTTACTTTGTTATACCTTTCAATAAAATCGAAGGACAAAGTGTATTTGTGTGTGCATGTGTAGATATTTCAAACGTGTTATTGATTTAAAATTTGATTTGTTCGATAAAAATACGAAGAAATATTTTATGAAAATGACAAATGATTGATGAAGCCATTAGATTGGTTCTCTTAGTGAATATTGGTTGGATTTTAGAAGAAGTCGTTATTTTGCTTTAGCCGACGCTATAGAGACAAAACCTCATCATTCTAAAGGATTTGTTTTTATAATTTGAAGCAATATTTATAAAATAATCGATGAAATTTTTTTTTTCGAAATTATATTATTTTTAATCACAATGTAATAATGAATTTTAGTCAACCTGTATAAACTGATAGTGCACAATTTTTGTTCAGTCATTTGGGATCATGGAGTTGTACTTTTTATACCCTTCACTCGTAGAGTAAAGGGTATATTAACTTTGTCATGAAGTTTGTAACGCATTGAAGGAAGCATCTCCGACCATATAAAATATGTATATACATATGATCAGCATGACGAGCTGAGTCGATTGGGTGATGTCCGTCTGTCTGTCTGTCCGTCTGTCCGTCTGTTGCTACGCGTTTTACTCGGCCAGTTTAAAAGCTATCGAGCTGAAATTTTGCACACGTGCTTCTTTTTATTGCAGGCAGTTTGTATGTTCGAATCGCTAAAATCGGACCGTGGGGTCATGGGGCTGCCATACAAACCTAACCCCCCCAATTTGGTTTTTCTAAGAAAAACTTTTTCATGCGTGCACCAATTTCAACCAAATTTCACACAAAGGTGTTTCTATTGATAAGACAAAACATATGTAAGAATGGATCAAATCGGACTATAGGGTCATGGGGCTGCCATACAAACTTAACCCCCCAAATTAAGAAGAAAAACTTTTTCATTTGTGCACCAATTTCAACCAAATTTCATACAAATGTGTTTCTATTGATGCCACAAAACATATGTAAGAATGGTTGGAATAGGACTGTGGGGTCATTGGGCTGTCATACAAACCCAACCCCCCAAATTGAGTTTTTCTAAGAAAAACTTTTTGATTTGTGCACCAATTTCAATCAAACCTCATGAAAGTGCATTTCAATTGATGCCACAAAACATATGTAAAAATGAATAGAATCGGACAATGGGGTCATGGGGCTGTCATACAAACCCAACCCCCCAAATTGAGTTCTTCTACGAAAAACTTTTTTATTTGTGCATCACTTTCAACCAAAACTCGTAAAAGTGCACCTCTATTGATGCCATAAGACATGTGTAAAAATGAATGGAATCGGTCTATGGGGTCATGGGGCTACCATACAAACCCAACCCCCCATTTTATGTAGATCTTCTAAGAAACATTTTTTCCACCCCAATTTCAAAAAAAACTTAATGCGTCCTTGTCAAAAACGAAACGAATGGAATCATACTATGGGACCATGCTCCCGCATCCCCCCAATAAAGTTTTCTGAGTAAATATTTTTATTTTCCCACTTAACCAAAAACACACAAATATTGTTTTATCGACGCCACAGAAGGAAAAGAATGGGGAAGGATTGAACACAAGTCATATGTTCGCCCAAAAAAAACGTTTAGCCCGAGGAGAGTGAAGGGTATTCAAATTTCGGCCGCGCCCGAAATTAGCCTCGTTTAAATTTGCCCTTAATAGGGTATAGTCGTGTGGAAAACCTCGATGAGGTAAGTCTCAACTCTCAGCCAAGGAGGTTTTATAATTATGTGAAGTTAGCCCTCCCACATTCTCAAATTACGCTCGTAACCGTTTGTTCGCCGGCGGTTACGTTTATTCGTCAATAATTATTTTCGTTTGTTCGTCTCTAATTCTTTAATAATATCATTTGTTGCGTTTTTTTTGCTATCGCGGTTAACCCTGACCCAAAAAAAACCCTCGCGTTTAACTTCCCGGTTAATGCTTGATATAGATTACGCGCATCAGCAGCATCGTGAAACGTCAAGCGTAATGCATTTTAGAGGGGATTCACACTATGGGGAGGATTTACTAAAACCACTAAATTAATTGAATGGAAACCCGTCTACTAGATGAAATCGTATGTCATTTAATTCAAAATGCATCGTAGAATGTATACTTGCATTATTCAAATTGCAGTACAATATGGTAGAACTGTTAACTAAATCTAGGATTCAATAAATCTTGTCGATAGTCTGAATCGCCCCTTACATTGCTGACAAAAATGTTGAGCAGAAGACTTGGCATGAAATTCTGCTGATGCTGCTGCTGATGCGCGTAATATATTTCAAGTTGTTTAATACCAGCTGCTCATTCAAGTGATGCCCACACCAACGCGCCACGAATTTACCGTCGCGAAAAATATATAAACTCGTTTCCACTGTTCCGGAAACTTCGGTCATGCACTTTCCGGAAACTTCCAGAAAGTCGTGGTTTTGTATAAGTCAAGACGTCAACCTTATTTCTCGTTAGTGATATCAACGCCCTCTGGTGCAAACTAAGGGAATTTGATTTGTGGTTGACTTTTTCTAGACACACAACACTACTGCCTCCTTAAAACCTGTTCGTCCCGAACAGAACACGCTTCGGCTTCTTCCGTATCGTTGCCTCGATAGGGTACCAGTCGATCCACATGTGTGATTTTCATTTTCGCTTTCGCCTTCCTCGCTGGTCCTTTAACAGCTGCACAGCTCATACGCCGGCGGCACCACATTTCAACGTCTCGCCAAGGTTTTGTTGACGCCAAGATGTCCTCCCGATGTTCCTTCGTGCATCTCTCGCAACACTTCGTCGATCTTACTTCGTGGAAGTATCAGCTGCATTATATTCGACGTTCCGTCCGGTGATTCCCATTTACGTTTCAGCATGCCGTCCTTTTCGTCGTTGACCCACACGGTGATACTTCGTTCCAACTGGGTCTTTCTCTGGACTCTTTCCACTTGAGTATCGAACCGATATCCTCGTCATTCAGCTAGGCTTCGTGAATCTCCTCCGGATTCCATCCTTGTATAGGCAACATAGTCAGCCTTCGTATATCCACTGCTTCCTTCTCTTCAGATCGACCGTAGAGCTTTCGTCTAAAATAACATGGACCGCGATTATCACGATGAACGCGTGAAACATTGATATGGCAGTTGTTGGGGCGTGACTTCCACAAGCCAACCTCTGCCCCTGGCGTTTACGTGTTTTCTGACTTACATACTGCTGTAGCAGGTTGCTCCGCACTTCGCCAACTCGTTCTTCTGGTTCGCTGCACACATCTCTTACAGGATGTTGCGGCCTTTCTCCGCAGACGACAATTCCGTCGCAGATGACCATTTTTACCCCAATCCCAGCACCGAACTGAATCACTGTTGACAACCTTTTTGCAGAGTGTGTCTGCCTTCCTCAGCTGTTCACAGCTATTTCGCACGTGCCAGTGTTCACTGCATTTCCAGCATCGACTCGAATCTCCGTTTGTAACCTTTTTGAAGGACGTGCCTGCCTTCTTCAGTCGTTCACAGGTGCTTCGCACGTGCCCCTGCTCACCGCATTTCCAGCATCGAATCGAAACAACTCGTCTCGATACATAGATTCTCCGACAAACGTTATCCCCCGTTACTTCTCGAAGTCGATTCGCTCTTTGCCAACTTGTTTTTCTCGACTGCTGGGCACACCTTTTGCAGAATGTTTCGGTCTTCCTCGGCTGTTGACAATTTCTTCGCACATGTTCCTGTTCACCGCAGTTCCAGCATCGAATTGCATCTCCGTTGATTACCTGCCTTGATGCCATTCGCTGACAAAGACAGTCATCCACTACCTCGCGAACTCGCACACAGTTTCGGGTGGCTTGCTTCGCTGCTTCGAATGTCAGACTGTATGCTAGTGCGTCCGTTCGCTTGTCAGCTAACCTGTTCTAATTCGCGATCCAAGAGAGCCGTGGTGAACACATCCACTGCTGTCTCGTTTCGATGTTCAGGCTCCGAGGTCGGGTATGACAAAAGAGCCAACCGTTCAATGTCTTGCGCCAATTGCTGCAGAGTTTCTCCCGGCTTCTGTATCCGGTTACGAAGCTGTGATCGAAAAATTTGCTTCATGTGCTCGTCACAGTATCGCAAATCCAACGCCTTTACAAGCTCCATATAAGACGATTGAAGTGGAGCAGGAATCGATTGCAGGATTTCAGCAGCGGGTCCTCTTAATGCCGGCAGGCTCACTGTCCGACCAAATATTTACCACCGCAGCAGCCTCAAACTTGTAGATGTTCCAAGACATTTGTCCATCGAAACTCGGCGCTTTCAGACTTTTAATATTCGAGTCAGTTTTAAATATTTCACTTTTTCTCGATGTTTCGAGGTATTCGACTTCTGGATATTTTCGACTACTGCTGCACTCTGCGGGCATTGGTTGACGTTCGTTGTTTTCAATCGTTCTAGATCGTTCTTTAACATTTGGACTTCTTCGGCTACCGTCTTGATTTTGTCAGAATTTTCTAGAGACTTCTCGTCTATTATTTTCAGCACTTCCGTTTTCATTTGTTCGAGGCTGTTCTTTCAATGGCTGAACGCTTCTGCGTGATCGCTATCGACCTTTCCGAACCCGCAATTTGTTCTTTGAGTGCTTCCTCAGTCTTAGCTGATCGTTCACTTAATGCGATGAGTGCCTCTTCCGACTTGGCTGAGCATTCAGTTAATGCGATGAGTGTCTCGTCTGACTTCACCGACCGTTCGTACTGCTCCTTCCTTAGTTCTGTCATCGCCCTTAGCAACTGCATTATAGGGTCTCTGGCTTCTTCTTCTGCACTTGCCACACAGGAGTCTTGCTGTTCCCGAAACTCTACCGTATCGGGATCCTGTCCTTCATCTCTCAGAGCGTCCATCAGCCGAGCAAGCAACGCGCTTTTGTTTCCTGAAGTCGAAAGATTCCGTTTTGCCAGCTCACGTTTCAATTCGGCCGTAATTTATTGCGACATATTACGCGGCATTTTGTTTCTCGACTATAAACTGTCCACAGTTCAATTTTATACGTTTCGAACTTTCGCGAATGTTTCCGAATTCTACACGTAACGGCACCCAATTAACTTTCGACAAGTTTTTCTGTCCACACTAGTCCAATCCGAAGTTCGCAAATTCACTTTCTAGAATTTTGCGCGGCGAACTTTCCTAAAAATTCTCCCTGACTTCTCAAATGGTCACTAGTCACACGCAATTTCACGTTTCCCGGATCTCTTTGCACTAGTCCGAAACGATTGCGTTGACTTTCCAGAATTTTCTGTCGCGATGAACTATTAAAATATTAAACAGAGTGTTCACCTTTGTTCACTGTTTTACACGTTAATGTTCTTTTTTTGAATTGAATTTGAATGTGGCACCATCTACTACAAAAACATATGAAAACTCCCAAAAAACAAGAAGTTGGAAAGGTGTCCGCCAAAGAAAAATTCACTAGCTGGCAAAAAGGATTTTGTATCACTTCAATCCGCCCGTCAATCCGCGGTGGATACAGTGGATAAGCCTATATAGGTGGACTATTTTTATAGATTCTGTTTGGTGGGGACTTTCATTGTAGATGGAGTATTTCTGTATCGTAATAATGCCATAATATGGTCGTCGTATTTGCTGGTATGTATTTTTTTTTATTGTAAAGCTCCCACTAAAGAACATTCCAAGATAGTCTGCGTACATGGATGCTTATCCACTGTACCCAACCAATATGCCAATTTGGATATGGCTGGCAGATTGAAGTCGCATCAATCCCTTTTTGCAGCTAGTGAATTTTTCTTTGGCGGACACTTTTCCAACTTGTTGCTTTTTTTGTGAAATAAAATGGTCACTGAAAATGATATTTACTTCCAAGGTTTAAGGTTTTCTTAACTCTTTCCTGGACTAAGGTCGCTTTGAGTTAAGTTGCGAAGACTATCTGTTTTGGTTGGCTCGCCTAAATTGGAAATTGGGATGTCATTTGGTTGTATCATCACGGCAGGAATTAAAAGCTGCATTTCATATTTGAAAAATCGTCAGAAGGGGATCTCTTCCAATGTAAGCTTTGCTTCTAATGCCATAAGGGCAAATTTGATGATCGCTTCAATGCCAATCAAAGGAGGTTCCTTCGCCGCTCCATTTATCCAGACCCTAACTTTTATGACAACATTTATTCTTGTCAACGGATCCTTTACACTTCAAAGGAATCTCTTTTCCTAAACGTGCCTGAGCCAAATCGTAAAAAAATATTTCCATATTACAACTCTCGATCTTTGGTCCCTGTATTTCAATTGCAAATCCCAATTTAATTGAATATTCATTGTTGTCAACTCGGCCTTATGGGAAGATAAAACCAACAAGTAAGTACTGCTCGTAAACAGGCTGCTACTCTGGGATCTGGCTGTATACACACTATAGAAACTTTTGACATGGTATAGCACTACCAGACTACCACCCGTTTGTCACTGACTTTTCTTCGCTCATCTTAAGTTTTAATATGTATTACACCCTATTCGTAACAAAACCATTATTTCCAACATTATGGATACAATGAATTCCTTTTTTACTGCTCCGTACAGTGGCTGTCGTCTGTGTGTGCATGATACAAGAGAGGTGCCTCTTCTATACTATACTACAGCAGCCTTGTATGTTTTGTATCATTCCACCCGCGCTGTCTCTGTACACACCACAAGGAGTTTTATTCTATGGTCTTATTCGTGAGACAACGTCGAGAGTTGCGACGAGTATATTGAAATTAAGGCTTAGCCGTTGGTAACTAAGAAAAAGGATATATACGAGTATAACGGGAGAGAATTGGCGACGATGGGCTGGGAGTTAAATTCTCCTGTTCATCAGCTAACTAGTACTAGTAGGATTTGCAAAATGTACACTATGGTTTCTTTGGATACAGCAGATTAGTTTTCATTATCTCCCCGAGAAGAATAAGTTTTATCTTTTGTTTAACGTTGTCGGGAATATGTACTTATATGAATAAGTGGATTGTTCGAACGGCAATGGAAGGGGTTTTAGCGGGTGGGTTGAATACCGCATAGCAATGCAAATGATATAATGGCTAAGTGGTTTTTCCCAAGGATTTCACCGAGATTTTACGAGAATACAAGTTACTACTCGATGTATGATTTGCGGCTGGAAATGTTTCGGGAAACAATGTGACCGTTTCATTTAAGTAAAGGATTTAAAATGTTGAACAAGGAATTATACAAAGGATCCAAGATTCATGATTATGACTTGAAAGAGTACAAGTATGGCAATTTTTGTTTTTTATAGTCTCTTGAAATTAAATTCTATGAGGGATTTGGAAAGAGTATTATACTAGCTTTTATATTTACAATTTAAAATTTAAGAACAAAGATCTTAGTCATGAAACGGGCATATTAAAAACTTCACTAAATGCAAAACGTAAAATTCTCAAGAGATTTCCGATGCCAATTGATGTCGAAATGCCATTCCATTCGAGGGGTTCCGCTTTTGTAGATGGGAAATTTGCTACAATTTTCATTCTGCACTCCATTAAATAACCATTATATCCCCAGAGATGGATTGTTCAATCGATGGATATCATTATCTCATACTTTTTTTCCGCATAATGAGGTCAAAGGCGTTGCTCGAGCACATGTCGAATCGTTTACCTTCATTATGTTGTATCGTACGTCCTTGCCACCCCCAATTCGTATATTTGGTAACTGGTAACCGATCCGATTCATATGGATTTAGTCCTGTTCACCCAATTTATGCTGACACTTCTCACGGGCTGGCAAGTGTTTCGCACTCAATATTATACACATACAATACACTTGTATCTGACAAGCCCCATTGTTCATGGGCAACACGTATATTCTGAGTATCGGCATCTCTCCGGGGGGATCGTCGACAAGACGACAAAACCTCCCTCGACACGTTATCGTAATGATATTTCAACATTGTATAATACTTGTAGGTGCCTACATATTGCTGACTGACTCGCCTAATGAAGTGCCAGGATTCAGGAGTTAAGTTTTGTTCATTATTGAGTTACGAGCGTGTTAATCGTCGATATGAATGTTTGTATGGTATGTATAGATGACACGCCGACTACCTGTAGGTGTGTTAACGGATATCGTAATCGGAGGAATTAATTTGATATTCCTGTTGGCATACGTGAAACGAAATAACACATTGTCGGATAATCTGCTGTAGATGATCAGGAAACTATGGTGGAATTAGAGAGCGGAGCCTGTGTTATTTGTGGGTAAACTAGATTTAGCGTTAGATTAAATAATCTGGATAGATGGATAAACATTGTATTGTGTGATAATTGTATTACATTTACATTAGATATTTGCATTAAAATTATAATGTATTCTGTGGACGTTCAGGGCGCAGAAATAGGTTATGCCAGATTAGTCGATGCAATAA
Source organism: Microchrysa polita (assembly GCA_949715475.1). Lineage (NCBI taxonomy): Eukaryota > Metazoa > Arthropoda > Insecta > Diptera > Stratiomyidae > Microchrysa > Microchrysa polita. Next base: position 19,036,239 of record OX454415.1, read on the forward strand.
TTCGAAGAATGATAGGGGCAGCGCATAAGGGCCCGCGCGTGGCGGGGGGCCACGAGATTTAGGGGCCCAAAAGCCACATGACAGATTTCTCGAACCATAAAAACAGCACGACTGCGAAAAACTACATATATTCCGACGTAGATATTTTTTGTGGACAAGAAGAGATTTACACTTTTCGAAGTCATAATAAACGCTAATTTTATTGTTTCCCTTTCACCTGTCCTAAAATATTTGAAAGTTGATCAGACAATCCGGATCCTCAAATTTCACCAAACCAAAAAAAAAAAGTTTCTCTGTACTTTTGTAATCATTTATAGTGCAAGGAATCTTTGGCCTTCTTTCATAATTCACATGAACATAGATTCATGTATGAGGTTTTACAACATTTTTCCTCGACAATCCTTTCATTCAGCAAACAATAAAAACCAAATAAGAATATTTTAAAAGCTGCAAAGGCACATTTAAGCCTTAACTCCAAACTAGTATTTAAGAATCTCAGCGAACATTATGTTAGAATAAGAATGAGAAAATAAATTGAATTGAATTGAATTGAAAGATTCATGTTAAAAACCAAAACGATCCTTTAGGTTAAGCTGACCATACGTACAGCATTTTGCTGTACAGTACATCATTTTGACCTGTCGTACAGCTTTAGTAAGTGTACAGCAATATGTACAGCATTCCCAATGCCATACAAAGAAACCTCAACCGCTACATATTAAGCTCCTCGGTGAGGACTGTGGTCAGTCTTGTCTGTTTAAAAGTGTTTTTAGCAAGATAATCGCACTTTCAATTGGCAAACGTTCATTTTCGATAACTCGGGAACTCTTTGATCGATCGTTCTAAAATTTAGCACAATTGGCGCTCATAATTCTTCCTCCTCTCCGCGTTCAACAGATGCAGCTGCCAAAATCGCACTTTCTTCTTTTCTAATCGAAAATTCTTCATAAAATTTGTCCAATAAATATAAAATTGGCAAACTTGTGGAACACCGCACTGCCCAATATTTGGTGAACATTTCAAGGCTCTAGTTGTCAAGGCTCAGAAGTTACAACCGTCAAAAGAAGCGATTTATGGTGTCAAGTTAGACTTCTGTACTATTGATATTTAGCGAGATAATTGCACTTTTATGTTTGTTTATTTTCTATAACTCGGGAACACTTTGAACGATATTTCTGAATTGGCACACTTGTAGTTTGAAGAGCTAATTGGTGCTCATATTTCCTCAAAATTTTAAGTTCTTACCTATCCGCTCTCAGCTGCCCAAATCGCACTTTTGGAAACTGTCCATAGCTCGCAAATTTTTGAGCGGAAAATTTTGGAATTTGGTAGACTTGTATGGAGCACTGCACTGCCGAAATTATGTGAAAATTTAATCTATAGCGGCCTAGGTTTAGAAGTTACAGCCATCAAATTCAATAAAATATCACTAATATAACCATGGAGGAATGCATACTCTCCAGAAACATCGCAACTACAATAAGCCACCCTGCCAGGAAAGCCGCCAACCGCTTAAGAATTATCTGCCCAATGAGGTATCAGTTCATCTACTGCAATAATTGAAACGAAGCTATTAAGTAAGCAGGCCGATGATCACGGCATTTTTTTACAACTGTATTATCTCTAAAAAAAATTCTGCACTATGATATTAGAGAGCATGAAAATGCGGGTTCGACTCCTAGCACGGCACCAAAATTTCCGTACTTCAAATATACAACAATGGTACATTATTTCTGTTTAAGGATTCATATACTTAAACATCAAATCATAGGCTTGAGCAGATGGAAAATTTATATTGCGGTAAAGGCAAATCGGGTTGGGTCGCGGCAAACTTTACACGAAAAGTATTGGTTCCCGGTCGATTTTCGTCGCGAAAAGTGCAATGTGTCGTGAATTGAAGTGTCAGAGACAGGGAAAGAGTCATCATCATCCGCACAGTGCTGCTGAGTGAGATTGCAGTCTCGAAATTCAAAAGTTGAAAAAGCACTGACAAAAGGGGAAATCGTAGGCGAATTGCGTGTACATAATTAAGAGGTAAAGGCTAAACACGTGCAAGAGGTATCGTTGAAATGCAAGAGAGGTCATTCTCAATTGTCCTTTCTTAAAATATGGTTTGAAAATGTGCAACATCTTTAACTCATTGCCGGACACAACGCCAAAATTTGACACGATTTGTATGTCAAATGCTCAAAATTGGATGTCTATAGACGTTCTGTCCGGGAAAGGGGTTAATAACAAAATGGGACCGCCAATTTAGTTAGACGGGAAATCTTAGTAGGTATATGCATTAAATACCTAGACCTATCCCTACCCCCTAAGAAAATTGCGCGCTCAAGGTGTTGGAAAAATGTTGTGTTTGCCCCTTCTAAACGAGATTCTGCTATCCCTAGCTATGCTATGCCATTGCTTGTTGTAGCTTTGCAGGCTAAAACATAAATTTGTACTTCACATGCTTATGATGTTTATGGGTCCTGTTTAGTATCGACAGTACCAACAAGGTTCACCACATATTTCCCTGAATATTGGCTACTACTCTTTCTCAATCCCGTTTACCTAGAAATCACTTATGAAACTAAGCCGAATATATGGTCGTTTTATGGCAACCCAAGTAACAATTCGTATGCTTCAAAGAAGCACTTCATCCTGTAACATTCATATAGTAACACAAAATCAGTTTATCGTGTGACATCGCTTATATAAGTATTTTGATCCGATAAAAACTCCTTAGAACACTTTTCGGAAAGCTTAAACAGTTCTTATATAATCAATTCACGACTACATCCAATAAGACTTCGATAACACTTCTCTAAAAGTTAACCTAAAAAGATGCTCCATTAAATACTTCTTTGTAGTCTTTATTGAATGACATAAACACACATGTTTTTTTTGCAAACGCGAGAAAATGACAGAAAATGATGACATAAGACATATGATTATTATTCAGTGTTTATACCCTGTAAACTGCCTCTATTTATCGTTTGAAGAAAATATTCTATGAAGAATTATAGGGATGAAATTGTTACTTGGGAAACCTCATGGTGGCATATTATGCTTTCTCTAAATCGGCGTGAAAGGAGGGGGAGCAAATTGTGTGATTGAGGGTTTGCCTGAAAGCCGAATTCCGCAATGTGTACAGCATTGAGCCTTCGAGAGTCTGGTCACCTTACTTTAGGTCCCCCTGAAAATAAGCTACATATAGTAAAACATTTTTGGAGGTAGTACCTTTTCTATAGGGTGTTCATATCGGACTAAATTCCAATCCACTTTGTCATGGACTGTCAAATACGAACGAACGAAAGAAATAGTTCATAAAATTGAAACATTAAGTCATAACACACTTAAATTTAGAGCTGAAACACGGAACCCAGTTGAATTACGTGCATTTTTTTTCAAAATGTCTAGCATGTTACTAACTTTATCAAGATACTCTGGTTGGTGTAACATGTAGGGCGCTTTTTTTAAATCATAGGTTCCTGGGATCAAATTTCACTGTAGGCGGGTAGTTTATTATCCTTTTCGGGCTGCTGCTGCTGGGCTGCGTGAGCTTTTTATTAAAAAAAAAAACGATTACTGAACTCATTAATTTAATAAATGCTACAACAAGAACCCCATTCACAATATAAGAATGCATAGAGCCAAAGTGGCTTTTAGCAAAGTTATTTTAGGTACGACACGTTCTTAATTTTATTAGAAAAACTGTAACGTGAAAATCATGTTTAAAAAGAGTTGATTTAATCGTGTTTTCAATTGATTGCACTCAGTTTTTCTCTCAGTGTAGGGGGCCCACTTAAGAAGTAGGCGGGAGGGCCCCGAGTGAAGTTGTTCCGCCACTGAAGAATGATATTGGCTAAATAGGGCAACAATGAAAACTTACACAATTTCCTTAAATCTTTCATCGAAAATATCTTGCCCAATAATGTCCCAAGATGATGTTCATAATGTCGGCTTTAATAACGTTGTGAAAAAAGTACCCATTGTAATTGAGGTTCAATTGCACCTGATGCGTATAAATGTCTCCATGGTAAGTTGTATATCCTTTCGCAGTGCGTAACACATGCAAATATTGGCACACGTGTTGTTTCGAACTGACGAGTTTTCGTTTAAAAATTTCCACAATTTCATGTTTAAATTGGCTCAAATTGATGCATTTTCAAATAATGATGACATCTTTCCATTACTAATTTATAAATTTACAAATCATGTTGAAGCATTTCCATTACAAATTGGCGAATTTCAAAATCAAGTTGACAAATTTTCATAACGACATTTGTCGAACTTCCATATCAAAATTTCATTTCAAATTGGTGAGTTTCCAAATTATGTCTACGAATTTAATTAAAAATTGACGAATTTCCAAATCTAATTGACGAATTTTCTATTCCCAACTGATTAATTTCCAAATCATTTTGACAAAATTTCCATTTCAAATTGGCGAACATAAAGTTCTGGTTAAAAAAAATTTCCATTTTAAATTGGATGAAATTCCATGTCAAAGTGACAAATTTCCATTAAAAATTGGGGCGAATATCAAAATTTTGTTGGCGAATTCGCAGGTCATGTTAAATAAGTAATTCGCGCGACAATCCAATATCGGACCTTTGTGGGCTTTGTGAACTCGATTGATATTTTGTGAAGGGACGCATTACATGCAGCTAATGCATTTAGTTTTCGTACCTTATATTATGTTCAGAGTGGTACGTACGTTTTCAGAAATCACCGAAAAGTGTTCATAGTGCACTATTTGTTATTTTTTATGACAGCCGATATTATTATTTTGCCTATAACTCGTTCCAAGTATAAAAATGTGCTGGTGTATATTAGCAACATATTTCGTCACTTCAAACTGACCGTTCATCACAGAAAAGCTCGAAGACCGACAAATGGATTGGTATTGCCATGTTCAAAGGCGTCCGCCTGAGAACCCCGCAAAGAAAGCGATATCAATGGACGTTCCACTTGATGGACCCAAGGCCAGAGGCAGACCGAAGAACACCTGGATGTGTCAAATGAAAAAGCAACAACAACGCATTGGTCTCGGCGATGACACGATCCAAGATAGAGCTGCCTGTAGAAATATGCTGAGATATTACCGCCAAAACGGGCGATGTGCCTACACCGCAGGTCGAGCAACGCGAAACCATGGAGCGGTATAAAGAACGAGGCAAGGAAGAAGAAGAAACTGACCGTTCATTCCTTTATCATATAGAAATTAAGAACAATGGCAACACACGAAACTGAACAATTTTTTCGGGTGTCAGTTAAGATATCGGAATGAACCGAAATGAGCTGAATAGGGGAATTAAGGTTTGGGACCTAGGTTTTTATATGTCTTCATTTAAAAAAAATAAAGTTTCATAGAAAACACGCAAAATAAGGTGTTTAAAAAAAATATGAGCTTTGTGCCGAAAATCAATACTCAAAACAAATTTTTCATTTATGTATTTACATCCAATCTATTTTTATTAATTTACCTTTCACACAAGCATAAGATTGAAGATTTCCGATCCGATCCACGAGGTTCCTGGGCGTTCTTCAATCTTTGTCATAAACTGAAATTCGTGGCAAGAGTATAGTAAGGAATTGAATAACTTTTACCGTTATCCTGCTATAGTTTTTTTCCAATTATCGCGTAAAATTAAAATGTTCCAATGGTATTGAATAACTTTTACTGTTATCCTGCTATAGTGTTTTTTGGCTTATTCTGCTATCCGTTCTCATAGGGAGAACTTTTGTGTTTCCGATATTTTCCGCTATGTGTCCGCTATATGGCGGACGGTAAGATAAGTGTCGCTAGTGTCGATAAGAAAAACAAGAAAATTCTTCTTATGAGAGCTGATAGCGTAATGTTCCTGTTTTTTTCAATTATCGCGTAAAATTAAAATGTTCGCCCTTCCTATTCACTTAATCCAAATTCAGCTTCGTGAAAACCGTCCATACTTCGTTTCGAAGGTTCAAATATTAAAACTGTATAGAAATTACAATTTCTGTATTAATTCTGGTTCCCAATTTCGTGGGTGCGAGTTTTAACTAATTGTCTCCATAATTCTCCCGCTAAAATTCAAGTGGTCGTCTTGTGCACAGATAGACAACAGACACAAGACCTGATGAGTGTGTCTATCTGTACAAAACCACAAAACTTTGGGAAAAATACCAAAAATTGAGGAAAATGAGGGAAAAAAGTTTCGTCCCAATCGGGATTCGAACCTCCGACCTTCAGTCACAAGGTCAGCAACTCTACCTACTGAGCTATAGACGCTTAGAGGTCCTGATGCAAAAATTCCAATGTGACATTTCCGAAATTGAATAACTCGATATTTCTCCCGCTGGGGCTCTTCTCCTCCAAACAGACAAAGTTCCGCGTAGTTCCCATAGAGCTGGTAAGTTGCCAGGCCATAAATACTACAGACATGCACCGCAGTTGGTGTATAGAATGGAACGATAAGTCAAGATTTTCACAATTAGTGTATAGAAATGTTTTATAGAAAATAAATGCTCCAGCATTGTTTTATTTGAAGATTTTAATTGTTGATGTATTCACGATTCGTAAAAAAAAATATTTTGATCATATTTTTTTAATAAATCTAAAAACTTTTCAATTATGAAAATACTTAACAATAATATTGCCCATAATGTTTGTTGATATCGCTTTTCGTCTTCATATAGTGTTTTTGATTTTTTTAACGATTTCACTTTCCATTTTTTTTTATTTTTTCCCGCGTTTTATCTAACAGACGAAAAAACAAAGATTTCTTCCAGCAACAATCTTCTGGGTAAGATTTAGCAGCTACTGTTATCTATTTAATGAGAGGTTAGAGCAAAAACAAAACAAAAACAAAACAAAGTACCAACTTTAGCCGCTAAGTCCCTATACCAGAAATGTTCGCCGAATTTATATATGTATTTATTACTATATTATCTGAAGCTCGTCAATAATTGCATAAAATGTGCTATATCTTCGATATGAGAAAATATGTTTTATGAATTGAGTCTTCTAAAAAAATTTGCTTTCAATTTGCCTCCCTAGGCTCAGCATACTGCCAGTATTGAGATCAGCAGCACGATCAGCAGTGTTATTTATCCCCATAAATAGGTACTCGTTTAGATCTTCTTAATATTTTTGTCGAAATTATATTTCAAATTTACAAATTTCCATTACAAATTGACTACTTTCCAGATCAACCTAACTTAAGGTGACCAGACTCCCCAAGGCCCAATGCTGTACACATACTTGCTGAATTTGATTTTCAGGCAAATCCTCAGCCATACTACTATGGTACGGCAATTTCATTATTTACCCTTGATACTGGCACATACGTATTGATGTGACCTCACTACAGCATTTTTCATTAACTCTCAACTTGCAAGTAAACTAAGTTGGCCTATTTAAGCGAAAGTTTGACGATTTACTCAAATAATACTTGTTGGCCAGTATTTTTACATAAACGGTAATACAAGACAGAAATCTCTTTCTGATTGATGTTACTCATTGTGAGTCATATTGCTCGGATTTAGCCGTTTTTTTGAAACCTTTTCAGGATATTTCTAAGCATTATTTAGGAAGATACTTTTTTCTGCATTATTTTTGCTACTTATTACGGAACATGCCAGATATACCAATTAAATTATTGGTAATAGTTTGGACCAAGGAAATTTCAAAGAACCGCCTTATTTTTATACTCACCGAACTTGTTATAATTCCTTAAGGAATATAAGGAATTAAAAAAAAGTTTCCTAAGGCGATTTTTCTTATTTCGGAAACCATTGGATTGTAGGATTTGCAAACAAGTTTTCCATTGAAATAAAGCTGTAGAGGACAAAAAGGCACTAATTGAACATTAATCGAAGATCAGAGGCATCAGATGAATTACAGTCACTTCGCTGATTTCTCATCGTTTGTTGACAGGAAAAATAAATAAAAATCGCATCTTTCGACGGCTGTATCTTTAGAACCTTGGTAGCGACATCATTGAAATGTTCCCGAAATATGGGGCAATACTCTACAAGTCTACTAAATTTCAAAATTTCGCTCAATAATTTCCAAGTTTTGGACAATTTGCAATTAGAAAACACAAAAGTCAAATTGGGGCAGCTGTAGCTTCCGAACGCGGATAGGTAGAACCTTCAAACTTGGAGGAAATGTGCTCCAAGTAGGTCTTCATGTGTGCCAAATTTCAGGAATATCGATCGGTTTCCGAGTTATCGGAAATGAACGATTGGCAAACATATAATAATAATATTGATCGCCCATGGGTTAAACTTAACAACTTGAATTGCAAATTTCGACGGCTGTAACTTCTGAACCTTGCGATAGCTAGAGCTTTTAAATTTTCACCAAATGTGGACAATACAGTGCTCTACAAGATTTTTAAATTTCAAAATTTTCGCTCACGAATTTGCGAGTGATGGACAATTTTCAATTAGAAAACTCAAAATTGCAATTTGGGCAGCCGTAACTTCCAAACTCCAAATTTGAAGGTAATGCGAGCGCTAAGTAGCTCTGTAAGTATGCCAAATTTCAGAATGATCGGGAAATGTTCCAGAGCTATCAATATGAACTTATTATGAAGTGAATCAGATTTAATTGTGTTGGTTGAAGAATGCTGTACATTTTACTGTACACTTCCCAATGCTGTACGACAGGTCAAAATGCTGTACTGTACAGCAAAATGCTGTAGGTCTGGTCAGCTTAACCCTTTCGGACCTATTGGGACACATATGTCCCGGCGAAATTTTGGTTTCATCTGAAAGAAAAATTATCCATTAAATGTGGTTTAAAGGCGTCCCTTCTGGTATTTTAACGTTTAGATAATTATACAAAAATACGTTTGTCCCGCAGTTTGGTACCCAATTTGCACAGTTCTCGTTTCAAAGTGCAAGCTCTCGCACCTGACGTTCATCATATTCAGAAATACGGTGTTATTTCGGTCAAAAATCAGTATAGGCACAATTTTTATAGGAGAAAAAGTATATTTACATGACAATGTTGTAGTAATTATGTAAGTTTATTATTTATTCTTTACATATATGCTTTTTGTGTATTTTCGTTTTCGGGACCTATGTGTCCCATCGGGTTTCTTTGGTGGTACTAATATGTCCCACTCAGTATTTGGGAATACTTTTCATTTTCAAATTAAATTATAATAAAAAACCTTTTCCTAGCGGAAACTAATAGAATACGAAATATTAGAGCATGTGATAGAGATTTATGCGTCCTGGGATTATTTTCACGGTAATTTTGACGTTGGAACATCGGAACGTATATGTTCCATCTAAAAAAACCGGACGGGACATAGGTGCCCGATCCCCACAGGCCCCCCTAGAGGAGTTGGGGCTACAATTTTGTACCTCCCTATATCTAAGACATATCCCAAAGATGATTCCATTAATAAAGCCTTTCTAAATCTGCTAGATTTTTTTAGGTTCGAAAGGGTTAACCTAACTGACCCATGTGATAACGAGTTTCAAAGTCTTTTTGACGAATTTCTATTTTAAATTCACAAACTTCCATTACAAATTGACGACTTTCCAGATCTAATTGATGAATTTCCATTTCAAATTAACGAATTTCCAATGTTTCCAGAGTTCCAATGTTGAGGAATTTCCATTACAAAGTAGCGACTTTAAAAATCGTGTTTATTAATCTGCATTACAAATTGGTGCATTTTTTTCCATCTCTAATTTAATTTTCCATGTAGAATTTACGTTTTTTTTTTCAGATCGAATTGACGGATATTTTTCAATTAATTACTCTAGAAATTGATGTTTTATCTCGGTACACGGACAAAATTGAATGGAAAAGAATTGCGGAGGACATTAGCCCGTAGCTGACCCATTCCAAGAAGGGTAAAATGATCAAATAACTAAAGTGTAAGTGTTTTTGCTCTGAAAAATTTCATATTAAAATAATGTATGAAGAGTACCTACTTTAGGTAAGTGTGCATATATACATATGGTTATATTAACCCTTTAGCAGCCACAGGAATTAAAAAAAAAGATAAACCTAACACTGCACAGTTAAATTTTTTGCAAATTTTGTCCAAGTTTATGTTTTTGAATTATTCTTTTGAAATTTTTTGTTATGAGGTTCGTGACCCTATCATTTGCTTCTTTTGTATGAAGATTCGTGGGTCTGGCGAAAACAAGTTTTCATATTTCCAATGAAGGAAGCATATGAAGGTTAAAAATCGCATTATCTCAAAATCGCTATATTTGATAGAGTCGCGTTTCTGGCATATAGGGGACGATATGTCAAAATGAGGAAATTATGAAGAGCGTCCAAAAGTTAGAGGCACCCAGATACAGGAAAAAATGTGTAAAGTTTGACTTCTCTTCGAGGAACAATAATAGAGATAATTGCTCTAGTATGTTTAGCATTCGGACTTTTTCGTTAACTCGGTACTCCCGTCCCTTTGGCCTATCTTTTTTTTTTGCTAAAAATTAGTCTGACGTAATAATCTTGTGGGTTGTGGCTATTAATTCAACCGCATTATCAATTCATTCAAAATAAAGACGAAGCGCTGCTGTCTACAATCAACGTGCATTCACCATCATAAATCTCACATGTCCCCCAGCCCAGGAAAAATGGTCAAATCGATTATTACAAAAATGTTGAAATAAAATCCCAGGGTCATCCTCATCATTATTACATTCCATGCCGTAAGAAAATGTTTCAAGTAAAACTCCCTATTCAGGGTAATGGTTCGACGAATCTTCAGCCAGACGTTATAATGTTTGAGCGCCCAAACTACTGACACTTGTGAAAGGAAAGGGGTCAACATGTAGGTATACGTGTCGAGGCAGGACCAAGGATATACACATTATACACATATAGAATAAAAATTGCTCAACACGCCGGCCGCCATTTCTTCTCTCACTTTACTGTTGCGGCTGCAATGTCCAACATTGCCTGGGAAGCCTGGGTGTACACCATTGACATTTTCTTTAGACTATTTTCCAGGGAACCTCTAAAAGGGGATTAGTGAGGATGATGGTCAGACCATGACCGTTCTTCGTTGTTGTCGGCTAAAATTGCGGCTGAGAAGCGAACGACGACGGAGAGAGAGGGAAAGATATAGAAAGAGAGCGAGATGGATTTTCGATCTAAAGTTATTTATGAATGGCTTAACCGGGACAGTATAAATTTTATTGGAAGGAAATTGTATTGATAAGGTATATAGTGGAATGTGAGATGAAGAGGATTACCATTAGACTTTGTATAAGGATAGTGTTCTCCCTTCCATTTTTTGTTGTTGTCGTTGTTTGGAGAGACAAACAAGGTGTCCTTTTGTTCTAAATAGGTATATAGAAAATTAAGCTTTAATTCATTTTTTAGATTCATGCATTTATTTGTAGATTCTTTGTAATATAGGTATAACACATCGTACAGAGTTTTATTCAAATGAGGAAATATTTTACATCCAAGTCGAACTCAATCGATAGTGGGATTTTAACCAGTGATCCTAGTAAATGTCCAGCCTCAAAAGTCATAAGTCTACAAATTGATTGATTTGTTCAATTTAACCTTGCGATAGTCGTAATACGAAATGTGACACGAATAGACAGATACGAAACAATCTTTTAGTACATAATTGGTTTTTATTAATAATATTTTCTTTCAATTTATGAAAGTTTAAGACCTTGAAGCGATCGGTTTACCTCAGAAATAAAAATTGTCCTCATGACAAGCATTTATTGTAAATTTTGGATAAAACACTACAAACAATTGAATTTCATGTAATGGCTTTGTACAAAGAAACATTTGCAACACATTTCCACATTTCCGAAGTAGATTTTGCTAAGAAAATGAATGTTCCCGGTGCAATAAAGGTGTTGATAGGTTCTAAAAAAAAATTGTCTCTCATTCAGTGTCTAGGAAATTTTCAAGGAAAGTACCGTTATCCGAGAATTCAAAAAAGTAGTACGAATGACCGCAATGTATCTATCAGATACATTTGGCTGCCACCCGAAAATCAGAAATTGCACAACAACCACTTTTAAACCAAAATGATTGTCTTTACAGCACAGGAAGCGATCTAACAAGGAAACTCAATTTGCAAGAGAAAATCAATGCCAGATGAAAAAATGTGTCATGTATCCATTAGATACATTGCGTCTAACGCAAGGTTAAATTCATCAGAACCGTTACGCGAAAATATCACATCACAAACACGAATCTGATACTGTCGCGATATTAGGTATTATCTAATAAACAAAAGTATTCATACTTTTGAAATGTCTCATATACTCACACAGAAAAAAATAGAATCGATTTATCACCCAATTTCATTTAGATAATTCTTAAATAGATGTTTTTTCAATAACTTTCTGTAACCAACCTAAATAATTAGTTGATTATGAAAATGGGTATTAGGTATAAACTCTAATATTAAATAGTTACTATCCATCTATTCAAATTAGCTAACGGAACTATTCTAAAGTTTTACGAAGACTGTCAAATAACTAAACATTAGTTGCACTCCCTACAAATTGTACAGTTCACCTAGAAATTAGCAATTCAGCAACAGACGCCAACTTATGATTTGGAATTGCGCCATTAAGTTGCATTCAGTTAAGTGGTTATTTCTCCCCAATTTTCATGCGTGGTGTGTTATTCTTCCTTGTACCGGTCGAATCATTTTTAATTTCAAGTGTCGACTTGCATTCTGTCGCTTGTTGTCTGTGCTGGTTTTCTCTCGGGAAAGTGCAGGTGTATATAAAACAGTAGCCCCCGTTTTAGTGTTTGGCGTCTTATTCTATTCGAAAGCAATAAAACGGAACTGTTCTGCAATTTCCTCCCGTTTCAGTGCTTGGCGTGATATTTTTGCTTGTACCGGTCCAATCATTGTTAATTTCGGGTGTTCACTTGGATTCTGTGCGGGTTTTTCAGGAAAGTGCAAGTAAAAACAGTAGCCATTTCTTTCTACGACGATATTCTGTGTTATTCTTCCTTGTACCGGTGGAGTCATTTTTAGTTTCGGGTGTATTTCAGTTGTGAAGATCTGATTTTTTTTGTTAAGTTTACTTGTAATTCATGAAAATACCCTATAACGAATTTTATATAGAAGTTTGATGTATTTTTTTGATATGACATGTAAATTCTTTTTTATCAAAACAGAAAATCAATGTAATAAACAAATTGTATTATTATTAAAATTTGCTGTTCGTCTCTTATTTACTTTTAGTATTGATCTAAGTCAAATGGTGAATCCCAAATCACTGCTGCACTATGGCAACCACAGTGATTTATGAGCCCGGTGAAGCAGCCAAAATATTATAGAAAACAATGAATGAAAACCCTAATTAGAATAGTTGCTAAACCTATTATGTCTATTTTTTGATAACCAATCTTTAGACGACATTCCATTAACAAGTTAGGTGGATTTATCAATGCTGTGTAGATGATTTATCTAATGAACTCGGATAAAATATATAAAATATTAGTTGGAATTTCAAAATCGAAAATAGCTAATGTGACCATTGCGGATTAGGTACAAGAGCTAAACCGATTAGTAGGCTGAAAAGTAACACTGCATTTTAGGTGAACCGCCTATTTTTTTAAACACATTCGCTATTTTTTTCTTTCTGTGCACGCCTATGCAAGGACTTCCAATCGCGTAGCCGTCGTAACATATATGTACATAAAAGACACCTGTCTTCCTGTACATCCGAGAAATACATCCGTCGCGGCGGTAAAGTCCTAGTCTACGTCTCGTCGTGATTTCAAAGTATGTATTACCTACATAGAGACATAGAAAAGCGACGCTAACATGGTTCGTTAGGATGTAATGCAGGATGTAATTCGATTTCCTGAACTGTGTTCTCTATATAGGATAGGTAGAGTTCTGGACACAGAACCGAATAGAAAAGAAGAAAAACCAACTTCTTCTATCCTATACCATTTTTCTGTTTTCCGTTCTGCCATTTAATTCTATCTCCTTCCGCACACCGTGAAATCCATTAGAGAATTTTATATCTCTGTATGTGTACTCGTAGTCAGATCATTTGATATTACATCTGTATTGTGGTGGACGAAGAAGTAGAAAAAAGTGTACAAGTTGGGGTTTTTCAGTAAAACTAGTACAACATAAACGAGACCGAAAAAGGACCACTCATTCCATTTTTTTCGAATTCAGCTTCTGTAGACATTCACGTTTATTTCAGTGGCATTAAAACTTGACTAGACTCGCTTTCTCTATGTATGTTGCGGCAATGTTGCAAAGGAAGCATCAATCTAATCAAATGAAATGTTCAGTAAAGCTCCTGTATTTGAGGATTTAATGGATCCGTTGACCCCATCTCATGTTTGAATCGTTTCGGTCGTCCTTCTGCTAGTGGAGTTGGTTAATTAAATACATGTGTCGTCTATTTAATTATGCAAATTTTAAACAAGGAAGATACATTTCTTTCGATTTCCTTTAAAGTTCCAAGGAATTAAATCGCGAAAGATTCTGAATTTCGCTCATTTTAATGGATTTAATTTTCTTTTAAATTTCAATGGTGATTCTTTAATTGATGATATGCAACCCTATGATGCGGCAGCACAATAGCGAAAGTTCAGGTTTGTCCAACTTGATTTTTTAGCGGCCACATTGTTAATATGGAAAACCATGACGCGTTTGGAAGTCCTTTATCTGACCAAAAACAACGAAGTTGTAAAAGTTACCCCGCCAAAGAAAAAAATCATCTGTCACAAAAAGAATACATATCACTCCAATCCGCCGCTCATATGTGATTTTGTTTTAGGTGTAAATGCTGGAGAAGTTTAAGTGTACAGGACTACTTCCTAAAGTAATTTGGTGGGAGCCGTCAAAGTGGCACTGAATAAAATGTTAAAGCTCCCACCAAATTACTTTAAGAATTAGTCCTGTACATTTAAACTTCTCCAGCATTTACACCTAAAACAAAATTATATATGAGCGGCGGATTGGAGTGATATGTATTCTTTTTGTGGCAGATGAATTTTTCTTTGGCGGGGTAACTTTTACAACTTCGTTGTTTTTGGTCAGATATCATATATTTTTGCATACTTAAATAGCCACCTAATATTTTTGTTTTGGGATCCTGATGTCCCAGTGTCCCATTTTCCTAATGTCCTTATGTCCC
Source organism: Microchrysa polita (assembly GCA_949715475.1). Taxonomy (NCBI): domain Eukaryota; kingdom Metazoa; phylum Arthropoda; class Insecta; order Diptera; family Stratiomyidae; genus Microchrysa; species Microchrysa polita. The sequence goes on from OX454415.1 coordinate 19,051,341, forward strand.
AATGTCCGCATGTGCAAATATCACAATGGCCCAATGGCCTAATGTCCGAATGTCCCACTAATCTAGTGTTCTAATGTCCCAGTATCGCAAAATCTCAATGCCCCAGTCTTCCTGTGTCCCAGTGTCCCAGTCTCCCACCTAATGTCCTAATATCCCGATGTCCCAGTGTCCCTGTGGTCAGTGGCCCAATGTCACAGTATACCAGGTGTCCCAAGGTTCCAATAGCCAAATAATCGAATGTACCACTGGGGACCTAATTTCCCAGTATCCAAATATCCCAGCGTCACAATGTCCTAATGTCTCAATGTCCCAATGTCTCCATATCCTAATGTCCCAATTTCCCAACGACCCAATATTCCAATATCCCAATGTTCCAATGTCCTAATTTCGCAGTGGCCCAATGTACAAATGACCCAATATCCCGATGTTCCAATAACCCGATATTTCAGTGGCCCAATGTCCCTATGTACCAGTGTCCCAATGTCCGATTGTCCCATTGTCCCAAGGTCCAATATCCTAGTATCCCAATGCCACAACGTCGCAGTCTCCCAGTTTCCTAATGTCCAAATATCCAAATGTTCCCATGTCTCAATATCCCCATGTTCCAATGTCCTAATATCCTGATATCCCAATGTCCCAATATCACAGTGTCCCAATAGCCCAATGTCCGAATGTCCCACTACCCTAGTGTCCCAATGTCCCAGTATCGCAATATCCCAATGTTCCAGTCTTCCTGTGTCCCAGTCTCCCACCTAATGTCCTAATATCCTAATGTCCCAAGGTCCGAATGTCCCAATTTCCATAGTAAGTAAGGCTAATTTTTGTGGTTTTTGAATGAGTGGGCTTCCAGGAATCTAAAACTAATTTTGCTAAAAAAAATAATCCTTGACCGGAGTTCGGCATGTGGGGTATCAAATCAAAGGGGACGTCGAATACATTACATATCCGGTATTTGTTCGCTGTTTCAAGGACCCTCAACGGAATAAATCGAGATTAAATGGAGAATTTTTGTGTTTCCCGTGTATCTTTCCAAAGCCATATTTACGAGAATAATTCAAGTTGTCACTACGTTTCTGAATTTACCGAATCTATAATAGCTGAAGATTCTACCATTAAATTTGCTAAGAAAAAAATATCGGAAAGCTCTGAAAAAGGACATAAAAGGACACTAGTTACAAACCTTAATGGAACGTGGGCATGAGGGGTGTCATATCAAAGAGGACGTCGAGTACATTCCATATCCGGTGTTTGTTACTTGTTTCAAGGACCCTCAAATGAGAAAATTGGGATAAAATGGAAAATGTTCGTGTTTCCCGTATCTGTATCTTTCCAAAGCCGTAATTTTTCATTTCCTTGAAACAGGAAACAAACACCTCATATGCAATGCACTCGACGTCCTCTTAGATATGACACCCCGCATGCTCACGTTCGATCAAGGTTTGTAATTAGTATCCTTTTATGTCCTTTTTCAGAGCTTTCCGATATTTTTTTTTCTTAGCAAATTTAATGGTAGAATCTTCAGCTATTATAGATTCGGAAAAATGAGAAACATAGTGACAACTTGAATTATTCTCGTAGTTATGGCTTTGGTAAGATACACGGGAAACACAATAATTTTCCATTTAATCTCGATTTATTCTGTTGAGGGTCCTTGAAACAGGAAAGAAATGTAAGGTAATGATATGTAATGTACTCGACGTCCTCTTTGATTTGATACCCCACATGCCGACCTCCGGTCAAGGATTAAAGAGTATCCTTTTTTATCCTTTTTGGGACCTTTCCGATCAAAATTTTTTTTAGCAAAATGAGTTTTAGATTTTTGGGACCCACTCATTCAAAAACCGCAAAATTTAGCCTAACTCTATTTTTTTCTATTTGGAGGCCTGAAATAGGATATTTTGACTGCACTAGGCCTGGGCTTATGTAGATTTACTCCGTTGTATGTCATTGAAACAGGGAACAAAAAACTGGATACGTAATCACTAGATACGACATCGAGTAGATGTCCCCTTTGATATGATACCCGACCTGGGGACCTTTACGATCAAAATTTTTCCATAGCAAATTGAAAATTGTGGTCACCATCGCGAAAGACGCGGAGCTCGTTGCACTGTACGCCGATGGGGCGATAGCAACCATAAAATTGTGGTTGGAAACCGTGAAACTGGAGCTCGCAAACCAAAAGACGGAAGCTATTCTGATTAGTAGGCACAGAAAAAATCCTTGATGGCACGATCTTCGATTAGTTACTTTTGCGTGTTATGAAGGTGAGTTTCTGGGAACACTTGAAATACTACTACTGCGGGATACGTATTGTAAACTTTAAAATACGCCTCTCGGTAATAGTATTTAAAAAGAAACATTTTACCGAATAATACCTTGGGCTAGAGGACGTATATAATTTTTGTTCTAGAAATCAATCGAAAATCTGAATCATACAAAACGCTATCGAATCAAATAATATTTTATCAAAGAAGCAACTATACTCCAATCTTTATTCAATAAACGCACACGTATACCATAAACCATATCGATAAGTGCACAAGTCCAACTCTATTCAATGAATTTCCGCTCCTACAAGCTTTCATTGATCCTCGACACAGAGCCAACCATCATAATAATTCCTCGTTTCGATTTCAGCTCGATACCAGGAAGTAGGTACATAACGTAGCGTCTACCTACTGTACGAAATTGCAACAGCATATCGCTAACGATTTTTCTCCAGTCGGTTGAATTCTTCATATCTTTAACCAAAGACGACAGCCGATAGCTTGGTTACATGCTTCACTTGGTCTCAATTAGTTTGGCTGTGACAGGTCACAGGATTTATAGTGGCCGTCTATGCTATACTAAAATGCACTTCGGCTCAAATTCACAGTGAAAATGCGGTGTAGTACAAGAATGGTAACATAAAAATTACTTTCAGAACCAGGAAGTAGAGAAAGAAAATTTTTTTTCTGGTCATTTATCATATTCTATTTAGGTCAATATGTGGCTCGGTCAGAGTGGAATAGAATGATTTTGTGGGTGCATTTTATTGAGTCATAGGATATAGAGAAAGTGCTGTAAAACGTTTTAGAAGAATATACTAAATAAAAAAGAACATTAACTTTTTTCTGTTTTTAATCCGTATTTTGAGTATTCATAGATTGCATTTTTTTTTCAATTCTTTAGATTGCATTATTACTGTAAAAATGGATTTTTCAAAATATTTTTGATAGCCCTCCCCATAAGAGCCATGTTCCAACCCCAGATTGAAAACAGGCTAGAACTCTAAGCCCTGATTTTATTTTTTATTTTAAAATTAAGTAAGAAAAAAAACTCTAAAGATACTTCTCTATAAAATTCAACAAGCTGTTATAAAGTACAAAACATGCGCGTGTTTGAAGTCTAACTCGTATATTGACGAACATTATACTAAATCCCCCTAACATGGTAAACTACTTTTTTTGATTTCCAGAATAAATTAACTCTTCCGTAACTAAGCCAAAAAGTTTCAACTCTACCCTAATCCATCACTAATGTATAATTAGGTACGACCATGATGGCACTAAGCATGAAAATTTATTGTAAGGATTTTGTATTAAGTTCAACACACATTCACATATCCATTTAAAATCGCATTTATAAAAAAAACTTTCTCCCACTAGCTTTACTAGCTTTTTGTCCAACCAAACGTACCATATATCCAAGTACTATACAATCCAGCTCTTGAAATAGCCGACTGACATTCTAATTACTGTCTGGGTAAAGGCAAAGGCACATTCCATTTTCCCTCCCTGATTGCTGGAGTGGCAGTATGTAACATAATTTTGAATAATTAATGGAAAATATAAGGGAAGCAACAAGTGAATACCGGCACCCTACCGAAGAGAGGGAGAGCAACTCAGAAAACTGATTAGAAGTCATTAAAGTTTGACACAAACTACCAGAGTCAAGCCGGGGCAAAATATGATGAGACGATTATTATTATTATTATTACGAGCAGGAGCTGAACAGCAGGACGACCTGTTGATGTTGGGTTTTGTGTGCTAACACGATATAGTGCTGCTAGTATGCGAGTGTATACGGTTTAGTGAAAAGGGAAAAGTTCAATTTGATTAGACAAAAATGAGGATAATTAATAAATGAGCCTATCCAACTTAAGCTTTGCAGACTATAATTGGGAGGGAGAACTAATGAAAACTAATGACGGTTTTATTTTCTGCACAAGGTCATAATTAGATCATTATGTAAAGAAATTTTTTGATGAGTTGATGAAAGGATTTAGTTTTTTGTTGGCAAATAAATAAATAAAAACGAAAGGCAGATTGTATAGACTTTGAATAGATCGAACAAAATGTTGCTCCGCGCTTATTTTGAAAGTGGCATAAGTCCACTTTTTATGAAAATTGAGTTAAAAGCGTTGTTTGTGATGGGAGTATGTTTTCTAATTCTATTTAACACAACAGTAATTTAAAGATTTTATATACATTTTTAGCTTTGTCTTACATCTTTCGGACTAGTCAATCAACAATTCAAGAAAAATATGACGTTAATGTTACAATCTAAATAAATACACATATGGCCAAAAAAATAAGTACACCCATACGAATTTTTCTTATCACCATCTAGCAAAGTTAATTAATTTAATTATTTAATTGGTGAGGAATCCAATAATATGTAAATTAGCATATTTTAATAAATAACAGCTTTCATTTAACTTGAAAATGTACGAACTGACTAAAATAGGCTGGACAAAATAATAAGTACATGTCAGTTAATTTGATTAAAACTTGTTTTAATTAAAATATTAGGTTCTGATTCGACAAGAATTTAATTTATTTTATTATTTAAAAGTAAATGGTCCATTATTTTCAAAGAAAAAAGGTTTTTGTTGGCCCTCTGGAGATAATTCTTATGGCGTGTTCCCATACATCCATATATCCAGTTACTTCCAGGAAACTCCGTAATTGGTCCGTTTTGTGAAAACTGTGTTTCTGTTTCATTGATTCAACTCTCTCTAAACATTCCGGATTTAATTTAACTCTAGTAACAACGTGAAAAGCCACCCGATTTGGTTGAAGCTGATATTTGACCAGTTTGTGAGGTATGGTTAGGGTTAATATCCTGCTGAAATCCCCATTTAAAGTGTATGGGTTCATCAGTGAAATATTCTAGGACTCTTTACTAACATTTCTTATACGGAAATTGCCTCAAAGTAACGGTTATTAGGTCTATTTGAACGAAACCAAACTATGAAAATTAAACCATAGACCATGTTTTTTCGCCTCCATGGGAAATAGCCAGTTGATGTAGCGTATATCATATTATTTCTTCCTGAATGAAGAATATTACGATAAGATTAGTTCCTGATCAAATTTATTGCGATCTGATTAATAAAACAGAATATTCTGTGAGTTTCCATTGTTGGGTCTGGAACAAGAAGAACTATCCCTCCCAAATTTTCTTGAACCGTCCAACCATTATTAACGTCGCCATGGAAAGTTCTAAACTTTTTGTCAAAACTGCTTTACTTCTTGTATTCTTCGATTAACTTTTTAAAGGGATTCTATATTTTCAATATTTCCGCGAAAATCATCAGTCATGTGAAGATAACTTTTCTCGCCATAGTGATAATGAGACAGACAGTTGTCCTTAAGGCCCATACATGGACTTAACCGCATTAGAAACTGCTTTTATTCACTTTTTAATGAATTACGCAGTAAATACAATGGGCTGGTTTATTTCGTTATTGAGAGAATAATTTTCCACTATTTCAAAGTTTCGAACTTAAACTTCTTTTTTCGTAACTACCATGCGTTTTTCGCCCCTTAAGTATTTTTGTTTGTTTTTAATTTAACGCTTCTTGCATACACCAATGAATAAAAAAACAAATCCTTACGGAAAATAGCAGCTTGTTGTCAAAAAATTAAAAAAATACCGGCGTACAGAGGGCTGCGCCCGCAATACGAGGGTTTTTTTTAGAATTTTAATGCATAGTGAATATTTTTTGTACATATATTTTATAAGCAATAAATAAGAATTGTGCACAACATTAATGAAATGCTTCCTGTAAATCTATTTTTGGATTGGTCTAAATAAACGCGTTGCAGAATGAAAGGCTAGCGCCACCTTTAATTAGACCAATTCAAAAATAGATTTACTATTTACCCAGTTTGTATAAAAGTACTCCAAGGCAAATCTACAGGAATTTTTTATTTAAGATTTCTGATGGCCTTTGAGCAAAAAGAAACTCAGGCAAACGTAAGGACGGCTTGGCATTATATATGAACTGAATTAATTATTAGCTGTAAATCTACTGTTACTGATTTTTTTAATCAAGGAAAAGCAACTTATATGAAATGATTCCATTGTGTGCCCTGACATTAGAGCCCACGCAAGCTTTCCTATGAGTATTGAACAAGTATACTTTTGCAGCTATTCAGGGACACCCTGTTAACTTGGTCCTACAAACTTAAAAAATATTTGTGGCAAACACTATTACCATTCTATGCATTTCCACCAAATTCCATGCTCATTGTTTCATCAAGCTAAAAGATATGAAGTGAACAAATGCTTAAGACGCTTCCCTTGCATTGTGAAAGGCCCTTACTAAATACTTACTTGGCTATATTTCCGGTTTGGATACAGTTATTCGAATGAAAATTCGTAGACATATTCTTTATGTAATTTTCCAAAAACCCTTAGCAGAATTTTCATATTTGGAAACCTAAGAGGGCTACACACGAACAAATTGAAATTTCACAAATTTACTGTTATTTACTTTTCCTTAGCAAAAGTCAACAGTCTTAATATTTAACGTATATAAAGCCATACTGACCAATCTTTATGCAAAGTTTCATATCGATCCCCATAACGGCTTAGAAAAACGGAGGTCGAAAAGAAAGTTTAACTTTAAACGCCAATAACTTTTTTACCGTTACTCGAAACTGGAAAACCTTAACTGATATGAGATGTAATCGTTTAGATCTTTGATTTAAATACCCATACGTCAATCTCAAACTAAAAAATTCGACTTTTTTCAAACGTTCGGGACACCATGATCTTCTTCCTACCAACTTCTAAGGTATTTGTGCCAAAGACTGTGACCATTCTACACATTCCTTACCAAATTTCATGACAATCGGTTGAGCCGTTCGCGAGCTATTTAGTGAACAGACGGACGGATGGACAGACGGACGGACAGACAAAATCGATTTCATAAGGGTTTTTTGAAAAAAAAAAATTCTAAAAAGCCTAAAAACCGATGGTGTACTTATTACCAAGCTAAAAACCCACTTCAAAGCTAATATCGGGAGGGACTAAGATAATAGGGGGATACCATTTAGTTTTTCGGTTCCTTTGGCATTGTTGTATCCTAATTGTTGTAATGGCTTGGATTAATTCAATTTTAAAAAGGGAATGCAAATTTGGCATAAAAAGGTACATGAGGGATGTACTTATTTTTTTGTCCATATGTGTATATACAACATCAACTTACAAAATACATACAGCATTCTATTTTTTTTTTTTTAATTTACAAAAAATCAAAAGTGGCAAAGAATTCTTCGTAACTTAAATTAAGGAGCCATTTTTTGACTTTACACTTAAAAGTAGTGAGGGGCACTATCGATAGTAGAACTATCGAATAACTATCGATAGTCAACAATGAATCAATACGTCTCTTTATGCATTCTGAAAATCAAAAGGAGACACGGCGTTTAACAGAGGGGCTTTGCAAGGCTTCTTTGTTCAAACAAAATAATGATCCCTTGGACTTGCCTTTAATTGTGACGCTTCTATCGCTCTCTTAAATAAAACGTAAGTTGCATATGCTATCCAAATTCCGAGAGCTTAATCCTACTGAGCATTTTCAGAAATTGAAGGTGCCCAGGAACCGTCAGCACATAATAACTTACAAGGGGATGCTTCATAGCCCCATTCTTGACCAAAGGGGCAAAATAGCAGACCAGAGCATGGAAGCATGGAGGAACTCTTCCGAAAATGTTACCCTCAAGCTAGTGAATTCTTCGAAATCCTGTGGGAAAAAAAACTGAATAATTGTAAAAAATATGGTCGTGTAAGGAGACTTTTTCGTTTCGTTTTTGTGAAGTTTTTTAGTTTTTGTTCTAGAAAATTTTGTTTACAACCGAGTTTCAGTAAAATAATGAGTAGAAATATTAGTTAACAAACTAAACAAACATTTTAGATGACTCGGACAATCGGTTGGGACTTTTTATGCCATCATCTCGGGACCATCCCCAGCCATAATAAAAAAAATTCCGATGTAGGATTTTTGCCGTTCGATGGCCATATTTTGGTCCAATTTTCCTAGACCATTAATACTTTCGTCAAATCAAATAAATTCGAAGTAGGATAGAGTCTCGGAAGACTATAAATACTTTTCAAAATTTTGCGCTTGCTAACATTAATATTTTCAATGTGGACATTGAATGTCCCTCCCCAAGCCCTTATACAGTACTGGAGGACTGATTGTACCAATGAGAAATAAATAACTTTGAGTTGTTCAGTGGTAAGGATTGATATCAAAACATTGATTACAAAGAAGCTATGTCTGATTTTCTTATTAATACAATCAGCGTGGATGTTCCATTTTCAATGTTTATTAATATCACCCCTAAATAGGTACCAGAATGGACTATTTTAATGACATCATATTCATCAGTACATGTAATTGCATTTGTATAATTATTTTTTGGCAAGTGGATTTCATTAAGTAACGACTGGGTTTTGGAGTTAATTGAAAAAGTAATCGCTTTTGTTTTTTGTAAATTTAATTTTAATCGGTGTTTGAATAACCATTTCTGAATCTTTCTCATTGCTGTTTGCGCTAAGTTAAAAGTTTGATCCCAAGAAGGCGATGAAGTTACTAGGACGGTATCATCAGCGAATGATTATAATGTCTTTGACGGTTTCTTTCTATGACAAAAAAAAACAAACAAATATTTCAAAAATGTTCTGTTGTTTTATCATAGTCACAAATTTTGCTACTTAACAATAACTTCGAAGTGTTTTTTTTTTAACTGACGTAAGTCCATCCATGTGACTTACTCCACTTTCAAAATTAAAATGCTCAGGAAAACAATAAATTATTTTCTGATTAGAAAATATTAAAGAAATTTATTTTTGTAAATTATTTGTAATATGCTGTTCAAAGTTTTATTATGTTTTTCAGTAAAATTACATGGAATTTTTCTGAGGAATTTCATGTCAGAAAAGAATAAGTCTTGGAATATAGTAAAGTGATTAGCCCTTCAAATTTTCAATTAAAATAACTGGAATTATGAGTTGATCGAATGAATTGTTTAGAAGCATTATACGAGAAATATGTGCCTACACAAAAAAAATAATTTCTGTCCGCTCCGATTTCGGCCATTTTTTCGGTTATTCAAAATCGCAATTTGACTAGAGTGATATATTCGCTAACTGTTTTGGTTTTGAGATAAATGAATGTGGAATCCAGTGTTCAAACCCATTATTTTGCCTACGTTCAAATATTTAACTACTATAACAATTTTTAAGTTCAAGTTTGAAGTTTGAATGAGAAAAGAAGTCACTTGACCAGTGGCGGAACAACTTCACTTCCCTCCCGCCAACTTCTTGAGTGGGCCCCCCTACACTGGGAGAAAACCTGAGTGCAATCAATTGAAAACACGCTTAAATCAACTCTTTTTAAACGTGTTTGACGTTACAGTGTTTCTAATTAAAATAACTTTGCTAGGAGCGGCTTTCACTCTTATATTGAGAATGGCGTTTTTGTTGTAACGTTATTAAATTAATGATTTCATAAATAAGATTGCGCAGTCCAGCATTGACCTCTATAGGGGTTAGCCACATTTAATTTACCTAGTTAGGCTTCAAAAGAATAATAAATTACCTACAGTGGGATTCGATCATGGGAACCTATGACGAGCGCACGAACTACACCAAACGTGATGAAGTTTGTAACTTGCTAGACAATTGAAAAAAAAAACACACAAACACGTTATTAATTCAACTCTATTCCTTGCTTCAATTTTAAATTTAAGTGTCCTCTAATTTAGGTCCTTCATTTTTAAGAACGTTTGTTTTAAGTTTTAAATTTAATACAGACTCTATTCAAACCAAATGTGGCCTCAGCACCGCATAATGATCGTGTACATATATCTTCTTGATTTACCCTAACTTCTAGTGGAGCATGGTGTGCTGACGACTACCGTGTGTAGAAAAGGTACTATTTCCAAAAATGCTTTAAGATAGTTTATTTGTAGAGAGGAGACCTGAAGGATTTTGGCCATATGTTACTTGCAACGAAAAGGGTGGGTCTGGAATAGAACAGCCATACACTGTAAAAACAAGGTTGAATTTTACATCGAAATCTCGTTGAATTTTACATCTTTTTTCTCGCAAAATTACAGTAAAAGTTTATTTTCCAACAACATTTCTAGTAAACCCACAAAATAGTGTAATATTACACAGATTTTTTAATATTACTCTATTTTGGTGTAATTTTACACCATATTTGGTGTGAAGATGTGTCACTACTTTATTTTTGTGTAACTTTACATTTTCAGTGTATATTTCATAATATGTATAACGATTTTGGTGTAAAAAATAACACCTACATTTGTGTTAAAATGAGTGTGTTACAATACTTTTGTGCATTATTGCATTCCTGTATCTCACAAAAGGCTTGTTCTGTGTGCAGTTAGTCAGTTCCGTCCGAAGTGTGTTCGTGTGAGCATCATATTATTGTTGATGTTGTAGTGCTTTTTTGTCGCGAACCGAAGGGGGTGTGGCCGCTCTTGACCGTTGGAATAACGGGTAGCTCCAGGACGAGACGATTTACATTGAAGAACCGGCTGTCGTAAATATTATTATAAACCCTGATTTACATATTTGCCGGTGTAAATTTACATTTTTTCCAAAATTTGCGCTTATTTCTGATGTAATTTTACATAAGTCTAAGAGTAAGTTTACTTATTTATGTGTGCAAATTTACACCAATTTTGTAGTAAATATTTACACCTTAAAGCGTAAAATTACTCTCGTCCATATCGTGGTGTAAATTTACTATTATAATAGAAGGAAAAAAAGTTTCCTCCTATTATTGGAGTAAATTTTTTTCGAGTGTACCAGAATCAAGTTTATTCCGTAATGGAGGGTTATAAGGTGTTCATATAGAACCGAAAGCGGACTTTTCACTTTAGATGAGTAAATTAAGTAGAACAATTTTAAAAGCTTAACCCACCTTTTCACAAAAACAACAGCACAAAATGATTTGTTTCCATTGTACACATTTATTCATGAAAAAGCACTGATTTTGAGCTAGCTGGTGAAAGAGGGGCAATATTTTTTTTTGTTTGACTTCGAAAAGTGTACACAAAATATCTACGTCGCAGTATTATTTTTCGCAGTCGTGCTGTTTTTATGGTTTGAGAAATCTTACATGTGGCTCTTGGGCCCCTAAATCTCGGAAACACAAAAGTTCTCCCTATGAGAACGGATAGCAGAATAAGCCATTTTGAAAGTAGACAACATTTCCAATCCAATGATATCCTAACCAGTTATGTAGGTTAAATATTGACGGAGATACAGGTTTTCAAAAATAGGGTATTTTCCACAAAAAAAGGCGAATTTCAGGCCTATGTTGTTTGCCGAAACGACATTTCCTTGAGATTCGCAATTTTTTGGTGAAAAATACCCTATTTTTAAAAACTTGTGATTCCGTCAATATTTCACCTAAAAAATTGGTTAGCATATCATTGGATTGCAAATTCTGTCTACTTTCAAAATGTCGATCATCGATAATATTTTTAAAGAATATTGTTGGAAATGTAAAAAAGAGCAAAAATATAGCCCTTTTTCGCCCGAAAAAAAGTTCAGGGTTCTCAGGGTTGCAAATCTGGATTTATATAGCCAGTAATACCCTAAAATAGATAAGCGAAAGAACGGCGATCTTGCCTAATATCGGAATAGGTTAGGCCTTATTTTTGTAAAATTTTACTGGCGTATTATTATTGTTAGTCGTATCACTAGTATTCGTTAGCGTTTTGTTTTAGTATTTTTGTCATTTTTCACAAATTTCCGGATTTCAAAAAGCTATTTCGAAAAACCATTAGGAGTTCGAAAAGTTTATAGGAAATCAAATGGGCTTTAATGCATACAAATAAATTCAGTAGGATTCACCGTTTCCGAGATATTTCCAAGATAAAGGCGAAAACCCCAAAAACCAATTCTTTTGCGCGCCCTCCCCACGTTAGCTCACTCTCACGACCGCGTGCTTCTAGTATGTTTTCGCCCCAACTACCCCTTATAAACCCGGCAAACAAAAAATCGTCACTCTCCTCCCTATTTTTCACAATGTTTGTCTGCATTCTGATGTATATAGAATATTACTATGCTGAGACTCTTTAAATTTCGAATTCGAATGATTGGAGACAACCCAACACAGAGTACACGGAGAGAAAAAATATAGTGAAAGGTATTAAAACTGTAATAAATACCATTGCATTTGTAATGATTTTTGACCCTACTGCAACTGATGTAAAAGTTATTACATCTGTGATGAAAAATGTCATTGCGCTGTAATAAAATTAACAATTGGTTTGTGAAATTTTGAAAATAAAATTTGCCAGGAAAATAATTCGGCGATAATAGAAAAATACAAAAAGTGATTTTTTCCCTTTTTCTATTTTGACCTTTTTTTTTATTTTGTACTTCTATTTTACCTTTAACTTCTTTTTCCCTATTTTAACTTTACCTTTTTACAATTTGCTTATACTGGGTTATCAACCGCGGACCTATCGTTTCGTAGTCCTACGTCCTACACCTAAGCTATCGAAGATTACAAGTTATTCGAATAAATTAGTCGTTTTATCTCTTGACAGTTTCACATTGTTAATTTCATGTAGGAAAGAATGAAAACTATTACACCATGCAATAATAATTATTACAGGCTGTGGTGAAAATTACCTCAAACGCAATAAATGTAACTATCCATACAAATATCATGCAATGATTTGTGTCAACACCAATAAAAACAACTACATTGTAATCAATTTCACTACATTTTAATAACTTTCACTACAAATTTAGTGAAATTGTATGTTGTGAATTTCATTGTATGATTTTGTTGAATTCATTGTACATTTTTCTCTCCGTGTATATCAAATTAAAGGAAATTGAATACTTTCCAGCTTTGCTTTGCAAATTTTTTATGAGAAACGATTGGGGGGGACACTAGAGCCAGTGAAATAAAAAAAAAACATTTTTGACTTTTATTTACTTATATCGAGAGAACCGTTACACTGAAAGAAATCATTTGATTAAAACAAGAAAAAATACAATAAAAAACAGCCAAGGAATAATTTTTCCTGATTAAAAGATGTATTTTCTTGTTCCAAGAAAGGTTTTTGTTTAAAATAATGCTTATTTATCATTTTTTTTTGTAATTGTTGGTTGGTTGACAGTGCCAGAGCCTGATACATCGACGTATAGCCAACGCTTGTTTGTTGCCCATATCGTTCTAATCAAACGGCTAATTATACCAAGTTTTCCCAAGTTGTGTTTAATTGTGGACAAATCCCCATAACTGAAAAAGTGGACTCAGTGATTTCGAACAAACGTGGAAGACCACATTCGCCCACTTGCGGCGATGCGGTAAATGAACTTAGTGCCATAATGCCAAAAACAAAAAAAGTGCAAACGCTCCCTTGTGCTAGTGCTAGTGCGAACAGGTTTGCTCCGTTGAGCCAACTAACAACCGAAGATGATGCAACAGAAAGTAATTTAGTGGTTCGCCGAAATATGCCTCCGATAACAATCATTAATCTCACTAAGGATAAGATTGAACAGGAACTAAATGCTCTCAATATTAAAGACTACTTAATAAAGTTTACCAGTATCGGCACAAAAGTCTGTGCTTTAACTGAGGATGAATATACACTATTTAAGAATCGATTGATAACGTGTGATCAAAAATTTTTCACCCATAGCCCCCGGGACGGTAAATTATTTAAAGTCGTTCTAACTGGTTTGAATTCTGTTCCAGTTAATGAATTGACCGAAGAACTAGAATCATTTAATGTCAGATGCACGTCAATTAAAGAGCTACCTATAAAAAATATACGGTACGACAAGCAAGCGTCGTATGTGCTCTCGTTTCCTAGAGGACAAATTAAATTGGCGGAACTCCGCAACCGTGTCAAAAGTCTCTTTCATACGATAGTACAGTTCGACTATTACCGGAAAAAACGAACCAGCAGCGATCCAATTAGATGTTTTAATTGTCAAACTATGGGTCACGCCATCAGCGGTTGCCACCTGAATACAGTATGCAACTTATGTGCTGGACCGCACAAAACAACCGAATGCTCTACAAGAGATAACCCGAATGCTAAACGTAAGTGTGCAAATTGTGCAGGTGAACACGCCGCCAGTTACACAAACTGCCCAGTAAGACTGAGCTATGTCGCTCTACGACAACGTTTAAGAGAGAAGCACGCACACCAGAATGACAAGCGTGCGCCTATTGTATTAAACTCAAAGAGCTTTCCAACATTACATAATGTTACAAACTCGATTATTCCAAATACTCTTCACTTGAATCGTAGCTTTGCTGATGTAGCCAGAGGGCCAACCGAATCGAAGTTGTTTAATTCAACGGAATTAATGAATTTAATAAATGAAATGCTATCGAAATTAAAAAATTGTAAGTCCAAGGAAGACCAATTCAGAGTTGTTAGTGAATTATCCGTAAAGTACCTTTTTAATGACAAGTAGTAGTAATAGTAGTCTTAATATTTTATTATGGAATGCTCAAAGCCTAGGTCCAATAACAAAAAGAACCGAATTGTTTTCATACCTAAATTGTAAAAAAATTGGCATTGCGATCATAACAGAGACATGGTTAAAGGAGAAAAATGTTTTGTACGATCCGAACTATGTAATATATAGGGCAGATCGCTGTGAAAATAGAGGCGGAGGAGTTGCTATAGCCATTTTGAAAAATATTTCCCATCGGGTTAATCGCTCTTTAACCCTCGGATGGTTCAGGTAAATTTTACATACGTAAATGGTTCAGTGGGGTCTGACAGACCCCAATGCAAAAATCGCTCTAAAACTTAAATGTTTGCTTTTTTGGCATATTTGTTCGAACTAGAAGAAACTATGAAGCCTTTTGATTAAGTGGTATATAAAAACAGTGGAATTCGGACAGTACGTTTTAGTATGTGGAAGAAAAAATTAGGTGGTGTCAAATTTGAGGGTAATTTGAACTTGTCATAAATAAATCAATATACAAACTAAAATTTTCACAAAATTTTATTTTTATTAGTCAAAACGTATTTAATACTAATGAACAAAGATAAATACATCAACAGTTTTTAGCTAAGTCCAATATTTTTTCTTAAATCGGGATCCAAAGTTAGTCAATATTTAGACCATTCTTCTTCACAGCTTTTTCCTCGATTGTCTTCGCAGATTGGCTTTTTGCATTCATTGCCATTCTATTTTGTCTTCCGATCATTTGCTCGCGGGCATAAAAAACGTATTTGCCTCTTTGGGGGCCATCTGACCCCATGGGGGGGGGGGGTCTGGGGCATCAGTTCCCAGGGAGGGGGGGGGGGCAAATTGAACAATGTACAGAATATCTTCAATATTTTGTACTGTGCTTCGGCGAATATTGCCCGTTGATTTCCTCCTTCTTAGAAGAGGTTGGACAAGTGTATAGCCAAGTTCGCTGAAGAAGCTTTATGTATTATGTAAAATACCCACCTAATTCTTACGCTCATAAAAGTCATTAATTTATGTCCTGACTTAAAAAACATAAGGTAATGACACAATAGTGAAAGGATATCCTCATAAAAAAAAAACAGGTAAAAAACGGCACAATTTTGAATGAATTGAGTAAAAAACTTAAAAAACCCTAATTCAAAACACCCTAAATTTTCCCTTTCTTTCAAAATTAACATATATAATTTCCCAAATGTACTCTAATTACAAAGTTTCAACACTTCCCGACTATTATTATTACATTTTATTGTTTTCCAAATAACATACTTTGAAAATTTCACACAAAACGAAAAATGTACTTTTGTAAAAAAGACCTACGTAAATGGTTCGTGGGGTCTGACAGACCCCAGAGCACTTTCAAAGTGCTATAACTTATTAACAAAATCACCAATTCAAACAAATTCATGCTTAAATGAACGTATGTGACACATACTTAAATTACATATGCATCAAAATACCATTCAACAAGTTTTTCTATGAAAATTTTAAGATTTAAATTTCTCTGGGGTCTGTCAGACCCCACTGAACCATCCGAGGGTTAAATACGCGTATATTTGAGACTATAAGCATTGATGTCTATTTGTGCCACAACACGTACACTATAGTTGGTGCCTATTTCCCAGGCGGAAATTCAAATTCCTACAAAGAACAACTTTATTTATCCGATCTTAATATCTTCACCAGACTTCAAGGTAATGTTATCGTTGCGGGTGACTTTAACTCGAGGCATACGCATTGGAACTGTGTGAAAGCAAACCACTGGGGTAAGTTATTGCATACTAAGCTTTCTACAAGTATTTTCGACATATTTTTCCCACCTACACCAACCTTTTATCCCAGAACGGGCAGGGGTTTTCCTTCAACTTTAGATTTTTTAATTTCAAATTGTATTCCCCTTCTTTCCCAACCGTCCACAATAACGG
Source organism: Microchrysa polita (assembly GCA_949715475.1). Taxonomy (NCBI): domain Eukaryota; kingdom Metazoa; phylum Arthropoda; class Insecta; order Diptera; family Stratiomyidae; genus Microchrysa; species Microchrysa polita. The sequence continues at coordinate 19,068,041 of OX454415.1, forward strand.
AATTCGCCTCTGACCATTTGCCAGTGCTGTTTAACATAAATGAACAAGCCGTTGAAAGTGACTCAATGAATAAGTTTCAGTTTCATAAAGCTAATTGGCCTAGGTTCACTCAAAAGACAGGTGAGTTGACAAACATTATTAATAGATCGGCAGTTAGTATGAATGCTAAGCACGAAATTGATTCTCACTTAAATCAATTTATCAATATTCTCTGGGAAGCTGCACAAGTATCCATCCCGCAAAAATCTACACCATCATTTGCATTAAGTCATATGAAACTACCGCTTCATATCAAGCTACTTATCTCCGAGCGCAACAGGTTTCGAAGATACTGGCAACGCAGTAGACTAAACGCCTATAAACAAATAGTTAATCGGCTCAAATCTCAAATTGACGCTGAGATACTAATGACTCGCAATTTATACTGGAACGACAAATTAAAATCGCTTCGTAAAGGTGACAGAGCTTTTTGGAATGTAACGAAAGCTCTGAAAAAGAAACGTACAATTATACCGCCGATAAAAACATCAAATGAAACACTTGTCACTGATGCGGAAAAAAGTCAGGCTTTTGGGGAATACCTTTATAATCAACACCTTGCAACTATGAACGTTGGAGACCAAGTGACCCAAAACGAAGTTGATGCCACTATTAACCAAATTAGTATTTTAGATATTGGTAACTCTCCATTTTTTCCATTGTCCGATATGTTAAAAATGATTAAGTCATCAAAAACAAATAAAGCCCCAGGTCCTGACTCAGTGCCAATGTTATTTCTAAAGAATATGCATAAGAAAACTGCCATTTATCTATGCAAAATATTTAATGCATGCATAAAACAGTCCTACTTCCCAAAAGCTTGGAAACTAGCATTTATAACCTGCATTCCGAAGCCCAATAAACCAAAGTCGCTAATCAGCAGCTATCGTCCAATAAGTCTGCTGAGCAATGTCGGGAAAGTATTCGAGAGACTTATTAAAACGAAAATAATTGAAGTACTCAACGAAAATAATATTTTACCTAATGAACAGTTTGGATTTAGAGAAAAACATAGCACGGTCCACCAAATTGCTCGTATAAAAAAGATTGTCCAATCAAGTTTCGAGTCCGAATGTTCCACCGGTATGCTAACACTGGACATACAGAAAGCATTTGACTGTGTTTGGCATAATGGACTAATTTCAAAGCTACATAATTTAGGATTTCCATTATATCTTACCAAGCTAATCCAGAACTTTCTAGCAAATCGACATTTCAATGTAAATATCAATGGTTCATTGTCTACAACGTTTGATCTCCTGGCAGGTGTTCCGCAGGGATCAGCCCTTAGTCCACTGCTATATAACATTTATATCAGTGATATTCCAATCCCGGAACATTGCGATTTATGTTTATTTGCTGATGATACAGCTCTTCTTTGCAGCGGAACTTCTCCGAATTATATATCAAACTCACTTGAAACGGGATTCCAGGCGTTGAATTCGTTTTTTAATAAATGGAAAATTAAAATTAATTCGGAGAAAACTGAAGCTCTTTTCTTCACCAGAAAAAGGAAAGACACAAATTTACCAAACCAGCCTTTGCTATTGGGCACCGATCGAATAAATTGGAACCCGGAACACATAAAATATTTAGGAGTCCTGCTCGACAAAAGACTTACTTTTAAAGCAAATATAGACGCAATATTGAAGAGATCGGAGGCTCTCATTATAACACTATATCCGCTGATAAACCGAAGATCGCCATTATCAAAAGCAAATAAACTCTTACTGTATAAAACTATATTCCAGCCTAAATTATTGTATGCGTGTGCCGCTTGGGGTTCTTGTGCTATGTCTCATAAAAATACGCTTCAAGTAAAGCAAAACAAAATTTTGAAGCTTATTTTAAACTTGCCTTTCTTTTTCTCTACGGTTGAACTTCACACACTTTCAAATATGTCCCTTATTTACTCCAAAATTACTCATACTATTATTAATTTTAATATATCATGTGCTAACTCTCCGAACCCTCTACTCAGGAATCTGCTATAGTATACGCCATGACTCTAGTTATACAAATACGTTGTTTTCATTTTCTTCTATTTTCTTTTTGATCTCTACATCTTATTAATTGTAAAAAAAAAATCTAAATTGTTAAAAATAGCTCCCTAATTGAAATGTAACTGGATACATAGTTAAGTTTAGTATATAAGTTTAGAAATTAAGTTAGGTTTAGAACGTAGTTTAAGTTTTATTATTATATCTCACATGAATAAGAGGTTTTTGTACCCGTTTTCCTCTTAAAAATAATCTTTCTGTTCATACATCCACACATTTTTGTATGCAAAAATATAACATTTCCATAAAACATTACACATTCATTAAAGTTGTAAGAGGCATCTCAAATCACTTAAGAAAAAAAAAAACATAAAATTGTACATACATATAGCTCATATTTTTTGGTTGAATAAATTGAATTGAATTGCTTATTTATTTATTTTAAGCAAAGACTTATCTTTTTGATACATTTTTGAGAACATTCCCTTTATGGTAATGTTTACTGAGAAAAAATCATAATCTTACACAAATAAAGCTAGAGTAAATCCTTTATATGGAACTGACAGTTAACGTCATATATTTTCCTACATTGCAATAGAACATCGTTAAAGGGTTACATCATCCATCCTAAGATTTTAGCATATTTCTTTCCAAGTTTTATTCATCATGTCACAATAATCCCTAAAAAATGTACACGATCTATGCAATCCTTAAAAAACTCTAGTCCTCTAGAAGTAAAAAATGCATCCCCACTATGCAGATAGCATGCGCACTCCCCGAAAATATGACCAGAAAAAAAAAACTCTTGCAACATTACAATCTGCCAGAAAAGCTTCTCATTTTGTAACATCTGTTTGCAAATAAGCTCGCGCCACCGACAAACGATACTGCAACTTCATGACTAAAGAACAAAAAAACGTTCGTAGGAGCATTAGCTCACATTGCAAAAATGTGCAGTAAAAGAAAAGATGCGTCGTCTTAATGAATATACTTTCTCCGGGATATTTCCTTGGTGCATTGAACGACAACGACTATACTCGCTCATAGTATGACTACAACACTATATACTCGTACTGCCACGGTAGTGAAAAGGATCTCCGCTTGTGGTAATTGCTACTCATTTTTATGGCGAGTCCTTCTCTGGTCATGATATTCACTTTTTATTCCGTGGTATACTCGTGTAGAACCCACAGCTATAGAACCGAGTGTGCCTCAAAAGGCGAAGAACTGTATGCAATGAAACTTTCCAACGGAAGAAAGTGCGGAAAACTTATAAAAAAGGACGAGGGAAAATGTAAGTAGCGCCTCGACGGAATGCAATTTAGCTGTCACTCCGTTTGCTATGTGTTTGAGTATGAGTTGTGCAATTTGGCCGATGACGACGACGACGATGGTGGTAGTTATTTCGGTGTGGATATCAGCGAAATCGAATTGAAAATGGACTTAAGAGGACTTGAAGACAAACGGTAAATTAAAGTGTTTGCATAATCCTTCTTGGAAATTGATACTTAAGTTGGAATTGTTATGATTTGATTTTAACGGTGTGGGTGGGGTACTAAAATAAATCAACCGTTTCGGAAAGTTGGGAGATACCTATCAAATGCTCAATTGGTTTCCTACTTGCGACGAATTGCATGCAATTGTCTACAGAAACTTCAGTCAAACCATACCTCTGTGTGTTTTTTAACGATAGAAAACCATAAAATTAAAAATTACAGACTTTAACGTCTCTTTAAAACACACACCAAAACTTTAAATCGCCTCAAACTACAACAATCATCAAAAGCGATGCCCATTTGAACAAGATTGACTGAAAAACAGGAAACTTTTTTGGCAAAACAATTTGTGGCTCTCATTCCATATACACAAATTGTAATACCATTTCGAGAATATGCGGTTTCCTTTGTTAAAATCAAGGAAAATGGGAGTTTTGTCCCAAATTCTCTTTGTTTTCAGCGTTTTTCGATTATACCGGCACTATCTCCGCGGGATCAAAGCAGCACTCACCCTACAAATATTATGTTTATACAACTTTTTGAACTATGACCCACTTCATTATCCTCCAAACGACACGTCTTTTCCAGGACACATTGTCAGACGGAATTTTTAAAGCATCCATATACTTAATTGAATACATTACACCTAGCACAAGAGTGTTTGTTATCAGTCGAAGATAATAGTGTTCGTACGTACTTCGGAGAAAAAAGTGCCTTGACTCCTGACTCATTTAAAAGTACGAAGCAGCACGACACTATCTCCCATTCTCCATGCGCTCTCATTCTTCGCAGGAAAATTATTATCGTTGATGCTATAAATTTTTGGCATAGGGGCAAGACGGAAGAAAACTAACTTGGAAGTTAATTTTCGCCCGGTCATAATGAGCTCATCGTGCCAACTCATCAAAACGATGAAGTTGATGAGTTTTTCCTCGACATCGCTCACATCAGAAAAAGCACACAGAGACTGATACACTTTTTATATCAAGCAACGCACAGCAAAGCTTCCGATGCCGATAGTCGTGTCCTGCAAATATTAATAGGATGAGCACAAAGGACCACGGCCAAGGGACTTGTTGGTAGACATTTTATCGATGACATTGCTCTGTCCGATACTAAATAGGAAAGTGTTTTGGCATCTTTTTTCATTGAAAGACAATTTTCCTATTAATTTTGATTTACATCGCAGGACAATAGAAAGTTGTGGAAAGTGGCGGTAGTAATTATTGTTATTGCAAAATCATTGGCAAAAGCGTCGGGTTAAACTGCAACGACCAACTATCCGAGTCAATTCAAAGGAGACTGTAAGTGAGCATCGTTAATGGTATGGATTGCTTATGAATGGTGTGGTGGTGGATGGGCTAAGTTTCAATAGCCTTCTTGCTGTTTTGCTAATGATCGTTTTGTGGATGATGTTTCGATTAATCTTCAAAGTTTTCCGCTTGCAAGATGGCTTAAACTGAAACTTTCATGAGGAAGTCTGCATAGCCACTTGTTCTTAGTTTACACTTGAAAATTATTTAATTGCTATTTCGGTCAAAATAGGTTTCCGTTTTGACGCACGCTTTGTCATTTTGAATTTTTATAAGAAGCACTAACAAGCTAAAAACTTTCCCAAAAAATGTACAAAAGTAACGTGTTGACGCTGTTGATGTCGCTATTAGAACAAGCTACGGGAATTATGGGGGAATAAAGGCTGTGCATATTTTCTTCTATGAAACATTTTGTAGACGTCTGATGTCGAGTGATACGGACTTTCCACCACATTCTGTGACACTGTGATATATTGTGACACTTGACATATTTTTTTTCTCAAATCCGTCACGGAAATATGAAATTAAACGATACTTTTCAAACTGACCTTTTTCTGCCTTTCTGTCATCAAGCAAAACGATTTGGCATATGGCACCCGTGAGGTTTCAGAAAGTCTAAACACTGATCATTTAACCGTTGAAAAGAACTGGAGCAGCTTAAACTTGTCAAAAGTAGGAAACGTCAATAAACAATCTGTTTTCCTAGATCGAAATTTTAGACCGAATCTCTTTTGAAGCGAAAGAAAGCTTTTGAACTTCGACCAGAAACCAATACCATATCATTATTAACAGGGCCGGCCTTAGTATTCTGGTGGCCCTGGGTCAAATCGAAGATGGTGGCCCCTACCAACACCGAAAAAAATTTGTTATAGAGACAACATTGTTTAAATTGTTTGTTCTCAGTCATCATTTTTTCATTTATCCATGAGGAATCATGTTATCCTTTATTTTAAGGAGATCTATAGACATCACTTCTAGCTTGAAGGGAGTTGTTTTGTTAAAATTTAATTAACCCATTAACGACGAGACCCTAAAATCTTACCGATTGAGCTGAAATTTTCCACGTCGGCTTAAAATGGCTAAAAACACATTTTGTAGAAAAAAAAATTTTCCCCGGATGCCGGGTTCAGGCTCCCGGCACTGTTACATATATGTAACATCAGGCACTCGAACTACTCGAGGGTGTTACATATATGTAACATCAGGCATGATACGGGGAAAGTGTATTCAAAGTATATTTTTGATTTTTTTTTTCAAAAAGAAAACTTTTTAGTAATTTTTTTTTTAATAAAGCGAAAAATATATGAAAGCCGATATTTGACATGAAGTTTGGAATGTAGATAATGCAACAATAACGTAGAAATAATACGAAATGTGTGCGAAAATTGAGCAGCCTTACAAAAATATTATGTGAAATATTGTATTATTTTATTTTATTATATATGTGTTTTTGCATGTGGAGTTGTTGTTGTTTTATTAAGAAGTTTCTTGAACACCCACAGAACTGATAGATTTGACAGTTTGTGAATAGGAAAAAAGTTTATAGAGCTACAGTAGTTAACAATACAGATTTTGAGGATTATGGAAGATTTGCCAGTAAATTATAAAATTATTGTTTCAATTTTTTTGTCAATTTGTCCATCCGCCCAATTTGTCTAAAAAGGACTAAATAAAGAGCCTATAATTCCTCCTTGTCTATAATTTGGTCTACATTCGAAACCATTTCTTCTTTCGTAGCTCAAAATATATCCTTTTGAATATTATATTAGCAGAATTAAATAGAATAACTAATCCTTGGCCTCATGAAGAAAAGCCTTGACTACTTGCTTAGGATACCCTTGAATCCGGCTATTATTTTAATCCACATAGGACAACTATTGTATCCATATTCCGGATTTCTAGAGCAATTCTAATTCCGACTCTCAATATTTTTGGTATGTTATGCAAAATATGGCCGCTCAATTTGCCAGTCAAGAAGACACAAGGGTCTAGAAAATTATGTGACATGACTAATTTTAAGGAAAAACGTAAATAATAGCATTTTTTTCTTTTAAATTTTAACATTTATTAAAACTATTTATGATATTTTCCTAGATAAAAATGTCTTGTTAAAATCCGGAATTTTCGCGTTATCCGGATTTTTTGAGAATCCGGACTTCTTTTTTTATAATTAATCCGGACTATCGCGTCAATAGTGTAAAAAATCCATAAAATAAAAAAAAATTACACACTTATACACCTCGTATACGAAGAGTGCACTTTCCCCATATCAGGACGGATGTTACATATATGTAACAGTGTTATAAAAGTACTTATAAAACTTAAATTACGGACAATATTTATTTCATTTATTTTTTGTATTGTTTCAAAAAGACCATGTAATGCCATACGATTGATTTTTTTCCCAATTTTTTTCATACAATTAAATATAAAAATAAAATTCCTCTACTACTTTTGCCATCGAGACGATTTTCGTCAACATCGAAAAAACCATCAGAAAGGAACCTCTATAACTTCCACAATAGTGAATCAATTTCAGCTAAATTGATTTCTACGCATTGCTAATAGTGTCCAGTACAGGATAAAATACTTTTTAGTGCCGAATTGATATCCTATTCCTTTAGCAGCCGTTTGAAACGAAGGATGTCTTACTGTTACATATATGTAACATCAGGCATTAATGGGTTAATACTGATCCATTTGTGAGCTGTTTACTCGGGCTAATTTTTCTCCGGGAGTCCTCTTTTTTTAAGTGGAATTTTTTATATCTCCCATGACATCTGCGAATTTCACCTGGTTGAGAATTCGTTTGAGGCTTTTAGCTCAGCTATTTTTTTTTATACTCAATTCTAAAATTCTAAGTTCAACAATTTGTAAAAGGGACATTCCGTTTTAGGCCGTCTTCAAGTTTCGTCAGCTCCTAAACGACTAATACTCCCATAGCGTAATCTCCGTCAAGTTGTTGCGGAGCTATACGTCCGAGAATAATTTTAAAGAGACAATACTCTCGTCAACTCATCGTCAAAAAATCGTCTTCTCTATTAAACTCATTGGTATTACTGACTTCCGATATATAAGTATTACAAGCGTATGTATGTTGGATGATAAAATTATAAACTTAGGGATTAATTACTCCTCACAGAAATTGTCCTTTCGTTGTATGTCTTTTAGAATGAAAGTATTTGGCGTGCTGCAGTGAGGTAGAAAATCAAGATTCAGCTTAACATTCTAATTAGGTTGTAGAAAATCAAGACTTTTCGCTTCTTTTCCGCTTCGCTTTTACTTTAATGAGCATGTTTTAATTTTAACGTTTCCTACTTCTTCATAATGTCATTGCAAGCACTACAAATCAATAGAACCAGTGGCGGGACAACTTCACTCGGGGTCCCCCCCCCCAACTTCTTGAGTGGGCCCCCTACACACAGAAAAAAAACGACTGTTATTAAAAAAAAAGTTACATAGGCCGTATGAAATTCTGGCTATGATTTGGAGCTGATGAAATAGCCTTTTTGAGACAATGATAGAAATATCATTGAAAATAGGAAGTGAATATTCAATTATGACAATGAAATTTTTCATCGAAAGTGTATTTGTTCCAATGGCATTTTAATTAATTATATACAAACTTCATACGTTTAAAAAAATGTTCTGTTTATTAGAAGTAAAGAAATAACTTCATTGGTTTTACACGTTTCTTTCTGGGTGCACACTGAGAGAAAAGCATAGTGCAATCAATCGAAAAAATGCTTAAATCAATGGCTTTGACATTACATTGTCTGTCTATACTAAAATTAAGAACGTCGTAGTTGAAATAACATAGCTTAGAGCTAGAGCTACTTTAAATAATTGTGGAAATCTTGACTTATCATTTCATTCTATACATAAATTTTTTTATTTTTTTCATGGCAACTTACCAGCTCTATCGGAACTACGCGGAACTTTGTCTGTGTGAGGAGAAGAGCTCCCTTCGGGAGAAAAATCGAGTTATTCAATTTCTATCTTTCTATCTACTTTAAATGTTTGCATTCTTTTATTGAGAGTGGCGTTCTTGTTGTAACGTTTATTAAATTAATCATTTCATCAGTCGTGGTGATATTGTTTAAAAATGACCAGGGTCGGTTACTGATTCTAATAAGCCATGTCCGGCTGTCTGTCTGTCTGTCCGTCCGTAAAATAAAAAAAGTCTCGCAGTCTAGCATAGGTGTTGAGGTAGGACAATATAACATTTTTTAAGCATAGAGGGACCTGGTGAAAAAGGCACAATAAATTTAGCATTTGTTTTGATTTCGGAAAAAGCATATCTCTTCTTGACTAAAAAAACATCTACGTCAAAGTATTGCTTTCCCAGTCGTCCTGCTTTTTTGGTTTGAGAAATATTTCATGTGGCTACTGGGCCCCTAAATCTTGTGGGCCCCCCGCCACGCGCCCTTATGCGCCGCCCCAGAATAGACCTCAGAGTCTATGCAAAATTAATTAGGACAAAACCAAAAACCGTACTTAGTGGCCTTGATCGTTCGGTCGGCACTCTGTAATATAGAGAAACGAATTTCCGATACTCGGTAAGGCCTGTTGCACGTTGGCGAAAACACACGTAAGTCTTCAGCGCACCATGCTCCTCAGGAGTCAGAGCAAAACAAGAAAACAATCCACATTATGCTCGCATTTTTTTTAATTGCTTGATTCAATTTCCGCTTATGTATATGCTGACAAAATTCTCATTGTGCACAGGGAAAACCTATGCCTCAATCTTACTAGTTATTCTGGTGGGATGAAATTATAATAAGCAAATTTAAAACTATAAATTTGAAGACCGGACATTGGCATTTCCACCAATTCCGAAGAACGTTGATCAAAGATGTTTAACGATTTATTATGGCATAAAATCAGATCATCGTTATTAGGCTTGATATTAGCTGCTATATAGTCCTATATTTCAAAAGAGTATTGCCTTGAGGCCCCTTTAGAAAAATGCCGTTTCCGAGTGGCATGTACACGTTCTTGGAGAGTGGTGGCTCCTTCAAAGTGGTGGCCCTGGGCGACCGCCCAGTTCGCCCACCCCTAGGGCCGGCCCTGATTATTAAGCAATTCTTGCGCTTTTAGAAAACCATTCCTTGGTAGTGAATCCTTTTCAATATTTAGACGCAGACACAAATGGCTTGTTTCGGCATTTTCTCAGGAAAATACAACTTTTTTATGAAACTTTTGCTACAACGTTGGCAGAAGGTTGTTGAAGGGAACGGACAGTATTTGGTTGATTAAATAAGTCTTGATGAATAAAAGAGTTATGTCTGAATTTAATAGAGGCTTCTGTTCCGTAAAATCGAGTCAATAAAAGTACCGGATGGTCCAAATAGGTCAACGGACTGAGAGGTACGCACGCATGAGGTGCGTACCTCATGAGGTGATCTCGGAGGACAATAATAAGGATGTCAATTTGCATTATTGTATTATTGCTCTGGACGTTTTTAAACCATCGGAAAATTGAAAATTCATATGCCGAAACTTGAACTACACTCAACTTAGCTCTTCATATCAGATAAACTTCAATTCCTTCAGTTCATCCCACGCAAGCATCGTTTATTTTCATAGAAGAAGGGTCTCAAGAGGCCCCAAAAGCCAAATTTGGTTAAGTAGGAGAACTGAAAGGTTTTGGAACGTTATGGTACCTGTATCTCAATGTGAGCCTGACACATATGGTTTAGTGGACTTCAATCCGAGGCTGCGGCAGTGTGCTATGGGTGAATTTTGTTGAAACCACTCGTTGTCAAGAACGATTCTTTCCAACTCAGGAAGAAGATCAACGATAGAATTACAACCTATAGGCTAAAAAGTACGGTAACTGCAAGCTTCACTAAACAAAAATGAAACGTGAGTTAAAGCTCCGGCGTGATGATCGTTCACTTCGTGACAGTCAGGGCCGAATAGAAATCAATTTACTGCAATGAATAAACAATACAGTAGACTTGTGATTTAAATTGAAAAAAAAAACAGATTTTTGGTTTGTTCAATAATATAATGTGTTCCAACCTCTAAGTGCGTGTGCTTCTCGAGTTAAGGCGGGGAGAGTGGGTTAATTTGCTAATTATTTCGGTGATCGTAAAACTTAAAGCTAAATGTTTCGAGGACGAGAAACAATATAAAATTACCTTTTTTGGACCAAAAATCATCCATTTTGCACTTTTCCAATAAAAGGAACATTTTGAATTCGCCTGTATTAAAAAGGCGATTCTCGCCAAGGACTCCAAACAATTAATGAAAACCGAAACTATTTCTGGCAAGCTTCCAAACAAAGCTTACTTTTGTGTAGATTGTTAAAAAATTAATAAATAGATGCGGAGCCGCTGTCTCTAGCTGATGTAATGTTAAAATTGTGCAATCATGTAAGTTTTGATATTTTCACGCGCCAACTTGTGCTGAATGCAGCCATAGATGTTGTTTGTCTGCTTATATAGCCCTGTGGAAAAAGCCATACCACAGAAATTGTGGTTCACTTATAACGATATAATTATAAAGCAGGAAACATCCAATAAGTAGAGAATTTTTTACCGAAAATATTGTGTTGGACCCCTCCTGAAAGAGATTCTAACTGGTCGCCCACGATGTTCGTTTTTTCATCTATTTCTACGCCAATCAGCAACGCCCGCGCTAAGGGGGAAAGCAAGCCAGGCGGTCGACCGAGGCGTCAAATTATGGGGGCCCCCCGAACAGCCCCGAAGATTCTTCGAAGAACCTTTCGCTCGAATGTGTCCAACAGGTGTTCAGAGTTTTGGGTTAGGGTCCATGCTTCGCAGCCATAGCATATCACAGGTCGGATTATGGTTTTATACACGTGGAGCTTCGTGTTCCTGTGCACCAGTTTCGAATTCATAATTTGGAGGACCGCAAAATAACACTTATTAGCTAGTTGTATCCGTCGCTTTATCTCATCTGTCTCGTTGGCGTCCTTTGACAAATTGCAACCCAGGTAAGTGAAGTTGTCTACATACCCTATATTGAGGTCCCCCACTGTGATGCTTGAATTTACTGGCGTTCTAGTTTTTGATTGCATCATGACCTTGGTTTTAGATTCGTTGATATGTAGTCCAACTTCTTTGGCGGCGTTATTGAGATTATGCAGGAGGATTTCTGCATCACCCAATCTTCGAGACATGATGTTGATGTCGTCGGCGTAAGCTACTAGTTGAGTCGACTTGATAAGTAGCGTTCCGCTGCTGTCCAAATTCATGGCTCGAACTACATACTCCAGAGCCAGGTTGAAGAGCGTCGGCGCCAGCCCGTCGCCTTGCTTGAGTCCAGTACGAGTTTCAAATAGGTCAGTGAGTCTGTTCCGAACTCTGACCTGCGAGACGGTATAAGTCATCGTCATCCTTATGAGTCGCACTAGCTTAGCCGGTATACCAAAATGCAGCAGAATGTTGTACAGTACACTTCGATCGATACTGTCGTATGCCTGCTTGAAGTCGACAAATATTTGGTATACGTCGATGTTATATTCCCAGCACTTCTGGAGTAAAAGCTTCGCTGTAAAAAGCTGATCTGTCGTCGAACGACCAGGTCTAAAGCCGCCTTGGTACTCGCCAATGATTTATTCTGCGTACGGATTAATTCTATTTTCTAGAATTTTAGATAAAATCTTATAAGTCGTACAAACTTATGAGATGCCTCTGTAGTTCTCACATTTTAACTTATCCCCTTTTTTGTGGATTGGGCAAATTATACTTTTGCGCCAATCTTCCGGGATTATTTCGTCGTTCCATATTTTAACGATAAGTGTGTGTATAGCCTTAACAAGGCTCTCCCCACCATGCTTCAGCAGTTCAGCTGGAATCTCGTCAGCGCCCGGGGCTTTATTATGTTTCAGTGATTGCATGACGAGATCAACTTCTTCTATTGTTGGGGGTTGAACGGGAGGGCCTGTTTCAGCCGTCAGCTCCAGCGCTTCTTGTGTGGGGTTGTTCGGTTGAACATTAAGGAGCTCTTCAAAATGTGAGGCCCAGCGTTTATCAACGCTATCGGTGTCGCTAATTATATTGCCATCCTTATCCTTACAGAGGCTGGTCCTGGGTTGGTATCCACTTTTTATTGAATTATTTAGCTTGTACGCTTGTCTACTGTTCCTACTAGCTAGTCTTTGGTTTATTTGCATCAACTGCTCGTCAAGATGCTTACGTTTCTTACGCCTAATTAACCTATTCGAAAATCGTCGAAGCTCGTCATATTTTGTTTTTTTTTTTTTTTTTGGCTCTAGTTGCGCGTTCAGTCTCTTTGATGTAGTAAATGCGCTTCAAGGGATTACTTTTTTTTTTTATCGTTAATTTTGGCAGCTCTTGGTCGTTGGAACACATCGGTTCCATGATGGCTACCTTAGGATAACATATCAACAAAAAAATTCATATTCACAGTGGGATTTGAACCAACGCCATAATAATTCAAATATTCTATTCTACTTACGGAGAGGCCCAGATAGTATTTAGTAGAAGCGTGTTCCACCATCAATCATACTCTTGAGCGCAATTCACCGCAATTCGGCAGACTATAGAGAATTTGTTCGAAATTCAAAAATTAAAGTTAAGTATTGAATTCCCCGAGCAACATTTTATTCAATATTGTCAGAAAAAATAAATTATACAAATGGCAGACGGAAAACTGGCGGCTTTTAGAAAGACGTAAGAAACTAATTAAAGCAAACATTTGTCTTCAACAAAAACACTCAACACATTTAGAAAACTCCGCTTTCTAAAATGGGATGCCAAAAAATGGTGCTCGTTTTCATTACTAATCTTCTGGAGTAGTTTTCGATAAGTTCCTCACATACATACATACATACATACATAGCTGATAAACTCCAATTATGCGGTTCTCTTCCTGGACGACTTTCTTCAGTGGTTTTAATTTGGGTGCCTTATTTTCATAAATATGCATCATCTTGTGAATTGTTATAGAGAGTACGGTCAGAGCTAGTCAAATCGGTTCAACTTAGCCAAATCCCGATATTAGCATGTCTGGAAACAGATTAGAGAGAGATTAGAGACTCCATCCCTCATCTTGCTGAAATCCAAACGAACTTGTCCGAAATGTGCCCATTCAATGCTAGATAAATCAATGAATCCATCCGCAGGCAGATCGATTGAATTGAAGTTAAATTGCTGCCAAATATGGATAGAAGTCTTCTAAAATGACTGAAAAAAATGTGGTTATTGGGAAAGAAATTTCCGACACAAGGTTCTTAGGCTATAACGCCTTTATGTGCTATGTGTTCGCATTTCATAATGATTTCTGCGGGGGGTCAATACTTATTTAGTGGACATGATCTCCTAATATCAAACAGACTAAGCAAAAATAGTAAGCCGCAACCACACTGATCGGGGTTTTCAAAACCGCGAGCAGAAGATCAAAGTTGCGGACAACAGACGGCAGACGCCTGGAAGGGACAGAGGTGATGGGGAGTTCAATTTTGTCATTTGTTCGGTATTCGCTCAACTGCTGGTATTGTTTATAGGGAATCCAAGGTGCCGATCTTGGACCGATCTTTGAAACATTACGCTATTATATCTCGAAAGAAAAATTTTTCTTTCTGTTTATTGCCACTACCGATACTTTCTGTACCATGCGCCATATAGCGGAAAATATCACAAAAACAAAACTTGTACTTATGAGAATGGATAGCAGAACTAGCCCAATTTAAGCAAATCTCACTCACAATTTTAAGATTCCAATTTCTGTCCTTCGTATTAATTGTAGGCTAGTCAAATCGGTTCAACTTAGCCAAATCTCGATATTAGCATGTCTGGAAACAGATTAGAGAGAGATTAGAGACTCCATCCCTCATCTTGCTGAAATTCAAACGAACTTGTCCGAAATGTGCCCACTCAATGCTAGATAAATCAATGAATCCATCCGCAGGCGCAGGCAGATCGATTGAACTGAAGTTAAATTGCTGCCAAATATGGATAGAAGTCTTCTAAAATGACTGAAAAAAATGTGGTTATTGAGAAAGAAATTTCCGACACAAGGTTCTTAGGCTATAACGCCTTTATGTGCTATGTGCAGGGACGTAGCCAGGATTTTGTTTCGGGAGGGGTCCAACGGAATTGTCAGACGCGCGACAAATTTATTGTTGAAAAAGTGGATACACTAAATATTAGACTGGTATGTTATGAAACATTTAGAATAGCTGGAACCGCGTAACCTGACTTTTTAGTGTAATTATAACCATAATGAGTGAAAAGGATGTACCAGTGCCTCTTGCAGAACGCATCATTATTTGTTTTTTAGTCAAAGCAAAAATAAAATCCGTGGAAACTTATCAAAAAGTACTAGAGAAGTTCCAGAATGAGTGCCTCTCTAAAACCCCATGAAAAGGCCGAAAAGTTGAGGGAAAGTTGCCACATGTGCGCCACCTAGTGTCACCGATGAAAACGTAAGCCCCGCCACCGTTGAAAAACTCATTGTGGAAGACCGACGAAGTAGTGTACGCTACACGACTGGGCATAAACGTAAGTAGTATTGGGAAAATATTCATGAGCGGCTAGGCTACCGAAAATCTCAGGCAAATGAGTGCTAAAACCTCTGAATATTAAGTATAAATTCTGGCAATCAGAAGTTTGTACACATCTTCTACAGCATTGAACGAATTGAGAAAGTTCCATTGAAAGTTTCAAAAGCTATGAAGAAGTAAAATTGTTTGTGCGTGAATGGGTCCGTGAGAAGCCGCGAGATTTTTACGAAAAATATATCCAAAAGCTTTCAGGGAGGCGGCGAAAATGCATACAGTGGTGTAGGGGAGACTAATTAGAAAAACTAATTTTTACCATTTGTATCTTTAAAATTGTTTCGCTTCGTTAAAACTTGAGCGTTTGGTCATAAAAAAAGGCTTAACTTCATAACTATTACTTGCACAGACTATTAAAGCAGGCGTATACAGGGTTATTGGTTAAGTCGACCTATTCCCTGCAACACGTTATAATAGGGTCAAAATGCAACAAAATGAGGCCATAAATATTAGGCCGATTTTCAATGGTCACTGAGATATATGAATTTTTAGGTTTTTTTGAAATAACCTAGAATTTTGCCATTTAAAGTAAGAATTAAAAAAAAACTACTAAGGTAATGTACTTAAACTTATTTTTGGATTTTAGTCAACACTATAGCAGACATTTCTTAATCATTTAAAATTTCAAAAACCCATCACAATTCGAAATTTTTAATTTTAAATAAAAAAAAAATTTCTTAGATTTTTTTTAAAGATATTTTTTAATGTAGTATTACTAAAAAAAGTTATATGACATGGAGTCTGCAGACCACTGGAAAAACATACACGTGTTGTCAGCTTTCCAAAAAGGTGTCAATGTCAATACAAATATTTGAAATAATTGAAACAGCTAGCTGCAACTTGTTCGGAGACCATAATTTCCTTTGATAAAAAATGAAATAAATGTCATTAAATTCAAAATGCATCGTATAATGTACTGCTTTATTTCATTTTTTATCAAAGGAAATGATGGTTCCCGAACAAGTTGCAGCTAGCTGTTTCAGTTATTTCAAATATTTGTATTGACATTGACACCTTTTTTTAAAGCTGACAACACGTGTATGTTTTTCCAGTGGTCTGCAGACTCCATGTCATATAACTTTTTTTAGTAATACTACATTAAAAAATATCTTTAAAAAAATCTAAGAATTTTTTTTTTATTTAAAATTAAAAATTTCGAATTGTGATGGGCTTTTGAAATTTTAAATGATTAAGAAATGTCTGCTATAGTGTTGACTAAAATCCAAAAATAAGTTTAAGTCCATTACCTTAGTAGTTTTTTTTTAATTCTTACTTTAAATGACAAAATTCTAGGTTATTTCAAAAAAACCTAAAAATTCATATATCTCAGTGACCATTGAAAATCGGCCTAACATTTATGGCCTCATTTTGTTGCATTTTGACCCTATTATAACGTGTTGCAGGTAATAGGTCGACTTAACCAATAACCCTGTATATTCCGTTTTCCAATAAAAGTAACAGATGCAAACTCTCACTTCATTCTTTATCTACGGGCTTCATGTACCTTTATATCTCCGCGATTAGCTTAGGCTAGCGAGAGCTAAGTTTCCGTTTAGTCCAACATGAGCAAAATATTTGGGAGCTTATCTTTCACTCCACCCAAAGGGCCGATAATTGCACGTAATTATTTTTGTTTTTATAAAAAAAAAACACACAAGTCATCACGCATCTTCACGATTGATTTTAGTCAAAATTTTCAAAGAAATGGTTTCTTTGAAAAAAAAAGGTCTGTAGTCTTTCTATTTTATCGCATTCTCGATTTTTGTAGCAATGCTCAGAACCTGCGCAGCGGAAAGTTTAAAGTTCCAAGCTCGCATGAAAACACGTCCATACGTCCAATAAATAAAATCAAATGAATAATAATTTTCGACAGACATTTTTTGCATAGATTCCGCGCAATTTATTTTGAAGGGTTGTGTATTGTGTGTTTGAAGGTGTGTATTGATATTCGGATTTATCTAGTTTTGAAAAGAAAACCTCCCTTAAACCAATTTTCCATGTCGGATATTTTTTATGATGTTCAATCCCACAGAATTTAGAGAAAAATATGTTACCACCTGAATATTTTGATATTTTATACTGTAATCACTAAATATCCGTTATAGTTGAAAACATTTCGGGAGGGGTCCGGACCCCATGGACCCCTCCCCTGGCTACGTGCCTGGCTATGTGTTCGCATTTCATAATGATTTCTGCGGGGGGTCAATACTTATTTAGTGGACATGATCTCCTAATATCAAACAGACTAAGCAAAAATAGTAAGCCGCATGTTAATGGTCTCGGCGACGACACGATCCAAAATAGAGCTGCCTGTAGAAATATGCTGAGAAATTATCGCCAAAACGGGCGATGTGCCTACACCGCAGGTCGAGCAACGCGGAACCATGGAGCGGTATAAAGAACGAGGCAAGGAAGAAGAAGTATTAATTGTGGGCTCTTCACAGTCTAGCTGGGACTTTGCTTCTTTAAAACAAAACTTTCAAAATCGAACTAATAATACAGTTGATAAATTAAAAAATTGGTGTAAAGGGTGATTTTTTAAGAGCTTTCGGATTTGATTTAAGAAAAAAACCCATAAAATTTAGAAAAATGTAGAACGATCTATATAATTTAATGTTTAAGAATGGTTTCATGTAAATGTTGACCGCGCAGCGCCTCCAATGGTTCATACGCTGGGTCAATTTTTTGCATACTCTCTCCAACATATCGGCCGGTATCTCACGAATAAATTCTTCAATATTGGCTTCCAGTGCTTCAACCGTTGCGGGCTTAACGCTGTAGACATCAGCCTTAACATAGCCCCACAAAAAATAGTCTAAAGGCGTTAAATCGCACGATCTGAACGGCCAATTGACCGGCCCCAAACGTGAAATAAACTGTTCACCGAGCTCGCCTCTCAATTGGGCCCTGGTTTCGGGTGATGTGTGGCATGTGGCACCGTCTTGTTGAAACCACATATCAGTCAAGTCTACCTCTTCCGTTTTGGGCAAAAAAAAAGTTCGTAATCATCGCACGGTAGTAACGTTCCGGCCTTCGACGTCTATGAAAAAGTACGGTCCAATGATGCCACCGGCACATAATCCACACCAAACTGACTTTTTCGGAAAGCATTGGCAGTTCTTGCAATGCTTCTGGCTGATTTTCTCTCCAAAAATGGCAATTTTGCTTGTTGACGTATTATTTCAACCAGAAATGAGCTTCGTCGCTAAAAACTGATGCACTTTCTTAACTGAGCATCAATTTTGATTATAAAATTCAATAATCTGCAAGCTTTGTTCGTTTGTAAGTCGATTCATGATTAAATTATAGACCACACTGAACATGTTTGACAGTAACACAAAGCACGAAACCCGCGTGAGCTGCCAAAAACGGTGTTGCCAAAAAGAAAGTTCCTAAAAAATCACCCTTTATTTCTTAAATAAGCAATTGATGTGCATCTTGGCTTAAACAAAACATAATTTCATTTTTTATTTCGCCTTTTCATAGTTTCCTTTCAAATAAATAGAAGTTGAAATTGCATTTTTCCTTTTGGCTTTTTCCATTTTTTAAACGAGTTTAGCCGAAAAGCCGCCCCTAATATTTGGCGCCCCGGGCGACCGCCCGGCTTGGCCCCCTTAGAGCGGGCACTGACTATATCATCTCTTAATTGAATTGTCATCCAGTGTGTATGTTAAAATTTTGATTTCATTCTCTGGTCGTTCCGGTCGGATAGTTATGAAAGAGCGATGGTTTTGTCCCAGGGTAGCTCCTGCTTTTTTACTAAGTTTAAACATAATATTTTCAATTTTTTCTTGTAGGCTTTCTGACACTTCTTATAGTCACTACCTAACCTACTACTTCCTATACGTGAAATCCGTAGGACTTTAAGTTATTTATAAAAAAATGTGTGAAATATGAACGACGTAACATTTCAATATTTTTATTTGAGGTGTCACAAATCGAAAGCTAAATCAGTTTATCCTGACATTCATAACCCGCATTCGACTAGTGTGTCATTCTATTCGAGTTTATGAAGCTCGAAGCTTTTTGTGGTTTATGAAACGAGGTTATCTCCTAGTGTGTCAAGACTATAAGTGGAGAGTATAATGGGACTATCGATTCAAGCCCATAGCAGAAATTTTATCCCTTCTCCTCTCGACGGGGAGGAGTTATGTACGTTTTGTCTTCGAAAGTTCTAATAAGCAAATCAGGCGTGTCCTTAGTTGCAAAAATTCAATTTTTGGCGTTCGTCAACTGGCATCGCGAGTTGACATTTGATAGCTAGTTAGCTTCCAAGCATCCGTAAGGCTGACTGCCTAGCAGGAAAATTACATGTGTGTGACACAGTTTTATGTTTGATGCGCTGATACTTAGTAATCTTTTCTAGATTTTACATACTACCCTTCCCCTTTTCGAAGCTGGTTATCTAATGGACTTTTGTTATTTTTTGTTGATTTAATGCAGAACTGGCAGTTTTATTTATTAGAGTTTACATACATACAACCGGAAATTTTGAAAACGGCTTAATTTAAAAAAAAACGGCTAAATATCCGCCTAAATAAATTTAAGCCAGAAAAACGGACAAAAAACCGGCTAAATCATACAAAACAATCATATTACGAAAAAATATAGTAAAAAACTGATTTTAACAATTGAATTTCTTTTCCGGAGTACTACCCGTAAACTAGGCTTTATGCAGATTTCTTAGTTTTATTATATATGTGTATCCTCCAACCGCTGGCATTACAGCCAAAATTTACTTTGTTTGGAGCTAGATAGCTCAACTAGTCAAAATTTTTGTATACAGGTACAATTTCTCGGTCAAGTCCATAACCACATTAGGTTCGAAGTTGTGGAACATAAAATTAGTAAAAGGAACGTCCAATGCGTAACTATGGGCAATCGCAACCGCATTTATGTATATATATCTTACCATCATCGCACTTTAATAATTTTATATTTTGATTAAAATTTAACCATTTTATTCATTTTCGAATTTGCGCCCTCCAAATTTTATTTTATTTTCCATAGTTACGAAATTGATGTTCCATATTGTTGATGTTCCGCAATTAAGAATTTGATGCTCTAAAGACACGAAATTGATGTTCCAAAATTATGAGCTTGGCCGGGAAATGGTACAGATTTTTGATAAATTTGTTGCTACAATCCCAAAAACAGAATGTAATGCATCCACGGAAATGTGTGGGTTCCATGAAATTTCAGACGTTTTGCAAGTAGCTTGCCCAGTAAACTACAAAAATTAAATTCAAGTGTGTATATATTTGGGGGCAATTTACTCCCATGTTCAGCACTTAGCTTTTGAGCTGAAGGGGGTACGCTGCCCCCGAAATATATACACACTTAAATTTGTTTTTTGTAGTTTGCTGGGCAAGCTACTTGCACAACATTAGTGTTGAACACTACAAAGTTCCGGAAATATTATCAATATCTATGAATCGTGCTAAAAGGTTTTCGCTCTTGTACTTAATCTAGCACGATGGTGGTAAAGAATTGACACTTTGAAAAATGGAAAAATGTACGGGTACCCCCATGCTCCAAGACTTGCTCAGCAAAGAATTTTATTTAAGAAACTGTCTTCCATTTTACTAATTATTCAGCATATTGATGGTTAGTAAATTAGATGCTTAGAATAGGTACTAACATCGTCAGTTTACGCGAAACCCATTACCCTAAATTGATTGAAAAAAGGCAAGTCTCCGCGGCAAATTTTTTCCAGGGGACATAAACGCATACTTTCCTCTCGGTGGACATACTAGGTATACTTACCCTAATACACGACAATGTAAATAATTTCACAGCGATTAATTATTTTGGTTGTAAATATTGAAAAATTGATTTTAGTTTCAAAGAAAAAAACTCATAAAATAATTTTAGCCGGAAAAACGGCCGAAGAAAATCTATTCCGGCTAAAAATCCGGCCGGCCGGAATTATAAATTTTTTCCGGCTTATCAGCACGGTTTCCGGCTAAATTTGACCGGAAAACGGCTAAATTGGCAACACTGATACATAACATCACATCCCGAGCAAGTCTCGTAATAAAAATTAACCTCAATCTATTTATGTTGGATAGGATTGGATTCTATTTATAGCCTTTATAATCTCAAGAAAAACTATATTCAGGAATTTTGAATTAAAAAGTAAATTCATTCAAGAATAATTCGTACAAGTATTTACTTAAAAAAAATAATTCTCCTTGACATCTACCAAGGTCGATCAATTCAACAAGTTTTTCACTTAATTGAGTTCCAACTCCTCCAATAAAAAAGGAGCGCGCCGTCGAGCGAGGAAAAAAATCTTTAGGTGACGGAGATGGGGTTGACAATGTAAATTGACTTGGCCGACAATGTGTAGACTCAAGACTCTCAGCATAAAAAAAAAACCAAAGACAATTTTCAGACATTTTCGAGCACATTGACTTCATTTTCAACCGCGTAGGTTCTTTCTTCCGTTTGTTCACAGTGTCTTGGCATTTCGTCGCGTATTCCCGGAAATTCATGTCGTCACGTCGATTAATGAAGAAATTTTTCTTTTATTATACAAAGTCGCACTTTGATTCAATTACACAATTGTACGACGAGGACGAGGTAGCTGCTTTTTTTTTGTACCCATGCATCCTTATCGTTCAAGGTCTGGGAATTTTATTTGCATTTCAGTGGAATCGTGACTAAGACCTAGACCATTTTGAAAGTAATGGTTTAAAAGTGGAAAATTGATTAGTTTTAAAGTGGATTAAGAGCAGCTGTGTTGAATTTTATATTTTGACGGTTAATTAAATGCATAGCTACTATTATTCCTTTATACCTGGTGCCTTGTCTTATTATACAAGTGCAAGGTTTAAATTCTCCCTCGTATTTAATTACCAAATGGAAATCAAGATAGCATAACCATTTGAACGAAACCCATAATGGTGCTGGTGTTGTGTTGCCTCCAATTGAAACCCATAATGTTATGTCATAAAAGATGATTGTGGTTGGTCCTGAGACTGGCCGATTTTGTTTGATTGTTTCTAGTATGTATGATAACCGCAATCTTGCGATATTTGTTTCGGGAATCCAGTCCGAGTCCAAGGTTTTTATGTTATAATCTTTGCGTTAAAAGAAAATATATCTCTTTAAAATGAAAATAAATGTCTCATTTAAACTGTAAATAATTTTCTTGCCAGCAGTCAAAAGCACAATGCCCTTCTGCTTTCGTGCTCTTACTAGGAACAAAAAACTAAAACGTATAGAATATTCTCCAGTAAACTTTCCATTTAACACTACAATTATCATGCCATTTTCACTCACAGGGAGATTGTCTGGAATTGTAAGCAGCACAGCGACATTAAAACAAAAAAGTTGAGCCATTAAGAAATCTCCACAGGGACAATCGTGCAGCGTCAGTCCTCAACATTCAACATGCATGCAAAGAGCGCACAAACTTTACCCGTTAAAACCATTTCGCTATATAGCGCGCACATCACCACTACGCCCCATTAGTCCGGAATGCACTTTGAATACAAGATTTCCCACTTTTATGAAAATTTTTCCTTGGCCAGGGAAAGGCATATTCACTCAAACGGCAACTGTAGCATTATTATCAGTCGGCAAAGAATCTTCTGCCTTGCCTTTCTTCTCTATGGTGCGCGACCAAAATGAGGTAATTCACTACGATGTCGCTATATATGTACATCCCCAAAAATCCTATTCACCCTTCTTTCTAATCTCAGATAATTGTTGTGGTGGAGGATAGTAAATTTATGTTTGCAAGAAATTTAATGAGGCATTTTCTATACTTTCTGAGCTGATATAGTCTCTTCAGTTCCACATATACCAACGTGAAGAATTAGAATAGAATCGCATGAGGATTCGATGGAAAAAAAAATATCCTTGGAGGCGAAACGGCAGAAGAAGAAGAACCATCTCGCGAATATATGAATGGACGCAACAGTGACAATCTTTCAGTTCAGTCAGAATTTGAGCCGAGCATGAAAGGATGGACGGGGTGGAAAAAAATACAAGATTATTTCTCTGCGTCAGTCAGTCAGTCGCGTCGTTGTCGGTCGTCATCTGGGTCGCATTTAATGAGATTTTCCCTGGAAATGTTCTGTACTCTATAGTCAAATGATTTTCACATAGAATGTCTATGGCCATGAGGGGGGAAAATGTCAGGAAGACTATATGTACATTAATGAAGCTTAAACGGAAGAAAATAAGAACTCATTGTTAGAAAGACCGTTTAATTATTGCCCCGCTTATATAGCATTCACTTGAAAGGAGTAAAATTTAATGAAGCCGCAAAAGATAATTGGATGATTGGATGAATAACGTAGGCTTTTTGTGCGTTAAAGTCAATTGCGCTTAATTCTGAACTGTATGAATATTTGAGGAAACTGAAGGGTATACAAAATTGTGAACCAACTGTTTTCACAGTTAGGAGTAAATACAATATTTTATGATGAACTACAGTAGAAGCTTGTGTGTGCAGTGATCAGCGCACTCGTGCTCGAGGCACAAAGTAAGGAGCTCAATTCCCACTGCAAGCGGATTCAGCTTACGATGGTTATTGAATTCGGGACCCTTTGGATGGCGGACTATGTTTTTCCTCGGATATTAAATGAGAGCTCTAACCGTCAGATTTCTTGGTCAAGTGTATTCTTTCGTGCAGTCCTTTTTATGAAAACAATTTTATTTTTAATATTTCAATACAATGATACAACAGTTATAATGTTCACCACACGCTGTCTGAATGGTCCAGGTTTGTACGCAATTCAAGTCCTGTTCATGAGGGTCAGTTCGATGCTTCGATGCCAAGACTAGAATGCGCTGACTCGTTGAATGGTTCGTCTTTTATATGTACTGTTCGAGCTTGCTGAGTGGGGGTGCTGCATGTCGTGGATAGTTGTGCTTGTGTTGTATGGAGCGTGTGAGCGGGACGTTACTTACATGTACGTTCCATGCGGTGGCGTTTGTGCCATAGTTATATGATTCTTTTCAACACCTTTCGATTCAAATACTTAGAGTCCACCTTTTTCTTAGCTTATAACGCAGAGCAGACTTTTACCTTGGAATTACAGGATGATGACCAAATTTAATGAGAGAAACAAAAATCCAACCCATTCCTTATAAAATGAAAATTGATATAAATGCATTGTACGATCATAGTCTGTACATAGTCTCTATACTGTTTTTTGAATTATTATAATTAAATTCTTTTCCATATGCATAGATACATATGTATGTACATATTTTCCTGCATATAAAAATGAATTTGTGCATTTTCCCCATTCCTTGGTTTCATACGAGTAAACAGGGACAAAAAAAAAACTCAAAAAATGGTTTCAACTCAAACCGACTGTACCTAATGATTTTCCATTATGAAATTTAATCTGTGCTTAGTGGCCTAGCAAGGCAAAACTGATGTCCAAACATACAAAGAGTCATTGGGCCTCCAACATAGAAACCTCACCATATCGTTCGGCATTGTGTCCAAATGTGCGTCGCAATGTTGCCTCCTCGCATATTACCCCATACACACAGTGAAAGTCATTATGGATGAGAGCACAAAAATTTTTATCATTGGTCAAAGGCCACATGCGGAAAAGTACATACAGACATATCATGGTTCTGTGTCCTGTCGTCGTCCTTCTGGGCCGAGGACGGACCATTGGAATAAAAACCGCCTGTCTAACCGACAAAAATATTTCGCCAGCAGAATTGTCATGCTGAACCAGGCAGGATGCAACTGCAACTATAGCTAGCGAGTACCACTATCCATTTCGTTTGTGTGTCTCTACACATATGCCACATGTGTATAAACATGAATCTACCGCGAGGCTCTTTAGTACCACTATATAACTGTGTGTATTTTTGCAAAATGTTCGTTTTCCAATCCAGGCAAATATACGAAAAAAATTTCATTTTTACGCTTGACAGCAAAGCTAGCCCCAGATACGCAATTATGCATGAACATTTACGAAATTTCATTCCACTTGAATTATACAATTTACACAGAGCCCGCGCTATTGTTTCAAACGTTTTACTCGGGGAAAATTCAACACATACATATTGTGCACAGAGAATCAAATAAAACAATTGAGCGGATTGGAGAAAGATGTTTATGATGTAGCCAAAAAAAAAACACACAGAGGACTCTTCTCTGGTCCGGCCATAGGCAATCCAACAATGCCCATAACAATCAGTAGTCGGATTATGAAAAGTTTTCATTTTGTTCGAGTTGTCTAGATCCAGGATTTTATCGCCGGATAATGTGATTTCATTTGAAATCGAAGATAATACCCTCGGCAAATATTTACAAAGCTTCACCTCAATGTATACGCCCGGTCATTTCGAATGATTGCCAGCAATTGAAGTATTATTTAAAAAAAAAAAAATTTTTTTTTTTTGGAAGGCAAATTCACTTTTTTGTCGCGATGCTCTGGAGTCATCAGATTTCGGGGTAATTCATTGAATTAACTTTGAGTGTATTTCACAGAACAGTGACGCCAATTATGATACATGATTAAGATACGTTTTTTGGGAAAGTTATTATGGATGACCTTTTTTTGCATATGATAAACTTTATTGTTTATACGATGCTATTAGCATAAAGTAAGTAATTGGAATAGAGCTGGAACTCCATATAACATCAAAATCTACTGAAAAACATTTTACCTTTGAGTGTTTGCTGTAAGTAACGTCTACATACAGGAATATTTCTTCGCTGTCGCCTGGCCAGACATGTCGAAATTGCGAAATTGTGCGTTCAGTGAACTTTTCGCGCATTTTTTTCGGTCGAACGGGCGATGATGCCTACACTGAAAAAAATGGTTTAGACTTTTTATCTAAAGTGAAGTAGTTGACTTAAATTTAGATAGTTTTACCAAAGAAATAGCTGATTTCTCTAATCTTCGTAGCTGAAAATACTATTAAATTCGTTCATTTAACCACGCAAGATTAGAAGAAAAAGTTTAGTCAATTCTTCCACAAAAGTTGTTGATTGTACTATTAAAATATAAAATTTAACTACAAACAATCGCTCTTTTTTTTTCAACACAATTTAGCTATCCAACATTTAACAATTTATAGATAATGAATAGCTGTCTTTACAAATGAATTAATTGAATTTGCAAATATAGTAGATGTTTCAACTAATGACGAATAGAAAAATTATCCATATCTTCGTAACTGTTTCAACTACATAGAATCATAACCTGAAAATCAACGCGAACTTTAGATGAATTCGACTATTTCTTTAGATAACCATTCTAATTTGTTTTCTCTGTGTAGGTAGGGTGACCACCTGCCTGCCTTCGATTTACGGGTTACTAGCGTATAAAATACGGGTTTCCGAATTTTTACGGGGCAAAAATTAAAAAAAAAACGAGACCGAGGCTAATTTCGGGCGCAGCCGAAATTTGAATACCCTTCACTCTTCTCGGGCTAAAAGTTTTTCGGGGTGAACCTATGACTTGTGTTTAATCCTTCCGCATTATTTTCCTTCTGTTTTCGCATAATATTTAATATTGATAAATTCTGTGGCGTCAATAAAACAATAGCGACGTTTTTTTCGCATCGCGGAAAAAAACGATCGCGGGTAACATCCCGGTTAAGACCAAACAGCTGACATTTGACAGTTTTTGCGCATCTTTGACTCACCTTCGTCGGCTTATTTTTTAGATGTGGTGGATTTTATCACAAAAGATGATTATTTGTTTGCAAAATCTTTTCTCGTGATGAGAAAAACTCTCACATTTGATTTGAAAAAACAAATTCCCTCAAATTTCCCTATGCGTCCGCCATCTACATTTGAGCTCTATCCCGTGTAGGGTAGTTGCACGTGTGAACTTGACCTGGGTAAGTGCCATTTTTTTTATATGAAGTTCTACCCAAACCTGCACGGGATAAACACAATAAAACGTACCTATTATTTGTGTGAGGTTTGGTTGGAATAAGTGGGAAAAAAAAAAAAATTGAAAACTTTATTGGAGGGATGCGGGAGCATGGCCTCATAGTACGATACCATTTGTTTTACTTTTTTTTTGTTTTGATAAAGACGTATTAAGGTTTTTTTGAAAATGGTGTAAAAAACATGTTTCTTAGAAGATCCAGAATGGGGGGGGGGGTTGGGTTTGTATGGTATCCCCATGACCCCACAGTCCGATTCCATGCATTCTTACATATGTTTTGTGGCATCAAAAGAAACACATTTGTGTGAAATTTCGTTAAAATTGGTGCACAAATGAAAAAGTTTTTCTTAGAAGAACCTAATTTGGGGGGTTAGGTTTGTATGGCAGCCCCATGACCCCGTGATCCGATTTGATCCATTCTTACATATGTTTTGTGTTATCAATAGAAACACATTTGTGTGAAATTTGGTTGAAATTGGTGCACACATGAAAAAGTTTTTCTTAGAAAAACCAAATTGGGGGGGTTAGGTTTGTATGGCAGCCCCATGACCCCATAGTCCGATTTGAGCGATTCAAACATACAAACTGCCTGCAATAAAAAGAAGCATGTGTGCAAAATTTCAGCTCGATAGCTTTTAAACTGGCCGAGTAAAACGCGTAGCAACAGACGGACAGACGGACAGACAGACAGACGGACATCGCCCAATCGTTTATTTATATCGATAACGATAACGATACGTTTATTTAGTTTCATAAATTGAAGTCATATCTCGAATGAAATGTTTGGTGGTATGGTAAATGTTGATTTAATTTGGCAAGTCGGGCAAAAAAAATGCTATTACATTGTAACGGTTAAAAATAGAGAAGCCCCCGAATGAGCCACACTATACCTACTATAAAGATATCCTCCTCCTTGAATGGGACACCCTGTATAGCTTTAAACATTCAGGTTTATCCAATCCACCCAAAATTGCGAAAGAGGATTTGGCGGATTGCAGTGATATCAATTCTTTTTTCAGCTAATGTATTTTTCTTTGGGGGCTTTTCAACCGTTTTTTTTTTTGGATATCATATTTTTTGTGGTCTCTTTGGACATTAATTTACCGTTATTATAGCCGGATTCTTTGATGCGACCATCGCAGGATAATTCATACCTAATTTAAAAAAAATCCAAACAGGGGGACAGGCAGTAGAAGGGAGGGATGTCAAAAACTGCTCTGGCACCCGCAGGGCTACATTTAGCTGCCCCTAAGCTGTTGGGTGAGTTGCAGCCCTCCGCATCTGGTTAGGCTTCAAAGTAGTATAGAAGTCGCATCCACATGGTAGGCAAAACAGCTGCTTAGTTTTCTTAAAAAAGCGTCCAGAATGTTTTCTAAAACACTTTTCAATTACTGAGGCTGTTTTTTCAAAGTCAATCGCTTTGGGAATCATGAATTAACCTCAACTTATTTGATGGGAAAACATCATACCGATAAAAGGTGTTTTCCTGTTCTGATTTCCTCAGAACTCCAAGCTTACGGCGAATTTTGACGGGGACATTTAACAAAATGTTAACGTATAAATTTTGAAAATCTGTTTTTATCTTATTCACTCCGCATTTATTCGATGCAAACATTTTACTGAAAAATTTGATTGCCAAGGAAGTACAGTGAAACCTCCGTTCGAGGACAGCTCCCGCAGACGGACATCTCCCGTAGCCAGACAATTTTCTTGGTCCAAATTTTTTTGTTCATATTTTAGTACAAAATCCATTCCACTAACCGGAATCTCTACTCTCTCTCTCTCGGCTCTACTGGCCGGACGCGGACACTATGCCTACATACATTTCTTATAAATCATCTCCCGCAAGCGGACAGAAATTTAATTTTCAGTAGACTTTCTGAAAATAATTACAACCGAATACGCTCAGAATAATACATTTGTCCGCATTAGGGTTTGTTCTTGTGGATTTTGTGCTCGTAATGCGTCAATCGATACTACGAATTTGTGTATTGAATAAGGGATGTCAAAAACGATTGGACCAAAATCGGTACTTTCGCATCGGACTACGGGTTACTTTTAGTTTTTTTTTCTTCCGATTTTCAACCGGCTGTCGGTAGTCTAACTTTTTAGTTTTAACCGGACTTTGCATTTCCTTCCATATTTGTGGATAAATTCTCAACTGTTCATTAGAAAAAATCCAGATGTGTGTGAAACAGGGAAATAGGAATTGGCCAATCATTATTGCACGGTCTGGAGATTACACAAATATAAATTAGACTCGCTTCAGGTCGCTCCTCGTTCTATTGTGTAGTATACCGATTACATTACATACTAATTTCCATGGTGAGATTGATGATCATCTAGGAGGGTAGTTTTGCATATACCGAAAAAATATCTCCTGGAACAGATCACGGGAGCCTTAGAGCGAACATAACTGAAAATTTCCTACCTGTCTCCGTCCGAAAGTTAAACCGGTCAAAGATGAAACCCAAACCAAGAAAAATACATCGCCCAAGGTGAATGGGGGTCTATTTTTCGAAATTCTTTTATTGAGTGGGAATTAAGGGGCCCTCATAGAGCATATTTGGGCGAAAATTTTGCTGAAAATTTCATAGCCCTCTGTCTCCGTTCGGAAGTTACAGGTTACAGCTGTGCGAGGCGATTGAAAGGCATTAAAAACCAAGAGTGCAACTCAGGCTCGGCTCCAAATAAATTTTGTTCTAGCTAGACGAAAAAACTGAAAACAAGATGATTGACCGGTTTTCGACATCCCTGAATTGATGCTAATGTTTTTCAACCAGTTTTTCCTATGAAAACTTAACCAGTTTATCATTACACGAACATTTGCGCATTGTTCATTGTGAAGGTCCGAAAAACAAAAATGAATTAAATCCACAACTACACTTTTATTGTTTTAATGTTCCTTAAGTTATTGTATGTTATCACTGCCATCTAGATAGACAGGCCGAACTGCAGAAATTTGTTCGTCTACAAGTGGACAAAGTGCGTTCGTGACCAGTGACAGTTGACATTTGTAAAGCCCACAACCTCCAGTGCTTCTGAACCCAAAAGTTTAAATATGCCGAGCGTTTATTACGAAACAAAGGTTATGGTTTGCTTTAATGTGTTTTTGATGTGCAAGTGGTAAAATAGTATACATCAACATCGTACTTACCATATTTATCTCAAAAATCAACGCACTGGCATGTGTATATCATAGCAAGTCACACGAACTGACAGGCTGACAGCCACTGATATTTGGATTGTGGACAATTTGTGGATTGTACTGAGCGGTACTTTAGCAGTACTAAGCGCGGACCATGACCAACCATGGCACTACTAGTGTTGCATGACCACTGACAGATCAGCTGATAATCCGGCCTGTCTATCTAGATGGCAGTGATGTTATCCATTCACACAGAGAAGCAGCATTTTCGACCCACTCCCGCAAGCGGACATCTCCCGTGGCCGGACAAAAATGCTGGAACCGTCAGTGTCCGTCCACGCGAGCTTTTACTGTACATGTTTCTAATATCGAGAGTTGGACCCAACCCTCTGAAACCGTGGCTACGTCGCGTCCCAGCCAATTTAACCCTCGGATGGTTCAGTGGGGTCTGACAGACCCCAGAGAAATTTAAATCTTAAAATTTTCATAGAAAAACTTGTTGAATGGTATTTTGATGCATATGTAATTTAAGTATGTGTCACATTCGTCCATTTAAGCATGAATTTGTTTGAATTTGTAATTTTGTTAATAAGTTATAGCAATTTGAAAGTGCTCTGGGGTCTGTCAGACCCCACGAACCATTTACGTATGTCTTTTTTACAAAAATACATTTTTCGTTTTGTGGGAAATTTTCAAAGTACATATGTTATTTGGACAACGATAAAATGTAATAATTATAGTCGGGAAGTGTTGAAACTTTGTAATTAGAGTACATTTGGGAAATTATTTTTGTTAATTTCGAAAGAAATAGAAAATTTCGGGTGTTTTGAATTAGGGGTTTTTAAATTGTTTACTCAATTCATTCAAAATTATGCCGATTTTGCCTGGTTTTCATTTATGAGGATCTCCTTTCACTATTGTGTCATTGCCTTATATGTTTTTCTAAGGCAAGGCATAAATTAATGACTTTTATTAGCGTAAGAATTAGGTGGGTATTTTACATAATACATAAAGCTTCTGCAGCGAACTTGGCTGTACACTTGTCGAACCTCTTCTAAGAAGGAGGAAATCAACGGGAAATATTCGCCGAAGCACAGTACAAAATATTGACGACATTTTGTGCATTGTTCAGCTGTTCAGCTGCGAGGGGGCGGCCCTCCCTGGGCACGGATACCCCCCCCCCCAATGGGGTCACATGGCCCCCCAAAGAGGCAAAGATGTTTTCTATGCTCACGAGAAAATTATTATCGGAAGACAAAATACAATCGCAATGAATGCTAAAAGCCATTCTGCGAAGACCCTCGAAGAAAACTTGGATCCCAATTTAAGAAAAAAAATTAACTTTAGCTAAAAAATTTTGATGTAGTTATCCTTGCTAATTAGTATTAAATACGTTTTGACTAATAAAATCAAAATTTTGTTAAAATTTTAGTTTGTATATTGATTTCTTTGTGATAAGTTCAAATTACCCTCAAATTTGACACCACCTAATTTTTTTTTCCACATACTAAAAGCCACAGTCCGAATTCCACTTTTTTGATAAACCACTTAATCAAAAGGCTTCACAGTTACTTCTAGTTCAAACAAATGTGCCAAAAAAGCAAAAATTTAAGTTTTAGAGCGATTTTTGCCTTGGGGTCAGTCAGACCCCACTGAACCATTTACGTATGTAAAATTTACCTGAACCATCCGAGGGTTAAAATGGGGAAAAACTTAAAACACAGTCGGCTATAAAAAACCTAAAAGCTATTTTAGTCTTTGTCTGAAATCTGGATTCTATGAAATATGACAGGACGGTTTTTAATGCTATCAATAGGGATATCAAAAGAGGTCTTGTTGTTTTCTTCTTGTCACTGCTGATTTCTATTAATTGATTACAAATAGTCCTTTTTGCAGCTTTGAATTTTTCCTTTATTTGGTAACTTTTCGTTATTTAGCATCTTCATCTTTTCGGATTTGTCAGTTTATGTCAGTTTGACATACATACATATGTATTTCGCGGTTATTTCTCTACTACGTTATTTTATGGTACTGCCACATCCAGGGCTCTGATATCTGATTAGTGAGGTTTTTCATAAATTCCCAGCAACTTAAGGGTTTGCCATGTTTCGAAAAAATATTGTTGCAATAAATTATATAACATAAATGTCATGTTCTATGTCGTGTGCTTGACATAGAGGAGCACAGTAAAGGAGTAAAGGTGTAATTTTGAAAAATTTTTGGTGTTTGGGCTATATCTTGAAAACAGTGAGTCGTAGAGAAAAAAGTTGTAAGTAAGCATTAAAGCTTTCTAAATATCCTATTTATTTGTTCATACATGTATACGCAAAACTCCTAACGGTTCTTCCGATATTATTTAATAAAAGTCGAAAATATTTTTTTTTTTGCATTCTATTGACTCTTGTGTCTTTCCCAATTGTTTTTCAAAAAACTTTAGTAGGGAAAAGTTAGCAAGTATTAAATTTCCTTTTTTATTTGATGGATTTATTAGTGGTGATTAGGAGGAAAACATATTAAAAGGACGCGGTCATGAGGTGTGCGGTAACGTGAGGAGGTGGGGCAAAAGGATTCGCTTTAGGGGGTTTTCGCCTTTATTTCGCTAATATCTCGGAAACGGTTAATTCTACCGAAATAATTTGTATAGCGGTATTAAAGCCCATTTGGTTTCCTATAAATCAATCCTCCGAATTTAATTTTTCCGATTTATAAGTATAAAGAACATTGTGGAAAATTGGGAGGGGGTGACGGTTTTTTATTTCATGGATTTATAAGGCGGTAGTTACGAGAAAAACATATTAAAAGCACGCGGTCATGAGGTGTGAGCTAACGTGGGGAGAGCGGGTTAGAAAATATCATTCTTGTGCTTATCAGCTCTATCGCCACTATATCTCCGAAACCACGTATTGTACAAAAAAAATTCTGAGCAAGAACTAAAGCTTACACAATTTCCTATAAAGTTTATCTGACATGCATAGGTCGAATTCCTAACATTTATCCAGATATAGCTAATTCAAAAATCAGAAATTTCACATAGAAAACATCAATACAGCGTAAATGCATGCATATAGCCAATCTATACACGTATGCCAATGATGTTGTGTGGATGTTTTCAACGTGAAATTTTTGATTTTTGAAGTCACGCGTAACCCAAAATATTCAATTTCCAGTTTTTTGTAGGGGAGGAAGGGGTAGATAGTTTAATATTTTAAAAGGACATCCATCAGCTACCATTTGGCGCAAATTCGAAGTTATGGGTAAGGGTAGTCAGACCACTTTCCATCAACTTTAAGGATATGTCACACTGAACGAAAACAATAGTACCATTGACTATTTTCCATATTAACCTAACTATTTTACCCCATTTCGCCAGCGCGCAGACCGCGAACGCTGGGTTGGCGAGCGTAGCGAGCAGGGGGCCAATCCCCCTAGTAACTCATAAATCATATAACTAATTGACCTCTTCTATATTTTACCTCTTTACGCTCTAAATTGCATAATAAATTAACCACCTGCAGTGGGATTCGATCCCGAGACCCTATGATTTGGAGACCGACGCCCTACCTACTAGACTAGACCAACCAGACTCTATGAGTGATGAAGTTTGTAATTTATACCATACATTGTGAGACATCGCATAAAAGAAATAGCAAAGCTAATATTCAAAATCAACTATGCCGTAGTTGTTTTCACTTGGGGGAGATATGACACGTAAACGATCATTTAATTGGTTGAAAGAACTATTTCTTAGTAAAAATCAACCATTTTCATGGTAAATTTGAAATAGTAGTATAGTATTAACTTGGTTGCATAGTTAATGTTACAATAAGTTTTCTCTGATTGCACAAATAGGCATTGATCAAACCCAGTTACTAAGTTCCGGTTTTCTGGTTATTATTATGGTATCTGTCCCGGCTTAAGGGAAGTGATGTGATCTGCCGAGGAAAGCGCTCATTACTTCGCAGCGCTAGCGATAACAGCTTTTCGTGTGTGTCGAAAGTAACCATTGCCTCTTACCACCGCTTGATGCGATTCGAAAGAATGGCCCCAAAAATTTGATTACTATATACGCTTCTAACAATGAAAACATCCTGCAGGGGATTGTTTTTCTGGGAATCGATCGTAGTCGACCCCAAGATGCATACTATGTTTCACATGATGGAAGATAAGAGCAAAATATGAAGGAACCGGTTTGCGGTTCGTCCGTCCGTTTTTTTGCATCACTTTGAAATCCCTAGTAGAAGCAAATTTTTCTACCTTTATAGACTGCATTCTAAAATCGGGTACCTTAATTATGTCTGTCAGAGAAATGACATCGCTGTTTATTACAAATCTGTATTAATCGTATGTATATACAGTGGTGGAAATTGGAATAGGTTCACTTAATAAAGGTTTATTCTACGGAAATTGAAACCATGAATAAAAAAGTCATTTGGTGTGAAACACAAATATTTTATAAGTTGATTGTTATTCGTTATTAAACTTACAATTAATAGTTTAATTATTAAATGATTTACAAATAAGCAAATTTAAGGGTGGAAACTAGAATAGGTTTACTAAATATAATACATGTGCTCATCCGTGACTTTAGGATGAATCCTTCCTTTTAGTAAGTGATTGAATCATCACGATTCTGAATCAATTCGTGAATTCGATTAGGCATCTAGTGAACTAGATTTCCCAGGATATCTGGATCAATTTTTCGCCAATGGGATGAGATCGCCTTTTGCAATTCTAAAACATCAGAAAACTGACTAGTATCCCCCATAGGTTCTCAATTGGGTTGAGGTCTTCTGGCCGGCCAATCCAAAATCGGTACTTTTTTTGAAACCATTCCTTAAGCACCCTGGCAGTGCGAATGGCCGCGTTGTCTTGCTGGAAAATGAAATTTGGTCCAATAATATTTTCTGCGGCATCAACCATCACATTTTGCAGCAGATCGATGTATAGATCGTTCAGAATTTATTCGACCATTTAAAAACGTGATCGGGGTCCTACCAGTCGAAACCATCACACTACCGCCACCGGAATAACCACTCATTGCAATCTGCTTCTCCTTGCGGAAATCGCGTCAATAATGCTGGCAGTCATCAGGAC
Source organism: Microchrysa polita (assembly GCA_949715475.1). Classification (NCBI taxonomy): domain Eukaryota; kingdom Metazoa; phylum Arthropoda; class Insecta; order Diptera; family Stratiomyidae; genus Microchrysa; species Microchrysa polita. The sequence continues at coordinate 19,103,571 of OX454415.1, forward strand.
CATCCAAAAAAACAAAACAACAATTTCATTCCACTCTGTTGTCCAATGCATGTGATCTCTGGCAAATTCCATTCGTTTGGCTTTATGGTGCGCCATTAGTGGAGGCTTACATAACCGTTTGGAGTATCGCAAGTGTTTTGATCTGCTCAAAATTTGTCAAATACGCCGAGTGCGAGTTGTCCCTAGAACATTTAGATTAGCCTTTATCTGGCTGGAATTCATACCGTTGCAGCTTGCTTTTCGTAAAATGGCTCCAACAGTCGATCATTTACTTTGCGATTCAGTCCATATTAACCTCTGCTTTCATAATTATTCCGAAATTATTTCCTAAATTGACAAACTTGTTGGTAACGTTTACGGAACGACGGATTCTCCTCGCAATTTTACGGTTACACAGTAGCATTTCTTTGAACGCGTAAATTTTCGCCATTTCTTCTGCAGATAAACGCTTTTATCTTCTCATCTTATCTCTCTCTATAGTTCCTGTCAACCCCTTGTGGGGCATAGGGCATTAACTACGCCTACTCTCCACCTCGTTCTGTTTTGCGCCAACGGCGCTAGCTGTGACCATGTAAGATTTAGCGTTTTCGCCTCGCTTGTTACCGATCTTCTCCATGTGTTCCTTGGCCGTCCAACACGGCGTCTTGCTCCGGAATCCTGTGGATTCCAGTTCAGGGCCTTTTTTGCGATGTTATTAGGCCCTCTTCGGAAGGCGTGACCTATCCATTGCCACTTAAGTCTTTTGATCGAAGTGCCTATCCTTTCTTGGCCAGTTATAGTGAGGAGATCCTCGTTCGAAATGATCTCCGGCCAACGAATATGTAGGATGCGCCGTAGACACTGATTTACAAAAATTTGCAACTTATCAGTAATCTCTTTAGTCACCTTCCAGGTTGACCAGCCATATAGCAGCACGGATTTCACATTGGAATTGAAGACTCGAAGTTTGGTGCGTCTGGAAATATTGTTGTTTAGCCAGAAAGGAGTCAAATTGAAGAAAGCCGCCCTAGCCTTGTTTATCCGTGATTTTACATCAGCATCCGCTCCACCATCTGCTGTAACTACGCTCTCGAGATAGCAAAATTCATCAACTTTTTCGACTGCCTGTCCCGAAATACAAATTCCGCTTTGCCCCCCTGGATATGTGCTCAAGAACTTAGTCTTGGCAACATTGATTTTCAGCCCCGCATTACGACTTGCGCAATTTAGAGCTTCTGTCATTTGAGCGACATCATCCGTATTAGTTGATAGAAGACAAATGTCGTCTTATAAAAGTCATTAATTGTAATGTAATTACCGCCTATTTTTTCACTTAGAATCCAAACATTACGTTTTTTCGTTTTCTTTAAATTATTATTAAAACTTATATTTTTATTAGATTCGAAAATTACAACACTTCACATGAACCTATTCTAATTTCCGGCTGTTGGTTGGGTTTGAAACGCCATAGTTCAAATGAATTTATCGAACTGACGAATAAATTCAATAGAACTGGCATATGGCAAATGCCGTTATGGCAGTGTTGTGGAATGTTTATTTTTAGGTGGTTTGACTTGTGTTTGTTTGCTAAGTAACGGAAATAAATGCATTTATTGGGAGCTCTCCAAGGTGAACCTATTCCTATTTCCACCACTGTACGTATAAAAAAACGATTAAAAATTACGACAGTAATTTTTGATGTAATATTTCCTTTGATAACCTCTTTTGAAATACTCATTTATTCTGCAAACCAGACAATTACTTTTCCGCATATTTTCACAGCAGAGACACAACACGTCGCGCATTTTGTTTAGATAGCTTTCTACCGCCATTTCTAAATAATTTATGACTACTAAATATGTGACATGTAGCATGTGCTTGCAAGAGGCTACCGACTACATAACGACTACTTCACTGAAATTATTCTAGTAATATTTTCCATGGTTGATTGTGAAAATTTTTCATTTTTCCTGCATCCTTTTTTCGCGCATTTTTCACAGAGTTACGTACGAGTGTACATACATACTACGTATACTTGTATCTACGCGTATGCTAAATAGGAGTCGAAAAGGAAAAAAGGAAACGTACAAAAATAATATCAAAAACAGAATACTACAATGAAAGCACATATGGAAATAGCAATTCATTCTGTGAAGTCGGTTCACCTAGTAAAGTACACCACCTCGGCAGTTGCGAGTATAAGCGGTCATAGCTACAAAATATTGTGCGAGTGCACGGTCAGGGCGTCCAAATTAATAACACTGTAGTATATAGTAACACATCGTCCTTTTTTTATTTTTATAATTCATGGAAAGTGTGGCGTAAGTATGGTCTATATTTCATGTACTTGTTTTTATTTGAAGTAATTTATTAGACATACTGGGGAAAATGAATAAGCAACTTGTAGTTTTTCCATAATAGGGAGTGGAAAGAAAACCATAAAGGCGGAAAAATGTGGTCCTAGTAATTGTTGAATTATAATTATGGATAGTGATTATTTCAAATTAACGCAGCGAATTATGCAGCAAAATAGAGAGAAGATATTTATGTATGTTTGAACCAATCAATATGTAAATCATTGAAGGTTACAACATATACGAGTACGATGGCATAAAGGAATTAACTCAATTAGACACAATACGGATATGTGCAACAAGTGCAAAAAATATTCCCAAAAGGAATCATTATCCTCGAAAATACTCAGAAGTACACAGTAATAACTTTACTTGTGACACGAAGCGAAGCCACTTTTATAGCTTCTCGTCCTTGCCATTCTTGTTTCTTGTTTTTAGCACAAGTACTCATCTATAGATATATTACAATCCCGTATATGTGTAACGGTTCCAGTACGAAAGGACGTATGAGTTTCCGTCGCGTCGTCATCCCCATAAAAACGAATACTTCTGAGTTCCTAACTCACATTCGTTTTGAAAATCTCAGAGCAAAATAAATGCCATCCATACAGCAGCTTCAATAGCCCGAGACCATGTCCGGGGACGCATATGGTATATTTTTTCCCTTAATCTCTTTAGCTGGAGTTGAAGTAGTTATAATTGGAGTCGTATTTCTTTTTCGGATACGTGCGGCTTTGCATGGGAACGGCACGGAGCGCAATCGAATCAAAACGAAACGAAGAAGAAAGTCGTCACAAAGTGCACGAATTCAAGCTGCCATATACGGTTTTGGTTGGGGCTATGTGCGGGCGGTGCAGTGTGGGCAGAGAGAGAGATTTTTATTTTATAAAAACAGCCATCAATTGAATTGCAATTGAATTGCACAGAGAACAGTTTGTCAAGAGTGCTTTCGTTTTGATTGAGTTTATAAAATTAATTTCATTTATTGTGTTCAGGTGTATTAGAGACCATTTTAATTTTGTAATTTATCATGATATTGACACTTTTATTGAAATAATATTGATTTAACAAAAAGAGTATGTTTTGTTGTTTCCATAGTTTTAGAGCACTGTTTCCCAACAGGTGGTCCGTGAGAAACCCGTAGGTGGTCCGCGGGAAGACTCTGGAGACGTTTTACAAAAAAGTTATTTTTTTTGTGATTAATTAAATTTGTATGCCAAACACGAGCTCTCATTATCTTCTTCTTCTCAGTACCGCATAGCCCCATGTGGGGTCATGGTGCGTTAACTCAGCCGTTTATAGGCAATTTCGAGTCAACGTTACATTGCATATCATTTTGGAGTGTATATAATGTTGCAAGCAATATATATTTCCTATCTGCACATGTACGGACATTTTTGGACCACTCCGAGATTCGACCTCCGGACCTCTAGATTATTAGCATCGTAGAGTGCGACTCAACCAAGTGAGCCACAGAGCGTGCTCTCATTATCATGTAACAGATTATCCAGTAAATACTTTGCTGCTAGGTCTGTGATTATGGAAAGGTGACGGGTTGGTTAGGATCGTTGCTTGTAACCCAACTAATCAAAATTATTAACAAAATTCGAACCTGATTGAAAAAATTCCATGAGTTTTTCGCGTTAAACATTGTCACAAATCCGAGTCTACCGAGACCGACAGACCGAGCTATACCGGTTACTGGATAATTTTCAATCACAGTTAGCTCTTCCAGACCAGAAGTCACAAATTGCTATACGAGAAAAATTTCAGCTGATGTGGCAAGTGTTGACGCGAACAAAACAGTTTTTCCCCTTCAGTCAACCTGACAATCATGGCAAATTATGCTTCCTAAAAAGATAAATTCAAGCCCAATGCAAATCGGTTGCGTGGGGAGTTTGTGGACTACGACTTCGAAGAGATGGAAGCCGAACCTAATTTCTCATCTTCCGCAGACTAAAGCACCAAAATAACGTATGTATGTGTAATGCGAAGGATTTTAATATGAACAGAGGCTTTCCACTTTATTTTTAAAGGAATGGATAGACCTCGACAGTGAAATTTATTCCGCTGCGATTTTTTCAATGAAAATGTATACTTATTATCGTGGAATATATCGCAAACGCTGGGGATTTCCATATGCGGAATAAATTTCACTCTCGAGGTTTATTTATCCCTTTAGTAGGAAATAATTTGGGATGTAAGATAGAGCAAGAGCTTTTGAGTACAATATTTCGACAAAAAAATTCGAGACCTTAGTTCATTGGTTAGTCCGTCCAGATCCCTTTTCAGGCTAATTGGTCCGCAGACATGTCTGAGTTGGGAACCACTGTTTTAGAGAGTAGCTGAATTGGAAATAGTATACTCAAGGGAAAATTTTTTACATGTTGGGGTTTTCCAATAAGAGGTGTTATTTTGAATAGCCCTCTATTGCGTTGGTGTCATTTTTGAAGCTGTCATTTTTTGTCATTTGATAAGTAGAAACTACGCCATTATTAAAAATGGAACGATACACGGTTTAACAACCGCATTGAAATTATTAAAATTCACTATAAAAAATGGTGAAAATGAGAATGGTGAAAAATGGATTGCGCTATCGAGAGATTATTAATGATTTTTAATGGCCGGAATTGGATGGTATTGATCTGGGCAACATTCACTTTCAATAAGACGGCGCTACGTGCCATACAAGCAACGAAACCATTGATCTTTACGGGAAAGGTTTCCGTAACGTGCTATCTCTCGAAGAGGTGATCACAATTGGCCACCGAGATCTTGTGATTTAACACCTTGCGACTTCTTCCTTTGGGCCACGTGAAAGATAACGTCTACGCCAACAGCCCATCGTCGATTCAAGACCTCAAAGATGGAATTCGTGAGGCTATCGAGTAAATAGGGCGGCCAATTTGCGAATTGGTTATGGAAAAATTCATGAAAAGGATATGGTCCTGTAACCATGGTCGTGGTGGCCATTTGGCTAATGTTGTTTTCCATTATTAACGGCATACCTTCCTCTTTATAATGAAATAAACATCCGATCGTTCCGATCCGATCTCAAAAAATGATATTTTTCTTTGAATGTCAAAATAACACGTCTTATTGGAAAACCCTATACATCCGCAAGAAGAACGACATAAATGCGAAAACTATCATTTTTTATAGAAAAGGGGAATTCAGTTTTTAATCACTTAAATTTTGAGGAAAAGTTTTCGGGTCTTGATTCACAGAAGATAGTCTTTTTTTATCCTTATAGACCGCAACTCTCGAAACTGAAATAAGCCGGAAAAACGAAGTTATTTAAAAAAATGCACAAATTCCCACTTATTTCAGTAAATTTTATTCTGAATGCATTTCGGCTTTCAACTATGGAGAAGCCATCATCAGCATTAATGTTTGATGACAATGGGTATTGGTTTCCCGAATAGAAACGGAAACTATATGAAAAAATACGAACTTAAATATTGCAACAGGGTGGTTTGTAAGAAAATTAAATTAAAATTATTCTAAAATAAAATTAAAGCTATAAAATTTGTAAAACAAAAAATTAATGTAAAAAATTCTAACAAGGCAACAGACTTAAACAAAATTAAAAAAGAATGAAAAAGTCAATATATAGAAAAACAAAGAAGGGTATACATTAAGAAAACATTAAAATTAATAAAATCAAAACATCGATATAAAATTAACAAATAGAAAAAATAGTAAAATTGAAAACAAACAAAAACAACGTTTTATTTTAACAAATTAAAAAGTGGAGATTCGATGTGGCCGTTGCAAAGATTCATTAGGTTGCTCGATGTGCTTATGTATAGAGATTCGTACGCGTCCAGTTTTCGTACATTGGATCACTGCCATCTAGATAGACAGGCCGGATTATCAGCTGATCTGTCAGTGGTCATGCAACACTAGTAGTGCCATGGTTGGTCATGGTCCGCGGTTAGTACTGCCAAAGTACCGCTTAGTACAATCCACAAATTGTCCACAATCCAAATATCAGTGGCTGTCAGCCTGTCATTTCGTGTCACTCTCACTTGCTATGATGTACACATGCCGGCGCGTTGATTTTTGAGATAAAGTAAGTACGATGAATAATTATTTGCATTTTTTCCTTTTATTTATTACTTATATTTATATCTTTACAGTTTCAGTAAAAAAGCAGCATGAGTGGCGATATCTGTGCGCTAGCAGAATGTCTACATCTTCCGTCATAGAGCGTAAGTCCTCAGATGTTTTGCATTCGACAGAGCGAAATTTGTGACTGATTCGATTTTCTCAATGAAAATGTATCTTATGCTTACTGTCGTGAAATATGTTGCAAATGCTGATTAATATAATAAATTTTCCGCGAATAATGATGGAACCGAGCTTTTGGAATTCAGCAGCATTTGTCACATATTCCACGACAGTAAATCATAAATTTTCATTGAGAAAATTGCAGCGGACAAAAATTTCACTCTCGAGCACGCTTTAGAATTAGAATTATGTAGTTGGACGAGATCTTACAGGGAAATTTAAATATCTGTGGTGCAAAATATTGATGACGGCATATGACTAATGTTAGTCTGAAACGATCGATTCTGTAAAAGCGGAAATAACCCTCTTTTCTAATCAATTTCTAAACTGGCTTCATCGAAAATTCGAAATTTGACATTGAATATATAGAGAAACGTTACGATTTTGCAAAAAAAAAGATCGCGGATTCGAACGATCGTTTCAGGTTATTATTAATAAAATGGCATCATTAAAATTTGGCGCCACAGATATTGAAATCGGCCCACTTTGGCGGCACAAATGTTCAATAAAAGGCACCGTTTTTTTTAAATTGCACAATGCACTTTCACACGTGACATACGGAACTTTACAATAATATTTTTCATATAAAGTACACTAATATTACTAGGACTTGTAACTTCCCAGCAAACTATTTCTATCGTCCGCGATGCGAAATCAATTCGCCTGCTCGAAAAAATTTCTCGAATTTCATATCGAATTCTGATTAAAAGTCGTCACTCCCTTCGTGAAGGAATAGTGACCGATATTAATCCGCCAGGATGATAATTTGGCAATAATAGACTAATACATAGAAAAAGGAAAAAAAAAATATTTATTTTTTATTTTCCCTTTTTTTATTTTTTTTTTCTCTATTTTACCTTTAACTTTTTTTTAACTTATTTTAATTTTACCTTCTTACACTTTGCTTCTACTGGGAATCGAACCTATCACCTATAGTTTCGTAGTCCTACGTCCTACACCTGAGCTTTCTAAGATTACAAATTATGGGAATAAATTATTCGTTTTATTTTTTGACAATTTCATAATTCTCTCGTTGTGAGGAATTACTATTTTATCATCTTTGCAATAATAAGACGATATTTCGTTAATAGTCATATTCCTGTCATATTGATGACGATAAAGCGATTTTTCGTCGAGGAGACAAGTTTACGATAAATTTTTCATTTGAATGATATCGCTTTCGTATAATTTTTGTGATTTTTCGAAAAAAAAAACGATAAAATTGTTTGCTGGGTTGTTAGTTCGACTAGTAATATTAGTATATTGTGCAACAGGTCGTAGTTAATTTATGTACTAAAACTCTAAAATGACCTGCCAATTGATTTCAAAGTTTCTATTGACCGTAGCTTGACCGATTGTCATTTATTTACTGAACTATGCTTAACTATTATATTTAAATATATTATTTCTTATTATGTAAATTCTTTTCTCTTTTCTATTACAGATGCCGAGCTGTTACTTTACGAGATCTTCAAACATAGCCAGGGCCTGATTGATTGCGATGGGCGATGATATTTTGATTACGGCCAAAGCGTCAGGTAAGTTGAGCAAATTTCCATTTATTGTAGAAAAAGATTCTTTGTGTTCCCCTTGCAGGCGACATACTGGCACCCCAGCAACTATTTGAGCCTGACCGCACTACAGTAATAATGGAGAAAGCGAATTCACTCTGCCAATCACCTCAAGTTTGTAATGTTGTTGCGGCGCAAGTGAGGGGGGGGGGAACTAGTATCGTCATTCATATATGGTTGGCACCCTATCCTCAAGTTCTAGACCTAGGAAGGTTGCCACCTCAATGGGGTTTTCCCATACGTTCCTACTGCGACCGGGTCTACGTACCGGAACGACCCATGCCACGGGCATGGCCAAGAGTCGCAAAGACCCCCTTCGACGCAAGAAGGGGACGGAAACTTTATATCGTCAAGTATGTAATCGTGGGCTCTAGCAACGTCATCTAGATATACAAGCCGGATTATCAGCTGATAAAAATGTCGCTAAGTAACACGTATTACAACAATAGTAATAGAAAGAACCACAGGCGCTAAGGAATCAAATTTTCGAAACTAAATTTCGACAATCCGGCCTGTCTATATAGATGGCAGTGACTCTAGATGTAAGTCCTCTGCATACAGGAAAGTGAGTATTCGTCATTTGTCTCTTTTCAAGTCCCATCCGCTTTTTGCTTTGGACAAAGTCTTACTGACTCCAGATGACCCTTTGACATTGCCCAAGGATTGGCGGAGATCGTCTCGTCGGATTTAATAGACTTTTTTATTATTTATTAGGCTGTCCTTGGCTGCCAGAACTTATGCTTGCTGAAAATGTTAAATACATACATCATGAGTTAGCTTCCGCAACATGACCCTTTGTTAGGGGAGATTTCAGTATCTGCGGCGCCAAATTTTGATGATGCCCTTTCATTAATATTGGCCTGAAACGACCGAATCTGCAATCCTTGTAACGATTTTCCAGATATTCAATGTCAAAGTTTGATTTTTCTATGAAGCCAGTTATGTAATTTGATAAGAAAAGGGGGACATTTCCGCTTTACACATTGGGGAAAGTGTTCGATGCCATCAAATTGACGTTTTAATTTTAATCAGTCCCACTAGAATAGTAAGTTTTATCAATTTGGCAAAGATGTTAATAATATGAAATGTCGAAATATATTTGCGAGCAAGAATTGTACAATTTGCTAGACAAATGAAATTTTAAATGTTATTTTTGGTGCAATGCTATTGATTCACATCAATATGTAGTAAAAATACCCCTAATTTCCCATTAAAAACGTCACTACCCCATATAAATGTCAAACTTTGACATTAAATATCTGGAGAAATATAAATATCTGGAACTGCATCCTTCTTTATTCTTATCCTGTTCCTTTTACCCGAAATGCCATCGCGTTTCCAAAGGTCGACGTCGGTGATCACATCAGAAGTACGGAAATGATCTCTGCAAACATAGTACATTTTTTGTGGGTCGAAAAACTGTGTAGGATTATTTTTGCGTAGTGCACTTATCCATTTCTCTTTTTTTTCAGCGGCAGGAAATTGAAATAGTGATTTCCCAGATTTGGCCCTCACTTGCTTCGTTTTGCAACCGGAAACACAACATGCTTTTCCCATCTTTCCTAAAACAGGCATGTAATGAAACAAATTTAAAAACGGTTAACAGAATAACGTTTTACTATTACTGAATACTCATTAAATAGTTTACATTAATGTTTTCGTTTTAGAGAATCCGGAAGCATAAGAACAGACAAAAATCCTACATCGCTGATTTTTTTTTTGCATAATGGATGACGATGACCCCCAGATGGCCAACTGATTGGGGGTCCGACACCTTAAAAAGGGGGGGGGGTAATTTCACGGCTAAAGTAGCATTTTTTAAAGAGTTATGGAACTTTCAAAGGTCTAAAATGCAATTTGGTTTTTAGTCTAGCGCCGAATTTTTCCATAAAATTCTAATGTGTTATACATACGAGTATATCATAACACACTCTGTGGCTTACTTGGTTGCGTCGCACTCTACGTTAGCATCGTAGAGGTCCGGACATCAAATCTCATCGTGCAACTGCAGCTTGTAAGGCAACCACCCTACCCTTTAGCTTTTGAGATATTGAGGTTTTAGTGGTTCAAAAAATAAAATATTTGTTCAAAAATCGTCAAATGCCTGTAACAGCTAAATGGTTAAGAATTGAGGGTATGTTCTGTACAACCGGAAATGGAATGCTGGAAATCACATGAGGAATCACAATCCGATGCGTTTGTGCGGCAGTTTCCGGACACGCAATGCAATGTAACGTTGACTCAAAGTAGTCTATAAAAAAACGGCTGAGTCAACTTTCCATGGCCCACAAGGGGTTACGGTAGAAAGATGAATACATACATATATCATTGCAAAGGAAATTAGAGTTTTCTTCGTCCTCAGACAATTTTTATGTATATTTTACCGTTTTTTAAATAATCTCAAAAAAAACGAAATATGACCCCCTACTTAACACGGCCTAGAAATATCTCTTCTTTTTGCCGATGATATAGACCTCAGTAGCCCAAACATGGTTGCCTTACAAGCTGCAGTTACAAAATGGTGTGACATACTGGAGGAGCATGGACGCGGGTAAATATAACAAAGACTGAGTTCTTATGCTGCCCATTCTCAGACCCAGATGTACCGATACCAGATATGTACAGCAAAGGAGAGCAGCTTAAGTCTTGTGCCAGGTTCTCAAGTACCCTTGTTGTTGTTGTACAAAACCACTGTGCGTCCTGCACTCATGTTTGGTACTGAATGCTGGATCAAATTTGAACAATTCAACGACTTTTTAATATACACATTGAAATTACAATATCTTTTCTTAAAAAAAAACTGCGTCTGCGAAGTGCATGATGTGCATTTAGATGTTCACTTTGAGGCAAGTATGATGCTACTATGATACCCTAGGGGGCTCTATAGTTTTAAAAAAATAAGTTCCAGGGAAGAACTCGTCTGTGTAATCATTTTAATTTTGTCTACTATCATATATACACCGCACGAAACTGAACAAATATGAAATTTTAAATATAAATAATATAAGTTCTTACTTTGAAGTTTTTTGCACGCGCAATTTGGATTTCAAACAAACTGAATTCAAAATTTTCGATTTGACACTGAACACAACTGAATTTAGTGAAAATTCGCGCCTTAATAATTTCTGGAAATGGTTTTACCGTTAAATTGGGGAACGTCGTATAGGGTGATTCTAAATTTTCCTGATTCTCACCTCGCTGAATTCGAACGTTGGCTTTCTAACCTCCTTATAGTGTAAAAAGATTGTTGTTTCGCTATTGTATTAAAAAAATATCAATATTGGTCTTCCTTTATATATTGGTATTCAGCGTTTATATCATAATAAGCTCCAATTCCTTCATATAGCCTAGTATTGACATCGAAAGCGAATGTTTTGTCCGCTGCGATTTTTTCAATGAAAATTTATTCTTACTGTCGTGAAATATGTGGAGAATTCTGGGGAATACCATAAGCTACAATCAGTTTCATCCTGGAAAAGTAAAATGACCGGGGAATCCAAAAAATACATATAATGGCGGAAAAAAATTAGGGATTTGTTTTCGGATTGTAGCTTTTGGAACTCTCAATTCCCCACATATTCCACGACAGCGGATAAAAATTTTATTCTCGATGTCAATACTAAGCTTATTAAATAAGCTCTAATATTTAAATTGTCAGTTGGACAGGTTGATGGTTGATTAGTCACCGTCATAACAATGGGAAATCGTTATGAGTTCCTTTTTCATTCTCACCAAAGCTTCCACCAAACCATTGAGTTTTGAGCTAAAATCTAAATTCACGTGTTGATGTATACTATTTTACCATTTGCACATCAAAAACACACTAAAGCAAACCATAACGCTTGTTTCGTAATAAACGCTCGGGACATACGCTCGGGACATTTAAACTTTTGGGTTCAGAAGCACTGGAGGTTGTGGGCTTAACAAATGTCAACTGTCACTGGTCACGAACGCACTTGTCCACTTGTAGACGAAAAAATTTCTGCAGTTCGGCCTGTCTATCTAGATGGCAGTGATTGGATACATTTCTCAAAATTTTGACGTTCTCTTCAAAAGAATTTATCTTGTGCAGCTCAGTATGATTTAAATCGTATACATACATGACATGCTATGGCTGAGTGTGCATCTTTATTACGTACGTTTCGCATATGTTCGGAAAAACGAACTTGAACAGCTCGTTTTGTTTGATGTATCCTTCATTACAAGTTGAGCAATTGACCTCGTACATTCCACTCCGCTCTTTAACTGGAATCTCGTCTTTCATAGAGCCTAAGAGGGTGCATAGCTTGTTGGCATAGAGTACTATGGAGTCGCCATAATGATGAAACTACATATAAAAACAACAACACAACATGGGACGAAAAATCTTGTCCATGGGCCCTCTCGTTCAGCGGTTCACGGTTCTATCACGTCAAATGCAACTATGTAGTTTTGCCGCACACATCGACAAAATCGACTAGTTCAGCCACTCACATCAATACACACAACGACAAAGTCATCCGGTTCTGCTAGTTCTGTACACGCGCCAATACTATATTGTCAAAGTCGGTAAACGCGGTAAACGATCCTCGCCGCGAATCTCGTTTGATTTGATTGGATTGCGCGAAATAGTTACGTTATGCACTATAATATTACGTTGCTCGGGTAATTTGTGATTGTTAGGCGCTGTTTTGTGTCATAAAAGGCAAACATAGTGTGTTATCGACGGTTTGTTTATGATTCACTTATCAATTAATGTACCGTTGTTTTCCTCTCCCATTAAACAAGCAAACTTGTCCCGTCTCATATTTCGTATGACATCTCCTTCCTTCATCTCGGTGCTTGTTGGGATTCGTATTGACAAGTTTCAAAATTGCTTTGTCAAATTTTCCTCTCAGTTTATTTGTGATGTTGGGTGTGTACGTTATAGCAACTCGACGTTTGCTTTGTTTAGTCTGTGTTTTGTTTTGAGAAAATAAGGTTGATCGTTCTTCCTTTTTGAATTTATCACTAGTTTTCTTTATCAAATTGTCCACTAGTTTTAAGATTCGAATTTCCATTTCAAATCTTTGGGATAAAGTCGAGTTTTAAATAATATCGCCATAGGCTCGACATGAGCTCACTTTATTCGATAAATGAACTTAATGAACTGAATTCTTACAAACTAAAAACTTATATTTATACCATAATTTCACTTGACATCTTTTCTAATTACATACATATTTGTTATTCATTTTATCTTCCGTATTTGTTACATAGAATTTGTGTATTTCATTTATTGCATTATCTTCTTTTTATTGATTCTTATTTTATAATCTTATTATTATATCATTAAAGGATAATTAGTAGACATTTTAACATCTTCTTATCTTAATGAAATGGGTAACTCATATATACAACATTTCCCTTCAATGATTTCCATATTTCAACTAAAGATAGAAACACTAATTTATGTTTGTTTACACATATGTATGACCAGCATTAATGAGGTTTCATGATATGAGTCACAGGCTAGAGATGGTGATATAACTCACTAAAGATTTTTTGAAACCATTAATGTCGGCTATTTTGGTTATGTAGTTATATTCCGACATGTATTCGGAATTTGAAAGTGGTAGTCTTATTAGCCGAGTAATCATCGAACGGAGCGAAGCGATTTTATGAGCATAATGTACAATAAGAATCGGACGTTACATATCGTTCAGTGGTTGTTGACTTTCTGAACACACCAAAGTCGATATTTTCACCAATACGTTTTAGTTTTAGATCGAGGAAGTTTAAAGTATGACAAGCTGTGATAGCTCGCTTCGCTCGCTCTCCCATCTTGAGCTCGCTCCGCTCGCAAATTTACAAAACTAATTGTAAATTTGAAAGATACTTAATTCGATGTTCAAAGAGGAAGGAGGTGTAGACCAATCCGCTGGAATCGGTTGCCTGAAATCTGGCAATTCGTTCAAGGAATACAGAAAGAAATATGCGAAAAACAAATCTTTATAATTTTGCTCATTATACATTTTTTCGCGTGTTTCAATGTTATTCTGATATTCAGGGAGAGGACCTATAAATTCGACAGGAAAATTTTCCAAAAATCCGCAAAAACGGTCAAGTAATAGAAACAAAAATATTCGAAAAAAAACTCATTGTGAATTGTTGCTCATTGTGAATTTTCTGCTTATTTCAATGGTTATACTGCCATTCCGGTCGGAGCCTTGTGTAGACCCATAAGGTGGGGTCAACTTACTGAAATCCTGTAATTCGCTCCAGAAAGACAGAAAGAAGTATGTATAAGAAAAAGAATTGTCTTCATAATTGTGCCCCATTTTTAATTTTTCATATGTCTCGATAGTTGTCCTGTTACTTTGGGTAGAGACCAATCCTGTGGAAGAAATTTACTGAAATCTGTTAAAGAAATACACGCAGAAATAGCTGAAAGGAACTCATTGGGAAATTTAGCTCATTGTGAATTTTTTGCATGTTTCAATAGCTATTATGCTATTCTGGCCAGAGCCTAATCCAACAAATTTAAAATCATGAAAATCTCTCCAGCCGTTCTCGAGTTATAAATGGTGTAACTAACACAACTTTATTTTATATATGTATATAGATATATAGAAGATTAGTCTCGTCCTCCAGTTCATACGTAAACTTTATGGATGCGTATCGATTGTTGAGGATACTCAGAAAGGTCGTAATTTGGTCTCTCTTTACGATGGCAAAAGTGTCGTCTACGTATCTCCACCAAATGCATGGTAGAAGGTTGTCATTCTTCAAATTCGTTTCAAAAAGACACATGAGAGCCTCTGCCACTATAGTGGTGATAGGCTGTTTCCCATACTACAACCAATATCGCTTGTGTAAAAGTTTCTACGGAATTGGAAAGTGTTGTATTTCATACAAGTAGCAATCACTGTCATATATACGTCGATTTTATGGTCCGATAGATTATATTTGTTGAGGTGTTGGCGTAATGCAAGCATTGCTACATCGACCAGAACGTTTGGAAAGAACGATGTTACGTCGAACGAGATCATAACTTCGTCATCGGCGATTTTAACACTTTTTATTTTGTTTACAAAATCGAAAGGATCTTCAACAGCGAACCCTTCAAACGGGCTTAACTGTTTCATTTCAGTGACGTGGAACTTGGATATTTTAGAAAATGGTGAATTAATACAGGAAACAATTTTAATCATATTTTTCCCCGGGCTTGTGGATTTTGGGAAGACCATACATTAATGGTACTTGAGGGTTGGAGACATGAATCATATACTTATTTATGCCTAAAGTTTTGTGAAAGCTGTCGATAACAGACTTCGCATTTCATCATTTTTTAGTTAAATACACCACTATGTCTGAAATTGGCTAAACTTTCAGTAAAAAATAATTTTCATTAGCAATTCATGTTAAAATACAGTAAAAATTCAAACACAAAATAAAGTACAATACGTATAGCGCGTGCTTAGTAAAATTTTCAATCACAATTTCTGACAAATCAACAAATTTGCACTTGCGTCGTTCTTCTTCCGGATGTACGATGTTATAATCGGATTTTATTTCGGTGGCCTACAAGCACCATATTACCATACAGTAATACTCATACACATGCTTATCCAAATCCGAAGATTTCGTATAATCTAAATTATATTTGCAATATTTCCCATACGTTTCATAGATTTCGTAACGAGATTTCATCCAAAATCCCAAATCAAATCTATACGAAATCGTGGTGAACTTCGCCTAAGTGCATGCAATATACAACTTTTGAAAATAAATATCAGGACTGCCATGGAGACCGTCTAGCCCATATTCGGGACGTTTACTGGTTAAGTCTATACACAATATCCAGATTGTAGTGTGAAAGATTCGAGGTTTATTCATAATAAACCTATAGATATCTTTGTCAATTGTGAATCGAGTTTATTTCTGGCTACTGATTTGATTAAAAAAAATACACAAACATTTCTGTCGCGCCTGTGCTCTTTTTTCTTAAATTTAAACTTTGAATCTTAAATAACTGTACGATATTCCACGATAACGACAAATCAACAAGATGCCACCTAATTGAATTAACTAGAGCATTCTAATAACGTTTCTACAAGCTTTTGACCAATTTGATGTGCATAATTCATTAGTGCGATTATATTCGCAAAAGATTCCTCAACATTTAGAATGACTGGAATTTTCCATGAACGCCTTCAACACTGATTAAATCTCGTCCTTTCACAATCTCCGGAAAGGCTCTATTCTATGGCTTGTTACGATGTGCCTCCATCTATCTATGGAGAATGACGATAGAGTTCTGATTCTCTCGCATAACTTTCCATCAGGAAAATGATTATCAATTCATATTCAAATGATCTGACTGGAAATTGGATGCGGTCGAAGACTCATTAAATTGTAACCGCACCAGATGGATGCGCGTTAAGGTGCAATTTTACAATATTCGTTCGTCGGACGGAGAATATTCATTACAGAACGTTTAAGAAAAAAAGCCAATTACTGTGGTTATATTCAATGTAAAGAACCTTTACATAAAATTACACGTTGACTGGCATAGTGAATAATTATGGTATAAATGTAAATTAAAGGTATTTTTATAACGAATTGAAAGGAAGCCAATTGCAGTCATTAGACGTTGCAATTGAATACCAGTTTCTTATGGTGTTAATTCTGGTTGAAAGGAAATTGTAAATATATTTTAAGATTTTATTAAGGTTATTATTGTCATAAGTTCAATCAAGCTAAATACTCATTTCATTACAGATTTTTCGATACGAAATAGCCTCTGGACCATCATGCCAGCTCAAACCTAAATAATTAAAAAAATGGAGTTATATATGTTAACTCCATTTTTTTTAATTATTTAGGTTTGAGCTGGCATGATGGTCCAGAGGCGTACGCAAAAAAATATTCTGAGAGGAATCTTTTAGAAGGATTGCCAAGTATTGCCTATGTATACCAAGTGTAACACGCTGTTTGGCTCAAATAGATAGGGTGTTCCGCATTAGGTGGTCAATACTGTAAGGGTTGATAGCACAACTTGTTTCAGCAAGATAATTACCAATACAATCGGATTTTTTTTTACCGTTGCCTTGTTATCGCTGTTTTTCGAAAATCGTGACTTCCCATGCAAAATCATACTTTGCAGCCCTCCTGATGACTTAATCCGAGTTTTGATTTCAGTTTCAGAAACTTCATTAAATTTCACAAAAACTGAAGTTTTTCCTGTTGCCAACATTATTGCCACTTTCAAGATACAGTTACTCAAACTTAATAGAAATTTTAAAATAGAGTTTTCATCGAAAATTCAAACAGTAATTTCATAACGGTGCTTTATACTTACAACTCTGCAAAGTTTATAAAAGCTGCTTCAACATGTTGGCTTTTCAACGGTATATCACTTTTCATATTTACATTGCGGGATTCTGGAATTACACATATTGGATATAAAAAAAAAAACAATTATTTTCTCATCGGATTATTCAAACTGAAACTTTATTCATTTATTTTTTATATTTTACTATCGCAATTTTGAAAATTTGTTAAATAAAATGAAAATAAAGTTTGGAATATGAGAAACAACCAATAAACTAAAAATATTAACTAATGATTAAATGGGCCTGTTTGATGAATTGGAATAATGCTGCTGGAATTGACCTCTAGTCTAAGAAAATTGGACCAAATTATGGCCATCGAACGGCAAAAGTCCTACATCGGAAATTTTTTTAGAGTATGGTTGGGAATGGTCCCCAGATTATGGCATTAAAAGTCCCAACCGATCGGAAGTCCGCAACCTTAAAAAAGGGGGGAAAGGGGAGAATTTTTTCGGTTTTTTGCGATTATTTCAAAAACGACAAGAGATAGAGAAAAATGGTCTGAGGACGAAAATTGTGTATAAGTATTCACAATAAATTAAAGATCATTTTAAAGTAAACATTGAGTCGCTCCAGTCAAGGACCCCCATTTCAATTTGTCAAAATGGCATGTCCATAACTCCCCCCAAAATTTGAGCAGAGTGCCAAATTTTGGTTTGTTGCGATTGTACGTCATAGTCACCCCACCCACCAAAAATCAGCTAATTCGAACAAAAACTAAGGGTACCTCCCATACAAAGTGACCCAAGGCAACTTTGTTCTACAGTTTATAAAATGAGAAGTGTATAGAACAAACTCCCGATCACTCCTGGGTCACTTTGTATGGGAGATACCCTTAGTTTTTATCCGAATGAGCTGATTTTTGGTGGGTGGGGTCAGTATGACCTCCAATCACAACAAACCAAAATTTAGCAGTCTGGTCAAATTTTGGGGAGAGTTATGGACATGCCATTTTGACAAATGGAAATGGGGGTCCTTGACCGGAGCGACTCAATGTTTACCTTAAAATGATCTTGAACTTATTTTGAATATTTATACAATATTTTACGGCTGAACTAGCATTCTTTCAAAAGTTATGGAGCTTTTAAAAAAGGTCTAAAAATCAAAATATTCTAATTTATTTTCTAGTCTAACGCCGAAATATTTAATTAAACTCTAATGTGTTATATATCATTACAAAGGTAATTTTATGTAGTTTTTTTCGTCCTCAGACCATTTTTCTGTATCTCTTGTCGTTTTTCAAATAATCGCAAAAAAAAAAACAAAAAAATGCCCCCTTTCCCCCCTTTTTTTAAGGTTGCGGACCTCCGATCGGTTGGGACTTTTAATGCCATAATCTGGGGACCATTCCCAACCATAATCCAAAAAAATTTCCGATGTAGGATTTTTACCGACCAAATATGACATTTTTCTTAGACTACTCCTCCATTTTGTATGCAGACGCGACACCTTCGGCACATGGCAGAAACGGTCCGAAGGATTTTTCTTTATGTTGTCACAAGCATCATTAATTCGCTACAGTGTTCCCGGGAGGTAATCGGCTCGGAATAGACGTTCTTTTTTAAGTTACCCCATTAATAAAAATCTAGGGAGGTAAGGTCGGGACTTCTCACAGGCCATGCAACTGTCCCAAATCTGTCAATCCACTTTCCTGGAAATTAGTTTTCCAAATATTCTTTAATAGGTCTCGCATTATGAGCGGGGCATCCACCAGATTTCACCACGCTGAGGCATCTGATTGATTATGGGCAATATTTCGTTTTGTAATAATTCGAGAAAGCTTCTGGAATTTAGTCGAGGGGGAAGGATCAAAAGGCCAATTTGTTTGAGTATTTTAATGGCAGAAAAATATTGTGTAGCGTGGATTTCCGATTTTTACGACGTTTTAAAAATTGACAGGTTCGCGTGTGCAATCCTGTATTACGGTATTACATTGATACCATCCAAATAACGATTGTAAATCAGCGGCTACGCTACTGTACTGTTTTATTTTTTCTTTTCCGGAAAAATGAATTTGCAGTTTTTGAAGTTCAATGTGAATATGTGCACTATATTTTTGGGATATTTTTTTTGGCATCTCTTTTTTATGAACAATTTTGTTGCACTTGTATTCGATTTGTATCTAATTTTTCATGGACTCGAATTGACTTAAATAAAGGTAATGGTGAAAAGGGATTCTTTAAATTTAACAAATACTAAAAAAAACTACAAATATAAATTTATTTTCAATCAGTCGAGATTTTTGGGGTTATAATTTGTAAATATTGTCAACTGTTGAGATATTGTAAAGTCGAGGTTTTGAAAAAATGAGATTTTGAAATATTCTTTGAAAAGGACATTTAAGAGTCGACTTTTAGTACCCCTCCCGGGAATTCTTATTGATTTTGGAATTGATATATTATGCTTTTTCGAACTAGGGGCAGGTTAGCTGATCTAGACTAGTAAAAGAAATCCATTGTGGGTTGCATTCAAATGAAAATTATTTCAATATATTGATCTTTATATTGAAGGCCTGTTTCCGCTTTTCAAACTCAAGAGTTTAAATGCTGTTTGTTAGTTTGCCTTATAAATGACATTTGCGCTAATAAGCTTTCCTTTATAGGTACTTATTCCTTAAGTGATTACCATGAATTCCGTCCTTAATATTTTTCGTTTTTCTTTCATGGGCCTAAGCTTCAATAATAGTAGCCAAAACGCAAAATCTTTTCTAGGCATATAAAAAAAAAACGCAATTTGAAGCTACGCTAAGGTAAGGTTCTTCAATTTTTTTGGTGAAAATGTACATATGGGTTAATCAAGTAATGTATTTACATAATTTTTTTAACAATTAGTTGCCTTGTTTGTTTCATCTCAGTAGTGAACCCCCAGTTTCGGGGGTAACGAGCCGCCACTGGACGCGTAATTTCGTATGTTGAGAGGGGAAAAATACATATTTCTAATTGTACATGTTTTTAATTGTTATTGCTTATTACCTTGTGGTGAAGTGAACTGTTTTATATATGTATTCAAGATCAATCGAGGAATTTACCTGTAGGTATTCAATGTTATAGTCTGGCTGGTCTAGCGGTTAGTGCGCTTACCTTCGGTGCACAGGCTCATGAGTTCGAATCTCACCGTGTTCCATGGTGTTTTTCGTACTCACGAGCTTGTGACAGACTATGATCTCACTCAGATGTTAAACGAGTACCCATTTATGGGGATAAATAACACTGCTGAGCGTAATGCTGATCTCATTACCTCAACAAAAAGCAGATAAGATCTTGGAAATAGGATGTCACTAACACATCCTGCGGCCTTAGTCCAATGCTGGATTGTCGCGCCTGTTATTTTTATTCAATGTTCAATGGCGTTATGATTCACCATAGTCACTAGTTTCATAAGGAACACTAAACTCACTTTTTTTAACATTGTGAACCTTTGTGAAAAGAAATTAATATGTACTCCAAGCACCAGTGCATTAGTATTATATTATTAAACATTAGTATTAGTATTCTCCTTTATTGTACTATGTAGTCGGTAATCCTCCATAAATGTATACAAAGCCTGGTCCAAAATGTTCAGAAAAAGATAGGTTCGAAATCCTTGCTTTGCTTACATAACGTGCAACTCATATTTTACGCTGCGATAACGTAAATGTCGCGGATTGGAAATGATTGATTGAGCACCGCAATGGACAATTTATGAGTAATGTATGTTTGAAAACAACGTTTAAATCGAACAATTCCAAGCATTTATCTTTGACATTTTCGGAAATTGTAAAAGAATTTCAAATCCTCCAGATTACATACATTTCATATGGCAATTACAAGTTGAATTTTATTTTCGTGCAATTTAACTTTAAATTTGGAATAACTCACATAGATATTCGTAGTCAGTGTTTCAGCTAATTTTTTGATTCGTTGTGATTGCCAAAGGACACTACGGAATTTATTTGAATCCTTTTTCGGCTGATAAACTTGTATTGATCTATGGAGCTTACATCCACTAGAGAGGATCCTTCTCACCCCTAATTATACTAAGGCACCGAAGGAATTAGTTACGAGTTAACTGAAGCTCTTAAGGTCAATATCAACAAGTAAGTGGAAAAATTGTGCAACTCTAATTTAGATCTTACCAGTTTCAGTTGTCCTACTTCCGAGCACTGATTTAGCACAATATCAATAACAATAATTTATCTTTCACTGATTTAACACAATAATTATCTTTATGTTGCGAAACTTGAATCCTCAAAGACGAGGGCTTTTTGTAAATTAATTCTTCTATTGCTAAAAAATGTTGGTTAAAACTTCTTCGATTGACGAACTTATTTGGTAATCATTATAACAGTTAATGTCTGCAAAAGTTTTGAAAAATCTGTCTATCTTTGAAAATTTGTCGTAAATTTGGATATATTTGAAATTGGTGGAAGATTGTTAAATTTTGTCAAAAACTGGAAATCTACCACAAAAGTGCTAAGGTCGAAACACTGCCCGTATAGTTGCTTCATATCCAATTATTGTTGTATGGAAACGTGGTCCAAATATCATCAATTATATCACACACAGTTAATTCGCTTAGCTGGATTCACATGACGCCATCAGAACGGCAGGCAATCTGTTTTGGATTCGCAGAAGCGTTTAACGTATATTCGCGAGAACAAAGGTATGTCTGTAATCTATTTTACAACGTTACTCGTTCGTTTCAGAGCATGGCGGAAATGTACTCGCATGAAATCTGCAACAACCGGAGACACTTTCGTTTAACTCTCAAAGTAGAATAAAATGTAAACGATATCTGCCACCACGTGTTAAGTGTGCAAAAACCATGGGCAATATGAAAAATCCTTTTTACAGAATCCATCCTGGATTCTGGTCACACACTCTCATCACGATTCGGTTTTTGTGGCTCTATCTACACTATGGCATGTAGTTTATAGTGTCATCATCATATGCAATTCATCCAAAATGCATGATGACCTAATGAAAGTTTTGCAGCTGTACAAAAATTCAAAATGATTTCACCGCGTGCGCCGTGTGTGTGTGTCGTAAATAGCCAAAAAGGACGAAATTGCACTATGTAAATAAAAGCAATGAGTGCAGTCGGTTCTTTTTTACGGGGAATTTTTTGGAATTTTTCAACGAGATATTGCAGTAGAGAGAGTTAGCAAACACGTATGGCTCTGTGATATTGCAATGTACATTTCCATTTTGGGCGGAAGTTAAGCATGGTCTACGGCTGGAATCAGAAGGTGTGAAGGTGAAAGGACATAATACTACAAAACAACGACAGAATATCTGCGAGTAGTATTTATGTATATTCAGGTATAATGTGAATGGGTAAAGTAGATTAATGAAATATTATCATGCCATGAATAGAATACAAATTTAAACGTGATTATCATTTTTAATCTTTTCGCAGTGACGGATTTATTATATGAGATAATGAAACATAGAGTATAATTTCAAAAATCGCTTTGTTAATTCGGAATGATACATTTGAATATGTAAGTATGTAGATACATGGTATGTCCTTGTAAATTGCAATTAAATGTAATTGTAAATATGTGGGATGAACATTTAGTTGATTTACATTAAGAATTTATGGGGAATTTCATTTAATGTCGTTTTACAGACATTCATTACAAATATTTATACCCTTCGCTTATTAAGCGTAAAGGGTATATTAACTTTGTCATGAAGTTTGTAACGCATTGAAGGAAGCATCTCCGACCATATAAAATATGTATATATATGATCAGCGTGACGAGCTGAGTCGATTGGACGATGTCCGTCTGTCCGTCTGTCTGTCTGTCTGTCTGTTGCGACGCGTTTTGCTCGGCCAGTTTAAAAGCTATGGAGCTGAAATTTTGCACACATGCTTCTTTTTGTTGCAGGCAGTTTGTATGTTTGAATCGCTAAAATCCGACAAGGGGGTCGTGGGGCTGCCATACCCCCCAAATTTAGGTTCTTCTTAGAAAAACTTTTTTATTTATGTACCAATTTAAATTAAATTTCACACAAATGTGTTTTAATTGGTAACACATAATATATGTAAAAATTGACCAAATCGGACAATGGGGTCGTGGGGCTGCCTTACACACCTAGTCCCCCAAATTATGTTCTTCTAAGAAAAACTTTTTAATTTTCTCATCGATTTCAATCAAATTTCGCACAAATGTGTTTCTAGTAATACCACAAAACATATGTAAAAATGGACTAAATCGGACCATGGGGTCATGGGGCTGTCATAGAAACCTAGCTCCCCAAATTAAGTTCTTCTAATAATTTTTTTTTATTTATACACCAATTTCAACCAAACTTCACACAAATGTGTTTCTATTGATGACACAAAACATATGTATAAATAGATGGAGTCGGACAATGTGGTCATGGGGCTGCCATACAAACCTAGCCCCCCAAATCAAATTTTTCTAAGAAAAACGTTTTTATTTGCACACCAATTTCAATCAAACCTCAGAAAATTATATTTCTATTGGTACCACATAACAAACGTGAAATAGGACTATGGGGTCGTGGGGCTGCCATACTTCACCCCCAAAATTAGGTTCTTCTAAAAAATACTTTTTTATTTGGACACAAATTTTAACTAAGCCTCATGGAAATGTATTTTTAGTGATGGTACAAAACATATGCAAAAATGAATTATATCGGACCATGGGGTCATGTGGCTGGCATATAAACCCAACCCCCAAATTAGGTTCTTCGAAGAAAACCTTTTTGATTTGTCCACCAATCTGAACCAAATGGGTTTTAATTGATGCCACAAACATACGTCAAAATTGATGGGAAGGCCATAGGGCTGCCCTACAACCTCCTTCCTCCTCTTTTTGGTTCTTATAAGAAACCCACGTCCCGCTTCGCCCAATAAATCTTCGCCACGGCACTTATGAGAAAATTCAAAAGCATGGAAGCGGGGAGGACTGAACACTAAACATAAGTACGCCCGAAAAAACTTTTAGACCGAGGGGAGCGAAGGGTATCCAAATTTCGGCCGCGCCCGAAATTAGCCTCGGTCTCGTTTTTTATACTTTTTGAGCTTATTTGTAAAAGCCGTATTTGTAAAGAGAGATTTTCTGTTATCAAATGTAAATTAATCATATTTGGTCAGATATTAAAACGTTAAGTATCTTTTGTAAATCATGATGTTGACAGGTTACTTGCGTTTTGTATGAAACGGCTTAAGCTTTAAAAAATTAACTGCGTAACATATTCAGCTGCCACCAGGGCCGGATTTAGGTTTTATGGTGCCCCTGGGCAGTAACGAATTTGCCGCCTTCCGCCACTAGATAAGCTTGAAGGTGGCAGTTGTCACCTCACAAAGGAAATGTAGGCAAAACGCTAGCGGGAGTATGTGAAAAATTGAAAATTTCATATTTTTTACTACTACTAAGCGTATTTTGATTGCTTGAATTTTTTTTATGTTGCTTCCCAAGGGAGGAATCCAGGTGTTCCGTGCACCTCCCAAAATTGTTTTAGGAATGATTGAAACTACAATGATAACATCAGTGGCGTAAAGTTTTCTGGATTTCTTGTGTTCGAAATTTGAGTTGGGGCCCCCCACATACGACTTTTCAGCCGCAGGAAATATTGACAAAAATCGCATTTACAGCAGTCCACAAATGAGAAAAAGCAATCTCCTGTTAAAGCAACATGCTCCAAAATTTTAATTTGAGACAACAAATTAAATTTGAATAAATAAACTGGAGATCTTGTAAAGATCTACATGTCCTATTTGAATATTTATCACTAACCTAAATAGAAGCTACTAAAAACACCACCTCAAGACGTGCGCCTTGTCTAGTCTAAAACTTTTTACCCTAAATCTGAGGATCAAGCCATCTGGCATACTGCTCTGACAACCCTGGCTAAGTTGGCGTATCCATGGCGAATTTCATCGATTCATGGTAGAGTTCCTCCAAAAAAAAATGTCTCCAGTAGGAGAAACGACTGTTCCGTTATCTGGACAGAAGGTTTAAGCGGCATGCATATATTTCTTGATTTTATGACTCCGGGATAAAAAAAAAAACTTAAAGAACGATCTCTCGACAAGTATATCCACAACATTGTGAACATATTTCAGTATTCAAGAACTCAACGAACTGGATCACAATGGCTCAATTTGAAGCAAGGGCCTTTAAGATAAACACTCCTTTTTACAATATATCATCAATATTTTCCTGACCAAAACCCAGAAAAGCTGATAAATCCTCACTCAATAAGCTTGTCAGACACTTTCTTCATAGTTTTATTGCAAAACTATGCCAGTGCCAGGTGTCCCATGTGTTCATTGGAGCACATGTCCCCAAAGACCGAAATCCATATTTGTTCCGAATTGCTTCAAATGCTCATTAGTGTCAAGATCACAAAGCCGCAGGAACAAAAGTGCCGAACTATTTTCGCCGATTTTTGCCTTAAGGTAAGTTTAATATTTATGATTTCAGTATTAACACAACACAAACATGCTCCAAATAGACGAATTTCCATGACGAATTGGAAAACTCAAAAATGATGTTGACGAATTTCTATTATAAATTGACCAGTTTTCGTGTCCTAGTGACGATGTTTTATGTTAAATTGATGAATTTCAAAATATTGTAAAGGAATTTCCGATACAAGTTGACCATCCCATATTGACAAATATCTTGAGAAATCAAGACTAATTTGAAATGTGAATCCGTCAATTTTATCTGGAAGTTCGTCAATATGATTTGACAATTTGAAAAGTTGACATGGAAATTCGTCAAAATGATTTGACAATTCGTAAAGTTGACATGAAAATTCGTCAACATGATGTTGAAGTGTAACAATTTAAAATGAAAATTCGTCAATTTAATCTGGAAATTTATCAATTTGTAATTGAAATTCGTGCACAACTTTTAAATTCGTCAATTGAACATGGAAGCTCGTAAATTTGATTTAGGAATTCGTCAATTTGATCAGGATGTCGCAGGAGGGGTTTCTTTATCAAGACAATACAAACATTCATGGTGACAGTGGGGATTTCAACTATGGAAATCGAAAATGTGACTGCACAAAGAAAGGAATCCTGATTTAAGTTTGAACACAAAGATTTTCAAAAACGTTACGCTTATCTTCGGAATGTCTTGATTCTGCAGCTGGTTTGGGTCTTGCAAACTAATCAAAATAAATATCTTGAAAACAACAGTTATTCAAGGATCTAAAAAAAAATATTCTTCACATTTTCGGCCTTGGGGGCCCTTGTGACTTAGGGGCACATGTTCCACTGAACACATGGAACACCGTACGTTACGCCGCTGAATAACATAGAAAACTGTACAATTCTTATTACATTCGGCTTTTCACTTTCTTTAGAAATGTGTTCATGTTTTCTAAATTTTTTTCTTTGTCGATCGTTTTGAAAATAATTTGCGAATTACCCCAACAAATAAAATAGTAGCAACATATTTAACCATAGAAAACGTCATACCGAAAAAAAAACCCAAAATTAACCTTCGGGCGGGCGCAATGCATCTGACAGATTAAGTGACCAGTTTTCGTTGCGCCAATCAGCGATATGAAAAGCGAGATATCTGAAACTCACAGTAGCTTAATCTTTATCGATCAACTACCCAAAGCAGTTTTCAGTTTCTATGTACCATATGTCCGAGGGGCGGGAGGGTATGAAATAATCTCTCAGATGTACTGCGCCCGATTGTGTTATTTTCTCCTTTTCTATGAAAATGTCAACTTGTTATACTCTCCACATTGCGTTATAACGTTGTGTTGACTTTTAGGCTCAACAAATCGTTCAATAGTGTGTTTTTAGTAAAATAAGCTCACATTTTTTAAGCGGTCGAGTTCCCCCGTAAGGGGGAAGATAAAGGTTGAAAGGCTTCGGCTAATTCCTATATCTTCTTCAGTTGTGGCATAACTGCGGACCCTTAGCTATGCAGGAGGAGTTTCATAGGAAAAGGACTTCGGCCAATTCCTATGTCTCTCTACGGGGCGTTACTTTCCCGCATTATCCGAGTAACCGCTGCGCCTGAGTGCTGCATTAACATCTGCAGCGTCTCAGGTTACTTAACGTGATAGGTGACAGAAAACATTTAAGTCAACCACTAAAGCAGCATCTTCGAGGCATGCCCATGATGGCCTTTACTCAACGATTAAACCCTATCATCAGGGGCGAACCCAGGAATTTATTTCGGGGGGTGATTTGTATTTGCTTTAAATGTTCTTAGACCTCAGGCTTAAGAGTGCCCATATACTGTCCGATCGATTGACCAATCGATCTGACGCCCGTACAGCACATACACTATACAATTTATCGCGCAATCTAAAATGACAATCTCGCGGTTTACACGAGACAACACAACATAGCGAAAATTATATATTTTGTGGCGATGGAAGATCCATTGCTACTTTCGATGGAGAATGGGCCTGTCCAGACACTCAATTTTCGTTCGTCTTCGTCATTTTGACAATTGAAACTTGGGAGGTCTGCGGTATTTAAGAAAGGTATTAATTCTTGAACGCGATTGCAAATGTTGAATGTGTCAACAACTCACCATCTTTTCATACTATTAACGAAAGAATTGATCATTACTGAACTGAAAACACATGATTATCATGACAGATTGTATGAAAAATTGCATGGCGATATGTTCGACACGTCCAATAAAAGAATGGAATAGATGGTCACATACACCTTCCAATTTATCGGGCAATAATTGCTTCAATCGGTTGGAAGGTATATGGGCACTCTAAAACGATAGTCTGACTTCGGGCATAGTGAAAATCATCACTTAGGTATTTGATTTATCAATGAAGATATGTTGTGTGAATTTTATTTATACCGATAATTTTCATTTAAAAATTTCGGGGGGTGTTTCATCCCCCAAATCCCCCCCTTGGGTTCGCCCCTGCCTATCATGGTTTAGCGATGTGCCGACAACTCATCCTAAGAAAAACTTCAAGTCAAGAAACCTGAAACAAAAGCCTCGGATTGGACGGATACAAAACAACGACGACCCCGCAAACGAACAACTGATTACTCTTTCGGATCCTGGAATGTACGCTCCCTGAATAGACCGGGGGCCTTAAGGGCCCTCCTGGATCAGGTAGAACAATACAAGCTGAGCATAGTTGCAATCCAGGAAACTAAATGGCTCAAAAGCGAGATTAACGACCTCAATTCGCACACTATTTTTACGAGTGGTAAAGAGGAGGGCAACAAGGAGTTTGGAGTAGCTTTCATCGTGAATAAGCAGCTGAAGGACCACGTTATCGGCTTCAAACCCATCAACGAGCGGCTATGTGCGATCCGCATTAAGACCCGTTTCGCTAATCTCTGGCTCATTAATGCGCATGCCCCTACAGAAGTAAAAGAAGACGCGATTAAGGACGAGTTCTACAACGACCTAGAAACACTCTTCGACTCACTTCCATCAAACGACGTCAAGCTGCTGCTAGGAGACTTTAACGCCAAAGTCGGAAATGAAAGCTGGCATAGGGGAACTACTGGAGGTCATAGCCTCCACGACGAAAACAACAACAACGGTCAGCGACTTATCGACTTCGCGAGCGGCAGAAACCTGGTAATAAGCTCTACATGCTTCCCTCATCGACGAATCCATAAGCAGACCTGGAAGTCTCCAGATGAATACACCGTGAACCAGATCGACCACGTACTGACCAGCAAGAGATGGGCTTCTAATGTCCTAGATGTTCGATCCTATCGAGGAGCCAACTGTGACACCGATCACTATTTGGTGAAGACGACCTACAGGTGCAGAATCTCTTCGGTGCACCTAACGAGAATCAACCCTGCCAAGATCTTTGAGGTTGACAATTTGATTGATGATGCCACGGCGGCTGCGTATACAACAGCACTAGAGGAAAAACTGTCGCCCATGCTTGATGACATCAACAATTTAGGCATCCATGAGTTCTGGGAGGAGCTCAAAGACAGCATCAAGGGGGTCGCAGAAGAGGTCGTGGGCTATAAAGGCCGGCGCAGACGAGCAGACTGGTTCGACGAAGAATGCAGGGCCTCGATTGAGGCGAAAAATGAAGCCTATCGCCAATACACACAACGCGCATCCCGAGCCAAGAAAGAAAGATATAACGAGCTTCGGCGAGTATCTAATAAGTTAATTAGACGTAAGAAACGCAAACATTTTGACGAGCAGTTACAGCAAATAAACCAAAGATTAGCCAGTAAGAACATTAGACAGGCGTACAAACTTATTAATAATGTTAAGAACGGATATCAACCCAGGACAAGCCTATGTAAGGACAAGGATGGTAACATCATCAGCGACATCGAAAGCGTCAACAAACGATGGGCCTCGCATTTTGAAGAGCTCCTCAATGCACCATCAACATCCCCCGCGGAGCCAGCTCTTGAGCAGTTAGCCGAACCAGGCCCTCCCGTTCTACCCCCAACAGTAGAGGAGGTGAGTCTTGCCATACAGTCGCTTCAAAATAATAAAGCGCCCGGCGCTGACGAGATCCCAGCAGAACTGCTGAAGCATGGTGGAACGTGCCTGACCAACGCAATACATGTGCTACTGCTGAAAATATGGAACGACGAGGAAATCCCCGAAGATTGGCGCAAAAGCATAATCTGCCCAATCCACAAAAAGGGTGACAAGCTGAAGTGTGAGAATTACAGGGGCATATCATTAGTTTGTACGGCCTATAAGATTATCTAAAATTCTTGAAAAGAGAATTAATCCGTACGCAGAACGAATCATTGGCGAGTATCAAGGCGGCTTCAGACCTGGTCGATCAACGACCGATCAGCTTTTCACAGTGAAGCTACTACTCCAAAAGTGCTGGGAATATAACATCGACGTATACCAAATCTTTGTCGACTTCAAGCAGGCATACGACAGTATCGATCGAAGTGTACTGTACAACATTATGCTGAATTTTGGTATACCGGCAAAGTTAGTGCGACTCACAAGGATGACGATGACTAATACCGTCTCGCAGGTCAGAGTGCAGAATCGACTCACTGACCTATTTGAAACTCGTACTGGACTCAAGCAGGGCGACGGGCTGGCGCCGACGCTCTTCAACCTTGCTTTGGAGTATGTAATTCGAGCCATGAATATGGACAGCAGCGGAACGCTACTCATCAAGTCGACTCAATTAGTAGCGTACGCCGACGATATCAACATCATGTCTCGAAGGTTGGGTGATGCAGAAAGCCTTCTGCATAACCTCAATAACGCCGCAAAGGAAGTTGGACTACATATCAACGAAAGCAAAACAAAGGCCATGATGCAATCGAAAACAAGGACGCCAGCAAATTCAAGCATCACAGTGGGGGACCTTAATATCGAGTATGTAGACAACTTCAACTATCTGGGTTGTAACTTATCAAAGGACGCCAACGAAACCGACGAAATTAAGCGACGGATACAACTAGCCAATAAGACATATTTCTCGGTCCTCCCTATAATTAATTCGAAACTTGCGCACAGGAACACGAAGCTCCGCGTGTACAAAACGATCATCCGACCCGTGCTATGTTATGGCTGCGAAACATGGACCCTCACCCAAGCCTCCGAAATTTTGCAAGACCGATTCGAACGAAAGGTCCTTCGGCGAATTTTCGGGGCCGTTCGCGAGCGAGACCAATGGCGTAACCGGTACAACCATGAGTTGTATCAATTGTACGATGAGCTGGAAGTATCGAAAATCGTGAAGCTTCAACGTTTGCAATGGGCGGGGCATGTACACAGAGAAAAATCGACCACATAAAATAGAAGAAAAATAATAAGATATCTCTATGGTTTTCATCCAAGAAGACTATCTTATTGAAATCATAGAGAAAATCTTATTAAATTCTTGTCAGACAAATTATAAGAAATCCTTAAAAAAGTAATAGGAATCTTATTATTATAATAAGGGAATTCTTATTGAAACAATCGGTAAAACTGGTAAAAATTAGCTGAACGTCTCATTGATTTAATAAGTCGAGCTATTTAAAACAATAAGAATACTGTTTCACTTTATAAGATTTCATATCAAATATCCTGCAATTGAGTATACCATTTTCCAGTCATAATTACAACTTTGGACCATCAAATTTGTCATTCTGATAATTATAAGTTTGATGTTCCGAAGTTATAAATTTGACCGACGAAAATGGTATGTACTACCAAACAAAAAGTCTTAGTTCTGCAAAAATAAGTTTTATTGATAATCATTTATGTAAGCTAATATCTAGGTACATTTATGAAACCTAACAAATGAAAGAAATTATTAGACAACATAATTAACGAAACATCTTGAAATAGTCTTGCCTACTGGGCAAGTTTTGACTTAAATTCTTAACACAAACTTCAGATTTTTTTCTAAGAAAAGAGCAATGAATACCTCGCAGATAACGCTTGAAATCTGATGTTCAGCGATAATCCGGGTTTAAGGAATCAGAACTCCTTCCACAGCCGTCGGTAGTTTGATGACAGGCGCTCAAAAAAGTATCGTCGGTTTTCCTTCCATTGGTAAAAGTATTATAAAATCTGAAAAACATTAAAATCCTTAACAATTTTCATATAGGTAATAAAATGCTGCAAAATTACGTTTTGAAATGCGATTAGGATCACTGGCGAAAACAAGATGAGCTCTATCGAAACCATACTGGATCTTCTTTTTCTTCCTTCCTCTTTCTTTATACCGCTTCAAGGCTTTGCGTTGCTCGACCCGCGGTGTAGGCACATCGCCCGTTTTGGCGATAATATCTCATAAAATGAAAACCATTCTGGGTCTTAAGAGCAGAAATATCACGAAAAACCACGAAAAAGTAAGCTTACCTTGTATCTTCGATTGCTGAAAGGAGAAACTCAAATGGATCTTCCTCTTTCGATACATATGCACTTTATAGGGAACTGAAACACTCGCGAAACAATTCACAAATAACACGTGTCATTATTACTGTTTATGAGATGACATTAAAAAGGTATTCTTTTTGATATAAAAAGTTGTTCTTATTGATTTTAAATAGAAGTAAATTTTTATGAGAAAATGTATAAGATGTTCTCATCGAAATTGCTAAATAATGTGGAAGTCATATCAAATGCTAGGATTAATATGAAAAATCATATGGAAATAATACGAAAATCTGTTAAAAATAATAATAAGATTTTTCTTTTCGATTCAATAAGATTTCTCTATGGAAAAAGCATATTGTTTACCGTTTTTAATCAGAATTTCATAGTAAAATGTCTCAATAAGGCATTCTTATTAATTTTACTTAGAACTTTTTCTCTCTGTGTACAACGGATGGACGATAATCGCATGCCAAAGAAAGTGATGAACGCACAACGAATTGACGGAGCGAGGTTGCGTGGACGACCGAGAGCTCGCTGAGAGAACTCCGTAGGTGAAGACGCCCAACAGCTGCTGGGCTTCCGAAACTGGAGGACGAGGTCACGTAACCGCGACAATTGGAGGTCAACGATTCAGGCGGCCAAGGCCCGACGTCGGGCTATCGTGCCACATTGATGATGAGTTGTTGGAGGTTTTCTAAATATTGAAGCAATTGAAAGGGGAATATTCTTAGAAAATTTAAAATATGAAGGGTATCAAACTTTCTGAGCCAGTATTTGTTTCTAAAATTTCGTAGAACTGTTTAAAAAAGACAATGCAACAATAAATAAGAGTCTAAAATATACAGAAACTTGGTTTCATCCTATTTTCTGCACTTAATCTGTCAGATGCATTGCGCCCGATCGTCTTAGGATTAGTATTGCGCCCGCCAGAAGGTTAAGAAAGCTTACGGTAAATTTTGAACACACCTTGACCTAATTTGTGTTCGGTGATAAAGATAACGAAAACAAATTGGGAAAGCACTTACTGGTGTTATTAAATTAAGGAAAAATCATTCGGTGCCTAAAAAGGTCTAGATTTTCCTGATTTCAACTATTTTAAATTATTTTTTATTTTCGGTGGAATTTCCCGTTTTTCTTTGAACAAAAAATTGCAAATTCGAAAATTTAAGCGTAAGAGTTCTTAAACGTTTAGTTAAACCTATTCACCCGATAGAAACTCAAAAATTTAATAGCCAATGCCGCATTTATAATATCGAGACTTGGACCTCTCCCGAAACCAAATCCTTGCTTCCCAGCGAATTTGATGTGTGGACAAATTTAAGAAGTACTGGAACAGACGAAAATGTGTGATTAGATGAGTAACTTGCTTGGAGCGTTTTGAACTTTCCCAAGGATCGCTATTACCAAAAATATTTTTTTTTTTCTTCAAGTCTGGGGCAATTTTAGAGGCTTGGAAACAGGAAATGGGAGTCAAATACTCGCGTATTTATATCATCTAATGTGTCTTCAGGCATAATGCTTAAGGTGAAGCCAAAGATGATTTATACTCCTACTCTAATTGAACTAAAGGCCACGCCATTTAGAGTGAATGAGTGTGTACTTCAAGCAAAATTTTGCGTAGTCCCAATTTATGAAGGCGAAATCACATTGAGTTGAGGTACCTACTTTGGATTAAGACGAATATGTACATCTAACTATAGAATAAATTAAAATAGCAAAATATGTTCTACAATTATGTTTGAGTTTTCAAAATCCATCTTTCCGATAATTTTAAACCAATGAAAAAATTTAAGAATTTGCCGCCCCTCAAATTCTGCCGCCCCGGGCAGTAGCCAAGGTTGCCCATATGGGAAATCCGGCCCTGGCTGCCACGATTGACGAAATAAAGGTTTCGTAAAGGTACATTTTCCTCGACACGACTGCACGACAGCGACTCGCTCATTTCATATAAAAACTCGTTTTTAGAATGAGAGAAAAATGAGTTTTTATATGAAATGAGCGAGTCGCTGTCGCTAGAGCTGATGCAGTCGTGTCGAGCACAACGTACCTTAATGCTCGTAGCAATTCATGTGATGGACGCTGAGCGATTATTCTAGTACTCTATACGAGTTAATATTCCACCAGATAGCTTACAAGATGATCGCTGAGCGATTCACGGGGAACATCATATTGTTTATTTAGATGTGATATTCATTTCTTGCTAATTTTTGGTCGTAGAACCCGGAAATGCTAACTGCTTTTCTTCTATTCGCCCAGTTTTGGAGATACAGGGCTCAAATTTTGTCCCCCATAAAAAACTTCCCTTCATTTAAATCAAAACAAACGAAACTCGTTACAATTTTTTTATAAAATATTGATTTTACATCCTAACAATATTACCTAAGAATTAAAAAAAAAGGTTATGGCAAAACTTTTCGTTTCTAGCTTTTTCTGGAGTGTTCAATTTCAGGACAGTCCCGATTTATGCCCCACCAATAGCCCGCCATCATATTCGCATCCCATCAGCCTTGATATCGCGTTTCCATGATTTTTAAATCTTGATTTTCCGGAAATTCATCTAGATTAAGATTGGGAAGACCCAATGCTGTATATACTTTCGGAATTCGGGTTTCAGACAAATTATCAGCTATACTAACTCCTCCTCAATCTATGTTCTTCCGATTTGGAAAAAGAATAATATCTCACGAGGCTACCACCATTATTCTTCCTTTCATAAGTGATATCTTCGTTAAGAGAACTGAGAAAGAATATTAGCCGATATTCTGGGAAATATGTAGTGAACCTTGGAAACCATGGATTTTGTTGATACTAAACAGGGAGCCCTAAAGCTCTCCTCACTGGCGCAGATAGGGCGGGTCAAGGGGATTGATGGTTGAGGTCACACATACTTTCTTTATACATACTAAATTATATGAATTTAGTTATTTGCTATTAATTGGCTACATTTCGTTACAATATCTACCGAAATGCCATGCCCAGGAAGATTTCGAAATTAACGGTTTTTACAATCTTTTTAATTGTTACTGCCTTTTAAAATTCCCAGCGTATACTGTCGTACATGAGCTTTGGATTTGTTGTTTTTCAGATAGTGTGACTGCCACAGCAGCAGATCAGGTAGAATTTACTAAGAAAAATTGTCATTTTAGCGAAAATCAGTATGGTGGGACATCTACCGATACGATAGGGCTCTATTTGAGCGGCATTATGGCACATGCAGGACTAACCTGCTTGAACAATAGGTACTGCATCATTTAGTTTTTCTCGAACAAAATCAAAACCATTTCTCTCGCTCATACGCCGGACTATCTTTCGTTATTCCTTCACAGAGGCGGCCTCAACGTCCTGCTTCCTCACTCTTCAGAACATTATTGTGTGCTACATCCACCTCCAGTGCGGGAACGATTTTTAACATTAGCGCTCGGTATTGCAGACGAATATTTTATATTAAGATATAGCGACAGCCATTTTTTTTAGTTCTAGAAAAAATAAATAATCCTGACCATTAGTCCCCTTCCCGTCAGAATAGTTATCGCCGCCACTGATAAAAATCATCAGCATGTGAAGCATAAATGTATGTTTTAAGACGAAAGGAAGAGTACTCGAAATAAGATTAAACACATAAAACAAAAGATAGATTTCAGAAATTTCCGATTTTTGTAAGGACAGTCGTATGATTTGGCTTTTCATGACGCCCGCAAAGTACCTACTTATTTAAAAGCTTAGTAAACACAGTAGTTCGATTTGGGCAGGTGTGTCTTCCAAACGTGGATAGGTAGGACTTTCAAACCTGAAGGAATTGTGCGTCAAGTACCTCTAAAAGGGTGCATAATTTCAGAAATTTTGGTCGGTTCCGAATTATGGAAAATTAATGATTGGAAAATAGAGATCCTTGATATTTTCATCAAATCAATGGTGCTGGTGCTCTGCCAGTTAATGGTAGAATTATGGACAATTTTCAATTAGAAAACACAAAATTGCGATTTGGGCTGCCGTAACTTCTGGTCGGGGATAGGTAGGACCGTGTAACTTAGAGAGTGGACGCCAACTAGCTCTACGAGTGTGCCAATTTTCAGAATTATCTCGCTAAATATCGATCAAACAGGGCTCAGTAGTCTAACTTTACACCTTAAAAGCCGAGAAGACTGATCATATGTCTCATGGAGCCACGCTGTCTTTTCATTTTCTTCCATTGATTCTGTAAAAATTGTATTTCTAAGAAACTGC
This sequence comes from Microchrysa polita, assembly GCA_949715475.1. Classification (NCBI taxonomy): domain Eukaryota; kingdom Metazoa; phylum Arthropoda; class Insecta; order Diptera; family Stratiomyidae; genus Microchrysa; species Microchrysa polita. Next base: position 19,140,151 of record OX454415.1, read on the forward strand.
CGAATTTGTGGACCGTCAAATACACCAGCCTTTATTTTCTCGTATGATAGCTCAAGAAGTACCAACAGAATATATTTAAAACAATTTCCTTCTTTTGGTAAGGCTTTTACAAATTGTTTCAGCAGACCAATAAGTTTTATATGCAACGGCGGGAAAATTATTTTTTGTCGATCCTTCAGCCTTCAGATCAGATCTCGGGGGCCAATTCCTTTATGTCCAATGTTTATCGTGAGCTCTGCTATCCCACATACACAAAAAGCTCGGATATCTTGTATATCCACGTTGCTGACCGAGAAGGAAGCAAACCATCTTGACATCTACACATATGATCCATTTATGCTGGTTATAATCAATTATGCCCATGGCTGTTTTAATATCGTTGTATTCCTCGCGTAAACAAAGTGAGTGACCTATTGGAACGAAACCAGGCTTCCTTTGGAACTGTCGATAAACAATCGCCAATCTGCCGGTATTCATCAATCGCGAGGTATTGTGACAAGAGACAAATCCTTTTTCGGTTCGAAAGTACTGCAGAAAAGAGGTCTCCCTGGAACGATAGAAGGATACTTTGGCTTCTGGTTCCAGGAGATTTTTTTCCTGTAGCTTAGACGCTAACAGTTCTGAAGCTTTTTTAGAAAGCCCCAGATCGCGCACTAGATCGTTCAGCACGTTCTATTTAAATCCTTTAGGTTGCAGGGGCGAACCCAAGGGGGGGATTTGGGGGATGAAACACCCCCCGAAATTGTAAAATGAAAATTATAGGTATGAATAAAATTCACAAAACATATCTTTAATGATAAATCAAATACATAAGTGATGATTTTCACTATGCCCGACGTCAGACTATCGTTTGAGAGTGCCCATAGACCTTCCAATCGATTGAAGCAATTTTTTGATTCCCCGATAAATTGGAAGGTGTTTGTGACCATCTAGTCCATTTTTTTATTGGACGTGTGGAATATATTGCCATGCAATTTTTCATACAATCTGTCATGATAATCATGTGTTTTCAGTTGTTGATTTATTGACATAAACCAGTGGTCATTCTTCATGTTGTGGTTGTGGCGGTCGTTGGCTATGTCCACATATGCGCGCTTTTGTCTTCCCTATCGTCTTCAAGCTCCGTTTCCACTTTCAACATTGAACTGATTGCGTCAAGTAATCAGAAGAGATGAATGCTTCATTCTATCCACATCTGTTCATTATTTATCGTTAGATGTGTGTCGCGGCTTTGTTCAGGACAGATTAATGATCAATTCTTTCGTTAATAGTATGAATAGATGGTGAGTTGTTGACATATTTAACATTTCCAATCGCGTTCAAGAATGAATACCTTTCTTAAATAGCGCAGACATCCCAAGTTTCAATTGTCAAAATGACGAAGACAAACGAAAATTGAGTGTCTAGACTCTAGACAGGCCCATTCACCATCGAAAGTAGCAATGGATCTTCCATGGCCACAAAATATATAAGTTTCGCTATGTTGTGTTGTCTCGTGTGGACCGCGAGATTGTCATTTCAGATTGCGCGATAAATTGCATAGTGTATGTGCTGTACGGGCGATTGGTCAAGCGATCGGACATTATATGGTCACTCTTAAGCCTAAGGTCTAAGAACATGGATTTCATGAGCCACTTTGCAAATACAAATCACCCCCCGAAATAAATTCCTGGGTTCGCCCCTGTTAGGTTGGTTGCTAGCGCTGAATTTGGAGAGTGATGAAGCATATTTACGTCCACGTGCAAAGAAGGCGAAGGATATACTGGCACTGGGAACTTTAGCAGAATGAGCTAGTCTTTTCGTCGATGCTAAATTGGAATAGTGTACCTTATTTTTGTATTTGTGTGTGTACCATGCTGTTTTAGTACAACAAAAGTAACAATCGCTTGTGTGGTTTGAGGGCTCTCGCAATATCATTAGCACAGCAAATGGCAACTAAAGTCGTTTTGCTTTCGTCCAGGACCTCAACATAAGCAACATAAATCTAAACCCGTGAGATGCATCTGTAATTTGTTTTAAATTTGTAATGAATGTGTGTTCGTGAGTCAAGTATTCTGAGATTTAGAAAACTACGGTGAAGTCATAATGTTTACTAAACTCTGGTAAACCAAATAATTTTTAGGGAGATATTGAAAACTATTTGGCGAATGGAAACTTTCTTATGTGTTGTTTAAAAAGTGTGAGCTCTTCGAATAAGGATAGGTATAGGACCAAAACCAAGAGCTGCTGAAGCAATCTTTTGATTGAAATTTTTATAGTTTTCATAGCTTTTCAAATCAGTTAATCAAATCTATTTTTATTGCCCCACTTAATTTTTATAGCCTCCACTTGACTGCTTCTCAATTTTCAATTTTTCCTTTCCTGCTTGTATTATTGCAATTATTGCGAAATTCGTAATTCGAATTCGTCACTCAATTGAATCATATACATATACACAAAATAATTGCCAACTTCCGATCTGTCCCGCCTTCAATTAGTGCAATCATATACCTCTAAATCGAAACCACTATCAATGGTCAAAGTTTGCGCTGAACAACTAATGTGTAGTTAATTGCTGCGAATCGGACAAGCCCCCGCGCGTGCCGCCTCTCTACAACACAACATACAAACAAACTTCAAACTAATTGTTTGCTTGATGCAGCTTTTCCCCAATTGAAAACACCACCGCGAAATCTGTTCAAGTGTTAAACACTTAATCCGATTCGGTGGATTGATTTACGACCTCGAGGTGGTTGTTTTGTGCGTCCTCCTGTGTGCCCGTTTCATTGACGAGAACCGTAAATTTTCGCCTCATGTCCTTTCGTCCGCGCCAGCACCGCCCGACAGCATATCACCTCGTCGTGTTCGTAAATGCCTCCGAAAATTTTAGATTTACAGAATCGTTTGAAATTCCGTTGGTAGTATCGGACGAAGCGGATGATATGGGGAGAAATGTATTTGAAAGTCAACGTGAAATTCTGAGGGAAAATGTAGGTATATACAAAACAAGGATGTTTAGTAGTAGGTTGGGTAGACAGAGGATTGTCTGGCTCTGGTTTTCCAGAGAAAATTGTATTATTCAAATTGGGTTTTAACAGTCATCTGATATTGTTATTAGGAAGTGAGAAGCCTGAAATAATTTGATTGTCTGTACATTGGAAACAGTGTAGGATGTGGCAAAATGATGTTGTGTTGTTGATGAAATCAATTTATTAGCTTTTCGACATCGAGATATATAATTTCAAAGAGTTGAGACTTAAGTGCTATAGAATTTGCAGTGTTATTGGAACTGATTATTAATTATTATTAGACGTCCTCCCTTGATTCAAATATCCCGAATAGAGGACACTAAACGGTCGTTATCAGGGCAACGCGAAAAGTCGCTGATCAAACCTGTGCGGATTTACCATTCTTTGACATATCATGTAATATCGAGTGTGAATCGGAGAAGCTGTCTTTACCCAACCAGTTGCGTATTTACATATAGGATTAAACTTTGTGACATGCACTCTTGGACCTGGTAACTGTATAGAATTCCGAAACACAGCAACATATTTTGTTTAGGCAACACGAATCACACAGGCCATGATTTTCATCAACCAGCTGACAGTCGGCCTAACGAAAGAAAACAGCACTGCATCTTACAAGCAAGCACCGTACCGTTAGTACACACGCTTATGTTGTAATCAGCAGCATGCGGCATACCAACTTAACAGACTCGAGCAGCTATAAAAGGCGAGCCATGAAACGAGTCTACAGCATTCTAGATTCTAGTCTTGGCATCGAAGCATACACAACTGGATCTCAGGAACAACACTCGAGTCAGTTAAGAATCGAATGCACACAGACCTGGACCATTTGGACAGCGTCATGAATATTATAATTTGTTTTAATATTATATTAAGATTGAACTATGCATATAGGGTGTCCGAAAATTACAACATAAAATCAAAGCAAACTACTCCTAATATTTTGCAGTTTGGAATGCTTATTATTCCAATTACGCAATCTAGCAAAAATTAACCCTTAACTCTCTGCATTTAAAGAGTTTGAAATTATCTCAATTATTGAATCTCAAAGTACAAAAAAGTCTCATCGAACAGTTTGGACTGGCAAATAAATACAGCCGAAATCAATCCGTTCGGGTTCAATGCTGCTTTAATAGGCGACCAGAAATTTTGTCCAACAATCCTACAACACTCGCTCAAATAACAGCAACAAACAACCAGCTCGATTCGCACACAATGACGTACGACAAAATTATTGTGCACATAAAAATCATAATGCATTTGTTGTTGTCCACTTTTTATATCCTTCAGGCAATCTATCTTACCTGGATATAATATTCAGCAATCTGTTTGCAATATTGTGCACATGTTGCAGAAATATACTTTCACGGATACCGTCAAATATAGATTTCGACACTCTTTACCCATTTTTCGTATACACCCTACGAGTGTATGCTAATATTTCGAGCGCTTCAATAAACGAATCCATATCCGAAACATAATAAACTGAAAAAGTGCAAGATGGCAAAAATAAGCAAAAGAACAACGAGAGACAGTAAACGGGCAGCACAGCAGTAGGCTAGACGGGTAGTGGTGGGCGAATACCGGACATTGAATCCTGAAACTTTACAGGGAAGTCTGCAAGCAAAGTCACTGGTTATCCGCGTCGAGTTGAAAAAGGGGCAAGCAGCAGGGTATATGCGATACGAAGCTGAGAAAATGGGGTTGCAACATCTGTCATCGGACCGTGAGCATCGGTGGATGGTGGATGTGCATGCTAAGCATATTTTGAGGGTGCACAATGTCAGTATAGTATAGGAGAGTAGAGTGGACATTGTATGGACTATATGTACTCTTATATGGCGATGTCGTCGTCGACGGAGCGGTTTTAGTGTTTCTGTCTAAGCTCTTCGACTGTAATAAAACGAAACGGCCAAGTGATTTGTGTCGTATATATCGCCTTTGGCGAGTATAACATGCTGGTAGCAGTGGTAGCATCCATATACATGCCGTAGCTATAACTATCCGTTGTTTCAATGCTGAAAGGACATTTGTATCCAGTTGAAACAATTAATTGAACAAAATGGCGATTTTATGAATTCTGCATCGTTTCAATGATTTTTTTTGCCTATTCGATTTTGTGGAATCGATAGCCATAACACACACGAAGTACCGATTATTCGCCAGTTTTACAGCAGAAATGGGTAGAATATCGAATAGATTGCTGGAAGGTACCTAAACTCTATTTCTCGCATTTGAACTTTGTTTTTATGACAATGGAGCGTTTAACTGCTGCTCTGCATGTTCTACGAAAATGGAAAACCTTTTCGTTTATTAAATGCGATTAGCTTCATTGATTGTCGTCGAATGTGATTGAACTATTTCGCTGATTCTCAGGACAAAACCGGGAATGGATGATTTTTGGTGAGTTTGAATTGAATATTTGATGATTTCTAATTATTCTCTATTGGTTTGTAATGCACTCGTATATCGAATAGGGACATTACGATTTTATTATTATAACCGAAAATGTCGACGTCTAAACACTAATCAAATAAAAATAAACCTACCTAAAAGATTGCCTTACGAGTGCTTACGCTCAGTGATTGACATCCACTAGAATATTTGATTTGCAAGACTTCAGAGGCGTTATTATGAGTTTAATAAATGCTGGAATAGGTTTTTCATAGAATCCCTTACATGAAAATCTATTACGGCGTTGAAGCGGGATAAAAATAAAACTTCCAAAAGCACTGCGGTTTAATTCCTCTAAAACTGTCCCATCGGATTTTCATGTACATTCCGTAACGATGAGGATTGCCGTAAGTATTGTAATCATCAAAAAGTTTGTGTATGCAGTCGGAATTAATTACAGGCATGATTCAATTTAAAGTCTTGCAAGTAAAGCAAAACAATTATCTGCTCTTTCATCAAACGTGCTGTATACTACCCAGGTATACTGCACACTTGACGAAAGAGCAGATAAATTGTTGAATGAACTCTCCAAATGTAAGATTTTGTAAATTAAAACCCGAAAATCTAAGAAAAATACTACTAATTCCGTTAGTCTTTAATTCCCTTTTATTATGTCTCCCAAATTTAGTTACAGAAACAGATCCAAATGCAATTCAATTGCAATGTCTTTTTCTTTTTATGCAACGGCAAAAATGACGTCAATCAAATTCTTAAAACAACAGATGGACTTCACTTCGCTTCCAAACCATTTCCATTGGTTTTAAATTTTTCTTTTCACTGAAAATATTTTATCTTTTGTCATTTAGAAAAAGAGCGGCGGTGAAATAGAATATTTCCCTTTCTAGACTATGAATATCTTATCTAGAAAAGCACATTGTACGCAGATGAAAGTGATGAAACTTGAGAACAAAGCATTATCACCACCTACGAATGCGTTTATGCACTTGAATTTCTCAGTTTTTAAAAGAGAAGTGTATGTATGTACACTAAAAGCTCCCGTGGACGGACACTGACGGTTCCAGCATTTTTGTCCGGCCACGGGAGATGTCCGCTTGCGGGAGAGGGTTAAAAAATATTGCTTACATTAATTTATACACACTAATTCAAAAGGAACATTGAAACAATAAAAGTATTGTTTCTTTGTGCATGTATTTTAATTCATTTTTGGTTTGCAAACCTCCACAATGTACAGGGTGGGCCCAGGGCCGTGGAGAGAAAATCCGGGCCCGGGGGGACAATGATTCCGGGCCCACCTCTTCCATACGATAAAAATTATGAATCGAACAAACATTTTTTGACATATCGGTCCTTAAACAAATTGTACAGTGGAATCTCTATAATCCGGCCTCCATCTAACCCGGAACACCTCATAATCCGGTGTCCTTACTGAATCGGCTCAGTCTAAATAATCCGGCAGTTTTCTAATCGGGAGCCTCTATAGTCCGGCATCAGTACGATAAATATTTGAAGAGTGTTTTAAAGCGTTCTTCTGCTTATTCAGGTGCATTTGGAGGTTTAAGTTCTGAGCTAAAATTATGGGTTTTCAAACAAAATGCGATTTGTAGAAAAATAATAAAAAAAAATTGATACCGGATAAGCCACTTGCCAAAAAACTGACAGAAACTGAATTCATTCGTGAAGCATTTTTACACACTAAACTCACAAAAAACTTTTTTTTTTATTCCAGTATATTTTAAAGACAAAGACAAAGGTTTGAGAGTTGATTGGCAAATTTTAAGGAACTATGTATGTATTAGAAAAAGGTTCGTTCGTTTTACGTGCATTTTTGGGTAACGAAGTTTCATAAAAAAGCGACTGCTTAAAGGGACAAGTTTCTGCCCGTGATGAAAAAAACCTTTATTATTGAATGGTCGTGCCCTTTACACAATATACGCATAAAACGATACGATTTGAAGACTATACGGGTGAGATTGTTTCAAGTGTTCATTTTACAGATGAATAATAAAGGCTGTACTACACGCAAAAAAGAAAGTGTATAAAGCAATAAGCTAGGCAAATTTATTTTTATGCACCAAATACATACATACCGCCAATTCGCTACGCTATGGTTTTTTTCTATGTAAGAAGATTTTTCAAAGGAAACAACCCTTACAAAGGTTTTAGGAAAACAAGGCGGATACAGTTCACAGTTCTATTAAATGCTTGGGGAGCTCAAATCTGTAATTCATTAGCACACTCGCAGTGGCCCAGACTGCTGGCCGTTACACTATAAAATTGGTTTTCGAAATGCGCACTGCTACGAATTTACAAAGTCTCTTTTTTCCTATTTTACTTATTTCGTAAGCATTCGCGGTTTTCTCTAGTACAGAAAAACCTTAAATTTTTTGGTATCGAGTTGGCGAGTACTGATAGATATATAGATTGATTGAAATTAAGATTCAATAATTTTAATTGTCAACATCTGGGTGTTGGTACCTTGAAACAAAATTTCGTTAGTAGCAGCAGTACGTACGCCAAATAATAATCGCCCGGAAAAGTCCTTCTAGAAAAAAAAACGTCGCTGCACAGGGCTCCTATTTTTACTTCGAAAACAATTTTTTTGAAAAATGGTATGCTACTGGATGAAGAATTCGAAATTAATTGTTTATTGTTTGTATAAAATCATGCATGCACTTTCGAAAGGCGAGGGCAGATTGAATTTAGAAATTTAGTAACGAAATGATCATGTTGTTTGTTGAAGCACAAGTTTTGTGCCAAAATCCGGGCCCCCTTTGAATTCCCGGGCCCGGGGGGAATCACCCCGTTCCCCCCACCCTCTCTACAGGCCTGGGTGGGCCAGTTACAAGTTCGTTTTTAAAAATGCAATAAAATGAACAAAATTAAAATTTGGTCCATTTCTTATGGCTTAGAAAGTAAGTAAGCTCCCATTAATGATGGAACACAACTTCATTCAAGTGGCTGCCCCGGCTGGCGTCGCAGTAGCGCATTCGGTCACACCAATTTTCCAAAATCGTTTCTGTTGATGGTTTCAGGCTGTAGCTCACGGATTGCTTGGATAATATTGGCCTAAAGTGCTTGAATCGTTTCTGGATTGTTGGCATAACATCGGTCCTTCACGGTTCCCCACAAAAAAGTCCAAAGAGTCAAATCGCAGCTCCGAGGCGGCCAATTGACATCGCCAAGACGGCTGATAACCAGCGGCGGCTCGTCACAGTGGGCCAGGTGGGCCCGGCCCACCCAAATATTATTTATTAAACATACCACTAAATATATTCCAAAACACATACCTATATTTAAAGCACATACTGTTCAAAAATCAATCAGGGTGCTTCATTCATTCTAAATTGCTATTAAATCCAATATAAAAAACGTTCCACGGTTTTTATCCTTCTTTTGTCATCATGAAATTTTCTACTTTTTTTTTATCGAGAACACTCTTTAAATTGTTTGATTTTTTTATAGGGTTAAAACCTACGTTTTTCTATCTCACCCAAGGTCGTCTTCTTCGTTCTACTAACGCCATCTAGATGGCAATGGTTATACGCAAAATCCATTGACTTTGAAAGCTTCGAGTTGCGTGAAATTAAGGACACTGACTGCAAGTGACCACCTGCTTGCATGCTATTTGTTGGATGCAAGGGAAATTTTGCATGGAAATTGTTGGTGGGATTTTAGACAAAAAAATGCCACATTAAACCGCCTCTTGGCCGGCCCAAAAGCTCAAGAACACAGTCGAACTTATAGAGTGCGAGTTTTATATGCGAGAAAAATGAGAATGTCATCTCGTACATTATCTTTTTTCTCGCATACAAAACTCGCACTCTGTAATTTGGAATTAATAATAGAGAGAGGTGTGTTAAATCGGACTTTTTTTTTAGGTTAGTGAATGAAAATAAATACATAGCTATTTTTTCATTCATAGGAAAATAAATGCAATTATTATGGGGTTAAATTGTGGATGAACTTTTTCCTTGCTAAAAATTTGGAAAGGAATATTTTATGACTCTTCCCCATTTTTTGAAAATAATGACTTCGATGATTTGGATTTCAATTTTGGCCGCTGTTTTCGGTTAAATTAAATTGAATCGTAGTGTTTAGCCTTTTTTGATTCTTGTGGCGCCCAAGCATTTTGTAATGTCGTGCACGGATTTAACTTTTGAATAATTTGCAAGAAATCAGATTGTAGTGTCGTGCAAAATCGGTTTTTAAATTTGAATGTTTGGTTTTTAGCCTGTTTTTGTGCCATTCCGAAATATTGTGCCTAGTGCACGAACGGGAAACTTTTGCTGAATATTTGTTTTAGCATTTCCTGGATTGAAAATACATTGTAGTGTCATGCATGACCGTTTATCCTTTGAATTTGTGTTTTGTAGGTTTTTAACTACTCTATAATAATAACATATATGGTTTTCCAATAAGGGCGGGTAGATATTGAAATGGACTAAAACAAGCTATGTGTGACGTATATACGATTCTTTTATTTCATTTGAAAGATGCATATATGTACCATTGTGTGGGTAGGGAATTTAACATCATTCAAATGTCCGCCGTGGCTTGTCACGGTGGCAGGGATCCGAGTGACTCTGCCGCATAGATCCTGCTGAATTTCAGCGAATGGTTGATTGATATTGACTTTAAGGGCATCGGTCGATTGCAACTTAAGAAACCCCCACAGAAAAGGTTTAAAGGGGTCAAACCACATGATCTTGGAAGCCAATTCCCGCAAAATAGGCGTAACATTTGTTTTAACGAAAACTGATTTTGATAATAAAGTTTTGTCACTTGAACGCGCTTCTCAACCGTGTAACTTGCCATGAGTGAATAGTAAATAACAGAAATCAGTAAAGTGATCAATTCTCATCCTCATGGCAAAAACGCTCTAGACGTCTGCGTTGGTTCTTTCTGGACAGTGCATAACTATTTATTATAACCCTGATTTTTATAATTTAATATTTGTTAGCCTCATGAAATGCCTAAAATTGTTCACAATTTTAAAATTCAAGTTGGTATGCAGATACTGGCATAGAGCACAAATAAAATCAACTCCAACTATTTTTTTATGCGTATCCTTATTGTAGTTTGCAAGATAATTTAGGACGCAAATGTATTAATTCTTACAATAGTATACAGTAATATTTCGAGATATATTTCGAACAATATTTGAACTCAGTTTTTTACTGTTTTTTTTAGGCGGAATCGGCATGGGGGAATAGGTATCAATACTTTTCTTAGTGGCCCACCCAGATTCGCAGAGCACGAGCCGCCACTGCTGATAACACGATTTGGGAGTTTGGTGCGTAAAAGATCGATTGTGGCATGGGCTGTGTAGCAATGCGCACCATCCTGCATGAACCAGAGGTCGTCTAAATCCATGTCTTCAATTTCAGTAAAAAAAGGTCGGACAACATGGCTCGGTAACGCGCAACGTTGACCGAAACGTTGTTACCAGCCTTATTTTGGGAAAAAATGGTCCAATGATTCTACCACTCCACAATCCGCACCAAACTGTCACTCTCTGTGGATGCATTGCCTTCTCGACAACAACGTGCGGGTTTTCCGAGCCCCAGATGCGGAAATTTTGTTTATTAACGTAGCCGCCGACATGAAAATGCGACTCATCAGAAAAGATAATTTTTCCCCCAAAATCGTTGTCCAATTCAAGCTGCTCTAAGGCCCAAACCGCGAAGCGATAACGCATCGGATGGACGTGCGACTTTAATTGCTGAGTCAATTGGACCTTGTAAGGAAATAACCCCAGATCTTGCTTCATTTCGGCCAAAATTTCTTTCAAAAAACGCACTGTTTGGGCTAGACAGCACTCTCTTTGAAATAAGTTCGCAATATTTCCCAGCGTTGTTCAAGAGTAAAGCGACTGATTTCGTTCCGCGGATACTGACTTTCTATCCAGATTTCGAGCGAAAAACAGCTGTCAGTGTCAAACTAACCTATGATTTAAAAACGAACTTGTAATTGGCCCACCCGTTACAATGCTCAAATGCACGTTTACAAATATACTGTTCAAAGCTTTCATAGGGAAAACAAGTAGAACAATATTAGCTTTAATTAGGGATATCAAAAACGGGCGAGATGCTCCTTCCAAAGTTGTGTCTTACTGGGCCTGTCTACACGCGGACAAGAACAACGACAAAAAAAAACGGTTTTTATAAAAAAAAAATATTTTTTTCTTTGCCTTGCTCCTCACGGATCTCTTATAAAAAAAACAGCTTTTGTTCTTGTGCCTCGTGTTAACATCCCCACTCAGAGTGACCACTTGACCCAGAGCGGCATTGTTACTTGAAAGTTGTAAGACACTCGAGCGTTCCTAATTACTTCTTTCCCCTGAATTAACCATCAGAGCGTTAAGTAAAGCTTTTTCAAATTGGTAGTGTCGCCTAGTGTAGAGAACCTCGACTAAGTAAGTCATCAACGCGTGAATTCCTTAAGAACCACAGGAGGAGGATAATTCATTCTAAAGGAAAATCACGAATAGCTTCAGCAGGAAATGAAGTTTCGCCTAACCTTCTAATAAAGTTTAATTTGGAATAGAGCGTGAGTTGCACTCCTCGGCGCCTTAATCCTTGCAATATTACTCGCACAATAGGATCCCGTGCAATGCATGCTCCAGAAGCATTTCTTCCCGTATAAACCAAACGACCCTCCCAGATGATCAGTCTGAGCATCGAAATTAACATGGAATTTCTGATAGGCCTGTAGAATCAATAAGGAATCGAATTATATTTGTGTAATCTCCAGACGGTGATAAGTCCTTTATTGGAAAATTTTGTTGGCCAATAAACAGTTTTATGATGAACAGCTTATAGCACAGAAAACAATAATTGATTCGCCGATTTCAAAAGGCCGATTTGTATGTTCTTACACGCAAAGATTTTTTTTTCTAGTAGGCAGAACAGACTTTATCCGCAAATATGAAATGAAATTCAAATTCCGGTTAACTGAAAAGTTGAACAGCCGATCGGGTTAAGAACCGAAAGACAAAAAAGCCGACCGGGTTGGTCGTCCGTTATGGAAGTTTGGGTTTTGGTTCTAACCGTCCTGTTTCTGTATCCCTATTTCAATACACAAATGCATGGTATCCGTGGAGCCAAAAAACTTCAAAAACAAAACCTATATGCATTTTTGTGATCGTGTCCAGTTTATTCAATAATTTCATTAAGGCGACTAAAAATTAAATTTGTGTCCGCTTACGAGAGTTGATTTCATGACAAATGTATGTATTTTCTAAATTACAGAATGCATTTATATTATTTCTCATTTTTTTGAAATTATTTTTGTTGTAATACGTAGCTGTAAGTTCAGTTTTTTTTTCTATTAGTATATATTTCCCGGTAAATTGAAGGAAATTGTCCGGCTACGGGAGATGTCCGCCTGCGGGAGCTGTCCGCGAACGGAGCTTTCACTGTATATGAAATGAACAGTGACACATGAATATTCAATTTGCATTATGAAATGAGTTTAAATCTATTCGTTTTTTATTTCCGAAATATTTCTGAATTTGCACAAGGCGTTTGTTTTTTTTTTATATTGAATATGTTGTATAATCGAATTGAACCCATTTAGTATCTCTAGTTTGTCCTTGAAATTGCTTATGTTTGGCATCTTGAAAATCAATGTCAAGGGTAGAATTGAGAATCCTGCAAAAAACAGGCCGATTAGATAATTTTATTAAGTTTAAGAATCGCTAAAATTTTAACCATTACTATACTGAGCTGTGGGACGAAAAAATAACACGTTCGTAACACGAGTCTTTCAACCCATTAAGACCTGGACCCTGATCCCGTTATCCTAGCGCTACGTCTAATCAAGAAAAAAACCAATATCGCGAAAAAAAATAACCCAAAATATAAAAAACACCTCTGGATTTTCGCAGGATGGCTGGAGATGGAACCCTGATTATGAAAAAATGATTGGGGGTCCAACATTGAAAAAAGGGGGAACGGGGTGTTTTTTTGAGTTTTTAGCGATTATTTCCAAAACAGCAAGATACAGATAAACAGTTTGCAAACAAAAAAACTACATAAAATTTTCTTTGCAATGATATATAATACCGTAGACCAGGGGTGTCAAACTCAAAACAATGCCCGGGCCAAAAGGAGACAAAATGTTGTTTGAGATGTGTTTCCTTTAAACAAACTCCTTCGCCAATACAGTTTGATAAGCATACTGTTAAAAATCAGACACTTTGGGATATAATTGTCAAAATTCACATCGAGGTAATTTCCTCTTCGATTCCAGGATTTCCTGAGCTTTTAAGGTTTTGCAATTTGCCCAAATAAATCTCAATTTCAGATGTTCCCGTCAATAAGCTGCAAGGTGCGAACTGGAATTATTTGTATTATTAATTGTGTTGATACGCATTGAGTCGACATGGCGGCGGTACATAACTGCGAGGTTTGCCGCATGCGGCCCGCGGAACTCGAGTTTGACATGCCTGCCATAGATGTTTATTGGGAAAATTAGGCGCTAGACTAAAAAATAATTTAGAATATTTTCATTTTGGACCCTTTTTGAAAGCTCCATAACTCTCAAAATAAAGCAAATTAGACTATAAAATTTGGTATGTGTATTCATATTAAGTCGAAGATAATTTTAGCCGAAAATTGAGTCGCTCCAATTAAGAACCTCCATTATCCCACATTTGAAATTGGCAAAACGGCATGTCGATAACTCCTCCCAAAAATTAAGCAGGAGGTTGAAATCAGCTGAATCTGATAAAAACAAAGGGTACCTCCCATATATGTATCTCTTTGCTCCCATACAAAAAACCTACCAGAAGTTTGTTCTACGCACTACTCATTTTATAAATCGATTGCGTTTGGTCACATTGTATAGGATGTACCCTTAGTTTTTATCCGATTGAGCTGATTTTCGGTGGGTGGTATAATGGTGCCCTCAAATGACGATAAACCAAAATTTAACCTCCTGCTTCATTTTTGGAGGGAGTTAGGACGCGACGTTTTGCCAATTTCAAATAAAGAGGGATAATCGAGGTTCTTAATCGGTATGCTGATCGGTAAATGAGCCGAGGAGCAAAACCTTGAAAAATACATTCAACCGCGAATAATGAAATAGCAATAGGTTACGACTTATTTACTTCTCCAAAAAACAGTTATTGGGTAGATTTACAGTTACTGTTAGTAAAAATTGTTCACTTCCTGAAAATGATTTAATTGTTTTTGGTAAGTTAATGGTACTTTCCTATCCAGTGGCGTAGATAAGGGGAGGATCAACAGAATCATTCTCCCCGTCTCAGGTCACACATCTTGCACTTTGCGATCGTGTACCTGTTTGACAAAAAAGGGTGTTTAATTTCAGCACCCAATTAGGTAAAACCAAAAAAAAAAGAATGATTTCTCAAATTTTTTTGATGATAAAATGGTTGGTAACTTTTGTATGAGGCGAAAGCAATGCGAGTAGCAAAATTTCGACTGTGTAATTTGCGTGATGATGAAGAATCACTAATGAGGAGTGTAATAGCGATATTTAAATTTAAATCAATGAAATATGGGTTCAGGAACCCGTCACAAATATAAATGCACTCGCATTTCGTACAACAAGTCAGGTTCAACTTTGTGCATAAAATTTTGTACGAAAATACAGAACGCTCGAATAATTAAACTACGTAGACTCAGGCCACACAAAACTCTCTTCAGACTTTGTATTTTTGTACAATATTTTTGTTTGCACGATTTGTTGCGATCCTAAATTTTGTAAAAAAAAAAAACTTCTCCGCCATTTTTGTACAAACTAGTCAGTTTAAGAATTCAGGTTATTCACGATCCACCATACTCCTATAAATTGCATTTTCCTTGTTAAAAAAAATCTGGTCAAAGATCCTCTCCAAAAAGCTATCTACGCCACTACTCTTATAAAAAAGAGGATACGAATCGCTGCAATAAAAATAATAGCTAATTTGATAAGTTTGTCTTCAAACCTTGTCAAAGCATTTATTTTTCAGAATTAAGCTTTAACAGGATACAAGTATTCGTGTTGCGGCTTTTTGGTAAACGGCATAGTGCTGTAAAATTGCTCAATTTCAATTTGTTAGGAGAAATAAATGGTAAATCCTATATCGAACAAACAATATTGGCTAATAGTAGTGCGGGGGACCCCATTTAGTTTTCGAAAACAATTTTTTAGAAAAGTTACGCCACTGACGTAATGACCAATATATTCAGCGATAACAGAAACCCACTTGTCTTAATTAATTCAAAACTCTCTTAAGACTTACTTTAATTTTTATCAAGATTCTTTGAGGAGATACAAGTATGTAATAGAATATCTCGGTAAGCCGCAATGACTTAATTGCTTGCATAATACGATACGATAAAATTTACTGTATATCGGTGTTACCATGTTGCGATGCCAGCAGCTCCATTTTGTATCTTTGATTTTGACGAAGGAGGAGGAGCGCAAAATTCACTTATAGGGGATTCCAGGATCCAGGGCCGTGCAGGACCATGACTCCGGCCAAACAATCCGATGATACATTAATAAAAATTATGAATCGAAAAATCGATAAGATGGTTTGTAAAGCCTAGTACTAACATCGAGAGTGAAATTTTTGTCCGCTGAGATTTTTTCAATGAAAATGTATTCTTACTGTCATGGAATATATGGGGAAGGCTGGGGAATTTCATAAGCTACAATCCGGAAACAGTTCCATAATTTTTCTCGGCCATTTTATGTATTTTTTTCCGATTTCACGGTTATTTAATCGTGAAATGTCAAATGACCGGGGAATCGAAAAATAATACATAAAATGGCCGAGGAGAATTATGGAACCGGTCTGGGATTGTAGCTTATGGAATTCCGCACCGTTTGTGACATATTCCAGTAAGTATGCATTTTTATTGATAAAATCGCAACGGGAAAAATTTCACTCTCGATCTTAATTCAGCCCTTAAATGGTAAATACAGTAGAACGTCGATTATCCGAACTAATGTCGACAAGGGGTGGTTCGGATAACCGAAAGTTCGGTTACTCGAATTTCCAAAGAAAAATTGGAGGATTCGCTAAAAAATTAATGCAAGCGACAACCTGAAAATTTGCAAAATGACTAGCACTGAACAAAAATAAGAAATTCGAAGCAATTGAGAGCTGCTGCTGAGAAGTTGCTTTCTTCAGGCACTTGATTTTTTCATTTGGTTCGATGAATTTCATATGAGAAAGCTGAGTCCCTGGTTCGGTTAATCGAACGTTCGGATTATCGGCATTCGGATAATCGACGCTCTACTGTATTCGTTGTGCCACTGGAGATAACGTGTTTAGTTTATTCGACGCACACAAATTTATTAAGCAAAAGTTCACAAATTTTCGAGTGATGCAACTTCCTTTAGTATAGAAACTCGAAAGCGATAAGACATGCAAATTTATTTCTGTGCACCAAATATTCATACCACCAATTCCATCGTCATAAAAACAGTAATTGCAGTTTCTGCAGTTTCACGATCCATGTGATGGACTATGATCTCACTCAGATGTTAAATGAGCACCCATTTATAGGGATAAATAACACCGCTGAGCGTGCTGTTGATCTCAACACCTCAACAGAAGAAAGAAGTAATGATCTTGGAAATTGAATGTTACTAAATCATCTGCGGCCTTAGCCCAATGCTGGAATGTAGCGCCAGTTATTTATTAATTTTAAAATCTAATGTATTAAATCATGCATATACTCCTTAGAAGGGCGAATCCTGATTTAATTTAGAAAATTTGTCACGAACTGATCATTTTGATTTGGTGATTGGATTTGATGACTAGAACCCCTAGTCCTAATATGATAATAGACTAGCGACACAAGCTCAGAATGTGTAATCGTTGTTGTTGTAGCCGCGCAAGAGAGGGGGGAGGGAAACTCGTATCATCATTCATAAATCGTATGCATTCTCTCCTCAAGGTCAAGACCTAAGAAGATCGCAACTTCGATGGGGTTCTCCGATAGTGCGTTAGGTGTAAGATGTGTAGGTGCGGCAGTGCAGTCAAATATATGATCCACGTTGTGTGGACTGGCTCCACATGCTGGACAAATATTTCCAATGGTGTTGTCAATGCGCGACCAAAACGAATTTAGTCTGGAGCACCATCCAGAACGAAGCTGAGCCAAGGTGGTACGTGTGGCTCTAGGTAGTTGTTGTTCGTCGGCTGAGATGTCGGGTGGTCGAGCACGAAGGACGTGGTTTACGGATATCGTGTTTGTGGCTTTGGTTACCTCGCTGGTGTGCAGTTGATTAAGGGCCGTCTTGTATGTGTTGGAGTTATCGAGAGGAACTCGTTTAAATCTTTGGACTTCCCTTTCCATGTCCCTTAACGAACGTCTTACATGACATGGTGGTGGGGTTTTGTCCATGAGGTCATGATTTGGGTGTTGGCTTCGATAACAACCAACAAGATATTGCTTAGCCAGGAGATCATTGTCTGCCTTGAGGTCTAGCAGCTTAGTTTCTTGGTGCAGGTGGTCTTGAGATGACATGTGTACGCGTCCAGTAATAGTACGCATGGCTGCATTTTGGCATGTTTGAATCCGTTTCCAGTTGGTTTTGCATAGGTTATTTGTCCATATCGGTGTTGCATAATTTACCACAGAAAGGCTGACGGCTTTGTAGGTAGTGAGTAAGGTCTCCTTATCTGTGCCCCATTTGCTGCCAGCAAGGGACTTCAAGATCTTGTTTCTGCCCTTCATTTTGTCACTAATATTGTCATGGCTGTTGAATAGGCCGTGGTTATCAATTGTGAGGCCAAGAATTTTAGGGTGACGGATAGTGGGAACTTCGGTGTCATTTACTCTGATGTTAAGCCGTAGGTTGTATTCTTTGTTGTATGTGGTAAAGAGGGTGGCCGAGGATTTTGGCGCTGTTAGCATTAGGTTCTTGTTGTTGAAGAAAAGGTTGAGCTCTTCCAAGTAACCATAAATGAGATCGCACATGTCGGGAATGTCGTTGCCAGATGTCATTATGGTGCAGTCGTCAGCATAGGATACAATGTCGATTCCTTCAGGTGGGGTGGGAAGCCCTGACATGAATAGGTTGAACAAGGTAGGGGAAAGTACCCCGCCTTGTGGCACGCCTTGTTTTATCCTTTTCCTTTTAGATTTCCTATTTCTAAGCTCGGTGCTGGATTGACGTCCGGCAAGGTAGTTTGCGATCCATTCGACTATATGCGGCGGTGTGGATGAATTGCGGAGATCCGTAAGTAGGAGCGAGTGGTTCACCGTATCAAAAGCTTTCGACAGATCAAAAGCCACAAGAATGGTACGCTTAAACGGCGCGCGGGGGCTGGTTGATCCCATTGAAGACCTTAGACATGATTCGGTCTAGTGCAGTGGTGGTGCTGTGCATTTTTCGGAAGCCGTGTTGGTGATTAGCGAGTTGTTTATGCGTCAATTTATTATCGTCGCTCACGGTAGAGTTACCAAACTTGATAGAAACCCTCCCTTGAGTTTTAATGGGGTTTTATAGGTTTCTAACTGTGCTCCAGAGTTTGCTCACACCAGTGTTGGAATTTAGTTTTCTTAAATGTGATTGCCATATGCCTCTCCTGTGGTCGTTGACCTGTTTGATATCATTAAGGTCGTTGATCCGTGGGTCACTTGGGTCTGCACTTCTGAGTTGATCCCTAGTTTTTGTCAATTTAGCCGCAGATGATGGGAAGTTGGGTTTTAGGCTGGGAATGCGGCCTGCTGGAATGTATCTCTTAGCTGCTGTGAGAATAATTCGTCTAATTTGTTTTTCAGCCATACGTACATCATTTTGGGGCGGTGAGACTATCAAAAGACTTGTTGGTGAACCTTTTAAAGCTGTCCCAGTCAGCTTTGTTTAAGTTGGTGTACGTCTTCTTATCGGGATGGATGAATTTCGACGGCATATCCAGAGTGAAAATAATTGGCAGGTGATCAGATGATGTTGTGAGGATTGGCTCCCATGAGATGTCATTAATAAGTCCAGGGCTGGCGATGGAAATGTCAGGTGAACTTGTGCAGGATCCAGTGATACGGGTCGGTTTGTCGTAATTTAAAAGTTCCAGTTGGTCGGCGATGATGTTACCTCTGGTGTCATTTTGAAGGTTGGAAATCGTGGTGAGCGTTGAAATCACCAAGTAGGAGGCGATATTGTCCGTTTAATAAGGGGCTGATATTGACTTTGTAACCGGTGGGACAGCTGGGGACAGGTGAAATGTATATGTTGTAGATTTCAAAATCAATATTTTCTGATTTAACGATTATCGCTTGTAGCTCCACGGTGTTATCGGCGGAAGTGATATCAACGGCGCTGTATGGCAAATTATTGTGGATGAGGAAAGCCAAACATCCTCCTGCGTTCCTTTCACGGTCTTGTCTGATGACGTTGTAGTTCCCATAGGACATTGAGTGAGTGACTAGAGTTGAGTTTGGTTTCCTGTATTGCCGCTATTTGGATGTGTTGTCTGTCCATGAGTGCTGTTAGTTCAGCGATTTTGTACTGGAGTCCATTACAGTTTAGTTGGACTATGTTCGTGCTGGTGTAATTTGCATCGATGATACGTGGAGCTGGGGACAGATTGGGTGGAGCGGGCCTCACAGCATTTGCCGGCGTGGAAGGTGATAATTGTTGGGAACCTTGGTTAGGCAGCTGGTGGCTGGATGAGCTTTGCCTTCCGTTTCTACACCGGATCGCTCTGTATGATGTTGACCATTGATTGGTATTGGTGAGTCCCGAGCAGTTCTTGAGGTGGACCAAAGCCATCTTTATACAAAGCCCGGAAGCAGAACACGTTCATATACTTAAGCGCCAAATCATAGGCCTGTTCAGATCGAAAATTTACATTGCGGTAAAGGCAAATCGGGTTGGGTCGCGACAAACTTTACGCGAAAAGTATTGGTTCCCGGTCGATTTTCGTCGCGAAAAGTGGAATGTGTCGTGAATTAAAGTGTCTAGAATGCAGTGAAAGAACAAAATACCGACAAAAAGTGAATTTTCCACATGTTTTCGCGATTTTTATCAGAGCAGACACGGTTTTTTTACATGCGCTGTGTTTGTGTTAGTGCATCGTGCAACGTATATACGACATGTTCATAGGCTCGTTTTGTGTGCATGTATTGCTGCTTCCCGGCTTCTAGTGAAGGTGGCTTTGAGGTGGACCCATTGTCCGCAGCATGTGCACTCGACTGATTGGACATTGGACCAAATTCTTTTGGCGCAAACCGAGCACATCCATAGACCAGGATTCGTCTCGATGCCGGCACGTATTAGAAGAATGAGGAGCAGCTGGGCCGGCCAGAACTGCTCCACAAGCGAAAAAACGGTGAATGAATGATGATACAAAGTATCCGACCCCTTCTTGCGTCGAAGGGGGTCTTTGCGACTCTTGGCCATGCCTGGGGCATGGGTCGTTCCGGGACGTAGACCCGGTCGCAGTAGGAACGATGTGTAATCGTAGTTTAGGCACGTTACTTCAGGGCCTAAAAACCACAATTTGTTTCTCAGAAACACGATTTTTCGGCACATGTTACCGTTATCGAGGGTTTGTATTTTGTAAAAACAATTTTAGGCCTAATTCTGCTGGCGTAATTCAGTACACAAAATTATTATTTCTATTTTGTATGCGCTAACTGAAAATACATTTTCTTTGATTTGATAACTTTAAAACATTGTATATTTCTTTAGCGACCCATATTTTCTATATTACAAAATTCAAGCCCTTTATTAAATTACAAACTATTCGAAAAGTCCTGTTTGATTATTCACATAACTCCAAAAACAACACAACCGACCATAAAAATAATAATACATATCCAAAACATCCACTCATTTCGCATCCTTGCCATCTCTACAGAAACAAAAACAACAAAATGTTGTGCTTTTACTTCGTAATATTTCATTGTGGCATGACCTCACTTCGTCGTGGGATACGACTTGCGACCGTTTCCGTTTGGTATGCCAGCGAGCCATTGCAGAAAATTCGAGAGTCGAACGAATGAACGTGAACGAAAAATTCCCCTAAAAAATATTACAGTTGAATTTTCATTGTGTGAAAAGGATATCTTAGGTCTCGGACGGATAAATTGCTTGCGGCTATTGCTCTTTACAAAATTTATTGTTGTTCACTTTTAATTGTTTGACGAAATCATCTTGTGGAAGAAGTAAAAGATGGTCTGGAAATAATCCTTTTCTTTTCGCTCCAATTGTGCAGCTTTGGTCTATGATGTTAGAGTGTTGGAATTTTTACTGCAATTACGAGATCCGTGTGGAATAATGCATTATTCGTTTAGTTAAGGGTTATTCAAGACTTACTTGATTTCTTGGGGATTGGGGTGACTATGTAAAATACAATTTATTATAATTTTTAAGAGTGATAATCATCTTTCAAAAATAATAAAGAGAAGTTCGAGATACCGTGTTTTTTTTTTAAGCCGAAATTAATTAAAGACTAATTCATTAGGTGCTGTGCCCCGACGATAATATCACCACAAAACCTATCTTGACAATTCATGATTACTTTGTGCAATATAATGCACTTAAAAACTGGAAGAAATAAATATTATGCAAACATTTTTACTTTATAAATACATAAATGGAAGTTTGTATCAGCTTGCAAAACAATGATAAAGTTAGCGCTATACGCAAGTTGACTACAGTCACAAAGCCTATAGTCCTCGTTTTCTGATGAGATGGATAAACGCCGCGGCCATATACCTACATTATTCTGCCGGAGATGAGCTCTGCCCTGGATATATTTTTTCCTTCAACGCGCACTCCTTCGAAACAATGCCGTATGGAAATTTCATTCTTTCATGGCTCTCTGAGTGTAACTGACAGCCTATTGTTTAATGCAGCGAGTAATTAAATTAACCACGGATTCTGATAACAATACACTGAAATTGTGCAAACACAGATGCTTAGATGCAACGCCAGCCTTGCCATGCGTCAGTAGGCGTTATTATGGCTGTTTTGCCTACACGCGCCGACCACATATATTCCCGTAATTGCCATTGATGTTGTTAACGGTATATGGACTTGATTCGCTTGAGCTACATCATCTGCCTTATATTCATAGCCATGGCTAGATTTTATCCACACATTTCAGTTGAGGCCGTGAGTGGCTTTTTCGAGCATGATACGGATCTATTCCTGAGAAGAGTCCTTGATGTGATAATTTCAATATAATGCGCCTATATAAAACTGTTTTAGCGCGGGGAATTATGGTTTGAAATTTCACTAAATTTCCATTCATTTTGGTTATATGCGAATGCGAAATCCGTTTTGTGCTGGGCTAATTGTGGACGATGTATGCCACTAATTTTAGGTAATCTGCAATGCTTATGCGTAGCCATAAGCGCATTATTGCTTCGGCCTAAAGTTAATTTCGGTTCTAATCTAAAATTAGATTAGAAGCTGATTATGAAATGAATTTCGAGTGGTCCTGTTTTTAAATTTAATACTATACTACTAATATTGAACATAACATACATACATATACCTAGAAAGAAGCAACAAATTAAATTCATTCTGTAGAATACTAAGGCCACATAATATTTATGCAGATAACATCCTGCAAATTCACACATTCTGTAAATCTAGCCAATAATTTTGATTTTTGACTATAAGGATCAAAGAAAATGTTAATGTTAACTGATCTAATTCGTTTGCCAGTCATATAATCATACATTTTCTTAAGCAACCAAAATAAGATATATACCTAAAATTTTACCCAGCTCCTTATTTTTTCTTGTCTGATATTTGGCGGCCCCTGTATCTTTGCCTCTTAAGTAAATCCGCCAATGTGTGAAATCTTCCAAAGACTCTGATCGCAGGAGTGTCCAACTTAATCATATTATGCGGGCCACGTTGTCGGTCTGAAGACCAATAGCGAGCCGAACATTAATTTGTACTATTAAACAAGGTCCTAACAATGAACCAAAGTTTCATCAAGCGGAAATTGGCTATTGGTGAAACTTGTGGAAGAGACCGGTGAAAAGAGTCTTGCGTAATTTATAACGGAGTAGTTTTCGTTGGAGAATAAGTTAAAGGACTCTCTTTTCAAAATAAGAATTGGAGTTGTGCATTAACACGAGAGGCCGCTGGGTGCCCCGGTAAATGCCGATTTTCCCTCCAGGAGCACCCGCGATCGGGTTTCTTAGAGAGATTTCTAAAAACGAGATTTGGCATGGAGAAAAGTCCCCAATTCAATAAACTGCGTCCGTCAAAACTATCACCTGTTCTACGAAGTTTTTTTATACCCTTCACTCGTAGAGTAAAGGGTATATTAACTTTGTCATGAAGTTTGTAACGCATTGAAGGAAGCATCTCCGACCATATAAAATATGTATATATATGATCAGCATGACGAGCTGAGTCGATTGGGCGATGTCCGTCTGTCTGTCTGTCCGTCTGTCCGTCTGTCCGTCTGTCCGTCTGTTGCTACGCGTTTTACTCGACCAGTTTAAAAGCTATCGAGCTGAAATTTTGCATACATGCTTCTTTTTATTGCAGGCAGTTTGTATGTTCGAATCGCTAAAATCGGACCGTGGGGTCATGGGGCTGCCATACAAACCTAACCCCACCCAATTTGGTTTTTCTGAGAAAAACTTTTTCATGCGTGCACCAATTTCAACCAAATTTCATACAAATGTATTTCTATTGATAAGACAAAACATATGTAAGAATGGATCAAATCGGACTATGGGGTCATGGGGCTGCCATACAAACTTAACCGCCCAAATTAGGTTCTTCTAAGAAAAACTTTTTCATTTGTGCACCAATTTCAACCAAATTTCATACAAATGTGTTTCTATTGATGTCACAAAACATATGTAAGAATGGTTGGAATCGGACTGTGGGGTCATGGGGCTGTCATACAAACCCAACCCCCCAAATTGAGTTTTTCTAAGAAAAACTTTTTGATTTGTCCACCAATTTCAATCAAACCTCATAAAAGTGCATTTCAGTTGATGCCACAAATCATATGTAAAAATGAATGGAATCGGACAATGGGGTCATGGGGCTGTCATACAAACCCAACCCCCCAAATTGAGTTCTTCTACGAAAAACTTTTTTATTTGTGCATCACTTTCAACCAAAACTCGTAAAAGTGCATCTCTATTGATGCCATAAGACATGTCTAAAAATGAATGGAATCGGTCTATGGGATCATGGGGCTACCATACAAATCCAACCCATCATTTTAGATCTTCTAAGAAACATTTTTTCCACACCAATTTCAAAAAACTTAATGCGTCCTTGTCAAAAAAAAGTAAAACGAGTGGAATCATACTATGGGACCATGCTCCCGCACACCCCGATTAAAGTTTTCTGAGTAAATATTTTTATTTTCCCACTTAACCAAAAACACACAAATATTGTTTTATCGACGCCACAGAAGGAAAAGAATGGGGAAGGATTGAACACAAGTCATATATTCGCCCAAAAAAAACTTTTAGCCCGAGGAGAGTGAAGGGTATTCAAATTTCGGCCGCGCCCGAAATTAGCCTCGGTCTCGTTTTTAATTGGTTTTAATATAATATGTATAATTCGTTCGTTTCGCGAGCACAAAAAAATGTCTCCTCGATGTGGACAATCTGCGTGGGTAGGATTTCTTGACCGAAATGGGTACCTAGCTGACCGGACCGGAACTTAACCATCGTTTGGCATTGCACATCAGCCTCAGCAGAAGAGACACCACGAACGAACATTGTTTGCATGCCTAATGACGTTGGAGGTCGTACGCTATCGTATGTTAAAACCCTGCCCGCTGATAAGGGAAGAGTAGGGTGCCTATTATAAGAAGACGTATTGCGGAACGACACCATCTGTCCAGTTGTTTTTTTGAATGGTTCTCAAAAGATGATTAAAACACTATTGTTTTGCAATAATGGCGGGGGCGTTAACTAAACGTTTTTATAGAAAAATATTTCCGTTGGGCCGATAACATCAATCTTCTTCTTCTTCCTTGCCTCGTTCTTTATACCGCTCCATGGTTCCGCGTTGCTCGACCTGCGGTGTAGGCACATCGCCCGTTTTGGCGATAATTTCTCAGCATATTTCTACAGGCAGCTCTATCTTGGATCGTGTCATCGCCGAGACTAATGCGTTGTTGTTGCTTTTTCATTTGACACATCCAGGTGTTCTTCGGTCTGCCTCTGGCCTTGGGTCCATCAAGCGGAACTTCCATTGATATCGCTCTCTTTGCGGGGTTCTCAGGCGGACGCCTTTGAACATGGCAATACCAATCCATTCGTCGGTCTTCGAGGTTTTCGGTGATTGGTTGGTCTATGGACAAGCTGCCTCGGATGTAGCTACTCTTGATGTGGTCCCTTTTGGTTGCACCAACTGACATGCGTAACATTTTCATTTCAGTCGCTGTCATTTCCTTCGCGTAACCTTTATACATGGTCCAGCATTCTGATCCATACATGAGTGCGGGACGTACAACCGTTTTGTACAACTTGCCTTTTAGCTTGAGTGGCATTTTCTTATCGCAGAAAACTCCAGAGTTTTCTCGCCACCTCATCCACCCAACCTTTGTGCGATGTTTGATGTCATCATCGCATGTAGCTCCGCTGTTCACCATCGAGCCAAGGTACTTGAACTTGGTACAAGACTTAAGCTGCTCTCCTTTGACGTACATTTCTGGTATCGGTGCATTTGGGTCTGAGAATTGGCAGCATAAGAACTCAGTCTTTGTTATACTTACCCTCAGTCCATGCTCCTCCAGAATGTCACACCATTTTGTAAGCGCAGCTTGCAAGGCAACGATGTTTGGGCTACTGAGGACTATATCATCAGCAAAAAGAAGAGATATTTCTAGGCCGTCGGAGACACGTGTTAATAAGTAGCACATGATGATGTTGAAGAGCAACGGACTCAATACACTGCCCTGGTGTACTCCGACATTCACCGGAAATTCTTCTGATTCACCGGCTGTGCATCTAACCTTAGTCGTAGCTCCATCATACATGTCTCGTATCATCCTGACGTATGCCTCAACATCAATATCGTATCGTATTATCCGTTTTCTACTTTGGAAGATTTTGTCCTGCTTATTGACTTCTCAAATTAGCAAAATTTTATACAAAAAGCCCTCTATTTCCCGCCCGCATTTCACGTGCATCAAGTTAGCGGAACAACTTTTGAAAATCGACTCGGCGACTTTACAGAAATTTGCCGCTAATTTGTTGTGAATAAGTTGTGAAAAAATTAATTTTGTCGCTCTTCATTTTCACTGAGAAAATGGGTGTTCCGCTAACTTGACGTCAAGTTAGCGGAGCAACTTTCAAGGATCAAGTCGGGACTTGTACCGTTCTCTTCCGCTATTTTGTTGTGAATTAGTTGTGAAAAAAAAATGTCGCTCTTCACCATCAGCGGGAAATGCAGTTTCCTGTTTGTGACGTCACTATGGAACAGCCCCACTTTACCCGCTCGAATCAAGTCGCGGAGTATGTCATAATTTCCTGCAAGGATAATACGAATGAGATGTTAAAATAACGATTTTGTCGCTTCTCGCCATTAACGGTAAAATGCACTTTTCCATATTATGGTGACGTCACTATCTCAAACAACCTACTTTTCCTGATCGCACCGTGTCGAGGAATATGTCAAAATTTGTCTCTTGCCTAATTACAATTAGTTGTGAAAAGAATGATTTTGTCGCTCTCTTTTATACGCGGGAAAACGCGGTTTTCCAAATTATGACGTCACTATGGGAGAAAACCCACTTTTCCTGATCGGATCGACTTGGTGAGTATGTCATAATTTGCTGTTTTGCTACTACGAATTAGTTGTAAAAAGAATGATTTTGTCGCTCCCTTCTATCCGCGGGAAAACGCGGTTTTCCATATTATGACGTCACTATGGGAGAAAACCCACTTTTCCTGATCCGATCGACTTGGCGAGTATGTCATAATTTGCCGCTTGGCTACTACGAATTAGTTGTGAAAAGAATGATTTTGTCGCTCTTCGCTATCGGTGAGAAAACGCGGTGTTCCATTTTATGACGTCACTATGGGAGAAAACCCACTTTTCCTGATCGGATCGACTTGCTGAGTATGTCATAATTCGCTGTTTGGCTACTAAGAATTAGTTGTGAAAAGAATGATTTTGTCGCTCTTCGCTATCGGTGAGAAAACGCGGTTTTCCATTTTATTCTTTTCACAACTAATTCGTAGTAGCCAAGCGGCAAATTATGACATACTCGCCAAGTCGATCGGATCAGGAAAAGTGGGTTTTCTCCCATAGTGACGTCATAATTTGGAAAACCGCGTTTTCCCGCGGATAGAAAAGAGCGACAAAATCATTCTTTTCACAACTAATTGTAATTAGGCAAGAGACAAATTTTGACATATTCCCCGACACGGTGCGATCAGGAAAAGTAGGTTGTTTGAGATAGTGACGTCACCATAATATGGAAAAGTGCATTTGACCGTTAATGGCGAGGAGCGACAAAATCGTTATTTTAACATCTCATTCGTATTATCCTTGCAAGAAATTATGACATACTCCGCGACTTGATTCGAGCGGGTAAAGTGGGGCTGTTCCATAGTGACGTCACAAACAGGAAACTGCAATTTCCCGCTGATGGTGAAGAGCGAGAAATTTTTTTCTTTCACAACTAATTCACAACAAAATAGCGGAAGGGAACGGTATAAGTTCCGACTTCTTCTTCTTGTAGCGGTACAAGAAGAAGAAGTCGGAACTTATACCGTTCCCTTCCGCTATTTTGTTGTGAATTAGTTGTGAAAGAAAAAAAAAAAATGTCGCTCCTCGCCATTAACGGTCAAATGCACTTTTCCATATTATGGTGACGTCACTATCTCAAACAACCTACTTTTCCTGATCGCACCGTGTCGGGGAATATGTCAAAATTTGTCTCTTGCCTAATTACAATTAGTTGTGAAAAGAATGATTTTGTCGCTCTTTTCTATCCGCGGGAAAACGCGGTTTTCCAAATTATGACGTCACTATGGGAGAAAACCCACTTTTCCTGATCCGATCGACTTGGCGAGTATGTCATAATTTGCCGCTTGGCTACTACGAATTAGTTGTGAAAAGAATAAAATGGAAAACCGCGTTTTCTCACCGATAGCGAAGAGCGACAAAATCATTCTTTTCACAACTAATTCTTAGTAGCCAAACAGCGAATTATGACATACTCAGCAAGTCGATCCGATCAGGAAAAGTGGGTTTTCTCCCATAGTGACGTCATAAAATGGAACACCGCGTTTTCTCACCGATAGCGAAGAGCGACAAAATCATTCTTTTCACAACTAATTCGTAGTAGCCAAGCGGCAAATTATGACATACTCGCCAAGTCGATCGGATCAGGAAAAGTGGGTTTTCTCCCATAGTGACGTCATAATATGGAAAACCGCGTTTTCCCGCGGATAGAAGGGAGCGACAAAATCATTCTTTTTACAACTAATTCGTAGTAGCAAAACAGCAAATTATGACATACTCACCAAGTCGATCCGATCAGGAAAAGTGGGTTTTCTCCCATAGTGACGTCATAATTTGGAAAACCGCGTTTTCCCGCGTATAAAAGAGAGCGACAAAATCATTCTTTTCACAACTAATTGTAATTAGGCAAGAGACAAATTTTGACATATTCCTCGACACGGTGCGATCAGGAAAAGTAGGTTGTTTGAGATAGTGACGTCACCATAATATGGAAAAGTGCATTTTACCGTTAATGGCGAGAAGCGACAAAATCGTTATTTTAACATCTCATTCGTATTATCCTTGCAGGAAATTATGACATACTCCGCGACTTGATTCGAGCGGGTAAAGTGGGGCTGTTCCATAGTGACGTCACAAACAGGAAACTGCATTTCCCGCTGATGGTGAAGAGCGACATTTTTTTTTCACAACTAATTCACAACAAAATAGCGGAAGAGAACGGTACAAGTCCCGACTTGATCCTTGAAAGTTGCTCCGCTAACTTGACGTCAAGTTAGCGGAACACCCATTTTCTCAGTGAAAATGAAGAGCGACAAAATTAATTTTTTCACAACTTATTCACAACAAATTAGCGGCAAATTTCTGTAAAGTCGCCGAGTCGATTTTCAAAAGTTGTTCCGCTAACTTGATGCACGTGAAATGCGGGCGGGAAATAGAGGGCTTTTTGTATAAAATTTTGCTAATTTGAGAAGTCAATAAGCAGGACAAAATCTTCCAAAGTAGAAAACGGATAATACGATACGATATTGATGTTGAGGCATACGTCAGGATGATACGAGACATGTATGATGGAGCTACGACTAAGGTTAGATGCACAGCCGGTGAATCAGAAGAATTTCCGGTGAATGTCGGAGTACACCAGGGCAGTGTATTGAGTCCGTTGCTCTTCAACATCATCATGTGCTACTTATTAACACGTGTCTCCGACGGCCTAGAAATATCTCTTCTTTTTGCTGATGATATAGTCCTCAGTAGCCCAAACATCGTTGCCTTGCAAGCTGCGCTTACAAAATGGTGTGACATTCTGGAGGAGCATGGACTGAGGGTAAGTATAACAAAGACTGAGTTCTTATGCTGCCAATTCTCAGACCCAAATGCACCGATACCAGAAATGTACGTCAAAGGAGAGCAGCTTAAGTCTTGTACCAAGTTCAAGTACCTTGGC
Organism: Microchrysa polita; assembly: GCA_949715475.1. NCBI lineage: Eukaryota > Metazoa > Arthropoda > Insecta > Diptera > Stratiomyidae > Microchrysa > Microchrysa polita. The sequence continues at coordinate 19,170,184 of OX454415.1, forward strand.
TCGATGGTGAACAGCGGAGCTACATGCGATGATGACATCAAACATCGCACAAAGGTTGGGTGGATGAGGTGGCGAGAAAACTCTGGAGTTTTCTGCGATAAGAAAATGCCACTCAAGCTAAAAGGCAAGTTGTACAAAACGGTTGTACGTCCCGCACTCATGTATGGATCAGAATGCTGGACCATGTATAAAGGTTACGCGAAGGAAATGACAGCGACTGAAATGAAAATGTTACGCATGTCAGTTGGTGCAACCAAAAGGGACCACATCAAGAGTAGCTACATCCGAGGCAGCTTGTCCATAGACCAACCAATCACCGAAAACCTCGAAGACCGACGAATGGATTGGTATTGCCATGTTCAAAGGCGTCCGCCTGAGAACCCCGCAAAGAGAGCGATATCAATGGAAGTTCCGCTTGATGGACCCAAGGCCAGAGGCAGACCGAAGAACACCTGGATGTGTCAAATGAAAAAGCAACAACAACGCATTGGTCTCGGCGATGACACGATCCAAGATAGAGCTGCCTGTAGAAATATGCTGAGAAATTATCGCCAAAACGGGCGATGTGCCTACACCGCAGGTCGAGCAACGCGGAACCATGGAGCGGTATAAAGAACGAGGCAAGGAAGAAGAAGAAGATTGATGTTATCGGCCCAACGGAAATATTTTTCTATAAAAACGTTTAGTTAACGCCCCCGCCATTATTGCAAAACAATAGTGTTTTAATCATCTTTTGAGAACCATTCAAAAAAACAACTGGACAGATGGTGTCGTTCCGCAATACGTCTTCTTATAATAGGCACCCTACTCTTCCCTTATCAGCGGGCAGGGTTTTAACATACGATAGCGTACGACCTCCAACGTCATTAGGCATGCAAACAATGTTCGTTCGTGGTGTCTCTTCTGCTGAGGCTGATGTGCAATGCCAAACGATGGTTAAGTTCCGGTCCGGTCAGCTAGGTACCCATTTCGGTCAACAAATCCTACCCACGCAGATTGTCCACATCGAGGAGACATTTTTTTGTGCTCGCGAAACGAACGAATTATACATATTATATTAAAACCAATTAAAAACGAGACCGAGGCTAATTTCGGGCGCGGCCGAAATTTGAATACCCTTCACTCTCCTCGGGCTAAAAGTTTTTTTTGGGCGAATATATGACTTGTGTTCAATCCTTCCCCATTCTTTTCCTTCTGTGGCGTCGATAAAACAATATTTGTGTGTTTTTGGTTAAGTGGGAAAATAAAAATATTTACTCAGAAAACTTTAATCGGGGTGTGCGGGAGCATGGTCCCATAGTATGATTCCACTCGTTTTACTTTTTTTTGACAAGGACGCATTAAGTTTTTTGAAATTGGTGTGGAAAAAATGTTTCTTAGAAGATCTAAAATGATGGGTTGGATTTGTATGGTAGCCCCATGATCCCATAGACCGATTCCATTCATTTTTAGACATGTCTTATGGCATCAATAGAGATGCACTTTTACGAGTTTTGGTTGAAAGTGATGCACAAATAAAAAAGTTTTTCGTAGAAGAACTCAATTTGGGGGGTTGGGTTTGTATGACAGCCCCATGACCCCATTGTCCGATTCCATTCATTTTTACATATGATTTGTGGCATCAACTGAAATGCACTTTTATGAGGTTTGATTGAAATTGGTGGACAAATCAAAAAGTTTTTCTTAGAAAAACTCAATTTGGGGGGTTGGGTTTGTATGACAGCCCCATGACCCCACAGTCCGATTCCAACCATTCTTACATATGTTTTGTGACATCAATAGAAACACATTTGTATGAAATTTGGTTGAAATTGGTGCACAAATGAAAAAGTTTTTCTTAGAAGAACCTAATTTGGGCGGTTAAGTTTGTATGGCAGCCCCATGACCCCATAGTCCGATTTGATCCATTCTTACATATGTTTTGTCTTATCAATAGAAATACATTTGTATGAAATTTGGTTGAAATTGGTGCACGCATGAAAAAGTTTTTCTCAGAAAAACCAAATTGGGTGGGGTTAGGTTTGTATGGCAGCCCCATGACCCCACGGTCCGATTTTAGCGATTCGAACATACAAACTGCCTGCAATAAAAAGAAGCATGTATGCAAAATTTCAGCTCGATAGCTTTTAAACTGGTCGAGTAAAACGCGTAGCAACAGACGGACAGACGGACAGACGGACAGACAGACAGACGGACATCGCCCAATCGACTCAGCTCGTCATGCTGATCATATATATACATATTTTATATGGTCGGAGATGCTTCCTTCAATGCGTTACAAACTTCATGACAAAGTTAATATACCCTTTACTCTACGAGTGAAGGGTATAAAAAAACTTCGTAGAACAGGTGATAGTTTTGACGGACGCAGTTTATTGAATTGGGGACTTTTCTCCATGCCAAATCTCGTTTTTAGAAATCTCTCTAAGAAACCCGATCGCGGGTGCTCCTGGAGGGAAAATCGGCATTTACCGGGGCACCCAGCGGCCTCTCGTGTTAATGCACAACTCCAATTCTGAAAATTGTGAAATTGTGAAAAGAATGATTTTGTCGCTCTTCGCTATCGGTGAGAAAACGCGGTTTTCCATTTTATTCTTTTCACAACTAATTCGTAGTAGCCAAGCGGCAAATTATGACATACTCGCCAAGTCGATCGGATCAGGAAAAGTGGGTTTTCTCCCATAGTGACGTCATAATTTGGAAAACCGCGTTTTCCCGCGGATAGAAAAGAGCGACAAAATCATTCTTTTCACAACTAATTGTAATTAGGCAAGAGACAAATTTTGACATATTCCCCGACACGGTGCGATCAGGAAAAGTAGGTTGTTTGAGATAGTGACGTCACCATAATATGGAAAAGTGCATTTGACCGTTAATGGCGAGGAGCGACAAAATCGTTATTTTAACATCTCATTCGTATTATCCTTGCAAGAAATTATGACATACTCCGCGACTTGATTCGAGCGGGTAAAGTGGGGCTGTTCCATAGTGACGTCACAAACAGGAAACTGCAATTTCCCGCTGATGGTGAAGAGCGAGAAATTTTTTTCTTTCACAACTAATTCACAACAAAATAGCGGAAGGGAACGGTATAAGTTCCGACTTCTTCTTCTTGTAGCGGTACAAGAAGAAGAAGTCGGAACTTATACCGTTCCCTTCCGCTATTTTGTTGTGAATTAGTTGTGAAAGAAAAAAAAAATTGTCGCTCTTCACCATCAGCGGGAAATTGCAGTTTCCTGTTTGTGACGTCACTATGGAACAGCCCCACTTTACCCGCTCGAATCAAGTCGCGGAGTATGTCATAATTTCTTGCAAGGATAATACGAATGAGATGTTAAAATAACGATTTTGTCGCTCCTGGTGGTGGTCTTACGGCAACTGCCTCTACGGGGCGGACCACACCCGTTTTGTATCGCAAAACGGCCAAAAGCTGCCAATATGCCTTCCTGGCAAGAGCCCCGGCAGGAGCCCTGAAGGTTCGAAGTTCCGACTTGATCCGTGAAAGTTGTTCCGCTAACTTGACGTCAAGTTAGCGGAACACCCATTTTCTCAGTGAAAATGAAAAGCGACAATTTTTTTTTTCACAACTAATTCACAACAAAATAGCGGAAGAGAACGGTACAAGTCCCGACTTGATCCTTGAAAGTTGTTCCGCTAACTTGACGTCAAGTTAGCGGAACACCCATTTTCTCAGTGAAAATGAAAAGCGACAATTTTTTTTTTTTTTCACAACTAATTCACAACAAATTAGCGGCAAATTTCTGTAAAGTCGCCGAGTCGATTTTCAAAAGTTGTTCCGCTAACTTGATGCACGTCCGCATTTCTCATATGGGCAACCTGGGCAACTACCCGGGGAAGCAAATTTTGAGGGGCGGCGCAATTGGAAAACTCACATTTTCCATTAATGCAAAACAATTTGAAGATATAAAGAACCCATTTGCGTAATAGCAAGAAATAAATTAAACTGTGCAAAAGCTTTAGTCAGCGACAGCTGACGATCCGATGATTTGACGATTGATTCGTGATTTGTTCAACATGGCTGGCTTAAAAGGATAAAATTAGATTTGTGTTGCAAGCTCTTAGGAACCCAACAAATGTACCAATCACAGGACAGTTTTAGGTGTTGATTATGGACCCAATGCTGTGATGCCATTCCGAAGTGTGTGGTGCCGTGGTGTGCGTCGTAGAACGAGGTGGTTGATTTTAGTTCGTAAACCATCTGGCACAAGCGAACAGAAATAGTTTTCAAAATCGCAGTTTTCCGACAGAAGAATGCTTTGAATGTTAAGATTCTCATTTTCACCGTTATCAGCCGATATATAAAGGTAATGGATCAATTTTAAGGGTAGATTAACAAATTAAAGAAAAATATTATAGGCAGCGAGCTACTCATTTATTTTTTGAAAGGTATAAGATCGCCGCCTTAAACAATTTTGAGAACACATGATTTACACCTTAATAACGTGGCCCACCGCATCTTTGATCTCCTATTAGTGGAAACACCTATACTGAAAAGCACTTCCCCAAAACTTGTGTACACAAATATCGACCCAGGAATCAGTTGGATTTACAAATCAGTCCATGCTTTGTCTCTGGCTACTATTTTTAAATGGGGAAACTCTCGTATTTTTAAACAAATATTGTGGTGACTACTTCCAGGTTTAGTTTATTAGTGACCAACGGCGGTAATTTGTCTAATGACCAGGGGCGCAGTGAAGGGTAAATTCGGCGCTGCCTTTGACCACTTCTTTCCAAGTCGTCCGAGGCCCACATAAACACTTTTCGCGGTCCGGATTGTGGCCCGCGGACCGTATATTGGACAACCCTGACTGATGTATCGACTGGATTTGAAACTAGTAAGGCTAAGTGCATTTTTTCTTTTTTAAATCAAATATCGATGCGTGTGGGTTGTCATGTCGAAGGGTAAAATGAGCCATTGAGCGGATTTAATGAAATGCAATTATGTGGGTCTGTTGGTGCCTTTAAATAGCTCGGCCCCATTTATGAGGATATTCGCTCCAACTCTACAAAAATTACTGCCGCTTTGGTTCAATGCTGGACTGTAGCACCGGTTATTTTATTTTATTTATTTACATATTTTGTAATTTGTCAAGATTTTTTTCCTATGTTTTTGGTAGGCTAGGTCGTTCGAAGAACAATTATATGCTCTCTAACAAGGACTCCCGAAGGCCCAATGCTGTACTCATACTTGCAGAATTCAGTTTTCAGACAAATTCTCAACCATACTACCCTCCTCTCTTCATTGGAGAGAAACTTCTGCAAATTTCATAAAGCCTCATATAGGCCTAAAATTTGAAATAAAATATTTTCCTGTAACAGTCAAATCACTTTTCTCAGAGCCGTGCAAAGCGAAGGCAAAATCGGCATGACACGCGGGCACCGAATTCGCGAGCCCAAGCATAGGTTCTTTGCATACTTTTTCACTCAAAAAACATTCAGTAATGTTTTAATTTTTTAGGTAAAGTTGATTTATACCTATGCGCGATAAAGTTTCGTTAAACCTTATAAAGGGAGTAACCGTAGGCTTGCTGCTTCGCACTGATACCATGCTTCTTCGAGCCCTTCGACAATAATTGTACATGAACTGTGGAAGAGAAGGCATGTGCTGCAATGGGACAACGCCGAAATTAGTTTCGACAGTTAAGAACATTCCAAATTCTAATTTCTAATAATGTCAAAATTTTCGAAACTGAGCGTCAAACCCCCTCCGAAACAAAATCCTGGCTACGTCCCGGCCTCATATTATTCTACCTTCATTTCTGTAAACCTAATTGAACCATAGCTAATATTCTGGGAATTATGGCAAGGTGCTGTTGTACTAAACTGGACCCATAAGGGAACCTTAAAGTCCTAAATTTTTCCCTTGAAATTTCCACCAAATATGGTCAGTACGGTTCTCTGCGAGTCTGCGCTCACGAATTTTCGAGTTTTGGACAATTTTCAATTAGAAACCACAAAACTGCGATTTGGGCCGCTGTAACTTATGAACGCTGATACGTAGGACCTTGAAATTATGAGAAAATGTGAGCGCCAAGCTCAATAAGCGTGCCAAATTTTAGAAACATCGGTTAAAGGGTTCCCGAGTTATCGAAAATGAGCGATTGTCAAACATAAAAGTGCTATCATCTAGCTAAATATCGATCGTAGGGTCAAACATTGCAGGCTAAAAGCAAACAAGACTGATCACAGAAGAGCCTAATTTTAGAATTTACCCTTAGTGTTTATTTAAAGAGCCAAATTGTTTTTTTATAACTGCACATATTATCTGGGGAAAGCTATAGGACTAGGACTTTGTAGAGCTTTAAAATGAACTTCGTCGAAAGTGTCGAAATTCTAAAGCACCTGATCTTTGACTAGCATTCGATCCATGCAATTTTAAGTGGTAATTTTCTGGAGCCCAAGCGAAGATAATGCGTAAATTTTTCGCGCTGGATAATTTTAAATCGGTTATAGGAGTAATCACAATTTGTTAGTTTATGTTGTATCTGAAACCATTACCCTTACTGACCAAAACTCCACCAAGTATCACAAATTATAACGCCTAACCTGCATTGGTGGTCATAATAAATTTTTATTACAAGACGTATTCGCGGGTCAGATCACTTAAATATCTGCTGCAAATATACCCAGAAAATCGGTCTGCATAGAAGGAAAAATTACATGATACTCAGTCGTTCAAAGATGCGACCCACGACCACGACCAATAAAATGCCGTAAGGAGTAGGTGCCAAGGGCAATGGAGGTATATTTTCCAAATTTTTACAGAGCAGAGATGAAACAGCTGATATAGAGGACGTCGGGGCGGGAGGACATGTTTTTTTTTTTTCAATAAATTTCCAGGCTCGATCGATTCAAGAGGCAAGAAATCACTAAGAACAAACAGATAGTGGAATGAACATGGGCTATGAATTTTATACTACAGGGCTACATATTTTAAGAAGATAACGGTAAATATTGTTTTTTTTTTAGAATAATTTGTCCGATAGTTTGCAAATGCTTTGAATCACTAAGGCACACTAATTGAATCAAAGAGCCGCATGTGGCTCCCGAGACGCCCTTTGGACCGACCGCTGATGTAGTGAATTAGGTATCATTGTGTGGCATTGGGAATGCTGCACATTTTGCTGTACATTTCCCAATGCTGTGCGTCTGGCCAGCTTACTCTAACTTATTCCTACACAACTTTCCGCAGCAACGTACAATTTTTGCGTTATATGTAGTCATAAAAAGGGGAAAAGAGCGAAAAATTTGCGATTTTCTTTTGCGGTTTCACCCTTAATATGGTGAGCATGAATCCGGCATCCTCGTTCAATAATAAAATATGCGAATCTCTATCATTTAAATATAAAACCAACCTTCACCGTTTTATCCTCGTGTCGATGAAGATTGTTGTAGTGTAGACTATATAGAAGCACAAAAGTAACAAACCGAAACGTTTACATGTCCTCGTATACCGACGTGTCGCGCCAACTTCTGCTAAAAGAAATGCAACGTATAAAATAGAAAATCCTTCCGTCATACAGACAAAATTTTTCAATGTCTCCCCAACTCATGCAGGAACTCAGCACAGCGAACCATAGCACAATTCTGTGGCCTGGAAAATGCTGACTATGCACATTCGTATCCTTATTTTCGATGACAGATGCTGTAACCTCATTTCGAGCATCCGCAGCTAGATCTAAAACTACTATTACGTATGGAAGAAACGATGATATTTTCAAGGTTTAATTGGCCTGGCCTTGTATCTTCATATTTTTTTTTTTGGTTCTTGCTACCATGCAATTTTTTGGAGTCTATTATCTCTAGTTACGGTAATAGAGACAATAGGGCAGGGCAGAGTCGTCGACGACGCAAGGATATGATACAAGGGCAGGTGTTCATTGAACGGATGCAAAATATTTCAACAAAAAATCGTGTGCAGGCTTTTAAAGCAAATATTTATTTTCTGAACGGAACGTGATTTATTCAATTTGAAAATATGTATAAACACTACTAGGGATCTGAATTTGGCTTTGAGATCCTTTAATTGCTGCAGCTAACTTATGGTAAATCGTACCCACTTCAGGGATAAATTAAAAATATTCATTGATTTTCGGTTCGAGTACAAAGCATTCGAAAAAAATTATGATATTTTACAAAATGCCTGAATTCAAGAAATGCCAATCATGCGAAACCATAATTCTTTTTTCTCTATTCCCAACGAAATATTACTACTACATTGTGAACGAATCATGTCATTCATTATTCTCGCCAGCCATACCTACCCAAAAATAACAATTCATCATTAATATGAAAACATGGAAAAAATATCTTTCCTTTCATCCCTCCCACACTTGTCGTTGTATCGCTGATACACGCTTACGTATCAACTCCTGCACTCCCACTCAATTTTTCATATAAAGATTGCGGTTAAAAACGTGTCCACTTTTATATTTTTTATACGTTTCATTCCTAGTTCCTAGACTCCACTGTCGAAAGCTTTGAAAATTCTCTTCCATCGCTATACTCCTCCTACTTTCTTCTCACTATACACGGCTTTTGTATTTCATCAAATCCTGCGGGCGAGAAAAAATGAATTGAAAAAAAAGGGTGGAAAGTGGCCGTCATCCGTCCGGTTCATATTTTGAAATTGATATATCATCAATCATTCAACCGGGATGACGAAATATTGCATTACTACAGCACAGGGCTGAGAAGGATTCTTATGGCTATTTTTCGTTTGGTCATTCCAGCGGCCATTGGACGACCTTCAAGAATATCTAGAAATGAAACGGATATTTTCGCCTTGGTATTTCGATTTTTGGGCATCTCATTCGTAATATTCCTGTAGTTCCAAATTGAATATTGTATATAGGAATAAAATTGCAGCACTACAGAAAATCGGAAAAGTCCTGACTCTGTTAGTGTGCACATGAGGGCCTCCCGTACTATGCTGATATTTTTAGAATACTTTTTAGTTCCTTATGTAATAACAGTCCAAACAAAATTCCAAATCATGTCCATAAATAAAGTCTCAAAATCAACCGTCCGTTTCCAGGACTATCATAAACGCTTAATATTTCCAATTTCACTTTTATTGTTTTAAGCACACAATAAATTAACACCATTTCAAAATTCAATTCAAATTTCCATTTGAACTTCATGAAATTTGTCGAAACTTTATCCAAATTATACGAGTACGGCTGCTCTACGTTTTATTCAAACTGGACGCAACGGGAGAACAAGGACGACCAACGTCGGTCGCGCGCGACTTCGTCGTCAATGCTGATCAGCAATGGCGACGTGCGCCATCTGGTGTTTATGGCATACCACCAAATCTTCAAATATTTACCAACAGTTTCCGAAATTTCATTCAACTTCCGAGAGTGAACTTTGATTACTTTTCCTTTCAAGTGCCACGAAATATCGAGAGTTGGATGATGTTTTGTTCACATTTAAACTTCATTACTTCCGTTCCTTCTTGTGCGAATGCCAAGGAACCGTTCCTCTGACTTGGTCTGGGCTGCGCGTCTATAGTCGAGTACTTTGTCGTTGTATAGTCAAAAAGTTTCGACAATAGAAAATGCACTTTGATTTGATTACGGAAACAGTCGACAAGTCGAATGATGATGATGAGAATGTTATTGGCATCTGTTGATTCAATATGGTTAATTGATAGTGCTCCGAGTTGTTTAGTTTTGAATTAAATTTGAGTTTGAGATAATTGTAATGGAAGTTCCTTGAAGGATTATGAAAATCTTGAGTCATTTAAGTGCGAAAATGAATATGAAATGACCAGTGGCGTAACGTTTCTAAAATATCTTGTGTGCGAGATCGAAATGGGGGCCCCCACAAAGTGTAATTTATAATTTAAACAAAATTGTTGAAACGGCTATTTTTGCTGATTAGTACACGCTGTTGTAAATTTGGAAAAATATTGAAGTTGCAAGTAACTCCAGGACTATATTTAAAGAGACTTACACTTCTTCTTCTTCCTTGCCTCGTTCTTTATACCGCTCCATGGCGTCGCGTCGCTCGACCTGCTATGTAGGTGCATCGCCCGTTCTGGCGATAACGTCTCAGCATATTTCTACAAGCAGCTCTATCTTGGATCGTGTCATCGCCGAGACCAATGCGTTGTTGTTGCTTTTTCATTTCACACATCCAGGTGTTCTTCGGTGTGCCTCTGGCCTTGGATCCATCAAGCGGAACTTCCATTGATATCGATTTTTTTGTGGGGTTATCAGGCCTTTCAACATGGCAATATCAATCCATTTTTCGGTCTTCGAGCTTTTCGGTGATTGGTTGTTCTATAGACAAGACCTCGGATGTAGGTACTTTTGATATGGTCCCTTTTGGTTACACCAACTGACATGCGAGGACTTACACTATCGACAGTATACAGGGTGTCCGGAAACTGCCGCATAAACGGATTGTGATTCCTCAGTTGATTTCCAGCAAAAAAGTTGTAAGGATCATACCCCCTCAGCTTAATCCTTTAGCTGTCACAGGCATTTCAAGATTTTTGAAAAAATAATTTTCTTGTACGACTTACAGCCTAATATCTCCAAAGCTAGACCAGCTAGAATAGTGAAATAAAATGATTATTACAGCCAACAAATTTACCTGTAAAATAAAACTAACCACACTAAAATTGGATAAGAGCTTTGGTTTTTACAGAGCTTCAAAGTCAAATTTGCTTGATTTGACCCAAAAACAATCTTTTTTCCATCTCAATTTTCTCCAACTTCTGCCAAGGTGAGGTGCTTGAACGATTCTTTTAAAAATTGGCGCATAGGCTTACGATCATATCTTTCTTACATCATTTCGATCTAGCTCCATTATTTTGTAGAACAGTCAATAGGCAGCCATACGTTTTCAACAAAATTATAAAATTAAATTTAAATCCTCGCCATTCTTAAAAAAATTAGGTTTGTTCTGCTATTGTTCTCATAAGAAGTTAAGTTATGTTACAAATATTTTCCGTTATATGGCAGCTGATGCTGATTTGTCGCTAGTGCCGACAAAAAGAAGAAGAAATTCCCCTTTCGAGAGCTCGTAGCGTAATGTTCCCTAAGGTCCCTGGTAACGAAAATGCAGTTCTTTAATAAGTTGTTCCTTGAAGTTCTCATATCAAACTGCTTCGAAGTAAACAAAAATGTTCATCAGTTTTAAATCTAGCTTCAGTGTGTCTATGAATAAGAAATCTATGATTTTTTTTAATCACAGTCCAAAATTGTCCACTCCTCTTCACTACGTTAGGGGGCCCCTGTGGGTTGGGGGCCCGTGTGCGACCGAACACATGGAACACCGTACGTTACGCCACTGGAAATGACGAATCATATTCCATTGCATATGAATGTAAATACAAATAAAATTGACACTACTGTCTCACAGCGCCCGTTCTAAGGGGGGCAAGCCGGGCGGTCGCCCGGGTCGCCAAATTTTTGGGGCGGCGTTTGAGCTAGCTAGAAAATATGTGAAAAACCGAAAGGAAAGATTTAATATCAATTTTCATGCGGTAGTAGACAGGCGAAAAAAATGCCGCAAGTCAGGAAACAAATTGACACCCACAAAAAGGATTTCACAACCGCTGACGCCTTTTTTTTAGAGAGTCTTTTATTTGGGTAAAGGAAACGCGTTAAAGCTTACTTAATTTATGAACTGGATCTTTTGTTCGCTTCCGTTAATTGTGTTTTAAAGAGGCAAAGTCCTTGCTTAGCTTTGAAGAACCCACGATTGATACAAGGCGCTGAATTTTGGAATCGTTAAATGCTTAAAAAAAGTAGAAGTAATTTTGCTAGCACCCAGTCTTCTTCCAAAAAGAAAACTGGGACAATTCGCTCAGTTATCCATTAATAAACTAATAAAATTGTTTTTTATTCTGTTGAATACCAGAGAAATTAATGAATCGCACTAACTACTCAGCACATAAAAAAGTATTTAAACAAATTCTACTGTGAGAAATTCCATGGCCAAAGGCACCATTTTAACTACTTTTTTTTCGGTAACTTTCATCCACCTTGCATAGCAGTTAATCTTCAATTCGCCCGCTATCTTCGCAAATGAATAGAATTCAGAGGACAAATTTTGAGCTACATAAGTGGTGGGATTCAACAAGATGAAGGCCGCCGGACACAGTAACAGAGCCGAATTACAAGAACAGTTCTTCTTAATTTATTTGCGGGCATATTATTATCGGGATTTGGGTAGATTGCTCGATTTAGCTCTGACTTTATTCTCCGAGAATTCTCGAGTTGATGCTTTTATGAAAAACACACACAAATCCGTCCGTGAAAAGATTCGGCTAATTAAAGTTTATCTATACCAAAAATGGCCGAAAGGATCATTTTGATATGTATATCCCAGGGACGTAGCCAGGATTTTGTTTCGGGAGGGGTCCACATTTCTCCGTACTACCAAATTTTCAGTTTATCATTTTACATGGGCGAGGGCCCAGCAACCTATTTTTGCGATTTTTGAATAAAATAATAAATAACGATATTGACGTTAATTTTAAAGTCCAGTGAACTCCCATAAAAATTGTAATCTTCCTATACGTTGAGATCTAACTAAGAAAAGAGACAAAATCCACATTTTGTGTGAAGGTACTAAAGTTGAACTGTGGGCTCTTGCGCGCATGTTTGTTAATTTATTATCGCAAAAGACTTGTAGGTGGTCCGCGGTAGACTCAGGAGACTACCTAAATCAAAAGTTTTATTTTCTTGTGAACATGTAATTAAAATTACATTGTAAAAAAGAGCGACATTAAATCCACTATGCTTGAACCTTATAAAACTTAAAGTTCAGTTTCAGTCTACATTTGGTAACGACAATTCTTGTGGAACAGTGTATAAAAAAGTTAAGTCCCAATGGGGGAATTGGGGCGTTCGAAGTTAATTAGTTTGAAAGCATCGCCTTTTTAGCAAATGTAAGGGAATTTACTCTGCTTAAAAATTCCGTGGTCCGTAGCGACATATTGTTAGGCTAAGTGGTCCGCAGACATTTGTGAGTTGGGAACCACTGCTTTGAACGCTTGTAGTGTTGGCAGATGCACACAATCTCATATATAAATGTGAAGTCTCGAAAGCTACTATCGTCAGTCGGTGCAATAAAAAAGATTAAAAGCGCTGGCAATTTTTACCGTTTATTATTCACATTTTTAAAGGCCTCCTCTACAGTATAAACATAAGGGAATGCAACTCAAAAGGTCGGCTTCGAAGTCACTGATATTTTGTATATTCTCAACAAACTGTTGAAGAATATCCTCACATCAAAAGAGCTAAATTAGTTTTAATTCAAGAATGAAAAGCGGAGCTTTTTGCTTGATTTGGTACTCCAAAAAATTATATTTTACACGAATCCTGTTGAAATTTTTTACTGCCTCTTTTAGAAATTTATGAATTTATGACGTAAGCAGAAAATTATTCCGGGAGGGGTTTAACCCTAGAGAGATAATCATATTTTTTACCCCTGAAAAGATAATCATACGTCGATTCGACGTGTTGCTAGTTAACATCCTTATAACTTCTTTGTTAAGAGTAACATGTTGTTAAAAGGTAGATTTATAATCATTTGTATTTAATATTAATCTGTTAAACTCATGGTTTCACAAAATTATCATTCGTTTGTGTATGTAATATTAATTTTAAAAAAGTGGTTCTAGTAGAAAGTGGGCTGTCCTTTCAATAGATTAAAATAAAGGATATCTTTATCGAAACAGGCTTTTAGTGGTTACATCCAAGTAAATACACATCCACATTATGAAGATTTATAAAAATGTCAATTCGGGGGAAATAAAATATTTTTTAGTACAAATTTGTTCTACAGTTTTTACTGACATTAAAGATAATCATACGTCGATTCGACGTATATTTGAGATATGACCCCCCAATATCTTAGGCTGTGTGGCACCCAAGCCAATTATTTTGCCACGTAATTACGCCTACAGACATGAATTGAGTTAAATCTTGGAACCAACAAATTATGAAGCTTCACTTATGAGATATAATAAAAAGAAAAATTTCTGTACGTCGATTCGACGTAGATTATCTCTCTAGGGTTAAGGAAAAACATTCGCAGTTGGAGGGAACCCAGCGCGAATGAATTATTCCACAACCGCTCAACGCGACCAAAGCACTGAGATCGTCACTCATTTATTTAACCCTTGGTTTGCATGGTGGAGAAAACTACCTTAAAGTGTATGGTGGAGTCCCAGGGACTCCTCACTTAAATCTTAATAAAAGCAAAACCAATGTTGTTTTCGGAAAATTATCTATAAATATAGTTAATATTGTCCATCATCAATAGATTTTAACTTACATTAGGAACTTTTAATGAGTTTATTTTCTAGAACTTCCAGTTAAATTTACAGTCTCAAAAATCGCATAAAAGAATGCTCACTCCTTAAAAATAGTAAAATTTAAACTTTCAATAAAAATAATTTCCCTTTTTTACTCATTTTGAATAGATAAACATACCCAATTATAAAATAAACATAAATCTTCTCGAATAGCATCTAAATAAAAAAACGTGCATGGTTTCAATTCAGATAATATTCTGTGAATTTTCTTCATACTTTTTTGATCATGACGTGAATATTGGTTTGTAATAAGAATTGCGAATATAAATTGTCTTCCTCCATTATTTGTTTCAGCATGAGAAACAGTATATTCTCTGATTCCGAGGAATTTATCACAACTCTATTATCAATTTCATCAGTTAGAAGGTTTACCTTTAGGGTTTCTAATGCTGTGAGCCTGTTGTTCTGGGCAACATTGTATGTATTGTACATACGTGAAGTCAGGATAGCTTTTTTCAGTTGTGTAGCTAACTAAAGTCTTTTTAGTTTTGGGCATACATTTTAATATTAATTGAAGACATAGGGATTGATTCCACAAATGTCGAAAATAAGAAACATAACTACTATACGTCATCGCAGAGTACGACGGCGGCATGAAAAAACAGTGTACATTTCGATTGCATCTACTTCACCCTTGGTGTAATTATAATATACATAATTATAATTTCTGGTTAATTTGTCTCAGAAACAAGAGTGTGGTCATGGTGTACCAAAGAACAAAAAAGACAGCCTTTCTCTATCCGGAAACATAACTAACCAGTGTGCTATCCAAATAATGACTTCTTCCAACCACTGTGTTGGAACACTTGCAGGATTTTATTTCAAAACAATGATATGGGTAATATTACATCGGTTGGAAGCCATGAAAATAGCTTATTACATTAAAAAAGCTTGATAGAGCACAATACAAAAATCGACAATTGCTCTCATTGCATAACACAAAGTGCATCGTGGAGTCCCACGGACTCCTTCTACCGTTATTACTCACCGAAGCAAATAGCGCAAGCAGACGTCGTCTTCTATCGAAGTCCACCGCGCTACTGGAGGAAGGAACTAAAACGCACTGAAACGTATTTGCCTTATTATAAAAGTTATTGATAAAAGTAACCTGAGGAGGAGTCCCTGGGACTCACCATGCAAATTAAGGGTTAAGAGCTTCAAAGTGGAACTCCTAGACTCTTCTGATTACATTAAAGGATAAAACAAATCAATTTAATAGCCAAATAGATTGTCATTTGTATGTATAAATGTACAACGATATCTATCAGACACACAGTCTGATGAAAACTACTGAATTAATATTAGGTGCCTTTTTCCAAGTTCAATTTTTTTATGATAAAACGAATTCCGATGTTTTTCGAAAATATTTCGGGAGGGGTCCGGACCCCATGGACCCCTCCCCTAGCTACGCCCCTGTATATCCCTGGGGAGGCCGGGGCTTTGCGCTGTTTCAATTATTTCAAATATTTATATTGACATTGACACCTTTTCGGAAAGCTGACAACACGAGAATGTTTTTCCAATGGTCTGCAGACTCCGTGTCATATAATTTTTTTTGGTAATACTACGTTAAAAATCAACTTTAACCTTCCGGCGGGCGCAATACTAATCCTAACTCGATCGGGCGCAATGCATCTCACAGATTAAGTGCGGAAAAAAGGATGAAACTAAGTTTCTGTATATTTTAGACTCTTATTTATTGTTGCATTGTCTTTTTGAAACAGTTCTACGAAATTTTAGAAACAAAAACTAGCTCACAAAGGTTGATACCCTTCACATTTTCAATTTTCTAATAATATTCCGCTTTCAATCGCTTCAATATGTAAAAAACCTCATAACAACTCGACCGCTTAAAAATGTGAGCTTATTTTACTAAAAACACACTATTAAACGATTTAGTGAGCCAAAAAGTCAACACAACGTTATTACGCAATGTGAAGAGTATAACAAGTGGAAATTTTCATAGAAAAGGAGAGACCAGGGAGGGGCGGTCGCCCCCCCCCCCCTGGTCGATGAGGATGGTGAAAAAATCCTTATCGATGTAGTAAAAAAAATCGCTGCACTATACAACATTTTCAAATTAGTGTTTTATATTTCGGGCCAAATAACTGACGATTGAAAATTTGTCAAACTTTATAAATATTTTGAGAAAGGGTGATTTGTATGAAGCGTCAAAGTTGAGGGTCGTCAAATCGACGAAGCATGACCTTTCCGTACTAAAAATAAGCATGACCTTCCAGGGTTAAGGACCTGATATTTCAGTGTCTTTCAGGTTCTTCTTTTTCTTTTCAGTACCGTATAGCCCCTTGTGGGGCCATGGTGCGTTAACTCAGCCGTTTATAGGCAATTTCGAGTCAACGTTACATTGCATATCATTTCGGAGTGTATAAATATAATGTTGTAAGCACTATATTTTTCCATTCACATGTACGGAAATTTTGGACCACGCCGATATTCGATCTCCGGACCTCCAGATTACTAGCATCTTAAAGTGCGACTCAACCAAGTGAGCCACAGAGCGGGTCTTTCAAGTTCAAAATCATACCAGCAATAAAATTTAGCCACTGTTAATACTTTGATAAATTTAGAGGAAATCTTACTAAAACCGTTAACCATATTTCAATCAATAAAGGATTTATAAATACTCTGACGATGCTACTTTGCTAAGATGAAAGTGACAGACGAAACAAACTGATTTCGAAGTGGAATATGCAGTTAGAGATACAAAAATGCACTGAAAATAGACAAACTTCGCTCTAAAAGGCAGATATTGGAGGTCAGTTGAATGTAATCAGAATGCAGAAGAAAATCATTCTCCTCTCCATTTTAAAAATTTTACTTTAAAATTAGCAAACAAAAAGAAATAACATGCGTGGCAGTCCACCAGTAAACTAGGGCCGCAGATGTGTGAGTGACATCCAATTTCCAAGAACTGCTGTTTTGTTGAGGTGTTGAGATCAACAGCACGCCCAGCATTGTTATTTATCCCCATAAATGGATACTTGTTTACAATCT
This sequence comes from Microchrysa polita, assembly GCA_949715475.1. Classification (NCBI taxonomy): domain Eukaryota; kingdom Metazoa; phylum Arthropoda; class Insecta; order Diptera; family Stratiomyidae; genus Microchrysa; species Microchrysa polita. The sequence goes on from OX454415.1 coordinate 19,187,561, forward strand.
GAGCGACATCATAGTCCGTCACGTAGGTCGTGAGTTCGAAAAACACCATAAAATTAATTCGTTCACGGTGAGTCTGGAATCCATGACCCTCTGCATCAATCCAACCACAAGCCAGGCTACTCTAAAATTTGCTAACAATATTTCTGCGACCGGAAATTTCAGCTTCTAAGAAAATCATGATGTTGAAAAAATTTTGGGCTTGCCCCCCCTGACCGAAATTCTGGCTACGCCCATGTTCCGGTGCATTTCTGCGGTAGTGTTTGGACAACCTATACATATACATACATGCAACCTTCAAGGAAAAACCAATACTAATGCTCATGTGTGCTATGTACAAATATTTGCCATCAGTATCCATAATATGTATGTATACAGTGGATATCGGTTATAACGACGGAAATTCCAGGTTCCATCGCTATAACGACCGATCGGTAATATCGACTGAATTTTTCCGGCCCAAGAGGCAAAGTGATAGGATAAAACGAACGTTCATCCCATGTAATTTTTTTTAATGTAAAATTTTTGCTTTTCCGGCATGCAAAGATCAATTTTGAGTTTTGAAAATCAAATTCGGAATACAGTGTGGAAGCTGGATCATATGTAAAAGAAAGTTACAAGAATTGCAGATTTTGGAAGGTCGGAAGGAGACGACATCGCATCGCAATCGCGCTCAACCTGAAGATTTTTAAAACATCGTAAGAAATCGAAAATTCATGTAACGAATTTTTGTTTGCAATAAAACAATCAGCGCAGTAGAGGATTTGGGACAACTCCCCTGTGAAAAATTGCACGCCAAAAATTCGTGCCAGTTTTGATCACTTAAAATCATTTTCGGATTCTGCCCTAAGTTTTATGTATAGCAGATCCACACCAATTCAGTACCAACGATCGTGCAAGATAGGGAAGCAGTTAGCATTCCATTCCTTGTTTGAAAGCTTTCAGTTCAGTTCACCGTATTTATGCGTCAATAGTTTTACATTAGAGAGTTTTAACTTATCGTTTTAAATAAAACGGCACAATTTGACATTCCATATAAAAATTCGCTTGCTTACCGTATACAAAACAATACCTATATTTTAATATTGCATATCCTAAGTAGGCATAGGTGTAAAACACGACAAATTATTTCGCCAATTTCGACTGTTTCCAGAGCATCAAATACATATACGGAAATACACCCATGCCTACTTGGGACATGCATAATTAAGATATATTGTTTCCTATACGGTAAGCAAGCGAATTTTTATATGAAATGTCAAATTATGTCGTTTGATTTCAAACGATAAGCTAAAACTCTCTATTTTCGTTGCAAATATAAGGACGTAGTTTGACATTTCCATACAAAAATATCGCTTGTCGACAATACGCAAAACAATTTTGCATGTCCGATGTAGGCATGGGGCTATAATCCCGACCTTAGAGAAAGCATAGTAACCCATGCCATACGTTATTCCAGAGTGGCTATGTGATCACACAACCCATATGTGTTTGACTCCAAATTTATTACACTACACTCCACGAAATAATTCAAACGTCAAAATATTGTCGATGCAATTATTAACCCTTCTGTCGCCGCCTACGAACTATTATGCCTAAGCTGTAGCTGAATTTTCTGTGAAATGATTTTCATTTTTCGAAGAGGTCTAATTTTGGTTCTAGAAACAGTTTACATACCTTACGATGATGCGCCGGTTTTTCGTTTCTTTAGACTTAGTTTATATTTCGCCCATCGTTTGAACGCATTTGTGGCCGTCGGTTCCGTTGAAATATATATGGAAAGGGGTGGAAAATATTGTTGAACGATATTTTTCATAAAGATATAGTACCAATGGTCTGTCTAGGTCTATGTGCCAACCGAAGGGTTAATTATCACGTTGGCATTTTTAGAGAGTAATAAATATTACGCGGATATTATATTCTCAATTGTAAACAAAAATTTGACATTTGCAAAATTTTCTTGACATTCATAAAAAAAAAAAAAACATTTTAAAACTTTAATTTATTTAATCGTTACAACATTTTAAGAACTCTCTTCAAGTGTGCAACACTGTAGAGACTACAACAAATACTGGTCCTGCTTTGCTTTAGGTTTTATCTACGAGGAAATCAAATCCTAATTGAGAATTTGTTGTTTTGTATGGAAGATTAACGATGGGTCTAAGAAAAGTTCTCTCAATTGGGTTGAAAAAAATACTACTAAACTACAATTTTGCAGAGTAGATGCCAGAATCGCGAATCTCCTATCTTCATAGAAACGAGCGCGAACATCCAAGCAATTTGCCAGAACCAATAAAGTCCGCTGTAGCCTTTGTTTTTAGTGTTTTCATAAATTAGACCCACGAAAATAAATACTTTTTAATAATATTTCAAAAAACAGAGTGGGCAGAGTAAAGCACAACAAAAACGTAAAGGTGCTTTGTGCCTGGCTTAAAATCTTAGCATGTAGCAAATTAACTAGATCCCTGACATGATCCCTTTATTATCATTACGGCTAGCTAATCTAGTCTTCAATATTTATTCTCCTCTAAAATAGTATCAACAAACAATTAATTTCGTGACAAGGATAGGTTATGTCCCACATGTTGAATTCCTAACATTCAAATTGCCGCCCCTTTTAATAAGACGCCCTAGGCTCCTGCTTACTCAGCCTACTGGTAAATCGTCCACTGATTGACAATGGTTACTGTTTACGAGGCTTCTATTTCAAAAGGATTTTCTTTGCTGGGGTACTTATGTACTCGTACGTCGCACAGTCATTCAGACTGTAACACCACATTTTTGAATAATTTTCTAAACAAGTACTTTTGCCCCCAGTTTTCAGAGGCACGCTACTGTAAACGAGGGATACAATTGTATTTTATTTTTATGTAAATTCTGTTTATTGTGCAAATGTTTTTCCCACAAACTTCAAAAGTCTCGTACTTGCTTTTTTTTTATTTTTGTCTTACTAGAATGTGAATATTAATCCTTGTGGTGACGATCGCATTCATTCATTCATTTCTGCCAAAACACTGCCGGAGAATAAGCTTGATCCTTTCTCAGACTGTCCCCTGAAATTTTGGTTTTTCAGACCTTCTGAAGTTCGAATCTTTAATCGACAATTTTCCCAGAAATCTAATTACTCAAAGCAAATATTTTAAGAACTTTTAAAGAAATCAAAAATATGTTTCCTAAAATTTTAATGGAATTTTACAGCATACAGTAAAGGCCAGCTGTCACCCTAACTTTTAACATAACGGCAAAAATATTGATTGAAATCTTCGTCACTATATACCTACCTTTCTCATCGTATATTCCTGCGATTGGAGCCAATGAAACTTCACTATCCGCGCTAAACGATATTTATTTGGAAACAGTTTTACGATTCAGTAATTTACACCTTTTAAACTGAAATCGAAATGTTACATGCCGTGGATGGCGTTTAGCCGGCATCAATTCTCGCACCCCAACCCATTGCGCTAAATGAACAAATGAAAAAGTTTTAATTATGAATTTTGGAAGCGCTCCTATTTCATAGTATGTATACTCGTATACCCTTTTATGTTCGATGCACGTGATGTAGGAACATTTTGTACTTAATCAGCGATTTGCATGTGGCAGCCATAAATCAATGTTCTTAAATAAATATTTCAGGGATGGTGGCTGTTGAATGTGTACAAGGCAAAAGGGATCCTCATAGTGTTTTAGAGGAGTAGGGCATAGCCGCTTAGTTTTGAGCATCGATAATGAATATTTTCAACAGGAGTTAAAGCAACTACTTATAAACTATTAGCTGTACGAAAAGAGAATTAAGAAATTTAATCGCAGGATATCGTTACCCTTTTCCGGCACAATGTCGGTACCAACATATAAAATCGATACTTTCCAAAACCCTCTATCCACCGTTTCCCTTTACGACTTGCCACCGAACACACCGAGCAACCAACCAGCCATTACCATACAATCAAAACAAATGTTTTACGCGTATTCAGCATTTTTGCTCGCTCCACGTCCACACCGTGTGCAATTTTAAAATCCTTGCTCGTACTACTAATTTAGGTGGCGCGTTTGGCGTAAACGTTTACTCAACAAAATAATTGGCCTATTGCAAAATTAAAACTGGAAATAATCTCCGGTGTAACAGACGCCATTGTCGCGCGAGTTCGAGGGCTCGAGGCCTATTTTGCCGCGATGACAAAAGCAGCGCCCACGTCGCGTCGCGTCGTGGGTCGTCCTGCCGCGCCGAGTACAAATTTCATATTAAAAGTCCTGAATTATTTACCGCGGCACATGACCCTCATAAAATTATCATTAACAGAAAATTAATGTGAGCCGAAACAATAGTTCTTTACACATTCATTTTGTGACTATGGAAAATATTTAAAATTTTAAGCGCCAAGCAGGAGGAATGGTAATAGCAGCGTGGGGAGTAGAATTATTTAAACTTTATTTTTTAATAATGCGAAATATGTATTTGTGAATTACACCGTTGGTAATAGAGAAATTTTTGCTGGGGTAAATGAAGGACTATTACATTTGTATGAAGCGGAGATTTAGTTTATGATTTTGCATATCGTAAAAGAATTAATTGAAATTGCATGCCACAATGGTATTATGATTATGCTTTCAATTAAATGGAGCTTAGATGTTAGTTTGTTGATTTACGAGTTTTGTTTTTCAGCAAGTGGGAAATTTTATATTAGAGGTCAGTTTGAAGCAATAGACCGTACTCCGAATTGCTCGTAACGCCAGCCTTCGAGCCAATCAAGGATATTTAAAAGACGTCATTATAATTGTTTGCTAGTTTAATAGTAACTAGTTTATCATCTTAAAAAAGCGTTTACCCGCGAAGAATTTTAAGTAGGTATACAAATTTGTACGTACATATTTCTATACTAAAAGGATCTCTGCCACGTGAACAATTAAAACTTCCATAGATTGTCGCATAAAAGCATATATCGCCACCGGCAACTTTATGAATACTTTCAACAATTTAGAAATGAGTTTCATCCTAAAGAATTTTTATTGCAACTCCTCTAAGTAGATGATGTCCTCCAACAAAAAGGAGATTTTCTGTTTTCTTCCATTCCAAATTAAGTGGCAAAACTTTTCGGGCTATATATACGTTTGACCCATTAGGATCTTGCTTGCCACAAAAACCAAAAATTCAGTGGACTTGTCTCACAATTTCAATATGCTCTCATTTTCCTATACACTTCTTTCTCCCTAAGCAAAACGCGAAAACTTTTCGTAAGTGAAAGGACGAAAAAAATAGGCAAAGAAACAGCAAATGATCTCCTGAAATTTCCGTCATAGTGTTTTAATGTTGTTTGACAGAGGAATGAAGTGATGAATTCTATATTCCGATGCTCATTTCTTTCGCCCTATACCTATGATGGTATGAAGATGAGACGCGCGTCATCACAAGTACCTACTCGGCAACTAAAGTGAGTGTTTGCTTGTGAAATCGCTAAAAGCACTTTTCATTCTCATATCCGTTTTCAGAGCGTTGCGAAAAAGGAAACATCGACCCGTTTGTCTTTTCTTTTGGGCTTTTGTGTGAATCCGTTCGGTTTATTCGCCCCGTATAACGGAACAACTTCAGGCGGCAATTGTCTACAAAAACATGCACATAGTCTACTCTACAGCAAACCAACACCTTCGTGGTTTTAAACGTCTCTCTTTCTGGGATGGTTGGTTTCATTTGAAACGGGCGAAATTACTTTTAAAAGAATAGACAAGTTTTAATACTTTTCGTGTTAAGAGTTTGTTGGCGGAAATGCACGCTATCTCTGTGGGAATATTTTCTATACAATCCTATGGTATGTGTTTACGAGGATAGACTAAGATCGATTCCGTAGACACTTTTGGTACTAAGTGTCTAAGGTGTTGGGGTATTGACATTTTTTTTTAGAAAAAGTGGACGCGGGAACGCTCTACTTCAAGTATGCAAAGTTTTAATAAAAATCGATCCACGTATTCCCAGGTCATTGAAAATTTTCTATTGGTGAACACAAATGATTTAAATTTATGTACAAACCCGATTTTTCGGTGCTTCTGTTGCACACTTCCGAGCTTTCAAACACAGGTACATCAAAAACGACTTTCAAAATGATTTTTTTCTATTTTAGATAAAAGATAGCTTTCTGAAGAAAAGTTCACTTTGTGTTTAGCCATAGTGGCGATTCAGTAAAGAAGATGAATAAGTTCCGGAAAGTGTCAACTAATTGGCTTACTCTGTTACTCTTGACATTAAATTACTGCGGGTTGATAACTCAGAGAAAGCCATGAAGGCCTTATGGATCTGGGATCAAATACATACAATACTCTAGATCCATAAGACAATCGTCAACCTGTTTCGGATATAGAATATTGGCCAGTTGTGTGTTTGAAAAGGGCTTACGCCACTGAAGCATAAAGGCACATACTTTTTTCCTGGGTGGTGATGGGGAATCTTGAATAGATACTACATGCCGTGTAATAGCGACCGCCAGCATGATGTCGACTCTTACCAACTGAACTGAAACACCTCCTTCGTCTCTGTTACACCCTGCAGGACCACCTTTCAGTATAATTCCACTGGGCTGGGTAGGCATCAGCATGGGTATCAGACTTGCATCTACGCTCCTCCCCCTGTAGCTCCATGTGAACAGCAAAAATGAATTCCAGTTATTTCTTGATAGCAGCATCAGAGCCACTAGGTTCTCGTGGCTTATGTTTTCTCCAGTTCCGCTTCTAGTTGACTATGGATATCTCAAAATCTGGGACAATCAAACAGGACGTGTTTCGCATCCTCCGCAACTCCCTTGATTTCGGGTATTCTGGCGAGTCGTCTAGCTTACCGTCGCAAATATTGTCTGTACCCTGTGCGGCCCGTTAAGAACTGTGTCATGTAAAAATGCTCGTCTCCGTGCTCTCGGTTAACCCACATGGCTATGTCTGGGATAAAGGTATGCATCCATCGGCCAGTAGAGACTTCATCCCATCGGAGCTGCCACATTCTCAAGGAAGCCATTCAATGTTCCTTTGTTTTCTCCCAGTGTCGTAACTCAAAATGCAGTGTGAAGGAGGTATTACACTATCAAATAAAGTTTGACCAATGACGCAAAAAGTTTGTCCCACTAGTGTAATAGCAAAATAAAGGACCAAAAATGTGTTTGACCGAAAATGAATGACAATCGTGGTCATTCATTTCGGGTCAAACATATGACCTTAGTGTAATAACAAAACACAGCCTTGGTCAAATTTCTTTTGCAGTTTTTGGTCTTACGGTCATTCAAAAATTACGAGTTTGTGGTGTGACCCATGGTGGTCAAACGAAATGATTCGATTGGGTGCATTCAATGATCAATATAAAAAATAGCGAAAATTTATACTTTTGTGCAAACTGTGGGATATTCGAAAATTCAAAACTTAAATTAATCCGTTGAATTACATCGAAGAAAATGTTTTTGGTAAACTCTCGGTAATAGCTTCGACTGGAACAATCTGCGTGTTCAGGACACAACTCTAGTGGCGATCTCATCTCTACCAAAAAAAATGTTGGTAGACGCACGCCGTTTCAATCATTTTCTCGAATTTTTCTGGTTGTAAAAGTTTTTTTTCTCAACATCTTGGAACCTCTTTGCCATAGTGTCAACAATAAATTAAATTTTAAATAATAATTAGTAATCCACGATTTATAAATGAATTTATCTTTTTTTTTCTGGTGGAAACACAGTATATATTTCCCATTAAAAAATGTAGAAAAAATATAAAGAAGGGCGAAAAATATTGATTCATTTGTAAATTTGGTTTTACCTTTAGGCAACTGTTAGATATTGTATCTTTACTACTAGATATTGGCAATAAATCGGAGATATGAAACTGTCGCTGTCGCTTTTAAAGTCACGATAAAAACGTTCCCGTTCAGGGTGGCAGTTTGATTTTGTACATGGCCGAACGGACTCAGAATAAATGACTTGAAACTAGTGGCGATCCTACATAAGGTTTTGGGGGTTCCCACCTCTCAGAAACACGCACCGCAACTTCAAAAGCACAATGTCCAAGTTTCGAGCCCGGCATACGAGTAATCTGTAGCAACTTAACTGACAGTTTCTTCTTTCACAAAAATTATCATGTAATTACTTTCAGAATTTTATTATGAACCAAGGCTGATCATTGGACAAAGATTGATTGTAGGGACTCTCAGGTGAGACGTAGGACAACTGAAACTAATCTCCGGTGTTTCTCAATTTTTCCAGTAGCTTGAGATCCGCAGTCAATCTTGAATTTGTCTTTCCGCAATTTTAGATGATTAGTGACTAAAAGATTATATTTTTTTAGAAATAAAAGAGGACCATATTATTCAAGCTACAAACGAGAATGCGGAGAACATTTTTTGGAGGTTCAAAAATCTGATGGTCCCTTTAACTCTCACGATAATTTCCCAGTGTTCTTTAGTATAAACTCAGTGATTTGGATGCACTGAGTAGTTATATAATATGAGCACCGTCAACCTTATTCCTAAATCCCTTTCGAAATATTTTCTTGAGTACTCCCCTGCATGAAACACACAGAAAATTTGTAAAAAGAAGTAGCTGCTACTCAAATTTTCTACTACTCAAGTTCTCCATACACCCCTTTTTGATTCTAACATTATTTTCATTCTCCCGGTCTTCTTAAATTTAAAAGAGCATTTTAAATAGCAAGAGGCAAGATTACGCCTTCAAGCAAAATTAAACTGTTTTTTTACAGAACAAACATTTATTCAACTAAACATCTTTGCAAATTCGATAAAGAAATGAAACAATGCACAACAACCACTCTAAATACATATTGGAGCCAAGTTAGCTTTGGTCATTTTTTTCTGAAACAGCTGACTTGAAACCTGACTGACTACGTCATTGGCCAAACCAATTGGTCATTTGTTTATCACCGAACATTTTAGTTGAAGAGCTTTCTGTTAGATCTTCTTCATGACCACCCTATATGCCAATCTCCACGAGTTAATTTTTGCATCCTCACAGAGCTGTTTGAAACAGGCGTGTTTACTTTTTTATCGCAAGCTTTAGCGATATGCGTGCTGCTTTATAGGCTTCTATCAAAGCACTATTCACCGATATCGCACGATGACAGAGGCGCCGTTTTTTTGAGGCATTTGTGCCGATTGTGATCTTGTCAAATCACTATTCACCGTTGTCGCAAGTTGACAGAGGCGCCGAGTTTTGAGGCATTTGCGCCGATCGCGATCTCGTCACTGAACCAGTAGTTTTCTCGACTTTTATTGGCCGAACTCTTTCTTGTCATCTAGGCATCGCGGGGGGGGGGGGGTGTGATAACGTCAAGCGAATTAATGTCAATTGCCACTATTTCCCACCCAAATGCGAAATAATGTCAATTGACATAAATTCGTTTTTGAAAACGAAACACTGTCAACCCCCAAAGCGAAATAAAGTCAATTTTTGATATTGGCCGATAAATAAGTTGGGGTTGAAAACACGGTTATATTTTTTTGAAAAACAGCTAATTTGGTACTTTATTTTCAGTTTCTTTGGGTTATTGGTAGTAATTGTGGCAAATAAAAGAAAGTTTACTCTGAACAACAATTGCTCACCTTAATCATGTAAGTAGATGCGCTTCAGATGTTTTTCTTTCGCATTGTTTCCATTAGATTTCCGCTTTAGTTAATACGACCCTAAGAAGTCCAATACAGACAAGTATTGTCTTAGTGTTCCTGGGCTCATTATTAAATTAAAACAGGTTATTGGATGAAAATATCAACCATTGTTGTTGTTTTGCCAGAATCGCAGCTTTTCTTCGAGCATTCGAGGCGAAACGACACTCACATCGAAGTAAAACAGAGATCTAATAGATTTCCGCTGATTTAAAGCGGAAATCCATAGGAACCTAAGAAGTGCAATGAAGGCAAGTACATTGTTTCGGTTCGGTTCCTTTAAGCAGATTTCCACTTGGTTTACATGAACCCAGGAATCATATCATCTAAAGCGAAAATTTGATTCGGGAAATTTCAGAGCTTATAAAATAAAAGCTTCATTTCGTGTTGGGCTAACAAAAAATATTTAATATATGCCTATCCGCTGGGAGGGAATTTTTTTTCAAAAGCGAATTAATATCAACTGATTTTATTTCCCTTTGGCAAAAGGAATTAATGCCAATTGCATTTATTTCCTTTTTACGACGAAATAACGTCAATTGACATTAATTCGTTTGACATTATCACACCCCCCACGTGCGATAGCGTTTCTATAAAAGACGCCTGGTTAAAACGTCTCGTACTTATTATAACTCGGGGTAGTTACTCAAATTCAGTTGCAAAAATCTCATTTGGGGTTTAGTTTTATTCCCTCCGGATGTATTGAACACTCCTGTCCGACAATTATATTGCTCCTAGCTGCTTCCTTGCAGACTATCCAGCTGGGTTCCCTATAACATGATGCCCCTTTGTGGCCATCCCCAACACACTTGTAACACATATTCGACCTACACTGAAAATATCGTTTGCTAAAAACAAGAAAAAATAATAAAAATAAATAAAAAACAGTCAAAATTTTTTTTCCTGATTTAAGATGTATTTTCTTGTTCCAAGAAAAGTTTTTCTGATTTAAGATATTTTTTCTTGTTCCAAGAAAAGCCTTTGCTTAAAATACATAAATAAGCATTATTTTAAGCAAAAACTTTTCTTGGAACAAGAAAATACATCTTAAATCAGAAAAACTTTTCTTGGAACGAATACATCTCACATCAGAAAAAATTATTTCTTGGCTGTTTTTTTTTTGTATTTTGTGCTTGTTTTAAGCAAATTATTTTTTTCAGTGTATCGTGCTGACTGCAGTCCCTCGCAAATTGGCCGAATGCTAGACACTTGAAACATCACTTCGGAGACAATTGCCATTTTAATCGACAGATCGTCCGTCCCACTTTTACTTTGCCCATTTCCATCACCTTGTTGGATACGTCTGTAGGCAAGCCTATGGTTGCTATTTGGGTGCCACCATACGCCTTTTTCAGCGACTTCACGTCATCAAGTTGAAGGTTCACTTGCAACCTTTTGCACTTGCAACGCCTCTCTGACATCAGAGGGCCGATGCTGAGCCAGCAGGCCAAGTGCCACTGTGGACCTAATATCAAGCCGGACAACCGTCCCGGAAGTCTTATTTAATCTTACGCTGTCGTTGAGCTCATACTCTGCCCAAACTCAGTACATATTGGATGGATAAGCAGCAGTAACCTAGTTTAATGTGTCAACCAAAAACTTCGAAAAAAATTTAAATGCTAGCCCCTCCCTTCCCTTAATGCTGTAATTTGGAAGAGAGAATGGTCAGATCAGTAGCGTAGATAGCTTTTCAGAGAGGGGGGGGGGGGATCACTTTGAAAGATTACTTATACGTTTACGGTTATCAAATGTTTAATTTCAGACTAAAAATCGTTGTATTTATTACACTTCAAAATAGCAGTTTTTTTTAGCACAAAGCTGAGTCCTGTAAATATTGCATCGATAATTTTGGCTTTTCTTACTACAGTGTGTCAATCCACAGTATTCCACTTTTCGTATAAATTTTCGCTCTTGTGATTGGAGTATCAGAGCAGAGCTTCATATTAGGTTATACCAGAGGTTCCCAAACTTTTCGGAGTCCCGGAACACCTAAAATCACCGTTTTTCTGGCCGGAACACGCCCAGACAGGGAAGCATATAGTTATATGTCCAGAAAAGGCAAATTGTGAAAATGAGAGCTAGTTGGGAATGCCCAGTATATGTGGATAAAGTACAGCTTTTGAGTTTTTATATCGAAATTTCCCGAAAACTCAGAAATTCGTGAAATTCTAAAATGTTCAAACATGTAGGACATGGTAGCAGCTATATTTGCTATAAATTTCGAGGCCCTGGCCATCGGCTAATTGTTTGAAAAGGATACCAAATATGTGAGTGAGTAGAACTTAAGATTTGGACTGTTAAACAATCGTTTAAAAAAATCGTAATTAAAGTTTTGATTAACACAAATTTGATCCTCTAATTTATTTTCGTGCTTCATTTAAATCCCAAAAAGCTCTTCAGAAACACTGTGGTCATTCTTTATTTTCTGGTACGCTTTACTTCCTTTTCCATTTCATATTTTATAAAAGAAAGTTCTAAAAGAAAATCGGTCGAGTCTCTGATGCTGATATTTTACACTTATATTGATTTCTATGCTTCGGAATTTTAAAATTTACGAACATTTTTCCCGTATGGATTGTTTGCATTTTTCCAATTTTTGGATATATTTACCAAACGCCTGGAAGATCTTGACGGAATCCTAGGGTACCGCGGAACTCAGTTTGTTTGCTTGTTAATTTATTTTCGAATTACTGCCTGCATAAGACTATATATCTTTCAATTTTGAAAATTTTTCATAGAAGATTTGGTTAAAAAAAAATAATCCTGGCTATGGCTTTGAGAGTCCTTCGTATTGAATTCAATAAAATGCGAACAACTAGAGAAAGTCTAGACCTGCTTTGCCCTGCTAAACATGATAAAACCTTTCGATTAATTTTAACTAAAATAATAAAAGAAAAAGAAAAAAAACTATTGATAAACTCAAACAATAAGGAATGCTCGAAAATTGGAATCGTTTTCTCTTCAATCGCATTAGCTTTCCACTCTCCTGAAGAAATCTCTATAATCTTATATACTGTATATTTCACCATTGGAAGTTGCGCTTCTGTGGAAGAGAACTCCGTGTTCAACATTATTTTTAAATTTTTGAACCGAACATTAAGATTTTCTGGCAATAAATGTTCAATCAATGCTTACATTTAATTTTTCCAGCGCCATTACTTCAGTAGGGCTTGCCTGTGCGAAACTCCAGATCCAATGTAACAAAGTAGATGAACGTGAAGCCCGGTGCTGTAGTTTTCTATTCTATCGATACGCTTCTAATATACAATTGAAATATGAGGAAGTTCTCACAATTTTCTCTTGTAGTTCTGAAAATGGTTTCACGTTTTTATGAAACACTATACATACGTTGAATAATTCTAGCAAAAATATTACTTTTGCTTTGTTTTACGTATCTAAAGTAATAAAAAAATTTGTAACCGAAGGGGATCCCCTTAATCCCCCCCTTTATCTACGCCACTGGGTCAGATTGGTTCAGGCACAGTAATATTCTTCACGCGGATTGTAGAAAACACAGGCTCTGGCGGTTTCAACGGATTGAACTATTTTTTGTTGGAGATTATCACGCTCAGCCAAAAATTACTCACTCTCCTGATGGTGGAGGACTTATGAACGTGCTCCTTAGTCGGAGCGACTCTAGTTTCGGCAGAAGTCGTCATCGATTCGACGTAGATTATCTCCTTAGGGTTAGATTGGTTGACGTTACCAATCATATGAGAAACGACCCAGTACACTTGTTGTATTCTTTATCAAATATTTTGATAGCTTAACTAGACAATACAATAAATTTTACTATAAATCTAAAATCTAGGATCACATTTGCCTGATTTCACAGATTTAGGAGCTTTACATATTGCTTTAACAAAACGAATACTTTCAGTAAAAAAGGAGAATTTTTCATAACAAAATTGCTCTTCCTCGAAGTCAATATTGAATTGAAAATATTTCAATTTTCTTCAAGGACGCGAATTTTCTTCTAACGGAATGTGTCAATATGATAGAAGATTGGGTTTTTGTCAATCGTTTCATGCTTTATTATTTTTCGTAAAATCTTTAAAGCTACATATATTAAATGGATGATGCTGATTTTAAGTTTTTTTTTTTCAGTTGGCTGAAGTTTAGAGGAGTGTGGTTTTTTTATTCCGCTGATTTATTTTTGTGTAATGCTGTATTTGTTCCTGTTATGGCTATACCCCGCCGACTGTGCGAGCGACTCCTCTCACAATCTACGAAAAAAGATGTGATTGTATAGCATGTGTCAAATAGTGTTTTTAAAATTTTTCCCAAATCATATTTCAAATTTAAAACAAAATGATGATATAGACAAACAAATCTGACGAGACCGTATTGCATAGAACATAGTTACAGAAACAGCTGATGCGAGCGCGGCGCCATTGCATGTGCAATAGGAAAGTGTTGCCGTCTGCGACAATCAAATAAATGATTTGAAATTTTTAGCATATAATATTGCTGGTCTTAAGAATAAAAATATTTTTAATGACTTCTACGACTATGTGAATTCGTTCGATGTTATTATGTTACTAGAAACATTTGTGATGGATAAAGATGTTGAATTATATGCAAGTAAATTTAAAAAATTTGAACTGAAATGGATTTCCGCAAAAAGAAGAAGCGAAAAAGGTAGACCAAGTGGAGGTTTTTTATTCGGGTTTAAGAAGGAATTGAAAGCCAAATGCACAATTAGCAATATTGACGATTGGAACTATTTTATATTCAAATATAGGGACAATAAGCTCATATTGTTCCCGATATATATAAATTGTAACAACTGGAATGTTGAGTTCAATAAGTTCATGGATATGTTGAACAATATAGCAAGCAACGATTTGTTTATTATGGGGGATCTAAACGCCAGAATTGGAAACGAGCAGCCAATAGCTAAATAAACGAGGGAATAAATAGGCGCACCAAAGACTGTACCGTAAATGCAAACGGAAAGAAAATACTGGAACTGATGGACTCCTTTGGTCTAAAATTATTTAACGGGTGCACTAAGAATGATTTTGAAGGCGAATGCACATTTGTAGGACGTCAGGGCCATTCAGTCATTGACCTATGCCTGGCCGGAGGGGACTGGTTGCCTCTCATTACGGACTTCACGGTTGCAGAAAAACACTTCTCCGATCATCTCCCAATTATAACAACGATTGGGTTAGATTGCATCGGTCAGAATGTGGAAAAAATGAATTTACTGCCAAAGATTGTGTGGCGAAAAGAATTTGCAGTAGCGTATAACGTAAGTCTAGCGCAGAATATTGAGCGAAACCCCGAGCTCAACATGTCAGACATAGCAGAAATAATAAAAAAGAGCTACCCCGACTCTCACCGTATAAACCATAAAAGCCGCTTTAAAAAACCATGGTACGACTATCAGTGCGAGAAGAGTCGAAATCGTTCGTTCGCATGTCTCCGACTTTTCATAAAGCACAATAATGCAACAACAAGGAACGTGTATCTAGAAGCCAATCGACAATACAAATTGTTATGTGCACAAAAGAAATGTAGATTCTACGAAGAGCAGGCCGAAAAACTAAGTAGTTGCGTAAACAAGGTAGTGCAGTCAAAATATCCCAATTCAGGCCTCCAAATAGAAAAAAATAGAGTAAGGCTAATTTTTGTTGTTTTTGAATCAGTGGGTTCCCAGGAATCTACAACTGATTTTGCTAAAAAAAATTTTGATCGGAAAGGTCCCAAAAAGGACAAAAAAGGATACTCTTTAATCCTTGACCCGAGGTCGGTATGCGGGGTATCAGATCAAAGGGGACGTCGAGTACATTACATATCCGGTGTTTGTTTCCTGTTTCAAGGACCCTCAAAGGAATAAATCGAGCTTAAATGGAAAATTTTCGAGTTTCCCGTGTATCTTTCCAAAGCCATAACTACGAGAATAATTCAAGTTGTCCCTACTTTTATCACTTTTCAGAAGCTATAATAGATGGATATTCTACCATTAAATTTGCTAAGAAAAAAGTTGATCGTAAAGCTCTGAAAAAGGACATAAAAGGACACTAATTTCACACCTTGATCGAACGTGGGCATGTGGGGTGTCATATCAAAGAGGACGTCGAGTGCATTGCATATCCGGTGCTTGTTTCCTGTTTCAAGGACACTAAATGGAATAAGTCGGGCTTAAATGGAAAATTATGGCTTTAGAAAGATACAGACACGGGAAACACAAAAATTTTTAAGTTGAGCCCAATTTTCTCCTTTGAGGGTCCTTGGAACAAGTAATAAATGCCGGATATGGAATGTACTTGACATCCTCTTTGGTATGACACCCCACATGCCCACGTTCGACTAAGGTGAGCAATTAGTGTCCTTTTATGTCCTTTTTCAGAGCTTTCCGATCAACTTTTTTCTTAGCAAATTTAATGGTAAAATCTTCAGCTATTATAAATTCTAGAAAGTGATAAAAGTAGTGACAACTTGAATTATTCTCGTAGTTATGGCTTTGGAAAGATACACGGGAAACGGGAAAATTTTCCATTTAAGCTCGATTTATTCCGTTAAGGGTCCTTGAAACAGGGAAAAAACACCGGATATGTAATGAACTCGACGTCCCCTTTGATATGATACCCCGCATGGACACCTCCGGTCAAGGATTAAAGAGTATCCTTTTTTGTCCTTTTTGGGACCTTTCCGATCAAAATTTTTTTTAGCAAAATCAGTTCTAGATTCCTGGGAGCCCACTGATTCAAAAACAACAAAAATTAGCCTTACTCTCTTTTTTTCTATTTGAAATGCTAATATGACTGCACTAAGGCAGATTTTTGGAAAATGGCAAAAGTTGTAAATGGGAAAAATACATACACAATTGGACACGGAATCGATATTGAACGGCTGCAATCACACTTCATGGACATTTTACAAACCGGTGACGCACAGCAATCGATACAGTTCGCACGACCAAATAGGGTCAATGCAATATTGGATGCCGCAATAACAGTTGAGGAAGTCGAACTAGCGTTAACAAATTGTAAAGACGGCAAAGCACCTGGAAGTGATAGGTTGCCAGTGGAATTCTATAAATATGGTCCCGAAAGCCTTAAGACCACCCTAACTAAAGAATTCAATCGCATCCTTGATACAGGTGACGTTCCTGATGCATTCTGCGACTCAATTATATTCCCAGTGTTCAAAAAAGGAGATGCAAATGACCCGGCATGCTATCGCGCTATATCGTTTATGAACGCCTCAGGTAAAATATTCACTACAGTGCTGCAGAGAAGATTTGTCAGGTGGTTGAAATGTGCCAACATTATAAAAGAAAACCAGAGACCAGAAACCAGACCAGAGTACTCAACAAATGACAACATATTTATATTACACAACTTCGCGCGTACCTATCTAACCGCCGGCAGAAAACTATACGCCTTCTTTGTAGATTTCAAAGCGGCATTCGACACTGTTGATCGTCATGCACTATTCTACAAGCTGTATAACAACGGTATGACCCTGAAGTTTGGAAATGTCTTTGAACAACTGTACAACAATACAAAAGCACAGATATGGAATGGAAGTGAGCTATCCCCGTCATTCGGTACAAATATTGGTGTTCGACAAGGATGTAAGATGAGTCCGGATGCGTTTGCAGTATTCGTAAACGACATCTTGGACGATATTCCCGGTGGCGCAGAAGCCTTCGGAATTAGGTTGAAAGGGTTGTTGTACGCTGATGACATGGTGTTCCTGGCAGAATATACGGAGGAATTACAGCATATGATCGACCACATACAATCATATTGCGACCAATGGAGACTTAAGATTAACTTACAGAAATCTCAAGTAATGATATTCAAGAAGCGATTTGTTTTAGCATCGGATGAGAAGTGGACGTATCAGGGACAGGATATCGCTGTAGTACAGGAGTACAAATATCTGGGCGTTCTATTCAGAAGTAATCTGTCAATGGTGCCACACCTCGAACAACGACTTAAAGAAGCAAAGATGGCAATTAACAGTATATGGAAAAACTGCTTCAACAATCCAATGCTATCACATCAAGCGAAATATCAAATATTTAAAGCAGTATCGAGGTCAGTGTTACTCTATAGTGCCCAAGTGTGGAGAGGAAAACAATACGAAGAAGTTGAAAAGCTCCAGAGATATTATTTGAAAAGGGTATTTCGCCTGCCCATGACATCACCCAACTATATGCTCTTACAAGAAACCGGACTTGATCCGCTATTCACGGAAACTTTAAGGCTACATGTCAAATATCTCAACAAGATCACGACCATGAATGACAACCGCTTGCCTAAGATGTTGCTCAGCCACGAGGTAGCAACGAGGAATGTGCAGACGCTGGCAGAGCACAACGACATGGAGCTTCATTGGAACGGCTCTTGGGAAGCAGTGAAGGACCTCTTCAGGCTAATAGAGTACATCAAGCAACGACTAAAAACAAAAACGGCTGAGAGTGCAACATCAACACAACATCGTGAAATATATGTCCGCCTAAACCACAACCTTGGGGATAAGACCTATTTCCTTAATCAATTCGCATCGCAGAAAATTTCAGTCATCTTTCGAGCCAGAGGAGAACTATTACCGCTCAATTATGTACCGCACCGTGCGGATCTGCCACTAATATGTAGCTTATGCAATATGCGAACCCGAGAAGATACGCGACACTTCCTCGGAATATGCCCAATACTGAAGGAGACTAGACGTTCGTATTTTGGAAAAGATACACTGAGCGATAGGGATGTCGAAGCAGCTTTAAACGGGCAACCTGATTGGGAACGCTTATATGGATTTTGTGAAGTTGCTCTAAGCTACAGATACAGGATTGTCGCCGAAAGTATATGACACATAAAAAACTGGATAATAATCACACGTGTAGAGGGAATGCCGGGTAGATGAACACGCAGAATCTGGAGTTGTGTGAGCTTCATCACTCGGCTCCCTTGAAGCGCTAATAATAAATCTTCAATTAACAGCGAATTCGCTTAGTAATATCTTTTTATTATAATTAAATCATAACACTTGAACATAACAACACGATCTAAGAAGAAGCACATAAGGAAGTAACCTCGAAAATAACATAATTATTTAATATTAATATATTTTAAACATATTTAATAACAATAATAATAATTAATTTCAAATTTAATAAACAAACATAATATACAAAAATATAGTTAATAAGTCAAACTATTCAAGCAGACGGCTAACGCCACTTTCTTGTTTTCTTTTACTAAACTATACGTATATTGTAACATTTTGAATTCCTTAATAAAACAAAATCTATCTATCTATCTATCTATCTAATACATTTTTTTCAAAAGTAACGAAAAATCCCTTTTTTTCGCTGGCCTGAGGTAATCTCTAACGACGACCTCCTCCAAATTACTGGCCAAAATAGGATAGGCATCGACATCAAAAGGCGGAAGTGGCAGTGGATAGGTCACACACTTCAAAAAGAGCCAAAAAACATTGCAAGACAGGCTCTAGATTGGAATCCTCAGAGAACCGATGCAAGGCGTCGTGTGGGAAGATCCAAAAATACGTGGAGAAGATTTGTTTAGGCAGAGGGAAAATCTATAGGCAAATCGTGGTACCAGCTAAAGGCGATGGCTGCTAATAGACAGAGGTGGAAAAGAGGCGTAGTCAATGCCCTATGCTCCACTAGGGGTTAAAAGGAACCAGAGAGAGAGAGAGAACGAAAAATCCCTTTTTTTTCGCCTGATTCTTGCATCAAGTGCCTGGCTACCATTTCGAGTTCAATTAAGCGTTTACACACACAACTCTTCAATTTCCTTTACGGTTATAATTTTTCGCCTCTGGCTTATTTCTCTGTTGAGTAAAAAAACGACTCAAGCAAAAATGATTTTTCACGCTTGAAATCATCCCGACCATCTGATTGTTGTGTGTCTGTGCATGAATTTAAAAACCGATTCGGCACGAATTTGAATGCAAAAATCAGAATTTCAGAATTTTTTGTTCTTGCATCCGTTGTCCATGGATGTACATTTTTTTGTTTGTCTGTATCAGGATGAGCAACAAACATCACAGTGCCGTGGGCCTCGAAATCAAGATAAATGCTAGGTCAAGCTTGACGAAGCCGGATGAAAAGATTTTCTAGCATGTACAGATTGTAAATTGAATACTTTTTTTTCTTATCGTTTGCTAAATTTCTGAATATTGTTCGGAATATGGATTTATTGGGGGGAATCAAATGCTTTCAGCTTGATAGTAGCATATGGGGACCTCACGTTTTTAGAACGTTGTAGAAAGTTTAAAACGAACGTTAACGCTTTTGTTGTCACTGAAGCACTCAGCGCAGATGAGGATTTTAGGAAACTTAGCTGTAAATAATTTTATGTCATAGAATAGGACTCGGTTTCGTCACTAAACTTACGATACCTTACTTAGTCCACCGCAGGGATACCAGAACATGAGTCTAAAAAAACAGCCCTGAAATCATCCGTTGTTAATAGGTCAATTGTTGGTTGCCTGACACCTCTTCAATACACGTCAAATAAAGCAATGACAATCGCCTGCTTAATATGAGTATGTGTTTTGTGGGCATTTTTCAAATGGTCAATAGTGTAGTGAACCAACGAAAAAACGTAACACCATTAATTTGCTATATGCTCTAAATTTTTGGTGTTTTCCAATCGTACTATCCTAAACGCTCTGACATTCTCCCCACCCTTATTGCTATCCCTATACGCTGGACGTGAAGACAAATTATTTCCCATGCTTTTCGAGTCTCATTTCGATATGTGGTTGGCTGCGATACGTTCTAAAATATTTTCGACTGGTAAAATACATGTGTCCCGAGTACTGTACTGAATGACCTGCCCGTAGTAGATACCCGTTGGAATGCTACAAAGTGGAGGAGTCATTTAGATACTCTCGGCAAGAGCAGATGATTTATAACTGTTAAATATGTGACACGTAACATATGTTACAAGGACTACCGTTTTGGACATACAAATAAATTTCACCACACCGGAGAGAGATAATGTTGGCGACGACGATCTTCCTTGTCGGTTGCAAGCTTGCATCCTTTATTTTTTCTGTTTGCGAAATGACATTTGGTGGTGTGATTTTTGTTTTTGTGTAAATGTTAACGTGAAGTGTGAACTGATATGCAAAGTTGTATGATGCAGTCGAAAAGGATATCATGCTTTTACGTTAAGTGTGTGCATTATGCATTGGAACTTTGTGATTCAAATTAACCTTATTTTACTTTATTTTAAATTTTTGTATTAATTATGAAAAAACTAGTACAGAAAGACATCAGGCTTACATTTAATTCGTTTGCAAGGAAATAAGGTAGTTTTCCTACGGCTTGTCTCACATTAATCCCTTAGCAAAAATTGTCCTGCCCTTTCAGCTGCTACGAAGCTATTCTCTAACTGTCTCTAGCCAGCAATTTTCTAAAACGACGATGCCATTTATAAATAACCCATCATCATCATGAATTCAATGTGACAAGATAATTTCAATACGCATAAATTTTAAAGTACGGCAACCAGTTGAATCTAATTAAGGACCAGCTGCACACTCAAAACACTTGAAAAGGCCAGCCTTGTGGCTTATCCTGAAAACACTTTAATCCTGCGCCCTCAATAATTTACCCGTGACACAGTCATTTTCGTAACTTCACTTACAGCTCGAGCGCTTGTTGGCTAGTAGAAGTATGTATGGTCGTCGTCGTTCAGTTGTGGCTTTCCTGCAGGGCACACGCCACAATCTCGTCCGTATCCTGAAAGGAGTCCACAATTCACACTAGTAGCCGCAACCATTCTAGCGTGTCGCGTTCCCCATATACACTTCAGACGTTCTTCATGTGGCGGTAAAATAAATGTGACACTCTCTGGAGTTTCATTTGTGTGGGGAATGAGACCCATATGCTGCGTCTTTTTCCCTTAATCCTCGACCCAAGTTCAACTTTGAAGTGCTTATAATTGGACTCGTATTTCTTTGAGTACACATAGAGCCGTAGTATGTACTCCAGAATATTTTCGAATAGAAACCGAAGGCAATGAAAAGGAGAATTGGACTCAATCATGCCAAACTTTTGAGTTTGTCCTGTCTTTTATACTGTAAGTAGATGTGTATCAGTGTATGTGTGTGTGTGTTTACTCAGAGATGACCGTCCAACTTGAATGGATACTCCCTTGTACAGCATCACTTCAGCAAATAAATTGGTGGATTTGAAAGCACTTTGACCGAACAAGCACTCATGTTGCGACTAAGTAAAGTTTGTAAGGCGAAGGAAAATATTTCGCCGACAAATTCATGGAAATACAGATACTTTAATTTTGTAAAGTGTCGTTTGAAGGATTTGCTGTATAGCCTGGGTTTAACTGTTTGATTAGAATATAGTTAGGACAGATGATGGCGGTTCGGATGAATTGACATTAACCGTTATTTCGGGATACAACAGCTGAATTGGCAGCGTATTATTCCATTTCTGGGAAATCGTGTTGGACATTCTAATTATGTACCTAATGATCATTACTTTTCTGGTTACGAATCATTTTTTTTTTATAATTTGGAATAAAACTCCCATAACTCTTCATATTCTGTAGTTTGTTCATGCACTTCCCTATAGATAAATCAGTTATTGAAAATCTATCTAAGGTATTGGCCATCGAGATGCACTGCGAATAAATAGGATAGTATTACTAGAAAATTAGCTGTATGTCGAAAAGTGATAAAGGTATTTTCGTCAAATTTGGTGACAATATTTTCAGTATAGCTCGCTTGTTCTTTCAATATCAAAAGGATTCAGATCCGGAGTCCTGTGAAAGTCATTAGGATAGTTCCACAGGAAATAAAACACAAAATAAAAAAATGGTCCAGATGGATACCAACATTTCAGTAAGTAGGAATTAGTTTTTTAAACACATCACTCATGAGTAAAAAATGTCGAGGTATGGGGTTGACTATCTATGTGTGGAACTATTAAGCTTCTGGCAATTGTAAGCATTCAGAACGCCCAAAAAAAGCCTAATGTACTGCCTAAAATTACCGACATTTTCCATGCAACCCCTTTTTTGAATTTTAACAGGGAAATGTCCCCATTCGTAAAGCAAGGCTGAGAAAAGCTTAGTTTCGAAACTAATCCATCAAGGTTATGGAAAGACCATCATACTTCCTATATCTAAATTTCATCAAGAATGTTTAGGGATGGATGACAAGAGAGATTTATACCAGAAGACGACAATTTAACAACAATGAAGAGCTTCTGTAAGCGATTAGGGAGGCTTGGGACGAAATAAACTTAAATTACCTTCGAAACCTAAAAAATTATATCTTGGATAATTTTCTTTTAGCTAATATCAATCAGCGGAAGTTCAATTTGTTATTAGCAACATCGCCTAAAGTAAAATTAACTTTTTATACCGTTATACTGTGTTATATTTCCAGTGGAACTGTCCTAATGACTCCCCGCAGGGGGGTCGGTGTCCTTGTGACACTCAGCCAAGGAAGGCTGTTTGTAGTGGGACAAAGATCTTTGGTGAGTTACGACACCACGGACCTAGTAGCGCAAGGGGGCCCCTGGTACAGTTGAGACGCCATGGCGAGGATCTGTACAAAGAACATTCGGGCGGTAACGTTCCCGTGCTCCTGAGTTATGTACGGGTGGCTCTAGGCGTGCCTACCTCCCCCCATAGATTGCGGGAGGGAAGGACTAAAGGCCAAGCACGATTGTGGTGTCCTCTGGTGGGGGAGTGCATCTTATGGAAATCGTGTGAGCTTCAGAATTGACGGCTTCGCATGACCCGAGTCCTGAAGGGGCTAGTTAGGGAGAACGGCCTTGGTGGAAAATGCCTACGCGCCTATATCTAACTAGTTTGTGGATTGATGACCACACTGCCCAAGTCGCATTGCTGACTGAAAGGGGCCACCTGGATGTGAAAAGCAGCGCTACGTGTCTACACAGGCCCGTAGTCACAGGTCCAACGAGCCTGGGATGTGTACATCTGAATTCTGACGTGAGGCTTAACCAATAGGGGGCCGAAGGAGGATCACACCTGCTATAGAGAAGTCTATAGCGAATAGTTAACTACGGGGATGGGCGTGCCCAGGGGACCATGGTCCTTACGCATCAAGGCGTTGGCTTCGTAGTGGCTGGAGGTTGTTACCCAAGTCATCCAGCTAGTCATGCAACCCCTGGGTTGGGTTCCTGAAGGTGAGTGCATTCGCCGGATGGAGAAATCCCCATCTGACAATAAGATCTTGTCAGTAAAAAGCCGAAGGTCCAAACATTTAGCGGGACCGGGAGATAAATGCCGAAAGGCTAGGTGCTCCCCTGACGGTTAACCTCGTAGATGGTTTGCTTGTCCTAATGACTTTCATACTTGTACTGTTTTTTAGAATTCTTGTAATAAAATCATAACGGTACTTCGGATCTTATACCTTGTGTTAATAAAAGAACAAGCAGGCTACTGAAAACATTGTCATAAAGTTTGAAGAAAATACCGTTATTACTTTTCGTTATACAGCCATTTTTCAAGTGGAACTATCCTATTGATTAGGAGTGTATGTTTACTTAATTATAAAAAACAAAAACTGCCAGTTCACTTTGCATAATTCACGCTCAAATTTCAGCACAAGAGCCACACATTCACTCCGGCTACTACACGAAATAGGAAACAAATAGCCGGAAGTTATTATCAGAGTATCAAAGAAAAGCCTGTAATTAATTTTCAATTTTCCAGAATCAAATCAGGCTTTTCAAATGAATTCGTATTGTGCTGTTTTCGATATTTTTTTTTATTCATTTCCATGTAAAGTTGCTTCATACGTGCGTTGAAGTCTATATACTCAATGAATGTTTGAAATCATTTTTCAGGTCGCTCATATTCATCGAGTATTTGGGAGAATTTTTAATTAGTTCACAAAATGATTCGTGCTTATTGACGCAACGAAATGATTAAATACCAGAATTGCAATACAAACAGAGAGAAGTAAGTGATGAAATTATAGATCTCTGTTGTTTTAATATAAATTAACGTTTTTAGAAGGGAGGCTCTGAAACACAGTGTCCAGGCGATCAACAATCTGAATTTAAAATGTTGTGCACTTAAACATTATTTCATTTTTAAGAGTATTGATCACATCGAAAAAGGCTGGACTCTATGAGGCACCAAAAGGTTTAATTATTCAGAGTGGATTTTCTACTGTGATACTAAAAGTATTCGAAAGCGGGTTAGTTAACGAGGAGGTTCCACTTTCTCTGAGCTGGTGAATCCTAGAAAAAAGAAGTGAAATTAAGAATTAAAACTCTCCAGATTTTCTAGAAGTTCGCAGACGAAATGGTAGGATCTATAACAAATATTTGCGAATTAATTGTGTACATATACAGGGTGTCCCGCATTAGGTGGTCAATACTGTAAGGGTTAATAGCGCAACTTGTTTCAGCATGAAAATTACCAATACAATCGGAATTTTTTTTACCGCTACCTTATTATCGCTCTTTTTGTGAAAGTCATCGAAAATCGTGACTTGTCCCGGAAAATCATAATTTGCAGCCCCCCTGATAACTTAATCCAAGATATGATTTCAGTTTCAGAAACTACATAAAATTTTACAAAAACTCAAGTTTTTCTAGTTGCCAACATTATCGCCACTTTCAAAATACAGTTACTCAAACTTAATAGAAATTTTAAAAAAGATTTTTCATCGAAAATTCAAACAGTAATTTCATAACAGTGCTTTATACGTACAACTCTGCAAAGTTGCTAAAAGTTGCATATTTACATTGCAGAATTTTAGACAACAGCTGTTCCCGGGAGGTTAAATTTGCAAAATGTTATCCTCCTCTAACAGTCGCTCGGTAGTAATTCCTGAACTTGCGGAAGGTGGTATGGATACCGGTTGTCCGACTGAAGAGTCGGATCGTCATCCGAGGAATATCCAGCTGAAGTGAATTTTCGATGAAAAATCTATTTCAAAATTTCTATTAAGTTTGAGTAACTGTATCTTGAAAGTGGCGATACTGTTGGCAACAGGAAAAACTTCAGTTTTTTGTGAAATTTTATGTAGTTTCTGAAACTGAAATTAAATCTTGGATTAAGTCATCAGGAGGGCTGCAAATCATGATTTAGCATGACAAGTCATTTTCGATGACTTTTAAAAAAAGAGTGATAACAAGGTAACGGTAAAAAAAATCCGATTGTATTGGTAATTTTCTTGCTGAAACAAGTCGCGCTATTAACCCTTACAGTATCGACCACCCAATGCGGGACACCCTGTATATGTTTTATCAAGAAACTGAGAAAACCCCTCTTCCAGATAATTTTAAAAGCTTGAAAAGGACAGGCTTAACTATCACGACTATCAGCTCTTTTATTTCACATTTAGAAAAAATATAGATTTAAAATCGATTTTTTCTACGTTCGTTTTTTCGATTTTATCGGCTTATTACTTAGACTAGGTATTCCAAAAATCTAAAAAAAATATCACAAATTGATTGACTTGAACCCGGCGACCAAAACACAATATAACTGCAAATTGTTCATTTGTTAAAGGTGCAGATAATAATGTAACTAATGGATGGATGGATATGGCGCTGAGATAGGTTGGGCTGGTTGCGCCCGATACTGCAGCCTACTGGCTTATTGTATTACCCATCTAAGCGAGAAAATTTCAGGTTATGAGCTCTGTCCTACGTAAAAGGCTTAGAAGAAAGTTAACCAGGTTTACTTTGGGTGCACCCATACTTGTGGTTTGAGCCCCAAAGAAGTTTTGTCTCCAGCTCATAAGAGCGGGACATTCGAAAATAACGTGCGAGGCTGATTCCTCATCTGCGTTACAGAGGCGACATAGTGGGTCTTGTGTGTAGATCCCTATTGTATGCAGATGTTTCCGGAGGGTGCAATGACCGGTTATAAGGCCTGTCACTGCCCTGAGGTTCGTTTTACTAAGACTGAGGGCTTCGGTGCAGCTGGTATGCCAGTTAGATTCCAGCATGCGCTTGCTATGCCTGAGCCCTTCAGCGAGTCTCCATCGGTTTTGGAATTTATCCTCGGTCCATCGTCTGGCAACGGTTCTGGCAGTAGATTTACTGATCCCGATTGCAGTCGTATATTTTGTTAGGAATTTTTGTAAGCTGTTTAAATGATTTTACAAATGTGTTTTGGATAACGCTTTTTCTTCTTCTCAGTACCGCATAGCCCCATGTGGGGCGTTAATTCAGCCATTTATAGGCAATTTCGAGTCAACGTTACATTGCATATCATTTCGGAGTGTAGATAATGTTGCAAGCACTATATATTTCCTATCCGCACATGTACGGAGTTTTTGGACCACCTCCTTTCGAACTCTGCCAAAAATAGGATGGTCAACAACATCAAAAGACAAACGAGAAATTGTTGTTCTTAACCCGTTGCGATACAGGTACGTCCACTGGATGTATACTCGGCATATAAAACGTTATAACTCAAAGCCTTTTCTACCCCGACTGTCTAGTTTTCTTCTATTCGTTCACCCATTTGTTACTGATGATGGGGTAAAGAATATTTTTCAGCATAACCCCCTGCCGTGAGTACCTGTGTTTCGCAAACCGTATCCGTCTTTCAGACGTAACGTAGCCTATGATCCGCACTACTTTTTTTTCTGTTCGTCTAAGATTCTTCTTACACGGAGTTGTATTTTTTGATGATTTAGATTACTTATTGTATGTAACAAAAATTAAAATGTACTAATTTCGCTAAAATTCGCATAAAAACATAATTTTGTACATTTTGTTGCTGTTAAAATTTATTAAACTAGAAATTCTAGAGAATCACAATGAAACGACTTGTGAAGTCACTATCACATTTCATTCAGAAATTTTTAATAGTAATAAGCGATAAAATCCACTAGGAAGTAGCCATCCTATACTGAATGATACTAGGAGTTCAGTTGTCAAGAAATGTTTTTGACAATACTTACCACATAGTCGACTTCGCCCCTAAACAAGTTACGGAAAAAAAAGGGAAACAAACTTCTGAGGGAGAACCCGCGAGTACTGTTTCGCTTTTTAATGCACAGTTCATTACAATTTTGGGGCTCATCGAACCACAAAAAAAAAACCCCGATGCAGGAAACAAAGTTCATTCATCCAACCTCCGACTAAACACCTTGCTCGGTGTTTGGCAAGCTATTGTGCTCGTCTGCAACACTTTCATTTTTGGAAATTTCTCTATTCTTATTCATGGGAGTCTTTTGACAAAAAATCAATCTGAGAAGAAAAATTATTATTTTTTTGAAGAAAAATTAACATTTCGTGGAAAAATTACAAATTTGAATATTTCGCATCAATTCGTATAAATGAGCAAATTTTGCCGAAATTCGCATCTATTTCGTAAAAACGAAATTTCCGTACCTCTAGATACTGTTATACATACGATACAATAAAATGTTGGGTAAATTTTACCTTCCATAACTTTCCAGCGGTCATTTAATTTATAACGGTATCTGTTATGCTAATTGAACCATAATCTTACCTGATCCATTGAAAACTTTCCCTTTTAAATAATTCAAAAACATATTTAATTCATGAAATCTTATCTGATTTATTGTCCTGTATTCATTTGTTTTCATTTTTTTAAATATATCACTTAAATATACAGTTTTTGTGTCTGGTTTTATTATTTACCTTCCTCAACACTCAATTTAGCGGAATTCTGTTTAGCTTTCCTTTTCAATTCACCTAAATATTTTCCGTTTAGACTTTTTTTTTACATAAATCGGATATGGTTCTATTAAAATCCCTTCTACGTATTTATTGAATAAATAAAAATTCCGTTCAGTTTAAAACCATTCTCAAATTTTGTCTTTATTTTGCTAAATTTTCGCAATCATTGTTTATCATTTGTTTTTTTTAGAAATAGTTCTTACAATTTTTTTTCATGAAAAGGAAGGCATTAAAAATAAGTTTAGTATGTAAATATTATATCTTAGAATATGACACATCCTTATGTTAGAAGACATTTTTGTTCTGATTTTAGTTCAGTTTTATGATATTTTTCTTTTCTTTTTTTATTCCTTAGGCGTGAAATAAGTTAACAATTAATCAATCTTTATGATGATGTTGGTAAGTTCTTAAATGTAACGGTATTTTAATTTTGATATATATATAATATTACATTGTTTGTTAAGTATAGAATTTACAAGTTTTATATAAATTGGAATATTTATTATATCTAATAAAGCAAAGATTCATTTTTGATATTTTTTTTTCAAATGATTTGATGATTTTCAAAATCACGAATTACTATGCCTTCCGTCGATTTTTGATTTTCTTTGACTTATTTTTTTTTTTTGTGATTTTGGGTTCATATCTGTTATTTACAAGTTAAACAGAACACTGAATACAAATTTTTAGAAATACTTTGATTTATAAAAAAATGAAATATACTGAAATGTTATAAAAAATGTGTATATTGTATGTACATATAATTTTAATTTAATTGAATGGATTCCGCTTATGATATTGTAATGTAGGTAGTACTTGTATGTATGTATGTATGTATTCGGAAAATCTTTATCTGTTGAATATTTTTGAAATGGAAATGCATGGATATTGTCGCCTTTAGTATTTGCCTTATTTTACACTCTTAATATGAAACTTTTAATTTGAACTGAAGAACGAATTATAAAGTTTACA
Organism: Microchrysa polita; assembly: GCA_949715475.1. Classification (NCBI taxonomy): domain Eukaryota; kingdom Metazoa; phylum Arthropoda; class Insecta; order Diptera; family Stratiomyidae; genus Microchrysa; species Microchrysa polita. The sequence continues at coordinate 19,216,834 of OX454415.1, forward strand.
TTTTGTGACTAGAACAAACAAATTATTATATATATCATTTCTCGGTCAAGTTCTTAGCTTTGAAAATTCCATTTTGTAAGTTTAGAACAACAAATTCGTAAATTTGGAACATCAAATTTGTTACTACATATATGGAAGATTAAACTCGTAATAATGGAACAACAATTTCGTAATTTTGGAAAATAAAATTCGTAATTCTGGAACATCAAATTCGCAACTATCAAATTTATATCTTCCCGTTATATTTCATGGACAATTTTATGGTTTTAATGAAATTTAACCAGCTCAGTGCTCAAATATGCATTTAGGTTTACTTCATTGATTGTGAATTTGAGCGTCCACATTAACGAAATTGATTTTCCAAAGTTACGTTAATTTGATGCTCCATAATTACGAATTTGATGTTCCCTAATTACGAACTTGATGTTCCAAACTTATGAACTTGACGGAGATATTTTATACATAACGATTAAAATAAATTAAATAAAACTATTGGATGTTGACGTTGAGTTACATACATACTTGCAAATGTTGATATATTCAAATAATTTATTAATCCGTTAGGTTTGTATTTTTTTTAACGTTTTAGTGTGTGTAATCAGCAAAGGAATATTTTTGTATTGTCGCAATTTCTGTACGGAGTATTGACTAATGTCAAAAATTTATATTTTTTGAGAATGTGAAGCTATCGAATGTTTTTATAACCAGTTTTTGTATTTTCTTTGTTATTTTGTTTTTTAAATAAATGCTGGTGGGAAAAATATCTTTTAATGACTATTTTTGACATACATGGCTGCGTTCTTCATTTTAATTAAATTTTATTTTGTAGTTTTACCAGCAGTTTTGCTTCTGTAATCTCCGCTTGTGCAAACGTGCGGGTTACACGCAATTTACAAGAATATATTTTAATTTTGGTTTTTATAATAGTGCAGTCATATTAGCATTTCAAATAGAAAAAAATAGAATAAGGCTAATTCTTGTGGTTTTTGAATCAGTGGGCTCCCAGGAATCTAGAACTCATTTTGCTAAAAAAAAATTTTGATCGGAAAGGTCCCAAAAACGACAAAAAAGGATACACTTTAATCCTTGACCGGAGGGGGTATCAAATCAAAGGGGACGTCAAGTACATTACATATCCGGTGTTTGTTCAAGGAATCTATAATAGCTAAAGATTCTACCATTAAATTTGTTAAGAAAAAAAATGATCGGAAAGCTCTGAAAAAGGACATAAAAGAGCACTAATTACAAACCTTGATCGAACGTGGGCATGCCGGGTGTCATATGAAAAAGGACGTCGAGTACATTCCATATCCGGCGCCTATTACTTGTTTCAAGGACCCTCATAGGAAAAAATTGGAATCCAAAGGAAAATTTTCGTTTTTCTCGTATATGTATGTTTTCAAAGCTGTAATTTTTCGTTTAAGCCCGGATTATTCCATTTAGTGTCCTTGAAACAGGGAACAAACACTGGATATGCAATGCAATCGACGTCCTCTTTGATATGACACCCCGAATGCTCACGTTCGTTCAAGGTTTGTAATTAGTGTCCTTGAATGTCCTTTTTCAGAGCTTTCCGATAATTTTTTTCTTAGCAAATTTAATGATAGAAACTTAACCTATTATAGATTCGGAAAAGTGAGAAACGTAGTGACAAATTGAATTATTCTCGTAGTTATGGCTTTAGAAAGATACACGGAAAACACAATAATTTTCCATTTAATCTCGATTTATTTCGTTGAGGGTCCTTGAAACAGGAAACAAACACCGGATATGTAATGTACTCGACGTCCCCTTTGATTTGATACCCCACATGCCGACCTCCAGTCAAGGATTAAAGAGTATCCTTTTTTGTCCTTTTTGGGATCTTTCCGGTTAAAATTTTTTTTTAGCAAAATTAGTTTTAGATTCCTGGGAGTCCACTTACTCTATTTCTTTTCTATTTGGGGGCCTGAAATGAGATATTTTGACGTAAGGTCACGTAACCGCGACAATTTGAGGTCAACGATTCAGGCGGCCAAGGCCCGACGTCGGGCTATCGTGCCACATTGATGATGACAAAGTTTCACATTTTGTATGTTTTTTTTGTACAAAACTTGCCACAGACTTTCTTGTTCTTGTCAAAAAAGCTTGGACAAAATTTTTCAAAAGTGAGGCTTGCTTTTGCCGTTTCTCAGCCCCGGAACGTGATTTGCCAGTCGAAAAGTAGTTTAACATTTTAATTTGCCAATTTAAGGAACCATAAGGCAACTGACAGTCAATTCTTTTATCTTTTTGTGTTTTCATTTAAATACAAAAAAAAATCATTTATTTTCTCCTTTATGCATCAATCTCTTTTTCTGTTTACTCTGCTGACATGACATTCACATGGCTGTGAGCGGATGCCAATTGCATTTTTAATGCAAATATGGACATTGCTCAATACTCTTTTGCGATTTTTCGAGTCATTTGTTTCCATTTTTCCGTTCTGAACTTACAACGGATAAATTAAATAACATATCAAAAATGCCATATGTTTGTGTGATGATCCTATAAAATGCGTAAGGGCAGTTGGCATAATGTGCATGTGTATGGGTATCCGATTAATTATCTTCCTATTAACTGAAGCAGATATCCGTTCGTTGCCTATAGTGATAATAATTAAGTTGATAAATTGGAGAGTTCGTTTTATTTTGGATTGATTAATACAGAGCCGCCGTGTAAGCACACACAAACCGTATAGAATATCTCACAAAAACAACTCTGTTGTAAAAAGTTTCCGCCAAAGAAAAAGTTGTCAGCCGCAAAAAGGATTGATATAATACAATCCCGCCAAAAAGCTCGCAAGGATATGCATTCAAAAGTGATTGAATTAGTTTATAGTTTCCACCAAACCAGCGTGGTGCGGTACGCGTCAGAATTTGTGAAATAATTTCCGCCGCGGTAGACCACGCTGAATTTGCCAATTCGTGTGGAGTCTGTGTTGTGTGTACCGCGTACCGCACCCGCGCTGGTTTGGTAGAAGTTAATTTCTTTCAACGCTTATTGGCGGGGAGCTTGACGAGGGTGCTATTTGCTGCTATGCTCTTTTCTGGTCAGATTTAATCTCGAATCTTATCCAGCCTTGTAAATAAAATGTCTTACAAACTTTTTTGCTTTCCTTCGTATAGACGACTTTTTTAAACAATAAAGTTCTTTCGTAATTTTCTTAAGATTGGTTTTATCCTGCAATTACTCCTATGAAAACTCCCCGCCAAACAGCATTGCAAGAAATTAGCTTCTACCAAACCAGCGCGGGTGCGGTACGCGGTACACACAACACAGACTCCACACTAATTGGCAAATTCAGCGTGGTCTACCGCGGCGGAAATTATTTCACAAATTCTGACGCGTACCGCACCACGCTGGTTTGGTGGAAACTATAAACTAATTCAATCACTTTTGAATGCATATCCTTGCGAGCTTTTTGGCGGGATTGTATTATATCAATCCTTTTTGCGGCTGACAACTTTTTCTTTGGCGGAAACTTTTTACAACAGAGTTGTTTTTGTGAGATATCAATTCTTTTTTGCAGTTTTCAATATTCACTGCCCTATTGTCACGACTTTGTTTGAGAACATAATAACAATAACAACCCTCTTGGTAACCTTTGTGCCCTTGATAACCTTAGCCTCCTTCGTAACCTGAGTTGTGTGTGTTTTGTGAACCTCTACCGTTTGCTGAAAGCTTTAGGCTCATCGGGATGTTATTTGTTCATCCAATATTATAGTAATATGTACGTACTCGTATAAAAGACGAATAAAAACTGGAACTGTGACCCCTTGCCGCCGCTCTCGCAGACGCTTTACAACTGAAAACTTTAGAGAACATATACAAGGGATTGTTCGAAACAGTCCTGCCAAATCACAAAACTTTACGATTCTTTTCTTGGCATTTTTCGGGCCTATCCCCGATTTTTGCAAAATGCTTCCTTTAACCCGGGAACACTAATGTGAGTCATTTTGACGCATATTCCACATATTTCCATTTTTCGTAGAAAGGGCGGTTGGCCCATCGGGTTCCGCTACCCATGTATTCTTTAAGAAATATGTTTTCTAATGAATGTCCGAGTAAGCAGACGTTTCCGATTTTATGGTAAGCAGCTATTTGTGTTTTCTGTGACGGGGTTAGTACTAAACGAACGTTTCTTGTGAGTCAAAATGACTCACGTTAGTAACAACCGTCTACATTCCGTAGTTGGCATATTTGGTTTCTTGGTTGTTTCGACAGTTTATTCGGATCTAATGCACAAACTCTTAATATAGCTTGTATAAAATAAGTATTCCGAAGAATTCTGGCACAAGTTTTCATACTCTTCCACTTTAAATACAGCAATTTCTAAGTGAGTCAAAATGACTCATGGTTAGTAACAAGCGCCTGAAATTAAGGTTAGTGTTCCCGGGTTAAAACATATGAAAAGATTTAAGCGAGGAACTCTATGCGTTTTTTCACATTTTCCGCTGTATCTTTTTTTCTGCTCCACGGATCGGAGCAAACGATAGCCTATGCACACCTTCACGACAGACTCTATCAATGGGAAAAGATACCAAATCCCGAGATGCTCTCTGCAAGGCTGTAGCCCTGCCAATGAACAACAAGAACAACGAGAACAACGAGAACAAGATTTTCGAAAAAATGCGATTTTCAAACTCTTATATCTCCGGTGTTTTTCATCGTTTCTTCTTGAAATTTTCTACACTTCGTAAGACGGCGCGAGTGACGACCTATACCGAATTTGAACACTCAGGACCAACCAGGGTCGGAGCTACAGAGGTCCGAAAACCCGTACTTGTTCCGTCATGTAAACATAGTCTTAGTCGCTTTTCACTTTTGATTTGTTCAAATTTCTTTATTTTTCTTTGGCGGGCGGGACGCTCCCGCGTCCCTAGATTGTAAAACTTATTTATGGATTTAAAATTAAAAGCACAAATTTATTTATTCAAGTTTATTAGGTGGTTATTTACATTTAAAAAAAAAGTGTTGGTTAGCTGATAATAAAACGTTTTGCATAAAAACCATTAGTAATCGAGATAAAAGGGAATAAAATTACGTAAAAAAGTGAGGATGGCGTAGCCCACTGAGGCAAGGGTTTGATTTCATGGTGACTAAACAAGACAATTGTCTTCAATGATTATATTATAAAATATCCCATTCATTAAGTAACATGATTTAAGTACTTTTCTACTCTCTATACATATTTTTGATTGTTTGGTATGCAAGCTAAACGAAATTCAATTTATATGGTTTCAGCTCAATGAAACTCAAAGGAAACGCAGAAGCCCCATAAATCTAATGAAAATTAATCGGAATTAAACCATGCTATCGCAATCATCTCTAATGGCGTAAAACAAAATGTGTACATAAATGAAATTCTGCCAATTATATACCCAAAGGCTAAAATCAATTTTCTTTCATAATCTGACGTGTGTAGTAACCTAATCTCTAATCAAAATATTTTCATAGTACACGACGAGGATAAATTGGCTTTTGAATGCAATTAACACCCATTTATGCTAATAAATTTTCCACGATGACGTGTACAGTGTATAAATTCATATTTGCCTGCTGCTAAAGGATCTAATGCAACTATACACATTCATATCATATACATATTATACAAGGTGACCAGACCTCGAAGGACTCAATGCTGTACAGTACACATACTTGAAGAATCCGTCTTTCAGGCCTCAGCCATACAACTTCCTAATATCTTACGAAGCTACCACCATGATGCATGCCATAAAATGGCGTCATATTCATCTTCCTTCGATGAGTGATATCTTCATAAACAGAATTGAGAAATGATATTAGCCGATAATGGAATTATAGCGAAAATCAGTATTGTGGGATATAGTGATACAATAAAGCTATAACTGGCATTACGTCTCATGCTGGACTAATTTGCTTGATAAATACTGCATCATGCAGTTATGTACGATTTTTTTCGAATAAAAGCACCACCATCTTCTTCGCTCAGCCGTCGCAACCTCTTTCGGTATTACTCCACAGAAACGGCCTCAACGTATTTATGTCCTGCTTCCTCGCTCTGCATAATATTATTGTATGCTGCAGACAAACCACTCACTGAAGGCCTTTTTTTACCGCATCTATCTCCAGTGTAGAAACGATTCTTATAATTAACGCTTGTTATTGCAAACCTTAATTTTTTTTTCAATTCATTAAAACTCTGCATCTGATCTCTAGTGCCACGTTGTTCGCTGTACAATATTTGCTTCACTGTGCGAAAAAAAGTAGAATTGAAAAAAAAATTCAAAACCTTGAAGCGACATTTCATTTACCGATCTCTTCAGCAGACGTCAAACCACTAAACGATATTTTTATTCGGTCGAAAAGTATAGAAATAAGATGGTGGTGACTATTCCTTAAATTCCTTATTTAGAACCCCTTTATTTAATGCATTCTCCTGAGCGGAGAAAAACAATCCCGACCACCGAAAAAAGCTATCTACGCCACTGGTTCTCCTTGTCAAAAAATCATCAGCATATGAAGCACAAACATTATGTTTTAATACGAAAAGCTATAAGTACTCGAAATAAGATGATACACATAAAACAAAAGACAAATTACAGAAATTTCAAATTTCTGTAAAGACACTCGTATGACCTGGCAATCTGGCTTTTGATGATGCCCGCAAAGTATCTACTTTTTAGGGTTTTTTAGAAATTTTTTTTTTTCAAAAAACCCTTATGAAATCGATTTTGTGCGTCCGTCCGTATGTTCATTAAATAACTCGCGAACGGTTCAACCGATTTTCATGAAATTTGGTAGGAATATGTAGAATGGTTACATTCTTGGAACAAATAGAAGTTGGTAGGGAGAAGATAACAGGGTGTCCCGAACGTTTGAAAAAAATCGACTTTTTTAGTTCTTATCGCAGATTGACGTATGGGTATTTAACCCTCGGATGGTTCAGTGGGGTCTGACAGACCCCAGAGAAATTTAAATCTTAAAATTTTCATAGAAAAACTTGTTGAATGGTATTTTGATGCATATGTAATTTAAGTATGTGTCACATACGTTCATTTATGCATGAATTTCTTGGAATTTGTGATTTTGTTAATAAGTTATAGCACTTTGAAAGTGCTCTGGGGTCTGTCAGACCCCACGAACCATTTACGTATGTCTTTTTTACAAAAGTAAATTTTTCGTTTAGTGGGAAATTTTCAAAGTATGTTATTTGGAAAACGATAAAATGTAATAATAACAGTCGGGAAAGGTTGAATCTTTGTGATGAGAGTACATTTGGGAAATTAGATATGTTAATTTTGAAAGAAATGGAAAATTTAGGGTGTTTTGAATTAGGGGTTTTTACATTTTTTACTCAATTCATTAAAAATTATGCCGTTTTTTACCTGGTTTTTATTTATGAGGATCTCCTTTCACTATTGTGTCATTACCTTATGTTTTTTAAGTCAAGACATAAATTAATGCCTTTTATGAGCGTAATAATTAGGTGGGTTTTTCACATAATACATAAAGCTTCCTCAGCGAACTTGGCTATTCATTCGACGAACCTCTTCTAAGAAGGAGGAAATCAACGAGCAATATTCTCCGAAGCATAGTGCAAAATATTGAAGACATTTTGTGCATTGTTCAGCTTGCCCCCCCCCTTTGGGGGCTGACGCCCCATGTCCCCCAATGTGCTCAGATGGTCCCCCAAAGAGGCAAAAATGTTTTCTATGCCCACGAGCAAATGATCGGAAGACAAAATACAATTTCAACGAGTGCAAAAGCCGATCTGCGAAGACCATCGAGGAAAAAGCTGTGAAGAAAAATGCTCTAAATATTGACTAACTTTGGATCCCGATTTAAGAAAAAATATTAACCTTAGCTATAAAATGTTGATGTACTTAGCGTTTTTAATTAGTATTAAATACGTTTTGACTAATAAAAATTAAATTTTGTTAAAATTTTAGTTTTTATATTGATTTATTTGTGATAAGTTCAAATTACCCTCAAATTTGACACCACCTAATTTTTTCTTCCACATACTAAAAGCTAATGTCGGAATTCCACTTTTTTATATACCACTTAATCAAAAGGCTTCACAGTTACTTCTAGTTCAAACCACTGTGCCAAAAAAGCAAACATTTAAGTTTTAGAGCGATTTTTGCCTTGGGGTCTGTCAGACCCCACTGAACCATTTACGTATGTAAAATTTACCTGAACCATCCGAGGGTTAAATCAAAGATCTAAGCGAGTACATCTCATATCACTTAAAGTTTTCCAGTTTCAAGTAACGGTAAAAAGTTATTGGCGTTTAAAGTTGAACTTCCTTTTCGACCTCCGTTTTTCTAAACCGTTATGGGGATCGATATGAAACTTTGCACAAAGATTGGTCAGTATGGCATCATATACGTTAAATATTAAGACTGTTGACTTTTGCTAAGGAAAAGTAAATAACAGTAAATTTGTAAAATTTCAATTTGTTCGTGTGTAGTCCCTCTTAAGTTCCCAAATATGAAAATTCTGCCAAGGGCTTTTAGGAAATTACATAGGGAATATGTCTACGAATTTTCATTCGAATAACTGTATCCAAACCGGAAATGTAGCCAATTAAGTATTTAGTAAGGGCCTTTCACAATGCCAGGGACGCCTCTTAAGCATTTCTTCAATGCATATCTTTTAACTTGATGAAACAATGAACATGAAATTTGGTGGAATAGAATGGTATTATTATCATTGCCACAAACATTTTTGAAAATTTGTAGGACCAAGTTAACAGGGTGTCCCTGATTAGCTGCAAAAGCTAGGAAAGCTTGCGTGGGTTATTATATCAGGGGACACAATGGAATCATTTCATATAAGTTGCTTTTCCTTGATTAAAAAAACAGTAACAGTAGATCTACAGCTAATAATTTAGTTCATATATAAAGCCAGGCCATCCTTACGTTTGCATGAGTTTTTTTTTGCTCAAAGGCCATCAGAAAACATAAATCGAAAAATGCCTGTAGATTTGTCGGAGTACTTTTATACAAACTGGGTAAATATTAAAACTAATTTCCAGAATGCAAGGCTAGCGCCTTTCGAAGTTTTTCGCGATTTGAGCTGCGCCAATGAGTAGGAACGTGTAATTTGCCAACGTGCCAAATTTCAGAAAGATCGAGAAGAGTTCCCGAGTTATATAAAATGATCGATTGCTAAACGTAAACGTGCGACTATTTCGTTAAATATCTATCGTACAGCAGTCTAACTTTATACCTTAAAGGCAGACAAGATTGATAAGCGAGGAGGAGATTCTTATGTAGTGAATACGGTTTTAATGTGTGGCAAGGGGAATGCTGTAAATTTTGCCGTACATTTCACAACGCTGTACGATAGGTCAACATTCTGCACAGTAGAGCAAAGTGCTGTACGTCTGGTCAGCTTAATCTAAACAGCATACATACTCACCCACCACCATATTTATGCATGCTATGCACAAATATGCGGTGCTAAAATAACCATTAAAATCGAAACATTAAATAACTGAAATTATTCGGCTATTTGCAAATATTTTGTGCGGAAAATTTATCCTGGCATGTACAAGTACATAGTCGTAGAACCAATAGTGAAATTTCATGCATGCCGGAATTAGCAAAATATACCTGCTAACATGTCTGCACTTTTCAGCCTCGAGAGCAATTTATATCTCGTTCAAAAGTGCCAAATCATCAATTATTATGCAAAATTTTATTAGCAAATTTCTAATATAAGTTATTTGTTATTATTTTTGTGGTTGTAATTCGCATACGTAAATGATTTAATGAGCTTACGCAAAAATGAAATCCGATCAGACCATCAGCATGAGAGTCGAATGGGATTTATTCGACATTAAAATAAATAGTTTAGGACGCAGGTTTTATAATAATGAGTAGTGAACAAGGGGAATTGGTATTCATTAAATTTTCCATTTACCTATTTTGAAATACATATGGAAAGACATACATTTGGTTGCACTTGATTTAGGTTTTTGGTTTACCAGCAAGCCGGGCGGTTGGCCGGGGAGCGCAAAATTTTGAGGGGGCTTTTTGGCTATTACTCGAATAAAAAAAGCCGAAAGGAAAAATTCAATATCAACTTTGATCTTCGTCGAAATAAAGTAAAGAATAAGGTTTTCATTAGGTAAAGAAACAAAGGGCAGAGCGCCACCTAACTTTCAAATAGAGGGTGAAATTGAAGTACGTAATTTTATTATTGCAGTTGTATGCGATTTATCGTAATTTGATTTCTGGAAATCCGACCGCGAAGAGCTCCGGGTAATTGAAGTTTATCTGCTACGCAGATGAAGGTGGTGAATAATGTGGCTTGTTAAATTCAATATCTAGCTTTAATTTTGAAATTCCAAACAAACTCTCTACAAGGCCTTACTGAACTGTGGTGAATTGGAACAGGTTTCTACTTTCTACTATACTGTATGGGACTTCTCAGTGGGTAGACATTCTGTTCTTTGAATTACTGGAGCATTGGTTCGAGTCCGACTGCAACCATGAATGTTTGTGTTGTCTTTATAAAAATGATCCTACGGCAGCGGTTTTAACGATGTAAATCGTTTCGAAGCTACTTGCTATTAAAAATAAATAACAGGCGCGACAATCCAACATTGGACTAAGGCCGCAGGATGTGTTAGTGACATCCTATTTCCAAGATCCTATCTGCTTTTTGTTGAGGTAATGAGATCAGCATCACGCTCAGCAGTGTTTAACATCTGAGTGAGATCATAGTCCGTCACAAGCTCGTGATTTCTAAAAACACCATGGCTCACGGTGAGATTCGAACTCATGCGAAATATGCAGTTGTCAGCCACACTATCTCCTAGCCGATTCATTGTAGTCCAGTCATATTAGCATTTCAAATAGAAAAAACTAGAGCAAGGCTAATTTTCGTTGTTTATGAATTAGTGGGGTCCCAGGTATCTAAGACTCATTTTGCTATAAAATATTGTTCGGAAAGGTCCCAAAAAGGACAAAAAAGAACACTATTAAATCCTTGACCGAAGGTCGGCATGCGGGATATGATATCAAAGGGGAAGTCGAGTGCATTACATATTTGGTGATTGTTTCCTGTTTCAAGGACCCCCGACGGAATAAATCGCTTTTGAATGGAAAATTTTCATTTTTCCCGCCATAACTAGTTTCTATTTCTATAAGGTTGAAAATTTCTACCTTTTTCATTTTTCAGAACATATAATATTTGTTTATGTCATTTTTCAGAGCTTTCCCCACAATGTTTTTCTTTGCAAATTTGATGGTAGAATCTTCAGCTTTTATAGATTCTAAAAAATGCAAAGGTTAGTGACAACATGAATTACTCGCGCAGTTTTGGCCTGGGAAAAAATACTGATGATAAGTTACGGGAAACCCGAAAATGTTCCATTCAAACTTTTTGTATTGTCTCCTTGGTTAAAACCCGCTTTTAGGAAAACGATTCAATTTTGTATCATTTCCGATATACTTCGGGCAATTTTGAGCACATCTTCCGAGAATTATATATTAATATATTAAATATGAATTATTTTTTCCTCTACTCCGTTTTACAGTAGCAAATTATGACGACTGAAGATGGGCTAGTCTGGCTGGTCTAGCGGTTAGTGCGCGCACCTCCGATGCACAGGGTCATGAGCTCGAATCTCACCGTGCGCCATGGTGTTTTTCGAACTTGTGACGGACTATGATCTCACTCAGATGTTAAACGAGTACCCATTTATGGGGATAAATAACACTGCTGAGCGTGATGCTGATCTCATTATTCAACAAAAAGCAGATAAGATCTTGGAAATAGGATGTCACTAACACATCCTGCGGCCTTAGTCCAATGTTGCATTGTCGCGCCTGTTATTTATTTCGTTAAGATGGGCTCATATTGCCCGAAATATATCGGAAATGATAAAAAATTGAGTCGTTTTCCTAAAGGCGGGTTTTAACCAAGGAGGCAATGCAAAAAGTTGCATCAAGTACAAAATTATGTTTTTATATGGCAATTTCAGCAAAATTTCTAACATGTATTTCAAATTGGTTTATGCGAAATTCCTGTTTTTTTATTTGCGGAGTTTCCGAGCCTCTATTTATAATAGACCATTACCCGTTCTAATTACGGATATCAAATACATCTGTAACAGATGCCATTTGAAGCCGAACACCGAGTCATTGAAAGTATTTTCCGAGATTTGCATTTTATGTACGTCTATACAATACATACACGGAACACATGTCCTGTCCTCGACTCCATTATAGTTGTTGCTCATGGGGAGAGTCATGTGTTTTGTACAATTTCCCAGGCATTGCTGCAACTTACACGCGCATTATAATTCACTTATATCGTGGGGATTTGTATGCCCTCAATTTTCAGATGCAGTTGTCACTAGAGACAATCTACTCGACTCCCAGAGTAGGCAAGCACAGTACTACATATATGTAGTTTTGGTCAATTTTGTAATGCATATTTCATGTGCAGAGTATGTTGAATTCAAATCAAATTATGCAGGGCACAACCGCCACACGTATGTATATAGGATTTCGTTGTCGGCTCAGAACCAAGGACTCTACATATAGTAGAACATTGTGTGATGCTGGACAATATTGACATTGAAAAGGCGTTTGCTGCTCGAATCCTGTAATCTTTGTAATATTTGAGAGCTTTATCAAATTGTGCCAATATATTTAATATGAGATTGTGGTTGATCGAGATTTGTGGGATTTTCAGTTTCATGCCGGCAGTTCCGCATCGGGTTAGGGTTGTTTCAAATGACAGAAATCTCAGAATATTCGTATCGAAATTGTACGTAGCCTACATATGTTCAAACCAAATATGTACATTCGCCGATGACCTAAATATTGTTAACATGAATAAGAAGGAATGAAATTTAGCTATAGCTGTCGCCCCGAACGTCACTATGTCCTATTCACAGCTTAATTAGAGAAGTGGAGGGAAATAGCTCAGGAAACTACAAAATACGCGAATCAAGTCAATAACAACATCGATGTAAATGTTTTCACGAAAGCTCCCATTTTTTGGCTTTCAGCTATTAAAATAAATGAGCTCTGTTTAGATATGAATATCTGAGACGTGGTTTTCCATTGCACCACTAAGAGTTTATCAAAAACGGTTGCCAGTTTCTCCAAACTCTACACATTTCTGGTTAAGTTATTACGAAGACAGTTGGTGTACTTTGACGTGATGGGTTTTAATTTTAACTATACAGGGTTATTGGTTAAGTCGACCTATTCCCTGCAACACGTTATAATAGGGGAAAAATGCAACAAAATGAGGCCATAAATGTTAGGCCGATTTTCAACGGTCACTGAGATATTTGAATTTTTAGGTTTTTTTTTAAAAACCTCGAATTTTACCATTTAAAGTAAGAATTAAAAAAAAAATACTACTAAGGTAATGCGTTAAAACTTATTATTGGATTTTAGTCAACACTATAGCAGACATTTCTTAATCATTTAAAATTTCCAAAACCCATCACAATTCGAAATTTTTAATTTTTAATAAAAAAAAATCATCTTAAATTTTTTTAAAGTTGATTTTTAATATAGTATTACTAAAAAAAATTATATGACACGGACTCTGCAAACCACTGGAAAAACATACTCGTGTTGTCAGCATTCCAAAAAGGTGTCAATGTCAATATAAATATTTGAAATAATTTAAACAGCTAGCTGCAACTTGTTCGGGGACCATAATTTCGTTTGATAAAAAACGACAATTAATTGGATACTTTTTGTTTTACGGAAATGCTTGAAGTGGCCGCTACCGGAGTGGTAGTGCTAACTTGACGGGGGTAGTTTTTAAGGGAAGGAGGGGCGAAACAAATTTTTTCAGGGTGGAAATCTCTTAAACAGCCCCTGTGATATCTTACTGGACACCTTTAGCATTGGGGAGATTCTTGGAACTCGATTTTGGTTAACTGAGGCTCAAATGCAATTAAGAGTAGTTTTTAAGGCGAAGGAGGGGCGCGACAATTTTTTTTCTTTTTCCATTGAATTACGACAAAATCGCGACATTTAATGCACTATAGCGTTTGTCGAAATTTTAAAGTGGTAGTGCTAACTTGACAGACGTGTTTTGATTGTGTTATGGATTTGTTGTTTTTTATCAAACGAAATTATGGTCCCCGAACAAGTTGCAGCTAGCTGTTTCAACTATTTCAAATACTTATATTGACATTGACACCGTTTTGGAAAGCTGACAATACGAGTATGTTTTTCCAGTGGTCTGCAGAGTCCGTGTCATATAATTTTTTTAGTAATACTATATTAAAAATCAACTTTAAAAAAATTTAAGATAATTTTTTTTTTATTAAAAATTAAAAATTTCGAATTGTGATGGGTTTTGGAAATTTTAAATGATTAAGAAATGTCTGCTATAGTGTTGACTAAAATCCAAAAATAAGTTTTAACCCATTACCTTAGTAGTTTTTTTAATTCTTACTTTAAATGGTAAAATTCGAGGTTATTTAAAAAAAAAAACTAAAAATTCAAATATCTCAGTGACCGTTGAAAATCGGCCTAACATTTATGGCCTTATTTTGTTGCATTTTTACCCTATTATAACGTGTTGCAGGGAATAGGTCGACTTAACCAATAACCCTGTATATAGACTTTGAACGCATTTTTTTCATTGGATGTACTTTAGCACTGTTTTCCTACCAGCTCCTTCAACTGATTTGAAGGTATCAATGGCCCAAGGCCAAGAGTTATAAAAAGCAAATTTTCAATCGACAGCTCAAAAATTTCCAACCCTCTTCACTACGCACCGTGAGATTGGAAGATGTTTTCGACTGAGGGCGTAAGTCATAAGGCATCCAATCCCTCTTTCTCTCTCTGTACTCCTCTATGTGAGGACTTTACGAACATTCATTTCCCATCCGCACTGATATTTTTTCTAGGAAGTATACGAAAATTTTACCACACCCAGGTTCAATTTCAGTTCTCATCATGTAAAGTGACGACCTAGCCGTTTGAATCTTTGAGTGGAATTTCCCCCTCAATAGAACCCCATTATAAAACCGTTATGTAAGTCTTGTGTTTGCAACAGTTTTTTATTTCAGAAACTGTGGGGAAAAAAATCTTTCCAGCACAGAAGGCCTGCGTTTCAACGAACACATGGAACACCGTACGTTACTTTAGTGCCCTAAGACCTTAACACTCGCATGATTATTAGGGTACACGGGTAATTCATTGTTTCTCTCGATTGGTTAAACCGAGTAACTTCATATTTCTAATATATTATCTCGGACATGTTTAGCATATAATTTGACATTAAAATATGTTTTATGTTTGTGTTTTTTTTGTGGTTTGTGATAATTACCCCTTCACAGGCGCGCACAGAGGGTGGGGCAAAAGGGGCAATTTGCCCCGGGCCCCGCGTTGGAGAGGGCCCCGCAGGGACAGTGGTCTCGTAGTGCGCATACGTCTAAAACATTATTACACGAATTGATGTCAGATAAATTTTATTTAAATCTCTATTTATCTTGTTTTGCGTTATTCAAAGCATTTCTAGGACCTTATAGGATTTCACTTCACCTACTTTTTTCAATTAAAATTGCTAAATCTAAAATTGGCACTGATCTTGATATATTTTAGGTGTTGAGATCAACAGCACACTCTGCCGAAATTTATCTAATTAATCGGTATTCTCTTAAAATTTGAGTGTCCTCGAACTATGTGTGTTTTATAGAGAAAGTGTTAACCAAGAAACTGAAAACGATGGATCCCCTTTAAATGACTATTTCTTATTTAGTTTCCATATATTTATTCAAGTCTCTCTCTGATTGTTGTTAGCTCATTGTAGTCTTATCTGTAACTATGCTCTCGAGCTAGCAAAATTGTTCAACGTTTTCTACTGGTTTTAGACTTTTGTTCTCCTATGGATCAGTGCACACTCGGTCTTAGTAACGTTTATAAAGAGACAAGAATTTCGATTTTTGCAATGCCATCAGCAGTGACGGAACAACTCCACTCTGGGCCCTCCCGCCAACTTCTTCAGTGGGCCCTCTTCACTGAGAAAAAAAGTAGAGTGAAATCAATCGAAAACACTCTTGAAGGTCGATCCACACTTTTCAGTCATCAGTCACAGCCACTTTCCATACAAGTTAATTGATTGACTGACCTGTCAATTTGTATGACAAACAAAGTTAATATACCCTTTCACATAGTGACGGGTATAATTACTGTGATTGCGACTGATGACTAAAAAGTGTGGATCGATCTTAAACGAAGTATTTTGAAACATGATTTTGACGTTACAGTTTTTCTACTAAAATTAAGAACATCGTACTTAAAATAACTTTGCTAAGAGCTACTCTTTGCCTTCTTACATTGAGAATAGCGTTCTTGTTGTAACGTTTGTTAAATTAATGATTTCATCAATTGTTTTTTTTTTATAAAAATGCTCACGCAGCGCAGCATTGACCTCTATAGGTGTTAGTGATGTTTAAGCATAGAAAATTACCTGGGCCTATGATTCGAAGACGAGCGTCCTATCTATCTACCCTAATGCCGCTCTCTCAGGTACCAGCATCCTGGCATCCTGTAGTAGGAACAACATTTATAGAGTTCCCAAGGACAAATGTTCTTTTTCTCAAAGGGGCCACTTTTATTTATATGCCCCGGGCCCCGTAAATCCTCTGTGCGCGCCTGCCCCTTCATATGTCTCTGCTTTAATATTAATTAAATTAATTAGTACGTAATTGACCAATTTACGATTTTGCAAAATTCTTCCCTTTTTAGACTTTTTTTTTAGAAATTTGCTGCCTTAATTTCCTATTCTGCTTCTGTGTTTACACGATAGATCCTACTTTCAGAAGGTAACTTAGTTTACCAGCACTTAGGAGGGAGGTTAATCTGTTTTTTTGTGATACTGAGTCACTACCATTGGTTTCACTGTTCACCCAATTTTTGAGGCATTTCTAAAAAAAAATAGAAGCTTATTAAAGCTATTTTGTATGTCCGTCTGTTCACTAAATAAACATGAAATTTCGTAGGAGTGAGTTGAGTGTTAATAGTCTTTAGCACGAATATCTTTGAAGTTACGATAGTGTCCTTGAAGAGGCGAAAAAAAATATGCCTTCAGAGCAAGCATATCGTCTGTTTGGAGAATAGGAGCACTATTCTGCATCATGTTACCGCTGAGTTAATTATAGCTCATTAACCGTAACATACAATAGCTTCACATATTCAAAATTGTTCACCTTTAAGCAATTAAATGTTTGATCGTAAAATATATTTTTAAACTATTTTTAGTTTGTGTTGTCTCTTTAAGATCAGTTCAGTTTTTGCGCTTGTTTTTCTTAGTATATCTTTGCTTTTAAGGAAGACATCTATTATTATCTTATCTTAAATAAACTTCTTGGTTTTCGTCTGCTTTTTAAATATAATTACAGACAATCGTTTTTTTTATGCATTTTTTTCTATTTATTATTATTTTTCTATTGAATTATTTTCGGAGTATGTTCGAATTTCAATATATATAAATAGACATTTTTTTTTTGTAATTGTTATGAAGGCAAGGATGCTTCCAATAATATGACACTGAACATAATAAAAACTACAGAATCTCAAATCGAAAAAGTCGATACCGTGAAATGAATGAAAAATCACGGAAAGTTTAACAAATTCCTATAATGAAATGGAACGCCCGAAAAAGTTTCACATCTTTTTGTTATACGTTTACCAAAAATCAGTCCCACACTTTAAACTTTTCAGACGACGACGAAAAATTTACCCATTGTAAATATACAACCGATAAGCATAAGTCTACAAAGGAAAACCCGCCAGCGTCTTGCCCAGCCCGCAGACATGTTGGTAAACAGTTTTACATCATCTTTATCCTGAAACGAGCTTAGTACGCATTAACGTCGTTCGGTAGATTGTCTTGAGCTTGACTATACAAGAGTACTATGTCTAGAGCAAATGTCTGACATTTTCCAATTTTAATTAGAATATTTGTTGAGAAATTACGGAAAATTCCAAAACTCAAAGTAGGAAGTAATAGCATAGCAATAGAAAAAATAAAACCCACAAAATAAAGTAAGAGGGGGCAACTTTGGTTTTGTTGTAATGGCAAAAGGTAAAGGTGAAAAAGGAATCGGCAATTTTGTTTTGAAAGTTGAATAAACCCAAGAAAGTCAAGACTTCGATTTAATAGAGTTTTGGTAGGTCGCACGACACGGCATTGAACGTTTTCAAATAGGTGATGATAAAGTTATGAATTGTGATTGCATTAAATTTGTATGCCTTAAATTAAGCAATACACACCTTCCACGGTATCCTAGGATACGCAAGCAAAGAAATATCTCAATTTAAAATTAACGTTTGTACGGCTTTCATAAACTCTCTAAAATCAGCACAAAAACACTTAGTAATATAGCTGATCCATATAACAGGATTCGTATAAATAAATATAGATTTAAAATAGTTTCGAGTTAAAAACAGAAGCATCCTTGTTTTCCTTGATCCTTTTTGCAATATGTACGTTTCAATTTCTTTCGATATGCTTTCACTACTCATATGTGTTTCGTTCACCTGTACCTATACATATAAACTGTTATGTATTTACAAAACTCTTATAGACTATCTACTTTTATGTACACTAACGAAGAAAAGGACTTCAATTCCGTTTCTCGACTGACTGAATGCAATTCGTGTCCAACTCGAATTTCTTATAACAATTTTTGTATATAATATAGACAGTTTTCAATGCTATACGTAGTCTATGTTTCAAGTCGCATAAATGTATGTCCACACATCCTGACATTTCAACATACAACATTCACACGCACGTCCATACATTCCGGAGACTGATACATCATCTACTCTATACATTCATATATAACAAAATGTGTTCAACATCCTTTTCCGTTAAGAGCAGCTCCTAGATGGATAGACGAGTATCCTATATCCACACACGACGTCATTGCGGTTGCTATACAGAAAGGAGCCATTTCTACGTCATCCGACGTATTGTAGCCGTGTTTGTTGGTGTCGTTACCGTCGTCAACACTCTTGTCATCGTCAGCTCATTTAAAATATATTTCATTACGAGTGACAGTAGCAAACATGTCACCGCACAAACATTTGGAAAATTGTCACTTGTATGCATCTGAGCCCGATTATGGTAGACCCATCCCGGATTTGATGTAACACCGACGGACGGCATTTGTGTGTTTCGCATCTTTTCGTAGCCATTCTTGGTCGGAAGTTGCGTATGAACTGTCAAAGAGGAATTTCCGTTTTATACGAGTATTTTCTTAGAAATGTCAATTTATAGTTTTACGCATCTTATAATACATTTCGGACATTGACAATATTTTTCGTTTAAAAGTTAGGTTTTTTCCAAAAATATGAATACTGACCAATATCGGTCCTGCTTTTAAAATCTAATAAAATTCGGCTACACTTACCTTCCGGCGAACCAACCGCATAGTCGGTGTTGGGAATTTGATTGGATATTGCTGGTTCTTTTGGACGAACTACCTCGTTCAAACTCTTATTATATTGGGTAGTAAGTTTGCGTCGCGGTTTTTGCGTTGTATAGAAATATTGCGTTGGTGTTGTTTTTTCGGGGATGTATTCTGAAAGGGGAAACGGATTTTAAAATATGCTATAAATCTGAGATATTCTATTATTTTTATACTAGCGAAATTTTAGTTATATTTTTAGCATTCACATAATTTTTCGAAATTTAATACAAGAAAGTATATTATGGAAATTACAATAGATTGGATCCACCTCTGCATCTGAGAGCTATGATCAATAGCAAATTTATATCGAAAATTCAAATTGTCTGTTATACAGGATGAACGGAAGCTACAGCATAAAATTATTGAAAAAATGGAAAATTATTTTTTTGAACTCATTTCCTCACACAACTTAAACCTTATTACAAGCTTGACACATATCGAAATCATTATGACGATAATCCGTCATAATGATGAAAGTTCGAAATTGAGGTGACACATATGTTTTCGTCATTAGAATTCGTCCTTTTGACGTTTGTGTAAATGATGAAAATGTCCCTAACAACAGCGATATTTTGATGAATATTCTGTTCAATAATTTAAAGGCAAACTTTTCTTGAAGAATTTGAATAGAAACGTGTAAAGATTGATAACAAATTTAATATTTTTGCAATAATTCTTGTTCTTCATTTTTGCAACAGATGGCGTCCCCTGTCATTATTGAGCAAATGATGGTCCAAATGTGTAATTTGGAATTCGTGCTAATAATAGTAAATTTTCGTCATAATGACGTATTTGCGTCATTCGAAGATATATGTGTCAATGTTATTATTTTTCCTTCGCAATTTTCTAACGGTTCAAGGCAAAAAAAAACCAAGTGTTAATTTTTGCTCGAATTTAGCATATACCCTGTTAAATTGCAGAATATTAGGAGCAGTATGAATATATTCCAGCTAAAATTGACCCTAGTTTTCTGCATTTAAGGCTACAATTGTGATATTAAATCTTGTAAGAAAGATACGAACCCTTGTTTTTAAAAGAATCGTACAAGCACATTGGCAGAAGTTAAGGAAAATTGAGAAGGAAAAAAATCATTGTGTGTCAGATAAAGGGTTAAGGATTCGAGGTATGTCCTTTACTAGCGTTTATGTGATAGTTTCTAGACACGCTGTATAAACAGGGTGTCCCATTCAAGGTGGAGGATATTTTAATGGAAGGTAGTGTGGCTCATTTGGGGTAAATGAATGTACAATGGGACCCCTCTATTTTTAACCGTTACAATGTAATAGCATTTTTGTAAAAATTACCAACTTGCCGAACTGAATCAAAATTTGCCACACCACCAAACATTTCATCTGAGATTTGACTTTCAAACTTTAAAGTAATTTTAAAATCGGGTTTTCATAAAAAAAATCAAATTATAAAAAATGATGAAAAACCGATTTTAAAATTTATTTTTGAACGGGAGTATCTTGGAAGATGCGAGCAACTTCGTAACGGGGGAGAGGTGTCGTTTTATTGTAAATTTTATGTAGTTTGAGAAAGTGAAGTCATATCTGGGATGAAATGTTGGTTGGTGTGGCAAATTTTGATCTAGTTCGGCAAGTCGGACATTTTTACAAAAAAACGCTGTTACATTGTAACGGTTAAAAATAGAGGGGTCCCGTAGTATACTATTTTCCGCAAATGGGCCACACTAACAACCATTCAAATATCCTCCACCATGAATGGGACACCCTGTATATACAGCGTGTCCAGAAACTACCACATAAACGCTAATAAAAAATACCCCGTACAGGAATACCCCGATTTACGTCAGGGTTACGTTCCAGAAAAAAGCGACTTAAGTCGAAACGACTTAAATCGAATCAAATTTAGGTATGAGTGAAAAAAATGTGGTAACGAGAAAGTGAAACGTAAAGTACAGACAAAATTAATTTTGTCCTCAGTGGAGGTGGAAAGTGATGATTTTCAACCAGAATTAGACAACAAAATACGGATATAACGTTGTATGCTCCTCCACAAAGCAAGAATTTAGATTCTTCGTTCTAACATGGAATAAAATCAGGACATTATTGATCTTTCCTTTGGTATTGAGCATCGAATAAGGCAAATAATTTCCATCATCTTTGGGATATCGATTGGTAATTTGGCAAGTACAAGTCACCTGATTGATATATTTCCAGATCGATACATAAGATTTTCGCGTTTCCACTAAAATCAGTTACATGCACTCAGTGCCCGCTCTAGCACTTACGCCGCCCCGGGCAAGACGGCAAAATGCCGCCCCTAATATTTTGGATTTTTTTTTGCTTCTTGGATACACAGATTTCAGTATACGGACAGGATGTTTATTTCACAATATTTTAAATTTGGATCCCACCCAGAAATTAGTACTCCGTTCCAAAGATTCGATACAAAAATAAAGAGAAGACCATAAAAATAGCCAGGTTCCAACTCAGCGACCCTTTCTTTATCGTCATCGTGTGCTGATTGATACAATTTTGAGTTATTCTGTAAGAAATAACGGAAGGGATTAAAACATAAAAATCCTTATGAATAAATTGAGAGATCGTGGTGATGGAATAGTTAAGAACTGCGAAAGAAAGAGAGATAACACAAGAAACATAATTACGCTAATGCCTTTTTTTTTCTTTTTGTCAGATTGTAACACATTAATTTTACTACGTTAAAGTTAATTTGTCGTTAGTGGACAAATATTCTGCTACTGCAATACTGGAATAATCCTGAAGGTTGCCAATCTCAGCAGGACCTGAGTAAACCAACCTGATTAGTGAATTCTCGGCACTTGTTAAGTTCAGGCTCTAGCTTCTAGCTTAAGGTTAATATACAAGAACACAGTGCCTTCCTTCGGGTGCTTTGATTGCTTTACAAAAGCTGAAATGCCAAATATGGGATTTTTATATAAATTCGAATAAATTATTTTTTATTTTATTTCAACCGCAAGCGTTTGGTGCACATTTTGAAAGAGAACGATGCACTCTTAGCAATATTGTTGCGAACTGTTTTAGGGATAGTTCACTAACAAAAACATGTTTGACGTTAACGTTGATGTCAGTTTTCTCCGTTGGACTGTATATTTTTTGCCGAACATGAATTCTAGCTTTTTTGTAGGCTCCTTTTTATAAAGTTCTAGCCGAAACGCTCCCCAAAAATTGTTTGCGGTTGACACCTTAACTCAAGAGTGTGAAAACTATAGCTGCTTGTAGTTTACAGATAAGATAATTCATAGATAAATTAATTCACATTTCATATATGATAACAAAACTATATAATTTACGATTGATCTACCGGTTGAGTAGCGTTTCCACAATGAAAAGTAGTCCTTTTTCTTGTAACAACTTCATGCGTACACTCTCCCAATAATAATTCTATCTATCGAAAGGTCGGTTGTAATGTAATAAATTTTTTCCGAAAGGATGTGATTGTTTTACCAAGATTTTCTCTAATGCCAAATCCCATTCCCATTTTCGATTTTCTTAAAAACAAAAAAAAAATCACGAAACGACGTAAGTGCGAAGCAAAATTGTCGTAAATCGAGTTGTAAGGTGGGAATTATTCAACGACTTAAGTGCGAAACGACTTAAATCGAAGCGACTTAAATCGGGGTATCCCTGTATTACCTTTAAAATATCCTCCACCATCAATGGGACTCCCTGTATACCACCCGAATGTGGAGGACAATTATTGCATAATTGCGTTTATACAAAATGGAAAATGTATTAAGCTTCCAAGATGGTGCTACCTTAGGTGACCAGATGTACAACAGTTTTATGTATAGGGTATACAAGGTACAGTATTCTTGATTTCCACAACAAGAAGCAACACGACGAGCTGCTACTTTGCATTGTTTTCCACAACACAATGGTATGATCGAGAACCAAGACGGCTGATATAGCTATAGATCAACACATGCTCTCCTTGAGAAGTACGAGTATAGGTAAACTATGTACACCACAGGGACAAATCAATTTTTTGAGAGACTCGGTGTGTGTTTCTGCTTTTGCTGCATCCATTCTTTTTCCAGCAACCAAGCTGTGCAAAAAGAGGGTTCGGATATTTACCGGTATTTCTTCGCCGTGGAGATCGTTTTCAGCTTCGTAATAAGAATGAGCTGTTTTCTCCAAGTCTACGCCGAGAGATCCCCCAATAGTGTGATTTAATTCTTCTTTATGATAAAAATCAGCGAATAGTGCTTTAGATTTTTTTATGGAAGGGGTAGAGCACTCGATATTGAATTTTCGGTATTGAGGTTCAACTGGAGATCGTCCTGGCGCAACATGTGTTTTACCAAATCTTAATTTCTTTCACAATTCAATTGCAATAAAAAATTAAAATGTTTAGTCCATATCACATGTTTCAGCTACAAAAGCAAGCAAAAGCACAAAAGCAGTTGGATTCTTTTGCGAAACATTTACATATCTTCAAGACATTTATTTTTTGCCAAATAACCGCAGGCCTGCGCGTTTCTCTTCTTCATTTTTTGCAAAATCTAAAATTCTGATATTGCAGTTTGCAAAGACCATCGTAAAATTCTCCCGGTTTCTACCTTTTTCATGATGCGAACCCCTTATAGATTAGGACTTTTTTTTCCATAAACAGGGGGCCGTTGCCAGCAGCCCTCCAAAGTTCAGAGATACATAATTTTTTATTTTTGTTTATCTTTTTATTCGGCTACGACGAAGTCATCGACTTTCTCGAAATTTGTTTTTTTTTTTTCATATCAAAGTGACTAAATTCTTCGATAAGCATAATCACTCCACAGAGTAGGTAACCGCTCCCTGAAACGGAAGTCGGGAAAATAAGAATTTCTGTAAAGAATAGAAAACGATTGTCGTTCTAATCATTGCTAACTAATTTTAATACTATACTATACCAGACAAATTTATAGTAGATTAGATAGAATCGAGTGATTTTAGCAGCTCTTGTTCGCCGTGGCATAGACAAGAAGGCATAAATGGGATTTTTTCCGGAAATAACAGAATTACTGTGACTAAATGCGATGACTAATTTTCATTTATCTTCAAAGGCTTGAAGCCTGCGGACGAAGTTACTAGTCGTATGGGATTTTCCCTAAATAAAATATGAATAACGGAGGAATATGTCATTTATTCGCCGCATTCACAATTTTAACCATTCCTTTAAACCAGTGGTTCCCAACTCGCAAATGACTGCGGACCACTTTGCTTGAACATGAATCACTACATTTTTTAATGAAGGGAATTTAGCAATTTTTATTTTTCAATGTTTTAAACTTTCTTCTTATTTCTTGAACGACAACAAAATGGATAACTTATGACAAAACTGGTTGGAAACATCAGAAGAAAACAACACATTCCTTCTCTGTACCGAGTATTGAAATAATTTTAAGCAGACTTTACATAGGCTTTGTTGAAACACGCGCATAAAAGATTTCGGCCGAACCACGCGCAACAGTTCAGTGGAACTACGCTCAAAAAATCAGCGATAGATTTAAAGGCGCCCAACTTTGTCAGATAATAAATTATTGGATGCGGTTTTATCGGATTATTTTAAATTTTTTAACGAAGGATTGAGATGGTTGATTACTAACATGGTTTGTCTTCATATGATACTGTCGCAAGATTTGGATACTGTGATGCCACTGTGCCAATTAACTTAAGAAGTAAAACAATTAGGTACAGACAATAGTGGCACATTATGTGAGAACAAATGCACGACTTGACGGAAAACATCGGAGCAATGTAGACTGAGGCCACCGAGATTTATGCAACTTAACTTAAGGTGTAACTTCACATTTTCAGATCAACCACATAACCTAGTAACGAAACTATTCAGTACATTATCTATACTACAATATTTTTCAAAGACCATGCCTATTATTTTAATTAGTCCCAATTAATTTCTTCTTCATTTAGAAGTAGTCCCCATAGTATCTCGCGGACCACTTACGGGTCTCTCACGGACCACATGTTGAAAAACAGTGTCTTTAAACTGTATCATTTGCTATTACTAAAATACGAATTATTCAAAACAAAACATTTTTAGAAAGCGCTTTATTTTCCGTCTACCGGGGAAAATAGTCCCGACCCCAGATCCCCTTCCCTTTTTTCTACGTCACTGCTTGGTCGTTGTAATAGCAAGTAGCGAGTAGATTTTTTCCAGTAAAATACTTAACACATTTTAGAAAACTCCGCCCTGGAAAACTGTGTGTGAAAGAATGGTGCTCGTTTAGAGGAGCGCACGGTAGTTTTTGGTATAGATACACTTCAACTAGCCGAATCTTTTCACGGACAGATTTGTGTGTGTGAAATGCGTCAACTCGAGAATTCTCGGAGAATAAAGTCAGAGTTAGTTAAATCGAACAACCTAGCCAAACCTGGATAATAACATGTCCGGAAACAAATTAAGAAGAACTGTTATTGTATTGCGGCTCTGTTACTGTGTCCTGGTGGCCTTCTTCTTTTTGAAACCCACCACTTGTGTAGCTGAAAATTTGTCCTCTGAATGCTGGATGAATCAATGCATTTGTGAAGATATCGGGCGAATTGAAGATTAACTGCTGTACAAGGTGGATGAAAGTTATCGAAAAAAAAGTATTTAAAATTGTGCCTTTGGCCATGGAATTTCTCACAGGAGAGTTTTTAAATGCTTCTATGTGCTGAGTGTTTGGTGCGATTCATTTATTTCTCTGGCATTCAACAGAATAAACAAAATTTTTAGTAGTTCATTAGTGGATAACTGAGCGAATTGTTCCACTTTTGTTTTGGGAAGAAGACCGGGTGCTAGCAAAATTTAGGCAACATTTACTTTTTTTTCTAGCATTTAAGGTAAGGTGACCAGACTCCAGAAGACTCAATCCTGTACTTGTACATACTTGCGGGATTTGGGTTTTCAAGTAGTGAGCATCGAACATCGATGTTTTGAAGAGGGGATTCACACTATGGACAGGATTTACTAAAACCACTAAATTAATCGAGTCGGAACCCGCTTACTAGATTTAATCGTATGCCATTAAATTCAAAATGCATCGTAGAAAGTACTTGCATTATTTAAATTGCAGTACAATATGGTACAACTGTCAACTAAATCTAGGATTTAGTAAATCTTGTCGATAGTCTGAATCGCCCCTTAGATAAGAAGTGAAAACATTATTTGTGAATTAATTTCCGTCAAATTTTGGACAGCTACTCCGAACATTGTAGAACCGATCATAAACATCCAGGAGTACGTTCCATTTATACGATTTGAGTGAAAATAGTTACTAATATTCACTTTACGTTGTTCCAAAACTCCAATAGTCACAAATAGCTATCTCTCCGAGTCAACTTTGACGTTTCACATTTCAAATGGTCCACTCTGTCGTTGATAGCTATTTCCACTCGCACTCTCGAGATGATCCATCGATAGCTATTGAAAATGTCCGTTGGCAAGTTCAAGTATGTGAGGTTATGTCGGGTCGGTTGTTGATGTTATTATCAAATTTTGCAATTATTAATTACTATTTAGGCTATGTTTGCTTTTTCATCGACACTAAAGTTAATAAACAAAGTGTGCAGATTGATTTCGATGAATGTAAACACTAGTTTTGGATGCCATCGAGCTATAAATTGTTTTTTGAAAACATATTTTTGAATTCAACGGCTGTTGTGACATTTCCATATTATGTTCTCCTAAGAGCCCTCTCACAACGCTCATAACTACGAAAATAGTCATGCGATGACTACAGCTACGACTATAGTTAATTCCGGAACGCACTCCAGGTAGCCCAGAACAACCTTGGGAGCGAAAATTCTTAATCTAAGTTACATCAAGTCCGGTCAGAAAGAAAGACCTAAAATAGACCAAAATTTGTTGTGATGAGATGTGAAACAACCGGAACAATTCTGTACTTCGGCTAAACTGGCCATATTTACAACATTTCCTCACCAAACGATTTCGGGGCTTTACAATTTTATCCCTCAAATAAACTGGGGCAATGAATGAAAACAATATATTTATTCAATCAGCTTAATTTTTGATATTAAAGCGGTAATTTTTTTTTAGTACTCAAAAAACCGAAAACATCGATGTTTTTGGTTCGATGTTTTCTTACCATCGATGGTTTCGTCTCGATGTTTTTTCGATGGTAACCATCGATGTTTTTCTTTCGATGCTCATCTCTAGTTTCAAGCAAATCCTAAGCCATACTTTTTTACAATATTTCAATTGCATAGTTGCGTACATCCGATTTGAATTTCTTCAAGTGTTGTTTTTCTGAAAATGCGGCTGCCACAAGAACAGATCAGCTGGAATTCACTAAGATAATTTTTCGCTAAAGCGACAATTAGTATTGTTAGATAATCTTGATACAGTAGGGCTATAATTGAGCGCCATTACGGCACATGCTGTACTAACTTGCTTGAACAATACTGCATTATGCTACCCGGTATGCAGGCATGTAGGATTTTTCTCGAATAAAATCACGACCATCTCGTTCAATCATCGGCTGGACAATTTCACTTCACAGCTGCGGCCTCAACGTTTCTACGATCTTCTTCCTAAGATGCTTTGTTGTCTGTCGGGATTAAGCTACCGCGTATCATAAAGGAGTCTCTACTCCAACTTCGATTGGGGTGGGGATTATGAAACATCTGATGTTTAGTGCCACGTTGAAGCGACAGCCTATTTTCGATCTCGTCAACAGACCTAAAACAACTAAAGGAATTTTTACGTTCGGTAGAAAAGCATGGAAACAACTCATACATTTAATGCTTTTCCCCTGTGCTGAAAAAAATAATCCAGACCACTGATCCCACACGCCTTCGAAAAGCTATCTACGCCACTGGTTCTCCTTGACAAAAATTACGGCATTTGAAGCACAATCGTATGTTTTAGCACGAAAAGGGAATTGTAAGATTATACACATACAATGGTGGCTTTCCAGGCACAATTTCAATGTAGCTATGGAATGAAGTCTGAGCGGTGGAAGGGCTGCTTATCCTGGTTGCGATATTTCTTGGGGAGAGTATGCAATTCTTTATGGTTACATTAGTGATGTACGCCGGTTCCCTGGTCTCTTAACGTTATTTTAACGGATTCGAAGGACATATTGTAGGAAAAAAACCCTGGCAAAGTCCTTTCTTTAGTATGCTTTTACCTATAGAGGTAGATAGGGTAATTGGGTGGACTACAATGTTGATTTTCCATCATTTTCTGATAGGAAAAATAAATTAAATTCTCATGCTTCGATGTCTGCAACTTTTGAACCTTGGAAGCTAGCCTTGAAATCTTCACCAAATATGTACAGTGCGGTGCTCTACAAGTTTGCCAAATATCAAAATTCCGCTCAGGAAATTTCAAGTTATGGACAATTTTCGCTTAGAAAACTCATAATTGCGATTTGGGGAGCCGTAACTTACAAACGCGGATAGATAGGACCGTGTAATTTGAAGCCAATGTGAGCGCCAAGTAGCTCTGCAAGTGTGCCGGATTTCAGAAAGATCGAGAAGGGTTCCCGGGATAACGCGAATGAACGATTGCCAAACATAAACATAACAGGGTATAGGAGTCAAACTTTACACCTTAAAAGTAGACAAGACTGATCACATGCCTCACCGAGGAGCATATTATGCAGTGAATTAGGTTTCATTGTGTGGCATGGCAAATGCTGTACATTTCCCAATGCTGTACGACAGGTCAAAATGCTGCACTGTACAGCAAAATGCTGTACGTCTGGTCAGCTTAATTTAAGGATTCCAAATTGCAGCGCCTTGTATCAATCATGGGTTCTTCAAAGCTACGCAAGGACTTTGCCTCTTTAAAACACAATTTTCGGAAGCAAACAAATGATACAGTTCATAAATTAAGTTTTCTTTAACGCGTTTTCTTTACCCAAAGAAAAGTCTTTATACAAAATTGGTCTCAGCGGATGTGAAATTCTTTTTGTGGGTGTCAATTTGTTTCCAACCTTGCGGCATTTTTTTCGCCTGTCTATGTATGGTTTACATTCCATAGTAGTGCAGTTTAAATATCAGAATTCAGGCCTCCAAATAGAAAAAAATAGAGTAAGGCTAATTTTTGCTGTTTTTGAATCAGTGGGCTCCCAGGAATCTACATTTGATTTTGCTCAAAAAAATTTTGATCGGAAAGGTCCCAAAAAGGACAAAAACTGATACTCTTTAATCCTTGACCGGAGATCGGCATGCGGGGTATCATATCAAAGGGGACGTCGAATACATTAGATATCCGGTGTTTGTTTCCTGTTTCAAGGATCCTCAAAGGAATAAATCGAGCTTAAATGGAAAATTTTCGAGTTTCCCGTGTATCTTTCCAAAGCCATAACTACGAGAATAATTCAAGTTGTCCGTTCTTTTATCACTTTTCAGAATCTATAATAGCTGGAGATTCTACCATTAAATTTGCTAAAAAAAAGATGATCGGAAAGCTCTGAAAAAAGACATAAAAGGACACTAATTTCACACCTTGATCGAACATGGGCATTTGGGGTTCATATCAAAGAGGGCGTCGAGTGCATTGCATATGCGGTGCTTTGTTTCCTGTCTCAAGGACACTAAATGGAATAAGTCGGGCTTAAATGGAAAATTACGGCTTTAGAAAGATACAGATACGGGGAACACAACAAATTTTAAGTTGAGCCCAATTTTCTCTTTTTGAGGATCCTTGGAACAACTAAAGGAAAGTGATAAAAGTAGTGACAACTTGAATTATTCTCGTAGTTATGGCTTTGGAAAGATACACGGGAAGCACGAAAATTTTCCATTTAAGCTCGATTTATTCGGTTGAGGGTTCTTGAAACAGGAAACAAACACCGGATATGTAATGTACTAGACGTCCCCTTTGATATGATACCCCGCATGCCGACCTCTAGTCAAGGATTAAAGAGTATCCTTTTTTGTCCTTTTTGGGACCTTTCCGATCAAATTTTTTTTTTTACAAAATCAGTTGTAGATTCCTGGGAGCCCACTGATTCAAAAACAACAAAAAATAGCCTTACTCTATTTTTTTCTATTTGAAATGCTAATATGACTGCACTATAGCATGAAAATTGATATTATGATATTAGAGCGGGCGCTGCCCATAACATTGATAACGGTATTTTCTACGAATGGTCACCGCTTAAATCATTTGATTCGAAATGATAATTAAGCAATATCATGACTAATGTGCATGATCGAAGTTAATGTGCATATGTAATTATATCCGAATGGCTTAAAAGCGCAAAAACCAGAGAAATTACAGGATTTGCAGTTTTAGCTGGGTGAATATTAGTTTGAAAATAAATAAATTAGCTTTTGAAAATAAATTGTATTCAATGACCAACTTTTGAAAGCTAAGGATGTTTTAAACAAATTGGCGAATTATTTTAAAGTCAGCATTATCCAATCGATTGCACAATCAAAGGTCTTTTCTGTGAAGAAAGCACATTTTCTTTGGAGAAAGTCAATGGAAACTAAAAAAAAATAGATTTCTCCACAGAAATGAGCTTTGATTCTTCAATCGATTGGATAATGTATGCCGACTCTTCCATTTAGATTTTTTTCGGATGTTTTTACTTAAACTTTTTGCATATTAAATGCGTATAAATATCCTGAATTTAAAACATGACAAATTTTCAGGAGGTCACAATGTTGAAGCCACAACCCACAAGTATAAATTAGTTAAAACGAACACGAATCTAATCATATAATTTCATCACTCACTTAATATTAAAATACATTATGAAGTATCATAAGAATATTAGTTATTGGAATTTATATCAAATCAATAAACATTTAACAATAACTATACATAATAATAGAACGTAAATTTGCTGAACAATTAATAACTTTTAAAGTAGTTTACATGAATAATTGTTAAAATATTATAATATACATTAAATTTTACCAAATCTACGAAACGAAATTTCAAGCAAAACTATAATTTTTCATATAATTACTTTCAACTTATAAGTTACATCAACGTTCTATATTGATTCTGTACGAGTATTTCGACTTGGCCAATAAGAGGATTTGAACTTGCTACACGCCTGCGTACCAGAAGTCTCATTCACACAATATTTATAATTATTTAAAAAATGAAAAATAAAATGATATATGAATAATTTATTATATTAGTAACCCCAAGCCCAAGCTATGAAACAAAAACACGTATTTTTCATAATATTTTATTTACAGCTTATATTTAATAGAACTTACAAATACCAGGCACTATGAGATTTACTATAATATGAATCACTTAATTACTTTAAATATTATTTTTAACAACATACATACGATATTATAAATATACGTTGTATTATATACACATATTTCTTCAATAACGAGTATCAAATTACTACAAGTATTATGTATACATAATGAAAATACGGAACTTTTTTAATATACCGAAAACTACGTTCTTTTGTAGTCCTACCTTCTGTAACTCTACGAATTGGTATCCTAGTTACTTTCGCCTCGATTGGTTCCTCTTTTTCGATTATTATCGGTGGCCTTTCCATTTCTGGAATTTATTTTAAATGTAGAAAGTGAAGTTTTCCAATAGGATACGATTGACGAAATTCCCAATTACAATGTTTCCCAAAAAAGAGGAGAATTTCGCAAAATAAAAAGGTAAGTAAAACTTTTTTAAAAAGAACATCACGAAAATAAAAATACTTAAAAATATAGTTCTAAGTGGTAAATCCTCATACTCACAATCCCCAAAACGTACATCATCCCCAAATACAAAATTTTCAGATTTTTGCTTCTCAAAAGTGAAGACTACAAAAATTCGTAAATCCAATCCGTATATCGTTTAAGGATCTGTTTCCTGGAGTAATTTATATATTTCAAAATATCGAGATTCTGTATTTGGTGATTTTGGCTTTATTCAGGAGGATTTCGTTCAAAAAACGTAAATATCAAAATATTAAAGGATGCTGACATGAGCATTATTCGAACCTATGCTCAGTTTGTAATGGCACCTGCAAACTGTAGTAACATACAAAGGAAATGAAACCTTTTTGCCTGTTTCCTTATATTTAGAGCTCACTAATTATTTTGCTAAATTATCATTAAAAAAATCTCTGAACCATAAGCACCTAATTTAGCAGCAAATTAAAATAATTCTTTATTTGCTTTTAACACCCCCATCCTTAGCACTGGGGACTGCTGAAAGTACTTGTAATTAAACTAATTGAAACTAATTTTAAAGTCACATTTTCTTACGTGAAATGCCAAATAATTGGATTTGCAATCCAAATACATTTTCATTTGTCAAAGTGCCCCACATATACACATACTGCACACACATACGAACAACATTCATAAACATTAGGAAAATTACCTTTTAGACTGACGTATGCCTCACGTTTTCCCAATGCGTTCACGCTCGAGCAAACGTAGACACCAAAGTCACTTTTCTGTACATTTCGTATGGTTAAATTCAACTGCCACGTGTAGGTGTTACGTATAAGGGCCTCCGAGATGCTATACTTGGAACCGTCATGAATTTTAATTTTCGCTGTAACATTTAAACAAAATGATGACGCAACGTTAAGATATCATACTCGCTGTGTATACATAGAGTCAAGAATATATTCGTGTGTAATGGAAAAATTAAGGAGTTATTACTTTCGTTTCTGTGCCAGCCGTTAAGAGGCTTTGGGAAGACTTCAGCGATGCACTGCAACGTAACGTCACTGTCAACTGGAGACACCATCACGTCGACAACTTCTTTGATTGTTGGCGGAACTGCGAAAGTGCGAGAGAAGAAAAATATTAGGTTATGTGTGGCGTCGTGTGTATAAATATATGACGTGGTGGCCTCGTTGTAATTTCGTGGATTCGTCATTAGCGGATTGTTTCACGGTATGCTCTTAAGAAATCCTTTTAGGTTAATTAGGGACTGTTGTGTGCGGTGAGATTTTGATGAGTTGTTTATCTTGCGCTTGATGTTGTTTGAAAAATACACAAGTATTTCAAATATCATAAATGACCTCGTTTTGAAATTAAATTTATTTTTAAATACTCGTATAATTCAATTTAATATTTTAAGCTGAAAAAAAAACCGACGACACGGCCTCCGCAAAATGTTTGTCACTGAAGTTAGATTAATGGAAACGAGCCCTTGAGGACTAGATTTTTAGTTGCTCTTTCTTCTTGAATACAGAAAGAGGTGACGATGCTTTACATCTAATGCGGATTAGCCTATCCTTGGCCGTCATTTACGTTCTTGTCATTCGAAGACCAACAGATTAGAGAGTTTTAGCAAGCCCCAAAAAATGCTAAAAACATCAAATATAAATTGTTTCTTTGTCGGCGTATCCTAGGATATCGTGAAATATGTGTTTTGCTTAATATAAGCCAGAAGAACTCGATGCAATGACAATTCATAACTGTTTCAATACGTATATAATGCCGACTCGTAGACCACAACCGTTTTACGACTTGCTAAAACTCTCTATTATCTAAAGTAATGCACAATAAAAGAAAGACGTGTTTGTTACACCATTTATAACTCAGGAACGGCTGAACCGATTTCCATGATTTTAAGCTTAGTGGATTACGCTTCGGGCAAAAGCAGGGTAATGAAAAATTCACAATGTGCAACAATTCACAATGAGTCATTCAAATACGTCTGCCATGATTTTAAGCTTAGTGGATTACGCTTCGGGCAAAAGCAGGGTAATGAAAAATTCACAATGTGCAACAATTCACAATGAGTCATTCAAATACGTCTGCCTGTGTTTCTTAGTATGCGTATAGTATTAGTTTACTATTCACAACAAAATAAGGGCCACGGCATCTAACCAGGACCACTTTCTCCTGTTAGCGCACAGGCCACGACCTTATTATGGTTACTATTAGATTCAATTATGGTTACTATGTATTAGACTTACCAGAGTGTCGTTAATGATAGCGGCGAAAAATTATGCGGTCTTGTCTTTAAGCAGAGGGTAGTCTTAAAGCATAAAAAGGTAAGTGGCCCTTATTTTGTTGTGAGCAATATATTAGCGGATTTTCTAAAAATATCCCTCGAAGTACTATGGTTATCTCCGTGAATGGTAGAATACCTGCAATGCCGGCCACACAGGAAGAATCAGAAACCATTTTTTGGATTCTTCGTCTGTCCAAATCCAAATAAAAAAAAAATGGCAACTTGCAAGGCTGTAATTTGTTTATATGGAGTTTCGTTGGATTCCGGGAATCCATGGATTTCATGTATGTGCGACCTTAAATATGCAAAAAAAATCTACAATGGGCAAAATTATGAAAACAGTTATTTTTCACATGCTCCTTCAGTATCCCTTGAACGAATAACCGGATTTCAATAAATTAGACCTGGATTGGTTTCTATCTCGAATAGCCGGATAACTATTGAAACATTCATAAAATTCACAATGATAAAATTTTTATTCCCTACATAAATTGATAACATCTAAAAGGTAGGGCGATACTTAATTCGTTGGGTGAGCTTTTCTGTATTTCTCGAACGAATTAGCGGATTTACGTAAATTTTCCATACCGCATTAGTATCTACACCGAATAACAGTATAACTACTGAAAAATGTATAAAACTCACAGTGAGTGAAATTTGGAAGGCAGCTATTTTCACATGCTTTTCAGTATATCTCCTGAACACACTAGCGGATAAATTCTACCCCTTAATAACATCTGAATGACTTCTTCACCTATCGATACCTACTGAAACATCTGCATCATTGACCAGGATACATTTTGTTTTCCTTTTTCTCTTGATCGGATTACCTCCTCATCCTCACCCCCTTAATGATTATCACCCCGAGCCCGAATAGTTTATGAATTATCAATTGGCCGCTAGGAAAATTGTTAAAGGTATCTTTTGCCTATATGTCTTGACCAGCTTAACGTATCTCAGTGAATTACTCCCCCGCTTCCTGAATGAATTTCTGAAAAACTGGACAGAAGACAGTTGAAGGAAAAATCGCCCCGCTTTCTCTTCCTGATTGAATTCTGCTTTCAATGGCAGAAAAAAATAGAAGAAAAATTGTTTTTCCCTCTACAATCGCTTATGAAACAACCGAAAAATTGATCATGAGAAAAATTATGAATGGAGTTTATTTTCTCCTACTTTTGTCTACTACATCTCAAGAAGATTTTAGTAAATTGATGAAAGATGGTGACATTCACATACCCCGGATAACACTATTCAGTCATCTACGGGACCATACTGTCAGGGGAGTACCTGAGCTTTTGCTCTTACCTCCCGATCCTTCGGACGTTTTGGACCTTCGGCGTTTTATTGACAAGGTCTTATCGTCAAATGGAGATTTCATCATCCAGTACTCCCTTTCAGATATCCCGGGGTTGGGTCGCAACTCTAGCTGGTCGGCTTGGATAACAACCTCCAACCACCTCGAGTCCAACGCCTTGATGGGCAGAGACCATAACCACCTGGGCAAACCCATCTCCGAGGTACACTATTTGCTAAAGGCTTCTCAATTGTAGGCGTGATCCTCCTTTAGCTCCCTAATGGTTAAGCCTCACGCGAAAATTCAGACGTTCATATCCCAGGTTCGTTTGACTTAAAGGAGACTCGTAGCGCTGCTTTTCACATCCAGCCGACCCCTTCACTATACTAGTCAGCAATTTGATTCGGGCCGTGTGGTTATCAATCAACAAACTATAGTTAGATGTAGGCGCGTAGGTATTTTCGACCAAGGCCATTCTACCTAATTACTTCCTTCGAGGATCGGGTTATGCGAAGCCGCCAGCTCCGAAGATCACACGATCACACAGAGTAACTATTAGAACATGCATAAACTTCACAGTGAGCGAAATTTGGAACGCATCTATTTTTCACATAAGTGCTTTTGCCTATATCGCCAATATTGCCAATATCCTTAAAATCAATAAAAACAATATGGTAGGCAATTTGCTGCCCAAAAAGCAGAATAGCTTATTAAACATCTGGAAAATAAGCGAATAAATAAAACTGGAAGATGTTCATTTTCTCCTACTTATGTCTACAGACACACAGTGCCGGATTAACCAAGCGCGGCCCATTCGATTTACCAAGCTAATAAAATGGATTTTAAATTAATATTTCGGTTTTATTTGTCATTTCTCAAGGAGTTTAGGAAAACGGCTAGCAGCTAGCAAATATCAGCATTATAGCCTTGCAGTACACGACGGCCGGCGTACCTCTCGAAGTATTATGAAAAGTAGTGGAAAAATTATCTGTATTGAAAATGATTCAAAATTGTTTCACAATAATGTTTTTCATGGACTTGTGTAGGTTGGCCAAAATTGTTTACTGATTTTTTTTTTTAATTAGTAAAACCGTAAATTTTTGTAGACAAATTATATTTACTCGACAAACAAGAATTTATTTTAGAAGTCCCTTTTTGGACGACCTCTGAAAATTCATAAATTCTACATTTTCCGAAATGTGATAAAATATGGGAAAATATTTCATTTTAAAAATGTTGCCTATTAATATAGCTTTCGATTGAATTGTCCCTTTTCAGGATTAGACAGGTTTATAAAAGGTTACAACCAAACATCTAGAAAAAAAGGTCTCGACACAATTTTGAATCACATCAACAGGTAATTTTTCCCCCACTTTTCATAACGTTTAAAGCAGTACGCCACTGTGAATGAGATAAATAATTGTATATAATTTCTAAATGCTATGGATGTGTGCAATATACAGGATGGGCAAAAAGTCCGCTTCCTATTTATATATGTAATAACTTTTAAATAAAGTGATTGAAACCAAAAATAATAATCGCAAAATCAGATTTAATTTATGTATTTTATTTACATTGGGTGTGGAAAATTATATCCGGTATGTATGCACCATTAGAATTCACGCGAGCTTGGGCTCTTTTCACGACATTTTGCATAACGTTTGTAACCGGTGTGATCTGCGCAATTTCCCCTCGAATGTACTCTTTTAACTCCGGTAAAGTCTGTGGTTTGTTAACGTACCCTTCTCTTTGATGTAGCCCCATAGAAATTCGGAAAATGTGAAATAGAAAAAAGTCTGGAGCCGTCAGATCAGGCGATCGCGGTGGCCATTTTATGTTACCATGTTTCGAGATGACACGATTTGGAAACTGATGTTGGAACAAGTTCATTGTTTCACCTAGTGTAAATAAAATACATAAATTAAATCCTGATTTTGCGATTATTATTATTGGTTTCAATCACTCTATTTAAAAGTTATTACATATGGAAAGAGGAAAGGGACTTTTTCCCCACCCTGTATTTGTTTCCCAACATAAACTCCAAAAATCTTTTGTCCCGCTAGAATGTGAATCTGAAAGACTGTGCGCGTAGGTTTACGGGAATGGGATAACATCATGAATTAGAAAGAAATATTTCTGTATTTTTATGCAATATTAACCTTGCTATAATGTTGGAACACCCTGGCGTAAATTTTTCAACGATAACGTGTTATAAAAATTTAGAAGGAACTAGTTTTTAGAATTTCGTTGATGTTTTGTTTTTTATAATTTTTGTTTGAAAAACGCGGAGTCACTTAAAGCGCGGGGCACATTGCATTTGCTACCTTCTGCAACGTGGTTAATCCGACGCTGTCTAGAAGAGACAAGGGTTTATGTAAAATCCTCCCACTTTCTGGAACAAGTTAAAGCTATTATTATGTACTCGCAGTGGCGGGTTTACAAATTTGCCACTAGTAGGCTGTTGACATTTTGAATCTCCTACCGAGCGTTACCAGAATATTGCTGGATATACGTAACCAAAATCAAGGCTTTTGGGTTTTTCATCGTTTCCCCACCAACACTATTTTGAATTTTGGTTTGAATATTAACACTCCAGAACAAATTTCTTTGATTGACCTTCATTTATTCTTTAATATGTGAATGCTTTCCACTTCGTGGGTCCTGAGTATTTCTCAATCTTTATGTGATATATAAATATAAAGAAAAAGCGATACAATAATTCCTTGCTTGGAGCGTCGGTTTGAAGGGTATGGTATTCGTCTCCATACTGCCCCGCTGCACAATGCACAATTGAGCAATACAGATAAAATCGATGATACAATTTGTTTGAGAAAAAACGCCATCAATAAAATTGGAATACTTTATTACAAAATTTCAAATCAGTTTTTGAAACTACTTGAAATTTCGCATAAACCGTTTTTTTCGGTTTCAAATACTTTTCTATCAACGTCTCTTCTCAGATACAATAATTTTCATATCTTTAAAGAAATCTCAAATCTGATTTTTAAAGGATATTTTAAAAATTATTGTTTAATGGTACTTTTAACTAATGAATCTTCAAAGTTGCTTTAGTGTGATTGCTTTCCAGCGGCATGTTGTTACTTTTGACATTGGTAGATTGAACAATTTTGGGACTACAATCTTTTAATTTAAATTAACTTACTGGAAGCTTTAATTTAAGTATAAAATTGTAACTACATATTAGCATTTATTTAAGAAAAACATAATTATTCTTTTTTAAACAATGATTGAGTTAAATATTTTCAAAGTTCTCATTTAGTCGAAGAATGAAAAATTTAAAACAACCTTTGCTGAAGGATCAAAATGCAATAAAACATTTCTCTCTTCCCTCTGATACTAAGTTGAAGTTTTACACTTTTCATGCTTGAAAGTCGGCCGTTGGAATTTTAGTACGAGGTGATTAATTTTTGGATTGTTCTCAATTTTTGATAGTTGTTCTCTTATGCGTTTTGCCTATCTGGACTTTAAACGTTGATTTGTCCATTGCACATTTTATGGAATTGACAGAAAACGGGGATCTTCAATGCTAAATTGTTGGTTGATTGTTGGTGTTCTTTATTAAAAAAATGATTGAGATCAAGTGACAATAAATAAAAACAAAAAGTGATTGGTTTCGAATTTTAGTCTGCAAGCAATTGACTAAAAGAGGCATTTTGCAGATTCGTTCTTCACTTTTGTGTCTCACTGAGGTACTACAACCACACTTCACACACTGCTCTATCTATTGAACGGATTAGCAGATTTCAGTAAATTTATTAAATCAGTTCACACAATACTTTTACCAGCAAATTTTGAAGATGGATTTCAGTAGTTTTTCCACAACATATACATACATATTGATTACAAAGGTAGGGCGATACAAATTTCGTCGAGTCGGGCCTCGTAGTTAATTTATAGTAATAGAAAACAATACCTGACCGAAGCTGAGCTAACCTAGTGGCTTTCGCCGAATCTCCTCCGTTGAATCGTTATGAATTGCTTCGACTCAGTATAGTAGATCATCGAAGAAAATACGCTAGTGTTCCTGAATGTATCAAGATTGTATTCAATGAGAACCGCCTCTTTGTGGCGGAGCATCCGTTTCAGACCCAAGTTACAATTTCCATCCTGGCAAAAACCCACTACTTGAAAGTTCGATGCAGGTTTGTTTAGTCTGTTTCAGATCCTTCGTTGAGTATACCTATAGTTCTGACAATTATTTTAGTTTTAACTAATTGTGGAAATCTTGGCTTATCTTTCCATTCTATACACCAACTGCGGTGCATGTATTTTTGGCATGGCAACTTATCAGCTCTATAAGTTGCCATGCCAAAAATACTACA
This sequence comes from Microchrysa polita, assembly GCA_949715475.1. Lineage (NCBI taxonomy): Eukaryota > Metazoa > Arthropoda > Insecta > Diptera > Stratiomyidae > Microchrysa > Microchrysa polita. The sequence goes on from OX454415.1 coordinate 19,256,870, forward strand.
GACATGCACCGCAGTTGGTGCGTATAGTTTTGAAGTATTATATACATTCTTACTGAGTTGGGATGTGGTAGAAGCTAGAGTAATACAAATTGATCGAATTAGTTTGCGCAATGATCCGAATCGACTTACATGTAAAAATCCAAACTTGCTTCCAAACATTTCGAATGCATCGCTCACACTAAACACCGCCATACACCACACCGACGTAATTTTTCATCTTCAAGTCAAGTGTGATCACTTGCAAGTATGTACCTATATCCTATACGAAATAACCCTTGTTTGTGTAGCGAAAATCCAAAATTCGTATGGCATGAAGAAAATGGTGATGATGATGAAGAAGAGGATTTAGATACAGTATTCCCGTATGGGCTTAAGGCTAAGCGCACCGACATAATGTAAAGCCATAAATAAAGTGGATTAAAGCACAATGATCCCCAGCCCTAATGTGTGTCCTATTTTCTCCATTTCAAGATTAATTCTGCGGCTCTCGGCAAACACAAGACATGAAGCTACAACAAAGGAGCGGGGTCCTCTTCATATGCATTATATCCACGTACGTATACAGGGTGTCCGGAAACTGCCGCATAAACGCACCGGATTGTGACTCCTCATGTGATTTCCAGCAAAAAAGGTGTACGGAACATACCCCCTTAGCTTAACCCCTTAGCTGCCACAGGCATTTGAAGATTATTGAAAAAAACATTTTTCTTGTGCGACTAAAACTTCAATATCTCAAAAGCAAGACTAGCTAGAATAGCAAAATAAGATGATTATTACACCCAACAACTAAAAAATAAAACTAACGTCACTAAAATCAGATAAAAAATTTGGTTTTTACAGAACTTCAAAGTCAAATTTTTGTGATTTGACCCAAAAACAATATGTTTTTCCATCTCAATTTTCTCCAACTGCTGCCAAGTAGAGGTGCTCGTACGATTCTTTTAAAAATTGGCGCATAGTCTAACGATCATTTCTTTCCTACATCATTTTATTCTAGCTTCGTTATTTCTAACAGTTTTAATGCCTTAAGTCAGGGGTGTCAAACTCAAAACCTGGCCCGGGCCAAATAAGACTCTCGTCAGGTTTAGGTGAACCGCAGGAGGAAAATTTAAAAAACTTTTCTATAATCGTATTACGAAAGTTGATTACAGAATATTAGTTTTAAAATGTGACGGAAAGTCTGGATCACTTTAGCGCAGTGGTAATCCAGTTCATGCCCCCCCCCCTTGCGAGATCTGCTGATCCTTCCCCCCCGCTATGCCATGGGCAAGGAATGCTTTAATTTTGGACATAAGTTTCATCCAGGAATCCATTGCCGCAATGTAAATTGTTTGAACATTTGCTTGTGTGCAGCCCATATTTTGGAACTACTGAATTTTTGGAAGTATTATTTAAATTACATGATTTCCGCATCCTGAATTTCGTCATGAGCAAAATTGATATTGATATTACTGGAGCGATCAAAATCTGTAAATTTTATTTTTACTACATCAGCCGTATCAAGAGATTTTTTATTTTTTTCTCGACCTAAAATATTCTCAGCGGTGTTCATCAAATGGATTTTGTAGCAGCGAATTAATCGACGAAAATACAATTTTTGCCATTTTGCAAAGCTTTGCAACAACCGCTTACCTCCTGGTGTACATATTTCGAAAGAAGTTCGCAAGAAAACCATAATTAATTATAAAAAGCAAGCCCTAATTTATTAATGGTATCAATATTAGAGTTGTGCCCGCGCCCCCTTCCCTAGCCGCCACGCCTCCCTAGGGGGGAAAATGTACTTCAAGAACATTAAACAATTAAGACAAGAAGCGAAAACGTGAAAATATGATTGAGATTCAAGTAACCACTTTTTGTGAATAACATGATTTGGGACAGATGATAAAAAAAATTTAGCACCAGTCATCCAGCTTACCCACAATAACCAAATAGTCAGATTAAATTAAATTAAGCAGAATGGTGGCATAAAGAAACAATGATTTGTTTGTGATATGGTACAAACTCATGGACCAATACAGCTTGATAAGTATAGGTCTAAAAAGCGGGCATTTGGGCTGTGATTATTATGTTGTAATTTCACATCCAGGTGATTTAGTTAACAATTCCAAGATTTCTGTAGTTTTTAAAGCTTTGCCATTTTTCCAAATAAATCTCAATTTATGTTCGGTAAAGCCAACAAATTTTTTATTAATTGCATTTCGGGACAGAACAGTTTCATGAAGAGACTTTGTATTGTCCTGTACGAAAAAGATGAGCTGTCTTATAAAATCAAATAACCGACCTCAAATTGTTGGTAGTATTTGGAGAAAAAAATCCTAAAATAATCTTGCATAAGCCATTGACGAGTTTTAGTAGTTTTTGTAGACTTGAGTTCAACGGCTTAATTTGTTCACCTTACCCATTTCAACATTTTTGTATTGATACACATTGTGCTGCTTCGACATGGCCGCGGGCCGCACCGAACTGCAGGGCGGGCCGCGAGTTTGACACGTCTGCCTTGTGCAGAAAACTAGGGTTGATTTTAGCTCGATTTCAATTCACTGCCCGTAAAGATCTGCAATTTGGTAAAATTTATACAAATTATATCAAAATCGATCCAAAATTAACCCTAGTTTTCTGCACTTAAGGCAAAAACTGTTAGAAATAACGAAGCTTGAATAAAATAACGTAAGAAAGAAATGATCGTTAGACTATGCTAAGGGGGTATGTTCATATGCATATAACTTTTTTGCTGGAAATCACATTTTTAGGAATCACAATCCGGTGCGTTTATGCGGCAGTTTCCGGACACCCTGTATAGGTATGTACGGTACATTATATTTTGCCAGCAAGGGTTGTTACCATCATCGTCATAGTGTCTCACTTCACAGTTTAATACTAGAACACACCTTGGAACACGTAGAGAGTCTGACGTACGGACGAATGCACCAAAAAGAATGAACCAACTCCGTTTCATATTGTAGTTTAGTTTAGCTTCTGAACGGGGTTAAATTTTGTCTCTATATGCGCCATGCCATACTGAAGTGGGATATGTGTTGTTGGCGTATACCCTCTCCAGAGGGAATTAAGGATATCCAGGCGAAACTTATTTGGTGTCACATAAGGTGAGATGAGTCTGCAGGTCGGTCGAAAGAAGGTGAGAAAAGGGTTGATTAAACGATAAGGGTAAATGTTGTCCTCACAAAGACGAGAGTATACCGGGCCGGGTGATGATAATTTAACAATATGTGGAAATATAAAGAGAAAGTAATTGGTAATGGGAAGTGTAAACTTGAGGAAATAACGACAATTTATGTTTTTGTAATATTTGGTCCATTTTAAGGGTAGAAATCGGAAATAGAAGGGATGATGCGGATTTTCTCTAAAAAGGCTTTGTTGTGTAATATTTACTTATGTGATAGCAAATTTTCCAATTTAAAGATTTAAAAAATATTAAAACGCTGCTTATTAAAAAATAGTAGTAGTCTGGCTGGTCTAGCGGTTAGTGCGCGCACCTTCGGTGCACAGGCTCATGAGTTCGAATCTCACCGTGTTTCATGGTGTTTTTCGAACTCACGAGCTTGTGACGGACTATGATCTCACTCAGATGTTAAACGAGTACCCATTTATGGGGATAAATAACACTGCTGAGCGTGATGCTAATCTCATTACCTCAACAAAAAGCAGATAAGATCTTGGAAATAGGATGTCACTAACACATCCTGCGGCCTTAGTCCAATGCTGGATTGTCGCGCCTGTTATTTATTTATTTTTTTATTAAAAAATACGTAATAGCGTAAAATTAAGTAAACATCTCTTTTACCTAGAATCGAGTTTTGGTATTCCAGGGTAGAGAAAGTGAATGCAAACTGCATACTTATAGCCTAATTATAGCCTAATCGGTAGTTGCTCTATTTTTTTGTTCTCCTCATATTACCGTTTAGTTGCAATTACCTCTCCAGGGGCACCTAAATTGATGTCATCGTTCAGTCAGTTCAACTACAGTGATCGATCATTTGAAAAATTAGGACTGGACTTTGTGTTAAAACAAAATCTTAAAAGCAGAAAATACCCCTTTAGCATTGGCATACTATTTTGGTATACTATCTCACATTACACTATTATGAGGAAAATGTAAGAATCTATCTACATATAAATCGAATAAACACATTTGCTGAAGAAAATCGACATATCCACCGTCAAGTATTCTCTAGTATACAATAAATTATCTTCAATACAAAAAGTACACCTACAACGAAAATTAAGTCATGTAGAAATAATCCAAAATATTCACTTAAGATAAAGTGTAGTTCTTCTTTCGCTTCACTGCTTCCTTCCAGATAAAGCCAGAGAAGAAGCGAATAGCACAAAGTATGCTGTACATTTCTCACCTTTGCTAAACTAATATTCTGTTTTAAACTGGTGGTTGCTACTGTGAATTTTTCACTTTTCGTAGAATTTAATATTCTGATAGGTTTGTATAAAACAGAATAATTGAAAAGTCGATAAATTCCCAGGAGCGGGTTTAACAATCTTCTAAAAGGAATGCCTCTAATCCGGTTTAAATAGGAATAGGTCAACGAGTCAGACAAAACAATTTGATCTGAGTTTTTTCTCGTATCATCGTCATTCAACTGGAATAATACCAGATTGTTTTATAAAAATGTGAAAAATTCCGAAAATATGTTTCCAATATTCATAAAATTCGATTGAATAAATAAATGAATATGTAGGTATGTTCATTGAAATACAAATACATAAATACTAAAGTGTGCTATATTTGGATAAAAAAAATATACATCGATTGATAAGCACAAAATTGTTTTTTTTTTCGACTTCCGCTATTAGTAAAAGAAAAATACGATATTTGGTCGACAAAATCCAACATCGCTGAATTTTTGCAGCATGGTTGGAGATGGCCCCCAGATTATGGGGGCTGAACTTGCATTTTTTCAAGAGTTATTGTGCTTTTAAAAAAGGTCTAAAATGAAAATATTCTAATTTATTTTTTAGTCTAGCGCCGCATTTTTCAATAAAATTATAATGTGTTACATATATATCATTGCAAATTTTATGTAGTTCTTTTCATCCTCAGACTATTTTTCTGTACCTTTTGCCGTTTTTGAAATAATCACAAAAAAAACGAAAAAAGTACACCCCTTCCTCCCTTTTTTTAAGATTGCGGACCTGTAATCGGTTGGGACCTTTTTCCCATCTCCTACCATCCTGCAAAAATCCAGCGATGTAGGAGTTTTGCCGTTCGATGGCCATATTTTGGCTTATCTACTTTTCTTCGGTTATATTTGATTATGTGCATAATTCTCTGAAGATTTGAAAGTTTTTATATTTGCAATTATTTTGTATAAAACTAAAAAACTTTACTCCAGGCGTTTGGTAAAATCAGAGTGCATGCCAGGCACTGTCTGAGATTATTTTAGAACTCGGTAGGGGCTTAGCCCCAAAGCCTTAGTTTAAGTTTGCACCACTTGGAAAATTTTCTAACGATACTTGTCAGGGTTTTTATCTTGTTTGGGTTTTTTGTGTATATCTCCGCTCCTGATGGTTGGACTTAAAAAAAAAGACACCAAATTGTTCGGTACGAAATGGCCTTCGTCTTTTGTCTACTGACTGTTCATCTTAAAGCAGTACATAAAATGCTGTTCTAACTAATGAATCAATCATGTCGGAAAATTCAACAATTCAACAGTCAGCTGAATTTACTTTTGACGACACCACAATCTTCAGAGGTATGAAGCAGGAGGCATTGTTGGCCAATGAAAGAAACAATAAACGATTTGTTGATATACTGCAAAAGTATTTAACGAATTATAGTTTCTTAGTATCCCAGGCTGTAGAGGATGCGGATACGCAAATTGTTCAAACGTCTTTAGGCATGTCGTTCAAGTTTGACCCAATTTTCATCGTTGGAGAAGATGTTGATCTGCTGGTTATATTGTCAGGTAGGTATTGGATATCATGTCTAGAACGTCTATTTTAAAAAATGGATCGGAAAATACAATTTTGTATTCATCAACAGGCTTTAAACACCAAACTCTTTCAGAGCTACTTTTTCCTCAAAGCGTGTGATACGACTTCGGCCATTTTTAGATATGGAAAAAGTAGGCTTCTCTCCTTTTTGAGGAAGGAGAGAAGGAACATACTCGCCTTTTACAATCGCTCGAGGTTCATAAAGCAGAGTGCTCAGACGCAAATACTATATACACTATCGGAAAAATATTTTCATTGCCTTGTACGGAGGTACACGTAACGACACAACTCTAAGCGATTTCCGCTTCAAACGTTTTGCTCGCGCAGGAACGAAAATTAAAGCGGATGTTGCTGCTTTGCCTCCCACCGAATCAGCCGCTGATCATCATTCCTTACGAACGTAACACCAATTACAGACATGGCTCGGCAACGTTTTAAAACCCGAAAACTTGGGCTGGAAGCGAACACAGGTGGGATTGGAGCCTGTGATGATTTCGCGAGAAATCATCCCTTCATACCTCTTGAATATTATTTCGTGCTCTTGTAATAAAAACTGTGGGACATCATGTGGTTGTAGGAAGGCCGGGCTCGCATGTACCAATATCTGTAGAACTTGTTGTGGCAAAATATGCTCAAATGTCGCAGTCATAACCGAAAACATAAATGATGAAGATTGCTACGATGACATTTATGATCTTCCAACTTTGGTCCCCCTTCCACAACCAAGTAGATCTGTATCATCATCATAGTCTGGATTCTACTGAAGAAGATAATAAAAACGTACCCTCATCACTAAATAAGCCATCCAAAATAAAAAGAAAGAAAATTACTTTATCCCATTGGTGATCTCCCAGATTTTCGGGAAACCTTACTTTATGGTTGTGAACCTATTTCAATTTCCGCTACTGTATTACAAATACAAATAGATACCAATTTCGAAGCCTACAGGGCTATAGCTCAAATAAAGAGCGCAACCTACCATCCTAACTGCATCTGCAACAAATTATACCTATAAGTATGTAAGACGCATATAGTTACTTCGGAATACTGACCTTCTTTCGCGTATATCTCGGCTGCGGCTGATCGTATCGACTTCGTTTTTTTTCAGGATTGTAGGGAATCCAATAAGGTATCTATTCTATTCTTATTAATTTTTGCGCGAAAATTCACCGTTATTGACCTATTTGCAAAAAACTGATTTGTAAAACTGTTTTTTTTTTTAACTTTAACACGCCGTAACAGTTTACCTACTGCTTTATGGTGAACACTCACTATGCCAAAGATGAAGAAAATTTTGTACGAAACAATCCCGTGGCATTTTATTGGAAATGCTACAATTAGGAGCGGAGATATAAGCAGGAAACCCAAACAAGACAAAAACCTTCATACCTAAGTACCGCTTTCTGACTAATATCCTATCGATTTCTAAATTAATCTCAGACAGTGCCTGGCATGCACTCTGAAGCCGGATTTCACGACCGATCGCCTGAAGTACTTCCGTGGGCAAAATATGTGGTATAGAACGACTATATGGCGCTAGGCACCAAACCGATTTTGACTAGACTAACGGTGTATTCTGTTGTTTTTGAACTAGAGTTACATGATGAAGGCATTTGGAAAATCGATTTTTCAAGGAATTCTGATGAGTTAATTTTAACAAAATTTGGTATGTAGGTTTATTCTTGTAATTCCACTCGGTTTGATCCTGTTGTGGTAGGCTCTTAGTTATAGTGACTGAAGCAGAGACTGATCCTGATACCTATAGCTATCTCTGATTCCTGGTCATGAAACCACTTTATCATTGTGTAAAAGTAATGCTTGGTAAAGTCGTTCAGTCAGAACTGAACAGGTTTTCGGGACCTTTGATAAAGTATAAAAGGATTTTTTAGATGTTTATGTCTTTTCTCTGGGGTTCTGGTAAACATTAGGAGCGTAGGAAATATGGATGTAATTTGAATTGCATATATATAGAGTACACAGCGGCTTATAATAATAGTGATTTTAGCTTTGGACACAAACATAAAAAAAGAGGAAAATTCTGATGCCAAATTGTTGCACTCCCTCTCCACTAAAAAGTTACACTAATTTGAGCGTCACATTAAGGGGGAGGGGGGGACGAAGAGGTGGAATTTATGTTTTACGAAAATATCTGAGGACGAAATAAACTACATTTAATTTCCTTTGCAATGATATATAATACTCTAGACTATTTCTTGGAAAATTACAACCTAGGCCCAAAAGTATTATGTGGAATTTACATTTTATGATAATTACATTTCGCGCTGTAACTTTTAATAGAGTTATGGTAGAGCGATAAGAATTAGTGCTGATATTGCGAATTAAATGTACTTAAATTTTATCAAAAAGGAGCTTGCTCCGGCTAAGGACACCACCCACGCCCCAGTTAACATTTCTCAAAAGGGCATGCATGTAACTTCCCTCTAAATAAAATTTGGTTAAGTGCCTAGAGGAAGCCCCTTAATACTTCTCACTAAAAATTACATCGAACGGATCAAAACAAAGGGTACCTCCCATACAAAGTGAACCCGAAATCTGCCGAATTGTACATTTTCTTCTCTTTAGAACACACTGGATATTTTTAGGTCTAGTATATAATCTGCCAAGAGAAGGTATACGGTATAATATATCATTGGAAAGGAAATTTTTAGTTTTTTAGTTTAAATCGTCCACAGAACATTTTGCAGTTAATATTACAGTTAACAAGATATTGACGAAAAATCATAATTTCACCCCTTTGCCACCCCCTTCCCTCCAAATGATACGCGCAAAAAAGTTTTACCTTTACTGCGGTCAGACCAAGGTTAAGGTCAAAGCTAGGGTTAACATTACGTTTAATGTGGTGCATAAAGATACCAAGGTTTGCGAGGTTACAGGGGCTATCAAGGCCTTCAGGGCTACCAAGGTTTTACCAAGAGCTTCCAAGATCTCCAAAGTTATCAAGTCTACTATGGTTACTAAGGTTACCAAGGCGACCAAAGTTACCAAGGGGACCAAGGTCACTAAGGTAAGGTTACTAAAGAGACAAAGGTTAGCAAGGGGTTTGTCATTATTATAATTATTGTTCTCGAACAAATTCGTGACAATATTGTCTTCAACATTTATTGATATGTTAAGTCGATTTTGTGATTAGAAAACTGCAAAACATAATGTTATCTTACTAAAACAACTGTGTTGTAAAAGGTTTCCGCCAAAGAAAAAGTCGTCAGCCGCAAAAAGGATTTATATAAAAAAAAATCCCGCCAAAATACTCGCATCTTGCCTGCATGATACGCATATTCAAAAGTGATTGAATTAGTTAATAGCTTCCATCAAACCAGCGCGTTGCGGCAGCGGTACGCGTCAGACATAATTTTCGCCGCGGTAGACCACGCCGAATTTGCGAATTCATGTGGTGTGTGTTGTATGAACGGCGTACCGCTCCTGCGCTGGTTTGGTGGAGCAAGTTTATTTCAACGCTATCTCCCGGGGAGCTTGAATAAGGTTAATAACAGAATAAAACCAATCTTATGAAAATTACGAAAGAACTTTATTCTAGAAAAAAAAGAAAAACGTGTTCTATACGAAGGAATGCAAAATAAGAATTCCACAAGGCTGGAAGCTTCAAAGTGAAATCTGATCAAGAAAAGAACATAGCAGCAAATACTACCCTTGTTCAGCTCTCCACCAGTAAGCGTTGAAAAAAATTGGATTCACAAGACCAGCGCGAGAGCGGTATGCGGTACACACAACACATACCACACGAATTGGCAATTTCGGCGTGGTCTACCGCGGCGAAAATAATTTCCGACGCGTACCGCTACCGCACCGCGCTGGTTTGGTGGAAGCTATTAACTAATTCAATCACTTTGAATATATACGTATCATTGGGTGCGGTTCTGAAACGAACCGGTCGGATATGTTCCCACAACATGTTGTCCATTCTGATCCTGTAACTGCGGTTTTGCGGATCAATAACTTTCGGTGTTTTCCGTATGTCTGCCTATGTGGAACATGGAAACGAAAGGCTCCGGAGGTCATTTCTTATTCGTCAAATCGCAGTTAGAGGATCAGAATGGACAACATGTTGTCGGAACATATGCGACCGGTGCGTTTCGGAATCGTACCCATTCAGACAAGATGGGAGTATTCTTATTCAAAATTCAAGTTAAAATACAAATAAAACATTATAAAACCCATACGCACAGAACGTGAATGAATTATTTAATTGCGATTTCTGACAAATCAACAAATTTGCACTTGCGTCGTTCTTCTTCCGGATGTTCATAATGAGGAGGACTTTTTGTCATTCTAAGTCGTTTTGCGAAACTGCTGAAGGAATTGTCAGGTTGAACTCAGAACTGGTTTATTTAGTCTGAATTTTTGAATAGCTCTCAAAAAGCAACTTCAAAAAAACGTTTATTCCAAAAATGGCGGGCGCCTTAACTGAACGATTTAATAGAAAATATTTCTATTTTTGAGCCAATAATGCTTTTTTTTCTTTTTTTATAATATTTTTTCGAACATTTTGCTTAAATAAGCAACACATAATCCTTTTTCGCGGGGGCCGTATATTGGACTGGACAACATTGGTCTAGGCCGTTGGTTCTCAACTTGTTGGACGCCGCCACCTCCAAAGTTTCAACAATGCAAAAAATGTAGCTCTCGACTCCACTATGACTCTGTATTTTTTTTTTAAATTAATATTTAAATTGATTTATTGGTCATTTGTAAATTGGCTGATAACGGTAAAAACCTAGACAGCGTTTAAAATATGCAGTTTCTATTTAAATTGTCAGACAATGATTTTTCGAAAAATACTTTTGTGAACTTTTGTCATATAGACGTTTTCTCGACTGAATTTAAGAACCTTGTTCTACGCTGCATCGCAGTGGCACCACATTTTGAAAGTGCTTAAAGAGGTTGCTTTGCCTACTACTATTTGGAACACCAGAGTCATGCAGCGATTCTCAGGGGCAAAAAGGTAAATTATGCACTATGAAAAATTTGTCGGATTTTTGCTTTTGAAAGTCTTTTTTTATGAATGTTTTTATAAAAATGTCCTTGCTGACCACAAAAAACGAAATAGGAAAAAAACACAAAAACCAAAATAATCAAATTAAAAGCACTAAATTGCACTTAAAATAAATAAATAGCTGGCGCGACAATCCAGCATTGGACTAAGGCCGCAAGATGTGTTAGTGACATCCAATTTCCAAGATCTTATCTGCTTTTTGTTGAGGTAATGAGATCAGCATCACACTCAGCAGTGTTATTTATCCCCATAAATGGGTACTCGTTTAACATCTGAGTGAGATCATAGTCCGTCACAAGCTCGTGGGTTCGAAAAACAACATGATCCACGATGAGATTCGAACTCATGACCCTGTGCGTGTGCACCGTAGGTGCGCGCACTAACCGTTAGACCAGCCAGACTACATTGCACTTAAGATTCTAATTTATAGAATGCACTTCGGTTGTCGCAATGCTATAACCATCATCAGTAAAACTTAATGTTAACTTTTTTTTTCATTTGTGTGATCAGAGATTATCTAATTATTTAATGTAAGTTATAAAGTTCCAAAGTCGACCTAGCAATGGGAGACGTTATTATTGTAAAGTTCTGAAAATTCAAAAACTATTAAATGCCTTTTATAACAATTTGAATATGGATATTTGTATTATGTATTAAATGAACGTGTCTTAGTAAGAAATACAATTAAAGCAATTTCATATTCCTCCGAATCCACCTCAAAATTTATTTAATTAAACTTCCTTTACAGTCAACAAATTTCACAGAAATTCCACTATTAGTTCATTTTAATTGCATCCTAAAACTGCACCAAGCAAGTTGAGTGTGTTCTTACTTAATAGCAAAATTCTACTAACCTAATAACACTAACAAAGTGGTCGTAATAAATTCATTGCTTTTGTTAGTATACAGTACAAAACTTGCAACCATAAAGTGCAAAAGTGTGAATTCTCTCCTTTGCATAACAACATACATCGCCTTTGTACGCGCTACAGCCCCGTGAGCAAGCAATATATAGGACATCATCGTCATATACGCAAAAGAACAACAAACCTTAATCTTATTGTTACACTATTCAGTTACATGTAGAGTCAAAGTCAAAATGTACGAGGCGCCACGTGAGGTGCATTCAAAAAGGACACATGGAAAAATATGAGAAATGTACTAGTACAACTTACAGTTAACATGTACATCAAATCGTTTGCTACACGACGGTGGAACTCCATTCGATGCAATACAAAGGTAGCCGCCCATATCCGTCCGATGCACTTGATTTAGTATGAGCCGTTCGCCCTCTACAGCCTTTACAGCGACCGGCACTGGAAAACCAAAAAAAAAGGAGGGAAGAAGAAAAGACAAAACATTAGAGCTGCAGGTAAGTTACGTACATGACTTCTCGTATGTACTACATTGGCGGTGAGGCCGCATAACCATGTCCTGTGCTAGTTGAACAATCCTTGCCGAGCAGAATGTGGTGTGCTTACTTTTGCTTGGATTGAGCTCATAGCACGCAGGATGGTGACGATGTGATTTTCGTTTCATGGGTACAGTGAACGGGAGAAGTCTTAAAATGGTTTCGTAATTAAACAAAATAAAATTAAAAATCTAATGTTATTATTATTAATAATAAAATAAAAAAAAAATATATCAAGAATACCAAATTAAATAATAAGAAACTAACAAAAAATACGTTCAAAAATTACGAAAACTAAAAGAAAAATAGTCTTAGGCCCGTATTTATGGACATTCCTTAACTCAAGGAGACCTTGAGTCAAGGATGCAAAAATTCAATAAATTAAATGTCATTTCCCATACTTTTTCATAGAAATCACTTATATTCACGAGTCAATGCATCCTTGATTTAAGGAGACCTTACATTTTTCTATAGTCAACCTCACTTGAAGTCAAGGTAGCTACCCACCTTCCTTGAAATATAATATTTCAAGTCTATTGAAAACTTAAGGTTTCCTTGAGTTTCGCCTTAAATCAAGGATGCATTGACTCCTGGATATAAATGATTTCTATGAAAAAGTATGGAAAATGACATTAATTTTTTTGAATTTCGGCATCCTTAACTCAAGGTCTCCTTGAGTTAAGGTTTGTTCATAAATACAGGCCTTAGTCTTTAACTCAAGGAGACCTTGAGTCAAGGATGCCGAAATTCAATAAATTAAATGTCATTTCCCATACTTTTTCATAGAAATCATTTATATTCAGGAGTCAATGCATCCTTGATTTAAGGCGAAACTCAAGGAGACCTTAAGTTTTCAATAGACTTGAAATATTATATTTCAAGGAAGGTGGGTAGCTGACTTCAAGTGAGGTTGACTATAGAAATTTTCAAGGTCTCCCTGAGTTTCTCCTTAAATCAAGGATACATTGACTCGTGAATATAAGTGATTTCTATGAAAAAGTATGGAAAATGACATTTAATTTATTGAATTTCGGCATCCTTGACTCAAGATCTCCTTGGGTTAAGGAATGTTCATAAATACGAGCCTTAAAAAAACAATTATATATTTTTATTTAATTTAAAATTTTACGGCTTATAAATGCGCATCATTATGCGAGAGTTCGGCTAAATCGAATAAAGGGATAGAAACACTTTGTCGTAAACTTATATTCAATATTCAATTTCAACAAACCGTCAATTACTAACACAAGTACCATTCAGAATCAATTTTTCTTCAATTCACTGTTCCTAGAAAACGCCTCTTGTGCAACAGAGCAAACACACAAAAAAAAAACCCTACAGAATCTCAGGAATGTCATTGTAAAATGCCAACGTAGTCCCGTACTAACCTCGCTTGTCTTTTGATTCACTCCTTAGAATAATGTCTTTGCCATCTTCCCGCCTCCATTGTACTGTAGGCGATGGCACTCCAGTTGCCCGACAATAAAGCTGTATTGTGCCTCCTTCGTTGTTAGCTCCGCGCGGTGGTGTTTCACTGTATACGTCCTCCTCGTCCATAATATCAGGTGGTACGACGACACTGAGGTAGCCCGACTGCAGTCAAAACCATGGAAAATAGAAGAGAACAATTCAAAAGTTTCAAGAAGATCTCCCTTTCTCGAGCATGGATGGATGATGTAATTTCGGCAGAAGTTGAAGGATTTGAGTTAATTAATTTATCTTAGCTCAACGATGGATATACTCGTATGTCTGCATATAGGAAGATAGTGAAACTGAGAGGCTATCGAAACATGTTCAGAAACACTGACAAGTGTCAGAATTGTGTCTGCAGCGCTTGAAATTTACGATCTAATTATCTTCGATGTCACTTGGTCCCGTTTAATCGTAACTCGTGATTTGTATTGAATTAAGCAGGATATAATTGTCCATCGCGCGGTTTTGCAATTAATTATTCGTTATGGCGCGTTCCGATGAAGCTAATGCAGATATCATGGCGAGTGTAACAGAGCGATGGCCACAAGGACATTCGTCGCGTCGCGTCGCGTCCTCGTGGCAAATGAGCGATAGCATGACGTGATGGAACTGAAATCAATACTATGGTAGCCTGATTGCTCTTAACATAAAGGATCCTGCCTGCACCACATCCATCCAAGGGAAATTGAGTTATTTGCACGACCAACACAATAATTGTGTTTACAGTCTTTACTGGATAGTACCAGGGACGAACTTTCTGCATTATTTAAATTAAAGATGCATTCAGAAGATGCTCAGTCATTGTCAGACGAGAAGACTATACGAGACCATGATTTAACTTACTGAACTAAACTTAAACTCACCTGAAATTTCATTGGATCGGTGTTCACTTGGCACATGTAGCTTCCCGAATCGTTCAGTTGGACGTGCGATATATGAAGTTTCCAGGTGTTATGGCCATTATGTGTCACTGATAATCTGGGATTCAGTGCCACCATGTGAGTGTGAATGGCCAGTATGGCTTTAGTATCCGATTTAATCCAGGCAACCTGAAAATGCATACAGAGGCTTAGTATCAGAGTACAAGTATGGTTCGTTCCATTGTTTAGATAGTAATGTCATTGTTGGTTCTAAAGATGACCTACGGGGTGTTTATTTTGCATCATGCATGGCCAAACGAGAAGGCCTGTATGTGGGACCTTCTATGAATGTGGCAGACTAGCTAAATAAGTATTTTGCGAATGTGGGCATGTGAGACCAAAATCTGAACAAGAACGATTTCATTCGGAATAAAGTATGCGTATATAGTTATTTGGGAGACTTGTGTATTCACCACTCATTAGATGTGTCGGAACCGATTTTTATACCCTTCGCTCATAGAGTGAAAGGGTATATTAACTTTGTCATGAAGTTTGTAACGCATTGAAGGAAGCAACTCCGACCATATAAAAAGTATACATATATGATCAGCATGACTAGGGGAGTCGATTGGGCGATGTCCGTCTGCCCGTCTGTCTGTCTGTCCGTCTGTCTGTCTGTTGCGACGCGTTTTACTCGGCCAATTTAAAAGCTATGAAGCTGAAATTTTGCACAAATGCTTCTTTTTGCTGCAGGCAGTTTGTATGTTTGAATCGGTAAAATCGGACAATGGGGTCATGGGGCTGCCATACAAACCCAACTCCCCAAATTAGGTTCTTCTAAGAAAAACTTTTTTATTTGTGCACCAATTTCAACGAAATTACACACAAACGTGTTTCTCTTGATGACACAAAACATATCTAATAATTGATCAAATCTGACCATGGGGTGGCCATACAAACCCAACCCCCATTTTGGTTCTTCTAAGAAACATTTTTTGCACCAATTTCACAAAACCTTGAATTAATGTGTCTTTACCAAAGCAACAAAAAAGTTAAAGTTAAAAACGAATGGAATCGTACTGTGGGGAATTGTATTTTTACTTCTTAGCGCTAATTGTCATAATGAAAAAACCGAGACCGAGGCTAATTTCGGGCGCGGCCGAAATTTGGATACCCTTCGCTCCCCTCGGTCTAAAAGTTTTTTCGGGCATACCTATGACTAGTGTTCAGTCCTCCCCGCTTCCATGTTTTTGAATTTTCTCATAAGTGCCGTGGCGAAGATTTATTGGGCGAAGCGGGACGTGGGTTTCTTATAAGAACCAAAAAGAGGGGGAAGGAGGTTGTAGGGCAGCCCTATGGCCTTCCCATCAATTTTTACGTATGTTTGTGGCATCAATTAAAACCCATTTGGTTCAGATTGGTGGACAAATCAAAAAGGTTTTCTTCGAAGAACCTAATTTGGGGTTTGGGTTTATATGCCAGCCCCATGACCTAATGGTCCGATATAATTCATTTTTGCATATGTTTTGTACCATCACTAAAAATACATTTCCATGAGGTTTAGTTGAAATTTGTGTCCAAATTAAAAAGTATTTTTTAGAAGAACCTATTTTTGGGGGTCAAGGTTGTATGTATGTTGTATGTATGTATTTCACGTTTGTTATGTGGCATCAATAGAAATATAATTTTCTGACGTTTGATTGAAATTGGTGTGCAAATGAAACGTTTTTCTTAGAAAAATTTGATTTGGGGGGCTAGGTTTGTATGGTAGCCCCATGACCACATGGTCCGACTTAATCTATTTATACATATTTTTTGTGTCATCAATAGAAACACATTTGTGTGAAGTTTGGTTGAAATTGGTGTATAAATAAAAAAAATCTTAGAAGAACTTAATTTGGGGAGCTAGGTTTCTATGACAGCCCCATGACCCCATGGTCCGATTTGGTCCATTTTTACATATGTTTTGTGGTATTACTAGAAACGCATTTGTGTGAAATTTGATTGAAATCGATGAGAAAATTAAAAAGTTTTTCTTAGAAGAACATAATTTGGGGGACTAGGTGTGTATGGCAGCCCCACGACCCCATTATCCGATTAGGTCGATTTTTACATATATTGTGTGTTACCAATTGAAACACATTTGTGTGAAATTTGATCGAAATTAATGCATAAATAAAAAAGTTTTTCTAAGAAGAACCTAAATTTGGGGGGTAGGTTTGTATGGCAGCCCCACGACCCCCTTGTCGGATTTTAGCGATTCAAACATACAAACTGCCTGCAACAAAAAGAAGCATGTGTGCAAAATTTCAGCTCCATAGCTTTTAAACTGGCCGAGCAAAACGCGTCGCAACAGACAGACAGACGGACATCGTCCAATCGACTCAGCTCGTCACGCTGATCATATATATACATATTTTATATGGTCGGAGATGCTTCCTTCAATGCGTTACAAACTTCATGACAAAGTTAATATACCCTTTACGCTTAATAAGCGAAGGGTATAAAGATACAGGAAAATAGTCTGAGAACGAAAAAACAACATAAAATTTCCTTTGCAATGCTATCTAACAAAATTGAAGACCTTTTGGTTTGGGAAAATTAGGCGTTACACCAAAAACTAAATTTTAATTTTGAACCTTTTTTAAAAGCTCCATAACTTTCGAAAGAAGCACAGTAGACCATCAAATTTGATGTTTGTAATTATATTGAGTGGCTCTTATTAGGAGCTTCGATTTTGAATTTTGGCAAAACGGCAGGAGCAGGAGGTTTAATTTTGGTTTGTCACCATTACACAACCCACCAAAAATCACCTCCTATACAAAGTGACCCACCAGGAGTTTGTGGGAGGCACCCTTACGCCTTACATGCCGGGGCATGGAGGGTGTCGTATTCACATCATGAATTGCTTAACGGAGGTGTATGTATGTGATGTGAAAATTTCAATAAAGCCTATGCGAAAAATGCAATTATCTGCTATTCTTACGAAAGTTTGTAGTATTTTGTCCATGATTTATGAAGCAGAGCTTTAGTGCGGTTAATTCACTTCTTAGGAAAGGCTTTCGACTGTAGTACTTTTCTCTTTTTTTCTGCGCCGAAGTCGTTGAATACGCTCAATATCATCCTTAGTCCTCATGTTCATTCTGTAAGCCGATAAGCTACTCCAGGCGTTTGGTAAAATCAGAGTAGTGCATGCCAGGCACTGTCTGAGAATATTTTAGAAATCGGTAGGGGCTTAGTCCTAAAGCTTAAATTTAAGTTTGCACCACTTGGAAAATTTTCTAACGGTACTTATCAGAGTTTTTGTCTTGTTTGGGTTTTCTGTGTATATCCCCGCTCCTGATGGTTGAACTTTCAAAAGAAAGACACCAAATTATTAAATTGCCTTCATCTTTTGTTCACTGACTGTTCATCTCAAAGCAGTAGATAAAATGCTACAGCGTGTCAAAGTGGAAAACTCCGTCTTGTTAATCAGTTTTTTTTTTGCAAAGAAGTCGATAACGGTGAATTTTCGCGCAAAAATTAATAATAGTGAACTTAAGCTACAATCCAGAAAAAAAAAATAAATCGATACGATCATCCACAACCGAGATATGCCCATGAGAAAGTCGACGATCTGAGATAGCAATACATTCTACGGGTATGTACCAACATTCAGTTGGGTTTTACTTGCAAAATCCTTAAACGAAGGTGACGTTGTTGAAGTAAAAAAACGAGGTATCCGTACATTGATTGAGAGATGCATTGAACGTGGTGAGCATGAAGAAATTTTGAGAAATGTGAATAGTGTTCTATGCATCAAATTCAATAATTCAATAGTCAGCTGAATTTATTTTTGACGAGACCACAATCTTCAGAGGTATAAAGCAGGAGGCATTGTTGGTCAATCAAAGAAAAAAGAAACGGTTTGTTGATATACTGGAAAAGTATTTAAGGAATCATTGTTTCGTAGTATCCCAGGCTGTAGAGGATGCGGATACACAAATTGTTCAAACGGCTTTATGCATGTCGTCCAAGTTTGACTCAATTTTCATCGTTGGAGAAAACGTTGATCTGCTGGTTATTGGATATCATGTCTAGAACGTCTATTTTAAAAAATGGAGCGAGGATACAAAATTACAATTTTGTATTCATCAACAGGTTTCAAACACCAAACTTTTTCAGAGCATATACTTTTTCTTCACGCCTTCACAGGGTGTGATACGACTTCGGCCGTTTTTAGATATGGGAAAAGTAGGCTTCTCTGCTTTTTAAAGAAGAAGGAACATACTCGCGTTTTACAATCGCTCCAGGCTTTTAAAGCAGAGTGTTCAGATGCAAACACTATATGCACTATCAGAAAAATGTTTTAATTGCCTTGTACGGAGGTACACGTAACGACACATCACTAAGCGATTTCCGCTTCAAACTTTTTGCTCGCGCAGGAACGAAAATTAAAGCGGATCTTGCTGCTTTGCCTCCCACCGAATCAGCCGCTGATCATCATTCCTTAGGAACGTACCACCAAATACAGACATGGCTCGGCAATGTTTTAAAACCAGAAAACTTGCGCTGGAAGCGAACCCAGGTGGGATTGGAGCCTGTGACTGTGATGATTTCGGGAGAAATCATCCCTTCATACTTCTTAAATATTATTTCATGCTCTTGCAATAAAAACTGTGGGACAGTATGTGGTTATAGGAAGGCCGGGCTCGCATGTGCCAATGTCTGTGGAACTTGTTGTGGGAAAATATGCTCAAATGTCGCAGTCATAACGGAAGACATAAATGATGAAGATTGCTACCATGAAATTTATGATATGATATCTGTATATCATATTCTGGATTCTACTGAAGAAAATAATACCCTCATCACTAAATAAGCGCAACTCACCATCCTAACTGCATCTGCAACAAATTATACCTATGTATAACGCAAAGCTACTTCGGAATGCTCACCTTCTTTCGGGTATATCTCGGCTGCGGCTGATCGTATCGACTTAATTTTTTTTCGGGATTGTGGGGAATCCAATAAGGTACAAGTCCATTCTGATTATCTTTTGCGCGAAAATTATCCGTTATCTACTTATTTGCAAAAAACTGATTTGTAAAACTGTTTTTTCAATTTTGACAGGCTGTAACATTTTACCTACTGCTTTATAGTGAACACTGGCTATGCCAAAGATGAAGAAAATGTTGTACCAAACAATTCGGTGGCATTCTTTTGGAAATGCTACCATTAGGAGCGGAGATATACGTAGGAAGCCCAAACAAGACAAAAACCTTCATAAGTACCGTTAGAACATTTTTCAAGTGGTGCAAACTTAAATTTAAGCTTTAGGACTAATACCCTATCGTTTTGTAAAATAATCTCAGACAGTGCCTGGCAGGCACTCTGAAGCCCGATTTCACGACCGATCGCCTGAAGTAAGCAGCTGACTCATTTTTTAGTACTTTTTAAGTCAAGTAGCAAAGATATTAGTCCAAGGCACATTGTAAAGAGGTGTAAAAGGATCTGAGTGTCTGATGGAGAGTCCATTTAGGATTAGGACATATGCAAATCGTGAAGGTTGGTAGGATGGATTCTCTTCGATGCTGCACTACTTAGTAGGGATTACAAAAACTCCAATCTGTCAAAGCTTTGCAGGTAGTGATGGGAATTTTGTTTTTTTTTTCAATGTGTTAACTCATCTGCGCTGGCTTTTATTACTGAGTCGTTCATTGCTAACTTTTCCGAACAAGTGTTGCTGACACGCCAATTGGACGAGTATTTCCCCCGTGGAAACAGGAGTACCATTCTGGGACGGGTAAACCAACTTTTTTTAGTTTTTGACCTCAAATTTGAACTCCACGTCTCAAATTTCTGTCACGCCTATTTGACGAGTATTTCCCTGAGAAAACAGGGACACCTTTCTGGGAAGGTAATCCCAAATGTTCCTTTTATTGTTTTTGATTTTAAATTTAAAATAGGCGACCCAACATTGTTTTAGTGTTTCTGACGACGCTAATTAGACAAATATTTCTCCGAGGGAATACTAAAAAACCGTTTTGACCTTATCTGCTGACTCACTGCGATCTGATCTGGTTCGCCCGTACCGTGTAATCAACAAAATCGGAAGAAGGCAAAAGACGTACGAATTCCGTATCCGTACGGAGCAAAATATGTATGTACATGCAAACAGCACAGCCTCACTTTTCTTCGTTCATCCACTCTGCACCGAAATCCGCAAAGCTCGGTGCTACACATTTTGTTCGAATCACACAAATCATTCACATCATTCACGCTATAATGTGAGACTGAGTAATAAACGACGACGGCTTAGTGGCATCACTCTGCACCAGGGTTACCGTTTTCAGATTTCGAAGTGTAACATTTATCTGATAAAATTGTAACATTTTTAGGTTAAGTGTAACAAATTTGAAGATATTGTTGTTAATAAACAATTTTAGCAATAAATGTGCGCAAGTCCGAATTGAGTGATTGCTTCATAAATAGTAGAGAGTTATAAATTAAAATAGAGGAGTTTAAAAATGTCTGACTTTTTCCGAAAATTTGATCTGTTCTGTTCCATATACATTTTTGACGAAGTTGGTCAAAAATTCAAAATTCCCACAATATGTTGAAGCTCGAACCCATTATTTCATAACAGATTTAATACAAAAACTATTGGTTGCAAATCTCACAATTAACAATGATACGACTCGGCACAGAAGCTTAGTTTCCGAATGATTGAAGGGGCAGATAATTTTTTAATGTTGGCACAAAACGAGATGCTCCCTTAAGTACATCAGACAATGCTTAATACAATATAATCGAACTTAATTAATATTAGATGATCAAACTAAAGGATATAATGAACCGAAATACATATATGAAGTAACATTAGAGATTTTTAGCATATCGTTTGGAATAGAACGACACAATTTGACGTTCCATATAAAAATTCGCTTGCGCAACCAGGATCTCGTCTTGGAGGGGGCTAAGTCTATCCAAATTACTGGACATTAGAACTTGCCTCCGCAAGCTGGGTGATCGAGCTCCTAAATCAGTAATGATGCTATGGTGGTGTTTCAAGCTTACTTTCGATGCACCTTTTTTCGTAACTTATATCGTCTTGAAAACGCAAGTCAAATGTTTCGTAATCGGCACGTTCTTTTAGTTATTTACACGAAGAGCCATTTCTGAATCACTCTTGGGAATGGCAATTGAGAAATTTTTAAAACAGAAGAGAAGTGCGCTACTTACTATGCGCACCAAGCAATTGCATAATCGTTAGGGTTTCTATAATATCGGCTTTTGGTCATTGCAATTTATCTTCTTCCTATGTTTCCAATACAGAAAAAGTTACAATCGCGTAGGCCGTGGGTCGAAGGAATGTTGTCGTTATTACCCGTCCCGGAGTCGAACATTGAGAGGGTTATCCATGGGCGTAGCCAGGGGGGGGTTGGCAATTAAGATTCTCCATCGTTTTAAATCCTTGGTTCGAAAAATATTATTTGGAAAATTGTAGATAACAATTTTAAGAAAATACCATTGAGAATGACCTTGTTCGCCTTTTAACGAAGTGGCACCTGCACGTGTTAGATTTTTACTCCTGATTAGCTACATTCAACTCGCGAAACTACGATGTTTTTTTTACCGCTGGCTTTGTACTTAGTGCTAGAGACGGTCATGCTTTGGGAAAAACGTAGCTCAGGAAAGTGATATACGTTGTTCAAAGTCATAATGAAAAAGTTTTCATTCAATTTTATTTGACTAATTAATACACTTGCTGTGGGTTTAAAACATTCGGAAAACTGAAAATATCACTTTCATTCAGGTAAATCGGAAAACTAAATTTAATTTATTATGTTAAATTCTATTAACTTCTCAGAGAGACCTTTATGTGATGTATCCTTTATTCTAATGCTTAAGCCATGAAATGATCAAACACAGAAAATAGAGTATCATAGCAAAAATGAAATGTTAGGCTTTCACTAAGCGAGAGGCAGTGGCGTAACGTATGGTGTTCCATGTGTTTGTTGGAACACGGTCCCCCGTGACAAAAGGGCCTCCAACATATTTGTTTCAAAAATGAATGCTAATTAACCAAGGGCACTAAACGTAGTCAGCGCAGGATCAGAAGTACCAAACTAATGCCGTTGATTCATGCCTTAAGATAAAATTAAAAATTATGCCTTTTTTGATACAAACACGTTCCAAATTGTCGATTTTCAAGATCATATTGGCGAATTTCCATTTCTAATTGACGAATTTCTACATCAAATTGAGAATTTAAAAATCATGTTCACGAATTTCCAAAACACGTTAGCGTTTTTCAAATTTACAATATTCAGTGTCAAAGGGAACTCCAAATCACGTTGGCGAATTTGTTATTAATTAATATTGGTTAATTTCCATGCCAAATTCGCGAATTTCCAAATCAAAATAAGGAATTTTCAAATTATCTTGATGATTTTTCAAATTGACGACAAACTGATGAATTTCTTAATTATATTAACTCATTTCTTAAAAAATTGGCGAACTTTAAATCTGGTCTACGAATTTCCGTTATAAATTGGCAAATTTCAAAAACATGTTGTAAAATTTCCAATTCAAATAGACGAAATTTTATGCTAAATTCATGAAATTTCAAGTCGAATTGACGAATTTCAAAATTATGTTGACGAATTTCCGTTACAAATTGATGAATTGCCAGTGCTAAATTGTAAATGTTCATGTCTAATTAACACATTTTTCAAATCATTTTGCCGAATTTTCGCAGAACAAATCGCCGAATTTCCATTTCAAATACCAATTGGTCAGTTTCCCAATCAATTACGTTAGAAATTCAGCAATAAAAAAAAAATTGAATTGAAATTAAAATTGAAAAACGTTGCGTCACTGCGAAATAGCCATAAAGTAAGAAATTGGAATAGAGATGGAACTCCATATAACATTTAAAACCTACTGAACAACATTTTACCTTTGAGTGTGTGCTGTATGTAACGTGTACATACAGGAAGATATCTTCCTGTATGTTCCATCTCTATTCCAATTTCTTACTTTATGGTTAAGCTTCGAAGACTAGAGGAAACGAGAGATTGCAGGATCTGATTATTTTATCGATTAATGATATTCCCACGTAAGTTCCCCGTGCCGGATACGTCCCGAAAATTACGAAGGTTTTAGTCTCCACGACTGCAGTCTCAGAACTAGAAAATTTGGTATTTCACTTACTTGCGAACCGCCTATCGGTCTGGGCTTTTTTTTTTCATATTAAGAGCCCGTCCCAAATAAACCTGTACAAATTCAGAGATTCATGATTTTTGTCTATCAAATTTTATATATTTTCTTCGACTGGTAAAGATGTTGCTTTTTCATATTTTATTTTGCAATCTTTCATTTCTTAATTCCTGGTCCTGGGAGGGGCTTTAGCCCCCTTAGCCTCTCCCGTGGTTGCGCCACTGTACGAAACAATATATCATCATTTTCCATGACCCAAGTAGCCATGGGTGGATTTCCGGATATTTGTTGCTCTGGAAACAGTCGAAATTGTCGAAATCATTTGTCGGGATTTTACGCCCATGCCTACTTAGGACATGCAGAGTTATGATATATTCTT
The DNA here is from genome assembly GCA_949715475.1 of Microchrysa polita. NCBI lineage: Eukaryota > Metazoa > Arthropoda > Insecta > Diptera > Stratiomyidae > Microchrysa > Microchrysa polita. The sequence goes on from OX454415.1 coordinate 19,281,196, forward strand.
TCGTATACGGTAAGCAAGCATTTTTTGTATGGTAATGTCAAATTATGTCGTTCTATTTCAAACGACATGCTAAAACTCTCTTTTATTATCTGTCCTTGAGCTATAGTTATTCGGTTCAGAAAACAACGTCGATATTGCGTGTTGTACTCTAACCTACTGCAAAAACATCAGCCAGGTCAGTGGGTTGATTGAAGCCAAATATACCAGCACGTTCAACTCGTGCCATTTGATGATGTGCTCTAAAATGGTCCAAGCAACAAATCCGGCAGCTACAAAAAAAAATGCACTCCTAGTGTTTCCGGTAAAAAATTTAAATCACGTTCCCTTTTAAATGCTACTTTAATTTAAACTGAAATTTCGTGCCCTTACATTCAAAATTTTGTGAAAAAATTTGGACTACCGTAAATTTGTTGTTTAAATTTGCATCAAGGTAGAATTCAATTCTTTTACTGAACTAACTCGAAGGCCCAATGTCAGGGTTTTCAGGATTGAGCGGGCCGCAGGTTAAAAAAGTAAAAATAGCTATAGACTTTTTTTCGAAATTTCAATCTGAGTCACTAACGACCTCGGGATTATATCCTCTAGAAATATGATATTCATATAAAATGCTCTTCAAACAAGAAATTAAAACGCTGAATTTTTGTGGATCGATCCACAACCACAATTTGCAAATTAATTTACTCAGAAATAAATACTCCAGAAATATCATTGGGAGTCAAAATTATTCAGCTGGAAAATGTGAACACGAATTATAATGGTAGATGAGCAAACAATTTCACGGTGTGCTTTATATTTTTGCGCACAAAAGTACTTTAAACAACCGTCAGCTGCCTAGAACAAAGGGTAGGATTGTTAAATACATAATTTGTAAGCCATTAAATTGACCAGTTTCAACAAATTTCTTAGACTTTAGTTCATCACATATTTTTTTTACACAATGCTACATACTGTGGCCGCGGGCATCACAACACTGCGATGTGGGCCGCATGTGGCCCGCAGACCACAAGTTGGACATTCCTACCTGAATTAATAGTAGATCATGCTCAAATCACAAAAATAGAAAATTTGTTTTGCAAAATAATTGGCTTCTTATGAAACGCGTAACCCGATTTTAGAATGCATTCTACAGTCGTAAAAAAAACTTGCTTTTACTGCTCTCCCTGCGTTGGGATTTTTTAAAAATTTGTTGTTTATTTAATAAGCAAAGTGAACGAAATGATGCTTTGCTTACCCATCGCGTCTCTTGACTCTTTCCGCGGACAACTTTGTTAGATATTTAGGGTAGTTCACTTATGGCTATAGTAAAATATAAATATGTTCTGTCGCATATTATAAAACCGAATGACCTTTTTGTCCAATTGAAAATTTAAAACATAAAATTTACAATCGAGTCAGTATTTCTGAATTCGAACGAGTTCCTCTTTTACCGGAGGGAGACTACACCCTGCTTTCTTTGTTGAAAATCGACCTTAAAATTACAAAGAGGTACACGTCTGTGTGAATCTTGCATCAAAGACTCAGGAGCCAACTTATTCATGAAGACTACCAGAACTACTTTGCGTCCTATGCATGTTCCTTGAAGTCTACTCGTATATCCTTAAACTCATTATCTGCATTGTAAACACAAATTACCTTTATAAGTATACTTAACCCACAGATGTTAATGAAACTGCTTCAGCTTCAACTGCATTAGACAGAGACAGTAGATGCTTTCATGCTGCACAAACTGATTAATTTAAAGCACCACAAACTTTAATTTGCTTTTGCTATACTCTCTCATAATTACATTCCAATCGATTTCAATATCATCGGAATGCGTTCGTACGTAGAGAAACGTCTAAGCGGTATTTGCGGTCTTATTTCTCGCTCCGATGATTACGTTCCCGACAATATGATGCTGATGAAGGTAATCAATCGGGTTGGCAGTCCACCAAACACCTCCTTCTTCCTGTTTTCAATAAATTCAACATTTATCGTTGCAATGTTAATCCTGAATTTTGATTCCACATTATAGCATCATCATCCGCATCAACCTTTTGTGTACGAATCGATGAGTCCCAATGACAGATAGGGAAATGATCCCAGCCAGCATTTAACACATTTGTAATCATTATTTCATGCAACACGCGTAAGCACATATTGCTTATTCATTCATCACGTTTTCATACAAGCAGTATATGACGATGTCCCCCTATTTCATGTATATACGCATTTGCACCTTATTACGGATAATCATTATAAAATCGTTATTCGTAAGCATTATGTAATAGTTAAGTATCATATACATTTAATGCAACAAAGAATAATTAAAAAAAGAGCACGGGCGACGGAGAGTCTCGAACTCATAAGCATAACCCTATGCACCGAAGGTGCGCGCCCTAACCACTGCTCTAGCCAGACTATATGAATGATTATGTTTTATTCGTGAATCTAATCACCCCAGCAACAAAAATCACACTTGAGGAGAAAACCATTATATTTCCTATATGCATGATCCGTCGACATTCCTTCAGCTGACCATCATGTATCTAACTTTCAATGCGTCCTATCGATACATAATGCCGATTCGTGATTCATGAAGTAAAGCTTATTTGTGGCTATGTTCACGGTATATGACGCCGATGCTGGCTGGGATCTTAATAGAAATTAAACTAAATTCCAGGATAACAAAGACCGACAATTTTCATATAATCATTCTACATACACGTACACACACATTTGTTCCTTCTTATGGTGCCAACATGTACCAATAATGTGGGTGGACTCATCCTATTTTATTAATATAAATATCATAGGTAAATACTCTCGTACATTTCACCGTAAGCTGAAACATATTCATTTCGGTGTTCGCAAATCTGAAATAATGACACCCATAATTGTCGCGGAATCTAGAAATCCGGTGGACACGAAATCCTTCTTTATGTCTTTGGGACGTGCCTTCGTTAGACAGTTGTCTTCACGTGCTTTCGCATGTATTCGGTTTAGTATAGTCTTGTTGCTATAGGACCATAGAAGATAGCGAATCATTGCGAAAGGAAAAGAGAAATTAATGACGGGATTTACAAGGAAAATTGCTTCGAATTAATGCATTTCAGCTTAATGGATTTCTAATGTTGCGAATGGCAATAACAATTTTCATAGATACTGTGAGCAGCATTCGAAATTTCCCTGACACATACACATAATACTAAAAGATAAGAGGAGTCATTGAATGGAAGATCATTAAGGCAAATAGTCAATATAAGATGATGTCACAACTTCAACACCCCTTTTTGGGATGAATATTGATCGGTAATTTAGTTGAATGATATCAGGGATTTTAATCTAACTGAAGGTTGGATAAGACTGTCATTTTTATACTACTTACCCTGTACTGTCCCAAATTGTTGACGATGCACGTAAATGAAACATCACGTCCTTGTGTCACGCTAAAATTGTTCAGCTGTGCCAGAAATTCTGGCTGTACGTCCCCGACCGTGTCTTGATTGTGTCCTGAAAAAAATGCAAATATTTGCGCTAATTAAAAGTTAAGTTCATTTTCGCTTCTAGCCTTTGCCCTTTTTTCGCCCGTGTTGGTCGTCATCCTTATTCTTCGTTTATGCATAAGGCATACACAGCAACACAGCGAACGGACGTTCGCAATTAGTGTCTATCCGGATTGAGTAAAGAGAGTATGTATATAGAATAAGGCGACCAAATAAACGCGGAAACGGGGTTGGAAAGGTGGAAGCTAAGACTTATACAGAGAAATTGTATTTTTTTTCTTCGGTACTTACCGCCACCCTGGACCAGAACTGCAGCTATGAAAATATTGAACAGCAACTGTACGGAAACGCCGACGGCTGTCGTAAAGCGAGAAACGCTTTTGGCCATTATAAGTTTGGAAGCGTATTTCCCGGCGAAAAATTCACAATGTTAATTTTCATACTATACAAATTTTTTTTTCTGTTTTGCCTTATTGAGATTTAATTATGGCATGTGCTGCAATAAGCTTGGGCGTTCTGGAAATCTGAAAAAAAAAAACGGTCTTGAGAAACGTTGAGAATATGAAGTTGGAATAAAATGTTAGGAATTTTCTTTTTGAAACAATAAGGTATTATTTTCAGAATTTTTATTTATTTAAATTCACAAAAAGTTGCTGCACTTCTATCTAAAGGTCTGGATAGACCACGGGCGGAATGAAAATGAAATTTTTGTCCGCTGCGATTTTCTCAATGAAAATGCATGCTTACTGTCGTGGAACATGTCGGAGATGATGGGGAATTCCATAAGCTACAATCCGAAAATGGTTCCAACATTTTTCTCGGCCATTTTATGTATTATTTTTCGATTCCCCGTCATTTCACCGTGGAAAATATCTAATGACCGGGGAATCGAAAAATAATACATAAAATGGCCGAGATAAATTATGGAACCGTTTTTGGATTGTAGCTTATGAAGTTCCCCATCAGTTCCGACATGTTCCACGACAGTAAGCATGCATTTTCATTGAGAGGTATATTCAGGCCTTAAAGCGCAGTATAGACCTCGGGCGGAATGAAAATGAAATTTTTGTCCGCTGCGATTTTCTCAATGAAAATGCATGCTTACTGTCGTGGAACATGTCGGAACTGATGGGGAACTTCATAAGCTACAATCCGAATATGGTTCCAAAATTTTTCTCGGCCATTTTATGTATTATTTTTCGATTCCCCGGTTATTTCACCGTGGAAAATATCTAATGACGGGAGAATCGAAAAATAATACATAAAATGGCCGAGAAAAATGGTCGTTATTCGGATTGTAGCTTATGGAATTCCCCATCATTACCGACATGTTCCACGACAGTAAGCATGCATTTTCATTGAGAAAATCGCAGCGGACAAAAATTTCATTTTCATTCCGCCCGAGGTCTATTCAGGCCTTAACTTCGTAGAAATAAATGAGAAGATTTCCAAAATAAAGTAGATTAACACTTTCCCGGACACAACGTCTATAGACGTCCAATTTTGAGCATTTGACCATACAAATCGTGTCAAATTTTGGCGTTGTGTCCGGCAATGAGTTAATAGCTGGCGGGACAGTCCAATATTGAACCAATTCCCATAATCTTGACGGATTTTCGTGGAAGTGTTGAATTCAGCAGCATGGTCTGCCGTGTTTTTTCACCTAAATTGGTATTCACTTAGCATCTGAGTGAATTCATGGTTTGTCAGATGAATCGGAAATAATTCGAACACCATCATAGACTTAATCCGCTTGCAGTGAGATTCAAATTCGCGGCTCTGTGCTTCGAAGGCGAACGCACTATCCACTACAGCAACCATCTCCCAAATACACTTGTTATAGATTCGTGTATTTCGCTCTTTCCTTTAATACTATAAGCAAGCAAAGGTTATGTTTAAAATAAAAATGTACAATTTTATTTGACAAACTGATTTGGATATATGGGTAAAGTAACTGACAATGGATATGCACTCGCCTATAGATTGACACGACTGACTTGAGGACGACTGTTAGAATTCATGGATGACTGATCAATGTGAGGACGACTTAACAATGAAAATGAAACCGAAACTCGAAATTTCCAATTTTAGTTTTATGTAGGGGAAGTAAGGGTAAATGGGTCAGATCTGGTCCACTTTAAATATTTTATAAAGACTACACCTATAATTTCATTCAAATTTGAAGTTAGAATATTATATCGAAAGGATAAGGCTTTGTAGGAGAGGCAAGGGGCGCTTTGGTCCGACCCACTCCACTTTCCATCAATTTCAAGATTATGTCACAATTAGGCATTGTAAAAAATTGCAGGCTGCAAGCGATAATCTGTCGAAAGTTATGGCCGAATTATGGTATTAGAGGGGGTCATATGTACGAGAAAGAGGGGTTCTATTGTCACGATTTGACCCATTTTCAATACCGTCCTAAATTTATTTCGGGAGTTCTCGTGACGGACAGACAGACAGACATGATTTATTCAAATCACGGACCAACCCTTTAGCCCAACACACTAGGTGGTGAGCCATGGCCAATGGCATGTAAGTATAATGGCAGTTCTGTTCTGCGAACAGCAAGGGTAACACCCCCTCATACCAATTCTGTTTTATTTAGTAATTGATGATGTGGCTTTGCCTGAAGAACGAAACCCAAGTCGTCTACCTTTACCATTTGGATATGAGATCATGGATATAATCGAAATAGCTCTGAATCTCGAGAGAGAGGCGAAGGAGGCCGGGCTAAAGATTAATACTAGCAAGACCAAAATCCTTAGCCTGATTGGAAATCCAACTCTCCCCATATACACGACGCATCAACCAAGCAAAGTGTGCTTGCGGATGGTGTCTAAACTTTGGCAAAGCATATATCTCAGTGTTTAAAACCTAGCCGGGGCTGTTACGCTCTTTGATTCTGTCAGTGCTGGTCGCTGCATTGGTGATCGCACTATATGATGAAATCAGTTCTCCCAACTAGGCCGAAAAAATCATCTGGCGGAGATCCGTAGTTCTGGAACAGTGGCGTAGATAAGGGGGGATCAACCCCCCTCCCCCCTCTATTCGGTCACACATTTTTTATTATTACTTTAGGTACGTAAAACAAAGGAAACGTGTGTAGTGTTTCATAAAAACGTGAAACCATTTTCAGAACAATAATATAAAATTTAGCCTTTCCTCAAATTTCAATTGTATTATATAATCGTATCGACAGAGTAGTAACATTACAGCACAAGGCTTTATGTTCATTTACTTTTTTGCAATGGAGTTTTGCACAGGCAAGCCCTACTGAAGTAATCTATATAGCGGCCGCTCTAGCATTTGCGTCGCCCCGGGCAAGATAACAAATTGCCGCCCCTTAGGTACTGTACCAGGCAGATTGATGGTATGATACTATCGATGGACGTCTTTGTTGTAGAACCAATTCAAAGAATTTTTTCCTCATAAATCGAGTGAATGGTCCCTCATGGTCGTTGCTCCGAAACGATTTATATAGTGGAACCAGCTGACGTAGAGACAACACAAAAATTCATGCTCACAATGGGATTCAAACTAACGTTCAGCTATCATTCATCGTCTAAAGCGGAATTCACCACAATTCAGCAAGATCTTATGGAGTTTGTTTGGAATTTCGAATTTAAAGCTTGATGTAAGAAATCGTAAATTAATGCGTAAAATTCCCTAAAACACTCAAAACATTTTAGAAAACTGCCTTCAAAAATGTTAAGTCAACAAATTGTGCTGACTTTCATAACTAACCTTCTGCAGTTGTTTTCTTAAAAAATTGGGCAGCAGCAAAACTTAAAATGGCCGGATTTCTGCAGGGTTTTCAACGTACATGGCTTATTTTTATAAATGCACCATCTCAACAGTTTTTATAGAGAATAAGGTCAGAGCTAGTTAAATCGGCGGAACCTAGCCTAACTCCAATATTAGCCTTTCCGAGGGAGGGAGCTTTGGCAATGTGTTATGTCGTTCGATCCCTCATCTTGCTGAAATCCAAACCACCTTGTTGGTAGTTTGCCCTCCAATACTAGTTGAATCAATGCAATCGAAACCAACTGAAGAAATCCATCCATGCAAAGATTTGGCGAATTGAAGTTCCATGGAAATTATGGAAAACTACTCAAAAAAAAGGCATTAGACATAACATTTCTCACAAAACGCCGTTATGCGGTCAGTGTTTATGCGACTCCCTATTTCTCATTTAATATGAATTTCTTCGGGAGCTCAATATTTATTCCTGGCACTCATCAGACCTAAACAAAAACTTAAGATCTCATCTTCCGGAAATCAAAGCACGGCATATCGCATATAAATGAAACAAAAAATTGCATACTTTGACCTGTATTGAAAATCTCCCTTTGGCAAAAATTATGAATCATGCAATGTCCTTCTAGTGAAAAGGAGAGGCGGAGAGGAGTAATTTTCCAATTAGTATCTTTTTTAACGAATAACCTAATCAGGACATTTGCTTTACGAAAGTAGGGCGAGTGCTAACATCACATACGTCAAATTTACGCATGGCCTCCAAATTTATAGGAGATATAGCTAGCTACTACAGTGTCCTAAAACTTTGGAAATTTCAGAAATATATACTCATGAATTTCTGAGTTATCGGAAAATTTCGAGTTTTTTTATCCACATATACAGGGAATTCCCAACGAGCTCTCGTCTTCACAATTTCCCTTTTCTGGACATATAACTGTGTTGAGGTATTCCGGCCAGAAAAGCGGCGATGCTATGTCTTCCGTGACTCCGAAAAGTTTGGGAACCACTGATCTAACCCAATATAAAGCTCTAATACTCCAAGCACAGTATCGATAATTTGTATGAAAATTGGAATACTGGGGGTTCGCTCATCGAAGTAAAAAAGCCAAAATTATTTCAATACTGAGTTTTTTCCTATATGGCAAAATTGCTATCTATTTTGCACCAAAATTAGCTGAAAAAACGGCTAATTCGAAGTGTAATAAATACAGAAATTGTTATTCTGAAATGCAACATTTGATAACCTTAAAAGTATAAGCAATCTTGCTAAATGACCCCCCCCCCCCCTCTCCGAAAAGCTATCTACGCCACTGTTCTGGAATGTGCGTCATTAAGAAAGGCCTGGGGTCAGATACGATAGATGGCCGGAAACCCTACGCGATGGCGAGTACATGTAGTAGACCCGCTATGTCCCACAGGGTTAAAACTAAAACAGTAGAAGTAAACAGTCAGGGACTTTTGGGTTATATGACTAGACATGTGACTCGAGGCTGAACTTTGCATCAGCGGACTTGTGGCACAAAAATTTTGAAGTTAATTTCGCATCCTTGTTTGGTGTGACTTCCCGGTAAACTTCTATCCTGGCCGGGAGTAGCTGCGCTTTACTAACCCACAAACTAGCTATGTGAGTCGACACGTTAGCCTTTCAACCTAACTAGACTGGAACGTTTTATTTTCCTTATAGATATGGGGAGTTTTCTAAAGATGCTGTACGCCGTGTGGTTATGTCTGAGGTTTACTGACTAAAAACATCTTTCTTCACCGCAATATACATCCTTATACCACCGCCGAGACTTGTGTCTTCTTTTATTTTTCTGTAGCTCCTCGTGAATTCCACAAATTGATCTCCTTACTGCACCCCAGTTGTCCTCTGAACGCGGCAAAAGAACCACTGGGTTTGGGTTACCGAGGTTTTTTTTTTAATCTTCCAGTCCCGCCTCCAATTGAACTGCTCCTATCTCCAAATCTTGAACACTCCAACAGGTTTGGCATCCTGCTCAAATCCCTTGAACCTGAGGCACTCTGGCGAGTCGATGTAAATATTACCGGTACCCTACATGGCCGAATTGGGTCATATTTAAATTTCGGGGCCAGGTGTTTTTGGTCTACCCAAGTAGCTTTGTCTGAGGGTATATGAAGCCTCATCACATTGAACCAATTTTCTATAATGCTTCGGTTCGGGTTCATCTCCGATGTTACTGCCCTAAATAATAGCAGTTTCTTACTTGTTTTAGTGATTGATCCGTGGTTGAGGCCGCCGCTTAATCACCTGCGTACTTCATTACGTGCTCACCGAAGTTTAGTCTTGAGTCAATGATTCCAGTGGCGTGCAATCCATAGAGACATAAAAGCACTGTCTACCCTGGGAGAAATTGGAAAAGTTAAATTTATAATTATAATATTCACTTTATCAAGTTCATTTCGAGCGCTGCGTAAATTTTTACGTCAAGTGTCATTCTTTTACTTTTTTACACTTTTAGTTGTAACTAGAATCACTAGAAGCCCAAGGACTTTGTGCCTTCAAAACCTTCACACAATGTGACAGAAAGGTGTACATGGATACAAGTCTCTTACATTTAGAGAGCAATCGACTATAGGCTCAACTATGAGTAGAAGCATGCTTTTCGCTTGATGCGTTCTCTCATAGGTCATAGCACTCATCACTTTTTTTAGAGGGGCTACATGGTCTAGCAGAAAAGATGCAAAGAGCAGCCTACCCTACTTGAAAAGGCTACGCACGCCACTGATGATAACCCTGAACTACTTGCTTAATCAATCACTCTATGATCAGAACAAGAACAATCTCAGGGATTTTTTTTGCGCCGCACTCATGTATGGATCAGAATGGTGGACCATGTATGAAGGTTACGCGAAACAAATGACAGCGACTGAAATGAAAATGTTACGCATGTCAGCTGGTGTAACGAAAAGGGACCACATCAAGAGTAGCTACATCCGAGGCAGCTTGTCCATAGACCAACCAATCACCGAAAAGCTCGAAGACCGACAAATGGATTGGTATTGCCATGTTCAACGGCGTCCGCCTGAGAACCCCGCAAAGAAAGCGATATCAATGGAAGTTCCCCATAATGGACCCAACGCCAGAGGCAGACCGAAGAACACCTGGATGTGTCAAATGAAAAAGCAACAACAACGCATTGGTCTGGGCGATGACACGATCCAAGATAGAGCTGCCTGTAGAAATATGCTGAGATATTATCGCCAAAACGGGCGATGTGCCTACACCGCGGGTCGAGCAACGCGAAGCCATGGAGCGGTATAAAGAACGAGGCAAGGAAGAAGATTATGGAAATACTTCAGTTTCCAGCCAGCGAGCTCAAATCTAAAGGTTCATTTTCCTCGGCACGACCACCCCAGCGGCTCTAGCGGCAGCGACTCGCTCATTTCATTTAAAAATTCGATTATTATCTAAAACTGAGTTTTTATATGGAATGAGCGAGTCGCTATAGCCGCTGGGGTCGTGCCGAGGAAAATAAACCTTAACGGTTGCCCGCCACAGCTTAATAGTTGTAATCGTCTTGTTTGCGTACATTTGACCACTAACGTGTCCCTTCCGACAACTAAGCAACTAACCACCACAGTCACTTCTTTCGGCATAGCGAGGTCCAGGATAGCATTTTCCATCATGATGCTCCACAAAGTGTGCTGAGAGCAAAGCACTGCGGTTGCGGTATCCTTGCACTTACCATAGTACCTATTCCTTGTGACCCTCGATAGTTTCATAATTTAAAACACTGTTTGCGAAGGTACGCACCATTCCACCTCTTAATTTCGGTGAGGTTCCATAGCGAGATAACCTATGAGGTAGTACTGCGAAACATGCTCGGCTTAATATAGGTTGCACCCAGAAGATTGCCCAAAACATGGCGAAGTGAATTTTTATATGACACACTTTCGGGCTTGGAATTTTTGACACCAAATTGAGTGGACTAGGTGCAAGGAAATATGTTTATTCTTGTGCCAAGGGAAAAAATAAATGTTATAAATTAAAAAAAGAAGTATACAAGAAAAAAATAATTCTGCATAGTCTGCTACTCTTTTTTACATTCAAAATGAATATGTCGCGCGACTCAATCGTGAAATCAAACCTATTCAATATGGAACCATGGAACTGTCTGAATAGCGGCTGAACAATTTCAACAAAAAGCCTGCCAAGCACGCTTCTTTCCGGCGAGCGGATATTGAAATACAAAGAAATCCTATACCATCACTGAAAACGGAGCGACATTTTCCGCACTAACCGATTGTCAAAGTTTCAGACTACACGAGTCGATAATATCTTTATAGACATAGACACGTGCATTATGGACGTAGGTATACATTAGGTTAGGTATTTGAATTTGCCGCACCTGGCATGACTCCCAGCACGACGGACGACTTGGAAAGGACATATCGAAAGAACTCTTTGTGTGTATATGCCACCATACCATCATCGACTTACTTTCTCTTATCTGGCGTGTTCCTGGCGAGTTCCTTTCTCGCGCTTGAGTGCATAAGAAATTCATTTTATTCGTAGGTACTACTAATTTTCTGTGAATGAATTCAACCCCAAAAAACGAAGAAGCACCACACTGGTACCTACACAAAAAAGTTAGGTTAGACGACACTACTACGAACAACGACTATAGAGCAAGGAGCAAGTGGCAAGGAAGTGTCCTGGTTCAGTTCAGAGGATTCAGGTTGGTGCGGTTGTCTCCTGTGGAGAATTTTATGGTTTTATGGTTTTATCGTTAAACTTTTCGCCGATCATTTATTATCGCAGGAAAGGTGATAAAATATCCTATATAGAGCCCGGAGTGAGAGAGAGGAGGAAGAGCTGGGGTACACGAAAAGATTAGAGATTCCATTTATCATATGGATTCGACGTAAATTTTATTTGACTTGCTATGAGTATCTTATTATCTCGTTTTACTGATTTACGGATTACACAGATTTATATGGGAACGAGGTAATCTATAGAAGTTGCCAAGATGCGCGACTTATTGAAGTTTTGTGGGTGTCTTTTATTCGCATGGATGCAGTTTAAGTTGAGAAGTTTTTTGATTAAATGGCGCAATTAAAAGTTCATAATGTTTGAAAGAGGTTCATCCCCTCGGGTTATAATTTTGACTACAATTCACGGTAATTTATCCGAAACATTATTGGTGAAATTGTTGCATATGTTTTTGAGACGATGCCGGAAAAACACTTGACATAAGGACGATAAAATGTTGTGACTCCATAATAGAGAAACGACCTTAACCACTGCTCTTTGTAGACATTATGTCATGAAAATTTAACGTCCTATAAATATAAAAATATCGTAAAATGTTTACGATGTCTATATGCTTTCATCTAATTTAATTTAAGGATGCTTTCATTGTGTTGTGTAAAGTCAAAGAAGGTGCTTACCTAGTAGTTACTGGATTTATAGGGTTTCTTTTTTTTAATCGAAAGCTGATCGATTTGAAGGGAATGGCGTTTTCTTACAAAATGCAAATCGTAAATTGTATTCTTGTTTCATGTTGAATTACTTACTTCACATATACCCCAGAATTTCTTTTTAAAAGCCCATTAAATTAAATCACAGCGGTAAGCGCTTCTTGATTTTGTATAATTACTAATTAAACAATATCTTTCAATAAGGGCCAATATCGAATCAAGTACCGTTAATGCAAGGACTCACCCATAATATGTTCCACGTCATTAACAGTGTTGACTCTTTGTTTTACCATTTTTCAGATTTTCCATTAAAAAATAAAGTCAATACAAGAAGCAACTTTACCATTAAACATACTATTGGGGCGTACCATTACGGTAATGGTAATAAAGAATGTCATGATTCGTACAACGTAATGTGGTTACGGTTAATACCCCACAGTATGTGTAGTCGTATCACACGATATCTATAAGCCAGGACGAGCAAGGACATTGTCAACGTCGTGTGTTGGTGAGACGCGCAATGTTTTGTGTGGTGCATGCACGACACTATAATTAATTTATATAATGCCATCAGGGCCGGCTTTAGGGTGGGGCGAGCGGGGCGGTCGCCCCGGGCGCCAGGTTTAGGGGCGCCGAAACCCGTATTTTTAATTTAATTTATTTTTACAAATTTTTTTGTTGCTTAAAAAATTATATTTTTTTTTAACTGCTGAATTTGTATGATGTAAGAATACTAATGCAGGCTATAGTACCCGACCATCCAAGTATGAATGTATATACCATCCAAGTATGAATGTATAATGCCATCAATTTAACACGCGTTCTAATCACAAGTTAACAGGATATTTTTATACAAACGCAGACCTGCGACAAGAATTCTATGTGCAATTCCACAACGTTCACTCAAGGCCGCACGACACAAAATGTCACCTGTATCTTTATAGAAATCAGATAAGAATTTAGTTGGGAACTCATCTCATAATATCAGATTCCCACTTTATGAATTTACTGGGTTCCAAAGATACATGTAACCTTTAATTAAGAAAAAGCAGTACCCAATTCTAGTAAGCACATTCGGAAATGCAATTTCTGGATTATGTTTATGCTTTGCTTTATTAAACTTAAGGGCGCCACAAACCTGACGATTTCTCGGCCGATCGATTGGGCCCACAGTCGATCTACCGCCCAAACAGCACATACATTAGGCAATTTATCGGGCAATCTGAAATTGACAGTCTCACGGTCCACAAGACACAACACCAAATAGCGAAAATTATACCATTTTTGGCGATGGAAGATGGACATCCATTGCTACTTTTGATGGAGAATGACCGCCACATCCACAGCATGAAGAACGACCACAGGTTTATGTCAAAAATCAGCAACTGAGCAACACATGATTGTCATGACAGCTTGTACGGAAAATTGCACTGGCAATACGTTCCACACGTTAAATAAAAAAAAATTGAATCCAATGATCCCATACACCTTCCGATTTATCTCGCAATCAAAAAATCTGGCCGATCGATCGGAGGGTCTGTGGCGCCACTTACGCCACTTTAGAGCAAACATTGTTGTCTTTTCTCGCTCAATTAAATTTACAAAAACTGCTTAAAAAATAGAAAAGTTAATAAACGTATTTGCAAGATTATTAACTTAATGAACGTTTAAATGTTGGTGATTCAAAAATGAACCGGTGGTACCTACATAGTGTAACCTGCAGTAATGCAAAAAAGCCAGGTTTCCCGAACAAACCATTTCTAACCACGGTCGAAATTACAAAATGAAATGAATTAATGTTTTGGAAAATATGGACTACTATACGTAAAATCGATACTGACTGAATTCGGTACCATCAAATTGATGGGATTTGGGATTTGCTATCGTCTTCCCATTCAACATAATGAATGTTTGTGAGCTAAGATGTATGGTTTCTTATGTTTCTGCGACGTGAGATTGTCTGTTTTTATTTTTGAACTATTATAAAACTTTCTGCGACGTGAGATTGCCAGTTTTTATTTTTGAACTATTATTAAACTGGCAAAGTATTTTGTGGTTTGATTTAAAAATTTAAAAATGAACACTACCGCAGATCCTGCAATACATCTACTTGCTTACCCAAAACTTGTTTTTTTTTTTTTTTATAATATTAACGAAATAATGATTTTCTAGGACGAATTATGAACAAATGTGAATGGATAGAGGCATACTTTTCTGTTCGCTCTAAGCAATCAATTGATTGGGAAACAGGGGAACATTAAGGAGAAAACAGTTGAAGTGGTAGGTTCAATGGCGGCCGGGCGGGGCAATGGAGAAAAATATTTCCATAGAACGTTGAAGTTCAACTTCTATTGCAATTTTTTTCGTGTATAGAAACTATAAGGGGCGCTTCTTTCAAGTTCGCCCCGGGCGCCGTTACACTTAAAGCCGGCCCTGAATGCCATCATCCTATAATAGACGCGCGAGTGAAGGTGGCGCGGAGCCGCGGCGCTTTCTCTTTTCTCTGGTAAAATGATAAAAGTTACTACACTACAGCTATTGTAGCTGTTGATGGAATTTTCGTATAATGACCAGCACAAAGTGTGCAGAAGTGATATGATCTTTACGTACACAAATATGTCCAAGCCGATATTGTAAATTATACTAAAAGTTGGATTGTGCGTTTTATTAACATTTAGAGTGGACTTCATACACATACATTTTTTTGCATTTAGTGTATCTAAAGGCATTTTCCGCGGTAATTCCGAACCAGTGAAACATAATCTTATAGTGGAACCTATAGTGCCCACACTTACTGAAAATTTCAAGGTTCAAGCTATTTGAGTTTAGAAGTTATAGTGGTTCTGAAAGGTATAAAATAATCGCATTTTTGGGTTTTGAAATCGAAAATTTCCAATAATGGAGGCTCAAGGCAATGCAAATTGCAGGTCCTCTTTCTCATTCGTTTGCAAATCGGTATCGGACAATGGGTTCACGGGGCTGCCATACAAACCTAATCCCCTAAATTAGGTTTCATTTTGGCACCATACAAATGTATTTCTAGTGGTGCCACAAAACATAAGTATGTATGTTAAAAGTAGTTGGAATCGGTTCATGGGGTTATGGGGTTATGGGGCTACCATACAACCCCGTCCTCTAAATATCGAGGCGCAGGTGGGAAAGAGTTCTTGAAGGTAACATGTAAACGTACAAAAATTCAAATGAATAAATTTATGGGTGGAACAGAGAAGACGGGACAGTAGCCAAGCTTATATACTTCTGGGAACAAGGTAGCAAGAGTGTTTATGACAAAGAAAAGACATTCCCCTAGCTATATCATTCACTCGATCTGCTCATTTCGAGTTTATTTTACGTTAGAAGCATTCAAAATTTAGTGAAGCAGAATATGGTTTAGAAATGGTAAATACAAATTGGTGAGGTTTTGGAGTGAAATATGCTTCTACGAAAGGACCCCACCATGCCCAAGGACTTAATTTAATTTATACGTATAAAATTTTTAGTACATTTAATATTACCATTTATCGTGGTTAACCGTGTTGAAAGCCTTTTCAAGTCAATAAAAGTCGCCGCAAGGAGTAGCCCTCCATCATCTCAGTAATCAGTTCCATATAGCTGATGATGCTTGACAAATTCAATAGCGACACTCATAAATTTAGTTATTCTTATGTCAATATTTTTTCCCAGTACCTTACTAACCGCATTGAGTATGGCAATACTTAGGTATGCAGTTGTCAACTTCATCGCGTGGTCCTTGTTTAACTAGAGGCATTACAATTGCTTTTTGCAATCCGTCAGAAAAATACCACAAGTCAACATGTGGTTAATTTCTATGGTGAGAATGTCCTTAATTTCGACTACTAATAGCTGAAGGTCCATTATATTTATTATATCATGTCCCGCGGCAGCACTCTTATTAAAAGATTTAATAATGCTTACAACTTTTTTGGCGTCTCCTGTCATCCTTCCAGAAGGATATATTGATTTTCCAGAACCTTGGCGATGTCAATATCAAAACCTTGCGTGCCATGTGTCATCTCGGTGAGCACACTTAACTTGATTCCTCACGCAGGCCAATGTGTCGCATTAGGCCTGTTCCAAAAACCGGGATCCCGGTACAAAACCGGTGTTCACTTGGTACCGGACCCGATATTCTAAAGAACCGATATCCCGGTTTTTTGGTACCGAGTTAAAAAAACCGACCGACGAGTCGGTTTTTTGGTACCGAGTTAAAAAGAACGATTCATTTCAACCATGAGCCGGTTTTTTTTCAGGTTTTTTGGTACCGGTACTCAAAAAAACCGGCTTATGGTTAAAAAAACCGTCGGTACTGAAAAAAACCTGAGTCGGTTTTTAACCCGGTACTAAAAAAAACCGGCTTATGGTTAGAAAAACCGTCGGTACTGAAAAAAAACCTGAGTCAGGGAAACCGCTTGTGGTACCGGGTATTGAAAAAAACCGAAACCCGGTACTGAAATCTCGGTACCGAACAGGCCTATGTCGCATACAATTAATCCTCTCAGGTCAACCAATTTTTTCGGGCTCTAGCCGATTTTCAATGGAAATTTATTTATATCAATTATATATACTAACGATGTAATGGCGTAATTTTGACTCAAATTGCGGAATCGTCTGTACACTGAAAAAAATCATTTGCTAAAAACAAGAAAAAATACAGGAAAAAAAAGCCAAGGAATAATTTTTCCCGATTTAAGATGTATTTTCTTGCTACAAGAAAAGTGTTTCCTTAAAATAATGCTTATTTATTTATTTTAAGAAAAGACTTTTCTTGAAACAAAAAAATTGATCTTAAAACAGGAAAAAATATTCCTTGGCTGTTGTATTTTTTTCTTGTTTTTAGCAAATGATTTCTTCAGTGTATTACAACAAATGAAATTTGTGTCACCGGTAAGACACGGTGTTCACCGGTGACACAATGGCAACCAAGGTGTTAAAAAAAAAACTAAAAATAACTGTTATTTAAGGTATTTACAAATAGTTTATAGCAAAGAATTTTAAAATATTCAAAAAAAAAAATATTCAGGGTTATATTATGGTTATATTACACTTTTCTCTCTATAAATCTCCTGGCACAGATGGCACACTACCGATTTATGCGAAAAGCCAATATGTATTGTGCATGCAGCTCCAATGATTTTCCCCTAAATATTATCCCGCTCAACTACGACCCCTACTCGTGACGACGAGTTCGAGTCGTATTTGTACCCACGATAAGATAGGCGAACGAAGGCATCAGGCCGCTGAGGATTTTAGTTGATTTCAACTTAGTAAAACGCACGGGCGTCAATATATACAGTATAGCTTATCCCCTTTCGTCGACATAGACTGTGGATGTTGAGTCAGGGCTCGGAAATTGATATTGACAGTACCAGGGACTACAGTACCGGCTGTCTATACAGGGTGTCCGGAAACTGCCGCATAAACGCACCGGATTATGATTCCTCAGTTAATTTCCAGCAAACAAAGTTGTCCGGAACATACCCCGTTTGCCCGTGTCCGACGAACAATTTAAGCAGGATCCATGCCGTCATCGTACAGCTGAGTTGCGGCCTTGATATATCTAGATGGCGTTGCTAGAGTGGTCCACGCAAAACATCTATTTGACTAAATTCGTATGCAGATCCAGGGGGAAGAAAAGCTTAACTAAACTTAATAGAGATGGAATGAAAGTGGTCGCGGACGATCTCTATATTAGTGCCAGAATAACCAAAGGTTTTTTTTTGTAGAAAATCGGCAAAGTATGCTTAGATTTGACTCACCTGTGAAGAATATATGTCGCGAATGGTGTCCGTTTTCATCACTAAATTTTTGGATATACATTTTCAATTTGCCAAAGACTCGAAGAACGAAGCAGTTTGTAAGCCGCTTTTCGTCATTTTAATATTCAATGGGATTGTCCACACCATTTCCTTTACCATTACCAATGATGAAAATGTCAAAATGGAAGGGGAATGGATGGAAAATTGAAACCCATTCAAGTCGGGTTTTCTATCGTTTTCCCTTTCAACATTTTTATAATTTGTTGTGTGCAAGGATTGTGAAGTAACATTTATCAGCGTTTAGGTGTCAGCGACTTGAGACAATGGTGTATTCACAGGGCCGGCTTTAGGGTGGGGCGGGTCGCCCCGGGCGCTAGGTTTAGGGGCGCCGAGACCCGTACTTTTAATTTATTTTTATACCCGTCACTATGTGAAAGGGTATATTAACTTTGTCATGAAGTTTGCAACGCACAGAAGGAAGCACCTCCGACGATATAAAGTATATATATTATTGATCAGCGTGACGAGAGAAATCGATTGAGCCATGTCCGTCTGTCTGTCTGTCTGTCTGTCCGTCTGTCTGTCTGTCTGTTGCAACGCAAACTAGTCCCTCAGTTTTGAAGCTATCGAGCTGAAAATTTTTATGCAAGTTTCTTTTTAGCGTACGCTGTATATATGTCGGAACGAATGGAATCGGACCATGGGGCTGCCCCTGAAATTTAGGTTTTTCTAAGAAAAACTTTTTTCTTTATGCACCAATCTTAACCAAATTTCACCCAAGTGTGTTCCTAGTATAGCCTCAAAACATATCTAGAAACGGATGGAATTGGAACATTACGTCATAGGGCTGCCATACAAACGAACCATTGAAAATTAAGTTCTTCTAAGAAAACTTTTTCCTTTTTAATCCGACCGTAACCAAACTTCATCCAAATGTGTTCCTAGTAAAGCCTCAAAAAATATCTAGGAGCAGATCAAATCGGAACACTACATCATAGGGCTGTCATACAAACCAACCACTGGAAATTAGATTCTTCTAAGAAAAACTTTTTTCTTAATGAACCAATCTTAACCAAACTTTGCGCAAATGTGTTTTTAGTAAAGCCACTAAACATATCTAGGAACAGATGAAATCGGAACAATACGTCATAGGGCTCTCATACAAACCAACCGCTGAAAATTAGGTTCTTGCATGAACAACTTTTTTCTTTGTGAATCAATCAACCAAACTTCACCCAAATGTGTGGCCAGGCGTACACCATTTTGCTGTACAATACCTAAAGCAGTTTGACCTGTCGTACAGCATTAGTAAATGTACAGCATTGCCAACGCCACACCAAAGAAGCCTAAATGACTTCATAAAAACCTCCTCGGTGAGGCCTGTAGTCAGTCTGTTAGGTGTTATTAGCAGGATAATCGCACTTTCATGTGGCAAACATTCATTTTCGATAATTTCAAAACTCTTTGGTCAATCGTTCTGAAATTTAATGTACCTAAATGTAAGCGCCAGGTAGCTCCACAACCTGGGGATTACATTTACCTACATTTCTCCATATTTTATGGTCGCCTATCTGCGTTCGACAGTTACAGTTGCCCAAATCGCACTTTCGACTTTTCTAATCGAAAACTTTATAAAACGTGTCCAATAAATTTTAAAATTGGCATACTTGTGAACATTTCAAGGCTCTAGCTCACACTTGTAGCTGTAGAGCTATACTTGGCGCTCACCGCTCACATTGTCTCCAAATTTCAAGGTCCTTCTTATCTGCGTTCTGGAGTTCAATCGATTTAATCGAAAATTGTCCCTAATTCGGAAATTTTGGAGCGTAAAATTTTGAAATTTAACAGCCATGTATAGAGGACCGCACTGCCCGTATTAGGTGAAAATCCCAAGCATCTATAGCTGCCAATACTCAGAAGTAACAGCCATGTAAAGATGCGATTTAAATTTTTGACAAAACGATGGAAAAATTACTGTACTCCATCCGATTCCCCTATCAACCTCTTTAGGAAAAAGAAAATTCAAAATAAAGGCCTCTGCAAGGATTTCCCCTATATGTTGACCAAATCCAATAAAGTAGCGATAAATCCCCAGAGAGTCGCCATCCGCTTAAGAATTCTCTACGCAATGAGGTATTAATTTATCTATTGTAATAAACAAAACGAAACTTTTAAATAGGTAGGTACAAGGAGGTGTAATTTTCGTACTTCAAATAAACAGTTTCATAATTTTTGTCTCAGGGTCACGGATAGTCAGAGATAGGGAAAGGGCCATCATCATCCCAACAATGCTGCTGAGACTGCAGTTTTGAACACTGAAATTCAAAAGGTGAAAAATACCTATTCCCAACCCTAAAAAAATCGGGTTCATTGTGTTAAACAAATGTTGGGTTTGCCCCTTTTAAACGAGATCCTGGCTACACTTCTCCCATGCCTGTTATAACTTTGCGTCTTAAAACATACATCTGCACTTCACATGCTGATGATATTTTGTCATTGAGGACATTTAAAAGTTGAGGGTTCTTTTCTGGGTCCTGTTTAGTACCAACAGAACCTTGCAAGGACGTAGCCAGGATTTAGCTGGATATCAGAAATTATGACATTATTAGAATCTTGTTGTTAATTGCAGACACTAGTTTCCGCGCTGTCCCAATGCATAATATGCCTCCTGTCCCACTGTTCCAGTGTCGAATCCAATTTTATCGCTTGACGAGGCTGGGCGAGCACGAGTGCACGCACGATTACTTAATTGCTCCGCTATCATCGGAAGCAGAGAGTGCCACGTCTACAACGCCAAAGACTTCTTTTCTGTACAATTATAGAAGGGCTCGTGGGCCATGGTATATGCGTCATGCTGCTTTTGCCTTCCCTTCGCACGGCTAAAAAAAAAAATCCTTCATTCTTACAGCGAAATATTTTATTTCAAATTGTGTAGCCTGTATGAGTTTTTACGAAATTTCTTGAAGTTTCCATTATGAAAGACGATCCCAATTTTGGGTCACCAGATTTTTTGTGTGTTCCAAATTGTTTATTATATAGTCACTACTTTCGTCCAGATGACACAATTTATCTGACTGCAAGCTTAATTTCGGCAGAGTTTTAGGAATGAATAAATTAGAAATACTGTAGGAAGTTAGGGACTCCTGGACCCCTCCTCTGGCTACGTCCCTGGAACCTTGCTTTCCCAAGGTTCACCACACATTTCCCAGAATAAAGGCTACTATTCTTGCTGTATTCTGTTTAGGAAGATATCACTTATGAAAGGATGGAGAATATGTGGTCGTTTTATGGCATCCGTCATGGTGGTAGCCTCGTGACATACAATCGACGCCGCTTAATGCTATCACATCGGGATCTTGCTGTTTTGATAACATTAAGCGAATGATAACAAATAATAAAATAGTACGATTGAGAGTTTGCCTGAAAACCGAATTCCGGAATGTGTACTGCATTGGGCCTTCGGGAATCAGGTCACATTACGCTAGTAAAGCTTCAAAAGATATTTAGGAATGGATGAAATCGGAACATTACGTCATAGGGCTGTCATACAAACCAACCCCCAAATATTGGATTCTTGTAAGAACAACTTTTTTCCTTTTTGAATATTAACCAAAATACATCCGAGTGTGTTCCTGAATTGACGTATCCAGGAACAGATATAATCGGAACACGTTATTGGGCTGCGGTAGAAATTTTTAACACAAAAGGAGCTTCAGTTTCATTCAAATGTGACGGGTATTCAAATTTCGGCCGCGCCCGAAATTAGCCTCGGTCTCGTTTTTTATAAATTTTGATTGCTGCTTAACCTTCGGGCGGGCGCAATGCATCTGACAGATTAAGTGGCCAGTTTTTGTTGCGCCAATCAGCGATACGAAAAGGGAGAGATCTGAAACTCACAGTAGCTTAATCTTTATCGATCAACTATCCAAAGCAGTTTTCAGTTTCTGTCTACCATATGTCTGAGGGGCGGGAGGGGATGAAATAATCTCTCAGATGTATTGCGCCCGATTGTGTTATTTTCTCCTTTTCTATGAAAATGTCCACATGTTATACTCTTCACATTGCGTAATAACGTTGTGTTGACTTTTAGGTTCACCAAATCGTTCAATAGTGTGTTTTTAGTAAAATAAGCTCACATTTTTTAAGCGGTCGAGTTGTTGGAGGTTTTTTAAATATTGAAGCTATTGAAAGCGGAATATTCTTAGAAAATTTAAAATGTGAAGGGTATCAAACTTTGTGAGCCAGTTTTTTGTTTCTAAAATTACGTAGAACTGTTTCAAAAAGACAATGCAACAATAAATAAGAGTCTGAAATATACAGAAACTTAGTTTCATCCCTTTTTCTGCACTTAATCTGTCAGATGCATTGCGCCCGATCGTGTTAGGATTAGTATTGCGCCCGCCGGAAGGTTAAGAAATTTTATTTTTATTTTTAACTGCTGAATTGGTTATGCTATCAGAATAAATTAATGCAGGCTATAGTACTCAACCAACCAAGTATGTATGTGTGAACAGTGGAAGAATTGCGTAAATTTTTAGAGCCATATTCTTAATATGTATTCTTTATAAAACTCCTCTGATTGCAAATCCTTAAAAAAATGATTTGTGATGTATAATTTCGGGGATATGATGGGATTCAGGATTTGTGGAGGTCGTGTTATTATCCATAGTAAAAAACCGTTTCTATCGGTAATCATTAGCAGAAATGAGATATTAATTCAAATTTGTTGCATTATGTGATCGTCTTCAAGACATTTAGTTTATCATCTCAAATTCGATCATTGATAAAAACTGGTTGGTTCGTGGCTAACTTACTCACAGCTTCCATTATGCGTTTCGTTTTCAAATCAGCAACATTTAAACATTCGTAAAGTTACGTATTTTATTTTATTTTTAATAGTTTTTATTTTTAATAGTTTTTATTTTTAATAGTTTTTATTTTTAATAGAAAAACAACCTTTGCCGTCGTGATTCACATTCTATCATTTTTTTAGAAGTAGTAATGTTTTCTATTTGATAAGTGATTCTTTCGAATACTTTGCATAAACATTATTTTAAAGCCTTCTAAACAGCACTCAACCAACAAGTAATGTTTAACACTATAGCGAGGAATATGCATGCATACCCCTAGAACCGCAAGCTACAATTATATTTCACAACCATGGCCACTCTTTCCGCTACCAACTCCAAATACATAATTATAAATGCCTAAAATTGCAAATGAAAATCAACCACCCAGTCCGAAAATGATATTTTTCATAATGACTGCAAAATTTTCTCTAGTGACTCCGTTGCATGGGGTATATGTATAAATGCATGGTCCGATTTTATCCATTCTTACATATGATTTGTGTCAACAATAGAAATACATTTTTGTGAAATTTGGTTGAAATTGGTGCACAAATCAAAAAGTTTTTCTTAGAAGAACCCAGATTGGGGAGCTAGGTTTGTATGGCAGCCCCATGACCCAGTGATCCAATTCGGGTGAATCAAACATACAAACAGCCTGCAATAATAAGAAGCACATGTGCAAAATTTCAGCTTGCTAGCTTCAATACCCGCCGAGTAAAACGCGTCGCAACAGACAGACAGACGGACATGCTCCAATCGACTCCCCAAGTCATGCTGATCATATATGTATACTTTTTATATGGTCGGAGATGCTTCCTTTAATGCGTGACCAACTTCATGACAAAGTTAATATAGCCTTTCACTCTATGAGCGAAGGGTATAAAAAATAGAGTATGTCCTTTTTCAAAGCTTTCCGATAAACTTTTTTCTTAGCAAATTTAATGGTAGAATCTCCAGCTACTATAGATTCTGCAAAGTGATAAAAGTAGGGACAACTTGAATTATTCTCGTAGTTATGGCGTTGGAAAGATACGTGGGAAACTTGAAAATTTTCCATTTAAGCTCGATTTATTCCTTTGAGGGTCCTTGAAACAGGAAACAAACACCAGATAGGTAATGTGCTCGACGTCCCCTCTGATATGATACCCCGCATGCCGACCTTTGGCCAAGGATTGAAGAGTATTCTTTTTTGTCCTTTTTGGGACCTTTCCGATCAAAATTTTTTTTAGCAAAATCAGTTGTAGATTCCTGGGAACCCACTGATTCAAAAACAACAAAAATTAGCCTTACTCTATTTTTTTCTATTTGGAGGACTGAATTGGGATATTTTGACTGCACTATTATTTTTAAGCCTTCTAAACAGCACTCAACCAACAAGTAATGTTTAACACTATAGCGAGGAATATGCATACCCCTAGAACCGCAAGCTACAATTATATTTCACAACCATGGCCACTCTTTCCGCTACCAACTCCAAATACATAATTATAAATGCAAGAAATAGCAAGACACTCCTGCAAATGAAAATCAACCACCCAGTCCGAAAATGCTATTTTTCATAATGACTGCAAAATTTTCTCTAATGACTCCGTTGCATTGGGTATATGTATAAATGCAAACCGGGCAAAACAACAAAACACCACCAAGTACCCCGTCTATATACCCACAACATACAATAGAACACAGAAAAGCTGCGAATCCTATTCTATTTTACGTACTATACGTTCTAGGACGAACACAAGACTCTGGTGGAAAGGGATGAAAACCGGTCGAGGCCGCTTCAAACAGAGGACCGTTTTGCAAAGTCGCTTGTGGTGAATATACTGCACGTATCATATACATACAGTATTCCATGATATTAATTTTCTTTTTCATCTTCCGGCCAAGCTAATTTTTCCGTAATGGCTTTTAATTAGATCTGTCAAGGGAAAAAAACAAATGGCAATTTTTAAAGTCGCCAACATGCAGAGGAGATATGCATAAATAGCGGAGAGAAATACAAAAACCCCGGGAATATTATATAGAAAGGCAAATCCTATTTGTCGTGTGTATATACGCAGGCAGAAGAGGCCGGAATTGAGTAGCGGCATTGCATTTTGAAAAACATTTTCAATGCAAAACAAAATATGCCTCTTTCTACTCCTCAAGCGAGTACTGTTTTGTACACAGAAAAATATGGAAAAGCAGCGATACAGATAGAAAAAAAATGCCTACGAAGCAAAGCATTCAAGGACTAAGGAAGAAACCTAATGAGAAATTCCGAGTTATGAAAAGGGTGACAGCTTCCTGCTATTGGCATTTTCCAAAGTAAATTCTGTGGAATTTATGTCATTAGAGATTCAATGAATGGGCAATGGGCTGATTTTAATTTCCTTTCGTCTTATGGGGTCTACTTTGCCGACCTATGATGAAACATTTAGAAATAATTCTAAAGAAGGAAGCAGTTACAGTCGGTGATTAAATCATGGAGAAATTACCAAGCAATTTTAGATAAAAGGCACACAAAACAAAGTTTGAATAGTGTAGACTATTCAAGAGAATTCTGATTGTCCTGGTGAAATTCATAGTATCAGACTTTGAACTACGAAAAATTTAATTTTCCACTGAACAAATATCCTGCGAACTAGTTTTTGAAGTTTCTATAGTCAATATCAAACCCGGTAAACGACCGGTGTCCGGAAAATTCTCTAGTTTTTGTACTTCATATCGAATTCAATTAAGTTCATCATTCTGTATCAAAAATCATTTTTTCCTTTTTTATATTCATTCGTTCAGATAATCCGATACATCCATCGCATCGTTTCAAAAGCAGTGTATGTATATTGAAAAAAATGCATAAAACTTCAATCGCCAAGCTAACTTCCGTTTCCCGGCTTTCACGTCTTCTTCTCCTTAAAAAAAAACTTCCGCGAACCAAAAAGAAATCAATATAATCAGCAGGTGGTGAGTTCTTCAATCATGCCGAGAGAAAATCTACTTCGTCTTTTTTCTTATTTTCCTTGTTGCAATTCATTTCATTCTAAGCTACTCATAAAGTTGAAAAATGAACAGACACAGATCCAGTCAACCAATCACTCGTCAAACTTTTTATCTGTGTCGTAAGCAGTATAGGCACCACTGTCTTCCAGCAGTTCCGAATTCTCCCAATTCGATATGCGCGTTTATTATTCCGGGCGCTGTTCTTCTGTGTCCTGTATGTGTCTGGCTGTTTTTTGAAAAGGAGTGTAACGACCCAGAGTCCTTAAGTATCTCTTTAAAATCGAGTACTATTAAGTAGAAATTCCAATTTCCATTACGAGAAAAAGGCATGAAGCTCAATAAGCGCGCCACCCTCAAGTATGTACCGAAAAAAAGCTTATGCAACCAAGCACCTTAAAAACTGACGGAAAAAAGGTAAAATAAGAAATCCTCTTGGCATATAATTGAATTAAACCGACGATAATAAAAAGAAAATTGTCTTCATTAACGAGTAACGACAAGAAGGTCCTTATACTGTACTCGTACTTCCCCCTGGCTTTATAACCAGCTGAACACTAGGGTCGGGTCGAACGAAGACGTAACCGACGCGTCGCGACGTGGATTGCAAGAAGAAATGTGTATACGGAAAAAATGTCCCTGGATTTTTTTTTTTGTATAAAAGTTGATCCTTCTCTTATTGTAGGCAGAGAAAGTCATGTACATAGAAAAACGTTGCGGCAGACATCAGGGAGATTCCTAATTTCGACGAAGCGGAAAACCTATTAAAAAGGAAACCTGTTGAACGTTATGTTTATATTTGACGCGAGACTGTTTGGACAGCATGGTTGGTTGCGGTCACATGGAGTGATTGGAGAGTGGATGGGAGATGAGTATGTCAATATTAAAGTGAGTTCATTGCGTTACATCTGGGTGCTGATTAAACTTGCAGCTCTAATTTTCGGTAGATTTGTGCAGAATAAATAATAGAAGTTTAACAGAGTAGAAATTTCACTCACACTTAATTACATAAAGCTTGAAATAGATTAGACGCGTCAGCATCGGCATCGGCATCAGCAGCAGAATTAGATTGCATCTTTATAGCAGCGAAACACACTCGCATATGCAATAGAGTTGACACAATTCAGTCAGAACGATGGCTGTATGACCATAAATAACAGCGGTAAGGCTTGATATATGCTGAGAAATTATCGCCAAAACGGGCGATGTGCCTACACCGCAGGTCGAGCAACGCGAAACCGTGGAGCGGTATAAAGAACGAAGCAAGGAAGAAGAAGAAGGTAAGGCTTGATATCCTATACTAAAAATGTGATTTTTTATTTGATTAAGGATAAATAGTGTGATATTTCTAGTACGAAAATTAACATGTTGCACATGACGCTGCACATTTATGCAGCTATCAGCATCAAATCAGCTGGAAAACCGCCTGAGATTTAGACTAAAGAGATTTGAAAATTGTAGTGGAAACCTTTTTTAGGGCGCACTCTATCGCGAAGAGAAGCTTTCGCTCTCATCCGCTCTACAGCGAATCCCCCTTCCCCTATAACTGGTGAATATATAAAAAAAATAGTGGCGCAACCACAGGAGGAGCTAAGGGACAAAAGCCCTAAAGCCAGACCCAGAAATTGGGAAACGAAAAATCGGGTGCTGATTTTATAAAAAAAAACTGGTTTATGTACCACTTTCGATGACGTGTTCAAGTTGCAACATCGCAGAACTCAAGAAACATCTTTGATAAAAAAAGAATAAAAAAGACAAATGCAAAAGTATGAGATTATTTTTGAAAAAAAAATTATCCAAAAACAAGCGTGAGTCACTCTTTCTGTACTGGCAACATGAGAATCACATAAAAATGATCAACGAAAATCTAAGCTGGAATTATTATAGAAACAATTTCTCCCTAATGATATCAGCGGAATCGCTTTTTGTTTTAGCATTTACTAGGTCCTGACAGTCCGTTAAAATCCAGAACATGACAAAGTGTAATTATTTCTTATATAAAAGAAAGTCGTGTTAGTTACACCATTTATAACTCAGGAATGGCTGGACAAATTTTCATGATTTTGGGTTTGTTCGATTAGGTTCTGGCCAGAATAGCATACATAATAATTATTGAAACATGCAGAAATATTCACAATGGGCTAAAATTCACAATGGGTTCTATATCAGCTATTTCAGCGTGTATTTCTTCAACATATGAGCGGATTTCAGTAAATTTCTTCCACAGGATTGGTCTCTACCCAAAGTAACAGGAGAACCATCAAGACATATGAAAAATTCACAATTATGAAGACATTTTTTTATACTCTTTCTGTCTTTCTTGAACGAATTACAGGATTTCAGTAAGTTGACCCTCCTATGGACCGGAATAGCTATATTGCTATTGAAGTAAGCAGAAAATTCACAACGAACAACAATTCACAAAGAATTTTTTGTTTTCACATAAATTTGTATATTTCTTGAACTTCTTAGCGGACTTTCGGAAGAATTTCCTGCCGAATTGGTCCTTTCCCTGAATATCAAAATACGAGGGTGGTCTGAAAAGTTTCCGACCTCAACACAAAGATGGCGCCACTCGTCAATAAAAGCTAGTGAATGTAGTTGTGCATCTTTTAGCAGTTACTCACCAAAGTTTCGGCCATTTTGGACGCGCAGTTTTTAGTTGACAGTCGTTTGAGTGAGGCCTGCAAAGTGGGCCTCCGTGGCGGCGATGACCTCCTCATTCGACTGAAATTTCTGCCTGGCGAGTGACTTTTCCAAGTTTGGAAACAAAAAGAAGTCACTGGGGGCGAAATCTTGAGTATACGGTGGATGGGGCAGCAGTTCGTAGCCCAATTCGACCATTTTGGCGTTGGTGGGCGGAGGTGTGATCCGGTGCGTTATCATGGTGGAAGAGAATTTTTTTCTTTGCCAAGTGGGGCAGTTTTTGCTTCAATTCGGCGTCGAATCGGCCCAATAATTCGGCATAGTACAACCCTGTGACCGTGTTGCCCTTCTGCAGGTAGCCGATGTGGATCACACCTTGTGAATCCCAGAACACGCTGGCCATCACCTTTCCGGCCGATGGAGCAGTCTTCGCCTTCTTCGGAGCACGTTCGCCGGCTGAAGTCCACTGTTTCGACTGTTCCTTGGTCTCTGGTATGTACCAGTGTATCCTAGTTTCGTCGACTGTCAGAAACTCCTTCGGATTGCGCTTAAACAGCGTCAAACATTGCTTTGAAGTGGTCTCACCGTTGCGCTTGTTGTCCGGAGTAAGCAAACGCGGCACACATCGCGCCGACAGCTTTCTCATGCACAAAATTTCATGCAGGATATGATCCACGCGATGTTTTGAAATGCCTACTGTCTCAGCTATCTCCCGCACCTTCAATCGGCGGTCTGCCAATACGAGATCGTGGATTTGTGTCAAGTTATCCTGCGTGCTAACCGTTTTCGGGGTACCTGGACGTGGCTCATCAAAAACCGACGTGCGACCACGTTGAAACTCGTTAAACCAAGTTTTGACGGTCGCCATCGAAGGAGAAGAGTCACCGTACACAGCATCCAAACGCTCTTTGATTTCGCTGCGCGATTTCCCTTCCAAAAACAAGAATCGAATCACCGTCCGATATTGCTCTTTTTCCATTTTTCTAAAATCGGCGGACACTCCAGCTTTCACACGTGGTCAAAGTAAAACTACGAGTCTGATCCGGCTGAATTTTGGACAGTTGCCGTCTAGAAGAATGTACTACACGATAGTAAATTGCTCTTGCGATACTGACACCATCAGGCGGGGAGGCTGGGTACTTATCAGACTACCCTCGTAATATTGAAAAATGCAAAAAAAAAACACAATGAGCAAAATTATAAAGATTTGTTTTTCATATATTTCTTTCTGTATTCCTTGAACGAATTACACGGTTTCAGTCAAAAGATGCCAGCGGATTGCTGTACACCCAGAAAAGCTTTTGAAATATGCAAAAAATCACAAAGAATTATGTATTATTAAAAACAGTTCTTTTTCAAATACTTTTGTCTAATCTCCAAAGTCAAGTTCTTTTCCTATCTCTTGGCCGCTTTGAACGGATTAGGAGGTTTTAGTTAATTTTAGTTAGGCGCCCTCCTATTAATTTTTTTAAAATAGAATTTAGCATTTCAATTTTATTCGATTTGAAAGGGAAAGTTAGTGCGAGCGCAGCGAACCCAAGATGGGAAAGCGAGCGAAACGAGCTCTCACAGCTTGTTGTCTACAAAAAAAAAGTCATATTTGACCAAACGTTATGTTCGCATGTTCCGCTATCTTTATGTTTTATAAAACTTACCCTTCGCAATGCTATGCAAAGAGTGCTTCGAAATTGGGTTTTCATGAAAGCAAGAGAAAGAACGTGCTGAACGATAGTACACTAGAGTTTTCAAAACGCTGAGCTACAAACAAAAAAAAAACATCAGAAGAAAGCATGTTGCAAGGGGAGCGTAAAGATCCCCCGTAAATACTGGAAAATGTCAATCTAGCTTGGATGTAAACTCAAATGTCCTGTAATATGAAAAGCCTTAGCCCCCTACAGAAAAAGATCATGCCCAACTGGCAGTAACATTTCTGATGAAACTAAATTGGAAAATTATTCCTCATGTGATGTCCAGCAAAAAAGGTCCACTGGACATATCCCCAATTCTTAACCCTTTAGCTGCCACAGTCATTTAAAATTTTTTGAAAAATTCATTTTCTTACACGACTTAAATCTCCATATCTCCAAAACAAGGCTTACTAGAATAGCCAAGTAAGAAGATTATCACAGCCAACAAATTTACGTAAAAAATAAAATTTACCACTAGTTTTTACAGAGCTTCAAATTCAAATTTTTATGATTTCACATAAAAACAAATTATTTTTCCATCTCAATTTTCTCCAACTTCTTCTGAGGTGTTTGTACGATTACTTTTTAAAATTTGCGCATAGTCTTATGATCATATCATTCTTACATCATTTTATTGTAGCTCCATTATTTCTTATAGTTTTGACTCCTTAAGTGCAGAAAACCAGGGGCAATTTTCGCTCGAATTCATTCAAACTGCGCCTTATGTTCTGTCATTTGGTAAAATTTACCAATACCAAAATCAATCCTACTTTTTACCGCATAAACGCATCGGGGAATGATTCCTCATGTAATTTCCAGCAAAAAGGAACCTATCCCTGATTCTTAACCCTTTAAGTGCCACAGGCATTTTAAGATCAGAAAAATTTGAATTGATGCGCTGTAAAAATCAAACCAGATTAGTTAGTTAGTTGTATTTTTAAGGTATTTTTTTTCTGTGGTGATAATCATCTTATTTTACTGTTCTATCTGGTGTAGTTTTGAAGATATTCAGGTTTAAGTCGCGTAAGAAAATATTTTTTTCAGAAATCTTCAAATGCCTATAGCAATTTATTTATGATGAAAATCACACGAGGAATCATTTACCGCCACGTTTATGCTGTAATTACCGGACACCCTGTATGGCTCATATACCATTAGAGTGTCGATTATCCAAAGTAGTATTTCTAGGGGTCAGGAGTGGTTCGGCGGCTTAAATTTCGGATAAACAGGGCCGTGGGTTCGAATTACCTACACTGTAGGCGAATTCAGTTTATGATTTTGCAGTTTCGAATTTGAGACCTATTGAACAGACTAGGCTTGTTCGATAGTTAAATTTAAGTGCTGGTTCCCGGTTTTCTTCAACACCCAGTCCATTGGCACTCGCAGGTTTTTTGAGTACAGATTTTTTCAACCTTGAGTCGGTTTATTCAAACACCGTTTCTTAGCATCTGTTTAGTAACGGTTTTTTTTCAGTTTTTTTAGCACCTGTTTAGTATCGAGTTTTTTTTTCAGGTTTTCGTAGCACATGTTCAGCACAGAATGAACTGAGCACGGTTTTCTTTATTTGTTTATCTATGCCGGTATTTTTTTTTTTTTCATTTTTTTCATCTGTTTAAAGACTTTTTGCATTCATTTAGAAAGGTACTCCGATTTTCTTGGAAATACCCGCCCAATCGGCGTAGTAACACTAAGGCAATTGTAGATAACTGATTCGGAGTTTGACGTCAAAACTAAAAACATTTTTTTGTGCCTGCCTTAGGATGAAACCCTCTTTCCTCGAGAAATACTCGTCGAATCGGCGCGGAAGAAACACTAAGGTAATTTTTGGGTCGCTGATGCAAAATCTGAGGTTAAAAGCAGATTGGTACTCCGATTTCCTCAAAAAATCGTCCCGAGAAAACGGGGGTATAATTGGGCAACTCTAAAAAATTTTTCTAGTCTTTGACCTCAAATTTGGAATAAGCGACCCAAAATCCGTACAAGTCGTAAGAAACTTAAAAAAACTGAACAGCTGGTAAAAAGACAAAAAACGGGTATAGAATAGGTGCAAAAATCTAAAAAACGGTACTCAAACACATGCTAAAAAGCTGCTCTCTAGATTACCTTAACTCCTAGTGGAGCTTGGTGCGTTGATGACTACCGTGTGTAGTCCATCAACGTTACAAAGACATCTGAATTCGGAGTGTGATACGGTTGTCAGCCATACCACTTCCTAGTCGCATTGTTAGTTTATTATTCTACGATAAGAATATTTCTTACCATTTTCTTCTGAATAAGAAACTTGCGACGAGTCGTGCCGAGTTTGGAAACTCGTTTCTCTATGAGTATCTATTTCACAGAGTGGTGACCGAACGATCACGGCCACAGAGCACGACAAAAAAAAAGCTGCAAAAAACATAATTGAACAGATGCTGAAAAAAAAACAGGTACTAAAAAACCGTTTGAAAAGCCAGGATATCAGCACTTCAAAAAATTGGTGCTGGTGTTAGGAACAGGCCTAGGAAAGACTCCGATATCAGATGTTAAATGGGTACCCATGGGAATTAATAATGCGGTAGAGGGACACACCTCTACATAATATCTGATAAGTAAATGGTAGGTCTCTAATCCGTACCAGACCACCGCGACTGCGGAGTATGCAAAACGCCCGCGTTGGCTGGCACCTCCCAACTCAATCCTTGTAAAAAAAATTTATACTAAACATGCGGGAGCCAAAGTATACCACACCAATCCTGACTGTAAGCCTCAAGCCGGCCCCACACCGACCGGAGTGCTGCAAACACCGCACAAAAGATTGATACGAAAAATCGTGCAGCAGCAGTGCAGCAGTGTGGTTGGGCGACTCCAAGGTATCATTCTTGGACCGATCTTTTCTGCGGTGTCCGGTGTGTGCCACACTCCGGTCGGTGTGGGACCGGCTTTAGGGCTATAGCAAGCGCACTCCATTGCTAGGTCGTTTGGGGGTGCTTTCTATGGTAATATCTCCTCACCGGTTGTAGAGTAGGTGTATACTGTGTAATGCTGTGTATGTCGATTTCTGACGCATACCTGTTTCAATATACATACATCTCCTAATCACCTCTATTCAGGGACTACTTCTGCGTCACAATTAAATAAGTAGTAATTTTTCTAGTTCTTTGATTCATCATCAATGTGGCACGATAGCCCGACGTCGGGCCTTGGCCGCCTGAATCGTTAACCTCCAATTGTCGCGGTTACGTGACCTCGTCCTCCAGTTTCGGAAGCCCAGCAGCTGTTGGGCGTCTTCACCTACGGAGTTCTCCCAGCGAGCTCTCGGTCGTCCACGCAACCTCGCTCCGTCAATTCGTTGTGCGTTCATCACTTTCTTTGGCATGCGATTATCGTCCATGCGTTGTACATGCCCCGCCCATTGCAAACGTTGAAGCTTCACGATTTTCGATACTTCCAGCTCATCGTACAATTGATACAACTCATGGTTATACCGGATACGCCATTGGTCTCGCTCGCGAACGGCCCCGAAAATTCGCCGAAGGACCTTTCGTTCGAATCGGTCTAGAAAAATTTCGGAGGCTTGGGTGAGGGTCCATGTTTCGCAGCCATAACATAGCACGGGTCGGATGATCGTTTTGTACACGCGGAGCTTCGTGTTCCTGTGCGCAAGTTTCGAATTAATTATAGGGAGGACCGAGAAATATGTCTTATTGGCTAGTTGTATCCGTCGCTTAATTTCGTCGGTTTCGTTGGCGTCCTTTGATAAGTTACAACCCAGATAGTTGAAGTTGTCTACATACTCGATATTAAGGTCCCCCACTGTGATGCTTGAATTTGCTGGCGTCCTTGTTTTCGATTGCATCATGGCCTTTGTTTTGCTTTCGTTGATATGTAGTCCAACTTCCTTTGCGGCGTTATTGAGGTTATGCAGAAGGCTTTCTGCATCACCCAACCTTCGAGACATGATGTTGATATCGTCGGCGTACGCTACTAATTGAGTCGACTTGATGAGTAGCGTTCCGCTGCTGTCCATATTCATGGCTCGAATTACATACTCCAAAGCAAGGTTGAAGAGCGTCGGCGCCAGCCCGTCGCCCTGCTTGAGTCCAGTACGAGTTTCAAATAGGTCAGTGAGTCGATTCTGCACTCTGACCTGCGAGACGGTATTAGTCATCGTCATCCTTGTGAGTCGCACTAACTTTGCCGGTATACCAAAATTCAGCATAATGTTGTACAGTACACTTCGATCGATACTGTCGTATGCCTGCTTGAAGTCGACAAAGATTTGGTATACGTCGATGTTATATTCCCAGCACTTTTGGAGTAGTAGCTTCACTGTGAAAAGCTGATCGGTCGTTGATCGACCAGGTCTGAAGCCGCCCTGATACTCGCCAATGATTCGTTCTGCGTACGGATTAATTCTCTTTTCAAGAATTTTAGATAATATCTTATAGGCCGTACAAACTAATGATATGCCCCTGTAATTCTCACACTTCAGCTTGTCACCCTTTTTGTGGATTGGGCAGATTATGCTTTTGCGCCAATCATCGGGGATTTCCTCATCGTTCCATATTTTCAGCAGTAGCACATGTATTGCGTTGGTCAGGCACGTTCCACCATGCTTCAGCAGTTCTGCTGGGATCTCGTCAGCGCCGGGCGCTTTATTATTTTGAAGCGGCTGTATGGCAAGACTCACCTCCTCTACTGTTGGGGGTAGAACGGGAGGGCCTGTTCTTTGATTGCCTTCAGTAAAAAAAAACCAAGAACCATGGCAATAAAACTAAGTCTTCATCACTTTCAAATCACATGTGTATGTATGTGAAAAATGCCGAGAACATCATGTTGCTGTCAGTGATTTTTCACGCCATCTTTCTTTTCTGTGCTTTTCATCCGTCATTTTTCTTTTACAAAAGCAATCCATTAAATTGCCACCAGTTAGATTATGACATACTTAGAATATATCCGTTTGTGTCGCATACGCACGAAAAAAAAACAGAAGGTGAAAAATCTTTTTCGCGTGAAAGAATTACTAATCGAGTCACGTGCAAAATAAAAGGCTATTATACGATGTGGCACGCGGGAGTCCTTTTACATGTAGAATGAGTGCACACTCATACAGACAGGAGGTGAATATAGAGGAAACCACCTGCAGCGTTTGCCAACGATGGCCGGAATCGTCGCACTTTGGCGCCTACTTTTGTATAAATGTTGGCATAGTTAAATTCATACGCGGCGGTGTATAGAGGGCGTGTGATGCATACTACTCGTATATCCTGGGGCACACGGAAAGATCTATACGCGCGTACATTCTTCATATTTTATTCGAATCTCACGTATTTACTGCGTACATTAAAATTACATATGAAGTAGTATCAGTTGCGCGAAAGAGAAAATCTGAATAATATTATGCACGAATAATAATTTCATCCGTTTCCGGATAGTAAATCACGAGTACCTGCGGTGAATTGTAATAATTCGCCTGAGTCCCTGAGTAATGCGAGCTTTGTTGAGCGGAAGCATGAGGTGCGGCAATTTTTTTTTTTTGTTCAGATGTTTGTTACGAGATATGTATATATAATTGAATATGTGGCGAGTGACGGAAGGAGTTGATTTGTTACCTATTTGGGGTGATAACATTCATTCATCATGATGATCTCGTTTAAAAGAGACTAACTGACTGATTGATGAATGACGGAGAAAAGACTGATTTTAATGCAGAATGCAGGAGAAAAGATTATGAATATAAACTAAGTCTAGATTTACTTTCGTAATTAAATTTGACGTAGGAAGTTCAGGAAAGAAATAAAATTAAATGTTGGCTACTACTGTTGAAATGAATGAATGCGAAACCACAGGTACTTAAATGCGAAGTGAAATATGTAATCTAAAATCTAGATACAAAAATTAATTCCAGCCCTACGTTTTTCTCTCTTTATCAATTCATTGCCGCGCTTAATCGATCGAATTCAACATGTCCTTCAGTTGGTGGACTCCACACTTCTTCTTTCGCGAACACCTATATGTCACCTGCTACGAGTGCATTCATCCCTTGACAAAATCGCTTCTATAGATGTATGCATCGTGCACTCTACATTCAACAGTTGAAACAGACGAAACAGTTCTTTACAAATTCAAAATGTGCAATGAATAGGTGCACGTACCTACCTACGTATAGAGCGTCGTCCTTTCGTACTCGTATAATCTTCCTCCATATATATGTATACCAATTCCCCAACAAAACGAGAATTCCTGAATTATTTTCAATAGACGCATCAATTCAAATAGATGTTCAATTTCCAACAACTTTCTGACAGGATTCTTCACATCGCTTTTCACATTGAAAATAACCGGCAAAAGTTTCGTATTCACCTCATACACAGTGGCTTTTCAACGCTTACCCGGTCCCGGTATGTGCGCTTACTGCTGCTTTATGCTTACTGGCACTGCATCGTTTCGGTCGATGATGAATATTCGAACTGACGTGAAATAGGAGGAAGAATACTTGTAGATATTTAACTGCGAGTACAATTCCTTGTAATTTTGTGCAACTATCGGAGTGCTTGAAACGACGTCGTCGTTGCCTTTGAAGCGCTGCTGCACCGAGACAGTTTCGCTGTTCTGGTACATAATTAATCTTTTATGTTGCTTTCAAGTGTACGTACAAGTATGTACGTATAGTTTTGATTTAAAACGAGCTCTTCGTTTCTATAGAGTTCGGTTGACGAAGGTTGAAATATTACTGGTGGACCGTATAGAATAGTTACCAAGGTATCCTTGAAATGGGTTTAATATATTAGTCTTGTACTCATGCATAATTTATGGAAGTAATTTAATTAGGATGGAAGTACAGCGTCTTTGTGAAACTAGATATATTAGAAATCAGAACACGTTTTATGAAAGGAATATTGAAAAAAATCTTCTTTGAGGGCATGGATTGCTTATCAGTCTATGAATAAAATTAGTATACTCTTCGTCGGCGGACTTGATTGAATACTTTATTACTTTCTGAAAAAAAAAATTTGATTAAACTTTTCATTTTAGGAATATCCTGCCCGATATATTAGGTTTGTGTGTTTTGAGAATATAGCCCAGTAACTTTCATAGGCAAATATAAAATTGTAATCGGAAGTTCCAATTTATGGAAAATGTATGATAGAAGCACTAAGAAAAAAAAGTACCTTTAGGATCGGCACTTAAAGCCCGTTCCCATAAAACCAATTACATACTAATAAAAACACCAATTCTAATTGCAAGTTCACCTATACTAATATTTTTTCAATAAACTCATGATCCTAAACACGTCTATTTGGCCACAACATCTTGTTTTGCCCTCATTCCTTGAGGAGCATGGTGCGTTGTCAGAAAATGATTAATATAAATAAAAAATACACAACTAATAAATTAATATCACTTCGTTCCTTCTAAAATTCCTTTTATTTCGATATACATTCTCCTACCGATTTGGATTCATTTATCTTGTACAAATAACTAATGCTTAGCGTGCATGTTCAACTGAAGGAAGAAAAAGACATTTCGTCCTTACTTAACTGAATGGTTCCTATTAAAGTACTTTCCTAAATTTTATAGAGAGGCTATTAAACAAAGGTTATGCATAGACGGTATCCAATATT
This sequence comes from Microchrysa polita, assembly GCA_949715475.1. Lineage (NCBI taxonomy): Eukaryota > Metazoa > Arthropoda > Insecta > Diptera > Stratiomyidae > Microchrysa > Microchrysa polita. The sequence continues at coordinate 19,319,423 of OX454415.1, forward strand.
CAGAATTTCCTCGGATCTCTCTAAAATTTTCCAATATTTTGCTGCTTCCAAAGGACGAAAATAATTCAAAAATAAAGAAAACCATTCTCCTGTGCATCCTCTTTCAAATGAAATCTATCTTGCCCATATAACGACTACCTGTACAAAATGTCCTTTATGGATATAAAGATTCGAAATATATAATATTTATTTATTGCAAAAAAATAAAAAATAATTCATTTTACAGTATGGTACATAATATAGATTCAAAATTCCATTATATTTTTTTTTTTGCAACTCACATAAGCCAGAAGGGCTTGTGGGTGAGCGCTGAAGAAGACAGAGATAACGCGCTAGTTAATAACATTCAAGTACATACTGCTAACATATATTATTATAATTTCAAATAGTTTACACTACAATATAGGTTAATTCATTGTATAAATTAGGATTGTCTGAAACATACTTTCTTAGTAACTGTTTATAATTTCGTGAAGTTAGTTGCAAGTGAATATTTAAAGGCAATAAATTAAATGCTTTTGGGCCTAACGAGCTGGCATGGTTTTGCATTACAAATTTCTTACACTTAATTAATTTCAATAAATAGCTACGTTGATTGTTGCGAGTCGAATAGTTCGTGCAGAGACAAGGAAATTTTCGATAAATTAGAAACATGAATTTGTATAGAGTGAAAAGGTAAATTTGTCTTAAATTCATGACGTTGAAATTTAAGTAAGCATTAGTGGTAGACGAATATTTCGATTTATGTAGACATATTTTGACTATTGTATTTTGAATATTATTAAGCGGAGAAAGCTTGGAGCTGTATGTGGAGCCCCACACAAGGATTCCATATTGTATTATTGATTGAAAAACTGCAAAATACACATTTTTCAGAGTTTTTAAGTTAACAATATCACGTAAAATATAAAACATATGCATCGTTTTGCGAACCTTACCACAGATGTAATTAATATGATTATCCCATTTCATAAGATTATCAAATATGATACCTAGATATTTAATATTAGTTGTAGATTCGATTTTTATATTGTTTAAGGAGATCAGGTTATCGACTTCCACAACGTTTGTTTATCCAAATTTAATATATTTTGTTTTTTGTAGGTTTAATGACAATTTGTGTGTGATAAGCCAGTTGTTAACTAATAAAATACTTTCATTCGCCACTTTTACAGTTTCATTCCAAGTCGAACTCTTAAATAACAAGACTGTGTCGTCCGCAAATGAAACTAAGTGCCCATTCATAATGGACGTTATATTACAAAGATCATTAATGTAAATCAAGAAGAGAATAGGACCGAGTACTGTCCCCTGTGGTACACCACACCTTACAGTTTCGGGAGAGCTAATTGTATCATCGATTTTAACCATCTGTGTCCTATTAGACAAGTACGATTTAAAGAATGAAAAACAAGTTCCATTTATTCCTAAATTTTCGAGTTTATCCAGAAGCAAAGTGTGATTTACGGTGTCGAATGCTTTCCTTAAATCCAGGAAAATGGCAATAGATTTATCGTTTTTTTCCATTGCAGTTGAGATATATTGGGTAACATCGTACAACGCATCAGAAGTACTCAAGCCACTTCTGAAACCATACTGATTCGGTGCAATGATGTTATTATCATCAAGAAATTTTACCAGTCTTGTTTTGATACATTTCTCAAATAATTTGGACAAATTTCACAAAAGGGAGATGGGACGATAGTTGTTTGTATTGGCTACATCACCATTTTTATAAAGTGGAACAATTATTGCATGCTTTAGTTTAGAAGGAAAAATGCCTTGTCTTAAGGAACAATTGAATGAATGCACGAGTGGTATTGTAATGTGGTCCATTATTAATTTTAGGAACCTACCACTGTACCCGTCTACACCTGCGGACTTCTTAGAGTCAATATTTTTTATATGTTGATGTAATTCTAGGACAGTGATAGGAGAAAGATAAAAATTTGTTAAAGCTGTCCTAAGTCTAGATGAAGGAGCCCGATTTCCATTACTTCTATTTTTAATTTGATTGTCTATATCCAATGATAAATTCTGACCTACAGTTGTGAAATATTTATTCATGACATCTGCTATTTCTTTTTTGACACTACTAAGACACCGTTTTCGTTTGATATATTTTTAATACTGAAGGAAGATTTTCGATTTTTTCGCGAAGTAACTTCGTTTATAGTATTCCACAGTTTTTTGCTGTCACCTATGACACTATATTAACTTTATTTGAATAATAATGATTTTTCGCTAACCGGATGACGCTTGTTAGTTTGTTTCTGTATTTTTTATAGTGCGACAGCAAACTTTTATTATTAGGATATTTTTTACCATTTGTGCTAGCCTATCTCTTTTCCTTATGGAGACAACAATGCCGACCATTGACGACCATGATTTTATTGCTTTGCAGTTAGATTTCATGGTTGTATCTGGTACAGCTTTGGAAGAATTTTCAATTAAATTATCTAGAATATTTGTAAATAAATCTGTACATTTCTCTCCATCAAAAGTTTTCATTAGACTATCCCATTTTACTTTCCTGATATTTTGTGTAACTTTAGCATAATCGATTATTTTCTTGAGCTTTTTGGGATTAGAAACGGATTCTGTTTGAATATTAGTATTTTTAAATACAAATTTCGCTAGAGTGCTAAAATGATCTGTGACACTTGTTTCAAAAATAGCTGGATGAAACTGGATATCTTCTTTTGTTCTCCAAAAAATATGATCAGTACATGTTGACTTAAATACTCCGGCCCTAGTTTTACCTTGTAAATGCTCTATGAAACCGTAACACATTAGCGTATCTAAATATTCATTGCTTGTTGGTGTATTGCGCAAAATGTCAATATTTAGATCACCTATAATAAGATGGTTTTTATTATTATGTTTCATTTGTAAGAAATTATCTAAAGAAGAAATGAAACTGTAAGCGTTTAGGTTTGGCGATCTATAAATTCCCGTTATAGAAATTTCGAAATTATTTTCAGAAATTTCTAAATCTACGATATTCGCATCAGTAATTTCACTAGAGAGCCATTTTACGTTGTATTTTTCTTTAACGTAGATTATCACACCGTCACATTTATTATTTTTAGTACACGCGTTGTACATGTTGTATCCTACTATATTAAAGCAGTTAGTGGCCGATAACCAGGTCTCAGTTAACACTATAACGTCGAATTCAATATTTAAAGCATTAAGCATTAGACATAATTCATCATAATGCTTACATAAACTACGAATATTCATATGGAAAACTTTAAAATTAATTTCATCATTACTAAAGAATTGTTTACAATCACTTTCGCTGCACAAAACATCCGTTACAGTGTTTTTGTAATTATTTAAAATGTCTAATGATTCAGCCATTTAAAAGAATTAAGGAAATTAATAAAAATAAATAAATAATGAATAAATAATTACAATAAATGCGTAATGTCTTCACGGGATTTGATTAAAATCGTTTTCATACCTTCAGCCTTTTTTGCAAGTATTTTTCCATCATTAACCCAAACGTATTCGTATCCATTCTTTCGGAGTTTCGTTTTCGCATCATAGAGAAGTTGTGCAGTTGACGACGACAAATACTCATTGATGTAGAATCTCTCGGTGAAATCCTCAGTTGAGATTCCCGCTCCGCTGTTGGTCGATCGAACATATTGTTTGTATTTATCCAAAAATGTATCACGTACTATTTTCCGTGTGAACTTGCATACGATGTTACCGCTTTTCGGTTGCTCGTTCCACAAGCTTCACGGGGAACTCCTCTTAACAAACCCAGTCTTTTGATACCCATATTGATTATGTTCTATTTTCAAGGTAAAAAAGGACATTTAGTCCTGAGTAACATAACTAAAGGAATCCGGCTGTATCTTAGTTCGCTTGTCGTAACCTAACAAAACTGTAATGCAAAGCTGCTAATGATGTTAAAAAGTCAAATTTGTCAAAAATTTTCATATTAGGATTAATAATTATGCTGCGGCTTCCGAAGGATGTAATTTGACCCTTTTCGATCGACACACATCCTGACCATGTAACCTCTCTCTTAAAAAAAATGTTCTTTTTAAACCCAAGGATCCCCCGAAATGGATTCAAAATACTTCCATTAGTATTATGGGGAACTTCTTTAAGAAAATCCTGAATTTTGACACCCATGTTGCCTACATGTATCTTCCCGGACGAGAAAAGGACATTTCGCCCTGGTTGACTAAGGGAGCAGTATTGAGGTGTACCACAGACGGCCAAAGCTAAATATTATTTTGACTTCCTATAAGGTCGTTCTTGCAGTTAAGTATTGACATAATTTACTTAGGTTTAAATGCAGATTCATTCCTGTTACTCCAGAAACGAACTTTTCGGATAACGAACATGATCTTGGAACGAATTGTGTTTGTTAACCGAGGGTCCACTGTATCTAATGAAAAACATATTGTTTTATTAAATTAGACCAACAAAACTATGATTTTCCTTTTCCACAGAAAAATAATCAGAAAATTATTGGTGGCCCTTATTTTGTTTTGAGCAGTATATGCCATATTGGCACATACTATACTGCTCAAAACAAAATAAGGGCTGAAAGTAGCAAAATTAAAAAATAAGTATCAAAAATTTGATATTGCGCAATGTCATTACAAAAGTCAAAATCCGCGATTTTCTTAAAAAAAACACGAAAATACAAACATTTACACCTTCAATTTGGTCACAGCATTTTGATCCTAGCAGTAGACGCCTGTGCATCAGGGATCACGTCAAGTTACCATCAGTAACCCTACTCCGTAGCAGACAAAGCTGTATAACCTTTGTCACTAAATTTTTCCTTTTTAGAAGGAATGCTATTAAATTCCATTAACTTCAGGGAGGAATCATATAAAATATGCGAGCTTGGGACCTTGACCTTGACGGAAGCCATCAAATTTAGCATTACGTCGCATCTACTTTTGTGACGACCAAATATTTTTTCAGAATTATTTAAATTGAGGTTGGTTTTGGTTGGACAATATGATCACAGACCTATGGAATGTGAACCTTGCGCAAACAAAACCTTAAGCTCAACCACTAAGGAAAACTAAAAGATTTGAGTTTCGAAAGACTAAGCGAAGCGAAGGTTTGCAGAATCTGATAATACAATTCAACCTACAAAAATTCAGTCTCAGCAGCAGTGTGCGGATGACACTATCTTAGTTCCCTGTCTGTCCCAAAATATTTGAGTTCCCAAGACTGAATTCTTTCGGTTTAATGAAAAACATTGCTAATTGAAACCAGACCAGACCACCAAAGCAGGTGTTTATTTAAAGCGCGAAAATTGAAGAAGTCAAAGTCGCATTTTTAAGCTTTCAAATAGCTTAAACCATTTTTTTTAAAGTATAGCACAACATTAAGTAAAAAAATTACTTAGAATATCGGCCGGGGAAGGGCGCTTGATTAACCAAATTAAACTGATCTTTTTCCTAGAAAAGTAATGTCCTCCAGTAGTTATTTCACAGACTTTAAACAAAAACACGCAGTCTCATTTATCCAGAAGTGAGTGCGGAAAACTAATCAGCACGTCCTGGCATATCCCTTAAAAAAGGCAGCTAGAAACTGCTTCATTCACATTAATCTGACATCGTGAGTGGGCCGCATATAAACTCAACTGATGCGAAAATTCCACCTGCAGATAACTGAAAAGCTTACTCGTGCATGCATGTGATGATACTTCGTCAAAGGGATTCGATATAGGAATACTTATAGCTTACAACGTGAAAAACACAAGCATAGCGTCGTTGAGTGTGTAAACTTTTCACATGCCAAATATTCCAACGGCAAATTTTTCACATACCCATGGAGTTTCCGAGGAGTATGGTGTTGATAAATGCAGTATAAATTTTTGGCAAATGTATAGTTGTAGCCTTGTAGGACTGGTATTTCGATTAAAGTTTTTGTAACATTGTACCTGGGATTTGGCAATTGTGCCTAGAGTTTGATTGGGTTACCCACCTTTTTTCGGGAAGTGACTGTAGTGCTGATTAAAGGAATTTTTTATCTGGAAAACAGCAATACTTACTTCGTTCAATAGAACCTATAGTATACTTTAAATTATAAAAAAACAATAAATACTTCTCAATTGCGATGGCTATTCGCTTAGCTACTTATAAGTGAGTAACCCTTTCTCGAAAACATCTAATTCAACACGTGTTTCGTCTCATGTCTGTGTGATGTATTTTTAACAAAAACCTTATTATCAAGAGTCTGTATTAAATAGAAAATCTACTTGAACTTTTGCCACCTCGTGACAATGAAAAACCAAACCCTTGAATGCACCACCGCAGCCATATAACGCACTTGCAAGGATCATTATCATTAACATTTTGAAGGGTGTTAAATCGAGAAAAACCATTAGTCTCTCGAAAATCCTGCAAACATGCTGTAGCGACAAGTGGCTACTTAAGCATGAATAGCTAATTTTGCCAACGATAGACCAGATGTAAAATATCTGGGGGCCAAGAAAATGTTCGTTATACGTATACACAAAAGAGTCTAGCACTCGTCATCGTGCCTATATAGAAGATAACCTCTCTACACCTCTCCTAAACTCTCAGAAGCATGGAAGCAATCTCTCTCTCTCCATAAGCAAAGAAGTACATACAATAAACTGGCACCCGGACAACGAGACAGGCTTTTATAGAGAGTTTGGCATGCTTCAACACTTGCTAATAAAATATGCAAATTAAATTGGCCTGAGTCTTTTGAATTTTCATTGGGAGGTTGCTGGGTAGTGGTGGTGGCTTTCACTCTCCAAACCAATTAGACGTCTACTTGTTGATTATATTGTCGGTGTGGGAGGTGTATATGCATACAATTTCGAACACATAATACGTTTAACCGGCCGGAAAAAGGATGAAATGTATCGTGTTGCATATACTGCCCTCTTGAGATTCAAGTGGTCACTTGTCAGATATGTACATATGAAAAACTTAGCAGCAAGCACATTTGACGAAAAGTGGTTCTCCCATTCCATAAAATACGATGGCAGCATTTCAAGGGTAAAATGTATCGTAGTCACGTAGGACGTAGATCGCTAAAGAGAAAGAGAATTTTACGTAATACGAGTAGAAAGGCTTAAGGACACAATCTTTAGAAAATTCATACATCTTTCCATAACGCGGGCTGTGAGGTACGAGTGAGTATATGGCGTTTGAAAGAAAGAGTGGTTGTGTTCAGTGTCTTTAAATGCATGAATCCATAGATAGTTTCAAAAGAAATTGTACTTGCCTAGACTATAAAATCTAGTCGAATTTAAGCCGGTAATAATCTCTCCAAAACTCATGCCAAAGCTGAATGATCCCTTTTCATTTTTAGTGCATACTGACTTTTATTTGATTTTTTATCGAAAATGAGCAAATCTTGATTCGATTACTCAAATTGATTTAGCGAATATGTATATATTATAGTAGGATAGGACATATATCTATATGATTCATAAAAAGAAAACACTTTGAAAAGAATTAAAGCATTTATCCTTGTTCTCTATAACATGAAGACGAATGCCATACAATATTGTCGCCTCGAGGTGGAGCCACTTAATCGTTCGACACATCCATTATTCTATAGTTGAGTACACCTTCTGGAAAATTATTATCACAATCCTATCGTGTCGGCTGAATCGTCTGTGATTTCGATTTTGCTTATTCGGTACTTTCATCATGATTTCGCTATAGCACCTCGGCACAAGTGTGCAGTACTTCTCTACAATTCATATTATACAGTCGACTCTCGATGTCTTCGCACCTTATCACCAATTCGAATCATTTGGAAAGTTTCCAACGAATTGATTTGCAATGTCTCAAAACTTTTACCACCCCGACAAGAAAAAAAGAAGGAAGAAAACCTCAGTGGAATGACGATGAGACGGATATTTTTATCAAGGAGTTCTTATACGGTTACGGTACTAAAGTACAAACGACTGCCGGAGACTTCGATTATTCTGCTTCGGCATCAGAACTCAAGGAGAAAGTTTTAAACAGATAACAAATGTTGAAATTGACGAAAGTTTCAATGATTTGCTTTAAGAATTTGATAAGCAAATGACCCTAAAGGTGTAAGAAAAATTTGCAATTTCAGCGAGTTTTTTTGTTTTGGTATGGATTTGTTTTGATTGTTCGTCAGGGTGCCACTGCTTGGTTTTAGTTGTTTTATTTTATACAGTACAACCAAAAAGATGCCAGAGTCACGAATCTACAGACACCAACGTCAATACTCCATGAATGCGATTAACTACCATATATTTGTTAAAGTTCGCACACCAGCTAAAAAAAAAAATCAGGATAAAATTTAAACAGATCGACTTTGAAGATTTATAAAAAATCAATCACTAATCCGATTGTATTGTGGCTTGATTTAGATTTTATAGTAATGTGCTATGTCTATCAGGATAATTTTATTCAGGTATCCCAGCTTGTGTAGTTATAGTTATCCTTAGACTACTTAGGAAGGATTTTTTTCTAAATCTGTATTTCCTTGTGGCCGATATTTCGGCGTATGTTCCATAAACATTTGTTTGTTAGAAATCACGCGAGTAATCACGTGGAAGTGAGCTTATGCGGTCGGTCGAATAACATGACCAGTATGTTCCTATGCTATATGCATATACAACGAAACAGATGCCAGAACCGCGAATCTCCAGACATTTTATAAACAGAACCACGAAAGTACATTGAAACATTTATATAGGTACATAATTTTCACAAAACTTATACTCCAAAATACATATATACACATCTGGACACAGTGGCGCAACCACGGGAGGGGCTAAGGGGGCTAAAGCCCCTCCCAAACCCAGAAATTGGGAAAGAAAAAATGGTAAAATGAAAATATTGTGTATAAAGCAAACCTCGCATCAGCAATTTTTCACAAAGTCTTCTTTGGCGGAAAAACTGGTACAAATGTATCTGCTAAGCTTCAAATTTGCCAAATTTTGTCAAAACACACACAAATATCCGAGTGAACTTTGTATGATTTTTTTAACCAAAATTCACCAGACTCGCAAATTTTTACTCAAAATGTTCTTTTGTACAAAAATTCATACAACATTTTGCTATTGCTAAACAAGCCTCACATTAGCGAAATTTATTTAGGCCTGCAGCTTGCCCCAATAAATTTTACTTGTGGGTAGCCTGGCGTACGTGAAGAAGGTATCATTTCTGCACGACGCGACATTTAGTAAAAAATATTTTAAGTCTAATTGTTGTGCTAATATTTTCTAGTAAACATATTTAAGCCGGAAACAAGCGTTCTTTTCTTTGAACTATGATGCTATAATATAACATAACGGAAATCATTAGGTTTATAGGTTGATAGCATCCTTTAAGTGATTAACTATTTCACCTGAGAAGATTGGGTTCCCTGAAGCCATTAGAAAAATATTAGCCCAACTTCAGCCAATCTACAAAATGGATCCACCGCGATGTCAATCTTTGTGTACCAGGAACAAGTATGAAGAAGGTCAAATTGACTGACCAAAATCTAAACCGAAATGATAGAAACCAATCCTCCCTAACGGTATTCTTGGCAGCGAATATTACGGAATTGGTCGTCGCGCATGATTAGTTGTCCTTACTTTCTTAAGCCTCAACTTTTTGTTTTAGCATTTACCAGATCCTGATTGAGGTCCGTTAGAATCAGGAACATGACAAAAACACCACCATATGACGTCATTACTGGAAAATAACCTCATCACCCAACTTGCGAAAGCAGCTCAATGTTCGGTAATATGGATGGTCTTAGCCCCCTCCAGGACAAGATCCTGGTTGCGCCACTGTATGGACAAGAAAATAAGTGTACCCCTCTTGTACCATGGTATTCCCGATTTTATTTTTTTAATCTACACGGTACCATCGTCCACACATCACAATTGGTGCCCAGCGTGGAGCCTATTTGGTCATTTTCTGTCCTTTTTCCCAACTTAGGGGAAAGACCATAATTTTAGGAGTTTCAATCAAGTTTAATTTAGGGAAGTCGCGCAGCCAAAACTGATAGGTACCCGCATACCAAATTAAAATATTATTTCCTAATTTCAATAGGTAATTAATTAAATTAATCCTCGAATGCCTTACTACTTCGTAACACTCTTTCCCTTATGTATTGTCAATTCTTAATGTGCACGTATTTCTGCACTGTAAATTTCAAAAGTATTTTAATAATTTCTAAGTAAAAACACCCAAATAACCATAGAACCATGCTCTATAAATTATAACGAAAAAAAAACCATTGTCAGTTTCATCAAAACAAATTTTCCAAAACACACGAACAAACCGCTACCGCAATTATTTAAATATACACACCACACGAGTACACTTGTGCTGCAGAGTTGAAAAAACAAATTTGTATGTTTATGTACGTACATACTTCAATATACATACGCTTAAAAGTATATTTAGCGTATACCAAACAAAAGTCCTGCTTGCATGCAAAACACAAAATATATCCCCAACAAAAAAACAGCAACTAAAAAACGAGACCGAGTTCTAATCGTGCGAATTGCACGATGAGTGTATACCCTATACCCATGTACAGACCTAGAAGGCACGCAAAACCCAAAATATTCAATTTCATATTTTTTGTGGGGGAGGGAGGGCTAGATGGGTCGGACCTGACACATCTTTATTACCTTATCAAGGCATCCAACGGCTACCATTTGATACTAATTTGAAGTTTTTCGTGACATTCTATCAAAAGATATGGCTGAATATAACTTTGTAGGGGAAGTAGGGGTAGGGGTAGTCGGACCTACTCCACTTTCGATCAACTCAAAGTATCTGTGAGAATGAGACATTAATAAAAGTTTCAAGTCGATAGCGATATTCTACCGAAAGTTATGGCCGAATTAAAATTTCAAAGAGGGGTAGTTTGTATGGGAGGTAAGGGAACCCGTGGTCCGATTTGGCCCATTTTCAATACCGTCCAAGATTTTAGTAGAACAAACATTTGACCAACATTTCAAACCGCTAGCTTCATTAATTCGGGAGTTATCGTGCTAACAGACAGACACACGGACGGACAGACAGACAGACATGGCTTATTCGATTCAGGGACCGACCCTGATCATTTATATACATATATACTTTGCCATACCTCCGGTGGCTCCTTTGAGGTGTTACATAATATCGGCGTAACAAAAACAATATACCCTATACCATCTTATGGGTATAGGGTATAATAAGCAAGCAAAGCATTATTTTATATTTTGACCAGCCGACAAACTTCATCCTATACTCTCTATGCGAAATTCTTCCTAGTGCTACACACAACCGAAAAAAAAGAAGCTTGCCTTGGAATCCTGTGTTGTATCCAATTTCCATTTTACCGTAATTTTATCTGGAGACGTTTCATTTTCACTTTGCCTTATTTGCTAGACGAGTATGCACAGATAGCGTCCAGGGAACGGTCTGAGATTTTGATTGGACTCTCGAATATGGAATTCGCTCTCCCATCAGTCTCGCGAGCATGACCTAAATCTCTTTCCGTTGTTTTGAGATGAGTTACGTGATCTAGATGCTAGACAAAACAATATCTACATTCTACGCCTATTATATACTTTTCTATACATACGAGTACTTCTATACGAAAATGCGGCACCCGCTACCATATAGTATCCTTTCGTCAGAAATATTTTAATATTCAAATAATTGGAATATTTGTTTACCGCTTTCCGAGGGAAAGTAAACCGCAGATGCGAGAAAAACAAGAAACAAGAATTTTTGCTTCCAGGAGTACCTTTCCGGCCTTTTTACTTTTCAATGGTTTGTGTAGATATAGGAAATAGGACGAAGCTTTTTCGAATAATGAATTGATGCACAGAATTGGCTAAATTTAAAGGAAACTGGACATTTTATTTAACTGTTTTCCTAATATGCCAGTGAAAATCGACATTAACCTCGGAATAAATGGAATACTACCGTTCTTTCGCTTATCTGTTTCAGAGTATTAATGGCTATATAAATCCAGATTTGCAACCCTGGGGACCCTGTGCTAATTTTTTGACGAGCGAAAAAGAGCAATTTTTTGTTTTTTTTTTACATTTTCAATAATATTATTTAAAATAATTATCTTGGATAAAAATTGTGTTTGGCATTTTGAAAGTAGACAGAATTTCCACTCCAATGATAACGACTTTCGTAGGTCAAATATTGACGGAGATACAGGTTTTCAAAAATAGGGTATTTGTCACAAAAAAAAAGCGAATTCTAAGCTTATGTTGTTTGCCGAAACGACATTTACTTGAAATTCACAATTTTTTGGTAAAAAATACTCTATTTTTAGAAACTTGTAATTCCGTCAATATTTGACCTATAAAATTCGCTAGGAAAGCATTGGATTGGAAATTCTGTCTACTTTCAAAATGCCAAACACAGTTTTTACCCAAGACAATTATTTTAAAAAATATTGTTGAAAATGTAAAAAAAAGGAAAAAAAATGTCTCTTTTTCGCTCGCCAAAAAATTAGCACAGGGTCCCCAGGGTTGCAAATCTGGTTTTATATATCCAGTAATACTCTAAAACAGATAAGCGAAAGAACGGTATGATTCCATTTATTCCGAGGTTAGGCCTTTTTTTTTGTAAAGTTTTACTGGCGTATAAGAGGAGTATACTTTTCAAAAGACTGAGATTAGCTCGAGATTTTTTAGATCACGTATATGATACTCGTGATCGTGAGCGTCTCTAGATGTCTCTCTAGTCAACCAGCACATGCGCAAAAGACATACACTACACATAGAGTGGATTATCCTAACTCATAGCTGGGGGAAAATCCCTGACAATTGTTATAACATTTTCTATAGGGTGGTGGTGATCTTGACTTCATTAACCATTCGAATAGACAATCGCACTATGCTTGCTTGCTTCAGTCTTTTAACTTTCTCGAACTAACAATAATTACTTTGTAGAGGAAAACAGTATCGAATTAGGCAAGCCCGTTGGAAACGTCAAGTGCAGGGCGCACCATGATGATCATGTTTGGAATACACTGGAGCTTCGATTAACCCAACTAATAAACTTACGCAACATGCAACACTTGCTGTTATACCCACACAAGCTTTGCTTTTGGGTAGATTCAAAGTACAAAGAAGAATTTTGTAACATAGATTTAAGTCTGAATTTGTTAATTTTTTGTGAATGAATTTATTTAAATTTGAAAATTTGAATTTATGAGTAACAGTCATGTCGCAATGGTTTTTTCCAAAAATAGTTTCTCTCTTACTCAAAGTAAAATATGAAATAATTTCGGCGTACTTAACTCCTTTGTGCAACCTGCGGATCTAAAATTAGGAGATCTTGATTTGTTAGCACTGTTTTCTGGTTCTGTAGACCCTTAAGTTTTTTTTTCAATAATCACAGTAATCCTCCCAAAACTAGAAGATTAGAACATTGAACACACGACAGGCTAGTTCAGTGTAAGACGGCTGTAGGTTATTTCATTCAAATCCTAGCAAAGATAGGAAATTTAAAACTTTTCTATTGCAGAAATTACTAAAGAATTACGCAAGCCGGGCGGTCGCCCGGGTCGCCCAATTTTAGGGGCGGAATTTTTAATTAGCACTCGAATAAAAAAAAATTAAAAAAGGTGAAAGCAAAAAATCAATATCAACTTCGATTTAGTGGAAATGTGGACGGTTTCCTTTCTACTGATGAAATAAAAATGGGGCGAAATAATATACGAAAATAAAGACTAAGGGTAAAAACCGTGTTTATTAAGTTTAAGTTGTGTTTTGAAGATGCATATTCCTTGTGAGGCTATGAAACCCACAATTGATACGAAAGGCTGCATTTAGAATCCTAAAATGCTAAGTAAGAGCCGCGCAAATTTTAGGTCTGTGATGCTAGGATCCGCCCTACTTTCGAAAAGCAAAGTGGGACTATTCGCTCAGTTATGTGATGATTAAAATAGTTTTTGAAAAAAAAACATACTAAATGGAGAATTACTCGTATGTGCTTATTTCGTCCTCCGATTAACATTTAATTCCTCTTTTCTTCTCACTAGAATTAAAGACATTGCATGGGCCCTAATTTTAAGATGGCGAAATTAATAATTATAGCACGAAATTTTACTGTTTCAGTTACTCGTATATGCTACTTGATTTCGGGAAGCACAATTTGTTGGCCCAGCATTTTTGAGTGCAGAGTTTTCTAAAACTTTATTGAGTGTTTTAGTGGAAAACAAAATTGCGCATTCATTTTCTTATATCAAGCTTTAAAATGTTGAAATTCCAAACAAACTCTATAAGGCCTTGCTGAACTGTGGTGAATTGCGCTTGAGAGTATGAATGGTAGCTGATCGTTGGTTTAAATCCCAATGTGACCATGCCTTTTTGTGTTGTTTTTTTAATGCTTTTACGTCAGCTGTTTTCACTATGTAAAACGTTTTGGAGCAACAACCATGAGTACAAGCACTTGATTTGAACAACCCCTTTGAATCGAGTCAACAACAACAATTCCATACATCTAGATCAGTGATTCCCAAACTGGGGGTGCGCCTCCTTAGGGGGCGATTAAGGAAGAGGGCGCAAGCACAACTCTAATATTGATGCCGTTTATGGTTTCCTTCAACACCATCATTCTGACTCGAACTTCTTTCGAAACTCATCAGGGGTAATCCGTTGTTGCAAAACGTTGCAAATAGCCAACAATTTTATTTTCTTCTATTAAAAAAAAAATCGCTTCTACTAAATCCGTTTGATGACCACAGCTGGTTGAAATTGGCAAAGCTCGCGATTTTGAAAAGAACCGCATTAGTCAGCTAGTTTTTGTATGGATAGAATAAATCTTGCGGTGAAATAATTTTTCGTGCTCGACGTATCACTGAAGCCATGGTGACGGCCAAGCTCACGAAACTCACGAGCTCATTAAAAATACGAAAGTAGATCCTGTACTACTGTATAAAATTAAAAGCATTCCTTGCTAACGGCAATTTTCGCACATCTATTTTCTTGGGGGGTGGACCAGGATCAGCAGACCTCGCAAGAGGGCACGAACAGAAAAAGATTGGGAACCACTGATAGTATGGACATCTATTATCAATCTGTTTTGTACAGTACCTAAGCGGCAGTAATTTGTTCTCTTGCCCGGGGCGGCGTAAGTCCTAGAGCGGGCGCTGATCAGATTTGAAACTATTCTGGCGAACACACAGTGCACTACGCAGGAACAAGACTGTGCTTTAGTCACGCCATAGATGTAAAAAGCACCTTTAATTCAGAAATTATTCATTAATAATTAAATAGGATTGCAATATGTATATACTTGGGCCACTTCTGAAATTGAATCCGGCGAGATACTTTTCTGAAACTTCAATAAATTTATTTGCATCTAAACAGTGGCTTTTCATTGCGACAATCGTTTAGGTTCAGGGACGACATTTTTTGATATCATTATTAAATGGAATTTTTATGTTTACGACATCCAGATGATATCCTTACCAAATACTGAATATCCGAAGTCTTTAAACCTTGGTCTTCTTCGTTTCAAATAAATCTCAATTCAAGCCAAAATATTTTTTCTGAATCGAATTTTTGGGCAAAACAGTTTCATGAAGTGCCTTAATATTGTAATTCACAAAAAAAGATAAGCTGCCAAACTAAAGATACACCAAGTACATAACCATTAGCAACTTTTTTGTAGTAATTTGAGGAAAATTTCTAAAATAAATATTTTAAGCTTGCAGAAGCCATACTGACTTTATGACCAGTTTTAGTAAATTTTTTACACATGAGCTCATATCCTCCAATTTTCCAAGGTTCGCATTTGTGTTGTTTCGACATATACGTGATTTTGACTTGCCAGTTCTACGGTATGGAATACGCTTGGACCAATTAAAATCTGACAGTCAAAAATTAGTCAAATCTCGAATTATTGAAATGATAACTGTCAAAAACTGGCAAACAAAACCAACCTAAAACGATTTGAAATTTTTTGGTCTAAAATATTTAAAAAATTAGCCCAGATGTCGCGTCGGAGACAACTTTCGAAATCATTTTCTTAGTGTAACCGTATTCCAAGTTCGATGGTCAAAATCAAAAATGCAGCAAAATTAAGGTATGTAAATTTTGGCAGAAATTCAGTGGTATTGAGATATTTGAATTTGAGTGTTTTTGAAGAAAATCGCGGATGAAACTACATTGCACAAAAGTTACTTAGATATTTTATTGACAGGGACGTAGCTAGAAGTGGGGTCCAGGGGGTCCGGACTCCACCCGAAATTATTTCAATATGCTTCGAAACTTAACTTCCCAAAGTGCTTCCAATTTATTGATTCCTAGAATACTGTTGAAGTTACAGTGATTGTAGGTATGTAATCTTGCAGTCAGAGAAATTGTGCCATCTGGACGAAAGTAGATTAAACCGTGAATACATAAATAATTTAAGAAACATAAAAATCTGGTGACCCCAGATTGGGATAGTCTTTCATAATGGAAACTTCGGCGATTCGTAAGACTTCATACAGGCTCTAAAATTTGAAATGCAATATTTTCCCTGTCAGAATGAAGTCGCTTTTCTCCGAGCCGTGCGAAGGGAAGGCAAAAGAGGCACGAGGGGAACACCTAATTCGCGAGCCCTAGCATACTTTCCATATTTCTTGACTATTGTTTGTAATGTTTGAATTTTTTAGGTAAGGTAAATTTATACATATACGCAATGGAGTTTCATTAATCCTTATAAAGTAAAAAATGTCGTATATCGCGAATTATTTAAGCAACCATAGGGTTGCTGCTTTGTAATGATACCATGAGCCCTTCGATGATAATTGTAACGCCTTTGGCGTGGTAGCCGTGGCACTGTCGGCTTCTGATGATAACGGAGCAATTAAGTACAATTAAGTAAGTAAACAAAAATATTTTTTTTTTAAATTTTGAAGGGATGGAAAATGATTGCAAAAGTGACGGCTAGATAAAAAAATGTCATTTCTCAATAAATAACTGTTATAATAAACTTTTAATTTTTATCGTCAAAATCCGAAGTTAACTTTTAAGAAATTAATATTAATTTTAAAATATGTATGGATTTTAATAACCCCTAAACGGTGGTCTGTTTTTTCCTGTATTTACACCCTACCACATTGGTTTAGAAAGTATTTGTAGAGCTATACTAATAATATCCACTCACGGACTTATGTCTTCAGTAAAAAATATTTCTGGGACTTATGTCTTCAGTAAAAAATATTTCTGATAGACCTCATTAAAAAATGTCTGCTGCTTATTAGTATCAGCAGGATATTATTGTTAGCTCTACAAATATATTCTAAACAATATGGTTCGCAATTTATGCCTACGAAACCAGCCCTCAAACGGAAAATTCCCCCGCGTACTGCTTCCAAAGTTTTGTTTTGATAAAATTTCAGGCTTGAGAATAAAGATCCATTCTTATTTTAACTTCACACCAACCTGCATTCAAATTTAAAAAAAAAATGTACCGAGTGCGGTTATTTTAACAAACGACTATTTTATCGGAAAGTTATGGTTAGGCTATTTGATTTTACCGCACTATTTGCACTTTTTTAGTGTTGCAATAATACTGTAATATAATACATAATTCCCCCGTAAGGGGGAAGATAAAGGTTGAAAGGCTTCGGCTAATTCCTATATCTTCTTCAGTTGTGGCATAACTGCGGACCCTTAGCTATGCAGGAGGAGTTTCATAGGAAAAGGACTCCGGCCAATTCCTATGTCTCTCTACGGGGCGTTACTTTCCCGCATTATCCGAGTAACCGCTGCGCCTGAGTGCTGCATTAACATCTGCAGCGTCTCATGTTACTTAACGTGATAGGTGACAGAAAACATTTAAGTCAACCACTAAAGCAGCATCTTCGAGGCATGCCCATGATGGCCTTTACTCAACGATTAAACCCTATCATGGTTTAGCGATGTGCCGACAACTCATCCTAAGAAAAACTTCAAGTCAAGAAACCTGAAACAAAAGCCTCGGATTGGACGGATACAAAACAACGACGACCCCGCAAACGAACAACTGATTACTCTTTCGGATCCTGGAATGTACGCTCCCTGAATAGACCGGGGGCCTTAAGGGCCCTCCTGGATCAGGTAGAACAATACAAGCTGAGCATTTTGCAATCCAGGAAACTAAATGGCTCAAAAGCGAGATTAACGACCTCAATTCGCACACTATTTTTACGAGTGGTAAAGAGGAGGGCAACAAGGAGTTTGGAGTAGTTTTCATCGTGAATAAGCAGCTCAAGGACCACGTTATCGGCTTCAAACCCATCAACGAGCGGCTATGTGCGATCCGCATTAAGACCCTTTTCGCTAATCTCTGGCTCATTAATGCGCATGCCCCTACAGAAGTAAAAGAAGACGCGATTAAGGACGAGTTCTACAACGACCTAGAAACACTCTTCGACTCACTTCCATCAAACGACGTCAAGCTGCTGCTAGGAGACTTTAACGCCAAAGTCGGAAATGAAAGCTGGCATAGGGGAACTACTGGAGGTCATAGCCTCCACGACGAAAACAACAACAACGGTCAGCGACTTATCGACTTCGCGAGCGGCAGAAACCTGGTAATAAGCTCTACATGCTTCCCTCATCGACGAATCCACAAGCAGACCTGGAAGTCTCCAGATGAATACACCGTGAACCAGATCGACCACGTACTGATCAGCAAGAGATGGGCTTCTAATGTCCTAGATGTTCGATCCTATCGAGGAGCCAACTGCGACACCGATCACTATTTGGTGAAGACGACCTACAGGTGCAGAATCTCTTCGGTGCACCTAACGAGAATTAACCCTGCCAAGATCTTCGAGGTTGACAATTTGATTGATGATGTCACGGCGGCTGCGTATACAACAGCACTAGAGGAAAAACTGTCGCCCATGCTTGATGACATCAACAATTTAGGCATCCATGAGTTCTGGGAGGAGCTCAAAGACAGCATCAAGGGGGTCGCAGAAGAGGTCGTGGGCTATAAAGGCCGGCGCAGACGAGCAGACTGGTTCGACGACGAATGCCTCGATTGAGGCGAAAAATGAAGCCTATCGCCAATACACACAACGCGCATCCCGAGCCAAGAAAGAAAGATATAACGAGCTCCGGCGAGTATCTAATAAGTTAATTAGACGTAAGAAACGCAAACATTTTGACGAGCAGTTACAGCAAATAAACCAAAGATTAGCCAGTAAGAACATTAGACAGGCGTACAAACTTATAAATAATGTTAAGAACGGATATCAACCCAGGACAAGCCTATGTAAGGACAAGGATGGTAACATCATCAGCGACATCGAAAGCGTCAACAAACGATGGGCCTCGCATTTTGAAGAGCTCCTCAATGCACCATCAACATCCCCCGCGGAGCCAGCTCTTGAGCAGTTAGCCGAACCAGGCCCTCCCGTTCTACCCCCAACAGTAGAGGAGGTGAGTCTTGCCATCCAGTCGCTTCAAAATAATAAAGCGCCCGGCGCTGACGAGATCCCAGCAGAACTGCTGAAGCATGGTGGAACGTGCCTGACCAACGCTATACATGTGCTACTGCTGAAAATATGGAACGACGAGGAAATCCCCGAAGATTGGCGCAAAAGCATAATCTTCCCAATCCACAAAAAGGGTGACAAGCTGAAGTGTGAGAATTACAGGGGCATATCATTAGTTTGTACGGCCTATAAGATATTATCTAAAATTCTTGAAAAGAGAATTAATCCGTACGCAGAACGAATCATTGGCGAGTATCAAGGCGGCTTCAGACCTGGTCGCTCAACGACCGATCAGCTTTTCACAGTGAAGCTACTACTCCAAAAGTGCTGGGAATATAACATCGACGTGTACCAAATCTTTGTCGACTTCAAGCAGGCATACGACAGCATCGATCGAAGTGTACTGTACAACATTATGCTGAACTTTGGTATACCGGCAAAGTTAGTGCGACTCACAAGGATGACGATGACTAATACCGTCTCGCAGGTCAGAGTGCAGAATCGACTCACTGACCTATTTGAAACTCGTACTGGACTCAAGCAGGGCGACGGGCTGGCGCCGACGCTCTTCAACCTTGCTTTGGAGTATGTAATTCGAGCCATGAATTTGGACAGCAGCGGAACGCTACTCATCAAGTCGACTCAATTAGTAGCGTACGCCGACGATATCAACATCATGTCTCGAAGGATGGGTGATGCAGAAAGCCTTCTGCATAACCTCAATAACGCCGCAAAGGAAGTTGGACTACATATCAACGAAAGCAAAACAAAGGCCATGATGCAATCGAAAACAAGGACGCCAGCAAATTCAAGCATCACAGTGGGGGACCTTAATATCGAGTATGTAGACAACTTCAACTATCTGGGTTGTAACTTATCAAAAGACGCCAACGAAACCGACGAAATTAAGCGACGGATACAACTAGCCAATAAGACATATTTCTCGGTCCTCCCTATAATTAATTCGAAACTTGCGCACAGGAACACGAAGCTCCGCGTGTACAAAACGATCATCCGACCCGTGCTATGTTATGGCTGCGAAACATGGACCCTCACCCAAGCCTCCGAAATTTTGCTAGACCGATTCGAACGAAAGGTCCTTCGGCGAATTTTCGGGGCCGTTCGCGAGCGAGACCAATGGCGTATCCGGTACAACCATGAGTTGTATCAATTGTACGATGAGGTGGAAGTATCGAAAATCGTGAAGCTTCAACGTTTGCAATGGGCGGGGCATGTACAACGGATGGACGATAATCGCATGCCAAAGAAAGTGATGAACGCACAACGAATTGACGGAGCGAGGTTGCGTGGACGACCGAGAGCTCGCTGGGAGAACTCCGTAGGTGAAGACGCCCACCAGCTGCTGGGCTTCCGAAACTGGAGGACGAGGTCACGTAACCGCGACAATTGGAGGTCAACGATTCAGGCGGCCAAGGCCCGACGTCGGGCTATCGTGCCACATTGATGATGATGAATACAAAAATAAGTCATGTCAAATCTGATAAAAACAAGCAACCAAATCGAAACACTTCCAACCCCAACCCTTTATGCTCATCATCGAATTATTATCGTTTACCATGAATCAAACCCATCAAGAAAACCTACAAGAAAAGTTAAAATTTACGCATCAACGCACCGGGCAAGGACGTTTTCTCTTGTCTCGTCTCGACGTGCTAGTAAATGTTTTGCATAAAATTAATGGTTCCGTTTTGCATAATGGCGCGAAAAAAAGAAAAAAAAAACAACGGACAGACAACAAAAACGAGCGCTCTTCACATTCGAATGTTTTCGACTATAGAACCATGAAAAAAGCAACGACCGCGGAAAACTCACCCAAAATAAGATGCCGCTCAGCGTTCATAAGAAAAGCTGAAGCATATCCTTCGGGATTCCCTTTCCACATCACTTGCTGTGCTTATGGGCTAGTCCCGCGCCACTTTCACCTCGCGTATATGTATAGCCAAGTCAAACCGCACGATATTCTTGTTGTCTGATCTGGGTCATTTTTAATGAGATTTTGCTAAAATTTTCCTTCTGCTCAAATGATTTTTAAGCTCGTTAGCAGCGGCGACGGCGGCGGCATCGTCGGTGGTGGTGCTGCTGATGGCAGTCATGTAAAAAAAAATATATCGCTCGCCGAAGAAGAAGAAGAAGTATTACAGTAAGAAGTTGAGGATGTTAGCGAAGAGATATACATTATGGGAGCGCGTACTGAAAAGTACTACTTTGCGAAGTCCTTAGTAGGATTTCATTTATCACTTCGTGTTGAGTCGTTAAAGCGGACAATGAGACGAAAAGCAAAGGGTCAAATTTTTTTCGAGTGTTAATCGAAAAAATGCGGCCAATTTAGAATTTTATTAAATCGACAATTAAAACTTTAATGTTGAACCGCGCAATTGGTCAAACAAGGGTTCAAATTAATTTAACTTGATTCAATTATGCGTAGACTAAAAGGGATGGAGAAAGGGAATTTTCATTGTATTTTTTCGTGCATACAATACAATATACAAAGAAATGTTTTTTTTTCTCTTTGCGGTATTTGAATTTAACGATACGATCTACACCACAGTATCTATGCTCAATTTATTCGCATACACTCTAGTCTCGAGACTCGAGTTTCCATTTCAAAATTAAAACATTTACAAATGCAACGAATCTCTTAAACTTCTTTGAAAACATCCACTCCACGCTCTCACTCTGTGCATACTCGTATTTTCTCGCTAGAGTATTTTGCATACTACAAGGATTATTGACTGTGTCAACAATGGCAAGTCACCCAGAAGAAAGGACGACGACGACAAAGGAACCGTGTATGCCTGTATGCTTGTTTGAAACCAAAGTTGGTCTATAAGTGCCTATATACGAAGAAACTGAACTTCTTCGTACGTATAGGACCGACGACGATACAACATCAAAAGGCATTATGAAGTGGCCGATGACGGCAGAGGTCCTTTGCCGCATGAACACATGAAAGCATTAAAGATGGTTGATTGCGTCTGGGAAAATCTTGACGCCAATAAACATTTGATATCATGATTAGCTCGAGAAAAAAAATATGATCAGTGAACTGTGTCAGGAGATGATTAGGTTATAAGAAAGTTGACTTTAAAATGGGATTTAATATAATAAAAGAGGATTAGTGGAGAATTTAGAAGCTGTGGTGGAAATATATATTATTTAGTTTGGGTTATGCTTATGGTTAATAAAAATGTTCATCTAGCAAGAGGACCGTTATGTTTTAACCTGGAGTAAAATACTGTTTGTCATGAAACCGATTGCCTTCTTCCAATATTGAAAGCAGTTTAACTGCATTTTCCCTTATCTCGTCGTCCTTCAGTTGTTTCAATTGAATTGAGTGAACAAACTTTAAATTTCTGTGGTTTCAGCAAGATGGGCCACAGTACACACTGCTAGAACCAGAATTTAAAAGTCTTGTGCAAATTGCTTTCTGGCTGGGTTACATCGAAATTCTGCGACGTTCTCCCGATTTAACTAGCACCGACTTTAATCAAGAGAACTTCTTGATATTATCCATTTTATGAAAATCAGCCACGTTCATTGAAACAACTGAAGTAGTCGATGCGCAAAAACACCGATTGAACTAAACTTGACGCGGCCTCAGTTCGCAAACTGCGTTCAATATGCGTTATTCCTAATGGCCCGAAGGAAGCAACTGTGCGAAGATTAATTTAAAAAATCAATGAAAGTGGGTCTGTTTGTGATGTGAAAACATTAACGCGTATTCGTTGATGTCGTTCAAGCGAAATTATCGCAGCTGTGCAGGATAGTGTCGCTGAAAGTCCAACCACCTCAATTTGACACCGAGCACAGGAACTCGGTGTTTCCAGATCGACTATGCGGCAAATTTCGACAAAAGATTTGCATTTTTTTCGTACAAAGTGTAATTGACTCAAGAACTGGAGCCTGCAGACCATGAACAGCGAAGAGAGTTCATCGATTGGTCCGTGGAAAAACAACAAGAAAATGCCGATTTTAAAGACAAAATCGTCTCGATGGCTTCGTTAACAGGCAAAATTGTCGCATTTGCGGCTCTCAAAATCCACAAGTGATTTATGAGAAACAAATGTTTGTTTAGTGTAGATTTCGGGCTAGAGGCATCATCGGTCCATATTTCTTCGAAAATGAGGCACATCGAAAACAAGCCATTAATGGTGTTCGTTATCGTGAAATGTTAACCAGCTTGTTTGTACCGAAACTTGAAGATTTTGATGTTGATGTTGTTTCAACAAGACGGTGCCACATATGATAGGTACAGCACGAGAAAAAATTTAATTACTGCATCAGTAATTTCGCGGTAGTGTCAGCTTGCGTTTTCGCTGCCTGTATCTTGTGATCTGATGCCTCTGGACTTTTTTCTTTGGGTTTATTTTGAATTCACAGTTTTATGTGAATAAGCTCACGACACTTCAAGCATTGATAGAAAAAATTGCACGCTGCATCAATGAAATAGCCCAACATTTACACAAAACAGTTATGGAAAATTCCACGAAGAGACCGCGTATATGCCAGCAAAGCCGAGGCGGCCATTTACCCGATGTGTTATTCCTCATGATGCCTATTTTAGGTTTCAATAAAAGTTTCATACATTTTCAACAAACAACTGTGTTTTATTTAATATGCAAATCCGGTGCTCTACTTGGGACACCTTTTAGTAGCAAAAAAGTATCACTAATCTTACGATGTTCTAAAAACAGTGTGGGTTCCCTGTACATATACGAATTAATCGCATCATCCTCTCATAATACCGAAGATATTACCAAAAATCCAATAATTTCACCAAATATTTTTCGAAAAGAAAGTTCTTTTAAAGTTCAATTTCAATGTCAATGAACCCATATGACATAATCAACATTTCACATTGTTCTCTTCTCTACGTGATCAATAAATTAAATGACTTCATCAATCTTTTAACCTTCATACGAGCATAAGTATGAAGTACCAATAAACAAACATACACGTTTTCATCAATGTCAATGTCCTCTATTAAACTTTGTGTCATCTCATCCCTATCTCTCTCTCTTCTTAAAACATAATTTCATAATCATTGACACATCACCCCGTCAACAATTTACCAATAACTTTTGACATAAATCGAGAATAACACGGAGTATCAAATAACTTTGTCGGTTCTAGTCGGTTTTACAAGGCAAGGCAATATCCATCGCCAGACAGTGAGCAAGGACATCCCAAAAACATTGTACCATATACGAGTACTACTATTACATTATTCGGTAAGTAAGCCGAGCCAAAAACTGAATGAATGACTGAAAGCCTTGAGGGATGGAAAAACTGGAAAATGTTTTTGTGTAGAGACGAGTGTGTGGGTGTTTTCCTTTTTTTTTTCCTGGTTGCCAACTTCCTGGCCTAGTCATGACGAGAAACTTTTCCATGTATGTATGTATCAGCATATTCAGCGGTAACTTTATCGGAAAATCTCATCAAGTTTACTGTTATGAGTTCAGCTATCGTATGTCGATATTGAGGCTCATTATCAGCCCGTTTAGAATCATGGATGTAACTTTTCGATCAAATTAGGCTTCTTATTATAGATGCTTATTGACTTTAGTATCAATATGCATACAGATTGCGGATGATAAGATTATTATTGACAGATACATATTGCAAGGACATTTCCGGAAAGTGATATTATGGTGAATTAGAATTAACGAGTACATACAATGATTTAAGAAAGTGAATTCAACGTCGTAATTAAGGGTTTTTTTGTGTAATGTACTATCTAATTTGCTTGTGGAGATATATAAAAACTTATTTATATTTTTTTTCTTTATTTATAGTATTTAAACTAGATCCAGTAAATGTGATAAACTCTTCGGATATTTTTTTTTAATGATTAGACTTCCATGAATTTCGTATATCAGAAAATCTAATCGCTAATTTAGGAAAAAAAAACATCAGTTTGTTTAAATGAGGCAAGTTTACGGCTCTCTCTCTAGTGATTTTAACTCAACTCAACTCAACTTTAACTAAAATAGGCTCTAGGTTAAGTATCTGTTGATTCACGTGGAGTGTTAAACTTCTTCAAGAGAGTTCCGTCGTCATTTTGGCGTTTTCAGCCATACAGTTCTTTTTTAGTTCTCCTTTTATAATTACAAAGTTGCGGGATTGATGAAAGACTGTGGCCGGGTTTCTGATAGCTCTTATTCAGTACCTGTCGGCTGATTAGTCTTATCGCGTAGAGAAGACACACACCATATTTAGAAAACTTTTCCATTGTATTGAATGGAATTTTTGTTTATTTTGCATAGCTACGCCATATTTTGCTTGTTTAAGCCATCATCTTAGATTGAGAAAATCATTGCGCACTTTCATCCAACAGCATAAATAAGCAAAAGATAACATAACTATGCAAAATTAACAAAAAATCAATTCAATATAATGGAGAAGCTTTTTGAATATTGTGTGTGTCTTCTCTGGGCGACAAGACTAACCATTCTATAAGATCTACGAGAGAATGGGCCTACAACTGTTTACTACATGAAAATATTTTCACTACACGGAGAGAAATTTCTGTAGTAAATTTGAAAACGAGTAATAAAATTCATTATAAATATATTAACTAATATTAAAAAAATTGTATCGGTTTACTACAAAATCTTGTGAAGTTGCCATAACGGTTAAAAATTCAATTTTCATTAAGTTGCAATGAACAAATTTATTACACTGTCAGTAAAATTAAATTACAAATACAATAGAATTTCACCGAATTATAATTTCTGACAAATTTTGTGAAAATCTAAACGTAACAAAAAAATAAAATATTGTTCGTATGAAGTTTGGTGGTGTGTCGTGAAATTTTAATTGCAATTCTCCTTCAATTTAGCTGAATAATCCGTGGTAAGTAAAAAATATTTACCATTATAGCCGATTCACTAAAGAAATAAAAGAGGATAATTTCTCCAAAATATACGCAGTCTGGATCGACCCTTTTTATACCCTTCGCTCATAGAGTGAAAGGGTATATTAACTTTGTCATGAAGTTTGTAACGCATTGAAGGAGGCATCTCCGACCATATAAAAAGTATACATATATGATCAGCATGACTTGGGGAGTCGATTGGGCGATGTCCGTCTGTCTGTCTGTCTGTCTGTCTGTCTGTCTGTCCGTCTATCCGTCTGTCCGTCTGTTGCAGTGCGTTTTTCTCGGCCGCTATAAAAGCTAGAGCTGAAATTTTGTACACATGCTTATTATTGTTGCAGGCTGTTTGTATGTTTGAATCGCTTAAATCGGACAAGGGGGTCATGGGGCTGCCATACAAACTTAACCCCCCAATTTAGGTTCTTCTGAGAAAAACTTTTTTATTTGTGTACCAATTTCAACCTAACTTCGCTCAAATGTGTTTCTATTAATGACACACAACATATGTAAAACTGGATCAAATCCGACCATGCGGTCTTGGGGCTGCCATACAAACCTAGCCCCCCAATTTGAGTTCCTCTAAAAAACACTTTTTTATTTGTGTACCAATTTCAACCAAATTTCACACAAATGTGTTTCTAAAGATAACACAAAATATATGCTAGAATGGATCAAATCGGACCATGGGGTCATGGGGCTGCCATACAAATCCAACCCCCCAAATTAGGTTCTTCTACGAAAAAGTTTTTCATTTGTGCACCAAAATCAACCAAATTTCACACAAATGTATTTCTATTGATGACACAAAACATATGTAAGATTGAATCAAATCGGAGCATGGGGTCATGGGGCTGCCATACAAACCAAACCCCCCATATTGGTTCTTCTAAGAAATATTTTTTTACACCAATTTCACAATTTAATTAATGTGTCTTTATCAAAGCAACTAAAAAGTTCAAAACGAATGGAATCGTACTGTGGGGTCATGCTCCGGCAACCCCAATACAATTTTCCGAGTAAATATTTTTATTTGCCCACTTATTTCAACCAAGCCCAAAACTTTTGTCAAGACGGAAGAAAAAGAATGAGGATGGGGATTAAATACAAGTCATAGGTACGCCAGAAAAAACTTTTAGCCCAAGCGAAGGGTATCCGAATTTCGGCCGCGTCCGAAATTAGCCTCGGCCCCTGGGGTTGGCGAGCGAAGCGAGCAGGGGGCGAAGCCCCCTAGTTTAATTTAATTCAGATTATCGAGAATGCGATGTATGTATGTACAAAATTGAGATATAACAATAATAACTATTTAAATAATTAGCTTTTCACAATAAAATTTTTTTATTATTATAATGTTTTAAACAACATCTTTTTAGGATTTAATAAATAAATAAAAAAGAATAATAAATTTGGATTTTTTTCTTTACTGCGGACAATAAATATTAAAATATTAAAAATGCACTAGTTATTTCACTGTAAAATGCGATGGTAGTTATTACTACGTTCGTTGTGAAAATTTACAGTAAAAATAGTTAACTTTATTAGTCTGTAGAAAGTCGAACTTTCATTTATGATTGGCTTTAATTAATTACCAACGATTAATTGTGTAGTGAAATTTTACAGTAACGGAAAGTTAACTTAATTACAATGTAATAAAAGCCGTGTTTTTTTTATCATCGGGGCAGGTTTGCTTACCCAGACGCGCAAAAAAACTATCGAGGGTAGCATCCAGGTTAAATTTCAAAAATGTCACGTAAGCATTGCCACTAATTTCAAAACGTTGCTCATAAATATTAAAGCCCCGTTTTCACTTTACAAACGCAATAGTTCAAATGTAATTTCTTTTAATGAAAACATATTTTTATGTATAAATCATAATTTTGTTAGAATAAGAATTCGACGAACAAAATTTTTAACATGAATTTACAAACAAAAACTATTTTTCTTGGCACACACTTGTGTGTTGCATGTAAACTATACCTTAGAACTTTTCAATTTAAAATTTGATTTTTGGAAAATGTACTAGAAAACAATTGGGATTGCATACATTTAGGCGAGGGGTCAAAATGCATTACAATTCTGTAAAATTTACTACCGATTTGATAAAATTTCATAATTTTTTTTTCCTTCCGTGTAGCGAGGCCTTAATCCTCCACAAGACCGTTGAACCTTTTGCCGAGACTTGAAATTTTTTTTTGGAAATTAACAATTTTCAAATGTCAAATTATTACCGAATTGCGAAAAAAAGTCTTTATTTCATTTTTTTGGCTCTGAAACTGTACATTTCTGCGAAAAGACGTCCGTGAATATGTTAGAGAAAACATGATTGCGCGTCGAACGCGACATACATCTTCAAAATGCGTTAAGCGGTGTAACTACAATTGATAGTCAGTTTTCAGACTTTTTTTGCGATTTGACTCTTTTTGGCAACGAAACTTTGGTGGGAAGCTATGGATTCGTGCTCAGCACCCCTAAATACATAAAAACACAAAAAAATACAAATTTTGCCACCAAAAATCTAAACCAACCAGCCCTTTCTCCTCCCGGATGCAAAATCCAAGCTACGCCAATGATAAACCGCAACATAAAATGACCAGACAACCAGACGTACCGCAATTCACTGTACTGTACAGCATTTAGATATGGCGTACGGCATTTAAAAGTGTACAGCGAAATGAACGGCATTTTGTGAATTTTCCAAGAAAAATTAAGGAGCTCGGTCGCCCAACTTTTTTAGACATTTCTTTGCTTCAGTGTTTGGCAAATTCAACCATGGAGAAGTACACAAGCGCGTTAAGGTCGTTGAAGTCTTTTACGAAAATGGACGTTCAAATCAAAATGCTTTTCGTGCACTTGGTCAACATGATTTTTGTGATTTTTTTGGTCAACGTAATCGACCAAATGCGTCCACATAACGGACTTCTTGTTGCCAGAAATCGAGGATATGGACCTGGACGATATGTGGTTCCAACAGGATGGAGCCACTTGCCGCACAGCCAACGAAACAATGGCTATTTTACACGAGAAATTCAATGGCCGTGTTATCTCTCGTCTTGGCGATATGTTTATTAGCCGCCACGATCATGTGATTTGACACCGTTGGACTTTTTTCTCTGTGGATATTTAAAAGAAAACGTGTACGTCAATAAGCCAAAAACAATTCAAGAGCTAAAGGATGAGATAATTCAGCACATTAACGATATTCAACCTCAATTATGACTCTGAGATCATTGAAGATATGGATCATCGGATAGAAGTATGCCACGGTAGCCATAGCGAGCATTTGGCCGATTTTTTGTTTCACACATAATTGCCATAGATCCTTCTATCATAATAAAAAATTTTTTAAATAATTCCCTAAAAACTTTTTGTTTTATTAACAATTAACTTCGTGCATTCACGTTGGACCACCCTTTAGCTTCAAATTTATATTTTTAATTAAAAGAAACAAATTTCAATTTATCCTGTCAACATCTTGCGTTTTTCTTTGTGGGGTTCGCTAAGCGAAAATTTCTCTTGGCCAAATATGGACCTACGCTAGGCCAATAAACCGCGTAAAACAATTGATAAATACAAATAATACATTTTGTGTTTAAGGGCCGTATTTATAAACATACCTTACGGAGGCCTTAACTCAAGGCAACCTTTAGTAAAGGATGCCTAAATTCAAGGAATAAAATGTAATTTTCAGTATTTTTTCATCAAAATAATTTGCTTTTACGAATATTTTTGTTTCAATATAAATTATAAATTATTTGTGGGAAAAATATTATGCTCTTTTAGCGGAAGGAAAATAAACGGAAAATTGTTCCACAAATACTCAAAAATGTACATATCTGAATGCATCCTTGACTTGAGGCGACCTTAAGTCAATACAGATGACTTTAACTCAAGGCGACCTTAGCTCGAGGAGACCTTAAATCAAGGAATGTCATGTTGATTCGATATTATTTAACAATTGTCACTAATTTGACAAGTTGTATGTCAAACTCTTTCAAAAAAACAGTAAATTACCATATAAGTGGTATTATCACAAATTTAACAAGAAAAAAAGTATGGTGGAGTGAAGTGAAAGTGTGATAACTCAAGGAAGGTAACAAGCAACTTTGAGTTCAAGTGATAGCGACTGTGAAAATTTCAAGGCTACCTAGACATCGAAGATGACTTCATTTCAAGGAATGTTCATAAATTCGAGTAAGTAAAGGAACTCATTTAAGGCCGCCTGTAGTCAAGGTTGCATTTTGAATAAACGGACGACTATTTTCAAACTATTTATCTTCTGTTAAGAGAGTAATAATCAGGGACGTAGCCAGGGGAGGGGTCCATGGGGTCCGGACCCCTCCCGAAATGTTTTCAATGAGCTTTGAAATTTCAGTGATGATAATATGAAAACTAAAATAATGCACACTTACTTAAATATGCTCCGCATTTTATTGCAGGTCCTCTGTCAGGACATCAGTACAAAAATTCACCGAATTGCACATGATTTTGAAATTAAATTAGTTGTTGCGAAAATGGGGTAATTATTTATTTATGCCGTAATTTGTTTCCTGTCCATGCGACTGGGTTTCCTCTCCACCCATTGCGATTTTTTAGATAGCGCATCCGTATTTTATTTTTCAACGAAAAAAATAGAGGCTTTCATTTTCGAAATTGAAAAGCCAAACTTTTTTGCAGAAAACGGAACAAATTTAAAAATTTCGGATCTCATAAAAATACATATGTTGAAGTAAGTGATCCGTCGGCAAGGGGAATGGATCAAATTGACCCGAGCTGTTTTTCATCATTGAAATTTTTCTGCTTGTCTGAATCACTGCCAAAACGTTCGGTAGCTGTAAATACGTTTTCTAAGGGATGGCTATAACAAGAGTTATAGCTCTAAAGAAGTCAACATGAGTAATAAATTAGGAATGTATTTATTTGAGTCATCTCACAGTTAACGTTAAATTTTGTTGTCCTAATTGGATATACCAATAAATAACCCCATTTTCGAAAGCAACCTCTTCTCCTCACAGTTAATTTATTTTAGATAGTTATGCTAAGGTTGTTCCTTTGTCGGTGATGAATTTTCAAAAGTTTCAGTAACTTACGTTGAGTCCCATTTCGCCGTTTCTTCTTACCAACTGAAATGAAAACGTTATCAATCTCCATTTTTCGCTGATTTATTTTTTTTTTCAAGCTTATATGTAGTTATCATGTCCCTGTGTTTTCCTTCTCTGATTAATTTAAAAAAGACCACACAAATAGATCAAATCCTGCTATTCACCCTGATTCTAATAAAGTATATAAATAAATTTGACATATCTAAAGACACCAGCCCAGATTGTTTTCTTCCGATTTGTTTCAAAAAAATTTGCAGAAAAAAATAAGGTATCCTCTTTCATTGCCTATTTAACCAGTCACTCTAATCATAATCACTGGAATTTACGCTATGCCATGCCTCGTGCCTATGCATTAATAAAAGTGGCGGCAGAGCTGAAACTCAAAATTATCAACGAATACGAACTAGCATCCCCTCGTCAATCCTTAAATTATTTGACTTGCAGGATGGCCTAAAGTCTCTCAAAAATTTGTCGCAGTTTACCAAAGCGAGTAATAAATTCAAATCTGACTTTTTACTATAGTTAAACTAATTCAAATCAATTTCCATCAACATCAGGCGTTCCTCAGGAATCATATGTTGATCTACTTTTGTTTTAAATTTTTTAGATATTCAGAAACTATTTAGATCCACCATGTAATTAGAGCGGAAGAATTCAATCGGTATACATCGAATAAAAAAGTATGCATTTCAACACATTTTTTTAGTGATGTATTTTTTCTGTATCATCAAAAAAAAAGTAAAACAGTTCTCCCCTATCAATACCAAAACATTGATTTACACGATAATTTCTGAAATCGAAATTTGGACCCCTCCCGAAACAAATTCCTGGCTACGTCCCTGGTAATAATTATTTTTTTTTTCCTCAAATAATTCCTATTTGCACTAAAATAATTGTCAAAATTGAGTATGTACTTGGATGAAAAAGTTGTTGAACATGAAATTTCATTCCTTGACTTAAAATTTCCTTAAGTATTTTCTTGAGTAAGGGTTTCCTTAAGGTATGTTTTTGTTTGTCTTATGTTACAGTTATGTTTTTCTATTGGTTAGAGCCGCATCTGGCTGGTCTGATACGCCTAAATACTGTAAAATATCAGAAACACAACCCTGAGAATTTGGAAAAAAAACAGGTTTTATCAGTGCCAATGCTAGCCAGGGGCAATGTAGTATATGTAAAATAAGTTTGCACTCGAGAGGTACTCCAAATATGCAAGAGAGTAAGCTGCCAATTATAACATTTTGCACAGCATGTCTTGCAGAATTTCACAAAGACATGACAGAAACGATCCCATAAAATCGAAAAATTTCAATCCTATCAAGAAGATTACTCCCAAAAATGTCAAACCGCTTAATTTCAACTTGACAGAGTCTGACCACTGTTACCCAACAGGTGTTCCGCGGACCGGGGGTGGTCCGTGAGAGACTTGTAGATGGTCCGCGGCGAGACTCTGGAGACTACTTACAAAAAGTTATATTTTCTTGTGACTAATTAAAGTCACTTGCCAAGCACGCGCTCTCATCATCATGTAAAAGATTATCCAGTAAATACTTTTCTATTACTAGGTCTGTGATTATGGGGAGGCTATGGGCTGATCAGGTTCGTTGCTTATAGTCCAATTCCGAAATTATTCAAAATTATTTTCAAAATTCGAACCCGATCGCAAAAATTCAAAGAGTTTTTCACGTAAAACATTGTTACAAATCCGAGTGTAAGGACCGATTTATACCGTTTACTGGATAACTTTCAATCGGAGTTTTAGCTCTTCCAGACTAGAAGTCACAAATTCCAGTGCGAGAAAAATCTCGGCTGGTGAGGCAAGTGTTGAGTCGAACAAAACAGTTTTTCTACCTTCTCTCAACCTGGCAAACATGACGAATCTTAAATCCTGCTTTCTAACAAGATGGTGTTAGTATCAAAATTCAAGCCCAATGACAAACGATTTCGTCGGAATTTTGTGGACTGCGGTTTGGAAGAGATGGAAGCCGAATCTAATTCTATATAAATCATCTTCCTCAGACTAAGGCACCAAGATAGCGTATGTATGTGTTTTGCGAAGGATTTTTATATGACAAATGGTTTACCAATTTATTTTTAAGTTGGAAATAACAAACAAAAACGAAATAAGGGCAATTTATGATGAGAGATAGAGTGTGGGCTTCTAAATACAATACCTCGACAAAAAAATCGATACCTTAATTTGTTCAATGAATGGTGGTCCGCCGGATTCCATTTTCAGACTATGTGGTCGGCCGACGTTTCTGAGTTGGGAACCACTGCTTTAGAGAGACGACCCTTAGTAATATGCATTTTATGCCTATAGTTTTAGGCTTTTGCGAGATCCGAACGACAAGCTAATAAAACTAACAATTAAAAGGACTTCTGCGAATAATGTGCAAAAATCCAAAAAAATAGTACCACAGAAATTATCTTCGTTCTTCAAGACAATTTGCGACGTTGAGTGTTTTATCGGAAATTAAAGTTAATTTAATCGTCTTTCATGACCTGCTCACGTGTAGTACTTTTGCTTTTGTTTTTCAACATCTGATTGAGATCATAGTTCGAAAAACACCATAAACTGCATTTGTTCACGTTGACACTCGAACCCACGACCCTGTGCACCGAGGTGTGCGCACTAACCGCTATACCAACCAGACTATTGTTTAAAGTACGTGCTTGTTTTTGCAGCATATTCCACACAAATCATCATTATACCAAGCGATCATAAAAAAAAATTTATCACGGGCTCATATCTACTATGTACGTATTTTGCGTCAAAACAAAATGTTTTCTGTCGTTTAACCTAAAATCCTTCGCTGTTCCTAATAGGCTAAATTGGCATTTGCAGTAATCATAAAGAAAAATCGTTTAGCTCATTCATTTTGGGTTTCGAATAACGTTTTTATAAATAACAAAAAATATTTTAATTAAGGTAAAGCTTTTAGCATAAGTCCGCGACTTCAAGTAGCCCAGAAGAAAGTAGTCTGAGATGGTTAAATCGGACGGAAGAGAACCCCATCTCTTTTGGGTACAAAACAAACACAAATTAACAGTTTAGCTCAATCAATAACTCTATAACTCAAAACTAAATTCTTGGTTTGACAGTCGGTGACACTCTATAAGTTAAACTGTTCGTATGAGAGTTTCTAATGCTGTCCTCTAAGAAAATAGTTAATTCGTTAAAATAATTGCATAAACAATGATTCCTGGAATTCATACCCACAAAAAAACTAATGGAAATTTACAAAATAAGCGTAGTGCTGTTTTTTTTAGAAATTTCAATTACTGTTTCCGACGAGGTAGTTGCGTGCGTAAGTATAAACGAAAAGTAAATAACAAACTCATTAAGTCGAATTTTCTTTAATATTGAACTCGATAACTCGAAATCTCTATAGCTCGAAGTAAAACACACGTCACATCAGCTTTGAATAATCGAGCTCCCACTGTAGTTGAAACATCTACGAAAATATGGGAGATTTGATTAATCTATTCCTCATCAGTAAAAACTTCTTCTAAATTTGCAAAAAAAAAAAAAACAAATAATTTTTCTCAGTGTAGTGTCATAATAACAACAATAATAATAATAGTGTTTTTTTTTCACTAAAAGAATAGTAATTAAACATTTTAAAAATATTTTGAAAACTTTATCAATATTCATTCAAAAGCCTCGGGTGCTAATTTGGTACATCAGATAACAAAACCTTACAAAATTCACCAAATTTGTTAGTACAGTGGACCAAGCGTAAATAAAAAAATACCAATAACTAAACCGGAAATCTCCTTGTTTTCGAATTCAATTCGCTTTTTTAAAAAACCTGAGTTTAAAAAAAAACAAACGCATAATTGCAGAATCAAGCCAACTCCACAAATATGTACTAAATAAAAAAATAAGCTTGAAAATTGTTAAATACCGAATACAAAGTGTTGGTTATAAGCAAAAATAGGATTCTGTACATTCATACTATGTATTTCTTTTTTTAGTGTTTTTGTTTTCTTTTTTCTTTCATAAAGAAACAATACTACAGAAATATGATGTTAATTTCATCTCTGCGTTTTAACTCATTTAAAGGTACTCAGGATCTCTCATTTAGTGATCTTAGTTACCTTTTCGCAGAGTAGAATTGTATCTTCTAATCGATAAAACTGGTATGTATGCGTCCTTTCAAGTTTCCGATAAACCCTAATTATATTCAAAAAGGGCTTCCAACTACTAAAACAGGTTTCATTATGATCCACAGCAAATGTGTACCTAAATCATTTATGTACTTCTTGGTAATACTCCACTTCAATTAAAACTACATATTTTGAAACCACTTACTGTGTCGAAATATCCCTTATTTGCACCCAAGACGTTGTCAGCCAATTATCCTGGAATGTTCACTCCCAATTATGTATACAACAAATGCTTTCCGCTACTGAAGTATCTATTACACAAAAGAGCTCTCTTAATATGTACTATCACTTCACATCCACTTTAAAATTAGATCCGCTTTCACTCTTATAAACAGATTAACTTCAGACTATCATTCAAACATCAATTTTTGCACCCACATATGACACGTTTTCCAATCAGCTTTTAAATCGCCTCTTATCTCCCCCTACTACGGCTCATTACTACAGGGATGATGATAACAGAACAGACAACATGTTACACACACGCGCCACTCTCGACACATATCGACATCGTATCGTTCCAAAATCCGATCCGAACTCAACGACAATCTGTTTATAACTGAAGATACATCGAAAACGTTCCGAGGATAATAAGAAGCTCCATACCACCATAAGGACAGTACGTGCACGAAAAAGCGGAAAATTCGCCAAAAAGGATGTATGAATGACGACGCGACGGCGAATGGGGGTTGCGAAAAGCACATGCAAGTGACAGACGGCCACAAAAAAAAGGCCGGGAAATGAATTGAACGTAGCAAAACGGACAAACAGCACCAAGCACAGCGTACAGGCGACAAACAACAATCGGTCCGTTGTCGAAGAGCAATGGGGAAGGGGGCTGTTTGGCGCGATACGAAGTCAGTTGTGATAAGGAAGGATTCATTCCGTTTCGGGTCCATGCGAACACGAATGGATGCTGAATGCACAGACAGTCTTCGGCCGTGGAGAATGAAAATGAATTGTCGGAATTCATTCAAGTCGAGAGGGGAGATAGTGATTTCGGCATACTATTGGGACAAAAGGATATAAGGATAGCATGCGCCTTGCTGAAAAAGCTTGTTCGGATTTGTAGCCGGCAGTTTGTGTGTTCAAACGAAACGAATTGTTGTTGAAAGTGGAAACAGATGATGACAAAGAAATCACATCTGGAGAATGGGAGAAAGTAAAGAAAATCTGAGATTGTTGTTTCGTAAACAACATAAGGCTGAAAACACACCGAACGAAACAAAATGTTTTTGCTGTTTCAAAGAAACAAGAATCCATTGATTCTGAGCAGGCAACACACACCAAAAAAACAAAAGTTTTGATTTTTTGGTGTGTGTTACCTGATAAGAATCAATGGATTCTTGTTTCTTTGCAACGGCAAAAACGTTTTGTTTCGTTCGATGTGTTTTCAGCCTAAGGAGAGCTCGGATTGTTATAGTTGCACAAATGTATGTAGTGTACAGCTATAAAACAGGTATTGTAAAATTCGCAGTGAAATGTTAAATACGACTTTTAATAACAATTTATTAAATAAGGCCAGGCAATACATTTAAGTAAGACCTTTATCCAATTCCACTAGTTTTCATAGCAATCATCTATTACTCGTAGTAAAAATGCGTACCAAACAGTAAGAATTAAAAGACTAAAAACTTTACATTGTTGTCTTATTTCAGTCAAGCGAATAAATTAATAACACAATATTTACATTTTGTCGTGCACGCAGAACAAATTAAATTAATTCATCCTGTACGGTTCATATCAAAACCATCGCAACAATCCTAATACAATTCTTCGGGAATCCTGTCACCACTGCATTGCCGAAACACCAACGACACGTCGTCGACGACGAGAACGGCAATGACTCGGGACTCATTTTTATTAAAAGACAAATTCAATTTGCTACCATGTTAGCTTGGTGCAAAAGTGTTCGCGGCAACGTTATTTTCTCCTACACTAGTAGATACTGTACGTCTATTAGTACATGTGGAAAACGGACAAGTACGTAAACTTTACAGCAGGAAAAGTTTTTAATAGTATCATGTAAATTTTCCGTTTACACGAAATCTGCATACGGAGTTTGTTGTACCCGTACGTATAAGTTGAAATGAACTAGGAAAAGAAGTGGCAAGTTGAATGTTGAAGAGAGTTTCTTGTAGTATGTGATCAATTACGACGAAGTGGTCCTTGTTAAGGATTTTCATAAGTTCTATATATATGAGTGGAGTACGTAAATTACTAAAGGGTATATGTATATGTATTTGAAGAGGGACGATAAGTGAAATTTTATGTCACGGATATGTCGGAAATTAGTTGTTGAATTGAACTTGAGATAAAGTTATTTAATTGATTGTTATCAAGTGAAATTTTAAGTCATCAATGCTTTTGCTGAAAAATAGAAAATATGTATTTGCATTACTGGTTATTTATTTTGCTTAATTTCGGTGTATAACTGAAAGTTGTCAAAGACAGCAGCTATATGGGAACAATACGAAATCCCCGATCACAAAATCCCCAAGTGAAGAAAAATGTCCATAACCAAAATCACCAAATACGAAATTCCCACACAGAAATTTCCCACACACAAAATCGCTAAACACAAAATCTCCAAAAATACAATCCCCAAATGCCTAGTTCCCAACTATATCTATAAAATATCAAGCATTTACCATACCATCCATGCACCATTTACTATCTGTCTAACATTGGCTACGACCACACCTGTGCCTCTTTCGTTTTCCCTATCGCATTCAAGTTCCGTTTCCTCTTTCAACATCATGTTCATTTTTAAATTTTAAAATTAAAAAATGTTTAGCACTTGTCAAACCGTTTAGTTAGTATTAAGAGACGATTTTCTCACATGGCAGACACATATTTCTCATATTATTTCTAAAAATTCCTCATCAAAAATTTTTGAATCCTACAAGCAGTCACACACGCAGAAACTGAAATTTCACAAATTCACTGTCATTTACTTCTTCTTGGCAAATATCAACATATATAGCAGCAAATATGCTCCCGCATACATACTAACAAGTTTTGTGCAAAGTTTCATATCCTACTACGGTAAAGAAAACTGGAGGAGGGCACCGTAAGCTCAACTTTAACGACCCATAAGTCCGTTATCGTTGACACACCCCCATCTCCGATAGAAAGTAAAAAAGTTGACTTCTTCGGGGACACCCTGTTGTCTTTGTACTACCAACTTCTAAGGTATTCGCGCCAAAGACCATTCTACACATTACCTACCAAATTCCATGTCTATCCGTTGAGCCGTTGGCGAGTTATTTAGTGAGCAGACGGTCGGTCGGACAGACGGACGTCGGACGGTCGGATGCATTGATTGTTACCTATCGCTTAACAAAATGCTGACACAGCTCAAGTACAGCCAAAGCGATGTTTTTACACTAGATAGTCCGTGTGGAAACATGCAATCTAGGACGTTACACATCATAATATCGAATGATGGTAGGCGTGAATGATTAATTAATCCTGTGATCTACTTCTTTCTCCAAAAAATTAAATTTGGGTAAGCAAGCGATTAATATCTGTGGGTATTAATATTATAGAAAAATTCGAAAAACACGCAAATATTGTGAAGTCAAAACTCTGCACCATGCATCTTACTGGTTGTCCTTCTTTCTGTCCTGACAACGTTGTACCTGACAAACGGGGATGTAGGAAGAATGCCGACTATTACAGTGTGTCCCTCGTTCTTTGGTATATTTGGTATTCTGTGACTGCGTATTTCTGTATGTAAGCCAGCCAAATTTCTATGTAGCTTCCAGGCGACCGCAGCTGATTCAACCACTCAAGCAGAAGTTCTCTTCGCTCGCGCTCTTCTTCTTGAGTGGTGCAATTGTGGCTGCCACATTTACTGAATCTTCTTTAGTCTTTAATAAATACATAGTAGCATGAACCTACTTTCCACTGAGTTTAGTGAAATGCAACAAAATATTTCACTCTGCGTCCTATAAACAATTACAAAGAACAATAATTGAACTTTAACGTTCTTTTGTTCACACTTAATTACATACTGTGTCACTATTGCACAAAAAAAAATACCGCGCCATCCAATATACGAACAAAACGCGCACCGTTGAAAATGAAAGCAAACGCCTCTGAACTGAAATCATTTTCTCACTCCGTTAAACTTTCTCCTCGTCATGTTTCACTCATTTTATTACGTATACGAGTACGAGTACTGCACGTACATATTTTGTAAAATGTTGTAAACGCAAAGCAGGCAATTGATGTTATGAAATATAGAGTATGGAGTAAAAAGGATTCAAGTAGTGAAAAGTTGGCAAGTAGACTTTTAGCGAAAACAATAGGGCACTCGGCATTGTTGTTGCATTGCACTTCTGAAAAAAATACACATAGTTGTAGAGACAATTGTGGAAATTATAGTGGTGCACAATTATATAAAATATATTTGAAGCAATTATGTGTATTACGGCATAAAAAGAGGAAACCGTTTAAAAGTGACAGATAATTGTATAGAACAAGAACGACCATTAGAATGTCGGTCTAAAATATTTGTTGCTTTCCTATAATGGTGTTCATATGTGTCCCAATAGAATTTACAGATTCGTATACGTATTTATATGTATTCGTATTTATTTTTTATCGATTTGAGTTTATTCTCCTACGAAACAAAATCGCGATTTATAAATGGTAAATTTGAAAAAGTCGGCCGTTTATTTAATTTTTAACAAAATTATACAAAATCTACGCAAAACTGGAAAAAACCGTGAATCTATCCTAATCAACGTTTAGGTCTTTTCCGCTGCACAAACTGCTCTAAAGAAAATAATTGAATATTGAAATATTTGCTGAAATAGTTAAAGTGTAAACTTTTTTAATTAAGGTCATTAACCGTCCCGGATACTGTGGAGTAGACTACGGGACTGTCCCGTAGGATCCGGGACGGGTGGTCGCCTTAATGATGGAAGTTTGGAAATCCTACCGAACTTGTCTCGTGAAACGTCGAAAGAGTCCCGCATTCCATATTGGAAAATTGCTTCCGTTTGCGCTTGCAATTTGTTTGTCCCTTTTTGAGGGGCTGTAACTTTTGAAAGAACGCAGCTATAGGACTCTAAAACTTAATGCTAAAACTGCGCTACAATACGCTATACATCAGCCACCAGATCCCTCTCTATCCAATTTTTTTTTAATCGACTCCGTTTGGGCTTGGTTTTCCTTTTGGGTGATTTTTCGTCCTTGGGTCCTTTGCATTCTTGTAACATAAGCACACGAAATCGTCCTCCATGTTGTGGAAGTGATTTCCCGAACACGCACACGCACACAAAGCATACGCTATGATCTTTGAACATGCCGTTCACATACCCGCATTTGTGGAGTGTGTGTAGTGTACTTTGCTCTAACACAACCATGCGCGAATGCCTGTATGTGAACGACGTGGTCGAAGATCAGAACACACACACACACCAGCAGAGTGCACGGTCGTCCGCTATATAAGGCGGCTCAAAATGCAGGAAAAAGGTCAGTTTTCCACCAGCCGCGACCGGAGTAAATTCTTCTGGCGAAGAGACGTCTTCCAGCCACCGAGGGGAGTTAGGACCAGCCGCCGGGACCTGGAAAAAGGAGTTATCCGCTCCCGTCCCGCTAAGAATCTTCGTTGTTATCCCCGGGAACGCGTAAAGTGCCCTTCCGGGACGGTTCGCGTGATACGTTATATTTTCGGCGTAACCATCGGAGTCGTCGCCGCTTTTTATTCTTCTCAAGCGTGGCGTGGCGTGCCTTACCCAGGAATTTGCCCACCTCCGTTACGGTAGAGTACTGTCCGAGACGTTGACGATGCAGTGAACTCACGCGCTGTCCCCTTTTGAAAGTGATTGGTGTGGTATCAATACTTACATATGTACAGTGAAGGAGTGACAAACCCCAGAGTCAGTCTTTTATCGCATTGCTGC
Source organism: Microchrysa polita (assembly GCA_949715475.1). Classification (NCBI taxonomy): domain Eukaryota; kingdom Metazoa; phylum Arthropoda; class Insecta; order Diptera; family Stratiomyidae; genus Microchrysa; species Microchrysa polita. Next base: position 19,360,954 of record OX454415.1, read on the forward strand.
CGGTGATAGCCGAATTTTCCAGTTTCCCTTTTGTGGCCATATACGGTTTTAAGGTGTTGCGATCTATAACAGTGACCGTATTCGGCGAAAATAAACGGCAATTTTATTGCATTGCTGCCGGTGATAGCGGTAAAGTGCTTCCTCGGCGCGCGTGTATAGCGGAATTGATGCGAATTGCTCTGCTCCTCTGGCAACCGCACGTTCCATTTGGAACGTTTGGCGCGAATTTAGGTTCTTTTGGTGCGTGTTAGTGCGAGGCGTTAGACTAAGAAAACCCCTGAGCGCGCTCGCTATGACACGGTAAGTGCGCAACCACCATTGTATTTACCTGTGCCGAGAGAGAGAGGGATCTCAAACTAGCCATAATACCCCCCAAAGCACGGAAACGAAGCCCCTGCCGACGTTGGAATAAAACGCGATACATGCTTTCTTTTGGTTTGAATTTTTATAATTTGGTTGTTAAAAGATACAAATTTTACACTAAAAACAAAAAAAAAATAGTCCAAACAATGATGAGCCGTCAGATGTTACTCGATGTTGGAAACGCTGAAAAAAAAAATAAATTAGATTATAGTGTTAGTTGTGAAGTGAGTCCAAAAAGGGGAACATAGAAAATAAAACAAAAGAAATAAATAAAATATATATATATTTGGAAACTATAAGAATGATTAAAAATAATAAACAACAAAAAAGGTATGTGCACATTAGGCTATCTTACAGTGAATTCCGATAAGTGATGATTATTAAGATAAGAGAGGCAAATAGAATGTTTCTGATGTCCATAAGAGTGTCTATTAAATTTTTCTATTAAATTTTTCTAAGATAAAAATAAGATTTGAAAGAATCGTTAAGAATATAAAAACGAATTGATTTGCGAAAAATAAAACGGAATTGCAACGACACCGGAATGAAATGGATAAGACATTCTTAAAATCTAACTGAATTTTTGTTCACAAGAGAGCTTTGAAAACAAAGAGTTCTACATTAAATATTATATACTAATTTTATGATTAAGTCGTCAACAATTTCTCAAAAAAAAAAAAAAAAAAATAAATATGAATATGGATTAAACATTAGTTTATTTGCTTCCTCTCCTATCCCTTGGCCCGTCCTCGTCCAGTGGTAATATGTTTAAACGGGGGTAACCCCCTTTCTTTTTCAGGTGTGCTCAGTTCGTCGGGTTGTGATTTTTTTTTCTTTTTCAGTGCAGGACATGACGCGATTAAGTTTTTTTTTGGCAACACCAGCGAGGCAGTCTGACCACACATCTTTTTGGACCCCCCCTATACTCCCGGTAGCTGAGCTAGGGCACCGGCACGCGTCGTGGTTAGACTGAGGAGGTTTGCGCACGTAGGTGTCTGACCGGCCTTCACGGCAGGGTCACTCCGTCTTCGAAGGATTTTGGGACCAAGCAAAATCCAATAAGTGTTACAAATGGCGCCCAACGTGGGGCCCTCAAGTTAATACCTGGTTGACTTTGTTCAACTACGGGAACCATCCCACCTAGAGTTCCCTTCAAAATGCCCCACAGCCGGACTTGTCAGCTGTCGAGGTTAAAGCCTCATTTAGTACTTCACGTACCAGGGAACCACAAGTCCGGCCCAATTTTTTTTTTCTACCTTCAACCCTTTTCCCCTTCAGCTAAGTTTCCCTTCCTCTTAACGTAGCTTATCCCATCCCCTCCTATTCCCAAATAGGCAGTGTCTACGTGGTGTAGTTTTGAGTTGCTTTTGCAAGTGGACAATCCGTTGGTCACAAGGAATTTTTTTGGAATTGCTGACATCGGGAGGTTCTTCCGACGTTCAGACCAGATTCCTCTGACGGTTTCCCACCTTTGTGTGTAGACACTGACCTTAGCTAGTATTCTCCAACAAGTACGTAGGAGGACCTCGTCCCGGCTTTTGACGCGTTGTGTTTTGGGTAAAGACCCGAGGGAAATGCGGCGGAGCGGTGTTTACACTGTACCCCGACTTTCGCAGTCTGAGCCATGCACTGCTCCGAATAGAGTCGCGATGGGGGAATCCTGCTGTACTGTCCCCTTGTTTTTGTTTGCAATGCACAGCCAAACGACGTGAAGCACACCTAGAAAAAAAAAATATATAACACATCAACAAAAGAGTTACCAGAACGGCCAAGGGAAGGTTGGGAAGCAAATTACACTTAAGTATCGCAAATATCACATATTATCTCGATTTGAATAACGTTACCTTTGACATTACCGCACTAAGTTAGAAATTTAAGCATCGTATCGCATCTGCCGGTTGAATCATATATTTTTTTCGTAGACTCGTTTTATAAGATCACTTAGTAGTAATTAGATTAATCTTTAAAATGCCACTTAATCATTCACCGCCGACGCTAGCTCACGGTAGGGGGGCTGTAAGCAGAGATACTAACGTAATGACTCGATCGCAGGCTAGGGCGCAGCTCAACCCTGGTGCTGCGGAGTTTCCGCCATCGAGTCGGGAAAGCAACGAGCCTGGGGGAGACCCACAAGGTCAGTTACCTCCGCCACAACAAAGTCCTGTATTTCCACCACAGCAAACTCATTCGCAGCCGCCATCGGCCCAACAAGCCGAGCAGCCGCCAGTTTTAGACAAGCGAAGCCGAGACTCATATCCCGGTTGGGGTTTACCACCAGTTGGGTGGGAACAACAGTTTGCGTCGCAATCACAAAGACCACCGTGGTGGGGGCAACCTCCTCCGCCATGGTATGGGCAGCAGCCACCTCCTTGGTGGGGGCTAAAGCCGCCCGCTTGGGTGGACCGCCGAGAAACAGCTCCATCTATACAGACAGGACCTACGGGCCCACAGCGTTCCGAACAGGTTGTAGGCACGCAACCTCATGGAAGTGGACCGACGAATACTTCATCCCCGACACACCGCGATGAAGTTCTACAAGAACTTGACGAATCGTTACAAAGACTTGTGGAACTAGAATGCGCAAAGCGTCTCGCTGCAATGGGATTAAATGATACACCTAACATAACCATTCCGCGAACAGATGCTGGGCATCATCAAGTAAATTTTGTACAAGCTAGAACTCCCATCTCACCTTATGATATTCAGAGAACTATTTCAGGCTGGGGGTTAAAATTTAATGGAACCGCGGTAGATAACTTTATACGCCAGGTAGAGTTATGTACTGAGCGAATGCTTAGAGGTGATTACCCAAGTGTTTGCGTATATGCGCACCTTTTTTTCACTGGGGAAACCGCTGACTGGTTCCGGGAATTTGTGGCCACCGCCGGGAACTGTTACACCTGGGAATCTTTACGGACGGCCCTTAGGAGACAATTTACCGATCGATATGACGACGCAGAGTTGTTGGAGATGATGCGTAGTTGTCTCCACAAAGAAGGACAGCCGTTCGATGAATATTTGAAAGAGGTCCGCCAGATAAATAATCGGATGCGAAACCCTTTATTAGACAGGGAACTGACGGTGATTGTTAAGAGGAATCTTCGAGAGGATGTGGGTCTTCAGCTGCTCCGAGTTAGATTCGACAGTTTGATCGATTTGCGGGAAGCTGTTCGAGACATAGAAAATTATAAAGAACGAATGGCCCATCGAAACTCTAATCACCAGCTTCGAAAACCCAACCTTAAGGTTGCCGAGTGTGCAACGGAAATATCCACTCAGACAAGAGATGTGCAACAAAATATAGCTGCGCTGGCTAGAGGATCCGCTTGTTGGAACTGTAGGAAGCCGGGACATTCGTATATGGAGTGCACAGAGAAGCGGGAGTTATTTTGCTTCGGTTGTGGCGCTCCCGGAACAGTAAAACCACAATGTGAACGTTGCACAGTACAAAAAAACACGTTGCCCCGGAAGCCCCAACTCCACCAGGGGACTTCCAAAGCAGTGCAAACGGAAGTAACTACTTTCAACAGTCCACAATAAACCCTCGGTCTCAGAAGAGTCAACTTAGTCAAACGAACCGCGTTAACTCTTCTACAAAATCCGACGTGGCTACGTCAAGCACATCAAATGGATTTCCAAGAAACGTTCGACCCACCCAATTACCTACATACGACGTCCGTTCTACTCAAACTAGTCCAGTAAACCAACTACCGCACATATCCACCAAAGTACCCGAAAATGTAATGAAACCTATAACGCTTTTGACTCCTAGGGAGTCCAGGCACATGCCGCACCCGGAAAAGCCTTCTCCCTCGGCGGGACCCTCCCCGCATTACAGTTTCCAGCCCTTACACCAGCGGTTGCAAGACTATATAGCCACCCGCGAGCGAATTTTCAGTTCTGATGAACTTAAGCTACACCAACCGAAGCGTGCCACACTACGATATCGGAGGTTCTGGAAGAAGGTGATGAACAACCGTCGTCAATATTGTGAGGTTATGTTGCAGGATAAGCCAAAAGACGACATACGCCCGTACGCTACCGTCTCGCTTCTAGGGGAGTCGTTGAGTGGATTAATAGACACTGGGGCTTCCTGTAGCGTGATCGCGTCTGATTTTGCTAAGTTGCTGCTAAACGATAAACGCTGCCGATTAGAGAGATTTCAGTTAGGAATTAAAACAGCAGATGGTACTAGCCATTCGGCTATAGGTAAAATTCGTACGGAAGTCTCCTTTCAAGGGCGAACCAAACCAATTGAGTTCCTACTTATACCTACTCTCACGCAAAACCTTTATCTTGGCGTAGACTTTGTACGTAGCTTCGATTTGGCTAGTGACTTGTTTATCTCTTCTCAACATTTATCGGCAGTGCTGTCTGAAGAACTTGGGGACACAGTGAGCCAGCATGCCTTGACCACTATTCAGAAAAAGAGGCTTGACGCCACCATCTCGATGTTTCCGTCCTTCGCCAAGGAGGGCTTGGGGCGAACAAATGTCATCTGCCACGCTATAGATGTCGGAAATACCAAACCGATAAAGCAGAGACATTTCCCTGTCTCTCCGGCCATTGAAAAGCTCCTCTATAAGGAGGTAGACAGGATGCTTGAGATGGGGGTAATCGAAGAGTCTCAAAGTGCGTGGGCGTCACCCGTTACGTTGGTAGTAAAACCCAACAAGGTGCGCATGTGCTTGGATGCACGGAAAGTTAATTCAGTGACTTTGAAGGATGCTTATCCCCTACCGCTTATCGATGGGATTTTGAGTCGCTTGCCAAAGGCCGAGTTTATAACGAGCTTAGACTTGAAGGATGCCTTTTGGCAAATTCCCCTCGACAAAGCATCAAGGGATAAGACAGCCTTCACAGTCCCTGGAAGGGCGTTGTATCAATTTGTGACCATGCCTTTTGGTTTGTGCAACGCACCACAGACGATGCAACGCCTAATGGACCAAGTAATCCCGGCACAATTGCGGAACCAAGTGTTTATATACTTAGACGACCTGTTGCTGATCTCCACCACTTTTGACGAACACTTGTTACTCCTTCAAGAAGTGGCTCTCTGTCTCCGGAAAGCAGGGCTAACGATAAATGTCGAGAAGAGTCATTTCGTTATGACACATGTGCGTTACCTAGGGCACATCATAGGAAACGGTACGATCCGAACCGATCCCAGTAAGGTGGAGGCAATAACCGACTTTCCTCAACCCTCAACCACCAAACAACTTCGGCGATTCTTGGGAATGTGCGGGTGGTACCACCGGTTTGTACCGAACTACGCCTCTATATCCGCACCGCTTACAGACATGTTGTGCAAAGGTCGTAGTTTCGCTTGGACTGAGGATAGACTCCTGGCTTTTCAAACGTTGAAAAACTGTTTAACCTCGGCACCCGTGTTGCACAGCCCTGACTTCACGCGCCCCTTTGCGATACAATGTGACGCAAGTCAACACGGCATAGGAGCAGTATTAACTCAGGTGGCTGATGATGGTTCCGAAGTACCCATCGCATATATGTCCAGGAAGCTAAACTCAGCCCAACGAAACTATACCGTGACCGAGCAAGAATGTCTGGCAGCAGTCACCGCTGTTAAGAAGTTTAGGGCGTACGTTGAAGGCCAAGATTTTTCAATCATAACTGACCATGCGTCCCTAAAGTGGTTGAGGAGTCAGCCGGACTTACATGGTAAACTGGCCCGTTGGGCGTTGAAACTTCAAGGGTTTCGATTTACAATTCTGCACCGTAAAGGGAGTCAACACGTGGTTCCGGACACCCTATCAAGAGTCTACTGTACAGACTCTCTGTCGGTAGCAACACCCTTCGAAAACTCTGTCGAAATCGATCTAAGTTCCCCACATTTTCACTCCCCGGAGTATAAGGAACTGGTAGATCGCGTCGAGTCCGAGCCCAGACTTTTCCCAGATCTGAGAACCGCTGATGGATTCGTATATAGACGTTGCGAATACGCGACCGGAAATGAAGTCCAGGAGCAGCAGGCTTGGAAATTGTGGATCCCAAAGGGGCTTACCGACGAGCTAATAATACGTGCACACGAACACCCCTTATGTGCCCATGGAGGAGTGGCAAAAACTCTCCAGCGCCTCCGAGTGCTGTTCTTTTGGCCCAACATGGCCAAAGAGGTAAGTGAGCACGTCTCCTCCTGCGGCATGTGCAAACAGACGAAGGCCCCGAATCAAAGCCTTCGGCCTCCTATGGCAACACACTTCAGTTCCGATCGCGTCTTCCAACGCCTATATATGGATTTATTAGGACCTTTTCCCCGGTCGAAGGCTGGAAATATAGGAGCCGTCGTGTTGGTCGACCATTTTTCGAAGTTCTCGTTCGTGGAGCCGATTCGGAAGTTTACGGCCGAGATTTTAACCAACTGGCTGGAGACACGAGTGTTCCACGTGTTTGGGGTACCCGAATCCATTCTAACCGATAACGGCCAACAATTTAAAGCCCATGTATTTAACGCAATGCTAGAGAGCTATGGAGTGCAGCACATGTACACTGCCGTATATTCGCCTCAAGCAAACGCGTCCGAAAGAGTGAACCGTTCCGTAGTGGCGGCCATTAGAGCATACGTAAATCCTTCACAAAACAATTGGGATTCAAACCTTTCGAAAATCAATTGTGCTCTCCGTTCAGCTTATCATGCGTCAATAAAAGCGTCTCCCTATTTTGTGGTGTTCGGTCAATCAATGATTACAAATGGTCACACCTATGCACTCCTGCGAAACTTGGACCTATTAAGAGAGGAATGCGAGCCTTTGGAACCCAAGGATAAAATGAACGTACTGAGGCAACAGGTTCAACAAAACCTACAAACGGCCTTCAATAAATATGCCGGCCACTATAACTTGCGCTCGCGACAAACGGAATTCCAGCCTGGAGATGAAGTATTCAGACGTAACTTCGCTCAGAGCAGTGCCGCTGAGCACTACAACTCCAAGCTGGACTTCAAATTCGTCAAGAGCCGAGTCTTAAAAAAGGTGGGCAACAATCGCTACTTAATGGCTGACTTATCCGGAAAACCTATCGGCATATTCCATACAAAGGACCTCCTTCGTTAATTCGGTCACATCGTCCCACGATTCTCAGGTCCTTTTCTTGGGTCGAACCCGAAGATAAGGACCTGCGTTGTAACATAAGCACACGAAATCGTCCTCCATGTTGTGGAAGTGATTTCCCGAACACGCACACGCACACAAAGCATACGCTATGATCTTTGAACATGCCGTTCACATACCCGCATTTGTGGAGTGTGTGTAGTGTACTTTGCTCTAACACAACCATGCGCGAATGCCTGTATGTGAACGACGTGGTCGAAGATCAGAACACACACACACACCAGCAGAGTGCACGGTCGTCCGCTATATAAGGCGGCTCAAAATGCAGGAAAAAGGTCAGTTTTCCACCAGCCGCGACCGGAGTAAATTCTTCTGGCGAAGAGACGTCTTCCAGCCACCGAGGGGAGTTAGGACCAGCCGCCGGGACCTGGAAAAAGGAGTTATCCGCTCCCGTCCCGCTAAGAATCTTCGTTGTTATCCCCGGGAACGCGTAAAGTGCCCTTCCGGGACGGTTCGCGTGATACGTTATATTTTCGGCGTAACCATCGGAGTCGTCGCCGCTTTTTATTCTTCTCAAGCGTGGCGTGGCGTGCCTTACCCAGGAATTTGCCCACCTCCGTTACGGTAGAGTACTGTCCGAGACGTTGACGATGCAGTGAACTCACGCGCTGTCCCCTTTTGAAAGTGATTGGTGTGGTATCAATACTTACATATGTACAGTGAAGGAGTGACAAACCCCAGAGTCAGTCTTTTATCGCATTGCTGCCGGTGATAGCCGAATTTTCCAGTTTCCCTTTTGTGGCCATATACGGTTTTAAGGTGTTGCGATCTATAACAGTGACCGTATTCGGCGAAAATAAACGGCAATTTTATTGCATTGCTGCCGGTGATAGCGGTAAAGTGCTTCCTCGGCGCGCGTGTATAGCGGAATTGATGCGAATTGCTCTGCTCCTCTGGCAACCGCACGTTCCATTTGGAACGTTTGGCGCGAATTTAGGTTCTTTTGGTGCGTGTTAGTGCGAGGCGTTAGACTAAGAAAACCCCTGAGCGCGCTCGCTATGACACGGTAAGTGCGCAACCACCATTGTATTTACCTGTGCCGAGAGAGAGAGGGATCTCAAACTAGCCATAATACCCCCCAAAGCACGGAAACGAAGCCCCTGCCGACGTTGGAATAAAACGCGATACATGCTTTCTTTTGGTTTGAATTTTTATAATTTGGTTGTTAAAAGATACAAATTTTACACTAAAAACAAAAAAAAAATAGTCCAAACAATGATGAGCCGTCAGATGTTACTCGATGTTGGAAACGCTGAAAAAAAAAATAAATTAGATTATAGTGTTAGTTGTGAAGTGAGTCCAAAAAGGGGAACATAGAAAATAAAACAAAAGAAATAAATAAAATATATATATATTTGGAAACTATAAGAATGATTAAAAATAATAAACAACAAAAAAGGTATGTGCACATTAGGCTATCTTACAGTGAATTCCGATAAGTGATGATTATTAAGATAAGAGAGGCAAATAGAATGTTTCTGATGTCCATAAGAGTGTCTATTAAATTTTTCTATTAAATTTTTCTAAGATAAAAATAAGATTTGAAAGAATCGTTAAGAATATAAAAACGAATTGATTTGCGAAAAATAAAACGGAATTGCAACGACACCGGAATGAAATGGATAAGACATTCTTAAAATCTAACTGAATTTTTGTTCACAAGAGAGCTTTGAAAACAAAGAGTTCTACATTAAATATTATATACTAATTTTATGATTAAGTCGTCAACAATTTCTCAAAAAAAAAAAAAAAAAACAATAAATATGAATATGGATTAAACATTAGTTTATTTGCTTCCTCTCCTATCCCTTGGCCCGTCCTCGTCCAGTGGTAATATGTTTAAACGGGGGTAACCCCCTTTCTTTTTCAGGTGTGCTCAGTTCGTCGGGTTGTGATTTTTTTTTCTTTTTCAGTGCAGGACATGACGCGATTAAGTTTTTTTTTGGCAACACCAGCGAGGCAGTCTGACCACACATCTTTTTGGACCCCCCCTATACTCCCGGTAGCTGAGCTAGGGCACCGGCACGCGTCGTGGTTAGACTGAGGAGGTTTGCGCACGTAGGTGTCTGACCGGCCTTCACGGCAGGGTCACTCCGTCTTCGAAGGATTTTGGGACCAAGCAAAATCCAATAAGTGTTACATTCTGTTTTTTGCCCTTAGGTCGCATCTTTGAACGGCTGCAACTTCTGGACGCAGACAGCTGGGACTTGAAATACTCAACAAAATGTGCTCGACGACAATAAAGGTCCTGATCGCAATCTATTCATTTTTTTCTTAAATCGATCCATTTCGCGGTTGGGACCTCTTTGCGGTTTATTTTGTCCTGCAGTCCTTTCACAATTTATTTTTGTTTCTGGGTTCGCATCTTTGAACGGTTGTAACTTTTGAAGCAGATTGGTCTTGGACTCTGAACTTAAGCAAAATGTCGGCCACATTGCTCTACATCAACCCCTTAATCCTTCTCTATTCATTTTTGTTTGTTTTGAAAATCGACCTCTTTAGTGCTGTGTCTCCCATCTAGAATTTTATTATCCTTGGGTCGCATCTTCGAACATAAGGACCTATATTGCTTGACGAACTGCTTGAATTGATTGGCGCATTTCTTGTTGTCGCTTACGGTAGATTTTCTAAACTTGTGTTTTAATCGGGTTTGATAGGCCCCTTACTGTATTCCATAATTTGCTCACACCTGTGGTGGTATTGAGATTTTTTAGGTGCGGTACCATTTATTTCTCCAGTGGTCATTGACTTGCTTAACGCTGACTGCGCTAAGGTCACCAATGCGTGGATCACTTGGGTCTGCACTCCTTAGCTGATCCCTGGTTTTGGCTAATTTTGCCTCAGGTATTGGGAAGTTAGGTTTCAGGCTGGGAATGCGGCCAGCTGGAATGAATCTCTTGGCTGCAGTGAGAATTATCTGTCTCAGTTTTTTTTTACCAAACGTACACCATTTGGAGGGTAAGGCTAACTCCTCGTTAGTGAACCTTTTAAAGTTATCCCAGTCAAATTTGCTGAAGTTACTGTACGTTTTCTTGTCGGGATGGACGAATTTTGGATGGCATATCCAGCGTTAGTAAAATTGGTAGGTGGTCAGAGGACATAGTGAAGATTGGTTCCCATGTGATGTCATTTAAAAAGTCCAGCGCTAGCGATGGAAATATCAGGCAAGCTGGTGCATGATCCAGTGATACGAGACGGTTTATCGTGGTTGATGGGACAGTTGATCGACGATGATGTTATCTCTGGTATCGTTGTGGAGGTTGGAGAACCATAGATCATGATGAGCGTTGAAGTCACCAAGCAGAAGACGATATTAGCTTATATAGATTTTGTATCTAGTGGGACAGCTGGAGACTAGATAAATGTATATATGTTGTAGATTTCAAAGTCAATATTTCCTGATTTGACGGTTATCGCCTGTTGTTCCATGATGTTATCGGCGCAAGTGACATCAACGATGCTGTACGGTAGGTTGTTATGAATTAGGAAGGCTCAACCACCCACTTATTGGCTTTCTCGATCGCGTCTGATGACGTTATAGTTCTCATGTGAGCTAAGCGGTTGAGTTTAGTGTCCTGAACAGCTGCTATCTGGATGTGGTGTCTGTCCATGAACTGCGTTAGCTTACCGATTTTATTCTGGATTCCGTTGCAGTTAATTTGGACGATTTTAGTGGTAGAGTAGTTCACGTCGATGGTTCGTGGAGCTGGAGTCAAATTTGGTATTTGTGGAACAGGTCGGCCAACGTTTGCAGGGGTAGAGGGTGATAATTGTTGGGAACCTTGGTTGGGCGGCTGTTGAGAGGAGTTAGATGATAAGCATCCTCCTCTATTTCTACACCTGCTCACAGTATACGTTGAACTCCTTTGACTCAGACGAGTGAGTCCCGAGCAATTTTTAATGTGGACCCATTCTCCGGAGCACGTGCATTGAACCGAAGATTGTAAATTGGTCCAAATCCTATTTCCGCAGACACAGCATATCAATGAACTTGGGTTCGATTCGATGCGGGCACGTAGTAGCAGTGTGAGGAGCAGCTGGGCCCGGCAAGACTGCTTCCCAAGGATAAAAACGGTACGAATAAGACACATATGTAGTTTCCTTTTCCTTCTTGCGTCGGAGAGGGGGTCGTAGCGACTTTTGGCCATGCTGGATAGCATGGGTCGTTCCGGTTAGTAGACCCGGTCGCAGTAGGAACGCAACGCATTAAAGCCGTCAACCCTCATGCAGGTTTCAAGCACATAAAGAAGAAAATAGTTTCAACAAATATTTTTTCTGTATCTTTCTAAAAAAAAATTCTTGAGTCTTCAAATGTCAAAGTAACAAAAAAAATTATGAACAATATCAAGTAATTGTCAATTTGGCAGATTTGTCCAGTACGGTGATGAAGTTAGTGTCAGAATTTTTCATAGAAAATAAATCTCAAAATTTTTCTAAGGGTGCATATGTATGTATCTGTATTGTCGAAGCGGCATTGATATTTGAAACCGAAGTAAGGAAAGAACCAAGTAAAGTCAGGACTTACGAAGCGGAAAGCTCCAAGCTCATGCGTATGTAACATAAATTGGAAGTGAATAATGGAAATCCGCTTTGAGTATTATTAAAGTATTAATTAATTCCGCACATTTGACACATCTTCATTTAAAGTTAAGCTGTGGGAAGCAAACTTCCTAACTAACTAACGCCTTATAATTCTAGGGTATGTGCGGCAAAATGCGAATTACCTATTGGCAGTAAATGTTTAAGCCCGCCACACTGATACTGTCAAAATGTTAGCTGTACAAAAAATTTAATATGTCGTTATTATTAAAGTTGAAGCTATGGATTTAAACAAAAGCCCTTTAGTTTAAGTCTCGTCAAAAACAAAAGACTTGATACTATGCTAAATTGGTGATAATTTTATCGGTTGGATTTTGCACAGCGAAAAAGTGGGTGGTGTGAATTAAAATTTATTCACAAAAGTTTAAATTTTGTATAAATTTGGAGTTAATTAACACCAACTAAAAGTATCAAATCTTTCTTTTATCCCTTTGGATGAAACTTCTAAAATGGAACTCGGAAAGAATCTATTCTGAATTTTATCTTTATTGATAAGAAAATTGATCCTAATTTGTCAAATTATAAGTATCCATTTGTTTTCATTCTTTTGAGTAAAAAATTATTTTATCACACTGGATTTTTTCTGTGTGGTTTGCATTTTTCTTGGCCTTGGCTAGGGACGCATTTCACCTGCACTTATGTAAATTTTGGCATAGATTGACTTACTCTTACGTACAGTGGAAAAGAGAAGTAATATTAAGAGAAACTTCATAATATTACTTCTCTTTTCAACTAAACGAATTCATATACATACATACATATACTTATTCCGAAAACACAATGATATATTATGAATTCCACCTCAATATCAAATTCGATTAGACCACCTCTTTCGTTCGACCTAATACATAGAGCATTATTCAGCAAAAAAAAAAGAAACAAACTCCACAAAGAATATTTTGTGTGAAACCTCTTCAATTTAATCGCAACCCTTATGAATTGCTTATCATCGACTTTTCATCGGTCTCGTGGGTAAAATTCTTGCAAAGGTGATGTTGTTGAAAATAGTACCCATCAGATCAATTTCAGGTTCCGGCTCCACTTCCCGTATCAAGTGCGGACATTATAGAGACTATACCAACTCCTAAATTCACTCCCTATCATCCACACCATCATATATAACATTTACCACAATATCTTGAAGGGCATAAGAGTGGTCTGTACAGCAATAAAAACTTCCTTTTTTGCCAACGGCCAGTTTAAGGTATATCGCCGCCAGGAAGATAGGACGAAATAAAAATCGTTTGAAAAAGAAGAAGCATATCTCAGGAAGAAAGTGATGAAATGAAAGAATGACAGCAATGAAGTGTGCTCTTGTGCGGTAATCGGAATGGGAAGACGGCTGACCATAATTTCACAAATGGGTTATTTTCAATGATAAATGACAGTGAGGTGGTTTCATTCGAATTACAAATGATGAGTTCTGAAATTGAATGTGTGGAATTGTGCGGATGCCATAATATATGTGGCAGAGTTATGATACGTAACAAGTTGGAGGTGGGATGAAGGAATGAGATGATTGATTGAAAAATAAGATACTAGAAGAAAAATAGAAAAGGAAGAAGAAGTTTTATGGTCCTCTTTTAGTAACTGGAATTCTAAAGGATCATAGTGCACCGAGTGCTTAAACTCTGCGATCAATGTCCCGCTGATACCAAATAATTCCCAAAACATAATACTAAACGAAAGTTCGAGAAGCTTTTGTTCACGGCTGTCGGCAATGCATCATGCCTCTTAGGTGACTATAGGGCAAGAGGAAGGAAAAATTATGTAAACTGAATGAAAACTTTTTTACATATTTGGTTTAAACAATACATATACCTATTAATTATGTATTATTAAAGACACGCTTTGAAATTTGGTACTAGCTTTTCACTGGCTTCATTATCATTTGACTCATACGAACTGTGCTATATTCACCCAGGTGCTAAAACTGAATTTCATAATGCACCAAAATATAAAGGATACCGCACGTTCAGTGCACGAACACTTAAACTACCTCAGTCCTGCTAGCATTACTATATATTCGCAATAGACTTCACTCACACAATCGCAACACTATACCCTATACGGAATCAAGGATAATGCCTGTCACAAATTCTCAGCGATTTTCCAGTCAGAACTGTACTGTATTTGAAGATTCGGTTCATGTCGTGTGTAGTGGCTATAGTGGACATATCATATAATACTGCAACACATTGCCAACATCAAAATATCATTTCCTACGATGCATTTAAAATGTAATGTCAGCTCTCCTGCGCTGCAACGAAACAACAATACCGCACACACAGTGCCACAGTGAATCCTTGTCGTTGTTTTCCTCGTCGTATGATAAAAATGTCGGAAGACCAAATCCCAAACTATGGTCAGTCGGAATGTAATGCAGGATATAATTCGATTTCCTGGATAGAGGCATATTTGTTTGTTTATTTTGTGTATGTGACTGTGAGACGTAAAATGTACCGGAATACAGTGAGCTTTTTATATGGTAGAAGGTAGTCGATTCCATTATCATCCAGGATGTGTACACATTGTAACATAATAGTCTTTCGTTTTTCGACATGGCTTCGGTTGAAAAGAATTTTCTGTGAGAAAAAGCGTAAAGAAAAGGGATAATGTCCGGGCAGAACAGCACTATATGGTTTAATTTTCGTAAGATGGTCAGTGATTGACAGTGTCCATTAGAGACACCAGTGGACATTTAGATAAAGGATGTGTTGTCAATTTGATAGTTTGATACGTATTAAAATACATTTTAAAATCCTTCAACCATTCGAATGCAAAATACAACTTGGTCATTAATTTTTTTTTTGTTTTGGACACACCTACTATCAATTTCGGCAAACATTATATAAAACAAACTTCAAATTCCTAGCAGCCAAAAAAACAGGGATTCTTTTTGTTTGCCAATAATGTCCCTTTCGGTAAATAGCACAAAAAAAAAGCAAAATCCAAACACGTGTAAGTAAATTAATCTAACCTATCCGACAAGGATCAATCCCACACCACACTATATGAATACGGTGTCAGATTGAATTCCTTATATGCTTTCCGCCGAGACGACAAAAAAAAGGGTTTACAATGCCAACTGCAATAAAATCAGACGTTTCGTATCCAATTTTATCTGTAAACATTTTTTTAATGGATATATCCTGTACAGAAGGAGAAGTTGATACATCTCGGACTAATGGCGATTCTGATTGCCGAGGTAAATATTGACAAAGTTAATGGTGACGCTTCGTGGCATGTCCATCTATCGTTAAGCGACGAAAGAGACGATATATTCGACATCTTGTCAGACGTTAGACTTGTGGTGAGCGTAAAATAGACGTATATAGAGAATAGAGGTACACATAGAGACAAGGTTTGTTCTTATTAATATCTAGGAATAAAACTGACCGAAATATCAATTAGAGATCGGGTGTCATCCTTGCAAATAATGAAGCTATGTGCGCATATCTTGCTTACACAGCTCTCGGTCAGGAATGATTCCAAGGGTCCTTTCGATATAGTATCGGCGCAGTTAGTCCCTAAAGCTCAATCTGACGCTCGAAGGCCGAAATAGTAGGTGCTAATCGCACACATCTTATCATCATTAAAGGTACGGTGTCCTCGACGTGGCCGCACGACAGCGACTCGCTCATTCCGTATAAAAACTCGTTTTTCTCTCATTTTAAAAACGAGTTTTTATATGGAATGAGCGAGTCGCTGTCGCCAGAGCCGATGCAGTCGTGTCGAGCACAACGTACCTTTAAGGCTACCCGACCCAAGATCGCGCGATTATGTCGTGATTCAAAGGCTAAAGGCTATGTTCGTAGAGATGACTCATGTGATGATCGCTTAGAGATCGTAGTTAAACTACCGCATCTCAACTGTACTCCTTTCTCGTTAAGGGATAAATTTACAAGAGTACTTCATTCGTAAGTTTACGGGGCAGAGCGTGATAAAGAGGAAATTGCTTTTATTGAAGGCAGTCCTTAAATGTGAGGCTTCGAGTGATGAAAGTAGTATAGAGCCTCGACTAAGAGACGATTCATATTCTCCGTCAGATAGCTATAGCGGGCTCCGGCAGGGATACGGAGCTTCGGATTGACCGAAACTTTGGATTGACCGATTCTGTTTAGTTCTAGTTCTTAGGCGGAGTCATAGGCGTAGACAGAGGAGGCAGGGTGGATGCGCTTGCAATTGTTACAGTATTCTCATCCAATGGTCCATTCGCACTTATACTATAGGGTTGCTTCACTAACGCGGACATTTGTTCCATACAAACTCAAATACCTTATGATTAAATTTTCATGAAACTTAGAACAAGGGCT
The DNA here is from genome assembly GCA_949715475.1 of Microchrysa polita. NCBI lineage: Eukaryota > Metazoa > Arthropoda > Insecta > Diptera > Stratiomyidae > Microchrysa > Microchrysa polita. The sequence continues at coordinate 19,377,359 of OX454415.1, forward strand.
TACTCGGTAAGACCAACAAATATAGTAGGATACGGGTAAATCCCGCAGTAAAATAATTGAGATGTCAATGTTAAAATTTCAAATTAAATCATCAAGCCAGAGAAGCATATGTATTTGAATGCTTTGGGTGCGTTGGATGTGTATAGACCATTTTTCAGGTGAATACACTATTTATAAAGTTTGGACTGGCTGTCTTTATAACAAGAGCCGCAGATGGCTCACGAAACCAGGATAAATAACTCTAACGTCAATACAATTTTACCGGACGTAGAAATTAGCCGTATTATGTAAGAAGAAAAAAAAGCCGAAATGCAAAATACCATCGATCTGTAAGTAGAAACAATCTCTGTTAATAAAAAAGCTGAGTGATAACCTTGTTCATGCGGTTCGTAGAATTCGGGATCAATATCTAACCCTACGGTTAAATATAATATAATATTCGTTAAAATTAAGCAAATTACCAACTGAACGAAATCTTGCGCCCATAGGGAAGTCTCAAACACGTTTCAATTTTGAATTTGTTGTTTTGTTGATCTACAACAAATTATTCCTGATAAATTTTCAACGGTTTTTTTTTATATAAAAAAGTTAAAATTACGATAATGTCCTAAAAAGATGAACACTGAAATTTCACTGCCTTTTGGAAACATTTCGGGAGGGGTCTGGATTCCATGGATCCTTAGCCTGGCTACGTCCCTGTATCCAGGTTAGTATAATTCAAACCCAATAGCAATCCATTCAGTCTTAATGAGCTTTTAAAATTTTTAGAAATTTCACCTAAATGTATGCAATCTCCATCACTTCCAGTTATTTTTCCAATGAATTTTTCTTTTAGTTTCCACGTTACATGCAGTTGTAAAAAAAAAATTGTTTTGTTGCCGTGTTTTTTAATTAGCTAACCTACACTATCCGGGGTAATTTTCATACAAACGCTAACCTGTGACTTTATTCAGGTTAGAAATTATATTGCTATCCAGATTTAATGAGCTTTCCAAAACTCGCCTAAATGTATGCAATCCCAATTATTTTCTAGTACGTTTTCCAATGACTAGCAAAAATTAAATTTTGAAATGAAAAGCTCTAAGGTATAGTTTAGGGATGTCAAAAACCGGACGGTTAGTCCGAAAACCGGTACTTTCAGAACGGTTAACCGGTTTTTTTTCGGTTTTTTCCTCCTCCCGGTTCTAACCCGGACGGTTGTTGGTCCATCCGGTTAAAACCGAAAAAAAAAATCTTTCAAAATTCATACAATTTTTCAGTCTGCAATTCTATTACTTATTCCCTATGGAAAATTTAGTTTTAAAATTTCAGCCCTTTAATAATTGTCGAACACTCTTCTTTTTGCTATTATTCGTAGAACAATCGCTGCGTCAAGGCAGATATACACTGCGTTTCACATGTATCTTGGTTGTACAACGTGAATGTGTATATTAACATTCGTGTATAGTATATCAGTGCATTTCGCGTATCATCGTGTCGCTAGAATAAGGTGACCAGACTCCCGAAGATCCAATGCTGTACACAATTGCCGAATTCGGTTTTATACAATTTTGTATTATAGCGAAAATCAGTATTATGGTTTATCTAGTCATAGGGTTCTAATTGAGTGGCATCACGGAACAAATTAGTGCTGCTTGCTTGAACAATACTGCATCATGCTACCGGGTATGTAGCTATGTAGGATTTTTCTTGAATAAAATCACAACCATCTCGTTCACTCATTCGGCTGACCATCTTTCGTTATTACTCCACAGGGACAGCCGCAATGTCTTTACATATTGCTTTTTCGCTTTGCAGAACATTGTTGTAAGCTGCATACAAACCACTCATTCCGACCTTTTTTACCGCATCCATCTCCTGTGCGCGATCGATTCATAACATTTGCGCTCGGTATTTGTAGGTGACCGTTCTTTTTTAAGTTCACCCCACAACCTTCCAGGATCGAAATTTCAAGGCGTAGTTCTGCCTGGTACTTAGGTATAATCTTTAGGCGATTCTATAAACTTCCGAGTTCTTCCTGAGATGCGTTGTCACCTGGATTAAGCTCCCGCGTATCATTAAGGAGTCTAACTTCGATATAAAGTAAGTATATCTACATTAAGGTGGGGATTATGAAAATCTACCTCTGATCTCTAGAGCTTTGTTCGACGTACAATAATTGCTTCAATGTGCCAAACCTATTACTCGGGAAACTCAGTTAATCAAGTAGAATTGTAACGATTTTAAAAGCTTGAAGCGATAGCCCATTTTTCGATCTTGGCAGCAGATCTCAAACTAGACCTGTTCCTAACACCGGTACATCGGTTTAAAAACGGTGTTTAATCAGTACCAATATTTCCAAGTACTGGTATCCTGTTTTTTTAACCATGCACCGGGTACTGAAGAAAACCGGTATCGGATACTGAAGTCTCAGTACCGAACATGCCTACCTCAAACGACTAAAAGATATTTTTAATTGATAGAAAAGCATAGAAACAATATGATGGTAACTATTCCTTGATTTCCTTTTTTAAAACCCCTTAATTTAATGCACTACCCTGTGCTGAAAAAAAAAATTATTCTGAACACTGATCACCTCACCCTTCCGAAAAGCTATCTACGCCACTGGTTCTTCTTAAGAAGAATGTGAAGCACAAACATATGTTTTAACACAAAAAGCTAGCAAGGAAGAAATAAGATTCTATACACATAAAATAGAAGATTGATTTCATAAATTTCAGATTTCTGTAAGGAGAGTCGTATGATCTGGCATCAGAGAACTCTTAAGCTGGTGGTGGCTCTCCAGGGACAGTTTCAAAATAGCTCCTTCAGAGTACAGTCTGAGGAGAACCTCCAGAGCAGTGGTAGGTTGCGTATCCTGGTTGAGATATTTCTGTTGGAGAGTATGCATCCCTCCATGTTTACATTAGCGATGCTGTGCCGTACGTCATTTTAACGGAATGGAAATTTCGGGTCATGGACAATTTTCGATGAAAAACCCCATAAATTCAGATTTGGGCAGCTGTAACTTCCGAACACGGTTAGGTAGGACCGTGTCATTTGGAGGAAATGCGAGCGCCAAGTAGCTCTATAGTGTGGCAAATTTCAGAGATATCGAAAAGGATTCCTAAGTTATCAGAAATGAACGATTGCCAACATGAAAGTGCGACTATCTCGCTAAATATTTACCATACAGAGTACAGGGGTAAAAATTGTACACCTTAAAAGCTGGCAAGGCTAATCGCAGGCTTTACCGAGGAGTGTAGTGAATTAGGTTTCATTATGTGGCATGGGGAATGCTGTACATTTTGCTGTACATTTCCCAATGCTGTACGGCATGTCAAAATGCTGTACGTCTGGTCAGCTTACGCTAGAAGATTTCGTATTCCGCAAGAGACCTGTTGTAAATGTTTGGAGATTTTTTTTTTCAAAAACTAAAAAAATAATGTAATCACATCTGACGATTTTATTTGATTGTCTTTTTTTGTTCAACATATTTCTCTTTTAAATTAGCTGTGTTACTACATCATGTACGTGCATTTTAAGTTGATTTTGCATACCATACGAACACCAGTAAGCATTTTTTTAGTAAAATTCTAGGCAAATCAATGAAAAGACCCGGTTAACCGGAAAACCGGTACTTGTAGCCCGGTTAAAACCGGACGGTCTAACCGGCTGTGCGAAAAGACCGAAAAAAAACGACAACCGGGTTATGGGCCGGTTTTTGACATCCCTAGTATAGTTTACATGCAACACACAAGTGTGTGAAAAAATATAGTTTCCGTTTGTAAATTCAAGTTAAAAATGTTGTTCGTCTAACAAAATTATGATTCCTACATAAAAATATGTTTTCATTAAAAAAAATTACATGCGTTTGTAAAGTGAAAACGGGGCTTTAATATTTTTGAGCAATGCTTTGAAATTAATGGCAATGCCTACGTGATAATTTGAAATTTAACCTGGATGCTACCCTCGATAGTTCTTTTTTGCGCGTCTGGTTTAGCAAACCTGCCCCCGATGTAAAAAAACACGACCTTTGTAATTCATGTTAAAAATGTCGTTTGCCAAATTAAAAATTTGATAACATAGCATTTAAACGCAGCGCCCGCTCTAGGACTTTCGCCGCCCCGGGCAAGAGAAAAAATTGGCGCCCCTTAGGTAGTGTACCAAACAGATTGATAGTAGATACCATATTATCTATATATCTATATTTCCAATTTTTTCTTCAGTTCGTGTCCCCCTTGCGAGGTCTGCTTATCCTTGAACATTTTTTTGTTAGTGATGCCCATATTTTGGAACTACTGGACATTTTGAGAAGTATTAATTAAATTTCATGATCTCCGCATGTTGAATTTCGTCGCGAGTTCGGCCGTCACCATGGTTTCAGTGATACGAAAAATGATATCACCGGAGCGACCAAAATCCGCAAGATTTTTTACCAAAGATTTATCCTATCCATACAAACACTAGCTGATTGGTGTGGTTCTTTTCAGAATCGAGTACTTTGCCAATTTCAATCAGCCATTTCATCAGCTGTGGTCAAACAGATTTAGTAGTAGCGTTTTTTTTTTTACTCGATGAAATAAAATTATTGGCAATCTGCAACGTTTTGCAACAATCGATTACCCTGGTGAGTTTCGAAAGAAGTTTTAGTCAGAATAATGGAGTTAAAGGAAACCATAATTCATAAACGGCATAAACATTAGAGTTGCGCTCGCGTCCTCCTTCCCTAATCGTCGCGCATCCTAAGGGGGTCCCTAGTTTGGGAATCACTGATCTACATGTATAGAATGATTGTTGTAGAATCGATTCAAAGTTTCCTCTTGAATCGAGTGTTTGTACTCATGGCAATAGCTCCAAAACGATTTACATAGTAAAACCAGCTGACGATGTAAGAGCAATTTAAAAACAAAAAAAAAACAACACAAAAATTCATTGGGTTTCAAAAAACCGGACAGCTATCATTCATACTCTTAAGCGCAATTCAACACAGTTCAGCAAGGCCTTATACTTATACAGGATGTCCCATTCATGATGGAGGATATTTTAATGGTAGGTAGTGTGGCTCATTTGGGGAAAATTAATGTACAACGGGACTCTTCTCTCTATTTTTAACCGTTACAATGTAAAAACATTTTTTGTAAAAATGCCCGACTTGCTAAATCAAAATTTGCACACACCACTAACCATTTCATCCGGAAATATGACTTCAGGTTCTGAAACTACATAAAATTTTCAATCAAACGACGCCCGTTACGAATTTGCTCGTATCTTTCGAGATACATCCGTTGAAACTTTGAAGAATTTTAAAATCGGATTTTCATCGAAAATTCAAAAAGATTAAAATTTATGAAAACACGATACGAGCAACTTCGTAACGGGCGAGGTGTCGTTTAATTGGAAATTTGATGTAGTTTCAGAAAGTTAAGTCATATCTAGGATGAAATGTTTGGTGGTGTGATTTAGTTCGGAATGTCGGGCATTTTTACAAAAATGTTATTACATTGTAACGGTTAAAAATAGAGAGAGGAGTCCCGTTGTACATTAATTTTCCCCAAATGAGCCACCCTACCTACCATTAAGAGATCCTACACCATGAATAGGACACCCTGTAGAGTTTGTTTCGAATTTCAAAATTTTAAAGCTGTAATGTAAGACATCGAAAATGAATGCGAAATTTTGTTTTCCACTAAACCACTCAAAACATTTTTAGAAAACTCTGCCCTAAAAAATGTTGGGCCAAAAATTGTGCTCGCTTTCATTACTAGCCTCCTGCAGTTGTTTTCCATAAATTCCATAAAAACTTCATTGATTATGCTTCAGGCTTGTCAATGTGCATGGATTATTTTCATAAATGCCTCATCTCGAGAATTTTTAAAGAGAACTAGCTGAGAGAGCTCGCTTTGCTCGCTCTCTTATCTAGTGCTCGCTTCGCTCGCATTATTGGCTTCACTCACAACTTGACACTAATTTGAATGCCAATCAACCTGCTAGCTATAATTTATTGGGATCGACCTCTCGATGATGAAACCAAAGTGTATAATGGAAACAACGCTATAGATTTCCGTCGGGGGTTAAGCGGTCAAGGTAATACAACAACAACATATGTACTCAACCCCCTGACTGATTGATGAGACTGCACTTGCCCTTCAACTATATTAGCGAGTTATCTCGAAAATCATTAATTTAATAAATTTCTATTAAATATGTCAGCACACTCATTTACTCAGTTTTTCGTGCACTAAAATGTGCGCACGCCACCTACAATACTCATACTATCCCAGAAACCATCATACATCCAGGTTGACGGTTGTTAATGTAACTTAATTGTAATTAATTGTAACCTTGCTATGCCAACATCCGGGCTGACGGTTATTAGAAAAAAAACCCCATGACCCTTTAGGCAATTTTGTTGCGAATCCGGCGACATCTCAATCGTGTCGTTCCGCCAAAGGATTGCGGAGATATCGACGGATTCCCGAAGTAGTACGAAGTCTATTGTGAAATTGCTGTGACCAACATCAAGGATGTGTGTACGTAAAAACATAGTCACCTTGACTACAATTAACACTGTATTTGATCCAATGACAACTAAAATATTCCCATTAAATTTAAATGTTGTCAATGAAAACTTGATTGCAACAGGTGACTCTCATACAAAATGAAATTTCGATATTTACCACCACTTCCTTCGAGATTTTCAAAAAATTTTTGGTCCATAAACCTTCTCCAACGTAAGACGGATAAAACAAAAAAAGAATCATCCAAATCGGTTCGTGCGTTCTGGAGTTATAGCGTCAGGGAGGAAAACCCGACTTATTTTTATATAGTAGATAAGGTTAGAGCTAATCAAATCGGGGGAACCTAGGCAAATTTCAATATTAGCATGTCCGAACACAAATTAGGCAGCTCTGTCAATGTGTTCTGTGGTTCGGTTCCTCATCTTGCTAAAATGCGAACCACCCTGTTCGTAGTTTGCCTTTGCCGTCCAAAGCTAGACGAAGCAATGCAATTGGAACCAACTTAAGTAATCCATCCACGCGAAGGTTTGGCGAATTGAAGTTAAATTATGCTGCGAAATGTCGATGGGAATTATGGAAAACAACTCCAAAAAATTATTGATGAAAATAATGCCTTTGTTGATGACATTTCTCACAGAGGAGTCTATTTCAAACGCCTTAATGTGCTCAGCGTTCCATATTTCTCATTTTATATGAATTTAGTAGACTTGCTCTCCTGTTGCTCAACAGACTAAACAAAAACTTTGAATCTCATCTTCCGGAAATCAAATCGCATTTAATTAATAGCCTCCACTAAATCGAAGTTGATATTGATTTTTTTTCTTTCCGCTTTTTTATCTAGTGCTAGCCAAAAAGCCGCCCCTAAAATTTGGCGCCCCGGGCGACCGCCCGGCTTGCCCCCCCCCCTTAGAGCGGGCGCTGTTTAAACGTTTGCGTTTGAAACGTGGAAACAGGCCTTTACTATAAAAATCAATATTTTGAATTTATTTCCAATGCCTATGTGACAATTTGAAATTTAATGCTCCCGATGATTTTTTTGGCGAGTGTAGATCAGCAACCTGCCCCTAATACAGTACAGTTTTGCTTTAGGAACCATTAAATAACGAGTGTCACAGGGCTGAACCTAGTGGTGGGCGAACTGGGCGGTCGCCCAGGACCACCACGCCATTGAACTTTTAATTTTCGGGGGGCCACCACTCGGAAACTGCTTCACTCTCTAGGGGCCTTTACACAACAATATAATCAAAACATACCTGATGAAAAATCAATGAAGTATCTGGGAGATGTTGTCAAATAAAAATGAGTTTGCAAACACGCAGATGTTTCAAAGCTTATCGGAAATTTTTTTTTTGTTCGAACTCCAAAAGCTTCAGGATAATCCTAAGTTTATTCTGTCGAAAACAAAATTAAAATTGCCGTGAAACCAGACATTTTGCAAAATATATACACGGAGAGAAAAAATGAAGTGAAAAGGTATTAAAACTGTAATAAAAACTATTGCATTTTTAATGATTTTTGATCCTATTGCAACTAATGTAAAAAGTTATTACATCTGAAATGAAAAATGTAATTGCTCTGTAATAAACTTAACAATTTGTTTGTGAAATTTTGATAAAAAAATTAACTATGAAATATATACAATGAACAATCGTAACAATGAAATCTATTACACGCAATGGTAATTATTACACGCTCTTGTTAATTTCATGTACGGAAGGAGGAAAACTATTACACCCTGCAGTAATAAATTATTACAGCTCCTTCTGAATTTCAGTAATTTTTGTACTATTGATTACAGACAGTGGTGAAAATTACCTCAAACGCGATAAATGTAACTACCCATACAAATATCATGCAATGATTTATGTCATTACACTGCAATCATTTTACAATAGGCCAAAAATAGTCAAAATAACTACGTTGTAATAAAATTAACTGCATTTAAAGTAATTTTCACTTCCAATTTAGTGAAATTGCATGTTGTGAATTTCATTGTATGATTTTATCGAATTCATTGCGCATATTTCTCTCCGTGTAGAAATTTGTTTCGATGGAAAATCTCAAGCAATGCATATGAGCTAATATTTTAAAATTCTAAATCTTAGGCTGCCTACTATAAGCACTCTGATATGTCTACCGATAGCGCATAATATAACACACCCAAAAATTTGAAACGGAGTTGAAAGTCGTAAAAAAATCGGCAGTCGCTGTATCACTGCTCAAAATACTATCCGTGAGATGTATGGTAATTCGAATGTTTAACGAGACGAGGGAAAAGCAGCGCCTTGACCGATTTTTTTACGACTTTGACGAGGAAAATCAGTGATACAGCGACTTTCAACTCCGAGATGAAAAAAAGAGTGCGAGAATTTAATTTTTCATTCAACGAAAGCTCAATAAAATAATCAAAACTTGCCTGTGATTTAACTAGTCATGATGAAAAAAGATTAAAAATTTTACAGGGTGAACTAGTACGTATTTGTTAGAAAGAGCAAACTGATAGTGGCTGCATCTCCCAATTTTTGCTTTAACACTTCGTTAGGCGCGCACCTATTTGTCACGTGGTTAGGCGCGCGGGCTACAATTGTAGCCCAAATTAAATATTATATAAAAATATTGTTCTACTTTATTATTTTTTTTCCTGCTCGGTCTGCGGTCTGGTGATTGCAGTACAGAATAAAAAATATAAAATCCTTGATTTTCCAATAATATATATATATAATAAATGAGGGCAAAATGCCGATTAGTCTTATTTTTAGTCTTTTTTCATATTAATTTACAAAGGTGGTCAAAATAGCTACTTTTTCAAATGAAAACTACAGAAAGGTTTATATTCTCAGAACTCAACAAAATTCTTCGAAATGGAGCATTGATCGAGAGAATACAGTTAAAAATGCCCAGTTTGTGGAATTCCAAACTTAGCCCTATTGGGTACCTAATATTCACAATTTTTTAAATTGGGAGTACAGGTTCTTGCTAGAAAACTAAATAATATATAGTAAGTCAAACTGATTGAATTTTTACTCACAATATTCAGATTAACTGTTCTCACAATATTTACGCTAGAATTGATAAAAATTTCATCCAGAAACTAAGTTATGTTAGCAACTGGTAACATATGCACGCTGTGAGAAATTTTGACTTCGTCTCCAGGTTTTTCGTTAAAATAGTTATCGAATTGTTGTACCCTGATGAACTCTGTTTTTTTTTGTCAAACATTTTACTGTTGCTATTTTCTACAATGTTTTATAATAATATTTTTCTTTTTATAGATATCTATGAGTAGGTACGAAAAAAGTTACATGAATGGGCGCGCGGGCTACACTTGTAGCCCAGTGGACTTTGATCGCAAAACAACATTAGTTTCTAGGCTCAAAATAATATTTAAAAAATTCTTATTCGATTTAGAAGCAACTTTGTCATGATGACGTTTGTAACGCATTGAAGGAAGCATCTCCGACCATATAAAATATGTACATATACACTAGTCGGCATATGTATCTTGACATCTCATATCTTCGAGCACCGACACTGGTTTTGTTTAACTAAGGCCAAAACCGGTAAATTTCTTTTATCAAAATGAAAGCACGTATCGATAGCAATAAATATGCTAAATATTGCTCCTGTCCTCTTTCGGACTCTTATGCTATAGAAAAGAGAAAAGATGGAGGCGTAATTCTGGTGTGGCATAAGTATTTTGACAACATTTAACTCTTTGATTGCACCAATTTTTTTTCGCAAGAATTGATGCACAAAACATATTTTTATTAATTTTTGACTTCCCCATATTAATTTTCAAATAAAAAATATCACCAGTGGCTCGAAACCTAAATAAAAATCAGAATTTCGAAGATTGGTTTGAGCATCGATTGATGCAAGCCTTAGTCCTGGTTTACACATTGAATACGCTACTATTGAATTTTATTTTATACGATAAACTGTTTATTACTTAACAAAAAAATGTTTTAAAACAAAATAAAAACAAATCTTGGCGCTCTCTGAAAGAAAGCGAATGTGAACCCCGAGTGGCGAATGAGCCACGATGAAGAACTCTATGAAAATAGTGAAATTTAAACCAAATTCTGTCGCAAAAAAACGAATATAACTTCCGACGATTCAATGACGACCAAAAGAAGCTTTGGCCATGGAAACAGTGATTTGAACTTAAGCAGCGTAGGCCATTCCATTGTAAGCAATATATCCCTGCGTCATGAGAGAACCTCCACCCTCCACTGTGGTATTCACTTTGTTAACCAGGTATCCGTTTTTCGTCATAGATTGGGCATTTTCTTTAAATATGGATTTTTTTGTAAAAATCTAATAAAAAAACGAATATTAGCCGAAAAAACTTTTTCCGAAAGTTGCAGTAGCTTGAACTTTTTCCTTGGTAACAGAGGTTTGCTTTTGGTATGGTTTTTAAATCTTTCTTTGGTTTCACTTTATCTGCGTATGCATGCAATTTGCCTTTTTTAGTTCTATGCCGAAGGTGGTGGTTATTATCTCTGCCTCCGATTGTACATTCTTCATATTCATAATATCCTTTGGTTCAATTAGGACATTTTCCTTAAATATTTGGAAGATTTTTCGGTAATAATTCGATTACACATCCCATTTCTGTGATGCATGGAATAGTTTTCTATTTGTTTTCTCTTATTCAATTTTGGTGTTTAATAATGAACAGTCTACCTTATGAAATTAAATTCCATTGCAGCGTCTCCAACCTTTAAATTAGGGTTGAAGTTTGCCTCTACAGAGGCTTCAACCAAACTTTGAATTTCGGATTTTTTTCCAATGTTTCAAGCCACGGGACACATTTTCTGCTTGGAATTCAAAATATAAACACAATTCATTAACAAAATTATGTTTTATCCATTTTTTTCCAGAGAAATTGGTGTACAATCAAAGATTTAAATTTTGCCAAAATACTTATGTCGCACCAAAATTTCGCACCAATCTGTTCTCTTCTTTATAGCAAGAGAGTGCGAAAACGGACAGGAAAAATATTGAGCATATTTATTGCTGTTGATATGTACTTTGATTTCCTTATAAGAAATTTACCGTTATTCGCTCTAGTTAAACAAAATCAGTATCTTGGCTCGAGAGTACCAGATGTCAAAATACATATGCCGGCTAGTGTATATATGATCAGCGTGACGAGCTGAGTCGATTGGACGATGTCCGTCTGTCCGTCTGCCCGTCGGTTGCTACGCGTTATACTCGGCCACTTTAAAAGCCATGGAGCTGAAAGCACACAAGCTTCTTTTTGCTGTAGTCAGTTCGTATGTTTGAATCGCTAAAATCAGACAAGGGGGTCATTGGGATGCCATACAAACTTTTCCCCCCAAATCAGGTTCTTCTAAGAAAAACTTTTTTATTTGGTCACTAATTCCAGCCAAACTTCACAAAAATGTGTTTCTATTGATAATACAAAACATATGCATGGATAGATGGAGGCATCCGAGGCAGCTTGTCCATAGACCAACCAATCACCGAAAAGCTCGAAGACCGACAAATGGATTGGTATTGCCATGTTCAACGGCGTCCGCCTGAGAACCCCGCATAGAAAGCGATATCAATGGAAGTTCCACTTGATGGACCCAAGGCCAGAGGCAGACCGAAAAACACCTGGATGTGTCAAATGAAAAAGCAACAACAACGCATTGGTCTCGGCGATGACACGATCCAAGATAGAGCTGCTTGTAGAAATATGCTGGGATATTATTTCCAAAACGGGCGATATGCCTACATCGCGGATCGAGCAACGCGAAGCCATGGAGCGGTATAAAGAACAAGGCAAGGAAGAAGAAGATGCATGGATAGATGGAGTCGGACCATGAGGTCATGGGGCTGCCATACAAACCGAGCCCCCAAATCAAGTTCTTCTAAGAAAAACTTTTTCATTTGCGCACCAATTAACACCAAACCTCATGAGAATGTATTTCTATTGATGTCACATAAAATATCTAAAAATAGATGGAATCGAATGACGGGATCATGGGGCTGCCATACAAACCCAACCCCTGAAATTAGGTTTTTTTTATTTGTCAACCAATTTCAACCAAACCTCTCACAAATATGTTTCAATTGATGCCGCAAAATAAACTTGATGGAAAGGAGCCATGCGATCATGGGGCTGCCCTTCAACCCCCCCCCCCCCTTCTAGATTTTTCTTCTAAGAAACATTTTTTGCTACACAAATTTCACCAAACCTTTTATTATTGTGTGCATCGAAGCTACAAAAAATGTAAAAACAAGTGGAATTTTACTATGGGAACATGTCTCCCGTTTCCCCGAAATAAAGTTTTCTAATGTAGTTTTGTTTATTTTCCCAATAATTCCAAACAAACCTAAATAAAAGATAGTTTAATCGGCGTTTAAAAACGCAAGTCATAGGAAACCCCGAAAAAAACTTTTAGCCCCAGGGGAGCGAAGGGTATCCGCATTTCGGCCGCGCCCAAAATTAACCTCGGTCTCGTTCTCATTGACTCGCGTAGCTCAATTTCACAAAAGAAAAGGAGCCATCATAAAAATGTTTAAGAACCCTACTTTGAGGTCTTTCTTTGAAAAAATGTATATAAGTAAAAGATTAATTTCATTTGCCATTCCCAGCTCTCGTGTTTTGCAGTTTCGTAGCCAGCACCATCAGCCAACCTGCGGAGGCAAACTCATGTCGAGTACGATAGATGGCCTTAGCCCCCTCCAGGATGGTTGCGCCGCTGTAATCATTGCATTCTCGACTATTGTCTCTTCGGCAAAAATGCAAAAAAAATCGGCTTCTTTTCCTTTTTTACCGTCCGTATATTAGCACCAATAGATACGTTGATGAGAATGTGTGTGTATTTCAATATCCATTTGTAATCAGTCAAAAAGGCTTCATTCCTTTAAGTTCAAACTTTCTGCCTTCAGTAAAATTTATTTTCCATACTATCCAATTTTCGTACGAAACCACAAATGATGTGTTTTCAAACGATATCAAAATAAAATTTATCTAGTTTCAATTGCCTCCACTACAATTATCCTTGAGTGCAGTGCATAAAATTTGCCAATTTGACGAAGGGAGTACATCATGATACATAGCCCAGCAGCACAGAATCTTCTGATGGTCATAAACTCAACGATTTTCCGCAAAATACTTTGCTTCCATTGCTACTGACTGCAGCCAACAGTCCGGGCCGGCTTTGTGTTGACAAAACTTTATCTATAAATTCCTCGCCAAAGTGAAGTTGTGTCGATACTCAACTATTTAGATCGAGATATGTCATACGCCTAAAACCCTTTTATTGCCTGGAAAATATATGACGGTAGTCGGAATCTCGGAATTGATTCTACAGATAGTTTCCAAACGATAAACTTTTATTGAATCGACTTGGTTGGTCGCTTCGCTTCCTGTCTTCTTCCGTTCGCATATTCCATATCCATACAGTTCCCGTACCGTACTGTGTCGAGGTGCTGTGGCAAACGGCACTTTTTAAACAGCTTCCATTTTTCAGGACATTTCTCAATCTCATATGGAGAGAGTTTGTCCCGGGGTGGGTGCGGGTTGTTGTTGTTTGTTTGGTCGATCCATCTGCAGATTGTCGAACGGTATCGTCCTTTTTCGTCTAATGAAATAATTAACTTTGCAGCCAGGAAGACGAATTGAATGGAGCCTGCTCAAGGTTCGGGTAATGAATACAAACGAACCGATACGAAAACCATTTCGAAAAGGATTAGATACATTATGTGAAAAGAGTTTTAGGTTTTCTATGTGTATATTTACTAGACGGGAGGACAAATGGTTTCGCTTTCTTGTATGAAATTTGATGGTCGTTGGTCCTTTGGATTTGGGAATGATAAGTTTGTCGCTAGTTTGAATGATTCTTTTTGAATGAGACTATTGATGCATAGGTTTCATTGTAAAAAATACTCAGGCTGACATGTTTGAATAAAATTGTTCACTCTAAAATTTAAGAAAAAAAATAATTCAGTCACATATCAAAATGGCAAAGAGCATTAGTTCCATTACGCTCGTCTTGTTACCAAACAAGAAAAAAATCAAGTGTTCTTATGTTGTCAAATATTTTTCAAGATACAAGAAAATCCTTTTCTTGAATTTCATCACATCCACTTTCGACTTGACTTCAGCTGTTACGAGCATTTCACTACGAAATGCGTACATCTTTTCGCTGGCATTTATACGAGCACACGACCAACTTTTAAGGATACAGTAGGGCAGGCGCTATGGCTTTTGAATCGTATATTCGTGTGACCATCAAGGCCAAGACACTGCAGAATAAAAGTACATACAGAAATTCCGGAAAAGTAAATAAGCGCAATACGAATGTTATCTTGCCAAAGGATTGGCAGCTTTTATAGCGGCTAATCCGCTTAGCCAGCTTTCGGACTGCCTCGGGCTGTTTTAGACGCGTTAAGCTGACGTTTGGGGACACCCCCTCACACACACAAAACAGTCGATTCGGCCATAAGACATTACATCGTCCGGATTAGGCACCACGTCACGGGTATACATAATGCGAATTTGTTGCCTGATTTTTTCTTTTTATTTGCCGCCGAAATTCGAAAGTCGTTACGGAGACGACACGTATGTAGCGCTTCAACGATGTGTGAAAGTCATCATGAAGGCATACCATATCAGAGAGTAAGCTGATTATAACTCGGGAGTAAGTACTATGCGAAAATAAGTCTTAACGCAATTGAATTCGGGCGGTCGAGAGTTTGACTCTCTCTTTTTTTTTTCCAAGGGTGAACCAATAAAATTATTATGGCTGACGAATACACTTCGGGTGTATAGTGTAGTGTAAGGATTGAATACGGAGACGATCGAACGTTAGCCATGTACTCGTAAATTTCGACCTACTTCCGTTGTAGCGATAAAATTTACGAGGACTCTTTCCGTGAAAGTGCATGAACACGAGAGGCGCTAAGTATTTCTTTATGCATAATCGTAAAAAAAATATACGGGGTTAGTAATTCGATGCCGAGATTGCATTGATCCTAGTCCCACCCACTTAAAGGAGTAATTATTGTCATAAAATTTTCATATTATATATTTTTATATTGAAGGCATATTTTCTTGTTGTAAGCCATTTTTGAGTGATATTACACATTTTAACTCCTAGTTTCAGTATTTCGTTGGAATTTGTTAGAAACTTCAAACGTTACATTTTGACGATTTCGTACGTAACGTACGTTCTCCAACAGAGAAGAAGATAGAAGTGTCCCAGCACCAGCAGCACCAACTATATTTGAGCAGAATAGTTTTCTGAGCTCAAAACTCAAATGTGTACTTCGTAAAGCCGAAACGGAAAAGTGGATCGTTCACTTTCAAGGGACTTAGTCATACTATAGAAGTGGCGTATATAGCTTTTCGGAGAGGAGGAGGATCATTTTACAAGATTGCTTATACTTTTACGGTTATCAAATGTTGAATTTCAATTTCAAATTAGCAGTTTCTTCTAGCAAATTTTGATGCCAAATAGATAGCCATTTTCCTATAAGAAGAAAAAACCTGAGTGCTGAAAATATTGCATCTAAAATTTTGTCGTTTTACATCCAAGACTGCGGCAAAAGGCATCAGACATAATGCCCAACCAGCCCCAGTCAAAAAGCACAAGTCTTCCGGGGTATTGCTGAAGTCGCAATATAAAAAAGCCTTGTTCATTCTTAACAAGATTGCTAAGAATGAACATACCGGCAATATGCAACAACACGACGAGGAAGACAGGAAAAGGTATCAGGCGGTGGTTGATGACTACAACCAGCGCCTTGCCGGTAATACCGAAAGCCATTCGAAGCGGAATAGATCTCAGGACCGGGGATCCTCAGCCGCAAAGAAAATAAAGGTCGCCGCCGGTCAGGCTAACCATGCCTCTAAGGCGAACAACTCATGTGTCAGCTCTGGCAGCAAGCCGGGGAAGTCCTACAGCGAGGTGGCCAGGGATTATCTACAGGTTGCACTGGTTGACAGGTGTTCTTCCAGTGGGAAGATCGGGACCGATGTCTGGGTCCAGTTTGAGGCGAAGCTGTCAGAGATGACCGTAGAATATGTCATTAACAACCAGGACGGGCCGTTGCCCTCCTTCGACTCATCTACGATGATAAGAGGCTACCGGGTGATAACTTGCGAGGATGAGTTATCCAAGGATTTCACCGGCGCCTGTGTCACTAAGATTAGTGACAATTGGGAGGGTTCGAAGATCGAACAAGGGGCTCGTGGATAAGCAATACAATCTATTTTACAATATTAGCAACCTAGACCAAGGTAAGCCAAGAACCTGCATCTTAGTAAAAAAATGTATTAATGCCTTTGTCTGTCCGCACTTTAGTTCCTCTGATCTGACAGTTGTCAGAATGGAGGCTGAAGACATGGGAGAGCTATATATCTCCTTCGCCTATATAGCCCATGGAAGACCAGCACCACCGGAAGAGTTGGAGATGCTGGTATCTTCCACAACTTCCAGGAGGTCAACCCTACTGATAGGATGCGACGCCAACGCACGACACACATTGTGGGGTAGTACTGAAATAAATGAAAGAGGTGAGTCGGTGTTTGATTTTATTCTAAATACTAACCTTACAGTTTGTAATACGGGAGACCATCCAACCTTCGTTTTCCCGAGTTCGGATAATCACGCGGGATAGGAAGAGGTTTTGGATCTAACACTCCGGTCAGACAACGATAAATTTAAGGTGGAACAATGGAGAGTATCAGAGCTGAGATCTTTCTCGGACCATAACTGGATACTCTTTAACATTATTGTCTCCAGGGAGTTTCCGCAACCTTACAGGAATGCTTAGGCGACAAACTGGAAGAAGTTCAGGCAGATTTGTAGATCTAA
Organism: Microchrysa polita; assembly: GCA_949715475.1. Lineage (NCBI taxonomy): Eukaryota > Metazoa > Arthropoda > Insecta > Diptera > Stratiomyidae > Microchrysa > Microchrysa polita. The sequence continues at coordinate 19,394,697 of OX454415.1, forward strand.
ACTCTCAACTGTGACAAACCCCTCGATCAGCTCCGTGGAGGAGCTGGACAAGGAGGTTAAGTCATTGGAAAAATCTTTAGAAGTAGCGTTCAAGGGTTCGTGTCCAGTGAAAAGGAGTAAGAAAGTTCTCCCTCCCTGGTGGAACATGGACGTTTCTGAGTTACGGAAGCTAACCCGGGATATATTCAATATTTGCAACAAACATAAGTTCTGGCAGCCATACAAGGACTGCCTGAAAATTTACAAAAAAGCTATTAGAACCGCAAAGGTCCAAGCTTGGGACGATCTGCGCCAATCACTGGACAACGTCAAAGGCTCAGCTAGAATCAGCAAGATTTTGTCCAAAGCAAGGTCGTGTCCGTCCTTAATAAAAAGAGAGGATGGCACTTGGGCGGAATCAACTGGTGACTCTCTTGAGCTCCTGATGAATACGCATTTCCTTGGGTGCAGGAGCACTTACAGGCAGAGCCCACGATTGAATAATGGAGATGTACAGCAGAGTGACTTCGTTTTCTCCATGATTACTGAGGAGAAGATTACCTGGGCAATCAACAGCTTCTCGCCTTATAAATCGCCAGGTCCAGATGGCATACTACCGATTATGCTTCAGAAAACGCAGGATCTGGTAGTTCCACGGCTGCTGATACTTTTCAGAAGCCTTCTGCTACTCAACCACGTCCCCCAGTCGTGGCGACAGGATCAAGTTGTTTTCATACCGAAGGTAGGCAAACGAGGGCATGAGACTGCGAAGGATTTCAGGCCGATTAGTTTATCCTCCTTCGTACTCAAAACGTTAGAGCGCTTAGTAGACTTACACATCCGGCAAAGTCTTGAGAACTCAGCACTTTCGATGTCCCAGCACGCATACTTGAAGGGAAAGTCCACAGGAACGGCTCTCCACGAAGTGGTCCGTATCATCGAACACAGCCTTGAGTACAAACAATACACGTTATCCGCTTTCCTAGACATAGAGGGTGCATTCAATAATGTTCGCATTGAATCTATTCACGAGGCCCTCTAAAAATTAGGAGTTGAGCCACGGCTTGGGTCGTGGATAGTGACACTACTAACGACCAGAGTCATCCATGGTGACCTAGGAAGCAGTCATCTGACTAAATTCGTGTGCAGAGGAACACCTACGGGTGGTGTCATCTCTCCACTACTGTGGCTAGTTTATTAACAAAATCCTAGCTAGGCTTGACAGGGAGATGATTATGGTGGTCGCATATGCGGATGATGTAGTGATTATAGTATGAGGAATGTGTCTTTCCGTGATTAGTCAGATCATAGAAAGTACCCTTGGTTTGTTCAGTAAATGGGTCACAAGCTGTGGCCTGGGCGTAAGCCCGGGGAGACGCAACTGATGCTGCTTACTACAAAAACAAAAATACCGCCTTTCTCACTCCCAAAACTTAATAGACATCAACTGCAATTATGGCCCAGCTCGAAGTATTTGGGCGTTATTCTGGACTCAAAGATCAACTGGAAGCTGAACATTGAGGAGCGCGTTAGTAAAGCCTGTATTGCTTTTGACGCCTGTAAGACAGTATTTAGCAAGAAATGGGGTCTCAAGCCAAACATGGTACTCTGGGTGGGTCACTCCTCTGGTGGCCAGCGCTCCGTAAAGGCTACAATGTAACAAAACTTGGTAAAGTGCAGAGATCAGCTTGCCTTAGCATCACAGGGGGCGTGCAAACCTGCGCGAGGGATGCGCTGAATGTGATCCAGCATCTTCTAACCATCGATCTATTTATCAACCAACTGGCAGCATGTAGTGCAGTAAGGCTCAAAGCGTTAAGCTGCTCGAGTGCTAGGCGATACAGCCACAGCAATATTCTAAATCAGTTCCCACAAGACGTACACGGATCTCAAAGTGCCCAAACTAAGCTTTGGGAAAAAACTTTGATGTAAAATTCCCAACAAGAGGTGAATGGAAAGAGAGTGAGGTGGTCAAGGATTTTGACATCGTATTCTTCACCGATGGGTCTAAAATGGATTGTGGCATGAATACTGGAATCTTCTGCATATCACTAAGTATCTCTGAATATTACCGTCTTCCTGATCATGCCAACATGCTTGCAATCATGAAGGCCTGTCATAATCTCTGGGACTTACAAAACAACTAGAGTATCGCCATATGCTGAGATAGTCAGGCTGCTATCATGGTTTTACAATCGGTGAAGACGACCTACAAAAGGTTGTTGAAGTATTTGAGGAAGCACTAACTAGCCTTGGCACACGATAAAGAATCACCCTACTCTGGGCACCCGGACACAGGAACATAGAGTATAACAAGATGGCTGACGATCTGGTTTCAAAATGGGTGCCAATCTTGACAGCTCTCTTGCGGAGCGTGTTTGCGTCCCGATGGCAGCTGTTAAGAGTAAGAACTCCACCCACTATTATAAGGGCTGGTAATTCCAACTGGCGAAATCTGAGGACCTTGCGTTATATCAAGGAATATGTGGCCCTCCTACGACTAGACAAGAACGTCTGAGATTCTGACTAAACCGCATAGAGATATTGCCACGCTTACTGTTGTTATCACGGGGCACTGGCCATCCTCGCTGCCAGGCTGGGCACCCCCTAAAACGCTCTTTGCCGCAGCTGCGGTAATGTAAATGAGAGAGAAACACTGATTCACTTTCTGTGTGAATGCCCGGGTCTTGCCAGAACACCGTATTGGACGCTCGGTAGGGCTTTTCTGGGTGGCTTGGTCGATGCGGCAATTGTGAAAGTAAGGGTGCTGCTGTACTTCCTAAATAACACTGGCTGGTTCAAGGCACCTCCCCACTCCAAAATTCATTACCTAACCTTCATCATATTTACTAGTTAATCTTCGCGGAGTTTGTGGTTTCAAAGCGGCGGCGGCGGAGCTTTATGCGCTAATTGGGCTTTTGGCTAGCCTCTGCCTAAGCCACCACCACTTCAAAAATTCAAAAATTCAAAAATTCAAAAATTCAAAAATTCAAAAATTCAAAAATTCAAAAATTCAAAAATTCAAAAATTCAAAAACTCAAAAATTCAAAAAATCAAAAATTCAAAAATTCAAAAATTCAAAAATTCAAAAATTCAAAAGTTCAAAAATTCAAAAATTCAAAAATTCAAAAATTCAAAAATTCAATAATTCAATAATTCAAAAATTCAAAAATTCAAAAATTCAAAAATTCAAAAATTCAAAAATTCAAAAATTCAAAAATTCAAAAATTCAAAAATTCAAAAATACAAAAATTCAAAAATTCAAAAATTCAAAAATTCAAAAATTCAAAAATTCAAAAATTCAAAAATTCAAAAATTCAAAAATTCAATAATTCAAAAATTCAAAAATTCAAAAATTCAAAGATTCAAAAATTCAAAAATTCTAAAATTCAAAAATTCAAAAATTCTAAAATTCAAAAATTCAAAAATTCAAAAATTCAAATATTCAAAAATTCAAAAATTCAAAAATTTAAAAATTTAAAAATTTAAAAATTTAAAAATTTAAAAATTTAAAAATTCAAAAATTTAAAAATTTAAAAATTCAAAAATTCAAAAATTTACAAATTTAAAAATTCACAAATTCAAAGCCTTAAAGTATTTTAATAAAATAAAACTGGCTAACTCTGGCTATTATTTTATTATTAACACCTTAAAGTGGAATACTTTTTTTTTTAATTTTAAATCCTATCCTCGTACAAAAAAAACAGAACGAAGTCCCATTTACATGGCGTAATGATAAACATGCGAGCTCCTAACCCATAATGCTCTTTTTGTTGTCGACGCACCCTTGTTCGAAATCATGCTCCAGTCAAAGAAACAAGGAAATCGACCGTCATTTCTACTACAACACAAATATATGGAATTCAAACCATGAACGTATCCTAAATAAACAAGTTCCCAGCAATTTGACCTGATGACCTCTTCAATCTCAAGTGGTTTGTTACATTTTAGTTAAATTCTCCTAATGTAATAGATACGAGTGAATTCTCCATGTCGGATTAGGTATTTTGGGTCATGCTTCTTCTGCGTGTTTTGGGTATATCAATATAGGGAAAGCAACAATGGGTCGCAAATAGGCCTCTAGAGTGGGCGTATTATATATATGTTCAAATATATCCTGAAATCAGCACTCGATTCAAAGTGTACATTTCTAATGTGTTTGTGTTGGTCCTTTTCTCGTCTTTTCAGTTTTATGCTGACAGTTGTTGCCGTTCGGTCGAGCTTGGGGGAGCAGAAGGTGTTTGTGACCAAAATTGGTTCAATTGGATTAAGATGCTATTTGGATAAATCAATGATGTATTTAATGTTTTATGGTTTAATGAGTTTTGAGCTTTTCTTAGAAATTATCACGAAAATTTCCCGACTAATAATTCTAGACAATTTTGCATGTATCCATTGACAACCGTCCAAAATATTCCAGTCACTTTCCATGTAGGACGAAACATATCACTCTCCTACAAATGTCTGGAATGATAAAGGACTCGAGAAAAGGGCGGATTACTTTTCGACGGTAGTCTATAAAACAGCCAGAGCCATCAGTCTCGTAAGGGACGTCATTAAGACGCTAGGCGTTCCGACACGTCCCACATGACCATTTCAGCAAATTCGTTAGTTGTCTAATGAAGTGTCTGAAATTAAGTTCTTTGCTGAATTACAAGTGTTAATCGGGTGCAAATAAACGACTACCTGTCGTTGATTTGTATCCTTGCTTTACAAAATGTTGGATACAATAATAATAATTCAGTAAGGACTGTGCTTGTGCTCTGACCATATGGGGATATGATTAATGCTCTTTTCAAGGATAAGATACAAGGGCTGGAGATAAATGACTTGGAGGGGTTAAATTGTAATAATTGTATGTATATGTGCTCCCGAGTTATGATTTAGTAGACACTTGTTGCTTCGTTATCAATAAACTCGCTGCAGGGACGTTAGCCGATACGTTGGAGGAATGAATCGGATTTCAACTTCATTAACGCTAAGGAATAATCAAGCTGGCTTGCAGATAATGTAGACAAACATTTTCCAACCAATCAAAATCTCGGTGTATACTTTTCAATTATAATCAGTTTGGATATACGATTCAATAAAAGTCGTTGGTTCGTTCGTGTACGTTTGCCGGTTAGCATGCGACAGGCTGTGCACCGATGAATGAAAAAAAGCACACACAAGCAAGGACTCGAGCGAAGACATTATTAAATCAATCCCGGACTGCAATTTCAGGATTTTGAACCCTTCGTCCTAGGGGTAGGTACGTGTGCTGCACGAACGTGTGCAACCGTTATACGAGTATGTAGGTACGGACGAAAACAATGCTCACAAATCGAATTTGATTTTCAGCTCACGTACGGTGGCGGAGTCGTACGTGAAAAATCGCACATTTCACATCCGATAAAAGTGATATCAACCAAGCGATAAATTATATTTTCACTATGCTATGGATTTTTCATGTTCCATTTTTTTTTATTCGTCTCTTATGTACTTTTGAAGCGGATGTCGTTTTTTCACTTCTTGTGACGGTTATGGGTTAGATGGGCTTTTTGATAGGCAGCGTCATAAGAGCTAGGGTATGGAGTCTATGTCAATTTTAAAAATTCGCTCAGCAGATTTCGTGTTATTCACGAGATTGTCGTATGTGTATGGTGCGATGGATATTCAGAAATGCTCTTAGGCTAGAGGGAGGACGATGTGGCCAGGACAAGATGAAAATAATTACTTTTTTCACCTTGTCTCCTCTATACCCTACTGGCTTGTTTTATGGGATACAAGGAATATATATATCCTGTAAGGCGACCAATCGTTCCAGATTCTGCGGGACAGTGCCGTATTTTATAAGTCTATCCCTCATTGAAAATCTTTCCGAAATGTTTCCATATGTCCTGCATTTTGGAAACATTTTGCCTGTAGGTAGCATCTTCGAACGGTTGTTACCTTTGAACGCTGGCAGCTAGGACCCTGAAATATTCAGCAAAATGTACAGCACAGTATGCTTCACATCCCGGACCATCAAGAGTAGCATCAGGGGGCACTTTAAAGGAAGCTCTCTGCTCTCTCAAAGTGGCTGTACTTCTGGATAAGTACCCAGCCGAAAAACTAACTACTGAGCAGGCCAAGGACATCCAGCGGGCTATCGTGTCAGAAGTATTAAACCATCCAAGGCCCCTCTCTTCACGAATAGCTTCCCGGACAAAGGCGTCCTCTACGTAACCTGCACGAATCAGGAATCAGGAAGCCAAGCACTGGTTGAGGGCCACAATACCTTTTATTAACCCATGGGAGGGAGCAATCCTTCGCGTGGGCGATGCGAGGAAGTGGTCAAGACCAGTAAAATTATGGTTTGGATTTCGAATACGTACATATTTGGCACGGAGGATCCGAAGCAGATTTCAACACTCCTAAAGACCCAGAGCCAGGGGCTAAACACCGAGGAATGGAACGTCGTTGAATCCACAAAAGACAAAACCGGTTTAAATCTGGTCGCCCGGATCGACGAAACAAGGTGGAAGGCGTTGGAGGCGAGAGACCATAGGTTACTTTGGTCTAAACCAGATAATCTTCAAGACGATCTCTAAGCGGCCTCATGATGCAGAAGGTGGTTTAGATCAACCTTCAGCACTAAGCCGTCTCATCGCAGCTGAGGGTTTGAATATAGTCCTCATCCAAGAGCCTTGGCTATATAAGGGTAAAGTAGCCACTGGAGGTAAGATAATATACGATGTAGCTTCTAGCAATGTCAGGACCTGCATTTATATACCTAGCCAAACAGTCAACATACTGCCACTATACAAGCATATTTCCAGGGACCTAGTAGCGGTGAAAATATCACAAAATGGGAGTAGTAATCGGGAGCTCATCCTCGCTGCCGTATACTTCCCATATGACTCACAGACGCCTCCACCACCTCAAGAGCTTGAGGAACTGATTATTAGCAGCGGAACACATAAGCCTAAGATCATTATCGGAGCGGATGCAAACGCACACCACACAGAGTGGGGAGCTCTGATACGAACAAAAGGAGTGAGTATTTTTATGATTTTATAATTAAAAAGAAAACTTTGAAATTCTGAATAAGGGTACTGAACCTACTTTTGTAACAACACGACGAAGAGAGGTCATTGATATGAATTTAGCCACCTTCAACGTATATCCTAACGTCCGCGAATAGTGTCTGAGCCGAACCATCGCTATCGGATCACAGATACATAACTATGAAAATCGACAAAGTCGATAAGCCAACTGAAGTGTATTGGAACCCGAGAAAAACGGACTGAGACCTCTATAGAGAGCGCCTGTCTACCAATCTGACAGACACACACTGCGGATAAACTGCAAGCCGCAATAAAGACCTCCTTCGAAGAGAGTTGCAGGTTAACGAGACGACATACCAATGCGAAGTGCAAATGGTGGAACTCAAACCTGAAACTCCTGCGTAAAAAGACTCGGAAGCTCTCCAACGAAGCGAAAAGACACATACCGCTCCACCCTAACCCAGTACAGCAAGGAAATTAGGAAAGCCAAGCGGAAATCCTGGAGGAAGTTCTGCGAAAGGATTGAAAATCTGCAAGAAGGAGCGAGTCTCTAGCAGATTCTAGCCAAGGATCCAACAAACCAAACAAAACAGGTAAGGAGATCCTGGAAATCCTTCTAGGGTCTCATTTTCCTGGACCCACCATAACAACGGTACGCACAGACCAGTTAGATGACAACTTCCTGCTTTTCAGGGGAAACAAAAACGAATGGCTGCTTACGAACCAAATAGTAACTTGTAATAGGGTGAATGGGCGGTCAACTCTTTCGAACCTTATAAATCACCAGGGTCAGACGGTGTCTACCCAGCCCTTCTTCAGCAGGGTCTTACGACACTGGCTCCCCTTTTACATCCGAACCAACATGCTTATCAGACAGAGAAATCGTGTGAATCAGTACTACCCCATTTAGTTGGGAGATTCAGACCACACCAGAAAGCAAAGAAATAGGGCTCGCAGCCTTCCTAGATATAGAGGAGGCCTTCGACAAGACTTCCTTACAATCTCTTGTACACGGCGCCTTTAGTCATCTGTCGGTGGATAAAATCGATGCTTCAAGGACGACAAGTACAAGCAAATTTATTCGGTGAAACCATGTATTCAAATCTCCTCAAAGGATGTCCAAAGGGGGTATCCTATCACCCCTCCTGTGAAACCTTGTAGTTGACAGCCTACTGGTTCAGCTAAAGAACACTGGCTTCTATATATACCCAAGGATATGCCGATCACATCAGCATCCTGATAAGGGGAAAATTTCCAGGGGTTCTTTCTGAACTCATGCAACAAGCTCTAGCCCAGGTGGAGGATTAGTGGAGGAGGGTAGGCCTATCGGTCAATCCCGCCAAAACAACACTAATAGCTTTCAGTCGCAAACACAACTTGGAAGGGCTCAATGCTCCAACCTTATTCAATCAACAATTGCAGTTTACCACGTAGGTAAAATATCTGCGAGTTCCTCTTGATAATAAGCTCACGTGGAACAAGCCGCTACAAAACACAATTACAAAAGGCAAAGAGACCCTATATGCAACTAAAAGAGCAATAGGAAAACGTGGGTGTTAAAACCAAAAAAAAAGCCGTGGTCAAACCCCATCTGACCTACGGCTCGATTTTCTGGTGGACTAAAATCAAGCAAGCAGTGAAGTTAAAGAGACTGACCTGCGCAAGCCCTTGCAAGAGAGGGTTCCAAACTATCCTTCACAACCAGAATTAGTAAACCCACTGCTAAAACCGTTGCCAGGCGATGGACCGAGGATAAATTCCAAGATCGATGGAGACTCGCTGAAGGGCTTCGACACAGCAAGCGTATGCTGGGATCCAACTAGCATACCAGTCCTCAGTCTCAGCAAAACATTGATTACGAAAACATCTGCATACAATAGGGATCTACACACAAGACCCACTATGCCGCCTCTGCAACGAAGGCGAGTTATTTTCGAATGCCCTGCTCTTATGAGCTGGTGACAAAATTCCGTTGGGGCTCAAACTACCAGAATGGGCGCACCCAAAGTAAACCTGGTTAACTTTCTTCTAAGCCTTTTACGAAGGACAGAGCGAATAACGTGAAACTTTTTCGCTTAAATAGAAAATACAATAAGCCAACAGGCTGCAGTATTGGGCGTAACCAGCCCAACCCATCATGGCACCTAATCCATCCATCCCTCCATCCATGCTTCACATCAGCCTCTAATTCCTCTATACTATTTTTTTTTAGAATTTGACAAATGAATATAACCTTTTCTTATTTTTGGTTTTAGCTGTATGTCCCGCATTGGCTTCTGAAAATATTGGTCGCCTTAAGCTTCTGGAAAGACCCTCGAGCGATTACGTCCCCTTCTCGCCGTTATCAAGTCAAATATATTTTGCAATGCTTCCTTAAATCAGTGGCGCAACCACGAAAGAGGCTGCGGGAGCTAAAGCCCCTCTCAGGCGCAGACATGAGGAAAGGAAGAATTTAAAAATGAAATATGAATGATGAATTTTGTTTGTTATCTTCCATGGAACTACTAGATCGATATGAGCCCAATTTATGTCTGGATTTTTCTTTATGCTCAATTTATTTTTTTTTATTGTACCGGACAGTCACAATTTCTGCTCTAAATGTGATGGGTCATTTGTTTCAATACCCCGCCCCAGGCAATCGATAGAGGTCATTTTATTCTAATAGAAAACGGCAAACAAAAGCCTAAGCCGAACCTATAGAACTCAATCCGGCCTAACGCTTATCGACGGAGCCACGATCACAGAATGCTCGTGGCGCTTAGTGAGTACTCCCGATACACACGCTTCTGCTTCAGGATTTATGAGTCAGGAAGATGACAAATTTTAATAACATAGTGTCTTTACTGGATAGTAGCACCATCGCGCAACTCAAGTGTCCAGTAATATTGATGGTCTTAGTCCCCTCCAGGACACGATCCTGGTTGCGCTACTGCCTTGAGTATAGACCTCGCCTGTAGAATCTCAGATTTTTTGGCTCCGCATAACAAGCCTCGAAAACGTTGCTGAGTGGCCAACGTGTCGATACATAGCTAGTTTGTCCCTGCACCCAAATCACATTTGAATAGTCGAACGGGTATTAGTCCACGTAAAATTAATTGAATACCGACCTAATCAATTGTGGGTCGAGCGATGATCACTCCTGCTGTTTTGAATTCAACAGTCTAAAGGAGAGTGCTTGCTCCGAATGTGGAAATCTCGACTTGGACTCGTAAGACCATGCTGAAAACCCAAACAGTTTGGAAGGACTGGGAGATAAAAACAAACCGCTTCTTCGCAGTCGAATCATGCAGGATGTAGGCAACGTACGTATTTATTTATTTATTTATTTATTTATTTATTTATTTATTTATTTATTTATTTATTTATTTATTTAACAAATCAAACTAACAAGAAAATATTCGCGCAACAGCATACTTTCCGTCAACTCGACCAACGTTACAAGAATTATCCTTAAATTGAACACGAATATTTTTCAATATTGGAAATATTTTCGATAAAATGGATTTTGAAATTCTCAGCATATATTCGCCCGAAATACTTGCCGCCTAGACACACACATAGCATGTCCTCATATTTCAGAGATCCGAGAATTATCCTCGAAACACTATACTTCTTCTAGCCTGTACATGGGAAACGTGTGAAATAGTTCATGTCTGCATAAATCTGCTGCGCTCGTCCTTGTGCTGTATACGAAAATTCAATAAATTTGTCTGCCTGCTCTATACTCTCGTCTCTCGATGAACGTATTTCAATCGTGTCGTCCATGAGAACACGAAATTTACTGGGAAATCACAAAACCAAAAGACAAAATTGGCTTCGTTGAATAACTTTGTCACACATCCTTCTCTGACAATTTTATTGTTTCTGTCAAATGCCCAAGTGGTAGCGGAGCAAGCGAAACGCTTACATCTGATGGTGATGTCTTGTGTGGAAATTCGGGAAATTCCATGCCGTTGTAGAGTGCTAAATCGTCTCAAGCTCTCGAAATCTTCCCTTCAATGTTAAGACAGTAGAAGAGGAACTCGATGCTTTCGCTTGGCATTTTTTTTTTCTCGTATGACGTTCCCTATTTGGGTGCCCCCCTTGGGTGCCTCTAGCCAGACAATCGGAGCTCACACCATATAGGTCGATACTTCTGCTGCTTCGTTTTCGAACAGAAGTCCCCCCTCTCTCGCAAGACACCAGAGGCCAAAAAGATATCACAAAGGTGGGACACCATATAGCGAAAGGGTATACATAGCTTGGGAAAAACGATTCCCAGAAAAGTCTTTGTGTGCGAGTAAGTCAACAAATCGGACGAAATGGATGTTCTAATGAAATCGATTCGATTGCCTATCAATCACAAGGATAACGGCTTTTTGGATAGAAGCTGATCAGTCTGATGTCATTTAACTGATGGCGGATAACCTGCAGCGATGTTTCATGAAATTGTGTGGCCCTTTGAAGCAGTCCTTCTCTCTCGATCTCTTTGTATATTGTTTTCCCTGGTATAGTATAGGCTGTCGAAAGCAGCCGATGTATTATAGACTCGTGCGACGTTTGCCTTTGTATGTATGGGAAAAGTTCAAAGGCAGTTTGCCCAGTAGGTCATTTTTCTTCTTTTCGAGGCCAAATCATGAAGACAAATGATTTTTTTCACTCGTTCTGTCAATGAAGTTATCATTGATGAGATGATCATTGCAAAATGGAATACAGAGGATGTTTGATTGTGAGGGAGAAGATGTGTCAGTTTGAAAAGAGTCAATCAATAAGAGACTAAATTGTGAAAAGTGTTTTGTAATGTGACGGAGAGATGAGGTGAAAAATGTGGGATACGATTAGATTTCATTTCGATTACGAGTTTTATGTCTTCGTTAGAAAGGAAGCAATTAAAATGGATAGATAAATGTTTAGCAAGTCAGTAAAATAGAAAGATGGTTCAATGATTGATGATTGTCAAGAAATTCAAGCATTGATAGAAAATATTTTTTGAATGTCTTTAAATTTTTGTCGAATGATTGTTAATTATTTGAATATTCCGGAAATTTCTCCGCTTGGAGATCTATACAGCACAGAAATCCGGTATCTAAAAATCGTAACTAAAACTAGAATTTTTGTTATCAAACAATCATAAGGACAACATAATAGGTGTGTTTTTTTGGTTATCCCGTGTAGGTTTGGGTAACGAAACTTCATATAAAAAAATGACAGTTTCGTTACCCAAACCTACACGGGATAACCAAAAAACACATCTATTATGTTGTCCTTATGATTGTTTGATAACAAAAATTCTAGTATTAGTTACGATTTTTAGACCCCGGATATTAATTGAATATCAAAACCCATTTAACATGTTTCACCAACGGAAAAGTTGTGTATGGGATGTATGCCGCTATTGTGCGGCCTATTTTGCTGTATGGGGTTATTGGATGGCACTCAGCACCACAACCTATTATAATTTGCTTTCCAAAGTTCAAAGGTTGGCTTCTGTTTTCATAACAGGAGCTTTTCAAACTACACCTTCATTCGCAGAAGATAAGGTACTTTAACTGCTCCCATTGAACATTTTCGGCCAACGAATGCCGGTATACACGGCCTTACGCCTACGTGAAATTGGCCTGTGGCGAGCGCTGGACTATGGGCGTTCAGCGATACTTCGTAACTTTAACTTGCCCCCAGCGACTGACTATACTGTTCCCAGCGATTTTGGAAGCCCTAACATGGATGGATTTTCATGTCGTCACTGGTAAAGAAGTTTTTTTATTTACTGATATTCAGCGCCCGCTCTAAGGGGGGCAAGCCGGGCGGTCGCCCGGGGCGCCAAATTTTAGGGGCGGCTTTTTGGCTAGCACTCGAATAAAAAAAAAATATTAAAAAAAGCCGAAAGAAAAAAAATCAACATCAACTTCGTTTTAGTGGAAAGGTCTGCGGTTTCCACTATGCAGATAAAATAATAAGATTACTCGTATGTGCTAATTTCGCCCTCCGACTGTACATTTAGTTCATCTTCCTTTCACCAGAATTAAGGACCTTGCATGAAACCTAGTTTTTGCCTAATTTTCAGAGGACGAAATCGCAAGAAATTTTATTGTTTAGTCTGTTGAGTAACAGGATAGCAAATACACTAAATAAATATTGAACTCCCGAAGAAATTCATATGAAATGAGAAATAGGAAGTCGAATAAACGCTGAACACTTTAAGGCGTTTAAAAAAGACTCCTCTGTGAGAATTGTTATCCACTCAGGCATTATCAATATTTTTTTTTTAGTTGTTTTCCAAAATTTCGACATTTCGCAGCATAACTTAAATTCAATTCGCCCAACCTTCGCGTGAATGGATTACTTAAGTTGGTACCGATTGCATTGATTCATCTAGCATTGGAGTGCAAACTGCGAAGAAGGTGGTTAGGATTTTAGCAAGATGAGGGATTGAATCACAGAACAAATTGCCAGAACTTCCTAATTTGTGTTCGGACATCCTAATATCGGAATTTGGCTAGGTTCCTCCGATCTAACTAGCTGTGACCTTTCTCTTTAAAAATTCTCGATAGGAGTGACGTGGTGTGCGGAGGCCGCGCCGGAAACATGTTTTTTTTTTGTGGTTAAACATGCCATTGGCGCTATGCCAAAATACGTTGCGGATAATGGACGCTTTATAGTAATAGCAAGTGGCTATTCGCCTAAAAAATGATCCGTCCTCTCAACTTTTTGTCATTGCTATATAAAAGGCAAAATGACATCGATCGTTGCATTCTCGGTCATGCCGTCCCCGGCAGTACATGGCACGGCACTAGGCGACGGCATCTGATGAGAGGTGTCGTGCCTTGAACTGCCGGTCGAAACCGAAAATGACAAACTTTTTGAAATCCTCTTGCGGGGATCATTTTATTCCAACACAAACCTTTTCGATGTATTTAGTGTTCTAGTTGAAAAAGAAATTTCGCATGCATTTTCGATTTCTTAGATCAAGCTTTAAAGTTTTGAAATTCCAAACAAAGTCTATAAGGCCTTGTTGAACTGTGGTGAATTGCGCTTAAGAGTACCTATGAATGATAGCGGTGGTTTGATTGAATCCCAATGTAACCATGAATTTTTGTATTTTTTTTAAGCTCTTAGTTGCTTGGTTTCACTATGTAAATTGTTTTGGAGCAAAACCCCTTTGAATCGATGCTACAACAACCATTCTATACATCTAGATCAGTGTTTTCCAAGCTAAGGGGCGCACCCCTTAATGAGACGCGATGATTAGGGACAATTATGGATTCCTTCAACACCAACCATTCGAAACTCTTTGGAAACTCACCAGGGGTAATCCGTTGTTGCAAAACGTTACAAATTGCCAACAATTTTATTTTCTTAGTAAAAAAAATCGCTGCTACCAAATGCGTTTGATGACCACAGCTGATGATATGGCGAATTGAAATTGATAAAGCTAGCGGTTCTGAAAATAACCGCAAAGGTCAGTTAGGTTTTGTATGGATAAAATGAATCTTTGGTAAAAATCTTGCTGACTTTGGTCTATTGGTATCACTGAAGCCATGGTAACGGCCGAACTGACGACGAAATTCAGCATGCGGAGATCAAGAAATTTAAATACTTCTAAAAAATTCCAGTAGTTTAAAATATTGGATGCACTGTTTAGTACAGTACCGAAGGAGCGGCAATTTGTCCACTTGCCCGGGGCGGCGTAAGTGCTAGAGCGGGCGCTGCTGATATTTAGTCTGCAATTCGATCAATTGATTCAGTGGTGACCACATCAAGGACTATTGAGAAGTATCGCTCAGTACTTAGAGAGATGGGTCGCTTCTTCAACATTACGCTATGCTGGATACCGGGCCATAGTGGGTTCGCAGGTAATCGCAATGCAGATGACTTGGCCCGGCATGCGCCAGCAGGTATAGCGTTGAAGATGGTTGCGCCAACTTGAAAACACCTATTGTCGCTTGCGCACTGATAATAGAGGCCGCTGCAGAGCACACGACCAACGCAAGATGGATCCATGGCTGGACTCGCGCAACGACGAGAATGATTTGGCCAAAACTCGACAATGTCCGTTCTACCATGCTACTTTCCTTGGACAGAAAGCATATTCGCCCTGTGGTGGGAGTAATAACAGGCACTGTCCTATTGGTTAGCCTGAGCACGCTAGAAGACTCCGAATTCCTCAGGACTTTTGCAGAAGTTGTGATGACGAAGATAATGAAGAGAGTGTGTAACGCTTACTTTACCACTGTCTCACCCTGGCTGAGAAACGGAGGCGTTTTCTTGGCTCAAGGTATTTTTACGATACCGATGATTTTCGGGATGTAGCCCCAATACTATACTCAATAAATCTATTGTTAGCACGGACTGGTTCCTAGCATAGGCAGTTAGTAGAGACACGATTCTCTCGGTTCTCCATTGTGATAATGGACCAAATTCTGGTCTAAGTGCGCTGGGTGCAAATCTGGTGGTTACAAAGGTACAAAGGTTTTTTTGTTTCATAAATCCTTGATTAATTGTTTTTTTGAAAGACATACTTTTATTAGTCTACAAGAAAAAATCAAGCCGCAGAATCTAAGATATAGACAAAACTGCATTTAAAACTACAGTTTTTTGTGTACGGAGAAGCTTGAGCTTTGTAATATTGAAATTATAACGGAAAGTCGGAACCTCGCAATTGGCTTATTCTTGCAATGAAATATTCATAATAGCAATCAATAATATACAAGAAAATCGTCTCCCAAGCTTGAAGATGGGGTTAATTTAATTCGCCTTGGGCAAGAATACGCCAACGAAGGGAGGTTGTTTAACTCGGCCAGGGGCGTCGAAGCTCCACATGTGAGTTAGCTGATCCCCATAAATATGGGGTCTAGGTTTAAATGACTGTTACGAGACAGGCATGTAGGTGCACTCCTCGAGGTGTTGTGTTTAAATAGGCAATGTACAAGTTACCCCGTCAAATTCAAAAATCAATTTTGTTAACCCTAGAGAGGTAATCTACGTCGAATCGACGTACAGAAATTTTTCTTTTTATTATATCTCATAAGTGAAGCTTTATAATTTGTTGGTTTCAAGATTTAACTCAATTCATGTCTGTAGGCGTAATTAATTATTGGCTTGGGTGCCACACAGCCTAAGATATTGGGGGGTCATAAGTCAAATATACGTGGAATCGACGTATGATTATCTTTTCAATGGTAAAAAAATATGATTATCTCTCTAAGGTTGAAAAAAAAAATGTTGCAAAAAAAGAAGATTTTCCTTGCTCTTGCTTATGAGTGTACTGCTCTAAATGCGAGTTGTGTCAATATTTTGTGGTTGAAAAATCAAACGTCTGGGGCCCCCATTCCAATTTCGAACACAGAAATTTGGAAAATGTTACGCCACTGGATATAACTTCTGAACGCTAATAGAAAAAGACCTTGAAATTTGTTAGAAATGTAAGCTAGGGTGAACACCAGCTAGGCCAATCATTTTATGATTCTAGGTCCCAAAAAATAGCTCGGCTCTGGTTTTTTGGGATATTGTTAGGGTAGATACCAGAAACGTACCACCAAGTTTGCAACTTCGAAAAACCTGTGCTAACCCCGTAACCCTCAAAAAACCTCAAAATTTTTGGACTTTTTTCATATTTTGGTTTGTAATTTTTAAAAGGTGCTTTCTACAAGAAAGTCGTCTACTGGATTTTTAAAGCTAACAAAACCTGTTTTAATTTGAGTCCACCTCCAGCTTTGTCTGGTCAAAAGATTCCAAGATACAGCACGTTAAACATTGATTTTGTAAAAAAGTTCGAAATTGTAATTTTAGTCTTCATCCGAACTAAATATTGGCTTAAATGTGAATTCTACGGAGAAAGTCATGTGACACGAAGTTATAAACCAGTTACTTAGCTGTATATATGTCGGAACGGATGGAATCGGACCATGGGGTCATCGGGCTGCCCCTGAAAATTAGGTTCTTCTAAGAAACTTGTTTTTCTTTATGTACCAATATTAACCAAACTTCACCAAAAACACCTGGTTAAGCCCCAAACAATATCTAGGAACGGATGAAATCGGAACACTACGTCATAGGGCTGTCATACAAACCAACCTCTGGAAATTAGGTTCTTCTAAGAAAACCTTTTTTCTTTATGAACCAATCTTAACTAAACCTCATCCAAATGTTTTCCTAGTAAAGCCTCAAAACATATCTAGGAATGGATGAAATCGGAACATTACGTCATAGGGCTATCATACAAACCAACCCCTAAATATTAGATTCTTGTGAGAAAAACTTTTTTTATTTTTGAATCTTAACCAAAATTTATCCAACTGTGCTCCTGGATTAGCCTCAACGCATCCAGGAACAGATGGAATCGGAGCACGCCATAGAGTACGTCGTACTACAATTTCGGACTTTTTTACAAAAAAACAACATCTTTTAAAATGCTGTATCATGGGATCCTTTGTACCTACAAAGCTGGGGTTGCACTCAAATGAAGGAAGATTTTGTTAGCTTTAAAAGTGCAGTGGACAACTTTCTTGTAGGAAGCACCCTTTAAAAATAACAAACCAAAATATGGAAAAAGTCCGAAAATTTTGAGGTTTTTTGAGAGTCACGGGGTTAGCACAGGTTTTTCGAAGTTGCAAACTTGGTGTTACACTACTGGTATCTATCCTAGCAATATCCCAATAAACCAGAGCCGAGCTATTTTTTGCGACCTAACGCCTTATATTTCGGTTTATTTACTGGCCTAAGCTCTACAAGTGTTCCAATTTTCAGAAAGATCTAAGTTTTTGAAAGTATAAAATTGCGAAACACAAAGGTGTCAAGCTTTACACTTTAAATCGCATTATTGAATGTCTGCATCTTCCGAACGACTTCAGCTGGGACATTTAAATTTCCATTAAATATGGCCACGGTGGTGTTTTACACATGTGCCAAATTTCACAATCATCAGTCACACAAAAAACACAAAGGTACGGTTTGGACGGCTGCTACTTCTGAACGCTGAATTGGAGGACCAAACCTAGCACGAGCTATGTGATGTAGGTGGGAGCTGTTGGGCGCAAAAAAAAAAAAAGTAATAAATGGTCCACATGGCGCGAAGTAGCCTCAGGTAGTTCGACATCAAATTTAAACAAAAATTTAGTCAGACTTCGTCAAAATTAGAGGATAGCTGGACTTTAGCTTGAGCCTTTCATTCGAGGAAGTAAACAATACCCAAAAATACCCGTCTGTACGAGTGCCACTAGAGGGGCTACAGAGGGTCAAACACCCTCAAAAACAGGTTTTTCGGAATACTCGATAACGGTAACATGTGCTGAAAAGTAGTGTATGGCAAATTTCCAGGTCTTGTGGTTTCTGAATAAACTGTCAAAAGTTGATTAATTGGTTCGCACACTCCTAAGGCCTGTGTGGCAACCTAGGGATAAAATGAGGAACCAAACAACTAAGTGGACCGTTTTGGGGAATGTCTCTATAACGGTAAGAACCTCTAAGAAGTAGTAGTAAAAGCTTGTAAAAAAAATGTTGTTTTTCTAGATATATAAATACAATACACCCGATCGGTACCCGCCTCCCTCGCCTCCAATAGGAGCTATGTGCGGTCTAAATTAAAAAAAAACGTCTTTCCTGGAATTGTTGTAAAAGAGTAATTTGTGGCTCGGGTGACTCTAATTAAAATGCCAAAAGTTCCCGTCGTTGGATTTCCAAAGAAAGACTTTGCTTCACAATTTTCATGGTAGTTTTGAAAAAAAAAACACATGTCTCAGATATGATAAATTGCGCATTAATTGCATCAAATTTACTGTATTTTAATATTTATTAATATTCGAGCTTTTATTCATACATCAATTTGATATATAGGTTGTAAAGATATTCAACTGACATACAACCCCATACTGTCAAAGGTTTTAAATTTCCAACGACCTATATGCTGGCACCCTATACAAAATACGTTTTACGCTACGTAAGTCATCCGCCTTTTTAACGAATTTATGCGTCTGACACTCTTTCAAACTCTATAGTCTGCGTAGTACTTCTACATACGTATTTTTAGAAATTCCCATAAAATCCAGCATTTTCGTTGACTTTATATACGTCCGCGACAAACGAACCGCGTGACGTCCCTTAAATAGATATGGGCAATTCATCCTTCCTGAGTATGATAAATGGGTACCGCACTTAAAGAAAATCGGGCCACTAAACTTGGTCACGCAAATTCAGACTTGGCGTATATGCTAGAGTGGTTGCGTATATATGCGAGTTTGTCTGTGTGTGTTGATAGATAGCATTATCATCATTTTCTATAGTGAGGTAGGCCAATGTCCTTTGCAGGAATGCGATGAATGGACTGCGATTATGATGATTCGACGTACGAAGGATAATCGTTTATCCGACTAGGATGGGAAGTGCATGTAGAATATTTGTGGTGTGGAAAATCTGATTGTTATAAGGGGAGAATAATTGACATGGGGATTCTATCGCTGAATAGGGGAGGTGATTTTGATTGTGCGCAAGATTGCATCGAGAGCTTTGCGATGTTCCTTTGTTTGTTATGTGAATTGTATGGTAATTGTTGCACTTTTTTGAAGTATTGTCTTTTTAGGTATTTATGTACTTATCTCTAAAGTGAATGAAACATTTTTTCAAATTATTTTGAATCATAAATAAGTAGTTACATACAGCGTGTTTTATGTAGAGTGATAGAACTTCAAATTGAAATAAAGCAAAAAAAACCCTTAGTGTATCCCAAATTTAATTCATTTCAAAGAAGAAGTTCTGCCATTTATGTAAATCATAATTGTTGAATGGGTGCTGTCACCGTATTCGCGGATATGCCGTCCTGCCTTTTATAAAAAAAACCATGTGTTTTAATTTGTATGTATTAATTGGGGATTTTAAAGACCTAGCATTCAAAATTGTCTAAATGATTGAAAATTACATCCGTTACGTTACGAGTAAGATGTCCAGTTAATCTACCACAAAAGTAGGTCAATCCATAAATCAAACCACCCACAACAATCCGTGGTCTTACGCGTAGTGAATCATTGCATTTCGATTGCAAGAATACATTCTGAGCAATGTATGTATAAACTAAAGATACATTTGAAAATGATTCAGTATCGATTTTAATAATATAACATTCATGGTTACATTTTAATCACTGTGCGATAATGATTAAGTATCTGTCATATTCTTTTGTCTTTAATTAATGTACTAACTCTATGATAAATCAAAATATGTCCAATGATTTTCCAAAAGAAAAAATTCTTAAAAACATTGAAACCTTGAATAGATTTATTCGTGCGCAACAAATTTAATGTACGTTCGACGAATATCAAACGATATAAATTGGTCTAATGAAGGATATTGTAAATATCGGCTCATGAAGACAAAACCTAAACCATTTCTCACCTTCTTAACTTAAATGTTTACCAATCAGGCACCGCTACCCGACCGGCTTTGCTTTATGCTTCCAATATAAATGTAACCCCGTCGCTTCCTGTCGTATCAGATCTCATGCGTGTCTACATAACACAATACACATGATCTCCATAAACAAACCGGAGGACATTTAGATTCTACAACAGAGTACTAAAAGCGTATAACTTAAACAACCCCCCAATATGTGTATGCATTAAACGATGGGAACTTCTTTAACCGCGCGTGGTTGAACATTGTATGGAATGGAGGCTCACTTCTTCCTGAAAATCCGTTTCACCTATACGATAGAGAATAATCCAAGTAAATCCTCCGGTAGATTTTGTCATCTTAGTTTCACACCTGAATGAATAAAATATTTGTAGTCTTCACGCGATATTCGGGTAATATATCGTGTTATATCTCTTGATGGTGGTGGTATCATTCAAGGACGATTTGATGAGTTTGGTGGCGTCAAGTATGCTATGAAAAATCACTGCGGTAATATACTCGCAAATAGTTTGGAATGCAGATTATTGTAAGATTATTAGGAGATTGAACTGAAAGTAGCTCAAAGGACTCGTCATAAGAAGTGTGTCGTAAAAAATGCTCATGATGTTTTGAATCGATTTTCTCTAACCCATTAACTTTTTTTTTGTTTTAAGCTAATACTTTGGCAGATATTGCTATATTTAAACATTTCAAAAATAATTTTCTAGTCTTTAATTTTAATTAAAAACAATTTAAAATTAATTTTTTACTACACCTGGGGCCGATTTCTCGTACATCTTATCAGCTGGTTAGTCTTATCGTATAGACAAGACGCGCACCACTTTCCGAAAGCTTGTACATTATATTGAATGTTTATTTACTTTGCATAGTAACGCCACATTTTGCTACGAATTTTCGCATCAATGGCGTAAACAAGCAAAATAAGGCGATAGTATGGAAACTCACGTAAGAAAAATAAAGTAAGTAAAAAATAGCCAAGTAATAGGTTGAGGGTTCAATTATTATGTACGAGAGACTGCAAATCCATAATCTGGCGGGAAGAGTTTATCGGCAGGTATCTGTTTCTTGATTTCATGAGTCTTATTTAAAAATAAATAACAAATTTCTGATTTAGACCTTATTGTGAATATATTTTCCTTGATGATTCGCTTCAAGATTCAAACACTCAACGAATTGGAATAAAATGGCTCAATTTTACGCAACAGTCTTCAGGACTGGCAATTTTCCTAGCAATCTCTTCAATATTCTTGTAACCAAAAACACAGAAATAAAATATATTCAGACAAATTTTATTCCCTATTCAACAAGCTTGAGAGACGCTTTCCTTTCAATTTATTGATTGCTGTGACGATTATTTTATTGTAAGATTAAACCAATTGTAAAGTAAAACTATGAAGTTCAAGCTTCTCCGCACACAAAAATTATAATTTCGGAATCCCTAATTTAGAATCTGTAGTTGGCTTGCGTGCTTGGAGGCCCGTGCTCCACAGAATACATCGAACATCGTACGTTCCGCCACTGGCAATTGAAAAATTACAACTGTGCACCACTCAGAAATCCTGTCAACTTACTGTACATGGGGTTCGACTTCGAACACAAGATAAGATATTCGGGAAACGTGACACTGATTTCTAGCTTATACTATTGGTTGCCCAGAATAAACCTTCCAATCAACGACATGCAACTGTATGCAAGACTAATTGTGATCGACATCGTCACTCAGTGACGTAGCCAGGAGAGGGGTCCAGGGGGGTCCGGACCCCTTCCGATATTATTTCAGTAAACCTGGAATTTCAAATGCAAATGCACTCTCATTATTTTCGGCTGTTCTTTAATGTTCGATCGTATTGGAAATTATTAACGAACAAATTGAAAACTTGTGTGATTTTGGTTAGAGTAACCTAAAAAGCGGAAAAGCAAAACCCAGAGTTAGTTCTGATAAGAAAAAATCCAGTTAACAGAAACTGTTAAATGCAAAAAAGAGGATAAAGTTTCTATGAACTCTCTAATCATAACATGAATAATGCCTTAAGAAGCTGATCAGCGTGTCGACTTATTGTTTGAGGACCGTCGTATATATACCTTCAAAGGAGTGGTAGAAAGTGATAGATTTTTAAAACGTCAAAACTGGCCCTGATTGAATCATTTTTCCAATGATTTTTAAAGTAGTTTTTCATTAATATTAATAACATTACGAACCACCGATCTGGCGATAAGCAGAGACTCTAAAGTTCAGGGCTGGAAGTCGGCATGGGAACTTTCTTATGCTCACTCTTATACTACTCCAATCAACGGGGAGATTTTACCTTGCAGAAATTGGGGACTTCTCAAATTTTTGATATGTTATAAAGACAGTTGGGGTAAGTTAAACTCCAAGTTTGTGTCACTTTCCCCCCTGTGCTCCTGCCGCTATCTTGAAAGAAACATCTAAAATCGGTTCTTTTATCAGTTTGCGGTCTATAACTCCTTCCCAGTCCATTTGAGCACGAAATGTGCCGAGACAATCTTGTAGAGCACAGAATTTCAAATAAATTTCATCTGACAAGTCTTACTCTACAATCAAAATTGGCAGAGTTATAGCGCAAAGAATATGCTAAAAATTCCAAAAATCATTACTAACAAATTTCAAAACATACTTCGAGAACTCTATACTAAAATGCAGAGGAGGCTATGAGTTATTGGTATACAATGCGTTTTTAGGGTTTTTGTGAATTTGAAATTGGCATGATTTTTGATATTTTCTCCATTTTCTTGGCGCTATAACTCTGTTAATTTTGATTGTAGAGTAAAACATCTTGTCTTGGCAGATTTTGTGCTCAAATGGACTGCAAAGAAGTTACAGGCCAAAAACTGTTGAAAGGGCCGATTTTAGATGGTTTTTTGAAGAAAGCGGCGGGAGCACAGGGGGGAAAGTGACGCAAACTTGGATTTTAACTTACCCCACCTGCCTTTATAACATATCAAAAATTTGAGAAGTCCCCAATTTTTGCACGCTAACCCCTATTATTTCGTCTCTATTAATTGGAGTATACATAGTTAAATTAGAAAATATTTGCGGAGATTGGGAATTTTGGTAGATTTGGGCATATTTAATATTTCTAGTGATAGAGTGGTAGATTGTAAAATTTTGTGAAAAAAGTCGTAGATCAACCACAAAAGTGGTAAAGTAAAAAAACTGATCTAGATACATTTTTTTAGTTAGAGATGAGCAGTGGCGTAACGTACGGTGTTCCATGTGTTCAATGGAACACGGGTGTTCCGCAAACATGTTTGGCATTCTGATACCCTAACTGCCATTTTGCGGATCAGATATAACCTCCGGTTATTTTCGTTAACATATTCCACAAAGGCAGATAAAGGAACTGAACCGGAGATTATTTCTGATCCGCGAAATGTCAGTTAGGGGATCAGAATGGCAAACATGTTTGCGTAACATACGCAACTGTTCCGTTCCAATGACTGTTGTACGAAACAGGCATGTAGGCGTACTCCTCAAGGTGGTATCTTTTCGTAACGTATATTTAACTTACTGATAAATAGTTAAACAGGACATGTAGATGATATTTATAGGTTCTCCAGTACATTTATTCAAATTTATTTAAAATTTTTGTCGCAAAATTAAAAACTGTTGGAACATGTTGCCTAAACTGAAGATTTTCGTTGCTCTTACTCATTTGTGGACTGCTGTACTGTCAATATTTCCTGCGGTCAAAAAATTGTACGTGGGAGGGGCGCCATTCCAATTTCGAACACAAGAAATTCGATTTTTCAGCACCTGTTCATTACCGGTTTTTTCCAGCACCTGTGCAGTGCAGGTTTTTTTTTCAGGTTAGGACCTGTTTAGTGCCGGTATTTTCAGGTTCTGTTGTCATCTGTTCAGTACCAGTATTTTTCAGGTTTTTTTTAGCATCTCCTCAGTATCGTTCTTTTTTGGGGTTTCTTTTGTATCGCATTTTAGTGTGTTTTTCTTTATTTTAGCCACGATTCGTTTTTCATCATAATCATCATGTACAAAGACTTCATTCAGAAATGAACCCCGATTTTATTAGGGTAATACTAGTCCAATTGGCGTGGCAAAAAAAAAACACTAAAATTATTTTGGATCGCTAACTCCAAATCTGAAGTAAAAAAAAAAACTAGGAAAAAAATTTTGGGGTTGCCCACCTCAGAATGGTACCTATATTTGTGATAAACAACACAAAAATAATTTCGGGTCGCTGATTCCAAATTTGAGGTAAAAAACGAGAAACAAATTTGGGGCTGCCCACCCAGAATAGAACCCCGATTTTCTAGGTGAAATACTAGTTAAATCGGTGCGGCAACAGCACTAAAGGCATGCAGACACAACGCGATCTCCGTCCACGTCCAATGTAATTCAATGTATCGCTCAGGTTCGCGGGGATCTGTCACACGCATTCGTTGTGACTCAATCCTTCTATTATTTTACAACCGATCGCAAATTGCGTGTTCATCCCTCATTTTATTTGACGTGTATAATAATGAAATATAGCCTAATACAGTGTGCGTGGAAGAAACATATTTGAGATCGCGGAAGACGGGGCCTTAGCGGAATCAACACCCAAAATCACCTCAGTGTTTCAACCGGACCGATTCGATGAGTATTCTTGAGAAAAGAGAATAATAATTCTGGGGCAGGCACCCAAACAAATTGCTTTTAGTTTTGGCGTCAAATTTCGAACCAGCGGTCTAAAATTACCTTATGCCAATTTGACGAGTATTTCCCTGAGAAAACCTGGGTAACTTTCAGAATGAATTAAGTCTTCAAACAGATGAAAGTAGTGGCTTAAATGAAGAAAAAACCTGAAAAAAAACTAACTAAAATGCGGTACAAAAGAACCTAGTATCAGTTCATTCGGTGTTGAACAGGTGCTAAGAAAACTGAAAAATACCGGTGCTGAAAAAAACCGGTACAGAACAGGTGCTGAAAAAACCTGAAAAAGACCGGCACGGAACAGGAGCTCAAAAAACGGTACTGAACAGGTGCTAAAACCCCTGAGAAAACGGCTCATGGTTGAAAAAAAACCCGGAACTAAAAAAAACTGGGGGTATTGCAAAAAATGGTGCACCGGGTGTGGTAACGGTGGTTGAAGTATGAAGGTTGAGGTATCCGGTACTGAAATCGTGTACCGAACAGGCGTAGCTGGATCATTATTTCTATTTCAAACCAAAGAAAGAACAGCAATTTTTCGTTCTTTTTTCGTCAAGAATTCCAATTTTGGCGAAGCTTATGGATATTTTGAAGAAGGTACATTTAGACTTAGGGCTGATGCAATTATTCTGGGGCGCAATAGGGAGAAAGTTTTGTTTTCGGTGAAAAGGTAAACCAAAAAAAATCTTCAAACTCACAACTTTTTTCAGGTTATAATTATTTTAAATTATATTTTCGCATTTACATTTTATTCCTCCAAACGAATTGTAAAGTAGCGTATTGTATTATAAAAACTGGAAATTTAAAAAATGGTAACAATTGTGAAAAATTTGTTGAAGCCTATTCAAAGGATGGAAACGAAGTTACGGAAAAAATGTACAGCTAATGCCGCTTTTCTAATATCGAGATTTGGACTCCTCCCGAAACAAAATCCTAGCTACGTCTCTGTCATTACTTGCAGCAGCCAACAAGATCGCGTGATTCTGAGAGGTCGAGTCAGGGCCGTGCGAAGAGGGGGCGAAGGGGGCACTCGCCCCGGGCGCCGTGTCATAAGGGGCGCCGCCGCGCGCCGTAGCGTATTTTTTTTTTGGTTAGAGAACTGAAGAAGTCTTTGTGCTTTAAACGATTATATACAGTTATTGGCCTTGTTATACATTGGTTAAGCTCATACTTTACTGTCAACATGAAAGTTCTTCCACCGTAAATTATGAGGAATATTTGTGTCTTGAAAGTTATTTAATATATCTTCACACAATACATATTACAGCAAAACAGGTCAACGTTTAAAAATGTTAGAAATCCTTTCAGAGCGGAGTTTTCAATTTAAACACGCTAATTACTTTACATTTACTAACATTTTAATTTTAAATGTTATTGGCATACCAAATTCGCAGCTTTTGTAAATTCGTATTGCAACTTAAGACAGTCATCTACGTTGCGTATTCTCATAGCGATTTGCATATAATGGGCATACTGCCATACAGGCATGAATTTAGTACTGTAGATCAGTGATTCTCAACCGGTGGGAAGCGCCCCTTAAGAGGCGCAGGATAAGCTCAAAGTTGGAAGGTATTCCGACCACAAAATGGTGACCAAAGAAACTCATGGGAAGATGCTATTGGCTTGATGGAAGTCAACAAAGGGCGCCCACTATATGGAAATCGGAACTGTAAAGAAAAAGTGTTAATACGAGTACATCCACTTTTCAAGCCATCTCGCAAATCATTCACAACTGAAGCAAAAGTCGTAGTCTATCAGTGAGCTACAATCAAGTTTTTAGTCTTGATAAATCTTGAGATAGCTTGATTGCGCACTTCTGTCTCTCCGCACCGCGAAACTGATTTTGTGACCTTGACCAATATCGGCTTTTGAATTATCGTTATTTGCCACCTTGTGAATTAGGCAAAAAAAAAAAGATTTATACAATAAATTGTCTGAAGAATGAAACAATAAATTCACCATCTATCTGTGAGTCATCCGTCCAACGTAGTTCTCATGTGAAAATATAAAAATTTGCACACCGTTTTTAGGTTTTTTGCGAATTTTTCCGGTCAAGATTCTTCCGGCCTCGAAAAGGGGGCATGGATAGAAAAGAGTTAAGAACTACTATGTAGATGATATCATTTACGTAAATTAAAAGAAAGGGGTCCTCAACGGCTTCCTTGCAGAACTCCTAATTATCTATTTTATTTTTAACAAGCATTTGAAGCAACTTTGGTATTGGTATTGTTTAAAAACAGGTGGTAAGTACGAAACCTTCCACCCAACAAGAAAAATACATTAAGACAAGGACACATTAAACATATATGCTAGGAGATGGCATAACGATTGCATGCAATTCTTAAAAGAATATTAGGTTCGTTTTATTGCTACATCCCGTGTAATGTTGGGTAGCGAACTCCATATAAAAAAATTACACTTACCCAGGTATGTTTCACGCGTGCGACTAACCTGCACGGGATACAGTTTAGAGAAATCAAACGTAGATGGCTAATGCACAGGGTAAAAATAGGAAAATCTTTCTCATGGTGGTATCAGATTTTGCAAATAAATAATCAACTTTTTTGATGAAATCCAGCAATTCTAAAAAAATAAGCCGACAAGAGTGAGTTAAAGATGCAAAACAACTGTCAGGTGTCAGCTGTTTGGTCTTAACCGGGATGTTAAACACGATAGTTCTTTTGAGTCAGATTTAACGTCGATAGCAATAAAACGCTACTATTATTATAGGAATGCCATAAGGTCCGGCCTGAATACTAACATCAAGACTATGTAGAGCATTTATTAGGTCATCCTCAGAAACCCCAAGAGCACTGCTAAGGTCACCTGAGCTATCCGACCGACCAATACACTCTAACTTTCATTGATGTCAGGATGCATTTGATGAAAACGATTCAAATCATTCCCTTGGTTTTCATTTGCTTTTTCTTACTTATCACTTTCGTTTTAAACATTTATACATCTTATACTTGAATTAGAATGGAAGCCGCATCATCTGTCAAAGTAGGCAGCACCATACATTTTAAATTGCTGCTTTTGCTGAACAGCATTTTGTCAGCTGCTTGGTCATTGTGTTTCAAGCATTGGAACCTAATACGTCAAAAAACATACTCTGCATTCATTATTAACTGCAGCTTGATGAAAGCCGTAAAGTTGCACACTTTTGCCACAGATATTCATTTCCGATTCTGGCGAATCGTCTCGTCTTCGGCTAGATCCCAAATCTTACGAATTCGGGTACTATTTTAGTCCAATTTTGTTGGATATAGGAAAAGGTGTCGCATTTGATTGTTATTTTGGCAATAATTTAAATTGGTGCAATCAATTACAAGTGCGTGTGTGAACTTGCCTATTATATGTATTGTTACATTGTTTATTATTGCAATCATTTATCACTGCGCGGATCACTTTTCCTATGAATTCTTTGATTGCTTAGCTTGCTTTATTTGAAAATAATGTGATTGACTTAAAGCTGCGTAATAATGATCAACTTTTAGTGCGCCTCCGGATCCGTGCGTTGTTGTCTCAGTTGTATATGAACCTAATATAATATAAACACTGAAAATCTGCGTGTAAAACGAAGACTGAAAATTACAAGAGTATACAGATCATTATGGGGGTGGGGGCGCGATAACCCTTTAGACAATTTTGTGGCGAGTCCGGTGACACCTCAATCGTGTCACAACGCCAAAGGGTTGCGGAGATATCGTCAGATTTCTGAAGTAGTACGAAGTTGATTGTGAAATTGCTAGGATATATACATATAGGATGTATGTACGTAAAAACGTAGTCACCTTGAATGCAATTTATCGGAAATATCGACGGACTTCCGACCACCCTGAGCACTAATTTGGGAAGAGGGTCCAATTACTCTTTAGGCAATTTTGTGGCAACACCTCAATAGTGTCGCTCCGCCAAAGGATTGCGGAGATGGTCAACATCTAGGTTGAAGGTTATCTCTGAACACCCTGTGCACTGATCGGAGAAGAGGTTCCGATGACCCTTTAGGCAATTTTGTGGCGAGTCCGGCGACACCTCAATCGTGTCACTCCGCCAAAGGATTGCGGAGATATCGACGGATTTCTGAAGTAGTACGAAGTTGATTTTGAAATTGCTGTGACAACATCCAGGATGTATGTACATAAAAACGTAGTCACCTTGAATACAATTTATCGGAGATACCGACGGATTTCCGACCACCCTGTGCTCTGATTGGGGAAGAGGGTCCAATGACCCTTTGCAACTTTGTGGCAAGTCCGGCGATACTTCAATAGTGTCACTCTGCCAAAGGATTGCGGAACTTCGATATTTATGTTTGGTGCATAAACCTTCTCCAACGTAAGACGGATAAAACAAAAAAAGAATCATCGAAATCGGTCCAGTGGTTTAGACGTTTACTATGGTAACAGACACAAATACACATTCATTCAATCATATCCTTAAGCCGGTTCGATTTCATTTAGTACACGTATAAAAATTCAAAGCGTATGAATCGAGTAGGTTTAATCAGTTACTGTACAAAATAGTAAAATAACAATAAAAAGAAGAGGAGGGCACTTCGGGGCATGAAATATAGTTTACGACCCATTACCATACCTAGCAAGGATATATACAAAATTTCATAAAAATCGGTCCAGCCGTTTCGAAAAGACCATATCCTTAAGCCGGTTCGATTTCATTTAGTACACGTATAAAAATTTATAGCGTATGAATCGAGTAGGTTTAATCACTTACTCTCACACAAAATTGAATTTACCACCACTTCCTTTGATATTTTCAAAAAATGTTTGGTCCATAAACCTTCTCCAATGTAAGACGGATAAAACAAAAAAAGAATCATCCAAATCGGTCCAGTGGTTTAGAAGTTTACTGGCAACAGACACAAATAGACGTCCATTTATATATATATAGATAGATATTCCAATTCGACACTATCTCCATATCATCTGACGCACGCCAGTTGTTTTTACTTAAAATTTATAATTTCTGTATTCATTTTGGGCTTTCACTTTCTAAATTTAAAATCAATGCTTGATTTAGGATTACATAATTTACGCTCGTCTGTCACCGCTTGAAAGCGCATTCTATACCCACACTTGGTCAAAACTGCTATTATATTTAGTATTTTTCCAGCCATCAAATGCCATTGCTCAATGTCATTTTCAAATAGAAAATCAGAACAAATGTCTATCTATCTTTAAAAGACAATTGTGTCATTGTACATATTTTCATGAATTTTCTGACTAACAATAATGATTTAACCCATTTCGAAATCGTTCGCAGTACACACAAAACCGCCTCGGGGGGTTTGGAAAACTGTCAGAACGCGTATAAAGTGGCGTCATAGCATAGAGAGAGGACATTCGACTTATATTTTATAGTAGAGCGATTCTGACAGACAATACATAATATGAATGTGTATATGGCAAAATTGAAATAGCTTCATTTCGCAACACTGAATTCCCATACATTATGTGCACTGAGCCAAAAGTAATTTTCTTTACACACATTGTTCGTTGGAAAACAATTGTTTCACAAGATTAGTAACTATCAGTAGTATGGCAGGCAAGAATGTTCCGATTCAGATACACATAGATTGAATACACAATCCCCTTAAACTGAAGCCGCTTTTGGATGGGTGTTGCATAGAAAGACACCATCAGTGTCGTTGTCGTTATTGTCTATGAATTGGGATATATGCGAGGCTATACGGCAAAAGAGATTTTCCTACTTAACAAAAGATCTTGTTAAATTATTATCATTATTTATCGAGAGAGTATAACTTCGTGAGTGTTTGTTAGAGCTATTCTCCAAGGAAATTTCTCACACAACAGACAAACAAGCTATGTTGAAATTCTTAGTTGTTGATATTTCATTATCAGGAAACAAAACATCAAATATATATGAGTAATTGTATCACAATAACTCCAAATTCACATAAATATCACTTATTTAAGTAGATCTAACAATCTTCAATACTTACTGACACTACGACAGTTTGGTATTATCCCTTTACTAAATCTATGTTTACGACGCATCTAAAGTATTGAAATAAATGGAGATTGAAGGTTGAGATTCCCGACAATTCCTTCAACATCTTCGACAAGCTACCACATTAGATGCTTTGTAAGTGACCTCAGTTAACCTTTTCTCTATCCGGAAAAAAAAACTATCCAAAGATTTTCTATGTTGGAATCTTTATTAAATGACTATTACGATTACCTAAAAATATACGAAAATTCCATGAATATTTCTTAGGATCAACAACAATCCTGCGGGAATTTTGCCATTCTTTCCCTACTTTACGTGACCAAGGATACATTCAAATATGCAACGAGCTATATGTATAGGTATACCTACTAAAAGCAGACCACTTCTATGGACTCAAGACATTCGTTTCGAAAATTTTTCATTGTTTTAGGAGATGTCACGATAAGAAAAGACAGCAATTCGGATTGGACCTTAAGAAGAACATATTGAAGTCGTACCTGTGTCAAAAGTCTTTGAAAAGTGTCTCGGTAGTTACAGAAGAACATTGCCATTATAATATGTTCTTTGTCTCAAGGAGTTCGTATATATATATATAGAATTCCAAGAGTTTATCGAAGTTCGGTGTAATAGACATTAAAGTTGTTAGAAATAAAGAATATCCTTCTGATGACAGAACAGAATGGAAAAGGATTTCTTTAATGTGGGTGGAAAAGGTGAGGGAAGGGTTGTGCGTAAATAAGAAAAATACCTATTATGTCCTCACACAAATATGAACTACCCTGGGGGACTAGCATGTATTCAAATAAATAGTAAGCAGCTGCAAATAGAGAATTTCGTTGGTTAATTCTTCCCATTTTTCAATGTACATAATACAACGGTCGTCGGTCTCTATAAAATGTACCTATCAGGAAAAAAACAAATAACTCCCTGAGCCCTATATCAAATGCATCTTATACCTTGGGGGATTAATTTATTGTTTCCACCGTGCCGTAAATGAGTTTCTAACTACTTCCTGGTCTATTATAGTACCACTTTTCCGTCGAGATGTTATCGAGAAAAGAATGCGTGCATTGATTTCCTTCATTCCCTGGTAAGTGTCTCACCGGAATATTTCTGCCCTGATACACTCCGTGTACAAGACGGGATACCATTCATTAGTTCAGTTCAAATATACTCTACCGCACGAGGCGAAGTGTTGCAATGCCACGCCCGCTCTAACTTTTGCACAAATATTTGTCATACACTTTGAAAACAATCCTCACTCGACCATACTATTAATGTCTGTAAATTGACTCGAATTTAATGTCAGTACATTACTCCTTACAGTTCAGTGTGTAGTTTCTCCTCAACGTTATAAGACGAAGACAACAACATACTGAGGGTTTGCATGTACGATTGCACCAGGCCCATCCATTTCCAACGTGTCAGGATCAACTCGTTGCGCCTCCGTTGCTGAGCCAAAGCATTTATCGTTCTTCACGTCAAGTGCAATACTGCAACACTACATTGGGACTGTCTCGAACTGCATTCTATAGTATGT
This sequence comes from Microchrysa polita, assembly GCA_949715475.1. Classification (NCBI taxonomy): domain Eukaryota; kingdom Metazoa; phylum Arthropoda; class Insecta; order Diptera; family Stratiomyidae; genus Microchrysa; species Microchrysa polita. Next base: position 19,427,284 of record OX454415.1, read on the forward strand.
AGTTATTCGTCTCTAAAAAGAAAAATGCTTTGTTAAAGGTGTTGCTGCTACACCCAGAATATTACCTTTAATTAGAAAAAATTACATATTGGTTGTACGAATGATTGGCTATGATTGGGACCAATAAAATAGATTTTTAGGGCAATGATAGAAATTACTTAACAAGTAATGCAATACAGAATTACATTAATTCCATGCCATGGAAAATATTCTTTCTGAATTAAATATCCTTTCCCATCTTACTTATGTAAATTAGTTATACTGAAACTATGCTGAATAATCATAGTTCCCAGGAATTCCGTATTTTGTCCTGACCTATTACAACCAGAGACGCAGTGGAGATTCACTTCACTACATGGTCAAACTTAGGTACATACAGGATGGGCAAAAAAAATATGACTGATTCGAAGAGCTAATAACTTTTTATGGATCTCAAAGTTTCGATCATTGCAAACTCCATAAAATTATCTCTCTTGAAAATCTGTCGTTTTCAAAGAAAAATTACGTTTTTTTTTGGTTCGCTGTGCAATGGGGTACTGGTACATATTTGAAACCTCCAAGTTTAATGTCTGAAAAAATAAATTAAAAAGGTATCAGCTTTAGAAAACATTAATATACTTTTTGCCCACACTATTATGTGTAATAAAATGCCAAAATTAATTCTATAGTTATCTTTTTAAAATATAAAATCTTACAAAAATTCCTCCCCTTGAAATTTGCGTCGTTCATGCCAGCATAAAATCGCCGGTCTTTTACATGCGAATTTTTAACAAGCTTATGCAAGCCTTAAATAATAATCGTCGTTGACAAGGCTTGTTCCAACTGCGTTTTAAAAAATTATACTCCGGATTTCATTTACTCGAGTAAGAAATTCGTCCTACAAGATTTTCTTATCTGCCCGACAAAGGAACACATTTCAGCACATCAAATGACAGTGCTATATTAAAGTTTGATCGGTTAAATAACGGGTAAGGTACTTATATAAAATCAATGCAATTATTTTCTCTGGCAGACTTAAACGAATAATCCGATTTCAGACGGCAGTCTGACAGTCGTAGAAAAGGCTTGTTTCAATTGCCTCTCCCCGTGGTGGAATTTTTATGATATTTGGTACGCATAATCCTCTGAAGGTTCGGGCAATGAGTCACTGACCGCATTTTTGTCGATCACTTATTTGAAAAACAAAAAGAACAGTAAGTTAATGTGTAAAGGGAGCGAAATGATTATTTCCGAGTTCGTCTCCCGTGGGCGACTTTCGACGATATTCTAGTTCACTTTTATGATTATATCAAATAAAGCCAGATTCTGCGAGAGCTAACAAACAATCAAGGTTTCAATTTCAAACCTCTGCTAAATGTATTTTCTCTTTCTGGTTCCTTTAAACACCTAGTGGGGCATAGGGCTCTACATCGGCATCAGCCCCACTATTCACTGTACTTCGCTTCTAAGTGGAATTCTCAACTTTTTTATCGGTTCTCTAGAGATAGAAATAGAGCTTTGCCCTGCGGGCGTCAAGCTCAGGTATATATAATAATAAGCATCAGCAGTGGCGCAACCACGATTTTTAAAACATAATTTCAAATGACTTGCAGCATTGCAAATGGTGCTTTTATAAAATAGAAACATATCGCTAACCCAAACTTATACATAGACATTATATTCGATGCCCAAAATTTTTTAACATCATGATTTTCTTAGAAGCTGAAATTTCCGGTCGCAGAAATATTGTTAGCAAATTTTAGAGTAGCCTGGCTTGTGGTTGGATTGATGCAGAGGGTCATGGATTCCAGACTCACCGTGAACGAATTCATTTTATGGTGTTTTTCGAACTCACGACCTACATGACGGACTATGATGTCGCTCAGATTGTAAACAAGTATCCGTTTATGGGGATAAATAACAATGCTGGGCGTGCTGTTGATCTCAACACCTCAACAAAACAACAGGGAAATTGGATGTCACACACACATCTGCGGCCCTAGTTTACTGGTGGACCGTGGACTGCCACGCATGTTATTTCTTTTTGTTTGCTAATTTTAAAGTAAAATTTTTAAAATGGAGATGAGAATGATTTTCTTCTGCATTCTGATTACATTCAACTGGCCTCCAATATCTGCCTTTTAGAGCGAAGTTTGTCTATTTTCAGTGCATTTTTGTATCTCGGACTGCATATTCCACTTGCGAAATCAGTTTGTTTCGTCTGTCACTTTCATCTTAGCAAAGTAGCATCGTCGGAATATTTATAAATCCTTTATTGATTGAAATATGGTTAACGGTTTTAATAAGATTTCCTCTAAATTTATCAAAGTATTAACAGTGGCTAAATTTTATTGCTGGTATGATTTTGATTTAATAACTTGAAAGACCCGCTCTGTGGCTCACTTGGTTGAGTCGCACTTTACGATGCTAGTAATCTAGAGGTCCGGAGATCGAATCTCGGCGTGGTCCAAAATTTCCGTACATGGTGAATGGAAATATATAGTGCTTACAACATTATATTTATACACTCTGAAATTGCCTATAAACGGCTGAGTTAACGCACCATAGCCCCACAAGGGGCTATACGGTACTGAGAAGAAAAAGAAGAACTTGAAAGACACTGGAATATGAGGTCCTTAACCCTGGAAGGTCATGCTTATTTTTAGTACGGAAAGGTCATGCTTCGTCGATTTGACGACCCTCAACTTTGACGCTTCATACAAATCACCCTTTCTCAAAATATTTATAAAATTTGACAAATTTTCAATCGTCAGTTTATTTAGAATGGAAAGACATCGATTTTGAGTAATTTTGTACGGAAATTGATTTACAAATTAAATTTTCTTAATTCAATGTTATTTCGCCCGAAATATAAAACACTAAAATTAAAAACGAGATAAATAAAAACTTAACGTTGATATAATTCAAAAAATGTGCTCGAATCATAATAAAATACACATTCTAAACGTACTAGGAAATTGGGTTTAATGAATGAAAAGCTCATGTATATACAAAAGGCACAGCGATCCATTTTGGGGTCCCAACACGGGTTTTCTTTCACTTCACCTATTGCGATTTTTACAGTGGATTGTAGAATTATTTACAGTAAATTTTGGAATATATTCTCCCCGAGTTCCCTTGATTAATTCTATGTACGATGTCATTTTGACATTGAGTGCCATGGAGGGAGCCGATTCTTATGAGCTCGAAATGCAATCTTCCTAAAATGAGGAAGAATTTTGAGCCATTTTCCTGATTTGTCCTATTTTTGTCCTAGTAAATATTTTTTCCATAATTTTTGAAAAAATAGGTCCCAAATTTCAAAAATAAACATATTTGTTATGGGCTAGTTGTATGGACACAGACTTATCGTCGAATCGACAACCATACGTAAGAAATACTGGAGTTCTAAAAGTTACACAAAGTTCATCCTTCGTCGTTTCGACGACACCAATTTCCAAAAATCCAACTTACCCTGCTTGTGCAGTCAAAATATCCCAATTCAGGCCTCCAAATAGAAAAAAATAGAGTAAGGCTAATTTTTGTTGTTTTTGATTCAGTGGGCGCCCAGGAATCTACAACTGATTTTGCTAAAAAAAATTTTGTTCGGAAAGGTCCCAAAAAGGACAAAAAAGGATACTCTTTAACCCTTGACCGGAGGTTGACGTGCGGGGTATCATATCAAAGGGGTCGTCGAGTACATTACATATCCGGTGTTTGTTTCCTGTTTCAACGACCCTCAAAGGAATAAATCAAGCTTAAATGGAAAATTTTCGAGTTTCCCATGTATCTTTTCAAAGCCATAACTACGAGAATAGTTCAAGTTGTTCCTACTTTTATCACTTTTCGGAAGCTATAATAGCTGGAGATTCTACCATTAAATTTGCTAAGAAAAAAGTTGATCGGAAAGCTCTGAAAAAGGACATAAAAGGACACTAATTTCACACCTTGTTCGAACGTGGGCATGTGGGGTGTCATATCAAAGAGGACGTCGAGTGCATTGCATATCCGGTGCTTGTTTCCTGTCTCAAGGACACTTAATGGAATAAGTCGGGCTTAAATGGAAAATTACGTCTTTAGAAAGATACAGATACGGGAAACACAACAAATTTTAAGTTGAGTCCAATTTTCTCCTTTGAGGGTCTTTGGAACAAGTAACAAATGCCGGATATGGAATGTACTTGACATCCTCTTTGATATGACACCACACATGCCCACGTTCGACTAAAGTGTGTAATTTGTGTCCTTTTATGTCCTTTTTCAGAGCTTTCCGATCAACTTTTTTCTTAGCAAATTTAATGGTAGAATCTTCAGCTATTAAAAATTCTGGAAAGTGGTAAAAAAAGTGACAACTTGAATTATTCTCGTAGTTATGGCTTTGGAAAGATACACGAGAAACGCGAAAATTTTCCATTTAAGCTCGATTTATTCCGCTGAGGGTCCTTGAAACAGGAAACAAATACCGGATATGTAATGTTCTCGACGTCCCCTTTGATATGATACCCCGCATGCCGACTTCCGGTCAAGGATTAAAGAGTATCCTTTTTTGTCCTTTTTGGGACCTTTCCGATCAAAATTTTTTTTAGCAAAATCAGTTGTGGATTCCTGGGAGCCCACTGATTCAAAAACAACAAAAATTAGCCTTACTCTATTTTTTTCTATTTGAAATGCTAATATGACTGCACTATGCTTACTTCGTCTAGCCGCAATGTACCCGGCAAGTACATCGGCACGGTAAGTGCTGTACGAAAACTCAGCTCCAAATAATGAGAATTGTCACGAAAAATGGGATAAATTTGATGATGCGTAGTCGATTCGACGAAGCATGACCTTCCGGGGCTAGCAAAGCTGTATACCATTTAGCACCCTTTCAGATGGAAATAAGGCGAATTCCACTAACTTCCCGAAGGGACCTAACGGTTGAAATTGTGTACTCCAGCTCAGAAGCCATGAAATGAAACAGGAAATATGGGATCCACGCAGCCACAGTAGCAAACTCACAAGTGAAATGTGTGTGCTGGTACGCAGCCTCCGTCAGTTACGATAGGCCACTCGCTGTCATCTATTTGTATGCGCCTCCTGATTGCAAACTGTCCCGATCATGACTTCTCCGGCAGCACTTGGAGTGCTAAAAAAGGCAAATTTTTGAAAATGTTGTATAGTGCAGCGATTTTTTTTACTACATCGATAAGGATTTTTTCACCATCTTCATCGACCAGGGGGGGGGACCGCCCCTCCCTGCCCCCTGGCTACGCCCATGAGTTGTCTGGAAACCAGTGCCTACATGATGAAATACACTGCAACAGGTTTGAATCAATTCAAAAACAATTTCTCATTTTTGCGCTGAGAAATCTATATGATCCTGCCGATTTTCGGAACCTCCCTTCTTACCAATACATTTATTTATTGACACTCTCTAAAAGAACTCTACTCAGTGCCTGTTTTACCTTCGAATCAGCAAAGGTTTGTGTTCGTAGAGACGACTCATGGGATGATCGCTAAGCGATCGCACTTAAACTATCGGTTCTTAGTATTTTATGCGTACATTTTCTATACCGATATGTTCCTATAGGCCATAGTTGATACAAGGAATGTCGCCACATTAAAAAAATATGTAAATAGGGCTCAGAATTGGATGTTAAACTACAATCGCTGAGCGATCATCCCATGAGTCGTCTCTACGAACACAAACCTTAATAATAGGTGCAGCTAATGCTGATGTTCTATCTGGCAAAATAATAAATTTTCGGCGATCAATTGAGACGTATAGGTCTTTTAGGGAAGCTGTATGTCTACTGCTCAAAATCGTATCAACATCGAACCGAACTGCAAGCCTAATTTGATGATGATTCTTCCTAGATCCACAGATAGATAGACAGTAGGAGAATTGACAGGTCTGGAACTGAATACAACGCTTTGATTTACTTACCACTAAAGTTTGAGAAAAGGAACCCCTATAGATCTGAACACATTCTTTTCAAAGCGTAGAGTATCCCACAATTATAATTGGAACGAAAAATTCAAATTTTATTTTGTGTATGCCTCACAAAAATTTCGGATGTAAAATAAGCTCGATAAAAAAAATAGTATCGAAGTTCTTATTTGTGCAAAGATAAAATAAAAAATCAAGATTGATCGCCAAATGGTGTCACGTGCAAATGGCTGTTGTCATTGCATCCAAACTGATCGCCATTTGGGTGTGCGTACAGTTTTGACAATCGCTTGTCAAATTCAAAGTGACAATTTTTCAACTTTTGTTCGTTCTTTTGTGTCAAAATGGATTAATTTTTGAATGGCCGTGTAACAATTCAAACACGCAGAGTCCAATTTTGATAATTCAATTTAAACGAAACCGAGGCTAATTTCAGGCGTGGCCGAAATTTTAATTTTGTGTCGATTTTGATATAATTTGAATAAATGTTACCAATTTGCAGATCGAATTGAATTGAAATCGAGCTAAAATTAACCCTAGTTTTCTGCACTTAAGGCATTACAACTGTTAGAAATAACGAAGCTAGAATTAAATAATGTAAAAAAGAATTGATCGTTAGACTATGCGCCAATTTTTAAAAGAATCGTACAGCAACCTCTTGGCAGAAGTTGGAGAAAATTGAGGTGGAAAAATAGATTGTTTTTGGGTCAAACCACCAACATTGGCTTTCAAGCTCTGTAAGAACCAAACCTCTTATCCGATTTTAGTGCCGTTAATTTTATTTTTTAGGTAAATTTATTGTAATATTCATCTTATTTTGCTATTCTAGCTAGTCTAGCTTTTGAGATATTGAAGTTTTAGTTGTACAAGAAAATGATTTTTTCAAACATCTTCCAATGCCTGTGGCAACTAAAGGGTTAAGCTAAGGGGGTATGTTCCGTATAACTTTTTTGCTGGAAATCACATGAAAAATCACAGTCCGGTGCGTTTATGCGGCAGTTTCCGGACACCCTGTATACCTTTAATATATACTTAGGGCCAATTTCTCGTACATCTTATCGGCTGGTTAGTCTTATCGTATAGACAAGACGCACACAATATTGGATTGCATTTTGTTTACTTTGCATAGTTGTGCCATACAATCTGAAATAGAAAAAATACCGGCGTCGCCCGCAATACGAGGGTTTTTTAGATTTTGGATACATACATAGTGAATAATTTTGCACATATATTTTATAGGTAATAAATAAGAATTATGCACAATGTTAATGAAATGCTTCTCGTAAATCTATTTTTGGATTGGTCTAACTAAAAAGTGTTACAGAATGAAAGGCGTTAGCCTTTCATTCTGGAACACTTTTTAGTTAGACCAATCCAAAAATAGATTTACTATGTATGATGGCTCCACATATTAACTGGATTTATTAGCTGTAACGCCGCTACCATGACTCCAAACTGGAAAAAAGCGATTGATATGAAATGTACCCATCGAGTTCTTTGATTTGATAAAAACTAAAAAAGTCGACTTTTTCAAATCTCCGGGACACCCTGTTTGCTTTGTCCTACCAACGTCTAAGTATTTCGTGCTAAAGACTGTTACGATTCTACACATTCCTACCAAATTTCATAACGATCGGTTAGTGAACGAATTTGTAAATGTCCGGGACACCCTTTTATCTTGGCCATACCAACTTTCAAGTATTTCATACCAAAGACTGTTACCATTCTACACATTCCTACCAAATTTCATGACGATCCGTTAAGCCGTTCGCGAGTTATTTAGTGAACAAATTTTCAAATGTCCGGGACACCCTGTAATTTATTTTCTACCAACTTTTAAGTATTTCGTGCCAAAGACTGTTACCATTCTACACATTCCTACCAAATTTCATGACGATCCGTTAAGCCGTTCGCGAGTTATTTAGTGAACAAATTTTCAAATGTCCGGGACACCCTGTAATTTTTGTTCTACCAATTTTTAAGTATTTCGTGCCAAAGACTGTTACCATTCTACACATTCCTACCAAATTTCATGACGATCGGTTAAGCCGTTCGCGAGTTATTTAGTGAACAGACGGACGGACAGACGGACAGACGGACAGACGGACAGACGGACAGACGGACGGACAAAATCGATTTCATAAGGGTTTTTTTGAAAAATCTAAAAAACCCTAAAAAATCGTAACAAAATGTCTTACAATTGCGTAAACAAGCAAACCATGGCATAACTATGCAAAATAAACAAAACTTCAGTTCAATATAATTTAAAAGCTTTCAAAAAATAGGGTGCATCTTATCTATTCGATAAGACTAGCCACTAGATAAGATGTAAGAGAAATCCCTTAGTCGTATATGTTATTTATTTTTCCCGTATTAATATGTATATTGCAAAAGCTGATAACCATTAACGGCCGCTTCAACTTCTGTTTAGACGGCAAACAAGTTGAAAGACATGTGTGAATTCTCCAAAGTTAAAGAGAATATCGACTGGTGTAAACAGGTTTCCAACTTCCCGGCAAGTTGAAGGAAATGTTTGCGCAAACAAATCGGCCGACAAGTTGATGTATGTGAACGTGGCATTAGGCAATTAACAGAAACGTCGTTACGTGTTTCTTCCATGAGCTATCGTGCAAATGGTAACACTAACTCGTTCACATGCAATGCTAGAGCTGAGCACTATCATAGTAAATTGTACCAGAAACTCCCAGTACATTCTGAGCTGCATTGGGAAGTTGAAAACCCAAGGAAATAAGAGCGAAAGCTCTGAAGTATCCATAAATAATTTTCTATAATAGCGGATGTGCATCATATGATTTACGCTATCAAAATTTAATAACATGTTGGACTGAGATAACAGATTTTCATGGCAATTGCATTTTTACATATCTTTCCAATTTAAGTAAAAGAATAGAAGAATTACGACGTTAAACTGGAAACAAAATGTTATGGTTTATCCTGGTGTCCTAATCATCAGAGATCCAACACACATGTCGTCCCCGGTAGAAATAAAATTAAATTAGGGAGATCGGACAAAAAATGAGAATTGAGGTGAGCAGAACCCAGCCAGCCTCGGCGTCATATACCGTGAACATAGCCACAAATAAGCATTACTTCATGAATCACGAATCGGCATTATGTATCGATAGGACGCATTGAAAGTTAGATACATGATGGTCGGCTGACGGAATGTCGACGGATCATGCATATGGGAAATATAATAGTTTTCTCATCAAGTGTGATTTTTGTTGCTGGGGTGATTAGAATCACGAATAAAACATGTTAATTCGTATAGTCTGGCTGGAGTAGTGGTTACGGCGCGCACCTATGGTGCATAGGGTTATGAGTTCGAGACTCTCCGTCGCACGTTTTTTTTTAATTATTCATTGATGCATTGAATAAATATGATACTTAACTATTACATAATGTTTACGAATAACGATTTTATAATGTTTATCCGTAATAAGGCGCAAATGCGTATATACATGAATGAATAAGTTATATGTGCTTACGCCTGTTGCATGAAATAATGATTACAAATGTGTTAAATGCTGGCTGGGAACCTAGGATAAAATGTCGGTGCCTACAGAGAGAAAGGTAAAGGGATCAAGGGTGAAAAGAGCTTGATAAATAAACGACAAGATTGTCTTGGTTTATATTTTCTATGCTAATATAAATTAAAAATGACTAATAGTCATTTTCGAGGTTGCATTCGATTACAAATTCAATCCGCTGCTACATATTATACAAGTAAAAAGTCCAAACAAAAAATTTATTGCACACGAACATATTTTTCAAGTATCATTCATCGTGTCGCAACCGAAAATCAAGCATCCTTAAAATCCTCTTACATACCGTACGTATAGGTATGCATTCTATACGAAGAGTCGCTAATTCTTTCAGTCTAAAATTCGCTAAAAAACGACACCATGTCACCATGTATTTGTATCCAACTCTAGTAGATCATAATCACACAGAAGGAGTACAAAAAGGCTCGATGACAGCGATTTGTTCTACAAAACTTGACCTATTTTCACGGAACTATGAGTAGTGAGCCTTGTACTCAAAAGCATTTCGCATGGGACCTAATACTGAAATGCAAAAAGCAGTTGAAATATTTGTTTTTGAGTTCGAGAACTACTAAACGAGCGAGCACCCAAAAATTCCTTGTGATGTTGGCTTACTTTTACTCATTGAATTGTTTGAATATTTCCGTCAGAAATTATCTCCGTAATTCAAGGACTCTACTATAGGATAGACTTTAAACGTTCATGCAGGTGTAGTTTAACTTTTTTTTTGCAAATTCTAGACTATTTTTTCGTGGGATGTAAAAGCAACATAAAATGTTGAGAGCATACATAGTTGTAAATTTGCTAATGGCTAAATAGGGTAAGTATTTAAAATATTTGTTTTGGTAAACTACTATTTTGGTTGGAAGAATTGGGGTAATGATGAGAAAGGACAATAGTATTTAGCCAGAGTGAAACTATGGAGAATAGTTTTTAGAAAATATTCAGGATAAGAAAGGGATTTTTTAAGGGTTCCTGATTTGGTTCATGATGTGAAACATACGAGTAACTGTGACAAATCGAGCGACACCACCAATTTAACCTGATGCCTATTCATATGTGTTGACTGAAACTGAAGTTCGCATCTTTGTAGATATTAGGAAGTATGTAACATCAAAATAACACATGCGACATTGCTTTTTTTGTAAAGGTGTTCAGATTCGCATGTGTACTCATTCCACATCTGAGTAAGCCATTATAAACTGAATCCGCTCACAGTGGGACTTAAACCCACGACCCTGATCATCCAAACCAAACGCACTAACCACTACAGCAACCAGACTGCATTAGATACATACATAGTCGTAGTATACATAATAATCTACAATATGGAAGAGACGTTATGCAGGAAGTTGGCTCCAAACTGTATGGATAAAATTGGACTATGACGGATTTTTAAAACATCAACCATTACATTGCAGACGGAATGGTTGAATAACAAACCAGAAAAACCAGCCTCTCCAAAATGACAACAAATGGAGGCGTTTACAAGCAAATGGATTCTAAATGGTGGATCTTAGACACATTTCATGCCATACGCACTGGCAAGGATATACTGTACAGTACACTACAGTATGTAATATATGTCAAGAAATCAAGTTTCATTCTCGAAATTCCAATCGTCGTTGTCGTAGACAGTACTGAAAACTCTCTCTTCCTGGCTCCTGATATTGTCGTATTCTCAGGCACACAACACTCTTTTTCACGCCAATTTATGCGAACAAACTGACTTAAAAAGTTTGCTGCCGACGGCGACGCGACGAAAGTAACATAATGGAAAAATTCTTGAAAAAGCATTTTAAAACGCTTCGTATACACTTTGTGTGTGAGTCCTTTTACTCACTTTTCACCACATAAGGAATTTCCGTCCTCCCATACTCTCTCTCTCTCATACAATGTAAAGCTGTCTGTTACGATGAGTATATGGCAGGGTAGTACACGTATAGTATGTGCTAACATTGTAATACGTGTATGTGGTTCCTACAGATGTACTTTTGTGGCATATATGGACGTGTTGTGTGTTTTTTTTTTGCCGGAACCTTTATCCTTATCCTTCCTTTTCATCTTGTTGTCGGTGTGTCGTCGTGTTGACAGCAGCATATAGCGTGAAAATTCCTTGTGGCACACTACAATGGACCCGAGTTCGTACAAACTCGTATATCGTTTTCACACACTTTTCAGATTTAAATTGAAACAATTGTGGATAATGTGGACACTGTAAAAATACATTTTTCTATGTGGTTAGGTTTAACGAAATCCGTCATTTAAGTTTAAGTATGCTTGTCAAAGAATTTATTGATTGACGTGCGTGGAAAAGAACCGTTATGTCGTAGGATTTTCGGTAAATATTGATTGGCGTATTCAAAAAAATCCCTCTTGACAACTTAATGTAAAGAATTGTGAGACAAAGTGACATTATAAATTTATATTCTACTCCTTCTATTATTTTATTATATTTTATATTAGTTTTATTTGATAAATATTATTACCCAAATTTAAGGGAAGTAAAGCATCTGCAGAACATCCATAACACAATTCGAATGCATCATTTGATCGGAATTGGACAAAGGACCAAGGTCTATTTTTATCCGTTTATTTTGCATTGTCATTAAATAGATTTTGTTTTTATAAACCGCACAAAGGAACCCTACTATGACAAAACAAAAATGTTATTTCAACAAAATGTTTGTTGGCTTCATAGACGGATAAAAAAGTGTTAAGTCATTTAATGTTATTGGGCGTTGAGTTATGTATGAATATTTTGAAAAGTATGCTATGTTACCTTTAATTTTGTATGTCATGTTAAAGCTTGAAGTCTCAGCTCTATTTTGGTAGTTATTTTATCAATACAGTGGAGCGTCGATTATCCGAACGTCGATTATCCGAACATTCGATTAACCGAACCGGGGATTTAGCTATTTTCATATGAAATGCTTTGAATCAAATGAAAATATCAAGTGCCTGAAGGAAGCAAATTCTCACCAACAAAACATAATTCATTCGAATTTCATATTTTTGCTCAGTGCTATTCGTTTGACACATTTCCAGGTTGTCGCTTGTATTAACTTTTAGGCAATCCTCCAGTGTTTCTGTGAAAACTCGATTAACCGAACTTTCGGTTATCCAAACCACCCCTTGTCGACATTAGTTCGGATAATCGACGCTCTACTGTATTACTTATGAAGATAATGGGCTCAGAGACAAAAATTGCGATAAATGTGAGTCTGTATAATGTTCATGACTAGGTAAAATACCCCTGTAAATGACACTGCAATCGATATTTATTAATCATTTGCATTTAGGAAGTTTACATAAATGAATTTGAAGAAATTACACCACTTTTTTGTAATCAATGTATATGAGGGAACCCCAAGTTACTCTTTGTCCTTCCTAACACCGAGGAGGTGAGATTGCGACTAATCGTTACTTTTTCGATATTCTCAGTGCTCTTGTCGTTCCCTGTGCAGCAATAATGGGTCTGAGAATGACTTTGGTGTTTAACAATGCTTGTTAGTAATCATCAAATTGCACCAAGCGGCCCCTTTTCAGAGAAGGGTAACCGGAATTGACTTACTTATACTCAGTCCAGACATGAATCTGATTGAAGACATTTAGAACGACTTCAAAAAAGAATCTAAGACAAAAATCGAATGCTAATAGCCCTAAAGTAGGGAGTAGCCAATCCTGTGTATTACTTAACTTTTCTTCAAGAAGTTTTGTTCAATTTTCCAGAAAAACGTAACTATACACTCTTATCAAATATCCATTATTTTCGACCCCTTTGGTCTCCGGGCCGATTCTCTTCACAAACGCTCTGTAAATTTTGACAAAATCGGTATCAAAACGAGACCGAGTTCGAATCGAGCGAATAGCACGATGAGTGTACACCCGACCCATAATTTCACGGTTTTTTGTAGGGGAGGAGGAGATAGATGGGTCGGATCTGGCACAGTTTTAAAATGTATTTTAAAACGACATCCATCAACTACCATTTGGCACAAATTTGAAATTTTTCGCAATAAAAAAAAACGTTATCAAGAGATATGGATGAATATAGTTTTGTAGTGGAGGTAGGGATAGGGGTAATCAGACCTGTTTCACTTTCCATCAACTTTAAGGATATGTTACAAATAGGCATTGATCAAAATTTCAGGTCGCTAGCGATTCATTGTCGAAAGTTAGGAGGTTTTCACACTTATGGCCAGATTACGTAATCTGTGCAAATTTCTTAATTTGAGCTGTCAAATTCCATATATTTCAAAATAATCTGGTCAGATTAAGTGCAATTGTCAAAATCTCCTTATGACCGAATTAAAATATGAAGGAGGGTTAATATCTATAGGAGGTAGGGTAATCCTTGGTCCGATTTGGCCCATTTTCAATACCGTCCAAGATTTTACTAAAACCAACATCTGACCAAAATTTTCAAACGCAACACTCAGTGGCGCAAATTTGTCCGATCAAGGGGGCGGCGTTCAAAAAATCACGACGTACACCAACATTATTATGCGAATTAAATTATTTACAGTACAAAACGCAAAATATAAAACACGCATTCATTTATGTGATGCAAACACTTGAAATATATATCACGATATCCCCCTATATCATCTATGCATGCATTTGCGCCTTATTACGGATAATTATTACAAAATCGTTACTCATAAAGATGATGCAATGCCTATATGTATCATATATGTTCAATGCATCGCGCATACAAAATATCCATGACTTACGCGAAATCAATGAATGGTTTATTATTCGTGAGAAATGAAAAATGTCAACCGTGAAATAAATCCATATGAAGAAATGGATTCAAAGCGGGCCAATTTCTAATTTAGCGTTTACCTCTACACTTCTGCAAACATTAAAATGATCAAGCTATGCTTGTTAAATTTGTGAATGTTTGCAAAAGTGCGGTGTGATGGCCAACTTGTGTTGGCACACTCAGTTCAGCCACACAAATATGTAAAAAATCAAACTTGCGATAATAAGATGAATACGACAAGAGTACGAATCATATTTGAGGTAAAAACAACCACTGCATTTCCCATATGCAAACACAGATACTGATTAATGGCATTTCCCTCAGCAGACCAACACGCGTGTTTCACTTTCAATACGGCCTATAGATACAGCACGACGACTCGTGATGCATGAAGTGAAGTTTACTTTAGACTATTTTGACGATACATATATGATGACAATGCTGGCTGGGAATGCCACAGTAGACTCAATTCAGATTTTAAATTTTCTATAGGTGCCAAATATAATAGCATTCACCTTATGCTCGTCTTTAGATACATTTTGGTAACTGATGAGACGTGCTTTTGCCCTTAGTGAGACATAAAGCTGAAGAAGTGTTTCTTTTCATTATTTCGGAAATTCAAATACTGGGAATAAATATATTATAAGCGTACATGTCAACTTTGTCAATAGACAAAAGCGGCTGCTCAATCTTACACAAAAGATGGTTGTTGTTTCAAGGAATCGTAGATCTTTTCGTCAGCTCGAGACAATACCGGATAAAAATCAAGTTTCAAATCCGGAAATGTAGAACTTAAAGAAAACGTTATCTGATATTGGGAAATATTGAAAACAACCAATTCAAAAGGATAAACAAACGATCTCCTTATATTATAATTGAAACCGATCAGTTTCAAAAGGAGCAAAATTTCAGTTGAATGTCCGAGTAAAGCGAACACAATTTTTGGTTCTTCCGATCCTTCAGATATTAAAAGCAATAACATGCCGTTGGAAGGTCTTAAGATACAGCGACTTTTGCCATCATTGCATGCAGATTTACCAGCTTAAAGTACCGTTATTAAATTACTTCTAGGAAAACACAATGAAGAAAAAAACGGTTTATGTGAAGTTTTAAAAAGCTGGAGATTTGTATAGGAAGTTGAAAAAATGTAATTTTATGATTTAATTTAAAAAAAATGCTAAAGCAATAAAATGTATACCAATTTTATAAGTAGCATTTTTTCTCTGGAGTAGTTCTCTATCGGCCTGCCAATACAGGGAGGAGCAGAGGAAACGCATGAATGGCTGGGAAACGGGTCGATAAAATTAATAAAAATAAGCATTAAGTAGATTTTTTAATTCAGTTTTGAAATATACATACTTTAATTAAGTTGGAAAAATAATGTCTTGGAAATGATGTCCTTTTTGCTGGATACAAATTCTGTTAAAATTTCATCCATTACGCGACAACACTCTCCGCGCTGCACAAAATCGCCTTCACTAAGCTGCTGGACGATCATTATCTTGTACGGGTGAAACTTAAGATCATCATGTAAGATGCGATGAAGCGAACGACGTGACATACCCAGCGCTACAGCCTGTTGTCTAGCCGATCGCTTCGAACTAGCAACAACTGCCTTTCTCAGTCGGTCTACAGGCAATGCACCTCGGCGTCCAACTCTAAAATTTTGACGGAAAAGATGTTGCACTGTGACTACGGAATCATTGTTTCAAAAGTACTGCTCAACAACGAACACACGATGCTCTACGCCCCAACGCTCCATAGCGACTGAAACTGCATTGTATGGGCAGTCTGCCAACATTCATTCAAGGTCAATACCCCCTCTCGTCGCCGCGTACTAGCAGTTCAAAAAACATGCGTTTCCTCTGCTCCACCCTGTATTTCCCGACCAATATGGCGCAGCATGTATAGAAGTAGCACATCTTTATTCAGCTTGTCACTTATTTTGAATTACTACTTCGTCGATCATCTTAGTGAAAGACACCCCTGGCATTGAATTTTTGTATGTGATCAAAATTGAAGAACGCTCAGGACTCACGAAGCGAAAGCTCAAGTACGAAGGACAACTAAATAAACAACCGTTTTGAATATTTATTTTAGACACAAAGTATTAATAGTGTTTCTGGGTATAATTATATTCACTGGTGTGGGTTATATGGTTTGGTATTATATTCACAAAGCCAGCTTTCTTTTTATAATATTTTTTTTATTGAAATTTCCCGACGTTTCGCCTATGTGGCATCTTCAGGGTATTATTTATAATTGAATGTATGTATGTTTGGTTTATAATCTAGGACGTACACAAGACATTAATATCACAGTTTTTTGTATAGCTGATTTGAAAATATCACAGAATTAAAGTATGTACATATAAAGTTTTATCGTATCACAATGTATAGTTCATATACATTGTGATACGATAAAACTTTATACATACTTTAATTCTGTGATATTTTCAAATCAGCTATACAAAAAACTGTGATATTAATGTCTTGTGTACGTCCTAGATTATAAACCAAACATACATACATTCAATTATAAATATTACCCTGAAGATGCCACATAGGCGAAACGTCGGGAAATTTCAATAAAAAAAATATTATAAAAAGAAAGCTGGCTTTGTGAATATAATACCAAACCATATTAATAGTGTTGCACATTCTGCAGAATTTGATTTGAAGGTAAGCTACGAAATGCTAAGCGCCTTGGCTATGGAAGGCGTCTCTTCATTACTATTACTATTACGGGTAAATGTGAATAACCTACTGGCGCCAAATAATGTGTAAATCCGCCAGTGTCTGAGGCATTAAAAAACGACGTGACTACCTACAGCTTCAATCCCTTTTCAAACTCGGACACTCTGGAGCAGCTAGATTGCTTGAATCAATTCAAATATCGCCCATAGCAATCTTTTGCATAAGGCTCGCGAGCCGTTGCAATTAAAATTAATACGGCCTCGGGACAAAATTCACTTTTTCCTTATGCTCTTTATACCGCTCCACCTTAAGATAAGCTCTATTAAACATAAATTGTCTCCCGAGTAGAAAACAATAACCCTGAATTTTCTATATCCATCTCCTATTTGCTATGCTTTTATTATCAAAATTTCAGCGGTCTAATATATCATAATACTCACAAAAAACATTTGACAATTTTATGCAAAAACTCTCAATAGTCCATAAATTCCCCGTGAACACCATAAGAATTCCTTTTACTTGTAAGACATCATTCATGCCATCCCGAAGGACATCGCGCAGTACCGAAACAAATGTATTTTAATTCCCTGCCAGAATATCACTGACTAACATCTTTTTGGCATCGTGTTGAATTCATTTTGCCTGTTGACACTTGTGTAATTATAATATTTAATGTACGCTCTACACGTAACTGAGTGTAAACATTTAATTAAAATTTTGCACAAGGAAAATGTGTTCTTTTCAAATGAAATTCTTCATCTTGTTGTATTTTTTTTCGGTTTTGGTGGTGCGGTGCTTTCGTACATATACAAATACAGGATCGTGTCGAAAACGTGGAAAATATTTTAAGGATCTGACATGAAATATAAAGTGTTTATTAATCGAACATAAAAAAAGCTCGGTATTTTAGTCTCTTGCGAACGAGGCCACGCGTTGATGCTTTTGTCAAAATGTTTATTGGTGGATTTTGAGTCTTTTGGGAGATTTACGACGTGCTGGGGAAAATTGAATACAGCTGTAAAATTTTCAAGTAAATTCTAATGATGTATGGAAATGTGTGGTGAATGAAGATTGAATTCACCAAAGATATAATGAATGCTATATATTGAAAGAGGTATCATTAATATTGGGAATGATTGTGGTCTTTTCAAACTCCGTTGAAGTGAAACCTAAGAAGCATTTAAAAAAAAATAGGTAAGACAAATAAGCAACATTAATGGGTAAGGTTACGAAACAAAACAGTTGCGTATGTTCCGCAGGCATGTCTGCCTTTCTGATTCCCTAACTGCCATTATGCGGATCAGAAATATTCTCCGGTTTACTCCGTTTACATGTTCCACAAAGATACTCTAACGAAAAGAACCGGCGATTATTTCTAATCCGCGAAATTGTAGCTAGGGAGGAGGCAAACATTTTTGCGTAACCTCACCTATTATTATTATAACTAGAGCCTGGATTTTCGTGCAGTAAAAAATTTAAAAACGTGCAGTAAAAATACTGAAACGTACAAAATCGTGCAATATAAATTCCCAAATGTGTATTTTGTCTGTAATATCCAAAAAATCTGTTTTATAGGCTTTTAAAAGCTCAGACTTTGGAGCAGTCGGCGAAGGAAAAGTATACTTTAAGAGGACTAGCTCAAAAAATTTAACAACTTTTACTTAAATATGGAACACTTTCAATATTTTAATCTAACGTAGGCTTCTGCCCATAAAATGTTCTCTAGATTAGCTCATTTCAAATAGGTTTATTAGTTAAGGATTCATCGCACAGCCTTTGGCTTTATCTAATTAGAATCGAATGAATCGTTTGCAAAGGGGCAGATGTTCCTATTTATGTTTAAAGTTTAGTTAACCACCAATTAATTAATATGCACTCTAAAACAACAGCTGCAAAATTGTATGAAAATCAACTGGTTTTTGACGAAATTTCCATATGGCGATGGATTTCGTCTAGTTTTATTACATACTTTTATTTTTTTTCTGCCTATGAAAAAATGCTGCACATTTCCATATTTCTGGAAAAAATGTCATGAAAAAGGCTCAAAACGGAAATGTGCGGTTTCATTCAAAAACCCTAAAACGTGCAATTTCGTGCAATATAGAATGAAAAATGCAATTTCGTGCAATTGCACGTTAATGCATGCATTAACGTGCAACACTGCTATTCGCACGATTAGAACTCGGTCTCGTAACTTTGTCATTAAGTTTGTAACGCATTAAAGGAAGCATCTCCGACCATACAAAAAGTATACATATATGATCAGCATGACTTGGGGAGTCGATTGGAGCATGTCCGTCTGTCTGTCTGTCTGTCTGTTGCGACGCGTTTTACTCGGCGGGTATTGAAGCTAGCAAGCTGAAATTTTGCACACGTGCTTCTTATTGTTGCAGGCTGTTTGTATGTTTGATTCACCCAAATTGGATCACTGGGGCATGGGACTGCCATACAAACCTAGCTCCCCAATTTGAGTTCTTCTAACAAAAACTTTTTTATTCGTGTACCAATTTCAACCGAATTCCACAAAAAAGTGTTTCTATACATAACACATAATATATGCAAGAATTGATCAAATCGGACCATGGGGTCATGGGGCTGCCATACAAACTTAACCCCCCAAATTAGGTTCTTCTAAGAAAAACTTTTTTATTTGTGCACCAATTTCAACCAAATTTCACACAAATGTATTTCTATTGTTGACACAAAACATATGTAAGAACGGATGAAATCGGACCATGGGGTCATGGGGCTATCATACAAATCCAACCCCCCAAATTAGGTTCTTCTAAGAAAAACATTTTTATTTGTGCACCAATTTCGAACAAATTTCACACAAATGTATTTCTATTGATGATACAAAACATATGTAAGATTGAATCAAATCGGACCATGAGGTCATGGAGCTGCCATACAAACCAAACCCCCCATATTGGTTCTTCTAAGAAACATTTTTTTTACACTAATTTCACAAAACCTTGAATTAATGTGTCTTTATCAAAGCTACCAAAAAGTTCAAAACGAATGGAATCGTACTGTGGGGTCATGCTCCGGCAACCCCAATAAAATTTTCCGAGTAAATATTTTTATTTGCCCACTTATTTCAACCAAGCCCAAAACTTTTGTCAAGACGGAAGAAAAAGAATGAGGAGGGGGATTAAATACAAGTCATAGGTACGCCCGAAAAAACTTTTAGCCCAAGCGAAGGGTATCCAAATTTCAGCCGCGCCCGAAATTAGCCTCGGCCCCGGGGGTTGGCGAGCGAAGCGAGCAGGGGGCGAAGCCCCCTAGTTTTTTTTTTGTCTTCTTTCGTTGTCACTCCGAATCGTTCCGGTTCTCTACCCTCTGATTATTGTTACAAATACAGCATTAAAAAAATGTTAAATAGTTATTCAAATTAAACTAAAATTAAGATAATTTCGAAAAAAATGAACAGGAGAAATAGCATCACTCATCAACAAACAGTTTAAATCAAATCAGCAGAAAAAAATCACCCGATTAAAATCCACCAACTTTTTGCGAATAAGGCCGTGCGCAGACTAAAGGCGTATTGGAGCGTAGCGTAGCGTAAGACCTGTCGCCCCATACAACGCTTGTATTGGGCGACAGATTTTAAGCTACGCTACGCTTCAATACGCCTTTAGTCTGCGCACGGCCTAAGTAATGCGGATTTACCATTTCTTTTTTTTTTAACGAAATGAACGCGATTTCAGCTAAAATTTCAAGCGAAATCTATACGAAATCGTGGTAAAGTGTGGTGAACTTCACCTCAGTATTGCATACAGTCAGGTGGAGTCCACCATGTTTTTTCACTATTTTACTAACACAAATCTTTGACGTAGATTTTTCTACGATAGATAGCGGCTCTTATTGCAAAAAAAAAAAATTACAAAAAACGTTTTAATCATGCATCAAATGGTCAGAATAGAAATTTAGAAGAATTCTAGTGTACTTTCAAATTGTTTAACAAAATTAGGACGATAGTATTAACAGGATTCGAGGTTTCATTATAAATCCAGAATTAATTGTCAAGTATGAATCGCCTTTTACGAAATTCTACTGCTAGAAATAAATACAAAACAGCGACAAAAACCTCACCAATGCATTTTAAATAGGTGACGTCATTTTGCTGTCCCTCTTGAACAGCAGCATGCTGCATAATAGCCGCCTACAAACAAATCCTGGTTTTGAACTAAATAAATTCAGTCAAACCATCTTAATCGTTTTGAATCGATTTATAAGTTTTAGTAAATCCTTTCGATAGTGTGAATCCCCTATAAATATACTCCTGGATTTACTGGAAATTTCATAATTTGCCGAAATATACTAAAGTGTGTACTAATCGGGAAAAAATGGATTACCAGCATAATCCCGAAAAAAGAAAATCCCTCTTTTTACAAAAAATCCCGTTTAGCATTATCCCGCCATTATAAAATCCCGCCCACTAAAAACCCCGCCGTTTTAGAATCCCGCTAGTGGATAGTGAAATAATCCCGCAAAAATTATTTTCATTGCTAACAAAACGAGACCGAGGCCAATTTCGGGCGTGGCCGAAATTTGGATACCCTTCACTCTCCACGAGCTAGAAGTTTTTTTTTCTGGTGTACCTACGACTTGTATTTAATCCTGTTCCCCCCCCCCCCATTCTTTTCCTTCCGTTTTCATATAAGTTCCGTTGGAGCGACAAAACAATATTTGTGTGGGGTTTGGTTGGAATAAGTGGGCAATATTAACTCGGAAAATTTTATTGGCGTGATGCGGGAGCATGATCCCAAGGCGCATTTCCACCCATTTTTACATACATATGTGTTGTGGCATCAATAGAAACACATTTGTATGAGAATGGGCTGATATTGGTGCACAAATAAAAAAGTTTTTCTTAGAAGAAACTAATTTGGGGGTTAGGTTTGTATGGCAGCCCCATGGCCCCATGGTCTGATTTGATCCATTCTTTCATATGTTTTGTGCCATCAATAGAAACACTTTTGTGTGAAATTTGGTTGAAATTGGTGCACAAATCAAAAAGTTTTTCTTTGAAGACCCTAATTTGGGGAGTTGAGTTTGTATGGCAGCCCCATGACCCTATTGTCCGATTTTACCGATTCAAACATACAAGCTGCCTGCAATAGTTGCATGTGTGCAAAATTTCAGCTCGATACCTTTTAAACTGGCCGAGTAAAACGCGTAGCAACAGACGGACATCACCCAATCGACTCCCCAAGTCATGCTGATCATGTTGTATACTTTTTATATGGTCGGATATGCTTCATTCAATGCGTTACAAACTTCATGACAAAGTTAATATTCCCTTTCACTCTACGAGCGAAGGGTATATAAATCAATAGTTATGTAATGTGATTCCCAGCAGTTAATGGGATACTTTCTCTAATCTTTCTCTCTGTCTCTCTCTCTAATCCACCGGAATATTTGTTTATTTCTTCGATAAAGGTGACAACTTAGCCCCTACAGACCAATACTGTCATACGCAGGGAATTCTTAAGTCTCAACTACCGAAAGACCAGACCAGCTTTTTTAGCCAACCTAAATAGTGGTTTCAACCCGTCATATTCCCGTTTTTCAAAATCCCGCCATTCATTATCCCACCATTTCAATATCCAGCCAGTTTAAAATCCCACTTAATTGAAATCCCGTCTAATCAAAATCCCGCCAAATTAATATCCTGCCATTTCAATAACCCGATAATTCAAATACCGCTGCTCAATATCCCGTTATAGAAGGTAAGTATTCTTTCTATGACGGGATATTAAAAATCACCACGAAATTTACCGTTAAAATAATGGGTCTCATCGCATGGGAATACTTAATTCTCGGAGACCCACGGACCAGGTGAAATATAATTTGAAAAATAGGTGGCCTGGTCTTTCGGTAGTCGAGGCAGAAGTATCCCCTGTATAACAGTCTTGTTGTGTAGGGGCTAAATTATCAGCTTGATGGAAGAAATAAGCAAATATTCCGACGGATTAATGCTAAGAAAACGTATAGCATTAATTGCTGGGAATCACATAACATAACAATTAATTTGTTAAAACAATAAAAATATTTTTGGGCGGAATTTTGACGGGATTATTTCACTATCCACTAGCGGGATTCTTAAGTGGCGGAATTTAGTTATGTCCGAAAAATATTTCACGAGATTTTTTGTAAAAAGCGGAATTATGAACAGGCGAGATTTTGCTCTTCGGGATTATGTAGGTATCCCATTTCAACAATTTTTTTAAATGTTTAATTACATTGTGTGGGGGCCCCATATCGATCTCGGACAAAATATATGTATTTTACGTTACGCCACTGACGAAGAGAGAAAGCGCTCCAGAGCTGCTCTATACATATAGAATCATAAATGTCAATGGGGAGGAAGCGCCGAAAAAAAGCTACTGTCTAACGCGCTTCCAATTTAGTCTATTGGCCAGTTATTTGATATGTTTTAAAGAAGCTATATGCATGCATTTCAGTAAAAAAGAGTTCTAAAAAATGGATCAGTCCTGAATCCACTCAGCATTCGTCGAACATAACAAAGACTCTTTCATCTTCCCAATGATTGTTATAAGTGATCTAGACTTCATCTAATCGCTTACAAACCTCAATTAATTAAACTTATCCAAATTAGGGACAAACAATTCGAACATAAAAGTACATTGACTATGACTGTATACGCTATAAAACGATACAGAGCGAACGAACGACAAGATTCCAGAACAGTCAAAATATGTGCCCTTTGGCTTTGTATCATTCACGCTCCTCCGTCCGTTCGCCTAATCCACTTTTAATTGAATTCTTAAGTTGCAGAGTTACAACTCCTACAACGCGCTTGTGATGCGATATTCACCTCCCCAATGATTGCGGATATCTTGTGACTGGAAGAGCTTAAGGACAAGAGACAAGCACAAAATTATATATCCTAAAAGACGAATTCAAGGAATAAAATTAAGACGGCAGGATTGGCCTTATCTTTCGGATTGAAATTAAGTAAATGGCTTAGAATAGCTGAAATATTTCGTAGCCTAGCAAATGTTTTCAGATAAGCATAGGCAATCGACAATCATGTTACTCCTGCTGGTTTTTCGTTGTCTTCTTCTTGTTTTTACGCCATATAACAGTAGCTCAATGGTTGGAAAAGTTGCTCCTTTTCTTCTACATCTCTATACAGAGCTGGCTGTCTAGCGAAGTAAAGAGACAGGAACGCGACACGATGGGTACGTCAATGATCCTTATTACATTGGACGCGAAATTGTATTTAATTTTTCATTTAAATTGTTTTAAAGGGATCTGCTTCAGTTTTACAAGCTATAATTGCAGGGGCCTATAGTGATTCAGAAATGTTCGTTTTTATTCGTTTTCTTATTAAATTGAAATAGCTTCTGAAATGCCTTGCGGGTGGGTTACGGATTTTTGATTGTGAAAGGATTTCAGTACCTTTTGAAAAAGTTTCTGAAATCTCCTGTAATAAGAAAATACTGTAGTATCAAAAATCCTTCTATCGATGGATGAAAACACCAATGTCAAATTGTAAACCTATTTATTTCTTGTTGGAAATTGCACGTCAATTATGCATATTGTTATATGTATGTATCAATAGTAGAATCAATCACCAAATTTCAGAAAATAAAATTCGCGTCTTTGACATTTAAATAAAACTCTACTCCACCTCCACTGAACGTCATCATCCGCATTTCAGTTCATCATGTCTAACATGATCCTTGAGCTGACTACGACATGCTTTTCCAAGCATCAAATAGATATTTCCTGCACCACATTTTCTCTATTGCATTTGCATAAATCGGACATTTTCGATAAAGCGAGAGCAGCAACAAACAGCTTTCTTGTAACCGTTGTTACAGTCATAAAATCTGAATTTCCTAGAAATCGTACGTTGGCAGGGGAAAGATTCGATTTTCCCGTGCGGCACATCACATAAAGTTTATCATATCCTGAGAGTTATAAATTGAATGATGATTTTTCCGATAACAAGTCAGTTGAACGGATATTTTACCGACTCGAATGCACGGTTGGAAAGCTGCGGATATGCAATCGAACTGACATATCCATAATGAAATGTTTATAGTGGCAACATGTGATAGTTATTGCATCTAATGTGAGCATGTTTTCACAGATGATAGAGTGCATAAATTTATTTGTTATACGGGAGATATAAATATATTATTAATAAATTCAAGGATAATATCGTTATTTGAATAGCAGCAATATTCCCAACTGAATAGAAAATTTATTTAGTGCGCGCTATAGGTGTGGTGTGCGTTATAGAAACCCCCAAAAGAAGTACCTACAGCATAACTAAAGGCAATCAGCGACCTCAAACTTGGGGCTTTTTTTTCATCAAACAATAAATAAATACATATCTCCACAGACCATCGAATTTTCGAATACAGAATATTATTATTGACAGTTCCATCCCTTCCAATTTAAATTCATACTAACTTGTTTCTCCTTTTTGGTTGCCTCCTGTTTTTTTTTACTTTTCCATCCGTAAAGAACAACATTATCGCTTTTTTGTGAAATAGACATTACATTAGACAACATAGCTGATTGGTGCGCCATAGTATATTCACATATTCGATATACAGACATTTTACAAGAAGATAGAATGACTCTTATGGGATTTCATTTATATAGCTAACAAGTAGGTAAGTAACGAAAAATATCGGTTTTAGTATACTATTTGCATATAAAGTAGATTTCTTGCTTGTCGAACTCGTTGAGGTTGAGCAGGCAAAAAATAAAGGATGGAAAATTCGCACTAAACGTTTGTACCTACATAACGTGTATGTATGGATGTGCCCTTCCATCCGAATGTTTCGTCGATCGTTATTCCAACTCTATTATCGAGTTCAACAAATATGTTTACAAAATCCCTAAGCTGATATATTTCACCTGTCGATATGGCAATATATCCCTCTCATGCTATTGGCAATAAGGGTAGCAAATTCAAATAGCAATTTGTGAACTGTTTTCTGTATTTTGTATTTATCGTTTTTTCTGCTTTTTTTTCTGGGAATTCGCATAAGAGATGATTGTTAAAGGAAAAGCAGATAACATATCATTACAATTTAAAAGATTGTTCAGAATCGTTTGCGTATGTAAAATTTATGTTACACAAGTGATTTCTTGTTACTGGAAATTCTGACAGGAATGTTTTTTTTTTGCATAATAAGGGTAAATACATTTTTTCGGACTAATCTTCTCTGTACCGTAACCCCTTGTGAGGCATGGTGCGTTCACTCAGTCGGTTATAGGCTATGTATTTCGAGTCAACGTTACATTGCATATAATTTCGGAGTGTATATCATGTTGCAAGCATTATATATTTCCTATCCGCACATGTACGGAAATTTTGGACTACGCCGAGATTCGATCTCCGGACCTCTAGATTAATAGCATCGTAGAGTGCGACTCAACCAAGTGAGCCACAGAGCGTGATTTCGAACTAATATGCCGAAACATTTATAAGCCGAATAGCAGATTGGTTAATTAATTTTTTTATGAATTTTCTTCATTGCATAAAAAAAAAAATTTATATTTCGGTTTATATTCTTTTTACGAAATTCTTCGCGTTAACGGTATGATCAGGGCCGGATTTCCCATATGGGCAACCTGGGCTACTGCCCGGGGCGGCAGAATTTGAGGGGCGGCAAATTCTTAAATTTTTTCATTGGTCTATAATTATGGGTGGAATACATTTTGAAAACTCAAATTCAAACATAATTGTAAAAAATAATTTCCACTTTTAATTTATTCTAGTTAAATGTACACATTCATCTGAATCTAAAGCACCTAATCGTAACCTCAACTCAAATTTTAATGTGACTCCGCCTTAAAAAATTGGGACTACGCAAAATTTTGCTTGAAGCATTAATTCACTCTAAATGGCGTGGCGGCCTTTAGTTCAGTTAGGATAGGAATATAATTCATCTTTGTTTAAGGCATTGGCTTCACTTTTAACATTATGCCTGAAGCCACATTAAATGTTTTAAATCCGCGAGTACTTGGCCGCCAGCTCCTGTTTCAAAGCCTCTAAAATTGCGCCAGACTTGAAAAAAAAAACGAAAAATATTTTTGGTAATAGCGATCCTTTGGAAACTTTTAAACACCCCCAAGGAAGTACCTCATCTAACCACACATTTTCATGTGTTCTATTACTTCTTAAATTTGTCCCCACATCAAATTCGCTGGGAAGCAAGGATTAGGTTTCGGGAGAGGTCCAAGTCCCGATATTATAGAAATACGTCATTGACTATATCAAATTTTGGAGTTTCTATCGTGTAAATAGGTTTAACTAAATTTTTAGGAATTTTCACGCTTAAATTTTCGAATTTGCAATTTTTCGTTCAGAGAAAAACGGGAAATTTCGCCGGAAATAAGTAATTTAAATAATTGAAATCAGGAAAATCTAGAACTTTTTATGCACCAAATGATTTTTGCTGAATAGCATCAGTAAGTGCTTTCCCAATTCGTTTTCGTTATCTTTGTCAGCGAAAACAAATTAGGTCAAGGTATGTTCAAAATTTACGGTAAACTTTCATAATTTTGTTTTTTTTTTCGGTATGACATTTTCTGGTTAAATATGGTACTAATATAGGAAACTTTATTTGTTGGGGTAATTCGCAAATTATTTCCAAAACGATTGACAATAAAAAAAACTCAAAAATTGAAAAGGTTTTTAGAAAACATGAACACATTTCTAAAGAAAGTGAAAATCCGAATGTAATAAGAATTGTACAGTTTTCTATGTTATCATTGGAGTTTCAATCATTCCTAAAACAATTTTAGGAGGTGCACAGAACACCTGGATTCCTCCCCTGGGAAGCAACATAAAAATTTTTCAAGCAAACGAAATACGCTTACTGGTAAAAATATGAAATTTTGAATTTTTCACATACGTCCGGTAACGTTTTGCTTACATTTCCTTTGTGTAGGTGACAATTACTACCTTCAAGCTTATCTAGTGGCGGAGGGCGGCAAATTCGTTACTGCCCAGGGGCGCCATAGAGGCTAAATCCGGCCCTGGGTATGATAAAACTAAAGAAAAGTGTAGTGCTCTCAATATGAATGAGTGGATAGTAGAATTTGTTTAAGCAAAAACGCCATCAATATATTGGTCAACTGTTCTCCCCTTCCGTGCTACGCTACTGTTATTTTTGTAGAATTTAACGGAAATTACGACTTTTGTGTCCGAAACAACATAAAATTATAGTTTCAATGTGTTGGCTTACCAACTGTATATTGCCATTGACATTTGGATTTCAAAATCTTTAAATAACATACTTTGACGTTTTTGCCTTGGTGCATATGATGCGATGTCATGTGATACAGTGGCGTAGATGACTGTCATGAATGGCAGGTGTTCTATCGTTAGAAATAATTTTTTTCCACACAGAAATAATTAAGTGGTGAACGGCTGAACAAGGCAGTTTTTCTACATTTGCAATTCAGCAAAATATCAAAGTGACCAGTTTGAAGAAATTGTTTAGTTGGATGGAGCGATCAGGTTATCAGTGACTCAAGTCTTTCACTTCAACAAATTAAAGCTAAATTATTTTTTAAGCTAATCTGTTAAATCCCCTATATGGTGGTAAAACTTCTAACACATGTCTGGCCTTTTTAGCTTCTCTTTCTTAAAGTTTGATTTTAGCTCCATAAAAAAAACAAGAAATTGTAGGACGTATATTTTGATTTTTCTTAAGTTTCAAACATCGTAGTGATTGTTTTGAAAAAATACCAGACCTGGAATTCGCTTCTACCGACGGGAATTCTAGAGTTGAGCATGTTTAAGGACGCTATTAAATGTTCGTAGATTTTAGTTTTATAATTGTAGGACCAAAATGTTGGGAATACTCAAAAATTCGTTAGTTTTCACCAACCATCTAAGGACGCAGTTAATTCTTTAGTAGAAATTCAAAATTTTCTCTTTCTAAACTATTATATCGAGAACGGCATCTTGGCATTTAGGCAAAGGCGTTTAGGAGAGCCCTGAGCCAAATACTACCTTTGCCTTAGCAATTTACAAAGCAACAAGGTAAATTTCAATCCCACTTGAAATACCGCCAGCTACATTCAGACTCGTACCGTGTTTAACAAAAAAACGAGACCGAGGCTAATTTCGGGCGCGGCAGAAATTTGAATACGCGTCACATTTGAATGAAACTCAAGCTTCTTTTGCGTTAACAATTTCTACCGCATGACGGGTTCCGATTCCATCTGTTCCTGGATGCGTTGAGGCTAATCCAAGAACACACTCGGATGAATTCAAAAAGAAAAAAAGTTTTTCCTGAAAGAACCTAATATTTGGAGGTTGGTTTGTATGACAGCCCTATGACGTAATGTTCCGATTCCACCCATTCCTAGATATATTTTGAGGCTTTACTAGGAACACGTTTGGGTAAAGTTTGGTTAAAGCCGGATTAAAATAGAAAAAGTTTTTCTTAGAAGATCTTAATTTTCACGGGTTGGTTTGTATGGCAGACCTATGACGCAATATTCCGATTCCATTCATTCCTATATATATGTTTTGAGGCTTTACTAGGAACACGCTTGGGTGAAGTTTGGTTAAGATTAGTACATAAAGAAAAAAGTTTTTCATAGAAGAACCTAATTTTCAGGGGCAGCCCCATGTTCCCATGGTCCGATTACATTGGTTCCGTACACTAAAAATAGTCTGCCGAAACTGAGGAATAATGAAGCAAATGTGATACCGATACCGGAATCTAGAAATAAATGCACAAACATTCCAAATAGAGACGGTTACCTTTTAGGTTGAGCTGCAATCGATAGTGCATTTTCTTGTCACTATTTGCGCCATAATTGTTTGCTTCCGGCTTGGTTTTTGAGACAATGTATAGAAAAATAAAAATAAAGATTTAATGAGCAGTTACATTAAAATAATAACTGTAAATTAATACAAAAAATATTTAAATGAAAAATAAAGGCGTGCACATAGAAATCAATCAATTTGGAAAAAATTAAATTACATTTTTAAAACTAACATAAAATAAATATTTCAGAATTAATAAAATTAAAAAAATCAAATGAAATAATACATTTTTAATTTTTTTATTTAGATTATTTGTTAAATTTTGCGGAAAAGAGACGCCTTGTAACATTTTCCATGCCACTCCTTTAAGATTTTAGCAAGATATTGACACCAATCATATGGGGCAAGACTGATAAAAGATTGGTTTCAAGACCAACTAATCAAGGTTCTGGAAAGAACTCCATACTTCCTAGATCTAAATACAATCAAAAATGTGTGGGGATGGATGACAAGGAAGATCTATACCGTTAGACGATAATTTAAGAACAGTGAAGCCCTTTAGCGACCGTTTAGAGGAGCTGACGACGAAATTAACTTAATTTACCGTTAAAACATATACAAATATATCCCAGATTAACTTTTTGAGCTTAAATTAATTAAATAAAGTTCAACATTACCAGCAACTTTTTCAAAGTAAAATTATCCTTTCCTACCGTTATTTGATGTTTTATTTCTACTGGAACTACCCTATTGACATAACCATTTCTACTGTTTTTAAGAATTCTCATAAGAAAATCCTAACGGGACTCCGGATTTGAAACCTTATGTTATTCAAAAAACAAGCAGGCTACTGAAAATATTGTTACCAAGTTTGAAGAAAATACCGCTATCACTTACCGAGATACAGCCATTTCACAAGTGGAACTATCCTATTGATTGGGACTGTAAATAGGGTGTCCGGAAACTGCCGCATAAACGCACCCGATTATGATTCCTGAGTTGATTTCCAGCAAAAAAGTTGTACGGAACATACCCCCTCAGCTTAACCCTTTAGCTGCCACAGGTATTTAAAGATTTTTGAAAAAGATCATTTTCTTGCACGACTTAAAGCCTAATGTCTTTAAAGCTAGACCAGCTAGAATAGTGAAATAAAATGATTATTACAGCCAACAAATTTACCTGTAAAATAAAACTAACCACACTAAAATCGGATAAGAGCTTTGGTTTTTACAGAGCTTCAAAGTCAAATTTGCGTGATTTGACCCAAAAACAATATTTTTTTCCATCTCAATTTTCTCCAACTTCTGCCAAAATGAGGTGCTTATACGATTCTTTTAAAAATTGACGCATAGTCTAACGATCATATCTGTTTTACATCATTTTATTCCAGCTCCATTATTTCTAACAGTTTTAGTACCTTAAGTGTAGGAAATTAGGGTTAATTTTGGCTCGATTTCGACATACTCTGAATAGATTTTACCAATTGCAGACCTTTAGGGGCAGTGTGAATTGAATTGTATTGAATTCGAGCTAAAATTAACCGTAGTTTTCTGAAATTAACGTATAAAAACTGTTAGAAGTAATGGAGCTAGATCAAAATGATGTAAGAAAGATATGATCGCAAGACTATGCGCCAATTTTTAAAAGAATCGTACAAGCACCTCTCCTTGGCAGAAATTGGAGAAAATTGAGATGGAAAAAAAGATAGTTTTTGGGTCAAATCACGCAAATTTGACTTTGAAGCTCTGTAAAAACCAAAGCTCTTATCCGATTTTAGTGTGGTTAGTTTTATTTTACAGGTAAATTTGTTGGCTATAATAATCATTTTATTTCACTATTCTAGCTGGTCTAGCTTTAGAGATATTAGGCGTTAAGTCGTGCAAGAAAATGATTTTTTTCAAAAATCCTTAAATGCCTGTGGCAGCTAAAGGGTTAAGCTGAGGGGGTATGTTCCGTACTACTTTTTTGCTGGAAATCAACTGAGGAATCATAATCCGGTGCGTTTATGCGGCAGTTTCCGGACACCCTGTATAGTTAGCATTGCTCGTAAACACTACAAATACATAGTTGCTTCTATAGAAATGCTTGACAATTCTTTATCGAATGTTCTGCAATGCGCACCCTAAATCTGTACATTTATCAATAAAATAAAGTCAATTTCTGCGCAGAGATCACCCTAATTGATTTCGAAGATAACAATGAGTGCGTACGTGTGGGTTTCGTGCAAGATTTCAAGGATTTCTAATGAAGAAATTATGTATTTCAGAGCACAAGTGTCAATTCATTAAAAAATCACAAAGTCCGTCCTTCTGTAAAACTACTGTGAACAATTTATTGGATGACCATACGAATGTCACACTATAAAATTGACACCAACTGTGCTATAGAAGAATATATGCATGTGTGTCAGTTAACTTTAGAGAGACTATTGCATGTGTGAGCTCTATCATCCAGTAAACACAAAAGTGGAGTATTTAACTCTTCTGTCGGCACCTGCTACAATATGCATATTCCATACCCAATAGGTCTGGCTGGACCTACTAAGAAAATTTTTTAATTTTTTAGAAAAAGTGAAATTTTTATCGGTATACTCATTCTACCCATTCTTTACAGCCATTTATAAACAATAAAAGCATTAAAATCGTTTTTGCAGATATACTAGAAGCATTTTTAAGAAGACATTATTTTGAGGTGGTATTAATCCAAACATGTTTCTCCTTTATTTTCTTCTATGTATTTTTGTTTCTCTTTTTTCATTGCGTATCGGTACTGAAAATTTGATAGAATTTTCCAATTCCAATATCTTTGGGGAAATATTTGGCGCTTTGTTGGTAGATTTTACCGCGATATTAGTTTGCAAATTTGGAGAAATAGATAGAAAGAAATAGGGAATTTTCAAGCGCAAAAATCATTTCATTGTAAATTTTCCGTAAATATCTTAATTAAATCAATTAAGAAACACCGTCGTTAGCCACTAATACTTAGTTCATACTATTACAAAGGCAATTTAATTTCCTAGAATCAAATCTCAGTTGATTAGGTGATGTTATAAGACGGGATAAAATTAGGCGTACCCAATTTGCGAACTTCACGGTCTTTTAAAGCAAAATCTCACAAAATTTTATCGTTTATCGTACAAATTGAATTTTAATGACTTTATTACATCATACATAGGAGATTTTTAAGAGAATTTAATATTTTTCACTTTTTACCTGACAGAAATGGGGGGAAATACGATAGGTCTGGCCAGACCTATTGGGTGTCAAAAAGCACTATAAATTGAAAATCATCAAAAACATACTCAAAACTTCAACCGATTTTTTTTTTTAATTTTTACAAAATGCTCCTAAACATATTATTCTATTCACGAAATATGAAGTCGCTGCGATTTCATCTTCTGTACTTTTTTGACCAAAATATAATGCCAAAGGTCTGGCCTGACCTTTGTGCCGACAGAAGGGTAGAAGTATATTTTTAGGTTAACGTTTAGACACAGTTTTATCGATGTTTTATACCACCATCTTTAAATTTATTCCATAATGATGATAGAAGCTTTGCGGATGTTTTATCGGATCAAAATATTACTTTAAGCGATGTCACACGATAAATAAATTTCGTGGGACTATATGATTGCTACAGTGGGAAGTGCTTCTTTAAAGCAAACGAATTGTTGCTTGGGTTCCTTACTCCGTGCAATAGTAGATACTCGCTCATTCGTCGCGACTTGTAACCCTAAACTTCCCACTTCCATTCTTTTACCAACCAACAATCCACAAAATCGAATTGAACCGTTTTAACCAAATCTAGAATATTCCAAGCGAAATAAAGTGAAAACCATGAAAATGCCAAACCATGTGTATGTATATTTCCAAGTCCACTATCCACTATCCTCTATCCTCTTTCGGAAATCCTTTCTACAGACGAATGGATTTAAGATCAAACAAGCGCAAAGACGACAACGAAGAAGAAGAAATATAAGCGGATTATCAATGGTCAAGAAAATGTGTCAGTGTCGTTCTCTCTGGTCCACCATTACACTATTACGTTAAAATGTTGTATGAAAAAGCACGTTACGTTCGTACTACGAGTAGATTTCTCGAAAAGAAATTCATTCGCCCATGAAAAATATGTATTTTCCAAACAGATGAAGGAAATCCTTACTCGGTTTTGTAAAACGGACATCGAAATATATTTACTATACATTTATGTGCACTATTTGACATCTACTAAATATAAATAACACATGTGCATACATATATGTCAAGAGAAAGAGAGAAAACGAGGAGATCTTTGAATTTCGATAAACTGAAATCGAATGAAAATTCCACGAAACAAACTGACAATTTAAGACGATTCGAGACGATGGTTAAGCTTATTTCTTCTCTTTTCGTGACATTTAAACTTGTCAATTTGAAGATGAAAAATATTTTCTAGCTAAAATGTGTAATGGACTTTGTTGTTTTTTTTTTTCAAAATGTCGTTGAGCACGCAACAGTAAAGAGTGGTAGTTAAGAAATAAAGTATATCCCTGATCAAATGCTTGGACGATGGCCAGGTATCACCATCAGGTCTACCAGATTCGTATCCCTGGTTAGTTCTTTTTTTATAGTTACTCATTTTTGAACAGAAAAATCTTTTTGCCAAATACATATATATTAATATCACTTATAAAACTATGAACGAAAACGCGTTCATTTTATTATTTTAGCGAACAGGGCGGAACCGTCAAATGGCCGTTGAACAGAGCCGTTCAATATCAAACCACTTCCGATATTCTGACCGAATTATGAACATACTACGTGCACATACATACACAAAGCTCACACTGCATTGTCCAAGAAGTCGCAGTACAGTCGGCCGGCCAAGCAGCACTTACGCTCAGACCATTAAATTTACAGCTGGAAGCAAGACGACAACCAATAGTTTGGTTACATGCTCCACTTGCTTCCAATTAGTTTGCTTCTGACAGCCTCCAGATTTATGGCCAGTTTCTAATAAATGCAACCGTACTTCTCCTTGCGGTTGGTTTGTTCAACATGATATCCTTGTTATAGTGTTTGCCCAGGCGGCAAGGTCCAATATATACATATTTGCTTTTCTTTTTTCGGAAGCTTTTTATCCTGGCCGTTTTCTCTGCTTTTTTTTCTTG
This sequence comes from Microchrysa polita, assembly GCA_949715475.1. Classification (NCBI taxonomy): domain Eukaryota; kingdom Metazoa; phylum Arthropoda; class Insecta; order Diptera; family Stratiomyidae; genus Microchrysa; species Microchrysa polita. The sequence continues at coordinate 19,462,158 of OX454415.1, forward strand.
TGCTGACCATTTGGCTTTTGTTCGGTCAGCCAGGCTATATAATAGGAAAGAGAAAGAGCATATTTGCAATTTCCTTTCAGTTTCTTTGGTTCTAGCTTGTTTAACAAGTGAAATAAAAATCAATTAGACGTTGACTATGACGAGGAAAGAGGAAATAGGCCAATTATATGTTTTCTGTCAAACGACTGAAATTGTTGTTAAACGACTCAAAACCAAGAGAGAAAATTGGTCAACAATTTGTAACGACAATGATTTCTTATTATAAGTGCATGTGACATTTCTTCGTTTCAAGTTCCTATAATTCGTTTGATCTCACGTTCTGAATGATTCAACCACAAACTTTTACACAAAATTTTGCACTAGTTGTGTTGCTTGCAGACATTTTGCCAAACCACATCAGAACATTTCATAGCTCTGTAGTCGCTCGTATATACTTGAACTTCAACAAATATCTGTTTGGTTGCAAATTTCAATATTCGCACAAGGAAGTTACTTTTGTCATATGTACATTTAAATGCAAATACTTTGCGTTTCCCGCCGGAAAAGTACGTATGTATGCTCATATATGAAGCTAGCATAGTTATTTGCCAGCCAAAAGTCCTGTGGGAGCGGAGAGCCTTCCTCACTTCTCTCTTTGCGTTAAATACCACACAAATGAAACATTCTGTGTATAGTATAGTTTTGGTAAAATTTCAACAGAGCAAAAGTTTCGCCTCAAATATAGCAACAATGCCGACACCGATGAAACAGAATTTCGAATCACGTACTTATATCAACGGAATTCCCATACAACTCACATGAGTTTGCCTAAGGGACTTTTGGCAATGAATTCCCACTCTTCATCCTAGCCTAGGCATGTATCGTCCAATGTGCTCATCTTGTCGACACAGACACTCATTGTAGCGTGTGTGCATATAGATGAGCCGTGAATAGACGTATCAGGATGCATGGAAAAATTACTAGAATTGGCTCTCTCTCCTGTTTCTGAAGGCTGCTGGCCGATAAACCTAGCACATGGGATCATATAGGAAGCTTGAAGACTTTCTCGAGAAAGTTCACCCAGTGGCAATGTTTGGTGAGGTTATGATACCACAATATTTGCGTATGCACTTTTGATTATTTAAAGATGAGATTATCCGGAAGTTTGGGTCGAAAGTTGGTAGATTGAGAATGGTCGTGGAAACATAAGGAAGTTATTTTATTTGATTTAAGTTTTGTTTCCAATTCATTTTTGTAGTTGATGTGACACGATTCATTTACGGGTTAGTTTGCCAGTCGTGTAGATATAACATGCGCCTCCAAAGGTTCAGTACAAAGAAAAATTGGAGCAGTGTTGCCAACTGAAAAAAAAAATTTCTAAAACAACTAAAAATCCGGCTGAATGGTTTGCAGCCAGAAAGACGGCCAAAAACCGACTAAAAATGAACAAAACAATGACATTGCCAATTAAAATAAACAACAGGGTCATATTTGCCTTTTCTTTGGAGTACTACCCATAAACTACGGTTTATGCTTTATGCAGACCTGCTCCCTTAAGCGCCGTTCGCACGATGGATTTGCTGTCCAACTTTTGAGCATTCAAACAAGTTGGACAACAAATCCACCGTGCAAACATAAGTTGAGTAACAAGTTTGAAGTTTAACGAGCATTCAAACAAGTTCACCGTGCGAACAGACGTTGGACAACTTGTGTGAGTTCAAAAATCCTTCACTCTTCTTACATTGACTATAGTCCGATCGAAGTACAACATAAACCTTTTAATAATGAAGAGTTAATTAACTGAACGGGTTTTTTCATTTGTTTTGTATATTGCAAGGGTTACATGGATGGCCCTGGTAATCTCATCATAAAATGTGCACTTCTCATTTAGTGTTACCTTCAATGCTTTACAAATCAAGAGAAATTAACGAAACAACAAATATATTTTTCTTGTGCTAAATTTATAAATTGTAGTTGAGTGGGAAGGTTGTATGAGATTGGGCTTAAAAAGATTCGATGGACTGGGATTATTGAAGCGCTTTAATCAAGTTTAGTTTAAAGACAGATTTAGATATGTAAGGACAATCTGACCAAAAACAACAAAGTTGTAAAAGTTACCCCGCCAAAGAAAAATTCATCTGCCGCAAAAAGAATGCATATCACTCCAATCCGCTGCTCATATCTAATTTTGTTTGCTGGATTTACTTTTGTTTTAGGTGTCAGGCCCGTGCGCAGGAGGGGGTTTTGGGGGTTGAAACACCCCCATTGGCAAATGTTGCCAACATTTGTTATTAAGTACTTTTGTTCTCATAAGGCACCAATTTAACTTCACAAAAATGTAAACTGGCTTTGTTAATTTATACCTTGCCAAAATAATTTTCTCTGGCCGCTACACACCATCCAGCTCCGGATAGTTCAAGCACATTCGTGGTAGAAACTCATAAGTGTTGGTATGCAATCCGAAAAGCGGGAGTTTCCCTATACCGAACGTATTGTGATTCAAAGATAAATGCAACCGCGCGGCATGTGTAGATTGTAGTGGGTCAGGGACGTAGCCAGAATTTGGTTTTGGGAGGGGTCCAAATTTCTAACTGAGAAAACAGACAAAATCCACATTTTGGTCAAAGGTCCTTAAGTTGAACATTTGCGCGTTTTAGCTAATATTTTTTCTTTAACGGGTGTTTTTCTGGTGTAGTCAGAATCCAAATCGTCACTCAACATCAGTTGCACCATATTATAAAATGTTGGAATCATGGCTGTCAGAACTGTTCAATGACCATTAAAGTTCCAGCTCTCTGTTTTCGCAAAGGGCGAAATAGCAACATAGCGATTCCATGGAGTCAAATCCAAAGAAACTTTACAAAAAAATGAAAGTTGGGCTACCTGTAAAAAATTTTATATGCAGTTTTGTTATAGATTCGCCGTGTGTGTATGACCTTAATCAACTATTCATACTCCATCAGTCAAAAGCCGAACTCTACTCTAGTCCAACTAAAGTATTGTTGATTGTGTTCTGCAAATATTTTTTTAGCAACACTCTGCACTTCTGCAGCGGAAAGTTCAAAGCTCCTTAGAGCTTGGGAAGTTTGGAAAATATTTCCAATTAATTATTAAGAAAATTATGTTCTGGATAAATATTATCTTATTTTTTTTTATAAAAAAAAATTCATGTAGTTTGGCTCTGCTAGCGACTTAACTAACAACTAAATTTGTAAATCAAAAATATAACATCTGTGAGTCCATTCAAAAAACGAGAAAAGTAGCAGAAAAGTGCCACTCAATTGAATTCTCATTTCGCATAGATAGGAGAAAAAGTTCGGTGACAGGTACTATTCCAGCGTTTTTCCAGTGAATTTTATCCGTTGAATGCGCTCATCGATTATTGCACGCATGACTTTTTCGAAAAAAAAAAATTATTTCATTGTCAAAAAGATTGTCATTTGGTGAATGTACGAGTACAATGATATACATAGACACACAATCTGGTGAAAACTGATGAATTATTATGGGAATTTTTATGATAAAATGAATTCCGATGATTTTTGAAAACATTTCGGGAGGGGTCCGGACCCCATGGACCCCTCCCCTAGCTACGTCCCTGTAGTGGGTGAACTATGACCTATATGCGGTATAATTCACGAAATTTCTTTCTTGAGGCCTACTCAGGCCTGAAGGCGGTAAAAAGCCATTACTTAACAAGAACTCCGGCCAAACCATAAACACATGAAGGTGATGACACAACCGATCACGACTCTATGTTAATTTGAGGTATCTAATCTGGCGTCATATGTTGCGCTCATATTAGAGGCCTTTCAGTAAAGAGTGAAATGTAGGAAAAACACACACTTTTGTATCAAAAGTATTTTTTTAAGTAATCTACTCTTTTTTTTAAATATATGCAAAACTTTGTTTAACCCTTTCATTCCCAAATTAAATAATATTGTAATTATTTCGTCTTTATGTGTACCTTAAAATACATTTTCAATGAAAAAAAGGAAAAAAAATTATGGGTTTGGAAAATAATAGTATGTAAACTGAAGTTTACATTGGGATTGAGTGGAAACTTTTTCAAATACAAATAGTTGACGGCAATATGAGTTATTATTACGGAAACGATGAAATAAATTTTCTCGATGAGTAAGGACTAAGGTCCCACCCATTTACTGAAGCTATGTTTAGAAACCAATAGTGTAAAATCCGTCCAATCCGGACCTTTAAATCCGGATTATTTGCTTGATAATCCAGATTTAGGGCCATTTATCAGTAAAGTTCAAAATTAAATTAGAGTTTTTAAATTAAACTAAATTTATAAGAACTGGGAAAACTATAAGTTTTCTAATCGAATCTACTGGTTCTAAATTTATTAAATTTAGTTAGAATTTTCGCATAAATGATATATTTATAGACGAGTCTGGAGTCTTTATCGGTGCATTTTGGAAATCCGGACAATTCGATAATCCGAGTATCGGTCCCAATCAATCCGGAATATATTCCAATAGGTTGAAATCGCCCGATTTCCACCACCTGAAAGCTTTTATGCTACTTTTTTCCGCCTATTTCATCTTTTTCATATCGAATTCATTCTAATACCGGCGACAATATTATTCCATAAATGCCCAATGTAAACCACAGTTTACATAGCTTTTAACGTCCCCCAATGCCACCCTATTAAATTTTTGTCACAGAAAATTCTTGCAAATGAATCTTTTGTTGTTAGCGAATAACGCTATATTTTTTTCACTGATGGATTTTGCATATAGAATTATGTATGTATGTATGTATGTTGATGTAAACTGCAGTTTACAATGGGAATGAAAGGGTTAAGGAGGGGCCTTTAAAAACAATTTTGTACAATTATTTGTGAAGAACATAATTTTAAAAAAAAAATAAAGTCTGAAGCAAGCCTGACATTATCGGAAATTCCCATTAAAATGTTTATGCGTTTTTGATTTTGTACATTAGTATCTACTGGCGTTGTCTACAAGGTGAATTTTTTCGCAGCGCTACACACTATCCAGTTCCGGACAGTTTAAGCACATTCATGCTCAAAACTCATAAATGGGATGGGAACATTACGCTATCAGCTCTCGCAAGAAGAATTTTGTTGTTCTTCTTATCGACATTTGTCTTACCGTCCGCCATATAGCCGAAAATATCGGAAACACGAAAGTTCTCCTTATGAGAACGGATCGCTGAAAAAGCCAAAATCTGGGCCAGTTAGTAAATAATCCATTTAAAAACTGAACGAAAGCACTGGAAACTTTCGATAAGCACAATGGATCAGAATACCATAAAAGATTCATGTTGCAATGGACCTTGAGAGCGGAGATCAAAGACACAAATGATCTTCCTATTTACGTACAAATTTCGAAACAAATACAAGACTTTTTAAATGAAAGTATAAGCTACGTATGATCCCAAATATTGAAACAATCATCCTTTGTGGCCGGCAAGGACTTCCTCTTCGAGGATCCAAGGATACGGGAAGAATTACAGAGCCTTAAACATACGTTCATATTATAACATGATTATAACCTGTATATTTTAAACTTTAAAACTTTAAAATTTAAATATATAAGTTAAACCCCCCCTTGGATAATTCCTGCGCACGGGCCTGTTAGGTGTAAATGCTGGAGAAGTTTAAATGTACAGGACTACTTCTTAAAGTAATTTGGTGGGAGCTTTAACATTTTATTCAGTGCCACTTTGACGGCTCCCTCCAAATTACTTTAAGAAGTAGTCCTGTACATTTAAACTTCTCCAGCATTTACACCTAAAACAAAAGTACATCCAGCAAACAAAATTAGATATGAGCAGCGGATTGGAGTGATATGTATTCTTTTTGCGGCAGATGAATTTTTCTTTGGCGGGGTAACTTTTACAACTTTGTTGTTTTTGGTCAGATATCATATATTTTTGCATACTTAAATAGCCAACTAATATTTTTGTTTTGGGAAAAGTTTCAATAGGTTTTTGTTCAGCATATTCCATAAATTTATTATCATAAGTTATATTCACAGGGTTTTCTTTAAAATAAATAGATACTGCAAATGCAATTGCAAATACGCCACAAATGGCTGTTGCTGAGCTTTTTTAAAAATAATTTTGGGATGAAATGGGTATAGTTTATTAATATGTATTTTGTGCAAAATAGATTTGTGTTATCTTTGTGTTTTGGCTCTGCTAACATTCTGTTAGTAATCTGTTAATTTTTTGTTAACTCTGTTAATGCTCTATTAACGTTCTCTTAACACTCTATTATCTTTTCGTTAATACTCTGTTAACGTTCTGTTAATGTTCTCTTAATTCTCTTTAATCATTCGGCTAACGCTCTGTAAACGGTATGTTACCTTTCTTTTATTACTCGATTTACGTTCTGTTAAGGCTCTGTTAATTTTCTGTTAACACTCTGTTAACGATCTGCTAACGCTCTGTTGTTGTCTTGCCAACGCTTTGTTAACGTTCTGTTACTGATCTGTCTTAATGCCCCCCTGACCCAGTGTCCCAATGTTCCAATGCCCTAATGCCCTAAGGTCCATTGTCACAGTGTCCTCATGTCCCAATGTTGTAATATCCCAGCGTCCCAATGTCCTAATATCCTAATGTGCCAATGTCCCAATAACCTGATGTCCCAGTGTCGCAATTTAGGTCCTATTGTCCAATGTGCAAATATCACAGTGCCCCAATGGTTTAATGTCCGAATGTCCCACTACCCTAGTGTCCCAATGTCCCAGTATCGGAATATCCCAATGTCCCAGTCTCCCACCTATCGTCCTAATATCCCAAAGTCTAACTGTCCTAATGTCCCAAGGTCCTAATGCCCCAATTTCCTAATATCCCAGTACCCCAATGTCCCAAATGTCCCAGTATCCTAATGTGATAATATCCCAATGGCGCAATGTCCTAATGTACCAGTGGTCAGTGTCCCAATGTCGCAGTATACCAAGTGTCCCAATAGCCTAATGTCCTAATATCCCAGTGCCCCAATGTCCCTGTATCTCAGTGCCCTAATGTCCCAGTATCCCAATGTTCCAATATCCCAATGTGCCAAAATCCCAATGTTACAATGTTCCAATGTTCTAATATCCCGATGTCCCAGTGCCCCAATATTCCCACGTCCCAGTTTCCCCAGTGTACCTAATGTCCCAATGTCCTAATGTGTTGATGTCCTAATATCCCAATGTCCTAATGACCCAAGACCCTAATGTTCACATGTTCTTATATCCCAGTGCCCCTATGTGCGAATATCCCGATGTCCCAATGCCAAAACATTCCGATGTCTCAGTGGTCCAATGCCCCTATGTACCAGTGTCACAATGTCCCAATGTCCGATTGTCCCAAGGTCATAATGTCCCAATGTCCTAATATCCCAGTGTCCTAATGTCCCAGTCTCCCAGTGTCCTAATGTGCCAATATCCCAATGTCCCAATGTGCCAAAATCCCAATGTTACAATGTTCCAATGTTCTAATATCCCGATGTCCCAGTGCCCCAATGTTCCCACGTCCCAGTTTCCCCAGTGTACCTAATGTCCCAATGTCCTAATGTGTTGATGTCCTAATATCCCAATGTCCTAATGACCCAAGACGCTAATGTTCACATGTTCTTATATCCCAGTGCCCCTATGTGCGAATATCCCGATGTCCCAATGCCAAAACATTCCGATGTCTCAGTGGTCCAATGCCCCTATGTACGAGTGTCCCAATGTCCCAATGTCCGATTGTCCCAAGGTCATAATGTCCCAATGTCCTAATATCCCAATGTCCTAATGTCCCAAGACCCTAATGTCCCAATTTCCTAATATCCCACTACCCCAAGATCCTAGTCTCCCAGTCTCCCGGTGTCCCAATATCCAAATGTCCCAATGCCACAGTGTGTTTTAAAAAATGGTCAATGCGATGAGCCGATAGACGCAATTGTTGGAAATCTTTTGTTAACTTTACCTATTAATTTACCGTTATTCCATCCACTTATCTAAATGGAAGACATTGAATCTTTAGAAGGACCACCAGAGGATCATTCGTTCCAAATTTCATAAAAATCCCATCCCGAAGAGAGACAGTAGAAGCAAGTCTTTCTGCAACTGTAGACTTCATTCTGAAATTGGGTTACTCGCTTAAGTCTGTGAGGGTGAAAATTTCACCGTTTATTGCATATATCTTACCCGTTATTGTACCGATCGAAGATTTTATTTGGAAAGGCACTAGAACAGGATATGTGGAATATTTTGGTAAAAAAAATTTTTTGGGGGCTGTTGCCTGGAAGGCTGTAGCCTGGTCAAACAAAAAAGCAAGTTGTCTCCGGTAATCATAGACTTGTTCGCTTTCGTTTTTCTTTTTCCTTTGGCGGGCGAGACGCTCTCGCGTCTCTTGATCTCCAAATCACAGCAGGCTGGAAAAAATTTGGCAAACGTTAAGGCTTAGTCCCATTAGACCCTCCTCCAAATATTCCTTCGATCGGATTAAAACAAGGGGTACCTCCCATACAAATTATTCAAATTAAATGCCACTAGTTTATTAAGAAATAAAGGAACAAATGAACCAAAATTAAAGTTTTGCTCGTAGGCAATTTTCATGTCATTTTGTATGGGAGGTACCCTTTGTTTTGTATGGATCGTGACCATTTTTCTTTATATGGGAGATGTGCTGTTCTATCCTGTTCTAACCCATATAAACAGGACCTAACACTCGTATGTAGTTAAATGTTGTCAAATACCTTATTAGTTATCTATAGATTCAATAATTTGAGCTCTTAATAATTCGATTTTTTTTTGTCCAAATATTTTTCTACGTTTAAAAACGGCTAATCTTATGATCTTATCTAAACTACCATTTTAAGCAGTATTAAGTAATATTAAGTATTAATCGTTCAGGGTTTTACATATCAATTATATTTATCGAACAAATCGCAACTGCTTCAGGAGTCACTATCAAACATTTATCTATGACATTCAAATATCCTTCTGCCTTTAGATTACATACTTTGTGAATTAATTAGCTGTAGCCTTCCAAATAGAATCGTTAATAGGATTTCCACAAATGGAACCAATTAATTGGTGTAACATCTACATCTTCCTACACACATCTATCCTTATCCTTTGTCGATTTCGACGTACTATACAAATCTACAGATATAACACTCTGTAAATTGAACATGATCTCTGCAACGTTTTGCTGCATTGGGATGCTGTCGTCAGCGTGTTAAATGCGTCTAGTTTCAGGAGTACGCAAGCTGGCAGAAGGATTATGTGTAGCTGAAGTGCTCTTATCAATGCTTCTTGTGGATAACAGACGAATACGTACATACCTGAACCTGAACGGAGAATATATTGGAATTCTGCTTAATTTGTGCTTTATCAAAGTGCAATATGTAGGTATACATCCTGTGTATTTGGAAATCAAAATGGTTCAATGTGCTGACTAATCGACGTAAATTGGGTGCACTTGCATAACATGTAATTGGCGATAATTTAATTAAATTAGCAATACAACAATGTAATCAACTACATATTATTATACAGCTTCTTTCAATATACATAAATGGAGAATTTATTGATCTTTGAACATATTTTTCAGTTTAAAAAGTATATCACAACACTCGGAAACACTTAATCTTATTGTGATATTTATAATGCTGTTAAAATATACTATATAATGCTATTTCAAATTATTTAGGGCCATTGTCGGTCCTTCACAACCAATGAATTAAAAAAAAACGAAATAAATTGAGCATACAAATTGATTCTCTACCCATCTTTACATACTCGTCCTATTCATGTTCAGCGGACTACATGACGCGGGACAAGACCGAGACTATCGCACAAGCTCTTTTAATTGCAAAATACAATAAATCCTGTTCGTTAATCTCCTGGAATTTGTTAAAATACCTCAAGAATAATGGCTTTTGCAAGTCGTGACTAATTGTCTAGGGTGGGTTTGTGTAGTGTACAGTACAATGTACTCGCATACGTATTCAATTTTATAGGAGTTCGAACTGTGTGTGTATTGTATGATGCTACAATATCCAACAAAGTCCTTTGCTTTTTCGTGCATCGAATAAACGAATGAAATAAGTCCCACGAATGCGATATGGCTTGAATGGATCCCAAGTGATTTCTCTCAACTTCGCTAACTTTAAGCCTTCAATATGTTTCAAGTACAACGTAATGCTATACATATTTACGCGATTTTGCCAATATGAAACAGTGGTACTAGAAAGTTTTTTATTCAGATAAAATGGTAAAATAATTGCGTATTTTACCTTTAAATCGATCTGAGGAAAAAGTGAAATGTGATATTTTTATATTTAATTTCAATTTCTCCCCAAAAAGCTAGGAGTGTGAAGCGTAATACTGTAGATTCCTTTTAATTATATAGGGTGTTTTTTTTTAAGCCCGATAGAACTTGAAATTGTTAAAATAAGGCAACCAATTAAATTTAAATCAAAAATTTTTTATTGATTCAGTATATTCTGGCAAATCATCATGAATAGACTCACGCTTGAACAACGCTACACAATTAATCAAATTTACTTCGTGATTTTTATGGTACACATAATCGTCCATATGCCTGAAATCATTCTCAAATGTTAATGCCATGCATTGATCTTTCAAACGAATTTTAAAATGCTCATTAAAACTTAATTTGTTGTGTTATATTTTACAATTTCAATTTCTATCGGTCTTAAAAAAACACGCTATATCATGATCAAAATGAAATTTATACGCATACGAGTATGTAGGCTGCTCAAAGTAAAGTCTATTGTTATAAAACATATACCTAAACTAAAAAGGTAAAAATCAATTTACTTAAAATGTTAACCAATTTTTAACTGTTCAAACAGTTTTGCTAACCACTGTTCATCGAACACCATAGAAAAATAAATTCCTTGACATCATTCGTATCTCATGGCGTTTGACAAATCTTAAGCAATTAAACTCAATCCCATGATAAATCCTTTTTATCCTCCAAAAATGTTCATGAAGCAAATGTAAATGCGCGCAATGAATTCGCTACCAATATTATCTCTCTCGACTCTCGTGTGTATGTTAGTATGTTCTATACGCGAGTATTTATAGTATCCTAGAAGTCGGCACGCAACTATCTTTGAATGGGAACTTAATTAAATCTGTGGATTAATTGTGCGGGATACAATCCGCTCAATTACACTTTAGTAAAACTAAGAGCAAAAGAGAATCTCTAAAAGATATGCTGCCGAATGATGTTGCGGCTTACATTTATCCACTCTGACGCGACGCAGTATGGCAGGCGGCAGCCGATTCGGCTCATTGACAACATTGCGGGCAATGTTACGTATACATACGCAGGAGACTCGTCTTGACTTATGAATGGACTGAACCGAACCTACCTTCAGCTATACGTTTCTGCGTCTAACTTTGAAGGATTCATTGGATGCCAATTTGCCTACTTAAGAAAAGCGCTCTGAATATATCTGTCAGAGAGGCACGATCCGTTCGCTGAGAGAAAGGATAAAAGACTTATTCTACTTTGATAGTTTTCTTGTACTTATGCTACCGCGCTATCTTTCAATTCTAACAATTGCGATAATGATAAGAATTAATTACTTATCGCCGAAATAGTTACTGGGTATATTTAGAGGATTATATGAATTGCGAGCTCTGTCTATAAATTTCGTTGGCATTAGAGTGGTTCATTGTTACTTTATACCGCTCATAGGATAATATTCTTCTCGACTCACTAATCTCTTTTTGGTATAGTTTTGAGAGTTTTACAGAAGGAATTATAGACGAAACTATTGCAAGGATTTAGTTTGGGAATGAAATAATGTTTAAGCCTATGGGTTGTTAATTAAATAACAAGATAACGGAAGATATAAGTCATTTTAATGGGATTGTCTTGCATATAATAATATTCTAATATGTATTTAGTTTTCATTAATCTTTTAACAATGGCTTTTTCGGATATTCAAAATATTTGTATTTTGTTTCTAATGCCAGCGCCTCCTAAACCACTAAACCGCTTTAGCTGAAATTTGGTGTATATGATGCTTAATGTTGAGGGATGGTTTTAGGCTACAGAAAGTTATATTGCGGGTGGTACGTAAGGAGGCTACCATAGAAACTTCATTCCTAAAACAATGATTTTCTCAGAAAAATGTTTCCTTTAAGGATCTATTCTAGCCAAAGCATGCTTTTTGAGTTTTTGGCGATTATTTCAAAAAACTGTAAAAAATATAGAAAAATGGTCTAAAACGGAAACACTATATAAAATTATCGTTGCCAAGATACATATATAACACATTCGACTTCTTTCTTGAAAATTAGGCGCTATACTAAAAATAAATTAAGGTATTTTCATTTTGGACCTTTTTAAAAAAAACTCCAGAACTCTTGAAAAAATGGGAGAAGACCTATGAAGTTTAGTGTGAGTATGATGATTTTTGCTGAAAATTTAGTTGTTTCGATCAAGAACCTCCGGATGAAACGAAGGGTACTTTCCATACAAAGTACAGAATTACACACCAAAACGGAATAAAATCACTTTTTTTTTTGGAAATGGCTCAAGGTGACGTTTCTTATGAAGTTCGTAATACTACAGCAGGCGTAAACTATATTGGCATATGGTGGTCAAATTTGAGGTAATTTGTGAGTGTAGTCGCGATTGGCTGATCTAAACGCTCCAGATTTCTTTTAGGTTATCTAAAAGACAGGATCGTGATCAATATCAACAAACAAACTACTGGCTCTTTGGGAGTTAAAAAAAGCAAATTGTGGAAAATTACAATTGTGTCAAAAATTTACAAATGCGAACATTTTTTTAAGGGTGTTTGCTTCTTCTTCTTTATGGCACGATAGCCCGACATAGGGCCTCGGCCGCCTGGATTGAAAACCTCCAATTGTCGCGGTCACGCGACCTTGTCCTCCAGTTCCGAAAGCCTAGCATCTGGTGGGCGTCCTCACATACAGAATGCTCCCATCGGGCTGTCGGTCGTCCACGCAATCTGGCTCCGTCCACTCGTTGCGCGTTCATCACCTTTTTGGGCATGCGATCGTCGTTCATCCTTTGTACATGTCCCGCCCATTGCAATTGCTGCAATTTCACGATCTTCGACACCTGTAGCTCATCATACAGCTGATACAACTCAAGGTTGTACCGGATGAGCCATTCACCTTGTTCACGAACGGCCCCGAAGATGATTTTGAGAACCTTTCGCTCGAATGTGTCCAACAGGTGTTCAGAGTTTTGGGTTAGGGTCCATGCCTCGCAGCCATAGCATAGCACAGGTCGGATTATGGTTTTATACACGTGGAGCTTCGTGTTCCTGTGCACCAGCTTCGAATTCATAATTTGGAGGACCGCAAAGTAACACTTATTAGCTAGTTGTATCCGTCGCTTTATCTCATCTGTTTCGTTGGCGTCCTTTGACAAATTGCAACCCAGGTAAGTGAAGTTGTCTACATATTCTATATTAAGGTCCCCCACTGTGATGCATGAATTTACTGGCGTTCTAGTTCTTGATTGCATCATGACCTTGGTTTTAGATTCGTTGATATGTAGCCCAACTTCTTTGGCGGCGTTATTGAGATTATTGCAGAAGGCTTTCTGCATCACCCAATCTTCGAGACATGATGTTGATGTCGTCGGCGTAGGCTTCTAGTTGAGTCGATTTAATGAGTAGCGTTCCGCGGCTGTCCAAATTCATGGCTCGAATAACATACTCCAGAGCCAGGTTGAAGAGCGTCGGCGCCAGCCCGTCGCCTTGCTTGAGTCCAGTACGAGTTTCAAATAGGTCAGTGAGTCTGTTCTGAGCTCTGACCTGCGAGCCGGTATTAGTCATCGTCATCCTTATGAGTCGCACTAGCTTAACCGGTATTCCAAAATGCAGCAAAATGTTGTACAGTACGCTTCGATCGATACTGTCGTATGCCTGCTTGAAGTCAACAAATATTTGGTATACGTCGATGTTGTATTCCCAGCACTTCTGGAGTAAGAGCTTCACTGTAAAAAGCTGATCTGTCGTCGAACGACCAGGTCTAAAGCCGCCTTGGTATTCGCCAATGATTTCTTCTGCGTACGGATTAATTCTATTTTCCAGAATCTTAGATAAAATCTTATAAGTCGTACAAACTAATGAGATGCCTCTGTAGTTCTCACATTTCAACTTATCCCCTTTTTTGTAAATTGGGCAAATGATACTTTTACGCCAATCTTCCGGGACTATTTCGTCGTTCCATACTTTAACGATAAGTGTGTATATAGCCTTAACAAGGCTCTCCCCACCATGCTTCAGCAGTTCAGCTGGAATCTCGTCAGCGCCCGGGGCTTTATTTTAGTGCTTGCATGGCGAGATCAACTTCTTCTACTGTTGGGGGTTGAACGGGAGGGTCTGTTTTAGCCATCAGCTCCGGAACTTCTTGTGTGGGGTTGTTCGGTTGAACATTGAGGAGCTCTTCAAAATGTGAGGCCCAGCGTTTATCAACGCTATCGGTGTCGCTAATGATATTGCCATTCTTATCCTTACAGAGGCTGGTCCTGGGTTGGTATCCACTTTTAATTGAATTAATCAGCTTGTACGCTTGTCTACTGTTCCTACTAGCTACTTTTTGGTTTATTTGCATCAACTCGTCAAGATGCTTACGTTTCTTACGCCTAATTAACCTATTCGAAAATCGTCGAAGCTCGTCATTTTTTTTTTTTTTTGGCTTTAGTTGCGCGTTCATTCCATTGGCGATATGCCTCGTTTTAGCATCTACCACATTTTGACATTCTTCATCAAACCAATCATTTCGGGCTCGCCGGGCTTTGTATCCCACAACCTCCTCTGCGACCTCTTGATGGTGTCTTTGAGTGTATCCCAGATCTCAAGGGCGCCTTTGTTGCTGATGTTATTTAGCAAGTGCGTCAGCTTCTCCTCAAGGGCAGTCGGGCGTACCTATGACTAGTGTTCAGTCCTCCACGCTTCCATGCTTTTAAATTTTCTCATAAGTGCCGTGGCGAAGATTTATTGGGCGAAGCGGGGACGTGGGTTTCTTATAAGAACCAAAAAGATGGGGAAGGGGGTTTTACAGCAGCCCTATGGCCTTCCCATCAATTTTTACGTATGTTTGTGGCACCAATTGAAACACATTTGGTTCAGATTGGTGGACAAATAAAAAAGGTTTTCTTCGAAGAACCTAATTTGGGGGTTGGGTTTATATGCCAGCCCCATTACCCCATGGTCCGATATAATTCATTTTTGCATATGTTTTGTAGCATCAATCAAAATGCATTTCCATGAGATTTAATTGAAATTTGTGTCCAAATAAAAAAGTATTTTTTAGAAGAACCTAATTTTGGGGATCAAGTTTGTATGGCAGCCCCACAACCCCATAGTCCGATTTCATTTATTTTCACGTTTGTTATGTGGCATCAATATGAATATAATTTTCTGAGGTTTGATTGAAATTGGTGTGCAAATAAAAACGTTTTTCTTAGAAAAATTTGATTTGGGGGGCTAGGTTTGTTTGGTAGCCCCATGACCACATGGTCCGACTCCATCTATTTAAACATATGTTTTGCGTCATCAATAGAAACACATTTGTGTGAAGTTTGGTTGAAATTGGTGTATAAATAAAAAAAAAATTCTTAGAAGAACTCAGTTTGGGGATTTAGGTTTCTATGACAGCCCCATGACCCCATGGTCCGATTTGGTCCATTTTTTCATATGTTTTGTGGTATTACTAGAAACACATTTGTGCAAAATTTTATTGAAATTGATGAGAAAATAAAAAAGTTTTTCTTAGAAGAACATAATTTGGGGCACTAGTTGTGTATGGCAGCCCCACGACCCCATTGTCCGATTTGGTCGATTTTTACGTATGTTGTGTGTTACCAAAAACGCATTTCTGTGAAATTTGATTGAAATTGGTGCATAAATAAAAAAGTTTTTCAAAGAAGAACCTAAATTTGGGGGGTAGGTTTGTATGGCAGCCCCACGACCCCCTTGTCGGATTTTAGCGATTTAAACATACAAAGTGCCTGCAACAAAAAGAAGCATGTGTGCAAAATTTCAGCTCTATAGCTTTTAAACTGACTGAGCAAAACGCATCGCAACAGACAGACAGACAGACAGACGGACATCGTCCAATCGACTCAGCTCGTCACGCTGATCATATATATACATATTTTATATGGTCGGATATGCTTCCTTCAATGCGTTACAAACTTCATGACAAAGTTAATATACCCTTTACGCTTAATAAGCGAAGGGTATAATAAGCCGACGAAGGTGAGTCAAGGATGCCCCAAAACTGTCAAATGTCAGCTGTTTGGTCTTAACCGGGATGTTCTGCTTTGTTGCATAAATGCACGTCAATGATTTATGTTCGTCAGAAAGTAAAAAAAATCACACTTACGTTTACAGAACTATGGACACAGTGGAGTATGGTGAGACTGCCTCTACTGTAGTCTTGACATTTAACACTGAAAACACGGTTTTGTGGAGATTTTGTTTGAGATTTTAGTTAAGATCTCGTTACAAAATCTATGAAAATGTATGGAAAATCTCGATATTTAGCCTAGATTTTGTAAAATCTCCAAATTTTGCAAAATCTTCTGAAGAGAGCTTAAAAGATTAACCTTAAACGTCATATTTTTTCACGGTGAGCATTACGCATTTTTATTGATAAAAATGTTAATTCTACTATGTATATTTAAATCTCACAAAAACAACTCTGTTGTAAAAAGTTTCCGCCAAAGAAAAAGTTGTCAGCCGCAAAAAAGATTGATATAATACAATCCCGCCAAAATGCTCGCAAGGTCGCAAGGATATGCATTCAAAAGTGATTGAATTAGTTAATAGTTTCAGCCAAAACAGCGTGGTGCGGTATGCGTCAGAATTTGTGAAATAATTTCCGCCGCGATAGACCACGCTGAATTTGCCAATTCCTGTGGAGTCTGTGTTGTGTGTACCGGGTAACGCATCCGCGCTGGTTTGGTGGAAGCTAATTTCT
Organism: Microchrysa polita; assembly: GCA_949715475.1. Classification (NCBI taxonomy): domain Eukaryota; kingdom Metazoa; phylum Arthropoda; class Insecta; order Diptera; family Stratiomyidae; genus Microchrysa; species Microchrysa polita. The sequence continues at coordinate 19,479,107 of OX454415.1, forward strand.
TTCAACGCTTATTGGCGGGGAGCTGACGAGGGTGCTATTTGATGCTATGCTCTTTTCTTGATCAGATTTAATCTCGAATCTTCCAGCCTTGTAAATAAAATGTGTTTTACAAACTTTTTTTGCTTTCCTTCGTATAAACGACTTTTCCCTTTTTTTACAATAAAGTTCTTTCGTAATTTTCATAAGATTGGTTTTATCCTGCAATTACCCCTATGAAAGCTCCCCGCCAAGCAGCATTGCAAGAAATTAGCTTCCACCAAACCAGCGCGGATGCGTTACGCGGTACACACAACACAGACTCCACACGAATTGGCAAGTTCAGCGTGGTCTATCGCGGCGGAAATTATTTCACAAATTCTGACGCATACCGCACCACGCTGTTTTGGCTAAAACTATTAACTAATTCAATCACTTTTGAATGCATATCCTTGCGAGCATTTTGGCGGGATTGTATTATATCAATCCTTTTTGCGGCTGACAACTTTTTCTTTGGCGGAAACTTTTTACAACAGAGTTGTTTTTGTGAGATATCATACTTTTTTGCAGTTTTCAATTGACAAAATCAACTTAACATAACAATAAATAAATGCGTTTATTTTCTTGAAATGAGGACGATATTTACTGCCCTTTTATCACGACCATGTTTGAGAACATAATAACAATAATAACCCTCTTGGTAACCTCTGTAACCTTAGCTTCCTTCGTAGCCTGAGGTGTGTGTGTGTTTTGCGAACCTCTACTGTTTGCTGGAAGCTTTGGGATCATCGGGATGTTATTTGTTCATTCAATATTATAGTAACATGTACGTACTCGTATCAGAGACGAACCAAATCTGGAACTTTGAGCCCTTGCCGCCGCTCTTGCAGACGCTTTACAACTAAAAACTTTAGAGAACATATACAAGGGATTGTTCGAAACAGTCCTGCCAAATCACAAAACTATACGATTCTTTTCTAGGCATTTTTCGAGCCTATCCCCGACTTTTGCAAAATGCTTCCTTTAAAACATATAAAAAGATTTAAGCGAGAAACTCTATGTATTTTTTCACATTTTCCGCTGTATCTTTTTTTCTACTCCACGGATCGGAGCAAACGATAGCCTATGCACACCTTCACGACAGACTCTATCAATGGGAAAAGAGACCAAATCCCGAGATGCCCTCTGCAAGGCTGTAGCCCTGTCAATGAACGACAAGAACAACAAGAACAACGAGAACAACGAGAACAAGATTTTCGAAAAAATGCGATTTTCAAACTCTTATAACTCCAGTGTTTTTCATCGTATCTTCTTGAAATTTTCTACACTTCGTAAGACGGCGCAAACGACAACCTTTACCGAATTTGAACACTCAGGACCAACCAGGGTCCGAGCTACAGAGGTCCGAAAACCCGTACTTGTTTCGTCGTGTAAACATAGTCTTAGTCGCTTCTCACTTTTGATTTGTTCAAATTTCTTCGTTTTTCTTTGGCATAGATGTTGAATTATTTTTTTTAAATTAATGGGATACATAATCGTCATGCAGCCTTACGTATTTTTATAGATTATGATGACCCATTAACCAACCAATTTTCCATTTCCCCATTATTATGTTCAGACGTTTTCTCATCCAGAATAGGAAAAATTGGATAAATTTCAATACAAATTCGACAGGAGTTGTCCTGGATAAATTTATTCGAAACAGGAAGTGTAAACATTTTCTGGAATTTATTATTACATATTACAAATTATTTTTGCAATTAGACAAGTTTCCATCCGAATCGAAATTAATTGTTACTAATTAAATAGAAATAGAGTAAAATTTTTTGATGGAGGTAAATATATATTAGGCTTCCGGTTTCAACCGGAAGTTAGTTTGTTGGCTTGCACGACTATAACATTCACTCATTTCATTCCCTTTTCGTATTGGCACAAATGGCAGCTAACCTCATGACAAAAAAACTACTCCCTGAACTCCGTAATAACTTTTGGTCAAAGAAGACCGGATATCAAATACATTTTCGCGCCAATATCAAAATGCCAGCGATTCCGGCAACATTACACCAATCATATTATTTGCACTCTAAAAAAACGTTAAAGCGCCATTTTCGTCATAATTTTATTTCCGCATGAGTAGCATGCAACACTACTATCGCATCAATGTACGTACGCGCCAGAACCGAAGAGAGTTCGATATGGTCTAGAATGGATGGAGTGTGAGTCCTGAGTGGTCCTGAGAAAGTGGCACACTGGCATAACGCAAGGATTCTATCGCACACTCGACGTATAGTGTGGTAACTGTGGAGGAATAACTCGCTTGGTGCTATATATACAGACTCCCATTCTCGTGGTATCTGTGCAACGACATAATAAAGTACGTAAAGGAAGTCGAGAGTTTCGATAAGCTCTTTTTCAATTTCCGCTACTTTTTTTTCAATTTTTTTATTTTTTCAAACTGAACATTTTTCAATGGAAATTTTCGTTTTAATGTCGAACGTATTATTGTTACTTTGCGTTGAATGTGGGAAAGAAAAAAAAGGAACCGTTGATATGTGTGGGCTTCGGAAAAGTCTAAAATGTAAGTTATTTCAGGATATCCAATTTTGGATTTGTTTCATAATGTAGTGACACAGAAATGATACCGAAATGTGGGCAGCTGATCTAATACGATTCGGGCTTGATTTGTGGTAAAGACAGGAAATAGAAAATAAAGTACATAAGCTCAAAGACCGAATAACAATGAATTAATCTTGGGTTAAAATTAAGATAAGCTGACCAGACGTACAACATTTTGCTGTACAGTACAGCATTTTGACCTGGCGTACAGCATTGGAAAATGTACAGCATTGGCCATGCTACACCATGAAACCTAATTCACTATACGATAAGCTCGTCGGTGAAGCCAGTGTCCACTCTTGTCTGCTTTTAAGGCGTTTCACCCCGTACCCTGTATGATCGAAATTTAGAGAGATAATTGCTCTTTTATGATTGGTAATCGGTCATTTTCGATAACTTGGGAACCTTTCTTGATTTTTCTGAAATTTGGGGCACTTTTAGAGCTACTTAGCGCTCACATTTCCTCCGAATTTTTATTTACGTCCTCGGAAGTTACGGCTGCCCAAATCTCAATTTTGAACTTGAAAATTATCCATAATTGTGAAATTCGTGAGCGAATTGAAATTTAGAACATTTTGAAATTGGCACCATTGTAGCTACTCGACTTGACTCCAAGTTTAAAGGTCCTACCTATCCACGTTCGGAAGTTAGAGCTGCCCAAATCAAACTCTTGTGTTTTCTAATCGAAAACTATGTGTATAACATGAGCGGATTTTTTAAAATTCGACAGACTTAAAAGCACCGTACTGTCCATATTTGGTGAACATTTTAAGGCTCTAGCTTCCAAGGTTCAAAAGTTACAGCCGTCGAAAGATACGATTTTCATTTATTTTTACCTCTCACAAAATGATGTAAAAATCACCGTCCTCCATCCGATTACCCTACAAACCTCTATAGGGAAATGCATACTAAAGAAAGGACTCTGCACGGGTTTTTAGATTATTTTTTTCCACAATATGTCCTTCGAACCCGTTAATATGGCGTTAAGGCATAGCGTCACTAATGTAACCATGGAGGAATGCATACTCTCCTCCAGAAATATCGCAATCAAGATACGCCACACTTTCATCGCTCTGGAGGTTCTCCTCTGAATCATCTCCATAGCTTCATTGAAACTGTGCCTGAAACGAAACCAGCTTAAAAATTCTTGGCCAATGAGGTATCAGATTATCTATTGCAATTAGCAAAAAGAAGCTTTTAAATAAGTAGGTAGCGGGCATAATGATAAGCCAGATGCCAGATTATGTCCTTGCAGAAATCTTAACTTTCCGGCGAGCTTTGCGAAGTTGATCGATAAAGATTAAGCTACTGTGAGTTTCAGTTCACTCCCTTTTCATATCGCTTATTGGCGCAAGAAAAAACGGGCCACTGAATCTGACCGATGCATTGCGCCCGCCCGAAGGTTAAATTTCTGAAATCTATCTTCTATTTTAAGTGATTAATTTTATTTCGAGTATTCTTCCTTGCTATAGCTTTTCGTGTTAATACATACGTTTGTGCTTCATATGCTTGATAAGTAGAACCAGTAGCGTAGATAGCTTTTTGGAAGGTAACCACCATCTTGTTTCTATGCTTTTATACCGATTAAAAAATCTTTTAGTCATTTAAGATCTACTGAAAAGATCGAAAAAGGGGCTGTCGCTTTAAAGGTCCCTCTAGATTAGCAGCCAAATGGCGACACGTGCAGCCAAATGGCTGCTGTCATTCCGTCCAAACATGTCGCCATTTGGCTGTGCGTCCAGTTTTGATATTCAATATGGCAACTCAACCAACCGCTTTGACAACCGCTTGTCAAATTCAAAGTGACAATTTTCCAACTTTTGTGTGAAAATGAATAATTCTTGAATGGCCGTGTAATAATACAAACGTGCAGAGTCCGATTTTGATAATTGAATTTAAAAAAATCACCAAAATGAAATTTTTGTTATGTCATTTTCTGTCTACATTTGGCTGCTAGTGTGGATGCTAAGGAGCAGCTGCACGCGATGCCAGTTTTTGGACGCGCAGCCATTTGGCTGCTAATCTAGAGCGACCTTAAGGATTATGAAATTGTTTCAACTCTGCTATGGTCTAGCTGAAATTCCGGAGGAGGAATAGGTTTGGCACAGCGTATCAAGTATTCTAAGGTTTACCACATATTCCCGAGAATATCGGCTACTACTATTCTTTCTCAATGATGAAATGAAAGGAAGAAAATATAATTTTATGGTATGCATAATGGTAATAGCCTCGTGTTTCTCCCAATCGGCGCGACACCGAATTTCGCAAGTTAGTGTACAGCATTAGGTCTGGTCACCTTAAATTAAGATAATCTTTGTTTCAAATAATTTTTACAAGTAATTTCACTGAATCCCATATGAAAGGAGAACGCATGAGCCAAAGCTGAAATAAGCATATTTCCCTGGAAACAAAATTCTCTCAAGCTGAATCATGAGATCATGAGAAATTAAATCCGACCGCATTTCAATTGGTATGATCTCTTTGGAAGCACAAACAGACTTTAGAACATCCGAGTCCAAATGAATTTGATGTTGTGCGTGCTGATTCGGGTCGGGATAGGCTGATAAGAAGCACGCCATGATGTAACCATATGCTTGTTCCAGGCCAGAGAAACGACGAGAGAACATTTCCAGATGGCCGCCTGGACACACGAAGACCAAAGAATCTATCTTGAATCCCATTCTTCCACACAGTCTCGTCCCAACCATGAAATCTTCCGCCTGTGTTCGCGGATTTTTTATCGCGTGTGTTCTTCTCATCTGTATCTGTTGTCACCCCGTTTTGAGTAGTGTAACAACAAAAGCAGATTATTTCAATCGAGTGCTTTTTAATAATTTGACCGATACAGATTCATTAAACGCGAGTGTCACTAATCAAAATCAAGATGACCCACATTCGGCGGGTTCAAGAGCCGCCGAAGACGATGAACCCAAATTGGAACCGAATTTCCTTGATTTCTATGTAAAAGGGGTGCAGGCATATCTGGAGAATGATTTTGAGTCATGCATCAACCACTTGGAGCGTTCGCTTAATTTGTACAGACAGTACCAAGATGCTGTGGCTAATTGTCGAGTGCATTGTGAATTTGAACGGATAAAATTTAAAAATGCCCATCCGTACGATTACGATCACATTCACTTCCACGAGAAGTTGATTGTGAAGACACTCTGTTTGGAGAAGTGCCGACAGCAGAATTTATCGTATTTGCCGCGATACTTTCAGATGAGCGCGGAACTGAAGGAGTTATTTAAGATACGAAAACCATATGAGTATCTGCAATTGTGCTACTTTAAGGTGAGAAAGGATTATGGTTAAATAAATAGGGTTAAAGGCAGTGGCGTAACGTTTCTCAAATTTATTGTGTTCGAAGTCGAAATGGGGGCCTCTCGCCTCGTTTTATATTTCCACTAGGGAATATTGATTAAGAGCAATGGAAATTCAGCGACATACTTCAAAAGTTTTCAATTTTTCGAGACAAAAATTTAAATTGAATTAATAGTAATTTATACGGGATAGCTGGTAAGATCGTCTTCATGCAAGGGCACGGGATTTAGGGGCCCAAATGCCACATGAAATATTTCTGGAACCATAAGAACAGCACGTATAGTACGACTATACGAATAAAAATATTCCGGCGTAGTTATTTTTTGTAGACAAGTCGAAGTCAGAACAAATGCTCAATTTGCTGTTCCTCTTTCCCCATAGGTCCCTTAGATAAGCCTCGTCGCTCAAAGCATTTCATATTGTTCTAACATTTTTGAAAGTTCATCAGGCGATCTATATCCTCACATTTTAGCCAAAAAAAACTTCGGTGTGAAAAAAGTTTCTCTATATTTTAATAATCATTCATAGTGAAGGAAAACTTTGACCTTCTTTCACAATCCACTTGAACAAAAGCTCAAAAACAGTGCATTTTCCATAAATACATGTACAAAATGAAAACACATGTTTTTGTGAAAAGATAAGTTAAACTTTCAAAATTGTTCTGCTTAATTTACTCTAAATTTATTAAAAATAAGATGTCGGCTTTCGGCTCTATGAACATCTGATAAACCTCCATCACGGAATAAATTTGATCCTGGTATGCCTGTGGTATTTGCTGTAACTGTAGCTGCGGTTTGTAATCCGACCCACCCAATTCCTTCCAAATACCATATGGCAAAAACGATCCTTTAGGTCCCTCTGCAAATAGACTATCTTAAAATATTTTTGAAGATATAACGTTCTCTATTGGATCTTTAGACCGGACTTAATTCCTGTCCACTTTGAACATAAAATGCAAACACGAACAAAATAGTTCGCGAGTGGTAAAAAAATTAGTTCAAACTAATTAGTACGGCCTGTATATGTCTTTGAAGACTAAAATATTTTATCTTGCTAGCGGTATATACGCGGTCATTAGGGGAGTCTTGCTAGGGGTTTCAGGCTGTGCTACGGCGTCTAACATCTGGAACAAGACCTACTAGTATCGTGGATAAATTACCGAATTGGCTGGGCCCACGAACGTGATGTGAGAGTTTATGCTAAACTTGTAGGAAACTAAGGTTTTCAACGAAATAGAGGACATGTAAATTTTGTGATACTTAATACAGCACAGCATAATTGGCAATCGTATGTAGCAGAGACTTAGACTTAGACTTAGACACTGAGAGAAAATACACGTTCTGTAATCAAGAATGTTTGTTTTTAACGTTTACATTTAACACCAATCTTAAAACAACTCTGTTTCGCTTTAATTGAGTACAAAACTGTTATATTCTTATTTAAAGACAAGATTTTCTTGGTTTAAGTACGCCCAGAGCAGCGCCCGCTCTAGCACTTACGTCGCCCTGGGCAAGAGGGCAAATTGCCGCTCCTTTGGGGGCTATCCCAGGCAGATTGATAGTAGATTATGTACGCCGTTGAAATAGATAAATAGCTTCCCATAACATCCTGGTTTTTCCGATAAACTTCAATTAGCTGGATTTCTTCCGTGTTTGAACGTCCGTAGTTTATTGTCATAAATGCGACATCTTGAGGAGGCAGGGTGGGGCGCTTGAACCTTCCTCCCCCTACATTTTTGTCTTACTGCTGTACTACCTCATTCTGTTGGCACCTGGTCTCAATCGCAATTTTAGGAAAGATTTCAGTCTGGTGGTCTCGTTTATTCAGAGACAGGGATTTGAAAAGTCTATCATCCGCACAATTCTGTTCTGTTCAGACTGCAGTTTTAGGCATTTGATATCCGAAACTTGAACACCCACATGTAGGCGTCATTATAATCATCATATCCATATCCTATCCGCGTTTGTTCGACCTAGACTTTTGAAACTTAAATTATTGCGTAAGTGACATTCTAAGTTCTTTTGGTGAGGATCCTAACTACCTATGTTTTGCAATCATGTTGCCCAACCAACCTAATTCAAGAAAAATGTTGCCGCCCAAAAGCTCATATTATCCGTGTTGACTTCTGGGCTTACTTTATAGAACTTTTATTTGGGAAAAGTTCGTGCGACATTTCGTCTGAAAGGGATAAATTTTGTGACAAAGGTCATGTATTCAGGAGTAAAACCTATGCAGACGCCATTAATAGTTAAATAGACAAAGGTCGCTCTGGATTTACCTTTCTCAAATTGTTAACCCTTTTTTTAATATTTTTGCTGTCATAATTAAAAATTATATACCTTCGACCCCCTATACAAATTCCGGGCAATGATGTTTAATGTTTATGTCTTGGGGAAATACAGCCTACACCCATACTGGGAATTTTTATAAAGAAGAAGGTCAAAGCTACCTAAGTAGGGGTAATCAGGCATCCTGAAAAAAAAACAATTAGGAAGTATTGCTACTGCGGCTCTGGTAATGTGTACTGTGATTCCATCCCTCATCTCACTGAAACTCAAACAACTTTGTTCGAAATTTGTCATGAATGAATTGATGCAATTAAAATCAACTAAGGCGATCCATCCACGAGGAGATCGGGAGAACTGAAGTTAAATTGCCGCGACGTGCTCTCCTCCGATTCAATAGACTAAACTAAAGTTCTAGACCTTACTTCCGGAAATGAAATTGCGACGATTCAATAATAAGATTATACGTTCTATAATTTCTTCCTCTATCTAAAAATTAGGTGGCCCCCCTTTTAGTAAGAACAAGGGATCATGTATAGAAGGTTCAAATATAATCCTTAATGCTGGTCAAGAGAGGTACTAAATTTTCAATTGGAGGACGAAATTAGCACATACATCTCCAATTTTTGTTGTAAAGTAGAACGGACGTAGGGCGGGTGATAGCATCACAGACGCACAATTTACGCAATTGTTACTCAGCATTTTATTATTCTAAATGCAGTCCCTTTTATCAGAAGCCTCGCAAGGACTTTGCATCTTCAAAACACAACTTCAACTTTATATTTTATCTGTAGGTTTCGTTTCCACTAAATGGAAGTTGATATTGAATTTTGTCCTTCTGGTTATTATTTCTTTTTTTTTATTCGAGTGCTAGCCAAAATGCCGCCCCTAAAATTTGGCGCCCGGGCGACCGCCCGGCTTGCCCCCCCTTAGAGCGGGCGCTGCCCAGAGTTAAAACCGAGCAGATTGCTGTGTTGAATTCAATAATTAAGAACAAACGTTGTTGATTTCGTCTTCAAATCGTAGGCCCACGCGGTCGAATCCCACTGTAGACGGGTAATGTTTTATGCTTTTCGGAGCGTAATAAAAACGATTGATGAAATCAATAGAGAGTTTTAGCAAGACGTTGGAGATAGTACGACATAATTTGACATTCCATATAAAAATTCGCTTGCGTACCGTATACGTAGCATTATATCATAATTTTGCATGTCCCAAGTAGGCATGGTTATATTTCCGTATAGTTGATGTTCTCTAAACAGTCGAAATTGTCGGGTCGCGATTTTTAGCTGTCATAACATTAGTTCAAAAATATCGTATAAGTTTTACGTGTTATTCGCGCGGGTGTTTTTGCTTGGAAATTTTGATTTACGTATACGGTGGTTATTACGTTAGTGTAAAACTCTCTAATAATTTAGTGAACTTACAACAAGAACGCCATTCTCAATATAAGAAGGCAAAGAGTAAAAACAAACCCTTAGCAAAGTTATTTCTTAATTTTAGTAGAAACACTGTAACGTCAAAAAGAGCTGATTTAAGCGTGTTTTCGATTGATGCACTCTGCTTTTCTCTCAGTGCAGGGGGGCCCAATCAAGAAGTCGGTGGGAAGGCCCCGAGTGAAGTTGTTACGCCACTGTCTTCATGGCCAGAATTATCCTTTTTAATAGCCATCTACTTAATTAGCTGTTGCTGGCGTCTTTATGTTCAAGTGGAATTAAATAAATTCGAATGGAACCAAACTCTTGGTGGAGCTTCCCAATGTTAAAAAAAGCACCACGGATCGGATTTATTATCTGGCCAGAAGAGTTCATTGGCAGGCATCTGTTCCTTGACAGTCCCTAGCTTATTAAAAAAGAAAAAAATCCTATTCAGACTTTATTGAACTACTGGTTACTATACGGTTACTAACGATGTTAGGGCTCCATGACACAGTCATATTTCTAGTCATATAATTAAGCCTACTCGATTTTTTCGATTTTTCACACGTGCACTAAACGAATCGAGTGGGCTTAAGGATATGATAATATCTATTATAATATGTATATATATTACTAATATATGACTGTGTAATAGCGCCCTTAGCCTGATCTACAGCCGCTACGGTGAAAAGTTCCACAGTTTTACAATTTTTCCAATATTGTGAACACATTTTACTTGATGCATTTATCATTTTCACTTCAAGATTCAAATGCACAATCATAATGATAATCAACCTCTCGCATTAGCAAAATGTTATACAAAATGTGTCTTCTAAATTATTCACAAAATGTCAGACTCGCATCGTTTTGATGAATTTTTCATTGCATGCTTAAGCTAAAAGTTACAGCTCTTCGGTATGAAATTCAAGAGTAGTTGGATTTTCCACCTTTTTAGACCCTGATGTTTTATTGCGTGTTTTAGGCAGACTAATAAATAAAATTATTTTTTTAAAAGTTCAGTTGATATATGTATGTATTAAAGAAAATACTTTTTTTTTTGTCAATTTTTTGTTTTGGGGTCCCCCTGATTGGGGGCCCGTGTTCCGTTGAACACATGGAACAACGCACGTTACGCCACTGGTTAAAGGTATGAAAACTAAAAATATCCAGATAATGCGTATAATTGAAAAAGAAATCGGTGGCCCACAGAAAACCGTTTGTTAGTATGATTTCGACTTCATCAAAAATATTTGTCATGCATTTGGAAGATCGAAGAGACGAGATTTGGCAGATAAAAATTACTCTCTTATTTAAACCCCAAATTATTCCAGGAAGGCGAAATTGAAAAGGCCATTTCTGCAACATACACAGCTCTTGTTGCCAACCCCGAAGATGAGCTAATGAAGAAAAACATTGAGTACTACGTCGAACAGAAAGATTTCGATTGGGAGAAGATGATAGACTTGGAAGCCAAGGTATGGAAACACTTAAAAAAAAAAGTTCAAAATTTAAAATCATAAGAAAAACAACAAAATTAAATTAAATTCCCCTTTCTTACAGAGATACTCCTCATATTACCAAGACGGTGTCTATAAATACGAATCAAAAGATTGGAAAGAAGCAATTCAACTTTTTGAAATTGCCATAGATGCTTGGTTTCAGGAGCACGACAAATGTCGTGCACTCTGCGAGAGCGAATTCGATCAGGGATGGTTCCCTGATTTTGTAACGTCAACAGCAAGTGTGTAGTTTTTGAGGTTATTTCAAAGGGGTTTGATAATTTTTTTATTATTGAAATTTAATTTCAGATCACTACGTCTACACGCTAAGATGCAAGCAGAATTGTACCAAAGAGCTCTCTTTTCTGAACGGTCGATACTATGATGATCTGTACCCTAGCATGTATAATTATTTGCAATTTGCATACTTTAACGGTTAGTAATCTTCCTTGTGAATTGTGTGTATTGGGGTCCGGTTCGAAATTGGCTTATAGATAGGTCAAATTCCACCCAGTGTAAATCGGTCCACATAAACCTACTTAAAGAAAAAAAATCTACCCCCAACAGAATGCAGCATGACAAATTTACTCCCGAGTAAAAAAAAACGTCAAAATCCTCCCATCTTAATTCAAACTTTTTTTTTTGTAATAACTAAAGCGGAGATGGTTTTGACCGGCCTGAGAGGGAACTTTCGCTTTAGTCATTTAAAAGATGAATTTTGACTTTTGAATTTTTTCTCGGATAGATTCCGAGTGGTGAATTTTGACCGGGTGGTGTTTGCCACAAACGCCATCCACCATTTATAATAATGAAAACTTTATCTCAACTAAATATATTTCAAATTTTAGATGATAAAATTGAAGCGGCAAGTCGTTGCGCCGCTAGTTACCTTCTCTTTTACCCGAGCGATGAAGCAATGATTAACAATATAGGGTTTTACAAGGAACAAAATAAGGGAAAATCAAGGGATTTCGGAAAGCCACGGAAGGTAAGATATTTCAATTTTTCTTATTTTATTTAATTTTTTAATTTGTTTGTGAATTTCCCGTGTTAGGAAGCACTATCATTCTACAAACGTGCAATGTATGAAATCGAGTTGTTGAACTTTGTCGATTCAGAGTTTTTGAAATTGGCCAAAGAGCCATTTCGGCCATTTCTTACGGATAATCTCACTGATCGTGAAATTGATGATATCGGAATATCGAATGTAATCGATGATAAGGAGAAGAAATAAATCGTTGAGAATCAAAAGGAAAGTAATTGATTTTATTGATTAAGACTTGTTAGTTTATTTTCGAACAAGATTATAATTTTTGAAGATGTACATTTAAATACACTTTTCGAAAAAGATTTTTTTTATTGCCCGTATACTCTCCCATCACATTTGCATATTGGAACACGAATGTCCGCATATATAAAACGATTATCAGACCCGTGCTATGCTATGGTTTCGAAACACGGACACAACCAAGAATCGGATTTTTTTTGGATACATTCGAGCATACTTACGATAAAAAGTTTTTGTCCAAAAAAAGGAGGAAAAGACTTAGTCTCTAGTGAATGCGGCAAAAAACGACTTTTCGACATCATCGACTCCACCTCTATTGAATGACAATACAATTTATAACAACTCCATTGAAAAGGTCGATATTTTTGTTGAAATGTTTCCTAATAATATAATACAATTTGCTACCTACTCAGCAAAGTCCTCCCTTTATCCCTCGATACACCGGTCGACAGCCACCTTTACATTTTCGTACCAGAGAAGTGTTTAAAGTATTGGGTGCATTTAACATTTCTTAATCGGCTGAACCTGATGGCATTACCCCTACATTTCTCGAAATTTGTGCCTCTTCCCTGGCGAAACCATTGCCGACATTAGTCCACTTATCATATTCCGTAGGAATTCACCCATCCGCATGGAAGCTGGCGTATGTTCAACCTATCATGAAGAAGGGTGAGCCATGTGACCCTCATAATAAAACGTCTATTGCAATAACTTCTATTCTCAAGTTTTTGAAACACTAATTAATGTCCAACTGATTAGCTACCTCAGCTTGCATAATCTCCTCAATGGTAAGCAACATGGATTTCGAAGTGCCCGCTGCACCAGAGATCTGATGGCATATTTAATCACTGTTTTCACATCTTTCGTGAAGCAAAAATTGTGACTCTTAGATATTTTAAAAGCTTTTGATAGAGTATGGCACCCTGCCCTTCTATCAAAACTGCACGCACTTGGTATTGATGTTAGTTCAGTGGATTGAGATTTTCATCTCGAACCGCTTCGTTATCGTTGTTTTAGATGGTATTAAATTTTCCTGCCATCACATTAATGCGGGGTCCCCACGAACCAGTGCTATAACCAACGTTATTTCTCTTGTTTATTAACGATCTCTTGCAGAAATACGAAATACACGATATTCGCTTTCGCTGGAAATCTAAAAAATCAACATAATGAGCAAACTCAAATGGACTGACCGCACCTTCTTCATCGCCAAAAATGCCATGAACCTAGGCTTCCTAAATCGATCCGTAAAATATTTATCACCAGATGATTTAGCTTATATTCAAACCATATAAGACCTTGGCTTGAATACAACTCTCATATTTGGGCTGGCGCAGATCTTGCTGCACCAGTTATGTTAGATAAAGTCAAACTCAGAGCCTTCGATCTCATTGGTGATAGCACAATAACTGCTAATATTGATTCTCTTGAACATTTGCGTAGTGTTGGTTGTCTCTCACTACTTTACCGTTATTGCTCCAACCAAATCCACAGTTTGATTGCTGAAATTGCACAACCTACTCGCCAGACTCCGCAAACTAGTCGTGGTCACCCTCATAATCTTGAGGTCTCAACCTGTCGCACTGTAAAATTCTGAGAGTCATTCTTAACTCGGACAATACGCATGCTGCTGCTGCTGTTTTCCCTGGCAATTAAGAAACGCATGAATAAAACGAAACATACACCAACACATGCTTATCACTCAAACCTTTCCGTTCCTTAGTTTTCCTTCCTCTGCCAAAGTTATGCTCTTGCACTAAAGGGTTGCCCCCTAAAACTTTGGTGTTCAATAAAAAATAAAAGAAAGGTCCATTGGCGAATTTTCGGGGCGTCCGAAAGTGAGCTCAATGGCGCATCCAATATAATTTCGAGTTGTATCAACTGTCCCATGCGCTGCTTTTGTCGAAAATTGTGAAACAGCAATATATGCAAGAAAACGAATGGATGATAATGGCATGCCGAAGAAGGTAATGAACGCACAAAGGGTGAACGAACGCAGATTGCGTGGAGGACCGTGGAGCTTTCTTGGAGTATTGAGGTCAGAACGCCTACCAACTACGGGGTGGGCTTCCGAATGTAGAGGACAAGGTCGGACGAACGCCACAATGAAAAGATAACGACAAAGGATATTCGTGGATCCGGGTGGAATTTGGTGGATCCAAGTTCTCTGTCTTTTAGTCTGCTTATGTAGATGGCCAAAACTGACTGAGTTCACCTTTTTTTTTGAAAAATGACCATGAGCTGCCAAAACAGCCTCCCTGGAGAGAGCCATGAAGATTGTGTTTATCTGTGTGTTTGGATAAGTTCTACGTGTTTTTCGTCCAATCTCATTGCATTTCATCTGATCGCTACTGCTCTCAATCCTTTTAATCCGCGGTGTCTTTCTAATGTTCAGGTCTGAGAGAAATGGCACAGTATGACAAAATTTCTCTAATGATGCCAGGGGAGTACGGATCGCCCCGGTCTTAGTTCATAAGCTAATACTCCACCACTGCCACCCGCCAATAACAACCAAATATACCCGCCCCAGGTAAAACTCCTCCGCTATCGTGTTAAACTGCAATGGCATACGTCAGAAGATCGTTGAGATCGTCAATGGGTGAGGTTATAAAACACAACGTTGCGCAACGTTTCGCGCAACGTTTCAAATCAACCGGCCGTTACGGATCAGAAACTTCTCCCTACAAACAGATCCTCTAAGCGCCCCCTTGCGAGGCATAGCTTGATTGATTGGCAGAAATTTACAATCTGCCGTCGAACCGTGCATTTCCGCCCTCATTTATTTATTAAACTATTTATAATCAAAATAAAATGTATCTGCATCTCGTTTAAAACTGGAAATTTTAATTTTCGAGCAAAACGTATCAGCTGTGATGTGTCAATTGTCACATTTGTCACTTTCCGAGAGATGGCGATGGGAACACCAAGTCTGATCCGGATCTATGCGTTTACAGAACACAATAGGAAACGTTTCGGAAAACGCGAAACGTTACGCGAACGTTGTGTTTTATAACCTCACCCAATGCCACGGTGATCAAATACATTTGAAGATTGATAGTCTGACGGTATAGTCCTAATCTAGGAAGAGGACTCGCACTCGGTAACGTAATGCACAGGTCCGTGCAATACAGTATATTAGGCCTCAAAATGAATCATGGCATGACAAAATTTCAAGCCATCGCTGTTTAATCCGGCAATTCCAACGAACTTATCAACATAAATATTACACCTGTAGCTCTGGATACAAGTTCAATATTGGTCCGCTACTTACCGGACACCGTAGGATCCTGCTTGGCGACTTTAATGCTCATCTCGAACTGTAGCAGTCTCTCCTCGGCAACGATACCAGACATCGCACTAAAATTAGACCCATCAGATTACTGCCCACTCAATTCAAGCATTTCATCTACAAGCACCCTGGCATAACTCTTCCGAGCGCCAGTTTGATAAGTGAAACCCGCTGGGACACTACTACGGCACTCTCTCCTCTGACCACTTTCCCATCGTTATACATATTTGTGTATATGGTAACAAGCCGAGCTGATGAAGTCAGAACGTCGTACGTTTATCTACCACAACAGGGTGAATTAAGAGGGTTTCACTGCTTTTACTACGGCAAAGTTCGTCGCTCTAACTATTCAAACAAATGCTAGGGAGGCCGAAAAGAATATAAGGAACGTCATTGCTAAAGCGGCAGCATGCTTCATTCCGGCAGGTAGTAGTTCGTCAGTTCACCAATCGCTGTCGTAAGATTAGACGAAGAACGGGACAATTTAAGACGCGCGAGTCCGACCGATTCCAGAGGAGCTAAGCTCCGAGTTCAAACGACAAGTAAACAGCTACAAAAGAGAAAAATTGAGTGAGCATTTCGAAAACTGTGATCTATCAACACGTGGCAGTAAACTTTGGGCTACCGTCCACAAGGGTAACGCAGCCACAAAATTCGCCGGGATAACTACAGCGAATTCCAAACACTGCGCGAGCTTGTTCAATAAATAATTTATTGAACACCCAAAGACCAAAATGCTCAATTGCAAAATTTAAAGAAGGATTCACAAGCGACCGGTTGACACCATTCCAATATATACAGCGGCCCAAGTTTCAGCAACTATCAAGACTGCTAAACACTCTAAGGCCACTCTGGACCAAATGACATTTCCATGGTCATGCTCAAATACCTCTTTCTTCCGGCCAGTGAATACCTTACGCTAGCTTTCAACTTGTCGATATCCACGCATGTCATCTCTGAATTCTGGAAAAAGAGGCAAATTATGTCTGTTCAAAAATCCAGTAAAGACGGAAATCTTGTAAATCCCATCGTTCAATCTCAATTTTATCACTCGTTGCAACGCTGCTCGATACAGTTATCACCGCAACCCTTGTATCACATACTGAGCTAGCTTTTCACCACCATGGCTTCAGGAGGATGCTTAGTAAAACAACAACTCTGAACCTGATCACTCATCACATCCACAATGGCCTCAACCAAAAAAAAAATGGTACTGGTGGCGCTCGACCTATCGAAAGCTTTCGATACGGTCCTTCACTCTGCGTTGTTGGCCAATTTCGTAACTATGCACAAGAGGTTAGATGTATTTCGAGGCGATTGTTCAAAGCATAGCAAAATTTAGGGAGTTCCACAAGGTAACCTACTCTCTTCTACATTGTTTAACATCAACCTGGCGAGCCTTCCAACGCCACCGGAAGGTATCGAACTGATTTGCTATGCGGACGATGGCACCGTATTCACCATGTGGAAAGATTTAAATTATTTACTGGTGGATATTTTCAAAATCCGCAACCTAGTCATTTCGCCATCTAAATATACTGCAACATTTCTCCCCACCTAAACGCAGGAATTTCCGGAGTCTACTTAGATACCATGCTGAAGTTGTCGAATAATTATGCCGAAGACGTAATTGACAAAGTACACAGAAGGAACAACGTTCTAAAGGCACTACGCGGAAGCTCCTGGGGCAAGAACAAAAAACCATTCTGGTCAATTATAAAGCGATAGGTCGAGCAATCCCTGACTATGCAGCACCGGTTTGGCCACAAGTCGTTTGTGATACAAACTGCAAGAAGATCCAGACATTTCAGAATCCTGCTCTACGTATCGCTACGGGTTGCCACCCGATGCTGTCCCTGGATCATCTACACCAGGAAGGAAACCAGCATGTTACCAATGCGAGATCATCTTCTCCAGTCTCTTCAATATCTGGTCGGTTGTTATCGAGAGGATCACCCAAACTATCATTTCATTGACAATACTACCCCTCCACGACAAGTCAGCGGTCAATAGGGAGATTAGGCAGCTAGACTCCTCTCAGAGCTCCCACCACCCTTTTCGCCGGAGGAGACTAGACTCCCGAGAGCCACATGAGTGAAAGTGGCAGCTTAGGTCTGGCCGGTGGCCGCAACTCAATTCCTACCTATCTGGAATAGACCGGGGCATCCAGAACATTTTCAAATACAGCAACAAGTTAAAGACTACAAGAAGGCCAAATGGAACGAGCACCTCAATGACTGTAACCTTAATGAAGGTGCTAGTAAGTTATGGTCTACTGTCCGTGCCCTTTCGAACCCCACAAAAGATAAGGGCAATATAGCCATAAACTTAGGCAAAAAAGAAACAAGCAATCCTCTTCAGTGTGCGAGCCAGTTCAATAAGCAATTTATTGAACATCCCAAGTCCGATGGCCTCAAGCGCAAAATCAAAAGACGGATTCGCAGCCGAACTGTTGACTCCTTAACAATTTATACTCCGGACCAGGTTAAAACAGCCATTGAGAATGCAAAAAACTCTAAGGCCCTTGCACCAGATGGCATTTCAATGGTCATGCTCAAACATCTTGATCTTCCTGCCATTGAGTATCTCACGGCAGTCTTTAACTTGTCAATGTCTACGCTCCACATCCCCGACATCTGGAAACAAGGTCGCATAGTCCCATGCCTTAAACCAGGAAAAAGTGCCAAACTAGGAACTTCCTACAGGCCGATTACGATTCTGTCACCTGTAGCAAAGACGCTGGAAGCCCTCATCCACCCCACTCTCGTTTCACATGCGAAGCTAGAACCCCATCAGCACGGATTCAGACGCATGCATAGTACGACCACCGCTCTAGACACGATCACTACACGTGTAAGAGACGGACTAAACCATAGTACACCATGCCATAGAACCATCATGGTGGCGATTGACCTATCAAATGCGTTTGATAAGGTCAATCACTCCATGCTTCTGGCAAACTTCCTCAATATGCATGTTCCGACACAAGAGATAAGATGGATTGCCAACTATCTAGCTGGTAGGCAATCCTTCACCGAGTTTCGAGGCAGTCGTTCCAAACTCAGAAAGATCAAATTAGATGTTCCTCAAGGTGGGGTTCTCTCTCCCACCCTGTTTAACATCTACATGGCCGGTCTCCCAACACCTCCGGAAGGCATTGAAGTTATTTCCTATGCCGATGACTGCACTGTACTCGCCACGGGAGCGGATAGGGATGTCATGCGCGAAGATATCAATAGATATTTAGCGCGACTAGAAGCCTTTTTTCATAGCAGAAACCTAACCATCTCAGCGTCCAAATCGTCTACCACCTTCCTTACCACCTGGTCAGGTGATTGTCGGTGGCCGGTTGGGGTACGTATTGGCAACAAACCAGTTCCTGGGGCTTCACTTTGAGAAAATGATGACTTCAGCTCATCACGCGGAACCGGTATGTGAAAAGATGCGCGGTAGGAACAAAATTCTTAAAGCACTGGCTGGTAGCACCTGGGGCAAAGATAAAGAGACTATGCTAGCCACTTACAAAGCGGTGGGTCAAGCAGCGGCTGATTTTGCGGCGCCAGTTTGGTCGCAAGGTCTCTGTAACACAAACTGGAACAAAATCCAAGTCTGCCAAAATGCTGCTCTACGCACAGCTACAGGATGCCTTCTGATGTCTGACCAGGACCACCTTCATCAGGAGACACATTTGAAGCCAATACGTGACCACAATCGACTACTTACAAAACATTATTTAGTAGGTTGTTATCCAGAGGATCACCCTAACCGTAACCTTATGGACAAAATTCCCCCTCCACGCAACATCAAACGTGGCCTTCGTGACCTTGAGAGAGAGGTCCAGGGTTACAAAAGGGATCCTTTCGATGAAGATTCATACCGGGCTGCCATTGCAATGATTCACACTGAGGAAGTGAGTAGGTCTATTGCGAGTTTGGGTACGAACAGAGTCCTCTCAGCGCTCCCACCACCTATTTCGCCTGAGGAGATTAGGCTCCCGAGATCCACCAGAGTGACTTTAGCCCAACTTCGGTCAATTCGTATCTATCTCGCATAGACCCAAATATACAAAACGTATGCCCAAATTGCGCTGGCACGCCACACGATGTAGCCCATTTGTTTCAATGCTCACTGCTCCCACTAATCTCACCCCCCTGTCACTATGGGAAAACCCCATTGCAGCTGCCACGTTTTTGTCCCTGGAGATTACGGACGAAAACGACGACGAACTATAAATCGAGTCCATATAGATACACATCGGCTCACACCTTTCTGTACCGCTAAAAGAAGAAGAAGAACATTTGTCCGAGTTACGGTGTTGCACCTCATTCTGTGAACCACCTGTTTCGATTCCCCACTTGGAATGTGCCATAATGCCTTCGGGGTAAGGTTGGTGGATGCATTATGGGACAACCCGATTACAGCTGCAAAACGTACGACTGGTTGGTTGGTGCAGCAGAGCATCAAAACACCGCACCTCGAACACATGTTTTAGATCCTCGGGTCTATTCGAGGAAGGTGTGAATTGAGACGTGAGCAATAGCCTCTCGTAATTTGGGCAAGTATCTTTCTTATCGTTATCGTGAGCCGAATGTCTGAGGCGCTGAGAGGACCTACCTAAACCTGCTTACCTAAACTTTTCATTGAAAGATTCACAACTGGAAATATGTGTATGTGGGATATGCTTGAAATAAAACAAAAACATTAAAACAGAGGACGGAAGCAGCACAATGCATGCATTCTCCACAATAAATGCGCATCGCTCATCAGATGCCTCTTCATATGCAGCGCGTCATATACTATTGGGAGAGGCATAGTCCCACTATGGACAAGCAGTACGATTATTGTCTCAAACAAGTTGCTTGAGCTTGATATACCCATGCTTAACAGCAAAAGCAAAAAGACGTCCCCAATTTAAAATGAACTGTGTTGCTATCGTCAACTGTTTTTGTTTTATTTCAAGCAATAGCCGTATCCGTATGGCATGGAGGGTGAATTGGAAGGCCGGCCAGGTAGGTTCTAGACAGAGTAGGTCTCCTATACGCTATCCTGTGGAAATACGCATGTTGAGGAGGTTTGTCTGCAGCGCAGGAGTAATGAACTGAAGACAGTTATGTCACAAGGCTACAGTACTAAGCACTTTACTGAAACACAGCAGGTGAGAAGCTAGCTGAGAATGGAATACAAGAGAGGTGTGGACTACGCTTTCAGAGTCTCGGCAACGGATGGTAAAATGGCGATTAGACGAGATTAGCGCCTTATCCAGATTTGAGAGGGGCTAATATGCCCTTCCCTTCAAAACTCAACGATGTCGAGCTTTGAGATCGTCCAGCGGAAAGCCTTCAAGATGAATTCTATAAGGCACAAACATCAGAACATATTTGCTGGCACTAGTTGAAACCATTAAGATGCGCTTTAAATTTTTCTGTTTTTGGGCTGTTAACTTGTCAAAAAATTTCGGAGTTAAAATAGTCTTAAATTGTCCCATTCATCTGCTAGTCGGCCACGGTAATTCTATTTCTGGGAAATTCCAGCCAGAAAATTTATCCGACTTGCAGTGTATACGGGAAATCAGTCGATAACTACGACTACTATAACAACACTACAATTTACAAAGTCTTATCGATTGTTGTGTCAGTTCTGCTGACTGTGACATCCTTGCAAACGTCCGCCTTCTTTCAATTGGGCACGAATATTTCCAAATAATTAACGAATATTCAAATTTTCCATCCTTTTATTACGACTATCGAAGCAAATGAAAATAAACTATCAACCACCGTTCACTCCACACAACACTACAGTTTAACGAATCGGAGCCCATGGTTCGAGCGTTTCGCCAATCTTCTTTCGCTCTAAAACGAGAATTGTAGAGTACGAAAAATAATTTAAGGACCTTGCTCATTTTATATCTACGTCATAAAATTCTTACCAAATGGTGGGAAATCATCCGGATGCAACTCAACGTAGTGCCTAAGCTGGGCATCGCGATCAGCCAAATAAGCCTCACGTTTGCTGTCAACAAATACTCCCAGAGCAGCACCTCCAATCATAGCGATAGCATGCTTCTGAACACCTAAAAATTGTGATGAAAACGTTAGTACTGTGAATGTAAACAAAAAGGACTACTCATAGATGACATAGTGTATAGGTTAGCAATCGAAGACAGAGACACGGTTACGCAACTTGCACTACTTACCCGACATTACTGGACGGCGGGTGGACCAGTTCAGAAAACAAACTCCTCCAAAGCCCAATGCAGCACACAGCATCGGATGGAACTTGTCGCTCATAAAACTAAGCTGACGATCTCCTTTATTTGTGAGCAATTCAAGCGGTGTCGATGCCATGGTCAATGATATTTTCCCAACTTTCCCCGTGTGGCCAAGCAATTCAGAACAATTTGACAACGACTGTGACAGCAGAAGTGACAGCAGATCAGATGGTCGATAACGTGTCCATTGTGCCTGTCTAGACAGTTTCAATTTTCGTTCGTCTTCATCATTTTGACAATTGAAACTTGAGATGTATGCGCTATTGAAGAAACGCATTCATTCTTCAACGCAATTGCCAATGTTAAATATTAACAACACATCATCTTTTCATACAATTCATGAAAGAATTTATCATTTACCCGTCCTGACCAAAGCCGTGACACATATTTAACGATAAATAATGAACAGATCTGGATAGAATGAGACATTGATCTCTTCTGTTCACTTGACGCAATCAAGGACATATTCAATGTTGAAAGTGGATACGGAGCTTGAAGACGATAGGGAAGACGAAAGCGCACATGTGTGGACATAGCCATTGAACTGGATTTGTTTTTCGCCAAAGCACTGCCTGCCAAACTGTAATATGGATTTTTGCGCCGCTGTAAAGGAAATAGAACAAATATTCTCAAAATGTAGGAAAATTTTACTCAGACTTAAACCAGTGGTTATTGTCTTAGGTAAACTCAAGTTTTACAGTAGATGCCGTATAATGGGACTTACATAATTTAAAAAAAATTCAAATTATGTATCTAGTATCTACTCAATACCATTTTTAAATCAATTTTTCGTTTCTTCAGCACAAATGAACTGTAGATATACGAGTAATTTTATGGTTTTAAGGTTGATAGGAACGATTATTATGTCATAGAAGCTTTTATTTTATTTTGATGTACACTTGGGGCCGATTACTCGTACGTCTTATCTAGTAGCTAGTCTTCTCGTATCGAAAAGACGCACACAATTTTCAGAAAGCTTTTACGTTATATTGAATCGGTTTTTCGTTTATTTTGCATAGTTATGCCATATTTTGCGTTGTTACGGCATTATCTGAAATTGAAAAAAAAACATTACGCATTTTCATACAATGGCGTAACTGAGCAAAATATTACATAACTATGCTCTTCTTCCTTGCCTCGTTCTTTATACCGCTCCATGGTTCCGCGTTGCTCGACCTGCGGTGTAGGCACACAGTTCCATTCTTTTACACCTTTTGGAGAAAGGTTGTGTTTTTGGCACTAGTGTGTGGAAATAAGTAAATTTATGGACTTTCCTTTTACGTCCGCCGGCTATCTCCAGACGCGGCAACCCATACACACACACACACTAACCTATGGGAGGTCTTGTTGATGTTAAAACGTGCCTCAGGCTTCAGATGTCATGGTTGCCTGCGACCTTCGCATACTAGCGGCCAAGCACCCTCTTGACCATGCATCCCTCGGCGCATGCTGATCCACCTTGGATTTGGTCCCTTTTTAGTCGCCTTCTACGACACGCCGGGAAAGGCGGTGGCATTATTCGCGACCCATGCCACAGGGCATAACTATGCAAAATAAATTCAATTCAATATAATGTAAAAGCTTTCAAAAAATAGTGTGCGTCTTGTCTATACGATAAGGCTAACCACTAGTTTCTGAGAAAACGGCCCTTGATGTGTTTTTGACCTTACGGATCGGACACAACAATTTATTAACATTATCCAGGTGCTAAATTTCGAGAAAAATTAGAAACGATAGAGAGCGAAGATTTATTTCGCAATTTCGGAACTGCGGATTGCAATTTCAGTTGCTGCAACTTTGAAAATCTCCTGTTTGGCTAAAAGAAAAAAGATTATTATGGCTAATCACTAATCCTACGAATTCCATTCCATTCTGTTTCGAATAGAATTCTGAGTCCATTCACGCAATATTCATTTTTCTCATATATGTTACTATCCTATCCTAAAAACATCATACACCATTCAAGGACATTCTTATCGCTATAACACTCGCGCAAACACTTGTCCTATAGTGTGTTGGCATCAATCACTTGCTTGCCTCTGGCTCCTTCCACCATATCCTGACGGGGCACGTATTGACTGCATATCAAATAAATTATGAAAATCGATTTTTTTTAATCGTCCATCGACGGGTTCGCAAACAGAGCACCGCATGTGAGTATATGGCGCTATGACGACAATAAGGACAATGAAAATAGGATAGTAGAGTGCAGAAGGGAGGCCCAAGCTAGTTCATAGGAAACGGTTGTATGTACATACATATTTCATGCGCTGCTCCAAACAGCACACAATATTGAGCATAGTTCGCGTATGCGCTTTTCAATTGTTTACCTTCAAATATAGACACTGGGGGATTGTGGGAGGTAAAATGGGAGGTCGATTTAGCGTTTGACAATTTGGAAATTCCTTTACATAATATTACCAGTTGGAAAAAACGAAGGATGTTTCCTCCAGCAGGATTCAAACCTCATCATCAATGTACATGAGATTGCAAGGAAGTGCTCTCGTAACATATTCATGAAGAGATTTTCGCAGAAATGATCAGTTAAAAATAAGAAACAAAAATAAAAATTGTCCACAACATTTTGGAATTTCAAATTTCGTAATGGCTACACTATCTGCTCAATGTCGTCAGCTTTGGAAGTCCCTAATGAATTTGAGGGCGGAATTCATAGTCCCCACTTAAGCAATAAGGATTTCCTTAAGGAATAAGCGTTTTGTAACATCATATCATTAATTTATCGATTTAATTCATATTATTGATTTGTTGATTTAAATGAATTTGCAAAAACGCCTATAAATAGGCAACAGTTTATTTTATTGAATTTGAAAACAGCTTTCGTTTCGAACATTGTAAGTTGTGTTTGCAAAAAGCTTTACCAAATGTGTTATGCGAGGTTTAAATTGTTAAATTAATTCTTTTTCTCTTTTCTTTTTCTGTTCTTTGCTTTTCGCTAACATAATAAGATTTTTCTTCATTGTGTAAAATACCAACATAAAGAAATTAAAGTGAAAAAAACCAAATATTCTGAGCTTTTAATTTTAAATAAGGCAAAGACGCTATGGTTTCGTTTATTATAAGGGAACCTTTAAGGAGGCTTCGTATTCATATACATCATTTATTATGGCGTTGCCTCATTTAATAAAACGATTTACTTATTGGGCATATGTATCCCTCGACTTAGGACGCTTCGACTTAGGACATTTCGACTTACAACGCGTGAAAAATTTACACCACGACTCGATTTACAACAATTTTTGTTTCGACTTACAACGCGATTTGAAAAAAAAAAGACGCATAAAAACACACGTGCAAGATTAAGGCAAATTTTCTTTTCTGTTCCCTTCCTGGTGCATAAAGCTAATTTATTTGTTGATCTGATATTTGAAGATGGAATTTTGTTTTGGTAAAGGTAATAGCTGTTTCCTTAAGGACCTTTTAAAGAAGTAAGTTTCAACGCTAGTAAAGGATTAGACCAGCATAAGTATATCAAAAAATTCTGTGGCGGCAGCAAACAGTTCCTGATCAATCATTAAACACTTTTGAAACGCAATCGGAAAATGGAGCATATATGTAGTGCCGGCCCCACACTGTCCAAAAGATTAACGTTGTAAACAACATACGCCGAGACAGAGGCGATGGGGGAATTCAACAGACGTTATTTGCTTGTTGAATTTCCCCATCGTCTCTGTCTCTTCCAAGAGTGTGTTGGCCACAACTTTGATCTTTTGTACCGGGCGGGTTTGCTAAGCCCCGGACAGTGTGATTACAGTCTAAAGTAAACAATATCCCATATACCAAAAAAAATATTAATTAGGCAAAACAGGACCTCGTAAGGTGTATTAGGTGCTTGAGCCTTTCGGATGTGACCTAAAACTCAATTGATACTGAAAATAGAAGAATTCAGCAAAATCTTTTATTTGTACCAAGGAACACGCACACAATAAAGAGTTTTAGCAATTCGTAAAAACCGTGGTGGTACGACTTGGCAGTGTACGGCTTTAAATTGGTAGCGATAAAATTATGAAGTGTCATTGAGTTTAATTTCTCTGCCTTAAATTAAGCCGAACACATCATTGACGCTGTCCTAGGATACGAAATAGAAACATTTCAACCTTTTTAGCGTTTGCACTACTTGCTTAAAGTCTAGCTGATTTGTAGTAACTCTGAAATAACCTTTTTTACTCATTAGACTCCCTTGAATTATATTTATAAAAAATATAATTTGTACACAGAATTTCCCAACTTATGGAAAGAATGAGGAACAGTTTTTTTTTTCAAATGTAAGAAATCTAGAAATCTAATACCCTCTGCAAATTGTCTACAATGTCTATAGAAATTTGAATCATTTCTCAAAAATTGAGTATCTGTCGAATTGTAGTAATGAGGTTGTATTTTGCTCATCCGTATCACCTTTAGATTTAGCTGAACGTTTGTACGGTCTGCAATAGAGTCGTGTTTGGAATCGACCTCCATTTGCTCTACAGCATTTTTATTTGGAACTCTTATATTTTCGAGATTGATAAGTGACTTTATGCTGCCTGAATTTCTTTTCACTAGCTGGGGCTTCATCTTTTACAATGGTGTTGACCTTTACCTTGAGCTCGAACTATACGGCTAATAGCACAATTTTGCGTCCATAATTAGGTTTTTTTTAGTCATCCCGTGTAGTTTTGGGTAACGAACTCCATTTAAAAAAAATTGCCAGCTGACCCACCTGTATTTTTTTTTTGAAGTTTCGTTACCCAAACCTACACGGGATAGCCAAAAAACGCACTTCATTTTATGTAAAAATGATAATTTTTCTTTAGATATAGAACGATCACATTAATAAATAATAAAAAGTTTTCTATACCACTGTTTTCTAAATTAAATTGTTATTGTTAGATAGGAAAAGAGAATTCCGCCTAAATACTTATGTCACAACAAAATTGGCCCGCCAGTTCACAATAAGGGAGGGAGCCCAAGAAGACATGAAAAATATTACGCAAATCAGTTAATGTTGTAGTTGTAGTCTGGCTGGTCTAGCGGTTAGTGCGCGCACCTTCGGTGCACAGGGTCATGAGTTCAAATCTCACCGTGAGCCATGGTGTTTTGAGAACTCACGAGCTTGTGACGGACTATGATCTCACTCAGATGTTAAACGAGTACCCATTTATGGGGATAAATAACACTGCTGAGCGTGATGCTGCGGCCTTAGTCCAATGTTGGATTGTCGTGCCTGTTATTTATTTTATTTTTTTTAGTTAATATTGATGTTACATGCATATTTGTTTTGAATGCTCCTTTTTCTTATAAAACTATATAACTAAGAAATGTCGAGTTTTGAGTTGTGGCCGTCTTCTTACCTACGTGGAAAATGGTTATTCGACTTACAACGTTTTCGACTTAGGACGCATTTTCCTGGAACCAATTAGCGTCCTAAGTCGAGGTATGCCTGTATTGAAAGCATTGAAAGTGACAAATAAAACATACAAAAAAATCAAGTATGTAGTTAAAAACTCAAAATTTTTAAAAAATTTCAAAGTGTTTGAATAAGGATATGTCAAGAAATATATGAATTCATATAAGGTTGCTAGATATGTACCTTAACGAATAAGGGAACCCTTAAGCGTTTGCTTATTGAGTGACTACGAATAGCGTCAGTCTCTTAAGGGTTCCCTTAAGTATAAGTGATTTATTTAGAATATTAGGTCAAATCCTTATTAATAGATTTTCAAGAATTATTTGAAGATGCATGGGTAAATCTCAGGACTTAGCACAATCTCATTGGTAGTAAACATTACATTCCCTGGTTTTCCCTGATTTTTGTAATCTTTAGCTGGTCGAGTCACACGATACTTTCCCACTGGGCGTAAGGACCATATTTCACACTATCAACACAGTATCGCGTTATTTTTTCTGTATTCATGGAAATCTGAAACAAAACAGAAAAAAATTACACAGCGGTGAAAAATCAACTCTGAAAATTTCACTTGACAACAACACAAATATCCTTTGTGATCATGACTCAGAGACTCTATTGAGGGCGATGCTCATATCATGACAATCCGACAGCAGGCGTTACAAGCACTTCGTGATATGGTGTTGCTCTTGTGTACCTGCTGTACATATATCCTTTAAGTCTATAGCGTGAATGGATAACGACTGGAACGGGAAGCATCGCGCAAATTGAATAAAAAAAAAATCCCATCATAGGACGACCTATCGTTGGAGCAAGCCGAGCAAACGTTCGCATAAATCTGAAATTCGTTTAACGATGAGCAGCAGCAGCAGGTTGTAGTTGTATGTAGTACCAGGACCGCGATAAGGATTTTGGTTGTACATATATGTCGTAGGCGGTAGGACTAGTACTACATGTAGCGTGTAGTTTGATGGTGGGCTAAATTGAAGTAGAGCTGAGAAGTCAGAGCAAATTGTTTCGAAATGTTGTTTGTATTGGCGTATTTTACCCAAAGGAGTTCGATACTTTTTTGGCATCAGCATTTACGTGTATTTAGCGTAAAAGTGATGATTGCACAAAAGGGAACTCGATCATTTGTACATGAGTATAAAGAAAAAAAAAAGAATTCTACAGAGCGCAATAAATATAAATAACAGCGCTTTGTGAAAAATAAAGACGTGCCTGGTATCATACAAACGACACATGCAATATCATAGCATAGCTATATTCCATTATTCAGAGCTGTAAGACTACTGAATGAATGCTTCCGATCAGTCGTAGTTGTTTTCAACCTGAAATCTTTGGGAGGATTGGCCACTGATTAGTCCAATAATATCGTATTTTCGTCAGGAAAAAAATACAGAAGTTTATTTCTCAATTTTGTTATATGTATTTTGGGGCGCTGATTCCGAATATCAACTTTGCACCCTAAAAAACGTGCCGCAACCTTTAAAAAAGGGGGGGAAAGGGGGACATTTTTTCTGTTTTTTGCGATTATTTCCAAAACGGTAAAAGATACAGAAAAATGGTCTGAGAACGGAAAAATCTACATAAAACTATCTTTGCAATGATATATAACACATTAGAGTTTAATTGGATATTTCGGCGTTAGAATAGCACATAAATTAGAATATTTTCATTTTAGACCTTTTTTAAAAGCTCTATAACTTTTCAAAGAATGTTAGTTCAGCCGTAAAGTTTTGTATCAGTATTCACAACAAGTTTAAGATAATTTTAACGTAAACATTGAGTCGCTCCGGTCAAGGACCCCCAGTATCCCCCCATTTAATTTTTTCAAAACGGCATATCCATAACTCCCCCCAAAATTGGAGCAGAGTGCTAAATTTTGGTTTGTTGAAATTGGAGCTCATAGTGACCCCACCCACCAAAAATCAGCTCATTCGGATAAAAACTAAGGGTACCTCCCATACAAAGTGACCCATCAGGAATTTGTTCTACGTACGAGTAGGTACTACTCATTTTATAAACTGTAGAACAAAGTTGTCTTGGGTCACTTTGTATGGGAGGTACCGTTAGTTTTCATCCGAATGAGCTGATTTTTGGTGGGTGGGGTGACTATGACCTCCAATCGCAGCAAACCAAAATTTACCACTCTGCTCCAATTTTGGGGGGAGTTATGGACATGCCGTTTTGAAAAATTTAAATGGGGGGATAATGGGGGTCCTTGACCGGAGCGACTCAATGTTTACCTTAAAATGATTTTGAACTTATTATGAGTACTTATACAAAATTTAACGGCTGAAATAACATTCTTTCAAAAGTTATGGAGCTTTTAAAAAAGGTCTAAAATGAAAATATTCTAATTTGTGTTCTATTCTAACGCCGAAATATTCAATTAAACTCTAATGTGTTCTATATCATTGCAGAGATAATTTTATGTAGTTTTTTTCGTCCTCAGACCATTTTTCTGTATCTCTTACCGTTTTTGAAATAATCGCAAAAAACCGAAAAAATGCCCCCCTTCCCCCCCTTTTTTAAAGGTTGCGGCACTTTTTTTAGGGTGCAAAGTTCATATTCGGAATCAGCGCCCCATAATACATAAAGAAACACTGAGAAAAAAACTTCTGTATTTTTTTCACGGAATGGTACTAAATCGACACGATATTACTGAACTAGATGCCCTATGGTGCATTGTGCATAAATAGCGGGAACCATTGGAAGTCAGCATTTCCTTCAAACTGGAATGTCTACAGATGGCGATTGACCCGCAGAATGAAACACTTCAGAAGCTTGAAACATTTTCTCATTAAAACTGCTGAACTTGCTCTGATAACAATTTTTGTATACTTCTCGATATCAGTGTCGCTATTAGAAACGAAAGGCGCTCGCTAAATTCACTAGAGTACAGCTATCGAAGATTTCTTCTTATTATCACTCTGTTAGCTGCAAAGCGTCCTAGTAGAACTAGAAGTAGGATCACTTGGCCAGAAATAATGATCCTCTGTTGACAAATTCGCACAAGCAACTCCTCATTATTTTCTTCAAAACTACGAAAGCTGCTTTCAATATAGGCCGAAAAAAAACACCTCGCCGATATAGTGCATCTAAAAATAAGAGACATTTTGTGTACACCAATTTTTACCGTAGCTTATTATAGAGGCCATAAATAGATAAAATATTGAATAGCAAAGAAATTAATAAAAATAAAATAAATAATATGCGCGACAGTCCAACATTGGACTAAAGCCGCAGATGTGTTAGTGACGTGACATCCAATTTTCAAGATCTTAACTGCTTTTTTTGTTGAGGTGTTGAGATCAGTAACACGCTCAGCAGTGTTATTTATCCCCATAAATGGGTACTCGTTTAACATCTGAGTGAGATCATAGTCTGTCACATGAGTCGTGAGTTCGAAAAACACCATAAACTAAATTTGTTCACGGTGAGTCACGAACCCACGACCCTGTCCACCGAAGGTGCGTGCACTAACTACTTCACCTGCCAGACTCTTAGAGAAATAAATAATGACGAGAAAACAAGTGTATAGGCATTGGGTTGTTACTGGACCCAGAAATTTACTATAAAAGTTACCCCCACTACTTCAGAAAGCGGTTTTCCCTTTATGCAAAGCACAGGGACACAAAATAAAGAAACGTCATCTAGTCCATTTAGTCCACTTACTCGTAAACGTATACGGCTTGAAGTATTTACAACAAATTTAAACGATAACGAGACCGAGGCTAATTTCGGGCTCGGCCGAAATTTGAATACCCGTCACATTTGAATGAAACTCAAGCATCGTTTTTGTTAACAATTTCTACCGCAGCCCTATGATGTGTTCCGATTCCATCTGTTCCTAGATGAATTTTGGTTAAGATTCAAAAATAAAAAAGGTTTTCTTACATGAACCTAATATTTGGGGGTTGGTTTGTATGAAAGTCCTTTCACGTAATGTTCCGATTCCATCCATTCCTATATATCTTTTGAGACTTTACTGGGAGCACATTTGGGTGAAGTTTGGTTAAGATTGGCTCATAAAGCAAAAAGTGTTTCTTAGAAAAACCTAATTTCCCGGGGATTGATTTGTATGGCAGCCCTCTGACGTAATGTTCCGATTTCATCCGTTCTTAGATATGTTTTAAGGCTTTACTAGGAACACATTTGGGTGAAGTTTGGATAAGATTGGTTATTTATATTATATTATTTCATGTGGCGAAGCGACTGTGGGAAAATTGGATCGAGGTAGGAGACCATTTATCAGTGATGCTACTTGGTCTCTTATATCAGAACGCAAAAGAGTTAAGGAACAGATGCTGCTGATGATTCAGCTAAAAATCAACTTCGCGCTGAATACCGTTCACTGCAAAAAGGCGTGCAGAGAAGTGTGAGGCGTGATAAGCGCACTTACATCAACGCTTTAGCGAAGGAGGCAAATGATGCGGCTTACCGTGGTGAAAGCGGTACCCTGTTTAAGCTAATTGAACCACTAATTGGTAAATCGTTCACAACCGACCATCCTGTGAAAGATAAAGAAGGGTTACTGCTTGTTACCGAAGAACAGCAACTTCAGAGATGGAAAGAGCACTTTTTTTAGGTCCTTAACAACAAAAATGAAAAAAGAAAAAAAAAAAAAAAAATTTTTTTTTTTTTCCAAAAATAGTGCATGAAGCACGATTGTTGTCGGTTTCGACTGACAGAATATGGCACACCGCGTCTCATCAGATGCCACTGCTTCGCGGTGTGTCATATTCTGCCAGGAGTGGCATGACCGAGAACAATGTCCGGTGGTATACAAATTGTGCCTTATATATTGGCAACAATCGTACCTGGGAGCGGATCATTAGATATCGCAAATTACAACGTATAATTTGCTGACCCGCTCCTACCATACACTATGTCTTGGCAGTAACTACCATTGTAAACAAAACAATCGACAATAGTGTGGGTGGACAGCCGCCATCGCCATCTCGCAACGTACGAGATGCTTAGCATGCAGCCGTCCTATTGTCGATTGTTTTGTTTACAATGGTAGTTACTGCCAAGACATAGTGTATGGTAGGAGCGGGTCAGCAAATTATACGTTGTAATTTGCGATATCTAATGATCCGCTCCCAGGTACGATTGTTGCCAATATATAAGGCACAATTTGTATACCACCGGACATTGTTCTCGGTCATGCCACTCCTGGCAGAATATGACACACCGCGAAGCAGTGGCATCTGATGAGACGCGGTGTGCCATATTCTGTCAGTCGAAACCGACAACAATCGTGCTTTATGCACTATTTTTGGGAAATTTTTTTTTTTTTTCTTTTTTCATTTTTAATGGCGTATTCTCTGCAACTGGGAAAATAGGACGGCTGCATGCTAAGCATCTCGTACGTTGCGAGATGGCGATGGCGGCTGTCCACCCACACTATTGTCGATCCTTAACAACAGTTTTGGGCCTGCAAGTGCATCTTCATCGGCAGAAGAAGACGTCCCTCCAGTAGCCAGTTATTAATTCCAGGCCACCATCTAAGACGGAATTAAAGCGGGTTATTGAATCTATGGACGCCGGTAAGGCCCCGGAGATAGATGGAATTCCGGTCGAACTATTTAAAGCGGATTCGAATGCTACAGCGGATATTCTACTTTCCCTCATCAGAGAGTGTTGGGAAACCGAAACTCTTCCAGTAGAAAGAAAAAAGGGCGTAATTATTAAAATTCCCAAGAAGGGTAACCTTAAGGATTGTAATAATTGGCGCGGTATTTGCCTACTTCCAGCTGTATCCAAGCTGATGGCTAAAACTATTTTGAGCCGGATCAAGGATGAAGCTGATCGCACTTTAAGCAATGAACAGGCTGGCTTTCGTGAGGGTTTTTCATGTAGCGACCATATAAACACCCTCCGAATTATTATTGAGCAATCCGCCGAATGGAGATCCCCATTACACCTCATGTTCACTGATTTCGAGAAGGCGTTTGATAGTGTTGATCGGGAGTATATTTGGAGAGCTCTTCGTAGGAGGGGCATACCAGATAAAATAATTTCCATCATCAAGGAGTCTTATCAGGGAGCCCAATGTCACGTTTTGCACAAGGGTAAGCTTTCAGATCCTTTTGAGGTGCACAGTGGAATGAGACAAGGTTGCATTTTATCACCTAATATTTTCCTCATAGCCATTAACGATGTACTAGTGAGCGCGCTTCAAAACCAGAGGAAAGGTATCAGATGGAAAATGTTTGATTACCTGCAACACCTAGACTATGCTGACGATATTTGTCTGCTTTCAAATAAAAAGGAGGATGTAGCTCAGTCGAAAAAGTTGACGAATTCTGCTACCTCGGAAGTATAGTCACAGCAGATGGCGGCGTGGACGCTGATGTACAATCGCGTATCAATCATCACTTTGACTCCTTTCTGGCAAAATAACAACATTTCCAGGCGCACCAAAATCCGAACCTTCAATTCTATTGTAATATCTGTGCTTCTTTATAGCTGTTCAACTTGGAAGGTGACCAACGAGATAACAACTAAGCTGCAAACTTTCGTAAACCAGTGCCTACGGCGCATCCTACAAATCCGCTGGCCGGAGATTATTTCCAATGATGATCTCCTGAGTATCACAGGCCTGGATTGGATAGGCACTTCTGTCAAAAGGCGAAAGTGGCAATGGATAGGTCATACTCTCCGAAGAGGGCCAACAAATATTGCAAAGCAGGCCCTAGATTGGAACCCTCAGGGAGCCAATGCTAGACGCCGTGTTGGACGACCAAGAAACACGTGGAGAAGATCGGTTAATAGCGAGGCTGCTTCATTAAACAAACAGTGGTCAGACCTGAAGACGATGGCACAGAACAGAACGAGGTGGAAAGTAGGCGTAGTTGATGTCCTATGCCCCACAAGGGATTAACAGGAACCAGACAGAGAGAGCCCAAGTAACAATTTCATCCCTTTAATACTTCGTAAAATATTCTCTTCTAACGACAATAGGGGCACTTTACAGGATATAAACACTGAATAATAGTCCAATAATGGCATCTGGCGCCGTTTTTTAATCCAATAGAACCTCATTGTAGCACTGAATTACGCTTCGAGAAAGACATACATCATGTGTTATGTCATCATTTTCTGTCATTTTCTCGCGATTGCAAAAAAAAAGAGAAAAAAAAATAATTCCCGCAGCCAGCGACTGTCGTACGCCAGTCCGACGCCCTAACGACTCGGCCAACCTCCCATATAGATAATATTGCTCGTAAACACTACAAGTGCTCGACACTTCTTTATCGACCCTTCTCCTATGCACCTTCTTCTTTATATGTCAATCAGTTGAAGCTAATTTAATTCACACATTCTTCAATAAAATACAGACATTTTCTGCGCTGAGATTATCTTAATTGATTCATAAGCTAGCAAGGAGTGAGGAAATGTTGGTTTCAAGCAATATTTCAATGAATTCAATTCAAGAAACGTGGTATTCCAGAGCACTTCGTAAGTGTCAATTCATTAAATCACAAAGTCCATCCTTCTATAAAACTACGGTGAACAATTTATTGGATGACCATACGAATGTCACACTATAAAAATGACACCGACTGTGCTATAGAAGAATATAATGCATGTGTGTGAGTTAACTTAGAGAGACCATTGCATGTGTGTGCTGTATCATCCAATAAACACAAGAGTGGAGTATTTAAAGGAGTACGTTTTTAGGTTAACGTTTAGGGACAGTTTTATCGAAGTTTTATACCACCATCTTTATATTTATTCCATAATGATGATATAAGCTTTCCGGAAAATACTTTAAGGATGTTTTATCGGATCAAAATATTACTTTAAGCGATGTCACACGATAAATGAATTTCGTGGTACTATATGATTGCTACAGTATGGAGTGTTTCTTTAAAGCAAACGAATTGTTGCTTGGGAGGGGCTTGTTAATATACCCTTTCACAAATTAATGTGGGTATAATTACAGAAAATATTCAATAATGTGTTTTTGTCCCATCGGCTCGGCTTTTTTTATTTATAAAATTTATATCACCAATCACACACACGAACTATGCTCATCAATTCACATTAGCAAAAAAAACCTTGCCTTGTCTTGCCTTGCGAAAACTTGTCGCCCAGGGTTTCGCAAAAGCAGTAGCCAATTCTGCTAAAGGCCCTCCCGTCAACTACTTGAGTTAGTCTAGTCTGTAGTACATGCTTGTCCTGTCCAACATAGAGACATACGGTTCACGGGACATAATCCGGCCGGCAAAGGTTTCTCTTTTTATCCGTACCAAACTATTTTGAAGAAAGTGTAATTACAGACCCACAAATTTATCAAAATTTTGATCAAATTTGTGTGCTACAAATATAATTTACTAATGTGACGCAAAACGGTATACCACAATTTTGCATGTCTCAAGTGTATTTCCGAGAATTTGACTGTCTTTAAACAGTCGAAATTGTGGGGTCATAATTTTCTATTTGTCGTGATTATCCGCCTATGCCTACTTGGGACATTCAACATTGTGGTATGCATACTGTTTTTCGTACGGAGGCAAGCGAAGTTTTCATAGAGAATGTCAAAGCCTATTCGTACTATCGTAATATTTTCTACGACATGCTAAAAATCTCTATAATATAATAAAACGTCGAATACATTAGGTATCCGTTATTATATCTCTATATTACGCGTTTAAAAGAATAATTTCAGAGTCTTTCATAATAACCATGTTTGTGTTTACAAAACCATGCTTGTTAGAATCTAAAGTAACAGTAACTGAGATTTCTATCATCCACTTTGCGTTTTGAAAAATATTGAGTGAAAATGTCCCAAAAAGTAAAAGCACGAAGTCCTATTTACCTTATTTTTCCCAGGAAATAAAAATGAGTATCAAAGACGACCTCAAATTTATTTCATTCTCGGTATCTGCTTTCATCTCAGAGATCCAAAACGGCAACGGCGTAAATGGCATTTGAGTATACAATACAGTAATTTCTTTATGCACGAGCTACGCCATCTATGGTGCCTCAACATGCATCACGTTCACCGTCTATGAGTCACACGTGCCAACAGCGGTCCACGCCATTTACCTCTATGATTTTCGGATGCCAGACGTGGTGGTCTGATGGTAATGTCAGTGAAAATCGGTCAGACAGTGTTAACCCTTCGACAGGCACATCCCGCGATCAACGCGAGATTACATATCCTTGAACATGTATCAAATTGTAAAAAAAAAAAATTTAAAGTACTTTGTTATGTTCTTGAACTTTTTTAAGACAATTATTTACAAAATTTGATATACATACTGTAAAAGGCGCGTTTAGATGGCATCAAACTTGTTTGCATCCAACTTTTCCCTCAAACTTATCCAAGTTGGAAGGCTGTTTACACGTACGATATTCTCTCAAACAAATCCTATCCAACTTGTTGGCCGTGTAAACAGTAGTTGAAAGTTGGAGCGGTCGTAAAACGTTTTCAGTTTTTGCAATACGTATTAGTACAGGAAAAATATATTTGCTTTTTATTTTATTTTTTCGTGAATATTTTAACCATTTAGGGAAACATGCCCGAATGAGTATACAGCATGCCCCAAAAGTCAACGGAACGCCAGAATTGGATGATAGTGGACAGATATTGGTAATCAGGCGCATTAATTCTTTATATTATATTTATATTTCGATTGGACTATAATCAATGCATCTAAATCAAGTTGTCCAACTTCTGTTTTCACGGTGGATTTGTTTGAATGCTCGTACCACTTCAAACTTGTTGTCCAACTTCTGTTTACACGATGGATTTGCTGTCAAAAGTTGGACGACAAATCCATCGTGAAAACAGCGCTTAAGCTGTACACATTTAAAGTGCCTATGGCGATCAACGTTTTTACTGTTTGGTCCCTCTGCCTTGGACTCAAGGAAAGCAATTTTGTTTCTAGAGTAGTGAGGATAATTTTTAGAGCAAATTTCAAAAATATGAAATAGCCAAACTTGTTTTCAACTCTTTTTAGATGCCCCTGCGACTTTATTTGACATAGAATAAGCTGTGGTTAGAATTAGGGGAGGCAAAATTTATAATCTCATTTTTTTTAGATTTGCTGCAGTCAATGTGTGTTTGCCGTCCTATATCAGAAGAAGTAGCTATCACAGCAATTGAAGAACAAAGCTAGCAGCTGTTTTCGTGAATTTCAGCCAGAATAATTTCTGACCAGTCGATCCATGGTATAATCTCTTCCATTACTTTCATTGCAGCCATGATTTATATGAAGCTTACCTCGGTCTTCAGTTCAGTGTGAAAAGACGCAATGAAACGACCGGGGAGGAATAGTAAAGTTATCGAGATAGTCGAGATAAAAAG
The DNA here is from genome assembly GCA_949715475.1 of Microchrysa polita. Lineage (NCBI taxonomy): Eukaryota > Metazoa > Arthropoda > Insecta > Diptera > Stratiomyidae > Microchrysa > Microchrysa polita. The sequence continues at coordinate 19,516,804 of OX454415.1, forward strand.
GTCTCAACATAGAGTATGGCTCCGAGTTTCGTTTCCGGGATATTCAGGACAATTGAGGCCTTGGTACTCATGGGGTCTTTGAAGATCCCACGTGCCCGTTCCTGCAAATTTGTACTTTTGGCTATCCAAACTTTTTTGCTGGAAAGAATTGGGATTTTTTTCAAGCATACTTCTGAGCATAATTTTGGTGGCTTAGATGTCCTACAAGTTCAACTGACTGGATGGGCTAGACCGTTCAAAAGAAATATATAAAAAATATCCTCTGGGGTCCCAAAAGACCCCACGTGCTCGGTCGATGGTTAAAACTGCCACACATAGGGTGTCCTTTGACTTGTCTAATTGGATAGTACACATAACATATGGCAAAAAAGCGCATTGTAAAATTAATGATTTTAAATACAAAATATTCGGGTTATTCTTAAAATGCCTTTTTCTGTTATTAGTCCAATAATATCGTATTTTCGTCAGGAAAAAAATACAGAAGTTTATTTCTCAATTTTGTTATATGTATTTTGGGGCGCTGATTCCGAATATCAACTTTGCACCCTAAAAAACGTGCCGCAACCTTTAAAAAAGGGGGAATGGGGGGCATTTTTGCGGTTTTTTGCGATTATTTCAAAAATGGTCTGAGGACGAAAAAAACTACATGAAGTTATCTTTGCAGCGATATATAACACATTAGAGTTTATTTATATATTTCGGCGTTAGAATAGAACATAAATTTGAATATTTTCATTTTAGACCTTTTTTAAAAGCTCCATAACTTTTCAAACAATGTTAGTTCAGCCGTAAAATTTTGTACAAGTATTAACAGCAAGTTTAAGATAATTCTAACGTAAACGCTGAGTCGCTCCGGTCAAGGACCCCCAATATCCCCCATTTAAATTTGTCAAAACGGCATGTCCATAACTCCCCCCAAAATTGGAGCAGAGTGCTAAATTTTGGTTTGTTGCGATTGGAGGTCATAGTCACCCCACCCACCAAAAATCAGCTCATTTGGATAAAAACTAAGGGTACCTCCCATACAAAGTGACCCATGACAACTTTGTTCTACAGTTTATGAAATGAGTAGTACGTTGTTGTACGTAGAACAAACTCCTGATGGGTCACTTTGTATGGGAGATACCCTTAGTTTTTATCCGAATGAGCTGGTTTTTGGTGGGTGGGGTGACTATGACCTCCAATCGCAACAAACCAATTTTTAGCACTCTGCTCCAATTTTGGGGGGAGTTATGGATATGCAGTTTTGAAAATTTAAATGGGGGGATAATGGAGGTCCTTGACCGGAGCGACTCAGCGTTTACGTTAAAATTATCTTAAACTTGCTGTCCTTGACCGGAGCGACTCAACGTTTACGTTAAAATTATCTTAAACTTATTGTGAATACTTATATAAAATTATACGGATGAACTGGCGTTCTTTCAAAAGTTATGGGGCTTTTAAAAAAGGTCTAAAATGAAAATATTCTAATTTATGTTCTATTCTAACGCCGAAATATTTAATTAAACTCTAATGTGTTATTAGTACAGTATTTAAAGACACAAAACGGCCGTTTACTTAAAAAAAATACGTAATGGCTGAAATTTGCTGGAGATGTTAGGGGACATGTCTTTTATCTAAAACTGAGTTTTCGTATTCGTGGGGGTGGGGGAAGTTAGAGTATATTGCCTACTTATAGGCGAATTTTGCATTTTTCGCTAATATCATTTTTACTGTTAACCCTACAGTAAAGTGATGTATTGAAGTTTTGTTTCTAATCAAATTATCTATCCCACGGTACCTACATTAATTTCATCAGTCAAGTAGTTCCGTTATAGTGACCAGTTAAAGGTCAAAATAGTACCAATATTGGGAATATTTTGCTTAAATAAAACTAATAATGACTGAAATTCGGTGGAGTCGTTAAGGGATGCGTTATAAATCTGTATCTGAAGTTGCGTATACAGTCAAACCTGTTAATCGGACCACCTTCTAATTGGACTACCATCGGTCAATTTTATTTGGTTTTCCATACAAAATAACCTTTAAAAAAGGACCACCTCTTAATCGGACCATGGACCACAATCGGCGACTCCAATTGGATGGATCAGTACTAGACGAACCCCCAGAATCGGACCAACAACTGGTTAAATCTCCAAAATCGGACCAAAACTACAGATTGATAACTTTATTTGCCTGGAGCAGTACGAGGTAAATTCCACCACACGGACCAACAGACAGTTTACAGAGTACTTCCTAGTTCCCATAGAGGCAACATGGCAAGACATTTGTAAAAAAAAAAATCTTAGAATTTTCGTTACTACATTCACTTAAGTTCCGTTTACAATGAGCTATATTATTCGCCATGGCCACTGGAAATTTCGTAGATGGCATCAACCATTGCATCAGTGTTGGGTGGATGAAGTGTCGAGACAATTCCGGAGTTTCTGCAACAAGAAGGTGCCAGTGAAGTTAATGGGGCAAATTATACAAAACGCCTAAGAACCAAAGGAATCGAGGATTGATTGAACGCTGAACCCCATATTGGGAAATGGGGAATCCATTTGACTTTCATTATAAAAATGCTTTTGTAAACTACTGAAGAATATTCAAAATTTCGGTGGAACTGTGTATGGGGAGAATTTATAATAAGGAATCTAATTAAAAAATCACAAAGCAGTTACGGTGTTGAGCGGTTTCAAAACATCAATTGCATAGTGCATAGGTGACCTTTGTTTGTGTAATATCATTCTTATTGTTGAACCTACAGTAAAATGGTTTATAGAGGTTTCATTTCTTATCAAATATCCAACGGTACTTAAATCAATGCCATACGTCAAGTAGGCCAATAAGAACGGGTTTTGCATTTTTTTTAATACCAGTAAAGTATGAGTTTTTTTTGTAAACTAACTGTATACCTAGGCCCACAAAAGTATCTTTCAAATGTTGACCCAACTACCTCGCTATGGTAAGAGCTTTCTAATTTATCCCACCCCAAAGTTACTCGAGCAATAAAATGCATGTCATAATTTTCCACTGGTTTGAAATTTTATTTTAATTGGAAATTATGATACATATGTAGTTTATTTAGTTACGATATTTTAATTTGTATGTGTTTTGAGTTGCAACTAACTACAAAACCCTATGCACTATTCGTATAGTAAATACTGTTAAGGTACCGGTGAATAGATTATTATTTTATTGGAATGAAAACCTCTACCATTTTACTGTAGGGTCAACAATAAGAATGATATTAAGCAAAAACGCAAATTTAGCCTATAAGTAGGCAATTTACTATAACAAACCCCTCCCATAAATACGAAAACTCAGATATAGATTTGGGAGGTTTCCTTTAACATCTCCACCAAATTTCAGGCATTACGTGTTTTACTTAAGCAAAATATTCTCATTATTAGTGCTATTTTGGCCTTTAACCGGTTATTATAACGGAACTATTTGGCTTACGATATTGGCTTAGGTACCGTTGAATAGACAATTTGTTTAGAAACAAAACTTTTGTACATCACTTTACTGTAGGAATACCAATTAGAATGATATTTAGAAAAAACGCAAAATTCACCCATAAGTAGGCAAATTACTATACACTCCCAAAAATCCGAAAACTCAGATTTAGACTTAGGGCATGTTGCTTAACATCTTCAACAAATTTCAGCCATTACGTGTTTTACTTAAGCCAAGTATTCTCATTTAGTGCTATTTTGCCCTTTAACCGGTTATTATAACGGAACTATTTGGCCTACGATATTGGCTTAGGTACCGTTGAATAGACAATTTGATTAGAAACAAAACTTTAATACATCCCTTTACTGTAGGAGTACCAGTAAGAATGATATTAAGGAAAAACGCAAAATTCCCCTATAAGTAGGCAAATTACTATAACTTCCCCCACTCCCACAAATACGAAAACTCAGATTTAGACTTAGGGCACGTTGCTTAACATCTCCACCAAATTTCAGCCATTACGTATTTTTTTAAGTAAAATATACCCGATTACTGTACTATATATATCATTGCAAAGATAATTTTATATAGTTTTTTCGTCCTCAGACCATTTTTCTGTATCTTTTACCGTTTTTGAAATAATCGCAAAAAAACCGAAAAAATGCCCCCTTTCCCCCCCTTTTTTAAAGGTTGCGGCACTTTTTTTAGGGTGCAAAGTTCATATTCGGAATCAGCGCCCCATAATACATAAAGAAAGAGTGAGAAAAAAACTTCTGTATTTTTTTCACGGATTGGTACTAAATCGACACGATATTACTGAACTTACAATATACAGTGCAGTGAAGATAGCTCATTTTTATACAAATCTCCACCGAAAAATATTTATACTGGATAAAAATAGTTATTCCGTTCAGTACAATTTGAAAAAAAAAAATTAGTTAATTTAATTAAAACTTTTATTCTTTGGCATTGGCTGACAGATTTTCATAATATGGTATTAAGGTCCATTAGTCGCCAAATTGCGTCACGTGCAACCAAATGGCTGTTGTCATTCCATCCAAACTGATTGTCATTTGGGTGTGCGTCCAGTTTTGATATTCACTATGGCAACTCAACCAACCGCTTGTCAAATTCATAGTGACAATTTTGCAACTTTTGTCCGTTCTTTGGTGTGAAATTGAATAATTCTTGAATGGCCGTGTAATAATTCAAACATGCAGTCCGATTTTGATAATTAAATTAAAAAAAAAAAACAAAATGAAATTTTGGTTGTCCTTTTCTATCTCCATATGGCTGCTAGTGTGGATGCTAAGTAGCAGCCAAATGGCTGTTCGTGATGCCAGTTTTTGGACGCGCAGCCATTTGGCGACTAATCTAGATGGACCTTTAGAAAAAGAAATGGATTTTAATTGATTGCTTCGCAGATTACGTAAATAGTTCAACGGAAAAATAATAATTCAATTTCCATTCTAAACACAATAATAACAGTCAGTTACCGGCAACCGACATTCAATATTTCACATAATTTCCATTCACCTTGCCGCCAAAACATACAACAGTACAACAAAACCAAATGCGAACTGCGTATCAACCGGCTTGCAGTGTGCAGATTCCAGTTTAACAAACGGTTCTTCACTTCTCCTGGAATGTGCAGTGTAGTGTTGTTATTCTCTGTAGCAACAAGATTCGATATGGAGAATCATTTCGCGACCCCCTTCGAACCATGGACTTGCGCCTGCAACTGATTTTCCACATAACACACTTTTCTTTTTCACCCCAATTTTCCCAGTCCGTTTTCGCATGACCCTCTTTTCTTCGTATATATTTCGTGCATTTCGCTCCAAGTGTCCCCGCGTTTCGTTCTGTGTATTGTTGCATCGTCGTGTCCTCGGGAACACGTTCCGTTCCAATAGCCGCACTTCATGAGTTCGTTCGTTACGCTATCGGTTTTTCACGTCGCATATTTTCCACCTACCAACCACCCACTCTTACAGGCCATCGCCAACTAGCATGGATTTTCCGCAGAGGAAAATCCATTTCGTTTCAGTTGAGTTTCGGCAGTTGATTTCGTAATAACGTGGGCTCGCGATAGTGTGTTTCTAGTGTGAACGGAACAATTTTTCTTGTCACAGAGAGAAAAAAAAACAGAATGGCAGTGAAAAACAGTTTGAGAACGGTTTAGAACGGTGATTGTGTGGATAAGTGTGTGATAAGAAAAGTGCGTCGTGATAGATTTCTTCTATTGGAATATCCTCGTTTTGTGACGCGCCTGTTAGTGCATTTGGTTGTTGTTTGTGCGAGTTTCTGTATAGCCCTTAATTGACCATAAAGTCCAATGGGTTCCCGTGGGACTGGCAAACGATTTTCGGAAAAGTGATTTGTGGGTGGCGCAATACCACCACAAGAAAAAACAACCCCCATCCACCCCTTTTGTCAGTGTCGTGATTTATGTCGGGATTTTAACTTGTTCTACGTCCTATTTTGGTGACGTGAGAAATTCGTTGTGGACTGTATAAATTCGGTGTGTCACACGTCACCGAGTGCTGTTTTTTCTGCATATTGTCCTAGTATGCAGATATCCACCACTGTAGACTAGAGTTTATGGCTCCACGTAGAGAATTGAACGATACACTACAGTTCGCCACTGCACTGCAAGGATAAATCTATTTCGTTCCAGAATATCATCAACAGATACACCACCAGAAGGAGAGAGTAGTTGCGAGATTTCTATCGACTATTTTCAGTGTGCGCAGCGTGGCTAGGAATACTCAAGAATGGCAAAGGTAATGAAAGTGTTCAATGATTTTTACAGAAATTTCTACTTTGCGTTTTGCAAGTCCTGTGGGATGTTAACAAATCGATGACATAACCACAATGGATGGCTCACCCTTTTGCACAGACACACAGTATGGTTTGGTAGAATATTTCGTATCCGGGTCACCAAACATTCATTCGTGTCCTCAGGTCTTTTGTTGATAGCAGATGGGAGAATTTTTTGTAGGTTTATTTTTAGCTGGAACTATGGAAACAGGGTTTGTTGTGTTTGCGTACACAGATGGAGCAGATATGTATCTACATTTGAATTGAGATAGTCCTTGCTCGTGCGAAGGTTGAAAAAAAATGGACCCGAAATAACAGCTTAGTTGAAACTCTTTGATGTTGTGGAGTTTTTAGGCTTCTTCGAAATTTTCCTAAGAATTATCCTTTTGTAGTCTGGTTGCTAGAGTGGTTAGCGCAGGATATGGGTTTCGTAGTATGCGACGTGTAAAGTTTATGATTGTTGTCGCATTCGGAAGCCATGTCACGGACATAATCCTACTCAGATTCACATCTGATATACAGGGTGTCCGGAAACTGCCGCAGAAACGCACCGGATTGTGATTCCTCATGTGATTTCCTGCAAAAAAGTTGTACGGAACATACCCCCATAGCTTAACCCTTTAGGTGCCACAGGCATTTGAAGATTTTTGAAAAAATCATTTTTTTGTACGACTAAAACTTCAATATCTCAAAAGCTAGACAAGCTAGAATAGCAAAATAAGATGATTATTACAGCCAACGAATTTACTAAAAAAATAAAACGACACTAAAATCGGATAAGAAGTTTGGTTTTTACAGAACTTCAAAGTCAAATTTTAGTGATTTTACCCAAAAACAATTGGTTTTTCCATCTAAATTTTCTCCAACTTCTGCCAAGGTGAGGTAATTGTAAGATTATTTTAAAAATTGGCGCATAGTCTAACGATCATTTCTTTCTTACATCATTTTGTTCTAGCTTCGGTATTTCTAACAGTGTTAATGCCTTAAGTGCATAAAACTAGGGTTCATTTTAGCTCGATTTCTATTCAATTCAATTCAAACCTAAATTCCTAAAGATCTGCAATTTGGTAAAACTTTTTCAAATTACATATATCAAAACTGATCCAAAATTAACCCTAGTTTTCTGCACTTAAAGCATTAAAACTGTTAGAAATAACGAGGCTAGAATTAAATGATGTAAAAAAGAAATGATCGTTAGACTGGGGCTTGCAGCCAAAAACTTTACATTGGATCTACACTGCTGTTGTCCGTCCTATTCTATTATACGGTGTATGTGTATGGTGGACGGCACTCAGCAAGACAGCCTATAATAACTTGCTGGCAAAGGTACAAAGAATGGCTTCTCTTGTCATAACTGGAGCCTTTCGTACCACCCCCTCAGCCGGACTGGATACGCTACTTGACCTGTTGCCACTGGATTTGTTCGGTCAAAAGCTGGCTGCTAACACTGCTTTACGTCTGCGGGAAACTAATCAGTGGCGAACGCTTGATTATGGGCATTCGCTTATACTAAGTAATTTTAACCTACCTTTGGAAACTGACTATCTCTCTAGTTCCTGTCAACCCCTTGTGGGGCATAGGGCATTAACCACGCCTACTCTCCACCTCGTTCTGTTTTGCGCCAACGGCGCTAGCTGCGACCATGTAAGATTTAGCGTTTTCGCTTCGCTAGTTACCGATCTTCTCCATGTGTTCCTTAGCCGCCCAACACGGCGTCTTGCTCCGGAGTCCTGTGGATTCCAGTTTAGAGCTTTTTTTGCGACGTTTTTGGGCCCTCTTCGGAAGGTGTGACCTATCCATTGCCACTTAAGTCTTTTGATCGAAGTGCCTATCCTTTCCTGGCCAGTTATAGTAAGGAGATCCTCGTTCGAAATTATCTCCGGCCAACGAATATTTAGGATGCGCCGTAGACACTGATTAACAAAAGTTTGCAACTTATCAGTGATCTCTTTAGTCACCTTCCAGGTTGAACAGCCATATAGCAGAATGGATTTCACATTAGAATTGAAGACACGTATTTTGGTGCGTCTGGAAATATTGTTGTTTAGCCAGAAAGGAGTCAAATTGAAGAAAGCCGCCCTAGCCTTGTTTACCCGTGATTTTACATCAGCATCCGCTCCACCATCTGCTGTAACTACACTTCCGAGATAGCAAAATTCATCAACTTTTTCGACTGCCTGTCCTGAAATACAAATTTCGCGTTGCCCACCTGGATATGTGCTCAAGAACTTAGTCTTGGCAGCATTGATTTTCAGCCCCGCATTACGACTCGCGCAATTTAGAGCTTCTGTCATTTGAGCGACATCATCCGTGTTTGTTGATAGAAGGCAAATGTCGTCAGCGTAGTCAAGATGTTGAAGGTGATCGAACAATTTCCATCTGATACCTTTGTTACGATGTAATTGGAGTGCGGAGCCGAGTACATCACTAATGGCAACAAGGAAGAGAATAGGTGACAAAATGCAGCCTTGCCTCACTCCACTGTGCACCTCAAAAGGATCTGAAAGCTTGCCCTTATGCAGGACGTGACATTGGGCTCCATTGTAGGATTCCTTGATGATGGAGATTATCTTATCTGGGATATTTCGTCTCCGTAAGGCATTCCAGATGTAGAGACGATCAACGCTATCGAAGGCTTTCTCAAAATCGATGAACGTGAGATGTAATGGGGATCTCCATTCCGCGGATTGCTCGATGATAATACGGAGGGTGTTAATGTGGTCGCTACAGGAAAACCCTTCGCGAAAGCCAGCTTGTTCATCATTCAATGTGTCATCGATTTTGTCCTTGATTCGTCCTAAAACAATCTTAGCCATCAGCTTGGAAACAGCAGGAAGTAGGCAGATCCCACGCCAATTATTGCAATTCTTCAGGTCACCTTTCTTCGGAATCTTAATAATTACGCCCTTTTTCCACTCACTGGGAAGAGTTTCGGTTTCCCAACACTCTTGGATTAAGGGAAGGAGAACATCCGCTGAAGCGATAATATCCGCTTTCAAGAATTCAGACGGAATTCCATCAATCCCAGGGGCTTTACCGGCGTCCATTGATTTAATAGCGTCTATTAGTTCCTTTTTGGATGGTGGACCAGAACTAATGCCGTCTATTCGAGGGACGCCCTCTGCTGGCAATGAAGATGCACTTGCAGGCCCGAAGGTGTTATTAAGGACCTCTAAAAAGTATTCTCTCCATCTTTGCAGCTGTTGTTCTTCGGTAACGAGCAGAACACCTTCCTTATCTTTCACAGGATGTTCCGTTAGTAAAGATCTGCCAGTTAATGGCTTGATAAGCTTGAAGAGTGTTCCACTGTCACCGCGGATAGCCGCATCCTCTGCCTCCTTCGCAAGCGCGTTGATATTATTGCGCTTATCACGCCTAACACTCCTTTGAACGCCTTTTTGGAGCGAACGGTATTCAGCTCTGTATCGTTCCTTAGCTGAATCGTCAGCAGCTGAGTTGATCTGCTCTTTAACTCTCTTGCGTGCTGAGATAAGAGACCAAGTGGAGTCGCTAATAAATGGTCTCCTACCGCGATCCAATCGTCCTAAAATTTCTTCGCCACACGAAATAAATGAGTCCTTAGCGACTTTCCATCTATCGTCAATTGTCGGATTCTCATTTAGTGGTGGTGCATTAGCTTTTTCGCGCAAAGCGGTGGAGAACGCACGCTTGGTTGATGGAAGTTTGAGCTTCTGCACATTATATCTAGGGCAAATATTTGCACGGTTAGGACGCTGGATTGCTGCCGTTCGTAAGCGCATTTTTGCGATGACAAGATGGTGGTCACTGCCAATATCAGCACCACGTTTCGCCCTAACGTCTAAGACACAGTTTCTCCACGTTTTGGAAACAGCAATATGGTCAATCTGGTTCTCAGTTCTGCCATTCGGAGAGGTCCAATCTTTGTGTTTAAACAGAGTTCCACCAATGACGAGCTGACGAGAGTTACAAAACTCTATAAACATCTCGCCATTCTGGTTTCTGTCGCCTAACCCATGATTTCCCATAAGGTGTTCCAATCCTTGGTTATCTGACCCGACTTTAGCGTTGAGATCCCCCATTATGATTTTAATGTCACCTCTGGGAGCCCTATCAAAGGTGTCGCCAAGTCTTTGGTAGAAAACGTCTTTGTCAGCTTGATCAGCTGGTTCGGTCGGTGCGTAACACTGAATTATCGTGATATTTCGTACTCTGGATTTGAATCGGGCGGTGATAATACGGTCGGAAACTGGTTTCCAATCGATAAGGGATCGACGTGCATCCCTAGTCAAGAGGATTCCGACTCCTGCCTGCCGAGGAGCATTTTGGTCATCATTTCCAGAGTACAATAAAACAGTATTAGAGCTTGGTGATAGAGTCGCTCCTGATCCGAGCCATCTTGTTTCGCTCAGTCCTAATATAGCGATGTTATACGCGGTCATTTCCCGTTCGACTTCAGTAAGCCTCATGTTGTTACACTCGCCCCACATCGTTCGAACGTTCCAAAAAATCGTGGTCCGTTGTTTATAGCCAAAAGTCGTTGCCGGTGAGTCAGTCCGAGGTATCCGAGGCTCGATTAATGTTTCGAGTGTAAGGAAAGTTTCAAGTACGCAGGTTACAAGCCTACGTACCCTATCCCTCAAGTCGCCTTTTACGACAAGCCGGGAACGCTGTGGCATAATTCTTACCCCAAAGTCCACAGGGGTCAATTTTTTGATAAGTTTCGTACATATCTGAACCCTTGAGCGCACACAACAGAGTCGCTGCGCGCACAATTGTAGAGATATGTTCGAAACTCAGGAGAGTTTTATTCTCTCCTGTCCCTTTAGTCGCCTCTTACGACACGTCGGGAAAGACGGAGGCACTATTCTTGACCCGCGCCACAGGGCGACTGAAACTGACTATACTACTCCTAAATACGCTTTTGGTAAGAGCCATTACAGTTTGATTCCGTCGAGATATTACTGGGCCAACAACATGCCTCGGGACGTTAAGTCATTTGCTATCTACACTGATGGCTCCAAATCACACGAAGGAGTGGTTATTGGCATCCACTCGGATGTTCTTGATATTAACCTGTCATTTCGTCTGCCTAATTACTGTAGCGTCCTGCAGGCGGAGATTTCGGCGATTATGGAATCCTTAACATGGCTAGGTAATCATGTCGTCACTGCGAGGGATTTCACTATTTACACTGACAGCCAGGCTGCAATTCGAACTCTCGAATCGGTCCTGACAACATCTAAAGCTGTCGAAACCTGCCGTTCGGCTCTTATAGAGATGGGTAGTTTTTTCAATATTACTTACCCTCTGTTGGCTACCTAGTCATAGTGGATTCGCGGGGAACTGTAATGCGGATCGCCTCGCCCGTAATGCGACAAATATGAATTTAGAGGACCATCATAGTAACCTAAAAACGCCGATTTCCTTCTGCAGAGTGGCAGCAGAAGCGGCTGTTTTGCTCAGGGCTAGTGCCAGATGGACTCACGGCAGCACTTGCGCGACAACTAGGTTGATTTGGCCACGGCTTGACTCGGCCCGATCAACAATATTATTGTCACTGGACAGGAAACACATTGGTGGGGTGCCCGGTGCTATAACGGGGCACTGTCCTATTGGGGAGCACGCAAGGAGACTCCGCATTCCCCATAATGACTACTGCAGAAGTTGTGATGACGAAGAAGAGGAAGAAAGCGTGCGCATCACTTTCTCTGTCAGTGTCCGGCCTTGGCCGAAGTACGAAGACGTATTCTTGGTTCTAGGTTTTTCTATAATATGGACGATCTTCGGGATGTGAGCCCAATATTGCTCAATATGTATATTGCCAGAACGGGCTGGTTTTACAGCATGACTTAGTACGTACTTTTCTTCTTCCAGGGGGTATCACAATGGACCAATCTTTCGGTCTAAGTGCACTAGATTTCAATTCTAGTGGCTCCTGCGCCTAACCTAACCTAGACTATGCGCCAATTTTTAAAAGAATCGTACGATCACCTAATCTTGGCAGAAGTTGGGGAAAATTGTGATGGAAAAACATATTGTTTTTGGGTAAAATCACAGAAGTTTGACTTTGGAGTTCTGTAAAAACCAAACCTCTTATCCTATTTTAGTGCCGTTAGTTTTATTTTTTAGGTAAATGTATTGGCTGTAATAAGCAACTTATTTTGCTATTCTAGCTTGCCTGGCTTTTGAGATATTGAAGTTTTAGTCGTACAAGAAAATGATTTTTACAAAAATCTTCAAATGCCTGTGGCAGGTAAAGGGTTATGCTAAGGGGGTATGTTCCATACAACTTTTTTGCTGGAAATCACACGAGGAATCACAATCCGGTGCGTTTATCCGGCAGTTTCCGGGTACCCTGTATATCACGGAATTTCGTAAATAAATGTATTATGCAATTTCAGCCCTACCATTTTTTTTACAGCTTTTCTAGGTAGTCTCTTTCACACCATTCACTTTTGGCACAACTTGGGGAGCTTTTTTCACAAAAATCTTCAGGCTATTCACGTAGCCATTCGCACACAAATGGTTCCACTTCATTGTTGCTTTTGAAGCATTGTCCATCGTGTGCCTTTTCAATTGACATAATAAATAATAATCCAAGAGCGATAAGTCTGGAATATATGGATATTCCAGTGTTTCCAACTCTAATTCGTTCAATGTTTTAGTAAAACAAAAAACAATTGCCAAGCTTAGCGGTCTGGCGATTACCCCTCTAATGTCCAAAAACACAGTACGCACATCACAATCCCAGCTGACGGAGTGGCCTTCGCTTTAACTGGCGCTCCTTCATGTTTCTTCCTCCATTCCAAAGGTGCGCACTCTCTGGTAGGAATGTCAAAAAGCGGACGGACTGATCAAAAACCGGTGCTTTCAAAACGGACGATTAGGTTATATTCGATATTTTAGATCAGTGCTCACCAGCTGAAGTAGACCTTGTCAAATATAAACCATTTTGGAGCATCTCTCTGGTTCCTGTTAACCCCTTGTGGGGCATAGGGCATCAACTACGCCTACTTTCCACCTCGTTCTGTTCTGTGCCATCGTCTTTAGGTCTGACCACTGTTTGTTTAATGAAGCAGCCTCGCTATTAACCGATCTTCTCCACGTGTTTCTTGGCCGTCCAACACGGCGTCTAGCATTGGCTCCCTGAGGGTTCCAATCTAGGGCCTGCTTTGCAATATTTGTTGGCCCTCTTCGGAGAGTATGACCTATCCATTGCCACTTTCGCCTTTTGACAGAAGTGCCTATCCAATCCAGGCCTGTGATACTCAGGAGATCATCATTGGAAATAATCTCCGGCCAGCGGATTTGTAGGATGCGCCGTAGTTTGCAGCTTAGTTGTTATCTCGTTGGTCACCTTCCAAGTTGAACAGCCATAAAGAAGTACAGATATTACAATAGAATTGAAGATTCGGATTTTGGTGCGCCTGGAAATGTTGTTATTTTGCCAGAAAGGAGTCAAAGTGAAGAAGGCTGCCCTAGCCTTATTGATACGCGATTGTACATCAGCGTCCGCGCCACCATCTGCTGTGACTATGCTTCCGAGGTAGCAGAATTCGTCAACTTTTTCGACTGCCTGGCCCGAAACACAAATTCCGCTTTGTCCCCCAGGATGGGAGCTCAAGTACTTGGTCTTGGCAGCGTTTATCTTGAGCCCGGCATTACGACTTTCGCAATGCAGAGCATCGGCCATTTGAGCTACATCCTCCTTTTTATTTGAAAGCAGACAAATATCGTCAGCATAGTCCAGGTGTTGCAGGTAATCAAACATTTTCCATCTGATACCTTTCCTCTGGTTTTGAAGCGCGCTCACTAGTACATCGTTAATGGCTATGAGGAAAAGAATAGGTGATAAAATGCAATCTTGTCTCACTCCACTGTGCACCTCAAAAGGATCTGAAAGCTTACCCTTGTGTAAAACGTGACATTGGGCTCCCTGATAAGATTCCTTGATGATGGAAATTATTTTATCTGGTGTGTCCCTCCTACGAAGAGCTCTCCAAATATACTCCCGATCAACACTATCGAACGCCTTCTCGAAATCAATGAACATGAGGTGTAATGGGGATCTCCATTCGGCGGATTGCTCAATAATAATTCGGAGGGTGTTTATATGGTCGCTACATGAAAAACCCTCACGAAAGCCAGCCTGTTCATTGCTTAAAGTGCGATCAACTTCATCCTTGATCCGGTTCAAAATAATGTTAGCCATCAGCTTGGATACAGCTGGAAGTAGGCAAATACCGCGCCAATTATTACAATCCTTAAGGTTCCCTTCTTGGGAATTTTAATAATTACGCCCTTTTTCCATTCTAATGGAAGAGTTTCGGTTTCCCAACACTCTCTGATGAGGGGAAGCAGAATATCCGCTGTAGCATTCGAATCCGCTTTAAATAGTTCGACCGGAATTCCATCTATCCCCGGGGCCTTACCGGCGTCCATAGATTCGATAACCCGCTTTAATTCCGTCTTAGATGGTGGTCTGGAATTAATACTGGCTACTGGAGGGACGTCTTCTTCTGCCGATGAAGATGCACTTGCAGGCCCGAAACGGTTGTTAAGGACCTCAAAAAAGTGCTCTTTCCATCTCTGAAGTTGCTGTTCTTCAGTAACAAGCAGTAACCCTTCTTTATCTTTCACAGGATGGTCCGTTGTGAACGACTTGCCAATTAGTGGTTTAATTAGCTTAAATAGGGTACCGCTTTCACCACAGTAAGCCGCATCATTTGCCTCCTTCGCTAAAGCGTTGATGTAAGTACGCTTATCCCGCCTCACACTTCTCTGCACGCCTTTTTGTAGTGAACGGTATTCAGCACGAAGTTGATTTTTAGCTGAATCATCAGCAGCAGAGTTAATCTGTTCCTTAACTCTTTTGCGTGCTGAGATAAGAGACCAAGTAGCATCACTGATAAATGGTCTCCTACCTCGATCCAATCTTCCCACAGTCGCTTCTAGTTGAGGAATTTTTTAGCTTTTGCACATTAAATCGTGGCAATATTCGCGTGTTGTGAGATGGTTGAATCACTGCCGTTCGTAAGCGAAATTTCGCGATAACAAGGTGGTGGTCGCTGCCAACATCAGCCCCACGCTTCGACCTGACGCCTAAGAGGCAGTTTCTCCATGTCTTAGAAACACCAATATGGTCAATTTGGTTCTCTGTTCTGCCATCAGGAGAAATCCAAGTTGTTAGGTGGCAGGGTTTATGCTTGAACAACGTTCCGCCAATGACTAGTTGCCGAGAGTTACAAAACTCCACGAACATTTCGCCATTGTTGTTCCTGTCGCCAAGCCCGTGATTGCCCATAAGATGTTCCAAGCTTAAATTCAGTACCGACTTTGGCGTTGAGATCCCCCATTATAATTTTGATGTCACCCCTGCGAGCCATATCAAAGGTGTCGCCTAGTCGCTGATAAAAAACGTCCTTTGCGGATTGGTCTGCAGGCTCAGTCGGTGCGTAGCACTGAATAATTGTGATGTTTCGTACTCTGGATTTGAATCTGGCTGTGATGATACGGTCGGAGATAGGTTTCCAGTCGATAAGGGATCGGCGTGCATTCCTAGTCAACAGGATTCCGACGCCCGCTTGCCGAGGTGAATTATCGTCTTCACTTCCAGAGTAGAGCAATACAGTGCGAGAGCTTGGTGATAAAGTCGCCCCCGATCCGAGCCATCTTGTTTCGCTCAGTCCTAGTATAGCGATGTTGTATGCGGTCATTTCCTGTTCGACTTCTGTGAGCCTTGTGTTATTACACTCACCCCACATCGTCCGAACGTTCCAAAAACCGATCGTAGTCCGTTGTTTATAGCCAAAAGTCGTTGCCGTTGAATCAGTCCGAGGTATCCGAGGCTCGTTTGATGTTTCGAGTGTAAAGTAAATTTCAGGTACGCAGGATACAAGCCTACATACCCTATCCCTCAAATCGCCTTTTACGACAAGCCGGGATCGCTGTGGTATAATTCTAACCCCAAAACCACAGGGGTCAATTTTTTGTAAAGTTTCGTACATATCTAAACCCTTGAGCGCAAAACAGAGTTGCTGCGCGCACAATTGTGGAGATATGTTCGAAACTCAGGAGAGTTTTATTCTCTCCTGTCCCTTAAGTCGCCTCTTACGACACGTCGGGAAAGACGGTAGCACTATTCTTAACCCGTGCCACAGGGCACGGAGCATGATCAAATCAAATTGTATTTTTATCTTTTTGCGAAAAACAATATTATAGGAAATCTTTTTTATGAAAAAATTTGTCGATATTTTAGGGCCCATAAGCAAAACGATGCCGAGCAATAAACAACCTGAATCATATTTAAGGTAATTTCATAATATTCGGCCGAAACTACTCGGTTAACCAGAAAACGGGTATTTTCTATCCGGTTGTAAAGCGCCTTAAAAACTAACCGAAAAGGCCGAAAACCGCGTGCCGGGCCGGTTTTTGGCATTCCTACTCTCTGACGTATAGTGGTGGAATCATGTCTCATTTTTTGGCAATACTCGACGCAACATATTCTCTTCTTCAAACCGCTGCAGGAGACGCGTACAAAGCACGTGAATTTATTGTTAAAAAATCGGAAGTGTTGGCACACATCTGGCTAAAATGTTCAGTCACGTAGCCCCTCACGAATAATTGACTCAATACTAACTATGTACGCTGATGCCAAATTCCTCAGCCGTATCGCGTGTACTACTGCGTCAGTCATCCAAAATGAGTTTTTCAACGGTGACACTGGTCCTAGAGTGCATGTGACAAATTCGCCACCACTTTTCGTCTTTTTCGTAAAGCAGAGCAACATTTTTACGCTTTTGTCATCCTCGAACTGCTCAATTAAATTTTGATAAATTTCCGCGGATAATAATGCGTTGCGCAAGGGACACTAGTACATAAAGTGAGGTTACACGGTCCCAGCTGTTCCCCAAGTTTCATAACAGACCAGACTAAATTGTTCTAGACCTATTTTTATTTTTCCCATTAACCCTTTCGCTCCCAATGATGCCATATGGTATCATGAAATTTAATGATTTTTCATAGAAAATGTAAGAAATAAATTTTAACTTTTTGTGTGATATTAGACTCTTCCAATAGTATAATACCTAGTTGATTTTTTCCAGCGTGAAATTTTTGGTTTTGGGATGTTATTTTTAATGAAATTTTAGAGAAGGTTTGACGATTGTCGTAAAGCCGAAAAACTGATTTATACATTTCCCCATATTTCCTGATAATAATCATTTTATGCAAATCATTTTAATGGTTTTATTTTGTAAAGAGGTTGTTTTAAGAGAAAATCAAAAGATTTTTCGATTTTTTTTAGGAAAACCCTATAAAGTGGTTTTGCATGAGCATGATGCCATATGGCATCATTGGGCGTGAAAGGCAAATCAGGAAGTCCCCTATTCATATAAATGCTAGTTGCTTGCTGTATGGAAGACACCTTTAGTTTTTATCCGAATGAGCTAGTTTTTGGTGGGTGGGGTGATTATGAGCTCCAATCGCAATAAACCAAAATTTAGCACTCTGCTCTAATTTTGGGGGGAGTTATGGACATGTCCGTTCGCCAAATTCAAATGGGGGATAATGGAGGTCGTTGGTCGGAGCGACTCAATGTTTCTCCCAAAATAATATTGAACTTATTGTGAATACTTGTACGAAATTTTACGGCTGAACTAACATTCTTTCAAGAGTTATGGAGCTTTTAAAAAAGGTATAAAATGAAAAAGTTCTAATTTATTTTTAAGCTAGCGCCGAATCATTGAATATGTCCTTCATGTGTTATATACATATCATTGCAAAGATAATTTTATGTAGTTTTTTCGTTCTCAGACTATTTTTCTATATCTTTTGTCGTTTTTGAAATACTCGCAAAAGACCTAAAATGACCCCCATTTCCCCCTTCCCCCCTTTTTTAAGGTTGTGGACCCCCAATCGGTTGGGACTTTTTTTCCCATAATCTGGGAGTCGTCACCAACCATTCTGCAAATAGTTTCCGATGTAGGATTTTTGCCGACCAAATATCTAATTTTTCACACGGAAATTGCTAAGTGCCCTTTGAGTCCCAATGATGCCATATGGCATCATGCTCTAATTTGTTAATTATAGCGCTTAAAATTTTTTTTCAAGAAAATATCATAAAAGATGTCTACTGAACGACATAATGTTGTTAGAAAAATTCTCCGCTTAAAATCCATAATTTGGGCATGAAAGGGTTTTAACTAACTAACTATCTTTGCAAGGTATTTCACTTCCTTGTTTTGATACTCTTTTGATCTCATATAATAGATGTACAATCTGTTTTTCTTTCGCAACATTTTCAACTATGTCTTCAATTTGGTTAGGCTTTCAGTTCCGCCAGAGCTACTAAGTATCGTGATGCACCTTAACATTGTGATTCAAATCCGTCAACTCGGCCTTGTCACAACAAAGGATATAGTTGTCTGCAAAAATAAGTTTAGAAATTACCACCAAAATGGTAGAAACTTTCCTCTTGTAAACACGAACACATGTGAGCTTGGAGCTATGAACTTTCTACTGCACGACTCCTGAGCGTTGCAAAGTCACAAATAAAATTAAACGCAATTAGAGGACAACTATAAACAAATTTTGCTATTACCGGAAAAAATTCTTCTCTAGCCTAATTATTATTTCTGTTTTATAAATTTACGCGTTATAAAATAACTACACATTGTGTTATGTTTACGTCTAGACATTTTACTTTAACATGAACTTTTCTTTAATTTAATTTTATAATTTGAATGTATCTTCAACTAAAAAAAAAATGTTTGTTCCCCATTAGCACTTTGCTTCCAATCCAATCTAAATTTTTAAACGTTTATGTAAATTTATCTGTAACTATACAAATAATCTGAAATGAATGAAATTATTTTTTTCCGAATAGGTATTCAATACCAAAAACAATTTACATATTCTGTGTGTATTGTTATTTGTTTCCACCATTTCAACAACTTTTTTCAATTATGAACTCAAATGTTTTACGCTTAAAGCTCAAATACCTGTATTTATATTTTTTTTTGTCTTTATCTTCCAATTACTGCTTCAATACAAATTATGGAAACTCAAAAACAGTTATTTCACGCTCATTTAGAAGATTGTTGGCTGTTATACATTTTTTTGAATTTCAATTGTTTTTTCGTATTTGTTTGCTTTATTTTTCTGCCGCGAAATAAGTGGTCCGTCATTTTTTCTTATATATATGTATGTACATATACAGGGTGGGCCAATTACAAGTTCGTTTTTAAAAATGCAATAAAATGAACAAAACTAATTTTTTTTCCATGTCTTATGGCTTTATTAGAAAGTAAGTAAGCTCCCATTAATGATGGAACACAACTTCATTCAAGTGGCTGCCGGCGGCTGGCGTCGCAGAAGCGCATTCTGTCACACCAATTTTCCAAGACCCTGTTGATGGTTTCAGGCTGTAACTCACGGATTGCTTGGATGATATTGGCCTTAAGTGCTTGAATCGTTTCTGGATTGTTGGCATAACATCGGTCCTTCACGGTTCCCCACAAAAATCCAAAAGGGATCAAATTGCAGCTCCGAGCCGGCCAATTGACATCTCCAAGACGGCTGATAACACGATTTGGGAATTTGGTGCGTAAGAGATTGATTGTGGCATGGGCTGTGTGGCATGGCGCGCCATCCAGCATGAACCAGAGGTCGTCCAAATCCATGTCCTCAATTTCAGTAAAAAAAAGTCGGATAACATGGCTCGGTAACGCGCACCGTTGACCGAAACGTTGATACCAGCCTCATTTTGGAAAAAAAATGGTCCAATGATGCCACCACTCCACAATCCGCACCAAACTGTCACTCTCTGTGGATGCATTGGCTTCTCGACAACAACGTGCGGGTTTTCCGAGCCCCAGATGCGGCAATTTTGTTTATTAACGTAGCCGCCGAGATGACAATGCGCCTCATCAGAAAAGATAATTTTTCGCCCAAAATCGTTGTCCAATTCAAGCTGCTCTAAGTGCCAAACTGCGAAGCGATAACGAAGAGAATGGTCGTGCGACTTTAATTGCTGCGTCTAGTGGACCTTCTAAGGGAATAATCCGAGATCTTTGTACAGAATTCTTCTCAGGCTAGTGCATGAAATGTTCATTTGTTGAGATCAATGGCGTGTTGATGTTCGTGGATAGAGTCTCACACTCTGGGCTACAGCAGCCACATTTTAATCTGTGCGACGACGGGGACCTTGAGTCTTGTCCACTAGCATGCCAGTCTCTCGAACTTTTTGCACAAACTTGCGTACGTGACGCTTCATTTCAGCCAAAACTTCTTTTCAATAAACGCACGTTTTGGGCTAGACAGCACTCACTTTGAAAATAAGTTTTCAATATTTCCCAACGTTGTTCAAGCGCAAAGCGACTCATTTCGTTCCGCGGAGGTATGATACTGACTTTCTATCTAGATTTCGAGCGCAAACCCGCTGTCAGTGTCAAACTAACCTATGATTTAAAAACGAACTTGTAATTGACCCACCCTTTACAGTCAAGTGTACTAACTGGTGCGAAAAAGACGTTGATGGCACTTTGGAGTTTGGTGGATCTTCCATTATTGCCTTCCAGCATGAAGTGTTGATGCTAATCTTCATAATGACCTGTTGTTTTGTGTGTTGATTATTTCATTATATTTGCCGGTACGATATTGTTGTGCCTTCATTCATGTTGAATGTTTTTCTCAGTCTGGGTCGGCGCTCAGGTGCGCATTTTGTTTTCTTATTCTTTTCCGCGAATCGTCATGGAATATTATAGAAAGCATCTGATTGTGGAAAACATTAGCGTTACGGTGGATGAGGCGTATACATACGTGTTTCGATTGCAAAAAATCTATGTCACCATTAAAATAATAAAAGCAGAAAGAAAAAAAATGTATTGTAAATTGTCAGTTGTGTCTTTGAATTTGAACAGCCTATTTTCTTTTCTCTTATTGTTATCTTATATTTATACTTACCTACTTATGTATTTTCCATAAACCAGCACCGCCAACAATAGCATTAACGCTAAAGCCCAGTATGCAATGTATGTTCTCATTACTTATAACTTTGGATAGTAATAATGGGTGTGAAATCCACATGTTTAAATGAGAAACTACCAACAACAATTAAAATTTATCTGATCCAGTCAAAGTTCAATCTCTCACAACACTATTACATACTTCCATATAATGTAGTGAGTTCGAAGCCCTTTCCATCTTTAGTTTGAATTTAAAAGTCGGCTTGTTTTTTTTTTCCTTCAGGGGAATTTTATTGCAGATACTGTAAGATTGTGAAATAAATACAGAATTAACTTCACACTTTGTCAACGACACGCCTCAGTTTAGTCTAAGTCAATCCTTCATTCTTTTCTACCTCCACGACATGAATCTTTCGTGTGACGAAAAATGTGCTGATGTAGATAAATCTTAATATTTACAATTCGAAATTTTCCTGAATTTAATTTTTGTTTTGAAACCATATAATTTTAGTCCTGACATAATTTTAACTTAATCGTAAGCAGAATATAACTATACTTACGGTTTTTCTGATTCATGAATTTAAATAATCCAAACACCTTCCACGGTTCATTGTCTTGCATAACTCCACATAATTTTCAACATCCTGAAACATCGTATTATATTCACCGCGCGTATTATTTTCAACTCAACAATAAAAGTGTTAAAATTACACGTTTCCATTAAAACAATGCAACAGTTTCTTTACTTAATACGACTACGTTGATATGCATTTCGAAAAGCTACCATTGCATTTCGGTGCAAAAATTAAAATAATAACATTAAAAAAAACTTTTGTTACGGGTCAGATTTCTATATACTTATGGTAAAACTTAATCTTCAATGAATACACTCGTTACTAGATTGCATTACAATCATTGTACATACATAAAAAGTATGTATGAACGAAGTGGAGTACAATCTTATCGTCTTCAAGTAGGTATAAAGTAATGTGATTCCTATAGAAAGTGAGAGTGTTTTGTTTTATAAGGTATAATAAGTCCAGCGCATACGTATTATTAAGCATCCGAGTATAATTAACACAGTGTCCAAATTGTAATATTACACCCGACGTGGACGAGTAATTTGAACCAATAAAATTATGCAGTCAGTTGGAATGCACCGCGCCAGTATAACATCACCACCATATACAATTTTGTTCGCGTACTGTATAAACTACTATGGAATTTATTTTGTTAGGTCCTTTGTGCTTTGGGTACTTTAACGACACAATCTGAGGAACTGAGTGTATAACAATTAAGGTCTTGCCATTCACATTGTTGTTGATGTATAGTATGATAATGTTTTTTTTTTTAATTTATTCATGTTTTTTTTCAAGACGTGATGCTTTTGTTTGGATTTATGTTTATGAATATAATTAACCTGAAACAATGACATGATATATGCAAAATTACTATGTTTCATGATTTCCTTCTAATGAAATTGTGAACAGTAAATTTTCCAAGGGACTGATGATCACTAGTTGAAATAAGTGACCCATTGAAGTTGATTAGTGGTAAAATTCCCATTAAAATTCCGTTGACGGAAGTGGTAAATTTCAAAAAGTTTATGAAGGATTACAAAATTTTGGAATGGAACCTTATGGATCCGATACTCTTTATACAGCAGAATCACAATTGTGGGAAAGTGTATGATTTTAGCCCATACTTGTCCAACATACAGTCCGAGAACCACAATGCGGCCGGCGAAAAAGTGTGATAAGTCCTAAAATTAGCCAATATAAAATCACAAATGTTTGCACCAAAAAGAAAATAAATTCACTAAAAAAAAACAAGTGAATTAAAATTGTTTTACAACAGAATTTTTGGCATAATTTATAAGCAAATTAGTAATTTGGAACCTCGAAAAATCTCAAAATTTGGCTAAAATACATTAGCAATCGCCAAGGTGCTGTATACATTATATACATATCATCGCGTCATAAATTAGTTGTTTTTCCACATTCTTTTTAAAGTGCCTAAAAAGAATGTGAACAGATCCTTGTAATCATCCGGAATAATTGTGTTTGCATTTTTTAAAGATAATTTATTTTATTATACCCTTCGCTCATAGAGTGAAAGGGTATATTACTTTGTCATGAAGTTTGTAACGCATTGAAGGAAGCATCTCCGACCATATAGAAAGTATACATATATGATCAGCATGACTTGGGGAGTCGATTGGGCGATGTCCGTCTGTCTGTCTGTCTGTTGCGACGCGTTTTACGCGGCCAATTTAAAAGCTATGAAGCTGAAATTTTGCACAAATGCTTCTTTTTGCTGCAGGCAGTTTGTATGTTTGAATCGGTAAAATCGGACAATGGGGTCATGGGGCTGTCATACAAACCCAACTCCCCAAATTAGGTTCTTCTAAGAAAAACTTTTTTATTTGTGTACCAAATTCAACTAAATTCAACACAAATGTGTTCTTATTGATAACACAAAACATAAGTAAGAATGCATCAAATCGGACCATGGGGTCATGGGGCTGCCATACAAACCTAACCCCCCAAATTAGGTTCTTCTGAGAGAAACTTTTTTATTTGTGCACCAAAATCAACCAAATTTGACACAAATGTATTTCTATTGATGACACAAAACATATATATAAGATTCGATCAAATTGGACCATGGGGTCGTGGGGCTGCCATACAAACCCACTCCCCCAAATTAGCTTCTTCTAATAAAAACTTTTTTATTTGTGCTCCAATTTCAACCAAATTTCACACAAATGTATTTCTATTGATGACACAAAACATATGTAAGAATGGATCAAGTTGAACCATGGGGTTATGGGGCTGCCATACAAACCCAACCTCCCCATTTTTGTTCTTCCAAGAAACATTTTTTACGCAAATTTCACAAAACCTTGAATTAATGTGTCTTTATCAAAGCAACTCAAAAGGTCAAAACAAATGAAATCGTACTATGCTCCCGCATCCCCCATAAAATTTTCTGAGTTAATGTTTTTATTTGCCCACTTATTCCAACCAAACCCCACACACATATTGTTTTGCCGACGCAACGGAACTTTTGTGAAGACAGAAGGAAAAGAATGGGGGGAGGGGTTAAATACAAGTCGTAGGTACGCCCGAAAAAAACTTTTAGCTCGAGTGGAGCGAAGGGTATCTAAATTTCGGCCGCGCCCGAAATTAGCCTTGGTCTCCTTTTTTGGTTATATCTCACTGGTAGCCAACAAGTAAAGATCAGACCAGAGAAAACTCTAAAGAAAATCAATCCGGAATTGTATTTTTGACGATTTAGGTGGTTTTGACTAAAGTTAATTGATACGAAGTGTGATAATAGCTGCTCAGAAAAATGATACCTCAACAAAGCGTTATCGTGGTCGCAATTTACAGTTATTTTCCGTTCAGCCTTCAACGCAAAAAGACAGTATTAAAATAAAATAAAGCTTGGGTGAAACGGAATTAGCCGAAAGAAACGATCGATAACGATGACATAGACATAAATCTCTTAAAACCGAATGAACCATAGGAACACGCATCCAAAAGAATAGAATTCGAACTAAACAAGATTTGCTTTTCGTTTTTTTTTTTTTCAAAAAAAAAATATCTATACATAATTAAGTCTCTAAAAACATAAAAACCGAACCGTGCCTTAACCCTCCACCGAGCACGCGGGGTCTTTGGGAGCCCAGAGGGTATTTTTTATATGTTACTTTTGTAAGTGAACTTGTAGGACATAGGACGGTACATCAAAAAGATTTCGGTGTTGAACTGGTGTAAAGAAAGCTGTAAAAAATAAGCAAGTCTTAAGGCCCCAGAAAGAAACCCTGAACTGAACAGGTGCTACAAACGCTTAAAAACGGAAAATTCAGTAATCGTTCTAAAAACATGAGAAATAATCGGTACGTTAAGTACCGGCGTTAAAAACCTGAAAAATGCCAGTATTGAACAGATGCCAAAACAAAATCCCGAAAGAATTCCATACTGAACAGATGCTAAGGAACCTGAAAATAACGGTACTGAACAGGTGTTAAAAAAAACGGGCACCTGAAAATTGAGCTGGCATTCTGTAAGGCGATAAGAAAGACATAGGTTCTAAAAACTGAGAGAAAACCGGTACTAATCAGGTATGTAAACAAAACTGAAACATAAACAGGGGTGTATTCGGATTACTTCCTCGATTCTGAAGGACACACCAAAATTAACCGCTTACCCTTTGGTAAATAAAAATAAATAACAGGCGCGACAATCCAACATTGGACTAAGGCCGCAGGATGTGTTAGTGACATCCTATTTCCAAGATCTTATCTGCTTTTTGATGAGGTAATGAGATCAGCATCACGCTCAGCAGTGTTATTTATCCCCATAAATGGGTACTCGTTTAACATCTGAGTGAGATCATAGTCTGTCACAAGCTCGTGAGTTCGAAAAACACAATGGAACACGGTGAGATTCGAACTCATGAGCCTGTGCACCGAAGGTGCGCGCACTAACCGCTCGACCAGCCAGACTTTGGTAAATAGCAGCCGAAAAAATGAAAATTTTTTTTTATGATTCGCTTTGCTTCCCGTAACAGAAAATATATAGGTCGAAAGGCCCTGGCCGATTCCTATATCTTTTTCAGTTGTGGAAAAACTGTGGACCCTTAGCTATGCAGGAGGAGGCTCATAGGTTGAACGTCTCTGGCCAATTTCTATACCCTCCACGAGTCGTTACTTTCCCGCATTATCCGACTAAAGCCCCTGTGGTGTGGGGACAGAATAAATCTCAGTGTTCCTAGCTTGTCATTTAAGGCGACTAAAAGGATAGGATGTGTATGCCAGCAACTTGCGCATATGAAATTTAATTATGCTAACGAAACGTCTTGACGCGGTATGCCCCACACGTGGTTAAGGAAACTTAGTAGAAGTAGTATCCGTTTTGATCAATTATGATCCTCAGCTACTGGAATTGTTTTTAAAAGAGCAAAGCTCGAGAAGGCTAAAAAAGTAATACCTAATTTAGATATGGAGCCGGTTTTCAAACTTTTTTTTTGTTGCCATAACTGTTTTGTGGAAACATATAGAGAAATCAAGGGTCGAGAGGTGTTATCAATATTGCAATTAACTTAGAAAAAAATCGCAGTCCGTATATTTGCGTATATTTTTCTAGATTGCAAAAGTCGGTCTTCTCACTCTCTATCGATGAACTAGGATATTTATACAGTTTCTCTAGTTAACTCTTTAAATTTTTGACAGTTGAAAAAGGTGTACTTCCTACATCGTATTCTCTACCCACCCAAGAATACGCGTCCATCCATTGGCGAATGATGTCAACGTAAGCAGCTTCGTACGATATGCAGAGAATAGTCTTACAGTCGCCATAGACTGTTCAATCGATTGTGCAGTAAAGCTCATTTTCTGTGAAAAAAGGTCAATTTTTCTAGTGAAGTCGGGATTGAAACCTAAAAAAAGAAGCTTTATTGTACAATCGATTAGACAGTCTGTGGCGACTCTTAGAGCTAAAATCAGTTTGGTTTAACGGCCAATCTACAGTACATCGGCTCAAACTGTGGTGGCCTATAATAACATATAGGGATGCCACAACCCTGCTGAGATCCCTTACATTTGACGTAATTTTCGCGAGAACCGCTGTTGAGCTTCCTTCTCGCAAACGTACTTCGAGTGCTCCAAATTCAGCCTCGATTCAATGACAACGTCCAATGTTAGATGTTATGACCGAGAGAGCTGTTTGGATCTCATATCCATTTCAGCATTCTCCGATTCGAGATTCATGCCATGAAGAACAACTACATATACATATTCGGTATGAGTAGGTTGAAATTGATGAAACAGAATCAGAGGATTGGCTTCACACACAAGGCTCCTCAGCTATTTTTCTGCATCCCAGCGTATCGTTGACTGAACTGAGAATCTTGCTGCTCCGTAATTGTGGATTGGTACGTTGCCTATACGAGCTACAAGAAATCTGTCAATCAAAGTAAGCACCGGTTTCCTCTGGAAGATCATTCAATACATGGAGCTGTAAAGAATGTTGTCCACATATTCTACATGCGAAGTTAGGCCTCCCGCCCGATATCGATTAGATTACTTCACCAATCCATCAGTCACTAACCTCCTTTTTTACCAACACGATCTAGGGTTGTTGTCCTTAACTAGAGGTCATGGAAAAACGCGGCCCACGCCTGTCATATTTTTTTAAAGTCTCTATAAAGGATTTAGCAGCCTGCATACCAAGAATGCACTTCTTTTTTTAAATATTTCTTAATGCGTCAATTAGTATACGGTACGAAGTGCCTAACATTTGGAAGAGTGACTGATCCTTAATTCCGTTTCATGTAGAAATTAATAGAATTAGAATACTCTGTTATAGGAGACACCCGTCCAAAATTAAGTACTGATTAGCCACCCTCCTCATGCTACTATTGCCAGGCGGGAGACCTGGTTGAGGGGGCAACCCTAGATATCATATCAAAGGAGATAACTAGTGATTATGGTGATTTGATTTATCTGTAAAGACGCAAATCGTTTGAAACAACAAAAAAAAACAGGAGAAGCCTGACAATTCGCCAAAATCAATTTTTAAAAATTAGTAATATTATCAACAAAGTCATAAATCAATTTCCGGTATTCCGTATTGCATTTTGATCCTTATATTTTACTTTATACTATTGTAACTATTTATTGTATGCAATTTCGACTGTGATATTTACACCCTACACTTGTCTTGTATACGTTTATTATTATTTACTGTATGTTTGACTGTGATATTTTTCACCACCTAGTCTAGTCATGTACACGATTCTTCGAAGAAAAAATCAGGTTTTTTAACGAGGCAAGATCTTGGTCTTGTACTCTTTTTTATACCTGTTGTATTTGTATATTCAGCCAGTATTTGGCGGTGAAATAAAAATAAATAAATAAATAAATAAAAATAAATAACAGAAAATTCTGCAGCTTAGTCTCCACCCTCTCCTTATTTCCATTACTATAATTATAATTTCATTCAATTATCCTGAAAACTTTCAATATTTGTCCTCCTCGGCTCTTAAATGGATTTCCCTTCGTCGCTATGTCAGACTCACAACTGCATAACATTTCACTTGTTTCATAGAAAACGAAGGATAACCGTAGTTTGTCTCTCCGCACAGACACACAACCGCCTTATGAAACTTCATTATGTCCATGATGAAGTATCTCATTAGTGGAAGTCATCATTTGCCTCTGCCTGTTATCTTCGCAACACGAGTTGGGGTTCGTGTCCAACTTTGCCACACACCACTACACTATTGCTGTTGCAGCAGAAAAACAGCATCCTGATTCATCTCCCTCCCTTGCTACAAAAGTTTCCTTGTGTATAATGACTTAATGATGCGAAGCTAAATTTCACAAAGCATTAAGCGATTTTATCAAGGAACGTTGTAAACGCGTAACGTATAAATGCACACAGAAAAGGAAGGAAGCATCAGCGCAAGTTTGTAAGTCAGAGGAACGAAACAGAGAGAGATTTTTGGAGCGAGAGTTTTTCATTAAATGGAAAGTAAGCAATCTAAAGCCTCCTATATTGTCAGTAATTAGGACATAATTGCTACAAGAAACTCAAAAGTTGAGAGCATTAAAAGGCTCCACACCCGTAAAGCTGAGCAAAGTGAAAATGCGAGATTCAGAGAAAGTCCGTTGACTGCTTTTCATTTTCCTCATAAATCAGTAATGTGAAATGGAAAATCTACTGTAATGGTTCGGTTTGATGGATTGATCTTCTAATTACAAATCACAAGCGTTTGTCTATCTAAAGAAATTTTGACGAGAGGATTTGATAGCATTAGATTGAAGAGTTAAGTGGTCATGTCGTAGTTAAATAACTTGGTGATGTGGAAATTTTATTGATTTAATAGATCCGGTAGCTATATCGCATAAGCATTGTAGTATCTTTCGATGAATAAATATTGTTCCATTAAATGCATAAGTTTCATAGATGTATCTGTGATAGTATGTGGATAAATCACAATGATGTGGATTCTCTTCTGCCATGATATATTAACAAGTTCAATATAAGAAACTAGTGGACTGGTTTATTTGAGCGATAATATTCAGGTGATGTTGAAGAAATAATTACATATTCCGTTAAGTATGTACATAATTGCTTCAGAATTTAATTCAAAAGGATGGCTTCATAAAATGGAAATACATACATGTTTTTCCTTAAAAAGTGAATTTGTGTTGTTTTCACTCAAATAATATTCCACATGTGTTTTTCCCAAGAAAAAAATATTTCCGAATTGTGAAGTTTTTCAAAAGCTTAAATTAATTATTTCGAAATTTTCGGTTGTTTTTTTCGTTTTTTGGCCCGGCTGAATTAAAAGATCGAAAGTGAAATTTTTCCCGCTGCGATTTTATCAATAAAAATGCATACTTACTGTCGTGGAATATGTCACAAACGGTGTGAAATTCCATAAGCTACAATCCGAGCCCGGTTCCATAACTCTTCTTGACCATTTTATGTATTATTTTTCGATTCCCCGGTCATTTGACATTTCACGATAAAATAACCGGGAAATCGGAAAAAAATACATATAATGGTCGAGAAAAATTATGGAACTGTTTTCGGATTGTAGCTTATGGAATTCCCCAGCATTCTCCACATATTCCACGACAGTAACAATACATTTTCATTGAAAAAATCGCAGCGGACAAAAATTTCTCTCTCGATGTCAGTACGCTGAAATTATTTATTTCTACATTTTAAAGAGCACATGATTGTGCGTCCAAAGCGACATAAATATACATATTATAAATCCGTTGAGCGCTATAACTGCAATTGATAATTTAAATTTGCAATTTTTAACATAGTTCAATGCTATTAAATAAATTTTGAGATTGAACGGTTTATCATTTTTGGTCAAATCCGTAGCTTCCCACCAAAATTTCGTTGCGAAACAGGGTCAAAATCGCAAAAACGTAAAAATTATAACTCACAATTGTGGCCATACCGCATCACCCATTTTGAAAATTTATGTTGCGTTGGACCCCTTATCATGTGTTTCCTAACATGTTCATAGACAAGTTTTCGCAGATATGTACAGTTTCGGAGTTATACCTAAGCCGAAAAACGGAAAAAATGTTTACACAACGAAATTTGCGATGTTATGAATTTAAAATTGAATGATTTTGACAGCTCAAATTAAGTTATTTCCACCACATACTTAATCTAGCCGTTAGCGCAAAGATATCCTTACCTTATAAAAAAAAAATTGAGTATGAAAAATTACTAAAAAAATTGCTATGTAATCCTATTTCATCGAATTTTGTTATTTTTCGAAAAACTCTAAAAATGTGAAGTCATTTAGTGACCCCATTACAAGTATGTAATAATAGATATTTCTTGCAATCAAAAATTTTAAAATAATTATGGAAATTAAATTTAAATATCACGTGGAGAGCATCGTTTCTTACAGGCCAAATACACCTGCAACTTGGTTGCCAACCTAGGTTGCAGGTACGTTACTACACACTTGCAACATTCCGGCAACCACGCCATTCACGTTCTTGCAACCTGGTACTGCAACCTGCAACATGCCTACAAACCACTTAATTTCCGGTTTTTTTGCGTGTTGCCAACTTAGGTTGGCAACCAAGTTGCAGGTGTATAAGGGCTGTTACACTCAGAGAAAAAAATGCACATTCATATTAAAAGCTCCACATTTAAATTGAACGCAGTATTCGTTTGAAAAATGTCGTTTGATTTTAACGAGTTCTCATTTACGCTAAGAGAAATTCCTTTAAAACAAAAGAGCAGCTAAACCCCAAACGCCGGTCGTTTAAATCAAAAGATTCCGCATTACATATAGTGTAGTTCCGAGGTGATTTCAGATTGCAAAGTGTGGTGGAGAATTTTTTTTTGTTTCTTATGTTTTTTGGGGTGCTGAGCTCGAATCCGGTTTTTTGTTTATAACTACGAAAGTGTACATTTCTCCGAAAACCTGTCCATGAAAATATTAGAGAAAACATAACTGCGGGTCCAACGCGCCATTAATCATTAAAATGTGTTAAGCGGTATTGCTACAATTGATAGTCATTTTTTTTGCGTTTTTTGCAATTTTGACCCTGTTTTGCAACGAAATTTTGGTGGGGACTTACAGATTCAGGTTCTGCACTCCAAAATACACAATGTAGTAACTACATTAATAGTAATGTGTATACATTCCTTTGCGTAACAAATACACATACCTACATCCCTAACTCGTTTTTTGCCATAAATGCGTGTAAGTCAATTTGTGCATTGATAAAATACATTCTCTCTCTACAACAAAGGACGCGATGCCAAAATATCATTTGCTTCAATGTAGTACAACAGTTGTTAGTAAATACTTCTGGCCGGTCTGATGAGTCTCGCGTGTTCATATTCATTCCAAACAAGTGTGTAGTGTCTAACAACAAACGCGTATGTCATTAGAATCGATGTTTAGAAGTATTTTT
This sequence comes from Microchrysa polita, assembly GCA_949715475.1. Taxonomy (NCBI): domain Eukaryota; kingdom Metazoa; phylum Arthropoda; class Insecta; order Diptera; family Stratiomyidae; genus Microchrysa; species Microchrysa polita. Next base: position 19,548,490 of record OX454415.1, read on the forward strand.
GAGAATGTTCTTTTGCATTCATCTGGAGGAATGGACGCTTGCACACGTGCAATTTAAGTTTAGCGGGTGTTAAAATAAAAGTGAAATATATTAATCATATTTTCTGAAGTTTTCATAAGTTTTATTTTTTATTGATTTGCCAAACCAGGTAACAGTGAGTATCTAATCGAATGGAGAATGGGCAATCAAACGGAATGTTTTATTTTATTTTAGCAGAGTTTGCTTTTAATTCCATATAAAACTCAATTATTTTGAATGGGGTAATTTCTATGAAATGAAAACGGGATTCGTTACTTTCGAAATACATACCGTTTCTTTAAAAAGAATGCTTCGTTTAATTTAAATAACAAAAATGTTCAATATAAAAACGGAGACGTTTGATACAAATGCCTTTCATTTATTCAAAATGTGTTACCCGTTTACATTCAAAGAATAAGTGTTTATTTCAATGAAGAATACGTTTAAATCGACTGGCTTCTTCTTTCCAGGTAAACGCAAAATCTTTTAATTCAAACGCTTTTTTACAACTCATAATACTTTTGAAAGAAACGCTACTCGTTAGAATTAAACGCATTTGCTTGTGGAGCCAAATCAAAAGCGCAAATCGTTTGAATTAAATATATTTCGTTCAATATGAGTGAATATTTCTCTGAGTGTAGAAGCAACCTGTTGAAGGCCACTTTAACAAAAATTCTATTTATGTAGCCAAGCATAATCTGTCAAAATGATAAAGTTTAGTCCCAGAGACTATACCACCACTTAACCAATTGGGTTAAGAATACACACGTCCTACTCCAAGTACTGTCTATTGATCCAAAGATATATTGCCGCTATATGCTTTTATGATTCCTTTTAAAGAACTCCTCTATAAATAGCTGAGTCAATGAGTCGACAAAAAATCGGGGGGCCGATGAATTTTGATATGCCATAGGTTATGGTAGGAAATCTTAATTTCAACGATTTCATACAGAACAGTATGATGAAATATTGATTGATGCTAATAAGGTTGGAAATTCGAAAAAAAAAATAAAGAGTGCTGTGTGCACTTGAGGCAACATTAGCGCGTGTTCGCTGTGCACTTCATGGAAACAAGCAGACAGGAAAATTACAACAGCCTCAGCAGCCTCAATGACGCCACTTGAGAATGAGAGAGCACATTTTCGTCGTTGGGCCCTTAGAGAAAACATAGCAACCCATGCCACGCGTTAGTCTAGAGTGGCTATGTGATCACACAACCCATATGTGTTTGACCCCAAATTTATTACATTACACTCCACGAAATAATTGAAATGTCAAAATATTGCCGATGCAATTATTAACCCTTCTGACGCCGCCTACGAGCTATTATGCCTAAGGTGTAGCTGAATCTTATGTGAAATCAATCTTATTTTTTGAAGAGGTCTGATTTTGGTTCTATAAACAGTTTACATACTGTGTATTACGATGATGCGCCGTTTTTTCGATTCTTTAGACATAGTTTACATTTCGCCGAACATTTGATCGCATTTGTGGCCGTCGGTTCCTTTGAAATGTATATGGAAAGGGGTGGAAAATATTATTGAACGATATTTTTCATCAAGATATAGTACCATTGGTCTGTCTGGATCTATACGCCAACAGAAGGGTTAAATATCACGTCGGCATTTTAAGAGAGTAATGAATATTACGCGGATTTTATATTCTCAATTGTAAACAAAAAATTGACGTTTGAATAAAATTTTCACGCATACTATGAACTGCAATAGTGTGAGAACGGTGCCATTTTTATTTTCTGATGCCCACTCTGGACTAACGCATGCTTTCTCTAAGGTTGGGCCATATATCCTCGTCGAGAACTCATTTTCCCTGCACAGCGTGCATATACTCGTAATAAAGAAGAGCCTAGATTTATTATGGCGCTTTGCGCTGTGACATCCAAATGATGATGTACCAAAATAGAGTCATATATCAGTTGACACAGGAAGGAAACTAGCATTTAGCATGAATCTGTCTTGTGGATTCGCTATTTTAGTGACATTGTGTGACCTGCTTTCTTCTGAGAATATGCTACTGAGACATGTACTTATTGGAGAGCAATGCTCATTATGGTCGGTTGAAATTCTGAAAGTTTCCATGAAAAATTATTGTAATGATTTCCGCATCCATGCACTGCTGATGACAATCTTATTCCGGTTCAGACGTTTACATAGGATGAAGGTTTTTTGGATTTGTTTTTTTTTTTTTTTGTAAAAGACGCAGCTGTAGTTGTTGAGCGAAAAATTTGAAAGGAGTCAGATCATCTTTTAAAGAATTATTTGCTGGGATAAAATGCTAAATGATTTGAACAGTTTTTTGTTGCAGGGAATAACTAACGGGTTATACATTTTTTCTTCGGGAAAGTGAAGTTGAAAAAAAAAACACACACACAAGCCGTTTAGATTTGAATGAAATGTTAATTTCATTTTAATGTTTGGACCATGTCATTATATATGAAATACAACATCATTCAAATGTCCTCCACGGGACCTTTTGCAGAACACGATTTTTTTGAGGTAATTTTCGATTACTTTATTGCATAATTCGGGTAGTAATTCGGCCATAACATTTCGAATGTTGTTCCGCAAATCCTCCAGAGTTTGTTCACATGATCTCGGTGGCGAAGCGACATCGGGATCAACAGCCTGGCGCAAACAATGATCCACCCGGGGCGTCAAATTTTGGGAACGGCTGTTTGGCTAGCACTCGAATAAAAAAAACTTGCGAAAAGGAAAAATTCAATATCAACATTTAGTGGTTAGGAAACCGTAGAAAATAAATATGAAATAAAAATGGGCGAAACAAAGTGTCGGAAGGCAGGAAACCAAACGAATACTTTTTTACAGATGGCGGAATAAGGTTTTCTTTATTTTTATAAACTAAAAAAATGCGTTAAAGATTTTTTATTTGTCAACAGTTTCATTATTTCTTTTTTACTTCCAAAAAGCGAATGTTCAATTATGTGCTGACTAGGTTCTTCTTAAAAAAAATTTAAAATGTCTAAAAATGTCGTTTAGCATGTTGAATCACAGAAACGTGTTCTTCTGTGATTCAACAGGCTAAACACTCAATAAACGTTAACCACCGAAGAAATTCATATAAAATGAGAAATAGGGAATCGTATAAACACTTAGCACCTAAAGGCGTCTAAAAAAAAATTCTGTGAGAAATTTCATGCCCAAAATATACCATTTTCATTTCTAATTTTTTGGACCCGGTTTTAATAACGCCCATCCACTTTTCGCATCAATTCAACTTCAATTCTCCCGAACCTTCCGCAAAATCCTTCAGTTACTTGCAATTGCATTGATTCTTTCAGCAGTGAGAGGACAAATTTAGAACACGGTGGGTTGAGTTTTAACAAGATCAGGTATGTGGCTAAAGTGCACACTGCCAGAGCCGCAGAGTCCTCCCTTTTCTGCTAATATGCTAAGATTCTACTACCGGGATTTGGTTAGGTTTTCCCGATTTAATTAGCTCTGATTTTATTCTCTAAGAATTTCCCGCATTTATGAAAATAAGCCGCACGAACTTTGAAACCATTCGGAAAGAGATCCGGCTCATTGAAGTTGATCTGCTCCGCAGTGTGTAAGGAAGTAAGTCTTCGTGAACTACTTTAAAATGTTAGTAATGAAAATGAGCGCCATTTTTTGCACAAAATTTTTCACAGCAGAGTTTTCGAAAATAGTCAAATAGTTTAGTGAATAAAATATGTTCGCATTAATTTTCGATATCTATGTCGGCTCTTTTTGATGAGAGTAGGTACTAACATCGTCATTCCACACGAAATCCATGCAAATACTGTCAAAATTTGGATGATCGTGAAATCGAATTTGCTTCGTGGTACTCACTTCACACGAAAGTCTCCACACTGGTTTTTGATATTTCGTCAGCGAAAAAATCATTCGCCGCGTATGCACATTTGTCTTAAATTAGTGAATAAAAGGAAAGTCTCCCCGGCACATTTTTCATTGGAGACATAAATGTAAGTTTTTCGCTCGGTGAACATATATACTACTTACCTTGTACCTTGATGGTGAAAAATATGCCACTTGTAGAATTCAATAGTAAGCTTACATTTTTTAATTCCAAACAAACTCTCTACAAAACCTTGTTGAACTTTGCTGAATTGCTCTCACGAATCTGAATGATAGCGGAATAGGTTTCTACATTACAGGGTGTCCGGAAACTGATGCATAAACGCACCGGATTGTAATTCCTCATGCGATTTCCAGCAAAAAAGTTGTATGGAACATGCCCCAATTCTTAACCCTTTAGATGCCACAGCCATTTTAAGAGTTTTGGAAAAATCATTTTCTTGTACAACTTAAACCTCAGTTGGAGAAAATTGAGATGGAAAAATAGATTGTTTTTGAGTCAAATCACAAACAAAATTACTTTGCCCTTGCCGTTATTGGATTAATATTTCGCTTTTATAGCAAGGAGTGTCCTCTAATTACAATTGGAGAGAATATTATATGAAGTCTTAGGCCTGTTCTCTCAAAACTCTTATCGAATGGTTATCGCATAGAGATGACACACACAATTTTCAGAAAGCTTAGGTACTGAATAAGAGTTATCAGAAACCGGGCCTTAAAGTGTTAAAATTGTTAGTTGGGTTTGGTAGTATGGTTTTCCTTTTCCTCTCTTTCTGTCGATTTTTGCAACTTTCTTTTTTCAATGAAACGTTGCAGCGCAATAATTGTTTTAGTAGATTGCATTAATGCGTGTTTTTTCCAATCTACTTACTTTTATATACCTTTCTACTTACTTTTCCGAAAAAAAAACTACTTACTCATCGAATAAATGAGTTGGCAACACTGAGCGTTGGTGCGAAACCCACACTGATCAGAAATTCTTTGTTGTCTTTATAAAAATGAGGGGGCTTCGTCCCCTGCTCGCTACACTCACCAACCTCCCCCCCCCCCATATTCCATTAAAGCCCAGAACCTATAAAATTATGAAACACAGAGATGCAATCTCCGCAGAAACAAACCCTAGGGTTTCATTCAAACGAAGAGCCGTACGCCTCGGAAGCTCTAGACATCAAAATGGCTTATATGGAAAGCCGTGACGGCTCGTGCTTGCGAGCGAGAAGTGGAGCATTTGCATTTGCACCTCTAGCAGTGTAAAGGTTGTGCACGAAAACATGGCTCGAGAAATGTTCCCTCTGCGGAGATCTCATCTCCGTGTTTCATCATTTTATGGTTTCTGGCACATTTATCCCCATAGGCGTAGCCAAGGGGAGGCAAGCCGTTTTACCGTGGCATTAATGCAAGATTTTCTAATCCTGAAACTAGATTCGAAAACTAAACTATTCTAAATTTTCAGACCTTTGATATACGATGGGAACTCATGTGTGAGTGTCATTAATCGATGACATAGTCAGATACTGCAATCACTCGTTTATCTAATCTTCCAAATCTTAAATCAGCTGTCAGTGAGGATCCTCTATTTTGTATGTGAATGGTCATTTCGTGGATTAAATGTAACATTGTTAGAATAAAGGATATGCAACAAGAAGGTCTCTTTGAGAAGAAATCCTTTTTCTGGGCTCCACTTTGACCGTTTCTAGCACTAAGTATAGACGAGCCACGGGTCGGGTAAAAACAAATTATAGGCGAGTTGGATGTACAGTCGAACTTCCCTAGACGCACAATTCTAATAACCTGACATTTCATATAAACGGACACTTTTATTTTTCCTATATATATATCTTACTGGAAAATAACTTCTAATAGGCGGACACTTTCATAACCGGACACGGACAGTTCTTTTATACCTATTCTGGACAAGCAAGTCTCTAATAAACGAACAATCCCACAAATAAAATTCTTACATTACTGAATTGTATTTCAAGCAAACCGTTTCACGATTACCAGAAATTTGGTCTTTTGCGTATTATGCAAGACTGAATTTCCGGGAATTGCTGTGCAAATCTTTATCTCTCGGAAATTTACGAGTAAGTTCAATTTATGTCGCGACATTCAATCGTGAAATTTTCAATTTTTTTTTAATAAGTGTCAAAAAATGCTGCTTATAAAAAAAAGTGCAAGACATATTATAATTCACAAAAAATAGTGTTCTCGCTGGAAATGCGCTCGAAAAATTACTTTTAGAAACGTTAAAAGCAGTTATTAAAGGATACCTAATGTAATTTTGAAAAAGTGGACAGAGCATGGGAATGAAATGACTAAAAATTATTCGCGCAGTCTGAATCTATTTTATAAAATGTGAAATATTCTCATATGCGGACAAAATCTCATTCCCAATGGTGTCCGTTTATAGGAAGATCGACTGTAATCAGGAATAAAAGTCAAAACACGGGCAGGTATGACACTTATCGTTAAAAGGTGAACAAAGTTATTCTCAGTTGTATTTTCGTTAAATTTGGATCTAACATTGTTCAAACAATTTTGTTAAGATCGATATTGTAAATCATGCGATAAAGTAGTATCCGAACATTCGATTACCCGAGCCTTAGCTCTTGAATTTTGAATTTTGTCAGTAGGTAAAATGGAAACGCTTCCATTAGAAGCGGTTTGTCAGCATTCCGTTTACATTCGCCATTGTGCTTCTTGGCTGGTATAAGTGTTTTATAGACCAAACTTTAAAGGCTTTAAACTGTTCAGTTATCTTCCCTCTGTCATATACGCTTGTACGAAGCACTAAATGATCTTTCCAAGGTTTTAATTTCAGTGAGAAAATATCATCGCAGGTTTCAACATTTATTTATGTGTAAAGTGCAATGCATAGTTCTCTTTATCAAAACAGTATTGTCACGAGCGATGTCTATTTTAAGTTGTTATTGGTTGAAAAAATTAATTAACGTTGTTGTTCTGCCGAAATCGCTACTTTAGCTTTCGAGGCGAAGCTACACACACATCGATGCCTATTCTCTTCACCATTTTTTAGTGCAATGTTAATCAAAAGTTGCAGCAAAAATGGTGCCCAAACGATTCAGGTGCACTAAAGAACATATTCAAGACCTTCATTACTCTCCAAATTGGGTAATCTTCTTTCGGTTCTTTACACATCCACTTCTATAACCTCACCTATAATTGGGATTCAATTTTCACTCCAAAATTTTACGTCTTATATAATAAGCTTTTTCGCATATGCATGCCGATCGATTGTGATGGGATCCATTAAATAGCCTTTTCATTTTAAACCGCTTATAACACGAAATGCAAACACCATAATAGCATTACTGCTCTTACTTCCTCGTACTCCATCAGAAGTTCGTTGTCACATCGAGACGTAGTATTGCAACCAGAATATTGCATCAAGCCATTGATGACCGATTTCGTGTAATTCGATACAAAATCATCAATTTAAACAGGTGCTTCTTCCACTCCAGCGAACATATCCGGTCAACTTCTTCGTCAAAAGAAGCGCTCCCTCTGCTTCTATTGGCCGTCCCTGCATGTAGCCGCCTAGCATCTCAATGAGCTTTAAGTTCGATTTACTCGTATTCAGTGTATTTTGCCCATCATCAATAGATGTCACCCCCTTTAACTGCAGCCCCCATGAAATTCAATACATATGAGTTCCATTAGGGATGAAAGTTGTGTGCATCAATATGCTACCGGAATTGAATTTGGTATAGGGGAAAACAAAGCAGTTTGATGACGGCGAATTGTCTTTGTTTCGATTACAGTAGGTATAGGGTCGATATTGAGCAATTTTTTTCTGTAATCACATTTTCAGAATTTTTTTTGTTTGGTTCGGACGAGAGAGCTGGTAAATTTTTATTTTTTTGATACGTTTCAGTCGTTCCATTTCAATCGGATAATCAAACGAGCAATTTTCATTAATTCACCCAAAGCCACTTTCTTTATATTCAACCGTTAAATTTCAGATAGGACTCAATTGGCCAATACCCACTCAATTGTCAAGCTTATCCATGGCCAAGCACAAAACTTATATGTACGACGGAAAAAGAATCTGACAATCTGTCCAACGGGAAACATCTCATCGTGTATAATACTCTCTCAATCCTCGCGGCTCGGAAAGGAAAAGTAATACATTTGATAAGATATCCACTGGGAGTCCGCATAACCAAACGACATGATAAGAACTTGGTTAATCCAGCATCAAAGAGGCTTAAAATTGCCCGATGACCATATTTTACGTCGTCTCGTCTTCTTTTCCACGCAATTCAAAATCCTTGACTCGCCATCCCACTGTTTTCAATATCTAAGTCCGGCAACAGTGTCCCAATGTCCTCTTCAATCGAAATTCTTGTCAGATGCGCGCCAAACATGTTTCAGGCTCTGTATAATAAAACATGATAAAAACGTAAGGGAAATTTTTTCAGCTTAGAATAGAAGATCGTGCGGGTAGAAGAGGCAGAAAAGCATCATAATCCATTGGGAGAGGTATTTCAGTTCAGGGTATATTTCATGAAACAGATGCTTTTAGACGAAATGAAAAGCTACTTGGTTGGCTGAGTGAATTTGTGTCGGGTCGGGCTGGGTTCTTTTTTGCGCGCTCCTATAGGGTTCGAAGGATCTTTGCTAGTTTGCTGTATATGTACGTATAAATTCATTGAAATGAGTTGAAATTTAGCGAAAATGGGATGGTGAATGAAAGTAAATATAAAAATGGAAGTCGAAGAACATTTCCGGGGCAAATGGTTGGCATTTGTTTTAAGTTGAAAGTTTAGCAGTTGATTGATTTAGTGACAGTTGGTTTTAGTGTTTATACAGGATGGATGGATGAAAAAAAAATTTTAGCAGGAAAGGAATTGAATTCACGTACCTAGAGCTTATTTGAGTGATTTGTACTCGTATACATGAGAAAAATACACCTGTATCGTTTTTAAAACTGGCTAGGGATTATCATGGTAAATAAAATGAATGAATCACTTTAAGCTTTGGTATTTTAACAAATATTTTAAACAAGGGTTACAAATCCACGTATGAACGAAAATCCCCCAAAACAAAATCCCAATAGTCATAATCTTCAAAACACAATCAAAACCATCGACAATATTTTAACCGAAAAACTTGGTTATCGCAAGGTGTGTGCGCGGTGGGTCCCGCACATGCTTTCAGAAACCCACAAAGACAATCGCGTTAAGTGTGCCGAGGGGTTTCTTCGAGAATGCGCCGAGAATACCGAAGAATTCTTGGACTCCATTATTACGGGAGATGAAACGTGGTGTCACTACATCACTCCGGAAAGAAAAGAACAGTCGAAACAATGGCGCCATTCCGGATCGGCGGCCTAGCGGCGGAGTTCTTCAAAGCGGGTTTTCGGAAGTGGATAACTCGTTAGGAAAAATGTTTCAAATTGTATACTTATTATTGCAATAAAAAATGCCTTACATCTGAAAAAATGTGGGAACCTTATTTTTTACTTGCCCCTCGTAAAATCTCCAAAGAAAAAGTAACAATTTAAAATCAGAATAACAAAATACATTACAGCACAAAAATGTGCTGCTCATTAACATTTTAAATTGTGGATTTTGTGTCTGGATATTTTTTTCGATTATTTCGATCTGATAAAAACTAAGGGTACCTCCCATACAAAGTGAACGCGAAATCTTCAAATTTAGCTTAATTCATCCGTAGGACATTTGGCGATAGGACTAATCCTTTTTCAGATATTTTTTAAAAACTTAAATGTCCCCTCTTGGTTACCCCTTCCTCTTAATGTGACGCTCAAATTAGTGTAACTTTTTAGTGCGAATAGAAGGGAAGGTGTGCAAAAATGTTGCATCAAGCGGCTAGAATTGGAGCTAAAGTCGGCGTTGCAGCTAGTTTATCAGCATAGTGCAACGTGTAATAAGGAATTCCTCACACCTAAAACGAAAGAAAATTCAGAAAAAAACACCGTTAGACGCAAAGAGGAAAAGCCATCGTCTGGATTTTGCTCGCCAAAATATGTCATGGCGACAGGAGTGGAATAGGGTAGTTTTTTCGGATGATAAGAAATTCAACCTGGATGGCCCAGATGGGTAACATTTCTATTTCTACGATCTGCGTAAAAACGAACGGTTTTTGTCAAGCCATCATAGGAGGGAAGGTAGCGTCATGGTTTGGGGAGCTGTCTTTGAATTTTCTTTCGTTTTAGGTGTGAGGAATTCCTTATTACATATTGCACTTTTTGTAAACTAGCTGTAACGCTGACTTTACCTCCAATTCTAGCCTGATAATGCAAAATTAGAGGCGGCTCGCAGAATCGCCCTTTTCTCTTTGGCGGTTAGGGCACCTCGCGTAAGCCCTTTCATGTTTCGTCCATATCCATTTTTATTTTTTAAATAGTTAAACACAACCGATTTACTTCTTTTACTATTTTCGAAATTTCGCGTAAACTGTTTTGTTCATTTCTCAAAACATCGGTTTGAGCAATTTGGGCGGTATTTAATGCTTTTGCTTGACCCCATGATTACCGAAACTTACAAAAATTCAAGTCAAAACACAATCTGAGCGAATTAAAACAAAAAACAGTTAGGATGTGACGTCGTGTCGTCGTTCACTTGAACCATTCGCCTGGATTTTCTATGGACAACTTCGTCAGGACAGGAACAATAATCCCATTCATACGCTCTATTTGGCCATTGCCGCGTGGTACTTCAGTTGTAATTGACACATGCTCAATTCCCTGGTCCTTGCAATAATCGTTAAAGATGTTGGAAGTGAAAGCTGATCCACGATCAGAAATTATCCGTCTTGGATTTCCGAATACGACGGCCTGGTTCTTAAGCCTGGTGATCACTTCCTCAGCCGTAGTCGACTTCGTGGGATAAATCTAGACAAATTTGGTGAAACCGTCTACTACCGCAAAAATGTGTTCGTAATTCTTTCTAGTCGAAGGCATGGGTCCCAAATGATCAATATGGTACGTATCGAGAGGACGATCCCCTTTATCGATAGGATTCAACAATACTTCACCTTTTTCTATCTTTTTCTCTGCCAAAATGCAAACGACGCAGTTCTCAATAAATTTCCTTATTCGGGCTTTAACCCTCGGATGGTTCAGGTAAATTTTACATACGTAAATGGTTCAGTGGGGTCTGACAGACCCCAAGGCAAAAATCGCTCTAAAACTTAAATTTTTGCTTTTTTGCCACATTTGTTTGAGCTAGAAGTAACTTTGAAGCCTTTTGATTAAGTGGTATATAAAAAAGTGGAATTCGGACAGTAGCTTTTGGTATGTGGAAGAACAAATTAGGTGGTGTCAAATTTGAGGGTAATTTGAACTTATCACAAATAAATCAATATAAAAACTAAAATTTTAACAAAATTTTATTCTTAGTAGTCAAAACGTATTTAATACTAATTAACAAGGATAAGTACATCAACATTTTTTAGCTAAGGTTAATATTTTTCCTTAAATCGGGATCCAAAGTTAGTCAATATTTAGAGCATTCTTCTTCACAGCTTTTTCCTCGATAGTCTTCGCAGATTGTCTTTTTGCACTCGTTGCAATTGTATTTTGTCTTCCGATCATTTGGTCGTGGGCATAGAAAGCATCTTTGCCTTTTTGGGGACCATCTGATCCCATTGAGGGACCTGGAGCATTAGCCCCATAGGGGGGGGGGGGGTGCAAGCTGAATAATGCACAAAATGTCTTCAATATTTTGCGCTGTGCTTCGGCGAATATTGCCCGATGATTTCATCCTTCTTAGAAGAGGTTCGACAAGTGTATAGCCAAGTTCGCTGAGGAAGCTTTATGATTATGTAAAATACCCACCTAATTCTTACGCTCATAAAAGTCATAAATTTATGTCTTGACTTAAAAAACATAAGGTAATGACACAATATTGAAAGAAAATCCTCATAAATGAAAACCAGGCAAAAAAACGGCATAATTTTTTATTGAATTGAGTGAAAAATGTAAAACCCCCTAATTCAAAACACCCTAAATTTTTCATTTCTTTCAAAATTAACATTTCTAATTTACCAAATGTACTCTAATTACAAAGCTTCAACACTTCCCGACTATTATTATTACATTTTATCGTTTTCCAAATAACATACTTTTAAAATTTCCCACAAAACGAAAAATGTACTTTTGTAAAAAAGACCTACGTAAATGGTTCGTGGGGTCTGACAGACCCCAGAGCAATTTCAAAGTGCTTTAACTTATTAACAAAATCACAAATTCAAACAAATGCATGCTTAAATGAACGCATGAGACACATACTTAAATTACATATGCATAAAAATACCATTCAACAAGTTTTTCTATAAAAAATTTAAGATTTAAATTTCTCTGGGGTCTGTCAGACCCCACTGAACCATCCGAGGGTTAATATGCGGAAACGAAAACTCCTGCTTTAGCAAGTTCTCGACTTTTATCACGCGCGATTCCGAACTCACGAGCTCTATACTGATCCCGGTTGAGCTCCCAATTTGTGGGATTCAGTAAACAGTAAACAGCGATGTTGAAGTTAACAAAACTTTATTCGGAAATAAAATAAGATAATACAAGAAACGCGTGTACAAAAAGAACGGTGTTCGCTGGTGTCGTCGTGTCGTCGTTCACTTACTGACTATCTTCTTCTTCTTCTTGATCGTGTATGTGTGGTGGTTCCGATTCGTTAAATTTAAATTTCGTCGATAATAAACCCTACATGTATACGAATATTTCATTCTAACCCTCAGTCGGCGGCATAGGTACAAATGTACCTTTTCCATTTTCAAACTGTTGTAACTTTTTTCGGGCAGCCTGTAGAAGTCTGGAACTTTCTGACATCTCTACGTTTTTTGTTTAGAATACGTCTTGCAAATTTCAGAAAAAAAGTACCCACACATTTCGGAGATAGGGGGGGAAAGTTGAATCTACACACTTTGACGGCGGCAAAGGTACATTTGTACCTTGGAACATTTTGAAGAGTGGAAAATGTGAAAAATGAAAATAAAAATGTGGTTTAAGTTAATAAGAATGAAAATTTATTAAATAATAACATGGTTTTAACATTATATAACTTAATAACAAAAATATTTTTAACTTTGATCGCAATTATTGCATATTGTTTGTGTTATAGAGTGCTCGTCGCAAATTGGTCGTGCGCAAGTTATACAAGATTTTCTGGTCTTTCGTTGCTTTCGCTTCAAATTGCTGCAAAAACAGCAGCTTCCGACAACAGAGCGTACAGCTGAGACCAAAGGGGGCTTGGATATGGTAATAGGACGACCAAGCACCATTTCAATGGCACTTCGCAAAAATGATTTTTAGTCAATTGGCGGCAATTGGCTTGAGTTTCAACTTCTTGCATGCATAGTTCCTTGGCAAGGTCTTTTAGGAAAATCCTTCGTTTGATGTTTGCCTTATTTTTTGCATTGTGCTCTTTATAAATGATATATGATGCTAAAGCGGCGACGTCGATCATATTATAAAAAAAGGCGAAGGGCCAGCGAAAAGTTTTTTGCTTGACTGTATACTCTTGCAGCATCTTGTCCATAACATCTACCCCACCTCTCGTTTTATTATAATATGTTATTATTTCGGGTTTAGCCTTTTCCGTTGCTTCGATTTCTCCTGTCATGTGCATCGAAGAGAAGAGCACAACCGCTTTGTTTCTTTTTGGAACATAAGAGCACAATGTTCCGTCGGAGTTGAACGCGAAGGTCGTAGAATTCAATATTCGCTCTTTGGAGGGTTACATCGCGCTCGGAATGAATGTTTTGCTTTTTCGGACTGTTCCTACTAGCGTCATGTTCCATGAGTTCAGCGCCTTAGCTAAATTCAAGCTGGTGAAAAAGTTGTCTGTGACTATGTTCCGTCCAGAGCCCTTATATTTTTGCACAAGGTCCATAACAGTCCTTTCGCCAACATTAATTTGACAAGGGCCATCAACTGGCTTTCCAGTGTAAAGTTGACCTTGTAGTGGATAAGCGCTTGATGAATCACAGGCCCAGAAAACCTTTATTCCATATTTAGCAGGTTTTGATGGAATGTACTGGGTAAATCTCATACAGCCTCGAAACGGAAATAACTGCTCGTCCACAGTGATACATTCGTGGGGCTTGTAGGCATTCTCCAAGTTCCGATTCAGCATCGTCCAAATATCGCGGATAGGTGCAGCTTTGTCGGCTTGAATTCTCTCTGCACGAGTATTTTCGTTGTCAAACCGGATAAATCTTATAGCAGCATCTTGAATCGATCCCGGGACATGGCTGCTCTATTGAGTGGAAATCCGTCAGCCTTCCACATATCGGCCAAATGTAGCTTGTTGTCCCGGTGAATGCCAGAAGCAATTAAAATTCCAAGGAATGCGTCGAACTCTGCTCGTGTAAAGGGTGAACTGCTGCGGCTTTGGACGGTTTGATGGATCGGGAAATTTTTCGATAACTTTACTATTGTATGCTTCGAACATACGCTTGCCTTTTCTATTGGTTTCACGTAGAATTATATCGCAAATTTCCTCAGTAATAATGGTCTTGAAAATTTCCATTGGGGTATAAAGTTGACTCTTCGCAGACGGTCCACCTCGCTGTCGTATGATATTACGTAACCGAGTCTGCGCACTCGGCGAAGGATCACTGCTCTATTGTGTACCGTCTTTCGCACTTTCGAAAACACAACCGAATCGCAACTGTCCCTATTCAAGTGACCCAATTTTGAACATAGAATTTATTAGTGCATCAGCATAAGGATGCCAGTAGATTCAAGCATCCCAGTGGGGGACTTCAATATCGAGTATGTAGACAACTTCAATTACAGCTGATAAGTTACGGGAAACACGAAAATTTTCCATTCAAACGCGGTTTTTCCCGTTGAGATCCTTGAAACAGGAAACAAACTCCGGACGGATATGTAATGTACCCGGCGTCCCCTGAGATATGACACCCGGTATGCCCACCTCTGATCAAGGATTAATTAGTGTAATTTTTTGTCCTTCTTGGGACCTTACCGATCGAAATTTTTCTTAGCTAAATGAGTTGATTTTACTGAATTGAAAACAACCAAAATTAGCCTTACTCTATTTTTTTCTATTTGGAGGCTTAAATTGTGATATTTTGACTGGACTATATGACAATATAATGTTGAAAATTTTACCATGTCGAGAATCGATCTCAGGTCTCTATAGATTGTAAGCATAGTATAGTGGCAACTCAAGCTTCTGAGCAACTGAGCGTGACTTGAAGACGCGGTATAATCGATCCTATTCGAACTTGATAATGTCCTTTGAATGTAAAATCATTGAGTGTAAAGCGATACCAATTTTGATGGTTAGCTTAAGCGAATGATCGAATCCAAACCAAGTTTGTAGATATGAAAGAGGCAATTTAATCATTCAATAAATCGAAATGAATTCAATTCATAAATATTTTAAATCCTTCCATTCACATATACCCTGAAATATTGAATCATTAATGTATAGAGATGCTTTTGCTCGTATGCGGATTTATTACGAAACAAGCTGCGAGATCCGATCTTGAGCTCGCTCCACTCGCAAATTTACAAAACTAATTTTCAATTTAGAAGATACTAAATTCGATATTCAAAGAGGAAGTAGGTGTAGACCAATCCGCTGGAATCAGTTGACTGAAATCTGGCAATTCGTTCAAGGAATACAGAATGAAATATGTATACGAAAAACAAATCTTTATAATTTTGTTCATTATAAATTTTTTCGCGTGTTTCAATGTTATTCTGACAATTCGGCACGAAAATTTTCCGAAAATCCGCAACGCAAAAGCGTTAAAGAAATAAAAACAAAAATATGCGAAAAAACAATTAATTGTTAATTGTTGCTCATTGTGAATTTTCCGCTTATTTTAATGGTTATTCTGCCATTCCGGTCGGAGCCCATAAGGTGGGGTCCACTTACTGAAATACTGTAATTCGCTCAAGAAAGACAGAAAGAAGTATTAGAAAAAGAATTGTCTTCATAATTATGCCCCATTGTGAATTTTTCATATGTCTCGATAGTTGTCCTGTTACTTTGGGTAGAGACCAATCCTGTAGAAGAAATTAACTGAAATCCGCTCATATGTTAAAGAAAAATACGCGGAAACAGTTGAAAAAGAACCCATTGGAAATTTTAGCTCATTGTGAATTTTTCGCATGTATCATGTTATTATGCTATTCTGGCCAGAGCCTAATCCAACAAATCCAAAATCATGAAAATCTGTGGAGCCGTTCTCGAGTTATAAATGGTGTAACTAACAGGACTTTCTTTTATATAGATGATTGGCAAGATAAGAGGATTGCTGCTAACATTTTTAACGACTCTCCGGAGCTCACATTCGTGCGCTCATAAATGGAATTGCACATGAACTTTATATGCACTATAGTAACATTCACATGTATGCACCATTCATATAGTTCACATTCGTCGTATCCTTATGGAATGTTTCGGTGTGATGTAGTGCTATATTATTTTCTGAAATTGCTGCACTTGGCAGTCAAAATAAAATTCACAATTTCGCAATATGTATAATAATACGAAATGGAGGAAAAGATATGCCAGCAGCAACATGGCAACGATTTTCGTCGAAAAAATGCCAGCCAAGCCACCACACAACACGAGCCATGACTTCTTTCGAGTGCAGACCATTTTTATTCTAGGATCTGGGTCAAGTATTGATATTTTCTCCTCGGCCCGCCCGGCCTGTTTCCGAGAAAAACTGCCCTCAATTTTCCATATATAGCTTTCAGTTAAAAGTCACAGAATATTTTTTGTATTTTATAAAATTTTTCTCTTTTCTCGTTCTTTGCCTTGAAGATTAAGTATTCCTGTGTT
The DNA here is from genome assembly GCA_949715475.1 of Microchrysa polita. Classification (NCBI taxonomy): domain Eukaryota; kingdom Metazoa; phylum Arthropoda; class Insecta; order Diptera; family Stratiomyidae; genus Microchrysa; species Microchrysa polita. The sequence continues at coordinate 19,565,210 of OX454415.1, forward strand.
AAGTTATCCTGTGCGATGCGACCTATATCAATATCGTCGCTCTTGATGTAATTTCTACGTGCTTTGAAATTTCTTAGAGCTGATTAACTTTCTAAACACGCAGATAATCCTTATAAAATGTTGAAATATGCCTCGTAATAATGAAGCTTGAAGGGGTCGAATGGAAAGTTGAGAAAGGGATAAGATTTCAATATTCAAATTAGAGTAAATCGATCTGTTAGATGGATGTTTAGTGAGGAGCGGATTAAATATGTACGGGAATTACCGGAGAAGGATTAATAGCATTTTCTGGATTATTAAGTAAGGTTCGAGTATAGTTAAAAGGGTATTGCACGAACAACTCTTGTTTCAGATTGTAAACGAATGGCTCTAAATTAAATTTTTATGATGTGATGAGACCTCTGCTGGCTGCAGCCAGGTCGTTTACTAGTTTCCTTTGACTTTTTAGGCCCGTTCGGTATACAATCGTTTCATGGGATGGTTCTTTTTTTGAGTACCGGTTACTTTAGTTTTTTGTTAGTATGAGACAGGATTTTGTCCGAATTTTCGGAGTAACGGGTAAAAAAGGTGTTGCCTATTATGGAAAGAAAACTTCAAAAAAACCAAAGAAAACTGAAAAAAAATGGTCTCAACAAAGATGCAACAAAAAGTTGGTATCGGTACCTTAAACGTTTGGTACCGTTACTGATTTACCGGTATTAGGAAGAGTTATATCTAAATGAAGATATGCCAATTCGTCACTGTGTCAAACCATCCAAGAGTACAAGACACACGCGATACTAATATGTAGACAACAATTATACGATCCAGAAACAATTTTTCTCTTAAATCTTCCTATAATTTTATTTAATATTTCACTTACATCATTTACTTATCAAATTATGAAACATATACAAACAAATAAAATTCTCACCGACTCGTTACGATATCGATAAAATAAGAGGATTACCAGAATTAACATCAGCATCTTAAAAGTTTAACCATAACTTTTACTTCGTCGCTGTTTCCTTTGAATTAAATTTCTCCAGGGGAAAACTCGGTTGAAGTTTTTAATCCGCAATAGCGATAAGATGCTCGAACCAGGTGAAAAAAACTTTGGGGTTGGGATAGATAAATGAATTTATGAATTAAGGGAATATTTGAAAGTATTTCATGAAGAAAATTAAAATTTTTCAAAAATATTTACTTGATCTGCAGTAGTTTACGGACGAAGTTGTGTGGTACCATCCTTTCAATATACTCGTACATAAAGTTGAAATTATACGTGTACATACAAATTTGGGAGGAATTTATATTTCATACTATTTTCAAGGAGATTTTTTGCAACATTTGATTCTCTGCTTCTGTCAGTTTTAAAGCTATTGGTCTAAGGGCGCGCACACACACAGTGTTTAATTTCCCAGCCGAGCGATGCGATGTGTGCACACACACAATGCGACGTGCCGGGGCGGGCGATGCAATTTGTTTGGATGGCTAGAAAATCTAAATTTGTTTATACGACGCTGATTTCTGCTGTTTGACGCTGTTTGATGCTGATAGACGCAGATATTGGCGTGATTCGTGATTTATGATTTATGAAGTATTGCAGTTCCAGATATTAATCAAAGGATTCTCTTATTAGTGTAGTAACTAGGTGATTTCAGATTGCAAAGTGTGGTGGAGAACATTTTTTTTTTGTTTCTTGTGTCTTTTGGGGTGCTGAGCTCGAATCCGGAGCTTCTCACCAAAATTTCGTTGCGGAACAGGGTCAAAACCGCGAAAAAACCCAAAATTTTCGGAGTTTTCCCGTTATTTTGTTTATAACTCCGAAAGTGTACATTTCTCCGAAAACCTAGTAGTGTCACTCAACGGATTTGTAGTGTTTATGTCTCTTTGGACGCGCAATTATCTGCTCTGTGAAATGAAGGGTTTTTCCCAGAAATAAATAGTTTCAGAGTTGAGGCCAAATAACGGAAAAACAACAAACATTTTAGGGTTTTTCGCGATTTTGACCCTGTTCCGCTGCGAAATATTGGTGGGAAGCTCCTGATTCGTGCTCAGCACCCCAAAAAAACATAAGAAACAAAAAAAAAAAAACATTGTATCCACCACATTTTGCAATCTGATGTACTAGGATTATCACCTGGATACTACACTATATGTAATGATGAATGGAAATTCGCAGTGCAGTTCAACTCTGTTCGTATAGTATGCGTACCAAAAAAAACGAGACCGAGTTCTAATCGTGCGAATAGCACGATGAGTGTATACCCTATACCTATGTACAGACCTAGAAGGCACGCAAAACCCAAAATATTCAATTTCATATTTTTCGTGGAGAGAGAGGGGTAGATGGGTCGGACCTGACACATCTTTATTACCTTGTCAAGGCATCCAACGGCTACCATTTGATACTAATTTGAAGTTTTTCGTGACATTCTATCAAAAGATATGGCTGAATATTACTTTGTAGGGGAAGTAGGGGTAGGGGTAGTCGAACCTACTCCACTTACCATCAACTCAAAGTATATGTCAGAATGAGACATTGTTCAAAATTTCAAGTCGATAGCGATATTCTACCGAAAATTATGGCCGAATTAAAATATCAAGGAGGGGTAGTTTCTATGGGAGGTAGGGGAACCCGTTGTTCGATTTGGCCCATTTTCAATACCGTCCAAGATTTTAGCAAAACCAACATTTGACCAAAATTTCAAATCGCTAGCTTCATTATCTCGGGAGTTATCGTGCTAACAGACAGACACACGGACAGACAGACAGACAGACATGGCTTATTCGATTCACGGACCGACCCTGATCATTTATATATATACTTTGCCATACCTCCGGTGGCTCCTTTGAGGTGTTACATAATATCGGCCTTGCCAATATCAAGCCGATCTGTCTCTCATGTCGATCTCTCAGCCCTGGTAGACGATTTCAGCGGCAGCAGTGCGTTCCGGTGCGGTGCTCAAGCTGCTGAAAAAAGCACGCTTTTTCGTAATGGAAAAGATTCTCATCGCACAAGCCGACGCCCCAACGCAAGCAGTCTGAATGATACAAGCTGAATGATTCGTGCTGGTTCCAATTTAAATGAAAAAAAAGCGATATGAAGCTTTTTGCCTCTCATTGCATCACATCGTTTCTGGTGTGAACGGGCACTAAGCTATGGTACTTACTTCTTCCATCTATTTTGCAAATACATCAGACAGTATCTTAATCTACAGCAGTGCTTCTCAGCCAGCAAATCACTGCAAACCACTTAACCGGAAAATGAATCACTATACGGAACAACCTTTTGGGAAATTAAGGTACATATTTTAATTACAAAGTCGTAGCCATTTTCAAATCCTTGCTTTCACTTGTATAGTTTAAAATCGATGACATAATAGTTGGAAATATCATGAGACAGCCCCATCCCATATACCTTCCTCTTGAATTAATTTAAGACCACGGGCTTCGTCGAATCAGACGAAACAGTTCGCTTGAATCAGGCGAATCACGCTCGAAAGATCGGTGAACTATCACCACATTGAATTCGGCGAACCATGCAATGACAATCAAATTCAATTCACCTGCTTATCATGAGCTTTTTAAATAATGTAAAAATAGAGGGAAATCAGAAAATGTTCCTGAAAAAAATATTATCAGAGTCTCGCCCTCTTTTCCGGTAATGAAAATCTGAACTTTCCGTGGTTTCATCATAGCAAAGTTTTATTCGTTGTTCGGCGAACCCCGCACTCTGTTGGGTAGTCTTTTTAAAAAGCTCGGAGTTCAACCAGAACCACAATCAATGCTTTTCGATGCATATGGTTCAGCCAAACTTTTGTCCGTGGTACCGCTTTGGAAAAACTCACACCTATAAATAGGTATAACAGTAGCAACTTTCTACTATTAGATCTTCGATAAAATTTATATCCGGTAAATGTTTATTGCAATAACTATACCATACTTGAAACATCGGTATCTCTTCTTTCAAAAAAACAGTACAATTTTTCAAAAAATAATTTTGAAAAAATAAATCCAATCTGTTGGCTTCACACATTCTCAGACGATGTATGTGGTCGCGGTTCTCTAAGATTAAATTTCGTTTAGTTTTCTATCAATCTATCAATTAACTTCTAAAGTGATGCCCACACCAACGCGTCACGAATATTCTGTTGCGAATTCGCGCCGGAAAATTCGCGGCACATTTTTTGGTGCCCTCACCGACGCAGCGCGAATAATACGCTGGGTACTGTCAACTCACAGCTGATATCATGTTGTTGCCTTAGAAAAGGTATTAGATTCATGTTAGGAAAGGACTTAGACGTGATAGATAATAACTGCAACAACTGGCCAAATACAATTATTTTGATATTTATAATCTTGCTGCAATTTTCGTGCACAATATCAAAATGTTGCGGCATCTTTACTTATTATGTAAAAGCGCATGCGGAAGAAATCAACGTGAAATTCGACATTTTACCTCTCCATATCTATACTTCTTCAAAGGATAAAATCATTGACATGCGCAAATTAATGAAAATATGCAGTGCAGTACAACCTTGTTATACCGTACCCTAAAAAAAAGTTGCGGCAGTGGTCGGTTTGATTGTTTGAATTGACTATCGCTTACCCGAAAACTCTTACATCTTATCTTGTGCCCGTCGAATGGGTAGTCTTATCGTATAGAGAAGGCACAAAGCTTGAACATTGTATTGTGGCTGTTTTGAATCGAATATATGTACATATATGTTTACTTAGCATGGTTACGCCAAATTTTGCTTGGTTACGCCATCGTATGAAATTGCATAATAATTATTAGTAGAATCCTTACGTGATTCCATACGATGGCGGCGTAACCAACCAAAATTTGGAGTAACTATGCAAAATAAACATTCAGTTCAATAGAATATTCAAGCTTGTATGTAACTACTTAGTCTGGCTGGTCTAGCGGTTAGTGCGCGCACCTTCGGTGCACAGGGTCATGAGTTCGGATCTCACCGTGGATCATGGTGTTTTTCGAACTCACAAGCTTGTGACGGACTATGATCTCACTCAGATGTTAAAGTACCCATTCACCCATTTACCCATTTATGGGGATAAATAACACTCCTGACGTGATCTGATCTCATTACCTCAACAAAAAAGCAGATAAGATTTTGGAAATAGAATGTCACTAACACATCCTGCGGCCTTAGTCCATAGCTGGATTTTCGCGCCTGTTATTTTTTATGTAACTACTTAGGGACAAACGCAAGCATCGAACCACCAGGATCGTCATTTACTATCGTATACTATTCATGAATGAAACGATTGACCTTGTATTCTTTCGGAAATCCGTCGATATCTCTGCAATCCTTTGGTGTGGCGGAATGATCGAGATGGCGCTAGACTCACTGTAAAATTGCCTAAAGGAACATCGGATCCTTTTTATTTTTCCGGTCAGTGCACAGGGTGGTCAGAGATAACCGTCAACCTGGATGTTGGCCACAGCAATTTCACAATCAGCTCCGTACTACTTCGGAAATCCGTCGATATCTTTGGAATCCTTGAGTCCACCGAAACAATCAAGGTGTTGCTAGACTCATAACAAGATTCTCTAAGATGGTGTCGAAGCATCTTTCCTGTGCAGCTCACAGGGGCGTCAGAGATAACCGAGATAAGTACAATAATTCACAAAATGTATGCTTTGGCTCGTTGTCAACCTATAGATGGTGGTCACTGCAATTTCACGATCAACTTCGTACTATGCACTTTGGAAAATCGTCGATATCTCTGCAATTCTTCGGCCGAGCGATACGATCAGGGTGTCGCCGGACTTTATTTGTGTAAAACAGTCCAAACAACGAGTGAAAACCTTCCTTCCTTAGAATGCATCTTTCCACAAATGTTACTTATTTTTCTCATCCACTGATACCATACAACAGTTCATTCGAAACTTAAGTTCTCAATCGGTCAATACCTAAACAACTCATTCCAAATCTACATCTTTTTCGGGTACACCAACATCCAGTTGTACTACACTGCACCTGTCAAGTAAATTATTTGAATAAAATGACATTAGGTAGGGAATATTCGCACCGGAAAAAATACTGCAAAACTGGTCAATATTCGCCTTGGGCATCTCCATACAACGCTGTGTTACAATTTTGACGCCGCGGAAAAATTCGCCGCGAATATTCGCTGACGCGCCGATGTGGGCATCACTTAATTGTGCTTGAAGTTTTAATAAAACATTCACAGGCATTCCAAATCTAAATTTACCCACACGTATTAAAATTGTATCCGTATATGCACTGAAACAAAGAACTTTTCGAAAGTCCGTATTTTCATCGTATACCCCCGACTTTCCTACAAATTAATTTCTCTAATATACGTCAGACGGTCAAGTAAACGTCGGAGTTTTTAGCCGATATTACCCCCTTGTACTAACTCTTACAAAGAAAACTATTTATAAAGTAGGTTATTACCCTGTTGCCATTGAACTGATTTCGACTGAAAATAATGGCACAACACGACGAAGTCCTTCGTCCTTCGCATACGTAAAGGGGTACTGGAATGAATTGCCGTGTTTAATGGAACAACAGAAAATAAGTGGATAGCGTGCTTTTAATTTGAAATCGATAAAATTCCAATGCACTTTCGTGAAACGAAAAACGTCGTCCACGTTAAAACGAATCATTTAATTTTAATGCTTACACCATTAAAATTCTCCTGCTACTCCGAAAGCGCGATCTAGTGAGGGAAATGTGTTGTCACGTTGTCAGAGAAAAAAAGGACATTTTCATAGAAATATTTTAGAAAAAGAAACAACAACCTAAACTGCGTGTTAGACCTGCTATTATAATTCACTTACCCCCAATCCACATACCAGTTCAATATCCTCGTAATTCACATTAAATTGCATACCGCCGGCAATCGTTCATGACTATAAGTGGAAGTACTTATTGTGTATGTGTTTCGTATTTATGTTGTGTTCAAACCGACCCATATCAATAAAGCAAATTGCCACGTTTCCTTTTCACGTACCACATGTACAACAGATAAAATTTCCATGTTGTCAGTCTGCAGAGAAACAACATCCTCCCCCCGAAAACTACAGCGATTTCCTCGGAGTCAGTTCCGCAGCCTGGACCGGCAATCTTTCTTGACGCAACAAAATAATGTTTTTATTTCAAGATGAATGGCGCCAACAAAAATTCTTTTCTTTCTTCATCTTCGTCGGCGGAAGGATACACTACGGGCTACTGTCGAGCTTTATATTGTCTGCATTATTCCTTTAACCGATTTTTGTTTGCAAGAGGGTTACTCGAAAAGCCATTTGTCATGTCTCTCGCCCCCTATGGCGGTTGGTCGAAATTCTAACAATTTCTCACGGACCTGTTTAGAGAACTGGCATATACAGTTCTTTTGCTGATTTTCTCTTCTGTATTATACGGCATCGATTTGAAACGTAAGACGGTACCTCCGGCACAGGGCTCTTTGTAAAGATGCTCCTTCTGTGTGTCCGAACGAAGTTAAATAAGGATAACTTGTCCGGAATGGTATCATCAATTTATTGTCTATTTCGATTCGATTATGTATTGGGCTTTGAGTGGCGGCAGGCGAGTAAAGAGCCCATCAGGACAAAAAAAAAAGAAATGTTTGCTTTGTGCGCTAGCTAAATAATGAACTAAAATGAAAGTTGGGAGGCTGTGTGAATTAAGGATATCCCGATGGTATTGAAAGTTCATTTGTTCACGCGAATTGTAGATTAATCGTTCTGGGGAAAAGAGGATGGCGTAATGCGTAATGGGATTCGATTATCTTCAGAAATGCCAGCGAAGCTAGACGAAGGGATTTTCTTAGTTCGAAATGATAAATTGACAGAAACTCGTTCGTTTCCTTTTAGTGGAATTGCCCGTTTCAATTGCATAACACAGTTGATAACGTTCATGTTTCACCAGCTGTTAAGAAAGTTTTGTAGACTTCGTCTTAAATGTTTGAAATACTTGACACGTGAATCAATAATGTCAGAGAGAAAAGGAAATTCCCATTGAAGCCAAAGTATATATATATATTTTGAAAACAACATATAAATGAGCCCATTGACCTCGGATGATGAATGAAGATGGCTTTCACTTTTAGGATGATTGGTCAAAAGGGATATGAAATTTACCACGAGTTACAGAAAATGCTTGAGAATATTAAATTTGAACGGTTGAGATTTAACCTGAAAAGTCAATTACATACATACGTATACATGATAAAATAAGATGAGTTAATTCAGCATGGAAAGTATGAAAAATGTTCATTGTTCTTGCTTAAGTCATAAAATAAAATAGTGTTAATGGAATGGTCCAGCGTGTTCCAAAATGGTCCTAATGATCAACCTTAAATTAATTTTTTTAGCTTCAATTAGTTACAGAACGAAGCCCAATTTTTTCATATAGTGATGTAATGCGTTCGCCTTCGAAGCACAGAGTCGCGGGTTCAAGTCTCACCATGAGCGAATGCAGTTTATGATGTTTTTCTAACTAACAAACCCATGTGACGTACTATAATCTCACTCAGATATTAAACTAGAACACTGCTGAGCGTGCTGTTGATCTCAACACCTCTACAAAAAAAACAGTTAAGGTTTGTGTTCGTAGTGACGACGCATGGGATGATCGCTCAGCGATCGAAGTTAAACCACCGGTTTTGAGTGCTATCTGCGAATATTTTCTATACAGACATGTTCCTTTAGTCCATAGTTGATACTAGGAAAGTAGAACCATTCAAAACATATTTAAATACGGCTCGAAATTGGATGCAAAACTACGACCGCTGAGCGATCATCACATGAATTATCTCCTCTACGAACACGTACCTTTAAGATCTTGGAATTTGGATGTCACTAACACATCTGCGGCCTTGGTCCACTGTCGCGCCGCAGTTATTTTATAACTAAACAACTTCCCATACCCCAGGCAAGTTTATCCTGCACAGGATTTTCATAGGTTCATTAGTGATTTTTATACCCTTCGCTCATAGAGTGAAAGGGTATATTAACTTTGTCATGAAGTTTGTAACGCATTGAAGGAAGCAGCTCCGACCATATAAAAAGTATACATATATGATCAGCATGACTTGGGGAGTCGTTTGGGCGATGTCCGTCTGTCTGTCTGTCCGTCTGTTGCGACGCGTTTTACTCGGCCAATTTAAAAGCTATGAAGCTGAAATTTTGCGCAAATGCTTCTTTTTGCTGCAGGCAGTTTGTATATTTGAATCGGTAAAATCGAACAATTGTGTCATGGGGCTGCCATACAAACCCAACTACCCAAATTAGGTTCTTCTAAGAAAAACTTTTTTATTTGCGCTTTAATTTCAACTAAATTTCACACAAATGTGTTTCCCTTGATGACACAAAACATATCTAAGAATGGATCAAATCGGATAATGGGGTCATGGGGCTGCCATACAAACCTAAGCTCCAAATTAGGTTCTTCTAAGAAAAACTTTTTTATTTGTCCACCAATTTCAACAAAATTACACACAAACGTGTTTCTCTTGATGACACAAAACATATCTAAGAATTGATCAAATCTGACCATGGTGTCATGGGGTGGCCATACAAACCCAACCCCCCATTTTGGTTCTTCTAAGAAACGTTTTTTGCACTAATTTCACAAAACCTTGAATTAATGTTCCTTTACCAAAGCAACAAAAAAGTTAAAAACGAATGGAATCGTACTGTGGGGTCATGCTCCCGCATCCCCAATAAAATTTTCCGAGTAAATATTTTTATTTGTCCACTTATTTCAACCAAGCCCAAAACTTTTGTCAAGACGGAAGAAAAATAATGAGGAGTGGGATTAAATACAAGTCATATGTACCTACGCCCGAAAAAACTTTTAGCCCAAGGAGAGCGAAGGGTATCCAAATTTCGGCCGCGCCCGAAATTAGCCTCGGCCCCCGGAGGTTGGCGAGCGTAGCGAGCAGGGGGCGAAGCCCTCTAGTTTCTGTTTTGTTTGTTCGCTGGTAGGCAATGGTCTCACTCATAATATTAATGCTCAAAGTAAACGCCATTCAAAATGAAAAATGCGGAAATCAATACAATGCAAATTTATTAATTATTTTTGACAATTTGCATTGCAAATTGAGATAAATATATTCAGGCTATATATTCCAGAAATAAGCATACTACATACATATATATGTACATACTACATATTGATAACATCATACGCGCAATTAATGAAAGACCTTAACCAATAAATTTTGAATGCATGCGTAATAAACGAGCATATCCAGATTAACGGATTGATCGGCTATGGCTTGATATTATACGTATGCTAAACGGTAATGTGATTAAATTACTTTTTTTAATTTTCACTGCTTTATAAAAAAACGCATTCGTTAAAACCTTCCTGGAATCGGAATCTCTATTAAAATAAAAATGTTTTCGTGCAATTTTAGTGTTAATAGTGGAAAGAACGTAAATCAATTTCGCCTATTCGATAGATATATTAAAAAAATAACTCTAGATGCGTTTTATTGAATATTTTAACACCAATTTGATATTCAACACGAAAAGCAAAAAAGTGTGAACGTAATAAAACGCAGTCTTGTCTGTATGTTGTATGCATGCATTCATGTGTTTTTTTATGCTTTATATGAAATTCATATAAAATTCGTAAATCTACAATGAATTGAAAAACACCATAAGAAAAACATATTTGTAAGAAACCATGGCCACATCAGTATGCAGCAAAAATGTACCTGTTCGCATAGCTGTGGGGAGTGTGGTCATATTTCCGCAGGAGTAATTTGATACATATGGTGCGTATCGTATTTGTTCACCGCGCATATTGTTTTGGATAGTGTGTAAACACTTTGTCTTCGTACTTACAACTTCGGAGTGTATGCTTTGTTTGCAGTATGTAATATGTACATATTTTTTGTGAAGGACTCTTTAGACAAAAAGTCACATTTCGTTGTAGGTATGTGATACATGTCAGAAACTAAAGCATATTCAAGAAACACGACCTAACAAAATTAACAATTTCATTACTACTAATTATCATCACATTTATCTCAAATTGTCTACTAAATTTCTTTATAAATAATTTCATAACGGTTGTGTAGTCCATAAAAAATGTTTAGGGCTCCAAAAAACAGACTCCGAAAATGTATGCGGTCAAACTTTTGAATCATTGAATGTTTGAAAACAACTTTATAACGGTATAAAGAGAAACTAGCCCCCGTCGACGCGTAAAGTCTGAATCCTCATATCGAGCTTAAAAGTGAGCGTCTTCATGAGAACTTTACCATTTTGCTGGGGTTAGAAAAGCTAGGACTTCTTTACGGACGACTATCTTATGGTAACCGTTATAGATTCCAGAAAACCTTTCCGAAATTCGTGCCATTTATTGTTTAAGTTTGACCTACCTATCCCGCTTTTTATTTGGAGCCACAGCAGCTAGGAATTTAACATGCCTATCACTAAACATTAGCGTTATAGAGATTCACAATAATTTCAAAAAACACAGTTAATGTATAGATTGATTAAACTTCCTGAGTTCCAGAACTTTTTTTTTTACGAAAATGAAAAATTTTTTTACTAATGGATTCTAAAAGGGCTAAACGGGCCTGGAAAAATTTTAAAAAAATTTTTTCCTTGAAATGTGAGTTTTGTTGATGTCATATGTATATGACACTGGTTCTCAGTGAAGTACAACCCTCTACATATATATTGATTGAGATAGCGGAATTGGTCACAACAATTTATTGAAATTAGACAAGAATATTAGAAAATAATATTTATTTCATAGTTTTCAGTAATAAGGAACAGTATTCACATTATAAGTGTACAAAAAATGAAAAAAAATATTCAAAAATCAGGTAAAATAACACATATTTTAGTTCGTCTTCATTGAAAAGATAATAATGGATGAAAATTCCAAATAGGATTATTGCCGATGAAAATTAAGGTGGCAGTTTCTTTTTTTGGTACTACATAAAAATATATTACACTTAGTGCAGAACGCAGTTGTTATATTAGTGCAACCCGAGTACCTACATCGTTGCTGTTTGTCAGCATAATCAACTAGGTGTTCGGCTTTGTGATGCCGAGCTGCTTCCGATGGTATAGAAACAATATCAACCTTCCTCCGTTTGTGTTGGTTCGCCAAATCGATGAAGTCGTCACAGCTATCGGAGTCGTCATCAAAATTTTCAGAAATGAACTTTTCTCCCAGTTCTAGCTTAAAAGTTCTCAGCTGAGGGAATTTCGAGGCTTGTACTCCTTTTGCCAACTGACATTTTCGGTATTGTAACCAAGAGTTTGTTACACCTAAGTCAACCATGTGAGAATAAAAGCGAATCGTCCATTTCTTTGTTCGAGGTCTTGAAGGACAAACTGCCAACATCCGATCCGCCAGATCAACTCCCCCCATGTTTGAATTATACTCTTTGATAATTTCGGGACGTTTCACCATTTCGTAGCATTTTTTTATTTTTGACCATCTTTTGCATGTGTCCGTATTTTGGTCAGATAAAATCGTTGAGAGCAGTGGCACTATTTTATTATCAAGCCAGCATGTAATCGACACAGTACCATCCACACGGGTCTTCACTTCTGACGAACCTCTTGGAAATTTTCGAAATTCTCGTTCTGGAGTGAAAGAGCAGTTTCTAGGAATTCTATTTCTGCAAATCGTCCCTGTTGCATGAAACCTTTTCGATAGTAAAGTATCTGCCAGGTGAACTGTCGTAAAGTATCGATCGAAAAATAGATGATGTCCCGGTTCTAGATTTTCGCACAGGGTTAGCACTGCAGACTCACCTAATGTATAGCCTTCGTTAACGTAACTAGGAGCCGTAGTCTGCCTTGGTAAACAACCATATCGAGAACAATCCCATCAGGCGACGCCAAAAGAAAAACTTTAATTCCCACCGGATTGGGTTTTCCAGGACAATACTGCCGAATGCCACAGTTTCCAGAAAATGGAATTATCATTTCATCAATGCTCAAATTTTGAGGGCGTTCTTGACGACGGCAGCCAGCTAGTACAGATTGGAATATTGGTGCCACTTTGCAAATCTTATTTTGCTTTGCTTCCTGGGAGACGTCTGCATCAAAGACAAATTTCAAAGATGCTCTAATCGCAAAAAATCTATTTCGAGTCATCGCTTTTTTAACAATTTCGACACCGTATTTGCACGACCAAAACATTTGAATTTTTGGGAGTTCAATACAGCTCATCACCATTTGAACCCCAATAAAAGTTTTCAACTCTCTACGAGTCAATTTTAAACTTGCACCTTTTTTCGCGACATACGTCCTGTTCGTTTGTTCGACGATTTGATCTAGCAAATCATCAGATATGTACTGGCGAAAATAATCTTCTGGAGTCCAATTGTCGCAATCGCTTATCTGATAAGATGGCGTAAATGGTATTTCAATTGGTTCAAATCGTCCATTCCACCCTCCAACTGCCATGCTCGTTCTCGTTCGTGCAATCTGCTGAGCTCTTGGTCTTCTTCCTCTCGTTGGTTGTGATCTGCCTCGGGATCTACGGCTAGCAGAAGCACCCCTTGCTCTTCCGCTTAGTAATAAAATGGATGATGACAATGATATTTCATCTTCGTCGCTATCACTATCCGAAGCACTTGAACAGCTGGAACTGCTCTCTTCTTCTGGAAGAGCAGTAAATGAAGGATCTTCCTCATCTTCAGATAAGTCAATGTTCGACGCATTTAGAATATCTAGAATGTCGTCTGGTTTAAGACCTAGAAATGAAATACGTTCATTTAAAATACCATCAATATATTTACCAATAGTACACTGCATTGAGAACCAGTGTACTATCTATATAACATCTAATGTAATGCCGGGAACTACACAGAGAACCAGTGTCATACATATATGACATTGAAATCTCACTCAATAGTACAAGCCACAGAATAGATATTGAAATGAAATATTCACGCTATTTCAAACACTGGACTTTATAAATATTTACTACCAAGCGAAATTGCACATTGTTCCATATTTTGCGAATTATTTGAAAGTTACTAGCCCCGTTCCCTGCGTTGATCCATAATCTATTGCACCTCACTCACTAAAACGATAAACTGCCACAAAAATACCGTTCGATTTTTAAGACAAATGTTTGCACAGCATTGCCAACAGAATTACGAGACGGGTTGCCACACTAGCCAAACATTTCATTTCGAAATTAAGGCGCCAGAATTTTTTGAATTAGATGTCATATATTACACGGGAATCCAGGAGGTTAAATCCTCATAGAACGCTTAGGACCATTGATGGAAGATTTCGGCATAGTATTTGAGGCCACAGTAGCTACTACGTTCCCGTATCTTCAAAGCAATATTCTACACACCAATTTATTTGCGCGCCAGACAGGGCCGGATTTCCAATATTGGCAAACGCTTAAAATTGGTTGGGAAGCAACAGGGAAGTAGCCAGGATTTGATTTCAGGAGGGGTCCAATTTTTAATATTAGAAGTGATGCATCGGCTACCAAATTTTTAAGTATAGCATGTTTCTATCGTGTGAATAGGTTTTTTGTTTAGAGGAAAACAAAGTATTCAAATGATAGAAAAACCATTTAAAATATTTTTAAATTAGTAAAATGTTGAAATTTTTAGATGCCGAATGATTTTTTGCTATATTAATTCATGAGAGAGTTTTAAGAATTCGTAAAAACCGTTGTCCTGTATACGAATTGAGAGTGTAAGTCTTTAAATTGAGAGAACGATATCAATTGTTAAATTAAGCAAAACATACCGTTCACAGTGTCCTAGAATACGTCAGCAAAGAAATATTTCAGCTTTTATTTGTCGTTTAAGCTTTTGTACGACTTTATAACTCTCTAATGAGTGCTTGTATTCTCGATTTTTTTAAATTAACTTTTTCACCAAAAAGAAATAAAATCTCGAAATTGGGTCCTATCCAATTGCACTATACAACGGAAACCGAAAAAAAATCAAAGTGTCACTTTCAAAATCCGACTTCAACGATGAAAAGCAAAAATTGATAAGGAATTTAGAAAACATTGTTAAGAAAATATATGTACAAACAAATGTAATGATTTTTGTCGTTATTGGGATTTCAATGCTTTTTGAAAAAAAAATCGGGAGGGATACAGACCCCGTAACCTCTACCAGGGTTGAAATTTTAATATCACATTCGCCCGCTAACATCTTGACTACCCTGTGTATGCGACTACATACACGGTCGAAAATCTTAGACTATTTTCTAAACCAAACCAAGGAATAGAATCATATTTAATACTACGTGGTATTAAAAAGTAATACTTGGAATATATTAGGCTGATTTTTGATACTTCTTGGCATTGTTTCTAATACATTTATAATATAAAAGTGATTGTAGTATGGATAATGTTAAAATCAATCTTTTCAATGTTAAAAATAATTATCGCAAGTAGTAGATTGTATTCCTAAAGCCAGAATGAAAAATTCATTCCCACCAATGTATTAAAATGCAATTTTCGTTGGTTTACATTTTAATAAAATTGTATTAAAAATGAAAATGCTTTGGTGTAAACGTAACTGCTCATCAAGGCATCCATGTGCTGTCATGCTAAGTGTGTCGCGTGTAATTGATTCTAAAAAAAATGTTTGTGAATATAGAGGTGAACCAAATTGTGAAATTTGTGAAGATTGTGCTTGACGAATCATCATCATCAGCAACTGGAAATGCCTTTTGCAGTAAGTGAAGTAATTTAAAAATTAACAAATCGTGTAGACGTAGAATTTATGCTAAATTTTTGTGGACAATTCAAACTTTTAATGTTGTTGTTGTTTTCGCTTTAGTAGTCGATGCTTTCCCGGAATTGATAAAAATACCGATTTCAAAATTAAGGACCGCGACGGGGCACATATCCGATATTACTATATTACCCCACCAAGCACGAACAAATTACGTTGGCGAAGGCAATCGTCAAGCTGTTTTCTCGTACACGACGACTAACAAAAATTCCGGAGGAATCGTAAGTTAGGATTTTACATTAACTAGTGCTCCTAGTTTATTTTTTTTAATTTAAACATGTTTTTTTTTTAAATAGGAAATATTTTTCAACCCTGCAAACAACACAGCATACATTGCAGCCAGGTTAAAAAACTTCAACGCAAAGCGGATAAGAATAGAAGGCGATCCCAAGGTCATTCCCGAAAGTTCACCAATTGTATCACATAACGTAATCAGCAATGGATTTTGGATTTTTTCAAAAATTGTGTCGTTTGTGAACAGCGACATGTGCTTGAAGATAAGCTGAAAAAAACATTGGATCTTAGAAAAGTCATGTGCTTGGAACCAATCGATACCAAAACAACATTTCCTTTCTTCTTTTATGAGCCGGATCCCAAAGGCTTATATAATGTAAATGATAATTTATATTTTTTGGCGGAGCCTTTAAATGAATGAATTTAAATAATAAACTACAAAATTTGGATTTTCTTAATTATCTTGTGTTGTTTTCATTTCTAATATAGGTTTCACTACAGGTTACAGAACGTGCACATTTAATTTAATACTGGATGTAGTAAACTGCATACATTGCCAGTATTAAAAAGTAATATTTTTTGGTTTAAATTATAATCCAATTTGATTACAATTTAGTATTGAATTTGGCATTCTTTCTAACACAATTCGTATTAGAATGTATTCCTTAAAGTAATAAATTTTAACACTACTAGTATTACATTATTTAACACTCAATAGTATTAGATTGCAAGTCGGAATAGGGAATAGATCTAGTTTTAATACTTATGAAGTGTTAAAAGTTAATATTATTTTGGTGTTGTCCTATATGTAACACAGAAAATGTTAAAATTTAGTCCAAGATTTTCTACCGTGTATACTATACTACTTCCAAGCTTAAGCAGTGGCGAAGGGCGGCTATTTACCTTTTGCACAAGGAGTGCCAAAGAGGCTAAATCCGGCCCTGACGCCAGGAATTTTTGACATTACATTTGGGACTTTGGAAATTCAAAACTCGTCACAGTTTCTTGTTATGGAAACCGTTGTAAAGACACTTTAAAATTGTTCCCGAATCTCACACAATTTAATTTGATTGAAACGTTTAAGTGCAAGGTTAGCTTTTTTTAGAATCTATATCGGGTACAAATTCACCATATCAAACAATTTTTTATTGAATTTTACCATTGTAGAAATTTTGATTAAAACAGATACAAGCTATTACTGTTATTGAGATTTTCATCATCATCACATGATAAAAATGTTAATATTGTCATTGACTCTTAGCATATATCCGCTTCAGCTTCAAGTACCTTAGGTTAGGTAAAGGGGCCGCCTGACTAGCGCCATGCGCACTTAGACCAAAAATTGGTCCATTGTGATACCACCGTAGTTCCTACGTTCCGTTTAAAACCAGCCAGTGCTAACAATGTATTTGTTAAGCAAAGTAGGGCTCACATCTCGAAGATCATCTGTATCGTAAAAATACCTCGAACCCAGTGCACGCCTCCTTCTCTCGGATAAGGCCGGACATTCACAAAGAAAGTGATGCACACTCTCTTCCTCCTCTTCATCATCACAACTTCTGCAGAAGTCGTTGTAAGGAATTCGGAGTCTCCTATGGCGTGCTCCCCAATAGGGCAGTGCCCCGTAATAACACCCACTATGTTGCGTATATATTTCCTGTCTAGCGGCAGTAATATGGTGGAACGGGATATATCTAGTATAGGCCAGATCTTGCTGGCTCGAATTCAATACAATTCAATTCACACTGCCCCTAAAGATCTGCAATTTGGTAAAATATATTCAAAGCACGTCGAAATCGAGTCAGAATTAACCCCAGTTTTCTGCACTTAAGGTACTAAAACTGTTAGAAATAATGGAGCTAGAATAAAATGATGTAAGAAAGATATGATCGTACGACTATGCGTACGACTATTTTTAAAAGAATCGTACAAGCACCTCGCCTTGGCAGAAGTCGGAGAAAATTGAGATGGAAAAAAAGATTGTTTTTGGGTCAAATCACGCAAATTTGAATTTGAAGCTCTATAAAAACCAAACCTCTTATCCGATTTGAGTGTGTTTAGTTTTATTTTACAGGTAAATTTGTTGGCTGTAATAATCATTTTATTTCACTATTCTAGCTGGTCTAGCTTTGGAGATATTCGGCGTTAAGTCGTGCAAGAAAATGTTTTTTTTTTCAAAAATCTTTAAATGCATGTGGCAGCTAAAGGGTTAAGCTGAGGGGGTATGTTAAGTACAACTTTTTTGCTGGAAATCATCCGAGGAATCATAATCCGGTGCGTTTATGCGGCAGTTTTCGGACAACCTGTATAGTTACATCCTTACCAGTGACAACGTGCCTACCTAGTCATAAAAGCGCTTCCGAGATTGCAGTGATTTCTGCTTGGAGGACGCTACAAATATTAGGGAGGCAAAAATACAAGCTGATGTCGAGTTCCTCCGAGTAAATTCCAATGCCGACTCCAGCGTCTGTCTTGGAACCATCAGTGTAGATGGAAAAGGACCTGATGGACTGGGTCGTTTCGTTGCTCCAGCTTTCCCTAGGCGGGATTAAGGTTGAATAGTTCCTACCAAAAAAGTATTTGGGAACAGTGTAATCAGTAGCCAGTGGAAGGATGAAATTACGAAGTATCGTTGAGTGACCATAATCCAGCGCTCGCCACAGACCAGTTTCACGAAGGCGTAAGGCCGTGTAAGCTGCTGACCGTTGGGTATAATGTCCAATGGCAGCAGTCCCAAAACCATGTCTAGTCCGAATGAAGGTGTTGTACGAAGAGCTCCTGTAATCAGACGAGAAGTCAACCTTTGCACTTTAACAAGTGAATTATGATAGGCAGTTGTGCTAAGTGCGGTCCACCACACACTAACGCCATAAAGCAGAATAGGCCGCACAATAACTGTATACATCCAATATACAACTTTTAGTTTAAGGCCCCAAGTTTTCCCGATGGCTTTCCTGCACGAATACAGTGCCACCGTAGCTTTGTTCACTCTTTCCTCGATGTTAGGTTTCCATCTTAATTTCTTGTCCAAGATAAGGCCAAGAAATTTGGCCTTGTCAGAGAAACCAAGTTGAATGCCTCCTAGCTTAGGGAGGTTAAAAGTGGGGATCACACGCCTTCTTGTGAACAGGACTAACTCCGTTTTTTGCTGGATTAATCCCAACCCCGCTGAGACTTGCCCAGTCTGTTAGGATAGCCAGGGCGTTCTCCAAGAGTCCGCTAAGTGTGTCAGGACACTTGCCTCTAGCGGCGATAGCAATATCATCAGCATAAGCGATGACTTTACATCCGATTCTTTCCAAATTTAAGAGCAATTGATTAATCACTACGTTCCAAAGTAGAGGAGACAGAATACCTCCCAGTGGAGTGCCCCTGCAAACATATCTACTAGCAGAAGACGAACCCAACCAACTATGAATACGCCTAGAAGTGAGTAGCCTATTAACAAGGGTACAAATTGAACCTTCGACCTGTAGGCTCATGAGAGCATCTGTTATTGCTCTGGGTTTAATATTGTTGAAGGCTCCCGCAATGTCAAGGAACGCCACCAAGTACCTTACGGAGCCGTACTAATTTTTGATGGTTCGGTCCAGTGACTGCCTATGCGATAATATAAAGTAAGCCTGTTCCGTACCACACTCAGTACATCGACACTCGTAGGTTTTTTATCCAATACCCCGTTTGTTCCATGGGCTGTTTTTTCAAACCCCGTTTTTTCAGTTTTTTAACATTTGTTCAGTGATGTTTTTTTTCAGGTTTTTGAAGACCTGCTGGGTTTCCAAGTTTTTTGTTTAGGTATTCCACTTACAAATCAAAATCATAATTTTCAAATTAAGCTAAGATATTTGTGAGGTTGAGGGATATCTGTATATGTGTCTAAATCTGGGCAATACACTTTATTTAAATAATGCTGAATTTTCGAATCATCAAAAATACTTCTTCGTTACGTTACAAATGATAAAAAATGCTTGAAAAAATGTCTTCTCCTTCATAGAAATGTTTGGCCCGCCATCGCTTTTCAAACCAACAACATGGCTTGCGTAAAAATTATGTTAGACACCCCTGGTCTATAGCCCTCCTATGGTCTATATTTACTAATCCGTGTTGCTTTACCTATCTTATTGGAGCATCGTTCATTTTTGCAATATAATTCGCATACTTGCAGACAGTGGCGTGCATCCCATAGAGGAATAAAAGCACTGCCTACCCTAACCGAAAAGTGAAAATATTAATTATATACGCTCCTAACATTTTGCATGTATCTTACATAACACAAAAATTATTTCCATCACTGTACGGTGAACAAAAACACACATTATCTGTTTATCAAACACGGTGATTTTCGGCTCTATGAATTAACGCCCCAGGAACTATCACCCCAAAACGAAAATGAACTATCGCCTCAATTTCGGGGCGATAGTTCATAATGAACTTTTGCCCCAAAATAAAATGAAATATCGCCCGAAAATTTATGAACTATCATCCTAGAACTTCCGCCCCAATTTTGGGGCAATAGTTCATTAGAACTATCGCCCCAAATTTGGAATAAACAATCGCCCCAAAATTAAGTCGTCTAGGGGACATTTCAATATCTGCGGCGCCAAATTTTGATGATGCCACTTCGTTAATATTAGCCTGAAACGACCGAATATGCAATCCTTTTTTTGCGAAATCGTAACGGTTCTCCAGATATTCAATGTCAAATTTTGACTTTTCTGTGAAGCCAGTTAAGTAATTTGATAAGAAAAGGAGGATATTTCCGCTTTACACATTGGGAAACGTGTTCGATGCTATCAAGTTGACGTTTTAATTTTAATCAGTCCCACTAGAATAGTAAGTTTTACCAATTAGGCAAAGATGTTAATAATATGAAAAGTCTAAATATATTTGCGATCAAGAATTGAAAAGGTTGCTATAGACAGAGAGGCAAATGAAATTTAAAATTTTATTTTTGATGTGTAAAGCGGAAATATCCCCCTGTTCTTATCAAATTACTTAATTTATAAATCATTGAAACGAAGTGCAAATAGTAAATCAAATAATGAAAATGAATTATTGCCCCAATTTTGGGGCGATAGTTCATTTTTATAAAGGATGATTTTGGGGCGATAGTTCATTTGGAATTATTGCCCCAAACTGTATGAACTATCGCCCAAAAATTTTAGGAACTTTTGCCCTAAATTTGGGGCGATATTTCATAATGAACTATCGCCCCAATTTCATATAAAATTTTTGGGGCGATAGTTCATTTTCGGTTTGGGGCGATAGTTCCTGGGGCGTTAATTCATAGAGCCGTGATTTTCTTCTCATCCAAGTCATCGTCGAGAAAACCAGAACAGGCATAATTCGGACTGCCTTTCAGATACGCACACAATCATACAACATTGTATGCGTTTTTTCAATGGAAAATTACACCTACTTCACGTAGTAGGTGATGAATGCGGCGAATTAGACTGAGAAATTACGAAGGCACAAAAGTAGGCATGCTTTTCGCTTGATTTTATCTCGACTCGTCCGACCGCGGCGAGAGTGTGTTGTCTATTCCGCTTTGTTCCCATATTCGTAATTATAAATTGGTGCATAATGGAAATAATGCAGTGAGCAACATTAAAATTGCACAGATGCTTCAGTTTTTATGTGGTGGATGAGATTATACTCTTGTCGTAATAAATGATCGAAATTTTTCTTTAGTGCAGTTTTCGAATGTATTTGATTTGTATAGGAAATTTTGAGTTTTAATCAACTAAGAAATCGTCTAGAAAAATTAAATTACAGCAGGCGCCATATATGTATCAGAATCACATCGGTTCTCCAATTTTCGATTGCGGGGGCGACTCTGTTAAACGAATATGTATAATAAATTTGCACTTCTGGAGGATAGTATCTATAATGAATTAAATTGATATAAATACACACATAAGCTATGGGATCCGTACCCTTTTCGGTAGTTTTTTTTGTTGCATAGAATCTCTCCTTTTTTCTATAGGTATAACTAATAATAATTATAAGGTCTTTTCATTTAAGGCTTTGTTTCGCTTGCGTTTTTTACGGCTTTTATTTGTAAGTAAAATTAGTTGAAGGAGCCAAATTAGATTAAAATGAGAAATCAAAAACGTTCCTAACCACTTGCTGACTATAATGACCATAGATCCGATTCCCATACATTTCAATCGGCCTTTATAATTTGATTCTAATAAACGGTTGATTCTATTAAGCAGTGATTCTAATAACCGGCCTCTAATGTAATTCGTTTTAACATGCGTATTAGATTAACGATCATAGGTTGTTGGTATGGCTTCGGAGCAGCAAATTTGAAGGATTTGATATATTTTATTTCAATAATTTCTACAAGATTTTATTTTCCCATTTTGAAAATGATTCAAACCTCACTAACTGAAAATTATATGACTGGCTACCCTGTATGAAAAGGCTGTGCACGCCACTGCTTGCAGACTGCTGCCATAACCGTCTCATCGTCAAGACTAATGCGTCGTCGCGAAATATTGTCTTTATTTTTTTGTTTTTTTTTTTCTACAGGACTTAAAATACTACCACGCCTCATACATTTTTTTCTGCAAAGGTACATATTGAGTTTGCAAGAAAGTTTTTCGTCCTATAACTTCGACACAAATTCAATTATTAGCCAGTTGTTATTTGAGTTATTTCCAAAAAAAAAACCTAATCAAGAGACACGGTAGCGTCTCACCATCAAAGAAAAACACAAGCGCGCGCAAGTGTAAGATTCAGACGGATCAAGCATACCTCTATATGTAGTTCTGAACACAATACAGGTTAATTTTTTTTTTGTGAGGATCATCATTATACAGTGCGTACTCGATAATCCGAAGCCTCGAAGCCTCGAAACCTCGAATTTCCAGTAATCCGGATCACCTCAAAGATTACATTGTACACTCTGTAGTCCGAATCTCAAGAGCTTCTCTAATCCGAATCTGATTTTTTCTCTCATAATAACAGTGATATTATTGTCCGAAATAA
Organism: Microchrysa polita; assembly: GCA_949715475.1. Lineage (NCBI taxonomy): Eukaryota > Metazoa > Arthropoda > Insecta > Diptera > Stratiomyidae > Microchrysa > Microchrysa polita. Next base: position 19,588,181 of record OX454415.1, read on the forward strand.
AAACAACATTTTTCTTTGTTCTTGGAAACAACAAAATCTAGAATAACAGAGTGAAATTCTTCGAAAATAGAAAGCAGATTCTAGGAACAATTTGATTAAATTCGTCCATTTCCTCGAAATTTAGAGCATATTAAAGGCTTCCAGTAGTCCGAATTCCTCTGTAGTCCGGATCGACCCCGGTTTTCATTAGTCCGGATTATCGAGTACGCACTGTAGTTGTAAATTCAATCTAGTATCTCCATATTGTAATGATGCCAATATATTGTCGTTATGGTTTCATTAATATGTGGGTCGAAATCTGCAGGTTTTTGCTGTCAAGGGGCACTAATTTAAATTTTGAAGCTCCCGCTAAATTCATTGAAAAATACATTTGATGTACATTCAGGCTTATCCAATGTGTATTATCATTTCATCTTGTAGCAGACAAATTTTTCTTCGTTGTTTTTGTGGGGTCTAGTTCTACAAACCAACCATTGTAACGATGTCAAACTCAGTTTTTAAAATTAGTCCACTAACTCGCTTCCAAAACGATATTGTCAAAACTATTGTGTTCAACTCATTTAAAATCTTTTTTGTTTCTTATCTTTCCAGGACTCTGCTTCGTCTCGAATACCTCGTCTAGATGGTGTTACCCGAATCCCCGTTCCCGGCTCTATTCGACAAACTATAACGGCAACTGTACCCAAATCACAAATATCGCAAATGCCTGCACCAAAATTTATTCCATCACAATCCCGACCATCTTCCTACGCTGGATCAGGCAATAATCGCACTCAAGTTATCAATACACCGTCTGTTCACCGATCCAACTCGGGCGATCGAATATCAGATGCCGTCAAAAAGACAACAGATTATGTGAAAAAATTTTGGTCAAAATCTACAAGTGGTGGCGGGACCTCCACGCCTATCGATCCTAGAAAAGCGGCGACAAATAGTACCGTTATCTTAGAAAAAACCACTACGACAGGCTTGATAAACCCACTTTTGACCAGGTCGGAGAGTAGCACTCAACGCGATCAGCAAGCGCACAATGAAACGAGAACGTTGACCAGATCCGAAACATTCATCCGTGATAGTAATCCTGAGAATGAGAGTAACATACTAGCCGTTACGCACAATATAGGTTCAACGGGTGAACTGCTCTCGTCCACGAAGTCTGACAATAATGAAAGTGCGTTATTTATGACGCATGCAGTCGTTAATCCTAGTGTTACAATTGCAATGGATACCACCACAACCGTTGAAGCTCCCGGCCTTACATCAAACGATCACGTCATTCGCGACATTACCATTCCACTATCCGACAAGCATCTAACACACATTATGCATGAGCAGAGCTCGCCTAACGTGTGGAACTGTCCTAAAGATTTACTACGCAAATATGCGGATCTATCATCCGATCTTGCCGATGACACAATTGTTGTGGCTCCGGATAAAACCAACATGAAACTTGTTTTGAATTCAACGATGAACTACGATCGATTGATCGATGTATCCACTATGGCTATATCGCCGACTCAAGCATTGATGAATCTAACGCGCGATCTGCACGATTCTCCGCAACAAGAACAGCCGATGAACACCACAAAACTATTATATATGACAAACACCGAGGAAGACATGGACGCGACTTTGATTGCAAGTGGCGAAAGTGAAAAGCTCGATATCGATCAGGAGGATCAGTCGTCTAATCAGGATGACCCCCGACTGGAAGATGAAAGTATGGAAGTCGATGAAGATCTTCCCCGGAACGTTGCACAAATGATGAGTGAAAATCAAGCAGTGGATGCAAAGAATAAGGCACGATTTTCATTCGGAATGGATCTTACCGAGTGTACGTTGGATTGCTCTATTGAACTTTGTGACGTCTCGCTGAGCTCTAGCATCCCCGCACAGTCCGGATCGCCACTCTTGAAGAAGCAACACTCGTTCGAGATGGATGAAAGTCTTGGCATTCTCACGCCTGATCAAATGAAGGAGTTTCTCGACTCTGCCACCACAGGCACGAATTTAGATTTGCCGATTAACATGCATTCCGGAAGCAAACTTGCTATCCATCAAATGCGAATTGATCAGACACCGTCGCCGGAAGATTTACCACTGGATCCGGTTGGCGTCAAGACCGACCTTGGCGACGTGATCATGTCGCAGCCGATAGGCATTGGACAGTCGACCGTTCACTATAATCAGCAAGAACTTTCGCAAACGGATTCCTATTCAAAAACCGATCAAATGACAAAATCGAATGTATCGAAAGTGTCCAACAGTTTTATCACCAGCATAACCAGTATAACGAGCCTAGATACCGGCTATCAAGGAGACGGCGAAATGTCAAGACCAGCCTCACGTGGAGCTGGTGATCACTCACCCTCGAACGGACCGCGCAAGCCGCTTTTAGGCCGGCAACCGTCATTCAATCAGAACGTGCAACAGAATATTCCAATCAGGCGGCAAGATCCAATGACTGATTCCGACTTCTTCACGGAAAGTGATGCAGACGACATTTTCCATAGAGGCGATAGACGTGCTCAGGTGATCGATGGCCAACTCTACGGTCCGATGCTACAACCGGCTAACGTCTTCATCACGGAGCAACCGCAAATGGAAGATTCTTGTATGGAGTCGAGTGGAATTTTCACGGATGTGGAAAATCGCTGTGACGAAGATTTGATACGCAGTCGCGGTGGTGGAAATAACGTCGAAGATGCATCTGGCGATGTTGATATGTCCCCCGACGGATCAACGGATACGGTTAAAAGTAACAACACCGAATACAATACGGGATCGCAACCGCCAAGATCATCATCATCAATGAGTCAAGGTCATTCCAACGTCTTGACCGATAGTCAGACATCGTCAACAATCCAAAGCAGCATCAGCAGCGAACGGATTAGCGTTAGTTCTGTTAGCGGTTTTGGAAGATGCACCACCGACTTTACCGCACAGCAAAAGACTACATCAACCAAAAGCTCGCCCAGCACTCAAAGCATTGCGGAGAATGTGGAGCCAATCAAGAAATCCAACTCTAGTACTACATGTAGCGATAAGAAAAGCTCGCCATCGACTGGAATACACGCGAACGCTAAGAAACTTCAACAAACATCTTTGTCGGCAGTTAAGAAATTCAGTCCGTCGCGTAAACAACAATCGCATCAGTACGGTTCGAACGCCGAACGAAATTCTAGCGTGGTCGCGACCAGTCGTGAGATCTCAAAACATGAAAATAAAGCGGGCGCGAAAAAGTCCGCGATTTTATCACCATCCGCTTCCAAGGCGGCTGCTGCTCGTTTGAAATCGCGCTTGGCCAATAACGGTCACGAGAACGACTTTACGAACAACGCGGAAATGTTGGTGAAAAATGGCACGCCATCGACCCCGCTAAAATCGCGTAATATCCCCAATCAGGAGAATAGACGTCCTGTCGGTTCGCGTGCGGGCAGTGTTTCGAGTGATGTGTCCAATGAAAAGTGTAACGGTCATTCTGGTGTTTTGATAGGTGATCGTGGTGGTAATAGTGCGCAGCAGCAGCAGCAGGTGTCACAAAGTGGTGTCGGCGGTGCCAGTGTACGTAAGGCATCGCCCAATAAATGGGACGCGGTTATGAATAAAATTGCGGAAAGTAAGGCGTTGAAGAAGAATTACAGTCAAGTGAAATCGAAAGTGTCGTCGGGCATGGGCTTGTTAAGATGTAGTAACGGTGGTACGCCACGCTTGACGAAAAGTCCTACCACACAATCGCAGGATAGCAATTGTGAGAGTGTTAATAGTAGTAGCGGAGCCGCAAGTGGATTATCCTCGCCGCAAACGAAATGTGCACTGATTCAGGGTGTTGCGAAACGGTAAGTTGTATTTAAACTATTAAATGTTTAATAATGCCCGTAGGCATTCAATTTAATGAATGTTTTCCTGAAAAATTCAAAAGGACTTCAAACTTCACTTTCACAGTTTTAAGAGTTTATTTATTTACATTTAATTACAGAACAGAAAGTAGCATCCCTGAACCGAAATGAAGCAATTTAAAATGGTAGAAGAATATTGATACAGTTTAGGAAAATTAAAAAAAAAAAAGATTGTATTACGCAAAATAGAAACAGATATAGGGTGTTTTTTAGACGTGTGGTTTTCAATCTGGCAATACTTTTTTCGGAGTTGGTCTTTTTGGCAACGGTCACTTGAGTTATGCTGTTTGGTTTGCCATTTCATAGTGAATTGACTTACGCCGGAACAGCGTTTGCAAATCGTGCCCAAAGGAGATGGCCAACGATACCGATTTTCACAAGAGCGATGAAGCTCACTTTTGGTTGAATGGGTACGCTAATAAACAAAATTGTCGCGTTTGGAGTGATGATGGATTGTAATCATCTGCCTACAGCAAGCAATTACAATCAAGAAATAGGGGAACATCATCCACCAAAAACAGAAATGGAGTGGACCGAGGATTGATCCCTAGGGAAGGACAGAAAGCAGACAAGTGTAGAATTTTTAATTTTAGGAGATACGTGGAGAGCCACGATACAAGATGAAACGGAAAACTAAGCCATTTATTAAGTAGTATGGAGTGGTTGACTGTGTCAAACGCCTTAGAGAAGTCAGTATAAATTGTGTGAACGTCTAAGTGCTTATCTGCTTATCAAGTTACCTGGACACATATTCTACAAATTCAACTAAGTTGGTGACTGTGGACTTGCTTTTGCAAATTCCTGTTTTTAGGGAGAAATTTTATACCCAAACAAATCGTTTATATAGTTGAAGACAATCCTTTCAAAGACTTTAGAACACGGCGATGACAGAGAAATGGGACGGTAATTAGCAGCAAAGTTGGGGTCACTTTTGAAAATCGGAACCACATATGAGAATTTCCACTCTGATGGAAAAACACCTTCATCAATGCTTTTATTATACAGAATGGCAAAAGGATTTCAAATGGTGATAAATGTTTTCTTCAGAAAAAGATTTTGAATTCCATCGGGTCCTGTGGAAGAGTGATGTCAACTCTGAATGAGAAAATTATCAGGGTAGCATATGAAGGAGGAATAGGTACGTAAGGGTGGTTGAAAATCTTGACGATCACGGAAAGAGGAGAAGGTGACCTGGAGAAATTAGAAGCAAAAAGTTCGCAAGCTTCTGGAGTTTTTGCAGTATCATGCTTTAGGAATGATGAGTGGGGTTAGCTCGCATGTTTTTGACATAGGACCAACAAAACTTATTTTCGTTGTTGTAAACATCATTTTCGTAGTAAAGTAGTACAGGTATTTGTAACAAGTTTTTTGGTCTTAGAACGAAGAGCTACGGAATCAAGGAAGTCTGAGTGACGTCGAGAGCGCCTGAAACGAAAGAATGCGCGATTTTGTTTCCTTGGCATTTTTCGTACACTATGTTGGTTCTATTCGTGCTTTTTGCAGCCTGGGCGGAACACTCATCTGTATATAATATTGATAATTGTTTTGTGAAATATTTTGACTCGGCTACTACACTGAAAAAATCATTTGCTAAAAACAAGAACAAAATACAATAAAAAACAGCCAAGGAAGATTCCTGATTTAAGATGCATTTTCTTGTTCCAAGAAAGTCTTTGCTTAAAATAAATAAATAAGCGTTATTTTAGGCAAAAAATTTTCTTGGAACAAGAAAATACATCTTAAATCAGGAAAAATTATTATTCCTTGGCTGTTTTTTATTGTATTTTTTTTTTTGTTTTTAGCAAATGATTTTTTTCAGTGTAGTCCAGTCACAATATCAGGCCTCCAAATAGAAAAAAATTGAGTAAGGCCAATTTTGATTGTTTTCGATTCAGGAATCTAAAACACATTTTGCTAAGAAAAATGTTGATCGAAAAGGTCCCAAAAAGGACAAAAAAGGACACTAATTAATCCTGATCAGAGGTGGGCATGCGGGGTGTCGTGTCATATCAAAGGGAACGTCGAGTACATTCCGTATCCGTTGTTGCTTGTTTGAAGGATCCCGAAAGGAGAAAATCGCGCTCAAATGGAAAAAAATCGTTTTTCCCGTAACTTATCATATGTATCTTTCTAAAGCCATAACTACGCGAATAATTCAAGTTGTCACTACCTTTTTCATTGTTTAGGATCTATAATAGCTGAAGATTAAATTAAAATTAAATTTGCTAAGAAAATATTTGATCGGACAATCAAAAAAAAACTTTGCGAAATGTCGTACAGAAACTCCTTCTTCACGTACACCAGGCCACACGGTAACAAATTTTGGGATAAAAGATAAAATTATTTATACCATTTTTATTATAAAGTTATATATGCCAATTTTAGAATACATTTTTATAACGTTGAAAGTATAAAGTCAGTGTATACCAAAAATGTTATAAATTTTATCAAAGTTCTTATGAACTTTTCTTTTCGTTGCGTTTTATACCAAAACTCAGATAAATTTTATACAAAATGGTTTAGAAAGGCTCATCTATACTAAGTTCATATTTATTTTATTCTTTTCTACGATAAAATTTTGTGCGTGCTTTCGGTCAATGTATGGTATAAATTACAAACTTCATCACTCATAGAGTCTGGTTGGTCTAGTAGGTAAGGCGTTGGTCTCCAAATCATAGGATCTCGGGATCGAATCCCACTGTAGGTAGGTAATTTATTATGCAATATAGAGCGTAAAGAGGTTAATAAAATATAGAAGAGGTCAATGAGATATAAGATTTATGAGTTACTAGGGGGCTTCGCCCCCTGCTCGCTACGCTCACCAACCCGGCGTTCGCGCTCTGCGCGCTCGCGAATTTATTTTTTATTTTTTATTTTGCAATCAAGTGAAAAATCAACTAGGTTTCATACTTGTACTGACTATGATAGGCTGAGAATCATGGGGTAAAATAGTTAGTATTCTTCGATTTATACCTGTTCTCTTATAATTTGTATAATCTGTCCTATAACCAGGATCTATCGATTCTTTATAATTTTTATACCAAATTCATATAAAACACTTCTAAATGATTTCCTATAAAAAATAAACCATTGGTATTGTTGGATTTACACTATAACTCCTATTAATTTTATCGTTTATAGAATAAATATAATTTATAAGATTGAAACTTATAAATTTAATACAAATTTTCCTATGGACCTATATAGATAAGAAAATTTATAAAATTTATACCAAATTTTTTTAGTGTGCACCCAATTACAAGTAAAGTAAGTAAGGGCGCGCAGCTAATGTGATCCTTGCTTAATATTAGCAAAGTTTTGTTCAAACATTTTTATGAAAAAGGACATTTCGTATAAAATTTTTTTATACAAATTTTAGCAAAATTTTTTTTTTTAATTTTTTGACACTCCTTTTAGTAAGGAGGCTTACCCATTAGCGAACATTTTTACAAGTTTGTGCGCAAAAATTTGGCAGTTTATTGGAATATCGAAAGCAGTGATTTCAAAATCTTGGACATTTTAAGTGTCTAAGATGATAGAAACTGTTGGGAAAAAAACGCGACACTTGAACAGTTTCTTTTAGTTCATTTGTGCAAGTGCGCATTAGGCCATCATGAAAATTACCTATAGCTTAAAGCAAAATATATTGTTTATAATAAAACTATAATGGGCCGTGACAAAGGTTTGTCTGAAATAGAAAAGCCTCTGTGGATTGAGGACTAAATCTTAGTCAATCCGTACTAAAAAATTGAAGAAGCCACCATGCAAATAGCGATGGAATTAGGTGATCCTAGGCGATATCTCTCTCTCTCTCTCTCCCGGCCATACGGCCACAGCAATATTCTAAATAAGCTCCCACAGGACGCACGCAACGTTATAACAGATTTCAAAGTACCCATGCTACTTTGATTAGAGGTGGTGAAGGATTTTGACATCACTGTTAACCAGCCGTGGCACACAAAGAATCACCCTACTCTGGTTACCCGGACACAGGGACATAGAGGGTAATGGCTGACAAACTAGCCAAAATGGGTGTCACTCTTGACAGCTCTCACACGCAGAAAAAAAAAACTTCAATCTAACAGTTTTTATATGTAATTTTGAGAAAAACATACATATGTATATAGAATTTAGTCAAAATAATTTGCATTTCATTTTTAAGACGCAAAAACATTTACTTTTACATTGGCAAAAAATGTTATATGAACAGGTTCTAACTGTTTTCTCAAAATGTTAGCAATTTGAATTAAAATTATTGCAATGTCACATTGAAAAGCTGCATTTGATAATGATCATGATTTGCATTTATTTTTAAAATTGTGACAAAGTCAAAAACAACAAATTTTAAATTTAAAAACTAAACTTTCAATTGAAATTGCGTATTTTTCATTTAAAATCATTATACCCTCCGCCCATAGAGTGAAAAGGTATATTAACTTTGTCATGAAGTTTGTAACGCATTGAAGGAAGCATCTCCGACCATATAAAAAGTATACATATATGAACAGCATGACTTGGGGAGACAATTGGGCGATGTCCGTCGGTCTGTCCGTCTGTTGCGGCGGGTTTTTCTCAGCCGCTATTAAAGCTACAGAGTTGAAATTAAGCACACATGCTTATTTATGTTGTTACAAATAAGCCAATGATAGGAAAAAGTGCAAATAGTTTGAGGTTTTTTGAGATTTTTTCCCTGTTTTGCTACGAAATTTTAATGGGAAGCTCCGATTTCTCTCTCTCTCTGTCTCTAATATTGTCGCCGCGACAGGAACAACTAAATCGATCCTGTGTCTGATAAAGTGATAACTAACAGAAAACTAAGAAAATCATTTGACAAAAACGCACAATGCACATGTAAATTCAACATAACTTATGCTACCAACTATACTGTTTTTAAAAGGAGACTCCTTTTTTTCCTATTCTGATCCTTTCAGAATTCTGTCCTTTTTTGATACTTTATCCGACCTTTTTTTTACAAAGAAAAAAAAAGTCCATTACTATTGAATTGAGATTATAAATTTAATCCAAACACGCACCGACCTGCATCAAACACACTCTAGCAATTGTCGCGAATGTTGTAATTACTTATGTAATGACTTCTAGGAAACGAATTGTCGGAAAGGAATTTTCTTTGCATTACAACGGATTCATCCAATCACGGAAATATTAAGTCCGATATTTTATTCCCACAATCGGAGTACGTGTGAAGATGTTGGAGCTTTGTTCATGAAAAGGTGAGACAGAACAGATCATTTCCGAATTGATAAAACGTACTGCCGAGTAAAACGGAATCGCCGAAAAAGTTGTTGGTTTCTGTAGCGGCTGTCCGATTATTTTCGGCTCCCGTGACGTGGTGGAAGCAACAATGTTTTTCATATTTTGAAACGATGGAAACCATAAATAGTTGGTGTTGGCTACGCTGCACACATAGTTTTACGCACTGAAGTCGGCTCGTGACCGACTGCCAATAGACTTGAAATGCGTGGTCGTGAAAATTTACTTGCATTTTTACATAAACACAGTTCGCGTTGAAAGGTTGAAATCAATCTGCGATTCTGAGAATGCAGAATCTGCTGGGTTATGCCAAAACGCGCTTTTTGGCTTTGGGACCTGCCATAGCCTCGATTTTAAAAATCTTTGAACTACAAAAGGAATATTTTTTGGATCTCAAGATGTGTCCAAAAATAATCGAGGACTATTTTCATTCGCCCTTTTCTAAACTTTGGCTGCTTTTCGTGAAAGACACTTAAATCCATGTCGACAGTCAAGATCAATATATGGATTATTCGTGTGTTGACTTCTATAACTTCAATAAAACACAGCCAGAACTATTGCGAAAAATTTCCGGTCAGGCGAACACGATTTCAAGCACCCAGAATCGATTCCGGGTGCAATGTCAATTGATATGTTCTCTAACGACGAGGCTGATTAAGGCGCGTCTACATGTAACGATAAGTTGAACGATCTTAGTCGTGAAACTTTTACAAACGATTTAAATTTCACATGTTCGCCAACTCATCGCTACGGGCTCGATTTAGCTATGTTAGCCAACTCGTGAAATTGTTACTTGTCTGCAAAAGTTGACTTCCAAGATTGTCCAACTTATCGTTCATTGGAGACGTACCTCAACAAAATTTCCTTATTTTCATTTATTTCGATTTGAGTTTTATATTACTCGTATTATATTACATCTGTATCTATTATTATTGCAAAATGTTTAATGAAACAAAATAAAAACTGGACGAATACACGTACTTTCTAACCCTTTTTTTATTCCTTACATGTATGCATGTACTTTTTTTTCTTTTTATCTGGAAGGGTAATATCCTTTAAATTCGGTAATACTAGTTGGTAGTATTACAACTATAGTCAATTCTAAATGGTTATCAATTGAGTCGAATAGCAAATACTGTAGAGTGCGATATTGAAATATTTTGTATTTCAGTATTACATATGACTGCGTAATATCAATAAAAACTTTTCGCATGTTGAAGTAAAAAATGCGTACGATTTAGTCTAAAAGAAAATATGTTCGAACAACGTATTATATTATTTAGAAATAAATTAAGTTTGTCAAAGTTACATGTTTCTTGCCATTTTGAAATGGAAAACATAAATTTTTAGTTTGAAACTCGTTTTTTATCTCAGTGCATGCGGAGCCTATTTGCGTCCCGATGGCAGCTTAGATCTCAACCCACTATATAAAGGCTGAGTACTTGCGTTAAATCAAGGAAGATGTGGCCCTCCGATGACTGGAAAGGGACGTCTGAGATTCTGACTAAACCGTGTAAAAATATCGCTAATCTTACTGCGGTTATCACTGGGCACTTGCCAATGGGGCTTCACGCTGCCAGGCTGGGCTTCCCCTACAACGCGCATGGCGGCAACTGCGGAAATGTAGATGAGAGAGAAACCCTGAATCACTTTCTGTGTGAATGCCCGGGTCTTGCCAGAACCCGGTATAGGAAAGTTTTCTGGGAAGTTTGGAGGATGCAGCAAATGTGAAATTGGTGGAGCTGCTGTACTTCCTAAATAAGACTGGCTGGTTCAAGGCAACTCTCCCCTCCTAAATTCATCACCTAACCTTCATCATATACACTAGTTCAACTTCACGAAGTTGTGGTTTCAAAATGCTGCTTTATGCGCTAAATTGGCTTTTGGCTAGCCTCTGCCTAGGTCACCACTTTTACCAACCAATCTATGTCTCCCACACACAGTTTGGTTCCTTTTAACTCCTAGAGTCAATTGAGTTTTGCCGCCATTCAAAACTTGGGTTAATGCTAACGATTTTTCAATCTTTCCTTTAATTTTCCAAAAAAAATTCAAAACAATTTTTGGACCTCGACTGTTTAAAAAAAAAATAACATGTGGCGTGGCGTTTCAGTTTAATATAGATACCGCTAAAAACGATGAATTTGATTTTGACATTAAAAATTTAATACAAAATACGTCGATTTTTCCTTTTTTCTTCACTAATCTTGCGTGGTTAAATAAACGTATTTAATAGTATTTTCATCTGCAAAGATTAGATAGAATGACTTCCTCTTTAGTAGATTTATCTAAATTCAAATTAACTACTTCACTTTAGATAAAAAGTCTACATCATTCTTCTCAGTGTATAGACAAAAACATTGTACACTACACATAATTCTGTGTTTGGTTTAAAATAAAACAATTGCACGTTGCATACAACTTGTTGAAACAAACAAACAATACAAAAAACGACATCATAACACACAAGGCATTGACAGAGCAACTCTTTGCTTTAAAATCTAATAATAATAATAATTGAAGCAACACGTTCCACTATGTTTCACCGGAATAATGATAATTAGGCATTTTATAGGTGGCATAGTTTTCCCATGTTGTGGAATTGCATTTATGCGTGAACACGAACATTTTAACAATACCAAAGAGACCCTCTTGTTGTACTACAGAGAAAAACATACAAACACTAATATTATAATAGGTTGCAACAAATAACAAACAGTGGGTGGACTGTATTATGTATTTGATGCGGTATGATAATTGGTGAGATTTAATGGTGTTAATTTTAGTTTCGTGCGTTAAAACAGTGTTGAAGTTAAATGATGTTAAAATATTTCTTCCACGTGATATGAGCATGAATTAATGCAGAAGGTTTTCCGTTGTCCGGGTTTTAAATTTGTACATTCATATGTACAATGTACACGGCTAGTTAACCCTTTCGCTCTCAATGATGCCATATGGCAGGGACGTAGCCAGGATTTTGTTTCGGGAGGGGTCCAAATATTGCACCCCGTACTATTTTTTTTTGTTTTCTATAAATTTGATGAAAACGATTTTAACCTTTAAATTTAAATTATGGTCTGTGTTATTAGGTTCATTTTAACAGGGTAGGACACCAATTACTACAAGATTCCAAGTGTCCCGAAAGAAATTAAGGGGAAGTCCTTTTCGAAATGAACAGTGTGATTTTGTAGAATACGTGTTACTGGAGTTCTTTTTCTAGAACGGTCCAGTATTTAATAGCAAAGATTCTAAATTAAAAACTCCTTGTGTAGTTCTTATTTTCATATTGTCCTTTCACAATTTCTCGGTCTACCCCTCCCGTTGTTGCGCCACTGTCTCCAACTAGAAATAGGGTAAATTATTGATTGTGGCTGCATGTTTCACAATGTTGGTCATCAGCATGATTTAAATGCCGACTTTCCCTGACACCAATGTGGTATAAAGTTGTATTTGGCTCGCATTTAAGGCCTTGATACTTCCATAATACACCACCGTCAAATTTATATAGTTTAAGCTTACTGAATTCGGAATGTGGCGAGGCTACAATGGATGTTTTTCTATTTGCGGTTGTTTTTTTATTAAGGAATCGTGGGAAGAAATCTGGGATTCGAACTTAAGTTCGTGGCATTTGGGCTGAAATGGGGAGCACTGAGAGTAAAAGCAGGTCATATCCACCTAAAGAGAGATGTCTGGCCACCCTATCCCATGCACATTTTCAAATGACTAATACATATATTAATTTAGCCATAGGTGTAAGCTGGAAATCTCGACTATGTTGCATTCTGGATTTTCTAGCAATGCTCAGGCTATACTATTGTTCATCGCGTTCTGAAATTATTTCTTAGCAACATTTAGGACCTCAGCAGCGGAAAGTTCAAAACACCAAACTCTTAGGCAAATTAGGATAAATAATAACGAGAATTCTGTACCGAATGCAAATAGTAATTTTCTACACATAATTGGTAGTGTTCAGCCGCATCACTGCTAGCGGCACTTTCAACTAAGCTTACAATTTGAAAATATTGATTAAACTCTGAAATCGACTGATATTTAGGTGAATGAGTAATTATATCTGAAAAAATAGCGGAGCTAAGACGACGTCAATCTTTTTCAAAATTATGTTATCAAAACGCTGACTCCGATTATTTCTGCAAACATTTCGGGAGGGGTCCGGACCCCCTGGACCCCTCCCCTGGCTACGTGCCTGCATATGGCATCATGAAATTTAATGATTTTTCATAGAAAATGTAAGAAATAAATTTTAACTTTTTGTGTGATATTAGACTCTCCCAATAGTGTAATACCTAGTTGATTTTTTCCAGCGTGAATTTTTTGGTTTTGGGATGTTATTTTTAATGAAATTTTAGAGAAGGTTTGACGATTGTCGTAAAGCCGAAAAACTGATTAATACATTTCCCAATATTTCCTGATAATAATCATTTTATGCAAATCATTTTAATGGTTTTATTTTGTAAAGAGGTTGTTTTAAGAGAAAATCAAAAGATTTTTCGATTTTTTTTTAGAAAAACCCTATGAAGTGGTTTTGCCTGAGCATGATGCCATATGGCATCATTGGGCGTGAAAGACAAATCAGGAAGTCCCCTATTTATATAAATGCTAGTTGCTTGCTGTATGGAAGACACCCTTAGTTTTTATCCGAATGAGCTAATTTTTGATGCGTGGGGTGATTATCAGCTCCAATCGCAATAAACCAAAATTTAGCACTCTGCTCTAATTTTGGGGGGAGTTATGGACATGCCCTTTCACTAAATTCAAATGGGGGGATAATGGGGGTCGTTGGTCGGAGCGACTCAATGTTTCTCCCAAAATAATATTGAACTTATTGTGAATACTTGTACGAAATTTTACGGCCGAACTAACATTCTTTCAAGAGTTATGGGGCTTTTCAAAAAGGTATAAAATGAAACAGTTCTAATTTATTTTTAAGCTAGCGCCGAATCATTAAATAGATCCTTCATGTGTTATATATCATTGCAAAGATAATTTTATGTAGTTTTTTTCGTTCTCAGACTATTTTTCTATATCTTTTGTAATTTTTGAAATACTCGCAAAAAAACGAAAAATGACCCCCATTTCCCCCTTTCCCCCTTTTTTAAGGTTGTGGACCCCCAATCGGTTGGGACTTTTTTTCCTATAATCTCGGGGTTCTTCACCAACCATTCTGCAAAAAAATTTCCGATGTAGGTTTTTGCCGACCAAATATCTCATTTTTCACACGGAAATTGCTAAGTGCCCTTTCAGTCCCAATGATGCCATATGGCATCATGCTCTAATTTGTTAACTATAGCGCTTAAAATTTTTTTTTCAAGAAAATATCATAAATGATTTCTGCTGAATGACATAATGTTGCTAGAAAAATTCTCGGCTTAAAATCCATAATTTGGGCATGAAAGGGTTAACATTTCAAGATATTCTCGTTGAATGAGGAAGTTATGCTGATGCCCATAGAGTTTATTCTTGATAATTTTAATTTCTATGAAAATATTACCGATTTTACACTACCGGAAGCAGGCGCAAAAAAGTAAAGATATCCTCCGTTTAAATTTGTTTGCACAAATAAATAAATAATAATAAACAACTCAAAATAGGATTCTCAAATGTATAGCAAATAAATCCTTCTACTATTCAACTACAGTAGTGTTCGCTTATAACGAACCCGGTTATAACGAACTTCCGGCTATAGCGAACTTATTTTTAACGTTCGAATGAAACCCCATTTATTCACAATGCATTTAGTTCCGGTTATAACGAACCCGCTTATAACGAACTTTCCGGTTATACCGAACTTAAAAAAATGTGAAATGACCGTTTAGTACGAACTTTCGGTCATACAACTGGGGGGTTCCCCACATTAAGTCTCATTGATTGTTACATTCCGTGTATACCTGTTGTCTATTCAAACGTGTTCCGTTCTTGTAGCGAGAATTTGTCTGTTTGCGATATTTTCAGCTATACGTCGCATATCGCGGGTTCATAGGACAAACCAGTAATATTCTCTCGTGTGTTTTTTAGTCGTTTTCTTCTTTAGTTTGTATTTTCAAAAATGTCATCTGTTGAAAAACAAACGCGGAAAGTTTTGACTTTAAAAGAAAAATTTGAGATCGTGAAACGGATTGAAAGCGGTACCAAGCAAAGTGATTTGTGTAAGGAGTTAGCATTGAGCAAGTCGACGATAGCTACCATTTGGAAAAGTCGCGATACTATTACGAGCAGTTTCGATAGTAGAAGTTCAGACACTAAAAGGATAAAGCAGACCAAACACGATAATATCGACAACGGACTTTTAAAATGGTTTTCACAACAGCGAAATTCTAGCATTCCGATAACAGGGGCGGTTTCGCAGTCAAAGGCAAATGAATTCGGAACTCGACTCCACGACAATGAATTTACTTGCAGCAGGAGTTGGATCGAACGATTTAAAAAGCGACATAGCATCGTTTCGGGTAAAATTGTTGGTGAATCTGCGGCTGTTAATATGAGTGTTGTAGACGACTGGCTAAAAAACAAATGGCCTTTGCTAAAAGAAAATTACAGTGACTCCGACGTTTTCAACGCAGATGAGACGGGATTATTCTACAAGCTACCACCGAACAGAACTTTGAAATTTAAGGGTGAATCATGCTCTGGGGGTAAACTTTCAAAAGAAAGGATCACCGTTTTATTGACGGCAAACTTGTCGGGAACTGAAAAAAGAAAACTACTGGTCATTGGTAAGTCGAAAAACCCCAGATGCTTCAAAAGCAGAAATTTGCCTGTCGACTATAAAGCGAATCGTAACGCTTGGATGAATTCCGAAATTTTTACTGACCATTTACGTGAATGGGACCAGGAGTTATCTAAAAGAAATCGAAAGATTTTATTGTTGATTGAAAATTGCCCTGCCCATCCTGACGTTAAAGGCTTACAATTTATAAAGCTAGTGTTCATGCCACCAAATACGAGCTCAAAACTGCAGCCATTGGATCAGGGCGTTATCCATAGTTTGAAGAGTCACTACAGACGCATTTTACTTTCAAAGTGGGTAAAATCAATTGATGAAGGAAATGACAAGTTCCTTGTCAGTTTTTTGGATGCCATTAATTTTCTTCATAGGGCCTGGGAAAAAGTTTCAAAAGAGACGATAGCCAATTGTTTTGCTTACGCTGGATTTTCAAAAGATATCATTTGTGATGAATTTGACGCAGAAGATGATCTTCCACTAGCTGAATGGCTCAGACAAAGAGGTGTTGAAATCATGGCTGGAACAGATGTCGAATTGGATGAGTACATTCGTGTTGACGAGAATGTCATCAGCACAGAAAACTTGACAGATGAGCAAATTTTTTCAAGTGTTTCATCACAAGGGAGTGATTACGATGAAGAAGATTCAGTTGAGTACTGCGACTCAATTAATCCTTCTCCATCAATTGCCGACGCAATTCACAGTGTGGGCTAAATTCGAAATTTCTTACAACTACGAAATACTCCGATCGATGTTTTCAACAGCTTCGCAAAAGTTGAATCTTTTATCAATGAAACGTATTTCATTAGCAAAAATAAGCAAACGACAATTTTTGATTTCTACTCTACAAAGTAAACTATGTACATATATACCTACATATGTACCTAGATCCCCAACCGAATGAAAAAAAAATGAATATGAATTATGTTAATATATATGTAATATGAATTATGGAAATACATTTTTTTTTGTGTATATGTAATGTCTCTTTTTTATTTTGAGAAAATAATTTTATTAGTCTCTTAATTTACAGTTTCCGGTATAACCGCTTATAATGAACTCCGGATATAACGAACCAAATTGGACACTCCCTTGAAGTTCGTTATATCCGGACATGACTGTACTAGGTTACACATTGAAACAAAAATAAAAACAACAAATGAATTAATAAACAATACTTCTTCTAAATTTTTGGCAAATTGCTTCAATCACAATAATAGTTTTATAAGATCACTAGTTAGCCAAAATGGTATATAGTACTAAGTTAGATAAGATATAGGTTAAGATAGGTTAATTTTTTATTTTATTTTTCAATTAAGGTTTTTTGTTTTAAAAATTTTTTCCTTAAATAACTCAATAATTAAGTTATAAAAACTTAATTCAAATTTACTGCGCAATGCAACTACAGTATATCGTAGAGTTAAGGCCATTGCCGGCACCTAATTTAAGTTAACAGTAAGGGGCTAAGAAATGTATTAACTGAATTAATAAATGAAATGAAATAAATAAATAATTTTTTTTTTTCATTTAGACATATGGCTTTAGCGATTAAGTGCAGTAACCAACTTTCATATCTAAGTCAAAATATTCTTCCAAAACAAAAAAAAAATCCAAAATAAACCATCCAGCTATTGAGAAGAAATATGATTTACATATACACACACACTACACTTCTAATATAAATACTCTTATCTCAAACCTTTAAAATTTTGATTTCACCTGTCAGAATGTGGTTTTTTTTTGTAGACACATTAACACTAGAAGTTACCCATGTTAGATTTTATTATAGGTAAGTTATGTAGATGAATTTTGTAACGATTGTCAGGGGGTTGTTGAGTCAATCTCGTTTAATATGCAGATTTAGTGATGTCAGCTTTTTTTCTGAAACACTACTGTACCTCTTTTTGTGCCTTTTGAGGTATCGGCATGATGGGAAAATAAAAAAATATTAGCAACACTAAAAACATGCTAATGTGCCTTGTTGGGAGATTTTGAGAATTTTCTTTCGCATGTATGACCCGCGAATTTAAACATGGATGTATGTATTAATTTATTTCTTTACATACGCAAATAGTTTGCGTAAATAACTAGGTGGACCTCCCTTGGGGCAACATATACAGGTTGTAAATTAAAATAGTCAACAAATAATACTATACAAAATTTAGTTATGTCAGCCTCGTCTCTTATTTCAACCTTTGGACATAATTATTATTTCTGCAATGGTTACAAATTTTTTGGTCTATGACTGTGTCCTTATATCTTCTTGGTCGCAGTTCTATGTGCAATTCAAAAACAATAGCAGACGCCTATTTTCCGAAACTATTTTAATTAATTTTTTTTTTTTTTGGAAATGAACTGACCTTTTGTACCAAAACGCTTGATTCGGTTTGGTAATAGGTAAATTTTCATTCTACACTTTTTTACCATAATAAAATCACCCATATTGACTTTTCTCTATTAGTTGCCTACATTTCAATAAAACACTTGCGTTGTTACAATGCTACGTACATTGTTGCGAATAGAAGTTTAATGCTATGTAAAATACATACAACTTTAAGAATTTATTACGTTTCAAAATCTTAAGTTAAGCCGCAACAAATGACAAAGAGCCGACACAACGATATGTTATCTGTCATTGTCATTTGTGCGGTGTCTATCGAGTGTTATTGCGGTCAACTGACCCGACATTTTGTTTAAATTGAAACTGAAAATGGAAATTGATCACCTCTCTCGCACACTAGCCAAGCCACAAGTGTCTTAAAAGTACACATTATTCATGTATGTGCATATTTGACTTCTATTAAAACAAAAACATTATTAGTTCTTGGCTAGGCGCTGAATAATACATAACTCTTGGTTTATTGACTCTCAAGTACTTATTACGTACTTGTACACGTTTAGACATTATATTTATCTGTACATACATACATTTCAAAAGGGATCAGATCAAAGGTCAATTGAAATGAAAAGCAAAATGTAAATTTAAAAGACATACTCCGTGTCCATTATTTGTTTTGATGATCTCATCATTTGTAACGAATTCAAGACGAAAAATAGTGTTCACACTTATGATCAAGCAAACATCATAAAAATAAAACTAATTTCTTGCTCACATACAAACGTTTAAATTTAAATTTTTATTTTCAGTATATTGATATTCAAAATGTCTTGGAATGACAACAGTCACCTCGTGGTCAAGGTTAAAGTTAGTTTTTATTTAAGCGGTGATAAAATATGGAAATTGGCTGAGAAATACAGCAAAATTGATTAGGAAGTGAAAGTTTCTCGCATTTCGCTGATAGGTAGTGGTTGTTGTTAACATTGCTGATAAATAGTAAATATTTTGAATTTGTGGCTTATGCATTATATGTATGTATGTACCATTTTTCAAAATAAAACGATTCCAAGACATCCACATAATCGAATTAACTTTTAATCGGTATCATGACGATTTTATAAATTATTCGGTGTCGTGGGGTACATCTAGGCCTGTTCGGTACCGAGATTTCAGTACCGGGTTTCGGTTTTTTCAATACCGGTACCACAAGCGGTTTCCCTGACTCAGGTTTTTTTTTCAGTACCGACGGTTTTTTTTAACCATAAGCCGATTTTTTGAGTACCGGGTTAAAAACCGACTCAGGTTTTTTCAGTACCGACGGTTTTTTTTAACCATAAGCCGGTTTTTTGAGTACCGGGTTAAAAACCGGTACCAAAAAACCTGAAAAAACCGGCTCATGGTTGAAATGAATCGTTATTTTTAACTCGGTACCAAAAAACCGGCTCGTCGGTCGGTTTTTTTTAACTCGGTACCAAAAAACCGGGATATCGGTACTTTAGAATATCGGGTCCGGTACCAAGTGAACACCGGTTTTGTACCGGGATCCCGGTTTTTGGAACAGGCCTAGGTACATCAATACCTGTACCCGAAAATATTAAATACTTTTTTCGGCATTTTCGTACAAAATTTTGCTGTCTAATTACTTTAATTTAATTTATCTTATTAAAATAAAGCGAACAGATTCAAACCGTAATGGTTGATGATTGTTTCAATAAAGTGGGTGGATTTTTGAAAAGGTGGAATATTACAATTGTGGCAGTTTTGGGACTTCTTTTTTTTGTAGTTCTTTAACTTTGTCTTATCAAACACCTAAATAGTGCTCTAACCTTCTAAAAATAGAGAATGAAGATACTTTTAACGACATTGATAAAGGATAAATCCGAATTTTAGTGCACCAGAATACTCTTCATAACCTTTGAATATGGATAAGTTTTCAAAATCTTGATGGGCAACCGACTACAACCGTACCATTTTTTGGCTACTGTGTTATTCCTACTGATTTTTACTTCCTGAAACATAGATTGACTATAAGAACTCAGGAAGATGTGTTTCGGATGGCCAATATACGACACAATTTTAGTAATTTCTCAGAAAAACCACTACCTGACTGATTTTTTTTGCTAAAACATTCAGAAGCGAACTCCTTGGCTGACTTCACCTAGTGGTGTTAAAGTTTTAGGCATTTGAAAATTGACTGGAGTACTGTGATACCCCACGACACAAATAAAAAAACGTATAAAAGTAGTTAACAGAGCCAGTTTTCCAGATTTATTAAGTTATCTTTTTTTTGGAATAGACAGCTCAGAGCAAACATTTTAAAATGAAGTTTTATACTGGTGTGGTTTAACTTATTTTTTTGGGAGGTATTATTATTGGTTGGAAAATGGATGGCGAGCCAAATATTGTATGATTGAAAAAATCGTCCTTTATGTTTCTATCAAGTTTGCAATGCATGGAATGAAGGAAATTTAAGAGAGTAACCAGTCAACCAAAAAGTTACTTGTTTAGACTCGGCGCCCGCTTGATTTTTTTTAATTTCCAAATAAGTTGAATATTCCTTATACTGAGATAAAAAGACCCGCGTGTTTGTGATTGACAATAAACAAATTTGATAAAATATTTTTTTTTGGAAATTTGTGAAACCTCCCATTTGTCAATGTGCTCCTGCATTTCTGCGACAGTAAAATGCCTAGGAAGTTTTTTTTCGTCGGGCACTTCTATGCCTAGTGTTCCAATATTAAATAAATAACAGGCGCGACAATCCAGCATTGGACTAAGGCCGCAGGATGTGTTAGTGACATCCTATTTCCAAGATCTTATCTGCTTTTTGTTGAGATAATGAGATCAGCATCACGCTCAGCAGTGTTATTTATCCCCATAAATAGGTACTCGTTTAACATCTGTGTGAGATCATAGTCCGTCACAAACTCGTGAGTTCGAAAAACACCAATATTAGAACTACTATATTTTCACTAATCATCAAAAATGTACCAACAAAATTTCAATTTTCGTTCTTGATGACTATACGTTTAACCTAAGGTGACCAGACGTACCGCATTTTGCTGTACAGTACAGCATTTTGACCTGTCGTTCAGCGTTGTAAAGTGTACCGCGAAATGTACAGCATTTCTGCATTCTCCAAAGTATTGAGACTTGAGCAGCTCTCAGCCAGAAGTGGGACTTGCGGAGATGTAGCCAGAATTTTTTTTCGGATTGGGTCTAATAATCCATATAAGAAAATAATGTCATTGCTATATTTTTTCGACAACTATTGGACAACCATTATCATGACCTTGGGTGTTAAGACCATTTTCTTTTTGAGGAAATATTTGTATTGTTTTTTGTTTATTACATATGTCGGCTAAATTTTCGCATTTAATTATCAAGTTGATTTATTTTGTCAGGCTCGACTAAATCGATTTAGTTATAGGCCGTAAGAAACGTTAAGAACAGGTGAAGTTGGTTCTGGCTCAGAATCTTTCATTTAGTTGAGCAATAATTCCTTAGCAATGCCCATAACTCTTGCAGCGGAGAGTTCAAAGTCGAAAGATCACACATATTCAGGTACGAAGCGAGAAAATGGCAAATATTTCGAACATATAGTCTGAAGAAAATCTGTAGCCAAATTTCAATGAGTATATTTCAGTTATGCCATTCTCATTAATTCTATTGGTTTGTAAAACCCGTTGAAAGTCCCTGGAGAACTTCGCGTGTTTTTATTTTCAATAAATACTAATAATCGGTAATGATTGCATCGTGTTCACTCTAGTGCGAGTATCTTTCAATATGCATTCCCTGCGTGCGCCAAAACTAATTTCTGTTTGATTATACATAATCCGACAGAGTTGATTTTTTTATGAATCCGCTACACTGGTAAGTTCCATGCCATAGCGTTTTTATTGAATACCAAGCCAACCTTTCTGGGAGTTTACAGCCATGCTTATTTAATAGGTGTCTAGTTGGGTAGCAGTAGGGCTCCGAGGAAGACCAAAGCACAAGCTGCTGTGCATAAAAGTAGTGGGAGTAGTGGCATCGCATAAGCTGAAGAGCTGTGATAGTGTGAGATTTTACTAAGAGAAACATTAAAATATCATCATCATAACAGAAAATAGTGTATGTACCTCGAAGATGGGTTTAAGGTTTAAGGAGTCAGAGAGACTAACACCAATGCGATGGAATGTTTGCAAATATGTCTCTCCATGGTACATCAGAGAAACAACAACTACAGTAGAGCGTCGATTATCCGAACTAATGTCGTCAAGGGTGGTTCGGATAAACGAAAGTTCGGTTAATCGAGCTGCCATAGAAAAATTAGAAAATAGCCCAAACGTGAAATAAAACGACAAACTTAAAACATTTATAACGAACAGAACTGAACAAAAATAAAAATTCGAGGTAATTAAGCGATGCAGATGAGAGATTGCTTCCTTCAAACCCTTGATTTTTCATTTAATTCGATGTCTGTCATATGAAAAGAAGCTGATTGCCTGGTTCGGTTAATCGAATGTTTGGATAATCGACGTTCGGATAATCGACGCTCTACTGTATCAGAATTTTGAAAAGAATAGTGAGGTGCGAACCGCGAGTTAGAATGCACAGATGCGCCCGAAATTTGCAAGATCACCCTCTGATATTATATGAGTTTGTATACCGCTTGTATATCAGCTTGTCCTCGCAGATTTTGACAAAGACCAAATGCAAGCGGGGAGTTGGTGGAATGCATGATATTTTCTTGGCAGAGGCTATAAACATCAGACAGACTACCCTTCGAAATGTTAAAACGCTTTTTATCATGCCTCCGACTCTGAGCGTGGTGCGAGCGTTACAGCAAGCAGCGGTAAGTCGATTGAATTTATGCGAAATATGCCAGCCCTATAAATTTGAAAGCAATTTGCATTTTAAAGGAACTCTCTCGCATATTTCTCAGAAATACGCGTTTTATCAGGACTTCAGACAGTGGTAGGATTTTATGGTGGGCCGGTTTTATTGATGCAAACGGTGAACCGATCAAACTTATCCGAATATGTAATGTCAAAAACAAATCCCTAGAAAATACTATTGAAACTAATATATACGAGTATTATTCAAGAGATTTGATTGAGGTGGGATTTCTGAGCCCGATACGGAAACAGAGTTTTTCCTGATTTTCTTCCAAATAAATAATTTTCCATGTCTTGATCATCCTGATGTCCATACAACTTCCAATTGTGTCCCCTTAAAACTCCCTTAATTAGATTGTTCGTGTTTCTTGAAATAACCTTACAAAACACACGATTAATTCTTATACAGATTGGTTTGTACAGCATTGGCTACTCAAGTATCTGGTCACCTTAATTTAACCAATCAATAAACTTTTTCTACTGCGAAAAATTACAGTAATTGAACCGAATGTAGCAAAGTTTACGTTGCGTTTTTTAGATTTAACATTATCTTAGTCATGACCAAAATGCAACAGATGCGATATGGTACAAACGTAGTTCCAATATTTTAACACTGGGCAAAAATGGGTTTTAAAACACTTTTTAAACATGATTTTGACGTTAGAGTTTTTCTACTAAAAGAAAGAATGTCGGACTTAACAAAATTCTAAAATCACTTTCACTGTCATTCTTATCAGGAGAAGTCTTCTTCTTTCTTACATAGGAAATTGTATTCAAAATTTATTTTTGGGATAGTTACTTCGATAAACGTTGAGATGGCTATTGTACAGCTTAATTTCATAGTTAATGTTTGTATGTCAATCTCATATTTCCCGTCAGTTTGGAAACTAGCCAATGTTGTTCCTATCGCCAAGTCTGGCAAAGATGCCAGATGCTTATTGGCCTGAAAATTACAGGCCAATGAGCCTACTCCCGTCCATGAGTAAGATTCTGGAAAAAGTAATACTTTCCCGCCTAAATGAGGTAATTGAAAGGATGAATATCATACCAGACTTTCATTTCGGGTTTAGAAAGCAACATGCAACCACACACTCTTTGCTCACAAAGAGTCTGTGGGCGCTGTAGCATTAGTCTAGCATGACGGGCTTCTGTATAAACTTATGAATCTTGGAATTCCAATACCTTTACAATTTTACCTAGTTAAAATTGTTCAATGCTTCTTAACAAACAGAACTTTTTGTGTACGAATAGGGGACACAAGTTCAACCACTAAATCGATACCTTCAGGGGTTCCTCAAGGATCGTGCCTTAGTCCTGTACTTTTCAACCATGCCTTAACATAAATAATAATCTAATTCGAAATCTGGTAACTACATGACTCCATCATAAGATAGGTTTAGTTTAGATTTAAGCATTAGAATAAGTTAGGTTAAGATTTTACTACTAATAATTTCACTTCACATAAGGTTTTTGTAAATTTTTCCTTTAATTATCCCTATTTAGTTACAAAGTTAACTATAATTCAATGGCCAACGCCAAATCCTTACTAATTTAGAGGTAAGGCTATAAAGCCGGTATATCGGTATATATATCTCTCTCTCTCTCTAGTTCCTGTCAACCCCTTGTGGGGCATAGGGCATTAACCACGCCTACTCTCCACCTCGTTCTGTTTTGCGCCAACGGCGCTAGCTGCGACCATGTAAGATTTAGCGTTTTCGCTTCGCTAGTTACCGATCTTCTCCATGTGTTCCTTGGCCGCCCAACACGGCGTCTTGCTCCGGAGTCCTGTGGATTCCAGTTTAGAGCTTTTTTTGCGACGTTTTTGGGCCCTCTTCGGAAGGTGTGACCTATCCATTGCCACTTAAGTCTTTTGATCGAAGTGCCTATCCTTTCCTGGCCAGTTATAGTAAGGAGATCCTCGTTCGAAATGATCTCCGGCCAACGAATATTTAGGATGCGCCGTAGACACTGATTAACAAAAGTTTGCAACTTATCAGTGATCTCTTTAGTCACCTTCCAGGTTGAACAGCCATATAGCAGAATGGATTTCACATTAGAATTGAAGACACGTATTTTGGTGCGTCTGGAAATATTGTTGTTTAGCCAGAAAGGCGTCAAATTGAAGAAAGCCGCCCTAGCCCTGTTTACCCGTGATTTTACATCAGCATCCGCTCCACAATCTGCTGTAACTACACTTCCGAGATAGCAAAATTCATCAACTTTTTCGACTGCCTGTCCTGAAATACAAAATTCGCTTTGCCCACCTGGATATGTGCTCAAGAACTTAGTCTTGGCAGCATTGATTTTCAGCCCCGCATTACGACTCGCGCAATTTAGAGCTTCTGTCATTTGAGCGACATCATCCGTGTTTGTTGATAGAAGGCAAATGTCGTCAGCGTAGTCAAGATGTTGAAGGTGATCGAACAATTTCCATCTGATACCTTTGTTACGATGTAATTGGAGTGCGGAGCCGATTACATCACTAATGGCAACAAGGAAGAGAATAGGTGACAAAATGCAGCCTTGCCTCACTCCACTGTGCACCTCAAAAGGATCTGAAAGCTTGCCCTTATGCAGGACGTGACATCGGTATATATAAGAACTGTAATTGTATTGATTAATCGTAACTGGAAATAAATTGAATTAAATTGAGATGAATTTAAGCGAATACATATTAGAGTCGGCATAAATTATCCAATCGATTGTACAATCAAGCTCATTTTCTCTAGCGAGGTCGGTAGTAGAACCTAAAAAATGGGATTTATTTTACATTCGATTGGATAATGTATGCCGACTCTTAGAGAGGTTCATATGGTGCAAAAAATGAGGAATAATGCTACATATATTCCAATTTTCATCCATTTTGACATCAATGTGACAGTTAAAAAAAAATATTTTACAGAAATAAAAATTCTGTCGAGGACTCTTTCTCATAATTTCTCATGACACCAAGACCTCAATGCCAATGCAGTTAATATGTCAAAACAATGCGCAACGCTATCAAATTTTCTTCGTCCTACATCAGCAAATTATTGAAAATTTTCATATGCGAAGTAAATAAATATCGGCCTACCATGTAACATTAATTTATTTTCTTAACCATACAAACATGTGTATATCTCCAAAATGTACATTCATAGGTGCATATGTTCATTATTCGCCATACCACAAAACAATCATACTAATGATGTCCATGTTGATGGTTTTTCACCGCTATAATGAAAGCATTTTCCGTAGCTTTATTATGCTTACATACGTATATGTACGTAAATATGTTCACATGTTGAACTTATATGTAAATGTACTTTGGTTGTTTACAACGAATGTGGTATGTAACGTTGTTGTATCCTATACAGTACGAACGAGTGTATTTACAGTGATATTCGTGTTACATATATTTTTTGTTGTTTGTCTTTTGCACACACGTTTTTCCATTATCGCAATTTTCACATTAATTTCCACTTGGCGCTTGTTGGACTTTTCTTTTGACGGATTGGAACCAGGTATTCGGTTGGTCGGTCTAGCTCTATAGCCTAGCAACCTAATTACCTAATATTGTAATAGGTTTTTCATTTTGTGTTTAGGTTTACTAACGATGTGAAATCTGAAATGGTTTTCACATGTTCTGTATGCGTATCGGAGACTAAATTTGATATATGAACATGATTTACACATCGAGCAAGCAAATGCAAGGGAACAATTCGAATGAAAATAATTTTCTATGAACTGATTTTTTGGTAATCGTCCTGTAATTCATTCTTTCAAACAATTTTTCAATCAGGATAAACCTAAAGCCGGCCCCACACTGACCGGAGTGTGGCACACACCGCACTTAAGACCGGTTCCAAGAATGATACCTTGGAGTCGCCCAACCACACTGCTGAACGATTTTTATTATACAGGCGTCCCCCGCTTTTCGCCGTTCCGCTTTTCGCCGATTCGGTCTTTCGCCGCTTTTCAAAATTCACCACAATTCGTCTATTCGCCACAAGTTCCACTCTTTCGCCATAATTAAAAATTGCCAATTTGGAGGAATGAATACCAAAAACTTTTAAATCGTTGTTCCCAATGCAACTCATCATCTGGAGATAAATTCCGTTTAAATAAATTTTGGTGGTTAACATTATCGGTTTTTAAACAGAATCCATCTCCAGATGATGAGTTGCATTGTGAATGCCGGTTTTTTTTTCGTATTTACGAGTATTCCTGAGAATTGTGGGAATTCAAATCGGTTTAGAAATCGCCTTGGTGGCACTTTTGGGTTATAGTAAGCGGTTAATGTTAGAGTCTGTAGCCAACACTGTTAAGTTTCTTTTACAACTGTGTGTTCTTCTTCGAATCGCGTTGCAAAATTGTTCTTGTTTAGTTGTGAAGGAATTTTATTTTAGACAAATTTACGTCGCGAGTCGCTTTGTTTTTGTATAGAATCAAAAACTCGCGGTTTTTTTCTTTACTAGGTGCATCGTGGTAAAGAAAGAGTCAAAAGAACTCATAAAGTGCTAACGTTGCAGGAGAAATCGGATTTGATAAAGCTCGCCGAAGGAGGAATGTCTGTCAGCCGTAAATTAAATATTCCTCGAAGAACAGTGGGCACAATTATAAAAAAAAAAAAACTAAAGTGTTGGACGAGATAAAAAATTCCACGCCTGTCCATTCGAAAATAATAGGAATAAACGACAGTATAATTGCCGAAATAGAAATGCTTTTAAGCATCTGGATTCAGGACCAGGCTCATTACAATATTCCTCTGAATACCTCAGTTATACATACCAAGGCTTTAAGTCTTTTTAACACCAAGGAATGAAAGAGGAGAGACGGAAGAAACATCCGTTACTAGTAAGGGGTGGTTTATTAGATTTAAGGGGCGCTCCAATCTACATAACATTAAAATTGATGGGGAAGCGGATAGTGCCGATACAGTGGCAGCCGAGGCATATTCCGCGGAACTAAAACAAATTATGGATGAATGAATGAATATTTGCCAATACAAATTTTTAATGTGGACGAGACGGCATTATTTTGGAAAAAAATGCCATCCAGAACCTTCATTTGAAAGGAAGAAAAAACGATGCCAGGATTTAAAGCCGGTTGACCCTTTTGCTGGGTGCCAACACAGTTGGCAATATGGATTTAAAACCGATGATTTACCATTCAGAAAATCCTAGGGCACTGAAAAATTATCTAAAAGCAAGTTGACCACTGCACTATCGGTGGAACTCAAAGGCATGGATGACGGCCGAATTATTCCGAGCATGGTTTAAGGAGTCGTTCAAACCGAGTGTGGAAACTTGCTGCGTCGCTTTGTTTTTTCTCTCCCTCAGAAGCTCACGATAACAGCTTATCTGGTTTGGGGGCCACTGTTGACTTTTGAGCTCCTTTCAAAATTTGGGTCCACCATTTCCCAAAATGCCATAGCGTCTTCAACCTTTAAAATATCTTCCTCCAGTTGCTTGATTGTTAAGATTCGTAGCTCGGTGTTGTTGCTTTCTTCCTCATTGAATCTTCGCTGCTCTTCTATTGACATAAGATCTTCGTCAGTTAACTCTGTATTTTGTCAAGAAAGCAACTCCTCCGCATCTTCCGGATAAACATCTAAATCCAACTGTCTCGCCATCACTACAACATCAGATGTTGCATAGTTCACAAGATTCCCACTAGCTTCAATGTCGGCTGATATCCACTGTAGTTTTTTCCATGCGCCTTTTGGGCGCCACATACCTAGCGATTTATTGGTCAATCGATTGCGCACAATCGATCTGCCGCCCGTACAGCACACACACTAGGCAACTTATCGGGCAATCTGAAATTGACAGTCTCACGGTCCACAAGACACAACACGAAATAGCGAAAATTATACCGATTTTGGCGATGGAAGATGGAAATTTGTTGCTACTTTTGATGGAGAATGACCGCCACAACCACAGCATGAAGAACGACCACAGGGTTATGTCAAAAAGCCAGCAACTGAGAACGCAATCAAAAAATCTCGCCAATCGATCGGAGGGTCTGTGGCGCTTCTTTAACATATAAAATTAATTAATGTATGAGTTAGGTGATTGATAAATTAGTTCACATTTCAAAATTGGTTCATTGATTTCCTTCCATGCATCTTTAATTGTTTTGATTACATCCAAAATTGTAAAGTCTTTCCAAAAAGATTTCAGCTTGTTGTGTTTTGGCACATTAGATCAGAACTATCGAGGTCTATCGCCGCTATCGCTTTTGAAAAAGTGCGCCGTAGATAATAAGATTTGATGGTGACAATTACGTCTGGTCCATTGGCCGCAAATGGATGACCTGTTTGGCGGAAGGAAAATCTCTTCATATAAATCACTTAATTGTTTCGGTAGTGCAGGGGTAAACTTTCTTTTAGATAATTCTTCAGTGCCCTAGGATTTTTTGAATCGTATTTTAAACCAAAAACTCAGCCATTATCAACCACATCTAACCACATGGAATGAACTTGTCGATTTAGTATATAAATGAAGTGATTGAAATCAATTTTTGTGCAATTTTGTTTTTATTATTGTTTACTTTGGATTTGTGAAGTTTTTGGATATAAAATACGAATTTTAATTATAGCTCTTAGGGCATCATATGCACTGAAAAGTCTCCGCTTCGCCTTTCGCCGAAACCCGCCTTTCGCCATTTCTCCGGTCCCTAACCCGGCGAATAACCGGGGGACGCCTGTATCAATCTTTTGTGCGGTGTTTTTCACACTCCGGTCGGTCTGGGGCCGGCTTTAGCTTTAAGCCACAGCGACCGGAGTGTGTCAAGCACCGCGCAAAAGACCGGTCACTGCTGCACGGCTTTCGTATCAATCTTTTGCGCGGGGTTTGCCAAACTCCGGTCGGTGTGGGGCCGGCTTAAGGTGAGCAGATGCTTGAATGACCAATGCTGTACACACACTTAGGTAGGACTTTGTCTATAAGAAAAATGACTTCGAGAATTTGCTACTTTTGGGGGATTTCTCATTGTCGATTTGAAGAAGGCAGGCCAATCTTCAAAGGGGTCTGGTAACTTGGAAAAGTTTAATTAAGTGGGAAAAAAGTTCAAGAAAACTCATGGTCTTTACCGTAACGCTATAATTTTAATTGATTTGGAATAATGAAACCAAAATTATTCACCAAAATTCTGTACTGGCCTGTAGGATGCACAAAAGAAAACCTTTTTTTCGAGTGCTTCAATAATTTTTATCGGGTGTGAAATATTTAATTTAAAAAAAAAAGACGGCATCGACAGTACAGATCTCTTTCGAACAAGTTTTGAAGTTGAATTTGCCAGTGTGAGGTGCATTGCAGCTTTCATATTTTTGAAGGGTTATAAACAAAATATTCTTAAGATATAGAGACCTTATTATCGGTACCTACCATATTGTACCATATCCCTTTCAATGCTTAAAAACTAAATTTTTACCGATTATGTAAATTATGTATAAACTCAAGGATACCTTAATTAAAGGAATAAAATCTCTTTTTCAGTATTTTTTTTATCCACATAATTGATTTTAGTACGAAGTATTTTAGTACGAATATCAAATATTTGGAGGGAAAAAAATAGTGCTCCCTTCATGAAAGATAAATAAAAAAATATTGTTATCTGTTTACTCAAACTGTATCCCAATGCACCCATTGACTTAAGGCAAACTCGAATTTATGAACCTTTCTTGAAATCGAGTGAACTTTTATTTCACCGACCTTGAATTATTATACACAGTGGCGGAACCACGATCTTGTCCTGGAGGGGGCTAAAGCCATCCATATTACTAAACATTGAGGCTGCTGTCGCCAATTAGGTTATGGTGTTATTTTCCAGTTATGACACTATACGGTGGTTTTTCTTGGTCCCGTTGCATTCTGAATGAGCGATTACACGTTGTCATGTCCTTGAGTCTCACGGACTTTCAAGACCTGGTAAATGCTGAAACAAAAGAGTGCGAGTGAGAAAAGCAAGGATGCGACTACTTATTATGCGCAACAACCGATTTTGTAATCATTGCTTCATTGAATACCGTTAGAGTGGATTTGTTCCTATAATTTCGGCTTAGATTTTGATTGGTTATTTTGATCTTCTTCCTACGTTTGCGGTACATAAAGAGAAAGAGTGACACGGCACGGCGAAGGGTCTAATATGCGGATTTGCTGGAGTTCGGCGAATATTTTTCCAATCTTCTCAGGTGAAATATATCACTTAGAGGACTCTATCTAGCAATGAACGAAATGATTCCCGATGTGAATTTGTGAATTGATTAACTGATTTTTACGAAATATCGTGCAGGAATGCTTCCTTAATCATGCAGGTACACCAGGCCAGCCACAAGTAAAATTCATTGGGGCAAGCACTAGCCCTATACAAATTTTGCTTTGCTTTTATCCTGCTTAGCATTAGCAAAGTTCTGTACAAAGTACATTTTCACTGATTTTTGCTAATAAGAGGTTTAAGCCTTCGCGAATATTTGTAAATTTTTTTGCGTTAAAGGACATTTAGCACAAAAAATTGCTCATGTGCTTTATTCTCATCATGTTTATTTTGTATTTTTTCCTGGCCAATTTCTGTCTGGGGGGGGGGCTTTAGCCCCCTTAGCCCCTCCCGTGGTTGCGCCACTGATTATACATATTTCACTTCACTCCAATTCACCGTTTTTACGCTTTGAGTACAAAACTTGTGTGTGAATGTGTGATGTTGAAACGAGTTTGACATAAAATTTGTCAAATTACCAAAAAAAAATTAAATAATACCAAATCCACCAATTCCTTGACTCAAGGTCTCCAAAGTTCTGTACTGCATGTAGGATGATGAGACACATTCCTGCAACAATTTTTAGTTTACAAAGAACCTAGCACACAAAATCTGTCAGTATTATATTTAATTGGTCAGTTAAAAGGCGGATCATCTGGCGCGCATCAGACGATGATTTTCTTTGTTTTTAATAGACTGGTATAAAACTTATCCCGTGAGGTAGGGAAAACAATTATTCGAAGCAAGAGTTCGTTGGGGGCGCATGAGATTTCATTGTGTATATATATGCTGTACATATTGCTGTACGCTTCTGGAGGCTGTACGGCAGGTGAAAATGCTGTACTGTACAGCAAAATGCTGAACGTCTGGTCACCTTAAAACTAAACAATTTGTTCCAAAGAACCTACGAGTGACCTATGAAAATTTTAGGAGTGTCTTTTTGGAAAATACCATGAAAATACTAATAGGGGTAACGGAGAACCGACTTTCGGTGGGGAAGTCAACTTCTTAATTAAATAAGAATATGCATCAAAAAATTTAAATATGTTCCTAATTTTGTTTATTAGCGTATGGCAGTGGTTGACAAACTTATAAGCTAGAAGACCCAAATTTAGAAATGTATTCATTAAATTATTGGAGCACGATCGGATACTGGCTGGCTAGCAAATATGCCGGCCGCTACTTATTTAGTGCATACTCCTGAATTTAGATCGGGAAAAGTAACATGTATCCGGCTTGGTAAATGAATTAAAATACTAGACAGATCTCTTTGATAAGGAACCACAGATTCACCCACATACCATGGGTTTTCTGAAAGGTTGGCCTGACATTGAAGATTTTCATTTTAAACTGATTGTCTTTTTTCACATTGACTTCAACACGTAACTGAACTTTTCCCAAGACCAGTAGTCCTTTGGAGATAATTTGGCGGAGCAGCCATGCCAGGGACGTAGCCAGGATTTTGTTTCGGGAGGGGTCCAAATATTGCCCCCGTACTATTTTTTTGTTTTCTATAAATTTGATGAAAACGATTTCAACCTTTAAATTGAAATTATGGTGTATGTTATTAGGTTAATTTTAACAGGGTAGTACACTAAGAATTACTACAAGATTCCATGTGTCCCGAAAGAAATTAAGGGGAAGTCCTCTTCGAAATGAACAGTGTGATTTTGTGAAATATGTGTTACTGGAGATCTTTTGCTAGAACGGTCCAGTACTTAATAGCAAAGATTCTAAATTAAAAAGAAGGGAAAGGCTTTTTCGGAGTTTGTTAGGAGCACCGAAAGGAAGATTTAAATTTATGGTTATTTCACTAGGGTCCATCGTTAGAAAAAATATATTAGAGCTCCAACCAGTTACACAACTTGGATCTTATCCCTGGAAATGGCTAAGGCCACCCATGTTACTGGACATTTGAAGCTGCTGTCGCAAGTTGATGATGGTGCTATTTTCCAGAAATTTTTGCGTATTTTAGCGTCGTAAGAACACGAGTCGAGAATCACTCTTTTCAGCATTGTGGTTGACGAGGGAGGGTTTACATGTATGTCACAACGGTCTACAAGTTAGATCAAGGCGCGCAGCCGGATTTTAGAAAAAAGGCATGGAAAATGCAAAAAAGGAATTTATGCACAAACAAAATCTGGGCTGGTGTTGCGCTAATATCTTCCCAGGTAAAACAAACATTGGGATCACTGGTAGGCAGAACTCAAACTTGTGTAGTTCTTATTTTCAAATTTTCTTTTCACAATTTCTCGGTCTACCCCTCCCGTTGTTGCGCCACTGTTTCCAACTAATAATAGGGCAAATTATTGATTTTAGCTTCATGTTCCACAATCTTGGTCACCAGCATGATTTAAATGCCCAGTTTCCCTGACACCAATAAAGTTAAAAAGTTGTATTTGGAATATTTCGGAATGTGGCGAGGCTACAACGGATGTTTTTCTATCTGATTTTTTGCGTGCGTGGAAAGGAATCTGGGATTCGAACTTAAGTTCGTGGCATTTGGGCTGGAATGGGGAGCACAGAGAGTAAAAGCAGGACATATCCAACTAAAGAGAGATGTCTGGCCACCCTATCCCATGCACATTTTCAAATGATTATTATATTAATTTAGCCATAGGTGTAAGGTTGAAATATCGACTATGTTGCATTCTGGATTTTCTAGCAATGCTCAGGCTAAACTATTGTTAATCGTGTTCTGAAATTATTTCGTAACAACATTTAGGACCTCAGCAGCGGAAAGTTCAAAACCCCAAACTCTTAGGCAAATTAGGATAAATAATAACGAGAATTCTGTACCGAATGCGATTAGTAATTTTCTACACATAATTAGTAGTGTTCAGGCGCATCACTACTAGCGGCACTTTCAACTAAGCTAGCAATTTGAAAATATTGATTAAACTCTGAAATCGACTGCTATTTAGGTGAATGAGTAATGATGTCTAAATAAATAGCGGAGCTAAGAAGACGTCAATCTTTTTCAAAATTATGTTATCAAAACGCTGACTCCGATTATTTCTGCAAACATTTCGGGAGGGGTCCGGACCCCATGGACCCCTCCCCTGGCTACGTGCCTGAGCCATCCCATTCTCCTTTTGTTTAGTGCATCGTTAAAAATTGACGAAAGAAAAAAACCTAATTTTAATTTTTGATATTTTTTTGAAACCTAATATAATAGTTTTTTTCAATAACTATGGCCTCCTGGTCAAGTCCATATTGCCATGTGCATTATGTTGAAAAAATACGAGACGAACACATTTCTTTCTGGAAATTTCTATTTTCGATAAATAGTGATTTCGCTGATATCACCACTCACTTTCAGGGCTCTGAGCTTCACAGTTGAACCAGATGAATTTGAATTTGTTTTTAAGAATCGCTTTCCAAAAAAGTTTTATAGCAGGGAAATTCTTTGGGTAAAGAGCCACATGTTGCTTGCGAGTCACACTTTGTCGACCACTGGTCTAGGGTATTAACTATTAGAAAATGTCTAATTGATTTACAATATGTATGTATGTACGTATGTACATGAACCTATTTCCATTAACTTTGTTTCTTTTTTTAAATACATAATCAAAATGACTGAATGATAACTATAAAAATTACCCGCAACAATACGTCGAGATGACTGCACTTCGTAAACCTGGGGGTAGGTAAGGTATAGAGACACATTATATTTTTTTGGATCTATAGATATCTCCCCAATTTTTGGGAGAAGAAAGTGCGTCTCGTCATGCGGTTCAAGTTGTCGTTGAGCATTCTTAGTTGCTCATGAAGTCGCTCGTTGTCCTGGAGCTCAATTTCAATGAGTTAGATAAGTAATTCAAATTTTCTAACAGTATTTCTAACGAATCGAAAAATCGATAAATTGAAAAAAATTGTATGACCGCTTAAAAACAAAATATGTAATAAATGGCCAGACATCTTTGAAATTACAATATTCGAGTTTATTTCCTAAATTGCTAACCCCTCACGCACCGCCTCTGGCATCTTTACTCTGAGGCTGAATTATAATGGAAACCATTGTCTAACATTGCAGAAATATCATTGTTATTTTCGTGGTCAAAAAGATGGAAACCGGCACGAAAAAAAAAGAAGAAGAAAAACAATTTCAAACATCTGCAATAAGAAGCAAGTAAACAACAATTTTTTTTATTAAGCAATTAAAAATGCTTTAATGTTAAATAAGAGCCCGGGAACTGCAATAAATGTGTATAACGGCCAGACGACCAGTGGGAGATGAGAGGCGACTGATCCGTGAAGTGGTTCATTCATCAGGGAGCCACATACATAGTCCGCTATAAGACGAACATTTGTGCGGTCAATAATAAGCGAAGCATGCTGCCGACTAAATTGCAAACATGCATATAGAATATCTCTAGCCAGATTAGAGATTCATATATCTTTGCGTTATGGATGGCTGTGTCCAGCAGGCGAATCGATGCAATCCGTCGTGTATTAAGCTGGTCGGAAAAATTTATGCAATTTGCAACAGAAATTTATGTATGTTCGTGGTGAAATATGAGGGCACTATATTTTCGAGTGACTCGACTTCCGAACAACAGAGATGAGTGTAGAGTACAATTAAACTGGAGACAGTCAGACAAACGTGGAGCTACATACTTACTGAGTTCAATCGAGTGAAGCTATCACATTGGGGCGTAATCGAATTAAATGCATTAAAGAGGAATTTCTGTATAGGATTGATACAATTTTTATGCAAATATGCATTGTGGTCAGTAGGGTATTTAAGTTCATATTTTTTAAATGCTCGTGTGGTTTAGTTCATACAGAAGACGCTTTTTTGAATTTTTTATTTGTATTTAATCATTTTTTTGGGAATTCGTCATTGTTTTTCATTATTTTTCAAACAAAGAAAACGCAATATTATCAAAATTGTTGACTGTGGATAAAAAAAAAATTTACTGCTTGTGCGAAGTAAAAAAAAACATTTTTTTTAAAGTTATACAGTAGAGCCCCGATATTCTGGATCGATTGAAACCGAACCCTATTCGGATTATCGAATAGTTCGGATTTTCGAACTGCACTAATTGTCAGCCTAGTGTATATTATTTATGTTAAATACATCTAGAAATTTATCATTTTAGAGCTAATTATTAATGGTCTATTCGATATATGTATGTGTTCCCTCAATTTTATAGAGCAGTACAATAGAACAAACATGAGAAAATTTTAAAATTTTATGAAAATTTAAACAATTCAAACAAAGCAACAAAAACATTGTTTACTTTATTATTTTTAATCCAAATTATCGGAATTCCGGATTTTGATGTTCGGATCGGATTATCGTGGTCTTACTATAATAGAAGAATGCCTCCCAACACTGTACTGAAAACACTCCACTCTATCGAGTCTTTGAATGTATAGTCAAGTGTCCATATTTTTAAATGTTTGTGCTATAAATATGCACTTGTCCAAAAAACACCATAAGTACTCGTACATCCATTTTATACAATAACACAACAGCTCTCTTATCAAAAATATTTATTTGGTAATCACTTTGGCACACACAATTTCCAATTGCAAATAACGGACGACGAGTCGACAGGTAGAGTAATTGATAACACCTTTAAAAAAACGTAAAAGGTGAAAAGAATTTTTGGTGCGCGATAAAATTGTTTAGTCAAAAATAAAATGATACTCGTACACGTACGTTGTGGATGGCCAAGGTGAGCAAGGTTTTTTTCTCAAGACGTAGCGTGTATACAGTGTTACCAAATGAAGATCCATATTGCCTATTAGAATGCAAAAAAAATGTAACCAACAATTTTTCGGAAAGCTCTTCGAATAGTGCTATATGCGCTTACTCAGCAAAGAGTTTTTTCAGATAACTGTCCTCCATTTCGCACTAATATTATTAACCAGAATGATGGACAATAATGACATGCTCTTCTACAGGAAACCAGAAAATGAAAACATGTTTTTGGGGTACTAACCACGAATCCGGATCTTCCCAATAAAATTTCGTTCCGAAATAGGGTAAAAGTCGCGAAAACCCTATACACTAACTCTAGCGACCAAAAATAACAACCCATTCATTTTCATAATTATTTCATAATAATGGGTGAATTTGGCTTGTAGTGATACCGGTAAACCAGTGGTTCCCAATACTCAAATGACTGCCGACCATTTTAATTGATCATGAAGCACTACGGACCACCATATTTGATAATTAAGGGTATTTAGTGATTTTCGTTTTACAAGGCTTAAGACTGTTTTATTATTTTTTCAATGACAACAAAGTGAAAAACTTATAACAAAAATGGTTGGAAACATCAGAAGAAATCATCACATTTCTCCTCTGTAACCGCCTGGTATTGAAATAATTTTAACTGAAAATGAGAATTTAATTCCCCTGGTTTTCTTTTCCGTGGTACGGCGCACACCGCGGTAAGTTGGGCCGGCTTTAGAAAAACCTAAAACATACACTTAGAAAAATGTACCATTATTTTAATTGGACTGCAATTTACCAGAGTTCTTCACAAAAGTAATGAGATGCAATAATTAAAATAACTGGATGAATCCTATTGAGATATTTTGTATGGAATGAAATGTGTCCCATAAATCCAATGTGATCAGATTACATTTTAATCAGATTGTCCCATTAAACTAACAATATCTGATATGATT
Source organism: Microchrysa polita (assembly GCA_949715475.1). Lineage (NCBI taxonomy): Eukaryota > Metazoa > Arthropoda > Insecta > Diptera > Stratiomyidae > Microchrysa > Microchrysa polita. The sequence continues at coordinate 19,626,194 of OX454415.1, forward strand.
AACTAATAATAGGATAGATCGCATTAAAACAGATACAAAACTAATAAAATCAACTATCACTCATAAAAATGCATCCCGTAAAGTTAATAATAAAAGACAAGACTTCTTCCGAAAATAAACCAGCTGCATTGTTTTATATAACGCCCTATTGCATTAATGGAATAGACCTTTTAATAGATAGATTTCAAGAATATTGATGTACTTTGCAATATAACCAACATCATACTCCGTGGCCGAGATCGTTCGGTTGCCTCCCCGTGACTTAGTAAGCTTTAAAGAGTACTAGCAAATCAGATGTTCAATACTCGGCCTGGCCAAATATCGTGATTCTTAAAAAAATCCACAATGATGTAGCGTGGATGGAAAAATAATTATGGGACTTATAAAAGAATATACATAGTTCGATCAGATTACGGGTGAAACGATTTTTTTTATTACATAGGATTGATCCTATTAATTCAATAATAATTATCCTATTGGAAAATAACTAGAGCATGTATTTGTTTTAAAACGAGTCAACTATTAAAACAAACGGATATTTATCGAATGAAAGTAATGGTTCCTATATTTTTAAAATAATCTGATTTTTCCTATTGACTAAAAATAATGGGACAAAATTATTGGTTTAAAGGGATTTCCCATTGAAATTTTTCTGAGTGTACAGTGTACATATCATTGATTAACTCGATATCGACTTTTGCTCATTTTTGATGACCACTCTTATACCTTCGACAAAATGTATATGGGTGAAGAGTTTCCCGTAGTAACTACCAAAAAGAAAGTATAGGCAAAGGCAGTAACATCGGCGTTTCTTTGCATTTTTCAGAACAGGACATTTACACCTAACTTTGAGAGTTAAGTGCGACTAAGATAATAATTAATTGGATGCGGTTTTACAGGATTTATTTTCACCCAATCTTACGCAGGATTAAGGTGGTTGATTTCCACTACATGGTTTTTCTTCAAAAAATGTGGATTGATTCTAATGCTCCTTTGTTGAGTACTGTTGCAAAATTTGGACACTGCGCCAATTAACTCAAGAAGTAAAAACAATTAGGTAAGGCAATAGTGTCGTGCTCTGTTGCTGTGATCGTTCTGTCGACACTGATATAGATATGATATAGATATTCACAGAGAAACAAGTTTTCAAACTCGGCATGGCTTGTCGCAAGTTTATATGCAGAAGATAATAAGAAGTATTCTAAACGTAGAATAATTAAGTAACAATGCGACTAGGAAGTGAAAATCGACGGTACAATGTAAACTGAGACAACCCTGCTTTATGTAACTTAACGTCTGCCTGCATACATCGCATTTTCAGATCGACCACTGACCTAGAAACGAAAATACAGTACTACCTATAATATTTTTAAAAGCTCATGCCTATTATTATAATTGATCCCAATTCAATACTCCTTTTTCAGAAGTAGTCCCCATAGTATCTCGCGGACCAATTACGCGTTTCTCACGGACCACCTTTGGTCCGCGGACCACTTGTTGGGAAACAGTGCGCTAAACGGATTTTTGATATTCATGTCTCTTTCAACGCACAATCTTGTGCTCTCTAAAGACGTCTAAATTGGCAACACTGAGTGTGGTTGATGTCTTTTCTCAAGACAATATACGAAAACACCCTATACCCTCGGCAAAGGCAGACAATTTTATGCTACGAGTAGTATATCCACGTCTTTTGGTATACACTAAATTTGCGATTTTACGAGGAATCGAGTGTATGCTTTACGGTTAAAAACATCATATGCTGCAAAATACTCATGTCTCATAACGATTATTTTGTGACTATGGCCACAATGTTAGTTATTATCAGTTTCCAACTGCATGTGCGACTTTCTGGTATGTAGATATTCGTATACTTGTATTAGCCAATAAGTTTGGGCATTGGCCATTGGGTTTGTTTGTCGATAGATTCACTAACATTATCTAAAGTTGAGACGATGGACTAGAAAGGCGAAAGGTTGGGCCCCGATGCGGAATGTTATTCAGTATAAAATTATTCCAGTAAAAAGTTCAGGCAAATATCGCTATCTGCGTGGATTATTATTTGGAATGGATTTTGTTTACTCCCAAAATTACGCATTAGATTGGAAAAACAAAATAAATTATTTTTCTTATCAATTCGTATACATTAGATTTGTATCAGCATTTACTAAAAATGCATTCATTATCTATTGGAAATATTATGGACGAACTTAATCAAAAGTTCTTTTGTTATTCTACTAATGAGACTGTTTTGATTCCTATAGCAATTCCTTAAAAATCTAATCCCCAAAAGTAAATACACTGCCTGCTATAAATAAAGCCGCACCATAAAACAGATTGATCCCTGGAAATTGATAGAGGGCACAGTTATTTCACATACTATAAACTTAAGGAATATTAAAAACACAAACAATTTCACAAACATTTTCCCTTTATTTTAAACCGTTATTCTTCTATAAATGAAAAACTAAGTTTCCGGTTTGTCTAACTATGGCAAAAACTAATTGAAAAGTGGTAATTGCGGAAAAGTCTATTTTAAATAAAATTGGGTCTAAAGGATTATTTTGTTTAATTCTTATTAAATAATTATAACGGTTTTTCGAGTTTTTTGCTCATTGGCGTTTCAGTATTGATAACAGAAAATTCTTTGAAATTGTATTTTTTTATAAATTTTACGTAATAATGTTTCTTAAAGATTTCCTGTCTATTTTTGATGAAGGAGGGGCCTCCGCAACATTTATTACATTGGAACCTTCCTCAAGTGTAATGATTGATGATGCAATCTCTTGCTACAAAATCCGTTATGTGTCATTAAAGGTGGTTACAGCAACCTTTAAATACATTAACAACCTTGCTTAACACTTTTAGTCTGGCTGGTCTAGCGGTTATTACGCGCACCTTCGGTGTACAGGGTCATGAGTTCGAATCTCACCGTGGATCATGGTGATTGTCGAACTCACGAGCTTGTGACGGACTATGATCTCACTCAGGTGTTAAACGAGTACCCATTTATGGGGATAAATAACACTGCTGAGCGTGATGCTGATCTCATTACCTCAACAAAAAGCAGATAAGATCTTGGAAATAGGATGTCACTAATACATCCTGCGGCCTTAGTCCAATACTGGATTGTGGCGCCTGTTATTTATTTTTATTTTTTAACACTTAAGGAACTCTGTCCAAAATTTAAATTGAGATCTATGAAAAACCGACAAGTGATCATGAAAAGTATTGGCCAGGATTATCTACGTATAGAACAGTTGATTTCGTCACCGACAGCATAGGAAAAATTTCATAGGAGTGTCCTGACTAAACTGCTTCCATTTTATACAGAAGAAAGGATAAATCACATTTTTAAGGCTTGCACTATTTTCTCCTGTTTTTAGGAGCAGTGGATGTTGAAGCCTCTATGTATAGATATAACCTCCGTCATCTCGTTTTTTATGTACATTCCTAATTGTCCGTCGTCGGATATGCGGAAAAATATTTTTTTGGGCAACTGTTTCCAAAAACGGCTTATATTTGATAATCGGTTTGCTTTCAAATAATATGAGACAAAATCCCGATTACATCCAATAGGTTGAAGAAATATAACGGGCCAGCGTTTGATCTAATAAATCTACACGGCTGAAAATTTTGGTGTAATTTTTATATAAACATATATTCATACATTTCCATATAAAAACTTTATCAAATCTACACCAACGGACCTTATAAAAAGTATAAGTGAACTATATTAAAAATATAAGTATTCTGGGTAAAAATTTTACTCTTCAATAGTATAAAATTGATAAGCAAATTTATACAAACCGTTCGAAAAAATAAAAAATGTAATACGAGTGCAGTCGGCTTCGAATCCACAATCCTGTGATTTGTAGCCAAGCGCGCTGCTCGCTGAACCAGACAGACTACAAATCAATAGACTTCTAGGTTGAATCGGTTTCTTGCGTTGATAGTGCAGATTTGATAACATAGTAGGATTGATTTTACCCTTTTATGTTATAACAACATTCAAAAAAATTTATTCTATCCCGAATGGTGTAAAATGTATAATATGAAAAGGGTATTTGGATAGTTTTATTCTGTAGCGGATATAATTAATATAATTTTCGAATAAACTAAAATTATAAGTTGAAGAGGGTCAAATTTTATTCAAATTTTGGAATAGATAGGAGTTATATTATTTTATTTATAAAATTTACACCCGGTTTACACCAAAATTTACAACCGTGTACTCCCCCTTTGGGTGAGTTCTTCCACCAATGAGTTCTTCAACCAAGTAAATAGTTACACGATTTTTGCAAATGACAACTAAGTCTCAGTACAACAAAGTTACATCCCATATGTATTTCTAGGACGATAAACCTATAATGGGTCCAATGGACCCTCACTGCCAGTTTGCAACGTTCTGCTAGATATTCGATATACGCGTATTAGCTAACAATTTTGAGCATTGGCCATTGGGTTTGTTTGTCGATATGTTCACTAACATTATCTAGAGTTGAAATGATGGACTAGAAAGGCGAAAGCAAGTAGCTACAGTTTTGCCCCAATGTAAAATGTTATTCAGTATAATGTTATTCCAGTGAAAAGTTCGGGCAAATATTGCTATCTGCGTAGATTATTATTTGGAATGGATTTTGTTTACTCACAAAATTGCGTATCACATTTTCAAGAGATTTATGGTGACAACAATATATTATGTATTATTTTTCTTATCAAATCGTATTCATTAGAAATGTATCAGTATATTTATTGAAAATGCATTTAGTATCTATTGGAAATGTTATTCCTTTGTTTAATTCCATAATGACGAATTTACTCAAAAGTTCCTTCGTTATTCTGATAATTTTTTTTTTTACTTCGATAGCATTTTTTATAATCTACTAGGGGGCTTCGCCATGCATGGTACTTAATTGCCCCGCTATCATCAGAAGCAGACAGTGCCACGTCTCCAACCAAAGGCCTCTCTGGTATCAGTAAGAAGCAACAACCCTAGGGTTGCTTAAAGAATTCGTGATATACGACATTTTTCACTTTATAAGGTTTAACGAAACTCTACTGCGAATATGTATAAATTTACCTTACCTAAATTAACGCATTACAAACAACAGTCAAGAACTATGGAAAGTATGCTTGGGCTCGCGTAGCAACTTAATTCTTACAGAGAAAATATTTTCCCCAGGACCGGATTTAGCCTGCATGGCGCTCCTGGGCTGTAGCCGTCCTCTGCCTCTGGTTAATCTTGGAAGTAGTAGTATAGGTATGTAGTATGCACAGGGAAAGCAAAATGCTGGCGACCCTATGTGTTATGAAAGTTTCAGTCAAGGGAGAGGTCCAGGGGCCTGGATACCCACCGAAATAATTTGTGTAATAAAAATATTTCCAACATTTAATGAAGATTCAGAATTTCCTTGAGTTATATACCCAAAAGCTCCTCTAGGCTTCCTAAATAAAAATGTTTGTTTAAAGTTGAGTCGATGCGTTACGAAGATGTTTTCTACTTCTAGCCTAACCGAACTACCCGCCACCGGTATGTCATTCACAGTGATTGGATTGGATTGAGACGAGCTCACTTAGCTAGAGTAAATTGGGGGAGGGAAGAAATTAAATTTTATTATGACAGTTGCTAATTAGGTTTTCAAAATGCATTTTCCTCAGAATGTAAAACCATCGAAATAGTGCAAAAATTTGCCGCCCGGGCAGTTGCGCAGGTTGCCCATATGGGAAATCCGGCCCTGACTATCCCAATTTTAGGCCACCTGATTTTTACGTTGATTCGTCCAGATGGCACAATTTATCTGACTGCAAGCTTACATACCTACAATCTAATTTCATCAACATTCTAGGAATGAATCAATTGGAAGCACTTTGGGAAGTTAAGTTTCAAAGCCTATTGAAATAATTTCGGGAGAGACCCCTCCCCTGGCTACGTCCGTGCAAAATGGGTACCCAAGTAAGATAGAGGCGATTCTTTGAATTAACCCATTAATGCCTGATGTTACATATATGTAACAGTAAGACATCCTTCGTTTCAAACGGCTGCTAAAGGAATAGGATATCAATTCGGCACTAAAAAGTGTTTTATCCTGTACTGGACACTATTAGCAATTCGTAGAAATCAATTTAGCTCAATTTGATTCACTATTGTGGAAGTTATAGAGGTTTCTTATTGATGGTTTCGATGTTGACGAAAATCATCACGATGGCAAAAGTAGTAGAGGAATTTTATTTTTATATTTAATTGTATGAAAAAAATTGAGAAAAAATTAATGGTTACATGGTCTTTTTTGAAACAATACAAAAAATAAATGAAATAAATATTGTCCGTAGTTTACGTTTTATAAGTACTTTTATAGCACTGTTACATATATGTAACATCCGTCCTGATATGGGGAAAGTGCACTTCTCGTATACGAGGTGTATGAGTATGTACTTTTTTAGTGTTTTTTTTTTTATTTTATGATTTTTTACACTATTGACGCGATAGTCCGGATAAATTATTAAAAAAAAAAAGAAGTCCGGATACTCAAAAAATACGGATTAACGAAAATTCCGGATTTTAACAAGACATTTTTATATAGGAAACTAGCATTATTAGTGTTCATAAATGTTAAAATTGAAAAGAAAAAAAATGCTATTATGTAGGTTTTTCCTTAAAATTAGTCATGTCACATGATTTTCTAGACCCTTGTTTTTTCTTGACTGGCAAATTGAGCGGCCATATTTGGCATAACATACCAAATATATTAAGAGTCGGAATTAGAATTGCTCTAGAAATCCGGAATATGGATACAATAGTTGTCCTATGTGGATTAAAATGATAGACGGATTCAAGTGGATCCGGAGCAAGGAGTCAGCTTTATTTTCACGAGGCCAAGGATTAGTTATTCTATTTAACTCTGCTAATATAATATTTAAAAGGATATATTTTGAGCTACGAAAGAATAAATGGTATAGACAATTATAGACAAGGACGAATTATAGGCTCTATATTTAGTCCTTTTTAGACAAATTGGGCGGATGGACAAATTGACAAAAAATTGAAACAATAATTTTATAATTTACTGGCAAATCTTCCATAATCGTCGAAATCTGTATTGGTAACTACTGTAGTTCTATAAACTTTTTTCCCATTCACAAACTGTAAAATCTATTAGTTTTGTGGGTGTTCAAGAAACTTCTTAATGAAACAACAACAACTCCACACGCAAAAACACATTATATAATGAAATAAAATATGTAATACAATATTTGACATAATATTTTTGTAAGGCTGCTCAATTTTCCACACATTTCGTATTATTTCTACGTTATTGTTGCATTATCTACATTCCAAACTTCATGTAAAATATCGGCTTTCATATATTTTTTGCTTTATTAAAAAATATTTTCTAAAATGTTTTCTTTTTGAAAAAAAAATCAAAAATATACTTTGAATACACTTTCCCCGTATCATGCCTGATGTTACATATATGTAACACCCCCGAGTACTTCGAGTGCCTGATGTTACATATATGTAACAGTGCCGGGAGCCTGAACCCGGCATCCGGGGAAACATTTTTTTCTACAAAATGTGTTTTTAGCCATTTTAAGCCAACGTGGAAAATTTCAGCTCAATCGGTAAGATTTTAGGGTCTCGTCGTTAATGGGTTAATAATACCAAATACACTGCAATTCTCTAAATGCTACTTTCTAAACATTTTTTGTAATCTTTTTCATATGAGATGTTATTTTTACATTAAGGAATTATACGGGTTTGATGCCTGACATATTTAAGGCATCATCTCGAGTGCAAAGAAGGAACAATTGTTATAATTAAAAATTGTCTCGATGTATAGAATTTCTCTTGAAATTTAACTCTATAAGTAAAAACTCGTTATCTCGAAATAACTCGAAGTATAATCCAGTTATTAAACATTTTTTTTTGTAGAAATTTGGAAATTACGTATGCTGCAAAACGTTGATTCAAGAGGTACTCCATATATTTATATGTACTTATGGGCTCATATTATGTATATTATATACGAACATACATACCTACATATTAACTACATGCTTCAAGTCGCCAAGTCAACCAGCTTAAAACTAATTGCTGCTATAAACATTAAATTTTTTTATTGAGGTACATGCTAGAAATAACCACAAAACCTCGTCTTTATTATCATCATACCTCAATTATTCCGCTATCTTGCTATAACTGCTAATCGAAAAAAATCAGTTTTTCCTATCGCAAATAATGGTTCGATTTATGTGTAGTTTATCGTTCGACAAGGCAACATCATACGAGCCTACGAGCGTATAATAATAGGAAACTCTTTGCTTAAGACAGGTGTGCCGCATGTTTTTCCATCGTTTCCGACTGTATCAATACCATGTGTATCCATACTGGGGTGGACTAGCTAGAAATAGACAATCTGAAGTCTGAACTTATCTTCTATTAAAAGCCGTTATAGATAGTTTAATATGTACAAGAAATAATAGTATTTTATGTTATTTTATGCTAGTAACATACACGTAGCGTACCTACACAGAGATTACAAGTTGTAAGATTCCGATAAGATTGTATTTATGTAAAATAACGTTTACAATAGTTGTCACAATTATTTTGTATGTTTATGATTACGTATTACATATTTATCTAACATGTTGAGCTCAATTATTATTTCATGTCCGCTACTGTATTTCGGTTTGAAACAATGCATAATATTGTTCCAATGTGTTACACAATATGTAGTATATTTGATTGAAAACAAATAACAGATTTTAGTCAATTATATACATACTTATCTAATTTAAATTGTTTATTCCAACTTTCGATATTAGTCTTTAATATTTTAAACAGTTTTTTCTTTGTCATTATTTCACGAGATGGGGAAGAAAGTCTGTGACTATCAAAATAATAAAATTACATACACAAAATAAATAAATACACTGAGAGAAAAACAGAGTGCAATTAATCGAAAACACGCTTAAATCAACTTTTTTTTAAACATTTCGTACTTAAAATAACTTTGCAAATAATTATTATTTTTTTTGTGTCTTCTTAGCGACACTAGCGAAACTTGCGTTACCATTCGACACATAGCGCAAAATATCGGAAACACAAAAATGCTTCTCATGAGAACGGATAGCGGATCAAGCCTTATAAATGATAGTGCAATTTTTGTGTTGTCTCCTTGTAGAACCCGTTTATTAAAAAAACGATAATAATTTTTTCAATTCCAATATATCCCATTTTCAAAACAAATTCACCTTTTTCTCGACACAAATTAACTATGCATCAAATTAAATTTACGATTTGGCAAATTAAATAAACGTTTTATCATTATTAAGTCAAATTAACGATTTTACAATGAGAAGTAATTTGCTGACTTATTATTTTAACTTGTGTGTTATTTCATTTGGGGAATCGTTAATTTGACTTGTTAAAGCGTTAATTTCTATTGCGAAATCTTTAATTTCATTTAATGTATAGGTAATTTGTGAAGAAAAATGTGAATTTGTCTTTGAAGTGCATATATCGGTCACCCTTCCAATAACGATTGATTTCTTTCAACAAGCTAAGCGCAAATTCCCAGCCAGCATTGGCGTCATATATCGTCAAAATAGTCAAAATTAAACTTAATTTCATGCATCACGAGTCGACGTGCTGTAGGACGCCTTGAAAGTGAAACACCTGATGGTCAGCTGAGCGAAATGCCATTAATCAATATGTGTGCTTGCATATGGGAAATACAATGTTTGTTTTCTCCTCAAATATGATTCTTACACTTGTCGTATTCTTCTTACTATATAAGACGAACGCAAGTTGGAGTTTTTACATAAAGGGTGGTTTTTAGGAACTTTCTTTTTGGCAACACTGTTTTTGGCAGCTCACGCGGGTTTCGTGTCTTGTGTTACTGTCAAACATGTTCAGTGTTGTCTATAATTTAACAATGAATCGACTTACAAACGAACGACGCTTGCAGATTATTTGTGAGATACCGGTTGATATGTTGGAGAGAGTATGCCAAAATTGGACACAGCGTATGAATCATTTGAGGCGCAGCCGCGGTCAACATTTACATGAAACCATCTTTAAATTATATAGATCGTTCTATCGAACCAAATAAAGATTTCATAAATTTTTCTGAATTTTATGTGTTTGTTTTAAAAATCAAATCCGAAAAATCTTAAAAAATCACCCTTTATTTGTGTTCTTGCCGTGAGTGTGCCAACACAAGTTGGCCATCACATCATCATGAAATTTTTAATGTTTGCAGAAGTGATCAACGCTAAATCAGAAATTGGCCCGTTTTTATACCCTTCGCTCATAGAGTGAAAGGGTATATTAACTTTGTCATGAAGTTTGTAACGCATTGAAGGAAGCATCTCCGACCATATAAAAAGTATACATATATGATCAGCATGACGAGATGAGTCGATTGGACGATGTCCGTCTGTCTGTCTGTCCGTCTGTTGCAGCGCGTTTTTCTCGGCCACTATAAAAGCTACGGAGCTGAAATTTTGCACACGTGCTTATTATTGTTGCAGGCTGTTTGTATGTTTGAATCACCGAAATTGGATCACTGGGTCATGGGGCTGCCATACAAACCTAGCTCCCCAATTTAAGTTCTTCTAGAAAAAACTTTTTTATTTGTGTACCAATTTCAACCAAATTACACAAAAACGTGTTTATCTTTAGGACACAAAACATGTCTAAGAATTGATCAAATCGGATAATGGGGTCATGGGGCTGCCATACAAACCTAACCCCCCAAATTAGGTTCTTCTAAGAAAAACTTTTTTATTTGTGCACCAATTTCAACCAAATTACACACAAACGTGTTTCTCTTGAGGACACAAAACATATCTAAGAATTGATCAAATCGGACCATGAGGTCATGGGGCTGCCATACAAACCCAACAACCCCAAATTAGGATGTTTTAAGAAAACGTTTTTTATTTGTGCACCAATTTCAACCAAATTTCACACAAATGTGTTTCTCATGATCTGACCATGGGGTCATGGGGTGGCCATACAAACCCAACCCCTATTTTGGTTCTTGTAAGAAACGTTTTTTGCACCAATTTCACAAAACCTTGAATTAATGTGTCTTTACCAAAGCAACAAAAAAGTTCAAAACGAATGGAATCATACTGTGGGGTCCTGCTCCCGCAACCCAATAAAATTTTAAATATTTTTTATTTGCCCACTTATTTCAACCAAGCCCAAAACTTTTGTCAAGACGGAAGAAAAAGAATGAGGAGGGGGAAAATACAAGTCATAGGTACACCTGAAAAAACTTTTAGCTCAAGGAGAGCGAAGGGTATCCAAATTTCGGCCGCGCCCGAAATTAGCCTCGCCCTCGGGGGTTGGCGAGCGTAGGGAGCAGAGGGCGAAGCCCCCGTGTTTTAGTTTATGCTTCAGGGGGCAACCCTTTATTGAAAGCATAGGTTTGCCGAAAGGGAAATTAGGGTAAGGGATCGAGAGGGAGACAACACAAACATTCATGGTCACAGTGGGACTCGAACCCACGCTCCGGCACATCAGGGATAGGGTGACATCTCTACTACTGAGCCACCGAATGTCGATATCTAAAATTTAGTCAACATTTTGACTTGGAATTCATATGGATTTATTTCGCGGTGTGCATATTTCATTTCTCACGAATAATAAATCATTGATTGATTTCGCGTAAGTCATGGATATTTTTTACGAGCGACGCATCATAATATATATGATACATAACTATTACATCATCTTTATGAGTAACGATTTAGTCATCATTATCCGTATTAAAGCGCAAAGGCATGTATAGATTATATAGGGGGACGTTGTCATATATACTGTTTGTATGAAATCGTGATGAATGACTGACGTGTGGTGCATGAATTATAGGTTACACATGTGTTTTTTGCTGGCTGGCTTCTGGCATGCAATTTTCAGTCTAATTTAAGCCGTGACCATCGTTTAACCTACGCCACTTTTTATATCTTGCTTATAGATGCAGACAATTTTATACAGCCTATTTTTGGGTCCCAAAAAGTATGTGTATAAACTGCTATAGAAGACTCGCACAATGGGCAGGATTTGCATATTCCTGAATTTGGCTGACCGTTGTACCATATTGTACTCCTGTCCATAAGGGTATTCTCTTTTTAGCTAACTTAACTTGACAATGAGAATTGATTTGCTTAATGATTATTTTGTCTTGCGAAATCGTTAATTCGATTTATTAAAGTGTTAATTTCATTTGCGAAAACGTTAATTTCATTTGATGTAAGTTAATTTGTGTTGAGAAAAATGTGAATTTGTCTTCAAACTGCATATTTCGGTGACATTTAGCCCATCATTAAGGAATCTTCTTTTTTTTTTAATCCGTTTTTGTAGATAAAATAAATTTTGACAACTCTTGACAACAACGATTTGTCATAATAAAAACATTTTTACATCATGCGCGAATATCTTTATTTTAATAATTTTAAGTTAATTATATGATTAATTTTAATTGAATTTGTGAAATGTGTACTTGTAATAAAAATTGTAATATTGGAAATTACATAATGTAGATACCATCAAAATCATATGTGTGCACTGTGTGCACTAATTCATTTAGGTAATAAATAGTCGATTTGAAGAAAAAATGGAAAAGAGCTTTTTGATGTTGACCTTGTACACGTTTTCATTTATTTTGATCGATATCGTAATTGACAGTGATAGTATGTGTTTATCTACAAATGTCTTTCTTATCGTACGTGTGAATCTAATGCATTGCTTGTATAGAAGTCTGCAATCAAGGTTATGCGGCTCCCAAATCAATTCCAATCCATACTCAATTATGTTTGAACTTATTGAAGACCTTATTCATCAAATTAGGTAAATTATGATAAAAAACACATTCATATTATGTCATTACTTATTTGTATAACTGGAAACAGAACAAAACACGTTTCTATACAGGATCCTATAACTATAATGAATGGTTTTTTCCAGAATGCAGTTCGCTATCTAATTCAAAACATGAACAGCGTCTAACATACGTCACTTTTTTATTCCTTCCAGATAATTTTATAAAACATATCTTTTGGGTCCCAAATAATGCTCAAATATGTACTTGCCTTAATATAGAGTCGTAAAAATGTCGCATATCGCTTTATTTTCTGACTTCATCTAAAACCGTTTAAATATTTTCCAGAGGGTTTCTTCAAATTCAAATATTTTTTTTTTTGGTTTTTTTTTGTCTGGTATGGTTATTATTAGATTTTATTTGGCTCAAATGATGTTGAGTAACGTACATATATTTTATTCTCCATTATTCAGTTGGGTTCGACAATTTAATTTTAGTAGATTTCAAAAGCGCTAGGAAGTATTATAATAATCTCGTAATCACATTTTAATTCTAAATAAAAATCTTTCACGAATCTTATGTTCTATCTTTACAGTTAAGTGTATACAATACTTAGGTGCATTTCGAAAGTGATTTCTTTTTTCAGAATTACTTTTGCAACTTGAATTTTATTCACCCAAATCTGAAATCCGTAAAGATAATACACATCTGAGCGCGATAAGCTGATCAAATTCAATATAAGTTTTCTATACAATTTATCAAAGATCATGAACCTTACAGTTGTTGGTATTATGTGGATGTTTACCAATAGACATGAATCGTATTCTCAATTACACTGAAGTATTGAGTTCAACCGTAATCCACCATAGAGAGTATCGATTTATCTTCTTTTAAATCCATGGTTTCATTCTTTACCAATTTTTACAAAGATTTCTTTCGTACACCCATGAAAGAAGCTTGTGGGTTGAGTTTTGGGTTCAATGAATTTCCACTAACGTTCTACGAGTCTACATAGAATACTTGGGGCTTCAACTAAATCATAGTATGTAATTGCTTTCGTTTGTATCGCATCGACACCGACCATCATCATCATCATCAATTCCCGCACAATGTTAATTATCTATTATTTATGCAATATCATCAGATGCTATTTAACAGTAATAAATGGAAACTGATATTGATCCGACAGAAAGTCGTGAAGAAAATTATCGAACAAAAGATGACTATACATATTATTTAAAAGCAGATGATGTAGGTGGACCTTGAAAGAAACTTGAACCTGACTTAAGGTTAAATTTATGTACGTTATAAATAAATAAATCTTTAAAAATCCAGTATTGAGTCAATATTGGATAATTTTTCCCATATTGTTGATATCTGTCGTTTTTTTCTGCTAAGCAACAATGGAAATGAGCATATGCTAAACAGACAATTTTTCGCTTGTGGAATGATGATTTCCTCATTGTCGATGATGTGATGAATTATTTAAAAGAGAGCATCCATCCGCTCGCAATGATGTTTTCATCGTCTTGTTTTATATGTCATTTTCATAATTCCAAATTCAATTGCCTCTGCATCTGTTGTTGACTGTGGTGGTGTGCGGTCGGAGACTTTGTCTGTCTGTCGATAAAACTTGAAAATTTAATGAGATATATTCTCATGGAAATTGCGTAATTTTCATGTTTGATATCTTTCTGAAATTGAATTTGAAATGACGGATCGATAAAGTGGTATGCTAAGAACTTTTCTTTTTATTATGTATGTATACATATTTTTTTTTTATTTGTTTGTATTATTTTATGATGAAATTAAGAGCTTTTTACGGATAGATATTAGAACTCTTAGTTAATAAAGAAAAGCATAAAAATGGGCAGGAAGCTAACATTAATAAGAAGTTGTATGTTGATTTAGACTGACTATGTAAATAAATTTATGTCATCTCGGGAGAATTCGACGATATCCGACAGATCTCTAGAAACGAGACCGAGGCTAATTTCGGTCGCGGCCGAAATTTGGATACCCTTCGCTCTCCTCCGGGCTAAAATTTTTTTCGGGCGGACCTACGACTTGTATTTAACCCTCTCACATTTTTTTCCTTCCGTCTTCACAAAAGTTCCGTGGCGTCGACAAAACAATATTTGTGTGGGGTTTGTTTGGAATAAGTGGGTAAATTAATATATTTACTCAGAAAATTTTATTTTATTGTTTTGACCTTTTTTGTTACTTTGATTAAGACACATTAATTCAAGGTTTGTGAAATTGGTGTAAAAAATGTTTTTTAGAAGAACCAAAATGGGGGGTTGGGTTTGTATGGCAGCCTCATGACCCCATGGTCCGATTTGATCGATTCTAACATATGTTTTGTGTCATCAAGAATAACATTTGGGTGGAATTTGGTTGAAATCGGTGGACAAATAAAAAAGTTTTTCTTAGAAGAATCTAAAATTTCAGCTTCATAGCTTTTAAATTGGCGGAGTTAAACGCGTAGCAACAGACGGACAGACAGACAGACGGACATCGCCCAATCGACTACGCAAGTCATGCTGATCATATATGTATACTTATTATATGGTCGGAGATGCTTCCTTCAATGCGTTACAAACTTCATGATAAAGTTAATATACCCTTCGTTGACTCTACGAGCGAAGAGTGTAAAAAAATTGTGTATCAAGACTAAATAATGTAATTCTCCTAAATCCCCTGGTTGCCGTCACAATACAATACAATGTCTCACATCAATCTAATCAAATTCTATCCATTCATGCTATCGATAAATCCTTCCCCATTGCAAACCACAATAATTTAACTATCCAAACACAATAATGTGCATACAATGTGTCACCACCACAACGACATTTAATCCAAAAGCATATTTCCAATCTGAAAATTAATTCTCACCTGATCTCCATTTCCAATTACACAACAATCTTGTTCATGCTTTGAAAATTTATTCATGCGAAATACAGAATATACTATGCACTGCACACATAGGGTACATATCTGTTAATAAAGGCTTGATTGTATGTCCAGATAATAAGTGTACAGAGATAGAGATACATTGCAAACATATAGATGCCAACAATTCTGAATCCTATTCACCTGTTCGATGTTTCCCATATAGCAATAAATTGTTAATTTCGCAATATGCAAACAACATTGACTTGGGAATGGTTCAGATGTACTTATGTATTTACAAGTTTACATGTATACGTGCTAGGCTAGGCAGGTAAGTATATGAGTTTTAAGATCTCTTTTTCTTCATAGAAAATCTTGTGTAAAAGGCCGAGTTTAGTTTAATAAATGTGAATTTTATTATTATGCTCGTCCTGAGCTCTCTTAATGAACTGACTCTTACAAACTAGAAACATATATTTATATTTTAAATTCTTATCACTATATTAATTACTTGTTATTTAAAACATTACATTGATCATTACATTGGTTCTTACATACATCTCATATCTCTTATCATTTCTATTTGTTATGTGATTAAAGGATAATTAGACATCTGATGATCTTATCTTTAATGGTTACAATTCTAAATCTCATTAATGGCTAATTACCTATGAACTATGACATGATGACTCATCTGCACAAGTATATATTAATTATGGTTATTTATCCATTTGGCAGGTTCAGATGAGTGATCATTGTATGCGTCATTACATGGTGACGTAACTCCTCCCTTCCTTGACTCAAACCTGTCCTCAGGTTGTTTATATTTATTCATTTGGAACATAATTTAAATTTTTATGATATGATATTATGATATATATACAGTACGTGATACGAATATTTTTTTTTGGTTCTTGGTTCTTTAACATGGTTTAAGGAATTCTTATATCCTGAATATTTGTGAATATTAATTATTATCGTAACATTGGTTGGTGTTTTTTTTAAATACTATTTACAAGCACATTGATTATTAAATTTGTGTTACTTTTCATTTTGATATATAAAATTATTCGAATGTTTTTTTTTTGCATATCAAATTTTTAATCAGAACGTCAGGTTTAATAAGCTAGTTGCTGTATTATACTCAATTATATCAGAATATTTCTATTCAAAAGCAGTTTCCAAATCCTCATCAATGTTTTTCTTGAGCTAAGTTTTAAGAGTTGTTGGTGGAACCAATAGTAGGATTATTATTACTTAAGTCCCTAAAATTGTAGACCTTACGTTGCTTTTTATATCTTTGTGGGTGAATTTTCCTATTGGGTTTTACCCTAGAGAATCTCGGTTGTAATTTACTTGGGTTAGGGTTTTCGACAAAACTCTCATTAGTTGCATATTCTTTTCTTTTGGGATTTAACCTATTTATATAATTTTGTTTATATTGCTTCAGCTGTTCGTAGATGGTTTTCTTATCCTTACGGCATTCATTAAAAAATACGTCAGAGGGTTTTTCCCTATGAGCAGAATGACATGTATTATTATAAATTTGTAAACATTCTTCTATTGGATTTAAATCCATTAAGTCCCTATCTTCAGTTTTTTGTCGCAAGTAAAATGTTCTTAAATTTTCGTTTAAGGTGCGATGCGCTACTTCAATGTCTCCATTCCCTGTTTTATGGTGTGGTGAACAGAAGTGAATTTCAATTCCTTCCTTTTGTAACCAATCCTTAGTTTTTTCAGAGTCAAGTGCTCCTTCATTATCAGTTACTATTTTCTTGGGTTTTCCTATCCTGTTAAGCATCACCCGTAACAATTGTATGACTGTATCCCATTGCCGATTTTTTAACGCTACCATAGTCATAAACTTTGAAAATTTGTCAATACAAGTTAGATAAGGTGAATTCTTATCTTTAAACCAAATATCGATGTGATATATATCCCTGACATCTCTTGGAGTTTCTGTAAGTTTAAATGGTAACTTCCCAGGATTTCTTTCATACTTGCTTTGAGTACATATTAAACATTTGTTAACATAATTGGCAATTCTCTGTTTCAAATGCGGAAAAAAATATTTTTTTGATAATATTTGGTATGTTTTATCAATACCTTGATGGTTACTATTTTTATGTTCTTTGGCAATTAATTCTTCAATTTCTTCTTTAGAACAATTCCAAAGATGTTTATTAGCTTGGACTATTGAGCGTTTAGGATTGTTAATTTTCCATGTACTATAATAACTTTGAAAAAGTAATAATGTTTTCCTATTAGGAAACTTTATTCCTGTGGTACCTACATGAGCTAAATGATTTTTAAAAATATATTCTACAGTTTTCTCGTCATAAGCCTTATAAGTGAATATTATTAATTTACGGTTATTAAATTTTTTCCTTTTTACACTGTTAGTCTTTCCTATTTTTAAAATAATTTGATTTTTGAAGCAATTTAATGGTTTTTCTGAAATAAAAATATGATTGATATTATCTTCATTTGCTGTGTGGATTGTGGCTAGTGTTGATTTGTTTTCTTGCCCATTCAGTGCATGAATTTCAACTCTGGATAATGCATCCGCAACATAATTTTCTTTCCCTTTAATGTGTTTAATATCATAATCATATTCCATTAATTTCAATTTCCATCGTTGGAGTTTTGAATTTTCTTCCTTCAGATTTTCAAGAAATATTAAAGGCTTATGATCAGTTTGCAAAATGAATTTTCTGCCATATAAGTAGGGTCTGAAATATTTGGTAGCCCATACAATTGACAACAACTCTTTCTCAATGGTTGAGTATCTAGTTTCATGCATATTTAATGTTCTGGATGCAAAACAAACTGGTTTGTTATTTTGACTTAGCACTGCGCCTATAGCGAAGTTACTTGCGTCAGTAGTTAACGTAAATTGTTTACTTAGATTTGGATGAATTAAAATTGGATCATTAAGAATATATCTTTTAAGAGATTCGAATGACTCAATATATTCCGGATCTTTGATATTAATTTTCTGGCCTTTATGTAGGAATTTTGTCATAGGTTTTGCTATTTTCGCATAGTCCTTAATAAATTTTCTATAAAAGCCAGTCAGTCCAAGAAACGACTTTATTTGTTTGGTTGATTCCGGGAGAGGAAATTTTTCAATAGCTTTCAGCTTATTTGGATTAGGTTTTATACCTTGTGGTGTAATTATATGTCCTAAAAATTCAGTGTTCCGTTGAAGGAAGTGTGTTTTAGATAATTGTATTTTTAAATTTGCTTTTCGAAGCGTTTCAAGAACTTTCCTTAGTGCAATTTCATGCTCCTCCAAGGAAGTTGAAAATACAAGAATATCGTCCATATATACAATGCATATTTTATTTATATGCTCTTTCAGGATGTGGTTCATTAATCTCTGAAATGTTGCTGGGGCATTTTTCAGTCCAAACGGCATTCTTGTAAATTCATAATGTCCACTATCCGTTGAAAATGCAGTTTTGTGTCTATCCTCAGGTTTAATTTCGATCTGGTGGAAACCCTTTGCAAGATCGATTGAGGTGAAATAGTTTGCATTTCCTAATTTTCCCAGGATATCATCTATTTGTGGTATGGGGAATTTATCTTCAACTGTCAAATTATTAATTTTTCTAAAATCAATAACAAGTCTATGTTCACCAGGTGTCTTTTTTGGAACTACCCAAATGGGTGAATTATATGGAGAACTTGAAGGTTGAATAATACCCTGCTTCAAGTCTTCTTCAATTTGTTTGTTGACGAAGTCTTTTAATGAATATGGATATCGATAATTTTTCTGATAGACAGGTTTATCAGTGTTGAGTTTTAATTCGTGTTTTATTTCACTTGTGAAAGTCAAGATATCATTTTTATCATATTCCAAATCACTGAATTCAGCTCTTATTCTGTCAACTAGGTTTTTTTCTTCACTTGAGTATTCAGTTTCTTTCACGTCTGCCTCATACTCTGTTAATAAATTATTTTGAGCCACAACAGTACAATATATTTCCTCTTGATTTAAGCTCAAGGGAGTTTTAATTGAATTTATTGTTAAGCTATTATCCTGAAAATTGATGATTGCTTTTGTTGGTACAAGAATATTTTGCCCTATTATAGCATCAAATTCTCGGTTTTCAATAGGTACCAGCTTCCACTCAACTTTTCCATTTATATTAAATTCTTCTGGAAAGTTGGTCAAAAACCCTTCTGTGGCAAAGGAGTCGCCATTTACGCTTGAAATTATTAAATCATTTTCGAGTTTATGCCGTCTATGCTCAGCAACTCGTTTAAGATCCATGATTGAGGTAGAACAACCTGTATCAATCAAACATCTAACTTTAACGTCATCTAACGTTAATTGAATAATTGGTAATTTATATCTAGATCCGAGGCTTGGAATCGAAAATTTGGTGCATCTGATTGAATATGCAAGGATGTGTCTCTAGACACTGCTGTATTCATAGAAACATCCGTGGGTAGTGTCAAGTCATTAATATTACGTCCTTGATTATTATTATACCTAAAGTTCTGAGAAAATGCATTTGAATTGTTTTTGGATCTAAAAGAATATCCACTACCACCTGCTTTTTGTATATTATCATATTTTCCCTCATTAAATTTACTACCATAATTTAGATAACCCGTATGAACTAAAACCTTATACGCGTCTTCAAGAGTTTCCGGTTTATAGGAATGTAATATACCGCGAATAGGTTCAGGACACTTGTTTATGAAGGTTGACTTCGCGATTTGGTTTTTCGTTTTTATAAGTTCAAGTTTTTGACTACTGCTATACTCTATATTATAATTAATCTTTTGGTTGAGTTTAAAAAGACACTTACATATGTAATTGTACAGCTGTCCTGCCGTGGTGAATCTTGCCGCCAATAACCTCTCT
This sequence comes from Microchrysa polita, assembly GCA_949715475.1. Lineage (NCBI taxonomy): Eukaryota > Metazoa > Arthropoda > Insecta > Diptera > Stratiomyidae > Microchrysa > Microchrysa polita. Next base: position 19,646,798 of record OX454415.1, read on the forward strand.
ATGAGCTGGTTTTCATTTTCGGGGGTGTCGAAATGATTGATTAATAACGCCTTAATGGATTTCCAATCCGAAGTAATGTGTGTATGCAACACCTCTCGAGCTTTCCCGACTATTTTGGTGCGAAGCTGTTGCAATAGAATTGGTCCGTGCTGGCATGCTGCTAAGTATAAAGCCACGACGTCCACTGCGTCCAAAAATGGAAATAGATCAACTTGACTTCCATCAAAGCTCGGCAACGCTGAGATGTAACTTGACAATTGTTTAAAATCCATTGTTGCTCGTACCGTGTTGTTTGTAATCCTTAGTTCGGTCAACAAACTTAACAATCGATCCAAACTAGGTCCGTGTTCCGACTGCGCCAGTTTTAAGATCTCTTTTTCTTCATAGAAAATCTTGTGTAAAAGGCCGAGTTTAGTTTAATAAATGTGAATTTTATTATTATGCTCGTCCTGAGCTCTCTTAATGAACTGACTCTTACAAACTAGAAACATATATTTATATTTTAAATTCTTATCACTATATTAATTACTTGTTATTTAAAACATTACATTGATCATTACATTGGTTCTTACATACATCTCATATCTCTTATCATTTCTATTTGTTATGTGATTAAAGGATAATTAGACATCTGATGATCTTATCTTTAATGGTTACAATTCTAAATCTCATTAATGGCTAATTACCTATGAACTATGACATGATGACTCATCTGCACAAGTATATATTAATTATGGTTATTTATCCATTTGGCAGGTTCAGATGAGTGATCATTGTATGCGTCATTACATGGTGACGTAACTTATGTATGTAGATGCATAAAATGTATGGTGCAAGATATTGGTTATATGGCCGAAGTTGATATTTGATGTATCTTCTGTAGTATTTAAATCGCAATGTAAATGCAAGAATATTAACTCCGGTTATTATTGGTCAATGTCGCGTTTTACACAAGGGTAAGCTTTTAGAACTTTTTGAGTGCTCAGCCTAGTCTTACAGTAGATGGCCACACGAATGCTGATGTTTAATATCGTAGCAACAAGGCCAGGACAAAAAACATTTCCAGGTGCAAAAAACTCCGAATATTTTATGTAATTGTGAAATCGATGCTCATTTATAACTGTTAAACTTGAAAGGTGACCAACAAATAAACATCTAAGTTTCAAACTTTCGTGAACCAGTGTCTACGATTATTTCCATAAAAATCTCATTACAGTTTTACACTCCTATCACATGCGAGGATGGGTACTTCCATGGTACTCCGACTACCATTTGAAGACGAACCAAATCGTTGCTCGACAAGACACAGATTGTAAACTACAAGGAGGCAGAGTGAAAGAATTGAGATAATCGGTTGATAGTGAGCTTGCATCATTAAATATTAGATATGGTCAGACCTAAAGCTACATCCACACAGACAACCAAATAATTTTCTTAACATTAATTAACAAAATCGGACTCAAATTCAATTAGGTAATTCAAGAAGGGCTTCACACAAAAAACGAGAAAAAATTGCAAAATTGTCACAATGATGTATTCAATAAACGGTTACAGTAGTGTACAATTGACAACAGCCAAATGGCTGCGCGTGAAGATGCGATCACAACTGCCATTTGGCATCGAGAACTACCAGTTAAATTCCTTTTTGGATCCGGCTCGAAGTCGATGGCACACGACGGGGTTGAAAACAGGCGTAGTAAATGCCCCAAAGAGTTTTAAATGAACCAGAATTAGTTGCCTGGAAATAACTATTTAATAACTTCATTTATGAACTTAGTTTTCTTTTTTAGTTTCCGCACAAAATTGGTAATTTGGAACACATCATTCAGAAAATTTGACAAAAAATTCAGATTATAGGACGCCTCATCATAGCTGGAGCTAGATTAAGGGCGGAATTCATAGTCCCCACTTAAGTAACAAGGATTCCCTTAAGGAATAGGGGGTTTCTGTATATAAGTGAGCCCTTAAGGGAGCTTCGTATTCATAGATATCACTTATTAGGGCATTGCCTCATTAAATAAACGATTCACTTATTTGCCATATCTATTGAAAGTGACAAATAAAATATAAAAAATATCAAGTAGTTAAAAATTCAAAATTTTTAAAAAATTTCAAAGTGTTTGAATAAGGATATGTCAAGAAATATATGAGTTCATATAAGGTTACTAGATACGAACCTTAACGAATAAGGGAACCCTTTAGGAAACCCTTAAGCGTTTGCTTATTGAATGACTATGAATAGCGTCAGTTCCTTAAGGGTTCCCTTAAGTATAAGTGAGGACTATGAATTCCGCCCTAAGTTTTCTGAAATGAAGCTTTTCGAATTTCTACTATACTTATGTATTTAAACAACTGATAAATTTATTTCTTCTTTGGAATTCTACCCCTATCCATAAACTACTGCTTACGCTTTAGACAGAACTGATCTCAGAACTCTTAGTCTTATTACATATACACTATAATCGCTATTGGCACGCTCTGTGGCTCACATAGTTGAGTCGCACTCTACGATGCTAGTAATCTAGAGGTCCGGTGATCGAATCTCGGCGTGGTCTAAAATTTCCGTACATGTGCGGATAGGAAATATATGGTGATATATCATATATGCATACATATATGCAATGTAACGTTGACTGGAAATTGCCTATAAACGGCTGAGTTAACGCACCATTGCCCTTCATGGGGCTATACGGCACTGATAAGAAGATAATCGCTATTATTACAATCAATATTTTCATTGTTCTAAGTCAAGGTTTTTGTTCGATCTTAAACAACCGGATCTGAGTAATTTTTTACACAAATATGTTATTTTATGTGATTGCCGTTACTAGAAGTGTGGCCTAATTAAAAAAATATGCAAATAGGCCTCAGAATTGAGTCCTGAACTGCTTGAGCGATCATTGAATGAGCTACGAGCTCAACAACAAAATATCTTTGGATATGGGTATAATCACTAATTTTACAGATAACTTTACAGATTTCATATTGAGGCTTCTTCTGCTATCGGTTCTCATAGGGTGAACTTTTGTGTTTCCGATATTTTCCGCTATGTGTCCGCTATATGGCGGACGGTAAGATACGTATCGCTAGTGTCGATAAGAACAAAATGAAAATTCTTCTTGCGAGAGTTGATAGCATAATGTTCCTAAATGTGAAAAAAAAGTTAAAACATAAAAAAATATGTTTTTAGTGAAAAATAGCATTTAAACATTTGTGTTTGAAAAGTGGAAGCCTTTAATATAAAAATCAATATTTTGAAATAATTTGCAATGCCTATGTGACAATTTGTAAATTCATCACTCAAAGTAAATTACATTTTAAAATTTCATAAACAATTTAGCCATAAAAAGGTTAGATTGACAAACACTATCTATTCAAGTACTTATTCGTCAAATGAAAAACGAAATAGGTACATTATGTATATATTCCACAAACGAAAAACATGTGTACATTTCTGATACATACGAGGGTGGTCTGATAAGTATCTAGCCTACAAAAGAAAAACAAAAATTTTGAAAAAGTGGCGATTTATTTTTCAATACAGTTTCCTTTTAGCTCGATACACTTGATCCAGCGATGCTCCAACTTCTTTAACTCGTCTGAATAATACGTTTTTTCGAGGCCTGCAAAGTGGGCCTCCGTGGCGGCGATGACCTCCTCATTCGACTGAAATTTCTGCCCGGCGAGTGTCTTTTTCAATTTTGGAAACAAAAGAAGTCGCACGGGGCCAAATCTACGATGAATGGGGTAGCAGTTCGTAGCCCAATTCGACCAGTTTGGCGTTGACGGAGGTATGAGCTGGTGCGTTATCATGGTGGAAGAGCATTTTTTTCTTTGCCAAGTGGGGCGGTTTTTTCTTCAATTCGGCGTCGAATCGGCCCAATAATTCGGCATAGTACATCACTACATCGCAGTCGGTCGGCTCGCCAGTAAGTGGTAGAGCGATGTCACAATGCATGGTATAAATTAAAAACGTCGTCCCGTATAGTCTGTGTGGTGAAGTAGGTAGGGGCGTTAGTCTTCAAATCATAGGGTCGCGGGATCGAATCCCACTGTAGGTAGGTAATTTATTATGCATTTTAGAGCGTAAAGAGGTAAATGAAATGTTGCCAACACCTATAGCGAGCGAGGTCAGTTATACAAAACTCATTTATGAGTAATTTTCACAGGGAAAGAACACCCTGTGAAAATTACCCCTTTTGGTTAATTTAATGTATTCTTTTGAGTTCATGCATTTGGGTAAACAATAAGAAAAATCCTTTAATTTTAAATAAAATAATATCCCTTTAAAACAAAGAGTTCATTCTTTTAAATTAAAAGGAAATCCTTCCGATTTATGGTTGTGACCTGATTAAATTGACACTGCATCACTTTAATTTAAAGTGATTATAGATAGACTTTCAAAAGGAATATCTTATTAGTTCAAAGGAAAATCCGTTTGAAATAAAGGGATTATACAATGATTCAAAGGGAAACAAATATGAAGCAAAATCATATTTGAATCTCTTTGAATCATACGCGTATTTTTTTGAATTTACAGGATTTTTTTTCTCAGTGATACACTGCATCCAAACGCCCTTTGATTTCGCTGCGCGATTTCCCTTCCAGAAACAAGAATCGAATCACCGACCGATATTGCTCTTTTTCCATTTTTCTATTAAAATCGGTGGACACTCCAGCTTTCACACGCGGCCCAAGCAAAACTACGAGTCTGATCCGGCTGAAATTTGGACAGTTGCCGTCTAGAAAAATGAACTACACGATATTGCTCTTGCGATACTGACACCATCAGGCGGCGAGGCTGGGTAGGTACTTCTCAGACTATCCTGGTATAAGAAAAGTATGCACTCGATATGTACCTAAAGTATACGCAATTTTCCCTCAAAAATGTACATATTGCCATTTACAAAAATTCATAAATCTACAAAAAAAAATTAATTTTTACTTTTACACACGCGCTAGAATCTGTCAAACACATTCGTGTAGGCGCTTCGATTTCATAAAAGTACCTAGCTAAAAAAAATTTATAAAAGTGCCTAGGGCGTAAACGAAAAGTTCGAAGGAAGCAATATAGCATTTTTTTCCGAAATACGGAAATGAATCCTGAAGTGCGCGAAAAGAAACGATAATCATTTTCATCCTTGCCGCATAGAAAAATCCATAACGTGGAAAGCGAACAGAAAGGAAATCGAAAATGGGTGGCTGTCACAAAATGAAATCATAAATCGATCGCGAAATATAACGTGCAAATTTGCGTGGTATGTATTCCGTGAAGGATTTGAAGGAATGAATATGATTTCTATAGAATTACTTTATTATTAATTATAATGTAAATAACCTGTGTGTGTAATTTTATATACCGGCCGTAGTTCTATAGATGTCAGAATAAAATTAATGAAGACTGCCAGAGCAATATTCGTTACAGTACGGCTCATTGAGCTACATCTTAAATATGTGTATGTAGTAGGAGCGGGTAGATCATAGGCATTTTATTACTGCGTATGGTTGGGTTTACTTTGATGACACCGTGAAATGAATTAAACATAAAAACCAATCGCAATTGAAAACGCATATCAGCATTGACATTTGAATATTTTTCGGACTATCGTAGAAGATATTCCAACAAAATGTTGGCCGCTATTTCCACACAACACGACTATCATTTAAACACGGCGTTACATGGCAATTAAATGCCAATCACATCATATATGTACATACTTGTTTCTCAGATATGCGTTAGGTACATATGTATATCATTAAATTTCTTTTGCAGATTAGCCCTTCCTAACGGTTTGCCAAAACCTATGTAATTACAATAAATCAAACCACACATCAAAATCGAAAACTTGCTTATTTGAAAAGAAAGAGTATTTTAACTGACCTGTTGTTGCATTATAAATTTTAGCTGACCTACTGACTCTTAGAATCGCCATACACTGCCCGCAATCGGTCGTACAAAAACTGCCATTTTCGGCCAAAGAAAATTACCTTTTATTGTACAAGAGATTGCGGAAAGTGTATGGCGTCTCTAAAATAAAGTAATCTTGTAAAAACTTTGCAAGTTTCTTTTATTTTATATTTTTTACTTGGTGCTATGACTAAAATCCTCATCACAGGTTCTGGGACATTATGTATTATGATTCGAATCTATGAATCGTCAAGCCGTCAATTACAAAGAAACAGAAAAAGAAGCACCACAAAAACATCTGGCTAATAATCATTCACATCATGATACCCAAAACATAAAATCTTTTCCTCATTTAAGTCGAGCAAATTTACAACCAAATGCGGAGTATTCCTATATAATCCAAGCCTCCTTACCATATGTGTACAATTTCAGAAGGAAAAGTCCGTCTTTGCCAATACTTGAAGACCATGACTCGTCTAACTTGAAGATATGAATATCTCTGATTTATGTCAACAATTTTTTCCAATAATAATCTTTTGCGCACTCTTCGGCATCTTCCATCAGTTGTTATAGTTGGTGTGCCATCATGCCAGGCACAAGCCCCAAAGACATGAACGAAACGTGAGAAATGCCTCGAATACAAAAGAAAATCTGGCAAATATGAAAACGAAATTTTCACCAAATGTGGTGTTAATGGATCGTAAATTTAGCATTTTGTCGGGACAGTGAAAATTCATTTTGTTTGCGGAAGATGCTTCGTTGTTATGTTAGAGGAAGCTTATGACATGACTTAGTCAAGATTGTGTATCTTAAGACTGGTCTGGCTGGTCGTCTTGGAAAAAAATGATTAATAGCTATAATTATATTAAATACCTAAATGGAGTCGGAAGCGATTAAAATAGATTCGCAGATTTGGTTTGATGTCTACTCGAATAAATGTGTATTGAAGATGTGTGAATAGTTTGGATTCAATAGAGGACATTCTTCTTACTGATAATATTTATTGCGCAATTATGATCTATTAGAAACATATTTTTTCATTATAAGTACATATATGACTAAGATATAATCTGGATGGCACAATGGCATCATATGATGGTGGATGTTCGAATTATACTACACAATTATTGATAATTTTATAAGCAAAATGATCTAACTCCATTATGTTAAATAGACATATTTTATTTTTTAACTCATTGCCGGACATAACGCCAAAATTTGACACGATTTGTATGGTCAAATGCTCAAAATTGGACGTCTATAGACGTTGTGTCCGGGAAAGTGTTAAATGATATAAATTATCCTGGAGCCAAATTTTGGACAACAAAACCAAAGTATTCTTTTGTAAATTTTCAGACGCATCACACACAAAAAATGAACCACCATATATGTACATGGTATCTACTAAAATTGCATTTATAGTTATCGTTCCTTATATCCAAAATTGAAAGATTGAATTCATCAAATCAAATTTAAAATTCCATTAAAACTCGTACGGGAAATTCATGCATCATGCATTGTGCGCTGAGACCTTCCCGAAGAATGCATTGCCGATACAAACCATGGAGTGTACCATGCTTACAATGTGCGGCTTTTACACAAAATCTTCCCACGACCTATTTCCAGAAGACCTATGAAGCCAACGAAAATGAAGTATTGTTTTCACAATCCCAGCGTACACTTCGTTGCCTAGAACTATAGCTATGCTGAAATAGCTCTTCCTGCCGAAACTTTCTTAAAAATTCACAGTGCTTTCTTCCACACATATACGTACATACATAGGAAGCAGCCGTAACCCGGTCGTCGTCTATCGCGCCATACCAACAGTCGTATGGCAAAAGGACATAAATTCTATAGACCTCTCTTGTACAAAAGTCGGTGGTCTCCAACGGGGATCATGTAGAATTGAAAATGTACTTTTCGGTAGTCAAACACAGAAATTGTGTTCGTAGGAAGGAAGTATGTATGGAACTCTCTTCATGGTAGGCTGGTTACAATAACACATCCGTATGTCGCGTGAAGCTTTGCAATCCGGCTGAAATTCAACAAAACTTATTGTTACGTACGTAACCACAGACAATCTACTCGTACTCGATATATGTATTTGCATGAGTTGGCAAGCCCCGTATTGCGAGAGGGCGAGAATAGCGATATCGATTTGTTCAAGATAATATATAGGTCGTGTGTTTCCGCACTATTAGCCGCCCGGTGCTATGCATTACGAATTTTCAATAGAATCGATCGATTTCGATTGTCGGCTTTTGTTTTTTGGGGAGCAGTTGCTATCCAAAAGCTTTTGATAAAAAAAGAGCGATTTGAATTGATTCTGAAACGACTCCATAGTGACGAGAATGCAAAAACCAAAACAAAAAAAAATTTTATGGTCTTGGTCGTATAATTTTCAGGTGCTTAGCTGTTCCATTTTCAATTATCTGCGCAGAATTTTTGTGTATCTACCGTCCATACCACTATAACCGCCAAGTAGACTAGAATGGGCCAAGTTTAGTATGTATATTATGGTTCTCGTCTCGTTTCAACTCTTGATTCATGAATTTTTAATGATATAATGCGCGTCGGTACACCTGACCATCATAATTGAAATCGCAGGTGAAATACGTTTTCTCCGGGGTTTTATGTATAGTGAATTTCGTATTTGCCATTGCTATCATCATTTCGTATGCTATGCTCAAGGTGAAGATGTACGAGTACTCGTATAAGCAGGACCGGATTTAGCGTGCCTGGCGCTTCTGGGTAGTAGGCAAATACTCGCCCACCGTCGCTGACTAACTTTGAAATTACCTTAGCAATGATTTATTTGGTCTATCCCGCTGAGCTTCTTCAGCTTTTCTCTGAATTCTTTAGGCTATGTCAGAAGCATGACTGTACCCCAGACATGTCAAACTCGAGGCCCGCAAGTCGCATGCGGCCCACCTCGCAATTTTCTGCGGCCCGCGGCCTGGTTGAAGAAATACAATGTGAGTCGGCACAAATGAGTTAAAATACAATTTCGAGGTGAGTTCAGTCTAAGAAATTTACTAAAACTCGTCAATAAGTCAGTGGTTTATGCACACTTAAATTATTCATTTTAGAAATCTTTCTCTTCTATATGCACTACAAATATAATTGGCCAACGATTATTTGAGTTAAATTTGCTTAACCCATTACCTGCGGGAGACTTTTTTTTAGAATTTTCGTGTGAAACTTCATAGATATAGTAAATAAGGCCTCCTGAGCACGAATCTGCTGTACGTTTTTTAATCTGCTTTTTAGTTTAGCTGTATTTAAGTGATGCCATATGGCATCAGCGCAGGTTCAAGTTATAAAAACTTTTGAAGTCATCATTTGGAAATATTATGGAAATACAAAGTTTTTTTGCTTTAACAAAGACAAATTGGCTGAAGTATATTATTTCATATCAAAAATGACAATTCAATGATATTTTGAAAAGTTAACGAAAATATTTCCCATGATTTTATTATAATATTTGTCGATATTTATTATTATTTCTTTAGGATTGTGTGTAATATTTTAAATACCAATCGCTAGTAATGCAAAGTTGTAGTTTTTAAGTTGTAGTAGTTGTAAAGTTGTAGTTTTTAATAACATTTGGACGATTGTTTGGAATACGTTTCTTTTTAGTTCGACCAAAACGAGTGGCATCATTAATAGGCTGTTTTCCATAAAGGGAAGATGCTACTGTCAGACATTTATTGTCCATCCACTTTGTAATGCATTTACCTAAATCCTTGATCCACGATCGACTTTGTTCATATCCTTGTTCGGTGTTAAAGGACAATTATGCGGTAGGCGACGTTCCCGAATGGTGCGCCAGTGTCATTGTGACCCAAACTCTTTAAGATAATCTAGTACTGCAATATCAGTAAAAATTCTCAAAATTATTACAATAATCATATTCTCAGGAAACTCGTGTATCATCTGAATTAGGGGGGCAATGCATTTTTCGTAATTCCTTTGCAAGTCAGGATTAATTATTGGATTAGTTCCTTGATATACATAAAATGACAATAAATAACCCTCAGGTATATTTAAACACTGACAGAAACAGACCCAATTTCCACATTTTATCGTGAGGATTTAGAGCTGTCTTCTGGGCTCGATTAGAAGGATTAATATGCAAATCATTATCTCGAGATCAATGTTCCTGTTTATCAAAAGTTGATACCCAAAAACCCTTTAAGTTAGTTTCGGATTTTTTCGGTAATAGATAGGTCATAGTTATTGCTTTCCTAGTAAATCAAATTATATGTTTTCTCGTCGAAAACCCGCTCAAACATCTTATGGGGGTCTTTCAGAAGCGTCTAAATAACTGGGAATGCGAAATATGGATTGTTTACTGCGAAACTTGTTAGAAGTCCATTTGTAATTTTGTATCAAAGTTGGCACTTCGGAACAGAAGAGGAGGAAGTTTGGATTCACCTCTGCTTCCATCACCATTTCCAATGGTGTATCGGCGCCTTGGTTCTGAATGAAAACCTCGTACACAATCTGATCGGAATCTAGCCAACCAACAAATTCCACTTCAAACTTGCTGCAGTTGGTTATGGTGGAATTCCATAATTTGAACTCCTTCCTTACCGTTGCAATCATCTTCGGCTAAGTAAAACTCAGCGTCTGTGGGTTGTAGGAAAATTGAAGCTGGCTGTTCGTCTTCAACGCCTTCATCGGCGATCAGACTGCCCAAATAGTTCAATGTTTAATGCAATTTAACCCTACAAATACGAAAAAATAACTAATAAATTTCAATTGCCATTAAAATTTCCTTTGTAGTCTGTACCAGCGATGATGCCATATGGCATCAACAAATTTCGAATGAAAATTTCTGATACTAAACTTAATTTCATTTTTCTAATTTAACATGAATGGAGTCACTTTTCAATACACTTTTCGTATTAGAAATAGTTCTAGGGAAAAAAACTAGTTTGAAACCTTAAAAACTCAACTTAAATTTTGCGGTACGACATTTCTTCACTTTTTTTCAAATTCCAAAAACTTGTTCACTTTTACGATCTGATATCTCTGGCTCCTATAGGAATACTGGCACAATTTACGTTAGACATGAAAGTTAAACTTGTCTACTACAGATATCAGTGGAATTTGCACAAGAATGCATTCGTATTCAATATTTAGAGGCCATTTAACAGGATACTTGAAAACGATGCCATATGGCACACTAGCAGTGAATGGGTTAAGGCAGCTTTTTTATGAAATTGTTTTCATTTTTCATTTTCAAAAGATGAAATTTCTGTAACACATAATCCCGAGAAAGTTATTGACCCAGCTCTATAGTCACATGCTAAAGGGAATATTCTGTGAATAAATTTCAAAAATAAATAGGCCCGCCTAAACCGGAAGACAATGATATTTGGCCCAGCCCAGGCTTTGAGTTTGACACCCCTGCTGTACCCTATCAAAATACATTCATACGTCGCAACAATTTTTGATTTTTTCAAGGGATCAATATGCATATCAAAATAGAGAATGTGCGCTTAGATGACTTACAGTAGAGCAGAGCAGAGGGCTTGAACAGAGTTTACAAAATTGTCGAAATTCAAAACAAATTTTAACCCAAATCCGAATCCGGATTAACGAAATTCCGGATTTTCGGGGTCCGGATTATCAGGGTTCTACTGTACTTCCTCGGAGGTGATTTACAATTTCCGAAGGATGATTATGTATGTATAGGGAATTTTTTGTTTTCTCTCTCTATTTGGTGGTATGTATTTAGGTAGGCCTCTTATTTGTATATTAATATGTATAACATTTAATGTTCAGGAGTTCCTTGATTGTTTCACCCAAAAGCTCCTACTGTAAAAATGAACACTGAATCATATGCTAAATCCTTGCCCTTTTTCAAAGTGAAGCCAATGCTTTATGTGTATGAAAATCCTTTCTATTCATAACCGCCTCCAGTAGGTCTGTTTGAGTGAATGCTTCACTGAACAAAATCATTTGCTTAAAACAATAAAAAATACAATAAAAAACAGCCAAGGAATAATTTTTCCTGATTTAAGATGTATTTTCTTGTTCCAAGAAAAGTTTTTCTGATTGTAACAAGAAAATACATCTTAAATCAGGAAACATTTTTCCTTAGCTGTTTTTTATTGTATTTTTTTCTTGTTTTAAGCAAATTATTTTTTTCAGTGTTCTAGTACAATTTTGCGATATGGTAGAACTAACACACTTGCTGGGTTCAAATCAAACTAGTTATATGTTAACACGTTCACTGCTTATGACTCACATATCCTCACAGCCTTGCACCCGGCTCACGTCTATGAATCACATATAACTCATAAATGTAAGGTTTTTTTTGGATGCCAGGCGTGGTGGTAATGTCGGTGAAAGCCGGTCAGACAATGAACATGTTATTTGTGTTGGGTATGTTATGCTGTTATGGTGGGGTTCGGATAAGTCTCTGATGCCTAACTCCAGTGGCATCCCGTGCAAGGGATACATGTGTGTGACAGTCGTTTTTCGCTAATTTTAGGGCATTTATTAATTATTTTCACTATAGTCCGCTGAGCTTAGCTAACCCTAATACAAAGTATAATAGGTTGAGGGAAAATTTTCCAAAAATTGTATTGTTGGCCACTGGAACTTATCAACGATCACGAGTTGAATTTAGCAAACGTTTGAATCAACTCTCTTAAGGAACATAATACAATAATTTTAATTACGCTTGAAGGAACAGAAAAAAGAAAAACCCTGTCAATCTACATCTTAGATAGGTACTTTAATTAAACTGCCTAATAAAATTATAGTAAAAGTATAGTAGTCTGGCTGGTCTAGCGGTTAGTGCGCGCACCTTCGGTGCACAGGGTCATGAGTTCGAATCTCACCGTGGATCATGGTGTTTTTCGAACTCACGAGCTTGTGACGGACTATGATCTCACTCAGATGTTAAACGAGTATCCATTTATGGGGATAAATAACACTGCTGAGCGTGATGCTGATCTCATTACCTCAACAGAAAGCAGATAAGATCTTGGAAATAGGATGTCACTAACACATTCTGCGGCCTTAGTCCAATGTTGGATTGTCGCGCCTGTTATTTATTTTATAATAAAAGTTTACTTCAAAAATACTTCATTGACGGCGGAGTCACATTAAAATATATTTGAGGAAAGGTGTGACTGGGCGTCCTCAACTAAACATTGAACTATATAGTAAATTAAAAAGTGAGAGTTTAATTTTTTCTAATTATTGACACTGCTCCATGAGTTTTTAATATGTATTAATTTTTCAAATTTGACGTCTCTCAATATCTTCTGCCCCGCCCTGGTTGTCCATATGAAAAATCCGGCCCTTTTATATACAGAAATAAAAATCATGAAAATAACTGTATTCGTTTCACTGAAATTATACTATACATGACTTTAGAAAACTTGGATCTAATCTGGGAATGTGGGTTGAATTTTATGTATAGAACAAACAACATAACGTGCATTAGAAAACTGGAAAAAAATAATAACAAGAAATTCAGTCGTGTAGGGGTGCATGTAAGATGTTCTTGAGAAATTAATTGTTTGTCCAGAGGGCTACGCCCGAAATACGAATTTTTTTTTTTTGAATTTTAATTCGTACGTAATATCGGTTGTTGAATTTTCTTTTTTGGTAATAAGTAAAAAATAAGCATAAAATAACTTAAATGCTGGCAGTAAATTTATTTTTGGAATGGGTTAAATACAAACGTTTTTAACTAGACCAATTCAAAAATAGATTAACTAAACTATATTTCCAAAAAGGTACTCAACGGTAAATCTACAGAAGAGAGCTCCCAACAAAAAAAAAAATTGTGAGTGCTATCGTAAGGATATGGTTACATAAACACTGAATGTATTAGCTCTAACTCCATTACCGTCATACCAAATTTACAAAATATACCTTATAGGAAATGTCTTCGTTGAGTCCTTTAATATGAGTACTCACACAACTCTCTCCGATGAATAAAAGAATCGATTTTCGCACCTAATCCGGGACACCCTGTTGACTTTGCCCTGCGAAATTCAAAACTGTGCGTACCAAATATGCCATTTTATATGTTTCTATAAAATTTCATATATCGATCGATCGAGCCGATTACGACAGATTCAGTGAATTGGTAAATAGACGCTAACTTGGCATTGTGAAACGCCCTTATCAAGGTTATGATTCTTTATATTTCCTGTTTGGATGAAGCTATTCGAATGAAAATTTGCAGACATATTTCTTATTAATTTTCAAAGAATCCTCAATTTACTTTTTCTTAGCAAACATCAGAATGCTTAGTATTTAACGTATATAGCCTCATACGGACCATTCTCTGCGCAATGTTTCATGTCCGTTCCTGTTAGTGCAGTCAAAATATCCCAATTCAGGCTTCCAAATAGAAAAAAATAGAGTAAGGCTAATTTTTGGTGTTTTTGAATCAGTGGGTTCCCACGAATCTACAACTGATTTTGCTAAAAAAAATGTTGATCGGAAAGGTCCCAAAAAGGACCAAAAAGGATACTCTTCGATCCTTGGCCGGAGGTCGGCATGCGGGGTATCATAACAAAGTAGACGTCGACTACATTACCTATCCGGTGTTTGTTTCCTGTTTCAAGTACCCTCAAAGGAATAAATCGAGCTTAAATGGAACATTTTCGAGTTTTTCGTGTATCTTTCCAAAGCCATAACTACGAGAATAATTCAAGTTGTCACTACTTTTATCACTTTCCAGAATCTATAATAGCTGAAGATTTTACCATTAAATTTGCTAAGAAAAAAGTTGATCGGAAAGCTCTGAAAAAGGACATAAAAGGACACTAATTGCACACCTTAATCAAACGTGAGGGTGGGGTGTCATATCAAAGAGGATGTCAAGTACATTCCATATCCGGCATTTGTTACTTGTTCCAAGGACCCTCAAAGGAGAAAATTGGGCTCAACTTAAAAAATTTTGTGTTTCCCGTATCTGTATCTTTCTAAAGCCGTAATTTTCCATTTAAGCCCGACTTATTCCATTCAGTGTCCTTGAGACAGGAAACAAGCACCGGGTATGCATTATTATCTTAGTTATGGCTTTTAAAAGATACACGGGAAACGCGAAAATTTTTCATTTAAGCTCGAATTATTCCGTAGCCTAGAGGGTCCTTGAAACAGGAAAAAAAAACACCGGACATGTAATGTACTCGACGTCCCCTTTGATATGATACCCCGTATGCCCACCTCCGATCAAGGATTAAAGAGTATCCTTTTTTGACCTTTTTGGGACCTTTCCGTTCAAAATTATTTTTAGCAAAATCAGTTGTAGATTCCTGGGAGCCCACTGATTTAAAAACAGCGAAAATTATTAGCCTTACTCTATTTTTTTCTATTTGAAATGCTAATATGACTGCACTATGGAGTGGTTTAGAAAAACGGAGGGGGAACCGAAAATTCAACTTTTACGACCCATAATTCCGTTATCCACTGAAGTGTTTCGTATAAACAAAAAATACATTTTCTTGTAACTTCGGCAGTCAAAGAGTTTGATATAGCCTAAGTACCGCGGATTTCATGCGGGTGAATCAGCAGCGAAATATGTCTGCCTAAGGGAGCTGTCTTATTTTTCTTCTCCAACAAATGTGAAACCAGTTCGAAAGATTTCATTGCCGCTTAGAAACGTGGCTATCAATTTTATAAGTAATAGTCGTTACAAGTTTCGATAATTTTTTTTGTTTTTTTTTTCTAAGGTGACAAATTTGGCGAACCCTTGTTACGAATTTGACGAATATCCGCTTCGTTACTTACTTTTTATGCTGAATTTCAGCTATGACTTTGCCAACGTTATATTGGTTTGAAACGTCCCCCTAATTTGTAGTGCCCCCAATTAAATTTTTTTTTTAAATGAATTAAAACAATATTTGACAAAGGACAACTTTTGGCGCATATCAGTATCTACGGACCAGATTTAAATTTTGTTGCTCGCTTTTACCGAATGTTTCTGTTATTTGAAGCATAAGATTAAATATTGTTGATCTAAGGATATGCCATACTACCAGCAATTGAACTGCATTTCAAAATGACAGCCACTTTTTAATAGATTTCTAAAAAGATCGAACATTCTTACACAAGTCACCTTGAAAACATGTGCCGAAATCACCCCATGCAATCTTACCATTTTATTTCGGAAAATTCTAATATATTACATCCAAATATTCATTTTGCTCTCATTCAACATGCCTTTATGTCATAATTTCAGATTATCTCATAAAAGCCGCCTATAGAGACGACATCATCATCATAAACTAACAGCTTTGTGCCATGCCATTCAGTATACTTTTTTAGGCTGATTTATCTATAACTGCTACACATACTCGTACTACATATTTTATTGACGGCTAGATCCGTTGTTAGCGCGCACTCGAAAAAGGGCATTTGCAATAAAATATGGTCATTCCTATAAATATTTATGAGAATGTGTCAGATACAATTCGTTCTACTATATGTAGCAATATAATGATGCGAAGCGACAATAAATAAATAAAAGTCGTCAATGATCGTTATATTCAATGATGTATACGCGCGGATTAACAACTAGCGTATATTGTGATGAGAATACCAATTTGGAACTTACACGCATAATATTCTGTCTGGTATTCTATTCTATGCAAGCTGACACTACGACTGCGAATATTTATGCAGAATTACGCGAATGTATCTAAATCAGAGGAAGTAAAGGTCAGGTGCAAAAATGCTGTGCCAAGTTAATGAAAAATGGAAGTATAGTAGTCGCAGTATAAAAAAGATACCCCGACAAACTGGACTGTTGATTTCATTAGCATGTTTAATGGTTTGTAACGAATACAAGCCATTTTGAAAAAAAAACGGCCGGTAAACGATGAGGACTGTGTTGTGTATAGACAACGTGCCTTAGCCATTCCAATTTGTAATTCAGATAGAACTGATAATGATAAGAGGAATATGCAATAAGGTATTAAATTTAATTAATTTAAATTAGTAAGCTAATTAAATGGCCTTTGTTCTAAAGGTAGTAAACAACTTCGAAATTAAAAACGTTCATCGTAAATATCAAGGACACTCGAAACTGATGCCTGCTGGCAATGGTATGAAAAAAAGACAGTCGCGTCGGAAAGTTTCATTTATTAGGTAAATTTTCACAGTAAATTTATTATATTTTTGTACCGTTAATTTTTTATGAAATTTTCATTTTTGCTTTGGTTGAAAATCGGTTAAGCCTTTTCAGATTCGATACAAACCGACCAAAAAGGGTGGACAAAATAATAATTACACTTCAGTTAATTTTATTAAATTTGGTTTTAATTAAAATATGATCTGATTCGAGAAGAATTTGATTTCTTTTATTATTTCACACTAAATTGTCCATTATTCTGGAAAAAAAAGTGTTTGTTGGCCCTCTGAGAATAATTCTTACGGCATGTTCCAACACATACCATGTCCAGTTACATCCAGGAAACACCATAATTATTCCTTTGTGAGATGATTCAAAAGATGATTTCTCCCCAAATATTTCCGATTCAATTTAACTCTAGTAACAACGTGAAAACCCACTGGGTTTGGTTGAAGCGGATCCTTGGCCAGTTTGTGAGATATGGTTACGGTTAATAGCCTGCTGAAACAAAAAAAAATAACCATAGACTGTTTTTTTTTTCGCCTCCATGGGAAATAGCGAATCGATGTTGCGTATATCATACTATTTCTTTCTTGAGTGAAAAATATTTCGATAAATTTGTTACGATCTCATAAATAAAACGGAATGTTCTGTGAGTTTCCATTGTTTGGTCTGGAAAAATGCTATTGTACCTTCAATACTTTTTGACGTCGCCAAGAAAAGTTCTAAACTTTTTGCCAAAACTGCTTGACTTCTTGTATTTTTCGATTTACTTTTCAAAGAGATTCCAATTTTTCAATATTTCCCGCGAAAATCATCAATTATGACAAGGGAACTTTTTTTTGCCATAGTGATACTAAGATCGACAGTTATCCTTGAGATCCTTAACGGACTTAACCGCACTTGGGACTGATTTTATTTAGTTCTTAGTGAATAACACAGTAAATCCAATGTTTAGCTGGATTATTCCGTTATTGAGCGAATACTTTTTCCGCCATTTCAAAGTTTGGTTCTTCGTATCTAACATGCGTTTTTTACCCCTTAAGTATTCTTGTTTGTTTTTTATTAAACGCTAGTTGCATAAACAAATGAATAAAAAACCAACCCTTACGGAAAATACCAAGCTGTTGTTAAAAAATTAAAAATCCGATGCTGTACTTATTATTTTGGTCCATCTGAATATCCATCTCAAAGTTAATATCGGGAGGGACTGCACTAATAGAGGGATGCCATTTACTTTTTCGGGTCCGTTGGTATTGTTGTATACCAATTGTTATAATGGCTATCTATTTCGATTATTACAATTTTAAAAAGGCTATGAATAATAATGGGCATATAAAGTACATGGGGGGTGTGCTTATTTTTTTGTCCCTATGATATTGTGGAAAAAATATTTCTGTGTCTAATAACTTTTAAATAAAGTGATAAATTAAAAAAAAGTAATTGCAGAATTAACTTTTATTAATTAATAATTTTTTTACACTAAGGGTAGAGAATTTCAACTGCCAGAACCGTTAAAATGTACGCAGGCCTGGCTTCTTTTTTGTATTTGTGCACAGTGGCGGCTCGTATACAATAATAGTGGGGGTTCACAAAAAAGAAAACTAAATACATACAACATCAACCCCTCAAAATATATTTTAACGCATAACTAAGACTACCTACTTTGAATAAAAATTATTCGCTGGCACTATTAGGGTTAATGTCAAAGTATACCCCATACATACATACATACTAAGTTGTTGCGAAAATGGCCACTTCCTCAAGCCTGTTTCCATCCTGTTTTCTTGCGTCTCGTTGTAACTGCGAACAAGAATCTAGATTTTTATAACTAAAGAATCACTGCGATTTTCACATAACCGACCATACAATACAATACAATTTTACGAATCAGCAGCACACCAAAATTTATTTTTTATCATTTCCTTGGCATTGAATTTTTGCACAAAATGCTTTTCCTTCGTAAAGTTCAGACAAGGCAACCCCCTAGAATATTTAGCTTTATTTTTTTTTGTCGTTAGAAAAGTTCTTTTCAAAAAAATTCTAAAGTTAAACGTAAAATCTCTACTCATTTTTATATTCTTTCATTGAAGATACTCACCAAAAATTCATATCAACTCGGTTCATCACCAAGTGGTGTGCTGTGCACGATTTATTTGTGCACAAATTCTAGTGTAAATTTTGCACTATCCCCTCGCCCCGGGAACCCGTCTTAAATCTGATTTTGGAGCGAGTGCACCAGTTCATATGACTGTGCACCATCACCGTGGGTGCTAGTAGATTTTCGTCGAGACAGATTCAATGCTTGGCTTGGGTATATCGTATATGCATTATGTACGTTACGTACACTTATAGTCTAAGAAAAATGGCATATTTGGTCGGCAAAAATCCTAAATCGGAAATTTTTTTGGATTATGGTTGGGAATGGTCCCCAGATTATGGCATTAAAAGTCCCAACCGATCGGGGGTCCGCAACCTTAAAAAAAGGGGGGCATTTTTTCGGTTTTTTGCGATTATTTCAAAAACAGTAAGAGATACAGAAAAATGGTCTGAGGACGAAAAAAACTACATAAAATTATCTTTGCAATGATAGAATAGAACATAAATTAGAATATTTTCATTTTAGACCTTTTTTAAAAGCTCCATAATTTTTGAAAGAACGCTAGTTCAGCCTTAAAATTTTGTATAAGTATTCTCAACAAGTTTAAGATAATTTTAACGTAAACATTGAGTCGCTCCGGTCAAGGACCTCCATTATCCCCCCATTTAAATTTTTCAAAACGGCATATCCATAACTCCCCCCAAAATTGGAGCAGAGTGCTAAATTTTGGTTTGTTGCGATTGGAGGTCATATTCACCCCACTCACCAAAAATCAGCTCATTCGGATAAAAACTAAGGGTATCTCCCATACAAAGTGACCCATCAGCAGTTTGTTCTACGTACTACTCATTTTATAAACTGTAGAACAAAGTTGTCATGGGTCACTTTGTATGGGAGGTACCCTTACTTTTTATCCGAATGAGCTGATTTTTGGTGGGTGGGGTGACTATGACCTCCAATCGCAACAAACCAAAATTTAGCACTCTGCTCCAATTTTGGGGGAGTTATGGACATGCCTTTTTGACAAATTTAAATGGGGGGATAATGGGGGTCCTTGACCGGAGCGACTCAGCGTTTACGTTAAAATTATCTTAAACCTGTTGTTAATACTTGTACAAAATTTTACGGCTGAACTAACATTCTTTCAAAAGTTATGGAGCTTTTAAAAAAGGTCTAAAATGAAAATATTCTAATTTATGTTCTATTCTAACGCCGAAATATTCAATTGAACTCTAATGTGTTATATATCATTGCAAAGATAATTTTATGTAGTTTTTTTCGTCCTCAGACCATTTTTCTGTATCTCTTACCGTTTTTGAAATAATCGCACAAAACCGAAAAAAAGGCGCCCTTTCCCCCCTTTTTTTAAGGTTGCGGACCCCCGATCGGTTGGGACTTTCTATGCCATCATCTCGGGACCATCCCCAACCATAATCAAAAAAAATTCCGATGTAGGATTTTTGCCGTTCGATGGCCATATTTTGGTCCAATTTTCTTAGACCATTAGAGTATGTTGCGTCGTCGGGTGGTTTGTTCTGTTTTGTGAAGTGTTTTATTTAGCGAAGATATATTTGGCACGTTATTTGTTGATCTATGGTTGTTTTATGAGGAGGTGCACGTGCACATGTGCACATATGAGCGAGCCGCCACTGTTTGTGCATCACTCTTTAAAGTGTGGCCGGTGTAATTCCTCACTATTTCTGCTCAGATGTTTTCTTTAAACTCCAGAAGAACTTCTAGTTGGTTGATATACCCCTGCATTTCAGATAGCCAAAAAAACATAAATTGGAGCCTTTGATTCAGACAATCGCGCGACCATTTTATGCCACAATTTTCCAGGACATCACGATTCAAGAATGACAGATCCAGGATTAAAATTATGGACAAACTATAAGTTCTAAGTCCTTTTTAAAATTTGGCACATCAAAGCACGCTGTTCAGGAAACTGTGGTGCGGTTTCCCACAGACTATATTTTACATTTCTTCGATTCAATTTCTTATCAATTTACTTTCCTAAGTCGAAGCAAGTTCCTTTTCACGTTATTGTTTGAATAATTTCTCAAGTTAGAATAAATGTTGGCCAGTTGGTCCATATGGTATGATCTCTACTTTATTTTTACTGTAGGCAAGACTGCACCTCGATCTTCATTTGCGAGTGTAAGGACTAGTTGCGTTTGCTAAGGCGTATAATGAGATGAGGAGGAAGAAGGGTAAGAGTATGCATGAACAGTCGAGACAAAAATGCTTAGAGTAAGGCTCCAAAGCTCATGGCCTGAATGTACAGGACAACAGAGGCTTTTCACGACCTCACTCAAAAATAATTTTGAAAAGATCAGAAAATTTTGACCTTTTTGAGCAGAATGTACATGGCCCACATGTATTACCAATTTTGCTGAAATCTATGCTAAATTGTTCGACAGAAGGTCCAAAATTCGTTTTCGATACGAAAACTGTCATCACAATTGTGAGGTCATGTGGGAAACCTTTCGTTAAATTTAATATGTATTATTAGTTGCATAATTTTTGTACAAAATGCTTATTTGATATGATTTTTCAGTTTAATTTCATTAGTCTTTTCTCTAACTCGAAAATTTCATCTTGGCAAGTCGTAATTCAGTTAGGGAGGTTTGTAATGCTGTACAGTTCTATATTAAAATTTCCCACGTTTAAGGTCTAAATAAAGAAAATTAAAAATGCTCACACCCAAAAGCTTTCCGAATTGGTATGTTACTTTCAGTGTTGCCAACTGGAAATTTAGAAAACGGCTAAATTTAGCCGGAAAACCGGCTATATTTTTTCCAAAAACGGCTAAAAATCCGGCTAAATAAATTTCAGCGAGAAAAACGGCCAAAAAACCGGCTAAATCATACAAAACAGTCACATTACGAAAAAATATAGTAAAAAACTGATTTTAATCATTTTATTTCTTTTCTGGAGTACCTACTACCCATAAACAATGCTTTAGGCAGATTTCTTAGTTTTATTACATATATGCTCCAATCGCTGGCATTATAGTCAAAATTTACTTTGTTCGGAGTTAGATAGCTCAACTAGTCGAAATTGTTGTATACAGGTACAATTTCTCGGTCAAGTCCATAACCACATTAGGTTCGAAATTGTGGAACATAAAATTCGTAAAAGAAACATCCAATGTGTAACTATGGGCAAGGGCAACCGCATTTATGTATGAATATCTTACAATCATCGCACCTGAACAATCGTATATTTTGATTAAAATTTAACCATTTTAGGCCCAAGACACATATCCATATCATCATGACGATAATCCATCACGATGATGGAAGTTCGAAATTGGAGTGACGCATATGCTTTTGTCATTAGAATTGATCATTTACTTTTGACGTTTGTGTAAATGGTGAAAATATCCCCCACAATTGCGATATTTTTATAAACATTCAGTTCAATAATTTGAGGACACACTTTTCTTAAAAAATTTGAATAGAAATGTGTAAAGATTGATAACAAATTTAATATTTTTGTAAACATTCTTGTTCTTCAATTTTACAACAGATGGCTTCCCCAGTCATTATTAAGCAAATGATGGTCCAAATGCGTAATTTGGAACTCGTGCTAATGATGATAAATTTGCGTCATTGGAAAATATGTGTGTCAAGCTTGTTATTCATTTTCGAATTTGAGCCCTCCAAATTTTATATTATTTTCCATAGTTACGAAATTGATGTTCCATTGTTGATCTTCCGCAATATACGAATTTTATGCTCCAAAGATACGAAATTGATATTCTAAAATTATGAGCTTGGCCGGGAAGTGGTATAGATTTTTGGTAAATTTGTTGCTACAGTCAAACTTGCCTATAACGAACAGCTATATAACGAATTTTTCCCTATAACGAACTGTTTCGCCGAACACTGCTTTCTCGCTAATTACAGAGAACGATTTGATCTCCATGTTGCGAATTTTCTTTATAGCGAATTTTTCTCTGTTACGAACTGTTTTTTTCAGAGTCAACAGGTTTTTTCAGACATTTTCAGTTTCTATATAACGAAGTGCGAATGAACTCAGTGGAGGCGATGCCGCCACAAGTTTTGTTGTTGAAAGACCCAGTCGGATAACGTTGCTGGCCGTCTGGGACATATTGTGCGACATTCTATAATTTTTATGTGTATGTAGAATATTGCATCCGATTTTCTAGGAGGCTAGTGACTGTTTACAACTTATTGCGTTGTGGTCTGAGCGGACCAGAGACATTTTTGATAGTTTTGACTTGAAGGGTGAATTAATCGACAACGAACAGACAAACAGTGCATTAGTTTTGCTCGCGCCTTTCCTAAAAATGGAACGTAAAAGCTTTACAATAAAGCAAAAGTTGGCGATCATAAGCGAAGTGGAAAACGGGGCTTTAAAAAAGAAAGACATTGCAGAAAAATTTGGAATTTCGGCAAGTACGTTATCTACAATTTTGAAAAACAAGATTCAAATTTTGGACCGCGCAAATATTGAAGAGTTGAATTCTTCGCGAAAAAAACTTCGTCCGTGTATTTTCGAAGATGTCGACGAAGCTATGCGGAAATGGACAGTTGCTGCCCGTGAAAAAAATCTTCCTTTGTCAGGACCAATAATAAGGGCAAAAGCCAAACAATTTGCGGAATCGTTAGGTCACCCGGATTTTAAAAGTAGTTCTGGCTGGTTGGACGGTTTTAAAAAACGATATGGCATTGTCGAAAAAACACTGTGTGGAGAAAGTGCTGATGTTAACTCACAAAATCGTGACGAGTGGTTGAATAGTGTTTTGCCAACATTATTAGAGAAATATGACCAGAGGGATGTCTTCAATGCCGATGAGACAGGCTTATTTTTTAAATGTCTACCGAATAAAACGCTAGCATTTAAAAATGAAAAATGTTTTGGTGGAAAAAGGAGTAAAGAGAGAATCACAGTTATGGTCGGATGCAATATGACTGGATCGGAGAAGCTAAAATTGCTCGTCATCGGCAAAGCCAAAAATCCTCGTTGCTTTAAGGGCATTAAAACTCTAGAGGTCGATTACGCATACAATTCAAAATCCTGGATGACTTCCGAAATTTTTGAAAGGTGGCTCTTGAAACTGGACAGACAATTTTCATGTCAAAAAAGGAAAATTTTACTGTTCGTGGATAATTGCACCGCACATCCGAAAAATCTTCAAGCCAAAGTAACAAATATTGAACTGGTCTATTTTCCTCCTAACATGACATCTGTATTGCAACCGATGGATCAGGGCATTATTTATAACATTAAACAGCACTATAGAAAGCGAATATTGATGAATATTTTATCAGAAATGGAGGATGAAAAACCTCCAATGTACATAAGTTTGCTTGACGCAATTCGAAACTTAAATAAAGTATGGACCTTCGACGTAAAGCCGGAAACAATTTCAAATTGTTTTAGAAAGTCAGGATTCCAGAAAGATAATTTATTGGATTATACTTCACTTGACTGGGACATAGATGACATTATACCATTGTCACAATTAAAAAGGTTGTGGACTTCGCTGGATGCTTCGTTAAACAACGATAATTTAACCCTTGAGGATTTCGTTAACGTTGACGATGGTTTGTGCACTTCTGAGACCCTTACTGACACTGATATTTTGAACAGTATATTGGAGGCTCGAACTGTTAGTCAAGGTAACTTGATTACTCAATGTCCTACGGAATTGTATTTATGCCCATGAAATTGCTTACCCTAGTTTTTTTAATTTCTAGATTCTGATGAAGACGAAGACATGCCTGAAACTATAAAAAAGATACCCACCGTGGGTGAAATGTCGTCATCAATTGCAGTATTGCGAAATTTTGTCGAAATGACAAACGATGTTCCAACTGACGTGGTTTCATCTCTAAACATATTTGAACATTTTATTGAGAAAGAAAAATGGAAGACTTTAACGCAAAGCAAAGTAACCGATTACTTTTCTAAAAAAAAACATGAGAACTTAATTTGAATTCTTGCAAGTTCAGTTTAATTATGTGAATGTATGTACATATATGTACCATGTATTACATTGCATTTTGGATAAGTACATAGATTTGAAAAAAAATATTTTTTTTTAGTTTTCTCTGTAACGAATTTTCCTTATAACGAATAAATTAACCGGTCCCCTAACGATTCGTTATAGACAAGTTCGACTGTACAAACCCAACAACTAAATGTAACGCATCTACGCAAATGTGTAAAGAATTGACACTGAAAAATGTTAAGTTACCCCATGCTCCGACTAGGTACTAATATCGTCAGTTTACGTGAAACCCATTACCCTAAATTCATTTAAAAAAAGGCAAGTTTTCCTCTAGGTGGACATAGTAGTTACTTACCTACCCTAATACACGATAATAAGTGTATGTAGAAATAATTTCACGGCGATTAATTATTTTGTTTGTGATTGAAAAATTGATTCTAGTTTCAAAGTGAGAAAAATAAACATAAAATAATTTTAGCCGGAAAAACCGTCGAAGAAAATCTATTCCGGCTAAAAATCCGGCCGGCCGGAATTATAAATTTCTTCCGGCTAAACAGCACGGTTTCCGGCTAAATTTGGCCGGAAAACGGCTAAATTGGCAACACTGGTTACTTTTTGCCTAACCGCTACTTAAATTTCAACAATGCACATCAACACAAACTTTTCTTGGAAGTTAGAGGGAGTTAGTTGAATTAAATCTTATCCAGCCTTGATAATCTCTATATAAAAATTCTTGCTGTGACCTAGTTCTAGTGAATGCAATTACAAAAATTCCTTTACAATGTAATCAAGGGGCGAACTACCTACATTAAAATTCGAATACCTCCTTTTTGAAATCCTAATGGGCTTCATCTCGTCAGTTCAATATCTCGCCACTTAAAAATTCCTCTCGCGAAAAATCTTGCAATTTCAAAGTCCCGCCCATGTGAAATTCAGCAAAATTAAAACTGCAAATCCACTAGAGCAGTGGTTTCCAATCATTTTCCGAACCTAGCCCCCCCCCCCCCGCCCAGAAAATGTTGGCCAAAAAAAGGTGTGGAAAAACAGCAAAAAGAATTATTTTCGGTTTGGGTTTAGGCGTTATGTCCATATACGATTTTGATGACAAACTTAAGACAAGACTCATATGTTTGTGGAAAATCCGCTATTTGACAAAACAACTCATCTACACGCAAAAGGACTACTTTTGGTTAAGCGATACGTCGAAAAGTAAAGAGAAGATATCACAGGAGCTACCACGATCCCATAGTGTCCTAAAAAAAAAAATTTAAAAGTCTCCGGCAGGAGCGTAAATTTTTCTTGTTTTTTCCTCGGCCTAAAATATTTTCAGTTGTCTTTTGACCGAGGTCCTCAGCTACTATAATTATTACTAGTGTTACAGCGCCTTAGCAATTTTTCTTGAATCGAATGGGTGCAAGTTTTTTGGTCGTTGTATTGCAATAACAGATTAGATTTTTTGACAGTATTTAATTAAAATTTGTATTTTCATAAACTGCGTCTAAAATTGAGTCGTGTTTACGCCTCCGTTTGCAAACCATCACGCCTCCCTAGGGATGCGCGCCCCACGGCTTGGGAATCACTGCACTAGAGGTTAGTTTTCGGATATCGTAGCGTGGAGTTGACGGTAGTTTCAGCAAGGGAAGTCTGTTTCGGTACACTGAACAAAAATTGTTTAGACTTTGTAAAGACAGCTATTGATTATCTATAAATTGACCGATGTTAGATAGCTAAATTGTGTTGAAGACAAGTCTTACTACTTCATGGAAATATGAACGATTGTTTGTAGCTAAATTTTATGTTTGAATAATACAACACAGCAAAAAATCCGGTGTGAATTTAACTCCGAAAATTGTCGAATAGGGTCCCTCCGTTTGGATAAAATATTGTTTTATCCAAATGGATGAACACAAAAGTGTACTTCCAATTACACCAAAAGGAGTAATACTCGATATTTTTGGGATAAAAATAAAACACAAGTTTCACAGAACATTTAACTCATAAATGAGTTTTGTATAACTAGCATTTACCCAGGGCCGGCCTTAGCATTCTGGTGGCCCTGGGCCAAATCGATGATGGTGGCCCCTACCAACACCGAAACAATAATTTGTTATAGAGACAACATAGTTTAAATTGTGTATTTTCATTCACCATTTTTTCGTTTATCCATGAGCAATCATGTTAATGTGATACATCCTTTATTTTAAGAAAATCTATAGACATCGCTGCTTGTTTGAAGGGAGTTGTTTCGTTACAATTTCATTAACCTTCCGGCGGGCGCAATACCAATCCTAGCACGATCGGGCGCAATGCATCTGACAGATTAAGTGCAGAAAAAAGGATGAAACTAAGTTTCTGTATATTTTAGACTCCTATTTATTGTTGCATTGTCTTTTTGAAACTGTTCTACGAAATTTTAGAAACAAATACTGGCTTACAAAGTTTTATACACTTCACATTTTAAATTATTGTAATACGATATAATAAGCGAGCGGCAACACCGAGAGCACGGAGAGAACGAAATGCACGAAAGGCGAACTGGTCGAATTGGCGAAGGGGACTAGCAACAGGTATATGGCGAAAAGATACACTCACTCTACTTGGCGACGTGCTCGTAAACGGATCTCTTTAAGAAGTGTAATAATTAAGTGTTCCCTCGGTGTTGCTCATTGGCGAAATAAAAGTATTATTAACAGAGTTCTGGTGTTTTTCATTTTGTGAGTGTTATAATTCAGAAGTGGGATTCACTTGCGTGCTATGTGAATTCGAAAAGTGCAGGCGGCATAAAGACAATTTTGCGAAATAACGCGTAGAAGCGAGACTATTTTGTGCATTGTGTGTAGTACAAGAAGTGCGGGCGGCACAAGAACAGTAACAATTTGTGTAAAACAACGTGTAGAAACGGGACCAAGTGTGTGTTATGTGAATTCGAAAAGTGCAGGCGGCACAAAGACAATTTTGCGAAATAACGCGTAGAAGCGAGACTATTTTGTGCATTGTGTGTAGTGCAAGAAGTGCGGGCGGCACAAGAAAAGTAACAATTTGTGTAAACAATTGTACGGCGTAGTCACTAGTGAAAGAGACAGACTCTGGTGTTGCGGCAGCACACGAACGTGATCGTACAAGATTGTGCATAACTGTACTGTGTCGGCGATGGCGGGTGCGGACAAAAGACGCAACAGTGCGGATATGTTAGACCTCGAATTCGACGAAACTCTACTAGAGGACGAGGAGGCAGAAAACAGGCTTCTCAAGAACTTACTTGAGGGAAAGTTCGAGAGGAAAATACAGGAGATTGTGGCGAAGCAGACAGGGATTGCAATGCAGGCGGCCTTGCAAAATATGGCGACTGGTGGTGAGTTGAGGGCAGCTAGCGTCTCACAGACGAGTGACATGGCGGGTCCTAGAACGGCGAGTGAGTCATCGAGCCGAGCGGCGAAATTTGACTGGCGACTTGGGCTCGACCTAGTGGAGGTGTTTGATCCTGACAACCGGGATTGCAACATCAACAGATGGTTGTCCAAAATTGAGCAACTGGCAAAAATCCACGGTTGGGATGATTACGACCAGGCGTCACTAATGCAGGCGAAATTAGGAGGAGCGGCACGCACGTGGTACAACCGCCTGGACGAGTACGACCAAACATGGTCGAACTGGAAGAAGATGCTGTTAAATGCATTCCCTCGAACGCATGATTACGCCGAGTTGTTGCACGAGATGCTGGCGCGCGTTAAGTCTAATAACGAAACGATGACGAAATATTATCACGACAAGATGGCGTTGATGGAGCGCTGTGAAATTCGTGGTGAGCGAGCACTATCATGTTTGATAAAAGGGTTGCCGGCGGCGATACAACCTAACGCGCGGGCATATCAATGTTCAACACCGGCGGAATTGTATGTGGGATTCATGGCGGCTTGCGATCGGTTTCAGGCGGGAGCCGAATCGCACAAGAGGGAAGCGGACAACATCAGGTCAGCGGTGGTCAAGATAGCGCGACCCACGGAAAATGGTCAAAACGGCGGGCGTAAAAATATGAATTTGGGCATGTCGGGCTTTAACACATGGAGAATGAGATGTTACAACTGTCAGGAGGTGGGTAATCACATAAGCCGGAACTGTCCGAAACCCAAGTTGGAGAGGTGCAGAAACTGCGGGCGGGCAGGACACACCCAATTCGAATGTCGAGGACGACGGTTTGGGGCTGAAGGCAACGTCAGGGCGCGGGTAAGTCTTGTATTTACGGAAGGTAATGTATATAAAAAGAAGGTCATTTTAACGAGCGGAGAAGAATTGAAGGCGTACCTCGATACGGGGAGTGAGCGCAACATTCTCTCACTAGCGAGTGCCAATAAGATAAAATGTGGAACATTCAAGCCCTCGTTTGTGCAATTGCACGGTTTTGGTGGGGGAATATGTGAAGCATTACAGGAAGTGACCTTTGAGGCGAAAATTGACAATGTAACCTTGAAAATCAGTGCACTGGTAGCAGACTGTGAAATCGGGGTTGGCGAATTGTTAATTGGACAACCCATATTGGCTTCTCAGAAGATTGGGCTAAATGTGCAAAATGGGAAGGCGACATTGTTCAATGCAGGTGAAGACATTGGTGAAGTGGGTTGTGGTGCAGTCTCGAGCGTACCGGTGTCGGAACCTGGGACGCTGGGTTCCGCATCTAATGTATCTTTCAAAGTGGTAGGCGATGGCACACATAAATATCGGGGAACTAGTGGCGATCTGTCTAGACACGGAGAACAACAAAGCAATGGCGGCATTGTCAAATATGGCGATAATGTAAGTGAAAACATTTGCATTAAGAAGATCAGTCATGAGGGCGACTCAAAGGCGAAACATCATGACAAATCTATAGATACACCCGATACTGGCGAAAACATGCATGTACAAGTGGGCGAAAACAGTTCGGCGGCTGTATCCAATATAGGCGAATATGAATCCGACGGCGGTCAGGGAAATAAGAAGGGCGCAAACATGTCTGATAGTGGTGGTATGCAGGCGGCAATGGATGAAAATAATCCCATAGGTGTGATAAATCTGGTGACATACACATCCAAAGTGGCGATTCGAGCATCGGAGAATACTCGAATACCAGTCGGCGTCACGGTAGAAATACCAGTTACAGCATCGCTGTCAGTTGGCGAACAAGCGTGTGTAAAGGCGACAAGATATACTCGGGAAAATGGTACTCTAGTGGCGATTGCAACCCAGTTAATTCCGAGTCCAAAATCAGGGCTAATAGTACAAAATGTCGGTCCTAAACCAATTGTTTGGCGAGAAGGCGATGTTATTGTTCGGGCGGAACGGATTAATATCGGTGAAAGGGAAGGTGGTAGACAAGCTGAAGTATTGAGGGTTCAGGTGAGTGATAATAGATTGAATCACATTGAGATATCTTCCATAAATGTAGGGAACATTCGAAGAGAGGATCTTCGTGATTTACAAGCATTGCTATGCAGGATGTCTCATTGCTTTGCCTCAGGCGATAGTGACCTGGGATTAACCCATCTAGGCGAAATGGAAATTAAATTACTGTCAGATAAGGCCATTTACTATAGACCTTATCGTTTGTCACAAACAGAGAGACAGTTGGTGAAAGATAAAGTGCAAACGCTTTTAAATGCTGGGGCTATACGGGAATCTAATTCACCATTCGCGAGTCCTATTATTCTAGTACCAAAAAAGGACGGCAATATGCGAATGTGTGTCGATTATAGGGCGCTTAATCGAATTACTGTGAGAGACAGATACCCACTCCCGTTGATAAGTGATCAATTAGATAAATTGAGCGGTCAATGTTATTACACTACGCTGGATTTAGCTCAAGGTTATCACCAGGTACCAATTCATACAGATTCTATATATAAAACGGCGTTCATAACTCCTGATGGTCAATACGAATATCTTCGTGTTCCGTTTGGGTTGGCAAACGCTCCAGGCGTATTTCAGCGTATCATCAATAAGATGTTAGCTAAACTACCGCCTGAGAGGCAACATAGAATATTGGCATATATGGACGATATGTTAATTCCATCGACGACCATAAAGTCGGGATTGGACTTGTTGGAAGACGTATTAGTCTTAATCGCGAAGTCAGGATTGAAACTTAATTTGGCGAAATGTTCTTTCCTTAAAAGCGAGATTGAATATCTGGGACATGAAATAAGCGCGCAAGGGATCAGACCAGGTGCACGAAAAATCCAGGCGGTGTCTGAATTTCCGGAAGTAACAGATTTGCATAAATTGAGACAGTTTCTCGGGCTGGCGAGCTATTTCAGGAAATTCATTAGAAACTTTGCACTAGTTGCAAGACCATTGACAGATCTGACTAAGAAAGATATTCCTTGGCAGTGGGAGTCGAGACAAATGGACGCGTTTATAAAAATTAAACAGCTCTTATGTGAGCGGCCTGTTTTGGCACTATATGACAGCACGGCTCCAATATAACTTCATACTGATGCTTGTAAGATGGGAATCGGTGGGATTCTTCTGCAGGAACAGTCCGACAAAACCTGGCGACCGGTCTTCTATTTTAGTAGGACTACAACGCTGGCAGAACAGGCATATCATAGCTATGAGTTGGAAACGTTGGCATTAGTGGCCTCTGTGCGGCAGTTCAGGATATATCTGGTGGGCGTATCTTTTAAGGCGGTTACTGACTGTTCCTCACTCCGGGCAACGTTGACGAAAAAGGATTTAGTACCACGAATAGCACGATGGTGGATGGAATTGCAAGAATATGATATGGAAATAGAGTACAGGCCAGGTACCAGAATGCAACACGCTGATGCCCTCAGTAGGAATCCCATTAACATCCAATTAGTGTCACTTGGCGAGGGTGACTGGTTCTTGACGGTACAGTTGCAAGATGAGAGAGCTCAGAAAATAGTGAAAATGATAACGGAGGGCGGAGCGGAAAAGGACATTAAAACGAATTATGTAATAATAGATGGGCGTCTGTATAAGCAAACAGGAAATGGTAGGCGGCTATATGTACCAGACATAGCCAAATTTAATCTGGTGCACAGACATCACGATGACATTGGACATCCAGGGTTCGAGAGGTGTCTTCAAGTAATACAAGAAACGTATTGGTTCCCAAGGATGAGACAGTTTGTAAAGAAATATGTACAAGCGTGCCTCGCATGTGCATACAGTAAGGGGGAGTATGGACGAAGGGAAGGCAAATTACATACTATCGAAAAGGTGGCGGTACCTTTCGACACTATTCATATAGATCATTTGGGCCCATTTCCTAAGAGCACCAGGGGCAATCAATACATCTTAATGATAGTAGATGCGTTCACTAAATTTACTCTGGCGAAACCCACGAAGACTGTGAAATCTTCAGAAACCATATCGGTATTGAGAACAACATTCGGTGAGTTTGGGAACCCGCGTCGCATAATCTCGGATAGGGGACTGGCGTTCACAAGCAAAGCATTTGCAGATTTTTTGTCAGAGAGGGATATTAAGCATATTAAAAATGCAATTGCTACTCCTAGGGCGAATGGACAAGTGGAGAGGCAAAATCGAACTATAATCAGTGCGATTGAGGCGAGTGCACAGTCGGAAATAACGTGGGATAGTAAATTACCAGAGATCGTATGGGGAATGAATAGTTGTGTTAATGCTAGTACCAAGTTCTCACCGGCACAACTTCTGTTTACCAGTCAGAGAGGTTTAATGGCAGACTTATCATCCGGTGTGCAGGCAGCGAATGGCGAAGAAACTTCGGGGAATGAAGTACATAAGAGAAGGGCGACAACAGGAAACCCAGATGGAAATTCTGAGGAGGCTATAGATCGTAATCCATTTAAGCGTCGTCGTTTGGATGATAGCCAAACTAACCAAAGTAGGCGAATATCGGAGAGACTGTTACAGCGTAGACTAAGGGCGTCGTGTAATCTTAGGAAAGCAGAAGAAAAATTCAGGCATCAACATAATAAAAGGCGTAAATTCAATACCACTACGTACGCTAAGGGCGACTTAGTGTTGTGGCAAAAGGCGGGGACTTGTTCAAATGAGAAAGGTGTGAATAGGAAACTGACAAATAGATATGACGGTCCGTATTGTATCGCTAAGGTACTACCAAACGATAGGTACATAATACGTACAATAAAAGGTATACGGGGATATAAGAACTTTCAAGCAATAGTGGCTGTTGATTCGCTAAGGAGATATTTCAGTGTTCAAAAACAACCAGATGAAAGCCAGGCCATAGATGACACGGACTCCGACGGATATGACTAGATTAGGAGTTACGTCACAAAGGGGCGGGTATTAACCCTCGGATGGTTCAGTGGGGTCTGACAGACCCCAGAGAAATTTAAATCTTAAAATTTTCATAGAAAAACTTGCTGAATGGTATTTTGATGCATATGTAATTTAAGTATGTGTCACATACGTTTATTTAAGCATGAATTTGTTTGAGTTGGTGATTTTGTTAATAAGTTATAGCACTTTGAAAGTGCTCTGGGGTCTGTCAGACCCCACGAACCATTTACGTAGGTCTTTTTTACAAAAGTACATTTTTCGTTTTGTGGGAAATTTTCAAAGTATGTTATTTTGGAAAACAATAAAATGTAATAATAATAGTCGGGAAGTGTTGAAACTTTGTAATTAGAGTACATTTGGGAAATTATATATGTTAATTTTGAAAGAAATGGAAAATTTAGGGTGTTTTGAATTAGGGGTTTTTAAGTTTTTTACTCAATTCATTTAAAATTGTGCCGTTTTTTACCTGGTTTTTATTTATGAGGATATCCTTTCACTATTGTGTCATTACCTTATAGTTTTTAAGGCAAGACATAAATTAATGACTTTTATGAGCGTAAGAATTAGGTGGGTATTTTACATAATACATGAAGCTTCTTCAGCGAACTTGGCTATACACTTGTCCAACCTCTTGTAAGAAGGAGGGAATCAACGGGCAATATTCGCCGAAGCACAGTACAAAATATTGAAGACATTGTGTACATTGTTCAACTTGCCCCCCCCCCTCCCTGGGGACTGATGCCCCAGGCCCCCCAATGGGGTCAGATGGCCCCCAAAGAGGCAAATACGTTTTCTATGCCCGCGAGCAAATGATCGGAAGACAAAATAGAATGGCAATGAATGCAAAAAGCCAATCTGCGAAGACAATCGAGGAAAAAGCTGTGAAGAAGAATGGTCTAAATATTGACTAACTTTGGATCCCGATTTAAGAAAAAATATTAGCCTAAGCTAAAAACTGTTGATGTATTTATCTTTGTTCATTAGTATTAAATACGTTTTGACTAATAAAAATAAAATTTTGTGAAAATTTTAGTTTGTATATTGATTTATTTATGACAGGTTCAAATTACCCTCAAATTTGACACCACCTAATTTTTTCTTCCACATACTAAAACGTACTGTCCGAATTCCACTGTTTTTATATACCACTTAATCAAAAGGCTTCATAGTTTCTTCTAGTTCTAACATATATGCCAAAAAAGCAAAAATGTAAGTTTTAGAGCGATTTTTGCATTGGGGTCTGTCAGACCCCACTGAACCATTTACGTATGTAAAATTTACCTGAACCATCCGAGGGTTATAAGACATAATTCTGACATTAAAGGCGTTGATAAAGCAATTTATATTTCCCTAATTAATGAGGACATTAATCTTGCAGGATGGCCGACTGTAATACGATATAATAAGCGAGCGGCAACACCGAGAGCACGGAGAGAACGAAATGCACGAAAGGCGAACTGGTCGAATTGGCGAAGGGGACTAGCAACAGGTATATGGCGAAAAGATACACTCACTCTACTTGGCGACGTGCTCGTAAACGGATCTCTTTAAGAAGTGTAATAATTAAGTGTTCCCTCGGTGTTGCTCATTGGCGAAATAAAAGTATTATTAACAGAGTTCTGGTGTTTTTCATTTTGTGAGTGTTATATTATCCAAGAATATTCCGCTTTCAGTCGCTCCAATATTTACAAAACCTCCAACAACTCGACCGATTAAAAAATGTGAACTTATTTGACTAAAAACACACTATTGAACAATTTGGTGAGCCTAAAAGTCAACACAACGTATTACGCAATGTGAAAAGTATAACAAGTGGAAATTTTCATAGAAAGGAAAAAATAACACAATCGGGCGCAATACATCTGAGAGATTATTTCATCCCCTCCCGCCCCTCAGACATATGGTAGATACAAACTGAAAACTGCTTTGGGTAGCTGGTCGATAAAGATTAAGCTACTGTGAGTTTCAGTTCACTCCCTTTTCATATCGCTGATTTGCGCAACAAAAACTGGTCACTTAATCTGTCAGATGCATTGCGCCCGCCCGAAGGTTAACTCTTAGTTAGTACAATTGTAGCAAACATTTCCTTAAATGCCACTTCCTTTCAGGAAATGAACCAAATTCATTCGAGCTGCTCAGTAGCTGTCAAAATGTTGCCTCAATCGAATAAGAGTGTTTTGTATATTTTTAAGCGTAGAAACGAATATTTTCTTTTTCGATAAAAGTCCACTGGGCAACAAGTGTAGCCCGCCTGCCCAATCATGTATCTTTTGTGGTAGTCTTCGATATCCTTTAAGAATAAAAATATGATTATAAAACATTTTAGAAAATAGCAGCAGTAAAATGTTTGAGGGCTCCAATACACAGTCATATTTGTCCATATTTCTATTATAATATGCTTGAGCCTATACTTGATTTCGCTTACTGTACGTCTAAAAATTTGTACTGAATGAATCGAGTAGGCTTAGGCATATGACATACATATTATAATAGAAATATGACTGTGTAATGGAGGCCTGACAAATAAAAGGCTTTCAGGATAAACGTACAAAAACTAGATTGTTTTTTTTTTAATGAAAAACCTGGAGTCGAACGTCTAAATTTCACCTGATGCTATCATAGCTTAGTTTCTGGATAGAATTTTTATCAAAATAAAATAAGGAACAGTTAATATAAATATTGTGAGTGAAATTTCAATCACCATGATTCAATATTTGTAGTTTCTTAGGAAGTAACTGTACTCTCAGTTTTTAAAAAATTGTGAAAATTTGGTACGCAAAAATAGTTTGCAATTCCACAAAGCATTTTACACTGCATTCTCTCGCTTGATGTTTCACTTCAAAGGTTTTTTTGTTGGTTTTTGAGAATATAAATATTTTTTATATTACGCCTAACCACGTGGCAAATAGGTGCGTGCCTAACGAATGTTTAATACTGATCCATTTGTGAGCTGTTTACTCGGGTTAATTTTTTCCGAGAGTCCTCTTTTTTTCAGTGAAGTTTTTTATATCTCTCGTGACATCTGCGAATTTCAGCTATTTTTTCCATACTAAATTCCAAAATGCCAAGTTCAACAGTTTATAAAAAGGGACACTCCGTTTTAGGTCTTCTTCAAGTTTCTTCAGCTCCTGAATGACTAATACTCCTATAGCGTCATTTCCGTCCAGTTGTTGCGGAGCTATACGTTCGAGAATAATTTTAAAAAGACAAAACTCTCGTTAACTCGTCACCAACAAATTGTTTTCTCTATTAAACTCATTGGTATTAGTGACTTCCGATATAGGTATTTAAAGCGTAAGTTGGATGATAAAATTACCAATTTAGGGATTCATTACTGCTCACAGAAATTGTCCTTTCATTGTATGTCTTCTGGAATAGAAGTATCTTTCGATACTCGGTAAGGTCTATCGCACGTTGGCAATTACACACGGTAGTCGTCAGCGCACAATGCTCCTCAGGAGTTAGAGCAAAACAAGAAAACAAACCGTCCACATTATGCTTGCATTGTTTTTTTTAATTACTTAATTAATTTCCGATTATGTAGGCTGACAAAATTGTCTTTGTGCACAGGGAAAACCTACGCCTCAAGCTTACTAGTTATTCTAGTGTAATAAAACTATAATAAGCAAATTTAAAACCAAAAAATTGGAAATCTTTTCGATCAATTCCGAGAATGAGCAAAAATGTTTAATTTATTATCGCATAAAATCATCGTTATTTACGCTTTGTATTAGCTGCAATATAGTCTTATATTTCAAAAGAGTAAAGAGAAAACTGCCCTTTCCGAGTGGTGGCCCCCGGAATGCAAACGTTCCTGGAGAGTGGTGGCCCCTTCAAAGTGGTGGCCCTGGGCGACCGCCCAGTTCGCCCACCCCTAGGGCCGGCCCTGCATTTACCTCTCCATAGGTGTTGGCGACATTTCATTTACCTCTTTACGCTCTAAAAATGCATAGTAAATTACCTGCCTACAGTGGGATTCGATCCAGCGACCCTAT
Source organism: Microchrysa polita (assembly GCA_949715475.1). Classification (NCBI taxonomy): domain Eukaryota; kingdom Metazoa; phylum Arthropoda; class Insecta; order Diptera; family Stratiomyidae; genus Microchrysa; species Microchrysa polita. The sequence continues at coordinate 19,684,187 of OX454415.1, forward strand.
GATTTGAAGACTAACGCCCTACCTACTACACCACACAGACTATACGGGATGACGTTCGTAATTTGCACCATATACTACGTGCGGAATTAACTCCATTTTAAGTAAATTTTAACACAATATAAACAAAAACTGATATAATTTCGAATAAAAGTTATTATTTATCCAAATGAATTTTATTTTGAGTGTTTTATCCTAATGGATAAAAGGAAAATGTTATACTCGAGACGGAGTGAAATAAATGTATTTAACTCCATAGGTATAAAAAAATTAAACCTTTTTGGATAAATTTTGGTTCACACCGCCAGATTTTTTGCTGTAAATCAACAACTTTTGTGGAAGAATAGACTAAACTTTATCTTCTAATCTTGCATGGTTAAATGAACATATTTAATAGTATTTTCAGCTGCGAAGATTAGGGTAATCAACTATTTCTTTGGTAAAACTATCTAAATTTAAGTTAACTTCTTCACTTTCGATAAAAAGTCTAAACCATTTTTTCAGTGTATTAAATCTTGTGATCAATACTTTTTCCATCACAGTCCCATAAAAATATTTTACCTAAAAATTATGCTCGAGACGTCGCACAATGACGATATTGAAATGAGGTAAACTTGAAAAACTCCCCCACTTCTCAGACATTGTTAAAATAACTATAGCAAGATAAACATAAGATAACTTCTTTGAAAGATTACTAAAAAATTGGATTCTAATAACTATAATAAATTCCTGATAATTTATTTAATCATATTTACATGTATTTGCATATTTCCAACTAACAAAACAGTTTGGTACTTTAGGTTCAATTAATGATAATATCAAAAATTGTTTTTTTTTGCATCTAATCAATTGCGTTTACATTACTTAAGTAACTAATCGCTTGTTTTATTCATGAATTTGGCAGGAAAGTCATATTTTAGCTCCGTCATATAAAAGCCACCCCCACGGCGTTTAATCTAACATAAAAAAAAAATATTTTAAAAATATTTTCTTAGTTGGATAGCAGTATACTCGGTATATAAAACATCTGTGTGTAAATTACCATACACGGAACATCGAAATATTCGACGAAATAGCTTAAAAATCCAGTTCTCAAATAATTATTTATGCATGAGAAACAATTTGTTTTTATTAAAAAGGCAAAAATAAGATATAAATTTTATTGATTTTCCTTTTAATTTGAAAAATTTCTATTTCATTTGCTTGTTGTACCTACCTGATTTGGTGTCTGCATTACTTTACAATGTCGCATTTCCTTAGAAGTTTATGATCGGATTGACCAATCCATTTAGATAGAACAGAAGTTTATATGTATAGAGATGAGCACTCACACTATTTCCTTTTTGAGTGGCTAATGCGATACAATTTCAAATATGCGACTAATAAATTTTATTTATGCGAAATTCTATACTATTTAAAAAAAATAGAATATGTAATTTGCAACATCTGGCGATTTTTGGTTATATGCAGATGAGAATAATGACGTTATACAAGTCACATGTATGTGATTGATCATAGACGGTATTCATTCGCATATCTGCAATAATTTTAGCAAAACTCACGCCATTGTGAATAATCTAGACGTCGACAAGAATTAAACAGTAGAGCGTTGATTATCCGAACTAATGTCGAAAGGTATGGCTCGGGTAACCGAAGGTCCGGTTAACAGAGTTTCCATAGAAAAATTATAGGGATATGTAGAATTTATCTATACGAAATGTAGATAAACTTAAGCATGAAAAGAAGAGAAAAAAAATACAGGCGCTTTTTTGCAAAAAATATATTCAACCAATATAATGGTACATGTATAGTTTGTTCATTCTCCATTGAATACTATAATTTCATAGAATAAAAATCCATTGACCCCAAAATCCAATAGATGACTTCAGGCGCATCACGCACGCGTTAATTGTTATCGAAATCTCTTGAATGTGAAATTCTGCACAAATTGCCAATTTCTATATGCCGACTCATTGCTTTAAGTGCAAAAGTGGGTCTTTTTTAGAAAAACACACTCCATGTAAGATCACTCTGACTGTGTTCATATTGTAGTATACTTATCCGGCTCTATGTCTAATGTATTTATCGTGTTGAATTAAATCAATTAAAGTTATCTTTTAAATCGTGACACTGCGAAGATGTGGCAATTGAGATGAGTTCATGTCCGCCGGTTAGCCATGGTTTCATGAGAACACTTTAAGTTTTTTTTTATTTGTTCATGTGTTAAAATTAAACTTATAATAATGCTTAATAGTGCTCTTAAGCGGTCGCGATTTGAAATAATTGCAGATTTTATAGTGTTTTTCTTTTATTAATTTATTTTGGAGACAAAAATGTAATTGAAATCAATTGAATATCTTAAAAAAAAGCACACAAACAGATTAGCTAAAACAAGATTTTATAGAAAACAAGATTTTGTCATTGAGACCTTTCGGTTCACATCAATTTCACTAGGCGTTACGAAAACTGTAATTTCGGTATCCTTCCATATCTATTAGGTATTGAAAACTGTCAAGTTGGGAAAGTGTAGCGAGAAAACGGGGAGCATCTTCAAAAAAAGTTAAGATTATTTCATTGTGGTCAAGACTTTTCGTTAGAAGATGTTAAAACAAAAACAGAAAAAATGTCCGAATTTATGGCACCGAGTACTGAGTGTATTTTGAAATCTATGGAAAGCCACTCGGAAATCGACACTCATTGTATGTACTCATTAAGGTTACGGTTACAATCTTTAGCGAATCGCAGTTGGAGTGGTAATAATCTGAAAGTTTATTCGCGCAAGTTTGCTTTGAAAGGTTGTGATATGAACTACTTGTTCGTGAAATTTTTCAAAACATATTTGCCCAGTGCATAATCAAGTGAAGTTTCCGCAAATCTCCGTCTTCGACATGAAATACGTAGATACGTGTGTTTGCGTCTTCATTGAAAATGCAGATACATAATGTACGGTATGTGCAATCACATATTGGGCCAATTTTTTGGACATCTTATCGGCTGGTTAGTCTTATCACATAGAGAAGACACACACTCTATTCAGAAAGGTTTTCCATTGTATTGAACGGAATTTTGCTTGGTTACGCCATCATCTTAGATTAAAAAAAATCATTGTGCGGTTTCACACAACAGCGTAAATAAGCAAAAGCTAACAAAACTATGCAAAATAAACAAAAATGCCATTCAATACAATGGAAAAGCTTTCTGAATATTCTGTGTGTCTTTTCTATGTGATAAGACTAACTAGCTAACAATCCACAATGTCATCATATCAGAGAGGATTCTAGCTGCCAATCAAACCTGCCATGTGGGATAAAGTTTAAGCTTAGCTGGACTTTCGTTGACTTTAGCTAAAGGAAATATCTGCACTACAACAAGTTCCGGAAGAGAAAGATGAACTATAGTCAAAACTTGTGATACGATCATTTAGCCTGTCTACCACTTATTCGAGCTAAGAAGACTACATATCGGCTTACGTAGTTTGTTTTTTTGTGGTGCTTAGCACACTCGCCTTCAAAGCACAGGTTTGCGAGTTCGATATACCGACTATAAGCGGATTTAGTGTATAATGGTTCTGTGAAGGAAAGTGATCTTCACTTGTTGTTAAATGAGTACACATTTATGGACATAATGTACATTATTTGCCAGAGTGCGTTCTGCTGATCTCAACACTTCTACAAAAAGCGTCCAGATCATGTACATAAATGAGACGCCTCTAACACATCTGGCCCAGGTTCAAAGTTTGAATGCACCAGTTATTTATTTATTAAGGACCGGTAAATTTATATAGTTAAATTGACTGTCGTAGACAGAAACAAACCCCCAAAATCCTCTAGGGTTTTTTAAGTTCCCCCTAAAATTTCTTCAACAAATTTATCGCCCTGAAATTCCCCTTGAAGGTCGAAAACCCCCAAAATTAAAACTCACACTATAAGGTGTGTCCTGCTCAAACTGCCTTCTCTTAGAAGGACCACCTACGCCTGAGGTCGTAGATGGTTCTAACCTTAGATTACCTTGGCTAGAGTGGGCGCTGTCTATACATTATAATATGTATCTAATATTCACTTTTTGTATATTTACGAAAAACAAATCAATGACATGATTGACCAATCAACCACATCCTATATTGAAGCCGTTTTGGTCGTTTGAATTCCCAAAGCGTTTAAGTTTTTGCTAAAAACTTTAATAGTGACGAATATTATTCGTTTTGTATTATTTCACACAAATATTATATACGTTCCTACATACATATTTGCAAAAACACCCAGGTCATGTGAAGGTTATATTATGTACTCGTAACTCGTACGCTATCCGCTGGTGGTTTTTACTTAACTCTGCCTTTTCATAAATGTTCAAAAGCTCACGAATGGAGTTAATTATAATTATCTCTACACATTCTTGTCGTGTATTGATGTGGCAAATTGAATTCTTGATAAGTTACTACGTACATATCTGCTTAATCCGTGATATGAACATGTATGTACGTACTTACATAGTGTGCATTTCGAGTAAATGTGCCTATTAGATCACGTAGTTTTGGCCTAGTTCGTACTGACCTACATTGAAATTGACTAGGCATTTTTCTTCACTTGATTCATTTGACTGAAATTATCCTTCAACTTTTTTAATTAACATTTTCAATTTCAATGCTTCCCAAAGGGATGATGTCAAATCTATTTTTACTATAGTGCAATAGAAACTGTTTTATACTATTCCTATACATACTAGAATTTCAAATCAATTTCTTACTTTCTCCCTAAAGTAATCTCGTCTATTACGCGAATCATGCTGAACTTGAACTTTAATTTTCTTGAAACTACAAACGTATCAATAAAAGTCCTTGCTATCGTCAAACACGGTACAATGGTATGTACTCGTATACTGTATTCAGTTTCTACTATGAAATCCATTTCTATCACGAATCTATTGATCGACTATGATACACCCTGATAGACTTTAACGACAAGCGATGAATGAACAAAACTGCTGTAAAAAGACTTTTCGCATAACAAGCAGGGCAGTGCAAACAAATTTCTTTACGGTTCGCATGAGATTCACTCTGTCGACGAATACGCTTCGTTCGAATCGTTAGTTACATCTCGGTGAAGCTGAAGTCATCGCTACAAAAAAAGTAACGTGACGGATGGAATTTAATTAAAGCTGTGAGAGTGTATGAAATACACGGGCGGCGTTTTATTATGTGCCTGTGAATCGGTCTTTTTGTAAACTTGAACAGCGGACAAATCTGAAAATTACATACATAGAGGCCATTGTGTTTGTAAGGTTTTTTTTTATGTTTGCAAATTAATTCAATCTAGACTCTGTTCTTTACACCGAGCAGATCTCCAGCTCGGTATAGTGCGAGTTACATCATTTTTTCTCACGACGACTATGGTACAATGATTGGGTTTTTATGAGTGTTGAATGTAAGGGAAGAATATCTTTGATTGAAATCAATCTAATTAAAGTCGTTTCTATAAGCTAGGATGAATAGAATACGTATGAAGTCAATTTCATAAATTTTTATGATTAGTAAGTATAAGATATTTTTTTTCCTGGCGCAATTTGACGCCATTTGATCCCTATCCTTCGTAATATTCCTGTGCCTGTCGTTTTGGTAATATCCAAAGTGTATTTATTAGATGATATTACCTCCTGATACAAAAATGTTATTACATATAATAATTATTAACACGTGTCTCCGACGGCCTAGAAATATCTCTTCTTTTTGCTGATGATATAGTCCTCAGTAGCCCAAACATCGTTGCCTTGCAAGCTGCGCTTACAAAATGGTGTGACATTCTGGAGGAGCATGGACTGAGGGTAAGTATAACAAAGACTGAGTTCTTATGCTGCCAATTCTCAGACCCAAATGCACCGATACCAGAAATGTACGTCAAAGGAGAGCAGCTTAAGTCTTGTACCAAGTTCAAGTACCTTGGCTCGATGGTGAACAGCGGAGCTACATGCGATGATGACATCAAACATCGCACAAAGGTTGGGTGGATGAGGTGGCGAGAAAACTCTGGAGTTTTCTGCGATAAGAAAATGCCACTGAAGCTAAAGGGCAAGTTGTACAAAACGGTTGTACGTCCCGCACTCATGTATGGATCAGAATGCTGGACCATGTATGAAGGTTACGCGAAAGAAATGACAGCGACTGAAATGAAAATGTTACGCATGTCAGTTGGTGTAACCAAAAGGGACCACATCAAGAGTAGCTACATCCGAGGCAGCTTGTCCATAGACCAACCAATCACCGAAAAGCTCGAAGACCGACGAATGGATTGGTATTGCCATGTTCAAAGGCGTCCGCCTGAGAACCCCGCAAAGAGAGCGATATCAATGGAAGTTCCACTTGATGGACCCAAGGCCAGAGGCAGACCGAAGAACAACTGGATGTGTCAAATGAAAAAGCAACAACAACGCATTGGTCTCGGCGATGACACGATCCAAGATAGAGCTGCCTGTAGAAATATGCTGAGAAATTATCGCCAAAACGGGCGATGTGCCTACACCGCAGGTCGAGCAACGCGGAACCATGGAGCGGTATAAAGAACGAGGCAAGGAAGAAGAAGACATATAATAATTTGTTAAAATGCTTTGCTCACTTTGCTTTGTTCCACAGCTATGTAGGTAAGTCCATGTTAAGTTACATATGCAAATTGGTAGTTCTACGAATAATTGACACATTTCGAGTCTGAAGTTTATTAGAATTTAATTTCTAAAAACGATATTGTTTAAAAGTATACGGAGTTATAGGTCCCTATCACCCAACTTTACCTATCATGGATGCTAATATTTTTTCAGAAATTGCACTCAATGTCTATAATTTATCCCTCTTCGCGATAGGCTTTAATTATTTAAGATGAGAAAGAAAAATTCGGTGCTTTCTTGGAAAATAAAGGACTGAAAACGTTTGTCCCTTAAAACTTGTCTGAAAAAAAAGAAAAAAAAAATACTATTTTCTAAAAAAAATTTTTTTTGTGCGTAAGTGGAAAAATATTGTAGCCGAAATATAATTTGCCTTTCTACTTCTTAAAAGTGCTGACGAAAGTTGAACTGTATATGGAACTGGCCGGTTGAACTGTCATTTCCGTGGTAAGCTTTTTTTTATATTCCGGAATTAAACGCAGACTTTTTTTGTATATTTGATTGCCACTATAAACGGTTGTACTAAATCCGCAATTGATTCCTGATAATGCTTCCAATTAAAGAAAAAAAACCTAATAAATATCATTGCCGTGGCGGCATTTCCACGGATAAACTTGCACATGAAAATGACAGGAACAGATTGAACTCAAGCACTATTTTTTTAAATTACACATATGCATTTGCATTGTGGAAAATAAAATCTAATGATTTCCTTTTACTTTCGAAGCCCATGAAATGCAATCTTCTGAAGAACCACTTTTGCATGAATCCCCATTATCTGTACATGTTTCGTTTAGTACTGAGTCGCTTTTGTTGAGAATTTAAAATTACATATTTCCAAAGTCTTTCCGTTAATTTCTTCAAGAAAATCCAAAAGTTTGATATCCGTTATTGGTATTACCTATATCTGATATTCTTTGAAAAAAAAAAACAATTTTTTTCGTCCTGACGGACATGTCGAACTGCTCCAAGTGCACTTGTTATATTCCCATTAAAGTATTCCCCCAAATTTATTTAAAAAGGATCTCGGACAAATGGTGGAGATGTAAAATCGACATGTCTCTTAAACGACACTAGTATTTTCAGTTCTTTCCTTGAATGAATGGCGCCTCATATCTAATCGTAATCCTTGTCTTAAATACGACGTCCATCTTCCTCATCTACCACAATCATTGGACCATGGAATTATTGCCAAACACTAAATCCTTTCGTCATTCCCATGGTCTTGTTGTCATAATCGTGTCAAGTAAAAACTTGAAATAAAAAAAAAAATAGTTAAAAAAAAGTTTTTTTGGCTTTCTGACTCTTTAGCAATTTTGTATCGCAGAAAATTATTTTTTTTGCAGCTCTTTCTTCAAAATTAATTTTGGCCGAAAAAGGTGCAGTTTTTTTGTCAATTACCATGGAACCACTTATATGCACATACATATATGGGCTGATCTTTATGCAAAGACGATGCTTAAGTGTATGGTATACCTTATTAGTTGTGGTTTGATATTCGCCTGAAAATATGCAATTTTCAGAAGTTAAAATGTCTTGCAAAATATTTGCCAACAGAACAGAATCAGAAGTACCATTTTAAAAATTTTAAAAAATAAAGTTATAAAATCACAATAAATCAAGCGAGTATATTTTTATATCAGCATAGCTTGAGTAAAATATTTTTTTTAAATACACTGCTCGTCATCAGATTAGCACACCCCTTCGCATGAATAGCTTCGGCTGATTTCCAACCAAACTAAAATAGCTAAAATTTCATAATTATAACTGTTAATAGTCTATTCAATTCTAAATTAATTAAAACAAAAAGTATTGTGTTTCCATTTTTTACTTATGTTTTATAATTGTTTTTCGAAAAAGTACACACAAAATAGCAATTTAAAATTTGTCATCAGGATAGCACATGTAATTTCTTTTTTTTGTCGATCTTCCTCAATTGAGGACGTAGAACCCCCAATTTTTTGTTGTTGTTTAAGTAATATTTTAGCTTTAATATGGATAAGAGAAAATCATTATCTACGGAAGAGGGATCAAAAATTAAGGCTTGCAAGGAGTCAAGGCGGTCAAAAAGTGAAATTTCGAGAAAAAATTAATAAGAGTCGATAAGTTGATTCCGAATTCGTGTGTAATAAGTACCGTTAAGGTAACAATAATAGAGGCGATAAAAATTGAGCACTTGTCAATCCTTATGAGAGAGTAATTTTGAGAGAAGCATCGAGCCCTCATGACTCGGTCGCAAGGATTAGGGTAAATCTTCATATTAAGGCGAGCCTACATTGTTCAAACAGTGATAAGAAATGCTCCACATCTAAAGAAAGTAAAACTGAAGTACAAACCCCAACTTAACTTTGCCCGAAGGAAAATACGTATATTAATAAGCATGAGTCCACTTGACATGGAACCCAGAATGGCGCTATGTTATCTTTTCGAATGAAAAAAAGTTCACTTTAGAAGACAGTTATAATGTCACAGTTATAATGTCTACTTCCAGGATCTTTGCTAGAAAGGACACCATTAGGATCGCCTCCACTTTGGAATAGATGGTGTAATGGTCTCGAGGGCCAACTGGTACTGCAAGATGACTCTTCTTTTTGTTCGAAAAGACAACATAGCGTCATTCTTTGTTCCATGTCAATTGTTCTCGCGCTTAATTTTAGCGCATTTTCTTGTAGCTTTACTTTCTTTAGATGTGGAGCATTTCTTATCACTGTTTGAACAATGTCGGCTCGCCAATGTGAACATTTACCCTAATCCTTGCGACCGAGTCATGAGGGCTCGATGCTTCTCTCAAAATTACTCTCTTATAAGGATTGACAAGTGCTCCATTTTTTATCGCCTCTATTATTTTTACCTTAACGGTACTTATTACACACGAATTCGGAATCAACTTATCGACTTTTATTAATTTTTTCTCGAAATTTCACTTTTTGACCGCCTTGACTCCTTGCAAGCCTTAATTTTTGATCCCTCATCCGCAGATATTGATTTTCTCTTATCCATATTAAAGCTAATTTATTACTTAAACAACAACAAAAAATTGGGGGTTCTACGTCCACAATTGAGGAAGATCGACAAAAAAGAAATTACATGTGCTATCCTGATGACAAATTTTAAATTGCTATTTTGTGTGTACTTTCTCGAAAAACAATTATAAAACATAAGTAAAAAATGGAAACACAATACTTTTTGTTTTAATTAATTTAGAATTGAATAGACTATTAACAGTTATAATTATGAAATTTTAGCTCTTTTAGTTTGGTTGGAAATCAGCCGTAGCTTTTCATGCGAAGGGGTGTGCTAATCTGATGACGAGCAGTGTATGTACACATTGAATGGGCATTACAATATTTTTTTTTCTTTTTTACAGGTAAGCAATTTTCGTATTCTGCTGGATATTTAGCTTTTTGTAAGAGTAAGTATACAAATAAAAATTTCAAAACGATGTCCTAAAATTAAGGTAAAATTTGAATTATCGAAATACATACGGTAGAAATTTAACTAGAGTGCCAAATTGCATAAAAATTGCAATCGAAATATTTTTATGAAAACGGGTTACTATCTTAAGTCTGTTAGTTTTTTCAATGTTCGAAGGGATCAATAGCCTATGCATTAATGGTCGATGTGCTGAACATTTTAGATATTTCTTTTTTTAAGTTGCATCGATGTTGCCCTATCAAACAAGCATCATACATACTTGGTAGCTTCGTTTCTCAGACTGGGGGATGATCTGTTCAAAATTTCAAGTTTCTATGTGCTACTGAGGTGTAAAAAGTAACACTTAGCTATAATTGTATGGAAACTTTTTAAGCATGGTAATGAATTAAATAAAACTTGGCACATCATTAAGAAATCGACTCAACGACTTAGATAAATCCCACCAGGGACGTAGCTAGTATTTTATTTCGGCAGAGGTCCAACGGTCGATTTCAACAATTTCGGTAGGCATTGTTAAAAAATAAAATTTTGTTGATGATTGTGTACAACAATATAGCAGTTTTGCCATAGCTATCCGATTGTATGTGCAGCCAGAGTCGTGCGAAGAGTTTGGCACCTTGTTCCAAACTTCATATGAAATTAGTGAAGTTTTAACTTAAACCTCTTGCGTTTATGATTTAGCAAATCCTTTTCCGTAACCTCTATGTAACGTTTACTGAAAATTATCTGAGACTGTATGGTTGGACTTAACTTTGATAGAAACTTCAAGGCAGAGGGCATCATTCTCCTGTGTGAGCAAATGCCTAAAAGCCGCCGATGGCAGATATTGAAAAGGTTATTGTTCAGGTGAATAAGATGAATAAGGCCATAACCGTTCCCTAATGTTTACCGCAAAAGCAGGCCTCCTCGTGGTTCTTTTCAACCGACAAATGGTTTTAGAAGGAAAATATACCACCTAAAAGGTATTCCTTTGGATTTGTTTTCACCTTACAATAGCATACACTACACACATCAGATAAATTAAAAAATGAGACCAAAGAAATTAGCCTTCGTCAAAACGGACGGGTGTAATGAACACCATAGGAGAGTTAGTTAATGAAAGAAATCGTTCCGCTCTGAATACATCTCATAGTTGGGAAGTATCTATGGAGAGCTGCAGATACTTAATATCGGATACAGGAACACTGAGATATAAATCTCGGTTAGAAACAGCTATAGGACACGGACATAACTACATAAAGCTTGTCTCACGCGGTAGTGCCAAGCATCGCGTTTACCGCCACCCAACGCAACGCTCATAGGAAAGGCATAACACGTCAATTAATCTTTACCAAATTGCAGCATATGCTTACTATTTCAGCGGCGATCCCAATTTCATTTTTCATAACAGGCACGAGTTTACCTAGTTGCCCACGCAATCTGAATATTAACTGTTTGCTTCGGTGCCATACAAAGTTTATGTATGGAAATTTCGTTCTTTCATGTACTAATGTACATTGTATTTGTTTTGCCATAAAAAAAGAATAAATTACGAGTCACTGAAATTTCAAAGCCTATTAAAATTATATCGGGAGGGTTCCGGACCTCCTGGACCCCTCCCCTGGATACGTCCCTGAGTGCAACAGTTGTGCGGAAGAACCACATATATTTTTTTCGTGATTTTATGGAACCCAGTGAATAGTTGTTTTAAATTATCTCAATCTCAACAAAATATTCCCCTTAACGATGAAGGATACGTGTTGTGAAATGCACTAACATGTATTTTTCAAATTTCAATTGGGTCTTTTATTGATGGTCTTGAGTTACAGAAGCAGAAGAAGTAGAAGTTTTCTGTGCGGCACGAAAATCTTGGCTCTAAATATAACACACTGAACAAATAGATCCTACAGCTTCTTTGACTAGCAACACTCCTTTTTTCTCTAAATATTACTGTTTGCTGAATTTTCTTTATCTATGAACTCGTTCTTGAATGCAATTGCTTCATGGTTTGCACCGCATAACGGTAAATTTTTGTAAAAACCTGTACAAATGTTTATCTGTTGTCAAATGGTGTTGCCAAATTTTGCCAACGTTTATCTCTCAGATGGCTGCGAATTTGAATCTTGCGGAACTCTGCTGATCATATTTTATTACAATAGACTCCAGATGGATGGCATACTAAGGTCAATGTCTGTGCAGAGCTGTCCAACAAACGAATCGCGGGCCTCAATCTGACCTGTCTGTGACCAACATTTGAAAAATTGGCTCAAAAGCGCTGACTGACGCAGAATTGTAGTAGTATAGTATTAATCTCTTATAGTTCGGTTTTTTCAAAATTGCTTTGGGATACAAAAAGTAGTGGAGAATTTCCTTTCATTCTCTATCTATTTATCGGAATGAAATGGACATTTTGAAAACATACTCCTGTGTAGTTCAGCTCGAGCTACTTTTGTTATCGATGATCAATAAAACCATTTTAGACCGCGCTTAATCGAGACCACAATTCGCCTCACAGCAGTACACTTTCTAACTGTTTATGTTATAACTAAAAGGCGGTCCAACGTGAATGCACGAAGTTAATTGTTAATAAAACAAACCGGTTTTAGAGAATTATCAAAAATGATAGAAGGATCTATGGGAATTATGTGTAAAACAAAATATCGGCCAAATGCTCGCCATAGCTACCGTGACATACTTCTATCCGATGGTCCATATTTTCAATGATTCTGAGACATAATTGAGGTTGAATATCGTTATTATGCTGAATTATCTCATATCATTTAGCTCTTGAATTGTTTTTGGCTTATTGACGTACACTTTTTCCTTTAAATATCCCCAGAGAAAGAAGTCCAACGGGTTCAAATCACATGATCGTGGCGGCCAATTAATATTGCCAAGACGAGAGATAACACGGCCCTTGAATTTCTCATGCAAAAGAGCCATTGTTTCGTTGGCTGTGGCCCCATCCTGTTGGAACCACTTATCGCCCAGGTCCATATCTCGATTTCACAAGAAGTCCGTTATTTAGTCGATCATGTTGACCAAAAAAATCACGAAGTACTCGAAAAGCATTTTGATTTGAATGTTCATTTTCGTAAAAGGCTTCAACGACCTTAATGCGCTGCTCAATTGTGTACTTCTCCTTGGTTGAATTTGCCAAAGAAATGTCTAATGGGCGAGAAACTTATCGTTAAGGTGTGACACTGAATTAACATCGTGCATTCTAGTTGGAACACCCGTTATATTAGGATGGAACATAAGTGTCCCCAAATCTTTAGTCTTGACTATTACTTCCCAGATATCCAGTTGGGGTGGCAATCCATAAACATGAATACATACATGTTTTTCTTATTCACCGTGACCTATCAAGTAACCCCATTATGATTCTCTATGTTCTCACATCGAAGTTTATATATAGTTACGTCACCGCTACCTCAACCTCATCAGTCATCCCAGCCTGACTCACCTGCTGCATAAGCATGGTTGCGTCAACCCCATCTCAACATAAACACATCTAATTCGCATCCCAACCCAGCAAAAAATCTGATCAGGTTTGTCAGGTTTAAGGAATAGATAAGGGAAACGATTTCAGCTTTGGCCTTATAATAATTCTTACGAAAGCTTTACTGCTTCTTTCTGTCATGGATAATTCGCGTTCGCTTTGTTTAATATTAAACTAAGGCACAATTCAGACTTACTTTAGTTTATTGTCAGCTTTACTTCCAGACAGGTATAAATAGTAATTATAATAATGGTTACGTAAGGCTCTTTATAATTTAGTTCAAACTTCAATTCATACCAGAAATAAGACAAAATTACATTTCATTAATTTAAAGTTTTTGTAAGCCTTTGTATAAGGTATCTAAAATGTTTTTTTCTGAAAACCTTTCCATTCCCTTATTAAAAATATATTTAGTTCTTAAGTAAATCTTATTTTAAGTTTCTTTCCAAATTGAAATTAAGTATCATTTTGCGAGGAGATTGCTATGACAGGCTCTGTGGCTCAGTTGGTTGAGTCACGATGCTAGTAATCTAGAGGTGCGGAGATCGAATCTCGGCGTGGTCAAACATTTCCGGGCATGTGCGGATATGCAATATGTCCCACAAGGGGGGGGGGGGGGTACACAGAAGAAGAATAACGCCATAATAGTTCAGAAAAATCACATTTTTTTATAATTATCTAAACATTATCAAAACATTTACATAAGGATATGAAAAGGTATTATAATCTTCTTTTTCAGGCATCCGTATAACTTATTTAAAGCTACTGCTAAATCTTTTTTAAAGGCTTAAATAGTTTTATTATAAGGTAAAAGTTACGTATCTGAGCTTAAACCTTATCGCCAATGACATGGCCTGTGCTTCGGTAAGGTATCTGACAGGTTAATGCCTTTGCAACGCGTAATTCCTTACCGAAGCTTTCCCTTACTTCAAAGGTATACAGCGTATGGATACAAACCTTAAATAAGCCTTCCATTTTTTGCTGGGAACATAAACAATTGATACGCATATCGCATCGCAACATAAACATCATCATGAGTAACTTCAACCACGACATTGTGATTCACCTCGAAGTCATATGCATAAAAACATCCATGTGCATCATCACTGCAGATGCAGGATCAGCATATTATTAGTATAAGAAGACGAACATGTTAAGTCCACTTGCTCAGTCCTCATTTGTAATACTCCGTATCAGTTCTAAATAAAACTAAGTTCCTTTTTTCATAATAGTTAAGTTCCTTTTTTCATACATCGGTTTTTTTATTTGATTTGACAACCCGCAAGGACACACACATAATTATATTTTCAAAGACAAGTTTGAAAGGAGTTGGCTTTGATTTTTGTTGGAGAGCACAATGGGCGCGCTGTCAAGACTCTCGACCCCTGTCCTCATTCAGGGGAGCAGTTTTGGCAGTTCGACAACATAACGACGAAGATACTACGTGACTAAAAACTAAGAGACTGTGACCTTCACACAACTATGCTAAAGGCTATTTAGTCGCGAGGTATCCAGTCGTTCGATGCTCACAAGACTAAATATTCCTCTGTGATGGCACCCATCTGATTTATGTAAATCGTGTCGTCGGTCGCCTGCTCTTTGGGTCGCGGATACTATAGTATGTATTTCCTTGTGACAACAGCCTACAAACCTTTCCTGAGTTACTACCTATCGTTACTCTTGCAATAATTAGTCAAACTGAAAGAGTAATTTTCCACCTTTTATGTGATTTTTCCTTTTTTTTAGAAATAATTTTGTGTATAGGCAGCTCCGGATTCATGCTTACCTCCAAAAATACAAAAGAAACGAATCACAAGATGCCTGAGCTATTTATGCGCAATATTTGTCTGTATTTAATACTTTTTCATAAATTAGTTCACATATTGCATCACTCACTAAGTCTTATTCTTGCATTCCTCCAACGTTTCCTTGTTGAAATCGCTTATCGATTTCGTCGCTGCCGATGCACACGTGAACAAATCTCGCGGAATTTCTTGTGAAAGTTTAAGGAAATCTGTAACTGCCGTACTTGCATATGCAAAAAATCCAGCAGCATTCGCATTAAAAGCTATTTGAGCTTTCACCATACAATCCAATTTACGAATCGCTCCGACTATGTCGAACAATCCATTTTGATGCAATTTGCATGTTTCATAGACCACTGGTGTATTAAGCAACGATGCACTTGCCCATTGGGTGAATTTTTTCCAAAATTCTTCAATAAACGCGACACCTTTTTCGTATTGTATATTTACGCAAGTTTTTGCCGTTTCTTTGACCGCGTCATAGAAAGCTTTAGCATCAACACCACTACCGATTAGACAATTTATGAGTTCCAGAAGTGTTGAATTTTGTGTGAAAAAATACGCATCGATCATGTTGTCAGCATCGACACGAACATTTGCCAGTTTGACAATTGATTTTTCAGCTTCAGAATCAATTGATTTTTTGACGCGATTTCGAGCTTTAGCCAACTCCTTGATGACATCCTCGGGTATTTCTCTCATGAGATTGTTGGGATTGGTAAAAATCGTGGAAAACCGGCTTTCGCCGCTTCGGATTAAACTCATAATTGGATGACCGTCGAAAATTGCATTGCCCATTTCTTGATGATTGTGAGCCAGCGTTGCCTGGGGTGAAGTACATAGAATGAAGTTTCGGTAATTTTGGAAAATGATATGTACTTAATTACTACGTTACCTGTTGTGATACCAAGGTACTGATGATGAGGATAAGTGCCAGTTTCATATTAAATTTGCTATAAAGTATGAAATTTGCTGAATTACTGATGTTGTCGTATCACAAATGCTCGATTAATTAATTTACGAAAATCCGCCCGTTGCTACAGTGCTTTTATAGAACCACTCCGTTAGATATTTTAATAAGTATTGAAAATATTTATTCAGGTCGATCAACATGTTCTTCCGAGACGCAGAAATATACACGGGGGCTGCAAATTTTTAAATGTGTGTTTGCACATCTTTTTTGAGTGAATGTTTGTCCAATTAAAAATTTTCCAATCGTGCTTAAGATCAAATTCACTTGAACAAATTCAAATTGTCAATCTAATTGATTTTTGAACTTCTGTATGTAACATTTATGTATTGGTAGAGAGATAGATTGATAATTTAACCATTTAACAAAAACCAAGACGACTTCCTAAAACTCTCTTTTCAGTGCTTTGAGTTTGATACTCTATAGGTATAGGATTCATTTTCGGTACAATAACACTGAATGTAAATGAGTTTTAATTAAAATGTATAGCAGCTGCGTTATAATCAGAAAATTTTATATAATAATTCGTAATTTGGAGACTGTCTATACATTGATAAGATTTATACAGACTATCGACAAGATCTACTAAATCCAAGATTTAGTTAACAGTTGTACCATATTGTATTGCAATTTCAATAATGCAAGTACATTCTACGATGCATTTTGAATTTAATGATATAAGATTTTTAGTAGGCGGGTTTCGACTCGATTAATTTAGTGGTTTTAGTAAATCCTGTCCATAGTGTGAATCCCCTCTAAGATTCAAACAATATAGGACTATTGTATGGAAACTGTTTCTCCAACAGACGTAAGAGTATTATTCAAAATTGCACTGTTCAAGTTTTCGTTCAGTATCAGTATCAGTCGCTTCCATACTTCATAAAAATGATTAAATTTGAGCTTTTCCCGACCAAAGCTCTTACATGATTCTGAAAATTAAGTAGTAAATTTTCTATAATTTGTTTGAATTCCAATGAGGCTTTTTTCTCTTTTTCTCTATTGTATTAAAATGATAACTTACTATTCAATTTTTTATTTACCTTAAAAACAATTTATAAATTAATATAGTTGAACCACTTCATTTCGTATTGATAAGGCGTGTTTTTTTTTACTCCTGTGTAGTGTAACTTCCAGGGCTTACAATAACAACATGACCCATACAGGCAATGTTGTTATTGTAACCCCATATAGTTACACTAAACTATCCAGGACCGGGGTACAAAAAACACGCCTATTAAGAAATAAATAAATAAATAAAATCTAATAATAAAAAAAGATTCACAAAATTTTTTTTCTTAAACCTATTCTTTGCATTCCTTGACCATTTCCTTGTTGAAATCATTTATCGATTTTGCAGCAGCCTTTACACATTTGAACACATCTTTGGGAATATCACGCGAAAGTTTAAGGAAATCCTTAAGCGCTGTACGTGCATAAGTGAAAAATCCAGCTGCATTCGCATTATAAGCAGTTTGAGCTTTCACCATACAATCCAATTTACGGAACGCTCCGATCACATCCCAAACGTCCTTTTGATGCACTTTGCATGTTTGATATGTAGTTGGTTGATTAAGCAGCGCCAAACTTGCCCATTCTGTGAATTTCAGCCAAAAATCTTCAACAAATTGCCTAGCTTTTTCGTATTGCACATTAATGCACGCCTTGGCCGTTTCTTGGACAGCATCATAGAAGGCTTTAGCATCCACACTGCTATCGATTAGACAATTAATAAGGTCGGTAAGCGTAGCTTGTTTTGTGGCGAAAAACGCTTGGACCATGCCGTCTCCATCGTTTCGCAGATTTTCCAGATTGATAATTGACTTATTGGCTTCAGTCTGTATTGCTTCATTAACGCGCTTTTGAGACATGACAAGATTTTCGATAAAGCTCTCTGGTATTTCTTGCAATAGATTTGGGGGTTGTGTAAAGGCAGCCGAGACATTTTTTTCACCAGATCGAATTAATTTCAGGATTCGACGGGCGTCAAAAATTTCGCTATCCAATTTTCTGTGCTTACGTGCCTCTGTCGTCTGCAGAATGTGAAATGAATCTGGTGAGTCTAGGAAATTAAGAATTTGATTGCTTGTTCATTACCTGCTGAGATACCAATGTACCGATGATAAGGATAATCGCCAATTTCATCTTGACTTTGCTAAAGTTCACGAAATAGGTTTAAATTCAGTTTACTATAGTTTAGTTGTCGTTCCACAATTACTCAATTGAAGAATTTGGTAAAGATCAGCATGGAACTAGTGCTTTTATAAGAATCAAACTCCTAGACATTTTAATATGCATTTGGTGTATTGATTCAAGTCGCTAAAATAATATTCCTCATAGACCTAGTAAAATGTATGTTTTTGGGTCACCAATTTTCGAATATATTTGCACATCTTTCTTTAGAGCAGTGGTTCCCAACTCAGAAACGTCTGCGGACCACTTAGCCTGAAAACGGATGTCGACGGACCACCATTCAATAATAATGAAACGAATTAAGGTGTCGATTTGTTTTTGTCGAGTTATGGTATTCAGAAGCTCACGCTCTGCCTCCCATGACAAATTTTGTTTCTTATTTCGACCGATCATACAAAGATCCTTTGCATACGTTATCTTGGTGCTTTAGTCTAAAAAAGATTATTTATTGAAAATTAGGTTCGACTTTCCATCTCTTCGAAGGCCTCAACAATTGTCTCACCAGCTGAGATTCTTCTCCCACTGGAATAGGCGTTTTCTGGTCTGGAGGTTACTTCGATTAAAAGTTATTAAGTAAACGGTATAGCTCGGTCTTTTGAATCGAACTTGTGACACTGTTTAGCGCGAAAAACCTTTTGAATTTTTCCAATTGGGATAGAATTTTGATAAGTTTGAATAATTTCGGAATTGCGCTATAAGCAACGAACATAAGCAACCCACCGAACACCCTTCCCACAATCACGGACCTTGCAGCAATGTAATACTGGATAATCTGTTACATGATGATGAGAGCGCGTGTTTGGCATGTGACTTTAGTTAGTCACAAGAAAATATATCTTTTTTGCAGGAAGTTTTCAGATTCTCCCCGCGGACCACCTACGGGTCTCTCACGGACCACCCCCGGTCCGCGGACCACCTGTTGGGAAACACTGCTTTAGAGAATTATATTTGCCTAATTAGAACTGTTTCCTTTTGAGGTTAAGATCATTATTATTTGCAAAACTGATTTAAAGGCTCCGTTCAAGGATTAATAAAAATTGGAAAACAATATTTATTGATCTGCGTATGTTAGTTCAGTAATATCGTGTCGATTTAGTACCAATCCGTGAAAAAACGCGGAAGTTTTTTTCTCACTCTTTCTTTATGTATTATGAGGCGCTTATTCCAAATATGAACTTTGCACCAAAGAAAAAAGTGCCGGAACATTAAAACGAGACCGAGGCTAATTTCGGGCGCGGCCGAAATTTGAATACCCTTCACTCTCCTCGGGCTAAAAGTTTTTTTTGGGCGAATATATGACTTGTGTTCAATCCTTCCCCATTCTTTTCCTTCTGTGGCGTCGATAAAACAATATTTGTGTATTTTTGGTTAAGTGGGAAAATAAAAATATTTACTCAGAAAATTTTATTGGGGGTATGCGGGAGCATGATCCCAGTATGATTCCATTCGTTTTACTTTTTTTTGAAAAGGACGCATTAAGTTTTTTGAAATGGTGTGGAAAAAATGTTTCTTAGAAGATCTAAAATGGGGGGTTGGGTTTGTATGGTAGCCCCATGACCCCATAGACCGATTCCATTAATTTTTACACATATTTTATGGCATCAATAGAGATGCACTTTGACGAGTTTTGGTTGAAAGTGATGCACAAATAAAAAAGTTTTTCTTAGAAAAACTCAATTTGGGGGGTTGGGTTTGTATGACAGCCCCATGACCCCACAGTCCGATTCCAACCATTCTTACATATATTTTGTGAAATCAATAGAAACACATTTGCATGAAATTTGGTTGAAATTGGTGCACAAATGAAAAAGTTTTTCTTAGAAGAACCTAATTTGGGCGGTTAAGTTTGTATGGCAGCCCCATGACCCCATAGTCCGACTTGATCCATTCTTACATATGTTCTGTTTTATCAATAGAAACACATTTGTGTGAAATTTGGTTGAAATTGGTGCACGCATGAAAAAATTTTTCTTAGAAAAACCAAATTGGGGGGGGGTTAGGTTTGTATGGCAGCCCTATGACCCCACGGTCCGATTTTAGCGATTCGAACATACAAACTGCCTGCAATAAAAAGAAGCATGTGTGCAAAATTTCAGCTTGATAGCTTCTAAACTGGCCGAGTAAAACGCGTAGCAACAGACGGACAGACAGACAGACGGACATCGCCCAATCGACTCAGCTCGTCATGCTGATCATATACCATATACATATTTTATATGGTCGGAGATGCTTCCTTCAATGCGTTACAAACTTCATGACAAAGTTAATATACCCTTTACTCTACGAGTGAAGGGTATAAAAAAATAAGCAAAAGTACCCAGATTTCAGGTTTTATGCCCATACAAAACAAACAGTGCATTTCCCGAAAAAATGTTCTACTACAAAAATAACAAAAAAACATTCCTCCCCCCGTAAGGGGGAGGATAAAGGTTGAAAGGCTCCGGCCGATTCCTATATCCTTTTCAGTTGTGGCATAACTGCGGACCCTTAGCTATGCAGGAGGAGTTTCATAGTGTGAACGGCTCCGGCCAATTCCTATGTTTCTCTACGGGGCGTTACTTTCCCGCATTATCCGAGTAACCGCTGCGCCTGAGTGCTGTATTAACAACTTCAGCGTCTCAGGTTACTAAACGTAATAGGGTGACATAAACCGAATAGTCAATCACCGAAGCAGCACCTTCCGTAGGGGGAGGATAAAGGTTGAAAGGCTCCGGCCGATTCCTATATCCTCTTCAGTTGTGGCATAACTGCGGACCCTTAGCTATGCAGGAGGAGCTTCATAGGGTGAGCGGCTCCGACCAATTCCTATGTTTCTGTTGTGAGATTCACCCGCAGTGGAATTTCGCGATAAGCGGAGCAACCAAAAACACGTCTGAACACTTTGAAGTTCGATATGGGAAAGAGAACTTTATTCAACAAACTGGTTCTGTCGTTACAATTTACATGACGTAGCTCTAACTACAACACCCTCACTGAGCTACAAAATATATATTTACATTTTTTAAACAAAGATTTAATTCAATTCAAACAATTTTGTTTATGCAATTACGTTAAACAAGCAATTCTCCGTAAAGTAATTTTACTGCTTAAGGCCAAAATGAGGAATAAATTTATTTAGCTTTATATAATCGACAGGTTTTGTCAAGATGTCCGCAATCATCTCAGTGGTTGAACGGTAGTTCAGTTTGATTAAACCCTCTGCAAGTTTCTCCCGAATAAAATAATTTTTGACGTCGATATGTTTTGTTCGCGCTTGATATGTGTTGTTCTTGGCTAAGTGAATCGCGCCTTGATTATCGCAGAACAACTGAATTGATTTCGGTGCAGTCAGAAAAATCTCGCATTCAAATCGTTTCAGCCAAAGAGCTTCTTGTATGGCCGCAACTAACGACATAAACTCCGCCTCAGTAGACGATAGTGCAATCGTCGGCTGCTTCCGAGTAGCCCATGATATAGCTCCTCCTTGTGCATTAAACACATATCCTGTTGTGGATCGTCGTTCGTCTAAGTCGCCAGCCCAATCTGCATCACAGAATCCGACCATTTCGCCGTTATCTCTCCGATATGTCAATTGCATGTCGATGGTGCCCTTGATGTAGCGCAGCACCCTCTTCACTGCTGTCCAATGAGCTTTACCGTAGTTTGTATTGAAACGGCTTAACGTACTTACTGCGAAACTAATGTCAGGACGACTTATTTGTGCAGCATACATTATACATCCTATGGCTTCTTGGTATGGGATCG
The DNA here is from genome assembly GCA_949715475.1 of Microchrysa polita. Lineage (NCBI taxonomy): Eukaryota > Metazoa > Arthropoda > Insecta > Diptera > Stratiomyidae > Microchrysa > Microchrysa polita. Next base: position 19,706,457 of record OX454415.1, read on the forward strand.
AAACCATTTCCTTTCGATCATCTTCGTTTTTCGGACACATATCCTTCGTCAGCCGTTGATTAGGATCCATTGGCGTACTCGCTGGATTGCTGTCCGTCATGTTAAAGCGTTGCAGAACGTCGAGTAGATAACGTTTTTGATCAATTGATATTGACCCGTCGACATTCCGAACAATATTCATGCCCAGCACAGAAGAGGCTTCGCCTAAGTCTTTCATTTTAAAGTACTTCAAAAGACTTTTCTTTAATTTAGTTGTATTGCTTCCAAAAATCAAAAAATCATCAACGTACACGGCAATGATTATGGTGTTCTCAATGGAGTGCTTGAAATAGATACATGGATCCATAGATGACCTTGTATAACCCATGTCTTGTGTTAAAATCGAGTTCAGTTTCGCATTCCATACGCGACTTGATTGCTTAAGTCCGTAAATTGACTTACGAAGTCGGCAAACCTTAGCAGAACCATCGGCAAAACCAGTAGGCTGTCGCATATAGATTTCATCCGCTAATTCTCCTTGAAGAAACGCTGTCACCGCATCCATTTGATGTATTGACATATTGAATTTGACCGCCATGGCCAAAAGGAACCGAATTGACGAGTATCGTGCCACTGGCGCAAAGGTTTCATCATAGTCGACACCTTTTACTTGTGAATACCCCTTTATGACGAGTCGCGCCTTGTATCGCTCAATAACACCATGAGCATTCCGCTTTATTTTGAACACCCACTTGGAATCAATAGCATTATGTCCTGGTGGTAATTCAGTAAGCTCCCACGTTCCATTCTCCATCAACGCGTTGTACTCATCGATCATAGCAGCCTCCCAATGTTTGCCATTCGCGCTATCGATTGCCTCACGTATCGTGGATGGTTCAACCGGGTCAACGATAGCAGCAACCAGTCCCATATGCATCGCCTTCGCACCAGGAGAACGATCATCTTCGCAATCAGAAATAGAGACGCAAGAAAGTTCGCTAACTGCCACTTCAAAATCATCTTCTCGCGAAGAATCATGAAGCGAATCCTCCAGTCCACTTCCCTCACTGGATTCGACTTGTAACGCATTGCTTGATGAATGAGCCGATGATGATGTAGCCGAAGTGCCATTCACGGAAACTGTAACTGTCGAAGTGTCATCAATCTGCGATCGATCCAATGCAGACACCCTTGATGTACCCTCACTGGAGTCAGCATCTCCCTCCAAGTTGACCAATTTGCAATCGTCGTCGTCGTCACTTGACTCATTGGCGCTTGAACTTTCGTCACTGATGTCCCGGGCAGTGCAGGTATTTCCAATAGCTTCAGAATATACGGGCATACGTTTCTTGGGCGAGTAAACAGAACGATTAGTAAAATCTTGTGTTTGAATTACCTGATCACACTCGAAAAACTTTACGTCTCGACTAACGATAATCTTTTTCGTTTTAGGGTTGTACAACTTGTAGCCTTTTGTCTGCTCACTATAGCCGACAAATCTGTGTTCAGTCGATTTAACATCTAACTTCTTTCGGTTTTCTTTCGGGACGTGTACCATTGCGCGGCAACCAAATACTCGGAGTGTCGACAAATCCGGTTTGCGTTTAGACCAAATTTCTTCTGGGGTTATGCCATTCATATCTCGGCACGGAATTCGATTTGTAATGTAAACTGCTGTTGCAGCAGCCTCAGCCCAAAACTGTTTATACAGGTTAGCATCAATAAGCATGCATCTGATTTTTTCGACGATGGTTCGATTCATTCTTTCGGCAACGCCGTTTTGTTCTGGTGTATACGGTGCTGTTCGTTGATGCAGAATGCCTTGAGATCTTATGAACTTTTCAAATTTATTGTTACAAAATTCTTTGCCATTATCCGACCGTAGCGTTTTAATGGTTGTTTTCATCTGGTTTTCCACCAAGTGTTTGAATTCCACAAACACATCAAACACATCACTCTTCTGCTTTATCGGATATCCAAATACTTTTCTGCTGTAATCGTCAACGAATGTTAACAAGTATCGAGAACCGCCTAGCGACTTCGTTGACATTGGTCCGCAAATATCCGTATGAACCAACTCCAAGACCTCCGTCGCGCGTCGTCCTTTCTGCGTAAATGAATCCCTAGTCTGCTTTCCTTGCGCGCAAATAATACATTCGGCAGTTATCTCCCCAGAAAAATTCATGCCATCAACTGCTAGCTTGGTTTTGTTTAAATTGTTACTACAAGCATGTCCCATGCGCCGATGCCACAAATTCGCGTCTTGTCGCACTGCGTACGCCTTTGGCTTTTCGTCTTTTCTCGGTAAATTTAAGCGGTACAGGTTATCGATAAGTGGTGCAGTTGTCATTAAATCGGCATTTTCATCATAAATTCGGCAACTCGTCTCATCGAATACCAACGTTTTGCCATTCTTGGCCATCTGACTAACTGACATTAGATTGGCGCAAATGTCAGGCACACACAAAATGTCTTTCACAGTCACTTTTTCTGGCAAATTTGCAGATAATGCCACTTCCATGTCTCCAGTGCACTTCACATTTAGCCGACTGCTATTTCCAACTATAATCTCATTTGACAGTGAATTTCGCACATTACACCGGAATCAATCACCCAATCTGTACTGTATTGAGATTTTGCAACAAATGAAGTAGAGGCCAGCAGCAACTTGTTTGTCTCTTTATTTCGCTTTGATGGACATTTATCAGCAAAATGACCTTTGCCTTCGCAATTCCAGCATACTAACGATGAACGATTACTTTGCTTGGATTTCGGTTTAGATTTCGGGCGATAATTAGACTTTTTTGACACCAGAGCCAGCGTATTATTGTTGGGCTGTTCATGTCGGATTTCTTGTAGGAGGTTTGTGCGTACTAAATCCGTGCTTAACTTCACTGAGCCATTCGCCAGGGCCATAACCAGAGGCCGATATTCATCTGGTAGGCCACTCAACATAATTTGCGCCACAATATCATCCGGTATGTTCGTCCCCGTTCATAACTTTCTTTCCAAACTACAAGTCAGACAAAAAAAATATATATGGCAAGTTTGTAGGATATAGTGTTTACTTTATTTTTGTATTTTTTCTGGGAAACTAACCGTTTTCTTTTTATACGCAAAAAAAAAACAAGAAATTTGGCACTTTATGCTTAATTTTTTTGATGTTCCGGCACTTTTTTTCAGGGTGCAAAGATGATATTCGGAATCAGCGCCCCAAATACATATAACAAAATTGAGAAATAAACTTACGCATTTTTTTCCTGGCGAAAATACGATATTATTGGGCTATATTGAGTTTGAAGCAAAACGTGCACGATGAGAAAACCATACGTTACGAACACATTTATCAATAAAGTATCGATCAAACATTGACACAACACTATACCGTGTTGTGAGTTCGATAACCTATAGGAATTGGCATTTGGTGTAACTAGACTGAATGTAGACGATATTAGAAATTATCCTAAGGGCTGAACTTAATTCGTAAGTCTGGCAGATCCGACAGATTTAGCCAGTCATACACAGAAAAAAATTCCGTTTGAATCTTCTTTCAAAAATCGTCAATAACTCAAATGAAATCTTATGATTACACTGAAACAAGTATCATATCTTCCAACTTTTCAACGACATCAAAAAACGAGACCGAGTTCTAATCGTGCGAATAGCACGATGAGTGTATACCCTATACCCATGTACAGACCTAGAATGAGCGTAGAAAAAAATATAAAAATATTCAATTTAATTTTTTTTAATGGGGGAGGGGTAGATGGGCTGAATCTCGCACATATTTAATATCTTATAACGGCATCCAGCAGCTATCATTTGCGATAAATTTCAAGTTTTTCGGGACATTCTATCAAAAGATATGGCGGAATATTGCTTTGTAGGGGATGTAGGGGTAGGGGAAGGCAGACCTTCTCCACTTTCCACTAACTTCAAGCATAAGTCACAATTAGGCATTGATGAAAATTTCAGGTCCCTAGCGACATTCTGTCGAAAAATATCGCCGAATTACACTATCACAGAGGGGTCATTTGTATGGGAGGTAGGGGAACCCTTGGTCCGATTTTGACCCATTTTCAATACCATCCAAGCTTTTATAAAAGCAATCATCTGACCGAAATTTCAAAACGCTGGCTCCATTATTTCGGGAGTTATCGTGCGAACTGACAGACACACGGACGGACAGACAGACAGACAGACAGACGGACATGGCTTATTCGAATCAGGGACCGACCCTGATCATTTATATATATACTTTGCCATACCTCAGGTGGCTCCTTTGAGGTGTTACATAAATCGTCGTAACAAAAACAATATACCCTATACCATCTTATGGGTATAGGGTATAATGAAAAACAGAATTTGATCTTTCGGAGAATTGATCTTACGGCTCAAGTCTGCAAACATTTAGAGTGGCGACTGAACCATCCGAGCCACAGTGAAGGAGGATTGATGTTTAGTTACAATGAAATGCTGTCAAGAATCGTTACGTTGAATGATGGATTCTATAAAATGATAAAATTTAGAATTTGTCCTGTTTTGAGTTCTATCATACAAGCTTTATCAAAATGAATATTGATACAAATTTTTAACATTTGTGGATGAATTTTAATTTGTACCACGCAATTTGTTACTGTGTACGATTGTATTGCAAGTGCAAGCCACCTGCCCTGGAGTAGGTTCTTCGGTAAAAAATGTTTATTTAATGTTGAATGATGGAATCGAGACAATATGAAAATTAACATGTTGTTACTCATGTTTGTTTAGGCATAAATTTCTCATTATTTTTATATTGTGTAATGTAGAGTTCAAGGTTACTGGTTCTATAAGCAACTGGTACAGTAATTCTTATTTAAACACTTGTGTGAAATTTAAGTAAATTAAATTAATTAGGCGTGACATCACTGTGCACATACGTAGATGTATTCCAATTATGGTTCGTCAATAATTTCATCCGAAGTGTCACGGGACACAGCTGCTGCGATAGGGTTTTTCAGTGCGTGAAATAGAGTTAAGATCAGTGGGCGCAGCTGGGCATTAAAACAAATGACCCACATCGTGAGGGGCACCAGCGCATAGTTTGGACAGATGTTTTGGATGTCTACACAGAGAAAAAAAATTAGAATGGTTATCTAAAGAAATAGTCGAATTCATCTAAAGTTCGCGTTGATTTTCAGCTTATGATTCTATGTAGTTGAAACAGTTACCAAGATATGGATAATTTTTCTATTCGTCATTAGTTGAAACATCTACTATATTTGCAAATTCAATTAATTCATTTGTAAAGACAGCTATTCATTATCTATAAATTGTTAAATGTTGGATAGCTAAATTGTGTTGAAGAAAAAAGAACGATTGTTTGTAGTTAAATTTTATATTTGAATAGTACAATCAACAACTTTTGTGGAAGAATTGACTAAACTTTTTCTTCTAATCTTGCGTGGTTAAATGAACGAATTTAATAGTATTTTCAGCTACGAAGATTAGAGAAATCAGCTATTTCTTTGGTAAAACTATCTAAATTTAAGTCAACTACTTCACTTTAGATAAAAAGTCTACACCATTTTTTTCAGTGTATGCGAGAAAGAAAGGAATTAAAGCGCGAACAGTAGGCCGATCAAAGTTGTTGAAGTCGCCAGAGCGACATTAGCTCCTCAGGCGAGTTTGGTGTTGGAATCGCTAAGAAGACTCTATTCGTACCTAAACTCCCAAACTTCAGTGTGAGTCACTGCAAATGGCGACCCGGTATGTCTTTCAATCATAAGGGCTCCGCTTGTATACCTGCACCTCTCTCTCTCTCTCTGTCTAGGTCTCGTTAACCACGCCTGACATGTCAGGAGTTCGGTCCATGAGATTGTGATTGGGATGATTCTCACGGTAGCAACCAACAAGATACTGTTTAGAGAGGCGATTATGGTCACGTATTGGCATCACGTGTGGCTCCTGATGTAAGTTATCCTGGGCAGACATCAGGAGGCAACCGTGTGACTGTGCGTAGAGCAGGATTTTGACAGACCTGAAATTTGGACCAATTTGTGTTACACAGACTGTGCGACCAAACTGGGGCTGCCTAATCAGCGGCTACTCGACCCACCGTTTTGTATGTGACTAGGATCGTTTGTTTGTCTTTGCCCCAGCCAGTGCTTCAAGAATCTTGGGCTACTGCGTGTCTTTTCGCAAACAGCGGCTGCATGAGCACCTGAAGTCTTAATGTTCTCTCTAGGTGAAGCCCGAGAATTTTTGCATTTGGCACAATAGAAACCTGATTGTTGCATCAACAGGCCACCGACAATCCCGCAACCAGGTGGTAAGAAAGGGTTAGACGCTGTAATGGTGGGGTTTCGGCTTTGAACAAATGCCTGTAATCGCGCTAAATAGCGATAAATACGGAGGCGCATGTTCATATAGATAAGAAAAAGGTCTGCATCCTTATCTTATCCTTGTTGACAGAGTGGGGGAGAGTACCACTCCCTGTGGAATACCTATTTTGAGTTTCCTAAGCTTGAAATGTTTGCCTCAAAACTCAGTGAAGTACAGGAACATGCATATTCAACAGGTTTGCAAGAAGCACTGACTGAAAGGCCTTATCAAACGCATTTGATAGGTCAATTGCCAGTAGAATGGTCCTGTGACACGGACATCATTGATTTAGCCTATCTTTTGGATGCGTGTAGTGATCGCATCGAGGGTTGGTTGGTTGTACTATGAATTTTCCTGATGATGGGGTTCTAGCTTAGAATGCGCAAGAGTGGGTTGAATGAGGCCTTCCAGCGTCTTTGCGAGAGGAGACAGTATCGTTATGATGGGTCGGTATAGGATTCACCGAGACTAGCGCTCTTCCCTGGTTTGAGACCGGGCACAATTCGTCTTGTTTTTCAAACTTCGAAAATGACAAGTTAATGGCCGCCGTGAGATACTCAATTTCTGGAAGGTCGAGATGTTTAGGCTTGTCCATCAAAATGCCATCTGGTCCGAGGGCCTTGGAGTTTTTAGCATTCTCTTGTCTTTTTTGATCTGGTCCGCAGTGTACAATGGTATAGTGTCAACAGTTCGGCTGCGAATCCGTCCTCTAATTTTACACTTGAGCCCATCAGACCTAGAATGTTCAGTAAATTGCTTATTGAATAAGCTCACGCGTTGAAGACGATTGCTGATTGGTTTGAGACGAAAAATTATGGCAATTTTTCCCCTTTCCTAGCATTAGATAGGGCGTGTTTGCTGACACCGTCATTAAGGTTACAGTCATTGAGGTGCTCGTTCCCTTTCATCTTCCGGTAGTTTTTAACCTCTGGACTGATTTCGGAATTAAGCTCCTCAATTGTAGGATCACCACATTGAGCCCGCCTGATGTTGTCTCGTCCATTAACTATTCTGGCGGCACTAGTAGGGAAGTTAGCTCGAACCTTCGCGATGCAGCCTGCAGGAATACGTGCCGCTGCTTTCGCAATGACGTTCCTAATATTTCGTTCGGCCTTATGTACATTTAGGTGTAGGTAGCTCGATGAACTTCGCCGACGAGTATATGATTTAAAACCGTCCCTTCTTCTTCCTTGCCTCGTTCTTTATACCGCTCCATATGGTTTCGTGTTGCTCGATCTTCGGTGTGGGCACATCGCCCGTTTTGGCGGTAATATATCATCATATTTCGACAGGTAGCTCTATCTTGGATCGTGTCATCGCCGAGACCAATGCGTTGTTGTTGCTTTTTCATTTGACAGATCCAGTTGTTCTTCGGTCTGCCTCTGGCCTTGCGTCCATCTAGTGGAACTTCCATTGATATCGTCCCAATCGGCTTTTTTGTAATTGACAAACGTTCGCTTCTCAGATTTAGTCAGTTCAGCTGGTTTGTCAATTCTTATAATGATTGTGCTATTATGCTAACACGTTCTGCTCAGGTTTGAGTACTTTAGATGGACCCACTCCCGACAGCAATTACAATCCACTGACCTGCCATTCGAACCAATTCGTTGGCTACAAACATTACAATACCCGTGGGTCTGGCTTTGTTTCACCACCGGCGCTTTTAGTAAAATTGAGAGCAACCGCGCGAGGATGTAATACTCCCAATAGGACGAACAACACATATCTCCAATCCACACATATACATGTCAAACACAACTTTCTTGCATCGAACCTTCACGGCTCTTGCCAGGGAGGTGTTATAGGCAACTCTTGGTCGTTTTGAATAAGAACGGGTGTGGTCCGCCCCGAAAAGACTGAAATTGCTGTAAGGCAAGATTGCCAATGGACCACAATTAGAATTTTCTCGGCGGTCGTTGGGACCATAACATACATTATGAGTGTGCTCTGCTTGCGATACTAAATGTCATTCTAATTTCTCTGGAAAGCTGAGGGTCCTATAGGTAGATTTGGTTAGATTTGATAGGGGCTGTGGCCGTTAAGTAGTCCTAGGCACTGGTCTTTCATCCCATTGGCCAAGCTTTGGGTTAGATAAACTCATCTAACCGACTTCTTTCGATAAATCTATTAAGCTGGCCCTCATTCAAAGATATCCGATATCCACTTCTAAAGGGAAGGCAATGCCGAAGCAGTCCATAAGCGGCGCATGGCTAGCCTCTCCCATTCGCAAAGAATGTGCGCAGCCGTTTCGTCGTCAGCCTCATTAAAGCGACAGCTCGCGTCGGTAACAAAGCGCTTTAAATGGCCATTCAGACGGCGCAGTGCCCCGTGAGGAGCCCGCAAATTATTCTAACCCTGTTTCTGCTCATTTCATTAGACTAACGGTACGTTTAGGGTAGTAGTGGGCAACTAAAAGTTTTGACTGTCGAAGTCCTGGAAGAGTTTGCCAGTGTAAGGTGGCTTTGGCTTTTTCCTACTCACTTATTACATTTCTGCATGTACTTCTGCCTGAAATACGGTCGGTCGTAATCCCATTGGAATAGAAAGACTAATACCTGGGCACTGGGCCGCTAATTCCTGCGCCAGAACCTGGCGCCTTTGAGTCGTCCGTGTAAAATATGATGATACTGGGGTGGAGTGCGCTAAACCTGTCAGTCCAATCCTCAAAACGTAGAGTTTTAACGAGATAATCTGATGGCATATTAAGTAGGTTGTTATTATCCATCTTAGCTGCACTAAGTTCAGTGGGCATGCTGTATCACATGCCTTAAGCCCGATGACGGCTAATCTTGCCACTGCCTCAATGTGTATGTGTAGTGGTGGGAGGTTCAGCAGAACCTCCAAGGCGGCGATGGGGCTGGAGATGAAGGCTCCAAGGACAGCTAGACAGGCCAGCCTTTGACCTTTGTCTAGATTCAGTCTACCGTCTGTAGTGAATACCCTTCTCCACCAAAATACCGGCCGTATTCCAAAGTAGGTCTAACAATTGTCTTATAGATCCAAAGAATTATACATATTTGGTTTAATACCCCATGCTTTACCCGATATCTTCTGCAGATCCATAAGACCTTAGTTGCTTTCTCTGTTACTACTGAGGTGCTCTTTCCAGAGTAATTTCTTGTCTAGAGTGACCCCCAGATGCTTGACAGTCTTTGGCATGGTTAATTGTGAATTATACATTGTAGGACATTGGTTGACACGTAGTCCATTAGAAGTGCACCATTCCTGTACTTTTTGCAGAGCATTTTGTTTAACATCCGGTAGGACCTCCTCGAAATTGCCTTTAACCGTGATTAATCAAGTCGTCTGCATACCCCTGGGTGGGAACCTAGCTGAGTTGAGTCGCCACAGCAACTACCAAACAACACAGGAGGGGGATAGTACACCTCCTTGGAGGCAGCCATGTGTGGCTTGAGCAGTGAGAGTAGTCTTGCCTATACTGGTAAATATTATTCTGGACGAAAGCATCCGTTGCGCCCACATTGTAGTAGTATTGTCGGCTCCTTTGGCTCTTAATGCCGTTCCGATGTTGTTGTTGTATTAGCGGCACAGACAGGAAACGTTTAATTTGTTGCATCATATTTATTCGAAGATGGTGGGCATTCCATCCTCGAGGTCGAGGTTTAGAAAAAAAGCTGCTTCGATTGGTTGTAACCATAACGCAAGTGGTGTAAGTTGCGTGGGAGCAGCTGGACAATCGAAAATGTGGTCTACATCGTGTGGACTGGTTCCGCAGGCTGGGCAGGTGTTTGCAACTTCATTATTTATACGCGATAAATAAGAATTTAGTCGCGGGCACCAACCGGATCGGAGCTGAGCTAAGGTGGTACGGGTAGCTCTCGGTAATTGTTCTTCGTCAGGAGATATGGCTGGAGGTTTGGTGCCAAGTACACGATTATTTGTGAGGCTTTGAGTAGCTTTACGAACGTCTTGTGTGTGTATGTCTGCAATCGCCGCCTTGTAGTCAGAGTTATTGAAGGGAACCTTTTTGTATCGCTGGACTTCGCGGTCTTTGTCCCTGATAGAGCGTCTTATTCGTCGTGGCGGTGGTGTTTTGTCCATGAGTTCATTGTTCGGGTGATTTGTACGATAGCATCCGACTAGATACTGTTTGGTAAGAAGTTCGTTGTGGTTTCTCAAAGTCATCATCTTAGTCTCCTGGTGCAGATGATCCACTGAGGACATCTTAACACAGCCGGTGATGGTGCGAAGTGCCGTGTTCTGGCAGATTTGTATGTGGCCCCAATTTGTGTTGCAGAGACCATTTGACCACGTCGGTGCTGCATAATTGACTAGGGGGCGACCGATGGCTTTATAGGTAGTCAGAAGTGTTTCTTTATCGGTGCCCCAAGTACTACCGGCAAGAGCTTTAATAATTTTGTTTCTGCTCCTGAGTTTAGAGCAGATGTTATCAGCGTGTGTGTTAAATTTGCCGGAGTTATCTATCGTGACACCTAGGATCTTGGGAGTCCGAATAGTAGGGATGACGTTTGTGTCGATAGATATCGGGAGTTGCATATTGTACTCCTGGTTGAAGCTGGTGAATAAGGTGGCGGAGGACTTTGGTGCTGAGAGCTTCAAGCCTTTACTCACAAAGAAGTCGTTGAGTGTCAGCAGGTATTCATTGATGTGGTCGCACATTTCGGGAATGTCGTTGCCAGTCGCCATGATGGTACAGTCGTCAGCATAAGAGATGATTTCGAGTCCCGTGGGTGGTGTGGGCAGTCCTGACATGTAAAGGTTGAAGAGGGTGGGAGATAAGACTCCGCCCTGTGGAACGCCTTGTTTAATTTTCCTGAGTTTGGACTTCCCATTCCTAAACTCGGTGCAGGATTGACGACCGGCAAGATAATTCGCGATCCATTTGTGGATATACGGAGGAGTAGTGTTGCGTAGGTCTGTCAAAAGTACTGTGTGGTTAACAGTGTCAAATGCTTTTGACAGATCGAGAGCTACGAGGATAGTGCGCTTGCAGGGTTTCGGCTGATTGAGTCCATTGAAAATGTTGGAGGTGATCCTGTCTATAGCGGTTGTAGTGCTATGCATTTTCCGGAAACCGTGTTGATGATTGGCAAGCTGGACGTGCTCCAGGAGTTTAGGCAACACTAGTGCCTCAAGTATTTTGGCCACGGGGGACAGTAGCGTTATTGGACGGTATGATTCTGCTAGAGTATGATCTTTGCCTGGCTGCGGTATGGGGGTGATACGGCCTTTTTTCCATAGCTCGGGTATGATGAAGGTTTTCAGCGACAGGTTCATCGTAGCAGTGATATACTCAATGGCCGGAGAGTCGATGTGTTTGAGCATAATCATGGCAATACCGTCTAGTCCGTACGCTTTGGAGTTTTTCGCATTTTTGATTGCAAGCTTGACTTCGTTTGAGGTAACCTGGAGGTGTTGGTCAGTGGTGCTGTTTCGGATAGCTCTGGTAATTTTGCGCTTGAGCTTATCTTTTTCGGGATGTTCGACGAATTGTTGGTTAAATTTGTGAGCGCATTTGTCGTCGTTGTTGTATGTGTTATCACCGAATTTTATAGCTACCTTACCTTTGGGTTTTGTGGGGTTTGATAGTGCACGTACCGTTCTCCAAAGGTTGCTTACGCCGGATTTTACGTGGCATGTTTTTAGATGCGAATTCCATAACTGTTTCCTGTGGTCGTTGACTTGCTGGGTTATAATGTTGTTGAGATCGCCGATGCGAGGATCATTTGGGTCTGCTGTTCGGAGTTCATCTCTCGTTTTTGCCAATTCTGCAGCAGATGATGGGAAATGCGGTCTCATGATTGGGATGCGGCCCGCTGGAATGTATAATGGATGGAATCGAATGACGTATTGTCAAAGGCGCCCTCTATGTCTAGAAATGCACGTAGTGCCATATGTTTATTAGACATGGCCTCCTCGATCGGTTCCAATAAACTTTGTAGTACCGATTGCGTCCATTTGGGTGCAATATATGAGCGATAATATGAGCGTCCAGTAACTTGTCCATAGTTTTCATAAGGAAAGATGTAAAGCTGATGGGATATGACTTAGGGCCGACCGTTAGGAAGTTAGAGTCAAACCCGAATTGTATATGTTCGAATCGAAGTTTTAGAAAATTTCTCTTTTTCGTTCTCTAATACAATTTTTGGAAATTGGGATGGAGTTTATTCCGGCGTACAAAGTTGAGAGTCCGAGCTATAGCCGTTTGGAAGATAGAGTCGCCCAAAAATCCCCTTCCGATTTTCATTTGGTTATGGGTCACATTTTGAACGGCTCTCTAATTTTTGACATTTTTTTAGATGCACCAATTTTCGAAATTGATCCGTTTGGTCCTCCCTTTCCGATTTTTACTTGGTTATGGGTCGCATTTTGGAACAGCTAGGACTCTGCAATATTCAGCTAGTAGCAGCAGCTAGTAGACATAACTTTTTCTGCACAATTGGTTTGCACGATGCATAAATTGTATGCATATTTACCACATTCGAATACACTTGCTCAAACATTGCATTCTAATATTTCGCAAGAATATTATGCAGGTATTGTTCCAATGTTACATACAATCGGTCATTGCGCAAATTACTACCTATAAATATTGATGCATCACGAAGATTCTGCAATTGGCTTTTACAAAGTCGTATAAAATACAGGCATATTTGAGCTGTACACTTCTGTTTTTCCAAAATGCAGTTTAGTTGTTTCTGGTGCTCTCTACTGATCCTGCTGTTGGCAGTTGAGTAAAAAAAAAATAATAAATTTGAAATAAGAAAAAATTTAATTTATCGTGAAATTTCGATTTTGTATTTCAGTTTCCGTTAGCAATGGGTAAGCCCCATCGATCATTCAGGTCGTGTTTTGGTAACCGTGGAGTCAGGACCACAAGCTTGGGCTGATCAAAAAGCAAAGCTAAACATTTCAATAAAAGGAAACCTAAATCTGATGTACATTATGAAATAATAAAAATCGGTGATAGCTAATTTTATAGAAAGTTTTTTTTTTGACATCCTCAGTGCTCAGTGAAAAATATTATTTTTGACGAACTTAGTTTAACTCTTGGATATGAGTGTCTGTCCGGAGAAGTTTCTAAAAACTGAAACCAGAATAATTTTACGTGAGAGCTGACTGCTAAAGATTCCTCTTATTTCAAACTTCGATATTTTTATTCATTTAATTTCATTAACCGTAACTTTGATAAAGCCAATATCCACTTTGCTTGTCACAAGTCTCACAATTACCCAATTTAGTCTCGATCGCCTTTACATCCTCCGTCGTTTGTTTAATGCAAATATCAATCAATTCCGGTACAGTCATCACGAATCCTTCAACAATAGTAATTTCGAGGCGGAATGAATTAAACGTTTCTAATCCGCGTACGGCCAGTGACGCATCAAACACCACACTTTCGTTGATACTGAAGAACTCATCCGATTCCTCAAACAAGATTTGAACCATTTTATCGATTGTCCCAATTCCCGTTCCCACTATTTCTTCCACGTGACTCGATTCAGTTGTCTGTATAGTGACGAATTCATTCGAAATTTCGTCGGTTACTTTTGACTGAACAGTTTCTTTACTGTTCAGGACTATCGCTTCGATTTTAACCCGACCTTCTCGACCCAGAGTGATTATTTTGTCAGATACGAGCTGAACCTGCGTCTTGATAACTGAATGGAAGGTTGTTCGCATGCTGCTTGCTTTTTCGAATATGACCCGAACGATGTTTGCATCGGAACTAATGGCGGCTGCCGAAAACATTTTTGCAATGCCATCAATGAATGTAGCAATAGGACAACTGTCAAAAAGGCTTTCGTTTGACGAACCCTGACTTTCACAAATGGTTTTCGTGACTGAAGTTATTATTTCGAGCGTAATAAGCTCACCCGGAGGAAATCCTTTTGAGTCTAGCTCTGGGTCAGATTGATCTGATGCTTGCCAGCCGAAACTGGGTGTAGCTGGATAAACTGTGTACGGAGGATAAGGAAGATTTATCCGGAGAGATTGCGCAGAAAAACGTGAGAAGGAAAAGAATGGCGGCCGTGAGAAAATTGTGTGTGACATCGGCAGGCATCCATTTGAGCCTAAAGATGACTGGCATGGAGACATACTTTCAGGCGCTAGTACTGGTAAAGTGGCTGGTTTTTTCTCGGGAGCACAGACCCACTGGATTGTGGCGGTTCCGGTTTGTCTTGAATTACATCTTGACGGCTCATCATCAGTAGGTTGGATATCTGGCAAAATAAATCTAGGAATAGGCCCCCAAAAGATTGGGGGTGTCAAAGATATCCCATTTGGTGGCGATACTGCAATTGGTTCAGGTCGGGGAAGCCCTGGTACTGATATTGGTATTTCGGGTGGTTTTGTAATTGGTTGAACTACTGGTGGAGGCTGTGCAATTGGTTTGATCGGTTCTGGTATTGCAATTTCTGGTGGCTTTACAATTGGTTGAACTACTGGAGCAGGCTCCGAAATCGGCTTTGTTGGTTCTGGAACTGGATTTTCCGGTGGTTTTGCGATTGGTTGAACTACTGGTGCCGGCTCTGTAATTGGTTCGGTCGGTTTTGGTAGTGGCGTTTCTGGTGGTATTGCGATTGGTTCATCTACTGAAGCAGGCTCTGCAATTGGCTTGGTCGGCTCTGGCATTACAATTTCTGGTGGTTTTGCAATTGGTTGAACTACTGGAGCAGGCTCCGAAATCGGCTTTGTTGGTTCTGGAACTGGATTTTCCGGTGGTTTTGCGATTGGTTGAACTATTGGTGCCGGCTCTGCAATTGGTTCGGTCGGTTTTGGTAGTGGCGTTTCTGGTGGTATTGCGATTGGTTCATCTACTGGAGCAGGCTTTGCAATAGGCTTTGTCGGCTCTGGCATTACAATTTCTGGTGGTTTTGCAATAGGTTGAACTACTGGAGCAGGCTCCGAAATCGGCTTTTTTGGTTCTGGAACTGGATTTTCCGGTGGTTTTGCGATTGGTTGAACTACTGGTGCTGGCTCTGCAATTGGTTCGGACGGTTTTTGTAGTGGCGTTTCTGGTGGTTTTGTGATTGGTTCATCTACTGGAGCTGGCTCTGCAATAGGCTTGGTCGCCTCTGGCATTAGCGTTTCTGGTGGTTTTGCAATTGGTTGAACTGCTGGAGCAGGCTCTGAAATTGGATTTGTTGGTTCTAGAACTGGAATTTCCGGTGGTTTAGCGATTGGTTGAACTACTGGTGCGGGCTCTGCAATTGGTTCGGTCGGTTTTGGTAGTGGCGTTTCTGGTGGTTTTGTGATTGGTTGAACTACTGGTGCGGGCTCTGCAATTGGTTCGGTCGGTTTTGGTAGTGGCGTTTCTGGTGGTTTTGTGATTGGTTCAACTACTGCAGCCGGCTCTGTGATTGGTTCGGTTGGTTGTGGTAGTGGCGTTACTGGTGGTTTTGCATTTGGTTCAACTACGGGAGCAGGCTCTGCAATTGGCTTGGTCGGTTCTGGCATTGGCGTTTCTGGTGGTTTTGGAATTGGTTGAACTACTGGAGCAGGCTCTGCAATTGGTTCGGTCGGTTTCGGTAGTGGCGTTTCTGGTAATTTTGCAATTGGTTGAACGACTGGAGCAGCAGCAATTGGTTTAGTCGGTTCTGTAATTGACATTTCTGGTGGTTTTGCAATTGGTTGAACTACTGAAGCCGGCTCTGTGATTGGTTTGGTCGGTTCCTGTACCGGTAGCGGCGTTTCTGGAGGCTCTTCAATTGGCTTAGTCGGTTCAGGCATTGGCCTCTCTGGCAATTTTGCAATTGGTGGAACTACTGGCTCTGCAATTGGTTTGGCCGGCTCTGGCATTGGCGTTTCTGGTGGTTTTGGTTGAACTACGGGAGCAGGCTCTGTGATTGGTTTGGTCGGTTTCGGTAGTGGCGTTTCTGGTAATTTTGCAATTGGTTGAACTACTGGAGCAGGCTCTCTAATCGGTCCAGTTGGACTTCTACCCGGAACATTTGAGTTAATTTTGTCGATAATAGTTTCCACTTCAACCGTTGTATTTGCAATGCACTTATCAATTGATCCGGGAAGAGTTTTGACAAATTCCTTAACTTCCACAACTACACTGACAATTGAATTTAAAATTTCGACTCCACGTGTATACACGGTCGCTATAAGTGATACGAAGCATTTTGACTTTTGGAAAAATCTCTTAATACCGCCGATCTGGGTATTTTCACATTCGCGCATTTCAGCCGATAGGCTAAGGAATTTTTCCGTTATTTCTCGTAGTGTGGTTCTTAGTTGCGTACATGCCTGAGTTCGTTCTTGAACTACTTCTTCAACGTACTTCGCGGCGTTCGTTTCGACAGACTGCAATTCAGACGAGACTTCCTCTTGAATGTGTACACTTTGTTGGCCATTCTGAACTATCACTTGGATTTCACGACGAGCCTCGTACTGAATGTAAGTTATTTTTTCGATTGTAACATCCACTTGCTGGTCAATAATTGAATAGAAGACAGAACGCTGTTCGCTGAATCTATTGATAGTAACGAGAATTACGTTTAAACCTTGTTGTGGAGCCTCTCTGACAGCCGTTATAAATATGCTTTTGATTTGCGAAATAAATCCGATAATTGGCGTTTCGTCGAAAAGCTGACCAGCAGAGCAGCTAGAACATTCTTCAGCGAAATAAGTGAGATGGCTTGGCGGGTAAAAGGTTGGTTCAAAATTGAGCGATTGTCTCGATTCTTCTGGAAAATAAGTGAACTGGTTTGGCATGTAATAGGTTGATCCTGGATTCGATGATGATTCCGATTCTTCTGCGTAATAAGTTAGTTGGTTTGGCGTGTAATAGGTTGGTCCAAATTTTAGCGATCGTCTCGTTCTGATGAGATTGTCGGAAGTTGCCGGCAGTACCTTGGAAAATACATAAATAAATTCATAGTATTGTCCAAAACCATATTTTTTTTAAATTACCTCTAGCATGAACACTAGCAGTACAAGAAAAATTAGGAGCCGCATGCCGACTTGAATACGTTATATCAATGCATAGACGGAGAGGCCACGCTTATCAACTAATAGTGAAGCTAACAAGCGTGGTCTACTCTACTTATATAACATAGTTTTTGGTTGTGCTGCAAAATTCTAATTGGATATGGCAAAATTAAGAGTTATCATTTCGAATGAGCGTGAAATTATACTTGATCGGTGATACTATGCAATTAGGCACTTCTTTTGTTTCGAGCGAAACATAAATTGATAGTCGCAGGCAGCTTGGTGATAAAGTCGCTCCTGATCCGAGCCATCTTGTTTCGCTCAGTCCTAATATAGCGATGTTATACGCGGTCATTTCCCGTTCGACTTCAGTGAGTCTCATGTTGTTGCACTCGCCCCACATCGTTCGAACGTTCCAAAACCCAATCGTGGTCCGTTGTTTATAGCCAAAAGTCGTTGCCGATGAATCAGTCCGAGGTATCCGAGGCTCGTTAAATATTTCGAGTGTAAAGAAAATTTCAAGTACGCGGGTTACAAGCCTACGTACCCTATCCCTCAAGTCGCCTTTTACGACAAGCCGGGAACGCTGTGGCATAATTCTAACCCCAAAAACCACAGGGGTCAATTTTTTGTTAAGCTTCGTACATATCTGAACCCTTGAGCGCACAAAACAGAGTCGCTGCGCGCACAATTGTAGAGATATGTTCGAAACTCAGGAGAGTTTTATTCTCTCCTGTCCCTTTAGTCGCCTCTTACGACACGTCGGGAAAGACCGAGGCACTATTCTTGACCCGCGCCACAGGGCGAATTAATTTTGCCATATCCAATTATAATTGAAGACTGCTCTCGGATACCAAAATCCATGCATTTAAAAAAAATTGTCTACAGTCGGGATGAATCGAGATGTCTAGCATTTGCCCAAGGGGGCTAGAGTGCCCTGCTTATGAGACGGAGAAATTTCAGGATGGGATTAAACGTCCGAATTTTTTCTTAACGCGATAAGGCCATGGACCAAAGTTGTGCTTGGGTGTCCATTGATATAAATTATCCATAAATGAGTATTGTGTACGCTTTAGCTTAGCAAGCATCCCATCTTCAACGAGTATAAGTAAGTTGTCGGCATTGACATACATCGTCTGACAAATGGCTTAAGACGGTCATCCGTCACCAGGTTCCAAACAAAGGAACCTCGAGTGAGGCCCTGTGGATAGCCTTACGATGGGTGCTAGGCCCCAGGCCGAACAGGCTTCTAGTTACTCCAAATTAGCACGTCTGGAAATTCAACTGCCTGGAGACTGTGCAGAACTTGAAATCAATAAAGATTCCAAGGCCAACTTTGTCGAACTGTAGGATGCTTTCTTTCTGATGAAAACCCATGTAACATCTGATTTCAGATTAGAGATAACAGACCGAAAATTTGTCCCTCCATCGTGCAATTTACTAAGCATTGGAAGAAAGCTAATGCCGTGATACGATTGAAAAGAGTTTTGACCTTGTTAGGGGCCTACACCAGTATGACTACACGGGCAGACTCCCAACTCATAGGGAAAGCTGTGTATGAAACGCCATCAGGTATTCCGGAACGTCACGACCAACACGACCAGCACGACATTTAGGAAAGGTACCAGGGAAAAAAATTACTTCATGAGGGAAAATCGCGTTTTCTGTCTCTGAGAAACCGAATTCAAATAAGGCTCGAGAAATTTTTGTTTCACTGTATACCACTATAGCATAAATACCAAAACCAAAAATTTGACGAACCAATGCCTTAGCTTCTGTAGGAAGGTTGGTGTCGGGCGTAGGTTTAGGCTGAGTAGTGTACAACTCAACTTTTTTTAACCCTGATGTTTCATTCATAATTTTGGGGTTAGGTATGTTTTTTTGTCCCATTCATTATATTCTTTTGTCATTACAAAATTGGAGACTAGAAGCAAAGAGAATTATTATAAATAAATAAAGAATATGGCTGCGGTATCAAAGTGATTCGCACTATAAAAGCACAACATCTCGCAAGCGTAGGCTCAAACCACAAAAGCTACAAGCTCAACCATGTTGCCATTTTCAACTAAAAAAACACGACCATTATACCGTTTATTTTTATTTTTAAGATTTACATTTTTTATTTACATTTAATTCATATTTTCAGTACTGCTGATAATAAACCCAATAACCTCCATCTTGCCGCATATTGCAAGTACTGCAACTGGTCCATTTAGTTTCGATCACTTTTACTTCCTCGGTAGTTTTTGTAATACATTCCCTGATCGATTGAGGTATGGTAACCACGGTTGTCTCGGCAGTTTGAACCGTTACCAAAAATGAATTACATATGCCCAATCCTTTAGCGGCAAGTGATGCATCCATTGTTTGTTCCATCGGATAATTGAAGTATGAATCCATGCCCGCCTTTACCGTAAAACTTATTACGGAAATCGCTGCCAAACCCTTTTGAACTATTTCCTCCACTCTATCTGATTCGGTTGTCTGTATGGAATTAAATGCAGTCGACACTTCAGTGGTGATTGTGGTTTTTGACTGTACCGTTTCTTGACCCTTTTGAATTATCGCTGCGATTTCAGCACGTCCCTCTTGACCGCGAAGAGTTATTCTCTGAGAGGCGTCTTCAACCTGTGTTACAATCATCTCATAGAAAGTGTTTCGCATATCACTGGCTCTATTGAAAATTACACCAATCATATTCGAATCGGCGGTGCTGGAGGCAACCGTAAACATTTTTATGAGACCGCGAATAAATGTAATGATAGAACAGTCGTTAAAAAGCACATCTTCCGATATGGTCTGCGTTTGACAATAGGTCGTTGTAACGGAAGTCATTATTTCGAGCGTAATAAGTTCACCCTGGGGAAAACCGAATTCGTCCAGCACTGGTACTGGTTCGGATGTTTGCATTTCGATGGTTGATGTACTCGGAGAATTTGAGTATACTGGCATAGTTCCGTGAGTTACCGCAATCGAGCCGTACACATACGATGGCCGTTGGAAAATTATTTGCGAGTTCATCTGACAACTAGATGAGATTGAGGTTGATTGGCATGGAGACATTGTTCCGGGTGCGCTTGGACGTAATTCATATTCAGGAACTACTGGCAGTCGCTGAACTCGTTCCCCTTCGGGAGAACAAATCCACCTTATTACTGTACCTCTTGGCTGATTTTGGCCGCATCTTGATGACTGACTAACAATGACTTTTTGTGATCGCACTGATGGTGAATATGTCATCGTGGACGTGATATGATGACTGATTGATTGACGGCGATGCGATAAGCTTGAAAACGAATTTTGTCGACATGAAGCGGTGACGCAAGAGGTTCTTGTAATTTTTTGTAAATGGACAACTGGTTCTTGTTCCGGACGACAAATCCACTTTGTTATTACAGTTCCGGTTGACGGTGGTGTTTGGCCACATTTCGTTGGTTGATGTGCAACTGGAGCACTTGGCTGCCAGTTCTGAACAGGACATGTTGAACAAGTTGGTTCCGGCGCTCGTCTCGGTCTACTTAATACTGCAGAAGTTGCGTCCAGCCCCTTTTAAAATTATATTTATGATTCACACTTCTGGTAAACAATTTTTTTGTGTTTATTACCTCTAACGTAGACACTATCAATGCAAGGAAAATTATGGTTTTCATCCCAACTGGCGACATTTTATCACTGTACTGGCGGCACTCACTATATGCTGATAAGCGTGGCCTCTTCTTTTTATAACTTAAAAATTAATGCGCCGAAAAATGCAATTTGATATAGAAAACTATTGGAAAAATGAATTATTAACTTGAAATTTTTTACGCTAAATTATACAGGAAAGATCGGTGCTGTTCAATTAGTGTGTGTTCATTCATTGTGAATCTGATTTGCTCGATGATGGCTAAGCCAGCACAAAATACAAATACATATAAGCAATCTCAATAAGCTTCTGAATTTAAAATAATCAAGGTAATAAAAACTTATTTTCAGCTTAAGGGTGTCGGCACACGAGGATAATCTCTGCGACGATCGAGATACTCTTCTTCTTCTCTGTAACCACTTGTGGGGCATGGGTGCGTTCACTCAGCCGTTTATAGGCTATTTCGAGTCAACGTTTCATGTATGGAAATTTTGGACCACGCCGAGATTCGATCTACGGACCTCTAGATTACTAGCATCGTAGAGTGCGACTCAACTTAGTGAGCCACAGAGCGTGACGACGATACTATGCGACTAAAAACTAAGAGGCTGTGATCTGCACAGGGCGATACTAAAGTCTCGACGACTCGTTGTGCATGCAAACGGAACGTATGTGAATGAAAAGAATGAATTAATTATCCACGCGTTCGATGCTCAAGATAATATCCCCCTGTGCTTGTTCTAATTTATTTTATACGTGCAAGTCGCCTCGTCGTCAAGTTGTGTGCTCTTTGGGTCGCCGAGTCTAAAGTATGCCCGTGTGCGGAGACCTAAGCCCCTCAATTTTTTATTATCTCATCTCCTGACATTGCCAATTCACTTATTATAACAACTTCAAATTAAAAAAAAATAACAGGCTCGACCGTCCAACATTGGAGTAAGGCTGCAAATGTGTTAGTGACATTCAATTTCCAAGATCTTACTGCTTTTTTGTTGAGGTGTTGAGATCAATGGCACACTCAGTAGTGTTATTTAGTGTTTGTTATGTTATGATAAATGGGTGCTCGTTTCACATCTGAGTGAGATCATAGTTATGGGTCGTGATTTCAAAAAACACCATAAACTCAATTGGTTCACGGTGAGACTCAAACCCACGACTCTTTGCACGGAAGGTGTGCGCACAACCACAACACCAACCAGACTATAAACTTGGAATTGCCGACTTTCAAATAAAATTAACATTTTTCCGATTCAAATTCATTCAAAACAAATATTTTTTCCCAAGTTATAATTATACCCGTCACTATGTGAAAGGGTATATTAACTTTGTCAGGAAGTTTGCATCGCACAGAAGGTAGCACCTCTGACTATATAAAGTATATATATTATTGCTCAGTGTGACGAGAGAAATCGATTGAGCCAGTGGCGGATTTACCAGTAGGCTGAGTAGGCTGGAGCCTAGGGCGTCAGATTTTACGGGGGTGGCAAATTTGGGGCAAATATTTTTTTTAAGTTAAACACATTACATACAAATTTAATACCGTGAATCGTGAAAAACCGAATTCCGAATACGAATTTCAACGCCAGATATAGTACGTATCCTTCTCATGAGATACGTTTTGGGAGCAGTGTGAAGTGTGTTTGTACCTCAGTGAGACACATAAGTGAAAAACTGTTTGTCACCGTTATCTTCATATTAAAGATGAATCTTGGAAAAGGACTCTTATAGTCAATGGCTAAATTCAGCGAACGAAATTCACAGGAAAAAGACTGGAAATGCTACAAGAATTACGCCCGCCACCGAACACTGTCTCCGTTGAATAGTCTACATACGAAATGAAAGTCCAATTGGAGTAAAAAAAATTTCCTACATTTTTCGTTCGCTGGATGCTTGTAATTAGCTTACATTAATCGAAACCAAGCACTTTTTGTTGTCTTTTTGTCTCTTGGTTTGATGCCTTTTTTAATAAAAAACACCAACAGCTTAATCTTGCACTGAAGATCCCGGTTACTTGTCAGTTCCATAAAATATGCAACCTTAACAAAGGAGGGGGGGGGTGCGATTATTTGAAAAACGACAAAAGATACAGAAAAATGTCTGAGGACGAAAAAACTACATAAAATTTCCTTTGCAATGACTAGACTAAAAAATAATAATAAACGTAATAGTTTGCGGGGACTTTAATATCCCTAGTATGAAATGGTCTACTAGTCCTGGTCTCCCTTTAGCATCTACTTCCTTGGCTCTTTCTAGGTCTCTGACAGCCTTTATGCAATCTTGTGACCTTCTCCAATTCAATGTCAACTTCAACTTCATGGGTCGTATCCTCGACCTTAAGTTTAGTAACATTCCTTTGGGTGGATTCTCGTCATCCATGCGTACACCAGGATACGTTCGTTGTGATCCTTATCATCCTGCTATTGTCAATGAGATAAGCATTAACCTATCACCTTATCCTCCAAATGTTATGCGTCGTAGGTTTGATTTCAGGAAAGCCAATTTAGTAGCTATTAACGAGAAATTGAATCTTATTAATTAGAACTTCATCTTAAAAGACCTTGACTGCGAAACTCCTGTAGCTACTTTTTATGCTATTCTACACAACATCATATATGAGTGCGTCCCAATATCTAATTTAAAGCTTCGTAAAGGTCCGATTTGGTTTACACCCCAGATTCCCAACTTGATTCTAAAGAAAAAGCGTCTTCACACTCGATTAAAACGTTATGGACGCCAATCCGACCGAATAACGTTCCGTTGCCTTAGATCCAGGATCAAAAGGCTAATTTCGCTTGCACGGTCTGTCTATATTAAGACTGTTGAGGATAGTCTGAGGAACAATGAGAGTAAAATTTTTTGGTCCTATGTAAAAAACCTGAGATCCTCTTCAAATCAACCTTCCACACTTTCGTTCAACAATATTAGTGCAGACAATCCTCCTGAAATGTGTGAACTTTTTGCTACATTTTTCGCAAGTACATTTAAAACATCATCCTTAATTTGTCCTCCTGTTGTACCTCAAGAAATCCACAATTTACACTTATCACCCCTCATTTTACCGTCAAACGTTGAATTGCTTATATCCTCAATTAAAACCAATTCTTCTTCTGGACCTGATGGAATCCCAAATTCGTTTTTATAAGAAACAAACTTTTCCATATTTAAACCTCTTGCAATTTTATTTACTAAGAGCCTACATGAAGGTGTTTTCCCAATTCAGTGGAAATCGTCGTATGTGGTTCCCATTCCGATCGGTCGATCCTAGCTCTGTGTCTAAAGGTACGTTGTGCTAGACGCGGCCGCACGACTGCGACTCGCTCATTCCATATAAAAACTCGTTTTTAAAATGAGAGAGAAACGAGTTTTTATATGGAATGAGCGAGTCGCAGTCGTGCGGCCGCGTCTAGCACAACGTACCTTAACTATAGACCTATCTCTCTTCTGTCATCCTTTTCGAAACTACTTGAAAAGATTGCTTATAACTATATTCATTAACATTTTAGTTATCTTATTAAGGATGAGCAACATGGGTTCTCCAGAAACAAATCCGTTGTCACCAACTTAGTTGAACTTGTTAATTTTGTAACAAAATCTTTCAATAAGCACTTTGACTTGCATGTAATTTATACTGACTTGGCAAAAGCATTTGACACCGTTAATCTCCAAATTATTCTTAATAAATTAATTGCATTGGGATTCCCTTCATATCTTATTGTATGGCTCTTCACTTATCTTAATGATCGCTCTTCTATAGTTGTTTTCAAAAATTTTACCTCTTCCGAATTTTGTCCATCATCGGGTGTGCCACAAGGATCCATTTTAGGTCCCCTTCTTTTTTTACTTTTCTTAAACGATCTACCATCTTGTCTTAACTGTCACTCTCTCTTTTACGCCGATGATAGCAAACTTTTTTCTACTGTCTCATCTATTTCTGATTGTATAGCTTTGCAATCCGATTTAGATTGCTTTACGTCTTGGTGTATCTCAAATGAGTTGGATCTTAATGTTTCTAAATGCTCCGTTATGGTGTATTCATTAAAATCTACTCCTTTCTCTTTTCAGTACCAAATAAACTCTATTCCCCTCGAATGTGTTTTTACGATTACATGAAAAGTGCAACACTTCTACTGAATATCAGAGAGAAGAGAGACTTTTTTGTTGCATTTCGAAGATTTCAATTTTTCATTCTACGACTAATTGAGAAAATTGGAAATCTTTAACTAAATCGGTGTTAAAAAAAAAGAAAAAAAATGTTTCTTAAATAAATGCTAATACATAGTTGCAATTTTTTACTTAAGGTTCAGTTTGCAGTAAGTTAATTAAATTTAAAAGAACGTTCTCCCAAAATTGTTTAATCTACCAATATCAAAAGTAATAGCATGCCGTTGGATAGCAATAACACTAAAACAACTTTGCGGATTCATTAGTTAGAAGTACCGTTATAAAATTGTTTTTAAAATATTCAATTAAAAATCAATTTCGAAATTTCTCTAAAGACTACTGACAGGTTTTACTGAAACCACTAATTTAATCGAGTCGAAACCCGCCTACTAAATAACATCGTATGTATGTCATTTCATTACCTTCAAAATACATTGCAGAATGTACTTGCATTATTCAAATTGCAGTACAATATGGTACAACTGTTAACTAAATCTAGGATTTAGTAAATCTTGTCGGTAGTCTGAATCCCCTTTTTAAAAAGTACTTGAAACCTAAAAACGATTTATACGAAATTTTATGTAATTTGAAAACCTGATTAGAAATTTTGTAAATACGTGTACAAATTTTATTGATGTCAATTTTAAATTTTATTGATGTTGTTTTTGCTCAAACAAATTGTATTTATATTGCTCAATTGTGCATTAAATACGAATATGAAGAAGAAGAACAAACCCTTCAAACTTAAGCTCCAACCAAGGAATTATGGTATCGCTTTTTATTTATATTTATCTATTTCATAAAGATTGAAGAATGCTCCGGACCCACGAAGTGGAAAGTCTTCACCTATTGAAGTACAAAGAAGAAAGTTGACAATAAATGAAGGTCAATCAAAAAAAAAATTGCCTGGAGTATTAATATTCGACACAAAATACCAATAGTGTTCCGCACAACAACTTGAATTTGTGGGAAACGATGAAAAACGCTAAACGCCTTGACTCTGGTTACGTCCCTTCAGCAGTATTCTCCTTGGTAGGGGCGGCAAAATGTTAACAGCCTACTAGCAGCAAATGTGTAGATCCGCCACTGGATTGAGCCATGTCCGTCTGTCTGTCCTTCTGTTGAAACGCAAACTATAGTTTCTCAGTTTTGAAGCTATCAGGCTGAAATTTGGTATACAAGTTTCTGTTTAGTGTGCCCTGTCTATATGTCGGAACGAATGGTATCGTGCCATCTGGTCATTTGGCTGCCATTGAAAAATAGGTTCTTCTAAGAAAAACTTTTTTCTTTATGTACCACACTTCACCCAAGTGTGTTTCTAGAGCCTCAAAACGTATCTCAAAACAGATGGAATCGGGGCATTACGTCATAGGGCTGCCATACAAACGAACCACTGAAAATAAGGTTTTTCTAAGAAAAACTTTTTTTTTTTTTAATGCAACCTTAATCAAATGTGTTTTTAGTAAAACCTCAAAAATATCTAGGAACGGATGAAATTTTAACCAAATTTCACCTAAATGTGTTCTTAGTAAAGCCTCCAAACATATCTAGGAACAGATGAAATCGGAAGACTACGTCATAGGGCTGTCATACAAACCAACCCCTAGAAATTTGGCTCTTCTAAGAAAAAATTTTTTCTTTGTGAATCTTAACTCATTGCTGGACACAACGCCAAAATTTAACACGATTTGTATGTCAAATGCTCAAAATTGGACGTCTATAGACGTTCTGTCCGGGAAAGGGTTAACCAAACTTCACCCGAATGTGTTCCTAGTAAGGCCTCAAAACATATCTACGAATGAATGGAATCGGAACAATACGTCATAGGACTGTCATACAATCCAACCCCCAAATATTAGGTTCTTGTAAGAAAAACTTTTTTTCTTTTTGAATCTTAACCAAAATTCATCCATGTGTGTTCCTGGATTAGCATCAACGCATCCAGGAACAGATGGAATCAGAACGTGTCACAGGGCTGCGGTATAAATTTTTAACACAAAAGAAGCTTAAGTTTCATTCAAATGTAGCGGGTATTCAAATTTGGGCCGCGCCCGAAATTACCCTCGGTCTTGCTTTTTAATTAAATGAACACGTTTCTAAATTTTCTAAATAAAACTCCGTCTAAAATTGGTGTTAAATTTGGAAAAAAATAGTTCTAATCGGAATAGAAATCGTTGATTTGAGGTAGAAAGACCACCTGCTCGAAATTTGACTCGGTAGAAATCCATCCCGATAACTCCCCCAACCTCAATCTCCCTTTTCCAATAATAAAGCGAAAATATCCTTTCCTCTTTAAAGACAATTTTCGACTACTACAAAAAAAGTTTCAAGTTTTATTTGGAGAATTTGTTACGAGTGAACTTGGACTTTAGTGGATTTCGTGTTGAACCAAACCTGCAAACATTTGACGATGATATATAATAATAGGGGCAGACATTAATTTCGTTAGGAAAACGTCATTTGTTGGTTGTCCTAATCGTGCTAAATTTATTAATTCCCAATAAATCTTTTCTCTATTTTTTTTTACAAATGCCAATACATACTTCCATTCCTCAAAAACCCATCACTTTCACAATTCATCCATTTCGCGCACAATTTGCCACATTATTTGTTGCATCCTGTACATACCCTTTTACACCATTCAAATTATTGCTAATACATTGAGCCAACGATCCGGGAATCGAGACAGCAAAAGCTCCCGTCTCCGTCACAGCCCGTACAATCGTATTGAAAAATTGCACCGAGTCGGCCGTCACCCTGGCCGGTATCGTTCCCAAACAAGCCTGTCTCGCCGCGAAGCCCACAACATCCAAAATTCCCGATTGTCTACTATTACAAATTGCAATTTGATCAGGCAAATTCCAAATGGTCGTTCCTTGCTGTGTCAAATTCTCCACCAACTTATTGAAAATCTCAATACCCTGATTGATTTTCGCCACAACACAATTGTAACCGTCATTTTCAATATCCAAAACTGCATCACGTGCACCGCTGAAATTGTCCGATACGCATCCGGCCAAGTTTTGAGCTTCTTGTTGCAGTGCCAAAAGTTTATCTTCGGCATCTCGAATTGGATTTTCAATTGCATTTCGGGCGGCTTCACCGAGTTTGCGCAGATTTTCGATAGCCTGTTGAACTTGCGAGCTGACGGTGGAGTAGAATGATTCGCGCAATTGTCGTAGATTGTTGACAACATCGTTAGTAGAGTTGTACCCTAAAGTGCCGACTTTTTCCAGAGTGGCGAGAGTTGCATTTTGAACGGCACCGATTATGTCGAGAATAGGATTGTGGTTGAAAAGGGGATTGTCACGCGAGCTGAAGGGAAGTGTTGGTACCGATGCGGGACGCGACGAGTTGGATTGACCGTGGCAGGCTGCGTGAGTAGCCTATAGAAAAAACGATTTTTTAGTAATTATTATGATTAAAAATTGTTGTTTTTTTTTTTTTAATGTAATTTACCTGCAAACCGAAAACCAGAGCAAGTGCAAGGAATACTTCAGTTTTCATCCTAGCGGATATAAGGTATATCAGTTTAGAATTGAAATGATTGTAAATTGATTCTTGGCGCTTTTATATGATTTCCAATTAATTATATCACACGTAGGATAAAGGTGTTTTAGTAGATTTTTCTAAACCTATCCGATGTCAATCATGCGAGGTTGATTAAGGGGAGACATTGATATTTAAAAAAAATGTGTATATGTATTTCTAAATTTTGATTTGAATTTGGAACTGTAATAATGAGGCTGTAAAACGTCGCTCTTAATTAAATTTGTGAGACTTTGCGGCAAATCATTCATAAATTAGTTCCGATTCTCATATTCTATTGAGTTACCAGTGACCATCCAGAGGATCCGCTATATAAAAATCTCTCTTTGCTTGTCCCTATGGTTGCCGAAATTTCTTGTGGGAGGCTTTTAAATCTGAATTATCATTTTTTTTTAATTTAATGTTACAAAGACATAATTTCGTACAACATAATTTTGTTAATACATAATTTATTATTCGACCTATTAGCATTCACCGAAGTGAGGTTGGTCAGCGCTTCAAGCTATACTATCATGGTGGAATGACGACCCAACTATCTTGAACTCCAATCAAAGCCGAGAATATTATAATTTATAATAATTATATTTAATTATAATTTGCTCACATGTGAAGTTGATAAATGCATTTTTTAGAGGGGCACGATAATTGCATATTGGATTATCATTTTTGGCACCATTTATCAAAATACTGAATAAAGAGCAACCAGACTAGATTATTCTTAGTGTTTAACTAAATTCACGGATTGTGTCCAAACATTAGGTCGTCGTAAATTCACTTCGGACTTTCCAACAAAGCACGAATCTCGTCGCTGTTATACGGAATTGTAAAATGAGATTTGGTAAGGATCTTATTGCATGTTTGAGGCGTTAAACACTTTTTGCCGATCTAAGTATTTGCGGCGTGTTAATATCCCAGGTGCCTACACCCTAGAGCCTAGACAAAAATAAATTGCAGAAACGAAAAATTTGGGTGCTGTTGTAATATGTTATTATTATGGTTTTAATTTCATTTTTCATAGAATATGGCCAGGTAGTCCACCTTAAAGAATAGTAACTTTTTATTTTATTTTATTTACCTATTCGACGTAAACAGATACCAATTGAATTATAACAAACATTGTCAATGTTTAATAAGACGGCTGTTGTCCATTCATGAAGAGGAAACGATCGTATTATGCTACTCGTATGTAGTACTAATTCTACGAAAATAAATGAAGTAATGAAATAAATATTAGATAATATTTACAACCTACATCTTAGGTTTCTGGTGAATATAAGCATTTTTTTTGTTTCTAACCTTTTTTGGGGTGCTGAGCACGAATCCGTCCGAAAATTTTATTGCGGAACGGGGTCAAAATTGCCAAAAAACGCCAATTAAATTAATATCAATTGCAGCGATACCGCTTAAAGCATTTTGAAGATTTATGTCGCATTGGACCCGCAATCATGCTACCTCTAACATGTTCATGGATAGGTTTTCGCATAAATGTACAGTTTCCGAGTTACAACAAAAAAAAACACGAAAAACGCCACCAATTTGGGAGTTTTTCGCGATTTTTGCCCTGTTCCGCAACGAAATTTTGGTGGGATGCTCCGAGTTCAAGCTTAGTACCCCACAAAATAAGAAATATAAAAAAAAAAATCTCCACCACATTTTGCAACCTCAAATCACGTAATGAACACTATTGAATCCATAATACAATTCGTATTGTTGTTTTCCATCATTTTAACTAACGAAGCACTCTGCCCCTTTTTACAGACATCTCACCTCTATTCCCAAAATTTTACAAAAAAAAAAACTGTCCAATATTTTTCACTAAAAATCTGTTGATGATGTCGATGACTTTCGTCTTAAAATCGTGTGCAAGAAGACTAGAAGAAACTTACACCCAAAAATCAGCCGAGATTTCTTTTTAGTTCTGAATCAGTGAGACATTTGTAAGAGCTTTGGAGCTATCAAACGTGGACGCTGATCGATTTTTGGGCATCCATATGAGGTGGTTTGCCAATCAAACGCATACCTACATACGTAAAGCAATCATTTTAACCCATTGCGTGAGTTAGTCCAGTGTGTAAATTTGTAAACTTATTAATTTGTTTCAATCGAATTGTTTCAAATTTCAAACTATTTATAAATCTCCCTATACATTGAGACACTTTCCGCCAGAAGATCATTCCGTTTGCAGCCGTGAAAGCAAATCCGGTAAGCCTTTGCATTTGAAATGATGAGACAATTGAATGACCGTGTTATTTTTTCCGAATACAGCATTCATAAACGCAAATATGTATTTATCATATTAAAACGATTTATGGGATGATTTTCCTATGGAAAACCTGTCAATGTATGGGCACCTCATCTGAACCAATTTATTTTCAGTCAAACGTTTGGCATTTGTAGCATATTTAGTGTCGACGAAAAAACGAGTACATTGGCATGGGAACAAAAAACAAACATTTTGGTGACATTTTATTTACAAGTTCAGAAAATCAGAATTACTGTGTACTATAAAATTTTTATTTATTTGTATCAAATTTGCAAAAGTCGTGAATAATAATTACATATTCTGAATTTTTTGTATTGTTTGATATCATTTTTTAATCTCTGTGATCAGTGGCGATCCTAGGTAGGGGTTTTGGGGTTCAAACGCCCTCCGAAATGAATGGATGCTACAATGATGATTATTTTCTTATAATAAGAGTATCAGTGCTACCTGAAATAACGGTGTTCTGACACATTGAGGACACATAGGGCTTCAACAGTGGCTGAAGATTGATATGCAGGTTGTTTCATATGCAAAATCACCTACAACTGGTTGTTTAGGGCCGTCATCGCGCGGGATTTTTACCGTTTGATTCATACAGCTAGAGCTCATCAGATCGTGTAATTAAAAAATAGGGACATCAGCGACTAGTTTTTTTGGAAGGTGTAAAGTGGTGGTATTTGGTTCTGAAGTAATCTAATCGACAACAGGCACGATCTTGGCCTTGCCTCGGCCTTGCATTTTAATCCGACCTGTGCCGTGTTTTGCAAACTGTTATTCATTGTGTTCTGTAAAATCCGTATCAGAGCTTTTGTGTTCTATAACCTCACAAATATATCCCTGCAATCGTTTCTATTTTTCTGGAGTAATACATTTTTTGTATATAATTTGAATGTTTGTATCAGGGTATAACCGCATGCTGCCAAAACCCCACTCTCAACACAACAACAACTCTCAAAAACCCCTCCCGAAATTTATTTCTGCGTACGCCCCTATCTCTGACTGTGATATCTTTTTAACTCTTCTCGCAGCGCTTTTATTCTGCAAAAGAGAAGGTAAACAAGTCCGTATTTAATAAAATTTAAGGAGTCTCCTTTTATGGTGAAAACTTTCTTAACAAGGTAATATGTTTGTGTACATTTAGTGTGGAAAGTATAATAAAACACGCCTTCCCTGCTATATAAGGCGTCTTTCATTTGGAGTGTCGTAGTTTTCCGATAGGGTTTCTCGTGTCTCACGCATCGTGAGTTCTGACAATTATCGTTTTTGACATCTCTAATGTCAACCATTTAACCATGGAAAACTACACGGTTCAACAACGTAATTCAATTATTTTACCAAAATTCGCGGTCGATCGTGGCTACTTTACGTGCGTTGACTCCAATTTTCGGTCGTTATAATCGTCCCACTAGACCAGTGACGGGCAAAGTACGGCCCGCGGGCCAAATGCGGCCCGTTAGGGTAGTCAATCCGGCCCGCGACATGGCTTTGAATACACATAGTGCAAAATATAATTTCTGTGTAGCTAGAACAGAATAACGGTTTCCTTCTCATTGCTTTTTATATACGGCATTGTCGCATATAACATCAACTAAATTTGCACGCAACACACCAACATGTTAGGGGTAGTGCTGTAGTAAATATATGTATGTAGGTCCTACTGATCTTGACGATGTGGAGAGTGGAGTACAATGCGTGTGTGCACGGTGTTGTTGTCAACGGTAGTGAGGCGAATAGTAAAGCTCTCTTGCTCTAGCAAGTGTTCTTTCAATCCCTAAATCCCTAAATGTGTAGCGTTGAGCCATTTGGCAACAGTGACCCCCTTTGTAGCTCGGACGGTCATGTACATAGTTAGTGTGTCTTCGGCTGTGAGCCTGCTTTGTTTGTGTCGCTTTGTTCCCAGAGTTTTCTTGATCGTTAGAATGGCAAGCAAAAAACGTAAAGTTGATTCAGAATGTCGAGCGTTTAAGGAGGAATGGACCTGGAAGTACTTTTTCAATGCAATTAAGGATAAACCCGTCTGCCTCATTTCCAATGAAACTGTGGCCGTATTTAAGGAATTCAATCTTTCACGACACTTCCTGACCAAACACAACAATGCCAATTATGAGGCTATGACCGAAGATGAGCGAAAACATAAAGCAGGAGCTCTACGTAAAAATCTGATAGGCCAGCAAAGTATTTTTAAAAAACAAAGCTCTTCGCAAAAGCTTGCTACACATGCCAGTTACGTTGTAGCATACAATATTGCAAAAAGTAATAGAGCCATGTCCGACGGCGAATTTGTTAAAACTTGTATGCTTCAAGTAACTGGCATTTTGTGTCCTGAAAAAATAAAGGATTTTGACACTGTAAGTTTGTCGCGAAAACGATTACTTCCAGAGTTGAAGTAATAGATAAGCAACTTGTTTCGCAGCTAGAGACAAAGATAAGCAAGTTCAAATTTTGTTCTTTTGCTTTGGACGAAAGTACAGACATAACTGACACAGCTCAGTTATTGATATTTATAAGAGGTGTTGATAGCAACTTTTGTATAACTGAAGAGCTAGCCTGTATGCGATCTTTAAAAGGAACGACAAAAGGATCAGACATTTTTCGAGAATTTCAAGAAACTATTACGACTTTGTACTCGGCTCCGCACTCCAATTACATCGTAAAAAGGTATCAGATGGAAATTGTTCGATCACCTTCAACATCTTGACTACGCTGACGACATTTGTCTTCTATCAACAAACTCGGATGATGTCGCTCAAATGACAGAAGCTCTAAATTGCGCGAGTCGTAATGCGGGGCTGAAAATCAATGCTGCCAAGACTAAGTTCTTGAGCACATATCCAGGTGGGCAAAGCGAAATTTGTGTTTCAGGACAGGCAGTCGAAAAAGTTGATGAATTTTGCTATCTCGAAAGTGTAGTTACAGCACATGGTGGAGCGGATGCTGATGTAAAATCACGGGTAAACAAGGCTAGGGCGGCTTTCTTCAATTTGACTCCTTTCTGGCTAAACAACAATATTTCCAGACGCACCAAAATACGTGTCTTCAATTCTAATGTGAAATCCATTCTGCTATATGGCTGTTCAACCTGGAGGGTGACTAAAGAGATCACTGATAAGTTGCAAACTTTTGTTAATCAGTGTCTACGGCGCATCCTAAATATTCGTTGGCCGGAGATCATTTCGAACGAGGATCTCCTTACTATAACTGGCTAGGAAAGATAGGCACTTCGATCAAAAGACTTAAGTGGCAATGGATAGGTCACACCTTCAAAAAGTCGCAAAAAAGGCTCTAAACTGGAATCCACAGGACTCCGGAGCAAGACGCCGTGTTGGGCGGCCAAGGAACACATGGAGAAGATCGGTAACTAGCGAAGCGAAAACGCTAAATCTTACATGGTCGCAGCTAGCGCCGTTGGCGCAAAACAACGAGGTGGAGAGTAGGCGTGGCGTGGTTAATGCCCTATGCCCCACAAGGGGTTGACAGGAACTAGAGAGATCACGACTTTGAAAGTACCTTTGCCGACTATTTGTAATATTACTACTGATGGAGCACCGAATATGACAGGGACAAGATCTGTTTTTTTTGGCATATTTAAAGAATCATATCCAGAGAATAAAGCTGTGTTTCTTCATTGCGTCATACATCAAGAAGCTCTGTGTGTGCTTGATGTTGTTATTAAGCTTGTCAATAGCATTCGTTCACGAGCACTCCATCACAGACAATTTCGGAAGTTTCTTGAGTCATTGCAATCTGAATATTCTGATGGACTTTACTACACTAAAGTAAGGTGGCTCAGTGCTGGAAGGGTTTTTGAACGAGTTTGGGATCTAAAACAGTAGTCTGGCTGGTCGAGCGGTTAGTGCGCGCACCTTCGGTGCACAGGGTCATGAGTTCGAATCTCACCGTGTTCCATGGTGGTTTTCGAACTCACGAGCTTGTGACGGACTATGATCTCACTCAGATGTTAAAGGAGTACCCATTTATGGGGATAAATAACACTGCTGAGCGTAATGCTGATCTCATTACCTCATCAAAAAGCAGATAAGATCTTGGAAATAGAATGTCACTAACACATCCTGCGGCCTTAGTCCAATGTTGGATTGTCGCGCCTGTTATTTTTTTTTTTGGGATCTAAAACAGGAAATAATCTCCTTCATGGAAGGAAAAAAATGGAAGAGTGTGAACATTTGAAAGCAGTGGCGCAACCACGGGAGGGGCTAAGGGGGCTAAAGCCCCTCCCAGACACAAAAATTGGGAACGTAGAAATTAAATAAAAAACAAATGAAATATGAAGCAAAGCCTTTCTTTGAATATTTTAAGAAAAATGTGAATTGTTGTTCTTGAAGCATAGGTTATTTATAAGAATTTTTGAAATATATCATTGAGCAAAAATGCAGAATATAAGCGAACAGATCTCAGGTGATTTTTTTTTTTCAAAAAGGGAATGTCTTCAAAATGTGTATATGTTCCGGAAAAACCTGGCTTCTTCGTTAATAATTTTTACATCGAGCTTTAAATATTCAAGAGCTGAGACATGTGTTTCTCACGCATCAACTATCGACTAGATTTTAAGTTTCAATTGCGATTGAAGTTTCAAACATTTTCTTCTGTCTTAAGTTGGTGGGCTGGGCTTGGTCTACGTGATTAACATAAAAAGAATAAGCTATCGATTAAACATATTTCTGTCCATCATTTCGTAAAATATTTGATGCCTAACTATTGCTGTACAAATAAAATCTAGTAAAAAATTAAATGAAATGGGAACAAGAGTTGTATCCTTAGATGTTTTATCATAACATAATGAGCCGCCACCGCAGCAACTCACATCCTCAATCAATTAAGTCTTTCCTGTTTTCCTGCATTCACAAATTCTGCTCTAAGACATAACCGCATATGCCGTACAACAAAAATTTACTTTTTTTCAACTTGAAAGCTCATACGACGATTGGTACATACAACGTACTGACTACAAGAATGCCACTACACATTTTAACGACTCTAACCTATGAACAAATTTATATCAAAAATAGGCAAGGCTGTGATGGGAGCAAAACACCACTGTATAGTGTCATCCCGAGAAAATATATCAGCTTAATCCATCTTGCGGAGGGAAACTCAAATTTCCACTAATGTGGATGGCCATAGCCCCCTCCAGGGCAAGATCCTGGTTGCGCCACTGTTTGAAAGATAGTGTATGGCTTTCGGACTTCGCATTTTTAACAGATCTTCTCAGTCACATCAACAAAATGAACCTCAAACTCCAGGGAAGAAATCAATTAATTAATGATATTTGGAGTCATATCATGAGTTTCAAAATGCAACTGAATCTATTTTTCAAACAACTAGTCAAGAAAGACCTTACTAATTTCCCAAGAATAAAAACTATTGCATTTAGGGAAGACAAACTTAAGAGCTACGAGAAAAGCGTGAAATGCCTTCTTGACGAATTCGAACGAAGATTCCATGACTTCAAAGTTATTGAACAGGACCTGGACATGTTTAGCATGCCATTTAATGTAGACTGTGAGTCAGTCAAACCAGAATTTCAGCTCGAACTGATTGAGTTGCAATGTAACACTGAATTAAAGCAACAATTTCTCAATGTTTCTAAAGTTGAGTTTTACAAGGCCCTGTCAAACGCAAGGTGTTTTCTACCATGAAGCTTCGAAAGAACAGCATCAGAAACCGATTGACTGACGACCATTTGGCTTCCCTACTGCGAATCAGCTAATCATCGTTTGAACCAGATTATGAACAACTTTTAGAATGTCAGTCACAGTTTCACAGTCACATACGCCATCATACACAACTAAAGAATAAAAATAATTTTTGTATTTTTTTCAATTTTTTTCTTTAATATTGTAGCGTATAAAACTGTGCGTGATGTAAAAAATAAAAATTTAGCATATCATTTATAAAAAAATGTCTTTTTTTTATTTTTTATTTTTGGCCCGCCTAGATAATTTGTTATTTCATCTGGCTCTCTCCTTAAAAAGTTTGCCCATCTCTGCACTAGACGAACCATTGAGCGTTTAGTGAAAAAATTTGAGTCGTCATACTCACTTCATAATGTTACCGTGCCAGTGAGACAAAGAAAAGCCAGGAGTGAAGAGAATATTGCGGCTGTACGCGAGTCGGTAAGTCAAGACCGAAATCTATCGATTTCTCGCCGATCTCAGGAATTGGGCATCTCTCAAACATCTCTGTGGCGTATTTTGCGAAAAGATTTGGCTATACGTCCATATAAGATCGTACTGACGCAACAACTAAAGCCTCAAGACCATGGTGCGCGTAGAAACTTTTCCGATTGGGCTTTAGCGAAGTTGGCCGAAGATGGTAATTTTCACAAAAAATTCATCCTCAGTGACGAAGCACATTTTTGGCTCAACGGCTTTGTCAAAAAGCAAAATTGCCGTATTTGGTCATGTGAGCAGCCAGAGGTGTTCCAGGAGTTGCCATTGCAGCCCAAAAAATTGACTGTTTGGTGCGGTTTTCATGCCGGAGGAGTGATTGGACCGTACTTTTTTCGAAATGATGCCGGCGAGGCGGTTACGGTCAATGGAAAACGCTATCGGAAGATGTTAACCACTTATTTTTGGGACAAATTGCGGCTACACGACTTGGAGGATAAGTGGTTCCAACAGGATGGTGCAACTAGCCACACAGCGAACGTCACAATGGATTTATTGAAGTCGAAGTTCGATGATCGTCTCATTTCAAGAAATGGCCCTGTCGCTTGGCCGCCCCGCTCTTGCGATTTAACGCCTCTAGATTTTTTTCTTTGGGGCTATGTTAATTCTCTGGTCTATGCCAATAAGCCAGAAACTTTAAACGTGAAATTGCTGGAATATCGGCCGGAATGTGCGAAAAAGTATTGGAAAATTGGGTTCAACGCATCCACTCATGTAAGCAGTTCCGCGGAGGACATTTGAATGATGTCCTATTCCACAATTAATGGTATCGATTGTACTTCAATCCAAAATAAAAATATAATTGATATCGCAAACACACGTCTTTTTATTAAAAAAACAAAATGCGTCGCCCTTAATGAAAGACCCAACTAGCTAAGAAGTGTTATTTTTCGGTCCTGCCGATAATGAAATCGAACCTGGTGCGCAGGGCACACGAAGCTCCACGTGTATAAAACGATCATCCGACCTGTGCTATGCTATGGCTGCGAAGCATGGACCCTAACCCAAAACTCTGAAGATCTGTTGGACACATTGGAGCGAAAGGTTCTCCGAAGAATCTTCGGGGCCGTTCGCGAACGAGGTGAATGGCGCATCCGGTACAACGATGAGGAACATGTGTTGAAAATCGTGAAATTGCAGCGACTGGGCGGGACATGTACAAAGGATGAACGACGATCGCATGCCCAAAAAGGTCATGAACGCGCAACGAGCGGACGAAGCCAGATTGCGTGGACGACCGAGAGCTCGATGAGGCAATCAGTAGATGAGGACGCTCACCAGATGCTGGGCTTCCGGAACTGGTGGACAATGTCGCGTGAACCCGACAATTGGAGGTTTTCAATTCATGCGGCCAAGGCCCGACGTCGGGCTATCGTGCCATAAAGAAGAAGAAGATAATAAGAGGTACGGAAATTTCGTTTTTACGAAATAGGTCCGAGTTTCAGCAAGAATTGATTATTTTTGCAAATATAGATAAGAAACGTTTAATTTATATAGTGGTGAATTGGTGATTGTTGCATTACCTCAACTGATCCAACCATATTGAAAAAACCATGTCACATACATTCATTATAACCGATCTTTGTAAGATTTTACAACAGATCGACGAACGCACTGCGTTCTGTCAAATCGCGTGTTCATTTCGTATTTTATTTGACGGGTATAAATAATGAAAAACCGTTTTCAGTTAAACTGCTAATTTATTCAGAATTAGTTTGTTTAAAAAAAAAACATTTTTTCCAATTGGTATTCTCCATTCCATAATAAATAATGTGGAAACGACAGAAAACCCGGAACCAAAATTGCGTCCGTTTTCATTTCCTATTAATTCTGATTGTGACAACCATTCAAAAGATGTTTTTTCTTGAATGATTCTTCTCCAATACATTTTGTTATAATCCAAAGTAACACAAAGAGACAAAGTAGTTTCTTCTTGTTATTTTTTTCTAGCATTCATCCTCCTTTTGCCTTACTTTTGAAAAGTGTACTCTGCTTTGTTGAAATAATTGCGTGGTTTTTACTTGTTTTCATTGTTCACCTATATGTATATATCTTTGAAAATTTCCTCTACTTATTTATATTTTCTTTTTTTTTCAGAGGACGATCATTCAGTAAGGATAGTCAGCAGAGCTCACAAAGTGACTTAAGTCTGTCGGGTGGATCGGCTAAGCATCAAGTGAAAGCATCTCCAAGTACAAGTAAGTAAAGGAAATTGTGTTTTTTTAATCATTTGTGAGAATACTATGCAGAAAAGAATGAATTCGTATCGTACATACAGTCGAAAGGAAAAATTTTCTACCGAACTGTACATAGGTAGCAGATTGCATAACATGGGGCGAACGAATGTATCTTATATTGTAGGATAGGCGACTTTCTGATAAATGAATTGCATACATTTAGGCTGAGCTATTTGATATCTTGGTTGTTGGTTCTGGGTATGGTAACATAATATTTTATGCCCAGAACAGGTAATAATTATGAATGTAACATTTTTATCTAATAATATTAATTAGCAGAATGGTAATAATCTATGCATTATGTTTCGATTCATAGAATTTCAGCATACGTATTCATATTTATGTATGTAGTAACATAAAGAACCCTCATTTTCTATGAAATTATATCAATTTGCTTTTATATAATGTATTAACGTAATTTTATAAGCTTTTACATTCAATTCAACCTTGTGTGATGTGGTTTCAATACCTAGACTTATGTTTGCCTATAGCCTCGTTTTTAGACACATCAGAGGTAAAAAGTCAACATCTTCTATACTTTTACATATACATTGAATGGGGTTACGTTGTCGTAGTCACCATAATTTTCCTTTGATCTGTGAAGATAAACATTTTAGCCTTGGTTGACTTCTCTCTAACAAGGAGGCAGAAAGGATAACTAAGCAAACAGCTTCGTACTTCTTACGTTGAAATACGAGTAAGAGTTACTTGACACAAATTCTTTCATTTATCTACGTTGCTGAAGTAAAAAAGAGTGAAAATCAACTCGAAGGCTTTCCGCTTTATTCGCAGGAAATTAATTTTTGCTAGGCTTCCATATTTGAAGAAAAGTTGATAAAAATTGTTAGAATTTATAGGATGCAAAGAAGTATGTATTTATAGTCTTATAAAAAGATCCGAAGAATTAACAAAAATTAAGTACATAATTATGTCAAGTTTGTGTGTGCAATCAGCATTCTCGGAACTCAGCGAGATAAGATGTCACTGGAATCACAGGAAGAATGCGAGGCGTAATGAACAATTTATTTTCCATTTTTATTTTATTTTTATTTTTTATATCCAAAAGCGGATAGAGGTACTCGTTATAAATATATCTGGCTTTTACAAACAAAACGCAATATACGATCTGTTTGTTCTGTAGGAGCCTTGCATACGTGCTTTCCCTCGACGCGACTCTGTCGATTTTTACAAAAATACTTTTGCCTATCTAAAAGCATAACTTCACTAAACTATACAAAAATACATTTTCCGTCACCCTTTTTTGTATTTTTTAAATCACCTTTCATTTGTAAGCCCTCTAATAAATCAATTTCCCAACGAACATATTGTTTTATGGAAATTTAAAAATGTTTTGGTCTAATGATTTTACAAAACACGGAATTTAACACCTGTATGTAATGTGTATGAGTTACTACATTATGAAATTTCCCTTTATCGCCGTTGTGTTAACCTACTCAAGATACAGTTCAGAGTACGTATGTTGCAAAAAGATTTTTGTCTTAAAATATACTACGAGTACATATTGTATAAATGAATGACTGAAGTTAGAATATTATATGTACCTATTCGGATATGTGTTCACTTGTGTACATACATACAGTATATGCTAACAATTTTGTATCTCTTATTTTTACTATCACATGTTATCATGCCTTCTTATTTATTTACTTTTCGTATACAGGGTGTCCCACATTAGGTGGTCAATACTTATACTTATGTTTCAGAAAGAAAATTACCAGTACATTCGGAATTTTTTTTTACCGTTACCTCTTTGTGAAAGTTATTGAAAATCGTGACTTGTCATGCAAAATCATAATTTGAAGCCCTCCTGATGACTTCATCCAAGATTTGATTTCAGTTTTAGAAACTACATAAAATTTCACAAAAACTAAAGTTTTCCCTGTTGCCAACATTATCGCCACTTTAAAGAAACAGTTACTCAAACTTAATAAAAATTTTAAAATAAATTTTTCATCGAAAATTCAAACAGTAATTTCACGACGGTGCTTTATACGTACAACTCTGCAAAGTTGCTTCAACATGTTGGCTTTCCAACGGTATATCACTTTTCATATTTACATTGCGGGATTTTGGAATTACACATAATGGATGTAAAAAATATTCAAACTGAAATTTTATTCATTTATTTTTTATATTTTACTATCGCAATTTTGAAAATTTCTTAAATAAAAATGAAAATAAAGTTTTGAGTATGAGAAATGACCAATAAACTAAAAATATCAACTAATGGTTAAATGGGTATGTTTGATGAATTGGAATAATGCTGCTGGAATTGGCCTCCTCCATTTTGTATGCAGACTCGACACCTTCGGCGCATGGAAGAAACGTCCCGAAGGATTTCAGGAGGGGTTTCCTTTATGTTATCACTTTCTTCCTTGCCTCGTTCTTTATACCGCTCCATGGTTTCGCGTTGCTCGACCTGCGGTGTAGGGACATCGCCCGTTTTGGCGATAATTTCTCAGCATATTTCTACAGGCAGCTCTATCTTGGATCGTGTCATCGCCGAGACCAATGCGTTGTTGTTGCTTTTTCATTTGACATATCCAGGTGTTCTTCGGTCTGCCTCTGGCCTTGGGTCCATCAAGTGGAACTTCCATTGAAATATATATTGTATATTCCTTTATGTTATCACAAGCATCATTATTTCGCTGCAGCAGCTGTTCCCGGGAGGTAATCGGCTCGGAATAGACATTGTTTTTTTTAAGTTACCCCATAAATTAAAATCTATGGGAGTAAGGTCAGGACTTCTCGCAGGCCATGCAACTGTCCCAAGTCTACCAATCCACTTTCCGGGAAATTTGTATACCAAATATTCTTTGATAGATCTCGCATTATGAGCGGGGCAGTCTAACTGCCATAAATAGCAAAAATTAAATTTTAACTTTTATAAGTACAGTCGCATTTGCCAAACAATGTACAAAATTTATAATATCTTACAGTTCTGGCCAAAATAATCTAGCGAGATTCTATCCCGAATTATAATAGCCTTCGTTTGTCTTTTTTCGAGTAAAGGAAAAATTGTTAGCGATTCCACTGAAGCGTTGAATTTTACCATTCAATGCGTGTTTCCCTAAAATTTTGCAATGTAAATATAAAAAGTGATATACCGTTGGAAAGACAAAATGTTGAAGCAACTTTTATCAACTTTGCAGATTTGTACGTATAAAGCACCGTTATGAAATTACTGTTTGAATTTTCGATGAAAAATCTATTTTAAAATGCCTATTAAGTTTGAGTAACTGTATCTTAAAAGCGGCGATAATGTTGGCGACAGAAAAAACTTCAGTTTTTGTGGAATTTTATGTAGTTTCTGAAACTGAAATCAAATCTTGGATTAAGTCATCAGGAGAGCTGCAAATTATGATTTTGCATGACAAATCACAATTTTCGATGACTTTCACAAAAAGAGTTATAACAAGGTAACGGTAAAAAAATTCCGATTCTATTGGTAATTTTCTTGCTGAAACAAGTTGCGCTATCAACCCTTACAGTGTTGACCACCTAATGTGGGACACCCTGTAGATACACTTCCCCATAAAAATCTACTAGCTACAAAAAAGTTGAGTACATACATGTCATTTATTGCTCACGAATGTTGTTAATCAGTTGTCTTATATTGCAGCCGAACATGTTGTGTTCTCAAGTGTACATACGAGCTACGACATTGGGTACTGTGTAAATTGATGCCGGCCGGCGACCAAATTGTCATGTTGCTATCTTTTCTGAAAGCCTGGTACCATAGCTAGTATCTGCAATCTGTCTTGTTTGTCTAGCTGTCGATGTCTTCTAGTCTAGAAGTAGTAGAAGAAGGTGGTTTCATATGAAACTAACAATGTGGGACGTGCATACAGTGTGATATGCTTGACTGACAGACAGGCTTTTTGGATAGATTTCAAGTCCGAGATACAAATGCAATATATGTACTGAATCTATAGTTGAGAGAGTGTGGAGTAGGTAATATTATAGTGTAGATTGCTGCAAATAATGGAGGGTTACCAGTCATATTTTTTTTTCGAAGAAAACGTTTTTATGTATAAGAACATTTCATAAAAACTAAAACATAAAAACAGATCGTTTTATAATTGTAAT
The DNA here is from genome assembly GCA_949715475.1 of Microchrysa polita. Classification (NCBI taxonomy): domain Eukaryota; kingdom Metazoa; phylum Arthropoda; class Insecta; order Diptera; family Stratiomyidae; genus Microchrysa; species Microchrysa polita. The sequence continues at coordinate 19,749,852 of OX454415.1, forward strand.
TTTTATTTAAATTCTCTTTTCCATTTTCGAAAGTTCGTGCGGATTAATTATTGCAAGAAAGTTACATCCAAACATCTGGGCATTTCTACAATTTCCTTTGTTTGTATATATATCGCCTTTTTTGGCAGGCATAGCCGGTGGGTTGTGCAAAAATATTTTTTAAGAATTTGCACAACTGCGGAACATATGCCATGCATATACTAATGTACACGGTGGGCAAAAAGTATTATTACCGGTTTGAAAAACTAATAGCTTTTTTGTTTGTGAGAATTTTCTTTTATTTGAACAATAAACTTGGGAGTTTTTTATATGAAACAGTACCCTATTGAAAAGCGAACCAAATGAGAGCATTTTTTTTTTCATCTGCATTCGTGGCTTCTCCATGTCTCTCGAGATGAGACGGTTTTACGAGAATATTATTTCAAAAATCGAAAAGATACACGAAATGCATTAGTGTTAATTTGTCAAAGAGAAGAACGATCCAACTTGTCAATTTTGTCAAAATGACTAAATTATTCACTGGGATAAAAATGGTGCGAAAAATTAAAGAATAATGATATTTTTCCAGTTGATAAAGTTTTTATCCCATTGCCCATCTGACGGATTGTGAATTTGTAACTTTGACAAAATCTTATTAATGTTACTGACGGTTCAAATAATTTTCGCAAACAAATCTTCGAAATGAAAAATTTCTTCTGTAGGTACGTAAAAACAGTTGTACAAAATACGATTTTTCGGATTCGATAAAAAATTGTATGGTTTCCGTTAATGGAAACTGATGAAAATTTCATTAATTTAATGAAAAGAAAAATCTAATTTTTATATTGATTTTTTTTTAATCTCTGCTCGTTCTCATTCAATACAACAAAAAGTGCTAATATGTATCTTGTTTTGCACCTCTATCTTAATACATTACAGGAAGAAAAGGAATTGACTAAACAAACTTGGTGAACAAATTAAGTCATTATTTTATTTATTTTTAAAACTTTCAATTCTTAAAACGCCGCTATGAAATGGAAAGAATGTATATTTTCACTTTTCTCCTATGTTAGGTCTGGGTTGGAGGGATATCGCCCATATTATCCCCTTTTTTTAAAATCCCGACATTCATTATCCCGCCAGTTTAAAATCCCTAAAATTCCGCTTAATTGAAATCCCGTCGAATAAAAATCCCGCCAACTTAATATCCCGCCATTTCAATAACCCGCTAATTCAAAATCACTATGTTTATCGAGGCTCTCAAATTTAAAAAAAAAATTAACTCAGATTAATATTCCGTTTGCCGTATTTTTTTTATTGACGGACGTTAATTTTGAGCATACAAACAATAAACACATACATCGACTTGACTCAGGAAATCGACAAAAAAATATATTTTTCTACGGTGTAATTCAATAATATTTGTCGACATAAGGTTAGTAGAGCAAAATCCAGCTCAAAATCTTTGCACCGGAGGTTGCCTTAATTTTCATCGGATTAAATTTATTTTTTTGGTGGGGAGCATAATGAGGCTTTACCCTAATAGTAACCCAATTTTTACTAACCTTCTATAATTTGGGGAGCAAGGATGGGCGTGTTTAAATCTTCATAAGAATATTTCCACAAGATTTCATGATTTTACTTGCGTTTTTTAATAGTTATGGAGCTTATTCCAACTGCCATAAAAAACGTTAAATTTGAATCATGACTTTTGGCAGATTATTGAACATTGCATTCGCTAGTATTGTGAAGAATTTTCAAAGTCTTAGCGATGTCACGGCTACACAGCTTCATCATGGCTGTCGTGCAAAATACATCTACAGTGCACGAAATAATCCACCTTATCAATTAATATTCTTTTATAATAACCAAATTTGTAACGTTTTTTCAAACATTTCTAATTTTCTTTTATTTACATGTAACTAACAATGAAAAACTTAACTATCTAAGATTTTAGCGATTAACACAAAGCTTTTTAAAATTCTTCAGAACGAAATAATTGAAATGATCATTTTCTTCCCGGAACGAAATAATTGAACTGAACATTGGATTTCTGGAACGAAATAGATGAACTTATCATTAGCAACAACATTGGAAAGAATGCCCCAAATGTTCGCAGTTGGATTATAAGATCCGGACTTTTAGCAGGTCACGTTATAATCTGCATATTTCGCTCCTCAAAAAATTGTTTTGTGCGTTTGGAGGCATTATTCTGTTGAAAAGTCCAATACATATTCTCAAAAATAAGTTTCCACAAACGTAATAAGAACTGTGCCCAAAAATCCCACATTTTTTTCGGAGTTCATAGGATGCTCTATGAAACATATTGGACTCTTTTCTTCGAATTCAAATGCAGCCCACACCATTAGCGAGCCTCCTCCGAAATTACGAGAAAATTTAATTTGTTTTTGGAGCCCTTACATCTCGGTAATAATATTGATAGCCATATGGTCCATCTAAATTGAAACTTTTTCTCGTCACTGAGGATGACATTTCTCCATTCTAGGTCCCAGAATTTATATCTTTCCGTACCTTCCCTGATGCCTTATGTCGAGGAAGTAGTTGGCATTTAACGGTTCTTTTTTCATGCGAAACAAAAGAATCGACACGTATGATTTGTTGTTGAGCTGGAAATTTGTTTCTTTAATTGCTAGAGTTTTTATTTTCCTTTTATCACGATTTGTCACTAATGGCGGAAGTCCACTACGAGGCTTTTTCCCATGCTTTACTGGATCTCTTAAGAATCTTTGCCCTGTAAAATAGCTTCTTCCTATTTTGACAGCAATTTCCCGTAGAGGCATCCCTGCTTCACGATATGCTGAAATTTTGCCACGTTCTTCATCCGAATGTAACGGCTTTGAGACATTTTTAATAATAATTTAATACATCACACAGCAGATTTCAAATTAAAATTGAAATTTACTTCTTTTTCTAAATGTAGCTTTTATCTGACATACGTTTCATTGCTGTTCATTAATCGTCCGTTTTGACCATCCTCCTTTGTAATGTTAAATTATGAATGGGTGAAACTACACGGGAAACAAAATCGGGAGAACAAAACCGGTTTTTATATGAAAATTGAATTTTCCTTGCCTTGCTCCTCACGAATCTCTTCTAAAAAAACGGCTTTCTTCTTGTTCTTGTTTCTCGTGTAGAGAGGCCCAATAGGACTAAAAAAGTTTTACGGCGAAGAAATACGATCAACATTATATTTTCACATAAATAACAAAATTACGAATGTTTCGAGCGGCAACCCTTTTCTCTCCAAATTTTAAAATTATTCGCGAACCTTTTGTCATATTTGCATATCAGATTAGAATTCATTAACCAAAATTCGGTGGAAGTGAACTGAATAATAGCGAACTGTCCGCAGTCCGATCCAACACGAACGACATGTTTGCGCAATAGTATGATAAAAGCAGCTGCAATTCAGAATCGGCACCTTGCGTGAAACCACCGCAGTACCGGTTGGCGATATTTGTGTGTGTCGTATCTCGTATATGTGCCACTATTGCATATCTACCTTCGCTGGTCCCTCATCCGCGTTAACCATTCTATAGTATCCAGATCCACACACAGCATTTTGTATTTCCATTCCAAATCTGATAATTTTATGCATGCCGCGGTCGTATAAGACGCGACTACACTATACGAGTATGTACAACAACATTATGATCAGCCGGTTCTTCGCGGTGTGTATCGCCTTCAAATAGGCAAACAACTTCAATCTTTCAGCTGGTTGAAATTGGAATTGAGGAAAACGAGTCTGCAGTTCCGACTTGTACGCGTTCGAGTACATATCAGCCGAACCGCACGCAGATATCAGATGTATCTGAAGAATTTTATTAAAATGTAGATCCTATCGTATATCGTTATTTTTTTTAAGCCGACCGTCACGTAATACGTAATAATGGAAATGTGTAATGATCATAATGTGCGCGATTAGTTCTTTTTAAAAAAGTTTTTTTTTAATAAATAAACCGAGTTTGATCGTTACTATTTTTGCGAAATTCAACAACGAATAAAATTGCCATAATGCAAATTATAAAGAAATTCCTGTGTTTCTAGTGATTTTTTGTGAATTATTATGTACTATTGTACATCCGAGGTGCGCAGTGGTGATAGTGGTGAAATTTAATATCTTCTTATAAAATTTTTTTTCGAAACGAATAAAAACGAAATTTTGTGATATACGTGCATTTAGTGAACCGAAAACTCGCAAAGGATTACATTAAGCGAGCCACAACCAGACATTTTACACCACACAAAGAGAGACGATCATAACAGGTACAGTAGATTGTTTCTTAGCATTGTTGCTTTCCCTTATTTTGAACAGACATTAGACATTGATCCTCCTGGCCCAGAAATACAGATCTGATAGGGCCAGAAGATGTGTGTTCCACATCACTGATTGGGGTTGACTTCCTTCATTCCATAATGAAAGACAAGGTGTCCTCACAAATCATCGTTGAACGATTGCGCGTACTACTCGGTAAGTTCTCTATACACTTACCAAGTAGTATGACTGCTTGGAATTTCTAACCACGATCACCTTTTTCATTGAATGATGTTGTTTGTTGGTGAGGACAGCAGAGATATGCATCTTGACGTCGAAGACTGTAGACGTCGTAGATGGATGGTGGTCAATTTCCTTACTATAGTTACGGGTAGAGATCGATTACATACCTTATTTGTTAGAATAGGTGCGTGTAGCAATCGTTATTATTTTTTTATGTTTATTTAATTATAACAAGATCTTTTATAAATAGTTGATGCCACCTCTTTAAGGCGCTAATATGTTCATACTACACTACAGTCTTGACTCGGTAATCCGGATATTATACGCTAATCCGGACCACTAAATGTATATTCTACACCCAGAAAAAAAATACTTTTATTAAAGAAAAATTGCATAGGACGTATGAAATTTAGGCTATATGATTTGGAGCCGATGAAATAGCCTTTTTGGGACAATGATAGAAATGTCATTGAAAATATTAAGTGAAAATTCATCGATTCTATGTAAAAATTTCATTGAATTTTATTAAAAAAAATGAAAAGAATTTTTTTTTATTTTTTTATTTCTTTTTTCTTTTTTTTTTCTATTTTTTTCTTTTTTTTTGTGATAAAATTTTATTTCAATTTCCTATATTTTTTTATTCATAAAAAACCTTATGCCGAAACTTGGATTCGAACCCGGTTCGCCTGCGTGCCAGTCCGTGCACATTGCCATGAGACCAGAAGTGGAATGTTGTCGACGTTTCTAAAATCGTAACTACTTGATACGCGGTGCGATACAAACATAAAATGTTTATACATAGAGGCTATGCAAAATTATCAAAGTTCCCATGAATTTGATTTACTTCATTCTATGTACACTCATACCTCGTTATACGGCATAGATTGGTTCCGAAAAATTTGGCCGTTAAGTGAAAAGGCCGTCTATCGAAATCATACAAATCAGTCAATAACAAATGATCGGATTTTAACGTACAAAAATTCAGTTTTTACCTGAAACATAAACAAGTTCAATGTAAAAAAAACGTTTTCAAAACAATTCATTTGATAGCAAGAACTTTTAACCTTTTCCATACATACCATAAATATGAACATACTTTTGTGGACGGATCTGCTATGAACATTTTTTCAAGTATTGGTTGCTTTGCCTTTTGTAAATTCTTCGTGAATTTTTGTATAGTAAAAAAGCGAGTCACGTTAACGTATGCATTTATTTACTTTGCATATAAAAGGGGAATTCCCAAAAACATATTCGGCCGTATAACGAATTATTGAATGTTGTATATCGAAATAGTGCCATAATTGAAAAAGGCCGTAAGAGCGAAATGCCGTATAAAGAGAGGCCGTATAATGAGGTATGAGTGTAATTTGTTGCATTAGTTGTATGTGGGCAGGTTATAATTCTATTACTACTGAAATCATAAATTCTATGAAAGTTTATTTGACCCAATGACATTTTTAATTAATTATATTCAAACTTCATACGTTTAAAGAAATTTTCTGTTTACTAGAAGTAAAGTAAAAACTTCATTGGTTTTAATACACGTTTTTTGCTGGGTGTATAGTACGGATTTTGACAGGAATTTTGACTTTATAATTCGGATTGTAGTATGAAATGACAGATTTGGTGACGCACTTTCTTACGGGAAAGTTTGGCAAATAATATGATTGTGACAAATTTCAAAGAAAAAATACATTAATTGACTTTTATTCTACTTATTTATTTGAACTACTTTTTTTTTCTCAAAACAAAAAAAACATTGCGTTAATCCCGATGTGCATGATAGTTTGGACTACCCCTTACAATAAATTGATCAAGATTATCGCGTCAAGGCTGTATAAGTTCCATACTATCGAAATTCATTACATGTCATAAAAGCTGTTTGAAAATTTTATTAGGAAAATTACTGCACACATTTCGCTTCATTTGTATGTACAGTCGAAAACGGATAAGTGCAATCGTCTCCGGCAGTAAGAAAAATTGCCCTTATCCGTTTTTTTGGCACTTACCCGTTTTTGGACAGTTTCACAAAAAAAAAACATAATTTCAGATTGAAGGATATTAAGCGTGCAAAAAGTGTATTATAGTGTATGTAAGGGGCGATTCAGACTATCGACAGGATTTACTAAATCCTAGATTTAGTTGACAGTTGTACCATATTGTACTGCAATTTGAATAATGTAAGTACATTCTACGATGTATTTTGAATTTAATGACACACGATTTAATCTAGTAGGCGGCTGTTGACTCGATTAATTAAGTGGTTTTAGTAAATCCTGTCCATAATGTGAATCCCCTCTAGAGGCGATTCACATTATGGACAGGATTTACTAAAACCACTAAATTAATCGAGTCAACACCCGCCAACTACATAGATTAAATCGTGTGTCATTAAATTCAAAATGCATCGTAGAATGTACTTGCATTATTCAAATTGCAGTACAATATGGTACAATTGTCAACTAAATCTAGGATTTAGTAAATCCTGTCGATAGTCTGAATCGCCCCTTAAGCTGAGTAGTTCTTAATCATTTAGTAAATTGCTCTCTTCAAACATTTTCAATATCTACTTAAATTGCTCCCAGCGTCCTAGTTTTAATTAGTTTCCCCATACTATGAGTGGTAAATTTATCGACACAATGCAATATATTCTTTTTGTCGCCTTTTAATTCAAAAGTACCTATAGGTACTGGTCCACATAAAAAAACGACAACTGTAACAGGGAGAGTGGACATAATTTTCAATGTTTTAGGAGTGTGAAAGAAGAAAAGATAAATAAAAAAATGCCGGCGTACAGAGGGCTGCGCCCGCAATACGAGGGTTTTTTAGAATTTTGATGCATAGTGAATATTTTTTGTACATATATTTTATAAGCAATAGATAAGAATTGTGTACAGCATGAATTAAATGCTTCCTGACCAATATTTGTGCAAAGTTTCATATCGATCCCTATAACGGTTTAGAAAAACGAAAGTCGAAAAGGAAGTTTAACTTTAAACGCCAAAAACTTTTTTCTGGTTGCTCCAAACTGAAAAATTTTAACTGATGAGATGTAATCGTTTAGATCTTTGATTTAAATACCCATACGTCAATCTCAGTGCCGGATTAACCACGTGGCAGAAGGTGGCTAATGCCACGGGTCCCGCGCTTTAAGGGGCCCCGCGTTTTTCTCAAAGAAAAATCATAAGAATCAAGATGTCAACGAAATTCTAAAAGCCTGTTCCTTCTAAATTGTCATTACACGTTATCGCCAATTTATGCCAGGGTGTTCCAAAATTATAGCAAGGATAATATTCGATAAAAATACAGAAATAATTCTTTCTAATTCATGATGGCATTTCCGTAAACCTAAGTCCACAGTGTTTCAGATTCACATGCACGCGAGACATAAGATTTTTTAAGTTAATGTTGGGAAAAGTATCTGCACATATCCATAGAATTTAGAAATTACAATTATATATCTCATTCACAGTGGCGTACCGCTTTAAACGTTGTGAAAAGTGGGGGCAAATTTACCTGTTTCAAAACTGACTCAAAATTGTTTTATAAAAATGTTGTTTTTCATTTAAGTGTGTAAGGTTTCCAAGATATTTTATTTTAATTAGTAGAACGGAATAAATGTAGAATGTGTTAACGTAAATTTGGCCTTCTGGTATGCGCTATACATTAGTATCTTTATTGTGGGCCCTTTTCAGCTAGATGAAAAGGGACAATTCAATCGAAAGCTATATTAAAAGGCCACACTTTTAAAATGAAATATTTTCCCATATTTTATCACTTTTCGGAAAATATCGAATTTTGAAATTTGTGGAGGTCGTCCAAAAGAGGTTTTCTAAAACAAATTCTTTGCCGAGTAAAAAAATTTATCAAAAAAAAGAAATTAACGGTTTTACTAATTAAAATAAAAAAAAATGTTGGTAAACTTTCAGAAGTCAATGAAAACATTTTTCCGAAACAATTTTGAATCATTTCCAAAACACATAATTTTTCCCCTATTTTTCATATTGATTTCTGATGTACGTCACTGTGCATGAGGGATATAACCATATTCTAGTGATACGTGCAAATTTATCGCCCATCAAAATAATCAGTAATCGCATACTCACTCTTTTGATTTTTTCTCCCGCTAGAATGTGAATCTGAACGACTGTGCGTTCTGTATCTGTCAGTGCGTAATAGGGGTCGGCGCCGGCGCTGCGTTCCGAACACAATGTCATTAGAGATACGAAAATTTTACGAAATAATGCGAATCTCGAAGTAAATTGCTCATTTTTGCGAAATGTTTTAACTTTTTACACGAAAATGTAATTTTTTCACCCAAAAATCAGTGAAGGAAGATTTTTTTTAAAGTTTCCCATTAAATTTGCAAATGGTAAACGCAGAGTGCAGAGAGTGCACAGAATCACGAGCACAATGGCTTACAAAACACGGTACTTCTAAATATCATAATAGCAATTCTTTTATTGCACATTTGTCGTGGATTGCAAGGCTGTAATGCTGATATTTGCTAGCTGCGAGCCGCTTTCCTAAGCCCATTGAGAAATGATATTACTTTTAAAAACACTTTATTATAGTTTGGTTAGTCGAAGTTCCATAGGCCCCGCGCTCAACATTTGCCACGGGCCCCGCGCTTGCTTAATCCGGCACTGGTCAATCTCCGATAAAAACTAAAAAAGTCGACTTTTTTCAAACGTTCAGGACACCCTGTTAACTTCTTCCTACCAACTTCTATGAAATTTGTGCCAAAGACTGTAACCATTCTACACATTCCTACCAAATTTCATGACAATCGGTTGAGCCGTTCCGTTATTTAGTGAACAGACGGACAGACGGACAAAATCGATTTAATAAGGGTTTTTTGAAAAAATATTTTCTAAAAACCCCTAAAAATGGTTCCGTTGCAAGAAGAACAATGTTAAAATTAGGCATCGAGGATAATGGCAGAGCTAAACAACGGAATTATTAAAAAATTCTTACAAAGAAGGTTAAACAACAGCAAAAAAGGACATACGCCTGTGTATCGAGAAGCAAGGATAGTAAATATACAATATGTGATTGCTTATCATACAGATACACATGCAAGATTCTCCTATAATAAAAATGATGTTCACCGATCGACACACCGAATCAGAAGTTATCAGGATTAATAACGTCTAGAAAGCAGGATAAAGCGCCGATAAATTAACCTTTGCAGATTAAAACCTTTCGATAGAAATAAATCAGAAATCCTCGAAATAGACCTCCAAGAGTCCTCAAATGCTGATCATGGCATTTTGTTAATGTAGGCTGAAACAATTGAATCTGCAATCCCTTTTAGGGAGATCATTGTAGTTATCCAGATATCCAGTGTCAAATTTTGACATTTCCACGAGGATGGTTCAGTAATTTGATTGGATGATATTTCAGTTTTGGTGATTTAGTAAAAAAAAAAATTAATGCAATAAAATTCCGTTTTAATTTTAATTAGCCCCACGAGAATAGAACATTTTATGAATTGTCCAAGATGTTTGTATATGAAATTCTAAAAACGGATTAACGGGCAAAAATAATTAAGTTTAATAGCCAAGCAATGCTGAATAAATCAGAAATTCAAAATCGAGGCGGAAAGTCCCCCAATTTTCTAATTAATGCAATGAATTGTCATCAGCAATGATAATCAAAATTGGGTGCCGCATACTAAAATCTGAAGAGTTCAAAACAAAAGTATAACTGTTTAAACTTTGACAATATTCCCATTTTCATTTCAAATAGGCATATGCAAATAATGATTTACCTCGTTTTCTTCCATTTTCTTGTTACTCGTTCGAATTTAATTATTTTAGGGTTGTCTTTGTGTCAATAAATTTGCCACTCATAGTGTGTTTTATCCAGCGGAAAGGAACTAGTATTTGCGCGTTTCGATTTTAAATTGCTTGTTAAATGTATAGTGGTGCGCATTTGTAAACTCTTTAAGCGCACAGCACCCTCACGAAAAAATCGCATCAATATTCGTAAGAAAAAAAAAACACAATCGTACCTATTCTTAAGTGCAAAACGAATACACGACATCGAAATTCGTAGCTTGCACTTATCCGTTGCAGTTTACGTGTACGTATGCATTACCTTTCATACGTTTTCATTGCAGTTAAGCCGAATTTGCACTTATGCGTTTTGCACTTATCAAGACAATTTTATATGAACACCATACGTGAAAAATCATGGGGCTTTCAAAACTTTTGTAGAAATGCGTTTTTTGCACTTAAGCGTTTTGAAGTTATGCGTTCTCGATGTAGGTACTTGTGATTAGAGAGTTTTAGCACATCGTTCAAAATATTACGATAGAACGAATAGGCTTTGACATTTTCTATGAAAAATTCGCTTGCCTGCCGTATCCAAAAGAGTATACCACAATTTTGTCTGTTCGAAGTAGGCATAGCCTACAAATAAAATATCATGAACCCACAATTCCAGCTGTTTTTACAGTCAGTCAAATTCACGGAAATACACCTATGCCTTAATGCCTACTTGGGACATGAAAAATTGTGGTATACCTACTGTTTTGCGTACGACAGGCAAGCGAATTTTTCATAGAAAATGTCAAAGCCTATTCGTCCTATCGTAATATTTTGAACGATATGCTAAAACTCTCTATTATTTTCCAAAATTTATACGATATTTATCCATGATAAACCATATCTTGATAAAAATAAACGTATGCGTGCGTGTTTTTTTCTTCATTTATTGCAGTAACTGCTTCAACGTTCTATTATTACCCATCATTTCATTCATTTACTATTTAAGTAAATACAATAATATTAAAGATAAATAATAATAAAAATACCCATCCACATCGACATTGTCATCGTCTAACGCTTTATAATTTCCTAGGAAAACCATGATAATTAGAACTATACTAACCATTCTAACGGAAAACCTTAAAGTCATAAAAAAATTGTAACAAAATACCGGTAACAAGTTTGTAATACAAAATACGTAATATTAAAAAACGCTAATCTGAATCGGTTGAACGAACTTGGTAAGGTCAGATACATAAATCTGTAACCGCAGTCACATACTACTTGTATATGCATTTTATGCGGCTTTATACGTTGACACAGTGCACTAGCGCTCCAGCATGATGTAGTAAGTAAAGTAAGAAAAGAAGTCGCCAGATCTTCGGATTCTCAATCCAAGATCATCAGGTAGTGATATTTAAGAAGCATCGACACACTAATCGAAGACCTGCATATTTATTACCTGTCTACCACAGAAGAAAAAAAAACTTACAAAGTGTGTACCTGTGTACTTGAATATCTTTTTTCTTGCTTTTCATTATATTGTCATCATTCATCGTTGATTTTCCTTAACGAATTGGATGCAATATTGTCTATAATTGCGGCATAAAGACATGGTGCATAAATACTCGACTATGCATACGATAGACGACTCCATTCATGCACATTTTTCATGGAGATTTTATTGAAGATGGATAAAGCATCTCTAGTCTAGTAGCTGCAGTGCAGTCTACGTAGTCATATCTATCTGTTTTCATGTTCCAATGAAGATGTTTGATTCAGTGTGTTGATTAGATTAGATATCGACGAAAGTTAGTGGCGGCATCAAGCCTTGATATTGATATCTGAAAGACGTGACTTTCGTTCCATATACATAGCTGCTGCGCTGATGATGATGACACGCTTGGGTGGCATGTATTATGCAGAAGAGTTGGACAACTTTCCAATTATATTGATAAGAGAATTGAGGTAGTGACCTGGTATAACGGGACTTTTTGTTTTGATATCATTGACTATTATGGCTTTATGGGTTTCTAAAACTTAGAATGCAAATTTATTTAGAAATGACAGGGAAAATGTTCTTTTGGTGTTTGATAAATGACTGGCGTCAAACATAGGTTTAATAGTCGATAGACGTGAAGCAGCTTGAAATACGATATTATTTAATGGATGTCTGCTTTATTTGCTTTTTTTGCTGGATTATGATTAACTTATGTTTATTAATGTATTTATTTATTCTAAGGGCTCCATGACACAGTCATATTTCTAGTCATATTTCTAGTCATATAATTAAGCCTACTCGATTCATTCGGATTCAATTTTTACATGTGCACTAAACGAAATCTAGTAGGCTTAAGGATATGATAATATCTATTATAATATATATTACCAATATATGACTGTGTAATAGCGCCCTAAGATGAAGCAACGTGCACTTAATGTGATCAATTTGGTTTGAGTGAAAATGAAAGCAATAAGCGAACATTTACTTAGGAATCACAGGAAGATTTTCGTGAAATTCAAATTTTTCATCGACAAATTACCTATCCAGTAAACTTGCTGTATGCCCTGGAAAGAAAATTAACTTTGTATGTGTCGGTTGCGCTTTTCATTCAAAGCCAACAAATTTAAGAATGTTGCTCAAAAATAATAAATCAAAACTAACTACAAACCCACTTACATAGACTAACCATGAGCGTACCCAGAGGCGATACTCGAGCCTCCTATGAAATTTCAAGTCTCCGATCGGAATTATGTATTAGGTTAGGTACTAGCAGTTAGCTTGAAAATCAGAGACCTTTTTTTAAGAATGGAGAAACAATGTGTTAGCGATGTTTTGCTGCGAACTCAAATGAAGTCGTTTGTGTCGCACTAAAAAAAGTTATCCAACCCATACCGGTGGATCTTCTGAGGTAATACAAGAATTACAACAATTAATCAAAAACTAGGGGGGGCGAAGGCCAACCCCCGTGGGCGAGGCTAATTTCGGGCGTGGCCGAAATATATATACCCTTCGTTCTCCTTGGGCTAAAAGTTTTTTCGGGCGTACCTATGACTTGTATTTAATTCCACTCCTCATTCTTTTTCTTCCGTCTCAGAAAATTTTATTGGGGTTGCGGGAGCATGACCCCACAGTACGATTCCATTCGTTTTGAACTTTTTTCTTGAAATTAGTGCAAAAAATGTTTCTTAGAAGAACCAAAATGGGGGTTGGGTTTGTATGGCCACCCCATGACCCCATGGTCAGATTTGATCAATTCTTAGATATGTTTTGTGTCATCAAGAGAAACACATTTGTGTCAAATTTGGTTGAAATTGGTGCACAAATAAAAAAGTTTTTCTTAGAAGAACCTAATTTGGGGGGTTAGTTTTGTATGGCAGCTCCATGACCCCATCATCCAATTTGATCCATTCTTAGACTTGTTTTGTTTCATCAAGAGAAACACATTTGTGTGAAATTTGGTTGAAATTAGTGCACAAATAAAAAAGGTTTTCTTAGAAGAACCTAATTTGGGGGGTTAGGTTTGTATTGTATGGCAGCCATGACCCTATTATCCGATTTGATCTATTCTAAGATATGTTATATTTCATCAAGAAAAACACATTTGTGTGAAATTTGGTTGAAATTGGTGCACAAATAAAAAAGTTTTTCCTAGAAGAACTTAAATTGGGGGTTAGGTTTGTATGGCAGCCCCATGACCCAGTGATCCAATTTCGGTGATTCAAACATACAAACAGCCTGCAAGAAGCACGTGTGCAAAATTTCAGCTCCGTAGCTTTTATAGTGGCCGAGAAAAACGCGCTGCAACAGACGGACAGACAGACAGACATCGCCCAATCGATTCATCTCGTCATGCTGATCATATATGTATACTTTTTATATGGTTGGAGATGCTTCCTTCAATGCGTTACAAACTTCATGCCCTTTCACTCTATGAGCGAAGGGTATAAAAAGTCGTTCATGTCGCACGAGTAGGGACCTATTACCCCCTACATATCTATAATATATGTATGTAAAATCTTGGGTGGGAACCATTTCAAGCTTCCAAGGGGAAGCAAAGGTTTCGATAGATCCAGCTGGTCCATTGCCAACTTGGAAGTTTTCCCATTTTGTTTTGTGGTTTTAAGAGATTTCTGACCTTCTTTGGGGAACCGAGAGATCAAACACTCTTGTTTCGTATAAATTCAAAAAACTGTACTGTAAAAAAATGCATCGGGATTTAGCGCCATGTATGTATTTTTAAAACTGTGTTTTCGAAAATGTTGACCTTTTATGTTTTTCGTACTTCTGTGTTTTCAAACCAAAAATTTCGAACATAAAAATGGGGTCAAAATTTGCACTTTTTGAGGAATTTTTGGGCAACTCTAACTTCTAAACTGTGATAGCTGGGAGTTTCAACTTACAATGGCATAAGTTCTATATTGGGTCTCAAACCCCAAATTTTCGAAAGTTTCGATTTAATAACAATTTTTGTGGTTATGTCAAATCGAAATTTGGGGTTTTGAGACCTTTTATAAAGAATATTCCAACGCACATTTCTCTACAAATTTGATTGTCCTGGTACTTTTAAATCAACTAGGTGGCTTCGCTCCCTGCTCGCTCTGCTTGTGTCGTAATTCAAACATTTACCGATGGCATTGATGAGCTTCCGAATGGAGCAGCCTTCAGATATTCTTTTAAATTAATTCACCAAATGAAATTTTCGTCGACAAGATTCAAACAGGATCTTATAATAATTAATCTTTCACTTTATTATCAGAATGTATGAGGTTCAAGGTCTAAACTCCATAACACCAAAATTTCATCTTAAGCTTCCAATTGCGATTTTTTATACTTTACCGAAACTTGGTTATTTGATTCACATAGCGCGGAGGTTTTGGAGGGTTACAATGTTTTTCGTGGTGATCGTAATTTTGATCTGATGGGTAAATCTCGCGGTAGCGGTTCACTTATTGTTGTTCGCAGTATCTTTGACTGTCAACTTATATCCACCACTAACGCCTTTTCTTTTGATCGTGTTGCTGTCAAAGTTCGATCTAAGAGTTCTTTACTCCTGCTCTCCTGTGCTTACGTTCCTCCAATTTATGCTCTGTCTGATTATAAAAACATTTTTTTATAATCTTTCAGAAATTTTTAATGTATCCCACCTTAACTCAAGTGTGATTATTTGCGGAGACTTTAATTTGCCTGCCTTAAGCTGGCCGGATTCCCTACACTGAACCAAATTGCCGGCTAAAGTAAAGAAAATATGGCTAAAATCAAGGAAAAAAAGAAAACAAAAACAGCCAAGGAATATTTCTCTTTATTTAAGAAGTAGTCACATTGACCGCAATAAAATGCCAATAACAACGCTTTAAGAAAAAGTAACCTTGAATCAAGCAAACTTTTCTCATGAAAAAGACTAGGGAATATATAGGTAAATAAAATTAAAAAAGGAACTTGCAGTCAACCAACATCGAACTCATAACCCCATTCTTCCCAGTCAAACGCGCTACCTACTACACCAGAGACAGTTGGTGCTTTTCCACAACCTTTACATGGAAAATGTAAAAAATGTACTATTATGAAGCATAATGCTTGAATTGAGAATAATAGTTTAGGCTTGAATTTTCTTACTGTGTCTAAAGACAAGGTCTTGAAAGTATAGGATCAATCCAAGAAGAAATTTTCAAATTTTATGAAATTTTGTCGAAATTTAGGAATTTTGCAAATGAGAAAGAGTTACATTATTTTCGATAGCCCAATTTTTTCCGTGTGAGGCTACTCTTATCTTCTTCTTCTCCTATTTTTATGTTAATTTCCTCGTTCAGGGAGTTTTGTAGTTTACTTCAATTCAATACTACTAAGAATTTCATGGATCGTAATCTTCATTTTATTTTTAGCAATCTACCGCCTTTGTGTTTGACCTCGTCTAAGGTTTCTGAACTGATTGTTTCATGTAACCCTTACCATCGAGAAATTTTGCAAAATATAAAAATTAACTTTCCTTGCTCCCCAACATTTAAGTCAAATACAAGGTTTAAATTTTACACAGCCGACTATAAAAGGAATTAAGGGCAAGTGAGTGGCAAGTTGTCTGACAAACCCGACCGCGTATTTGTTTATAAACGATTCAAACGCCAATCCGATCTTCTCCTTTTTTGGAGACTTCGTTCTGAAACAAAAAGAAAAAAAGAAATTCAAACTTCCAGAAATGCGTACATTGATATCGTTGAAAATAGCATCGGGAACAATAACTGCACACTTTTCCGGTCGTATGTTAAAACTATGCGATCTTCGATTCCCTCCAGTCTATCTTTAGATAATCGGTCTGCCAGCAATACCGAGGATATTTGTAAACTGTTTTCATCGTACTTTGCTAGTGTTTTCAGAAAATCTTCCAGTACATTATCGCATTTTACCAATCCTGTAACGCAATTCGAAGCACTTCTTTCCTTGCCTCAAATTATACCCAGTTCGGTCAGTCTTTTAATTTTGCCTGTAGGCAATAAATCGTCCTCTGGATATGATGGACTTTCAAACACCTTTTTAAGGAATGCGATTTAAATTCCGCTCTCAATAATTTTTAATGAGAGTCCACCGGTAGCTTTATTATCATCTTCTTCAAAACTGCTGGAAAGAACGTTTGTTCAATTATATTGATGGACATGTTGGTAATTTAATAAGTTCTTGACAGGATGGTTTCCGTAAAAAAAAATTTCCACAAAATTGAGTGAATTTGTCAAATTCGTCACAAACACCTTTCACAAGCGTCTGGATGTCCATAAAATATATACAGGTTTTTCCAGAGCTTCGATACGGTAAACCATGTTGTGCTATTAAATAAGCTTCGTAGAATTAGCTTTGTACCTTTCACAAACGTCTGGGGTACCTCAAGGGTCTATCTTAGGGCTTCTCCTTGTTTCATTTTTTGATAAATGTCCTTCCGGCTTATCTTACCAACCGATGCCTCTTGTTATTGTAGCCCCATGCAGTCAAACTAAAATAACCTACATCGGAGTCCAAAAAAGCCTAATATTAATTTCGTAACCCTGAAAACATTAAATTCTTCTCTCTTTTCCCTCACTTTCTATATTCACTTCAAATTTGTCCACGTCAATATCTTTGCACCATGAAACACTCTTCCTACAGTATGCATCTTCTTTAGCACACATAATAATTTTTAGGTCATCATTTCGTTCCATATTCGCCACAGAAATACATACTTCATCTTTGTCACAACTTTTGAATTTCCGCACACTGGAAAGTTTGAAACAATGTTTTTTTGTATGTGTTGTGTAAAGTCTAGCTATAGAGAGTGTACACTCATAAGTCAGCAAAGTTTTATACGCCACTTCAAAACGTACAGCATTTTCACACGCTTGCATAATAATCCTATTTCCAGAAATAACTTTACTGCCGCTGAAGTACCCACGATTTGGATCATTGTACAGGAACTCGGTGGGTTTTTCTTCTCTTTCCTTTGAATGACACATCGAAAAATGATGTGCGGTTTGGAAGTGTGCTAATGGAAACTGATTAAGTGCATAGATTCCCTGCAATGATGTGGGGAATTCAAAGGGACCGTGACACTCGAATATGTTAATTTGTCATTCTAATGATCCAAAATTTAAGATTGAATTAAAGTGAGTTGATAGAAATTTTATACGAAATGGTGAGTTTGAAAGGTGATGATGTGGAGGAATTTATACATGTTTTTTGATTCTGGAATTGTTATATTGACAATGATTTGCCGTTGTAAAAAAGAGGGAAAATAAAGTTTATAAATGTTCTTTTGGGATGGATTTATGGTTCCCTTTGGTCTACTATAGACCGTTTCAATCATCAAAAGTAAAAAAAAAATCCAATATGAATTCTCCATAGTTATGGAAACACTAGAATACATAAACGACCTACAGTTGAGAGATTCATGAGTTTCATTAATTTATTATTGAATTATGTATGTATTTGAGCGCGGTGAATATAATTATTGATATACAATAGGGGGTTTCGCCCCCTGCTCGCTACGATCTCCAAATTTCTTACGTTTAATTAAACAGTAACCTCCAAACTGTCGAACTTTGTATAAGAAACCAGATTTAGAAAATTGCAACGGGTTGTACCCCAATTTGAGCCCAGATAATTCCACAATTTTGGAGGTATAGGCAAGTTTAAGCCCAATGACTCTTCATTTAATTGAGCTAGTAGATATCACTCAAGTAGCACTTTTTCAGATACATAACCATTGAATACGTTTCATTCTTATAATAATACCCGTATTTGTTATTTATACATTTTAGTTTTATATAATTTATATCTTTAAATTACCCTCATATCCTTTACAGTTTAAACAGCTCCACCTTATTTGCCATATTTCTTGCCAATTCATTTCCATACTTTATCGTCTAAACTAGCTTGAAGAGTATTAACTATGTAATAAATATATGCACTGCGATCCGCAATAACAATAAAATACATATTACATCTCTGGCCAATTTATTGACGGAGACCCGGGACACTATCAACTCCCCTTCATTTTCAAACTAATTTAACCTTTCCTAATATAATAGGATTATAGTGCGTTCAATATACATGTACTCGTAGATTCAAAACATGGTATAAAATTGATATATAAATTTATTCCGCCCACGGCATCAAAGCCACCAAACGCCCGTCGACCGCATTATTAACAGCAGCCGTGACAAGCTCTCTACACCATCAGCAACAATACGAAAAATCCGCGTTGCTGTTGTTGATGGTTGCGGAAAGATTCTAAATTGAATTGACATTGGACCTTGTTGTGCTGTGAATTTTTGTTGGCCGGATGATTTTCAAGGATGTTGAGCAGCTAGGAGATTTTTGGAGGCGTTTGGAGGGAGAAGTTTGAAAATTTGCTAAGATAAAGTTGGGAAGATGAGAAAATGGAATAAAATCTTGTTAAATTGGTTAATCCGTCCCTCTGTTGCCATGTCTACTATTTGCGGACAAATTTTGATTAACCCTTTTCTAGCTAATTCGATTTTTCAAAGTATCTAAGTTTAGAGGTATTCAGCATTCAACGGATATGTAACTTTAATTTAATGTTAGGTTGCAACTAATTTTCCGATTCGCAGCTTCCGCTATACAAGCGTAAATGTTTGGTTTCAAGCATTAACTAACTATAACATATCGGACGATTGTTTATTGTTGCCGTTGGTGTTTTAATTAATTAACAATTGGTTCATCTGAATATAATAGACTGTGCCATGTCCAACCGAATGCCATGAGTGCATTCACCGGTATACTATACGTATAGATGCGCTATTTTACCGAATCACCACACACGCCATTCAATTTAATTTGGATTTCTATATTGGCCGCCAATTATTGCATTTAATTGTAGGGTACCAGGTGCAACAGAGCGAATGCATTCATTAGATTGGTTTACCTTAAACTTCCATTAATGACCATATACATACCTACGTCAAATTAATCGTATAAAATCCGATCACAGCTGAATTGATATGAAAAGGGAATGTATAGAGTGTTTTAGCGCTTACCCGTAACTATTCACGATTCAAGAGATTAGCATGAGATGCATTGCGAGTAAAGCTTCTCCTAGATTAGTATAATTGCACATAGTATGGATAGTTTGTTAGAAAGTAAGCAATTGGCAATTAGAAAAATCGATGGAGAAAAGTTTATGTCACTGTGGAGAAAACTTTTGGAAATTAGATGACTTTTTGTTAATTGTTTTGTGATGTAATTTTTAATTGCTCTTTTAATCATATGAGGTGAGGGTATTATTTTAATACAGCCTGCAATAGCACCCATTTTCATACAAATAAAGTGGTCGAAAAGTCAAATCATTAAGGGAGTATATTAAAGATGTAGTTGTGCTGCTATTTATATTGTGACTTTTCTACCAGTTCTCATGTCCTTTATACTACAAATAGAAGATTTATACAAATATACCTTTTAGGTATTCTGGCTCAGGTTTCTTTTTGCGATAAGATTGAAAATGAAATCAATCGAAATTAGTATCTAGGGGCGCGGGAGCGTGCCGCCCGCCAAAGAAAAAAAAAAGAAATTTGGACAAATCAAAAGTGAAAAGCGACTAAGACTATGTTTACACGACGGAACAAGTAAGGGTTTTCGGACCTCTGTAGCTCCGACCCTGGTTGGTCCTGAGTGTTCAAATTCGGTATAGGTTGTCACTCGCGCCGAAGTGTAGAAAATTTCAAGAAGATACGATGAAAAACACCGGAGATATAAGAGTTTGAAAAACGCATTTTTTCGAAAATCTTGTTCTCGTTGTTCTTGTTGTTCATTGACAGGGCTACAGCCTTGCAGAGAGCATCTCGGGATTTGGTATCTTTTCCCATTAATAGAGTCTGTCGTGAAGGTGTGCATAGGCTATCGTTTGCTCCGATCCGTGGAGTAGAAAAAAAGATACAGCGGAAAATGTGAAAAAACGCATAGAGTTCCTCGCTTAAATCTTTTCATATGTTTTAAAGGAAGCATTTTGCAAAAATAGGGGCTAGGCCCGAAAAATGCCAAGAAAAGAATCGTAAAGTTTTGTGATTTGGCAGGACTGTTTCGAACAATCCCTTGTATATGTTCTCTAAAGTTTTCAGTTGTAAAGCGTCTGCGAGAGCGGCGGCAAGTGGTCACAGTTCCAGTTTTTATTCGTCTTTTATACGAGTACGTACATATTACTATAATATTAGATGAACAAATAACATCCCGATGAGCCTAAAGCTTCCAGCAAACGGTAGAGGTTCACAAAACACACACAACTCAGGCTACGAAGGAGGCTAAGGTTATCAAGGGCACAAAGGTTACCAAGAGGGTTGTTATTGTTATTATGTTCTCAAACAAAGTCGTGACAATAGGGCAGTGAATATTGAAAACTGCAAAAAAGAATTGATATCTCACAAAAACAACTCTGTTGTAAAAAGTTTCCGCCAAAGAAAAAGTTGTCAGCCGCAAAAAGGATTGATATAATACAATCCCGTCAAAAAGCTCGCAAGGATATGCATTCAAAAGTGATTGAATTAGTTTATAGTTTCCAGCAAACCAGCCAGCGTGGTGCGGTACGCGTCAGAATTTGTGAAATGATTTCCGCCGCGGTAGACCACGCTGAATTTGCCAATTCGTGTGGAGTCTGTGTTGTGTGTACCGCGTACCGCACCCGCGCTAGTTTGGTAGAAGCTAATTTCTTGCAATGCTGTTTGGCGGGGAGTTTTCATAGGAGTAATTGCAGGATAAAACCAATCTTAAGAAAATTACGAAAGAACTTTATTGTTTAAAAAAGTCGTCTATACGAAGGAAAGCAAAAAAGTTTGTAAGACATTTTATTTACAAGGCTGGATAAGATTCGAGATTAAATCTGATCAGAAAAGAGCATAGCAGCAAATAGCACCCTCGTCAAGCTCCCCGTCAATAAGCGTTGAAAGAAATTAGCTTCTACCAAACCAGCGCGGGTGCGGTACGCGGTACACACAAGACAGACTCCACACGAATTGGCAAATTCAGCGTGGTCTACCGCGGCGGAAATTATTTCACAAATTCTGACGCGTACCGCACCACGCTGGCTGGTTTGCTGGAAACTATAAACTAATTCAATCACTTTTGAATGCATATCCTTGCGAGCTTTTTGACGGGATTGTATTATATCAATCCTTTTTGCGGCTGACAACTTTTTCTTTGGCGGAAACTTTTTCCAACATAATATTTACCGTGTGCTACAGCATTTTTTTTGTGGAAGTCACCGAAAATAACCAAACCACGCCCTAATCAAATAATCAAAACAATGTTGGCAATTTAATCCTTGTTGATTTGTAGTCAGGGTTGAGAAAAAGTTAATTTGTTAAATTAATTCTCAAAATTACGATGGAGTAATTTCGTTGAAGTCAAAAGCTGATTTGAGTTTATTTCGAGTTCTAGATGTTAAAAGTAATGTAGCGTGGGCAAGCCAAGCTATTGGAGCAAAGTTTGTAAAGCTGGCAGATCTGCAAAAATCAAAGAACCGTTATATTTTATTATTTGAAATTTCAATGAAAAATCCATTTTTAAATTTTCCTATAACTACACCTCCAATCAATAGGATAGTTCGACTTGAAAAATGGCTGTATGTCGGAAAGTGATAACGGTATTTTCTTCAAACTTGGTGATGATATTTCCAGTAGCCTGCCTGTTCCTTTGATAACACAAGGTCTCAAACCCAAAGTCCTGTTAGGATTTTCTTACGAGAATTCTTAAAAACAGTACAAATGTGAAAGTCAATAGGATAGTTCCAGAGGAAATAAAACATTGAATAACGGTACAAACAGATAATTTGTCGCTAGGAATCAATAAAACTTCTTTTGAGTAATTTGAGCTCAAAAAGTCAATCTGGGATAGAATTGTATAGATTTTAACGGTAAGTTAAGTTAATTTCGTCCCAAGCTCCTCTAATCGCTTGCAGAAGCACTTCAGTGTTCTTAGACTATCGTCTAACGTTATAGGTCTTCCTTGCCATCCATCCGTACCTAAATATTTTTGATGACACTTAGTTCTAGGGAGTATGGTGGAGGTTCAACGTGGTCTTGAAACTAATTTTTTATCAGCCTTGCTACGAGAATTGGGGCAATATCTTGTTGAAATGTTATAGGAGTTGCATGGAAAATGTCGGTAATCTTAGGCACAACAGTGCATGGTGTGGTACATCACTCTTTGGGTAATCTGGTCGGCAGCGGGGTGCGCCACGTATGTTGCGTGGAGAGCGGTGGCTGCGACCAAAAACAATGTACCTTCATTTTTGATATCCTAATGACTTTCACGTTTGTACTGTTTTTAAGAATTCTCGTAAGAAAATCCTAACGGGACTCAGGGTTTGTGACCTTGTGTTATTAAAAGAACAAGCAGGCTACTGGAAATATCGTCACCAAGTTTGAAAAAAATACCGTTATCACTTTCCGACATACATACAGCCATTTCTCAAGTGGAAGTATCCTATTGATTAAAAGTGCTGCTCAAAACAAAATAAGGGCCACCAGTGGCGTAGATAGCTTTTCGGAGAGGAGGGGGATCATTTCGCAAGATTACTTATACTTTTCCGGTTCTCAAATGCTGAATTTCAGAATAACAATTTCTCTATTTAATAAACTGCAAATTAGCAGTTTGAGAAAATTTTGGTGCTAAATAGATAGCAATTTTGCCATACGAAAAAAAAATGAGTCCTGAAAATATTGTATCGGTAATTTTGGCTGTTTTGCAACGGTGAGTGAATCCACAGTATTGGAATTCTCGTGTACAAATTTTCGCTACTGTGATTGGAATATAGATCCTTATATTGGGTTAGATCAGCGGTTCCCAAACTTTTCGGAGTCACGGAACACCTAGCATCTCCGCCTTACTGGTCGGAATACCTCAAAACAGGGATTAAAATAAATCATATAGTTATATGTCCAGAAAAGAGAAATTGTGTAAACGAGAGCTCGTTTCTAATGTCCATGTGCAGTATATGTGGATAAAGTACAGCTTTTGTGTTTTTAAATCGAAATTTTCCGATAACTCAGAAATTTGATATTTCTAAAATTTTCAAACTTGTAGGACACCGTAGCAGCTATACATATTTGCTATAAATTTCGAGGCCCTAGCTATCAGCCAATTGTTTGAAAAGGATACCATAAAGGCGGGTAGAACTTAAAAATTGGACTGCTTAACATTCGTTTTAAAAAATCGTATAAAAGTTTTGATTAACACAAATTTAATCCTCTAATTCATTTGCGCGTTAATTTAAATCCCAATAATCTGGTCACAAACACTGTGCACATGCTTTATTTTCTGGAAAATACTACTTCCTTTTCCATTTCATATAGTAGAAAGTTGTAAAAGAAAATCGGCCGACTCCCTGATGCTGGTCAACTATTTTACAGTTAAGTTAATTTCTGGTACAGTGTAGCAGAAAAACCTTTGCAATTTTAAAACTTACAAACATGTTTTCCTATGTATTGTTTGTTTTTGTTGTCAAAAGCTCTTTCTACATATTTCCTATTTTTGAATATCTTTTCTACGCGAAACCCCTGAGATATCTTCACGGAAATCAAATTTCGTCAAATGTTAACTTTAAAAAAGAAAAAATAATGTTGATAAACTCAAACAATAAAGGATGCTAAAAAATTGG
Organism: Microchrysa polita; assembly: GCA_949715475.1. Classification (NCBI taxonomy): domain Eukaryota; kingdom Metazoa; phylum Arthropoda; class Insecta; order Diptera; family Stratiomyidae; genus Microchrysa; species Microchrysa polita. The sequence continues at coordinate 19,774,253 of OX454415.1, forward strand.
AAGCAGTTTTGCAGCGTTTTCTCTTTATTCGCATTAGCTTTCCACTATACTGAAGAAATCTTTATAATCTTATGTATACTGTACATATATTTGCCCATTGGAAATTGCGCTTCTGTGGAAGAGCACTCCGTGTTCCACATTATTTTTAAATTTTTGAACCGAACATTAAGATTATCCGGCAACAAATTTTCGATCAGTGCTTACATTTAATTTTCGTAGCAGCACTTCTAGATAACTTCAGTAGGGCTTGCCTGTGCGAAATTCTAGATCCAATGTGGAAAAGTATATGAACGTAAAGCCCTGTGCTGTAGTGTTTCTATTCTATCGATACGTTTCTTTTATACAAATGAAATTTGATGAAGGGCTAAATTTTCTATTGCAGTTCTGAAAATGGTTTGACGTTTGTGTGAAACACTACACACTTTGAATAATTCCAGAAAAAATGTTACTTTTGCTTTGTTTGACACCTAAAGTAATAATTAAAAATGTGTGACCGAAGGGGAGGGGATTGATCCCCTTAATCCCCCCTTATCTACGCCACTGAGGGCCACTAATGTCCGTTGTCTTTAACAACGTCTTTTGGCGAATTTTTAGTGTGATAATTAATTTCAAAAATGCCATTCTGTACCCGAATGTGATGTGAGTTCTCACAGTATGATTCGTGAACATTAGCTTTAACGGAGCTGGATTAAACAGTTCTTTTGGGGTCACGAGCCATACATTTGGTAGTTTTGTTCATTTCTCATTTTGATTTAGAATTAGTTTTCGCCAAGTTCTTTAACTGCAACATTAGTTGTTGCATTTTTAAAGATAAGGAGAATCTGTAAAATACAAAATGCCAGCAATTCGGCGCCATTTAAATTTAAATGCTTCGTCCAGAGCCTTAGAAATGTTGGAGGAAGGTCGTTCGCAATGTTTTGTGGCCCTGCAATTATGTTATTCGCGAAGAGCTATTCAAATTCTTTGGAACCGCTACCAGGAGACAGGAAGTGTCTCCCGTCGTCATGGTTCAGGCCAAGTTCGAATAACCACCTTCGCAGATGACCGATATGTGAGACTTTGTGCGCGACGGGATCGTTTCATTAGTGCTCGTGGACTACAAAGTAGGCTTCTAAGGACGACTGGGACCATTGTTAGCCCTCAAACAATCAGAAATCGTTTGCACGAAGACCGACAACGGTCAAGAAGACGAGTTACCAGAACACAACTGACCAGGACGCATCGTACGAATCGTTTCAGATTTGCTCGTTGACATATCCAATGGGACATGTAACAATGGCGCAAGGTGCTTTTCTCGGATGAGTTCAAACTAATTTTTTTTAGTAATGACCGATGCATAAGAGTCTGACGGAGAACCGGAGAAGCATTTTTGGATCCTTGCATTAATCAAATTGAGAGGCAAGGTGGTCCCAGTGTGATGGTCTGGGCCGAAATTAGCTTGCAAGGCAAAACTGACCTTGTTATCCTAAATAACGGGACAATTACGTCCGAAAGTTATATTGAAAGGATTGTTAGGCCACATATAATTGCTTTTTCACAATAGGCGTTGGATGGTTTTATCCTCATGCAGGATAATGCACGACCACATACTGCCCGGCCGAAAATGTCTGTTTTCGAGGAGGCCAATATTGAGGTCATGCCAACAGTCCGGACCTTAATCCGATAGAAGATCTTTGTGATTAATTAAAACGCCGGATGCGGACCGCTGAAGATGATATACACAATCACAACAGCTGATTCAATTGCTAGAAATGTGCTGGGACGAGATATCAAAAGAAAGCGTCGATCAGCTTATTGAAAGTGTTCCGTCCAGGCTTCGAGCCTGCATATCAAAAAGTGGGGCCATACTCGATACTAAAAAAGCAAAGAATACATTTTTTTACAGATTAGACATTCAAATGAATTGTTATTGTTACGATTACATGACCGCAAAAAGTAAGCAATCTGAAAAAATGCTAAAAAAAAGTGTAAATTTTGGTCAAAATTCATTATATTTCATGAAAAACATATTGTTTTAATAAATTAGACCAACAAAACTATGATTTTCCTTTTCCACAGAAAAATAATCAGAAAATTATTAGTGGCCCTTATTTTGTTTTGAGCAGTATAGTTTGAATATCTGTATCAGTGGCGGAACGTACGATGTTCCATGTGTGCATTAGAACTTGGGGCCCCCAATCCAAAAGGGATCCAAATGCTAAGAGCTATATTTGTTTCAAATATAAATAGTCATTAGTCAAGCTCGCGTTTTTGTCCCTCAAACCGCGACATGATTTTGAAATTCGTCAACAAGTATTTCAAATTCGTAAATTTTGAATGGAAATCCGCAAAAATTTTAAATTTGTCAAGACTGTTTTGAATATCGCCCATGTGTAATGGGAATTCCTTGTTATGATTTGCAAATAAGTCAATCTGATTTGGAAATTCGGAAATTTGACATGGAAATTCGAAAGCATGTTTTTGAAATTCGCTAATTTGTAATGGAAATTCGTAACCAGTTTTTCAAATTGGCCGATTTAAAATGGAAATTCGCGCCAATTCGATCTGAAAATACCGACATCAATTTGAAAGCGAAATTTTTGTTAACATGATTTTGAAATTTATCGTTTGGAAATGGAAATTCATCAATTCGTAATGGAAATTGGCCCATTTGTAATGGAAACCCGTCAACATTATTTTAAAACTAGTTAATTTGAAATAGATTTTTTTCAAGTTGTTTTAGAAATTCGTCATCGAAAAACAGGCTATCGTAGAAGCATTTGCTTTATAAGGACAAGACAAGCATTCATTCGACATCAGACTTAAAATCTGATAAACGATTGTATAAAAAAGGCACAAGATCGATCACAATTTTTTTTTAGAAACGTAACGCCACTGATCTGTTTCTTCAGAACAGCTGGAAAAAGTTGTTTATGTCAAATTTGAGGTAGTTTTAGAAACTGGAATCAAAATTTTGATTTAAAGTAATAGAAAAAGCTGAATCACATTTTGCATTCCTGAATCACTCGCTATGGCTGGACTATAAGTCTATGAGTAAATCCATTTATTTTCTAAAATGGAATTCACTCTATGGACAACATTTTGGAAAACCTTATTTTCATTTACTGTATTATTGTGAAAGCATAGTTCGGTTTAAAAAATTCAGTTCATATATTTCTCCTTTCGCTTTGTGATAGAAAAAGCCATGGAAATAACCAGTCATCCCTCCAGACAGTTTAGAGGTCCTCTCAAGTCTTGACTCCGTAATTCGGTTCACCTTTAGTCCGGCCGGATATCAGGGGAGCTTTCAAAATTTGTGGCGCCAAATTTTGATGGTGGCAGAAGTTTCTGATCCGTAACGGACGGTACATTTCAGAACCATACGTACGTTTCAGAACCGCGCCCAATAAAATTCCATCATCAAAACTTGGCGCTACAGATACTGAAATGTTGCCGGTTATCACGCTAATCCGGGCCGCTAAATGCTTCCACTGTGTATTCTGTAGTCCGGATTTTGACAGGAATTTTGACTCAATAGTCCGAATTTGACAAATTTCTTTACATAGTTTGTAACGAGACAAATTGGGAAATAATATGACTAATTTCAAGTCAAAAATACATTTATGGACTTTGCAGCCCCTTATTTATTTGTTTGGGCTGGTTTTACAAAACCAAAATGATTCCGCTAATGCAGATGTTTCTTTAGTCCAAACTAACCATTGCAATAATTTATTGGGATTAACGAGTCGAGACTGTATTTACATATTTCGAAAAATATTTACCATCTTCAACATCAAAAGTTGTTGTGATAATTCGAAAAATAAACCCTTCCCTATCACAGTGTTGGTCTCACAACTGAAGAATATTATATCCACCACAGAAAAAGACGAAACGTTTCCCAACCGCATAAGTATTTCCTGAACCGACTACAGAACAATTGAAACAAAATCTCTGTTGGTCATCCAAACGGCTGACTAAAACAGGTATTCACATCAAACTTTGCATTCATATAAGAGCAGCTAATTCGTTACAAGAAATCTACAGATCTGCAGAATCGCAACACTCAAGAGAGGTCATTTACACGTGCTGCTAACAATAGTCTCGCAATGACAGTGATGGTTTACAGATTTTTAGATTAAGATACCATGACGATGAGACTATATATGTACATACTTTCAGACGAAAGTAATTCGTTTCAAAATTCAAGTCGTTGCGGACCGTCTTATAATAGAGGTAACCTATTCCATCCACCTCAAATTACCACTTGTCGAGAAGGTATAGTGAATCGAATCCAATCTTCTAGCTATCTAGCTAAATGCTATGGTGTGTGCATACAAGTGATACAAAACGTAGGTAGGGAATCTAGTAAAGTATCTGTGGCGAATCATTCAAACTCGTTAGCCATGGGGTCAAGATCAGTGAGCTTTAGAATGCCGGTCTTAGAAATAATATTAGAATAAGATGGTCTAATGTTTCGTAAAGGTGGGGTTTTAGTTTTAAATTTTTTTCCCTAAAGTTTCATAGAAAATTATAACATCTATTAAAAATTTAATGACTGATTGAACGAAACCAAAGCAAACTCTTTTTTTTATTGTAATTAACGTTACCAAGTACTAAAAAAATTCTAATTGGTACAGAAACATTGATCTCGGAATATCAAAAAAAAATAATAAAACTTTATTTTTTTTCTAGAAGAGTGTAGTAGTAAAATGTAAGAATAAGATAATAATTAAAAGAAATTCATCAAATCAAATCTGCAATCATCCTAGATACAACTCATTGATTACCCATACGACCGTACCATAAAAACTTAAATACTGCCGCAATTCTAATGCAAGCACTTCTTAAGAACCGTCTCTCAACGACTACTACAGGCGTGTGGGCATAAATTAGTAGGTTCACTGAGATCCACTCTAAGTTTAAGTCTATCTTATCTTTATGTTACAGAAGATATTTACAACGTACTATCTCATGTTCCATTTCTGAACAAGTACCAGATAATTGCTGATTGCTATAAAGTACAGAGTACGGAGACGTTGGAAGAAACTTGTAGACGACGCACGCCGCCAAACGTCCAACAGGTAGTAATTAAATTATTTAATTGATAAAAGTACGAAGTACGAGTGTTGAATTCAACATTGATCTACAAATTCTGGGCAAATAGCTGGAGCTTATCTATTGGTCATGGTCAGGCTGAGAAAAGAAAGACGTTCTTTGAGTATTTTCAATTTTTCTGCAGGATATAATGCATTTGTTTCTTATTTTAATGATGACTATAAAATGTATGTACTGAATAATTGTAATATACGGACATTTTACGGTTTGTCTTAAGGAATAGACTGTGGTTTCTGCGATGGATCTTTCTTTTGAATATTGCAGATAATTTATCGTGAACAGAAAAACAAAATGCCGGAAAAGTGTTGTTAAAATACAGGGTGGCACAGGGAAACCTAAGGGTAACGGGTAGAGATATGATAATTCCCACGCAAATAAATTCTTTTTGTAATATTTTTGTAAATAATTATATAAAATCAGTTTTCACTTGTCTCTAAATGAAATCGGTAAACTATTTTACACCAAACAAATTATTCATGTGTGGGAATTGCAGTTGTTTTAGGGATGGATAACTCAATTTTGACACTTTATATGCTTAGGAATTTTTAGCACAATTACATTGATTTTTACTGTTTTATTTTCTGAACATCGATTTACATGCAATGCAGACAATTGACCAATATTGGCCAATATTTATGTAAATTGCAGACTCATCTTGGTGCATATTACAGAGGGAAACTTGCATTAAAATTGGAATCCTTCTTGTTTTTCGGACGATAATAATAAATGAAACTGCTCCTAAAATCTATTTTTTCGACTTGACTATTTTATTAAAGTGAAAATTTTGTTATACATATGTAATAATATTCACTCATCGACAAAAAAGCGGACATTTGTCTGATTAGAGCGAAATATAAATTACAATTTTCGAACCCCAAATGAAATTAATGTCAACCGAAAGGGTAGAATCCAAGTGGGGGTAAAGACTTCAGATCTGTTCATTTGGGGCAGAGACCTTTCGTATTAATAATGTATTATGGTAAATTATAGTGCTAAGTTGCCCTAACCCCTAGTGGGGCACAGCGCGTATACTACACTTACTCGCCATCGCGTACTGTTTCTGGCAATTTATCGAAGTTGACCCCAGGTCTTTCTTAATGACGCACACTGTCTATCCACCGATCTGCGCCACATGATTTTAGGACCGCCCCTTTGTCGGTCTCTTTGGGAGAAGGGGTTCCATCTCATAGCGAGACCAGCAATGCAGTTATCGTCCTATCACAACGTGTCACCAATCCACTGCCACTTTCGCTTGCGAGTCAATTCGTCGATAGGTATTTGACCCGTGCGCCGATGTAGATCTCCATTTGAAAATCTTTCGGGCCAAAAAAATCTTAATATTCGACGAAGACAAGTATTTACGAAAGTTTGCAATTTCTTGGTAACTGCAGCGGTAACTTTCCAAGTACTGCTCCCATATTATAGCACCAAAGAAATAAGGGAGCGGAACAGCCCCAGCTTGGTCTTAACACTGAGATAACTGGTTTGCCAGGCCTCCGGGATACTTTCTCGGTTCATACTGTCGAAAGCCTTCTCAAAATCAACAAAGAGCAAATGCAACGGAGATCTGAATTCGATGCATTGCTCAATTACAATACGTAAGGTGTTAATGTGGTCGATGCAAGAAAACCCAGATCGAAATCCAGCCTGCTCCGCAACGATCTGGCTTTCTAAAGTGGTCCTTAATCCTATCCAAGACTATTCTATAGTCATTATTTTAGCGACCCGCGGGAAGCACACATATTCCCCTCCAATTATTGCATTCTGCCAAGCTGCCCTTTTTCGGAAGTTTGATAATCAAACCTTCCTTCCACTCAGTGGGAACTGCAGCGGTAACTTTCCAAGTACTGCTCCCATATTATAGCACCAAAGGAATAAGGGAGCGGAACAGCCCCAGCTTGGTCTTAACACTGAGATAACTGCTTTGCCAGGCCTCCGGGATACTTTCTCGGTTCACACTGTCGAAAGCCTTCTCAAATTCAACAAAGAGCAATTGCAACGGAGATCTGAATTCGATGCATTGCTCAATTACAATACGTAAGGTGTTAATGTGGTCGACGCAAGAAAACCCAGCCTGCTCCGCAACGATCTGGTTTTCCAAAGTGGTCCCTAATCCTATCCAAGACTATTCTATAGTCATTATTTTAGCGACCCGCGGGAAGCACACATATTCCCCTCCAATTATTGCATTCTGTCAAGCTGCCCTTTTTGGGAAGTTTGATAATCAAACCTTCCTTCCACTCAGTGGGAAAAGTTTCCTCGTTCCACGCTGTTGTAATTTATTAGTAGATGTAGGAACTCGGCTGTAAGATCTGGTGCTGCTTGGTAGAGTTCGACAGAAACACCGTCGAGCCCAGCAACCTTACCACGTTTTAGTGCGGTAATTGCATTAGTTATTTCGGTTTTGGTTGGGGTAGTTGACCGTATATTTACGTTTCGTTGGGCAGCATTTACGTTATCCTCATGATCTTCGCCATTTGACATACGGTATGGTAAATTATGACAGGTGGAAACTAGTGTCTGTTTTTTTTTGCGTAAAAGAAAATGTAAAAAAAAATGGTTTTCCGAATATGTATTTGGATATTTTTTTATTTCCAGAAATAGGATTTCGTTTCTTGTGCTCCTTTGCATACGAAATTTCAGAGACAAATATTATAGGTACAGTTGGTGGAACTTGACCTATAAAATTTAACTTTTGGCTGAAGTAACCGGAAAGATAGCCTTAAAGTACAAAATAGCCAACTAAAAATGAAAACCAAGAAATATTAATTGAACACTCGCACCCTTGCTAACATATTAAATTAAAAGAAAGCTCACATTTACTTTAACATTTACAGAAAAAAAAGGACATCCCTACATTATCGATACTTCACATAAACACCAATCGATGCAATCGATAGACACCTGTATCGATAAGTTAAAATTATTTGTTCCAATATTTCAACAGAATGGTTTTGGATTCGAATATACAGAGTGTCGGGAAACTACCGCATGTGATACAAAAAAGGTGTATCAAGAGACGCGAGAGCGTATCGTCCGCCAAAGGAAAAAAACGAAAGCGAACAAGTCTATGATTACCGGAGACAACTTGCTTTTTTGTTTGACAGGGCTACAGCCTTCCAGGCAACATCCCCCAAGAAATTTTTTTACCAAAATATTCCCCATATCCTCTTCTAGTGCCTTTCCAAAAAAAATCTTTGATCGGCACAATAACGGGTAAGATATATGCAATAAACGGTGAAATTTTCACCCTCACAGACTTAAGCGAGGAACCCAATTTCAGACTGGAGTCTACAGTTGCAGAAAGACTTGCTTCTACTGTCTCTCTCCGTGATGGGATTTTTATGAAATTTGGAATGAATGATCCTCTGGTGGTCCTTCCAAAGAATCAATGTCTTCCATTTAGATAAGTGGATGCAATAACGGTAAATTAATTAGTAAAGTTAACAAAAGATTTCCAACAATTGCGTCTTTCGGCTCATTGCATTGACAATTTTTTAAATTGGGACATTAAGATATTGGGACACTGGGAGACTAGAATCTTGGGGCAGTGGGATATTAGGATATTGGGACATTGGGGTCTTGAGACATTAGGACATTAAGACATTGGGGCATTAGGCACACTGGGAAAACTGAGACGTGGGGACATCGGGATATTGGGTCATTGGCACATCTGGATATTGGTACAATGGTACATTGGTACATTGGAACATTGGGATATTGGGACATTAGAACAATGGGAGACTGGGACATTGGGGCACTGGGATATTAGGATGTAGGGACATTATTATGACTTTGGGACAATAGGACAATCGGACATTGGGAAACTGGAACATAGGAACATTGGGCCAGTGAGACATCGGGATATTGTGACATTGGGACATGATGATATTGGGGCACTGGAATATTAGGACATTGTGACATTGGGGCACTGGGATTAAAGGACATGTGGACAATAGAGTCTTGGGTCATTAGGACATTGGGATATTAGGACGTTAACACATTAGAACATTGGGAAATTAGGTACACTGGGGAAACTGGGACGTGGGAACATTGGGCCACTGAGACATCGGGATATTAGGACATCAGGATATTAGGTTATTGGGACATTGGAACATTAGGATATTGGGACATGGGAACATTTGGATATTGGGACATTAGAATACTAGGAGACTGGGACGTTGGGGCATTGGGATACTAGGACATTGGGACATTATGACCTTGGGACAATAGGACAATCGGACATTGGGACACTGGTACATAGGGACATTGAGATATCGGGCCACTGAGATATTAGGATATTGGGACATTGGGACATCGGGATATTGGGTCATTGGGACATTGGGGCACTCCTATCTTAGGACATTGGAACATTGGGATATTGGGACATAGGGAAATTGGGGCATCGGGAGATTAGAGTATTGGGACATTAGGACATTGTGACGCTGGGACATTTGGATACTGGGACATGGGGTCATTGGGACAGTGGTACATTCGGATATTAGGCTATTGGGACCTTGGGACACTTGGTATACTGCGACATTGGGACACTGACCACTGGGATATTGGGACATTTGTACATTGGGACACTGGTACATTAGGACATTGGGCCATTGGGATATTGTCACATTAGGATACTGGGACATTTGGCATATTGGGGAACTGGGATATTAGGAAATTGGGACATTAGGACAATTGGACGTAGGGATATTAGGACATTAAGTGGGACACAGGGAGACTGGGATATTGCGATACTGGGACATTGGGACACTAGGGTAGTGGGACATTCGGACATTAGGCCATTGGGACACTGTGATATTTGCACATTGGGACATTGGCACATTAGAACATAAGGACATTAGGAAATTAGGACACTGGGACATCAGGATCCCAAAACAAAAATATTAGTTGGCTATTTTCTTCTCAGTACCGTATAGCCCCATGTGGGGCCATGGTGCGTTAACTCAGCCGTTTATAGGCAATTTCGAGTCAACGTTACATTGCATATCATTTCGGAGTGTATATAATGTTGCAAGCACTATATATTTCCTATCCGCACATGCACGGTAATTTTTGGACCACACCGAGATTCGATCTCCGGACCTCTAGATTACTATCATCGTAGAGTGCGACCCAACCAAGTGAGCCACAGAGCGTGGGTTGGCTATTTAAGTATGCAAAATATATGATATCTGACCAAAAACAACCAAGTTGTAAAAGTTACCCCGCCAAAGAAAAATTCATCTGCCGCAAAAAGAATACATATCCCTCCAATGCGCCGCTCATATGTTTTTGTTTGCTGGATATCCAGTCAAAATCTTAATTTTTTGTTGAAACCCTAAAAACCCTAAACTTCAATATGTATTAAAGTAATCATTTCAATGTTGATTGAAACGCTCATCAAAATACATACCTCTAAACTAATTTTCATTTCACTTTCAACAAATCAACCATATTGCTACGAAGAGGGTTAAAAAATCATATCGAAGGTCAACGACAGGCGAACACTTCTACGAGTAGAATAATGTATCTACATAAAAACTTTCCAGACGATTATAACTTAACTGCGAACCCGCACTTCAAGCCAAAAGTCTTTTTATGCTCGAAAGCTTTTAGGAGAATAATTCGTCTCTACGAAAGGATGTCGACGGCGACGTTGATCTTTGTATCTTTTTGGCCTGTACATCATCACCATCGCACTACAAGAAGTGTTAACGTTTTTATTCCTTTTGTCACTAAAAACACTTTCCAAGCAGAAAATAAAGCCGAAGATTCTCATTAGTGTCGAGCTTATCTTCATCGGAGGTCCAGCTCTATGCAGCATCGTCACGGGAACAACTCGTCGCTCTTCTAATCATCGACATAATTTTCAGGCATTATCTCGCCTTGCTTAAATCATCTTGGATGTACAGAATTTTATAGCTCGTACAGAGCACTTGGTATAGATGCAGTCTTGCTTTTAGTTGCAATAATTCAAGCGTGAATATATGTAATATTATTCTTTACAGTGTGCTACAGCTTATAATATCTTGCCTCAATGAAGAAGTTTCTCCAGTCAATTGACGGTTATTTTGGTGTCGCGTTGTTTTAAAGAGAAGAACGTGCACATTAGGTCTTGTCCTATGGCCAATAAATTATTCTTGACGTATAGGGTGAAATGCAAAATGGCAACAATTGTCGCTTTTATTGCCGACTTCTAGAGTTTTGATGATTTTAAATGACTCACTCGGTCAGATGCAGATGCGTTGGATAACGAACGATGAAGATGATGACATAGAAGATGCCGCGGCTCAACCGATATTTTGTTTATGCTCTAAATACGAAACATGAAATCGAGAAAGCGGAATTAATCCCTATTACATCTCATGATATCGGATTAAATCTTTTAAGTGCTTCTTCCATACCTACATAATGTTTCATGTGTGTGGCACGGCACGATTGCGATGGAAATCCCCGCAAATAATCCTGAGAGATGAAAATGGACCATCGTTGACCTAAATTTCCAATGACGAATAACGATGCAGCTGTTTATAGACAGATATTAATATGCAGGGCTTGTCCCTTTATATCTTTTATGTTTCACATTTCTTTTGATTGCAATTCCGATCCACCTCGAAACCAGCGATTCAATCATTTACAGAACGATTGACTAACTTTTCTTTTCGAAACGAGACAATAATTTCCTTTGCCTTAAAACACTTGACTTTCACGGAAGCAATTTTCCTTCTTCTTTCAATTGAAAATTGGAGTGATTGCGTAAAGAATTGACGCAACGGTTGCCTCGACGTCGGTCGTCGTCGTCGTGTCATTTAAAAGACCTGAAATGGTATTGTATCGTCATCCTGATGGCCAATTACACTTGCAGACAACAATTCAGAAATTCCAATGAATGTTTTCTGATAATGGATTAACCCTTCTGTCGGCACAAAGGTCTGGCCAGACCTTTGGCACTTTATTTTGGTCATAAAAGTATAGAAGATGAAATCGTAGCGACTTCATATTTCATGATATCCTAGAATAATATATTTAGAAGCATTTTGCAAAAATTTGAAAAAATCGGTTGAAGTTTTGAGTATGTTTTTGATGATTTTAAATTTATAGTGCTTTTTGATACCCAATAGGTCTGGCCAGACCTACAGTTTTTCCCCCCATTCTTCTCTGGAGGTAAAAGGTGCAAATATGAAACTCTCTTAAAATTCTCTTATTTACGATGTAAGAATGTCATTAAAATTCAATTTGTACTATAAACGATAAAAATTTCTGAGATTTTTCTTTGAAAAGCCGTGAAGCTCGGGAAATAAGTATGCCAATTTCTTCACGTTTTATAACATCACCTAATCAACTGAGATTTGATTCAAGGAAATTCAAACCAGTTTTTTTCCTTTGTAATAGTTAGGGCTAAGTATGAGAGACTTACGATCGTCTTTCTAAATAGATTTGATCAAGAAATTTACGAAAAATTTAGAATGAAATGATTTTTGTGCTTGAAAATTCCCTATTTCTTTCCACCTACTTCCCTAAATCTGCAGACTAATATCGAGGTAAAATCTACTAAAAAAGCGCCAAATATTTGCCCAAAGATATTGATATTGAAAAATGCGAACAAACTTTCTACTAGATATATGCCATGAAAATAGAGAAGCAAAAAATATGAAAATAAGGGAAAAACATGTTTATAATAATACCACCTCAAAATATCTCCACTTAAAAACGTTGCTAGTGTATCTACAAAAATGATTTTAATACTTCTATTGTTTAAAAATGGCAGTAAGGAATTTATAGAATGATTCTACCGATAAAAATTTCACCTTTTCTAAAAAATAAAAAATTTTTCTCAGTAGGTCCAGCCAGACCTATTGGGTATATAATATGCATATTGTAGTAGGTGCCGACAGAAGGGTTAAAGCGTAGGAGTGAATCCCTCGAATTAAACTGTTGCAATCTTGTAAATTAATGTCCAAGTAGAAAGTTAGAATATGGATGAGTTCCGTGTTGTTTGGTTGTCGCTGTCGACTGAATTGCGTTGTCGACAAGCACTTTTGTGTATCTCTGTTTTCGAAAAGTTTCACCATCATCAATCTGCAACTATAGAGTCGAATGCCATTCACATTCATCCGTCCAGCACCAGACGGACGGATGGACGATATGAATGGCATCATAGACATATAGTGTGATGTCTATCCATTTTCTTAGATACTAAAATAGCTTCCGGAAGATATCGACAGAGTCTGAGAGCAATAGATGAAGGTATCCTAGGAATTTCCTATTGAAATTGTATGTGTGCACTTGAAGGATGGCAACAATCGAATCGGATATGCCGATATAGAAGACTGTTCTGGTGGATTAATTGTTATGTATTTCGAAGAAGTATCCATCGAAATACTATTTCAGGAATAAGTAGAAGATGTCTGACTTTCATTGATTATCGCCATAGAATGGGAAGAATATTGCATCATGCAATTGAATGTAATTGAAGCTCGAGATAATTTTCCGTATACCTATACTGCATTGTTTATCGAAATTTGATATGAAACGAAGGATGCATTAAAACCACAATGCTAGTAATTCTGTGGCAACAATTTAACTTAATGCTGTCCTGAGGTCACAAAATAATTTTCCTGCATACTGGAATTTTCTTGATCTGTCATTTACAAGACACCTTCACATTTGACATCCTCCCACCTGTGTTTGAACTTAGTTAAGTCGACAACTTGTTTACTAATTCACCGCACCCTATCAATTGCAAATACAAACAATTGAAACTTTTCTAAATTGTCCCTCCCAGTACATTTCTAAATTTTCAGTGACCTCTTCACCACATTAGCGACGAGTGAAGTTTCGCTTGTGTGCTTATTTAATTTGCAATAAATCTCCACTCCTGTGCGCTGGACTTTATATCTACTATAGCGACGTTGTCCAACATGCGGCCCGCGGGCCACAATCCGGCACGTGATGTGTTGTTATCTGGGTCGCGAGTGACTTTGGGGAAAACAGATCATATGCGGCTTATTTTAGCAAACTTTTGAACAAATCATGAAAAAAGAGAAAATAGTCGCAATATGAGAATATGTCGCAATATGGGAATAGAAATATTTTCTATTAAATCGTTCAGTCGAGGCTGCGGCAATTTTTCGCATAAAGACTTTTTTAAAGTTCCTTTGAGAGAGCTATTCAAAAATTCAGACTAAATAAATCTGGCGAAGTATGAAGCTTAGTGGCTGGAATTGAACATGACAATGCCTTCAGCAGTTTCGCAGAACGAGTTAGTTAGAAGGAGAAAAAGGTCTCCTCGTTATAAACAGATGTTGGGGTTGCGCAATCTGTCATGGTATAATAGGCGCCCAGGATGCTACAATTTGATGGCAGCAGTGGTGTAGATAAGGGGGGGGGGGAATCAAGAGGATTAATCCCCTCTCTTTCGGTCACACGTTTTTCATGTACAGTATTTAAAGACACAAAACGGCCGTTTACTTAAAAAAAATACGTAATGGCTGAAATTTGCTGGAGATGTTAGGGGACATGTCTTTTATCTAAAACTGAGTTTTCGTATTCGTGGGGGTGGGGGAAGTTGGAGTATATTGCCTACTTATAGGCGAATTTTGCATTTTTTCGTTCATATCATTCTTACCGTTGACCCTACAGTAAAGTGATGCATAGGAGTTTTGTTTCTAATCAAATTATCTATCCTACGGTACCTACATTAATTTCATCGGTCAAATAGTTCCGTTATAGTAACCAGTTAAAGGTCAAAATAGTACCAATAATGGGAATATTTTGCATAAGTAAAACATGTAATGGCTGAAATTCGGTGGAGTCGTTAAGAGATGCGTTATAAATTTATATCTGAAGTTGCGTATATATCAGGGGGGTAGTTATAGTAAATTGCCTACTTATAGGCTAAATTTGCTTTTTTGCTTGAGAAGAGTTATTTCGTGTGCCTGTAAAACTGGTTGTGGAAAAGTATGGGGGTGTCGGAAAGCAGGATTAAAGTGCTCTCCAATTTAAATGGTTTGTTGTGGAAACGCGTGTAGCAATATAACTGACTTTTCTTCTCTTACGGAAAACGACGACTTCCTCCATTACGATGGGCTTTTTTCATCGAACCCAGAAGGATACGAAGCTGGTCACAATTGTAGCGCAAGCAATAATGAATCCGGAAGAGAGAAAGAAAATCAATCTAAGAAACCAAAATTGAGGTAGTCAAGTCATATATTTCTGTTGTTGCATCAATAAAACTCCAGTGACTATGTGAAGAAATTCATTTTTTATTTTTTGGAACGATCCCTGCGACTGCGCTAATCGGCCTAGCTTGATTTGGTCTCGTTTAAGAGATAATAATTCAATCAGCAAGAACACACATTTATACAACTTGATATAGCGAAGTTTTTAGCAATCACTAAATACGCATTTAAATAGGCAATTTACCCCAACTTTCTCCATCCCCACTAATACGAAAACTCAGTTTTAAACAACAGATTCGCCTCTTAACATACATCAAATTTGAGCCATCACGTTTTTTTTTTAAAGAAAATATCCATTTATTGTACTGTTTTGATCCTTGACTGGTAACTACAACGGGTTTACTTGACCTATGATATTGATTAAGGAACCGGTGAATAGATTATTTGATTAGAAAGAAAACCTCTACCATCTCACTTAAGGGTCAACAATAAGAATGATATTAAGCAAAAACGCAAATTTAACCTATAAGTAGGCAATTTACTATAACAATCGCCTCCCATAAATACGAAAATCCAGATATAGCTTTAGAACGTTTCCCTTAACATCTCCACCAAATTTCAGTCGTTACATGTTTCACTTAAGCAAAATATTCTCATTATTAGTGTTATTTTGCCCTTCAACCGGTCATTATAACGGAACTATTTGGCCTACGATATTGACTTAGGTACCGTTAAATAGACAATTCGATTAGAAACAAAACTTCCATACATCACATTACTGTAGGAATACCAGTAAGAATGCTATTAAGGAAAAACGCATATTTCGCCCATAAGTAGGCAAATTACTATAACTTCCCCCACTGCAAAAAATACGAAAAATTAGATTCAGACATAGGGCACGTTGCTTAACATCTCCAAAAAATTTCAGCCATTACGCGTTTCACTTAAGCAAAATATTCTCATTATTAGTGCCAGTTTGCCCTTTAACCGGTCACTATAACGGAACTATTTGGCCTACGATATTGATTTAGGTACCGTTGAATAGACAATTTGATTAGAAACAAAACTTCTACCCATCACTTTACTGTAGGAACAACAGTAAGAATGATATTAAGGAAAAACGCAAAATTCGCCTATAAGTAGGCAAATTACAATAACTTCCCCCACTCCCACAAATACGAAAACTCAGATTTAGACTTAGGGCACGTTGCTTAACATCTCCACCAAATTTCAGCCATTACGTTTTTTTTTAAGTAAAATATACCCGATTACTGTACTAATAAAACAAAGCAAATGTGATATTTTTGCTGAAATTATTTAACGTGTATAATAATTCATAAAACTACGTGAATCCATTTTCACAACTGCAATATGTAGAAAATGTACTCATATTTCAATTTTAAAAACATGTCGATAAAAACACAACGATTCTGGTTTATTCACTTGTTCACATTGGATCTGTATGGCAGCATATGCAAGCCTTTCCGAAATTAGGCGTGAACACTAGTTGAAGATTTGTTTTCCCAGTTCAGTTTTACAAGGTCGGTTTAGGAAAGCTTTTCCCAAGAAGCGTTTATGCTAATGAGCAGAACATGCTGCATTTCCACTATTTGAGCATCATAGTGTTTGAGTTTTTTTCTTAAAAGTTCAAATTAGATAAATAAATATTATTAAATTTTTTACAAACAACTACTACGAAGCTAATCGTACCCTAGATTTTATATAAAAAAAATTGTAGAAATTTCCAAAGTTGAAAGATTTGTCGATTTGAAGCTCCGACTGTCCACTCACGTTAGCAACATTTTTTAGAAAACCTGAAATGCTGTGGATTTCTCTACTAAAGAGTCCGAAATTATCGATGCAGTTTCAAAATTTTTGCGGAGTGTTCAACATATCCAGAAATTAGCTTTCACAAATTGTTTTCATTTTTGCACCAAAATTTGTACATTAGTGTAGCTATTTTCAAGTGTAATAAATACAGAAAGTTGCATTGTAAAATTCCAAATTTTATAACCGAAAACGTATTTGCAATCTTGCAAAATGATCCCCTTCCTCTCCGAAAAGCTATCTACGCCACTGGATGGCAGACGACTTCATTGTCCGTTCACTTCGGTCAGTAAATGCAATTTATTTCGCTCAATGAACGACGTTAACATAATAACGCGAAACAGGGGAAACAGGTAATTATACGGATAGCACCGAAGAACCAGATTATGTTGGCCGACCTATTGATCTCTCTATTAAAAAAATAACTCGACCTGGAACGCTCCTGGGCGGGAAACTAATCAATGCCACGCATATTGTAAGCGGCCTACAGATCGTAGCTGTCACTAATCGGGACTTCTCTGGACTTGCTAGGCAAAAAGCGAGCTCTCGTGGTTACGCTGAAATTCTTATTTCAAAAAAGAAGTTCTTCATATTTTCCATCAGTCAAAACTGTCAAATCTGTTCCATTCCGCAAAACACTTCCCGGACAGAAAAAAAACACGCCAAACAGCTTTTCCTCCATCCTTGTCGACCACTGTAACCCAAATCTCGCGAAAAATGCTAGTCAGCATCGTGGCGACAAAGCAGCTACTACCTCTATGACAGTTCATCCACGTAAATACCAATTTTTGAATATGGTGGGACCCTTACAATATCAACAATTGAAATTAATCAAATCAAAGATATTTGTTAGGCTGAGCGAATTCTAAAATTTAAGTCTGCATATCTGTCGGGCCATTATTTATGTTATTTATGTAGCTCTTAATTTTCCTTGCGTTAGAAATAATGAAAAAATAGAAAAAAAAATGTTTTCTCCCTCATACAAATTGTTGGCCTGACATCGCCTTGCAAACCAACAATCTGGCCCGCATAAAAAATATGTTTGTCACCCCTGTACTTCAGGTTCAGTACAAACGCCATATGAGGTCATGTCGGTCAATTGAGGCGAACATGAATGGAGAGATGCAAAAGTTTCACAGTGTTGAGTAGTTGCAGAACACAGTGTGCTTAAAATATAGTTCAATTGGAATTGCGGTAATTTACAGGCGACAAACAACTGTGCTGGAAATGTGTGCTTAATATAGTAAATTTTCACATGGACAAGTGGTTTTCTGGCTTAATTAACACTGAGGGGATGTTTTTTAGTGGTGCATACTTTTGCAAGCATTTGTCTGTCTACTATGTATTTACATTTCTAGTGAAAGGACATTCATGTTGATTTATCATAAAATTCAGGACGCCCACTATCACTTGTCTCCTAAGTTCGGTATCAGGCTGAAATTTTGAATTTAATTGCCGTTTTATTTCAAGCTGTCCAGCGTACATTTCCATCATGTGACGTTGACATAAGGCATATCATCATCAATGTGGCACGATAGCCCGACACGTCGGGCCGCCTGAATCGTTGACCTTCAATTGTCGCGGTTACGTGACCTCGTCCTCCAGTTTCGGAAGCCCAGCAGATGGTGGGCGTCTTCACCTACGGAGTTCTCCCAGCGAGCTCTCGGTCGTCCACGCATCCTCGCTCCGTCGATTCGTTGTGCGTTCATCACTTTCTTTGGCATGCGATTATCGTCCATCCGTTGTACATGCCCCGCCGATTGCAAACGTTGAAGCTTCACGATTTTCGATACTTCCAGCTCATCGTACAATTGATACAACTCATGGTTGTACCGGATACGCCATTGGTCTCGCTCGCGAACGGCCCCGAAAATTCGCCGAAGGACCTTTCGTTCGAATCGGTCTAGCAAAATTTCGGAGGCTTGGGTGAGGGTCCATGTTTCGCAGCCATAACATAGCGCGGAGCTTCGTGTTCCTGTGCGCAAGTTTCGAATTAATTATAGGGAGGACCGACAAATATGTCTTATTGGCTAGTTGTATCCGTCGCTTAATTTCGTCGGTTTCGTTGGCGTCCTTTGATAAGTTACAACCCAGATAGTTGAAGTTGTCTACATACTCGATATTAAGGTCCCCCACTGTGATGCTTGAATTTGCTGGCGTCCTTGTTTTCGATTGCATCATGGCCTTTGTTTTGCTTTCGTTGATATGTAGTCCAACTTCCTTTGCGGCGTTATTGAGGTTATGCAGAAGGCTTTCTGCATCACCCAACCTTCGAGACATGATGTTGATATCGTCGGCGTACGCTACTAATTGAGTCGACTTGATGAGTAGCGTTCCGCTGCTGTCCATATTCATGGCTCGAATTACATACTCCAAAGCAAGGTTGAAGAGCGTCGGCGCCAGCCCGTCGCCCTGCTTGAGTCCAGTACGAGTTTCAAATAGGTCAGTGAGTCGATTCTGCACTCTGACCTGCGAGACGGTATTAGTCATCGTCATCCTTGTGAGTCGCACTAACTTTGCCGGTATACCAAAATTCAGCATAATGTTGTACAGTACACTTCGATCGATACTGTCGTATGCCTGCTTGAAGTCGACAAAGATTTGGTATACGTCGATGTTATATTCCCAGCACTTTTGGAGTAGTAGCTTCACTGTGAAAAGCTGATCGGTCTTTGATCGACCAGGTCTGAAGCCGCCTTGATACTCGCCAATAATTCGTTCTGCGTACGGATTAATTCTCTTTTCAAGAATTTTAGATAATATCTTATAGGCCGTACAAACTAATGATATGCCCCTGTAATTCTCACACTTCAGCTTGTCACCCTTTTTGTGGATTGGGCAGATTATGCTTTTGCGCCAATCTTCGGGGATTTCCTCGTCGTTCCATATTTTCAGCAGTAGCACATGTATAGCGTTGGTCAGGCACGTTCCACCATACTTCAGCAGTTCTGCTGGGATCTCGTCAGCGCCGGGCGCTTTATTATTTTGAAGCGACTGTATGGCAAGACTCACCTCCTCTACTGTTGGGGGTAGAACGGGAGGGCCTGGTTCGGCTAACTGCTCAAGAGCTGGCTCCGCGGGGGATGTTGATGGTGCATTGAGGAGCTCTTCAAAATGCGAGGCCCATCGTTTGTTGACGCTTTCGATGTCGCTGATGATGTTACCATCCTTGTCCTTACATAGGCTTGTCCTGGGTTGATATCCGTTCTTAACATTATTTATAAGTTTGTACGCCTGTCTAATGTTCTTACTGGCTAATCTTTGGTTTATTTGCTGTAACTGCTCGTCAAAATGTTTGCGTTTCTTACGTCTAATTAACTTATTAGATACTCGCCGAAGCTCGTTATATCTTTCTTTCTTGGCTCGGGATGCGCGTTGTGTGTATTGGCGATAGGCTTCATTTTTCGCCTCAATCGAGGCCCTGCATTCGTCGTCGAACCAGTCTGCTCGTCTGCGCCGGCCTTTATAGCCCACGACCTCATCTGCGACCCCCTTGATGCTGTCTTTGAGCTCCTCCCAGAACTCATGGATGCCTAAATTGTTGATGTGATCAAGTCGATAAGTCGCGAAGTCGATAAGTCGCTGACCGTTGTTGTTGTTTTCGTCGTGGAGGCTATGACCTCCAGTAGTTCCCCTATGCCAGCTTTCATTTCCGACTTTGGCGTTAAAGTCTCCTAGCAGCAGCTTGACGTCGTTTGATGGAAGTGAGTCGAAGAGTGTTTCTAGGTCGTTGTAGAACTCGTCCTTAATCGCGTCTTCTTTTACTTCTGTAGGGGCATGCGCATTAATGAGCCAGAGATGAGCGAAACGGGTCTTAATGCGGATCGCACATAGCCGCTCGTTGATGGGTTTGAAGCCGATAACGTGGTCCTTGAGCTGCTTATTCACGATGAAAGCTACTCCAAACTCCTTGTTGCCCTCCTCTTTACCACTCGTAAAAATAGTGTGCGAATTGAGGTCGTTAATCTCGCTTTTGAGCCATTTAGTTTCCTGGATTGCAACTATGCTCAGCTTGTATTGTTCTACCTGATCCAGGAGGGCCCTTAAGACCCCCGGTCTATTCAGGGAGCGTACATTCCAGGATCCGAAAGAGTAATCAGTTGTTCGTTTGCGGGGTCGTCGTTGTTTTGTATCCGTCCAATCCGTAATCCGTAATCCACTAGGGTAGGGCGGGGCTAGTTGAGCAATTTTTCACTTGAGCGTTTATAGCTCCTCAACGGTAAGTCTTAATGGCTTCTTATGCATACTGATAGATTGGTAGTATATCCCTTTGCAAATGTGCCCCACAAAATTATTTCTAAAAAGTCAAATTATGGAGCTGTATCTGTTTAAATGAAGAAAGTCAAATATGCTCAACCTACCCCATAGGTGGGGTAAGTTGAGCTATAGGGTATGGGGCAAATTGAGCACATAGAAAGTTTAGCCGAACCATGTGTTAAATGTTAACTAGGCATGAAATAAATTTTCCGTTTCATAATCAACTTTTTATTTATAGACTTTAAATGACAAAACAACAAAACTTAAGGAGGTTTTCACACTTGTACTTAATCTGACCACATTACGTAATCTGAGGTGTGGTGAATTTAAAAATATATGGAATTTGACAGCTCAAATGAAGTAATTTGCACAGATTACGTAATCTGGCCGTAAGTGTGAACACCTCCTAAATCGATTTTGTTTCAAAATTTAGGGTTGGGGTTAGTTGAGCAACTATAGCTTCAAAATGTAGGGTTGGCGTTAGTTGAGCAACTATAGCTCAACTAACCCCAACCCGAAATTTTAAAACAAAATTGAGGTTATAAAAAAACGGCTAGTATTATACCCAGAAACTATATACATATCAAAAGTACAATAAATTTATGAACTTTTAACACTTATCTGATTAAAGAAGGATAATATTTGACTATTACAGACGAAATATTGAGGTTTACGATTATTTCACTTTTTGGTCACAAAATAAACAATGCGCGCGTGTACTTCAGTTTATCGACGAGTCGCTACTGACGTTTGTGCGATAAATTCTACTCCCGCGACTCGTTATTTCCGCTATATGATGATTTTGCGTGCGATGAATAGTTTCGGAGATATTTCGATTGCCCAACTTGCCCCTATGCTCAACTAGCCCCGCCCTACCCTACCCGTAAGGGGGAAGATAAAGGTTGAAAGGCTTCGGCTAATTCCTATATCTTCTTCAGTTGTGGCATAACTGCGGACCCTTAGCTATGCAGGAGGAGTTTCATGGGGAAAGGACTTCGGCCAATTCCTATGTCTCTCTACGGGGCGTTACTTTCCCGCATTATCCGAGTAACCGCTGCGCCTGAGTGCTGCATTATCATCTGCAGCGTCTCAGGTTACTTAACGTGATAGGTGACAGAAAACATTTAAGTCAACCACTAAAGCAGCATCTTCGAGGCATGCCCATGATGGCCTTTACTCAACGATTAAACCCTATCATGGTTTAGCGATGTGCCGACAACTCATCCTAAGAAAAACTTCAAGTCAAGAAACCTGAAACATAAGCCATATACAACTTTGTAAATGCATTTCGGGTCATAGTTCCGTATCTATATAAATCGTTTATTAGCTTAAAAAACATGTTTTCTATTAGGAAGTAATTTGCAACCATATATCATACAAGTTCGCTCAATGCAAAACTATGCTGGACGCTATTACATAGAATGTACATACTTATAATGCCATCCGTCGTGTGTTTATGAATGACATTAAAAAAAATTTTTGTTTTTTTTTTTTAAATAAATCATTATTTGAGCGGTTTATATCGCCAAACAATTTAAATAATATTGAATCAGCACCACCACCGCACCACAATTCACATTAAAATCCAATCGACGAATTCATCGATAATTTCCAATACAGTACACTTGATTTTCTCAGACTTTTACTTAGTTAAATGTAGCGTGAAGATTGATAAACCTACCGGGCATAATTAAGTTAAAAAGCTTTCGATATCGATTGACTAGACAGCTCATGTAGATTGCATACTCGAAATAGTACCCGTGAGACGGTTATAAAGAGATGTCTATTAAATTTTCAATTTAGGTCTTGATGTTGATTACGTATTATGGCAAACAAGTTTCAAATGCTTATGGTGGAGCCCATCCATAGCGTGGGCATTGTCATCATTAGTGTTGACCGGCCGAATGCATTTTCTTTAATATGATTTAAAACTCTTCGATTTTTGTTTATTGTATGCGCTAGGTCTATGGGAGTTTAAGGTCATGTCGATTTTGGTACTGATTAATGGTGTCTGAAGAACTCAATGTAATTGAAGTCTATCCTATCTGTAATGCTGCATCTGTGATTGAAGTTTCAACATGAACTATATTAAAGTCAGTTCTTTGTGGACTTGAATTATGTTCTCTTGAGTCCCATCTTGTCAGAATGCTTCGAAGATACTCGTATATTAAGGTAAAATCCATCGCATGTCTTAGTATAACAATATTTAATAATAAATCGTTTATCAAAGCGTTTTAAATTCAAAAATGAGAAAACACGATTTTGTTTAGTCCTTATCCATATTGTAGTATGATTTCAACAAGAATGATACGCTGAAATAATGCCTACACTACAATCCACGCTACATAAGTTATGTAACTTCTTATCAATTTTATGACTGTCATTAAAATCACATTAATCCATTTCCATATTCCGCTATTAAGATACGAATTCATACCTAGATCTCACCAAAATGATACCACATATAAATTTACACCCACATAATCTAAATGACGCCAGGACCCTTTAAAAGCTGCTCAACCTCTAATCTGTCCACTAAAAGTTTCTGTGTATTATCAGCATGTTCGTGTCCGAGTGTATTCAAATTCGTTTGCGTGGGCTTGCCAAATATACTGTCTGTGTGACATTGTTATGGTCAATTGCCTTTTCGATTTCATGCACACCACACTGCCCATTCGATGAGTATGGCCTTCAGGTGTATTATATGGTGAAAATTATTATCAGGTCATTTGAATGAATCGATTATTTGAATTGACAGTTGAGGTATATCAAGGAAGAATTCACAGAGGGACGATGTATTCGGAAATGGAATGTCTGTCCACTATGCGGATAATGTGGTTGATGGGAGAATTGATTTGAAGTGACGATAGAAGAGTAGAGATATTACTTTAAAGTGTTTTTATACCACTAACACGTAATTTGAAGGAGATCCTAAGAGTCTACGTCAGGGGTGTCAAACTCAAAACCTGGCGCGGGCCAAATAAGACTCTCCTCAGGTTAAGGTGGGCCGCAGGAGGAAAACTTCAAAAACTTTTATGTAATCGTATTACGAAAGTTGATTACAGAATATTACTTTTAAAAAATCCCTATAGCGGCTCCTCCTCCTTTCGAAAGTGTACTTCAAGAACATTAAAAAATTAAGACAAAAAGAAGAAGCGAAAACCCGAAAATATGATTGATCTTCAAGTAACCACAGTTACATGATTTGCGCCAAATTTTGAACAGATGAAAAAAAATTTTTAGCACCAGTCATCCGAGGTCGCCCAAAATAATATTGGGAGACAAAATAGTCAGAATAAATTAATTTCAGTAGAAAGGTCGCTAAAAGAGACAAAAATTTGTTTGTGATATGGTTTTAACCCTCAGAGAAACTAATGTTTGAATAGTCACATAAGGTACTAAAGGGTCTGGCCAGACCCCACTGTATTTGTGGGCATTTATCTATATGTACTTTCGCAATTTTTGTTTTGTTTTTGTTGTTATGTCATGTTAACGTAATATTTCTAAATTTATAATAACATACATGCATAATAGAAATCAATCGAATGAGAATTTCAGCAAAAAAAAATTTGAGAGATAATTCGGTTTTGAATGAACAATATGCGCAAGTGCATGTGTACAGTTCCACAGACATTTGATCATACTATCACTTATTTTATCTCCAACGACTTGCGACAAATAATGCATATCACACTACAAGTAAAAATTAAAGAAGAAACTGTACTCAACGATCTACATTCAAAAGAAAAGATTGGGCATTTGTATAAAATGGACAGATTTCGGTAGAAAAAATTCTATAGGTAACAATGGGATGTACTGACCAAAAAGTCCTTATAACTACTCTCGGAGGATATTTGTTTCAAATATTTTTGAGGTTATGAAAAGCTGAAAATTTTTTAGGAAAGTCACGAACATTGTGGCGGTGGCTAAAACGGTTTTCATTTTACAGTAACTTAAAAATGAAAAAGGTCTGGCCAGATCCATTAGTTCAACCGAGGGTTAAACAAACTCATGCACCAATACAGCTTGTTAAGTACATATACATAGGTCATAAATAAGGAACTTGGGCTCTAATTATTATGTTGGAATTTCACATCCAGGTGATTTAGTTACCAATTCCAAGATTTCCATAGTTTTTAAAGCTTTGCCATTTTTCCAAATAAATTTCAACTCATGTTCGGCAAAGCCAACCAATTTTTTACTAACTGCATTTCGGGACAGAACAGTTTCATGAAGAGACTTAGTATTGTCCCGTACAAAAAAGATGAGCTGTCTTATAAAATTAAATAACCAGCCTCAAATTGTTGGTAGTATTTGGAGAAAAAATCCTAAAATAATCTTGCATAAGCCACTGACGAGTTTTAGTAACTTTTGCAGACTTGAGTTCAATTTCTGAATTTGTTCACCTTACCAATTTCACAATTTTTATGTTGATACAGATTGTGCTGCTCGACATGGCCGCGGGCCGCACAGAACTGCGAGGAGGGCCGCGAGGTTGACACGTCTGGTCTACGTCATGGAACAGCTTAGTGCATATTGGGTGATTATGATCACTACAAATTAGCTAATATATGTAATTAAACAAGCTTTTTACAGTTATGAGGAAGACCATCAAAGCTCATCCATGTTTCAGCCCATGATGCTGTTATGAAACAGAATCAATTAGTAAAACACGGTTTTTAAGGGTCCGTTATATGCGTAAATGCATTATAAAAGTTATTCATAAATATTCACATACAGACATTTCTAACAACATTATAGGCCAAAAACTAGTTTTCGGACATTATCAACTTAAAATAAAAAAAAAATAAATGTGATGAAAAAAATATTTTCATAAAAAACTAGTGTGGTCAAGAATGTCGACTTGATCAGTACTAATAATATTCCTAAATAAAATACTTATGTACCTACCTATTTCAATTGATTCTCAACTTATTGATGCTATCATATGGCTCCCTAAGCATTAGCAATCAGTCAATCACCAACAATATTTTATTTGCTTCTTTCATACAAAATACACTCCCAATCAATAGGATAGTTCCACTTGTAAAATGGCTGTATTTCGGTAAGTGATAACGGTATTTTCTTCAAACTTGGTGACAATATTTACAGTAGCCTGCCTGTTCTTTGAATAACAGGATGTCTCAAATCCGGAGTCCCGTTAGGATTTTCTTACGAGAATTCTTAAAAACAGTACAAATGGTGAAGTCAATAGGATAGTTCCAGTGGAAATAAAACATCAAATAACGGTAAGAAAGGATAATTTTACTTTGGAAAATGAAGCTGGTAATAAGAAGAACTTTATTTAAGTAATTAGAGCTCAAAAAATTAATCTGGGATAGAATTGTATATGTTTTAACGGTAAATTAAATTAATTTACCGTTAAAACATATTTTTTTTTGTTTCTTATGTTTTTGAGGTGCTGAACGTGAATCCGGAGCTTCCCACCAAAATTTCCGTTTTTTGGCTTATAACTTCGAAATAGAGATGTAACGGATCTTGTTTAGCGGATGAGGATGCGGATGCGGATGCAAAATAGTATAACATTGAGGATGCGGTTGCGGATGCGGATATTAATGGAGAAATTTTTGAGGATGCGGATGAGGGTGCGGATGAGGATATGATCGAATATGTAGACAAAAATATTTAGGTTTCACACTTTTCATGAAGATGAAAAAAAGTTGAAATTCCTCTGAATAGTGTGGTTAAAAATTAAAAAGTTGCATACTTCCTTACTTCGCTTCACCTTAAAAAAATACCGGCGTACAGAGGGCTGCGCCCGCAATACGAGGGTTTTTTAGAATTTTGATGCATAGTGAATATTTTTTGTACATATATTTTATAAGCAATAGATAAGAATTGTGCACATCATTAATGGAATGCTTCCTGTAAATCTATTTTTGGATTGGTCTAAATAAACGCGTTCCAGAATGAAAGCCACCTTTAATTAGACTAATCCAAAAATAGATTTACTATTTACCCAGTTTGTATAAAAGTAGGTACTCCAAGGCAAATCTACAGACATTTTTCGATTTAAGCTTTTTGATGGCCTTTGAGCAAAAAGAAACTCAGGCAAACGTAAGGCCGACTTGTCATTATATATGAACTGAATTAGTTAAGTTAAAGTTAAGTTAAAAGATATGCATTGAAGAAATGCTTAAGAGGCTTCCCTTGCATTGTGAAAGCCCCTTACTAAATACTAACTTGGCTATATTTCCGGTTTCGATACAGTTATTCGAATGAAAATTCGTAGACATATTCCCTATGTAATTTTCTAAAAATCCCTAGCAGAATTTTCATATTTGAAAGCCTAAAAGGGGCTACACACGATCCAATTCAAATTTTACAAATTTACTGTTATTTACTTTTCCTTAGAAAAAGTCAACAGTCTTAATATTTAACGTATATAAGGCCATACTGACCAATCTTTGTGCAAAGTTTCATATCGATCCCTATAACGGTTAAGAAAAACGGAGGTCGAAAAGGAAGTTTAACTTTGAACGCCAATAACTTTTTACCATTACTCGAAACTGGAAATTTTTAACTGATGTGAGATCTACTCGTTTAGTTCTTTGATTTAAATACCATATGTCAATCTCCGATAAAAACTAAAAAAGTCGACTTTTTTCAAACGTTCGGGACACCCTGTTATCTTCTTCCTACCAACTTCTAAGGTATATGTGCCAAAGACTGTAACCATTCTACACATTCCTACCAAATTTCATGAAAAAATCGATTTCATAAGGGTTTTTTGAAAAAAAAATTCTAAAAAACCCCAAAAACGCACTTCACCCGCCTCAGTTCAATTCATTTAAAACAAAACCACTCAAACACGTCCAGTACAATTGGTTCAAAATAGCCCCAAACCTAAACATCCAAAAAGAAAAGAAATTTTTGATGCCAAATTGTTGAATACACTGCCTAATATACGCAGTAAAAAGTTACATTAATTTGCGCCATGGGTTAAGGGGGGAGGGGGTGGCAAAGGGGTGAAAATTCAGTTTCTTGCAAATATTTTGAAAACTATGAGTCTGACCTTAAAATGTCCTGAGGACGAAACAAACTACATAAAATTACCTTTGCAATGATATATAACAGTCTAGAGATTTTCTCAGAAAATTATACTCTAGACCCAAAAGTATTATAGTTAATTTACATTTTTTTAGTTTTACATTTTGCATTGTAACTCTTGATAAAATAGATTTAGGATCATAAGATCTTGTCCATATATTGTTAACAAAACTTGTTTGATTTGTACCAAAAATTGAAGTGCTCCGCCCATTGACGCCCCCTCACTCCTCCTAGCATTTTTCAAAAAGGCATGCCTGTAGCTCCATTTCAAATTAAGCTAGGCAGATCAAATTTGGTGGGGTGCCTAGTCTAAGCCCCATTATGCTCGTTACTAAAAATTATTAGCATCCGATCAAAACTAAGGGTACATTTTTTCACTTCTAAATTCTACCTAAAATAGAAAAAAAAATTATCTCTTAGAACGTCCTTATAACAGTTAATTGTAGTCTTCTGAATGTATATCCGAAAGTTTGTAAAAGAGCGTGCCTTAGAAGTACGAAAAATCGAGTTTGAAGGTTGCTAGTACACGTTACTCGAAATATTCGCAAATAGTCTTAGAACTGGTATCACTGACCTTCAAACCCAATTTTTTGATACTTGTAGCGTACGCCTTGGTACAACCTTTTGAATATACATTCACAAGACTACAATTAACTGTTATAATGACGTTCTAAGAGATAAATTTTTTTCTTGTATTTTACATAGAATTTAGAAGTGAAAAAACGTGAAATTTCTTAGAATTTTCGTTCACTTTGTATGGGGGGTACCCTTAGTTTTGATCCGATGGTATTAATTTTTGGTGGGGAGGATAATGGAGCTTAGAATAGGCATCCCACCAGATTTGATCAGCCTGGCTCAATTTACAAAGAAGCTACAGGCATGCCTTTTTGAAAAATGTTAGGAGGAGTGAGGGGGGCGTTAATGATCGGACCACTCCAATTTTTGGTACAAATCAAATACATTTTGTTATCAATATATGGACAAGATCTTATGACGGTAGGTATATTCTATCAAGAGTTGCAGTGCGAAATGTAAAACTAAAGAAATTTAAATTCACTATAATACTATTGGGTCTAAGGTATAATTTTCTGAGAAAATCTCTAGACATTACAAAGGTAATTTTATGTAGTTTGTTTCGTCCTTAGGACATTTTAAGGTCAGACTCATAGTTTTCCATATTTTCAAGAAACTGAATTTTCACCCCTTTGCTACCCCCTCCCCCCTTAACCCATGGCGCAAATTATTGTAACTTTTTACTGCGTATATTAGGCAGTGTATTCAACAATTTGGCATCAAAAATTCCTTTTTCTTTTGGATGTTTGGGTTTTGAGCTATCTGTACTAGACTATAGTCAGAAAAATGCGAACCGGAGTGCGTTCCTTAATTCACTTGTAGTCGTAGCTGTAGTCATCGCTGACTACTCAGATCATATAAATGGAACGCGCTCCTGCTGTGCTGACCGACAAACTGAAGCTCAGTTGTGTATACGATACAGAATACAATTTGTCTCAATGCATTTCTTTATAGTTACAAAGTAGCACATGGGTCGCATATATCCGCTAATTGTCTGCATACAAAAATGAGGATTGCGGATGAGGATGCGGATGTAAATATTTATAAGATGAGGATGAGAATGCGGATGCGGAGTTTAATTTTTATGCGGATAATCCGCGATTGCGGATGCGGACATCCGTTACATCTCTATTCGAAACTGTACATTTCTCCTTTAAAATGCGTTATGTGTATCGATACAATTGATAGTAATTATAGGTACGGAAATTTCGTTTTTACCTCTGCCTCTGCTTCAGGAGTTTCTTTTTTTACCATTACTCCGGGAGGAACGTTGTCGATTATTGATGTTATTGATTGTTCCCCACAGCTAAATTTGGAGTATGATTTAGTTGATATATTTTTGTGTTTTTCATTATTAAATATTTCTGAATACTTTTTTGCAGTGGTTAGTACTAGGCTATGCATTTCTAGACTTTCCAGTTGTATTTGTAGTTTAGCAATACCAAAATGTACAAAATTAGGTTTTATGCGAATTTCAGCGAAATTTCTAATATTTAAAATTAGTTTATGCAAAATTTCTGTTCTTTATTTGCTAAATTTCTGTACCTCTAATAGTATTTTTTTTTCTGTTTTTTTTTCCGATTTTGACCTTGTTTCGGATCGAAATTTTGGTTCGGATTCGGGCTAAGCACCCAAAAAAACATAAGAAACAAAAAAAAATTCTCCACCACATTTTGCAATCTCATGTACTAGGTTCATCACTTGGTTACTACACTACTAATAATAAAATTTGAAAATAAAAATTTAGGTTTAAGTCTAATAAAAAAATAATACATTAAATAATTTTATTAGTTTAGACAAGATATAGTTGGGAATTAAAGTTTTAATTAATGCGAAATAAAGTAAAATAGAAAAGAAGATTAGATACAGTGAGTAGTTTTTCATTAGGGTCATCTTACATATTATACATAATTCGCGAGATTAGAAAACCACAAACTTTGACAAATTTCTCATATAGTGACCGTTGAAAAATGGGTAAAGGTACGTTGTGCTAGACGCGGCCGCACGACTGCGACTCGCTCATTCCATATAAAATCTCGTTTTTAAAATGAGAGAGAAACGAGTTTTTATATGGAATGCGCGAGTCGCAGTCGTGCGGCCGCGTCTAGCACAACGTACCTTTAAACATGTCTTCATTTTGTAGGACCTAAATGGATGTAAAAAACAAAAAAATTAATTTGCAAGAAATGCAATAAGGTGATTCCGTCTAAAAAATTTCGTAACAATCGGTTACCAAAACCAGTTATTTCCTAAGGTAGTATGTATTTAAAAAAAAAGAACTTAAATTTATTTGATGAAAATCAACTTTAAATATTTTAAATTGAATTGTTGTGAAATTTAGAATATTTAAGAACGATTATCTTATGGTTAAGGTCTGAAAATAAACGTATGATTTCATGAGTCACTTGCATACACAAATCTCCCCCCGAAATAAATTCCTGGGTTCGCCCCTGCCTTGATTAGTTGGTTTTGAAACAAATCTTTTATCAGTCTTGCTACTTGACTGACGCCATTATCTTATTAAAATCTCAAAGAAGTTAAATGGAAAATGTCGGTAATTTTAAGAACTATATTGCCCAGAATTTTTTTGTAAGCCTGGACGTTGTGAATACCGTGAATCTTTTCCATCAGTAAAAATAACGCGTTTGTCCAATCCATACAGTTTCTCCATTGGGGTTGAATATCTTGGTATGGAACTACTGAGCTTTCTTAAATTAGGGGTACTAGAGTAGGGTTTTAGAGTACCCAGGCTTTTAAAGATATTCTTCCTAATGTATTGCCTAAGACTTCCGACATTTTCCATGCCATTCCTATAAGATTTTAGCAAGATAATGACTCCAATTATGAAGCAAGGCCGATGAAAATTGATTTGAAGACCAACTAATCAAGGTTATGGAAAGACCTTCATACTTCCTAGATCTAAATATCATCAATAAAAGTGTGGAAATGAATGACGAGGAAGATCTTTACCGTTAGACGATAGTTTAAGAACACTGAAGCTCTTTGGCGTACGTTTAGAGGAGCTCGGGACGAAATCAACTTAATTTACCGTTAAAACCTATACAATTCTATCCCAGATTAAGTTTTTGAGCTCAAATTATTAAAATAAAGTTTTTCTTATTACCAGCTTCATTTTCCAAAGTAAAATTATCCTTTCTTATCGTTATTTGATGTTTTATTTCCACTGGAACTATCCTATTTGTACTGTTTTTAAGAATTCTCGTAAGAAAATCCTAACGGGACTCCGGATTTGAGACATCCTGTTATTCAAAGAATAGGCAGGCTACTGTAAATATTGTCACCAAGTTTGAAGAAAATACCGTTATCACTTACCGAGATACAGCCATTTTTTAAGTGGAACTATCCTATTGATTGGGAGTGTACATGAAGGTGCATGGTGCATCTGTAACTTTGCCGCTGCGAAAGGGTATATACAAAAAATGTTGCTCCCTAACTTATGGGTGGTCACACTTTTCTGAAATTTGGCATATATATTCTTAACTAAAAACGTAGAGATGTCAGATCGGACCCATGGACAAAAAGTTACAGTATTTTAAACACGAAAAAGGTACAATTGTACGTATCCCGCGGAATTTGGGAGACTTTATCTCCAGTCTCTCCAGTCTCCAGGGACTTTTTGCCTACCCTTATTTGTACATGAAAAATAAATTCTTTGATGAACAGGGTCACATAAAAAAACTTGTCAATATGTGATTTTTATTTCGTCACTGAAATTTGTATGACTACTCAAAGACACAATAGTTGGCTTATAAGTGGATGTGTCATTTCATTCACCTGAAACTACTTATGTCCTTGTGAATATACCTACATTATATAAATTCGTTGTACTAAGTTTAAATTGTGGGGGTGGCTCGCAAATATTCTGCAAATGTTTTTTTTAGCGTTTATGTATGTATGTATGCCGTCAAAAATCGATAAATACCTGTCTCTGTGCTTGGGAATACATATTTCCACATGGTCTTTTCAATACACTCCGCTACACTACATCAGGTAGCTCATCGATGGGAAAAAATATATCAATCAATATTTCCACCTCTTATGTTCATACCTACCTACATTATGTATGGTTATATTTATATGCATTTTGTATATTGAATATCTCCTTGTTGACAACGATGATAGAATAGCAAACTGGAAGAAAAAAAATTGCGCGAACGAATGCGCTTTAAAAAAATGTTAAGGTATTTTCCTGCTACTGCCTCCATTCATTCATTGTGTTTTTTGCACACTCGTAGTTCTGTCTTATCCGTGTTGTATATAGGAAGACGTTCTTGCGTTATATTTTTTTTGTGTGTGTTAAAACTGCATCTACATTTTTTCTAATATAGTCGAGAAATAACTTTCAAAGACTGAAGATTTCCTGGGATATATTTAATAATAATAACCGAAGGACTTTAAAAGGATAATGAAAACCTCACGATAAGTTAATGTGTTAAGTGTATTTTAATAGTGACAATTGTTATAGCAAATTTATGAAAACTATAGATAGATATAATTAATTTACTAATTTTAATATAGAGAAGAATTAACGCAGTGCTAATTAACCAAAGTTGCTTTTAGTGTTAACAACTATAATTATAAAAAGAAATAACACACAATACATTTATCATAAGTTCAAATGTTAAAATTAATTATTGCAAAAATGAAGAAAATTCGTTTGATAGGTAAATAATTTTGATTTTTGGAAAATATACAGGGAATATTTAGAGTCTTTGTGAGTGATCATTTACAACTGTTGAGTAGTTCATGTATTGTAAACGAACCTATTAGAATTCTCTTTTTGGACTCAATAGATTACTGCTATCGCGATTTTTTCTGACATTATGTATGCAATAGTGTACCCCTCTGGCCCTCCTCCTCATGTATGCATGTGTGTGCATTTACCTATTATGCAGTTTTTCTTTTAATTTGGAAGCGACATAGTAAGCAGGTGAAAAACCTAGGTTTTTTGGCCCTTAACTGTGTAACAGTTCGTTTCTGCGAATAGCTCTTAATAAATTTTTTAGTATTAACATTAACCTATTGCAAAATAGAAATATTTGTTAATAGATTTAGCGATTTTACGTAAATCGTTAATACAAATGTATGTAGGTATGTAGGTACTATTAAATTAACTAATACTGATGTCGACAAACTTCAAGTATTTTTGTGTAATCGGTCTCTGACGTGCTAGCTTTAGTGTATTATTAGGTTTGGTTTTTTTTTGTGCATCTCATCCCGGTGTAGTTTGCACAAATAACACCCAGCCTTATTATTATTATACACTCGTAATAAGTAAACTGTGACGATTGATGGCATGAAAAAACCATGCGATAAGAAAATTAAAAGAAACCTTAAGGAGGGTAATCTTTAAATTATAGCATCCCATTGAGCTAAATATTAGAAAAAAAATATGTTCAGAAAAAACTACCAACATAATACAATCAAATTGCTTTATTAGATAATATGAAATAAGCGAAACTAAATTCGCATTTTGCCTTACTTCCAATATTCGCAACCAGAACATTACCTCAATTACTACGTGTATATGAACTAAAATGAAAGCACCAATCTACTATTTATCGATACGTTAAAGAAAATCATATCTGCAAACGATTCCCCGCAACAGCTAACACCAATTACACCACCAAGCCTATATATTAAAAAGAAATTAAAAGGTCGTTGAATCGGCGATAGAAGTCAATGTACTTTTATCGTTCATAAACGATCAACCCGCCAGAAAAAATAAACTTATGTAGTTCAATCAAAAGGAGGTCAGCCCCAATCAGATGGATCAAAAAATAATGTCTTGCCCGTACACCTATTGAATTAAACTCTAATATTGTTCACTCCATTCTTTTACAGCTCCTCGTGCGCAATGTGTGGCAACAATGAGATTTCACTAAATTAAACCAACGAAATAATTAATGGGCGAGGAAATAAAAATAGAATTAATCATATACACAGGTCGCGTACACGTGGCAAAAAAAATATTACTGAAATGATGTGAAATAAGAACTCCATCCAGATGAGAATTATGTTACTTCCAACAGAGATCTGGTGCTCTGCTTCCTAATAAATTGCAGGAGATGAAGTGAATCATTAAAAATCTTGTCATTCCTATATTGCTACAAGTTTTAATTGGATTTAGAACTGAATCTTTTTCCAAAAAAAAATGCCGGAAATCGCCAATCGATTGCGTATCTAATTGGAAGTTTAATCATTCCATATTGCTAATCGATTCGAAGAAATGTTGCACGCTTTAAGATAAAATAAACGCCGAAAAAGGTAGATGCTTGAAAATTATCTGCGCACACTTACCACACACCTCGATCAGCTGCGCCGGCCGGTATATTGCCGCGGTTTATATCGCTTTACTACCTGGTCCACCAAGTTCGCGACTGGTGAATCTTATATGGTAAACCACCTGGTTGTACCCTCTCCGGCGTGTATTTCGCGGGTTTTGCGTTTTGTTTTTTTTTTTGTCTTTAGTGTGAATGTTCCCGCTTAGGATAGAAAACCATGGGCGCGCATGGATCGAAAGACAAACTTTCGCGTTCAGCGTCGGATCGTTATATCCATACGCAGGTGCTCGAACGTGAACGATTCGGAAGTTTTGGTAAACGTATTTCGAAAGGTAAGTTGTGGTGGTTTTATGTTTTTGTTTAAGAGTCTGGAGAAACTCATATCCCTAAATGAGAAGAGTGGTTTTCAAAGAGTATTAAAAATATTCGTCACTATTCAGTAAGTCTATGATGGACGATTTTGAAGATAATGAGTTATCACCAAAATTAATCAAATTTATCGAATTTCGTACGAAAGACATTTTCCCCAACTTTAAAAAAATGTTTTTTTTTCTGGTATACATATTTGTATTTTAGGACATGTTTCACAGGATCCGTATCAGTCCTCGGAAAAATTCGGGAGATGCGATCAAAGCCGATGGCAATTACGGTCGTTTAGGAACAAAAATAATTTAGAGTATTTTGTTTGCACAAACTGTCCAAATTTCATAAAAATCCTAGTCAGGCTATCACTCCCTAATAGGGAAGCGCGGAGAGTACAGCCTTTTGACATTCTTAAAATCGCAAAAGGAACAAGTTTCTCCCGGCGGTTTTAACAAGGTTTTATGACGACTATATCTTTATCTCATAAAGGTTACCGTTATAAAAAAAAAAATCCTTCTCGGAAAACTATTCATTTTAAAAATTGACCACACATGCCTAGCTCTCTTTTAAAAAAAACGCATCGATAGGGGCTATGGGAAAATTTGTTTTGAGGCCAGAGTAGCCGCAAATCTAGTCACGGACAACTTTCCCGAAAAAAGTACCGTTATAAATATATTCCCGAAAATCCATTCGTGGTTCACACGTTTCACAATGGGAGGCCCGGGAACTTATGGAATTTTGTTTGGCGCCTTAAAAACTTCAAATTCGTCACATACCTTTATGTCGTCAAATGTACCGTTATAAAGATATTTCCAAAAATTGCTTCCCGCAAAGTAGACAATTTAGAAGATCCACAGGCCATAAACAACTCCCTTTTGGGGACACGCAGCGATGTCTTTTGTCATTGTGTTGGAAGAATATACAAATTTGTTCTGCATAAACTTTTAATAGCAGGGTACTCCCATAAAATATTGGCTGATTTCCTTCAACCAAGCAGAAGTAAGGTACGTACCATTTGTGGGGTCCTTACAGACTACTCTTGCCTGAGATCACATTTGCGCAAGACTAAAATAAGACTTATACAGGACGGTAGCTATCGACGCTCTAGCTAGCCCAACGTCGCCGGACACAACTCGCAGTGCCCTATCCACAAGCGGACGACATTTCAATTCCATTGGCTTTAATTAGCATACACAACTCCTTCCTAAAGGTACGTTGTCCTCGACGCGGCCGCACGACAGCGACTCGCTCATTCCATATAAAAACTCGTTTTTCTCTCATTTTAAAAACAAGTTTTTATATGGACTGAGCGAGTCGCTGTCGTGCAGTCGTTTCGAGGAAAATGTACCTTAAGCACGATTGACCTTGATCGTCAGGCCTGCTCTCCCACCTTTAACTAGGGTGAAGACTCGGCTTCAGTGCTGCGGGGTTCCATATAATCTATTACCAAAAAACTGCCCCCTCTGAAGGGGGGGGGGGTTGCTTTCATAAATGGCCGATTTTAGTCTTATATTTGGAGCCGCAGAAGTTTTGTATACGAAATGGTCGATCTTTCATTATACATTACCGTTGCGATAAAATCACAAAAATCCTCCAATATCATGGTTTCGTATCTGTGAGAAATTTTGTAACTTTTTTAGAACTTTATGAAATAAAAACGCACCACAAACAAATTTTTAGTGAACTACATATACCGTTATAGAGACTAGCATAAAACCTTGTTGAAAACACCATTGTGAGCCTCTTGAGCCTATGTCAAACATATGCGCCAAATAATCAAATACAATCAAACCTGTTAATCGGACCACTCTATAATCGGACCACCTTCTTATGGGATCACCCTCGGTCAATTTTGTTTCATTCATACAAAATAACCTTTATAAACGGGCCACCTCTTAATCGGACCATGGGCCGGAATCGGTGACTCCAATCGGATGGATCAGTACTAGACAAACCTCCACAATCGGACCAAAACTACAAATTGATAACTTTATTTGCCTGAAACAGTACGAGGTAAATTTCACCACACGGTGATGATGTTGTACCGATTGAATGCTTGAGTTGTCGCATGGACAACGATCTGTTCGAGCCCGTTTGATCCGAAACAAATATTGGAGGTGATAGCCGTGATTTGTTAGGAATTGCGTGGTCTCGAAGGATATTCCGCCAATACCTCGCAATCGCCGCACTAGTTGCATCGATGGCAACATGGAAAAACAGTGTCTGCCCTTGCTGTTGGGATTTCGATATTCGACTCTCCATTCGTTGTCGCTCTCTTCTTTGACGAGTTGTTTTATGTGTGATATAGGAAATAATGAGTAGCTAGTTTGTTCTCGAAATTCATTTGCGGCTTCCTTAGTTGCAACATCGGCAGCTTCGTTTCCACTAATATTGCAATGGGCCTTTACCCATGAAAACTTGACTTGGCGATTCGTCTGATTAATGGAATATAGCGCTTTGTGGATAGAATTTACAATCGGATTCGTGTTACTTCGGTTTTCAATAGACTTGAGCGACGACAAACTATCTGTGAAAATGCAGGCACTGAGTACATCTGTGTCTTGAATCCATAGAAGAGCTTTGAGTATCGCGTAGAGATCGGCTTGATATACACTGCAAGCTGATGCTAATTGGTACTTTCTCACATCGGACTCTCCGTGGTTGTGTATAACTATCGCACACCCAACGTTACCATTCTCAAGATTCGATCCATCAGTAAAAATTGTAGTTGAAGTACCTTGAGAAACGGCGCTTACGTCTTCTTGGCAATCGCACTTTTCGTATGTTATCGTCTGTCGATGAGCTGGATGGAGCATATCTTTGGCAGGTGTACGCTTTCATGCGTGCCCAGTTGTGCATACGTTCCGTAAAATTTGACATCTTCGATTTTAGCGTTATCCCTGACCACTAAGTACAGGGGTTTGAAGTCCGCAAGAGCCAACGCTGAGACGCCAGAAACGGTATGAAAACAACGAATAGCCTTTATAGCGTATTTGCGTTCGAGCTGGCGAAGCCACTTCCTTACATAAACGAATTTTGTAGCACGTGCCCATATAGCTGAACCGTAAGTGATCATAGGTACAACGACGCGATGGTACAGGATTTCAATATTTTCGGACTGAAGGCCCCAGGTAGGACGAACAAATTTACAGATGTTATTAAACGTATGTTGAGCTCGTTCAGTTATATGCTTTGCATGGGAGGCGAATTTAAGACATCGATCAAGAACGATGCCGAGGATATTGAACTCGCTTTGAAAAGGCACATTAATATTATTCATGCAGATGTCGATGGACTGAGCTTTATTTGTAAAAGCAATAGCTTTGGTTTTAATTGGGTTAAAACAAAGTTTAACTTCTTGGCCCCATTTTTCTACAGCTTGTAGGCAGTAGTTAGTCTTTTCTTGTAGCCTTGTTAGATTCTTGTCAAAGCATATCAATAATAAGTCATCGGCAAATGCTGGGAGAATGCATCCATCTGGTCAAGATTTCTGGAGTAGGTACCTCTTGACTAATCAAGTTCCAAAAAGTTGGACCACAAACGGATCCTTGAACACAGCATTTCGTCATAATTTTACAAACTCGAGCGTCACCGTAATAGTGGATCGTTGTTTTCTAAAAGCGAATTGGCGGTCGGAGTATTGGTTGCTGACCTCCAAGTGATGAACAAGCCTTCTGGTGAACAATTTTTCTAGTAATTTACCTAGAATTGGCAGAAGCCCAATGGGGCGATATGAGGTCATGTCGCTATAGTCGTCTTTTCCTGCTTTTGGGATTATTTTGACGAACGCTTTCTTCCATGTCTTGGGAAAATAGCTTAGTTCAAGGCATTTGTTCATGATTGATGTCAGAATTAAAGGATGAGCGCAAGCAAGTTCTAAACATACACTCCCAGTCACTTGAATAGGGACAAACTTTTCGAGAGTTGTTTATCTCAAAATATCCTTTTCCTTGCAGCAAAGAGCATAAGTCAGTATTTGTTTAGAAAGGCTATTATGTTGCTCATAGTTTGCCAGAAAAAAAGTGAAACATTTAATAACAACAGTTATGTTTCATCAACATTATGCTGATGAAAAGTGGATATGGATGAAACATGAATGGGCGTACGCGAGGTGCCGAAACCGCCAAAGAGAAAAGGGCAATTCTGCGAGTCGCCTCTAATTTTGCACTATCAGCGGCTATAATGGGAGCTAAAGTCGGCGTTACATAGGAGTTCCTCACATCTAAAACGAAAGAAAATTCAAGAAAATTCAGAAAAAGCACCGTTAGACGCAAAGAGGAAAAGCCATCCTCTGGATTTTGCTCGCCAAAATATGTCATGGCGACAGGGGTGGAACAGGGTAGTTTTTTTTCATATGAAAAGAAAGTCAACCTGGATGACCTAGATGGGTTCTATTTCTATTTCCACGATCTACGTGAAAACGAACGGTTTCTGTCAAGGCATCATAGCAGAGAAGGTAGCGTCATGGTTTTGGGAGCTGTCTCTGATTTTTTTCTGAATTTTCTTTCGTTTAAGGTGTGAGGAACTCCTTATTACACGTTGCCCTGTTGATAAACTAGCTGTAACGCCGACTTTAGCTCCAATTATAGCCGCTGATAGTGCAAAATTAGCGGCGGCTCGCAGAATTGCCCTTTTGTGGTGGCGGTTTGGACACCTCGCGTACGCCCTTTCATGTTTCGTCCATATCCACTTTTATTTTTTAAATAGTTAAACACAACCGATTTACTTTTTTTCACTATTTTCGAAATTTCGCGTAAACTATGTTGTTAATTTCTCAAAACATCGTTTTGAGCCATTTGAGCGGTATTTAATGCTTTTGCTCAACCCATGATTACCGAAACTTACAAAAATTAAAGTCAAAACACAATCTGAATGGATTAAAACAAAAACAGTTAGGATATGACGCTAGAACTTTGGAAATAACGACCGAATCGCAACTGTCCCTATTCAAGTGACCCAATTTTGAACATAGAACTTATTACTGCATCAGCATAATGTTGATGAAACATAACTGTTGTTATTAAATGTTTCACTTTTTTCTGGCAAACTATGAGCAACATAATAGTCTTTGTAAACAAATACTGACTTATGCTCTCTGCTGCAAGGAAAAGGATATTTTGAGATAAACAACTCTCGAAAAGTTTGTCCCTAT
Source organism: Microchrysa polita (assembly GCA_949715475.1). NCBI lineage: Eukaryota > Metazoa > Arthropoda > Insecta > Diptera > Stratiomyidae > Microchrysa > Microchrysa polita. The sequence goes on from OX454415.1 coordinate 19,815,076, forward strand.
TCAAGTGACTGGGAGTGTATATCTGATGTCAAACCATCAACACCAGGAGCTCTGTTTGGGCTCATTGACTTCAGATATTCAAGTACTTCGTCAGGTGTAAAATATTCTTCGTCGAAAGAAACAGGTTCCTCCAGTTGTTTAAGTCGTAAATCTGTATGGCTTGCTAGCGAATCTTCCGTGTCATCTGGATAGAAATGGTTGAGTAGACATCGAGCAGTCTCGTGACTTGACGTTGTATAGGTCTCACCAATTTTAAGCGTTTTATTTATAGTTGCGGTAATAGGAGCATCCTTAATGATTCGATTAGTGAGCGAGAACACATCTTCTTTCCCTTGGTTGGAGCAGAATTCGCGAAAGTGCTGTGTAGGTGCGGCATGAAGCGCATTAGCATATTCACATAGGTTGAGATGGGTCGAGTGGCCCTAAGGGGGCTATGACCACGCTAATTTTTTCTTTCTTTGAATTTCGATATCATCATCAAAGAAAACTCCCTTGGTCATCATTTTTGACGACCAATATTACTCCATATCCATTACAATAGCTACTGTAAAACAGCAATTTCCGATTTACCAGGCTGGTGAATCTGTAAATCCGCAACTGATACTCTTGTACATATATATCGAAAGAAAAACAGCTTCAAAGCTTTTCAAATGATTTCTTTCAAGCGAATTGATTATTATTGAAATAAAAGGACTTGGACACTTTCCATTTTCCGGTGCCTGGACTAAAATCAATGTTGATTACTTCGTGGTTCTATATTGGGTTGTGTTTCAAAAAAAAAAAATATTTCAACGACGTCTAGTTACAAGAGATACATGTCATTCAGAATAATTGTTGAACAGTTTTTCTGAACAAATAATTTTCACCTTAATACCACTCACTATGTCGAGCGTCCATTCAACCTATTCACCATCAACCCATGACCAGCAATTTCACACTTTTATTTTTTTGCAAAAGGCTCGGTTGTTGCTCTTTCTCTGTTAGAAAATTAAATTATGTTAGCTGCTATGATACCAATGCGACTCTCAAACTTTTCATCGTTTTGATCCTATTATATGGAAGCAGTGTGGTAGAATCAGTTCAGAAGCCAGTTTCACCCGTACATTCTATCTATAACCTATCTAGATTTACACAATACGTTCTGGACTCGGAACGGAATCTAAGCAAGAGCAGCTAGCTCACATCACACCTTTCAGAAGTATGTACCTACATTATAAAATGTTTTGCAGTAGTCGGCCCGAAACGTAGTATCATCATATCATCGTCACGAATAAACGTAGCGCAAATAATCTCATGACCTTTTCTAACATTACACCCGTGTATTTACCTTTACGTTTAACTTCTGTGAATATACAAACGACAATGGCCAAACAGAGGAAAGCAAGCAAGTATTTAATGACAAGCCACCGTGGAGGTGAAGAAGAGTATAAAAGGCAACAGATAGCCGGGGCAACCTATTAGAACATACTACATATATTGTCGAGTAAACGGATATATAGGCTTAGAAAGGATTATTGTGAAATTTATTTCCTTGTAATTTAAGATGAAAATGACCAGCATCTAATTGTAAGAGTATAAAGAAAGCAAGAGCAGTATAGAGGGTTTGACGACCACTGAATGAATTTATAAAGTGGTATTCATATTTAATAAGCGTGTTTTGAAGTGAACGCTGGCTTTATGAAGAGGGAGAAAATTGGCCATCCGTTTGGCATTTACAGACTTCAGTAGTCGTAACGAAAACATCATCTGAAGTAAGAGTGCCTATACAGACTGCATTGCACAGATATCCTCTATCCTGTATTTTTTCAATCATAGGCGGGGCTCTTCTTCGTACCAATTTTCCGGGTTTTATGTGTTGGTTTTTGGTACCAGTCTATTGTAACGTTTTGAAAACATCTTTTTTTTTTGCTAGTTTTTTGTACGGTTTTTTATTTCAAACACAGTTTTTCAGGTATTGCTGGTATTGTTTTTAAGCCCCATACTTAAACCCCGTATTAATACCGGTTTTTTCTAATACTTACAAAACTGGGTTAAAAACCCGTACACGAAAGGACCCGAGATTGGATGAAGAAAACCGATGTTGGAAGAAGCCCTATGGGTTGCAGCGTTTCGGCTAAACAAAACAAATAAAATTATTGGGTGAACGAAAAAACTCCATTGTTCAACATGGTACTATTGAAGTAATTGTAAATTAAATATTATGGGATTTTTTTCCAGCTATTTATTCCACATTACCAAAAATTTTATTAAATATATCCCACCTATGTCTATAAACTCCATTGTTCCGTCGACCGAATCCCAAGGATATTCTCTCAGTGTTCCAAATTAAAACCCGGGAAAAAAACAGGATTATTTTTAATTTTCAACTATCCTACCCTACCTACCGAACATTAAGGCCTGAATAGACCTCGGGCGGAATGAAAATGAAATTTTTGTCCGCTGCGATTTTTTCAATGAAAATGCATGCTTACTGTCGTGGAACATGTCGGTAATGATGGGGAATTCCATAAGCTACAATCCGAATATGGTTCCAACATTTTTCTCGGCCATTTTATGTATTATTTTTCGATTCCCCCGTCATTAGATATTTTCCACGGTGAAATGATCGGGGAATCGAAAAATAATACATAAAATGGCCGAGAAAAGTTTTGGAACTATATTTGGATTGTAGCTTATGGAATTCCCCATCATTTCCGACATGTTCCACGACAGTAAGCATGCATTTTCATTGAAAAAATCGCAGCGGAAAAAAATTTCATTTTCATTCCGCCCGAGGTCTATACTGCGCTTTAGCTAATAAACCCAAAACTTATATTTTCATCAAAACATTTTCAGACTAATAACATCAAATTCATCTTACACCCGAACAATTCAAAACTCAACACAACGTCTAACTTTGTATTTTTAATTAGTCATCCTATCAGTATCTCTCTTTTACCAGGCATGAACACATTCCTCTTATAGCACTCTGTATGAAAAGTGCGGCTTGTTTCGATAAATTCGCGCAAAACTCGTGACTGATAAAAGACCCCAAAGTAAATAATTAATGTTGAACTCCAAAGACTCTTTCACCTCGTTATCCACCTTATATTCTTGTGGAGCTTGCTACATACCTTCATAATACCCGACGATCTAGCCTGGCCATATTCCTCAATATCGTCGTATTATATGCTATTTCTGTAAACCAGTGGCTCCCAACTGGCAAATGACTGCGGACCACTTTCCTTGAACATGAATCACTACGGACCACCATATTTTTTAATGAAGGGAATATCGTGATTTTTTTTTATAAGGTTTTAGACTTTTTATTATTTTTAACGATAACCAAGTGGACAACTTATGACAAAATATATGGGTGTAACTTATCATAGTAACAACCAATGTTAAAGTATAGTGGTATACACAGTCAGTAACATCGGCATTTCTTTGGGTTCTTTAGAACAGGACAGACACACCTAAATTTGAGAGTTAAAGGCGCCTAACTTTGTCAGATAATAATTCATTGCATTTTCATTGGAAGGATTGAGGTGTGTGATTCCTATACTATAAACATGTTTTTTCTTCAAATGATACTGTGGCAAAATTTGGACACTGTGCTGCCACTGTACCAATTAACTCAAGAAGTAACGAGACCGAGTTCTAATCGTTCGAATAGCACGATGAGTGTATACCCTATACCCATGGTCAGACCTAGAAGGCACGCATAACCCAAAATATTCAATTTCATATTTTTTGTAGGGGAGGGAGGGGTAGATGGGTCGGACCTGGCACATCTTTTTTATCTTATCAAATCATCCAACGGCTACCATTTGATAATAATTTGAAGTTTTTCGCGACATTCTATCAAAAGATATGGCTGAATATAACTTTCTAGGGGAGGTAGGGGTAGTCGGACCTACTCCACTTTCCATTAACTCAAAGTATATGTCAGAATGAGACATTGATCAAAATTTCAAGTCGATAGCGGTATTCTATCGAAAGTTATGGCCGAATTAAAATATCAAGGAGGGGTAGTTTGTATGGGAGGTAAGGGAACCCGTGGTCCGATTTGGCCCATTTTCAATACCGTTCAAGATTTTAGCAAAACAAACATTTGACCAAACTTTCAAACCGCTAGCTTCATTATTTCGGTTATCGTGCTAACAGACAGACATACGGACAGACAGACAGACATGGCTTATTCGATTCAGGGAACGACCCTGATCATATATCTATATATATATAAAAATCTATATATATATAAACATGGAGCGAAAAAAATGTATAGTAATTCATCAATTAAGAACGGCTGGACCGATTTGATTGAATTTTTTTTCAGTTGTTTGCAATTACCAGGAGAAGGTTTTTACGGAAGAAAATTTTGTGAAAATCCTCCGGAAAAGTCGGAAAATTCAAAAAATCGAAGTGATTCATCAATTGAGAACAGCTGGACCGATTTGGTTCAAATTTTCTCTTGGTTGTTGAGAAGGTTTTTACGAAAGAACATTTTGGAAAAACCCTCCGGAAAAGTCGGAAAATTGGAAAATCGAAAAAATTCATCGATTGAGAACGGCTGGGCCGATTTAGTTCAAATTTTTTGTTCAGTTGTTTCCAATTGCCAGGAGAAGGTTTTTACGAAAGAAAATTTTGGAAAACCCTCCGGAAAAGTTGGAGAATTGGAAAAATCGAAGTAGTTTATAAATTGAGAACGGCTGGACCGATTTGGTTCAAATTTTTTTTCAGTTGTTTGCAATTACTAGCAGAAGGTTTTTACGAAAGAACATTTTGGGAAAACCCTCTGAAAAATTCGGAAAATTGGAAAACTTGAAAATTATTTTTTTTTTGCTTGCAATTTTTCCACAATAGCTTTTCGAATGAAGAAATATAAAATTCAGAGTAGAAAACTCGGAAAATTCAGGAAGAAAGTTTTGCATTTTATCGAATGATTTGTTGATTTTAGACGATGCAAAGGTGGAAAATTCGTTATGGAGCTTTTGATAATTTAGAATAATTCTGGAATTCATTGTGATAAACGAGATAAATAATTGCTGTGCTGTGAATAACTATCAAACACGCGGAAAATTATGAGGACAGTGCATTTTCTCACACTTTTACCTTCATCTTCTTCTGTTCATATTGGCGTATCGAGACCGCATTGTGGAACAAATACAAGGACGAGATGGCTGAAGATATTTAACATAGAGTTCGCATAACAACTTCGAATTTCGATCGAATTAACGACGAGATGCGCAACGAAGCGTTAGTTCTTATCGAAGACATGACCCTGCTCATGTGCGGCAGTCTGCTCTCGAAATTGGGAATGCCAGCGCCAAATCGTTTGATGGACGATGCAATTAATCGCGACTTGCAACGGGAGCAAGATTATGATCGAGAAGAGCTGGCCGAACGAGTTCGAATAAATGTGCCGCTTTTGAATGCCGAGCAGAAGAACGTATACGATTCGCTTATGAAGGTTGTTGACGATGGAACAGGAGGGATTTACTTTCTCCGTGCTCCTGGTGGGACAGCAAGACATTCGTCATGTCGTTGATTCTGGCAACAATTCGGTCAAGATGTCAAATTGCGATGGCTTTTGCATCCTCTGGAATTGCTGCTACATTGTTGGAAGGCGGTCGAACTGCACATTCCGCTTTAAAGATGCCGATGAATCTACGCTTGGTTGAGAATCCAACGTGCACAATCACCAAGAGTTCGGCAACAGCGAAATTGATGCGAGAATGCAAATCATCATTTGGGATGAATGTACGATGGCAGTTGACCGAACGATGAAGGACTTACGAGGTGATTCGAGACGATTTGGTGGGGCTCTGATATTACTCTCCGGAGATTTTCGTCAAACGCTTCCCGTCATCCTGAAATCTACTGCTGCAAATGAACTGATTGCATGCCTGAAATTGTCATCTTTGTGGTGGCATGACAAGAAGTTGAAATTGACTACGAACATGAGAGTCGCCTTGCAAAACCACCCATCGGCTGCTGAATTTTCAAAAATTCATAAAAATCCGTTGACACCGTGATCGACGAGGATGAAGCGACCAACTATTCTACGGAGCTTTAGAACACGCTTGATGTGCCAGGAGCCTCGCCGCATAATTTACAGCTGAAGATGGGATCGATCATAAACATGTTACGGAATCTGAATCATCCGAAATTGTGGAACGGTTGGCGGTTGTCCGTCAAGAAACTGATGAACAATGTGATTCAAGCGACGATCATCAAGGGAAAATTCAAAGAGAGAGGAAGAACTTATCCCAAGAATTCCGATTATTCCAACTGATCTTCCATTCCAATTCAAGCGGATTCAGTTGTTTGTTTTTTTTTTCGCCAGAAAACAAAACGAAAAACATTGTTTATAATATCGCCCTCTACTGATTTTGATTCCATTCAAATAAATCACACTGGAAATTGTAATAAAACTATCTGTGTTTTTAGAGTTTATTTGAAGGCGTTGAGTTTGGGCGAGGCGAATATTTATAGGTATAGTTAGGAGTTGGAAGTCAAAATCGCTCATAAATTTAAAGTCGTGTCAAATTGTGAGCGAAGCAAACAACGCGAGCGTAGCGAGCTCTAGATATATATATATATATATCGGCTCTCAGCTAGTATATATATATATATTTCATTTGCCATACCTCCGGAGGCTCCTTTGAGGTGTTACATAATATTGGCGTAACAAAAACAATATACCCTATACCATCTTATGGGTATAGGGTATAAAAACAATTAGGTACAGACAATAGTGTGGCATTATGTGAGAAAAAATGAACTGCTTCACGAAAATCGCCGTACAGTGTAGACTGCGAGACCACTGATCTTTATGCAACTTAACTTAAGGTTTGCACACGTCGCATTTTCAAATTGACCACATACCTAGTATAACGAATTGCCTGTTATTTTAATTAATCGCAATCAAAACTCCTTTTTCAGTTCCCATAGTACCACCGGGACCACCTTCGGTCCGCGGACCACCTGTTGGCAAACAGTGCTGTAGACCTTTATACCAAAGTCAAGACAACTTGTGTTGTTGTTACTTTTTTTTATCTTTTGTTGAAAATCTTTCATCAGGATACGAACGGGTTTGCGAGTTTGAGAGAGAAATGAGGAATGTTGTTGGCATAGGATTTTATTGGCCACACCCGCCGCACGCCGACACACCAGAGCTTCCTTCGTTGAGTCGCACGTAATTTTTTCGTTAAGGAAGAGGTTATGAAAAAAAATGCGGAGGAAGTCACTCTGTTAGCTATGGCAATAAGTCTACTTGCTGTTTTTTTTTTGAAAGGGGAATTGAAAAAGGTAAACGAGCAAATCATTCTATGGATGATGAAATTAATTTTGACTTGCGATGTAAAGCTACCTGCAAGATAGATGAGATGGAAGTTAATTGAAAATGGTAACTTGGAAAGTGTTTCTTTTTTTCCTGGTAGTAATGGAGATCCATTGAGCACATTTATTTTGTATTTAATTGTTTTGGTAAACAAATTAATGTTTGAGTAAGTAACTAAAAAAATAAAATTTAGTTTAGAAATTCCATTTTCGATCTTACTTTAAACAAATGTAGTCAAAAGGACATTTTGACATGGGTCCAACGCCTTAACACACAGCTGTACTGGTGACTTTTCATTTTTCTTTTTGTTTTAAGGGCGGAACCCATTAGCGCAGACGTGTCAAACTCGCGGCCCGCGGGCCGCATGCGGCCCTCCTCGCAGTTCTGTGCGGCCCGCGGCCAAGTCGAAGCAGCACAATCAACACAAAAATTGTGAAATTGGTAAGGTGAACAAATTTAGAAGTTGAACTCAAGTCTACAAAAATTACTAATAGTCGTCAGTGGCTTATGCAGGATTATTTTAGTATCTTTTCTCCAAATACTATACCAACAATAATTTGAGGCTGGTTATTTGATTTTATAAGACAACTGATCTTTTTTGTACAGCACAATGCTAAGTATCTTCATGAATCTGTTCTGTCCCGAAATGCAGTTAATAAAAAATTGGTTGGCTTTACCGAATATGAATAGAGATTTATTTGGAAAAATGGCAAAGTTTTAAGAACTACGGATATCTTGGAATTGGTGACTAAATCACCTGGATGTGAAATTCCAACATAATAATTAGAGCCCAATTGCCTGATTTTTAGACCTATACTTACGTATATCAAGCTGTAATGCTGCATGAGTTTGTTTAATTAAAACCATGTCAAAAACAACCTTTTGTCTCTTTTAGCCACCTTTCTGCTGAAATTAATTTATTCTGACTATTTTGCCTCCCAATGTTATTTTGGGTGACCTCGGATGACTGGTACTAACATTTTTTTTATCATCTGTCCAAAATTTGCCGCAAATCATGTAATTGTGGTTATTTAAAGATCAATCATATTTTTGCGTTTCCGCTCCTTGTCTTAATTTTTTAATGTTCTTGAAGTACATTTTCGAAAGGAGGAAGCTCTCATGAATAATCCCGAAGCTGTTATAGTGATCCAGACTCTCTGCTATATTTTGAAAGTAATATTCCGTAATCAACTTTCATAATACGATTACATAAAACTTTTTGAAATTTTCCTCCTGCGGCCCACCTAAACCTGAGGCGAGTCTTATTTGACCCGCGCCAGGTTTTGAGTTTGACACCCCTGCATTAGCGTCTATCTGAACCGGGTTACTGTCCTAAGTCTAATAAGTGGTGGAAATATAGATTTAAATTCTTCTTCCTTGCCTCGTTCTTTATACCGCTCCACGGTTTCGCGTTGCTCGACCTGCGGTGTAGGCACATCGCCCGTTTTGGCGATAATTTCTCAGCATATTTCTACAGGCAGCTCTATCTTGGATCGTGTCATCGCCGAGACCAATGCGTTGTTGTTGCTTTTTCATTTGACATATCCTTGTGTTTTTCGGTCTGCCTCTGGCCTTGGGTCCATCAAGTGGAACTTCCATTGATATCCATCAAATTCTAAATCACCAAATTTCATTATAATTTCGAATTTATTTAATAGTGCTTTTAGTTTAGTTGTCACGCTCTGTGGCTCACTTCGTTGAGTCGCACTCTACGATGCTAGTCTTCTAGAGGTCCGGAAATCGAATCTCGGTGTGTTCCGGGAAATATATAGTGCTTGCAACATTATATACACTCCGAAATGATATGCAATGTAATGAACGTTGACTCGAAATTGCCTATAAACGGCTGAGTGAACGAATGCCCCACATGGGGCTATACGGTACTGAGAAGAAGAAGAACATTATATACACTCCTCTATATGCAATGTAACGTTGACTCGCGGTAGCCTATAAACTAAGTGAACGGGAATACGGTACAGAGAATAAAGCTTTTAGTTATTATGGTATAAATTTGAGCCTGATGCTATAATCAGCCCAATTTTTTATTTTATTTTTTCAGCCCTCTGATTGTAGGCCTTCAAATTACAGTTTAGTGGGCGCAGATGACTTAACCGGGTTTTTTTTAGTAGTGTATGCTTCTTGACAGAAGGCATGAAATTCTCTCATACACACGAACAGAGCTGCGAGAGGGAAACTCGATTCCTCGTCCTCATGGATTTAGCAATCGGTGAGCAGTCACATAATAGGTGTATGCAGGTTTCGTCCTCCTCTATGTAAGGTTGATAGAAAGTATCCCTTGACAGGTCTTTCTTGTTTAGATGATAACGATACCCGAAATGGCCGCATTGGAATTTTAGTCTTGATGTAGTTAATTTAATGACTTCTTTGGATTGTCGTTGATATCATGATGGATGCGCATTCAATTACCTTGGGATATGGCTCGATAACCACTTCTCACAGGCATCTAGTCTGCCAACTCAGTTCACAAAAGAGCTCAGGACAGATTAATAGGTAGTCTGGCAAGTTCATTCGCTCTTTCACTGTCGTTGAATTCCTTGTGACTTGGCACCCTGTAAATTCACACAGAGTTATAATACTATAGCACAGACTGGAAGTAGAGTAGCAAACTCATTTCGATGAAATTTGGTACAAGAACAACAACTTGGTAGTCCGTAAAAAAGCAATATGGCAAACTCTGGCCAAGTGAACACTACAACTGAGATTCTGGTGTTAGGTCCAAGGACATTAAAACCTTAGTCATTTTCGGTTTTGAAATTCCCGTAGCGCCCAACATGCTTACTGTACAATATCTCTTCTACTTTTCTTCTCATCATTATTGGGTGGGTCGTTGTGCTGGACTTAAGACTGAGGGTGCCCCTGGATTTCAATGTTTAATATCGGCAAATATTTCCCGTGTCCCTGACATTATGATATTACCTTTTTCAATTTATGACGTCACTAGGAACATGTACTGCTTTTCTAAGCAGCGTGAATGGAATCACAGCTTGCGGAATGAAAAGCATTCCTGACATCGAGTGTCACTACGGAACAATCAGTACCTACCGTTTTGGAGTGAATAAAAAAACCGAGTTAAAACTATTAAACTGCCGCGATAATCCAACATTGGATCAAGGCTGTACACGTGTTAGTGATAGGGATGTCAAAAACCGGACGGTTAGTCCGAAAACCGGTACTTTCAAAACGGTTAACCGGTTTTTTCCTCGTCCCGGTTTTAACCCGGACGGTTGTGGGTCCATCCGGTTAAAACCGAAAAAAAAATCTTTCAAAGTTCATACAATTTTTTATGTTTTCCTGATTTTTCAGTCTGCAATTCTTATGGAAAATTTCGTCTGCTAATTTCAGCCCTTTAATAATTGTCGAACACTCTTCTTTCTGCTATTACTCGTAGAAAAATCGCTTCGTCAAATTACCTCTGCTTGTATCTTGTCTCTTCCAAGGCAGATATTGTTTATGTTTACACTGCGTTTCACATGTACAGTCGAGAACGCATAACTGCAAAACGCTTAGTTGCAAAAAAACGCATTTCTGCATAATATTTAAAAGCCCCATGACTTTTTACATGGTTTTCATATAAAATTGTCTCGATAAGTGCAAATTTTGCTTAAGTGCAACGAAACTGCATGAAAGGTGATGCATACGGCATACGCACACGTAAACTGCAACGGATAAGTGCAAGTTGCGAATTTCGATGCCGTGCATTCGTTTTGCACTTAAGAATACGATTCAGTTTTTTTTCTCGCGAAAATTGATACGATTTTTTTCTGAAGGTCCTGTGCACTTAAGAGTGTAAAATGCGGACCCCTGTAAATTTAACAAGCAATAAATTTAAGACGGAAACGCGCAAATACTAATGGCTTTCGGCTGGATAAGACATGATACATACTAATGAGTGGCAAATTTATTGACACAAAGACACCCCTAAAATAAGTAAATTCAATTCAAGGAAATGGAAGAAAACCTGGTAAATAGTTACTTGAATTTGCCTATTTGAAATGAGAATGGAAATATTGTCAAAGTTTAAGCAGTTACTTTTGTTTTAATTTTTCAGGTTTCAGTATGCGGCGCCAAATTTTCAAATTATCATTGATGATGGCAATTCATTGACTTAATTGGAAAGTGGGGCCTTTTCCGCCTAGATTTTGACAATGAATCAATTGCATTCTAATAAAAATTACGTTCTGATTTTTTCAACTTTGTTAATTATTTGTGCCCGTTAATTCATTCTGGCATTTCATATACAAACATCTTGGACAATTTGTAGAATTTAATATACTCGTGGGGCTAATTAAAATTAAAAGGAAATTTTATTGCATTACATTTTTTTACTAAATCAACAAAACTGAAATATCTTTGGCAGAAAATAGTCTCTTTTTTTATCCTTATACACCGCAACTCTCCAAACTGAAATAAGCCGACGAAATTTAAAAACATACAATTTCAGTAAATTTTATTCCCATGCATTTCGGCTTCCAACAATGGTGAAGCCGTCAACAGCAAATATAGTGAAGTATTACCATATTTGGAAGCCGAAATGCATATGAATAAGGATGTTTTCACACTTGTACTTAATCTGGCCAGATTACGTAATCTGCGGTGTGGTGAGTTTAAAAATATATGGAATTTGACAGCTCAAATTAAGTAATTTGCACAGATTACGTAATCTGGCCCTAAGTGTGAAAACCTCCTAAAATTGACTGAAATAAGTGGGTGTTTTTAAACTTAGGGCGGAATTCATAGTCCCCACTTAAGTAATAAGGAATAAGGCCCGTATTTATGAACATTCCCTAACTCAAGGAGACCTTAAGTCAAGGTTGCCAAAATTCAATACATTAAATGTCATTTCCCATACCTTTTCATAGAAATCATTTATATTCAGGAGTCAATTGATTTAAGGCGAAACTCAAGGAGACCTTAAGTTTTCAATATACTTGAAATATTATATTTCAAGGAAGGTGGGTAGCTACCTTGACTTCAAGTGAGGTTAACTATAAAAAATTTCAAGGTCTCCTTGAGTTTCTCCTTAAATCAACGATGCATTGACTCGTGAATATAAGTGATTTCTATGAAAAAGTATGGAAAATGACATTTAATTTATTAAATTTCGGCATCCTTGACTCAAGGTCTCCTTGAGTTAAGGAATGTTCATAAATACGGGCCTAAGGGTTTTTTTCTATATAAGTGAGCCCTTAAGGGAGCGTGGTATTCATAGACATCACATATTAGGCGTTATGACTTACGTTGACTTATACTTTGGAATTAAAAAGCGACAAAAAGAAAAATTTTCATTGTGTCGATAAATTTACCACTCATAGTAACTAATGTAATTAAGCAAAACTGGGACGCTGGAAGCAATTTAGATACATATTGAAAATGTTTGAAGAGAGCAATCTACTGATTAAGAACTAGTCAGCCTAACACACACTTTAACACAATTTTTGCACTCTTAACACTTTCCCGGACACAACGTCTATAGACGTCCAATTTTGAGCATTTGACCATACAAATCGTGTCAAATTTTGGCGTTGTGTCCGGCAATGAGTTAATATGCTTTAATCTTAAAAATTTGTTTTTTTTTCTGAATCTGTCCGAAAACGGATAAGTGAAAAAAAACATGTTTCTATTTTAAATTAGCTGTCTTACTACATCATGTACGTGCATTTTAAGTTGATTTTGCATACGATACGAACACCAGCAATACGAGTGTGTAAGCATTGTTTTTAGTAAAATTCTAGACAAATCAATGAAAAAGCCGGTTAACCGGAAAACCGGTACTTGGAGCCCGGTTAAAACCGGACGGACTAACCGGCTTTGCAAAAAAACCGAAAAAACCGACAACCGGGTTATGGGCCGGTTTTTGACATCCCTAGTTAGTGACATTCAATTTTCAAAATCTTAACAGATTATTTTGTAGAGGTGCTGAGATCAACGCAGTTATTTAACCCCATAAATATGTACTCGTTTCAAAAAACATCATAAACTGAATTCGCTCACAGTGTGAATCGAACCAACGACCCTGTGCACTGAAGGTAAGCGCACTAACCACTACACCAAGTCTATCAAGTTTGTCATCGTCATGATTACTATAAACCGCACTCATCTAAAATTGTAATGCCAGTCTGATAAGCAACCTAACGCAGGCAATTGGTTTTCTTGCTGGTTTTCGACAAGGTTCCCTCAATCAAACAAGCTTTGCAGAAACAACTGAAGAATTGTTCGAATTGTCGCTTTCAGTGGATTTCATCCGATCCCAGAACTTATGCCCATCCGCCAGCCTAGAAGCAGATTGTCTGAGTTATTTTTGTATAGTGTCGGGCAGTTGACTTGTGATGCTTTTAGCCCTACTTTCTTCATCACCATCATGTACGCCACTCCCTATGGACTTAAATCTGTATCTTTCCAAAATTTTCTTAAACAGTGTTTCTTAATTTTCCTAATCACGCTTAAGTGACTTGCGAGAGTTTTTGTAGTACGTCCGAAAAAGAACCTTCGAACACGGTCGCCAATACTGCACTAGTTTAGTTCTTAGCTATCAAAATGGGAATATGTGTCCCTAGAAAATTTATTTCATTTCTATTAGACACTGCCCCCTAATCTTGTCAAAGCACATCGAAAATAACTTTACAATTTTCATAAGAAAAATAAAGTGAATTCAAAATTAACAAATTTTCCTGAAATTAACAGTGCTCTTTATATCCCAGGCAATTCACGCATCATTAACACGGCCAATCTAGCTATAAAAAAGCCATAACTGTTAGGTATAATACGAATATTTTCCTCCATTCGGAGTCGGCACAATTTTCCTTCATCTCCTGTAGGAAGACGGCGCGATTGTATACTCCTTGTCCAGAACAAACAATTTAAAATCCAATCCGTTAGAAAGCTTCTCGCAGTTTCTTAACTACTTTGTATAAAACCAAAACATCCTTTTTTGCTTTTCTATACACAATTCCCTACGGGACCATACCTTGAGTTCTTCAAATCTGCTCTATGTCGTCGTCATCGCCGTCGGCCGTCCGCTTATCGTTGTCGTCGTTTTCTTGAATAAAACATTAATGTCCTGTGCCATACGCGTCTGCTTGCTCTGTTTTCGGTTCAACTACGTTCATTCGCTCTGTTTATGTAAATGTGTGTCTCGGCAAGCTAGCGAATTTCCTATCGTATTTCCATGGGTCATACGAGACGACAACGACGACGACGAGGACCGAACGCAAAACAAGGATTCTGTGTAAAAGAACACAAATCGAACAAATACAACGACTGAGCTAGACGACGGCTATAACAGAGACTCCCTTTCCCCCGGAACATTGTCTATAGGATTCTGTGTTCTGATACAACAAAGTATAATGACATGAAACAGATATACATACCTATAAGCATTCATATATTCGAATACAAGATGCAGACTTGGCAAAGAAGTTTCAAAAGTCTGTAAAACACCAGAAAATTACCGTTTTATCCCGTGATTCTCCAGTCGAATCCTTTCGTTTGGCATAAGTTGTTTTTTTGTGCGTGTCGCTCGCTCGCTATGTTTGTGTTGTCTAGCCGTGAAACAGCCATTTTTCGAAATGGCCACATAAAAATCAAATAGAAATGTTTTCTTAACGAACCAAAACCATCGTCCGAATGGGTTAAATGTTGAATCAGGGGGCCCGGAAGTTATTGAATATTATACCCGGGGAATATTCCCGGTCGGGATGCAAATATACCGACGAACCATACCTATAATCGGAAGGCGAAATGTATAGATAATGGACATTTATATTCATGGTAATTTGAATTTTGTTATTTTATTATGCGAGTTTATTGATCCCGTTTGACGTGATGGCGGATTTATTTGGGCGATTTTCGGTTGCACGAGGAAGATAATGGGATTTGCAATAGAAGAGCGAATGCATTTATAATGTTGCAAGTGATTCATATTATGCATAAATTTAGTAGAGATAGGCCTATAAATTAGATGATTTTCTAAATGGATTTGTATAAAATAAACTGCTTCCTTCTATGTTCATAAAAGGTGGAAAGCTGTTTTCATACTATGAAATTAAGTGGGGAATTTGCAAATTTTGAACGATCGAATAATACTTAAAAAAAATGTCATAATGATTTGTTTCATTGCATATTTCTAACAAGTTTTATTTTGTATTTCTTTCAGGATCAGCTAAGAAACGAGATGTACGAACGCTTAGCATATCGCCGACAGATTTGGGACCACCACCGAAAACCCAAACGAATACTGCAACAGTACGAACGAAACATCAACCTGTTATAGCAGCGCGTAAGTACTATATTTAAAGAAATTTAAAAAGAATTTATTGAACCACTTCAGCGTGTACGAAATTATACATATCTTGAATGTAATGGCAGTCCCAAATATATTTCTTATCCTTTGAATACACGACAAAATAAATTCCCAATTTCATGCCACTCCAAACTCCATCAGTATGGGAAATACATGTATATGCACTTTTATTGAAAATTTAGTATATTATAGGTACCTATATTGCTTATAGGCACATACTTTCCGACTGTGTATTAAGATTATATTCATTCAAGTCCATTGGATTTGCTTGTCCACTTTGGTGACATTCACCTATACCATTGGTTTCATGTATACAGGGTGTCCCGCAACTGGTTAGCCATAGACCAATGGTAGACTCTACAGGATGTTTTAGGAAAAAAGTCGCCAAAATTATTTCTCTAGCTTTTACCGTTAAGGAGTAATTGCCTTTTTTGTGATTCTTGTAAAAAAAACACGACTTTTTTCGAAAAACTCCTATTTTCTAGCTTCCACTTTAGCCAAATCAATGTTATATCTTCTGCAAGTACATAAAATTTCCAATAAAAGGACATATCGAACGTTTCGAACGGTTTCGTATCTTCCGAAATACGACTTTTTGAACTTTGCAGAAATGTCAATTTCAATTTTTAATGTCAAAATTAAACCCGAATTTCGTAACGGGACATTGTAGTGGCAAATCTGCAAAGTTGACAAAAGTTGGCGTAGTATCTTAGCTTTCGAATGACATATAAGAATAAAGCACAGAGTCATCCAGTTTCTGAATAATATGTATAAATGAAAAAAAACATAGTCTGCAAATGTACCAAACCGACTTCAATCTTCAAAAGGAAGTAAAATTTTTACATGAAGCATAGACTTGGTTGTTATGCATTATGGAAAAATACTTTTCGCTACTGTTGTAGATGCTAATTATAACGGTAAGTATAAACAAACTTGTTTTATGTGTTGAATTATTTGTACGAAGGTTCGCTGTGTACACATTAATATTGTGAGAGTATTTTTCATTTTCATCGTCTAAAAAAGGATAAACATTTTAATTTATCAGGTATTAATTAGTGTCCTTTTATGTCCTTTTTCAGAGTTTTCCGATCCAATTTTTCCTTAGCAAATTTAATGATAGAATCTTAGATTCTAAAAATGAAAAAGGAAGTGGCAACTTGAATTATTCGCGTAGTTATGGCTTTGGAAAGATACAGATGATTACGGGAAACACGAAAATTTTCCATTCAAACGCGATTTATTCCGTTTAGGGTCTTTGAAATGGGAATCAATCACAGGATATCTAATGTACTCGGCGTCCTCTTTGATATGATACCCTGCATGCCGACCTCCAGTCAAGGATTAAATAGTGTCCTTTTTTGTCCTTTTTGTGACCTTTCCGATCAAATTTATTTTAGTAAAATGAGTTTTAGACTCCTGGGACCCCACTGATTCAAGACCAAGAAAAAATAGCCTTACTGTATTTTTTTCTATCGGAAATGCTTATATGACTGAACTATTTCCACGTAAAAGCAAGATTTCTTCCACTTACGGACTATGTTTTTGTCCCTTTTACACATATTATTCACAAACTGGATGATTTTGTGATTTATTCTTATATGCCGTTCGAAAGCTAAGATACTACGCCAACTTTTGTCAACTTTGCAGATTTGCCACTATAATGTACCGTTACGAAATTCGGGTTTATTTTTGACATTAAAAATTGAAATTGACATTTCTGCAAAATTCAAAACGTCGTATCTCGGAAGATACGAATCCGTTCGAAACATTCGATATGTCCTTTTATTGGAAATTTTGTGTACTTTCAGAAGAATATGAAAAACATTGATTTGGCTAAAGTGGAAGCTAGAAAATTGGAGTTTTTCGAAGAAAGTCGTGTTTTTTTACAAGAATCACAAAAAAGGCGATTACTCCTTAACGGTAAAAGCTAGAGAAATAATTTTGGCGACATTTTTCCTAGAACATCCTGTAGAGTCTACCATCGGTCTATGGCTAACCAGTTGCGGGACACCCTGTATAAATATCCCTCGGATACAAGATTCAAATTTGCAAAAAAAAATCCAATTTGTAGCCAGTTACCAACCAATCTCTTCCAGTGCACAAATATTTCTATAGGCATACAGAAAGGATTATGTACATTAAATCTGCTCCCGGTAAATGTACATTTTTTTTAAATTTTTTCGAATGTTTGCAGCCATTCAGTTGGTTGACTTCGGTAAACTTGTAACCGTAAGCGTTTACTATCATATCTGCATTTTCGTACTCTTTGCTTGGCTTATTTTCGTAGGAATGTTCACCTACGTTGGTGTATAATCGAGCATGGAAATGCACTTGCATGCGCAGGCTATGCTTCTGACAACATTCTTCAAATATGTACATGAAAGTCGGGCAAGGATAAGTACTGGAAGTTTAACACCAGTGTTACCGCTACCTGCATTCGAGAGATTAGTTTTCGTAAGTTTAAATTGTATTGGTCTGAACTAAGAATTAACCCTTTCATGCCCAAATTATGGATTTTAAGCGGAGAATTTTTCTAACAACATTATGTCGTTCAGTAGGCATGTTTTATGATATTTTCTTGAAAAAAAAATTTTAAGCGCTATAATTAACAAATTAGGGCATGACGCCATATGGCATCATTGGGACTGAGAGGGCACTTAGCAATTTCCGTGTGAAAAATGAGATATTTGGTCGGCAAAAATCCTACATCGGAAATTTTTTTGCAGAATGGTTGGTGACGACCCCCAGATTATGGGAAAAAAAGTCCCAACCGATTGGGGGTCCACAACCTTAAAAAAAGGGGGAAAAGGGGGAAATGGGGGTCATTTTTCGTTTTTTTCGAGTATTTCAAAAACGACAAAAGATATAGAAAAATAGTCTGAGAACGAAAAAAACTACATAAAATTATCTTTGCAATGATATATAACACATGAAGGATCTATTCAATGATTCGGCGATAATTTAAAAATAAGTTAGAACTTTTTCATTTTATACCTTTTTTAAAAGCCCCATAACTCTTGAAAGAATATTAGTTCAGCCGTAAAATTTCGTACAAGTATTCACAATAAGTTCAATATTATTTTGGGAGAAACATTGACCCCCATTATCCCCTCATTTGAATTTGGCGAAAGGACATGTCCATAACTCCCCCCAAAATTATAGCAGAGTGCTAAATTTCGGTTTATTGCGATTAGAGTTCATAATCACCCCACCCACCAAAAATTAGCTTATTCGGATAAAAAGTAAGGGTGTCTTCCATACAGCAAGCAACTCGCATTTATATGAATAGGGGACTTCCTGACTTGCCTTTCACGCCCAATGATGCCATATGGCATCATGCTCATACAAAACCACTTTATAGGGGTTTCCTAAAAAAAAAATCGAAAAATCTTTTGATTTTCTCTTAAAGCAACCTCTTTACAAAATAAAACCATTAAAATGATTTGCATAAAATGATTATTATCAGGTAATATAGGGAAATGTATAAATCAGTTTTTCGGCTTTACGACAATCGTCAAACCTTCTCTAAAATTTCATTACAAATAACATCCCAAAACCAAAAATTTCACGCTGTAAAAAATCAACTAGGTATTATACTATTGGGAGAGTCTAATATCACACAAAAAGTTAAAATTTATTTCTTAGATTTTCTATGAAAAATCATTAAATTTCATGATGCCATATGGCATCATTGGGAGCGAAAGGGTTAAAGAGCAGATTAATGAAATACAGTTGACTTATTCAGTTCACTATACAAATAAATGTACGTAACCGCAACAAAACATTTTTTTAAGTTGAATTGCTCGTATTTTGTTAATTTTTAATATTAATATCGTGATAGATCATAAATTAATCAAATAATTCAATTGGAAACCATACTTCATCTGATATTTCTTTCGATAAAAAAACATATTGCTAAACCACGCAAATTGTCTGTGGCGTAACGTATGGTGTTCCATGTGCTCATTGGAACTTGGGGCCCCCATGCCAAAAGGGCCCCAAATGCCGAGAGCCATTTTTGTTCGAAATATTATTCCTTATTATTCAAGAGCACACAAAATGTATTCATTCATGTATCGAACTATTATCGCCCCTTTATAGCTTAAGTTAAAGTTAAAAGTTATGCTTTTAAAATATTGAAACAATTCAATTCATTCAATTTGAAAAAAAAAATCAAATCTCGATGACGAATTTCAAAAAGATGTTCACGAAATTCCATATTAAATTGATAAAGTTTTAAATAAAATTGTCGATTTCAACTTTGACGAATTTCCATTTCTAATTTACGATATTCCATCTCAAATTGGCGAATTTCAATGTCTAATTATCGAATCTCCAGATCAAATTGACAAAAACCCATTAAGAAAATAACGAATTAATCATGTTAACGAAATGACATGTCGAATTAGTGAGTTTCAAAGTCATAATAACGTATTCTCATTTCTAACTGACGAAATTCCATGTCAAATTGACAAATTTTAAGTACAAATTTGTGAATTTCAAACCCATGTTTCGCAATGACGTTAACGAACTTCCATATGACGAAATTCCATGCCAAATTTATAAATCTCCAAATCATGTTGACCAAATTCCGTTTCAAGTTGATTCATTTCCATTTCTAATTGGTGGATTTCCATGTCAAATTTTCAAATTTACATGTCAAATTAACGAATTTTCAAATCATTTTGACGATTTTTTGATCAAGTTGACTGATTTTCATTTCAAAGTAGTCTTCATCGCTTGTTTTTTTAACAAATCCTCTAGAAACTTATGTTTAATTTCGGTACATCATTGTGCGTGGGCGGAAAAATAAGCCCATTTAAAAATCAAGTACCTATACGACTGGAAAGTCTACAGTCAGCAGGAGACGATTAGAAAGTAAGTTTTAGTAACGATTAAAGAAAATTGTTTATTATTGTAATGCAATGACGCTGGTAAACTCTTTTTTATTACACTGACTCAAAAATACAGCTGTGAAGATTTCAGAACTATAATTTCGTTTTGAAAATATTTAAAACAAAGTAACGATTGAGGAGAACAGCAATTATTGCAGTCAGTGGACACTTCACAATTTTGTATATGAATGTATATCAAGTAAGTCGCAAATTGGATTGTTTAAAAAAGGGCCCCCGTTTTGAGCTCGAACACAAATAAATTGAAAAACGTTACGCCACTGCAAATTGTAATCTGGTTCGTGTTGTGGTTAGCGCACAACTTCGGTGCTCAGAGTCGTGGGTTCGTGTCTCATCGTGAACCAATTCAGTTTATGGTGTTTTTCATTGCATTTCTTGCAATTTTAGTAATATTTTCCGTTCTATGCTTATTATACGACCTTTTTCAATCAGAAAGCTTACGTCTTTAGAATTACATATATCGCTTGATTATGGCACTGAAAAATAAATCATTCACACATTGAAAATTGGCTCCCAAACAGGATGCTAAAAGGGAAGCTCTAAATATTATTGACGTCCTAGCAGATACTTTCAATAAAAGTATTTTTTTTTTTCAGGGGCTTTCCCTATCAAATTAAAATAGCTGAAGTAATGCCTTTATTCAAAAAAAATGTTGCGTTAGACCCCAATAATTATCGTCCTATTTCGATCCTATCTCCTCTAAACAAAATTTTTGAAAGTGCTATAAAGGCGCGTATCTTATCATTTTTAAATAAAACTAATTTTTCAATTGCATGTCAGTTTGGTTTCCGAAAAGGTAAATCAACTGAGGATGCATTATTATCTTTTTCTAGCTATATTTTGGATGGCATAAGTATAGGCTATTATTCCGGAGCCCTGTTGATATAAAAAAAGCATTTGACTCGGTCGACTATCAATTGATGCTAAATAAGATCCATCAAGGTGGTTTTACAGGGTTTATGTTGGACTGGTCTCCTCTTTTCTGTTGGATAGAAAGCAAAGAGTGGAAATTGGAAGCAGTTTCAGCAAATTTCGAGTAATTAATTTGGGTGTTCCACAGGGTTCCGTCTTAGGACAGCTTTTTTCTCATATTTAGAATTTATTTATTCAATGCATTTGCTGACGATGTGGCCTGAACTTTCAACAATACCTCTATGCCTGATTTCATGTGCAACATCAATCATGATTTGGAAGTTCTTAAAATTTGGTTCTCCGGTGTCGAAGAGCTTGTTTTTCGAAATTTGTTACGTGTTCGGCTCCAAGATTGTTCATCAATCTACCTATTTCATGTTTTTTTTTTCAAAATGCGTACCGTGTAGCTCAGTGGGTAAAGGCGATATCTCTTATCACTAAACTGTGCGGATTTTAACCCCACTTTCGGCAATAACCATATGAATGCTTGAGTTCTTATTCTTCTTGCCTCGTTCTTTATACCACTCCATGACGTCGCGTCGTTTGGACTGCTGTGTAGCCACATCGCCCGTTCTGCCGATAATGTCTCAGCCTAGTTCTACAGGCAGCTCTATATTGAATCGTGTCATTGCCGAGACCAATCTTGTGGCACTCATGTGAAGCTAGCCGCCCATATCTTCGCAGGAGTGTGTCCAAGATGGAACTCTTAAATAAAAAAAATAAATAACAGGCGCGACAATCCAGCATTGGACTAAGGCCGCAGGATGTGTTAGTGACATCCTATTTCCAAGATTTCATCTGCTTTTTGTTGAGGTAATGAGATCAGCATCACGCTCAGCAGTGCTATTTATCCCCATAAATGGGTACTCGTTTAACATCTGAGTGAGATCATAGTCCGTCACAAGCTCGTGAGTTCGAAAAACACCATGATCCACTGTGAGATTCGAACTCATGACCCTGTGCACCGAAGGTGCGCGCACTAACCTGGTCTAGCCACACTACTAGATAGAACTCTTAGCCAAGACAAAAAACAGTCGGTTTTTTCTTTATTTCTCCTGAGTCCCTGCGTTTTCAGGAAATTTATTTCCATCCGACCATATTTAAAAATGTCAGTCTAACTTCACACTCTGGATTTAAACATGCTACTCGTATTATTAATTAGCGAAGCACAAACAAAAATAATTAATGTCGCACTATCATACACAAACGTTTTCGCCCCCGCACAAACGGTTTGGACGTGATTTGAAGATTTACCCGGTCAACTTCACATAAGTGCCGTACTTATGTTTTCATTTTGTTACATTTCAATCCTATTTCAACGTGCTATCAGCAATAAGTAGGTAGGTAAAATAAGGCAAAAATAGATACATTCTTCGTAGTCTTATTCTGTTTAAAGGCTCCCTTTGCATCATTTAACTCCAAAGAACTATGTATACAATTTACTTGTCCACGAATTCCTAATCAGATTCCTAGTTAGATAATTCGTAAAAGCTTCGAGTGTGAGATGTAGCACTTCGAATAAATTTTCTTTTTCTAACCATTATAAATGCACTTTCTATTAATTTGCTAAAGTTTAGCAATACAATTGAAATCGAATCCGCCACCACTTGACTTTGACTCCTATAAACTCTATTGGTGCTGGCGTGCTGGTGCCCCCCTATACACTATACAGTATACACAGACGACGACTCGTGTTCAAACTCAACATTAAATTTAAATAATTACGATCAGTCTCCAATCCATCAATCCACCCAATAAATTGTCACTGTATTGTTATTCGTGACCCATACCACTTAGCATGGTTGCTCAAAATAATATTTTTCAATTGTTGTCAACAAAATGCTGCTAAATTTATTCATTGGCAATATATTCAGAAGATTGCACTTAATAAATCACATGCAAAAAAAGACACTGCAGTATTGATAGTTTTTGGATTGTTGACGAAATGGATTGGATTGATTACAAATTATATACATTGCGCGAATTCTAGCAATATTTGGTGATGTTGGGTTGCGTCAGAATGAAAGGTGGAAAATATATACTGTATTTTGAAATTTTAATATAATGTGGATGATACCATTAATTGAAAGTAAATGAACTTTTGACTTCTTAACGGATAAATGTAGTTGGTCACGTTTTAAATTTAAATTCATGTAAATCGCGGACTAGGTATTTTGGGACCAGTCGATGTATAAAAGGAATTTCCCAAAAACAACAAGTTGGAACAGTGTCTGTCAAAGTTTGGCATATTGGTGGGATAAGCCTGTATGAACGCGGACACAAAACATCAAATAAAGAAAACATGAATATTCAAATATTGAACAACAGTAAACCCTGTGTATATTCAATGTCCAACTTTCAATTTTCAACTTTCGACTTTCAATTTTCCATTTTTCGGTTTCTACTTTCGATTTTTAATTTTCAATTTTCTAATTAATTTATTTTCAATTTTCAGTTTTGAATTTTAATGTAATTTCTTGAATCCATTTTCAATTTTAATTTTTTTATTTTCCATTTTTCTTCTTTTCTGTTTTCCATCTTTCATTTTTGAATCTTCCGTTTTCTTTTTTACATTTTCAATTTTTCATTTTCCACCGCAATGGAAAGGCATCAGTTTATTCATTTGAGCATTCTAAAATCGGGTTACTCGCTTAAGTCTTTCAGTGGGAAAAAAATGCAGTTTATTACATATATCTTTCCCTTATTGCACCGATCGAAGAGTTTGATAGCTTATGCACGAAATTTGGATGTGCTGAATATTTTGTGAAAAAAAAAATGTATCTTTCTAGAAGTGTCTTGGGCGACTGTAGTCCGGTTTATCGGTAAACCGTGTTTCGTCCGGTAATCTTACTTGTTCGCGTTCTCGCTCTTTTCTTTTCTATGGCGGGTGAGACGCGTCTCTTGATTTAGTCTAAAGGTTTGTGTTCGTAGAGACGACTCACACGATGGAAGCTATCGTATCTTGGCGATGTTATGTGGTGACTATCGACTACGGTTGTTTTCCTACAAGTGACTACAGCGACCACGACCATTACTTATGTATTTCATTGATATCTTACTCCACCTCCCTGAAAACCATTCCAAACGGATTATTTCTAGTATATACAGACACGAATGTATATACGAAACGAACACGACCATTGCACGACTTTTATATACACCGTGCGTAGCACCCCAAGCAGCCGCTCCCCGAAGCACACAAACAAATGGCTTGCACCACGGTCATCCCTCATCGAAGCAGCATGTACAACAATGAGCGCGATCGTCGCGACGATAACTTTATTCTACACATGCCACACGACCGTCGCCTGACAAGCTTATCGACTATCGTTTGGAGGAACACAGTTTCATATAAAATATATGCAAGCAGTACTCAATTCCAGTCGTCAGGCGACAATCACTCAGTGATCGTCGTATATGAGTCGTGTCTACGAACACAAACCTTAAGGTACGTGTTCGTAGAGACGACTCATGTGATAATCTCTCAGCGATCGCAGTTAAACTACCGGTTCTGAGCACTATACGCGCATATTTTCTATACAGACATGTTCCCTTAGGTTATAGTCGATACATGGAAAATTAAAAAAATATGCAAATATGGCTCAGAATTGGATGCAAAACTACGATCGCTGTGCGATCATCACAAGAATCGTCTCTACGAACATGTACCTTATTCTACACATGCTACACGACCATCGCCTGACAATCTCAACGACTATCGTTTGTAGGAACACTACGAGAGTGGTCTGAAAAGTTTCCGACCTCAACTCAAAGATGGCGCCACTCGTCAATAAAAGCTAGTGAATGTAGTTGTGCATCTTTTAACAGTTATTCACCGCGCCATTTTGGACGCGCAGTTTTTAGTTGACAGTCGTTTGAGTCAGGCCTGCAAAGTGGGCCTCCGTGGCGGCGAAGACCTCTTCGTTCGACTGAAATTTCTGCCCGGCGAGTGACTTTTCCAAGTTTGGAAACAAAAAGAAGTCACTCGGGGCGAAATCTGGAGAATGCGGTGGATTGGGCAGCAGTTCGTAGCCCAATTCGACCAGTTTGGCGTTGGCGGGCGGAGGTGTGATCCGGTGCGTTATCATGGTAGAAGAGATTTTTTTTCTTTGCCAAGTGGGGCCGTTTTTTCTTCAATTCGGCGTCGAATCGGCCCAATAATTGGGCATAGTACAGCCCTGTGACCGTGTTGCCCTTCTGCAGGTAGCCGATGTGGATCACACCTTGTGAATCCCAGAAAACGCTGGCCCTCACCTTACCGGCCGATGGAGCAGTCTTCGCCTTCTTCGGAGCACGTTCGCCGGCTGAAGTCCACTGTTTCGACTGTTCCTTGGTCTCTGGTATGTACCAGTGTATCCAAGTTTCGTAGACTGTCACGAAACGACGCAGAAACTCCTTCGGATTGCGCTTAAACAGCGTCAAACACTGCTTTGAAGTGGTCTCACCGCTGCGCTTGTTGTCCGGAGTAAGCAAACGCGGCACACATCGCGCCGACAGCTTTCTCATGCCCAAAATTTCATGCAGGATATGACCCACGCGATCTTTTAAAATGCCTACTGTCTCAGCTATCTCTCGCACCTTCAATCGGCGGTCTGTCAATACGAGATCGTGGATTTTTGTCACGTTATCCTGCGTGCTAACCGTTTTCGGGGCACCTGGACGTGGCTCATCAAAAACCGACGTGCGACCACGTTGAAACTCGTTAAACCAATTTTTGACGGTCGCCATCGAAGGAGAAGAGTCACCGTACACTGCATCAACGCTCTTTGATTTCGCTGCGCGATTTCCCTTCCAGAAACAAGAATCGAATCACCGACCGATATTGCTCTTTTTCCATTTTTCTATTAAAATCGGTGGACACTCCAGCTTTCACACGCGGCCAAAGCAAAACTACGAGTCTGATCCGGCTGTAATTTGGACAGTTGCCGTCTAGAAGAATGTACTACACGATATTGCTCGTGCGATACTGACACCATCAGGCGGGGAGGCTGGGTACTTATCAGACTACCCTCGTATATGCAAGCAGAACTCAATTCCAGTCGCCACTCGTCATTCGACGATCACCCAGTGATCGTCGTATGAGTCGTGTCTGCGAACACAAACCTTAACAGAGAGGATTTTCTATAGCCAATTTCTGATGAATATTAAATATAAATTTAATATTGTTTTAATTTGTTTACATAGCTTCTTGTCTTATTGTTACATCAATTTTTTTCTCATGCATATGTATGTTAGCGTTACTATAATGTTTTATACGATTTAAAAAAAAATCATTTTCGTGCTAAAAATCTAGAATTAAATCCTAAAATTCATTTCGATCCCTTTTGAATTGTGTATAATGTAATTGCTAATGCAAATTTATTCAGAAATCCAATAATATTTGCTATGTCCCAGTCCATTTAGTCGTGTCGATTTCATGTTCGATAGGCAATAAATTTAATTGCAATTCTGTATAGATGCCATATGCACAAGTTGACTGACTTCTGACTTGAACTGGTCAGTTGCTTGTTCATGGCGACTTTTAATTTATACTTGCTCCGATTTGCCGTTCAATGCATTTTAAATTAAAATACGATGTGCCTGGAAGGCCTAATGAATTTTGAATTGACTGACATATACTTTTAATTTGTATTGCATTGCTTTGACGTACATAGCTGCTGATGGAATTTATAGGGATTGATGTCTATTTCTAGATTTGTATTGTAAAGAAAACATAATCAGAATCTTACAGTTTTAGTACATATTCCATATAGGAAACTGACTTATGAAATTCTAAACTGTAAAATTTACGGTACCGGTAAATGCTCCTTTTCTCTCTGGTTCCTGTTAACCCCTTGTGGGGCATAGGGCATCAACTACGCCTACTTTCCACCTGGTTCTGTTCTGTGCCATCGTCTTTAGGTGTGACCACTGTTTCTTTAATGAAGCAGCCTCGCTATTAACCGATCTTCTCCACGTGTTTCTTGGCCGTCCAACACGGCGTCTAGCATTGGCTCCCTGAGGGTTCCAATCTAGGGCCTGCTTTGCAATATTTGTTGGCCCTCTTCGGAGAGTATGACCTATCCATTGCCACTTTCGCCTTTTGACAGAAGTGCCTATCCAATCCAGGCCTGTGATACTCAGGAGATCATCATTGGAAATAATCTCCGGCCAGCGGATTTGTAGGATGCGCCGTAGGCACTGGTTTACGAAAGTTTGCAGCTTAGTTGTTATATCGTTGGTCACCTTCCAAGTTGAACAGCCACAAAGAAGCACAAATGCTCCTTTTACGGGATGAAAAATATATTTTGAGGATTAATCCTCAGTTTATAAATCCAACAACTCCAGCAAAATTATGTATATTTACTCATACTGTCATACTGATAGATGTAACAAGGTTATGATATGGGAACAAGAGAAGCGTCAAGATGGTGAGATGGAAAACGTAATTTTTGATACCTTGAACGGTATTCCTATGATTTTGTGTAATTAACATCTGACCAAAAACAACAAAGTTGTAAAAGTTACCCCGCCAAAGAAAAATTCATCTGCCGCAAAAAGAATACATATCACTCCAATCCGCTGCTCATATCTAATTTTGTTTGCTGGATGTACTTTTGTTTTAGGTGTAAATGCTGGAGAAGTTTAAATGTACAGGACTACTTCTTAAAGTAATTTGGTGGTAGCTTTAACATTTCATTCAGTGCCACTTTGACGGCTCCCTCCAAATTACTTTAAGAAGTAGTCCTGTACATTTAAACTTCTCCAGCATTTGCACCTAAAACAAAAGTACATCCAGCAAACAAAATTAGATATGAGCAGCGGATTGGAGTGATATGTATTCTTTTTGCGGCAGATGAATTTTTCTTTGGCGGGGTAACTTTTACAACTTTGTTGTTTTTGGTCAGATATCATATATTTTTGCATACTTAAATAGCCAACTAATATTTTTCTTTTGGGAAAAGTTTCAATAGGTTTTTGTTCAGCATATTCCATAAATTTAATAATATAAGTTATATTCACAGGGTCTTCTTTAAAATAAATAGATACTACAAACGCAATTGCAAATACGCCACAAATGGCTGTTGCTGAGCTTTTTTAAAAATAATTTTGGGATGAAATGGGTACAGTTTATTAATATGTATTTTGTGCAAAATAGATTTGTGTTATCTTTGTGTTATGGCTCTGCTAACATTCTGTTAGTAATCTGTTAATTTTTTGTTAACTCTGTTAATGCTCTATTAACGTTATCTTAACACTCTATTATCTTTTCGTTAATGCTCTGTTAACGTTCTGTTAATGTTCTTTTAATTCTTTTTAATCATTCGGCTAACGCTCTGTAAACGGTCTGTTACCTTTCTTTTATTACTCGATTTACGTTCTGTTAAGGCTCTGTTAATTTTCTGTTAACACTCTGTTAACGATCTGCTAACGCTCTGTTGTTGCCTTACCAACGCTTTGTTAACGTTCTGTTACTGATCTGTCTTAATGCCCCCTGACCCAATGTTCCAATGTCCTAATGCCATAATGCCCTAAGGTCCATTGTCACAGTGTCCTCATGTTCTAATATCCCAGTGTCCCAATGTCCTAATATCCTAATGTGCCAATGTCCCAATATCCTGATGTCCCAGTGTCCCAATTTAGGTCCTATTGTCCCAATGTGCAAATATCACAGTGGTTTAATGTCCGAATGTCCCACTACCCTAGTGTCCCAATGTCCCAGTATCGGAATATCCTAATGTCCCAGTCTCCCACCTAATGTGCTAATATCCCAATGTCTAACTGTCCTAATGTCCCAAGGTCCTAATGCCCCAATTTCCTAATATCCCAGTACCCCAATGTCCCAAATGTCCCAGTATCCTAATGTGATAATATCCCAATGGCCCAATGTCCTAATGTACCAGTGGTCAGTGTACCAATGTCGCAGTATATGCCAAGTGTCCCAAGGTCCCAATAGCCTAATGTCCTAATATCCCAGTGCCCCAATGTCCCTGTATCTCAGTGCCCTAATGTCCCAGTATCCCAACCCAATGTTCCAATATCCCAATGTTCCAATATCCCAATGTTACAATGTCCCAATGTTCTAATATCCCGATGTCCCAGTGCCCCAATGTTCCCACGTCCCAGTTTCCCCAGTGTACCTAATGTCCCAATGTCCTAATGTGTTGATGTCCTAATATCCCAATGTCCTAATGACCCTAATGTTCACATGTTCTTATATCCCAGTGCCCCTATGTGCGAATATCCCGATGTCCCAATGTTACAACATTCCGATGTCTCAGTGGTCCAATGCCCCTATGTACCAGTGTCCCAATGTCCGAGGTCATAATGTCCCAATGTCCTAATATCCCAGTGTCCTAATGTCCCAGTCTCCCAGCGTCCTAATGTCCCAATATCTCAATGTCCCATTGTCCCAATATCCTGATGTCCCAATGCCCCAATATCCCGATGTCCCAATGCCCCAATATGCCGATGTCCCCACGTCCCTGTTTCCCCATTGTGCCTAATGCCCCAATGTCCTAATGTCCCAATTTCCTAATATCCCACTACCCCAAGATCCTAGTCTCCCAGTCTCCCGGTGTCCCAATATCCAAATATCCCAATGCCGCAGTGTGTTTTAAAAAATGGTCAATGCGATGAGCCGATAGACGCAATTGTTGGAAATCTTTTGTTAACTTTACCTATTAATTTACCGTTATTCCATCCACTCATCTAAATGGAAGACATTGATTCTTTAGAAGGACCACCAGAGGATCATTCGTTCCAAATTTCATAAAAGTTCCATCACGAAGAGAGACAGTAGAAGCAAGTCTTTCTGCAACTGGAGACTTCATTCTGAAATTGGGTTACTCGCTTAAGTCTGTGAGTGTGAAAATTTCACCGTTTATTGCATTTATCTTACCCGTTATTGTGCCGATCGAAGATTTTATTTGGAAAGGCACTAGAACAGGATATGTGGAATATTTCGGTAAAAAAAAATTTTTGGGGGCTGTTGCCTGGAAAGCTGTAGCCAGATCAAACAAAAAAGCAAGTTGTCTCCGGTAATCATAGACTTGTTCGCTTTCGTTTTTCTTTTTCCTTTGGCGGGAGAGACGCTCTCGCGTCTCTTGATACCAGTGAAGTTTTTTTCGCTCCATTTGTTTTCATCTCTTTACTGCAAATTGCAGAATGGTGTAATACAATTTATTCAAAGCGTTAATGAATCCGAAAATCATACTTGTACAATCTCAATATGATCACGTTACCAATAATGCAACCAGTTTGTTCGAAATTTCAGGGAAAGTTACATGATGCCATGAGCCATGGTAAATTATTATCAAACATTCAGGAAGACTGCAATTCTTTAAAATGCATCTCGTGTCATGAAGAGATAATCATCTCCATTGAATTTTGGTGTAAGCTTAAGTCAAGTAACTTTACTTAAATTTCCTGAATAACCAGAAATTTTCAAAATTTATTCAGGTCAACTACACTATAAGCCGCAAGCAAATCATGCACTCAAATTTAGCAATTTTGCACATTCCCCGACTTTCTTTGAAGACGGACGACTTGAAGCATAATGATAGGTTCGCTTTATACCCCCGAATCATTAAAGTTAATTGAAATCAATGTTTATTGTTTACACGATAAATTCCGCCCTGATTCCTTTGAAAATTAACGCCGCCCAAACAAAACAAGAAAAACTGCAAACATTCCATTCCAAAGACGTTTTTACGAAAATTGCCCCAAACGTTACACGTACCATGTCCAAATGGAAATTTCAAACAGAAATTTCCATAAGAATGTTATGCTTAGAAGAGACGATGGCGATGACACCCGCGCTTTAAGTCAGCAAGCATTTGCCGGCAATTGCAAATGTTGCCGGTATCTGTGCGCACATAATTTGAATTCGTGCCCAACTATGCAAATCAGCAGAGCGCTAGCATATCCAATTGGCTGAATTCAAATTGTAAGAAAACGACCGGACGGGTAAACTTGCACGACAAGAACCATCGTATGATCATTTCACACTATCCGATCAAAACACGGACCGGCGAACAATAATCACACAGCAAGTATGTATAAATGTTGCCATGCACGCTCCAAAGTTAGTGTACAATGGCTGATTTCAGATTGTAAGACGAAACCGGACGGCTAAACTTGCAAGACAAGAGAGCTTTTGTAGTGGCCAGCAGACAAGCATTGTCCATTTCACATTGTAAGAACGCGTCTTACGAAAGAAAAAAATCGTGACACGATTGTTTTTCTTTCGTAAGATCTTTCGTATGATCGATAAGACGATTGCACCTACCAATAGTTCAGGCGTTCTGCAAAGACAATTAGCGCGTGTTTTACTTGCATTTTAATCTTGTCGATTCGTCACTTCATTGTACACTAACTATGGAGCGTGCATGGCAACATTTATACATACTTGCTGTGTGATTATTGTTCGCCGGTCCGTGTTTTGATCGGATAGTGTGAAATGATCATACGATGGTTCTTGTCGTCCAAGTTCACCCGTCCGGTCGTTTTCTTACAATTTGAATTCAGCCAATGAAGTGACGAGTCGACAAGATTAAAATGCAAGTAAAACACGCGCTAATTGTCCTTGCAGAACGCCTGAACTATTGGTAGATGCAATCGTCTTATCGATCGTACGATTCCTACGAAAGAAAAACAATCGTGTCACGATTTTTTTCTTTCGTAAGACTCGTTCTTACAATTTGAAATGAACAATGCTTGTCTGCTGGCCACTACAAAAGCTCTCTTGTCTTGCAAGTTTACCCGTCCGGTTTCGTCTTATAGTCTGAAATCAGCCATTGACTAGTTGTTGTGATATGTATTTCTAAACTGCATCCAATTCAAAACACATGTGGGAAAACAAATTTTGTACACAAACACATAAAAGGAGCAGGACGCGAAGTACGGCGTTTGGCTTTGGCTCTGGCGAAAAGTCAAGCAACATTGCAATGGAGGAAGCAAAAGAAATGTCGTTTTAGGCTATATAGTATTAAGTGAATTTACAGAGGAGATAGCATTTGCATTTTGCAAACGCTTCTTATCTTTACGCTGGTGTTTTTATCGAAGATGTGTCTACTAAATGGTGTAATGCAAAGAGGTGCCGCGGTAATAGCTGCAGAATATTTCTCGTATTCGGACAAGTAGTAAGTGTTGCAGCTGAGCATAGAAAATGCAAATTATATCTGCTGATTTGGTTTCCAGCATGCATATTATCGTTTAGGCTAGATCGTGTCTCACGAGTCGATATGTAAAGAAATTCCTGGTGCTGAAAAATTTTAAATAGCTGGGGCTTTGAAATATCTTACCTTAACAATGAATAGAACCGACCTTTATGTTTGATTACTGTTCAATGAGCGGTCTGAGAATATCTTCGATATATCATAAATCAAATATTTGGTGAAGAGGTCCTATTTATGTCGGTAACAAATTAGGACTCAAATTTTAGTGGTGTTTTTTTTCTTCTGATGAGATGAAGAACTTCATCCTGGGATGGGTTTTAAGTTTTTTTTTTCCGTCAGATTCCGCATGAATCGAAATATTTAAAGGTTTGCATTTTAATTCAATGCATATATTATGAGTTTGATCACTCGGTTCCACAAAAATAAGTCGGCATTTATCTCAAACTCAAAACAGTTTTTGTGCAAAACAAAATGTTTAGCAATCTAGGGACGAGAGCGTCCCGCCCGCCAAAGAAAAACGAAGAAATTTGAACAAATCAAAAGTGAGAAGCGACTAAGACTATGTTTACAGGATGGAACAAGTACGGGTTTTCGGACCTCTGTAGCTCGGACCCTGGTTGGTCCTGAGTGTTCAAATTTAACAGAGGTTGTCGCTCGCACCGTCTTATGAAGTGTAGCAAATTCCAAGAAGATTCGATGGAAAACACCGGAGATATAAAAGTTTGAAAATAGCATTTTTTTTTACAAAAATCTTGTTCTCGTTGTTGTCGTCGTTCTCGTTGTTCTTGTTGTTCTACAGTCTCGTAGAGAAGGTCTCGGGATTTGCTCTCTTTTCCATTTGATAGAGTCTGTCCTGAAGGTGTGCATAGGCTATCATTTGCTCCGATCCGTGCAGTAACAAAAAAGATACAGCGAAAATGTGAAAAAGATGCATAGTCTCTCGCTTAAGTCTTTTTATATGTCTTAAAAATCGATTTTTCAAGGAATTCTGACGAGTTATTTTTAACAAAATTTGGCATGTATTTGGAATTATTCTTGTATGTAATTCCACTCGATTTGATTCCGTTGTGCCAGGCAAAAAATGGCACTCTTAGTTATTATAATGACTGAAACAGGCACTGGTCCTGATATCTCTGATTCCTGGCCACTTTATCATTGTAAAAGCATTGCTTGGTAAAGCCGTTTAGTCAGGACTAAGCAGGTTTTCGGGACCTTTGATAAAGGATTAAAGGATTTTTGATATTTATATGTCTTTTCTCTAGGGTCTCGTATACATTTAGTAACTTAACTAACGAGCGTAACGTAACGTAACGACAAATAAGGTTAAAGTTATTGATAGGTCGCAGTTAACGTTATCATTAAGGTTAAATATATGTTAATGTTAAGTTTGACGTTTAGGCTTAGGCCAAGGTTAAGGTCAAAGTTAGGGTTAACATTAAGTTTAATGTGATGTACAAAGATACTAAGGTTTGCGAGGTTACAGGAACTACCAAGGCCATCAGGGTTACCAAGGTTACTAAGGACTTCCAAGATCACCAAAGTTATCAAGTGTACTAAGGTTACCAAGGCGACCAAGGTTACCAAGGGGATCAAGGTCACTAAGGTTACTAAAGAGACAAAGGCTAGCAAGGGGTTTAGCATTATTATAAATATTGTTCTCAAACAAATTCGTGACAATATGGCAATGAATATAGTCTTCATCATTTATTGATATGTTAAGTTGATTTTTTAAATCGAAACTGCAAAACAATATGATATCTCACAAAAACAACTGTGTTGTAAAAGGTTTCCGTCAAAGAAAAAGTCGTCAGCCGCAAAAAGGAATGATAGAAATACATTGAGAAAAGATGCGAGTATTTTGGCGGGCAAAATACTCGCATCTTGAGATTGAATTAGTTAATAGCGTCCACCAAATCAGCGCGTCAGAAATAATGTTCGCTCCCGCGCTGGTTTGATGGAGCAAATTTCTTTCAACGTTTATTGGCGGGGAGCTGAACGCGGGTACTATTTGCTGCTATGTTCTTCTTCTATGTACTAGCGCACCGCGCTGATTTAATGGAAGATATTATTTAATTCAATCTCTTTTGAATATGCGTTGAGACAAGATGCGAGTATTTTGGCGGGATTGTATTTATATCAATCCTTTTTGCGGCTGTCGACTTTTTCTTTGGCGGAAACCTTTTACAACACAGTTGTTTTTGTGAGATATTAACAGTTACAGTCAATGTAAATATGAGCAAGGTTTGCATTTTTCTAATTTCTTTTAATTGCTTATAACTCGCAAATTTTAATTTGGATTGGACTTCATGAAAACAAAAGAAAGGAAAATAAACTTGTCCAAAAAGCCAAGCCGAGTTGCTGTAAAAATCGGATTGCCTGATATAATTTTTCTCGCATTTGAGGACTTAACGGCTTTATTTCTCGAATAATGCTTCTTAACCCTTTAACACCCACAGACAAATATGTTTGCCCGGAGTTTTTTGACATTTATCATAATGGAAAGTTGGGGCAACAACATTATTATGGGTATAATTTCCTATCTGATCCGCTTTGCCCTCCAGGGGCCCCCAAAGTTAAGTAAAAAGTAGTCACATTTCAAGGTTCTGTAAAGTAACGGTAAACGCGAAAAAATGGATGTGGCTCAAATAATGCATTTGGTAAAATTGCATTGTTCCAGGTTTTTCGAAGTTCAGTGAACTCATACAGGCCTAAAATAAGTTATGCAAATATATTTGCCTATGGTCTGAAAGGGAACAAAATGGTGTTTTTTTATTACATTTGCAACATTTGGAGTTAGAGTCGCGAAAATATATAGCATAAGAAGGTTTTCGCACTTGCACTCAATGTGGTGAGAATTTGCAATGGGGTAAATTTGAAATTTTATGAATCCGAAAGGTCAAATAATTTGGGGTATATAGCATTCATAAATGTGAAAACCTTCTACCTCGCGACAGCCGTTTTTTTCAGCAACTAAACGAAATATAGAATCTACTGCTGTACGAATTTAGTGATTATAACGAGAAAAGATCGTCAAATTATATTATCATATGTGATCTTCTCTGGGAATATTATTTGACAAATCAAGGCAAAGCATAAAAATTATCATTGACTTAGCAAAATCCGCTGCATCTCCAAAACGCCGATTCTACTCACAAGATAGACAGTTTCAAAAAGAAAGCTAGCAGAGAGCAATTCGGTCCCTTTATGTGCCTGAAACTGGCTATACAACATTAACGTCTACACTGAAAAAAAAAAAACATTTATAACCTGGATGAGTTTGTTGTATCACATTTATGCCAATCGACAGCAAAGAAACGGGCGCGGTTTGTCGCTGCATAATTTAGCAAAATATACGTAATGTGCCTGTTTGCTGTCAGCTATTACATACAAAAAGGCAAGTTTGCTCTTGGATATTTCTCGAATTAAGCATATAGTACAATACTCTCCTGAGCCGGTTTGTCGAAGCAACACATTAACTTTAGTAGACCACGAGTCCATCCTTTTCGAGGGATTATCAGGACTGGCTTTTTGTGGCAATAAACTTTTCGTAAAATAGGAAAACGAGAGAATTGGAAAGTTTGTGCTCATTTTATTTTTATGGATGAATATGCCGCACAGATGTACTTTGTACCCAACGCAATGTCTTCCTTTGCTGTACAACATCTCGCGATTGCTTCAATGTTTACAACACCTAACATTAATTGTTTCCAATTTGGACGTTTTTTATTATTTGCCCTTAAAATTACACTCTATTATAATAGTGAAATTACTCTGCAATCTAAATTTGCAAATCAAGTGTAATTTTACATAAAAAATGTGTAAAAAAGTACTCCAATATATTAGCAAATTTACACCGTGCTATGTGGAAAAACACTCCGTAATAATAGGAACATAATGCGGTTTCACTCTTTTTTCGTTGTAAAGATTTAAGTGGCGAACCTTTACAAATAATATAGTTATCAATAAAACTATTTAAGGATATATAAAATATAAACAAGTATCGGTCGAGTTTTGCTGATCAGTTTTTCGTATACATGGGAGGTTGCAAATTGTTCTTTCTTTTTGCGATCTGTACACTTGTTCTTCTTCTCAGTACCTTAACTCAGCCGTTTATAGGCAATTTCGAGTCAACGTTACATTGCATATCATTTCGGAGTGCAATGTTGCAAGCACTAAATATTTCCTATCCGCACATGTACGGAAATTTTGGACCACGCCGAGATTCGATCTCGGGACCTCTAGATTACTAGCATCGTAGAGTGCGACTCAAGCAAGTGAGCCACAGAGCGTGTACACATGAGTTCTAAATGCAGAGAATTTTTGGAAAAATGTGGTACACTGTGCTAAGTCCAGCCGATTGAAGTATGACAACTGGAGAGCACGCTACAAAAAATGAGTAAAACTTCAACTACACGTTGTAAAAATACACCACAAATCCGAATTATACACATAAACGTTGTAAAAATGCACCAGAAAATCTGAATTATACAGAAGTATAGCGTAAAAATACATTTCACACCGATTTTGGTGTAATTTTTTTATTTTACACAGAAATTGTTGAAAAATGCACTCTGTATGTGATTATAAGCGGGAAAAAGTGTAAAATTACCGCATTTTCAGCGGAAATTTAAATTCACTTTTTAGAGTGTACATATTAATTACACGTCACAATTTATCCCCTAAAGCGCAGTATAGACCTCGGGCGGAATGAAAATGAAATTTTTGTCCGCTGCGTTTTTTTTTTAATGAAAATGCATGCTTACTGTCGTGGAACATGTCGGAAATGATGGGGAATTCCATAAGCTACAATCCGAATATGGTTCCAAAATTTTTCTCGGCCATTTTATGTATTATTTTTCGATTCCCCGGTCATTTCACCGTGAATTGGGGGGCTAGGATCACGATCATGATAATAAAACCAAAAACATAGCTTTGGCGAAAAATGTATGGTCCTCAAAGGTTTACCAAATAAACAAGGGTATTCAACTTATAATTTGTGTCATTATATTTTAAGCTGTTGTCTTTCATGTTTCATGACATGAAACACATGAAATTTCCCACGAAAATCCCATTCAATTTTACTGAAAATATAATAAAATTTTGACAAGCAAATTTCTGATCATAAGATAATTTAATGTGTTTCTAAGCATTTTGATTTTGAAAGTGAAGTACGCCACATGGATGGACTTGCGCCAGTTTCTAAATAAACACTTTAAACTTGTTAAGTAGCAAAATTTGTAACTATGAAAAGAACAGTGCAGTCAAAGTCAAAGAAATGATAATTACCTCAATTTTCATAAAAAGTGGACTTACGCTACTTTCAAAATAAGCGGCTCATATCGGTGCCGTACTTATTATTACAAAAAAAGCCAATCAATCTTAAATGAAAAATGTTAACACGCACGAATAGATACGGCAAAGAAATGTTCCTGTTATGCATAAATGAGGCGGTAGTCTTAAAGGTTATTGCTCATGAAGTACAAGTTATGCAAAATGCAATAAGATAACCTTTGGATAGTAATATTCAATTTTTTCTTATCTAGTAAAACAACAAATATTATTATGAATTATCTTTTGTTTTCAAATGGGGAATATTTTTGACAATTCATAACCAAACTGCTGTTTATTGTTATATGTAAATCGATACGACCTCACCATTATCTTGTTTGATGTTCTAAAGTCGTTTCAAAACTGATACATACGCTGATACTCTATTTAGATTAATGTTCCAAATATTTATTAGTTATATTCAGTATTAATAGCAAGGCACACCAACTATCGTCTACGTCTTTGAAAGTTGATAGATAAATTCGTTTGCTTACCGTACACAAAACAGTATACGATACGCTGACCAGACGTACAGGATTCTGCAGTACAGCATTTTGACCTTTCGTACAGCAATGGGAAACGTACATAGCATTAGCATGTTCCACAATAAAACCTAATTCACTACATAATAAGATCCTCGGTTAGGCCTGTGATCAGTCTTATCTGCTTTAAATGTGTAAGGTTTGACTCATGTAAGATATCTAGCCAGATAATCGCAGTTTTATGCTAGGCAATCGCGCATTTTCGATAACTCAGGAACCCTTCCTGCTCTATGTGAAATTTGGCACACTTGTAGAGCTACTTGGTGCTCACATTTCGTCCAAATTCTTTGGAATTAAGAAAAATTGTAGAGTACTGTCTGGTGAAAATTTCACGGCTCTAGCTGTCAATATTAAGAAGTTACAGCCGTCGAAACATGCAATTTAAGGTGTAAAATTTGACTCATGTACGATCGATATTTAACGAGATAATAACACTTCAATCGTAAATTTTCGATAACAGGCGAACCGTCTAAAATTTCTGAAATTTGACACACTTGTAAAGCTATTTTACGGACATTTTCTTCACGTTTCATGGTCCTACCTATCTGCGTTCCGTTCGGAGTCGAAAATTGTCCATAACTTGGAAATTCTTGAGCTGAATTTTGAAATTAGGCAGACTTGTAGAGCATCGCACTGTTCATATTTTGGTGACCATTTTAAGGCTCTAGCCACTAAGGTTTTAAAGTTACAGTCGTCGAAAGATGCGATTTTAATTTATTTTATAGCACAAAACGATGAATACTCCATCCAATTTCCCTATCAACCTCTACCTATAGAAAAATACGTACTAAAGGACTCTGCAAGGATTTTTAGATAAAGTGTTTTCCCCACAATATCTCCTTCGAATTCGTTGAAATTTGCGAGCACAGGGGATCGGCATGGCATCACTAATATAACCATAGAGAAACGCATATTCTCCTCAGAAGTAGTATGGCAGATGATTTGCCTAAAATCCGATTTCTGCAAGTATGTATACAGCAGTCTTCGGGAGTCTGGCCACCTTAATATACAATTTCGAACTGACAGTCACGATCGTTATGCAACACAAAGAATTTCGTTTTTCCTTTATAGACGAAAAACCGTCTAAAATAAATTAAATTTGAAGTTATGTGTACTTGTGCATTGCTTAGGTTTTCAGTATGTGGGATAACTGTGTTCTTTTAAAATTTTAAAGAATGAGTATGACAGGGGTCGTTTGCCAGGATGAACCTATTTATGTCACTAGCCAAGCCACTAGCCAACCTGCTATAATCCAAATATTTCGAATCTGTAATCCAAATATTTCGAAATGGCTTCATCAAAAAAAAAAAAAAATGTTCATAATCGATTTTCAACATGCTAACATGTTTATGCACAAACATCGCTAAAATGCACCACAATCTCG
Organism: Microchrysa polita; assembly: GCA_949715475.1. NCBI lineage: Eukaryota > Metazoa > Arthropoda > Insecta > Diptera > Stratiomyidae > Microchrysa > Microchrysa polita. The sequence goes on from OX454415.1 coordinate 19,854,958, forward strand.
ACTAGGTTCCATCATTTGTCAGATTTACAGCTTAATCGTCCTGTTCGTTTCACGTGTATTTCAAATTTATGCATATTTACATTATTATGATACATGCTGTCACCACCCAACCACATTGCTGGTCGTAAAAACATTTATTTATATGACAATGACACAATGGTCACTAAAATGCTGTTTTTGGACTTTATAACAGCAAATATTAGAGACACTACTCCATACAGTTTCCTTCCAAATCGTCGCATTTATCCTCTGCAACATCATATCAGCCATGTGACGAAAACTAAAAACTTATATTACCATGAGGGGTGCATATTTTCTCGTCTTTATAGCTTTCACATTGGCAAACAAATAAGGTGGCATGCACGCTCCTCTTGTCTTCACATATAGGTGTATCCTCATCCATATAATACATGACAGTGGTATTCCCTCGGGATAAAAGGGAACATGTGTCACCGCACAATGCCAAAAATAGCGCGAATCAGAACAAAATATCATTCCAGCATCATCTACCACGCGAACTGTATGCTATTTATGTATATGGAAAACGATTTGTTGTATTGTCGGAAAGTAAAAGCAGTAAAAGTCCTCCGTAGATGGTTTCAGATTTTTTTTTATGAGAGTCAAGAGCGTTCAGATCAGAGCACAGGGCTCAAAAGATCTGAAATGTTGTGGCAAAGGAACGATTTAGTTGTCAGCGATGCATTTGCTCTATCGTAAATTAAAAAGTTGGACAGATTAAAACAAATTGAATGGGATAATGCTAAAAAACGAACGAAGATATTTAAGGGATTGTGTCTCAATTGAAAGCAATTGAAAATTTCTTATTTAAGTGACTAGTTAGCTAAGATAAAAAACGTATTGTTTTCAGTAGTTCCGATATTCATTAGTTGAGGGGTTTTGACAAATTAGAGAGTTTTAGCAATTCGTTGAAACTATCGTATACGTCATTTGAAATTCAGTAGTAAAAGTCGCTTGCGTACCGTCCAAAAAACAGTATTTCAATTTTGCATGTTCCAAGTACGTGTACGTTGAACAGTGGAGATCCTTGGTTCGTACCGTGATTGTCAGTTTAAAACTGTCCTTTAATGTTTTGTGCACAATAAGCACGATTTTATCTCCCGAATTTCAAATGACATAGACCAGACATGTCCTACTCGCGGCCAGGTCGAAGAAATTGAATGTGTATCAGCCCAAATGTATCAAAATTAAAAAAATTGAGATGATGAACTCAAGTCTACTATTAGTAAATTTACTAAAACACGTCAAGAACTCGGTGGCTTATGCAAGGTTAAACTATGTAGGTTTTTTAGAAATTTTTCTCTATATTTTCAAAACAATTTCCTGACAGTTATTTGAGGTGTGTTTGTTAAAGGCGGCTTTTGTTTTAGCAGGAAAATATTAAGTTCCTTTGTAAAAATGTTTTGTCCCGAAATTAGATTCAGAACAAAGTTGTTGGCTTTACGGAAGCTTATTATAATCTGTCATGGTTTCGTGTGCTTTACCCTTACTGGTGCATAGGTTTTTTTTCAACCCACATCAGAAACAAGTTTTTAGCTATTTTTCAGCCTTTTTATCCGAACTTCATTTAGGTCAGCCAAGCAATTTTTACTGGCAAGGTAGTTTTGTATTACCAGAATCTTGGTTGATCAGTGCAACAATGTTCTGATCAGCTTTTTGCAATTTGGCGGAAATTAATTCACAAAGTACCAACCAAATTTGGATAATTTGTTATTTTAACTGTCTGAAGCACTGTATCCCAACTGGTGTTCCGCGGACCGAAGGTGGTTTGTGAGAGCATTTGAGGTGGTCCGTTGAAGAATGTCTATCACTAAAAATAAAATATTTCTCTATTACTAAATCAAAAATTTAAATTTCGTTCAGCAATTTATCTGTGTAAACTTGATCTCTAGATAGCCAAGGTTGAAGAAATCGATCGCGAACGAACGAACGGATGTACGAACGAATTTATGAGTTGCAAATTAATTTTTTGTTTTGTTTATTTCTGAACATTCATTAGTATTTTTCAATTCGCGCCACAAAAAAAAATGTACATAATTGTTTTGTTGCTTGTGTAGTTGGGTCCTGCTTTTTACTCAGCCATTAAAACTAAAAGTCTTATTTTACCGTTATTTAGCAGAATAGTGTCATAAAGCCCTGCCTATCCGTAAAAAAAATCGGCGAGAAGCTTTGTGTGCCTCCTGATATTTTCAACCACATTTTTAGTAGCGAGGAAAGGGTGTCTTTTCCAAAGAGAAAAATAAACAATCACCTAATTACGAGAGCATAAAAATGAAAAGTGTTTGGCGTTGTTGTCGTTGCCGATATTGATGATGTTGCATGATGTTATAACAAAATAGTCTTGAGATGACAGATACCCTTCCTCTCTCCACACCACTGGTGGACAGAACACGACTCCAAGCAGTCGGTAAAACATCCGCCCATTTAGTTTGAAGGTACCGAATCGTACTATTACAAAGCCCTAAAAACCTATACCACTTTCAAAAGTGCATCAACCCGAAAGGCATAATCCCGAAACAAGCAAAATCTAAAAATTAACCCTTAGCTGGTTTCGTGGGTCAAAATTGACCCACTGCGAATTATTATCAGCTCCAACTCTTTTAAAACCCTGGTTACTACTTACTGAATAAGCATAAAAATACGAGGGTGGTCTGAAAAGTTTCCGACCTCAACTCAAAGATGGCCCCACACGCCAATAAAAGCTAGTGAATGTAGTTGTGCATCTTTTAACAGTTACTCACCAAAGTTTCGGCCATTTTGGACGCGCAGTTTTTAGTTGACAGTCGTTTGAGTGAGGCCTGCAAAGTGGGCCTCCATGGCGGCGATGACCTCCTCATTCGACTGAAATTTCTGCCCGGCGAGTGACTTTTCCAAGTTTGGAAACAAAAAGAAGTCACTCGGGGCGAAATCTGGAGAATACGGTGGATGGGGCAGCAGTTCGTAGCCCAATTCGACCAGTTTGGCGTTGGCGGGCGGAGGTGTGATCCGGTGCGTTATCATGGTGGGAGAGAATTTTTTTCTTTGCCAAGTGGGGCCGTTTTTTCTTCAATTCGGCGTCGAATCGGCCCAATAATTCGGCATAGTATAGCCCTGTGGCCGTGTTGCCCATCTGCAGGTAGCCGATGTGGATCACACCTTGCAAATCCCAGAAAACGCTGGCCATCACCTTTCCGGTCGATGGAGCAGTCTTCGCATTCTTCGGAGCACGTTCGTCGGCTGAAGTCCACTGTTTCGACTGTTCCTTGGTCTCTGGTATGTACCAGTGTATCCAAGTTTCGTCGACTGTCACGAAACGACGCAGAAACTCCTTCGGATTGCGCTTAAACAGCGTCAAACACCGCTTTGAAGTGGTCTCACCGTTGGGCTTGTTGTCCGGAGTAAGCAAACGCGGCACACATCGCGCCGACAGCTTTCTCATGCCCAAAATTTCATGCAGGATATGACCCTCGCGATCTTTTAAAAAGCCTACTGTCTCAGCTATCTCCCGCACCTTCAATCGGCGGTCTGTCAATACGAGATCGTGGATTTTTGTCACGTTATCCTGCGTGCTAACCGTTTTCGGGGCACCTGGACGTGGCTCATCAAAAACCGACGTGCGACCACGTTGAAACTCGTTAAACCAATTTTTGACGGTCGCCATCGAAGGAGAAGAGTCACCGTACACAGCATCCAAACGCTCTTTGATTTCGCTGCGCGATTTCCCTTCCAAAAACAAGAATCGAATCACCGGCCGATATTGCTCTTTTTCCATTTTTCTAAAATCGGCGGACACTCCAGCTTTCATACGTGGCCAAAGCAAAACTACGAGTCTGATCCGGCTGAATTCTGGACAGTTGCCGTCTAGAAGAATGTACTACACGATAGTAAATTGCTCTTGCGATACTGACACCATCAGGCGTGGAGGTCGGAAACTTTTCAGACCACCCTCGTACGTTCAAAAGTTTTTAATCAATTTTCGTAAGTGCTCCGCAGCAATTAATTTCCAGGCTAAGTGGTCCGCAGACATCTGCGAACTGAGAACCACCGGTCTAAAGTTTCTAAATTAGTTTGAATAACATTTTGAAAAGATGGCATTTGCAAAGGATATATAGGTAATGCCGAGTTCGTTAGTGACGTCAATTTATTGTTAAATCTTAATAGAAATATTCTATATGATTAAAATTGAAAAAAAATATGTATGTATATGTTTTTTTAATTTTTATCCTACGGCCCGCTTAAACCTGCCGTCAGTCATTTAGCCCCGGATCATGTTTTGAGTTCTGACGTAGACGATACTTTGTATCTCTTTCTAAACATGTCTATTTTCTTATGCACTATAAACTCAAACAAATTTAAGTCGTAAGGGAAACAAAAACAACAATAATTTAAAAATGGCTTTTATTATGTTTTAATGAATCTGTTTGTTTTTGTAGATTGTAAAAAAAAATGCACTTGACTATTTATATCTACATCAATCAAATTGACTTTAGACAATAAGCATTTATCACATCATGTCTACCATATTAGTTCAATATTTCTAATGCATAATTTTTTTCAAATCCAATGACATGTATTATTGAAATATTCATTAATCAAACTTCCATAATAAGGGATGCATTTTCCATTATTTCTTCGGCCTATTAATTCTTCTCTTTTTTTTCCACATTTTACGAGTTTCCATTTATCTTAGAATACGTATATGAACCTCAATAGCATTATGTGTATGCATTGCTTTTAATCAATAGCAAATTATGTTAATCCATTTCAATCTTATCCTACAAATATGGAGTCGTAACGTAACATTGTCATTGAAAATCTTGCCCACATTATTCTCTTTCCACATGGTTGGCTCACTTAATCGTAATATGTATTTGCTATTTAGCGGTGTGCGAATTCTACCTTCAGTACAATGTGCTGAGCCATCTATCAACTCGCCAGAAACAGCAGCACTAATGTATTCACATCAAGTGATGCGAGTGTGTAGGAAGTATTTATCGTAACTAATTATGTAAGTGATGTCGCGAAATGGGTATGGAAAAGGCGTGTTCGGACATTTGAAAAATGTACATTTAAGTGTTGATATTTTAAATTAGGAAGAAGATTAACAGTTGCCTTGTGACTCTCATATTTTTAACAATACGACTTTATTGTATATTTGACGAAATTAATTTTAAATCCTAATTTACCATCGACGCCACTGGGTGCTTGGACATCAGCTGGTTTTCTTATGAGAGCCTACAAGTATGCAATTTATATTCGAAAATTCACAATAGCGAATATGTTTCCGTCAGAACTCAACAGGGGCGCTTTATATTTTTCCCCGTATTTCGGTTTGCATATATTTAGGCGAATCGAAAACTAATCGCAGCATTAATTGTGAATTTTCTGTTTTTTTCTTAAAAGGATTAATATTTTTTTTTCAATATGTAATTTTGAATTCGATCAAATTACACATTTATGTATTTTGCTATTTTTTACTTTTTTACACATTTGTGTAACGTATTCTATTTTTCTCTCTTTACAGCAAAACGAATATCATCAAATATTTCACAAACAACGACACCATCACCGACAACGGCATCACCTCCTTTAGTGGCGAGTAAACAGGGTTCACCGCCTCCGAAGAAGGTCATATCGCGTCGTCCTCAAGTACAACAAACGCACACCAAAGTCCCACTTAAAGGTAAGTGCATTTCGATGTTAATTTAATAATGTGGACAGTAACTTAGGAAAATCACAAATTGTAATCTCGGCTACACTCCTACTAGATTCTAGTAACATTCTAAATCAATAAAAATAAATTATATGGAACAAAAACCATTAGTGTTGTGTGTCATATATGATCATATGTGATTTGTAATAATCAGGCGCGCACAGAGGGTGGGGCAAAAGGGGCAATTTGCCCCGGGCCCCGCGTTGGAGAGGGCCCCGCGTTGGAGAGGGCCCCGCAGGGACAGTGGTCTCGTAGTGCGCATACGTCTGCGAAATTATTACGCGAATTGATGTCAGATAAATTTATAGATATTTAAATCTCTATTTATCTTGTTTTGCGTTATTCAAAGCATTTCTAGGACCTTATAGGATTTCCCTTCACCTACTTTTTTCAATTCAAATTGCTAAATCTAAAATTGGCACTGATCATGATATATTTTAGGGGTTGAGATTAACAGCACACTCTGCCGAAATTTATCTAATTAATCGGTATTAATCTAAATCCTCTTTAAATTACTATTTCTTATTTAGTTTCCATAAACTTATATTTATTCAAGTCTCTCTCTCTGATTGTTGTTAACTCATTGTAGTCTTATCTGTAACTATGCTCTCGAACTAGCAAAATTTCTCAACGTTTTCTACTGGTTTGGTTTTAGACTTTTGTTCTCCTATGGATCAGTGCACACTCGGTCTTAGTAACGTTTATGAAGAGACAAGAATTTCGATTTTTGCAATGCCATCAGCAGTGACGGAACAACTTCACTCTGCGCCCTCCCGCCAACTTCTTGAGTGGGCCCCCTACACTGAGAAAAAAAGTAAAATGAAATCAATCGAAAACACTCTTGAAGGTCGATCCACACTTTTCAGTCATCAGTCACAGTCACAGTCACAGTCACTTTCCATACAAGTTAATTGATTGACTGACAATCTGTCAATTTGTATGAGAAATTACTGTGACTGCGACTGATGACTAAAAAGTGTGGATCGATCTTAAACCAAGTATTTTGAAGTTTTTCTACTAAAATTAAGAACATCGTACTTAAAATAACTTTGCTAAGAGCTAGTTTGACTCTTTGCATTCTTACATTGAGAATAGCGTTCTTGTTGTAACGTTCATTAAACTAATGATTTCATCAATCGTTTTTTTTTTTTGATAAAAATGCTCACGCAGCGCATCGACATCTATAAGTGTTAGTGATGTTTAAGCATAGAAAATTACCTGCGCCTACAATGAGATTCGATCCCGCGAACCTCTGATTCGAAGACGAGCGCCCTATCTATCTACCATCCTATCTGCATCCTGGCATCCTGTAGTAGGAACAACATTTATGAAGTTTCCAGAGTTCTTTTTCTCAAAGGGGCCACTTTTATTTTTATGCCCCGGGCCCCGTAAATCCTCTGTGCGCGCCTGGTAATAATTCTTACTACAGTTTTCTGAAAAAGAGTAAATGCGTCACCTTTAGGAAAAAAACCATTTGGAAATTATTATAGTGTGGATATAATATTAATATCCCCTCCTAGCTCCTCGAAGAATGCTTCAATCATGGTTTCTTCGTACGAGTTATCGGCCCTATGTATCAAAGGAAGCGTTTAGATAACGTCGTTTTTGTGTTTTTGCGCGTTTTACATTTTTTGTTTTATGGTGTAATCTTTCGTGATAGTTATAGATTATGAAGACCCTGATGATGGGCGAAGCCCGAAATATATTGGTTATATAAAACATTAACTCCTTTTTAATTTTTCGTGGATCAATTGGAGGCAACACAATACCAGCACCTTAATGTTTTTCGATCCCGGCAACTACAAAATCCGTAGTTTATTAAAATTTTAATAAACTGCACGAATATAAGCCTTTAGATATTTTACCTTCTATAGTACTTGAATTTGCAATTTTACGCTACGTATGTTAGACTAAAACCAAAATTACTTTCCCTCCAGATTTTCGCGTGTAAACCGCGGCCAATTATTCAAAATTCCATCCTAATCCTTCTTCATCACCTGTTTCATTGTCACAGGTAAAATTTAATTTTACTTTTAGTCACCTGCTGATTTCTAATCTTTTCTTCCGTTGTCATAAATGTTGCGGTTCAAATGTTTATGCTGGTGTCATCATCATGTTAACTTCATTCATTAAACCACATATGCGTATTACTTTTATTTGCGGTCTAAGAGATAGAGATTTCAAAGCTGGCATTGGCAATAAATCTTAACCAAGGGGTTGCACAGAAGACACGCAAGTATCATCAACATATAAAGTCATGACATGAACTTAGTAATATTGAAAGAAATGCGATTTCATCAACAATGAGCCATGCACGAATGATGATGGCAGTTTGAATCACCCAAATGATGTCATGGGTCATTTAAATGATTCATCTTGTTCAACATAAATTGCACAAAACTCTCAAGAATAAATCGTCCTTTATGGAAATGGGAAAGGAAAAAAATTAGGAAATTATTTTTAGGGTGGTCTGCAGCATCTTTCTGTACATATATAGCTGCACATTTACAAAGTGGTAAAACATGTGATGAAAAGATTATTTTAATGGGTAGGGCAAGATGCTAAAAAAATAAATAAAATAAAAATATCGGGAGAAATTAAGCCAGTTTTTGATGTGTAAGGACTAAATATAATTTTAAATTAAAAAAGGAATGCCATACAAAAGCCTATAAAAGTTCGAGCTTATAACGATCAAACAAACTTTTTCCGCTCTATGAAAACCCCAGTCTCTTGTGCAATAATCTATAAATCTTAAATCCATTCAGCGGGGTAATACATACGAGTATAATACATATAAGAAAATAATACATATAAGAAAAATAATACATATAAGAAAAAGATAGCAGTACCAACGGATAGGAGATATCGTAGATACATACTTTTAACAATTGTTATCAATCTCCACGAGACTATTTGTAATTCCGATAATTAAATTTTGTTGAGTATTATGAAAAGTTATGTAACACCCTGTATTGTATTTGCCACTGCATTTGACTTTATATTGCCACCCGGTCCGCATATGTTTTACGTCAACGATAATGGCGGATGACGAGCGCCACCGCAGTAGAGGAGAGAAATCTTCGATCGTGGTCGCGTTCGCAACAACCCGTGAACGAAGCCATAACGGGAACCGGCGGGGATCGGTCCCTTTTTTTTCTCTTTGACAGGATCGAGTTGGTACGTATCTTACTGCGTCCTATAAATATTCGAAGTCGTCCTCCACCCTACGAGCCACAATTCCCGCGAATCGTACTGGGAATATTCAAAGTCGTCTTGCGTTTACGAGCCACAATCCCCGCGAATCGTGCTGGGAATATTTAAAGTCGTCTTGCGCTCACGAGCCACAATTCCCGCGAATCGTACTGGGAATGTTTCAAGTCGTCCCCCACCCTATGAGCCACGAGTCCTGGATAATCGTCGAAAAGTTGAACCCTACAATTGGGACCCCCAACATCCGACCGAGTGTGGCAAAAGGTACCTAATTTTAAATTGAAAATATAAGACCTATACATTTTTAACTTAACATCTTTTATTTGCGAAGGAGGTGGAGTTTTGATGTTTTGGCGACGTTTAATTTCGCAGTACTAAGTGCGGTAATCGTGGTGTGGTCATCCACTAATTTACTTGTTGTGTCGCGTGCAGTATATCCGTGGCGGCATTTTCGTGTTTCTGGTCGTGGTGTACGAAATTAGAAACGTGTGGGGCCCACGCCCGTCTCGGTTGAGCCGGCCCACTTTCGGATATTCTCCACGTGCCGCAACGTAGTCGAGTTGAACCCGCTACACGAGTAACCCGTAACGCAATATAGAAAGAGAAGAGTAGTAAAGGATAGTCCTCGATTATAAAACACAGGAATAGGTCAATCTTGAAGAATATACACCGTGTCCATGCCCATTGTCCAGTAACTCAGCGTCAGGCTGGAAACGAGTGATGAAGCGTTATATTATTCGTTACAAAAAAAAAAAAAATTAAAAAATGTCAGTTTGAATTCTTAATAGAAGAAGAGTCTAAAATATGCACGTCTTGCTGTTTTGCTTACACGAGTAATTTAAATAAAAGCAAATGTACCCTGGAATTTTAGGCAAAATAATAATTGCAAGATTCAAAATGTAACTAGACCCTTGGAGGTGCGCAAAAAGTTTAAAATCGATAATCAAAAAACTAAGAAAAAAAAACATAGTTACATATGTATAACCAAAAAATCAAAGAAAATTTTAAAGAAAAAAACTAGGGGGATTCGTCCCCTGCTCGCTACGCTCGCCAACCCCCGAAGCCGAGGCTAATTTCGGGCGCGGCCGAAATTTGAATACCCTTCGCTTTCCTTGGGCTAAAAGTTTTTTTGGGCGTACCTATGACTTGTTCCGTCTTGACAAAAGTTTTGGGCTTGGTTGAAATAAGTGGGCAAATAAAAATATTTACTCAGAAAATTTTATTGAGGTTGCAGGAGCATGACCCCACAGCACGATTCCATTCGTTTTGAACTTTTTTGTTGCTTTGGTAAAGACAATTGATTTAAGGTTTTATGAAATTGGTGCAAAAAATGTTTCTTAGAAGAACCAAAATGGGGGGGGGGGGGGTTTCTATGGTCACCCCATGGTCAGATTTGATATGTTTTGTGTTATCAATAGAAACACATTTGTGTAAAATTGGGATGAAATTGGTACACAAATAAAAAAGTTTTTCTTAGAAGAACTTAATTTGGAGAGTTGGGTTTGTATGGCAGCCCCATGACCCCATTGTCCGATCTTACCGATTCAAACATACAAACTGCCTGCAGCAAAAAGAAGCATTTGTGCAAAATTTCAGCTTAGTAGCTTTTAAATTGGCCGAGTAAACCGCGTCGAAACAGACGGACAGACGGACATCGCCCAATCGACAAACTTAATATACTCTTTCACTCTATGAGCGAAGGGTATAATAAATTTCGTAAACGTGTTTTAGCAAACAACTAATAATGCTAACACCTCTATGATAACGCAAGATTAACGTATATACATAATATGTATTGCGTATTTGCAGCATCGCTCCTACTGATCATAACTACCTTAAATTTCAATAAATTACACACACAGTTTTTAAGTTATGCACTAATAGTCCTCTGCAAATTTATTTAAAACAAATAAACATAACCCATAAAAGATTCATTCACACAATAAAATCCGAATACTAAACAACAGTATCTGGTCCAAATCTGCCACATTTTAATATCCGAATCGCATAAACGCTTCCCTCTGCATTTAATGTGTAGTATGGTATCTGCCAAAAATTCGCACATTTCCGAAAATATTATATGTATACATATGCCGTAAACGCTTTCCGTTCAAATCCAATTTCCGCCAAAAACACTTTGCATCGATCTATCTATCTACAAAGCAATAGCATCCAAAGTTTATTGACTGCATAAATTCGATGTTGTCACACCATTTCATTTTATATGAATTCCAGTCCAATGCAAAAACATCGGCCATTCATTTGTATTGCAAATGACCGATTTTGCGATTACAAATGGACATTATCTAATATTTATTTTGTGGAAATCCACGTTCTTATACCCTTCGCTCATAGAGTGAAAGGGTATATTAACTTTGTCATGAAGTTTGTAACGCATTGAAGGACGCATCTCCGACCATATAAAAAGTATACATATATGATCAGCATGGCTTGGGGAGTCGATTGGACGATGTCAGTCTGTCCGTCTGTCTGTCTGGCTGTCCGTATGTCTGTCTGTTGCGACGCGTTTTACTCGGCCAATTTAAAAGCTATGAAGCTGAAATTTTGCACAAATGCTTCTTTTTGCTACAGGCAGTTTGTATGTTTGAATCGGTAAAATCGGACAATGGGGTCATGGGGTTGCCATACAAACCCAACTCCCCATATTAGGTTCTTCTAAGAAAAACTTTTTTATTTGTGTACCAATTTCAAGCAAATTTCACCCAAATGTATTTCTATTGGTGACACAAGACATAAATATGTAAGAATGGATCAAATCGGACAATGGGGTCATGGGGCTGCCATACAAATTTAACCCCCCGAAATTAGGCTTTTCTTGGAAAAACTTTTTGATTTGTGCACCAATTTTAACCAAATTTCACCCAAATGTATTTCTATTGGTGACACAAAACATATGTAAGAATGGATCAAAACAGAACCATGGGATCTTGGGGCTGCCATACAAACCCAAGCCCCCATTTTGGTTCTTCTAAGAAAAATTTTTTACACAAGTTTCACAAAACCTTGAATTCATGTGACTTTATCAAAGCAACTAAAAAGGTAGAAACAAATGGAACGTACTATGGTGTCATGATCCCGCAACCCGCATCCCCCAATAAAATTATCTGAGTAAATATTTTCATTTGCCCACTTATTCTAACCAAACTCCACACAAATATTGTTTTGTAGATGCAACGGAACTTTTGTGAGAGACAGAAGGGGGGGGGGGGGATTAAATACACTTACGGTCAAAAGTATCGACTCAACCTAAAAGCGCGTGTATTTGTACGTGTTTTTCGAAAAGTATAGCAGTTATCCATAAAAATCGTATGTCATTGAAAAGCTTAAGGCCTCAGCTTTACGTTGGTACCGTTTTAACCAATATTTGGTGAGCACTTTTAAAATTGATGCTCTTTGAACGAAAACGTAGCGAAAATGAGCAAATATGAAAATGGATTTTGGTTAGGTTTTTTGCAAATAAAACAAAAACTGTTGGAAAATAAGTTAAGTATTTATTATTTTAGTATTTGGTATTTCCTCCTCTTGCTCTAATGACAGCTTCCAGTCGATTCTGCATTGATTTGATCAAGTTGCTGATGGTATCTTGAGGAATACCGTTCCACTCCTCTAATAGGGCTGCCTTCCATTCTTCAGTGGACGAAGGGACTGGATTTGTGGCTCGGACGCTTCTCTTGAGTTCGTCCCATAAGTGTTCAATGGGATTGATGTCGGGACTGCGCGCAGGCCAGTTAAGTGACGACATATTGGCTTCATTCAAGAACTGCCGAGTGAGCCGCGACGCATGACACCGGGCATTGTCGTGCATCAAAGTAAAGTTCTCGCCAATAAATGCTGCATAGGGCACAACGTGGACACGGAGAACATCGGTAACGTATCGCTCAGCTGTCAGCCCTCCTCCTCGGCCTCCTGCGGGCACGAATACGAGATCCGTTTTTCCCTCCAATAAAATGCCAGCCCACATCATACAGGAACCGCCGCCGTATGCAACCGTTTCAGTGAAACAGCACTGCGCAAATCGCTCAGTTGGACGCCTGTAGACTCGACGTCTTCTGTCACTGCCATGCAGACACATTCTCGACTCGTCAGTGAACAATACTGAGCTCCATTCCGTATCGCTCCAAGTAAGATGATTACGAGCAAATAAGAGGCGCGCTTGTCGGTGTCGTGCAGTCAATTTGGGGCCCCTGGCAGGCCGTCTAGGAGTGATATTCGCTTCCCTTAATCGTCTCCTTACCGTGCGGTCACTGACAGCTACTCCGCGAACACGCCTCAGGTTCTGCTGCGCAGCAACACCCGTGAGGAAACGATTTCGTAACGTACTTGTTACAATGAAACGGTCGTCTCTCTCTGAAGTGGATCGAGGGCGGCCCGTTCTTGGTCTCGAATTAAAGCTACCAGTCTCTCGAAATCTGCTGCTAACTCTCGAGACAGCAGACTGACTCATTCCAAGACGGCGAGCGACGGTTCGCTGACTATGATTTTCCGACAATAGGGCTACAACTTGTGCCGCCTGTTCTGGCGTCGTATCCATTGATGACCAAACAGTGACTGAAATTACTTCAGATGTAAGTTACCTAACTTTCCTGATGCAACTGATAATGAGAAACCGATTACGGGCGCTTTTATAGGGGTAGTTTACCTGACCTGACCTTTACCTGAAACTTCAATTTTTCTGGGTTTTTTGTTACAAGTGGCAATAATTTAAAAAGTGCAAAGCAAATGTTGATAGAAAGGGTACCAACAGGTAGCTAAGGTTTCGAACTTTTAAACGACATACGACTTTTATGAATAACTATCATACTTTCCAAAAAACACGTACAAATACACGCGCTATTAGGTTGAGTCGATACTTTTGACCGTAAGTGTAGAAGTCGTAGGTACGCTCGAAAAAGCTTTTAGCCCGAGGGGAGCGAAGGGTATCCAAATTTCGGCTGCGCCCGAAATTAGCCTCGGTCTCGTTTTTTGTGCAGTGATGCAAGTATGTGAATTCTAATTGTTGTTAGATTCACTTCGCAGCAAGTCTTTAGTTGGCTATCGTGAAAAAAAAATTAACTAAACAAAAGCTTCAACTGCAGTTGAATAGTTGTTCAACACATATTTTATAGTTGTGCTAAAAACAATAAAAATGCACACAGAAAAAAAGAAAACCAAACAAATGGAAACAAAGTAATAGTCCCAATCATTTTTATGGAAATTTTCATTTCGTGTTGCATGTAAAATATTATTTTCAATTGCCTTTTTATACTTTCCAAATTATTTCAAATTACTTGATAAATGCTTTAACTGAATTGATGGCATGCATGCGTATTCACATTCTGCATAATGTAAAAAAAATAAAATAAAAAAATAGCATATACATATTACATTGAAATGTGTTTCCAGATTTGAAAAAGAAATCCAATGTTTGTATGTTAAGTATAAAAGTGCATAATGTACAGCTTGTCGGTTACCGGGAAAAACTTCAATAAATCGAATAAAACGCTAATCATTAACCCTTCAGTGGGCGCGCGGGCTACAATTGTAGCCCACACTTTTTTAAATGGCGATCATTTTCAGGATATAAACCGAATTCATTCGAACTGCTCAGTAGCTTTTAAAATGTTGCTTCTTAATCGAATAAGAATATTTTTGATATTTATTGAGCCTAGAAACTAATATTTTTTTGCGATCAAAGTCCACTGGGCTACAAGTGTAGCCCGTGCGCCCAATCATGTTACTTTTTTGGTACTCATGGATATCCATTAAAATAAAAATATTATTATAAAACATTGTAGAAAATAGGAACAGTAAAATGTTTGACAAAAAAAAAAGGGTTTCAATATAAATGTACAAAAATTAGATTACTATTTTAACGAAAAACCTGGAATTGAAGTCAAAGTCATTTCTTACAGCGTGGATATGATACCTGTTACTAACATTACTTAGTTTCTGGGTGAAATTTTTATCAGTTCTAGCGTAAATATTGCGAGAACAGTTAATATGAATATTGTGAGTAAAATTCAATCAGTTTGACTCACTATATATTTAGCTTTCTAGCAAGAAACTGTACTCCCAGTTTAAAAAATTGTGAATATTGGGTACCCAAAAATGGGCTAAGTTTGGAATTCCACAAACTGGGCATTTTTAACTGCATTCTCTCGCTCAGTGTTCCATTTCGAAGGTTTTTTGTTGATTTCTGAGAATATAACCTTTTTCGGGGTTTTCATTTTGAAAAGTAACTATTTTGTTCACCTAAGTAAGTTAATGTCAAAAAAGACTAAAAATAGGACTAATCTGCATTTTGCCCTTTTTTATTATATATATTTTAATAAAAAATTAAAGATTTTATATTTTTTAAGCTGTACAGTTATCAAGAGACCACAGACCGAGCAAGAAAAAATAAATAAAATTGAATAATATTTTTTATATAATTTTAAATTTGGGCTACAATTGTAGCCCGCGCGCCTAACCACGTGACAAATGGGTGCGCGCCTAACGAAGGGTTAATTGTTCCATTTCATTGAAATCTTGCTACAATATACCTAATCGTATACATACAATAGAAAATTACAGATAATTTGACATGGATACGTTAATAAGGTACATATGTACGTACAACTTTGTTATCTGTGTGAACAAGTGTAAAGAAAATCAAATTCATCAATGTGTGCAACTAGGAAATGTTTTTCAAACATAAATGTGTGGTGAACATTGCTGGTGAAAATTCTTAAAACTCAAAAAACGCAGAATAATGATAGTAAATGGCACAAAAAATGCTATTTGATCTATGCAAAGATAATGAGTCGTATACATACCTATTTGGATAGTTTTCGACGCTTAAAGTGCAGTAATGGTTTGAATCATTTATAATGTTCATAATATGTTGCCTGCCTATATGGTCGGCCTCCTGTGGCGAATGGAAGGTGTAATCAAACACATTTTGTGAATTTGTTCAATTCACGATTGCTGATCATAACGATCGATCATCAACCCTCTACAGGTGAAAATATGTGGTATGGTACCATGTCGAGAAAAATACGTAAAGTCTGTGTAATGGTTTTCTATAATAGATTTAAGCTTATGTGAATTTGTATTTTCGTTATAAGCTTAGAAAAAAGCTACATGTTATGCAGTTCATAAAGCTACAGGATGCCATACGTAGACATTTTTATGAATTCAATTGATTCATATTTATGAATGCACAGTAAAATTGTCTAGAGTTAGTTTTGGAAAAGGTCCAAATAAACGCATAATTAGTAATGCAAAATGATCATTAAAGTGATGGCAACAAGAAGGATTGATTTACATAATCTGGAAACAAATCAATTTATCACCCATTATAACACTCAGCGTCATATAATATGAAAATCATCACCATATCGACCTCACAACTCTATCAAATTCACACGCAAAAATAAATAAATTAATATAAATTGTTATACTCATTTTGTTAATAATACCCGAAAAATCATGCACAAATTGACCGAATCGATCTTCAGGCATTGTTATACCCGTCACTATGTGAAAGGCTATATTAGCTTTGTCATGAAGTTTGCAAAGCACAGAAGGAGGCTTCTCCGACTATATAAAGTATAGGTATACGATATATTATTGATCAGCGTGACGAGAGAAATCGATTGAGCGATGTCCGTCTGTCTGTCTGTCCGTCTGTTTCAATACAAACTAGTCCCTCAGTTTTGAAGCTATCGAGCTGAAATTTAGTATACAAGTTTCTTTCTTTCAAGTCGGAACGAATGGAATCGGACCATCGGGGTATGGGGCTGCCATAGAAACGAACCTCTGAAAATTAAGTTTTTCTAAAAAAAAGTTTTTTCTTTATCTACCAATCTTAACGAAACTTCAACCAAGTATGTTCCTAGTAAAGGCTTAAAACATATATTGAAAAGGACGAAATCGGAACATTACGTCATAGGGCTGTCATACAAACCAACCGCTGAATATTAAGTTCTTCTAAGAAAAACTTTTTCCTTTTAAATCCGACCTTGGTATTGAGTATTACACCTATCGGATCAATTCCGTAACATGTTCAATCAAGTTATTGTGCTGGGGCTAATTTCATCCGATTTTGGTATTTTGTGTATCCACCGATCGGAGTGAATTCGGTGGTAGAGCGAAATCACATGTTGTATAAATTACAAACTCCATCAGTTAGTCTGGTTGGCTTAGTAGGTAGGGCGTTCGTCTACAAATCATAAGGTCCCGGGATCGAATCCCACCATAGGTAGGTAAATTTATTATGCATTTTAGAGCGTAAAGAGGTAAATGATTACCTATAGAGGGGTTGTATAAATCTCATTTATGAGTTACATGTTCCTTCCCTGTGAAAATTGTTTTTTTTTATTCCAAAAATATCGAGAATCACTCCTTTTGGTGTTAATGAAAGTATTCTTTTGAGTTCAAATCATTACACCAAAAGGATAAAATCATTACATTCGTTCGGAGTCTTTAGCAATACCTTGCTTCGAGTTTTATGCCAATATTATCCGATTCGGATGGACACTATTCGACACCGATTCGGAGTGCAAATCACTCCGATTTTTTTGCTGTGTAGGAACGGATGAAATCGGAACACTACGTCTTATGGCTGTCATACAAACAAACCACTGGAAATTAGGTTCTTCTAAGAAAAACTTTTTTGTTTATGAACCAATCTTAACGGAACTTCACTCAAATGTGTTCCTCGTAACGCCTCAAAACATATGTAATGTAATGTAATGGATGCATTTAGAACATTACGTCACAGGGCGTCATACAAACCAACCAAAAACTTTTTTCTTTTTGAATCTTAACCAAAATCCATCCAAGTGTGTTCCTGGATTAGCCTTAACGCATCGAGAAACACATAGAATCGGTACACGTCATACGGCTGCGGTGGAAATTATTAACACAAAAGAATCTTAAGTTTCATTCAAATGTGACGGGTATTCAAATTTCGGCCGTGCCCGAATTATGTAACTTATTTTAAAATTATATTTGTCGTATCAAATTAAATAAGACACCTTTTGACTTTTCATTTAACATCTTCATTCAATCGAGCAACGAAACCTATGCATCAAGATGATGTCTATGATATGACCATTCATCTTTTTATGGTTCATATCTTTATTCGTTGCATTTATAAAAGAAATACGTGCAACCACAACAAATGCTATTTTTGTCATTTTCAATAGAAGACTTGAGTGCGTGCTTTAAACAATAAGTTTTAATTTGCACGGCGAGAAGGTGATAAATTAAAAAAGTTTGCACGGAGGAGTCAAGTCAAACTAAATGAAATCGAATTTCCTATCTTACGCGTCGTTTCTATACTGCAAAGTCTTTGTTTTAGTGGCGAAATAAAGAAACAGAGAGAATCATTGCTTTTGATGATGCAGTCGCTTCCGTAAAGAAAAATAACTGCACTATACGTATATTATTTTAATTTATGAGTTTTGAAATACCTAAGGGCGGAATTCATAGTCGTCATTTAAGGAATAAGGATTCCTTTAACACGTTAACTGTCTGACCCTTTTTCGTCACCACGTCTGCCTTCCGAAAATATTTTCCATGGTTGGTTCATGAGTTACATATGTGACTCATTGACGTGAATGGGGAGGAACGCTCTGTACCTACGCATGTAACTCGTAGACAAGGAACGTGTTAAGGAGTATAATATAGATATAGTTAGTAAGTAGAATGCATACCGTCACTAATAAAACCATTGCCACATTCATTCAAGAGCAGTAGGTATATAGGGTGTTCGAAAACTGCCGCATAAACGCAGTGGATTGTGATTCCTCATGTGATTTTGCTATTCTAGCTAGTCTAGCTTTGCAGATATTGAGGTTTCAGTCGTCTAAGAAAATTATTTTTTCAAAAATCTTTAAGTGCCTGTGGCAGCTAATGGGTTAAAAATAGGGGATATGTTCCGTACAACTTTTTTTTGCTGGAAATCACATGAGGAGTCACAATCCCGTGCATTTATGCGGCAGTTTCCGGACACCCTGTATTATATGCGTATGAACACCGAAATTATTTTCAGGATGCTCATATTGTTCACAGTTTTCTTATTATACCCTTCGCTCATCGAGTGAAAGGGTATATTAACTTTGTCATGAAGTTTGTAACGCATTAAAGGAAGCATCTCCGGCCATATAAAAAGTATACATATATGATCAGCATGACTTGGGGAGTCGATTGGGCGATGTTCGTCTGTCTGTTGCGATGCGTTTTACTCGGCCAATTTAAAAGCTCTCTCTCTCGACTACCGTAACTCCTAGTGGAGCATGGTGCGTTGATGACTACCGTGTCTAGTCATCAACGTTACAAAGACAATTGAATTCGGAGTGTGATACGGTTGTCAGCCATACCACTTCCTAGTCGCATTGTTAGTTAATTATTCTATGATAAGAATATTAATTTCTTATCATCTTCTTCTGAATAATAAACTTGCGACGAGTCGTGCCGAGTTTGGAAACTCGTTTATCTATGAGTGTCTATTTCACAGAGTGGCGACCGAACCATCACGGCCACAGAGCAATTTAAAAGCTATGAAGCTGAAATTTTGCAGAAATACTTCTTTTTGCTGCAGGCAGTTTGTATGTTTGAGTGGGTGAAATCGGACAATGGGGTCATGGAGCTGCCATACAAACCCAACCCCCCAAATTAGGTTCTTCTAAGAAAAACTTTTATTTGTGCACCAATTTCAACCAAATTCCACACAAATGTTTTTCTATTGATGACACAAAACTTATTTAAGATTGGATCAAATCGGACCATGGAGTCATGGGGCTGCCATACAAACCTAGCCCCCCAAATTAGGTTCTTCTAAGCAAAATTTTTTTAATTGTGCACCCATTTCAACCAAATTTCACACAAATGTTTTTCTAATGATGTCACAAAACGTTTGTATGAATGAATCAAATCGGACAATGGGGTCATGTGGCTGCCATACAAACGCAGCCCCCCATTTTGGTTCTTCTAAGAAACATTTTTTACACGAATTCCACAAAACCTTGAATTAATGTGTCTTTATCAAAGCCACTAAAAAGGTAAAAACAATTGGAATCGTACTATGGGGCCATGCTCCCGCATCCTCCAATAAAATTTTCTGAGTAAATAATTTTATTTGCCCACTTATTCCAACCAAACCCCACACAAATATTGTTTTGTCGACGGAACGGAACTTTTGTGAAGACAAAAGGAAAAGAATGGGGTTGGTGGGGGGTTAAATACAAGCCGTAGGTACGCCCGAAAAAAGATGTTTAGCCCGAGGGGAGCGAAGGGTATCCAAATTTCGGCCGCGCCTGAAATTAGCATCGGTTTTGTTTTTATTTTGTTGTTCTTCGCAGAAACGTGTTTATTTGATATTTCAACTTCAGAGTGTTACAATAGCTAAAAAAAATATTTTCTGATTTTTAATCCAGCCAGACAATGCCGAATTAATTTGCCTTTTTAGTCTTTATGTGATAGGAGATACGCGACTATTGTTAATATTTCAGGGCACAATTGAAAAAAACTGTTGAGTAAACAGATGTGTGAAAATTATCACCTTTTGCAAAGTATAAAGCATACGAATCTTGTTTGGCTATTGAAAAATTAATGCCATAAGATAATAATATTGTGAAACAACAATACATTTCTATAAATTCACATTATATATTGTAGGAAAAGAAATCTCGCGATCTTCTTTAAAATGTAAAGGCAAACTGCACTATTGTTTATTATTGAAAATGTTAAAAGTTACTCATTTTTAGGAATAATATATATCAAAACATGGAAGCTGGATTTATTGTTATAACTGCTTTTACTAAATGTCAACTTTTATTTAAAAAATAAAAACGTGATTAAATTTTTTATTTTCCAAATTTTCGTCCGAAAAAAAAACTATCCCTTTGTTCCTAGAAGGATCAATTCTATCATAAACAAGTAATCATTGTAAATAGTTATTAGATTGTTTTAGCCGGCCGTAAAATTGCTAAAAATCTTAAATATAAATTTAAATATTTATTTGTCGGTGTATCCTAGGATATCGTGAAAGGTGTGTTTTGCTTAATTTAAGCCAGAAGAACTAGATGCAATGACAATTCATAACTATATAATATATCACCTATTGCAATACGTCTGGCTGGTCTAGCGGTTAGTGCGTGCACCTTCGGTGCACAGGATCATGAGTTCGAATCTCACCGTGGATCATGGTGTTTTTCGAACTCACGAGCTTATGACGGACTATGATCTCACTCAGATGTTAAACGAGTACCCATTTATGGGAATAAATAACACTGCTGAGCGTGATGCTGATCTCATTACCTCAACAAAAAACAGATAAGATCTTGGAAATAGAATGTCACTTACACATCCTGCGGCCTTAGTCCAATGCTGGATTGTCGCGCCTGTTATTTATTTTTATTTCAATACGTATAATGCCGACTCGTACACCACAACCGTTTTACGACTTGCTAAAACTCTCTGTTGTTTTTGGTTGTATACTCGTATAGTTTTATTGACATTAAGACAAGCTTCCGTCTATATGCTTTTATTAAGTAAAAAAAATACATACATTAGGTTAATATGCTAAAAGCCCTGTATAATATAAGCACGTTTGAAAAGATAAAAATATTATCATCAAATATAGGAATGCTTTCAAAGCTAGAGTCTAACTATACTAAGCTGACCAGACTTCCGAAGACCCAATGCTGTACACATGTTTGCGGAATGCAGCTTTCACGCTGATTTGGAGAAACACGAGGCTACCACCATGAAGCATGCCATAAAATTATCTTATTATTCTTCCCTTCATAAATGATATCTTCGTAAATAGAATTCAGAAGCAATAGTACCCGATATTTGGTAAACCTTGGGATGGCATACTAAAGAGGGAGCTCTTAAGTTCCCACAGTGGCGTAGATAAGCGGGGATTGATCCCCCTGGTCACACATATTTTTTATACTAAAATAAAATAACTTTAGTTCTGTGCTATTAATTGATTACATTTTGTAACGATGTTTACCAAAATGCCACATGCTGGAGTAACATGGTTGAACAATGCTGCATCATGCTATCCGATATGTACTTAAGAAAGGTTTTTCTCATCTTTACGTCTTGCATCCTCGCTCTGCAGAACATTATTGTATGCTGCAGCTGCAGACAAATCCCTCACTGAGGCCTATTTTACTACATTTAATCTCCAGTGCGGGAACGATTCCTAACATTTGCGCTCGGAGTTGCAGACAAACCTTCAATTTTAAGTTCACCCCACAACTTTCCAGGATTGAACTTTTAAGTAGGCCTGCTCCTAACACCGGCCATTGGTTTAAGACCTGTGTTCAATCAGTACCGGTAGCAATATTTCGAAGTACAGATATCCCGATTTTTTATTCGTTTTTTTTTTTCAACCATGGGCCAATCAGGGTCCTGCTAAAAAAAACCGGCTCATGGTTAAAAAAAAAAAAAACGGGTAATGCTTAAAAACCGGTACTTGAATAAAACCCGCGGATCATTATGCTATCAGCTCTCTAAAGAAGAATTTCTTCTTCTATTTATCGACACTTGCGACACTTATCCTACCATCCACCATGTAACGGACAATATCAGAAACACTAAAGTTCTCCTTACGGAAACGGATAGCAGAACAAGCCAAACCCGCTCATGGTTGAATAAAAGCCCGGTACTGAAAAAACCGGGTCTTGGTTGAAAAACCGGCGGGGGCCGGTGCACCGGGTATGTTACCGGGTACTGAAGAAAACCGGTATCCGATATTGAAATCTGAGCAGAACAGGCCTACTCTCAAGGTGTATTGTATTCTGCGTACTTAAAATCTTTAGGCGATTCACGGTTCTTCCTCGGTGTGTCAAACATATTCCTCCAGAATCTCAGCTAAACAAGCAGAATAAAGACAATTTAAAAACCTTGAAGCAACTGCCTCTTTTTAGATCTTAGGGGTTCTAAAGTTAATTTATTGCACTTCCTCTGTGCTGAAAAAAAAATCAGACCACTGACTCCCTCCATCTTCTGAAAAGTTATCTACGCCACTGGTGCTCATACAAACGTATGTTTTAACACAAAAGGTATAGCAAGGAAGAATACTTGAAATAAGATTATATTATAATAAGAAAATAGATTTCAGAAATTTAAGATTTCTGTAATCTATCGATGGCTGCAACTTTTGAATCTTGGAAGGTAGAGCCTTGAAATATTCCAAAACTATATGTCCAGTGCGATGCTCTACAAGACTGCTAAATTTAAAAACTCCACTAGAAAACACAAAAGTGTGGTTTTGGCAACTGTAACTTCCGAAAGCGGATAGGTAGGACCTTAAAACTTGGAGTCAAGTCAAGTAACTCTACAAGGGTGCCAATTATCACCAAATATGAACAGTACGGTGCTCTGCAAGTTTTCTAAATTTTAAAGTTTTTCGCTTACGAATTTAAGAGTAATGGACAATTTTCAATTAGAAAACTCAAAATTGCAATTTGGGTAGCCGTAAGTTCCGAACGCGATTGGGTAGGACCGTGCTATTTGGAGGAAATGTGAGCGTCAAGTAGCTCTACAAGTGTGCCAAATACTACTACTACTTATTTACTTACCTTGAAGTGATCAGGTTTCATTGTGTGGCTTGGGCATGCTGTACATTTTGCTGTACATTTCCCAATGCTGTACGGCAGGTCCAAATGCTGTACGTCTGGTCAGCTTAAACTATACCTAATATATGTATATACGGCTATGCCCACAGGCATCTTCTTAAATTCTGACGCATATTTCCATTTGGTTATATTCAAGTGGGTCATACTTTTTCTTTCGACCGATGCAATGGAAACTTCCCACAACACAGGAAGCCTCACAAATAAGGTCACAAAGTTCGTATTTTATGTGTGACCAATGTGCATTTTGTATACGTTGAAAAGGATACATGATTATAAATCAGTGAAACAAAGGTGATAAGTCCCATTTAACCCAACAAAAAAGACATTTATCATTTTTCATTAAGCCACAAAACCGTCGAGATAAGACGTTGAGCTTAACAACGAAAACCGGAACCCATTAAATATTATAATTTGATATTTAGTAGATATTCAAATGTTGCCTGCATCGTAGAGAATGAATAAATATTGTTATTTATCCGATTTTTGTTATTGTGGGATTGCGCGTTGCTTTGTTGACGATTATGACAATCAGCCATAGTGTGGAACAAAAGTTTTCCAAATACATTTGGCTATTCCGTAAGTATATTAAAAATATAAATATAAATAAAAATATGTAAAAATATCTTCATTTTGTGACGCAGGTCATCTTAAAAAAAATGTTTTTTTCTATTCATAAAGAGGGAATGTTTACCACACTTAAATTGACTGTCAATTTTTGGACCATACGGTTTTCTTATCGGGTTTGCATAAAATAAATTGTTGGCAATTGGCTAATCACTGTTTCCCAACAGGTGGTCCGCGGACCGGGGGTGGTCCGCGAGAGACTCTGAAGACTTCTTAAAACAGAGTTATATTTTATTGTGACGAATTAAAGTCACATGCCAACCACGCGATCTCATCATCATGTAACATATTATCCAGTAAATACTTTGCTACATACTATGTCTGTGATTTATGGGAAGGCAAAATGGGATGCTTAAGTTGCTTATAGCCTAATTCCGAAATTATTCAAACTTATTATCAAAACTAGATTCAGACTGCAAAATTTAAAGAGTTTTTTTCGCGTTACTGGATAACTTTCGATTGGAGTTAGCTCTTCCAGACAATAAGAAGTCACAAATTCCTGTGCAAGAAAAATCCCAACTGGTGAGGCAAGTGATGACTCGAACAAAACAATTTTCTTCCTTCCCTCAACCTGGCAAATCTTAAATCATGCTTTCTAACAAGATGGCGTTAGTTTAAAAATGCAAGCCCAATGACAAGCGGTTGCGTCAGTAGTTTATGGACTGCGCCTTCCTAGTGATGGAAGCCGAACCTAATTTTCAATAAATCATCTTCCTCAGACTAAAGCACCAAGATCACGTAGTCTGTTATGTGAAGGATTTTTATATTATCAGTGGTTTTCCACTTTAAGGTCTGGTCCGCTGCGATATTCTCAATAAAAATGCATTCTTAGTGTCGTAGAACATGTCGTAAATGCTGGGGAAAATAAATAAATAAGCTAGAATCCGAATGGTTCCAACTCTTTTCTCGGCCACTTTATGTATTATTTTTCGATTACCCGGTCATTAGATGATTTTGACGATGAAAAAACCGGGTAAGCGAAAAATAATACATAAAATGGCCGAGAAAAATTATGGAACCGTTTTCGTATTGTAGCTTATGGAATTCCCCACCATTTGCCAAATATTACACAACAGTAAGTATGCATTTTCATTGACAAAATCGCAGCGGACAAAAATTTCAATTTCATTCTGCCCGAGGTCTATCCAGGCTTTTTGGAATAAAAGTAGGAAATAAAAAAAAATAAGAACAATTTGCGATGGGAGAATACAATGCCTCGAGAAAATTCGTGGTCCGTCGAGATCCATTTTCAGGCTAGATGGTCCGCAGACGTTTCTGAGTTGGGAACCACTGGGCTAAATCGACCAGGCTGTCCTCCCTTTTCTCAGAGCTATTTTTAAAAGTCTCAAAGATTCTCAAAACCAGAAAGAACCCGACTGAGGTTTAACGACGATTTCGTAATTTCCACATATAGTGGCTTACAATTATATTTGTTTGCGTACAAAATGGTTTTTAATTTAAACAAATTAAATGCTATCATTATTAGTATGAAATGCTACATCAAATCTCCATTAAAATCCCATGTAATTGTTTTTTTTATTGTTTTATCATTACATTTTTAAAATAAAAAGAGAACTCACGCACGGTAAAATATATTTTTTTACAATATACACGTAACAACGTCACTTTACCGTGACCTCTAACTACTGCAAACAAAATAAAACAGGCAATTAAGTGTTCTTATTAAAAATTCATTAAGAAAATTAAAACAAAGTGTAGCATAAGAGATTTCATATCATTAATTTCAATTAGGCTTTCAACAACAAACGTTTTCACTCGACTATGTAACGTTCACTGATTTTGAATGCGAGCAAAAATAAAGTGCCAAGTCGGCATAGAGTCGATACTCTTTCGGACCGCGAACTTTTGGTGCTATATGACTTAGTTTGTTAACATAATTGTGTATTATTGTGTATTGCTAATTGAAATTAACGACTTGTACCAACTGCACTGACCAGCACACGAGAAAAATTATTGTTGAAGATTTGTTTGTAAAAACGTATAAACGGAAAGTGAACGGAATTGTTGGGTCGTTGGCCGGTGGAAAATATCAGGTGAACCGTACCGGTGAAATGAAAGCATTGAAAAACTGATTATAATATTTTTTTATTTCTAGATGATTTGGCGAATATAGTACATTTCTCTATCAATGCGCTTCGAAATTTAAATAATCGGAAAGCTCATTGCCATTCCAATGTAAAAATGCTCTCCCCTGTTGGAAACACTTTGCATGATATGTACGTAGATATCAATAGGCATCAGCGCCCGCTCTAGCTCTTACGCCGCCCCGACAAGACGGCAAACTGCCGCCCCTTAAGTGCATTCTTTAGGATGTTGATAGTAGATATGTATAGGGTTTTCCAATAAGAGGTGTTTTTTTGATATTAAATAAAATAGAATTTTTGAGATAAACGATCGGATGTTTATTTCATTATAAAGAGGAAGGTATGCCGTTAATAATGGAAAACAACATCAGCCAAATGGCCACCACGACCACGCTTACAGGACCATATCCTTTCAAGAAATTTTCCATAACCAAATCGCAAAGTGGCTGCCCTACTCGATGGCCTTACGAATTCCATCTTTGAGGTCTTGAATCGACGCTGGGCTGTTGGTTTAGACCTTATCTTTCAAGTGGCCCCAATTTTCATAGAGAATAATGTTGCTGGCTTACAGGAGCGTACACAGAAAAATATTTCGGGAGGGGTTATAGCTAAAGATCAAGGAGTCCAGCGCGAGTGGATATCCAAGAGCTGATAAGCGCAACCAAATTCCAAATGATTTGTGAACAACCCAATTTGCATATTCGCTACTAATAGAATGCGGAGAAAAATGAAATCCGTGTTCCGATTTCTTCAAAATTACAGTAGTGCTCTTAGTACATATTTGCAGACTCGAGTTTTCGCTATTAAATTTCACAACTTTTCATTAGTTTTTGAGTTTAAAAGTGCTCTATTCATCTGAAGGTCACAACAGTTAGGCTCCATATCTCCTCTAATTTGGTAAAGGTCCGAAAAACTGAATTGACTTGATTAAGGTTCATATTCATAAACGTACCTTAAGTAATACTTAAGTTAAGGCAAACTTTAAAATTATTTTTTACTTGAAAATTCGGGTTTGTCAACTGCTTTTCGACTAAAATCAATGAAAGAGTTAAGAAGACCGCCAATGAAGATTTCAAGAACAATCTGGGCTTAAGTGTGGTACGAAATTGGATGAGGAGACCTTAAATTAAGAAAAGTTTCAATGGACCTTTAAAAATATGGGTCTTAGTATATAAACCTCAAGTTAGTGGAAAAAATGTGAAAAAAAAATACAACTTTGAACTTTACCAGTTTCAGTAAGTCCTAGATCTGAGAGATATTATATGCTCTCTATCTATCACTGCTGATCAGATGAGTCATAATTATAAACTAAAACAAAATTTGATACTAAAGGAAGGAGATTCCTTCCATGATGTGTGCATTCTTATACATTACTTTTCTGTTGAAAATGAAAATAAGAAATTACTACATTACAAAATTTCGGAGGGGGTTTAAACCCCCAAGCCGCCTACGTAGGATCGCCACTGGTTGGCTAGCTAAATCGGGCGAACCTAGCCGTATCCTGATGTTAGCATTAGCAAACATTTTAGGGAAGATTGCTATTCCAGCTCAGGCAATTTGTACAGTGGTTTCAATCCTCATCTTGCTGAAATCCAAACCAACTTATTTGAAATTTGTCCTCTCAATACTAGATGAACCAATGCAATTGTAACCAACTGAAGAGTTCGAATCGCGAAAAGATCGAGCAAATTGTAGTTAAATTACTGCAGGTAGATGAAAGGGGTTGGGTACGATATCCCGCCAATCATATTCCCGTTTTTTTAAATCCCGACATTCAATATCCCGCCATTTCAAAATCCCGCCAATTAAAAATCCCGCTCAATTAGAATCCCGTCTAATCAAAATCCCGCCAATCCAAAATACCGCCATTTCAATAACCCGCTTATTCAAAATCCCGCTTTTCAATATCCCGTCACTAAAGGTTAGTATTCTTTCATAAATCGCGCGCGCGATTTTTGAATGAATACTTATCTTTGGTGACGGGATATTGAAAAGCGGGAGAGTCGGGAAAGCCAGGAAAACCAAGGTACCCGCCTAAGTTCTGGAGTATTGCTGACACAGTTGCAGCAAATTTTCCATGAACTTAAAATATTGTTGAGGCTTGGCACAGACGATTTAACTTTATCACAAGGAAAAGCCATATCGGTCTGTACCGACTGGTGGAATTACTAGGTAAAGAATTGCTCCTAGCTAAAAACCAAGTTGAGCCGTCCCGATCCGAAGGTCGCATCCAAAAGGTCTTTGGACGTAACCAGCAGTTAAGGAATATACTTGCATCTAAAGAGGACTATGAAAAAAAACGGATTTTTTGAAAAACTTGACGCACAAACTAATGTAAATAATTGATAAGTCGAACGCATCTATGTTTTGTTAACAATAAAAAAAATTGGCGGTATTTTGGCAGGATTTTTTTATTATTTAATAGCGGGATTTTGGAATGGCGGGATTTTGAGGTGGCGGGATTTTGATATGGCGGGATCTTGGCATGGCGGGATTTTGTAATGTCGGGATAAAGAAAAGCGGGATTTTTTGGAAAAAGCGGGATTTTGTTCTTCGGGATTATGTAGGTATCCCAGATGAAAGCTATCGAAAACTATACTGAAAAAAATTAATAATGCATGATGAGCATGTGATTTCTTACAGGAGAGTTTTTTCAACGCTTTCATGTACTGAGTGTATTTATGCAACACGACCCCATATTTCTTATTTCTCATGATTTTCATCGGAGAATTCAATATTTATTTTTAGTGGACGTGCTCACCTCTGATTCAACTGACTATACAAAAATGTTCAACTTCATCCTCCGGTAATTCAGCTGCGACATATCGCAAAAATGTACAATTACGTGCTAGCACTCATCTTTGGCAATTAAAAGTTCAATTAGAATCCTTAGTTCTAGTGAAAAGATGAGGAACTCAATGTTCAATTGGATGGCAAACAGCCTTATTAGTACATAATTGAGCGAAATTTGCTTTTCAGAAGTGGTGGACGGTGCTAGCATCACTGACAGTGGCTCGTGGTTACCACGGGGCTAAAGCACCTCCCAGACCTAGAAATTGGGAAAGGAAAAATTGCAAAATGAAATATGAAGCAATGAATTTCGTTACATTTTTTTTTGAAAATGCAAACGTTCTATGCTTTTTTATTTATATGGTAATAAACGACCCGCACCCTTAGCAATATTCACATCATCCATTCAAAATCTATTGGTTCTTTGCGAGATAGGGTCCTGTCAGTGTTTTAATTGCATATCTTTCCTTATAAAATGAGGTTGTCTGGGGATTGTGGCAAACAAATGGTGTATTTCCTAGCGGCACCTCTTTGTTTTAACATATACATAGAAGGCCGTGGAAGTCCGTAAAAACCAAAACATGACAAAATCAAATTATTTTCTATCGTCTAGCTAGATAATTTAAATTTAATCGAGTATACACAAGTCTGGCTGGTCTAGCGGTTAGTGCGCGCACCTTCGGTGCACAGGGTTCGAATCTCACCGTGGATCATGGTGTTTTTCGAACTCACGAGCTTGTGACGAACTATGATCTCACTCAGATGTTAAACGAGTACCCATTTATGGGGATAAATAACACAGCTGAGCGTGATGCTGATATCATTACCTCAACAAAAAGCAGATAAGATCTTGGAAATAGGATGTCACTAACACATCCTGCGGCCTTAGTCCAAAGGTGGGTTGTCGCGCCTGTTATTTATTTATGTTATTCTATAGTTTCCATTCCAGTAAATCGAAGTTTATTGATTTTTTCCGTCCGGCTTTTCCAACTTTTCTTTTATTCAAGTGGTAGCCAAAAAGCCACCCCCAAAATTTGGTACCCCGGGCGACCGCCCGGTTTTCTTCCATTATAGCGGGCACTGATAGGCATTTCATAATTATAATACATACATACATATTTTAAGTAGGTTTACTTACAGAAGAAATCTTATAGTCATTTAGCAAAAAAAAACCAAACGGAAGGAAAAGCTGAAATGCTTTAAATTAAGAAAATATTAAACACATTTTCCGTTTCTTCTTTAATTAGTTCTTTCCATTCACAATCTCATTGTAATTGAATTTACTACACCAACTGTGCCAATAACCCGTAAATTTGCTTGCAGTCAGCTTTTTTCTGTGCATGCATTCCTTAAATTTTATTCAAAATCATCATGTGAAATCATTCGCCTATATGCATATTTGCCATTTCCTTACAATGCAACTTTTTCCATTTTGCCGACAATTATGACAAAAGTGAAAAATCATTGCCAAATTTTGTATCGATTTCCCTAATGCGCTTGATTTTATTCAAGAGACTTGCTATCTGTCTATCTGATTGCCTATTTCCCAAGCTTTGTGGTGATGATTACATTCACACGGATTTATTTCGATGCAGACCTATGCATAGTCATGGAGCGATTATTGGCAAGTTGTTTGTTTATAACTGTGACATTAATGACCAAGCATCTTCAACTTCCATCTTTGGCCATTTTTTCCAAGCCATTCATGGAACAGGTGAACACACGAAGATTTATCATAAATCTGTCGATTTAAATTACATATACCCAATAAGGTTTGATTTGTTAATGATACGATCATTTACCCCTATTATTTCGCCCTCTTTATTAGGTTGACTTTCATTTTTGTCGCTAAACTGTTTTAATGTTTATGTATCTGAAATTCGCATCTGACATTCACCCATTCGAACGGATTGTTTATGTGCACACACAACTTATAAAGTAAATTGATTCAATATGAGCGACTAATCAGCGATCAATGGTATCATTAATCTTTCAATTATTTAATAAAGAAAGACACACACACACGACACGACTCTAGTCTAAAGTCGCGCAATAAGCACATAACAGCTGGGAAACTTAAATTGCAACTAAGTATCGGTCTGAATAGAGATCTTAGATAATAGGTAGGTAATTGCTGACTTTTATCGGTGCAGAAAACTGATTTGTGGGGTAAATTACTGTACGGCGGGATTTAAAATTTTAAATTAGCACTAAGATGGCTTATGCTATAATCAGATTGTTCAATATGTATTGAATGAGATGGCGTGCTGCTTCAGTCATCATTATTATTGGTACCGCGGATTGGTGGCTACCACAGCTAATGCGAACCGCTCAACAAAGATATTTCGATCGACGTGTTTTAAGTCTTCATTAATAGCTCTTTTCCTATAGTATTCATAATAACTGACATTTGTATTGTAATTTATTCGAAAATAACGGTATCGACGATTGTTGGTGTAAAATGTGTGCATAAAGTTACGGCTATCGCGCTATACATAATTCCATTGATTGGCAATGTTGGCTGCGGTTTGGCGTATTATCTCTACGGTCGATATGTTGCGGATCTATACGTTACAAATCGACAGAATAGCAGGAAGAATGTGTGTGGCTACGAACCTCTCGGTAGGTTGTAATAAAGCTTTTTAATAATGAGGGTTATGCAGAATTTACCTTTTTTTTTTTAATCTGGAAATTTTATCATACCTTATTTTATAAAAACGATGCTCTGAATGCCAATGACCTATATAAAAACTCTGTGGCTTCGATTAAAACACATATGGTATTCTTACTCGTTCTTTGTTGGGCTTGTTTAGGATCCTTGATGACATTTATCGGAAATATTGCTGTCGCTTTCAAGTTTTTGGCAGGAAGTGAATGTAATTTGCGTGGAGGTGTTTTCCATGCAGAGTCATTAATATTAACTGTATAGAAAAAGCTGTTCACATAGATGCAGAATTCACACTATTCCATATATCCATCAAGCTGGTTTGAAATTTCCATTTTTATTTTAATTGCATTTTCATAAAATTAAAATTAAATCGATGATTTCTTGATACATATTAGGCCAGCTTTGAGTTCAAATTTATCTGGCTGGAAACAAATGCTAATTGGTCGTAATATTTTGGAACATTGTTGTTTCCGAGCTGAAAATATGTTATAGTTGCAAACTTTCCTCATCACTTTCCTCAGGACCCAGGCAGCAGAAAGTTCAGAGCTTAAAGCTCTCCTGTACATTTACGTAGGAGGAGAATTATTTCCAATAAGAACAAAAGACTGAGCAAAGTGAGTACTCATTTATTTCTGATTGTGCTCTGCAGGATTCAAGTACCTACATAGTGAAGTTAATAACATCACTTTCAAATTTTTAATTTTTATACCCTATACCCATAAGATGGTATAGGGTATATTGTTTTCCCTACATCTACGGGGAAACAAATTTTGTTTGCTCACATTTGCCTACTCTCGCAAAAGATCATGGATCTGAGTGAAATGGCTCTGGATCTCGAGAGAAAGGCAAAGGTTGTCGGGCTAAATATTAATACCAGCAAGGCCAAAATCCTTAGCCTGACTGGGAACCCCACTCTCCCCATAAGTATCAATGGACAACTTGTAGAACAGGTAGACGAATTCGTCTATTTAGGTAGCACTGTTATACTATTGATGGTGGCACAGATCATGACGTCGTTCGCCGCATTAACCGGCATGTTGTTTAAACTCTGGCAAAGCACTTATCTCAGTGTTAAAACCAAACTGGGGCTGTTTCGCTACCTGATACTTTCAGTGCCCCTATACGGGAGCAGCACTCGCAAAGTTTCCGCTGCAGTTACCAAGAAGCTGCAAACTTTCGTTAATACTTGTCTTCGTCGAATCATAAGAATTTTTGGCCCGAAAGAATTTCGAATGATGATCTTCTTCGGCGTACGGGTCGAATACCTACCGAGGAATTGATTCGCAGACGAAAGTGGCAGTGGCAGTGGTCATACTTTGCGGAAGGGTGATAACTGCATTGCTGGTCGCGCTATGCGATGGAACCCCTTATCTAAACGTGGACGACAAAAGGGTCGCCCTAAAATCACGTGGCGCAGATCTGTGGATAAGGCATGTGCGTTTTTGAGAAAGAACTGGGGCCGAATACGTTACATGGCCAGAAACCGTACGCGATGGCGAGTAGGTGTAGTAGAAGCACTATGCCCCACAAGGGGTTAAGGCAACTTAGTACACATTAAAAAAAAATTACATATTACCAAAAAATTTGTCAAGTAGGCGACGTCACTTACGTAGTTCGATGATCGTTCAGCGATCGTTGTTCCGTAACTTATTCTGAGCCATATTTGCGTATTTTTTAATGTGGCTATATTCATAGTATCGACTATACTTTTTAATATAATATAATATTTTTGTTAAATATATGCATATAGTGCTCAGAACAAATTGTCTAACTACGCGAGGCAGACCCCCAAGAGGAGAGTATCGTGCAGGCTGTGGTTTTACAACGGCATGGAGTTGCGCTACAATCGGGATCTAGAGAAAGGCAGAGGTAGTAGAAAGGCCTCACATCTCAGCAGTATGTAAAAGCCAACCCTTAATTTGGTAAGAAAAACTGTCACCTTACAACGCTCTAGGGGCGCTGATTGACCACCTCTGCAAAAAGAAATATATTCACGGAATTTCGCTCAGCAAAAACTTCCATTTACAAGTTTGCGTTGGATTCTATAATTTTTTCACGTAGATCGTTTGCACATCGTTAGTCCACATTTGCTCAACAAAAATTTTCGGCGAAATCATTTTCCACTTAAAAATTTCACCCAATTAATGACGTGTCTGATCTGGTCACCCTAAATATGCTTCCGCGATCTCGTCAATTCGATTTTCCCAGGAAAAATTGTCGTTTTCCAAACCATACAAAAAATTGTTCACCAAAAACATTTTTCATGCAGGAATTTCATTCAACGAAAATTTGTTTTTTTTTTTTTTGGGAATTTGGCAACGTCCAGTTAAATATTTTTACGTAGTTCGTTTGCCTATCGTGGAACAACTCCAAAGCCAGATTGACCATAGCCTCTGCGGGAATCCTGCAGGTAGGCCTGTTCGGTACTCAGATTTCAGCATCGGTTTCCGGGTTTCTTCAGTACCTACCCGGTACACCGGCACGCGCTGGTTTTTTCAACCATGGACCGGTTTTTTCAGTACTGTTTTTTTTAACCATGAGCCGTTTTTTTTTAGGTGACCCGGATTTTCCACCATGAGCCGTTTTTTCAGGACCCGTTTTTTTACATGCCCCGGGTTTTTTTTACAATGACCCGGTTTTTTTTTAACCATGAGCCGGTTTTACCGTTTTTTCTAACCATTGCCGGTTTTTGAGGTAGATACGGTTGTCTAAACCATAACCCGTTTTTTTCCCGGCCAATGGTTGAAAGAACCGGTGCACCGGTGTTGGGAAAAAAAACAGGATCGGCCCATGGTTGAAAAAAGCGGGATATCGGTACATACTTCGAAATATTGGTAGCGGTACTGATTAAACACCGGTTTCGAACCGATGTACTAGTGTTAGGAACAGGCCTACCTGGAGGTGTGCGAAGTTGGCGACGTCCGTTTGCCTAGGAACAATTTCGTTTTCCAACCTGTAAAAAAAAAGTTATTGATAAAAAACACTTTTTCGTTTCATTTCCCAACATGCATGATATGGAGTAATCTCCGAACCCCTCGTATAGAAATGCGGAAGAATTCTTAGAGGGTGGCCAGATAAAGCACACCATTAATTGAATGAATTTTCTATGTAGAAAATCTTTTTTTAAAAGGTGGGAAAACTGTTTTCAGTGAATATCTCTTTTTGCAGGACTAGGCAAACGACGATTTTCCTGAGTAATTTAGGGCAATCTAAGGCCCGTATTTATGAACATTCCTTAACTCAAGGAGACTTTTTTTTCTATGAAAAAGTATGGGAAATGACATTTAATTTATTGAATTTCGGCATCGTTGACCCAAGGTCTCCTTGACCTGTGGACTTTCGCATAGCGGCGGTGACATCAGGAACAAAGCACAACCCTGATCAAAGGAGACAAAAAAGTCTCCTTGAGTTAAGGAATGTTCATAAATACGGGCCTAAGTGGTTAAGTCAGATCGCGGAAGCATAGGGTGATAGTTAGGGTGATCAGATCAGCATACTAACAATTGAAAACAAATTGAAAATGTTTTTTGCTCAAAACGTTTTTTTTAGGAGGGCGGACAAACGAAAAAATTTCCTGGGCAAACGTACTGCGTAAAAAAAGTTAAAATTCGAAAGTGATGACACTTGACACATCTCACATTATTGATATCCGGGCTCACTCTATTAAAAAAAAGATTTCATTGGATATTGTTGTCCTGTCATAATGAAATTGAAATAAATAAATAAATAATGTA
This sequence comes from Microchrysa polita, assembly GCA_949715475.1. NCBI lineage: Eukaryota > Metazoa > Arthropoda > Insecta > Diptera > Stratiomyidae > Microchrysa > Microchrysa polita. Next base: position 19,890,438 of record OX454415.1, read on the forward strand.
CACTGTAAGGTCTGAAGAAAATAACGGAGGTTCATCCTCCGGAGGACGTGATATTTTAGAATTACGTCTACCTTTTCAACCTTGTGTTGATATAATTTAAATTCTAAATACTTCCTCCACTAATGTATCAATGCTCTCTCCTGTATCAAATGCTTCCATTCCATGAAAACATTCGCACAAATCCACCTAACAACACCTGACCGACCATTGAGGGCTCCCCGCGAAATGAAATGAAGAAAGTAAATGTTAGCCACACGTCTAGCGGGAGTCTTAGTACGCGTGTAGCTTGAATGAATTCAAATTGAGACTCTGCGGCTAAAAGACTCCGATCTTTTGCAATATGTATTCGTTGCCGGTCGACCAGTTTTACTTCTTCTGTTGTTAAGTTTATAGCAGGCCCCAGCATGGAGCCTACCGTGTCGTCTTCAGTCTTTCACAAGACATTGAAGCAGCTCGCGGATGAGCTCCTCCACGCGTGAATACGTATTCGTTTTCTGCTTTTGATGACTGACTAGTCAGCTGGCTGCAACTGCGTGCAGATGCATTTCGTCTGAATGTGTGTTGTTGATACAACCTGTCATCTTGTATCTTTTGTTTTTACGTGTGAAGAAGCCAAGAATGTCTTAAGAATAATATAGTGCTGTGCATGTCCAGTGTGCAATATTTACCGTATGCTCTCATCAGATGATCGCGGATAGATCACTAACCTACTAAAGTGACATTGTGAACCGTTCTATGTGAAGTGAAGAGTGCGAATTTTTTGTACTGAATCTTAAGTACCATTGCGATCGCGATAACATTATACAGATTGTCAACTAGTAAGTGGATTCCCGTTTCTATAGTGGATCTGCTAAACTCATTCTGTTCGGATTTATCTTAATCTTTTATGTTTTTCGCAATTCAGAAGTTTCAACTCGGAAGACGTGTCGTGTAGTGAACTTATAGATAAGCCTGCAATATGGGTCTGAATAAGTTTGCATCTTTCTTTCAAAATCACAGTACCAATAAGGATTTGATGCTTGTGAATAATGTGAATAGTCGCAATAATAAGAAACGTATTCCGCGAAATGTCGTTATGGACGATCAGACCGGAATAATTGGCAGCAATCAATCAACTTGTTACAGTGAATTGGATTTATATCGTAGTCCTGGAATACGTTGCAAGAAGATTGGAATATGGGGTTCGATTCGTTTACCCAAAAAACTTAAAGGTAAGAAGATCATGATGAATGGTTTATCGCGTAATTTCCAAAGAGCTCAATATCAAAATAGTACAAGAATCAAGGGCACAAAAACGCTGTTTACTTAATACGTACTTACTTAACGGCTGAAATTTGGTGAGGATGTTAAAGGACATGTCTTTTATCTAAAACCGAGTTTTCGTATTCGCGGGGTTGGGAAAAGTTATAGTAAATTGCAGGTATATGCAGTTTTAGCTCGATATCTTACTTGCTGCTTCTGTCAAGCTTTGTATGCATGTTATAAGGAATCAAATTGCCTATCTAACGGTACCTATGTAAATCGTCACCCTAGGAATAGGTTCAATCGCAATGACCAATCAAAGTAATGGGTGAGTTTCGTACTAGCCATAAAATTGAATAAGTCTTTGATCGTTTTTAGGGTTTTTTAGATTTTACAAAAAACCCTTATAAAATCGATTTTGTCCGTCCGTCTGTCCGTCTGTCCGTCCATCTGTTCACTAAATAACTCGCGAACGACTTAACCGAATGTGCAGAATGGTAACAGTCTTTGGCACGAAATACTTGAAAGTTGGTAGGACAAAAATAACAGGGTGTCCCGGACATTTGAAAATTTGTTCACTAAATAACTCGCGAACGGCTTAACGGATCGTCATGAAATTTGGTAGGAATGTGTAGAATGGTAACAGTCTTTGGCATGAAATACTTAAAAATTGGTATGGCCAAGATAATAGGGTGTCCCGAAAATTTTCAAATTTGTTCACTAACCGATCGTTATGAAATTTGGTAGGAATGTGTAGAATCGTAACAGTCTTTATCACGAAATACTTAGACGTTGGTAGGACAAAGCAAACAAGGTGTCCCGGAGATTTGAAAAAGTCGACTTTTTTAGTTTTTATCAAATCAAAGAACTCGATGGGTACATTTCATATCAGTCGCTTTTTTCCAGTTTGGAGTCATGGTAACGGCGTTACAGCTAATAAATCCAGTTAATATGTGGAGCCAGCATAGATTAAATCTATTTTTGGATTGGTCTAACTAAAAAGTGTTACGCCTTTCATTCTGGAACGCGTTTATTTAGACCAATCCAAAAATAGATTTACGATAAGCATTTTATTAACATTGTGCATAATTCTTATTTATTACCTATAAAATATATGTGCAAAATTATTCACTATGTATGTATCCAAAATCTGAAAAACCCTCGTACTGCGGGCGCAGCCCTCTGTACGCCGGTATTTTTCGTTTGTTACCTACATGTTAATGAAAATACACAAAAACACCTTTCAATGGGTTGGGTACTCAAACAATTTTCTAAAATAAGTAGTTTTTCGGCAATCGACGCCAAGTTTGGCCGGCGGCTGCCATTGACCTGGTCGACTTAAGATCTTGAATTAGGTACCGTTGAATAGATAATTAAATTAGCAATAAAAATAGAATACAACATTTTTTTCTAGGATCACTACCTAGAAAGATCTTGAAAAAAATCACTAAATTTTCCTATATAAATAGGCAAATTTCTACAACTTGCCCCGCCCCGACGAATACGGAAACTTAGTTTTAAGACTATGGTATGTCTCCGAACATTCGTACCAAATTTCAGCCATTAAGTATTTTTTTTTAAGTCAAATATCCTCGTTTATTGTACTAAAAACGTTTATAATGAACATAATTTTCGGTTGCCGTGAGAGAATAATTTACAATTTCTTTCTTGCTATTCATAATTTCCTTTTAATAAAATAAAGGATCACCACAAAAATACGATGTTCCTTCGTCATAAAATGTATTCTGAGTAGATTTGTTCAAAAATGATGTCTTGCCTCTTAAACATTACCAGCAGAGATGCATAATGCCTAAACCAATTTTCGTGTAGAAAAAACAAATCAGATTTCGATGATGATTACCACAAAATGAATCACTCTTCTGAGATTATGAAACTCCAAATAATAATTCCCGGTTTGTATCTGAATCTAAACGTAAAATTTCGAAAACCAATCAATACTGATTGGTAAAAGTTATTAGAATTTTTTCTCTCTCTTATATATAGGGTTCAACGATTTTATAGAACTCCATTAATTCACCAGGTTTCACTAACGAATCTCCAAAATGACGCCATCATCAAATGCTTGGTTCTAATAAAAGAAATCATTTTTCATTTGCCATTCTCCTCGAAGTCGTACGGTGCGATCGTGGAATGACGTTGCGTTGCCGTGAGATACAGGTGTGCTGAATAATTATGATTTTTGTTAAATTCTGCCGGTCGCAACTATTTATTCGTTGCTCATAAATTCTGCCTCCTGATCGAATAGACGAAAGCTATTCGACAAGAGTATGCACACTTTTTTGTGCAAACCGCTAGATTGATGAAGAAATCGCCAAATTTGTATTAAGCCGTGACAATGAAGCCGTATCAGCATAGTAGATACACCGGCAGCATATTCTTCCATTTCACTATTTCTTTCCGCGTATTCAAACTTGCTAGACTAGCACTCTATAGCCACTAAGTACCTTGTTGGTTTGAAAGTTGGAAAGGTCTATCTGTACGTACGTATAATGATGCGATACAAGCGTAGGATAAGAGTGCGTTTAGCCAGTTTGTTAAGTTCGATTTCATGTCAAATTTTCAATTGATGTCTCGTCAATTTTTCTTACTAACCAGTACACACACTGCGGAAACCCAGGGGGCTTACTTGGTGGTTTGTTGTCTATTTCTATTACAACAGAGTGTAGATCTTGAAATGGTGAAATTTTTTTTTATTTCTTCTTTCTCTTCCAATTTTTCTGATCTTTTGTTAATTTCTTTTTGATATGGAAGTTTTGCAGCAATTATTATTGTTGTGTGTATGTATGTATACTAGACTGTAGTTGGCTGTAGTGTTTTTTTTTTCAATAAATTTTCAGTGAACCGTAAGAGAGAAATTTGCTTACATACTCGGCGTAATATAAAATTATTACCATGGATAAAACATAATGTTTAGTTTTGCAAACATTTTGTTAAGTGTTTCAGACAAAAAATTATTTTATAAATAAAAAGAAATGCGTTTATCACCATCATTTAATATAAGTTGTCGAGATAAGAGTTTGACTACGAAACGAACGAAATACGAGTTCATGAAAACAGTCTTAATCGACTTTGTCGGTTCAAAGAAGCCTGATCAATGCGCGTTCCAGCTTTTCAAACAAAAATTATTCATTACTTTTATTCATTCGTCCGTTTATATCGGGTCATCTATATGTCACGTCTTATTTTTGTTACTTAATAATTCCAAAACCGTTTGAAATATTCCTGTATTGTTTGATATTTTTGAAACTACACTCCTCCAATTTCCCTAACACGACATTTGAAACCAATGTCTATCCTTGCAGGCATAGCATCCATTTAAAAGTAAAAAAATTAAATGGTTTTTCTGCTCTATTTCATAAACTTCAGCTTCGTTTTTAATTTGAAGCTGTCATTAATTATTTGAGTATTTTAAAAAAACCAGGTTTATTTACTTGGTTTTTCAAAACAAAAAAAATAAAAAATCTAACCATCTTTAGTATAACAACGTTATACAATCAGCAAAATTTGTGTAACATAACACTGTTAAATTTGTTGTTAAAATTTTCAAAAGGGATCTGTGCAACCAAATTCTTGGAGTACCTTACCGTTTCAATTGCGTTTTCCGCATCAGTTTGCATCAACAGCAATAAATATGCTTAAAATTTTCCATGTGCGGACTCTCTCACTATAAAGAAGAGAACAGACAGGGGCGTAATTCTAATACGCCATAAGAATTTTGATAATACTTAAATCTTTAATTGTAGACCATTTTTTGGGGAAAAATGGGCATACTCGTGTTTGTATTTTTTTTATTCTATGTTTTGAAATACAAAATTTTAAAATTAGAAGTTTTGTTTGAGCCTCCGTAGAGGCAAACTTCAACCCTGATTTCAAGGTTGGAGACACTGCAATTGAATTAAATCATACTGCAAACTGTTCATTATTAAAGGCAAATTGAATATCAGAAAAAAAATGGAAAAAACTAAAAGACACTGCATCACAGAAATGGGATATCAAAATCGAATAAAAACCGAAAAATCTTGAAAATATTTATGGAAAATAGCCAAATAAAACCAAAGGATATTATTAATATAAAAAATAAATAACAGGCGCGACAATCCAGCATTGGACTAAGGCCGCAGGATGTGTTAGTGACATCTTATTTCCAAGATCTTATCTGCTTTTTGTTGAGGTAATGAGATCAGCATCACGCTCAGCAGTGTTATTTATCCCCATAAATGGGTACTCGTTTAACATCTGAGTGAGATCATAGTCCGTCGCAAGCTCGTGAGTTCGAAATACACCATGATCCACGGTGAGATTCGAACTCATGACCCTGTGCACCGAAGGTGCGCGCACTAACCGCTAGACCAGCCAGACTACATATTATTAATATGGTGAATATGTATATGTGAATATAGGGAATACAGATAATAATCACTACCATTGGCCTAAAACTAAAAAAGGCAAATTTCATGCATACGCAAATCTTAGAGAAAGCATAGCAACCCATGCCATGCGTTAGTCCAGAGTGGCTATGTGATCACACAACTCATGTGTGTTTGACTCCAAATTTATTACACTACACTCCACGAAATAATTTAAACGTCAAAATATTGTCGATGCAATTATTAACCCTTCTGTCGCCGCCTACGAGTTATTATGCCTTAGGTGTAGCTGAATCTTCTGTGAAATCAATCTTATTTTTTGAGGAGGTCTAATTTTGGCTCTAGAAACAGTTTACATACTATGTCTTACGATGATACGCCGTTTTTCGTTTCTTTAGACATAGTTTATATTTCGCCGAATGTTTGATCGCATTTGTGGGCGTCAGTTCCATTGAAATATATATGGTAAGGGCTGGAAAATATGGCTGAACGATATTTTTTATCAAGATATAGAACCAATGGTCTGTCTAGGTCTATGTGCCAACCGAAGGGTTAATTATCACGTTGGCATTTTCAGAGAGTAATAAATATTACGCGGATTTTATATTCTCAATTGTAAACAAAAAATTGACATTTGAATAACATTTTCACACATACATACTATGAACTGCAATAGTGTGAAAACGGTGCCATTTTTATTTTCTGATGCCCACTCTGGACTAACGCATGCTTTCTCTAAGATGCAAATAAATAAATAAAGTGAAACCAAGGAAAGATAAAAGAAACAATGAAAAGCAAACCTCTTTTACTAAGGAAAAAGTTCAAGCCACTGTAACTTTAGGAAAACGCAAACGTGAATGTCGTGTTATTTTTAACAATTGTGTCTCGTATTCTTTCTGATCCACCTCCGGTGTTCCCCAGGTTTCTATTTTATGCCCTCTCCTTTTCAATATTTTTATAAACGACCTCAGTTGCAATTTTTCATCTTTTTAGAGTAATCCGTTCTGAATGTTGACTGTGCTTGTCTTCAGTTTGATCTGATTGCGCTGAATACCTGGTGTTCCTCCAATTTCCTCCAACTTAATGTTAGCAAATGTTTCTCAATATACTTTTCCCTTAAATCTAATCTTCTTCTCTTTGTATATACCATTGAAAATATTCCTTTCGTCAAAGCCGATCAGTTTAAAGACCTGGGTGTTGATACCAAATTAAAATTTGACAAACACATTTTTGAAATATCTGCGAAGGCTCCCGTCTGATTGGTTTTGTTCTATCTCACGTTCCACATTGAGTCCACCCAATGGAAGTTTACGCGTATTCTATTTTCATTCATTATTGGCGCCACAATCCAGCATTGGACTAAGGTCGCAGAATGTGTTAGTGACATCCTATTTCCAAGATCTTATCTGCTTTTTGTTGAGGCAATCAGATCAGCATCACGCTCAGCAGTGTTATTTATCCCCATAAATGGGTACTCGTTTAACATCTAAGTGAGATCATAGTCCGTCACAAGCTCGTGAGTTCGAAAAACACCATGATCCACGGTGAGATGCGAACTCATGACCCTGTGCACCGAAGGTGCGCGCACTAACCGCTAGACTAGCCAGACTACTATTCTATTTTACAACAGTAATTTTACCTTACTGTCAATATCCTCAACGACGTGCTACCTAACTAAATATTCCCTCGCTTGAACTACGCAGAGTGTATCTGTATTCATTTTTCTTCAAATTTGTCTGAAGAGATTCCTCTAAGAGTCCCCAACCGAGTTATCGGTTCTTTGTCTCTTTTCTCCATTCCGTTTGAAAGCATTGAATTGTACTATCATTCTTTTTTACTACGGCTTCCGCGGAAACATGACTTTCTTCAGCTCAAGCCTTTTCCGCAATCGTTGTCAATTTGTGAACTTCTACTACTTTTTGAAAACAATTAAGATTTCTTCTTTGTTTTTTTTGTTTCTTTCTTTTTTACTAGCATTTCAATCATTTGAATTCTGTTTTTGTAATTTTTTCCATATTGTGTTTATTGAATTTTGAATTAATGATTATTTCTGTTCTGTGATTTGCATTTCCATTTCATTTTATACTTACTTTGTTTTATATTTGGGACATTATTTCTGCATAAAAAATTAAACATAAATAAATAAAACGTTTTTGTAGCTGATATTCGTTTTTCGATCACATTTTTGAAAAAAAAACTATAAACATTTAAAAGACATGACCCAGGCTGCTTGAGTGCGTATCACTGTTCCCATGGCCAAAGCTTTTGGCCGTCATTGAATCGCCTGAAATCATATTTTTTGCGGCATAATTTGGTTACAACTTCACTTCTTTCTTAAAGTCCTTCATCTTGGGTCGCTCATTCATCCTTTCGCGCTTCCTGCCCGACATCACGCCAAGTTTTGTTTTTCTTTCATTTTGTAAAATTCTTGTGTTTAATAATAATGATCAACAGCTTTCCGTATAAAAAAAATCAATTGGCTAATGTTTGCCTCTATCGATGCTCAAACCAAACTTCTGATTTTTGGTTTATGTTTCGAGGCACTGGTGATATTATTTTTTTTTTTTGAAAATCAAAGTAAAGAACTCACTGTGGAAACATTTTACTGAATTTCAAGTAAAGGAACTCAAAAAGTAATAAGTTTATGTGTTGTCCATCAATTCTTGCGAAAAGTGGGTGTGAAATCAAAGAGTTAAATAATATTGTCAAAATACTTATGCCGCAACAGAATTGCGCCTCCATCTTTTCTCTTCGCTGTAGTAAAAGAGTCTGCAAGAATACTGGAAATATATTGAGCATATTTATTGCTGTTTATATGTATGTACTTTAATTTCGTTAAAATAAATCTACCGTTATTCGCTATGGTTGAACATAACCAGTGTCGAAGGTCCAGAATACGAGATGTCAAAATACATATGCCATGTTGTGAGTTTTAGCATTTTTTTAATACTGCAGCTGCACGCTTACCTTATCTTATAACACTTTTCCGTTAAGGTTACCGTTATAAATATATTCACTTCAAGCTATTTATTACCATGTATGTATTTCTACCATTAAGAAGGAGTAGTGTTGCCAATTTCACAATTTTTTTGTTTTTCAGCCGGAAAATAATTATTGCGTCCGATCGCGTATTTACAAACCCGTGCGGAGTTGGCGGAGCAACGATACCTCGTACTGTGAATGAGTGAATGGACTAGTAAATACGCAGTCCGATCGCCCAGATTTGAAATTTCTGCGGATTTATCTGACTAAAACTATTTTATGAAAATTCAAAGTCAAATTTACTTTGAAAATAAAATAAAATTCGAGCCTAAAAATGCATAACCAAAATAGTTCACCGTCGTTAAACTATGCCCACTTTTGGATTTATTACCGTCTCTCAGAGTCGGGAAGAACATTTTTCACCATGTCTGGATGTCTTGAAATTCAAACTTGTTCTCTTTCCTGAAAAAAAAAAATGTTTCTGCTTTCAACTCTGATTTATCAAATCAATAATGACGCAGATAGCGTAACATTTCGTAATGCGTTGGATCAATTTTGTAAACAATTTTTAGGACTGGCGGCAAATTAAGGTTAGATAACGCAACGAAAAAGGATAATATCTATAATTGTTAAGAACCGCAAACGATCTGAATTGAACCGGTCGGTGAAGCAATTTTTAGAAACGGTTGGTCATACTGAATTTTTCGTATAAACTCCATGGAAATTTTAACATCACCCTCGTTAAACCTTCCATTTAAATGTGACTGGTCTACGAGGCGACGAAAGGCAGCAAATTGACTATTTCCCAGGGGCGTTATAGTGGGTAAATCCGCCCTTGGTTGGTTGGGTCTATTTATATGTTTCATAAGTCGAAAAAGTCTACGGTAAAGCACTGAAAGACTAGCAAAATTTTTAATCGTCAGGGTAGAGATATAAGCATTTCACCTCGAATCTCATCTATAAAGTGCAGTGATCGCAAAATTGGTATTTACCTTATAGTTTTTTCCGTGTCGGATACATCTAGCATTTAGTAATTCCAAAACGAAAAGGAGGCAAACTTTTTGCTCATGGTAATTATTATTTTAACGTGAGAACCAGGAGCTTACTAATAATGGTTTATTGATCTATGGAGCTTAAATCCAATAGAGACTTTTCACTCAGTCTACCTGTATAGATCTGGGAAAAGATATTTTTTATGGTTTCGAAATAGCACTATAACTGGCCAGGAAAGGATAGGCACTTCGATCAAAAGACTTAAGTGGCAATGGATAGGTCACACCTTCCGAAGAGGGCCCAAAAATGTTGCAAAAAAGGCTCTAAACTGGAATCCACAGGACTCCGGAGCAAGACGCCGTGTTGTGCGGCCAAGGAACACATGGAGAAGATCGGTAACTAGCGAAGCGAAAACTCTAAATCTTACATGGTCGCAGCTAGCACCGTTGGCGCAAAACAGAACGAGGTGGAGAGTAGGCGTAGTTAATGCCCTATGCCCCACAAGGGGTTGACAGGAACTAGAGAGATCATTTTCAATGATCCTTGCTCATTTTTCAGAGATTCCTTGTATGATGGGTGCAAAATCTTCACTTGTCAATTGGCTAAAATTGACGTGGTGGAGAATGTCCTTTTTTCTAATATATTACCCTGATTTGTCGTCCAAACATCATGATACTTGTAATCACTATAATAATATAATGATTTAAACAATTATTAGGTACATGCATCAAAAAATTTCGTAGGGGTATAAGCCCCCGAGAGCCTCACACGTTGCGATCGCCACTGACGGAAAATAAATAATACATACTTTCTAAAGCTGATGTGAATGTTTTATGGAGATGCGCAAATAATATTGTGCTATAATTATAGGCACAGTAGAGTAGTAAATCTTAATTTTCCTCCTTGTAACCATTGGGTGATGGACATGACTTGCCACCTCGAATATTTTCTGCATTTCATAGTATCTTATGTCTATACAGTATTACAAATATCAACTTACAAGTGTTATCGCATATGCCAATCACTATTCACGTGCTATAGAGTAACCGGTCTCTTTTTTACTATTAGGTAAGATAAAAGAATGTATAAAATTTCCAATAACTTTCCACTAATTGTGGAGAACGATATCAGCACAAGCTAAAAAAAACACAAACCTAGTTACAATGTTGCTGTTCCTTCTAATTCGCAATAAACCTTTCACTTCCTGTACGTTTGAACAAAAAAACATCAACTCCAACATACATGAGACGCAAAAGCAAAATTGATTTCATTGCGCCGCCTATTTAAAAATAAAGTTTGTTAAATTTAATGAAAAACGATAAATTTGATGAAAATTTAACCTAAAAGTCATTAGATAAGTAAAAACCTGATCAAAATATTTTTATGAAAAAAAAAATCAATTGCCGATTGGCATTTTTTCTGCTAACATATTGGGAAAAGTATTTTAACCTCATCCTCCTCTATATGCTCGCGTATATGGTCGTTGTCTTCTTTCAACCGTTTCAAGTGAGTGTTGTGTTCATTACACCTTGCGATTTTCCATAGTTTTTTCGCCGTTTAATAAGTCATGCAGAACCATGTCTACCGAACATGAAGAAAAGATTTTATTCATTTCTCAAATTCACCGTGCACATTGCAAACACTATTCACATCCGTATGTATAGCAGCCACTCTCTGTTCATTTGCATCCGCCGTGGTTCATTCATTTGGATGATGTTGCGCGTTTTGCCAGACTGCTTTTAAAGTTTCGTACGTATTTTTTTTTCTTTAATTAATGACTGTTATATGGATTTTAGTATGTACATATAACGTATAAATGCAGAAAATCCGCTAAAATGGAGATTGCACTTCCCATGATATTGGAATGAAAAGAGCAAAATCTAAAATTTAAAAAAATGATGGCTTAATACAGAAGAACTTCACTTCGACGATTTATGCATTTATGCTGCAATATCTTCATTATAATATTGTTATCTGAGTGAGTTTTCATTTGAGACATATATGCTTCAAGCAAGCAGCGAAAAGGTAGCATTTTCAACCAGGCTAATGCCTATAGAAATTTGAAATCATCGCCAAGGGGATGAATTTATTGTAATGCGTAGCTACGACATTGATATAATAATTTAAACAAAAAAAGAGGGTTTTATAATTTCATCCAGCAAATTGCGAATACATTAAAAGAGACAACAATTTAATTTCGATACAGAAATAATTTTCCCCATTATTTCTGATATTTATGTTTTAGTTGAACTAGAAATTTTCATCAACTAAAAACTTTCTTCTTATTGTACTAGCAATCTAAAGTTAAAAAGTTCACCGTACTGTTTGCACATTATTATAATGAGTATGACTCTATCCAGATACGATACGACTTTGTATTGTTTATGGTCATATTCTTCACATATGAGATTTTTTCTCTTATGTGATGGCAATCTTATGCTGCTGCTGGAGTTCACTTCCGAAACCCATAATTCAGAAATTTTCAACAGTCACTCGTCGAGTCTTCGTTGCGAAAAAACGGACGCTACAGATTTTATATGGATTCAAGACGACGTTGACGGCACAAAAATTGCATGTCGACGTCTTTCATGCTTCTGCGAAATAAATGCAAAGTGAAAAAAAAATTGTTAACTACTCTAAACATAGAAAAGAGTATATTTACAGTGTACCGGCTTCCGTCCATTTCATCTAATGGCGGTTACATCTGTATCTGTTTCGTTCAAATACGATTCATACAGATTTATTGACTTTGTATTTTAACTTTGATTTTTCCTGTCTGTTGGTCGGTCTATGTCTATCCATCCATCCATCCGTTGGCTCCGAGTCGTTTCGTTTGTTGACTTCTTGTCGGTCTATGATCACCTCTGAAAGAAAGTTTTCTTCAACCGTTATTTTATGTTATATCCCGTCTTTTCAACTAGCTATGTACGACGACAATATCCACCAAAAACTGAAAAACCCAACCGTAAGCGTCGGCGTAATTTTTGCAATACAAAAACATACTTTCTTGCATTTTGTTAGCACCATATTATGTATCTACATGTGGTTGGTTTTTGTCTTCCTAAGATATAATAATAATAAAATTAATGCAAAATTGTCAGCTCCTCGTTGGTCGTTGATTGGATTTTCACCTCTCCTCTCATAAGTGAGTGTGTGTAATTAGGACTTAATTATATTCGTATGGTTGTTGGTGGAGTGTATCCGCGCAACAACAGACACACTTCCGTCGATAGTTTCGGATGAAACTGCGGGTTCGCCTGTGATTATATGAAAATAATTAATGGCCTTTCAACTTGTTGATGAGGAGAGTGCTTTTAACGACACATTGAAAAAGCCTATTAATTAGTGCGCTGCAGCTATTAACACAACTTCATTAATTCAGATATTTTACGCCTGAGGTGCTAAGGTACCTATGAGAAATTTGCAAGACATGATCATAATTTTAAGAGATTTTATTGTGAAGGGAAGTGTAAGATATTCATGATATCCTCAAGTTAAAAATCTAATGATCTATTATACGATTATGTATTTGTTTAGTATTTCACTGCCGTATGAGTCCCATAAATATATTAAATTAAACCCAGATTTATCAATTGACACGAAATCGAAATACTTTATGTTCAATTTGTTTCTATTAAATTTTGAATCGATCGATAAATTAACGATACTTTTCTTTCCATTGCAGGTACGTTTGCGTTCATATCTAAGATGTCTTCGTAGTAAGTGTTATCATTTTCTCCTAACAATATTCTTCGAATACGATGGTACTTATGATATTAATCTTAGTTCAGGGTAGCAAGTGGGAACCTGCCGATTTTCGAAATTTATGCTACACAATCTAACTGCCATTAAAACACTCAAAACAGTTGCGGAATTCAGATGACACACTTATTGAAAAAAATATGCCAAGGAACGGTGCCCATTTTCATTACTAAACTTTTGGAACCGTCTTTCTAAGTTGCCCTTAGGCCTTTCCAGCAGAGCCACTTTAATTTCCATTCGGTATCGACGACGTTCATCCATGAAGGATAGCAGCGCGGTTAGCATTCCATTCTTTGGTTAGAAGCATTTTAGCTTGTATAAGATGGAGCAGTGGACCATTGAAAACACCGTGTTTGTGCCTAGGATGCATTAAAGCGTAATAACTTTTATTACAGTGAGAGTTTCGACGTCCGTTGAATATTTATCGGAATGAATCTGATCCTTCGCGTAAAATCATATTAAAACAAAAAACTGGCCCGACAGTCCAACATTGGACAAAGGCCGCAGATGTGTTAGTGACATCCATAATATCCAAGATCCAAGAACTACTTTTTTGTTGAGGTATTGAGATTAACAGCACGCTTAGCAGTGTTATTTATCCCCATAAATGGGTACTCGTTTAACATCTGCGTGAGATCATAGTCCGATACATGAGTCATGATTTCGAAAAACACTATAAAATGAATTCGATCACGGTGAGACTAGAACCCATGACCCTGTGCACCGAAAGTGTGTGCACTAACAACTACACCACCCAGACTACCATATTGCATTGGCTTAAAAACTTCGAACGCGGTGGTTTCAGAAAAATGAGACCATACTTCACACTGCGTCTCAAGACCAGTTCCTTCGCAAATAGCTTTCCGGCAAGGTCATATCGATTGTCCCAATGGATCCCTCGACTTAAGTAGGTCTGACTATATTTTCTTTGGGTTTTTGAAATAATGAAAACAACTGGATTCATAATTGAAACAACTGGATCCACCCGCGAAGATATCGGTCCAATTGAAGTTGATCTGCTGCTGAAAGTGAAAGAAAACTATAGCAAGCGACTCTAAAATTTAGTGAAAACAGAGAACATTTTAAAGGGTGTCATCTAAATTCTGCAACTCTCCTGAGTGTTTAAGTGGAAAAAAATATTTTTTAGCATGAATTTTCCATTTCTTATGTTTTTAAAATTGTGAGGTTTCTGTGAGCCACCCTGTACATTACTGATCGGTCAGTAAATATATTCTGTGCTCTAAAGGTCTTTCCTTTCTTCCATGAATTACGGGACAATTCATTCGGATACCTATATGTACTAAAGTTTCGACAACCCAAAATTGAGGGGAGTATTTTGTCAAACCGAGTCACCTGGTCCTTGGGTGTCTGAGACTTCGATATCTTTTTGTGACGAGGGCCTTATGGTAATTAAAAGCAATGTCGGTTAAAAAAAATCACTGAATTTAATACTGAGATTCTATAGCCTATTTGTAATATTTACCAAGACAATTTTTGGCAAATAGCACAGAAGCCACTAATTGCGTTGCGTGGAGATAATAATGTAATATAGTAAAACCTCCATAAGCTGACCATCCAAGGGCGGACAATTTTCGGTCAAGATACAGAGAGAGTATGGTCAACATACAAAGACTCGTTTAACGTAAGGTTGAATGTACAAGGGCGGAAAAAAGATAAACAATTTTAATGTCATATGGTAAACTTAGCGAGGTTCGACTGTATTTGTAATAAAGCCACAAAAAAAAACCACACAAATTAAATTTGGAATATGGCGATATAATTTTAAACTGTGCGGGCAATATTGACATTTTTCAACACTATGTTCCCAACTCCATTTGGTGATGTTTTACTTTTATAATGGGTTGACGGAGGAGTGTTCTGTATGCGTCGCCTCATAGTTGAAATAGATTAAACGCGTCAGCAGAATTTCATAGCTGACAAATATGCTGAATGCCAAGTCTTCTGCTCTCAACATTTTTGTCAGCAATGTAAAATGCATTGGGCTTGACGTTTCGCGATGCCGATGCTTCTGCTGACGCGTCTAATCTATGTCAAGCATTATTCCAAAAAGGGAGATTCGATTGAAAATTTTACTGTTGCGATTACTATTTGAAGCCATTATCCGTCAACAGAAAAAAAAACTCCGAAGTAAGAAGGGCATATGCTCGCTGCCTCTTCTATCTCGTCCAACATCATTTGGTACTACATACAACTATTTAGCGATCCCTTCCTTATTTGTAACCGTATTTGACGCCCACTGCGTATGGTTAATTCTTGGTACTCTCGCTTCACAAACCTTTGCCAAACTGTTTATTTCTAAATTTCCCTAGGCTAAGTAAATCCAAATCCTCCATAGTAATGAATTAAATATCTTTTTTTTAACTTTTTGTTTTGATTGAGTACTACCGCACGGGCGCGGCGTCATTTTAAATAACAGCTTCTGCTTAGTAAATTTCGTTGTTTGTTTTGAAACTATTTGAAAAATAAACCTTTTGCTCGGTACAGAAAATATGGTTGAAAATAGCAGGAAGCACCTTAAGCTCCTCGCCGAATATTTACGAACAGCTAGGTCTTTCTAGCAGCTAAACTCTCATCTGATTCAAAGCAAAACTCGCTGTAATTTTGAAATTTTGCAATTGAAAGATTGTCTGCCATTGACTCCATATTCATGCAAAATGACGAGAAAATTAGTATTTTAAGAAATAAAAAAGTTGAGTAGAAACCTGGACGCCACTGCAAAGAAGACAAAAACAACTGCTTATTTAATTTAATTCTTTTTTTTAATTATCGGATGGGTGAGTTTAAAAATGCCTATAAACCAAACATTTGCTTTTGTGGTAAATGCAAGTGAAATGTCGCAATGGGAACCAGACTCAGTTATTTGCAAATTCGTACGTACATACATATCTTTAGGTTTTTTAACGTTTTGCTAGAGATAAATTTAGCACTGTCAGAGACATTGCTTAATGAAATCAAAAATTTTACTTAGGCCCGTATTTATGAACATACCTTAACTCAAGGAGACCTTGAGTCAAGGATGCCGAAATTTTAAAAATTAAATGTCATTTCCCATACTTTTTCATAGAAATCATTTATTGAATATAAAGACATCATTTTTATTAACGAATGCTTGATTTAAGGCGAAACTCAAGGAGACCTTAAGTTTTCAATAGACTTGAAATATAGTATTTCAAAGTAGGTGACTTGACTTCAAGTGAGGATGACTATAGAAAATTTCAAGGTCTCATTTAGTTTCTCCTTAAATCAAGGATGCATTGATTCGTTAATAAAAATGATTTCTATGAAAAAGTATGGGAAATTACATTTAATTTTTAAAATTTCGGCATCCTTGACTCAAGGTCTCCTTGAGTTAAGGAATATTCATAAATACGGGCCTTAGTCTCAGAAGAATATTCAATTTTTACAAGAATAGTTACTAGCTTCTTCCGCGAACCACCTCTAAGGCTCTCGTGGTCCACCTCCGGTCCGCGAATCACCAGTTGGAAAAAGTGCTCAAGAGCATAAGGGTTCCATTTCAGGGCGAGTGACCCCAATTTTTTTTTTGTTTTTGTTTTTGACGTCAAATTCTGAGTCAGCGATCCGAACTTTTTCCTGTATTTTACCTCCAATTTGGCATCAGCGACCCACAACTAGCTAAGTGTTTCTACCACGCCGATTTGACAAGTATTTCCTCAAGAACACAAAGGTACCATTTTGGGATGGATAACCCGAAAAAAATGCTTCTTGTTTTTGACATCAAATTCGGAGTCAGCGACCCACATTTTTATACCCGTCACTATTTAAAAGGGTGTATTAACTTTGTCATGAAGTTTGCAACGCACAGAAGGAAGCATACCTCCGATCCGACTATATAAAGTATATATATTATTGATCAGTGTGACTAGAGAAATCGAATGAGCGATGTCCGTCTGTCTCGTCTGTCCGTCTGTTGCAACACAAACTATTCCCTCAGTTTTGAAGTTATCGCGCCCGAAATTAGCCTCGGTCTCGTTTTTTTTTTTCATTTGACATTAAATTCTGATTTAGCGATTCAAATGTATTTTTTATGTCAAACTCGGAATCAGCGAGCCTAAATTGCCTTAGTGTTTCTGCCATGCCATTTAGACGAATATTTTCCCGAGAAAACAGGCGTACCATTTTGGGGCAAGCAACCCCTTTTTCCTAAGAATAAAATTAGGGAATAGGCACTGCAGCCGCTGGACTATTGTGCTACTGATCCTACTGTTAATTAGATTAACTCATCTAAGCTACTTCTCTCGATAAAACGATTTAGCTGGCCCTTATCTGCATTCTCTTGCGCACACTACAATTGCGTGAATTTCTGTCTGAATACCGACGGTTACATACCCATTGGAATGAATAGACTGACACCTCGGCCAATGATTCCTGCTCTAGAACCTGTGTCGGTCTATGAGCCATACGTATAAAATATAATAGTACAACTGGGGTGAAGTGCTCTGATCTGATCAACCCATTCCTTCCTCGCCCAGCTCGCCGCATCAAAAGAATAGTCGAATCGTAAAGTCTACCAGATAGTCCGATGGCATACTAAGTTAGCTTACTGCTGCTATCCGTCGAAGCTGTACTGAGTTCAGTGGACATGCCATATACGTATCTTAATATATCTCAGGCATTGAGTCTACAAACGGCTAGTTTTGCCACTGACTCAAGTAGAATTTCCATAGAAGCACTGGGACTTGAGATGAACGCTCCAAGGACGGCCAGACAAGCCAGTCTCTGGATTTTGTCCAGGTACAATGAAAAAATCAAGTGTCTGATGGAAGCGACCTCTCATCAGGAGCACTCAATTGCTTCGAATTTCTTATATTTGTTCGGTGCTAGTAATTTAGCACATTTCCAGATTGTCGCTTATATTAACTTTTAGGCAATACTCCAATTTATCTATGGAAACTTTATTAACCGAACTATCGGTTATCCGAACCACCCCTTGTCGCCATTAGTTCGGATAATTGACGCTCTACTGTAGGTCTGACAATTGTCTTGTATATCCATAAGATTATATGGGGTCTGATTCCCCATGCCTTTCCAACGTAGTTTTTTTACCAGATCCATAAGGCTCTTATTGCTTTCTCTGATACCACACTGAGGTGATCTTTCCAGAGTAACTTCCTATCTAGCGTGACCTCCAGATATACTTGACACTCTTTGGAATGATCATCTGTGAGTTATACATTGAGGGTCACTTGAGTGTCCTAAGCGACTTCTTTTTACTGAATGGTATCACTACAGCTTTGGTTGGGTTGACGCGTAACCCATTAACCGTGCACCATTCTTGAGTATTTTGGAGTTGTCCACCCAAAAAAAGTTTCTTGCTTTTTATCTCAAATTCGGAATCAGTGACTCAAAACTAACTTTGTGTTATTGCCACGCGTATAGGACGAATATTTCCCCGAGAAAACAGTGGTACCATTCGGACGAGCCAACTCAAGATTTTTTTGCTTGTTTTTAGTAGCATAAGTATAGGATAAGGAAATAGATAAGTCGCAAGTTTTTTTCCTTCGATTATCCTTTCCGATCGGTTTTATCAAAATTTCAATTTTAGAACCGGTCTATTTCATAAATTGTTGTAAATGTTCCGTGTAGTGTTGTATTTCAGAATAAAATCAATAACAGGCGCGACAAATCAAACATTGGACTAAGGCCGCAGGATGTGTTAGTGACATCCTATTTCTTTTCCATCTGCTTTTTGTTGAGGTAATGAGATCAGCATCACGCTCAGCAGTGTTATTTATCCCCATAAATGGGTACTCGTTTAACATCTGAGTGAGATCATAGTCCGTCACTGGATGAGTGAGTTCGAAAAACACCATGATCCACGGTGAGATTCGAACTCATGACCCTGTGCACTGAAGGTGCGCGCACTAACCGCTAGACCAGCCAGACTATTTCGGAATGCAAGAGCAATAATCCTTCTGTGGGCGAGGTGCTAATTTTTCGGGTCACTTCAATCAAAAAGCTCTAAGGGACCCTTCAATTTGTCATCCACGATAAACGCTAAATTTATTTCTATTTGTTGTTATTCTTCGCATAGATCCAAAAATGACACCCAATCACCGATCAAATATAAAATATTGACTTTCCTTGAGTTAACCGCTCGCTATAAGCATTCCTCTACTCTACTAGGTGTAGTGTGTTCAAACAGGTGGTCATTCCATCAGATTTCCTTATAAATCTGCAATTCCAAATATTCCATATCAAGCTGTGTTATTTGAGTACACATATGCCTCTTATGGCATTTATCGATTCAACTTTTATCCAAACAACAAAAAATTCCACGACCGAACTAAGATATACTGGACCAAACCGCGCCAAAGATGTACTTTTCTCACCTTCATCAACTTTGTGTGTTTGAAAACTGACCATGTCCATTCGATTCTGTTTGGTACTCGTGTAAGTCCAGTCACTTAAGCAAAGCAATGCGTGTGTGCTCATACATATTTTTATCTTTTAACCAGCATAACATTTATTAGACATATTTTCCAACTCATGCCGCTACAATGAATAATTATGCTATTTGCATTCGCCAGGAGTAATTTGATGCGGTTATCGGAAAAAATGCGTACGCACTTGTTTTGCTTCCCGTTGTGAATATGGATTGTTAGACGACCACGCAAAGTATAGTGCGTGCAGGCAAAGATGCGAGTGGATGTCTGGGCCATTCACTACACAGGTCTACAAAATTAAAAAAAAAATTTGGTGCCGCTGCGATTCAAGCATAATTTTAAAGCATCGGTCCTGTCAATACTCTCAGTGCCATTTTTTCATAAATGCTACATGTAGTTTTTAGTTTAGGCAAATTAATGAAATTGCATGGTAATCGACAGCCACGAGCGTTCCCAGATCGACTAAATATATCTAAAATCATTTGAATTGCTAAATTTATACAGTTTGAGTATGGCATGTTCAGACGAAATAATATTTGACGTTTTGATGTAGTCCTGAATTTTTTCTGCTGTGATTTACCGTTACTTTCAGGTAAAAGTTCAAATTGGGACGCATGAAGCAATTTGTTAAGGCTTTGGACAAAAATGGTAGTTGTGGTAGCTGGGTTAAGAACAGAGAAGCTTAAGGTAGGCATTTTTGACGGCCCTCAAATAAGACTTTTAATAAAAGATACCAGTTTTGGGCATTCGATGAATGATTTAGAGTCATTAGCGTGGATTTCTTTCGTCGACCTTGTGAAAAACTTTCTCGGCAATCATAAGGCTGAAAATTATCGGATTTTAGTGCAAAATATGCTGGAAAATTTAAGAAATCTTGGTTGCAATATGAGTACCAAGATGCACTACCTCCATGGTAATTTGGGTAAATTTCCAGTAAACCTAGGGTCTTATAGTGTGGAACAAGGCGAACGATTCCGCCAGGACCTGAAAATTGTGGAAAATCGTTATCAAGGTCGATGGGATGAACATATGATGGCGGATTGCTGTTGGAGTATCATGCGTGAGTCCCCTGGAAAGTCTCATCTCAAGAAATCTCGAAAAAGAAGCTTCCTTCATGTCTGAATAGCTATCAACATACATATTTTGGAACATTTCATCATTTCATCATATCTCGAAAACTACGTGTAGGATTTAAAAAATTTATTCACCGTTAGAATCAGTATAGCAAGGCTAATCAAAAACAGTTTGAATCTCCCCGGCACCAAAACCCGTGTAGACCTGTGATTTACGGAATCATCGAAATGATACGCAAATAAACAAATTCGAAAAAAAAATCGTGTGTTGTGTACTTACTCTACAGTCTACACATCGCATAATGTTTCTTGAAGATTTTCCGAAAGGTAATCAAAAGTCAGTGGCCGTAAAGAGTTTTCCCGCTATGATTATTATTATTGCTTGCTCGTTTGATTACAATGAAAAACCGCTGACTCCCACCCATCCACATGTTTGTGATAATGTTTCATGTAGAACTATGGATAAGTGAAATTTTACATTTCCGAATGACTAATTAATTGTATGTTTCTCATACTTTCATATTATATTATTCTGTAGGTGACCATACCACATTTGATTTTTTTTACCATATTTCTTACAATAATAAAAATTAACCAACCATCCCGATATTTTTCGTGCCTAATGTTAGCACTGGATGAGAAGACTCAACAGGAATGAAAAGTGTTTTTCTTTTTGCTACGAACTAAGCATTGATCAAAAATGTGATCATGATCACTGAGCAGAACAAACAAATCTTTTCATGCAGAAGCATTTCTTGTGTTACCTTCTGAACACAGCCAATATCACAGGCACTTGTTCTCTAAACTCATTTTCGTATACGCCACTATACTATGCGCACGCGGTTTGTTGACGTTATTCGCACGATACTATTAGTATGAAAACAAACACTAGCGCGGGCCGAAATACGGCCCCTTACACGATGCCCATTGAATTAGTCCATTCACACTAGTTGTTTGGGAAATGTCGGTGTAATGTGACGTGAGATTTTTCGCGCGAATATTGTATGTAAAAATACGAAATTTTTTGTAATTTAACGAATTGATAAATACATTTTTGATTCGAAATTGGAAATTGAAATTGAATGCGCTCGCACAATCTTCCGAAACGTCCGTTTTAATTATTTTGATTATTTCAAGTGAGCGGTGTGATGTGATGTCCTTGTGCAGAAGTGGTTCAAAGTTCAACATGAAAAATTTGAAATTGCAAATTGAATTTTGTTCAGTTAGTTAATCTTTCCCTTAATTGTGAATGCAGTGAGTCGTGTCAAAAATTTATTCAATTTCGGTCAGTTCAAACACACTATAAAACAAACTAAACTCGATCAATTCGCCTGCATAAGGATCTTATGAAATTCTATCCTTCACTACTTCAACTGCTTGGTGCACAGTGGTATGCTTCAATACGATCCAACCAGTAAGAATGAGAAAGCGCCGCGGGCAAAATGTCGTTTTCTCAGCTAAACAGCAGCAGCAGCATCAGCCAGTGACAAAAGGACGAAAATATTCAAAGACAAAAGCCAAAAGAAAATACCATACCATTCGTAATTCAAAAGACCAGGAGTTTAAAGTTGTTCCCATCACGGATTCCGATTGCGAAGAGGCGAACAATAATGATGTGGTGGTGGAGGCTGACGAGCGACGGAAATCGTTGCAGATGACATCCTTAATTTTAATTGAGAGTACGGATGGTAAGCAGACAATGATGATTTTATTGTGTTTGCTGTAGTTTTGGAGAGAGGATATAATAATGCGAATCGTTTAATTAAACTTTTCTGTGCTGAGTTATTAGCCGGAAAATCAGTTGACATTAAGAAGTGTTTAACGATTTTAAACTACCGTATAGCTGTAGGGGTTTCTTCGCGATTCAGGACATACATTTGATGCGGCGAAAAGACCGCCCTGAGGTTATATGTGGATGTGGCAATTGTTGATTGTCATGTTTGTTCTAGAATGAAGCATTTTATCTAGGGATGACTCTCCCAGTACAAATTCAGGCCCGAAAGTAGGGAATTGGAATTTTTAATTTTTGTGAATTTACTTTTTCAGTTTTCGGATTTGAACAGGATCAGGTAGAATTGTGAGTTATAAATCACCGCAGAATACAATCATTGCAATATCTTTGCTAGCGACATTCTCCTGATAATATTACTATGAGTGTGAATGATGGCGTCATATTACGAAGGGATAAGTGTAACAAATTAAAGGAATACAATCCTTTTTTTTAGAAGAGACTAGTTGAGCCTATATTTTTTTTAACCGAATGTAATACTCAGAGCTTTAAAGCTGCTCATGCTTAAAATAACATCGTACACAGAGAGAAAATGCGCTAATATAAAAAAATACGTTTCACTCACACGTTTTCGTTTGATTCTGCTTCACAGGAAATTTTGTCAATTGTGCATTCATTTAAAATAAATCAAAATTCTATTCTATTCAAATGATCTTTTTTGAACGTACAATTCGTCCAAATTGAATGTGCGGTTCTTTATAGAAATGTACGTTTATTTTTCTCAGTGTAGCTCGTACGTTTTGAAGCATTTTTTTTTGACAATAATGGGTATCATGTTATTCGAGGTACGGTATAGATCATAGTTTCCAAAAGTGGTCCGTGGTCCGTGCCGGGAGTTCAATTAATACGTGGTTCGGCGAAACCCGCGCCATGTTAGTCCATTCTCCACTTTCAATTGATTTCAGTCTAGTGCGTTAAATCCCTTTATGGATCGCTGAAAATCTGCGCATGATCGCAGACGTGGTTAATAAGTGTAAGATAAATACACATAATCCTTAATTCCATTTTCAAACCTACCCTTTAACATGAACTTAAATTTGGGTTTCCAAACAAACTTGACAACTATAAAATTTTGAATAGACAGAAAAAATTAAATCAAAAAGGTTTTTTTTTTCTTAAAATGTTCGATGTTACTTGAATAATTCTTTTGCCAAAATTCATAGAGTTGAGGTTACGTTTGGGAATGATTATTCATTTATTATCAGAAATAAAAAAACTGAATCCTAGTGATATCTTAGAAGTGAAATATCAACATATTCTATGATTATTTTTCATCGTTAATACTACTTTCGGATAAGGCATCACATACATTTTGGATGTTTTTAATTTCCAATTCGTTGTCTCCAAATTTTTACTTCAGAGATAAAATTTACTTCTTGGACAGTCCAATATTGTCTGTTTTTTTTTCTAATCACCAAAAAATCGTCTGCTAACTTCATCGCTTCTGCTAACTCCAGGTTATTCGACCTCCTTTCCCGGCTCAGTTGCAGAACTAGTGAAATCATCGATTATATTATTTGGCAGGAAAATTGAAACTTAATCTTTAAAATTGCACAGAAAAGTTTAGAAGCTTTTTGTGAACTTAACCTTAAATAAAACTTTGGAACTTTACGCTTAGTAAAATATGAAACGATTAAGCAGAATGGTTTTTGACCTTAATTTGTCTAATAATCTTACAATTAGTTTTTAATAGCCAAAATTTTGAGCAGCCCTTCTCTCCAAAAATTCTTGGAATAGAATTCTGGACTAACTCGGGATATATTTACTTCTTTATTGAAAATATGTACTATAATTTTAGCCTCGTACTCCGGCTCCTCGCGAAAATAAAATCTTAGAATATAGGAAAGATTTTAGTCTCGAAAGAAAGGTGAAATGCAAGATTGCAGGATCTGATCGTGTGATTCCAGTACAGTTATCAAAGGTATGGAATGTTTCGGCTAAAGAAAAGGTTAAAAATTGCGCATTGGGAACAAGGTTTTAAATTATCCTACACGTTTATTCGTGTATCAGAAATTCCTAGAATATTCTCATTCAAATCGTAAACCGTTATGGAATCTCAACAAAATGCACAATCTTCTAAAATTACTTACCGCAAAGCCCTTGCGCATTTTTTGACAGTGCAGTTATTTAAACACATTTCTCTCAAAACCAAAATAGTTATTTTCCGGGTTAGCCTGTAGTTAAAAACAACGAAATTTTCAATTTGAAAACATACAAATGGAGTCCAAATTTTCAAATTGTGGGATCTTTGCTCGACTCGCAAATTCCAAACGGTGATAGCTAGGACTTTCAATTTTGTGGAGAAATGTGCGCTGCTGGAACGACATCGGGTTTCAAACCATAAAAATATGAGTTTTTCGAAAATTTCGAATTCGTAACTTCCAAAACCTGTCACCGTTTTGCAGAGAAATGTGCCCCGAAAAGTGCTCTAATCGGGAATCAAAATTTTTGGAAATTTCTTGTTAAGTATTTTGTAGCCGTTACAGGCCCAAAACTAAATTTGCGAAATATTATGATTTGCAGTTATAGTGGATGAAAAATATTAGCGTGCATAATAGAACTGTCAAACATATTGCCCATAATAGACACTACAAGCACTGGAATTTTTTGTCAATAATATTCGCCGTAACGGCATATTGGTTAAGAGTTGAGCAACAGCCATGAAATAATTTGTAGGATATTCTTCCCTAGGTTAATGAAATATTGCTATGGGGTACCGTAAGGTGATCAGACGTACAGCATTTGCTTTAGACCTGTTGTACAGCATTGAGAAACGTACAGCATTCTCGACCTCATGCACTATACAACAAGCTCTTCGACCTAACCTGCGATGGAAAAATTTAAGCCGGTAACTAAAGAGAGAATCATATTAGGAGCTGACTTTTTAGGAGGCGGTTTCAGTTCTCTATGGTCAAAAAAATAAAGTGACAATTTCTGCGTGTCTTTCTCAACATTGAAGATGATTTTCATAATACGTTAATCGAGTCCACCACAACAACATTACAAACAAAGGACCCGACACCGTCAAGTTAAACCCCCTGGGTGCAGCACTGTTGCCCAGCCAGTAGTCTGCGGACCGCGGTGGTTCGTCAGAGCATCGTAATGGCCCATAGAAAAAGCTGCCGACCACTAACAGAAAAAAATAACTCCATCTCCATGTGATTAAATCAAAATCTCCTGAACAATATGATTTATGCAGAACAAATCAATCGTGAAGAGAAAATGTTATAAACCATGTCCAGTGTACGTACAATTACTGAACTACTTAAATAATATTAAAGTCAATTTTATCATAATTGCTCAGAATAAGGAGGCAGCGAAACTCACACTTTGAAAAACCCCAAGCACAATCCTTTCATCCTGAAGGCTTTTGTCATAATTGATTAAAAACATTGCAAATACGACCTAAACCACCATTCAATTTGGTTGTAGCCCACAACCAGGGGCGTACGCAGACAAGTATTTCGAGGAGTGATTTCGGAGAGTGGTTTCCCTGGGGGTATCGCCCACTCTATAGTGATATAACGATTATCGACATGGTTTCTTCTTTAATTTTAGAGACGACAGGAATATTCACTGTCAAGTCACCAAAGCTCAATAAACTAACAGAAATGAGCACCCCGAATTGGGGCTTCTTTCTGGTGTCTGGGGTTCTCTTTTTTTCCTGAAAATAGTGGAGTGTAATCATGGGGTTTTCTTTTTGTGTAAGTGAAACATTGTATATGATTGAATATTATTGAAAATTAGTCATAACGGGTGTGTGTGTACGGGGCACAGTGAAATGTGGGTACTTTACAAATTACAACTTTTGACTAGGGCGTCTCTCTTCCCAGAATTTAGATCGATTTCATTATTTATTAATATGGAACGCTGGGAGATAATACTATCCGTGCATACGTGCGTACATGAAAGTCGATATTGAATCTGCTGTATTCAGAGACAGAGACAACTCTGTTCTTGTGTATGATCACCGGAGCAGTTTAAATTATAATTAAGCTTGCTTCAAAACCAAGTTAGTATGTAGACCGATCAAATCGATTTTAGTATTTTCTTTGACCAGCATTGTATGTACAGCATTGGTCACTCAGGGATCTCGTCACCTGGTACCGTCCATGTACCACTCTGACCTGTACAGGTAAGGAGAGTAGCCTGGCTACAACCAAAGCAGAGGGTATATCAGTAACTGATAAACTTAGTCGAAGTTTTGCTTTGATGAAGATAAGATTGTTTGAATTATTTAGGTTTATTTCCAAATCGGAGTGATTTTTCCCCATTAACACCTCGAAAGTTCAAATCGTATTATATTAATCCTTGGTACGTGGGCTACAATCTATACTTTGTTTACCAGAAAATCTACTTTAATTCGAGAATAGGGTTGAACCTATGCGCCATTAACTAAATAAAATAAAATAAATTTTAATTTATACTTGTATTATTATTATTTTATGTTTACTCAACGTAGCAACAATTTTTATTTTGAAATCTAAAATATTGCCCTAGAAAAATCATAACTATGCTGCTTGGTTTCCTCAAAACTTATTCTTATTCATACGATTGATTTCGCTGCATCCGGGGTGAGCAAATTTTTATCTAAACTAAAACCATCAATACATTTATCTATAAAATCTCACATCCAAAGAAAGGTTTCCTATTCCTTTGAGTTTCGTGAGAATGTCCGGAAGCAAACAAGCTGACCCAATCGATCAAAGCTAAAATGTACACATCTACTTCAGAAGCACATTTAACAAAATCTTAATTGATTTCAACCATTCATCTTTAATTGGCTACATTTCCGATGGCATTTTTCTTCACCTTTCGCTCGTCGCCCAACATGTTTATTGATACTCATATTTTTATTGAACATCAAAGAGGCAAACAGACAATGTATTTTTGTGGTGATGGCAACAAAACGTTGGGATGATGGTATTTTGAAAGGTTTGTCTTTTCAGAACTGCTCTAAATAGGAAAGAGTTTATGTCCAGTGAAACTGTTTTTTTTTTTAAACAGACAATTTCTTGATAAGCCCTTGAATTCCACCCACTAATGCATAAAATGCATTCATGTTTGCCCAAATATTCATTCATAGGTGCATAATGCATTAGAAAATTCGAGGGCGTGTTTGTTTGGTAACATGAATAAATGTGAAAATAAACAAATTCGAGTGTTGTAAAAATAGGCAATTTATTCATAAATGATTTATTGACGTGGGGAAATTATTAGATACGTTTGATGATAGTTGGAGACCACACACAGAAGAGTGTGGGATAAACTTGTCATTCGAATTTTAGTATAAATTAATGAGCAAACTTTTAGATGAATTTTCAATAAAGTGTAGCTGAACTCTTTACTGTGTGTTTCATAAAATCCTCTACAATACATACGAACAATATGTAAGCATTGCATTATAATTTGTTTTGAAAAAACTGGAGCTAATTCCGTAAGTCGCAAATGTACAATTACGGGCGGAATTTATAGTCCTCGCATAAGGAATCCCTTAAGAAAAAAGTATAAGGGAATGTTTATTCGCGCAAAATGTCACTTAAAAATTTCATTCAATAAAATAATTTAATTCAGGGTCCTAATTATTGTAACTGACAAATAAAACATTAAAAATTATCTAGTGGTAGCAAATCAAACTTATTTTTTAATATGAACGACTATGAATTCCAAAATTAATAAGGAGTTCCTTAACGGTTCCCTTAAGTATTAAGAGAGCACTATTATGAACTCCTCCCTTAGTTTCTATTTTATTCTGCAATTAAGTATGTAATCTCTAGTAATCTAGAGGTCCGGAGATCGAATCTCGGCGTGGTCCAAATTTTCGTACATGTGCGGATAGGAAATACATTATGTAGTGCTTGCAACATTATAATTATATACACTCCGAAATGATATGCAATGTGACGTTGACTCGAAATTGCCTATAAACAGCTGAGTTAACGCACCGTGGCCCCGCATGGGGCTAGACGGAACTGAGAAGAAGAAAAATCTAGCAAATAAAAAAATCATGTAAAATCATATAAAACGAAATATGTCTGTAACAAACCAATGAATTTACCTGAATACTCGTATTCTTAGACCAACATTGACTTTGAAAACTTTTAATAATATGTAAATGTTTTCCGCTCACATATTCATCTAAATTTAAATGATTTTGTTGAAATTGATTAATAGAAGACGCATTGCACCTATGGTGAAAAAGGCGATTGATGTCAACGCTATATTTAATCGAAAAATTAGGGAGTTAGCACAAAGTTTAGCTGACATCTGAGATAATACATAAAATCTATGTCAAACGAGCTTTCGTATGGATCAACCTGAACGTGCGCTTTGGCATCAAAAGTATATTTTCAGTTCATTTGTTACGCCAATGCATCTAAGTTTTGATTGTGTATTTTCACAGCAAATAAGTGCTGCAATTGGTGTCTTGAAAATTTTGGCAATAGGCGCAACTTCTGTTTATACGCGAGAGTATATTTGGCATACACTCGCTGCCAAGGAAATGAATCACGATCGCCGAACATGTTGTACACTGTCGTTTCAAAGGCTAATTGATAAAGAAATAAAATGAGTCTTCATTTAGTGTGCGTTCACAAAAAAATTTTTTTTATCACAATTAGCGGATAAAACTTTTAAGAAAATGTTATATTACTCATAATTTTTCTCTTTGCATCCTCAAATGTAAATATGAACATACATTCTATGCATTTTCTACGCTTTACAGTTTTTGACATACATAAAAATTGAATTCACTCATCAAAACCAGAGATGACCTACATTATACCTTTTCGTTCCAAAATGTAAAATTCAAATTTTTACACCAATTCACACCGAAATTAAATTAATTAGCGCGCGAACTTGAAATCTACTGTTTCGTCCGCATTGTGAATTGTGTAAACCATTTGAATTTTTGTTTACACAAATCTTCACATCTATAAAACATTCAAAATTATTATCAATGTGTAACCGCACAAAATATTAGCCATACATAATGAAAATGCTAATTTTTATAAGAGCGCGAGCATACTGTATTCTGAAGTCGCATCTACGTCAAGAGAAATTTCAAAAGATGGTCAAAATGTCTTGCGGTTTGTTTTGTGTACATACATTTACATATAATGATTTGTATGTTATGATCTGTGCATAGTGTATTCATCGGCTCGGCATCAGATCGGATATACGAAAATGACCTCGAAACCTATAATTATAAAATATACGTTGAGATATACGTAATAATTTACATTTATTTTAATCGGTTGCGTATCTTTTTGTTTGTATAGTGTTATGTGCTGTTAATCCACTTGTTGATATAGTTATGAAGTTTTTGGGATTATTGTCTGAAAGGCAAATTGATGTGGAATTGTTCTTATGTTTAATCGTAACAATGAATGTAGGAGAAAGCTTTGAAAAAAATTATTAAGTCATTCAGAGCCAGTGTTGGCAACTGAAAATGTAATTTCCGGAATACCGGCTCCTTTTTTCAAAAGCTGCTAATAATCGAGCTAAATAGGTTACAGCTAGAAAAACGGCCAAAAACCGGCTAAAACATTCAAAACTATAAAATTGAAAAAAAAAAAACGATATACAGTAAAACTTCGTTATAACGCTCCCGGATATAACGCTCTTTTTTCTCGGTCCCGGTCCCATTAGCATTTATTACAGGGAATTTCGATTCGTTATAACGTTACTGTTTCCCGGTTATAACGCTCTTTTCCCAGTCTCATTTTCTTAAAAAAAATTATATTGACAAATTTATGGGGCACGTAGTCTACCTACATTGTAATAAAGCGAAAGACATAACAACAATTAAAAGTATAACAAGCTTGACACACATCCAAATCATTATGACGATAATCCGTCATAATGATGAAAGTTCGAAATTGAGGTGACACATATGTTTTCGTCATTGGAATTCATCATTTACTTTTGACGTTTGTGTAAATTATGAAAATGTCCCTAACAACAGCGATATTTGATGAATATTATGTTCAATAATTTAAAGGCATACTTTTCTTGAAGAATTTGAATAGAAACGTGTAAAGATTGATAACAAATTTATTATTTTTGCAAAAATTCTTGTTCTTCAATTTCGCAACAGATGGCGTCTCCTGTCAGTATTTAGCAAATGATGGTCCAAATGTGTAATTTGGAATTCGTGCTAATGATGGTAAATTTTCGTCATAATGACAAATTTCCGTCATTTGAAGATATGTGTGTCAATGTTATAATTGAAGATCTCGTAATTTCATCAGCATCCGTCGACACAGGAAAGAACAAGAAAGAGGCGTCAAGCATGCAGTCTTAGTTGCAATAAAGAAGATTCGACCAACTTCCTTTAGCATGGACAAACAGGAAGGATCTTTCAAACATCAGTATTACTGCAGCCTGTTGCCAGTCTAAAACAAAAACAAATATGTATATGTTTTTTTTTAACCAGTAATCAATTGATTGCCATTTCCTTACTAGTTCATTCCATGTATCAATCGAATAATGAATTTTATCACCTAAAAGGTGTATGCGTCTATGAAGTATATTTGTTGGACCTCGCGGCTATAACGTTTTCCAGGTTATAGCGCTTTTTTGGCTTAGACCCCAGAATAGCGTTATAACGAAGTTTTACTGAGGTTTGTTTCTTCTTCAATCTTCTACCCGTATACATACTATGTCCAGTGCTTTATGCAGGAAAGATTTCTTAGTCTCATTACATATGCTGAAATGCATAATGCATTACAGTCAACATTTTCACATGGGTTGTGAGTTCGAAAAACATCCTAAAATTAATTCGGTGAGACTCGAACCCACGACCCGTGAGCGAACCAACCAGACTACACTTTTTGGTATTTTTTTTAAATTTGTTGCTAGCTCATCAAGATGCCATACATCTACTAAAATTATTTAATCTGAATGGCACTTTAAAATTGAAGAAATTTTCGAATATTTTAACTGACGCCTTTCGGAATTTGGGACGAGCTACTGCACTATAGGAATTATTAGAAAGTTTTAAAAGCAAGGCGTACAAACGCTAAAAACGCTAAATATCCTTCTATATATAAAAATGTTAAAGTCGGATAAATTCGGGAAAATGCCATTTTATTCGTGTTCCCGAATGTCGATAAGTATAGCATGCAAGAACGGAAGCAGGCTGGGTGGGGGGGGGGGGGGGGGGTGGAGGTTGACGAGCGTAGCGAGCAGGGGGCGAAGCCCCCTAGTAATTTAAAATATTGCTTTGCTGGCGTATCGTAGCCAATGGTGTTTTTTGCTTAATTTAAAGCAGAAGAAATCGATGCACCTATTTCAAGACGTACAATACCAAGTCGTACACCACAACTGTTTGTACGACTTGCTAAAACTATCTTTTGAGCAACTTTGACGCTTAATGAATGAAATCGGTATGTTTTGGTGTTCAACGTCCTTCTACGAAAAACACCCATGCCCATGCAGGACTTATCCAGCAAACATTTTTTTTTTTACGAAGCTGTTCTTCATATTCGCCGGATTGATGGTAGTTAGTTTTATGCTACACTTTTGGGTAATTCTCCAGGATGTGTTATCATCCAACCATGTCCTGGTTTGTTGGGTGCCGGGGCACCGAGGTGTTCAGGGAAACGAAGCAGCGGGTGAACTGGCAAGACAGGGCTCCTCATCCATCTTTATTGACCCAATACTCTACTGTGTTCTGAACTAGGCCCCTTCCAGACAAATAGCTAAGGAGTGGTCTAAGAACCAACGGCTGCACTATTGGAACAACCATCAAGGGCTATGCCAAGTGAAGGAGTTGATGAGACCTTATGACTATCGGACTACAACCAACTTGAGTAGTACTACTGAATTTAAAAAAGTGGAAGAAATTGCTTCGTGCTTCAGTATATCATCAGATACACAATGTGACCTATTTCAGATTAAATAAAAGTTTTACATATTATTCCGAATAAAAAGAAAACAGTTTCACATGCACCATCCTCTGGTAATAAATTGAGGTCAATTTTATTCCCGCTTTTTATGCAATGGCACGTTCTTCGTCTTTTTTTTTTTTTTTTTTTTAGACAAATATGCTTTTTACTACACTTGATGTAATAAAGAGAGTAATGCAGTATCTTTCCTGCATTCTTCTACTTATGGACGCTAATTAAACGGAAACGCGTTGAATTCTATCGCAAGCTACTATCTAAGATAGGCGATGATTATGCATATACGAGTAATGCATGTTCATGTTGCACATACCTTGCGTTTTTAATACGAGTTTGCATGTAATGCACGAGAATACTATTTTAGAAATGAACTGCATCGCGGAACGTGACATGCATTCTATAGTAAGAAAAACGTACCGACCGACTATAAACTTTTTAACATACAAAGTTTTTGCATGCCATCCACTCTACTCTACGGTCTGTACGTAAATACGCTCTAAATGTAATTAATTGTCTAATGACCCAGTTCTCGAAGTGTCTCGCCATGTTTGTTTGTTTCAAGGTTTATGTCCCACTATTTTTCATACTATGCAGTTTTCTAGTGTTCTTGTTCTTGAAGATGTTGAAGCCTGATTGAAGAATGATAGAAAGATGTCATAATTTTTTTTTTATGACGATTTGGTTTATAATGATTGGTGTGAAGGATTGTCTTCTGTCCATCTTGATTTTTAAAGTGTCTTTTCGTGAGTTTGATAATCTGTTGCAGGTCCATAAGTCGCTTTATGGTTCAATGGTTCAAGAATTTATATTTAGCCAAGTTTTCTTCTGAGTACCTACATAACAAATACCTTTTTGCTTAAGAATTGATTTATTATTGGTTCTGAGAATTTGGTACAGTCTTTTGTATAACTTCTCACAAAAAAGTTCTTAACTTACATATTCAAAATGACCTGACCATCAATTAATCCACGTTTCCGCTCAGATTCGTCTAAGTGTACTAATAGTCAGGGGCGGAAAGTTTAACTCGCACAACACAAAATTTTTATACTCTTTGCTATGTGTGAAAGCATATATTAACTTTGTCATGAAGTTTGTTACGCTTTGAAGGAAGCTTCTCCGATCATATGTAGGTATACATATGTATAATAGGATCAGTATGATGAGGGGAGTCGATTGGGCGATGTCCGTCTGTCTGTCTGTCCATCTGTTGCAACTAGTTTTCTTCGGCCGTTATAAAATGTGTTGAGCTGAAATTTTGTACATGCTTATGTATGTTTGAATCGCTGAAAACAGAAATGGGGTCTTGTTCACTTATGCCAATTCTTTTATCGACTGAAATCAACAATCTCGCTCTACGAAGCGACGTATACAAGCGGAACAACATTTCGAAATTGCCTCACAGGTTGTGTCATTGATGGGAGATAATTAATTTTCCCAAATTCTACAGCTATACAAGCCCCGAAAAGGATGAAAGAAATGTCGAGCCGTTTCCATTTTGATGCCTTAGAGCAGGGGTGTCAAACTCAAAACATGGCTCGGCCCAAATATAACTGTCTTCAGGTATAAGCGGGCCGCAGGATAAAAATTTCAAAAACGGCAATATGTTTTTTTTTTCGAATTTAATAGAATAATATTGACAATAAATCAGAGTAACTAACGACCTCGGCATTATATCCCTTGGAAATGCCATCCTTTGAAAATGTTCTTCAAACAAATTAATAAACTTTAGACAAATTTGTTTGATCGATCAGTTATCTTACTTTCTGAATTATTTTCCGCCAAATTTTTTGGATTGCTGAGCATAACATTGTAGAACCTGTCATCCAACATTGTGGTTGTCCAAAACTACCTTGCCAGTCAAAATTGTTAGGCTGACAAATATGAACTTCGGATAGAAAGTTAGGTTTTTACTGATGTTGTGTGAAATAAACGCATGTATCAGTAAAGCTTAATAGCAAAAAATATGTAATGGACTGAAGTTATTATGTTTACGAAATTCCACATCCAGATGATTTTCTCACCAAATACAAGTTTACGGTGTCATTAAAGTTTGGCTTTCATCAGTGGCGGAACAACCTCACTCGGGGCCCTCCCGCCTACTTCTTGAGTGGGCCCCCTAAGTCCTATTTTTTCAGCGATTATAGAAAAGTTTCTGTTACTATTCAGGGCATTATTTATTTAGCCTCTATGCCGCCCCTAGACAGTAGCCTAATTGCCGCCTTCCGTCACTAATTAAGCTCGGAAGTAGAAGTAGTCGCAGTGACATGGTTGAGATTGACATATTTAAAATTATTTAAATTTAAAAAAATTGTTACAGTAAGCGATATATTTTGTTTGCTTAAAAAAACGTTGCTTCTTAGTGACGTAGCCAGTGGAGGGTCTTAGGGGATCTAGGGCCCTCCCGAAATTGTTTCATCCATTAAAATTGTAATGATAGCTTCAAAATTTAACAATACTCATTACATTTTCGTTAGAATGCGTTCAGAATGTTTTCTAAATACATTTTTGATTTCTGTCGTTGTTTTTCAGTGTAGGAAATTTTGGCATCATTGAAATTTTTTTTTGTTGTTTTAGACAAAACAGATAACTTGATAAAAAATTTTTGTTTTGTTTGTTTGTTTTGTTTGTTTTGCTGCTTTTAATCATTTTTTTGTTTTCTTTGATTTAAAAAAATTCAATTGAGAGTAATTGATTGAAACCTATTCAAACGATGGAAACATTTTACTGAAAAAGTCCATATTAGAAATGCTACATTGTCGCATTTCTAATACCCCTCCTGAAATCAAATGCTGCCTACATCCCTGGTGCTGCTGTTGTAGTTCAGAACGATTATTTTTTAAATTTATTTATTAAATCAATATCGACATCAAAACAGAGTGTGTGGTCAGATGAGTTATTTCGTTGGTGGCGACTTGACTTTCCAAAGTACCGTTATGCCCATAGATATTTCTCGGTTGCTCCAATATTCTAGGAGTAGGAGGAATGTTGTAGAGAAATCAGTAGCTCGCAGCCAAACACGTTTCTAGGCTTCCTATAAAAATAGACACTGAATCAAATGCCGTTCTACGAAGTGAAGCCAATGCATTAGGAAGGGAGCAAATGAAAGTTTATTATCTCATTTGCTCCTTGAGCTTTCCAAATACATTTTCCACAAGATTTAAAACCATTGATTTTTTTAACATTTGCTGCTACTCAAAATCTTCTGCTCAGGTTGCCCATATGGGAAATCAGGACCTGTTACTATTCACTGGCTTACAATTGCTATGCTATTTAGTATCACAAAATTGGCATGTCTTCTATTTTGTTGAAGCCCTCAGATTCGTTAAATTTTTGTATAAACTACCATAGGTTCATGTTCGTCGGCCCCGACAGTTCGGTCATAGCTCCACGATACTAGTGGGTTTCATTCCGAATGTTATACGACGTAGCCCTAAATCTCAATCCAATGTCCTTCCGTTACCTAAAAGACAAGACGTGAACACGACATTTAATGCAACAGTGACAGATAACTATAAGCCTAGTGAAAGCCAACAACTTTTTTCGGAACCGAACTTCGGGATAAAACGATTTCATAAAGGAACTTAATATTTTCCTTATGCCTTCTTTCTTCCTTTTATACTTAAGTTTAACATCTCACATTTTTTAATTTTTACGCATTTGTGCTGATACCCATTCAGTTTCTTGAGCCTGGCCGCGGGCCGCACAAAACTGTCAGGCGGGCCACATGCGGCCTGCGGGCCGCGAGTTTGACATGTCTGCTTTAGAGTATTAAAAAAACAGCTGCGCATGTCGTCATGTTTTTATATGAAGTTTCGTTGGATTCAGTGTGCGACTTTATACGCCATAAGGAAGAGAAGATTGACAGTTTGAGTAGGCTGAAGCCTCAATTGGAAACTTTGGGACGACTTTTTTTTTATCTTAATTCAACCGCCTCCTGTTCAGAGGTACAGCTTAGAAGTTTAGGCTCCATATTCAAATTTTAAAAGTTTTAGTCTAATTCGATCCTTTTTAGCCATACATGTTGGACATATCGTCGAATTGTAAAAAGCTGCCACTGCAGAGTTCAATTTATTTCTTGTAATTATGCAAATGGCTTTTTTTAGATCTTAGAAGATAAATGGAAAGTATGAAAGTTTGAGACATATGCCGCCCCTCAAAATTTGCAGTTCCGGGCAGCTGGCCAGGTTGCCAATATGGGAAATTCAGCCATGCGAATAGGAGCCCAATGAGAGCGCAGTTTACTTGAGTCGAGTAAATGTTTTTACTCTGGAATAACTCTACAATATTTTATCTTGGACGATATAAGGAAGTGACTTTATGATTACTGAAGTCCATAGGTACAATGATTTTCCTGTGACTGCGCCAGTAGGTTATTCGATTTTACTGCCCTTACTTAACTCTACATATGTATTGTCTACTGAGGAGGGCAATACCAGGGCTAGTAACATTTCTCAAAAAGGCATGTTCTCTCCAAATAATTTCATACAGATAAAATTTGGCTGAGTGCCTAGGGCAAGCCCCCTTATACTCTCCACTCCATATACTCCAATTACTTCGATCGGATCAAAACAAAGGGCATCTCCCGTATACAAAGTAAACCCGAAATCTGCCAAATTGCACATTTTCTTCTCTGCAGAAGCCAGCTAAAATGAAAAAAATACCTATCTATTCCAACGTCACTATAACAATAAATTATAACGAATAGTCTTTTGAATATTTGTTCAAAAGTTTGTACTAAAATGTGCACTGCATGTGTCGGAAAGCCGGGCTTAAAGGTCACTAGTAAACATTTGACGATAATATTTGAAAATAACACTACTAGTGACATTCAAACTCCTTTGCCAGACTTTATGGGCACACTTTGGTACAAACTTTCGAACATACATTCAGATGTTTACAATTAGTTGTTACAGTGACTGTACAGTAAAATTACGAATTAAAAATTTATTTAAAAAATGTTGTCTTTGATATTTTTTATTCTGTTATACGATTTACGCCATTTAGGGCGTATGAATGTATTCGATTTCCAATTCGATATGATGTTTCTCTTCAGTCAGTCACAAAATCCTTTTAAGATCTTTCACCTAATTTTTTATCCTGCATCTAATAAAAAAATTAAAAGCTATAACTAATGTTGATTTTTTCTATTTCTTTTCAGGTATGATTAAATAAAAAACAAGAATAACATTTTGTACTGTAAGTATGTACTCGCATAAATGACCGAAATTGGATAAGCAGAAATTTTCGAAAAACATTACACTGGCATAATCCTGATTTTTTATAAGATCAGAAAAACAACCCTCTAGACCCCAACTCTATCTGTGTGATTTGGCCGTTATACGCTCTCTCCCCCTCTAGTTCAATGTCAAGATAGGCCATATAAGTACGCCCTGCGCCAGGCTTATCACCTGGGAGCTTATGTGTTTGAAATTACATTCTGCCTGCCTTATATGCCGTTCTTCCGATTGATCGTTTATTCTGTTGATGTATCCTGTTAGACCATACACTTCAGCTATAATGAAGTAGGCACCCACCAGGGACTTAGGAGCTCCTCCTGCAGCAAAATTTGGGATTAAGCGCTGGTTCGCGCTTGGGAATGTTATATAGCGGCTAATTTGTAATAATTTTTTAATAATTCAATTTGGAATTATTTTTGTAATTTTACAAGGTGGACACAAAGTCTGTACACGATTTGGAAACAAAAGTAGTGATCAGACTTGCTTTGAGAATGGTCGATCAGTGATTCCCACTGAATGTAGTGTTTATGAAGTTCGTAATGCTCCTGCCGGCTTCATCCGTACGGAAAAATGGTGACCAAATTTGAGCGATATAGTAACATTGGAGATCTTAAATGTGCCGAGAGACCTACATTTTTACGACACGCCGATAACACGGCAAAACAACACAACGACGTTCAAAACAGTTTCCTATTAATCGTGGCTGACAGATTTAAAAAAATAACTTAGCCCCATTGCTTCTATCGAACTCAGTTTGTCCATTATTTCAATCTTGGGGCCTGATAGTCTCTTAAAAAATCAGGGCGATTGTATTGTTTTGGAATTTTCATGGTTTTGGTAAGACTCGACGAAAATTGGGACGCTTCCCTATTCGGCTTTATCTTTAGTAGCGTAAGCGCTTCTTTGGCTGGTCATTGTTAAGAACTGAATAAACCATTCAAATCAATTCTGTCGCGATCAAGTCTCTGCAAATTGGAGTTGCGAATTAAAGAAATTACAGTGAAATCGTAGTGGCAAAAATTTGATGCTTAAATTCGTCATTTCAAAAATCGTCAAATGTATTCTTTAGAAAATTGAACCATATGAATGCATGAATTCATAATCTCTAAACAAAGAATGTTCTGAATAAATATGTAGGTACCTACAATTAATTGCAATACTCTTGTCTCATATAATGTGTGTAGTAATCATTAATGTATTCCCCAAAAAGATATAAAAACTCTCCCAGGATTATCTTTAGCGTCGGATTAGTCATCCTCTAAAGTGTATGGCTGCCAAAAAATTTCGGATTTACAGTCAACTCTCTCTGACTCGAACTACGACTTACCAAGACAAAATGTCAGAGTAAAGGAGAATTCGACGTAATTTAGCTATTATATCATACAATAAGTAAAATTTGTCAAACAAGTAATGCAAATATATTATTAGATTTAACTGAAACACTTTTTGAGAGGATCACTGTTTTGGTAGTGCAGTTTTACCAAATTAAGCTAATAGCTGGCTGGTTTCTCATTTTTTATTTCACTTAAAATGAGTTGCTTGCCAGTCACCATGATGCGTTTTCAATCGTCACTCTTCCGTAATTTTATTGGGATTCGTCAACATACCAGAGCAACCATTTTAATTTTTCCATAGCCTTCTTCGACTAAATACCAAAATTTTGTGTTCAGATCAATCTTTCAAAAATGTCTTTTACAAATTTT
This sequence comes from Microchrysa polita, assembly GCA_949715475.1. Lineage (NCBI taxonomy): Eukaryota > Metazoa > Arthropoda > Insecta > Diptera > Stratiomyidae > Microchrysa > Microchrysa polita. The sequence continues at coordinate 19,929,940 of OX454415.1, forward strand.
TCACGATTTTACTTCCAAGTTGGACCTGGCTTTCATTTTATTTTGCAACATTTGGTCAGAAACGTGATGCGAATTGGAAAACATCCAAAGTAACGTCAACGAATCTTAATTTCCAATTTTTTCAACCCGTAAGTCTAAAGACTCATCATCATCATCAATGTGGCACGATAGCCCGACGTCGGGCCTTGGCCGCCTGAATCGTTGACCTCCAATTGTCGCGGTTACGTGACCTCGTCCTCCAGTTTCGGAAGCCCAGCAGCTGTTGGGCGTCTTCACCTACGGAGTTCTCCCAGCGAGCTCTCGGTCGTCCACGCATCCTCGCTCCGTCGATTCGTTGTGCGTTCATCACTTTCTTTGGCATGCGATTATCGTCCATCCGTTGTACATGCCCCGCCGATTGCAAACGTTGAAGCTTCACGATTTTCGATACTTCCAGCTCATCGTACAATTGATACAACTCATGGTTGTACCGGATACGCCATTGGTCTCGCTCGCGAACGGCCCCGAAAATTCGCCGAAGGACCTTTCGTTCGAATCGGTCTAGCAAAATTTCGGAGGCTTGGGTGAGGGTCCATGTTTCGCAGCCATAACATAGCGCGGAGCTTCGTGTTCCTGTGCGCAAGTTTCGAATTAATTATAGGGAGGACCGACAAATATGTCTTATTGGCTAGTTGTATCCGTCGCTTAATTTCGTCGGTTTCGTTGGCGTCCTTTGATAAGTTACAACCCAGATAGTTGAAGTTGTCTACATACTCGATATTAAGGTCCCCCACTGTGATGCTTGAATTTGCTGGCGTCCTTGTTTTCGATTGCATCATGGCCTTTGTTTTGCTTTCGTTGATATGTAGTCCAACTTCCTTTGCGGCGTTATTGAGGTTATGCAGAAGGCTTTCTGCATCACCCAACCTTCGAGACATGATGTTGATATCGTCGGCGTACGCTACTAATTGAGTCGACTTGATGAGTAACGTTCCGCTGCTGTCCATGTTCATGGCTCGAATTACATACTCCAAAGCCAGGTTGAAGAGCGTCGGCGCCAGCCCGTCGCCCTGCTTGAGTCCAGTACGAGTTTCAAATAGGTCAGTGAGTCGGTTCTGCACTTTGACCTGCGAGACGGTATTAGTCATCGTCATCCTTGTGAGTCGCACTAACTTTGCCGGTATACCAAAATTCAGCATAATGTTGTACAGTACACTTCGATCGATACTGTCGTATGCCTGCTTGAAGTCGACAAAGATTTGGTATACGTCGATGTTATATTCCCAGCACTTTTGGAGTAGTAGCTTCACTGTGAAAAGCTGATCGGTCGTTGATCGACCAGGTCTGAAGCCGCCTTGATACTCGCCAATGATTCGTTCTGCGTACGGATTAATTCTCTTTTCAAGAATTTTAGATAATATCTTATAGGCCGTACAAACTAATGATATGCCCCTGTAATTCTCACACTTCAGCTTGTCACCCTTTTTGTGGATTGGGCAGATTATGCTTTTGCGCCAATCTTCGGGGATTTCCTCGTCGTTCCATATTTTCAGCAGTAGCACATGTATTGCGTTGGTCAGACACGTTCCACCATGCTTCAGCAGTTCTGCTGGGATCTCGTCAGCCCCGGGCGCTTTATTATTTTGAAGCGACTGTATGGCAAGACTCACCTCCTCTACTGTTGGGGGTAGAACGGGAGGGCCTGGTTCGGCTAACTGCTCAAGAGCTGGCTCCGCGGGGGATGTTGATGGTGCATTGAGGAGCTCTTCAAAATGCGAGGCCCATCGTTTGTTGACGCTTTCGATGTCGCTGATGATGTTACCATCCTTGTCCTTACATAGGCTTGTCCTGGGTTGATATCCGTTCTTAACATTATTTATAAGTTTGTACGCCTGTCTAATGTTCTTACTGGCTAATCTTTGGTTTATTTGCTGTAACTGCTCGTCAAAATGTTTGCGTTTCTTACGTCTAATTAACTTATTAGATACTCGCCGAAGCTCGTTATATCTTTCTTTCTTGGCTCGGGATGCGCGTTGTGTGTATTGGCGATAGGCTTCATTTTTCGCCTCAATCGAGGCCCTGCATTCTTCGTCGAACCAGTCTGCTCGTCTGCGCCGGCCTTTATAGCCCACGACCTCTTCTGCGACCCCCTTGATGCTGTCTTTGAGCTCCTCCCAGAACTCATGGATGCCTAAATTGTTGATGTCATCAAGCATGGGCGACAGTTTTTCCTCTAGTGCTGTTGTATACGCAGCCGCCGTGGCATCATCAATCAAATTGTCAACCTCGAAGATCTTGGCAGGGTTGATTCTCGTTAGGTGCACCGAAGAGATTCTGCACCTGTAGGTCGTCTTCACCAAATAGTGATCGGTGTCGCAGTTGGCTCCTCGATAGGATCGAACATCTAGGACATTAGAAGCCCATCGCTTGCTGATCAGTACGTGGTCGATCTGGTTCACGGTGTATTCATCTGGAGACTTCCAGGTCTGCTTGTGGATTCGTCGATGAGGGAAGCATGTAGAGCTTATTACCAGGTTTCTGCCGCTCGCGAAGTCGATAAGTCGCTGACCGTTGTTGTTGTTTTCGTCGTGGAGGCTATGACCTCCAGTAGTTCCCCTATGCCAGCTTTCATTTCCGACTTTGGCGTTAAAGTCTCCTAGCAGCAGCTTGACGTCGTTTGATGGAAGTGAGTCGAAGAGTGTTTCTAGGTCGTTGTAGAACTCGTCCTTAATCGCGTCTTCTTTTACTTCTGTAGGGGCATGCGCATTAATGAGCCAGAGATTAGCGAAACGGGTCTTAATGCGGATCGCACATAGCCGCTCGTTGATGGGTTTGAAGCCGATAACGTGGTCCTTGAGCTGCTTATTCACGATGAAAGTCTAAAGACTACCGAATTCTAAATGAAAGAAGGACAAAATATTGTTTGAGTTAGAGAGGTTTTCGACTTAAAGAAATTCGACTTAGAGGTTGCACTTTATATGTTAAACTGAGGGGAACGCCAGTGAAATCCCTAAAATTTTTCAAGATAAGAAAAACTTCCACTTAGGGAGGTTTCGACTTAAAGAGTTTCGACTATATTTGGTTGGTACTCTCCGGTCATTTCGTGGCTTTTATATTGAACCAAACTGCAAAAAAAAAATTCGTGACAAATTTATAAATTTAGCGTATGTGTTTACTTTGTCAACGATGCGATGCCGGGCGTACATTGTGGAAAAACTAAATTTAGAGATGCGTTTTATTCGTGTCCCCATGTACACTTAATCGTCCAGGTACACGATTGTAACTTTGTATTGTAGGCAAATGTATTTTAATGCAAATTTTAGTTTTGATGCATTGGTATTATAATATTATTTAGGGAACATTCTAAAATATGAACTGATTTTATTTTTTTTTTGACTTCTTGATTAATATCATCCTGTTTTCTAGTTTGTTGTATCTATTCTACGAATGGATATTTTTAGACACTATTGATTTATGGTATTCCGCCGAAAGTTTTATTTCAATGTTCAATGGTTTTGTTTTGCACATTCCCCAAGGTTCTTGGCGCTGGATAAACTACTTAACATAAACTAAGCATTATGTGTGTGTGTTTACATGGAAGACTTCCGCTCGAATCCAAAAGAACTTGCTGGCTAATGTTGTATGTACTACACGTGGCGCGTGATTGAATACTAATGAAAGACGATTTTATGACGTCCGAAAAAGTATGGTTCCATATGCTATATGTACTCGTAAGCTGTGAAAATAAGCCTAGGGTTTTCGCATGTTTGGTGTGCAGTTTTATAATGCGCGCGTTAGGACATACTCGTACATTTTGATGGTACATATAGAGATGATGTTTTGACACGATGCTATTAGAATTGGCCTTGATCAATTTATAAATTTATATTTTTTCTTGGCAGTGAATTCATTAATTGAAAAGCATTTCGAATGTCTATAAAATCGTTTCCCAACCGGTGGGTCGCGACCCCCTGGGGTGTCGCCGTGCATTTTTGAGGGGGGTCGCAAAATATCTCTCTCTAACCGAGACGACCTATTTTTTATATTTGCCGGGATCGCAATAGGGACAACACAACACATTCAACTCCTCGACACATGTTAACAGTGAATTCAGATCGCCGGATTCCTTCCTTTTTGTAGCTCGCATATAGCTATTATAGGCCTACATATAGTTAATCATGGTGGTCACACCTAACGGACTAGGATCTTAGAAATATGTATGCAAAGCTTCCTGTTCGGTCAATTATCTGGGAAGTAGTTCAAATCACAGGAATCAAGAAAATTGATTCTGAACTCCCTACAGAATAAAGCCATAGACAAATCGACCTCCGAGAGACATTTCCGAAATATAGTGGCGCTGGTAGTTTTAAGGCCTGGATGGACTTCTAGCGAATTTTGTTCTCTCTAATTTTTTAAATGAAAATGCAAGTCACTTACTATCTTAGGAATTCCGTAAGATAAAATGGGAATTTTATGGGATACCTACATAATCCCGAAAAACAAAATCCCGCCCGTTCATAATCCCGCTTTTTCCAAAAAATCCCGCTTTACGTTATTCCGAAATTACAAAATCCCGCCATATCAAAATCCCGCCATTCCAAAATCCCGCAATTTCAAAATCCCGCCACCTCAAAATGCCGCCATTTCAATATCCCGCTACTAAATAATAAAAAAATCCCTTCAAAATACCGCCAAATTTGTTTTTATTGTTAACAAAAAAAATATAGATATGCGTTCGACTTATCAATTATTTACATTATTTTATGCGCCAAGTTTCTCAAAAAATCCGTTTTTTGATAGTCCTCCTAAGTTGAAAGTCACTGCTGGCTACGTCTAAAGGTATTTTTCCCAATTAATTCCAACCCATTTTTTGGCATCTGCATCCTCCAAACTTCGTGTCAATTCGGAAAAATAATATGTTATTTCACTAATATTGAAATTTTATCTCACCGCCTCACTGATAAGAGAATACTAGGTAGCTTTCACTTTCCAATCTGTATAGCAGTATCAATATTTTAACGGCAAAGGTGATGTAGTAAGAGGGAGGGGTACTTAAAGTCGACTTTTAAAATCTCGACAGCACAAGTCGAGATTTTTTCCTTTCCAAAAAATATTCCAAAATCTCGATTTTTTTAAATCTCGACTTTACAATATTTCGACAGTTGACAATATCGACAAACTATAACCTCGAAAAATCCCGACAATCTCGACTGAAAATAAATTTATATTTGAATTTTCTTAGTATTTATTAAATTTAAAGAATGTCCTTTTGCTTTATTTTTCAATTCCAGTCAATGAAAAATAACATTAAAAACGAATACAAGTGCAACAAAATTGTTGATAAAAAATTACCATACGAAAAACCAATGTAATTATAATATCCAGCGCCTGATTTATGTCCTTTTGATGGTATGAATGTAATGCCTAACACCGTTATACAGAATGGCACACGGGAGCCTACCATTTTTTTTTTGCCATTAAAATACTCAAGACATTTGCGGAATTTAGATGGCAAAGCTTAGTAAAGAAAGCGCCTGAATTCCTCAACTGTCCTTAGTACTTGTCGTCCTTGAAGCATTGATTTCATCCACCGACATAGGGTGTTTTGAACTCCATGACTCGAGGCGCCTTAAGGAGCAAAAAGAATTGTGAAGCATGAATTTTTGATTTTTTTTATCACGTTTTTGAAATCGCTAAGCTCCCGTGTGCCACTTTGTGTATTTGTCGTTTCAATATTTAACCGTTAATAAAAAAACAATTTATAACCGGTAATAAAAAACCTGGCCATGGTTAAAAAAAACAATACCTCTCTACTAATTTCCAACAAATTATCATTTTTCAACAAATTATATTTTAAAAGTCGGCCGCCGACTTTGAAAATATAATTTGTTGAAAAAATTTCGAGATGTTAAAAATCGAGATTTAATAGAAGCGATATTTTCACAAATCGAGATTATTACGAAGTCGATATGTTTTAAGTCGAGAATTTGTTAGTCGTGATTTTGAAAAACGAGATTCAACTTGTCGAGGTATAGTACCCAACCCATTTCTTATCGAGGACTGGCGAGAAAATGAATTTACTTTCGCACGAGGTCTATCCAGCCCAGTTGGATAAGTGTCTGGAAAAAGTAACCAGTCGATTTTTTTTGCAAATTGATCGTCTCTCGGATAAAAGGGGAAGAAACTGCATTTGAACACTTAGATTTCATTTTTCTCCCGTTATCAGCCAATTTACAAAAGGAACGAAGAAGTATAAGGGTAGTTTTGCAAAATTGAAAAAGCTTTGTATCTTTTTCAATTTTGCAAAACTACCTCATATGAGGGTCTCGAGCTACTACTATGTTGATGTTTTGAATCTTAGGGGAAAAAGCACCAAAAAGTTTAGGAACAGATAGTCTATATATAGGAAAAAAATAATTAAAGGAAAATTAAATATTTCAAACTATTTGAAGATTAATAGTAATGCTTGCAACTGCAGACATTACAAACTACAAATAGGAATAACGAAGTGTGACAATTGAATTTGTATACAGTATATAGTATACATAAAAAATTCTGCATCCATCATCTTTAAATAATGGCATTAATAAATTTAAATCTTAATTGTGTGAAATATTAGCCAAATTTCCTAGCTATTGAATGCGTCAGTGCTGCTCCAATGTATACCTACACACTTACATTCATTATGCGTTAATAGGCCTCATATGTGCAATGACCGTGTACTTTAATTTTCCCTTTTCCCTTTTTTGTTAATTACCTAAAAAGATAAAAATAAATTCAAAACAATAGAGAAAAATACATGTACCGAGCACCTACACAAGCACAGCATGTGGGAGCCTCGAAATTTATGCAAACAATAGGAAATGTTAAGGCACATTTGAAAGGGAAATTTATTATCAAGTTGTTGGAGCATAATTTACATTTGCTTTCATGTTTTTTTGTGATTTCCTATGCGGGTTAATTGAACCAATATAATTTATTGTAATGATACATTTCAAAATGGTTTTACATCAGCGTATTATTTTCTATATGTACGCATATGGACTGAGTTGTAATTGTGTATCTTAGCAGTAGCAAAATTATAGGGCTTAGATTAAAATTCAGAAAGATTTAAGAAAGACAGTGTCTTTTTAGATAAACAATCTGTTTCTATTCAAATGTCGTTTCTTTTACCGTTATACCGAAATTTTTCTGTCAAAAAAATAAATAAATAAAAAATCTTTTAATATTATATATTTAATATAATTAAATCACATTTTACACACACATCATGTACCACAATATACAATAAGTATCATTAAAACTTTAAATGACTTTACCGATTACAATTCATACCCCTAATACATACATAAAATCTATGCTTTTATCCAAATTAAACAGAAACACCACCGACGTCATGTTAGCGTAAAGTATATGGCTAAAACTTAGTACCGCGTACGTGATTCCATTTACAATAAGCTGCCGCCATTATCAGATTGAAACTATTGAAATTGAACATACAATTAGTGTGTATGTCTGTTTGGTCTGTCAGTCAGCATAAATCTAATTGTGGTAAGTGTAATGGCGTATACAAACTTCGCATAGATATCCGCAGATCGTATGGATGGCTATCGAATACGGGTTCTTTGTGCAACATAGTTTTCTGCACAATGCTATCCATACGGCCATACAATAGTAACTATGAAAATACTCGTACTATGGTCAGTACTTTCCACATACTTTCCCATGTGAGTGATGTTGTGATGGTAAAGTTCCGAAGCTGCTAATTCCCAATGAGGACATAGAGTACATGTGCTATGTTGACCGGAAATCACGTAATATGATATCGATTATGTATTCCAAAAGAGTGGACGTCTGATGGACGATATAAAAAGCAAATAAAGAAAAATATCGAATAAAGCGAGAATTTTTAATGCGAAAGAATACGGAAAGCGTCTGTCAGTCTAGCTAGCATGATATGTTCCTTTTTAAGAAACAGGAGAACCTGAACGAAGGTATCTTGCATATAGAGGTGCACGGACATACTGTTTTGATGTCTGAAGCTGAAGTCGCAGGAAGTATGTGTAAATTCTAGGTATTGGCTATCATAAATACGATAAAATGTACAAATACAAATGTACTTATAGATTTTCTGGGGGAAAAAATCAACGGAAATATTTCGCGCTCCATTTCATAATCTATTTTGCAACATCTAATTTTTCGTACCATCTGTTGGTGCTGCAACATTTATTGGATTCACACGCGGGGTATATTGTATTACACATTATGTATTTCCATCCGAAAAATAATCATAAAACTCATTTGTGAATATGTAAAGTTTATTATTGATATCTTAGTTTTTAGTATTTTTGGAATGATAATTAGCTGTACAGTCCGTCTGCTGTGGAGCCACAATCCACAATTTTGGGCAAATAGGTAAGAAGCACACTATGTGTCCCACAAATATTGATCAGTAAATTTCTCTTCATAAAACATTTGCAAGACTCGTCGCTTACATACAAATTTCCAATGATCAACAAAAAACGAAAATAAAAGAAAAACGCACAAAATCGCGATGATTCTCAACCGATGGGGCATGCCCCTTCTAGGGGCTACTATATAATTTTGACACCACTAATAAAAGGGCGAATTGAAGACTTTGAGTTGAAAAATGAGACAGTACCAATGTATGTGAAATTCAAAAGGAAATCGTACGAGTTATAGGGCTGTTTGTAGCTCAGCTTTCTCAGAACTTACATTTCGTTTCCTTGAATTTTAAAAATAATGGCACCGGTGGCGTAACATTTATCAAATTTTTTGTGTTCAAACTCAAAGCGGGGGCTCTTTCTTTAGACAGTCAAATTTTCAATTTATTCGATAGCCCAATATAACCGTGAAAGTTTGTGTTGTCTTTAAAAAGTAAATGCTCCTCCTATGGCAACCTTGGCCTTGTTTTCCAATGTACATAAATCATATTTATTCTTTCAATGGCCCAGAGCTACAAAAAGCTCTCTTGGATTCAAAAGATAAAAATTCTCATGAAACTCAAATAAACGAATTTCCGAATCAAGTTGACGATTTTTCATGTCTAATTGACGTATTTTCATATAACTTCGACGAATTTCTATAAAAAAGTGGCGAAATTTAAAAAAAGGCAAATTTCCACATATTTCAAACTGACGAAATTCTTTGTCAATTTGACGAGTTTCCAGTTAAAATTTACTAATTTTCAAATTTGATGCCGAATTTCCATACTAATTGGAGATTTTCAAAATCGTGTTGATGAATTTCAAATTGTCGAATTCCCATTTCATATTGAAAAATTTCAAAACGTTGTGGCCGAATTCCCATTACAAATTGTCTTATTTCTATTCATTTCAAATTGACGGAATTCCGTTAAATTTACGAATTTCCATGTCAAATTGACGAATTTTAAATGGACGAATTTTAAATATTCGAATTTCAAGTAGTCGAATTTCTATTTCAAAATTGTTGTTGTCGAAAATTCAATACAAATTGGGCAATTTCTATTTAAAATTCGAGAATTTTAAAATAGCTTCGAAAAATTTCCATGTCAAATCGATGGCTTTCCATTTAAAATCGGTCTTGATTCCTCAATCTAAGATTGAAATTCTTTAGTTTGTAATTGGAATTCAATTGGACATGGAAATTCGTTATTTAAAAAAAAGAAATTTGTTAATTTGTAATGAAAATTCGTCAATATGATTTTGAAAATCGTCAATTTGATATGAAAATTTAATTAAATATGTTATTTCAATTTAAAGCACAACTTATTTAATTTAGGCATAGATCGGGCGTATTAGTTCGGTACTTCTGATCCTTCGTCTTGACTACGTTTTCCTGCTCTTGCCTAATGAGCATTTATATTTGAAATAAATATTGCTCGCTGCCTCTGGGGGCCCTCTTGACTTGGGGGTCCCTGTTCCAATGAACAGATGGAACACCATACGATACGTCACTGGATGGCACTGAAATTTAGTGGATATGCGAAGAACACCAGTCACACAACAGTTGCAGTGCGTAAAGTTGATTTTGATTCCCAGAAAAAAAATATGGCTAAACAACAATTAGGCTAGAATAAAGCAAAGGCTCTTTGGCCAATCTGTTTGCTGGAGACTTTAATATCGTTTTAGGGAGTAAAGTCCAAGGAAAAACTCTAGGCTCACTATTCATTGGAATCAACATTCAGTCACATTTTGGTTAAAATTGAGAGACCTCTTTCGTTTATTTGCGGTTGGTAGACTTAAAACAAGGAAACCTACGGAGTTACGGTTGCGACGTAATGGATTTTGAGGGTGCACCTTTTTTTCGGCATAATCAATTAATTCGATTGCTGCGAAGCATGCAAAAATGTTTGGAGATTCCCTATATACTCCAATGAAGAATTTCTTAAGCCTTTATTACGACATTATGCGATTCGTAAGAAAAAATCGTTTTAATTCTGCGAACAGTATTTTTTGTATTGTCTAGAACCATTGTGAAATGCAATTAAACTGCATAGCTTTAAGTGACGAACGAATTACATTTGCAATCAAAAACCATAATTCACGAAATGCGTTTCGGACATTTGAATAAAAATTGGGTGGTGATCCACTAAGACTGTCAATCGAAAAGAGAATCGTACTGCAATCAGGTTGCGCTTACTCAATCTGTTTATACCGAGGCAATTAACCTCATGCTTAAATTAAATAAAGACATAAGTTACATCCACTCGCTCAGCCATCAAATGATAAAAATATCTCGTCCTTCTAGTTTTAGGGCAATTTCCATTCATATGGCCAGACCAACCGAAATCCGATTTTCCGGCTCCTGGGTCTCCCAAACTCCGCATTCATTTCGGAAACTCCCATAATTCCGAAACTTGTTATAAAAGTTCCAAAATATTGTGAAATTATGTACTAAACAAAGTTCGGCAGCGTTCAACTAATAACACATAAGTTATTCATTATGCAAAGTTCAGCGCGTGAAAAGCAGCAATCAGTGAACATTTCAAAACAAAAACAAATCTCACAAATTCTAGAAACACCAGTTTAATCCCACTTTTGAAAATATTTTCCTTCATAGCGTTTATGTTTAACTCAGCAATACAGAGCCACATCACCTTTTTTCTTCAATAGAAGACAAATTCCGTCGGCTATATTTAAAGCTAACTTCACGGTTTGATCTTATATTATAATTTAAACAAAGGTAAGATGAGTAATTTATCTAAGTGGTACCGGTAGGAAAGCAGTAAAACATTCGTGGCAAATTGGGCACGATCATCCACATTCATCGAAGTATATAGGAGATACATTTCGTGTAAAAAAATGGGACATTTTTTGCTTTCATAAGTGCTTGTAATATTTACTTATAACGAACGATCTTGACTCCCAGAGAACGAATTTCTATAGCTTTACAGTCTCGGTAACGCCTAGTGAAATTTATATCAACTGAAAGGTCTCTAATTAAAGTGCTTTTCCGAGACTAACTCCAATCTCCTGCTGCAGCTCCCCAAAAATTAGCAGTTTTCTTTATATGTCCTCGGCCAAAAATTGGTTTCCAGGAAAGTGGTAGAGCGATTAAACCGTAAAAACGGAGGTGGAACTAGGGAGAAGGATCACAGATCCATTCAATGGGGTCCAAACTTCTTGTTGCAACGACTTGGTAAGGGAAATGATGGCTTTAACTACATTCAGTAATTTTAGAAAAATAAGTTTAATCCATGTGCGCATCTGCCGCCATCTCCTATGGAAAACTGACCAAACTTAATGTAATCGTAGTCATAAAATTATCTTTAAATGCATGTAAACATATTTCATTGTCTAAAAACCTCTTAAGAAAAGCGTTGAGAACTAGATCAAATTCGCGTCTAGAACTTCCATTATTTCCACTTTTATGAATGCCATGCGTCGCCATACGGCAATTGAGCGAAATGATCCAACTTTTGAAGCTATTGTACACACGAGTTCAAAACAGATGAGTTTTCAAAATACATACCACACTCTTCACGACTATAAAATAAGAATTCAATATTATTCAAGAGTGATGTATGGTGCTGCTGTGCTGATGCTCCATGAAGCGCTTATGCGTAATTGAAAATCATCATTGGCAAATCCATATCGCATTGATTAGAATATTTTGCAAAATAACCTCTCTCTCGACTACGCACATTTGACCAACTGGCACAAATATTTGCCATAAAATTTACATTAGAATTAAAATGCGAGGAGTCTCGAAGACGATCGATTTTAGTCTGGAAAATATTTTGAAATTTGAGTGTCAAGCACTCTAGAATGTGTATCGGAGTCGAATTGAAATTAGTTCAATATGTGGTACTGAGGGAGCTGATGATTGTCGTTTATTTTTATAACTGAATTGATTTTGAGAAATGTATTGAATTCATCAATTGACTTCGATATGGAATGATTTATGAGGAGTTCGTCATATGTAAATGTTTGAAACGATTCGGATAGTCGCTGTGCTCTGTGTTTTCCTCGACACTAAATTGCGATTCTTTGAAATTACTATAGGGTCCGCCAATAAGCGCGCTCGAACTTTAAAATGAAATAAAGCAAGTTGTGTGAGAGGTATAAATGAAATTTATTTTTTGTTTGAAAGAGTATTCGAAGGCATTATGTATGGAAAATAACATCGTTCAAGTGGCCACCTCGGCTTCGCTTGGTGGCGCGCATACGAGAAGTCCAATTTTCAATGACTCTGGCGCACAAATCGGGCTGTATTTCATCGATGGCGTGGCGTATGTTGACTTTGAGGTCATCAGTGTTTTGTGGTTGGTTTGCGTAGACCTGCGATTTAAGAAAACCCCACAATAAATAGTCTAGTCGGGTTAAATCGCACGATCTCGGTGGCCAGTTGATGTCGCCTCCGCGCGAGATAACCATTCCTCCGAAGCGCTCGTGCAGAAGATCCATTGTATCGCGCGCTGTGCGGCTCGTAGCGCCGTCCTGCTGAAACCACATATCCTCGACATCCATATTATCGATTTCATGTCAGAAAAAGTTCGTTATCATGGATCTGTATCGCTCGCCGTCGTTCTCGAAAAAATACGGCCCGATGATGCCTCCGGCCCAAAATCCACACCAAACAGTTACATTTGCTGGGTGCATTGCGACCTGTTGGACCTCCTGTGGATTGTTCTCGGCCCAGCAACGGCAATTCTGCTTGTTGACACTCCCATTTATCCAAAAATGTGGCTCATCGTAAAATTGGCGGAGCGCGCGGAACGTTGCTCGAACCGATGAATGATTTTCGTAATAAGTTTTAATGATTTGCACATGTTGCTCGCGGCTGAATTGGTTCATGGTGATTTGTGAAGATACACTGAATAATAACAACTAGGTTTGATAACTCTACCACAAACAACATGGCCGCCATGAGCTGTCAAAGATCGAGCGTCCCTATTGGCGGACCCTTTATATAAAGAAGTGGCTCACGCGATGATCGCTGAGCAATGATTACTTCTGTAGCGTCCAATTCTGCTCCAATTATCGCATATAGCTTAAAGTAAAACAGCTCTATAAAATTACAAATATGCAAATAGTACTCAGTAGGAGCCAATATTCTTTAAGTCGATTCACGCGCGATGATCCCTAAATGGACATATAAAAGTGCAATAATCGCTCAGCGACAATCGCATGAGTCGCCTCATACTCGTAAACATTAAGTTTAAATCTATGGCCCGGTGAATAAGTAAAGCTAAGTCGAATTTAGCCGAAATGTGATTTTGTCACGTATGCAGTGGGACGACAAATTTTATATTGGCTTTTTGGCTAAATTCGACTTAGGCACCTATTCACCAAGGACACAGAAATGTTGCTAACGCAGTCGATGACGAAAACACATACCCTTATGGATTTTTGGTCTTTTAACGATTCCTAGACAGGTATGAATGCGGTTATAAAACATCGACGTCAAGAAGTATGTCGTCGTGCCGATAATTTAATATATTAAATAGCCAGTTGGAAATTGGTGAACCAAAGGATTATTATGTACTTAGACAGCATTACAATAGATGCATGCGACGGAGGTTAAATCAGTTAAATGCGACGGTCCGACGTGTTTTGTTGTGATTGAACGTCGGACACCAAAAACGAAATTTAAATTTTCAAGACTTTTGGCTACTCTTTTAATTAAGACTTCTGGAAATGAACAGCTCTGTGCTTCTTCTCTACTTTGTATCAAAATATCATTTTATGAGTATTGTTACAACCTTCAGAATTTATCCCTGAAATATATTATGTATCTTTGCTACGAGTATATGTGCAGTATACATTTATGACTTTAAAACAACTATTGAAAACAATTGTCTGACAGGATATACGGCACACTTTGCACAGCAACCATACTCCGTACATGTTTATGTTTCTTGTTTTTCGTGTTTTACTTTTTCTAAATGAGCTCCGATTCTTTACAGCAGAGTGCACTTTGTGCAACAGCAAAAGCTTTTCAGTTGCATCATGCAATAGCTGCATTTATAATATGGGTTTTAGGGAACGTTTTTAAACTAAAGTCATTTTTCAACGTCACAACCACATGCATCCATATGCATCCTTTCCTTTAGTTGTTTCGAAAAGTATATTGTTCTTTTAAGGCTGGTGTATTTTTTTCTGCATGTATACGAGCCATACAAATTCTATATTGTCTTATATAAAAAAGCTCAGAGGATGACCTTATTCAAAAATGAAACCGAGAGATCAAACAAATATATCTCCGCGTTCCTGTTTTTGAAGAGAGAATTAAATGAGAATTTTAGATGTGTGCACTTTATTGTACCCTACAAAACAAATTGTGGTGGGAAATATCTGCAGAAAATGTGTGAAACATTATTCGTTAAAAGTGTATACGTAATTCGAACTGATTTTTTACTATACCAATCTTCTCATCGTTTAGGAATAGGTATACTGTGTAGGTAAGGGTGAAGCTTTGAGCTTTGAGCTTTTCGCTTCACATGCCTGAACGGAATTCAATAGTATGCGCTAGATAATTATTGCAAAGTGCCATACAATAATTTCTTGGTCGTTTTGCGCGAGAAACATTCTCAGGGATATTGAGCGGTTTGCAAATAATAGATAAATTAAGCTTGAATTTGTGTACATCGTTAAATTTGATTGGTGGTATTCTTAAGTATGTACATAAGACCCGAAAAATGTTTTGAAAGTTTGGTTGCAGGGTAGTCCTTGCATCTTTTTTTTGTACATACTCGAAAAAAAGGAGTCATCCGCAAACAAACTTTCAAAATATTATACATCAAATAAAATGAAAGATCTTGCAAATAAAATTAACGCTTTAACAGGTTTGCTTAACTTTTCATTTTTGATTTGCTGAGAATTTATTTTGACTTGTTTAAGCGTTATTCGTTTCTAAAATTGCAAATTCCATATGATGTATTGGTGTTTTATTTTAAACAAATTTAATGTATTTAGCGAATGGTATTTTTTTACTGAAATCTAAGACGATTTAAAGGAAGAGTGGTAGAATATTATATTGTTGTTAAATTGATGCTTTTGACACGCAGCAAAAAATACCTTGCTTGCTTCCAATATAATTTTTCCCGATTGGTTGTCACTTGCTGCTTTCTACAAGTTTCACTATCGGTTGTATAGTTTAAGGCATGTACTATGCTCACTGAGCGAAAAACTTGCATTTATGTCCCCCGTTTAGCTAAACGCCAAAATCGGTAAGGATATTTTTGTGTGAATTAGATTTAACGTGAAATGCCGATATTCATACCTATACTCTCACCACCAAAAAATATATTCACCAACCTTCAAAATCAACAGGTTCAAAATAGTTTAATTCAAATTAAGAACACAAGTACATGCAAACTTGTTTGTACAGTTCTCCGAACATTGTTTCTGGCGTATTTGGAGAGCTCTTATCAAAACTGAAAACTTCTTTATCGAAATAAAAAAAAATCCCTAATTGCCAACACGTCCTTGTTCATATTGTGAGTGTCCTCCAAATAATTTCATTCTCACTCTATGCACACTTTAAAAATATCCACGCTACAATTAATTCAAGTTCGTGCAAAATTTAATAGTTCCTTTATTATTTTTTTTTCATTTTCAGATCACAATCGACTCTTAGGCCATTCACAACAGCAACAACAACAAACACCACCACAACAGCAACATAGCAATGCCAATAGTCCGAAGAGTGGGATTCGCCATAGTCTAAAGAGCTCGAATGCATCATCAACATCAAGTTCGCCAGCACCACCTCAAACTACAAAAACTACAACAACATCGGCAGCAACAACGCTTGCATCCGGAACAGCTCTCGTATGTGGCGGATTGAAAGTTGGAAGCCGGAATTCACTTAAATCTCCACAGCCGTCTGGAATTTTGCAGCACAGTAAAAATGCAGTTGTGAGTTCACAGCAGCAACAGCAACTTCTACATGGCCACAAGGTGATATATGAATATTGTGGAAAATCCTTTTTTCATGTCGACCAAGTGGAAAGTTCGTCCTGCGCTTCCTGTGTGCGTGTGTCGAGCTTCCGCACTAGTGCTTCCTTATACGTTGATGATAATAATTCACTTTGGAATTATTATAGCCTCCGAAAGCAAAAGAGGACAATGTCGTATGAAATGTATGGATGATGCATTTGGTTGAATTTATTTCTGGAAGTATAAAAGAGAAAAGACCGGACATTCAGTCTGGATGATGAACAAAAGGACTATTTGGTGAAATTCAAAAATGTCTACACATACTTCAAAAACTCTCATACACCTGAATCATTTATGTTTTTCCACAGACGAGTGTCTGGGCAAATAATATTTCAGGAGGCAAATATAGTTTGTATGTACAGCCTTTACGACTAACAATTTTCCTTTTTATTATACATTTTCAGCCCAAGCAACAGCAACAGCATCAACAAATTAAATCATCCCAGGGAGTCGTAAATTTCCATTTAGTTCATGCTAATAAGGGATTTGAGGCGCTCAGTGTGCTTTTCCAGTATTTGGTTTATGATGTAAGTATATACGAGTGAATTTTAGCAAGAAACATAATTTGTAGACATATAGGCGGATTAAGTATCCGTGTAAATTGCGTGCTGGAAATTTTAATTATCCTGGAAAGTTTAATTTACTGTGCAAATTAAACCTTAATACGGTGGACCAATTAGAGGATCAGGAGTGTAAGGATATTTGAGTCCTGTTCACAACTGTCGTTCATTCATATTCTGCTCTCTGGAGATGCGGACATTTTGAATTTATTCTTATTTTTATTTAAATGGATTCGCTTCAATCCAAGACGCCCGCAGTAAATTCTTCTAAATTTCAGTAATTCTAAACAAGGAGTAGAAAGCATTAACTTCGCTTTAAAAAAGAGCCGGGATCAAGCAATATGCTTCCAGTGTACAACCTTGATGAGTTTATGGGCGCAACACTGAAAGAACTTGCAAACTCGCATTAAATGCTGGACAAGTTTTTATTACACGAGTACATGGTCGCGAGGTCCTGATTTCCCAATTATAAGCCTCCTAAAATACCCCCTTCGGGGGGATGTGACTCATCTAAACACACACTATCTGTTTTGATATCCTTATTGATTCCTTTAAAAAAAAAAAAAATAAAAATCAATAAGATCCAGTCATGGTTTTGTCTTCATTTAAAGATCTCAGAAAAAGCTAGAATAGTTTTTATTTTTTATTATAACGGGAATTTGCGACCCCTGTTAGTGTAAATGCGAGGAAACATTTTTTACCCAAATTGGCTGAGAAGCAGCAGCCAGGATTTATTTTACCCATTGGCTATATTTAACAAGTCACATATTACCATCGTGTGAATTGGTTTACAGTCGAACTTCCCATAAGCGGACACCACGGGGAATGATTTTGTCCGCTTATTGGAAGTGTCCGCTTATGAGAATATTTGACAAAGGTATCATATTTTATAAAACTAATTTGGACTGCGATGCGAATCCATTCAAAACCACGATGTCTCATTTCCGTGTTTTTGCAATAAATTTTTTTTCGAGATCGATAACACTATTTTTTTGTGAATTCTATAATGCTTTGTTCTAGCACTTTTCTTCAAAGGGCAAAATTTTTAAAATTGTTTTTTTTTTTTTCATATTTTAAAAGAATATAAAACTGCACGATTAAATATAGCTCCTGAAAATCTAAGAAATTTCACCTACACGGAGAGATAAACAAGATTTGTACATCAATTTCCGGAAAGTGAATTTTGCTGTACGCAAAACACCGGTTTTCCGGTAATTTAAAAATTTCTTTGCTCTTCAAGAATTTCGAATTTTATTTGTGGAGCTGTCCGTTTATTAGAGACTTGCTTGTTCAGAAAGGGTATAAAAGTACTGTCCGTGTCCGGTTATAAGAGTGTCCGGCTATTGGAAGTTATTTTTCTAGTAAAATATAAGGAAAAACGTTGGGGAGAATAAAAGTGTCCGTTTATGAGAAATGTCCGGTTGTTAGAAGTGTCCGTTTAGGGAAGTTCGACTGTAAATCAATTTATGACAATTTTTCGATTTAAATCGTATTTTTTTTAATTAATTTAGAGAAAAAACGAAAATTACACGGTAAAAAAATCAATTAAAATAACAGAAATTAGCAAAGCGTAATCATACTTTTTAGGCGCTTAATGAATTTTGCTGGATATCATCAATAAGTGCTCGCATTTCGAAATTTTGACTAATAATAATTTATGTTCAGAGTGGTCGAAAACCGATGGATTTCGCCGTATGTTTTCAGAAATCCCCGAAAAGTGGTCACAGTGCACTATTCGTGATTTCATATGACAATCGACATTTTTATTTTGATTATAAATCGTTCTAAGTAAATAAAAATGAATTTGGTGCAGTCCCCAATAGTCATTTGCAACTTATTTGGTAGCTTCAAACTGACTCTTATTTTGGAAAAATTAAGAACAGTGGGAAACACACAAAACTGACAAATTTTTTCGGGTGTCAGTTAAAATATCGGAATGAGCAGAAATGTGCTGAATAGGGGAATCGGGTTTGGGTCCTGGATTTTTACACGTTTTCATTTGAAACAAACAAACTACATACTAGATTATTCGGAAGTCCTAGATGAGGTCAAAGTGACCCCTTCAACATCACCAATAAGCTTTCGTAAAATTGTAGTTTCTGGAGGAATCCCGAACACGAATTTTTTTTTGTCGGTATGTTCTTTTCGCATCAAATATAACGTTAATAGCAAATTTTAGATCGATTAGAAATTGAAAAGGTATTTAAAAAGATTCTAAACGCATCTTAAAGAAAATTATGTACAGCCGAATGTAATCAGTCACCATTTAAGTTTTCATAATAATTGGAATTGGAATGCTTTTTGAAATAAATTCTTTAAGGGTCCGAGAAGCAAGATATTTTCAAGCAAACAAAAAAATACGAAACTTTCATACCACATACTTCCGCTAACATTTTGCCTATACCATGTGTATGCGGCTTTAACTATTTCCAAGCTTAACCATTGGCGGAGGGCGACAATTTGGCTACTGCCCAGGAATGACATACTGGCGAAATTCGGCCCAGCTGTCGGTTATAGAAAATGTATCAAATTTTGCAGCTGACTGTGACCAGCACTTGGAATCTAACTTTCAGTTGGATCTCCCCATCGAGATCACCCGAGATGTTGAAATGTCCATAGGAACTGGAAATTTCGTTATAAGAGTCCAGAGGCTTTTAGAATGATTGTTTATGAAGCGAATACCGAAAGGGTAGCATTAAATTTCCAATTATCCGAGCACAGGTAAATATTAGTCGAACCCATGTTCTCCTTTCTCCTGAGAAAACCACCCTAAGATTATTTACGCTAATTTTCTGGCTACAAAAGTGAATTCTCTTGTATCCAGAACATTACCGGAGATAATTTCAGATATATTTTTCGATAGTCTTCGTCATCTAGAATTCTATACGCTTCAATTATTTTCTTCACACCAACGGGGTTCTTCATATTTATGTATGTTAACCCATTACTCTTCACTTGATCCTGTCAAAGCGAATGAGTGCAGTTTTTGTTTTGAAACACGCACAAGAAATCCACCCACCTATATTTCGCGATCCTTCAATAAAATTTTTATTGCATGGCAATATGTACTGGGAACATAAAGACCCAGGGTTCAATATAAATGAACGATGGTAGGACCAATTCGCAGCACAGCGCTTACAAGGTAAGATTCGCATTCCGGACAACTCGACCAACTTTAATTATATTTTATGGACAGTCAAAGTTGTATCGTGCCAACGAAATTTTTTCTTTCATTTGAAATATCTTTTGTACATTTTAGACTGACTACAGCGCACTTTTAGTATGAGCTCTTATGTATCTGCGAGTATATGCCTATGGTCAATTGCTGTTGACCTTTTACGGAACACTATAAAATATGTACGTTGGGTAGACATAGTGTCCCGAAACGAGCATTTTATCAAGTATGCTTGCATGTACTACACTCTATGAAATTTTTACTCTTATAATAGAAGGAAACTTTGTTTCCTTCTATTATAATAGTGAAAATACTCTGCAATCTAAATTTGCAAATCAAGTGTAATTTTACATAAAAAATGTTTAAAAAATTACTCCAATATATTAGCAAATTTACACCGCGCTATGTGTAAAAACACTGCGTAATAATAGGAATATAATGCGGTTTCACTCTTTTTTCGTTGTAAAGATTTAAGTGGCGAACCTTTACAAACAATATAGTTATCAATAAAACTATTTAAGGATAAGGATATATAAAATATAAACAATTATCGGTCGAGTTTTGCTGATCAGTTTTTCGTATACATGGGAGGTTGCAATATGGTCTTTTTTTGTGCGATCTGTACACTTGTTATTCTTCTCAGTACCGTAACTCAGCCGTTTATAGGCAATTTCGAGTCAACGTTACATTGCATATCATTTCGGAGTGTAATGTTGCAAGCACTAAATATTTCCTATCCGCACATGTACGGAAATTTTGGACCACGCCTAGATTCTATCTCGGGACCTCTAGATTACTAGCATCGTAGAGTGCGACTCAACCAAGTGAGCCACAGAGCGTGTACACATGAGTTCTAAATGCAGAGAATTTACACTGTGCTAAGTACAGCCGATTGAAGTTTGACAACTGGAGAGCACGCTACAAAAAATGAGTAAAACTTCAACTGCATGTTGTAAAAATACACCACAAATCCGAATTATACACATAAGCGTTGTAAAAATGCACCAGAAAATCTGAATTATACACAAGTGTAGCGTAAAAATACATTTCACACCGATTTTGGTGTAATTTTCTTATTTTACACAGAAATTGTTAAAAAATGCACTCTGTATGTGATTATAAGCGGGGAAAAGTGTAAAGTTACCGCATTTTCAGCGGAAATTTAAATTCACTTTTTAGAGTGTACTTAAATTTGCAGAGGTTCTGCGTAAAGTAGGCTGCAGTGGTGACTATATGCCACAAGAGCTAGTAATTTTACACTTGAAAACACAACGTTAAATTATAATGTTGAACGGAACGCTTTTCCGCATAAATACAAGTCGTAAATCGCATAACAATAGAAGTTTGTAGCATTTACCTAGTTTTTCAGATTTACATAAATTCCGCGATTGTTACTCGTATGTGCGCTTTAGTGTGTAATCATGGATAAAAATAGAAAAAAAAATTGCATTGTTTCTGTGGATTTCGCTGAAATGTAATATACATACGTACATTGAAATGCAAAATGTATTTTTACGTATTTTGTTACAATTACAACGACACTCCAGAAGAAAATTATATGCATACTATAAATTACTCTTATATCTACGTATAACCTTACCAATAACGACTATTTGTTTTCCATATTAATCTATTCCGTGAAAACTGTAAGAGATTGTAAAAATAGTTGAAGGACTCAAAATTATATACCTGTCCGTTTCAAGTTGTAAATCATCTAATGACGGGTATAATCGCTCTGATTTACTGAAAAGTGTAACGATCGGAAAACCCGGTAACAAGTAGTGCACACAATTATTATAGGTGAGCCAAATTGAAGTTTCCACGTTTACCTAAATATAGATCAAGGGCAAAGGATTTTATTGAGATTGATATGATGCAATTTATTGAGGTATGGTTTTTTCTAATATTTTCGATTTGGTGTAAGTGAAGTCTTCTGGAAATCTTGATGTACACATAAAAACGAACGGCCAAACAAAATGAAATGGTGAACTTACGTTCTGACATTTAAAATTAATAATTTTTTCTACAAAAAAGTATTTATGTCCTTATCGTAAAAACTACAATTGCAAGATATCCTACCCACCTATCAAGTTTATCCCAAATCAAAGCTCAGATATAATTTATCATCTAATTCAACCTGTTTCCAAATCATAAATAAATTTTGATCGACAGATTTAAGTAATAAATTCTATTTATGATCAATTGATATTGTTCTGCTAATAACAAATTTGGTATTGTATTGGTATGTCCAGTCATATTAGCATTTCAAATAGAAATAACTAGAGTACGTTGTCCTCGACGCGGCCGCACGACAGCGACTCGCTCATTCCATATAAAAACTCGTTTTTCTCTCATTTTAAAAAAGAGTTTTTATATAAACTGAGCGAGTCGCTGTCGTGCAGTTGTGTCGAGGAAAATGTACCTTAAGGCTCATTTTTGCTGATTTTAAATCTGTGGACTCCTAGGAATTTAAAACTCATTTTGCTAAAAAAAATTATTGATCGGAAAGGTCCCAAAAAGGACAAAAAAGGATACCCTTTAATCCTTGACCGGAGGTCGGCATGCGGGGTACCATATCAAAGTGGACGTGGAGTACATTACATATCCGGTGTTTGTTTCCTGCTTGAAGGACCCTTAACGGAATAAATCGAGCTTAAATGGAAACATTTCGGTTTCCCGTGTATCTTTCCAAAGCCACAAATACGAGAATAATTCAAATTGTCACCGCTTTTCTCACTTTTCAGAATCTATAACACCTGAAGATTCTCCCATTAAATTTGCTAAGAAAAATATTGATCGGAAAGCTCTGAAAAAGGGCACAAAAGGACACTAATTACACTCCTTGATCGGACGTAGGCATGTGGGGTGTCATATCAAAGAGGACGTCGACTACATACCATTTTCGGCGTTTGTTACTTGTTTCAAGGACCCACAAAGGGGAAAATTGGGCGCAAATGAAAAAAAATCGTTTTCCGTATCTCTATCTTTCTCAAGCCGTAATTTTCCATTTACGCCCGATTTATTTAGTGTCCTTGAAACAGGAAACAAACACCGGATATGCAATGCACTCGACGTTCTCTTTCATATGACACCCCTCATATGCACGTTCGATCAAGGTGTGTAATTAATGTCCTTTTACGTCCTTTTCAGAGCTTTCCGATCAATCTTTTTCCTAGCAAATTTAATTGTAGAATCTTAAGCTATTACATAGTTATGGCTTTGGAAAGATACACGCGAAACACGAAAATTTTCGATTTAAGCTCGATTTATTCCGTTGAGGGTCCTTGGAACAGGAAACAAACATCGGATATGTAATGTACTCGATGTCCCTTTTGATATGATACCCCGCATGCCGCACCTTTGGTCAAGGATTAAAGAGTATCCTTTTTGAGATCTTTCCGATCAAATTTTTTTTTAGCAAAATTAGTTCTACATAGCCTCCTGATACCCTACTGAATCGAAAGCAACCAAAATTAGCCTTACTCTATTTTTTTCTATTTTGAGGCCTGAATTGGGATATTTTGACTGGACTCAGGGACGTAGCCAGGGGAGGGGTCCATGGGGTTCGGACCCTCCCGAAATATTGTCAATAATACCCGAATAGTTAGTGATCACAGTATAAAATATAAAAAAAAAATTACTTTTTGACATATTTTTCTATAAATTCTGTGGGACAATATGATAAAAAATAGCCCAGATGGCAATTGGTTTAAGGAAGGTTTTTGTTGAAACATGATAAATCCGTATATAAATACACAATTCTCTGAACAAAATCCTTTAAAAATAAATTGCGCGGAATCTATGCAAAAACCTGTGAAATGTCTGGATTCGAAAATTATTATTATTATTCACTCTAATTTAATTTTTTGGGCGTATGAACCTGTTCTCATGTGAGCTTAGATCTTAAGACTTTCCGCTGCGGAAGTTTGAGCATTGCTACATAAATAGAGAATGCGATAAAATAGTCTTTAAACAGAGCGTTTTTTTTTTCAAGGAAAGAATTTCTTTGAAAACTTTGATTAATATCAAGTGTCTACATGATGACTTACTCTTTTTGCCACCTCCCCGCAAGCTTTTGGATACATTTTTCGTAAAAATCTCGCGGCTTCTCACGGATCCATTCGCACACAGACAATTCCACTTCTTCATAGCTTTTGAAATGCTCAATGGATGGAAGAAGTAATAATCATAGGGTAATAAGTCTGAACTATATATAGAGGGTGTTCCAGTCTTTCCCATATCAATTCGTTCAATGCTGTAGAAGACGCGAACAAATTTCCCAGTGCTTGAATTTACACTCAATATTAAAAGTTTTAGCACCCATCTGCCTGAGATTTGCGGTAGTCGCTCATGAATAATTTACTGAATACTACTTATCCAACCAAAGTAACAATTCATATGCTTTAAAGAAGCACTTCACACTGTAGCAATCACATACATACACAAACTGAGTTTATAGTGCGACATCGCTTAAAGAAATATTTTGATCCGATAAAAAATCCTTAAAACCTTTTTCGGAAAGCTTCTAACATCCTTATATAATCAATTCATTGTATCCAATCTAAATACTTCTCTATTGTGTTTATTGGATGTTACATGTGTAATGCACATGCAATAGTCTCTCTCTAAATTTACACACACTAGCAATATTCTCCTATAGCAGAGAATCGGTTGTATTGATAGTGTGACATTCGTCTTGTCAACTGATAAATTATTCACCGTAGTTTTATAAAAAGATGAACTTTGTCATTTTTCAAAGAATTGAAACTTGTGAAGTGCTCTGGAATACCAAATCTCATCAATAGAGTTCTTTGAAATCTTGCATCAAACCAACATTTCCTCACTCATTGTTAATTAATTTATGAACCAATTAAAATGATCTATGCGCAGACACTGACTGCATTCTATTGATGAATGTGTGAATTTAATCAACGTCAACTGATTGGTACATAAAGTAGAAGGTTCATTGCAGAATATTCGATAAAGAATTCTTAAGCATTTCTATAGAAGCAACTAGTCATTTGTAGTGTTTTCGAGCAATGCTGACTATATCTGAGGTTGGCTGAGTGGTTAGCGCATATGACTGGCAATACAATAGTCATGGGTTCGATGCTAGCTGTGGTTCATTAGTTCGATGCTAGCTGCGGATTTTTTTTTTGCAAACGAGAGAAAATGACAGAAAGTGATGATATAAGACACATCATCTACGCCTTTTTCGAAGCATAATTTATTGCTCCAATAAGGTTCTATTGGATTAAAAAACGCCAAACGCCATTATATTTGACTATTATTCAGCGGTTATACCCTGTATTTATTATTCGAAGCTAATATTCTATGAAACTATAGTGATGAAATTGTTACTTGGGTACGGTGATTCCCTATTCCTCAGTCATGTAGCGTACACTACTTCGTCGGTCGTCTAGTTTTTTTCAGTTTTTCAACGGCGGTGGCGCTCACATTTTCATCGATGACACTGGGTGCTCTGCATGTGGTAACTTGGCTCAACTTTTCGGCCTTTTCAAAACATTCACAAACATGGGTTTTAGAGAAGCACTCATTCTGGAATTTCTCTAGAAATTTTCGATAAGCTTCTGCGGATTTTACATTTTGACTAAAAAAAGGAATAATGATGCATTGTGCAAGAGGCACTGGTGCATCGAGGCACTGGTGCATCATTTTCACACGTGATGGTTATAATTACACTTAAAAGTGAGGTTATGCGGTTCCAGGTGTTCTCTACCAGCGACGCTGGTCACACCTCGATGTGGCCTTTCCAGATACGGACGACATAGCTTCGACATCTATTAACGACCTCAACTCGTTTCTCAGCACGATCAACCTTGATTGTCAGGCGTAGTACTGCCCATCTGCGACTAGGGCGATAGCACAATATGCCCACTGGCTTCAGTGCTGCAAAACCCTTCGGGTTAACGCCCCTCTAGAATCTGCAATCTTCATAAAAGATCAGTGTAATATTCAGTGATCAGTGCATCCACTTTGTCGACGCTAAATTTGTCGCGTGTCTGAAAATTCCGGGTTATACTTGAACAGCCTTCGAATTTCATCGTTGGACCCCTCCCGAAACAAAATCCTGGTTAAGTCCCTGCTAGACTATAGTATGAACTATATTTCTTTGGTTTTAGTGAGATCACCGCAGCACCGCACATTTGTTAATAAAGTGCTAGGCATGAAGGAAATGAACAAATATAACGAGAGGGGAATATTTGTGTAACTATGGTACATCACTTGCGGTTATGGTGCATCTATTATTTCAGTATTTTTAAACGCATGTAAGACGGTCCTTAGCATGAATTACATGTCCTTTACATGGATATTAATTACTTCATTCTTTCAGCATATGATTCTATCTAGTTGAAACAGCTACACAGATTTGGGTAATTTTTCTATTCTTTATTAGTTAAAAAAACTACTAAATTTCTAAACTCAATTAATTGATTTGTTTTTTATATTTATAAATAGATCAATGTTAAATAATTGAATTGTTTTGAGGAAAGTTTACTATTTCACGAAAATATCAACGATTGTTTGTACAGTTAAATTTTATATTCGAATAATACACACGAAATTTACATACACTAATCTTTTTTCTCTAATCTTGTGTGGTTAAATGAGAGAGTTGACTATTTATTTAATTAGAACTATCTAAATTAGATTAATTGCTACACTTTAGATAAAAAGTCTAAATAATTTTTCTGGGTGCAGTATTGTACGATTTATGAATTCTGAATATGTATATACCCATAATATGATTATTATTATCTGTACCGTATCTCTGCATCTAATTTATCAGATTTACTGCGAATAGTAAAGTTACCAAAACAACGATATCTTAAGGCAATATTTCGAATATTTAATGATAACATCACATCATTCAAATAATGAGCCATACCATCATGTATGTATGTAGTTCGATTTCACGACCGAGAATGCTACCTGAATATTACTTCTCGATCCGATAATATTTTATTATTTTATTTGTGTTGTTTCATATGCTTTGGATTAGAGGAGTGTTTTTAGGATCGTCTTATCCGGATCCCAGATACTGGGATAGTAAATTCTAACAGAGAAATAAACAGTGTTATATATGACCATACAGGAGTTTATATCAGAACTATCTGAACCGATTTAGAATGTTTTTGGAACAGAAAGAAAACATGTTTTGTTAGAACACATGTTTGAGATTAAGTGTATCAACCAGAGCAATGAAAATTTTCCAATTTTTTTTTATGCATTGAAGGGTATTTGATTTCTTGACGTTATAAATAATAATTATAGTAATAGAACATTTTGAGAGCACTTTGTCTCTGTAATCAGAATAGTGGATAGAGTCGCCGAAAGTAAGTGACGGTCACTATTATTTTTTTTAGAAACCACTTTATGAATACTTGTGCGAGTTTTGAAATAGACACAAAAAAGGTGTTTAAAAAAATGCGTAATGGCTGAAATGAATAGAGGATGTAAGTGAACAAGTCTTTTATCTAAAACTCAGTTTTTATATTCGACGAAAATACTATATATTTCCTATCCGCACATGTACGGAAATTTTGGACCTTGCCGAGATTTGATCTCCGGTCCTACTACTATTACTAGCATCGTAGAGTGTGATTCAAGCAAGTGAGCCACAGAGCGCGTCTTGCTTTATTATTATTCGTACTGTTGACCCTACAATCTACTGCACGGTCGGAAATTTAGTCTTTTTATTAAACCTTTTTTGATTGTATATAGTTCCAATACAAAAAAGTTTAATTTTTAAACTTTTCGATCGTTTACACCTAAATAAAACTGAATAGTTTAAATAAAAACTTTGCATTATATTTGAGTTTAATACATCCCGTTTAGGTTTTAATAAAATAAAAGTTTAAATCCACAACTAAAATAATTAAATCCAAAACCTGAATCGGGTGAAATATTAAAACTCGAGAGGTTTACTTCAAAAAAGAATTTAGTTTAAAATATTTTTTTTTTTAATTCGATTTGTTTTTATTTCATATTACATCCATTTTTTTTTGTTGGGCATGGGTGCGTTCACCCAACCGTTTATGGGCTATTTCGAGTATATAATGTACAGACACTTGGATCAGGCCGCACATGTACGGACATTTGGATCACGCCGAGATTCGATCTCCGGACCCCTAGATTACTAGCATGTGCGACTCAACCGAGTGCGCCACAGAGGGCTTTTATACTCCATGATTATTTATAATTCCATGAACAATTGGCCATATGTAAACTTTTAGATTACACTTTAATATAAGTCCGGTTTTATTCAAAAATTTTAATCATTAAGGTCCAATTGGTTTACTTTCTAATACTTTTAGTCTTAAAAATTTGTGAAACTTTTGGATTTCTTAAGAAATAAACCGAATTTCACTAAAATTAATGAAACGATTGAATTGTTTAGATTTGAAACAAAATTTGCTTAAAATATGTTTTAAAAAGTTTTAATAAGTTTTAAAAAGAAACTACATAAATTTCCGATCGTGTGTTGTATGCCAGTTTTATTTGAAATGAAAGTATGTATGTATATGTAGACTGCCCAACGATACCTATATCCAGTCAAAATTTGAAATTGTTTTGAAATACCGTAAAAGCCAATATGAAGCCACAGTTTGGACTTTGACCATCGATTGTAATTGATCCATGGCCTTGATTTACTAATTGATAGATTGTTAATAATAAATTACAAACGCCGAATAAGTCTGCAAAATGTTATCCATCACTCAGTGTTTCAGTTAAATATCTTAGTTTATTGTTTTACATGCACTAGGTGTACGTTGTAATAAAAAGCTTAAGTGATCCTCCAAAGCCACCATACTAGCATTTTGAGGCCCTGGGCGTGGCATGTAGTGGCGGTCCTAATGAACAAAAAATATTTCAATGTGCGACAAAGAACTAAACAAACCGAGCGTACAGAGGGTTACGCGCGAAATACGAGGTATTTTTTTAGGAATTTTAATGCGTATGTAATATTATCCTTTTTGGCGATTCAACTTCTTGTCTGAGGTTTTTCAATTTTAACTTTTTCGGGGAAGGTACTGTCTCAGAATTAGTCATATATAAAAGCTAATATTCTGTGATTAAGTTTTGAAAATAATTTTCTATCTCTGTTTTCCAAATTTTTATTCCGCGGGCCACTCAAATCTGAATACAGTGATATTTGGCCCAGTCCAAGCTGTGAATTTAACTCCCCTGGGCTAGCACCTTTCATTCTACATATATCACTTTATGTAGCACCAATCCAAAAATAGCCAACAATTTGGAATTGTAATCCTAAGGATATGGCTTCAGATACAAAAACTGAATTAATTAGCTCTAACTCCGTTATCGTTATACGGAATTAACAAAAAATATCTGTCAGGAAAATGTTTTCGATGAGCTTTTTGATATGAGTAAGCTACAAACCTCTCACTGATAAATAACAAGAAAGTGCACCTATTCTGGGACACCCTGTTCACATGTCGATTATTAACCAGATATTAAGTAAACAGGTTGAAAGACACTATAGACCAGGGGTGTCAAACTCAAAACCTGGGCCGGGCCAAATAAGACTCTCGTCAGGTTTAGGTGGGCCGCAGGAGGAAAATTTCAAAAACTTTTATATAATCGTACTACGAAAGTTGATTACAGAATATTACTTTTAAAATATGACAGAAAGTCTGGATCACTTTAGCGCTGTGGTGATCCAGTTCGTGTCCCCCCCCCCCCTTGCGAGATCTGCTGATCCTGCCCCCCCCCCTATGCCATGGACAAGGAATGCTTTAATTTCGGACATACTTAAGTTTCATCCAGGAATCCATTGCCGCAATTTAAATTGTTTGAACATTTGTTTGTGTGCAGCCCATATTTTGGAACTACTGAATTTTAGGAAGTAATATTTAAATTTCATGATTTCCTCATCCTGAATTTCGTCATGAGCAAAATTGATATTGATATTACTGGAGCGACCAAAATCGGTAAATTTTATTTAAAAAAAAAACATTTAAAGACTATATCAGCCGTATCAAGAGATTTTTTATTTTTTTCTCGACCTAATATTCTCAGCGTCGTTCATCAAATGGATTTTGTAGCAGCGAATTAATCGACGAAAATACAATTTTTGCCATTTTGCAAAGCTTTGTAACAAGCTCCTCCTGGTGTACATATTTCGAAAGAAGTTCGCAAGAAAACCATAATTAATTATGGCAAGCAAGCCCTAATTTATTAATGGTAACAATATTAGAGTTGTGCCCGCGCCCCCTTCCCTAGCCGCCACGCCTCCCTAGGGGGGCGCGCCACCCGTTTGGGAATGACTGTTAGCGGCTTCGGGATTATCCGTGAGAACTTCCTCCTTTGGAAAATGTACTTCAAGAACATTAAACAATTAAGACAAGAA
Source organism: Microchrysa polita (assembly GCA_949715475.1). NCBI lineage: Eukaryota > Metazoa > Arthropoda > Insecta > Diptera > Stratiomyidae > Microchrysa > Microchrysa polita. The sequence goes on from OX454415.1 coordinate 19,960,495, forward strand.
GCGAAAACGTGAAAATATGATTGAGCTTCAAGTAACCACTTTTTGTGAATAACATGATTTGGGACAGATGATAAAAAAAATTTAGCACCACAATAACCAAATAGTCAGATTAAATTAAATTAAGCGGAATGGTGGCTTAAAGAGACAATAATTTGCTTGTGATATGGTACAAACTCATGGACCAATACAGCTTGATAAGTATAGGTCTAAAAATCAGGCATTTGGGCTATGATTATTATGGTGTAATTTCACATCCAGGCGATTTAGTTAACAATTCCAAGATTTCTGTAGTTTTTAAAGCTTTGCCATTTTTCCAAATAAATCTCAATTTATGTTCGGTAAAGCCAACCAATTTTTTATTAACTGCATTTCGGGACAGAACAGTTTCATGAAGAGACTTAGTATTGTCCTGTACGAAAAAGATGAGCTGTCTTATAAAATCAAATAACCGACCTCAAATTGTTGGTAGTATTTGGAGAAAAAATCCTAAAATAATCTTGCTTAAGCCACTGACGAGTTTTAGTAATTTTTGTAGACTTGAGTTCAACGGCTTAATTTGTTCACCTTACCAATTTCAACATTTTTGTATTGATACACATTGTGCTGCTTCGACATGGCCGCGGGCCGCACAGAACTGCAAGGCCGCGAGTTTGACACGTCTGCTATAGACCATGGAAATTATAAACGCCTTTACCAAATATAAGATTCGTTATATCTGCGGTTTGGATAAAGATATTCTAGTGAAAATTTGCACATATATTCCTTACATCATTTTCAAATAATCCTCATCAAAATTTTCAGATTTGCAATCCTAAGGGGGACTACACACGCACAAGCTGAAATTTCACAAATTTACTTTTATTTAATTTTTCAATATCAACATTCAACGTGCTCAATAATAACCAATATTTGTGCAAAGTTTCATATCTGTACCTATAGTGGTTTAGATAGAAAAACGGAGAGTACTACCGTAAACTTAACTTAACCATAATTCCGTTACAGTTACTCCAAACCTGAAAACCTTCGGGGACACCTACCAACTTCTAAGGTGTTCGTGCCAAAAACCATTCTACACAAATTGACAAATAATTTTACGATATTAGCGTTGTAACATAACTCCTTTAAAAATGTTTATCTGAGTCTATTTGAAAAAAAAAAAATCAAATGAGATCGAGGGTGATTTATGGGGCGACCGAAATTTGAATACCATTCACATTTTAATTCAAGCTTCTTTTGTGCTAATAATTTCTACCGCAATTATATGGCGTAGTGATTATGAATCCATCCGTTCCTTTGCATGTTTTGAGGCTTTAGGTACATACTTGGGTGAAATTTGATAAAGTTTTGTTCATAAACAAACAAAAAATAGAAGATCATAATTTTGCAAGCTTGGTTTATGATTGGCTGATTAAGAAATAAGTTTTTTTCAGTGAAACTTAATTTCGAAGGGTTGGGTTCTATGGCAACCCCATGACGCGATTGTCGGATTCCACTCGTTTCGACATATATCCTGCGTACACACGAAAGAAACTTGTGGCTAAATATAATTTCAAAACTGAGAAACAACCTCGATCTACACCGTACTTCAGCGGCATCACATTTCGATGGTATCACTATTCTGCAGAGACACCACCATACATTTTTCCAGAGTTCTCTATAAGCAATCGTTCATCGAGTCAGCAAGTTAATTTTCTTCTTCTTCCTTGCCTCGTTCTTTATACCGCTCCATGGTTTCGCGTTGCTCGACCTGCGGTGTAGGCACACCGCCCGTTTTGGCGGTAATATCTCAGCAAAAGGCTATGATGCTTTGTGCACATGAAAGTAATCGTATCAAATTGTAGATGACTTTTGCCGAAAATACAGTTGCTCCGATCAAGGACCTCCATTATCCCTCCATTTTATTTTTGGGAGAAAAAAACATATACCCGCAACTCCCGTCGAAATTTCGGTATATGCCCCGGATAGATGTCTATTATACTCCCCACCCAAAATCAGCCCAATTGGATCAAAACTAAGGGTATTTCATGTACAAAGTGATGCATCACGAGTTTGTTCTACGACACTCGTCGACTATTACAATGGGTAGAATACATTTTATGTGAAAATCGTTTAAATTGAAGGACCGCAAGGTAGGTCCCCGTGTTAGATAGATATTTCATAGCAAAGAACAAAACCGTTTTTTATGTATTTAGAGAAATGCGAAGTGCCCAAAAATTTACTTCATGCATCTGGACTCTGGAGAAAGACGCGGTTCGGTTTTCATGCGAGACCTGATAGAAATAATGTACTCCGTTTTAATTCATGCTCTTTTGGAATCACTTACATAGATTAAATTTTGACGATTAGTACTCAGATCTCTGGAGTGTTTTATGTTTTTCTCGCGTTTCCCATTTCATGTTTGTATATTTTATTCTCATAGCGACTGAGGGTTTCTCGGCCAAAACAGAACAATGACTTTCGGGAATTTTTGTTGTTTCGTAGAATACAATGAGAAGCACAGGGAATGTATAGCCGCGGCTAGCCGTACATTCATACATTACCAAAAACAAATCTAGAAAATCTGGAATAACAGTTTGTTGGAAAATCTGATTGTTAATTGCAACTTATTAACTGCATTTTTGAATTGTTAATATAAAATGTTGTGCGTTAGAGGACATTACACAACGAAGCATTTTTATGGTGCCAACTTAAGTAGGCTTGTAGGATACTATAACCTGCCTGCCTTTTTATATTTGTTGAAGTTCTTACTTGATTAGTCAGAGTTTTCCAAGGGAATTCTTTCGAAATAAAATCTCATAGTTTTTAGGTGAATCGGGATCCATTGTAAAATACAAAGCAAATTGTTAAATTTATGAACTTCTTTCATACATGAGCCGATTATGAAATATTCGTAATTTAAAAATTTCCGAACAAAGTAGATTTATTTTAACCCGATCAGTTCAAACTATAGCCACCTATTCACCGGACACAATGGCCTCTTAAACTTCTTTCTCTGCAATTTTATTTCTCATTTGGCATTCTCTGACAATACTTATTGACCTCATTTCGAAAATCTTTAACCTAATTCTAAAATCTTGGATTAGACACTTGAAAATCTATTTATCACTAATTCTGCACTAATTTTCGTATATTGAAAACTCCCACCGGGCACTTTATACGCTGGAAGAAGATCTCGAATCATTTCACAAAACATTTCTGGTGTCGTTCGATCTACAATCCTTTCTCCGTGCCGAACAGTTGTTCTACAAATTCCGAAAAATTGTCCTTTTATAAGTTTTGAATATTGCTTGGACAGTTTTTTTGTGCTGCGTGAGCTCCTATAATCTCGAAACAATGGTAAGGTTTGAACAAATGCTTCAAATCTCTTACAGACCTGTAAATTGCATTTTTCCGGTTTAACCCATTTTTCATTCATAAAACTGCGGGATTTTCCGACAATTAAACTTTGGAAAAAACTGCATAGTAGCTGTACGTATGATAAAATGTAATCATGACTGTGGAAATCCTGGAAAAGGATGTGTATAGTATGCAAAACGGATGCATGTTGGTGGTTTTGTGACTATGAAGGATTGTTTTTGTAGATCTGAGGGTTTTTCATGTGTTTACATAATCGAAAATTAGGTCTTGGAGTAATTGTTTCACGGTGATATGCAATCAGTTTTTATGTTTCGCGGGAAAGTGTGAAGGGCCTTTGTAAATATGTTCGTTATCTCTATTGTACGATTAGAGATTTGAAAGGTACGGTTCGGTTGGGTGATAATTTTAAAATAGGAAGAGGGTGTGAAACAAACAAGTATTTTCTGTCAAGGATGTTTTTATCTATTGTGCTTAAAACGCTCTTGTATGTTCATGCGAATTCAAATTATATGACCTAATCATGTTTTTCGCAAGTTAAATTACCCCGGTATCACATAGGCAGTGCAAGGATAATTAAAACGAAGTTGACTTCTCGTTAATCTGTCGATTTGTCCTTATCGGTGACTCATCTTAATTGTTGTCCTGAAATCGGTCATCGGACGCTTGTGGCAAGACGTCTAGTCGTCTCATTAAGTGGCGCTTCATATTTTTACAACTCAACTCATTATCAACGATCTGGATGCGGCTGGCGCTTAGTCAGCCGGCTGAAACGTGATTATGGTCGGCTAAATCTGCTGTCCAGACAACCAAAAATCTAATTATGAAATGAAAATAAACTATTGGTCATGTTAGGTCATTATCAGTCGCGACATTTGAATAATAAAGAACCACCAACACTTTCGCTCTCGCAGCGGTGTATGCATCCTTGTTATTCCTTCGTCTAGGCTCTGTGTCAAAACAACCGGCATATGCCTCTTTCCGACCCAGAGCATGCCGACTGGCCGGTTAGTTTCATTGACGAATATTCAGGGTGTGAGCATGACAACCCGCCAAATTAGTGCGGACAGTTTTATGAGCTGCCATAAATTATGTTTGTGGATTTTTTTTTTGTTTTAAGGATCAGACAAAACGTATACCTGACACAGTGTTCATAGATGTTGCCGGGAGGGTGATGAGCAGTGATTATTCATACTTGAGGCGATTTCCCTAAGCCCAGGTGTACTGTCTTGAAAACAAGCATATGACTCAAAATAGAAGGATCAGTGAATTTTCCCGAAAGTGTACGTGGATTTACAAGTTTACTGGGCGAGCAGGTAAATTTGAATATTGTCGCGAGGATTTAGTACCTGGGTGATATGGCCATCCGAGGTTTCTTGCAAAACGAAATTGCAACGATTCGGCAGTCACCTCTCGAGTTCTCGTGGTGTAAAGAACAAATCTGTCACTAGAGTGTAGAGCCTTGTGAAAGTTGTCTCAATCGCATTTTAAAGAGAAGAAATTTAGATCTGAAATTTATTCAGTCGAAAATTGTGATAAAAATGGATTTTAAAATGAAACGGCAAATTGCTAAAGCCTTTCGTGGCCATCCGATTCGTCCGAATATCATTGTGGTAAGCATTCTGTTTTTTTTTCGTATTGAAATGTTTTGAAAGAAATTTGAGTTGAGTGTATTTTGGATCCCAGAAATAAGGTCGGTTTGGGTTGGCTCTTGTTTATGTGGGGGATAGCTATTTACTTCCAATTTTCTACAGAATTTCTTTAATCTGGAAGATTTTCAATTTTGAGAGAGTTTTTCTTATTTTTGAGACGTCGAGTGCTCAAGCAAATTTTTGTCAGTCATTAAAATTTTACACAAAAACTTTAATTAATTCCGGAAAGTGAAAATCTCACACTTCTTTGAAATATACTTTTGCGCATTTTCTCATGGAATTTTTTTTGCACTTTCTCTTTCTTCCGCTCGAAGTTTCTCAGAGTAATAAAACTTTTATTGACCACGACCCTCATTTCTTTTTTTTTTATTACAGTTGGATGCATTCTCATGCCCGAAGGTGAAAAATGAATACAAGCAAGCGAAGGACTGCCTGTTCGAGACACGAAGACAATTGGAAGAGGTGAAGGCTACATGTGTCGACCTGCAGGATCAGCTTCATGAGAAGGATCTTTATTACACAACCCGCGAGTCGGAGTTGCAAACATTGCATCGTTGTGAACTTGAAAAAGGTAAGAAGTGTCTTAGTTTATGATATTGGGTGAGGTGTACTAGTTTTTTTGCAACAACTTCGGGGCTAATTGGCTGTAAATGATCTGGAGGTAAAGATTTTCAGAAATGGTATTTAGCCTTTCAAGGCAATGGGAAAATAGCTCTGCATCTATTTTGGTCGGGTATTGTTAATGTCAGTTTCCTTAAACCGATTTTTTCATATTGTTAGCTTTCCAGCGGCCACTACTTCAAAATAAAGCGTTTTCTAGAGATCTCTGACTAAGAGCACGTTCAATAAAATAGTTTACACAATTTTTTTAATACTCTAAAGCCTTTTGGCTTGAAGTCTTTCGATAAAACTCCTAGTTATATTAATGCATATCGATTTCTTTCAACATTAACCTAAAAACTAACCGCTTATATTACTTTCCATTTTTTAGTGCGATCATCTCTCGCCGACTTGGAAACCAACGCTCAAGAACGAATTCGTTCTCTGCAAGATGAAATCGTATCGGCAAACGTTGCTCACGACAAACAATTCAAAGACTATCAACAGCGCGCGGAAAGTCAACTTCTCGAAAAAGACACCGAACTGAGTCGAGCCAAAGAGCGCGAACAAGAACTTTTGAAACGCATAAATGAGTTAAGTACGACAGAAAATGAGCTCCGTGAAAAAGTTCAAGCATCCGAACAGAGTTCCGCCGAACGTCTCGCCGATGCCTCAAAACGAGAGCATGAACTTGCCGAAAAGGTGAACACTCTGTCGAAGGAATTGAACCTACTGCAGCAACAAACCGAAAACCGTGAACGCGATTTGAAGGAAAAACTCGATTTGTCCTATGATGAAATTTCAGTCCTGCGTAATTCCCGAAGTCTGGCCGACCAATCATTGTCACCGAAAAGATTCAGTTCGGCCGGTTTGGTCAACGGTAGTGCATCGAAAATGCAAATGTTCCAAGAAGTTGAGAGTCTGAGGTGCGTTCTTGAGCTGAAACAGACAGAATTGTCGGAATTGCGTAAGCAAAATCAAGAGCTCAAACGAGCATCCGACGATTTACCGCTGTTACAGGTTAAACTGTCAGCGATGGAGTCGCGAGTTGAAGATTTGCAGATCCAGTTGAAGGCAAAAGCTGACGAGGAGAAGTAAGTAGAACAGGTTTTCACCTCTTTTTTTTTTAATTTCGAAGTCAGTAAGGAAATTTTCTAACAAAACCAATTTCTTCTAGGGATCTCATTCAACGCAACAAAAGTCTCCACGAATCATACAAACAGGAGCTCGAACAGCGCAGTCGCCTGAGTCTACACAACGAAGAGCTTCAGTGGAAGTTGAAACAAAATTCTGAGAAATTTGCCTTAGTCGTTAATGAGCTATCAAAGAACTATAGTGATCAGAGCAGCAGCAGCCTATTGAGTGCATCGAAAAGCAGTCTGCATAACTACAGCAATGCCGCCGATTGCAGTCAACATCTTTCAGGCCTTGCCGATCAGCCGCTACTCTCGTCGAGTCACAATTCTAGTCTAGCCAGTCTGAATCGCAGCTCTGATCGTATGGTCGGCTGCTTCCAAATGGATGATGTTTCACCGCCCGCCTCGCCCATCATCAAAGGCGTGGTCGAGAAGAACGATTCAGTCTCGTGGGTCCTCGAGATGGACGACGAAACACCCGAAGTGCTAGCGTCGCGCATGATTCGCCGTGCCGGTTCGTTTCGACTAAGCTTCAACGAGAAATCGCCGGGTGCTAGACGCCAAAATTCGTTACCTGTTTCGAACGGCGGCAATCCACTGATGCAATCAGCTTCAGCCACCTCCGTACTGCGACAACATTCCAATGAGTCAGTTTCATCAATCAACTCTTCAGCATCGAATGCTTCGAGCACACGAATTCGCTCCAAGTCGGTGACAATGAAGTCGGCCGATCCGAAAAAGTGCAGTCGACAAAACTCGATGAATGGCAGTTCCGATTCACGAACTTTGAATGGCAGCAGTGGCTCCACATTGTCGTCTCAATCATCACGAAAAGATACGCTTCTCTCCAGCTCGCCTTATGCCCGGCATCAGAGGTCGTCTTCGTTAAAACAGCAGCTAGTTTCACCGACAGCCACTCCCAGCAATTCATTGGGTCGTCGCTCGTCATTTAATCACGACGACGAAGAAAGTCTGTACCGAAAGCAATCGTACAATGCACCAAATCTAATCACATGTGACACATCTGCCTTAACTGCAGCGGAAAATCGACTGGAGATTCGTTCGTTGCCATCACATCCATCGGTGCAAGATCTTAAAGGGCTGAAAAAGTGTCAAGAGATTCAAGAATCTGCAGGCGAAGCCATGGTGTCCGGTACTAATTCCGAAGATGAAGGCTGCTCCGCCTCGTCCGACGATATTATCTCGTCAGCTTCGTCAGCCGATTCAGCTACCTCGTCGCTGGACTGTAACGGTACCGAAGATGGCAAAGGACATGTTTTCTCTTTGGAAGAAGCTCTCATGAACAAGATCACAGCCAGTTTGAGCGGAACGCCAATGGAAGTCAGCTGGTCCGATGATGTGGATCAATTCACAAGTGGCGAATCAATAGTTTGACACAATGACGACGACAGCTTTTAAAGTTTAGTAAAATTCCGGTCAGCTTATGATCGAGAGTGTAAATCGTTGTGCTATATTTGGTCTGTCAACAAGAAATCCAGTCTAAAGTTAATACCAACAACTAGAGAGGACTCACTGAGAATAACCAGTGATTAGTAATGCAGACACAAAAACGAAACACTCGTAACGATTTTTATGTACAGTAACTTGTGAAACTTTAGGGACATCAATGCTATAAGGCACCGTCAACATTGACTGCACCGTACCGAATCTAACTTTGGTTTGACATCGTCTCGATTCGCTGCAATTAATGTTGCTGCTGCTGATGCTGGACAGCGCTCCGTTGATTCACATCGTAATTTTGTATGATAAATAGACATGTTCAGAGGACAAAACAATAATTAATGTTAAAGCTCAAATTGCTTGCATCTACATAAATTTACAAAACAAAATCTCCGCGAGAGTAAAAGATAGTCTAAACCCTTTAAGGGAATTTCAAGATTGAAATGGAAAAGAAATATTTATAATTGTACGATTTAAGATAACCACTAACATGAATTCAGCTATTTAAGTGTTTAATTCTAAGGGCCGACTAATACATATTTACTTTCGGACCTTATACTTTAAGCAAGTTGACTCCTGCGGAGGCCCTTGGCTATTTAATACGTTCGATCTGTAACTCTTAGGGGAGAAATTTGCTAAGCAACTTATATAAATACGTTTTGCGAAACCAAAGCTGTCTTTCTGATTAGTGGTTTAAATTCTGGCTCAAAAACAGTCTAAACTGGTTAGAAACGGATAATGCACCCACAAATGCAGGGGGGAACATTTTCAATTTGTAAAGATCGGTGGATATAAAGTGAAGATGAACAATTGAATTGTATGTAAAGTAAATTTAGTAGATATACAAATATAATATTATAAATATTTTGTTACCTAAAAATTTAATTAATGATAAAAGAGAGAAACAAGAAAATACATAAAATGAGATGAAAATTGCATGCGTTGAAAACATGAGAGAGGAGTGCGCGCGTTTCTTTTTTGTAGGTCCGTTGTTTGTGATGTAGTCTTTCACCTGATTAATTATTATGTCGATATTAGATGTCAATATTAATTATATACATATAAATACATAGAGATACATACTATTTATAGAGTGGAGAAATGGATAAATTAAATAAATATATTGTGTAAGTGAAGTACTACTTTCGAGAGAAACATGTTGAATACTCTTTTGAATGAATTATTGTTTAACTTTTACCCTAGAGCATAAAATGTTGTTGTTTGTTTCTATCATTTCTATGTCACTGACTATAGTCGTTAATTGTATAAAAAAAACTTTCTTTCCATTCTTTTTTGACACATTGAAATATATATTTTTTTTCTGAGAATGTATTTGAAATGTTTTTATTTTTGTGGAAATTTTGAGTTCTTTTCGATTATTCTATGCCCTTTTCTGTCTGGTGCTCTTCCTTTGACGATGTTTTTGTTTTGTGTTTAGACCAGCGCTTGATTTGTTTCCTTATCGTATATGTCAGCTGAGAAATTGTATTGGTGAAACTTAATTTGCGAATTTTTAAGTTCAAACCCAGTTATGCTTACGCCTTCCACGTATTTGACTGTCAGCACCTGGATGAACTAATTTTTCCCTCAGTTATCGATCCTTTCACCACATACCAACTTTACTATTAGAGACAAGACACATGGATGAATTGGAACGGTTAATCACTGTACGATTCCAAGTAGAAAGTATAGATATTTTACTCAATCCGTAGTGCTGAAAAATCGTTAAAAACCGGTTAAAGTCATTCCCTCATATTCCGCTTCAATTTGGAAAAAAATGTCCTTTTTTCATAAAGATTGCTTCCCAAGTACATACTATTCAAAAAAATTACGTTAGCCTTCCAGGTGTCTTAAACAATCTTCTTGATGAATCGAAGTTGGACTTTAACTGGACCTCAAGCATCTTGTTTGATATCCATATTTTATGTTGAAGTACCTCTTTAGTATCGAATGTGTTTCATTTTCATTGCCCTAACTCCTTGAGGAACATAGTTCGTTCACTACTAGCGTATGTAGGTAGTTATCAACTTTTTGGCGCAAACTGAACGAAACGTGCAAAATTGTGCAATATAAATGCCGGAATGTACATTTTCCGTGCAATATGAATAAAGTCATTTGTTTAGGCTTTTAGAAGGTTAGGCTTCGGAGCAGTGCACGCAGGAATAGCATTGAAAAAAAAACAATTTAAGAAGTCTTGCTCTGAAAAGTATCGTAAAAAGAAATTCCTTTGAAATTTCTCATGTTTTCTTTCTCAATACTTTTATTCTCTTCTCTGTCTATCGAAAAATTCTGCATAAATTCTGCACATTGCATAATTTCTGGAAAAAATTGTTATAAAGCACGGTTAAAAATGCAAATGTTTGTTTTCATGAAAAAAAACTTAAAACGTGCAATTTCGTGCAATAGTCATCGCTGAAAAGTGCAATTTCAGGCTCTAATTTACATACATTATTTTCTTTTGAATAGTAAACGCACTACATGACATGCCGAGTTTCGAAAACTGTTTTCTCTAAAGTGGCAACCGAACCACAGAGCATGTCCGCCTCACAAGTGAACCACGGCTTAAGTTCCATTCTTATTTACAAGTAAAATTTTCAAATTTTCTCTTGTCTTCTAGAAAAAATGCACGTCTGAGATGAGATGGCTCCTGAAGTTGGCCACTATTGATTTGTAGAATAATAATCCTCTGGAGGCAGTGGCGTATTTACAGGGGGGGCACAGGGGGCACGTGCCCCCCCCTGTGAGCACATCAAACTTTTTTCATACCATACTAAAAATTGCAGTACCAAATGTTCCCTTTTTATTTTGAGCGTTTCTATTACTAACCTTTGTAAATCTTTTTCGAAACATTATCATCACATCATCTTCTCAATTCGCCAGATCTCCTCGTTGATGAACCCTTTCCGTTTTTTGAACGGGTTGAGCTTATTTTCATAGACGCGTGGTTTCAAGAACAAGAACTCTCAGATAATAAGTACAAGCTATGATTATGTCGAGGCAACGAGGTGGTCATGAAACGTTGCCCAATCTCGACATGAATCTGTTCGGAAACAAGGACTGCTATTGAAAGTCTCGTCATGTGTGAAGTGACCCCATCTTATGTTGATAAAAATTGAGGAGTTGTTGTTGCGGTATCGATGTCTTGGAAGCCGTTGAATTGATAAATATTTGAAACAATCCGTCTAATTTTTCGATCGGGCTTGTGTATTTTAATTTGGCCGTAAATTCGTGTTGGGCTGCTGTTAAGGGCTTTAAACCAGATGCTTCTCTTTCTGTTAAAATGCTAAAAATTGAAGTTTTTTGGTGGGAAAGCATTTTTAGCATACATTTTCGAATTCCTACGGTTCGGTGTCTGTGGTGCCCTGCCTGGGGTACTTTCTTCAATGCTTCAATTTTCACGAAGTAAACATCATCGTAGCCATTCCTTCTCATTTCTATTTCGCAATTGATTGGTTAAAGCATGTTGCTTCAGCTTACCATCTAGGACTCCTTTAAAAAGGTATTGCAGATACTATAGATTTGAAGCTAGTGTAGTACATATGGAAATAACAAACAACCATACCTTCCTGCTTACTTTTGTTGCTTCATTTCAATTAATCGATTGATCACTTCCCGGCTCTATGCCACGGATAGTTCCTACACAGCTGAACATTTTAGTGTAATTTTTATAAAAAAGTATATTCATTCATTTCCATATAAAAACTTTACGAAAAGTATAATTGAACTATATTAAAAGTATAAGTATTCTTGATAAAAATTTTACTCTTCAATAGTATAAAATTAATAAGCAAATTTATACAAACCGCTCGAAAAAATAAAAATTGTAATACGAGTGCTGTCGGCTTCGAATCCACAATTCTGTGATTTTTAGGCAAGCGCGCTGCTCACTGAACCAGACAGACTACAAATCAATAGATTTCTAGGTTGAATGGGTTTCTAGTGTAGATTTGATAACATAGTAGGATTGATTCTACCCTTTTATGTTATACCAACATCCAATGCAATTTATTCTATCCCGAACGGTGTAAAATGTATAATATTAAAAGGGTATTTGGATAGTTTTATTCTGTAGCGGTTATAATTAATATAATTTTTGAATAAACTAAAATTATAAGTTGAAAAGGATCAAATTTGATTCAAGTTTTGTAATAGATAGGAGTTTACTATTTTATTTATAAAATTTACTCCCGGTTTACACCAAAATTTACAACCGTGTAGTATTCTGGATTGTACTTGTAAAATATTATTCGGCACTTGTTACGATTTTACGGAATCTGTTACTAGATTTTTGACAAAGCATACAAATGCCTCTTTTTCAGTAAGTCCTAATTTTGCATTAAAATTCGCTTAAACTTGCCATGAAATTCAAGACCACAATGTCAGCCAAAATTTGTTGTATCAGCTTTTCATCTGTGTTTCTTTCGAAAGTAAGCAGAACCACTTTTTGGCGGAATTTGGCCGAAATTTGGCAGAATCTCGGACGATGTATGAAATTTCTCTTCCAAAGAAAAGTGTTCCGTTTGGAAATGGAAACAGTCTCTTTGGTCATTGCATTAATTCCATAGCCAATTAAGTACATATTCGTAAAATTCCTTTTCGGCTTCAGGCTCCTTCGAACTACACCTACGCAAGCTTTTTTTAGGCCCTCCGTATTTTGGTTCAGGAAAAGCCAAAAGCAGTTAATGAGTGTTATTCTAAGATCTGTCAGGAAAAATGAACTTTTGGTGTAATAAACCTGAAATGGAAAGGACTCTCAGGCCCGTATTTATAAACATACCTTAACTCAAGGAGACCTTGAGTCAAGGATGCCGAAATTAAAATAAGTGTCATTTTCCATACTTTTTCATAGAAATCACTTACATTCACGAGTCAATGCATCCTTGATTTAAGGAGAAACTCAAGGAGACCTTGAAATTTTCTATAGTCAACCTCACTCGAAGTGATGGTAGCTACCCACCTACCTTGAAATATTATATTTCAAGTCTAATGAAAACTTAAGGTCTCCTTGAGTTTCGCCTTAAATCAAGGATCAAGGATCAACGATCCCTCAGTCTTGCCAATGTTTTTCCTATGTAGCTGCTCTCGGCTATCCCCACAACAAAACTTTATGTAACAAATTAGCCCCGTACTCTGTGCCCCCCCTTTGAGAATTTTCTAAATACGCCACTGTCTGGAGGAATGATTTTAATACTGAAATTATAGATCGTAGTTAAATTATTGCGACCATTCCTTCTTCTTCTTTTAGCGGTGTGCATCGAACCTTCAGGGTTCCTGCCGGGGCTCTTGCCAGGAAGACATATTGGCAGCTTTTGGCCGTTTTGCAAAAAACGGGTGTGGTCCGCCCCGTAGAGGCAGTTGCCGTAGGACCACCATTCCTCCTTCCTACTATTATTCGCGACAATGTAGAATTACCGCTCCTGGCTGTGTTTAGTAATTGACGGATTGTTGTGCACTCCTTATCGAGATTTTCCACACTAGGTTAGAAGAAGTTTTACGTATGCGCGAAAAATGACAGAGCAAAGCTGTGAATTTATAATCGACAGACATTGTTACAAACTTAAGTGAATGGTAGGAAAATCCGTAAGTAAAAGCATGAGAGGCTAGCGCTGGGAAGTAATGAGCGCTTTTCCCGGTAGAATACATTGTTTCTCTTAAGGCAGGACAACTAAATTGATTCAGCGAAAGATCGGGAGAATGGAATGAGTGGACAATTTCATTCAGTACTATGGACAATGGTACAATCGAACGAAATCTTTGTTATTGACATTATTTCTCTATACTTTGGGGTTCATTAGCACAGCAATGCTTAGCAATTAAAAAGACATGATCCTGATTTATCGTAATTTCATGATATTTTATCAGCGTAGACTACATAAGATCTGAGCTTGCCCCTTAAACCGCGGGGCCCCTTAAACCGCAGGGCCCGTGGCATTTGCCACCTTCTGCTACGTGGTTAATCCGGCACTGGGTCTACGTCAACAAACCACATACTTTACCGAAGTTAAAGACAACATTCGAGCGGAAATTGCGCAGATCACAACGGTCACACTCCAAAACGTTATCAAAATGTAGTGGTGCACACTTATCGGATATAATTTGCCACACCTAAAATAAATAAAATACATAAATTAAATCTAATTATGCGATAATTTTTTTTTTGGTTTTCACCACTTTATTTAAAAGTTATTAATTATATAAATAGGAAAGGGATTTTTGCCCACCCTGTACAAAATCTACGGGAAAAAAGGACATGAGTACTACATAGAAGAAGAGAAAGCACAAGCCTTAGCCTTCACACTTCCATGTGAAATGAGGAGTTCCAAACCATAAGGTTGTAACCAGCTCCGTCGGGGGCAGGTGGCGAAGAATCTTTGTAGGGCCTTTTTTATGTCGAAAAATTTTGCTAGTGGGCCAATGAATCGTTAAAAATCGCCTAAGAGACATGAACAGATTTTGATGGAACTGCTTAAAAAACAAACTTATATAAAAGCGGACAACCACAAACCAATTTTCAGGCAGATTTAGCAAAATTTATAAATGTTTACTCTAAGCATTTGCATAATTCTCTCGGTGATATTACAACGGAGCAAATTCTGGTCTATGTGCGCTGGGCGCAGACCTGACGGCCGCATAGAGAAGACACACACTATATTCAGAAAGCTTTTCCATTGCATTGAATGGAATTTTTGTTTATTTTGCATAGTTACGCCATATTTTGCTTGGTTACGCCATCATCTTAGATTGAAAAAATCATTGCGCACTTTCATCCGACAGCGTAAAAAAGCGAAGGATAACATAACTATGCGAATTCAACAAAAATTCCATTCAATGTCGACTCGCGATAATTACAACTTCGGTAAATTGAATTCCTCGATAATTTGAAGCTCTCATCCAGAATTCTCCTTAAATTGAAGTAAATATAAAAAAACTCCATATATTGATGTACTCTCGATGAAATTAAAAGCGGCAAGATACATTCATTGTAGTCTGGCTCTTGTAGCGGTTAGTGCGCGCACCTTCGGTGCACAGGGTCATGATTTTGAATCTCACCGTGGATCATGGTGTTTTTCGAACTCACGAGCTTGTGACAGACTATGATCTCACTCAGATGTTAAACGAGTACCCATTTATGGGGATAAATAACACAGCTGAGCGTGATGCTGATCTCATTACCTCAACAAAATAAGATAAGATCTTGGAAATAGGATGTCACTAACACATCCTGCGGCCTTAGTCCAATGCTGGATTGTCGCGCCTGTTATTTAAGATACATTCAACGTTCTATAAATTTAAGTATATTTTGTTTGCCGCTCTATAAATTAAAATTTATAAATTGTACAAGTCTGAATTCAGAGGGAGAGCACTAAAATTTTTACCTGTGCATGATGTGGTATGCACTGAAAGTACAATTTCTTCTCGGAAATCAAATTTATTATATGATTTGAATTTACTTTCCCATGAGCTACTTAACTTACTTAACTGTATTAATATAAGTTATATTCATTGAAAAAAAATACACTGAACAACTTGAATAGCAAATATTCTTTACTCTGGTATATTAAGATCTTACTTCGCTATACGGTTTTCAACATGTTTCCAAAAAACTTTCGAGTTTTAATTAACTCTCGATAAATTGACTAAAAATATGTAGTTATCTCTTGAATTTCAAATTATTGAGAGTCGACTGTAATGGAAAAGCTTTCTGAAAATTGTGTGTGTCTTCTCTAGGCGATAAGACTAATCCTTCGATAAGAGTTTTGAGAGAATGGCCCATAGACTACTAAGCACTTTAATTATTTTCTAAATGCAAAGTATCTAGCACACGAGAAGCTTAGAAAATACCGGACTGCTCTTTCTGTGCTTCCCTAGAGTAGGTTGTAACATCGACATTTCACTTGAAATCCATGCAAATATGAACTGTCAACACTTTGATGATCGTGAAATCAAATTGGAATGCTTGTACCTACTTCAGACAAAAGTTTCCGCAGCGGTTTTTGACGTTTCGCACTTGAAGACAGTGCAGTCACATTTAATTTCGAGTGAAATCGACAATAAATTAGATCGAATGTGCGAATTTATAGAGATGTAACGGATGTTGTTTAGCGGATGAGGATGCGGATGCAAAATAGTATAAGATAGAGGATGCGGTTGCGGATGCGGATATTCATGGAGACATTCTTGATGAAGCGGATGAGGGTGCGGATATGTAAAAAAAAATATTTAGGTTTCATACTTTTCATGAAGATGGAAAAAAATTAAATTCCTCTTATTAGTGTGGTTAAAAATAAAAAAGTTGCATACGTCCTTACTTCGCTACACCTTAAAAAAATAGCCCAATTCATTCAAAACAAAACCACTCAAACACTAGTCACAAAACTGCAAACTGCTGAGCTAACCGACAAATTGAAGTTCAGTTGTGTATACGATACAGAATACAATTTGTCTCAATGCATGTCTTTATAGTTATGTTTGAAATACATATTAGGCAGCAGCAGCAGCATCGCGAAATGTCAAGCGCAATGCATTCTATTCTATATTGCTGACAAAAATGCTGGGCAGAAAGCTCGGCATTCAATTTTTATGCGAATAATCCGCGATTGCGGATGCGGACATCCTTTACATCTCTAGAATGTATTACTAAGAGTCGATATACATTATCCAATCAATTGAACAATCAAAGCTCATTTCTGTGGAGAGAGCTAATTTTTAGATTCCACTACCGAATTCGCTGGAGAAAATGAGCTTTGATTGTTCAATCGATTGGATAATGTATGCCGACTCTTATTCATCGAATAAAAATCCCCACGGAAATTTTTTTATGGGAGGTATAAATTCAACTTTTTCACTACCATAGTAGCTCAAGCACGTGAGAAATAAGCTTCACTGTTTTGGAGCTTCACTATTGCATTTACAGAATATTCGGACTTGGGATCATCTGCACGAATTCGTTGGTTTTTATAAAATTTGTGCACACATAAAATCAAATTTAAAAAATTATACAAAAATTTAAATTGCTTATTCTTACCGTCCAATCCACTAAAACAAATGGTGCCTCATACTTTCATCGGGTGAGGTTTTGAAACACAACAGTTGCGTGTATTCCGCAAACTGTTTCGCATGTTTTCTATTTTGATCTGAAAACGGCATAGGATGGAATCATATTGTGTTTTCCTACCGCTATCTCGTGGAAAATGAAAAATGTGACACTTGACACTTCACAGCTGATACGTTTTGTTCGTGAATTTTAATTTTCAGTTTTAAACGAGTTTCAGTTGCATTTTATTTCGATTTTGTAAGCCACTACAAGGTGTCATCGACAATAAATTAGGTGGGAAGTGCACGGGTTCAACCGTGAGATGGTAAATAAAACAGTAAAGTGATAATCTGCAGATGCTGCTTGGGGGATCTATTTGTAAAAATAAATTTCTGATCTGTAATAGCAACGCCATCTAGAAATATCATAGCCGCAACTCAGCTGTACAATGACGTCATAGTTTAGCTCTTAAATTTTGGATTTACACGAACAAACAACAAAAACAAGCATATGACGTACTAAAAAGCAAAAACAAAACAGTGCAACATTGGTGAACATAACCAAAAATTACGAGCTGATTTTGACGTCTAAGATTCTACATTGCGGCCTTAATATAATAGACGGCATTGGTAATAGTCGGTAGATTTGAAATAAAACGGCACATGTTTGCGGAACATTCGCAACTGTTTTGTGTCACCCATTGTGACGCCAATTCGACACTTTATTTAGTTTTTCGTACTCGAATACAATTCTGAAAATGGATATATATGTATTTCCAAACGAATAACGATAAGATTTCACGAGAAAAACTCTTACAAACAGATGGCTTACGTTAACTGTGACTAACTGTTAATAGACTTATAATGGTTATAAGTGTCCACGTTGTGGTTTTGAGGATTGAAGAGAAATTCGAAATACCCTCCTGCGAACCCGATAGCTATCCCAAAAATAGGAAGGTGACTAGATTTCTTTAATTCGTTTAGCTGTTTCTAGCAGGAAATTGAACTATCAACTCTTATTAAATTACCTTTCATGGTACATTTGTTTCCAATGCATTACCTTTTTTGTTCTAATTAACGAACGTATGGATATCATTGTTTAACCGTCATACCATATATTTTTGTTAAACTGTACTGTACGAAATCGCAGCTAATAAAAACACCAGACCGTAGTTTATTTCATTTCACAAAAATAAGTAGCAACTGATTATATAAAACTATATATGCATACTTCAATAATAATAAAAAAAAATGTAATTGCCACAATTGTATACTTGCATATACCATAAGACAAATTTAAACAGAATTTTCCATTTGACATAAAGCAGAAAAAATAAATAAACTTTAAAATAAATACTAACAACCCTAGGTGCAGTAGAAATCAGAACAAAATATAACCTTTTAAAAAATATATAAATTCATCCAATTTAGAAGATTTTATTGTTTTACTTGTTATTTACATTCATAGAGAGAAAAGAGCGATAGATACGTATATTGCAACGGTAAATGAGAAAGAATCGAAATATGTGTTTATTAAGTCAAAATCCACTTTCTACTTATATAGTTTTTAGTAAATTTTCAAAATTTCTTATAAGTATTCAAAAATTGAATCGACACGAATTGTGTGAGATGCATGTATAAGGAAAATGATTATAATTATTCATTTATCACTTTAATCACTTCTGATGGGATGCTAAGCCATATATGGTAAATCGTATGAGTCCAATTTTTAAATGGTCCACACGCCATTATGTACATATTTGACGTTTTGAAATTATTAAATTTGTATTCTCTATAATGCATATGTATGCTTTTTTAGAGTATACGAAAACAGGTGGAGCAAGTTTCGAGGTTAAGATAATAAAAATGGTTTCGATTAATACCTTACGTTTCATGTGTTTATATTTATTTAACACAAAAAAACTATTTAACTGTTATCATAAAAATTAAGTATATTAAAAAAATATAACTATTTGTTTAATATGACATATTGAGGAAATTCTTACATATTCTTTTTATACATTTAAAACCAATTCGATTTGTAGAATTGTATGATATTGTGAGAAAACAAATTGGCGGAAGATGCCATATTGATGAAATGGCGGAGAATTGATAAAAAATAAAGAAATATTTGAAACATTGAAAAATTGTTGTTTTTATTTTTGTTACAGTAGTATAGTATACGGAGTAGCATCAATTGGTTTTGGGGAGTCACCTCACAGATTGTCTACATAAAAATCCGTTTGAATCATTGGCATCGCAGATTAAAGTCTTTGACTATAAAAGCTAGGGTAAAAAGTGGTTATGGTATAATTAATTTAAGTTATTGGTTTTTTAGTACATCAATTATAAACAGCTGATTAGGTTGGGCATGATAAAAAAGAACTTCAATCTCAAAACTTTTGCTTTCTAAATAATATGTGCATGAATTACTTTTCAACGGAGGTGAATCAGGAATTTAACGAAATATGTGAAGGTCAGTTGTGGTCCTTGGAATATAAACTTTAAACTGATTCGATACATTTGCCAGCTATGAAATTTTCATATAACTCCTGGTTACATCCAACTCGCCGATTTGTACTTTTTTGACCGTAGCTCGTTACTTGGTATCATCGGTTATTTTCAAATCCGTCTATATATAATAGGAAATATTAGTTTGCGGTTTGGATTAATTAATTTTGATTGATTGTCGTGCTCTGTGGCCGTGATGGTACGGTCGCCACTCTGCGAAATAGACACTCATAAGGAAACGAGTTTCCACACTCGGCACAACTCGTCGCAAGTTTATTATTCAGAAGAAGATGATAAGAAAATATTCTTATCGTAGAATAATAAACTAACAATGTGACTAGGAAGTGGTATGGCTGACAACCGTATCACACTCCGAATTCAGTTGTCTTTGTAACGTTGATTGTTACACACGGTAGTCATCAACGCACCATGCTCCACTAGGAGTTACGGTACTGAAGAGAGAGAGAATTTTGATTCAAATTAATTTTAATTCAAATCGAAATTAATGGAATTGACACCCGCTATGTGATACTCTATCGGCGAGTCACAGCTAAGCGAACCCGCAACATGCGAAATTAATTCGGTGAATATTGAAATCGAAAATGACATTTTTTGAGTTCCCCCTCGCGGGGACAACATTGTTCCAACAAAAATACAGAAAAAGGGAAAAGGAAATTTTTTTTTTCTTTTTTCTTCTAAGTTCAATTTTTTGAGTGCGACCCACACTGAAAAGGAAAAAGCGGACGGCAGCGTAGAGGGCCCCACTGGAGTGTCGTAGTGTGCGGCTGCGTCCGAAACATCCCAATAGGAAAAAGAGCGCTCCAGAAGGGCAAAAGGAGCGCTTCTCGGGATGCAGAGAAGCGCTTCCCATTCCATTCCTCTTCATGTACTTTTTAGCATTGCATGTCCGCGGCGGCAAGCAGTTCCTTAAGATGCGCTCCAGAAGCGCTTGTAGAGAAGTGAGTGGTAAGCGTCATCCACCCAACTTTTGTGCGATGTTTGATGTCATCATCGCATGTAGCTCCGTTGTTCACCATCGAGCCAAGGTACTTGAACTTGGTACAAGACTTAAGCTGCTCTCCTTTGACGTACATTTCTGGTATCGGTGCATCTGGGTCTGAGAATCGGCAGCATAAGAACTCAGTCTTTGTTATACTTACCCTCAGTCCATGCTCCTCCAGAATGTCACACCATTTTGTAAGTGCAGCTTGCAAGGCAACGATGTTTGGGCTACTGAGGACTATATCATCGGCAAAAAGAAGAGATATTTCTAGGCCGTCGGAGATACGTGTTAATAAGTAGTACATGATGATGTTGAAGAGCAACGGACTCAATACACTGCCCTGGTGTAATCCGACATTCACCGGAAATTCTTCTGATTCACCGGTTGTGCATCTAACCTTAGTCGTAGCTCCATCATACATGTCTCGTATCATCCTGACATATGCCTCAGGGACATTAAGTGCTCTCAAGGCCAACCATATCAGATCACGAGGTACTTTACCGAATGCCTTTTCCAAATCGATGTACACAAAGTGCAAGTCCTTTCGTGCTGCTCTATACTTTTCCATTGCAATACGAATGCACTGAATCGCATCGACTGTAGATCGACCTTCAACAAAGCCGCATTGATTGTCATTCAACCGCACAATCTTTCTCAATCGGTTGCAGACAACTCGCTCGTAGATCTTCAGTGTATGAGGTGTTAGCTTTATAGCCCTATAGTTGTTGAGTTTCCGTGAGTCTCCCTTGTTCTTATAGAAAGGAAGAAGAAAACTTTCCCTGAAAGCATCAGGCATCGGTTGCCCGCCTTTGATTTTGTTGAAGAGAACTGTGAGCCAACTAAGCCCGACATTTTCCATTTTCAACCAAAATTCCGCGGGGATTTTGTCCGGTCCGACTGCCTTTCCGCGTTTCATCTGATGCATTGCCTCCATCACCTCTTCCTCTGAGATATCTTCAATATTTGTGGTATTCGGCTCAACATCTCGAAAAGCTGCTCGAGGAAATTCTTCATTTAGAAGTTCGTCAAAATACTCTCGCATCCTGCTACAAATTGCCGTATCGTCAATCAGCAACATTCCTTGCGCGTCCTCCACGTACTTTGGCGCCTGTATTTCCCGAGCGTTCCTTCTCCTTTGGGCTGCGACCCTAAATATCCTGGCGTCGTGCTTAGGTCTCTCGCGCAAAGACGGTCCTTCGGTCGCAGTCTGAGTTTCTAATTCTTGGTAGAATTTCTCAGCTGCCTTCGCCTTTGCTAGAGCTGCCAAGCGCTTTACGTTTTTTCGGCATTGCATATAATTTTCGCGAAGTTGAACCCGTTCGGTTTCACTGCTTGACTCACATTTCGTCCATGCCTTAAATGCGTTCGATTTGGCTTGCACTGCTTCCTTAGTTTCGGTGTTCCACCACCATGTTTCTTTCTTCGTGTGGAGTCGACCTTTCGAAACTCCAAGTGCCTTTTCCGCCTCACTTACTGACATTTCAGCGACATTTGTGTTGGACTGTGCTCGGGGCGGTTGGTGTTGCTTTGAAACCACTCCGTCATTTTATCAATGAATGGAGTCACTACAGGTTCAAAGTTGTCGTTTGTGAGATTGTGCCACTTGATTTTTTCGACTGGCTTGGGAGTTCTTCTATTTCTTGCTCCTCCTGCTTTCAAAACAAATTCTGACAGGAGCAAACGAAGTTGGCTGACGACAGATTCACCCAAGATCACCTTGCAGTCTTTTACCTACCTTCTCATAAAATCGAAGCAGAGGTGGTAACCGATCTGCGTTTCGTGTTTCCTATCTCCGTGTCCACTACTGTAGGTGATCAGGTGTCTCTCGTTTTTCACAAACCAGGTATTTAGGATGACCAAACCATGCGATCTGCACATGGTCAGAATAGCTTCACCTTCGTCATTTCTGACCGTTGAAGGGCTACCCTTTCCACCATGGCAATCCTCGTAATCATAATTTCATTCACCAACATGGCCATTTAAATCTCCTCCCAAGAACACCAACTCGGTATCTGGAATGGTCTGAATCAGGGTGTCAACGTCGTTCCAAAATGCCTCTTTTTCTTCTGGTGGCAGTCCCACTTGGGGAGCGTAGGCACTTATTACGTTCCACACCCTTCCGCAGATAACCAATTTGATGCTGATCAAGCGATCACTTCTCTTCGCGACACTTATTATGCTGCCAAGTAAAGACGACGCCAGAATAATGCCAACTCCGTTTCTTTGGTTTGTAACTCCATAGTAGTACAATTTGTACTTCATGGAATTCGTAAGAAACCGGGCTCTGTCGATATGGGTATTTCGCCACATCGTCTCCTGCACGCACATAATGTTTATCCCCCTCCGCTTCATGATATCCTCAATCTCCTCGCTCTTTGACGTCATGGAACCGACATTCCAGCTTGCAACCCTCAGCTTCTCCACAATGTAATTGGACTGCCTTATATTGCTCGCCCCCGGAAACCGTCGAGCTCTGGCGCGAACTAGGTTCGCCCCGGGATCACTCAACCGCATAGCAGAAGTAGTGCCCAGCGGGGTAGTGCTTGTATCTGCGTCAATTTCCATAAGGCCTTCCATTTTTTTACACCTTTTGGAGAAAGGTTGTGTATTTTGGCACTAGTGTGTGGAAATAAATAAATGTATGGACTTTCCTTTTACGTCCGCCGGCTATCTCCAGACACGGCAACCCATACAAACACACACTAACCTATGGGAGGTCTTGTTGATGTTAAAATGTGCCTCAGGCTTCAGATGTCATGGTTGCCTGCGACCTTCGCATACTAGCGGCCAAGCACCCTCTTGACCATGTATCCCACGGCGCATGCTGATCCACCTTGGATTTGGTCCCTTTTTAGTCGCCTTCTACGACACGCCCGGAAAGGCGGTGGCATTATTCGCGACCCATGCCACAGGGACGCTTCCCTGTACTTATTCTTTAACATTATGCCAAAAAATCAAACGGTTCGCAATTTTTTCTGATATAAATCACAACTCACCTGCAATGTGTTTTGCATTAGGCTTTATTCATATCTTAGTATAATATGTATTCTTCAAATCTAATTGCTTAATCTCTCTTATTTATTAAATTTTTTTTAGATTTGATGATATAATATGGTATACATATTAAAAACACATCTTTATTTACTCATTACATGACATTAACAAGATAAAGAGAGCTGCGTGCAGTTAATAGAAGAAAGTCAACGTGTGTGTTGGGTAAAATAAATTAATAATAATTTTAATCAGAGAACAATTCAAACTCAATAATAATTTTGCTGTCAGATGATAACGTTTAGGCCGCTATCATACGATTATCAATATAATTCCACATACTCCAGCGATAATACACCCAGGGCCGGATTTAGCATTATTGCGCCCCTGGGCAGTAACGAATTTGCCGCCCTCCGCCACTAGATAAGCTTGAAGGTAGCAGCTGTCACCTCACAAAGGAAATGTAGGCAAAACGTTAGCTGGCGTATGTGAAAAATTGAAAATTTCATATTTTATACTAGTAAGCGTATTTTTTTTGCTTGAAAATTTTTTATGTTGCTTCCCAGGGGAGGAGTCCAGGTGCTCCGTGCACCACCCAAACTTGTTTTAGGAATGATTGAAATTCCAATGATAATATATAAAACTGTACAATTCTTATTACATTCGGCTTTTCACTTTCTTTAGAAATGCATTCATGTTTTCTAAATTTTTTTCTTTGTCGATCATTTTGGAAATAATTTGCGAATTACCTCAACAAATAAAATTTTCTATATTAGCATCATATTTAACCAGAAAACGTCATACCGAATAAACCTAAAATTAAGAAAGAAATTTTGAACACACCTTGACCTAATTTGTTTTCGGTGATAAAGATAACGAAAACGAATTGGTAAAGCACTTCCTAATGTTATTGAGCAAAAATCATCCGGTGCCTAAAAAGTTCTAGATTTTCCTGATTTCAACTATTTTAAACTATTTTTTATTTTCGGTGGAATTTTCCGTTTTTCTTTGAACAAAAAATTCGAAAATCTAAGCGTAAAAATTCTTAAAAAATTTAGTTAAACCTATTCACCCGATAGAAACTCAAAAACTTGCCGCATTTCTAATATCGAGACTTGGACCTCGAAACCAAATCCTTGCTTCCCACCGAATTCGATGTGGGGACAAATTTAAGAAGTAATTGAACACACGAAAATGTGTGGTTAGATGAGTTACTTGCTTGGGGCGTTTTGAACTTTCCAAAAATATTTTTCTTCAAGTCTGGGGCAATTTTAGAGGCTTGGAAACAGGAGCTGGCAACCAAGTACTCGCGTATTTATATAATTTAATGTAGCTTCAGGCATAATGTTTAAAGTGAAGCCAAAGATGATTTATACTCCTACTTTAATTGAACTAAAGGCCGCCACGCCATTCAGAGTGAATGAGTGCATGCTTCAAGCAAAATTTTGCGTAGTCCCATTTTTTGAAGGCGAAATCGCATTAAAATTTGAGTTGAGGTTGCGATTAGGTGCTTTGGATTTAGACGAATATTAAAATTAAGAATTTGCCGCCCCTCAAATTCGACCGGCCCGGGTAGTAGCCCAGGTTGCCCATTTGGGAAATCCGGCCCTGAATACACCGACAAAGAACCACGCTTATACCAAAACAACCCATCAACATACGTATTCGCAATCGGATCACACATACTTTACATACCCCCAGCGAGTAGGCATCCAGTTCTGGTAGTCAAGTCAGTACTAGAACATACTCTGATCGTGTTCAGATCGCATTACCATTTTGTAACGTTTGTAATCAATCTGGCTGTTTTTGTGATAGACCGTTGCGTTCTAGAATAACATTTTTCGTTGTCGGGCAGCAGTATGAATACTTTTGTAGCTGATCGTAGTTGATGTTTTTATTTTTTATTTATTGATTATTTTTATTGTGATTTAAGTTTTTGTGTGTGTTAAAATCTTTCTTTGTTTTTTGTTGGTGTTTTGTTGAAATGGTATTAATTCGAGTGGCTGGTGTCAAAACAGTGAATGGACTCTCTCTGCGATGGTTATCAAGTGCAACCAGGTTAATATTTTTGCAAATACATAATATCCTTGTGTGTTCATAATCTGTGTGTGTGATTTAATTGTGAGATTAAAGTGAAAGTGTATAAACAGTAAATTGTACTCAATGAACTTTGAAACTTATGTTTGCAAAATTGAGGGCGGATTTGAGTTGTAGAAGGCTAATCAAAATATTACTTTCCCATTGAACGTTGCAAATGCATGTATGTATATGCTTGAAATTAGTGAGGGAGAAAAGTTTATAGCAGCTCAGATCTTGAAGGTTCCGGAACACTGAAATACTGCGGGCGATTCCATTTCTAATTATGCTAGTCAATTAAGTTCAAAATAAAATAAATAATCTTATAAAACCAGATGAAATTAAAATGCATACTATCGACTTTGCGTGCTGATCACAATTGATTTTCTAAGTCCTTCGCTCGATTGACCAATTGGGAACATTATCAACTTAGCCTTATAACGTCCTGACGCAGCGGGTTCTTGGGAGGAACACCAGGATTAAAAATGTTTATAGGCTCCTAATCAACTGTATTCCAATCAAAAAACATTATATGTAATTCTGTACAAGAAAGTCAAAATAGCAACAGCAGACTTATAAAATGGGTCCTAACGCCGATCGGCACTTATCTTCTTATGAATTTACTATAACAACGGTTAGTATTCTTTTCCGGGCCTGATTCTCAGTATACTCACTAAATAAGCAAAATTGGTACATGATGTATATTGCACCTCTAGCTATAGCCATTACTTAAATTGTGCATAACAGAAAAATCTATGCCCTAAGATAATTAATTTAGAGTATGTACATAGTTGGCTGATTTCATAAGTTCTTCACATGCTTTTTTACTATAATAAATAAACTTGTTTGCATGCACAAAAGTTGGACAACATGTTGAATCGTGCGAACGGCGCTTTACAATAACTCCTAAAGGCCTGAATAGACCTCGGGCGGAATGAAAATGAAATTTTTGTCCGCTGCGATTTTCTCAATGAAAATGCATGGTTACTGTCGTGGAACATCTCGGTAATGATGGGGAATTCCATAAGCTACAATCCGAATATGGTTCCAAAATTTTTCTCGGCCATTTTATGTATTATTTTTCGATTCCCCCGTCATTAGATATTTTTCACGGTGAAATGACCGGGGAATCGAAAAATAATACATAAAATGGCCGAGAAAAATGTTGGAACCATATTCGGATTGTAGCTTATGGAATTCCCCATCATTTCCGACATGTTCCACGACAGTAAGCATGCATTTTCATTGAAAAAATCGCAGCGGACAAAAATTTCATTTTCATTCCGCCCGAGGTCTATACTGCGCTTAATTACCAAATGATGAGTGGAAATCACTTTTTGGATAGAAAATAGACTCAGTACACTATACAATGTAAAACAGTGTATATGTACGTAAAAAGCTCATTAGTAAGCGTGATACAGATTAAGCAGTTAAGTGGGTACATTTATGTTATGTTCTAACCAAAAGCCTCTTAGTTTTCAAGGTTTCTCTTAAAATTTTTATTACAATTTTCGCAACTAGTGTGCTGAATTTGAAACTACATAAGTTAGTCAGGTGAGCAAAAAAAAAAACATAAATGCGTACACTATTGTTTGTCGGAAGAATTGATCTGTGAAGAGTTATTTGTCAGAATCTTATATATCGGTATGTATGTATTTACATACTACACATGTATACATTTTATTTTTTCCGAATGTGTGGCTCTTCATCGTCATACTATTCGACAGTATACATCATTATAGCCTAACTAAACATACTTCCGTGGTTAGAATTTATAGTAACATAACATCATTCTTTTGTGTTCGTTTTCTTCGTTTGATGTCAAGTTTTTGAATTTAATTAAAAAAATAATAGGACAAGTTTTTGACTAATTTGGCGAATTTTTGAAAAGAGGTAATTGTTTGGGTAATTTGAAAAAAAGTATCACGTATCTCCAGTTTTGTGTGATTGCTTGAAATTGGCGGTCGCAGTGGCGGGACAACTTAACTTGTAGTTTTTTGCTAATTTTAAAAATATATAGCCTATCCAGTGGAATAAGTAGCACCCCTAAACCATATAAATTCTGCTCGAAAATTGGCCCGAAAAAAAGCTTAAGAAAATGTTTCGATTAATCTGAAGCAAACAATGAACGGGCACGTGGGGTCCTATGAATACTGAAGCCTTTGTTTCTGAACAGTTGAAACCAGCGTGAAATGGAACTTGTTTGGACTTACGGGAAGTTAATTTTTTTAGTAATGGCATTGACGAATTATAAAATATTGTGTATATAATATTGGGTTGAAGAGGTCTATCTAAAGCTAACTAAAACGAGACCGAGGCTAATTTCGGGCGCGGCCGAAATTTGGATACCCTTCGCTACCCTCGGGCTAAAAGTTTTTTCGGGCGTACCTATGACTTGTGTTCAGTCCTCCCCGCTTCCATGCTTTTCCTTGAATTTTCACATAAGTGCCGTGGCGAAGATTTATTGGGGGAAGCGGGGGACGTGGGTTTCTTATAAGAACCAAAAAGAAGGGGGAGGGGGTTATGTTTGTGGCATCAATTAAAACACTTTTAATTTGGTGGACAAATAAAAAAGTTTTTCTTCGAAGAAACTAATTTGGGGGTTGGGTTTATATGCCAGCCCCATGACCCCATGACCCCATGGTCCGATTTAATTCATTTTTGCATATGTTTTGTAACGTCACTAAAAATACATTTCCATGAGGTTTGGTTGAAATTTGTGTCCAAATAAAAAAGTATTTTTTAGAAGAACCTAATTTTGGGGGTTAAGTTTGTATGGCAGCCCCACGACCCCATAGTCCGATTTCATTTATTTTCACGTTTGTTATGTAGCATCAATAGAATTATAATTTTCTGAGGTTTGATTGAAATTGGTGTGCAAATAAAAACGTTTTTCTTAGAAAAATTTGATTTGGGGGGCTAGGTTTGTATGGTAGCCCCATGACCACATGGTCCGACTCCATCTATTCATACATATGCTCTGTGTCATCAATAGAAACACATTTGTGTGAAGTTTGGTAGAAATTAATGTATAAATAAAAAAAAATCTTAGATGAACTTAATTTGGGGAGCTAAGTTTGTATGGCAGCCCCATGACCCCAAGCTTCGATTTGGTCCATTTTTACATATGTTTTGCGGTATCACTAGAAACATATTTGTGCGAAATTTGATTGAAATCAATGAGAAAATAAAAAAAAATTCTTAGAAGAACCTAATTTGGAGGACTAGGTTTGTATAGCAGCCCCACGACCCCATTGTTCGATTTGGTCGATTTTTACATATGTTATGTGTTACCAATTAAAACACATTTGTGTGAAATTTGATTGAAATTGGTGCAGAAATAAAAAAGTTTTTTTAAGAAGAACCTAGTTTTGGGGGTTAGGTTTGTATGGCAGCCCCACGACCCCCTTGTCGGATTTTAGCGATTCAAACATACAAACTGCTTGCAACAAAAAGAAGCATGTGTGCATTTCAGCTCCATAGCTTTTAAACTGGCCGAGCAAAACGCGCGCAACAGACGGACAGACTGACTTGGCCCAATCGACTCCCCAAGTCATGCTGATCATACACTGGTCGGCATATGTATTTTGACATCTCATACCATCGAGCTCCGACACTGGTTTTGTTTAACTAAAGCCAATAACGGTAAATTTCTTTTATCAAAATTAAAGCACATATCGACAGCAAAAAATATGCTTAATATTTTTTCTGTCCTCTTTTGGACTCTCATGCTATAGAAAAGAGAAAAGATGGAGGCGTAATTCTGGTGTGGCATAAGTATTTTGACAACATTTAACTCTTTGATTACACCCATTTTTTTCGCAAGAATTGATGCACAAAACATATTTTAAATAATTTTTGAGTTCCCCATTTTAATTTTAAAATAAAAAATATCACCAGTGGCTCTAAACATAAACAAAAATCAGAATTTCGAAGATTGGTTTGAGCATCGTTTGATGCCAGCCTTAGTCCTGGTTTACACATTGAATACGCTACTATTGAATTATATTTTAAACGGTAAACTGTTTATTACTAAACAAAAAAATGTCTTAAAACAAAATAAAAACAAATCTTGGCGCTCTCTGAAAGAAAGCGAATGTAAACCCCGAGTGATGAGTGAGCCACGATGAAGAACTCTAAGAAAGAAGTGAAATATAAACCAAATTGTGCCCCAAAAAAAAAACCAATATAACTTCCCGCGATTCAATGACGACCAAAAGAAGCTTTGGCCATGGAAACAGTGATTTGAACTTAAGCAACCTAGGCCATTGTAAGCAATATATCCCTGCATCATGAGAGAGCCTCCACTGTGGTATTTATTTTGATAACCAGGTATCCGTTTTTCCACATAAACTGGGCATTTTCTTTAAATATTGATTTTTTTTTGTAAAAATGTTATAAAATAACGAATATTAGCCGAAAAAACTTTTCCCGAAAGTTGCAGCAGCTTGGACTTTTTCCTTAGTAACAGAGGTTTGCTTTTGGTATGGTTTTTAAATCTTTCTTTGGTTTCACTTTATCTGCGTATGCATGAAATTTGCCTTTTCTAGTTCTAGGCCGAAGGTGGTCGTTATTATCTCTGCCTCCGATAGCACATTCTTCATATTCATAATATCCTTTGGTTAAATTAGGACATTTTCCATAAATATTTGTAAGATTTTTCGGTAATTATTCGATTACACATCCCATTTCTGTGATGCATGGAATAGTTTTCTATTTCTTTTCTCTTATTCAATTTTGGTAATTAATAATGAACAGTCTACCTTATGAAATTAAATTCAATTGCAGCCTTTCCAACCTTTAAACCAGGGTTGAAGTCTGCCTCTACGGAGGCTTGAACCAAACTTCGAATTTCTGATTTTTATCCAATTTTTCAAGCCACTGGACACATTTTCTGCTTGGAGTTCAAAATATAAACACAAATCATTAACAAAATTATGTTTTATCCATATTTTTCCAGAGAAATTGGTGTACAATCAAAGATTTAAATATTGTCAAAATACTTATGTCACACCAAAATTTCGCACCAATCTGTTCTCTTCTTCATAGCAAGAGAGTGCGAAAACGGACAGGAAAAATATTGAGCATATTTATTGCTGTTGATATGTAAATACTTTGATTTCCTTATAAGCAATTTACCGTTATTCGATCTACTTAAACAAAATCAGTATCGTGGCTTGAAAGTACCAGATGTCAAAATACATATGCCGGCCAGTGTATATGTATACTTTTTATATGGTCGGAGTTGCTTCCTTCAATGCGTTACAAACTTCATGATGACAAAGTTAATATACCCTTTTCGCTTAAAAAGCGAAGGGTATAAATATTTTAAAAGTTGGTATAGAACCAAAAGAACAAAAAGAACAGGGTGTCCTTCAACAAGCACAAATCTAGATTTTTTTATTATTCATTGGGGGTAGTTCTTATGAAACGGCCAAATGAAAACATTTCGAGTAAAAACATACAGTTTCACAAGTAGGAACGGCAAATGGGCAGATTAAAGTGATCAATCCACGATTGTTCATTCTAAAATACCAATTGTTAGAACAACTGGACTCCCGCCCAGTTCTCGTAAGTCACAATTTTTCTGCGATTTTAGAATAATGACATTGTATAGTGTGTAATGTAGAGCATAGTTAGCATTCTGCGTTGTTCATACCGCTCCATGGTATGGCGTCACTCGGCCTGCGGTGTAGGCACATCGCCCGTTAGGGCGGTAATGTCTCAGCCTATTTCTACAGGCAGCTCTATTTTGGATCGTGTCATCGAGTTCAATGCGTTGTTGTTGTTGCTTTTTCATTCATTCAGAATGCTAACTATGCTAAAATTTTTATAATGAGAAAATGAAGGCTAATAATTTGGACGAAAATGGCTATTTCGTGGGAGACCTCAATTTCGTAAAATTTTTGTATCGACTACCACATCACCATGGGCGTAGCCAGGGGGGGGGGGGGGGGGGGGGGCAGGGGGGGGGGGCAGGGGGGCGACCGCCCCTCCCTGGCCGGTGAAACTTTTTTTATTGAATTGAATATTAATAATACTGAAAGAAAAAAAAATATTTCAGTGATAATTTTTTTCAGATTCACTTTTTCGCATTTTCGTTTGCAGTTTCCATGTTCCGAAAACAACACAAACATTTCCATATCAATTAATTACAAGCCGTCCTTCCTTACATAGTCATCTACATAGATACATATGGACATACCTAATTCTATTCCGTCCAGATTTACAGCAATCCTGAGCGCTATGGATAGCTCTTTTCATGTCTATGCAGTAGACTCGGGTAAACGTGTACTTCGCCAAACGTGAAGGTGAACAATTTTATGTGAGCTACTACTCTGAAACGTGAACAAGTCTTGAAAGCCCTAAAACATGAACATTAAGGGAGGAATTCATAGTCCTCACTTAAGGAATACGGATTCCCTTAAGGAATAATTATAAAGGAATGCTTATTGGGACAAAACGTCACTTTTAAATGCATTACCTCATTCAATTAAATAATTTAATTCGGAAGCCTAATTAAAGTAACTGACAAATAAAATATAAAGAAGTATCTAGTAGCTGCAAAATTTAAATTTATTTTTCAAATACGAGCGACTATGAACTGTAAAATGTATAAGGATTCCCTTATAGGTCAGTCAATTTACGATTTTAGGTCGCAAAAAATAGCTCGGCTCTGTTTTTTGGGATACTGTTAGGGTAGATACCAGAAGTGTACCACCAAGTTTGCAACTTCGAAAACCTATCCTAACCCCGTGACCCTCAAAAAACCTAAAAATTTTCGAAGGTTTTTCATATTTTGGTTTGTGATTTCCAAAAGTCGTCTGCTTGATTCTCAAAGCTAATAAAACCTTCTTTAATTTGAGTCCAGCTTTGTAGGTGCACAGGATCTCAAAATACTCGTACAGCACTTTAAACATTGTTTTTTTTTTTGTAAAAAAGTTCGAAATGCTGTATCTTGGGATCCTTTGTACCTACAAAGCTGGCGTTGCACTCAAACTAAAGAAAATTTTGATAGCTTTAAAAGTGCAGTGGACGACTTTCTTGTGCCTTACAGGCCTTCTACATCTGCAACTTCGTTGCCAACCTAGGTTGCGGGTACCTAACTACACACTTGCAACATTCCGGCAACCACGCCATTCACGTTCTTGCAACCTGGTACTGCAACCTGCACCATGCCTACAAATGACTTATTTTCCGGTTTTTTTTGCGTGTTACCAACTTAGGTTGGCAACCAAGTTGCAGGTGTATAAGGGCTGTAAACCACTTGTGGAAAATAGAGAATCGACTGCACTTACGTCCCATAACGTATACGGTTTCTCGCAATGCCTCATAATTTGACCACAGTTTTTCAGTCGAACTCTATGCATTCAGAGAACTAGCGTGAAATTTTGTCGGCCTGTTTGCATTGACCAGTAATTTAGGTACGCTCTCCAAGTACTGCTCCCTTTCAACAGCTTTGGTTTTTTCAATTTGGTTTGCAAAATTTTGGACAAGAACTTGACTGTGGAATGCTCTTGATACCGCCATCCGCGGGAACGATATTGTCTAAATAGATGAATTAATATTTATGGGGGAGTTAAATTCTCTTTCAGACTAAAGGTACGTTGTCCTCGACGCGGCCGCACGACAGCGACTCGCTCATTCCATATGAAAACTCGTTTTTAAAATGAGAAAGAAACGAGTTTTTATGGAATGAGCGAGTCGCTGTCGTACGGCCGCGTCGAGTACAACGTACGTAAGCTGGACTCAAATTTAGCACTTTGGTCTTGTTTAATTTTTTCTTTAAGTCGACTGCATTTGACTCCTTCTCGAGATCCAGAGCTATAACGATCAGATCGTTGATTTTGTTCGAGAGTACTTAATTGTCAAAACTTCATCATGCAAGCTCCACGGCGTCCCCGGCAACTTAAGTCGAATGAGCAAAAAACTACCATCAGAATGGAATCCTGCCCAACTTCGGTTTAAACTTTACTATGGGATTCCGTTCTGTGGAGGGTTAGCTAGGACTCCCAATGTTATTGTAGTGTAGAGGAGCAGCAGGAGAGTTGAGCAGCTAAAGAGGGCTCTCAGTGGAATAACTGAGCGCTTGGGCTCCTATTTGGAAAAGGAAAAACAGCTTAAGAGCTCCATTGGGCTCCTATTTTAAGGAAGTGGAAAAGCATGTACCCCTAAATGTCTCCAGCCGACTGTCGGATAATGTTTTTTTCTATGGATGCTGTGGATGTGAGATAAGAGGCTTCTCGGTATGTTTCAGCAGGAGATGCGATCCTGTAGAACCAAGCAAAGCCAGATTTCAAAACGGACATTGATGTCGCAAGTGGAATATGCTGCCCAAAAGCAAAAAATAGCACGGAATATAAACAAGTTACGTTTTAAAAAGCAGAAACGGAGGCCAGTTGAATGTAATCAGAATAACCAGTAAAAGTCTAAACACTTTCAGGGGCAA
Organism: Microchrysa polita; assembly: GCA_949715475.1. Taxonomy (NCBI): domain Eukaryota; kingdom Metazoa; phylum Arthropoda; class Insecta; order Diptera; family Stratiomyidae; genus Microchrysa; species Microchrysa polita. The sequence continues at coordinate 19,994,761 of OX454415.1, forward strand.
TTTTTCTTTAAATGGTCTTGAAAATCATTCTCGACTGTCCTTTCCTAAAATAAAAAAAAAAAACAATCATGAATGGGTACTCGTTTAACATCTTGAGTGAGTTCATAGTTCGTCACAAGGGACGTGAGTTCGAAAAACAAATTAACTCAATTCGTTCACGGTGAGTCTCGAACCCGTGTGCAAAGAAGGTGCGGCTACTAACCATTACACCAGCTAAAATACTCTAAATTTTGCCTAACAATATTTTCGCGACCAACGATTTTAAATCCTATAAGAAAATCTGGATATTGAAAAAATTTCGGGCTTGCCCCCCCCTAACCGAAATCCTGGCTACGCCCATGCACATCACGCCCATTGAACAGGTCGATCATATAGTAATTCGGAGAAATGATTTAAATAAATTTTCCGCATGGTAATTTTTCATACCTTGAAAAATGGCGTCAGGAGGCATGAATTTAGCAAAATTATTTTAGAGCATAATGATACATATATGCCTGGAAATGTACAACCCGGAACGGCAAAGAGGGGGGGCAGATCTGACGATCAACTTCCCCACGATCGTTGAAACTAAAGGCAAATTGGTCGTTTAGTTCCTAAAATTTTCAAGACATCAGTACATCGATGGACAATATTTCGCCTTCGCGGCACTAGTATTTAGTTATTATCGCAAATTCACTGGAGACCGCTTTCTAACCATGGTTATATGGTGAAATTGGCTGCCGAGTTAGATATGAATTGAACTTTTTAGACTTTTCCAAATCTTGGGGAAAAGGGTTTATGTAAAATTCTCCAAGTTAAGGCTATTTTCCGCAAGGAATCTTTTATGTGAAACTTTGAGTGTCTGGCTATTTATCGTATGAATGTTTAAAAGTTTTAGGACAGAATGAAATTTTATGAGCCTACATGGGTTCTTGATTATTTCTTAGTAGCCCTTATTCTCAAATCTTGTCTTCCAAGTTTTATGTTGCTGAAACAAGTTATGACTATTTTTCGTAAGAAAATTTTTACGCCAAACCTTGGGTGTTCGGCGATTTGCTTGAACAATTTAGAATAGTTGTTAGGACAAAATGAATTTTTCGGATGCTTCAGGGTTAGGGAGAAGGTGGTCAAAAAGGGACAATCTCCTAAGCAATTGTTTCGACATCGGAAAGTGTGTGTTTTAGGTCCTTACATTCCTTGTGCTTCTCGCCATGCGGGCCCTGCTGCCATGTAATGCCCCTGGGCGGATTGTTTCTAAAGAAAGATTGTTGCAATATATACATACATATGTGAATCGAATGAGATACTTAAGCTTACATTATTATTAGTTCCATAAGTGAAGGCTAATTGAAGATGCTTTAGTGGTCTTGACCTTCGGATAGATAGCAGTATGATTCGAACAATTGTGTGAAATGAAACAAATCTATATGGATAGATTCATATATATTATTATTGCAATAATATGTATACAGTGTATCCTTACGGAACTTGAAAATAGGTACAAAATGCAACAAGATCAAGGTATAAATGTTTTACCGATTTTCTACGGTAACTGGAATATTTGCTTTTTTGTGGTTTTTGCATACTATAATTTTTGACCACCAATTTTGTTCACTTATTCGTATAATTTTGGTTCTACCCGTTTCTATATTTTCAGTCAACCATCTGCAAAGTCAAATCGTCCCAGCTATTTTCACCGTTGCGGAAAGGAACCGCTAGTCTTCCGAACGATCGGTCAACAACTTGAACAATGTACTCAAATTCACGGTCTCAATTACGGAATAGTCTCCGTTCACGAGAATAAACGGTTACGTTACACAGAAATACTGGAAGAATGCGATCGGCTGGCTGCATCCTTTTATAAAATCGGCCTTAAGAGAGGCGACTACATTGGTATATGGACACCAAATTACATAACTTTCTACATAAGCCTTTTGGCAGCCGCGCGAGCTGGTTTAGTTTCGGTGGGCATAAATCCAGCATATCAAGCACCCGAAGTGCATTACTGTATAAATAAAGTCAACTTGAAAGCCATCATTGCGCCGGAGTTATTCAAAACAACCAATTACTATGAAATACTACAAACGATCTGTCCAGAAATTAAGGACAGCGAGCCTGGTAAGCTGTCTAGTCAAAATGCTCCAGGTTTAAGATCCGTTATAATAAACTCACAAAGCAAGTTGCCGGGCGTTTTCCAATATGACGATATGTTCAATTTTGCTGATGCCGATGGGGTGAATAGGATAAAAATGCTTCAGAGCTCAATTCAACCCGATGAGCCATGTAACCTGCAATTCACATCAGGCACTACGGGCAATCCTAAAGCGGCTGTTATCAAACATTTTTCACTAGTAAACAATGGTATCCACGTCGCCCAACGAAACGAGCTGCATACGAAACATCGAAACATATGCGTTCAGGTGCCATTATTTCATGCATTTGGATTGTCTGTAACGATTTCTGCATGTTTAGCGTATGGGTCGACACTAGTTTTACCATCGCCAATATTCAATCCGAAGGCAAGCATTGAAGCTATTGAAAAAGAAAATTGTTCTGTCATCTATGGAACGCCAACAATGTATGTGGATCTGATCAACGAAGTGAATCGTACAGGAGCAAATTTGTCAACGGTTGAAATAGCTGTGACCGGTGGGGCGTCATGTTCACCGAAATTATTTGAAAATATTAAAAATATCCTTAACGCAAAGAAAGTTAAAACTGTATTTGGACAAAGTGAAGCGACAGCTGTGATATGTCAGAGTCTTTTCAATGAAGCCGATGAGAATGTTTTGCATACAGTGGGTCATGCGGTAGATCATGTTGAACTGAAGGTTATTGACAAAGATGGAAACATTGTACGATTCGGAGAGCCTGGTGAACTTTGTGTTAGAGGTTATTTGACGTGTCTGGGCTATCACAATGACGAGGAGAAGACAAAAGAGCTTATTAGTAGTGACGGATGGTTAAGGACAGGGTATGCTAATTTTTGTATTTTTTTATTATTATCTATTGCCAAAAAAAAAATATACGTATTTAATTTTTGGCTACGATTAGGTGATGTTAAATTTAGCATCAACAGATTTTTTTAAAAAACTCTAAGACTTTAAATTATTTCAACCTTATCTCTCTTCACAAAACTATAAGATTTCATTTATTTGTCGGGTGTTTGATGGCTTATCAACGTTGTATTTTACTAGTTTATTAGTACTATTTTTTATTTATAACCAAACTTTGTAAAAGAAATTTATTTTTTGTTATTATCTAATAAAAATTTCTTTACATACAGCGATCAAGTAATCTTACGTGAAGATGGTTATGTTAAAATTGTCGGACGACTTAAAGAGATGGTTATTCGTGGCGGTGAAAATATCTTCCCAAAAGAAATCGAAGACTTCCTCAATACACATCCCAATATTCTTGAAAGCCATGTAAGTGTTTTATTTTTGATGGCTTGTATTTTGATTTCTGTTTGTAACTATACGAAATTTCTTTGTTTACAGGTCATTGGCGTTCCTGACGAACGAATGGGTGAGGAACTATGTGCCTATATTCGACTGAAAGACGGAGTCAAGCATTTGTCTGAAAACGATCTAAAGGAATATGCCACAGGAAAGATAGCACATTTTAAGGTGCCCCGTTATGTTCGTATTGTGACAAGTTTTCCAAAAACAATATCTGGCAAAATTCAAAAATTCAAATTGAAAGAGCAATTCAGGCGAGAGAAACCGGATGATAGTTGAAAAATGTAATTTATTTAGTTAATTTGTCGACAGTGATACGAATTAGAATAGACATAAAATGTCCTTGTCCATTTGCAAATTTGACATGTATGATTCTCTCATATGAAAATAAATACAAAATGCTGTTATCTAATCAAAAGAGTTACATTTAATATCCGATCGTATCAGAAACACTTTCTGTGCAATTTTCTTGAAATCAGTTACAGATTACGACTCCGCTATTTTTAAAATGATAAATTAAATGTAAACTTTATGTACATAATGTATACAAATTGATACAAAACATGTCAAGGTCACAATTTATTGCATAATGAAACGGATATTGCCAATTAATATCAAATATGAACAATAATGTTTGTAGGCGATTAGTTTTCGATTGTTGCTAAGGGAAAACAATGTCCAGCTAAAAAAATTAATAAATTAAATTGTATTAAAAATTGGCATTCCTCTTGTAGACAATGGAAACAAGCAGGGTTGTCACAGTCAAAGTTTAAATATGCTTAATATTTTTCCTGCCCGTTTTCGGACTCTCTTGCTATAAAGAAGAGAACAGATATAGGTGCGTAATTCTGTTGTGGCATAAGAATTTTGACAATATTTAAATCTTTGCTTGTACAACAATTTTTCTAGAAAAATTAATTAATCAATTAATTATTAATTTTTGAGTTTATATTTTGAATTCCAAGTAGAAATTGTGACCAGTGGCTTGAAACATTGGAAGAAAATCATATTTTAGAGTTTGGTTTGGGCCAACGTAGAGGCAAATTCCAACCCTGGTTTAAAGGTTGGAGACGCTGCAATTTATTTTAATTTCATATCATACGGCAGACTGTCAATTTTTAAGCACCAAAATTGAATAATAGAAAAGAAATAGAAAACTATTTACTGCATCACAGAAAGGAGATGTGAATATTGAATGAAGATTTTTTTCTCAAATTCATATTAAGTATTAGGCGGTTATCATATACCGGACCTACCACTTTAATACCCTGTGAAACGATACCAATAAGTGATTATGAAACATATTAGAGAACAACAGCGATTAGAAACCAAATAGAATAGTCTCTAAGATGAGAATAACCTCTAAATTTTTTTTTCTTACCTATTTTGATCCCATTGTAATTCCGAAGTGTTGAAGATTATAAACATATTTTCTATTTTGTTTAGTTTTGTAAAATTAAAGGTTAAACGATTTTTCCAAAGGTTGTTTTCCGATTTCCTCGGGACAGGGCCGGCCTTAGCACTCTGGTGGCCCTGGGCTAAATGGATGATGGTGGCCCCTACCCCCTTACTAATACACAAATAAAAAGCAACTGATCTTAATTGGCTGAATGTTTTCCCCTTATGTTAGATGAGATTTTTCTGCGACTGATGAGTGCTTCATAAAAACTCTTAAGCGTTTTACCAACGCCATCTAAATATACAAGCCAGATTATCAGCTGATTAAAATGAATCTGTCAGTGCTCGTAAACTCCAGCAACACGTATTACAACAATAGCAATAACAACAGGTGCCCATGGACGAAATTATGGACTCGAGTAGAACTTAGGTTTCTGCAGTTCGGCCTGTCTATCTAGATTGCAGTGGTTTTAGGCAAATATTGGGAGCTGCTGTCACTGCCAGTTAGCTGTTTTTTTAATCACCTCAGAGCCTGCGGAACTTTAATCTTCTCTCATGATCATGTTTCTAGCATTCATTAAAAAATCTTAGGCAAATTTTTATTTATTTATTTTTGGGTTACGCATATCTTAATGAAAAAGTTTCCCACCATTTTTTTATATTTGAGAAGTCGTCGCGGGACTCTATGTTTGGAATGAACTGCGTTAGACTATAATTTTGTACACGCGGCGCATCGTGTTTCTATAAATAATACTTCCGGTATTCTATGCAGGAAACTCCAATCCTCATTCATGGGTCTGACGTCGGTAACGTGCATTCGGTTAAGTTATTCGTGATTAGAGACCGGATTCTCGTGCAATTGCACGTTAATACACGAAATTGCACTTTTCATGGTATGTTGCGTTTTAAGGTTTTCGCGTGAAAACGAACATTTGCATTTTTAACTCTGTTTCATAACAATTTTTCCCAGAAATTATGCAATTTGCAGAATTTTAAGGAAGACAGAGAAGAGGATAAAAAAACACATGTAAAATTTTTTTTTTAAATTTTAGACCAAGCCTTCTTAAATTTTTTTCAATATTTCCCTGCGTCCACTGCTCTGAAGCCTAACGTTAAAAGCATCGCACGGAAAATGCACATTCGGGCATTGATATTGCACGATTTTGCACATTTCAGGATTTTTATTTTTTTATTTATTTTTATTGTATTACTGCACGAAAATCCGAGCTCTATTCATGATAAACAACAGTTCACACATTTTGTGTGCTCATGGTGTCACGTCTTGTAAAGAAAAAGTATGAGATTTCCTGTCACTAATCTCGATTTTAAGATTTTTGTATGGCAGCATTGCTCAGCTTTGGATGTGGTCTGTTAAGAGAGCACAAATTCAAGGATCCGAATACCGTAATTCTTTCTTCCCTTATTATACCAATCCGTGAAGTGGTGGCCTCTTGTGTCATCACTATCGGCTTTTCATGGTATAGTCTCAGGTTTATACTGTACCTTCTCGAGCTTAGTTATTGGTAAATTTTATCGATAAGTTCGGAAAATCAAACTTCTTCCATACCATGCTACCGTCAGAGGTGGTATTTTTAACAAACATCAAAGACACCATAGATGTCTTAGATGTCATAGATAGATGACGTTGGAACAGAGAGAGAGGGATGGATGTCTTATCCAATGCATGTTATAACATAGTTTTTATTTCACTTTATACTAACTTTAATTTAGTTCGAGTACATATCTCTCGGCTTGTGGCCCCTTTGAGTGATCCCCTTTCCGAGTGGTGGGCCCTTGAAAGTAAGGTTCCTTGAGAGTGGTGGCCCCTAAAATGTGGTGGCCCTGGGCGACCGCCCAGTTCGCCCACCCCTAGGGCCGGCCCTGCCTCGGGAAACCAGTTCTTTCATGATTTTTTACAGATTTAAATTTCCTGTTCGATCCCTGTGAAGATGGAGAAGGATTAGATGTGTCAGATGTTTTAAGACGTCGTAAAGCACTGAACGACCTTGCTGATGATGTTGCTGATACTGGAACCCTCAGCAGTAATGTTACTAGCCGTATTTCCTCGCTGTGCTCGATATACCTACTTCGAAAGTGATCAGCAATTTCGGCGCAACATGTAGGTGAAGGTCCCGGCATATTCTTCAAAAGAGTTAACTGTGAGCGAAGATCAACAATATCGAAATCTTCAGCATAGCAGCCCAATCTTAATGGAGATTCTTTACCGCCGGAGAATGAAAACTTGATGTAAAAGTCCAGCAAAGTGTACAGAATTCCCAATGCCACACAAAGAAACCTAATTCACTACATAATAAGCTCCTCGGTGATACCTATGGTCAGTCTTGTCTCTTTTAAAGGTGTTTTTTTTTATCAATATAATCGCACTTTCATGCGGCAAACGTTCATTTTCGATGATTTGGGAACTATTTTATAGATTGTTCTGAAACTGAATGGACTTGTAGAGCTACTTCGCGCCCACATTTCCTCAATATTTTAGGGCCGTGTCTATCCGCGTTCGACAATTACAGCTGCCCAAATCGCACTTTTGTCTTTTCTAATCGAAAATTGTCCATAAAATTTGTCCACAGTGTGCGCTGTCGATATTTGGTGCAAATTTCTAGGCTCTAGCTGTCAAGGTTCAGATGCGATTTAAGGTGTAAAGTTTGACTCCTTTAATCGGACTTTTATTATTGACTATCGTTCATTTTCGGTAACTCGGGAACATTTTGACCGACATACTTGGAAAAGAAAATGGAAACTAAAGGACTCTGCAAGAATTTCCAGATAATGTTTTTTTTTCACAATATGTCCATTAAATCCAATAAAATGGCGCTACTCCAGGGGAATGAGATATCAGTTTATCTATTGTAATATACGAAACGAAGCTTTTAAGTAAGTAGGTACAAGGAGGAGTAACTACGTTCTTCAAATACTTCAGGGTCTCGGATAGTCAGAGACGGGGAAAAAGCCATCATAATCCCTACAATGCTCCTGAGACTGCAGTCTCGAACACTGAAATTCAAAAGTTGAAAAATCACTGATAGTCTAAAAAGTGGAAATCGTGAATTGGAGCAAGGGTCATTATCAATTGTCATTTCTTAAAATATTGTTTTAAAATGTATAACATCTTTTCTAACAAAGTAGGACCGCCAATTAAAAATATCACTTATGAAAGGAAGGAGAATATGTGGCCGTTTTAGGGCATGCATCATGGTGGTAGCCCCGTGACATTCAGTTGACGCCGCTTAACGTGATCAGTGATCACATTGGGCCCTTGCCGAATGGTAACAATAAGTGAACAGGTTTTTTGAGTAGCTAGTACGTTTTTCGGGAAGATCCCACACATTACGAACGAGACCACGAACATAGAACCATTCACATGCATAACAAGATGTCCGCATTTCGGGGCATGATTCACATGCTAGTAACAATACCCCTAACAGACGAACGCTTCAAGAAGCAGCTCGAACACGTCAAACACATGGCGGAGGTCAACGGAAGAAAATCAACAGAACGGAATGAAATTTATTAAGCACACACTTCGAGCAAACCAGCACGAAAAAGCCTCCGATTAGAGCAAGCTGCACACGGTCAACCCTCTCAAGCAGCATCAGGAAAACACTGGCAAAACACAATGTCCATATTGTAAGCACCAAATAAGGACCGAGCTACGATCACCAAAGGACAGACTCAACAACACCGAGTAAAGCGGAATCTACAAAATCAGCAGCCCCATGATATATGTACATCGGACAAACCAAAAGATTGGTCACAAAAAGATTCGATGAATGAGCATTACCATGTACAGAAAACCCCGTTATACGTCACCTCGTTATAAGTCATTTCGCTTTTACGTCGTTATCAAATTTATACTATGTTTCACATTGTGTCTATGGTTCCCCGCTTTTACGTCGTTGCATTTTGCCACAGAAATTTCAAATTAGACAAAACAATAAATCTAAGAACCCGCGCGCAATGAAAGTGGTTCCAAAATCGTCTCTGATAAAATGAGAAAGAATGGACGGCTTCCAGTTTATTTGTGGAATGGTTCCAATCTTAATTTTTTTTCCTCTGTAGAGAATTTCTGCCAGCAGAGAAATTTTTCACAATGCTATTACTTCTGGACAATGTGGCAGGACGTCCACAAATTGTGAATGACATGAATCCCATGTAAAGGGATTTTTTTTACCTCTGAATAAAACCCCTTTGCTGCAACCCATGGATGATGGGGTAATAACGACGTTTAAGGCGAATTATCTACGATGCACATTTCGCCAACTAGTCGAAACTATCAATGAAAATGTATCAAGTAAGGCTTCAGTCTGAGATTACTGGCGATCCTTTGATATCATCATAGCAATAAACATAAACACTGCTTGGGATGAAGTGCAACAAACCACAATGAATCGAGCCTGGAAAACTCGATGACCTGATTGCATTATTACGAGTAACAACAACGACATAGGAGAAAACGTCGAAGAGGAAATCATGCAATTAGCAAAGCAAGTTGGTTTGTTAACAGTCGCAAGTTATCGCATAACGCAGCAATATCGACTGGCGACGACTCGATTTGTCAGAAAATGAGCTCTACACTGGGGAAGTCATTGAAGAGTCTGCTACCGAGTAAGATCCCGAAGACGCGGACAAGTCATTCACGAAACTCGCCGAAGCTCTTAAGCAATATGAGGAACTCATCCTAGACGTTAAACGAAGTGAAATGGTCAAGAAATAATACCGCGCAAAGAAATGAATAGGGAAAAAATGATCGTCAAAGGACCATGGAAGAGTTTTTTAAACTTCCAAATAAGAATTGTTGATGCCAAAAGTGTTTTATGTAAATGAACCCACATACTCCTTACTTGAATACAATAAAGCTTCATAATTACTGCTTATTCGTATGCCTGTTTTGGCAATTCATTATTGTAGACTTGCAACAGGAGTTCGAGTTTTTATTGCTTCGATATACGTCGTTTCGACTTACGACGCATATTTTTGGAACCAATTAACGACGTAAGTCGGGGTTTTCCTCTATACGAAAAGGGCAAAATGGACGAAGTAACGCATATAAAATCAATGGTGGCGAGACACATGCTGGATGAGAAACGCGAGTTCGGCTTCGAGAACCTACCAGGAAAACCTACCTGATAGATGCAGCGCAAAGCAGGATAAAAGGTATATTGCAAAGCTTACCATAATTTCCTCAATTTGAAGCAAAGTCTCCGATGAATGGATTGTTTTCCATTAGGAGCCTAATCGAGTGGTGAAACGATACCACGAAATACCATCGCAAACGTTCCGAAAGTTTGTCATTGAAGAGACTGCTCCATACTAAAACCTCTTTTAAGATGTGTGCCTTGTAAAAAGCAAATTGATAAAAATCTGTTTTATATTTTTAAAAAAACTCGAAAAAATGGATTCAGCCTAAGTTAATTGTATGGGAAATTTTGAGTTTTTGAAAAATGAGCACAATAATCGAATGATAACATTATCAGTGGTTCCCTTAGGTGTCGTCGACTGTATTATACTTTTTCCAAATCGACACGAAAGAGGCCGGGGCAAATAGCATGATTGAGTTTGCCTCGAAATCGAATTCCGCATGTGTATAGCATTGGGCCTTCGGGAGTCTGGTCACTTTACTCTGTTAAATAAAACCAGTGTCGGGACTCGAGAGTACGAGATGTCAAGATACATATGCCGACGAGTGTACTTTTCAGCCGCATCATAGTGAATTTAAAAATTTAAATGTAGAAACAAAATCACAGCTAACTGTTTGATTTTTTTTACCGTGAAATACCACAAAAGTGCAAATTTTGAGCCCATTTTTTAATGTTTTCAAACCTAAATTTTCGAAAATTGGGGTTTTGGGACGTAGAGGTGTAGAGCTTATTTGGGTGCAAAATGCTCTCTCTGCTAGCTATCAGTGCTTGAAAGTTAAAGTCGCACAAAGATCCCACAAAAAGTGCAACTTTTCAAAATTTTCAAAAATTCCGCATTTCATTTGTGTCTAGCTTAATGCCACCAAATTTGGCATGAATCAGTACTACACCATTTAGTTGGGAAGATTGAGACCACTCTAGAAATCAAAGAAATAGGGCACCAAATTTCAGAAAAAGAATTAACAAATAAACATTTCATGCATTGTATAGGGACACTTTTACGTGAAGTCTGGAAAAAACTGATCGATAGAAAAAAAGCTTCATTGGGGAGCTTTTCTGGCTCGGAAATTTACATACATGACTCGGAAAGTTATGAAAATGACCTGGAAATTCTATATTTACATAAATAAAAATATTATAAATTTATTTTGTAACATTTATATTTTTTGAAAAAAAACTTGAAATCCGAGTTAATAGTACCAAGTCTCAAATCTATCTTTCTATTAAAAGCCAGTAGCGAATACTAATAAAATTATTTCCTAAAAAATTCTCAAAGAGCTGCGACGACACGAGAATCCTTCTATTCAATACCTCTTTGGCGGCATCATATAGCCGTATAGCGGATATAGCGTGTAAGTTCAGTGTGCCACAAGTTCCACAACTCATTATCATCCGCAAAACTTTCTACGGAAAATAGGCTGACTGGTCACTAAGTTCCTGGCAAAGTTGATGTTGTTGTTGTAATTGCCACGTTGTCGATAGCGTGTCGGTTTTCTGTTGTTGGAATTCTTTTCCGTTTCATACCTGACGTAAGAATATGCAAATTCTTTTCGGTGTCCTGATTTATACGTGCAGGTGTTGTGGTGCCACCGGATAGCTTGTGCTACTCTAAACCAACACATTGCCGTGATTATTGTATTCAAATATGTCGCGAATTCACTTGCACAAACACTATAACTATTTTGTAACACACACTATGGTTGAGAGCGAAATTGTAAACAAACATCTTGCTCCTAGACGTTTAGGTTAGGTTTCAAAGCATGGCGGGACTGCTTTCGGAGGCATTAGACGTTCGTAGCCTGGAGACACTGGCTGACGCCTAGTTTAGAATTTTGTTTATTGACATAAAACAATTTTGTGACTTCTTTGTCAAATCTCTAAGCAAATAGATTCGTGTAACTATGGATTTGGTGTAAACCAACTTTATTAGTAAACAGGTCAAATGCCAACGCATGGATGCACCTCGAAGTTGTCTTGGCACTATATGCTGTAAATAAGCGCAAAGGATTTGTTGTAGGCAACCGTCACTAACACTAAATTAAGACGCCTATGTAAAATTACAGGAGGTTCGGAACAATATGACTGTGATTTGAATTTTCGATTTAATAAGACTTTGACAACAATGACTTGAAGGGGAAGAAATGAAAAATTCGAAGAGAGAAAGCCCTTCTTATTGTTGTATTAGTAAAACAACAGTGCTTTGGGAAAACTCAGAAATATTCGGTGGATCTTGCAAATACCTTTTCAGAGGATTTAAGTTGTGATGATGTCAGGAAAGAAAGAATATTTAAAAAGTTGGAATCGCCTAATTAGACAGTTCGATCCAATAATAAATTATAAGAATATATATTTTGAAAATCGTTGAAAGTCTGCTTAAAATAAAATATCTAATTATAATCCTTTCCATAAAAATTGTGAAAATATTTATTTTTGAACTTTTGTTTGGGATATTTCAACTGTCCTATAACTTAACGCTGACGATGAACTCAGCTTTCTGGAAAACCCCACAGAAGACTCAAATTTTTGAATGAACACCTTTTGTATTCGTCACCCAATTTCCCATCCCACTGTCTCTAACATACTCTCGTATGTACTCGTCTATTCAAATTTCTTACATATACAAAAACATCATACCGTTCACTTTAACGTCTTTACATTCTTTGAAATGTACGTAACATGTATTCCGTGTAAGAAATATAACTGGCATACAAGTGAAAGCGCGAAAAACGGTTCAAACAGTGCGCAAGTCGTCGTTGTTTTATGTGAAATCTTCTCTCATATAAAATGCAAAAGGACCCCCTTCGAGTGAGTTAACCAACGATACGATGAAATCCTGGCAAAAACCCTGTCGAAACGGCGAATAGAGTCTCAGAAAATCAGTAGCATTCAGCCGAGATGGATTTCCGAGGAAAGTGAAAAGTCAATTTGACCATTTTAAGTGTTTGGACGGGTCAGTTAGGTCACGGTATGACATTGTGCTGAGATTTTTAAGTGCTGATGCACGGTTTTTTGTCTTTTCCAAAAGATATCCAAATAGATATTTGATTAAAACGATTGTTTATGCCAAACAATCCTGAAACGCAATTTGTTGCATTTCGTTCAAGTTTTTATGGTGTTTTCGAATATATCGATATTTTTTCGTGATTCGGAATGTTGCTTTACATACAATAGTTACCTTGGAAAAGTTTTACTCAAGAATTTGTGTTGTGTAATCAATTTTCGGCGTTGAATTCACTTACCCTACTTATTCGACCGACCGAGTGTGATGCATTTTAAAATAAAATTGAAAGCAAATTTTGACAAAATGTGAAAGATTCAATTGTGTCCAAAAGTTTTGTATTATGTGATTTTAAATGTTGAGCTAAACGATTACTAAGAGAAGTGTGTTGCAATGTCGCAACCGAGTGGCAAGAAAGGTGGTGCTGGCGGAAAAGGACCGCCAAAGAAGCCAGTCACGAGTGATGAGTCGGGTCCAAGTGAACGTGCTACGCCCGCGAGTAAAAGTGATAGTGACACTAGAGATGAGACTTCCAGCAATGGCGATAAGAAGGATACCAAGCCAGGAGAGGATGCACCGCCGCCAAAGCCCCAGAGTGCTGGAGCTTCGGTACGAGATGCTGCCAATAAGGTGTTAATGCTGTCAATGAAGGGTGAATGGACACCTGTCGATCAGGCGTTAAAAGGTTTGGAGAAGTATGTCAGTAATGTAGGAGAGGATGGCAATCATACACCACTGGCTGGTGTCCTTGATCCGGTAAGATAAGATTTGATGTGCTCGGAATTTTTTTATGACTTTTGTTTTTAATTGGTTTGACGTAGATTTGGATAGTTTTTAACTTTTTCATTTTATTAGGTCGATATAGAAGAAGATGGCTTTAAAGTTAAAATTTTTTCTAACAATATTTTTGGGACAGACAATAATAACTCAATGGAAATCTTAACTGTTGTTGTGGATAAAAATTACATACCTTCCATCCCCTTAAAAAAATTCTGATCACAATCATGATGAAATATTTAAGATTTTGGATATTTCACCAAAAATTTCAAATCAATGATGGACACACGGACGGACAGACAGATATAGCTTTCAATTTGGGACCGACCTTGATCATTTCTGAGCACGGTTTATGCAAATGTTGTGTCGTGTTTAGTTTCTTAATAAATCTAAAACCGTTTTACATTTATGTGTACTGTTTTATATTATGGTCACTATAACATACTGTCAAACCTTAGCAGGCTCCTTGAGAAGTTACATTATATCGGCGTGCAAGAAGCAATATACCCTATACCAGCTTATAGGTATAGGAAATCATTAATTTTGTTATGGCTCTATCCATACTAACCTTGAGTTTTCTGAACACATTGCTCTGGGATTCAGCAATGTATATTCCACAGTTGACGTGAAAACATCACAGGCAGAAGAACGAGATCCTATTCAGGATATTTAGAAAAAAATCATACAATAGTACAGTACAGATACGGTTAGATCCCAACATAAAAAAGTGACATTTTACTGCCAAATTGTTGAACACGCTTCCACTATACGTCGAGGAGAGAGGGCAACACAGGGGTGAAAATTATTTTTTCGCAAATATGTATATAGAACCCGCAAAATGTCCTTAGCACCAGATAAATTCCTGTACCAAGTAAACTCAAATCAACTAAAATTCATATTTTTCCACTTCAAAAAGCTGTCTGAAAGAGTTAAAATGAATACCTATCTCTTAGAACATCATTATAATGCTTCAAATAGATATGATGCTGCAAAGTGCAAAGCAGCACCAGTGCATTTTAAATGGGTGTGTCATTTTACTATTTCTATTTATCTATTTCAAGCATAGCAATTGACTGTCTTCTGATAGCCAAATAATATAAATACAATATTTGCATATTTTTCTGTACTTTTTACCGTTTTTGAAATAGCTGCAAAAAACTTAAAAATTACTGTCTTTCCCCCTTTATTCCATATTACAGGTAGTGAAGTCACAAGTCACTTAGGCTATTTAGGCCAGTCAATAAACCGAAAAATAAGGCGTTAGGTCGCAAACAATTTGCTCGGCTCTGGTTTTTTGGGATATTGTTAGGATAGATACCAGAAGTGTACCACCAAGTTTGCAACTTCGAAAAACCTGTGCTAACCCCGTGACCCTAAAAAAACCTCAAAACTTCGGACTTTTTTCATATTTTTGTTTGTAATTTCTAAAAGGTGCTTCCTACAAGTAAGTTGTCCACTGCTCTGTTAAAGCTAAGAAAATCTTCTTTAATTTGAGTGTAACCCCAGCTTTGTAGGCGGCAAGGATCCCAAGATACAGCACTTTAAACATTGTTTTTTGAAAAAAAAAGTTCGAAATTGTCATTTCAGTCATGTTCCGAGCTGAATATCGGCTTAAATGCGCATTTTACGGAGAAAGTCATGTGACATGAAGTTATAAACCAGTTCCTTAGCTGTATATATGTCGGAACGAATGGAATCAGACCATGGGGTCATAGGGCTGCCCCTGAAAATTATGTTCTTCTAAGAAAAACTTTTTTCTTTATGTACCAATATTAACCAAACTTCACCCAAGTATGTTCCTGGTTAAGCCTCAAAAAATATCTAGGAACGGATGAAATCGGAACACTACGTTATATGGCTATCATACAAACCAACCTCTGGAAATTAGGTTCTTCTAGGAATAATTTTTTTCTTTATGAACCAATTTTAACCACCCTTCCCCCAAATGTGTTTTTTAGTAAAGCTTCAAAACGTATCTAGAAACGGATGAAATCGGAACACAAGGTCATAGGGCTGTCATACAAACCAACCCCTGATAATCAGGTTCTTCTAAGAAAAACTTTTTTCTTTATGAACCAATCTTAACCAAACCTCACTCAAATGTGTTCCTAGTAAAGCCTCAAAGCATATCTAGGAATGGATGGAATCGGAACATTACGTCATAGGGCTGTCATACAAACCTCCTAAAATACAATTTCGGACTTTTTTACAAAAAAAAAACACATTATTTAAAGTGCTGTATCTTGGGAGCCTTTGCACCTACATAGCTGGAGTTACACTCAAATTAAAGAAGATTTTCTTACACATTTCTGGTACACTTCTGGTATCTATCCTAACAATATCCCAAAACAACAGAGCCGAGCAATTTTTTGCGACCTAAAATCGTTAAATGACTGGCCTAATTACCGAATATCGAAAAACGCTTAACATCAACTTTAAAATCCAATTTATGGATATTTGTAGGTACGGCACACTTTGGTATAAACTTTTGAACATAACGTTCAGAGGTTTACAGCTATCTATTTCTGACACATCAAAAATCAATATTTCTACTTTCTATTCTGATAAACATTTTTAATTTAAAAGGGTTTTTAGTCCTTTTTAGTATGGCTGTGTTCTAAATACGAGAATGATCCTTACGACAAAAAAAAGCTTTGAAATATATTTTTAATTTTTATTTTTTTTGGCACTCATGCCATTCAAAATGAACATAGGAAAAATATTGTAATATTTAATTTATCAAAAAACACCACCGTCTGAACTTTGCTTTATAATTTAATGGTATCTGTACTCGCTAAGGATAATTGTAGATATAAGCCATCGAAATTCATCCAACCAATAAAATTTGTCTGGCTGGTCTAGCGGTTAGTGCGCGCACCTTCGGTGCACAGGGTCATAAGTTCGAATCTCACCGTGGATCATGGTGTTTTTCGAACTCACGAGCTTGTTACGGACTATGATCTCACTCAGATGTTAAACGAGTACCCATTTATGGGGATAAATAACACTGCTGAGTGTGATGCTGATCTCATTACCTCAACAAAAAGCAGATAAGATCTTGGAAATAGGATGTCACTAACACATCCTGCGGCCTTAGTCCAATGCTGGATTGTCGCGCCTGTTATTTATTAATAAAATTATAGTGTCAATAGGTTTGTGTTTTTAGTCAATGCAGCTTAATTCACGGACTTTGCGAGTTAAAAATTTCATCGAAAGCATGTATGTTTTTATAGAAAAATATTACCATAGAGCCAGTAATACCATTCATATTGTCGTTTTTAGGGTTTTTTAGAAATTTTGTTTCAAAAAACCCTTATGAAATCGATTTTGTCCGTCCGTCCGTCCGTCCGTCTGTCCGTCTGACGTACTCCAACCAAACCCCAAACAAATATTGTTTTGTCAATGCAACGGAACTTTTGTGAAGACGGAAGGAAAACAATGGGAGGGGGAGGGATTAAATACAAGTCGTAGGTACGCCCGAAAAAGCTTTTAGCCCGAGGAGAGCAAAGGGTATCCAAATTTCGGCCGCGCCCGAAATTAGCCTCGGTCTGGTTTTTATATGGAGTTCGTTACCCAAAACTAAACGGGATGACTAAAAAAACCGTACTTACAGTTTCAGATGTTCCATTTGCATTATGCTCGGTGGATCAGACGATTGGGTAGTCACTCTATGATGCTTGCAATAGAGACGCGAGATCGAATCTTGGCGTGGTTAAATGTTCGTACATGCTAAAAAAAGATGTTCGGATAGGAAACATAAGAATAATGATGACGTTCAACCCATCATGCCAAGAGGTTACCGATTACGGTACCAAAAATATTAGCAAAACGGAAACATCCGTTTCTTTTAAATATTCGAAACAATAGAATTTTCATTTATTTTAAATGGATGCACATATTAAAAATTAAGCAATGTATGCTTAAATCAACTGCCTATCCCCACCGTAGCATTAAAAGACTTCCGTTCCAATTGCATGAATTTTCTTTTGTAACAAAATCAAACGCACAAAACATTTGAATTTAATGTATTTTTTTAATACTCGTATTAGCGTATTTTTCTCTCAGTGTACTAAATTTGCAAATTGAATTAATTTATTTGTCAAGATGGCTATTTACTGTGTATAAATTAACCAATGTCAGATAGTTGAACTGTTTTGAAGAAAAGTCTTACAACTTCATGGAAATATAAAAAAAAATATATTCGAATCCTACACTCAACAACTTTAGTGCGGAAGAATTCACTAAACGTTTTTCTCTAAATCATGAAGGTGAAATGAACGAATTTACGACGATGGGAGAGATTGACTATTTTTTAGTAGGACTATTTATACTTAAATTAACTAGTTCTAAAGTCTAAATCATTTTTCTCAGTGTACGGCCTTTACTCATCTGAGTGAATTTATGTTCATACGATACATATCGATTCCCCTAAAAGGAGTGGTCGGCAACCCACCGTTTGTGGCGATTATTTAAAAAAAGTTTAAGCTTCAAAAGTTGGGTCAGCCTATGGCGCACCTGAGGGGCAGAAGCCAAATTGCCGCCGTTTCTTAAGTTTTGTAGTAGACGCATGTAATTTGAAAATTTCACATAATATTTAATTTAATTTAAATACCTTGGCAACGGTTGATTGCACAGCACACCCCGTTATAAAAAATCAAACTTTTGCAGGTCTGAAATCTTTAAACTAAAACAAAAGCATTACTGGATCTAAGAAAATTTGTCGGTTAGAACAGAGCTTCATGGAGTCTTGTATTCAAAGCAAGTCCTCAATATGCTACACTAGTCCCAAGTATGCTTTTGACAAAAACTATGTTTGTCTGATTCCGTCGAGGGATCACTGGAATAACAATACACCCCTGGCTACGGGGTCGTTGGTTTTTTTACACTGATGGTTCTAAGACGGATGAAAGAGTCGGTATTGGAGTCCACTCGGACGGACTGGACATTAACCTGACACACAGTCTACCTGGCCACTGTAGTGTCCTTCAAGCTGAAATTTCTGCAATTATCGAAGTCCTAACCTGGTTGGAAAATCATATAATCACGATGAGGGATGTTATCATATACACTGACAGTCAGGCGGCAATCCGATCACTCGAATCTGTCCTGACTACATCCAAAACTGTTGATAGTTGCCGCTCAGCTCTAAGAGTGATGGGTTAATTTTTCAACATCGTTCTCTGCTGGATACCCCACAGTGGATTTGAAGGGAACTTTAATCCGGACCGTCTCGCTCGTAGTGCGACTTCTATAACCTTAGACGCCGACCGAAACAAGCTGAAAGCCCCAATCGCTTTTTGTAAACTGATGGCAATACAAAAAACTGCGATGCGCAGAGCTAATGCAAGATGGTCTAGCGGTACTACATGTACTACAACAAGATTGATTTGGCCACGACTTGACGCAGCCAGGTCTATTATTCTTCTGTCAATAGACAGGAAACATATCGGCAAGGTTGTCGGGACCATAACGGGACACTGGCCTATCGGGGAGCACGCCAGAAGGCTCAAAATTCCCCATAACGACTTCTGTCGCAGTTGCGATGACGAAGAAGAGGAAGAAAGTGTACATCATTTTCTTTGTCATTGCCCGGCCCTGGCCGAGAAACGTAGACGTTTTCTTGGCTCAATGTATTTTTATGATACAGACGATCTTGCTCAACAAATATATCGCCAGCACGGGCTGGTTATCGGCTTAGGTGTCAACTGTTACGGTCGCTTCAATCGGTGGTATCACAATGGACCTATTTTTGGTCTAAGTGTTTGATCACTTAGCGACCCCTTTACCTAACCTAAGTCCTCAATTAAATGAAGGTTCAAGAATTCCTTGATTGTTATACCCAAAGCTCTTCTAGGCTTCCTTTGAAAGTGGCATGCATCAGGTTTGGTCCTCAAGAGAACCAGAGTCGTAACTTTCGACAAATAAAGCAGCTGCAAATATACGGAAATATGAGATTTTTCATAGCTTATAAATTCCTGGCACCAAACTTCTATTAGGCAGTATTTTTTTTTATTAGGTTTTCCCAAAATGATGGGGTATGATGGGGTCAACTGAGTTTAGTTTGTTCGGTATCTGAATCACAATTGCAGCCCGTGCAAAGGAAACATGTTGCAAATGTAAACGTTGCACTGATTTTGAGAAACTTCGTGATTAATTCTAGCTAACAACCCTACGCAAAAAAAAATATGCTCAGCCGAACGAAGATTTCCAAAAATTTCATTACTGTGCGCTAGAGCTTGCCAAAAGTTGAAGTTGGCAGGAACAGAAATTTAGGGAAAAATGCTGTTAATCTATATTTCAAATAGGTTCTTTCACATAACTGCCTAATAAAATAATATTTCAGAAGAACTTTGTTTAATGCGAAGTCAATCACATCTAACTAGAATAAATTAAAAAAGAGGATATAACCATTTTCTTCGAATTATGTCAACTGTCCTCAAGTGTCCTTGAGTTTTCAAGATGTCTCTTTCACGGAAATTAAAACAAATGGAAAGTTTCTAATAATTGGCACCCTTCAAAATCTGCCGCATCGCGCAGATGCCCAGGTTGGGAGATCCGGCCCTGGTGCTAGCATTTAGTTCCTATTCAATTCAGCAGATTCTGGGGAGTATTATGGTATATACTCTAATTATTGGCGACAAATCAAAGTTTGGCTAAATTCTGGCATTAAAAAATTTATGGAAAATATTAAATTATAAAAAATTTAAAATATATTCTTGTTCTACGGTGCACGGTGCTCCCTTAAATTCTCGCAGGGGAGTCTGTGTCGCATGAGACACAGGATAAAAGATTTGTGGTGATTCTTGACACCACGGACCCGAACAGCATCAGGGAGGCACCTACATAGTATGTACGAAGACCATCGGACACTGACTATCCCTAACACTCGAGTAATCTAGGATGGCTTACGGCATGGCTGACTTTTTCCCCTCTTCTTTCGACTCATTCGAATATTAAGCCAGTCAGTCATATTAAGCCGAGCTCTTTTTTGCAGCGTTTTCTTACTGGAAACCGAATATGTAAAGCCTCGGAGCTAGCGGCTTTGCTTAACCTAAACCTTGAAGGGACTAAGCTAGGAAGAATGACCCTGCGAAATATGCATATACGCGCCGTTACCTACCTAGTTTGTGGATTGATGTACACACGACCCGAGTTGCGTTGCTGACTAATAAACGGAGGGATCCATCCAGGAGGGATCACACCTGCTATCGAGAAGTCTTTAGCGAACAGTGTATCTCGGGAAGAGCTTGCCCAGGAGGTCATATGTCATCTACCTATCTAGGCGTTGAACTCGAGGTGGTTGTGGTATTAAGTAAGTCGATCAGCTAGAGTCGCAACCCATGGGAAAGGTTTCGTAAGGAGTCATTACTGCGGAGAATCCCCTTCCAGCTTGAAGTCGGATAAACAGCCATTCCCACAAGGGAGAGCAGCAGTACAATTAATACAAGAAGGGAATGTGTCGTTCCCGAAATACGTACATACATACTTATACGAGTACTAATAAAAAATATTGTAGTAAGGTAGGCTCTAATGTTGGACTGTCGCGCCTTTTATTTATTTTATAAATTTTCCAACAATGTAACAGATCCATCGTCCGATCAATCGCTGGTGTGTGGCTTCAATTAAGACATTTTAATGAAATTCTATGAAAATATAATTCTTGTCGTCTAACTTTTAAGCCACGGAGTACTCATATTATAATACAACTTTTGCCAATTATTTTGTATTATTATTGTCTATAGCTCAGTATTAACTACAACTTCATTCATTCTTAAATGCATTTTCCACCACCATAGTGTTCCCAGCAAATGCCGTCTCGACTGAATAAATCAATGTATGCTTAGGCCATACAAATACTCATCGCGAATAATTGAATTGCCCCGATTTATATGTAAATTCTTTGGTCAATTAGGAATTTGCCGAAAAAAAATATTCCGCCAACACACCAAACCATGCTGTGTTACCCATTCAATGTGGCACGTAGTCTCTGCCTCTTCTTTTTGCTAATCGCTCACTTTCCTGTGGCGTTTTCTTCAGCGACTAATAAATGAAAGTCGTCACTTTCAACATAACACTGTCCTAGATTCGCGATATGAAGCGACTTGTGCAAAACGTAGAGAAGAGAAATCGCAAAAAAGGAGCCTAACAACAAGGACTTGTATGGGAAATTTATTATTGCTCGTACTTTCTTTATACTGTGAAGTATTCGATACAGTCACCTACCGCAATACATATTCGCAGTACAATGAACATACACGACAGAACAACGCGAGCCTAAAAAGTTCACAAACGGATGTATGTATGTGGAAATCATAAATTTGGTAGGAGCACGGAATACAATTTTGAGCTGTTTTTGATATTTTTCGCCATCCCGCCAACAAGCCGCATATAAAAATCCACCACGTGATTTCGTTATACGAATTTGTCCTGGATACATATGAAATAGAATGGAAGTGAGGAGGCAGAAATGAAAATCTTTTCGTATCGTTTAATTTTAGTCAATTGGGATGAGTAACGTTTACGACCAATGCTGATTAAGTGGACAAAATGAGAAATAGATTTTGCCTAGATTTGGGTTATTTTTATCGTAGAAATTTATTCAACTCAACGTGAGCAAGAGTTGAAAATGGTAAATTGACAAAAAGGAATAATGTACATCATTGATAGAAAGGACTTGTACCTATGTTAATTTGGTTCTTAGTAAAGGTTATTATCCTAGGGATTGGAGTCGGATTTTTTTTAATCTGAATTGCCTTACCTAAAAAATTTATTCATTTATTGATAATATTCGGGCCTAGCTCTGACTTACATAATTCTACACCTGTAACCTAAACAAGCGCTAATTTCGGTCCTACTTATTCTGCTGCAAAATTTACGATAAATAAATAAATAACATGCGCGACAGTCCACCATTGCGGACTAAGGCAGCTGATGTGTTAGTGACATCCAATTTCCAAAATCTTAACTACTTTTGCGGTGTTCAGATCGACGACATGCTCAGCAGAGTTATTTATCCCTATAAATGGGTACTCGTTTAATATCTGAGTGAGTCTGTCACATGGGTCATGAGCTCGAAAAAGACCATAAACTGAATTCGTTCACGGTCAGTTTCGAACCCATGACCCTGTCAACCGAAGGCGCGCGCACTATCTACTACACCAGCCAGACTACAAAATTTACGATGTGTGTAGTACACAAAAAAAAGAAAATGATTGCTTTCGGCGATCCTCCGTAGGGGATTTGGGGTTTTGAACCCCCTCCGAAATTTGTTGATGTATGTATTTCATAATGTTAGAATCATTACATATAGTATCAACATGATGTTCAGTTGACAAATCTGGATAATATAAAAATAGGACCTTTTTTCACGACAAACATTTTAACCGACTGGACTGGGTAAAGTTAAATAAATTAGCTAAAAAACTGATCGACTTGTCGAAAATATAAAATGTCATGTCTCCATTGCCTTCGGCCCAATTTTTCAACAAAAACAAAAATTAAATTTTTAGGCAGAAAATTGTATAATACAAAATTCTTTTGAAAGTTGAGGTCTCTAAATTCCTGGCAGCTTTCCTGGAACAAACAGGCGAAGATTTTGCACCCATCATACAAGGAGTCTCTGAAGCCATCTAGCAATGTGCATGCAAGTGAGCATCATAGAAAATGAATGCAATTCCAAAACCACAAAAAAACTTAAGTTGATAATGTGTCCCAGATCTGATCAACGGAGATAGATTCAGTGAAATTTTTTTCGGAAGTAGGACAACTGACACTGGTTAAATCAAAATTTATGTTGCGCAATTTTTCCGCTAACTGCATATTGACCTTAAGAGCCTCAGTTAGTTTGGAATTAAGTCCTTTGGTGCCTAAGACATAATTAGAGATGAGAAGTAGTCTTTCTAGTGGATTTGGACTCCGTCGATTAATAAACTACTATGAGGGTATAGGGGTTGGTTTTGTTTGAATGCCACTGGAATAGTGCATTGGTTTGGACCTACATATAATACGTTTAGTAACCGAAAAAGCTTAAATTTCGTAGTATCCTTTGGCAATCACTGGTAAGCAGCTTAGGGATATCAATTTGTGCTGGCCTCGTCAACCTTATTCCCAAAACCCCCCGAAATATTTCTCGACGTACGCCCCTGCTCTCGGTAAAAAACTCATTCCGGAGCAGCAAATCAAACGTTTTGCTAAGTCATTAGTGAGAGCAGTCATTTTCATTCTTTGCGATTTAAATTGTATATTTTTGCACCGAACTCAACTTCAATACCCTCATCCCAAATATAGTCAAATATGTATATACTAAATTTTTATTTACTTTTTCCTTTTAAATATTTTTTTTTACGTAGCATATATGTAATATATAAATCTACCGTGTAAATTGACGAATATGCAATTAACATCATTCTCTATTTTGTTTATTATCAGATGACTGGCATGACACCCGTCATGTATGCCGTTAAGGACAATCGAACCGGACTCGTTGACCGTATGATAGACCTTGGAGCTGATGTTGGTGCCAGAAATAACGTAAGTCATTTATTTGATTCTATCACTCATGTCCTACATACGAAACAATTATAATATTACCAACAAGTTGTAATCCTAAAAATAACCACACACACACAATTATAAGTGCTTCCAGCGAAATGTGGAAAATCTTCAAAACGCAAAATGACCCTTTACCATCAGAAACACGAAAAAAATTGATTGACCTACACCGAATACCAGAATCTGAGCGTGCAAAGAAAAGTTCAGTTCCTAGATGACCCACTAACCAGTTTTAATCCTTAGCTGTACTGAAGTCCTTTTGGATAGCAACCCGCCAAAACAACTTAAAGGAATATGACCAGGGTTATAGTTTTCCTAACACATGGACATTACGCCAATAAAAGTGTACCGAATGTGTTGGAGTGGTATTAATGTTGGTTCGAGTAATTTTTCGCGTACTAATCAGGGAACGTAGGGAAATGCGGGTTATGAAGAACTTTTTTTTTTTAAATTGGTTGAAATGTTTTCCTTGTGCGTTGTTTGTTTGTTTAATTAATGTAATTGTGTAATTTGTAACATACATAAGACTTTGGTAAATTAATTATAAATAAAAATAACAGGCGCGACAATCCAGCATTGGACTAAGGCCGCAGGATGTGTTAGTGACATCCTATTTCCAAGATCTTATCTGCTTTTGTTGAGGTAATGAGACCAGCATCACGCTCAGCAGTGTTATTTATCCCCAATGGGTACTCGTTTAACATCTGAGTGAGATCATAGTCCGTCACAAGCTCGTGAGTTCGAAAAACACCATGGAACACGGTGAGATTCGAACTCATGACCCTGTGCACCGAAGGTGCGCGCACTAACCGCTAGACCAGCCAGACTACTTGGTAAATTAATTGCAATCACTAAATTAACAGCTAATAGGTTTTAATTATAAAGGTAAATGAAATATTAACACCACTGTGCTTTAAAAATATATCTCTCATAGTTTTTCCCTTTTTACTTTTTTTTTCTCCAGTCCTTGTCATTTATTACCATTAATTTCTCTACTCTTTCACAGACATACACAAATACAGTCACATTTTCGACAAATGACTAAAACACCTTGACCTCATTTCAAATTGCGGGATATCCTTATCAAAAGTGCTAATCTTGAATGCGGTCTTGATTTTGACCGGTAGTGTCCGAGGACATTTTTCATCGCCACAGCACTATAAGTATGTATGGCCAGCGCCAATTGTTAGCGACGGGACTGTGATTTAGGGGTGTCAAGAATGAATGAATTGGAAATTTAACCGAAATTCAAGAAGTTACGAGAAACATTTTTCTTTAATTTCGTCGGGGTGGAATATCGACACCATTGAGCTAGGACTATGACTTTTGAGTTCGTTTTCACAAAGGGGGTGTTTCAGTTCTTTCACGAACATAGTGCGAATGTTGGGTGGGTCGTGGCGGTCAGCGTGGCGCACAGTCTGAGATTTGATATAGAGTACTCGTAAACCTTCGTGAATAGTGCCACTTGTTAATTTTTATTGGATTTTGCAATAGATTTTTCGTTACTCGTCCGCTTGAACTACTTTGTAATTAACGGGTATAATACACAAGGACAGGAGTACAATAGAAGACCTCACGACTGATGTAGGTAGAAGAATTGCCTTCAAGGGGGGATATATTAAAGCATTTGTTGAAGTAGGTATTTTTTTATTGTATGGTATCGGTATACATTAGACTGGGGAATTAAAACATGATGCGTGCTTTAGGAGATTTCGTAAATTGACTCGCTCTTCCGTAAAGGATTTCATGGTTCACTTTAATGATATCAAGTTTTGTGTAAAAGAAATTTCGTGCTTGATTTCCGGTACACGAATGATGTATGGCAGATAAATTATAATCAAGCTTGCTGGAGGTAAATTACAGTCTACATCTTTTATCGATTGTGACGGTTATTTGTTTATTGCTAAGCTTGGTTGAAATCATAAGGTCGCCGGCAGTGGATAGTCAGGGGGATATGTAAACAAGACGTGGAAAGAGTCACCTACTAAAAGTTTTATGACTGTTTCAATTTTTTCTATACATTATTGCAAGAAATAATGCTAAGAGTTGGTCAAGGTAAAAGTTCCTTACCAGCATTTTATAAACATTCTGGTATAAAATAAGCCTAAGTTGATTTTTGCACACACAAAATTAATCCTTGGATAAAAATGCAACGCTAAAAATTTACATCCGCTATGGTGATTTCTGCATAGCACTTTGCGAAAATATTACAAATTAAATTTTTGTACATATACTCATATAAATAAATAACAGGCGCGACAATCCAGCATTGGACTAAGGCCGCAGGATGTGTTAGTGACATCCTATTTCCAAAATCTTATCTGCTTTTTGTTGAGGTAATGAGATCAGCATTACGCTCAGCAGTGTTATTTATCCCCATAAATGGGTACTCGTTTAACATCTGAGTGAGATCATAGTCCGTCACAAGCTCGTGAGTTCGAAAAACACCATGATCCACGGTGAGATTCGAACTCATGACCCTGTGCACCGAAGGTGCGCGCACTACCCGCTAGACCAGCCAGACTACATATACTCATATAGTCGACTTTAAAATTTTCGAATGCAAAGCAATCGAATTTGGAGGAAAATGTTCTCTTTAAAATTTTAGACAACTGGATGCATTTGAATAATTTTAGTAAACAACAGCTTTTTTTCCTATAGCAAATTTACTGATAGCAGTACTTTGCCTCATGTATACAATCAGCGCCCGCTCTAAGGGGGGAAGCCGGGCGGTCATCCGGGCGCCAAATTTTGAGGACGGCTTTTTGACTAGCACTCGAATGAAGAAAATACGTAAAAAGCCGGAAGGAAAAATTTAATATCAAACTTCATTCAATGGAATGTAAAACATACAGGCGAAAAAAAGTCGCAAGGCAGGAAACAAATAGACACCCACAAAAAGAATTTTACAATTGCTGAGGCCAATTTTTTTAGAGACACTTTTCTATAGGTAAGGAAAATGCGTTAAAGGTACATTTTCCTCGACACGGCTCCAGCGGCTCGCTCATTCCATAGTAAAACTCGTTTTTAGAATGAGAGAAAAATTAGTTTTTATATGGAATGGGCGAGCCGCTGTCGCTAGAGCCGCTGGAGTCGTGTCGACGAAAATGTACCTTAAAGCTTACTTAATTTATGAAGTGTATCATTTGTTCGCTTTCGAAAATTGAAGTTCTATTCTGTTGAATGACAGTGGAATAAATGAATCGTACTAAACACTCAGCACATAAAAGCATTAAAAAAGCTCTCCTGTGAGAAATTCCATGGTCAAAGGCACCATTTTAAATATTATTTTTTGGATGACTTTTATCCACCTTGCATAGCAGTTAATCTTCAATTCGCCCGATATCTTCGCATTTAGAGATCAAATTTTGAGCCACATAAGTATTGGGTTTCAACAAGACGAAGGCGTAAGGCCACAGGACACAGTAACAGAACCGCAATATGTACAATAACAGTTCGTCTTAATTTGTTTCCGGACATGTTATTATCGGGATTTGGCTAGGTTGTTAGGGTTGTTCGATATAACTAGCTCTGACTTTATTCTCCAAGAAATCTCGACTTGACGCATTTATGAAAAACACACACAAATCCGTCCGTGAAAAGATTCGGCTAATTGAAGTGTATCTATACCAAAAATTACCGAGCACTACCTACTCCAAACGATCACCATTATTTGGCACACAGGTTTCCCAGAGCGGAGTTTTATAAAATGTGTTAAGTATTTTACTGGAAAAAATCTACTCGTTACTCGCTGTTACAACGACCAAGCAGTGGCGTAGATAGCTTTTCAAAGAAGAGGGGATCTGGGGTCGGGACTATTCACCCCGGTAAATGGAAAATCAAGCACTTTCTAAAAAAAATTTGTTTTTAATTTGTATTTTAGTAATAATAGGAAATGATACCGTTTAAAAGGAATGATAAAATTGTGAATGCAGTGAATGAATGAGATATTCCTCCGTTATTCATATTTAATTTAGTAAAAATCCTATACACTCGTAACTTCGTCGCAGCCTATGAAGATAAATGAAAAATAGTCATCGCATTTAGTCACAGTAATTCTGTTATCTCCGGGGAAAAAGGAGTACGACGCTTTCGTATTTTTTTACGAAATGTGTTTAATTAAATCGTAAAGAATTAAGTTTATATAAGTTACTATCTTCTTCTTCTCAGTACCGTATAGCCCCATGTGGGGCCATGGTGCGTTAACTCAGCCGTTTATAGGCAATTTCGAGTCAACGTTACATTGCATAGAATTTCGGAGTGTATACAACGTTGCAAGCACTATATATTTCCTATCCGCACATGTACGGACATTTTGGACCACACCCAGATTCGATCTCCGGACCTCTAGATTATTGGCATCGTAGAGTGCGACTCAACCAAGTGAGCCACAGAGCGTGTTAGTTGTTATAAAACTATAAAATATAAAAAAATATGTGTGACAAAAGGTGGGCGTAATCCAATTTTTGCCCTCTTTGGATTTTTGAACAGCCCCAGGGAAAGAAAAAACTTCAAAAAGAGTCAAGGATTCATTTGAATTAAATCCCAATTATTTCAAAATATTTTTCGTTTCTATTATAAATACTCCGGGCTAATCGGAGGGTAAACCAGACATTTTCCTTTAGGAGGTAATGTCCTGCAGTTTCACTCTGGCTTCACCTATACTATACCTCTTTTGTTGCGAAGTGTCTACCATTTATTTTGAATGTATACATTAATATATTTTTATACCCTTCACTCGTAGAGTAAAGGGTATATTAACTTTGTCATGAAGTTTGTAACGCATTGAAGGAAGCATCTCCGACCATATAAAATATGTATATATATGATCAGCATGACGAGCTGAGTCGATTGGGCGATGTCCGTCTGTCTGTCTGTCCGTCTGTCCGTCTGTCCGTCTGTCCGTCTGTCCGTCTGTCCGTCTGTCCGTCTGTTGCTACGCGTTTTACTCGGCCAGTTTAAAAGCTATCGAGCTGAAATTTTGCACACATGCTTCTTTTTATTGCAGGTAGTTTGTATGTTCGAATCGCTAAAATCGGACCGTGGGGTCATGGGGCTGCCATACAAACCTAATCCCCCCAATTTGGTTTTTCTAAGAAAAACTTTTTCATGCATGCACCAATTTCAACCAAATTTCACACAAATGTGTTTCTATTGATAAGACAAAACATATGTAAGAATGGATCAAATCGGACTATGGGGTCATGGGGCTGCCATACAAACTTAACCCCCCAAATTAGGTTCTTCTAAGAAAAACTTTTTCATTTGTGCACCAATTTCAACCAAATTTCATACAAATGTGATTCTATTGATGCCAGAAAACATATGTAAAAATGGTTGGAATCGGACTGTGGGGTCATGGGGCTGTCATACAAACCCAACCCCCAAAATTGAGTTCTTCTAAGAAAATTTTTTTGATTTGTGCACCAATTTCCATCAAACCTCATAGAAGTGCATTTCAATTTATGCCACAAAACATATGTAAAAATGAATGGAATCAGACAATGGGGTCATGGGGCTGTCATACAAACCCAACCGCCCAAATTGAGTTCTTCTACGAAAAACTTTTTTATTTGTGCATCACTTTCAACCAAAACTCGTAAAAGTGCATCTCTATTGATGCCATAAGACATGTGTAAAAATGAATGGAATCGGTCTATGGGGTCATGGGGCTACCATACAAACCCAACCCCTCATTTTAGATCTTCTAAGAAACATTTTTTCCGCACCAATTTCAAAAAAACTTAATGCGTCCTTGTCAAAAAAAAAAAAAAAACGAATGGAATCATACTATGGGACCATGCTCCCGCATCCCCCCAATAAAGTTTTCTGAGTAAATATTTTAATTTTCCCACTTAACCAAAAACACACAAATATTGTTTTATCGACGCCACAGAAGGAAAAGAATGGGGAAGGATTGAACACAAGTCATATGTTCGCACAAAAAAACCTTTTAGCCCGAGGAGAGTGAAGGGTATTCAAATTTCGGCCGCGCCCGAAATTAGCCTCGGTCTCGTTTTTATGTAGAGTAGCCATTTTCATTATTCGAACAATTGATGCCTGAAGAGGCCTATTTGCATATTTTTTTAATGAGACTACACTCCTAGTATCGACTCTAACATATTGGAACATGTCTGTAGAGCAAAATTACGCATTCGGTGTTCAGATCCGGTTGTCTAACTACGATCGCTCAGTGCCAGGGCCGGATTTAGCCTCTATGGCGCCCCTGGGCAGTAACGAATTAGCCGCCCACCTCCGCCACTAGATAAGCTTGAAGGTAGTAGTTGTCACATACACAAAAGAAATGTAGGCAAATCGTTACCGGACGTATGTGAAAAATTCAAAATTTCATATTTTTACCAGTAAGCGTATTTCGTTTGCTTGAACATTTTTTTATTTTGCTTCCCAGGGGAGGAATCCAGGTGTTCCGTGCACCTCCTAAAATTGTTTTAGGAATGATTGAAACTCCAATGCTAACATAGAAAAATGTACAATTCTTATTACATTCGGATTTTCACTTTCTTTAGAAATGTGTTCATGTTTTCTAAAAACCTTTTCAATTTCTAAATTTTTTTTCATTGTCAATCGTTTTGGAAATAATTTGCGAATTACCCCAACAAATAAAGTTTTCTATATTAGCATCATATTTAACCAGAAAGCTTCATACCGAAAAAAAAAAAACAAAATTAAGAAAGTTTACCTAAATTTTGAACACACCTTGATCTAATGTGTTTTCGGTGACAAAGATAACGAAAACGAATTGGGAAAGCACTTACTGATGCTATTCAGCAAAAATCATTCGGTGCCTAAAAAGTTTTAGATTTTCCTAATTTAAATGATTTAAATTACTTTTTTTCCGGCGGAATTTCCCGTTTTTCTTTGAACGAAAAATTGCAAATTCGAAAATTTAAGCGTGAAAATTCTTAAAAATGTAGTTAAACCTATTTACACGATATAAACTCCAAAATTTGATATAGCCAATGCCGTATTTTATTTCTATAATATCGGGACTTGGACCTCTCCCGAAACCTAATCCTTGCTTTCCAGCGAATTTAATGTGGGGACAAATTTAAGAAGTAATAGAACACATGAAAATGTGTGGTTAGATGAGGTACTTCCTTGGGGGTGTTTAAAAATTTCGAAAGGATCGCCATTACCAAAAATATTTTTCGATTTTTTTGTTTCAAGTCTGGGGCAATTTTAGAAGCTTTGAAACAGGAGCTGGCGGCCAAGTACTTGCGGATTTAAAACATTTAATGTGGCTTCAGGCATAATGTTAAAAGTGAAGCTTATGCCTTAAACAAAGATGATTTATATTCCTAACCTAAGTAAACTAAAGGCCGCCACGCCATTTAGAGTGAATGAATGCTTGAAGCAAAATTTGAGTTGAGGTTGCAATTAGGTGCTTTAGATTAATATGAATGTGTTCATTTAACTAGAATAAATTAAAAGTGGAAATTATTTTTTACATTTATGTTTGAATTTGAGCTTTCAAAATTTAAGAATTTGCCGCCCCTCAAATTCTGCCGCCCCGGGCAGTAGCCCAGGTTGCCCATATGGGAAATCCGGCCCTGCTCAGTGCTCAACGATCGTCACATGAATCGTCTCTGCGAACAGAAAGCTTGAGGGTTTATACAAAAGAGGTCCTCATTTTTATTTCAAACACACTAAAGTTTTCAGAACGCCATTATATCTGTTGGAAGCTGCCTGGACTTAAATTGCTTATGCGCAACTTGAAGTTATGAACGTCATAGTATTCGTATTATTTTTTCTGTAATTTGTTCAGCAATATTTTTTTGTTTTCCCACCATATAACAGCTAGTAGCAAAAACTTTTTACAAAAGCGTGACAAATTTGATAGTGGTAAATTTAAATATTGGATTAAAGCGAAAAATGCCAAACTAAAAATTTCAAATTTTCAAAAGAAAAAACTTTTTTTTTGCAAATATGTATTTTTTTTGTGAGAGTCAGAAAACGAATTAGTTTATGGTTTAGTTTTTAGGGTTTTTTAGATTTTTCAAAAAACCCTTATGAAATCGATTTTGTCCGTCCGTCTGTCTGTCTGTCCGTCCGTCTGTTCACTAAATAACTCGCGAACGGCTTAACCGATTGTCATGAAATTTGGTAGGAATGTGTAGAATGGTAGCAGTCTTTGGCAGGAAATACTTAAAAGTTGGTATGACAAAGATAACAGGGTGTCCCGGACATCTAAAAAATGTTCACTAAATAGCTCGCGAACGGCTTAACCGATCGTCATGTATTTTGGTAGGAATGTGTAGAATAGTAACAGTCTTTGGCACGAAATACTAACAAGTTGGTAGGGCAAAGATAACAGGGTGTCCCGGAGATTTAAATATTTGTTCACTAAATAACTCGCGAACGGCTTAACCGATCGTAATGAAATTAGGTAGGAATGTGTAGAATCGTAACAGTCTTTAGAACGAAATACTTTGATGTTGGTTGGGCAAAGCTAACAAGATGTCCCAGAGATTTGAAAAAGTCAACCTTTTTTAGTTTTTATCGGACATTGACGTTTGGATACACAAATCAAAGAACTCGATGGGTATACTACATTTCCTATCAGTTGCTTTTTTCGAGTTTGGAGTAATGATAACGGAGTTACAGCTAATAAATTCAGTTAATATGTGTAACCATGATACATAGGCCGCCGCCGCCTTTCATTCTGTAACACTTTTAATTAGGCCAATTCAAAAATAGATTTACAAGAAGCATCATTAATATTGTACATAATTCTTATTTATTACCTATAAAATATATGTGCAAAATTATGTATGTATCCAAAATCAAAAAAAAAACCCTCGTATTGCGGGCGCAGCCCTCTGTACGCCAGTATTTTTTTTTTGTTCGTTTTTTTCTTCGCCCAGGCCCACCAAAATCCTAAAGCCGTCCCTGTTTTTTTTTTTGTATGCAAAACTCCTACTAGACTTATAAGTTTCTACTTATACAATATTCATTTGCACACAAAATTGTACCAAACTCAGCTATACATTCTAAGAATTAAATCTGTTAGAAATAATATTTTCGCACCTTCTCCTGGGGAAAGAATTGATATATAATTACCACACTGTCATACTGCACTCGAAGTCCCTTTGAAGGCAATTATTGTTTAAGCGAGCCACAAACATGGCCAAATTAAGGTAGCGTTTACACGTAATCATAAGATCAACAATGATTTCAGTTCCTATGTAATCAACCTATCCTTTTAAACTAAACGTCTCCTTCTAAACACCCACAATATCTAGGTTATTGACAGAATAAATTTACATTACTCCAATAGGTGTGTAACATGACTGGCAAAAATCTCGGTAATTGCCTCTTTGCGGCTATTAAATACCATTTCAACACTATACCCAAAGGATATAGATTAGGGATGTCAAAAACCGGACGGTTAGTCCGAAAACCGGTACTTTCAAAACGGTTAACCGGTTTTTTTCGGTTTTTTCATCCTCCCGGTTTTAACCCGGACGGTTGTTTGCCCATCCGGTTAAAACCGAAAAAAAAACTTTCCAAATTCATAAAATTTTTATATTTTCTTGATTTGTCAGTCTGTAATTCTATTGCTAGTCTTCTATGAAAAATTTCGTATTTCCGAACAATCTCCTTAGTGCTATTATTCCAAGACGCTCAGTGCATTTAGAGCTTAGGCCCGTATTTATGAACATTCCTTAACTCAAGGAGACTTTTTTTTTCTATGAAAAAGTATGGGAAATGACATTTAATTTATTGAATTTCGGCATCCTTGACCCAAGGTCTCCTTGACCTGTGGACTTTCGCATAGCGGCGGTGACATCAGGAACAAAGCACAACCCTGGTCAAAGAAGACAAAAAAGTCTCCTTGAGTTAAGGAATGTTCATAAATACGGGCCTTAGAGTTCATTGTTATAGGAAGACGAATCGGCAGTTGCTACGACGTCCGCGTCCACATCGATATCCGCGTCCACTTCAACATCCGTCGTGTCCACAAAAACTTCAAAATCTACATCTATTAGTAATCTATTAGTTCAGTCATATTAGCATTTCAAATAGAAAAAAATAGAGTAAGGTTAATTCTTGTGGTTTTTGAATCAGTGGGCTCCCAGGAATCTAAAACTCATTTTGCCAAAAAAAAATTTGATCGGAAAGGTCCCAAAAAGGACAAAAAAGGATACTCTTCAATGCAATGCACTCGACGTTCTCTTTGACATGACATCCCGCATGTTCACTTTCAATCAAGGTTTGTAATTAGTGTCCTTTAATGTCCTTTTTCAGAGCTTTCTGATAATTTTTTTGTTAGCAAATTTAATGGTAGAATCTTAACCAATTCTAGATTCGGAAAAGTGAGAAACGTAGTGATAACTTGCATTATTCTCGTAGTTATGGCTTTGGCAAGATACACGGAAAACACAAAAATTTTCGATTTAATCTCGATTTATTCCGTGGAGGATCCTTGAAACAGGAAGCAAACACCGGAATGTAATGTACTCGACGTCCCCTTTGATTTGATACCCCACATGCTGACCTCCGGCCAAGGATTAAAGAGTCTACTTTTTTGTCCTTTTTGGGACCTTTCCGATCAAAATTTTTTTTTAGCAAAATGAGTTTTAGATGCCTGGGAGCTCGCTGATTCAAAAACTACAAAAAATAGCCTTACTCTATTTTTTTCTATTTGGAGGCCTGAAATGGTATATTTTGACGGCACTATATGCATTGTCTAGCAATAAAACTCGAGTTAACTATTTTTGAAACATTATGAATACTTCTGAATTTTATTTGATTATCTTGTTTATCATGTTCCTCTTTTAGGGCTCCATTACACAGTCATATTTCTATACGAACATCAGCTTAACGAGTGTGTATGCATTATTTTGCTAAAATTCTAAGCAATTCAATGAAAAACCGGTTAACCGAAAACCGGTACTTTGAGCCCGGTTAAAACCGGACGGTCTAACCGGCTTTGCAAAAAAACCGAAAAAACCGAAAACCGGGTTATGGGCCGGTTTTTGACATCCCTAATATAGATCCACGCTAACGGTACGTGTGTGTGTACAGAGCTAATACGTTTTTAGACATTGCGATGTCTACGAAAAAAGCTACACCCTTTCCGCGTGTTGATTTATTGATATATAGACAGCGTATTATACGTCGGAACGGGGTACTTATTTGCAAGTTTCCGCACATAAAGACATATTGCATGCTTAAAATTTACATGAGTCTACGCGATCTTGTAGACGCTCGGTTAAAGTGTGTATATGATATTGAAAGAGAATCTCTTACGTAAGTCTACAGCGGGAATCGTCCTTTCGATTTCTTGCTGACAGGTTCTCTTCTTCTTAACATTTCCGGCCTCAAAATGTACCGTGAAGGAAATAAGGTCAATTGAAAGAAACCACATCCGGCATTTAATAGAGTTGCAGAAATATAATTGGAAACACTTTACTGAGTATGGGACTATGACATTTAAAAAACTAGAATCACCGACAGTTTACAGCTCGCAACTATTTATTGAAAAGCGTTTTTGCTGACATTCAAAACTCACGACACTTTAAGTTACATAGTAGGTACCTATACGTAGAACATGTACACAGTGATTCTAAATTAGGAAGTTGGAAAGAAGTCGCGTGCATAGTGATTGTGTATATTGTTGAATGTCCGATAAGACATGAATAATGAGAGCAAAATGGGAGGTGCCCTGAAGCCTTGATATTTTTTGCAATTAAATAGATTTTCCTGAATCATATTAGGTACGCATGTACTTGTTTCGGGAAAAACAAATTCATCCAAATAAGAAATAAAAAATAAAATAAAGAAAAATCGGAACTATGAAAACTATTATTACCGGTCTAAAGTCAAGTTAATTCCGTTAGTTAATAATATTACGCCTTTTCTCGTTTCCTTGATTCACATAAACTCCTGCATTTTTTTTCCAAGAAGAAATTGATATGGATGATTCAAAAAATGACCAAGGCATTTTTTGAATCATCCATATCAATTTCACAACCACAAAATGGCATGACCGTGGATAGTCATTTACAACAAAATTGCTACCCTTGAACTACAAAAAAAAAACGCCTCTGTGCATGGGCATGTGCAAGCAGAAGGTCGTTAAGAAAAAATGCATAAGTTTGTGCACAAATTGCCAGAACCTTAAGTTTTAGTTAGCCTGGAGTATAGAAGAAAGCCCATTAGACCTTTATGAAGCCTGTAGTGTGTGTAAACAATTTTATTAGCTATCGCTGAAAAGGATCTGCGTGAGAATTTTCTAACGTATTGCGTTACTCACGTTCGAAAATAAGAAAAAATGGTTGCACAACATAGGAATGTGACATTTCTCAGGAAATGCAATTTAATTTATTATGCACTTCCTATTTTGTTTAACTGGCTTGTGTGTCAAGTACAATAATAGGCTACACACGTTAACATAAGCAAAAAGCGGTGAGTAATTAAGTAGCGTTCTATTTATGAATTGAAGATCTTGATTGCAGTGTTGTGTTGGTTTTTGAGTATGACGTGGACTCCAAGCGGTACAGATTAAGTCTCTGATGAAATCGTCTTACTTAACAATACTTTGTTGGCTGGTATAATGGATAGTGCGCGCACCTTCTGTGCGCAGGGTCATGGATTCGAGACTCACCGTGAAGGAATTCAGTTTATAGTGAACTCACGACCCATGTGACGGACAATATGATATCACCCAGATGTTACCCATTTATGACACTGCATGTTATTTATTTTTTAGCAATACTTTCCAAGCATTTTGTTATGTTTAAAGAGCATACCAATGCTTTAGATTTCAAAAATTAGTGAGTTCACCTTTCATGTAATGCTACCCCGTTTTTATCTCCAGCACAGCCTCAAATCTGTTTTTTTTTTAAAGCCACATCTGTTTGACCATTTTCCCAATTTATACATAATTCTTAGCTAAAAACTATGAAAAATTGTTATTTTGGAAGCAAACCACCAAAATAAAGTGTACACACCAGAATAATAAACGTGTCACATCATAAAACATTCAAATTTATGATGAATCTAGGCGTAACCCTCTAAAAGTCTAATCTAGTTAAAGGCAAGCCTTGCCTCAATGTCTCAAAATTAGTGTTTATATATCATTGCGTGTACTAAACAAATCTTATATTAACAGACACAATAATTTTCGTAATGTCACACATGTGAATTCAACTATCGTCCTTTTATCATAGCATGTAAAAACATTAGCTCATTTACCCACATAAATAGAAGGTGGGCCATGTGAGTGAATTGAATGTTTTTACCTAATGTTTTTGGACACATCATTTTCATGTCCACAAGAAACAAAAGACCTTGATTAAATCACGAGGCATAAATTATGAAGACAGGTTCAGGCGAATCATTTTCGGGTTAAGCAAGGTACGAGTTGTTTTAATATCATTCAGCAAGGATACATAGAATTTGAAGGTCTTCTTAGTTTCCAACCTATCCTTAGCCTTAAAATAAGTATAATAATTGTCTGATATTAGAAAACCAAAGTGGCCCTACTCAAGTTCTGGTATATGCTTTCAGATTTGAGCGTTAAGGTTTGTGTTCATAGAGACGATCCATGTGATGATCGCTCAGTCGCCGTTAAACCATTGGTTTTGGGCACAATATGCGTTTATTTTCTATACAGACATGCTTCTTAATAGTATAGTCATTACGTGATTTGAGATTGAAAAAAGTGGTAGAGATTTTTTTTTGTTTCTTATATGTTTTTGGGTGCTGAGATCGAATTCGGAGGTTCCCACCAAATTTTCGTTGCGGAACAGGCAAAGCTGCGCAAAACCCTTATTAGTCTGAAACTGTACATTTCTGCGATAACCTGTTCAAGAACGTGTTAGAGAAAACATGATTGCGTATCCAGCGCAAGTAGTACTTTTGCATTTGAATTTGAATTTGAATTTGAATTAATTTTTGTTTTGTTTACATTTTTTGTTTTGTTTTAATTTTCTTTTCTTACTTTAGGCTAAGTTCTTTCAATTATCTAATGTATCTATGTTTAAAATATATTTTAAATCTGTATATATATAATGAAATAAATAAATAATCATAAGGAACTATGCATGGGCGTAGCCAGGATTTCGGTCAGGGGGGGGCAAGCCCGAAATTTTTTCAATATCAAGATTTTATTAGGATTTGAAATAGTTGGTCGCGAAAATATTGTTAGGCAAAATTTAGAGTATTTTAGCTGGTGTAATGGTTAGTGGCCGCACCTTCTTTGCACACGGGTTCGAGACTCACCGTGAACGAATTCAGTTAATTTGTTTTTCGAACTCACGCCCCTTGTGACGAACTATGAACTCACTCAAGATGTTAAACGAGTACCCGTTCATGATTGTTTTTTTTTAATTTTAGGAAAGGACAGTCGAGAATGATTTTCAAGACCATTTAAAGAAAAATTGCCCCTGAAAGTGTTTAGACTTTTACTGGTTATTCTGATTACATTCAACTGGCCTCCGTTTCTGCTTTTTAAAACGTAACTCGTTTATATTCAGTGCTATTTTTTGGCTTTTGGGCAGCATATTCCACTTGCGACATCAATATCCGTTTTGAAATCTGGCTTTTCTTGGTTCTACAGGATCGCATCTCCTGCTGAAACATACCGAGAAGCCCCTTATCTCACATCCACAGCATCCATAGAAAAAAATATTATCCGACAGTCGGCTGGAGACATTTAGGGGTACATGCTTTTCCACTTCCTTAAAATAGGAGCCCAATGGAGCTCTTAAGCTGTTTTTCCTTTTCCAAATAGGAGCCCAAGCGCTCAGTTATTCCACTGAGAGCCCTCTTTAGCTGCTCAACTCAGCTGCTCCTCTACACTTCTACAATAACATCGGGAGTCCTAGCTAACCCTCCCCAGAACGGAATCCCACAGTAAAGTTTAAACCGAAGTTGGGCAGGATTCCATTCTGATGGTAGTTTTTAGCTCATTCGACTTAAGTTGTCGGGACGCCGTATAGCTTGCATGATGAAGTTTTGACAATTAAGTACTCTCGCACAAAATCATCGATCTGATCGTTATAGCTCTGGATCTCGAGAAGAAATCAAATGCAGTCGACTTAAAGAAAAAATTAAACAAGACCAAAGTGCTAAATTTGAGTCCAGCTTACGTACGTTGTCCTCGACGCGGCCGCACGACAGCGACTCGCTCATTCCATAAAAACTCGTTTCTTTCTCATTTTAAAAACGAGTTTTCATATGGAATGAGCGAGTCGCTGTCGTGCGGCCGCGTCGAGGACAACGTACCTTTAGTCTGAAAGAGAATTTAACTCCCCCATAAATATTAATTCATCTACATATTTAGACAATATCGTTGCCGCGGATGGCGGTATCAAGAGCATTCCACAGTCAAGTTCTAGTCCAAAATTTTGCAAACCAAAGCTGTTGAAAGGGAGCAGTACTTGGAGAGCGTACCTAAATTACTGGTCGATGCAAACAGGCCGACAAAATTTCACGCTAGTTCTCTGAATGCATAGAGTTCGACTGAAAAACTGTGGTCAAATTAGGAGGCATTGCGAGAAACGTTATGGGACGTAAGTGCAGTCGATTCTCTATTTTCCCACAAGTGGTTTACAGCCCTTATACACCTGCAACTTGGTTGCCAACCTAAGTTGGTAACACGCAAAAAAAAACGGAAAATAAGTGATTTGTAGGCATGGTGCAGGTTGCAGTACCAGGTTGCAAGAACGTGAATGGCGTGGTTGCCGGAATGTTGCAAGTGTGTAATTAGGTACCTGCAACCTAGGTTGGCAACGAAGTTGCAGATGTAGAAGGCCTGTAAGGCACAAGAAAGTCGTCCACTGCACTTTTAAAGCTAACAAAATTTTCTTTAGTTTGAGTGCAACGCCAGCCTTGTAGGTACAAAGGATCCCAAGATACAGCATTTCGAACTTTTTTACAAAAAAAAAACAATGTTTAAAGTGCTGTACGAGTATTTTGAGATCCTTTGCACCTACAAAGCTGGACTCAAATTAAAGAAGGTTTTATTAGCTTAGAGAATCAAGCAGACGACTTTTGGAAATCACAAACCAAAATATGAAAAACCTTCGAAATTTTTTAGGTTTTTTGAGGGTCACGGGGTTAGGATAGGTTTTCGAAGTTGCAAAATTGGTGGTACACTTCTGGTATCTACCCTAACAGTATCCCAAAAAACAGAGCCGAGCTATTTTTTGCGACCTAAAATCATAAATTGACTGACCTATAAGGGAATCCTTATAAATTTTACAGTTCATAGTCGCTCGTATTTGAAAAATAAATTTAAATTTTGCAGCTACTAGATACTTCTTTATATTTTATTTGTCAGTTACTTTAGGCTTCCGAATTAAATTATTTTATTGAATGAGGTAATGCATTTAAAAGTGACGCTTTGTCCCAATAAGCATTCCTTTATAATTATTCCTTAAGGGAATCCGTATTCCTTAAGTGAGGACTATGAATTCCTCCCTTAATGTTCATTTTTTAGGGCTTTCAAGACTTGTTCACGTTTCAGAGTAGTAGCTCACATAAAATTGTTCACCTTCACGTTTGGCGAAGTACACGTTTACCCGAGTCTACTGTATAGACATGACAATAGCTATCCATAGCGCTCAGGATTGCTGTAAATCTGGACAAAATAGAATAGAATTAGGTATGTCTATATGTATCTATGTAGATGACTATGTAAGGAAGAAGAACGGCTTGTAATAAATTGATATGGAAATGTTTGTGTGGTTTTCGGAACATGGAAACTGCAAACGAAAATGCGAAAAAGTGAATCTGAAAAAAATTATCCCTGAAATATTTTTTTTTCTTTCAGTATTATTAATATTCAATTCAATAAAAAAAAGTTTCACCGGCCAGGGAGGGGCGGTCGCCCCCCCCCCCCTGCCCCCCCCCTGGCTACGCCCATGGAACTATGCTAAAAATGTCAAGTTCAAAATATCAATTGTAGTAATACCGGTCAACGAAAAAAAATTCCCCATCGCATTTTGCAATGTTATGTAGGTTTATCACTTGGTTACTACACTATTAGGTCATAGTCGAGATAGCTCAGCGATGGTAGATTTTAATTTTTAAAATTACCTATAGTAACCTCGAAAGAATGTGCCTTTTTAAGTCAGGAAGCATTTACTGGGGCTTGTTTTACTTCTAATTGGAAGTGGCATCACGGATTGAAAACTATTTATAAATTGTTGACGTATTTCACAGACGTATTTCACAATACCTATACCATGGGCGTAGCCATGATTTCTGTAAGTGAGAGGGGCAAGCCCGGCAGTTTTTCAACATCATGATTTTCTTAGGAACTGAAATTGTCGGTCACGAAAATATTGTGATTCTGATTACATTCAGCTTTTTAGATCATAGCTCGCCTATATTCACTTGCGATTTAACCCATTAATGCCTGATGTTACATATATGTAACAGTAAGACATCCTTCGTTTCAAACGGCTGCTAAAGGAATAGCACTAAAAAGTGTTTTATCCTGTACTGGACACTATTAGCAATGCGTAGAAATCAATTTAGCTCAATTTGATTGACTATTGTGGAAGTTATAGAGGTTTCTTTCTGATGGTTTTTTCGATGTTGACGAAAATCGTCGCGATGGCAAAAGTAGTAGAGGAATTAAATTTTTATATTTAATTGTATGAAAAAAAATGGGAAAAAATTAATCGTATGTCATTACATGGTCTTTTTGAAACAATACAAAAAATAAATGAAATAAATATTGTCCGTAGTTTATGTTTTATAAGTACTTTTATCCCACTGTTACATATATGTAACATCCGTCCTGATATGGGGAAAGTGCACTCTTCGTATACGAGGTGTATGAGTATGTACTTTTTTAGTGTTTTCTTTTTTATTTTATGGATTTTTTACATTATTGACGCGATAGTCCGGATAAATAAAAAAAAAAGGAGTCCAGATTCTCATAAAATCCGGATTAACGAAAATTCCGGATTTTAACAAGATATTTTTATCTAGGAAAACGGCATAAATAGTCTTTATAAATGTTAAAATTTAAAAGAAAAAATGCTTTTATTTAGGTTTTTCCTTAAAATTAGTCATGTCACATGATTTTCTAGACCCTTGTGCCTTCTTGACTGGCAAATTGACCGGCCATATTTGGCATAACATACCAAAAATATTAAGAGTCGGAATTAGAATTGCCCTAGAAATCCGGAATATGGATACAATAGCTGTCCTATGTGGATTAAAATGATAGCCGGATTCAAAGGTATCCGAAGCAAGGAGTCAAGGCTTTATTTTCATGAGGCCAAGGATTAGTTATTCTATTTAATTCTGCTAATATAATATTTAAAGGGATATATTTTGAGCTACGAAAGAAGAAATGGTTTCTAATGTGGACCAAATTATAGACAAGGAGGAATTATAGGCTCTTTATTTAGTCCTTTTTAGACAAATTGGACGAATGGACAAATTGACGAAAAATTGAAACAATAATTTTATAATTTACTGGCAAGTCTTCCATAATCCTCAAAATCTGTATTGTTTACTACTGTAGTTCTATAACCTTTTTTTCTATTCACAAACTGTCAAATCTATTAGTTCTGTGGGTGTTCAAGAAACTTCTCAATAAAACAACAACAACTCCACATGCAAAAACACATATATAATAAAATAAAATAATACAATATTTGACATAATATTGTTGTAAGGCTGCTCAATTTTCGCACACATTTCGTATTATTTCTACGTTATCGTTGCATTATCTACATTAAAAACTTCATGTAAAACATCGGCTTTCATATATTTTTCGCTTTATTAAAAAAAAATTTACTAAAAAGTTTTCTTTTTGGAAAAAATCAAAAATATATTTTGAATACACTTTCCCCGTATCATGCCTGATGTTACATATATGTAACACCCTCGAGTACTTCGAGTGCCTGATGTTACATATATGTAACAGTGCCGGGAGCCTGAACCCGGCATCCGGGGAAAAAAAATTTTTCTACAAAATGTGTTTTTAGCCATTTTAAGCCGACGTGGAAAATTTCAGCTCAATCGGTAAGATTTTAGGGTCTCGTCGTTAATGGGTTAAAAGAAATAGACCAAGACACCAAAATCGATCTTGATAAAGTAACTTGAAAGATGCGGAAATATGAGAATCGTTCTTTACAATTCTTATTACATTCGGCTTTTCACTTTCTTTATAAATGCGTTCATGTCTTCTAAATACCTTTTCAATTCCTGTGTTTTTTTTCTTTGTCGATCGTTTTGGAAATAATTTGCGAATTACCCCAACAAATAAAATTTCCTATAATATGATTAAGCAAAGGTCAATCTGTTTTTTTGCCGGAACCTGTCGTTCACTATGTGGTGATGTTTTGAGTTGCCTCCAAAGGTTCGGGATAGTGAAAACAATGTTTTGTGCAGTAACCGATATATTTCAGGCCGGTGGGCCCATCTTCAGGCTTATAACAGTCTTCAAAAACTTAGATGTAACCAAAAAGAAAGTTTTTAAAAATTCTTTGGAACAATATTGCACAAAGGTTTTGTTGTAATTGGAACATTTACGGTAAATGTTCTAATTACAACCAAACCTTTGTGCAATATTGTTCCAACGAATTTTTAAAAAATTTCTTTTTGGTTACATCTAAGTTTTTGAAGACTGGTAATAACCTTGAAGATGGGCCCACCGGCCTGAAATATATCGCAGTAACCGATAGCAAAACATTGTTTTAACTATCGCGAACCTTTGGAGGCAACACAAAACATCACCACATAAAATTTCCTATATTTAACCAGAAAACGTCATACCGAAAAAACCTAAAATTAAGAAAGCTTACGGTAAATTTTGAACGCACCTTGAGCTATAATTTGTTTTCGGTGACAAAGATAACGAAAACGAATTGGGAAAGCACTTACTGATGTTATTCAGCAAAAATCATTCGGTGCCTAAAAAGTTCTAGATTTTCCTGATTTCAACTATTCTAAATTAATTTAATTTCAAATTAATTTAATTTTAAATTAATTAAATTATTTTTTTTTTGTGGAATTTCCCATTTTTCTCTCAAGGAAAATATAAGCGTAAAAATTCTTAAAAATTTAGTTATAACCTATTCACACGATAGAAACTCAAAAATTTGAAAGCCAATGCGGCATTTCTAATATCGAGATTTGGACCTCTCCCGAAACCAAATCCTTGCTTCCCAGCGAATTTGATGTGGGGACAAATTTAAGAAGTAATTGAACACACGAAAATGTGTGGTTAGAGGAATTACTTCCTTGGGGCGTTTTGAACTTTCTAAAGGATCGCTATCACCAAAAATATTTTTCTTTTTTTTTTCAAGTCTGGGGCAATTTAAGAGGCTTCAAAACAGGAACTGGCAGCCAAGTACTCGCGTATTTAAAAGATTTAATGTGGCTCCCGGCATAATGTTTAACACACCCAACAGGTGTTCCGCGGACCGAAAGTGGTCCGTAAGAAACCCGTAAGTGGTCCGCGAGATACTATGGGGACTACTTCTGAAAAAGGAATTTTAATCATGATTAATTAAAATAAAAGGCATCAGCTTTGAAA
The DNA here is from genome assembly GCA_949715475.1 of Microchrysa polita. Classification (NCBI taxonomy): domain Eukaryota; kingdom Metazoa; phylum Arthropoda; class Insecta; order Diptera; family Stratiomyidae; genus Microchrysa; species Microchrysa polita. Next base: position 20,039,614 of record OX454415.1, read on the forward strand.
AGATTATAGTGTAAATAAAGTATTAAATACTTTCGTTACTTAAGTATGTTACTACTGTAAACTCTTGACCCATATACATTTTGCCGATGGTATAACTATAAGGGTGGTCAAAAATAGACAAAAGTCGGTACTAAGTTACTCGATGAAATGTTACATTGCAGGTTTTAAGTTTTTCTAAAGCCACGCAAAGGAAAATCAGGGGAGCTGAATTTTATCGTTATTTGCGGGGTTCAGTGAAATAACCCCCTCGTTAATCGTTAATCTTTTGAGCATGGTTCGGCCGAACTTTTTTGTGTATATGTTTCGAAAAAGCCTTTGTAGAGTGTGCTTAAAATTATTTGAAAACGAGGCGGTCACAGAGGAGGAATGTGGTGTTTTTTCCGATGTTTCCAGCCATTTTTGCATTAATGGTGCACTTTGTTGTCCTTAAAAATAATAAAAAAGTCTAAAACCTTGTCCAAAAAATCGCGAAATTCCCTTCAATAGAAAATATGGTGTTCCGTAGTGATTCATGTTCAAGCAAAGTTGTCCGCAGTAATTTGCGAGTTGGGAACCACTCGTTTAAAGTGAAGCCAAAGATGATTTATACTTTTACTCTAATTGAACTAAAGGCCGCGACATCATTCAGAGTGAATGCTTCAACCAAAATTTTGCCTAGTTCCAATTTTTGAAGGCGGAATCACATTAAAATTTGAGTTTAGGTTGCGATAAGGTGCTTTGGATTAAGACGAATGTGTACATCTAACTAGAATAAATTAAAAAAGTAAATTATTTTCTACAATTATGTTTGAGTTTTCAAAATTCATCTTTCCCATAATTTTAGACCAATGAAAAAATTCTGCCGCCCGGGCAGTATAGCCCAGGTTGCTCATATGGGAAATCCGGCCCTGACTCTGAACAAATCATGTTGAATATTGAATTCCACATGATTTACTGCAGAAGCATAATTAATAATTACTGACAAAAAATTTATAAAAAACAATCTTATTTATCAGCTACACAGTATTTCTAGATTTCCTTGAGAAATTTTCGAATTATAAACCATTCGACACATTAAAAATATTCCAGATTTTTAATCATTACAAATTACCTCCACGCCTCAACCAAATAGCAAGTCATCCAAAACCCATCTTCTTCATTACTCGCTCAAACTGCCATCTTGCCGAAATAATTAGTCTAATTAAATTCACTAAATCACGCGTTTTTTCCCATATATGTACTCGTACATGTATCGTATGAAATGGGAAGTCATTACTGCAGAAAAGGCTACCACCAAATGACAAAGGTGAAAGTTGAGCCAACTTTAACACAACCCAACCGAACCTTTTAAGGTATAACTCTAAAGTGGCCGTTTCACACCCTGTCAATTTATTTTAATATTTGCTCATATGTTTCATATTTCACCAACATTTAACTCAACATATTTTTTAGCCCGTATATAATTTTTTTTCTTTTACATTGCAGGATAACTACAATGTCCTTCATATTGCCGCCATGTACTCACGTGAGGATGTCGTTAAATTGCTACTGAATAAACGTGGATGTGATCCATTTTCTACGGGTGGGGTAAGTAAGAGTATGTTGCTTGAAGGCAATTCTTTTCGTACGAGTATTCATATAAACGATACCATGCCGTGCTGCCTATGAGTTGGTGGTGGAAACTAATATTTCTTGACGTTGATTTGACATTTAAGAGTGGGTCAGTTTTGGGGACAAAATTTCAGCGGAAGCAACCTTTTGCTTTATTTTTATTATTATTGTTGCAAATTATGTTTTTCAATACATTAACTGGACTCTTGATGATCAGCTTGTTCGTACTGTAAGGTATTATGGAATATCCCAATGGATATTCTGTCATGGATTACGACTGCCTGCTGTTGCTTGATTTTCTTGGAAATAATGTAGGCGCCATTAAGGTAAATGTATACAGAATAGTAAGAACGAATCGGAAGCTCTCCTTCGACCTAATTAGACGGATTCGGGGATATTTGGCGAAATTCAGCAATGAAAATTACACAATTGCAATAATTATGTGATTGTAGATTTTTTTGTGGAGGAATTTTACTCAATTATGGGAAATTCCATGAAACAAAACGAAGTTGTATTATTGAAATGAGCTCATTGAATACTGCGTGAAATAGGAAATTCCAGTAGCTAGTTGAATGAAGATTAATGCGAAGATTCTGAGTTTGAGGAACCAAAGGCCGGAAAGCATGTGAACACAATGAAGTCTTTAACCTTTGGACTTCGATAATTATGAACATATGATGTAATGTAAGAAAATAATTCTACTGAGTAGAATCTTCAGGTGTGAGTTTTGAATACTCTGAAACAATGAAATGGCGAATCTAAAAAAAAGATCCAATTATATTGTACATTCTTGTATGAAGCAAGGGCACGTGCCGGCAGCAACTTCTAATGTTAAGTAAAATGTAATATTTATTAATTTAACGAAAATGAAAAAGGATATTTTATTTTCTAGTTCTTCTATATTTTTTCGTTACCCAATCAGAAATAAGGCGCTCACATTTTCCAATTTATATAGAAATATATATGTATTCTAATGCTTAATCCGATATGTGGTGGTGTTAGTAATGATAGCGTGAGTATAGTTTATCTGCGAACTTATATTTTCAATTTAGTTTGAAATTATCAGTGTCAGCACTTTACAGTGTGTGCCTCAATTCAAGTTGTTGGATAAAATTAGTTGTAAGCTGACATTAGACATTAGTGGCCGTTTACTCGTACATTTTTAGAACACTACATTTGTAGAAGCTGGATTTCATTTCAAGGGTATTTGAAACGCTTCCCGAGAAAAGATTTCCTTCGTCAATTCATATAATGTACTCGTATGTACAACATACATGCTTCGTGTTAGACTTCGGGGGGTTTCTAATACGATTTTCATAAAAAAAATTACTCATGTGGTACTACCTGCATGCTATGCTGATTTGATCTACACTGTAAAAACAAGGTTGAATTTTACATCGAAAATTCGTTGAATTTTACACCTTTTTTCTCGCAAAATTACAGTAAACGTTTATTTTTCAACAAAATTTCCAGTATACTAACAAAATAGTGTAATATTACACATATTTTTTAATATTACTCTATTTTGGTGTAATTTTACACCACATTTGTGTAACTTTACATTTTCAGTGTATATTTACCAATTGGAAGGACATTTTCATGTAATATTACGATTTTGGTGTAAAAAGTCACACCTACATTTCTGTCAAACTAAGTGTGTTACAATACTTTTGTGCATTATTGCATTTTCCTGTATCTCACAAGTGACTTGTTCTGTGTGCAGTTAGTCTGTTCCGTCCAAAGTGCGTTCGTGTGAACATCATATCATTGTTGTGTTGTAGCGCTTTTTTGCTCTTGAACCAAAGGGGGTGTGGCAGCTCTTGGCCGTTGGAATAACGGGTATCTCAAGGACGATTTAGATCGAAGAACTGGCTGCCGTAAATATTATTATAAACCCGGATGTAAATTTACATATTTGCCGGTGTAAATTTACATTTTTTCCAGTGCAAATTGTTTGTAGATTTACACCAATTTTGTAGTAAATATTTACACCGTAAAGCGTAAAATTACTCTAGTTCATATCGTGGTGTAAATTTACTACTATAATAGAAGGAAAAAAAGTTTCCTCCTATTATTGGAGTAAAATTTTTTAGAGTGTATATAGAAATAGTTTCCCCCAAAAAATATTACCATAAAGGCGTTAATATTCGAAAATAAACGCTCTTTTGACACAGCACGTATTATCAAACAAAATATAATTGAAGTTGATATGGTGGCAACGCGTTACTTGATTATCATTGCACACATAGCACGTTTACAACCCCTCAACAATAAATTCAACTACAGAACTAGAGAGGATACAGTAACTATCAATATGTCCATATCCATATGCTAATATTCTGCACAACGAATTTGTTAGACTTGTTCCACAACTTCCTGTATATGGGTATGCGCATACAGACATTTGATATTCGAGGGTGTTGTATTACAAACGTCCCATTCTATACTTGGAAACTTTCTGATGAATTTCGACAGCTCCTAATTTCGTATTTTTCGGCATTCAGGCACAATGCTTTTTGTTAGACATCGCGTGAAAATCACTGATACCACCTTGATTTAATACTAATATGTATGTTTGCTGGTAGATATGAGTACAGGTATGACAGTCTCCCTGTGAACATTTTCAAGACATTTGATCAATTTTTAGCCTATTTTCCTGGATTAATACCCGCCCCCGAAAAGCAGGTATACAACAGACATAAGTGTTTGCAATTTAGCATTGAAGGATACTTTAGTTTTAAACGGTTTGTCGAAGCGATTGGATCCTGAAAATTTTCGGGTTATTATTTAATAAAAAATAAAAAAAACCTTTACAAGTAAAATACATCTAAAATTAAGAAACTTAAATAGTCTAGAATGATAGAAAAATAATGAACAATTAAAAACCAATTACCTTTACGTTAGTGTTTCGAAAATTCCGCGTAAAAGAAAGTTAACTTCAAAAGTGAGATAAATCCTTAACATTTTTTGTAATTATAATTAAAAAAAAAAATATTTAAACAAAATATTCTAATATATCCTAGTTTAAAAAAGAAAATATTCAAAGACTATGGGTGAATATTACCCATTTGATGATATTGTACTCGTATCATATATCGTCTTTTAATTTGTTTTTGTTAATTGGAAGCTCTCGTCTGACCATTTTGCATTAAGAAGTTTAATAAAAATAATAAAAGTGTGTTTTTTTTAATTAATTTTTAGTCGCGATCGCAAACGGCTGTCCATTTGGTAGCAAGTCGACAAACTGGCACGGCAACAAGTATACTTAGAGCTTTATTAGCAGCCGCTGGAAAGGATATTCGATTGAAGGCCGACGCAGTAAGTACATTATAAATTTATTGCTAAAAATATCCAATACATATTGAAAACCTCACAAACACGCCCGTTTATTTTTCGGATCGTAATAATATTTTTTTATTTTCAAATTCAGTGAAGTAAGGAATAACATTTGTAAGTGTGGTTATAAACCTTTACCAAATATGTGACTAACTAACTTTATCGTTCAACTCCATTTGGAAACACCATCCATTTTTGCAAGAGAATGGAATCCAAAACTCGGGGTCCTGTACTTATTTTTTTTAGTGAATAGCGCTTCAATTGTCCTGAGTTTCTCTAACGACAATCATATTCCCACAAACATTTTACCTATCCTGCCAGTTGTACATTCAAAACCCAATGGTCAAGGCTGATATCTCGTTAAAATTCATTCTGTTAAAATGCACCTTTTTCACTTGCTATCCTTTCCACATTAAAATGTATGCGTGCCAGATACAATCATTTTTACAGTATTTTCCCGCTAATTAGTTGTGATTTAGTTGTGGAAAAATTTTGTCACATATCATATTACAACGAATCAACTTCCAAGGAACTAGCCGGGAAGTGCCCTTAACTTTAAGTCTTTAGTTGTTTGTTTTAGATTTGAAAAAAAAAAAATAAAGCTACATACTGTCCACGGCAAATTAAGTGTTACAATCGAAAATTTCATACCTTAGCAGCCTATGCCTATGTATAATGAAAATAAATTCTTGAAAAATGTTGATATCTTCTTTAAATGCAAGATACAAAGAAAAAAAATTGAGCTCCAAGCAGCTATATGAAGTTCATCCATCTGATCTGAACTTCTACTAATATTTGAGGATATTTTGGATATAACAATGTGCCATATAGATTTTCAATCACGTTCAGATCCAGACTTTGGGCGAGCTATTTTAATACTTCATGTTCCGTTGGTTTCTGTTAAGTATTTTCCAATGATTCTGCCCGAATGTATGGGCGCAGCATTCTGGAGGAGCCTTAAATCACTCCCAATTAGGTTGGAACCTGCAAATAGTCCAACATCACACAGAATTTACAAATAATGTGCCTGTGGCCTATTTTCGGAGCATCTGACAAGTGTTCCAAAGCCACTGTATATAATATGAAACCCCATACCTTAGGCAGCATATACCAGGAGTTCATGGATTCCCGGAATGGATTTTTTATATGGATTTCCACGTTACGAAGAATCAAAAAATGAATTCGGATTATCCGTGTATGTGCGGCAATAGCATAAAGTAAATAATTATCTCCTCTGTGGCATTAGATTGTCTTATAGGTTGCGTGACGAGTTGCTTAGTCATATTTTTAACATCAAAGTAATTAAATTTGCATCCATATGTTCCATCTTCCATCCAAGGCTCAAGTCGTGTCATCCCTTTACAAAATACTTCTCGAAAACTCTGGTGTTTTTTAGAACGAATTGTAACCTCGTTTGTCTGTGTTCCGTGTTTTGTATAGTTTTTTGCACGACATTAACTCGAATAGAATTCCGGGAACAACCATATTTCTTTGGGATCACAATTACTGAAACTTCTATACATATTAAATTCTGCCACAGTAGCTGCACCTTTTCTTAATCGAAAGTTCGAGATTTAGGCGCCCAAAAGCCAAATGAAAGATTTCTTTAACCATAAAAACAGTACGACTGTGAAAAACAATATTTCTACGTAAATATTTTTTGTATACAAAAGAAGAAGACAAAAAGAAATGTACATTTTCGAACTCAAAATATATGCTAAATTTATTGTCCGTCTTTCACCAGGTCCCTTAGATAAGGGTGTTTATACCGGTTCCAGTTCATTCCAGTTCACTTTGTCATGAGCTATCGAACACGAACAAAATAGTTCGCGAGTTGTACTAAAGTTAGTTCAAACTCGTTAGAAGGCTAAAATATTGTATCTTGCTTGCGGTATATATGTACATGGTCATTAGGGCTGTGGTGCTGACGCCACGTTTGGTTTGAATTGAGTCTTTCCAAATCAACGTTTAGCTGGGGGTTTCAGGTTGTCTAACATCTGGAATGAGACCCACTAGTATCATGGAGAAATGATCGAACTGGCTGGGCCCACGCCACGAACGTGATGTGGTAGTTTATACATAAATTGTATTAAACTGATGTCTTCAACGAGATAGAGAACATATCAATTTTGTAATACTTAATAGCATAGCATATTTAGCAATCTTATGTTAATGAATAGTAACAGACACTTTTCTAAAATCGCAGAAAAACTACGACCTATAAACACTGAGAGAAAAACACGTTCTGTAATCAGGAATATTTGACCTTAATGCTAGAACGTTATTAATTTTAAAACAACTCTGTTTCGCTTTAATTCAAGTACAAAAACTGTTTTAAATAAGAATTAGTGTTGATAAAATGTTCTTACTTTAAGTACGCCCAGATTTAAGCGTGTTTTCGATTGATTGCACTCCTTTCTCTCAGTATGGGGGCCCACTCAAGAAGTATGCGGGAGGGCCCCGAGTGAAGTTGTTCCGCCACTGCGCCAGCTCACGTAAAATTATAAAAGTGAATTTCTAGAAAAAAATGCCAGCCTGCTTCAACAACATTTGATCGGCCTGACATAATTTAAAGAGAAGTTAATTTTCGAAATATGTTAACAGATGTTAGGGGCTGCCCTTGGTCGGAGTACTCCAAGTTTTGGTATAAATTAAATAAATTTTGTAAGCAATATACGGAGAAGATCTCTTTTCGTTAATAGTCACAAACAAAGTTATACAAAAATGTACCATGGACCATATCATGTACTGTAGGTACTCATAACAGCATATATAAAAACCACGGCACGGGATGGGCTAAGGCCGGCCTAAACCCTCCCATTTCGTTAAAGATCCTAAAAAATTCTTCTTGAAGGATATTGTATAGATTTTTAAGTTACGATGGGCTGTGCAAGTCGCAATATCCGAATTTTAGCAACATCTTTGTGCAAAAGTGAAGAAGATAAACGCGTAGGTGTGACGTGATTTAAAAAAAAAAAGTTTTCAAAAATAAATAAATAATATTACGCAACTAATGTTTTCTTAGCTGAAACATATGAGAGACAAATTCACTACACATGTAAAATTTTCAGTGCAGTTGAATTGTGGATGATTTTACGCTTCTAAAATAATGTGTTAAATTCATTATTTTATTGTAATTGGTGTGCGTGATCTATATTAAAAGAATAAGGCACCAATAAAACATATTTCTGTACAACATATCGTTCAAATATTTTAAACCTAATTGTTGATCAAATATTTTCTAGTATCTAGTATTGTTCCATTTTATATCGTAACACAACAAGCCGCAATCGCATCTATTCAAAATCCAAAATCAATTACATACAATATCCACCTGTACCGCTTCACCTTACTCGTTAAATGTTGTGAGATAACCTTCTGTATATTCCGACTCCTTAATGAGTGATAACGGCCGACCTAACGGTATTCTGTGGAACGACGATTATGGAATCTCTTATGGCGCTTAGTGAGTGACGTATTTCGAATGCGCACCCGTACTGTTTTGTTTTGCTCTTCCAATCAGGAACATGAAGTGTAATAATAATAATATCTTTTTATAATCCATAAAAAGTTATATTTTATAAAATGTAATATTCGGTTTACGATCTGTTTCTGTTCTCACAATACTACTACATCAAAAATAAGCGTGGATAAAGAGGGAGCCTAAAACATCACCGTATAGCGTCATTACTTTGACAATAACACCATCCTGCGAGCTTGCACCAGCATGCGAAAGCCAATGCATATGTTCTTAGCTCCCTTCAGGGAAGTTCCTGCGCCACTGGCACAACAGACATATGTAATAGAAAGAAAAAAGCAACTCTGACAGACCTGTGGCGACAACCTGTTACATTACCGCAATTCATAATGGTCATCAAAATTTTTGGCATACTATAGAATCACTCGATAAATGCAAATTCATACGTATGGTCGGACATCGGTTTCAAAACTCTTCTTCCTCGAATTTAAAATGTAACGAGTTTTTAGCGATTGAATTACTCGTACTTGCATAATATTAATTTTTCGGTTGTTCAAAGCCGGCAACATTTGCTCTTCGCTTCGATTATGATGGTCACAAAAAAAAAGTAGAATAAACTATTATTCTGTCAGGCCCACTTTATGTCGCCCTGGGAAGGTAAAAGGTACGTTTGAAGCAACCAAATATTCAGATATTACACTCAGGAAAATGGGCCCCATAAATTTAAAAGTTTAAAGGTTATATTTTAATCAGTTTGTCCCATTAAATTTACAAGATCTGATATGATTAACTGATAATAGGATAAATCCCATTTGTTTTATATAACGTCCTATTGCATGATTGGGATAGACCTTTTAATTGAATTTCAAGCATATAGATGTATTTTGCAAGATAACCAACATCATTCTCCGTAGCCGAGATCGTTCGGTTGCCTACCCGTGACTTGGTAAGTTTCAAAGAGTACTAGCAAATCGGATGTTCAATAGTCGTCCTGGCCAAATATCGTGATTCTTAAAAAAATCCACAATGACGTAGCGTGGAAGGTATAATAATATGGGACTTATAAAAAATATAGTTCGATCAGATTACAAGTAAAACGTTTTTTTTTATACATTATTACTATTAATTCAATAAGATATATCCTAACTATATAACTAGCCCATATGTTTATTTTTAAATGAGTCAACTATTAAAACAAATATCGAGTCAAATTAATCTGACCAAAAACAACAAAGTTGTAAAAGTTACCCCGCCAAAGAAAAATTCATCTGCCGCAAAAAGAATACATATCACTCCAATCCGCTGCTCATATCTAATTTTGTTTGCTGGATGTACTTTTGTTTTAGGTGTAAATGCTGGAGAAGTTTAAATGTACAGGACTACTTCTTAAAGTAATTTGGTGGGAGCTTTAACATTTTATTCAGTGCCACTTTGACGGCTCCCTCCAAATTACTTTAAGATGTAGTCCTGTACATTTAAACTTCTCCAGCATTTACACCTAAAACAAAAGTACATCCAGCAAACAAAATTAGATATGAGCAGCGGATTGGAGTGATATGTATTCTTTTTGCGGCAGATGAATTTTTCTTTGGCGGGGTAACTTTTACAACTTTGTTGTTTTTGGTCAGATATCATATATTTTTGCATACTTAAATAGCCAACTAATATTTTTGTTTTGGGAAAAGTTTCAATAGGTTTTTGTTCAGCATATTCCATAAATTTAATATCATAAGTTATATTCACAGGGTCTTCTTTAAAATAAATAGATACTGCAAACGCAATTGCAAATACGCCGCAAATGGCTGTTGCTGAGCTGTTTTAAAAATAATTTTGGGATGAAATGGGTATAGTTTATTAATATGTATTTTGTGCAAAATAGATTTGTGTTATCTTTGTGTTATGGCTCTGCTAACATTCTGTTAGTAATCTGTTAATTTTTTGTTAACTCTGTTAATGCTCTATTAACGTTCTCTCAACACTCTATTATCTTTTCGTTAATGCTCTGTTAACGTTCTGTTAATGTGCTCTCAATTCTCTTTAATCATTCGGCTAACGCTCTGTAAACGGTCTGTTACCTTTCTTTTATTACTCGATTTACGTTCTGTTAACGTTCTGTTAAGGCTCTGTTAATTTTCTGTTAACACTCTGTTAACGATCTGCTAACGCTCTGTTGTTGCCTTACCAACGCTTTGTTAACGTTCTGTTACCGATCTGTCTTAATGCCCCCCTGACCCAGTGTCCCAATGTCACATTGTCCCAATGTCACAGTGTCCCAATTTTCCAATGTCCTAATGCCCTAATGCCCTAATGCCCTAAGGTCCATTGTCACAGTGTCCTCATGTCCCAATGTTCCAATATCCCAGTGTCCCAATGTCCTAATATCCTAATGTGCCAATGTCCCAATATCCTGATGTCCCAGTGTCCCAATTTAGATCCTATTGTCCCAATGTGCAAATATCACAGTGCCCCAATGGTTTAATGTCCGAATGTCCCACTACCCTAGTGTCCCAATGTCCCAGTATCGGAATATCCCAATGTCCCAGTCTCCCACCTAATGTCCTAATATCCCAATGTCTAACTGTCCTGATGTCCCAAGGTCCTAATGCCCCAATTTCCTAATATCCCAGTACCCCAATGTCCCAGTATCCTAATGTGATAATATCCCAATGTCCTAATGTACCAGTGGTCAGTGTCCCAATGTCGCAGTATACCAAGTGTCCCAAGGTCCCAATAGCCTAATGTCCTAATATCCCAGTGCCCCAATGTCCCTGTATCTCAGTGCCCTAATGTCCCAGTATCCCAATGTTCCAATATCCCAATGTGCCAATATCCCAATGTTACAATGTCACAATGTTCTAATATCTCGATGTCCCAGTGCCCCAATGTTCCCACGTCCCAGTTTCCCCAGTGTACATAATGTCCCAATGTCCTAATGTGTTAATGTCCTAATATTCCAATGTCCTAATGACCCAAGACCCTAATGTTCACATGTTCTTATATCCCAGTGCCCCTATGTGCGAATATCCCGATGTCCCAATGTCACAACATTCCGATGTCTCAGTGGTCCAATGCCTCTATGTACCAGTGTCCCAATGTACGATTGACCCAAGGTCATAATGTCCCAATGTCCTAATATCCCAGTGTCCTAATGTCCCAGTCTCCCAGTGTCCTAATGTCCCAACATCCCAATGTCCCATTGGCCCAACATCCTGATGTCCCAATGCCCCAATATCCCGATGTCCCAATGCCCCAATATCCCGATGTCCCCACGTCCCTGTTTCCCCATTGTGCCTAATGCCCCAATGTCCTAATGTCCCAAGACCCTAATGTCCCAATTTCCTAATATCCCACTACCCCAAGATCCTAGTCTCCCAGTCTCCCGGTGTCCCAATATCCATATGTCCCAATGCCGCAGTGTGTTTTAAAAAATGGTCAATGCGATGAGCCGATAGACGCAATTGTTGGAAATCTTTTGTTAACTTTACCTATTAATTTACCGTTATTCCATCCACTTATCTAAATGGAAGACATTGATTCTTTAGAAGGACCACCAGAGGATCATTCGTTCCAAATTTCATAAAAATCCCATCACGAAGAGAGACAGTAGAAGCAAGTCTTTCTGCAACTGTAGACTTCATTCTGAAATTGGGTTATTCGCTTAAGTCTGTGAGGGTGAAAATTTCACGGTTTATTGCATATATTTTACCCGTTATTGTGCCGATCGAAGATTTTATTTGGAAAGGCACTAGAACAGGATATGTGGAATATTTTGGTAAAAAAAATTTTTTGGGGGCTGTTGCCTGGAAGGCTGTAGCCTGATCAAACAAAAAAGCAAGTTGTCTCCGGTAATCATAGACTTGTTCGCTTTCGTTTTTCTTTTTCCTTTGGCGGGCGAGACGCTCTCGCGTCTCTTGATGGTTTCTATATTTTTGAAGTAATCTGATTTTTCCTATTGACTAAAAATTATGGGACAAAATGATTAGTTTAATGGGATATCCCATTGTAATTTTTCTGAGTGAGATCAACTTCAGCTTGCCTGCGTGCACAAGCTTATGGAGGGCATGTTGTGTCTGCAGCATTGATTATGAATGACTCCTTTCCAAGTTTCTGGAATACAGATATGTACATACGTTCATACGTACACCTAATTATATTCAAAGGCCTTTAAGTGCCAAACTGTACGCATTCCATTAAGAAATCATTTACATATTAATATTACATTTGAAAAATTATTGCTATCAAAAGTCACTCAATTGAGCATGAAATCTAGCACCTCTAGTTCGTTAAATAGGCAATGTATTAGAGACTTCATTTGAATCATCCTCTTGCCTCATGAAATAATACCCGCAGTTGTATTTCATATTTCGAAGTCATAAGTCAATAAACTAGACATGTACCTATTATGTACTATGATGTACAAAAGTATCGCTAGATACTATATTTATGCTGTCTTTGCCAATGCAACTTCTGTCTATGTTTTCAAGTCGTTGCGTTTTCGTTGGCAAGGTATCATTTTCAAGGAAAAATCCGTCATGAATACGTTAGATCAATACTGTCTCGATGATTTTAATAGTGATTTCTGTGACTTGAACAAGAAAACTACAATATACTTTGTAGTATGAAAATATGAAAGTGCTATGTGTGTATAGGTACGAGTATTACCTCGTACATACTCATGTATTCGCGTATCAGGGTATAAATTCGATCCAATTGAATTGGCGCCAAAATGAAAAAGTTCAAGAATTGTAATTATCTTTGTTTGATAATATGATAATGACGAACGTAGAATTAGGGAAAAACAAAACGTGAATAAATTGATTTTATAAAAAAAAAATATAAACAAGTGAACTTACTATAGTTATCCCGCTTAGTATAGTGATTTTAGCTCTTGACCCAAACATCCAAAAAAAGTGCTGACTTTTGATGCCAAATTGTTCTATGACCCGATCGCATTACGCAGTAAAAAGTTACACTCTTTTGCGCGTCGCATTTGGAGGAGGGGGGAGGGGGGGTGGCTAAGGGGTGATTTTTCACAAATATCTTGTTAACTGATATTTCAACTTCAGGAGCTAGAGAGACAAATGTAACTATCGAAAAATCGGAATTACATCGGATGTTTTTAGGTCTAGTATATAATCTGTCAAGGAAGGTATACGGTATTATATGTATATCATTAGAAAATGAATTTTGTGTAGTCTAAATTGTTTTCAGAACATTTTGCTGTAAATACAGTTAACAAGATATTTGCGAAAATTAATTTCACCCCTTTGCCACCCCCTACCCCCCAAATGTGACGCACAAAAGAGTGTAACTGCTTAAGGCGGTTAGACCATTGAACAACTTGGCCTCAAAAGTCAGCTCTTTTTTTGAATGGGTTTCATCATTTTTTCAACTAAAATCACTATAAGCTGTATTAATAGTTATTCGTAATTCGTTAATATATTAATACAATAACAATATTTAAACACATATTAAACATTATTAGATTGTGAATAACGATTCTACTGTAAATTAAACCATTCCATCGCTAGCGATTAAGTAAGATTAGTAGGTCCTGAAAAATTTAACCATTCGTGATTTCACCAGAAGAAGACTAAAAAAACCAGAAGAGTCAATTTCTGCGCCTAGTTTATCCAATCCATGTTTGTGATCTGCATCAATTTTTTAGTAACTTGTCCGTTACCACAAAAATAACTTTTTGCCGCAATTTATGAAGTTAGCAATAAATCATATAAGGGAGATATTTATCAGTTAATTTGTTCAATGAATCATACAAGTACAGGATGCCGCACGTAAATACATATTTACAATTTGAACTTTTTCGTTTGTCAATCGATTTTTTTCTTTTCATCTTTATAAATAAATAAACTAGTTGAATAAATCACGAGGTTCATAATTTCTCGGACAATGCTGATTCGAAACTTTAGACAATGCGCCAACATTCAAAAGGATCGTACAAGTACCTCACATTGGCAAAAGTTTGAAAAAATGGAGATAGGGCTTATCCAATTTTAATGAGGTTTATTTAGTTCATTTAGCTCATCTAGTTTCAGAGTTATTATGGACTTAGTAGTCTAAAAAAATACAATTTTGAAAAATGTTCAAACATCTGTGGCAGCTAAAGAGTTATGAATCCGGGGAATATATCGTAAACCTTTTTTTATGATAATTATATGAGGAATCATTTTCCGGTGCTTTTTTGCGGTAGTTTTTGAACCAAACTTCAAGAAAAAACGCACACTAATGCAAATGTGTGCAATGTGTAAATATCTTTCATCAATATCCACAATATCAATACAACGCGACAGCTGCTAGAAAAGAGAATCTTCAACACCCATATAACGAAACAGAAAAAAGGTTAGGTTAGATGATTACTTCGATTTTTCAGAGCAAATTTAAACTTCCGATCGTTTTTTTTTCTCAAAACTACGAAAATGTAGATTCGCGGTTCTGGCAAATTGGTGACGATATGTAATTATTTTTTTTAATAAAAACACTGCAGTGCATACTTAAAAAATCTAAATATATAAAAAAAAATTTATACCCATCACTATGTGAAAGGGTATATTAACTTTCTCATTAAGTTTGCAACGCACAGAAGGAAGCACCTCCGACTATATAAAGTATATATATTATTGATCAGTGTGACGAGAGAAATCGATTGAGCGATATCCGTTTGTCTGTCTGTCTGTCCCTCTGTTTCAATGCAAACTAGTCCCTCAGTTTTAAAGCTATCGGGCTGAAATTTTGTATGCAAGTTTCGTTTTAGTGTACACCGTATATATGTCGGAACGAATGGAATCGGACCATGGCGTCATGGGGCTGCCATAGGTTCTTCTAAGAAAAACTTTTTTTATGTACCAATCTTAACCAAACTTCACCCATGTGTGTTCTTAGTAAAGCTTCAAAACATATCTAGGAAAGGATGAAATCGGAACAGTACGTCATAGGGCAGCCATACAAATCAACTGAAACATAAGTTCTTGTAAGAAAAAATTTTTCTTTTTAATCCGACCTAAACCAAACATTACCCAAATGTATTCCTAGTAAAGCCTCAAAACATATCTGAGAACGGATGAAATCGGAACTACATGGGCTGTCATACAAACCAAACCCCCTAAAATGAGGTTCTTCTAAGAAAAACTTTTTTTATGAACCAATCTCAACCAAACTTCATCTAAGTGTGTTAAAGTAAAACCTTGAAACATATCTAAGAACGGATGGAATCGGAACATTACGTCATAAGGCTGTCATACAAACCAACTCCCAAATATTAGGTTCTTGTAAGAAAACTTTTTCCTTTTTGATTCTTAACCAAATTTCATCCAAGTGTGTTCCTGGCCTCAATGCATCCAGGAACAGGTGGAATCGGAAAACGTAATAGGGCTGCGGTAGAAATTGTTAACACAAAAGAAGCTTAAGTTTCATTCAAATGTGACAGGTATTCAAATTTCGGCAGCGCCCGAAATTAGCCTCGGTCTCGTTTTTATATGTATTTTGTAATCTTGTAATTATAGAAAATAATTGGAAATGTCATTTAGACCGATAACCTTTATATGTTATACTAGGTGTGTTTTTTTGGTTATCCCGTGTAGGTTTGGGTAACGAAACTCCATATAAAAAAAATGACAGCTGACGCACCTGTCATTTTTTTTATATGAAGTTTCGTTACCCAAACCTGCACGGGATAACCAAAAAAACACACCTACTGTATAGTGTATGCATGGGGAACATTTCAAATCGTGATGTTTTGTATGCGGGATATACACTGAAATCTATCATGAAAGTAGAAGCCGCAACTACAGCTGAGTAACACAGAGGGAAAGGAAGTCATAGGATATGCAAATCAGCACAAATTGTCAAATGTTATCTGCCTGAATGTTTACGTAACCAAAACATTGAATTCCACAACACAATGAGTTAGACATGCACCATTATCTCCCTTTTCATTCCCCCGCTAATACAATACTAATCCAATATTTAAATATCGTAACATGAATCTACATATTTTTCCAATTCTAAAAGTCATGAAATGAAGACGACACAGCCTTCCTTTTTCCCCTGAAATAAACACACTCCACATACTGTGTGTATAGAAAGCCTCCCACCTGAATCAATTGAGGAAAGCTCCGAAAATAAATTGATAGATCAACTATATACGATAACATGGAAGAGTCAGATAGTTTCGCAGGACTTTCTTAAAAATTATAGATGTAGTGTAGATACTGGCTTCCATCCGAAATAGTTCAGTGCATTGATATGTATGCCGGCGACGTTTTTCTTATTCTGCCATTACTATAATTATGAAGGATACGATTTTCACTTTGATTTTGGTGTTTGAAAATGTGACGGGCGTGTTTGCTATGTTCTAATACATTTCATCCTTCTCGCTATGGATGCGAATCGAAGAAATCGGGCAAAAACTGTATTTCAAAAATTCGCAAAAGATTTTAAAAATAAACAGACAACCAGTGCTGGTCAAAGACCAAAACTTGAAAGACAATTTTCGTGGCAACGACTAATACGTGATGTTCTCGATTCGCAGAGAGGGAAAATTCCATTGTTGCTCGCTGTGGAGGCGGGAAATCAGTCTATGTGCAGGGAGCTGTTGTCATCGCAAACGGTTGAACAGTTAAAGGTAAGTGAACATTATTTATTTTTGGGTTTGTAAAACAACCCTTAATATTGGTTTTTACAAATATCCTTAGCAAACAAAATTAGAAAGGTTAAGGAGGCCGTTTAATACACTTTTCGTTAATAGTTTTTTTTTTGCGCAGGCGCACTGAGTTCGTTTTTATTTATATCAGTTTTGACATTTCAAATTTACTTTTGGTAGATTTGAGTACGCCTTTGTTAAAACTTCCTGTTTACATATTTCTTTCAGGTAAAGGTGGTGGAATTTTAAAAATTTTCTTGCCATCGCAAACGCACTTCGATAAAATTTGAATTTAAATTTCACAGAAAGAACTTCAAATACTACAAACTACATACATACTCATAAAAACTTTCACACCTTAGACAGGCTTTCCATTTAGTCATACCAAAAGCTATAGCATTTTCGTGAACTGAAGATTCCTCTTCAAATTGCTTTAGACACAATTCCACGAAAAACATATTTTATCAAAGTGGACATGTTATACGTATTATCAAGAAGGGCATCAGTGGCTAAGGCCTTGAATGGCTTCAGCTTGATAAGCTGCTAATTATGCAAAGCACTACAGTTAATGCTACTATTTCGTGAACCGAAATGGGTCTACTAATTTTTACTGTCAGTTCTTGAGAAAACATGAGCTTTTAACTCGTACACGTGACTTCGTCATATTAGATATATTCACCCACCTGTTTCGAGCTCCATTAATGCATAGTGTCCTTCCATTATGTGTCTTCGCTTGCTTAGGTTATCTGCCTTTTACCATTTTTTGAATCAACCTGAAAGACACTCGTTTTAACGTCATGTCATTATTATTCTTTCTCGGCAACTCCCACATATGTAAAGTAGCTCAAACACACCCATTTTAACGAACTCACATCCAAACATGTTACGTGAAATAAAAAAGTTTTTTGCGAAAGAGTCACTACACTCGTACAATTATCCTTGGAGTAATCTAGGTAATGTGAGATTCTGGTTTAGTTTACATTTTATTCACTCTTTTTGTGCCCCATACTAACTGAGGCGGGGGTGGACATGCAGAATGTGTAGGAATGAAACTAATTTGCCACAATATATCCTGAAGAAGCAACCGTAAGAGTCATGCTTGGATGTCACTTTTTTTGTCGGTCTCCACCCCGTTTCGTAATGTTGTGTGAATTTTTCTGGCTGTTTATGTCTTCTTTTTTTTTTAGAAAAATATAGCCTGAGTTAAGAGAAAGTTTCAAGTCACGCTATTCAGATTTCGGTTTGATTTCCTGCGTGTCACAACAACTGTTATAGGTACCTGAACAGAAGAAGTTTTAAAATTCATTCGGGTCGAGCCCAAAAACAAAAAGCTGTTGGACAGTCTTGTGGGCTTGGCAGTTAGTTGGCAAAAAGTTTTTTAACGTAACCGTTGTTGTACGGCAAAAAATAGTGACGGAACAATGTTTGTAGCAATAAGGTGTCGTAGTGGCTTGTAGAGTGATGCAATAATAAGAGTTTATAATTGAGTGATTTATCTGATTGGTTTTGATAGGTTGACGCGGGCAAATACAGAGAAGTTTTGAAAAGTTTTTCGTGTAATAGAATGGAAAAGCCTCAACATTATCCAATTAAGTTGAATGTAGGACATTTTGACAATCAAGACAGCGTGATTTCTAATTTTCACTACATTTCAAATTTTGATTATTATTTCCCAAAAAGTGCACAGTAATTTATTTGCTGAGTGATTAATTCAAACGTTTCATTAACTTTTTTATGAAAATTAATTTTTCATTTAGAATATGAATTTTCCGACCTTATAAAAATCAATGAAAAGAATAATTTGACACTAGATTATTTAAATGTTTTGAAAATTTACACAAGTATTCAATTTAATTAAAATAATTTCTTTAAATAAGCTTGAATTTAAATTAATAACAATTTTAAAAAATATTATCAAATATCTACATTTTTTCTGTGCTTATCTGATAATTTTAATGTTTTTTCGTAAGTAGTCCCTTAGCCTGTATTCTTATACATTTTAGGCAACAACAGCAAATGGCGATACAGCATTGCATTTGGCTGCGCGTCGTCGCGACGTGGATATGGTGCGGATATTGGTGGATTATGGGACCAATGTTGATACCCAAAATGGAGAGGGTCAAACACCTCTTCATATAGCAGCTGCCGAAGGTGATGAGGCACTGCTGAAATACTTTTATGGAGTTCGGGCGTCTGCCAGTATAGCGGATAACCAAGGTAGGACTAGCTCCTTTCATTTTACACAACTCCATGCCGAACTAAACTTGTAAATTAATTTTAGATCGAACCCCTATGCATCTGGCTGCCGAAAATGGTCATGCCCATGTTATTGAAATTCTAGCGGATAAGTTCAAGGCGAGTATCTATGAACGTACGAAAGATGGTAGTACGTTGATGCATATCGCGTCCCTGAATGGACATGCAGAATGTGCCACAATGCTCTTCAAAAAGGGAGTCTATCTTCATATGCCAAATAAAAATGGTGCCCGAAGTTTACATACGGCTGCACGTTATGGTCATACGGGTATCATAAATACACTGTTGCAGAAAGGAGAGAAAGTTGATGTGACGACAAATGTAAGTATGAATTTTGTTTTTAATGGATACATTTATCGAAGGAGAAAGAGACGATTGAATACGTAATTTCTTCAAAAAATTAAATACCATTTTGTGTTGCCCATTGAACTTTTTTTCAATTTAATAATGTAATTTTCAAAATTCCACTCGTACATGAAAACATGTGAGCTTTGGGCTGTTCGCTTCGTGTTTCCTGAGCGTACTTAATCTTTATCACAGAATGCGATGCATTAATTCTTTGATCGAACTTCGGAGAATATTTCAGAAATTCCGTTTACAGAGAAGTTAAGTAAAAGTTTTCCACGCTTTCGCAAGCTGTTGAGATTTTTTTTGGCAAGGGCATCGCTGCTCTCAAATTGGCTTACAGTGGTCAAAAGCTTCCAGAACAACAGTATTCACTACAACGACGCAATTATCCTTCGATTTGATAGCCCACTTTTTGTCCTGTTTATTCTGAAACTGCTCTCACTTTTTTTTACCTCAGAAAGCAATGTTCATAAGTTTGTGACGACCGCCGATTATTCGCTTTACTCTTGCATGTGAATCGTCCAGCATAAACTGATCCAAATAGTGCCGGTATCTTCCCTGGCAAGTTAAAAACTGGGTCCCGTGTTTTTGGCTATACGTTTTGAATGAGGGTTACCTAATGTCCATCGGACATGTATCATACCTCCGGAACTGTCACCTTCTCATAGACTCAAACCTTTCTCTGTTTCGGCGCCATTTTTTCAGCATCGCTAACGCCATTTCTAACGGGTTTTCGTTCGCGTCCACGCAGAGTTGTTCGAAGCATTTTTTTTGTATTTTATTTGTTTTGATGATCTACGGGCTGTTCGTGTCGAAGGTGACAAACGAGCCGAGCGTTGAATCAGTCTCGTCGCATGCTCGCGATCTTCTAGGTCCGCCAATAGTTTTCTCTTCTTTTGATTAGCGAACCACGCCACGATTGGAACTCAATAGGCTTCCCAGAGCTCCGTCGCATTTGGAAATGATTCTGCTACCTACCTTCCAAATTATTACGATACTCATAATTTATTATCTAATGCTCATAACATTTTTAGCAAAACTACACCGCCCTCCATATTGCCGTCGAATCAGCTAAGCCGGCGGTTGTCGAAACCCTTCTGGGATATGGCGCCGATGTTCATGTCCAGGGAGGACCGCAGCGAGAAACAGCTCTTCATATTGCAGCACGTGTTAAAGATGGCGATAAATGTGCCCTTATGTTACTAAAATCAGGAGCCGGACCTAACATAAGCACTGAAGATGGACATACACCGGTTCATGTGGCCGCAAGTCATGGTAATCTAGCAACACTGATGCTTCTCCTGGAAGACGATGGAGATCCACTCTACAAATCGAATGTAAGCAAACTATAGGCGTGTAAAAATCATTCACTACTTTCATGTTCATTCACCATTTTTCATCACCTTTAAACAAAATCACCGAATCTTAGATTTCAGCAATTTTAGATGTGAATGTGTTTTTATATATTAGAAGACTTAAACGGTAAGGATTTATAAGCACGATTTAGTTTTCGGCACATAATATCAAGCACGTAGGTGATGCACTTACCTAATTATTTTATTCGGACCGTGGTACAAACTTAAAGTAAAAATCCTTTGTCATTACCAGAGCGGAGAGACGCCTCTTCATTCAGCTTGCAGAAACTGCCATCCGGAAATAGTAAAGCATTTAATAGAATGCGTCAAGCAGAGACACGGAACTGAGAGAGCCACATCGTACATAAATACCGTAAACGAAGAGGGTGCAACAGCACTTCACTATGCCTGTCAAATTACCAAGGAAGATGTGAAAATTCCAGAGTCCGATAGAGATATCGTTCGCATACTCCTTGAAAATGGCGCGGATGTATCGATTCAGACGAAACTCACACACGAAACCGCCTTCCATTACTGTGCCATGACGGGAAACAATGATGTTCTCATGGAAATGATAACACACATGAATCCTACGGATATTCAGAAAGCTCTGAATCGACAATCGTCCATTGGTTGGACTCCTCTTTTGATAGCATGCTATCGCGGTCATATGGAGCTTGTCACTAACCTATTGGCAAACCATGCTCGAGTTGACGTTTTCGACACTGAGGGTCGATCAGCCCTACATTTGGCAGCCGAACGTGGATACCTGCAAGTTTGTGACGCCCTGCTGACGAATAAAGCCTTCATCAATTCCAAATCGCGAGTTGGTCGAACGGCACTTCATCTCGCCGCCATGAATGGATACACGCATCTAGTGAAATTTTTGATTCGCGATCACAATGCCGTAATCGATATCCTGACTTTGAAAAAACAAACTCCCCTCCATTTGGCTGCCGCCAGTGGTCAGATGGCCGTGTGTCAGCTTTTGTTAGAACTTGGAGCAAACATAGACGCAACCGATGATCTCGGACAAAAACCGATTCACGTGGCTGCCCAAAACAATTATTCTGAAGTTGCCAAATTATTTCTTCAACAGCATCCCAGTCTGGTGAATGGGACGAGCAAGGATGGAAACACTTGCGCCCATATAGCGGCCATGCAAGGGTCCGTAAAAGTGATTGAGGAACTCATGAAATTTGATCGCACGGGAGTTATATCGGCGCGCAATAAACTGACGGATGCAACTCCCCTCCAACTGGCTGCCGAAGGTGGGCATGCTGACGTGGTGAAAGCATTGGTTCGAGCCGGTGCATCGTGTACGGATGAAAACAAGTCGGGATTCACAGCCGTACATTTGGCCGCGCAACACGGTCATGGCCAGGTTTTGGACGTTCTTAAGAGCACCAATTCCTTAAGGATATCTAGTAAGAAACTTGGACTGACCCCACTCCATGTGGCAGCCTACTACGGTCAGGCTGATACGGTCCGTGAGTTACTCACTAGCGTTCCTGCGACGGTCAAATCGGAAACGCCAACTGGAAATTCTCTTGTTCCCGAATTGGGTACAGAGTCCGGAATGACTCCGCTACATTTAGCTGCATACTCCGGTAATGAGAATGTTGTACGACTGCTTCTGAATAGTGCCGGTGTTCAGGTCGAGGCAGCGACTGTAGAAAATGTAAGTACAATTTTGCAATTTCGAATAACACAGATTTCATAAATTTTTTTTCAGGGATACAATCCTCTCCATCTTGCCTGCTTCGGTGGTCACATGTCAGTGGTTGGATTACTTCTTAGCCGTTCCGCTGAACTCCTCCAGAGCGTTGATCGCCATGGCAAGACCGGTCTGCATATTGCTGCTATGCACGGTCATTACCAAATGGTGGAGATTCTTTTGGGCCAAGGCGCGGAAATTAATGCAACCGACAAGAACGGTTGGACGCCACTACATTGCGCTGCCAAAGCAGGACATTTGGATGTTGTCAAACTGCTGAGTGAGTCGGGCGCTTCGCCACGCACTGAGACCAATTATGGCTGCGCACCCATCTGGTTTGCTGCATCCGAAGGACATAATGACGTTTTGAAATATCTTATGCATAAGGAGCATGACACCTATGCCTTAATGGAAGATAAGAGATTCGTCTATAATTTGATGGTTGTATCGAAAAATCATAATAATAAGCCGATACAGGAGTTTGTACTGGTGTCGCCGGCTCCTGTTGATACCGCTGCCAAACTATCGAATATTTATATAATACTTTCGACTAAGGTATGTCTCTAAGAATTCAGCTTAATAAAAAAACGAAGACTTAACATAAATCCTTACAGGAAAAAGAAAGAGCAAAGGATCTTATTGCCGCTGGAAAACAGTGTGAAACCATGGCCACGGAACTATTAGCTTTAGCTGCAGGTGCCGACTCGGCGGGGAAAATTTTAACTGCCACAGATCGCCGAAACATTGAATTCTTGGATGTCCTTATCGAGAACGAGCAGAAGGAAGTAATTGCGCATACAGTTGTTCAAAGATATCTGCAGGTAAAGTCTAGGTAACTTCAATTCATGAAGTTTTTAAATAGTGCTGTTGAATTTCCTTGCTATTCTCATGTTTGGCCCATTTCATTACAGGAACTCTGGCGCGGCAGTCTCACATGGTCCAGCTGGAAAATCCTCCTCCTTCTGCTCGCTTTTATAGTCTGTCCGCCCGTTTGGATCGGCTTTACATTTCCGCTCGGCCACAAATACAACAAAGTGCCCATCATAAAATTTATGTCGTACTTGACCTCGCACATTTACCTGATGCTGCATCTGTCAGTAGTTGGGATTACGCCAATTTATCCGGTCCTAAGACCAAGCTTGATTCCGTACTGGTATGAGTGGGGCTTGCTCATCTGGCTGAGCGGCTTACTTCTGTTCGAATTGACAAACCCAAGCGATAAATCCGGACTGGGATCGATCAAATTGCTGGTTTTACTATTCGGCATGGCCGGCGTTGGAGTGCATGTGTCCGCGCTGATTTTTGTCCAGAGGGAGTATTGGCCAACGCTAGTGTACTGTCGGAATCAATGCTTTGCGTTATCATTTCTATTGGCGTGCGTGCAGATATTAGATTTTTTGTCATTTCATCATTTGTTCGGACCGTGGGCCATTATTATTGGCGATTTGCTTAAGGATTTGGCACGATTTTTGGCTGTTTTGGCAATTTTTGTTTTTGGATTTTCAATGCATATCGTCGCTTTGAATCAATCATTTCATAATTTGACGCCGAGCGAGTTGCGCAGTTTGCCGAAAGATGCGCGTAATGCTCCGCTTTTTGGAGACGGTGAGTAATTTTTTTTATATGCTAATAGGAAAACGTTATATTTAATAATGTAATTAAGTTATTTAAAGTAAAACATTTTTTGATTCAGAGCTAGTTATCAGGGGCAATATTGCATGCCATACCATGTGGTAAATAAATAGCTATTTATCCATAGTATGTACCTTTTGTGTATAACCTCGCCCCTCTTAATAATTCAGTTCTGCCTAACAAACAGTATAATTCTTCTGTCTGTTGTTAGGAAAATTAAAAAAAAAGCTGATTTCGCGATAATGCTTTTTTTTGAGGCACTCCTCCCGTTGCCAATAATTTGTGGCGATCCACTTTCATTGCTGTGGTTTGTGCTTTCTTGTTTAAGGGTTATTTTGGGTCGCGAGCTACAACCAAACAAAATAAATTGCTCAAATTTTAGTAGTGAAATTTTAAGTAGTTATACTTTCTCTGCGTTGCATATTTCTTTTAAATTTCAACAGTGATGATAAGAATAACTCACAATTTCTGGCTTCCTGTCTTAAATCGTTTTTCTACTTATAATTAAACAGTAGATACTGAACCATTCTCAATTTTCCTATTCACAAAATAACCTCGTCTAAAAAACATCACTTTGCATATTTGATTCGGGATCCATGGATTCTCCGTGTGTGTGTGCGTCCTAATGCTCCTAGGGTCATCACCATCACCCTTTTGTGCGGTTGGTTGCTCCCTAAAAATAATTTACAAATTTTCTACAAATTATTGTGCTAAAGCATAGTTTCTACAAAAACGTACAATATGAAAAAAAACTCCATGCAAATTTTTCGAATGCTTCTATTTGTTTATCGAGCTCTTCAAATTGAGTGATTAATGTGCTTGACACACATATTTTCGCATGAATTCCGAATTATGCATTTGGACCATCATTTCCTCAAAAATGACAAGAGACGCCATCTGTTGATTGAAGAACAAGAATTTGGCAAAAATATTAAATTTGTTATCAATCTTTACACATTTCTATTCAAATTCTTTAAGGAAAGTGTATCTTCAATTTTATTGAACAGAATATAATATTCATCAAAATATCGCTGTTCTGAGGGACATTTTTCACCATTTAGACAAAAGTCAAAAGTAAATGACGAATTCTAATGACAAAAACATATGTGTTACCCCAATTTCATCATCTTGACGGATATCGATTTTTTTTCCAAACCACTTTTTTGCTTTTTTGAAGATTTTGGATTTATATTATTAATTTTCAAATATTTTAAATAAAATGGTTAAATTTTGCAATAGTGGTTGGGTACAATTTAGACTGCGTTAGTTAGAGTATGTTTATGAAAAAATGTGCTTTTTGCTTAGAATGACACGCAGGAATTAGGGTGTTTGTAAAAGTGGTTATTCCTATACATTCACATACATTACCCACAAATTGGGTAACTCAACACACTCAACTCCACAAACTCAAAACTTAAATCCGAATTTCACTTACTTTTATTACAACTTCTTCCGAAGACCTCACATTAAGCTCCGCTTAAAAATAAAGTATACTTGAAAGCCGAAAATAAACTTTAAGGAGATTTTTGTCTTGAGGTCTCGCAGACCCCACCCAACCATTTACGTTTGTAAAAACTACCTGCACCATCCGAGGGTTAACTAATTTAAAAAAAAAAGAATGCTATACAACAGTACACCATTTTACCGAATTTTCCCAGCAAAAAATTTCATATATAAAAATATATACATATCTAAAAATAATTTTTTTTTCCAAATTATCAAATTTTCAAACTCGTATAACATTATTTTCTGTGCCCTAAGATTCATATTTTGTCACGCTCTGTGGCTCACTTGGTTGAGTCGCACTCTACGATGCTAGTAATCTAGAGGTTCGGAGATCGAATCTCGACGTGGTCCAAAGTTTCCGTACATTTGCGGGTAGGAAATTTATAGTGCTTGCAGCATTACACTCCGAAATGATATGCAATGTAACGTTGACTCGAAATTGCCTATAAACGGCTGAGTACTGAGAAGAAGAAGATTCAAATTTTAAAGGTTTCCTTTACGCACATGTTTTGGTGACAAATATTGCGAGCGTCCGAAATTTTGCGGAAGTTTTTTTTTTAAGAAATAATAATAAATAATGTATCAATGGATAATATTTGTTTTTTAAATTTTGGACTAAAAATTTAATGCCGAATATTTTTTTTTACACCCAAAGCTTGGTAGCGTGGGTTTCCGGAATATTCTAACTGGCTCAAAAAAATTAAAGAAAAATCATTGTATTAACTTTTGCTAATAAATAACAGATGCGACATTCCAACATTGGACTAAGGCCGCAGATGTGTTGGTGACATTCAATTTCCAATATTTTAACTGCTTGTTGAGGTGTTCAGATCAACAGCACACTGAGTAGTGTTATTTATCCCCATAAATGGGTACTCATTTAACATCTGAGTGAGATCATAGTCCGTCACATAGGTCGTGAGTTCGGAAAACACAATTCATTGAATTCATTCACGGTGAGTCTCGAACCCATGAGCCTGTGCACCGAAGATGCGTGCACCAACCACTACACCAGCGAGACTACAACCTTTGCTAATGGTAAGGGCTTAAATAAACGAGTTTACAGAAATATCAATTCATAATTAAAAATAAAAATAAAATAAGAACTTCAGCACACTAGTAACGAAGCGTACCGTCGTATTGCGTATAGTAGGGATGTCAAAAACCGGACGGTTAGTCCGAAAACCGGTACTCTCGGAACGGTTAACCGGGTTATTTTCGGTTTTTTCCTCCTCCCGGTTTTAACCCGAACGGTTGTTTGTCCATCCGGTTAAAACCGAAAAAAAAAAATCTTTCAAAATTCATAAAAATTTTTATATTTTCTTGATTTTTCAGTCAGCAATTCTATTACTTGTCTCCTATGAAAAATTTCGTTTTCAAATTTCAGCCTTTAAAAACAATATATTTTCGAACACTCTCTTTATTGCTACAGGGTGCGCCAGAGAAACTTTCTTATTTGAAAGGTCAATAAAAACGAAATTACTTCAGATATGGTTTTAATTCTTTTTTAATTTAAGAATACAATATTGAATAATTTTTTTTCATACAGTCTTGAAAATGACATCGGTTAAATGGCGACCTTCATTGTTCATACACTGATTAAGTCGATTTTTGAAGTTCGTCTCCACTCTTTGCAGCATATCAATTGGTATGTTGGCAATGGCGTCGTGAATATTGTTCTTGAGCTATGGTCCGTGGCATATCGAAATAAACCATGACTTTCAAATACATAACCCCAAATCCGCCAAATCTGGAGAGCGTGCCGGCCATGGGACATCGCTTCTGAGAAAGATGAGGCGGTCGGTGAAATGTTGTCGCAACAAATTCATTGAGCTCCGTACTGTGTGTGCTGTGGCTCCATCTTGCTGAAACCACACGTCCATAACATTCATTTCTTCGAGGCTTGGAGGAAAAAATTCTAGATCATGTTCCAAGTGAGCGACTTGGGCATGATGGCAACTGACTAGAATAGGAAACAAACTTGGGGACTTCCCCCTCCAGATGCGCCCCTTTCAAAGCCTCTACCCGCCCAACACACCCCTCGGGAGATTTTTCAGATAAGTAAGTTTCTCTGGCACACCATGTATTTTGATTTGAATTTGCATACGATACGAACACCAGTAATAGGAGTGTGTTTTTCCTAAAATTCTTACTTTACGACTTGAATTTGAAGAGGGAAGTTAATTAGCCTCTACTTCACGCTAAAGTTTTGTTGATTTGTAATTTAACATTTTGCAAAAACTAAATTAATATTCTTTTTGATCCTTCGTCATACAAGATTCAGTTAAAAATGCACTTGCTAAGGGCAGGGCCGGCGCTTTGATAGGCCGTTTGACCAGGCAATGGGGCGTACATAAAAATCATAAAATGTGAAAAATCTTGCATTTCCTATGCAAAACATTTTCAAGAAGCCCAGAAAAATGGTGATGATAATCGCGTCCAAAATAGTATCTTAAGGCGCAAATTCCCGTTTATTATCGGCGACAAAATTCTACATTCTGCGTCTTCGATATTTTCGCTATAATTTTGCGTTTTGTTCAACACTAGGAGCCGCCTGTATCCAATGACCTTTGTATAGGGGAATCATATCGAAGGTTGGCCCAATCCTTATTCGTATTCTCTATCGGCTTCACGTTTTGCTCCCATTTTCAACATTGAACACGTCATTGATCGCATTAAGCGAAAGAAAAGGGGAATGTCTGGTTCGTGTGTGTTTTGTGGGCGCAGGACTAATTTCAGTGATACAAGTATTCATTTTTAAATTAAATGTAAAGGGAAGGCGATTCCTCTTCAAAATTGGTTATCACGTTCAACTTCAACACTGAATACCTCTTCAATAGGACACACATCCTGAGTTTCAATTGTCAAATTGGCAAAGATGAACGAAAATTGAAATTATGTGGACAGGCCCGCAATGACTGTGTGAGGCATGCAAATGCAACAGTGTTGAAGTCAACAAAAGTTGTCTTAGTGAAATTTCGGCCTTAGGGTCGAGAGTCGAAGAAATTTAGATTCAAAATTAAAAAGAAAATGCCTCTTTCGTGGACAAGAAGCGTATACAAGGTTCGCCTAGGGCGAAACAAAGGCTCGCGCCGGCCCTGGCTATGTGCAGCAAACGCTAATCCGCATATAGGTCCAACTCTCTATCAAAAATTTAAGTATGCAAATCAACACCTTTCTAGTTCAGTTGGTAATATGCAGCGAAACACCTGCAGTTTAGACGAATTTGTGTACAGTAAACACTGTATATGAAGAAAATATGAAGCCATCTGCCATTAAATGAGTATAATGCACACAAAGTTTTCATGTAAACATCACTAACATTTAAAACCCATTAGAACATTTCGCGAGGAAGCCATGGAGACTTCGCCTGGCCAAATAATATAGTAAAAATGGGAATAACAATTTAGTATAAACACAGTAAACAGTTTTAAAGGTTTGGATATAGAAAGGAGAATGTGTAAGTTCAGATTTTTTTCTAAATCTTATTTAACTCTAAAGATCGGAATCAACCAGGAGCGTACGCAGAAAAATATTTCGGGGAGGTTTTAGGGAGGAGGTTGATGTTGGCCGTGTAGGTTCATCGCGAGTATATATAACTGCTAAGTGTGACCAAATCACTTTGAAACACTTTGATTCATAGCCGGGTCAAAAAATCAACATGAACATTTTTTGTGATACTAGAATTATCTTCTGAATAGCAGAAAACATCTTAGCAGCACGTTTCCTTGCTTAATTTCGGTTAGATTGCATGAGGAATTTATCAAATGCCAGGTGCGAAATGTTCTCACTTTTTGTCTATTGAAACGGCTGTAGTGAGTTTCTATTAATACGATCTCCTTTCCAAAATGTAGAAAAACGCTTGTAAACACTACGTCTATTACTTTTTTTCGCAAAAAAAAATCGGAGGGGGTTTGAACCCTCAAAACCCCTACTTAGGATCGCCACTGGAATCAACGATTAAACCAAATCGTGTGGAGATTGCGCAAAGAACCCGCTGACTACAAGTAAAACCGACATTTTTCCAATATTAAATCATAAAAAATGTATTGCAAAGATTATAGGATTTTACATTGAGCGGGGTTCTGAAACGGAACAGTTGCTTATGTTCCGCAAACATGTTTGTCATTGTGATCCCCTAACTGCCATTTTGCGGATCAGAAATAATCTCCGCTTCTTTTCCTTTGTCTGCCTTGGTGGAATATGTTAACGAAAACAACCGGATGACAACAAAATGGCAGTTAGGGGATAAGAATGGCAAACATGTTTCCGAAACATACGCAACTGTTCCGTTTCGGAACCCCACCCATTGTCGTTGCAAATATAACGACATAGTTTGACTATCGCTTGCCGACAATACGCAAAACAGTATACCACAATTTTGCATGTCCAAAGTAGGCATGTTATAATCACGACAAATAATTTCCTCAATTTCGACTGTTTACAGAATATCCAATGTACGAAAATACACCCATGCCTACTTGGAACATGCAAAATTGTGGTTTACTGATTTACGTATTGTCGGCAAGCGAATTTTTGTGTGGAAATGTCAAACTATGTCGTTATATTTAAACGACACGCTAAAACTCTCTATTTTTCGGATTTATTCAAGTGAAGTTTGTGTTTGTTACATTTTTCAACGGTTTAGGCAGTTTCCAATCAAATCCACAAAAAAGGGGATAAGTTAAAATGTGAGAACTACAGAGGCATCTCATTAGTTTGTACGACTTATAAGATTTTATCTAAAATTCTAGAAAATTGAATTAATCCGTACGCAGAAGAAATCATTGGCGAGTACCAAGGCGGCTTTAGACCTGGTCGTTCGACGACAGATCAGCTTTTTACAGCGAAGCTTTTACTTCAGAAGTGCTGGGAATATAACATCGACGTATACCAAATATTTGTCGACTTCAAGCAGGCATACGACAGTATCGATCGAAGTGTACTGTACAACATTGTGCTGCATTTTGGTATACCAGCTAAGCTAGTGCGACTCATAAGGATGACGATGACTAATACTGTCTCGCAGGTCAGAGTACAGAACAGACTCACTGACCTATTTGAAACTCGTACTGGACTCAAGCAAGGCGACGGGCTGGCGCCGACGCTCTTCAACCTGGCTCTGGAGTATGTAATTCGAGCCATGAATTTGGACAGCAGCGGAACGCTACTCATTAAGTCGACTCAACTAGTAGCTTACGCCGACGACATCAACATCATGTCTAGAAGATTGGGTGATGCAGAAATCCTCCTGCATAATCTCAATAACGCCGCCAAAGAAGTTGGACTACATATCAACGAATCTTAAACCAAGGTCATGATGCAATCAAAAACTAGAACGCCAGTAAATTCAAGCATCACAGTGGGGGACCTCAATATAGAGTATGTAGACAACTTCACTTACCTGGGTTGCAATTTGTCAAAGGACGCCAACGAAACAGATGAGATAAAGCGACGGATACAACTAGCTAATAAGTGTTATTTTGCGGTCCTCCAAATTATGAATTCGAAGCTGGTGCACAGGAAGACGAAGCTCCACGTATATAAAACCATAATCCGACCTGTGCTATGCTATGGCTGCGAGGCATGGACCCTAACCCAAAACTCTGAATACCTGTTGGACACGTTCGAGCGAAAGGTTGTCCGAAGAATCTTCGGGGCCGTTCGTGAACGAGGTGAATGGCGCATCCGGTACAACCTTGAGTTGTATCAGCTGTATGATGAGCTACAGGTGTCGAAGATCGTGAAATTGCAGCGACTGCAATGGGCCGGACATGTACAAAGGATGAACGACGATCGCATGCCCAAAAAGGTGATGAACGCGCAACGAGTGGACGGAGCCAGATTGCGTGGACGACCGAGAGCCCGATGGGAGCATTCTGTATGTGAGGACGCCCACCAGATGCTAGGCTTTCGGAACTGGAGGACAAGGTCGTGTGACCGCGACAATTGGAGGTCTTCAATCCAGGCGGCCAAGGCCCGACGTCGGGCTATCGTGCCATAAAGAAGAAGAAGAAGGCAGTTTCCATGTTATATATGATTCGGCTTATTGATACCAATCTCCACCATATGCATGGGTTGTTAGATTAGATGGCGCTTTACGATTTTAAAATTTAGGGAGAATTTTTACAGCAACTGTACAATAGGTTTGAAATGTGCAAAGAAATTGACCCACAATAATTAAAAAAAAACGCGAATGGCAGCATTTGACTCTAGCCAAAATTACTATATTTGGTATTGAATAAATTTACTTTAGGGTATTTGATCTTTAACCCGGGAACACTAACCTTAATTTTAGGCGCTTATTACTAACCATGAGTCATTTTGACTCACTACAGAAACTTTGGTATATCAAGGAGAAGAGTATGAAAGGATGCGCCAAAAACCACGGAATACTTGTTTTATATAAGGATCACAAGAATGTGTGTTTGATAATCGATAGACTGTAAAATATCACCCAGAAACCAAGTATGTACAGTACAAAACATAGGCGGTTATTACTAACGTGAGTCATTTTGACTCACAAAAAATGTTCCTTTAGTACCAACGACGTCACAGAAAAACACGAATAGCTGCTTACCATAAAATCAGAACCCTTCGCTTCCTTCGACATTCGGTAGGGAACATATTTTTCAAGGAAAACATGGGTAGCGAAGCCCGGTTGAGCGTATCGCCTTTTCTACGAAAAATGTAATCTGCGGCGTATGCGTCAAAATGACTCACATTAGTGTTCCCGGGTTAATACGGATCGGGGCCGTTTATACCTTATACATATTTGCTTAAATGCAATAAAACTATTTGCGAATTCTATCAATAGAGAGTTTTAGCAAGTCGTATGGAATAAAATGACATAATTTGACATTCCATATAAAAATTCGCTTGCTTACCGTATACGAAACGAAATATCTTAATTTTGCATGTCCCAAGTAGGCATGGGTTGATTCTCTGGAAACAGTCGAAATTGGCGAAATAATTTGTCGTTTTTTACACCTATGCCTACTTAGGATATGCAAAATTAAAATATTTTGTTTCGTATACGGTAAGCAAGCGAATTCTTATATGGAATGTCAAATTATGTCGTTTTATTCCATACGACTTGCTAAAACTCTCTAATATTTATTGGTTCAATCCAAAATATGGTAAGTTTAGAGCTCAAATTCAACTCAATTCTCCTTTGTAAAACCCAATTCCCAATGCATGAGACACTATCCTTAAGTCGTGATTTCTCAAAAGGACACTAAACATTCAAAAACTTTCAAATTCTATACTAGAGAGCCAACGAAGTACAGCATCAGTTCCAGATTCGGCATCGACCTCGCGCTCGCAAGCCTATACGGATAGTTATTACGGTGGCTATCGGCGAAAACATGAAATAGACAGTAAGTCTTAATGCCAACGAATCCTTAACATACACTAAACATTGCGTGGCCGTTTATTTAAGAACGAACTATATTCAACAGAATTAGTAAAGCCTTTGATGTGAAACAACAACGAGTTATATTTTTTATTTTATTGAAGAATGTGATTGTACCTTTTAGGTTTTCTTGATTTTGTATTATGGAATGGACTGGAATGTGTTATCCTTTTGTTTTTGGATTGAATTTCGCTCTTTGTTTTGAAATTTTCTGAACCACATTACACGAATGTATGTATTAAAGTTTGCCCATTTTCGGGAAAAGTCGCGATGATGCTTTCAATACAAGAATTAACATTACAGAAACTGTTCTTTTATATGTTCAGGTTTGGGCTACTTCACATACCGAATGGGGCACCTCTTTGTGTCGAAAATGTTTGACGTCCGATTTTCCTTTGATTTTGTGTTTGGAATGGAATGATTTTAACGAGTTTTCATTTCAATGACCCGCATGCAGAAGCCTTGAATGAATAAATCAAAAACCAAAAATTGAAAAAAAAAAAAAATGTTTTGGAAATTTATATTTTTAATTTGTGAATGTTTCTAGCGGCTATAGTAAGTGCAAGTATAAAACGTTGCATTCTCACATGTTTATATGTGTAGCATTTTTAGTTCAATGCATACGAAAGACTTTAGACAGTAACTTGAATTTTTTTGTTAGCAATTGGATTGTTTCTAAAGTTCGCTAATGAACTACAAAAATCATGACTGGACTTATTTGGAATGTTTTACACCCCAATCGATGTCGTTTTTTGCTCGTATCGCTATCTGTGTGTGTTTGTACGTTTTTAAGTTGAATGACAATGAAAACCTATGTTTGATGCTGCAGCTTGTGTTTGTCTACGTGGGAAGTGACGCACCGCTGAATTTGCTAGCTTCAGGCCGATGAGCTGTTAGACGAGACTGTTGCCTCCATAAGACTAACGC
Source organism: Microchrysa polita (assembly GCA_949715475.1). NCBI lineage: Eukaryota > Metazoa > Arthropoda > Insecta > Diptera > Stratiomyidae > Microchrysa > Microchrysa polita. Next base: position 20,073,829 of record OX454415.1, read on the forward strand.
TCGATTTTTCTCTTCTACTCGTTTTTTCTTCCTCTTTTTTGATCCTATAACGAATCGTCATGATCGAAATGTCCTTTCGTAACTTGTGCTATCAATTGGTAAATATGGTAACGCCGATATATAGAGGTAATGACACCCTTTGTGGCCTTTGAACGTCTGTTTTTCGCCGTTTTTGGACAAACCACAACCGTGGATATTATCACTCAGCGCTCGGAACGTCCCGAATGGACTGAAACATTGTTTAAACTTGTTTTTGGAATATATTTACTAGTTTCTGTAGTTGTACTTATAAATCTACTAATTGCTATGATGTCGGATACTTATCAACGTATTCAGGTGTGTATGAAAATTTGATTAACTAACAAGAGGTTTCTCCTCCATTTTGGTGGCCGATTGACTATTTCGGGGACAATATGCCGCTGATCGGAGGAGACACCTTGGTGTTTTTTTTATTATGTTTACAGTACGCATGAATCCAATTGTTGCTTTCGAATTGCTATTCTTTGCCGTGTTCGGTCAAACAACAACAGATCAAACACAGGTGGACAAACTTTCATCGAACAGTGTTAAAACACAACCGTATTGGACCGAGTACCTGTTCAAAATTGTCTTTGGAGTTTATATGTTGGTGTCAGTGGTTGTCTTAATCAATCTGTTGATTGCTATGATGTCTGATACATATCAAAGGATTCAGGTAGTATTTTATGACCCATATTTAGACTATTACGACTCTTTACAGGAGATGCAACATAGACCCACTGAAAGGATGAACGATGCCAACCACCATTTAATCATTATTTATTAAATATTTCAAGACACTTTAAAACGAACTAAATAAATGCCATTGAAGCGTTATCTTTTCATTTGCACACTTAATTCATTTGCCATCTGATTTCTTCCTATAGGCACAATCCGATATCGAGTGGAAGTTTGGCTTGTCGAAACTTATTCGTAACATGCATCGCACCACTACGGCCCCATCGCCACTGAATTTAATAACCACATGGTTCATGTGGATTGTTGACAAAGTCAAGGTATGTGCCACAAATCCTGTCAAAATGCGAATCCCTTACTGACACAATATTTTTTTTTTAGACCCGAATGAAGAAGAAGAAACGTCCTAGTCTTGTTCAGATGATGGGCATTCGTCAGGCAAGTCCTCGAACAAAAGCTGGTGCCAAATGGCTTTCGAAAATTAAGAAAGGTAAAGTCTTACTTCGTTTTAGGAGAGCTAAACACTTTTCAAAATTAGTATGCCTGCTCTGTAATAACACCAATCTATTTTTTCTTTTTATTACAGATTCCGTCGCTTTATCTGTAGTTCACCTTTCACCATTAGGATCACAAACTAGTTTTTTGCAAACTAATCAAAATAGAATAGAAAGTGTTGCCGACTGGGAGGCGATTGCTAAGAAATATCGCGCATTGGTTGGCGATGAAGAGGGAGGATCAATGAAAGAATCAGACGTCGAAAGTTTGAATGCCGAAGCTCCAGCAGGCGGTGCACCGGCCGCTCCGGCAGTTGTCGGAAACAATATTCAAGCCAACGCAATTCAACATCACTAAAATTTGACCTAATTTCGATTTTAGTTTTTAGGAAATTAATTTTAGACAGCACTTGTCGACGACAGTTGTATATTTTTTAGGAATGCAACATAAGATTAATGGAATATTTTATTAAATTGTGAATATGATGTAGCCCTTTTGAATGTAACCAAAATAATAAGAAAATCAAATAATCAAGAAGTGTAATTACTAAAAACTTAACTTCGAACTTTTATTGGACGAATATATAAGGTTAAATATAAATGTATCTTTAGCAATTTTTTTGTGAATTGAAAATACATACTAATAAAATTTTGTACTTTCAAAGTCTTTAACAAACAGAAGCTACTTTTTATTGTATTGTCCAGAAAAAATGTTAGCATTAACGCGTTTCGGGATATGTCGTGGAATTTTATGTTGTGAGGATAAACTGTTTAAGATTCCATATAATTTCAGTTCAACATGAAAAGTCAACATGTCAGCGACTGCCGAATTCATCTTTCGGTAAAATGCATGCGGGGTAACCTGGTCAACAGTGGATCATTATGGTATAATTATAATTTCAATTGGTTTACTAGTTTATTGGTTTGGGTTTAAGAAAGAAATTTTCCAAATAAAAGCTTTTTTTAAAGGCAAAAATAGGATTTGAAGATAACCTTCCGAATGATTCATGACCATAGCGCCATTAACCAAAATCATATAGAAATTTAAAAAAAAAAAATAGTTCTTAAAACGGTTTTCAAGATTCAGTAAACATACTCAACCGAAGAAAAATTACTATCTATTAATGTCACAAACATTAAAAACCCAGCGCAAGGTGTCTCCATGAAAATACCTGCTTCCCTGCAGCCTACACAAAATAACAAAATTGTAACCGTCGGTAAATCATTAATAAACCGCTGTCTTCATTATCTGAATGTCACTAAAAATTTCGACAGGCCTCATCTTATTTCACGCAATACTGACGATCTTCTGTAATTCTACGTACTGAATTCATTCAAAATGTTGCTTTTTTTATCAATTTAAAAGTATTATTCTCTAAAAAAAAAATTATTATGAAAATATCATAAATCTGGCAACAACGCATTCAGTTGCATTCTAATTACCAATGGTTATAACCTTCGATACAAATTAGTTGGTGCATCCGCTGTGGATCGCAGAATGGACCGTGGAATGTCGTGCAATTTCCACATTCCAGATTTATTTGCTGCTTGAACCAAAATGTAGCATATGCATAAACCATACTGGATGACTACTAACCGACAGATGGCACAAAAGCGATGCAAAAAATGTTGACTAGGGTTTTGTATAGTGCGATATAATGGGTTCATATTAATGTTTGAGCCTGAAAAATTGTGAATTACTAGTGATGCAGCTAATATCGACGGCTTTTAAAAACAAATTAATAAGCTATCGATAGATTCTACACAAAAAATATGGAAACATTGGGATTGTTAAAAATATTTGTGCTGCGATTTTTTCAATTTTTTTTTTTAGATTTTAGTAAGAAAAAATCAACAAAATTAAGAACGCAATAACTAGTTGTGTAGATTATTATTCATTAAATTAAAGGGAACTAAGACCAAAAGAAAAATTAAAGGCTTTCGAATGGAATCAAATTCTTCAAATTCGGAGTTTTGAATTGAATAGGTTGGTTCATAGCGAATAGACGATATACATTTTGAAACCGGCTGCTGTAGAAAAAAACGGAAGGAGATTTTCAGCTGTTTTAACGTGCGGGGTTTATTTTAATAAATGAGTCATCTTGAAAATTAGTAGGGAATGAGAGCGGTATTAGCATGTCCGGAATCAGACTAAGGAGAACTGCTATCACTCTGGCAATTGATACTGTGGCTTCATAATAATTATCTTGCTGAAACCCAAGCCCCCTTGTTCCGAATTTGTCGTCTCATTATCCAGTCAATGCTTGATGAATCGATGTAATTGGAACCAAGAGAAGGAATCCGTCCGCGTAGAAATCAGGCAAAATTCAAGTGGATAAAAGTTATCGAAAACGAATTTGTGATGAAAATAGTGCCCTTAGGCATGCAATTTTCACAGAACAGTTTTTTTAAAGAGTTTTATGTGCTGAGTATTTATACAATTACTTATTTTTCATATAATATGAATTTCTACTAGGATACAATATTTATTTAGTAGACTCCTCTACTGTGATTCAACAGACTAAACAAAAATTGTAAACTTTATCTTCCGGAAATCAAATTGGGACATATCGCATAAATGCAATAAAAATTACGAGCTATACTTCGCCCTCTATTTAAAAAAAAAAAAAAAACACGATTTTTAATTACGTAATTTACCAAAAAAACTTTTTTTGCCGACTTTCAAAAAAAATATCCGCAACGGTTGTAAAAAGCTTTTCGTGGATGTCAGCTTGTTTCCTTCCTTAAGGCATTTTATTTTGCCCCATTCCATCATTCTATGGTTTCCTTTCCACTAATTCGAAGTTGATATTGCATTTTTCTTTTCGACTTGTTCAGAGCCGGCGCTGATCCTCGCAGATAATTTAAACCCGAAAAACAAATTCTTAAAAAAAATAATAGACAAAAAATTGAAATATTAATTTGTTTGCATGCAAGCAGGAATGCAGGCTGTGCCAAAAGTTAACGTCAAGCCGGAATGGGAAGCGGATGATAGTGTCTCAGTGGAAAATAAAAAAAATCGTAAAGGGCAGGACAAATGCACCAAAAATGGTTGTTTAGCAGGAAGTAAAAAAGCAGAACAGAAATATGTACAGTCAGAATCACAAATGCCTTTGTAATATTTGTGTATAGTTCCAATTTGTCAGCAATACTCGTAAGTCTCGATTTTATACAAACTCATGCTTGTTTAAGTGTAGTTTGATCGGATGATTAATGCCCTCGCAACTTTGATAATAATCACTTGGACACCAACCTATCCTAACTATGCTCATACAAATTTCAAGGGCAATTTTCAAATTCCATAGATATAATTTGTCGAGAACATAGTAAATAGATAGCAATAGTCGCTCAGCGATCATCACATGAGTCGCCCCAAGTAACACAAAGATTAATAGTACGCAACTATTGCAATTTTCTTCTCTTGACATATTTAGACGATATAAAATAGTGAGTTGCCTATCACCTTGCCGAATGAAGCCTCATACAAATTTGTAATTTATCTTTGACATTTAAGTGTAGTTTTCATTCAAAGCGTTCGCCATTTGGTTAGATCAGTGGCGTAACATTTCTAAAATATCTCATGTTTGAGATCGAAATGGGAGCCCCCCTCACAGTGTAATTTATAATTAAAAATAATTGTTGAAACCACTATTTTTCCCGATTAGTACACGCCAGGGGCGTACGCAGAAAAATATTTCGGTCTTAGGAACGAGGTTCACGTTTGCCAGGTAGTCCAGCGTGATAAATTTACTGAGGCTGTTAGTCTTAATCTGAAGTTAGTGGCAAAATTATAAAACTTAAAAACAATTATAAATATTCACGTAATCTTTCTTCTCTAGTCAGAGGTGGGTCATAGTTTTCTACTGTAGATTTGTTCGTAGCGCCTTCCTGACACTCCTCTTAACTTTCAGAAGAACAGGAACATATTGCCCGTATTGTCGATAAAATTTCTTCATAAATTACTTCGATGACGGGTTTGGAATATGTATCTTCACTTTCCGTCTTCATACAGGGTGTCCGGAAACTGCCGCATAAACGCACCGGATTGTGATTCCTTATGAGATTTCCAGTGAAAAAGTTGTATGGAACATACCCCGTCAGCTTAACCCTTTAGCTGCCACAGGCATTTAAAGATTTTTGAAACATCATTTTCTTGCACGACTTAACGCCTAATATCTCCAAAGCTAGACCAGCTAGAATAGTGAAATAAAATGATTATTACAGCCAACAAATTTACCTATAAAATAAAACTAACGACACTAAAATCGAATAAGAAGTTTGGTTTTTACAGAGCTTCAAAGTCAAATTTGCGTGATTTAACCCAAAAACAATCTTTTTTCAGTCTCAATTTTCTCCAACTTCTGCCAAGGAGAGGTGCTTGTACGATTCTTTTAAAAATTGGCGCATAGTCTGACAATCATATCTTTCTTACATTATTTTGATCTAGCTCCATTACTTTTAACAGTTTTTATACATTAAGTGTAGAAAATAAAAAAAAAACAGGCGCGACAATCCAGCATTGGACTAAGACCGCAGGATGTGTTAGTGACATCCTATTTCCATAAATGGGTACTCGTTTAACATCTGAGTGAGATCATAGTCCGTCACAAGCTCGTGAGTTCGAAAAACACCATGATCCACGGTGAGATTTGAACTCAAGACCCTGTGCACCGAAGGTGCGCACACTAACCGCTAGACCAGCCAGACTACTAAGTGTAGAAAACTAGGGTTAATTTTAGCTCATCGCAAAAATTCGCTTGCGGACCGCTGCTATTCGTCGCATACAAAACGAGCGTGTATCGCCACAATTCAATGTGCAAAAACATAAAGATCCATCAACAATACGTGCAGTTTCTAGCGCATTGCACGAGATAGCTAATGCACAAACGCCAGATACTCCTTCATCAATTGATGATAGATGGACCATTGTGAAGGACGCTTTTATATCGTGTGGCGAAACATTTGTGGGCAGACTTCAGCGAGGTAGGAAACCATTTATCAGCGACGATACATGGTCTCTGATAACTGCACGGAAGAGACTTAAAGAGCAATTGAACTCGGCTACTGACACTACAGTCAAGCAACAACTGAGGACCGAGTACAATTCTCTTCAAAAAAGAGTGCAGAGAAGCGTAAGACGTGATAAACGCAACAGCATCAACGCGTTAGCTGTGGAGGCAGAAGATGCGGCTTACCTTGGTGACAGTGGGACCCTTTACAAGCTCATTAAGCCATTGACTGGCAAATCTTTTACCGATGATCATCCTGTAAAAGATAAAGACGGGTATCTGCTAGTCACAGACGAACAACAACTGCGCCGTTAGAGAGAGCATTTCATGGAGGTACTTAACAACAACTTCAACCCTTCAAGTCCACCTCCACCAGAAGCAGCAAGTCTTCCGCAAATGTCCAGAATTAATACCGGTTTACTATCCAAGCTGGAAATAATTAAGTCCCTTAAATCATTGGAAACTGGTAAAGCCCCGGGGGCAGACGGTATCCCCATGGAACTTTTGAAAGCGGATATCAACGCTACAGCGGATATTCTTCTACCCCTGATTCAAGAGTGTTGGATAACCGAGACTCTCCCTCAAGAATGGAAGGAAGGCGTCATTGTTAAAATCCCTAAGAAAGGAAATCTCAATTGGCGCGGAATCTGTCTCCTGCCTGCAGTCTCTAAACTGATGGCCAAAATAATCTTGGACCGGATCAAGACAACGATCGACCGCACTCTCAGCAATGAACAAGCTGGTTTTCGTGAGGGGTTTTCATGTAGCGATCATATCAATACCCTCCGAATTATAATTGAACAATCCGCTGAATGGAGTTCCCCGTTACATCTTATGTTCATTGACTTCGAGAAGGCGTTTGACAGTGTTGACCGGGCTTATATCTGGACAGCCTTACGTAACGTAGGAGAGGCATGCCAGAGAAACTTATTTCCATCATAAAGGAGTCCAATAATGGAGCCCAATGTCATGTCTTGCACAAGGGTGAATTGTCCAGTCCTTTTGAGGTGAATAATGGAGTTAGACAAGGCTGTATTTTATCACCAATGCTGTTCCTTATTACCATCAACGACGTAATCTACGATTCTCTAGACGACCATAAAAGTAAGGGTATCAGGTGGAAGTTATTCGATTACCTTCAGCACCTGGACTACGCGGACGACATTTGCCTTCTCTCAAACACACCAGATAATCTGGCTCAAATGACGCATGCTTTGCATCGTGAAAGTCGAAGTGCTGCCTAAAAATTAATGCCGCTAGGACTAAATACATGAGCTTGTCATCAGGAGGGCAAAACACCATTTCTGTCTCCGGACAACCGATAGAAAAAGTCGAGGACTTTACTTACCTTGGAAGCGTAGTGACTGCGGATGGTGGGGCTGATGCCGATGTAGAGTCGCGTATAAATAAAGCCCGAGCAGTATTTTTCAGTTTGACTCCTCTCTGGCAAAACCACAACATCTCCAGAAATACCAAACTCCGGATCTTCGAAAGCAATGTAAAATCTGTGCTTTTATATGGGTGTCCCACGTGGAAGGTGACCAGTAACATTACCACCAAACTGAAAACTTTCGTGAATCAGTGCCTACGACGCATCCTACGAATTCGCTGGCCTGACGTAATATCGAACGACGACCTGCTCAAAATTACTCGCCAAAATAGGATAGGCATCGACATCAAATGGCGAAAGTGGCAGTGGATAGGTCACACACTTCGAAAAGAGCCAAAAAACATTGCAAAACAGGCTCTAGATTGGAATCCTCAGGGAACCAATGCTAGCCGCCGTGTGGGACGACCCAAAAATACATGGAGAAGATCTGTTGAGGCAGAGGGAAAATCTATAGGCAAATCGTGGGACCAGCTAAAAGCGATGGTTGCTAATAGGCAGAGGTGGAAAAGAGGCGTAGTCAATGCCCTATGCCGCACTAGGGGTTAAAAGGAACCAGAGAGAGAGAAAATGCGATTCACACTTTCACGCACTCTTATTAGGATTGACGCATGACTAAAACTGTTTTTTTTTGCAACTTACAAAAATCTACGTCAATGTTTTCTGTTCGTAAAAAAGTGAGAAATTCAGACTTCGTCATCATCAAATCACGTTTGTGGGCTAAACGGCCTCTACTGTAAATGTGACAATTATTTTCGTAGATGTGTTTCGTATACACATAGATGAAATTAGCCACATTTTACCACAATTTCTGGTAGATTTGGTATGCTATTTTGGTTTAAATCACATTATGAGCCCTATGAATTTTTTCTGTTGAATGGATTTTACCTTTAGTATCAGAGCTGTTAATGGGTTGTAATTTCTTCTCTTCACTTCAGATTACAAAAAAAAATCCGAAATTAACTTACTTTTAATTTATTTTGAATAATTATTTAAAAATGTATTGTAACAATATTTATGAGAATCGGGGCAGGCAGGCACCACACCACAGATGACAAAAACAAAAATAAAATTAATATTTTCATTTAACTTATGTCATACGTGAAAAATTGTAGAATTAATTAATTAGCGATAAACAAATACGTGTGGTTCTAATAGCTGTTATTCGTTTATATTGCAGCGATTAAAAGGCTTTCGGCGAAATATCAGCGGCTTGTTCTGCTATCCATTCACATAAGGAGAACTTCTATGTTTCTGATATTTTCTGATAAATTCTCGCTTCAAACTGCTTCGAAGCAAAGAAAAATATTTCACTCAAAATCTCTCTCCACACTTGTTCATCTGCTTTAAATCTAGCTTCAATGTTCGTATGAAGGAGAAATCTAGTAAAAAGTTTTTTTTAAATCACAGTCCAAAATTTCCCACTTCTCTTCACTACGTTAGGGGCCCCTGTTGCTTGGCGGCCCGTTTCCGAGCGAACACATGGAACACCGTACGTTACGCCACTGGGTTATATGCTAATTCGCCGTTCAAAAATAAGACAAAGCCTATAACAAAAGCAGAACTTTTGGCGTGTTGGCTGCGTCGCAGGTTAAGGTGGCTAAATCAGGACAGTCTTGCCAAAAACAGGACGAATACGTAGCATTACAGCATGGCTGTAAAAATAGGTCGGTGAAATTTTTTAAATTTTCTTTCGTAGTATGGGCATAAAGTAAGTAATTGGAATAGATGGAACTCCATATAAGATTAAAATCGACTAAAAAACATTTTACCTTTGAGTGTGTGTGCTTTGTAACGTGTACATACGGGAAAATATCTTCCTTCTTTTTCTTCTTCTTCTAATATGGAGTTCCATCTCTATTCCAATTACTTACTTTATGGTATGGGCACCATATACGTTAAGATCGTTTCAAACTTTTCAGTTATCAATCACAAAATTACGTACAATTACGTGCATGGAAAATGACTGTGACTGATGACTGAAAAGTGTAGATCAATCATTATGATCCGTTTTCGGCTGGACGTGACTTTTGGGACACCCTGAACACCCTAAAAAGAGCTGAATACGCCTTGATGCTCTTTCACTGGTAGTACTTTAGGTATTCAGAAGAACATTAAAGTTGAACTTAGGTAGATACTGCGAAATTGTACATGTACTAAACAGTAGGAAATGGAAACTAGTTACGATAACTAGTACAATGTGTCACAAAAGTATTAGGCCACTGACAAATACAATTATTTCGCAATTTCTTACAGAAAACAAAACCAAAATCCTTAATATCATCAACATTATCAAAGCTTTCTCTACTTACTGCCTGTAATGAAAAACGAGAATTGGACAGACCTACTCTATATGTTCGTTAGTTGGCCAAAGCAAAACTGGGTAATTTGACTTTCATTCAAGAATAGGAGAAATGCTGTGAAATTTCCGAATTTTCACCCTTGTCAACTGTAATTAGACAAAATTATGACCGATTTCAATAATGTGTATATGTGGGAGAAGATATCTTTATTCGATTTGTCCAATTTTGGTCTTGCTAGCAATTTTCGACATGAACTCATATTTACATGCTGATTGCCCACATATGATGTCAAAAAAAGCATATCCTCATCTTTTCTCCAGGCAGCATCCGTTTCCTTCCATATTTTCGTTTATATCCTCAAGATGGTAAAAAGGTATAAACATTATTGCCAAAATTATAAAAACCAAACATAAACTTGATCATTCTAGACAATAAACAAAATGTATCATATCCGCTAAATACCGAAACAGTCCGTACTAAACCCATATAAAAATTACGCGTTTACTTATCTCGAAACTGCTGTAAATAAAGGATGCTATACTCTTTCTCTCTGCATGTATTTCTTTATTTGGGACACGCTTTTTTATTGTCTTTAATAAGTCTTCCTGTTAACTTGTAAACATAAAATTCAAATGAATACAATTTCATGTGTATTTTATGTCTTTCTCAGGACTTGTAGTAGGTACGTAAATAAAACATGCGTTTTGTATGACGATCCATTTGAGTAAAATCGCTTTGACAATAATATAATTTTTATGGAAACATTCTCCTATACTACTCGCGTATTTTGCATGTGCTTTTGATGTGGCATTTTTCGGGAAAAAAATATACGAGAACATGACAAACTTTTGAAGATATTTATCAAAATGGGGTGGTTAGCCATTTTATGTTCGATACGTTTGTATGTATGTTTTCTGAAATCTTGATAAAAAATAACAATTTCAGCAAAAAAAAAGAATTTTTATATGAAAACTGGAAGTGGATATTAAAATGTGAAATTATTATAAAATCAATAGTCACATATTTTTTTCGAGAAGGCAAATTTTTAATTTGGTTATAAAGTTTTCCATTTTCAGGATAACCAAATTCCGGCAATTTTTAATGTTAAATTTTTGAAGCATATTTTTGAAGAGAAGGCGTGACAGAAATAACAATTTTTAATTATAATTACTTTAAAAATAATGATTGATTACATTTTTACCTACTCGCAACACGAGTCCGGTGTCGATTGCATAATTTTCCATAATGAAAATAATATTTATCCTGTAGAGTTTTAAATCGATTTCAATTTACTACTTAATGAAATCAAGAATCGAAATAACTTTAATTAAATCTCCGAGCTTGCCATACAAATTAGTGATATACCGTTTGTAATGGTTCCCTCTAATTAAAACAAATTTGCATATTAACCAACTGTACTTTGTGGTAACCATATTGATTGAAATATAGCTGCATATTCCACCTACCCTATTAAAGTTAACAAACAAAACGCCCAAAATCTCCCGCAACGCGTTCATCATCTAATTACGAATTAAAACCGTTGAAAAACTACATTCCACTTTTTTCACAAAGGTCACTTTCAATCGATTGACTTCTTAACGACTACCACCAATTATATTCTTTTCTCTTGCCGAATCCGCTAATTATTATCACAATGCAATCCCACTAACCGTGGAGCATTAATATAGAAGACTCGAGTCGAGATGAGTTGATATCAAATCTTCTCTTCACTTTGTGTGTGCATGTACGATTGACTCCTTAATTGAAAATTAGTCAAAAAACGGTTTTGGAAGCAACACAGCACTGTTTATGTATACAATAAATTGAATTTGACAAATAGGCGAACATTAATCTCGTGACGGGAGTTTCATAGATATCATGCATGCATGGTTGTTGGTTCGAGAAATAAAATGCTAGCTTCTGCTCCCGGGGCTTTGACGCGCTCAGGAAGTCAAAACCGAAACCAATGGAACATGGAATAAGTCCAAGCCAAATGTTTGGCTCATTAACGCACCAAGTGGAGGACGAAGACGAAGAGTGTCTTGTTAGCAAAGCAATTTGTGTATATGAGTGAAATGATGTTGAAGAATCAGTTGACTACCTTTCAAAATCAATTTCACCAGAAAAAAATAATTTTTCTTCGGATTTTGATTCATTGTAGCGTATCAAGGTCGGTTGATAGATCGTTTGGAATTTATCAGAGATGAACAGGACCGGATTTATCCTCTACGGCGCTCCTGGTTAGTAGTCCTCCAGACCAGTATACCTATACATATTTGATGTTAAAACTCGCGTTGGGTTTATGCACAAAAATGCAGTTTCGATACAAATTTTTAAAAAATAGGTTGGTCTCCGGACGGTGAAAGCTGCAAGAATTGGTTAGCATTTTTGCTAATTGTATATTTCGGTCATATTATTTGGTTTAGTCAATTGATTTGTAAACATAATCAGTCTCTGAAGCCAAATCACAATGGCAACACGTCAAAAGGCAATATTGAATTCTTAGGTGTCATGTCACATTCCCCTTTCTTTTATGCAACTCCAGCATTGAAAGTCAAATTCGATGCTCCTGGAGTGGATAGATTTTAAGGGCAGTGATTCCGAAACTGGGGGCGCGCGATTTTTGATGAAAAAATTACGGATTTTGGTTGCTCCAGTAATATCAATATCAATTTTGCTGCTCGACGTATCGCTAAAGCCATGATGACGGCCGAACTCCCAACGATATTCAGGATGCCGAAATCATGAAATTTAAATAATACTTCTTAAAAATTACAGTACATAGTTCCAAAATATGGGCATCACTAAAAAACCAATGCTCAAACGATTTAAGTTGCGACAGTGGATTCAGAATTTATGCCCAAAATTAAAAGCCATTCCTTACCCATGGCAATTTTTGCATCTACTGTTTTTTTTCGGTTTTTGGCCAACATTTTCTTAGGGGGCACCAGGATCAGCAGATCTCGCAAGAGGGACACGATCTGAAAAAGATTGGAAGCCACTGATTTAGTTGTATCAATTGTACGATGAGCTATAGAAATATCGAAAATCGTGAAGCTTCAACGTTTGCAATGGGCGGGGCATGTAGGTACAACAAATCGCGATAATCGCGTACCAAAGAAGGTGATGAACGCACAACGAATTGACGGAGCGAGGTTGCGTGGACTCCGTAGATGAAGACGCCCATCAGCTGCTAGGCTTCCGAAACTGGATGGTAAGGTCACGTAACCGCGACAATTGGAGCATTGGAGGTCAACGATTCAAGCGGCCAAAACCCGACGTCGAGCTATCGTGCCACATTGATGATGCAGATGTACAACAATTCGGGAATCAAGAAGCAATAGAAAAATCGTTGGATATCGACAAAATGTCAATAATATATCTACTGGCGGTGACGGCAAATGAGTATTTTTTTTTTACTATCTATGTTGAATGCCTTGTAAAATCTAAAAAAAAGAGCTTTAAATCAATGGAATGTATGGAAGTTTCAGAAACATGCCTCCCCCTTAAAAATTTGCCCCGGACAGTTTGCCAGGTTGTGCATATGGGAAATCCGACCCTGGAGATGAATGTCATGTAATCGAGAAGCTAAACATTTCGGCCATATTGTGATGGTATTTTACACATATTTGATGTGGCGAAATTTGAAGACGAAATCTCATAGCTACGCAGAAGCTTAGTGACGGGTTCGACTAGTTCCATGGTGCACCCTAAAATAGTTCAGGCTGCGCGATGCAATGTGAAGCTGGCACGAACGATCCGAGGCGATGCGATTTGTTTTTAAAGGAATTCCATACGTATTTTTCAACGCTGATTCGTACTGTTTGGAGCGTGCCAAGGAGCTGATAGGCTATGTGATGATTTGTGGTTTTAAGTCGGCTTGGTAGTAACATGGCGCTCCGAGTGTTTTACCACCTTATTGTACTTAGTTTTAGGAATCAATAAATCAATAAAAATTGCTAACAATATGGAAACATGCTGCACTTCATATCGTCGCGTACCCGAAGAAGAATTAAATCTAGCATTTATGTTTGGAAGCGTATTTCGGAAACCTTTGCTTTGGGAACGATATCGATCCAAATAACCTTACCTAAGAGAAAACGAGACTGATGAAGGTTTTTTTTTGTACTGTATCGCCAGCTAATCGATTTCTTCACCTGACTGGGGACGAGCTGAAAAGACGTAATTTGGAATTAGTTGTTGTAGGTAATGACGGATTGGGCAGTGGCGCAACCACAGGAGGGGCTAAGGCGGCGAAAGCACCTCCCAGGCCCAGAAAGCAGAAAAGGAACAATCGAAAAATGAAATATGAAGCAACGAATTTCGTTGCAGATTTCATAAAAATATTAATCATATTCGTGGGGCAAATAACCAGCCAGTTTCGTTGTTCAAGTTTTTAGCGTCCTTTCCGTAATTTGGAAAAATAACAGAACAGATGCGACAAACGCACAAGTTTGACGTGATTGTTGAAATAAATTAAATTTCCGTCAGCTTCGATAAAAAATTTACCGAGCTTTTCATTTATGTACCTATACCTATTTCACTTTCAAAAGATGTGTGAGGCATAAAATCCACTAAAATTTGAATTTTTCATTGCAATTTAAATTGTGGAAGATTTTACGCTTCGAAAATGGTGTTACAGAAGTCTTAAATTTTGTAAAAATATGCTAAACAAAATGTATGTTCAAATTTTGTCTAAAAAAAAATACTGATCACAAACATGGTATTGATCGGTTTTTTATCGTTTACAAGAGCTATTCGCAGCTATTCAAATCCGAGAAATCAGATGGCTCTTTGCGATATACAGTCTTGTGGTTGTCAGTGATCTCACTCTAACTGTCTATTTCATCTGAGAGAACCTTTTCTTCCCTAGAACTACGTATTAGAACGATATTAGCGCTTGTGTTTTTAAGTTAAGTTATATTTTTCGTGTGTTTATTTTATTTTATTTTATTTTATTCATTTACCAAACAAGGCATTTAACAAACAAATACTTATACTAAATTGTAAATTGTAGTTGAGTGGGAAGGTTGTGGGAGATTGGGCTTCAAAGGTGGGATGGACTAGGATTATTGAAGGGCTTTAATCAAGTTTAGTTTAAAGACAGATTTAGTTCTGTTAGGACAATAATGCATACTGAGTGAGTTGAAAGTGCGACAGCATCTGTTAATTGGTTCATTGAAACCATAGACGGTAGAGTGATGGTATTCTTTAAGGAGAGTTGTATGTCTAGTGCGTCTCAGTTGGTCATTAAAAATGATTATGCTACGGATAAAATCAACTTTGATTGTACCGTTAATAACATCAAAGGTTAAACAGGCACAAAGTAGAGTTCTTCTTGCAGAGAGAGTCATTAAGTTTACGAGACTTAGCCTGTAACTGTACGAGGGGAGATTTAGATATTCGGCTGGGTTATAAAGGTCCCTCAAAGCGAAAAGTGTAAATTGCTTTTAGATAGATTCGAATCTATCGCAGTGTAGACCGAAGACAGGGTTCCAGACTATGCATGCGTATTCTAAAAGAGGGCGGAAAGAGTGGTGTATAAGGTTTTAGTTACCCAAATATTTTTAAATTCCTTAGAACGTCTTTTAATAAAGCCAAACTGTTTGGTGGCCAAGGATAAAACCCTATCATATTGAAGATTAAAGCGTAATTTGTTGTCCAGGATAACGCCGAGGTCGGTGACATGATCAACCCTACACAATTCAACGTTATTGAGAAGGTACGGGGTGGTTAAAACATCATTTTTCCGAGAAAAGCTAATCACTTGGCATTTTTTAACGTTGAGATATAGATTATTACGACTACACCACTGTTCAAGGGATTCTAGTTTACATTGAAGGAATGTAGAGTCATACAGGGAGAGGATGCAGTGGTATAACTTTAAGTCGTCAGCGTAGAAAAGATGAGGAATATCCTGTAATATATGTGATAGGTCGGATATAAAGATGTTAAAAAGAAGTGGACCTAGATGACTTCCCTGAGGCACCCCTGAGGTCGCAAAGACGCTTTTAGAGACAAAGCCCTTGTATTTGACAAATTGTATACGCTCATGGAGATAGGATCGGACCCAATTAAGCAACGAACCCGTTACACCAAAGCGGTGAAGTTTATCAATTAAAATTAAATGATCAACCCTATCGAAAGCTTTGCTGAAGTCTGTATAGACAGCATCTACTTGGACACCTTTTTCCATTTTGCAGAGGACGTCAGAAACTAGTATCATGAGATTAGTTGTAGTCGATCTGCCTTTTCGAAAACCATGTTGTTGTTCATTGAGATAGACCCCCTAGATAGACCTGTGAGCTGATAGTTACGGTCAGTTCTATGAATGGTCCAGTTGGAATCAAGAATTTCCTCATTTTTAAAATTGTCATTCAGCCAGGTTTCGGAGAGAGCAAGTACATTAAATTGGCAGGACTTAGCGTCAAGGAACAGTTTATTGGTTTTACCTCTCATACCACTGCAATTGTGGTAGAGGAATCTAGGTGTGTACCGGTGTGATTTATGGTTAGGAATAATATTTCTTCATGTCATCACGAGATCTTTGCAGCCGAGAAATATAATTTGCGCTAACGAAGGAGCGATACGTTTCCAGATCACGTTTAACCTGCTCTTGGAGCACACCAAGTTCTTCGTGATATTGGTTAAAGAAATACCGTAAAGAATTCTCCTCAATGGGTAACCCTTCTTGCTGTATCAAAACCTTAAGATTAGTTTTGCTTTTACCGTCGATGCATGTAGTTTCAGGTGCGTCGTGTAAATATGAAAGGAAGAGACGGACACTGTCATAGATCTTATGGTCCCTGAATCTAGATAGTAAATATCTGCATTCAAGGTTATCATTAGAGTTTTTAGTAAGTAAGTCTGTACTGGTCATTCAAAAATTCTGTTCTAATTCTGGTGGGACATTTATTTTAATACCCCGCTCCACCTCTTGACCTTACTCATAGCGACGATCCCAGAATTGCTTGTGTGGGTTTGTAGTTGTAGCGTACATGTGACCGCTCGGGACATCCCGCGCCAGGATCTCTTTTGTAATTGTTTCAGATGGAGATGTCGCTTTTTCAACTGAGATCTGGTAGGCCTAAAGACCCCCTACTCCGTTTTCAGCACGGAAGGGAATTATTGCATCAGTGGAACACTATCGATGCTCATGATAATGGGGTGCACCAGGCGGGCAGCCATCTTGCATAGGTCTCTGAGTGCAGAATTATTTGAACAATAGATAATATGTTCAAAGTCACATGCGTTTTAAATATTTTCCTTATGTATTCATTTTTAGTTGTCGTTGAAGCGTTTTTCCTTATTATTTCAGCAATAAGTCACACATTGGAAATTCATATTCAAGCCAAACCAAAAATCTCTAACGGCTCTTGCTATGTATTACACGAGTATGTACAAACGACGAATACGTGCAAAAATATGCATAAAATGTTTTGAGCTCAAATTTGCAAGCATATGTATCTTAGTGACATCGTGTACAGGCCATAAAATGTAAAATCCAATAAAATTTGCAAGACACAAGTTCAGCTTCTTTTTGCAAAGTCCTAAATATGGTCAAGAATGATTTGCAAGATGACCCGAAATGAAAACGGATAGTCACACAAGGCAAGGATAGAAGTAAGTTTCATTTGTATCGCCAAAACTACACTGGAGAGTGACAAAATGAATGCCGTCATGTATGTATAAGTACATTTGAAAACATCGATCGACTAACCACTTGACCCGTTAGAGTCAATCGAAACCCTTAAATTTTGAGTGAAGTTTTTTTTTAGGCTGACATTTTCTAAGACTGATACAACACTGTTCATGGTACCCGATAACTACCGCATAAATAAACTTCCACATGAGTCCTCATGTGATTTGCACAAAAAAATGAACATACGCCCAAATATTAACCCATTAGTGGCCACAAGGATTTAAATATTAAAAAGAAATCTACAGAGTCGAACTCCATCATATCTGGTAGTAAAACGCATTGGATGCATGGAATATTGACATTCGTGATTCTGGCGTCTGTTTCTTTGAATTGTTTGTGGATTCGTGACTCTGGCATCGGTTTGGTTGTACTGAGAGGAGTTTCGTGACTCCGGCATCAGTTTGTTATGAATGGAGATTCGTGGGTATCTATATTCTGTGGACAGTTGCTAACATTCGCGAAATCGTATTTTCAATTAAAGAAGCGGTTTTATTTTTTGTTGGCTTAATTAGGGTAGATTCATCATGATATTGGTATATAAAAGCTTAAGATTCACGTTATCTCAAAATGGCTACTTTGTTCATTTCGCGGTTCTGGGAACGATATGTACTTTCAATGAAAGGGAAAGGAAAACATAGGTATGCAGCTTAGTAGATTCAGATTTCTCTACATATGACGAAATTTAATTGAATTTCAAGAAAAAAAAGTTTTCACCTACATACTTTTGGGATGGGGTGTATATGGCAATCCAGTGCAAATTTATTTTGCAAATAGGGCGGACACGCAACAAAAAAAATACTGATCAATCCATGACATTTTCTTTTAAAATTTCTAAACATTTATATTTTATACTTGTCGATTTAAAATAAATGCGTTCGAGTGTAGCCTTATCCACATCACGATTTCACAGTATCTTACCAATCCAAAACATATGTAAATGCAACTTCCAATTCTCTTCAAAGACAGCGCGAAACATATTCAAACCAAACCAAACTATGAGGGGGGGAACAACGAAAACACACAAAAAGCCAATGTCGTTATTAGTATCTTTGCCATAATTTGACCATTTCTATTCCAAATGTCCAGTCCAATAACGTGAACAATAAGATTTCAAGTTTTTAGCTTTTATTATTTGATTTCAGATCAGTTCAGCTCAGTTCCCATGTCGGTTTTTGCAACGAATTCTCCTTGAATTTCCCTGCCTAAATCCGCAAAAAAAAAACATACAACACCCCACCGCAAAATGACACGAGTACGGCCGGGACGCAGCATTCGTATGGGGGCGATGGAATAGAGAAAGTTCACATTGATATCTTTTCGTGTATAGTCATCCACTTAGAAGAACTAGACCCCCAGGATAATAATATCGAAACGAATCGCTTACGAAGATTAAATCAGTTTCCGTGCTGACCCTAAACAAAACTCCACAAATGTAATTCAAGTGGATTTTCGAATCCCGTGCACGACGACGACGAGGACATGATGCCCATTGGTCAAAAGTTTCCGATATGTAAGTACAGTGTGTATAGGGCTGAGCTGTTGTTTCTGTGCCGTGCCTTGTGGTCTCCATTATTTGAAAAACTTTGTTTTAGTTATGATAAATAAGACATCAGATTAGGTTATGTCCGAAAAGAAAACAACTCAAATAAATATGATAATTTAAAAGGACCATTGAGTATGTATTGGAAGTGAAGTGGACGTGGACTTGCCGATGGGGTGGCGTAACAGTTATCGAGCTCACCAGAGAATTACACTTATTATTGCTATGGCGCAATGTGGCCACAGTCCATCGCTTACTTATCTGTTTATATGGGGACCATTTGATTGGGAAATAGATGATACTTTGTGGAGAGTGAGATTGTTTTGATAGCGAATTGCAAATGGCTGACGCTATTTTTTAATCTTAAGTATTGATTACTGTTTTTTTTTAAGTATAAGCAACTTAATATTTTAGAGAAATCTAGATCACCTACAAATTGCCCTCATTCAAAGGTAAGCCATTGAATATCTGACACTCTGAAAAGACATAATGAAAACTCGAAAGAGTTGTCGGTGGCATATATCTACCTACAACTTTGACGCCCATATAGCTTCTATGCACGCACTATGGAAATTCACTCGATTTATCAAGTCTTCAGCATCAAATTAGAGGACTGTTAAAATCTATAAAACGATTCAAAACTGACAACTGTAACTAATCAAAAAATTAATCAGCAAGAAAAACGAAAAAGTCTTAGTAAGAGTTCTTGGAACTATCCGTCCAACATCTCGACGGAGAAGAATTGACGCCAACTTGAAAAGAATGTTCGTCATGAGCCTGAGCCTCGGAGCCAAACCAGCCATTTCTTTAAGTCGCATGACGATCGATTCAAAAAGATCAGGCTATTATTCGTTCGAGGTGTCATAGTCATAAGTGGAATGCTTACATCTAGCACGTATTGTTATGTAAAATAGACGGCCTTGTTCTTCCCCCCGAGATCATCAGATTAGCGCTCCTTAATCATGATTGAGGAACTCACACGAACATTTCAGGCATGCGCGCGCAAAACTTCGGTAGATCAAAACGCCTAGATCCCAATAGTGCTGTACTCATCGTTGATGGATGGTTTCTCACAATCTCCTTGATTGTGTCGGGTTAATTTGAATACGAATACGTTGAACAAGGTGACTTGTGATGTGATGGTGGGCCCCGCACAAATGAGGAGACATGAGAAACGAAATGTTTATGATTGATTCCGTGAAATTGGTATTAGAAAGCCATTTCTTAAAGGAAGATAATACGAAGGTGACTGAATTGTATGGTGTATTGCATAATAGAAATAAAAAAGTTAAGCTATGATGGATAGGTTCTGG
Source organism: Microchrysa polita (assembly GCA_949715475.1). Lineage (NCBI taxonomy): Eukaryota > Metazoa > Arthropoda > Insecta > Diptera > Stratiomyidae > Microchrysa > Microchrysa polita. The sequence goes on from OX454415.1 coordinate 20,094,291, forward strand.
GTTTTAGTATTGATGTGAATGTTCTCTGACTGACTTCTGGTAATACAGTAAGCAAAAGAAAGATTTTTTTTATTTTCAATAGTTCAGTGATTTGATGATACTTTTTTCATAATATATACGTATTATATTAGCAAATTCGTAATTATACAGGAATGGATTATGCGAAAAATATTGCTTGTACCTAATACAACTTGCTTGACATAGAAGAATCCACTAACTACGAGATTTGACGTTTATCGGTATTCCTCTGCAAGCAATGGAATCCTTAAACAACAAGAAAGCTGTTCGTGTTTCACTTTCATGTCTCTCTACAGAAACGGGAATAGATAGATACTTGCATCAAGGCTTTTATAATCCTATCAAATAGACAATTTTTTTCCTTTATAATTGGCAAAAAATAATCTCAAGCTTATTGTTGACATAGAATTTCCAGATCAAGTAAATAACCTTTTCGAATCAGCATACGTTTTCGAAGGAAATAAAGTTTCCGGATCAACAAAATCAAATTCCGATCCACAAAACACTTTTGCGAAACAAATAAATTTCCGAAATATAGTCTTATTCACTATTTTCGATTTATTAGCTTATACATTTGCCGCCAGTAAGCTATTTACATTTTGCCACCCTACTGGTAGTTCCATAGCTTACCTTCATATCAAATTGTACAAATTTTTTGGAACACTATTACAAAATATTTTGCGTCGAAAAGAAATATTAAAAGCTAATTTTCTTTATTTACCTATACATTTGATGATAATAATTCAATATTAATATGAGCTTTGATCTTTTCGCAGGGATTTATGTACATATAAAATTTTTAGAAAAATCTCAAAATTGATTTTTTTTGAAGTTGACAGAACATTTCATAACGGTAGGTACTTGGAGATAAATCTCCAAATTTGGTAAAGTAGCTTTAGTATATGTATGTTTAGACATTCGAACAGCTGAAGAGGTATCAGTATATCAAAGAAGTATCTAAATAACAAAAAATGTATTTCCCTTCATTCGGACATAAAGCTAAAGTTTAGCTCTTTTTGCTAAAAAAAAATACTTGAAATTCGTCGGTTTTGATTTGAGTATGTGTTTCTTTAATTTAAGGGAGGCATTATGCCTTGATTGATTTCAAGATATAAATTTTTGTTTTATTTAGAATTAAAAAAAAAAATTTACTTAATAAAAACGAAACTTTTATTTATTTTGGAAATACATAAGTGAATTGCAATGCTCGCACAAATCGTTAACATTGGCTTGAGATCTTCATACATACCCTAGGCAGCGCCGGTTCTAGGTATTATGGCGCCCTGTGTATATACTAAAAAGTCGCCCTTCTATACAGGGTGTCCGAAAACTGCAGCTTAAACGCATCGGATTGTGAATCCACATGTGATTTCCAGCAAAAAAGTTTTACTGAACATACTCCCAATTCTTAACCCTTTAGCTGCCACAGACATTTGAAGATTTTTGAAAAAAATATTTTCTTGTACGACTAAAACCTCAATATCTCAAAAGCTAGACTAGCTAGAATAGAAAAATAAAATAACTATTACAGCCAACAAAATTAAAAAATAAAACTAACCGCAATAAAATCGGATAAGAGGTTTGGTTTTCACAGAACTTCAAAGTAAAATTTTTGGATTTGAGCCGAAAACAATCTATTTTTCCATCTCAATTTCTGTCAAGGTGAAGTGCTTGTACGATTCTTTTAAAAATTGGCGCATAGTCTAACGATCATTTTCTTTCTGGCATCATTTTATTCTAGCTTGGTTATTTCTAACAGTTATAATGCCTTAAGTGCAGAAAACTAGGGTTAGTTCTAGCTCGATTTCAATTCGATTCAAACTGCACCTAAAGATCTGCAAAATCGATCCAAAACTAACCCTAGTTTTTTGCAGTTAAGGCATTAAAACTGTTAGAAAGAATTGTAGAATTGGGTATGTTGCTGGAAATCACGCTGCTATTTTCTCAATGAAAATGAATGCTTACTGGAATATGTGGTAAATGCTGGGGAATTTCATAAGCTACATCCAAAAATGGCCCCATAATTTTTCTCGGCCATTTTAACTATTTTTCGATTCCCCGGTCATTAGATATTTTTCACGATGAAATGACCGGGAAATGGAAAAAATACATAAAATTGCCGATAAAAATTATGAAACCATTTTCGGATTATAGCGTATAAAATTCCACTGCATTTGCCACATATTCCACGACAGTAAGCATACATTTTCATTGAGAAAATCGTAGCGGACAAACATTTCACTCTCAAAGTCAATCCTGCGCTTAATATGGATTGTATAGAAAATTTTACGCGGTAAAATCTCTTCCTGCAAACTACATACTATACATTCTACAAAACTTTTCTATCGCCCACTCTCATTTCTCATACAATTGAAACATGTACTACAAGCTGAGACTAGGAGAATGAGCCATCAAGTGAATACGCACATCTCACCTACAACGAGCCTGCAAAGCGGCTATTCCCCTCTTTTGCAGAATATAGGGCTGTACGCTACAACAATTTCTTATGTGCACAATTGCTGCAATGCACAACTCTTCACTTCTGTCAAGCATACAATCTATGAAATCTAGCGCCCATAGGCGCCCATCCCGCATATTAAGTGTATGAATTAGTAATAGGAGCATGTTTGCAGTGATGCACATGTACGAGATATGCGAAGCATTTTTGAACGCGGACGGATTTCATCCGTCTCTCGTTCTTCCTCTCACGTAGATACAATGGGGAAAAGTTTGAAGATGTGTCTTTCAATGTTTCACGAGTCGCGACTGCGTCGATGGGTCGCTCAAATGGAATGGAATACGATTAGCATACGAATTGAGTTTAGCTATGTAATTTCTTGAGTCGCGAAAGCAGCGGATCTTTGGGAAAACACACCCTTAGATAATAATTGAATCAGTTCTATTTCGTGTAATCTGGACGTGGACGGTGTGTATCAATCAATATTAATATGTTTAAATAAATGCTATACAACAGAGAAGAGAATTGATGTGATCATCATGAAGTTGTCATTAAAGGAAGTCTTGATCTTAAAGGCATAGTGAATTTGTGAATTTGGCGCCCCTTTCGGTTGGCGCCCTGTTCAAGTGCACAGTCTGCTCATATAGTAGAGCCGGCCCTGACCCTAGGAAATATTTTATCTTAATTTCTAGCTTACTGATATTTCAGATTTTTTTTAATGCTTTCCCTTATATTTGCCCCAATTTTGCCGCCCCTCCTTACACCTTCCGCATTAGGCTCCAGCCTACGAGTCCCCCTCTGAATATTTGCGAAAAGACACTACCTTGATCGGATAGAAAACTTAACATTGGGGGCACTTACAAAATTTGGAAAGAATTACAAAATTCTGGCTACGTCCCTGATCGACCTCATGGCAGGATTTTGCCAATTTATGCTCTGCTGAATTATTCGAATTGTAGTTTTCAGCTACTGTGGCGTAAACCTTTAACTTCCGTAACTTCCACTTTCCCCATTTGTTATAATAATATAGGAATGACATTAACCCTAGTTTACCGCAACCATTTTCTTACTAGTTTCAAGTTATGGGGTATGCCCCTGAAATATATTAACTGACTTCAAATTGTTTTTTTAATTTGATTCATTTTGATCGTGTTTTATGTTAGTTAAATAGGGAAAACAAAAGTGAGATAGTGAGTGCGAATTCAGAAATACGGGAGACATACATGTTGAGTTTGGTTAGACGGCAGGCACTGATATTCATACTATAAATAACATGATAAACTTAAACAAGAGTGATGTTCATGAAATTTCCATTTAGTATGCATTCCATTCACTGATTTCGCGGGTGTTATGCATCACTTCGGGTTCCTCATCATTTGATTTCAGCAGAACTTATTACTTCAGTTATAAAAGTGAAATCGCATAGATAAGAATAGCAGACCGAGACTAATGGGCTCGAAGTGGATTTTTGTTCACAAATTCCGAAATGCAGCTCCTTTTCGAAATCTTAGTTAGCAAACTCTTCTCCAAATAGTATCTCTGATCATTTGACTAAGTTTCTGTTGCTTATTTATGAAATTTAGAGAAATATCAAACAGTTTCAAATTCCAACGGTGTCTGAAACACAGCCGCATTTGATGTCCCAAAGGTCATTCCGAACAAACAACATTTCGTAATATTATTAAAATTTTTAAATTTTTTTTATCATTCCAGATGAAATTTTAGATATTATTATCCTTATTTTAAAATAAATATCAATTTAAGGCCTTAATTACACAGTCATATTTCTATTATAATATGTATGTCATATGCCTAAGCCTACTCGATTCATTAAGTAAACATTTTTAGACGTGCAGAAAGCGAAATCAAGTAGGCTTAAGGATATGATAATATCTATTATAATATACATATATTACCAATATATGACTATGTAATAGCGCCCTAAAATCAAAATAAATAGCTCTGAACTCAAATTGTACAAACATTAAAAACTAAAACAAAACTAAATTTGGTTAAGCTATTGAAAAATTTATAATTATAAATTGAAAAATTATATAAATTATAAATTATATAAATTCGAAGTTATATTAAGTTAAACATGCGCTGGGGTGCATTTGCACCCAAACAGTAAACTAGGGTTAACTTTAGACTTATTGAAAGAATATTTTTTATTTGATTTGAAAATTTATTCATTAGATTTGGAAATTTATTGTTCTGATTTTCATTCGGAAACTAATTTTGTTGGACCAAAAATTTATTTATTTGATTTGAAAACGCATTTTGTAGATTTGGATATTTATTTTGTTGGTTCGAAAATGTATTATGTTGATTCGACATTTGATTTTTTTGATAAACGTATTTTGATGAACGTATTTTGTTGATTTGGAAATTTATCAGTTTGACTCGGAGAGTATATTTACTCTGAAAATGCTATACATACATATTTTCAATTCACTGGGGTTTAAGAGTCTATTTGAAACATATTTAACACTGGAAGCTCATGCTTCGTCGAATCGACTACGCATCATCACATTTATCCAGTTTTTCTTGACAATTTTCATTATTTTGAGCTGATTTTTTGTACAGCACTTACCGTGCCGCTGTAATTGCCTAGTACATTGCGGCTAGTCGAAGTAAGCATGGTAAGTTGGATTTTAAGAAATTGGTGTCTTCAAAAAGACGAAGGATAAACTTTGTGTAACTTTTAGAATCCCAGTATTTCTTTTAGTTGGTTTTGGTTGTGGAGTCGACGATGAGTCCGTGTCCTGTTACGCGTGGACCTGACATCCAAGAAGTCAGAAGGGGACGAAGCCAGGGTACCGTGCAGGTAATGTGACGAAAGACAAAACGGCTTCTCTACAGGCTAAGCAGGGCCGGCTTTAGGTGTAGCGACGCCCGGGGCGAACTTCAAAGAAGCGCCCCTTATGGTTTCTATACACGAAAAAAATTGCAATAGAAGTTGAACTTCAACGTTCTATGGAAATATTTTTCTCCATTGCTCCGCCGGCCGCCATTGAAACTATCCACTTTAACTGTTTTTAACTTCCCCTGTTTCCCAATCAATTGATTGCTTAAAGCGAAATGAAAAGTATGCCTCTATCCATTCACATTTGTTCATAATTCGTCCTAGAAAATCATTATTTCGTTAATATTATAAAAAAAAACAAGTTTTGTGTAAGCAAGAGTAGATCTATTGCAGGATCTGCGGTAGTGTTTATTTTTAAATTTTTAAATCAAACCACAAAATACTTTGTCAGTTTAATAATAGTTCAAAAATAAAAACAGGCAATCTCACGTCGCAGAAACATAGGAACCATACATCTTAGCTCACAAATATTCATTGAATGGGAAGACGATAGCAAATCCCAAATCCCATCAATTTGATGGTATGTAACGAATTCAGTCAGTATCGATTCTACGTATAGTAGTCCATATTTTTCAAAACATTAATTCATTTCATTTTGTAATTTCAACCGTGGTTAGAAATGGTTTGTTCGGGAAACCTGGCTTTTTTGCATTACTGCAGGTTACACTATGTAGGTACCACCGGTTCATATTTGAATCACCAGCATTTAAACGTTCATTAAGTTAATAATTTTGCAAATACGTTTATAAACTTTTCTATTTTTTAAGCAGTTTTTTTAAATTTAATTGAACGAGAAAAGACAACAATGTTTGCTCTAAAATGCAATACCTGCATACATATTAACAAAAATCCAAAAACTTTTCTACATACATAAATATCAATAAACCTAAGTGGCGCCACACGCCACAGACTCTCCGATCGATCGGCCAGATTTTTTGATTGCGAGATAAATCGGAAGGTGTATGGGACCATCTGATTCAATTTTTTTATTTGACGTGTGGAACGTATTGCCAGTGCAAGCTGTCATGACAATCATGTGTTCTCAGTTGCTGATTTTTTGACATAAACCTGTGGTCGTTCTTCATATTGTGGTTGTGGCGGTCATTCTCCATCAAAAGCAATGGATGTCTATCTTCCATGGGAAAAAATGGTATAATTTTCGCTATTTTGTGTTGTGTCTTGTTGACCGTGAGACTGTCAATTTCAGATTGCCCGATAAATTGCCTAATGTAAGTGCTGTACGGGCGGCAGATCGATGGTGGACACAATCGATCGGCCGAGAAATCGTCAGGTTTGTTACTCCCTTAAGTTTAATAAAGACAAAAGCATAAACATAATCCAGAATCGCATTTCCTCATATAAAATATTGGTGATGATGGTTCGAAAACGAATGTGCTTATTAGAATTGTGAACTACTTTTTCTTAACCCATTAACGACGAGACCATAAAATCTTACCGATTGAGCTGAAATTTTCCACGTCGGCTAAAAATGACTAAAAACACATTTTGTAGAAAAATTTTTTTTCCCCGGATGCCGGGTTCGGGCTCCCGCCACTGTTACATATATGTAACATCAGGCACTCGAGGTACTCGAGGGTGTTACATATATGTAACATCAGGCATGATACGGGGAAAGTGTATTCAAAGTATATTTTTGATTTTTTTCAAAAAGAAAACATTTTAGTAAATTTCTTTTTAATAAAGCGAAAAATATATGAAAGCCGATATTTTACATGAAGTTTGGAATGTAGATAAGGCAACAATAACGTAGAAATAATACGAAATGTGTGCGAAAAATGAACAGCCTTACAAAAATATTATGTCAAATATTGTATTATTTTATTTTATTATATATGTGTTTTTGCATGTGGAGTTGTTGTTGTTTTATTGAGAAGTTTCTTGAACACCCACAGAACTAATAGATTTTACAGTTTTTGAATGGGAAAAAAGTTTATAGAACTACAGTAGTTACCAATACAGATTTTGAGGATTATGGAAGATTTTCCAGTAAATTATAAAACTATTGTTTCAATTTTTTTGTCAATTTGTCCATCCGCCCAATTTATCTAAAAAGGACTAAATCTAGAGCCTATAATTCCTCCTTGTCTAAAATTTGGCCTACATTAGAAACCATTTCTTATTTCGTAGCTAAAAAATATCTTTTTAAATATTATATTAGCAGAATTAAATAGAATAACTAATCCTTGGCCTTATGAAAATAAAGCCTTGACTCCTTGCTTCGGATACCCTTGAATACGGCTATCATGTTAATCCACATAGGACAACTATCGTATCCATATTCCGGATTTCTAGAGCAATTCTAATTCCGACTCTCAATATTTTTGATATGTTATGCCAAATATGGCCGCTCTATTTGGCAGTCAATAAGACACAAGGGTCTACAAAATCATGTGACATGACTTATTTTAAGGATAAACCTAAATAATAGAAATTTTTCTTTTAAATTTTAACATTTATGAAGACTATTTATGCTATTTTCCTAGTTAAAAATCCGGATTTTTCGTTAATCCGGATTTTTTGTGAATCCGGATTTTTTGGAAATCCGGACTTCTTTTTTTATAATTAATCCGGACTATCGCGTCAAAAGTGTAAAAAATCCATAAAATAAAAAAAAACACTAAAAAAGTACATACTCATATACCTCGTATATGAGGAGTGCATTTTCCCCATATCTGGACGGATGTTACATATATGTAACAGTGTTATAAAAGTACTTATAAAACGTAAACTACGGACAATATTTATTTCATTTATTTTTTGTATTGTTTCAAGAAGACCATGTAATAGCATACCATTAATTTTTTCCCAATTTTTTTCATACAATTAAATATAAAAATAAAATTCCTCTACTCCTTTTGCCATTGTGACGATTTTCGTCAACATCGAAAAATTCATCAGAAAGAAACCTCTATAACTTCCACAATAATCAATCAAATTCAGCTAAATTGATTTCCACGCATTGCTAATAGTGTCCAGTACAGGATAAAACACTTTTTAGTGCGGAATTGATATCCTATTGGAGTTGACAGCTGAGCGGGAACAACCACTTTTACATTTAGCACTTCAAAAAAGTTAATTTATTAAAATCGTGCGAAGTATTTTCGAATCAGCTTTGGCATAGTGCACCGCGACAGTATCTTTTTCCTGGAGCAATTAAAATCACAACCCGGCGAGACGAACTGATTATAGTCGAGAACATATGTACAAGCAACCAACATCGTAAGGTAATGTCAAAACGTACTCTAAGCGAAACATCACCAGATACATTTCCTACCAATAAAAAGAACACCACAAATATGAATCGCGAGGATAAATTGGAAATAATGCGAATGATGTCAAGCCTGTTTGATGACAAGCTAAAAAACCTAGCCACGAAAAATGATTTCGAAGAATTGGTCGCACGGATTGAGCATCTGGAGCAGCAGAACCAGCAACTCGCGAATGACATCCGACGAATAAATTCGATATGTCAGAATCAGGCAAACGAAATTGAAAAACTACAAAAAAGTTCCACAACAAATAATTTAATCATCAAACTACCGGCCAGTATAAACCACAATAATGATTTCGACACAATTCGAAATGTTTGTACACAGACACTAAAATGTTGCAGCTTGATCGTTGATGACCAGATCCAGCACCTGTCAGGCTCACCGGGGGAAAGAAGGAACTTTCGAGTGGTACTCCACAGTAAGCAGCAGATCATCACCGCCTTAAGAAACGCGAAACTGTTGAAAAACACAGGTATAATAATCCAGAAGGACCTCCCATACTCAACGAGGCGAAAACGTAGTTGTCTCTTGCAAACAAAAAAACTGATCGCTGAACGACGTACTAAAATTAAAGTTTATATTCGAGATGAGGAAATGATAATTAATGGCAGAAAGTTTACCTGGAACCTGGAGACTAACAAGTTAATGTGTGGCGGCGAAGACGGGCAACGCGAGCTAAGTAAAATACTTGAAAATGAGCCATCAACTTCGGGAACGAATATAAATAATAATCTCCGCAGTAACAATGACAGTTCGTCAATGACGGGAGATGCGATCTTATTGACACCAAACATCGCATAGGAAAGAGTTGCCGTCACCGATTGTGATAAAAATTCGAATTTAAAACTCTTAGCTTATAATATTGCTGGCTTAAAAAACAAAAGCATTTTTAATAATTTTTATTAATATTTACACGCATTTGATATAATTTTTTTGTTAGAAACATATGTCGTTAAAGATTTTGAAATGTATGAGAAAAAATTGCGAAGTTTTGAATTAAAATGCGGATTCCGGCTGTGAAACGAAGCGAGAGGGGAAGGGCTAGTGGAGGATGCTTGTACGGATTTAAAAAAGAATTGAATATTAATCAGAATACCCTTGCTTTTGAAAACGATGATGGCATTTACCTTAAGATAAGAATAAATAATAAGCAAATGATAATAGTCCCAACATATTTAAATTGTAATGATTGGAATAATGATTATAACAAGCTGGCAGACCTCTTGGCGAATTTGAACAGTCCTGATATAATGGTCATGGGAGACATGAACGCCAGAGTAGGAGTCGAACAACCGATAACTAACCAAAGAGAAAATTCTATCCGGCTATCAAAAGATACGACATTGAATGCTCGCGGTAAACACATGATGGATCTGATAGACTCATACGGCCTTAAAATATTAAATGGCTGCTCAGACAGCGATAGGGATGGAGAGTGCAGTTACATTGGGCATAGTGGTCATAGCGTTATTGACTTGAGCCTGGCCGGAGGGGACTGGCTGCCCCTCGTAACGGACTTCATGGTAGACAATAAGCAGTTCTCCGATCATCTCCCAATAATCACAACGATTGGGTTAGATTGCATCGGCAGGACTGCGACTAGGCCAATGCACCTCCTTCCCAAATTCGTATGGCGTGACGAAAATAGACATCAATTCGAAATTGCAGTCAATAGGGATCTATCAAGAACTGAAAGACCTGATATCGCACAATTAACAGAAATAATTAAGAGTCGCGCTCCAAAATCTAAACCAATGAAAAAGCCTGCAAAAAACGCTTGGTTTGATAATGTATGCGAGAAGTTGAGAACGCGATCTTTCACTTGGCTAAAATTATTCAAAAAATACAATGATAATTTCACCAGAAGGATGTATGTGACAGCAAACAGCCAGTACAAAAACACGTGCACGGAAAAGAGAAGACTGTTTCTACAACGACAAGCGGAACTGTTAAGCGACTGTTCAGACTCGAAAACGTTCTGGAAGATAGTAAGAAGTTTGAATGGAACGCAAGGATATACCATCGGCAACGCAATGGATGTGCATCGACTTCAAGCTCATTTCAAGGAAATGCTTCAAGGCGGTGATATTGAAAACGCTATTCAGTTTGCGAGACCCAATCAAACTCATCATATATTAGACTCAGCAATAACGATGGATGAAGTGCGGAGTGCTCTGAATAAATGTAGAGATAATAAGGCGGCTGGAAGCAATGGGATCCCTGCGGAGTTCTACAAGTATGGGCCCGATAGCCTTGTAGATGTTCTTTGTGGCGAATTCAATAACATTTTCGAAAGCGGAATCATCCCCAACGAGTTCCGGGACTCAGTGATTTTCCCGATATTCAAGAAAGGAAATGTCGACGATCCAACATGCTATCGCGGTATATCGTTTTTGAATTCGTCGGGAAAAATTTTTACTACCATTCTACAAACAAGATTCGCTAAGTGGCTAAAGGAGGAGAATGTAATATCAGAAAGTCAAGCCGGATTTCGACAGGGCTACTCGACCAGCGATAATATTTTCGTTTTGCACAATTGGGCGCGTCTCTACTTAAGTGAAGGCCGAAAACTTTATGCATTCTTCGTGGACTTTAAAGCTGCATTCGATACGATCGACCGACAAAGCTTTTTTTACAAACTGTATAACTGCGGCATGTCTACAAAATTCGGCAATATATTCGAAAGACTCTACCAGGACACAAACGCAGCCATATGGAATGGAACGCAGCTTTCAGCATCCTTCAGTACAAACGTGGGCGTACGTCAAGGGTGTAAGCTTAGCCCGGACGCATTTTCTGTATTCGTAAATGATATACTAGACGATATGCCGGGTGGAGCGAGGGCGTTCGGACTAATCTTGAAGGGGCTGCTCTACGCAGACGATATGGTTTTCTTGGCCGAATCACCTAAAGACCTGCAAGACATGATACGACATTTGGAAGGTTACTGCACGCAATGGAAGCTTACGGTTAATCTCGATAAGTCTAAAATAATGGCCTTCAAAAAGCGCTTTTGCCTGGCTTATGACGAAAAATGGACTTATATGGGCAACGAGATTGAAGTGGTCCGAAGCTACAAGTACCTCGGAATATTGATTGCAAGCAATTTAAATATGCGACTACATCTCGGCCAAAAACTCAAAGAAGCGAAATGGGCTATTAATGCCGCCTGGAAAAACTGCTTTAATAATAGTCACATATCGCATACGGCAAAATATAAAGTCTTTCAAGCAGTTGCTAGGTCGATTATGTTGTATGGGGCGCAGGTATGGGGTAACAAAAAGTATGACGAAGTGGAAAAACTGTTGTGATATTACCTTAAACGAACTTTTCGTCTCCCGGTTACAACTCCGAACTATATGCTGCATCAGGAAACCGGATTAGCACCCCTATACATAGATACATTGAAGATTCACGTCAAATATTTAAAAAAGATCGCAGCTATGAGTAACAACAGACTACCAAAAAAAATACTGATTTATGCAGCTGAAACAAAAAAAGTCTTCGTGGCAGATTTGATCGAACTAGGGAATATGAGCGGCTCTGAATGTAACTGGGACGGTACAGTCGAAACTACCGCCTCACTTCAGATTCTTATACGCGACACAAAACTCGCCGAAGCCCGAGCCAATGCAGAAAGTGCGAGAATGACACAAAGTCGAGAGATATATGCCGAATTAAACCATAACCTACATGAAAACACGTACCTCCAAAACGAATTTCCGGCATATAAAATTTCGTTAATTTTTAGAGCTAGAGGAGAGTTGCTTCCTTTAAATTACATTCCCCATCGAAGAGATATGCCCATGTTATGTAGTTTATGCAATATGCGAGCAAAGGAAGATACACAACATTTTATTGGCATCTGCCCTGTATTAAAGGAGATAAGGAGGTCGCTTTTTGGAAAGCATAACCTAAATAGCATGGAAGTGAAGGCATTACTAAATGGACTAGACTGGAATGGTTTGTACGAATTCTGCAAAATCGCATTACGATATCGACAGCGAATACTTAGCGAAAATTTTTAATTTAAAACTTGTGGTCGAGTGTGCTGGGTAGATGAACATGCAGAATCTGGAGTTGTGTGAACTTCATCGCCCAGTACACTCATCCAACCACAAATATCTAAACACGAGAAACTAAAACTGGTAACCTGCGAAAGTAAAAAAAAATATTGTTTAATACAAATGCAGTTAATAAAAACAAAAATAATAATAATAATAATAATAAAATAATAATAATAATAATTTATAAAATACAGAAGTTAAATGTAAAGTAAATAGAATTATAATGAAAAAGTCAACTTAATCGGGCTGACGGCTATGCCATGCCCTTACTGTTTTTAATAAATTTTACTGCGGAAATTGTATTAATGAATTGAATTTTTGAATTGTTATCATTGTATAGAAAAATTAAGATTTACAAATAAAACACTTATCTATCTATCTATCTATCTATCTATCTATTCCTTTAGCAGCCGTTTAAAACGAAGGATGTCTTACTGTTACATATATGTAACATCAGGCATTAATGGGTTAATTAAAGGTTACATGTATCTTTGGAAGGCAGTCAATTCCTGAAGTGGGAATCTGATATTATGAGTTCCCAACTAAATTCTTACCTGATTTCTATAAAGATACAGGTGACATTTTGTGTCCTGCGGCCTTGAGTGGACCTTGTGAAATTGCACATAGAATTCTTGTCGCAGGTCTGCGTTTGTATAAAAAAATCCCGTTAACTTGTGATTAGAATGCGCGTTAAATTGATGGTATTATATACATTCTCTGTAAGTCTTTTTTCCAGTAAAATTTTACTAGGCTGATTCTAGTGCATAACATCACTATCATTCTAGCGATTCTGAAAAATAGAACTGGTAACCACTATGTATTTTTAACTGGATTGAATGTAAAATCGATCGAGTCTCAAATAAGACCTAGATATCCAGTTCCAGATATCCAGTTCCAGATATCCAGATATCAAATGTTCAGCAAATAAGTATATTTTACTGATATAATATTAATTTTTGATAGAAAACAGTTTTTAATAAATTGTGAAAATCTTGACTTATCGTTCTATTCTATACACCAACTGCGGTGCATGTCTGTAGTATTTATGGCATGGCAACTTACCAGCTCTATGGGAACTACGTTAAAACTCGCACCCACGAAATTGGGAACCAGAATTAATACAGTAATTGAGTTTTTAATAGTTTTCGCAACTCGAAAATCTAGGAGCTTACATCTAGTTGCGGTTTACTGTATTCTAGTTGAAAAAATCTTACTGTGTTCATACTTGGATGGTCGTGTACTATAGCCTGCATTAGTATTCTTACATCATACTAATTCAGCAGTTAAAAAAATAAAATTTCTTAAGCAACAAACAAATTTGTAAAAATAAATTAAATTAAAAATACTAGTTTCGGCGCCCCTAAAGCTGGCGCCCGGGGCGACCGCCCCGCTCGCCCCACCCTAAAGCCGGCCCTGAGGCTAAGCGTCGGCATGTGCTCGCTGTAGCTCTGAGCCGGGAGAAAATGGGGTGGAAAAATGCCGCCTGCAGCCCCAGTCCACTATCATTAAAAAAAAACTCACATGCCTAAACCCGGGACAACAAACAATTGAAAAAAGGATGAAAATTTGAAATTGAACGTGATTGGCAACAACTAGCTCAAGTATACCATCTTAGGATGCTCCAGGGCCCCGATGGTGGAAGACCCCGGCCTTCTCAACCCACGAAAATTGAAAGCCCGACCACGCGGTTCCATACGGCCGAAAAGATTTTTTTTAAGTTTTGGGAACTGCCCTTAAAAGAATTAAAACACGCCGCGTTAAATGATATTAACTCATTTTCCCTGAAATGGGTCAGGGAAGGGAATTTGGTTTAAATATCCATGGGGTCCGACCCACGTGGAGACACTTGTTAGCGAACACACAATCCCATTTTTAATTTACTCAAAAAAATCTATCCTAAATCTATAAATTTAGAAAAAAAAACGGGCACTTATCTTTCTTATTTTGTTCTCTTGTCTCCACACTCCACAAAACTCCAGCAAAAACTCAAAAAGAAACTAAACCTAAAAAAAACACATTTTCACTTTCACAATCCGCGACCCGCCGCGTGTCAAGTTGCTCACGATCCCAAAACGGAACTCCCCTCTCGAAAAAAAGTCGCTATGTTTCACTGCACTGTATCTCTGTCCAGTCCGGACCGTTTCAGAGGTAGAGTGCAAATCAACATTTTTGATAAATATTTACTAGGACAAATCAGGAAAACGACCCGAAATTGTTTCTCATTTTAGAAAGATTGTATTCCAAACTCATAAAAGTCGGCAATGCACTCAATGTCGAAACCAAAAATCACCCATAGAATTTGGATTTATCAAGGGAACTCGGGGAGAAGAAATTCCTAAATTTATTGTGAATAAATCGAAAATCTACTCAAAAACTGAAAAAAACCAAACCTAATTTCCTATTAAGTTTAGAATATATATATGTATAATTATGTATTTTATAAGTCAAACAAATTTTTCGAATTATATCAACGTTAAGATTTTATTTATTTCATTAATGTAATCAATGTAATGTTTCATATTTCTGCCAAATATTGAATTAACAAAATTTTATTTGTAAATCAATTTATATACATACTTACAAAATTACTCAAAATCGATGTTTTTCCATTATAAATATAGTATAGTGATTTTAGCTCTTGACCCAAACATAAAAAAAAAGAGCTGACTTTTGATGCCAAATTGTTCTATGGCCTGATGGCATTACGCAGTAAAAAGTTACACTTTTTTGTGTGACACATTTGGGGGGAGGGGTGGCAAACAATTTAAACTACAGAAAATTCCCTTTCTACTGATATCTAATACCGTATACCTTCTTTTGACAGATTATGTACTAGACCTAAAAACATCCGATGTAATTCCGATTTTTTGATAATTAGTGGAAAAAATTGGCAAACGTTAAGGCTAAGTCCCATTGGACCCTCCACCAAATATTACTTCGATCGAATTAAAACAAAGAGTACTTCCCATACAAATTATTAAAATCAATGCCCTAGTTTACTAAGAAATAAGGGAACAAGTCAACAAAGTTTTGCTCGTAGGCAATTTTCGGGACATTTTGTATCGATCGAAGTTTGCCAAATTTTTTCCAGGCTGCTGTGATTTGGAGATAAGTTACAGGCATGTCTTTTTGAAAAATGTTAATAGGGGAAATGTGGGTATACTTTGTCGGACCAGCCTGAGTCTCCGTGTGGGCCAGGAATAGTTGTCCCAATGATCATGGCTTTAATTAAATTACTTCAGGAGATAGACAAATTTAACTATCAAAAAATGTTTTTAGGTCTAGTATATAATCTGCCAAGAGAATGTACAGGGTATTATATATCATAAGAAAGGGAATTTTGTGTAGTTTAAATTGTTCTCAGAACATTTTGCTGTAGACATTACAGTTAACAAGATATTTGCAAAAAATCATAATTTCACCCCATAATGGTGTAAGGCTTTAGCCTTCCCAGATGCCTGAATCCTGCGAAAAAGAAGCAAGAAAAAATTAAGTAAGTGGATTTGAAGAAAATCAGTGAGCAATAGTGATTGATTCAGAGTCGCCTTAGTAAAGATCCTTTTAGTTAAAACGGTAATATGTTTTAGGTTAATAATAATTCTTTGTTCATTCATTTAAGTATTGAGATCTTAGCTATAGCAATAGTAACGCCTCTTTTTAATTAACTTGTTCATTTAATTTTTTTCAAATCACTCTTACTTCAATATAATTCCGGAATAATTTCAATTTACATTACGCACTACTCTTATTCTAATTTCATCGCATAATGGAGTGCTAAAGTCTAATTTACAAAAATATACCGCTGACAAACATTAACAATTCTATTCCAAAAAAGGAACCCTTCAACGCCGTCAAACATTTCATCTGTATAGAACTGTTTCCCTCCTACATATAACGTTAACGATTTTCTTCATAACGTGTTAATTTTCCCCCTAAAATGAATAAAATGGCGAGCCGTGGTCATATTTCTTCACCAAATCGGGCACCAGCTGAGCCGAAATGCCCGGTTTCTACTTTTAATTAGTACAGTTCGACGCGGGTCATCCTATATCTAAGAATCGTAAGTACTCTCATACGTACTAATTTTTGTAACTTTCAGCTTTCGCCGGCATAAATCAAATCGTCAAGCCGCTTTCCGCATATAGCTAAATTAATGACGACATGGCATGTCTTTGAGCACGGCCATTGTTTCATTGAATCCACCTGAATATATTAAGCGCAGTAATCGTGCGATGGTAAATAAAAAAAGAACCCGCCTGCATGTTCTCCGACCTTTAGGAGTTGTACATATACTACAATGGGAAAGAGTAAAACTAAGCACATCGTATCGCGCTTGGCAATCACATTTAAATGATGGAGGGCGAAAAGTAGTGTGGATAGTGCATTGCATACAACAAGAGCTTTGGCCAAGCCTACTTGAAATATATGAGAAGACATGATATACCTAGGCAGGGAGCATGCATGGTTTATGACCAAATCGGCAAGGAAATCAGTGAAACCTTAATTTTAACACAATGACAGGCTAAACCTTCACAAATTCACGCACGGCAATTAAATTACTGCACAAGAAGGAGGTTCCTAGATATGCCTGATAGTGATGTGTTATGTGCACTAAGCACGTCATGGAAACACTTTGGTTTTCATAGATTTAGGTGTGGATTCTCTATGATGATGAGATGATAGACCTTTGTTTTTAAAATGTTTTAATCATAAGCCTGGACTACTTTTTAAGAAACGGTATTTTCTTTCTAAATGTCCATAATAAAATTTCTAAACTCCCATTCACATAGTTTCACATAAATTTATTATATCCTTTGAAAGTAGTCAACAAACCAATACTCGTAGAAGTTTTCAATCGGAATTGTCTCATTGGTAATTCCCTTTGGATTACGTTTATTTATACACGTATCCCTGCGTCAGACTCACGCCCTCCTACTATATTAAACTGCGGGATGAAATCCTGTGCAGATTCTCTCCTATCAGTGCTATTTTCTTACTTAATAATTCTCTTGCGTACAGAATATTTGCAATCTGAAACATATGTCGCGCCATAATTTGATTTGATTATTCCCCGACAGGATGGCAATTTTAGCTTTTTGGTATACCAAACACATTGGATTAGAATGGTGCGGTTGTTTTAGTCTATTTGTTTTACGGGTTAGGGTTGCTGTGTTTGATTGCGACAGGACTTTGAAATTCTGCTTGGTAGGGTTCATATTAATTTACAGTTTAGTACAAAATCGGTCTCGCTAAAGTTGGATTCAATAGTAATTATGCCCAGATGACATGATACTGCACTAACTAGTGCACTTGGAACTGTCACTGAAAATTTAAAATGCCTTGATCTGAGAAAGCTAGTCTAGTTGGTATAGTGATTGGTTAACTATTTCGCCCATGAAGCACAGGACCGTGGCTTCAATAGCAATTTCATTTCATATATGTACATATTTTTTTAAGGAAATTCAACGGGAATGGTATAAAACGCTTTAAAATTTCTGACTTTGTTTGAGAACTTTGAAGGCTCTTTCCGCTAGATTTCTTAATTATATACGCTCAGTTAGAAAAATTGTTTTTTCTCTATTTATATAAAATAGAAAAAAATTTCAAGTGAAATTGACAGCACTCTTCCTATTTTAAACTCCATCCTTGAGCTATGTATATCTATCCCCAAACGATTCAGCATCGCTGTTCTATCGTTTGCTCGACAAAGTTCATTTTAGACGAACGGAAAATCACCAGATGAAGGATGTGTCAGGGATTTCGAATGTGTTGTCATCTCGGTGGCAGATTGTGATGAATCTGTTACATATTACTTTGTGGACGGACAACAATTTTATTTGAGTGAAATAATTTTGAGACGACATGAAGTCATAAAGATATCAAATCCTCGGTGCGGGTTATGGTGTTATATTATAGGTTTAGGTTTTTATTACCCACAAATTTAAATGTGCAGTTCTTTAATAAAATAAATATTTTAAACGTTATTGTTATTAGTTAACTTTTGTTTGGAGTAATAAATAATCTTTGACCACATACTTACGTACGTAATAATCAAATTTTTCGATAATTTTGATCGAGCTCTCAATATTTTGCGACTAAAATAGATGACATACATATTTCCTTGCCGATTTTCCACATAGAATTTATGTTTAACTTCGAAAAAAAAGTACGTATTTTGTCTAACTTGTAACTACCTCAAGGCGATTCCGCAAAAAAACTATTTTTGTGCTGATTTAGGCTGACGCAGACGTTTGCAGCTAGAAATTATGACATAGGATCGAACGAACTGATCTGGCATTCTGTAAGGCGATAGACGACATACGAAACTCACTTTCATTTTTTTAGTATCGTCTAACACTAAATCTGGCTATGATTTTTGTTCAATATCTTGTGTATAATTTTGAAGTCCAATGTTTTTCAAAAATATTGACTATACACGAACGCATTTACTTATTAAATTTTTTTAATATCTACAATTGAGCACCACCGAAAATATGGAAGAAAAAATTGCATAATTAAAATCATATAGGTACAATATTTTTACATGTAACACATAAGTCATTTTTGTCAAGTATGCACTATACTACTATCGCTATAGGTAATTAAATGTCACGAAATTCAAGGGTAAACAAATTTGCCGCCTGCGAATTTTCAAAGATAGCTTTCGATAGTGCTAAACTTGACAGTAAGATTAGTACTATAACCCCCTAAAATGCATAGTAGGGCCATAGTTTACGGCTAGAAAATTCCCAACGACTATGCAGCGAATTTCTCGTGAAAAGAAAAAAAATGCCGCAATATTTTTTCCCTAAAAAAAAAACAATCCTACGTTTTCACCAGGGGCGAACCCAGGAATTTAATTCGGGAAGATTTGTGTACCTATGCACCTATGTAGTTCCTACGTTTTAGATGTTTAGACCTAAACCTTAGGATAAACTTTTTCAGGTGTACCTCTAAATTTCACATATGTATAATCAAAATAATAAATTTGAGTTTTTTTAACTCTCCCTTCAGGAAAAAAATGATTTCGGTAAACATCGTTATGAAAATTTGTTGGATGAGGCGTTCAATTACTTCATTGCCTTTATTACAAATTAACTTTGGTTACATCCATCGAAGTCCAGGTAAATCAGTGGTTCCAAACTCTCAAATGACTGCGGACCACTTTGCTTGAACAAGAATCACTACGGACCACCATATTTTTCTATGAAGGGAATTTCGCGATTTTGTACAAAGGTTTTAATTTTTTTTATTATTTAACGATAACAAAGTGGACAACTTATGACAATATGTATATGGGTAAAGAGTTTACCGTATTGTAACTACCAAAATTAAAGTATATGCACAGGAGTCATATCACACCTAACTTCGAGAGTTAAAGGCGCCTAATTTTGTTAGATAATAATTCATGGGATGCGGTTTTATTACCGGATTAATTTTAACTTTTTTACCGAAGGATTGAGGTGGTTGATTACTACTTACTGTCTTCAAATGATACTGTGTCAAAATTTGGACACTGTGCCAATTAACTTAAGAAGTAAAAACAATTAGGTACAGACAATAGTGTCACATTATGTCAGTCAAAATGCACTGCTTCACGGAAATCACAGTACAATGTACTAGTGATATAAATAATATATAAAGTACTGTAAAACAAAGTTGTATTGGGTCACTTAGTGTGGGAGGTACCCTTAATTTTAATGCGATTAATAATATGTTCATAGTGACCGAAAACATATAATTTTGGCTATTTTTATGTTTTCGTATGAAAACAGCCCCAGAACATTTCAATTTCGATACAAATTGACACATTGAAAATACGTGTTTTCTATGAAACCTTGATTTTTATATCCTTCGCTTATTAAGCGAAAAGGGTATATTAACTTTGTCATGAAGTTTGTAACGCATTGAAGGAAGCATCTCCGACCATATAAAAAGTATAAATATATGATCAGCATGACTTGGGGAGTCGATTGGGCCATGTCATTCTGTCCGTCTGTTGCGACGCGTTTTACTCGGCCAGTTTAAAAGCTATGGAGCTGAAATTCTGCACACATGCTTCTTTTTGTTGCAGGCAGTTTATATGTTTGAATCGCTAAAATCCGACAAGGGGGTCGTGGGGCTGCCATACAAACCTAACCCCCTAAACTAGGTTCTTCTTAGAAAAACTTTTTTATTTATGCACCAATTTCAATTAAATTTCACACAAATGTGTTTTAATTGGTAACACATAACATATGTAAAAATCGACCAAATCGGACCATGGGGTCATGGGGCTACCATACAAACCTAGCCCCCCAAATCAATTTTTTCTAAGAAAAACGTTTTTATTTGCACACCAATTTCAATCAAACCTCAGAAAATTATATTTCTATTGATGCTACATAACAAACGTGAAAATAAATGAAATCGGACTATGCGGTCAAACTTACAAACAAACAAGCTCAACCCCTAAAATTAGGTTCTTCTAAAAAATACTTTTTTAATTGGACACAAATTTCAACCAAACCTCATGGAAATGTATTTTTATTGATGTTACAAAACATATGCAAAAATAAATTAAATCAGACCATGGGGTCATGGGGCTGGCATATAAACCCAACCCCCAAATTAGTTTCTTCGAAGAAAAACTTTTTTATTTGTCCACCAAATTAAAAGTGTTTTAATTGATGCCACAAACATACCCCCCGCCTCTTTTTGGTTCTTATAAGAAACCCACGTCCCCCGCTTCCCCTAATAAATCTTCGCCACGGCACTTATGTGAAAATTCAAGGAAAAGCATGAAAGCGGGAAGGACTGACACAAGTCATAGGTACGCCAGAAAAAATCTTTTAGCCCAAGGGGAGCGAAGGGTATCCAAATTTCGGCCGGGCCCGAAATTAGCCTCGGTCTCGTTTTCAAATGAAAACATGTAAGCACCCAGGTCTCAAACCTAAATTCCCCTAATGAGCACATTTCGGTTCACTCCTATATTTTAACTGACACCCGAAATTGTTTTTCAGTTTCGTGTGTTTGCCAATGTTCTTAATTTATCCATGATAAGAGAATGGACATGGACAATCAGTCTGAATTGATGAAATATGTTGCAAATGATTATCGATGACTGCACCATACTTACAACGATTCAGTGGCGTAACGTTTCTAAAATATCTTGTGTGCGAGATCGAAATGGGGGCCCCCACAAAGTGTAATTTATAATTAATCAAAATTGCTGAAACCACTATTTTTGCTGATTAGTACACGCTGTTGTAAATTTGGAAAAATATTGAAGTTACAAGTAACTCCAGGACTATATTTAAAGGGACTTACACTTCTTCTTCTTCCTTGCCTCGTTCTTTATACCGCTCCATGGCGTCGCGTCGCTCGACCTGCTATGTAGGCGCATCGCCCGTTCTGGCGATAACGTCTCAGCATATTTCTACAGGCAGCTCTATCTTGGATCGTGTCATCGCCGAGACCAATGCGTTGTTGTTGCTTTTTCATTTGACACATCCAGGTGTTCTTCGGTCTGCCTCTGGCCTTGGATCCATCAAGCGGAACATCCATTGATATCGCTCTCTTTGTGGGGTTATCAGGCGGACGCCTTTCAATACCAATCCATTTGTCGGTCTTCGAGCTTTTCGGTGATTGGTTGTTTTATATAGACAGCTACACCTCGGATGTAGGTACTTTTGATATGGTCCCTTTTGGTTACAACAACTGACATGCGAGGATTTACACTATCGACAGTATACTAAAACCTCACAATTCAATCGAGTAAGCGGGTCGAAATGATTTGTTTTTTAGTTCAAATCCAGGATTTGTTTGTAGGCGGTTATTAGGGTCTGTGTAAAAATGCGATTTACTCTTGACAAATTTAGGTTTATTATGAAATCTCGAATCATGTTCAGCCTATCGTCTTAACTTTTTACACAACTTGACAGTAGAGTAGAATCCGTATAAATGTAGGTAGGTACATTCCGAATATTTATTGCATGACTAGAACTGTTTTGTTTGCAGCATAGGCGAAATTGACCACATTTTACCAAGCTTTCTTATAGATATAGTCAGGGATTTTGTTTTAAATCGCGTTATGAACTCGGTGATTTTTTTCTGTTAATTGGATTTTACGTTAAGTATCAGAGCTTTTAATGGGTGAAGTCATTTCTTCTGTTCACTTTATTCAGATTACAACTTTATTCAGAAAATGTGTTTCTGAAATTATCTTAATTTTGATTTATTTTTAATAATTACTTAGAAATGTATTGTATCAATATTTAGGGAGAATAGGAGCAGACAGGTCAATGCACCACGCCACAGATGACAAAAACAAAAATTAAATTAATATTTGCATTTAACTCAATATCATACCTATGTAAAAAAAAAACGAATATTTTGTAGAACAGTCAATAAGCAGGCATACGTTTTTCTCAAAATTATAAAATTAAATTTAAGTCCTCGCCATTATTTAAAAAAAATAGGCTTGTTCTGCTATCCGTTCTCATAAAAAGAACTTCTGTGTTACAAATATTTCCCGCTATATGGCGGCGGCTGCTGATTTGTCGCTAGTATCGACAAAAAAGAAGAAGAAATTCCCCTTTCGAGAGCTGATAGCGTAATGTTCCCTAAGGTCATCCCCGGTAACGAAAATGCAGTTCTTCAGCGAAACAATAAGATGTTCCTTGAATTTCTCATATCCAACTGCTTCGAAGTAAAACAAATGTTCCATTTAACAGCACTCCTAACTTGTTCATCTGTTTTAAATCTAGCTTCAGTGTGTCTATAAATAAGAAATCTACACTGATAGAAAAAAATAGACCGATCATCTAAAAAGTAGTTGATATCGGCTAAAGTTCGTCGTTGATTTTCAGCTTATGATTCTATGTAGTTGAAACAGCTACGAGTGTTTTGTAATTTTTCTATTCCCTCTTAGTTCAAAGATCTACTAAATTTGCAAACTCAATTAATTCGGTTGTAAAGATAGTATTTATGGTATATAAACTGACCAATATTAAATAGTAGAATTGTTTTGTAGAAAAGTTTTACTACATTACATAAATATCAACGATTATTTGTTGTTAAATTCTATTTTCGGATGGTAGAATCCACAACTTTAGTAGAAGAGTTCACTAAACTTTTTTTTAAATCTTGCGTGGTTAAATGAACGAATTTAATAGTATTTTCAGCTGCGAAGTATAGAAAGATTTACTATTTCTTTAGTGGAACTATCTAAATTTGAATTAACTACTTCACATTAGATAAAAAGCCTAAATAATTTTTCTCAGAGTAGTATTTTTTTAATCACTGTCCAAAATTGTCTACTCCTCTTCACTACGTTAGGGGGCCCCTGTGGGTTGGGGGCCCGTGTGCGACCGAACACATGGAACACCGTACGTTACGCCACTGCAACGATTTATGGGCAAAATAATATTGACGGTTGTCATATGAAATTGCAAATAGTGCACTGTGAACACTTTTCGGTGATTTCTGAAATGAATCCGTTTTCGTCCACTCTGAAAAACATAAGTTGATTTTTGGTGGTTGCGGTGACTATCATCTCCAATCGCAATAAACCAAAATTGTGCACTCTGCTCCAATTTTGGGGGGAGTTATGGACATGCCGTTTTGACAAATTCAAATGGGAGGATAATGGGAGTCCTTGACTGGAGCGACTCAATGTTTACCTTGAAATGATCTTGAACTTATTGTGAATACTTATAAAACTGCTGAACTAGCATTCTTTTAAAAGTTATGGAGCTTTCTAAAATGCCGTCTAAAATGAAAATATTCTAATATAGCTAGCGCCGAAATATTTAATTAAACTCTAATGTGTGTTATATCGGCAATTTTATGTAGTTTTTTGTCCTCATTTTTGTGTATCTCTTGCCGTTTTTGAAATAATCGCAAAAATAAAGAAAAAAAGCCCCTTTTTCCCCCTTTTGTTAAGGTTGCCGACCCCCAATCGGTTGGGACTTTTTTTCTCATAATCTGGGGCTCATCCCCAACCACCATGCAAAGAAATTTCCGATGTAGGATTTTTACCGTTCGATGGCCATATTTGAGCTTCATTTTCTCAGACTATTATTATTACTAGGGAGCTTCGCCCCCTGCTCGCTACGCTCGCCATCCCCCACTTCCCCTTGCCACCGGCCAACGCCTCCTCCAAGCTCTGCGCAGACGTGCTCGCGCTGCGCGCTCGCAGCACTGACTGACTATTTTTCGTTCTAGTATGCTATACTTATTGACAGCTTGTGTACGTTGTCATTTTCCGAAGTTAGCATTTTTATATACAGAAGGATTACAACTGCATCCAAAGACCCCACACTAAACCTCAGTTAACAAGAAAGTATTCTGAAAGCCCAAACTAAACTTTTAGGAACAATTTTGTCTTAGGGTATGACATACCCCACCCAACCATTTACGTATGCAAAATTTACCTGAACCATTCGAGGGTTAATGAAAAAATTAAATAAAAATAAATTTTAAAAGAAGATTTTATGTGGCTAGGTTTTTTTTTTCGACAGGATGATAATTGAACAAGCTAATTTTGGTTAGAGTGGAATTTGCACCAATCACCTATCAATATTACATTTTTTGTTTTTTTTTTTTTCAGAAGAATCAACTTTTGGGTTGGTGGTTTCTATGGAACTCTAGTGACGTATAGTGTTTGGTAGGTATACTGTTAAATTTCAAACTTGGTGTGAAAAAAAAACGACATTTTGGTAATCCTTGAGATAAATTGTATATTCCTCTCAAAGGTTAGGTAGTAAGCATCTCTATCCGAATTTACCTTTTACATACTTACTTTTCAAGATTCAAAATTTTAATTTTAAAGCGAAATCACTTTAAATATTCTCCAGCTCCTCATGGAGATTAAAAGTATAAATGCTCATTTAAAAATAATTTAAGCATATCTGACCTATCTAATTACTAGCGATTTAACAGTTGCTCACAAGATTCAAACTATCACAGCAGGATATTCTCGTCATCAGACCAAATTTAAATTATCTTTACCATCTTGAGCAAATATCCTCATCTATCAGTCACGGATCTTGGCAACAGTTCTTCAAGGAACCGCGCGCAGACATGGTATAATATACCCACAACCATCGAGCGTATACATATTGATCTACTTTTCAATGCCCGTGACATTTAAAACCCAGAAAAAAAAGTTTCAATCCCAAAACAACAGTCAGTGGAGAAATTACGGTGAGAAGCTGATTAACCGCGGGGGATCTATTACGATACGCGCGGTCATATGGCTGACTGGTTGTCTCTTCAAACTCTATTCAAACCGAAAAAAAATTTTGTATTATGGAATTAAAAATTAATTCCATGTTCTCGGGAGCATTTAGTCGGATCATATGCCAAGGCGAAGAAAAAACCGTCTCAACACAAAATTTCCGATTAGAGAGCATTTAGCGGACAGCTAACAATAGATGGAAAAAAATTAAGAAAAGTTGAGTTCACCTGAAATTTTCTTGTTTTACATTGGCTCCATGGCATGGATGACAAATGACCGTCATTTGTCGAAAGTCAAAACACGGCCGATAACAATCGACAATGAGCATCGTTTCAGATACGGCTGCGTCCTATTTCTTTTCTCTTTTTTTTTTTGTTGTGGGTCTATACGTAGAGCGGGCTGACGAGCTAACGGATGAATGCGGACCTTAAGACGATAGACGAATGTAATTTAACCCCAAAGATCCCATAAAGAGGGTGGAGAAAAATATTACCAAATCGCTTTATGTTAGATCCACTTTATGCATATTTAAAAGCGAAGATTTAGGGAATTTTTTCCAGGTTTGTTCACTTTTAAAGATTTCGGTTTGCAATCCCATGAGAGCAACCTGACGCATTGCAGGGTTAAAAGAAAAAGGTGGCAAGAAATGGTCGATGTTAATAGAAAGAGAATTATACGTATCTTTGCGACATGGGACCATAATACTTAAGACGGACGCACCTTTGCCCAGCGCGTAGCTGAATGGGCGAAAAGAAAGGTGGTGCTGGCTTGGCCGATGGAACCATCCATACTCTGATTCACAGTGTCTGACTTGCACTATACGAACATACGCAAATCCGATGATGAATGTAATTCATCGCGACCCAACAAGCCCATAATAAGAGCGATGGCCACCAGAAGGTTGGTCAAATCACCGTGACTGATTTTGATGTTGAAACCACTCAGCGCCCCATGGAGTAGCCATGACAGGCACCAATTAGTCATTGGTTGAATTCAGCGGTGGGTTCTGTTCTATAAACGCACATTGTACACGTTTTTCGGCTACCGGACGATAACGAACAGAACAGAAATACAAAAACATTTAACATCTCCTTATGGGTTATTTGGAATCAATGAATCGAACTCATATTTTGTGGTATTACACGTTTATTTATTACACTGCTGCGATTATATTGAAATGCGTCATTAAGAGAAGTAGCCAATGAGTTTGATGGGAACCATGTTGGAGAAGTATTTCGAACATTAGCGTTTTGTACATATTAATCAAAAGTGTTTATGGAATTCGATGTTACTTTTTTCCAGCATGGTGATATCCTGTATAGAATGGGAAGATTTTTTTTTTGCAATGAAACTATTTCGACATTGTATATAGTGATGATACATATGAATATGTTAATCAGTTGATGGGAACATTTCTCATCGCAACTTTAACACGAAACGAAATTCGAAGGATGCCAGAGGCCTGATTTTTTTTTAAAGATTTGCTACTGAATTTATGGCACTCTCGACATTTAAAATGGTGTAAAGGTTATTGTCTTTGTTTGGAAAAACAACTAAAGAGCTTTTTTCATTGCTATTTAAATCACAAGGTTGTCTTTAATTAACTAAATTAGTAAATGGAAACAATTACAACTTCACATTTAATTATTGGCTACTGATATAAGTACATACGTATAGATACAAGGATCATACACATCATGATAATGAAAATAGACGAAAGTTGTTACTCAAAGATGCCGACGTCTTTAATGTGGTTTTCGCTGCCAACATAAAAGTCAATCCGAAAAAATTGGATGTATTCAGAGCTTTGAATATTTCTTCAACAAATTTACTAAAGAATCCGTCTTGTAATAAAATTCCCACATCCGAATGAGCTCTTTGACGCTAAGATAAAAATGAACTTTTTAAAAATATGTAGACCAAATGTATACGACAAATAAAGACGTTAAAGTGCGAAAATTCATCATGTGGGGCTCACGAATTGCTCTGTGCATATATTTCTAGTTAATGATTTTTAAATATTCTTCAAAATATGATAATATTCAAAACATCTAAAGATTTTCTTGTTGCTTCGGCAAATTTTGCGGTTCGATTTGTAAACATGATTGCGTTGCGAAGAAATTTTACGGCAAGCACGTTCAACAGTCATAAAAATATGAAAAACTCCATGCAAGCTAATTATGCCACACGGAAATTTTCAAAAGGATTTATAATTGTGCCGACAAAGAGCAATTGATGTTGAAGTGATCTCGAACGAAAGGGGATGTACAGAATATTATGATCCCACTCCATAAAATGTTGAATGTCGATGGCAGTTTCAGCAGGTACAGTGCACGTATACTGTGCGGTGCTGTACCTATATAAAATTCACGGCACACTTGTTTATGTTGGGAAAATTATCGGTATGATGTACAGAGTCTTGAAATAAATATTAAATTCAATATTTTTGGAGTTACCGTCACTGTAATGCCATTAAAGTAAATTTTTGATTTTATTTTTAAGAAATATGTATAGTTTGCAAAAATCGAAAGAACTAACTAAGTCCAATTTATTGGGAAGGGGCAACCGACTCTTAGTCTGACGCAAAAATCGAACGATAGTCCAGCCAACGATTATTTATAATAAGCAGTGTAAAACAAAAATTGATATACCCACAAACTGCTCAACTGTATCTAATAGAAATTCCATATTAAGTCTCTGTCTCCGTTACTTTTTAAGACATGGATAAAATCAAAATAATTAATGGCAACTCCTGCCCATCAAAACCTTTCTCAATGAATTGCCGCGTGATATCGCCTACTAATATCAGAACGAAAAAAAAGTCCTTAGAGGAAAATTACGCTGCACTTAACATCATTGCGATCATCATAGCTTCCAGATCTTTTCGATCCACATCATCTCTTGATCGATGATTGCTTTTTATCCATCCCACCTCTCTCTCTGCGTATACCATTTTCATTCATTCCTTTTTCTGTTAATTCTTTAGTTAATTTGATTTTATTAGCACAAAAAGGTAGTACGTACCTATACTCTACACAAGGACGAGTGAGTGTAAGAGTGAGTGTACGAGTATATGTAATATCATATGAAATTGCTAAGTTGATGGCGCGATTGATTGGAAAGATTTGACTTTCTTGTGCGGCATTATTGTTTCACACACCATCTCACCACCATATTCTTCTTCTTTCGCTTTTGACGTGGCATGGCGGCTTCTTTTATTTTCCTATACGCAGTCCGCGCGCGAAGAATATAATATTGATATGGGCACTTGTGGTTGCCCACTTCAGCTACTTCTGGGAAAATAAAAACCAAAAAATTGCTAAAATAAAAGGTACCTAGTAGAGTAGTAGTGCGATGCTTAGAGGAGGTGCATTGCTTTGGTGAACATCATATAGAACCTTTCAATCTATTAAAACCTATGCATGCGTGCTGCATGAATGGTATGGTATAGTGCTTGTATACCTTTATTGATGCATATGCGATGATCCTCCTTCTTTCGCGGCCCTCCGATATGTTTATCACGCATTGAATGGTGCAACATGTTTTGTCTTTAATATAAGAAATCACCGCGAATCGTGTCCTTTGTCGGCATGAAAAAATAATCGGCCTGTTATGATGATTGCCACGCCTCCACCTTTAATCTACGCGTACGCGAGTACATTTTTGTGCAGCTCAGGTTCAGGTGTGTGTTCCTTCCTTATACAGATCAAAAGCGAATATGCCTTCTTTTATACCACGTGGTGTGTATGTACCTGTACTGTTGAAAAGTAGATACATTATTCTTATTCCATAAATGCAATTTGATTTCAGGTGTTTATTTGAACTTAAAATATTCAAGATCGGTTATGGGCATACGACATCTGAGAATAGTATAATATAGTCGAGAACGCATAACTGCAAAACACTTAACACTAGAACTGTCAGGAATCTTATATACCTAAAAGGGTCACAGCCGTCAATTTGACGGCAAGGTGTTTACAGCTGAAATGGTGCTTATATAAATATTAAATGTTTATGTAAATTAAGACATAAGACATTATCTTACTCTTAATTAGAAATTAACGTATTTCTGGAAAACCTTTTTAAAAATATTTATTTTTTTTTGGAGTATGACTGAGCACATTCTTCTCAAACAGCCGTTTACAGATTATAAAATATATAAAAAAATTATTACATAGTTTAATTCATTTCCAGTCGTCCTGAAATGCATATTTACACTGATATCCTCGGGCAATCCTTTTTGCTTGTTGCTTTAGTTCTAGCCAGTTATACGGGGTGTAGGTGTTTAGTAATAAAAACAAACCGCCAGTAGTATATAGCTAAGAGCGTACCCCAAGTGCTTTTCAAACCGAAAACTACTCTGTTTTTGGTAATACTATTTATATATGAACTTATTACATCTACTTTTCAGACCACTGTGTAGTTTGAAGTATGAATGGTAAGAGTCAGTGTTACTCCTAGAGACACATCCATGATTATAAAGCAATCGCAGTCAACGACTCAAGTACGAACTGTGATTCGATTATGAAGAGGGAGACAACTTCGGACAGCTAAATTAGGATCGCTTTCGAAACATCGCAATGGTTGCTCGGAAGGATTTTTCAACTGAATATATGAATTCCACTCGTTCGATAGGACTAACAAAGGTTAAATTTGTTGTAACATAGCTGTCTCATCACCAACAAGAGATTGCAAGCGTTATACGTTTTATATTTCGGGATGGGACAACTAGTGTAGCAGATCTGGGAATATTTTGAAAAACAATAAAGCGATTTTCGATGACTCTCTAATCCCGAAATATAAAAGGCACCCTCGATTTGGTATTTAAACTCTACCCATGCCACGGAAGAATGTGATACATTCCACAAACGAGTACGATGCCCAGCAAAAATTCTGAACCTTGGGGATTATACATATAGCAGGGCTGAACGTGGCGCTAGTGTGTGATACCCTTACTGATTTGCAGTGGATTTATAGTCTTGAAGTTCTCAATGTATGTATTTTAGAGTATCTAAGTAGTTTACTTTACTTTAGTTACTCACTGGCTGGTCATTTATGCTGAAATAACTCAGCATAAATGACCTAAATTTTTCTGGTGCCCTTTTTGTCTTGAACGCTTTAAGAAACGCCTGTTCTATCTCGACATTACTCTTAGTCCCTGGAGTGCACTAATTTTGGGAAAAGTATCAGTACTGACGCAACGTACCCTTCATCGCATTGCAACACATCATGACTATGGGCAAACAAGCACGCCAAGGACTGTGAAAATGACTAAGGCCGTAGTCTGGGCTAGTGAACACGAGCGCTGCAATATCACAAAAAAGTTCAAGTGTAAAGCCTATATTAACGATTATTTTCTTTTACGAGCACTCTAACCACCAATAAATTTTTAAAACCACGGACTTAGGATTTTTTGGGATGATCAACCTTGGCCGTCAATTGGACAGTTCTGACCCTAATAGGTATAACAATAAATATCTCATACACTAAAAATTTTTATTTTCATTTCTATTCAAATATGATTTTAGGTCACAAAAAATAGCTCGGCTCTGGTTTTTCGGGATATTGTAAGGGTAGATACCAAAAGTGTACTACCAAGTTTGCAACTTCGAAAATCCTGTGCTAACCCCGTGACCCTCAAAAAAGCTCAAAATTTTCGGACTTTTTTCATATTTTGGTTTGTAATTTTTAAAAGGTGCTTCCTACAAGAAACTCGTCCACTGGATTTTTGAAGCTAAGAAAACGTTCTTTAATTTGAGTTCACTTGCAGCTTTGTAGGTGCAAAGGATCCCAAGATGCAGCACTTTAAACATTGTTTTTTTTTTTTTGTAAAAAAGTTCATGTATGAACGGATGAAATCGGAACACTACGTCATAGGGCTGCCATACAAACCAACCTCTGGAGATTAGATTCTTCTAAGAAACATTTTTTTCTTCATGAACCAATCTTAACTTAACCTCACCCAAATGTGTTCCTAATAAAGCCTCAAATCATATCTAGGAATGCATGAAATCGGAACATTACCTCATAGGGCTGCCATACAAACCAACCCCTATAAATATTAGGTTCTTGTAAGAAAAACTTTTTATACCCTTCGCTCATTGAGTGAAAGGGTATATTAACTTTGTCATGAAGTTTGTAACGCATTGAAGGAAGCATCTCCGACCATATAAAAAGTATACATATATGATCAGAATGACGAGATGAATCGATTGGGCGATGTCCGTCTGTCTGTCTGTCTGTCTGTCTGTCCGTCTGTCCGTCTGTTGCAGTGCGTTTTTCTCGGCCACTATAGACGCTAGGGAGTTGAAATTTTGCACACGTGCTTCTTATTGTTGCAGGCTGTTTGTATGTTTGATTCACCCAAATTGGATCACTGGGTCATGGGGCTGCCATACAAACCTAGCTCCCCAATTTGAGTTCTTCTAAGAAAAACTTTTTTATTTGTGCACCAATTTCAACCAAATTTCACACAAATGTGTTTCTATAGATAACACAAAATATATGCAAGAATAGATCAAATCGGACCATGGGGTCATGGGGCTGCCATACAAACTTAACCCCCTAAATTAGGTTCTTCTAAGAAAAACTTTTTTATTCGTTCACCAATTTCAACCAAATTTCACACAAATGTATTTCTATTGTTGACACAAAACATATGTAAGAATGGATAAAATCGGAGCATGCGGTCATGGGGCTGCCATACAAATCCAACCCCCCAAATTAGGTTCTTCTAAGAAAAACTTGTTTATTTGTGCACCAATTTCCACAAAATTACACACAAACGTGTTTCTCTTGATGACACAAAACATATCTAAGAATTGATCAAATCTGACCATGGGGTCATGGGGTGGCCATACAAACTCAACCCCCATTTTGGTTCTTCTAAGAAACATTTGCTGCACCAATTTCACAAAACCTTGAATTAATGTGTCTTTACCAAAGCAACAAAAAAGTTAAAAACGAATGGAATCGTACTGTGGGGTCATGCTCCCGCAACCCCAATAAAATTTCCCAGTAAATATTTTTATTTGCCCACTTATTTCAACCAAGCCCAAAACTTTTGTTAAGACGGAAGAAAAAGAATGAGGAGGGGGATTAAATACAAGTCATAGGTACGCCCAAAAAAAACTTTTAGCCCAAGCGAAGGGTATCCAAATTTCGGCCGCGCCCGAAATTAGCATCGGCCCCGGGGTTGGCGAGCGAAGCGAGCAGGGGGCGAAGCCCCCTAGTTTCTTTTTGAATCTTAGCCAAAATTCACCCAACTGTGCTCCTGGATTAGCCCCACCGCATCCAGTAAAACAGATGGAATCGGAACACGTCATAGAGTACGTCGTATTACAATTTCGAACTTTTTTTTACAAAAAAAAAAAACATATTTAAAATGCTGTATCAAGGGATCTATTGTACCTACAAAGCTGGGGTTTGCACTGAAATTAAAGAAGATTTTGTTAGCTTTAAAAGTGCAGTGGACGTTAAAAATTACAAACCAAAATATGAAAAAAGTCCGAAAATTTTGAGGTTTTTGAGGGTCACGGGGTTAGCACAGGTTTTTCGAAGTTGCAAACTTGGTGGTACACTACTGGTATCTATCCTAGCAATATCCCAAAAAACTAGAGCCGATACATATTTTAGGAAAAGCCAATAAATATGAAAGCTGAATACATAGGCCGTGTTTTTTTTACATCGGGGGCAGGTTTGCTAACCCAGACGCGCAAAACAAAACTATCGAGGGTAGCATCCAGGTTAAATTTCAAATTGTCACGTAGGCATTGCCATTAATTTCAAAACATTGCTCAAAAATATTAAAGCCCCGTTTTCACTTTACAAACGCAAAAGTTAACATGTAATTTTTTTTAATGAAAACATATTTTTATGTAGGAATCATAATTTTGTTAGAATAAGAATTCGACGAGCAACATTTTTAACATGAATTTACAAACAAAAACTATATTTTTTGCACACACTTGTGTGTTCATTTCAAAATTTAATTTTTGCTAGTCATTGGAAAACGTACTAGAAAATAATTGGGATTGCATACATTTAGGCGAGTTTTGGAAAGCTCATTAAATCTGGATAGCAATATAATTTCTAACCTGAATAAAGTCACAGGTTAGCGTTTGTATGAAAATTACCCCGGATAGTGTAGGTTAGCTAATTAAAAAACACGGCCATTGTAGTTTATATGATTAGATAATTTAAATGAAATCTAGGGCAACCAAAATATGCCCTAAAAAACTTCATTTTAGGTGCCTAAAATATGCTCTTAAAATTTTAAAATATGCCCTTAAAATAGTAAAATATGACATTAAAATTAAAAACTATGCACTTATAAATAACACTTTTTTCAATAAAAAAATATTTTTATTAACATAATCTTTGATCGACAAGGACAAACTAAAATGTATTGCACAAAATTACGAAAAATTTGGCTTGTTCTGCTATCCGTTCTCATAAGGAGTTCTGTTTCCGATATTGTTGTTGTTGCTGCCGTTATTCCCTATTATGTCCAAGTGCTTTCATTATACAGTATCCGCTCGAAAATTAGAACACGTGGAAGTTAGAGTAGCTTAGAAATTATAAAAGCCAGTTAGACACACTAGCCGCTCTAAAGTTAGAATAAAATGTTCTAGTTTTCAAACTTAAGAAGTTTGATTACACAATTCTTATGTTTTAATCCCGTTTTAAACGATAAAATTTATCTTGTTACATAAGGTAAATAATGTTGTCGAAAATTTGCTACCAGAAATTGTCACTTTTGGTAAGTAATTCTATTATTGAAATTAGCACAGGATTCCGTTTCTGAATCTGTTGTATTGCGGTCCAGTTTGAATAATATTTTCCTCAATCAGGAAAATGAATAGATAAACGAATTCACATAAAACCTTAACACGATCAGTTTTACAATATCTCACAGAGCACTTTTTTGCCTCAATTTAAAAACGCTTGAAAATTAAAATTCATAGATATTAGCATTGGCCAAAACTGAATTTCTGATTTTGGACAATATGATATTAGCTGTGAACTGACAGTAACCAGCGAATTATTCGCGCCGCGCGGATGTGAACACCGAAAATTCGCCGCGAATTCGCGCCGATAAATTCATGCCGCGTTTGTGTGAGCACCACTCAGGCCCGGATTTAGCCTCTATGACGCCCCTGGGCAGTAGCCAAATAGCCGCCCTCCGCCACTGGTTAAATTTGAAAGTAGTAATAGTAGTATAAACATGTAGGCAAAACGTTAGCTGTGGCATGGTATGTGAAAAAAAAAACATTTCATATTTTTTACGCGAGTGACAGATGTAATTTTGCTTGCTTGACAATACGGTGCTTCCAAGGAATGGGGCCAGGTGAAGGTCCATGGGGATCGGACCCTTCCGGAAATTGTTTAAAAAGGCATTGAAATTCCAATGATGACAACTTTAAAACTGAAATGATGCACATGCACATCCATTACATCGACTGTACATTTTATTCAGAATGTGTGTTTTCTAAATGCCTTTACACTTTCGGATTTTTGTTTCTTTTTTGATCGTTTTAGAAGTCATAATCGAATAACCTAACCTCAAAAACTAAAATTTTTTATTAGCGTCATGTGATATGATTTTTTAGGAAAATTACATTTCGAACATTTAAGCGTACAAATTGTGAAATTTTTTTTTAAACCTTTTCATATGACAGAAGTATGTTACTGAAAATTTTATAGCTAATGCATCATTTCTAATATCCCGAGTTGGACACCTCCTGAAACCTCTGGCTACATCACAATTGCTTCGCGGCTAATTTTAAGTAGGATGAAAATAAAATAGGAATGGAAACTCGAAAACGTTTGCCAGCTTTTACTAACTAAGGACACGGGGCCACCCACACAGAATCCATGGGAGAATCCATGTGTGGGCGGTCTAGAGTTGCCAATTTTTAGATCAGTCTATCCCAGAGACTCGTTTAGTACGAAAGCGAGTTTTTGGCAATGATATATTCCAAAAAATTAAATTTTTTATACAAATTTACATTAGCAATGGCCTAGCCGACAACGGCAATTATACCCTTCCATTTGACGAGTGGTGTTCAGGAATTCCTTGATTGTTACAGAGATCCGGAGCGAAAGAGCGGAGCAAGTAGCGTTTATTGCACTTGGAAGCGGAGTGGATCGAACGTTTGCGCTAAATTTCACTAGCCCTAATCTTTATTCATATCGTACGAAAAGATACTGTCGGAGGAGAGACATAATGGCAAATTTTAAATTTGTTCAAAATTGGGCCGCTCCGTATCCCTGATTATTGCACCCAAAAGCTCCTCAACGCTTCCTATTAAAATGTACACTGAAGTATGAAGTACATATACATACATTATATCCTTTGTTTAAATTGAAGCCAATGTTTGCGAAAATACTTTCTACTTCTAGACTCAGTGAACTACGCTCCACCAGTATGCTACTCGGAATGAATGCTATAAAAGAATTTTGCATGCAGGATAAATCCCAATTTTTAAGCTGGACATTCACATTTCATTTTCAGTTCAGTGTGCGATTGGGCGCCCTGGAATAGACCCAACTTGAATAAATCTTGAAATTAAAGCTTTTGTCTAATTATGTCAACTGCTCTTCTAGTTTCCAAAATGCATCTTTCACAGAATTTAAAACCAAGTAATATTTTCAAAAATTGCCGCCCCTCAAAATGTGCCGCCCCGGGCAGTTGCCCAGGTTGCCCATATGGGAAATCCGGCCCTGGCACCACTTAATACTTTTCGACTTTTTCTATTTACTTTACATAGGGAGTTTAATTGGGTTCCGTGCATTAAATGTTGGAAAGAATAATTTTTTTTTCGTAGAATCATAGAAATATGCAAATATTTTGCAAGAATATGCAAAAAAATATGAAAAATATGCTTTTATGCATTTATATGCAAAATATGCATTTATGGACAAAATATGAAAAAATATGCACTATCAAATATACCTCTATCGATTTATTTTTGCATAAATCGGATTTATATCTCAACCATATCTTGATAACACATCCCAAAAAAAATATGCATTTTGCATACTTTGGTTGCCCTGGAAATCACACAACCGTCAAATTGACGGCTCTGACCCTTCTAATGTTAAGCATTTCTGTAAAATTTTTGAAAGTCCCATTATTTTTCACATGGTTTTCATATAAAAATGTATCGATAAGTGCAAACCGCATAACTGCAAATTTCTCTTAAGTACTTAAGTACACGTAAACTGCAACGGATAAGTGCAAGTTACGAATTTCGATTTGCACTAAAGAATACGATGTGTTTTTTTTTCCACGCATATTGACGCGATTTATTTCTGAAGGTGCTGTGCACTTAAGAGTGTGCATTGGAACACGGGCCCTCAATTCAAAATGACCCTAAAGGCCGAGAACCATATTTGTTTCATATATAAATGATCATTACTCATGCCGCAAGAATAAAACAAAAGTACCAATCTAATACGAGTACCGCCGATTTATGTCATAAGTTCAAGTTACAAGTTAGGCTTTATGTTAAAAATAATGACAGAAACACGTTTTAAATTGCCACATTTCCAAATAATCCTGACGAATTGTCATAGCAAATTGACGAATTGAAATTTTAAATTGACGGAATCAAGACCAATGCCAGCAACATGATTTTGAAATTTGTCAATTTATAATGGGAAATTGTCAACAATTTTTTCAAAATTCGTCAATTTTAAATAGAAATCAAACAATTTAAAAATGGTCAATACTATTTCGGATATCGCCATTTTGTAATGGAAATTCGTCAACATGATTTGGAGATAAGTCAATTTAATCTGGAAATTCGTCAATTCGAAATGAATGGAAATTCGACGACATGCTTTTGAAATTCGCCAATTTGTAATGGAAATTCATAAACTAGATTTTGAAATTCACTATTTGTAATAGAAATTCATCAACATGATTTGGAAGTTTCATGTATGGATCAGAATGCTGGACCATGTATGAAGGTTACGCGAAAGAAATGACAGCGACTGAAATGAAAGTGTCAGTTGGTGTTACCAAAAGGGACCACATCAAGATTAACTACATCAGAGGCAGCTTGTCCATAGGCCAACCAATCACCGAAAAGGCTCGGCAATGACACGATCCAAGATAGAGCTGCCTGTAGAAGTATGCTGAGATATTACCGCCAAAATGGGCGATGTGCCTACACCGCAGGTCGAGCAACGCGAAACCATGGAGCAGTATAAAGACCGAGGCAAGGAAAAAGAAGAACATAATTTGGAAGTTTATCAATTTGTAATGGAAATTCGTCAATTATTAAAAAAACTTAGTCTAGCACCGTAAGTACTTTTTAACGTGTTGTTGTTGTTGTGTTGCAATGGTCAATGGAGTAAAGTGAATAAGAGAACTGCAACTCCCAAAAATTACAATACATATTTGTTTTTTTTTTTTAACCTAGTGCAAAATTTTCCAAGTAAAGGTTATTTTACGTCAATTCATAATTATGAATTTAATTTCTACCCAGAAAATTTTACCGTAGGTACTTTTTACCGTTTTTGTTGCAAACTAAGTATTCCCAATTTCGGAGCCCAGGCCGATCAGGAAGTTTTTTTTTTAAATAATCAATATTAATTTCACTACTAAGGAAATAGCTTTCGAAGAACAACAAATTTAACAATTACGATGGAAATCTATTGGTTATCTGGTTTGGTGCAGTTGGTCTGGGTAGTGCGCTTGGCTACAAATCACAGGATTGTGGATTCGAAGCCTACTGCACCCAAACTGTGTATCAATTCAACATTAATTATGAGAAGAATATTTACATTTTTGATATATACCCAGCAAACAATTCTATCGATTTTTTCGAAAAATCACAAAAATGATTCGAAAGCGATATTATTCAAATGAAAAATTTATTGTAGACTTGTCTCCCCGACGAAAAATCATTTTATTGTCATCAATATGTCAGGAATGCGACTCCTATTAACGAAATATCGTCTTATTATTGCAAGGATGATAAAATAGTAATCCCTCACAACGAGAGAATGATGAAATTGTCAAAAAATAAAACGACTAATTTATTCGCATAATTTGTAATCTTAGATAGCTCAGGTGTAGGACGTAGGACTACAAAACGATAGGTGCCCGGTTCCCAGCAAACAATTTCTATCGTCCGCGATACGAATTCAATTCGCCTGATAGAAAACATTTCTCGAATTTCATATCGTTTTCGGATTAAAGGCGTCACTCCCTTCGTGAAGGAATAGTGACCGATATTAATTCGCCAGGATGATAATTTGGCGATAATAGACTAATACATAGAAAAAGTGAAAAATTAATTTTTTTATTTTTCCCTTTTTTCTAATTTTTTTCTTCTATTTCATCCTTAATTTTTTTTACCTTATTTTAACTTTAACTTTTTACACTTTGCTTCTACTGGGAATCGAACCGGGCACCTATCGTTTCGTAGTCTTACGTCCTACACCTGAGCTATCTAAGATTACAAAATATGGGAATAAATTAGTCGTTTTATATTTTGACAATTTCGTAATTCGCTCGTTGGGAAGAATTACGATTCTATCATCCTTGCAATAATGAGAAGATATTTCGTTAATAGGAGTCACATTCCTGACATATTGATGACGATGAAGCGATTTTTCGTCGGGGAGACAAGCTTACGATAAATTTTTCATTTGAATGATATCGTTTTCGTATCATTTTTGTGATTTTTCGAATAAAACGATAAAATTGTTTGCTGGGTTCGATTCCCAGTAGAAGCAAAGTGTAAAAAGGTAAAGTTAAAATAAGGTAAAAAAAGTTAAGGATAAAATAGAAGAAAAAAATTAGAAAAAAGGGGAAAATAAAAAAAAAATTTTTTTTCACTTTTTCTATGTATTAGTGTATTATCGCCAAATTATCATCCTGGCGAATTAATATCGGTCACTATTCCTTCACGAAGGGAGTGACGCCTTTAATCCGAAAACGATATGAAATTCGAGAAATGTTTTCTATCAGGCGAATTGAATTCGTATCGCGGACGATAGAAATTGTTTGCTGGGATAGTTCAATTAAAAATAACAGGCGCGACAATCCAGCATTGGACTAAGGGCGCAGGATGTGTTAGTGACATCCTATTTCCAAGATCGTATCTGCTTTTTGTTGAGGTAATGAGATCAGCATCACGCTCAGCAGTGTTATTTATCCCCATAAATGGGTACTCGTTTAACATCTGAGTAAGATCATAGTCTGTCACAAGCTCGTGAGCTCGAAAAACACCATGATCCACGGTGAGATTCGAACTCATGACCCTGTGCACCGAAGGTGCGCGCACTAACCGCTAGACCAGCCAGACTACTACTACTATATAGTTCAATTACATACACTTTTTATTATGTCAGTGAATACCAAATTGATAAAATTTTTTAGATGGGTACGTATAAAAATATTCGGCAGTTCATTCATTTGTCAAAAGGCTCGGATAGTGAAAAACATGCTTTATAATTAAAACCACACAGGGAAACATTTTGAATACAGGGAGCAATCGAGTCAGATAATTTAGTTCGTTTACTAGTCCCAAACACGATTACCAAAATACTATGCTGAAGAAAAAAAGCATTTACATAATGAAATTTAAACCATGATTCGAAGAATGGAATGAATTGTTCACCAGAAGCTTCTCCTTTTCACTAACAACACATTCCAAAACCAAAGCCAACTTCCACACATACAGCATTGGTCCATTGATTGGTATTATAATTCCTCATGTCATTCTTTTATTAACATCATCGATGATGTATGATCATCGTATATGTACAAACAGCAATAATCAAACAAACAATTTAAATGGTTGGAAAGTGATATAGTGCTGAAGATGATTGTAATCTTAACCCCGATGCTGTCGAAAATCGAAATCAATTACAAGAGTTTGACGAGTAACCATAGATAAATATCCCTTTGAAACGATATGTTCAAAATATGCGGAATATTTTAAGAATAAAATTTAAAAATATATAAAGAGTATGTGTTGATTATAATTGACACTTACTTACTTACTATTCAACTATAGAATTATTATACAATTCTAATTACTTATGTTATTGTCTACAGACCTTTTTTTCGTGACACATCTCTTCTTAAGTCTCAAAGAGAACACAATGTATTTATACTGAAGTCCAGTTAAATATATCTTTTCACCTTTCAACCGTGATCAATTACCTTTATAACTAATAAGGGTTAAGAAAAATGCCATTGGACTGAACGTACACATGTTGAATAGTTACCATTTGTACAACATTCGTTGGCCACCCACTTGATGACAACGGGGTGCACTCTCAGGTTGTTTGTACCTGTCGCTGTCATCCATAATACACTCATTCCTTGCACCTTATACACTGCTCCTTGTTCGATGCATTACCTCCGTCCATATGCCCGGCAAGGTAGCCCGCCATAGTCATCGTGAATGCGAAAGATGCTATACGCGAACGAGTCGGGCGTCGATGACTTATGTTGCTTGGACTGCACAAACAAAAACGAAACCAACAAACAAACAAAACCGTTTCATTGAACACATCATATGATCGATAATATTTTGATAAATTCACTTCGATAAATTATTTACGAGGTGACGTTGAATACTGTGAGATTATGACCCTCAAGATCCCCAAGAGTAAAAGGATAACAAAGTGTCCCGGGTATTGTTAATAAAAAAAAGAAACGAAATATCACTTTCGAGGATCAGACGTGGTCCTGTTATCGCGTACAGTTTGTGGAAGAAAAAATATTGATTCCTGGAAAAACATTAAATAGTTACAGAACAAATGTTTTTCCTGCAATAAATAATTTTGGTCCCGCAAACTATACGACGCGATAACCGCAGAACGTCTGACCCTGACTTCATTATGATATCAAAAATATGCTTATGCACTAGTATTACTTAGAAGGTATTATTTTGCATAATTAT
The DNA here is from genome assembly GCA_949715475.1 of Microchrysa polita. Classification (NCBI taxonomy): domain Eukaryota; kingdom Metazoa; phylum Arthropoda; class Insecta; order Diptera; family Stratiomyidae; genus Microchrysa; species Microchrysa polita. Next base: position 20,136,147 of record OX454415.1, read on the forward strand.
ATAAATTTCCATACTTTTCCTACCACTGCAGGTCATTCTTTTGGCACAAACTTACCGCTATATGGATACTCTACGTTCAATGTAAACGAGGATCTAAAAGGTTAAAACCATAATCCTCTCGATGACTTTTGACAGATTTCATATATGAATTGGATGATCATGGCAGGAGGTACATTTCATAAGATGCGCCACTATCACATCTTTTGGTCACACTACAAGATACTCGATCTTATACGTTGCGTTGGAGGATTACATTGTGTGCGCACACAGCGCACCTTTTTTTACCCATTTCAATACAAATAATGACACAATCAATTTCTCACGGTCACTTTGTTGAATGGTAAAGTGCGATCTTATCGCCAATGGTAATCTCGTTAAATGTCAATATCGTTTGAAGGTGGTAAATTGTTATAAGGAATTCACTGTATGCGCTTTATGCCAGCCAGGATGATGCAGTTGCTGGCAGGATTGAATAGGTGTTTCTCCGAAGCCAGGTTGTCTAGTCATCTCTCTGCGTGGATTGTGGGTAGAGGTGATTGTCGCGCAACTCGTTTTTCAATAGACATCGTGTCGCGCTGTTCATTGTTCGGATGTAAACACGAAAAATATTAAATTTGTCGCCGTGTTTTGAGTGATTGCTGTTTTTTCGTGGAATCGGAAAAGGGTAGGACTTGAAATGCTAACGATGAATGCAGGCGAGACTTTTGGATATGAAGTTATGTTTATAAGCTCCACACAAGTCATATACATATACATAATCGCATATACACTGCGCGACAAATGCTTAGGTTCACCCATGTCTCCTCCCAGGAAAAGGTAAAAAAAAGCTTACTCGTTCAAGAAATAATATTTTCGAAAGTATTAAATATCATAAAGAAAATGGATGTACTGAACCTCCACAGTAAATTACAGTAATTTATTTCATCTAAAGAGCCAATTCCAAGTGCGAAAATTGCTTAGATTCAGGGAGGATTTTACCGTTTTTCAAATGTTTGCGCAGAAAAGTATAAAAAAAAGAACATTTTTTTATTTAATATTGTGTATTTCCGCCATTTCGATTCATAATTTCATAAAGCCTTCGAGGCAGGGAATTGTACAATGAGAATGAATGCAGCACGGATATCGGTATTTTAGACCAAGCTCTCTTAACCCTTCTGTCGGCACATAGGTCTGGCCAGACCTTTGGCACTATATTTTGGTCTAAAAACTATAGAAAATGAAATCGCAGCGACTTCATATTTCATGATATCCTAGAATAATATGTTTAGAAGCATATTTTGCAAAAATGTAAAAAAATCGGTTGAAGTTTTGAGCATATTTTTGATGATTTTCAATTTATAGTGCTTTTTGATACCCAATAGGTCTGGCCAGACCTATAGTTTTTCCCCCCATTTTCGTCTTGAGGTAAAAAGTGAAAATATTAAATTCTCTTAAAAATCTCCTATTTATAATGTAATCAAGTCATTAAAATTCAATTTGCACGATAAACGATAAGATTTTCTGAGATTTTGCTTTAAAAAGCCGTGAAGTTCGCAAATTGGGTACGCCTAATTTTATCCCGTCTTATAACATCACCAAATCAACTGAGATTTGATTCTAGGAAAATCAAAATAGTTTTATTTCTATTGTAATAGTATGAACTAAGTATAAGTGACTTACGATGGTGTTTATTAATAGATTTAATTGAGATATTTACGGAAAATTTAGAATTTAATGATTTTTGGGGTTGAAAATTACCTATTTCTTTCTATCTATTTTCCCAAATCTGCAGACTAATATCGTGGTTAAATCTACCAACAAAGTGCCAAATATTTCCCTAAGATATTGGAATTGTAAAATTTAATCAAATTTTCTGTGCGGATACGCAATGAAAAAAGAGAAGCAAAAATAGAAGAAAAAAAGGGAGAAACATGTTTGTACTAATACCACCTCAAAATATGTCTTCTTAAAAACGCCTCTAGTATATCTCCAAAAACGATTTTAATGCTTTTATTGTTTATAAATGGCTGTAAAGAATGGGTAGAATGATTATACCGATAAAAATTTCACTTTTTCTAAAAATTAAAATTTTTTTCTCAGTAGGTCCAGCCAGACCTATTGGGTATAGAATATGCATATTGTAGTAGGTGCCGACAGAAGGGTTAACACCTTGGCTGCCAATGTGTCACCGGTGAACACACACAAATGATTCACCACAGGCCATGTGTCACCGGTGAACACAGAGAAAGACATTCTGTACAGGCCAATGTGTCACCGGTGACACATTTGTAGTCTTCTTTTTAATTTAAATTTTACTCAAAATTAATATTATTTTTAGTTTTTGAATAACTGAATAAGATTTGTAATAAATTCTTTTGTAATAAGCCTCTATAGGTCTCATTCGAAGAAGGGTTCACAAACTTCATTAGGAGTAAAGTTGGAAAACGTAATTTCGTCGTTTTTACTTTACACTTTAGAAACCACTCTAATGTTCTTTTTTCGTAATAGAACTGTAGATTGACGTTTCCTATGTCATTTATGATTACTGCTTAATTGATTGAAGTCAACAATATCTAAAATCGTTTGGAAGAAAAGAAAATTCAATTTGTGTCACCGGTGAACACGATATTATGGTGAATAATTTAATACATTGTTAATTTGCTGCTTTGTGGTGTTTTAAATAGGTTTTTACTTCATATTTTAACTAGAAAGACAAATGATTTCAGTTTTAAGGATCAAAAATACTAGAAAGAGGAAATAAACAACGCAAACTACATTTGCCCTTCTGTATTGTGTGTCACCGGTGATACAAAGTTCATTTGTTATAAAACAGGCGATTCCCCACAGGCCAATGTGTCGCCGGTGAACACACGTTGAATTTGTGTTGAAACTAACTACGCCATTGTATCATCAGGAAACACCCTCAAAAATATTCCATTAAAATCCGAAGAAAACCTGAAAAAAATTGCTTGGCCTGGGAGGAATAATTGTATGGTGTTCACCGGTGATACAATGGCCTGTGAGGAATCGAGTTTAGTGTGTTCACCGGTGATACATGGCACGCAAGATGTTAATTTAATGAATTAACTCTTCTTTAGAGTTGTACTGTTTACCACTACTGTAAACCTCGTGAGCAAGCCACCCCCAAATGTCCCCTATTTTGATAATGTCATGGGAGTTGGGCACCCACTCTAACAGTCACATTTTCCTCCTCCGTAAACGATTTAACCCTCTCTGTATGAATTGGGGCAAGATCATGCAATATCCATAAGGATCGCCTTCGTACATGACATTTATCTTAGGGATTTCCACTTAGCTGTTTATAAGATGGACCCGTTTGGCGACCTCGTAGGATGACCAAGTCGATATTTCCACGACAGGATAACTCTTTAAAGTAAGTGAACCTATACAGGGTGTCCCATTCATGGTGGAGAATATTTTAATGGTAGGTAGTGTGGCTCATTTGGAGAAAATTAATGTACTACGGGACCCCTCTATGTTTAACCGTTACAATGTTATAGCATTTTTTGTCAAAATGCACAACTTGCTGAACTAAATCAAAATTTGCCACACCACCAGTCATTTCATCCGAGATATGACTTCACTTTCTGAAACTACATAAAATTTCCAATAAAACAACACCTCGCCCGTTACGAAGTTGCTCGTATCTTCCGAGATACCCCCGTTCAAACTTTAAAGAAATTGTAAAATTGGTTTTTTCATTAAAATAATAAAATCGTATGCATTTGTCGCGCAGTGTATGTGCCTTCATGCGAAATAATGAATAGAGTCAAAGATGGAACAGAAAACCGCAATTTTTGCTGTGAGTAAGGCCCGTATTTATAAACATACCTTAAAGAAGCCTATACTCAAAGCGTCTTTTAGTCAAGGATGCCTCAATTCAAAAAGGTTGGTGAGGTTGGCTGTGGGCTTCCTTGAAATAAAAGTTCACTTGATTTCAAGGAAGATACATAAATTCGAGGTTGCCTCAAGTGAAGGTGTGTTGACATACATTTTTAAGAAAACGGATAAAAATTTTACTTGTCTTCCTCTATTTTTCACCCAAAAAATTCATATTTAAACCAAAATATGTACTCGTAAAAAAGTGATTTTGAAATAAAAATACTGAAAATGACATTGCATTCCTTGAATCAAGGTATCCTTGAGTTGAGATCGCCTTGAGTGAAGGCTTCCTTACGGGTCTCCAGTGCCATTAGTCAGAAATTACAATCGAAAATTTCTTTCACATGCTTTGTGTATGCACATGTTCAATTTTGATCCATACGTCATACTTCTACGGAGGTGCAATATAAAGGGATGCTGAACCGATTAGATTTGCGCTGCGTTCTCTTCAATTTTGGCATCATGTATTGTTTTAATTTAATGACAATTTCGAATGGCTACTTTCAAAGAAAAAGAATTTATCCCGACCGTCTGCCGGGACTACTTTGTCTTTACTTCACTTTTAGTAGTTTTATTTTCACTTAATTAAGCTTGATAGTGAGTTTTGACTTCGACCCTCTTTTCAATCTTAATTTAATGTGGTGCTAACCGAAATGACATAATTTGAGTTGAGTTTAATATGATTCCTGGATCAATAGAGGTTAATTGAAAAGTTTTAAGTTGTTATCACTATCAAAATCATCACTGTTCCATAAACTTGAAAATGGTGAAAAAAATGTCCTTCTCGAGTATAAAATTTATCCATGTTATTATTTCTTGCCCCCAGAATTCCTACACATAGATCTGTTTCGTTTCATTTTATCGTTCCCATATAGGTAGTATGGAAATAACTCTTTTTATTGTACATGGAAATTATTCATGTTCGGCGTAACCTTTCACGCAAACACGCGGCTTTTATCAGATAATTTAGAATGAAAACCGAATGACTCCACCTTGTTTCATAAAATATGCCCCGAAGGTTCACTTACCATTAAATACCACAGAAACAGGCATAGAACAATGATGCCGATGACTGCTTGTAGTTACCTAAGAAAGGCCTAATGAATATCGTGTTTGGAAAACTTTTCACCTTCCACTTTGTATACTATGCAGTTTGCAGTCAACCCACAAGAATATTTTGCTTGGATATGTATAGTTGAGCGCCTTTTACACTGCATAATAGAAGGCAGGAATAGTAATTATTACCGCAAGTCTAAATGGTTTCCAGTGGGAAAATTGAGTCCAAATACTTGTGCTTGTGATAGTTATGGTTATCTCTGCTGATCGTAATGAAGTTGAATTACATAGGTATATATTTCCTAAAGCAGTGGCGCAACCAGGATCTTGTCTTGAAGAGGGCTATGGGCAATTTGCTTTTTGCTGGTAATAACGCTATACAGTAAAACCCCGACTTACGTCGTTAATTGGTTCCAAAAATATGCGACGTAAGTCGAAACGACGTATATCGAAACAATAAGAACTCGAACTCCTGTTGCAAGTTTACAATAATGAATTGCCAAAACAGGCATATGAATGAGCAGTAATTATGAAGCTTTATTGTATTCAAGTAATGAGTATGTGGGTTCATTTACATAAAACACTTTTGGCATCAACAAATTTTATTTGGAAATTTAAAAAACTCTTCCATGGTCCTTTGAAGAACATTTTTTCCCTATTCATTTCTTTGCGCGGTATTATTTCTTGACCATTTCACTTCGTTTAGCGTCTAGGATGAGTTCCTCATATTGCTTAAGAGCTTCGGCGAGTTTCGTGAATGACTTGTCCGAGTCTTCGGGATCTTACTCGGTAGCAGACTCTTCAATGACTTCCCCAGTGTAGAGCTCATTTTCTGACCAATCGAGTCGTCGCCAGTCGATATTGCTGCGTTATGCGATAACTTGCGACTGTTAACAAACCAACTTGCTTTGCTACTTGCATGATTTCCTCTTCGACGTTTTCTCCTATATCGTTGTTGTTACTCGTAATAATGCAATCAGGTCATCGAGTTTTCCAGGATCGATTCATTGTGGTTTGTTGCACTTCATCCCGAGCAGTGTTTATGTTTATTGTTATAATGATATCAAAGGATCGCCAGTAATCTCAGACTGAAGCCTTACTTGATACATTTTCATTGATAGTTTCGACTAGTTGGCGAAATGTGCATCGTAGATAATTCGCCTTAAAGGTCGTTATTACCCCATCATCCATAGGTTGCAGCAAAGGGGTTTTATTCAGAGGTAAAAAAATCCCTTTACATTGGATTCATGTCGTTCACAATTTGTGGACGTCCTGCCACATTGTCCAGAAGTAATAGCATTGTGACAAATTTTTTCTGCTGGCAGAAATTCTCTACAGAGGAAAAAAATTAAGATTGGAACCATTCCACAAATAAACTGGAAGTCCTCCATTCTTTCTCATTTGATCAGAGACGATTTTGGAACCACTTTCATTGCGCGCGGGTTCTTAGATTTATTGTTTTGTCTAATTTGAAATTTCTGTGGTAAAATGCAACGACGTAAAAGCGGGGAACCATAGACACAATGTGAAACATGGTATAAATTTGATAACGACGTAAAAGCGAAATGACTTATAACGAGGTGACGTATAATGGGGCTTTCCTGTACACTGTAAAAACAAGGTTGAATTTTACATCGAAAACTCGTTGGATTTTACACCTTTTTTCTCGCAAAATTACAGTAAACGTTTATTTTTCAACAATATTTCTAGTATACCCACAAAATAGTGTAATATTACACAGATTTTTCAATATTACTCAATCTCAGTGTAATTTTTCACCACATTTGGTGTGAAGATGTGTTATTCTTGTGTAACTTCACATTTTCAGTGTATATTTACCAATTTTCGTGTAAAAAATACACCTACATTTGTGTAAAACTGACTTTTGTGCATTATTGCATTTTCCTGTATCTCACAAGTGACTTGTTCTGTGTGAAGTTAGTCTGTTCCGGCCGAAGTCCGAAGTGCGTTCGTGTGAGCATGATATTATTGTTGTGTTGTAGCGCTTTTTTGCTCTTGAACCGAAGGGGGTGTGGCAGCTCTTGGCCGTTGCAATAACGGGTAGCTCCAGGACGATTTACACCGAAGAACGGGCTGCCGTAAATATTATTATAAACCCGGATGTAAATTTACATATTTGCCGGTGTAAATTTACATTTTTTTCGTGCAAATTTGCTTATTTCTGATTTAAATTTACTTAAGTCTAAGAGTAAGTTTACTTATTTATGTGTGCAAATTTACACCAATTTTGTAGTAAATATTTACACCGTAAAGCGTAAAATTACTCTCGTTCATATAGTGGTGTAAATTTACTACTATAATAGAAGGAAAAAAAGTTTCCTCCTATTATTGGAGTAAAATTTTTTAGAGTGTACTGTGAGGATTTATGCTTTCATTGCACCCACGCTTATATTCGCTGTACAATGTTTTGTAGCATAGTGTCGTGAAAACAGAAATAGATAGTAAACCGAAGGATATGGACATTACTTTTGATAAAATAGGATTTTTCCATAGATGATAGAAACTTATTACACATTGTCATCTTACTGATTCTAACGGAATTTTAGGACCAAGTAAATCTTTAAAAAAAATATACCGTTAGGGCGGTCGTCATCACCCGTTCAGGAGTCGATATATAGAGAGCGTTATCCCACAGCGTTTTACGAGTAAGGTGCAGGGATGCAGCTGAATTGGATATTAAACATAAATTACCCCCAACAATTAGAGCAAAATTTGTACTGCAGGAGGAATGCAATGCAATAGGAATATGAGCACAAGCTAAATTAAGACGGAAGTTGGGCTAGTGTCAAATATCTCAGGTGAAATAGACAGTGTGAGCACTGACAGGACTACATTTTTTTCGAAGAGGAAGATCTTCCAAAATGTATTATAATCATTACACCCTTAGTCCCTTCCGTGGTTGCGCCACTGTTCAAATGGTTCTAAGAGTTAGGACATGCAATGAGGAAGACAGCACGTGCCTTTTTATGTTTTCCAATCGGAATTTTCGAATTTTTTTTTGTTTTGAAACCGGATGTAGAGCTTATTCCGGTGCGCATTTCTCTGCAAAGTTTATAGGGTCCCATCTATCTAGCTACTACCGTTTGGAAGTTACAGTCGCCCAAATAATCCCCAAAATCTGAAACTTTGACCCGATTTGTACGTTTTGAATCGAAATTTTCAAAAATTGCAGTTTTGAGCTCCAATTTAAAGTTTATATGATCGCACATTTCTCTGCAAAGTTGATATTCCTAAAGATATCAACGATTGGAAGTTAAGGTCGCCCAAAAAGATCGTACGTATGTTTTCGAATCGAAATTTTCAACAATGAGGGTTTTGAGACCCGATGTAGATTTTAAATAGGCAACACCAGCTGTTAAATCTTACATAACAAATCGTTGCTTCAAGGAATCTTCAGTTTTATTTGATAGTTCAACACAATGCTGCCAAAAATGTATGCCTGAAATCCAGAAATTCTATGGATTCTCGATAGTAAAATCTATTCTTTTGAGAAAAAATATAACAATAATTTAATATAACTTTCACCGTTATCGATCTGTAACGGTTTTTTTGTGAATTTATCGACAATACTGACTTATGGCTTATTGTGTAAAGTTAGAACCCTTAAATAAAACTTCAGCAAAATTACAAGGTCATTTTTTCAATTTTCCACAACAAGTCATAATTCCCGATGATATTTTGCAAAACGCTATATCAGGATGACGGCATTGGTAGCGTTTCTGCTCAAATAGATTAAACTATCAACCCTACCGGTATTGCTCTAGAAATGCGGGGAATTAGAAGCGTCATGTACAACATTATAGATAAGGCGCGGTTCAGACTATCGACAAGATTTGCTAAATCCTAGATTTAGTTGACAGTTGTACCATATTGTACTGCAATTTGAATAATGCAAGTACATTCTACGATGCATTTTGAATTTAATGACATACGATTTAATCTAGTAGGCGAATTTCGACTCGGTTAATTTAATGGTTTTAGTAAATCCTGACCATAGTGTGAATCCCCTCTAAGAGAAAATAATCACATATTAATTTGTCAGTTTAAAGGAATCCTTCTTGGCTATTCATCGCACATTTTCTGCGCAATTTGATTTGAAGGTAAGCTGCTCGAAAAGCGAAATGGCAAGTGTGGTATATGCGTCCCTTCAGCAATTCATACACACTCCCAGTCACTTGAATAGGGACAGCCTTTTCGAGAGTTATTTATCTTAAAATATCTACTTTCTTGCAGCAGAGAGCATAACTCAGTATCTGTTTACAAAGGCTATTATGTTGCTCATAGTTTGCGAGAAAAAAATTAAACATTCAATAACAACAGTTATGTGTTATCAACATCATGCTAATGAAATCCTGGTGTTACTTAAGGAAAAATGCAAATAGTATTCGATTTATTTTTTTCAGTAATGTGTACTTCCTCGCAGTGGCGGAACAACTTCACTTGGGGCCCTCCCGCCAACTTTTTGAGTGGGCCCCCCTGGCCCCACTGAGAAAAAAGCAGAGTAAAATCAATCGAAAGCACTCTTGAAGATTGATCCACACTTTTCAGTCATCAGGCACAGTTATTTTCCATACAAGTTGACAGATTATCACTTAATTTATTGACTTACTATCTGGTCAATTTGTATGGGAAATGACTGTGACTGATGACTAAAAAGTGTGAATCGACCTCAAACTAACTCTTTTGAAACATGATTTTGACGTTCCAGTGTTTCTACTAAAACTAAGAACGTCGTACTTATAATAGCTTTGCTAAGAACTACTTTCACTCTTTGCATTCTTATATTGAGAATAGCGTTCTTGTTTTAACGTTTAAAATTAATTATTTCGTCAATCGTTTTTTTTTATTATTTTAAAATAAAAACACTCACGCATCGCAGTATTGACCTCTATAGATGTTGGTAAGCATATAGTAAATTACCTGAGCCTACAATGGGATTCGATCCCGCGAACATGTGATTTGAAGACGAGCGCCCTATCTACCCTAACGCGGCATACACACGGTCACTCCGAATCATTTTTTTCTCGTTCTGTCAAAATCGAAGAAAATGTATGAATTTGACAGAACGAAGAATGAAAAAAATAGATTAACTCTATTCCTTGTTTCAGCTTTAAATTTAAGCGTGTTCTAATTTAAATTTCAGGATCCGGAGTGTCTCATGAAGTTTCAAAGATTTTCGGACAATATTAAATTTGTTTATCTAAGGGACCTGGTGCGAGCGGAACAATAAAACTAGGGGGCTTCGCCCCCTGCTCGCTTCGCTCGCCAACCCCGGGGCCGCTGCTAATTTCGGGCGCGGCCGAAATTTGGATACCCTTCGCTTGGGCTAAAAGTTTTTTTCGGGCGTACCTATGACTTGTATTTAATTCCCCACCTCATTCTTTTTCTTCCGTCTTGACAAAAGTTTTGGGCTTGGTTGAAATAACTGGGCAAATAAAAATATTTACTCGGAAAATTTTATTGGGGTTGCGGGAGCATGACCCCACAGTACGATTCCATTCGTTTTTAACTTTTTTGTTGCTTTAGTAAAGACACATTAATTCAAGGTTTTGTGAAATTGGTGCAGCAAGTGTTTCTTAGAAGAACCAAAATGGGGGTTGGGTTTGTATGGCCACCCCATGACCCCATGGTCAGATTTGATAAATTCTTAGATATGTTTTGTGTCATCAAGAGAAACACGTTTGTGTGTAATTTTGTGGAAATTGGTGCACAAATAAAAAAGTTTTTCTTAGAAGACCTAATTTGGGGGGTTGGATTTGTATGGCAGCCCCATGACCCCATGCTCCGATTTTATCCATTCTTGCATATGTTTTGTGTCAACAATAGAAATACATTTGTGTGAAATTTGGTTGAAATTGGTGAACGAATAAAAAAGTTTTTCTAAGAAGAACCTAATTTAGGGGGTTAAGTTTTTATGGCAGCCCCATGACCCCATAGTCCGATTTGATCCATTCTTGCATATATTTTGTGTTATCTATAGAAACACATTTGTGTGAAATTTGGTTGAAATTGGTACACAAATAAAAAAGTTTTTCTTAGAAGAACTCAAATGGGGAGCTAGGTTTGTATGGCAGCCCCATGACCCAGTGATCCAATTTGGGTGAATCAAACATACAAACAGCCTGCAACAATAAGAAGCACGTGTGCAAAATTTCAGCTCCCTAGCGTCTATAGTGGCCGAGAAAAACGCACTGCAACAGACGGACAGACGGACAGACGGACAGACAGACAGACAGACAGACGGACATCGCCCAATCGATTCATCTCGTCATGCTGATCATATATGTATACTTTTTATATGGTCGGAGATGCTTCCTTCAATGCGTTACAAACTTCATGACAAAGTTAATATACCCTTTCACTCTATGAGCGAAGGGTATAATTAGCATTTGTTTTGACTTCGAAAAGTGTATAGCTTTTTTTGTCTACCAAAAATATTTACGTACGTTTTTTTTCACAGAAGTTTTATTGTTCGACAAATTTTTCATGTGGCTTTGGGCCCCTAAATCTCGTGCCCCCCCCCCCCGCGACGCGGGCCCTGCGCCGCCCCTGCTTCCTCGTTTATTTAAAATTCTTCTATATATAAAAATGCTAACTTCGGAAATGGAAAAATCTATTATTGTTCTGATTGGCTACGATGAATCCCGAATGTCGATAAGTATAGCATGCAAGAACGAAAAGCAGTTAGTCAGTGCTTCGAGCGCACAGCGCGAGCACGTCAGCTCATAGCGGGGAGCAGACATTGGCTGGGGCAGGGCAGGGTCGTGGGCAGCGGGCGGGGGGGGGGGGGGTTTGACGATCGTAGCGAGTAGGGGGCGAAGCCCCCTAGTTACTTCAAAAATTCTGTTGGACATCGAATCATACACTGATAGTTGAGGTAATTAATTTAAAGATATCTCATGCCAGCTGACTTTTGTCCTCGAATTGTCTGCCATCTTCGTAAACTTTTCGCGTCAGCCATCCCCAAACGTTTTCCATTATGTTAAGGTCTGGGGAGTATGGGGCCACGCCATTAAATCGACATTTTGGGTTCGGATCCATGTTTTTATCGACCGCGCCGTGTGAATAGGGGCATTATCGTCTCAGAGGCCCAAAGATGTTTTGACATTGTGGAAATCCTGTTTCTAATACCGTAGGATACGTGTGAGCAGTCATCTTATTGCTATGGAAGTTCAAAGGTATCGCTCCGTAATAAGAGACAGCTTCCCAAACCACGACGCTACTTTCTCTGCTATGATGCCTTGACAGAAACCGTTCATTTTTGCCCAGATCGTGGAAATAGAAATGGTACCCATCTGGGCCATCCAGGTTGAATTTCTTTTCATCCGAAAAAACTACCCCAATACAACGATTGTATTAGGCGACAGAATATTCTTAAACTAGAAAACACTGTACCTATCTGGATACTTCAATTTTTCTACTGGTAACTACATACTTGGAAAGCGTCAAAAATTTCAATATAGCCTTAACATTCCTGCAAGGCATGCATATTACCTATATGTACTCCACCGCGCTACGAAACAACTAAGTCTAAACCACGAAGGACACCTTCGGGGCACCAACTCCATGCCGTGTGTTAGTCCGTCAAATCGTTCGTCCAGTTCGACTCTTCGTCGACGACGATCCGGAACAATAGTCAATAAAACATTTCGGAAATCATGTTTATCGGATTATTTATGGATTTTTAATGCGTTCCTTATATCTTTGGCGGAACATTCAGCACACTGAACGTAACGAATAGCATGGTAGATTGAAAGAGATCCCGACAAATGAGGGGGAGATACCGCAAAATCCGCCTTCCTGGCACACAAGCCGCAAATCTGCAATCCATTGCACTTGCACTATAAGGCGGAATAGACATGGTTTGCTTGTGGTGCAGCGATGCAGTGTGGTGCTCTTGAGTCGGCCGCGTATTTAGATATTTTTCAAGTCGTGAAGCTTGCGCATAATTCTTCACAACACCATGCACTATCGATTGCAAAATTTATTGGTAGGCATGTTGTTGGCTCATCTTTGAAATGTATGATCGCGATAATTTGGTTTACTACGGTTTTGTACTCTGGTTTAGTCTTTGATTCTTGCAATTGCTGGAGGCCATAATATTGGCAAATGGGGCTGGCGTTTAATTGCAACAGACTGGTTTGGTAAAATAAAAATAGCTTAGCTCTACTCGTACATATGCGAATAATTCAATGAAGAAATGCGTGTTGTTATTCTTTTATGATTTGATTATCTTTACATGTACATAAGTATATATTGATGATAGAAAACGATTAACAGTTTAGTTAGTTCCGGGGTTAATAGAAATTCTGGAATCCTTGCGTCATACCTACCTGCCGGTACTATTTAAATTCATAATCATAATACTAATGCATAGTGGTATATTTCACTTAGACGACCCACCGATATTTTCGTTATTATTGAACCTAATCCGTTAAAACATAGCAGGTGTCAAAAATTCAGTAATCCATAAATGGAAAAGGATATAAATACAAATTCAATGAACAGATGGAACACTGCCACTAATTTCCAATCGAAATCCAAACATAGGCTTTTATAAGCCTTCGTGCCCCGATCAGGACGCATCACATCATTATGTACCTAAGTACATACATATATGATCAAGTCAAAGTAAAAATTCCAACAACCCCAGCTCGTGTGATTCCTTCGTACATATCATCATATGCCATGAAGATTTCATGAAGATGATATTCTCCTCGAACTGGGCATGAATGATTGCGGTTTGTGCGATCACAGCCAAATTGGAGTTGTTGTGTACAATGATGGATAAACATAAAAAGGGATTGGCCGCTAGGTGTAAACCAAAGGACGCCGGCCTGTAATCATGATTCCTAATAGGTAACCTCAGCAATCAAAACCTAATTATCTTATACTCTTATAGTCGTTCTATGTCCTCTATAAAATTGTTGTATGGAGCTACTTTATGTACAATAAAATGAATTGTCGAGTCCTTTGTGCAGGGATGACTTAAATTTCAGAAGTACACTTTTGCGGTGAAAAGTACAAGTTTAGCTTAGAACGTTTGTCAAATAATCGAAACGAAAAGAAATTGGCTACAGTACCTAAGCTATCATTACAATATGTAATGACCCGTAACAAATTTTTCGCAGAGACAGATCGACTCCGAAAAATTTCGATATCCTAGTTCAACTATCCCTATCATTATTTTAAGTTTTTTGTGTGGTATGTTCATTAATTCACCTGTGTGCGGCAACTAAGATCATATCCCAAAAAAAGAAGTGGACAACCGGCAATTTGGCAACATCAAACGTTTGTGAAAATTAGTTTTACTGATCATTTTCAAATAGAGGTGTACTACGCTGAATGAAAACGAAACCATTGCAAAATTTGCGGTTCCTAGTCACACCGCACACTCGTAATTCAAAGATGCCGCACACGTCACATAAAACGATTTCGACACTATGAGCAAATTAGTTGCAACACCTCCGAATAAAGCGGCTCAGGTAGGCACAACACCGGTGGTTAATGATGATTCGAGTGATGAAGAAGATGATGATGATAATAATGATGAAGGTCACACAATCGCCGCGAATTCTAGAAGAATCAAACTTTCCGAAATTATTCTTGTGTTCTTTGATGTTGGCGAATGACGTGTGCCCCGGAAAGTGGATCAAAAATTACAGTATTGTATGACACAGACAAATTAACTAATTGAGTATTATAGGATACAAGTGTGCGGATCGGAAGAAAGTGTAATCACAGGACACAGTAATTGACTTGCTTTTTGGGAGTGTGCACAAGTTTGTGGTGAGCGTGCGTTTCAAGACGGCCGCCATCAAAGTTGTTTCGGTGCGGTGTTATTAGTATGAGGGCGTAAAAAAGTGCGGAATAGTATTTTGCAAAAGATACTTTTATAATAGACTTCATTGATTGATTCACCAGCGTATTTCATTCACACTCTTGAGTTCGCAATGGATGAATTTGATTGACAGGAGATCATCGTTGGAGAAATACTATTTCTTGCCGGTGAGGTTTGATGTAAGCAAGTAGGTGTATTCATTTTCAAAGAAAAATACATTCCGAAAATGTAGAGGCTTTGCAGGATATCATTAATAAAATGGTTTTATACAAGATTATTGGCAATTTAATACCTACATATCTGTCACGCTATAAAAGGTCTAAAAGTCATTAAAAGGAGGCGTTAGTAAATTGTTCTACGGACTTTCGTTAAACATTTCTATTTTTAGTTACCTTTTTTTTAAATTTAGTATTTTTAGGTCCATTTGCACTAAAACGAAGACATCTTAGTGACTTTTTTAAAATTTAGTTTTATTTCCCTCTCTCTAGTTTCTTTTAACCCCTAGTGGGGCATAGGGCATTGACTACGCCTCTTTTCCACCTCTGCCTATTAGCAGCCATCGCCTTTAGCTGGTTCCACGATTTGCCTCTAGATTTTCCCTCTGCCTCAACAGATCTTCTCCATGTATTTTTGGGTCTTTCCACACGACGCCTTGCATCGGTTCCCTCAGGATTCCAATCTAGAGCCTGTTTTGGAATGTTTTTTCGCTGTTTTCGAAGTGTGTGAGCTATCCACTGCCACTTCCGCATTTTGATGTCGAATTCTATCCTATTTTGCCTAGTAATTTGGAGAAAGTCGTCGTTAGAAATTACCTCAGGCCAGCAAATTTGTATGGATGCGTCGTAGGTACTGATTCATGAAAGTTTGTAGTTTGGTTATAATATTAGTGGTCACCTTCCGCGTGGAACACCCATGTAAAAGCAGGGATTTTACATTGCTTTCGAAGATCGAAGTTTGGTATTTCTGGAGATGTTTTTGTTTTGCCGGTCAAACTGAAAAATACTGCACGGGCTTTAATTATGCGCGACTCTACATCGGTATCAGCCAGCGACGTGCATTCATAATAAGCAATTCCAAACTGCTTGACTAGGAAAAACTCCGGATTCATTATCACCGACATCACCAAATATCATTTTTGACAACATTTTCTTCTCCTGACGATTTATTCCGAAAACACCGCGAAGTATGTATGTACATGCAAAAACTAAAACGAACACCATGCCGCACATAATCGAACCAAACTTGTTTGCAGCATGTGTACGGACTTGGCGAATGTATCTATCATATCATAATTCATGTACACGTACATGATGCAGTGAGCAGAGGAACATGTTGATTCCAGATGCTTGAGTCGGTTCATATGGGTGATGCGACACGGTGAGTAAAAAGTAGCCGGGCAACACGTATGGTAATGCCGCTTACCGAAACATGGAGTAATGGGGATGAGCTTCGGATCCTATGATCACCATGTGCGAAAACGAGATGAGAAGATACAAGTTGTCTGTGTTACATCCTACTTCGCACACGAAAAGATACGATTTCTTTTTCGTGCATTTGTCGTTCTTTTGGAATATCCCCTTGGTCATGGCTAAAGATGTTTCGCGCATGTATGCATGTATCTGAACGTGATGTACGCTTGCAATTTGGATATGTGTTGTAGGTTTCGTATAAATTGTTGAATCGGGGTCGTGGCTTGCACCACAGTGCATAAAGTGGACTATGGGTAGCTGTGGATGCATGGTGCGGAAGAGAACTCGAGAAAAAGTGTTTTGCGCTTGATGTGATGCGTGCTTCAGAGTTGGTTGTGTGTGGATTGTTGTTGGTAGGTTTCCTGAGATGATTGTAGCTCGTACAATAGACGGCAAATTGCTTCGTCGTGACTTGCGCAACAGCAGTGGACTATGCGTATAGACCTAGAGCCAGCGACACTTCAAATGCAACTATTTCCTATGCATTCTGTTACACATTATCGCAAATTTCACGATTGGAGATGCCCCAAAACGGTAGTCTGCCTCCTGGACAGTGGGGCTTAAGCGGTGGCAGACAACTTCAAAGTCGTTAAGAGTTGCAAATATTTGCAACTATTTCTTCGCATTTGACTCATATACCATTTAATAGAGGACGAGTCCCCGCATATATACACCAAAAGGCAGACAAATATTGGGGGGCTAACATGGTGGCAGACACGCTCCAAAATTTAAAATTTGTATGAACAATGGGAAGTGCTTCTACAAAAATAGCGCTAACTCCATCACGCTAAACCATATAGGTACAGTAAGAGCCTAAATATTTTCCAGACACTTCCTCTCTTTAAGGGCCCAGAAAAACGAAACATGATCAACAATAGGGACGTTTTATTGTGTTTATCCCGTGCAGGTTTGGGTAGAACTTCATATAAAAAAAATGACACTTACCCAGGTAAAGTTAACCCGTGCAACTACCCTACACGGGATAGAGCTCAAATGTAGATGGCGGACGCATAGGGGAAATATGAGGGAATTCGTTTTTTCAAAGCAAATGTGAGAGTTTTTCTAATCACGAGAAAAGATTTTGCAAAGAAATAATCATCTTTTGTGATAAAATCCACCACATCTAAAAAATAGGCCGACGAAAGCGAGTCAAAGATGCACAAAAACTGTCAAATGTCAGCTGTTTGGTCTTAACCGGGATGTTACCCGCGATCGTTTTTTTCGAGTCAGATTTACCCGCGATGCGAAAAAAACGTCGCTAATATTTTGAAAAGGTATCGTAGCTGGTAGCGGCTTATGGTACATATATTTCGAAAGATTCCATTGAGATGTGTTCTTTTCGGTAAGGTATAGGTATAATATCGTGTGGCAACCAAAAATGATATGATCATGACGATGATGCTGATGATTGCTTGTGATGACCTTGTTATCATTTCTGGTACGGACGGGACGGGATATTATACACGATGATGACGACCGCGTCGACGACAACAGCAGCGCCAATGAGAAACGTATTGAGATTGGAGAAAATTGGAGTAGTTTTCAGCATGAATCCCAAATATGCAATTGCAAATATTTGCAACTATTAACGACTTTGAAGTTGTCTGCCACCCCTTAAGCCCCACTGTTCAGGAGGCAGACTACCGTTTTGGGGCATCTCCAATCATGTAATTTGCGATAATGTGTAACAGAATGCATAGGAAATAGTTGCATTTGAAGTGTCGCTGGCTCTCGGTCTATGCGCATAGTCCACTGCTGTTGCGCAAGTCACGACGAAGCAAATTGCCGTCTATTGTACGAGCTACAATCATCTCAGGAAACCTACCAACAACAATCCACACAACCAACTCTGAAGCACGCATCGCATCATGCGCAAAACAATTTTTCTCAAGTTCTCTTCCGCACCAAGCATCGACAGCTACCCATAGTCCACTTTATGCACTGTGGTGCAAGCCACGACCCCGATTCAACAATTTATACGAAACCTACAACACATATCCAAATTGCAAGCGTACATCACGTTCAGATACATGCATACATGCGCGAAACATCTTTAGCCATGACCAAGGGGATATTCCAAAAGAACGACAAATGCACGAAAAAGAAATCGTATCTTTTCGTGTGCGAAGTAGGATGTAACACAGACAACTTGTATCTTCTCATCTCGTTTTCGCACATGGTGATCATAGGATCCGAAGCTCATCCCCATTACTCCATGTTTTGGTAAGCGGCATTACCATACGTGTTGCCCGGCTACTTTTTACTCACCGTGTCGCATCACCCTATGATGGGCGAATATTTTTTGTTTGTTTTGTGTGCGAATTTATATGAGCGCACTCAAGCAGAATTGGTGTTGATTGACTTGCATGTTGCGTGTGGATTGAATATGGATAGTAGACGTTAAATGCATGTTGAGAGGAAAATATAAACTTCAGTTACATTTTCCAGAAGAAATCAGTTGACTACAGGTGACTTTTTGTGGAATTTAAAAAAATTTTCAACTTTGTGTGTTTTTTGGGAAAAGTTTGTAGTTTTCTCTTCAAATTATGTCGGAGTTGTGCTGTGCGGCAGATTTTTTAATAACATCGGAATTTTCGACCCTTTTATTCGCTAAGAAAGGAGGATCGTTCAATCTGGGTGGTCAAAATTTAAAATTCATTAGTTAAGCGCAGTATAGACCTCGGGCGGAATGAAAATGAAATTTTTGTCCGCTGCGATTTTTTCAATGAAAATGCATGCTTACTGTCGTGGAACATGTTGGAAATGATGGGGAATTCCATAAGCTACAATCCGAATATGGTTCCAAAATTTTTCTCGGCCATTTTATGTATTATTTTTGAATTCCCCGGCCATTTCACCGTGGAAAATATCTAATGACGGGGGAATCGAAAAATAATCCATAAAATGGCCGTGAAAAATTTTGGAACCATATTCGGATTGTAGCTTATGGAATTCCCCATCATTACCGACATGTTCCACGACAGTAAGCATGCATTTTCATTGAGAAAATCGCAGCGGACAAAAATTTCATTTTCATTCCGCCCGAGGTCTATTCAGGTCTTTACACGGAAATTTAATTTTGAAACATATGAAAAGTACATTTGGCTTACCGGAAGTTGTAAATTAAATAAATTATTTTGTTGGCCGTGTCTTTTGTTCGTGAACGAGAAATCTGTTTGGAATAAATCCGGACTTAGCATTTAAATATTTAACGGGTTCAGCTGTAAAGCACGCTAGTTCGGAAACACATCTTCAGTCGTTAATTAAGTTAGATTTCTTCGGATCGCAAAGAATAGAGCTGATGCTAAATTACCAGGCGGCATTATTGATTAGATTACATAACGAAAAAGTTGACCGTAATCGGAATATTTTGAAACGTTTAATCGATACAGTGATTCATCTCGCAGAGCAAGAGCTTCCTTTATCGGATTCTATGATATAAGTGCCAACCGTAAGGCAATAACTTCTCATATTTTCAAAGGATTTTAAATTATGTCGGTAATAAGCTAAATGCACAATGCTACGATGGCGCAGCAGTAATGAGTTATCAAATCCGCTGAGTTCAATCTCTAACTCGCGAAAGATATGAGCTCGCATTCGTTCCATGCTATGCTCATTCACTAAATTTGGTTTTGTCTAAAACGGTTGAATTGATTCCAAAAATTAAGCTTTTTTTGCGTGCATACATCCACTTAAAGGGCAGATCTTTTTTCATCTATAGTTAAGCGCCGATTACCACTTGTTTCCAAAACGCGTTGGCATTATCATTTTCGAATTATTAACGTTATATTTGAAGACTAGGATGATATTATAATAGTTTTTGATACGATTTTAAATAATTCCGAGAACTGGGATGGCAATTCCTTGACCTCTTCCGATACGTACACATCAAAATTTACAGAATTAGATTTTCATTTTTTCAGAAATATTCTCCAAAACCGATGTTTAATTTAATATAATTCAGAGTAAAGCTATATATATTTCATATGCAAGCCAAAAAATATTGGATTTGAGAACTAGCTTGAAAAAGACTTTTCTCAGAAGTTTGAAAATTTATGCATATTCGAAAGTAGCAGAAGAATATGAGCCACCGCCGAATCTAGAAATTCAAAAGGTCCGATACAAAATTTGCGAAGGATATTTAGAGAGATTGTACGTCATTCTCGGGCAAATTCGAGAGAGATTTAATTCATTCAAAAATCTTTCATTCTTAGAATTACTCGAACCAAATTATTTTTCCAAATTTAAATCAAATTTTCCAGAAAAAACTTTGACTCGCTTATTGAGTTTCACAATTAATTTTTTGATAGAATAAAGGTAAAAAATTAACTTAAAGTAATTTTTTCGTCAGAAGAGTTTAGAAAGGCAAATGTGAATCAAATTCTAGAATATTTACAAAATCGGCCTTAAGTCGCGAATAGTTTTAAAAAAGTATATATTCGAGGAAAATTATTAACAATATTTCCAGTCACTGTGGCTTCTGCCGAGAGGTCATTTTTAACTTTATAACGTATCCATACATTTTTAAGAATCACCAATCCTAGGAAAGGTTTTCAGATCTTGTTTTGATTGCTGCCGAAAAGGATATTCTCATACAAATGCGAAGAGAATTTTTTTTTATAAAGTAATTAGCTTTTTTGGATAAAGAGAGGCGTGAAGAATAAGAAATGCTTTATTTTTTTATTCCTGATTTCTTCTATAAGGCATAAAGCCGCTTGCTATAAACGCTTTTGCAACTGTGTTTATTGTATTATTCAGTTCATTTTTATTTATGTGAAATTGGCTTTGGAATGATCAACTGCTTGACTATGCGGAATTTTCACTGCACGTCACTGCTATCAGCCCCACCATCCGGTGTCTCTACGCTTCCAAGGTAAGCAAAGCTCTCGACTTTTTCTATCGGCTGTCCGGAGATAGAAATGGTTCCCTGTCCTTCTGATGACAAGCTCAGGTATTTAATCTTAGCGGCATTGATTTTAAGCAGCACTTCGCCTTTCACGATGCAAAGCATCCGTCAACCGTCATTTGAGACAGATGATCTGGCGTGTTTGAGAGAAGGCAGATGTCGTCGGCATAGTCCAGGCTCTGAAGGTAATCAAATAATTTCCACGATACCCTTACTCTTATGGTCGCCTAGAGCGTCACAGATTACGTCATTGATGGTAATAAGGAACAGTATTGGCGATAAAATACAGCCTTGTCTATCTCCATTATTCACCTCAAAAGGACTAGACGATTCGCCCTCGGGTCAGACATGACACTGGCCTCCTTTATGATGGCAATAAGTTTCTCTGGAATGCCTCTCCTACGTAGGGCTGTCCAGATATAATTTATATTTTCTATTTTTTTTTTTGCAAAATTTTATCGGCTGAATATAGTTTTGTAGTGGAGGTAGGGGTAGTCAGTACTCCATTTTCCATCAACTTCAAGGATAGCTACTTAGCATCTACACTAGCCAGTGGTGATCCTGAAATGTTAAACTATGTCGTTATATTTGAACGACAGCAAATTTCCATACAAAAATTCGATATACGAGTATGTAACTCGAATTTCGATTAGCCGAGTGTTTCGATGACACGAAACAATTTATCATTCCCGAGTTCATTTGGTGACTTCGATTAGACGAATTTCATCTAAAAGCCACCCACGGATGGCTGCCTTCAAATATTTATACGTATGAAATCGTTGTGAAACCCTCATTCGACAATGTTAGATTTGTCTTGCTGGTCTACTGCGGCTAACGGTTTACCAGAAAATCCGTTACTTTTGTTGTAAAACCGAAGTTGAAGTCGAAGTGCCTTAGTATTGTACAAAAAAGTTAAAATCATAAACGAAGTAAAAAAGGTACAAAGCCACAGAAACAAGTGGCTCGTGATTTTGGAATACCTCCCTCAACTTTGTCTACAATCCTTAAAGGGCAAAACAGAACGCTTTGTGCCGAACACCTGTCAAAGATGATTTAATGGAGTTTGTATGCAACTACACAGAACGTATACGTAACGGAAGCTTTCTGAAAACTATTTGGAATGTCAAATTCCACGAATCCAAAGTTAGTTTGTGTGTCATACTTACGATAATGTTAGGTATTGCTAACGAATTTAATTCTTTTGTATATCTTCCGTACATGTAGTTTATAAAGTACATAACATGTTAAAAATACTTAAAAAAAACTAGATTCATTCCATTTTGCTTTTCCTTTAGAATATCTATTCTAACTTTTAAATTTGACATTTGACGTTTCGAAACGGAACGTATGTGACCATCTAATAATAATTATTGTCACGGCACGGATATAACTGGCACGGAACGTAACGTAAACGTTCTGGTTTGCCTTTAAGATTCTGAAAAATTCTAAAAGTCTCTCAAGAGTTTTTATCCAACTTAAATCGAAAAAGGATTAAGGGCTACCCGATTCTGGAAAAAGTAATGATGGCTTATCCAAGTAAGAAACCATAACTGGCAGATATGGGGACCGTTGATAATAGAAAAAGCAGTGATATTCGCCAAACAGTTGGGAATGAGGGATTTGCAAATAAGCAACGGATGGCTGGAGAAATGCAAAACAAGAAATGGAATTGTTGAAAAGATAATATGCGGTAAGCAAAAAATACGTTTTAAGTCTTACACTGGATGATTCCTATTTGTCTAGGCGAAAGTGGTGCTGTATCACAGACCGAAAGCGAGTACTATCGAAATATCGTCCTTTCAGGATTAATAGAAGGATACGATCCCTAATATATTTTTATGAACGAGCTCGGATTATTTAACAAGTGCATCCCGGATCGCACTTTGACTTCGAGCGATAAATGCTACGAAGGCAAAAAGAGCAAAGACCGCATTACAGTAGTGGCCGCGACAAACATGAGTGGATCAGAAAAACTCAAACTGTGTGTTATCGGAAAATATGAAAAGCCGAGATGCTTTAAACATATCATAATATTGAATAAATAAATAAATCATAATGTCAATTCATTGCCAGTTACCTAAACACAGTAAAAGGGCATGGATGGCCTCTTCGTTTTACAATTTTTGGCTCTTCGCGGATGAAAGATAAGAAATGCGGAAAGTGTTGCTATTTGTCAATAATTGTCCGGCACATCCGAAGTTCTCTCCTGGATCATGGAGATGCATAATTTTCGGAAACGAATACTCAGAGAAACTTCCGTTACCCGCAATTTCCAAAAATATTCTCCTTTGAGAATAATATCTCCGATTAATTTACTTGAGGGAATCGAAAACCTAAGTAACTCCTGGGGTCGGTGAGCAGCACAATCGCAAACTGTTTTCGTAAAGCAATATTCACAAAAGGTTAAAATGAATCCTTTCTTGTAACAAAAGACTATTATAATTTTTATTTCTTAGAATCCTGCGAACCAACGTTACAGGAACCTAATGTCGAAGAGGCTTCAGAAGAATGGAGTCAATATCAAGGGCATTTTCCGGAAATCGCATACAGTCAATTTGTAGGTGTATACTATGATGTGGCGACTACTGCCCACCTGACGAAAAAGATATTTTAAGTGCGGCATCACCGATGACACCATGCAGTGATGACAATGCTTCGGAGGAAGAAAACTCCAATCAACTTCATCCTCTAACGACTACACCACAAGCGGTGGTCAAAAAGTTTATCCGAGAGCAGTCAGCTGTGTTGGATGAATTTTTTTCGCACTAGGTATGATTGAAAATTTCGGTGATGAAACCAGTGCTAAAAAAAGAGAGAAACAATCGAAAATAACCGATGTGTTTCCACGGATTGTTTAATAATATGAGTATGAATTCGAATATGCCGACACTTTTATTTCCTATTTCAAAATGTATGTACATACGAAATAAAGCTGTTTTTGCAGTCACGGTGTTTTCCTTAAAAATTAGGATCCCTTCTTTCAGGGTCTTATGAGTTTATATCGATATATTCCATGCAAATATTTTCGCTATTTACTAATAAAACAAGTACTTCTATGAAATAAAGAAAATTATAATTATATTTGATATATTATAAAATTTTCCCTAGTATTTCTCTTAAAATTTTTCGATAAGTCGAATTTTCGACAACCCGAACTAATTTTTTGGTCCCTTGACACTTCGAGATATCGAGGTCCGATTGTACTTCTTTATATGAAGACGGAAAATGAAGATATTCCACTTTCACATTGATTATTATCTATTCGCGAAAAAGGATTGCAGATTCGGTCGTTTCAGGCCAATATAAATTAAATGGCATCATCAAAATTTGACGCCGCAGATACTGAAATCTCCCCATAGTTTCACTCAGAGGTAGGGCAGCTGAAACTGGAAATGGCAAATTTGTTTTAAGTTTTATAATTTTGTCACTAACCTCAGATTAAGGCTGACTGATTCAGTTAATTTATCTGGACTGGGCTGGATTCCCTGCCAAAGTAAACCTCGTTCATAAAACCCCTCCCGAAATATTTTTCTGCGGACGCCCCTGACTCTAGCTATCAAATGAAGGCAGAACATGACATAACCAAACTTTCATTTTGGAGATATTTTTTAAATTTATTTATCAAAACCGGACTCTGCGCATATAAATTATTACTCGGCCATTCAAGAATTATTCAATTCCCCACAAAAAACGAGCAAAAGTTGCAAAATTGTCCCTTTGAATTCGTCTTTCACAACCGCCAACTAAATGGCAGTCAGTTTGGATGCAATGACAACTACTAGTTGCAGGTGCTGCCATTTGGCAGTCAGTCTAGATGGACCTTTATATGTAACTACCGCGCCAATAATCCTGATGTGGTATTTATTTTTTATACTCTTCGGAATCCGACCGTGTCATGGGGCTGTCATACAAACTACACTAATTTCAACCAAACCTCATAAAAGTGCATTTCTATTGATGTCACATAACAAAGGTAAAAATGAATGGAATCGGATAATGGGGTCATGGGGCTGTCACACAAACCCAACCCCCAAATTGGGTTCTTCTACGAAAAACTTTTTTATTTATGCACCAATTGCAACCAAACCTCATAGAAGTGCATTTCTATTGATGCCACAAGACATGTGTAGAAATGAATG
Source organism: Microchrysa polita (assembly GCA_949715475.1). NCBI lineage: Eukaryota > Metazoa > Arthropoda > Insecta > Diptera > Stratiomyidae > Microchrysa > Microchrysa polita. The sequence continues at coordinate 20,161,461 of OX454415.1, forward strand.
GAATCGGACCATGGCGCCATCGGGCTGCCATACCAACCCAACCCCCCATTTTGGATCTTCTAAGAAACATTTTTCCTACACCAATTTCACAAAACCCTAATGCGTCTTTATCAAAACAAAAACAAATGGAATCAAACTATGACGCCATGCTCCCAAATCCCCCCCAAAAAAAATTCTGAGATAATTTTTTTATTATTCCAACCAAACCTCACACAAATATTGTTTTATCGACGCCCAGGAACTTATGTATGTGAAAACGGAAGGAAAATATTGGGGAAGAATTAAACACAAATCATAGGTTCGACCGAAAAAAATTTTGACTCGAGGAGAGTGAAGGGTATTCAAATTTCGGCCGCGCCCAAAATTAGCCTCGGTCTCGTTTATTTCTCGCTGAAGCTTATAACTTAAGTATAATAGTTATAGAGAGCCTAGAAGTAAGTTTGACATAGCTGGAAGCTTTGCGAGATTATTCGGGAGTGTCCTGAGCCAGTTAAAATAGATCCACCCTCACGTTATGGTACCAAGTCTAGTACAAATTACATAAATATGTAAGATAGATAGATAGATAGATAAAAGGTTTATTCAAAATTCAATATTTTATAAAAAATGGTACAAATGTAGTTTACAAACCAATTTAAGACATGGCATAGCCGTCTGCCTGATTAGATTGAAATTAAAATTCTACATTACATTTCAATTTAGCAATTATGAACATTTATTGACAATTCATGTATATTATATATTATACTTATTTGTTATTATTTTTGTATTAAATACTATTATTAATAATGTTAACTATTAGTATTATTTTTTGGTATTTCGTTGAAATCTCGTGTTATTATAACGTGACTCACGGGAGCCGGGTGATGAAGTTCACAGAACTCCGTATTCTCCATGTTCATCTACCCTAACCCCCGTCTCACGTGTTTTATATTAAACAGTTTATTATATATCACCATTAAGAATTCGATCTCGGTATTTTAAAGCAATGCTGCAATATTCGTACAGGGTCGTCCAATTCGAGCCATTCAGCAGGTCATACACTTCATCCTCGCTTAGAAAATCCTTCCCCATACATGATCGCCTTGTCTCCCTTAGTATCGGACATATGCCAATAAAATGACGGGTATCTTCTCTTGCTCTCATGTTGCACAGTTGACAGATTATCGGCAGATCTTCACGGTGAGGCATGTAGTTAAGCGGTAATAGCTCTCCCCTCGCTTTAAGTATTAGGGCTATTTTTGAAACATGAAAATCGTTTCGAAAATAAGTTTGTGTCTGAAGTTGATGATTCAAATTAGCATAAATTTCGCGATGCTGTGTCGTTCTCGCTTTTTCCGCGGTGGTTCGTATGAGCATATTTTTCTCATCAGTTAAGATTTGGTGGAGCGTGTAAGAGTTTTCGCTTGTCCCGTCCCAGTTGAAAGTTGTACTTGCTTCTGCCGCGAGCGTCTGAAGATCCTTATAAAATAGTGTCCTCGTTTCAACGGCAAAAATTAGCACCTTTTTCGGTAACCTATCGGAACACATGTTAGAGACTTTAGTAAGGTAGCGTATGTGAATTGTTAGCGTCTCGATAAATAGTGGTAGCAGGCCAGTTTCTTGGAGCAACATATAGTTTGGAGTCTTTTCGGGTAGTCGAAAGGTACGCTTCATAAATATGTAAGATAAAAACATTAATTAAACATCATAAGAACACAATCACCCCCATGCGTGTATGAGTATACATACATACTATGTGTACATAATTGTATTTCGATTCCACTCCAATCCAAACATACCAATAAGTAAATTACAACAAATTCTAAATTCTCAAGTTTTTCTCTTTTCGCAAAAACGTACAACCCATCATTAGTTATTTATTTGCCATTGTGTAAAATACAGTCGGGGAGAACGCAACACGCAAATAAATTGCATATCACATGCATTCATTCAACTGCCATTTATTGCACAAATGCACCCTAGCGTATAGCACGGGAGAAAATCGCATGGTGCACGGTGTAGGCAAACAGTTTAGTTCGGTTGGCTGCCCACCTAATTAACAATTCAAAAGGTTATAATTGTGCGTAATTAGCAGGTACTTGAAGTAAAACACAATGGCCGCGATTCGTTCGGGCGTCGTCAGCTGTCGGCATTTTGTTTGCCGTGAAATGTAACTGGGATTTTTTTCTTCACCAGCTTTGATATTATAAAAAAAAACCTTAATTAATACTTGTAGTTCTGTACGGAAGGTGTTTTGTATTAACGTTTATACTGCCGAGGACTCTGTATCTTCTATAATTCCCTTAATAACGAATGCACCAAAGATCACTTTTCGAATCCTTGATTTACTGGTAAATGTTTGCCCGAGGGATCACTTGCTAGCCTAGAGTGCACATAGGACATTGTCAGAAAAATTTAACTGCAAACCTCTATCTTCATTTTATTAATATTCCTTCTCCATCAACCGATAGCAGCATTGGGGTTAAAAATAAAACAATAATATAAAGAAAGACTCACCTACACAAGTCAAAACTCATACAACTATGACTCTTTCTTAAGAACATATTCCCTATGCGGAAACCTATTGTTATAATTACATATCGCAGGCTCCCTGCTATGCTGCAAAGTTGATTTGTTGAAGTTTTCTTTCGCTACTGCTGTGCGCTAACTCGGTAAGTAAGTTTGCAGCTATCAAGCGGAGCGTTTATGAATATTCTAACAATTAGCAATGCTAATCGTGTGGACTTTTATTTCCCACTGCAGTGGAAAATGTTTGTTTTAACTGGAAATTTTTATGAGAAAATTATGTTAATATTAGGTTGGGGGTTCTGTTTGATGGATGCTTTCGCTTTCGTTTATGGTGCATAAAGACTTCCACTTTGAGAAAAGAAACATGAAAGGACGATGGCTTTTGAAGTCATCGACTTCGGGGCATAAATATGTCTGAACATATATTCAGGGAGAATTGACGTTTGAAAATATCATGTAAATTATATATCTCGCACAAATATGATAATTATATGTACTGCGTCATAAAATATTAGGTTTATGATTTATCATTGGGTTACAGCAATTCATTTTGCTAAGATAGACTTCCTTATTCAAATTTAAAAGCTACACACATTTCTATGTGTATTCTTTTCGTATTAAAATAGAAGATTGAACCATATACCGAAAAACTCTTAATTTTATGTCGGACTTGTATTTTGATTTAATTGGACGAAGATTTACAACACACATAAACTCGTGAATTGTTCAGGAAAAATTGAGCGTATATTATTTATAAATCGAACAGCATGCCAATTGCAGCTACAGTAAAACACGGATAAGTGCACATCGATAATGCACAATTTTCTCGTGCACTTAAGCGTGTTGTGCACTTATCAGTGCTGCGTACAAACTATCTCATTTACGTAGCATAAATGGAAACTAGTGGTAAAAACTGATACTGTGTGGACTGTGGCTTTACTTTGTTAAATTGAAAAAAAAAAATTAAAAACTAACGAGACCGAGTTCTAATCGTGCGAATAGCACGATGAGTGTATACCCTATACCCATGTACAGACCTAGAATGCACGCAAAACCTAAAATATTCAATTTCATATTTTTTGTGGGGGAGGGAGGGGTAGATGAGTCGGACCTGACACATCTTTATTAATTTGTCAAGGCATCCAACAGCTACCATTTGATAATAATTTGGAGGTTTTCGCAACAGTCTATCAAAAGATATGGCTGAATATAACTTTGTAGGGGAAGTAGGGGTAGGGGTAGTCGGACCTACTCCACTTTCCATCAACTCAAAGTATAAGTCAGAATGAGACATTGATCAAAACTTCAAGTCGATAGCGATATTCTACCGAAAGTTATGGCCAAATTAAAATATCAAGGAGGGGTAGTTTGTATGGGAGGTAGGGGAACCCGTGGTCCGATTTGGTCCATTTTCAATACCGTCCAAGAGTTTAGCAAAACAAACATTTGACCAAAATTTCAAACCGCCAGCTTCATTATTTCGGGAGTTATCGTGCTAACAGACAGACACACGGACAGACAGACAGACATGGCTTATTCAATTCAGGGACCGACCCTGATCATTTATATATATATACTTTTCCATACCTCCGGTGGCTCCTTTGAGGTGTTACATAATATCGGCGTAACAAAAACAATATGCCCTATACCATCTTATGGGTATAGGGTATAACTAGATAATAGCAAAAATAAATTTGGAAGGAAAATTTTCCAGTTAATACCAAAAAAAATGAATCTCATTCCTAATATACAAGCCTCGGGTGGTAAGGAATGTTCTCCTTAAATGGAAATCACAATTTTTTATACAAAGCAAAATGTTTCGCGATTTCAGTCTAGACCAAAACACGTAATTTCATTTTTAAGAGCTCGAACAATAAAAAAAAAACTTAAGAACCTCACCATGTTTAGGACCATGCTTTTCAAACAAACCTAATGGCCTTTTTAAGCAGCATTCGGTTATACCTTGTGTACGCTACAAAACTGCTATTAATATTTTTCGACCAAAAATTAACAATAATATTTTTGCACAGAACAAAATCGATACCGAATTTGAACACAAAGCTGATATGGAATCCATTCCAACCATAGTTTAGAGGTTTATACCAACAATAATTCCATAAATAGCTTGCAAAAGACGTAACAAACTACCTATATCTCCGATGTAGGATTAAAAGGCTTTTGTGGGTCAAGTAAAGATTGAAATAGATTGGACGCGTCAGCGTCACACGCATTTGCTTTTGATGACCCACATTGACAGCAGCAACAGCAGCAGAAGCATTTTTTCTGCTGCTGCTGTCAATGTGGGTCATCAAAGGCAAATGCGTGTGTTCTAAATTGAAATGTTTGTGTAGCCTAAAATATTTTTTTTGTACATTTTCAATTACAATTTGACAAAATTGTGTGCATTCACCTACAAGTGAGCGGAGCCGAATTTTGCAGCGAATTCTACTTCTGTTTTCCTCCACCAGGAGGCACACGCAAATGAGCGGTAAAGGTAGTGTGTGAATGGAATGTAACACTTATGTCAAACACCATGCATTATTATGACGAAAATATTATGACAAAAAATATGTAAATGAGCATAATCTGCGTTACATTATTTCAACAATATATTTCTTCATAATTTTCAAATTTGTTTTCCCGCCATCTACTCCGATATATGGCTGCATCGTTGCGAAGCGTAAAAATTTTGCGCTAAGAGAGGACACTGCGATACGTATCACAAACACTGAGTGCCTTCTGGTGGAGAGTAATGTAACCAAAATTCGCTCAATTTTTCTCGGTGAAATGTAATGAGCGTAGTGTACGTGAATACAACCATTATCACTTGCTTGCAGAAATGGAAAAACAACATCCAAAAACATCCAAAAAGTTTTGTTCGCAAAAAAGAAAAACCAAAATTTTCAAACAACCTAATGACTATCTTAGTGATGTCCTGCGATCTAAATGAGGAGACTGACTGAGACTGCTAACATGAACGCTGGAATGACAAAGAGACTGCCACTTTTGCTAAACATTTTTTTATAAAGACAATGTTTGATCTTAGCCTTAAGCTGCTCCCAAAAAGAGCAATTTTTAACTCTCAGATTAATTAAAGACAAAAATTATCCAGTAAACCCGATTTTCCTTTTTTCTACATTCTCATAAATTGAATCAATAAATATTAGATATTTCCGGCTGCGGCTATAGGATCGCATAAATTCGTAAAATAGTCCACTGGTTCGAATCGTCTGCACTAATAAATTTTTCAAATGCACATGTGCACTTATCCGTCATGAATCGTGTCCAAATGTTGTTAACCCTACCAAAAAATTGCGTGCACTTATCAGTGTTGCACTTATCCGTTTTATAATGTATTGAAAATCGCATTGAATGGATGGTGCATGAAAATTGTGTGCACTTATCCGAGTTTTGCACTTAAGCGTGTTGCACTTAACCGTGTTTTACTGTACAATCGCATTTTTGAAAAAAAAAAAACGGTTCTGTGGTTAAATCAACTAATTTTCGACTGTTTAATGGTAAACCTTCTGCTTCTATGCATTCACCTTTCTCTATACTACAATTTTAGGAAATACGCATTAATAACATTTGCCAATTATTCCCAGGAATGTTTACAAGTCCTTACAATGTTTTGCCAATATTTTATTCATAACTTATCAAACAAAAGAAAGCACTTCTTTTCATTTGCATGATTAACGAGATCAAAGAACTACAATTTCATTAATCATACCGACAGTTCGCAAAAAAAGTGCTTGATCATTTTTCAAGTCAATTGATTGATTTTTCGCACTGATCCTCCGAGACTAACTTAAATGTTACTTTAAACATAACCAATGAATGTGCATTTACGGGTATACTTCGCAAAAACTATTTAAACTCACCGCCTTCTATATAGTTACAATCGTTTTTTTTTGCTTCTTTTTTGCCGACAACCATTAACTTTCTCCCCAAAGGCCCATCAATGCAAATTCACTACTCTTTCTTTTCTTTCTCTGCAAGATAGAAATACCCAACCGCAAAGACCATAAAATCTAAGAAGCTGCGCTATATACTCCTTAATATTGGTCTATTCTTGGGCTACCACTATAGACGCTTCGGCCTCGATTCCATTACAAAAGAATCCTCGGTAACAATTAAATTCGGTAGCAAACGATATACCGCCATCAAAAATATCGCACTCAAGGGACAGACGCGCGGCGGAAAACATGTATGCAAACATGTCGACTATAAAATTCTTTTAAATGTCCTGAATAGCGAACAAAACCGACAAAATGGTAAAAACATCAACAGTACAACATCGTACCGGACCGAACAAAGCACAGAACGCAGCATGTTTGCAAACAATTTTCTTCACCGGGGAGGGCGTAGGCTATTTATTTTGCAAGCCAGAGTTGGACAAAGCAGAAAAGTCAAATTGTGAGTTTTCTTAGAAGGTGACTTGGCAGGCGTTCTATAGAGTTTTTGCAGTGAGAGACGACACTATGAGGAATGCGCACAATGGACGACCTGACAATATTGCCGGCAGGTGGGAGGTGAGAGATATGATGTTTAGGAAAAAATTTAAAACCAAAAATTGATTCTTTTAGGCCTCTTGTGGTTATATTGGTCGCAGACTTTCTGTAAATATATGGCATTATGGCCGAGTGCCTAGATGAGTATGAAAGGAACGTGCTGGCGAAGTGTGAAAAATTTACAAAAGGATAGAGGAAGTATACATGCATGAATACAATGAACAGGTGTGAAAATCTGATTAAATGTATAATACAGTACAAATTGAAAACTGACAAATGCAGTAAATCATTTATTTTTGAATAAAAAATATTAATGAGAAGAAAAAAAATTAAAACTAAAATGAAAACGTCAAAAACTTAGATAAATGCAAAATACCTACTATAGCACCACATCTTTCTACAATTAAAGTCACACATGTCGCATAACTTTGTGCTAATTTTGTCTAAAGCGCAGTATAGACCTCGGGCGGAATGAAAATGAAATTTTTGTCCGCTGCGATTTTTTTTAATGAAAATGCATGCTTACTGTCGTGGAACATGTCGGAAATGATGGGGAATTCCATAAGCTACAATCCGAATATGGTTCCAACATTTTTCTCGGCCATTTTATGTATTATTTTTCGATTCCCCGGTCATTTCACCGTGAAAAATATCTAATGACGGGGGAATCGAAAAATAATACATAAAATGGCCGAGAAAAATTTTGGAACCATATTCGGATTGTAGCTTATGGAATTCCCCATCATTACCGACATGTTCCACGACAGTAAGCATGCATTTTCATTGAGAAAATCGCAGCGGACAAAAATTTCATTTTCATTCCGCCCGAGGTCTATTCAGGCCTTAACTTTAGAAAATAAAGGATTCCTTTTTATACAGTGAGTTTGGTCGTATTGAAATTATACAAATTACAAAATTAAGTGCTTCTTGAATCACATCGATTGTTGTGCTCCTTTCCTTCCCCCAATGTTGAAAAAGAGCTTTGCCGAAATTTTGCTAATTTGTTTATCCGTTCAGGAAAGTTTGCAAATTTCAGAAGCTTTTCAGCTATTGCAGGACCCCCATTAGGGGGATCGAATTTACCGAACTACGTAAATCCGATGAAGAGATATTGACAAAAGTAGGCAGATGTGAATTATGCCATTAAGGATCAAGTTCATTCAGCACAAGAGAGGGTGGAGTGAAAATGATCTGTCTGTTCTCTTCGTCAACTTCCGTTCGATTCTTATTTTTCCGTCAAAGGTCGAAGTGCTTCAGGATGAGAAGGCGGGGGATGAATTTTCTGAAATGTCTTAAGCCGATCACAAAATATACGCTAAAGCTGGGGAAATTGAACCGTCTGCACATTATTTCCGGCCAATTTTTCCAATGTTTCATGAACTATTCGGTCGGTGATCATGGAAGAGGGGGGGTAGATAATTTACGGAAGTAAAGTAATTGGATCAACAGAAACACACAAAAAATTTAGAAAATAAACTGCTTTCACAATTATCCTCGTGGCGAATGTTGCTGAAGTTTTAATAGCTAATTCGTTTAGGATATGTGGGCTAATGTATGTGGAGAAGACCTGTCTTCATAATTTTCTGTTGTTCGGCATACAAACCAATCCGATGGAGCAAATTTACTGAGATCCGCTAATCTGTCTCAATAGTTAAATACGTGCCAAATATTTGTTTGCATAATTTTTACCATTGCGAATTTTATTCGTGTTTCAAAAGTTATTCTGCTGTTCGGGGTACAGACATATCCGATGAGACTTATGCTACTGAAATCCACTTATCTGTTCAGGAGATAAAGACAAAAGTATGTGAGAACGAAGTATTTTCACAATTGTAATTTTTAGCACTCTTCGATGGATAGGCATTGTATAGTATAGGTAGCCAAGAAATCGACCCTCTACTGGGTAGAGATCAATGATTTAGGTTAAGCTTACTGAAATTCGGTAATTCGTTTAAGAAATATTGAGAAAAGCTTGTTAAAAACAACTAACATTGTGAATTTTCCGAAGTCTTCAATACTTATTCTGCTACTATTCGGGGTCTGTTACTATTCGGGGTTAATAAAAATTCGAAAATTCGGTCGAAATCTTTGAAAATCAGCTAAGACGTTCAGAAACGCATTCAAAAATATGTGGAAAAGAAATCATTGTGAATTGTTGCTCATTCTATTTTCCAGGCAAAAATATTAAAATTATTAAAACCCTTAACGACCACCGTTACTACAATAAAATTACTTAATTTTATCAAAGAAATTTTTCTTCTACAAATATGGTGGTTCAAATTTACTGAAATATCCTAATCCGCTCAAAGTGGCTAAAGGATAGGAAAAGAGCTAACTTCAAAATGCTCATCCGTTCGGGTGATTCTGCATGTTTCAGTAGCTTTTCGGTTTTTGGGAGAAGAAAAATCCAAGGGGAAAACTTACAAAACTACACTAATCCGTTTTGAAAAATGTGGCCAAATGATCAATGTGAATTTTATGCATATTTCAATAGTTATTCTGATGTTTTGGATGGACACCTATCCGGGGTGGCAAAATTTTTGAAATCACCTTTTTACCTAAGGGGATAAATATAGCCAAAAGTACATTGTGCAAAAAAGCTGCCTTAAAAATTTGCTCATTTAAATTTTTTTTTGCAAATTTACGTATTCACATTGTGCATTTTATTATTCTGTTATTTGGAGTAGAGACCGATTCGGCGTGACAAATTTACCGCAATTCGCTTATCTGTTGAGGGAATAAATGCTAAAGTATGTGAAAATGAACTGAAGTTATAATTGTGAATTTTCTGAATGTTTCGATACTTATTCTGCCATTTATGCGGTGGTGAAAATTTACTCAAATCTGGGAATTTATTTAGGAGATATAGATAAAAGTATTTGAAAAAGGGATATTTTCATCATTGATTTGATTATTGTAAATTTTTCGCATATTTCAATAGTATTCTGGATGTAGGGCAATCCGGTGGAATTAATTTACTAAAATCCAGGAATTCGTTTAAGAGCTATACGAAAGGGGGGGCTGTTTTTATGTTTTTGCTCATTGTGAATTTTTGCGTGTTTCAATAGTTACTCTGCTATTCGTGGAGGAGACCTACTCGGTTGGATTTCTTTTCGCTAGACGTTCGAAAAATAAAGACAAAACTATGCAAAAAAAATATAATTGTGAATTATTGCTCATTGTAAATTTTTTGAGCGCAGAAATAGGCGAAAAAGAACCCATTGTGAATTCTTGCTCATTGTGATTTTTTCGCGTGTGTTAATAGTTATTCTGCTTTTCCAGCCAGAGCCTAATCCAACAAACCCAAAATTATGAAAATCGGTCCAGCCGATCTTGAGTTATAAATGGTGTAACAAACACGACTTTCTTTTATATAGATTTATTTATTTATTTATTTATTTATTATATTATATTTATTATAGCTATTTGTTGGTTGATTTAATATAATATTTTTAATGTAGCAAATCGCTAGAAACTTGCCTTTTCGTGTCAAATGATTCAATTACTGTGTCATTTTTTCAGAAGCAGCATTTATTAACGCAAATATTTATTATATTAGAAAGACTTTGGGATAATTTTCTTATGGAAAAACGTGTCAATGTATGAACATTTGAAACAATGTCAAAGCCTGCCTACTAGACTAAATCGTATCTCATTAAATTCAAAATGCATCGTAGAATGTACTTGCATTATTCAAATTGCAGTACAATATGGTACAACTGTTAATTAAATCCTTTATCCTAAAATTGTACATTTCTAAAAAATTTGGTAAGGTGGACTTCGTGCGTCGCTGTGCCTTACTTGGTTGAGTGAGCGTAGAGTGCATGCTAGTAATCTAGAGGTGCGAAGATTAAATCTCGGCACGGTCAAAATATTCTGTACATGTGTGGATAGGAAATATATAGTGCCTGCAATATTATATACACTCCGAAATGATCTTCAATGAAACATTGACTTAAAATAGCCTATAAACGGCTGAGTGAACGAACCCATGTCCCACAAGGGGTGTTCTGCAGTACAGTACGCTGCTAAATTGCATATAATGTAGGCATGACAGGCATACATTATCCTTCACATACATTAAAAAAATACCGGCGTACAGAGGGCTGCGCCCGCAATACGAGGGTTTCTTAGAATTTTGATGCATAGTGAATATTTTTTGTACGTATATTTTATAAGCAATAGATAAGAATTGTGCACAGCATTAATGGAATGCTTCCTGTAAATCTATTTTTGGATTGGTCTAATTAAAGGTCAGAATGAAAGGCGCTAGCTAGATTTACTATTTACCCAGTTTGTATAAAAGTAGGTACTCCAAGGCAAATTTTTAAGATTTCTGATGGCCTTTGATTTAAGATTTCTGATGGCCTTTGAGCAAAAAGAAACTCAGGCAAACGTAAGGCCGGCTTGGCTTTATATATGAACTGAATTATTGGCTGTAAAACTACTGCTACTCTTTTTTAATCAAGGAAAAGCAACTTATATGAAATGATTCCATTGTGTCCCCTGACATAAGAGCCCATGCAAGCTTTCCTACACCCAGAGAAAAATATCCCATAACCTGTTAATGGGACTCCTATTAACTTTTCGCCTCGGCTATTTTAAACAAGTTAATAGTTTTATCCTATTAGTTTAATGAGATTATAAACCATTGAATTTCTAATAGGACGTACATTTTAGACTAATGGGATTATCTAATAAGATTGATTCAGATTTACATTGTTAGTTGCCAATATTTTAAAACGTATGCTTATGCATTATGATTAGAGGTACGGATAATTCGCAAAATAATGAAATTTCTCATAAAAAATTTCTGAATATTGGAAATTTTGCAAAATTAATGCAAAAATCAATCTGGGATGGAATTTATTTTCTCTTATCAGTCTTAACTGATTTTTTGAAAGAAAATTAACTTTTTCATGGAAAAAGTACAAATGGGTGGATTTCGCATTAATTTTTTAAAACAGCAATTTTCGCTGAAATCCGCAACTATTTCGTAAATTTGAAATAGATACGAATTCGGGACTTAATTATGATTTTCATATTCATACTCCCGTGTATTTATATACAATTTTATATGTACAGTGATGGAAAAAAATATGTCCTGTTATTGAGGTAACGGTATTTTCAAAGGGACATCCTATAAAATTTATAGGAAATAACTATTGTCCCAATAAGAAAAAATTATTGTTTTAATAGGATGCCCCATTATTAATATAGGATAAACTATAATTTCAATGGGAAAATCATATTAATTTAATGGGATGTCCTTTTATTAAGGCAATAGGATAACATGATTGCATTAATAGGATATCGTACAACATTAATAGTATAATATCACATTGATTTAATAGTTCGATCTAATTATTTTAATAATGTTCCATCCCATTGAATTAATGGTATCCTATTAACCCAATAATGGGATTTTCTAATTGACTAAATCTAATGGGATAAAATGGCCAATTCCTATTGGTTTAATTGGATTTTTTTCTCAGTGTATGAGTATTGAACAAGTATACTTTTGCAGCTATTCAGGGACACCCTGTTAACTTGCTCCTATAAACCTCAAAAATATTTGTGGCAAACACTATTACCATTCTATGCATATCCACCAAATTTCATGTTCAATGTTTCATCAAGTTAAAAGATATGCATTGAAGAAATGATTAAGAGGCTTGCATTGTGAAAGGCCCTTCCTAAATACTTACTTGGCTCTATTTCCGGTTTGAATACAGATATTCGAATGAAAATTCGTAGACATATTCCCTATGTAATTTTCTAAAAATCCCTAGCAGAATTTTCATATTTGGAAACCTAGAAGGGGCTACACACGATCTAATTCAAATTTTACAAATTTACTGTTATTTACTTTTCCTTAGCAAAAGTCAACAGTCTTAATATTTAACGTATATAAAGCCATACTGACCAATCTTTGTGCAAAGTTTCATATCGATCCCTATAACGGTTTAGAAAAACGGAGGTCGAAAAGGAAGTTTAACCTTGAACGCCAATAACTTTTTTACCGTTACTCGAAACTGGGAAATTTTAACTGATGTGAGATGTACTCGTTTAGTTCTTTGATTTAAATACCCATATGTCAATCTTCGATAAAAACTAAAAAAGTCGACTTTTTCAAACGTTGGGGACACCTTGTTATCTTCTTTCTACCAACTTCTAAGGTATATGTGCCAAAGACTGTAACCATTCTACACATTCCTACCAAATTTCATGACAATCGGTTGAGCCGTTCGCGAGTTATTTAGGGAACAGACGGACGGACAGACGGACAGACGGACGGACAGACAGACAAAATCGATTTCATAAGGGTTTTTTGAAAAAAAAAATTCTAAAAAACTTTAAAAATGCAATTTTTTTTAAATTTTAAATAAAAAAAGTATATAGTTTTAATCATTATATCTGGATGAATCTAGGGACGCGGGAGCGTCCCGCACGCCAAAGAAAAACGAAGAAATTTGAACAAATCAAAAGTGAGAAGCGACTAAGACTATGTTTACACGACGGAACAAGTACGGGTTTTCGGACCTCTGTAGCTCGGACCCTGGTTGGTCCTGAGTGCTCAAATTCGGTAAGGGTTGTCGTTCGCGCTGTCTTACGAAGTGTAGAAATTTTCAAGAAGATACGATGAAAAACACCGGAGATATAAGAGATTGAAAATCGCATTTTTTTAAAAATCTTGTTCTCGTTGTTCTCGTTGTTCTCGTTGTTCTTGTTGTTCTTGTTGTTCATTGACAGGGCTACAGCCTTGCAGAGGGCATCTCGGGATTTGGTCTCTTTTCCCATTGATAGAGTCTGGCGTGAAGGTGTGCATAGGCTATCGTTTGCTCCGATCCGTGGAGTAGAAAAAAAGATACAGCGGAAAATGTGAAAAAATGCATATAGTTTCTCGCTTAAATCTTTTTATATGTTTTAAAGGAAGCATTTTGCAAAAGTCGGGGATAGGCCTGAAAAATGCCTTGAAAAGAATCGTATAGTTTTGTGCTTTGGCAGGACTGTTTCAAACAATCCCTTGTATATGCTCTCCAAAGTTTTCAGTTGTAGAGCGTCTGCAAGAGCGGCGGCAAGGGGTCAAAGTTCCTTTGGTTCGTTTCTTATACGAGTGCGTGCATATTACTATAATATTGGATGAACAAATGACATCTCGATGATCCTAAAGCTTTCAACAAACGGTAAAGCACACAACACACACACACCACACGAATTGAGAAGTTCACCGTGGTGTACCGCGGCGGAAACTATTTCATACATTCTGACACGTACCGCTACCGTTCTGCGCTGGCTTGGTGGAAGCTTAAATATGGCGCTGGGACACCAAATCGGTTTTGTCTAGACGGTGTATTCTGTTGTGTTCAAACCAGAGTTACGTGATGTTGGCATGTGGAAAATCAATTTTTCAAGGAATTCTGATGAGTTAATTTTAACAAAATTTGGCATGTAGAGTTATTCGTGTAATTCCACCCGGTTTGATCCTGTTGTGGTAGGCAAAAAGGTACTGTTAGTTATATATTGAATTTCTTAGCTATCCCTGATTCCTGGTCATAAAACCACTTTATTATGGTAAAAGCAATGCTAGTCAGGACTCAACAGGTTTTCGGGACCTTCGATAAAAGGGATAAAAGGATATTTTCACATGTACATGTCTTTCTCTATGGTATGATATACATTTTATGTCGTAACTAACGAGCGTAACGTAATGCAACGTAGCAACGACGATGAAGATCAAAAAGCCAAAAGCAGTAGATAGGGGTATTTTAAAAGGGAGAATAATGGAACCTGGATATAAGGACAGTCTTGGGTCTGTAGTAACGGGACTTGTATCTTAACCGTTTGGCGTTAATAGGCGCAATGTGGAACTTAGGAAATATGGATGTAATTTGAATCACATATTGAGTACACAGTGAGGCTTAATGGTTACATTAAAAATTAAGATTTAAGATTAGGATGAATGTGATAGAGATGAAGTAAAGATTTAGACTCAAATTATGGCTAAGGTTAAAGTCAAAATCAAGTTTAGGGTAAAGGATAGGGTTAAATTTATTGTTACGTCGCAGTTAACGTTATTATTAGGGTTAAATGTAAGGATAGGGTTAAGGCTGAGTCTGAGTTTGAGGTTTAGGTATAGGCCAGGGTTATGGTCAATTAGGGTTATCATTAAGTTTAATGTGATGTATAAAGATACCAAGGTTAGCGAGGTTACTGGGGCTACCAAGGCCATCGTGGTTAACAAGGTTACTAAGGGTTTGCAAGATCACCAAAGTTGTCAAGTGTACTATGGTTACTAAGATTACCAAGGCGAGCAAGGTTACCAAGCGGACCAGGGAGACAAAGGTTAGCAAGGGGTTTATCATTCTTATAATTATTGTTCTCAAACAAATTCGTGACAATAGGGCAATAAATATCGTCTTAATAATTTATTTACGAATTTGTAAATCGAAAACTGCAAAAAGATATGATATCTCACAAAAACAACTGTGTTGTAAAAGGTGTTCGCCAAAGAAAAAGTCATCAGCCGCAAAAAGGATTGATATAAATACAATCCCGCCAAAATACTCGCATCTTGTCTCAATGATGGTGGTGGAGCAAAATTTTTTCAACGCTTTTTGGCGGGGAGCTTGAATAAGGTTAATAACAGAATAAAATCAATGTTAAGAAGGAAAGCAAAATAAGATTCTAAAACGCATAAAACGCATTTTTATTTTCTATAAGACTGGAAGCTTCAAAATTAAATCTGATCAAGAAAAGAACATCGCAGCAAATAGTACCCTCGTTCAGCTCCCCGCCAATAAGCGTTGAAAAAATGTTGCTCCACCACCATCATTGAGACAAGATGCGAGTATTTTGGCGGGATTGTATTTATATCAATCCTTTTTGCGGCTGATGACTTTTTCTTTGGCGAACACCTTTTACAACACAGTTGTTTTTGTGAGTACTATTTACACCTTATTCGGATTATTATCTTTATACCCTATACCCATAAGATGGGTATATAATATACCCTATATTGTTTTTGTTACGACGATTTATGTAACACCTCAAAGGAGCCACCGGAGGTATGACAAAGTATATATATAAATGATCAGGGTCGGTCCCTGATTCGAATAAGCCATGTCCGTCTGTCTGTCTGTCTATCCGTCCGTGTGTCTGTCAGTTCGCACGATAACTCCCGAAATAATGATGCTAGCGTTTTGAAATTTTGGTCAGACGATTGTTTTGATAAAAGCTTGGATGGTATTGAAAATGGGCCAAATCGGACCAAGGGATCCCCTACTTCTCATACAAATGACCCTTCCATGATAGTATAATAATTTATCCATATTTTTCGACAGGATATCGCAAGGGACCTGAAATTTTCATCGATGCATAATTGTGACATATCCTTGAAATTGGTGGAAAGTGGAGAAGGTCTGTCTACCCTTACTTACTTACCCTTTTCGAACAAAAAGAAGAGTCATCTTGCAGTACCAGTTGGCCCTCGAGACCATTACACCATCTATTCCAAAGTGGAGGCGATCCTAATGGTGTCCTTCCTAGCAAAGATCCTGGAAGTAGACATTATAACTGTGTTAGTCTTCTAAAGTGAACTTTTTTTCATTCGAAAAGATAACATAGCGCCATTCTTGGTTCCATGTCAAGTGACTCATGCTTATTAATAAACGTATTTTCCTTCGGGCAAAGTTACATTGGGGTTTGTTCTTCAGTTTTAGTTTCTTTAAATGTGGAGCATTTCTTATCACTGTTTGAGCAATGTAGGCTCGCCTTAATGTGAAAATTTACCCTAATCCTTGCGACCGAGTCATGAGGGCTCGATGCTTCTCTCAAAATTACTCTCTCATAAGGATTGACAAGTACTCAATTTTTATCGCCTCTATTATTTTTACCTTAACGGTACTTATTACACACGAATTCGGAATCAACTTATCGACTTTTATTAATTTTTTCTCGAAATTTCACTTTTTGACCGCCTTGACTCCTTGCAAGCCTTAATTTTTGATCCCTCTTCCACAGATAATGATTTTCTCTTATCCATATTAAGGCTAAAATATTACTTAAACAACAACAAAAAATTGGGGGTTCTACGTCCTCAATTGAGGAAGATCGACAAAAAAGAAATTACATGTGCTATCCTGATGACAAATTTTAAATTGCTATTTTGTGTGTACTTTTTCGAAAAACAATTATAAAACATCAGTAGAAAATGGAAACACAATACTTTTTGTTTTAATTAATTTAGAATTGAATAGACTATTAACAGTTATAATTATGAAATTTTAGCTCTTTTAGTTTGGTTGGAAATCAGCCGAAGCTATTCATGCGAAGGGGTGTGCTAATCTGATGACGAGCAGTGTATTGTACTGATATTTGAATTATGCAAGTACATATGTATGTACATTTTATGAAGCATTTTGAATTGAATCTTCTGGCGAGCGCAATGCATCTGACTGATTAAGTGGCCAGTTTTTGTTGCGCCAATCAGCGATAAGAAAAGGTAGTGAACTGAAACTAACAGTAGCTTAATCCTTATAGAACAACTACCCAAACCAGTTTTCAGTTTCTATCTATCACTTGTCTGAGGGGCGGGAGGGATGAAATAATCTCACGTATGAATTGCGCCCAGCAAACTGTTCAATAGTGTGTTTTTAGTAAAATAAGCTCACATTTTTTAAGCGGTCGAGTTGTTGGAGGTTTTTTAAATATTGAAGCGGTGGAAATCTTAGAATATTCTTAGAATATTGAAAATGCGTAGGGTATCAAACTTTGTGAGCCAGTATTTGTTTCTAAAATTTCGTAGAACTGTTTCAAAAAGACAATGCAACAATAAGTAATAGTGCAAAATATGCAGAAATTTATATTCATCCTATTTTCTGCACTTAATCTGTCATTGCATTGTGCCCAATCGTGTTAGGATTAGTATTGCGCCCGCCGAAAGTTTATAACATATCTAGTAGGAGGGTTTCGATTAATTTAGTTGTTTTAGTAAATCCTGTCAGTAGTGTGAATCATCTTTAATTTAGTGTTTTTGTTTCAAACTCTGTATTTGTATATTTAAGCTCAACATTAAAACCCAAATTGCCTATATTTCTGCAGTCTACCCTTGCATGCTTGGAAGCAATTCGTGTGTCAACATTCAATATCCCTATGCAACGTATATAATTGGTCATTCATGCACGGCTTTACTTATGCCATTTCAACGGTGGTAAAATTGTCGATTCAATTAGTTACATATCGAAATGGTAATTTACGGCATGTGAACTTGCCTTGCACTCCCTAAATGGCCGCATCGATTTTGTATAATATGCAATCATGCCAAACTGTTTGGGAGGTCATCACAATGTTGACGAATTCCAAATATGGCTACAATCAACTCGTACTTCAACTTGTTTTCTTGAATCCATTAACATTTCATCAGTGAAATGCACCATGCGATCTGCTTGTATTCAAATAATTCCGCCATATTCGACCACCTTGAAAAGTTGCCCTCCAGCTACCGCGGTCGGCTTGCTTGACTGTATAAAAGCGTTCATTGCTAATTATTAAATGTTCGCCATAAAAATTACTTTATTTGGTTATATCCTTGCATGTGCTATTTGATGCGAGCCAATGAAACACTTCGCGCATTGATTAATGAAATTATGGCCTCGGGGATGTTGGTGTCGTCAATGCGTTTCGCTTGTAAATGTACGCACTGTACTCGTAACTACGGGCAATGATAATGTGATTATTTTGGCAACGAAATGCATGTCGGCGAAAATCGCACTTTTTTTTTAATGGCGCACACGGAAATGGTTGCGGTATCAAATTGAAGCTGGAAGGGCTTTATGGGGACATATACAGCCTGCTATAGATATGATACCCTGTTATGTATACATTTTGGAGATCCTTCCAATAAACACACATTTTGAATAACTTTTTTTTTTGTCAACTTGGAAATATTTTTTAGTTCGAAGTACCGTTATACGAAAAATAGGATTAGTGTTGACATTTCGGGACGAGTCTAACGTAATACTTCGGCGGGCCACATTGTATAGTGGCGTTTTATTCAGAATTTTATGCATACTTCCAGAAGTTGATGTCACGTCATAGTTTAAGTAAACCTGAAGCTTTAATAGTCTAAGAAAAATGGCATATTTGGTCGGCAAAAATCCTACATCGGAATTATTTTGGATTATGGTTGGGAATGGTCCCCAGATTATGGCATTAAAAGTCCCAACCGATCGGGGGTCCGCAACCTTAAAAAAAGGGGGGAAAGGTGGCATTTTTTAGTTTTTTTTGCGATTATTTCAAAAACGGTAAGAGTTACATAAAAATAATCTGAGGGCGAAAAAAACTACATAAAACTACCTTTGCAATGATATATAACACATTAGAGTTTAATTGAATATGTTGGCGTTAGACTAGAACATAATTTAGAATATTTTCGTTTTAGACCTTTTTTAAAAGCACCATCACTTTTGAAAGAATGCTAGTTCAGTAGTAAAATTTTGTATAAGTATTCACAATAAGTTCAAGACCATTTTAAGGTAAACATTTTGTCGCTCCGGTTAAGGACCCCCATTATCCCCCCATTTAAATTTTTCAAAACGGCATATCCATAACTCCCCCCAAAAATTGGAGCAAAGTGCTAAATTTTGGTTTATTGCGATTGGAGGTCATTGTGACCCCACCTACTAAAAATCAGCTCATTCGGATAAAAACTAAGAGTATCTCCCATAGAAAGTGACCCATCAGGAATTTGTTCTACGTACTACTCACTTTATAAACTGTAGAACAAAGTTGTCTTGGGTCACTTTGTATGGGAGGTACCCTTAGTTTTTATCCGAATGAGCTGAATTTTGGTGGGTGGGGGTCACTATGACCTCCAATCGCAACAAACGAAAATTTAACACTCTGCTCCAATTTCGGGGGGAGTTATGGATATGCCGTTTTGAAAAATTTAAATGACAGGAGCTACTCAATGTTTACCTTAAAATGATCTTGAACTTATTGTGAATACTTTAAAAAAAATTTACGGCTGAACTAGCATTTTTTCAAAAGTTATGGAGCTTTTAACAAAGGTCTAAAATGAAAATATTCTAATTTATTTTGTTAGGCTAGCGCCGAAATATTTAATTAAACTCTAATGTGTTTTATATCATTGGAAAGGTAATTTTATGTAGTTGTTTTCGTCCTCAGACCATTTTTGTGTATCTCTTGCTGTTTTTGAAATAATCGTAAAAAACGAAAAAAGGCCTCCCTTTCCCCCTTTTTTTAAGGTTGCGGACCCCCGATCGGTTGGGACTTTTTATGCCATCATCTCGGGACCATCCCCAACCAAAATCCAAAAAAAATTCCGATGTAGGATTTTTGCCGTTCGATGGCCATATTTTGGTCCAATTTTCTTAGACTAAATTCAGGTTTTCTGAAAAATGTGCCACTTTTCGAATAGCAGAAAAGCAATAGGCTGTGTTTGTCTACTAACAAATGTAAGGGTAGGTGTCAAACTCCAAGCAATGCACAATTTAGAAATTCTTTTATAATATTCAATTAAGACTAAACATTCTCTTTCATTATTTTACGAATAAGTTCTCTTCTCGATTCCCTTCTTCGCTCCTTATTTGCATTCTAAAATTAAAATTTCTGACACCAAATGTCCTTCAAAATTGGTTTGTCCTCACGGGACTATTATATGTAAATTTGGGTATAGTAACAGATTGACTTAACTACAATTAGATTCACCCAATCCAGCTTGTGTTTACTCATGGCTTTTTTGGGTTTGTTTGCATAGTCAAATTAGTTGTGACAAAAATGCGAGTAAGTATACCATATACCATAGCTAAGGGGCGAAATTTAACTATATGACACCTCCATTTATATTGGCTTTACAGACGACTGTAAAATTAAATAATATGTTTACATACCCAAGTGTGTATATGCGTAAATATGTAAATTTTTTCGCGTCCAATAAGATGACGGTCCACCATAAATCGTTTTGTGTATTTGAGTACAGTGCACCATACTTGGAGGCTTTGTGTATACCTACATTTGTATCTCGTCCTGGTATAGTATTTAATCACATGCATTATTATTTTCAATTTTTATTTATTTTTGACTTACACGCGGCAACCGCGTCGAGCGCTGCCGTAGACACACAGTTTTGCATTTTTTATTTTATGAAATTTTTATTTATTACGATTGAGGTGACATGACTCCTGGGGATTGTGATGGCACCATGCCGTTTACTATAGTATGCTGGTAAGCTTTTTTGGACACAATATTATATGTATACACAAAAGGCAGGGAAATAGTATACTCGTAGTATAGAGGAGTGCTATGTGATATAGTAGTATGGCAAAGTACATATAAAAAGGAATGAAGAAGTACCCTGAAACAGACGTTGTTGTCCTCGTTGCTATATTTATAAATGTGCACAAATGTCGTTTGTTGGGACACCATTTTTTTTTTGTTCGTCCGTAATTTACATATATATGCAAATTTTTGCGGTTATTTGTTAGTCATGATTTTACAGAGAAATTTTCGTTTTGTTTATGTTTGTTTTGATTATTTATTTGGTTGATGTAATTAATCATGTAAAAGAAACGATTTTTTTCGGTTTTTGTTGGTGTGGGTTTTAAGGTGCCAGACTGTGGGCAATTTTTCACTTAAAAAAAAACAAGGTGGGATGTCGTTGACAAAATGAATTTTCTAAACAAATTGTTAATAAATTGGTGTTATTGTTTTTTTTTTTTCAAGAAACACCTATAATATTTACAAGCAGTAAGAAGATGCTTTTAATTGGACTGAAGGCTGAAGCAGAAAACATGAGGTTTTAAAGGTAATTAAGTTATGCAGTTTGGTCAATTTTTTTATACAGTCAATTTGTCACATTTTTAAGTGATAGAGATCGATAGTTCATGCGATTGACAACTAGAATTATCTGTCCAGGTCCACTCATCTCTTCCCTATAGACACCTCTACATTAGCGAAATTTGTTCAAAAATTTGTCTTTAAAATTTTGCTGAAAAATTCCACTTGAATGAACAAATTTAACATTTTTGTACAAAATGTCCTTTGGCAAAATTAAAGAATTTTCTTTTCAATTTACATAATATAAGGGCGACTGCATATATTTTTTCTTGATTTTGCGCATTCAAGAACAACAGCTACAAAGATGGAGACAACACTTTTTAGAGGTCCTGAATAACACTTTCGGGCCTGCAAGTGTAACTTCGTTGCCAGCAGAAGACGTCCCTCAAATAGACGGCATTAGTTCCGGTCCACCATCCAAAAAGGAACTAACAGACGCTATCAAATCATTGGACGCCGGTAAAGCCCCGGGGATTGATGGAATTCCGACAGAATTGTTAATAGTGGATATAAACGCTACAGCGGATATTCTTCTTCCCTTAATCCGAGAGTGTTGGGAAACTGAAACTCTTCCCAGTGAGTGGAAAAAGGGCCTAATTATTAAAATTCCGAAGAAAGGTGACTTGAAGAATTGTAATAATTGGCGTGGGATCTGTCTACTTCCTGCTATTTCCAAGTTGATGGCTAAGATTGTTTTAGGACGAATCAAGGAAAAAGTCGATAGCACATTGAACGATGAACAGGCTGCCTTTCGCGAAGGGTTCTCCTGTAGCGACCATATTAATACCCTCCGTATTATCATCGAGCAATCCGCGGAGTGGAGATCCCCATTACATCTCATGTTCATCGACTTTGAAAAAGCTTTCGATAGTGTTGATCGTCAGTACATCTGGGATGCCTTACGAAGACGAAATATTCCAGATAAGATAATCTCCATCATTAAGGAATCCTACAATGCAGCCCAATGTCACGTCTTGCATAAGGGCAAGCTTTCAGATCCTTTTGAGGTGCACAGTGGAGTGAGATAAGGCTGCATTTTGTCACCTATTCTCTTCCTTATTGTCATTAGTGATGTACTCGGCTCCGCACTTCAATTACATCGTAACAAAGGTATCAGATGGAAATTGTTTGATCACCTTCAACATCTTGACTACGCTGACGACATTTGTCTTCTATCAACTAATACGGATGATGTCGCTCAAAAGACAGAAGCTCTAAACTGCGCAAGTCGTAATGCGGGGCTGAAAATCAATGCTGCCAAGACTAAGTTCTTGAGCACATATCCAGGGGGCAAAGCGGAATTTGTATTTCGGGACAGGCAGTTGAAAAAGTTGATGAATTCTGTTATCTCGGGAGCGTAGTTACAGCAGATGGTGGAGCGGATGCTGATGTAAAATCTCGGATAAACAAGGCTAGGGCGGCTTTCTTCAATTTGACTCCTTTCTGGCTAAACAACAATATTTCCAGACGCACCAAACTTCGAGTCTTCAATTCCAATGTGAAATCCGTACTGCTATATGGCTGTTCAACCTGGAAGGTGACTAAAGAGATTACTGATAAGTTGCAAACTTTTGTAAATCAGTGTCTACGGCGCATCCTACATATTCGTTGGCCGGAGATCATTTCGAACGAGGATCTCCTCACTATAACTGGCCAAGAAAGGATAGGCACTTCGATCAAAAGACTTAAGTGGCAATGGATAGGTCACACCTTCCGAAGAGGGCCCAATAACATCGCAAAAAAGGCCCTGAACTGGAATCCACAGGATTCCGGAGCAAGATGCCGTGTTGGACGGCCAAGGAACACATGGAGAAGATCGGTAACAAGCGAGTCGAAAACGCTAAATCTTACATGGTCGCATTTAGCGCCGTTGGCGCAAAACAGAACGAGGTGGAGAGTAGGCGTAGTTAATGCCCTATGCCCCACAAGGGGTTGACAGGAACTAGAGAGCATATATTTTTTCTTGATTTGGCGCATTTCTCTCATATGTGTTTAACATCGTTTAATCATTCCTTTTCTTAACGTTTGCCAAATTTTTTCCAGCCTCCTTTGATTTGGAGATAAGTTACAGGCATGTCTTTTTGAAAAATTTTAATAGGGGAAATATGGGTATGCTTTCTCGGAGCAGCCTGAGTCTCCGTGTGGACCAGCTAAATATTGATAGGAATAGTTATCTCAATGACCATGGCTACAATTAAATTGCTTCAGGAGCTGGAGGGACAAATGTAACTATCAAAAAATCGGAATGACATTGGATGTTTTTAGGTCTAGTATATAATCTGCCAAGAGGAGGTATACGGTATTAGATATCATAAGAAAGGGTGTAGTTTAAATTGTTTTCAGAACATTTTACTGTAAATGTTACAATTAAAAAGATATTTGCGAAAAATCACAATTTCGCCCCTTTGCCACCTCCCCCCCCCCCAAATGTGACGCGCAAAAAAGTGTAACTTTTTACTGCGTAATGCGATCAGGCCATAGAACAATTTGGCATCAAAAGTCAGTTCTTTTTTTGGATGTTTGGGTGAAGAGCTAAAATCACTATACTAAATGGCAAAGTTACTCTAAAAACGCGTTTAGATAATATTTATAGCTTACTTTAAGCGTTTGTTAATGAAAATATGAATACATTAAGCCGTATGAAAAAACGATCAAAATATATTAAACATTTATGGGAGAAAAGCGCCAAATCCGGAAAGAATATCCGTCTTAGATTTTACTTATATTATTTGAAAGTAAAAGCTGAATATTTTGAATAGTTGTGAACTTTTATGACCCATGCCATAAGAACCGTTTTGTATCCTGATAAAACTTTTAAGCCAAGTTTCACATGTTATACCCCAAATCATTTATAGCATTTTGTATTTGTTATTTATGTACATACTTAGGTGGCACCCGTTAGAAGCTCCGAAAGTTGTCTTTCTGATGGACATAATTTAAAGAATTACCTTCATAACGAATACCCGTATGTATACTATTATAAAAGAAGAAAATACATTGCATACTTTCTTTTCGCCGCATCCTCATTTATAAATTTTACTGCGCGCCACTGCTCGAGTGTCTTTTTTTAAACAAACAGCCATTATGGATGTTTTTAAAATATAAATTGTGGGAAAAGATTCACACAATTTTTTGTTTGTTTGCTTAAATTTGAACCCAAACCACAAAACAACAATAGAGAAACTGTCTTTTGATTCAATATTACTTTTAATGAAGTCAATTATTCATTTCGTTAAGGTAAGTGACTATGATTTTAATTTATTGCATGCAATCAAGAAGCACATTACATAAAATTGCCTTATGTTGTACAGCCCACCCCGCCTCTCGTTAGCGTTCTGCCAAGACTATACACCAACCACCAGGTAAAGTCAAAGTAATGGTTTTCTGCATCAGTTATTTTCTTCTATATTTATTTACAAAAGACACTTTTCGTTTATGAATAGACCAACCTAAACACACAGAAGACATTTTAACTATGCGTCGCTTGAAAGAGTCTCGGCGACAAGCCACACCGGCATATGCACCGAAAGATGAATGGAAATCAACCACAAGATGTCCTCTTTCTTACATATCTTCCCTGTAAATAGGATCACACCCCATCGTAATGATAGGGCCCGGACAATAAAAGGCGATACAATTATCATTTTGCTTTTATAATGATGGGAGGACAGACGGTAATATTATACAAACATATCTCTGTACGGTACCCATATATTGAAGGACGAGGTTATTATGTAGGCAACTTTTTACCTTTGCTAGTTTCCATAGAGTACACTGTCTGTATCTGCTTCAACTGCAATGCAACACAATCGGCGAATGATGCCATTGTCGCCGTTACACCTTTTTAGCTCACACGTGTAAATTATGCGACGTTTCGGTAAAGTAGTCACAAATGCGACAAGAAGGCTTGCTGAGATGACAAAGGACCCTAGTTAAACAAAATATTTGTTGACTTTGTTTTGTTAGTAGACACCTATTTTATGCAACTAAATGTTTTTTACGTAAAGGGACTTTCGGAAGGAGTTGGTGTCTTTCGTATCTATAGAATACTGTAGTTCGTTGTCATAAATAATTTTGTTTGGCGTTAAGCCCTGAATAGACATCGGGCGGAATGAAAATGAAATTTTTGTCCGCGGCGATTTTCTCAATGAAAATGCATACTTACTGTCGTGGAATATGTGGTAAATGATGGGTAATTCCATAAACTAAAATCCGAGAATGGTTTTACAATTTGTCTCTGCCATTTTATGTGTTATTTTTCGATTCCCCGGTCATTAGATAATTTCCGCGATGAACTCGTCGTGGACAGTGAATCGGTTTGACGTTTGCAAAACTCACCACGCCCGACGGAGAATATGCTACAGAGTCGACTCATTTTCACGTTGAAAATGCATTCGGACAAGGGGGAAATTATTTTTTTAGTTATTTTTAAGATGATTTAGGACGTAAAACGCCTTTGCAGCAATTTTCGAAGCTAAAATTTTAAATTCACCACGGTTTTTATGCCGGTTCATTACCGTTTCATTTTCATTCCGCTCGAACTCTATCCGGGGCTTTAGGAGTTAACCTTCGCTTAATTTTACATTATCTAAAATCTTCTTGATAGTCTGGTCTAGCGGTTAGTGCGCGCACCTTCGGTGCACAGGGTCATCTCACCATCATCCACGGTGTTTTTCGAACTCACGAGCTTGTGACGGACTATGATCTCACTCAGATGTTAAACGAGTACCCATTTATGGGGATAAATAACACTGCTGAGCGTGATGCTGATCTCATTACCTCAACAAAAAGCAGATAAGATATTGGAAATAGGATGTCACTAACACATCCTGCGGCCTTAGTCCAATGCTGGATTGTCGCGCCCGTTATTTATTTTTAAAATCTTCTTTGCAATGAAGGATTTATTCCATCAGAAAAAATCGGCTTCTGACTTCTAAGATTTTTGTACAAAAAAAAAATCTTCTGACAGTAATTTTTGCTACACTCTCAATATTTTGCAACTACAGCAAAAATTGTATTCAAATACAGTATTGACTCAATAATCCGGATCAATTGTAGCAAGGGGTAGTCCGGACTAACGAAACATCCAGATTAGCGCACTCATTTATTGCAGAGGAAAATCAGTAAAAATAAAAAAAATACACAAAAGTCCCTAAATGTATTTTCTGCTTCAAATTAGTCAGTATGAAATTATGTATTTGCAAAACCGTTCCGTAACGAATCACTATACCAAATCTGTCATTACATACTAAAGTTTTAAAAAATCAGATTATAGAATTTTCATTTTGTTCAAATTTCAGTTATTAGGGCCTATTGCGTAAAATTCCATCACCATAGCCGCATATACCGCGATGATTCAACAATAGAGAGTTTTAGCAAGTCGTATGGAATAAAACGACATAATTTGACATTCCATATAAAAATTCGCTTGCTTACCGTATACGAAACGAAATATCTTAATTTTGCATGTCCCAAGTAGGCATGGGTGTATTTCCGTATATTTGATTCTCTGGAAACAGTCGAAATTGGCGAAATAATTTGTCGTTTTTTACACCTATGCCTACTTAGGATATGCAAAATTAAAATATTTTGTTTCGTATACGGTAAGCAAGCGAATTTTTATATGGAATGTCAAATTATGTCGTTTTATTCCATACGACTTGCTAAAACTCTCTAATATCCTGATTTTCAATGATTTGTGAAGAAAACCATAAATTATTGCAAACTAGACTATAACACCGTGGGCAATATTTCCCTAAAGTGTCGAGGGGTTAAAGTGTTTGTGGCATTGGTACTATACGGGATGAACTGAACTGAATCCTATGACACTTTTCGGTAAAGATAAATCCACAGCAGTATCAACAACAAAAGGATGCTCTCAGCAATAGAGAGAGGTGTGACATTTGTTAAGTTGCGGATAATTTAAGAGGTGGTCGTCGTAATTTTCGAAAGATTCATAATATGTGTAATTTATATCATCGGAACTTATGTTTAGTGTGATTTTGTTCGGAGAAAAAAAAATGCTTTGGGGAGCTGCGGAAGATTCGAAGAAGGTCTAAATGAAAAAAAAATAGTGTTAAAAGGGGGCAATTTTATTTTTTTTTTTGGCAAACAAATTTTTCATCATCATAATCATAGCCAGGAATTTTTTTAAGGTTCGAATGTATGCAATTGAAACCTATGATAAAAATTAAGATTTCCCGTTAGTTGTCGTTCTAAAAAATATTTTAGAAAAGGTGAAAATTTCCCATATTCTTGTCTGGGAATACGAACTGATGACTGAAATCTTTCTGAATTTGTGTATTGGGACCAGGCGACAAGTGATCACCTTCAACACGCAATTCTTCATTTGAAGTACAGAAATTTTTGTGCAATTTACCGACATTGTCCTTTCCTGTTCTGTTCCCAGGATGTCATATAATATTTGATCCTCGATAATATGTATAGGCGTTATATATTAACTTCGCGGTTTTATCTTCGATGCGTCCATGTTGCTTTAATCCAAGTAATAATCCAGTCGTTGTTTGCTTTATTTTCTGTGCATGCTTATTCCATTTAAGTTTGTCGTCGATGTATGTACACTCCCTTGTTGAATGTGTCACTCGTTGATGGCAATGTTAAAATTGAAGGCGTATGCTTTATTCGAGAATAGATCAGATACATTGTTTGTTAAGATTAAATATCAGTTCCCTTTCTGTTGTCCATCCACAATATTTCTGCAAGTCTGTGTTAATCTTATTTTCCAATCCAGCTTTGTCCTTAGCCATGGGCATAGCCAGGATTTCGTTAAAGAGGGGCAATCCCAAAATTTTTTAACTTCATGATCGTATCCAGGATTTTTCTTCCAGAGGATAAACATCGCCAAACAAACAATTAAGGTTTCTCGTTAGTTTTGCTTATTGTCTACCCTCAAATTATTGATAGAAAAGGTGTTAAACATCTAAAGTCAAATTTTAAGAAAGCATAATTAGTATAGTAAGTAGGTGATAAGCCTAGCTCATGAGATTGCAAAATGTGGTGAAGAAATTTTTTTTTTAGGTTTCTTATGTTCTTTCGCTATTTTTCCGTTTTTGTCCCCTAACTCTGAAAATATTTATTTAAACTTTCCAGAATATGTTAGAGAGCACATGATTTCGCGTCTGAAGAGACATAAATATTATAAATCCGTGGAGCTACAATTGATAACACAGGAGAACAATTTTAACACTTTTTTCTGTTTTTTTTTTTTAATCTTGCACCTAATTTATAGTAAAACGGCCTCGCTGATTCCAAAAATGCAGTCTGTTTTTCCCCTATACGTCAGGTTTTTGAGATAACGGGGTTTTTTGAATTTTACGGAAAATTACAATAGGCCCCCTTAAATAACAACTTTTTTTAAAAGCTACGGGGTTGCATCCTTGTGCAGGACCTTCTAGTACTTGTATACAATAAAATTAAATAAACAAAAGAAAGTAATTTGTCGCGACCTGGATTTTTTGTTAAAAGTTGTGAAATTCTTCGGCCATTTTTAAGTATTTTTTAATCAAAAAAGTGTATTTAAAAGCCTCCGTTCGAGTATATAACCCTATTTTTGTGCTCCTAACTTGTGTAATGGAAGCCTCTACTATCCCTTGTCGAAAGTGTCTCAATACCCGGAGTCAGTTTGCTATATATGTGGCAGTTATACATTTCTAAGTCAAAGGGCAAAAAATAGGCCCCTTTGTCCACCAGGCATATCATATGTGAAGACCTCAAGATGGTTCTTCCTTCTCGGTTAGCAACGTGGATATACAAAATATCCGTGCTTTTTGTGTATGTGGGATAGCAGAACTCGCGATAAACATTGAATTCAAAGGAATTGGCCCCCGAGATCTGATCTGAAGGCTGGTGATCAAAATATTGTTCATGAACCGCTTGTGGATCGACAAAAAACATTTTCCCGCTGTTGCATATAAAACTAGGCCTGGCGAAACAATTTGTAAAAGCCTTACCAACAGAAGGAAATTATTTTAAATATATGCTGTCGGCCCTTCCTGCGCTATCATACGAGAAAATAAAGGCTGGAGTATTTGACGGTCCACAAATTCGGCAGCTTCTCAGCGATACAAATTTTATGGAATCAATGAAAGAAAATGAAAAGACAGCATGGCTGGCATTAGAGAATATAGTCAACAACTTTCTAGGCAATATAAGTGCATCGAATTATGCGATGGTAGTCGAGCAACTATTA
This sequence comes from Microchrysa polita, assembly GCA_949715475.1. Lineage (NCBI taxonomy): Eukaryota > Metazoa > Arthropoda > Insecta > Diptera > Stratiomyidae > Microchrysa > Microchrysa polita. The sequence goes on from OX454415.1 coordinate 20,191,551, forward strand.
GACAGTTTTCAAAGGCTTAGCTGCAACATGAGCATCAAAGTTCACTTTTTACACAGTCATTTAGATGAATTTCCGGAAAATCTTGGAGCTGTGAGTAATGAGCAAGGAGAGCGATTTCATCAAGATTTCAAAATCATGGAAAGTCGATATCAAGGCAGATGGGATGCGAATATGATGGCGGACTATTGATGGGGCTAAAAACGGGACTGTCCGGAAATTTAACACTCCAGAAAAAGCTACAAACGAAAATTTTTGCCATAATTTTTTTTTTAATTATTAGGTAATGTTGTTAAGATATAAAATCAATATTTACAAACAAAAAATTTTTAGCGAGTTTCGTTTGTTTTGATTTCAATGAAGGGAAGGTTTGTATGGGGGCCAAAATTTGAGCCCCCTGTATCTCAAAAACTGGACGTATAGGAGAAAAACCGTTAGCATTTCCGGATTTTACGACCAAAAATTAGCTAGAAATGAATATCAAATCTAAATAAACAAAATGCTGTTCCCCTGTGTAATTTAAGTTTGAAATTTTTAACATAGTTCCATAATTATGGAAAAAAAAAAATAAGATTTAACGGTTTTTCATTTTTATCGCAAAAGTTGCACTTTTCTTGTACTTTATTGTACAATTTTGGGGTACTGAGCCCGAATTCGTAGGTTCTTACCGAAATTTCGTTGCGAAACAGGGTCAAAATCGCAAAAAATACCGCTTAACGCATTTTGAAGATTAAAGTCGCGTTGGACCCTCAATCATGTTTTCTCTAAGATGCTAATGGACAAGTTTTCGCAGAAATGAACAGTTTCGGAGTCATAAGCCAAAAAACCGAAAGCTCCAAAATTGTTGGGGAGTTTTGCAGTTTTGGCCCTGTTACGCAACGAAATTTTAGTGAGAAGCTTCGGAATCGAGCTCAACACCCAAAAAAAAAAACAACATAAGAAATAAAAAAAAGATTCCGCATCACTGTCACTAACTTCGCATTCGAGATACTATAGGCGAAACGAGGGATTGCAGGATCTTATATCAAAGCCCGGAATATAAAAGTGAAAAGTACGAGCATTAATCTCGTCTTCGAGATTGCAGTCTCAGCAGTAATGTGCGGATGACAGTTTGTTAGTTTTCCTGTTCCGAGTCACTGAGACTGAAATTTTTCGATTTGAAGAAATCCAGAAGTTTCAAGACTTTATAGTAAGAAAGTTTTCGTGCCGTTCCACAACTCAAGCAATATCACGCTTTAAAAGATCGCAGTCCACTTATTTTTTTGTACAATTGTGTAGAAAAAATCCTGCTCCCCCTGGCTACGCCCATGTCTTTAGCTTCGTATACCAGACTAGTATCATCCGCATAAATATAGTATATTTTCCACTTAGATTAGTTCGTCTGATATTAGGAATGAAAAAATATAGAGCTTTGGTGCTAATATTGAGCCCTGAGGTACTCCAGAATTTATTAGATCTTCGTCATTCATGTTTCCCTTACATTTCGTTTAAATAACTCTATTATATAAGTTTTTAAGTATCAGTTTATTCGAAATTCTTCTTAATCCTATAATCCATCCAGTGTCTCCAGCAATAGTTCATGCTTCACGGTGTCAAATGCCTTTTTGAGGTCAGTAAAAACGGCAACCACAATAAAGATTTGGTCCATTGATTTTGTTATCTCGTCCATCCCTTTGAACATTGATGAGACCATGCTATCCTTATTAATAAAATCATGTTGGTGTTTACAAAGTCCAATAGTGGCATCCTTGGATCCTTGTTTAAATATTGTGCAACAATAGCTTTCTTGAAACAGTCAGGGTTAATAAATTAGGTGCTCCCCCATATGCATACGAGTACTACTGTATTGTATAATAATGTGATGCCCACACCGGCGCGTCAGCGAATATTCGCGGCGAATTTTTCCGCGGCGTCAAAATTGTAACACAATGCGTTGTATGGAGATGCCCACACCAACGCGAATATTCGCCAGTTTTGCAGTATTTTTTCCGGTTCGAATATTTGCTACCTAATGTCATTTTATTCAAATAATTTATTTGACAGATGCAGTGTAGTATAACTTGATGTTGGTGTACCCGGAAAATATGTAGATTTGCAATGAGTCGTTTACTTGCTTAGGTATTGAGAATTTAAATTTTGAATGTTTTATGGTATCAGTGGATGAGTAAAAGAAGAAACATTTTTGGAAACATGAGTTCCAAGGAGGGAAGGTTTTTACTCGTTGTTACACAAATAAATTGCCCTATTGTGGCAGGTCCGGTGACACCCAGATCGTATCGCTCGGCCGAAGAATTGCAGAGATATCGACGATTTTCCAAAGTTCATAGTACGAAGTTGATCGTGAAATTGCTATAACCGACATCTAGGTTGACAACTAACAAAAGCATACATTTTGAGAATTACTGTACTTATCTCGGTTATCCCCTTGTGAGCTGCGCAGGAAAGATGCGCCGACGCCAACTTATAGAATTTTGTTGCGAGTCCAGCGAAACCTTGATCGTTTCGCTGGACTCAAGGATTCCAAAGATATCGACGGATTATGGAAGTAGTACGAAGCTGATTGTGAAATTGCTGTGGCCAACATCCAGGTTTACGATTATCTCTGACCACCCTGTTCACTGACCGGAAAGACAAGAGGATCCGATGACCCTTTCGGCAATTTTATGGTGAGTCTATCGCCACCTCGGTCGTTCTGCAACACCAAAGGATTGCAGAGATATCGACGGATTTCCCGAAGAATACAAGGTCAATCGTTTCATTCATGAATAGTGTACGATAGGAAATGAGGATCCTGGTGGTTCGGTGCTTGCGTTTATCCCAAAGTAGTTACATACAAGCTTGGATATTCTATTGAATTGAATGTTTACTTTGCATAGTTACGCCATATTTTGCTTGGTTACGCCGTCGTAAGGATTCTACTAAAAGTCATTACGCAATTTCATACGATGGCGTAACCAAGCAAAATATGGCGTAACTATGCAAAGCAAACATTCAATTCAATAGAATATTCAAGTTTGTGTAAATACGCATTTTGCGTAACAATGCTAAGTAAACAATTACATATATTCAATTAAAAACAGCCACAAAACAATGTTCAAGCTTTGTGTCTTCTCTATACGATAAGAGTAACCATTCGACGGGCACAAGATAAGACGTAAGAGTTTTCGGGTACGCGATAGTCAATTCAAACAATCAAGTCGAACACTGCCGCAACTTTCTTTTATGGTACTGTATAACAAGGTTGTACTGCACTGCATATTTCCATCAATTTGCGCATGTCAATGATTTTATCCTCTGAAGAAGTATAGATATGGAGAGGTAAAATATCGAATTTCACGTTGATTTATTCCGCTTACGCTTTTACATAATAAGTAAAGATGCCGCGACATTTGGATATAGTTCACGCAAATTGCAGCATGATTGTAAATATCAAAATAATTGTATTTGGCCAGTTCTTGCAGTTATTCTTTACCATGTCAAAGTCCCTTCCTTACATATATCTAATACCTTTTCTAAGGCAACAACATGCTATCAGCTGTAAGTGACAGTACCCAGCGAATTATTCGCGCCGCGCCGGTGTGGGCATCACTTAAAACGTATTTGTACAGAATACATAGTGTAGCATAGATAGTGTTATTCCTAGTTTTTAATCAATTGATTTAATTTTTGGTAACAAGTACAACATCATTCAATTTTGAGTCTCACCCCAATTTTGACCCATACGCATCATTTAGAAACATTGACCGGTCACCAGTGGCGTAACATTTCTAAACTATCTTGTGTTCGAAACCAAAATGGGGGCCCGCACACAATATAGCCAACATTATTTTCCGATATAGGATTCAAAATTTACTGTTGCGAAATATGTACTATATCGATACCTTAAAGCACAATAGAGGTAAGTCAATTTTTCAACATTTGGAGAAAACGCGAAAATAAAGTTTGTAAGTAAAGGATGATCTGGTCAAGATTGGACGTTGTCCTTTCTATCTTACTACTGTCATTTAACAGGAAGCTAATTGGGGGTCATAACAGGACATGGCCCTACATATTATGAAGCTCGCCAGGAGACTTAGTCTTAACTTCATCAAAATTACTACTACAGAAGTTGTGAGGTTAAAGAGAGCGTGATGTACGAGTAACTGTTCTGTCATTGCTCGGCACTAGGCACACTTTTATGACACGGTCTTAAGTCGTCATTCAATTGGGTGAAGCCAATGCCACAAGAAACGTTGCTTCTTTGTCAACGGCGACAAAATTTGATTTTATTCTTCCATATAAGGTATCATTTTTTTTTAGTTAAACGCACGTGTGTTGCCCAGATCCATTGCCCGTTGGACAAGTGCAGCATGTTTAGGTGTTGCCCAAAAGTTCCTGCAGTGGAATTGCGACTAGAGATGTGAATTTAATAAGATTGCCAAAATCACATCGTTTGAAACAACTGATTAATAAATGTTCATTCGGACCTATTTCTATTTATGCTGGGAGTAACCTCGGTGGACTTTAAGCTTCTCTGGCAATCGTATGATATGTGATATGAAAACTAGACGAAAGATTCAAATTCTTTAATTTCACCAGGTGGTAGTGATAATAATAGGTATATGAACTAGAAATGCACACAAATATCCCATAAATCAGTCCCAAACGAAATCCCCTTTCTTTTGAATGCAGTTTAGCTTAGACTCGAATATTATCAACTCTCTGCATGCATAAGCTGGTGAAATGCAAACGCAAGACACTCATTAGGATTAGGCACGTATATCAATAGTTATACATTTACTTTTTTTAATTTGGCAGATCTTTTTCAAATTAGTCCTTTTTCCTCGATCGCGATTTTGATTTCAGTCAGCTTCAATTTAGTCTCGAGATATGTCGATTCCGTCAAATCGTAAATAAATAAATAGCTGCCATTCGCATCTAATCCCTAAGATTTAAACTGCTTAGATCAACAGCTCGCTCTGCAGAGGTTTTTATCCCCATAATTGGGCACTTGTTTAACATCTAAATGATACCATATCCCGCCAATTGGATCGTGAATTGGAAAACTACCATAAACTACAACCCTGTGCTTTGAAGGCGAGCACACTATTCACTGTATCAACCACTGTTTAACTCTGTTAAAATCCAATTTGATATTTAGATGATAATCGTACCTTTCAGGTTGTTATAAATGCAAGTTTATTTTTTGGTTTTGTTAATACCCGAGGGACCCTTATTTCAGCCTGCATGATAAAGAGCTTCCAAAGATTGTTTGTGGACATAATAAGCAATTCTTGGGTCTAAAACAAATTTTAATTTTCTGGAGTATGGTTTTATTCAAACTGTTTTCAACAGCTATTTTGAAAAGTATATCTTTTGGAGCAGAGTGGTTGAGTATAGCTGATCAAAATATGTCGTTACAACGCGTTGAACATGCGAATGCCAGATTTCACGCTGAACTGTAGATTTTAGAGAGGGATGGCCTTACATTAAATTCAATGTAAGCTGGCATTTAACTGAAACCCCAATGTATGTTATGGAGGTTAGGTTGTTAGAGAATCCAAATTAAAGCATTTGATGTAAGGGCTTACATTGACCACCAGTGATCATTTGAACCTTTGTATCGGAGGTAGACGATCCTTCAGTCAGTTTTTACCCATTTTAATACCTTTCAAAAAAAGAATATGCCAATGCAAACACTTTCCAAACAATTCATCCCAATATCCTGTGATCCAGCATAAAAACCCGGCCTATTCGAATCAGGAAGCCCGGCTAATCCTTTTTATGTTTCATAATGGTAAATATTCGTTTTATGGAAGTTTGAATTGTTCCAAGTATGGACTTAGCGCAAAATAGCGCTATAACTGGACTTAGCACTTTTGTCCAAAATTTTTTCGATCAACCTAGGACATAGCATTTCTTGTAAATGTTAATTTCCTTGGATTTAGCTCGTTAAATGTTGTTTCAAGATTAACTACACGATGGAGAACTTGACAAGAAGTTATACGATGCAAAAATCTCCAAATCGAAAAAAATGGACTTAGCACTATTGTGCTTTAAGGTATCGATATGAAAGCACTGATCACGAAAAAAATTTTTTTTTCTCTTAAAGAATAGTATGGGGGATCGTGAATAACCTGAATTCTTACATTGACTAGTTTTTGTACAAATATTGGGGAGAAATTTTTTTTACAAAAATTACGCCCCCAACCCCAACAATGTTATAAAAAAATATAAAAGTCTGAAAAGATTTTTGTGCCGCTTTAGTCTACTTAATTCATCGATCGTATTGTACCTATTTTCGTACAAAATTTTATGCAAAAATTTGAAGCTGAATTGTACAAAATTCAAGCGCATTCAAATTTGTGTGGGGCTCATATTTCATTGTTAAAAAATTCAAATTTAAATATCGCTATTACACCCCTCATTGACGACGCTAAATTTTCATCAAATTACGCAGTGGAAATTTTGCTCCTTGCATTGGTTTCGCCTTACCGACAATTTTACCATCGAAAATTTGAGAAATATTTTTTTTTGTTTTACCTAATTGAGTGCTGAAATTAAATTAACACCCTTTTTTGTCAAACAGGTAAACGATCTCACGATCACAAAGTGCAAGATTTGTAACCTGAGACGGGGGGAATAATTCTGTTGATCCTCTCCTTATCTACGCCACTGGGTAGGAGAGTATCGTTAACTTACCAACAGTAATTATATCAATTTTCTAAAGTAATTTTTTTTTTACGTTATACACTATAGATACCACACAGGCCCGTGCGCAAGGGTGGTTTTGGAGGTTGAATCACCCCCCAATGGCAAATGGTTGTCAAAATTTTTTATTGAATATTATTGTTCTCATAAGGCAAAAGTTAAATTTCACAAATATGTATACTGGCGTTGTTAATTTATACCTTAATACCGCCGCTACACACCATCCAGTTCCGGATCATACGTGATGTTTTTTACAATACATGATTTTCAGGTATCCATGCATATTCTCAGGTTATTACAATCATTGACTTTGGCTTTGAGTCGAGTTCTCCAAGCAGAAAATCTTGGCGAGGCTATCGAGCTGGCTGACGCTACGAAACAAATTTTGATGGAAGAAGAGGAAAGGCTGAAGAAAATTTTAAGAACATTTTTTAAATTGTGAGCAAAGTAAGTGACGAATATCATATTCAATTGCAAAAGCCAAGACTGGCGTCGAAACAAACCCATCGCTGCAACGTATAAACCGATTCAGTGGAAAATTATTTCCGTATAGCCATCTACATTCCATACATTGATTCACCACTTGTAATGGAATTGCAAAACCGATTTTTGCATCATCGCAATATTTTTTCGAACTTCGCCTGTCTCTTTCCTAACAAAATGAAAATTTTTTATGAAGAGTCTTGTGTACAATTATGTGGACCATTACTGGAATTACTGGACAAAATATCACAATGCACTTGAAGCCCTAATATTTGTAATGAAAAGGCTTTTCCAAACAACAATCAATTGCTCCGTATTCTGGCTGTGACAACCGCGACTAATGAACGTTCATTCCCAACTTTGCGCAGACTCAAAACATACCTTTGTCTGAAGATCGATTCAACGGATTAGCGTCGCTAAATATACATGGTGAAGTAGAGATAGATCCACATATTGTTTTGAAAGAGTTCTTTGCAGTACCCCGCAGAATTATCATGTTGAACGATAATAACTAGAGCCAAGTCATTGCATTATTAAATATCATCATTACGGATACCAATATTTGCATTTTTTTTTATAAACCTGAAACCTAGGTTCATATTATAACATTATTATAACCATTTTTAAACTTTAAATTAACCTTTGAATGGAAAAATAAGGAATGCTTGAAATAGATTACGCGCATCCGCAGCAGCATCGGCATCGCCAAACGTCAAGAGCAATGCATTTTACTTTGCAGACAAAAATGTTGAGCAGAAGACTTGGCATTCAGCATATTTGTCAGCTTTGAAATTCTGTCGATGTTGCTGCTGATGCGCGTAATCTATTTCAACTATAAGTCATAATCCCCAGCGCTATTTTATTATTCGCAGCTGTATGTATTCTTCAAGATTTTGGTCCTTGGCTCATTTATCATAGAGCTTCACCTTATCAGAATCCACTTAGCGTAAAAAATTCACTCGGTCTAGTATTTCTTACCCTGACAGTTTAACTTTCGAACAATTTCAACATTTCTTGCATTGTTTTCAATAATTTCCCCAAAGCAGAAACTCCACTTAAAATATTCTGAATTTATTCAAGGCAGAACAATTTAACAGGCAATAGCAGTTTAGGAGGTACCGAGCTGGGCAATTAACCAGAAGCTCGCACTTACCTAGGCCTCTCACCTTACCACAGCACTAAAATATTCCTTGAAACTCTCGCCTAAAGCTGCTTCGTAGCAAAGAAGAGCACTTCTAACTTGTTCAACAGCTTGTTCCAGAAATCCGAAAAACAGTCCAAAATTTGCTACTCTTCGTATCTACGCTAAGGGCCCCTGATGATTGGGGGTCCGTGTTCCACCGAACACAAGGAACACCGTACGTTACGCCACTGCCGGTCACTCTAGTTTACCCATTCACCAAGGATGGCGATTTGGATTAGTAATTTAGTTCTTAATCCTATATCCAAACACACTTGATTGCACAGGTGATTAGTAAGAAAGATATGCAACAAGAATGAATGCGTATATAAATATGCAATTCACAGTTACTTCCCCAACCTCCTCTCGAATACCAAATCTCAGTTTCGGATAAAAGACAATTAAACAAGTCCATTTTAATACACTTACTAAATTTCAGCTATCAAGTATATTATTTTTCAATTCAAAATGAACAGAATAATCAGAGTATATTATTTATCTCACGAAAAAAATTTCGGTAGACTAACAATTTTTTAACTGACCATCGCAGACACACATTTTGATGGAATTTGATGGTTTGTTAGGAAACAAACGAAAATATTTATGATCCACCCTAAATTTCCCCCTTGAAAAATGTATCTCCCTAAAATTTCCTAGGAAGTCGAAAAATGCCTAAATTTAGGGGATTTTTCTGGAGTATTTGAATCTTGAAATAATTGCTAAATCATCAGGAAAAATATGTTCACAATGATAACAAAGAGATAACTGTTGGTCCATTGACTGAAATGGCTAAGCACGGTTACTAAGATCGTTCAATAAGGCTTAAGTCAGAAAGTCTTTTTTAACAGATACTCGAGAGATCAGGACACAGATTCCTGCCGATTTACTAGTGAGTGAGATTAGCCGTTTCCCCTACGTAAAGCGTCTTTGGAGAATCTCTGGGACAAATCTGATTCCAGTGGATTTAGTTTGTATTTGGGCAGGACATGCTAGTAGTCGTTTAACTTGGCCAGAATCAGAACAGTCAGCTAGTTGATGTGATCCTCATATCTAGGACAATAGCTTTTAGCCTAGGTTCAACGACAGTTTCGACACTGGTATGCAGGGGCACTCCTCATGGTGGTTTCTTCACGCCTATTGGATTTTGTGATAAATAGATGATCTCACAAGTTCTCCAGTAATTTTTCAAAATTTTAATTTTCTTTAAAAAAAAACATGTTGCCAAAGCCAAAAATGTTCTTTGCTCTTGCAAATTTTCTTACTACTTCAATATGAGATAGGTTCTGATGAAAAAATTGAACGTTAGGGGCCCCCATTTCGTTTTCGCACACAAGAAATTTGGGAAACGTTACGCCACTGGTACTGTGTATTTATTTATTAGTTTTAATCGAAATCGTTAGTATGAGAGTGGTCATCCGGGTCAAAGCCAAAGCATCGGTCCTACTCTTTTCATAGTTCACATTGGAAAATGTCCTTGAAAACCCAACGAAAGCAAATTACAAACTTCCCTTAAACTAAAACATGTCAAATTGAAGTATTCCACCCTAATAGACATAGGCAAAAGCGGTTTCACAAAACCTAATGAGTCTGTTTTTGTCCAGAAGCCTTCACTATGTCAATTAAGATTTTTCGGAATACCTTGAAAGTGTCCTTCCCAGTTGGAGGTTGATTTGCCGTCACCATATCTTTTTGGCCAACACTCTAATGTCACCTTCTTTATTTTATCTGTTGTTCATTGGCACGTTTTATGCGTGCTACGCGTCTCGTGCGCTGCACGACAGAGTCGTCTCCTAAGGGAGTCCTTGTCAATAACAAACGATCGCCCTCACCCGCTTTCTCACTTGACTCGCATTTATAAACTTCATGCAATGCATAGCAGCTCAATTGAAGCACACGCGGTACCATATCGCGCGTACTATCCTTTTTGTTTCGTCCTAGTATTCAATTCGTATTTCGAATTTTTGTTCTAAAATCCATTTGCAACGCCTATAGAAGCGTAACGATTTAAATCTATTCCGTAGAAGATAAAAATATTGTCCTTGCCGGACCATCGCACACATCCGTATATTCGCATTTGTCGTTATATGGAATCCCTACCGACTTTAAAATTTACAATCCAACCAAACATTGGTTTGACGAGGACCAGAATCGATTTCAGCGAGAGAGGGATGAGGCCGCTGCCGCGCGACAACAAAAACAAAACAAAAATCTTGTTAGGATTTATTCCCAACGCATATCCTTGTGACTTGTGTGTGTGCGTATAACGCGGCGAGGTGATGTCATAGGGTGTCCTGATGCGTTTTGTTACGAAGCTTGTTTGTTTATTTTGACTGTGTGAAATTCGTTTCGGTAATTCCGATAACAGGATTTAATGCGTGTCATCCGCTGTTGATGGCATTTTGTCCGATTCGCTTTTTTTGCGATGATTTAATATGTTAGTTTGAAAATGAGCTGACACAAGTGTGTCGGAATAATGGCTATAAAATTCTAAAATTGCCTTAAATTGCTTCATCTGATGGTTATATTGATATGAAGTTTAGAAATATGAAATTTTGAATCGTGATAAAATGTTAATTTGCAGATTTGATTTGCTTAAAAAATAAAAGGATTTTCATCTATAAGATTTTCCGTCTTCTTTTTATTCAGTTTATTTTTATTATTTTTTTATTTCGGAATAAAGACGAAATATCGTTACTCAGCACATTCCCTGATAATCCCACAGAAACTATTCAAGACAATTACACAAACCCACAATGAAAAAATGCAATAAAATCAAATAAACCGAAACAATTGAGGCTTAGCCATCCGACAAAGGTAAATTCCTATTAAAACTTTCATCTTGGCAACCATGCCACGTCCACTGAAGGCGCACCTATGAAAATCCTACTTTCGCAAAGCTGAGCATTATGAAGAAAATTTTATTTTGCCGAGCTCAATATTGGTAATTCGACAAATCCTGGATAAATTTTCGTTGTCCACGACAACGAATATGGAACATCTGAGACTGAAGTGAACATAGGACAAGCATCATCTTTTTGCAGATAAGCCCATCGTTAAGATGTCATTGAAGTAAGCGCAAGTTTTTCGTATAATAAAAAGGTATCATGACTATATGATTACAGAAATTGAATGTTCTATTTAGTGGGGTGAAAGTATATAAATGTCCACCGTAGGATAAAGTTAAGTGAATAGCAGCAGGTCCTAGATTGCTTACCGCCCTCTGGATACAGGAAAAGGCAACTGCATTTTTTGAAAGCAAAAAAAAAAACATGTTGGGTAAATGGACACCGAGCGTGCCGAACTATATTTCTCATGCATTCACAGGTGCATCAGGGGCGATCAAATTAAAGTTAAGTACTCCTTCTGCTGTATACTGTTAAAAAAGCATTCTAACAATGAGGTTCCTCCTGTCCAATGTGGTTGAATCATTCTTACAACCATCCTCATTTTATAAACATACCACGGGCTGATCCTCATGTCTTCGAGACGTGGGCGTCGCCTTATTAATATCGTCTCTTTTTTCGTAATATAATAATAAATTGAAGGATAAAAAACTGAACATACAATCACCGGATATCTCTCGTGCACCTGGGTATCGACGATTCAAGTTCCTGGATTTTATAACCTTCTCGTCTTTATATTTAATTAAAGTCAAATTAATTTTCAGTTGTTTTCTCACGGATTTTTTTTATTTATCCCTAAAGCTTGACTCCATTAAGTGCATATGCCCCGTATTATACCTTTTATACTGGCCACAGATATGACAAGTTTTGTACTGCCACTCCACCACCTTGGCGTCGTCGCCGAGTTTATTACCTCTCTCCAGCTGTATAGCATAGTAAGGAAAAAATGAACGACTCCAAACAACCGAAAGCGATTACGTAATAATGCAAGGATAATTTTTTTCAGTTAAGCAACTTTTCCAAGAGATTTCGGGATTTATGGGGATTTTTCCGTTGTGTCATAAAAAATTTATTTGTTTGCTCATGAACGTGAGGATTTCAGGCATTGTCAGCCCGAAGCATGGTTACCGCATACGATAGAGATGTGAACGAATGGCGAATTCCTCCATTGTTAGGCCTCATTCAGACATAGAGCGAGTTTTGTCTTTTGTATAGTATGTACTCCTATGCATGTAGTGAGCATGATGCTTCTTGGGTGATATACGACGATAAAGAAATCTTGAAACTTGCGGATAAACAAAAACAAAAAAAAAAACAGACAAGACGAAAATCGCATAAGGATTCTCCGGTTAGTTTAGCAAAGTGTCACAGGTGGTGAGGATTTAAAAAAATGAAATTTTCATCTTAAAATTGATATTCTTCCAGGCAATCGAGGAAGGTTGACTGAATGTTGCGAGGATGAGAAAAAATTAAGTATGTATGCATCTCGTTTTATTCTGGACGCAGTGGGCTCAATACGAGAAGGACTCTATATTCTGAATAGGATGGGCTTTGGGTTTTTAAAATAGGAAGCCACACAATATTTTGTGTGTAGATGCCAGGATTGAAAGAAGAATATATCCATCCGTTGAGAAGACGCGTAATAGATAGGTTCTTAGGGGATAAAGATTTTACAACCTGCGATTATTTGAAATTAATGATGCGTCTATAAAAATTTGATGGATTGGTGTTTTTTGAAGACGGTATGTATATGGAGATTCTGGTAAGGAGATTTGCGATAAAAAGTTGCGATTGGATTTTATGAAAATCTGGTTTATGTCATAAAATAGACAAGTTTAATGCTTGTTCGTTTTTCATAATTTTATTTAAAAATGGATAAATCAGTAGCTAGAGTGTTGAGTACGAAACTCGACCAAACCAAAGGTCTTACGCATTGCGTGAGACTTCAATGTGCCAATGAGACAAAGCCCTATACATTTAAATTGAAATAATTCGCGAGCAAAATAAATTTGAAAAAGAATAAATCAAATTTAAATTTTTAGCGAAATGGTTTGATACTATTCCCTTCTCGTCCGAAATATTAGTACATATGGCCGCGAGATCCGATTTTCCGACTACAGCCACGTAAAATATTCCTAAAATTGAAAAATAATTGAAAAATGTGATAACGATCCTGGATTACCTCCAATTGAGGTAAAAGGAAAAAGGAAAAACTAAAATTAAAATGAAATTACAACTTAATAGTCGTTTTGACATACATATTTTATAGTAAAAGCATCCAGGCATCCTAGTTTAAAGATTTCAGTCAAAGGCTGTGTCACTAAACCTTATTATACGCATTTTAAATTTGTTATGACGTAGCCAAGATTTGGTTTCGGGAGGAGTCTATCGAATTTTTCAGTAACATGTTTGCATGGAATAAGTGTGATGTGGTGAATCAGGCTAAATTAATTTTTCACAATTATTACGTTTTGTCGAATTTGTCATTTTATTTTGAGAATAAAGCGGAAAATTTTACAGACAAAAAAATCATTAAAATAATGATCAAAATCAAACGTTGCACTTTTTCAGCGCCTAATGATATTTACTTAATAACATCTGTGGATGCATGCTATTTCGATGTTTTTTTCAGGTTTCCTTTTTCACCGAAAACAAAAAAAAATCTCTCCCAATCACAAAACAAAAAATCTTTTGAAATTGCAGACAGTGGAAATGCTTTTCGAAAGCCCTAGATGAAATAAAAGCAAGTCAAAGTGTCCCGTTTCAAAATTCGGGGTAAGCTAACTGAAATTGAGGTTTCTGACGAAAAGCATTTTGCGTCAAATATAATTTTTGAGGTTATACAATACATTCATAATTTCCAAAACGATGAAAAACAACTTGAAAATAAAAAAAATACCGGCGTACAGAGGGCTGCGCCCGAAATACGAGGGTTTTTTAGAATTTTAATGCATAGTGAATATTTTTTGTTCATATATTTTATAAGCAATAGATAAGAATTGTGCACAGCATTAATGAAATGCTTCCTGTAAATCTATTTTTGGATTGGTCTAAATAAACGTGTTCCTAGCGCCTTTCATTATGTTCGACCTTTAGTTAGACCAATCCAAAAATAGATCTACTATTTACCCTGTTTGTATAAAAGTACTCCAAGGCAAATCTACAGGCATTTTTCGATTTAAGATTTTTGATGGACTTTGAGCAAAAAGAAACTCAGGCAAACGTAAGGATGGCTTGGCTTTATACAGGGTGTCCGGAAACTGCCGCATAAACGCACCGGATTGTGATTACTCAGTTGATTTCCAGCAAAAAAGTTGTGTGGAACATACCCCCTCAGCTAAACCCTTTAACTGCCACAGGCATTTAAAGATTTTTGAAAAAAACATTTTCTTGCCCAACTTAAAGCCTAATATTTCCTAAGCTAGACCAGCTAGAATAGTGAAATAAAATGATTACTACAGCCAACAAATTTACCTATAAAATGAAACTAATTACACTAAAATCGGATAAGAGGTTTGGTTTTTACATAGCTTCAAAGTCAAATTTGCGTGATTAGACAAAAAACAATCTTTTTTTCCATTTCAATTTACTCCAATTTCTGCCAAGGTAAGGTGCTTGTGCGATTCTTTTAAAAATTGGCGCATAGTCTTACAATCATATCTTTCATACATAATTTTAATCTAGCTCCATTATTTCTAACAGTTTTATACGTTAAGTGTAGAAAGCTAGGGTTAATTTTAGCCCCAACTCAATACAATTCACACTGCCCCTAAAGATCTGCAATTGGTAAAATATATTCAAAGTATGTCGAAACTTCCTACAAACTTCAAAAATATTTGTGGCAAACACTATTACCATTCTATGCATTTCCACCAAATTTCATGTTCATTGTGTCATCAAGTTGAAAGATATGCATTGAAGAAATGCTCAAGTGGCTTCCCTTGCATTGTGAAAGGCCCTTACTAAATACTTACTTGGCTATTTTTCCGGTTTGGATACAGTTATTCGAATGAAAATTCGTAGACATATTCCCTATGTAATTTTCTAAAAACCCCTAGCAGAATTTTCATATTTGGAAACCTAAGGAGGCTACACACGAACAAATTGAAACTTTACAAATTTACTGTTATTTACTTTTCCTTAGCAAAAGTCAACAGTCTTAATATTTAACGTATATAAGGCCATACTGATCAATCTTTGTGCAAAGTTTCATATCGATCCCTATAACGGTTTAGAAAAACAGAGGTCGAAAAGGAAGTTTAACTTTAAACGCCAGTAACTTTTTTACCGTACTCGATACTGGAAAATTTTAACTGATATGAGATGTACTCGTTTAGATCTTTGATTTAAATATCCATACGTTAATCTCCGATAAAAACTAAAAAAGGCGACTTTTTTCAAACGCTCGGGACATCCTGTTATCTTTTTCCTACCAACTTCTAAGGTAATTGTGCCAAAGACTGTAACCATTCTACACATTCCTACCTAATTTCATGACAATCGGTTGATCCGTTTGCGAGTTATTTAGTGAACAGACGGACGGACGGACAGACGGACGGACGGACAAAATCGATTTTTTTTTTAAATTCCAAAAAAAACCTAAAAAAGTATTCAGAACATTCTGGAGAAAATGTACAACCAGTACAACCAAATGGAATGAGTGTGCAACATTTCAGTTTTCTAGTCGTCATTATACCCTTCGCTCATAGAGTGAAAGGGTATATTAACTTTGTCATGAAGTTTGTAACGCATTAAAGGAAGCATCTCCGACCATATAAAAAGTATACATAATATGATCAGCATGACTTGGAGAGTCGATTGGAGCATGTCCGTCTGTCTGTCTGTCTGTTGCGACGCGTTTTACTCGGCGGGTACTGAAGCTAGCAAGCTGAAATTTTGCACACGTGCTTCTTATTGTTGCAGGCTATTTGTATGTTTGATTCACCCAAATTGGATCACTGGGTCATGGGGCTGCCATACAAACCTAGCTCCCAAATTTGAGTTCTTCTAAGAAAAACTTTTTTATTTGTGTACCAATTTCAACCAAATTTCACACATATGTATTTCTATTGATGACACAAAACATATGTAAGATTGAATGAAATCAGACCATGGGGTCATGGGGCTGCCATACTAATCCAACCCCCCAAATTAGGTTCTTCTAAGAAAAACCTGTTTTATTTGTCCACCGATTTCAACCAAATTTCACACAAATGTGTTTCTATAGATAACCAAAAATATATGGAAGAACGGATCAAATCGGGCCATGGGGTCATGGGGCTGCCATACAAACTTAACCCCCCAAATTAAATTCTTCTAAGAAAAACTTTTTTATTTGTGCACCAATTTCAACCAAATTTCGCACAAATGTATCTCTATTGTTGGCACAAAACATATGTATGAATGGATTAAATCGGACCATAGGGTCATAGGGCTGCCATACAAATCCAACCCCCCAAATTAGGTTCTTCTAAGAAAAACTTTTTTATTTGTGCACCAATTTCAACCAAATTTCACACAAATGTATTTATATTGATGACACAAAAGATATGTAAAATTGAATCAAATCGAACCATGGGGTCATGGGGCTGCCATACAAACCAACCCCCCATATTAGTTCTTCTAAGAAATATGTATTTTGTTACACCAATTTCACAAAACCTTGAATAAATGTGTCTTTATCAAAGCAAATGGAATCGTACTGTGGGGTCATGCTCCAGCAACCCCAATAAAATTTTCTGAGTAAATATTTTTATTTGCCCACTTATTTCAACCAAGTCTAAAACTTTTGTCAAGACGGAAGAAAAAGAATGAGGAGGGGGATTAGATACAAGTCATAGGTTAGCCAGAAAAAACTTTTAGCCCAAGCGAAGGGTATCCAAATTTCCGCGGCGCCCGAAATTAGCCTCGGCCCCGGGGGTTGGCGAGCAAAGCGAGCAGGGGGCGAAACCCCCTAGTTTTTGGTAAATAATCTCCGTGTGAGGTCGGAATTCCTGGTCCCTTCCCCTCGCTACGTCCCTGGAGCGAACACATTTTGTAAAAATATACTTAAAAAAATATAAACATTTCATAGTCATATATGCCCCCTTAGGTTTTGCCTGTCATATGTATGCGACTTCTACAATTTTCAAGCCTAGCCAGTGACGGAGCGCGGCAATTCGGCTACTGTCCAGGGGCGCCATAGAGACTAAATCCGGCCTTGGTTTTCCCCATGCACATTATTATTGGCCCACCATAGATTTTTTCGAAGAAATTAAGTTGGACGGGCCTGTCGTTAAAAATAGTTTCTATACGGTTTGGTAAATCTTTATCACAAAAACAACTCTGTTGTAAAAAGTTTCCGGCAAAGAAAAAGTTGTCAGCCGCAAAAAAGATTGATATAATACAATCCCGCCAAAATGCTCGCAAGGATAAGCATTCCAAAGTGATTGAATTAGTTAATAGTTTCCACCAAAACAGCGTGGTGCGGTATGCGTCAGAATTTGTGAAATAATTTCCGCCGCGATAGACCACGCTGAATTTGCCAATTCGTATGGAGTCTGTGCTGTGTGTACCACGTAACGCACCCGCGCTGGTTTGGTGGAAGCTAATTTCTTTCAACGCTTATTGGCGGGGAGCTGACGAGGGTGCTATTTGCTGCTATGCTCTTTTCTTGATCAGTTTTAATCTCGAATCTTCCAGCCTTGTAAATAAAATGTGTTTTACAAACTTTTTTTGCTTTCCTTGGTATATAGGTACGACTTTTCCCTTTTTTATACAAGAAAGTTATTTCGTAATTTTCATAAGATTGGTTTTATCCTGCAATTACCCCTATGAAAGCTCCCCGCCAAACAGCATTGCAAGAAATTAGCTTCCACCAAACCAGCGCGGGTGCGTTACGCGGTACACACAACACAGACTCCATACGAATTGGCAAATTCAGCGTGGTCTATCGCGGCGGAAATTATTTCACAAATTCTGACGCATACCGCACCACGCTGTTTTGGTGGAAACTATTAACTAATTCAATCACTTTGGAATGCTTATCCTTGCGAGCATTTTGGCGGGATTGTATTATATCAAAAAGGTTTTGCGGCTGACAACTTTTTCTTTGGCGGAAACTTTTTACAACAGAGTTGTTTTTGTGAGATATCATATTTTTTTGCAGTTTTCAATTGACAAAATCAACTTAACATAACAATAAATGAATGCGTTTATTTTCTTGAAATGAAGACGATATTCACTGCCCTTTTATCACGACCATGTTTGAGAACATAATAACAATAATAACCCTCTTGGTAACCTTTGTAACCTTAGCGTCCTTCGTAACCTGAGGTGTGTGTGTTTTGCGAACCTCTACCGTTTGCTGGAAGCTTTAGGATCATCGGGATGTTATTTGTTCATCCAATATTATAGTAATATGTACGTACTCGTATAAGAGACGAACCAAATCTGGAACTTTGAGCCCTTGCCGCCGCTCTCGCAGACGCTTTACAACTGAAAACTTTAGAGAACATATACAAAAACAGTTCTGCCAAATCACAAAACTTTACGATTCTTTTCTTGGCATTTTTCGGGCCAATCCCCGACTTTTGCAAAATGCTTCCTTTAAAACATATAAAAAGATTGAAGCGAGAAACTCTATGTATTTTTTCACATTATCCGCTGTATCTTTTTTTCTACTCCACGGATCGGAGCAAACGATAGCCTATGCACACCTTCACGACAGACTCTATCAATGGGAAAAGAGACCAAATCCCGAGATGCCCTCTGCAAGGCTGTAGCCCTGTCAATGAACGACAAGAACAACAAGAACAACGAGAACAAGATTATCGAAAAAATGCGATTTTCAAACTCTTATATCTCTAGTGTTTTTCATCGTATCTTCTTGAAATTTTCTACACTTCGTAAGACGGCGCGAACGACAACCTTTACCGAATTTGAACACTCAGGACCAACCAAAGTCCGA
Source organism: Microchrysa polita (assembly GCA_949715475.1). Taxonomy (NCBI): domain Eukaryota; kingdom Metazoa; phylum Arthropoda; class Insecta; order Diptera; family Stratiomyidae; genus Microchrysa; species Microchrysa polita. The sequence continues at coordinate 20,210,752 of OX454415.1, forward strand.
GCTACAGAGGTCCGAAAACCCGTACTTGTTCCGTCGTGTAAACATAGTCTTAGTCGCTTCTCACTTTTGATTTGTTCAAATTTCTTCGTTTTTCTTTGGCGGGCGGGACGCTCCCGCGTCCCTAGATATTTGTGCGTAATTAGTTTTCCGATTTCAATACAAGTTGACAGATTGTCAGTCAATCAATTAACTGACAATCAACTTGTATGGAAAAACTCTAAAATTGGCTCTAATCTATTGAAGCGATATTTTAATAATCACAGGCTCTTTTACATCTTCGAGGACAATTTTTTCATAGATGATGTCAAAGCCTATTCGTGCTATTGTCAGGGCTGGATTTACCCCTGCGTCACCAAGGCTGAAAGTAGTCGCATTCACGTGGAAGGTTTAACGAGCATTGGCGTAGCCAAAGAGGGCAGGAAGGGGCACTTGCCTGGCAGATAACACAAGTGTTTTTTTTTTCCAGGTTTCAAAAGATACCACATTATGTTATAAAAAACTGAATTTAGATTTTTTCATCTGTTTGCGACTGGTTTAACAATTCAATTTTTCGAGTGGAACATCTTCACCGAGGCTACACTTTTTCCCACTGATTTTGTAATTTATAGTGAAAAAATGAGTGGCATTGGATGCATAAGCAACACCTAAAACTATCCCATAATGAGCTCATAATTTTGTGTTCCTCAGAACTAGCAAGACAGAACTAGATAACATACAAGGAAAGTTGAATACCTTCTATAACTACTTCTGCTCCTCGCGTTTCTGCATTACGTTTTCGTCAGAAGTATCGTCCAACATCAGCAGTTTTGGTGACAGGACTTTATTCTGATTTGAGAGTGTTATTTAAATTCAATACGTTTTTGACCAGCCATATTGAACAATTTGGGATAAAGGATCAATCGAGAAATATGTATTTGGATTATGAAACTTGTGAAGTTTGGCGAAATTTGAAAAGCATACAGGCGACAAATAAGTTAATCTGCCACTAACCAATGCGACGGCTTAGCAGATTTTATGTTCGCACATCCTAGTAGCATTTTTTTTTAAATAAATCAATAGAAAGAATGAAAGTGTCAGCAATGTGCCGCCCCCCAAAATTTGCCGATCCAGGCAGTTGTCTAGGTTGCCCATATGGAAAATCCGGCCCTGACTATCGTAATATCTTCTACGACATGCTAAAACTATCTATTATTGTGATAAAACATAAAACAACTACATACCATAACTTAGAGCGGCATTTTCGAAACTCCCTAGGCCTAATTAGCACGTAATTTTTAAATGTCGTAAAAATGAACAGTTCAAAGTTTTTAAAAATATTTTCTCGTATCAGGATTTTTGCAGTTTTATGTAAACAATTTTTTTTTTCAATATTTAACCTTCAAACCATTTCTGTCATATTCTTTTGAAATTTAATTGAAAAAAGTATTATTCGGAAGAATACCCGAATACTGATACTTATATTGACTATTGCATATAATTTTTAGGTCACGATATATTTGATTGACATTTGCCAAATGTCACTCAAGATACCTAAAATGTTGAGTAACCCCGAAGAAAGTCGTTTAACTTGAAGAAAGTCGCGCAATAGAAAACGCCCTTTGTCCTTTCGTCGCCGTTGCATGCGTCAAATGTCTATGATTTTAACCGAAATTTTCATCAATCCATATGAATTGTTTCGTCAATGTTACATGATACTTTCTCTCGGTTCGGGGTCAATTCACAAGTTTATTGAATATTTTTGAGAAATGTCAAACCGAAGGTGAAAGTTAAATATAATTTTTGTGCGTCCTCAAATAAAATGACAATTAATTTCGATAAGACGAAGTATAACCTTATGACAGTCAAGACCTTTCTATAGTATTTCTTAAGAATGGAGAAATAATGATTTAATTAAATTGTATTGTTATAAAAATGATAGGTAACGATATACAATTGACATGCATTACATTAACCGTTATAAAGGTGTAATGTCAAATGCCCGTATTTTGTGTAAGGTCGAATTAAGAATAACAACTGCAACATTCGAAGTCAAAATTTGAGTTTACTCTTAAGACAAAAGTTTTCAACGTTTGTAATTTAAAATGGCTAAGAATTGAGTAAAGAAAGAGATTTCTAAAAATTTCATGATTATAAAGCTAAACTTCTGCGAAGATTTTTTTCTTTCAAAGAAATCTGAATTCAAGCTAAGTTTTTAAGTATTTAAGGAATCATTTTTGGAGTTAAGTAAAATTCTAGTTCAGTTTTAATTTTTAATTTCGTTTTTATTTATTCTCATTCAATAACAAAGTAAAATTATTTCTTTATATGGGTTTACTTAACTTATACCCACAGCATAATGTCTCAGCATTATTTGTCAACTGACATTATGTACATGCTTACGACACCATTTTATATTTTTTCTATATTCATGACATACCATCCGTAAATATCAACTGAAGCTATTTTGCTCGTACTTAATACGACCAAAGTAGGTCTAAAGTTGAGTGAAAAACCACAAGTGGAACCTCATTTGATTATTTGTGTCACGCCAACCAAAGTGGATACGACAAATTGTCTGGTCAGTCAATTGAGGGAAATGACAACAACGCTAATACATGATGTCCAACGTGAATATACATAATAATAAAAAGGACTTGCAAGATGACCGGGTATTAGCCGAAGCACTACACAGGGCTAGCAATGTGTATATATTCTGTCCAAGAATAAATACCTTGATGACCGTTGAATGTTGACTGTTCGTCCATCTTTCAACCACATTAACACAAATTATTGGGATTCTACCATTATTCTTTTAGTTAAGACTTGTGGTTTTGTGGTTTTTGCACTGGATATCTACTACGTACTTGTCGGCTAACACGCGACATGATCACAAATAAATGTAATTAGCATACTAAAGTAGGCTGATAGTAATTTACTCATTCTTTTTTACGAAAACGTCTTCGAGTAGAAAAAAAGTTGCGTATACAACAGAGACAAGTAAAATAATTTGCTTTAAAATAATTGTGTTATATTTCAATTCATATATAATTTGGTCATACTATAACGCATTTTATATTGACACGATCCTCCCACTTTACTAAGGACAATTGACCTCTATATCTTGTATTCAATAATGTGCTTAATTGAAGTGCAGCTCATTTAATTTGATTTGTGTTTTGATGAAATTAAATGCAGCGAAAATGAATTGCTTTTTAAAATATCGACAAAAATTGCCGTAAATCATATTACAATGGAAGTTAATCGTTATCGTTATAAAAAAATTATATATTTGTACGGTACGTACATATTATAAATTGAGTTACTTATTTTGAAACTGACATAAGTCCACTTTTTATGAAAATCGAGTTATTGACGGTTAATCATATTTGAAAAACTGTTTGTTATTTTCATAGCCACGAAACGAATTTTTCTATTGAACTACAACTTCAAAGTGTTTATTTTTAAATTGTCGTTAGTCCATCCATGTGACTTACGCCACTATCAAAATTAATATATTTGGGCGATATTGCATTATCTTCTTATCTGCAAATACTTTAGACATTTTTACTTTTATGAGCTAATTTCGATTTGTTTTCCAAAATTTAATTCGATTTTTTTTTTTAATTAGGGCGGAAATCACAGTCCTCAATTATATTTAAGGGAACCCTTAAGGGTGTGTCCCTATCATAGTTACTTAATAAGGAAACACTTAAGGGTTTTGCTCAAGGGCTCCATTATTTGTTAAGGTACATATCTAGCAACCGTATACGAATTCATAGAGGCACTTATTTCTAAGACTCGCTCCTTCTATTTTGGAAAATTTCAAGGTAGTTTTGGTTTTTGCTAATAATTAAAGTCTAAGTTTGCTTTTTCTCTAAAAATTTGATATCATAAACTTATTACTGTTAGTGGAATATATTGAAAGACAAAACGATTTCAAACATTTTCTCTTGATTTCAATCAAACTTGAAATTTGGACATTGATATTTTTTTAGAAATGCAAGAAGCGAGTTTTGGAACTCAGTGCCAGATATATTTGTTGACATTATACAAGTAGGCCAAGCAATAAAAGCATAAAAAGGGGGTGCAGAGAACATCGAAGGGGGTGACAATTTTTTTCTTCTGTGTTTTGTTAGGAGTAGTTAGGAGGTAAAGCTAGTAATTTTATTCGGAGCTGAGAGGTGCGCTAACGCGGGGAGGGGGCGTTAAAGGTGTAAATTTGTGCCATTTTTGGTGTTTTGGGCTATATTTCGATAACGGTGAGCCGCAGAGAAAAAAGTTGTAAGTAGGCATTCAAGCTTTTTAAATATCCTATTTATTTATCCATACGCGTATATGCAAAACTCCTAACGGTTCTTCCGATATTGTTTAATAATAATAGAAATATATATAGTGTTAAATTTGCTTTAATTTGATATACTTCTTCTTGGCTTGTCTCCTATCATTCGAGAGTTAAAAGAGTCTCAACGAAGTAATATTCTACATTCATCATAATGAAGACAACCATTGTGGAAAATTGGGAGGGGGGTTACGGTTTTTTATTCCACGGATCTATAAGGGATGGTTCGGAGTAAAACATACTAAAAGCTCGCGGTCATGAAGTATGCGTTAACGTGAGGAGGGGGAGCGGCTAAAAGATTCATTTTTGCAGGTTTTCGAGTTAATCTCGGAAATATCTCGGAAGCGGTGAGTCCTCCTGAGAGTATTTGTATGGCAGTATTAAAGCCCAATTAATTTCCAAAAACTTATTTGAACATACAAATGCCGAATTCCTAACGGTTTCCCCGATACAGGTTATTGGAATCGAAAAATTGTTAAAAATAATGTTTTTTTTTTATTTCTTTGGTTCTATTGTCTCCGGCGATTGTTTTTCGGAAAACTGTTGCACGACCAATTTGTGCGATGTTTAATTCGCTTTCATTTGATATAGGTACTCGCTGTGGTCCTGTGTTCAATCAGTAAAAAACTTAAGAACTTAAACCGAGCTTCCGAATTCTATTTTCTCTATTTACAAGGATAAAGACAAACATTGTGGAAAAGCGGGAGGGGGTGACGGTGTTTTATTTCATGGATCCATAATGAATGTTTTGGAGTAAAACATTCTAAAAGCTCGCGGTCATGAGGTATGCGCTAACGTGGGGAGAGCTGGTTAAAGAATACCATTTTTGTGCCTATCAGCCCTATCGCCGCAAAATCTCCGAAACCGCCAAATCTACAGAAAAAATGTCTGAGCAAGAATGAAAGCTTCCACAATTTCCTATAAAGTTCTTTTGACATGCATAGGTCGAATTCCTAGCAGCTATCCACATATAGCTAATTAAAAAATCAGAAATTTCACATTGGTATTTGTGTATCTATACAGGGTGTCCCACATTGGGTGGTCAATACTGTAAGGGTTGATACCGCAACTTGTTTCAGCAAGAAAATTACCAATACAATCTGAATTTTTTTTACCGTTACCTTGTTATCGCTCTTTTTGTGAAAGTCATCAAAAATCGTGACTTGTCACGCAAAATCGTAATTTACAGCACTTCTGATGACTTAATCCAAGATTTGATTTCAGTTTCAGAAACTACAAAAAATTTCAGAAAACCTGAAGTTTTTCCTGTTGCCAACATTATCGGCACTTTCAAGATACAGTTACTCAAACTTAATAGAAATTTTAAAATATATTTTTTCATCGAAAATTAAAACAGTAATTTCATAACGGTGCTCTATACGTACAACTCTGCAAAGATGATAAAAGTTGCTTCAACATGTTGGCTTTCCAACGGTATATCACTTTTCATATTTACATTGCGGGATTTTAGAATTACACATATTGGATACAAAAAAACAAGGTAATTTTTCTTATCGCATTATTTAAACTGAAATTTTATTAATTTATTTTTTATATTTTACTATCGCAATTTTGAAAATTTGTTAAATAAAAATTAAAATAAAGTTTTGATAATGAGAAAGAACCAATAAACTAAAAATATTAACTAATGATTAAATGGGTCTGTTTGATGAATTGGAATAATGCTGCTAGAATTGGCCTCCTCCATTTTGTATGCAGACTCGACACCTTCGGCGCATGGAAGAAACGTCCCGAAGGATTTCAGGAGGGGTTTCCTTGATGTTGTCACAAGCATCATTAATTCGCTGCAGCAGCTGTTCCCGGGAGGCGATCGGCTCGGAATAGACATTGCTTTTTAAGTTACCCCATAAATAAAAATCTAGGGGAGTAAGGTCGGGACTTCTCGCAGGCCACGCAACTGTCCCAAATCTGCCAATCCACTTTCCGGGAAATTCGTTTTCCAAATATTCTTTGATATGTCTCGCATTATGAGCGGGCACCCGTCTATCTGCCATAAATAGCAAATATTAAATTTTAACCGTTATAAGTACCGTTGCATTTGCCAAACAATGTACCAAATTTCAAATATCTTACAGTTCTGGTCAAAATAATGTAGCGAGATTCTATCCCGAATTATAATTGCCTTTGTATGTCTTTTTTCAAGTCAATGGAAAATTGTTAACGATTCCACTGAAGCCATGATTTTTACCATTCAATGCGTGTTTACCTAAAATTCTGCAATGTAAATAAGAAAAGTGATATACCGTTGGAAAGCCAACATGTTGAAGCAACTTTTATCAACTTTGCGGGGTTGTACGTATAAAGCACCGTTATGCAATTACTGTTTGAATTTTAGATGAAAAATCTATTTTAAAATTTCTGTTAAGTTTGAGTAACTGTATCTTGAAAGTGCCGATAATGTTGGCAACAGGAAAAACTTCAGTTTTTGTGAAATTTTATGTAGTTTCTGAGTTTCTGAAACAGAAATGAAATCTTGGATTAAGTCATCAGGAGTGCTGCAAATTACGATTTGGCGTGACAAGTCACGATTTTCGATGACTTTCACAAAAAGAGCGATAACAAGGTAACGGTAAAAAAATACCGATTGTATTGGGAATTTTCTTGCTGAAACAAGTTGCGCTATCAACAGTATTGACCACCCAATGCGGGACATCCTGTAGATTAGCTATATGCATGTACGCTGTGTTGATATTTTCTATGTGCCATACAAATACTCTCAGAATGACTCACCGCTTCCCAGATATTTGCGAGATTAAGTCGAAAACCTGCAAAAATTAAACCTTTAGCCCCCCCCCACGTTAGCGCACACCTCATGACCGCGAGCTTTTAGTATGTTTTACTCCGAACTATCCCTTATAGATCCGTGAAATAAAAAACCGTCACCCCTTCCCGATTTTCCACAATGGTTGTCTTTAGAATATTACTTCGTTGAGACTCTTTTAACTCTCGAATGATCGAATGAAGCCAAGAAGAAGTATATCCAATTAAAGCAAATTTAACACTTACTAACTTTGCTCTACAAAGAGAGACACCAGAGTCAATAGAATGCAAAAAAAAAAATTTCAACTTTTAATAAACAATATCGGAAGAACCGTTAGGAGTTTTGCATATGCAAGTATGGGCAAATAAATAGAACATTTAGAAAGCTTTAATGCTTACTCACAACTTTACGAAGTGAAGAATACGTAGCTCCCTGGAGGGCTCCCTCAAATGAAGGAAAAAGTTATTCCTTAAGGGAATTCGTATTCCTTAAGTTGGGGCTATGAATTTCACCCTTAGTTTGGATTTTTCTGAGAAATTTCATGAAGGAGATTTTCGACTTGAGCACCTTAGTTTACTTTGTTTAGTAGCATGGTTTATAAATAAATAAATAAAATAAAATAAATATATAGCAAAGTCTTCGTAAAGAATAATACCTGCCCGCTCCGATACCAAATTTTAGGGGCAGCTTGTTGGCTAGCACTCGAATAAAAAAAAAATAAAAAAGCCGAAATAAAAAAATCAAATCAACTTCGATTTAGTGGAAAAGTCTGCCTGCGGTTGATGAAATAAAAAGGGGGCAAAAACGACTAAGGGTAAAAACCGTGTTTATTAAAGTTAAAGTTGTGTTTTGAAGATGCATATTCCTTCTGAGTCAATGAAGAGCCCACAATTGATACGAAGTGCTGCATTTGCAAATTTTACGTCTGTGATGCTAGCACCCGCTCTACTTTTGAAAAGCAAAGTGGGACTATTCGCTCAGTTAGGTACTGATTAAATTATTCTTTGAAAAAAAAATAATTTGAGAATTCGAAAATCGTATGTGCTCTCCTCCGATTAAACATTTAGTTCCTCTTCTTTTCACCAGAATTAAGGACCTTCAACCATTAACCTTAATTTTCAGAGGGCGTAATTAGCACGAAATTTTATTGTATCATTTATATTTGCGATTTGATTTCCGAAAGATGAGATTTAAAGTTTTTGTTGAGTTTGTTGAGTAACAGGACAAGTCAACTAAATGAATATTGAACTCCCGAAGAAATTCCAATGAAATGAGAAATAAGGAGTCGAATAAATGCTTAGCACATTAAGGCGTTTAAAACATACTTCTCTGTGAGAAATATCATCCACATAGGTATTATTTACATCAATAAGTTTTTGTAGTTGTTTTCCATAATTTCCATCGACATTTCGCAGCATAATTTAACTTCAATTCGCCAAACCTTCGCGTGAATGGATTACATAAGTTGGTTCCGATTGCATTGATTCAACTAGCATTGGAGGGCAAACTACGAACAAGGTGGTTTGGAGTTTAGCAAGATGAGGGATCTAACCACAGAACACATTGCCAGAACTCCCTGATTTGTGTTCGGACATGCTAATATCGAAATTCGGCTATAGGTTCCCCAGATTAAACTAGCTCTGACCTTATTCTCTTTAAAAATTCTCGAGATGACGCATTTATGAAAATAAACCATGTACATTGAAAAGTCTGAAGCAGTCCGGCAAAATGAAGTTTTAAAGAAATTTATGGAAAACAACTGCAGGAAGGAAATGAAAGCGAGCACAATTTTTTAGGCTGAACATATTTGAGGGCAGAGTTTTCTAAAACTATTTCGAGTGTTTTAGTGGAAAAAAATTTTGTCTTACATCAAGCTTTAAAACTTGGAAATTCCAAACAAACTAAGGCCTTTCTGAACTGTGGCTTAAGAGTATGAATTATAGCTAGATGCATTTGTGTTGTTTTTTCAAAATGCTCCTACGTCAGCTGGTTTTACTATATAAATCGTTTTTGAGCAACAACCATTAGTACAAGCAATTGATTCAAGATGAAAAACCCCTTTGAATCGATTCTACAACATCTTATACATCTTGAACAGTGTTTCCCAAACTGAGGGAAGCGGAACGCGAGCATAACACTAATGTTGATGCCGTTTATGAATTATGGGTTCTTTCAACACCATCATTCTGACTCGAACTTCTGTCGAAACTCACCAGGGGTAATTCGTTGTTGCAAAACGTTGCAAATTGCCAACAATTTTATTTTCTTCGATTAAAGAAAAAATCGCTGCTACTAAATCTGATTGATGACCACAACTGATGATTTGGCTGATTGAAATTGACAAAGCTCCGATGAAAATCATTTTTCGTGCTAGACGTATCACTGAAGCCATGGTAACGGCAGAACTCACGGGGGCGTGCCAGGATCAGCAGACCTCGCAAGGAGGCACGAACTGAAAAAGATTAGGAACCACTGCATCTAGATAGTATGGATAATCTACTATCAATCTGTTTTGTATAGTACCTAAGAGGCGGTAATTTGTCCTCTTGCCCGGAGCGGCGTAAGTCCTAGAGCGGGCGCTGCTTGTTATTATTTTTCGAGTCAGTAAACCAATGAATATCATTTAAGAATGGATTTGCAAATCGCAAATCTGCTTAAAATATAAACTGGCGCGACAGTCCAACATTAAACCTTTTTGTGGAAGTGTTAAGATCAACAGATCAACAGCACGCTATGCCGAATTATTATTAATCCCGAGAAATGGGTATTTGTTTAATATCTGAGTAAGTTCATAGTCTGCTGGTCTAGCGGTTAGTGCGCGCACCTTCGGTGCACAGGGTCATGAGTTTGAATCTCACCGTGGATCATGGTGTTTTTCGAACTCACGAGCTTGTGACAGACTATGATCTCACTCAGATGTTAAACGAGTACCCATTTATGGGGATAAATAACACTGCTGAGCGTGATGGTGATCTCATTGCCTCATCAAAAAAAGCAGATAAGATCTTGGAAATAGGATGTCACTAACACATCCTGCGGCCTTAGTCCAATGTTGGATTGTCGCGCCTGTTATTTTTATTTAAGTTCATAGTCCGTCAAATGTGTCGTGAACTCGGGAACTATTATAAACTGAATCTGCTTTCAGTGGGATTTAAAACATACAACCCTTCAAAGGTGAGCACGCTAACTACTACACCGATCATCGTACATACTGTTTAAAATATAGCATTCACTTGACTCGTGTTTTTTTTTTTTGACTTTCTGCGAATTTATAGGTAATAATTGAAGGAGCTATGTTGAAAGTTAAGTTTGTGATATGTTCCCAGAGCGAAAAACCGGCATTTATCTCTCCCGCAAAAAATTACTGTGGGTTTCTGTTTTTATACCCTTCGCTCATAGAGTGAAAGGATATATTAACTTTGTCATGAAGTTTGTAACGCATTGAAGGAAGCATCTCCGACCATATAAAAAGTATATACATATATGATCAGCATGACTTGGGGAGTCGATTGGGCGATGTCCGTCTGTCTGTCTGTCTGTCTGTTGCGACGCGTTTTACTCGGTTGTCAGCCATACCACTTCCTAGTCGCATTGTAAGTTTATTCTGCGATAATAATATTTCTTATCATCTTCTTCTGAATAATAAACTTGCGACGAGTCGTGCCGAGTTTGGAAACTCGTTTCTCTATGAGTGTATATTTCACAGAGTGGCGACCGAACGATCACGGCCACAGAGCACGGCTATGAAGCTGAAATTTTGCACAAGTGCTTCTTTTTGCTGCAGGCAGTTTGTATGTTTGAATCGGGAAATCGGACAATGGGGTCATGGGGCTGTCATACAAACCCAACTACTCAAATTAGGTTCTTCTAAGAAAAACTTTTTTTATTTGTGTACCAATTTCAACAAAATTTCACACAAATATGTTTCTATAGATAACACAAAACATATGTAAGAATGGATCAAATCGGACCATGGGGTCATGGGGCTGCCATACAAACCTAACACCCCAAATTAGGTTCTTCTAAGAAAAACTTTTTTATTTGTGCACCAATTTCACTCAAATTTCACACAAATGTGTTCCTCTTGATGATACAAAATATATCTAAGAATGGATCAAATCGGATAATGGGGTCATGGGGCTGCCATACAAACCTAACCCTCCAGATTAGGTTCTTCTAAGAAAAACTTTTTTATTTGTGCACCAATTTCAACCAAATTCCACACAAACGTGTTTCTCGTGATGATACAATACATATCTATGAATTGATCAAATCTGACCATGGGGTCATGGGGTGGCCATACAAACCAAACCCCCATTTTGGTTCTTCTAAGAAACATTTTTTGCACCAATTTCACAAAACCTTGAAATAATGTGACTTTACCAAAGCAAAACAAAAAAATTAAAAACGAATGGAGTCGTACTTTGGGGTCATGCTCCCGCAACCGCAATAAAATTTTCCGAAGAGAGCGAACCGCATAGGCGCCCGCAGAGGGGGGCAAGCGAGGGCACTTGCCCCTCCCTGGAATTTAACAGTTTTTTTTTCTTAATTTTCTGTAAAAAAAAAATTGAACCTTTTATTCAAATTCCAATACAACATTGACGACCAACTCATGTACGTGTAAAAAACTTTGATGTTCACTTACGTGACCTCACACCTCTTGTAAAATGAAACACATACTACAAGGTGGGCCAAAAGTAATCATCCGATGTTCTTTTGCTGTATTTTTCTTAATAAAAAAAACTTCGGTTTTGCTTATGAAATATGTTTATTTAATCCCTTAGAATTTATTGTATCAAGTCGCAAAAATGATATCGGCCAAGTGGCCGCCGCCACAGTTGATTAACATACGGGCCCGTTTTATGGCATTTTCCATCACTCTTCCCATAAAAAGAAGTCTGGAACAGTTAAATCGGGTGATATGGCCGGCCAGTGCACCGAGAGATTAACCGGCCCGGAAATGTTTCCTTCAGAATATTGATTGTGTCTCGAGCAGTGTGCGCGGTTGCACCGTTCTGTTGGACCACATGTTTTCAGGTACTAGTTCATCCATTTTAGGAAGAAATAATTCGCCATCCATAGTCGTCGTTTGACCCGCGGCGTTTTCAAAGAAAAACGGCCCGATTACTCCTTTAGCGTTAACAGCACACCACGCAGTAACTTTGAGCGGGTGTAATGGCTCTTCGTAGGTGATACGTGGATTTTCGGTTCCCCAGAAACTAGTATTCTGTTTGTTCACGAAGCCGCTCAGATGGAAATTAGCCTCATCGCTCATGATGATTTTTGATTAAAAATCGTCCTTTTCTTCGAAACTCATTTGCCAGCATTCCTTAGGAGTAAACCGATTCATGGCTTAACAGTTCGTATTCTACGTTTGTTTACTTCAGAAATTAGGAAAAATGAAAGGAAAAAAAAAATAAGGAAAAAAAAGTTACAGCGATTTCCAATAGAGTAATTACTTTTGGCCTACCTAGTATTTAGTACAGCTGAACCTTTTTATTTTAGTCTTAGAGTCTTGAATATTAATCAGCCCTAATGCGAAAATTACATATATCTATCAATTAATAATAATGGCACAGAATTTGTTCAACATACATCTCTATTTCATTGAAAATTTAGTTTTGATTAAAAATTTATCAAAGAATTCATAATTATCAACTATCAATTGATTGATAAATATTTGCGATTCGCTATATTTTATTAATGTTATTAGTTAATAATAAAATATTATACAATTCGCCCAAGGTGTGTAAAAGCTGACTCCCGCTGATTAGCATCAATTCAAAATTACAGTTTGTCTCGTGTGTCTAGTGATGTGTTTGGAATAGTATCAGAATATTGACGAAAGCGAAATTGGCATTTTATTCACCTTCATGCTATTTAGTTCCGGAATTGTGTTCTGACTATTCTTAGGTAACGAAACATTTCAGTAAAACGAATATTTAAGTGATTCGATTTGCTCCTTGCATTTTTGTAATTAAGCCACACTTACGAGTAAGTGTAATAAAAATTAGGATATTAGGAACTTTTTCAAAAAACCCCGCTTAGAAAAAAGAAATTCCGAAGATCAAGTGAACGCAGCTTTGGACTTGGAAAAAAGGAATAAAGACGCTGGAGAAAATCAGGTGGTTCTCTTACCAGAAGAAGAAAATTCAGTGTCCTATGATAATACGGAGGAAACTAATGCTACGATTCATGAAGTAATTTTGTGAATCATGCAAAAATATCGGACGGACTTATTATTAGGGCCTTCAATGACCCGTGGACATGACTGGCAAGCAGAGTACCCAATGACGCCGTATTCTGCCAAATTGAAAGGAATTCTGTGCCGTAGCTGGGTCCTTTTCAAGCCCAATGTTGATTGTATGGTACAAGGTGGTTTTATTGTGACAGCATTCACAAAATATATAGACTTCCACGGTAGTGTGAAAGAACACTTACAATCTAAATGGCATTGCGAATCGACAGTGAAAGCCACATAATTTTCACGAGTAACTGAAAAAGGGCAAAAAAACAGTTGTTGAGCTGATGGATTCTGCACTCCAACAAACTATTTAAATAAACAGGAAAAAATTATTGCCTATTGTGAAATCCATAATATTCTCCACCACGAACAATATTCCTTTAAGAGGAAAAACTGATAAAACAGGAACGTTCAACAATGAGTGCATTCAGCGAGCACATATTGGAAAACCCAACTGGAAAGTGTTCTCTTCCCGCGTCCCACTCACCCGCTAATCGGTCCACATGCGATGTATCAAAAATTTCCCCTATGTAGCGTTGAATTGTAATGCTACATTTAGATGTGTAGCTGCGCTATTTGGAATGCTCGATCAACTGTCACGCACAGCTGCTCGACCATCAATACTGGAAATTTTTTCAGCTGAAAAAATGTCATTTCTGAGCCAGGTTTTAGTCAACGTTATAATATTGTGCAATGAGAGTACGTATTTTGAAAGGAAAGTTCCAGTTTTAGGTTTTTTGAATTTTTGATTGCCGCAATGTCTGCGGATGTATCAGCTGATTAGAGATAACTGACATTTCGTGTAGCAAGTCCATTCAGCGAACACAAACTTAGCAGTTTTCCAATTTCTTGTGGTGGGGATATGTAGCACATCCCAATATGTGCCCGCTGAATGCACTCAATTTGTTGGATTTTACAATTGATTCCGGTGATCTTCTTTCAAAACATCACTTGGCAAAATCTGCCCGGAATGCGACGTAGATTTCACACCGCATATAAAACGAAATTATCGATATCTGTATCTGCAATGCAATTTTGAGAGAAAATTTAATCAAAGATGTAAAAAAAGCTCAATGGAAGTTCCCCTTGATGGACCCAAGGCCAGAGGCAGACCGAAAAACACCTGGATGTGTCAAATGAAAAAGCAACAACAACGCATTGGTGGATAGAGCTGCCTGTAGAAATATGCTGAGATATTATCGCCAAAACGAGCGATGTGCCTACACCGCGGGGCGAGCAACACGAAGCCATGGAGCGGTACAAAGAACGAGGCAAATAAGAAGAAAGTAAAAAAAAGCTCGTTTTCAGTTATTGCCGATGAGTCAAGTGACATATCTGGCACAGAATAGCTTTCGATAGGCGTACGATTCCTATACAGAGCTGAAGATGGAAACTTTTCTGTTAGGGAAGAATTTCTGGGATTTGTACCGCTTTCCAGTTTGGATGCAGCTAACCCCTACAGTTTTGAAATTTCAAGCTAAACCGTTCTTGCCCCAAACATTTTTTCTTTTACTTTTTCATAATAATAAAAAATAGTGCAAATAAAAAGAATGAATGAAAAAGCAAGAAACGCTGGAGATTTTGTCGATTTTTGGAAGAATATGAAATATGAATAAACTTTATTTTATTTTTTTACGAAAGCCTTTTTTAAAAGCAAAAGAACAATAATTAACTCTTGTTTCACTGGCATCTGTTTGCTTGCTTTGAACCAGATCATGCATCACTTTGCAAGAAAATTGTCACATTTTGCCTGGTACGTATAATTTGTTGTATGAAATCTTTAAAAAAAGGAAAAACAAAAGAACTAAAAAAAGTGACCGAGGGTGACCCCCCCTGGAAATATTTTTGCGGGCGCCTATGAGCGAAGGGTATCCAAATTTCGGCCAGGCCCGAAATTAGCCTCGGCCCCCGGGGGTTGGCGAGCGAAGCGAGCAGGGGGCGAAGCCCCCTAGTTTTTTTTCTTTTTAATAAATTTTAGATGATTGGATAGTTTCGGTACAAATTGTTACCGATTATAGCTTTTACAGTGGAAATTAAATGCAGGTTCGATTTCTTATTTGTGTACCATATAATATGTATAATGTCACACATGTCTATATTTGGTTTCGTATAAATTTGCGTCTTTTTGCCCTTCTGGGACCTTTCCGCTAAATATTTTTCTTGGCCGGATGAGTTTTAGATTCTCTACCGACTCCAGCGCAGTCAAAAATTAATGAAGTTTATTTTATTTTTGTAATGTGCTAATTTGACTGGACTACTAGCCAAAATTAAATTTGTTCGCACTTCATATAGTTGATAAATTTTTTTTAAATTAACAATTTATCTATGAAATCGAATTATCTAGGTTTTACTTGCATCATTCGAGCAAAAAACGACAATAGCTATTTTTGCCAATTTGCCTGTTTCCAGGGTTTTACCGTATGAAAAAATCCCTTATAAGTGAGTGGTTTTACAAAATGTTTTATATAGATAAAAAATTAAAAATCTGAAGACTACACTACAAGTGAATATTGTCAATCAACGTTATACAGATTTATAAACGTACTAAAACGCAAAACTGCAAATATCTTGGTTCATGGACAATGGCACCTATGTCTGCCACTTTCAAAATAGACGCTAGAATTAGGAATACTCTGCTCCTTTTGTTGACTTCACATATCGCAAAATATCTTCTATATCTCCTTGGGTCGGACGTGGCTCCTTCAACAATGTTTCTGCTCTTAATAATAACCACCACGCGTTTAGCCCTCCCAGAAGATAACATTTAAAATTTTTATTAATATCCTCCAAATACGCTGGCTGTCATGAACTCTCTGTATACCCGAAAAATAATCCCTACCTGAAGACGAATCATCCTTTTGACTTCGTGAACTAATCCTTTGGCTACGCTTGTTATTGGCAAAATCTGTCGCACACATATCACACGCACAATGGACCGTGAACAAAGCGTAGAATCCCTCTAATCAACAATTGAACTAAATTGCAAAAAAGAAGATGAAGAGAAATATATGGATCACAATGTGTGGTTTAAATTAAAGGTAGAGAATAACGAGAGGCACATACATCATTTAAGGAGTCACAACATCCCATTATGGATATTGTGTTGGTTTGAATAGAATGTAGCACCTTTTCGACAATAGTACAAACTGAACTATGACGCATTGCATTGCGTCCAGAGGGAAAAATGACCTGAAAAGGATGTGCTTGATCATCCATGACACGTTCACGATATGATGTTGGTTTGTTTTTGTGGTATATTTGAACATATAGAATTGAAACTGATGAAAAAAATTGGAAATGAAAATGCCCTCCAGGCGGAAGCCATTTTTCTACTAAGATCACTTCTTATTAGGCACTTCAACAAGAAACTAAATAATAATTTCCGCGATACGGAAACGCTATCCGCGTCCATATAAAAAAAAACTCGTATTCATTCTAGACCGCCGTCGAAGGATCTGTCTTGGAGGTCCCTCACTCGACCATATCCCTAATGTGTTGTGTTGCTAATGTTTTTGTCAGAATATCGAATTACAAAAAGTCCTTTTCGAAAACACTCTCCGTTTTGGGTGTTTTGGCACATATTCTCTGTATGCTGTATAGTGTATACTCTGAGTCACGGTGCAATGGTATGAAAATGAACACCCTTCTATGCACCGTTCCGTGTCCGAGTCCGTTGTCATCGCAGACTGTTGAGAGTTTGGGCAGGGTGCGAACGAAAGTATATTGCATTGCGGATTAGCTCGGATTTTCGGATTTTTAAGTGACTTGCATCTTTATCATTTAGGAGGCCAAATTACAATGTAATATATTGAACGGTTTTCACTATAGCCTTACGGTGTGACTACGTGGGTGGTCTTTGAGGAATTGAGAATTCAAATGACGAGGTGT
The DNA here is from genome assembly GCA_949715475.1 of Microchrysa polita. Classification (NCBI taxonomy): domain Eukaryota; kingdom Metazoa; phylum Arthropoda; class Insecta; order Diptera; family Stratiomyidae; genus Microchrysa; species Microchrysa polita. The sequence goes on from OX454415.1 coordinate 20,227,984, forward strand.
TAGCATAATAATGTTTGGAAAAAATGTTCGGCGAGTGTTTTTGGGAAACACTAAAAGTGCAATAATCCTATATGAGTCCTTTTTGGAAAAGGTGAATTTATTAAATGGTAAGTGAAATTCGCGGAATTTCGCAAAGGTTATTGCACTTCTTGATGAAGGCACGGCACGTGGCATAAATTTACGAAATGTTTGCTGGTTGCTGGTTTGATTCTTGTCAATCGAAAAAAAAAGCCAAGGGAGCTACAAATTAGATGAAGTTACTAGCTAATAAATTGAAGCCACATCTACTTCTGTAGTAATCATTTCCCTGTCTGAGATAAATTAATTCAAAATCTTTTATCTTTTAAACAATTAATAAGACTAAAAGTAAATCTATCATATTCTGGAATTTTTCTGAAAGGATTTAATATTATAACTCCATCGCAAACCATTTTGTTTACATACATCATATCGGAGGCTTTATTCGTCAAACTAACTGCTCTCAAATCGGTATACATTTACATAAACAGATATGGAGATATGATTCTATCCAACATGATACAATGAAGGATAGCCACGGGCTCGATACAAAACAACCTCTCCAACAAAAACAAAAAAAAAGTTCAAGCCAAAAGGTCACAATAATAATTACCCGGCATATTTCAAAATCAAACAATATTTCATTAATTATTATCTAGCAAGACTTAAAAAAAAAATAAACTGAAAGGCTGGAAAATTTGTAAAAATAATTACCAGTAATCAATTTTGTGGCTTAACAAACTGTAGACTGGTTAACGCGTACGTTTGAAACGAAATATGGGCTTCCGCGAGATGCGCCCCGCGCGAACCCATTACACGCAGGGAAATTACGCGCAGCCAGAAAATTAATTGTTTCAAGTACGATAAAGCCACCCCTTTTGCCACTGTGCGTCACTTCAGAGTAAATCCGAATTCTGTGTAGTGAAGTGCTGCGGCTGACTCAATGAAACAATGTCGACATAATGCATTTTGCAGACACCCCTAAAATGGCTCGTTCCATCAATACACGAAAGAGATGATGATGATGACGATGACTTCATCATTTCCATAGGCCATTATGGGCATTCTCCTGCAGAGGAAGCTGTGCTATGATAGTCTTGCTAAGTACTTCGTCAATTAGAGTGAAGATAAGGGCAGACTCATCTGGTTTTGGTTGCGTTTGAGGTTTATCGAATTGTTTCTGGAAAATTTCGAATTAAAAGTTTTTCAGGATACACGTATAGATAAGAATGCAATAATGGATGGTTTTGTGGGTTTTTTTTATGCGGTGATGAATTACGAGTAGGTACCTATACGGAACAGTGGATGAACAAATTATTTTTGTAGTTTTAATTTCATAATTTAGTTTTTTGATTGTTCGTAAATTTTTATGATCTTTGTTAAAATGGTGGAAATGTGCAATTTTGAAGAGTTCCGTGTTTGATTGGTTCAACGCAGCCATATAAGGCACGTAACATATTTTTTTGGTAGCTGACATTCAAATTTAGAATGGATTAGTACACTCCCAATCAATAGGATAGTTCCACTTGAAAAATGGCTGTACGTCGGAAAGATATAACGGTATTTTCTTAAAACTTGCGGTGACAATATTTCCAGTAGCCTGCGTGTTCTTTTAATAACACAAAGTCTCAAATCCGGAGTGCGGTTAGGATTTTCTTACGACAATTCTTAAGAACAGTACAAACGTGAAAGTCATTAGTTTTTTCGTTAAGTGATATGAGCTCAAAAAGTTGATCTGGGATAACATTTTATACATTTTGATTGCAATTTAAGTTAATTTCGTCCCAAGCTCCCCTAATCGCTGGCAGGAGCTGATCAGGGTTATTAAACCGCCGGCCGTCTACCGTCATGTCCAATTTTTTTCGACTTCATGATCGTAGGACCCTTTAAGCATTGATAGAAAAGGTGTTAAACATTTAAAGTCAAATTTTAAGGAAGCTCAATTAGGGCAAATTTCTCGTAATCTTATCTAATTTCTTATCGTTTTAGTCTTATCGTATAGAGAAGAAGCACACAATTTTCAGAAAGCTTGTACATTTTTGAATTTAATTTTTGTTTATTTCGCATAGCTATGACATATTTTCCTTGGTTAAGCCATTGTACGAAATTGCTCAATGATTTTTTTGATTTCAGTTGATATGGCGTTACCAAGCAAAATATGACATAACAATGCAAAATAAACAAAAATTCAATTCAATATAATGTACAAGCTTTCTGAAAATTGTGTGCGTCTTCTCTATACGATAAGACTAATCATTATAGATAAGATGTACGATAAACTAGCTCTTAGTATAGTAAGTAGGTGATAAACCTAAACCTAGTACATGAGATTGCAAAATGTAGTGGAGAATTTCGAAAAACTTTCCAGGAATATGTTGGAAAGGACATTCTTGTACTTCATATAATTGGTTTGGGGTGCTGAGCCCAAATCCGTAGCTTCCTACCAAAATTTCGTTTGCGAAACAGGGTCAAAATCGCAAAAAACGTGAAAAAAATTACTCAATTGTAGCGATACCGCTTAATGCGTTTTGAAGATTAATGTCGCGTTGGATCCGCAATCATGTTTTCCTTAAGATGTTCATGGACAGGTTTTCGCAGAAGTGTACAGTTTCGGAGTCATGAGCCAAAAAATGCAAAAATTCTGAAAATTTTGGGTTTTCTTTTGCGGTTTTGTTCCTGCTTCGCCACGAAATTTTGGTGGGAAGTTGCGGAATTGAGCTCAGCGTCCCAAAAAAAAATAAATAAGAAACAAACAAAAAATCTCCACCAAATTTTGCAACCTCAAATTACCTATAGGTAGGTAAACTAAATCTATCATGATTTTGATCGCTTTTTAACGATAATATCCTTAAGGTACGTTGTCCTCGACGCGGCCGCACGACAGCGACTCGCTCATTCTATATAAAAACTCGTTTTTCTCTCATTTTAAAAACGAGCTTTTATATGGAATGAGCGAGTCGTTGTCGTGCAGTCGTGTCGAGGAAAATGTTCCTTTACTCCGGATTACATTCAATTCGGTTACGATTTATGCTTTTTATTCAGTAACTTGTTTATGCTTTCGGGATCATCGCGAAAGCAAAATACCCGAATATAAAAGAGAGCATAAATCTCGTCTTCGAGAATGCGCATAGTCTCAGCAGTAATGTGCAGATGACAGTTTGTTAATTGAGTCACTGAGACTGAAATTTTTCGATTTGAAGAAAACTTGAAGTAGCGATACTTGGGCCAACTGATCACCTCCTACGCGCAGTTGTTTATTTGTTCAGAAAGTTTTCGTGTCGTTTCAGAACTCAAACCGGTATTTGTATGCTCTAAAATATCGCAGTTTTTTTTTAACAATAGCAAGTAGAAAAAAATTACCGTGATCATCGCTTAGGGGGATGCAAGTTCCCTTCCCTGCCTCCCCTTGGCTACGCCCATTACCCAACCTTATAGCGAATCTAGCAGCGGCTTTTAAACCGAATTAGAGAAGACTGCAGTTTTTGGCGGTGTGCACTGGGGCCGCATATACCTCATCTCTCTATTTATAAAAAAGATAAGGAAAAAATGGTCCCTTTTATTCTTGATCTGATTGGTTGAAATTGGAAATGACGTGATGATTTGCTAAGTAAGTAGTTTAAGGTGGTGTGCGACTTCAGTTGTCAGGTGATAGCTGAAGAATATGGGTCGTGTGCGGAAAAGCTCAGAAGAGAAGCGGGAGGTACGCAACAGTGGACGACGGGGTCGCAGATTAAAGCAGTGCGCGCTTCCGACGTGTGTTTTATTTTCCGACGTGTGTTTTATTTTCCGACGAAACATAGCCGCGAAGCGAGAATGTCGCGAAGTGACAGTGCGGGGGTTGGCGAGCGAAGCGAGCAGGGGGCGCAGCCCCCTAGTATTGCTAAAACTCAAACCACCCTCTTCGAAATGTGTCTTCTCAATGTGTATCAACGCAAATGCAACCAACTGAAGGAATTGCGAAGAGATCGGGTGAATTGAAGTTGAATTGCTGCGAAAGGTGGGTATAAATGGTCGAAAACAACTCCAAAAAATTAGTGATTTTAATGGTGTCTTTTGGGAATGGTTCAGTATTTATTGAGTAGCAGTGGCGTAGATAGCTTTTCGGAGAGGAGGGGGATCATTTTTCAAGATTACTGTACTTTTACGGTTTACAATTCAAATTAGCTTTTTTATCAAATTTGGTGCACAATAGATAGCAATTTTGTCATACAAAAAAACTGAATCCTGAAAAAATTGCATCGATAATTTTGTATTTTTTACTAACCGTGAGTGAATCGACAGTATTCCAATTTTCGTCCAAATTTTTCCGACAAGAGCTCGTTGTGAAGCGCCAATATATGTGGATAAAGTACAGCTTTTGTGTTTTTAAATCGAAATTTTCCGACAGCTCAGAAATTCGTGAGTAGATATTTATAAAATTTTTAAACTGGTAGGACACCGTCAGCCTATATATTTGGTATAAATTCGGAGGCCCTAGCTATTAACCAATGGTTTGAAAAGGATACCAAAAATGTGAGTAAAACTGTTGAACATTCGTTTAAAAAAAATTGTAGAAAAGTCTTGATTAACACAAATTTATTCCTCTACTTTATTTGCACCTTAATTTAAATCCAAAAAACTTTGTCACAAACACTGTGGACATGCTTTATTTTCTGGTATACACTACATCCTTTTCCATTTCATATATGTAGTAGAAAGTTGTAAAAGAAAATCGGCCGAATCTCTGTTGCCGGTCAAATATTTTACAGTTAAGTTGATTTTCGGTATAGTGTAGTAAACTTAACTTCGGAATTTTAAAACTTACAAACAGTTTTCCTTATGGATTGTTTGCTTTTTTGTTAGAAGCTTTTCCTGGATTTTTCCTATTTTTGAATATCTTCGTGAAACCCCTGAGAGATCTTCACGGAACCCTAAGGTACCGCGGAACTCCGTTTGTTTGTTAATTTGTTTTAGAATTACCTGCATAATACTCTATCCAGAGTGGACGAAAACGGATTGATTTCGCCGTACGTTTTCAGAAATCACCGAAAATTGTTCACAGTGCACTGTTTGTAATTTCATATGACAACCGACAATAATATTTTGCCTATAAATCCTTCTAATTTTAAAAATGTTTCATCGATAGTAATTTGCAACATATCTCGTCACTTCAAACTGACCGTCAATTCTCTTATCATAGAGAAATTAAGAACATTGGCAAACACACAAAACTGAACAATTTGGTCGGGTGTCAGTTAAAATATATAAATATTGGAGTGAGCCAAAATGTGCTGAATAGAGGAATTTAGGTTTTAGGCCTGGGTGCTTATACGTTTTCATTCAAAAAAATCAAGGTTTCATAGAAAACACGCAAATTAGCGTATTTTCAATGTGTCAATTTGTATGGGAATTGAAATGTTTTCATACGAAAACATGAAAATAGCCCCAAATTACATGATTTCCCTCACTGTGAACATATTATAAACGCTATTTCTACAATTTTTGTTTTAGAAGATTTAGATAACAAAAAGATCCTAGCTTTGAGAGTTCTTCATATTAAATTCAATGAAATTGCGAACAACTAGATAAAGGCAAAACTTGCTTTACCCGGCTATATACGATAAACCCTTTCGGGTTTACCCGGCTTCTTCTTCTTCCTTGCCTCGTTCTTTATACCGCTCCACGGTTTCGCGTTGCTCGACCTGCGGTGTAGGCACATCGCCCGTTTTGTCGATAATTTCTCAGCATATTTCTACAGGCAGCTCTATCTTGGATCGTGTCATCGCCGAGACCAATGCGTTGTTGTTGCTTTTTCATTTGACATATCCATTTGACGTATCGGGTTTACCCGGCTATAACTTCAAAAGAAAAAAGAATGCTGATAAACTCAAATAATAAAGGATGCTCAAAAATTGGATGCAGTTTTGCAGCGTTTTCTCTTCATTCGTATTATTGCGCTTCTGTGGAAGAGCACAAAGTTTCCCACATGAGTAAATGAACCGAACATGATTTCCCGGCAACAAATTTTCAATCTGTGCTTACATTTAATTTTTCTAGCAGGACTTCCAGATTACTTCAATAGGGCTTGCCTGTGCGAAACTCCAGATCCAATGTGAAAAAGTAGAAGAACGTAAAACACTGTGCTTCTGTTTCTATTCTATAGATACGCTTCTATTTTGAAATTTGAGGAAGTGCTAACTTTTCTATTGCAGTTCCGAAAATGGTTTCACGTTTTTATGAACACACACTTATAATAATTCCAGCAAACAGTTTACTTTTGCTTTACTTGTCTTACGTACCAAAAGTAATAATAAAAAATGTATGCCCGAGGGGGGGGGGATTGATCCCTTGATCCCCCCTTATCTACGCCACTGTTGAGTAGACGTACTACCTATGGGATTCAACAGGCTATACAAAATTTTTTGACTCAGAAATCAAATTGGGACTCATCGCAAACATTTCCTTCCCTTTAGAAAGAATTAAAAGCAAACCCAAATACGGGTGATGAGAAGAAGAGGTGCCTTCAGTCGATGTCCTGAGCACATCATAAATTAATCGGTGTCGTTCGCTACATCAGTAGGTACCCCAAAATGTTTTGGGGTTTTTTTTTGTTGCATTTTATAGTAATATATTATTTTGCTGATTATGAATAATGATAGACCAACAAAATTTCAAATCGTAATGGTTTTCAACAAGTTAGTGGAAAATGTGAAAATGCGGGAGTTTTGACAATTTATTTATTCATCAATTAACATATTGCTAAATATAAAATATAAAAAATTGATAAAGGATAAAATGTCGCTGCATCTGCCTATTTTAGACAACGTTTGAATGTGGGTCAATTTTCAAAATTTGTATAGGCAGCCGACTTTTTGGGCAGAGCTCCTGCTCCTACTTCTAGTGATACTCTACGATACGAATTACCCAATTTGACTTGAATCAATGAAAGGATTTAGGAAACCTGAAGCCAATGAAAAGTTTCAAGCGACATTTATAAACGTCTAGTCTGGTACGAAATCGGACTTCAAATAGCCAAGGAAGGTTTCAAGGAGCGTTTATAATGCTCCTAGATACATAATAACTTTTAACTAATTTTTGAATTTTTTTTTCTATATTTCAAACAACAAATTTAAGCTCGTCTTGGACGGAAAATCCATTGCCGCGTCGTTGTGAGCAGCACTTAAAAAATGACTTAACTCTTTGATGTGGAACTGTAAAGATATTACAACTATGAGTAGCACAACTTCCGCTTTTTCTCGTGCTATAAACTTAAGATTAACATGAATTACACGTGGTGATGATTTTCTACACATACACACAAGAAATAATTCAATTTCTATATTGAATGGGAACTCTTAAGAGTAATTAGTCGACTTGTTGCCACAGGATCTTGTGATTTCAATTGCTTTGTATCACTGGCTCCACCATAATTCAATAAAGATAAGCAATATGTGTACCACACAAAACAAAACCCATTACACATTAGGTACATTATTATGAAAATCTGGATATTTTGAAACGATCATACCGGATACAAAGATATTTCTTTACATCGGATTTAATGATAGCGCGCAACAAGAGCCAATCCATTGAGTGGCGAGTTATTGTGAAAATTCGAGAAGAATCATTTTCTGTTTCGCCCTTTTGATCTAGAAATAAACGTGGAGGATGAAAATGTTCAATTAAACAGTAAAATTGAATTTTGCAGGACCAGTATTCATTTTAGCAGGGTAATATAAATTTAAAGTCTAAAGAGCCTTTTTTGTTGTGTATTTTGCCGAGCTCTTGAAATAGTCATGATGCAATCAGCAGTAGCATCATCATGAATTTAACACAAAGTCGTAAATTCGATAGATACTTTAATGGCCGATTATGATGATTTTGTAATGGATTTTCAGAATTTGATGATTTTATGTACAGATATTAGAAAAACATGTGTTTTTCTATAGATTTTCATCGGCTTTTAATTTTGCGAATAAGGAGTTCGATTGAATGAATAATTTGGATTACCAGATTTTGATTGTCAATAGGTACCATGTTATAGACATTAAAAGAATTAACATTTTGTAGGGTTCTGGCAGTAGTTTTTCCCAAAATTAAAATCTCTCAGATTTTTTTCCAACCGTTGGATTATGATTTGTGTGGATTTTAAACCTAGGCGCCATCAGCACATCTTTTTTCTTTAGTCTAGTATGTTCAACTCAAAATCCAATCGATCAAAATTCACCAGGCCGGAACTTTTTTTGTAATAATTTAAAAGTGAAAATGGTCTTTGAAGTCACGGTAAGGAAAGAACCACGCTAGGAATTGTATGAGTGAATTGTGGCCAGGTATGCTGGGCAATATTTAATCGATTACATTTTTTTTGAAGATAAAAACAATTTTGTCTAAATCATGGTTCTGAAAGTCACACAAATATTGAACAACGTAATATGTACTTTTGTAAATATTAAGCCTATGGTTCATCCCAATAATACATGCAAAACACTCCCATATATCAAACAAATAGAGATGATACCTTTAAGAGATTTCTACGCAAATAGACCAAAAACCGAAAACATCTTAATTCCATCTGTTGTCCGCCATTACCGGGAACAAAAGTGGCCATCATATACACAAAAAGAAAATATTGTTGAAAACATCCCCCAAAACTATACACAAAATGGTTACTATTCAGCAACCTTGCAAGAGATAGAACCATTATTGTAAAATTTTGTTGATATTTGCGTTTTGAGCGATACTCTAAATATGGCAAAAAGCAACTCTTCGCCATTTCCTCTTGTTTTCTGCCGGGACACGGCCAAATACAACATCTTGAGCATAGTGCTCGTATTAAGGACATAAATCGTAGTCAGATGACTGTCTTTCATAAATGCGGATATTTCGAAAATGTCGTTGTTTCTCAACTTATATGTGATATTGAGAGAAATGTTAAGGGGGGTTTTACACGATTTAGTTATACAAATGATCTTAATGCTATCATTATGGCATTACTTGTTTTCGAAATTTCACAATTAAGTAGTATTTAGCTATCATAAATTAATTTTTCGGCATAATCATGATTAATCTTATCCTGAGCCGTCTTCTGAATATGAAGCGAGCAATATTCAACCGTCTCAATTCAGGAAAATACTTTCAAAATTTCATTTATTTGGTGTGTACTATCCCTTACAGCTTTTGGCATGTCAATCCAGATCACATCTGCGCTATGCGGAGAAGAAGAGGTGTAGTTACAATAAAAACATTCACCGCACTGTGTACGCCAAGAAAACTATTGGAGGTAATAAGGATCACAACGGCTGAAAGGACAACATATACTAACAGTCGACCTTAATGATAAGGATAGATGACAAAACAAAAGCAACGGTTTACAGGAATGCCGCTGCTATGCTGTTCGAAACGGAATATGGTCCTTGAGTGAAGGGATATATTTATGTTTTGTATACTTATAAAAAGGATATGCGACCAAAATTGTTGTTTTCATTATTTCCATTTCTGAATACCTACAGAATTGTCTCCATCTTTTGCTCGAATATTAAGAAAATATGAAGGATTCTTATAGGATTCGGTGTACATCATAACATACGAGTCACGGGAGGTTTTATTTAATGTTCGCCTCCATTCATTGTTTTCTATTTGGTTCCAATCTTTTTTTTGTCATAAACCGAAAAAAAAACGAGACATACGTTAAAAACAAACACCGACCGCCTGACAAGGATCAAAAATGAAATTGACTTGTTCCCAGCATGCGAAGTCTCATCTCGAAACCGACTGCTTACGGAAATGGTCAATTATTTCGGAACGATGAAATTTTCGGTAGAGAGTATATAGAAGAATTTGTATAGCATGTGCCACTTGATCGATTGTAATTTGCAAGACACATCACGCAGTAGGAGAAACAAAGGATCGGTACAAAAAGGACATGGCCGGCGGTATTGATGCAAGCGCGGTGAAGATAAAACGTCCAAGTTGAAAATGTCATATGTGTGGTCTTGTGCGACAATTTCACACCATGTGTGGTCATCTTCTCTGCGTGTTATTGGTTTGAGAAAGTCGAATTATGTGCGGTATAGTGGTCGAAATTGAAGGCAGTAGATTGATTAGATAATCAGGGTATGTCAATGATAATAATTACTTACTTTAGTTGCCTGTATAAAATCCAACCGGAAGGGAGGATATAAGGTGAGAAAATTCACAGGACTCGGAAATTGTGGAAAATTAGGAGTTAGACGTACAAATGGTAAAGTGGAAACGCGGTAAGAAAATATGAACGAAATTTCTGTGGGAGGTCAATGATTTTTCTGTAAATAGGTTTTGTTGTTAATTATATTTAGAAATAGAAATTGATTTATAACCATCCAGCTATTCACTAGGATCGTATGTGGTCTTGATTCTACTAAACGTGTTGTTCTTGCATGGATTTCTTCAAAGTTGAAGTTGATTTGATGAAACCTAGGTACATTTCTTCAGCTTCCTTCATTTCCTTGCAGTGGAACACCTAGGGAAATTACGACCGAATCACACGTCTGAAGACAGCGTTGCAGCATGATACATGCCTTAAATTTTGAGACAATGACAATTTTAAACGTTCTCAAAATCAGAACCCCTTAAAAAGAGAGAAAGCCCATTAGTTCGAAATTCACTTGATTGAAATCCCCCCATTTAAAACTAAACCAAAAGGACTTTTGATTGATTGATTTTTATCAGTTCATTTTTGATCAGTAGTGCAGTCAAAATATCCCAATTCAGGCCTCCAATTAGAAAAAAATAGAGTAAGGCTAATTTTTGTTGTTTTTGAATCAGTGGGCTCCCAGGAATCTACAACTGATTTTGCTAAAAAAAATTTTGATCGGAAAGGCCCCAAAAAGGACAAAAAAGGATATTCTTTAATCCTTGACTGGAGGTCGGCATGCGGGGTATCATATCAAAGGGGACGTCGAGTACATTACATATCCGGTGTTTGTTTTCTGTTTCAAGGACCCTCGAAGGAATAAATAGAGCTTAAATGGAAAATTTTCGAGTTTCCCGTGTATCTTTCCAAAGCCATAACTACGAGAATTATTCAAGTTGTCCCTACTTTTATCACTATTTAGAATCTATAATAACTAGAGATTCTACCATTAAATTTGCTAAGAAAAAAATTTATCGGAAAGCTCTGAAAAAGGACATAAAAGGACACTAATTTCACCCCTTGATCGAACGTGGGCATTTGGGGTGTCATATCAAAGGGGACGTCGAGTACATTGCATATCCGGTGCTTCTTTCCTGCCTCAAGGACACTAAATGGAATAAGTCGGGCTTAAATGGAAAATTACGGCTTTAGAAAGACCAGATACGGGAAAACCCAAAAATGTTTAAGTTGAACCGAATTTTCGCCTTTGAGGGTCCTTGGAACAAGTAACAAATGCCGGATATGGAATGTACTTGACATCCTCTTTGATATGACACCTCACATGCCCACGTTCGACTAAGGTGTGCAATTAGTGTCCTTTTATGTCCTTTTTCAGAGCTTTCCGATCAACTTTTTTCTTAGCAAATTTAATGGTAGAATCTTCAGCTATTATAGATTCTGGATAGTGATAAAAGTAGTGACAACTTGAATTATTCTCGTAGTTATGGCTTTGGAAAGATACACGGGAAACGCGAAAATATTCCATTTAAGCTCGATTTATTCCATTGAGAGTCCTTAAAACAGGAAACAAACACCGGATATGTAATGTACTCAACGTCCCCTTTGATATGATACCCGACATGTCGACCTCCGGTCAAGGATTAAAGAGTATCCTTTTTTGTCCTTTTTGGGAGCTTTCCGATCAAAATTTTTTTTAGCAAAATCAGTTGTAGATTCCTGGGAGCCCACTGATTCAAAAACAACAAAAATTAGCCTTACTCTATTTTTTTCTATTTGAAATGCTAATATGACTGCACTACAGGTTAATTTTGACCTATAGTTGAAATTTTAGAGCAGGGGCTTAAACTCGCAACTATAAATTTGTGTTTGGGGAAAATTTAGCAATTTTTTTAAGCCGTAAGTCACGCTCTATGGCTCACTTGGTTGAGTCTCACTCTACGATGCTAGTAGTCAGAGGTCCGTAGACGGATTCTCGGCGTAGTCCCAAATTCCGTACATGTGTGGATTGGAAATTGCAGGGACCTTATCCTCGAAATACTATTAATATTCTGTGCAGAAAATGAATACTCACTCAGAACAGACTTTCCTTCATAATTGGAAATATATTTTCTAAATTTCCTTAGAGTAGTGGTTTGAACTTTCTGCTGATGGGAATGTAAACGAAAAGACGGTAGTTGGACTGGAGTCCACTGCATGAGATCTTAGCATAGTTAGAATATTACAAAATGCAACGAATTATTCCATATCTGAAAATTGCCCTTTTCGCCTATGCCTACGGCTTCTAGGAATATAAATATAAATCATATAAAAGTGTGTATTGGACAGGGTTACCATATACATTCCTCTTTATAGGTGGAAATGCCCGGCTTTTTCACTCTTTGTCGCCCATTCCAGTCGAACAGCACCACCCCATAAGTTCCATTCGCGCCGAGCATTTCTTCCTTACAAAACTCTGAAATGTTGACGGTGGCGTATCTTGGCCCAATCTATGCTATTGATAGCAATGGCGATCCTACGTAGGAATTTTTTGGGAGTCCCATCCAAAAGTAGATGTTTTTTTTATTCCGAAGGTCTTACTAGCTTCAGAAAAAAAAATTCCAAGTCTATAACTATGATCTATAGTTCTGATTTATATTTTAACAATTTTTCCATTAACCTCAGAGCTCAGATTGAAATTGAGAGCCTCTGTGAATTTGCGATTTAACGAGTCTAGGAGCGTAACTCGACTTTGTACTCCACGACGAAGCTGGAAATCTCAACAATTTGGTCGCGCTCGGCGACTGTAGGATATTCACCTGTGACCACTCCCTGGAACTGCGAACATCTTTCCTTAAACCCCTCCCGGAATAATTTTTTGCGCTCGTAAACAAATTACGAAAAGGAACATTGCTAGTCAAATGTCAACTCAACTCTGCTCTCTGCATGCACTAAATTGGAGTCAGTTGTTAGGTCTTTGACTGAGACTGAAGAGTTGATTAAAATGATCGGATATGCAGCGAAATCATTGTTTATTGGATGGAGGACTTTTTTAATTTTGACTATAAAACCTATAGTGAAAGAAACCCAAAGAAACATATTGTTTTCCATTAAATGGTAACGGGATCTTAGCGCAGTAAATAAAATTTGGTAGGACGGAGAAATGTTGACCCCTACCGAAATAAAATCCTGGCTTTGCACTTCACGCAATACCCTGTACGAATTTTAATGCACCAGCAAATTTTTGTAAAACAAGTAGTATAGTGAAATTAATCCAAAAAAGAGCCATACCCAAAACTCCAGACAAAGGGGGGGGGGGGTGTTTAAAGGCCAAATTGCTGCACACCCTCCCCCACCCCCTAAAAAGTTACACTAATTTAAGCGTCACGTTAGGAATTTTTTTTTGCAAATATGTACCTGCAAAACTATTAGTCCGATGGCAAAATGTCCTAAGGACGAAATAAACTACATACATACATATTCATTGCAATGATATATAATACTTAAGACTCTTCCCTTGTAAATTATACCATAGACCAGTGGCGTAGATAGCTTTTCGGAAAGAGGGGGGATCATTTTACAAGATTACTAATACTTAACGGTTATCAAATGTTCAATTTCAGAATAACAATTTCTGTATTTAATGCACTTCAAATTATAGCTGTCTTTTAGCAAATTTTGGTGCAAAATACCAGCAATTTTGAGATACGAAAAAAAAATAGTCCTGAAAATATTGCATCGATATCTTTGGCTCTTTTTTACTACGGTGAGTGAATCCAAGGTATTCCAATTTTCGAACAATTTTTCGGTACTGTCATTGGAGTATCAGAGCTTTATATTGGGTTAGTAGATCAGTGGTTCCCACACCTTTCAGAGTCACGGAACGCCAAGCATCGCCGCTTTTCTGACCGAAACACCTCAAAACAGGGAAAAATAAATCCCATAGTTATAGGTCCATAAAAGGGAAATATTGTGAAGACGATAGCTCGTTGGGAATGCTCAGTATATGTGGATAAAGTATGGCTTTTTTTAAATCAAAATTTTCGATTAAATTTCGATAGAAATTCGTGAGTGCCTAGATATTTCTAAAATTTTCAAACTTCTAGGACACCGTAACAGCTATATAAATTTGCTCTTAATTTCGAGGCCCTAGCTATCAGCTATCAGTTGACGCGCTCTGTGGCTCACTTGGATGAGTCTACGATGCTAGTAATCTAAAGGTCCGGAGATCGAATCTCGGCGTGGTCCAGGAAATATAAAGTGCTTGCAACATTACATACACTCCTCTATATGCAATGTAACGTTGACTCAAAGTAGCATATAAACGGCTGAGTGAACGCGCCATGCCCCACAAGGGTTAGGGTACACAGAGAGAAGTTGATTTCCGGTACAGTGAAGCAGACTAAGCTTCGGAATATTAAAACTACCAAGTAATTGTTCGTATAGATTGTTTGCTTTTTGTTATCAAAAGTCATTTTAACCTTTTCACTATTTTTTGATATCTTCGCGAAATCCCTGAATGATTTTCAGGGAACGCTAGGGTACCGCAAAGCTCCGTTTGTTTGTTTGTTAATTTGCTTTCGAATTACTGCATAAGACTATACAGGGTGTCAGTGGCGTAGATAGCTTTTCGGTGAGGTGGGGATCATTTTGCAGGATTACTTTTACGATTATCAAATGTTGAATTTTAGAATAACAATTTCTTTATTTATTACACTTCAAATTAACAGTTTTTTTAAGTTTTGGTGCAAAATAGATCACAATTTTGCCATACGAAGAAATACGAATTCCTGAAAATATTGCATTGATAATTTTGACTTTTTACTACGGTGAGTGAATCCACAGTATTCAAATTTTCGTAACTGTGATGGAAGCATCAGAGCTTTAATTGGGTTAGATCAGTGGCTCCCAAACTTTTCCGGCAGGAACATCTCAAAACAGGGATTAAAATAAATCATATAGTTAAATGTCCAGAAAAGGGAAATTATGAAGACGAGAGTGCGTTGAGTATGCCCAGTATATGTGGATAAAGTACAGCTTTTGTGTTTTTGAATCGAAATTTTCTAATAACTCAGAAATTCGTGAGTAGAAATTTCCAAAATTTTCAAACTTGTAGGACACCGTATATATATTATCCATAAATTTCGAGGCCCTAGCTATTAGCCTATTGTTAAAAGGATACGACAATACAATCGACTGAAAATAAAACCACAATGATTCAAATCGGACTGACATTTTATTGAATGATGATTTAATTTAAATACAAAAAAAACTGCTGACTTAATTCTACATTTTATTTCTAGGTCTTACATTTTATTTCTAGGTCTTTCAACTTCTTAATTTTGCTTAATTGCAATATCGATTATTTTCATATATTAATAATAATATTTCAATAATTACATGTCATCGACATCCTCCCAAGCCAAAAAAAAGTAATACATGTATGAAATTAACAATACAAAAAAATTATGTGGAACATGGGGATGCCCAATCTTCCATATTGTAAGCAACTACGTTATTATTTTCTATTTGTGTTTTCTTTTTACAATTTAAGTAATAGCAAATTAGACAATTAATAATTAACACTACTATTAATAAAAGAGCAATTGAGGTCATTGGCACGATATTCTCCTTTACATAGGTTAGAGCAATATTTTCTTCTTCAAAAATTGGCAATTCTTTAATTTCTATTTTTTCAAGTTTTATAGGTATCATGTTAAATTTTGTGGTTAAATTAGAATACAGAATGTTCGGTACTTTATATTTAAAATATTGATTTGCCACGATACAGTCGGCATCTAGAATTAAAATACCCATAAAATAATTTACTGTTTGTTCTGCTTTTTGACAAAAAACTGAGATGTTTCCTTTATAGACTAAAATATTGGGGGTGATCTGGTTTATATACGTGGGTGAATCATATTTCTTCTTTTCACATTTTTTGATAATTCTATTCTTAATTACTATATTTTGTAAGCAAGAATCTTCTTCAATTTTTGAAATTATGGGTGATTTGTAAATTATTAAATTATTTTTAGAGATTTTTTCAACATTGTTCTCCGAAAAGTAAGTTACATTTTTTTCGTCCATTATCAATATTGGATTTATATCTACTATTTCATTCAGTTCATCTGGAACAAAAACAAGTCTGTACTTAAAATATCTTTCTATCTTTAACAAGGGGACTGAAAGGTTGACCTTGAGCATGTCATTATCAATATATAAGATAGGTTCATAAAAATTAAATAATTGGGAGTCCTCTACGTTGGGTAACCTTTCTGCAGTTTTTAGTAATATTCTCTTTTGTAACTGAATTTCTTCTCTAATGTCGTCATTTACATAGGTGATATCTTCAAATTTTTCCTTTAAGTATATTAAATGGTCTTGAACAGCGTTAATAGTGAACAATATTGATGTTTGGTTGTTTAAATTATTTAACGCGATGGTGTTGTTATTCAAATACTTAGAAAGTTGTAATTCTCTATTTAAATTGTTAAGAACGGCTTCATGTAGCTTATCTACCCCTTCGTTTATAGATGCAATTTTTGCATTTAATTGATTTATCTGCCCCTGTTGATACAGTCCATATCCCACTCCGGATACAGCACCTACTGTTGAAAGCGCAATCATGGCGATGCTTCCAGCGCTCCTTTTAGAAAATTTGCCTTTTATTTTTTGCTTTTCAAGTGCTAATATCATCAGAAAATTTTCGCATTCCCTAAAATTCACGTCACGACATTGTCGCTCCAGTAGTTTCAGCTCGGTCTCTAATGTAACCATGTCAGCTGTAAAGTTTATATTAGTGTTTACATTCAGATCCCAAATATCGCCCTGAACATACACTTCTCCTATATTCTGCATGTAACACAAACTTTTGTTCAATTGCAGATTTTGGAACGCATTAGTGTTCGGAACTAACGTCAACAATGAAAACAGAGTAACAAGAGCTAATTTGTTACATGATCGTGTGGAATGAGTAGGTTTATTATCTTCTTCTCTGAGAATCTCCACTAGTTTCGAAGTAGGTCTGATTAAAGTTTTGTCTCCAACCTTTAGTTCTACTACCCTAACAACGTCCTTTTTGTCGGGAAACGTCTTACTGACTCTTGCTAAAGGCCATTGGCAACATGGAGTATTTTCTTGTTTCAAAATGACAATATCTCCGGCGTTAAAGTTGGGACATCCCTTAATCCATTTATTAAATTTTTGCATTTGTGAAAGGCACTCTTCCTTCCACCTGTTCCAAAATTGTTGCTGCACCCATTGTATTAGCGCCCAACGTTTTGACAGTGGGATAGTGACCTTGTTTAAATTTTCTTCGGGGGGAAATAGCAGTGGCCTCTGAATCAAAAAATGGGCTGGCGTTAACACAAACGAGTCTTCGAAATTATCATTGATGGAATGCAATGGTTTACTGTTGAGTATAGCTTCAATGTTGCAAACTAGGGTATAAAACTCTTCATAGGTGAAATATTTGGGACTCGTTATTTTCTTCAAAATTGTCTTAAATGTTTGGATACTCCTTTCCCATAGTCCGCCAAAATTCGGACTAGATGGAGGATTAAATTTCCACTCTATTCCCATATCCGCCAAAGCAATAAGACAATCTTGCCTCCATTGCCTTAGATTACTGTTAAGTATTCTTGAAGCACCTCGAAAATTTGTTCCATTGTCAGAGAATAAGGTAGCTGGTTTCCCTCTCCTAGCACAAAACCGTCTGAGAGTAGCTATGAAATTATCTGAACTTATGTCAGTACATATTTCCAGATGTAAGGCCCTTGTGACCATACAAATAAAAACTACAATCCAACAGTTTATTGGTTTGTCAAAACGCAGTTTCGAAGATTTAATTTGGAATGGCCCGGCCAAATCTACCCCAGTCGATTCAAACACAGGAGCCGGGGTAACTCGTTCCTTGGGAAGTTGTCCCATTTGAGGTGTATTGGTTTTTGCTTTAACTCGTTTACACTTAATACAATTCAAAATAACTTTTTTGACCAATGATTTTATTCCCACTATCCAATAATTAACCCTCAAATATTTCAATGTCAAATTATGTCCACCATGTAAGGTTTGTTTATGTGCATATTCAACGAGTAGTGTGGTTAAGTGGCTATTTCTTTCTAAAATGATGGGAAACTTCTCTGAATAACTAAGAAACTCGGCATTTTCCAGCCTTCCTCCCACTCGAAGTAACCCAAGGCTATCTACAAATGGAATTAATTTGAAAACTGGGCTCGATTTGCTAACTAGCTCACCCTTGTTTAGCAATTTAAGCTCGTCACCGAAGGTAACTTGCTGTTGTAGCTTGAGAATTAAGGTTGCAGAGTCTTTCAATTCTTTTACTGTCAGTGGTTCATTATGTGTGTTATCTTTCTTTTTGAACAATCGTACTGCTTTTCGTACGTATGCCATTACTCGTACTAACTTAGACCAAGATGAGAATCGGCTAATTAACCCAGTTATAAAATATTCAACGGGTTCAGTATGTGTTGCTGCACATGTCCTATTAATTGGACATTCAAAGTTAGGGAATTCATCCATTGTTAGCCATGTGGGACCATTTAGCCAAAAGTCTACTTTGTTATAAAATTCGTAGGGCATTAATCCTCTACTACCCATGTCACTTGGGTTTTGATCAGATGGCACGTAATATATTTGAGAAGCATTTAGAACCTTTGAAATTTTATTTACTCGATTCTTGATAAATCGCTTGTTTCCAGGTAGCTTATTTTTTCTTACCCAGCCAAGACACACTTGACTATCAGTAAAAGCAAATATATTTTTTATAGATGTGTCGATTAATATTCCTTTAACACTTGCAATTAGTGATGAAAGTAATGTTAATCCTTCGAGTTCTAATTTTGGAATCGAAATATTGTCTGGAGGTGTCACTTTTCCCTTGGCTGCCAAAAAGGTTACGATAAAGTTGCCTTCGATTTTTGAGCGTAAGTACACTACCGCAGCAATGCCATCTTTGCTTGCATCGGAAAAGCCTATTATATCGCACACATTATTCCTAGTGTTACCCAAAAATCTATCGACCCGAATATTATTAATCATATAAACTTGGGAATATATTTTTGCTATATTTTGTTTTAAATTTGGCGAAATTTCCGTGTCCCAATCACATTTCGTCAACCAAATTCTCTGCATTATAATTCTTAAACACATTATGAATGGTAGAATAATTCCTATCGGATCAAAAAACTCAGAATTTCTAGCCAGAATTCCTCGTTTAGTAAATTTTGTAACTGGTAACTTAGGCACCTTAACACACAACTGATCCGCTTTTGAAAACCAATTCACTCCGATTAGAGAAACGCGATCAATTTCCCCTTCAATAAAATTTATCAATTTATCTCTTGGATTGATGTCTTCTAAAACTTCAGGCTTATTGCTCCACCATTTGGTGAGGTGTAAGTTACAAGAATCCAAGGTATTGCGAATGTCGATTACAAGCGCACGTCCTTCCTCAATGGAATGTGATCCTACAATAAGATCGTCCATAAAAAATTTTGTCGCTATTGCCTCCTGGGACTTTTGAGTAGGAGCTAATTCTGAAACTTTTTTCATAGAATAGTTGGCGATAAATGGGGAACTTGCTACCCCATAAGTGACTGTTAACAGTTCATACTCCCTCACGGGGCCATCTCGTCTAGGACGTCTTAAAATTCTAAGTTTATTTTGCTGTTCTTTTATCATCCTGAATTGCCTAAACATTTTTTCTACATCGCTAACAATCAAAATTGGGAATTGGCGCGATTGTAAGATCAAATCGAAAACAGTGGGAAGTAAATTTGGTCCTGTGTAAACCAAATCATTAAACGACAATCCATTGCTTGAGGGAAAGGATCCATTAAAAACTATTCTGACTTTAGTAGTAATTTTGTCAACCTTGAAAATAGCATGGTATGGGATATAGTACACAGATCCATCCCGTATTTCAGTATTACCTTCTTCCTCAACTAACTTCATATGGCCTAAATCTTCGTACTCTTGCAAAAAAATTTCAACTTGTGCACTTTTACTTGAGTCAGCTTTAAGCCTTTTCTCTTGTGCTAAGAATATTTGCTTAGCTTTATCGAATGAATTGCCTAATTTTAGGTGATCACTCTTAAATAAGTAGGGTACGTGCATTCTTCCCATATCATCTCTATAAAATTGTTTCTCATATAGCTGCATTGCCGATTTATTATCATCCTTGCAAGAATCATCTGGAATCTCCCAAAACTTTCGTAAGTTAGCCTCAACTTCCCTTACTTCCTTCGATTGCGTAACGAAAGAAGAAACTGCAGATTGTGTTTTCATCTCAACTCCGCCCGAAACCAACCACCCGAATGATGATGGTTGCACCAATAGTTTTTTCACATGCAATGGTGGAATTTTACTGTCTATAATCTCAGCATATACCTTACCACCTAAAAGCATTTGTATATTCTGGGGCTTTGCATAATATGGATCAGCTAAATCAAACTTTCCAAGCTCGTCCATACTTTGCTCATCGGAAGTTATGTAGGGCAGCCGTCTTGAGACGCGTTTAACTACATATACCTTTATCTCATAGCAGATATTTAAATTCTTAGTTGACCGTATTTTTAGCATTGTCATGGAATCAATTTTTTCAACTAGAGTGCCTCCCATGCCATATACCTCAACGGCAGCGGAGAACTTTTTTAGATTAAGCTTCTGCACAAGTTCTTCTGCAATGTAAGAACTTTGCGAGCATTGATCTAATAAGACACGACAGCTATAAAGTTTATGATTGTTTTCCGCATAAACAATTGCAGTCGGCAGAATTACCTGCGTATGCTGAGTAAAGGTATTCATACTGTTTGTTTCATATTTACCTACAATTGAATTTGATGACTTATTTGATTGAATGAATGAAGCAGTATTAGGGTCAAGTGTTGATGACCGAGAATCAGAATGCTGAATCGGTTTGCTAATTGCTAATTTAGTTTTGTTTTTGTCTTCATGCAATTCGGTAAGATGATTAGCAGAACAGATACTACATTTTAATTGATTTCCATAGTAACAAGGCAGAACCCTGTCATCTTTTCTTGACTTATATGGGTGCCTTGCACACTTTATGCAAATGTTATTATTTTTTAGCAAATTGGTTCTTCCCTTAGATTTTAAGAATTGGGAACAGTGTAGAGCAGAGTGATATTCCGATTTGCAAAGAAGGCAACTTTTCTTCTTGGCCTGATTCAAATTCGTAAAGGTTTTTATGGTACCTTTTTGTTGACTTGCTGATGACAACCTGAGATTTTCGAATTTTAATATTCTTGCCTCTAAAAATTTGTCTAGATCGGAAATAGTTGGGATACTTTTCTTGTTTTCAAGGGAATCTTCCAATTCCAACTTGGAACCTGCATCCAATTTACGGTAAATAATTGGAAAAAGTAAAGGGTCCCAGTTGGAAATATCTACCTCAGCAGATTTAAGATTTTGTAAAACCTCTCTGAGTCCATCCAACAATTTTTTAATCGAATTGACATCCCTAGGTACACAGCTAGGAAGGTCCAGCAACTGAAATACATAAGTTTCAACCAAAAGCCTCTGATTCAAGTAACGATCGTCGAGAAGCTTCCAAGCTACCTCATAGTTACTCTCTTCCAAGGCCAAATGAGCAATTAAGTTTAGAGCCTCTCCTTCCAAATACGTTTTTAAATGAACAAGTTTTTGTAGTCCAGTTAAGCTCTGTTGGTTCAGAATTTGAATAACTAAATTTTTGAAACACTTATATTTTCCCACATCTCCTTTAAATTTGCCCACTTCTAGCGGTTTAATTTTTATGCGCGATTCTTTTGTTGTAGGATTATTAGTTAACGCGTTAACCAATTTGTTAACCGCGTCTTCAAACACAGACACAGAATTAAAACTTTCCGTATTTGACCTTGGTTCCTCACTAGCTGCTAATAAATTCGTGTTTAGGAAGTTCATGGCCTTTTCATATACTTCTTTTGCTTCCTCGATTTTTTTACCTACAAAATAATTAATTTTTTTATCTTCAGTTTCTTGGAGAAGAGAGTCGTTATCTAGAAAGGTTATCCATAAAGATTGAATATCTACTTTTAAAGCCGTTAATTTTGACTTCGTTCGTAGAGAAGTCCCTAATTTGGTAGCATTAATATATTGGTTATTTAATTTTTCAAAGATCTCTTTTTGTGCTCTAATTAATGAATCAGCCATATTCAAATATTGTCAAATTAAATTTATCGCCCCCAATTTGAGAAAAAAAGTAACTAAATGCAAATATCTACACAAAATTTTAAAAATTATTTTGTTTTAAAACTGGTACTTATCTGGCAAACAATTCCAGTGGCAGGATCACTCCAAGTAAACAGCCGCAACAATTCCAAAGGCAGGATAACTCCAATTAAATCGCAACAAATGTGCGAAAAATTCATACACAAGTACACAGCCGCAATACTTTCAATGGCAGGATAATTTCAAGTATACAGCCGCAACATTCCAAAGGCAGGATAACTCCAATTAAATCGCAACAAATTTACGAAAAATTCCAACACAAATACACAGCCGCAATAGTTTCAATGGCAGGATAATTTCAAGTATACAGCCGCAACATTCCAAAGGCAGGATAACTCCAATTAAATCGCAACAAATGTACGAAAAATTCCAACACAAGCACACAGCCGCAATACTCCAAGTAAACAGCCGCAACACTTCCAGCCAATACACAAGGCACAATACAATCGCGGATAATTTTTAAATATATGCGAAAATACTATCGCGAACAATTTTTGAATATTTGCGAAAATACTATCGCGGACAATTTTTAATATTTGCGAAAATACTATCGCGGACAATTTTTAATATTTGCGAAAATACTTTCGCGGACAATTTTCTAATATTTGCGAAAATACTTTCGCGGACAATTTTCTAATATATGCGAAAATACTTTCGCGGAACGACAGACCGATAGCTCGACGGACCAAAAATTGTCGACAATACAATCGACTGAAAATAAAACCACAATGATTCAAATCGGACTGACATTTTATTGAATGATGATTTAATTTAAATACAAAAAAAACTGCTGACTTAATTCTACATTTTATTTCTAGGTCTTACATTTTATTTCTAGGTCTTTCAACTTCTTAATTTTGCTTAATTGCAATATCGATTATTTTCATATATTAATAATAATATTTCAATAATTACATGTCATCGACAGATACCAAAAAATGTGAGTAGAACTTAAAATTTGGACTGTTAAACGTTAATCAGTTTTAATGTAGTAAAAAACGACAAAATTGATTTAAACCGCCAAATCCAAGATCGAATAGATTGTTTTTAAAATTTAAACGTCATCTTATTGATTTTGCTTTTAAAAATGTTTATTATAAATTTTAATTATTTACAATAAACTTTTTATATGTTCGGATGCATTTCGACTAAAAACCGTCATCCTCAACGAGTACATTTAAGTTAAATTTACTAAAATCTTAGATTTACCTTTTCAATAATTCGAAAACCGAAAAACCAGACTTTACTGTTAAAATATTATTCACAAACTCTAATAGAATTTATGTACGAATATGGAGAAAATTACTGTACTCTATGCAAATTTTTTTTTATAAAACATTATAATAAAACTGAATTGAAAAAAAAAATGGTTTAATGCAATTGAAAAGTGATGATCGTATCGGTGCATCGATGGTATTGATTAGTACTCTCCTATTTAGATGCATGTAGAGTGGATCCTCGGTTAACGAACACAACTCGTTCGGGGATCATATTCGTTATGAGAAACGTTCGTTAAGCGAAACCTTTAATTAACATACAATGGTTCTTTTCCGATCAGAACACTACACGCTATTGTTTTAATTTATTGATAAAAGCGTTCAATTCTTGTGAAATGGAGATTTGTCTAAAAATTACACAAGTTTTACACTAAAATCTAAATTTTCACCATTTCCTTTGTTCGTTATCCGGAATTCCGTTCGCTAAGCGAACGGATTCCGTTATACGAAATGTTCGCTAACCGATGGTCCACTGTATATACTTTCGTATGCATCTAGCTTCGCTGGCTGGTTCATCTGCTTTTTCAATTTTACATTGTCGAGGCTCAATTGAGTGTGGTCGTTTCCGCGGCATGAAGAGCAACTGCTAACTTTTGGACCATGTTCTTGTTGATCACGCTTAAATGTTCTTTGAAAAGTGTTCGGATTGTCCTTTTTGATTGTCCAATGTAGGTAAACTCACAATCGTTACATGAAATTTCATATATTCCCGATATCTCCATTGTTTCAGTTTTGTCCTTAATATTGACAATTTGGTCTTGCAACTTTCCCTTACACATTTTTTAATTTATTTGTCACTTCAACGACGTATGTAAGAGCAACTCTTTTTTCTTGACATTTTTCTGGAATTAATTTGGTTTTTTGGAATCGAGATATTTTCTTTGAGTGTAGGGAAATCAAATCCTCAATCATTTTTTCATTGTATCCATTTAATACAGCGATGTACTTAATGCGAAATCAGTGATGCTGAGGTGAGGGGCAATCCGCATAGTCTAAAAACCATTATATGGAATGCCCGCTTTTTTGTGAGTCATTGGGCAGTGTGAGTCGCTTGGAATGTAATTCGGTGTACTCGATGGTTTTCTGTATACCGAAAAGTTAACTTTTCCATTTTGTGTTGGTTTAATTCGTGTGTCGAGAAACGGCGATGAGTTCAACAATAGTGAATTTTATTCAAAAATTCGAGTAGGTATATTATTAGCGTCACTGCTTTTTACGACTGCTAGGATATCATCTACATTAAATGACTGGGGAATCGAATAATAGAGAGTTTTAGCAAGTCGTATGGAATAAAACGACATAATTTGACATTCCATATAAAAATTCGCTTGCTTACCGTATACGAAACGAAATATCTTAATTTTGCATGTCCCAAGTAGGCATGGGTGTATATCCGTATATTTGATTCTCTGGAAACAGTCGAAATTGGCGAAATAGTTTGTCGTTTTTTACACCTATGCCTACTTAGGATATGCAAAATTATAATATTTTGTTTCGTATACGGTAAACAAGCGAATTTTTATATGGAATGTCAAATTATGTCGTTTTATTCCATACGACTTGCTAAAACTCTCTAGTAATACATAAAATGGCCGAGAAAAATTATGGAACCGTTTTCGGATTGTAGCTTAGGGAATTCCCCAGCATTTGCCACATATTCCACGGCAGCAAGTATGCCGTTTTCATTGAGAAAATCGCAGCAGACCTTTACATAGTTTTTCGAGTAGCACTTCTAGATTACTTCATTAGTTGCCAGTGCGAAGCTCCATTTCCAATGTGAAAAAGTAGATGAACGTAAAGTCCTGTGCCTGTGCTGTAGTCTTTTTATTCCATCGGTACGCTACTATTATACAATTGAAATTTGAGGAAGTGCTAAATTTGATATTGCAGTTCTAAAAAGGGTTTCATGTTTTTATGAAACACTACATACGTTGAATAATTCCAACAAGAAGTTTACTTTTTCTTTGTTTTACGTACCTAAAGTAATAATACGAAATGTGCGACCGAAGGAGGGGGGGAATGATCCCCTTGATCACCCCTTATTTACGCCTCTGCAAGGTGTCCGGAAACTGCCGCATAAACGCATCGAATTGTGATCGAAATCTCATATCCGATTTTAGTGTTTTTAGTTTCACTTTTTATCTTAGCATAATCAACTTATTTCGCTAGTCTATCTAGATATTGAGGTGAGTCGTGTAAGAAAACGATTAATTCAAAAATATTCAAATGCCTGTGGCAGCCGAAGGGTTAATAATTGGAGGTGTTCCATACAAGTTTTTTACTTGAAATCATATGAGGAATCACAATTCAGTGCGTTTATCCGGCAGTTTCCGGACACCCTGTATATCTTTCAATTTCTACATTTTTTATATAGAAGATTTAATTAAAAACAAAATAATCCTGGATGTAGAGAGTTCGTATTAAATTCAATAAAATTCCGAGCAACTAGAAAAAGTTCAGACTTGCTTTGTCTTGCCATATACGATAAAACCTTTCGTCAAATTATAACTTAAAAATAAAAGAAAAAAGAATGGTGATAAACTTAAACAATTAAGGATGCTTAAAATTGGAAACAATTTTGCAGCGTTTTCTCTTCATTGGGGTGTTGGTCCGTTTGATCCCCCATTATCGACGCTACTGTCATAGACCCAAAAGTATAATGGGAATTTACTCTTTACATTTCGCACTGTAACTTTTAATAGAGTCCAGGTATAGTACTAAAAATTAATGATAATGTTAACAATGAAATGTATTTAATTTTTACAAAAAATGAGCTTGCTCCGAAAGGACATTTGCCAGGCTCCTGTTAACATTTATCGAAGAGACATGCCTATAACTTCTCCCTAAATTACGCCAGTCAAATAAAATTTGGTTGAGTGCCTAGGCCGAACCCATAAAACTTTCGGGTCCAGGCCCAGGGTATAATTTTCCAAAAAAGGTCTTAACTGTTATATATATTTGCAAAGGAAATTATATGTAAGTCATACTATACAGATGAAAAAAAAGTGGCGAAATAAAATTTCACAAGGCAGGGAACAAACTGTTGAGGACATTTTTTAGAAACGACGCGGGGAATATTTTGTTTAGAAATAGAAGCAAATAAATTTTTTTAAAGATTTTTTTATCAACTATATCATTAGTTTGAAAATTGCGTTATAAAGATGCAAAGCTATTGCGAGACTTTCCAGCTTTATTCCTTCTCCTTTCACAACGACGTTTCGCTTTGCATTTTGGGCATCTTCAGGTTGAATAAATCAATAAGTGACTAGTGGTCTATTTTATTAATTTACGCTACTTTTTACCTACAACTAGTTTGAAAGGATAAAGAATAAGGAATGGAAACAAATACAGAATTGTCAACCATCATACCAGTAAGACAATAAACAATTGATATGTTCTGCATTTAGAATTTTAATTTATGTCTATGATGCTAACACGCAATCCACTTCCGAAAAGCAAAGAGGGGAATTCGCTGATTTATTTTAAATTCTTCTTTAAGAAGAGAAACTCATTGCAGCAAAGGACAAATTTCTAAGAAGATTGAGCCACAGTACCTGTACACAATGCTAGAGTATCAATACCATACTCTCCCGTATTTTTATACTCTTCGCTAGCAGAGTCAACGAAGGGTATATTAACTTTGTCATGAACGTAACGCATTGAAGAAAGCATCTCCGACCATATAATAAGTATACATATACACTAGCCGGCATATGTATTTTGACATCTGGTACTCTCGAGCCAAGATACTGATTTTGTTTAACTAGAGCGAATAACGGAAAATTTCTTATAAGGAAATCAAAGTACATATCAACAGCAATAAATATGCTCAATATTTTTCCTGTCCGTTTTCGCTCTCCGTTGCTATAAAGAAGAGAACAGATTGGTGCGAAATTTTGGTGCGACATAAGTATTTTGACAATATTTAAATCTTTGATTGTTCACCAATTTCTCTGGAAAAAAAATGGATAAAACATAATTTTGTTAATGATTTGTGTTTATATTTTGAATTCCAAGCAGAAAATGTGGCCAGTGGCTTGAAACATTGAAAAAAAATCAGAAATTCGAAGTTTGGTTTAAGACTCTGTAGAGGCAAACTTCAACCCTGGCTTAAAGGTTTGGAGACGCTGCAAATGAATTTAATTTCCTAAGGTAGACTGTTCATTATTAAACACCAAAATTGAATAAGAGGAAAGAAATAGAAAACTATTCCATGCATCACAAAAATGGGATGTGTAATCGAATAATTACCGAAAAACCTTCCAAATATTTATGAAAAATGTCCTAATTGAACCAAAGGATATTATGAATATAAAGAATGTGCCATCGGAGGCAGAAGTAATAACGACCACCTTCGGCTTAGAACTAAAAAAGGCAAATTGCATGCATACTCAGATAAATTGAAACCAAAGAAAGATTTAACCATACCAAAAGCAATCCTCTGTTATTAAAGAAAAAGTTCAAGCGACTGCAACTTTCGGAAAAAGTTTTTTCGGCTAATATTCGTCTTTTATTACTTATTACATTTTTACACAAAAAATCAATATTTAAAGAAAATGCCTAGTTTATGTGGAAAAATGGATACCTGGTTATCAAAATGAATACTACAGTGGAGGCACTCTCAGGATGCAGGGATATATTGCTTACAATGGCCTACGCTGCTTAAGTTCAAATCACTGTTTCCATGGCCAAAGCTTCTTTTTGTCGTCATTGAATCGTCGGAAGTTGTATTCGTTTCTTTTGCGGCACAATTTGGTTTAAATTTCACTTCTTTCTTGGAGTTCTTCATCGTGGCTCATTCATCACTCGGGGCTCGCATTCGCTTTCTTTCAGAGAGAGCCAAGATTTGTTTTTATTTTGTTTTAAAACATTTGTTTTGTTTGGTAATAAACAGTTTACCGTATAAAATAAAATTCAATAGTAGCGTATTCAATGTGTAAACCAGGACTGGGGCTTGCATCAATCGATACTCAAACCAATTTTCGAAATTCTGATTTTTGTTTATGTTTCGAGCCACTGGTGATTTTTTTTTTTGAAAATTAATATGGGGAATTCCAAAATTAATAAAAATATGTTTTGTGCATCAATTCTTGCGAAAAAAGGGGTGCAATCAAAGAGTTAAATGTTGTCAAAATACTTATGCCACACCAGACTTACGCCTTCATCTTTTCTCTTTTCTAGCATGAGAGTCCGAAAGAGGACAGGAAAAATATTAAGCCTATTTATTGCTGTTGATATGTGCTTTAATTTTGATAAAAGAAATTTACCGTTATTGGCTAGTTACACAAAACCAGTGTCGGGGCTCGAGGGTATGAGATGTCAAAATACATATGCCGGCCAGTGTATGATCAGCATAACATGGGGAGTCGATTGGGCGATGTCCGTCTGTCTGTCTGTCCGTCTGTCCGTCTGTTGCTACGCGTTTTACTCGGCCAATTTAAAAGCTATGAAGCTGAAATTTTGCACAAATGCTTCTTTTTGCTGCAGGCAGTTTGTATGTTTGAATCGGTATTAGGTTAAATTAGGTTCTTCTAAGAAAAACTTTTTTATTTGAGCACCGATTTCAACCAAATTCCACACAAATGTATTTTCATTGATGACACACAACATAAGTGAGAATCGATCAAATCGGACCATGGGGTCATGGGGCTGCCATACAAACCCAACCCCCCAAATTAGGTTCTTCTGAAAAAAACTTTTTTGTTTGTGCATCGATTTCAACCAAATTTCACACAAACGTTTTTCTCTTGATGACACAAAACATATTTAAGAAATGATCAAATTGGATACTGGGGTCATGGGGCTGTCATACAAACCTAACCCCCCAAATTAGGTTCTTCTGAGAAAAACTTTTTTATTTGTGCACCAATTTCAACCAAATTTCACACAAATGTGTTCCTCGCGATGACACATAACATATCTAAGAATGGATCAAATCGGATAATGGGGTCATGGGGCTGCCATACAAACCTATACTCTGTTGAGTGTTTCGCATTATTTTCAGTTTCTTACGTTGGGTCGGTTTTAAAACCGCGTGTGCCATGGTCATCTGTGTACTATTATGACGGTGGTCGAAAACATTTTGATCGTGAAGTTTAAAATTAAGTTTTATTTTTTTTACAGCTTTTACAATTAATTATAAGAATTCAATCGCTTACATGGTTTAATAGAATACGTAAAAAATGTTGAAGGACTTCACCAAACTCTGAAAGATTGATGTACATGCACTTTTGCTTATAGAATGATATTATATATACCATTTCTCAGTCAAGTTCGTGACTATGGAACATCAAATTCGTAACTTTGGATCATGAAATTCGTAACTATGGAACATCAAATTCGTATTTGTGGAACATCAAATTCGTAATTGTGTAAGATTAAATCTATGTCTTGCTGTTGTCATGCATGGGTATTTTTAGGTTTTTAATGAAATTCAACCAGATAGGTTGTGAAAGATGTATTTAGTTTTATTCAGTTGTGAACTTAAGGGTCCGCATTATGAAAATTGTTATTCCAAAGTTACGAATTTGAAGTTCCACAAATATATATAATATAACGATAGTTCGAATAGGCTTTGGCTAGATGAAAAATTCGTTTGCCTGCCGTACGAAAAACAGTATACCACAATTTTGCATGTTCCAAGTAGGCATAGCCGAATAATCACGAAATATCATGACCCCCAATTCCAGCTGTTTAAAGACAGTCAAATTCACGGAAATACACCTATGCCTACTTGGGACATGAAAAATTGTGGTATACTGTTTCGCGAACGACAGGCAAGCGAATTTTTCATAGAAAATGTCAAAGCCTATTCGAACAATCGTTATATTTTCAACGATATGCTAAAACTCTTTAATTTTTGTACAATATTTTGTGCAAAAACTTGATAGATCTCATACGAGTATACACTATATCGATGTAATTCAGTAAAATTCATTCATATAGGAAGAGAACTCCTTTTTGTAGCGTTTTTCGATCTTATGATATGATCTGCCTTTTTTAAAATTAGAGGAAAATTTTTTGTTTTTCACATTGAGAGTTTTCCGATAATGTATTGAAAGTACTTGATTCATTCCAATTAATCGTAATTAAACTATGCATATAGATTTCCAATCTGTCCTGACTCAACCACAGAGACCACAACGTAATCCCACTTCGAAATCGATGCAATTCATCACCCTGATTTCTACACGTGAAGTTATCTCCTATATTCCGCCATGACAATTTTGTACTTCACGAAATTCGTATTTTGCAATCATCATAGCCGGCAACCATAGTCGACACTATACAGAAAACAGCACGACATTAATCACTTGTCACTTCCCTCAACGGTGCCAATCGGTGAAAACCTCTTTAGGCACCACCAGAGCACATTGTACATTTTCGTGGATCGCTTTAGATTTCTGTGTGTCTCTTACAGACGACATCGTACAAAGTATGTACCTTAGCACTTATACATATGTACAATATAACAATTTGTCACTACCTATATTCCCGCTTTTAAACTGCTAGATACTGGTAAATATATAGAAACGTCTACCAAAAGTATAGATATCTTTTCCTTATGCACATACCTACACAGAAAGGGAAGCAAAAGATATCACCACTATTACGGTGGCAAGTAGCCTCGGGCAGTAAGCACACTCCAAGTGCTAACTTCTCATGAAGTTGCTAAATAGCATTTCTAGCTCAGGGGTAATGTCCGTTCTACAAACTTCGTCAGGATATTGTTACCTTAACACCGTACCATTTTAAGGAGTTGATGGGTAATTTGGCAAATATGCCGAAAATTTTTGGAAAAAGTTCCGTAGTATAAATTGAAGCTGACGAATTTGAATATTTTTCAAATACATTCGGCTCCTGGGTTATAAGATAGTACACACCTAAAATAATTATTTCGATCTTACTACTTACTGTTTAATGAGTTGAAGAGAAAGCGAATTTATATACAGTAAAACTTCGTTATAACGCTCTTCTGGGGTCTAAGCCAAAAAAGCGCTATAACCGGGAAAACGCTATAGCCGGGAAGTCCAAGAAATATACTTCATAGACGCATACACCTTTTATAGGTGGCAAAATTTATTATTCGATTGATACATACATGGAATGAAATAGTAAGGAAATGGCAATCAATTGATTACTGGTTTAAAAAAAAAACAGATACAGGTTAAAAAAAAAAACAAATAATTGTTTTTGTCTGAGATTAGTAACAGACTGCAGTAATACTAAGGTTTTCAATATACTGAAAAATCCTTCCTCTATGTCCATGCTATAGGCAAAAATTGCTCGAATCTTCTTTATTGCAACTAAGACTGCAAATGTTTTTGGCATGCTTGACGCCTCTTTCTTGTTCTCTTCGGTGTGGACGGATGCTGATGCAATTACGAGATCTTCAATTATACTTTCAATTGTTGTTATGTCTTTCCCTTTTCCAGGAAATTTGACCTTGATGTGAATTAACGGAACAACTTGTGCATCATGGTCTCGTTTGTGATTATTACAATGTAAAGATAGACTATACGTGCTCAATGAATTTGTCAATATAATTTTTTTTAAGAAAGTGAGACTGTGAAAAGAGCGTTATAACCGGGAAATAGAAACGTTATAACGAATCGAAATTCCCTGTAATAAATGCTAATGGGACCGGGACCGAGAAAAAAGAGCGTTATAGCCGGGAAAACGTTATATCCGGGAGCGTTATAACGAAGTTTTACTGTACATACATATGTACAAAAAGTATAAGCAGTTTGCTAACAGTTTACTCAGTAAAAATTAAAAGGAACAGAGACCATTTAGATGAATTCATTTTATTGGGAAAAGACTTAGTCGGCATTAACCCCATTTTCCCTTGTCTTCGCTATCCAAATTTGCACGGCCATTTTCGTCACGATAAATTGCAAAGCTGATAACAGGAACCTCCGTAACGTCCCCGGTACAGCAAAGCAAACGACGATGACGACGACGTTGATGACGACAAACGTAGCCGACAAAATAGGACCTTATCTTTGTCAACCGCTATCCACCCTGTTTTATAATATCACACCTATGCGACGACTGTAAAATTGTCTGGTTCACTTCCCTCGGGGGGATGCTTTTATTTGCACTTGCCCGGCCATTTTTTACGTAACGGTCGACGTGAAAGGAATAATTATCATTTTCGAGCCACCTCGAAATGAGGCACACACATTATAGCAAAGCACGAGGAGGCCGAACACCGGAACGCAACCGCAACCCTTGAATTTATATCGTAATCGTATCCATATAGTCGACTCGACAAAGTCCTTCCGGGTGCGCCCGGAGCCATTCTCGAAAGTCTCGCTTCAGCTCGCCATCTCCATCGTTGTCGTCGTCATCGTCCTGCGTATAATATTAATTGCATGCCATCACGGGCGGCAGCGTTTTACAAATGTTATGACTTGAGCTGATTATTAGATGGCACAGATGTGTTAGGAAGCTCGAAAGGGTTGTTAATTGCCTCCGGAATCCGTGTACGGCTCCATCCGAACGGATTGTCAAGAGATTTTTCGAGAATGGAATGGATAAAAGGATACACACCGTGTCGGCTGGTGATGGGGGCGTACATGAATTAAATTAAGGATTGACTCAAGTATAGCGGATATACGGTTTAAGTTCATTCAAATGTGTAGCGTTATCGACAATTACATTCCGAAGTTATTAGACTTCCGCGGTGTGTTTTGTTTTGGGATATCAGGCTCTTGAGAAATTTAATTAGATATTTCAAGTGGGTTATTAGTTTGAAAAGAGAAATTGTGTAATCATTGAGGATTTTGTCGGGATTTTGTTGTTATCTCAAAAAAAAAGGGTAGCCGGTGCTTTTAAATATTTTTAGGACGAGTGTAACGAATTGGGTTCCGTATAAAATTGGACTTGATAAATAACAGAATTGAGAACAAGTTGAAAAATAAATCATCATCCCGCCTACCTATATATAATTTTAACACCCTCTCACGACTATGGTTTGATAATCCTTTCTAGGTCGAATAGAAAAATAAAATACCCATTTCGAATCTAAGGGTTGGAATTAAAAAAAAAAATGTCTTCCCAAAAAATGTTCAATCAGCGTTTAAGCACAGTCAACAATCACTGTACCTTCATTTCCATTACATACACTAACATATACATATATTGTCAAGATGCTCCACTTCACTAATCGACAAAGTATCTCTTTGTGTGGTTAATGTCGTATTGAAGTTCATTTATTGAAGGGTTCATTAATGGAAATAATTAGACGTTCTTGACAACATATTGTTAAGCACGCGGTACACAGCCATGATGAGACGAACATGCGAGCGATAGCATGTCTATAATCAGAAACCAACAATTAAACTTTCTCAAAGCAATTGTAATTAAAGCAAAGGTGTACCATGTAGACAGATAGTTACTTACTTATAAATATGTAACGAATCCTTTTTCAGGATTTGGAGGGATGGGCTCTTCTTCGCAGGTTGATAGACATGAATCGGATCAGATGGCGCGTGAATTAAACAAAGGGTTTTCGGCTTTTAATCACCAGTTTGTGTTGATGATAATAATGGCGCAGCTGATATTTTACCACTATCTTTTGGTCTTGAAGCGGTGTAATGACTCTTTGGCATTTAAAGATTTAAATTGCTTCATTATGACAGAGGCAACGTGCGGAAGAAAACAAGTGCTACTATTCTCACTCAGTGCAGATCGTAAATAATTTAATGGAGTGTGGTTAAAGTGTTAATTAGAGACGCCAACGGTCAAGGATTTTATTAGGAGAATAGTCCTTCTTTCTGACTAGTGCGGATGGTTGAACAGATTTAATTACCATATGTAAGAGGTATGGGGAAACATTAATATTTTTTCCAAGATTTATTCCATGCAATATAATTATTTTGAGAAACACTTAATTGCGGAAGCTATATTTAAATTGAAACAGACGAAGCTAAAACAAACATTTTTCCCGGATAGAAGAGCGTTAACATTAAAAATTAATGTATGATTAACTTATCCTTAGCAACAGCAATATACGCATACCTATAAAAGGAAAGTCCAGAGTCATAAAAGCATAAATATTTACCTTTAGAAATCAAACATAAAAGCCATTCTGTTTCGAACGTCCATCTTTGCGTGGAAACAAATGTCCTGCTGCATGCGCGAGGAACGCCTTCAACGTTAACATTGCAACAGCCATCGTAGAAGAACTCTATGCGATTGCATGTCGCGGAATGCAATTACGTAATCATTTCAAACAACTTGTCGATGAGTCGTTATTATTTGTCATTCGTAGGGTCGTATATATTTTAGCGGTCGGTTGAAAAATGGCGATGATTGCGTGTCTACATATTAAATTTTCCAAGGACTCTGTGCGGACTTAGCGTATAGACATCATACAACCATACTACAATAACATGTAACAAAACGTAGGTAGGTATAGGTAAAAAAAACATCAGCAAGGACATAACAACCAACAGCAAAGCATACCCTTCCGCATTATATATAAATTACAATATAGTAACTATTTTTCCCCCTCATGTTTACACGGCACCCATTTTCAAATTGTGAAAAGAATGTGCGAGAACCGCACAGCCTCATGTGCGATCTGCATAGCATCCATTATTTACGCGCTATCGTTGGCTGTATGCAAATGAGGCTCAAATGGTTTTCGTTTGGAACGAAGCAACGCGACATGCAGAGGGTGAGAGGTTCGAACGGAAGTCCTTGTTAATATTTACAAAAGGATATCCTCAGAGATATACACATCTGAGGTATGTAAATGTAAATGGATATCACTTTGCTTTTCTTCCTACTGCTTTGTGCTGCCCTGGAGCTCTCTCGCATATATAAAATGCAGAGTGGCAAAAAAATCTGTAGCATATTAATACCTAGGCGTCCCATATCAGCAAGCTGTTGGAAATAAGCGGACGGGGTGCGCGATTTTTTTGACGCTGTTGCTTTGCTTCGATGTTTCGGTATCTCGCCGAATCCCTGACTTGATATCGTCGTGAGGGTAGACAATTGCAGTATATTTTGAAGAGGGGCGATAAATTGAGATATGTTCATAGGTTTATGTTTTTTTCGGCAACGCTATTATTTGCATTTGTTTAGATCTCAGTGGAATATGATTAAATCTATTTTATGATAAACACGACCATTTTGTATTTTTTTATAGAATAAATGAATCAAGTGAGTGCAGCAATCGTGATTCTTTAGAAATATATTTATTTATTTGATCCTTTATATTATAAATTTAAACAAGAAATCAGCCCAACTAACAAACTCTTGAGAATTTAGCTCTTGTGAACTGGAAAACGTTCTCATACGGCTCTAGTAAAGCTCTCTGCTACTCTTACCTATATGTAGCTCTAGTAGCAAGATTCAAATAAAGTCTTTAAGTACATTTATTATAAGATTATTACTCTTGAAGAGTCATATTCTTGTTACTAGTTCATATTTTGTTGTCATGAGCTCTCATAAGGACTTTTTAGTTAGAGTTTAACTCTTCAAGACTTAAACTCTCATAAAAATGTTCTTACAAGAGATTTATTCTTATGACTCTTACAATGAGAGCTTTATAAATGCTTAAGTTTTTAGCATCTTATTATAATACTTTTATGAGAAATGTATACTAAAACACTTATAAGGAGAGTGTTGTGAGTACACGATTGATAAAAGCTGTGCAATCTGTCAAGTCTGTCTTTGAAGAGAAAATGACATTCGACGGGGAGAAGTTTAAGCAATCGTCCGTATTTCGACGAAAAGTTAAAAAAAATTAATAGAATTTGAAAAGTGATGATCCTCCCTGGCTTAGGATAATTATGGAGAATGTGAATTTTCACTTCGAACGAGGCGGCCGGCGGCGCGGCGCTCATTCCGTGATATGTTCACAAAAGAATAACAAAGCTGCCGATCGAATGAAGAGATTTTTGCCATGACAATCATGTGTTTTCATTTGCTGATAAACGCGGTAGTCATTCTTCATACCGTGGTTGTGGCGGTAATTCTCTATCGAAAGTAGCAATGTTGATGTTGATGTTCATCTTCCATTGCCACAAAATAAATAATTTTCGCTATGTTCTGTGGGTGGACCGTGAGACTGGTCGTTTCAGATTGCGCGATAAATTGCCTAGTGTGTGTGATGTACGGGCGTGAGATCGATTGCGTGCAATCGATTGACCAATAAATCGCTAGGTCTGGTGCTCTTAACAATAATGCCCAATTTCTGTTTGTATCATAATGCGACAGAAATAATCAAACGTCAACTTATGTGGCATATACTGAGACCTAGGCGCTTGTTGTGAGTCTTTAAGTCCCATCAGAGGAGTTTAACTTTAGTAAAAAGAATTAAACTCTGATAGCTTTAGTTATTATAAAAAGATTCACTCTCTTGCAATAAGAATTTCGGTGTAATAAAAAGAGCCGCCCTCTTGCAATAATAATTTAAGTATAGTAAAAAGAGCCTCCCTCTTGTTACTAAAGTTTTAGCTTTGTATGAAAATTTCATCAATGGCTGCCATATTTTTCCTTCTCGGCTGTGGTTTCGAGGAAAATGATAATTCGAATTGAAGTGTTATTATGTGTCATAGACATGCCAAATTGAAATTATTGTAATTCTTGAAGTTGAAAAATTATTATTCAATAATGTTTTAAACTAGTTATCAACAGTAGATAAATATTATGTTTCCTTCAAAATTAAAAAATTAAAAAAAGTAGGTTATTTTTAGGGGGCTTTGCCATTTTTCGAAGTAAAATAGCCATATTCAACGATCAAATTTTAATCGCATTAAAATGTTGACCCATATTTCTGGAAAAAACAGTTTTGCCAAACCATAATCTGCCTGAAAAAAATTTCACTTTAGTTGAGGTCGAAATAATAACACATGACAATTAATAGACGTTCTCGTAATATAAGTACACTCTAAAAAGTGAATTTAAATTTCCGCTGATAATGCGGTAATTTTACAGTTTTTCCCGCTTATAATCACATACAGAGTGCATTTTTCAATAATTTCTGTGTAAAATAAAAAAATTACACCAAAATCGGTGTGAAATGTATTTTTACGCTACACTTCTGTATAATTCAGATTTTCTGGTGCATTTTTACAACGTTTATGTGTATAATTCGGATTTGTGGTGTATTTTTACAACGTGCAGTTGAAGTTTTACTCATTTTTTGTAGCGTGCTCTCCAGTTGTCATACTTCAATCGGCTGGACTTTGCACAGTGTACCACATTTTTCCAAAAATTCTCTGCATTTAGAACTCATGTGTACACGCTCTGTGGCTCACTTGCTTGAGTCGCACTCTACGATGCTAGTAATCTAGAGGTCCCGAGATCGAATCTCGGCGTGGTCCAAAATTTCCGTACATGTGCGGATAGGAAATATTTAGTGCTTGCAACATTGCACTCCGAAATGATATGCAATGTAACGTTGACTCGAAATTGCCTATAAACGGCTGAGTTAAGGTACTGAGAAGAAGAACAAGTGTACAGATCGCCAAAAAAAAAAAGAACAATTTGCAACCTCCCATGTATACGAAAAACTGATCAGCAAAACTCGACCGATACTTGTTTTTATTTTATATATCCTTAAATAGTTTTATTGATAACTATATTATTTGTAAAGGTTCGCCACTTAAATCTTTACAACGAAAAAAGAGTGAAACCGCATTATATTCCTATTATTACGGAGTGTTTTTACACATAGCACAGTGTAAATTTGCTAATATATTGGAGTACTTTTTTAAACAAATTTTATGTAAAATTACACTTGATTTGCAAATTTAGATTGCAGAGTAATTTCACTATTATAACTTTGTTTCCTTCTATTATAATAGTGAAACTTTGTTTCCTTCTATTATAAGAGTAAAAATTTAATAGAGTGTATATTTGACGAAAAAAGATAGCGAATGTGGTAATATCATGCGCACTCTTTCTCGCTACACCTATCAGAAGAGTATTCGTCTCATATCAAGTGTATAGTATTTTTTTGAGACTCTTACAAGAGTAAACATTTACGCCAATAAGAAGCGTTAAAGCCTTCTTATAAGACATGTGTATCTCCTATAATGAGATTCTAACTCTTGCTACAAGATTAAAATAACTCTTGGAGAATGCGTCGTTTAATACTTATAAGACTTTTATAAGGATCTAATAATACTCCTGAAGAGTTAAATTTCAAGAGTTGATGTCTTGATGCTTGCTCTCGTAAGACTCTTGTAGAGTGCTATCAGAACAAAATTGTTAGTTGGGAGGCAACCTTATAATATAGGCGAAATAAATAATTGCTGTCCGTCCGTTCCAATTTCAATAGGAAACGAGACCGAGGCTAATTTCGGTCGCGGCCGAAATTTGAATACCCGTCACATTTGAATGAAACTTAAGCTCCTTTTGTGTTAAAAATTTATATCGCAGCCCTATATGACGTGTTGCGATTCCATCTGTTCCTGGATACGTTGGGGTTAATCCAGGAACATACTTGGATGTATTTTGGTTAAGATTCAAAAAGAAAAAAGTTGTTCTTACAAGAAAGTAATATTTGGGAGTTGGTTTGTATCACAGCCCTATGATGTAATGTTCCGATTCCATCCATTCCTAAATATCTTCTGAGGCTTTACTAGCCTAAGGTGACCAGATTCCCGAAGGCCCAATGCAGTACACATTCCGGAATTCGGTTTTCAGGCAAAGCCTCAATCGTACTATTTTATTATTTGTTATCATTCGCTTAATGTTATCAAAACAGCAAGGTCCCGATGTGATCGCATTAAGCGGCGTCAACTGTATGTCACGAGGCTACCACCATGATGGATGCCATAAAACGACCACATATTCTCCATCGTTTCATAAGTGATATTTTCCTAAACGGAATACAGCAAGAAAAGTAGCCTTTATTCTGGGAAATGTGTGGTGAACCTTCGGAAAGCAAGGGACGTAGCCAGCGGAGGGGTCCAGGAGTCCTTAACTTCGCACAATATTTCTAATGTATTCATTCCTAAAACTCTGCCGAAATTAAGCTTGCAGTCAGATAAATTGTGTCATCTGGACGAAAGTTGTGACTACATAATAAACAATTTGAAACACATAAAAATCTGGTGACCCAAAATTGGGATGGTCTTTCATAATGGAAACTTAGATTAGGACTTTTTGTCAGTTTTTTTAAAACCATATTTCAAGAATTCGATTCGATTTCCGCGTTCTAGACAGTCGATACTCAGTGATTTTTTATCTTTTGAATTTCAGTGTTCGAAACTGCAGTCTCAGCAGCATTGTAGGGATGATGATGGCCCTTTCCCTATCTATGACTATCCGTGACCCTGAGACAAAAATCATGAAACTGTTTATTTGAAGTACGAAAATTACACCTCCTTGTACCTACCTATTTAAAAGTTTCGTTTTGCTTATTACAATAGGTAAATTTACACCTCATTGCGCAGACAATTCTTAAGCGGATGGCGACTCTCTGGGGATTTATCGCTACTTTATTGGATTTAGTCGAAATATAGGGGAAATCCTTGCAGAGTCCTTTAGTTTGCATTTTCTTTTTCCTGAAGAGGTTGATAGGGGAATCGGATGGAGTACAGTAATTTTCCCAACGTTTTGTGAAAAATTCAAATCGCATCTTTACATGGCTGTTAATTCTGAACCTTGGCACCTATAGATGCTTGAAATTTTTACCTAGTGCGGTCCTCTATACATGGCTGTTAAATTTCAAAATTTTCCGCTGCAAAATTTCCGAATTAGGGACAATTTTCAATTGATACGATTGAAATCCCGAACGCAGATAGGTAGGACCTTGAAATTTGGAGACAATGTGAGCGGTGAGCGCCAAGTATAGGTCTACAGCTACAAGTGTGAGGTAGAGCCTTGAAATTTTCACAAGTCTGCCAATTTTCAAATTTATTGGACAAATTTTAGAGAGTTTTCGATTAGAAACGACGAAAGTGCGATTTGGGCAGCTGTAACTGCACGGTCCGAAATTTAGTTTATTTATTAAACCTTTTTTGATTGTATATAGTTCCAATACAAAAAAATTTAATTTTTAAACTTTTCGATTGTTTACACCTAAATAAAACTGAATAGTTTAAATACAAAACTTTGCATTATATTTGATTTTAATACATTCCGTTTAGGTTTTAATAAAATAAAAGTTTAAATCCAAAACTAAAATAATTAAATCCAAAACCAGAATCGGGTGAAATATTAAAACTGGAGAGGTTTACTTTAAAAAAGAATTTAGTTTAAAGAGTTTTTTTTTAAGTCGATTTTCTTTTTATTTCAAATTACATTTTTTTTTGTGGGGCATGGGTGCGTTCACTAAACCGTTTATGGACTATTTGAAGTATATAATGTTCAGACACTTCGATCAGGCCGCACATGTATGGAAATTTGGATCACGCCGAGATTCGATCTTCGGACCCCTAGCTGGTTTTATTGAAAAATTTTAATCATTGAGGTCCAATTGGATTACTTTCTAATACTTTTAGCCTTAAAAATTTATAAAACTTTTGGATTTCTTAAGAAATAAACCGAATTTTACTAAAATTAATAAAACAATTGAATTGCTTAGATTTGAAACAAAATTTGCTTAAAATATAGAGTAAACTTTTTTGGTTTACTGTAAAAGTTTTAAAAATAAACTAAATTTCCGACCGTGTACATCCTCGATATTAAGGTCCCCCACTGTGATGCTTGAATTTGCTGGCGTCCTTGTTTTCGATTGCATCATGGCCTTTGTTTTGCTTTCGTTGATATGTAGTCCAACTTCCTTTGCGGCGTTATTGAGGTGATGCAGAAGGCTTTCTGCATCACCCAACCTTCGAGACATGATGTTAATATCGTCGGCGTACGCTACTAATTGAGTCGACTTGATGAGTAGCGTTCCGCTGCTGTCCATATTCATGGCTCGAATTACATACTCCAAAGCAAGGTTGAAGAGCGTCGGCGCCAGCCCGTCGCCCTGCTTGAGTCCAGTACGAGTTTCAAATAGGTCAGTGAGTCGATTCTGCACTCTGACCTGCGAGACGGTATTAGTCATCGTCATCCTTGTGAGTCGCACTAGCTTTGCCGGTATACCAAAATTCAGCATAATGTTGTACAGTACACTTCGATCGATACTGTCGTAGATTAGATTCAGTGGCGTAACGTTTCCCAATTTTCTTGTGTTCGAAATGGGGGCCCCTCACGCTCGATTTTTTTTCACCAGAAAAAATTGATAGAACATAAACCACATTTAAAGCAGTCTACATTATAAGCAAGAGCAACGAACATCATTTTCTACAAAATTTGTATTTTTTTTTTTAATTTTTTTTAGACAAAATTGAATTTAGAATAATTAAATAGGATCATCTATTTACCACAAAATCCAAGTGTCGCGGCGAAAGACAACCTGTAGGAGTGCCCTTCTACCTCGTTGATCCTAGACTAAAACTGATTACTATAGATCTGTGGATCACATCCATAACCAAGGAAAACTAGGTAGATCGACTGAAATAAAATTCATGGTAGAGATGCTCCAAAAGGCAAATAATTTACGTATCTTGACTCACTAGTTTGTCGACAGACATCTGTTGCTTGATTTCCTGAGTCCCAGTTAAAAAAGGGAAGGTTGTCTCACTTAACCTCGTAGTAACTGTGGTTACCCATTCCGATCAATAGGACATCCATCCTATATCCTTTTTTCAACATTGTGAACATATTTTCCTTAGCTGAACAATCAATTCGAAATTTAAATACTCTCCAATAACTGGATTATGGGCAGCGCCCGCTCTAGCACATACGCTGCCCCGGGCAAAACGGCAAACTGCCGCACCTAAAATTTTTTTTTAAAAATGTTCATGGGATGAAGAAGAGAAAGCGGAAAAGAAGAGCCGTTCCTATCCAACTCAACATTTATGCTCATCGAGTGTGAACTTGAGAACGTCAATGTAGACTGCAATTTCCCGAGGAAGACGTATTGGTGATGTAGTAGTCGTTAAGAAATGCGCCTAAAAAGATTTAACAAAAAAAAAATACGCAAATATCGCTCTGTCGTTTTTGTCAGGTAGCAAAACATATTACATACTTTACTAGACGAAACACGTTATTTAAATTTTAGATCAGATCATATAGGACTCCACAACCCAGACGGTTGTCGTACTAAATCGTTAGTGGAAAAGTATTCTGCCGATGGAATACTATATTACTGACAAATCCAAAAGGTAATCTAAGGACATCTTACGTCTCTAAGGTTTCAGTAATGCCAATTTGATCCCCCTATAGTGACTCAATATCGGTAATCTCACGGAATACTACTGAGTGAAATGAACTGAGACGAGAAACCAGGGTATGTCAAGAAGCAGACTGTAAGTCAACCAATCTTGTTGATAAATCCTGAACAATTGCTCACTTCAGACTCTAGCTTCTTGAAATTTTATCTGTTTTCTAAGGTTCTTAACGACTAGTTGAGGTTACGATACAAAAACACAGTTACTTCCTTCGTGTGCTTTGTTTGCTTAACTAAAAACGTTTGGTGCTGATTTTTCGAAGGCCATTAAACGCAACTTAAAAAAAATTGTGCACCTAACAATTTTGTTGCGAAAGCAAAAAAAAAACACCGATTAAAGAGCAATTTTATTATCATGAAATCTAAAATTAAGTAACGGTTTTATTCCAGCAATTTATAGAGTTGCAGTCCTTTGTCAGTAACGCCCTCGAGCTAATTACCATTTTTACAAGTGTTTTAGTCTTTTTTACCGGAAATAAGGTTCAGCTTTCATGTTTCAGTTTTCCGTCTAGGAAGTGCTACCCAAAATACCGGCCCTCCCTAGACCAGGCGCTGATTATTAGCCCAATTTGACACAAGAACCGCCTGAAGTTAAACCTTTATTAATTTTCAATATTATTAGGAGCAAAACCTTTATAATTTATGGATTGTTCTGATGATTGTTGAGTTAAGTTGCTTCTTCCCGGTGCAAA
This sequence comes from Microchrysa polita, assembly GCA_949715475.1. NCBI lineage: Eukaryota > Metazoa > Arthropoda > Insecta > Diptera > Stratiomyidae > Microchrysa > Microchrysa polita. The sequence goes on from OX454415.1 coordinate 20,271,583, forward strand.
CAGAGTAAAATACTTAGAGATTAGAGGTTGACCATACCCAACATTGAATGTTTGCTACTATCCTAGATTCTATAGCTCACTTACGCATTTTTCAGGCATATTGGTAAAAATGCATGTGTTTTGAAAGAACAGTTAACCAAGGATCTATCTAACTATCTGTTATGATTTCGGATTTGATTCATTCGGATTTGGGGGCCCCTTTGGCTTGGGGGCCCGTGTTCCACTGCACACATGGAACACCGTACGTTACGCCACTGATTAGATTAGATTGTGGGGGGCGCGAACCCGATGGGGGTTCGTAGCACTGAAGCCGAAGGGCCTATTGTGCTATTATTACTGTCGTATCAACAACTCGACTGCTAAAAAAATGTGAGCTTATTTTAGTAAAAACACACTATTGAACAATTTGGTGAGCCTAAAAGTCAACACAACGTTATTACGCAATGTGAAGAGTATAACAAGTAGAAATTTTCATAGAAAAGGAGTTTCAGGTCTCTCCCTTTTCATATCGCTGATTGGCGCAACAAAAACTAGTCACTTAATCTGTCAGATGCATTGCGCCCGCCCGAAGGTTAAATTCACGAGCAAAACGTGAAAGCTGTGAAGTGTCAACTGTGACATTTTTCATGTTAAACTCAATTTAGTATAGTGCAATTAGCTCTATAGACCCAAATATAAAAAAAGAGAAAAGTTTTGATGTCAAAATGTTACATACACGCCCCCTGTATGATGTAACAAGTTACACTCGTTTGTACGTTGCGTTGAAGGGGGAGGGGTGATCAAGAGGGAAAATTTTCGTTTTTCGTAAATGCCTATCTAGACAACTATTTGTTTGATCGCAAATATCCTAAGAACGAAATAAACAATATATTTTCCACTAAATCGAAATTGATATTCAATTTTTCCCTTCCGCGTTTTACATTTCTTTTATTGGAGTTCTAGCCAAAAGGACGCTGTTTCATTTGTTAGATTTTGTTTCTTGATATGAGTAGGTAATGATCCTTTAACTTTTGCTCACGCGTTAAAGTGCAAAACATAATTTTCACGTTTGCAAAACATATCTGTAATAATAGGCATTAATACTGATAACTAATTTATTAAAATAAGTACTTCCTGAGCAAATATGACTACCTACCTAAACTAATAGTGCCTTGAAGCTGTATCAGTGATTAAAGTTTCAATGCCAAAAACACAGATAGGGCACATTCAACTTTTTCGCATTGAATATACCTACCTACGCGGTTTTCGAAAAATACGAATATTATTTTTTCCAGGATATTAGCTACGAAAAAATGGAGAAATGTCCTCGGTGAAATTATAAAAAAAATCTAAAATATAGGTAATTCTTAATGGCGAAAAATATGCATGTAGTGAATTTTAGATTTTTATTTCATCTGTGAAACGACGGACTCTCTGCCCCGTTCTCCCGAGAGCCATGTTTAAAAATGATGTTTGCTGAATTTCACCAAACAAGTCAATTCTATTTTCTATGGTTAAATTTCCCGTTTCATACAAAACAAAAACTCAATTTACACTTCAATAACACTTTCGAATATATTTACCCCCGTTCATTTCCAAAATATATCACAGATGCCTGTCTAAACGCAATACCTTCCACATCGTATATCTATTAACCCTTCCAGACAACTCGTATCCACACATAGATACCAAATTCCCATCATCCTAAATTGCCACTATTGTGCCGAAAGATTCCTCCGAAAAACAAAGTCATCAAATTTCTACGGTACATCACCGCAACTGCTGAAGTGACAAAGACGTAACAACAAAGGCGAAATGTACATACACGGCGGTACATATTCGTCGTACCGCGACAATCTCATTCTCTACACCGCGTCGACGACAACAGCCATTTCAGCAGAGTCCTGGAAATACAATACACGAGAAGGAGCGAATCCTGTTCGCTGTTCTTCTCTTCATCAGGATCGTATCTGACTATAGAATCAACATCTTCTCCCTGAACTGTCCGTTCCAACTTCCTTTGGTCACATTAGAAAGAGACCAAAGTAATAGCGACGAGTCACTAACCACCGAACCAAAATAAATGGCAAACAATAAAATATTCCCAGGGACCTATAAAATCGGGAACATATGCTACCAATTGTACACACAAAAGCACTCCACCCACCGCATACGAATCAGAGTTTTCCCGACGCACTTGAACGGGAGACGGAGCTCTATACTACAAGATATACGACCGGTGTATAAGAGAAGAAAAGCGTATACGACTCTCTCTCCTCCATCTTTTGTCAGATCGTTTCATCAGCTCGTGTCGTGTGTGTCTACCCCAAAAGCCTCACACCACATCAAAACGATGCCCACCTATTTGTTATGTCCAAAGTGCGGCCACTTGCAACGCTCCAACGGACTCTGTGATGATGGGCCGGTGATGACGGCTGCCCCCCAGAAGTGGGTGCACGAAAAAAAACAACAGTTTCAAGTCTCCACCATGCCACTGTTGCTACGAAAACACATGTCCCCATCCCAATATGTTATATGACTCGGATTGGTCGAGTGGGTGAGTTTGTCCTCCCCTCTCTCTCGCGGGCGAAGACGCCGACTGCCGACGACGGAAACATCTCCATATATCCATCGGCATCCGCAATAACCAGAACAAGTTGGTGGCAAACAATTTTACAAACCAGGCAATTTCCAAATATCCAATTCACTTCTAATAAGCACTTCGTAAAAATTACAAGGGGCAAAACTCGTGTGGTGCGAATGTTTGGAAAACGTGGAGAACCTCCATTGCTCCTCCCATCGCATAGGACTCCATTGCTCTCTAGAACCGGATTTCCCCACTCTGTATACGGTCGCGACAAATGCAATGAACAGGTTGCATCGGGGCGTGGCTTAAGTGGTAAACTGGTTGCTTGATGAGAAAAAGGATATCAAGAGGGCTGGGCCAAGTGCATGAGCAGGGGTACAGCGGTAAAACATGTGTTTCGTGCCTGGGGTGTAGAGAGATTGGGATGGGCTACGAACAGGTAGGTTTGTGGAGGTATTCTTTCTTGATGTCGAGAAGATATGATTCACGATGGAGAGGACTTAGGCCACCACTAAGGTTAGTTGAACCGATGTCGGATCAAGGGGGTGGTGGAAACAGTTTCGAAAGAAGGAGAGGCGCTGATTCGTTGAGTTGGTTGGTCAACTCACAGTTTTTCAAAAAAGTTTTTCTCTTTCTTCTCTTCTTTTTTTTGTGTTGGTTCCAATTAAGGAGGTCTTTTTCGTTCCGGTGGATTGGTTCGTCGTACCGCGTGAAACCGGTTCACCCCAAGTCAGGTTTCTTGTGTTCTTGATGAGTATTATGTTGTGCTGCTGTGCTGGCATAGGCGGTCTTTTGGCGTTTAAACAGGCGGTCGGAAATGTTGGATGGAAAGTTGTCAAGAGCTGATGATAAGTCGACGGCATTGGTTTCATTCAGTTTGCAATTGTTTGCTTTGGGCTTCGCACGGCTCTTGTTACCGCCGCTGGTTGGTTGCGTCTCGTTTGTCCGCGCGTCGTGTTGGTGTTTTATTTTGTTTGACATAACATTGTTACGACGGCGTCGGTGGTGAATTTGTTTGAACACTCATCGAATGTTTTGCGTGATTTTGAGCTTACGACAGAGAGAGAGTTTCGTGCGTACGCTTATCGGTCATTCGTGGTGCATTGTCTTTTTTTTATATCCTGGAGATAGTAGAACCAAGAGTGAAATTCAGTTGAGAATAAACCAACAGTTTTGAGCTGTCGACATTAGAGCGTGAATACTTTGGTGAAAAGGACGTTTGGTGCTCTCAGTGATTGATATACCTACAATCAACAAGTTACAAATGAAATAAAACAATTTCGTGACAATTTGCATTAAGCCATGTCGAAGAATCGCCGCGGATATTATCCAAATCAAGTGAACGTTATGCCAATCGACAGTTGACGAGTTGCGGAACGTGTGGTCACTAATTTTCGATTAAGTTTGAAATCTTGCAATCATTTTGCCCCCTATACTGAACTTAGATTTCCGTTTCGAATTCACCGAATAGTCTGAAGTTCATGTAATAACACCTCTGTTCATTAGATTATTTTCATTTAATTAATTCCGCAAAATTTCTTTTTGGGAAATTACCCTTAATGATCGCATATAGTTTTGGTGATTTTAAGCGATTTTCTGTTTTGTCGTGCGCGGTTTTTATCGTTGATCTCAGTTAAGATTTTTGGTGCTTATTGAAAGTGCGCGTGTATCGCAGAGAACGAAAGGAAGAGCCATTAGTAAAAAGGACTTGTGTGTGCGTTTTAAATAAATTTGTGTGATACTGGATTCCATAAGAACGCCGACAAAGTGGCAGGCGAGAGACATATTCATAGTCAAAACATGCTCTTAGGTACACAAAATCATTGTAACGCTGCTAATTTGGCCGCATCAAAAGGTGCAACGGATTTTTCAATAGCTGCAATTATGGCACGTGGTGCATCAAGTCGTGAGCCCTCTGAGAGGAGTATAAGTAAGTAAAGTATAAATAAAGGCTTAAGAAAATTTTGTCTAATTAGAAAGTTTCCTTATTTTGAAACCGTATTATGTAGTAGATATAGGAAATTTTTCAATTTGAGTTTATTTCAAGGGAACTCTTTCATTGGTACTTTCAGTGTCCTATCTATCTTTTTCCTATTAATTTGCCAAGTAACACAGACATTGAGTGTTAAGTAAGTGAGAAAATTTCAAAATAAAAACTATAGGTAGGTACTCAAAATAAAAAAGACAGGTTTTGATTTCTAATCCTTTTAAATTAATTGGAGTCTTCATTATTGTGCTTTTAACAAAAATTATTGAATGGGACTTTTGTTCAGAATGGCAACATGAATCGCCAATTCACCAAATTACTTAGTTTCACTACACGGAAAGACTTCAGTTTAAAACACAAGTTTTCAAATTGGGAGCTTAACAGATCTATAACGGAGTTCGAAGTCTTTCAAAGACTGTGTGTATGCTGAGAAAAAAGTAGACCGATCAAGTTAAAAGTAGTTGATATATCGGTTGAATTTTGTCTTTGATTTTCAGCTTATGATTTTATGTAGTTGGAACAGTCTTCATTGATGAAAATATCTACTGAATGCACAAACTCATTTGTATAGATAGCTACAAATCTTTATTGTGTATAAATTGACCAATGTTAATTCATTTAATTCTTTTGAAGAAAAGTTGTTAGGTATATTTCACAAAAATATCAAATTGTTGTACTTAAATCTTAAATTCGAATAATAGGTACACTTAATAAATTTAGTGGAAGAATTGACTAAACTTTATTCTTTAATCTTGCGTATGGTTAAATGAACGAATTTATTATAGTATTTGCAGCTGCGAAGATTTGACAGATTGACTATTTCTTTATTAGAACTATCTACATTTAATTTAACTACTTCACTTTAGATAAAAAGTCTAAATCATTTTTCTCAGGGTAAATACAAAATCAAAACAATTTCCGTAAGAAATCCCTGGAATTTTTCTTAAATTTAAATGAGATTTCAAAAATATTTTCCAATTAAAATCAACCAATAGATAAAGCAATTCCCTTACAGAACACCATGCGAGAATATATAGACCGCAAGATATAATTTGTTAATTCCATAAGCAACAAAAAGTAACTTCTTCTAGATCATACCTATTTTTTGTGGCAATAAAAGCCATCTCAAAATCTATATAAATTTCACGATCTTATTTTGCATCTTCAATGAATGGGTAGATAAATCATCCATGAACCATGATGGATACAGTATTATTTCAAATAAACATGCATGCTTAGATGCAAAACTTTAACGACTTTAAATAAATACTACAAAAATTCACATCGATTGATAGTTGTAAAAAAAACCCCTTGATTTTTTTAAATACCCAATAAAAAATGTTAATATTGACGTATATTGAACCAAATTTATGACTTATATTTTTCGATAGCGATCCACATCGATCTTTTAATGTATCTTTTATTACATGTTATAGCAATGAAATTTTATATCCTTCTTTAAATATCAATGATCATTTTGCTATCTTCAAAAAAAACCATATCTAGATCTAATCTGTATCTAATAAAAATATTTAGACAATATAAAAAGGCGCTATAACTTTTGCGATGGTTATTTTTCCACACTAACTTTATGAATAATAACTAATCAAAAGAAATTTGTAAGACTATATGTGCGTATTATTAATATCGTTTAGCAGTTGAGCTAGTTTTCTTTTAATTAATAAAATTTCAATTAAAATAATCAGAAATTCTTGATTTTTAATTTCCTTAATTTTTTAAGTGCTCCAAAGATCTTTAGAGTTCTACTTAAAAATTGACACCATGAAATGATGCAAAACCCGGTTTTCTATAGAGCTACTCCCTGCGAAAATTAACATTGTTCAACTGTTGTTCATTTGGGAAAATATGGTTTGTATGTTGTGCTCAATAAAGCAGCCCTTTATCTTCTCCGGAAATTTTACAATTTTTACACTGAGAAAAATAAATTGGACCGATCATCTAAAAAGTAGTTGATATCGGTTAAAGGTCGTCTTTGATTTTCAGCCTACGATTCTATGTAGTTGGATCAGCTACGAAGATAAGGGTAATTTGTTTATTTCTTATTATAGTTATAATATCTACTTAATTTGCAAACGCAATTAATTCGTTGGTAAGGATAGCTATTTATTGTGTATAAATTGATCAATGTTAAACGGTTGAATTGCTTTAAAAAAGATTTTTGCTACTTCACGGAAATATCAACTATTGTTCGTAATTAAATTTTATATTTGAATAATGATACACTCAACAACTTTATTGGAAGAATTCCCTAAATTTTTTCTCTAATCTCGCTTGGTTAAATGAAGAAATTTAATAGTATTTTCAGCTGCAAAGATTTGAGAGATTGACTATTTCTTTAGTAGAACTAAATACCTACTTCACTTTAAATAAAAAGTCTAAATAATTTTTCTCAGTGTATTTTGTAAGACATAGATGTTTAAAGTAAGAGAAAACTTCATATGTAATTCGTAATTTAATTGTGCTAGCATTATTCGTCGATTTAAAAATGTTTTCTCAGATTTTCTAATTTTGAATCGGCATAGCTATAAAAATTCAATTTAGTGATACGTTTTAGATACAGGATTTCCAGCGAGCATTGGAAATATGTATAGTTAACGAACGGAAATGGCATAGAAAGCCGAAGTTATCGATGTGGGAAATGTCATAGCTTTGGTCTATCTATTTAAGTGCATACACATTGCTCTTCATAGGGGTATACCGTCGCAGCTAGCATAACATTTTTCAAATTATGCCTTCCTCGAACTTAAAGTGAGGGCCCGTTAAACTTACACGCGGTCTAGTCAAGTTCTCGATTAGTGGAGTCTAATTGTACAATCATTTTCAGCTTCTAAATTCAGTGCTTTGCTTAGTGCTTTAAAGTTAAAGGACGGAAAAATTTGATATTGAGTTTGAAAATGTTCGTTGAAACTAATAAAGTCTCGCGCCTCGGTTAATTTTTTCTCAATGCACTAAATTCTGATTTCATAGGCCATATCAGCAAACCAGATACAGGGCCGGCTCTACTATATGAGCAGACTGTGCACTTGAACAGGGCGCCAACCGAAAGGGGCGCCAAATTCACAACACGAAATAGAACTGATTCAATTATTATCTAAGGGTGTGTTTTCCCAAAGATCCGCTGCTATCGCGACTCAAGAAGTTACATAGCCAAACTCAATTCGCATGCTAATCGTATTCTATTCCATTTGAGCGACCCATCGACGCAGTCCCGACTCGTGAAACATTGAAAGACACATCTTCAAACTTTTCCGCATTGTATCTACGTGAGAGGAAGAGCGAGAGACGGATGAAATCCGTCCGCGTTCAAAAATGCTTCGCATATCTCGTACATGTGCATCACTGCAAACATGCTCCAATTAATTCATACACTTCATATGCGGGATGGGCGCCTATGGGCGCTAGATTCATAGATTGTATGCTTGACAGAAGTGAAGAGTTGTGCATTGCAGCAATTGTGCACATAAGAAATTGTTGTAGCGTACACCCCTATATTTTGCTTTGCAGGCTCGTTGTAGGTGAGATGTGCGTATTCATTTGATGGCTCATTCTCCTAGTCTCAGCTCGTAGTACATGTTTCAATTGTATGAGAAATGAGAGTGGGCGATGGAGGAGTTTTGTAGGATGTACCTATAGTATCTGTAGTTTGCACTAAGAGATCTTACCGCGTAAAATTTTCTATGGAATCCATATTAAGCGCAGGATTGACTTTGTTTGTTTGTCCGCTACGTTTTCTCAATGAAAGTGTATGCTTACTGTCGTGGAATATGTGGCAAATGCAGTGGAATTCTATACGCTATAATCCGAAAATGGTTTCATAATTTTTCTTGGCAATTTTATGTATTTTTTCCATTTCCAGGTCATTTCATCGTGAAAGATATCTAATGACCGGGGAATCGAAAAATACTTAAAATGGCCGAGAAAAATTATGGGACCATTTTCAGATGTAGCTTATGGATTTCCCCAGCATTTACCACATATTCCAGTAAGCATACATTTTCATTGAGTGTGATTTCCAGCAAAAAAAGTTGTACGGAACATACCCAATTCTACAATTCTTTCTAACAGTTTTAATGCCTTAACTTAAAAAAACTAGGGTTAATTTTGGATCGACTTTGATATACATAATTTGAATAAATTTTACCAAATTGCAGCTCTTTAGGTGCAGTTTGAATCGAATTGAAATCGAGCTAGAATTAACCCTAGTATTCTGCACTTAAAGCATTAAAACTGTTAGAAATAACCAAGCTAGAATAAAATGTTGCAAGAAAGAAAATGGTCGATAGACTATGCGCCAATTTTTAAAAGAATTGTACGAGCACTTCATCTTGGCAGAAGTTGAAGAAAATTGAGATGGAAAATAGATTGTTTTCGGCTCAAATCAAAAAATTTGATTTTGAAGTTCTGTAAAAACAAAACCTCTTATCCGATTTTAGTACGGTTAGTTTTATTTTTTAGGTGATTTTGTTGGCTGTAATAATTTTTTAATTTTTCTATTCTAGCTAGTCTAGCTTTTGAGATATTGAGGTTTTAGTCGTACAAGAAAATGATTTTTTCAAAAATCTTCAAATGCCTGTGGCAGCTAAAGAGTTAAGAATTGGGGGTATGTTCCGCAAAACTTTTTTGCTGGAAATCACATGAGGAATCACAATCCGGTGCGTTTAAGCGGCAGTTTCCGGACACCCTGTATAGAAGGGCGACTTTTTAGTACATGCACAGGGCGCCATAATACCTAGGACCGGCGCTGACCAGATACAACAGTTTTGCTTAATCAATCAGCAACTATGTATTAGGTAATGATTGTCAGGACCGGGAGCTACTGGAAGATAATACTGAAAAATCTCTGCTCCTTACCTATATTGATCTCCAAAAGATTAAAAGGAATTAAGTTAACGTTTCGCTTCACTATACCAAATTGCGTTGAGTCTTAACAAAATTTAGTGATAAATCAGCCAAAAGTTGGCTATTATGTTTCCTGTTTTTACTCTACAGAATTTTGGCAATTACTTCTGTGTTTCCAGTCTCCTTTGAGTTATCCTTACGAGGCAGATTTCTGGTTACACATATTATAAATCTGTAAAACACTAGACTGTTAACTGAAGCTATATCGTGTCACACGTTAACAGTCTGGCGTTTAATTACGGCCTTTACGAAGAAATAACTTTCTCCATTGGCCCTGTTAATTTCCTATATAGCCTTATTTAATTTTTCTTATTTTGTGACGTTGTGCCGAGCCGACATTCAGCCGTAGTCTTCGATATATGTATTTGATCGTCCAAATCTTGCGGATGGCTATTTTTATGAACCTAAATATCATAACGCATTCATGTTTGAAAAAAAATTGGCTTCCTGTCGTTGGGTCCCATTTTCCATTGAACAAATAGAACACCGTGCGTTACGCCACTGCCTTTAGCCCAGTGAAAACACACCCGAATGCGCAAGAAACCCAGGGGCGTATGCAAAAAAATATTTCGGGCGGGTTTTTTTAGAAAATTGTTTTGTCAGTTGTTGCACTTTGCACGGTGTTTTTTATAAAATGGGTTTAATTTTTAATGCTAGCCACTAGCGGAACTGGAAGGGTTGCAAAGAACAACCTGCCACTAAATTTTCTGTAATTTTGATCTATTGGCTGCTTTTAACGATTTACTTTTAATGCGTAGCGTATAAAATAAAAGGCCTCTATTTAAAATTCTGTTGGTAATCTTTGTAATTATGCAAAAATCCATCAAAGCGATCAGCTTCTAATCGATTACTCCCAAAATGATCTATAGACTAGTCATTCAGAATGCAGAAGGCGTTAAACTAAATTGAAAGTTTCCTAATTTTTTTTTTAGCAACAACCCACTATTAATAACTTGTTAGGTTAAACATTTAAATATTAAGACAAGTTTCGGGATATGTTTCCACCACTAAAACCCCGTATGATCGCCACTGAGCAGGATGATTTTCATATAGGAAAATTTTTACGTTATAGTTCTGTTAAATTGTTGATTTGACAAATTCGAGAAGCATCGTGGCGAGCTATATGTCTGTTGTTTGATAGAGATTTGCCAGAACTTAGATCTGATATAATTTCAACGTTAAATTAAATAATACAAAATTAAATAAACCTTGAAACCTATTTTCTATTCCACTCTGTTGTTGTTGTAGGGTGTTATAGGGTGTTTGGTAGCTCTTGGCCTTTGTAACAACGGGTAGCTCCGGGACGATTCGAAGAACCGGCTGCCATAGAAACATTTTTATAGACAAGACAAACATCCATGGTCATAGTGAGATTCGAACCCACACTCCGGCAACTCAGAGATATAGAGTGTCATCTCTACCATTGAGCCACTGATTTCCACACTGTAAATATGGTTGACGATGTTTAGGTCGAAATTGGGACATTAATTTTAGCAGCATCTACACTGAAAAAAAGTTAGGGTACCTTTTATTCAGTATAGATGCTGCAATGAATTTGTTCATTAAACTAATGAATATTTACACCGATATTCCACCGAAGACGGCTTTCATCAGTCTAATGAACCTAATTTTATGAAAACAACTAACAAAAATTTCATTAAATCTATTAATTAATTAATAAAATTAACAACTTGTTCATTGATATAATTACTGAGTTCATAAATTAAAAAAAAATGGCGCAGGCCGGCATCCAGCTTCATAAGTGTTGACGACATTCATTTTACATTTTACCTCTGCTCTGAAAAGCCATTAGAAATTACCTACCTACCTACAGTGGGAATCGATCCCGGGACCCTATGATTTGAAGACATACGCCCTACCTACTACACCACGCAGACTATACGTGACGTTTATAAATTATATATAAAGTGATAGTGAGATCAATATGTACTACTATGATCGATGTCATGTAATTAATGAACAATATCATCAATTATTTTGTTTTAGCTACTATCGCGGCTAATGTATGGGTTCATAGCCGGAATGTACAATGCATAAGATTCTACTGGAAGTTCTTTGTGTTCATGATGGCTATACATTAAGTTAAAATTTTGTTTTCGTTATACTAACTACCGGTGTTTCGTAAAATAGATGAACTCTGTATTATTTTAAGGAAGAGAAGGTTTACTTACTATGAACTAATTCATCATGGTAATGAAAAAAGTCTATGCTCCTAGTTCATTAATATTATGATGATTTTTTTTTCAGTGTAGAAATTGCCATTAGGCGTTGAACTAACTTTTCATCATGCCCCCTAAAAAAAAATTCTGTCAAGTTGGTAAATCGTTGGTAATCTCTTTAAATAATCGGTTCTAAAGTATAAATTGCAGGCTCGATAAAGGAGTGTAAATTCTTTTCTGGATTCTGCTATTTAATTCAATTGATGAAATTAGGCAACTTAATTTAATTCAACTCTATTCAGCTAATTTAATTGAATTCATCAGTAGTAACTAACTACTACTGATGAACTTGGAGCTACCCTAAAAATGCTCCAAATTAGCCTCAGATGTATTGATCTAAGGCTGATGTCGACTAGGTATAGCAATAGTAGGCAATGACCAGTAAATACTGAATACCTATTTGAATTTTCGTTCTCGTTATTATGGGCATACTTTTACTGTCTCTTTCTTGTTTGAGCGGAGTGGACTGAATAAAATACCCCTAAGGTATTGGCAATTATAACATTTAGTCCACCACACGTTTTGATACATCCAATCAACTAGCTTAATTAAGCAAAGCAAATATGTACATTTCACATCCCAGCATTATCATTATTATTCAAATAGTATAGTTTATATTAGGTGTTGTATTAAAGCAACGCAAAAAGCTTCAACCGCACATTCCACAAACCTATAAAATTATGACAAACTTGCCTTCGATATGCAAAATTTGCATTCAATTCTTTTTTTGCTCATTTTCTCGAGATTATTTTTACGGACAAAATTTCGCATACCAACATAAAAACGCAACGAAACAGTCGCCGTTCTAGGCTCGCGCAAAATATAAAACAAAGATATAAAACAAAACCGCGCTCAAAATCCTATCGGCGTTCCAGTATGTAAATAAACTCGCCTCACGCCAACACTATACTCGTATTATAATTTACTGAAAAATTTATTACATTTGTTTCAACTCACCTCACCTCTCAGCATAGGTATAACCAAGCATATCGCAGACCTAAAGATTTTGTATAAAGTAATTTTCAAGATCCTCGCACAATATCGCTGATCACTGATCTGATATTCATTCTGAAAAAAAAAACAAAGGAAACAAATCAAAATATGTATAGAATAAAATTCAAACCATAACGACAAACACGTTTCTTTTGTTTTATTATCTTATTAGTATGCAAATTAATTAGCTGTTGAAAAATTATATTTTTTTCGAATAAATTATTGATTTTATTATAGATACATGTATGTATGTATGTATGTATGTATGTTTTGTGCGACACGATTGTTTTAAGTGGATGCTTTTCGTAAATTTGTTTTATCTTTTTTACGGATTCATATGTTCCAAGCTATACAGAATCTCGTCCGATCTCCTTTTATTTTGGCAAAGAATGATTTTAAAAAAGAAATAAAACGGAAAAAAAATGTTCATCGTTTATAACAATTTGACAATGGCAACGATTATAATATTTTTCAAATATATTTTATATGTTATTGTTCGCTTGTATGAAAAGCCATTGCTAATAGTCGGTGCGTAATAAAAGGAATCGAGATTGAGGTGATGACAAGTTATGATAAACAAAGAAAACGACAATCGACATACACGCTCTATGTATACCTATACTCTAGACTAGATATATATTATATTTCTTCAATAATATGGCAAGACAAGATGTAAAAATAAAATCGACAAAAACCGAGATAAAAAAAAATCTTTGAAATTGTCAAAATTTTGACTGTGTAGATATACTCGTAAAAAGATCGTTGCTGCTCAATGTTCTTTTCTTTCTTCTTAATGTCTCACCATTTCTATGGAAAAATGGATTGTGTTAACATTTTTTTGCAAATTATTCTTGAATCAATTAATTATATTAATATTATGAATGTTGAAACAGTTTTTTCGGTTTTCATTTAAGTGAAATCAAAGTAGAAGTGACACTTAACAAGGGGGTGATGAAAATTATAAAAAATTATAGTATTTAATGTTATTCTAGGAAGTCTTCCAAAAATATTTAAATAAATAAACTGTATTACTAAGGAATTTCTAAATGAAGAAATTTGTCAACTCTTCTGCTGTTTCTGCGACAGGATTACATTTTAAAATTACATTTTAAGAACGGTACTTTTTATAGAATTTAGGAAAATCTGGGTCAGTAACACCATTTTCTGCTTGGTTTGTTGAGGCAAATATTTTTATTATGTTTGTTTAGTTTCGTAATAAAAACTTTTCCATAAAAATGTAACGGTACTTTTGTAAATAATACCTACAATTTTTTTCTGTAATTATCTTTTTTCTTTATTTTTTTTATTTTCATGTTTCCGTCGCCGCAGACTTTAATCAAAATAGTGTTTTGATTTTTCCTTGATTAAATTACATATACGTTTTGGAAAATTTAACAAAAACAAGGATAACGGTACTTTTAGAAATTTTATACATTAGAAACAATATTGCCTATATGCAGGTTCTCGTCGCCAGATTTAACTTAATTTTTAAAGGCTTTTGTGGCATATTTTACGAAAATAGTTTGTAACTTTTAAAAATTAAAAGCAAATTAGAATATGTTAAATAAAGTAATACGAAAAAGGATATAATTGTTTTCAAATCTTCGGTAGGTACATTAGGATATTTATATATAGTGAAAACCTATAGAGATATAAATATCCAAATTTCCCGAAGAATTGAAAACAAACATATTCTGATATGTTCTCGTTAATTTTCACTTAATCCTCGCTTTTATTACAAACATGATAATTAAATTTCAATAATACGCATGAGATATCAGACAATCACGATGAAATCATTGTACAAAAGTGGTTTTCTCTTAACATTTCACATGACAGTGTCGATAATGAGAGGATATGATGCGAACAACGACTGTATGCTGATCATCACACATAGTCTGAACTCATATCAATACAGACAACAGAACAATATAAAATCAATGTAACCCACTCACCCCGAATATCGCACAATTCTGTGATACAGGACATTCCAACTCTGAACTCTGTTTTCGTCCTGAAATTTTACACACGCTTTATATTAATCGATACAATTCAAATTCGATTAGTACTGGCTGAGCGAATGCCGATAAAACCATCTAATTAGTGCCGCGGATAAATGCGTGCTATAATCAAAAAGGCAAACATGCATCTGTCTCAGTACCCGCAGAGGCGCGGATATACCGTTTACTAGTGCTAACTGCGTTAGAGCTTCAAATTCAATGAGGAAGTTCACTAACGCGATGCCGTGAGTTTAGCGCTGAATTTTCTACGCTATATGTATATCTGTTTAAGTGGCGCGAGGTTGCGATTTTGCAGACATACTCGTACATACATCCCTACACGCCCAATGATTACAATAGCGTAACATGAGCACATTGTAAATTGTGTACATTGTTTTCACAATTATTGCGTTCATTATGCGTTTCGCACGATCTCTGTATGTTATGGACTTTGGATGTTGTACAGACGGTTATTTGAACAATTCAGTTTTGGGGCGTGTCACGGTCATTACAATCACTTTTCGACGAGCTCGAGCGCCACTTGAACTTCTCTAGCGAAATTCAGTGCAAAATGTAATGTTTTGTGCGGTTGAACGACGACGCACGATTTGTAAAGCAGTGGTTTGGAACTATGCACAGAAAATGAAGACTTATATATCACAGACAATTTTATCCTCCATTAGGCGCTTCACAACGCCTATTTTACTATTCAGTATCAGTATGATGAGTAAAATTAAGGTTGAAAATAGGTACATCTGGCGTATTCATAAAAAAATTCAGCGGGAGCACACTGGTACCATATATTGTAGCTTCCCTTCAAAGGTTTTTTTTTTTGAAAATTTTTGAATTCCAGGCACAAATTAGGAAAACCTACGAGTACACCAAAATCCCATATCAAAATCCACTTCCACACCATCGATCCAAATTCACCATCAAAAATCATCGCGAAATGGCTCGACTCTATTAATGGTGTAATAACCAATCGCTAAGTAGGTATACATGAACATTAAGTAGTGCAATCAGCGCTCGTTGCCATGTTTCCCCGAAACATGCATGGCATATAGCAAATAAGCTCGTTCGTCCAAACTGTACTTATATAATTAAATCCTGATCATATATGCAACTGATAGGCCTCATTCGACAACGACGACATCATACTATCAACGGGGCAATATTCACGCGAAGAGTTGCGGGAATTGAAAATCCTTCGCATTCACCATTTAGTATATGCGCTTGTGAAACTCGACGAACAAAGCAAATTGAGCATTAATGAATGAAATCAATAATTGTCGCCTCCATTGCATTTTGATGACTATAGACGGGTCAAAACATAGCACCTCCTGATGCATATAGGTATGATCATATGCATCACCCACTCCCAATCGTCCCAACCGTTTAATACCTACAGCATGTACATATAATTTCAATTGGAAAATATGCGTATGAAATTAGCGCCTCGGGAACCATTTTGAAAACATTTAAAATCTGTTAAAACGCGCAGCAGCCCACAGGGAAAATTATGATAGTGCGTCTCACATAGGGATGTCAAAAACCGGCCCATAACCCGGTTTTCGGTTTTTGCGGTTTTTTCGCAAAGCCGGTTAGACCGTCCGGTTTTAACCGGGCTCAAAGTACCGGTTTTCGGTTAACCGGTTTTTCATTGAATTGCTTAGAATTTTAGCAAAATAATGCATACACACTCGTCAAGCTGATGTTCGTATAGAAATATGACTGTGTAATGGAGCCCTAAAAGAGAAAAATGTTGAACAAAAAAGATAATCAAATAAAATTGTCAGAAGTATTCATAATGTTTCAAAATTAGTTAACTGAGTTTTATTAGTGCAGTCAAAATATCCCATTTCAGGCCTCCAAATAGAAAAAAATAGAGTAAGGCTATTTTTTGTGGTTTTTGAATCAGCGAGCTCCCAGTATTCTAAAACTCATTTTGCTAAAAAAAATTTTGATCGGAAAGGTCCCAAAAAGGACAAAAAAGGATACTCTTTAATCCTTGACCGGAGGTCAGCATGTGGGGTATCAAATCAAAGGGAACGTCGAGTAAATTACATATCCGGTGTTTGTTTCCTGTTCCAAGGACCCTCAACGGAATGAATCGAGCTTAAATCGAAAATTATTGTGTTTTCCGTGTATCTTTCCAAAGCCATAACTACGAGAATAATCCAAGTTGTCACTACGTTTCTCACTTTTCCGAATCTATGATAGGTTAAGATTCTACCATTAAATTTGCTAAGAAAAAAATTATCGGAAAGCTCTGAAAAAGGACATTAAAGGACACTAATTACAAACCTTGATTGAAAGTGAGCATGCGGGGTGTCATGTCAAAGAAGACGTCGAGTGCATTGCATATCCGGTGTTTGTTTCCTGCTTCAAGGACACTAAATGGAAAAATTCTGGCTAAAACGAAAAATTACGGCTTTGGAAAGATACTTATACGAGAAACATGAAAATTTTCCATTGGATCCCAATTTTCTCCTGTGAGGGTCCTTGAAACAAGTAATAAACGCCAGATATGAAATATACTCGACGTCCTCTTTGATATGACATGCCCACGTTCGATCAAGATTTGTAATTAGTGTTCTTTTTGAGAGCTTTCCGATCATTTTTTTTTCTTAGCAAATTTAATGGTAGAATCTTTAGCTATTATAGAGCGCTTATATACCGGCTCTTAATTTAAACTATGTTGAAGCATTTTTGGAGATAGTACCTTTTCCATAGAGTGAATATACCGTCCTAGTCTAGTTCGCGTATTAACTTTCTTCTTCTTCTTTTTATTCGAATTGGTTGTGGAATGTGCGGATGTTTAGAAATGGTTTATCTGACATTTCGATTATTTTTGGACAATATTATGATTGGAATTTGTTAATCTCGCGTTTTTTCTAACCAGGAATTTCATATAAACTTTGTAGCGAAACGAAAATCGAAAACGGTATCATTCCAGTAACAGGACGACTTCGCTCTTCCTGGATAAATTTTAGAGACAGTCGCTTGGCTAGGCATTATGGATTGGTAAGCACCTCGCCATCTGTTGCGAGCGGGACTAAATTTAGTTTCGATTAGTTAGTGCACCCCGTATATGCCGTCCAAAAATAATTTAAATTTGTCTAAAACTTTTTATCTTTGCTCCGGTATATAAGCGGTCATAGATTCGGAAAAGTGAGAAACGTAGTGACAATTTGAATTACATAATTAATTATTAATTAGTAATTAGGGCTTCGGAAAGATACACGGGAAACACAATAATTCTCCATTTAATCTCGATTTATTCCATTGAGGGTCCTTGAAACATGGAACAAACACCTGATATGTAATGTACTTGACGTCCCCTTTGATTTGATACCCCACATGCCGACCTCCGGTCAAGGATTAAAGAGTATCATTTTTTGTCCTTTTTGGGACCTTTCCGATCAACGTTTTTTTTTTAGCAAAATGAGTTTTAGATTCCTGGGAGCCCACTGATTCAAAAACCACAAGAATTAACCTTACTCTATTTTCTTCTATTTGAAATGCTAATATGACTGCACTATGATGTAGATGTTGAAGGTTTTGTGGACACGACGGATGTTGAAGTGGACGCGGATATCGATGTCGACGCGGACGTCGTAGCAACTGCCGATTCGTCTTCCTATAACAATGAACTCTAAATGCACTGATCTGATACACATATACATTCACGACGCACAAAAGATACACGTGTGACACGCAACGTAAACAATATCTCCCTTGGAAAAATGCAAGGAGCGGTAGTTTGACGAAGCGATGTTTCTTGGAATAATAGCACTAAGGAGAGTTTTCGGAAATACGAAATTTTTCATAGAAGACAAGCAATAGAATTACAGACTGACAAATCAAGAAAATATAAAAATTTTATGAATTTGGAAAGTTTTTTTTTCGGTTTTAACCGGATGGGCAAACAACCGTCCGGGTTAAAACCGGGAGGATGAAAAAACCGAAAAAAAACGGTTAACCGTTTTGAAAGTACCGGTTTTCGGACTAACCGTCCGGTTTTTGACATCCCTAGTCTCACATATGGCAGCATGTTGCTGATGGTCACATATTATCGCCTGCAAACCCCAAATACGTTGATTTTCGCACATTTCTCTAATTAAATATTGTATGTGGAATGGAATTAATATCGATTTTAAAATTGTATGGTATACCCTGTTATACCTAAATCTATTTGTTTATATGCCGTAGGAGAGTCAAATGTGCATAAATCCAGGAAGTTCAATCGCGGTAGCTGCGAAACGTAGAAATGTTTTGACATGTTGCTGAAATGTACGTAATTTAATTCATTATGACGCCTGCAAATGCTGCAATGGTCTCGGCGTGTCGGTTGGAATATGTATATCAAACAAACGGGCATATCACCGTAGTAGCAATTAAAAAATATAATAAATCAACAATAATTTTCTTGCATAATTCCGTTGTGTGTTGCACAATCGTTGTACAAACTTGTATCAAACTTACTCGCGGCGGGGTATATCCCAGATAGGTGAATTGTAATAAACAATTATTATTGCAAACTAGAAGAAAGTATAGTTTACAATGCATACATATCTACATAGATCGCAGAACAGCGCCGATTTTAATAGAGCTCCTAAGCATCAAAGTATCATGATCATGTGGTGTGGCGTTATACACAGTTCTTTCATTCATTTCATTTTATTGTCGTTTTGCTTTTGTATGGCCACAAGCGCGGCCAAAGCAAAATAATAATTATAACACATACATTCCAACAGTCATTAGTGCTGCATATGCTGCACACTGCTTCTCTGTTACAGTTCCATCAGAACGTTACACATTTTATATCGCGACAAGCGCGAAGTGCAACTTGTATTTCAAGTTTATCAAACCGCTTCGTTCATCCATATATGAATGTCAGTTGCATTGGCTGCACCCTGCACCGTTGCTTGCAATACCTACCTATATAGCGATAGTCACACCGTTCTCTCTCTAACTTGATGACAGTAATTAAGACAAATTGATGCAAAAGAAGTTCTCGACTCTTGTTTAATGTTGTGGGGACAATGAAATTAGCAAGTTTGCAGAAATTATCATTAAAATGCAATAAAAAAGTGTAGGTATGGCGAGAGAAGAAAGACCGGTCAAAAGATGATTTATTGGAATTTTAATTTTGGTAGAATTTTGGATAGGAAACTTATGCAATAAAATATGGGTATCATCAAACTGGGTTTTGTCAGATATTTCTACAAAATGACAAAGGATAACCAAAAAATTGGAAATTTTCTTTTTCAGTTTAAACGACATAAGGTTTCGTCCGTTTTTATTTTAAATTGTATAACGGTGAATTTTGTATATGAACCCTACTGCTTCAGTCTCTAATGAAAAATGTACCGTTATAAAAACATCGACTTAAATTCATCATCCAACAAGTGACGAAGTAATACATTTTAATAATGAAAATTTACCGTTATGAAATAATTTCCATACTGAAAGCTTCAAAAATTAACAAATTGGATAGTTCCGCATTTTTGATTTTTAATATATTAAAGAAATATAGAGCCATGTCAGTGGCGTAGCGTGAGTTTGGGATTAGGGGAAGCATTTCCAAGCAAATTATTCTAGAATTTAATTGAAAAATAGAGACAACTCGAAAACTTTATTAAATACAGTAAAGCATCGATTATCCGAACTAATGTTGACAAGGTGGTTGTTCGGATAATCGAAAGGTCGGTTAATTGAATTTGATAGAAAAATTGGAGGATTGCCTAAAAGTTAATATATATGTGATAACATGGAAATGTGCTAAGCGACTAGCTAGCAGTGATCAAAAATAAGAAATTCGAAGCAATTGAGTGCTGCTGATGAGAGCAACCTCTCTTTTTGCAGACATTTGAATTTTTCATTTGATTATGTATATAAGTTCATACTATCGCTTGATTAAAATTTAAAATTTGTGGATATTATTCGCATTTTAAATTAGCGTACACCTTTCTTTTTTAATTATTTAATTAAATGACTCGTACTAATTTCTTCAAAAACATTTTCACGAAATTATTTTAATGAGAACTTATATTACACCTCATCAGTTAAACAGAATGGTTTTCAGTACATACCGCTTATATAAATGTATAAAAATAAATAAAAACGCGATAATAGATCACTATACAAAATTTACTTTCAACAGAACAGAAGAATAATGTTCATCATTCATTAGGTTTTGGTGCGAACTGTACTCGCAATTCGATGATTGCAACGAAAGGTGCACATAAACTAACCTCCAATAGAGACTTAACTCTAGCATCCCGCATTGCCCCGTAGTTAATTTTTCCGACGAACCATCCATAAAAACTATAGGCGCCGTTTTTCGTCCATATAAGCTCTAATTCTAGGTAGTTGCTTCCGCGGTACAATAGTGCCGCGTAGATCGTTATTCATTCTGTTGCATGTTTTGAATTTGCATTGCTTCCCTTGCTTCCAAAGACGCCACGCCACTGCAGCCATGTTAAAGGAACCGTTTTGAAAAGAAAACAATAAAATATAATTTTCTCCTTATTGTAATAGGTTTTCTTTTTTAAATTCCCGTAACGGTTAAATTCGAACATTTAAATTAAAGATTTCTGCTCGATTTTGAAAAAAATACCGTTATAAAAATTCAAAGTGCTGGTGAATTTTATCAAATAAATAGTGACGCACGAGTACCTACATTTATTTTAGTGAAAATTTACCTTTATAAAATTTTATTTAAGCTTATATGTAGTTAGGAAAATAAAAAACCGTACATTCTGAAATTTAAAAAAATGACTGCTTTCAATTTTAAATTTTTAAAATATTGTTAGGCCTCTAAAAAGTACCGTTATACCTAAAAAAAATACCAAAAACTTAATAGAGGGATCTAGGATTTTTTTTTGTGATGTTATAATGTTTCATTAGGTAGCTTTCAGAAGTCGCCTTTTTCAATTTTCTTAACCGTAATTTTGTAAAAGTGAATTCTTCAAATTATTTAAAAAGACAAAAATTTACCGTTAAAAATTATTTCTAAATCCATAATTTGGAAAATCAAGTCAAATTTCTAGAAATGTCTGCATTTGATAGAAAATATTTAAACCAAATTATGAGAGTGCTTAAAAAGTACCGCTATAAAGCTAATAGAGTAAATGGATTAATTAATTTTTGTTTCTAAAAAAGGATTAATTCAATAAGAACACAAAAAAAAGACAAATAATTAAATTTTTAGGTATCTATTGCAATTCACTCTGGAAAGTTTTCGAAAATTATCTCTGATTGTCAATTCCTCCGTTATAGGACCATATGTATATCAATTATATTTTTTT
This sequence comes from Microchrysa polita, assembly GCA_949715475.1. Classification (NCBI taxonomy): domain Eukaryota; kingdom Metazoa; phylum Arthropoda; class Insecta; order Diptera; family Stratiomyidae; genus Microchrysa; species Microchrysa polita. Next base: position 20,293,602 of record OX454415.1, read on the forward strand.
TGTCCCCGTAACGTGTCATGTATATGTGGGCATAGGTATCTGCATATATGTATACTACGACGTTATAGCGCGCACTGGTAAATCGACCAATTGATGATTAGGTAGCGTGTTTGTCGGACATTGCATTCCATCCGTCCGGTTTCCGCTCCCATATTTTGCCACAACTCGACACTATTACCACTATAGATATGTACGAGTACTACTATCTGCAATGCACTTGTCCGATCTACATCATATCCTATTAACACTGTAAAGCATGTCACGTAAACACCTTACTATCTTCATAATTTTTTGCCCATTTAAAAAAAATCATGCTCTACAAACATATTGATATGCATAGACATGCATGCATATATTGCGATATTATATTGTCGCCGGAAATAATTTATTATATAAAAAATCAATGAATATATGAAGATGCACAGAAAACACATCCCATACACATTCTGTGTGCATATAGTGTGCACTCAAGTAAAAAATATATTTTTTTGCCTATACTTGAAAAATTATTTAATCTAATATAATTATACTTGCAATGTGTTAACTAACTAATAATTACACTCGAAACGATTATATCTCTCCGCAAATCATAATTATCTAATGTGAAAGGATTTTACAATTTACTCAACGCTAAATGCTTCATTGTCGATCATTATTTACCTATACTAATACGATCAGCCATAGTTAGACGACGCACAAAAATTATGCAGAGCTCTAAGGTTGGCTGACTTGTATGGCTAGTTAAATAGACAAGACCATGTCATGGATGTGTCGATACATCCGTGTACAACACCGTATGGTGTGAAACAATTATAATTTGCCAATGAATATTATACCTATCTTTTGCGACTCTTTGGTCGGTGCAATGTGTGCAGAGGCATTTTATTTGCTTCTTTTTCTGTATATAAACATAGAATTACCATTATACACGTAAATAATTTTATCTTAATTTTTCTTGTGGGATACACAATCGACTTGATTCCAAGCATTATTGTTTTTATCACATCTTTAGTCATGCAGATTAAGTTTGTTTTACAGTGAGATATCTAGCTGATTTAAGCGTGAAGATCGTATAGAAATATCTACAATAAAGACCATTATAAAAATATGTTAGATAGTTATTGTCGTGTTCTAGCATATCGTCAGTATATACACACGTCGCACACAATCATTGCGTCGCATCACATCGTCAAGCGTTTCAACAATCTCAGGCCGCAACCACACTGTCCGGGATTTGCCAAACCACGCGGTACAAAAGATCAACGTTGTCGACAATTCATCAAACGTTATTTGTTTGTTGAATTCCCCCATCATTTCGGTCTCTTCCAAGCGTGTGCTGTTCACAACTTTGATCTTTTGTACCGCACGATTTGGCAAACCACGGATAGTGTGGGGCCGCTATTAAGTGGAAGAGTGTGCGCAAATAGCTGGTTTCTTTAGCTTCTGCGTAACTAAGACATGCTATTCAACCTTCAAATCAATGAAGAAGAAAAGGAAGAAACGAAATATCGGGGAAAAAAGGGAACAATTTACTTTTAATAATAGTTAGCAATGGCGTAGGGAATTTAGTGTTTCGAGCTGATATGGTTTAATAATTTTTGGCTTTTTCATTGGTTTCAGTATCCAGCCGCAATGCACTGGAATACATATTATTTAAAATTTTATATTTGGTCAAATTTATACCACTCAAAGCATTGCAATCCCGTTTAAATGTATTTTTCGACGAATAAAATGTTCGTTTCATTCTTTAAATTTTTTCCGTTTGCAAGTTGGTTCAGCTGCTGCCATAGCTTCTCCTGACTTCCTTATTTTTCAAACGATTTACGGTATCTACCTTAACTCAATTGGGGTTTTTTTTAGATTGCAGTCTTATGAACTTAACACATTTTAGTTAGTTTTACCAATTAAAAATATCTGTTTTCCTGACTCATTTTGCAATGCTGCCTTATCTTACAAAAATTCAACTATCCCAAAATTTGTCTCACCTACTGTGTATACCCGCACATAAAATACTCGCGATTATACATTTTTATCTGAATACGATTATTTTTATAAAAAGGTGATCGAGTTCAACAGACAGGTGCTATAAATCGATACTCACATGTAGCTGAACAACAAACGCGATCAACACGATATTGATGTGTGGGCATCGGAAACACATGTAAACTGGATGGATAGGACAGACAAGAGGAGCGTCAATGATGATGATGATGATCCACTATAAAATTGAAAATATCTTGATCATGTCATGTATATGAATATTTTACTATTTTAGATAAAATTTATGATCGTTTTTTTTTTGGATATTTTTTGGTATGTTTTTTTTTATGTGCATTAATTACGAGGTCGAGGCAGTGCCATTGCCTGGGCTGATTGCAACAGATCAAACTTAGTTTGATGGTTTTTGGTCGTGAAAAAAATTCGATGGAAAAATTATGGAATGCAAATATTTTGTTATTGGAATTAATAAGTTAACAATTAATCTTCTTTAAATTTGTCTTACACTTTCTTCTATTTGTCTGGTCGACGCAGTCCCTAATGCGGTATATAGCGTCTGGAACTAACTGAACTATAATTGGCTCAGTCGACGTTTTATAGCTCCATGGCTGTTTCTTTTTGCTAAAAAGGACACTGAATGAAACATTTTAGAAATTCAAAACATGATTTCAACAGTCATTAAGCATTATGGAATCAATGGTCAAACCGGAAAACAACCGAAATTTCAATTCATTCTATTGTTTCGGACCACATCAAATTTTGTGACGCAACGCAATCAGGCAAACCTAAAAAATGGATGTCTCCAACGTAACTCAGAATTTATACCAAACCACAAAAAAATGTATCAATAAAACCGCACGACAATAATAATCTCTCGTAACAATTCTCAATATTGTTAACCTTTGTATAGCGACGTTATATCATAATTCACCGGAAAAGTATGAATCTTTAGTCATGTCATCGTTGTCGTGGTTTCGTCGTCTCTAAGATGATCAAAATCAGATCATCATCTTTACAAATTATCATCATGAATTAAATTCAAATTTTTCTATTACAACCGTGTCTTTTGGAGTGATTGTCATACCTAGATAGCTGTATCTCTGTGCCTTACGTTTATTTGAATTGAATAGAATTCGGGATCCTCTTCATACTACTCGTATTATGAAAGACTCTTTATCGTGCGCGCAATGATTCCTCGAATTTGTCGAATTTCAATCGGTCGCATTGAAAAATACATTCATATCGAAGATTTCATCAAGATCATAGCACACGATACATCCGAACTCATATTTTTTGGTGATCTCTCTAAATCAGTTGTTGTTTGTTGATTTCTTTTAAGTGTCTAACAAGTATCCTAATTTTTCATTTTTATATATTCTCAAGTGCCTATTTGTAGATATTTATTTATTTATTTTTCTTACTTATTTGTATTCCAGGTCCATTATCGGTCGATCGTTTTCCTGAAGTCGATGACGATGTCGATGTTGACGTGGAACAGTGTAGCGATTCGGAGGCGCCTACACGATCATCTCGTGTGGCCCAAAAATCATCATCATCATGTGCATCACCACCCAGTCCATCAGATGATGATCGATTATCACCCGAACCAGTGCAGGCAAGTCTAGATAGATTTATTTATAAATAAATAAATAAATTCGAATGTGTGCATCTTTATATGTATAGACAAACAAATAGTTTGGGATGTGCATGAGATTTTTTGAGTTTTCAATTTGAGAAGTAAATTTATGATTTATGGTGAAAAGATCGATGATGAATATTGTGAGTGTGAGGTGATTGAATGAGGATTGATGGTATGAACATGAAGTGAGATAATGATATGGTGTTGCCAAGATTATGTTGAGGATTGATACGGGGTAGGATGTATGGTGAGAAGATTTTTTGTTTATCAGCTGGAATTAGAGTCGTTTTAAAAAAGCTGATAATTTAAAATAAATAGATAATTGAAAATCAGATATGAAATTTTCAAAAAAAAATAACTGCAATTCTATTTAAAAAAGAATCCCTGAAAGCCGAATCCCCAAAAACCAAAATAACCAAGTGATTGTGGGAAACATATGACAACTAAAGCAGTCCATGTCCATGCTGCTGTGATTGAATTCAATTAAAATTAATAAATAATTGAAATAAAAAATAAACCCAAATCCCTAGTCCACAAAAATATAATTCTAAAAAACAACAACAGATAATTAAAAAATTAGGTGAATTGAAAGAAATGTGCAGCTTCTCAAGGCTTGGTTACAAAATCTGCAAGCAGTAAAAATGTTCTCAATCCCCAATCCCCAAAAATTGAGTCCCCATCACAAAATATCTCCACATGATTCCTATAGATGCGTTTAAGAAAAGGGGTGCTGTCTCCAATCCCAAATCCTCAAAAACAGCATCCCCAATTACCCAATTATAGGTGCATTGTAGACAATGCATCATTCGGGCGCAAAAACAGAATCCCCAATTACAAAATCTTCAAAAACCAAATCTCCACAAATATTTCCTATATAGGTGCATCTTAAACAGCGCCCGAATGATGCGCTGTCTAAGATGCACAAGATGCACCTATAGGAAATATTTGTGGAGATTTGGTTTTTGAAGATTTTGTAATTGGGGATTCTCTTTTTGAGGATTTGGGATTCATGAATTTTTTCTTGCTTGCAGGTTTGCAACCAACTTCTAAGTAGCTATTTATTTCAACTTAATTCAATCGCACTAACGCGCATTGATGTGGTATTCACACGTAGGCCATAATCCCCATTGCTTTCATATTTTCACAGGTTGATTTGTAGTTTTGTGGGTTAACATCGACAAAACAGAATTACTTTTTAAAGGGTTGTATTAATTTATTTAAATTTAATTTATGTTAATCCGATATTTTTTTTTGGGGAATTTTGGGGATTTTGGATTAAAAATTTTTATTTTTTGGGGATTTGTTTTTTTTTTTATTCAGGATTTTATTTTCATTCAGGGATAAAATAAAGAATTTTGTTTACTTGGATAATTGTGCTTATGATTAACAAAATGATTTTGTTTTTGGGGATTCAGTTATAGGGAATTTGATAAAGTCCCAACTTGAAATTAATTAAAATTCCAGCATAAAAAAAAATAAAATTCTCTCTGGTAACTCTGAAACATTATCCTTTTGTGTTCATAGTTAACATCTCGCATGCATCACCTTTCACGTGTGTCATCATTAATAACCAACAAACACCATAAAAAAAAGGTATACAGCGTATCCACAATATCTTCCGATCTATATCTGTATGGATCTGCATATTTGACAATTTCCTCTTATAATTTTTTTCCTTTCTTTATCCTTTACAGTCACGTCCTACCATAACCGGATCATGCAATTGTGACGATCTTAAACCCGTCCAGTGTCACCTGGAAACCAAGGAATTATGGGATAAATTTCATGAACTCGGCACCGAAATGATTATCACAAAAACCGGAAGGTAAGACACATAAGCAAAAAAACAACAACCACAAAAATCTAAAGATGTTCGTAGATTAGCCAAATCATATATGTATAAATCAGAAAAAAGAAAACACCGATGAATGGATCTTTTCTACAGAAAAGCTGAATACTCCCGTGTTAACTGTCTACGATGTTTCTATAGTGTTTCATCATTTATTAAAAACACTTATCTTATTTTCTGACGAAGCCCCACACGAAAATCATCAATAATTACTCTTCCTGAAGTATTTCACTTCGTATATCTATTCTTTTTGTATATATCTTTCTTATACCCAAAAATTGATCGCATCAGACATGTACTCGTCTGTATCAGACAGAAGTTTGTATAGTTTAAAGAGAAAACCACAAGAAGAAAAATGATGTGCAGACCATCATATCAATATTTTGATGGAATGATCATTGTGTCAAGGTGGAAGGATAATGGTGTTTGGGAATATGTGTTCATCTGTTTCTTTCGTTTCGTTTTTTGGTCAGATAATAGTGGCAATCATTAGTTTAATTTTTGTTTACATAGGCCAATACACGTATCATTTGTTTGATTCTTAAGAAAACAGTTTTTTTTGTTGTTGATTTATTTTTCATATGAATTGATCCTGGCGCTTGTCAATGATCCACGTCGAAGACATATATATATATAGTGATCCTCACACCATATAGCCAAGCAGCACATTTTGATGAATGATGATGACATCGCTGCTACGTGCAACATATGTTGAACATATTCACATAAAAAAAATCTATGATCAATGTGTAATCATTTATAACACATACAAACGTAATTGTTGAGCCTTTTTCCATATTTTTTGTTTATTCTGACGAGAGGACCACATCTAACGGAAAAAAAACTATAATGCATTTTTATAGACACGTATGGAGATTGAATTTTAGTATTTTTCTTTGATTTTTCTTTGAGTTCAGCCTTTTAAAGGTGATGATGGTGGTCGTTCACTGAAAGGAGTGACGACTGTTTACTAGGTACATTGGTTTTTTTGAAGATTTTTTTTTGATTACTGTTTGGTAATTCGGAGAGTCGTTTTGAGAACTCTTGAAAAGTTGTTTTACACTTCATAAAAATGAAAGCGCCCGCGCCGGCTGTGCCGCCGCTTGTGTAGGTGTGACATAAGTCGTTTTAATTAGAGTAATTAGAAAAGATTTTTTATTAGCTACATGCAGAGTTACTTTGACATCTGCCCTTTAGGTTTGTCGGTGAGATGAAAGATGTTTTTGTGTATTTGTTTTGATTATGACATTACGACTATGCGTGTCAGGAATTACAGAATTAGACGATGAAATAGGTCGAAGAGGCCCGATTTCAGTAGTAGGTTACCCAAACACCATTTTAAGTGGCAGGCATGGCCTTTGATTCGGCCACTTAAAAGTTGCGGTTATGTTTTGGTACCTAGATTTTAACTTCATTGCAAAACAAATCCTGAAAAGTACTTTTTTAGAACGTGGTAGCATGGTAGCAGTTGGAACTTTGTAGTGAAGGGAATGTGGTCACTACATAGTGGACAATTGCATATGATTGAAATGGTTTTGGTACATGATATCACACTTTGCAACTACATAGTGATCCACTGTAATTTTTTTTTAAGTTGCAAAACCGTACCTGTATAATTTCTTTGTAATTGGAATAAGGGTCTACTTCATAGTAAAATTTGGAACTATAAAGTTCACGCGTCAGCGTCACTTTAAAGTCCCACTTTAAGGAACCACACTTACTTGTATTACTCGTCTTTCTATGATTGTGGATAATCCAGCTTTATGGTTCGTTTTTGGCCATTTGTGTTGTACGAGCTAAAATAAAATAAATTTCCAATGGATGAACTTCCAGCAGAAATTTTGATTGAAGGATTTTGTGGGTTTGGCATGAAATTCATTAGTCAAAATTAATCCAGCCACCCGAAATTTATAATATCAAATAGGATAAAAAAAACACCATAAAGCTGGTCAGTGGCGTAGCATTTTTAATTGTTTTTTTGTGTTCGAACTTAAAGCGATGGCCCTTTATTATACAGTTGAATTTTCGAATTATTTGATATCCATGAAGCACATGGCCACTGGCTGGAATTCCTATTCTCTGCTACTCAATCGTTATTCTGGCTTAATTATGTTTCAAAACGAAATTCTAGTTCTACAATCAAATTTTTAAAAAGCAATCCTCACAGGTGTATTTGTTTGTCATTGCAGTGAAAAGAGTTTACCAGCGTCATCGCATTGCAAAAGTAACAAATTCTCCCGAATTCACACTAATACAACAATTTTCCAGTTGTAGGCACTTGATTATAAATTATGTATTTAATTTAAAACAAGCAATCGAGACTAATTTGTAATGGAAATTCGCCAATTTGATACGGATATTCGGCAAATTGATTTAAAAATTCAATAATTTGACAGGGAATTTTGTCAGTTTCAAATGAAAATTCGTCAACGTAATTGGAAAATGAATTTGAAATGGAAATTCGTTAATATGACTTAGATTCACAAATATGACGTGGAAATTCGCCAGTTTTGTAATAAAAATTCGTTAATATGATTATAAAATTCGCCAATTGGACATAAAAATTCGTCAATTTGTAATTGGAAATTGGTCAACAGGATTTGAAAATTCGACAAAATGATTTTAAAATTATCAATTTGACATTGAATTTCGTTAATTAGAAATGGAAATTCATTGATTTTGAAATTAATAAATTTGTAATGGAAATTCGTCATCATGAATTGAACATTTCTCAAATTTGGAACGTGTTTGTCTCAATATTTTATAATAAATGGTAATTGCGGCTTGACTATGTGGCCTGTGGCGGCCCTTTTGGTTTGGGGCCCGTGTTCCATTGAGCACAAGGAACACCGAACGTTACGGGTTACGCCACTGAAGCTGGGACTATTAATTCAATAGATACAATTGCTCACCTATAGTCTGGAAGAACTAGAACCAATCAATCAGGCAAGGTGTTTTCTCAATTCCACTGTACTCTTAAAGTGCTACTCGTTTACCTATCTATGGCTGACGGCTATGCTATGATGCTACTTCAGCAAACGTCCAACTGTCGTGGACGATGCGACGCAACGGAACGGGTCTCTAAACTTCCTACGAGTATTATACGATACAGGAAAAATTATGTGCAGTTAGTTCCACGTCGTTTCCTTGTGAATATCATAAAAAGAAAAAAAAAAAACAGAAAAAAAGAAAAAAAGTAATATGATGACGGGAAGGTAATCCAAACATGCGAATCGAACATTAACATCGCCGTTTTGTTGTATGGTGCTATGGTATCTGACTGCTGGTCTGCTTTAGCTTTAACTCTTTCATATAATTTTTTTTGTTCACCAAGTATCTTCACTATTGTACTGGATAGTAGTTTCAGCGATTGTGTTATCACTCATTTAAGCTTACGCATATAGTCATATTCCCTAGACGGATTCTTTGATAGTTATAGCGACACAGAAAGGGTTGACTTTTTTTCGTGCCGAACAGGCGCTGTTTAAATGATCCTATAACGAACAATAATAATATGTGTACGCACTATTGATTGACACATATGTCATGAAAGTCGTTCTCGATATCGTTGACATGAACATCATCACCCTCACTATATCTATTGAAACCATCGATTAGGTATCCCTTTTTTTCACCAGGTCGTGACAAATTAAAAAGCGATTTCGATACGGGTAATATTGATGTTACAGTCCAGGGTTGATGGCGCAGAAACATGACTGGATGGTCTTTTGGGGAAGGGTTGAATTTGTATCGGAAATGACCTGAAATGGGATAAAGAAATTTGCAAAATTGTGGAAGCACTTTTTTTTAATTTGCATAAAATTTAGTAGAACAATCAGAAATTTATATAAATTTCAATTCGTTTAAAATCTAGCCAAACCAAAAATCCATCTCGAAAAATTCCAGCCAAGGAAAAAATCCACCTCAAAAATTTCACCCATTTAAAATCTAAATAACTAAAACGGGATCAAGATAAACGAATTATAAAGGTTTAAATTGAAGAGATGGATTTTTGACTGGTGGATTGAAAAAAAAAAGCGATTTTATTGGTGGATTTTGAGATTTTGGCACGTGATCTCTAGAAGAAACTTAACAGTCAAAATAGAATAAAAAAACACACATCCAGAAAAAATCTATACATAAGCAAAATTCACCCATTTTGATCAATAAATTTTTTTCGAAAATGGATTTTGATGATGCGATGATATTGCCAACTTGATGATAATATTACATATATCATGGGCACCGTCAAAACATATTTTCGAAAAACAAAAAAAAATTTTTTGAAATGAGTGACTTTTATCCGTATATGAATTTCTCGGTTTTAGTAATTTAAGATTAAAAGAAATTAATTTTGAGAAGGAAGATTTTAAAGGGCTGGATTTTTTATTGGGTAGATTTTGACCAGGCATGAATTTTGAACGAGTGCATTGTTTTTGTTGGGGAGATTCTGAACAGGAGAATTTTTCGTTTTTTTTTTTTGTTGTGTGATGTTTTCCCTTCTTATTACCAGACCATATATCAATAGAAAAACCATTGGGCAATGGTAACAAAAGTGCTAGCTAAAGATGCTTATCAAATCACACTGACGAAATAATTCTTGGGGACTCCTTCCCTGATGCAGATAAAATCAAATCATTTGGACTCGTTGTGATTCTAAAATAACCCCGACACGATTAAGGACAAAAACCTACAACAGGACACCTCAATGTCTGTAAACCCATTTTTTTAAATTCATTCATAACCGCGTCTAACTAGGTGGAATTCCTTCATTCAACGCAAAACGAATTTTTTTTTTTACAATGTTCTTTATTGCCCATAAATCACATCCCTGTAAACACAACACAGCAACAATTTCCAATAAGATGATATAAAATTCCATAAACTCGTTTCGAATGTTTTCCTTTGAACGAATTATTCATAACGTTTCTCATGGCTTAAACCATAATATGAACTATGATGCCACAATCATATGAGATATTCCGAACTTATGAGGACGTATCCGTCTCGGACTCTTGAGTCAATATAGAACACTTAAGGAGATGGGACTGATCTAAATATGTGTTTGTAAATTTGAGAAATCTTGTTATGGTAACAAGCATCGTCACCCGGAGCCAAAACAAAGTCACAAAAATATTTTAACAGTGTGTTAATATTGAAATACACACTCTCATGCACTATCCACTCCCAAGAAAGTGTCGAAAGCCGAAAAAACTAATTTAACACTTGTCACTTAAGACACTTAATCCCCAAACAGTTAACCAATAAGCCACAAATTTATGAGTTTTTCAAGTTGAACGTGGTCATTCGTAAAGTCATCCGTTTTCTCTCCAGACATGTTCATGGTGTGCGGATCCGTATACACAGTCTTAACTCGAAGAGCCTTAAGGTTCAATTCAGAGAGCTCAGAGTCCAATATAGCATAGCTGCTGAGCTCTGAGTATTATTTATAACATTTATCGTTGTTTGAGGTCAATGATGACCACAACCGCGACGACGACGACGACGATGAGGCTGATGATGCTGCCTCTGATCCAGTTGTGTGTTGTGCTTGGGCTCTATGGCCAAGGCTCTGGCAATCGATTTACTTATATGGTGACCGACCGGACCCAAACGAAAGGATAAACAAACATAGTCCACCTTGGATATTCACAAAAAGGTGAGAACTGAATTGGGTGGAAGTTTTGACATTTTTATGACATTCTCGTGCATACTTTACACGATTATTAGCCTCGGGGAGCCAGGAAGACCTTTGGCCGTTTTATATGCGCGGGACCAAGTCAAGTGTTTCGATATTTGAGTGTGAAGTTGTCGAAATGGGTCGATATTGTATATGTACCTTCCTATGGATGCCTAAGCTTCGATATTTCGATTTTATATAATTTTTCTTGGTCACATTCCTTGGACTGGAATCGTATTTATTGACAAGGCTATTCACGTGCTTTGTGTGATCACCACTGCCCTGGACATCGCAAGACAACTTTTGACAATGTCCTGCTGTGCCAAAGTCATTTCACTTTCCTTCTCGCCCATATTTTGTCGATTGTCATACACCTTTACGTACGTCGTGTCGCAGTCCAAACACACATATTTCATCCTTTTTTCGGGAAGGAAGGTGTGTGCATAAGATTTTCTTGTATTGTGGGTTAATTCTTTTCTTTCATTATTCAATATACATTTTTGGTGTGTCAACTTGCTCGACGACATCAGTTTTTTTTCGTGTGTTGATTTGTTGTTGTAAATTGTAATATTTGTTTATTTTTTCCAAACTCGGCTTCGTGTGACGCGCATAGAATCCCGCACGAACAAAGAAAACGAGAAAATGTGTCCCACTATCAACGGGATACCAAGAGAATTAGACAGGGTGGGTTTTTTTTACGTATGTCAAAAAGCATGTGTTCATACCTGCCCCGCGGAGAGTCTCAAAAAAGCCTATGGACGCAAAACCTGGGTCAACAATGTTTACCTTTCGTTAATTTCATGGTGTGTTGAGAACTGACTGACTGACTATATGCGACAAAAGGTGCACATTTTGTCTAGGAGGTCAATTTCAAATACACATTGACTGTGTGTATCGAATTTTGTATTGAGAAAAAATTACTTGGTGCATTTTCTCAAATCGTGCTTGGATCATTGTGCCAAGGTGTAAATAGTTTCGATGTCAATATATCATCTCGGTGGGATATCATATCTCATCACGTTTTCGAAAACGGACGATCTTATTGTGCGTATACAGAGCTCTCTGGCTAAGGTTGATTGTTATCAATGGGGGTGGAAAACGAACATATACGGCGTGATGGGTGCCGAGCCTATGCCTACACATCTAATATGATCCTTGAACGATCGATGGGCATGTTTGGTGTCGCTGTGTTGGACCATTGTTTATGATTTCATTGTCATTGGCACAGTGCGGTGTCGACAATTACCTTTTTGGCCACACACATGCACTTGTTGCAGAGGCAATTTCCTCGAAACCCGCGCGGAATCATTGTTTGTTTTCACTGTGTCGATCAGGTTAATCGATAAGATACGAGGGGATGATTCCGCAGGATCATTAGGATCGTGATAAAGGTGTACATATATGAGTGTTTGTTAAATTGACATTATTGATTGTGTATAGGGAATAGAAGTGGTGATTAGCTCCTCTAGGATTAATTCATTAATTTTTTTGGTTGATTGGTATGGGTATTTTGATAGATTTAAAAATAATTACCATTCCAATTTTTATTGGAATTACTCTCCTTGTGTCTAAGCTCGGAAATACTAAGTTTCAAAAAACGTACGTAAAAACTGCTCTCTTCCACTATTTGTCAAAATTTGTTATAGCTATTTTCAAACAAATTCCTGACACAAATTTCTTAAAACACACAAAACTGAATAACCTGCGTAATCAAAAAAAAATCACCTGTCGAGTGAGTATTTTTGTGATTACTACGTGTTGGCGATTGTTTTCTTTACTAATTGAAATTGAAAATTAAGGGCTTATAAGAAATTTGAGTTTTGTGATTCTTTTTTTACGACTTTTCCTAATTTTGGGTTTCTATTAATTTGCATATTTCTGGTCTAATAATTTCAATAATAATTGACAATGAAAAGTACCGTTATTATTATAAACGTTCCCAAATTAGAATTTTTCAGTTTTTAGGAAATTTATGTTGACATTTTTATTGTCAGGAATTTTTCTATTTGAATTTATAAATATGGTGCTTTTTTATAAATGTTAATATTTTTTTTTTTTTTGAGTTTGAAAACTTTTTTGAGGATTTGATATTTGGGATTTTTTTTTTAATTCAGGATTTGTTTTTTTTTTACGATTTTTTTCTTTTTTCGAGTTTTTTTCTGGTAATTTTAATTGACAATTGATAATACTGGTTTTCGAGATAACTGTAAAAATGACATAATGATCCAATAGATATTTTTGAGTTTTAAGAAAATTGATTTTGGCATGATTTTATGTGAATTTAGAAACCACGAATAAGACTTTCAATGACACAATAACCGATGATACTGCATTTGACAGTTGTATTATATAGTACAATATAAATTATAGTTTTAGTACATCACAAACCTGCTGATAACAGATAACTTGTTCTTAGTAAGTAAGTACATACAAATCTCTGTAAATCTCGGCCAGTTAGAATAAAGCTAGTAACCAGGTAACAGCTCTAGTTTCAATCTTCTAATACAACAGTTATCTGAAAAAACGGTATTTTCAATTGGAAATTAATTTATTTTTATAAGCAACCCAAACGATGATGACCGTTTTTACAGTTATGTGACCAAAATAACATTTGTTTTGGTTGTTATCTGTTGGAAATTAGGGAATTTTTACAGTTATATGGATTTCAAAATAACGGCATTTTCAATTGAAACTTTAGAACTTGTTTAAAGAAACATAGACAGTTGTCGGAATTTATTTAAAAATACAACAGATAAAGAATCGCCAAAATCAATAAATTCCTACGAACTCACAATTGAAAATACCATTATTACATAATCCAAATAACTGTAAATATTTCCTTGAAATTTGGAAATATTTACAGTTATTTGGACCCTGCAATAACGGTATTTTCAATTGTGAAGTCGTAGGAATTTATTGCTGTGTCGATGTTTTTTCCTGTTGTATTTTTAAATTAATTCCGAATTCCGAATTCAATTGAAAATGCCGTTATTTTGAAATCAATATATGTAACTGTAAAAATTCCCTAATTACCAACAGATAACAACAAAAAATAATGTTTTTTTTGTCACATAACTGTGAAAAACGGTCATCGTCGGTCGGGTTCCTTATCGTTTGATATGTGAATTTGAAAATTCAGGAAGGTGATAATTATGCAAAAGAGGTATAAAAAAATCTCATTGAAATAATGAAGATTCAAATTCACTACGTCAAGGACAATGATGGTTAGGAAATGATTTGAATCAGATTGGCCTAGCCAAAAAGAATGAAATTTTCGGAATTTTCGGCATACATTTTTTAATTAATTTTTTTTAGTTCCATAGTGTTGACGGACTTTTCAGATCGATTCTAACAAAATTGATTATTTCCACCCTAAACTTGTGCAGTGATAATTTATAGTTTCTTATCACAAGCTCTTGATCCACGCGACTGTCCATCATGTTCGTCGAAAGTTTCAACAATTTCATACAGAGGGGTGACCTAAAAACAATACCAACCGCGCCGATTTCCCTCTCCATACGCCAGCACTTTCTTCTTTTCTTTTTTATGGCTGCGCTAACGTGTCAACATTACATCATAATTTCTCATTCATTACGGCCAACTCGCTAATTTGTTTATACATTTGCCATCCCTCTCCCAGAAGGTAGTTCTATGAATTCAGACATTCTTTTTTTCTTCATATTTTGTGTGGATAGGTACACTTTGAGTGTCATGCATACATTAGGCTAAATAGCAAGGTATTTTCAGTTTATTCGCTGGACTTATGATGATGGTTGATGGCGTTGGTGGACTTTGCAAACCGCAACAACAGTTAACAACGAAGGTTTATATAGCCGAAGAATTCTATATAATTCAGACGTAGATATACATAGAAAAAGAAACCTTGGAATAGTCTTTACTTTAATTCGGTTTGACTATAATGGAGTGGCACCCGGCACCCTCCCATATAGAACCTTGCCTATACCTTCGCCATACAACTGACCGCTCGCGTATACCTACAATTTATTGTATTGTTTGATATATTTAGACGGCGCTCAAGAGTAGTATTGTCGGTCGTGCCGTAGCCGTTTGTATAATATAATGGTTTTGTAATGAACAGCACTCATGAACGCAATATACAAAAGTAGATCTAGATGTACGAGTATGTAGATTTCCATAAAACTGTGAACGCGTTCAAATTACCTGACGATGGCCGTCGGACTTCCAACTTCGAAAATTATGATATAATGTCGACATTTTTATTATCGCTGGACGTTTGCGAGCACCAAGCGTCAGTCGCAGGGACGGGAGATGGAATTTGTAATTCTAATGACTATTCCCGAGATGTATATATCGATGGAGTGACAAGGAAAATCCGAAATTTATTTAAAACTTTATTTTGTATCTATTTAATGTAGATTCCTTACCCCGGAAAAAATTCTACTACACTTTCCACTGCACTATAGGACATCATGACAATTGCTTGTAAAATTTGCATTTTAAATGGGTGCGCGCTTTTACCTTCTACATATATGGGTATGCTATGCATTTCTTGCTCGTACTTTGACAATGTTCAGTCGCGAAGCTACTTAACCTTGCCGAGCAAACATTAAACCTAAACGTAGGTATGTAAAACTCCATCATAAACAATTCCCAGCGGCGCGGCGTGGTGGTGGTCGGTCACTATGCCGGCAATGCGGCGATTTTACAGAATGATAAAATTCAATTTTCATAAAAATGAAAAACGAACCTATGTACAGATACGCACGCTTGAACCAAGGGTGAAATATACAAACGATAAACAACAAAAGATCTAAGCATGTAACCCCCAAGACAAAGTAAACTGTATAAAAACAACGACCAGCGTATCGCTGACACAAGAAAAAAAAAACTTGTAAAGGAAGAGAAGAAATTATCATTCCTTCTGGTTGTTTATTAATTTTTTATGAGCCATGTTCATAGTACTAATTTGAAGTGAAAAATAATATTTCATTTTTTTTGGGAATTTTTTTTTTATTTCTTACGGCCGTACGTACGTAGTTCCCCCATGAGGAAATAACGATATGTACGTACCTATAGTATAAGTGCACGCGGTTCAGCGTTTGACCCGCGACCACCTTTCCTAATGAAGATATCAAGCGAATAATATATTTATTTTTTTGTCACTGTCCATCTTTCCTATGATTATGATATGATAGACGTAGAGAATAGACCGCGATGGTTAAAATGCGTGGCGCGGTCATCAGGAGGAGAGTGAAGACGAAAACGTTCTTCATATCATGTTTGAGGGAATTTTCATAAAATATTCATATAGATTGTTGATGAGTGTTTTTACACCATTAAAAGATTGTACACTCTGGTCGACTGGCGATATAATAGGTACATTTCCATTAATATCTAAAGGCACAGGAGAGGGTGTCATCATTTCCAAAGAAACCTGAAATTTAGTTTCAGTTAACGGACGGACAAGCTTCCTGATAATGATGGGGTGTTTTGTTGAATAATTATGATAAGGACAATTTGTCCTTGCGATAGAGAGAAGGACCCTGGCTATTACTTAATTAAGCGAAGTCGCGCGCGGATGAATTATTTTTTGTTTGGAGGAGGTATAGGGGTATACGTCGCGTATTGATCCTATATAAAAGTTGGGAATGGATTAAATACGATAAACCGAATTGAAAAATCGCCATGAAATCAAATCCTTAAAAAAAAGTCCCGAAATCAAATTTCTCATAAAAACTCACAAAAAAAACTGTAAAAACTGCTATAATCAAATTAGTATTTTTCTGTTTTATAAGAAAATTGATTTAAATATTAAAATCAATTTCAATCTTAAAATCAATTTTCTTAAAACAGAGAAATACTAATTTGATTATAGCAATTTTTACAGTTATCTCGTATAACGGTATGTTTTCAATTGTAAATATTATTATTAATATATTGGGGTCTCTGATTTATTATGATTCTGGCTAATTGGAATGTTTTTCCTAAACAAATAAAATAATTGTACCGTTGAACGATAGGAAAATAATTCTCCAATCGAGGGAATTCTCAAAAACTCATATCCCATTATCAATCAATCTAATTTTTAGAAATTTATCTTCATTAGGGGATCACTTTTCTATCGTTCAACGTTGCAATTAATTTTGGAAATTCTTGTTTGTCTCAACCATATTTACATCAAAAAATTCATCAAATCATTTTAACACAAAAAAACACCTCCAATTAGTGCAAAACCCTCTCTCTCTCTCTTCTCGGCCTCCCGCACGGTAAACGGTCATATTTTCCTCAAAATGGACAGCTCTATCCAGTTGTTAATTCGCACATCAACATTTTATTAAATCTTATTATTCATATTTTCATTTTGTATTACTTATTCACGGCAATTTGAATTCGAAATAAAAATAACAATAAAAAAATAAATAAATGTGTACAGCAAAAAGCCTTTCCACATTATCATTTTATATTGCAGGTTCAACTCTAGCGAGCTGAGCTATTTCTTCAACTTCATTTTAGATTAAAATAATGATGATGATGATATGATGATGTGCTGTCAAATGGAACCACATCATCGTCATACGAAGACTTTTCACAAGTCTTGCTTCGATGTATAGAGGAATTATATTGAGCTACAAGGTGTTGGCTCTTAAAACTTTTATCTTCTTAGTTTTGTTGAATTCTCTTCATGAGCACACTGCCGCACAGTATAACATCATCAACAACCGCACTGACTGTCGACTTCTTTTTGTGTTTAATAAAAATATAATTTCCATTCAACTCATGTGTGTATGCCCGGCTTATCTTTTAACGTGAATTCTCACTTACATACTGACTTTTATGTTTACGAGTGTATCTCTGACACTCTTTGGTTGCTGTATTCAACATTTATGTTATAGGCGAGGGGGGCCACACTGTATCACTTCACTCGGCATAACAACATTATAACTTAATTAGGTGTGTACATGAAGATTACACGGAAGAATTTTGTATAATTAGAATCATCCATAAATGATACAGATATAAAAGAGAAGAGAGTTCATTCGTCGGGTTCCGCTTGAATTTTTACATAGTCTTCCATTTCATGTCCATCTCGCCTCAACCAGCTAATACCGCGAGTACGCCGCCAACTTCTTGTTTTTTGCTAGAACGGTATGATTATCACGTATCACTTCTTGTCTTTGATGCAGCAGCAAAAACACACCACAACTTGAAGAATTATCTCTTTCGTATGATATATACGAAAAGGCTTCCGGATATGTTTTCACATAATTAAGATAAAAACGGACATTTCAAAAAAAAAAAAAAAATTGAAAAAATATGCGAACAAAATTGCGTAAAATTTTATTTGAAATGTTGATGTTTTTAGTAGTTTTGATTAGAATTATGGTGAGACGAGACGGAATTGTTGTTTGTCTGTGATAGATACACACACATCATATTCTTTGCTTCAGATATTTTTGCATAGTTAATTTTTCATAGTTGGATAATATACCTAACCCGTTTTGTATCTATATTATCGTCAGGTGATTTTTCATGCAAAATGCGTACGTGCGCATAGACTGTGGCGGGGAAAATTAAAATTAATTTTGAATTTTTATTTGTCAGGATTTAGAAGGGGAAAAAATTCGTTATGAATTTATTTGGTTGAGGTATTTTCAATAGGGAAGTTCAAGGAGTCAATATCCTTAAGGTCATGGACATTTCAGAAAAGTTACGCAAAACTGTTGCCAGACTAACAGCACACTGGACTGGACGTCATGAGTCGGTATAATCATGGCCTAGGCAGAATTCATCTACTTCTTTCTTTCATTATCATTTCAGAGGCTTATCAGTACTATAAGTAAATCTATAGAAAAAGTTTTAAAAATTAGGAAAATTCAATTAATCTGCAAAGGTCAATTATTCCCACGCATTCGAATCACAACTTTCCCGACCAAATTCACATTTGTTAAAATCTGTTTAACCACTTCTCATTTAAAGTCCACTTTAAGTTCTTCTAAATGAAAGTAACATTTTTCTAATTTAAAATAACACCTTTTCTAATCAAATTAACCACAAAAAAATTAAGTGAAGAAATGTTATTTATATTTAACTTGGTTTGGGAAAAACATGTATTTTAGGATTTCAGGGAAACTATTAATTTTATTTTTGAAAAGTTTTTTTATGATGAATTTGAAAGAAAAACGTAAATTTAATTTAAATCTAAAAAAACTTTTTTTTTATATGAAGATGCAATAGAATAGGCATGGGCCAATCGACAGTTAATTCTACTAGAATGGATAGTATATCTATGCAAGTAGAGTTCATTGTCGATTCAGTATTATTTACATTATTACATTTCTTGGTCAAGTTCATAACCACATCAAATTCGTAATTGTGGAACATACAATTCGCAGCAAAGGAACAGTGGCGTAACACTTCCCAATTTCCTTGTGCTGGAAATGGGGGCTCATTCACGTTCGATTTTTTACACCATAAAAAATTGACAGAACATAACCCACATTTAAAGCAGTCCACAATATAAGCCAAAGCAACGAACATAATTTTCTAAAAGTTTTTCAATTTTTTGAGACAAAATTGAAATTTGAATAATTATATCTACAGGAGAACCTGTACAAGATCATCTATTTATCACCAAATACAAGGGAAACAGTTGAATGTTTTGCTCCTATCCTAGATCCTGTACCTGTGCAGAATAGTAAAAATGAATGTTTCTTAAAAGAGCAGTTACTCAATGATCTATTATAGGAAATTTCTTTGTGATTTCGGATTTGGGGGCTTGGCTTGGGACCCCGTGTTCCACTGAACACATGGAACACCATACGTTACACCACAGCAAAGGAACGTCAAATGCGCAATTATGGACGACTAGATCTATGCATATCTTACTATTATCGTACCTGAATAATTTTATATTTTGATTAAAATTTAACCAGCTCAGTGTTCAGATATACTTTTAATTTTGCTCAGTTCCGAATTCGAGCTCCCCAAATAGCAAATTTTATTTTCCATAGTTACGAAATTGTTCCATTGTTACGAATTTGTTGATGTTCCGCAATTAAGAATTTTATGGTCGTGCAAATACTGTAAAAATTTGGATGACAGTGAAATCTATTTCTCTACTCAATTCACATAAGAAAGTCTCCCCACCGGTTTTTGATATTTCGCCAACGAAAACAATGCAGTTGCACTTTATTTCACAGGGAAAAGGTGTCATCGACAATCAATGCGACCGCGAGTGCACAATTATCTTAAATTTATTGAAAAAAGGCAAGTCTTCACGGCATATTTTTTTCCGCTCGGTGGACAATAAGTATGTAGAAATAATTTCACGGCGAGTAATTACTGTGGTTGTGAATATTGAAAAATTTATTCTATTTTTAAAGTAACAAAAAAATTTCATAAAATAATTTTAGCCGGAAAAACGGCCGAAGAAAATCAATTCCGGCTAAGAATTCAGCCGGCCGGATTTAGTAATTTCTTCCGGCTAAACAGTATAGTTTCCGGCTAAATTTGACCGGAAAACGGCTAAATTGGCAACACTGCTCCTAATTGCACACAGTTTTTTTCTGGAAAGTCGTACACTATTCATCCAGAAATTTCTGCTACATTATTTTAGGCGGTGTCTTCTTTTTCGGCCTCTTTGGGAAAAGGAGTTCCATCGCTTAACGCGACCAGAAAAGTAGGTAACGTAAGGTATGCGTATCACCAACTGCCACTTTCACTCTGCTATTCAATTCGTTAGTAGATATTTTAGATTTTCATTTAAAATAATATCAGCTTAAAATTCGATAAAGACAGGAATTTACGAAAGTGTGCTACTTTTCAGTAGCGGCATCTTTCCAAGTGCTGTTGAATTAAAATCGCTGATAGAAATAGGAAGCGGAACCAGCCAGGTTTGGCTTTTACACTGTGATAACTGCTTTACCAGATTTTGGACAACGCACGCCGAAAGCGCCATTAGCTTGTTTGATGCAATGCCCTCGATGAGACACCCCTCTTGCCCAAGGTCGCTTTGATTCAATATTGGTTCACATTGTCGAAGACATTCTGGAAATCAAACTTCCTTGCCTTTTTATAAGTGAATATGCACCTATTCATCTGTTAGATCTGGTGCTGATTGCGATTGGTATGTTTCCACAGAAGACGCGATACTGTCGAACCAAGCAATACCAAGCAGCACAAGACCATATGATGATCCCAGCAGACTGGGCGAGGTGATCACATACGTGCGTTTTATTGGATATCATATGAGGAGGGTTTCGTCTGCTGTCATACAGTGTACCACAATAGCGAACTATTCATTCCAACGTCTCAACTGTTATTCGCCTTGTATAAGTAGCCTTCCATCATTATCTTTCACCGAATGACATCCTTTAAATTCCTTGATGGAGCCGGGTAGCCGTAAGAGGCACATTTCTTTAGTGTGCGAAGTCGTACCTCTATGACTGCGCATCGGTTCACCGGTGAGGTTTTATTTTCTGTTTTGTGGTGATCGATTTTCAAAAGCAACGCGCGGCTGTGTTAGAGAAATTGGCCAGAGAAGCTATTGTAATTCTTAACACTGTCTGTTAAGTAAAACCAGAAGCTACAAGTGTTCTTCACGTTTTAATGGTGGAGAAATGTGAAAAAACAGACCGACCCCATTTAGGACGCCCCTCAATACCGAGAAGCGACATCTCCAATAAAATCAATGCTATCGTTCGTGAAGAGGGTAGCTGAATCATTAATCTATTCCGTTCGATGTCTGAAATATGGTGGAGCTTAGGAATTTATCCGAAGACTTTCACATGAGAAATGTTACAGCCAAATTTCTCCCTCGTCTTCTACCAGGTAATCAAAGGGAATATTAGCTGCAGGTATGTTTTGAGGTTCAATATAAACTCGAAAAGAAGCCTCCATTTTTGGCAAGGTTATTAATCCTAGTCCTATAACTATGAGCTTGAAAGAAAATTGCATAGTCATACGTTGCGTAGTTCCAAAAAAATTCTCGGGCTAACCGATGCACTAACAACGACAAAGCTGGGTATATTAACTCAGGAGACGTGTCTCCAACGGATACCTGGTCGAACGATGGGTTCCTCCACTTACCTTAATCACCGCTGCGAATTCCTATTACTTTTAAGGCGTTTGAATTATTGTTTTGTTCAGCTTCCTTAAGGTACGTGTTCGTAGAGACGATTCAGGTGATGATCGTTCAGCGATCGTAGTTTTGCATCCAATTTCGAGCCGTATTTAAATATTTTTGGAATGGTTCTACTTTCCTAAAATCGACTATTGACTAAAGGAACATGTGTGTGTATAGAAAATATACCCATATAGTGGTCAAAACAGGTGGTTTAACTTCGATCGCTGAGCGATGATCCCATGAGTCGTCTCTACGAACACAAACCTTTAGGCCGCACATACACGAAATCCAACGAAACTCCATATAAAAAAACTACAGCTGGGCAAGTTGCAATTGTTTATGTGGACCTTGACAGAACGTAGTATTAAAAAAAATTGGATTCGCACCCTTCGTGTGTGGATACCCTTAAACCTTAACCTCCACATTCTCAAGCTTTCAAACAATATTGGACCTTTATGTATAGTGACAATTGTGATCTTTATCTGTTTCCTTTCGACTATCCGCTGCCATGATGGGTCCGATATCCTGGGATTCGGCTAAGAAGCCTCGGTAAATTTTAAGTATGTATTTTTAAACTGGTAAAAATAACATAAATAAAATATTTTTTTGTGAACAACTGCCTAACATTAACCCCCGTTAAGGTGAACAGTCACGGTTTAAATTAGTTCAAGTTTTTGCGAGTCTACTGTAATAGTTTCCCAAAAATAGTTATTGTGGAATATAGTCCTTGGACGAAAAGCATAGTTGAAGCCTGAATTTGTAAAAAACTTTGACTTTATTAAAATAACAGGCGCGACAATCGAGCATTGGACTAAGGCCGCAGGATGTGTTAGTGACATCCTATTTCCAAGATCTTATCTGCTTTTTTTTTTGTTGAGGTAATGAGATCAGCATCACGCTCAGCAGTGTTATTTATCCCCATAAATGGGTACTCGTTTAGCATCTGAGTGAGATCATAGTCCGTCACAAGCTCGTGAGTTCGAAAAACACCATGATCCACGGTGAGATTCGAACTTATGACCCTGTACACCGAAGGTGCGCGCACTAATCGCTAGACCAGCCAGACTACTTGACTTTATTGGAGAAACTAAAAATATACGACAATTCCGTAGTATTCGACGATCTGCTCTATACTTAGACAATAATCGTCTTCTCCAATTCTCTTGACACCTAGTAATTTTCTTTCCTTCGCTCCTTCACTTATCCTTCACAAATTTGGCTTTCCTCTTCAGCTCCCCGCGCTCTGCAATTTCGAGAAAAAAATAAACGTAAAACTATCTCGCAGTGAAAGTCATAAAAATAATGTTCACACATAAAGGACGTGCTATGTGCGAGTAGTAAGAGCACGATTAACAAGGAATACATGTAGCTCAAGAGTACAACTCGGCAGCAAAACCTAAATAAAAAAAAACACAAATCCTTGGTCATGACGAGAAATGCACACAGGAAAGCTATCAACGAAAAAGCATAGTAAAGTTGTGTTGGCCATTCATGAATCTCTCGTTGAAGAGACAAAACTACCCTGCGGGCTGAGAGTGACGAGTGTAGTGTATTTCACCCCCCAGAAAATCGTCCTTTCCTCGCGCGCCTCCGTCTGTATCCAAGTTATGTACATGCTAATGTGCTGAGTTAACTTAGACTTCTTTGCAGTCACCTTATCTGATTGCCCGTTATAAGCTGCCAACATGCACAATTCACGAGTTGCTGACTTTGGCACGTATATCCAAACGTTTGTCTGTATAGATTGTAAGGATATGTATCGTGTAAATAAATGCTCGTGCATCGCGCCCATTCCTTTCGTGGGTCGGTTCTTCCTGTTCGTTTGCCTGAATTGGGGAGCGTACTCGTGTGTTTAATGCCTTCGAGTCGCTAAACATAACATAATAAATTAAATATGGAGTGTAGAAATGTTTGGGTACGGCGAAAGCAGACATCACACTTCCCAGGAAGGTTTGGTCCATATTCTCCAAAAATGTGTATAGGTACATTTATGTGTCGTACTGGAAGAAAGAGCCATTATTACGCTTGCGCTTCTATTATTTGACTTCTCCAGTTGGCAAATTCATACCATTCACGACTGTTATACGCACACAGATATACGAATTGGTTTTTTGAATCGAGCGGCAAGAGTTTCAGGAACCGACTTATTTTCTCTAATAGGCAAAAGTTAAAAGCTGTGGAGCTTGCCAAAGATCTATAATTTTTTTTTTAATATTTTCATCAAGTTAGGTAGGTACCTAAGACATTTATATACAGCAAGCAAACTCACTCAATGTGACTGAGACTTAAGGCTAATTTTTGAGCATTCAGTTAGGTACAGAAAAAAAATATTTTGGCTAAACCATAGGGCGAAATTTAATGTCCTGTTAATACCACTCGTCACATGCATGCCTATACAGGTTCGTTACAGGAGCAGTCTCATTAGCGTTTTTATCATGTTTTTTAATTATTATTATCAAACTGTCAGTGAGTTTGTCTCTGAATTGCGAGTGCGTAGTTTTGTCCTTAATTGGAGAAAAATTATGAGTTTTTGTATTAATATGATTTATTGCAATCTTGCATGATAGTTGACAGCAAAATTTCCAGGATAGTTTACATTTTTCTTCGTAACGTGGGCAGGTGAGGTAGATAATTTTCGGAGTTATTGTCCGAAAAATTTAGGGCAATTTTCTAATTTGTGTAAATGAAATAAATTAAGATAATTTTGTAAATATTCTCAAATTTCTATGAAAGCCGTGGTTTTTTCTTCTAGCCATTCTTCAGATTTTTACTCCGAATACTCGAAACTAGCTCTTTGACACTACCTCAGCTCACCACAATTTTGTATGTCAAAACTTTCAATCTTTGTCCACATACTTTTCATTTAACATTGTCAAATTAAACATTCAACCTAAATTTCTTATTTCTCATGTGTTTTTTTTTTGTTTTCTTTTTTTTTACAGACGTATGTTTCCCACATTGCGTGTCAGCTTTTCGGGACCACTCCGACAAACTCAACCAGCCGACAGATATGCCGTACTATTAGATATTATTGCCGTGGATTCGAGACGATATCGTTATGCATATCATCGATCATCGTGGCTGGTAGCGGGTAAGGCTGATCCACCGCCACCAGCACGTTTATACGCTCATCCCGATAGTCCGATTAGTTGTGAGGCGCTACGAAAACAAGTTGTGTCGTTTGAGAAAGTTAAATTGACAAATAATGAAATGGACAAAAATGGACAGGTAAGATATTAGTACACATAGAGTAGATGCAACTATCTATCGTACGGATCAAGTTTAACCCGTGCGTAGATAATTTAGGATAATCTGAACGGTAGAGGGCTCAATACGAACAGTATAGTTTGTGGGTAACACGAGAAGGGTTAAATCGTAGTTAAACTCTCGCGCGCGCAAGCCCATGTCATCGCGCAAGCGAATAAAAAACGATAACAGGTTGTCAGTTATTCACGGTATTTCTACAATATATTCAATTTGCATATGTACGCTTGAAATACGAGTCTACTGTAAAAGTACGTTATAGACTGTCTAGTTGCGGCTAGCTGTCTCGTGCGAGATGATCAGCGTATCTGATGTAGGTAAAAATGAAATATGTACGCTATCCTATGAAGAATCTATCTATCTATCCAACAACTCGACTGACTTTTCTCGCACTATTCTGGCGGTCTGCTAGGTACGTAGAAACTCTATCCCCTTAAAGGAAAGATATGAAATTAATGTTGGATAAGTCGATTTTGGATTGAGATCGATTTTTCTCCCAAAAAAAAGTTTCAACTTTTTTCATATTTTTTTGTGTATCTTTCAAATTCAGTTTCATTTTTTGATTGATGAATTGAACAGGTTACGCTTCACGCGATTTGTTTTCAACGCGAATGAACATTTTCGTCTTATTTTTTCGCCTTCCTGACATGTTTTACAATTTTTTTTTTGTTTTCTTCGAGTATTTTGCATTTTGGCCGCCTAGGTTTGTTGTTGTTTACAACAGATAGCAGTTAGTAGGTAGTAGATATAAATATCTGTTTGGCGTATAATTGATTTGGGATCGAATAAAACATGCATCAAATTTGATACTTGCGCGTATATACAGATTAATATATTTGTGGGCCCAGATATAGGCATTTAACGTAGACCTCTTTCAGTGGCATTAAAAAAAAGACAAACTAACTAAAAATCAAAACACAAAGAAAAATCAAAAACAAGTTTTAAAGTTGGTGTCTGTATTGCAAATTTTAATTAGCACGGTTTTCAGTTAGACTACAAATTTGTGTACCTATGGTACACGGACAGTTTCTTGTATGGTGCGGGTTTTGTCATGGCCTTTTGACGAGCATCGACATTTTTGTAGGTAGCCGAAACGTGCAATTAATAAACTTAACACAACAGTGTTATGGTGTCAATGCGACTAATTCGTGAGACACTCTAAAAAAACAGTAGAAAGGCTTTTTTCTTCATTTTTGCCATCAAGTTTGCTCTTAGTTCCCGTTATATTTTTTTGGGAAATTATTTTCGTTAATTTGGCACATAATTTTTAAATATTAGTTGATTTATACATCATTTGCCCCAGGTCAGTTACAGTACATACATCGTTTCTAATTTTTGACAAAAAACTACGCTTGGGAGCACACAAATCGACCCACCCCTAATGCTTCGGTTCTAAACACTGGTAAAGAATAAGCTATCATACCTATTATACAAAAAAAATCGTGCCTTGATTTAGTTGAAATAATTGAAAGTACAAAGAAATGCTAAAAAAACAGTTATAACGGTATTTCTTACGGATAATCCAACAGATCAGTAGTAATTTTTTTAGGTTGTTCTTATTATAGTAAGTTATCTGGTAAAATTACCGTTACAATTAGACTTTCTAAAAAAAATTATTGAAAAGCACAGCTACTACCTAACGGTACTTTTTGTCATTTAAAACCATTAAATCTAAACATAGAACGTCTGCCGAAACTATTCAATTCACTTTTTTCGTTTTTTTTTTAATTTAATCTCTTTAGTTCTTCAAACAGAATTCACGTTCAAAATTCTAATACATTATCTATTAACTTTTCCAAAAAAGTGCGAAACGAACAACCCTTAAACGCCCCCACGCTGAAAGATACATCCTGATTACCGTCAATTTGCTATCATAAATTTATTTCACACCGACGAAAACAACCAAACCAATTGAGCAAATGGTTGCGTCCCACACACATTCTCCCTTTTGGCTATGACAAACTCACTTCCTGTCTGTATATGAAATTCTCAAGTCTTTTCTCCCGAGAGCTTCCTTTCCTAGCCACCCCAACTCTATATTTTCTATATACATTCACCCTCGCAACCATAACGTTCTGTTTTACGCGATACCCATAAATTTTCCCTTATCATATGAAAAATACGCACAAAGAAATTTTTTCCACTAAAAAATAGAGAAATTCCCGACTTCACTCGTCGTCCGCGTCGCGTTTTTCCAGCTTCCTGAATATTTGCTATTCCTGCACTCTACGAAAAACGAGAAAGAGTCTTCTAATTTTTTTTTGTGGGGTGTTTTTTACTCTATCACACATTTCGTTGCGTCACCACCGTGCGCACCCACTCCCTGCAGTGTCAGTGTCTAAGCGCACGGGATACAAGTATACTTATATGCAAAACATAGGGAGATTTTCGTTACCTAGGCAACGCGAAAAATTACTACCTTCTTTTATATCCTTGGCAATCGTCCACCCATCCTTAATTTGTCTATGCTATGTCTATATGGAGGCCACAAGAAAAAAAAACGAGATCGAGGAAAATGTCGGAAAGGAAAGGATTCTGCTCACGCTCAGCTACAAGCATCGTCGTTGTCCTTTCTTGTTTTCTTCTCGGCGTTGTTGTCGTCATCTACTCGACTTTTATACGCTCGTCATCAGAAAAACTAGCGAAAAACCACTTGGATATTCTATGGCAGAAAACATCATTGCCGGCAATGCGGTAAAGGAGCTAAATCGGTGAAAAACAGAATGGAAAATCTCAAAGTATGTGTGTGTGTGGAAATCGTTTATTTCATACATAAATACGTTTCGGGGGGAGCCCTTAACGAGAGTATAGAGTCGTTTCAGTGTTTCAACAGCTGCACAAACAGTTTGCTGACACGACAACGACGACACGACGACGAACGGAACGCCATACCATAAAATTGCAGGATGAGAGTCGATGACTGGTTGCGCTCATGTGCAAAGTGAGAAATAAATGCAAAAAGGACACCAGAGAAAATATACTAGTCAAGTGGTTGTGAACACACCCTTAATTTAAAAAATGCCGACGGCGACAAGGGGCTATGGAGTAGGTACTAGGTACTTTTTCCCTAATACCGGTAGTATTAGGGAAAAAGCGCATGCCTTTGCCCTGCTGACAAGGATGGGTTTCACCAGTTTCAATTGAGAAGTATATTTCTCTGTGTACACTTGTGGTGGGTGTTGCAAATATACTTTCCAGGCGATGCTTATTTTCACCGAATAGAAACGACCGCATGAAAAATGAGATTACACGTTTTTTTTTGTGTTTGTATTTTTTTTTTTTTTATTTGGAACACATAAAATCAACATGGTGTGAAGCAATATTCTGCCGACATGTTGACTTATGGGCGTGTAGCAGGATAAACAGAATTTTTGCTCTAGTCACGTAGCGGATCAGAATAAATTTTTTTTTCTGGGTATATACAAGGACATTTACAATATTGAGCCGAAAAAATATACATAGAGCTTGTCTAGACACTTTTAGCCTTTAACCCTAATTTTCATCCCTTTTTTCATATCATCTCTCTTCATCTCGCTTTCGTTACAGATTGTCTTGAATTCAATGCATCGCTATCAGCCTCGCATACATTTGGTACGTCTCGGGCCGGGCCAAAGTATACCCACCTCACCGAAAGAGCTTCAGGAGGTCGACCATAAAACGTATGTGTTTCCCGAAACAGTTTTCACCGCCGTAACAGCATATCAGAATCAGCTGATAACCAAATTGAAAATCGATTCGAATCCGTTTGCAAAAGGATTTCGAGATTCATCAAGACTGACAGATTTTGATAGGTAAGTTTAACATGAAAATGTTCATGTACTCGTATGTATGTATGTAGATGTTCGTCCGTAGATGAAATTTAAATTTTGTGGAAGTATTATGAGGAGTGCGTTTTCACATTTTTATGATTTATTTGTTCATCTTCATACATCTTCACTCTTATGCTTGGATGATAAATTACATTTGATTTTTGCAATGACATCACGTACCTACCACCACGAAAAATCATTGGCAGTAATAAATGACTTGGTGAAACAGAGGCCAGATGATTTCTTTCGCACATTCTTCATATCTTTCGGGGGGCAATCAACGTATCTACCTTTAGTTCGCGCCAAGTACCAATTCTGTGTCTTCTAACGGCCAAAAAGGTATCCAAACTTAAACCCGTTTGCTTACCATCAGAAGAGAAAAAAATGTTTTCCATGCAGACAATCCGACGCTCTTCGTGGTTGACCTAATCATCTCTGTCTATACAACCTTCAAAGAACCACGCACGGACGGACGTCTGTCCGTCGGTCCATCATTTGAGCCCGCGCGAAAAAAAAACTTGCTGGGCTGTTTTTGGTATGAAGTTTTAATTTCTTGATACAGGTGTGCTTATGGCAATATGATGATAATGATGATGAGAGAAAATTATGTGTAGATACGCCTACTTTCGGTTAGTAACGGAGTGTAGGTACGGCAGGGCACAAAAATTCGCGCTCGCATTTGAGATAAAATTGCAAACATTTCATCAAGAATCGATGCGAAACGGTGCTGTTGAAAATTATAGAGCGGTCCGTTTTGCTTTGATGCCGAGGTGCGAGGATACTCATCACGAAATTGATGTTCTTGTCCGTGTATGGAGGCATGATGTCTGGTCCAAACGATATGAAATACTTTTCGGATTCCACGGACTGCGCGTTGTTGTCTGGCCAGACGCAGCATTTAAGGCGAGAAAAATCAAATTAAACTCCAGAGAAAAACTGTATGATGAATTACGCAATTAGTGTAAAACGCACCCTCTCCTTTATTATTTTTAAGCTTTAATTTACATAAATATTTTCCGATGAAACAATTAACACTAATCGATACAGTTTCGATTACAGAGACCCTATGGATGCTCTATTGCTCGAACAGCACTTACGTGCGCCGCTACGTCTATTCCCCGAACCATTGATTCCGCAATTCACCCAACAAGAAGCTGACGCAGCCTCGGTGGCAATACTGGAAAAAGCTCGACAACATCTTCAAATGTGGGGTCGATCACCGTACACGGAACTCTTGTTGCCGCAAATCTATCAACGACCCAATTTGGGTGCTCTCAATCTGGGCCTGTGGCAACAGCAATGGCCTCAACTACAAGCTGGCTTTTTGGCCAGCGCCGCCGTTTCAAATGCCCGTACACCACCACCGCCACCTGTCTCAACACCATCCAGTTCCGGCTCTCCATCGCCCGATATGCGATCAAAGCACTTTCAACGATTCAGCCCCTACCAGATACCACAACATCCACCCACGCCAAGAAGTCCGCCAAATTAGTAAAATTCAAATTTCACCGCCAGTGCGTATATGTGTAAAACAATAATAAAAACACTCCAGTGA
This sequence comes from Microchrysa polita, assembly GCA_949715475.1. NCBI lineage: Eukaryota > Metazoa > Arthropoda > Insecta > Diptera > Stratiomyidae > Microchrysa > Microchrysa polita. Next base: position 20,324,503 of record OX454415.1, read on the forward strand.
TGGGAGGAATGCAGTTGTCCAATTTTTAAAAACTTTCAGTTCAACAATAAAATTAGCAAGTGCAACTGATACGTCCTCCTGATTTTGTGTTAACGCGGGGAAGATGTAATTGAGACCTCATACCCTTAAGTATTTTGTATCGAAAGTGTGAATATGGGACAGCCGCGTCCACATATTCTCATATTAGAGCTACGCGATGCACATCGTCCTCCAGTGATTGTACGAGTATGTATCCTCAAAAAACGTTTTGAAACAAAATGCGTACATTGTGGTTTAGCTATTATTTCCAATTTATTAGACGAATTTTGTTTATAGATTTTTTGTTCGTTGAATTTAGTCCTGAATTTAGCTCAGCTATAAAAACGTTTAACTTTATATAATTTTAATTTTAAAAATGTAATTACATTGCAATTCGTAATATTACTGCGGCGAATAAACTTAAAAAAATATATCTACAAAAAATAAAATCAAACAAACATTCTGATATTGTTGTTGCGTGTAAATATTGTAAGTAGGTCGCTAAGAATACAATATTATAGGTTCTAGTGAAAATCAATAAAAAATATAAATTAAATAAAAAAACTAAAAGTATTACTTATATACATCCGCGTATAAATTAAAATAAAAACAAAAAAATAAACTCATACATATACAACAGAAAGAAAAAGATAAATTAGATGATGCTTGATTAATATAAATTTAATTTTTAAGATAAATTAGATACATTGCCTGTGTAATTTATTTATTATTATATAATTTTTGTTTAATATGGCTGATTTATTTATGTACAAAAAAAACACAAAGTCTATATATATTATCATATGTATATTGTTTTAGTTCCGTGTCAAAAAAAAAAATTGAACACAAATAGACAAAATGATGAAGAAGTGAACTATTAGTAATTAATCTGAGAGATAGAATGCATAGTAGAAATGAATGTGTTGTATGTACGAATAGTGTGAATGGAAGAGATGTTTTGGTGCTCTGCTTGGAATAATGCTTTCGGGCCGATAATGTATTATTGTAAATGTTAACTATTGTGAATCACCCTAATAAACTGTATTATTAATCATATATAAAAATAATGGCGTTTGATTTATATATTTGGGTTCTTGATAATATTTTTTATGAATGTAGAGTTAAGTATAGCTAGTTTACGGATATTTTAGGTAAGTACCCTTCAGCTGTTAACAGTAAGGTATCAAAAAGGATAAAGGCTTTATTTTTGAATCTATTAGGTACGAACAAACTATTTTTTTTTTTTGCAAAAAAAAATGGTTCAGAATCGCGATGACAGTTATGACGAATTTACAGTGAGAAATCAAGTTTGTGAGGTCACTATTGTGAATTTACCTACTATCAACTCAAACATGGAAGAAAAAATCGACCACTCTTCACTAGCAAGTTTGCTATGCTATGCTTTTGTTGGAGCATAACAAAGTTAAGATTAAATAATTTGAGAAAACTTGACATGTCCTCTATTTCACTAGAAACCCCATAGTTTCGTACAATTTTTGTATCAACTATCACATCACGCTCGTCGACCCAGCCAGTTTGGTCACTCAATCACTTGGTCTGTTTCTGGGACGATTGCATCGATGCGAATTAACGCAATGCAAAGAAAATAACATCTCTAAAATTCCCCTGCAGAGACACCTAAGGGACGTTATGGTCATATGATCAGTGTTGCCAATATAGCCGTTTCCCGGCCAAATTTAGCCGGAAACCGTTCTGTTTAGCCGCAAGAAATTTGTAATTCCGGCCGGCCGGATTTTTAGCGGGAATTGATTTTCTTTGGCCGTTTTACCGGCTAAAATTATTTTATGCAGTTTTTATACCCTTCGCTCATAGAGTGAAACGGTATATAAAATTTGTAACGCATTAAAGGAAAAAGAAAGTATACATAATATGATCAGCATGACTTGGGGAGTCGATTGGGCGATGTCCGTCTGTCTGTCTGTCTGTTGCGACGCGTTTTACTCAGTGGGTATTCAAGCTAGCAACCTGAAATTTGGCACACGTGCTTCTTATTGTTGCAGGCTGTTTGTAGGTATGTTTGAATCACCGAAATTGGATCACTGGGTCATGAGGCTGCTATATAAATCTAGCCTTCAAATTTAAGTTTTTCTAAGAAAAACTTTTTTGTTTATAAACCAATCTTAACCGAACTTCATAGAAATGACAAACCCCAAATTGATAAGACCAAAACCTTTAATGGAGGGGTTATAGTGAGGCCTAAAAAAGAGCAGAGTAATGAATTGACATTGATATCTGTTAAAGAAAATTTTAATCCAAAAGAAAACAAAATACCTATAACATACACGCGTAAATTGAGAGAAGGGAGTATGTTGTTCAAATCGGATAATGAAGAAAACTGTAGGAAACTGTTAGGAAATTTAAAAGCTAAAATAGGTAGTGAGTATAGTGTGGATTACACAAATGGTCGTCTTCCAAAATTGGCAATATATGGTCTTAGTAAACAATTTACTTGTGAGGAGCTTAAAAATGAAATTATTTCTCTTAATTATGGCGTCAAACCAGATATAGAGATTAAGTTTCTTCGATACACAAAATACAAAAAACAGGATAACAAATTCACTGCAATATTTGAAACTTCTGGTGAATTATTTTCAAGATTGGTTAATAAGTATGTCAATATAGATTTTGCAAGCCATTATTGTGCTGAAGTAATTGATATACGAAGATGTTTCAAGTGTCAAAAATATGGACACATAGAAAAATTTTGCAAAAATTCCTCTGTTGTATGTCCGAAGTGTTCGGAACATCATAGAAATTCAGAATGTCAATCTATAGATAATAAATGTATTAATTGTATAAATAAAGGCAGATATAATTGTAAACATCGTGCTGATAGCAAAGATTGTCCGGAATATGAAATTGCATTAAAAATGACTGTTTCTAAAATTAATTATTATTCAACACAATGAATTTGCCCTCATTAAAAATCTTTTATGCAAATATTAGGAGTATTCGAAATAAACTTTCTGAGGTTGAAATAATGGCGTGCGCCTTAGAAAAAGCTAATGTGATAATTATTAATGAAACATGGCTGTATGAAAATGAAATAAATTTCTTTAACTTGAATGGCTATACGGCCTTCTTTAACTGTAGAGCTACGACTGGGGGTGGTACAGCCATATATGTGAAAGCTAATATACGGTGCAAAGTCATTTTCAAAGCAGTAGATTATAATATCATAATCATTGAACTCTCCACTTATGATGTACCAATCAAAGTCGGAACCTACTATAGAGCTCCGTCTGAAAATGCAGACAATTTTATTGAATACTTAGATAATATTTACCATCAATATACAAATTTAATGATGCTTTCTGATGCGAATATAGATATTTTAGAATCAAATAGTAGTATTGGTAATGAATATCTAGAAATGCTAACTATGAACAATATGGAACTTGTTAACGATAATGAGCCTACTAGGGTCATGGAAACTTCTTCAACCCTGATTGATCATATAGTAACATCAATTGATAAAAACTCACATAATATTAATTTTAAATTAAAGGATATAGCAAATTTAGATCACAAAGCTACAGTATTAAGACTTAGCAAAATTAAATAAAATAAATAACAAGCGCGACAATCCAGCATTGGACTAAGGCCGCAGGATGTGTTAGTGACATCCTATTTCCAAGATCTTATCTGCTTTTTGATGAGGTAATGAGATCAGCATTACGCTCAGCAGTGTTATTTATCCCCATAAATGGGTACTCGTTTAACATCTGAGTGGGATCATAGTCCGTCACAAGCTCGTGAGTTCGAAAAACACCATGGGACACGGTGAGATTCGAACTCATGAGCCTGTGCACCGAAGGTGCGCGCACTAACCGCTCGACCAGCCAGACTACAAAATTAAGCAAAATTAACTTGAATAAAAAAGCAATTGAAACCGTAACTATAAAAGTCCTAAACAAAGATCTCTTTAAAGAAAAAGTAATAAATAAGCTTAAGGATTTGAATGTTAGTATTTCTAGTTTTGAAGATCTTATAGAAATTATTAGTAACTCTAAAAATGAATCTATGAATCTGAAGAAAGTTCGTACAAGACACCAATCATGGATCACATTCGAAATAATTCAAATAGTAAAAAAGAAGAATACTGCATATAAGAGACTTAAACTCGATCCAAATAATGAAGATAAAAGAACTTTATATAAAATTTTGAAAAATAAAGCAACAAGGCTTATCAATGAAACTAAACAAAATTCAATAAAAACACAGTATGAGAATGCATCAGGAAACAACAGAAAGATTTGGCAATTAATAAAGAGGGAATTATCAGCAAATTCAGAAAATAGGAATGGGGTAGAAACTAATCTTACAGCTAATGAAATTAATACATATTTTGCAGCAATTGAAGAAAGACTACAATTAAATAATAATTTAGCAAGCGCGAGATGCCCTAATAATACAAACGATAGAACAATATTCTTAGAACCCACTAATTGCAGTGAAATTTTAGGTATCATTAATAACCTACGAAACGTATCTGCAGGTTATGATCAAATAAAAAGTGCAGATATACAATTAATTGGCACTGAAATTGCACCGTTTCTATGCAACTATATAAATAACCACCTAAACGAAGGAACATTTCCAAACATTTTAAAGCTTTCTAAAATTAAACCAGTTTTTAAGCAAGGAAATCCCAACAATCCATCAAATTACAGACCAATTGCATTGACCAGCGTGTTTAGTAAAATTTTCGAAAAAGTTATTAATAAAAGAATTTTAAATTTTATAAATAAAACAATCAGTTTTGATCCGAATCAATATGGATTTCAAGCAGAAAGTAACACCACTGCTGCTCTCATTGATGCAATGCATTTTATAAATGTGGAATTAGATAAATCCAAATATGTAACAGCAATTTTTGTAGACTTGAGTAAAGCATTCGATACAGTGAACCACACTGTGCTATCGGAAATTCTTAACGAACTAGGAATCAGAGGTGTAGCAAATGATTTAATCAAAAATTATCTGAAAGAAAGAAGAATTATAACAGAATTAAATAATGAAACTAGTTCAGAAAAGATCCTAAACTCAGGAGTACCGCAAGGATCCATATTAGGCCCTACCCTATATCTATTATATGTAAATAACTTGAAGAATGCAGCACTTAAAGCCAAATATGTAACTTTTGGCGGATGATACACTTTTACTCTACTCTCATTATGGAAAAGATGATGCGGAACACATGATAAACCATGATATGATTGAATATCAAAAATGGCTACTAGGAAATAAATTAATAATCAATGTGGATAAAACTAAATTCATGCTTTTCAAGCAAATCAATAAAGACGATATTAATATCACTATAAAATTCGCTGATAAATATATTGATAGAGTCAAAAAGTATACATACCTAGGTGTTACTTTTGACGAAAAACTTAGTTGGAATGAACACGTGAGCCAAATGAAAAAAAAGTTATGTGCATTTGTTGCAATGCTGAGGCGTAAAAAGCACCTCAACATTGAGTTAAAAAACATGATCTACAATGCTTACTTGATGCCAGTTGTAACATATGGAATAATGATATGGAGCCAGACTACTGTTGGAAATATTGATTCGATTGGTATAATGCTAAATAAAGCTTTGAAAGCGATACACAACTGGAATTCAAGAACACCTACTGAAGAAGTGTATAACATTTCAGGAAAACTGCCAATAGGGGAAGTTATATAAGCTAGAGAAAATAAAAACAATTTGGAAAATTATAAACAAGAAGAGCAAAACTTCAATTACATTAACTCTAAATAGGCAAGTCCATAACTACAATACTAGATATGCGGAAAACTACAGAACACCGGCAGCAAACACAATGAGAATAATAAAAGATCCAATAAGAACTTCGATAATGCTATATAATCGTTTACCCCAAAATATTCGTGCTATAACATCTTACGAATTACTTAAACGAAAATTAAGACAATATTTACTCACACACAATATTTAATATTTATTTAATTATTTATTATTTAAAAAACAACCACTTAATGCATTTACCAACATGATTTAATTACCGCGATTCGCGATAGTTAATAAAACTTTAGATATTAATTTGGAAAAAAAAAAAATTATTTTGCATCCCTTATACCAGTATTTATACTGTCTGGGAATGCAAAACAAGATTTTAATTTTAATTTAATTTTTTACCATTTATGTTTAATAGTTGTATTCGTCAGAATTTAGGTGTCTACACTAACCTTCATTTCTTTACTAACATGTGTTTCCCTTCCTCAAATCCCAGGGATATGATGATAATGCTATGATATTACTATATAACCTGATATGTAATGAAGGATAGCGCCTAACTCTGATCCCTAATCCTTGTAAGAAAAAAAAAAAAAAAAAGCAAAATTTCAAAAATCACTATCGGCTCATATATCGATCCTGTCAATGAGATCAATCAGCCTGCAAGTATAAAAATGTAGGTGAAAATAAAAATACGTTTCAGCCATGCACCAACTGAAGGGCAACGTTATAATCTTATGTTTTTTTTTCGGGTGCTGAGCATAAATCCGGAACTTGGCAACAAAATTTCGTTGCGGAACAGGGTTAAAATCGGGAAGAACGCCCAAATTTTCCGTGAATTTCGCTGCACATTTCCGAAAAGCAGTCGAGAGGCAAATGATTGCCGCGTTATTCGATGCGCAATTATGTTTTTTTCAACATATTCATGGACAGCTTTTCGCATAAATGTACTGTTATATTTTTTTCGTCTTTTCTAGACGTTCCAGTGGGTACGATAGATTTTCGCGTACACGATAATTGCTAACACTCGCTTTACTGGAACACTATTTATTACAACCACACGGATATACACGGTTTACAATTTTTACTAAATTACTTCTCTAATTACTGACACGACATAATTCAAGAGTAAAACTAGACTGACTCGTCGACCTAGTCGACGCCCTTATATATACTAGTTTCCACTGTTCCAGACCCTTCAGTGACGCACTTTCCGGAAACTTCCAGAAAGTAGATGTTGTTGTCTTATCGGTCAACCCTATTCCCGCTAGCGACACTAGCGCCATCTGGTACCAAGTACGGAAATACAATTTGGATCGACGTATAGTCCAGACACATCACAGTACAGTTTCAGAGTGTTAGGCCCATAAAATGGAAAAGCTCCGAAAATGTTGGGGATTTTTCGCACTTCCCCACGAATTTTTGGTGGGAAGTCCCGGATTCAAAAACAAAACATAAGAAACAAAAAAAAAATCTTCACCACAGAACCAAGAATCAGAATCGCGATGTAAGCACAATGATTCTATCTACTTTTTAATTTAAAAATCAAGTGTATTACTTTATTTTTCAATCTTAGGTTGAATGTTTGAATAATTTTTGTGGACAAACTATATAAGTGCCGGATTCACCTCGTGGCAAAAAGTGGCTAATGCCCCGGGCCCTGCGCCTAAAGGGGGCCTAGCGCTGGCAAAAAAAAATTATTAAAAACCAAATTCTAAAAATGAGTGGTTGTATTTTCAATGTGCCTAAATATAGTCACCCAATAAGGTTTGTTTATGGTAATAACTCTTCGGATAAAAGACCTCTTTTGTGTCATAATTTTTCGTTGCCGATATCGCGACTTCCGTGCTTTGGGAAGTCGCGATCTTTCTCCCCTTAATTAGATTTTAATTAAGATTGGAATATATTAGTGATGTGTAGCACATGAATGAGTCGTTCAGTTTGAACGACTCAGCAAACTGAGCAAAAGAGTCGGCTCAGCAGCGGTGCTATTGATTCGTTCAGTTACAAAATATATAAAATACTTAAATCTATAATTTGCCGACTTGTAGAATAGCAACCGCCAAGCGCCAACAATAACATTTTACAAAATTTATCCAGTCAAAAAATCTCTTAACAAAAGTCAACGATTTCCATTGAACAATGCTCAATATGAAGATGTGGCACACTACTGAGCACTGAGCTGATTTTTTACTCTGACACACTGAGCTGATGTGCTCACAGCTCAGTGTGCATAGTCGAGTCGAGTACCGACCGACCGAGCACTGAGTGGTTTGTTACTCTTACTCAGATACATTCTGTTGTGCTGAGTGATGATGATGAGTGATCGATTCGAATGAACCGGAATTAGCAAATGAGTAGTAACACTATCATTGAGGTTTTCTGATTTCGGAGACATGGTGCGGAGTGCGTGGGCAGTAAAAGTAGGGTTGTATAGACAGACAGACGGACATTCTCCAATCGGCTTTCCCCGTCATATACTGATCATTTATATACATATTTTGTATGATCGGAGATGCTTCCTTCAATGCGTTACAAAATTCATGACAGAGTTAATATACCCTTTCACTCATATAGTGAAGGGTATAATACACTGAGCAGCCAATCAAGATGCGGTCAATGTGCATGTCAGCAAAAAAAAGCTTGCTATGTATGCATATTAGACGAAATGAGTCATTGAACGAGTTTTAATGAACGACTCAGTGAAAAGAGTCAGAGGTGATGTGTCGGCTCAGTGAAATGAGTCAAAATTCCCATCACTAGAATATATACACTGATTTCAGTCACAGAGGCCGAGATGTAGCCCGTGAAACAATTAAATGCTTTTCTGAGACATTTCTCTTCGGTGATAAGAGTTTGCCCCAGATCGAGTGTGTTGTGTATTAAAAAGGAAACTCAAAGCTCCATGGGTGAAACGTAGCGCCATTTTTGCAAAACTTATCATCTACATTTTTTACTAAAAATAGCGTAACCTGTAGAAGTCAGAGTTGCTATTCATGATACAATATAAAAGTCATTCAACCATAGTGGCGGAGCAACTTGACTTGGAGCCCTCCCCGCCAGCTTCTTGAATGCCTCTGTCCGGACATTTGAAAGTCCTAATTTTTTTTTTTTTTCGATTAAAAAAAATTGTCACCCTTTGCTGGCAAGATTGCTAATTGCTTAGTATATGGAAATAAGTTTAAAAACTCTTCTAAGAGAAATTTATATGATCTTTTTTTCGTTGGAAATCTCAGTTTCATACAATTTTTCTTTCAAACACCACATCCATCACGCTCGGTAACCCAGGCTACAGGCCCAGTCCCGGTCACTAATTTACTCGCCTTTCATTCTGTTCCACCTTTAATTAGACCAATCCAAAAATAGATTTACTATTTACCCAGTCTGTATAAAAGTACTCCAAGGCAAATCTACAGGATTTTTTCGATTTCAGATTTCTGATGGCCTTTGAGCAAAAAGAAACTCAGGCAAACGTAAGGATGGCTTGGCATTATACATATATGAACTGAATTATTAGCTGTAAATCTACTGTTACTGTTTTTTAAATCAAGGAAAACCAACTTATATGAAATTATTCCATTGTGTCCCCTGACATTAGAGCCCACGCAAGCTTTCCTATGAGTATTGAACAAGTATGTATACTTTTGCAGCTTTTCCGGGACACCCTGTTAACTTGGTCCTACAAACTTACAAAAATGTTTGTGGCAAACACTATTACCATTCTATGCATTTCCACCAAATTTCATGTACATTGTTTCATCAACTTAAAAGATATGCATTGAAGAAATGCTTAAGAGGCTTCCCTTGTATTGTGAAAGGCCCTTACTAAATACTTACTTGGCTATATTTCCGGTTTGGATACAGTTATTCGAATGAAAATTCGTAGACATATTCCCTGTGTAATTTTCTAAAAACCCTTAGCAGAATTTTCATATTTAAAAACCTAAGATTTAAATTTAAATTTTACAAATTAACTGTTATTTAATTTTCCTTAGCAAAAGTCAACAGTCTTAATATTTATCGTATATAAGGCCATACTGAACAATCTTTGTGCAAAGTTTCATATCGATCCCTATAACGGTTTAGAAAAACGAGCTAGAAAAGGAAGTTTAACTTTAAACGCCAATAATTTTTTTACCGTTACTCGAAACTGGAAAATTTTAACTACTCATACGTTAATCTCCGATAAAAACTAAAAAAGTCGACTTTTTTCAAACGTTCGGGACACCCTGTTATCTTCTTCCTACCAACTTCTAAGGTATTTGTGCCAAAGACTGTAACCATTCTACACATTCATACCGAATTTCATGACAATCGGTTGAGCCGTGCGCGAGTTATTTAGTGAACAGACGGACGGACGGACGGACAGACGGACGGACAAAATTCTAAAAAACCCTAAAAAGGGGGGGGGTGCCTATAAAGCATAAATTTAGATAAAATTATGTTAAAGCAGAATTATACATAACTTGGTTAGCAGGTACAACCAGGAAGGCAAATGGCTATCAAAGAGATCAGTTACCATCAGTGGCGTAGATAGCTTTTCGGAGAGGAGGGGGATCATTTTGCAAGATTACTTATACTTTTATGGTTATCAAATGATGAATTTCAGAATAACAATTACTTTATTTATTACACTTCAAATTTGGTGCCCTTTTTTGCAAATTTGGTGCAAAATAGATACAATCAGGAATCAAAATAAATCATATACATAGTTATATGTCTAGAAATGGGAAACTGTGAAAACGAAAGCTCGTTGGGAATGCCCAGTATATGTCGATAAGCTACAGCTCTTGTTTTTTAAATTGAAAATTTCCGATAACTCAAGGATGATGTAGCAATCACATGCAATATTCTCCTTTAGTAGTGAATCGGTCGTCTTAATAGTGTGACATTGATATTATTATCCGATAAACTGTTCACCGTAGTTATAGAAGGATGGACTTTGTGCAAGAACAGAGACTTATGAGGTGCTCCGGAATACCAAGTTTCTTCAATAGAATGTTTGGGAATCTTGCATGAAACCAACATTTCCTCACTCATTGTTAATTTATGAACGAATTTAGACGATCGCTGCGCAGAAACTGGCTGCATTTTACTAATGAATGTGTGGATTTAATCAAGGCCAATTGATTGACATATAAAGTAGAAGGTTCAGTGCAGAAGATTCGATAAAGAATTTTGAAGCATTTCTATAGAAGCAACCAACCATTTGTAGTTTTTACGAGCAATGCTGACTATATGTGAAGTTGGCGATGAAGTTAGCGTGTAGGACTGGCAATACAATAGTCATGGTTCGATACTGCGGGAAAAACACGAGAGAATGACAGAAAAATATGAGACAAAGCACATGATGTATGCCAATTTCGAAGGATAGTTTAGTACTGCAATAAGCTTCGATTGGATTACAGGGTATATGTAAAGTGCCAGTGTTGTTGTTTGAAGAGAATATTCTACGAAGTATTATAGGGATAAAATTGTTACTTAGGATCGTAGAAAACTGTTGTTTCACACAAATTTCATTCTCTAATTCATTTGCGCCTTAGTTTAAATTCCAAAAACCTCGTCAAAAACACTGTGGACATGTTTTATTTTCTGGTACAGACTACTTCCTTATCCATTTCATATAGTGGAAAGTTGTAAAAGAAAATCGGTCGAGTTTCTAATGCTGGTCAAAGATTTTACGGTTCAGTTGATTTCCGGATCAGTGAGCAATTCTGCCCGCATAAGACAATATATGCATCTTAAAATTTTGAAAAAATTTTAAATTTTTTTATAGATGATTTAGGTAATTCAAAAAATTTTGGTTATATGATTGAGAGTTCTTCGTATTAAATTCAGTTAAATTTCGAACAAAGAGAAAGTCAAGACTTGATTCGTCCTGTTATATACAATAAAACCTTTCGTCAAACCTTAAAATAAAAAGAATGTTGATAAACTCAAACAATAAAGGATGCTAAAAAATTTTAAACAGTTTTGCAGCGTTGCTTACATTTAATTTTTCTAGATTTCTTCAGTAGGGCTTGCCTGTGCGATGAAATGTGAAAAAAGTAGTGCTGTATGTATAGTGCTGTGCTGTAGCGTTTCTATTCTATCGACACGCAATTATACAACTGTAATTTGAGGAAGTGTTAAATTTTCTATTGGAGATCTGAAAATGGTTTCACGTTTTTAAAAACACTTTGTTCAACCTGCCTAAAGTAATAATAAAAAAACATGTCATGGAAGAAGGAGGAGGGGGGGGGATTGATCCCCCCCTTATCTACGCCACTGGTTACCATACGATTGTTCAAACTAAGCACAAATTGCTCGTTTAGTGGCTAAAGTTAAAAGTCTGATGGGCAATATTTTCCGTCGGGCCACAGTAGTGTGTAAATGAACTAGGGATACACGACCCGAGTATTACTTGATGGAAAAATTGGCTGATCAATTCGACATGAATAGACACTTGTTAAATCGAAATTCTCTGAACGTTACGTACAGTCTTAGCTAAGGAGAAGCTGTTCAGAAAGTGTCACCACATTCCATGTGTACCATCCACAGGACACACTAAATAATATTTCACACCGAATAATCCAAAAAGTAGATACGATAATTTTTTTTAGATTTTTCACTTTAGGTAAGATAAATGAATAAACCGAAATATACATGCGAGTGAGATTGTTCGCGATAACAGCATGTTTCTTCCGAGCTACCCGGTGCTTAATTGTCTTAAATCATTAAGTATGTCAGAATTTCCGATCGAAATTTAAAGCTTATTTTGAATGGTTTGGTTTGCGGTATTTAAAAATAAGTAGACACCGTCTAAAACCATTTGTGCTGAAATTTGAAACCACATTTTACAAAAACAAAATAGTCTAGGAGTATTCCACTGTGTCTGCGAACACAATTCTTTAGAAAATTAAGGCAACTGAACTTTGATTTCTGCTCCTTTCGTTCTATTTCGGAAATCTCAGCTTGAATATACGTTCCAAACCACAATACCGATATGTATAGGTACTACATAGATTCTATTTCTCGCCTATTAAATACTTTATTTTTTATTTTTTAACTAGGGCAATATTTTGAACAATAATATGGAATCCGATCCCATATCATATCTGGGCTGGGCACAACTGAAAATTTTCGATTGATGTTGCCGTGTGCTTTCTAACCTCCAATTCAAATGTCCAATTACTACAACCAATCTCAGCAAAAGTCATATGTAAGTGTCTTAGACCAAAACATCGTTGAGCAATTTCACAAACAGTAAACTGTACACATTTTGAACTGGAAAACCGCTTTCATAATCCATTTTCTACACATATCACTCATACGCCACCATCAAATACGCGTTCATGCATGGCGTGCCCGTAGGCAACCAACACCCAAATTACAACAGGCATAACTAACCAAAAATGCCCTGAATGCAGCAGAAAGAAGCAAATGTGACGCCAGGTTGTGTTTTTGATGCACAACAAAATCTCAAGACATGTTGAAAAAGAAACCACCAAACATACTGAAATCTATTAGAGAGGCATCAAAAAAAGAGAACGTTGATTTTGGTATATTATACTTTCCTATTCAAAAAGTATCAAACATAAAAAGGAACGACACGATTCGTTTTTTCGGGAGACTTATTAAAATTTCACACCCTGTCAGTACGCAAGAAATTGTTGGATATGCGTTAAGTCCAAGTGAAGGTATACAGAGTGCTTGCATGCAATGCTATCAAACATCGCCCACAACACGTAAGGGAAATTATAAATTTTCCAAGAAAAGGTCAGTCATTGATGCGAGAAAATGCTACGCTTTTCACGGAACACTCTCGTAATAAATGTCGTCAACCGCCAGCGATGTGGACAAGTAGCTGAAATGTGATGCCCAAAGTAAGGGTGCGTTGTACGATAACATGCCACACATCATCCATTGCCGCCCGAAGAGGAATTACAAGGATATCCGGATTAACATGGGAACATGGTATGTATTCGCTATGCTTCATATAATAATTAGCATAGAAAAGTAACACGTTCACGTCGCATTAATTTATAGCCAAGCGCGGCTAGTATGGTAGTGGCGAGTGCATGTTTCTGAAGTGGTTTTTTACAGATTATCTCTTGTTGAGCAGGTAGCTTAGACATGTTTTAATTTTCGAATATGGGTATGTTACCAGGATCCTGTTTTTTGTCCTGTAAAACAAAATCGAGTGGTTTTTCACAGTTCTCACTCATTTGTAGCAGAGAATATCGGATATATTGAAAATATATTTTTAATTCTGCTAAATTTGAGATCGCCTCAAATACGATACAATGTACTCGACCTCTTTTATTTATTCCGTTCAAAGTGCTCATTACTTCGTCAAAATACATGCGACAAGTTATTAAGCAGGTGACGGTGGCTTGTTGTAACATGTCACAAAAATTTGTTTCGCCTTCCAGGCTGCTTCTGCTGCTTCAACTTCTTCTTCAGTCCGCAAAAGGAATTCACATAAAAACAAGTGTGAAATAAAAACTAATCAAATAAGTGGTAATACAAGATTCGAACTGGCGAAAAAAAATATCAACCGCAAAACGGCAAAAGCACACATGGACGACTGACGAAGAAAAGACCAAAAGTCCGGCAACAACTCGCGGTTCGGGCACACGCAACATGTCACCTAAAGGTGTTAATTTATTTATCGCTGTGTCACCTTCTTTTATCGCGCATAAGTTCAGGCGACAAACCAACGGCAATAAAAGAAATATTTTATGCATAACCATATTTTGTCGATATTGTTACACGAAAGGATCGTTTTCATTCTGTGGAGTAAGAAGAACCGCGTGGCTCAAAAAACCTGGGTGCGACGCAGGACTACACTTTTAGTATGGTGAATACGGGCAATTAAAATTCTTCAAATTGCAAATTTCTGTAAGGGTGAGCCTTTAGCATTCTTATTGAGAACCGAAACTAAAGTTGGGTTGAGTGCGCTGAAAAAATGCCATTAAATCCGAACCATTGACATTTTTATGAGCTTCCACTTTGCGATTTTCCAACACGAAATCATTAGAGCTATACATTTAACCTGTTTATAGCAGGAAGCGCAGACTTGCGTAAAATTTAAGCTGGGAACTTAAGAGGTTCCTTCCTGATTGTTTGTCCGACGCGAGAGAGGAAACAAACGTTTCAGCACTTGAGTGGAGCCCGTCTAGAAATTACAGACATAAGAGTGATAGCTGATACCCTTCAACTGTTTAAAGAAGTTGTTACAGATCCAGTGTGATAACTTAATCCTATCCACTCAAATGTTGAAGCGAAGCCCTAAAGCAAGACGTGAATTTGTTGAGTGAGTATTTGTTGCAATTGAATGTTGGCTGTCACCAGTTGGAAATTGGATATAATGTTTTTTTTTTCTTGGAAAATGTGAATCCTGCTAGGAATATTATACCTAATACAGAATTAGCAGAATTGCATACATATTTCAGATTTCCGTATAAAAAACACATATTTGTAAATGTGAATCAGTTGCATTGCATTCTAAATTTCGTAGGCTGCGAAACGTAGAAACTGCCGGTCGATGCGTATTGTTTTACAATGAACGAATTTCCGTTTCTAATAATATTACTAATCTATGAATTTTGAATGCGGGAAATTTGTCAGGGTGAATGTGGGAAGGATGTATCAAACCAGTTAGATTTTGATTTTGGGAAATTTGTACAATATCCGTTTATGTTCATATTTTTAGATCACCTAATCTTTTTCCCATTGGTTAGCTTCCTTAAAGATACTTTGGATCTAGCATCCCTTTGAAATCAATTCGAAAGCTAGTCGCCAACTGAACATACATATTCTCTTGGCCTTTGGCGAGAAGTATCTCATTGTGTTTGTTCCCTTCGTATTCGTAGACTCCAACTTCAAGTCAAAATCTGAAAGACGGACGTTGTAGATAAGTCTTCATTAGTTTTCTTTACAACAGATTCATGTGGCCGGTGTCTGATTACAGTTCAGGATTTCAACAGATCCGGGTCTGTTTTTGTCTGTGTACTGGGTAAGTGGCGCAAGACGATATTTTAATACATTTTCCTGTGACTCCAATGAGCGGAAGAGAGAATCGGACGATTTGATTTCGTGAACTTTTTTTTTAATTTGAAAACAAACAGATAAAAGTAAGTAGATATGAAACGTATACTTTATCAAAAAAATTATTCAAGTTGAAGACATGACGACGTAATACAGTTAAAACATGCTTTCATTCAAGTCCGGATGATGTACTTGACTCTTAACGATTTCATAGTCGCCAACATACAATGATTGACTTGGTGCAATGGAGTGTGGTGACTGTGAAGACGAAAGGAAAGGGTGAAGGATGCCCCGGCTTATTGAAGGTGGTATCATAATCGTCTTGTACTTAAAGACAAACGGTGAGCATTTAGTGGGTTGGTGGTCTTGGGAAGATTGTGACCGATGACGGGGTATTGAATATGAAGGATTTAAGAAATGCTGATGACTACTGGAAATTGTTGTGTGGTCTGACCTAGAATTGTAAGAGATTTCAGTTTTTAATTTTTAGCCGTTTCCAGGTTTTTGTAAAGCAATTGATTATTTTGTCTGGGCAGATAAAGATATCTGGCCTGGAATCGAGACAAATGACACAGATTATGCTCTTCGATTACCATTTCTCTCCATTACATATATGTTTAGGAGATACTCGTTCCCAAAATATGTGGTTTTCGGCAAATTTGAACTTTTGTCCCTGACGCAATCGTTAAGTAGGTACTAGCAAATTTTCGGTTTAATATTTTATTTATTAAGGTACGTTGTGCTAGACACGACTGCATCGGCTCTAGCGACAGCGACTCGCCCATTTCATATAAAAACTCATTTTTCTCTCATTCTAAAAACGAGTTTTTATATGAAATGAGCGAGTCGCTGTCGCTAGAGCCGATGCAGTCGTGTCGAGCACAACGTACCTTTAGGCGGCCTTGGCTTTTGCGCGTGCCCGGGCGACCGATTTTTGATAAAATAGTAATAACGACATTGCCGTTGCTTTTAAAGTCCAATGAATTCACGTAAAAACCGCAATCTTCCTATATTCATGTTGAGATACTAACTGAGAAAAGAGATAAAATTGACATTTTGTTTGAAGGTCCTAAAGTCTAATTCTGGACTCTTGCGCGCATGCTAGTTAATTTATGATCATTACGGGGTATCTTTCTGTAAGTATGCGGTCATGATTGTCAAAAATTATAAAATGTCTGAATCCTGTTGAGCGTCCTTTATAGTTCTAGCTCTCCGTGTTCGAAAAGGGGGGCAACCACCACACACGGCGTCATATTTCCGAAAATTTCGAACATAGGATGAGGCCCAAGTGCCGATGTAGAGCATGCGTCGCACAATTGCTGAAATTGCTGTCAGAAATGTTCAGCCTTCTTCAGAGTCCTTGCTCTCGGTCTCGACTTTTGCAAAGGACTAAGAGATACTGGATACTATTTATTTTAAAAACTTGAAGTGTTGTGTAAAAGCACACAATTTCATATACAATACAATATTTACCGCGAATTGTTTACATTTTTAGGGGCTACTCCACAGTAAAAGAAAGTCAATAAAACTCGAAAGGTCGGCTGTCAAAGTCAAAGTCACTGATATTTTGTATGTTCTCATTCCAAATTTCAGTTGAAGAATATGCTCACATCAAAAGAGCTAAATTATTTTCAATTCAAGAATGTCAAAGGCTTAAAGCGGTAGTTTTGGCTCGACTTTTATGGCATTTCAAAAAATTATATTTTACACGAATCCTGTTGAAGAAATTAGTGCGAGCCACTTGACAGCGCGAGGCCCTGGGCTATCGTCCGACACGCCTAATTTAAGAATAATTCTTTTTGGGGTTATTTCACTAGATTTTATTGTCAAAATTGAACAAAATTCCTCAACTAACAAAAAACAAATTAGCATTTGCTGCTACATATTTAATACAATCCGTGGTGTATGTGTGTGGCCTCAATAAACTCTCATACTCCGTCCGTGAAAAGCCGAACTCAAACTGACCTCAATTTAGTGCAGATTTTACATTTTCCTTGCACTGCTCTTTTTCGTAATTGAGGAAAGCCATGACTTTTTCCGGGCACGAACAGAGAAAATTATTCCAAGAGGAGTTTTAGGAAGAAGTTTCACGGTTCCAGGATATCCAGGACGGAGGAATTATTCCATAGCCCACAAACGCGACCAAAGCACTGAGATCGGCAAAGGACACTAAGATATATATTTAAGAGCTTCAAAGTGGAACTCAATATAGTCTTAGTTACGCTCTTTCACTCTTTTGATTACGTTAAAGGACCAAAAATTAATTCAGGCTCTGTTTCAATCTAAAGTTAATAGGAAAATGGTGGCACATAAATCAGAATTACATGGGTCAAAATTATCAACATGGGATTTTTCTATGATATAGCAGAAAACATTAATCCTGGCAGTAATCTTAAGTTTCTTGCTCGTTGGCCGTTAGTTTGTTTAATGTATTTATTAGTTATCATAATGTTTGAGGTTCCTATGCAGTGGCGTAACGTACAGTGTTCGATTTGTTCAGTACAGCACGGGCCCCCAAGTCGCAGGAGCCCCCAAAGACAGAAATATATTTTTTTTTCTTTGGTACATCCTGTGGCTAGCTTTTCTTGTAAAGACATTAATTTTTATTAGTGTGCAAAAAAAACTTGCGTGTGAACTGACTACTGACGTGGCTGTGGAGGGTTTTTTCTTGCTTCTTTCCAGCTGCAGATTTCGAAAATACCATTTTTGTTTACGGAAAAGAAGCTTGAGTTTCGTAGTATTGAGCAACATATCATGGAGCCACAACCATACAATTTATGCTCAATGTTGCAATAAAATAATCATCAGGAATATTGAAGAGATATAAAGGTTCGACTTGCAAGGAGGAGTGCCTCTCTTATGCCATTGGGATTTAGTTGTTTGAGCAGTGTTTATTTCTTGAACAAAAACTGACTGCTGCATCAAGAAAACTGTGTTCACTATACGTTTATATAAAAGGTTAACTTTGGATCTTTTGACACAAAGATCGGTCAATAAGTTCCAAGTCAGAAGAACTTTTTGTAACTCTCTCTCTCTTGATTACCGTAACTCCTAGTGGAGCATAGTGCGTTGATGACCACCAAGTGTAGTCATTGTATGGGCAGGGCCGTGGATAGAAAATCCGGGCCCGGGGGACAATGATTCCGGGTACTCCCCTTCCATACGATAACAAATTATAAATCGACGAACATTTTTTTTTACATTTCGGTTCTTAAAAAATTGTATATTTATATTTTTTACCTTATAAATCACGTATGTGGACGGACTATGATCTCACACAAATGTTAAACGAGTACCTATTTATGGAGATAAATAACTCTCCTGATCCTACTGTTGGTCTTCGAGGTTTAGGTGTTCATAAGACGTAAGAAAGATTTATTGAACCATGAATAAATCGCGACTATGAAAAACAATTTTCTGGAAATTAAGAGTTCTTTGTAGACAAGAAGAGATAGACTTTCCAAAGTGTAGGTATACATTATGCTTATTTTATTGTCCCTCTTTGACCATCTCCTCTACATAAGCGTTCAGTACACTCAGAAAATTAATTCTGTCCTAAAACTTTTGAAAATTTATCAGACAAATCACTGGACATTCAAATTTTCAAATTAAAAATATCTTGCGAAAAATAGCCTTAACTTGCTCCAGAAAGTTAGCTGAGTTTACGTAAACTGTTGTCTCCAAGAATTGCACAATAATAAATTCTAATTGCCGCACATTTTTCGGATACTGATGTATGACATCGTATATTGATGATGTATTCATATTAAATCATCTCCAGAGCTCTGGAATTTCGTTGAAGAAATTTGCTGATTTCGTTCCCGTCCTCTTTTTGTATTGAATTGTAGGGCATCTTATCATTCTTAATCAGTGGCGCTCAGGGGCTCACTTGGTTGAGTCGCACTCTACGATGCTATGGTAATCTAGAGATCCGGAGATGGAATTTTGGCGTGGTCCAAATTCTCCGTACATGTGCGGATATGAAATATATAGTGCTTGCAAAACTACATACACTCCGAAATGATATGCAATGTAAAGTTCAATCGAAATTGCCTAAGAACGGCTGAGTTAACGCAGCATGGCTCAACATGGGGCTATACGGTACTGAGAAGAGAAGAAGTGGCTCGATCCTAATTTTTGGGAAACGAAAAACGAATAATTGATAGATAGATTGAAATGGAGATTCAATAATTTAAGCAGCGCCCGCTCTAGCACTTACGCCGCCTCGGACAAGAGGACAAATTGCCGCCCCTTAGGTGTTGCACCAGGCAAATTGATAGTAAAGAGAGTATGGATGGACATCGTTGTTGTAGAATCGATTCCAAAGATTTTTTCCTCTTGTCGAGTGCTTGTGGCAGATCATGGTCGTTGCTCCGAAACGATTTTCATAGTGAAACCAGCTGACGTAAGAGCATTTTTACAGAGACAACACACAATTTCATGGTCACAATGGGGTTCAAACCAACATCTAGCTATCATTTACACTATGAAGCGCAATTCACCACAGCAAGGCCTTATAGTTTGTTTGGAATTTCAAAGTTAAATCTTGTAAAGCATAATGTAATCGAAAATAAATGGGAAATTTTGTTTTCCACTGAAACACTCAACACATTTTTAGACAACTCTGCTCTCAAAAATATTGTTTCAAAAAATGGTTCTCGCATTCATTACCAATTTCCTGCATTTGCCTTCCATAAATTCCTTGGAAACTACACAGCCAAAAAAGCTTCAATTAGCCGGATTTCGTGCATGGCTTATTTTCATAAATGCAATAAGGTTAGACCTAGTTAAATCGAGGAGACGTAGCCAAACTCCGATATTAGCATTCCCGAACACAAATTAGGAGCTCTGACAATGTGTTATGTGTGGTTTGATTCCTCACCTTGCTGAAAAAAAATGCTAGATGAATCAATGCAATCAACTTAAGAAATCCATCCACGCGAAGTTTTGGCAAATTTAAGTGAAATTATGCTGCGAAAGGTCTATGAAAATAAAGGAAAGTGACTCCAAAAAATTCATGATGAAATGAATGCCTTTGTTTCCACACATTTCTATCAGAAGAGTGTGTTTTAAACGCCTTTATGTGGTCAGCATTTATGCGACTCCCTATTTCTTATATCATACGAATTTCCTTGGGAGTTACTCCTGTAACACAACAGACTAAACAGAAACTTTAGATCGGATCTTCCGGAAATCAAATCGCATTTAAATGAAACAATAAAATTGTACGTGCTATAATTTCATCCTCTATTCGAAAATCAGGTAGCCCTCCCCTCGGCAAAAATTGGAGATCATGCGATGTCCTTTATTCTGGTGAAAAGAAAGAGGTACTAAATTTTCAATTGGAGGACGAAATTAGTACATACGAGTAATTCTCAAATTAGTGTCTTTTTTTTTAAGAATGAATTAGCACATAGCAGCGAATTGTCACGCTTTGTTTTCTGAAAGTAGGGCAGGTGCTAGCATCACAGACTTAAAATTTACGCAGATCTTACTTAGCCTTTTATCCATTCTAAATGCAGCACCTAATATGTGGCGCCCTGGGCGATCGCCCGACTTGCCCCCTCTTAGAGGGGACGCTAAATTTAAGTGACCAAAATCTCGGTGCTGGTACCTTGAAAAGAATTTAGCAGCAGCGCAGTACGTACACAAAATGATCGCCCGGAAAAGTCCTTCTAGAAAAAATGTCTCTCCTATTTTTACTTTGAATACGCATTTTTTGAAAAACGTTACGGTAATGGATGAAGAAGTCGAATTTTCTAATTTATTTACGAAAAAAGTTATACATGCACTTTCAAAATGCGAGGGCAGATTGAATTTAGACATTTAGTAAAGAAACGATCATGTTGATATGTTGATTGAATATGATGATTCGGGCCCAGTCCTAACAATTCAATATTAGACTTGGGGCCACAAGCCTAGTGCAGAATGTATAATACTAAATGCTAGATACAGTTCTAATAAGGTTTCTTAGTTAACGACCTCAAAATAGAAATTTGTATGTAAAAAAAAAACAAAAAAAACACTAAAGCACAACTTTTGTGTCCAATTCCGGGCCCCCTTTGGAATCCCGGGCCCGGGGGGAATCCCCCCGTTCCCCCCACCCTCTCTACAGGCCTGTGTATGGGAGGGTACCTCCCATACAAATTAATTAATTGTTTAAATCCGCTCGAAGTAATATTTGGTGGAGGCAGTGGCGTAGATAAGGGAGGATCAAGGGGATCAATCCCCCTCCCCCAACCCTTCGGTCACATTTTTTTTATTATTAGTTTAGATACGTAAAACAAAGCAAAAGTAAACTTTTAGCTGGAATTATTCAACGTGTGTAGTTCATAAAAACGTGAACAAATTTTCAGAACTGCAATAGAAAATTCAGCACTTCCTCAAATTTCAGGTTTTTTCGTGTAGCAGGGCAAAGAAACTCTTGACTTTCTTTAGTTGTTCGCAATTTTATTGAATTTAATACGAAAAACTCTCAAAGCTATAACCAAAATTATTTTTTTTTAACTAAATCTTTTAACAAATTTACAAAATTTAAAGATATATAGTCTTATGCAGTAATTCGAATACAAATTAGCAAACAAACGGAGTTCCGCGATACCCTTGGGTCCCGAGAAAACCTCTCAGGGGTTTCGAGAAGATATACAAAAATAGGCAAAATGTAGAAAAGAGTTTTTGACAACAAAAAGTAAAGAATCCATACGAAAAAATGTTTGTAAATGTTTTAAAATTCCGAAGCTTAGTCTGCTACACTGTACCAAAAATTAACACTGTAAAATATTTGAGCATAGCATCAGAGACTCGACCGATTTTCTTTTACAACATTCTACTTTATGAAATGGAGAAGGAAGTACCAGAAAATAGTATGTCCGCATTGCTTTTTTTGGGGGGTTTGGGATTTAAATTAAGGCGCAAATAAAGTAGAGGATTAAATTTGTATTAATAGCAATTTTTATACGAATGTTTAACGGTCCAAATTTTAATTTCTTCTCACATTTTTGGTATTCTTTTCAAACAATCATTCGAAGCTAGGGCCTTTATTGAAGATAGCTGCTACGGTGTCCTACAAGTTTGAAAACTTTAGAAATATCTACCCACTAATTTCTGAGTTATCGGGGAATTCCGATTTAAAAACACAAAAGCTGTACTTTATCCACATATACTGGGCATTCCCAACGAGCTCGTGTCTTCACAATTTCCCTTTTCTGGAGATATATATTTATTTTAATTCCTGTTTTGAGATGTTCCGGGAAGAAACGCGGCCATGCTAAGTGTTCCGTGACTCCAAAAAAATTGAGCGCTAGTGATCTAACCCAATATAAAGCTCTGATACTCCAATCGTAATAGCAAACATTTGTACGAAAATACCGTAGTAAGAAAGCCAAATTTTTTCGTATACAAAAATTGCTCTCTATTTTGGAAATAAAATAAATTGCTGAAAAATACTGCTAATTTGAAGTGCAATAAATGCAGAAATTGTTATTCTGAAATTCAAAATTTGCTAACCGTAAAAGTATAAGCAATCTTGCAAAATGATCCCCTCCCTCTCAGAAAAGCTATCTACGCCACTGGGTGGAGGGTCTTATGGGACTTAGCCTTAACGTTTACCAAAATTGTTCCCGCCTGCAGTGATTCGGCGAAAAGTTACAGGTATGTCTTTTTTTAAATGTTAATAGGGGGTATAGGGAAATGCTTTGTCGGAGCAGCCTGAGTCTCCGTGTGGGACAGCTATATATTGTTAGGAATAGTTATCCCAATTACCATGGCTCCAATTAAATTACTTCAGGAGCTAGAGCGCCAAATGTAACTATCAAAAAATCTAAATTACACCGAATGTTTTTAGGTCTAGTATATAATCTGCCAAGAGAAGGTATATGATATAATTTATCATTAGAAAGGAAATTTTGTGTAGTTTAAATTGTCCTCAGAACATTTTGCTGTAAATATTACAGTTAACAAGATATTGGCGGAAAATCATAATTTCACCCCTTTGCCTCCCCCTCCCCCCCAAATGTGACGCGCAAAAAAGTCTAACTTTTTACTGCGTAATGCGGTCAGGCCATAGAACAATTTGGCATTAAAAGTCAGCTCTTTTTTTGGATGTTTGGGTCTAGAGCTAAAGTCACTATACTAAAAGTGATTTTTTTTTCTTTTTCTATTTTTACTTTTTTTATTTTTTACTTCTATTTTATCCTTAAGTTCTTTTTCCCTATCTTAACTTTACCTTTGTAGTCTGGCTGGTCTAGCGGTTAGTGCGCGCACCTTCGGTGCACAGGGTCATGAGTTCGAATCTCACCGTGGATCATGGTGTTTTTCGAGCTCACGAGCTTGTGACGGACTATGATCTCACTCAAATGTTAAACGAGTACCCATTTATGGGGATAAATAACATTGCTGAGCGTGATGCTGATCTCATTACCTCAACAAAAAGCAAATAAGATCTTGGAAATAGGATGTCACTAACACATCCTGCGGCCTTAGTCCAATGCTGGATTGTCGCGCCTGTTATTTATTTTATTTTAACTTTACCTTTTTACAATTTGCTTCTACTGGGAATTGAACCGGGGACCTATCGTTTCGTAGTCCTACGTCCTATACACCTAAGCTATCTAAGATTACAATTTATGCGAATAAATTAGTCGTTTTATTTTTTGACAGTTTCATAATTATTACGCGCTCTTGTTAATTTCATGTACGAAATGATGAACATTATTACACCATGCCATAATAATTACTACAGGCTGTGGTGAAAATTACCTTAAACGCAATAAATGTAACTATCCATACAAATATCATGCAATGATTTTTGTCATTACACTGCAATCATTTTTACAATAGACAATTGTAATTAATTTCACTACATTTTAATAACTTTCACTACAAATTTAGTGAAATTGTATGTTGTGAATTTCATTGTATGATTTAGTTGAATTCATTGCACATTTTTCTCTCCGGATATTGGATATTCATATCTGAAAGGAATCTAAGTTTCCATATATGTGCATAATTGTAAACTTATCCTCTTTTTGGATTACCCTAACTCCACTAAGGGGCATGGTGCGTTGACGACTATCGTGTGTTATCGTAAATGATTCAACGACAACTGAATTTGGAGTGAATTTGTAATGATACGGTTGTCAGAAATACCACTTCACTTCTATGAATCTCTATCAAAGACTAGGATATAAAGGATAAAATTGTCTTTGTCTCTAGATCACAGAGTGGTGACCGAACGATCACGGCCACAGAGCACGACAATTATAAACTTATAACCAAGATTAATGAAACACAATTATATGAGGAATTACAACAATAAAATAAAAAAATTAACGAATTTAGTGCCAATATTCCAGAATTTTATAGATTTTTAAATAGTTTTCCATCGTTTTTTATTTATTTTCAAAACAACATATGTTTACCATTTATTAATAGAAGAGTTTATTATTTACATCTGTCCAGTAAATTCAACATTAACCTTTGCATCGTTAACGACGCGACACACATCATCAATTTCGTTCTAATGATCATGCAACTTTTTTTTCAAAACCCTTTTTTATTACCTCATATTCGATTGTCTGAAACAAAAGGTTTTACAATGCTATTAATTTGTGGTTCTTTACATTTTTCGTTTTAATTTTTTCCTGGACTCCTTCTGGTCTTCACTTTGATAATTTCATTTCGATTTCGACTTTATTGAATGTACATTATGTATATCTTGTCATCGCGTTCAATTTTAAATGCCACTTACTTTTGTCCTGGCTTGTGTCGCACAGTGGACGCGTCACATTATCTCATTCGATTCGTTGATCTGTCCATACTAAGCGATTTTACGTGTTTCGAGTGCTACGGCCGGCAGTTCAAAGAAAGGGTTGACAGACAAGGGTCGTTAGGTTGTTGTTTTCTTATCCCAACCGAGTTATTAGTCACTTGAAACAAAATACTGGACTAATTAAGGGCCAATGGACAGATGTTTTTAAAGTTGTCGTGGAAATGATGATAAATGCAATTTGAATTTGTCGTAGGTATAATTGAAAATGAAGATGTTAAGAATGAAGGAAGTTTTTTATTGGTATGAAATATTAATAAAAAACCAAGATGGGTCTAAAAATAAAACTATAAGCAAGTCATGAACCTGACGGATGGCTGAAAACCGGTATATACATTCAGAATGGAAAACCGTGTTGTTTGCGGTGTTTTTTTGTTTGTCTGTGTGGTTTTTAACCCGGACGGTACTTAAATATGTGTGGCTTTAACCGGAAATGATTTTTTTTACATACTTTAAGTTGTATTCTTGTCTACTAAACAAAAATTCATGTGTGAGACGAAATGGGTTTTGGATTCGACCACGATTGATTCCCAGAATAACAACCCCCTCAAGAAATGTTGTAATTACTGGAATTATGTATTGTATATTAAATTATCAAAACCATTCCTTGGAATTCAATCAATCGGCAGTTGCAATGATTGCTTCCGACAAGCAAGCCCTGCATTAAAGTTAAACGATGTAGAATCGTAACTATACCTGTGTGCTTCTGCAAGACTCACGCCAGATCTTCTCTTAAGCCAGGACAGCTAAAATGGTTCATCGAAAGAAGTTAAATAGACATCGGCAGTGGTACAATAGTGTGCAGTGCTTACCATAAAGCTGAAGCAGACCTTGTTTAATATCGACCATTTCTGTGGTCAATTCCGTCATTGGTCGGAGCAGGATTATATCAAATTAGGGCTATTTGCAAAAAAACAGAAGAAATCTATGTTTTTGATATAATTTGTCGATACTCTAGGCTCTAGGGTCCATTCAAAAAACAATACCGATTCAAAAACAACGAAAATCATATTGAACGTAATTTCATATAATATTTCAACTGTAAAATAAAATGAAGCGGTTAATCTGTACTTTCTATCCAGTTTTAAACCGTATGGTCTAACCGTAGGGTCACCATTATGTCTCCTTGAGGGGGACATTGCCTGGTTTTTCACTCTTTGATCTTCTGTTGTTATCCCCTTTCGAAAATTTAAAAACATCCAATAAACGATTCGTGTTTGTTTTTGTTTAGGTACTATTTATTAAAACAATATCTCGGTCTTTGTCTGGTGAAGTCGGCCATATGGGCCAGCTCTAGCACTTACGCCGCCCCGGGCAAGAAGACAAATTACCTCTCCTTAGTTACTGTACCAGGCTGATTAATAGTGTTTGTTGTAACAGCGTGTAGTTTCGAAACGATTTAGGAGCATTTTTATAAAGACAACACAACAATTCATGGTTAGAGTGGGACTCGAACCAATACTCTACCTAGACGAACCAATGCTCTATTCAACTCAGAATAGAATCTATACCCACTAAAAAGACCCAGATAGTCCGACCACAGTTCAGTGAAGCCTTGTAGAGAGTTTGTTTTGAATTTCAAAAAAAGCTTCTCTCTTGATTACCGTAACTCCTAGTGGAGCATGGTGCGTTGATGACTACCGTTTGTAGTCATCAACGTTACAAAGAAAAAACTGAATTCGGAGTGTGATATGGTTGTCAGCCATACCACTTCCTAGTCGCATTGTTAGTTTATAAGAATATCTTATCATCTTCTTCTGAATAATAAACTTGCGACGAGTCGTGCCGAGTTTGGAAACTCGTTTCTCTATGAGTGTCTATTTCACAGAGTGGCGACCGAACGATCACGGCCACAGAGCACGACTTAGTATTGAGTATTTCCTGAGCCCCATATGGTTCACCAACCTCCATCAAGAAATAAAAAAAAATATAAAGATGACACAAAGGACCTGGCGGCTTTTACATAGATGTAAGAAATCGAAATGAATGCCAAATTTTTTTATCTATAGTAAAACACTCAACACATTTAAGAAAACTCCGCTCTGGAAAATATTGTGCCAAAAAATGGTGCTCGTATTCATTACTAACCTTCTGGAGTATAGTTTTCGATAACTTCCTTACACACTGAGTACCAGAAAAGCTTTAATTAGCCGGAGTTCTTCGCGGGTGAATTTCTATAGTGGTTTCAACGTGCGTGGCTTATTTTCATAAATGGGACATCTCGAGAATTGTTATAAACAACAAGGTCAGAGCTAGCTCAATGGGGGAAATCAAGTTAAATGCCGATATTAGCATGTCCGGAAACAAATTAGAGATGACTGGGCGTGTGCCAATAGGTGGCTCTTCTCTTTAAGTCCTTACCCAAAAAAAGCTTTATTCTCTTGAATTTATTTCGATCCTTTTTATTTCCACTGTAGTTTCCACTACATCAAAAGTAGATATTGAATTGTGGCTTGAAAAATGGCTTTTTACAATTTTTGTTTATAACAGTGCAAAACACCCGAAAATGTTGCACCCCGGGCGACCGCCTGGCTTGCCCCCCCCTCTCATTCCATTCTTGAAAATGGTAAATTTGAGGGGCGAAAATTTAGTTTCTTGCAAATATCGCTCACTTCGTTGAGTCGCACTCTACGATGCTAGTAATCTAGTGGTCCGGAGATCGAATCTCGGCGTGGTCCAAAATTTCCGTACATGTGCGGATAGGAAATATATAGTGCTTACAACATTATACAGGGTGTCCCGCCACTGGTTAGCCATAGACTTATGGTAGACTCTACAGGATGTTTTAGGAAAAATGTCACCAAAATTATTCCTCTTGCTTTTACCGTTACGAAATAATCGCATTTTTTGTGATTCTTGTCCAAAACCACGACTTTTTTCGAAAAACTCCCTATTTTCCAGCTTCCAATTTACCCAAATCAATGTTTTTTATATTCTTCTGAAAGTACATAAAAATTCCAATAAAAGGACATATCGAACGAGTTTCCTATCTTCCGAGAGACTATGTTTTGAATTTTGCAGAAATTTCAATTTCAACTTTTAATGTCAAAATTAAACCCGAGTTTCGTAACGGTACATTCAAGTGGCAAATCTCCAAAGTTCACAAAAGTTGGTCCATTTCCTAAGCTTTCGAACGGCATATAATAATAAAGCACAGAGTCATCCAGTTTGCGAATAATATGTGTAAATTGAAAAAACCATAGTTAAATCATTCACCGTCTACATATTAAAATTTAATATTTAAACTACACTCGCCGTCAAAAGTATCGGGCCACCAGCAACTTTCGAACTCTAACCCAATTTTCTCAAAAAGTATGAAACTTACAACTATGAAAGTTATATCTATACAGAAAGTGCGTTTAATGGCAATTTAAACTACTATCAATTTGTATTTAAAGTACCGTAAACTCACATAGCAATCAAACAACAAACATAATGCTAACGATTTTCTATGTTTTGACTAGAGCTCGCCCTTTTCTTTTTTTTATACCCTTCACTCGTAGAGTAAAGGGTATATTAACTTTGTCATGAAGTTTGTAACGCATTGAAGGAAGGATCTCCGACAATATAAAATGTGTATATATATGATCAGCAAGACGAGCTGAGTCGATTGGGCGATGTCCGTCTGTCTGTCTGTCCGTCTGTCCGTCTGCCCGTCTGTCCGTCTGTTGCTACGCGTTTTACTCGGCCAGTTTAAAAGCTATCGAGCTGAAATTTTGCACACGTGCTTCTTATTGTTGCAGGCTGTTTGTATGTTTGATTCACCCAAATTGGATCACTGGGTCATGGGGCTGCCATACAAACCTAGCTCCCCAATTTGAGTTCTTCTAAGAAAAACTTTTTTATTTGTGTACCAATTTCAACCAAATTTCACACAAATGTGTTTCTATAGATAACACAAAATATATGCAAGAATGGATTAAATCGGACCATGGGGTCAAGGGGCTGCCATACAAACTTAACCCCCCAAATTAGGTTCTTCTAAGAAAAACTTTTTCATTTGTGCACCAATTTTAACCAAATTTTATACAAATGTGTTTCTATTGATGCCACAAAACAAATGTAAGAATGGTTGCAATCGGACGGTGGGGTCATGGGGCTGTCATACAAACCCAACCCCCCAAATTGAGTTTTTCTAAGAAAAACTTTTTGATTTGTGCACCAATTTCAATCAAACCTCTTAAAAGTGCATTTCAATTGATGCCACAAAACATATGTAAAAATGAATGGAATCGGACAATGGGGTCATGGAGGTGTCATACAAACCCAACCCCCTAAATTGAGTTCTTCTACGAAAAACTTTTTTATTTGTGCATCACTTTCAACCAAAACTCGTAAAAGTGCATCTCTATTGATGCCATTAGACATGTGTAAAAATGAATGGAATCGGTCTATGGGGTCATGGGGCTACCATCAGTGCCGGATTAAGCAGGCGCGGGGCCCGTGGCAAATGTTGACCGCGGGGCCTTTGGAACTTTGATTCACCAAACTAATATAGGGGTTCTAAAATAAAATTTTGGTTTTATTAGTCATTTCTTAAGGGGTTTAGGAAACCGGCTAGTAGCTGGAAAATATCAGCATTACAGCCTTCCAGTACACGTCGAATGTGCAATAAATGAATTATGATATTTAGAGAAACGGTGTTTCGTAAGCCATTGTGCTCGTGAACTCTCGAGCACTCTGCATTTACAATTCACAAATCTCATTAATGGGAAACTTTTTAAATAAATCAATAAAAAATAAACAAGATTATTATCTCCATAATAGATTTTTTGGGTGAAAAATTAACATTTTCGTATAAAAAGTAAAAGTTAAAACATTTCGCATCTATTCGCAAAAATCAGCAAATTACGCCGAAATTCGCATCCATCTCGTAAAATCAAAATTTCCGTACCTCTAATGACAATATGTTAGGAACGCCAAATACATATTGGCAAGATGCCTGAGGCAGACACAGGACGCACAGGGGTTCAGATTCACACTCTATAGGGATAAAAATCAAAAGAGTATGTGATTAGATTACTGATGATTTTGATGGTCAATAAATTTTCACATATCAATTGAAATAACAATTATATTCCTCATGCACAGTGGGGTATCTCTCAAAACAGTATGAAAAATGGGGGCAAAATTATCTGTTTGAAAATGATTTAAAATTGATTTACAAAAATGTTTTTCATTGACGTGGCAAGATTTTTTATTTATTTTAATTAGTAAAACCGAATTTTGGAAGACAAATTATATTTATTCGGCAAAGAAGTCCGTTTTGGACGACCTCTGAAAATTTAAAAATCCAAAATTTTCCGAAAAGTGATAAATCATCATTTGAGTGTTTTATATTGATATAGCTTTCGCAGAAGGCCAAATTTACGTTAACACCTTCTACGTTCATTCGGTTTTATTAAATAAAATAAAAATCTTGGAAATTTTACAGATTTAATTAAAGCGACATTTTTCTGACATAATTTTGTATCATTTTCAAGCAGGTAAAAGCGGTATGCCACTGTTGATGAGAAATATAATTGTAATTTCTAAATTCCATGGATCTGTGCAAATACATTTCCCATGAAATTCAAAAATTTTATGTGCCCCTAAAATGTGAACCTGAAACACTGGGGACGCAGATTAACGGGAATGTCATAATTAATTAAAAAGAACTGTTTCTGCATTTTTATGCAATATTAACCTGGCTGTAATTTTGGAATACCCTGGAATAAATTGTTCGACGATAACGTTAGAAGTAACTGGCTTTAAGAATTTCATCGGCATCTTGGTTGTTATAATTTTTGTTTGAGAAAAGTGCGGGGCCCCCTGAAGCGCGGGGCCCGTGGCATTTGCCACCTTCTGCCACGTGGTTAATCCGGCACTGGCTACCATACAAACCCATTCTATCGACGCCACAGAAGGAAAAGAATGGGGAAGGATTGAACACCAGTCATATGTTCGCCCAAGAAAAACTTTTAGCCCGAGGAGAGTGAAGGGTATTCAAATTTCGGCCGCGCCCGAAATTAGCCTCGGTCTCGTTTCTTCTACAGTGAGGGTATAGCATATTTTTTATACATAATTTGTTTAGTTTATATTCATTGCTTTTTTAAAGGAGTGTATTTTTGATACTTTTCTCAACCAATAATGAATACGACACCGGAGAAAGCAGCTCAAGTTGTAGCACTATTTTAAACAGGCTTTGCACAACGTGAGGTCGCTCAGAGACTTCGAAGCAGCAGATCGTCGATGCAAACAGTTTATAGACGATACTTAGATTATGGATCGGATTATTCGATCGGCGTCCAGTTACCGGTTGACCTAGGGCTACATCAGCAGCAGATGATCGTTATATCCAACTCAATGTTCTGCGAAATCACCGCCTCAACGCAGTTCAAGTCCAACAAAAGCTGCGTGACGAACCCCAATTGGTT
Source organism: Microchrysa polita (assembly GCA_949715475.1). Lineage (NCBI taxonomy): Eukaryota > Metazoa > Arthropoda > Insecta > Diptera > Stratiomyidae > Microchrysa > Microchrysa polita. The sequence goes on from OX454415.1 coordinate 20,356,577, forward strand.
ATAAATTCTTCTACCGCTAGAAGGAGACTTGCTGAGCGGAACCTGACTCCAAAGAGAGCTGCAGCAGATCCAAAATTAACAGCAGCCCACCGTCGAGCACGACTTGAATTCGCTCGAAAGCATATGGATTGGACGTTAGAAGAGAGGGGTAATGTACTCTTCACTGATGAGACCAAGGTGAGTCTACATCAAAGTGATCGACGCCAGAGAGTATATCGTCGCCCTGGAGAACGTTATTTTCAGTGTGGCATCGCGGAATCTGTTGCTTTTGGAGGACGATTTGTAATGGTCTGGGCGGTATCTCGCTAACCGGAAATACAGCATTAGTTTTGATCGATTACCCAGATTATATCGGGCATAATATCCAGTTGATGCCGGATAATACACGGCCTAATGTTGCTCATGTGGTGACCCAGTGTCCACAGGACGTCGGCATTCGCCCGATGGACTGGCCAGCTCAAAGATCGGACTCGAATCCAATAGAACACTTATGATTTGAAATTGAAATTTCCGCAAAATTCAAAACATCGTATCTCGGAAGATAGAAGACTCTTGGCATCGTTCGAAATGTCCTTTTATTGGAAATTTTGTGTACTTTCAGAAGAATATAAAAAACATTGATTTGGGTAAACTGGAAGCTGGAAAATAGGAGTTTTTCGAAAAAAGTCGTGGTTTTTGACAAGAATCACAAAAAATGCGATTTCTTCGTAACGGTAAAAGCTAGAGAAATAATTTTGGTGACATTTTTCCTAAAACATCCTATAGAGTCTACCATAGGTCTATGGCTAACCAGCGGCGGGACACTCTGTATACACTCCGAAATGATAACGTTGACTCGAAATTGCCTACGAACGGCTGAGTTAACGCACCATAGCCCCACATGGGGTACTGAGAAGAAGAAGAAATATCTGGAAAACTATGAGTTCGACCACAAAATGTTTTTGAGTTTTACATTTCGCACTGTAACTCTTGATAGAATAGACCTAGAGCCATAATATCTTGTCCACATATTGCTAACAAAGTTTATTGATTTCTACCAAAAATTGAAGTGCTCGAACATTGACAACCCCTAGCGGGTAAGATCAAGAGAATCCGCCTTTTTGTTCAAAGAATTTGCTTAAGTGAGGTGCCGAAACACAAACCAAAATCAAAATCAAATTTTTAAGTAAGCTTTTGGCTCGAAAATAATTGCAACATTATATATGTATATATATATATGCACTTACTTGTTACGTTAATAATCCAAAAATATTTCCATTATGGGAAATGGGAAGCGAAAAAAACCTCCGATAACATTTTAACAAATCAACGGCATTGGAAAAGGTTTTTCCTTTTTGAAACCAAAGTTATATATGTATAGCAAGTGTGAAAAATAAATAATAATAAAATAAGAATAATAGGCGCCTCACATATAATTTTGTACAAAAATTTGCCTTCAAAATGTATGAACTTTTTCTAAAAAAAAAAATTGCACAAAAATTTGTATTTGTACCGGGACCGGCTTTTGACATCCCTACTCCTCGGCTCCAGGAATATTTCATACCGGTAAAAAATAGATAGCATGTTGTCGGTTAAATTTACTAATAAAATCCCCCATTCTATTTTAATTTTCACTAAATTAATTTCTCATCATTGTCACACACCATATCTTTCTCAAAATAGTAAAATAAACATAAATCAGATAATAATTGAATTTAATATCTTATACAATCTTCAACTTATGTGAAAACAAATAACACTATAACGTTTACCTTTTCAAACAAAGACCAAATGGCTGCAGTAGTAGACTCCTTCAACCGATGGGAAAACTATAATTGACACGTTCATCATTCGATGTCTTATTACCATCATAACGATATTCACATCAATCATCGTCTCATTGTAACAAGCTTACTCATAGTTTCAGATATTCTTCACAAATGGCCATCTTTTAAGGTTCAACAATTTCACAGCACCCCGTCATCGTATGGTCGCGTCTTCGCGGAAATGAGCAATAATTGCACCCACAAAATAAAGTATCAAAACTAACGAACTAACTGCCGCCCCTTGCTCTCTATCAAAAAACAAACAATTCGCAATTATCACAGAATAGGCCCATTAAAGTCACATCGACGACCAATTGACATTAATTTCCATCCTGTGCGCGTATAGTTTTTAATTGCATCGTATACCATCGTAAAATAGATCTTTAAAAAAATAGCTGTTGAAGAGTAGACAGTGTGTAAAATGCAGGAAGGCGAAAAAAGCGTATCTTGATAGCCAACGGCCCAAAACAATGTTAACCCTAGAGAGATAATCTACGTCGAATCGACGTACAGAAATTTTTCTTTTTATTATATCTCATAAGTGAAGCTTCATAATTTGTTGGTTCCAAGATTTAACTCAATTCATGTCTGTAGGCGTAATTACGTGGCAAAATAATTAGCTTGGGTGCCACACAGCCTAAGATATTGGGGGGTCATAAGTCAAATATACGTCGAATCGACGTATGATTATCTTTAACGTCAGTAAAAACTGTAGAACAAATTTGTACTGAAAAATATTTTATTTCCCCCGAATTGACATTTTTATAAATCTTCATAATGTGGATGTGTATTTACTTGGATATAACCACTAAAAGCCTGTTTCGATAAAGATATCCTTTATTTTAATCTATTGAAAGGACAGCCCACTTTCTACTAGAACCCCTTTTTTTAAATTAACATTATATACACAAACAAATGATAATTTTGCAAAACCATGAGTTTAACAGATTAATATTAAATACAAATGATTATATATCTACCTTTTAACAACATGTTACTCTTAATAAAGAAGTTATAAGGATATTAACTCGCAACACGTCGAATCGACGTATGATTATCTTTTCAGGGGTAAAAAATATGATTATCTCTCTAGGGTTAAAAGATATTTTCATCTACAAATGGCAGCGTTTAAAAAAGTGCCCATAGTAATGAATTACGAGTGTGTATTGAAATCAGTAAGCATAAAATTTGAGTATAGAATTTTGGAAGGTATATCAGAGAGATGCCATTAATGTGGCGGAGTTTATTATGTTAGATGTTTTATGGAGTGGGGTTTTATAGCTCAAAACATTCGCCATTATTGTGACATTGACGTTGCCATCAGTGTTGATTATATTCGAATTAAATATCACATCACATAGATTTCAGCTCTTTATTTTTGCCAACAAATCTGACAATTAAGTAAAATTCAATATTTTTGATAAAGTCAACGAATATTACTCACAAAACATGAAATAATTATACCCAGAACACAACAAACATGACAGAAAATTACCTTCAATTACAGTCGAACATTCTTCTGGGCTATCGCGATCCGATCTTATCAATTCGCCCTTGTACCCTGAAAAGGTAGTGAAACATAAGCAAAATTATTGTCGAATCTAATTTTCGGTTGGTTTGCGCAAGGTGCTTAGGAGGACCTTCTTTTCTTAGATAACGATCAACGACAATGCATAGTCGGCAACCTACATTGAGGATACGCACATACTCCAACATTGAGGCTCATCACGGCCGTTTCTCGTCATCATTTCCTAACATAGGTATACACGAATCGGAAAATTGAGTGTTAGAAGAACAAACAGATTATCTGTACAGATACAACTAAATTACAAAATGCTCAACCTCCCTCCTTTGACACCTGCAGAATTGCTCAGTTCCACGACGTTGACGCGAGCGATTTTTTTAGGGAGCTAATTTCGTCGATCATGGGCTGGCACCTTTTGGATAGTATCAAATTTTCAGGTGCTATTATAAGAGAAAGAAAAATATTTTTTGGCAATACTCCTTAATATTTTCTGACAATGATTTTTGGTGCATTGGTTGTCGTTTTCGATTTTTAAGGTTAAATTCAACAACATCCTATTATCCCAAGCAAATTGCTTTATAATTGTTGACGGTGCTAATAATAATGATTATTGCGCGCATTCAAGTTTGTTGTAATGTAGGTTGGTTGGTTTTTGGCCTATGAAGAGAAAGTGTGTGTATGTGCATGGATCATGGTTACAAATTACCTAAAAAAAAAGAAACTGAAAATCTTTGTCTTTAATAGTGCATCTGCGCGCGAATCTTACCTAATGTAGCGCGGTAGGATGACACGCGGGGAGTGTCATTTTATCTCCTTCAGATTGTAGATAAACCCAATCCGATAAGAAATACTCGTAATACTATGTAATTTGCTCTTTTCGGCTGTCGATTTACTGTGCATATAAAATTAATGGCCAAGGTGTTTAAAACAAATGAAGATTTTTGCTACTATAATTCCTGCAATTTGGCAGTAGGTATAGTAAGTCGTGTGTACGATGATGATGATGAAGATGAGTTGATATTGAGGTTAGTGCGACTGAAGAAGGTAAATATTGAGGACAGATGCACTTTTTTCCTTTTTGTGTGGGTCTGGAACCCGTAATTTTCTATAAACGTACACAAAATGTGATTTGATACTTGTGAATTTTCTGGTTTTTTTTATACTTGCAAATTTTTGAATAAAAAAAATGCTGTTACTCGGAATCTGCTTTCGGTCATTGTTAAATTTTCTTTTATCGCTCAAAATTGATAATTTTTAATGTAATTTTAAATTATCCTTTTTATAACTGTAAAAATTGTGTCATGTGATAAATCAGAAACATTTTTGAAATTGAGAGAGTTCCGCCGCGATCCATTTTTGGTAGTGGAACGAGGGGTAAATACTAAATAGAGCCATCGGCTAATTGGAGATATTGAAACACTGCTGTATTGACTCTCAATTGTCGCACACTCAATATTAGGATACATACTTGATTCCACATGTTTCCTGTCCACTTCCTTTGCCCGGCCCCGAAATATTCGTGACGTGAAAAAGTTGTTGTACCAATGTTGATAATGTAAAGGGTGATTTTTTAAGAGCATTTGGATTTGATTAAAAAAAACACGTAAAATATCAGAAAAATTTATGAAATCTTTATTTGGTTCGATAAAACGATCTATATAATTTAATGTTGAAAGATGATTTCATGAAAACCGCCTCAAATGGTTCATACGCTGGGTCCAATTTTGACATACTCTCTCCAACATATCGGCCGGTATCTCACGAATAAATTCTTCAATATAGGCTTCCAGTGCGTCAACCGTTGCGGATTTGTCGCTATAGACATGAGCCTTAACATAGCCCCACAAAAAAAGTCTAAGCGCGTTAAATCGCACGATCTAGGCGGCCAATTGACCGGCCGCAAACGTGAAATAAACTGTTCACGGAATTCGCCCCTCAATTGGGACATGGTTTCGCACGCTGTGTGGCATGTGGCACCGTCTTGTTGAAACCACATGTCAGTCAAGTCCAGCTCTTTCATTTTGGGCCAAAAAAAATGTCGTAATCATCGCATGGTAGCGCTCCAGAAGGTTGCCCGAACTGACCATAAAATTGAAGAAGTGCACGATGCACTTTCTTACCCCAGCATGAATTTTGATAATAAAATTCAATAATCTGCAAGGGTTGTTCGTTTGTAAGTCGATTCATGGTTAAATTATAGACCACACTGAACATGTTTGACAGTAACACAAGAGACGAAACCCGCGTGAGCTGCCAAAAACAGTGTTGCCAAAAATAAAGTTCCTAAAAAAGCACCCCTTACATATGCACAACAAACCAAACAAGGTAAATCCGAAACAGCTTTTATCAAGTCTTATTATTGTCCAGAAATAAAATTCTATTGTGTTCATTGAACGATAGGCAAGGGAAATTGGTGGACAGTGGCGTAACATATGGTGGGAGCATTCCAATTTTTGGTAGAAATTAAATAAATTTTGTTAGCATTATATGGACAAGATATTATGACCGAAGGTCTATTCTAACAAGAGTTACAGTGCGAAATGTAAAACTCAAAAAATTTAAATTCACTATAATACTTTTGGGTTAGGGTATAATTTTCTGAGAAAATGTGTAGAATGTTACATATCATTACAAAGGTAATTTTATGTAGTTTGTTTCGTCTTCAGGACATTTTAAGCTCAGACTCATAGTTTTCCAGATATTTGCAAAAAAAAATGAATTTTCACCCCTTTGCCACCCCCTCCCTTCTTAACCCATGACGCAAATTAGTGTAACTTTTTCTGCGTATATTGAGCAGTGTATTCAACAATTTGGCATCAAAAATTCCTTTTTTTTATGTTTGGGTTTTGAGCTATCTGTACTAGACTATAAATAAGCTTACGAGTTTCCATGTTCAATTGACTAATTTCAAAATTGATACATTTCCAGATCAAATTTACGAACTTTCAATTTAAATTGTTGGACTTCAACATCATGCTAACAAATTTCCATTACAAATTGGAGATTTTTAAGATCATGTTGGCGTATTTCCATGTCAACTTTACGAATTGTCAAATCATTTTGACGCACTTCCAGATCAAATTGACGGATTACCATTTCAAATTATTCTTTATTTGTAGATAGTGTCAAGATTAGAACATGAAAAATCGTCAATTTGTAATGAAAATTCGTCAACATCATTTTTAAATATGCTACTTTGTCATGGAAATTAAATTCGTCAATTTGAATCATTGGGGGGCAAAAGACTTCTCCATGTGTCCTCCGCGCGGGCGCCCCCTGGTAACGTGAACGGCTAAGTCAAATCATCTGATGCGACATTCGGAAGAAGCACCGCTGCGCCTGAGTGCTGTATTTACATCTGCAGCGTCTCAGGTTACTTAACGTGATAGGTGACAGAAAACGTCTAACTCAACCACTAAAGCAGCATCTTCGAGGCATGCCCATGATGGCCTTTACTAAACGATTAAACCCTATCATGGTTTAGCGATGTGCCGACAACTCATCCTAAGAAAAACTTCAAGTCAAGAAACCTGAAACAAAAGCCTCGGATTGGACGGATACAAAACAACGACGACCACGCAAACGAACAACTGATTACTCTTTCGGATCCTGGAATGTACGCTCCCTGAATAGACCGGGGGCCTTAAGGGCCCTCCTGGATCAGGTAGAACAATACAAGCTGAGCATTAGTTGCAATCCAGGAAACTAAATGGCTCAAAAGCGAGATTAACGACATCAATTCGCACACTATTTTTACGAGTGGTAAAGAGGAGGGCAACAAGGAGTTTGGAGTAGCTTTCATCGTGAATAAGCAGCTCAAGGACCACGTTATCGGCTTCAAACCCATCAACGAGCGGCTATGTGCGATCCGCATTAAGACCCGTTTCGCTAATCTCTGGCTCATTAATGCGCATGCCCCTACAGAAGTAAAAGAAGACGCGATTAAGGACGAGTTCTACAACGACCTAGAAACACTCTTCGACTCACTTCCATCAAACGACGTCAAGCTGCTGCTACACAGAGAAAAAAAATTAGAATGGTTATCTAAAGAAATAGTCGAATTCATCTAAAGTTCGCGTTGATTTTCAGCTTATGATTCTATGTAGTTGAAACAGTTACGAAGATATGGATAATTTTTCTATTCGTCATTAGTTGAAACGTCTACTATATTTGCAAATTCAATTAATTCATTTGTAAAGACAGCTATTCATTATCTATAAATTGTTAAATGCTGGATAGCTAAATTGTATTGAAGAAAAAAGAACGATTGTTTGTAGTTAAATTTTATATTTGAATAGTACAATCAACAACTTTTGTGGAAGAATCTTGCGTGGTTAAATGAACGAATTTAATAGTATTTTCAGCTACGAAGATTAGAGAAATCAGCTATTTCTTTGGTAAAACTATCTAAATTTAAGTCAACTACTTCACTTTAGATAAAAAGTCTAAACCATTTTTTTCAGTGTAGGAGATTTTAACGCTAAAGTCGGAAACGAAAGCTGGCATAGGGGAACTACTGGTGGTCATAGCCTCCACGACGAAAACAACAACAACGGTCAGCGACTTATCGACTTCGCGAGCGGCAGAAACTTGGTCATAAGCTCTACATGCTTCCCTCATCGACGAATCCATAAGCAGACCTGGAAGTCTCCAGATGAATACACCGTGAACCAAATCGACCACGTACTGATCAGCAAGAGATGGGCTTCTAATGTCCTAAATGTTCGATCCTATCGAGGAGCCAACTGCGACACCGATCACTATTTGGTGAAGACGACCTACAGGTGCAGAATCTCTTCGGTGCACCTAACGAGAATCAACCCTGCCAAGATCTTCGAGGTTGACAATTTGATTGATGATGCCACGGCGGCTGCGTATACTACAGCCCTTGAGGAAAAACTGTCGCCCATGCTTGATAACATCAATAATCTAGGCATCCATGAGTTCTGGGAGGAGCTCAAAGACAGCATCAAGGAGGTCGTAGAAGAGGTCGTGGGCTATAAAGGCCGGCGCAGACGAGCAGACTGGTTCGACGACGAATGCAGGGCCTCGATTGAGGCGAAAAATGAAGCCTATCGCCAATACACACAACGCGCATCCCGAGCCAAGAAAGAAAGATATAACGAGCTTCGGCGAGTGTCTAATAAGTTAATTAGACGTAAGAAACGCAAACATTTTGACGAGCAGTTACAGCAAATAAACCAAAGATTAGCCAGTAAGAACACTAGACAGGCGTACAAACTTATAAATAATATCAAGAACGGATATCAACCCAGGACAAGCCTATGTAAGGACAAGGATGGTAACATCATCACCGACATCGAAAGCGTCAACACACGATGGGCCTCGCATTTTGAAGAGCTCCTCAATGCACCATCAACATCCCCCGCGGAGCCAGCTCTTGAGCAGTTAGCCGAACCAGGCCCTCCCGTTCTACCCCCAACAGTAGAGGAGGTGAGTCTTGCCATACAGTCGCTCCAAAATAATAAAGCGCCCGGCGCTGACGAGATCCCAGCAGAACTGCTGAAGCATGGTGGAACGTGCCTGACCAACGCTGTACATGTGCTACTGCTGAAAATATGGAACGACGAGGTAATCCCCGAAGATTGGCGCAAAAGCATAATCTGCCCAATCCACAAAAAGGGTGACAAGCTGAAATGTGAGAATTACAGGGGCATATCATTAGTTTGTACGGCCTATAAGATTTTATCAAAAATTCTTGAAAAGAGAATCAATCCGTACGCAGAACAAATCATTGGCGAGTATCAAGGCGGCTTCAGACCTGGTCGTTCAACGACCGATCAGCTTTACACAGTGAAGCTACTACTCCAAAAGTGCTGGGAATACAACATCGACGTATACCAAATCTTTGTCGACTTCAAGCAGGCATACGACAGTATCGACCGAAGTGTACTGTACAACATTATGCTGAATTTTGGTATACCGGCAAAGTTAGTGCGACTCACAAGGATGACGATGACTAATACCGTCTCGCAGGTCAAAGTGCAGAACCGACTCACTGACCTATTTGAAACTCGTACTGGACTCAAGCAAGGCGACGGGCTGGCGCCGACGCTCTTCAACCTGGCTTTGGAGTATGTAATTCGAGCCTTGAAGTCGACTCAATTAGTAGCGTACGCCGACGATATCAACATCATGTCTCGAAGGTTGGGTGATGCAGAAAGCCTCCTGCATAACCTCAATAACGCCGCAAAGGAAGTTGGACTACATACATATCAACGAAAGCAAAACAAAGGCCATGATGCAATCGAAAACAAGGACGCCAGCAAATTCAAGCATCACAGTGGGGGACCTTAATATCGAGTATGTAGACAACTTCAACTATCTGGGTTGTAACTTATCAAAGGACGCCAACGAAACCGACGAAATTAAGCGACGGATACAACTAGCCAATAAGACATATTTCTCGGTCCTCCCTATAATTAATTCGAAACTTGCGCACAGGAACACGAAGCTCCGCGTGTACAAAACGATCATCCGACCCGTGCTATGTTATAGCTGCGAAACATGGACCCTTACCCAATCCTCCGAAATTTTGCTAGACCGATTCGAACGAAAGGTCCTTCGGCGAATTTTCGGGGCCATTCGCGAGCGAGACCAATGGCGTATCCGATACAACCATGAGTTGTATCAATTGTACGATGAGCTGGAAGTATCGAAAATCGTGAAGCTGCAATGGGCGGGGCATGTACAATGGATGGACGACAATCGCATGCCAAAGAAAGTTATGAACACACAACGAATTGACGGAGCGAGGTTGCGTGGACGACCGAGAGCCCGCTGGGAGAACTCCGTAGGTGAAGACGCCCACCAGCTGCTGGGCTTCCGAAACTGGAGGACAAGGTCACGTAACCGCGACAATTGGAGGTCAACGATTCAGGCGGCCAAGGCCCGACGTCGGGCTATCGTGCCACATTGATGATAATTTGAATCATGTTTGTGTCAATACTTTTAACTTAAAGCTTAAGTATTAACTTTAACTAAAGGCAAAAATCGTCGGAAATAGATCGGCACTTTTGTTCCTGTGGCTTGATTACGCTTTTGTGCTCTTGACTAATGAGTTCCCCGTATTCCAATAAATACATGGATTCAGAAACTACTAATGTTGTGTATGTAATTTGTGAAGCTCCGAAGCATTTAACTATGGATACTGGAGAGCCGCAACGTATGGTATGATTTTGCAATAAAACAATCATTAGAGCAATCAGTCAATTATGAATAAAGTGTCTCACAAGCTTATTGAGTGTATTGTCTAAATATCAGCTTTTCTGCTCCATATACTTATCGAAATATCGTTCATTAAGTCAAAAAGTTTTTTTTTATCCAGGAGTTATAAGATCAAGAAATATATGCATACCGCTAAACCTCTCTATGTGCAGATAACCGATCAGTCGTTTCTCCTACAAAACGCAATTTTCTTTCCATGAATCTCACTTCAATCAATGAAATTCGCCATGGATACCCCAACGACTTAACTTAGCCAGGGTCGTCAGAGCTGTGAACTAGCTGACTTGATTCTGAGATTCAGGGTAAAAACGTATAGTCTAGGATCACTGACAGTTATACGAAACAGGCATATAGGCGGACTCCTTGTGTTTTTTTTAGTAGCTTCTATACTCACAAAAACAACTGTGTTGTAAAAGGTGTCCGCCAAAGAAAAAGTCATCAGCCGCAAAAAGGATTGATATAAATACATTCCCGCCAAAATACTCGCATCTTGTCTCAATGATGATGGTGGAGCAAATTTTTTTCAACGCTTATTGGCGGGGAGCTGAACGAGGGTACTATTTGCTGCTATGTTCTTTTCTTGATAATTTTTAAGCTTCCAGTCTTATAGAAAATAAAAATGCGTTTTAGAACCTTATTTAGCTTTCCTTCGTATGGAACTCGTTTTTTTTCTATACGATAAAAGTTCTTTCATAAATTTCTTAACATTGATTTTATTTTGTTATTAACCTTATTCAAGCTCCCCGCCAAATAGCGTTGAAAACAATTTGCTCCACCGCCATCATTGAGACAAGATGCGAGTATTTTGGCGGGAATGTATTTATATCAATCCTTTTTGCGGCTGATGACTTTTTCTTTGGCGGACACCTTTTACAACACAGTTGTTTTTGTGAGATATCATATCTTTTTGCATTTTTCGATTTACAAAATTCGTAAATATATTATGAAGACGATATTCATTGCCCTATTGTCACGAATTTGTTTGAGAACAATAATTATAAGAATGATAAACCCCTTGCTAACCTTCGTCTCCTTGGTCTCCTTGGTAACCTTGCTCGCCTTGGTAATCTTAGTAACCATAGTACACTTGACTACTTTGGTGATCTTGCAAACCCTTAGTAACTTCGGTAACCCCTTGGTAGCTCTAGTAACCTCGCTAACCTTGGTATCTTTATACATAACATTAACCTTAATGATAACCCTAACTTTGACCATAACCCTGGCCTATACCTAAACCTCAAACTCAGACTCAACCTTAACCCAAACCCTATCCTTACATTTAACCCTAATAATAACATTAACTGCGATGTAACAATAACTTTAACCCTATCCGTTACCCTAAACTTGATTTTGACTTTAACCATAGCCCTAAATTGAGTCTAAACCTTTACTTCATCTCTATCACATTCATCCTAATCTTAAATCTTAATTTTTAATGTAACCATTAAGCCTCACTGGGTACTCAATATGTGATTCAAATGACATCCATATTTCCTAAGTTCCACATTGCGCCTAAGACACATAGAGAAAGACATGTTCATGTGAAAATATCCTTTTATCCCTCATTAAAGGTCCCTAAAACCTGTTGAGTCCTGACGAGCATTGCTTTTACAACAATAAAGTGGTTTCATGACCAATAATCAGGGATAGCTAAGAAATTCACTAACTACATAACAGTACCTTTTTGCCTACCACAACAGGATCAAACCGGGTGGAATTACAAGAATAAATCTACATGCCAAATTTTGTTAAAATTAACTCATCAGAATTCCTTGAAAAATCGATTTTCCACATGCCATCATCACGTAACTCTGGTTTGCACACAACAGAATACACCCTATAGACAAAACCGATTTGGTGTCCCAGCGCCATATTTAAGCTTCCACCAAACCAGCGCAGAACGGTAGCGGTACGTGTCAGAATGTATGAAATAGTTTCCGCCGCGGTACACCACGGAGTACTTGTCAATTCTTGTGGTGTGTGTGTTGTGTGTACCGCATACCGCTACCGCGCTGATTTGGTGGAAGCTTTAGGATCATCGAGATGAATGAAACACTGCGTATGCTCATCCAATACATATTAAACTAATATGTACGTACTCGTATATACATATGAGACGAACCCAAACAGGAACCGCCCCCGCTCTTGCAGACGATATAAAACTGAGAATTTTGGATACAAAAGATTGTTCGGTCCTACCAATTATACTATACTATACTATACGATTCTTTTCTAGGCTTTTTTCGGGCCTATCCCCGACTTTTGCAAAATGCTTCCTTTAAAACATATAAAAAGATTTAAGCGAGAAACTCTATGTATTTTTTCACATTTTCCGCTGTATCTTTTTTTCTACTTCACGGATCGGAGCAAACGATAGCCTATGCACACCTTCACGACAGACTCTATCAATGGGAAAAGAGACCAAATCCCGAGATGCCCTCTGCAAGGCTGTAGCCCTGTCAATGTACGACAAGAACAACGAGAACAAGATTTTTGAAAAAATGCGATTTTCAAACTCTTATATCTCCGGTGTTTCTTATCGTATCATCTTGAAATTTTCTACACTTCGTAAGACGGCGCGAGCGACAACGATTACCGAATTTGAAGACTCAGGACCAACCAGGGTCCGAGCTACAGAGGTCCGAAAACCCGTACTTGTTCCGTCGTGTAAACATAGTCTTAGTCGCTTCTCACTTTTTATTTGTTCAAATTTCTTCGTTTTTCTTTGGCGTGCGGGACGCTCCCGCGTCCCTAGATTTAGCTTAGTGATAAATAGTCAAATAGGACATATAGATGATTTTTACTAGTTCTCCAGTATATTTAATCAAATTTAAATTTTTGTCTCAAATTATGAAATGTTCCAAGATTTTCGTTGCTCTTGCTCATTTTGGGACTGCTGTAAATGCGATTTCTATATTTCCTGCGGTTAAAAATCGTATTGGGCGTAATAATCCATTGGCGATGTAACATTTACCAAAAATTAGTATGGAAAGACATTGTAGTCAGTACAAAGCTTATATGAACATGATTGGGTCTAAGGTATGGATATTCTACCGAAAGCCTTGCGAGTCGATGATATTAAATACTCGTAATGACCCGTTTGTAATCAAATAATGAGTGTTCTAGACTGGGATTTCAGAACAATAGAAGCCATGTATAAGTTTACCTTCGGAACTATATGCATATGCAAATGCAGTATGCGCAGTGTGAGGATGATCTCTCGCTTCGGAGTTTCCGATCACCTATCTGAGTCCCCGAGACTGAAATATTTCGATGTGAGGAAACCTTACAATTTTGGATTGAGACTAGCAGCCAACAGAGCATTTCCAATCCGCCATTGCTTATTTTCATTACGGGAATTTTTGTGCCGTGTTAAGGTCCAAACCCGCAAAATGTCCGGTAGATTCAATTGCACTCTCCATGTGAAAAACTTGGATTTAGTTTTAACCGACCATCATATAAACCATATACTATATTCAAATTTCAAGCTCGATTACACTGAAACATGGATCAGAAAAGGTTAAACAAAATTAAAGAGTTACCGCTTACCATTATTTAAAACTAAAAATTGCTACTGTGGCCCTGCCCATTTGACGAGTATGCGCAACATTAACAGGACCACGTGTAAGAACTATTTTTCCTACGAATGTGTAATTGCCACACTATTACTATGGCTATGCATCGTAAAGTGGCGATTGAATACTTTGATCTTATTGTATTCGTGCATTATCTTGTTACAGCATTCCTTTCTTAAATAAACACTATAGGACTCTAGGTTCACATTTGGGAATACATTATAACATTATCAGAAATATATGATTAAACTGCCTGAAATTAAAACAAAACAAAATTAGGGCAAGGCTTTGCTAGTCCAAGTTTTTTGCTTCAACCCATTTCAACAGAAATTTTTTCAACTTGTACACCAACTGTAACCCAACTAAAGTTTAGAAATCATTGTCCCAGTTTCAACCGCCAACAATCGAAAAAACATTTATTTGGCCATTTTTTCTTCATCCGATAATGAGCAATGTCAAGATAAACATGAACTCTGGCAGGTGAGTGTCATTTCAACGTTTAACTCCAATCCGACGAAAAAAAATCACGGTACCTTAAATATACTTGAATTAACCTCTTGCCGTCATCGCAGCCATCATTTTCTAACGTTTTTACACAGAAAATTTCTCTCAGTCAGTAGTTGAAGTGTATAACCCATTTCATATAATGAAAACTACCAGCTTCATTAAAATGTCTGTGTACTTGATCAGCTCCATTGTAGCATAATTTACAATTAACAAGAGGTCGACGTAGAAAAAAAGTATTAAATATGAATGCTTATAAGAAAAAAACAACGACATAAATACCAAATTGAGCGTAAAGATATAAAGCATACATATTTGAGGATGATGATAAAATATCTTTATGGAAGAAAAAAACTCAGATGCGAGTATTTTTGTTAAGGTGGCACTATTCAAATGCATGTGAGGTTGTTGAGGAGGCTACACATTTGGATACATTTTTATGTTTTCTGTTTTTTTTTTCCTCTGACCAATACACCATATAAATCATTCGATTCATTCGACTTGCTGAGTTTTTTGATTTACAGGTGTTTCAAAGAGTTTATTTTCAAATTTATGTGAAATTTCAAAAGTTATGTCACTATGGCTTTTGTGTTGTCAATCATGTTAGACCTTTTTTTTGTGGGAGATATCGTTTTGAATTGATGTCGGTATTTTATTTTTAATCGTGGGTAGTCTTTTGATGGAAAAGAGTGTTGTAGTTACCGTCCGACAAATAAAACATCTTTTCGTCCCTGCTTTTCAAGATGAAAAAAATATAATTAGACATTTATTCATGCTATTATTTGAACCTGTGTAACCACATTTTTTTTGTATTGATGCTAATCAGCAGTTGAAAATTTCAAAAGCGTCCACGAGAAAATACTGTTGATCTGTTATGCAATATGTGCTTGTACCGATAACATTATTTGATCATTTCTAAATAAATTTAGATTAATAATAATAATCGATTATATAGCAATTTTATCATTGAAATCATCATCAAAATGTATTATCTCCGACACAGCTTCTACCATTTTCAATGCCATTAAGATCAATTACACAAAGCGCTCTGGCACACAACTTCCTCCGTATCGGTCATTGAAACACTAAAAATTTACCAAAATAAATTTACAAAAACAAAAACAAAAAACTTACCAATAAAAACAAATCAAAAAAGGTAAAATCCCACACTTTAAACTCGAAAATGTATTAATTCAGTGTAAATTATGTGGAAAAAAATACACATCACCCCGTTCGACTATAATGCATACTCCATATCAATATGTGTACACATTCCGTTCTGAATAATATTCAAAAATTTGAATAAATATTTTCGAAATAATATCACCTGAAATTATAGCGATAATTAACTTTGACACCTAAATCAGCGATTAGTCCTCTAATATTTTACATGTTTTATTCGTCTCATTTGAATAATGTCGCTTGACGATGGGCGAGATGTTGAGGCTGACCATCAACGCATATATGAAATCAGATTCGAATATCTTAAAATTAAATCAGCATATACATACCATACATATTATGTGTGTTTTAGCGCGGTCGCATATTTACAGTCAAAACGAAACGAAAAAACCGGTAAATTATCTTCGGTAGGTAGACATAATTTCGAATATATTTTCAGACTTGCAGACAATCATTTGCTACTTTTATTTATTATTTCAAATGCCTATGGAGAGAATCAACGGGCTTGCCGTTGAGTGTATAGCAAACCGTCCGGAAAAAAATATGAATAAATCTCAAATGCCAAAATCGGTTGAAGATACCCAAAATTTTCAACATTTTAGACTTTAACTCTATTTTAGCATTAACAGAAATATTCATTTAAGTTGTTTTATTTATTTGGAAATTATTCAATTCTCGTGAGGTGTTATTGGAAGCTTGCATTAACTATGAATATTTTGTGTGTGTATATTTTGACTGAAAGGGTCATTTACAAATTTATATTTATTTGACGTCAAGATGAAAAAATTTCCATTTATCACACGCAATGGTGTGAACATTGGCTAAATTTATTGCGTACAATGGATTATAATAAATTATACGTAAAATACGTCGTGTGTTTATAATGTATAATGTAAGCACCTTGAAAGTTTTCGCCAATTCCGGCGTGCTAATTCCTAATGATGATGAATTAAATAAACATTTATTTTTTCGCGTATTGTTTTTTGTACGACATGTCTTTCATATTATATTGGATCATAAAGTCGATTTCGGAGTTTTTGGCGATTAGTAGTTTGGGGATGTGGAGCATTTCATATTTTTTAAGGTATGTAAAAAGCAATAAATCGTACAGCTTCAGCATTTTAATGGTTATTTTATTCTGTTTTGATACACACAAATTTTGATTGTGTCTAAAACCAAGGATAGATATATGTACATTTATACATAAAATACTTGAAAAAAATGTATTATATGGATGGCCACAGGGAAGAAGTAGGTAAGTCCAATTTTTCCGAAAATGAGATAAATACATTTTCGAAGAGGAGAATTCGTATTACATATGTGTATGAAATCAGGAGCCTCAAATCAAAGACATAACAGTACAAATCGATTGTGTATATTTAGGTAACTTCTCGTTTTACCATCAACTTTATATAATTCGAGTTACCTAGTTATTCCCAACGACCGTTGGGCATATCAGCTAGTTACCTACTTATGCACAGAGTTCTATTTAATGATAAATTCATAAATTTATACGTTAATTTTACTATGATATTAATAATTTTTTTTTGCGAAACCGTAAGAAAGAAATAATAATGAGAAATGTTTAATTGTTCTATAAAATTTGAAATTATCTACTGAAGTATTGCCTGCCTTAATTTTAATAGACAGGCCTTTTGGATTATTTGGTACACTGGTCAGACTATTTAAATTAAATCACAAAAATCATAGAATGTGGTATGATTGAAAAAGTGGCATGTCCAATTTTTAATTTAAATTGTTTAAAACGACATGTTTAATAGCATACATATAACTCTAATCGAGGGTTAAATATTTTTTCGACTACTGTACTCAGTAAGCTAAACGCCACAGTATGCCGTTTCCCTTATTTGAAATTTTAACATTCACAATATTTTTATTATGATTATTGCTGCTATTCTGTGTTCACAACAATTCTTATAATTATTGTGAAAAAAGGAACATGCTATCGGAAACGGAAATTGTCAAAATTTACCATTTGAGTGTATAGTGAATTGCATTGTTCTTTTTCTGGTGTGGTTTTAAAATTGTATCGCAATTGGAATATTGTATTGAAAATAGCAAGGTAAATATTTAAACGAATTTTAGTTTATTGGTGTGTAGTCTTAGAGAAAACATAGCAACCCATGCCATGCGTTAGTCCAGAGTGGCTATGTGATCACACAACCCATATGTGTTTGACTCCAAATTTATTACATTACACTCCACGAAATAATTGAAATGTCAAAATATTGTCGATGCAATTATTAACAATTCTGACGCCGCCTACGAGCTATTATGCCTAAGGTGTAGCTGAATCTTCTGTGAAATCAATCTTATTTTTTGAAGAGGTCTGATTTTGGTTCTATAAACAGTTTACATACTGTGTCTTACGATAATGCGTCGTTTTTTCGATTCTTTAGACATAGTTTACATTTCGCCGAACATTTGATCGCATTTGTGGCCGTCGGTTCCTTTGAAATGTATATGGAAAAGGGTGGAAAATATTATTGAACGATATTTTTCATCAAGATATAGTACCATTGGTCTGTCTGGAGCTATACGCCAACAGAAGGGTTAAATATCACGCCGGCATTTTAAGAGAGTAATGAATATTACGCGGATTTTATATTCTCAATTGTAAACAAAAAATTGACGTTTGAATAAAATTTTCACGCAAACTATGAACTGCAATAGTGTGAGAATGGTGCCATTTTTATTTTCTGATGCCCACTCTGGACTAACGCATGCTTTCTCTAAGTGTGTAGTGTACTTAAAAATATCTTTTCAAGATGTCACTAAGTGATGATGCTAGAAAGGTTTCAGATTATGAATTTTCCGATTCCGGAAGCTCGCCTTTGGCAGGTTATGGACAAAGAGTGCAAGGTATTACTGCGATACACGCTTTTATTTTGCTATTTTGGTTTTTAAGTATAAAATACTTAATAAATATTGGGTTTCTGTGCTCAATATTTTCTTTTTACATTTAAGATGTCCACAGTGAGAGCGTAGTAGAGCATCAGAGCATTCCGATGAAAAACACCACGAGAGAGGCCAGAAGATGCAGGAAAACATTAAGAAATGTTGGTAAAGAATATTTATCTTCTGCCGGTAAAACAGTCTGTTCAAGGTCTATGGGTGAATTAACTACCTGTCGGATGAAATGTTCCATAACAATTCCCGACGAAGACAGACGAGTTTGTTTCGAAGAGTACTGGAATTTAGGAAGTCGGGATAGGAGAGCATCATATGTGGCATCTCTGATAACTATTAGAAATAAAAAAAAACTCAGAAATTAAATCCCACCATCACGCGAACGTGTTCGTCCTCCTATAACCTTGTTGTAAATAGCAAACAAATTGATATATGTAAGTGTTGCCTTGTAAAAACATTAGGAGAAAGAAAAGGTTTTGTCGAACTTGTTTTAAAAAAGAAAAAAATGTCTTCGTCCGGAATAGTACACCTAGATCGCCGTTGCCTTGCTCCTCCCAAAAATAAGCGCACTGTCACCGTTGTTAATGAAATAAGACAACACATAGAATCTTTTCCCGCATACGAGAGTCATTAATGCCGAGAACACTCATCGAAAAAATATTTATCCTCCGATTTAAATATTGCTAAGATGTACAATTAATACAAAGAAAGTAAATCTAACCCTGTTTCACTATCCCTTTACTCTCAATGCTTTCATCAGATGAACTTAAGTTTTAAAAAACCAAAAAAAGATACGTGCCACAAATGTGATATTTTGCATTTAAAAATAGCGTCATCGTCAGGAGATGAAAAATCTTTCCTTATTTCCCAAAGAGACGTGCACCAAGCTCTCGCTGAAGCAGCTTATGCAGCCAAGCGGATAGATAATTTGGATGCTAAAACGAACCAAGCAAAGAAAGCTTTTGCTTTTGACTTGCAACAATGTCTGCCAACACCGTACTTACGGACGTCAGTGTCGTTTTACAAGAGGCAATTATGGAGTTTTAATTTGACCATTCATGATCTGGCCACAGACGAATCAACATGCTACATGTGGGATGAGTCAATATCAGGAAGAGGAGCAAATCAAATCGCTTCCTGTCTCTTTGAACATCTTCAAAATCTACCATCACATATTGAAGAAGTGACCTTCTATTCTGATCAATGCGGGGGACAAAACAAAAACTCCATTCTTCCGCAAATGTTTCTGTATATACTGCAAAAAATTAAAAATATTAAAATTATTAACCATAAATTTTTGGTAAGCGGCCATACTCATATGGAATGTGATAGTGATCATGCTATAATTGAAAAAAAGAAAAAAAAAAACGACTAACATGAAAATTAATCATTTAAATGATTGGTTGCAATTAGTTCGGATTGCTAGAAATAAAAATCCATACACTGTAGTGAAAATGGAAATAGAAAATTTTTACGATTTCGCCCTTTTTGGGAAAAAAGGAGGTCCATTTTTAATTCAAAAAGTTGATCTGTCCGGACAGAAATTTGTTTGGATGCCAATCCAGTGGCTGCAATAGGCAGAATGAAATGCTTTTTTTCAAAAATAATTTAAATACGAACAACGAGTTAAATTCGATGAAGTTCCGGGGTAGGGGCAAAATTAATAAACAAGTGAAATTACAATTAGTTGGGCCAGTGACGATAAGTGAAGCTAAAACAAAGGACATCATGGACTTGCTTCCACTTATTGATAGTACATTCCATGAGTTCTATGAAAATTTGAAAACGGACACCACTGATCCGAAAGATCCCGATTTGATTGAAGCTAATGTAGATCAAGAGGAACTTCTTCAACATTAGATGGTAAGTTTTGTAAACGAAGAAAGACATAAAACTATTTGCTTTAGTTTTTCTTACCAAAGTTGACTCATCCCTCATGTAACATGTAGAATAAGAGATGACGGTGGCTTCGTATCTACAGCTCCATCTAGCCCCTAAATTTCCTTTCAAAGGAAATTACCGCATAAGATTGCATCTTTTGATTTAGTCATACCCTTAAATTGCGATAGATATCCTACGACACTTATGGTTGAATTGGGACTGAATTTTGACGTAGAATCTGATTTTTGTGTTTTTGTATGATTTGGACAGAAAGTAAATCGGCATAACGGTATATTCTATTTTTGATAGTAATTTCATAATACCGTCCACCCGGCGACACCTTCTAGGCCCGTCACGGCCAGGCGAGACCCGAGCAAGTGGTATGCAATACAAACAACACACTTTTGCCCATTAACCAGTAGGTATAATAGTATTCTAGTCCAGTCACAATATCCCAATTCAGGCCTCTAAATACAAAAAAATAGAGTAGGGCTAATTTTTGTGGTTTTTGGATCAGTGGGCTCCCAGAAATGTAAAACACATTTTGCTAAAAAAAAATTTTGAACGGAAAGCTCCCAAAAAGAGAAAATATGTATACTCTTTAATCCTTGGCCGGAGGTCGGCATGCGGGGTATCATATCACAGGGGACGTCGAGTAAATTACATATCCGGTGTTTGTTTCTTGTTTCAAGGACCCTCAACGGAGTAAATCGAGTTTTAATGAAAAATTATCGCGCTTCCCGTGTATCTTTCTAAAGTCATAGCTACGAGAATAGCTGTCACTACTTTTCTCACTTTTCAGAATCTATAATAGCTGAAGATTCTACCATTAAATTTTCTAAGAATAAAATGGTCGTCAGGCTCTGAAAAAAGATATAAAAAGACACTAATTACAAACCTAGATCGAACGTGTGCAGCGGGGTGTCATATCAAAGAATACGTCGAGTGCATTGCATATTCGGTGTTTGTTTCCTGTTTCAAGGACACCAAATGGAATAATTCGGGCTTAAATGAAAAATCACGGCTTTGGAAAGATACGTGAAATACGAAAATTGTTCATTTGAACCCAATTTTCTCCTTTAAGGATCCTCGAAACAAGTAACAAACGCCGGATATGGAATGTACTCGACGTCATTTTTGATATGACATCCCGCATGTCCACATTCGGTCAAGGTGTGTAATTAGTGTCCTTTTGTAACTTCTTTTAGAGCTTTCCGATCAGTTTTTTTCTTAGCTCGCTACCCCAAAAGTGTTCATCCATTTTTTGGTAGCTGCCAAAATCACTCGATTTAAGAATAAAAAATAACTGTGTACAGAGCGCTGCGCCCGCAATACGAGGTTTTTTTTTAGAATTTTAATGCATAGTGAATATTTTTTGTACATATATTTTATAAGCAATAAATAAGAATTGGGCACAGCATTAATGGAATGCTTCCTGTAAATCTATTTTTGGATTTTCTATGCATTTCCACGAAATATCATGTTCAACAACGATAAACATGCACTATCTACTATCAATCTGCCTGGTACAGTACCTAAGAGCGGCAATTTGTCCTCTCGCTACGGGCGGCGTAAATGCAAGAGCGGGCGCTGATTGTTACATAGCGTTTCTCAGAAGATCAAGTAATGCAAACATGTTTTCTTTACCCTGATAGCCCTGAATTATTTTTTTTGGGATGATTTGAAATTGTTTGCTATAAAACTATGAGCAAATACCTCAAATAGCAGTTATTTTTAGTTTTTTTTTTAATATTCACATCCCTAAGCTCTTGGAAAATCAATATCCTTCTGAAAGGATCAAAGGGGCAAATTAATGTTCAAAGAACTATATAATTCAGCATTCAAATCGATAGATATGAGAAATAATTGATCAATTTTGAGTAGATTTAGTATGGTATGGCACCAGCAGTGGCGTATTTACAGGGGGCACGTGCCCCGCCCCCTGTGAGCACATCAAACTTTTTTCACACCATACTAAAAATTGCAGTACCAAATGTTCCCTTTTTATTTTGAGCGTTTCTATTACTAAACTTTGTAACTCTTTTTCGAAACATTATCATCACATCATCTTCTCAATTCGCCAGATCTCCTCGTTGATGAACCCTTTCCGTTTTTTGAACGGGTTGAGTTTATTTTCATAGACACGTGGTTTCAAGAGCAAGAACTCTCAGAGAATAAGTACAAGCTATGATTATGTCGAGGCAACGAGGTGGTCATGAAACGTTGCCCAATCTCGTCATGAATGTGTTCGGGAACAAGGACTGCTATTGAAAGTCTCGTCATGTGTGAAGGGACCCCATCTTATGTTGATATAAGTTGAGGAGATGTTGTTGCGGTATTGATGTCTTGGAAGCCGCTGAATTGATAAATATTTGAAACAATCGGTCAGATTTTTCGATCGGGCTTGTGTATTTTAATTTGGCCGTAAATTCGTGTTGGCCTGCTGTAAAGGTTTTTAAACCAGATGCTTCTCTTTCTGCTAAAATGCTAAAAATTGAAGTGTTTTGGTGGGAAAGCATTTTTAGCATACATTTTCGAATTCCTACGGTTCGGTGTCTGTGGTGCCCTGTCTGAGGTACTTTCTTCAATGCTTCAATTTCCACGAAGTAAACATCATCGTAGCCATTCCTTTTAATTTCTATTTTGCAATTGATTTGTTAAAGCATGTTGCTTCACCTTACCATCTAGGACTCGTTTTAAAAGGTATTGCAGATACTATAGATTTGAAGCTAGTGTCGTACATATGGAAATAAAAACAATCATACCTTCCTCCTTACTTTTGTTTCTTTATTTTAATTAATCGATTGATCACTTCCCGGCTCTATGCCACGGATAGTTCCTAGTATTCTGGATTGTAAAATATTATTCGGCACTTGGTACGATTTTACGGAATCTGTTACTAGATTTATTACAAAACATACAAAGGCCTCTTTTTCGGTAAATCCTAATTTTTCATTCAAATTCGCTTAAACTTGCCATGGAATTCAAGACCACAATGTCAGCCAAAATTTGTTGTATCAGCTTTTCATCTGTGTTTCTTTCAAAAGTAAGCAGAAACACTTTTTGGCGGAATTTGGCCGAAATTTGGCAGAATTTCGGACGATGTATGAAATGTCTCTTCCTAAGAAAAGTGTTCTGGAATCCGTTTTGTCATATGAAAACAGTCTCTTTGGTCATTGCATTAATTCCATAGCCAATTAATTACATATTCGTAAAATTCCTTTTCGGCTTCAGGCTCTTTCGAACTACACTATGAAAACTTTTTTAAGGTCTTCCTTCTTCTTCTATTTTGGTTCAGGAAAAGCCAAAAGCAGTTAATGAGTGTTATTCTAAGATCTGTCAGGAAAACTAAGCTTTTGGTGTAATAAACCTGAAATGCCAAGGACTCTCAGGCCCGTATTTATAAACATACCATAATTCAACGAGACCTTGAGTCAAGGATGCCGAAATTAAAATAAATGTCATTTTCCATACTTTTTCGTAGAAATCACTTATATTCACGAGTCAATGCATCCTTGATTTAAGGAGAAACTATAGTATTTTCTATAGTCAACCTCACTTGAAGTCAAGGTAGCTACCCACCTACCTTGAAATATTATATTTCAAGTCTATTGAAAACTTAAGGTCTCCTTGAGTTTCGCCTTAAATCAAGGATCAACGATCCCTCAGTCTTGCCAATGTTTTTCCTATGTAGCTGCTCTCGGGTATCCCCACACCAAAACTTTATGTAACAAATTAGCCCCGTACTATGTGCCCCCCCTTTGAGAATTTTCTAAATACGCCACTGGGCACCAGTGGTGCGAAATTTACCATTTCCGGCTAATTTTAGTTGGAAATTGGACTGTTAAGCTGGAATAAATTACTAAATCCTAATTTTTTGTCGCAGTTGTTTTTTTTTCGATCGTTTTTCAAAGTTATGAAAATTAAAAATCTAGTTTAATTCAAAAATAAATCAAAATGCAAACTAAAATTTTCAATATTTACCACCAAAATAATGCAGTGTCGTGAAATTACTTCCATTCACGTATTGTCGTATATTATCGCTCTGAATAGTATGGTTGAAAAAGAAATATGTAAATAATAATTAAATAACAGAAATGTTTAATAATTTGATTCAAAAATAATATTTTGACTCCCTCTATGAGTTACGTGCTAACTAATGCAATCAATCTATGGTGCAAATTTGCATATTGCTGTTAATTTTCTTGGAAAACATATTTCAGAAATAAGTATATATTCACTCAAATTGAAAATTTAACCGATAAAGAAAACACATTCTAAAATAAACTAACTTATCGGTGATGACATCGGTGAAATCACCCTTGTTTCCGGGTCACTACATTTTTAAATGCTTCTAATATAAACTAAACTCTTAAATTAGCAGATCGAGTGATGGATATAACTAGGGGAATGTCGTTTCTTTGTTATACACACTTTTGCCATCTTGTTGGAAATTATGAACTACATATTTTAAAATAATCTAAATCGAAACGATGTTCTAAATCCTTACAGAAGGATCACAGGCCTATCTGGGCTAAACGGAATATTCAGTTGTACACATTATAGGCTCCGCACCGAAGGTGCGCGCACTAGCCGCTAGACCAGCCAGTATTTTACGGTATTCAAAAAATTTGTACAAAACTTTATCAAATATTCCATACGTTGAGTTTTCTAATCCAAACACGTGCATTTTTCTTTATATCAATTAGTTCTGAGCGTACGCTCTTCACTATATATTATAGCACACCTGTACGTATGCCTAAATGAAGAAAATAATGACTCATATTTTTCAAAATGCCTGCCTTATTGTTTTTTCATTATCAATTTGTTAATTTTAAGAAAACTGTTTATAAAAAACGATATTGTTAATTGCCCAGAATTGTTGTAGTAATTATTTAAATGAGCTTTATCTGCTATTTCGTGCTACTGAAAAATGTGCAAATCAAACAGATTCACCATTGATTCGTATATGGTGAACGTTTGCACGTACCTCCCTTGACAGAGAATGATGGTTGAACATTTCAACAGGATAACGCTCCAAACTACGCAGCATGTAACATTTCAAATACACAGCCAGCAAAAAAATTAAATACCATGTACAAGAATCTCTTATACCAATGATGTTTCTGATTAGATCCCAACTATCAAACGATTAGATGTTTCCTCTTTAATATTTATCAGTGATCGATGATCTTGGCTTGTCGGAAAGATATTTCTGCTGGATGATTTTGAATATTCAAAATTAATTCGGTACACAGCAAAAAATCCGGTGTGAATTTAACTCCGAAAATTGTCGAATAGGGTCCCTCCGTTTGGATAAAATATTGTTTTATCCAAATGGATGAACACAAAAGTGTACTTCCAATTACACCAAAAGGAGTAATACTCGATATTTTTGGGATAAAAATAAAACACAAGTTTCACAGAACATTTAACTCATAAATGAGTTTTGTATAACTACCATTTACCTCTCTATAGGTGTTGGCGACATTTCATTTACCTCTTTACGCTCTAAAAATGCATAATAAATTACCTGCCTACAGTGGGATTCGATCCAGCGATCCTATGATTTGAAGACTAACGCCCTACCTATTACACCACACAGACTATACGGGATGACGTTCGTAATTTGCACCATATATTACGTGCGGAATTAACTCCATTTTAAGTAAATTTTAACACCATATAAACAAAAACTGATATAATTTCGAATAAAAGTTATTATTTATCCAAATGAATTTTATTTTGAGTGTTTTATCCTAATGGATAAAAGGAAAATGTTATACTCGGGACGGAGTGAAATAAATGTATTTAACTCCATAGGTATAAAAAAATTAAACCTTTTTGGATAAATTTTGGTTCACACCGCCTGATTTTTTGCTGTGTAGCTACAATGATTTATTACAGTTGGAATATCGAACGAATTATAGGTAGCCTGTTTGTTTCATCATTTTAATTGTTAGTAAATTCTTCAGAAAAAAAAAGAAACTCGAAAATCCTAAGTCAAGTCGAATGGATTTTAAATAAATCATTAATTATTGGCAATTTTTTCCAAGTGCGTCAAGTATTGGGTTTGAATGTGATGCCTGTTTGATTTTCTATTGACTGATGCATGTTTATCATAATCCCTTATGAATGAAATGTCGTGAAGAAGATGAAAAAAGCTACGGATCATATAATGAAGAAAAATGTCGACAGAAAAAATACGGTATGTCTTATGAAGAAATAAAGGCAATATCTTTCTCAAGACCTCAATACGCGTAACAGCAAGAACTCTCTCTTCCTCCGTTCCCGATAATATTCAATAGCCGCATATGAACATGTAAAACATATCGATCACCAGCCAATACAGTTTGAAATGTAAATGAGAAAAATAAGCGGGCTGGAAGACAAAACCATTGGTAACACCATTAGGCAATGGATTGTAGCTACCAACTTGCGTAAGATCTCAACATCTTGTATCTTGATTCGAGATCGTTCAAATCGCGATCAGTCACACTGATCTGACCAATTGGACATGATTGATAGGATTTTTCTTATGTCCGAGCATTTATTTATGTAAATGTTCTTTGCGTTCGAATTGGATATTGTGTTCGAGTCTCAGTACGAACGTATTGGGGTGGACGACAGGTAGATAGGTTATCCAGGAATTTCAACTGAATATAGCATGTACAAAACAATCGTGAACGAAGGTAACGCTGAATATGAGTGCAGTGAGGATAGGATAAAAAGTATCAAGTCTCATGTTGATCTGTTCGTATATGATCACCAACAAAACATTCCTTTCAATTACCGATTTTTCTTTCAGATGTTGGATGGATATGTGAACATGCTTTGTGTGCATGTGTAGAAATGTCTACTGGATTATGGTGGATACAGAAATGCTTGATAATTTCACCCGCCCATGGAAGACCCTCCTGAAGATGTACAGGAGTATAGTGCGATTGGTAAGTGAATAAATATTCTCAATTTGTCGAAGAGTTAGGTTAAAGTTTAGTTTGCAAAAAAGGAATACATAAAGAGATCCTGAAGGTCCAGTCTCGAATGCTCAACATGCTTGAATTATGTATTCCCAAGATTTATTGAGACTGGTATACCCAGTGGCGGAACAACTTCACTCGGGGCCCTCCCGCCAACTTTTTGAGTGGGCCCCCTACACTGAGAAAAAAGGAGAGTAAAATCAATGGAAAGCACTCTTGAAGGTCGATCCACACTTTTCAGTCATCAGGCAGAGTTATTTTCCATACAATTTGACAGATTGTCAGTTAATTGATTGACTTACTAACTGGTCAATTTGTATGGAAAATGACTGAGACTTTCTTCTTCTTGCTTGCCTCGTTCTTTATGCCGCTCCATGGCTTCGCATTGTTCGGCCTACGGTGTAGGCACATCACCCATTTTGGCGGTAATATCTCAGTATCATATGACTGTGAGTGATGACTAAAAAGTGTGAGTTGACCTTACGCTAACTCTTTTGAAACATAATTTTGACATTACAGTGTTTCTACTAAAATTAAGAACGTCGTACTTTAAATAATTTTGCAAAGAACTACTTTCACTCTTGGCATTCTTATATTGAGAATAGCGTTCTTGTTTTAACGTTTATTAAATTAATGATTTCGTCAATCGTGTTTTTTTATTATTTTAAAATAAAAGCACTCACGTAGCGCAGTTTCGACCTCTTTAGATGTTGGTAAGCATAGTAAATTACCTGCGCCTACAATGGGGTTCGATCCCGCGAACCTATGATTTAAAGACGAACGCCCTATCTACCCTAATGCTACACACACACGGTCAGCCCGAATCCATTTTTATACCCTTCACTCGTAGAGTAAAGGGTATATTAACTTTGTCATGAAGTTTGTAACGCATTGAAGGAAGCATCTCCGACCATATAAAATGTGTATATATATGATCAGCATGACGAGCTGAGTCGATTGGGCGATGTCCGTCTGTCTGTCTGTCCGTCTGTTGCTACGCGTTTTACTCGGCCATTTTAAAAGCTATGGAGCTGAAATTTTGCACACATGCTTCTTTTTATTGCAGACAGTTTGTATGTTCGAATCGCTAAAATCGGACCGTGGGGTCATAGGGCTGCCATACAAACCCAACCCCCCCAATTTGGTTTTTCTAAGAAAAACTTTTTCATGCGTGCACCAATTCCAACCAAATTTCACACAAATGTGTTTCTATTGAGAAGACAAAACATATGTAAGAATGGATCAAATTAGACTATGGGGTCATGGGGCTGCCATACAAACTTAACCCCCCAAATTAGGTTCTTCTAAGAAAAACTTTTTCATTTGTGCACCAATTTCAACCAAATTTCATACAAATGTGTTTATATTGATGCCACAAAACATTTGTAAGAATGGTTAAAATCGGACTGTGGGGTAATGGGGCTGTCATACAAACCCAACCCCCCAAATTGAGTTTTTCTAAGAAAAACTTTTTGATTTCTGCACCAATTTCAATCAAACCTCATAAAAGTGAATTTCAATTGATGCCATAAAACATATGTAAAAATGAATGGAATCGGACAATGGGGTCATGGGGCTGTCATACAAACCCAACCCCCCAAATTGAGCTCTTCTACGAAAAACTTTTTTATTTGTGCATCACTTTCAACCAAAACTCATAAAAGTGCATCTCTATTGATGCCATAAGACATGTGTAAAAAGGAATGGAATCGGTCTATGGGGTCATGGGGCTACCATACAAACCCAACCCCCCATTTTAGATCTTCTAAGAAACATTTTTTCCACACCAATTTCAAAAAAACTTAATGCGTCCTTGTCAAAAAAAAAAATAGAACGAATGGAATCATACTATGGGACCATGCTCCCGCATCCCCCAATAAAGTTTTCTGAGTAAATATTTTTATTTTCGCACTTAACCAAAAACACACAAATATTGTTTTATAGACGCCACAGAAGGAAAAGAATGGGGAAGGATTGAACACAAGTCATATGTTCGCCCAAAAAAAAACTTTTAGCCCGAGGGGAGTGAAGGGTATTCAAATTTCGGCCGCGCCCGAAATTAGCCTCGGTCTCGTTTTTTTTTTCGTTCTGTCAAAATCGAAGAAAATGTATGAATTTGACACAAAGAATCCAAAAAATGGATTTAATCTATTCCTTGTTTCAGCTTTAAATTTAAGTGTGCTCTAATTTAAACCTTTCAATTAAAATTAAAAATTAAAAACGTTTGTACATAATATTAAATTCAAAACAGAATCTTGGCAAGACTCCTTTCAAACCAAATGTGGCCTCCGCACCACAGCCCTAATGTATATACCGTAAGCAAGATAAACTATTTTAGTCTTCAACGACATATACAGGCCGTACTAACTAGATTGAACTAAGTTAAGTACCACTCTCAAACTATTTTGCCCGTGTTTAACAGTTCATGACAAAGTGGATTCGAATTTAGTCCGAAAGTTTTGAAAAGATACTACCACCAAAAATGTTTTAAAATAGTTTATTTGCAGAGCAACCTAAAGAATCTTTTTTGCGCATATCGTGCTTCGCAAGGAAAAGAGTGGGTCGGATTACAAACCGCGGCTACAATAGCGCAGCCATGCAAAGCAAATTTTACAAGCAAATTTGAGGATTCAGAGTGCCTCATGAACTTTTAAAGATTTTGGGACAATATGTATTAAATTTGTTTCTCTAAGGAACCTGATGAGAGAGGAACAATAAATTTAGCATTTGTTTTGACTCCGAAAAGTGTATACTTTTCTTGTCTACCAAAAATATCTACGTCGAATTATTGTTTTTTCGCAGATTTTTTATGGTTCGACACACTCTTCATGTGGCTTCGGGCCCCTAAATCTCGTGCCCCCCCCCCAAATGTACCCAATGACTTACAACAAATCATTGTAAAATTTTCTTTTCCAAATTCGAAAAATTATTATCGGTCAGAAAACATTTTTTTTAAATATCCAGTAGCCAGTACCTTAATCTAAATTCAGTCCCAACTTACACCTTTTCCCCTATGAAATATTTCCACAACCTGATCCGCAACGCATCCAGCAAAGATAAACCATATTGAAACGAATAAGTGTTTTGCTGAAATATTCGGTTTCCCTAATATGTCCATCGATCATGTTGACGGCTCCATGATCTGATCGATGGACATGGGTCCCAGTTGTATGTATGTGTCAGATTGTTGTTTTTTTTCTTCCTGCACTCGCCAAATTGTAGTTGACTACTGTGGACATATTTCTCGTAGATAGCTAAACGAAGTGAAGAGAAAAAGCTTAAAATAAAAAAAAAACACACCAAACCTTATAGCTCTTTAGCATTGGTAAATGGTAGTCAAAGCAGTTATGTACGATTACGATGAGAAGACAAGGTGGTTGACTTGTATAAGACGCCTTTATGGGCACACTACAAAGTCTTTTTCAAATCGTCTGTTAATTAAATGAAAATTGACAAGCTTATCGAAATAGATTGACAATTTTCATTAGCGTGAGATCAGATTTGCTCTACTCTATCTATGTTTGCTCAAATCAAACGAAACGTGTCAGTTAAATTCTTAAGATTCAGATGCGATTATTTGATTTTACCGCTATATAGTCGTGCGCGGGGAGCGCGATATAGTTTTGTAAATTCCGGAAGCAATCCTTGATTATGATTGTAACTAATAGCTGAGGACAAACGAATATGTATATGATATCGGTTCGCATGATTGCTTTCTGTATGCGCATACAATTTATTTAATAAACGAGAACGAGTTGACTATGAGAAAATATATAGGTTGAATTCAAATCTAATATGGTCAAGATTGATGAATCTGATAATTGATTTGTCCCTGTCTCAGTACTTGCTAGCCAACCTGTTTGATTAATTGTTCGTTAGCTCGACGACTACAAGATATCAGATAATAAATACATGTAACTTTTTTGTTTTGGGTGAAATTTTCTAACGAATACAGATCGAGGTTTGTCTTTTTCATTGGAAAACTGTCGTTGTTCAAACGGAGATCACAAATCATCTTGTCTGTCAACAGACAAGTTGAGTTGTGGTCAACTAATGATTTAACTAAATGAATTTGAAGATTCGTGAGAATCTTTGGGGATTTTTAAATGGAGCTTCGTTGGATTAAGAAATTCAAGGATCTAGTTTCTATGTATGGATATATTTAGTATTGTATATCTTGTACTGCATGACTAAATTCTGTTGCATGTAAAAAACCAACAAAACTGGCTATTTACATAAACTATACAAATAGAGAGACAGTTCTTACCACTTATTTGCTAAATTATCTGAGTACCTCTTCAGTGGCGTAGATAGCTTTTCGGAGAGGAGGGGGATCATTTTGTAAGATTACTTATACTTTTACGGATATCAAATGTTGAATTCCAGAATAACAATTTCTGTATTTATTACATTTCAAATTGGCAGTTCTTTTGAGAAAATTTTGGTGCAAAATAGAAAGCAATTTTGTCATACGAAAAAAAAAACTGACTCCAGAAAATATTCATAGATAATTATAGCTTTTTTACTACGGTGAGTATTCCAATTTTCGAACAAATTTTCGCTACTGCGATTGGAGTATCAGAGCTTTATATTGGGTTCCCAAACTTTTCGGAGTCACGGAACACAAAGTACAGCATTTGTGTTTTTAAATCGAAATTTTCTGATAACTCAGAAATTCGTGAGTAAATATTTCTAAAATTTCCAATGTAGGACATTGTTTTAGCGAAATATATTTGCAATAAATTTCGAGGCCCTAGCTATCAGCCAATTGTTTGAAAAGGTTACCAAAAATGTGAGTAGAACTTAAAATTTGAAATGTTTAGCATTCGTTTAAAAAATCGTAAAAAAGTTTTGATTAACCCAAAATTTAATCCTCGAATTTATTTGTGCTTTAATTTAAATCCCAAAAACCTCGTCACAAACACTGTGGACTTGCCTTATTTTCTGGTACACACTACTTCCTTTTCTATTTTATATAGTAGAAAATTGTAAAAGAAAATCGGCCCAATCTCTGATGCTGGTCAAATATTTTACAGTTAAGTTGACTGATTGATTGATTGTAGCAGACAAAGCTTCGGAATTTCAAAACCTCTTGTTTCATTTTTCTAGTTTTTGGGTATCTTTGCGAAACCCCTGAGAGATCTTCACGGAACCCTAGGGTACCGCGAAACTCTGTTTGTTTGTTTGTTAATTTGTTTTCGAATCACACTTGAAAATGTAGTTAAAAAAATAATCCTGGTTACAGGTTTGAGAGTTTTTCGTAATAAATTCAATGAAATTGCGAACAACTAACGATAGTCAAGACTTACTTTGCCTGCTGTATACGATAAAACCTTTCGTCAAATTTTAACAACAAAAAGAAAAAAGAATGTTGATAAACTCAAACGATAAAGGATACTTAAAAATAAAAATTACTAGAAATGACTATCGCCAGTATACTGTCGCCTTACAGAATGTCGGTTCAGCTTGCGTACAAGTCCGCAACTCAGTGGGACATTTTCATGTTTTCAACAAACGCTAATGTACAGTACTGATGCAACCGCGAAATCATTTATACATTATTTCGTGACGATTTGCTTTTCGAATTTGACTCTTTTTGGGTCGTTCAATAAAAGTTGAACGAAAGTTGAAAATGAGTTGAACCTAAGTTGAAAGTTACACTTTTTGGGTCATTCAACAAAAGTTGAACGAAAGTTGAACGTGAGTTGAACCTAAGCTGAAAGTTACACTTTTTGGGTCGTTCAACAAAAGTTGAACAAAAGTTGAACGTGAGTTGAACCTAAGTTGAAAGTAACACTTTTTGGGTCGTTCAACAAAAGTTGAACGAAAGTTGAACGTGAGTTGAACCTAAGTTTAAAGTAACACTTTTGGGTCGTTCAACAAAAGTTGAACGAAAGTTGAACGTGAGTTGAACCTAAGCTGAAAGTTACACTTTTTGGGTCGTTCAACAAAATTTGAACGAAAGTTGAACGTGAGTTGAACCTAAGTTGAAAGTTACACTTTTTGGGTCGTTCGATAAAAGTTGAACGAAAGTTGAACGTGAGTTGAACCTAAGTTGAAAGTAACACTTTTTGGGTCGTTCAACAAAAGTTGAACGAAAGTTGAACGTGAGTTGAACCTAAGCTGAAAGTTACACTTTTTGGGTCGTTCAACAAAATTTGAACGAAAGTTGAACGTGAGTTGAACCTAAGATGAAAGTTACACTTTTTGGGTCGTTCAACAAAAGTTAAACGAAAGTTGAACGTGAGTTGAAGCTAAGTTGAAAGTAACACTTTTTGGGTCGTTCATCAAAAGTTGAACGAAAGTTGAACCTAAGTTGAAAGTTACACTTTTTGGGTCGTTCAACAAAAGTTGAACGTGGGTTGAACCTAAGTTGAAAGTTACACTTTTTGGGTCGTTCGACAAAAGTTGAACGTAAGTTGAACGTGAGTTGAACCTAAGTTGAAAGTAACACTTTTCGGGTCGTTCAACAAAAGTTGAACGAAAGTTGAACGAAAGTTGAACGTGAGCTGAACCTAAGTTGAAAGTAACACTTTTTGGGTCGTTCAACAAAAGTTGAACGAAAGTTGAACGTGAGTTGAACCTAAGCTGAAAGTTGAATTTGAGTTGAATTCGAGTTGAATTCGAGTTGAATTCAAGTTGAACTCAAGTTGAACCCAAGTTGAACGTAAATTGAACCCAAGCCCAACCTCTGTTGAACCTTGAATGGCACCCAACACTCACAGGGTAGCACCTAGCCCAACTTCCGTTGAAACCTTGAATGGCACCCAAAATTCACAGGGTACTACCTGTAATGCCAAAAACGTAACGCTCTTTCGTTGCAATTTTCGTGACGATTTTCGATTTATGTGCCAGAGTCAAGACATAAAAATGTCAAAAGTGGAAGCAGTTTTGCAGCGTTTTCTCTTCATTCGCATTAACTTTCCACTCTCCGCGAGAAATCTTTATAATCTTGTGTACCTACAGTATATTTCACCATTGGAAATTTCGCTTCTGTGGAAGAGCCATCCGTGTTCCACATTATTTTTTAATTTTTGAACCGAACATTCTTGCAAAAAGTTATCTTTTGCTTTGTTTTACGTACCTAAAATAATAGGAAAAAACCGAAACCGAAGGGGGGGGGGGGGTTGATCCCCTTAATCCCCCCTTATCTACGCCACTGCCTCTTTACACTTTAAGCCAAAAGAATAAAGGTACATATCAATGTTCAACGAATTTTTTGCGATTTTGATAGAAATGTGTGAATTTTGGAATTTGAAATAACACAACCCGAAAATACTTGCTTTATCTATACTATTGAAACTTAGTTTTTCAGTTTCGAATTATTCGCAATTATTTATAGGTGTTGAAAAATAATTCGCAATTTTTTTTATATGCAATCCAATTACTCCAAGCAGGGTCGGATTTATCTTTATGGCGCTCTTGGGCAGTAGTCGAATTGCCGCCTTCCGTTACTAGGCCTCGACGCAGAACAGAACATGGAAAGTTTAACGAGAATGTACGTATGTACATATGTGATGCTAAAATTTCAATGCAGTTCATGCGAAGAATGCAGTATCACCAAAACATTTTTGAATATACGTTGGCTCCTGGCTGTAGAAACATCTGATTCCTGAATCGGCACTAAATTTCGGAATTGGCTTACAGAGGTTAGTCTGTCCATCAATACACTGTTGGAACACTAGAATCGATTTTCCGGATTTCTGTGATCTTAACTTCTTCCCAGACGCAAATAAAGTACCTTGAACTCGGCTTATAGCTACTCAGCCTCAAAAAGGAAGAATTACCAAAATCAATCAATGTCCGCGATCTCATATGTTATTCACTGTTTCATTGTTAACTGTCGGCAAGTGATAACGGTATTTTCCTCAAACTTGGTAACAATATTTTCAGTAGTTCTTTTAATAATACAAGGATTCAAAACCGGAGTCCCGTTAGGATTTTCTTACGCAAGAAGAAACAGTACAACCGTGAAAGTCATTAGGATAATTCCAGAGGAAATAAAACACCAAATAATGGAATAAAAATATATTTTATTTCTAGAAAATGGGGCGAGTAATGAGCAGAAGATAATTCAAGTGATTTGAGCTCAAAGTTCTTTCTGAGATACAATTGTATAGGCTTTGAAGGTAATTTAAGATAATCTCGTTCCAAGCTCCCATAATGGCTTTCAGAAGCTCTTCAGTGTGTTAAACCAACGCCATCTAGATACATCATTTTTTCGCGATTTTTGTTTAGAAAATGTGTTTGAACGGCAAACAATTAATTAAAAAGATAGTGGCAGGTTATGTGGGTTATTGAAAATGTACAGAAGTTATTATACTCAAAATGTAGTGCATGGAAAATGAGTGATAAAGTGAAAGATTTCCCCATTTAGGGTTACCAATCAGTTTATTTGTGATCGCGAAAAGATAGTACGGATATTGTAGGAAAAAACGAGTAAGTACGTAAAACGTTTCAACGGCGGTGCTGCCATCGTACAACCGCACAGATAAATAAAACGTAACAAGCCACTGGCTAAATGCCATATGGTCACCATGACGTCACTACTTGGGATGATGACGACAATGTAATCTGCTAATTTGACGTCTAAAATTCTGCATTGCGGCCTTAATATCTAGACGGCGGTGGTTAAACTGGGAAAATGACAGTACGTGCAAATCTAGCATTCAGTTCTCAAGTGACATCGTCCCGCTCATTTTATGGAAGACATCAATATTGACTTATTTCTATCGGAGAACTGTTTTTTGTGAGCTATTTTTTGTATTAACCATTAACCATTTCACTTTTTTAACCGTTTCGAAGTAGTAGAACTTGAGTTAAAATTGCAGTTAATTTTAGCAGTTTGATGCCTTTATTAAGACTTTGGAATTCAAGGCTTAATGCTTTTTTTATCCAGCCATATTCACGGAGGACGGAGCAATCAATAAATCGCCCGATTGTAAAAAAAGGGAAATTTAAACTTGTAGAGTCTGTAGAGCAGCTAAATTTGAAACCCTACTATGGCGGTAATTTATCTAAGCTTGCCACTGACGAAAGCGATCGTTTTAGCAGAGTTTTAAATATTGCAAACGGCAACTTCGGATCTTAAAATGAGTGCGGAAGGTATGAACGTTTCATTATGCGACGATCACAGAATTTCTTATGGTGCATAGTGAGAACTCCCGACACACACGTTTTCGCTTGGCATTTATGAAGTCAACCAAGTCCGTGAGACTCCGGAACATAACAAAGTGTAATTACATAGTGCCGTTACTGGATAATGTACCACCTTCGACCAACTTGCGGCAACCGGCTCAAGTGCCCAGTAACATTCATTGTCCTAGCCCATCCAGGACACGATCCTGGTTGCACCACTGAATGACGCTACTCTAAGCTTCCATTGAAATCGAAACGTTCCTCAAAGGGTGCAGTCGGGTCTTGTGAAACAAATTTCAAAGCCAACTTTCAGAAAGGGACAATTTATAATTACGTTCATCACTTTCTAACGATAAATGATACTGATTGCGTCTGCCTGCGATTTCAGTGCTTTTTATGTCCTTTGAACGTCTGTTTTTCTTCTCAAACGAAGTGGCATTATTTATGGATTTCAATATTTATTAATTGACGAATTAAATTGGGAGCTGGATAACGGAAGCCATCAATTTCTATAGCCAAAATAGCGTTTGGTGTGATGACATATCAACTTTGTGACAGCAAATTATTTTCTTGCAATGATCAAACTTGGTTGAACAACTTAGGCACAAACAAAGATAGTTGGGATCTATACGAAAATACAACTTTAGAAGGAAGTACCTATGAGAACGATTTCAGTTTCGAAAGATAAGACGATAAGGGAGATTGCAAGATTTGTTATTTAAGTCCCGGATATCGAACTCCTGAAAAGTACGATTAAGATTAGTACTATATAATCTGCAGTGTCGATGGTAGTGTGCGGAATGCAGTCTCTTAGTTCTCGGAATATCTAAATTCCCGAGATTTTAATTTTTCGATTTAAAGAAATCCTGAAATTGCAGATTGAGACAAGCCATCACTGATCACCTCCTACACGCAGTTCTTTATTTTTAGTAGGGAAATTTTTGGTTATTTTCCAATGGTCAAACCCTCGTGTTTATGCTTTTATGCATCGCAGTGCACCGATTTTTTGAAGAGTACAGCTGTAAGTAAAAACACATACCATGTTCATCGGTCTGTTCCCCCCTCCCCTTGGCTACGCACATGCTTCGCGTTTTTATACCCTTCGCTCATAGAGTGAAAGGGTATATTAACTTTGTTATGAAGTTTGTAACGCATTGAAGGAAACATCTCCGACCATATAAAAAGTATATGATCAGCATGACTTGGGGAGTCGATTGGGCGATGTCCGTCTGTCTGTCTGTTGCGACGCGCTTTACTCGGCCAATTTGAAAGCTATGAAGCTCAAATTTTGCACAAATGCTTCGTTTTGCTGCAGGCAGTTTGTGTGTTTGAATCGGTAAAATCGGACAATGGGGTCATGGGGCTGCCATACAAACCCAACTACCCAATTTAGGTTCTTCTAAGAAAAACTTTTTTATTTGTGCACCAATTTCAACAAAATGTCACACAAATGTGTTTCTATTGATAACACAAAATATATGTAAGAATCGATCAAATCGGACCATGGGGTCATGAGGCTGCCATACAAACCTAACCTCCCAAATTAGGTTCTTCTAAGAAAAACTTTTTGATTTGTGCACCAATTTCAACCAAATTTCACACAAACGTTTTTCTCTTTATGCCACAAAACATATCTAAGAATTGATCAAATTGGATAATGGGGTCATGGGGCTGCCATACAAACCTAACCCCTCAAATTAGGTTCTTCTAAGAAAAACTTTTTGATTTGTGCACCAATTTCAACTAAATTTCACACAAATGTGTTTCTCTTGATGACACAAAACATGTCTAAGAATGGATAAAATCGGATAGTGGGGTCATGGGGCTGCCATACAAACCTAACCCCCCAAATTAGGTTCTTCTAAGAAAAACTTTTTTATTTGTGTACCAATTTCAACCAAATTACACAAAAACGTGTTTCTCTTGATGACACAATACATATCTAAGAATTGATCAAATCCGACCATGGGATCATGGGGTGGCCATACAAACCCAACGCCCATTTTGGTTCTTCTAAGAAACATTTTTTGCACCAATTTCACAAAACCTTGAATTAATGTGTCTTTACCAAAGCAACAAAAAAATTAAAAACGAATGAAATAGTACTTTGGGGTCATGCTCCCGCAAACCCAATAAAATTTTCCGAGTAAATATTTTTATTTGCCCACTTATTTCAACCAAGCACAAAACTTTTGTCGAGACGGAAGAAAAAGAATGAGGAGGGGGATTAAATACAACTCATAGATACGCCCGAAAAAACTTTTAGCCCAAGAGCCCAAGCCCAAGCGAAGGGTATCCAAATTTCGGCCGCGCCCGAAATTAGCCTGCGCCCCCGGGGGTTGGCGAGCGAAGCGAGCAGGGGGCGAAGCCCCCTAGTTCTTTTTCATTTTTTGCAAAAAAAAAAATCTAGTAAAGATAGTAATCATCTTGGACAGGCCATGGAGCCTATTCATATTTTTATAAAATCGGCAACGAAATGCTTCATATTTGATTCTGCAATTTTTACTTAGTTCTGGGTCTCGGTGGGACCTCTTAGTCTCTGCCATGATTGCGTCACTGTAGCAGATCATAATGCGCAAAGCGGCTGGAAACCGAGCCCATCATTACCCACTTGCCCTACCTTTGGAATAGCGTTTCTGACATAGTGAACAAGAAAAAACACAATTGGAGAATTTGACATTTCGTTGGTTTTATTGATTGTCAAAATCATTTTAACTACACAGAGTGGTTGTTGGTTTTAAGACATTTGAAAATTAATTTACAGCCAATGAATACTCGGTTGACTTTGACCAAATTCAGCGAAAGAAATTCACTGGAAAAACACTGTAAATGCCACCAGAATTAACCGCCCCAAACCCTTCCTCTGCGGAATAGGTAGACTTAATGCGAAATGAGAATCCAATTAGAGTAAAACTTTGCTGCTACATTTTCCGTTCGCTGAATGCAGCCTATACGATCGTATTACCTAATTTGCACACCTCTTGCTTCCTTGACGCTACGTCATTTCTGATCCCACCATTTTTTCATTGTCAAGGTTGTCAGGTACGGATCGACTTAAGTTGAATCGTTTAGCTCATTTAGCCTTGTTTTATAGCCTCCTTAATTTTAAAACTTTCAAAATGTCTGGAACGGGATGATTTAAAGCGGATTAATTTTCATCTGATGCGCTTTCAACGGGTGGATCTCCTACCAAACTCAACCTGCGAGCCAAAAACACTCATTCCAAAATTCTGTCGTTATTTCTAGTATGAAAGTTGAACTCACTCAGTTGAAATTACCAAATTATAAGCATTTCACACTAAATGAATGTTGCTGAATATTGTGCCAAACTCAGCTCTGTAGTATCGCTTGGCTTTTCCCAATTTTCTTCAAAAATTTTAAAAGTTATGCAAATGACTAGCACTGAGCAGAATCATACACTGGCAGATTGTTTTAAATCCAGAAAAATAAAAAATAAAAAAAATAAAAAAATATTCGTAAACGTCGAAATGGCTTCTAATTTAAAAATAAAAGGAGGATATTTCGCACCAAGGTGAAAAAGCAGGATATTTCTCCTATAGAGGGACGTCTGCTCACTCTACATATGAAATTTCGTTAATCAAAACTACACGGGATGTACAAAAAACAAGCATTAATATAACTTACAGAATTTGTAAGTTGTTGATGACTCGACAATATGTGTATGTACAAAAACTATACAAACGAACTTTACAACACCAATCCTTTAAAGTTTCACCCGCTGCCACGAACTAGCTGACACGATTTTGTTGACAATAAGAGGTCTACGAGTAGGTGCGGCTTTCACAGAATTTCGGCTGAGTGCTGAAACGGAACCCAATACGATCGTGCCCGTGAATATGGCGATACTTTTCAGATGTTAACACTTTCAACTCAAACTGTAGGTAGGCTGATTTGAGTTTTACATTGATAGTCTAAACAGCTCGTGCTCAACTATCGTCCAATAAAGGCACCGCTGAAACGAATTTGTGCAAGTAAGGGTTTTACTTCTTCGACAACCAACGTCATTTCAGTTTCATCACAGCTGGATATTTAGTGGCGGTCGCTTTACTGTATCTTTGATTAGATTGCTTTTGACTTGCTGCGATTATGTTTTCTATCTACTATGTACTTCCAATAGGTAGTACAACATTTTTCGTTTGAGTCCCGCTCAGTGCTGTCTCTCCACAGTCTACGTTGATTGATGAAAACCTACGATAGAAATTTTTATTTCTATGGACAATCCTCTTTACATGTCCCTGTAGTATAGACTCTACGTTCACTTTTAAACTGAAATGATAGGAAATCGGGTTTATCATCTAATCCGATTTGTTGAAGGCTTTAAAGTAAAAACAGCGATCAAATTTTGTATGTAATGTACATACCGAGAGCGGGTTGTTTGTAACGAATAGGGATTGTGA
Source organism: Microchrysa polita (assembly GCA_949715475.1). Taxonomy (NCBI): domain Eukaryota; kingdom Metazoa; phylum Arthropoda; class Insecta; order Diptera; family Stratiomyidae; genus Microchrysa; species Microchrysa polita. The sequence goes on from OX454415.1 coordinate 20,397,764, forward strand.
TCGTTATCTGAAATATCCTTCAGTTTGTTACGTATATTCTGTTAGAGCAGTATAAAACTCAGAATGACTCAAACTTAAAGAGTATAAAATGTATACCGAATGCACAATGTAAGTTGTAAGATAAAAGAAGTTGGCCACATCACATCCACATGCCAGAAATATAGATACACACTAACATGGATTTATGAACAGCCTCTTGCAAATTTAAGTCATAATCTGTGAGCACTATAATGTACAAAAATATGAGGCACAACAAGATTTAAGCTCATCATAACGCAACTTCTATGAGCTTGAATATTTTGAGTTTTCCCCATGTAAAGGCCACTTTACATCCTGAACCTGATACAAAGACGCATACATATATATCAAAAGTCTACACACATCATCGTCGAACAACAACTATTCAAAGTCAACTGGACATGACTTGCATTATTTCTCTCCGAAACGTTATGTCAAAGCCGTTGACATCTGAAAAAGCGTGAATTATAGATTGGTAGGTGCGATTAGTCCAGCATTGATCTGTGAAAAAAACATGCAAAGAACTCTTGGATATGGGTAGTTAAAAGATATCTAAGATCGAGGATCGAGCAACAGCATCCACCAAGTTACCTATGAACATGACTGTTGAATGTTGGTGGCAAATACCATGCAGTCATAGTATGTATAGGTACATGTCTCTTTGAATGTGGCTGTTTGTAAGCACAATAGATTCTAAAGCGATATGACACTTTACAAATCAGCAAAATTATTTAACCTTAGCCCTCGAGCTATGATTTCCATATACACTATGGCATTTATTGAAGAGATATACAGGTTCCCATATATTAATCGGCATCATTGTTGCAATTAACCGGAAAAAAATTTATAGCAGCAATTGCGAAAGCCTTGAATCTGTCGGTACATTGAAATTACGTTACGTACTGCGGTATTGTGGTCATCGATTTTGATTTTGAGATTTTGTCTGAATCATGCAGTTTTGTCGCACTGATTTACAAATGAGAAACCATCAGGTGAATGTTAACTGAAAAGATTTAGGATTTGATTGCCAGGTGTGGAAGTTCAGGGATATGTCTATGATTAATTACTGGCATTGTAGTACAGTTACACATTATAAAAAATTTCCAATTGATCATATTTGATTTCTTAATATCCAATAGCCATTTTTTTACTTGCGGCATTTTAACATCTCCCTATTAAAACGGCATCCTTCCTTTTCGCTTCACTTCTAAATTATGTTCAACCTCTCATTTCATGATTTCAACAACCATACAATATACTTTGAAAAAGTGTTCAATATGATCCAATCGATTTTCTACAAACTCCTCATTCCGCATTCCCTATGCACCATTCCATAGCAAATCAACGACCAACCCATGTCTCGTCAACATTACCACATCCTATCGATATGGAATTCCTCCACCGCGTGGTGGGGCTAATGAAAAGATGCTTTGCATCCGCACAGTTGCAAAAGTTGCATTAACTTTTAGACACAATCCGTGTCGAATCCTCAATCTGTGTAAAAAGTTTTATCTTTTGTGGTTCAACATGATTGCACTCTCATGGGGACTCTGCACTCTATAGTCGTATAGATACTGTACGAGCTGAACGACAAACCTAAAACTTTAAAAAACACCGAACGGGCGAACGTAAACGAGAATGAGGTAAGCTTGAAGTCAAATCAACGGAAGAAAATCGATTTTTCATCACACACGCGTTACAAGCAGGAAACAAATGGCGTAAGCTCCCATCAGAAAAATTGGAAAAGTGCAGCGTGTTCAATCGATACGGTGAATAAATTTGGAACGGAGATGTAGTATAGAATACCTATAGGATGAGAGAGAAGAAAATGGTGGTGAATGCCACAAGGTCCTTTTGGAGAAATTGTACTATGATTGTAATGATAGTATGGTACTAGTATGCGGTTTGAGCTATGATATCGATGTTGCATTATATGTGTATATTTTTTAAATTAACACAATCAATATTATACGTTGCATTTCTCAAAAGAAATATTCTACAAAACCCCAAGTGATTTGTGATTGTTTTTATGCAAGGTTTTTCACAATGATAGGTACTGCAGTATTTAAAAAAAATGTGTAAATTGATACAAATATCAAACAAACAAGAAGGAGGATAATCACATCATAATACACAACTTAGGTACAACTGCCGAAAAAAATAAAGTATCGATATTTTTCCAATTTTTTTTATAGGTTTAAGCTCCTGAGATACAAAAAAGCGATAGTATAGGTCTTTGTCTAATGACTCCATATCAGAAATATCTAATGTTCTGGGCATAACATTTTGTAAAAGCATGTTTTCAGCTTTTGTGGCTCAGACTGATGACTCTCAACTCTACTTGTACAGGCCTTAAGTTACTTCAACTTCCGATGCTCGCACGTCTATCGTGACAAGGGTGATCGCGCGTATGTCTCACATACGCATCCTTCTTCTAGGCCTGAACTCTTTTTCAGTACCTATCGGCTGGTTAGTCTTTTCGCATAGAGAAGACACACACAATATTCAGAAAGCTTTTCCATTGAACTCGTATTAAATGGAATTTATGTTTATTTTGCATTGTTACGCCATATTTTACTTGGATACGCCATCAACTTAAATTGAAAAAAAATCATTGCGCAGTTTATTACAACAGCGTAAATGAGCAAAAAGTTAACATAACTATGCGAATTAAACAAAAATTCCATTCAATATAATGGAAAAGCTTTCTAAAAATGGTGTGTGCCTTCTCTATGCGATAAGACTAACCATTCGATAAGAGTTTTGAGAGAATGGGCCTAATTGAGATATACCAAGAATAACATTAAACACTCTTCAGGAAAATGCAACAAATTATTCAGACATTATTATTCGCCCCGGGCGCCAAATTTTATGGGCGGCTTTGTGTTTAAAAATAATCGAAATGAAAATTTCAATATTCAATTCGATTGTAGAAGCAACATACACTGCTCGTCATCAGATTAGCACACCCCTTCGCATGAATAGTTTCGGCTGATTTCCAACCAAACTAAAAGAGCTAAAATTTCATAATTATAACTGTTAATAGTCTATTCAATTCTAAGTTAATTAAAACAAAAAGTATTGTGTTTTCATTTTTTAATTATGTTTTATAATTGTTTTTCGAAAAAGAACACACAAAATAGCCATTTAAAATTTGTCATCAGGATAGCACATGTAATTTCTTTTTTGTCTATCTTCCACAATTTAAGAAGTAGAACCCCTAATTTTTTGTTGTTGTTTAAGTAATATATTAGCTTTAATATGGATAAGAGAAAATCATTATCTGCGGAAAAGGGATCAAAAATTAAGGCTTGCAAGGAGTCAAGGCGGTCAAAAAGTGAAATTCTGAGAAAAAATGAATAAAAGTCGATAAGTTGAATCCGAATTCGTGTGTAATAAGTACCGTTAAGGTAAAAATAATAAAGGCGATAAAAATTGAGTACTTGTCAATCCTTATGAGAGAGTAAATAATAATAATAATAATAATAAATAATAAGGCGGGCCTACATTGTTCAAACAGTGATAAGAAATGCTCCACATTTAAAGAAACTAAAACTGAAGAACAAACCCCAACTTAACTTTGCCCGAAGGAAAATACGTTTAAATTAAGCATGAGTCCACTTGACATGGAACAAAGAATGGCGCTATGTTATCTTTTCGAATAAAAATAAGTTCACTTTAGAAGACTAACACAGTTATAATGCATACTTCCAGGATCTTTGCTAGGAAGGACACCATTAGGATCGCCTCCACTGTGGAATAAATGGTGTAATGGTCTCGAGGGCCAACTGGTACTGTAAGATGACTCTTCTTTTTATTCGAAAATACAACATAGCGTCATTCTTTGTTCCATGTCAATTGTTCTCGTGCTTAATTTAAGCGATTTTCCTGTAGCTTTACTTTCTTTAGGTGTGGAGCATTTCTTATCACTGTTTGAACAATGTAGGCTCGCCTTAATGTGAAAATTTACTTTAATCCTTGCGACCGAGTCATGAGGGCTCGATGCTTCTCTCAAAATTACTTTCTCATAAGGATTGACAAGTACTCAATTTTTATCGCCTTTATTGTTTTTACCTTAACGGTACTTATTACACACGAATTCGGATTCAACTTATCGACTTTTATTAATTTTTTCTCAAAATTTCACTTTTTGACCGCCTTGACTCCTTGCAAGCCTTAATTTTTGATCCCTTTTCCGGAGATAATGATTTTCTCTTATCCATATTAAAGGTAATATATTACTTAAACAACAACAAAAAATTAGGGGTTCTACGTCTTAACTTGTGGAAGATAGACAAAAAAGAAATTACATGTGCTATCCTGATGACAAATTTTAAATGGCTATTTTGTGTGTTCTTTTCCGAAAAACAATTATAAAACATAATTAAAAAATGAAAACACAATACTTTTTCTTTTAATTAACTTAGAATTGAATAGACTATTAACAGTTATAATTATGAAATTTTAGATCTTTTAGTTTGGTTGGAAATCAGCCGAAACTATTCATGCGAAGGGGTGTGCTAATCTGATGACGAGCAGTGTATGTAATAAAACGGGGCGAAATAAAATTATAGAAGGCACCAGGAAACAAACAGGCATCCACAAAAAGCATTTTATTTTCGTCACTAATTTTCGTTTCCGATAACTTTGATCCATCGGCAGCAGCAATTCAATTTAATTTCGCCTGACCTCTGTGCGGATGGATCCCTTCAGTTAGTTCCAATTGCATTGATTCATCAAGTATTTAGAAGACAAATTTGGAACAAGGTGTCTGAGTTTCAGAAATCTAATATCGCGATTTGGCTACAGGTTCCCCGAATTAACTAGCTCTGATCTTTTTCTCTAATCATTTTCGAGATGATAAGTTTTTGAAAATAAACTACGCACGATAAAACCGCTAACGAAATCCTTTCGCAAAGAGATTTGGTTAATGGAAACTTGTCTGTTACATAGCATGTATGGAAATTCGGAAGCTACTCCAAAAGTTTAGTAATACAAACGAGCACCAATCTTTGGCTCCAGAAGGGAGTTTTCTAAAATGTTTTAAAAGTTTTTGTATGGGAAATTTGGTCAAAAAGCTGGCAGTTTCACGTATGCAACATGAATTTATTTGAAGGCAATAAAAATATTAGTTCGGTGAAATCTATAATAAGTCTTAATTTTGGAATTTCAGACAAACTCTCTACAAGGCTCAGCTGAACTATGATAAGCACTGACTGGGCCTTCAGTATCTCAAAGCAGGGAAAAATTCTATTCTCTGAATTACTGCAGCGTTTCGGTTGGAACCCCTCTATGAACATACATTTTTGTGTTGTCTTTACGCATTTCTATACGGCACCCGGTTGCAAAATGTAAATTGTTTCAGAACTACTCGGTATTACAGACCACGAGCTGCCTGGTATAGTACCTAAGGGGCGACAAATTGGTATTTTGCCCGGGGCGGCCTAAGCGCTAGAGCGGGCGCTGATCATAATGTGTTTTTGTCGCGTCGCCAGGTTGAAGTCCAGAAGCGAACCCTAGGGAATTAAGGAGGATTACACACAAACAAGCAACAAAAATCTAAATTTCTCTCATGGAAATGAGAATGGCCGTTGAAAAATCGGTAAATCTTGTCTTCATTTGGTTGGACTTCGACGGATGTTAAAAAAGTCAATAAATAAAAAAATCGTAATCGGTTACCAAAATCATTTTCCCCTAAAGATAAAATTTTAAAAATCAAATTTATAATTTCGATTTATTGAATTCAGCCGATGGAATTGGACAACATTTTTATTTTACAATATCTTCGAGTTAATCTGTTTTTAAGTTAGTTAGTTATTTCACTTTGTCGAGATCAATTTAATCAGGCGATTCACCGAGAAACACCTCAAGATTTGAAATTTCGAAATTGAGTTTCTGAGAAAAATACAAGTTTTCAAGTAATTTGAGACCCGGCTAAGCAATAATTACTCAAACTTTCTCATTTTCTAGTAATGCTCAAACCGTGAAGCAAACTGCAACTAAAGGATTCGTCATCACATTCCCCAATAAATTACTCCAGAACGCTCAGGACAAATACAAACGAAAGTTCAAGGCTCAAAGCTCACATGTACCTATCTACAATATTTCCCCGTGTGAGGGGGAAATTGCAAAATGTTTCTCGCGAATTCGTGTTGGTTGGATCTGTAGTATAGTGAAATTAAGCCAAAAAGGGGCCAAACCCAAACATAAAAAAGAGGGAAGTTTTGATGCCAAATTTCTGTACACCCTCCACGCTTTAAAATTTGCACTGATTTGAGCGTCACATTAAGGGGGGAGGGAGTGGCACAAGGGAGGGGGATTTTCGTTTTTCATAAATATCTAGTAAACTATATGTCTGATCGAAAATGTATCCCTATACCCTCCTAAAGTAATTAACATTTTTTGAGATTAACATTTCACACTGTAACTTTTAATAGAGTGCAGGTAGAGTAACAAGAATTGGTGCTGATGTTACCAACTATTTTTTTTAACCTTCGGGCGGGCGCAATGCATCTGACAGATTAAGTGACCAGTTTTTGTTGCGCCAATCAGCGATATGAAAAGGGAGTGAACTGAAACTCACACTAGCTTAATCTTTATCGATCATAACTACCCCAAACAAGTTTTTAGTTTCTATCTACCATATGTCTGAGGGACGGGAGGGGATGAAATAATCTCTCAGATGTATTGCGCCCGAATGTGTTATTTTCTCCTTTTCTATGAAAATTTCCACTTGTTATACTCTTCACATTGCGTAATAACGTTCTCACCAAATCGGTCAAAAGTGTATTTTTAGTAAAATAAGCTCATATTTTTTAAGCGGCCGAGTTGTTGGAGGTTTTTTAAATAATGAAGCGATTGAAAGTGGAATATTCTTAGAAAATTGATAATGTGAAGGGTATCGAACTTTGTGAGCCAGTACTTGTTTCTAAAATTTCTAAAATCGTAGAACTGTTTCAAAAAGACAATGCAACAATAAATAAGAGTCTAAAATATAGAGAAACTTAGAGGAGATTCACACTACTGACAGGATTTACTAAAACCACTAGATTAATCGAGTCGAAACCCGCCTACCAGATTAAATTGTGTGTCATTAAATTCAAAATGCATCGTAGAATGTACTTGCATTATTTAAATTGCAGTACAATATGGTACAACTGTTAACTAAATCTAGGATTTAGTAAATCTTGTCGATAGTCTGAATCGGCCCTTAGTTTCATTTTTTTTTCTGCACTTAATCTGTCAGATGCATTGCGCCCGATCGTGATAGGATTGGTATTGCGCCCGCCGGAAGATTAATTTATAGGTACCTGCCGAAATAAATTCCTTCAATTCGTGATTGTTTTTTTTTTGTATTTTTGGGATACCTTGTACAGGGTTATCCATTTCGAGTTTGGGGAAGTTCAGCCCTGCCATGTGACAATTGTCAAATGTAAACGTGAACCAATAAATGTGTAGGTATATGTCTAGTTGAAGATTTACCATTTCACCATCTGCATCGTTTGACCATCGCACAACGTGCTAAAATTGTTTGTGCTTCGTCAAGATAAAATTGCATAGAAGATTTAATTTGTGTGATGATGGTCCTGAATCCCGGTCCGAAATAATGCAAGTGTCAATTTATCTAGCCCAGAATGCGAAAAACCAAATGGAGAGTAAGTTCGACGTTAATTCTCCGAAGTGAAGGGTCTGTGTGATTGGAATAAGGCTGAAACGCAAATATTTATACCCTTCGCTCGTAGAGTGAAAAGGTATATGTACATATTACCTTTGTTTATTTTTTAGTTTTGTATGTGAATTGGATTTTTATAATACCTAGTAGGTATGTAAAGGAAGAAATCATTATCCCAAATGAGAAAATCCGTATCGCAACTGACAAAAATTATTTTGATACGTATACCTACCAGAAATAAAAAAATTGGTCACCTTATGATCCATAAAATTTATGTTAAAAATATTAAAAGTTATGAAGCTAGGGAGTATTGAATAGCGAAACTGCGTGATAATTTCGGGGTAGAAATTGCTTAAAATGTTGTTTATCGCAATTGATTTAGAAATTTAGTACCTAGTCATTTCAAACTATCTAGGTATATAGTATAAAAAGGCTGTGGACGCATGAAAAGTGATATACCGTTGGAAAGCCAACGTGTTGAAGCAACTTTTATCAACTTTGCAAAGTTGTACGTATAAAGCGCCGTTATGAAATAACTGTTTGAATTTTCGATGAAAAATCTATTTTAAAATTTCAAGTTTGAGTAACTGTATCTTGAAAGTGGCGATAATGTTGGCAACAGGAAAACCTTCAGTTTTTGGTAAATTTTATGTAGTTTTTGAAACTGAAGTCAAATCTTGGATTAGGTCATCAGGAGGGGTTCAAATTATGATTTTGCATGACAAGTCACGATTTTCGATGACTTTCACAAAAAGAGCGATAACAAGGTAACAGTAAAAAAAAATCCGATTGTATTGGTAATTTTCTTGCTGAAACAAGTTGTGCTATCAATCCTTACAGTATTGACCACCTAATGCGGGGCACCCTGTATAGGTGTATAAAACAAATGTCTATATTTTTACATTTGGAAATTAATTTTCAAGTGCATATTCCAAATAAATCAATTTAGGAAAAATTTCAAAGTATTGTACAATCGTACCAAAATGTATATTCTTCTTCATAATCAATAACTATACTACATATACATAGATGCCGGCAATCCTCAATCCTCCACTCACACTCAATACAGAAAAGAAACCAACAAAAATTTCGTCTCTCAAAAGACGTTTTTCATCCATGCAAATTCCATGGAACAAAAAGTATACAAGTAACTCTCCTCTATCAACACGAAATGCAACTCGCGTCCTGTTCGCTTCCCCATTTAGTCCAGTTCAGTAGTCCCTGTTGCACAACAACTACATACTAGTCGAGCTAAAATCAAATGCAGCCATTTTTGTACAATGGGCGGAGTTGAATCAGCATGAAACCTGTTTGAATTAAAATCCGAAACGAACCCCCCAAATACAGATAACAAGCAACTGGGGAACGGGCGGAGCATGCTCACGAACTTTTATCTTTTTATTCATTCTGAATTAGATACAAAAGGGGAATCATGAATACAAGAACCGTAGAGAGTTTAGATGAAACAACTACTCGTACACCATTTCCTATATGTTTAGTTCCCCTGACTGAATAACATTAATTTGAATATTTGTCCTTTACGATTTCCAGTAGTCGGAATTTTCCATGTTTGTTTTCTCTCTCGAAAATTTGAATTTTCCCTACATTTGGGTGCATGCGCGGAGTTTGACCGATCCGTGTGTGTGCGTATAATATGAAAGACGGAAAAATACCAAATTATTTGTTGTGTTTGTAATTTTATAAATGTTTCTTTCATGATATCGACACGCGCGAAGAGAAGTGTAGATGGCCACTCAACACATGCTCGGGCGAGGAAATTGCGTGCGTTAATGATTTCCAAAATGACGTCGATCGTCGTCCGCTCGCAGCATCGTATCCTAGCTATCTTCGCGCTGAAGTCCTTTTGTAAAACCCCAACCCTATCCTCTACCCAACGCCCATGGTGTCAATCGACAGTTTGCAATTTTCTGGGCTCCTTTTCAAGGATCTGATGCGGCTTTCATCCGTCGTCGTCGCCGCCGCCGCCGCCGGGGAAAATCACAATTTTTGGAAAAATGAGAATTTAATATAAAACTCTGCTAGGACTATAGACAGATATAGCCAGGTTAGTATGTATGATGAAGAATGAGGTGTTGCTTCCGTATTTGCGCTCTATAGTATGTGTGCGATGTCGTTTTTGTTTTAGGTACTATTTTAGATGTGTGTGTGGAAAATTCGATAAAAAAATTATTACGGTTGAATGTGTCTAGTCTATAGAAGCATGAAAGGAGCAAAATTGTGGAAACTATCAGTTTTTAAGTTTCAGAGAATTGCTAATTGATTGCAATAGCATGAAATGGTGACGAGAATATGCTATCTAACCATTTTGGATAATAGATGGACCGAATAGATTCGAGTGTAGAGTTATCTGATAGAAAATGATAGAAACGGTTTTTTTCCCGTCGCGTCGGTTGTACCTATTAGACTCGTTGGCATAAAAAAAAACAGAATAAAATGGCATTCAAAATAAGGTACCTACTCGGGTACTGAGGAAATGGTGTTCTTAATATTGGACTGTATGCGAGTGCTAAAAAGCAAATGCACTGTTTTTTTAGATCTGTTACAAATTTAGGCAATAGTATGTATGCATACATCCCAGCAAAAAATCTGATCAGGTTTGTCAGGTTTAAGGAATAGGTATAAGGAAAACGATTTCAGCTTTGGCATTATAATAATTCTTACGAAAGCTTTATTGCTACTTTCTGTCATGGATAATTTGCGTTCGCTTTGTTTAATATTAAACTAAGGCACAATTCAGACTTACTTTAGTTTATTGCCAGCTTTACTTCCAGACAGGTATAAATAGTAATTATAATAATGGTTACGTAAGGCTCTTTATAATTTAGTTCAAAATTTAATTCATACCAGAAATAAGAAAAAAATACATTTCAGTAATTTAAAGTTTTTGTAAGCCTTTATATACGGTATCTAAAATATTTTTTTCTGAAAACCTTTCCATTCCATTATTAAAAATATCTAAAGTTCTTAAGTAAGTCTTATTTTAAGTTTCTTTCCAAATTGAAATTAAGTATCATTTTGCGAGGAGATTGCCATGACAGGCTCTGTGGCTCACTTGGTTGAGTCGCACTATACGAAGCTAGTAATCTAGAGGTCCGGAGATCGAATCTCGGCGTGGTCAAACATTTCCGGGCATATGCGGATATGCACTGTCCTACAAGGGGGTACAAAGAAGAAGAATAAAGCCATTACAGTTCAGAGAAATCACAATTTTTTAGCATTCTCTCTTATTATCAAACCATTTACATAAGGATATGAAAAGGTATTATAATCTTTTTTTTTAGGCATCCGTATAACTTATTAAAAGCTAGTGTTAAATCTCTTTTAAAGGCTTAAATAGTTTTATTGACCTCCAATTGTCGCGGTTACGTGACCTTGTCCTCCAGTTTCGGAAGCCCAGCAGCTGGTGGGCGTCTTCACCTACGGAGTTGGAAACAAACCTTAAATAAGCCTTCCATTTTTTGCTGGGTACTAGGGTACTATCACTCTCACTATTACCGAAAAAATAGATGTCTCACATTACGATATTTTCGAAATGAAACGTTTTATCACAAAACTTTGCTTATGGTGAGGGTTTTCTTCTTCTTAGTTTGTGTAAGAAAATAGTCTTTCGAAATGTTAAATTAAATAACTAACTGATGCCAAAGTCCAACATTGAATCCATAGGCCGCAGGTGGCTTAGGGATTTGACGACTTTATGACGAACTCCTAGTGCAAAAGTTTGTAAGTGTGAACGGGTCAAATTAGCCTCATCCGGATAGAGTACATTTTTTGTATAAGATTAATACTGATTGAAAAATGTGCGCGATTTTAGATAGATAGATATGTATGTACCTATTTTATTTAGTTCCAGATTACAATTAATTTTTAAGAACTACAGTCTTAACGGGTCTTTACAACTTTACAACAATTAGTGAGCTAAATGCTGTGATAATATTTAATTCATTTGAAAACTTACAAGGAAAATTTACAAAAAAAAAACTTGTTTCTGAATTATAGTGTAGTTAGTTACCTACGTGATAGACCTAGCACCTACATCTGCAAAATGTGGCGGAGACATTTTTTGTTATTCTTGTGTTTTGGGGTGCCAATAACGAGTCCGGAGCTCCCACCAAAATTTCGTTGCAAAACAGGATCAAAATTGCAAAAAATGACTGTCAATTGTAGCTATACCGCTTAACGCACTTTCCCTGTATGGTATTATAGGATTTTTTTTTGTTTTTGCAATTTTAGGATTTCGAAAACACTGCAAAACCTGAGACGTTGACCTCATTGACATTTGAAGCGAACCTCTTTTCCCGATTCAAAAACTTCATGTTTGGGAGCCAGAAGCGCTACGCGGGACCAGTTCCTCAAAGTACGTATATGCGGTACCAGTGTACTTATTACCAATTAGACCGAAGTGAGTCTGGATGAATGAGTCGAGGCGTTCTCGTTATGGTAGAGATTGCATAGAATCTCCTTATGAGTAAATTTACCTACAAACACCACTGGTGCAGAGTGGTCTATCTATGCTTCTTTTACGATCACCAATCAGCTGAAAATGACAGAACAATTGCTTAAAGTGGTCATTCAATTTCATTTATCCAACAAAGCCAACAGTCATTCCACAGACAGCTTCCTCGTGTCCGAATCATCACGCCTAGTGTTCGTATTTTTTCAGAATAAGCAGGACAAATTGATCAAAAATTGTCGTTTTCCAGAACAATGCCATTCAAAAGGCAGGTTACTTTCATAACCGCAGCAAATCGAGGTATTGGCCTCTATATACCAAATGGATCCATCTATCGGAACTAATTCACCCTAATACATTTATTTTGTAATCTTCGCACCAAACTTTGCAATTTGTATGCCCTAAATAGGATTTTCAGCAGGTCTTCAAAGGGAATTGACTACAATCGATCGTTATGATCACACGCAGAAATACTCAAATTAGAGCTATCGCACAAAAAAAAGCAAAAATCAGCCTATACGGAGTCATCATTTTTTTTATGTTGTTTAAGCTAAATTTTGTCAAAAAAAAATGGAGCTCCTGTGTATCACCTCTTCTCAACCCAGTGGTGTAAACAGTTTTTAATTTGTGACGAAAGTTGAAAATTAAATAAATATAGGTACACGGAGAGAAAAAAATAGTGAAATTTTATCAATTCCGTAGTAAATTTTACAAAATACAAAATACAAATACAATACAAAAATATTATTAATTTTGACCCCATCGCATTTGTAGTAAAATTAAATACTCGCGTTGCCAATAAATTTATTAAATTTTAATTAAGTTTACTTTCATTTACTGTAAAAGTTCACTACAACCGTAGTAATAATTTATCGTTGATAGTAATAATTAAAGGTAACCATCTGACAATTCGAATTTCATTACAGATTAATAAAGATAACAATTTTTAAAGTAATTTTTTGCCACGAAATAATGACCATCCAAAATAATAAAATTTAACCACATTTTATAGTGAAGAAACTAGTGAATTTTTATTGTTTTTGCTCTGCAATAAATGAAAAAATAATAAAATTGTATGCAACAGTATATTCTATTTGTTTATTAAATCCTATGAAAATTTCACAAATTTTCATTTCAAAAGCAAATGGTTATTCAAATTTAAAGCAGGGTTAATCTGCACTGGAATCGCATAGAAACCATCATAATCCTCTTTTCTTTCTTCAATCAACTTTTTGTGCAAGAGGAATTTCATTTGATTCACATTCCTCTATTTGTGTCCATTCCTACAAGGAACAATAAAATCAACCAGTTAAGTTAAAAAAAAAGATAAATTCGATATAAAAATAAAGTTCGATTGCGATGCAATCTTTCAAATAATGAACAATTTGATGTATCAAGGGTTTGGATTTTAAAGTTTGTAGTGTACTACAAACTATTATTACAATCAATATGAATTTCTTAATCACCTTGTCCTTATTATGTGTAATGAACTCCGCTTTCAACCTCAATTTTCAGACTGAAGCTGTATCACAACTAACAGCGTCTGTCTTGTTCTTTCTACGCCTTCTTCCTGTAATAATATAATAATTTAATTAGAAAAATAAACGGAAAATTGTAAATGTTTGTTTACTTACCACGGATCACACGACTAAATTGAAGGATAATCCTCGAATGAATTTTCACGACACGACACACTAACTTATTTTTCCATACAAAAAATATTTTTTTTACATCTATAATTTCACAAAGTTTGCCAGGAAATAGAATTCGGTGAAAATTTTTTGTATTTGAAATTAAATTTTACTGAAATAGTGTGTAATAATATTTATCATTATGTATATTAGCAACCGATTTATCAAATTTACAACATTTTGTAGTAAACCGATAACAATTTATTAAGTATGCATTGAATATTAATTATTAAATTTTTAGTGAATTTTATAACTCGTTTTAATAAAATTTACTAGAGAAATTTCTCTCCGTGTACTTGAGAGATCATCTAAGTCTAATAGAAGCTATGAAGAAACACCACCTCGACGAGTACACATACATGCCTGTTTCGTATAACAGTCATTGATCCTATAGAGAAGTATTTACCAGAATCTGAGAACCAAGTGACCTAGCCCACATCTTTGACGGTCCTGGCCAAGTTAAGTAGTTGGCGTATCTATAGCAATATTTGCTATGGATACGCTAACTAATCGATTGAAATGAAATTTATGGTCAAGTTCCTCCAAAGATAATTGCGTCCTAGGAGTAACGACGAATCCGTTATCTGGACAGAAGGGTATAGCGTCAGGCATATTTTTTTTTGATTTTATGAGTCATTGATTAAAAAAGTGATTGAATGATCTTTCGGCGGGGAGATGAACAACATTGTGAACATAGTTTTTTTTTATAAATGCAACATTTTAAAGTGTGAAACAACTTTTTAAACTTTTACAGATTTATCAGTTTAAAGTATACCGTTATTATACTATTGTTTGAATTTTGAACAGAAAAAAGTGTTTATGCCTGTAAATTGGACGTGATGTTGATAATTGAAACCGGAAAAACTGAAACTTAAACTACTAATGGTGGTTTGTTAAACAAATCGTACCATCGACACTGTCAATTTTCCCAAACCAATGCAAGACTAAATATAAGACAAACCCATATTCTAACAAAAGAATTATTCGCTTTTCACTTTGTGATTGAAGAATACTCAGGACACGCTAAGTGAAAAGCTCAATGATCACCTACGTATTAAAGTACAAAAGGTTAATTCAAAATATTGGATGTAAATAAAGTATAATCCTTCTTGAATATTAATTATCGACAAAAAATATTAAAACAGGGTTTTGAACATTTCCTGCATAACTTGATTTCAAGCTAAACTCTTCTTAAAAAATATTTGTACAGTTCGGCGAAGGCGGCAAAATGTGAAAAGCCTACTGGCAGAAAATGAGTAAATCCGCCACTGGTCACCATGAATGTTTGTGTTGCCTTCATAAAGAGAATGCTCCTGCGACAGCCTGACGGCAAATTGACGAAGTCCTTAATCAAGTTTATGAGTTTCCATGTCAAATTGATGAATTTTAAAACTGTGTTAACGGATTTCGAATAGGTACAATTTGATGTCCTTCCAGATCAAATTGACGAGTTTTCGTTTTAAATTGTCGAATTTCCACGCCATGTTGACGAATTTTCGAATTTCGAATTTGTTGTCGAATTTCCATGTGAACGAATTTTCCAATCGTCAATTTGACATGGAACTTCATCACTAGGGCATGAAAAATCGTCAATTTGTAGGTAATGGAAATTTGTTAACATAATTTTTAAATTTGTCAATTCGTCATGGACATTCGTTAATTTGGAACGTGTTTTGGAGGATCTTTGAGCTTGGGGGCCCTTGTTCCAATAAACGTTACGCCACTGAACAGAACTAGCTGTCAATTTTGCAATAAATGTAAAAAATGTTTTTTTTTCAATCGTCAATTTGACATGGAACTTCATCACTAGGGCATGGAAAATCGTCAATTTGTAATGGAAATTTGTTAACATAATTTTTAAATTTGTCAATTCGTCATGGACATTCGTTAATTTGGAACGTGTTTTGGAGGATCTTTGAGCTTGGGGGCCCTTGTTCCAATAAACGTTACGCCACTGAACAGAACTAGCTGTAAATTTTGCAATAAATGTAAAAAATGTTTTTTTTCCAATCGTCAATTTGACATGGAACTTCATCACTAGGGCATGGAAAATCGTCAATTTGTAATGGAAATTTGTTAACATAATTTTTAAATTTGTCAATTCGTCATGGACATTCGTTTTTTGGAACGTGTTTTGGAGGATCTTGGAGCTTGGGGGCCCTTGTTCCAATAAACGTTACGCCACTGAACAGAACTAGCTGTCAATTTTGCAATAAATGTAAAAAATGTTTTTTTTTTCTTAAGGAAATAAACTAGCTACTTTCAAAAAATTTCAATAAACCATGCGTTTTTATATCAAAATTGTACAGGGATTTTTTTAAGCAAGAAGAAAGCTTTTGAGCTTTGGCTGGAAACCAACACGAGAATCACCTTAACTTAACAATTCTTGCGCTATTAGATAATCATCCTTTGTTGAGGTTTCTTAAAAATAATTTTGGCATGAATTCTTTTGAATCCAAAGCGTTGCATTAGCTAGCATTCTCTCAACAAAATAAAGAGCTTTCAAGAGGGACCAGCAAGCTTTTGCTACGTCGCTGGCAGGATGTTGTTGAAAGGGACGGACAATACTTGGTTCATTAAATACGTCTCCAAGAATTAAAGAACTATGTAAGAGATCTGCAGCCGAAAACCGCAAAATTCAATCTACAACCTATTACGCAAATAGCAGCAACACACTGGACTGTCTAGATTATATACCCAAAAGTATGCGGTACTCATACTCTTTGAGGTTTATTTTTTGTACTGTAACTTTTGACAGAGTGTTCTTAGGTCCATTTTCCTCATATTTCAATGAAAATATCGTTGCTACACTCCGAAAATAGACCAGCTCTGAAAACTACTCCTGAAATCTCAAGGAAAAGCTTCATTTTATTTCTTTCCAAATCATTACAATGAAATTTATATTATCTCTCTATTATACTCTTCACCAAAAACTAGTTCGATCGATCGACAAGTGACTAAAGGTTACTCAGACCATATAATTGGTTGTAAATAAATATTCAAGAAAAAAAAAGTAAAAATATGAACCTGAATGAATTATTTAATAAAAAAAAAAACAAATACAATTTTTACTTCGACCTGCAAGTTGCAAGGATTTTCGAATATCGCCCAGATTGCTTATTAGGCAGACTCCTAAATTTGAGCATTGAGGTATTTAATACAAACAAAAATGCCACAATTTTCCCGATACCTACATTACATACATAAATCTCCAAATCGGTTCTGGTCCATTAACTCTTCATCCATAATATTCTTCACATCCCGGTAAATTAATTTTAGCATTACATTGCATCACGACACACATTATCATCGGAACGAATTATCCAATTTGATTGACCCGTGGTCGGGATTGAATTTTAGTGTTGGCAATAATTCAATTAGCAAACCACTGACACGTCTTCACACCAGAGCGCAATGATATTCAACTTTTATATAATACAAGTCGTACACGGATTGTTTTTGTTATTGTCAAATATTCTCGCGTCAAGCATTTTCGACATTGCGTCGGCATGAACACATAACGCCCAGGCGATTATTCAAGGATAATGTTGTCGTATGTCGTATAAGATACAAACACGTGACTGACTTCTATGATGACACGTGTCATAGAGGATATGGGCGCTTACAAATTGGATGGGTTGCGTGAAGTGAACCTGTTCGAAAAAGCTTTAATGACAATATAGTGTTGCGTCGGTATATCGCTATACCGTACGCAGTCCCTCGGGATACTGCTCTATGTTTAAAAACAAAGCAATTTTCATATTTGAAGTCATATGTGTAAGTATGACTTCTACGAGAATTTGGGGTATTTGTTTTCGAAAATATGGAGAAACATACATACATCGGTTAATTGTATTGACTTCAGTACCTACAAGCTTAATTCTATACGTAATGTTCTGTGGATAATTATTTGATCGTATCGATTTTTAGATGAATAACAAATTCCCATATAAATTGTCGAAGGAATTGCGTTTTATTTGTAGTTCTCTTTTTTTTTATTACACGTATGTATGGTAATACATAATACACATAAATAATTTGATACGGACTCATAGAGTTCAAAGAAGTAAAAAATGTGTATCTAACCCGCATTAGATCTCTTCAGCTTATTTCAACACGCCATTCATACGAACCATAGACCAATCCAAAAAGTGTGTGCAATCCAAAAATCATTACGTTGTGTACATTCGGCAAGATTATTTTTTTAGATAAGACCAAAACCCTTATCAGATAGGTGTTACACGACACAAGTAGCTGTCTAATACCTTTATAATTATCGTCTAATTGTGGGCGGTATTTCGTTTTCAACTATCCACATCGTACATACTCTCCTCCTATATCAACGTGCACTTGTAAATGGATATCTACTGATTATTATCGGTATCTTTTGTTTCTTTTTTGTCACAAATTTGGTAAAATTTTGTGTTAGGCTTCCATAATTGAGCGTAAATGACCAATGACGTTCTTGGATTTACTGTTTTCGGTGTTCATTGTCATTTTTTTAATCGCACCTAGAAAATAAACATGGCGCGATTATAATCGATTATGTGTTAGACTTGATGGTTAATTGTCTGTGGCAGCTGTGGATATTATTCAAGTTTTGGGTGAAAATAATTACACAATCGGAAAATTGAGCTGTTTGTATTCTCAAATTTACATGCACGAATCGAGCGATATAGACACATGTAATTGTGGTGTAATTACATCCGCCCATTCCATTCGGCTGAAGCGTCTAATTGTGTTTAGTTTTTTTTTACTTTTAATCATAGAGATTCAAGGATTATATAGTACACATATCCATACTATAATTGTTCACTTTGTTTCTTTTTTATTTATTTTTTTATTATAATTTCACACATCATTTTCAAGTGTCACAAGTCTTCTACCAATTTTCAACAATTCAATGTTATTCTATGCTGTTTTATATTGTTACTATGTATTTTAAAATTACTGTTACTCATGCACAAATAAATTTAATATTTAACGGCAAACTCTATATCAAGTTTAGCCATTCTTTTACATTGAGAATAAATAATATAGTCATTCAAACAAATTTGTGTATTCTTTTCAATATTAAATCTTTTTTAGGTGTCACCTATCATCAAATCTCAGACAGAATACCTATCCGAATTATAGTCAGATCTAATTTCTGAAATTTATTCAAAATTGTCACTTTCTTACTAAGCAAAAGCAATGGATGTCCGTATTTATATGCAACGACCAGCACAATCTGAACTTTTTGTACACCAAAGTCGAAGAGCCAGGCAGGTTACCTGCTGTCTTCTTATTCATTAAATCTTAAAATATAAAATATCTGTTTATGTTCTGTTGCACAGCAGGAATCCAAGATATTTTATTGGGAAGCTTTTAAAGACAACTTTATGATATCTTGTTGATTTTGTTGCCTTTACGATATATGATGCGGTATCCTGACTATTGTTACAGATAAATTTATTCGAAAAAAAAAACTCAACTCAGCCTGAGATGTGACAAAAAGAAAATTTTTGTAGACAACTATTGTTTAGTTTATGGAAAATCAGTTTGTATACCTGTAGTTGGTTGGATATGGACTCGTGGAGAAATAGAGTGAATACCACAAGTATGAGGATAGTATAAATTCATTATTGATTTACCAATATTTTTGTCCACAAATTACCTGATTACATACGAATATTGTATCTCAGAAATGTAGGCCTCCAGAATATCGCTTTGTTATAGGTTTGCCGCTTTTTTGCTATTATGCATTTTATTCTCATTTCTAGAGAAAAATTATGCGCATATCTGAAATTAACAATGAATGTTAAAAAATGAAAATAATGCCGAGGTATCATTGTATTGCATTGTATTTAGTCAGTGGCAGATCCACGATTTCGGGAAGGGAGGGGTTTTAAAATTTCGGCTATTAAGAATTAATCATATGATGATTTTAACCCTTCTGTCGGCACAAAGGTCTGGCCAGACCTTTGGCACTATATTTCGGTCAAAAAAGTATAGAAGATAAAATCGCAACGACTTCATACTTCATGACATCCTAAAATAATATGTTTAGAAATATTTTGCAAAAAATCGAAAAAATCGTTTGAAGCTTTGTGCATGTTTTTGGCGAATTTCAATTTATAGTGCTTTTTGATACCCAATACGTCTGGCCAGACCTATAGTTTTTCACCCCATTTTTTTCTCCAGGTAAAAAGTGCAAATATGAAATTCTTTTTAAATTCTCCTATTTATGATGTAATAATGTCCTTAAAATTCAATTTGTACGATAAACGATATTAAAAAAAAAACGGAATCAAAATTACAATAATTAAAAAAAATTCGAGATATGAAATAGTTTCCGTCTAGTTTTGAATAAGGGCTTAATTCCCACATACCACATTACAAGTATAGTGGCTAATTACTGCATAATACCATACTATTTTTGTGCAACACGAAGCCGTATTCAAATTAACAAATTTAGTTAAACATTTTTTGAATTTTCGGAAATATTTCCTATAAGGCTGCATGAAGTCGAATCCATGGACTTTCGCTCTGTGAAATTAGTCCATCCAGAGGCGGATTTGGATTTCGACAGAACGAAAATAATTAAAATCCATTGGTTCGAATCCGTGTATGTGCGGCCTGGAACATTTCGTTTTTGTAAATTGCACGTGTCATACGAGTCATTAGCATGCTGTAGCTGTACACAAGTTGTACAGCAACATTTTTCACGATTAGAAAGATCAAAACGTAAAAAAACAAACCTTTTTGATCGGGAGCATTTAAAGGCCTTGCTTCACTAAATATTCAATCAACAAATTGATTTCACTGAAGATGAAAGACATTTTCAGGAAACCACGAACATTTAAAGAAAAGAACTAAATGATTGAAGCTTTTAACTTGCCTTTGAATTACTTTTTTCTTTCTATATTTAAAATAATATAAATTTTTAATATAAATTTTAGTCTGCCAAGATGGAGGGGGTTTTGAACCCGAAAACCACCCCCGTGGATCGTCCTATGTATTTAGTATTACTATTATTAGTATTACGTTAGACGCTAGTTCAGTCAGTAGTGGGGATAGAGTTTATTATGTGTAGTATCAAAACCAATATTCCATCCATTGTATCACTTTCAAATTAGGCATTCATAGGTACATGTTTAATAAATTTACTATCCGTTCATTGTTAAAATCATTCTGGCCAGGCAAACCTATGAATGAAACCGAACTGGTTCCAGCCATTGACCATTTCCCGTAATTTAATGACTACACTGTTGTCACCGCAAAGACCTTTTTCATAACAATCTCGCTGTCGTTGAGTTTCTTTTGTCGCGCAACAATTCATAAAATGTCATCAATGATCTTGCCCAAAATCGATAGAGCGTTTAGAACATCTATTAGACCAAAATAATGTCTTTATATAGGAGGAAACCCTGTTCTGCTTTATCGCGGTAAAGTCGTTGAAATGAGCTGGGGTTTGTTTGGACACCAACACGGTATGGAAATTATGTTTTGTTGAGATTTTTATGATGTTTTCATAATTTTAATGAAGCAGAACTGAAATGTTTCGGAATGTTGTTGGATCTTATGCGTGGGTATAAAGAAATTGATTCGATGTACGGAAATGGAATTTAGATGTGTTATTAACCCTACTGCTACTAAGAATTATAGGGTTACGGCCATAAGTACGCGGACAAAGTGCAAATGAAGAAAATGAAAAAAAAAGAAACTAAAATGTAAAAACCTGGATGGTACAATTTTTAAAGATTTTAAATAAATTTTACCATATGAAATTGGATAGGAATTTTAAAGAAAAATGAGTCTAATTTCGGGCGCGGTCGAAATTTGAATACCCTTCACTCTTCCTGGGCTATAAGTTTCTGCGGGCGTACCTATAACTCGTGTTTTATCCTCAGATTTTAGCTACTCAAACATACAAACTGCCTGCAACAAAAAGAAGCAAGTGTGCAAAATTTCAGCTTCATAGCTTTTAATCTAGCCGAGTAAGGCCGCGAGCACACTAAAGGCGTATTGGAGCGTAGCGTAGCGTAAAACCGTAAAAAACCGTAAAGACAGGTATTGGGTATTGTATTGGGTAACAGATTTTACGCTACGCTGCGCTACCCTCCAATACGCCTTTAGTGTGCGCGCGGCCTAAAACGCGTAGCAACAGACGGACATCGGCCAATCCACTCCCCTCGTCATGCATATATATACACATTTTATATGATCGGAGATGCTTCCTTCAATGCGTTACAAACTTCATGACAAAGTTAATATACCCTTTCACTCTAAAAAATTT
This sequence comes from Microchrysa polita, assembly GCA_949715475.1. NCBI lineage: Eukaryota > Metazoa > Arthropoda > Insecta > Diptera > Stratiomyidae > Microchrysa > Microchrysa polita. The sequence goes on from OX454415.1 coordinate 20,419,894, forward strand.
AATTTAGTTAAGAAAAAATACTTGTACATATATATTTCCAGCCGCTCTACAACTTAACGGCTGCTCCCCCTCATTCTACCTCATGTTTTTTAGAGTTATTATTTCACAAAGACGGCTTTGCAACGCCCTACATTTAAAGACATATTGTAACAAAAAATCGAAATAGGTAATATCGAAAAAGAGTTATCTTCCTATATTCAGTCATTTTAGCATTTCAAATAGAAAACGAGACCGAAGCTATTTTCGGTCGCGGCCGAAATTTGGATACCCTTCGCTCTACTCGGACTTACCTATGACTGGTATTTAATCCCCCCCCCCCCATTATTTTCCTTCCGTCTTCCCAAAAGTTCCGTTTCGTCGACAAAATAATATTAGTGTGGGGTTTGCTTGGAATAAGTGGGCAAACAAAAATATTTACTCAGAAAATTTGTTGGGGGGGATGCGGGAGCATGGCCCCATAGTACGATTTCATTTGTTTTAACCTTTTTTTGTGAAATTAGTGTATTTTTTTTAGAGCAACCAAAATGGGGGGTTGGGTTTGTATGGCAGTCCCATGACCCCACGGTCCACTATGCTCCATTCTTGCATATAGTTTGTGCCATCAACAGAAATATATTTGTGTGAAAATTCGTTGAATTTGGTGGATCAATAAAACAGTTTTCCTTAGAAGAACCTAATTTGGGGGTTTCGGTTTGTATGGCAGCCCCATGACCCCTTTGTCCGATTTTACCGATTCAAACATACATGCCTGCAGAAAAAAGAAGCATTTGCGCAAAATTTCAGCTTCATAACTTTTAAATTGGCCAAGTAAAACGCGTCGCAACAGACAAACAGACGGACAGACAGACATAGACCGACAGACGGACATCGCCCATTTGACTCCCCAAGTCATATGATCATATATGTATACTTTTTATATGGTCGGAGATGCTTCCTTCAATGTGTTACAAACTTCATCACAAAGTTAATATACCCTTTCACTCTATGAGCGAAGGGTGTAAAAAAAAGTAGAGCTAATTATAGTTGTTTTTGAATCAGTAGGGTCCAGGAGAATTTTAGAACTCATTTTGCTAAGAAAACTGTTGATTCAGACGAAAATTGCCCTATTTAATCCTTGATCGGAGGGGTACATAACAGGGAAAAAGTTTAAAGGATCCACAACGGAGTAAATTGTGAATTCATAAAAAAATTTTTGTTCCATGTCCATACCTATCATCAGTATTTTTTTCAAAGCCTTAACTACGCGAGTACAAACAGCTTCCATTACTACCCTAACTTTTTAAGATCAATAGAAATTGACAATTCAATCGTTCATTTTGCTAAGAAAAATATTGTTGGGAAAGTTCCCAAAAATTTCACAAAATCATCATATTCAAATTACTAGGAACTCTAACATTTTTTTCATTAATGCGCGTTTAACGCCGTTGTATAGATCCTTGAAACAGAGAACAAACATTGGATATGCAATTAATTTGACGTCCCCTTTGATACGATACCTCGCATAGATACAAGGATTAATTGGTGTCTTTTATTGGTTACTCTATTTTTTTGCTTTTTGGAGCCCTGAGTTGGGATATTTAAGGCTGTACTACTAATAAGCATCATTCTATCCTTCCATCGATCATATGGTTGCGGATCAAATTTTGTGATGTGATTTATACAGAACAGTAACCAATTAGTCTAAGAAAATTGGACCAAAATATGGCCATCGAACGGCAAAAATCCTACATCGGAATTTTTATTTGATTATGGTTGGGGATGGTCCCGAGATGATGGCATAGAAAGTCCCAACCGATCGGGGTCCACAACCTTTGTTTTTTTTTGTTTTTTTTTTTTGCGATTATTTCAAAAACGGTAAGAGATACAGAAAAATGGTCTGAGGACGAAAAAAACTACATAAAATTATCTTTGCAATGATATATAACTGCGTAAGGGGGAAGATAAAGGTTGAAAGGCTTCTGTTGATTCCTATATCTTCTTCAGTTGTGGCATAACTGCGGACCCTTAGCTATGCAGGAGGAGTTTCATAGGAAAAGGACTTCGGCCAATTCCTATGTCTCTCTACGGGGCGTTACTTTCCCGCATTATCCGAGTAACCGCTGCGCCTGAGTGCTGCATTAACATCTGCAGCGTCTCAGGTTACTTAACGTGATAGGTGACAGAAAACATTTAAGTCAACCACTAAAGCAGCATCTTCGAGGCATGCCCATGATGGCCTTTACTCAACGATTAAACCCTATCATGGTTTAGCGATGTGCCGACAACTCATCCTAAGAAAAACTTCAAGTCAAGAAACCTGAAACAAAAGCCTCGGATTGGACGGATACAAAACAACGACGACCCCGCAAACGAACAACTGATTACTCTTTCGGATCCTGGAATGTACGCTCCCTGAATAGACCGGGGGCCTTAAGGGCCCTCCTGGATCAGGTAGAACAATACAAGCTGAGCATAGTTGCAATCCAGGAAACTAAATGGCTCAAAAGCGAGATTAACGACCTCAATTCGCACACTATTTTTACGAGTGGTAAAGAGGAGGGCAACAAGGAGTTTGGAGTAGCTTTCATCGTGAATAAGCAGCTCAAGGACCACGTTATCGGCTTCAAACCCATCAACGAGCGGCTATGTGCGATCCGCATTAAGACCCGTTTCGCTAATCTCTGGCTCATTAATGCGCATGCCCCTACAGAAGTAAAAGAAGACGCGATTAAGGACGAGTTCTACAACGACCTAGAAACACTCTTCGACTCACTTCCATCAAACGACGTCAAGCTGCTGCTAGGAGACTTTAACGCCAAAGTCGGAAATGAAAGCAGGCATAGGGGAACTACTGGAGGTCATAGCCTCCACGACGAAAACAACAACAACGGTCAGCGACTTATCGACTTCGCGAGCGGCAGAAACCTGGTAATAAGCTCTACATGCTTCCCTCATCGACGAATCCACAAGCAGACCTGGAAGTCTCCAGATGAATACACCGTGAGCCAGATCGACCACGTACTGATCAGCAAGAGATGGGCTTCTAATGTCCTAGATGTTCGATCCTATCGAGGAGCCAACTGCGACACCGATCACTATTTGGTGAAGACAACCTACAGGTGCAGAATCTCTTCGGTGCACCTAACGAGAATCAACTCTGCCAAGATCTTCGAGGTTGACAATTTGATTGATGATGCCACGGCGGCTGCGTATACAACAGCACTAGAGGAAAAACTGTCGCCCATGCTTGATGACATCAACAATTTAGGCATCCATGAGTTCTGGGAGGAGCTCAAAGACAGCATCAAGGGGGTCGCAGAAGAGGTCGTGGGCTATAAAGGCCGACGCAGACGAGCAGACTGGTTCGACGACGAATGCAGGGCCTCGATTGAGGCGAAAAATGAAGCCTATCGCCAATACACACAACGCGCATCCCGAGCCAAGAAAGAAAGATATAACGAGCTTCGGCGAATATCTAATAAGTTAATTAGACGTAAGAAACGCAAACATTTTGACGAGCAGTTACAGCAAATAAACCAAAGATTAGCCAGTAAGAACATTAGACAGGCGTACAAACTTATAAATAATGTTAAGAACGGATATCAACCCAGGACAAGCCTATGTAAGGACAAGGATGGTAACATCATCAGCGACATCGAAAGCGTCAACAAACGATGGGCCTCGCATTTTGAAGAGCTCCTCAATGCACCATCAACATCCCCCGCGGAGCCAGCTCTTGAGCAGTTAGCCGAACCAGGCCCTCCCGTTCTACCCCCAACAGTAGAGGAGGTGAGTCTTGCCATACAGTCGCTTCAAAATAATAAAGCGCCCGGCGCTGACGAGATCCCAGCAGAACTGCTGAAGCATGGTGGAACGTGCCTGACCAACGCTATACATGTGCTACTGCTGAAAATATGGAACGACGAGGAAATCCCCGAAGATTGGCGCAAAAGCATAATCTGCCCAATCCACAAAAAGGGTGACAAGCTGAAGTGTGAGAATTACAGGGGCATATCATTAGTTTGTACGGCCTATAAGATATTATCTAAAATTCTTGAAAAGAGAATTAATCCGTACGCAGAACGAATCATTGGCGAGTATCAAGGCGGCTTCAGACCTGGTCGATCAACGACCGATCAGCTTTTCACAGTGAAGCTACTACTCCAAAAGTGCTGGGAATATAACATCGACGTATACCAAATCTTTGTCGACTTCAAGCAGGCATACGACAGTATCGACCGAAGTGTACTGTACAACATTATGCTGAATTTTCGTATACCGGCAAAGTTAGTGCGACTCACAAGGATGACGATGACTAATACCGTCTCGCAGGTCAAAGTGCAGAACCGACTCACTGACCTATTTGAAACTCGTACTGGACTCAAGCAGGGCGACGGGCTGGCGCCGACGCTCTTCAACCTTGCTTTGGAGTATGTAATTCGAGCCATGAATATGGACAGCAGCGGAACGCTACTCATCAAGTCGACTCAATTAGTAGCGTACGCCGACGATATCAACATCATGTCTCGAAGGTTGGGTGATGCAGAAAGCCTTCTGCATAACCTCAATAACGCCGCAAAGGAAGTTGGACTACATATCAACGAAAGCAAAACAAAGGCCATGATGCAATCGAAAACAAGGACGACAGCAAATCCAAGCATCACAGTGGGGAACCTTAATATCGAGTATGTAGACAACTTCAACTATCTGGGTTGTAACTTATCAAAGGACGCCAACGAAACCGACGAAATTAAGCGACGGATACAACTAGCCAATAAGACATATTTCTCGGTCCTCCCTATAATTAATTCGAAACTTGCGCACAGGAACACGAAGCTCCGCGTGTACAAAACGATCATCCGACCCGTGCTATGTTATGGCTGCGAAACATGGACCCTCACCCAAGCATCCGAAATTTTGCTAGACCGATTCGAACGAAAGGTCCTTCGGCGAATTTTCGGGGCCGTTCGCGAGCGAGACCAATGGCGTATCCGGTACAACCATGAGTTGTATCAATTGTACGATGAGCTGGAAGTATCAAAAATCGTGAAGCTTCAACGTTTGCAATGGGCGGGGCATGTACAACGGATGGACGATAATCGCATGCCAAAGAAAGTGATGAACGCACAACGAATTGACGGAGCGAGGTTGCGTGGACGACCGAGAGCTCGCTGGGAGAACTCCGTAGGTGAAGACGCCCACCAGCTGCTGGGCTTCCGAAACTGGAGGACGAGGTCACGTAACCGCGACAATTGGAGGTCAACGATTCAGGCGGCCAAGGCCCGACGTCGGGCTATCGTGCCACATTGATGATGAATGATATATAACACATTAGAGTTTGAATGAATATTTCGGCGTTAGAATAGAACATAAATTAGAATATTTTCATTTTAGACCTTTTTTAAAAGCTCCATAACTTTTGAAAGAATGTTAGTTCAGTCGAAAAATTTTGTACAAGTATTCACAACAAGTTTAAGATAATTTTAACGTAAACACTGAGTCGCTCCGGTCAAGGCCCCCATTATTCCCCCATTTAAATTTGGCAAAACGGCATGTCCATAACTCCCCCAAAATTGGAGCAAAGTGGTAAATTTTGGTTTGTTGCGATTGGAGGTCATAGTCACCCCACCCACCAAAAATCAGCTCATTCGGATAAAAACTAAGGGTACATCCCAAAGTTACAAAAAAACGAAAAAATGGCCCCCTTTCCCCCATTTTTTTAAGGTTTCGGACCCTCGATCGGTTGGGACTTTTAATGCCATAATCTGGGGACCATTCCCAACCTTAATCCAAAAAAATTTCCGATGTAGGATTTTTGCCGACCAAATATGCCATTTTTCTTAGACTAAATGGCAAAAAACGTAATTGATGATGATCATTTTTTTTTCGCATGATACACTTTAATTGGCTAGGAGAAAGAAGATTTTAATTTTTAATTTAATTCAATTTGTATGTGGTTTGATAATTCACTTTTGGCTCTCTACCAATTTTCAATCCAATGTAGCCCTTTCAAAAATCTAGTTGAACAATATGAACAGGACATACCTCATTCTCACTTAGAGCCGTGGATGTTCAAAAGTGTATAGATGAAATGGAATTCAAGCTTTAGTGCAGAATCCTTGTGAGTGCCTGATTTTCAATGCCAATTTTCTTTTTTTACTCCTATAACTGATTCATCACAATGCTGATTAAGAATCAGACTCAAACCGTTTCTTCTAATCTCTCTCAGTTTAACCTGGCGATATTGACCACCAACTTGACGATATTATCTTACCAAATCGTACGTTACGAGAATGCATATCAAGTTTCAAAAAACTATGGGCACATGCTGCGCATGATTGATCGTCTCAACAGGCCGATGTTATTAAGCCTCCCAAAGTCTTAGCAATGTTGAAGACCTTACGCCCGGGACACACACTCCTGCGATACGATTTGAAAACTCCTCTCAACTTCTCAGATTCTTTTGATAGGATTTGATTGCAAAGCGAAACGATATTCAGTGAAAATTATGAATATTTATAAATTGGCGTAAATGAATTTAAGTTTGGTATTTCATTTATTTTGTGACATGGAGGCAATATCGATTTCAGCCTCACGATGACCAGCGTGTGTGCGTATATGTATAGTGTCGCCGAACACACGAGATCAAGATCTTTTAACACCAGGTATCAGCATAATTTATACGTTTGTCGTGATCAAGTTGAAACGGATTTGTTTCAGAGTGTTCAATCATCGCAGAGATATGAGTGTGGAATTTTCATTTCAAACTTTGCAGAGTGAAATGGACGAACTTGATTCAGGCCAATGTTGAACGACCTATTTGCGAATTGTAGTGGTCACACCTATTCTTCGACATAAATTTTAAATATTCGTCCTTACAATATGTCCTTTCAGTTCAAGCAAAATAGGTTGATAATGACGTGTGCTACTAAATCAATCACCATACTCCAATTTCACCTTAAATCCATCCAACGCTCAAGTCAAACAAATCTACTGAATAATCACCTCCGTCGTCACCTGAAAATCTACGATAATAGTCATGGGCGACAAGACGACAGAATGCGCTGATCTTTTTTAAAACACAAGCGAAACCTCAAAGGAATCCTTCTTCTTTGCCAATTAAAACAAATCAAGAACATTCCTTGCACATTCGCGTTGATGTGACAACATCGACACATTTTGCAAAAAATTAGCTTTTGTTCTAGCTCAACCCACCTTACACAATTCGTGACTCTTTGTGTAACGCTAAGAATAGATAAATTGAAATTCAGAAACATCGTGAGATTTATCTATACTAATGAAGTGCGAACTACCTGCACAATTGGCTATACGAATGCCACAAAATGTTAAATATAAAGAGCAGTGGTGAATTTTTGGCCGTCCATCTTCATTAAATTCATGCGCTTGACTTGAAATGAAAAACGTTTGTCTTGTATTATATGCCGAAAAGTTTGAGTGAAAAACATATGAAAATTTTGTGAAAAATTGCCTGAGCACTGTCTGCATTTTATATGTCTCATTAGGCTCGCGAGTGAGCGTCTATATATGTTTGTTCTTCACAAGTCATCGTCCTTGCTGCCATTCAAATTTGCGAGATTTCATGTTCAAATTCTGTTGCAGGAAAAAATTACATAGCGCTGGACAGTTTGAGGTTGTACTTAATTTTAGGGAAATTTGAAATTAAATTAAGATTCCAAAAGGATCGTGGATGTGAGTGTCAACCATTCTATTGCTGACTTTGATTCTGTATTCTAGGCCTTTTTTCTTTCAGTCGACCAGTTGACGTCTGCAAGACTTCCCTGTAGTCATTCCAATTACGCAAGGAGCATGCGAATCTCCGAAACGTTTGATATATAGGCTTCAATGAACAAGAACATTTCGCAGTTTTGGAGACACCCAAGACCACACCGACTGCACGATGGCCACCCATAGGCTATTTGAATTTGGCGACGCGAAATACGGAAGGCAAATTAGGATGGCGACACCGCCAGCGAGAAACATTTATTTCACAAGTCGTCGGCAAGTATAGGCATGCTATGTTTAAAATTAGTGAGCTCCCATTTCTCTGCAATGTGCTGAAAGAAAGTTTTGAGAAACTGGCATTTGGAAAATGTTTGAAAACAAAAAAAACTAGTAAAAACAATGTTTGTAATTGTGCCAAATACTGTGGGGCAAATTATTGACATCGATGCGGTTGATAAACAATGAGCAATGTGTGATTCACTAGGTGATTGGGAGGTCTGAATTTTCAGCTTTTTAAATGAATCATGTTATGCAATGCATCATGACCCGATGATTATCTCCCGCGGAAAACGTAAAAAGGATGACATAAACTTGCAAAGTAAATTAATTTGCATACAGGGCCGGCTCTACTATATGAGCAGACTGTGCACTTGAACAGGGCGCCAACCGAAAGGGGCGCCAAATTCACAAATTCAATATGCCTTTAAGATCAAGACTTTATATTGATTGATACATGTCGTCCACCTATTGTACATATTAAACGAACTAGAGCTGATTCAATTATAAGGGTGTGTTTTCCCAAAGATCCGCTGCTATCGCGACTCTAGAAATGACATAGAAACTCCGCTAACAACCAAACTCGCACGCTAATCGTATTCCATTCCATTTGACCGACCTATCGACGCAGTCGCAACTCGTGAAACCTTTAAAGACACATCTGCAAACTTTTCCGCATTGTATCTACGCGAGAGGAAGAGCGAGAGACGTCTTTCCATCCGTCCGCGCTCAAAAATGCTTCGCATATCTCGTACTTGTGCATCACTGCAAACATGCTCCAATTAATCCATACACTTCATATGCGGGATGGGCGCTAGTTTCATAGATTGTATGCTTGGCGGAAGTGATGAGTTGTGCGATGCAGAAACTTTGCACATAAGAAATTGTTGTAGAGCGTACACCCCTATATTCTGCAAAAGAGGGGAATAGGTGCTTTGCAGGCTCGTTGTAGGTGAGATGTGCGTATTCACTTGATGGCTCATTCCCGTAGTCTCAGCTCGTAGTACATGTTTCAATTGTATGAGACTGGGCGATAGAGGAGTTTTGTACAATGTATACTGTAGTTTGTAGGAAGAGATTTTACCGCATAAAATTTTCTTTGCAATCCATATTAAGCGCAGGATAGACCTCGAGAGTGAGATGTTTGTCCGCTGCGATTTTCTCAATGAAAATGAATGCTCGTGGTCGTGGACTATGTGGCAAATGCAGTGTAATTCCATACGCTACAATTATTTCATAACTTTTCTCGGCTATTTTATGTACTTTTTTCCATTTCCCGGTCATTTCATCGTGAAAAATATCTAATGACCGGGGAATCGAAAAATACTTTAAATGGCCGAGAAAAATTATGAGACCATTTTCGGATGTAGCTTATAGAATTTCCCAGCATTTCCTACATATTCCAGTGAGTAAGCATACATTTTCATTAAGAAAAGCCAACCTCTTCTCTTCTAAGTTTTATTTTTTTAAGGTAAACTTGTTGTCCCTAATAATCATCTTAGTTTGCTATTCTAGCTAGTCAGGCTTTCGATATATGTATTGATGTTTTATTCGTATAAAAAATGATTTTTTAAAAAATCTTCAAATGCCTGTGGCACCTAATACTCCAATCAATAGAGACGAAATAATAGGGGTTAGCGTGCAAAAATTGGGGACTTCTCAAATTTTTGATATGTTATAAAGACAGGTGGGGTAAGTTAAAATCCAAGTTTTCGTCACTTTCCCCCCTGTGCTCCCGCCGCTATCTTCAAAAAACCATCTAAAATCGGCCCTTTCATCAGTGTTTGGCCTGTAACTTCTTTACAGTCCATTTGAGCACAAAATCTGCCAAGACAATTTTGTAGAAGACAACATTTCCTACAATGACTCATAGCCTCCTCTGCATTTTAGTATAGAGTTCTCGAAGTATGTTTTGAAATTTGTTAGTAATGATTTTTGGAATTTTTAGCATATTCTTTGCGCTATAATTCTGCCAATTTTGATTGTAGAGTAAAACTTGTCAGAAGAAATTTATAGGAAATTCTGTGCTCTACAAGATTGTCTCGGCACATTTCGTGCTCAAATGGACTGGGAACGAGTTATAGACCGCAAACTGATAAAAGAGCAGATTTTAGATGGTTTTTTCAAGATAGCGGCGGGAGCACAGGGGGGAAAGTTACGTAAACTTGGATTTTAACTTACCCCACCTGTCTTTATAACATATCAAAAATTTGAGAAGTCCCCAATTTTTGCAAGGTAAAATCTCCCCGTTGATTGGAGTATAAAGGGTTGGGAATTGGGGGTACAACTTTTTTGCTGGAAATCACACAATCCGGTGCGTTTATGCGGCAGTTTCCAGACACCCTGTATAGAAGGGCGACTTTTCAGTATATGAACAGGGCGCCATAATACCTAGGACCGGCGCTGTTTGCATATTATACATATTTGCATACAGGGATTTGGAGCGGAGCGATGGAGCGAAGCGGAGCGACCTTAAATTTCGGAGCGAAAGAGCGGAGCGAAAGAGCGGAGCGTGGAGCGGTTTTCGGCAGGCTGGAGCGGAGCGATTTTTGCTTTGAAAGTCGCTCCACTCCGCTCCGCACCGAAGTAAAAAATCAAGAAAATTCCGAGGTAAAAAATTGAATTTATTCGACGAACTTTTTCATTTTATGGCACTATTTGATGATTTTGGACGATTTTAAGGCGAAGAATTCGTTGAGGCTTTCAAAATTTCGGATTATTGTGAAATTCACTGTGACAAAAGAGGTTTTGCGTTTAGTCATCATAATCATCACTCTTCATTATTAAAAAATTCAAATTCATCCATGACAGAAAAGTCCTGTCCTGTACTCGCTGAATGAAACGCCCGTTTTAATTTAAATTAGTTATTAGTGCATTTTATTGAATGGAGTACAGGACAACTTCCATAACAATTTTACAGATCTCGTTCTATACGGGATGTCCGAAAACTATCGCATAAAGACACCCAAATATGATTCCTGGTGATATTTCCAGCAAAAAGGAGTATAAAAAAAGCCCGAATTATTAGTTCTTCAGCTACCACAGATTTTTCAAAAATTTAATACTCATATTACCTACGTATTTTCTTTCGGTGGTGGCCAACAATTTTTCCTAACAATAAACCCAATAAAAATCGGATAAGCAGTTTAAACTGTGTAAAAAAGCTTCAAAGACAAAATTTTGTGATCTTACTTCATATAAATTTTTTTCCCGACGGAGGTCTTAGTGGTAGCATTTTTGTAAAATCTTTAAATGCTTTTGTTAGCTAAGGAGTTATGAATTCGGGATATTCCCGGTACACCTATTTTGCTGGAAATGACATTAATAATCATATTTCGGTGCGCTTATGCGATAGTTAAGTTTCCGGACACCTTATCTAGAACAACTCAATTTTATGTTCAAATTTGTACGAAATTGGTGCTATCCTGTTCTGTACTTGATCGAATAAAACGCACCTGTTAAGCCATATTCTATAATGCCTAAGAAGGTATAAGTTGAATTGATGAATTCGCGGAAAATTATAAATATTTACTAAAAACAATGAAGTTTTGTTGTATGTTTGTAATGGAGCGGAGCGTGAAGCGGAGCGGAGCGAAAAAATTTTAGTCGGAGCGGAGCGGAGCGAAAAAAAAAGTGTCGCTCCAAATCCCTGTTTGCATATTACTCGTATATTCATTTGCACATTCATATCTCTGTACATATTGGTTTGGAGTTAGAACTGTATTTACGTATAAGATTTGCTATATTTCTGAAAAATTAATATCAATTAAATTAATCCAAAAAATAGTGATGAAAACAGCATAGAAATTCTGTTTTATCAAAAATTGACAACAAAGGCCATATCTAAAATAGATCCAAGCTCATAAACAATTTAATTAATTAATTAATTATTAATAGACTCAAAAAATTAAGAAACAAACAAGCACTGAATCAAATCAACACATAAATAATTATCTTAATATGTAAATACAAAATATTTCAAATGTAGGTATCTAAACTATAATTAATTAATTCTGTCTTAATTACGTAGTTATTTCCCAATCAGGCTAAATTGAAGATCCATTGAATTTAATGTCTCATTTAGTCACTCGTATCAAGTCCACACTCTGAATATCTAATTTATAAATCTCTTTCTCGTTTTCTTTCCTACAGCTAAGTATATTTAAATAATATTAAAAAAAAAATCTTAAAATTATTGTCACCTTACATGTCATAAAGTACGTGTTGTGAATGTTGACTGAAATATTTCTTTGAAATTTTCGGTTAACACTATGGACAGTCAGCATGCATGCATTGACAACATATCTTATAAATTTTGTATTATTACCGAATGTTAGTCAACATTCATAAAATCACTGCAGGGGTAAATGACGCACCTAATTGGTATAGGTTACACATTTTAGAATATCGGGTGTGATGATTTGGTATTGTTTAATCCAACAGTGATTTTTTATTGTTTCTTTTGATTTGATTTGAGCATACTGAAATATGTATACCCGAAATATGTATATGACGAAAATAAGCGTATCTTATGGTAATAAAAAAAGCAAAAGAATTGTCATGATTTCCCTGGAATTTAAAGTTTTGCTCAAAATAGTGGCAAATGTCATCATTAAAAGCTCGAAACATCGATATTTTTTGATGTTTCGAGAAATGTGTGTGACTATGATCATGAAAAAATCCAGCGTAAGTAATTTTTGTAGCACATTTTCCGAAGTGAAACGAAATATATAATCTATAAACAGCTTCTCCCTAGCTAAGCCTATACGCTCGGAGCATTACATTTTCTCCTAAGACTTTTGAACATTCTTAAGACAAAGTGCTAGACGCCCAGAATTTAAAATAAAAAAAAACGTACGTAAAATAGCGTTAGCTTGTTCTGGAAAGTTGAAGGATTTTACATAAGCTTTTGTCCACAAAATTTATGAAATTCTTGCTAAACATGTCGAAGAAAATGCATTATGTAAAATCAAACTTACCAGCCAATTTCGCCATAAAAACATGGTTTGTCGATCTAGTCATCTAGGACATTGACCATGATAACGATCCTTTGGAAAGAAGGCAAAAACGACATAGCCAGGATTTGCTTTTCGGAGGGGTTCAATGCTAGAAATTTTGGGAAAGACATTTTTGAAAATCAAAGTGTTGCTAGTGCGAGGACCCATCTTTCGTCACAATAACATGAGTAGAGGCCACATTTTCCAAAACGGTTTTCAAAACTGGATGAAATTTTCCGATATGAGCTGTCTTTTTGAGTTTAATGGTAATTATATTTTTCTATCCTTAAATTTCATATTTTCCATTTTTTTAAAGAAGTTTTGTTTATGTGTACTCTTTTAATACACGATGAAGCTGGGTACAAATGTGGTTCAACATATGTATCATTTTCATTATACCCTGCACCCAACATAAATTTTTTTTTAAGTTGAGCCTTCTAATCACATGGCCTGGAATCCAAGCCCAAAATTAATTTTGTTCTTTTTGTATAACATTGAATAAGTTCAAATGAAGTATCAACGAAATATCTAAAATGAGGAAAACCAAATCCAAAATATAAGTTTGACAGACCTAATATAATTTAACCATAATAATAACCTAAAATCTAATGCAAAATTGGGAGGGGTGCACCTCGGAAATGGATTTTGTATACTGATTCTGGTATAATTTTGCAAAAAAAAACCGTATAAATGGTATCCGAAAAAATGATTTTTTACGGTGTTATTTAAGCTTAATTTGGAATACCTAAAAGCATAGCATAGTTAGCAATCTTGCTAATGATAGACACTTATAAAAAAATTACAGAAAAATTACGACTTATTTCAGGGGGCCCATTCAAGTAGTAAGAGGGAGGGCCACGCGTCAAATTATTTCGCCACTGATTTTATCGTAATAATTGCAGAGTTTTTTTTTAGAAATCCTAGTGAAAATAGCGCGAGAGGTCTAACAATGACAACACCCCAATCATGGGCCACGATTGGGGGCCGGTAGGAGCGCAGTTTGTATATGTTTGAATTGCTAAAATCGGACAATGGAGTCACAAACCCAGCTCCCCAAATTAGGTTCTTCGATGAAAAACTTTTTTATCTGTGCATCAATTTCAACCAAACTTATGAAATCGTACTATGGTGCCATGCTCCCGCATCCAGCGCCCGCTCTAAGGGGGGGGGGGGGGCAAGCCGGGCGGTCGCCCGGGGCGCCAAATTTTAGGGGCGGCTTTTTGGCTAGCACTCGAACAAAAAAAAATTGATAAAAGTCAGAAGCAAAAATTCAATATCAATTTCCATTTAGTGGAAACGAAACCTACAGATGAAATAAAAAGTTGAAAGTTGTGTTTTGTAGATGCAAAGTCCTTGCGAGGCTTTGAAGAGACCAGAATTGATATAAGGTGCTGCATTTACAATCGTAAAATCCTGAATAAGAGTTGAGTAAATTGTACGTGAGTGATGCTAGAGCCTGCCCTACTTCCGAAGTGGGTCAATTCGCTCAGTTATGCGGAATCAAGTTCTACTTTAAGACAGAAATTGGAGATTCATGTGCTAATTTCGTCCTCCAATTGATTATTTAGTACCTCTTCTTTTTACGAGCATTAAGGATTATATTTGAACTTTCTATGCATGATCCCGTGTTCTTACCAAAGGGGATGGCCACCTAAGTTTTAAATAGAGGACTAAATTATATAGAACGTAATTTTATTATTGAGTTTGTATGCGATACGTCACAATTTAATATCTGGATGTAAGGTCTAAAACTAAAACTCTTAGTCATTGAATCGGAGTAGAGCATGTCCCCTAAAAAAATATTGAACCCCCGGAGAAATTGATATTAAATGAGAAATATTGAGTCGTATAAACACTAAACACATAAAAGCGATTAAAACAAACTCTCCTGTGAAAAATTTCATACCCATGCAGAATTTTCGAGAACTTCTATAAAACTTTAGCGGCAATTTGACTTTAATTCGCCCGATCTCCATAAGTGGATGGATCGCAGTTGGTTACCAATTGCATTGATTCATCTAGCATTTAAAGGATAAATTTCGAACAAAGTGTTTTGGGTTTCAGCAAGATGAGTGATGGAATCACAGTACACATTACCAGAGCAGCGCAGTAGTAGTACTTCAATTTTTCGGACATGCCAAATCAGGACTTGGCTTGGTTCCTCCGATTTTCCTAGCTCTGACCTTCATTATAAAAATTCTCAGTATGAGCGTAGGCTGGATTTCCTAAAGGCATAAAATTTTTTTTCAATATCATGCCCCTAGCCCGATTTTTTTTGCGAGTCGAGGGTAATTGAACTATACGACAACAAAAATATTTTTGGAAAAAAGGTTCAAAATTTGAGAAAGGTAAATCCAAAACGACATTTGGCCTTTTAACGATAAATGGCGTATGCATGGGTTTTACTCGTGAATACATCACCATTACCTTTGCCACAAATTGTATCCCTTTCAAACGAAATGTTTTTAAATCCATTAGCTTCACAAAAAAAAATCGTGTAACTTATTATTTATTCTAACGGTAAGACATGGCGCGGCGGGCAGCAAAAACTCATACATTTAGGTTTGGTTGGTCAAGAT
Organism: Microchrysa polita; assembly: GCA_949715475.1. Classification (NCBI taxonomy): domain Eukaryota; kingdom Metazoa; phylum Arthropoda; class Insecta; order Diptera; family Stratiomyidae; genus Microchrysa; species Microchrysa polita. The sequence goes on from OX454415.1 coordinate 20,435,468, forward strand.
GATCGCAAACATAGGTGGTTAGGATCCGCACAAAGAGAAATTAGGATGTCACTTATGGAATAATTTAAGTTTCGATAGTCTAGGTCACGCAAACGCAGGTACGATATGGATATTATGATGTTAATGACATCTACATATGGGTGTTGATATCATATGCCTAAAACTGTCTCATTAGAATTGTGCGGATGATAGACTTTTAGAATCCCTATCTCTGAATAACCAAGATCACCAGGCTGAAGTATTTCTTAAAATTGCGATTGAGACCAGGCGCCAACTGAACATTGACAATACGCAGATTTGTAGTACGGAAATTTTTATACGTAGAGCATCAATTTTTTATGAGGTAGTTCAGTAGTAAGACAAAAATGTATCCTTGATCATCCGCCAGGGGGAGGGTGAAACGCCAATCCCTGCCCTGCCTCCTCAACCTGCTGGGCTACGACCATGACTCTCAAAAAAATTAACCACGGATGTCCCACACTGAAGAAATCCGGCTAATTGAAATTTATCGGCTGCGCAGTCTGCAAGGATTTTATGGAAAACTACTCATCTGCTTCAACGACATACATATTTCTAATTATCAATATGATTGGTATAGAACCTAAGGGGCGGCAATTTGTCCTCTTGCCCGGGGCGGCGTAAGTGCTAGAGCGGGCGCTGCCCGCATCCCCCTAATGGAGTGGTGGTAAAACACAAGTCATAGATACGCCCAAAAAATGTTAAGCCCGAGGAGAGTGAAGGGTATACATTTTTCAGTTTAACGTTTGCGCCCACTGCGGGCAACCTCACGAACTATTTCTTTTACGCCGTTTTGGCGGGAGGTTGAGGACGTAAAGGAAATAGTTCGGTAATTGGCTAAACGTTGAACTCAAAAAATAAAGAAGAAACTAGAAAAAAAATTTCTAGTCCTGAGGATGCAGTCTCGAAAATTTAAATATTCTCGATTTTCAGGCCTTTGATATACGAGACTGGGAACTCATGTGTGGGTGTCATTGATTGATTACATAATCAGATTCCGCAATCTATCTCTCGTTTCGTCCAATCTTTCAAAGCTTAAATCTTTTCCATAGTGGAAGCCTAAGGATCCATTCACCTCCACCTCTAATAGCGACCACTTTTTTCGGGAACCAACGGTGGTCTCTTTAGACAGGTTTCACTGTATACATGTGATCAGCATGACAAGGGGAGTCGATTGGGCGATGTCCGTCTGTTTGTCCGTCTGCCCGCCTGTTCGTCTGTTACTACTCGTTTTACTTGGCCAGTTTAAAAGCTACGGAGCTGAAATCTTGCACGCGTGTTTCTTTTTATTGCAGGCAATTTGTATGTTTAAATCGGACAATGGGGTGGGGTCATGGCGCTGCCAAACAAACCCAACGCCACAAATAAGGTTCTTCTAGAAAAAACTTTTTTATTTGTGCACCAATTTCAACTAAACTTCACACATGCAAAAATGGATGGAATCGGACCGTGCGGGGGGTCATTGGGCTACCATACAAACCCAACTCCCAAATTAGGTTCTTCTAAGCAAAACTTTTTTATTTGTGTACCAATTATAATTACATATATATATAAAAATAAATGGAATCTGACTATGGAGACATGGGGCTGCCATACAGACCCAACCCCCAAATTAGGTTCTTCTAAGAAAAACTTTATTTGTGTTCCAATTTCAACCAAACTTCAAACAAATGTCTTTCTATTGATACCACAAGGCGTATCCAAAAATGAATGGAATCCGATTATGGGGACATGGAAGTGTCATACAAACCCAACCACCCAATTTGGTTCATCTAAGAAAAACTTTTTTATTTGTCACCAATTTTAACCAGACCTCACTCAAATGTATTTCCATTGATACCACAAAACATTATGTAAAAACATATACGGAATCGGACCGTGGGGTCATGGGGCTGCCATACAAAATTATGATTCGAAAGGTTTCATCGGATTTTAGACGTGGAAGTAAAAGTGAACTTAGATGGGATTCACACTATGGAGAGGATTTACTAAAACCACTAAATTAATCGAGTCGAAACCCGCTTACTAGTTTAAATCGAATGTCATTAAATTCAAAATGCATCGAAGAATGTACTTGCATTATTCAAATTTCAGTACAATATGGTACAACTGTCAACTAAATCTAGGATTTAGCAAATCTTGTCGATAGTCTGAACCGCCCCTTAGATGGGACTCACACTATGGACAGGATTTACTAAAACCACTAAATTAATCGAGTCGAAACCCGCTTACTAGTTTAAATCGAATGTCATTAAATTCAAAATGCATCGAAGAATGTACTTGCATTATTCAAATTTCAGTACAATATGGTACAACTGTCAACTAAATCTAGGATTTAGTAAATCTTGTCGATAGTCTGAATCGCCCCTTAGAATATTTTCCGCTGCAATTTTTTCAATTAAAATGCATTCTTACTCTCGTGGAAAATGACGAACGGTGGAATATGACGAAAAATGAGGGATTCCACAAACTATTTTTCTGTGCCATTTTGTGTATTAACTTTCGATTCCCCGGTCATTAGAAAATTTCCACTATGAGTTTAGCGTGGGAATCGGGGAATTGAAAATTAATACATCAAATGGCAGAGACAAATTGTCGAACCATTTTGGGATTTTATTTTATGGAATTCCTCAGCGTTTCTGACGTGTTTTATGTATTTCTAATGTCAAAGAGTTGAACTCTTGTAATAACTGCACTATGGCAAATGTTTTCGTTTTACTGCAGGTTTTTTTTTGTGAGTCCTGCAAGGGTTTTTGGTGTTTGTCTTAAGAGTTTATTTGTGGGGTATTTTAAAAGAAATGATACGAATTAATAAATGGCTGTATTGTTTCATAATTCGTAATTTTTATAAATTAATTGGAGAAAAAAATCTTTCACAGTGAATAAAATCCTTTTAATATGATACCAGTCTAGGTATTAAGTAGCTACATGATTCGACATCAATGCCAATATTCGTACTGGCGTGTACTTTTAAAATGCTTTGTATATTTTTCTCTTTTTGCTGCTAAACAGTGTTAATGATACCTACACAAAAGACACACACATGTTACGAAATTATTATTTATTACCACAAAATATAAAACAAAAATATCTACAAACATAAAGAGTTGAATAAGCCATTCTCAATTGCCGTGTGTGCATAGTGCTTTTTGCCCGGACGTGGTAATGTCAATAATGAGCAATTCGCGTGTTTCAACGCATGCCAACTGATACGAAAGATTCTAACGAAGAAACCTATACGAGTACTACACAATGCTGATAATGGTGATGAGATGGTGTTTCCTTTGTATAAGAAACTTCAGCAGAAGGGGTTGTTGTATGCGAATGAACAAAAGATGAAACGGCGGCATTGTGTTGCAGTTTCATAAGTCGTGCCATAATTAGCTTAATAGTAGTGAACATTTAGCAGGTTTCAGATAATAATCGATGCAATATTCATTCATCAACCGTGTATGCGATACAAAACGTTTATTATGTATGTATACCTACAGACCGATAATGTTGAAGCAACAAAAACTGAAACAAATAATTACGTGCCATTTATTTAATCATCGTCAGCATTATAACTTTTTTATAAAGGAAGTTGAAAGATAACTTCCTAGAGCTTGGAATAAACTGTTTGCTAAATATGAACTTCCAACTTTGCATTTCTGCTCGCTAAGTTAACCATTTGCCTGCGGGGACATCACCTCTAAACCAACATGCATATCGCGGGACCGATTGACATGTGACAATTCGTCAAATTGTGCTTGATAAAGGCAATTCTCGTACAAATAATATCGCCTGACGTTTCCCATATGCTTTGCCATGGAGCTTGGAAATTGCCCGCGTGATGATGATGGTAAATGATTATGATGACGATCATTTGGCCGCCACCTTGGAATGTAATCAATCAACGCAATATGTGTAGAGGAATTCAAATTCAGGTAGGGCTGACATCAAATAATGGCCTTGCACATCATATGCATAAATTCCATTCCATTATTAGAGCTTATTTCCTTGCCACCGTTCGCGAGACGAAGCACATTGTAAGCGAGAGCGAGCACCCAAACCGGGTGACGAAGAATATGAACCGAGCGGGGCCAACAGGTAGATTAGGAGCTCCCAAGGCGTTTTGGGTGGTCTTCATATGTCACGAACGTTTGATGCTTGACGTAACCCGTGTAATGTACGTTCGTTCATGGGCTTCATAGTCTTAATAAAATTTAATTTTCAGATTTCGTGATAAGATTAGCAATCAAAAAATGAGCTATTACTCATTTTTTCACTTCCAGTTTTTTTTTCTTCGATCCAGAAGTGCGATTAAGTTTATGTGAAATTGTGTTTTATGTTGCCTATTCGGAATTGACTCGTGAGGCGTTGTCGTGTGAATGATTTGTGAGCAGGCGATGAACGCTTCAATTTAAAAATGTTAACGGCTCGGTAATGGGTAATTGGTATAGCTTACGCCTTACGGCTATAGGTAAATTCGAGATATTCGATTATACATATTGAGCTATTTGCGTGTTCAATCTAATAATTATTAGATGCGGAGGAGATTCAATTGCTTCAAAATTTGAGTCAGGTTGAGTCAGTTCGTGGTGAGAGCTAAGAAACTGGAACTTTTAAATTACAAGTCAATATCATATTATGTTCAATGGTTCATTATGAAATCTAAAGGTTTTTAGAGTGAAGGACCTTGTACTTAGTTTTTTTGGTACCTCTAGGTAAGGAATGTCCAACTTGATTTTTACGCGGGACGCATTGTTGATTTGACAAGCAATGGCAGGGCAAACATTTTAAAAGGGAATGAGGATACATAAGGGAATATATACATAGATCATTGTGAATGGAGGGCATTTTTTTCTGACGGGTGCTTTTGACAGGATAAAAGCCTTCGATGAAAATGACGAAAAAAAAGTTTTGCCGAATGGAACAATTTTGATTTGATTTTCGAAATAAGAGTTTTAATTTTTTCATAAACACGAGACAACGCTGGTTGCTTAGTGAACTGCCGATTTTCGACAGGTCCGTTCAGCTTTTTTTTACCTATAGGGGGACTCATAAGACCGTAACTGGCAATCCCCCGATTCAATAATCTGCTTCTGTCGAAGCTATCAGTATAGTTTCACATGCACATACTACCATTTTGTAGGGTTTTAAAGAAATTTTAAAAAAAAACCTTATAAAATCGATTTCCGTCCGTCTGTCCATCTGTCCGTCCGTCTGTTCAATAAATAACTCCCGAACGGCTCAACTGAGGTTTGTGGATACTCATATCAAAGGGCTCAACGAAGGCATTTCCTATCAGGCATTTTTTGTTAATTCGGTTTAGCGGTAACGGATTTAGAGCTAAATAATTCAGTTTTTGTATCTGTTGCCATATCCTTAGAATTGCAATTCTAAGTCTTTGGCTGGGAGCTCTGCTCCCAAAATTGTGTGTAAATTTACCGTTGCGTACCTTAATTTAAACCGGAAAATAGTAAATCTATTTTTGGATTGATCTAACTAAATTCGTTCTAGAAGGAAAGGCGAATTAAAATTATTTTAAATGTATTCCTGATTTATTAGGTACATATACAGAAAAGATAACAATAGGTATTGTGTACGCATCAAAATTCCAAAAAAAAAGCCTTGTATTCCTCGTCGCACGTTTCATGCACATCGGAAATGTCTCTTTCTTGACGTAGACAAACTGCGTAGGGATGATATTTTTAGGTCGAGGTGGGTAACTAAGCTGACCAGAAATTGGCCATCGTATGGCAGGTTAGCTGGGGAGCCGCGACGAACATCTTTTGCGACGATGAAAGTTGGATGCCTTGGTATGTTAACTAGGGATGGGCTAATATTCCGGTAACTGTTACCAGTAACAGAATATCTGCCTGTAACTGTTACCACCTGTTCCCAAAAATACCCTTTACTTTGCAATTCATAACATAGTCAAAATATCGGGTTGGTCTGCTATCCGTTCTCTCAAGCAGATCTTTAATTTCCGATATTGTCTGTTATATGGTGGATGGTAAGACAAGTGTCGCTATTGTCGAAAAAAAGAAGAAGAAATTCTTCTTTCGAGAGCTGATAGCGTAATGTTCTGTAATGTAATTTCTGTAAAGTTTGAACAGGTGTATCTCCCAAGATACAAGCAACTGCATAACGGGCGAGGTGTCGTTTTATTGGACATTTTATGTAGTTTCAGGAATTGAAGTCATCGGATGAAATGTTTGATGGTGTGGCAAATTTTGATTTAGTCGGCCATTTTGACACAATTTACAAAAAATGCTATTACATTATAACGGTTAAATAGAGGGGTCCCGTTGTACATTAATTCTCCCCAAATAAGCACACTACCTACCATTAAAACGTCCTCCACCATGAATGGGACACCCTGTATAATCAAGAGTGACTTGGGTTTTAATTAAACTTGGATGGTAGTTGAGTGGTGTGACGCATTGTATTTTAGTATAGACACTTATTATGTGAAAGATGTCCTTGGGCGCAAAAGGTCCTTCTTTTCTGTGGGCGTGCACAATAGACGATATGGATATAAAAATACAGGACTCGTTGAGAAGAATTTTCCAGGATTTTGAATTGTTGAAAAAGGATAATATACCATCAAAAGGGACATTTTTCCATAAAAAATTGCTTCAATTTATGTCGTTCGAAAGGGGATGTTTATAGGAGAACTTATATGATCAGTTTTGAATGATTTTCGGCTTTTTGAAGAAAGAGTATCGGCAGATCCTTGTTTTAATCAACATTAATATTAATATTTAACTGCAACTACATAGTCTTATGGGATATTCAATTTATAAGAAAATATTTAGCTTTGGGCGTATCAAATGTAGTATGGTACACCCCAATAATGTTGCTTACGTCAATCAGGATAAAATGCCCTTTTTTCGTCCAGAAAGGTACACATAGGTATAACCTTTTAGGATTATAAATTATTTGAATCATTCCCGGGGAGCCTTAAATCGAAAAAGGACATTATTGACAGAGAGTGGATAAATGGTCAAGTTGTGCGTCGAACCAGGGGGATGCTGATAATACCGCATTTGATAAGTTTCGGACAAAAAAAAAACCCAGGCAGAAATCACAAATCAGACACTAACACCAACACAACAAAGGTATAGTCAATTAGATCGTGAGGCGTACGCAATTATATTTGGCGTAAAAAAGTTTTATCACTACGTCTATGCACGCCATTTCATTCTGCAGTGTCAATAAGCCCGTAACACAAATTTTGTCACCCGACAAAGGTTTACCAACTCTGTCAGCAACACGAATGCAGCACTACGCAATCTTTATATCATCGTTCGATTACGAAATTTTTTTCAGAAAATCGAGTGATCATGGAAATGCCGACGCATTCTCGAGGCTCCCGCAAACAGATCACAGCCAATCAATACCTGAAATTGATTTCATTGAAGTAAATTTAATCGAAAATTTGCCAATAACTGTTTCAAAACTTGCCGAAGCTTCAGCCGATGACGAATCCACCAGCAATCTTGTGCATGGTCTTCAAAAGGGCATTTTGGTCGACAAAAAAGATCGCTTTTTAGTGGACCAAGATGAATTCGCATTGCAAGAAGGATGTTTACTGAACACGCGGTGCATCACGCAGTCATTGGCCTGTAGCTATGTTTGGTGGCCTGGTCTTGATAACGCCGTCGAACAAATCACCCGCAACTGTATGTCATGCCAGGAGAATCGACCAAATCCGATCAAATGCACACCGCACGCTTGGCAAACGCCAGAGAATGTTTTCGATCGAGTACACATAGATTTTGCCGGACCATTTATGGGGAAATATTTTTTGTCTTGATCGACGCATATAGCAAATGGCCTGAGATACACAATGAGCGAAATAACTACATCCAGGACAATAAAAATATGCCGCAATATTTTCGTCACATTTGGGTTACCGAACGTATTAGTCAGAGACAATGGACCTCAGTTCATTTCTCATGAGTTCCAACAGTTTTTGAAAATTAATGGCATAATCCACAAGCGCAGTACCCCTTACCACCCAGCGACGAACGGACAAGCCGAAAGGTACGTCCAAATATTGAAGAATAAACTGAAAGCGGAAAGGTGTATTCAGCAAGAGTTGGAAAAGGAGCTTGCAACGATCCTACTATGCTATCGTCGGACCATTCACCCGACAACCATGGGCGTAGCCAGGGGGGCAGGGGGGGGCGACCGCCCCTCCCTGGTCGATGAAGATGATAAAAAAAATCCTTATCGATGTAGTAAAAAAATCGCTGCACTATACAACATTTTCAAAAATTTTCTGCTGCTGGCGCAGCAGTTGCTTTTTCTACCGCTCTAAGTGCTGCCAGAGAAGCCATGATCGGGACAGTTTGCAGTCAGGAGGCGCATACAAATAGATGACAGCGAGTGGCCTCTCCTAACTGACGGAGGCTGCGTACCAGCACACACATTTCACTTGTGAGTGTGCTACTGTGACTGCGTGGACTCCATATTTCCTGTTTCATTTCATGGCTTCTGAGCTGGAGTATACAATTTCAACCATTAGGTCCCTTCGGGAAGTTAGTGGAATTCAACTTATTTTCATCTGAAAGGGTGACAAATGGTATACAGCCGTAGAAGGTCATGCTTCGTCGAACGCATCATCAAATTTATCCCATATTTCGTGATAATTCTCATTATTTGGAGCGGAGTTTTCGTACAGCACTTACCGTGCCTATGTACTTGCCAGGTACATTGCGGCTAGACGAAGTAAACAGGGTAAGTTGTATTTTTGGAAATTGGCGTCGTCGAAACGACGAAGGATGAATTTTGTGTAACTTTTAGAACTCCAGTATTTCTTATGGCTGGTTGTCGATTCGACGATAAGACTGTGTCCATACAACTAGCTCGTAACAAATATGTTCATTTTTGAAATGTGGGACCTATTTTTTAAAAAATTATGGAAAAAATATTTACTAGGACAAAACTAGGACACTAAAATGGCTCAAAATTGTCATTTTAGGAAAATTGCGTCGAACTCATAAAAATCGGCTGCAAGGTACTCAATGTCAAAATTAGACATTGTATACAGAATTAGAATTAATCAAGGGAACTTGGGGAGAAGATATTTCAAAATTTACTGTAAATAATTCTTCAATCCACTGTAAAAACCGCAATAGGTGAAATGAAAGAAAACACGTGCTGGGACCCCAAAATGGATCGCTGTGCCTCTTGTATATACATGAGCTTCTCATTCAACCCAATTTCCTAGTACGTTTAGAATATGTGTTTTATGATTCGAGCACATTTATTTATCTCAGTTTTAAATTTAGTGTCTTATATTTCAGGCCAAATAACATTGAATTAAGAAAAATTGATTTGTAAATCAATTCCCTTACAAAATTACTCAAAATCGATGTTTTTCCATTCTAAATAAACTAACGATTGAAAATCTGTCATATTTTATAAATATTTTGAGAAAGGGTGATTTGTATGAGGCGTCAAAGTAGAGCGTCGTCGAATCGACGAAGCACCTTTCCGTACTAAAAATAAGCATAACCTTCCAGGGTTAAGGACCTTGTAAAGAACGGGTCTCATATTTCAGTGTCTTTCAAGTTCTTCCTTTTCTTCTCAGTACCATTGTGAAGTGCGTTAACTCAACCGTTTATAGGCAATTTCGAGTCAACGTTACATTGCATATCATTTCGGAGTGTATAAATATAATGTTGTAATAACTATATATTTCCATTCACATGTACGGAAATTTTGAGACAAACTACGCTCTAAAAGGCAGATATTGGAGGCCAGTTGAATGTAATCAGAATGCAGGAGAAAATCATTTTCATCTCCATTTTAAAAATTTTACTCTAAAATTATAAAAAAAAGAAATAACATGCGTGGCAGTCCACCAATAAACTACGGCCGCAGATGTGTGAGTGACATCCAATTTCCAAGATCAAAACTGCTGTTTTGTTGAGGTGTTGAGATCAACAGCACGCCCAGCAATGTTATTTATCCCCATAAATGGATACTTGTTTACAATATGAGCTACATCATAGTCCGTCACGTAGGTCGTGAGTTCGAAAAACACCATAAAATGAATTCGTTCACGGTGAGTCTGGAATCCATGACCCTCTGCACAAATCCAACCACAAGCCAGGCTACGCTAAAATTCGCTAACAATATTTCTGCGACCGGAAATTTCAACTCCTAAGAAAATCATGATGTTGAAAAAATTTTGGGCTTGCCCCCCCCTGACCGAAATCCTGGCTACGCCCATGCCGACAACTAACGTTTCTCCATCGCAACGGATGTTCAAGCGACAAATCCGCTCTAGGTTGGACTTGCTGATCCCATCGAAAGAAATCGAGCATCACCAACCAAAGATAGCAGTTAGTCTAAGAAAATTGGACCAAAATATGGCCATCGACCGGCAAAAATCCTACATCGGAATTTTTTTTGATTATGGTTAGGGATGGTCCCGAGATGATGGCATAGAAAGTCCCACCCGATCGGGGGTCCGCAACCTTAAAAAAAGGGGGAAAAGGGGGAATTTTTTCGTTTTTTTTGCGATTATTTCACAAACGGCAACAGATACACAAAAACGGACGAAAAAAACTACATAAAATTACATTTCCAATGATACCTATAAAACACATTAGAGCTCAAGTAAATATTTCGGCGCTAGCCTAACAAAATAAATTAGAATATTTTCATTTTAGACCTTTCTTAAAAGCTCCATAACTTTTGAAAGAGTGCTAGTTCAGCCATAATGTTTATGTACAAATATTAACAATAAGTTCAAGATCATTTTAAGGTAAACATTGAGTCGTTCCCGCCAAGGACCCCCATTATCCCCCCATTTAAATTTGTCAAAACGGCATGTCCATAACTCCCCCCAAAATTGGAGCAGAGTGCTTATTTTTGGTTTGTGGCGATTGGAGGTCATAGTCACCGCACCCACCAAAAATCAGCTCATTCGGATAAAAACTAATTCAAAGTGACCCAAGACAACTTTGTTCTACAGTTTATAAAATGAGTAGTACGTAGAACAAACTCCTGATGGGTCACTTTGTATGGGAGATACCATTAGTTTTTATCCGAATGAGCTGATTTTTTGTGGGCGGGGTCACTATGACCTCCAATCCCAAAAAACCAAAATTTAGTACTCTGCTCTGTGCTCTGTGCCGTTTTGAAAAATTTAAATGGGGGGATAACGGGGGTCCTCGACCGGAGCGACTCAATGTTTACCTTAAAATGATCTTAAACTTATTGTGTGAATTTTACGGCGAAACTAGCATTCTTTCAAAAGTTATGGAGCTTTTAAGAAATATCTAAAATGAAAATATTCTAATTTATGTTCTAGTCTAACGCCAAAATATTCAATTAAACTCTAATGTGTTATATATCATTGCAAAGATAATTTTATGTAGTTTTTTTCGTCCTAAGACCATTCTTCTGTATCTCTTACCGTTTTTGAAATAATCGCAGAAAACTGAAAAAAATCTCCCCTTTCCCCTTTTTTTAAGGTTGAGGACCCCCGATCGGTTGGGACTTTTAATGCCATAATCTGGGGATCATTCCCAACCATAATCCAAAAAAAATTTCCGATGTAGGATTTTTGCCGACCAAATAGGTATGCCATTTTTCTTAGACTAAGCTCGTACATTTCGTGTAGGCGAACGCGTTTCTGTTCGAGATTATTACGATGCCAAATATCAATTCGGAAGAATTTCAGCGAAATTAGGACCAGTTCATTACAATGTTCTGCTTGACGATGGACGAGTTTGGAAGCGTCACATCAACCAGATGCATAAAGTTGGAGAATCTATTTCAACTCCACCCGGCGAAAGCGACTCAACCATTGAAATTAACGAGTCCCCAATATTAAGTTCTCCGATTAACGAACAAAACCCCGAACCGTATGAAACCCCAGCGCCGGAAACATCCCAAACCGACCTATCACCGGAAAAAAAATTTCACAAATGAGCCCGCTGCGATTTCGGAATCTGCGAGACGTTCCGGACAACAACGAACTCAACCCCAACGTCTTGCATACGACGCATCATTCAATCAAGTCTATTTTTTTCTATAAATTAAAATTCCAATTGCAATGAAAATAAATTCATTTAAATTTAAAAGGTTTTCTTACAAATTAGATTTTTCAATTTATAATTTTCATTTCATTCATTAATTACTGTTGATACATTGTTCATTTACATTCATGTTAATCGAATTTTAATTTTTTGATATTGAATTTAATTTTGTGGGGGAAAAGTTATCATACCTTCTATAAAAAGCGCTCTATAATTATGAATGCTCCCATTGATTTCAGATAACTGTATTTTGTACTTTCACGTTTATCTATACATATATGAAATAGAGCGTCGATTATCCGAACGTCGATTAACCGAACCGGGGATCTAGCTATTTTCATATGAAATGCTTCGAATCAAATGAAAAAATCAAGTGCCTGAAGCAAGCAAATTCTCATACCAACAGCACTTAATTCCTTCGAATTTCATATTTTTGCTCAGTGCTATTCGTTTGGCACACTTCCAGGTTATATTAACTTTTAGGCAATCCTCCAGTGTTTCTATGAAAACTCGATTAAACGAACTTTCGGTTATCGGAACCACCCCTTGCCGACATTAGTTAGGATAATCAACGCTCTACTGTAGTTGTAATTCAGACACCGGACGTGTTACATTGATTTATGACACTTTAGGTAATAATCGTATTATGAAACTTAGAAAATTTAACATCTTAGCATAAATCGGCAGTCTTTGCCTGAAACGAAATTTCTACCAAATTTAGAGTAATAGTTTCATAAAGGTACGACAAGCGAAGCAAGATAACGCTGGATCCTTTTGGTTATGCTATTCATGACGAAATGTCAATTTTCACCCTGCAAGTGGTATAGTTAGTCAATATGGGTATCAAAAGTCCATATGGATTAGTTTAAACAAGTTCCCCATAATGGTAATGGCGGCATTTCGAATCCTTGTGGATTGATTCTTGTATACAAAAAGGACATTTTTTCGTAGATTTCATCGAATTAATGGTGTTTGGTAATGGGATAATTAGAAAAAGTAACAGCAACTAGATCTATTACTTTCGGGTAACAGAAACGGTGGGAACGTGTTTGCCCATCCCAAATGCTAAAACCTATTGTAGGAGGCCAGATTGTAGCCCGCGGGCCGTATGTTGGACAATGTTGCCATCCTTGACCTGAAAAAATGTATAGTCCCGTAATCATAATGGTAAAAAAAAACTGTTTGTGGGATACTTAATTGTCCTCTTAAAAAAACAAGAAAGTATACTGTTATTTTACCTAAGCGTCACTTTGTCAATATAAATGTCATGCATAACGAGCACATATCTCTCATATAAGCGTGTAAATCTTTCACTTCCCAACCAGTTACCGTCAATTTTGAAAAATTCTCGGTAGCCAATAAATAGATAACACAACATACAACTTGTATATTCAATCCATCCATTGGGCTACTGAATAATCAGATATCTGGCTTTCAACTAGTAATAACAGTAGATACTGAAAAATTCATAAATGTTTCCTTTCCAGATAATTTTCTCTGGCATTAGCCACTCGATTGGATATATATTGTCGTTTCCAGTATACGCTCAATAAATTTTCTCAGCCACTCAATATGTCATGTCGATTTTATTTATTTACATGACACACTGGACATGATAAAACATTGCCTTATTACCATGCTTCGTCGTATTGATATTTTCCTTTATTCATTTTTTTGTTCCTCGTCAGTATATGCCTTTACCAATACGAGCCTGGAGCCTTCTTCACTCTGCCCTATCGTTGTCCGGCTAGGCTAGGCAAATATATTATTTCTTCGTTAATAAATGAACACGAGTGTTCTTTTTTTGTTCGTCAGTAATGATATCATCATCATCATCATCGTTGTAGCCGTCGTCGTCATCATCATGAAACAATACATACAAAAATGATATTTCCTCGTGCAGAACACATACCATTCAGTCCCTGACACCAAATCCTTGGGCTGATAGATTCCATTCATTGCGGGCGAATAATAACAATGCCTTCCTTGCAGCATGATAAATAGCAATCAGTTAGGAGTCATCAATATTTGATTGACTGGACATTGATTTCTTCGAGTTCAGCACAGAAGTTGATTACTTTTGACAGCATGACATATCCAAGTTTCTATTCGCTCGGACGGTTAACCACCATAAGGGTGAAGATGAAATACAATGCTCCATACATCTATAGAGGTGGGGGTTGCCGTACAATAATACGTAACCTATCATTTATTTCGAAATTTCATTTTGGATTACATGTTCCAAAATACGTTTCTGTAAGTTGATTTGTGGCCTCGTTACTAAAATCCTGCCGTCATAATGTCTTCCTCTGAATCCGAGTGCTCTCTTTCTTCTGTAAATAAATCCCGGCAACACTGCCCATTCCATTAAACAAATAAGATTGCTGGTCGTGGTCGTACTTCTCCCACACTAAGTGATTACCTGTATCCTGCAAATAAGAAGACGGTCACCTCAAACTGTCTTTTCAAATGCAAATTTGTGGTCAGGCAGCTAATAATTGTCAAATCTTCGTATGTCACAAGAAGAAAGATTAGTGGTCAAGAACTATGTGTGGTCATTGGTCAGCAGTTTGCCTCAAGACATTGAACAAGGAGCAATTCCATTACGTCCGAAGTGTACAATGAAGTGTCAGTGGTGGTGTTGGTTCCATCCAATATGGTGCTAAAGATGACATGATAGAATTGATGTCATCATTTTTCCTTTTCTCCACCCATCCATCTCTAGGACAGAGAAAATATTCACTCATTCCCTATGCTCTATATTCGAGGCCTGGTCCCTTTGGCTGCCAAATTGCCATTTAAAGTGCCACATTAGCTAATCAGCATTTTATACATCAACTACCAGCAAGGAACAACATACAAGCAGAAGGCTACACAGGGATCATGACAATCAGTTTAACGATGTCAGAATGATAAAAGTAAATTTGCAGGGAACGAGAATCAGAATTGTGTATGTGGGTATTTGAGTGCTGTATGAAATGGCATAGAGGGAATGTCAACCCCTGTTTATCGTGGCAAGAAATCAGTTTGCGATGATGCTATTAAAGGGTGCTGCTTCCTAGCACTTTATAGGCAATTTGTAGAGGACGACAAATTTTTTGGGATGCTATATCCTTGGGGAGTTGATTTGGGGATCGGACGGGCGGATGTATACGCCGCGAGCCGGACCAAATGATACCATCAAAATGATAGTGTTTTAACACGACTGGTTGGGACGTTTTGAATGGTTCAACAACTTAATTTGTCACGAAATTGAGACAGAAGGTTTATTTTGAGGTTGTATTTATTGTATTGATTTTTAAAAGGACGACCGAGTTTAATGTAGTTGAAATGGAAATGTGTTGCTAGTCGTCGCTAATATTGTGTTGAAAACTCTTTTAAAATGAGAAGTTTGAAGTTCATTTGTTCCCTCTTTCATTATGAGGACATGCTCGCTTGATGGCAATATTCCTAATGTTTTCCAGATTAACCACTGGTCTTACCTCTATATGATTAAGACACTATTCCTCTCGTTCGAACTTTCTTAAAACCCTGTCAAGGACTGATACCTTTTAAGTGTATTTAATTTTGAAATGCCCTTCACATTTAATATTTTTGCACTTGTGTTCACCTCAGCACACTCTTCCTCTTATCGAAAATTTATTACTATTGTAAATGATATATCCGACTTGCCAATTACTACGCTGGATACTTCTTTGTTATCTCGACATTTTTGCAGCCGTGCGCCAAAGCAACGTCAACAGCTCGCCTCATATCATACGCACCTTTTCAGACCCCATTCATAATTATTTTTATTTCTTGAAAATTAGTTTTTATCGCTAACGAGGTAATGAAAACATTTATTATGATCTGCAGCTCGGTTAATTTCTCATTCATTTTTGTTCCATGATCAGATGCAATTCGTATCCGCGTGTATCAGACTGATTCCCTTTTAGGATAGACCGCGACGGGGGGCAATTTGTTTTTTTTTTCTGAGTTTCAATTTCACGAAAAATGTTGTTCTACATGTGTGTAAGTCACAACAGGTCATTGAATTACGTATGTAACAGAAGGTAAGGACATCGACACAACATGTCAAAGACATTGTTCAAAACAACTGTGTAGATCGCATAGCTAAATGAGTTCAAGAGTGAAGCAGGTGAAGAAAAGGATAATGAATTGAACTCATCATCACAGTCGTCATTGTTCATTATCAGCAGCTAAGCAGCATACATTTTGGAAATGTGGAAAAATAAACAAACAATCAAAGGGATATTCATATTAAAGGACGCCTCAACATGTTGTTAACATAAAAAATTGAGTGTGTCTAAGAAATGATCTATGGACGAAATGAGTTAGACTGCTGTGCCAAGAAATGTTCATTTGCAGGCAGATGAGACGGATTAACCTGAATCCAGGAAATATACAACTACGAAAACCTTTTAGAAGACCCAAGGTTCGTGTCGATGGAAATATGAAAATTATCCGACAAGTGAATATTGATGAGGGCACTTTGTCAAGTTGTACTTGAAATAAATTAATAATATTCGCTTATTAGCATATTCCAACGCTTAATAATTGTTGTGAAACAGAAACAGAGTTCACAACGAATAAGAGAAGAATGTGAAAAATAAGAAGGATTATAATTTGCTTTGTCCATGGTCGTCATTAACAAAGGGTACCAAAATTCAGGGCAATGTTTATGTTTTCAAGTTTTGATTAATTGGCAGTAAACGGTCATAATTTCATTTTATTGCCCGGGTAATTGCAAACATTGTAGTCAATGGTTTTGTGTGGAGTGTGGTTCATGTTTCAGTTAGATGGGATGTAGCTTAGTAATATGCAATTCTATAATATTTTTAAATAAATAATTAAAAAAAAAAAGTTTCAATTATTGTTCGGAAAAGTGGATGCAACCAAATCATTAGTAATTAACTGGTATTGCATTTTTCCCTCATTTCGCATTTATGGAGCAAGACCCGTCTTGGATGGGTATTATCGGTATTCAATGAAAAACTCGCACCCAATAGGGTAAAACTATACAATATGCCCCATTTGTTTTTCAAATGAATGTAAATCGGAAACCCTAATAGATTTCAATAGGATATTATACAGGATAGTAGTTTAAAATGTTGGTAATAAAATTTTAATGGCAATATTTTGGAAAAAATAAGCAGCTAACGGTAGTCCGTCCTTTCCCTTGAACCAACGATGGGGCGTTTTGTAAATGAGATCTAGGTAATACCTATGCCCCAGAACGTGTTACAAAATGCCCTACCAATAAGCCACACTTCTTTTTAAATAGACACGTTCAATTGTCACACACATCACAAAATATAAAAGTTTTTGCATTCAATAATGGGCAGAAATTAAGAAGCTACGAAAAAGACCAGCTCTGAAGCGATCATAAGTGCTGAAGACTGGACTAATTATTTACAAACTATCTATGCATCTCGAACTCCATCATATAATAACTTACCACAAATATCCAACGATGATTTAGATAAAGAGATTACAATGGAAGAAATATCGTCATCTTTGAAACGACTGGCAAATAATAAGACACCTG
The DNA here is from genome assembly GCA_949715475.1 of Microchrysa polita. Lineage (NCBI taxonomy): Eukaryota > Metazoa > Arthropoda > Insecta > Diptera > Stratiomyidae > Microchrysa > Microchrysa polita. Next base: position 20,453,081 of record OX454415.1, read on the forward strand.
GGCCTGATTGCATCCCCGATGAATTTTTAAAGAATCTACCGGAGAATGTTATATGCGCAATAACAAACATAATGAATGAAATGAAAAATAATCCTAATGTAAGTATAGCGACTCATACTGATTTAACCTTCCGGCGGGCGCAATACTAATCCTAACACGATCGGGCGCAATGCATCTGACAGATTAAGTTCAGAAAATAGGATGAAACTAAGTTTCTGTATATTCTACACTCTTATTTATTGTTGCATTGTCTTTTTGAAACAGTTCTACGAAATTTTAGAAACAAATAATGGCTCAAAAAGTTTGATACCCTTAACATTTTTAATTTTCTAAGAATATTCCGCTTTCAATAGCCTCAATATTTAAAAAACCTCCAACAACTCGACCGCTTAAAAAATGTGAGCTTATTTTACTAAAAACACACTATTGAACGATTTGGTGACCCTAAATGTCAACACAACGTTATTTCGCAATGTGAAGAGTATAACAAGTGGAAATTTTCATAGAAAAGGAAAAATAACACAATCGGGCGAAATACATCTGAGAGATTATTTCACTCCCTCCCGCCACTCAGACATATGGTAGATAGAAACTGAAAACAGCTTTGGGTAGTTGATCGATAAAGATTAAGCTACTGTGAGTTTCAGATCTCTCCCTTTTCATATCGCTGATTGGCGCAACAAAAACTGGTCACTTAATCTGTCAGATGCATTGCGCCCGCCCGAAGGTTAAGGATGATATATAAGAAAGGAGAGCGAACCGTTCCATCCAACTACCACCCAATCGCGTTGGAAAACAGCATTGTTAAAGTGATGACAAGTATACTAGCTGATCGAATTAGTAATTTTGCCGAGACAAATCAACTTATACCCGAGCATCAGAGTGGTTTCAGAAGAAGACGCAGCTGTATGGATAATATCTTTGTATTGAGAACCTTGAGTGATAAGCAAATAATCAACAAAACCGTACATAGCAATATTTATTGATTTTAAAAGTGCCTTCGTTTGTATTGAACACCACTTGCTGTGGCAGCATCTAGCATTTAATGGAATAAGTACATGCGCTATTAACTTAATTTGTCGGATATACAATTATATGAAACAGTTGCTGTGAAAGTTGGAAACGGAGAATATTCGGACACTGTAAAAATGACGAAAGGGGTACTTCAAGGGGATCCGTTGAGCGTGTTACTTTTCAATCTTTATATAAATGATATTGAATTATTCTTTCGAAACCTTGGATTCAAAGGTATTGGGCTAACAAAAGTAATGGATATAATGATGCTTGCATATGCAGATGACATAGTAATTTTCGCTAATTCGGCTACGGACCTACAAGACAAACTGAATGCCCTTGAAATGTATTGCGATAAGAAAGAGCTTATAGTCAATGCACAGAAAACAAAAATTGTCATATTTGAAAATCGTATCAACAAGGAAAGAAGAAGACATTTTAGCTATAAAGGAGAGCAAATAAAAATAACACCTGACTTCAAGTACCTTGGATCCACAGTATATAGGACAGGTTCATGGCGAAAAGATATTGAACAACGACGGAGTTCAGCAGCAGTAGCACTAGCCAACCTCAATAATATATTTTACAACAACAAATTAGGTTTAGATGCTCAAATTAAGGTTTTTGATGCTACAATAGAAACCACTGCGTTATATGGAGCTGAAATATGGGCAATGGAAGGAACCCAGATTAGAGAGAATCCAACAGGACTTTTTAAAAAGAGTACTTAATCTAACCAGAAATACTGCAGCGCACTCGGTGAGAAAAGAATGCGGACGTAACCATATGAAAGTGAAAGTCGCATGCAAAACTCTAAAATCGCTGAACACAGTGTCAAAACTGCCAAATGACCGTTACCCTAAAGTGTGCCTCGAGTATCAACAACAACAAATAGAGACTGGTGACTTTTCGAACTGGCTTGGCAAAATCAGAGAGAACCTTATAAAGGAGTTATCAGACTTTCCGAATCTTGTCAACAACTGCTATGAAGAAGAAAACATCAAGGAAATAGAGATTATCCTCACTGCGAGTTCCATTAGTAATGATGAGTCTGGAGTTGCTGGAAGCCGATCATCTTGTTGGTATCAATTCATCAACGAATCAAGAATGAAACCTGCTTGGTATCTCCAACAAGCTATTCCTGGTCATCTTCGTCGCTGCATGGCGCAGATCCGTATGTGTAACCAATCAACGCATTCATATTGCTGGCAATACCTACAAATTTCAATTAAACGACAATTGTCCCTTGTGCAACTTCTGCGAACGTGACACAATCGAGCATTTCATATTAAGATGTCCCATTAACAAATCGATCCGACAGCACTATCTACGAGGTATTAACTCATTACAAATGCTAACTGAAATTTTAAATACAAGAGATTTGCCAACTATAAATAAAATTTACATTTTTACATTAGAATCGTTGAAACTTAGAAGCTTCTGTCTTAATGAATGAATTGCGAATATTGCGTTTTGTTTAAATATAAAAAATTTCAGTAGATTATTAAGTAGAACTTTAACTTTAACATGTTTTTAATTATAATGTAACCTGAGAATTTGAAGTAGGTAATATGAACATAAAGATAATGTGAACCAGAACCCCTGTAATAAGGCAATGCCTTCAACAGTACTTGAAATAAAATAAATAAATAAATAAGAGTAAGAAATATAAGTTGAAACAAATGTCTCAAATATTTTCTTCTAATCAGATGTGCCCGAGCTAATGGTAGAGTTTAAATTTTTTGTTTACGTTTTAGTTTTGAATTGTTTTTCATATTTATTCGATCAAAATACTTGTTTTGCATTTTACTCATAGTTTTTTAAAGCTTTTGTTAAATTAAAATTAATTTTTAAATTTTTCCTTGTAATAATAGTGGAGCATATTACACTTAGCATGTTGGGGCGTTTTGTCAAATTTGGTGTTCAAAATGCCCCACCTTGAATTTGGCAACAACGCTTTACAAAAATGTTTATGTACCATACAATGTTAAGGGTTATTTAATTTCTATTTCAACATTTGGCTTGTTTTCCCGAAATTCCAAGCTCTTTCCAGTGGACAATCATCGCAGCGCAGTATCTTCAGACGCAAAAAACACAAAATTTGATGTAACCTGGAAATGACTGCACATAGAGACTACCGAATCTTGCAGTGATGAGAAACAAGTTTTTGGAGAAATAATTTGGCACTGCCGCGTCTTGACTATGCTCTACGTTTGAAATATTCGCATGGGGCGTTTTGTCTAGTTTTACCCTATGTATACCTACATGTGTTTAGGTAGCAATGTTGGTTGACATTTTACTCTATGCCAATTCAATTTATTTGAATCTTATTGCAATTATTATTTTTGGAAACCAATAGCAATCTGTAATATGTATATATGCAAAAATCATGGGCAAAAACGGATTGATTTCGGCGTACGTTTTCAGAAATAACCGAAAAGTGTTCATACATAGTGCACTATTTGTAATTACATTAGACAACTGACAATATTATTTTTCCTATAAATCGTTCTAAGTATAAAAATGTGTCGGCCGGCGTAGTCATCAATAGTCATTTGCAACATATACATATTTCGTCACTTCAAACTGAGCGTCCATTCCCTTATCATGGGGAAATTAAGAACATTGGCCAACACACGAAACTGCACAATTGGTCGGGTGTCAGTTAAAATATCGGCGTGAGCCGATATGTGCTGTATAATGTAGTTTAGGTTTGAGACCTTAGGTGCTTACATGTCTTCATTTAAAAAAAATCAAGGTTTCATAGAAAACACGCAAAATAGCGGCAACAATTCAAAAAAAATTCAATTTTCATTTAAAAACCGGTTTTGATCTCGAGTTTCACCGCCTAAAAAATATATTCAAATAGAACACTATAAGGAAACCTGAGGGATTTTTTTTTATCGATTTAGTCTTTGGGCGAAAATTGCCTAAATTTAGCAATGCTCTAGCTTCCAAACTATAAGTCAGACAAAAAAATGATACACAGCCATTCCGTAGGAAATTATGTTTACTTTATTTTCGCGAAAAGATCATTTTTCCTGGAAATGAACCGTTTTCTTTTTATACGCAAAAAGAACAAGAAATTTGGAACTTTTTGCTTAATTTTTTTGATGTTCCGGCACTTTTTTTAGGTTGCAAAGTTGATATTCGGAATCAGCGCCCCAAAATACATATAAAAAAATTGAGAAATAAACTTCCGCATTTTTTCCTGACGAAAATGCGATATTATTGGGCTAGAATATGGGGAGGGGGGGATTAAACACAAGTCATAGGTACGCCGGAAAAAAATATTAGCTCGAGAAGAGTGAAGGGTATCCAAATTTCGGCCTGAAATTAACCTCCGACTCGTGTTTTTTTTCGTTTTTTATTGAAAAAATCTTGTTTCCTAAATAAAACTCGTATAAAAATTGTGGAAACGTTTACTTCGGTTTTTAGTCCAGTACAATTGGTTCAAAATAGGCCCAAACCGAAACATCACCAAAAAAAAAGAAATGTAAATTTACTATAATACTTTTTGGTCTAGGGTATAATTTCTGTAGTCTGGCTGAACTCACGAGCTTGTGACGGACTATGATCTCACTCAGATGTTAAACGAGTACCCATTTATGGGGATAAATAACACTGCTGAGCGTGATTCTGATCTCATTACCTCAACAAAATGCAGATAAGATCTTGGAAAAAGGGTGTCACTAACACATCCTGCGGCCTTAGTCCAATGTTGGATTGTCGCGCCTGTTATTTATTTATTTTTATAATTTCTGAGAAAATGTCTAAAGTGTTATATATCATTACAAAGGTAATTTTATGTAGTTTGTTTTGTCCTCAGCACATTTTAAGGTCAGACTCATAGTTTTCCAGATATTTGCAAAAAAACTGAATTTTCACCCATTTGCCACCCTCTCCCCTTAACGCATGGCGCAACTTAGTGTAACTTTTTACTGCGTATATTGAACAGTGTATTCAACAATTTGGAATCAAAATTTTCTTTTTTTTATGTTTGGGTTTTGAGCTATCTGTACTAGACTAGAACCACGTTTTTTTCTCTTTAACGCGTAAGATATGCGATTATTCAAATACTAAAAACCTAATTTTTATATGTTGTTCGAAAGCTAACATTATGAGGCAACTTTTGTCAAATTTCCACATTTGTCAGTTCAAAGTACCATTACGGTTTTACATTTGGAATTTTCAGTGGAAAATCCATTTTCGAATTTCATTAAATTTTGAATGGTAGTATCTGGGAAGTGTTTAAAATTATTTAATTGGGGAAAGAGGTATTTTATGTAGAATTTTATACAGTTTCAGAAAGTGAAGTCAAATCTCGGATTAAATATTCGGTAGTGTGGCAAATAGTGATTTTGCTCGGCAAGTCGAGCTTTTTGACACTATTTACAAAAAATTCTAAAACTTTATAACGGTTAAAGATAAAGGGGTCATGTGCAACATTAATTCCACCCAAATGAGTTGTGCTATCATCCAGTATTGTATGTACTATGAGTCGTGAGACACCCTGTGTTTCTGACTTATTGTAAGTTTCACCACCACGAATTTAATTTATTACTAATCTTTAGCTTTAGGCAGTAACTTGCACACACAAAACAGTACACCTCACGCACATCTTTACCAAGAGAATATTTTCAAGAGACTTTTTGGTAATTAATAGTTCAGCTGACAATTTCGAAATATTATAGAATTATCCGAGTAATTTCTTCACGCTGGATCATGCACAGCACAGCCTTTTTGTGTTTGAAAGATGCATCACCGACATAAAAATACAACAAGCCCCATTATACAGGGTGTCCGGAAATTAACTGCCGCATAAACGCACCGCATTGTGATTCCTCGTATGATTTCTAGCAAAAAAGTTTTACCAAACATACCCCCTTAGCTTAACCCTTTAGTTGCCACAGGCATTTGAAGATTTTTGAAAAAGTAAATTTCTTGTACAACTTAAACTTCAATATCTCAAAAGCTAGACTAGCTAGAATATCACAGTAAGATGATTATTACAGTAAACAAATTTACTTAAAAAATAAAACTAAAAGCATTAAAATCGGATAAGAGGTTTGGTTTTTACAGAACTTCAAAGTAAAATTTTTGTGATTTGACCCAAAAAACATATGTTTTTCCATCTCAATTTCGAATTTTTCTATAGAATATCAAAGTATGTGAAGCTATTTTCTATGGCATGCTAAAACTCTCTAATATTGTTGAAATTATATCAATTTTCAACTGGGATGAATTATATCTCTTAATTTTTCGGTTTGTATCAAAATGGCTTGCGTTTTCCTGCTTTTTCATACGCTACATATTTCCACAGTGAAACTGAAATCTGAAATTTTTTGAGGTGTGAACAGGGCTGGACTTACCCTCTGTAGCGCCCCTGAGCAGTAGTCGAGTTGCCGCCCTCCGTCAAAAGTAGATCAGTCGCATTCACTTACATTGGTTTCCGGTGTTTTCAGAAGTAGCAGAACTTCAGTGAAAATTGCAGTCAATTTACTTCTTAGAAAGGTGTTTGGACTGAACTTCTAATCAAAGTTAATGTTCAGAAGTAATAGCAACATAATACCTAGGTACTCCATTGAAAGTCAAATAAAATGCTCATGGAGGAGCGGATACTCTTTAGAGCTCAAAATAATATTTGGAAAAAATATGATGCATTTACGCATTGTATGCATAAGTAACCCCTAAGACATGATGGAAAATAATTCGATTCTTAAAGGCAATATAAAAATAAATACATACACTCGGTGCCAAAAACGGGCAATTTTTTATTCGGTATTTATTATTTTCTTATCGTGAAAGGTTTTGACGCCCTAGGAGCGGATCTGAACTCCTTTTCTCCGGTGTGGCCCCCGTTCTTGATTGTTTTCAGTACGGGACTAGTTTCTCAAGATTAAGTTAAGCACTGAAGACGGAGACACTTTTGTCTCCGAAACAATTGTATGCAGAAATAAAAACAATATTACAGTATAAGGAAGATCTTGATCTCACTTTTTAATTAATAATTAGTCAACTGTAATTAAAAAATGGACAATCAACCTAACTTGAAAGAAATTCAGGTTTTATCACTCTTTCTGCAGTAGCTTCTCTATTGGCAATGCAATCGATGAAAAACTGTAAGAAGTAGCCAGAGGTCCACATAATTTTGTGATTGCGCCTAGCCCTTACAACATTGATGAAGACAGTTAGGATAAACTACCGCAAAAAATATTAAGGTCCATCATTGTTGTATAGAACACGCTCTGTGAGTCACTTGGTTGAGTCGCATTTTACGATGCTAGTAATCTAGAGGCCCGGATATCGAATCTCAGCGTGGTGCAAAATTTTCCATACTTGTGCGGATCGGAAATATATAGTGCTTGCAACATTATATGCACTCCGAAATGATACGCAATGTAACGTTGACTCGAAATTGCCTATAAACGGCTGAGTTAACGCACCATGGCACATGGCCCCACATGGAGCGATACGGTACAGAGAAGAAGATTGTTGTATAGAATTTAACTAATATTATTTTAAATTGCTAAATAGCCATTGAAACTTAAAAATAGGATCATTACATATAGTTATTTCGAACAAAAATAAATATACATACATTCTAGAACTCAAGACAATTTTTATACCCGTCACTATGTGAAAGGGTATATTAACTTTGTCATGAAGTTTGCAACGCACAGAAGGAAGCACCTCCGAATATATAAAGTATATATATTATTGATCAGCGTGACGAGAGAAATCGATTGAGCCATGTCCGTCTGTCTGTCTGTCTGTCTGTCCGTCTGTCTGTCTGTCTGTCTGTCTGTCTGTCCGTCTGTTGCAACGCAAACTAGTCCCTCAGTTTTGAAGCTATCGGGCTGAAAATTTGTACACAAGTTTCTTTTTAGTGTACGCTGTATATATGTCGGAACGAATAGAATCGGACCATGGGGTCATGGGGCTGCCCCTGAAAATTAGGTTTTTCTAAGAAAAACTTTTTTCTTTATGTACCAATCTTAACCAAACTTCACCCAAGTGTGTTTCTAGTAAAGCCCCAAAACATATCTAGGAACGAATGGAATTGGAACATTACGTTATAGGGCTGCCATACAAACGAACCATTGAAAATTAAATTCTTCTAAGAAAAACTTTTTCCTTGTTAAGCCGACCGTAACCAAACTTCATCCAAATGTGTTCCTAGTAAAGCCTCAAAAAATATCTAGGAGCAGATGAAATCGGAACACTACGTCATAGGGCTGTCATACAAACCAACCGCTGGAAATTAGGTTCTTGCATGAACAACTTTTTTCTTTGTGAATCAATCTTAACCAAACTTCACCCCAATGTGTGGCTAGTATAGCTGACCAGACGTACAGCATTTTGCTGTAGAGTACAGCATTATGACTTGCCGTACAGCATTAGTAAATGAACAGCATTCCCAACGCCACACCAAAGAGACCTAAATTACTGCATAATAACTTCCTCGGTGAGGCCTGTAGTCAGTCTGTTAGGTGTTATTACCACGGTAATCTCACTTCCATGTGGCAAACGTTCATTTTCGATAATTTCGGAACTATACTTGGCGCTCACCGCTCACATTGTCTCCAAATTTCAAGGTCCTACCTATCTACGTTCGGGATTTCAATCGTATCAATCGAAAATTGTCCCTAATTCGGAAATTTTGAAGCGGAAAATTTTGAAATTTAACAGAGGACAGAGACCGCACTGCCCGTATTAGGTAAAAATTTCAAGCATCTATAGGTGCCAAGGTTCAGAAATAACAGCCATGTAAAGATGCGATTTGAATTTTTCACAAAACGATGGAAAAATTACTGTATACTCCATCCGATTCCCCTATCAACCTCTTTAGGAAAAAGAAAATGCAAACTAAAGGACTCTGCAAGGATTTCCCCTATATTTTGACTAAATCCAATAAAGTAGCGATAAATCCCCAGAGGGTCGCCATCCGCTTAAGAATTGTCTGTGCAATGAGGTATTAATTTACCTATTGTAATAAACAAAACGAAACTTTTAAATAGGTAGGTACAAGGAGTTGTAATTTTCGTTCTTCAAATAAACAGTTTCATGATTTTTGTCTCAGGGTCACGGATAGTCATAGATAGGGAAAGGGCCATCATCATCCCTACAATGCTGCTGAGACTGCAGTCTCGAACACTGAAATTCAAAAGTTGAAAAATCACTGAGTATCGACTGTCTAGAAAGCGGAAATCGAATCCGTATTGAAACAAATTGGATTATAAATTGTCCTTTCTTGAAATATGGTTTTAAAAAAACCGACAATTTAAACTGACAAAAAGTCCTAATCTTTGTCGTACATTTGAATTAAATACCTATTCCTAACCCTAAAAAATTCCGGGTTCATTGTGTTAAGCAATTGTTGGGTTTGCCCCTTTTGCACTTCTTCCATGCCTGTTATAAATTTGCGTGTTAGAACATACATTTGCACTTCACATGCTGATGATGTTTTGTCAATGAGAACATTTAGAAGTTGAGAGATCTTTTCTGGGTCCTGTTTAGTACCAACAGAACCTTGCAAGGACGTAGCCAGGATTTAGCTGGGCTTCAGAAGTTATGACATTATTAGAATCATGTTGCTAATTGTAGACACTAGTTTCGGCGTTGCCCCAATGAATAATATTCCTCCTGTTCCACTGTTCCTGTGTCGAATTCAATTTTATCGCTTGACGAGGCTGGACGAGCAGGATAGCATGCACGATTACTTAATTGCTCCGCTATCATCGGAAGCAGACAGTGCTAAGTCTACAACGCCAAAGACTTCTTTTCTGTACAATTATTATAGAAGGGCTCGTGGGCCATGGTATATGCACGAAGCAGCAACTATGGAACTATGGAAAGTACGATCGAGTATTCGATGCCCGCGTCGTGCTGCTTTTGCCTTCCCTTCGCACAGCTAAAAAAAAATTACTTCATTATTACAGGGAAATATTTGATTTCAAATTGTGTAGCCTGTATGAGGTCTTACGAAATTTGTTGAAGTTTCCATTATGAAAGACCATCCCAATTTTGGGTCACCAGATTTTTATGTGTTCCAAATTGTTTATTATGTAGTCACAACTTTCGTCCAGATAAAACAATTTATCTGACTGCAAGCTTAATTTCGGCAGAGTTTTAGGAATAAATAAATTAGAAATACTGTGCGAAGTTAAGGACTCCTGGTCCCCTCCGCTGGCTACGTCCCTTGCTTTCCCAAGGTTCACCACACATTTCCCAGAATAAAGGCTACTATTTTTGCTGTATTCCGTTTAGGAAAATATCACTTATGAAACGATGGAGAATATGTGGTCATTTTATGGCATCCGTCATGGTGGTAGCCTCGTAACATACAGTTGACGCCGCTTAATGCGATCACATCGGGACCTTGCTGTTTTGATAACATTAAGCGAATGATAACAAATAATAAAATAGTACGATTGAGGCTTTGCCTGAAAACCGAATTCCGGAATGTGTTTACGTTTAGCATTGGGCCTTTGGGAATCTGGTCACCTTAGGCTAGTAAAGCCTCAGAAGATATTTAGGAATGCTGTCATACAAACCAACTCCCAAATATTAGGTTCTGTAAGAACAACTTTTTTCTTTTTGAATCTTAACCAAAATACATCCAAGTGTGTTCCTGGATTAACCCCAACGTATCCAGGAACAGATGGAATCACAACACGTCATATAGGGCTGCGGTAGAAATTTTTAACACAAAAGGAGCTTAAGTTTCATTCAAATGTGACGGGTATTCAAATTTCGGCCGCGCCGGAAATTAGCCTCGGTCTCGTTTTTTAATGCATTTTGTCTTCAATGATTCGTTCGGTTCACATAAACTAATCTAAAATATGTATTGAACAAATCAAATATAGCCCGTTAAATTATTTTATGCATTAGCACACTATCCAATATCTCATAAAAATACCATCGTTTTACACATTTATAGCAAAATATCAAATGCCCAGGCCCAATCAACAAAGTATGTAGCACGCAATCAAATAAAGTCATTTCAATGCAATGATAGCCCACGCGGATATCTTGCGTTTTGATCATCATCATCGATACAAGACATTTTGAGTCCCGGTCTCGCTGTTGTGATCCTGAACAAAACGAAACCACCATAAAATTGTCATCTGGGGTCGATGTCATAAATGCTGTCTCCCCTGTCTCAACGACCACATTAACTTTTAAGATACTCCATCCGGCCCAGCAAGCTCTTTTATATACGACGGTCAGCCATAACAAAGTGACCATCTGAAAGATACACACATGCTCCACACACAACTCGTGCTCGATAACGCGTATATTGTGACTATGGTCATGCCATTTGGTGATATCTGTTTGGATCCCCATGGTCCACGAGACATGAATACAACTGTGAAGTGGCAACTGAACGCCCCCCGGTCATAAAGCATATTTGTTTATTTGTGACCTGCGGTATTGAATTTTAGCCATTGTCCTCCCACAATTGCTTCATCATCGTCACATAGTCTCCTTCCTTGTTTCCATAGGCGAATTGTTTGCCGCGCCTAAGAGAAATGACAACGGCCCCAATTGCCTCGCGACCAATATGTTTGAGGAACAAAGATAAATCAAAACTGAATATCTGTAATAATTCAGTGAAAAGGATTTTATGTATATGGCTAGCCTGGAGATGGAGTGGTTGCATTCGAAAATTTTATAAGAAGTTTACGACATTGATATCGCAAGGCACACGCGGATCATGCGGTATGTGACGATAGGGTGGATATGAAGTTAATTCAAGATAAGCTACCCTGATAACACATAATATGTATATGTATACATATGTCGAACATAAAGATCGGCACAGCTTTTGATTTCAATGTAATCTGAAATTCCTTCTCTTTGATTTGTTCATTGAGAAATGCTGCTAACTTTTTTTAAGGGCTTATTATCCGCGAAAACACAATTTTTCCTAATCCTTATTATTTTAAATGAATTTTATATCCTTTTTTCGGTGCACCCTGTTTTCTTCAATTAATTTTATTCGTCCTACTCTACAGAGTGCAGTCTGAAAAATCGACCAATAAACATTACATTTCTTGCCTTTATAACTTTTCCATCTTTTAGGCCACATTGCATCGTGAAAAGAATCTTTGTTCAATACGACCAATGTGTAAAAATGCATGGTCAACTTAATACGGCAACAGCGACGAGATACCCGATAGCACATCGATGATCGTCATAAACCATGCTAAAGGTGTTTTGATCACACGCTGAGTATTTGACAGTGGCTAATAATGTAATGATTTAAATGGGAATTAATAATTATCGCAAACAGACACCTCGACGATCAATGTGGGCTTTATGGTTACCAATGACAGTTTTAGTATATGGACATTGGGCTCTGGCATTTTTATTTTATACTCTCCAGGCAGGTTGTTGATATTTTAAGTGCCCATATAGGTATCATCTTGAGGTTTTCAGTGGAATCAAGAGTGATTCTGCAAGTATCGGGTAGGAGTTTTTTTGAAATTATTTTTTCAACGAAGAATTTGCTAATCCTCTCAATGATTTGGGACAAATCATATGTGTACAAAATTCAGTAAATAATTTTTCGTTTTATTTAAATCCGTCGAATATCCGTAAGATATGAAAGCAGTTCGACACTGCGTAAACAGCATGTCAGCACACTCGTTTCGATATAAAATTCCAACGATTTAAGTCACATAATATGATATGCCTCCAGGGTGCCAATTGCAGCAACCTTCACGCTATCATTTGCTCTTTCATTATCATATCCTCGATTGGTATCCGCAGTCAGTATAGTATCGACAAAACTCAACTGCAATTGAGAGTATAGCATCGCATCGGGTAAAGTACGTAGCTCTGGTCATATCTCCATTATATCGCCACATTGCAATAAACCACTCCAGCCAGCTACCACCCTGCAACTCGCGTTGATATTGGTGTACACTGTACGAATATTTTGTGTGGTGCAGAAAGATTCTCGGGCACACGGATTTAATTAAAATTGTTCACACTTTTGCTTAATTAATTGTCAAATCGTTAAGTGCGTAATTATGAGTAACAATGTCATCTCGTCGAAAATTTTAATTATGAAATTTATTTGGCGCATATGCACAAAATGTTGACGCACAAACACGGCGACGACGATGTGGATGAAAAGTTGCGTTGCACTAGAACAACGGGCAAATTTATATTCTCCACGGAAATTAATAATAATATTTTTGAATTTCAACGCAAGCTGGCTTCTGCAATTGCCATGCTGCATGCGCTATAGTTTTGCAAGACAGGAGAAACAGGCCTTATGGAGCATGCATAGTACCTACATATTATAATCCAGCGATTTGTGTGCAATAGAAGTCTGGGCCGATTGTTGGTGCAATTTGCAATTATGACTGAAACCTTGACTGAAATTAATCTATCATGCGTGTGATGAGAGATGAATTATTAATTGCTACTACTGCCGTATGGTGCATATTACTCTTGATACGCATTTAGATGAGCAATAGGCACTCATTTCAGTTTGTAGTATGCACGCGGATTTTTTATAAGATATAAGAGGCTAGGACTTATGCAAATGACGTTGGCGGATTTGTTAGTTTTAAAATCAGGAGCAAGTGAAACTACTTTCACACTGGTAATTTATTTTTGAAATAATTAATATTCAAGCAGCGGGGCGCTTTCTTCGTAATGAAGGTCTCTGTATAATGACAAGAGTTCGACAAAACCAGTTCAAATTTACAAAACATATGCCCATTTCAACATTGTTCTAGTAATTTGCTTTCAAAAATCTAATAGGTACAAACATAGTTAACCCTTGGAGAAACTAATGTTTGAATAGTCACATAAGGTACTAATGAGTCTGGCCAGACCCCACTGTATTTGTGAGCATTTACCTAAATGTCCTTCTACAATTTTTGTTTTGTTTTTGTTGTTATGTCATGTTAACTTAATATTTCTAAATTTAAATTAACATTCATGCATACTAGGAATCAATCGAATGTGAATTTCAGCAAAACAAAATTTGAGAGAAAATTCGTTTTTGAATGAACAATATGCGCAAGCAGTGGCGCAACCAGGATCTTGTCCCGGATTGGGCTAAGGCCATCCATATTATCGAACATTGAGCTGCTTTCGCAAATTGGGTGATTAATTTTGTATGAATTTTTGCAAAAAGACATTTTGAATAATAATTTGCGAGTCTGGTGGATTTTTGTTAAAAATTCATACAAATTTTACTTTTGACATTTTTATGTCTTGACTCTGGCACATAAATCGAAAATCGTCACGAAAATTGCAACGAAAAAGCGTTACGTTTTTGGCATTACAGGTAGTACCCTGTGAGTTTTGGGTGCCATTCAAGGTTCAACAGAGGTTGGGCTTGGGTTCAATTTACGTTCAACTTGAGTTCAGCTTGGGTTCAACTTGGGTTCAACTTGAATTCAACTCGAATTCAATTTGAATTCAACTCGAATTCAACTTGAATTCAACTTTAAACTTTCGTTCAACTTTTGTTGAACGACCCAAAAAGTGTAACTTTTAACTTAGGTTCAACTCATGTTCAACTTTCGTTCAACTTTTGTTGAACGACCCAAAGAGTGTTACTTTCAACTTAGGTTCAACTCACGTTCAACTTTCGTTCAACTTTTGTTGAACGACCCAATAAGTGTTACTTTCAACTTAGGTTCAACTCACGTTCAACTTTTGTTGAACGACCCAAAAAGTGTTACTTTCAACTTAGGTTCAACTCACGTTCAACTTTCGTTCAACTTTTGTCGAACGACCCAAAAAGTGTAACTTTCAACTTAGGTTCAACTTTCGTTCAACTTTTGTTGAACGTCCCAAAAAGTGTTACTTTCAACTTAGGTTCAACTCACGTTCAACTTTCGTTCAACTTTTGTTGAACGACCCAAAAAGTGTTACTTTCAACTTAGGTTCAACTTTCGTTCAACTTTTGTCGAACGACCAAAAAAGTGTAACTTTCAACTTAGGTTCAAGTCACGTTCAACTTTCTTTCAACTTTTGTTGAACGACCCAAAAAGTGTAACTTTCAACTTAGGTTCAACTCACGTTCAACTTTCGTTCAACTTTTGTTGAACGACCCAAAAAGTTTAACTTTCAACTTAGGTTCAACTCACGTTCAACTTTCGTTCAACTTTTGTTGAACGACCCAAGAACATGAAAATGTCCCACTAAGTTGCGGACTTGTACGCAAGCTGATGAAAAATGAAAAATGAAATGAACAATTTTTTATTCCATACTGTTGCAAATCAGTTAGATAAATGGAAAACAAATAAGAAAGCAAAAAATGGTGTTAGTGACGCCCCTCATTACTGATACAGGGTGACTCAAAATGTAAAATAGAGAAGTTTTGCAACCATACAGTAAAATAGCGAAGTTTTGAAAAATAACAATCATTTAAGATCCACTTTATTAACTACAAATTAAGTATATTTCTTTGGAAAACATCACAAAAAGTTCAAAACAAATACATAAATCAAATTCACCACAAAAACAATATTGAATGCTCTGCATTATTTCTTCGGGAAAGATGACATCTGGAAAAAGGTAGCCAAAGATTAAAGCCTTTTTTATACTATTAGTTTGGCATTACTTACGACATTTAAATATTCAAAATATCATCCATTTCCTGTTGCACCGGAAATACATATTCATCTTGTTCGGTATTATCTCCATTTAAGTGCTTGTACAAATTTAAATCGCTTATATGATCCCATTCTAGCTCAAAATGTTTCGACAGCAATGTATGGATGTCGTTTATTTTGGCCCTTTTCAAGGGAACTCCAATCGTCAACTGTTCCATTTGGCTCATCAACCCTGTGAGGGTCTTTCGTTTTTCAGTATAGAACGAAACATGGACGTTTCAGTTCTGTAGCTTACTTCTCCTTTGACTGTCACGGTATCATTTTTATATTTTTTTAGAAATATTTTTTTTTGCACAAAGAAAACTTAAAATGCCACTGATTGGTAGGGTAGGTAGGATTTTTAGGATGGCCGTTTTCCAGTCAAATACTTTGACTTCGTCATCACCGCCTAATTTTTGTACCGTACCATATTCCTCAAATATTTGATAGTACTCGTCGGGCTTTATAATAGTTTCTTTCGCTCGGATCGCTTTTTCAATGCGACCAAAAACTCGATCAGGGGGCAAAAAGGAGTGCCCAACGATTGGGAATATTATTTCAATAGAGTTAACATGCGGCGGCGAATCATGCTGCAGCCAATACATCAACATGCCCAACACTATTGTGTTTTTGTTTTGGCCTGGGCAGCCATCAGCAAGCAACTGTATTTTGTTGATGTATTTTGAGAGACTCGAGCTTTTTAACTGATGAAATAAAGCTGATGCGATTGTGTTTGAGTTTCTGGAGTATTGGCTTTCGAGCCAAGCAAATATTTTGACAGTTGAAGGATTTTGATCCCCCGTTGAAGGACCCTGGCAAATCGTGAAATTGTAAAGATACAGTTGCCGGCTGAAATACGCTGATTGATCCGGAAGCTTTGGCAAGACAAGATTTTTCTGGCAATCAACACTCAGCATAAATACACCATTCTTCTCGATTCTTAGATCCTGATAGAACGCTTTGGCCTTCAGACGATGAATCCGCAAGAGCGTCATTTTGTGTACGTTGCACTTAGATCTTTGAATTTCCAAGTGCAGCTGGATGCATATTGAACATGCATCTGTCGCAGGAGCACTAAAGCTGATATTGTACTCTTTGGTAAATATTTCGCGAAAATATCCATATTTTACCTTAAGAGTAACTTCAGTAATACTGTTGTAAAGTTTCCACAATTTGCGAATATTACAGTCACTCTGCAAGTACAGTCGCTTTGATTTTTCTCTTGTGTAGTGCGACTCAACTGGTTCCAAACTTTCAATAAATTTCTTTACTTGCGTTTTCCTCTGAAAGTAAAGGGTAGACCTTTTATCGCCGCCACGCCTCTCTTTGGGCATCTGATTATTTATTACGTGCCGGCAAGTATTTTGAATAGGTATTTCGATACATGCAAAATATTAATAAAAGCACTTTGACAAATTTTCCCTGTTGCCATATTTTGTCGGCACGAAATATTCGATGGATACCGCATGCTCTTTTTTTCCGCTCTGCTGCTTCGGTTTCCGTTGGTGAGTATACTTAACCACTATGTAGTCCTGCGCGACTTTGCTGTTGTCCTCATAGAACATTTTGTGAAATTTGAGCATTTAAAGGTAGACTTCGCTGGATGATGACAATCGGGGAGTTGTGGAGGTTCATGCGCCATATACCTAAAGAAACACAGAATATGTGTCGTTTGATTTATATTACACAAGTAGCAGCCATAACATACCTTAACGCCTTTGCTTTTTTTCTTTTCCAAAGTCTATGATTTGGTAATTTTTTTCTACCTTTCCCCTTTTCGCATTGCTGCACTACACGTCCCATTTAACTGGCTAATTAGAAAACTACGCACTTTACACTGAACACACCTGTGGTATACTGACTCGGCGTAGATGAAATGCGCGCAGATTACAGCTTGTCAAATTACATGGTAAAATTAGCAAGTATTCCAACTACACTGCGAAAATTGCATAAGAATTACGAAGTTTTGATAAGAAACAGTTCATTTTATTGAGAAGTTTTGCAACTGTTGTCTATATTACAGAGTTTTGAAGAAAAACTTTGTTTTTTGATTGTAATTTCAGGAGACTTAGAAAGTTTTGATCACATATTAATGGGCCTAATCAAAGAACTCGTTTTTAACCCTAGATAACCAACGTTATTCTTTCTACATTGTAACCAATGTTAGTCAATTCGACTAAGACCATATTAAGACTCGTTTTTTGAGCCTATAGGGAAGGGATGCATCAAATATATTAAAAGCGGATCTAATTAGAAATACTATCATTATTTATACTAAAATGTTAGACCAAAAAGTATCAGTGTTTGATTTTTTATTTTATTTTAAAGGAAACTAACTGCCTACTTATTAAAGGCATTTGACTTTATCACTGTAGCAAAATAAGTTGCACAGTACAAAATTTGGTCGTTTCGACCTGCAGTACTTTGGTTTAACGATACACACCTTGTCACTAAAGCTGCAAATAGGTCTATTGTTGATGATATCGATACTTAACTGATTCACCTCCTAGGATGTGAAAGGACATAACTATTGAATGGCAAAGCAAAAAGCAGCGACCAAAGGAAACATCAATGGTAGTCAAAACGACTAACATTGGTCATGCAGGGTTAAGAACGATTATGTGCAGTTAACTAAAATTATGTAAAAAGTGAAATTAGAAAGTTTTGCAACTGCACTCCTCAAATTATCTCTCACGCACAGTGGCGTACCGCTTTAAACGTTATGAAAACAGCGGCAAAAATACCTGTTTAAAAAATGATTCAAAATGCTTTCTCAAAAATGTTGGTTTTCATTGAAGTGTGTACATTTTTTTTTTTTAATTAAAAACAGTAAAACAGAATTACTGTAGAAGATGTTAACGTGAATTTGGCTTTCTGGTATATGTGCTACATGCGTATCTTTATTGTAGGCATCTTTTAGCTAGATGTTTGGTTGTCAGTTTTTATAACCTGAGTAAACCTGAAAAGGACAATTTAATCGAAAGCTATATTAATAGGAAACACTTATATAATGAAATAATTATCCATTTTTTATTACTTTTCGGAAAATGTGAAATTTTTAAATTTTTAGAAGTCGTCCAAAAAGGGACTTCTAACATCAATTCTTCTTTGTCGAATAAGTACAGTTTGTCTACAGAAATTCGGCTTAACTAATTAAAATAAAAAATAAAAATGCTGGCAAACTCACACACGTCAATGAAAAACATTTTTTGAAACAATTTTCAAAACAGATAATATTGCCCCCATTTTCATAATTGATGGGATGGGAATATTATCACGGGTTGAATTAAAACACCTTGAAGTTTCTCTCGACACGTTTATTCCGCACAATGTATAATCCGGAAGAGTCAAGGCAAACGTCAACGTAGATTGACAAGTAGTTATTCGTTAAGTAGTGGGTGCGTTCAAAATATTGGTACACGTTTTTATAACAATAATGATTTTTTGATTTTTTTCCCGCTAGAACAGTGGTTCCCAATTTTTTTCAGCCCTGAGAAAATGCTGGCCAAAAACCGAAAATAGATTCAAAAATTGCCTTGTGCAAGGAATGCTTTTAATTTTGGACATAAGTTCCGAATCCATTGTCGCAATTTAAATTGTTTGAACATTGTGAGTTCGGCCGTCATCCTGGCTTCAGTGATATATCGAGCAGCAAAATTGATATTAATATTACTGGAGCGACCAAAATCCGTAATTTTTTTATCCAAAGACTATAGCTGGCTGATGCGGTTCAAATCAGCGATATCAAATAGGCCCCGCGCTCTACATATGCCACGGGCCCCGCGCTTGCTTAATCCGGCACTGGCCACTGTGCATGTGAACATTTCCACAGATGATCATGCTATCACTTATTTTAACTCCAACGACTTTCGACAAATAATGCATATCACACTACAAGCAAAAATTAAGGAACAAACTGTATTCAACTATCTAGTTTCAAAAGAAAAGACTGGACATTCGTATAAAATGGACTGATTTCGGTAGAAAAAATTCTATAGATAACAATGTGATGTACTGACCAAAAAGTCCTTATAACTTCTCTCGCAGGATATTTGTTCCAAATATTTTTGGGGTTATGAAAAGCTGACAAATTTTTAGGGAACGTCACGAAACATTGTGGTGGTGGCTAAAACGGTTTTCATTTTACAGCAACTTAAAAATGGAAAAGGTCTGGCCAGACCCATTAGTAAAGGGTTTTCCAATAGGGACGCTTGATCTTTGAAATGAAAAAAAAAAATACATGTAGGAGAGATATTTGCGAATTTTTTTTTTTATTTTAAAGGTCCATCGACCCCATTACATATGGAATATGACATCATTCAAATGACCGCCACGGCTTCGGTTGGTGGCGCGCACACGAAAGGTCCAATTTTCGATGACTCTGGCGCACAAATCGGGCTGTATTTGATCGATGGCGTGGCGTATGTTAACTTTGAGGGCATCGGTGGTTTGCGGTTTGTTGGCATAGACCTGCGACTTAAGAAAACCCCACAAGAAAAAGTCCAGCGGGGTCAAATCGCACGATCTCGGTGGCCAGTTCACGTCGCCTCCGCGCGAGATGACCATGCCCGTAAATTGCTCGTGCAGAACATCCATCGTAGCGTGTGCTGTGTGGCACGTAGCGCCGTCCTGTTGAAACCACATGTTGTGCAGATCCATATTCTCGATTTCAGGCCAAAAGAAGTTGGTTATCATCGACCGGTATCGCTCACCATTGACGGTGATTTGTGCGCCAGAGTCATCGAAAATTGGACCTTTCGTGTGCGCGCCACCAACCGAAGCCGTGGCGGTCGTTTGAATGATGTCATATTCCATATGTAATGGGGTCGATGGACCTTTCAAATAAAAAAAAAAATTCGCAAATATCTCTCCTACATGTATTTTTTTTTTTCATTTCAAAGATCAAGCGTCCCTATTGGAAAACCCTTTACAACCGAGTAAGAAAAACAATGTAGGTAATCTATACCATGGGTTATAAATCTATGAAGCAACCCAATTAACAACGCGAAAGAGAACCAGGATCGTGCTATTCTGAATGCCCTACTAGTGCCATAAACAAATTCGTAAGGTTGATAATTATGACCAAGTTCAAAAAAAAGCCTTCTGTTTTGAGGAAGTCTGAAATTTGCGACCTTTATGAGTAGCTAAAGCAAACTGCTTAACGTTTCCGGTTAATCAGTCAAAATAGAGGAAAACTAACCAAACCACTGATTGGCTCATGCTTAGTAAGTCTAGAATATCCACCTGGGCTCCCTGGCGAACGTGAAATTCTTACCTAAAACCCCTCCCGATAAATTTTCCTGAGTACGCCCCTGACCAGAAGCAACTGGTCAAAATCGTATGGCATTTCCCAACTAAAGGAAACTTGAAGCTGCAAACCATTTAAAACTATAAACAAGGTTTTACGCTTTAATGATACATAATTCCAAAACGAAATTCAGAAGTACAAATATGTTGAACGAAAATCAAGCTTTTTCAAAAGCAATAAATGGAGTTTTTAATTATATGTTCTGAGTGATGTAAGAGACTATGCTTGCAATTTTGAGATACATATATTCTGCAGATAACATCAGATTACCGTCTTAGCCTGATCTATAGGAAGTAGCGCCAATATGGTAGTTCGCGTAATTGAAATGTTCCAATGAACTCAATGTTCAAGCGTTACTTCAATAAATTTCTGTAAACGGTTTTAGGAATTTTCACAATTCAATTGGATATTATGAATAAATGAACCAGTTGTCTGAACTTGAATTGTGTTATGTAATTTAATGTTGTTAGCATGCTACATTTTTTTTTTTTTTTTTTTTTTTTCATGTACCTATAATAGAAAAAATGAACTGAAAGCACCAAAATGTGAAACGCAATAAAAAAAATAAAGATGAGATTAGGCCTGTTTGGTACCGAGATTTCAGTACCGGGTTTCGGTTTTTTTCAATACCCGGTACCACAAGCGGTTTCCCTGACTCAGGTTTAAAACCGGGATATCGGTACTTTAGAATATCGGGTCCGGTACAAAGTGAAGACCGGTTTCGTATCGGGATCCCGGTTTTTGGAACAGGCCTGATCACTAAAAAATGAATTTTATCTCAGTTTCATGAATTTTAGATGGCACCATTGTAAAAATTGCATGCAACAAATGGGTGTATATTTTCGCCACTAAACTTTTAGAATGGTATTCGGTAATTTTCTTTAACTCGCGGGAACTCCTTCAGTTGTTGCAGTGTTGGTGGTTTATTTATCTGCTCGAAAAAATTAAGAGTAAATTCCGAAAAGTATTCCATAAGTTTTGGGTCTTAACGAAATTCAAGTGTGCTCAAAATATCGCATGCATTCTTAAATATTTTTCTAAGGCCGAAATTTTATTTCTTTCTTTCAAAATTATAATCTTTAGCGCAAGAATTCAAAATGGAACGTAAAGCTCGTCAACAGTCAGCCGATTATAGTAGTACACTCTGCATGAACGTCTACAAAATTATTTTAAAATTCAGTAATATTTGGTCTCTCTGGTTCCTGTTAACCCCTTGTGGGGCATAGGGCATCAACTACGCCTACTTTCCACCTCGTTCTGTTCTGTGCCATCGTCTTTAGGTCTGACCACTGTTTGTTTAATGAAGCAGCCTCGCTATTAACCGATCTTCTCCACGTGTTTCTTGGCCGTCCAACACGGCGTCTAGCATTGGCTCCCTGAGGGTTCCAATCTAGGGCCTGCTTTGCAATATTTGTTGGCCCTCTTCGGAGAGTATGACCTATCCATTGCCACTTTCGCCTTTTGACAGAAGTGCCTATCCAATCCAGGCCTGTGATACTCAGGAGATCATCATTGGAAATAATCTCCGGCCAGCGGATTTGTAGGATGCGCCGTAGGCACTGGTTTACGAAAGTTTGCAGCTTAGTTGTTATCTCGTTGGTCACCTTCCAAGTTGAACAGCCATAAAGAAGCACAGATATTACAATAGAATTGAAGATTCGGATTTTGGTGCGCCTGGAAATGTTGTTATTTTGCCAGAAAGGAGTCAAAGTGAAGAAGGCTGCCCTAGCCTTATTGATACGCGATTGTACATCAGCGTCCGCGCCGCCATCTGCTGTGACTATGCTTCCGAGGTAGCAGAATTCGTCAACTTTTTCGACTGCCTGGCCCGAAACACAAATTCCGCTTTGTCCACCAGGATGGGAGCTCAAGTACTTGGTCTTGGCAGCGTTTATCTTGAGCCCGGCATTACGGCTTTCGCAATGCAGAGCATCGGCCATTTGAGCTACATCCTCCTTTTTATTTGAAAGCAGACAAATATCGTCAGCATAGTCCAGGTGTTGCAGGTAATCAAACATTTTCCATCTGATACCTTTCCTCTGGTTTTGAAGCGCGCTCACTAGACTAGTACATCGTTAATGGCTATGAGGAAAAGAATAGGTGATAAAATGCAACCTTGTCTAACTCCACTGTGCACCTCAAAAGGATCTGAAAGCTTACCCTTGTGCAAAACGTGACATTGGGCTCCCTGATAAGATTCCTTGATGATGGAAATTATTTTATCTGGTATGCCCCTCCTACGAAGAGCTCTCCAAATATACTCCCGATCAACACTATCGAACGCCTTCTCGAAATCAATGAACATGAGGTGTAATGGGGATCTCCATTCGGCGGATTGCTCAATAATAATTCGGAGAGTGTTTATATGGTCGCTACATGAAAAACCCTCACGAAAGCCAGCCTGTTCATTGCTTAAAGTGCGATCAACTTCATCCTTGATCCGGTTCAAAACAATTTTAGCCATCAGCTTGGATACAGCTGGAAGTAGGCAAATACCGCGCCAATTATTACAATCCTTAAGGTTACCCTTCTTGGGAATTTTAATAATTACGCCCTTTTTCCATTCTACTGGAAGAGTTTCGGTTTCCCAACACTCTCTGATGAGGGGAAGCAGAATATCCGCTGTAGCATTCGAATCCGCTTTAAATAGTTCGACCGGAATTCCATCTATCCCCGGGGCCTTACCGGCGTCCATAGATTCGATAACCCGCTTTAATTCCGTCTTAGATGGTGGTCTGGAATTAATACTGGCTACTGGAGGGACGTCTTCTTCTGCCGATGAAGATGCACTTGCAGGCCCGAAACGGTTATTAAGGACCTCAAAAAAGTGCTCGTTCCATCTCTGAAGCTGCTGTTCTTCAGTAACAAGCAGTAACCCTTCTTTATCTTTCACAGGATGGTCCGTTGTGAACGACTTGCCAATTAGTGGTTTAATTAGCGCGTAATATTTGGTAGTGCCACTTAATTTGCATAGTTTACGAGAAATACACTGAAAAGACGCTAATATTTTTACGATAATCATAAAACAATATAGGAAACACTCACACGCATATGCACCACATGATGGTGGGTTTTATTGCATTCAAAACATGTCGAAATAACCTAAATTTTCATACAAATCATGTCACCGATCCATTTATTAAAAAGTCGTTTTAGTTTTTTCTGTGTACATATCTAAATTTTTTGGAAACTATTTATTTTGGAAAATATGGTGACAAACACCAAGTGTCTCCTTAAAACTCCCAATGGGATTTGGTAGTTATGCTGGCAATTATAGTTGCAAATTTTACTACACAGTAGTCACCCCTTCAAAGTTACAATCAAAAGCCTTACTTCTCTCTATACTTAAAAAGTAGATTGCGATTAGATAGCTTGCCATTAGCAATAATCGACCTCCGTATTGGTTATCGATTGTGTCCAAGAGAATTTTATTCCAAACTGCAAATATGCATATAAAATTAGTAGGCAACCGGGACGGCAGCGGAGGGCCCCACGGCTGTTTCATCGGATGCGGAGGCTGCGTCCCAACACACATATCTCGTTATATTAGTAGGAGGTTTCACATATTAATTTGATCAACTAACCGCTGAATTTGCGACTTTGAATTTTTCGATCATCAGTTGAAAATAAAAATCTATTAGCCGATAAACAAATTTTTCATGGAATTCCATTATGAATTTTGAACCACAAATTTAACCTTTTGCGTTTTATAAATTACAAAAAAAAACTCTGAATTTGATACGATCTGTCTAATAATAAAAATCTTGTAATCCTTATTCCAACACTAAATCTTGACTAATTTTCCACACCATCAAAAACACGGATATTCCGACAAGCGGGCGCCACAACTAACGTATGTATCTTTTACCACACTCCTTCTTGTAACCCATTTCCGGATAATTATCCGGCGCCCGATCATATTTCTTCAATTCTTCAACTTCACATCATCATAATGACGATCAGTGAGCATCGAAACACAACGCAATCACCATAATGTTACTCACTAGTTCTAGTTCGTGAATGGTTGTTTGGGTGGTGGATTGAATGGTGGTGGTAGTGGTGTGATCCGACAAGTAGGTGATAGATTAAGTTATTTTGAGATTTCCAATTGTTGGCTCTATACTAGCTCGAAGCGAAGGTTGATTGGTAGGTGGTCCCGCGGACTTCTTGTTACGGTAATTTTTCTACACTTTATATTCGTTGTGGGCCATGTCGTTTCGGGGCTTTACTCCGTCAACATGAACGTTTTTTTTTTCTTTATAGACGAATAACAATTCAAAAACTACTATGTGTCATTAGCGCAGATATAATTAATGGCTTGGTGGAGTCCAAAATGTTCAATCGGATTACAGTGATGTTGTTTCGAATTTATTTGAAGATCTCGTGTGTTGGATACTTGGAAATTTGGAATAAAGTTTCTCACGATCTATAACAAACTGGCATTTAGTTTGATACGGATTTAATTAATTATATAGCCATGTCGAATGTATAAAATTTATTTAAGAAATTCTTACAATTGTTTTGCTCTCCGCGATTCAATGTTATTTGACTCTATTTCTATAGTCCGGTATTTTGCAACCCCTTTCGAAAGTACCCTTTTTCTGAGAGAAAATTAATTTTCAACTTGACTGCGTTAAGGCGCAGAATGATAATGAGACCGTAGACAACAAATAAATTGCCTCACAGTTTTCGCATCAAAAATCCTCTTTGTCACCCTTCTTTGGCATGACCTTTTCGGGTGTCGTAAGTGTGTCTATGTGTTTGCGCGAACGATGTATTGAGTTGAAAATAAACCACCACTGAAAGGATTTTGACGCCCACTTGAAATGTAGAGATGCTGTTAGCATAAAGGAAGTCATGGCAATGTCGGATATTTCAAGAACCATCGTAACACTTCCTCAAAATGCCTAACTAATTTGAATTCAAATTATTGCAAATCTCCTTCTTGCCACTATTCTCCCGTACAATTCAACACGACAAACCCTCTTCGCCAAGTGGCAACTATACGCACTTCATGAGACTAAGCGACGAACTCAATGTCCTTGCAACATTGGAAACTTATAGGGTTTGTGGATGGTATTATCTCGCTTAAGGGTGCGAAATCTCGTGCCCATAAAGACATTGTTCCGCTCAATAAATCAAGAATCTGATTATCGCCGTGAAATCAGCTTGTGACTATAAAACCGAACAAATCTATCAACCGGATGCTAAACAAAAGTTTTTTTTATTCCCTGGAAAGGGTGGACTGCTACTAGAGTGTAGGAAGAACGTCTGCTTCGGCTTTGGCGAAGATATGTACTATACGCAACGCATACGTCTGATTAATGTGATCCATTTCAATGAGAGGGTGGAGACGGTTGAGTGGTATAGTGATGAAATTGTTTGTTCGATTGTGATATTAGTCGAAAATTGACTTTTTCGTCTTATTGATTTTTTTAAAGGTGCCCATTATTATTTAGGATAGAAATAGATAAAAGTATCTGCAGGAAAGCTCCTTGTTCCTTGCATTGCATTTTCACGAGAATATTTAAATAATGAATCATTCATCAAATTAAAAAAAAGATAGTTGTACTCAAACAAAGTCAATAACATAACCATGAACGTCTTCCGAATTTGACCCGAACACTGGGTCATGAATGTCATCAACGTTACGGTTTAACTATCCCTTTAACTCCAGTCTTCTTTCCGTGGTCCGAATAGACTTTAATTACAAGGCGGTGAATAATTCCCAAGTCGAGATGATGAAAGCAATCCCATAAGAGTGTGTATTTATATTTATGTACAGCACAAGGTTTCTCTCTTCATTTCATTGAGGGTCAGACGACGATTAAACACAAGAAGAGCTCTAAAACAAAAGCACTGAAAAAAAAACTTTGGATGCTGTTATTAAACAAAAAAATACATAAAATAGAAATTTGGCTGCTGTATCTGCGCTAATATGGGACTAATGTTTCGTTCGACCGGACCGACGATAATGATCAAAACACGAACAAAGGCCATCAACAATTTTCTCACCTCTTCGGACGTTATGTTTTGAGGCGTTGACGTTCTTTATTATTGGTACCACCATCAGTAAAATTGATGTCTTAAACGATTAACACCGAATCGTGGTTATTATCTAAAACGGTTAAGATTTTTTTTACCGACACGGTGGTTTGGCGCGACCGACGCAATGCGGCATCCTACCCGTAACAGTATTGTGAATGGTGTCGGCAAAGAAGAGAAGAATTCTTTTATATTTGCGGCAGACAGTGAATTGTTTAAAGGATTCGCAAGCAAATGGTGTAGGTACCCATATACATAATTCGTATGTGTGAGAAGTGTGTAGTGTAGCGAAATAAAAATATTAATGGAAACAGACACGAATAAAGAGCATTTCAACAACGATTTTCAATTTCTTGCTTAAATTATTACAATGATTTTTTATTCCCTTCGCTCATAGAGGGAAAGGGTATATTAACTTTGTCATGCAGTTTGTAACGCATTGAAGGAAGCATCTCCGACCATATAAAAAGTATACATATATGATCAGCGTGACTTGGGGAGTCGATTGGGCGATGTCCGTCTGTCCGTCTGTCTGTCTATTGCGACGCGTTTTACTCGGCCAATTTAAAAGCTATGAAGCTGAAATTTTGCACAAATGCTTCTTTTTGCTGCAGGCAGTTTGTATGTTTGAATCAATAAAATGGGACAATGAGATCATAGGGCTGCCATACAAACCCAACTTCCCAAATTAGGTTCTTCTAAGAAAAACTTTTTTATTTGTGCACCGTGCAACTTTTTTATTTGGTATATGGTACATGATCCTTTGATGGCCCTGACAAAGAATCGGAAATAACAATTTGAATAGTGGTAAAATCATCCTTGAAGTGAACAAAAAGGTATCCTACAATTAATTCCCGTTACTTTTCACGTGGACTCATTTCAATGAAACTTGATTGGTAGTTAAGTGGTGGGGTCCTTAATATTTCAGAATCGGCCATTATTATGTAAAATTCACACAAAAAGACCTTTTTTCTGTGGAAAACCATTATAGAGAATCTTCTTCTTCTTCTGGATATGAAAATACTGGATTCGTTGAGACGAGTCCTCCAGAATGGTAAAAAACTGATTTTAAATTTTTGAAGAAGGATACTACCACCGAAAAGGACTTTTTTCTACAGAAAGCAGAGTATGGGTGTCGTTCGAAAGGGGATGTTAGGGGCAACTGTACGTCCTCAGTTTTAAAGGATTTTTGGCTTCTGCAGTGACAGGATAACGGTGCATCCTCGTTTGAACCAACGTAAATGTCAATGTAACTACAACTTTTATGTAATATCTAATTTATAGGAAATTCTAAATAATATAGGGTTTTCCAATTAGAATTGGAAATAGATGCTTGCAGCATGTAGCGGCCTGTTTGTTTTGGTTGCGTCGGTTTAATCTGTTTTTATACCCTTCACTCGTAGAGTAAAGGGTATATTAACTTTGTCATGAAGTTTGTAACGCATTGAAGGAAGCATCTCCGACCATATAAAATATGTATATATATGATCAGCATGACGGGCTGAGTCGATTGGGCGATGTCCGTCTGTCTGTCTGTCCGTCTGTCCGTCTGTCCGTCTGTCCGTCTGTCCGTCTGTCCGTCTGTTGCTACGCGTTTTACTCGGCCAGTTTAAAAGCTATCGAGCTGAAATTTTGCACACATGTTTCTTTTTATTGCAGGCAGTTTGTATGTTTGAATCGCTAAAATCGGACCGTGGGGTCATGGGGCTGCCATACAAACCTAACCCCCCAATTTGGTTTTTCAAAGAAAAACTATTTCATGTGTTTACTATATTCAACGAAATTTCACACAAATGTGTTTCTATTGATAACACAAAACATATGTAAGAATGGATCAAATCGGACCATGGGGTCATGGGGCTGCCATACAAACCTAACCCCCCAAATTAGGTTCTTCTAAGAAAAACTTTTTCATTTGTGCACCAATTTGAACCAAATTTCACACAAATGTGTTTCTATTGATGCCACAAAATATATGTAAGAATAAATGGAATCAGACTGTGGGGTCATGGGGCTGTCATACAAACCCAGCCCCCAAATTGAGTTTTTCTAAGAAAAACTTTTTTATTTGTCCACCAATTTCAATCAAACCTCATAAAAGTGCATTTAATTTGATGCCACAAAACATGTGTAAAAATGAATGGAATCGGACGATGGGGTCATGGGGCTATCATACAAAGCCAACCCCCTAAATTGAGTTCTTCTACGAACAACTTTTTTATTTGTGCACCACTTTCAACCAAAACTCGTAAGAGTGCACTTCAATTGATGCCATAAATAATCGGACTATGGAGTCATGGGGCCCATGCCCAAGCCCAACCTCCCCATTTTGGATCTTCTAAGAAACATTTTTTCTACACCAATTTAAAAAAAAAAACCTCAATGCGTCTTTATCAAAACAAAAAAAGTAAAACAAATGGAATCGTACTATGGGGCCATGCTCCCGCATCCCCCCAATAAAGTTTTCTGAGATATTTTTTTTTATTTTACCACTTATTCCAACCAAACCTCACACAAATATTGTTTTATCGACGCCACAGAATTTGTCAATATAAAATATTATGCGAAAACAGAAGGAAAAGAATGGGGAAGGATTAAATACAAGTCATAGATTTGCCCCAAAAAACTTTTAACCCGAGGAGAGTGAAGGGTATTCAAATTTCGGCCGCGCCCGAAATTAGCCTTGGTCTCGTTTATTTATCAGTCACTCATGCCAAATCATGTCAAGTTACATGGTTGAGTAGCGCGTTCAAATGATAAAACTTTATTATCAATATGAGTTTTTGATGAGTATTTCTCGCAGATGTGACTTGAATTGGCAACCAAAATCGTGCGATTTGACCCTGCTAGACTGTTCTCTGTGGAGTTTCCTAAAGTCGCACCAATAGGCCTAAATCGATCGATACCTTTAAGCTCAATATCAACCTCAACCAAGAACTCGCCCAAATTCAGCAGGATCTATGCGGCAGAGTCATTGAAAATTGGACCACACGGATCTGTGCCAACGTGACAAGCGCGGCGGGCATTTGAATGATGTAATATTTCATACATAATGGCATATATATGATGGGTCTTTCAAATAAAATACAAAAATCGTTTACACCTCACACACAGCTTGTTTTATTCCATTTCAATATCTATTCGCCCTTATTGCTAAACCCTATATTTTGCTTTGTTAGCCATATTGAATAAAAGTATGGTACACCTTAATACTTTTGCTTTACTCAATCAGGACGTAATGTCCTTTTTTCATCCTGGAAGATACATGTATAGGCAACATGGGTATAGAATTTCAAGATTTTCACAAAGGAGTTCCCCCAATTCTTATGGGAGTATTTCGAAACCATTTTGGGGATTCTTAGGTCCAAAGCGGACATTTATTGCATCAGACAGAGGTTAAATGGTCAAGATGTGTATCGAGCGAATCTCGAAGATATTGAGAACAGCGCATTTTAGTTCAAGTTCAGGGCAAATTTCGTTCTTCAGAAGCCGCAGTATAGTTATTCATCCTATTATGAAACATAGAAAATTTTTACCATCATCGGCTGGCCTTGCCTGAAATTTTTACCAAATATCCAGTAATATTTTTGTCAGGTTACGACAAACAAAGCAAGATACAGACGAATTATTTTGATTATTTCATTAAGACTAAATGTCACATTCCTTCACGGATATATGTAACTCAACTCAGTCCGGAGTTGCCAATATGTTGCCGCCGGATTGTTCAAACTTTCATATGGATATGATGTAATAATGACATTTAAATTTTGAATCAAACCATTTTTTTGCATTTTGCAAAAATTTTCAAGATATTCAAATTCGAAAACGGTTAAATCTTGCAATAGTATGGTCGAGTACAATTAAGACTGTGTAATTACAGTATATTTATGGAAATATATGTTTTTTTTTTAATGAAACGCAGAAATTAGGGCGTTGGTAATAGGGGTTATTCCAATACATTCACGTCTAAACGATTTATAATTAGGCCATTATAGTTAATATAGGTTTAATACATTGTTGCATTTTTGCTATATACCTACTCGTATACATATAAATATTCGTAAAAAAATCGGTTCCTAAAAATATTTTTTTTTAAACTTTTTCTTACAACGAACTTGATTCTATACGTTTGTGAAACCGTTTTTATGAAGGGGCAATAAGGCCTGTTCTACCCATAGTGGATACCCTTTCTCCACTCAACAGACCCCCCTACGGAGGGTATTGTAGAGGGTATTTTTGGGGAAAATTATGCAAAGATATTTTCTGTACCCATGCGGAAGAGACAGAAGCTTAAAATTATGTTCTTACGGACGCAAAAGGCCAATTTGCTGAAATTATCAAAACTCTTGTGAAAAAAAAACGCTCTAAACATTTATCAACTTTGTATCCCGATTTAAGAAAAACGTTAACATAAGTACCAAATTTTAATGTACATATTCACATTTATCACTCGGAAGTAAGAACATTTACGATTAGAAAACAGAAATTGCTTAAAACATTAAATTTTTCATTGATTTATTTAAACCACCTTCAAATTTGGTAGCACCTAATTATTTCCTCAACAAACTCAAAACTGATATCGAAATTTCAGTTTTTTTATTACAAATGCTTCCACACAATGTCACAGTAAGCTCCTGTTAAAAACAAAGCATACTTAAACCCCAAACTAAACTTTTGGGTTTTGGGCTCTTACATACTTCTACAATACTTGTACAAAATTTTAAGGATGAACTAGCACTCTTTCTAAAGTTATGGAGCTTTTAAGAAAGGTCTAGGTCCCCCTCCTCCTTGTTAAGGTTGCCGACCCCAATCGGTTGGGACTTTTTTTTTCCATAATCTGGGCCTCATCCCCAACCATAATGCAAAAAAAAATCCGATGTGGGATTGCCGACCAAATATCGTAATTTTTTTTTTAGACTATTCTTAACCTTCGCAGGGTTGCCAACTGAAAATTTAGAAAACGGCTAAATTTAGCCGGAAAACCGGCTTTATTTTTTTCAAAAACGGCTAAAAATCCGGCTAAACAAATTTCAGCCAGAAAAACGGCAAAAAAACCGGATAAATCATACAAAACAATCACATTACAAACAAATATAGTAAAAAACTGATTTTAATAATTTAAATTCTTTCTGGAGAATTACTGATAGCATAGCAAGCATAGCAAGCAGATTTCTTAGTTTTATTACATATGTATATGCTCCAATCGCTGGCATTGCAGTTAAAATTTACTGAGTTAGATAGCTCAAAGTTGTTGTATACAGGTACAATTTTTCGGTCAAGTCCATAACCACGTTAGGTTTGAAATTGTGGAACATAAAATTCGTAAAAGGAGTGTCGATTGCGTA
This sequence comes from Microchrysa polita, assembly GCA_949715475.1. NCBI lineage: Eukaryota > Metazoa > Arthropoda > Insecta > Diptera > Stratiomyidae > Microchrysa > Microchrysa polita. The sequence goes on from OX454415.1 coordinate 20,485,423, forward strand.
ACTATGGGCAAGGACAACCGCATTTATGCATGGATATCTTACCATCATCGCACCTGAATAATTTTATATTTTGATTAAATTGAACCATTTTATTCATTTTCGAATTTAAGCCCTCCAAATGTTATTTCATTTTCCATAGTTACGAAATTGATGTTCAATTTTTGATGTGCCGCCTCTTTTTGTACGGCAGCCCCATGACCGCATGGCTGCGTCAATTTTTACATATATGTTTTTCTTTGAAGTACCTAATTTTGGGGGTGGGTTTGTATGGCAGCCCTATGACCCCATGGTCCGATTTCATTAATTTGCATATTGCATATTTGCATATGTTTTGTGTCATCAACAGAAATACATTTTCATGAGGTTTGGTGTAAATTGTTGCCCAAATACAAAAGTTTTTCTTAGAAAAACCTAATTCGGGGGGCATACATACATTTTCATGAGGTTTGGTGGAAATCGGTGCTCAAATAAAAAAGTTTTTCTTAGAAGAACCTAATTTGGGGAGTTCGGTTTGTATGGCAGCCCCACCCAAGCAACAATTCGTTTGCTTTAAAGAAGCACTTCACACTGTAGCAATCATATAGTACCACGAAATCAATTTATCGTGTAACATCGCTTAAAGAAATATTTGGATCCGATAAAACATCCTTAAAGCATTTTCCGGAAAGCTTCTATCATCATTATGTAATAAATTTAAAGATGGTGGTATAAGACTTCGATAAAAATGTCTCTAAACGTTAACCTAAAAAGATACTCCTTTAAATACTTATTAGATGATACAGCACACACATACAATAGTCTCTCAAAGTTAACTTACACACATGCATACTATTCTTCTATAGCACAGTCGATTTCGTTTTTATAGTGTGACATTCGTATGGACATCCGATAAATTGTTCACCGTAGTTTTATAGAAGGATGGGCTTTGTGATTTTTTAAGGAATTGACACTTATGAAGTGCTCTGAAATATATAATTTTTTCACTAGAAATCCTTGAAATCTTGCATGAAACACACTTACTCACTCATTGTTATCTTCGGAACCAATTAAGGTGATCTCTGCGCAGGAACTGAATCTATTTTATTGATAAATGTTTAGATTTAGAGTGCATTGCAGAATATTCGGTAACATTTGTAGCAATGCTGACTATATGTGAGGTTGGCTGAGTGGTAGCGTTTAGGATAGGCAATCAACAGACACGGGTTCGATGCTAGTTGCGGAAATTTTGTTTTTCTATTTTTTTTTTTTGCAAATTCGTTCAATCACAGAAAATGATGATATAAAGCAATTCTGATCCATTTTAACATACGTATTTTTCTAGCATCCATAGGGATCCATTTTTATTAAGTTTGGTTAAGATTGGTTTATAAACAAAAAAGTTTCTCTTAGAAAAACTTAAATTGGGGGACTCGGTTTATATGGCAGCTCCATGACCCTGTGATCCAATTTCGGTGATTTAAACATACAAACAACCTGCTAGCTTGAATACCCATCGAGTAAAACGCGTCGCAACAGACAGACAGACAGACGGACGTCTCCCAATCGACTCCCTAAGTCATGCTGATCATATACTCGTATGTATACTTTCTTCTTCCTTTAATGCGTTACAAACTTATATACGCTTTCACTCTATGAGCGAAGGGTATAAGAAATTCACCAAATAATTTTAGCCGGTAAAACGGCCAAAGAAAATTAATTCCGGCTAAAAATCCGGCCGGCCGGAATTACAAATTTCTTCCGGCTAAACAGCACGGTTTCCGGCTAAATTTGGCCGGAAAACGGCTAAATTGGCAACACTGCGGCTTCAAGCGGGCGCGCGGGCGGTAATTTACCGCCCTGATAATATAAACACGCATAGCTTTTCCCCCGTTGGCCGGATCGAGGTGGGAGAAGTATGTATTCTTAAGTCATACTGTTATAGATACGATACAATAAAATTTTGGGTAAATTTTACCTTCCATACCTTTCCAGCGGTCATCAAACGTTCGGGGATTGTATATTTTGGTATAGTTGTGCTCAAATTTTATGTGTGCTCTGTGTAATATCACTAAAGTGACATGCTTCGCTAAAACTGCTGAACGTGTTTTATTGCTCACCAGATAATACTTTTTATGATAATAACTTATTTGGGACATGCTCTTCTTTCAATTTACCATAATTATGAGAATGGAAGATTACCGCCGCGCGCCCGGTAATGTCACAAAAAATGCGCTCACGCTTGAAGGTTAAGCGTGTTTTCGAATGATTACACTCTGCTTTTCACTCAATGTAGGGGGGGGGGGGGCACTTAAGATGTAGGCGGGAGGGCACCGAGTGAAGTTGTTCCGCCACTGCATACAGGGTGACCCACGTAAATATAACGATATAGATACGAATTTCGGCGAAAATTGCTCATTTTTGCGAATAGATGCAAAATGTTCGAATTTGTACTTTTCCACGAAACAGACATTTTTTTCTCATAAAAAAAAAATCAAAATCAATTAGGTATGTAAGATAATTTTTGGTCTCATAGATTGATTTTTTTTTCAGAAGATTCCCATGATTGAGAATAGAGATATTTAAATAAATGCGATCATAATAACTTACCAAAATACTGACCAAGCTGTTTAGTTGGAAGTTTGATGAATGGACTTTGTTTTCTACAATACGATTTTTGTGCTTTTTTTGGTTTAGGGAACCCGAAAAACTAAACTTTACCTGACTCGATTTTTTACTTATTATTCTTAAATACGTCTAAGTAAAAACTTTTCACCTCACCACCTCTAGAATTTTCAGTTTAATTGACACTTTAACAAGAACAGAATAAAAAAAATAAGTTTTTGTGCGAATTTCTAATATTTAAAATTGTTTATGCGAAATCGCGGTTTTATATTTGCGAAAATTCGGTGCCTCTGATGAGTCTCAGCCGAAATGTATAGAGCCCTATCGGGAAGTTGATTCTGGTTTCTTTGCGTTTCCTCAAAAAATGAAAAGGCACAGAAATCGCAAGTGTCGGCTTGTCAAAGTTAAAACGATACTCTTAAGCCATAAATCAGGTATGCCAAACTGGTGGACCGCGGGCCGCATGTTGTACAACATTTTCGTAATTTTGTGTGGCCCGTGACCATACCGACGCAACACAATAAATCTATGTGATGAAAAATCGGAAAAATTGGCCCTGAAGTCTAAAAAATCACAAAAATCTACAAGAAATCAGTGACTAATGCAATTTTCTAATACGCGCTATCGCCTGTGAAATATTAGGTATACATACCTACAAACAATTTTGATCGCATTGGTTTAAATAGTAAGCTCCTTGGTGAAATTATTTTTCCCGGAGTTCAGTTCAGAAAAAAAGTGGTTCACTTTCTCCAGCATGGTACTTATTTCCCACGGTTTGACATAACATACACGTTTCGGCTTATGGGATGAGAACGTCCTGGATTTAGATTGGTTTGAAAATTAGCGCAATTTAGAGGTGAAATTTCGGAAATAATGAAATAATTAGCTTGATACCTATAGCTTTACTGGTACATCCATTTATTTAAAATCATCACAACCAATTTTCGTAATTTTTAAATATTTTCTGCTTGTAGTAAATTTTTGTTAGACTAAACAATTTTGGCTCCCAATATTCGTTTGGGCTTTGTTTCTGAAAGGCTGGTGCCTGTGCTGTTTTTATCGTCTGATCAAAATTCGCAAATGGCGTTAGTCATCAATCAGATTATTGCGTTTTTACAAAAATAGTAACACTGAAACTTGGAGATAGTGTTACTTGTCCCAGGGTACGCTTTTAGTTTGACACCCCTGCCCTGGTTTGATTAATTGAAATCTCAAAGATGATACTTTTAGATCCAACGGGAATGCTTCTTAAGTTAAACATTAGGTCAGTCAATAAACCGAAAAATAAGGCGTTAGGTCGCAAAAAATTGCTCGGCTCTGGTTTTTTGGGATATTGTTAGGATAGATACCAGAAGTGTACCACCAAGTTTGCAACTTCGAAAAACCTGTGCTAACCCCATGACCCTCAAAAAACCTCAAAATTTTCGGACTTTTTTCATATTTTTGTTTGTAATTTCTAAAAGGTGCTTCCTACAAGTAAGTTGTCCACTGCACTGTTAAAGCTAAAAAAATCTCCTTTAATTTGATTGTAACCCCAGCTTTGTAGGCGCAAAGGATCCCAAGATACAGCACTTTAAACATTGCTTTTTGAAAAAAAGTTCGAAATTGTAATTTCAGTCATGTTCCGAGCTGAATATCGGCTTAAATGCGCATTTTACAGAGAAAGTCATGTGACATGAAGTTATAAACCATTTCCTTAGCTGTATATATGTCGGAACGAATGGAATCAGACCATGGGGTCATAGGGCTGCCCCTGAAAATTAGGTTCTTCTAAGAAAAACTTTTTTCTTTATGTACCAATATTATCCAAACTTCACCCAAGTATGTTGCTGGTTAAGCCTAAAAAAATATCTAGGAATGGATGAAATCGGAGCACTGCGTTATAGGGCTGTCATACAAACCAACCTCTGGAAATTAGGTTCTTCTAAGAAAAACTTTTTTCTTTATGGACCAATCTTAACCACCCTTCCCCCAAATGTGTTTTTTAGTAAAGCTTCAAAACATATCTAGAAACGGATGAAATCGGAACACTAGGTCATAGGGCTGTCATACAATTGTAATTGTCATTGTAATTTAAGACGAATCTTCGAAAAGGCCTCTTACAGTCAATTGTTTACAGGCTCAACTTCGAAACCAAGCACTTTTTTTCTTTTTTTAATGCAAGAGATCTTTTTGTTAGTAAAAACACCAACAACTTAATCTTACACTGAAGATCCCGGTTTATTGTCAGTTCCATAAAATATAACCAAAAGGCAAATCAATTAAAATCCAGATAGGGAAAACGCTATAAATCTCATAAATAACTTTTAATTAAAAAAATTAATCACCTCGTACTAAAATTAAGACGGTAGATTTTCAAAGGGGTTTCAAGTATGACAAGTGTAGCACTTCAACTAAATATCAGGGGAGGGAAGAGATATATTTTTGTAGTATGTATTTTAATCCATTAGCAACGACTGATTTGAAGATTCCAATTTTTTATTGTACGACCAGAAATTTGAAATTTTAACTCAATCTTTAAAGTTTGTAGTAAGCTAATTTAATTTAAAATATTGTTTTCCCAAAATTGTTGAATCATGCGTTGGAAAGTAATCACACTAAAGCAAATTTGCGGATTCATTAGATAAAAGTACCGTTATGAAATTGGTTTTTAAAATATTCAATTTAAAATCAAAAATAGAATTTCCTAAAGATATAAAAAGTGTATCATAGAAGTGACGTTGATAGAAAAGTATTTGAAACCGGAAAAATACGGTTTCAATGAAATTTCAAGGATGTACAGTGAATCCCCGTCATTCGCGATCCCCTCATTCACGAATTCGCTATAGCTTCATGTTTTGCGACACATCTTCAATATTTCACATTTCCCCTATCCAATGTTTGGGCGCCAACACAGCTCCAGTCTGGTACGAACTGGTGGTTCCATATGCTTCTTGTACGGTCACCAACTGGGGAAAAAAATGCACTTCAACATGACCCAATAGCCCAATACTTACTTATGCTCGATCCTTCGCACAAGCTCATTTATGATATGCGCTTCACCTCTTCTATCGACTTCATTCGTTAATCAGCTACGAAAAAAAAAGTTCATGGACTTTTGATGATCAAGCAGTGCGTAAGACCGGGTCGCAGTCCTGCTGAAACCACTTTGGTTAAAGTTTCTCTTCTCAATTCAATTGAAACAACTAAAGGAATTCATCAGGGAAGAGATGGGGTGAAATAAAGTTTGAAATATTTCGAAGTTTGCAAGGAAACAAAAAAGACCCCCAAAAGTTGAGTGACAAGCTTCCCACTCTAAATATAACATTATTTATATTTTATGAACATTTTAAACAAGTCCCACCTCTATCCTCAACACCGTACCCCGAAATTCGCGATAGTTTCGTGGAACGCATCCGTCACGAATCTCGGTGGTTCACTGTAGTTTCAAAACCTCATTTCAATTTTGTTAATTACGTACGACAATTTTATTGATTGTGTTTTTGCTCAAACAAATTGTACCATCGATTCTATCAGTATTGCTGAATTGTGCAAAAAGTGGGACACTATGAAGAAGAAGAACCTACCCTTCAAACCGACTTCCCTACCAATCAATTTTTGTATCGCTCTTTTTTTATATTTATCTATTACATAAAGTTTGAAGAATGCTCAGGACCCACGAAGTGGAAGCACACATCTATTAAAGTGCAAAGGGGAAAGTTGAGAATAAATTAAGGTCAATCAGCAATATTCTCGTAGAGCCTGGTAGGCAGTGGCGTAGATAGCTTTTTGGAGAGGGAGGGGATCATTTTGCAAGATCGCGAATACTTTTTCCGTTATAAAATTTGGAACTTCAGAATTTAATTTTCTGTATTTATTACACTTCAAAATAGCAACCCTAATGTGCAAATTTTGGTGCAATAATGAAAACAATTTTTGAAAATAAATTCCTGAAAATATTGAACGCTCCGCAAAAATTGTGAAACTACATACATAATTTTTAACTCTTTATTACAGTGAGAAGTCCACGGCATTCCAGTTTTTGTACAAATTTTCGCTAATGTGAGGGGAGAATGGAATTGGATATTGGGTTAGATCATACGCATAAAAGTTTGCCGTCAAGTTACTTGCGACATATCTTTCAATTTTGGAAATTTAGTTTAAAAAATAGTCCCCATTAGCTTCGTAGTAGTTCTTCGTAATAAATTTAATAACATTTATCTAATTTTAACTTTTAAGAAAAGAATGATAACAAACAAACAATTAGGGATGCTATAAATTGGAAGCTTAGCAGCATTTTTTGTTCATTCGCATAAACGCTTCTTGGGAAAAGCTTTCCAAAAACATTTTAAACTGAACTGAACATAAAGTCAGAAAACAACTCTTCAACTAGTGCTCACGATTAATTTCAGAAAGGCTTGCATGTGCTGCCATACAGATTCAAGCAAATAAACCAGAATCGCAGCGGAGGCCCTGTGCTGTAGTGTTTTTATCGACATGCTTTTCAAATTGAAATTTGAATACATTTTCTATTGCAGTTGTGAAAATGTATTCACATTAGTTTTATACATAATTACACACGATAAATAATTTCAGCAAACATTTCACATTTGCATTGTTTTGCGTAAAGTAAAAATGAAAAACGTGTGACACATAGAGGGGGGGATTAATCCCTTTGATCCCCTCCTTATCCACGCCACTGCTGGTAGGGGCGGCAAAATGTTAACAGCCTACTAGCGGCAAATGTGCAAATCCGCCACTGGATAATCAGGTTCTTCTAAGAAAAACTTTTTTCTTTATGAACCAATCTTAACCAAACCTCACCCAAATGTGTTCCTAATAAAGTCTCAAAACATATCTAGGAATGGATGGAATCGGAACATTACGTCATAGGGCTGTCATACAAACCTCCTAAAATACAATTTCGAACTTTTTTTACAAAAAAAGCACATTTTTTAAAGTGCTGTATCTTCGGATCCTTTGCACCTACAAAGCTGGAGTTACACTCAAATTAAAGAAGATTTTCTTAGCTTTAAAAGTGCAGTGGACGACTTACTTGTAAGAAGCACCTTTTAGAAATTACAAACAAAAATATGAAAAAAGTCCGAACATTTTGAGATTTTTTGAGGGTCATGGGGTTAGCACAGGTTTTTCGAAGTTGCAAACTTAGTGGTACACTTCTGGTTTCTATCCTAACAATATCCCAAAAAACCAGACCCGAGCAATTTTTTGCGACCTAAAATCGGTAATTGACTGGTCTAGTAGGTATATTTGCGATTTGGATTTTAGTTGACTGAGTTCCATATACGAAGTACTGAATTATAAATTAATGAACCTCATGTACCACCACCCTACCGACAAAAAGGTGTTTCAACAACAGCTAAAAGAAAGGAAGAAAATTGAAAAAAAAAATATAATCATGTTCTGTTTCCGTAACTTACTATCGCTGTCACTTTATCAATTACCAATCGTATGTCTTATGTGTCAATTAAGCGTATAACGAACGGCAGGCGAGAATGACTGGCATGATGAAAACTGCACCAACTATAAGCTCCTGGCCATGCCTGGCGACTCCGAACACGAGTACAATCTGAATTGGCAATTCACTAAACGTTCATTTTTTTTTTTTTTTGTATTTTGACTGAAAACATTTCCCCGGACCACGCGGATATTATACGGACAGCCTCAGACGCAACGCTATATGACACGGACATTTCATAAATCATTTAAACATCGAACTACTGTAGTTACTTCACATCAGTAAATCAGCTTCCATTTTGTATGGCTGAAATTCATCGTATTCAACCGGTTTTTTTGTTTTTATTCATAATAATCTCCAATTCGCAAAAAATGTTCAAGCACACTGTTATGTGGAGGATGTATTTAGTTTGGGAGAGTTGCAAGTGTTACCGACATTCCCCAGGTGGGAGAAATTAAGGAAATTTGATAAATTGCGCGAGGTTATTATTACGCTATATTCATTAGACAGCGTTTTCTCACACGAAGATATGGATAAGTATCGGCGACCAAGGACTAGATGCCTCGGCAGTTGCCTGAACCTAGAGATTCAAGAAGTATTGTTGTGCAAAGAAAGTTTTTAGAACTTTACTACAAGTATTTTCTAAAACAACCCACAAATTAGCGCGAGTATTTTTGTATCTATCCTGTACCATATCTAGCCCTTGTTCCATAACGGCCACACTAGCCAGGACTTCGCGATGTGACACTCGTTTATTTCCTTCTTTAGTCGAGGATAGAATTTCGAGGTCTCTGAACTGTGGTGTGGTGTTGCTCGACATGGTTAACTGTCGTGGTAAGCGCGAACTAAACGCCACCAAGAAGCACATTCAAATTAGCCGAGAAACCATACCATTGCTCGTTGGCATATATAGTCGCGATGTAGTGATTTCAGATATTCGAACGCAGAGTACGTATTTTGTGTTTGTAACGCACGGAGCGCCATCAACTTCTTCTTTATGGCCGTGTACAATTTTACGGCTGCGGCGGCCTTGATTCGCTTCCATGCTCAGTTTCGCGCGAAGTTGCTGCGCTATGGTCACAAATCCGCAAATATACGAGCCACATGTGAATGCGAAGCCTCACACCTAATTCACAGCAAGGTGCAAAACGCCATACAGAAAGATAAACGAAAACCATTCAAGATGTTTACAAATTGCCATACGACGCGACACATATGCAGAATACATACTCGCGTACGTAGTTCTAGCTGGTGTAGGTAGATGGTTGAGGTACTTGATACTACTATGCCAATGCCTGAAATCCAGTGAGGAGGCTCCAGTTCAAATATTCGCGGTAACTCTTTTTTCTTTTCATTGCCGAGGTTTTGTTTATCTCTGCGCCCGGACGATGGGTTTTTGTCTTTTCGATGTGATTTAAAGCAGCTTTAGGCGCACCGTAACATATGTTCCCTTCTAGGATATCACGCAATCGTGAATTGAAAGTCGTAGGTGGTCCGACTTAATTATGAAGTCTTGTCAAGGATTATAGTTGAGTCTGTGGCATTGTGATCATAATATTTAAAGGATGTTCAATTTTATTGATAAAAGGATGAACATTTTTGGAATTTGTGTCATATTTATACTCGTCGCATTCCCGAAAAATTGGCGAACCTATTTGTTAAAGAAGCGGAAAATAAAACAACAAATTTCAATTAAATTCCGAATTAAAAAAAAGAAATTAAACCCAACAATTGGCTCGCAGTCTAGTGAAATAGTATCTGGTCTAAACTTTAACATTAAATCCAATCAATCATAATATTCAATTATGATTCCCTTAAGTGAAAGTGTAATCTATTATCTGCATGTCCTCCTTTTCAAATAGACTCACAAACGAGACGTTTGTTTGCATACATACATGCGCATGAATCTTTTCAAAAACTCCCGACACGATCCGTCAAAATCGCATTTGAAAAATGTTTTGACACAATTGATCGCATATTAAACATACCACAGTCATACAAACGAACATCTGTCACTCGATCATTTACGTTGTGACACTTTTTTCAAACTATTACCATGACACTTTGTATACTAAGGATGATTATTTGCCATTCACGTGACCCATTATTGTCATTTCGGACAGAACGAGAGACATAAAAGGATCATGATGAGATTAGCAACCACTAAAAACCAATGTATGGTGAGAGAATGCTTTTATATGCCCGGCCACAGTGTTGTGGAGTTGGTACCGCCATGTAAAAAGGCAGGAGAAAGGCGCAAGAGAGTGAAGGATTATCGCGGTGATATTTTTGAAAATGGGGTAAAGGGTCTTGAAATCGGCAAGGCTTCCTTCCATAATTTCATCCACAGTATTCTATGTAATTGTGATATTACTAAAAAAATACCTTAAGTCGTGATCAAATCAAAGCTCATGAGCAGCGCCGCGCCGATATCCCGTTGGTTGGTTGGTAAAAGTGGTGGCTACACTCGAGACCCAATTAGCACGAAAAGCGCCGTTTTGAGACCACAAAACTCCGTTAAGCTACTTAAAGGATGTAGGTTACAGCAAATATAATTTTCAATGTGGAGACGCACCTAGAAGAGAGAGATTTAGGAAGTAAAGCAGCTCCCACTTCCTCCGCGCCCTCTAGGCGGCCAAAAACGCACATCGCAACGTTTGGTAGCGGAATCTGGGCATTCGCATAGAAAGTGAAATAGAGTTTCTCTTGCATTTGTATTATCGCAACTGCGACAGTGCGAGTTGTGGGGAATACGCAGCCTGGCTGCATGGTCCTCAATTGGCCAATGTCCACTAATTACCGCTTTAAGTCTAGCAATATATTGACCCGGTATGGTCAGAATCTCAGACGTTCTTTTCCAGTCATAGGATGGCCATAGCTTCCTTGATATTACACAAGTTCTAATATTCCGCCAAGAGGAGATTTTTCATCTGACAGTGCCAACGGAATGTCCACACGCTCCGCATGATAGCTGTCTAGAGTTGCCTCCTGTTTGGTCAACTCATCTGCAACCTCATTTCCCTGTGTCCCGGCACCCAAAGTAGGATGGGGTGTAGGGTGGTCGGAAATCTGACATCGAAGTTATTCCCGAAACTTATTGTAGTCACGGTATAGTCCGTTGTAGCTTTGATCGTATTTAGTCTTGTGGCAGTTGGTTGAGAATATCAGAGTCGCCATATGGCTTGCCAGTCCAAAGACCCGACGCACGCTTTGAGCCTGACCGCACACCGCACTACATGCCTCTAGTTCTGTGATAAGAAGGTTGAGGCAGAAGATGTAGAATTACATTCAAGATTCAACACATCCCTTGGACATGTTCGCATACCCCTGTGATGCCAAGACATGCTGATCTTTGCATCCTGCCTACCTTTGTGGTGGATCGTTTTGAAAATCATGAAAGAATAAATTCAATGAATAAAATTAGCGTTTGGCGTCATATTTGACGGAAAAACATCAGACAAAAAAATACCGGCGTACAGAGGGCTGCGCTGCGCCCGCAATACGAGGGTTTTTTAGATTTTGGATACATACATAGTGAATAATTTTGCACATATATTTTGTAGGTAATAATAAGAATTATGCACAATGTTAATGAAATGCTTCTCGTAAATCTATTTTTGGATTGGTCTAACTTTTTTTTAGGCCAATCCAAAAATAGATTTTCTATGTATCATGGCTCCACATATTAACTGGATTTATTAGCTGTAACGCCGTTACCATTACTCCAAACTGGAAAAAAACTACTGATATGAAATGTACCCATCGAGTTCTTTGATTTGATAAAAACTAAAAAAGTCGACTATTTCAAATCTCCGGGACACCCTGTTTGCGTTATCCTACCAACGTCTAAGTATTTCGTGCTAAAGACTGTTACGATTCTACACATTCCTACCAAACTTCATAACGATCGGTTAGTGAACAAATTTGTAAATGTCCGGGACACCCTGTTATCTTGGCCATAACAATTTTTAAGTATTTTATGCCAAAGACTGTTACCATTCTACACATTCCTACCAAATTTCATGACGAGCCGTTAAGCCGTTCGCAAGTTATTTATTGAACAAATTTTCAAATGTCCGGGACACCCTGATATTTTTGTCCTACCAAGTTTTAAGTATTTCGTGCTAAAGACTGTTACCATTCTACACATTCCTACCAAATTTCATGACGATCGGTTAAGCCGTTCGCGAGTTATTTAGTGAACAGACGGACGGACAGACGGACGGACAAAATCGATTTCATAAGGGTTTTTTGTAAAAGCTAAAAAACCCTAAAAAAAGGGGTTTTCATGTTTTTGTTTTTCCTCAGAGACTACAATTTTACGTAAGCTTTGAAGGGGACACTTTGATTGTATCTAAGGGTCTTTCGAATAATCTAGTGGAATTTTCACGCATGCCTTTATCTAGTGCAATTAGCCTAGGAGTCTAATTTCGAGAGATTTTTTGTTTTCCGTGAAAAAGAGAATCTAAAAAAATCGAAGATTCTAGCACTCATTGATGTTATTCTGCATTATTCCGTTTTAAATATTGTAATTAGTTCGTTGATTCGCGCGAGTTTCTATATATAAAAGATTAGGTACTAACATCGTAATTTTACGTAAAAGTTATGCAAATACTGTCAAAAATTAATAATAGCTTGCATCTGAGAATAGCTTGCATCTAGGTATTCAATTTTTAAATTGCTTTGACTTGCTGACTTTAGGGTCGAGTCAGCGATAGCTGGCAGAATAAGCACCACGCAGAAATTGTTGATGCACGATGTCTCATCATAGGATAAGCCAAAGTAGTATAAAAATAAAAGAGGCAAATAACATTTTCACTGCCAATTATGGTGTCTCCGACTCTCCACTTTCGTGTGAGTTGTAAAATGCAAATATTTGCGCGAGAAACTGACTGTGTACTAGCTTTTAAATTGAATGCGTGGCGAAGATGCTTTCTACTCTTAGTCTAACCAAATTTGTAAACATATATACAAATTACCCGCCACCAGTAGGCCGTTCGGAGTGAATTATTCCAGCAGGATAAGTCCCAACTTTTCAAGGGGCAGGGCAGTCACATTATAATTTGAGGTGAGCTTGTGATGGGGCGCCCTGTATTGAGGCGAATTACGTAACTAGAATATATTAAAACGAACTCCTTAAATTTTCAATACGCATTTTTACAGAGTTAAAAACTAAAAGCAAGTTTCAAAAATTTGCCGCTTTTGAAATATGCCGCCTCGGTGTGCTTGTGCTATACATACATATACATACATTAAATCAATCAAACGTCGCGACGAGATCACATTCTTCTTCTTCTCAGTACCGTATAGCCCCATGTGGGGCCATGGTGCGTTAACTCAACCGTTTATAGGCAATTTCGAGTCAACGTTACATTGCATATCATTTCGGAGTGTACATAATGTTGCAAGCACTTTATATTACCTATCCGCACATGTACGCACATCTTGGACCACGCCGAGATTCGATCTCCGGACCTTTAGATTACTAGTATCGTAGAGTGTGACTCAACCAAGTGAGCGTGAGATCACATTCATCCGCACTTTTTTCCCAACGACGATGTCGGAAAAATTCTTCCGAATCAGTATGTTCACACACGAATCTGAAAGTGCGTTGGCATTAAAAACACATGCTTTAGTTTACGTCCGTATTTCTTTTCATTAAAATCTCAGCGGATTTTAGTTTAGTATATTTTATGCAGGTCGGTATTGCTATATGCTGCATTTTTTAGGTGAATATTTTTTGCACCGAAATGATTGGCCATTTTAAGATACATACGTTTAAAAAGTGACCAATAATAAAACCACAGCCGATTTTTTACGTCCGTATTTTTTTAACGTGAATATACGTTCGTATTTTTTCACGACTAGCCATTATCATATTAGAGAGTTTCAGCATGCCGTAAAAATGCCAAAAACGTGAAATACAAATTGAAATATTTCTTTTTCGGCCTAGGATACCGTGAAAGATGTGTTTTGCTTAATTTAAGCCAGAAGGACTCGATGCAATGACAATTCATAACTTTATCATCACCTGTTTCAATACGTATAATGCCGACTCGTACACCACAACCGTATCACGACTTGCTAAAACTCTATTGATCTATAGAAATAACTTATTTTATTTATTTAAATTCTCTATACAGAGTGTCCGGAAACTGCCGCATAAACGCACCAGATTGTGATTCCTCATGTGATTTCCAGCAAAAAAAGTTGTACGGAACATACCCCCTTAGCTTAACCCTTTAGCTGCCACAGGCATTTTAAGATTTTTGAAAAAATTATTTTCTTGTACAACTAAAACTTCAATATCTCAAAGGCTTGACTAGCTAGAATAGCAAAATAAGATGATTATTACATCCAACAAAATTTACCTAAAAACTAAAACTAAATAAAAAAAATAAATAACAGGCGCGACAATCCAGCATTATTGGACTAAGGCCGCAGGATGTGTTAGTGACATCCTATTTCCAAGATCTTATCTGCTTTTTTGTTGAGGTAATGAGATCAGCATCACGCTCAGCAGTGTTATTTATCCCCATAAATGGGAACTCGTTTAACATCTGAGTGAGATCATAGTCCGTCACAAGCTCGTGAGTTCGAAAAACACCATGATCCACGGTGAGATTCGAACTCATGACCTTGTGCACCGAAGGTGCGCGCACTAACCGCTAAAAACTAAAACTAACGGCACTAAAATCCGATAAGAACTTTGGTTTTTACAGAGCTTCAAAGTCAAAATTTTGTGATTTGACCCAAAAACAAATGATTTTTGCATCTTAATTTTATCCAACTTCTGCCAAGGTTAGGTGCTCGTACAATTTTTTTAAAACTTGGCGCATAGTCTAACGATAATTTCTTTGCTACATCATTATACCCGTCACTATGTGAAAGGGTATATTAACTTTGTCATGAAGTTTGCAACGCAAAGAAGGAGGCAACTCCGACTATATAAAGTATATATATTATTGATCAGTGTGACGAGAGAAATCGATTGAGCGGTGTCCGTCTGTCCGTCTATCTGTCTGTCTGTCTGTCTGTCTGTCCGTCTGTTTCAATACAAACTTGTCCCTCAATTTTGAAGCTATCGAGCTGAAACTTTGTATACACGTTTCTTCTTAGTGTACGCTGTATATATGTCGGAACGAATGAAATCGGACCATGCAGTCATGGGGCTGCCATAGAAACCAACCTCTGAAAATTAGGTTCTCCTAAGAAAAACTTTTTTCTTTATGTATCAATCTTTACCAAACTTCACCCAAATATGTTTCTAGTAAAGTCCCAAAACATATCTAGGAACGGATGGAATCGGAACATAGGGCTGCCATACAAACCAACCGCTAAAAATTAAGTTCTTCTAAGAAAAACTTTTTCCTTTTTAATCCGACCTTAACCAACCTTTACCCAAATGTATTCCTAGTGAAGCCTCAAAACATCTAGAAGCGCATAAAATCGGAACACAGTTTGTATGCACTAACCCCTGGATATTAGGTTCTTCATAGAAAATTGTTTTTCTTTATGTTCCATCTTAACCGAACTTCACCCAATTGTGTTTCTAGTAACACCTCAAAACATATCTAGGAATGACTGGAATCGGAACACTACGTCATAGAGCTGTCATACAAACCAACCACCAAATATTAGGATCTTGTAAGAAAAACTTTTTCTTTTGAATCTTAACCAAAATGCATCCAAGTGTGTTCCTGGATTAGCTTTAACGCATCCAGGAACAGATGGAATCGAAATACGTCATAGGGCTGCGGTAGAAATTATTAACCCATTAGTGCATGAAATTCCCTGACAACATTTTTTGACTTTTGTCAATTATTATGAAATGAAGTAGCGACAGGGAAGAACTTTTTGAAAAAAATTTCGAAAAAATAAGAAATAGTAGATTTACAAGCCGTCCCCTATAAGTGACACTATGCACAGCGGTCAGTTGATGAATGAAGAAATTGATAGGACCAATTTTATACAATACAATAAATAAATCGTGAAATAATTTGACGGATATGGAATAGAAATCAATGAAATTTATAAGTGGCATGTAAAATATTTACGAATTATCGCATTAGTTGCTTTGAATTCTTTATTTTCATTAGTGAGCAGATCGATGACCTTATCCTCCCCAACTCCAAAACTTTTGGAAACGATATCAGAATATCTTCCCATATATATGAAATAAATACAAAATGTCCTCCGCTTGAATTTAGTGCCCAAAACAACATCTAATTAGTTCTCCGCGGATATATTGATTGTTAGCTCCTTTTACGGTAATATGGAATCACCACATAGTTTGAAGTGCATTCCGCGGGCTCGGTTGCCTTTTGGACTATCAGGCTTGGTTGGAAACGCTGCTTTCCCGCTTTATGGTGGCTATCATCAGATATTACTACTACAGGCATGACTCCAAGCAGCTAAGAATTAGCACTTTTTCGTTTCAACAGCTAGCCCTTTTTGAGGCCCGGAACCGGGGTGGAAGGTCAGTCAGTAGCCAACATGCATCGGGAAACGCCGGAAGGTCTTTGTCTCCCTCCTCTGTGGAGATCGTACTGATGGTGAGGCCCCTCACAAAATTTCTCAATCCCAGGACATGGACGCAGACCCCACTGCGGGGTCTTTCACCAATTCAAACGTTTATTTAGTAATTTCAAAAGCAATTGCTGGATCGTCTAGATTGTAAATGCACCTCACATCAGCAGTGAAAGTCCCTTTTAAGATCCCCTGTTTCATTGCCATCAATAGCGGTGCACCAGAAATGTTGATGTCTTCAAAAAGACGGTCCACCGCTACTAATTTCTCCAAAATTTCCCCAGCTGTAAGTCTAGAAAAGTATTTCACCAACTGACCTACGTGCACAATGTCCCTTATAAGTGCGACATTGCAATACTTGCTAAATTACACAAAATCTATGACACCACGACATTTTTTCTTTGATTAGAAAAGTAGCCTACACACATTGTAACGATTATTCAATCGAAGCACTAAACTAGCCTTACAAAATATTAGCAATTTTTAATTTTTTCTCCCCAGCCTTGAATCTGGCGATTTTTCAAAATTCCGCCACTCATTCTTTTCAATAAATAAAATACACCAAGCGATAAAACAATTGAACATGAGTTTTTTTATAACATATATTAATAGTTGTCATTGCATACACACTTCCAGTGCATAGTCAAATATCTGATCATATAACGGGAAAAAGTGGGTGTCCCTTTAAAGGGACACTATGCAGTAATGGGTTAACACAAAAGAACCTTAATTTTCATTCAAACGTGACGGGTATTCAAATTTCGGCCGCGCCCGAAATTAGCGTCGGTCTCGTTTTATTCTAACTTCGTTATTTCTAACAGTTTTAATGCCTGAAGTGCAGAAAACTAGGGTTAATTTTGGACCAGCGTAAAACGTCTTACGTCTGCATTTTTTCATTGTAATGAAATATGATACGAAAAACTACGGTAGGAACACACTACGAACAGGTAGGCTATAGGTGTGAAAAAGTTCATGTAAAATGTTTGAGGAATATGGATGAATATGATGGCGAAATTAACCTATATGTGCATGAATCTCCCTTTATTAAAAAAATAAATCTCCTACTTAGTTCCCTTTTCCTAAAACCATTTCACTCCTAGATACTTGCAGCCATGTATCTTGCACGCATGCATATCAATTCATAGGGAAAAAAACACCAACAAAATAACAAGCGCAACCACCAATGCCGTGACGATCATTTTGTTCAGGATGTCACACGACACGACATTCAATGTCAACCCTGAATGGCTAAATATGCCACAAACCTGTCAAATATTATGAATGAGTAGAGAAATGAAGGAAAATTCCTGAAGAGATCGACTTGCATCTAATAGGGATCATCCCCGTATTATGTATATGCCAAGCTCATCAACACAAGTGTGTGTGGTCTTGGGCCACGATCTGCGGGGACGACGCGATGTACGTTAGCAATAAATCCTGAAGAAGCGTTCTGGAACATCGACATCATAAGTAGTGCGAGACATCATCGCAGCATATTTTCTATGTAGATTGTATAGACTTGCTGCAGGAACTGGAGGTGTGAGTCGTATGCATCCTCTTGCAAACGCCGGCAGGGCGAAATGAAAAAGTGTTCTGAAAATCGGCCTAATTAAGACAGCGATGATCATATGCACATCACAGATCACACACATGATTGGTTCATTTTGCATACGTTGAGAAGTGGCGTGTTGCTGTGAATGTTCACTTTTGCAAAAAAAAAAGTTTTTCAACGTTTGGTTTGGCCAATTCGATATGATTTTCATCGTGAGCTTTTTATTGAATTAATAGACCTCTGAAACTGATTTAAATCCGAAACAGAAATTAATGGGCTTTTTAGTTTTAACACAGAAAATTCTTTGTCTCCTGCTCGTTTCGTTAATTTAGCTTCCAAACCAAACTGGATACTATTCCATAAAAAAAAACTTCCCCTCCAAAAACTTTTAAATATCAGTTTTCTAATGAAATGCTTATGACTTGCAGTAGGTATAAGATTTTGTAATATTTATGGGTTCTAAATTTTTAATGTTTGAATGAAGCAAATAAGCAAGTGTCAAGATTTCGGAGTATGTGGAATAGGTCCTAGATTTTCGGTACAATTGACGCGATGCGAATGCAACTTTTACCACTGTTAAACATAAAAGCTTTCGGGAAAATACCACATAAGTATAAGATACGTATACGGAGGCTTTTGTCGAATCAGAACCTGGCAAAAAATACAGCAATCCCATCTTTTAGGTATGTACTAACCGAATGCGTTCGAATTTCTTCAGCTATGGCAACACCACATATACTTCATGGTATCTTCATACCCATCAACGATCCCACGAAGGATCACATCATGTACATACTCTTTCGTATAGCTAAGTGACAAACTAGATACAAATACATCTTTTGGTGTCTGTTTACAGTACATCACCCAGCAGCATCATATCCAAATCCAACAATCATGTCACAGTCGCTTTTTTAGCACATTCCCCGTTTTGTTATGTTGCTCGTGCGACAGTAATTATTCGAATTAAAATGTAACAAACGGCAAAACTGAAATAGATGAAGAGTGTCACATCACTCCAGATTGCTGTTCGTTTGCTGTCACGTTGCTTTCATGTTTTATTGTAGGTGATCACTGATCAAGGGAGTAAGATTAGCTGCGTGCGCGTCTCCCATCCGAAATCCGAGCCAAATTGTACAATTTTCTCATTAAAGGATCTTTCCGAATTGTCTGGCTATACGCATTCGTATCGACACTATTTTTGGGGTGCTCGCGAGAGACATTCGAACATATTTCGGAAGATCCATGAATTGTGTGAATTCGTTAATTGGAGTGATAGAAGAATGAAACAATGCGGCGACAACTTGTGAGGCCGCGATAATGAATGGGGATTGGAATTTCGATGAGGACACTTTTACACTGGTGGAAATGTCGGGTTAGAGTTCATGTAGTAGCGATGTGTGGCGCTAAAAATAATTGGAACGATCGATGGGATCTCTTTTTAGTGATGCGGTTGGGAGAAAGTCGTCGAACATGGGCGATAAGATTTATCACAGTTTAGGAATTCAAAATGGATTTTTATTTCCTGTTGGTGTGGATTGATATGTTGATCAGTTTAAGGGTAGCGGTAGGAAATGAGAATTTAGTATGCTATCAAAGTGCATATCAGTAGGTATAGTTCCTCATAATGAACAGTGCTGTTCGAAGGGAAGGGAGAAAGCTGTAGTCGCCGCGGGCCCCACTTATTAGGGGCGCCAAAAACGCGAGCCCAATCGATATAATTTTTTTCATATTCGGATACGTACTATTTTCGTCTTAGAGGAGCCAGGCGTACATAATATGAATCAAATATTAAGACATTGAAAGAGCATTGCTGAACAATTTTCGTAACTTAAGCTTGATAAAAACTATTCACAGACAAAAGAAGTAACGTCTGTAATGAAGCAAATGCTATTTCGAGAGCGGATATGTTTTAGTAAAATATCAATACAGTAGAACGCCAATAGCACGGACCCCGAAAATCCAGATGTTCGATAATTCGGATTCGGATTAAGGCTCAAATTTTCTTTGATTTTGAAAAATCTGGCAGTTCTTTAAAGGTTTTTTTTTTCTATCGTAGTGCGCTCTGTGGCTCGCTTGGTTGAGAGTGCGACTCTACCATGCTAGTTATCTAGAGGTCCGGAGATCTCTCTCGGGGTTGTTCAAGAAATATTGCAACATTATATACATTTCGAAAATATGCAATGTAACGTTGACTCGAAGTAGCCTAAACGGCTGAGTAAACGAACCATGTTCCACAAGGGGTGAGAAGAAAGTGCGCCCTAGATTTAAAGAAACAGCTACTTCGACCATGCAATAAATTATTTTAGTTAGAAACAATTGAATTTTGAGCAATTTCAGCATTACTACCGTCTAAGGGAGTTTTAATAGGTGGCCTTTCGAAAATCCGAATAATTCGGATGGGATCCGCATCCGGTCCCTATCCATCCGGATTATCGGAGCTCTACTATGAGTTTTCTCGCTACGCGTGATAGTTCTGGCACTGCTAACTTGGTGTTAGTTTGGTTGGCATGCAAACCGTTAAGTTTTTAAAACACTTGGTTGTTGTTGTTGGTTGGTAGGTTGGGTTGAAGTGCCGGTTGAGGTTTGCCACTCGCTATTATAATTTTCAAACATAATCGAACTTTATAAATAAAAAAAATAAGAAATTATTTGTCAATCATTCACTCCAGAGAAGAAGTCGACCGCCCTGGGGGGCAGAGTTAAAGAGCGCCAAGTCAAGTCAAACGAATCTATACGAAATCGTGATAAAGTGTGGTGAACTCCGCCTGAGTTGAAAACATAGAGGCCGTTTCGCCCACAGTTGGCTCGTTTATCCGATCTGTCCACGTTATCAACCTATAAAGCCGATTTTTTCACTTTTGTATGAACACAAATCTTTGGCGTAGATTTTTAGATTTATAAGTTAGACTGCACTTCTTCTGGCAAAAAAACACGATAAGCTCAACAGGATTTGCTATTTCATAATAAATCTGGATTTTATTGTAATTTTCGCGTTTAGCAGACCCTACACTCAGAGAAAAAAACGCACATTCATATTAAAAGCTCTACATTTAAATTGAACGCAGTATTGGTTTGAAAAATATCGTTTGATTTGAACGAGTTCTCATTTACGCTAAGAGAATTTCTTTTAGAACAAAAGAAACCCCAAACGGCGGTCGTTTAAATCAAAAGATTCCGCATTACATAGTAATGGGTATACATTCCTTTACGTAACAAATACACTTACCTAAAGGACGCGATGCCAAAATATCATTTGTTTCAACGTAGCACGACTTCTGGCCGGTCCGATGAGTCTTACGTGTTCATGTTCATTCCAAACAAATGTGTAGTGTCTAACAACAAACGCGTATTAAAATTTTCGTCGATGTTAAGAGTGTTTTCCAGAATGTACTTTTGCATTCATCTGGAGGAATGGACGCTTTCACACGTGTAATTTAAGTTTAGCGGGTGTTAAAATAAAAGTGTAATGTATTAATCATATTAAAATTAGACCTAAATCAAAAATAAAGTGTTTTTCTGAAGTTTTCATAAGTTTTATTCTTTATTGATTTGTCAACCCAGGTAACAGTAAGTATCTAATCGAATGTAGAATGGACAATCAAACGGAATGTATTATTTTATTTCAGCTGATTTTCCTTTTAATTCCATGGAAAACTCAATTATTTTGAATGGGGTAATTTCTATGAAAACGGGATGCGTTACTTTCGAAATACATACCGTTTCATTAAAAAGAATGCTTCATTTATTTAAAATAACAATAATGTTCAATATAAAAACGAAGACGTTTGATACAGTGCCGGATTAATCACGTGGCAGAAGGTGGCAAATGCCACGGGCCCCGCGCTTTGGGGGGCCCCGCGTTTTTCTCAAACAAAAATATAACAACCAAGATGCTTCGAAATTGTTATAGCACTTTATCGTTGAACAATTTACGCTAGGGTGTTCCAAAATTACAGCAAGGTTTGTATTGCATAAAAATACAGAAATATTTCTTTCTAAAGGCTAGTACTGAGATCGAGAGTGAAATTTTTGTCCGCTGGGATTTTTTCAATGAAAATGTATTCATACTGTCGTGGAATAAGTGGAGAATGCTGGGGAATTCCATACGCTGCAATCCGAAAACAGTTCCATAATTTTTCTCGGCAATTTTATGTTTTTTTCCGATTCCCCAGTTATTTCATCGTGAAATGGCAAATAACCGGGGAATCGAAAAATAATACATAAAATGGCCGAGGAGAATGATGGAACCGGTCTCGGATTGTAGCTTATGGAATTCCCCACCATTTGTGACATATTCGACGACAGTAAGTACGCATTTTTATTGATAAAATCGCAGCGGGAAGAATTTCACTCTCGATCTTAATTCTGCCCTTAATTCATGATAGCATTCCCGTAAACCTACGTCCACATTGTTTCAGATTCACGTTCTAGCGAGAAATAAGATTTTTGGAGTTCATGTTAGGAAATGTGCTTGCATACATCCATAGAATTAAGAAATTACAAATGTATCTCTCATGCACAGTGGCGTACCGCTTTAAACGTTATGGAAAGAGCGGCAAAAATACTTGTTTAAAAAATGACTCAAAATGCTTTCTCAAAAATGTTGGTTTTCATTGAAGTGTGTAAATTTTCGATTTTTTTTTATTAAAAACCGTAAAACCGAATGAATGTAGAAGATGCTAACGTGAATTTGGCTTTCTGGTATATGTGCTACGTGAGTATCTTTATTGTGGGCATCTTTTAGCTAGATGTTTGGTTGTCAGTTTTTATGAACCTGAGTAAACCTGAAAAAGGACAATTCGGTCGAAAGCTATATATAGGAAACACTTATATAATGAAATAATTTTCCATTTTTTATTACTTTTCGGAAAATTTGAAATCTTTGAATTTTTAGAGGTCGTCCAAAAAGGGACTTCTAACATCAATTATTCTTTGTCGAATAATTACAGTTTGTCTACAGAAATTCGGTTTAACTAATTAAAATAAAAATGCTGGCAAACTCACACAAACTCAAAACAGATAATGTTGCCCCCATTTTCGTAATTGATGGGATGGGAATATTCTCCCGGGTTGAATTGAATTAATTGGAGTTTCTCTCGACACGTTTATTCAGCACAATGTATAACCCGGAAGAGCCAAGGCAAACGTCAACGCAGATTGACAAGTAGTTATTCGTTAAGTAGTGGGTGCGTTCACAATATAGACGCTTTTATAACAATCATGCTTTTTTGATTTGTTTTCCCGCTGGAACAGTGGTTCCCAATTTTTTTCAGCTCGTGCCTCTAGTTGCGAGATCTGCTGATCATGAGAAAATGTTGGCCAAAAACCGAAAATAGATGCAAAAATTGCCTTGGGTAAGGAATGCTTTTAATTTTGGACATAAGTTTCGAATCCATTGTCGTAATTTAAATTGTTTGAACATTGTGAGTTCGGCCGTCATCATGGCTTTAGTGATATGTCAAGCAGCAAAATTGATATTAATATTACTGGAGCGACCAAAATCCGTAATTTCCAAAGACTATATATAGCTGGCTGATGCGGCTCAAATCAGCCATATCAAATAGGTTCTACATATGCCACGGGCCCCGCGCTTGCTTAATCTAGCACTGGTTTGATACAATTGCCTTTCATTTATTTAAAATGTTTTACCCGTTTACAATAAAAGAATAAGTGTTTATTTCAATGAAAAATACGTTTAATTCGACTGGCTTCTTCTTTCCAGGTAAACGTAAATTCTTTTAATTCAAACGCTTTTTTACAACTCATTATGCTTTTGAAAGAAATGCCACTCGTTAGAATTAAACGCATTTGCGTGTGGAGCAAAATCAAAAGCGCAAATCGTTTGAATTAAATATATTTCGTTCAATATTAGTGAATATTTCTCTGAGTATAATAGCCTATTTGTACTAAATAAATTAACTTAAACTCGATTAAATCGTAAGGTTTTAGTAAATCCTGTCCATAGTCCTCCTCCCTCCTATAAATATAGTCCTGGATTTACTTAAAGGTTCAAAATGTGCAGCGTGTAGTAATTGGGCAAAAATAGTGGTATCAAAAATTTTGGTTAATTATAAATTACATTATGTGTACGGGCCCCCATTTGGATCTCGAACACAATATATTTTAGAAACGTTACGCCACTGAAGGGCACTATGTAGGAGAAAGTGGCGGAAAGGTGGATGCTGGTCTAAGCGAATCATGAGGTTATCGCTGAACGATTATTGCTCCTAGAGCGCCCTGGATCGAGTATATTCGCAAGTAACGAATCTTTATAAAGTTATTTGCAATTAGTACTTTGTACGAGTCAACATTCTACCCAGCGACCCACGACGGTATATCTGAGCCATTAATATTATTTCAGCGTTATAAAAAAAAACATTCACAGACTCATCAATTAGGTTAAAGACTAAATTTGCTCCACCTTATAAATTTATTATTTTTTTGTTTCAAAGAAGTTGTTTTTGGTACGAATATGAATATTGTCGCCAAATAAAGTTTTCCGCTAGACAACAAATAACAGTACATATTTTATTCAAGATATTAGCGAGCTCATTTTCTATTCGAAATTTATCTAGCCGCGAATATGCCTATCCTTGTGACTCGCAATCGTGTGGTCTTTTTTTCCAAATAGCTAAAAAGGCAAAAGATCGATCTCTGATCGCAAGAACATTCATCACGAAACTGGTTTTAATTGATTAACAACATTCGTTAAACACAAAAATCTCATGTTTTCGAATGCCTCTCGTAATTTTCTTGGTCTTCTTGTCATAACTTTTGCACACACCATACCACCACGGCCTGAGCATTGGTCATCTTCATCATTTATATTAGTTGCAATCTGTACAATTCACACAAACCATCTTTGCGTTCTCTGTTCACCCGGACGACCTCCTGGAACAAGGTGTTTAATGTATACCTATAGTAAAGCAAAATGAAATTTCTGGGCATTATCAATTCGATAAGAAGTTTTAACCCTTGGGTGTGAGAAATTTTTATATTAATCTGGAGGTTTTGAAACGAATAAAACTTTGTCTCATTAATGTAAAGCTGGCCCCACGCCGACCGGAGTGTGGCAAACACCGCACAAAAGATTGATACGAAAAATCATGCAGCAGCAGTGCAGCAGTGTGGTTAGGCGACTCCAAGGTATCATTCTTGGACCGATCTTTTGTGCGGTGTGTGCCACACTCCGGTCGGTGTAGGGCCGGCTTAAGGTTACCTATTAACTAGAAAATTGTAAAAAGAAACTAGTTAAAAAAAACCTTAATTCGTAACCCCAATTAGTGGTCAACACATTGGGTGGTAAATACTGATAGGACAATTTATGTTTGAGTAACAACGCCATCAATAGAATAGAAGTGGAAAAAATACCGTTATCGGTACAATTATCGTTCTATCGCTTTTTTTTGTGGGAGTTATCCAAAATAACGACTTATCTGGTTAAATAAATACTTACTACTCTCATAATCCGATTTTTTAAATTTTGAGACCAAAATATTGAAAGTAAATATACTGTTAAAAAGCCAACTATTGTCAGCTTTGTAGATTCTGCAGTTCAAAGTACCGTTATGAAATTCTTGTTTGAAATTTTGACGCAATTTAAATTTTGAATTTGTTGTAAACTTTAAATAAATATATATTAACACTAACATCAACGTTAAGGATTGAAACCGGAAAAGTCAGTTTCTGTCAAATGTTATGTAGGCTAGGAAATAAATTTAAATTTTACAATAATTGATTTGGGAGAAAAATGTCAATTTAAGAGGCAAGTGGTGATTTTGAACTACTTCCACATAATCAGGATAACGGTATTTTTTAACAATTTTATTGGCGTCGTTTTTATGCAAACAAATTGCCCTAATGACTCTTACAGTATTGTAAGGGTCCCCAATGCGAAACACCCTGTTTGTTGATTAAAATCTGTTTTTATATTTTATCATAACATTTTAAAAATTTCACCTATCACAATTCTCATCTCAACCGACTCATGGTTAAATCCAATTTGCATCTTTAGGAATTTGAACGTCTTAACGACAAGAAAACTTTACCATCGTATTCGGAAATATGAGAAATGATGTGTGATATGTCCTCAGACCGCATGCTGTGCCAAATGTATTGACGAAACACGTTACAAACATTTTTGCTTGTCTTATTTTTATTATTTGCAAACAAGTGAAAATCAATATTCCAATATCGAAATACGCACATAAATATGGGCTGCTACAAATGGCTAAGACGGGAGCAATAAAACAAAAATACAATTCTGTTGAATTAATGTTAATCTGACAGTCTCGCGGGAAAAATAGTTAAAAATTAATGATCACAAAAAAAAATTCTTTGGCAAAATTAAATTTATTGGGCAGCTATTAGTTGGATATGTCCATAAAAATTAGGCGACAAATATTTTTTTGTCAAGAATTTGCAGGCATAGTTTTTGATTTTTTATTCGGTTGGCTTTCCAAGACTGTTTGTGAGATATGCCTCGCTTTGTAGTTATGTTAACTCGATTTTTTATGGGGGCACTGTAAGACAAGAAAGGAACCCGAGTTCAGATGGAATGTAGTCGAGTCGCTTCATTTTGCAAGTGATTTGTGGCTGAAATATTACATGTTTCTTGTATTTTTTTTTAAGTTATTAATTTTTCACTTTATAACGTTTAGTAAAACTGCTTGACAAAAAAGTATCCATTGCGTTCACTTTTATTTTTCTCCCAGGAAAACACAATTACTCGATTTTCACGGTCGTCCTATCTCACGATAAACTTAAAAAAGCCACATGAATGGGGTATCGTACTCGTATAACCTCATTCCAAACATCCAAACACAGTATCTACAAATAACGCGCGCTGTATTATCCTCTCTGCATTAATTTGAAAATTAGTAAATATATCATCGCTGCCACAACGTTGTTATCGTAATAACTGAAAACCGTGAAAATTACAAAACGCCCCACACCCTTTGCGAGTTGGTGCACCACCACCACTATATGTACGGTGAAGCCAGCACCCACCCTGCTTTTTAGGCCATGTGTGTTATGATATTATTTAACTGTATGAAGCAGACGACACTCGTTAATTTTATGCTAATCTGCGTAACGAATATGATTTTCGGCATAACCGCAATCTGTAGACGTCACTTAATCATTTTCATTCCACTATCAAGCGGGCATTTCTAATGTGAGAACTATCTCCAGCCATTTGCACGGAGTGAAGCTGTTTATATCCAACACATTATAGTCGCACGACAAGCGACCTTATCGCGGGGTTTGATGAATAGTTGCTTGACGTATGTAGATTTTATTCTGTAGTATGTATTATACAGTTTGGAGTTTTGGAAAGAGTTGAGATTATTGTTGAATACATGATGTTGATGAAAGCAGGATGTTTTCGGTTGTGGTTAGTGACATATACCTACCTAAGCAGCGGTCAAAATCTTTGTGCCAAATCAGCCTCCCTAGCCACTGAGCGAAAAGAGCATTAAACCAAAATGGGCATGAATTTTCAACGAATGGATTTTTATGTGGCCTGAAACCCTGAGTGGCTAGGGTTGCGGTTATGATTACGCGTCAGACTCAAACTAAAAATGAAGAATTTAAGACAATATTCCTGTTAAAGTGTGGAAGCTAAAGAGTTGTGCTCGTTTTCATAAATAAACTTTGGCGTCATTTTTTGAATCTGTCCTAAACTGTTTCCAGCAGAAGCAGATAATTTGGTACCGGTTGTCGTTCTAAATAGTAGGAAAGTGGACAGTGGAATAGTTCCATTCTGAAACCGTTTCACTTGGTATGATGGAGCAGTGAATGATTTTTCACCGTGCTGATAATGACTAGTTTTTTGTTTCAGTATTGAAGCTACTGTAGTTAGTCTTACAGATTTTTGGGTTTTAGTAATCTCTCTAATTTTGCAATTTTGAGAGAAAAATTCTATATCAACTTTGATTTAGTGGAAAGGAAACGATAGAAAATTCAGATATAAAATGGAGCGAAAGTCGGCGGAATAAGTTTTTAGGTAAATTACTTAACCCTCTAGCAGGACAGACCGCCTTTTGGCGGGCTCTGAATTTGTCCACCTAACTCCTAATGTGATGACTTTTTTTGGCAAATAATGCTATAATAAGCTGTGTTTGGTACTGTACAAGCGCCTTAATATTCCAGAAAACCGGGCAAATACCGTTATCCTATTCTATTGCCAGTTGAATGCGAGTTGGTGCGCAAATGGACCAAATAAATTATTGACGCAAGCAGTGCGCATTTCGCAATACAAAAACACCTCTTTGTTATTAGCTTTGCTCTACAGAAAAATTATCATAGATGAGAAATATTGTTTATTTCATAATAATATAAGTGAATTTTGATTTTTTGAAAACTAATATGCATTTTGGGTCCGATAAGTTAAGCCCGCCAAAAGGCGGTCTATCCAGGTAACCCAAACTTTTTTCTACATGTATCGTATATACTCATGTATTTTTTTCGGAATAATTTTCATTGAATTTTCAACAAAATTATTACTGCTAGGATGTGAATCGATATTATTTGAATCTTTTTATGCTGTAGCGTCTTTCCAGAGCAATCGATCAGCTAAAAAATCCGATTAAGCTCTGGAGAATCAGCTGATAAATTTAGAGCCGATTGGGACTATGGAGCCGCTTGGAATGATGGGGCCGATACTCTACATATGGCCAACAAACTGGAAAAGGCGACATTTGTATAAAACAGGAATATGAACCGGAAGTAACTGTTATAACTAATTTAAACTCAGGATCAATTACAAGATGAAATGGGGTCATATCATGTTGTAAAGATTTGGGAACAACGGTTATTCACAATCCTAAGAAGACTCAAGAAGCTAGTTTCCTAGTGATTGAAGTCAGAGAAGGAGAATCATTTAATGCTTCCTAGGGAGAATCTAATCAATACTAGTCTGCATTGAATGTGTGAGATCCGGCTTTGCAAAGGAGGACTTAGGAATTCTAGGCGCTATATCAGTTTCTTGAGTGGTCGACCAAACCAGGGTCCCATTTTTTACATACCCAAACTGGTGCTGTGTATTGTGATGCAGCTGGTAGTGTTAGCGGTGGTATTTGCTTTAACCGAAAATTTAGTAGCTATACAGACGACAACCTACATCACGATGACTGGATGACTGCCCATAATCATGCTGTTATGCTCCCCCTTCTCCTAAACTGGCATATGTATTTGAAACACCCAAAACTGTTTCTAAATTCACAATAAAAAAAACTTAATAGTAATAGTACTGGTTGGAACTTACCCAAAAGTGGGCACAGATGTATGTATTTTTGTCACGATCCACCATGTAGAAAATCCTTTATAAAAGAACTAATAAGGGCTCAAGAGTAAACAAGATGGCCCAATCTTGCAAGCTCCTTATTTCTACCTGTGTAATGACTAATACATAAATGGAAACATAATTCTTAAAGATTGTTAGGTATGTACTCAAACCAAACCAATGTCGAGTATTGTTGAAGCACCCCAAAACCATTTTGGATTAATTTCTGGGGATAGAGCTTTGACTAAAGACGCACTGCTAGTCAGAAGAATATAGTGTTATGGTCGCCATAGAAACCGCTCCCAGTATCTACCTGCCGCAGATTTCAAACACTTCAATATATCTATAAATACGCAGAAATCATAATAAATCTCTTTTCTACCAAACACCGGTTTTTTTAGAGTATTTATAACAAAATTGAGAACACACGGCAAAGTACGCAAATCTACCAAGCAGGCCAGGCGCAGTCTCTTTTTCTTTGTCGTTCCCTGGATAGACCGCCTATTGGCGGGCTACACATTTTAGTGTCTAAAAACTAAACCAATTACCAAATTCAGTTTTTGGTTCATTTTCTTTGGTTTTTATGCTATTAATAACCTACCATAATTTTTCCGCCAAGAAAAAAAATTGTCCGGTTAGAGGGTTAATTATATATATGTGATTTGGGGATTACCCGAAGCAGACCACTACTATTTGGGTCCATTTTCGTCCCCTTACAGTCCTCAGTGATTTCCAGAAGTCGACTGATAATTATCGACTTCTTCCTTCATCACTGAGTCCCGTGTGATGAGTAGCATATCTTTGAAGCTAAGTTCCCTCATGGATTCCACACCGATTGTGGATTTGCCTAGTATCCTTAGCCTCCTACTACCTAGTGCTGGGCATTCACATACAATGTGTGCTGCCGTCTCAGCCTCTTCCAGACATAGTCTGCATACATCATCTTCCACGATTTTCATCTTAGATAGATGAGCTTTAAAATTACCATGTCCTGTTACTAAGGCAGTTATCCAACTTAAGCTGCTCCGTGTGTAACTGAGTACTAGTTTGGCTTTCCTCCCTAGTGGACTGGTAATTGCGTTACGAGCCTGTCTACAAGTGGATAGGCTTCGCCATCGTTGCCGATGGATGGAATCAATCCAGCCATGTATCCTGGCTTCAATCATGCCGTTTCCCAAAGCAATTTTGGGTTCCGGTCCTTGGAACTTTTCTGCTGATCCCTCTTTTGCTAAGGTATCGGCAAGTTCATTCCCCAATGTACCTACGTGTCCTTTAACCCATATTAGCGTAACTTCGTTGATTGAAGCACACTTATTGAGCTTCTGGACATACTCCAGTACCAATTTTGAATTGATGTTGGATTGCTGCATGCGCTTGATCACCGATTGGTTGTCGAGTGCTATCAGAATTTTTTTCCCTAGTATCCCGCCTTCCAGAATATGATCCAGCGCGTGCAGCAGTCCAAGCATCTCCGCCTGATATACCGATACATACTCTCCTAGGCGAAGTGAGCATGCAAGGTTTAGCTCCTCGGAGTATATTCCAGCCCCCGCTCTTCCGTCCATGAGAGACCCATCAGTAAAAATAGCAACATCACGTGTATACTCCTCGTGTATCCTGCCATCCTCTATGATAGTGATGTGATGTCTTTCGACTACCCTACATCTTCTCATACCATCCAAAGGCATATGAGTCTCCCTGACATTATCCCGAACAATATCAAGGATAATTTAAGTGTTATTGGATGAACATTTTCAACCAATGTTGTTGTTTTGCCGGAATCGCTGCTTGTCTTCGATGTGGTTGTTGTTTCGCCTCGAAAGCTAATTCCGTAGTTAATGAAAACCCAAAAGTGTTCTTGTGACCAATATATTTCGAGCTAGCAGCTCATCTTCAGGGTCAATTCTACAAAAATACATAATTTTTGGGCTTAATTAAAGTTTTAAGAATAATAAGAATATAATATACCTAATTATGACAAACAAATTTTGAACAAAGGACTTTTGTGTATCAGAAATATCACAGTTGTAAAAAATGTCAAGTTAGATAGAAATATCACAGATGTAGTTGACAAGCAAATCAGAATATCATAGGTGACAGATGGATAAATTAACATAAACATAAATACATATAAACATCATTAATTAAATACTATTTAAAATTATCTTTAATTAGGTTGTAATATGAGTTTGTGAAGTCTTTTTTGTCGGTTTTGTGATTGCACGCTTTATCTTCGTATCTGATGATTTGATTGGTTTCGTGAATCTGAAGCTTCGTTTTGTTTTGATTACTTATAAGAATTTTAGTATCGTCAAAATTGAATGCATGCTTATTTTCAATGGAATGTTTTGCTAATGCTGACAATTTATTATTCAGTGGTTTTTTCGAATCATACTTATGTTGTGAAATACGCGTACCCAGTTTCTGTATAGTTTCTCCAATGTAAGTACGATCACAGTCATTGCAGTTAATTTTATATAGACAACTCCAGCTTTTTCTTCTTTTGGTAATCGAGTCTTTAATTTTGCAAACATGTTATCATTCTTATTATGTGGTCGCATTGATATTTTTAATTCGGGTATAAAGTATTGACAAGACCTTGAAATGCTTTCACTTAATCCGGGTACATATACTAACGACGAATAATGATTTGGAACTTGAACGTTGGGTTCTAATTTTGAACCATCATTTATGGAGAGATAAGCGTAGCTCATTTCATCAGTCCTGTTTTTTCCATATGTGTATCTTACTTGACGTATCATCTTATCAATCACTTTCTCCGGATAATTATTGCTCCTTAGCACGAATGATAACATGTTTGCAAAATTAAAGACTCGATTACCAAAAGAAGAAAAAGCTGGAGTTGTCTATAAAATTAACTGCAATGACTGTGATCGTACTTACATTGGAGAAACTATACAGAAACTGGGTACGCGTATTTCACAACATAAGTATGATTCGAAAAAACCACTGAATAATAAATTGTCAGCATTAGCAAAACATTCCATTGAAAATAAGCATGCATTCAATTTTGACGATACTAAAATTCTTATAAGTAATCAAAACAAAACGAAGCTTCAGATTCACGAAACCAATCAAATCATCAGATACGAAGATAAAGCGTGCAATCACAAAACCGACAAAAAAGACTTCACAAACTCATATTACAACCTAATTAAAGATAATTTTAAATAGTATTTAATTATTGATGTTTATATGTATTTATGTTTATGTTAATTTATCCATCTGTCACCTATGATATTCTGATTTGCTTGTCAACTACATCTGTGATATTTCTATCTAACTTGACATTTTTTACAACTGTGATATTTCTGATACACAAAAGTCCTTTGTTCAAAATTTGTTTGTCATAATTAGGTATATTATATTCTTATTATTCTTAAAACTTTAATTAAGCCCAAAAATTATGTATTTTTGTAGAATTGACCCTGAAGATGAGCTGCTAGCTCGAAATATATTGGTCACAAGAACACTTTTGGGTTTTCATTAACTACGGAATTAGCTTTCGAGGCGAAACAACAACCACATCGAATATCAAGGATCTTCTTATGACCTCCGTTGCTACCAAAGTGATGCCAAGTGCCATCTCTTACCATTCTTATTGCTGTGAGCGCCGCACTTTGTTTTATAAACAGATCCAGTGGCGGTAATCCCAGTATAACCTCCATAGCATGTGTTGGCGTAGTTCTCATTGCACCACATATGCTTATACATGCTATGCGTTGAATCCCATCCAGCCGTTGCCTAGTAGTTTTCTGGCTACCCTTGGGCCACCAGACCACTGCTGCATAGGATAGAGCGGGCCTAACCATCATTGTATAGATCCAATGTGCCGCTTTTGGTGATATACCCCACCTACGTGCACACACTCTCTTACACTGATGCAAAATCCTCGCTGCTTTTTGTGTCTTTTCGTTAACATGAGAGTTCCAAGTAAGTTTGGGATCTAAGGTTACCCCTAGGTACTTCACCTCCTTGGACTCTTTTATCTCCGAACCAAAAAGCAGCATGGGAGTGGTTTCTACATCTTTCCTTTTCAGAGTAAAGACTATAGTGCTTGACTTGCTTGCGTTTATAGTTAGCTCTTGTTCATTACACCATTCTTCAGTTGCTTTGAGAGCTTGCCTCATGCAACCTTGAATAGTGTCCATGAATTTGCCACTGACCATAATTGCTAAGTCATCAGCGTATCCTACTGTATGTACGCCCATCGAGTCCAGTTTCCAGAGAAGAGAGTCTACGGTGATGTTCCACAATAGAGGCGAAAGTACCCCTCCTTGTGGGCAGCCCCTGACTACCCTTCCTCTTATTCTGGCACATCCATTACTGAGATTCACTGCCCTCCCACTAAGCATCGAATCGATCCATGTTATTATCAAGGACTCGATCTCCCGCTCAGCTAGGGCATTTCTTAGTTTGCTGTATGAGATCTTATCAAAAGCACCCTCTATATCCATAAATGTTGACATAGCGATACCGCTGTTGTTAATCTCTCTTTCTGCTACCCGCACTACTTCATGCAGAGCGGACTCAGTAGATCTACCTGCTCTGTAAGCATGTTGACATCTACTCAAAGGTCTATACATCAGCGAGGTATTCTCTAGATGGTCCACCAATACTCGCTCCATTGTCTTCAATAGAAAAGAGGTTAGGCTAACCGGCCTGAATGACTTCGCTTCCGTATAATCCTTTTTTCCCGGTTTTGGTAGAAAGACAACTTTGGTCTCTCTCCAAGACATTGGGATATATCCTGTCGATAAACAGGCAACGAATATGTTCCGGATCTTCTCCAGCAAAGCTGCTATGCCCCATTGTAGCAGTGCCGGAAATATTCCGTCCATTCCAGCCGTCTTATATGGCTCAAAAGTATTTATAGCACTCCTGACACCATTTGAAGTTATTATCCTCTCAGCTTCTTGTCGTCCGGTCGCCCCTACCAATTTACAGGTTTGAGTCCACGGATTATTTGACTTGAAGCTTCCTGGAAAATGGACTTCCATAAGCGACTGCAATGTCTCCTCCATTGTTTCCGTCATAGTTCCATCCGCCTTTCGGATTAGGCCCATTTTGGAAACGCTGTCTTTCGAAATCGTCTTCTGTAATCTGCATACATCGGATGTATTTCTCATATTCGAGCAAAATTCCCTCCACGAATTCCTTTTACGTGTACGTAGAGTCTTCTTCAGCTCTCTCTTTTTATCCTTATATAGATCCCAAGAGCGAGGGGTCCTCTCTCTCATGTACCTATTAAACGCTTTCCTTGTCTCTTTCTTCATAGATTCCAATTCAGTGCACCACCAGGGTGTTGGATCCTTTTCATCTATGATTGTAGCGGGACAAGCCAGTTTGAAAGAGTGAGTTATCGCAGAATTCATTTGTTCCACCGATCGCTCTATCTCAATCGTGTTAATAGGTATTTCCCCTGAAATTTCCTCGATCTGTTCCAATAAACACATTTCATACTTAGTACGGTCCGTATTCCTTGGCACTCTAATACGTTTGTTTTCGCTACTCGGTTTCGTGCCATACAGAATTCCAAACTGAATAGCCCTGTGATCAGACATGGTTAGTCTGTCCACCACTCTCCAGTTCTGAATTCTGTGCAGCATATTGACAGAGCTCAGGGTAATGTCAATCACCTCAGCCCTTCGCGCATCAACGAAGGTGGGAGCCACCCCTATATTAGCTATTAACAAGTTGTATCTTTCAACAAATTCCAGCAGCTGCTGTCCTCTGATGTTGTCATATGTCCTCCCCCTTACAGTATTATGTGCGTTGGCATCACAGCCTAATATCATACCTATACCTCTTTCTTTACAGTATTTTACCAGGTTCTCTACTTCCATTGAAGGAGGTGGTTCTGGTGAGTCGTAAGGGAGGTACGCCGACGCGATTATAAATGATCCTGCCCCACTTCCAATCATTACTGCTGTAAGATCGGGCGAGCTTAGATGCGTTATTTGTACCGCATGTACACCATGCCGCACCAGGATACAAGTTCTTACCTTTCCACCCATCTGTACATAGTATAGATTGGCGGATTGTTGCGACAAACCCCTAATTTTGTTTTCCTTGGTAATCCAGGGTTCCTGTATCAATGCAATGTCGAGTTTTTCTTCCTCAAAGCATCTCATCATCATCGCTGATGCTGATATACAGTGATGAATATTCAACTGACACACATTCAGTGTTTGTTTGTGCGGGCCCACCTCCATCCCTGATAGATTCACCCTTACAGGTTCCTCTACCCCCGCATTTTTAACGATATTGCGCTCACAGTGCATTCCTCTGGAATTTAACGACAGCTTGTTCAAGACCGCAGCTGAGTTTCCCCCCTGATTTCCTGATAGCCTCCGCGTCCTCCTTTGGACACCACACAGTAAGCGTCGTACCGCGCTCTTCCGCAGATCCAAAAGGCTTTGTGTAAGTGACCCTCCATTTGGAAGTGTCTTTTACACAGGCATTCTGTTTCTGCAGCCGCCTGAGAATAACATCCTTGCTCTCGGTACAGCCGTGAGCAAGGATAATCAGTCTCGCCTCATTGCGCATGACTCGCAGACTATCCACACGCAGTCTGGCACCTTCCCATAAGTTGGTCAGGTTTTCCTGCATGCCGATGAGCCAGCTCTTGGTCGATTGATTCCTACACGTCAGTGAAATAAATCCATCAACCAATTGAGTCTTGCCTATGAAGCCTATGTCTCCGGCATCATCACTAAGGTCGTCCAGAGCACACAAAAGAGATGCTTTGAAAGCATTCAGGTGTGTGACATCTAGAGGACCCTCACGAGACGCGTCGGTAACACCCAGGATGAGATCACCTCCGGCAACCTGTGCGAAGGATTTCTTACCCTGGTTAGGCTTCTGCTTCCTGTCTGCCTGGATAACCTCCTTTACAAGAGGTCCTCCCGAGACAACAGGCACCCCCCATCGAGCTCCCTCCTCCAATGGTTGGACCGGCTCAGATGTTCCTGGGTTGACACCCTTAAACCTCTTCACTGGCCTTTCCATTTCCGGAGTTGTCTCCTCATGTGTCGACCCACCAGGTTGATTCGACATCTTCCCGGCGGCCTGCCTTTCCTTCCTCCGCCTCCTCTTCAGTCTCTGCTTTTCTCGCTTTTCAGCTTCTAGCGTCGACTTAGAGTCAGCATTCGGACTTTTCGCAGGCGACACTGCTAGAACTAACCTCTCCACACCTCGCGGCGTTTCATTGTCCGTTCGAACAGCGTCATCCTCAACCGAAGTACCTTTAGGAGCTAACCTCTCCACGCCTTTCGGCGCTTCATTGTCCGTTCCTTCAGCACCTTCGCACACCAAGGCTCTGCATTCAGAGATTAACCTCTCCGACCCTTGCGAGTCGTTGATGTCCATCCCCTCCAACATCGCCAAGTCAAATTCTTGAATGTCTTGTAGATTTGCCATTCTTGATATTTTTCAAACTTGAGGTTTGGGTTTCCCGTTCTCGGACCACAGCCGAGGCAACAGCCAGCGTTACGCCTCCCGCTACTCCCCTCCCCCATAGGAGTGCCGAAACAATCCATCCGTCCTTCCCTCTCTTCGGGTCGCGAAGAAGACGACTTCGCTTCCACCCGAAAGTTCCGTAGGCTTTCATGTAACTCCACCCCTGCGATCCTTGATGCCAGGCATGCAAGGCTTCCCCCCTAGTCTAACGGATCGCTACTCCGTAGACCGCGGTTCACTGGTTGCAAGAAAAGGAGCAAAGTGAAGTGTTGGATCCAGAACCCCGCAGGTGTACTCTCTCCTCAGTCACCAGCTCCAACCTCACACCCAGTCGCCGTGTCACCTATGCGGAGAGTTTCATAGGCGCCCACTGCCGAGGTACTCGTCCCGGGATGGGAACAGAGTTTTGCACAATCCGTACGGATCGTGCGACAGCACCCGCCCCATGGCACAGCCTGCGTCCAAAAATCATTAGCAGTTTCCAGCGGTCACCAAGCGTGGAGGTGCCATGTTGACTTGTGAGAGGGTATCATGTAGTCTACTGGTATTTCGTAGACTATATGATACCCTCACACCACGACCACCCCGGCAATGAGTTAATAATGGTGACGAAATTGTTGTTCATTTATTGACTGTATCATTATCTAAAGATAGGCTTTGACGTGCCCACAATGAATACGAGCTGCTGCGTTGGTCCTTTTTTAACTGGCAATGCAGTTACATCGGATTTCTGCCGGCTAAAACCAGACCACCTCTGTCGCCTGGCTCCCTGCGGGACCACCTCTCGGTATTACTTCGCAAGGGCGGCTACGGCTAATTAGCCATCATTCAGTGTTGCTGACTGGCGTTTAGCTTCTTCTTTTCGAAGTTCCTTGTAGATGCTACACGCAAATTCACTCACTTTCTCCCAATTCTGTTGGCCCTCCAGCATATGGCTTATCAAATTCTGAGGGCTGCACGATTCCCCGAGTTCAGAATTCAGTTACGCGCGTCGCACGCTAAACCTTGGACACTTACAAAAACGTGCCTTGCAGTAACGACACTCTCTGGTTAGTCATCCAGCTTAAATCGGTACAAGTACTGTCGATATCCACCATAACGTTATACTCCAATCAACGGGGAGATTTTACCTTGCAAAAATTGGGGATGTCCCGAATTTTTGATATGTTATAAAGACAGGTGGGGTAAGTTAAAATCCAAGTTTGCGTCACATTCCCCCCTGTGCTCCCGCCGCTATCTTGAAATAACCATCTAAAATCGGCTCTTTTATCAGTTTGCGGTCTATAACTCCTTCCCAGTCCGTTTGAGCACGTCTTGTAGAACACAAATTCCCTATAAATTTCATCTGACGAGTTTTACTCTACAATCAAAATAATTGGCAGAGTTATAGCGCAAAGAATATGCTAAAAATTCCAAAAATCATTACCAGCAAATTTCAAACCATAGTTGGAGAACTCTATACTAAAATGTAGAGGCTATGAATTATTGGTATAAAATGCGTTTTTGTGAATTTGAAATTGGCATGATATTTTATATTTTCTTGGGGCTATAACTCTGCCAATTTTGATTGTAGAAATAAACTTATCAGATTAAATTTATAGGAAATTTTGTGCTCTACATATCTCTCGGCATATTTCGTGGTCAAATGGACTGTAAAGAAGTTACAGGCCAAACAATGATGAAAGGGCCGATTTTAGATGGTTTTTTTCAAAATGGTGGCGAGAGCACAGGGGGGAAAGTGACGCAAACTTGAATTTTAACTTACCCCACATATCTTTATAACATATCAAAAATTTGAGACATCCTCAATTTTTGCACGCTATTATTTCGTCTCTATTGATTGGAGTTTTACGAATTGAGTTAAAAAGGCGTTCACTTCGCCGTGTTGGCGTTAAACCCATTTTTCGATATCAGGGATGAGAGAGTAAGTCCATCTTCCGATTGCAGTACAAGTAGAACTGGCCCAAATTTTACCCCCTTTCCAAAAGTAAAGTGGGACATTTTGGTCAGTTATGTAATAATTAAGTTCTTTAAAAAAATCATTGCAGAAGTATGTGGTAATTCCGCCTTGAATTGAAAATTTAGTTCCTCTTATCTTCGCCAGAATTAGGGATTGTAATTCAACCAGCATGATCCCTAATTCTTGCAAGGGAATTGACATCACATTAAATAGAGGACGACATACAGCACGTATTTAATATTGCATTTTTGCGATATGTCTTAATTTGATTTCCAAAAGATGAAATATAAAATTTTTGTTTAGTCCGTTGAATCACAGAAGAGCGGTCTTCTAAATAAATATTGTACCCTATAGTAAATTAATATCAAATGAAAAATAAGGAATCGTATAAACCTGAGCACAGAAAAGCTTTTTTAAACAAGACCGAGGCTAATTTCGGGCGCGGCAGAAAATAATCCACGGTTCGATTTTATTCATTTTTGCATATGTGTTATGACATCAATAGAAATACATTTTCATGGGGTTTGGTGTAAACTGGTTTCCGAATAAAAACTTTTTTCTTAGAAAAACCAAATTTGAGGGGTTGGATTTGTATGGCAGCCCCATGACTCCATTATTGGCTTCCATTTATTTTTACATATTTTTTAGGGGATCATACGAAATATATTTTCATGAAGTTTGGTTGACATAGGTGCCCAAATGAGAAAAAAAATCTTAGAAGAACCTAATTTGGGGTATGGCAGTGGCAGCCCCATGACCCCATAGTTTGATTCTATCCATTTTCACATATTTTTTGTGACATTCATAGGGGTCCTTTTATGCGAAGTTTGGTTAAGATTGGATCATAAATAAAAAAGTTTTTCTTAGAAGAACTCAAATTGGGAGCTAGGTTTGTATGGCAGCCCCATGGCCTAGTGATCCAATTTGGGTGAATCAAACATACAAAGACCGTGCAACAATAAGAAGCACGTGTGCAAAATGTCAGCTTGCTACCTTCATTACCCGCAGAGTAAAACGCGTCGCAACAGACAGACAGACGGAAATCGCCCAATCGACTCCGCAAGTCATGCTGATCATATACATACCTATATATACTTTTTATATGATCGGAGTTGCTTCCTTTAATCCGTTACAAACTTCATGACAAAGTTAATGAGCGAAGGGTATAAAAACCAATAAAAACTGATCTGTTAAAAATTTCATGCCCATAAGGGCACAATTATCATTACAATTTCGTTTTCGATAACTAACAATCCATATAACTTTCGCTGCAATACAATTTGATTTCGCCTAATCTCTGCGCGGAAGGATTCCTTCAATTATCGAAAACAACTCCAAAAGGTTAGCAATGAAAACGAGCACCAACATTTGGCTCCAGAGTGGAGTTTACAAAAAAGTGTTTTAGTGAGAACTTTGGTTTAAAACCCGGTAGTTTCATGTATGCCATATGAATATTTTTTAACAACGGAATTGATGGAATTCAATACTAAGCTTTTTTGGAATTTCAAACAAAGTCTCTACAAAGCCTAACTGAACTGTGATGAATTGCGCTTAAGAGTCTGAATGAATAGGTTTCTACTACATGCTAACTGGGACTTCAGTACCTCAGTGCGGGAAGAGATTCTATTCTCTGAATTACTAAAGCGTTGGTTCGAGTTCCACTGTGACCAAGAATTTTAGTGTTGTCTTTATAAAAATGCGCATTTTTATGCGGCTAGCAGCCGGTTCCAAAATTTGAATCGTTTCGGAGCTACTCGCTGTTACAGCAACTAACCGCCTGCTATAGTAGGTGCCTAAGGCGCGGAAAATTGTCCTCTTGTCCGGGACAGCGTATACGTAAGTCCTAAAGCATGCGATGTGTTCCTGCGCACTGGGAGGACCGAGAAAAAAACACTTATTAGCCAGTTGTACCCGTCGCTTTATCTCATCTGTTTCCTTGGCGTTCTTTGGCAAAGAGGACAAGGTCGTGTGACCGCAACAATTGGAGATCAATAATCCCAGGCCCGACGCACGTCGCGCTATCGTGCCATATAGAAGAAAAATGTTTTTTTTTATTTTAATCTTCAGAGACAATAATTATGAGAGATTGTTTTTCGAGATAATATCGAAACGACTTGTTCGGCGAAACTGCAAAAGGCATTGGTCATGTTAAATTCGCGCCACAAATCTTCATACTTTCCCAGATTCATTTAGTCTGAATTTTTGAATACTTCTCTAAAAGCAACTAGAAAAAAAAAACTATTATTCAAAAAATTGCGGGAGCCTCGACGATTTAATAGGATGATAATTTTTCTTTAGAGCCAATGATACGATTTTTTCTCTTTTTTTCATGAATGTTTCTTCAAAATTTTGCTGAAATAAGCCGCAAATCCTTCACGGGTCGAAATGCGAAATGCCTGCGAGCCTTATCCTGGACAATGTTGGTCTATTGGTAATCGAATGTTGACGGATGTATTTAAAATCGAATGTCCTAATGTCTACAGTCCTTGATCAGTATCAATCTAAAAAATGTCTTATCATTAATTGACTGGAGTTTTCATGTATTTTTCTTTTTTTACTTTAGTTATAGTTTTTTTTATATGTGTTTCAATGAAATATTAGCCAAAATGCCGCCTTAAAAATGTTGTACCGGGCGACCGCCTGGCTTCCCCATTGATACAACCAACTCCAAACAAATTCAATTCTTGGGCCGAATTTCATGCCTGCAAATATTCTTTCGGCCGTTTGAACTGATATTCCTTTTTATGCGCCCATCTTCAAGGTGCTTTCGTGCTACTATGAGAAAAAGGCCCTATTTTATCGTTGCACCTTCTTTAACCATCAGCATCACCAGCCTCTTTGAAGGTACACATCACACACTGGTACTGCACTCGATGGCCTCTGTTTCTGCGCCCAGCCAGTATGTTTCATCGTTGCAATTACGATC
This sequence comes from Microchrysa polita, assembly GCA_949715475.1. Classification (NCBI taxonomy): domain Eukaryota; kingdom Metazoa; phylum Arthropoda; class Insecta; order Diptera; family Stratiomyidae; genus Microchrysa; species Microchrysa polita. The sequence continues at coordinate 20,527,215 of OX454415.1, forward strand.
CATAATTACAGGGCGGCATCGGAATTGATCACAAGAAATTGAAGTTAACACTTTTAGAAGTTGGCGGGAATGCAAATTAGTTGATGATTACGAGTAATCGCGTTTCAAACATCATCCAAGCGGATGGGTGTACTAAATGATGCCAGAGACCATGCTGCCGCATATCCAAAAGGATTGAGAGATGAATATGTTTCGTATATCGATTTGAGAATCGCTTTGCATTTTTCCCTTTTTTTTGGAGTGCAAAATATATTGGAAACGTGATAGGAAGGTGGAGTTGAGTTTTGTTCCTGAATTGGTTATTATGTTCTTTTAATTGATCGTGAAAGGTATGACATGGTATGTTGAATATTGAATGTTGTTGCATTTTGGGAAACCGGATGAGGAATATTATGAAATTCCAAAAGTGATGTTGATTATCTCGTCATTCGGAACAATATGACTCTATTTGTTGCTTCAATTTAATTCGAATGAGAGCTTATTCTCTGGAATAACGAAATAGTCAACTCTTTCTTTGGTCTATAGTCTCCAAAGAATCATGCTTTATATCTATCTATTCTATTTATTAATTTATTTATATATTTATATTATATACATAATAAAAGAAAGTCGTGTTAGTTACACCATTTATAACTCGAAAGGCTGGACAGGTTTTCATGAATTTGGGTTTGTTGTATTAGGATCTGGCCAGAAAAGCATAATAACTATTGAAACATGCAAAAAATTCACAATGAGCTAAAACTTATAATGGGTTCTTTTTCACCTATTTCTGCATGTATTTCTTCAACATATGAGCAGATTTGAGTAAATTTCTTCCACAGGATTGGTCTCTACCCAAAGTAACCGGACAACCATCGAGACATATGAAAAATTCACAATGGGGCACAATTATGAAGACCATTTTTTTTTTCTTATTCTTCTTTCTATGTATATTTCTTGAACGAATTACAGGATTTCAGTAAGTTGACTCCCCTATGGGTCTACACAAGGCTCCGACCGGAATAGCTATACTGCTATTGGAGTATGCAGAAAATTCACAACGAGCAACAATTCACAATGAGTTTTTTTTTACATATTTTTTATATTTCTTGAACTTTTTAGCGGATTTTCGAAGGTATTTTCTGCCGAATTGGACCTTTCCCTGAATATTAAATTAATATTGAAACATGCAAAAAAAATCACAATGAGCAAATTTATAAAGATTTGTTTTTCGTGTATTTCTTTGTGTATTCCTTGAAGGATTTACCAGATTTCAGTCAAAAGATTCCAGCGTTGTTGTGTACATCCAGAATAACTGTTGAAATATGCGAAAAATCACGAAGAAAAATTATTAAAAACAGTTCATCTTCAAATACTTTTGGCTCCAAAGTCGGATATACGGAACGGATGTGAAAAATGTTGAAGGAAGCTCTTTTCCTATGCCTTGGCCACTTTGATTAGGGAGTTTTAGTTAGTTTTAGTTAGGCGCACTCCTTTTATTTTTTTAAATCGAATTTAGTATTTCAATTTTATTCGATTTGAAAGGAAATGTTAGTGCGAGCGCCCAAGCAACAATTCGTTTGCTTTAAAGAAGCACTTCACACTGTAGCAATCATATAGTACCACCAAATTCAGTCATCGTGTGACAGCGCTTAAAGTAATGTTTTGATGCGATAAAACATCCTTAAAGTATTTTCCGGAAAGCTTTTATCATCATTATGGAATAAATTTAAAGATGGTGGTATAAAACTTCGATAAAACTGTCTCTAAACGTTAACCTAAGAAGACACTCCTTTAAATACTCCACTCTTGTGTTTATTGGATGATACACCACACACATGCAATAGTCTCTCTAAGTTAACTCACAGCTCACACACATGCATAATATTCTTCTATAGCACAGTCGGTGTCATTTTTATAGTGTGACATTCGTATGGTCATCCAATAAATTGTTCACCGTAGTTTTATACAAGGATGGACTTTGTGATTTTTTAATGAATTGACACTTGACACAGTTTTCTGAAATACACAATTTCTGCATTAGAAATCCTTAAAATCTTGCATGAAACCCACACGTATGCACTCATTGTTATCTTCGAAATTAATTAGGGTGATCCCTGCGCAGAAATTCACTCTATTTTATTGATAAATGTATGATAGGGTGCAGTGCAAAAGAGTCGATAAAGAATTGTCAAGCATTTCTATAGCAGCAACAACCATGTAGTGAGGTTAGCTGAGTGGGTAGCGTGTAGGACGGGCAATCAACAGACATTGGTTCGATGCCAGCTGCGGAAATTTTGTTTTTCCATTTTTTTTTTTTTGCAAATTCGTTCAATGACAGAAAATGATGATATAAAGCAAATGACGTACGCCTTTTTAAAGCATAATTTAGTGCTACAATAAGGTTCTATTTGATTAAAAAACGGCGCCAAATGCCATTATTGGACTATTATTCAGTGGGTATACCCTGTAAAGTGTCCCTATTATTGTTAGAAGAGAGTGTTTTACGAAGTATTAGGTATAGGGATGAAATTGTTACTTGGGCGTAGCGAGCCCAAAATGGGAGAGCTAGCGAAGCGAGCTCTTACAGCTTGTAAGGTATAAATCCAATCGGCAACTCTAATAATTTAATTTTGTAAGTTTTGCTGGATAAAAAAAAAAACATAAAAACCTTGATACAGTTATCTATACAATATTTTTCTACTTTTACAACTCATACAAAGTTGTTCTCCACATTTTACAGATAGAATGCACATAAAAGTTAATTTATTCATATAGAAACAAAATTAATATGTATTTTCCAGTCATATACTTTTTTTTCTTAATCCCCGCGCAATTCGTGTTAACAGCCAATGTTCTCAATTGCACCCTAAACATTGAATAAATTGTTACGCTTGGATGACTCCGGAAAAATGCTATTTCATCCAGAATATACATACAAACTCCAAACTCATACGAATTCGCGCTGAAGTGTTAAATCATAAAATAATTTTATTCTGAAATAAGGTCAAGTTTATTAACTAATATACTCGTCAAGTTATTCAGCTGTTTGTGATATCCTTATTCACTGACGCCGGGCGATAGAAATACAGTGTGTCGCGATGAAAATTTCCTAGAGACTAAATTTTTGATGAAGTTACTCGCATTTGGCATTAGAATCGAAAATCGTTGATACTCTCAACTTTACTATAGGCCCCTGGCCTATTAGTTGTATTAATTAAGACGTTCATCGTCCAACACTTGACAAATCTTCGATTTCTGAATTTTGTCTAAATAATCCTGTCCGTTACTTTAGATTTAATAAGTTATCACACTACTGGACTTGGATCGCAGTACAGAGAGCCCATTAAACCATCCGTGACGGGATGTCTTAGTTTCACTTGACCGATTTTAATTGCTTGACAAATTACCCGAAGAGGGTGATAGAATCCATGTTAACAACATTCACATTCAACCAGTATACATGGCCTACAAAATTCACTTTTTTTCTGCGGTATGTATACAAATTATACTTTTATGACATTCAGCTCAGCAAACTTCAATTTGTAGATAGCAGATATAATTTTGCGCTTCTATCATGTGCACGGAAGTTTCGCTTCTTTCCATGTTGATTTAATTAGCTATCGTGGCGCGATTGTTGTGTTTATCTATCACCTCACCCATAGAGGTGACAAAGACACTTCTTTCAGCAGGATGCTATCTTGGGTGTTGGGCTAATTTACTGATTGCATGCTTGGCAATTTTCAGCGAAGCTTCATTCGATTCGATTATAAATGCTGCACTGTAAGTTGGAGAGAGGTTTTGCGACTGAGCCGACTGGCTAGGTGACTGGCAATCATCATAAAGACAATGAACAATTACTCATTGTCTACAGCGTAGTGGCTGACACCGTCAAATTGCTTCCGTTTCACATTTTACACTTTTGCCATGGATAGTTAAACACACCATTGCGCGTTGTGTCGATTTTCAACACTTGTCCGATAATCGCTCAACACGGTATCGATCAATTTTTGTCCGAACTGTGAATTGCGTTCAGGATGACTGAATTTGAAGAATTATTGTATTGTATACAATTCACACAAGGCGGATACCGCACCTAAAACGAGTCGAGTCATTGATATTATCAAAGTGGTGATGATGGACCCTAACAATTGTCCAAGTGTATAATTGAAGCAGTTTTGATCAAAAAAAATATATTCGGTTAATATAACACTTTTGTTCAATTTTTGCTTGGAAAAAATCAACGAATATTTTATTCGCATAGCGAGATTTTTTCACGTCAAATATTCTTGATAACGGGCAAGATTAAATGAAAAATTTCGATTTTGATAGGTATCAGTTATCAGGTATCAAAGTTCCGCAAGTCAAAGATTTGTTGATGCTGATTGTCTACAGTCTACACTATATCTCTATTGACTTGACTTTGATTACCTAGGCACCCAGATAAAGACAAAGATGCCGTTAGAATCTTTTGCGAATTGCGAATGGATTAAACTAAACTGACCAGACGTACAGCATTTTGACTTGTCGTACAGCAATGGGAAATGTACAGCAAAATGAACTGCATTCCCCATGCCACACAATGAAACCTAATTCACTACATAATAAGCTCCTCGATGAGGCTTGTGATCATTCATTTCTGCTTTTAACGTACCTCGTACCCTGTACCCTGCGCGATCGATGTTTAGCGAGATAATCCCACTTTCATGTTTGCCAATCTTGCATTTTCGATAACTCGGGAGTTCTTCCCGAGCTCTCTGAAAAATTTGCACAATTGTAAAGCTACATGACGCTCATATTTCCGTGAATTTTACGGTCCATATATCCGCGCTAAGAAGCTACAGCTACCTTAATCGCACTACTGTGTTACCTGATTGAAAATTGTCGATAACTTGGAAATTCTTGAGCGGAATTTTCAAATTTGGCAAACCATATGTGATCAACATTTCAAGGTGTAGCTGCCAACGTTCTGAAATTACAACCGTCAAAAGATGAGATTTTAATTTGTTTTCCCTACGAAAAAAAAACTATAGAAAAATCAGCCGATTCCTTTAGCGCCGCCCCGCTCAGACCTCGCACTGTCTCTCGCGCATTAGAGAATCCGCCAACATTTTTGCGACGCAGTGTTGTTGCGAAATAGGATGATAAGACGAAGTGCAAGATCAGCGAGCTGTGAGCCAATGTAAGACAATTCGTAAAATTTAGAGAAAACTGGCTCGTCGATACACTTACTCGGATCCTGTGGCTCGGCCTTGGCTTCGCTCAGAGCTCACTCTGTTTGTTGCGCTTTCCATAAGAACTCGCTGTCTGTCGCGCTTTTCAGAATTCGCCACCATTTTTGATGCGTAGCGCTTCTGGGAATAAGGAGCGAGCGGTGAGCCTTTGGACGGCGATTCGTAGGATTTTGACCTCTGGCTCGTCCATACGTACACTCATATCCTGTACCTCGCTCTATGCTGCGCGCATCAGAGAATTTGCCAGCATTTTTGCGACGTAGACTTCGTATCTGAAACCTGAAAGTAAGGCTGAGTGTTTGCTTGAAAACCGAATTTCGCAAGTATGTGGGCTTTCGGGGGTCTGGTCACCATAGATTAAACTAATCTCGATTGTTTGTGCTTAACCTTAAATACTCCTTCAAAGATTTATCGCAAGTTTAAGCAATTCACTCAAGGTTCTAGCCGCAACCTTAGTCTTTGAGGGCATCATCTTTGAAAATCCTTTCTGAAACGACAACAATGCGGTGTGTCCCGCAATAAGTTCGTCACAGTCCTATGGTAGATTCCAAAATTTGTAAATGGAAAAGTTTGGCCTCTAGCTTTTAACGTTACGCAGTAGTAGCGCTTTTTATCTTGTACAAACTTCCTCTATGAATCTCTGATTGTGTAATTTCTGACTTACTAAAACCATAAACTTACATCTTATTTTGAAAATACATAAAGTTTCCCATAAAATGAAACTTCGAACAACTCGAAGCTCTTCGTGTCTTCTGAGCGAGCTACCACCGATGGAATCTTGGAAAATCTCAAAACCAGCTTTTAATGTAAAAATTAAACCTATATTAAGTAACGGTAAATTATAGTGTAGTAGGCTGCTTGGTGAACTGGTTTGTACGTTCACCTTCGGTGCAAAGGGTCGTAGTTTCCAGTCTCACCGTGAGCGAATTCAGTTTATACACTGAACCAAATCGCCTGCTAAAGTAAAGAAAATATGGCTCAAATCAAGAAAAAAAGACAATAAAAAACAGCCAAGAAATATTTCTCTTCATTTGAGAATTAGTCTCACTGATTCAAGTGAAATGCCATTAGCAGCGCTTTAAGGAAAAGTAACTTTGAATCAAGCAAACTTTTCTTATGAAAAAGACAAGACAAATAAAAAAAGAAACTTGCATCCAACCAACATCGAACACATAACCCCGTTCTTCCCAGTCAAACGCGCTACCCACTGAACCATAGACACTTCTGACTAATCTACTACAACGCTCCAATATAAGCTAAAACTAAAATAAAGCTTTTCCACGAGCTTTGCATGGAAAATGTCAAAAAAAAAATTATTATCAAGCATTTGTTTGCTTGAATTGAGAATAATGGTTTAGTCTTGAATCTACTTCCTATTTCTCAAAAGAAGGTCTTGAAAATAGGATCGATTCAAGAAGAAATTGTCACATTTTGAGAAATGTTGTCTAAACTCGGGAATTTTGCAAATGAGAAAAGAGTTTCTTAATTTTAGATAGCGCAATTTTTTCAGTGTAGTATTTTTCGAACACACGACCCATGTGACGGACTATCCCAGTTAGAACAGGATCGACAATTCATCGATAAAGAACCGAAGACCGGCTCCTAAGGAATCGATGACTTTATCGATCAAACTATGGAGACATTTGTATGGGCCGTTTTTTCGATACCGAAAGTGAGAACTTGAATCGATCTTACTCCGAAGACTATCGTTGATGTAGAATCGACCACTGCGGGCTATAAAGAATTTATGATAAACGATGACTGTGGTGAAAAACTATTTTTTTTATTTTGTCCTTTTTTCTAATTTTTTTTATCTGTCTTATACTTGACTTTTTTTTACCTTATTTTAACTTTACCTTTGTACACTTTGCTTCTACTGGGAATCGAACCGGGCACGGGGCACCTATTGTTTCGTAGTCCTACGTCCTACACCTGAGCCATCTACCATTACTAATTATGAGAATAAGTTAGTCGTTTTATTTTTTGACAATTTAAATCTAATTTAGAGACATTTAGATGAAAGTCATCGACATGTGATCGAGGGCATTTCGATTACATGGTATCTTAGTTGAAATAGATTGGATGCGTCAGTATCGGCATCAGCAGAAAAATGTTAATTTAGAACACACGCATTTGCCTTTGATGACCCACATTGACAGCAGCAGCAGCGCAGAAGCATTTTTTCTGCTTCTACTGTCGATGTGGGTCATCAAAGGCAAATGCGTGTGTTCTAAATTGAAATGTTTCTGCTGATGTCGATGCTGATGCGTCAAATGTATTTCAAGCATCTGAGACAAATGGATAAAAAGTCATCGTTTTCGGATCGATTACTTTTTGATGCCAATGGTATCAAAGACAACTGAATGTAGGTCTTCGATTTGGGATTGAAGACATTTCGATTCTGTTGTGTATCGGAGACAATTGGACTTAAATAATCGAAATTGGATCGAAGCCTGTCAATTACATTAGTATAATTGACAATTCAGTGACTTGTATCGCTGTGGTATCGATGACTTATCGATTCAATAGGTTATTGGAGACATTTCGATGGCAGCTATCGCTATATAATCGAAGACTTATCGATTCCGTTGGGTATCGGAGACAATTGTCTAGCTGGGATGATCTAGCTGACGGATTATGATCATTTTTGGATAAATAACTCTGCTGAGCATGCTATTGATCTCAACACCACTACAAAAAGTCAGTTAAAATCTTGTAAATCGGAAGTCACTATCACATTTCCGTCCTTGATCCAATGATGAAGTCTGTTATTTATTTTTAAATTAAAGTGACAAACCTATGCAAGGCTGACAAATTGGCCCGTTACGCAAGCTTTCGAACTGCATATTAAGCATATTGCCATATTGCTGAGATACTACCGCCAAAACGGGCGATGCGCCTTCATCGCAGGTCGAGCAACGCGAAGCCATGGAGCGGTATAAAGAACGAGGCAAGGAAGAAGAAAAGAAGCATATTGCCAGAGTCGATAAATTTCTACCAATTGCGTGTTTAAAGACAAAAAAGAAAACAATCCTGCAAATGGATCGATAAAACAGTAAATGTGAGAAACGCTGAACTTTGTCCTTTTTAAGCAAGTTTTGTACTCGATGTCTCCTTCGGCATGATATTCAACAGGCCTATTTTCGGTAAAAGCGAAATTCGTGTCCTTTTTGTCTTTAACCTTTCCATATTTTTTTTTTATTTTCAATGATTTTACGACTGAGTACCTTGTATCAATCATCAATTCGTAAGAAGCGCGAATCTCCATTTTCATAGTTTCGAGAAAAAACAAACTGAAGTGTCAATTTGCACTGAAAAATTCAAATATTCAGCTAGGCCAGACGTGTCAAACTCGCGGCCCGCGGGCCACATGCGGCCCGCTTCGCAGTTCTGTGCGGCCCGCGGCCATGTTGAAGCAGCACAATGTGGATCAATACAAAAATGGTGACATTGGTAAGATGAACAAATTAAGCCGTTGAACTCAAGTCTTCAAAAATTACTGAAACTTGTCAGTATGGCTTATGCAAGATTATTTTAGGATTTTTTCTCAAAATACTACCAACAATTTGAGGTCGGTTATTTGATTTTATAAGACAGCTCATCTTTTTCGTACAGCATAATACTTAGTCTCTTCATGAAACTGTTCTGTCCCGAAATGCAGTTAATAAAAAATTGGTTTGCTTTACCGAACATGAATTGAGATTTATTTGGAAAAATTGCAAAGCTTTAAAAACTACATGAATCTTGGAATTGTTAACTAAATCACCTGGATGTGAAATTACAACATAATAATCACAGCCCAAGTGCCTGATTTTTAGACCTATACTTATCAAGCTGTATTGGTGCATGAGTTTGTATCATATCACAAACAAATTGTTGTCTCTTTTCGCTACCATTCTGCTTAAATTAATTTAATCTGACTATTTTGGTATTTTGGGTGACCTGGATAACTGGTGCTAAAATTTTTTTTTATCATCTGCCCCAAATTTGATGAAATCATGTTATTCATAAAAAGTGGTTACTTGAAGCTAAATCATATTTTCACGTTTTCGCTTCTTGTCGTAATTTTTTAATGTTCTTGAAGTGCATTTTCGAAAGGAGGAAGTTATCACGGATAATCCCGAAGCCCGTAACAGTGATTGCCAAACGGGGGCGTGCCCCCTAGAGAGGCGTGACGACTAGGGAAGGGGGGCGCGGGCACAACTCTAATATTATATATCAATAAATTACACAACTCTATAATATTATATATCAATAAATTAGGGCTTGTTTAATTATAGTTTTCTTGCGAACTTCTTTCGAAATATGTACACCAGGAGCTAATCGGTTGTTGCAAAGCTTTGTAAAATGGCAAAAATTGTATTTTCGTCGATTAATTCGCTGCTACTAAATCCATTTGATGAACACCGCTGAGAATATTTTAGGTCGATAAAAAAAAATCTCTTGATACGGCTGATATAGTCTTTAAATAGAAAGTAATATCAATATCAATTTTGCTCATGACGAAATTCAGGATGCGGAAATCATGAAATTTAAATAATACTTCCTAAAATTCAGTAGTTCCAAAATATGGATCTATCAGCATATCTCGCAAGGGAGGCCCGAACTGGATCACCACTGCGCTAAAGTGGTCCAGACTTTCTGTCATATTTTAAAAGTAATATTCTGTAATCAACTGTCGTAATACGATTAAATAAAAGTTTTTAAAATTTTCCTCCTGCGGCCCACCTAAACCTGAGGAGAGGCTTATTTGGCCCGGGCCAGGTTTTGAGTTTGACACCCCTGAGCTAGGCCAAAACTTTTTTTCTAAAATATTAGTACAAAGTACCTATTTTCGTGGGTAGATAGTTTAATTTATGTAAACACTAAAAATGAGGGCTACCGTGAACTTTCGTTGTTCTGGCATTTGTTTTTTCAATAATTTTCTTCAACTACTAAAACCTGAATTTATCTGAAACTAGACTAGATAGGATACTGAAATATTATCGTTGTCAATAATGTTTCCTAAGAAACAAAACTAACTTCACTAAAATCGGTTAAGGGGTTCAGTTTCTGCCGAATTTCAAATGCACTTTTTTGAGGTTCAAAACAGAAATTATTTCTCTATCTCCATTTTTTCAAACCTCTGCCAAGATGAGGTACTTGTACGATACATTTAAAAGTTGGCGCATAGTCGTACGATCAGATCTTTCACACATAATTTTCTTCTTGTATAATCGAACATTAAAAAGGGTAAAAACAATCAAAAAAGATATGATGAATTTTGTTCTGATTAACTGTGAAATTGTGAGTCTTTTTCAAAAATTTCAATCAGCATTAGCCGACAAACGAATCTTTTGCTTTTTGCCGCAACTAGAATTTCCTCTGTCTAAATAATTTATTTGTAAATGTATTGTTTAATTTATAAAGTTAAACAAAATTGATTAGCAAACGAAAACGTTATGACTATATGACATGATGTTTTATTGGCATTGTATGGAGATTCGCGGTCCTTCCATCTTGTCTGTGGACATTTTTGAACATTCGCGAAAATGTGTTTTAATTTTTTTCCGCGAAAGAAACGACTTTAGTTTTAGTTGGCTTGATAATAATAGATTCATCATTGCATATGCATGTTAAAACTCACATAATGTCAAAATCGCTAATTCGGCAATTTCGTGGTTCTGGCATATATTTCATTGGAGAGGTAACACACATTTACCAACATTGCAGGAATATCAATTCACAATACCGCTAGTAAATATGGGTTTGATTTTGACTGGAAGAAATTAAATTTTAAACTTTTGCAACATTCAAGCGGGTGTACCTCGGAAGGTATAAGAAACTTGATTACGTCCAAGGTGTCATTTTGTTGAAAACATTATGAACTTCAAAAACATAATGTTACTTATTAAATTTGAACGAATAAGAAGCTTGAAACTCGCAGTTCTCCTCAGAAGGTCATGCTTTTGGAAATTTAAATTTGCATAATGCGTATCAAACTGTAGAATGTACAACAGGTGTACGGCGAACTTGTTGCGGGACACCCTGTACATATATAGCTTTTCCAAGTCAAGTTAAAAAGTTTTTGTGTAATCAAGGTCAATTTCTCCAATCCATAAAATATGGATCACCATCTAGTCTAGACAAAAAAGCTTACTGTTTGCATTTAGGCTTGAGTCATCTTAAGCTCTTTCGCACTTCTTTTGGCTGCCTGAAAAGGTGAAACATACACACATTTCATATGTATGCAAAAGTTAACTCCCAACAGAATACCATTTGCATGCATATACATCATTTCCATCAGCACCCTTTAAAAAGTGACATCTGCTCAGTATTCAAGCTACTGTTTCTCCATCCAAGTCAGACAGTTCCTTCATTTCCTCGTAGACTTTTACTACCTATACCCTATAAAAATCGCACGGTTTTTACCCATTGGCACTAAATAATGCAAATTGTGTGGAGCATTTAATTTGCAATAATCGCTCGGGCAACAACAAAAATTACGAGCCCAAATCCCAATCTGACTACACACACCTAAAAAGACATGCCATGCAGCCATCATATACCGGACCAAGAAGAGCTGTAGATTTGCTGAAATTATGCCATCAGGTTGCAGATCAAAGCAACAGAGTGATCATCAAAGATCAAAGGGACCATCATAATCGTGTCGTAGAATGCACACCTCTACCTACAGTCTGTCTGTAGGTAGGATAGGGACATTGAAGATTGAAGCTTGCAGGCTTACACGCTTGCAAGCTATAGATACGCACAAGAAGCAACCGAGTTGAAAAGACCTCGTGGTGGCATATAATATTTAGGCAGAGCCTCCAATAAACGTATAGGAACGTAGACGAGTTGGATGCAAAAATCAAGGTAAAAATGATAAAATCCGGAGGCTAAGAAACAATTACATTGCGGCCTATCATATTCACACTTGGAAGGTGAGAAAATTGCAGGCCATTAAAAAATCATGCCGCGATCTTCGTTCGGCCTCGATTGCGTTGCTGTTGTTGCCATAGAAGTGTTTCAGGTAAGATGCAGCAGGCGATCTTTTTTTATGTGATCTACATTTCAAGATGCCGTACAAAGTTGCCAGGAAAAATGGAAAGCGTAGTTTAATCCTGAAGTATGAAGAGCTCTTAGATAGTGTCACATGTGTCCACAGCGCTCCTCCCCGTTAACATGTATGAGCCACATATGACTCATGAAATAAAGGAAGAACAAACGAATTTCGGATAGCAGACGTGGGGCGGTAAGGTCCACCAAAAAGTGTCGGACAATGAACGTGTTAAATAGTAATTTATTACTTATAATGAGCTAAAAAATTGCGACGCTACAACTGCAGCGATCGGCAAATTTTGCTTTAATGCGTTGATTCGACGTTACGCTTAAAGCCTGAGCTTTCCTTTTCACTGTTTGGGTATTATCTAACGCCGAATTTAGCAAGATAAACCAGGAATGACAGGGCATCGTCAAAAGATATTAATCATGCGCGAAACGTAGCATTCGTTATATTGCTCGCATTAGAGCTACAGGTTCCAAAACTATGAAAGTGACTGTCACCTGTCATCTTACAGAATACCAGCTCAGCCTTACTTGTAATATTTTCAGATTGCTATAGTCAAGTAAAACTTAAAAAATGTACGAGTAAATTTATGTCGTTATGTCGTTGGGCGCTTTTCAAGGACTTTCAATCGTCGCGCAAATTTATCTATAGCTTCAAATTAATATTTGTCGTAACGTCGTAAGTAATTTGTTAAAATGTTGCATCATTTGGAGACTCTTTCTTACTTTCTAAACATTACAAAAAACAAGAATTAATGAGTGTAGGTTTAACCTGGCAATTCCCCATTTCAGATTTTGCGATATTACTCCGTTTTTTTATGGAAGCTATACTTTATGGAGTGACTAGGTTAGGCTCTTTCGATAATAAACCTACCCTACGACCATTGCCATCTATGACGATATGTAGCTCTTATCTTGGTCATTTAACTTTTTTCTTTAAAAAAAAAATACTTTACTGTATGTCGCAGCTCCAGCATCCACGATTGAGCCTATATTCTCACTTTCTGGGCTGACCAGCTTCTCGCACCTTCTTTTTCGCTCCATGCTAACTGCACCGGGATCAGCTTGTTTTTTTTTTATATTTCTTACAGCCGCATCATCTCGTGTTTTCTTTCATCATTCGACAAGTTGCCGCTTTATAATTAAATTTGCCGATGATATGAGTTTCAGCGGTAAATAATGGGCTTAAGAGATCATTTAAGACTTCGTAGATTATCTTTTGTGCGAGAACTTACCCTCATTGCGAAACTTGGATGCATCGTATCGCGTGTAGGTACTGTGGGGCGTATGTGAATGCAATAATAGTTGCAGAACCATTCTAAATGAAAACCGGCAAGGTCGGTTGTATTGCAGCAAGATCGCATAGCGATGGACTACCGCTTCAGTTTTTCTAATACGAAATTTCTGATCCGATCATCCCTGCATGTGATTGAAGAGATAGGGAACGGAATCAGTGCAGGCGAGATTGATTTATGGGCAAAATTAAAAACGTTTATGGAAAATAGGCGATGGCAATTTGATGATTGGTGTTCCTGGCAAGGTGTCCTGTTTATTATTGTTCGGTATTAATTTATAGGTTGAAATGAATTTTAATTAAGGAATATTTATTAAATCTAAAATTTTTTTTACATATTCTAAGAATTATAGTCGAAAGTACCGAAAATATATACATTTCGTTATTGATTACAACTGATTTTATTTTAGAAGAATCATGTCCTTGGAGAAATTAAAACTATACAAGACCAGAAGAGTCAGTGATATTTGTGAACCCCTCAATCGGCTCATAATCATAACAATCACAAATAAATAAAATAATGATCCAACTTTTCTACATTTACCGAATCTACATAATAAGTTAATATTATTCATCAATTTGTTACAGTTTTCATCATTCATCGGTACCGTAGCGGAAGTCGGTTGTGTTCCAAAGTCAATCTCAACTTCTCAACTATATCAATATACGAAACTGTAGACATACCGCCAACATTTTACACCTAGTCCTTGCCTTCGGGGCGTGCATTGGGAAAAATTATAGATAAATTTATGGTAACTTTTTGTTATTAATATTATCATATAAATTGGAAATTGGTTCCGCTCGGCTCGCAAGGTAACAGTCGATACGGAAAAATTTTATGGAAGGCGGAAGATTGAACTTGATTAACGCCTAATGACTGGTAACATACAAATATTGCGGTCTGCGGAGTATACAGCCAGATAGCTTCTTAGACAAATCAAGTATTAAACAGTAACCGGTCGGAGTGGCATAAGAGGTGTCGAGTTTAAAGTGGTTTATATTAAAAATAATTTAAAATCAATTAAACTATCCATGAGTGAAATATTACATTAGTTTCAGACATGGACTTCTTGATTTGCCCTAACTCGTAGTGAAGCATGGTGCGTTGACGACTACCATGTGTAGTTTGAGCTTAGTATTGCAGATTTATTTACATTTACTACATCCACACTATTGCAGACCCGAAAAAAATGATTAAAGATTGTCTCAGGGTGTACCACACTTGGTATGCTATCGAAAGGCATGTGATGGTGTTGTAAACTTAAAAATTTTGAATGACCTAACCGACTGTCTTCATTGATATACTAAAAAAAACGAGACCGAGGCTAATTTCGGGCGCGGCCGATATTTGGATACCCTTCGCTTTCCTCGGGCCAAAAGTTTTTTTCTAGCGTACCTACGACTTGCCTTTACCCCCCCCCCCCCCATTTTTTCCTTCCGTCTTCACAAAACTTCCGTTGCGTAGACAAAACAATATTTGTGTGGTGTTTGGTTGAAATAAGTGAGCAAATAAAAATATTTAATCAGAAAATATTATTGAGGGATGCGGGAGCATAGCCCCATGGTACGATTACGTTTTTTGTTTTACGTTTTTGTGTTGCTTTGATTAAGACACATTGAAGGTTTTGTGAAATTGGGGTAAAAATGTTTGTTGGAAGAACCAATATGGGGGGTTGCGTTTGTATGGCAGCCTCATGGCCCCATGATCCGATTTGATCCATTCTTACATATGTTTTGTGTCATCAATAGAAATACATTTGTGTGAAATTTGGTTGAAATTCGTGGACAAATAAAAAAGTTTTTCTGAGAAGAGCCTAATTTGGGGGGTTAAGTCTGTATGGCAGCCCCATGAGCCTATGGTTTGATTTTATTCATTGTTAAATATGCGGTGTATCATCAAGAGAAACACATTTGCGTGAAATTTGGTCAAAATTGGTGCACAAATAAAAAAGTTTTTCTTAGTTCAACTTAATTTGGAGGGTTGGGTTTGTATGGCAGCCCCATGACCCCATTGTCCGATTTTACCGATTCAAACATACAAACTGCCTGCAGTAAAAAGAAACATTTGTGCAAAATTTCAGCTTCATAGCTTTTAAATTGGCCGAGTAAAACGCGTCGCAACAGACGGACAGACGGACATCGCCCAATCGACTCCCCAAGTCATGCTGATCATATATGTATACTTTTTATATGGTCGGAGATGCTTCCTTCAATGCGTTACAATGAGATGAGAAAGTTAATATACCCTTTCACTCAATGACCGAAGGGTATAAAAATTCTTTAAAGTTGCGAAAAAATTAATAATTTTTATTATAAAGAAAACGCCAACTTAATTAAAAGTTTGACTGTTGTGTTGCCGGAATCAAATTTTATATAAGGTGTAGTTGTTGTTTCGCCTCCAATGATCCCGAAATCAAAATGCTTATATACATTCACAAAACCTATATATTTCAGGCTATTAAGCCCATCTTCAGGGTTATAATCTGTGAACATTAAACATTTTGATAAAATTAAATAATTAAAATTAGACAAATATTAAAAATTAAAAATACCTTATGAATATTATGTGTCAAACAATGATGGTAATTGTGACAATTATAGGATAATTGAAAGTTAAGTCAAAAGGCTAATAATAGATGTCAATCAGGCCATACAGTAACAGACAAAAGAAATATGACACTTAAAGAAACAAACAAATAATAAATTAATTGATAAAACAAACATGTAAGTAAAAATATCGCAGTTTAAACGTCTTTGGAAAAATTATTTAAAGCTATCTTGGATTAAATTATAGTATACATCAGAATAATGCTTTTTATCTGTTTTTTCATTGCACACCAAATTTTCATATTTAATAATTTGATTAACTTCTTGGATTCTTAGTTTTGTTTTATTCCGTTCATTTAGTAAAATTTTCGCATCATCAAATTTAATGAAAGCGAAGATACCTAAAGAGGAACGATCGGGAGTTGTTTATAAAATTGATTGCTCTGATTGCGATAAGGTTTATATTGGAGAAACAGTACAAAAATTAGGAACTAGATTAAAACAGCATGGAAATGACACAAAAAAGAAACTTAAGGACAATATATCAGCCTTGGCAAAACATGCCCTTAGTAATAACCATAACTTTAAATTTGATGATGCGAAAATTTTACTAAATGAACGGAATAAAACAAAACTAAGAATCCAAGAAGTTAATCAAATTATTAAATATGAAAATTTGGTGTGCAATGAAAAAACAGATAAAAAGCATTATTCTGATGTATACTATAATTTAATCCAAGATAGCTTTAAATAATTTTTCCAAAGACGTTTAAACTGCGATATTTTTACTTACATGTTTGTTTTATCAATTAATTTATTATTTGTTTGTTTCTTTAAGTGTCATATTTCTTTTGTCTGTTACTGTATGGCCTGATTGACATCTATTATTAGCCTTTTGACTTAACTTTCAATTATCCTATAATTGTCACAATTACCATCATTGTTTGACACATAATATTCATAAGGTATTTTTAATTTTTAATATTTGTCTAATTTTAATTATTTAATTTTATCAAAATGTTTAATGTTCACAGATTATAACCCTGAAGATGGGCTTAATAGCCTGAAATATATAGGTTTTGTGAATGTATATAAGCATTTTGATTTCGGGATCATTGGAGGCGAAACAACAACTACACCTTAAATAATTTTTATGAATTTGTATGAAAAGGCAGCGGCGTAGATAGCTTTTCGGAGTAAAAATTATTTAAGTTGCGCAAAAATGAACAATTTTTATGAATTTATAGGAAAATGGCAGCGGCGTGTATATAGCTTTTCGGAGTTAGAGGGGATTTGTAGCTATATGTTGTTTTTATATGTTCACTGGTTAACTATATTCAATATTAATACACAATTCATCACTATCCAGCTTTTATTTATTGTTTGGTTTTTAAAACTCCGCAACGTTTCGCTATTTAAAATAGCATCATCAGGCCTATGGGAATATAATATGATATGATATTGCGTACATTTCTACTATTTTATAACAAGTATTACCTTGATTTTCTTGATTTACAATTATGTTACTAATTCTAATACATATAAATAGACTTCCACGATAAATAAATATATAAATAATTAATAACTAGTTGTAAATTAGATTTTTCTACATGCTATACATTCTTGTGAAGATTTTTGACAATGTCTGTCATTTTTATATCTGTCATTTTATCTTAAAGGTGTGTTTACATATATTCGATTATATTGGTTTATGTCTTTTTCCAATTCTGTTTTCGTGTTTAATGATATGTTATAATTTTTATTGATAACCAACAAAACCAGGACCAAATAAGAATGAATAACAATAACCAGAGTAGGAATATATATACTAGCATGACATATATACCACATCTCACAGAGAAAATAGCTAGAGTAATACCCAAAAATATAACCGATTATAATGGACAAATAGCAAATATTATAATAACCCATAAACCTAATAATAAAATTAAAGACATTCTATTCACCAACACAAAAAGTAAGATACCAGCAATGGATAAAAGTAATGTGGTGTATAAAATACCATGTAAGACATGCGAGGATAATGGAATAGACACAGCTTATTATGGATCAACGACTAGAAGACTAAATATCAGAATAAAGGAACATCAAAACCCGTCAAAAATGGCAAATAATCACAAAACTGAAATAGTCAAACACCAAACAGAACTAAAACATATAATGGATTTTAATAATACAAAAATAATTGATTATGCGAACAGCACGAATAAACTTAGAGTAAAAGAAGCGGTACACATAAATAAAAATTATAACATATCATTAAACACGAAAACAGAATTGGAAAAAGACATAAACCAATATAATCGAATATATGTAAACACACCTTTAAGATAAAATGACAGATATAAAAATGACAGACATTGTCAAAAATCTTCACAAGAATGTATAGCATGTAGAAAAATCTAATTTACAACTAGTTATTAATTATTTATATATTTATTTATCGTGGAAGTCTATTTATATGTATTAGAATTAGTAACATAATTGTAAATCAAGAAAATCAAGGTAATACTTGTTATAAAATAGTAGAAATGTACGCAATATCATATCATATTATATTCCCATAGGCCTGATGATGCTATTTTAAATAGCGAAACGTTGCGGAGTTTTAAAAACCAAACAATAAATAAAAGCTGGATAGTGATGAATTGTGTATTAATATTGATTTGTAGCTAGACTTTTTCTTTATTGGGAAAATTCACTTAATAAAAGACTAACTTGAATACCTGAATTCTTAACACTGACTAATTTCTATCACGTTGCGCAAAAGAATGTAAAAAACACAAAGTTTGAACATATTTCTGTGTACGTTTTTCAATTTACATAATTTTTTGCGAAAATTTGAAAGTGAATTGTTGTACGAAAATTTGGTAATACATTCAAATGTGTGTGAGACATTTCCTGAGGTTCCTTGAAATGATCTAGACCAGACCTGTCCAACACAGGGACGTAGCCAGGATTTCGTTTCGGGAGGGGTCCAAATCTTGCCGAGGTACGAAATTTTTGGTTTCTCATTTTATTTTATTTTTAACATGTTAACTTGAAAAGCGAGGAAACATTATTTCCACATTTTGTCAAGAACCCCGAATGTAAAGTTTTCTCAGCGTCTTTTCGCAAATAGTCAGAAGCGGATTTGCCAGTAGGCTGGAGCCTAGGGCGGCAGGTTTAAGAACGAGGCGGCAAATTTGGGGCAAATATTTCTTGAAATTATATATTCAATAGGCAGCTTTTAAATCTCACACAGAAGTTTCGTTTTTTTAAGGAATCTTAAAACGGGTTTGTTGTCAGTCCGACATACGGCGAGCAAAACTTTGAAGTCCATTAGAAAAATTAAATTAATTAATTAATTAAAAAAAAATATTTAATATTTAAAATAAATAAATTAAAAATTGAAATCTTGAAATCAATCAATGCAGAATGATCCCTTAAATTAAAGAAACTGATTTGATCATACAAAACCTTCGAATTTTCTAGCACAAAAAGAGCTAAACTTCGCTTTATGTCCGAGGGAAGGGAGATACATTTATTTATATTTTGATATTTCTTTGATATACTAATACCTTCAACCGTTGGAAAGTCTAAACATAGGTACTAAAGCCTAAAGCTACTTTTCTCAACTTGCAGATTTATCTCCAAGTACAGCAATGAAATTTTCCTCAGAAATTTTTTTCTCTCTCTAAAATTTTAATATGGACACAAATATTCCTTTGAAGCGATTTTGCTATATGAGGTTGATGAAATAGAAAAAGTGTCAAATTTCAAATCAATTTCAACGTCAAACATTTTAATTTTGCACGATAATTTTCACAAAAATTCGCTGTAGCAGAATATGCAAATTTTATCGAATGCAATTATTGAATAATTCATTCTTGCTCATACAAATGGTATGGTGTTATAAGCTGTATAGCTTTACGCAAAAATTAGGAAAAGTGAATGATCCAGAGAAAAACACCAAATAAGATAAATATACGCACCAAATTGAGAAGGATGTTAAAAGATTTAAATGACAACTGTAACCACAAAAGATACAAAAAGCTTCGGATATGCTTTAATTTTTACCTAAGCCTCCTGGCATTAAATTTAGGTCTGTGATAAAGATTGAAGAACACTCAGGACCCACGACTGACCCGCGAAAAGATCATCCGTACATATTAATGTTGAAAATCATTAGATGTAGTAAAAAAAATAAAATTAGTTATGAGTATTATTTTCGACACAAAGTATTCTGTAATAGCGTTCCAAATATTTTGTTTAATTTGATATGAAGGTAAGTGACGAAAATTCAAAGGCCTTAGGTATGGAATTACCAGTAGGAGAGGCAAAATGTAAATAGCCTAATGGCGGCAAATATTTCCAATAAATAATAGAGAGGAGTGTTTTTTTGGGGTTGTATTCATTTTCTACACAAAGTACAAGTAGCGATCCCGGGGTCTCTTCTGACGACCCCACTAACTAAACTAATAAATCGAAAATAGTGAATCAATTAGTATTGATCCTCGGTACTACGACTATATTACGACTTTATTATGCCTAAACACAGTCTGATCAAAATAGCTGTATTAAAAGAGGTGCATTATTTCAAAATCCATATTATTACGAAAATTTCGATTTGTATTTCAAAACATTTCGGGAGGGGTCCGGACCCCATGGACCCCTCCCCTGGCTACGTGCCTGGTCCAACATACGGCCAATGAATGTCTTTCATCTGGCCCGCGAGTCATTTCAATAAAGTTCTCATGGACCCAACCTATAGCAAAATTTTCTAAAATTTGTGTATCAAAAAGTATATATTTGTTAATTACCATCCTGATGGGAATTTTGCATAAAAGTCTTCTGTGTCTTTAACTGTGCAACTATGACTATGAAGTTACACATTCAATAAAGGATATGTGGATATAAAGGTTAAAAAAAACTGAACACCCCTTCTGACTAAATGAGAGGGCATAGATTGCAGTCATGCAATGCTTTTGCTTCTTGTTACTGGACGATTGCTCCACAGAGAGCAGAGCGCTTTGTAAGCTTATTTGCCTATTCCCGTTTAAATAAACTTTTCAATCCTTTTTTTGTTCATTTGATTACCTTTTCGGTATACATAATGCATTATCAGTTTCAGATCAGCACTGAATTTCCGTTCCTTTTTCTACCGGACAAGAGCACGCCTGGTTGGTTCATCAGAATTTGAGCCAACCAGGCTACTACTAAAAATCATTAAATTTTAACAAGCGCCTATATTATTGAAGATTAAAAGGACTTCTACCATTGTTGAGTCATGCATTGATTAATAATATTATAATCGGATTTTAATTTGTAACGCTTTTTTTTTTAAATTATAACGTTTTTGTTGTAATGCGTTGGCCACAAGATGGCGGTTGTTACTTCCTTTTAAAATTGATCGGCCCGCCCGCTAGTGGGCAGCACAATAGCTTTTTAGTTTACTGATCTGCCAATGGGGCAGTACAGTAGTTTTTTTAGTTGGCAATTCTGCCATTGGGCAGCACCGTCGTTTTGTGAAATATTACATCAGTCTCTTTTGATATTCATCTTTCGACCGAAGCGGATGGTGCTGGCCTGGCAGTAGCATTAATTTTGAACCTGTACTTGACCAAGGAAAGAAAGAATTTTGTGAGTATTTTTCCAATAAACCAAAATTGTGTGAATTTGTATACACTCTCGATTTTTTTGTACATTTGGTTCGTTTAATGGAGGCTGATTTGTTTTTTTTTTTCGCAATTTATCTAAGCCACACTATACATAATGATTTCCATCCTCATGGGCCTGCTTGCCCTACAATAACCAAGTTCCGGTCAGCTAGACTCTATCTCGATCGACAAATCCCATCTACGCAATTTGTCCACGTCGGGGAGACGGTTTTGAAAAAAAGCAACTTTTGTTATTTCTTTTTTCCATTCCACAAGAAACTTCTCGAACAGAAAACATAATTATCAGGATTTTGCTTCGTCTTTGTCAATAGCTGTCCACACTGTAGAAACAAGGTTGAATTTTACATCGAAAACTCGTTGAATTTTACACCTTTTTTCTCGCAAAATTACAGTAAACGTTTATTTTTAAACAAAATTTCTAGTAAACCCCCAAAATAGTGTAATATTACACAGATTTTTTAATATTACACTATTTTGGTGTACTTTTACTCCACATTTGGTGTAAAGATGTGTCATTACTTTATTTTTGTGTAACTATACCTTTTCAGTGTATATTTACTAATTGGAAATTGTAATTTGTTACAATACTTTTATGCATTATTGCATTTTCCTGTATCTCACAAGTTGTTCTGTCTGCTCCGTCCGAAGTGCGTTCGTGTGAGCATCATATTATTGTTGTTGTTGTAGCGCTTTTTTGCTCTTGAACCGAAGGAGTTGTGGCAGCTCTTGGTCGTTGGAAAAACGGGTAGCTCCAGGACGATTTACATGGAAGAACCGGCTGCCGTAAATATTATCAATTAATTACATAAACCCGGATGTAAATTTACGTATTTGCCGGTGTAAATTTATATTTTTTCCAGTGTAAATTTGCTCATTACCGTTTGTAGATTTACACCAATGCTGTAGTAAATATTTACACCGTAAAGCGTAAAATTACTCTCGTTTATATAGTGGTGTAAATTTACTACTATAATAGAAGGAAAAAGAGTTTCCTCCTATTATTGGAGTAAAATTTGTTCGAGTGCAGCTGTTGCCTGACTCTCGCCAAAAAATACAGTCAGCAACAATAGCCTTCCATGATGGCGGCATTTTCGAAAGGAGCGACAAATCCTTAAATTCCATCTTCAGAAACGTTACAAACAATAAAAATACCGATCGTACAGAGAGCGGCGCCCACAATACGCATTTTTCTTTAGAATTTTAATGAGTAGGTACGTAATACTTGTTGTGCATTATCCTTTTGGGGTAATAAATCAGAAATAAACTTAAAATAATTTGACTTCTGTCAGTAAATCTATTTTTCTGGTTTCGATAAAGTTTCTCTAACTCAATTACCGTTATACCGAATTAACAAAAAAGATACCTGAAAGGGAATGTCTGCCATGAGCACCTTTCTCCGATGAATAATACAAAAAAAGTCAACTTTTGCGCCTATTCCGGGACACCCTGTTGACTTGGCCCTACAAACTTTAAAACTATTCAAAACAAATATAATTTAAATTTTTTGCATGTCTACCAAATTTAATGTCGGTTGGTTGAGCCAATAACGAGATATTTAGTAAACAGGTGAAAGGTCGCCAGCCTATGGCATAATGTAAACGCTCTTACCAAATATACATATTAGATTCCCTCTATTTCCGGTTTGGATAAAGATATTCGAATGAAAATTTACACATATATTTGTATTATTTCTAAAAAATTCACATAAAAATTTTCAGATTTACAATCCTAACAGGGGCTACACACGAACAAACTGAAATTTTACAAATTTACTTTTATTTACTGCTTCTTAGCAAATATCATTCTCATACTAATCAGTGCAAATTTTCATATCCGTACCTCTAGGTGTTTAGACAAACGTAGGGGGGTACCGTAAACTTAGCTTTAAGGACCCATAACTCCGGTACCGTTACTCGAAACCGGAAAAAAAAGTAATGAAATGTACTCGCCGTACCCGCCCATCTCTAACAAAAATAAACAACTTTTTGCACCCCTTCGGGGACACGTTCGCGAATTATTTATAGTGAACAGCCGGACGGGCACAAATCGATTTTATACGGGTTTTTTGAAAAAAAAAATTTAAAACCTTAAAAAAGGAATAAAAATGATGTGTGCTTTACAGAAATATTTGGCCTGCCCCTATTTCTCAAACCAACAATGTGGGCCGCGTAAAAATTAATTTGAACACCCCAGATCTAGACTCTACCCATATTTAATTTGCTGCAAAACTTAAATTTAAATATTACTCTTAAATCCAGAGAGTCTATTTTTTATACAAAATTGCTTCAGACTTATACCCCAGCAAAATTGGCATTTCACTTAGGAAAAATTAAAGGAAAGCTGGATTTTTGCATGAGCCTTCCTTTCGAGGTCCTAAACAAGACCCTAAAAGTCCCCGTCTCTACGAGTGCCGCTAGCGGTGCTACAGAGGATCAAAGACCCTCGAAAACCGGTTTTTCTGAATATCTCGATAACGGTAGCATATACAAAAAAGTGAAGTATGGAAAATTTGAAGCTCTTGTGTTTTTTTAATAAACGATGGAAATACCGAATACGTTCGGACACTCCTAACGGGGCCAGGAGGTCTAAGGGTATTTTTAACAGTGTTTCAAGAAAATCTCTATAACGGTAACTCGTACTAAAAACTTCTGTATGGAAAATTTGTAGCCTATAAAGTTCTGAAGAAAGCGGCCAAATTTCATATCAATAAGTGCAGCCCTAAGGGCGCTATGGGTGTTTTTTTGGGGTTTTTCGTGAATGGCGGACGGGGGAGTGTGCTCTATGGTCTTCTCGGAGAAGTTTGTAGCTTATGTGGCTGTTAGTAAGACGCCAAAAGTCCCCAAAGATGGGAGCCCCCTAACGAAGTTATGAGGGTCCAAAGATTCAATTGTGCAGTTTTTGGGGAATATCTTTATAACGGTAACGTGCACGGAAAACGGTTATATGGCGAATTCGTAGCTTATACAACGCTTAACTAAATATCCGAATTCCCGATCGATGCGTGCAATGTTAAGGGTGCTATAAGGATCTGAACCGTACAATAACGGTATTTTTTGGTTTTTCGTGAATTTCTTCATAACGGGTACGCATTCGGGAAGAAGGCCTATAACAATTTGTTGCTTCTGTAACCTCAACTTAAAATGCTAAAACAACTCATCTATGCGGGCACCCCCAACGAAGCTATGAGGGGTCAAAGTTAAACAAAAAACCGCTTCTCGAAAAAATTTTAATAACGGTAACCTCTTGAGAGAACCAATCTTAGATAAATTTGTAGCCATACAAAATGCAATCCATCGTACCAGTGGCGTAACGTTTCTAAAATATCTTGTGCTCGAGATGGAAATGGAGGCGTCGCACACTGTAATAATTTATAATTAAACAAAACTGTTATGTTTATAGGGAAGTCACACTTGCGGCAGGATATACTTAAACCCCACTATTCAATCGAATAAACGGGTTGGAATGAATTTATTTAGTTCAAATCCAGGATTTGTTTGTTCTGGTAAAACACGATTTACACTTGACAACGAATTTTAGGTTTATTATGAAATCTCAGATGCTGTTCACACTATCGTCCTAATTTATTACACAACTTTTACACGATCTGACTTATGTCGCACCACTGAGAACCCGAATACCTTTTTTTTATTATTTTTGCTCAATCATAATCCAAGAAAAATTCTAATTTTGACGATGTGTGTAATTTTTATAGATGTGTGTTGCATACACTCAGCGAAATTCAGTACATTTGACCACGATTTTGTATAGATTTAGTTTGGGATTTTTACTGGAATCGCGTTATGAACCGGGTGGATTTTTCTGTTCATTTGAATTTTCTTTTAGTACCACAGCTGTTAAGGGGTGAAGTAATGTCTTTTGTTAATATGTATTTGTGTATCCTATCTATTGAATAATTAGGACGCGAAAAGGAATAACCAAAAATACAAATAGCGCGGGCATTTGGTTGTATAATTTTTATGTACCTTTCAAATTATTCAGGAATATAAATAACTATTTGTGGGATTTCTTGCATACTCAATAGCTAACATTGTAGTGTGATCAGAGAACAATTTTATTATCTGCCTTCCCTGATTGACATACATATGTATGCGTTTTGTAATCCCTACCCTACTATGTATTATGATGCAATCCTAGCGCTTCGACACGATCTGTAACAATTAATCGAAGCTAATACGTTCTAATATGTATTCGTTAATCAAATCACTATCCGAAATTTCAGCATCTGTATGTCCTCAATGGAGTCCCCCCGTGAAAGGCAGTATATGCCTTCAAGGGGAACTGTCTACAATGTGCGATTATGTACCTACACCAAACATCAACCATGTTTAACAGTATTCAGCAATTTCAGTACGATTCTCTAGCCTACGGCCTTACAGAATTAGGGCTCTAATATTATTCATACATCATCTTATTTGTAAATTTTTATGACTTTAAATGGAGTTTTCCCATTTAAATTTGGTGGTATGCTTACTTGATGTCCAAAAACAGGGCAAATCAGGATAAAAGCAAAACATTCTTAGTAATAACAGGATGGCAGGTTAACAGGTTATAGGTCCTGTTAAAAACAGGACGAATGCGAGCATTGCGAATGGGCCTCGCCAAAGCTAAGGCCATCCCTGGTAACAGGGAGGCAGCTCTTCAGCGCAACAATAAAAAATGCTCCCGAAAATTTTCGATTCAAGGTGGCAATAATGGAGAAGTCTAGCAAAAATATTTTTCTAAATCACAGTCCAAAATTGCCAACTTCTCTTCACTACGTTGGGGGCCCGTAACGGTTGGAGGCCCGTGTTCGACCGAACACATGGAACGCCGTACGTTACGTCACTGCATCGTACGATAAACGATTCTATGGATACATTACCATACGTTGGTAGTGCCGCTAAAGAAAATGACAGTTTTTCGTACGATCGATCACATCGATCGATAATAACGACTCGTAAGAGTGATGGTCAATTTTTATCGTTATGACGCATTTCTGAAATTAAGTTTCTCTATCGCATAATTGCTTTTGAACGAAAAACTTTTCTTAGTGGCTTACACACAATTTTAACCTAGAAAATATTGAGAGCCCGGGAAAATTGTCACGAAAAAATTAATCGAAAAATTGTTGGGGACTATAGTTTTTTTTTTATGGAAAAGTCACACCTCCTCCACACGCCACTGGAAAATAATTATAATTTTTGCATGGATTTTTTTTTGAGTTCTGTTTTTAGGAAATTTTATTATTTTTGAGATAATCGACTCCATGCTGCATGAGTTTTTTTTTAACAGTCTTAAACATTCCTGCTTGGTTGATAAAAATATTTTGCTTTTTAGGAATAGCTATACGCAGTCGTCCAACGTTTTAAGATTTTGATTGAATCATCCAAATGCAGTCTGGTTGGTGTGGTAGTTAGTGCGCGCACCTTTGGTGCGCAGGGTCACATTTTCGAGACTCACCGTGAACGAATTCAGTTTATGGTGTTGTTCGAACTCAGGACCCATGTGACGGACTATGATCTTATTCAGATGTTAAACGAGTACCCATTTATGGGGATTAATAACACTGCTGAACATGCGCTGTTGATCTCAACACCTCGACAAAAAAGCAGTTAAGATCTTGGAAATTTGATGTCACTAACACATCTGCGGCCTTAGTCCAATGTTGGACTGTCGCGCCTGTTATTTTTATCTAAATGCAGACAATTAACATAGCCATAGACTTATTGTCAATAAGCAAGTTTTAATTGTATCTTTCATACATATTTGATTTTTTGTAAATAGACAATCAGTGTATTTAAATCTAGTTCATCAGCTTATCACCGGGACATTCACATAATTCCTGTTATTATTAACAAAAACTTCAAAATTAACCATACTATTCCCACATCATCTCGTTAAACGTTTCCTTTTCTCTTCATCAACAAACCAATACAAATGCTATTGTCATGTTAATGTCATATGACTGGTCCATGCACATCTATCAGATGGAAATATTCTTTCCAAAAAGGATCCCACTGTGATCAATTTCACCCTTCGGAATTGTTACTTCTTGTATGTCTGACAATCAGTTGATTCGTTAAAATACAAACTTGTCAGACAATGTCCTTTGACAATAAAATCTCTCGCCATATCTATGGGCTTGGGCATCCCTCATATATCGTTTACAACGCCAAACAATCATCGCAACAACGGTGGCGGTGCAAGTATAGGGCCAATTTGATTGACAGGCCACGCAACAAAGGATCATGTTTGACACCAGAAAACGGAAAATCTGTCACGTCATCACACAAAACCTTGATTCGGTATGCATGTTGTATAAGATAGACCCTGTATGAAAGGCAGATAGGATACAGTGACAGCATTTTGAGAATAGACCATAAGGCGTTGAAACAAAACCACAATTTACACTTGGTCTAAGCTGCATAGACGATGATGGTAAGGAAAGGAACCGGAAAAAAGTCAAAAGGATAAGCGGGAACCTTTGACATTTCTTTTTTTTTTACATTTTTCCGTCATTAACCTCAACAGTAATTTTCTCTGTTGTTTGGTGTGATACAAAAAAAAAGTCACAAGACGTCGATATTTCATCAATACATATATAGAAAGTTTCCGTGTCAACTCGAAGAATGTGATGTTTTGTTAGTTGTAACGGCGACAAGGTTATTATTTTCTCACCTTCGTGCAACCCCAAATTAGAAATGTGAATGGAAGGTCAAATAAATCGAAGAAAAATTTAGTTTTTTTTTGTATACGACACATACTAGTTACATGGATGGGATAGATACGTGCTACCCTCAAAGTTTAATGCATAGAAATGCTCATATTGACAAAAACACTATGTCACAGCCAAAAGAGTGATTGTACAATTGAAAAAATCTGATTGCTGGAAAATTGTGATTGCAAGTCAGAGGTGATTGTAAAAAAACGACGTGGTAGCGTGGTTTTTTTTTTCAACTAACATGCAAATCGAACATTAACAACCCGTCGCCTATCATTTGTTATTGGTTTTGGAGCCCAATGCACTTGACACCCTTTGTCTCTATATAACGAAACACAAGGAAAAAAAAGCATCGAATGTATCAATTTATGGGGGCAGACAGGTCGTTACGCGATTGATAGATTGACTTTTCAAGTTGATGTTATTTTTCAAATGTTGGGGGATGAATTCAATTTTCGCGCTAGTCCTAATTTATGGTATTTGTAATTGAGTTGAATGTGTGTCTATAGAAGTATGTATTACAATGGAACACCGGCGTATATGAGAGAACAACAGAGTGATATCAATCGAAAACACGTGTAAAAAAAACTCTTTTTAAACATGATTTTCAGGCTACAGTGGTAATTAAATATGCTGGCGTGTAAGATATTAAAATTTACAGGCTAGAAAATTGTTTCGCAAAACCCCTTTTTTTTGTTTATTCATTTTTGATTTTGCCACAAGCTTCTGGCAAAGTCTCGAATCGAAATTTGAAATGTTGAAAGAGACTAGCCAATATACCAATTTTTTTCACTTAAATACCATTTAATTAAAATCTAAAAAAAATATAAAAATAATAAATAACTGATAATTCAGCATGCTAACGGAAAAGCCTATTTTGCGGACTTTTCCTAATCAAGTGACGATATAGTTCGACGCACGAATTAATCTCTTTTGCAATGCTGGCAATTATTTACTTCTCGCGTATGTGTATTGCTCTGAAGATTACACCTCCTGTTTTTCCTGAAGGCGCAATCAACCGCAAAAATTCAAAACCTATCATAAAATCGACCATAAACTTCAAATACCTGGAACCAAATAATTAAAGGGAGAACATCCCGTTCATAGTGGAAGTACACTATACAGTATAATGATATTCTACATCCTTATGCCATTCTCAACGTTTCAAACCATTTAATCTTCTCAGAACGATGGACGCCCAAATAATGAAAAATACCATATAGGAGTACTCATATGCATAATATTGCTGCACTGCTCCCCTTCTTCTTCAGCTTTAAGTATCCGATGCAAATCATAACCTTTGTCGTAAATCATCTGATGACACCAAACTCAAGCATTCCGGCGCCATCTGGACAGATGAAAAAGTTATATTCTCACTCGTCCTACGTATACTTAAGATATGTGCTATACATGTCTTATAAGAGTCTGAAACTGAGTCTGTATCCCAGTTTTATACTGAAGGCCAAACTGGCGGAACTAAAGAGAACATTAATAAATCTGGAGATGCATTTTAAAATGTTAATATGCAATCGACATGCGTTGCAAAGTAGTAAAACGAAGTTAATGACGTCAACATTGTAGGCTTAGATGTGCCACTTTTTCTTCAAACATATTTAGAGAAGTCACCCGCACGAAATTTAGTGTACTAACTGAAAGAGTATAGAGCACAAACCACATGAAAGCCATTCAGAAATTTGTGACACAATTTATGATCATTTTCAGGCTATCTGCAAGTCAACAGTTTAACATAAGGAAATTAACTCCACTCTAGATGCGTGTTGTAAAAATAAGCTTCAAAGAAATTTACGTTCAGATTTTTGTAAAATTTTCCGCCCAGTCTCTTTCACTAGAAAAGGGTGGGTGCCAGGATTTATGCGGTACTTGGAAAGTGAAAAATAATAGCCCAAGTTTATATTTTTTGTTGACAGTATGAAATTCAGATTTATTGAGACCAAGGCTAATTACGGGAGCGTCTGAAATTTGAATCAACTTTTACATTTGAGTGAAACTTAAGCTTCTTTTACACTAATAGATTTTACCGCAGCCCTCTGACTCTGACATAGTGTGTCGATTTCATCTGTTCCTGGATATTTGTTTAGGCTTTACTAGGAACACTTTGGTTTATAGACTTAAAAGTTCCTAGGTCGCAACTATACCCTGCCGAACCACGTGGTACAAAATATCAAAGTTGTGTTGTCCACAATTTTGATCTTTTGTACTGCACGATTCGGCGAACCCCGATCAGTGAGGTTACGTCCGTAGAAAAACCTTATTTTGGAAGGTTGGTTTTTATGACAGCCCTCTGAAGTAGTGTTCCGATTCCAGCCGTTTCTAGATCGGTTTAGACCAGTTATTCCCAACTCGCAAATGAATGCGGACCACTGTGCTTTACGCAGTGTTTTAGACTTTTTGATTATTTTTTTTAATGACAACAAAGTGGACAACTTATGACGAAAGTGGTTGGAAACATCAGAAGAAAACATCACATTCCTCCTATGTGACCGCCTCGTATGGAAATACTTTTAAGCAGACTCTACATAGGTTTTGTCGAAATACGAAGACAAAAGTTTGCCGAACCAAGCGCAACCGTTCAGTCGAACCACGCTCAACACGCTCAAAAGATCAACGAACCGTCAGCGGGTTGAATTCAATGAACTACGCAAATGACGATAAAATTCAGTTCCCCTGTTATTCTTATGCATGGTACGGCGATACGCGCGATGTTGGGCCGGCTTCAGAAAAAATTAAAACCCGCAATGTTACATTCTTCATCGAGTAAGTTAGTACCGACTTTTGTGCATTTATTATGACCACTATTATACCTTCGACAAAATGTATATGGGTGACGAGTTACGATAGTTACTACCAAAATTAAAGTATAGGCACAGGAAGTAACATCGGAATTTCTTTGGGTTCGCCTGAACAGGACAGACAGACCTGACTTTGTCAGATAAAATATTCATTGGATATGGATTTACCGGTATAATTTTAACTTCTTTAATGAAAGATTGAAGTGGTTGATTACTACTAACATGGTTTGCCTTTGAATGATACTGTGGCAAAATTTGTGCTGCCACTGAGCCAATTAACTTAAGAAGTAAAAACAGTAGTGTCACATTATGGAAGAAAAAATACACTGCTTCACGAAAATCACCGGTACCATGTATGCTACATACCTTCTAGTCGATCGACCACCTTCCGATATGTATGAAAGTATTCAGTACTTTATCTAAACTATAACATTTTTCAAAGCTTATGCCTGTTATTTTAATTGATTAGGATTAAAACTCATTTTTCAGAAGTAGTCCCCATAGTATCTCGCGGACTTACGGGTTTCTCACGGACCACCTTCGGTCCGCGCACCTCCTGTTGGGAAACAGTGGTTTAGACACTTTACTTGAAATACAATTATGGGTGAAGCTTAGTTAAGATTTTGTAGGGTTGGTTTATACGCCAACCCAATGACATAGTGTTTCAACTCCATCCGTTCTGGGGTAGATTTTGAGGCTTTCCTTGGAGTATACTTGAGGTTTGGCTTAGAAAAACTTTATTTTGAAGAGTGGGTTTGGTTTGATGACGCCATGTTTCGATTGCAATCGTTTCGACATTATATCTGCCTACACTAGAAAGAAACTATACAACATTTCAGCCCTATAGCTTCCAATCTGAGGGACTAGCTTTCACAGAAACTGACGGATAAAAGGACATGGCTTATTTTTCTCGTACAGGGGGCCTGCAACCCTCGCCCATATCTGGAAAGTTGATAATAGCTACCTTATTATTTTAGCCCTCGAATGACAAATACAAATAGGTTCTCAGTCATGAAAATTTCTGAATATTACGTGCGAAAGAGAAAACAATTGTCTGTAAATAATACTACCCAAATGTCATTTTTAAAAGGAAAACTAGTTAGCATTAAACTAATTTTTATTATTTTGCAATTAGTGGTGCTTATAGGTTTACCACCTACTCTGATCTCGCCCAGGATGACGGACCTAAAACCTAAGAGGTCTTGCCCGGCAGCGGGCCTACGAAAATTCTGCCGGGCCGCTCTTTTATGGTGGTACAAAATCATAGCTCCACGATAAATATATAAACGTCTTAGGCGGCTTAGTGTTTTTTTATCAGTGTGACTGTATCTTAACTGTAACTTATAGGGGCGTAAGCTAAAAAAAAAATTAGAGAGAGATTTACGGCCATTTAAATCAACGTTTTCTTCAAAATATTTACCTTTTTCATAATTGGTTACTTAATTGACTCTGCTCTTCAAGAATGCTCATAATGTATTAAAATAAGGCAGATGCGGTAGCTGGCAGTTTAAATGTTCACCAAAAAAGAAAACGTTACTTCTGGCTGCTTATCACTAGATCTTACCATAATCCGTAAAAGCCTATTGCCTCGGCGTCACTCTTCATCGGCAATCAAATTGAGGTGCTCACATTGATAATACTGAGCTAGCATTATGGAAAGCGATAGGCGACAGTCACTTTCATATTTTCGCATTACAGCTCATTTACGTGAAGCTTGAAGTCAATAATTATTTAATGGATAAAGGTTGTATCGTTGTTTGCCATACGATTGCATATACTAGCATGGATAAACAGACCCAATCGTTTTTAAATGAAACCAACTTTATAACTCTGCTTGCCTTAGGAAAACTATGGCCTTGAGAGCGTACCCAACGCACTTAAAGCGATCATTTTAGTGACAACACTGCATATCTTTCTCAAAGAAACTGCAGAAACTGTAATTTCTCTTCGTAGATGTCTTACTTATAGTATACGGTATGGCAGTGACAAACAAATCACGTGAGTTATGACATATTCTGTCATGAAGATCTCTCATAAGATCAGATTATATGACCACGGTGACATTGGCAATAAATTCTGACCAATCATCAAATCGTTCAGAATGAAAAGAGGCAGTTTCGTTTCACCCAAAGAAAGCATAATTTGTAAACCGAACAGAGTTTTGCTGCTTGGGTTATTGGACCAGGATTACATTATTGCAATGAATACTTGGTCCAGCGTATTTAAATTTTAACTGAAAACCACGTCATCGTGGTCTGTGTCAGGGCGATTCTAGATTTTGGGTTATCATCATGGACCACAATTTCTTCATGTTCTATTGTCTTACTGCCGAGATACAATGAAATGGGGGGAAACGAAGCAGCATTGGCTCAAAAAAATAAAAATATCTTCATAACTATTTTTATTGAATCCTCTCATAAACTGGGCCTCTTCTTTAGGAATATTTACAGATTGATCTAAAATAGTGGCGATACGCTATTATGCTATTTAGAGAGTCATTTAACTCTAGGAATGACCTCCTTTTATACAAGATGCGGTCCTTCTAACAAAACAGACGTAAAGTGTCACACTTCCCTAAACTTCATACTTTCGGAAGTTAACGTTTGGTCAATTAGGCTACAGGGCTACAGCATAAAAAACAGCCATGTAGTACCAGCCAACTGGATGAGTAGCAGATTATTTAACCCAGTTTCTATAGAATCTCTATATAATTGGGCTGTTACGGGAACACTCATCGAAAATAAAGTATTTCTGAGGGAAATGTTTTAATCAACCTTCCTCGACACATGCAATTGCCCGGCGACAGACCTTTTAGATATAACCGAAGATCGACATGTTGGGTGTCATATCAAAGGGACAACGAGTACATTCTATTTGCGATTTGTTTGGTCAATTTTAAGGCACCGATGATAGAAAAAATTAAAAATAACCAAATTTAGAGTCTCGCACATTTAACGCTTTTTTATCAAACCCATAATTCTGCAAATTATTAATAATGAACATCACATTTTTACTGCTTAAATAAAATCATTTCACGTAGATATGCATGTGATTATCAGCTCCATTTCAAAGTTAAAGTTGAAAGCACTTTGTTCCATTTCCAGAATTCTATTTTTCTTTTTTAATACACAATTGGTCAAATAATTTATTGACTTTGTTAGCTTTGCAGGTTTGTCTATTTAATTTACCGTTATAAAATATGCGTTTGGCTCTAAAAGTTGATTTTGAGATTTTTGGCAAGATTCATGCGGATGTAGCGCAGAAGATACGAAGAGTTTCGACGTGTTTAAGGTTTGAATTGGTTGGAAATTTTATGTAGTTTCAGAATATGATGTAAGTTTTTGTAAGCCATAAGCTAGAAAAACAAATTTTTTCTGAGGAAGTCATGGTTTTTTAGAAGAATTACAAAATAATTGTATTAGCCCCCCTAACGGCAAACACCAGAGGAAAAAATTTGGCATAATTTCTCCAATAACACACCGTAAAATCTTAAATCTATGGTGAACCGTTTGCCGGACTTCATAACAAAGTTAGTAATTCCATCCACATAATGTGAAGGGTATTAAAATGTATGACCTGTCGCAATATCGCATAATGTATTACGCCATCCATTTTTACTATACTGTAGCTAATTGTGTACATAATTGTAATCTAAGCTGACACTGTGAACACAGCCTTAATGTTGTTTTTCTTTATTTCAAACGAACACGAAGATGTCGCCTTTAAAAATTAGGAAACAATGCAAACTCGTTTTAAATATTCACGATTTTGGAATTGCTTGCTACAGAGACAGGGTGAAGTCCCGCTGTCAAATTGGAACACACCTACTTATTACGAATAAAAAGGATCTCAATTTTAGCATATTTTCCTTGATTTCGAAATTACTCAAAGTCAATTATTGTTATCTGGTCATAAGATCAGTTTGTATATAATTTTGCATACCTTTATTATATAATTTGCTTTTTCAATTCTGCCCTTTTTGTAGCATTACCGCACAAAAGTCTCAAGTATTTATCGGTCATGTTTTCATGCATAATTGCACGATGATTGACTTGAATTAGGAAAAATCTACTAACCTATTTCACTAATAATAATTCGTAATTGTGCCTTTTTTACCAACCAATTCAAAAATGTATTAATCACGTTTCTTATAATAATAGTTAAACCTACAACAGCACACTTGTAACACAATGAACATTGTTTGACTTGGGAGAGAAAAAAAAAGCGAAAACATCATTCACATTTTCGTTTCACCGTTCCTATATAGAATTGAGTCACGAATGTTGGTTTTTAGGGTTTTTTAGAAAATATTTTTTCAAAAAACCCTTATGAAATCGATTTTGTCCGTCCGTCCGTCCGTCCGTCTGTCCGTCTGTCCGTCTGTTCACTAAATAACTCGCGAACGGCTCAACCGATTGTCATGAAATTTGGTAGGAATGTGTAGAATGCTTACAGTCTTTGGCACAAATACCTTAGAAGTTAGTAGAAAGAAGTTAACAGGGTGTCCCGAACGTTTGAAAAAAGTCGACTTTTTTAGTTTTTATCGGAGATTGACGTATGGGTATTTAAATCAAAGATCTAAACGATTACATCTCATATCAGTTAAAAAATTTCAGTTTGGAGTAACGGTAAAAAAGTTATTGGCTTTTAAAGTTAAACTTCCTTTTCGAGCTCCGTTTTTCTAAACCGTTATAGGGATCGATATGAAACTTTGCACAAAGATTGGTCAGTATGGCCTTATATACGTTAAATATTAAGACTGTTGACTTTTGCTACGGAAAAGTAAATAACAGTAAATTTGTAAAATTTAAATTTGTTCGTGTGTAGCCCCTCTTAGGTTTCCAAATATGAAAATTCTGCTAAGGGTTTTTAGAAAATTACACAGGGAATATGTCTACGAATTTTCATTCAAATAACTGTATCCAAACCGGAAATATAGCCAAGTAAGTATTTAGTAAGGGCCTTTCACAATACAAGGGAAGCCTCTTAAGCATTTCTTCAATGCATATCTTTTAACTTGATAAAACAATGAACATGAAATTGGGTGGATATGCATAGAATGGTAATAGTAGTTGCCACAAATATTTTTGAAGTTAGTAGAGTTAACAGGGTGTCCCTGAATAGCTGCAAAAGTATACTTGTTCAATACTCATAGGAAAGCTTGCGTTGGCTCTTATGACAGGGAACACAATGGAATCATTTTATATAAGGTTGCTTTTCCTTGATTAAAAAACAGTAACAGTAGATTTACAGCTAATAATTCAGCTCATATATAAAGCCAAGCCATCCTTACGTTTGCCTGAGTTTCTTTTTGGTCAAAAGCCATCAGAAATCTTAAATCGAAAAATGCCTGTAGATTTGCCTTGGAGTACTTTTATACAAACTAGCGCCTTTCATTCTGTTCCACCTTTAATTAGACCAATCCAAAAATAGATTTACAGGAAGCATTTCATTAATGTTCTGCACAATACTTATTTATTGCTTATAAAATATATGTACAAAAAATATTCACTATGCATTAAAATTCTAAAAAACCCTCGTATTGCGGGCGCAGCCCTCTGTACGCCGGTATTTTTTAATGTTTGCTTGCATGCCGTGTACCTGTTAACGGACAATTTGAGACGAATATATTAAAGTAATTCGCTCTATGATTGCTTCAATAAAACGTACAAAATACACACAATAATTTAATGAATAAGTAACTGCACTATTATACATATATCAGAAAAATAACATTTTGGGATAAAATAGCACTAGATTGAAGGTTTGACTTACAAGGATGAGAGAGCATAATGGGTGGCTAATTGTATGGAAGCAAAAGTTGTAGCCTTGTGTAAACGACCATGGTGTATTTCATTGAAATAATTTAAAAAAAAAAAGAAACATGTAAGAATCCCATTAGCAACCATCGCTTTTCCAGAACCCGAATCTGGAATTTTTCCGCTTAAATAATGATCAATTTACACTTTTCTTATGCGCGACACAGACCCTCCGATCGATAGAAGAGATTTTTTGATTGCGAAATAAATTGGAAGGTGTATGTGACCATCGGATTCAATTTTTTTATTGGACGTGTGGAACATATTGCCATGCAATTTTTCTGACCATCTGTCATGACAATCATGTCAGTTTTTGACATAAGCCTGTGGTCATTCTTCATACTGTGGTTGTGGCGGTCCTTGTCCATTGAAAGTAGCAACGGATGGACATCTTCCATCGCCACAAAATATATAATTTTCGCTATGTCGTGTGTTGTGTGGACCGTGCGACTGTCATGTCAGATTGCGCGATAAATTGCATAGTGTGTGTGCTGTACGGGCGTGAGATCGATTGTGCGCAATCGATTGCTCAATCGATTGACCAATAAATCGTTAGGTCTGTGGTACTCTTTCTGCACAATCGGGTTTCTATTCGTTGATTTTGCGCTACATCATTGCAATTTGAAATATCTAAATATGTACAAATCCAAACCCCAAATTTAAAATTCAATTTCACCTATACGAAAACTGGAGATCAAATTCAATTTGAAGCTAGAAATACCTACACAAACGGTGAGTAAATTCGAGGATCACGTCTCTAACTTGCAGCGTTTAGTTTCAACGTAGTCTTTAACAAAGGGGAATTTTCATAGTTTGTTTTCGTCTGCCTGTATCAGGCAAAATAGCATCGAAAACCATTGAGTTGTTATCTAAACATCACTATTCTCCACAGCTGCTATTAAAAGTTTCAACAAATTATCGCATAACATTATGCTTCAACATATCAAGATATCAAGGATTGAAACTTGGGGAAGAAATCTATAGTCTGAAATTTGGATTTCAAACTAAACATACAAACAGAGGACATTACAAGGATACTATACATACAAGAACATCCCTTTCATCGGCAGAACATGACTCTTTCATATCATCGATAGGGACATTTTCAAAGCCTGCGCATACTGTCCCTCCAAACAGAATCCCCCAGTTCAAGAGAGAGCAATCTCCCGACGGAAATTCGCCCCAACATAAAGGACCATCACAAGTTGGGGATAATGTTACCAGACACGCCCATGTATCCCATCCTCCTTCGTATATGCTACTCATCACTATAAACCCGTAGACCATGGCGAGGATATTTGAACCTCATTTCATTTGAACCCCCAAGCTTCCAAGTATGTGCTGACATCTTGTTTCTGATCATGAGACGAAGATGGGGCAAAAAGTTATCAGACAATAAGCAGTGAATACCCAAAGATGGCGAAATTGGCCAGAGGCATGTAGCAATGGTTCTGTAGTTTTGTGGTTAATACCCCCCATCTCCCCTCTCAACTCCAATCATCGTTCCATCGAATTTCACGTCGTCGTCTACATATCCTTTCACAGAGAAAGTAACGATTCGGCCGCCGTCGCCGCGGAACAGCGAGAATATAGAAAAGTCTCAACTATACACATAGAGGAAAAAAAAGGTGCGAAGGTGGAAAAAGATATGTAATGCTATACGACGACGAATAGTACTGTATCCTTAGGAGTAAGTGCGCGCAGTCTTGGGTTTTGATGTAAGTTGAGAATTTATTGATTTTTTTTTGTGTTTGCCTTGGATATCCGTTTTAAAGATGAAAACTCGAGAATTTCGGGGGTGTGACGACCACCCGTATGCAAACATTATTGTTTTTTCCTTTTTCAAACGATGTAACGACCACCACGGATGCTTGTCGTCTCGAAATTCGGCTAATTAGTTGTGTTATAGTGGCAATTTGACACTTGAAAAAACATTTGGGGTACCAACAAGGTTATTTATTGTCCTTTAGGGCCAATGTCAACGCGACATTGTCTGCTTGTTTTTTGTTGCTCATTCATTCGACGGGATGCTCGTTTTCACGTTCTCACATATGCACATGTCTGCGGACTCTTGTGATAATGATGATGCTCTTAGCTAGGACGAGAAGAAGTCATTGTCGGGTGTGTCGTGCCTTTCGACATGTGTTCCAATTATACTCGTAAATATCAAGCGATTGTGTGATGATCCGGTAAAAGACGGCGAGTAAGCTGTATAATTTTAAATTAGGTGTGTTTTGATTGTTTTCACTAAGGTAGTACAATAAAGGCCGCGTTTCTGCTTTCCCCTTTGACCTTGCTTATATGAAAAGTGTTAACATTATCGATCTGAAGCCTTTCTTCAAACATCATTATGCATGTACACATTTCCGCCACCCAAACAGTATTACCGTCACTTGGTGGGCCATTTACAAAGAACCTTTTTCCGTTTCAGCTCTCAAGTTTGGGCATCGATAAATCATTCGCTCGGTCCCGGGGAATATTTACGAGCTCAGGATTAAATGATGTGTGAAATAAAATTCCTTGTACACATCATATAGTATGCAAGAAGAAAGGAAAATCAAGTAAATTGGAACTTTTGCTGGAGCGACAAGGGCCTGAGATAGTTGCTATGCATCGGTTCGTTGTGAGGGTGAAATTGCCTTGTATTTCTTGGGCAGATGCTTACAAGTGTGAAACTGTTCTTGTAGGGTGTCAAGTGATGGACATATGTTGAAAGTTAATGATGATAGTCCTCGTTTCGATGAATCCTTTTTCCAAAGGATGCACATCGTTGACGACTTCAGGTCATTGTCACATCGCGTTGACAAGTGTTTCAATGGTTCATCAATTTAGAAGTGGTATGGTGCGAAACTAAGTAATGATTGCTATTTTTGTGACTGATGAGAATTTTAGTTAATTGTAAAAAAAAAAATTGTTGATTGATGGAATCTTTTCGCATTTTAATCAACTTAAAATCAATAAGAAAAGGCCAATATGTTTGGACTAATTTTTATAAAAGAAATCATTTCCTGTTACTAAGAAGTAGTCAGAGGAGTTGCTGACAGATGGAAACACCATCCGGAAATTTTAAGTTCTACATATTTGAGTTGTTCGATTAGTATATGTATAGAGACATAATCATATAGTTATAATGGAAATTTGTAATAAATCTAAGTGAAACGTATGTGTGGACAAAATGTCGTGATTATTAGAATTCGTCAATTACTTTTGACCGTTTGTAACCTATCGACATTTCCCAAAAATTGATCCAACTGCTAAAATAGTGTTACGACAAGTCAAAATTTTTTTTTATTGGTACAAAATGAGAGACTTACTTTCCCACCTAAAATCAGTCACACTAACTATGCGTCTTTGACGATTCAGAAAATGTATTACGGTAAGGATCCTAGTCTGGCTGGTGTTGTGGTTAGCGTGCGCATCTTCGGTGCACAAAGGTCATGGGTTCGAGACTCACCGTAGACGAATTCAGTTTATGATGGTGTTTATCGAACTCACGACCCATGTGACGGACTATGATCTCACTCATATATTAAACGAGTACCCATTTATGGGGATAAATAACACTGCTGAGCGTGCTGTTGATCGCAACACCTCAACAAAAAGCAGATAAGATCTTGGAAATTGGATGTCACTAACACATCTGCGGCCTTAGTCCAATGTTGGAGTGTCGCGGCTATTTTGTATTTACTCCATCTCGGATGCTGCGGGACAGCCCTGCAATGTATATTGTTCCGTATTGAAAATTCCCAAAATTGCGCTCAAAAAACAATCTGTCCCGGAAGTTCCGCATTATTGGAAAGTTGGATCGCATCTTTAAACGGGTGTAACTTCTAAACGCAGAAGCCCGGGACTCAAATTTTCAGCAAAATGTTCAGTTTCTTGCAAATATCTGGAAAACTATGAGCCTGACCTTAAAATGTGCTTTTGGGTCTAGGGTATAATATTCTGAGAAAATATCTAGAGTGTTACATACCATTACAAAGGTAATTTTATGTAGTTGTTTTGTCCTCAGGACAATTCAAGCTCAGACTCATAGTTTTTAACCCCTTTGCCACCCCCTCCCCCTTAACCCATGGCGCAAATTAGTGTAACTTTTTACTACGCTTATATTGAGCAGTGTATTCAACAATTTGGCATCAACACTTCCTTTTTTTGGATGTTTGGGTTTTGAGCTGTACTATAGACTATAATGTATTATATCGGGTTATGGTATCCTAAAATTTCTCATCCAAAAGCCTAATGAATAAAGGCGCACTCTAAAAATTTTAAGTTTTAAGTTCGAATAAGTCCAGATTTTATGTTAAGAGCAAAATTAGACCAACAGACTATTTACTTTTTTAACTTTTAATTTTTATTAGTGAAAATTATGTCTTCGAAAAAAATACCAACTTCTTTATTGGACCCAGTCTATCCTTTAACTCATTTTTTTTCCAAAATCAAAAAATGACAATTTCATTAATGCTAAGCTGATTAGAAGTACACCTCATGCAGCTTTCACTATTTCCTTTTATACTGGATTTTTGCCTGCCTTTATTTTATATTTACAAGTCCGCAGTTAGACTTTCATCGAACAACAGTTTCCATAGGGTCCAAAAACCCTTTAATTAAGTTTTAAAAAAAAATAATTGGATAAAAAACATTAGTGATCCCTTAACTAAGGTGACCAGTTTCCTAAATGACCAATATAGTCAAAGAAAAATACGATATTTGACCTGAAAAAATCGCACATCTATGGATTTTTACAGGATAGTTGTGGATTGCCTCCTGATTATGGGAAAAAAGTCCTGACCGATTTGTGGTCGGTCCGTAACCTTGAAAAAAGGTAGGAAAGAGGGTATTTTTTTTTTAGTTTTTAGCGATTATTTCGAAAACGGCGGCGGAAATACAAAAAAAAAGACTGAAAATGAAAAAAAACTACGTGAAATATCCTTTGCAATGATATATACATAATACCAAACACCTCTTTTGGACAAATTAGGCGCTAAACTAAAAAATAAACTAGACACGTAGAACCCAAAATATTCAATTTCATTTATAGACAGACAGGCAGACGGGCATGGCTTATTCGAATCAGGGACCGACCCTGAATTATATATATGCTTTACCAAACCTCCGGTGGCTCCTTAGAGGTGTTGCATAATGTCGGCGTAACAAACACAATATACCCTATACGATCTTAAGGGTATAGGGTATGATTAGAGTATTTCAATTTTGGACCTTTTTTAAAAGCTCCATAACTCTCGAAAGAACGCACGTGTTCAGCCGTGAAATTTTGTGGAGTATTCACATTGAGTAAAAGATGGTTTTTGCAGACAATCGAGTCGCTCAGATAAAGGACCCCCCAAAATTTGAGCAAAAACCTAAATGGTTCACTGCCATTGGAGGGCACCATTATACCACCCACTAAAAATTAGCTGTATCGGATCAAAACTAAGACTACCTCCGATACAAAGTCACCCACCAGCAGTGTATTGTTGTATTGCGTCGCTTTGTATGGGTGGTACCCTTAGTTTTGATCCGATTGAGCAGATTTTTGGTGGGTGGTATAATAGTGTCCTCAAATGGCGATAAACCAAAATTTAACCTCCTGCTCCATCTTTGTATGAAGTTAAGGACATGTTGTTTTTGTCCTACTCAAAATGCAAATCAACCGATAGGCTGAAACGTGAGATCAGAGATGTCGTCCAAAAATGGTGACAACTTAATTCGGAGTGATTATCTTACCATATTCTCAAAAGAGAACAATCTCCAAAGAGGTTCTTAGCGCTGGGAGAAAATATCTTCAATGCCCGTACATTCCATTGAAATCCGGAGGTCCTGTCTACGCCCCTCGAACGGCTGTAACTTTTAAACGCAGACAACAAAAAATGGGATTCCGAAATTTTCAACAAAATGTGCATGTCCACCACAATACGCTGCATATCAGCCCCTCTCTATTCTTTTTTTGACAATCGCTCCTGCTTGGGTTCCCCTTTGTGACTTTGTTTATCTTTTGGTCCTTTAGATGTTTTTTGTTTTTAGATCCTGAAAATGTCAGCGATGCGTGCCATAATACGCTTAATATCGGCTCTCTGATACTCCTCTATCCAATTATTTTTTTTAATTGTTCCAGCTTTTCTGCTGGTAATCGCACAAGGAATAATTTTTCGGTGCGTTTACTGGATTGTCTGCTGAGACCCTATGTATAATAAATCAATTCCTGGCTGGTGTAAGATAGCTATCCCCTGGCGCTGTTTTCCCAGGCAGATCAAAATCCCTCGCGTGTTTTTCTGTATTCGTCGCTGGGAGAAAATCTGCGTCTTGACAATTCAGAAATATAGCTTTCGGCTTAACGCTACTAGCTGAAGAAAAGGAAGCCAAAATATTGTCATCGAACGGCAAAAATCGTACATAGCTGGATTTTTTTAGGATGGTTCGGGATGGCCCCCAGATTATAGTTGAG
This sequence comes from Microchrysa polita, assembly GCA_949715475.1. Taxonomy (NCBI): domain Eukaryota; kingdom Metazoa; phylum Arthropoda; class Insecta; order Diptera; family Stratiomyidae; genus Microchrysa; species Microchrysa polita. The sequence goes on from OX454415.1 coordinate 20,570,789, forward strand.
TCGCACTCTACGATGCTAGTAACATTGACTCGAAGTAGCCTATAAACGGCTGAGTGAACGCACCATGCCCCGCAAAGGGTTACGGTACAGAGAAGAAGATCCACAATAAGCTCAACATCATTTTAAGTGAAACGTTTATTCGATCCGATTAAGGACCCCCATTATACCCCCATTTGAATTTCGCAAAACTGCATGTCCATAACTCCCCCAAAATTGGAGCAGAGAGCTAAATTTTGGTTTATTGCCATTGGAGGACATCATCACACCACGCACCAAAAATCAGCTCAATCGGATAAAATCTAAGGGTACTTCCTACCCATATACCTATACCTATACATATAACCGCATTTTCGAAGTATAGTTTAAGTTTATACATTTATTTATTTATTTATTTATTTATTTATTCACGGACAGAGTCCATTTACAAATATTATACATTTTAGAATTCAAGGAAAGCATTCAAACAAAGCAAAATAACAAATAAATAATAATAAACTATAAATTAATTCAATAATAATGTTCAAAGTGAAAGATTAAGATTATTTGAAGTTCATGAAAATTTACAAAATTTAAAAAGAAGAAGAAAAAAAAAGAAAAAGAACATATAAAATAACGACCATATTTACAAGTTTTTAACTTCAATCTTTATAGCAACATTGGTTGTATTAAACAAATCTATTCTATGGCATAATTGATTCCCGATTTTTTTTAATCTTTCCAGAGGCGAGTTTTGACAGTAAGCAGTTTTGTGCTTTTTTTGAAAGAATAGATCGTTACATCTAGTCGATCTAAAAGGCACTCTAAATGATATTTCGGATAATATGTTTGGCGCATCAAGATTAGCGTTAATTAACCCTTCTGTCGGCACAAAGGTCTGGCCAGACCTTTGGCACTATATTTTGTTCAAAAAAATATAGAAGATGAAATCGCAGTGATTTCATATTTCATGATATCCTAGAATAATATGTTTAGAAGCATTTTGCAAAAATTTGGAAAAATCGGTTGAAGTTTTGAGTATGTTTTTGATGATTTTCAATTTATAGTGCTTTTTGATACCCAATAGGTCTGGCCAGACCTATAGTTTTTCCCCCCATTTTTGTCTTGAGGTAAAAAGTGAAAATATTAAATTTTCTTAAAATTATCTTATTTGTGATGTAGTAATATTATTAAAATTCAATTTGTACGATAAACGATAAAATTTTCTGATATTTTGCTCTAAAAAGCCCTGAAGTTCGGAAATTGGAAGTGCCTAATCTTATCACATCTTTTAACATCACCTAATCAACTGAGATTTGCTTCTAGGAAATTCAAATGAGTTTTATTTCGTTTGTAATAGTAAGAACTAAGTATTAGCGACTTACGAACGTGTTTCTAAATAGATTTAATTGAGATATTTACGGAAAATTTAGAATGAAATGATTTTTGCGCCTGAAAATTCCCTATTTCTTTCTACCTATTTCCCCAAATCTGCAGACTAATATCGGGGTAAAATCTACCAAAAAAGGACCAAATAAAACCCAAAGATATCGGAATCGGAAAATTTGATTAAACTTTCTGTACGGATACGCAATGAAAGAAGAGAAACAAGAAAAGAAGAAAATAAGGGAGAAACATGTTTGTACTAATACCACCTCAAAATATGTCTACTTAAAAACGCTTCCAGTATTGCTACAAAAACGATTTTAATGCTTTTATTGTTTATAAATGGCTGTAAAGAATGGGTAGAATGATTCTAACGATAAAAATTTCACTTTTTCTAAAAAATAAAAAAAAATTCTCAGTAGGTCCAGACAGACCTATTGGGTATAGAATATGCATATTGTAGTAGGTGCCGACAGAAGGGTTAAATTGTATAAAAATACCGCGTCAGAACATTTCCTTCTGGTCTCAAGTGATGTTATATTTAGCGTGGATGCTATTTCAGCATAAGGAATGTTTTCGGAATGAAAACCTAGTTTGTAACCAACAACTCTTATAAATTTATTTTGGACCTTTTCTAAATTGTCAATATGGATATTGTAGTAGGGATTCCAGAGAATAGAGCAATAATCTAGCTTGCTCCTGACCAGGGAAAAATATAGCATTTTAATTGCATTTATGTTAAGGAACTCGCGTGTGTTTCGTGTAACAAACCCAAGGCTTCTCAATGCTTCACTTATTGTTTTATTAATGTGACTCACAAAGCTCAAAGATGAATCGAATAATACACCCAGATCTTTCACTGTCTCTGATTGCTTCAATACAACTCCGTTAAGAAGGTAATTGCAATCGATAGAGGATTTACAGCGATTAAAGACCATAAGTTGGCATTTGTCAACGTTGACATCTAAACTATTTAACGCACAGTAGTTACAAAACTTGTCTAAATTGGACTGTAGTAGCAAGGTATCTTCTATTGACTCAATGGACTTGTAAATCTTGCAGTCGTCCGCAAAGAGCAAAAACTCAACGTCATTAAAAATTGAACTTATGTCATTGATGAAAATTAAGAATAGAATGGGCCCAAGATGAGATCCCTGGGGGACACCAGATGTTGAAACAAATTCCTGGGAATGTTGATCATAAGCTTTGACTATTAATGAACGATTGCGGATGTAGTCACAAATCCACTTTAAAATTGCTCCACTGAATCCAATTATACGAAGTTTTCTCTCAAGTAAGCTATGATTAATACGGTCGAATGCCTTACTGAAGTCAGTATAAATGGAATGAACTTGATTGGAGCGAGCAAACGATTTGATGATGTAACTATGGTATTCTACTAAATTAGTGGTAGTAGATCTATTTTTGCAAAAGCCATGCTGGCGTGGTGTGATTATCGGTCTTAATAATGGCGTAATGAAGTCAGTTAGCAGACTCTCTAAAATTTTTGGAATCACAGAGAGTATACAGATGGGGCGATAATTTCTAATATCTGATTTACAACCAGATTTGAATATTGGAACTACAAAGCTTGATTTCCATATTGTTGGGAAACAACCACTATGCAAAGATTTGTTAAAAATGTGTAGAAGTGGGGATGCCAGGGTCATCGCACAATTTTTTAATAGGATCGGAGGGATACCATCCGGGCCAGCGCTCTTGCTTGAGTCAATAGTATTGAGTTTATAGATAACAGAGTCGTATGATATCGAAAATTGGGATAAGTTTAAATTACTAAAAGATTCTGGAGGCACATAATCGTTTTTAGAGGAATCATAAACGTTAGAAAAAAACGAGGCGAACATATTAGCAATTGAAAGTTTGTCTGAAGTATATAAATCATCAAGATGCATCGTGGAAGGAAGTGAATTATCAGATTTAAAAGACTTAATGTAATTCCAAAAATTTTTGCAATTTTGAGGTATTGAAGCTTCTATTCGTAACAAATAATTTTTGTAGTCGACCTTTAACTGAGCCTTGCATTCAGATCTAAGTTTAGAGAATATGTTGTAATCACAAGCGGATCCAGATATCTTGTAGTATTTATGAGCACACTTCTTTTCTTGTATAAGCTGTTTTAATTCACTTGAGTACCAGGTTGGATAATGTTTGTTATTAATGTAAGATTTAGGTACATGGTGATCAATTATACTATTTAATATTACATAGAACCGATTGACTGCATCCTCCGTGGAGAGATTATTCAGTTCATTATACCAGTTAATATCAAATACATAAGAAAATTTTAGACAATAACTTCCACAGAACATTCATTTGCTTCATTTCATTACTTTATGGAAACTCTTTTATTTAATTGATTTAAAAAAGGAGTGGAAATCTTACTACATTCGTCCTAAACCATATTAGATTAGGATAATCCAGCTGTGCCTTTCTGAAAAGACTACATGCTATACATACTCAACTCCTTAGAATTTAAAGTTTCAAACTCTAGACTTGGCCTCCTATATTTTCTTTTTTCTCTCTCTCCGCCAGCTTTCTGGTGAAAGCAATAAGATAAGCAAGTTATTCGCGACTATACCAACCAAGCTTCATGCGGAATTGCCTAAAGCGAACATTTCACGGATAGCATTTTTAACAATCTCCCGATCCAACACCCTTCATTCTTTTTCAAATTCTCTCTACGACTCTTTTCAGTTCGTCGGTCCGTCGGCGTCGTTTCGCATAATGTCGGTTGAATCTTTTAACATCCTCTCAGGCTTTTAGCTCGCTATAACCCAGTATCATGGGATCAATTTATCCTTAGACTAAAGCACTAAGGGTTAGGAGGTTTTGTATGTACACAGTGAGGTTATCTTTCTCTCTTTTCTCTATCTGTTTGTGACGGGTTCGCGCCTGGTAATTCACCACATTGCTCTTCTTGCCTATACTTTCTCTCACTTTATTTTTTCACAACAAACTCACGAAATGGAAATTCTGTTAGTGTACAATTTTCGTAGAATTTAACGATTGTGAAAATGTTCTTATCAAAAAGTTTTTTGCCAGTTTCTTGTAGTCTTTTTCTCTGATGAAGAGGTGGTAAACTGTACATAAGTTTTGATGGTGGTCTACAATTTTCCGAGCGAAATGGTAAATTAAGTTGCAAGAGATTACGACGGAAATTTAAAATGCTGACACGTCGCGCGGTGTGGTGGGGCGGGACGCGAACACTGTAATTTTGCACCTTAATGTGTTGTGTTGTAAACGCGCAGGTTGTCTAAATGATGCGGACGAAAAAAAACTATCAAATAGACATTAGATGAGATTTGTCGAGGGATGATGGTGGGAAAAGTTTTTGTCTATGTAGCTTTATGGTTTTTAAATTGGATGTTTCGCGATAAAGCTAAAAAGTTGGTTGTGAATTTTTGGGGAACTATAGGTCACGTCATAAAGATCCTATAGCTAGCTTTACGTTTGTAAAATAAACAGCTGAATAAAAACGGTTCCAATCACACCAGACTTACCTTCTGAACTTAAAATCGTAACATTAGGAATCAAATTCAATTTGGATATCGGTAAATGAAAAACGTGTAGGTACTTAATAATGTTTTTTTTTTTGTAACTGATCGTGAAATCTCGCCCATCAGTCATTCCGCCGTCGGCATCGTAATAGTACGCAATAGTGCTAGAAATAAAGCAAAGCGAAAAAAAAAGAAACAATAATAATTCAATCGTCAAAACAACACGTTTCTCTGTTTTTCGCGTGAAATTTATACTCAAAGAAACATTAATTACTATTACCTATTGAAATGAATCGTGTAAAAGATTTTATGGTATTTCTTATTTTTTTATCTAAAAAACAATAGTAGTTAGACTTGTTGAAGACTGACTTACTGTCTTAGTAAGTTGTGTACAGCATGCTATTCAAGCAAAGGATTTTGTTTGTAATTAATCTTACTGGAACTATAGTAGCCGTCAATCATAAGGGCTGCCGCTCTTGTGTAAAGTTCAAGTTTTTTTTCTATTTATAAGTCGACGAGCGAGAATGGTTTCGTTTGGTTTCTCTTAACCATCGGTGATTTTATGTATATAAATAAATAAACAAACAGCAAATGAAAGGATTGATACTTCTGGCATTTGTACCTTCAAATCACTACCTTTTGAGTTTTAAGACACGAGCTACAATAATATCACTGAGATCATTAAAAATCGGTGCTCATTCGTCTAGCCCAGTGTTTCCCAACTCAGAAATGTCTGCGGACCACTTAGCTTGAAAATGGATCACGGCGGACCACCATTTCATAATGAAAGCAATTCTTGGTGTTGATTCAATTTTAGATAAACCTACTTTCGCCGTAGTATTTTAGTCTGGTCAATGAGTAAAATATGGAAATTTTCTATTGCGATTCTTAGTTTTTATTGGCTGTGGTATTCCATGAATTATTTTTCCTGATTTCTCTGATTGATTATTTTTTGCAGTGAGAGTTTCAGATGGTTAGTTACTGCTACGATTATGTCACCAAATAAGACTTCAAAATTGAATGAAACAAAAATTATAAGGCTGAATTTCAATCTGAGAGTGTTATTCACCTTCCTGTTCAGAAAGCTATAAAGCCAAAAATGTGCCTCATTTAAGATTATTATTTATGAAAAAATCCAGACTCAGCTTCTATTTCTTTAAAGACGTAGTCCGACAATAATTAGCGAGAAATTTTTTTGAGTTCTGGCAAACGTATTCGAATGTTGATTTTGGATAATTTCGAAATCAATGTAAGTCTGTGCCCATCGCCTTCGCATAATTTTATACCTATAATAAGAGAGCGTGTGCTTAGCATGTGACTTGTATTAGTCACAAGAAATTATAACTTTTTCATAAGTAGACTCCACATTCTCCCCGCGGACCACCTACGACTCTCTCGCGGACCACCTCCGGCCCGCGGACCACCTGTTGGGAACCACTGCTAGCCTAATAAATACCTATAATGGTACAACCGACCTATACCTGTTTAAGTAATTTATGCTCATTTCTATGGGAATTGTAGACTTCTATTGAGAGTCCCATCGATAAAAGGTCTAACATCTGGAGCAACCGATCTGGGACTATAGAGTTCTTCATTCCCAAAAACATTCTCGTTGGTTTCCCCCAGGATTTATTTGACTAAAACAAGTTTACATCAAAACAAGATAATATTCATTGTTTACTCGATGCCAATTCTCCAAATGAGGTATGTATGTACTCGCAATTATACTTACTACGATGGTAATACTATATCTAGAAATCTAACCATTTTCAATTGAAGAAGAAGGAGAATCATTCAACGCATTTCGTAATATAAATGTGCGAACAAGCGATCGGTACATACATAAATGCCGTTGGCACATTCAGGTGTAATATATGCAAAGTGCAAAGGCCATCAACGTCGACACCGTTAAATCTTGGCGTGAAAAATGACGACATGTCATTTAGGATATTTGTTTTATTCGCACATATAGAGAAGACTTGAAATTACATAAAATTAATTAACAAGATAATTTGTTTTTAATTGGGTGAAGATGATTTGAAAAATGCATACGATCATAAATAAATAATTGAAAATGTTAATTGAACATTTAAAATAATTGCAAATCTAAAGCTATGGCGAGACAGAGAGACTTTCAACTCAACATACGACTCAGTATGACTGATTACAGGTACCAAGTAGGTGCCTAGAGCCCAGGTATTCTGTTGCATATTTAGTGGATTTTATATGGCGATCGAGCAATAGCCACTAGCAACAATTGCATTCTGATAAATTGTTGTGCTAAATTGAATTTATTGTGGTGAGAGTTAGAGTGTTAATGCATGCCATTAATCATAGATATAGTTTCATGATTTCAGGATTTCACACATTTGGTTTTCGCCAAGAATGTAATGTAGCCATATAGTAATGTGTGAGGTAAATGAACAGACTTGATCGTGAGATGAACAACCACTTTTTCAATATCGTCTAATCTAAACGTTGTTAGATGCAAGTTTGCCTCATGAGTTGCATATCGCCAATATACAGGGTGTCCCATTCATAGTGGAGAATACTTTAATGGTAGGTAGTGTGGCTCATTTTGGGATAACTATTGTACAACGGGACCCCTCTACCTTTAACCGTTGCAATGTACAGTCTTGACTCGGTAGTCCGGATCTCCTTTAATCCGGATATCACGCTAATCCGGACCACTAAATGTTATCACTATGTATTCTATAGTCCGGATTTCGCCAGGAATTTTGACTCTAATCCGGATATTTGAGATTTTCAGGGTGAAATGGTAGATTTGGTGTCGTACTTTTTTAAGGGACGGTTTGGCAAAGAACATGATGCTGACTGATTTCAAAGAAATAATACATTTATCGGCGTTTGTTCCTCTTTTTTATTTATTTGGACTGTTTTTCCTGAGAAAAAAGTGATTTCGCTAATCCGGATGGTCCGGATTACCCCTTGCAATAATTGATCCGGATTATCGAGTCAAGACTGTAATAGCATTTTTAGTAAATTGAGTAGTTTCAGAAAGTGAAGTCTTATCTCGGATGAAATGTTTGGTGGTGTGGCATATTTTGATTTAGTCGGCCATTTTGACACAATTTACTAAAAATGCTATTACATTGTAACGGTTAAATATAGAGGGGTCCTGTTATACATTAATTTTCCCCAAAGGGAGAAACTACCTACCATTAAAGTATCCTCCACCATGAATGCGACACCCTGTATATTATATATTAATGAATGCGACATTCGGTACAACCACGAGCTATCAACTGTACGATGAGATGAGCTAGAAATGTCGAAACTACAATGATTGCCATGGACAGGATATGTACCAACCAAGGATGAACGATAATCGCATGCTGAAGAAAATGATGAACGTGCTACGAGTTGGCAGAAGCAGATTCCGTGGATGACCGGGAGCTCGATAAGAACAATACATAACTTGAATCAACTATTGTTTTTATTAGGGTATCTTAGTCCATATATGTAAATTAATTTAGCAAGCTTTTGAAAAAAAATGGCGAATATGTTGGATGTTGCTTCGGAAAATTGATTGGTTGACATAAACTTAAGATAGAGTCTTTAGATAAGTCTTCGTTGATCATGTGATAAATCGGGCTTATTGGAATCAAAACGATAATACTGCAGTGTATACAGACTCTCGATGATTAGGAATGAAATGCAAACACAGCTGAGAAAAAAAAAGCACCGCAGTGGCCACTTCTGGTGAAAATTCCAAATCCAAGGCTGCAGCTACCACTGCTCGGAAGTTAAAGTCGTCCAAAGATGCGATTAGAAGTGCCAACTTTGACACTCGTACGGTGCGTATTAAACGAAATAATCGTATACTTTTGTGTTACGCAATATTTGACTTTCAATAACTCGAGAACCCATTGGCCCAAGTTTAGGTAAGGCTGACGCCCCAGGCCCCGCGATTTTAGGGGTTCACGATTTTAATTATTCGTTTTTTATAATTTTTTTATTGAAAATGGTAAACTAGTTCTGCATAATTTTTCCTAAAAAACTATTTTCATGGAATATTATCTTCTTCTTGATTTGCCCTAATTCCTAGTGGAGCATGGTGGTTTCAACGACAACTGCATTCGGAGGGTGTGATACCGTTGCCACCCATACCACTTCCTAGTTGCATATTGTTATAACAATATTAGAATAGAATAGTCTACGATAAGAATATTTCTTATCATCTTATGCATAAATGGAATGGAATATTAACAATCCTTGTAAAAGTTTTGGGATAGGCAAAAGTATTTTTGCATGACAATTTGGAGTTATCTACCAATGCAGCCTATTCTTGTTACTGAAACCCATGTCTCCCAAAATAATTTTTAATATACACTGCGTTTCACTTGAATAGCACACTCTATACATTAAATTTATTTTCTTAATATCTTTTAAAAAAATGAAGACAACAGATATTTTGTATTTTTTATTTGTCATTTGATTAATTAGCTTTAATTTGAAATAAAAAGAATTCGAATTTTTCGAACATGTAATCTTAGAAAAAAAAACAATGTAAAACACCAATGAAAAAAAAAACACATGAATTCTGTTTCACTTGAATAGCACACTTTTTTTAAAACTTTTTTTAATTAACTTTTTATGCAGTGAGAATAACTTATTATTGTTGAGAATACAAGTTGAGATCAATTTTAGTAATGGGTTGAGCCTCCCCCGTTTGAAATAACCTCCTAGATCCTATTAGGCAAAGAATCGTACAAAATTTTGATGTTAGCAAGAGATATTGTAGCCCATGATTGCTGAATGGCTTCAATTAGTCCAGTCTTTGTTGAAAACTGTTTACCAGACTCATAAACTTTTCTGACCAGCCATCCCCAAACATTTTCTATTGTGTTTAGATCCGGCGAGTATGGTGGCCAGTTCAAAAGAGTAACATTTTTGGACTCAATAAATTACTTTACGGCACGGGCAGTGTGTATTGGTGCATTCTCGTGTTGAAAAGTTCACGGTAATTGTCCAAAGAGACTTTCGAATGTCGCAAAAGCCTTTTCTAAAACACCTTGATACGACTTAGCATTCATAGTGGTGGCTAAGAATCGGAGTTCACAAGTGCCGTAGTAGGATATGGCTCCCCAAACCATAACGCCGCCAACTCGACTGTGCAAACGATCCAACTGGTGAGTCTCCTTCCTTAAATCATAAAAATAACAGTTATATCCGTCGGGCCCTTCCAAATTAAATGTCTTCTCATCAGAAAAAACAACGCGATACCACTCTTTGGTCCATGACATGTTGGTACGACAAAAAGTCAACCGAGCTTGTTTACGACCGGGGTTAAGTGGTGTTTTTTTTTTTTAATTTTAGACGCTTAAGGTGTTTAGCTTTTGAATTAGCACGCCATATACAGTTGTTTTACTCGCACTGAGACCAACTTTTAACCGAATTTTGCCCACAAAATCATGTGAATTCGATGCTTCACGCAAAATAGATCGCTTATCTGCATTAGAGAGTACTTACTCGACCTTTCATATTTTTTCATAATTTTCACCATTTTTAATAAAATTGTAAATCACGTTTCTGCTTTTTCCAGTTTTTTTTTCGATATTTTAGTCACTAAAAGGTCACAATCCCTGTAGGTTTTTATTTTAACTTGTTCTTCGCTTGTTAATTCTTTAGCTTTACCACGACCCAAATTTTTTTAAGATCAACGAATCGTATTTAAAATACTCAAAACGACTATAGATTGTGATATTGTGACCACGTGCATCCCATATGTGAAGCTTAAACCCAACTGTGCTATTCTAGTGAAACAAAAAAACTGCTCTATTTTGAAGCAAATTGGTGAAAGAAGGTAACGGTAAATTTCGAGAGCACAATTTTTCTTTCGGGGAGCCCACACAAAGAAGAGAAAAAAAAAACTACTAGCAAAGTCATAAGAATATTGATATATATGCAAATTACAATGAAAAAACGGAATGTGCTATTCAAGTGAAACGCAGTGTATATCACAAACTACAAACAAATAATTAGATACGAGTATATCTAGGGACAGTCGTCAAACTTAATTCTATGAAATTTTGAATTCAAAATTGGTGCACAGAAATTGCATATATACAGAGCAAAACATTATTATCATCCGTCATCTTAAAAATAGGTTTTTCAGTTCTATGTGATTGAATTAGTTAAAAGTTTTTCAGAGATATAGCTTCGTTCAGAATTTGAAACAAATCCTTGATTTCTTCAAATTTACACAGCATACCATACGGTTCAAATTTGCAAAGTTTTCCCACGTTCAATGTCATTGATTGTCCTACTGTAAAAAAATTAAGTTTTGTGAAGGCTAATGTTATCGACGAACCTAAATCTCTGAAACAAGTTACGCTCAACACTCACCATTTACGTTGCTATGGTAATTTAACTTGACCAAGGCCGCTGTTCACCCTGTTCCTAAAATAGGAGCAATAATGCTCTTACGCATTAAAAGACTGCTTTATTTAATGGCTGGAAACGTTGCTTGTTTCGATATACACTCCCAATCAATAGGATGGTTCCACTTGAGAAATGGCTGTATGCCGGAAAAGAGTAACGGTATTTTCTTCAAACTTAGTGACAATATTTGCTTATTTTTTTAATAACACAAGATCCCAAACCCTGAGTCCCGCCAGGATTTTCTTAAGGAAATTCTTGAAAACAGTACAAACGTGAAAGTCATTAGGATAGTTACAGAGGAAATAATACACCACATAACGGTATAAGAAGATAACTTCATTCTAGAAAATGTGGCTAGTAATCAGCAGAACATCCTTCAAGTTACTTCAGCTGAAAAGTCAATTTGGTATAGGAGTGTAATATAGTTTTAACGGTAATTTAAGTTTGATCTCGTCCCAAGCTATCCTAATCACTTGCATAAGCTCTTCAGTGTTTGTAGATTGTCGTCTGACGGCATAGATCTTCTTTGTCATCTATCTTCAAACGTTTCTGGTGATACATATTTAGATCTAGAGAGAATGGTGGTCATTTGATGGATTGGTCCCGAAACCAATTTTGTATCTGCCTTGCTTTATGGATGGGGGGCATTATCTTGTTAAAATCTTATTGGAGTTGCATGGAAAATGTCAGTAATCTTAAGCATTACATTAGGCAAAATATTTTTCTAAGCCTTGGCTTTCTGAATACCCCTCACTTCAACAAGCTCAATAGTTCCACACGAAGATATTGGACCACACACCACGAAACATTTTACTCTTGAGTGATGCTTCGACAAAATTAATTCCTTTTTGCTCATGTCGTAGAAATATTAGCCAAATCCATCTGGACCGATGAGATTGTTTTTTCTTCTTCGGTGAAAATAACGCGATTCCACTCATTTGTCAAATCCATTTAATTTCTTCTTTGGGGGTGAATATCTGCTAAAGGAATTATTGAGCTAATGGAAATGAGCAGTATTCAGAGCGTCCAGGATTATGAAAATATTCTTCCTAATGTAATGCCTAAGATTACCGACGAGACTCCGGGTTTGTGTCCTTGTGTTATTAAAAGAACAAGCAGGCTACTGGAAATATTGTCACCAAATTTGAAGAAAATACCGTTATCCCTTTCCGGCATACAAAAATTTTTCAAGTTTAACTATCCTATTGATTGGGTGTGTATTCATATAATTTGACGCTCAAACATAGGCTGAAGTGATTTCCTAAATGTTGTCCAAAATTTTGACATTTGTAGTAGCCAAATATCAGCTTCTGTACAGTGGCTTCCGATGGGAGTTGTTTTCAAGAATGGATGACTGTCTAAGTTCCATGTTTTTCTATAAAATAAAGAAGACAGTTCTACATAAGAACAGCAAGAAATTTTAATTGGATAAATCGAAAAACAGCTTCTCATAATTACCGTTACAATAGTATTGTGTATGAAAATGTCTCAAAACCTAAAACAACTCCTTATTTCTCCTATTTTTTTCTAGTAGATATTTTGAAGATCACTTCAAAAAAATATTACGCTCACCTTTGGGTGGCATTTCAGTCCATAAAACTATTGAATCTATGGGGGCCCCATCATAATTTATGGGGATCCCATTATAATATTAGCCCCGGGCCCAAGAAACCTAGAACCGAACCTGTCCACTGTTGGATCTTTCTGAAATTTGGCACACTTGTAGAGTGCAACGATAAATATAAATAGCACTGCTGATACCTTTCAGCCGAAATGTAGTTTTAATTGATTTAATTTTTGAAAATTAAGCTGAAAAGAGTAAATGGTTTCGTTCGTTGACGAAATAAAGAAAGAAATATTCTTTTACGGAACGGAATCTTGAATATATGGTTCAAATATACCTTAAAAATTGTTCAAAACCATATTTGCTTTCTCTTCTTCTTCCTTGCCTCGTTCTTTATACCGCTCCATGGTTTCGCGTTGCTTGACCTGCGGTGTAGGCACATCGCCCTTTTTGGCGGTAATATCTTAGCATATTTCTACTGGTAGCTCTATCTTGGATCGTGTCATCGCCGAGACCAACGCGTTGTTGTTGCTTTTTCATTTGACACATCCAGGTGTTCTTCGGTCTGCCTCTGGCCTTGGGTCCATCAAGTGAAACTTCCATTGATATCGCTCTCTTTGCCGGGTTCTCAGGCGGACGCCTTTGAACATGGCAATAGCAATTCATTTGTCGATCTTCGAGCTTTTCGGTGATTAGTTGGTCTATGGACAAGCTGCCTATTTGCTTTCTCGTTAACTCTTAATTTTTGGGCTTATCTTTTTTCGATAATATTCCGCAAACTAATCACTTTAGAGTTATTGCCTCTGAAGAACATAAAATTTCCCAAAAACTAAGCCTAAGATAGGTTCTGATATAACCCTTCAATTATAATTATTTCTATGTAGTACAAAGTACTCTTAAGGATCCAGTACAGAACAGAACACCACAACTTCCGTAGAAATTTGACAGTTGTGTTGTATATAGAAAAACTCGTATCCAACTGTTCGAATTTGTATGGACGTTGTGCTATTCTGTCCTGTCCTGGATAGTAAAAAAAGTACCTGATTACTCATATGGTTTCCATTCCAAGGAAAAAAGTGTAAAATATTTACTCGTATATACCACGGATTCTTAACATTTTAGCTGGAAGACATTCAAAGATTTAAAAAAAAAATATCAATAGGTATCTATAAAGTTATACTAGCAGAGTACTGAATTAAAAAGTTAGGCAAGGCCAACGGCCCTATTTTAGCCAGAGTTTCACAACGGACGTATGATGTATACTCTTTTTAAAATTATATTATACAAATTGAAAGTATTTTTTTCCTCTAAGAAATGAAGTAAGTTATCAATCAAGTAAGACTGTTGGATGGATAAGCAGTATGCTCTTCTCAAGAAAAATCGTCTGCCAAATAAACGAACAATTTTTCTTTGCTAAGGTCACAAGAGGATGTCCACAAGGGGGTGTACTCTTGTCACTCCTGTGGTGCCTGGTTGCCGAAGATATTTTGTGCAAGTTCTCATCCAAAGGCTTTTCAGTACAGGGATACGCCGACGATGTGGTTATAGTGGTTAAGGGTTTGTTTGAAGAAATTCTTCCAGATTTATTCGAACCAGCACTAAATACAGTACGAGAATGGTGTGATGGAAACGGGCTCCGAGTGAACCCATCCAAAGCGATCATCATACCTTTCTCCAGAAACAGAAATCTGGCTGAGCTCAGAAGCCCGATTATGTACAACACCCCTCTACCAATTGGGAGTCAAGTCAAATATCTTGGAGTTATCCTTGACAGCAAACTCTACTGGAATAAGCATGTCGAGGCGGTGGCGGAAAAGGCCACCTGAGCCATTTGGATATGCAAAAAATACGTAGGGAAAACCTGGGGTTTGAAACCATCCATTCTGATCTGGATAAACAAAGCAATAGTTCGACCAACTCTAAACTATGGTGCTGTAGTCTGGTGGATAAGAGCCCTAACTACGGAGCGCAAGTCCGTTCTAGGTAAGGTACAGAGACTAGCGTGTCTGATTACCACCGGTGCTCTCCGATCTTGCCCTAGCAGTGCTCTAGAAGTTCTACTAGATCTACACCCGATTGAAATCCACCTCGAGACCCAGGCAAAACTAGCAATGATACGACTCATGATGCCAGTCTGGAGCTCACTAAGGGGCAGCTCAGATGCCTCAAAAACAATACTATAGCGAACATGCCCTCCGACCACCTTGCAAACGAGCTCTCATTCGGACGCTGCTTCCGGGCTGTAACATGGAGCAGGGAGGAGTGGCACCCTAACTTCGCTAGGCTACATCCACAAACCATCAAATGGTTCACTGACGGCTCCAATTGGAGACAACTGAAGGCTCAGGAGCGGGTGTGGTTGGCCCAGGACACAGGATATCTATACCTATGGGCCTCCACACCACTGTTTTTCAGGCAGAAATATACGCAATAGAAACATGCGCTGATCTCTGCCTACGAGAGAACTACGTAAATAAACGTATTGCCATCTTCTCAGACAGCCAAGCGGCTATTAAATCCCTTACTAAGTACACCGTCACGGCAGGACTTGTTCAATGCTGCCTGAAGGCGCTGAATAAACTAGGCGAAAAAAACAGACAAACACTTTTCTGGGTTCCAGGTCATATGGGCATCGCAGGGAACGAACAGGCTGATGAGCTAGCACGCACAGCTGCATCATCCCCTTTGTGCGGACCAGAACCCTTTTGCAACATCTCTTCATGATTAGTAAAGAGAGCTTTCAGAGACCAGGAACGACTCAAGGCAATTGAGCACCGGGATAAACTATCAGGGCTCAGACAATCGAAAATGTTTATAGCAGGGTATTCCCACAAAAGAACGCAGTTAAGCAGAACTAAAGTACGCATCATCTGTGGCATTCTCACAGGTCACTCCTGTCTGAGATCACATTTACGCACAATAAGAATTGTGCAAGATGAGAGCTGTCGATTCTGTGAAGAAGATGACGAAACCTTCTTCCACGTCTTATGCAAGTGCGATGCACTGGCCCAGCGTCGCTGGTCACACCTCGGAGTGGCCTTTCCAGATACGGACGACATAGCTTCGACATCTATAAACGACCTCAACTCGTTTCTCAGCACGATCAACCTTGATCGTCAGGCGTAGTCCTGCTCATCTGCGACTAGGGCGATAGCACAATAGGCCCACTGGCTTCAGTGCTGCTTCGGGTTCACGCCCCTCTACAATCTACAATCTACAAGTAATCAATGTGTAATCCTTTTTATGCTCCGACTAATGGAGGATAAAACATAATTAAAAGAATATTATGTCAGTTTAATTTTTTTATCCATGAGTAGACATCATTTAAAACGGCTTCAGCTGAACGGTTTCTTAAAACTTTGACAAAATGAATCATCATATCATGTTGGGTTAAAATACAAATATTCCTGCGACGAGATATTTCACATTTTTTAATACTCTGAGAATTATAAAAGAACCATTGCACACCATCCTTCTCGGTAGGTGGTCATTTAACCGATATCACTCTGACAAGGTCTTGACGTATGTTCATTTCGAAATTATGTATCTTCCTTTTGGTCTGATTCGTCTTAAAACTATACTGACGTTCACTCCAATCGTTATTCTCCAATACATACATTGGTTTTTCTTTAGTAAAATTAAAATTGCAGAAGCATATCATATAAGTATTAATAAATACTGAAAGATGGTTGATTTCCAAATGCCCGATTTTTATGAGTCATTGTGTAATTTTGATGACGAGTGATACCAGCAATTGATTTCGTTCGAAGATGACAAGTGCGTATACCTTCATTAATCTGATTCGAAAAGATCATTCAGATGAACAGCATTACGCAATCTGTTTTCACTATCCATTAATAATAAAATATCCACTGAACCACTGAAAATTTGTGGAAAATGTTTGACTTCCTTGCGAAGTTACAAGGAAGAATTTTAGTTACCTTGTACAATCGCTTACCGAAGAATTAGTTCGAATAGCTGATGCTCCATAAGTTCCTTTATAGATAGAAGCTATTATTACGATTCTATTATGGAGAAGTCGTAAATATGTATACTTATTGTTTATTTTTCTGCCCAACACTCGTATTACCTAAAGCATAATAGAGAAAATACGAAATTATTTATAGAACCATGTATACTTCCAATCGCAAGGATCTTAAGTAAATAATAGGAAAACCAGATTAATTACAACCATCTTCATGATTTATTAATAAAATTAATCATAAAAGTTCACGCGCGTATGAAACTCAATTATAGTGGCCATCCACAATATCAACTTCTTCTTCGTTCCGTCACTAAACGACCGGCATGATTGGTCACGTAATTGCCTTTTATCTGAAGAAGAAAGCTCAATCTCATCAAGCTGATTAGTCGATTTCATCCCTTGAAAATGGTCGGTTGGTCAGAAATCTTTTTCGTATTGCCAATGATACCGATGATACATATAGCCTTTTTTTCAAGTTGCTGTCTACCTTAAATACCTGCCAGTCCCCCTGAAGATTGGTAGGTGGCTTTGACTAACTTGACCGTTGGCCGCCGCTATTGCCATCAGTAGGGCAATGATTGTGACTCTGTTTTCTATAGAAAAAACGAAATCAATTTAAGTTAATGAAATTTTCCTGGTTCGTGACCAATAGTATCACTCGTCAGCAGGAGTGAAGTCTCCAATTGCTTCACTATAGCTAAGAGGTGTTTGTGAAGAGTGTGGAAAATGGGAGCGGGAGGACACTTGAATATGTATAGGTTAACCGTCAACACAATTCCCTATAATTAAGAAAACGTTTCTTGGATTTTACGTGGACGATTGACAGAAGAAATCCAATTAGCGCGAAAGCAGACAATTGATAGAGTCACGTAAATTTGTAGAAAATCAAGAAAAGCATCCGATCCAATATTGTAGGAGTGATATACACCTATCCCTCGATTTACACGGCACTTTTTTTACACGATTTCACTTTTACACGGTTTTTTAATAGAACCCATTTTCTCGATTTAAACGATATTGCCTATGCAGAATTCACTTTTGCACGGTTTTTCTAAATGATTTGTTCGAATGCAGTGCAGCTTTACATAATATTATACATATGTATCTTACAAGATTACACGATATCGGTATCAACTGGTGTTTTTCTTCATATTTTAGTAGGAATATAACAGGACTCTTTTGAGCTTTAGTACGGTAAACCAAAGTTGAGGGTATACATAATCATTAATCATCATGCTATGGTCTTTTAAAGGACAGTTTTGGTAGCAAGGCAGTTTAGTTTTAAAGGCCTGGATAGACCTCGGGCGGAATGAAAATGATGATGAAAATGATTACTGTCGTGGAACATGTCGAAAATGATGGGGAATTCCATAAGCTACACTCCGAATATGGTTACAACATTTTTCTCGGCCATTTTATGTATTATTTTTCGATTCCCCGGTCATTAGATATTTTCCATGGTGAAATGACTGGCGAATCGAAAAATAATACATAAAATGGCCGAGAAAAATGTTGGAACCATATTCGGATTGTAGCTTATGGAATTCCCCATCATTTCCTACATTTTCCACGACAGTAAGCATGCATTTTCATTGAGAAAATCGCAGCGGACAAAAATTTCATTTTCATTCCGCCCGAGGTCTATCCAGACCTTAACAGTGAAGTTTTGTTTGAAAGTGTTTGATTATTAGGTGCAGTGAATGCTTACAATGCCAAAGGAAAGGAAAGAAAACAATAAACAATCGAAGAGCAAGGTCATTTCTTTGGGGACTAAAATAAGCTTTCTCGACCGTCTCTGTAATGGAGAAAGGATAGTCGACGTTGGAAAACACTATTCTGTGAACGAGGCAACTATAAGAACCATAAATAAAAATGAAAATACGATAAGAAGTAGCGTTGCATCCGAATCCGATACTTCCTTAAGTAACGCTTCCTACGTAAGAGATCCTGTAATTGAAAAAACGGAACAGGCTTTAATTATTTGGATTGAAGATCAAACGCAAAAACTTTTTCCTCTAGATACCACCACAATCTCAAGCAAAGCTCCACGCATTTATGACACGCTTAAACAGCAAATGGCAACATCATCGACTTCAGCCTTTTCTGCAAGCGCTGGTTGGCTTGAGAAGTTTAAAGATAGACATTCTTTACACAATCTCAAACTTAAAAGTGAAAAAGCTTCCATTTAGCGGAACAGTTTTCAAAAAAATTTGCTGAAATAATTGCCAGTAACTCGTATACGGCAGATCAAGTATTTAATGCAAATGGGTTTGGTTTATTTTGGAAGAAAATGCCACAAAGGACATTTTCGTCCAAATCGCACAAAACGGCAAGTGGCCACAAAGCTGCAAAAAGTCGAGTCACAGTGTTGTTCTCCAGCAACGCTTCGGGAGACTATTCAACCTTTGGGCGGGCGCAATGCATCTGACAGATTAAGTGACCCGTTTTTCTTGCGCCAATCAGCGATATGAAAATGGAGAGATCTGAAACTCAGTTATCGATCAACTACCCAAAGCAGTTTTCAGTTTCTATCTACCATATGTCTGAGGGGCGGGAGGGGATGAAATAATCTCTCAGATGTATTGCGCCCGGTTGTGTTATTTTTTCTTTTCTATGAAAATTTCCACTCGTTATACTCTTCACATTGCGTAATAATGTGGTGTTAACTTTTAGGCTCACCAAATCGTTCAATAGTGTGTTTTTAGTAAAATAGGATCACATTTTTTAAGCGGTCGAGTTGTTGGAGGTTTTTTTTAAATATTGAAGCGATTGAAAGCGGAATTTTCTTAGAAAATTGAAAATGTGAAGGGTATCAAACTTTGTGAGCCAGTATTTGTTTCTAAAATTTCGTAGAACTGTTTTAAAAAAGACAATGCAACAATAAATAAGAGTAGGAACTTAGTTTCATCCTATTTTCTGCACTTAATCTGTCAGATGCATTGCGCTCGATCGTGTTAGGATTAGTATTGTGCTCGCCGGAAGGTTAATGAAGCCCTTAATGATCAACCAATCTAAAGCGCCCTTTGCATTTAAGGGGTTAAATATAAATCATCTCCCTGTTTATTGGAGGGCTAACAAAAAGGCAACGCTCTTTACTGAAATGGTTCAACAACATCCTCATACCCGACGGTATTTAACCAAGAAAGGCCTGCCATTTAAAACTCTGCTGATGATTGACAATGCGCCCGGACATTCAACCCATATTCAACACGACAACGTCGAAGTTGTGTTTCTGCCCAAAAAACACAACTTCCCTAATTCAGCCTTTGGACCAAGGCATAATTGCCACATTCAAAGCCCTTTACATAAAGCAAACGTTTAAGTATATTTTGGAGAAAATGGAAAATGATTCTTCTCTTGACATAATTGACGCATGGAAAAAAATTACAATTTTAGATTGCATAAAACATGTGGCTGTCATTAAATGAGATGAAGAAGTCAACATTGAATACCTGCTGGAAAAATCTATGGCATGATGTAGTGAGAGTGTGCCATTCCAAGAAGTTTCTGAAACAACGGAGTTAGCCCATAGGATAGGAGAAGGTTTTGAGGACATAAGAGAATCAGACATTGCCGAAATCATGATAGAAGAAGAAGATTTCATCGCCATACTTAATAACGATCAAAATGCTGTTGGTAATGACACTGATGAAGACGAGACGGAGCTACCAAGCTTTACTACAAAAAGAATCCGCGATGGCCTGGAATTAGGGAATTATTATTTTAATGATCCAAACATTGAGCTTGCTTTGCGGTTCCATCGAGCCCTTAACAAATGCTTAAGCCAATACGAAGAAGTTCACAAAGAGTTAACAAAAACCCGTACCCAACTTTTGATGACCGATTTTCTCAGCTCCTCCCGATCGAACACCACCCAGCCTGAACTGCAGTCCAATGATGTGAATACCCAAATTTAATAGACGACACTCATGAACTTACAGAAAATGAAAATAAATGTTATGTTATGTTATTCTTCCTACCTTATTTTGTATTGATGTATTGCCGTTGCTTCAACATTAAATTTTGAAACTTTCAACTACATTGAACAATTTGTTTTCATCGATGTAAAACTGAATTACTACTGTCAATTTATGATCAAAATATTTTCTTGTGAATGGTTTATGTTTACTTTTGTTATATTTACCTTCTTTTCTTAAATAAAAGCTATGTTTACACGTATTACCCCATTTTTCGATTTACACGGTTTTCCCATATAAAATAGAGAATCTCGATTTACACGGTTTTCCCAGGAACCAACCTTCCGTGTAAATCGAGGGATAGGTGTAAAATGGAGGCCCATAAAGTCTATATGGAGAAGTGATTTCAACTGTATGGTAGATGGACGAAATCCTTAAGATAAACATATGTATAATTATAGCATTGGCTTTCTATGACAGAACAAGGACGGAATTCATATAGTCACCAATCATGTAATAAGGATTTCATATTGAGGATTAAGTATAAAAGAGCACAATACGCCACACGAATTATTTAATCAAATAATTTACTTTAGGACAGTAGAACATATAGGTATAGAAGTTATATACAAAAAATATTTTTTTTAAGTATGCAAACGGATATGATTCGCAAAACTTTTAAGAATTTGTGTAAGGGATTCCCAGTATAGCATGTAGTGGTCTGGCTGGTGTAGGGGTTAATACGCTCGCCTTCAAACCTACGAGTCTGCAGGTTCGTATCACAACTGTTCAGGAAAGCAGTTAAGACCTTGGAAAGTGGTTCTCACTAACCAGTGGCGTAGATAGCTTTTCAGAGGGATAGTGAATCTGTTGTCAGGACTATTTTCTGCAGCCCTTTTGAAAAAGATACAGATAGACGCTCGAAAATTAGAAAAAAAAAGTTTTGATCAATTCTAATTTCCGAGATTTTGGAATTTTCAACCGTTCTTAAATAGAGACAAAAAGCGTTCCGTGAGTAATTGTATAATTTTTACCTATATGTCGGTGGAATGTTTTTTTAATTTTTACCTATATGTAGGAGCAGTGGTGTAGATAGATTTTCGGGGAGGAGGGGGATCATTTTGCAAGATTATTTATACCATTAGGGTTATAAAATGTCGAATTTCAGAATAATAATTTATATATTTATTACACTTCAACTTAGCAGTTTTTTGGAGCAAATATTGATGCGAAATAGATAGCAATTTCGTCATATGAAAAAAACTTAATCCTGAAAATTTTGGGCTTTTTTTACTACGGTGAGTGAATCAACAGTATTCCAATTTTCGTACAAATTTTCGCTACTGTAATTAGAGTATCAGAGCTTTATATTGAGCTTATATTGTAATCGAAATTTTCCGATAACACAGAAATTCGTGAGTAGATATTTGTACAATTTTCAAACTTTTAGGAAACCGTAGCAGCTAAATATATTTAGCAGCTATATAGATACAGGGTGTTCCTAACCCCAACGATAATTCGGTAACCGGTGTATTCGGTACGAGAAAAATAGTTTTACAAAATCAGTCTCGTTTTTGAAGTTATTTGTAATTAAAGAAAAATAAAAAACCGCAGACCTTATTGCCATTTTTCGTCCACTGTAACTGCAAATCTTAATATTTCTCAAATTTTCTTTCATGCTCTACATCCCAACCCAAAAAAAAACTAAATTGCACTGGGACCTTCCGGCAAGTAATTTTAAAAGTTGGCGCATTCTCCCTAGTTTCCATAATGGTATGACGTTTGCCTATTTATTTCCGATTGGAGTCAGAATATTTTTTCAAAGACCTGAAACCATGGCAATTTTTACCCAAAAATTGCAACACTCAAAATATCAAAAGAAATCTGGTGGCTTATAAAGTTCAATTTTGAGTGGGAATGGACGATATTTGACTCATTATTAACTTTACAGGCCTCCAGAGGTATTTTGAGTGTTGCAATTTTTGGGTAAAAATTGCCATGGTTTCAGCTCTTTGAAAATATATTGTGACTCCAATCCGGAATAATTATAGGCAAAATTCATACCATTTTGAAAACTACTATTCAGGTTTTTGAAAAAATGGAAAAATATTCTGACTCTATACCTTTCAATTTTGGAAATTTCTACAAAATTTTTTCTTGAAAGGTTTAGTTAAAGAAAAAATCCTGGTTATAGTTTTGTGAGTTCTTTGTATTCACCATCAATGTGGCACGATAGCCCGACGTAATGGAAGCCTCCACTATCCCTCGTCGAAAGTGTCTCAACACCCCGGACTCATTTTGCTATATATGTGGCACATTTCTAAGTTCATCATCAATGTGGCACGATAGGCCGACGTCGGGCCTTGGCCGCCTGAATCGTTGACCTCCAATAGTCGCGGTTACGTGACCTTGTCCTCCAGTTTCGGAAGCCCAGCAGCTGGTGTGCGTCTTCACCTACGGAGTTCTTCGTATTAAATACAATAAAATTGCGAACAACTGGAGAAAGTCAAGACTGCCCTGCTATATACGAAATAACCTTTTGTCAAATTTCAACTTAAATGAAAGGAAAAGGAATTTTGAAAAACTCAAACAATAGAGGACGCTCAAAAATTAGAAGCAGTTTTACAGCGTTTTCTCTTCATTTACATTAGCTTTCCATTCTCATGAAGAAATCTTTATAATCTTAAGTACTGTATATTTCCCCATTGAAATTGCGCTTCTGTGGAAAAGCACTCCGTGTTCCACAATATTTTTAAATTTTAAAACGAATATTAAGACTTTCCGGCAACAAATTTTTAATCAGTGCTTGCATTTAATTTTTTTATCAGCACTTCTAGATTACTCGTACTTCAGTAGTGCTTGCCTGTGCGAATTCCAGATCCAATACGAAAAAGTATATTAACGTAAGCCCTGTGCTATAGTGTTTCTATTGTATCTATACACTTCTATTATACAATTAAAATTTATGGAAGTGCTAAATTTTCTATTGCAGTTCTGGAAATGCTTTCACGTTTTTATGAAACACTACACACATTGAATAATTCCACCAAAAACTTTACTTTTTCTTTGTTTTACGTACCTAAAGTAATAATAAAAAATGTGTGACCGAAAGGGGGGATTGATCCCCGTAATTCCCCTCTTATCTACGCCACTGGAAGAATGTAGCGGTATTCATTTCATTGTTAAAAACGGTAATAAAGCATACACATTTTGTTGTCAAACTTACGCTTGGAGTTTATTGTAATTTTAGAGCGGCCGCAGTGTACCTAATTTAGTTATTCTAATTTCCAAACTCTTCTAATTTCCACGCGTTCTACTTTCCGAACGGCTACTGTATATGTATTTGCACTTTCGTACACTGAACAAAATCATTTGCTTAAAACAAAAGAAAATACAATAAAAAACAGCCAAGGAAACATTTTTCCTGATTTAAGATGTATTTTCTTGTTCCAAGAAAAATTTTTCTAATCGAAAGGCCTGAATAGACCTCGGGCGGAATGAAAATGAAATTTTTGTCCGCTGCGATTTTTTCAATGAAAATGCATGCTTACTGTCGTGGAACATTTCAGAAATGATGGGGAGCTACAATCCGAACATGGTTCCAACATTTTTCTCGGCCATTTTATGTATTATTTTCCGATTCCCCGGTAATTAGATATTTTCCACGGTGAAATGACCGAAGAATCGAAAAATAATACATAAAATGGCCGAGGGAAATTTTGGAACCATATTCGGATTGTAGCTTATGGAATTCGCCATCATTTCCGACATGCGCATGCAGTTTCATTGAGAAAATCGCAGCGGACAAAAATTTCATTTTCATTCCGCCCGATGTCTATCCAGACCCTAAAATGTATTTTCTTGTTCTAAGAAAAGTTTTTGCTTGAAATAATGCTTATTTTTTATTTTAAGCAATAACTTTTCTTGGAACAAGAAAGAACATCTTAAATCAGAAAAACTTTTCTTGGAACAAGAAAATACATCTTAAATCAGGAAAAACAATTTCTTGGCTGTTTTTTATTGTATTTTGTTCTTGTTTTAAGCAAATGATTTTTTCAGTGTAGTTCATCGAGAATAGCAAATTCTCCATTTTGACAAAATGGTTGGTGGAATCACGAACTACGAGAGACTTTTGCATTAAAAATAAGCGCTGTTAGGTATGGGTATAGCCTAACAGTAAACCATAATTGTGCACAAAAGAAAAACTAAATTTTTCTAAAACTTTTAATCTTTTATTGCTTTTCAGAGGTAGAGTTTATAGTATCTAATACGATTTCCACTCAACAAAATATTATGAAAACCACTCTAATATTTAGCATTTATATTGGTGAACACTTACCAAAAAACTAAACCTTCTACTGATGAATGAGAAACTTTGTCATTGATTGCGGGTGAACTCAAATTGAAGGGTTGCTCTGTAATACCGATTGCAAAGGTTAGAATCGTTTTCGCTGTGGATGAATAGGCCAGCGTTGCGAGGATAACAGCCAAGACTTAAATCTGCAAATAGTCACAATGACAACTAAACAGTCCGAATCCCCCCTGCGAAGTAGATGACCCGGTGGGTGAATGGAGGAGATGGCTCTGATTTAAGCTGAGAAAAGTGACACATAACTGCCTACCGGGTAGCATGGTGCAGTATTTTTTAAGGATTAAAAAGACTTACTCCCGCCCTGTGATACCACTTTTTCAAATACTTTTACAATCGACCTCTAAAAATGCCTACAACTTTAGGGCCAGGAATATGGATATTTACAAAAAAAACATAAACTACATCCTGACCTAATTTGAACAACAACAAAACTTTTGCATTTTTAGGACATTTTTTAGTTGCGCGATATTTCTCTTCATCACAAATACATATTGCTAAATTCAAAATCAAAAAATCACGGTAATATTCAATGATCTACATTGCATGACCCGACTGCCCCCAATAACGAAATCTTTGCACAAATCTCAAAGACTCACACCGCATACACTCTACAATTTCATAGTCATTTATAAGTCCGCACTCAAAGATATTCCTAATGGAACTATCAACTCATTGTCGAACAATTACTCAAGAAATCAAAATAGCAATGAATTTACTATTTGTTGAAAAAATCGTGAGTTCAAAATTGAGTACGCAATGAGTCGACAAAAAAAGCTGTATACAAACGTGCTATAGACCAAAGCCATGTTTAGTCGACGCCAAGCGGCTATAATATCGCCCCTGCTATCTGTGGAGAAATATCAACTACCTAAGTGACCACCACGCTGTTTACAGCACACCTCGCAACAATCCTCAAGTCGACAAGTCGCAGACTGGACACTGGACTATTCCTTTTGACTGGTGACCGCCAGTTAATTTCCATATAAATAGTGTTGTCAGTGATAATAAATTACAGTTTCACATTTTTTCGCTTATAGTATGTATGATTCGCATGACTATACTGTATTGTCGTGTCACCTGGGCTGGACGCACGATGCGGTCAATCGATTAGATAGCACACTACATTATATCCTTTCTCGCTATAGCGGGTTAATTAGTCGAGGAAAAGTGAAAACCGGCCTACAAATAAAATTTTTGATGAATGCGATTATGATTTGCAAGTAATGTTTGTTTGTGCTGCTTGGGGATTGTAAGCTGGAGCAAGGGGGTATAAATATAGAAAAATTGAATATTGGTAGGCAAAAGTTATATGTAAAAAACAACGTTTTAAATCACATATTCAGTTTTTTACAACATTTCATAATTTATGAGACACATATGCCTCATCGTGTACTTCCTCGTGAGGCACATGTGTCTCATAAAACGACGATTTTAATCGATTTAGATAACTAAATATGAAAATACACATACATTATTAAGAAAATCGTATTCTTCGAATAATGACCCTCCTTACCGGGATAAATGCCCATAAAGCTTGATTTGATATTCTTCATTAAGCATATGCAAAATATTATCAATAAATTGAGGAATAAAAATATATATATAAACTATATAAACAAATTTTGCAATAACAAAAGGAAAAATTTAGTCGCGCTATTATATAACAGAAAAAGGTCCTCCCTAGTTCTATTGGACAAGCTTTGCAAAGCCCCGTACCTGATTTCGTCCTTAAATGCCTTTTATGTCATACTTATTTCTTCAAGATACAGAGCGAAATTCGTGTTAAACTACAGTCATATTTTCATACAATTACTTGGAGAAGATCAATTGTCACATCTCTCTCCTTTACCACATGTCGTATGTATGTACGTTTTCTTGATTACATGTTGTTTTCCCATGATGACGCAAAGAATAGTCACGCTCAATAATAATCACTGGCGGAATCATACTCTCATACTCTACTCAGCTATACGAAAAACGCAAGCAAAAAGTTAATACAACATCAATCATTCCGAATGCCGGTCAATGTTGTTTTGTTTAGTGGTGGAGAGTTACACCTCCCCAAAATCATATCGAAGACAAAATAAATGTTCAAGTGGCCGCGTCGCACATTAAAAGAAAATCATCAAAATTAGAGGGCGACACATATCCTCATACTCATCATCTTCATCATTCTCATTCATTCCAATATTATGATGGATGATCTTTTGGCGGCATTGCAACCAGTCAACGATGGAGTCTTATGATTAGAGCCAGGATTCTCGTGCAATTGCACGTTAATGCACGAAATTGCATTTTCAGGGTATATTGCACGAAATTGCACATTTTAAAGTTTTTGAATGAAAACGCATATTTCCATTTTTCGAGCCTCTTTCATGACATTCCTTCCATAAATATGGAAATGTGCAGAATTTTTCGATTAGATAAAGTCAAAGGCTCTGCGAAGGATCCTAAACTAATAAATCCAATTGAAATGAGCTAATCTAGAGAGCATTTTATGGGGAGAAGCTTACGTAAGGTTAAAATATTGGAAGTGTATTTAAGTAAAAATTACTTAATCTTTTAGAGCTAGTCGTCTTAATGTATACTTTTCCTTCGTCGACTGCTCCAAAGTCTGAGCTTCTAAAAGCATATAAAACAGTTTTTTTTATATTACACGCAAAATGCACATTTGAGAACTTATTTTGCACGATTTTGCACGTTTCGAGATTTTTACCGCACGTTTTTCTGTTTTTTACTGCACGAAAATCCGGGCTCTACTTATGATGGATTCATTCTGCGGCAGGTTACTCGTTTGACGCCGCCACCGTCAATTCACCACACTTTCACAGTCGAGCTGTGAATCTTGCTAGTTGCTTTAGTTTTTCGTTTTTCGTCAGAACAGAACGCTAGACTAATGGTTTAATATGGGAAATACCAATTAAAGTAAACGTCACAAGAAAACAGCCCTTTTTCTTTGACGATGACGAACTGAGCAAAGTTGCTAGAGAGAAGCCAAAAGATAAATTTGTTTTGTAGATTCAGACAATTAGCCGTTCTGCCTCGATTGAGACAGGCGTCAGATGTGAAGATGCGTATCATTATCGGCGGGAATGTTTCAATTATTGTGAAGGTCGTTACTGTGCAATCGTAGGAATTTGGTTTTGCGGAAAAAATCGTTTACTGGATTTTTTTCTGGACTTTATAGCATTATTGGTTTCAGTGTTATTTTTTAATTGCAGCGTCTGATTTATCCAAAAACATAATTTGATAAACTAAACTAAACTCTAGACATCCCAATCTTTTGCTTACTAGACACACAGATTTATGGGACATTTTATCCCGGGAAAAATGATGTATTTTTTATATGATTAATTGCTGGCGGAAGCTATTCTTTTACTATTTTTTGTAAGGATAAATTAGCAGTATCGCATGTATTGTATTCGGATTTCGAAAGTCAATATTTACTGCCGAAACAATACTCGTATACCTCCTGTACATTTGTATAATGGATATGATTGCTGTGCGGCAGAGATATCATCGTTTTGCCATCAACATAACCACGAAGCAAACTGAAAGATATTTTGACATTATTTGATTATCCTGTCATGGAAAATTAAAAACCTCGAAATAATTCATGCGGTCATTTGTTTTTGTCTTGTCTGACCAATGTGAATGATTGGATATATGCATGTGTACGGTGCGCTGCTCTCAGGATGGATACGGAAATTTATTGCATTTTGAAAAATTGTATCAGAAAAAGATCAGATACTACATGTGATGGGGGTCGTGACGACGACTGTATATTACATTACATACATATATTTGTATTTTTTGATGACCAATGTTGTTGGATATTGTATAAGTTTCATAGCCACCCTTTAGTAACATATGCTGAAGAATCAACTATACACGGAACGGATACGCACTGCATGACAACGTATGAGAAAAAGGAATTTTCACATAAAGAAATCTACATAACAGCCACCATTCATACTTATATGGTTGTATCAATGCCAGATTCTTCGAAAGAGTTCAAGAAGAGTAATGACACGAAGCAGTCTGATTTATTGATTCATCAAATAACGAAGAAATCTAATAACTGATGAAATATCGACGCCACAGGGACGTTGAGAATAAATTAATCATTAGTGTTAAGTGAAAAGGGTCTGTGGTTTTAAGAGACAATGTAAACACAAATTATTGTATACTGTGATAAAATTTGGAACTTTAATTTGTCTTTTTGTTTCATTAAACTTCGAGCAACTACATATCTATATATTATGGGAATATGAGCACACGGCCGGTTGGATACGATCTTTCCTGATTTATGTAAGCTTTACTCGCATTGTCGAGGCTTAGTAGCAAGTATATTGGATACAGAGCCGTGCGAAGGATAATTTGCGCCCGGGCCAAAAGTGTACCAAGGCGTTTAACCCTCTAGTAAAAAAGTGGCATTCCAAGCAGGGGCGAACCCAAGGGGGGGATTAGGGGAATCAAACACCCCCCGAAATTATGAAACCGATATTTCAAAAGCATTAGTTTAATCAAAATGTACACAACATAACTATCTTGGCATAACAAATAAGGGATGATTTTCAGACTCAAGATCTATAGTGTATTCACTAGGTTATTTCAGATTGCAAAATGTGGTGGAGAATTTTGTTTTTGTTTCTTTTGTTTTTTTTTTTGGGGTGCTGAGCTTGAGTCCGGAGCTTCCCACCAAAATTTCGATGCAAAACAGGGCCATAACCGCAAAAACCTCGAAAATTTTCGGAGTTTTTCCGTTTTTTGGCTTATAACTTCGAAACTGTACATTTCTCCTTTAAACTGCATTATGCGGTATCGCTACAATTGATAGTATTTTTTTGTGATTTTGACCCTGTTTTGGCACGAAATTTTGGTGGAAAGCTACAGATTCGGGCTTAGCACCCCAAAATACATAAAGAACAAGAAAAATGCAACTTTTGCGACCAAAAATTAAAAACAATTCAATTTCAAAATTAAATACATACACAAAAAGAAAAATCGTTCGTGATATTAATAAATTTTTTCAATTAATTAGTTTTATTGGTTTGCATAGGCAAGATATAGTTGCGAATTATTTTTTAAAGTTTTAATTAATGCGATATAAATGAAAATAGAAAAGAAGATTAGATACATTCAGTTTTTGTTTAGGGTCATTTTAGATAATATAACTCGCGAGTTTCAAAAACCACTAAAATTGACAAATTTCTCATAGTAACCGTAGAAAAGTGGGTAACACATGTTTTCATTATGTAGAACCTAAAGGGATGTAAAAAAAACTAAATTAATTTGCAAGAAATGCAATAACGTAATTCCGTCTAAACATTTTCGTAACAATCGGTTATCAAAACCAGTTATTTGCTATGGGAGTATTTAAAGAAATACCTTAAATTTATTTGATGAAAATCAGCTTAACAGTATGGTGTAAAGTTTCCAAAATCTCTTGTGTTCAAAATTGAAGTGGAGACCCCTACCTTATAATTTATAACTAATCTCAGCAGTCTCTTCTTCCAGCAATTTTTTTTAGTAAAATGTCAGCAATACGTGTCATTACTTTAGAAGGTAGAAACTTAAATTATAGTAGAGAATGTGAAGAGAGAAACCTCCACAGATTTGTCGGCCTAGGCGTTGGCTTGGATGGAAGGAATACAAGTAATACGCACAGGCATTTGAATGTGCAAAACGCTGTTTTAACTCACTATTTCGGAGGAGTTTTCGATGTACCCTATGGTTTCAGTTTTATCAAAAAGATACCGAGTATCCTTCTTTATTTTTGCCATCAAATAAGCGGTAAACGTATGTTTATTAAGATTGTAAGCATTTGTAGTTTTAGGTCTTTTCAGAGAACCACTGTGAAGATTGAGCTAAAAGAGGTTTTTCAACCCTTACCTGTTACCTTGAATTTTTCTATGAGCAGGAATTCACTAAATAAATCAAATGGCCCGAAACAAATTGCATATATTCTATAGACTTCGAATAATTTTCTGTTAGGAATGCTCAAATGTCTGATGTGCTGAATACATGTATTAACCCTTCAAATGTTTGTATTTTTTTTATTTGGCTAGAAAACGCCTGGTTTATTCGATATCATCTGTTTCTGTTGTTTCGAGTCATTTTCTTTTTCATCCTTGCTAAGCTCCTTTGCAATATCTGCGACGCGTTTTACTCGGCCAATTTAAAAGCTATGAAGCTGAAATTTTGCACAAATGGTTCTTTTTGCTGCAGTTTGTATGTTTAAATCGGTAAAATCAGACAATGGGGTCATGGGGCTGCCAACCCAACCCAACTCCCCAAATTAGGTTCTTCTAAGAAAAACTCTTTTATTTGTCGACCAATTTCAACCGAATTTGACACAAATGTGTTTCAATTGATAACACAAAACATATGAAATGAAATGAAATCAGACAATGGGGTCATGGGGCTGCCATACAAACCCAACACCCCAAATTAGGTTCTTCTAAGAAAAACTTTTTTATTCGTGCACCAATTTCAACCAAATTTCACACAAATGTATTTCTATTGATGACACAAAACATATGTAACAATGGATCACGTCGGACCATGGGGTCATGGGGCTGCCATACAAACCCCAAACCCCCTTTTTGTGTTCTTTAAAAAAAAAACATTTTTTACACCAATTTCACAAAACCTTAAATTAATGTGTCTTTATCAAAGCAACTAAAAAGGTCAAAACAAATCGAATCGTACTATAGGGACATGCTCCCGTATCCCCCAATAAAATTTTCTGAGTAAATATTTTTATTTACCCACTTATTCCAACCAAACCCCACACAAATATTGTTTTGCCGACGCAATGGAACTTTTGTGAAGGCAGAAGGAAAATATTAGGGGGGGATTAAATACAAGTCGTAGGTACGCCCGAAAAAAACTTTTAGCCCGAGTGGAGCGAAGGGTATACAAATTTCGGCCGCGCCCGAAATTAGCCTCGGTCTCGTTTTTGTTTAAATTATGAATAGTTGTTTTTCAGCAAGATATTACCTCGGTCGCTAAATAACATAATATTATATGTTTGATATTACCAAGCATTCCTTCTTCATACCCAATTGCTGGAATTAAGCCGACAAAAAATGCCTTGTAAAGTCTCCGCGTAGTTTAGCAAAACCTTAAGACCTTATTAGTTTTGTCTTAAAAATGGGAACAAAGCATACATCATATTTAGCGAAACTAATTTTCGTTACAAACATTATCAGTATCAGGTACGTAGCCAGTAGGCAGGTTTAGGTCCAGGTCCATGGCATCCGAACGCCTCCCGACATGTTTTTAAAAGGCATTGAAGCAGTGCCGGATTAAGCAAGCGCGGGGCCCGTGGCAAGAGTCAAGAGCTTTTCATTAGATGGTCTGTAGCTGGAACCTCGATTAGTTCATCTAATAAAGGGTTCCAAAATTAACGCAAAATTTAACACTCGCATCTATTTCGGTTTATTCATTATTCGTGACTAAAGTAAAATATTTCAAATTTTGAGCGTATCTAGTTTTTCGATTATCCAGTGTGAAATATTGTTTAGTCCTGTCGATGATACACTTGGACTGTGACACTTCTGACGTCAAAACAAATGCTTTAATGTATTGTCACTTTCTGACCAGCTTCTCCTTGGCTAAAGGTTTGTGTTCGTAGAGACGACTCATGGGATCATCGCTCAGCGATCGTAGTTTTGCATCCAATTTCGAGCCGTATTTAAATATTTTTTTAATGGTTCTACTTTCCTAGTATCAACTATGGACTAACGGAGCATGTCTGTATAGAATATATACCCATATAGTGCTCAAAACCGGTGGTTTCACTTCGATCGCTGAGCGATGATCCCATGAGTCGTCTCTACGAACACAAACCTTAAGACTGTACGTTCAGAGAATTTCTTTTTGTTCGTAGAGACAACTCTGTGATGATCGCTCAGCGATCAAAGTACAATCACCGATTCTGAGCAGTATACGAGTATATTTTCTATTGAGACATGTTGCTTTAGATCATAGTCGATACAAGGAAAGTAGCACCATTAAAAAAATATGCAAATACAGCTCGAAATTGGATGCAGAACTACGATCGCTGAGCGATCATCACATGAATCGTCTCTATGAACACGTACCTTTAATCAGCCAATTTTACCATAAAATCATAAGTACTTGGGTCGTATGTCCCTAGTTCATTTAAGATGATAATGATGGCGACAATACAGTGGCCCGACGGAAAATATTATCCATCGATGTACTGAAGAATTTGAACTTTAGCCCCTAAATGAGCAATTTGTGTTTAGTTTGAATGATCGTGTGATCGTGATGTCTTCCCCATTTGACTTTCCTGGTTGTATCTGTCGTTGGCCCAGTTATGTATAATTCGGGTTAAACATAATTTATAACATAATTTTGCTAAATTTCTGCTTTATAGTCACATGACCTTTTTTCAAGGTATGAAAAACTACTACGCTGAGTAAAGTAGTGAATTGGGCCTGTCTGTAGCCTGAGTCACCGAGCTTGATGGATGTGGTGGTTGAAAAAAAAAAGTTGTACGAAACTGAGATTTCCAACGAAAAAGAGGATATATCAATTTCTCTTAGAAGATTTTAAAGTTATGTATTTCCAAATACTAAAAAACAATTTTGCCAGCAAAATGCCACAACTTTTTTTAAATCGAAAAAAAAAAACTAATATTCACTTTTTTATGTCATAAGTCAAGAAGGGCCCCAAGTCAAGTTGTTCCGCCACTGGCTGACTTAATTTTACATCGGATCGTGAAGTACACTGAATAGGGTTTTGTATCGAATAGCATTTCTGTAAACTGGCCTCTACAGCTTTGCTGGCACGTCCGCGATTTTTTAGTAAAAAAAATGTAGATTATAAATTTTGCACAAATTACGCCGAGTCTCGTCCATGCAGCTTTGAGCTTCATTTTAACTATAATTTATTGTTAAAACTCTGCCCATTAAATAAACCCATAACAAGAAATCGTGGCAAACCACGCGATCTAGGGCATATTCTCATAACCGAAAAGAAATGTCTCATTTAAGAATTTAATTGTTTCTCGGGCTATAGCACTGTTTTTGAAACTATTGTATACATTGGAAAGTCGCGATATAGGCGACCAAATTCAGCCGAATCCAAAGTAGTCATGAGGAATTGACACAAAAGAGGACATTTGTCCGAAGAGTTATTATCATTTTTGCTTATTATTGGGTGTCTGTATATATTATGTATTTATATTTATTGAGTTTTTTAAAGCCAGCGCGGGGCCCCCTCAAGGCGCGGGGCCCGTGGCATTTGCCACCTTCTGCCACGAGGTTAATCCGGCACTGCATTGAAGTCTTACTGCTGATAACATTTTATACGGGACGTTTTTGTAAGTTCACGATTTTGGCATCGGCTTATGATATCTTATTTTTTTTTTTGCTAATTCACAGTTTTTTTTGAAGGGGTTGGTTTGTATGATAGTCCTATGATGTAGTGTTCGGATTTCATCCGTTCCTATATGTTTTGAGGATGTGCTAGGAACCCATTTGGGAAAAGTTTGGTTACGGTCGGATCAAAAAGGAAAAAGTTTTTCTTAGAAGAACTTTGTTTTCCGGGGTTGGTTTATATGACAGCCCTATGACGTAAATTTCCGATTCCATGCGTTCCTAGATATGTTTTGAGGCTTTACTAGAATAAGCTGACCAGACGTACAGCATTTTGCTGTACAGTACAGCATTTTGACATGTCGTACAGCATTGGGAAATGTACAGCATTCCGAATGCCACACAATGAAACCTAATTCACTACACCAGCGGTCGACAAATGGCATCTCGGGAGCCACATGCGGCTTTTTGACTTATTTAGTGTGCTTTAATGACTCAAAGCATTTTAAAACTCTCACACAAATTATTCTAAAAGAAAAACGGTATTTACCGTTATCTGCTTTAAATATATAACCCTGAATGACCATGGTAGTTTTTGTTTGGTAGAAATTTTTCCGTACGGCCTCTCAACCCTGGCCGTACGGAAAATGGCAACATATTCCTGTGAAGCATAATGTAATTTTTCCTGCTATGAAGACCGGTATGCCAGGTATATTTGCAGCAGCATATTCATGTGATCTGACCCGCGAATACGTCTTGAAACAAAAGTTTATTATGCCCACACGGTCAGAAATTTTGGTATAAAAACTATACAATTTTCGTATACATATAAATCCATAAAATTTTCTGATAAATATGTATATTGTGCATTTATAAAAGAAGCATACGAAAATATTATCACTTTTATAACAAAACGGTATAATAATTTCAATACTAGATATTATTAAAATGTATACGAAAAAAAATAAACCATATTTATACTATTTATTTGATTCATTCTAATTTTCATAAAAAATAAATTATACACGGGTATCGCCCACCCCATCCGAGCTATATATTTTTTTAATATACACACAATTTTTACCGCACTGAGAATTGATACTCTGGTCTCTGGATTACTAGCATCGTAGAGTGCTACTCAACCGTCTGAGCCACGAAGCCTGTTGGTTATAGCAATATAATCTGCGGGCTTCAATTCTCCTTCTTTTTATACAATTATTTCCGAAATTTGCTTTCGTTTATACCAAACAAAGTACAAAAAAAATTGAAAATCTTTTTTATACTCTTGTCGTATTATTTTTATACTTTGATCTTATAAATGTATGGAGTTTGTAAAATTCTAAAAAAAAAAGTAGTATGTTTTAATTATATTTTCGTATAAAAACTATAAGCAAATATTATTAAAATTTGTATTATATATTTTTTGTATAAAAAGTATACAATACTTATATAATTTCATTTTTTACACTAAAAAAAGTATACTATTTGAACAATTTATATGATATTTATTATAAAACGATTTTATAAGTATGAATCATACATATTCATAACCGAAATTGTATAAATAGACGTTATACGATAGTTGGTATACAAAATTATCTCAAAATTTCTGACCGTGCACTGATGCAGGTTAGGCTTTGTAATTTGAGATACTTGGTGGAATTTTGGTTAGTAAGGGTAGTGGTTTCAGATACAACATAAACTAACAAAATCTGATCACTCCTCTAAGCAGTGGCGGCTCGTATACAATAATGCTGGGGGTTCACAAAAATAAAACTAAATACATACGACATCAACCCCTAAAAATGTATTTTGACGTATACCTAAGACTAACTGCTTTGAATTAAAATTATTTTATTTAATTTCAAAGCATAGTCCATAGATTTTAAAACTAAAGAATTACATACTTCAATTTTCACATAACAGTCAAGAAAAACCACAAAATTTTACGAATCAGCAGCACACCAAACATTTATTTTTTATCATTTACTTGGCACTGAATTTGTCCACAAATTGCTTTCCTATCAAAAAGTTCAGACAAGGCAACCTCCTAAAACATTTCGCTTTAATTTTTTGTCCTTAGAAAAGTTCTTGTCAAACAATATCTAAAGTTAAACCTAAAATCTTTTCTCATTTTTATATTCTTTCATTGAAAATAATCACCTGAACTGAAATGCATTCGGTTCATCACCAAGTACTGTGCTGTGCACAACCTATTTGTGCACAAATTCTAGTGTAAATTTTGCACTATCCCCTCGCCCCGGGAACCCGTCACATATCTGATTTTGGAGCGAGTGCACCAGTTCATATGACTGTGCACCAACACCGTGGGTGCTAGATGTTGGTCGCTGGTCGAGACATAGATTCAATGCGTGGCTTGGGCATATCGTATATGCATGCATATGTACATACGATTAGAGTATGTTGCGTTGCGCGGTTTGTTTTGTTTTGTTAAGTATGTTTGATTTATCGAAGATATTGAGCACATTATTTGTTGATATGGTTGTTTTATCGGGGGGTGCACGTGCACATGTGCACATATGGGCGAGCCGCCACTGCCTCTAACCGATTTCAAATTATCCAGCGCAAAAATGTCCTAATTGTTTGGGCTCCAGGAAATTACCATTTAAAATTACATGGAATCGAATGCTGGTCAAAGATCAATGGTGCTTTAGAGTTTCGACATTTAAAATTATCATACTATAGAACTTACCGTTACATTATATTGAGTCATACATTTTTCATAAGGAAATTGTGTCTCCTATGCACTGTTGTATTTCGAAAAGTTCATCTTAAAGCTCTACAAAGTCCTAGTCGAAAGTCTGGTCACCTTATACTAGAAACACATTTGGAAGGAGTTTGATTAAGATTGGTTCATAAAGAAAAAAAAATCTTAGAAGAACCTAATTTCCAAGGGTTGGTTTGTATGACAGCCCTATGACGAAGTGTTCCGATTTCATCCCTTCCCATATATGTTTCGAGGCTTTACCAGTTACACATTTCGGTGAAGTTTCGTCAAGATTGGTTCATAAAGAAAAAAGTTTTTCTTAGAAGAGCCCAATTTTCAGAGGTTTGTTTCTATGACAGCCCCATGACCCCATAGTCCGATTTCATTCGTTCCGACATATATACAGCGTACGCTAAAAAGAAACTTGTATACAAAATTTCAGCCCGATAGCTTCAAAACTGAGGGACTAGTTTGCGTTGCAACAGACGGACAGACAGACAGACAGACAGATGGACATCGGTCAATCGATTTCTCTCGTCACACTGATTAATAATATATATACTTTATATAGTCGCAGGTGCTTCCTTCTGTGCATTGCAAACTTTATGAAAAAGTTAATACATACATATACCCTTTCACATAGTGACGGGTATAAAAAATGCCCAATAGTCGCCCCATGTTTAGTTCTGTAGGGATGTGACAGTTCAAAAACTAAAAAGTCATAAAAACCCAATAAACTACTGAAAGTCAAATTAAATCATTTTAAATGCGATTAAAGGCTGAATATATCCTATAAACTGGCAATATTGTAGAAATACAATATAATAACTTTCTTTATTCAACTTTTCCATACATGTTCCATAAATTGTTACACAAGAACCGAACTAATTTCCGAAAAATCTATTACACGCGTGACTTCTGTGTATACAGTTCATGTGAGTTGTTACATACTTTTCGTAGAGGTGTTCATTACACATTCATGTAACCGACAATCGACAATTCTGTCCATGCTTGTTGATAGTAATCTATACTGAAACTAACAAAACTTTGATAGCCATATAGGATAGGGCGGAAAGAATATTCATTTCAATTTTCGAAATTACAAAAATAAATATTGTTGTTTCTATATGATAAAAATTCAGAGAAAAGGTGGGAGAAAAAGTGGGTGACGAAAGTTTTGGATTTTTGGGTTTAGAACAAGCCGAAATGAACAGTAGTCTTTCAAATTTGGATATTTTTCATTTGATAATTTAGGAATATTAACAATAGAATTGCAAAAATTATTGTCACAATTTATGTGGAAACAATAACAAAAGCAACAACAACCCGAGGTGTTTCGACAATACCACCATCAAGGATAGATCTGCCAGTAGAAATGGGCTAAAAAATTCAATACTAATAAAAATCAGCGACGTACCACAGACCCAGTAATACGATGCAGTGTCTGGGATTATAACAGACAGAGAAAGAAGAAAAACAGAAAAAGAAGAAATCTTTGTTCAACCTCAGATATATAAAAAAAAATATTCAGTAGTTTACATGTCAAATGATATGCCTTTTAATGCAGTTTTTCGTATTCTGCCTACGAGTGAACGCTGCGCTGATGATGATGATGATGGTGAAAATATGCTTTGAAATGAAAGGTGTAAAACATACGGTTACAAACAACGATGATTGAGGTAAGTTAAAATTCCAGCGTTATGTAACACTGGTCTTTTCTTACTATCAAAATATTCAGCCTTTGCACTGTTCACCCTCGCAACATGCCCCACATACACATCATGTTAATACGATACCAACAACTATAATAGCAAACATTGAAATCAATCGCTACCTAAAGTATATTTTTCTTTTCCTGTATTTCCATAGGTAATTACCGACCACTTAAGTGAAATTGATGGGCTCCATTACCTCTCCTAATCATACATATAGGCATACAGACATACGCACACACTTTACCCCGATCTAACCACAATAGTAATTTTCTCCTGACAAATAATAATAGCGGTCGACACTCGTCGTCGTCGGCCGGACTCTATTCCTATTCCCTGGTGTCGATATGAAACTTTTTTGTTTGAAATATAAGTGAAATAAAATATGCCTTTATCGCGGGTATTAATCAAACATTTCACTCATTCGACAAACCCGACATTAGGAGATTAGGGAAAATTACAAGGTGTACAAAAGGTTACACTGCTTCCAGATGACCGCAACGGACGCTTGACTATGGCGACGCCTAGACCCAGAATGCTGCTGAAAACAAACACAGTTCGGCTACTGCACTCTATGATGGGTCTACCGCGAATATGTGACCTAGGTCAAGACACATCTGCCGAATGACGGCAATTTGTCGTTTGTAAAGGATATCTGATAAGGAGCTCAAATGCAGTTGTTTTGTTTTTTGTTGATTGTGACAAATTTTCGAGATAAAAACAAATTGCTTAAATGGTATAGTAAAAAATGGTGAGTAGGAAATAATCGCAGGACACGAGGGGAGAAAACCTGGATGAGTTCTAACTAGAATTATTTTTTTTTTTTTAATATTCGTACTATTTTCTACGATATAACTCTCTAATAACGCCTTGTGATACTCATACTCATTGCATTTTCCAATTTTTTTCTTTTCTTTTCCTTTCTGTATGAATTAAAATTTTATTGTTTCTCATCAGATAAGTCAAGATGCCAAGGGGTTTACTTCAGATAACAGAGTCAAAGAATAAATTAGCACACAGTTGAGGCAGATCTTCGGACAAGCTGCCGAATTCGAATGTCTTCTAAAAAAAATTAAAGGATTGTTTAGGTCTCGTGATTGAAGTAGATTTTGAGTGCCAACGTTAGCCTCAAATGTTGTTTTCTTATTTTATATAAATATATAATAATCGTAAATCGAATTAATAAAACTAGTTGTGTAGATTTGAGGAAAAAACATAAAAAAAATTATATGGCCTAAAATTCCGAAAAATGCGAGTTTTCCATATTTGGCACAAATTATGCAATGTACATTGAGATAGCGGATAAAATTTCAAAACAACAACAATTGTTTTAGATAACGCCCAGGATTAACAAAAAAAATCGGAATAGAAAAAGGCATGCGCAGACGGGACTAAATTTTATACAGTTACAGTTCAGAGCTAAATTTATTGTTGACACATTTTACCAGTAGCGGACTTACCTGCAGGCTTAGGAAGCTGAAGACTAGAGTTGCAGAATTCTAATCAATATTTTTTTCATATAAATACCTTAAGGCTAAAGCCGTGGAAGACTGAACGTAAAATAAATATTGCAATATAAGATCCTCGTCATTAAATATGTTTGAGGAACAGGCGATGTGTGTTTTTGCCCCTAATGAGACATAAAATTGAAGAAGTGCTTCTTGCCAATATTTCAAAGCTTCAAAACCTAAAGGAATAAATCTGTGCCCATTATGAAAAACCGCTTAAGTCGAGATAAGACAAAATCGAGATTTCTATCGGCATGCCGAATACTACCTTCTCTCAAAATTTGGTTAATTTTGCTTTATTTTTACAGAAGTTATGGCTATTGGTTTTTTCGCTTATCTGGTGTAGATCTTAAATAGCACATGGAATAATGACTTAGCTTAACTCAATTTTTCAAACCAATTGCATTTTATATGGAAAATTGACTTAAATAAACATAAGCTTCTTTTCCTATTAAGAAATGCGTCCACTGTGATAATTTTGCTAACAAAATGCATAAAAGCTTAAATGAATTAAGCGACTTTTCCATGTCTCGAAATAAAAATCGATTGTTCTTATCTTGATATAAGTCATTTTTCCCAATGGACTTTTTCTCGTTGTAGAGTCTTGTACCGTTTTAGCGGTTTTTCCAAAAAATGTAACTGTAAAATCTCGTTGCAAAGTCTATATAGGTGGTTGTCTCGCTTGCAGACAATCAGTACGATACGAGATAAGCGAATATTATTAGTCAAGTGAATAGGATTAAAGTGAAGTGACTAAGTGAAAATTTTGAAGAATTATGTCCTCGAGAGGATCAAAAATGTTAGAGATGGCTCTGGCAGGACCCAGTAGCCCAAGAGCAACACGAGTTGGTGAGTTTCACTATTCTACAATTTAGTTCACGTTTTGTAAAAAATACATTCGAAACCGGTTATAACGTACACTCTTTCTATGTGTTTTCGCCTGTAAAGTACAATTTTCTATCCCCTCAGGTACGTTTTAACCGGGTTTTACAAAAATTTCATAAATTTCAATGGAATATTATTAGTACATACATACACATTAGTACAGTATTATTATGATTTCCAGAAAATTTCCAATTTACCATGGATGAGAAACATTATACACTTCAAACAGTTGGAAGCTCAAATCAACTAAATAATGATACGCAGGACTTTGACTCCGATGATTCTGTTCGTGATCCAGATTTTGAAGTTTTATCTGAATATGTATCGGAAAGCTCTTTAGACGAAGACTTTCAAAATGATTTCGCAGACCCAGGATTACAAAGTGAAAACTCTCCACCGAATTCCACTAATGCTTTGTCTGAAAATAGATCTCATAACTCCAGAAAGGAAATTCAAAAGAAGAGAAATAAAGGAGAAGAATACGTGTCACGAAAAGGAATATTTGTACCTGCTCGGTGTATGGTTCCTCTGACAATCTGCAGAAAAAAATGTTATGAGAAGATTTCCTTCGAAATACAAAAATGCTTGTTTGACCAATATTGGATGTTAGGGAGCTACAATCAAAGAATTCTGTTCATAAGCTCCTTAATAGATATAGAAGCTAAAAAATCAGAATCACTAAGGGAAGTAAAACTGCGAAATCGCCAATACAGCTTCAAATATTTTGTAAATATTGAATCTCAAAGAATTAATATCTGCCAGAAGTGCTTCCAGAAGTGTTTTGGTGAAACTGAAAGTTTCTTAAAAAGCGTTGTCAAGAAAAAACTTATTGAACCTTACATACAATTCCGAGATCAAAGAGGGCCCTCCACGCCACCAAACAAACTATTGGAGTCCGAAGCAGAAAAAAATAAAGATCACATAAATAGCTTCCCTACATACGAAAGTCATTATAGTCGACGTGATTCAAGCTGTACATAAATATATGCATGCAGAGTTAACACTATCTTCTATGTATAGACTTTATTGTGACACAGGTGAAAAAAATGTTAGTTACAAGACATACTCGGATATATTCAAAAGTAAGTTAGTGTAATTATGTGGCTTTGAACTAGCGCTTAAAGCTGTTATTAATATACGAATTATAATTGTTTTTACCTATTTTAGCCATGAACATAAAGTTCAAAAAGCCGAAAGTGGATACATGCGCAAAATGCGATACTTTGAAAGCCAAGATTGATGCAGCAGGAGATGATCCAGACACTTTGTGAACTTTGACACAGGAACAAGCAGATCATCATCAGCAAGCAGAATCCGCTTATCAGGCCAAGTCGGACGACAAAAATTTGGCCAAAAGTGATCCATCAATGAAAGTATATACATTTGACTTGCAGCAGTGTTTGCCCACTCCATTTTTGCAGAATTCGGTATCGTTCTATAAGAGGCAATTGTGGAACTTTAACCTGACGGTCCATGATTGCATAAATAACACCCCGCATTGCTTTATGTGGCATGAAGCTCAAGCAAAGCGAGGAGGAAATGAGATCGCCTCATGCTTGCTCAGACAGTTGAAGATCATTGAGGAAAAATCTGACAACGTTAAATGGGTTATATTCTACAGCGATAATTGCGCTGGCCAAAATAAAAATTCCTATTGAAGCACGATGTTTTTAACATTCCTGCAAGAGAGCAAGACGATCGAAAGGATTGATCACAAATTTTTGACTGTTGGGCATTCGCATATGGAATGCGATGTGGACCATGCCATGATCGAAAAAAGAAAGAAAATGACCAATGCCAAACTACATCATCCACGCGATTGGTATAATTTCGTTCGATCAGTAGGTGTGAAAACACGGTTTGAAGTTGTTGAAATGAGTGCAGGGGATTTCAAGGACTTTTTTTCACATTCGAAGAAAGCATTTATGTGGAGAGCTCGAGACTCCAAGTGTCAAAATTTCAACTGGAATAGTGTTAAATGGCTTCGATACAATAAAAGTG
Organism: Microchrysa polita; assembly: GCA_949715475.1. Classification (NCBI taxonomy): domain Eukaryota; kingdom Metazoa; phylum Arthropoda; class Insecta; order Diptera; family Stratiomyidae; genus Microchrysa; species Microchrysa polita. Next base: position 20,614,099 of record OX454415.1, read on the forward strand.
ATTTTGGAAAAATTCACTTTAAAAATACTTTAAATGGGGATGACGAATTTAGAACTCTTAACATTAAAAAAAGAGGAATAAACTCGTCAAGTATGCAACAAATTCCAGATCTACCAGGGGAAGTGAGGATCTCGTCCAAAAAGAAAAAAGATTTAATGGACCTTCTCCCGATGATTGATCCATTATTTCATGATTTTTATAAAAATCTTTTAACGGAAGATATTACGGAAGTTCACCCTGACTTAGTTGACGAAGACAACAATGAGGGGACTGAAAATTGAAATCATAACTTTCTTAATAAAATACGTTTATTTTTTATTATTTAGTTACTGAATTGCTGTGAAGGAATAAGTTTAAGTTTGTAAAATATTTTAATGATTTTTTAAATTTTTTTGGTAGATTTTTTTATACAACATACTTGGAAATATAGATATGGACTTGAATTTAAGATCTATGAACTGTTTCATAATAATATGGAATAACAACCTATGTCTACATAAGATATTAATTGCTAACATATTCATTTTAGTAAAAGAGCTTATGTTGATTTACGTTTTATCAACGTACATTTGTTCATAAGGAAAAAGCTCTTATCTTTGTTTTGTCCTTTTTATGTGGAAACTGTTTGATTTTTGTGAAAACACTTATCATGGATTCATTTATAACATAATAAACTATATAATTGCATTTATCTCGTGCCTTTAATGATTCAGACATTTTTCAGAAAATGTTTCAAAGTTAAAAAACACTCTACTGAAAAATCAAGAAAATCGACTTAAGCGGTTATTCATAATCAGCACAGAAATAATAAATGCAGCGAGTACGTATATCTGTTATAATGGCTTACAGGCTAAAATTTGGAGCCAAACACTTGTTTTGTGCCTTGCTTCGTCTACTCTTTAAATAGACAATAGCAGCTCCTAACAGAGAAGCTGATGCTTTAAGGAATGTTAAGTTTTTTGTTAGTTCGAAACAACGCGGACGATAATTGTATTTGAAAATTCACAAAGAGAAAATTTAAAAACCTAGTACATAAATCTGAAAAAGGTATAGATCAAGATTAAATTATATCGTGAAGTACTTCCATCTCCAACGGAAAGTATAACATTTTATCGCCCTTTTGATCCTTCAAAAAAAATTCTTAAGCTTTCAAATTCAAAAAGTAATAATATGCCGTTGGAAAGTCTGACCATACTAAAACAACTTTTGTACATTTTTCATGTACACCAGTGTTGTACCTGTATCTTCAAATCGACGTTGACATTTGAAACGCAAAAGAGAACGGCATATGTAAAATTTCCTGAAGTTGAATTTTGTTTTTTTGTGGACCGGGGGAGGTCAATTTAAATTTCACGCATTTTTCACAAAAAAAAAGCACTATAACGATAAAAGTTGCATGAATTTCGGTCTGTGATAAGGATTAAGAACGCTCAAGACTCAGGAAGTAGAAAGCTCGAAGCTCATGTGTGCGCATGAATGTGGGAAGGAAACATTGAAAGTTTCCAGGTAAATCAAGCATCCGTTATGTATGTATATTGATGTTCGATACAAAATATTATAATAGTGTTTCGCACAACTTGATTTAAAGGTAAGCTACAAAAAACTAAATGCCTTAGAGTCGCCATAGTCTGCGCTTAATTGAACAATCAAAGCTAATGTCTGTGGAGAAAGTTTATTTTCTGTGGAGAAAGCTAATCTCTCTAGTGAATTCGGTAGTGGTACCTAGAAAACTAGATACTCCTCAGTAAAGTCACACCAAACCTTCCGTTGTCTCCCATCGAGGCGGCCGGCGCACAGTGGGGCGAAAAACCCAAATTTTTGAAACGATTATAAGAACATGTCAATTTTAATGTAAAGGGTGATTTTATAGGAACTTTCTTTTTGGCAACACTGTTTTTGGCTGCTCACGCAGGTTTCGTGCCTTGTGTTTCTATCAAACATGTTCAGTGTGGTCGACTTATAAACGAACAAAGTTTGCAGATTATTGAATTTTCTTATCAAATTCATGCTCGGTTAAGAAGTGCATCAGTGTTCAGCCACGAAGCTAATTTTTGGTTGAAAGGATACGTCAACAAGCAAAATTTGACATTTTTGGAGTGAAAATCAGCCAGAAACATTGCAAGAACTGCCAATGCATTCCGAAAAAGTCACTATTTGGTGTGGATTATGGGCCGGTGGCATCATTGGACCGTACTTTTTCAAAGACGACGAAGGCCGGAACGTTACTACCGTGCGATGATAACAATCTTTTTTTTTTCGCTTAAAATGGAAGAGCTGGACTTGATTTACATGTGGCTTCAACAAGACGGTGCCAGATGCCACACAGCACGCGAAACCATGGTCCAATTGAGAGGCGAGTTCGGTGAACAGTTTATTTCACGTTTGGGGCCGGTCAGTTGGCCGCCTAGATCGTGAGATTTAACGCTTTGAGACTACTTTTTGTAGGGCTATGTTAAGGCTCATGTCTCCGCAACGGTTGACTCACCGGAAGCCAATATTGAAAAATTTATTCGTGAGATACCGGCCGATATGTTGGAGAGAGTATGCCAAAATTTGACCCAGCGTAGGAACCATTGGAGGCGCAACCGCGGTCAACATTTATATGAAATCATTTTTAAACATTAAATTATATAGATCGTTCTTCAAATAAAAATTTCATACATTTTTCTGAATTTCATGTGTTTTTCTTTTAAATCAAATCAAATCAAAGTCTCTTAAAAAATCACCCTGTCACGTAGATACGATCAACCGTTTTTAAGTTATTTCGATTTTAAGCGGGGAGGGCGGATCATTTTTCAGTTTTTTTTAATTATTTCAAAAACTGCAAAAGTTGCAGCAAAATGGTTCGAGAACTCATGAAACTACATAAAATTACCTTTGACTTCTACAATTGACTTATTTTGATAAATTATACCCTAGACCAAAAAAAAAATCGGATATTATCATTTTTTGACATTTACATTTTTTACTTTAACTCTGAAAGAATTGCTAGTTGAGTCAGGATAATTTAAGAAAATATTTTTAATAAAATGAAGTTGACTTGTGCCAAAAATTTAGTTGACCAAGGATACACCTGATTGGCCTATTAGAAGTTTTCAAGCCGACAAATCCATGGTCCATAGCTCCTACCCGGGGAAAAGGGAGGGGGTAAATTTTGGCTGAACGTCAAGGCAGAGAGGCCCTTTATACTCTCCACCAAAATCTAGTTCAATAGGATGAAAACTGCGGATATGTCCGGTTCAAAAGGACCCAACATATTTTACAGTTGATATTAAAAAATCATGTCTAAAACAGTCAAAATGGCATTACAAAATCGGCTATAAAAGTAGCCTGGGGTCCTTTAGGGTTATGATTCTGACATATTAGTAATTTTGAGACTTTCTGGAATAATGTAGCATAAACAGACCCTTAGAGGTAGCTGTTAAAACTCAATGTGAAAAATACAGTTTGGGTCAATTTGACTTTCAATGATTAAAATTGAATTAAATTTTTTTCCAATTTTTTTTTTTTGTGCTAACATTTTTAGAACCTAAAAATTGAAAATAAAATCATAAAGCAAAGTTTTATGCGAATTTATCGTCAGCGTTTTTATTGAAATTCGATTATGGAAAAGTGTGCTTAAACTGCAAAATCAATTGTCTACACTTTGAGAGCCGCTGATTTCTTACTGTGACAGATATCGGTCCGATTTTTTTTGTAGAAAGAAACTTCACAATGTTTACTATGCGATAAGTCATTAAAAAAAAACTCTCCAATAGTATCAATTTTTTGTATTTTTCCCCCACTGTGCGGCGGTCCGCATATCAGAGACTTTTCAGCTTCAACGCTAAATCGGTAACAAGAAACCTATGCGCTGCCACACATTAACACATGTTCAACAGCAGCAGCTTCTTCAGAAGTTGGAGAACAATTGTTAACCCTCTGTCGGGCGCACCCCAAATCAAAACAAGATCGGGCGCACTCGGCCTGAGAGGCCACCCATCTATTTGGGTCCTTTTTCCTTACTATGCTACTACAAATTTCTGAAACTTTTCGGAAATTAAGTTATATAGTATCTAAGGGATGTAATTAAAGTTAATATAGTACTAAGAAACCTATTTGCTTAACAGTATAATACAGAAATAAAATTATCGATTTACAAGAAAAAACCCAAGAGAGAAAATTTTATGAAAAATACCGCATCCATTGTTCGTTAGAAAAATTGAAATTAATGAAAGGTAGGCAGTCTAAATTGATAATCGTTATTTGAAAAGGTTCTTAATGATCCAAATTAAATGTGGAGAAGCATCTTTGATGCAGCGCTTTCGCGTAGTTTGGGTATACATTCTAAATTATGACGCGATCGGGCGCACCCGGCCTGTGAAGCCAGAGTCCTTACCACACAACTAACTAAAGGACCCTGGAAAATAATAGGTAGGCATTGTGTGAGACTCTTAAAGTTAGACGAGCAAACGGAGCTAAAAAGTTGTGGGTCACTCTACTAGCGTGGAGCAGACCAGAAACTGTTTTGCTGGCCTGTCAGGCCGGGTGCGCCCGACGGAGGGTTAAGGCCGAAGATATTCTAACACTAATAAAAATTGGATGCAGTCCTAGAACGATTCCATGAATTCTTATCGTCGGGATTAGTAAATGTTTTATGAAGAGCCTATATTATTCCAATTGAATTATTTATAAATTGTAGATTGCGATCCCTAAATGCAGGATTTACGATGATTTGGCACAATGAAAATGAAAGAGCGCATATATATACGAAACATTAATAATTAAAATGGTAGATGACCCGTTACTTCTGTTGCAATTATTATTTCTTTTATTTAGATAATAATAAAAATTTGTAAATTTTAACTAATAGTTTATATCAATAATAATAATAGATAATAAATTTTTGATCAATCCAAATGTTCTTCACTTTTGGGCCTCCAGCACTCAATGCTGAGCTATTCGCAAATGGATCAATTGATTGGACCTTGCGAATTCTGCAAACCTTCGTTGCTGCCCGTTCCACCGTCTCATCATATCCCTGCGTGGATCCTCAACGTTCAACAATTTAAAGCTTGGACCCAATCCATCGATCGATGGTCATCATAATGGTATTAAAACGCAATAATTCCAACCGTTTCTTATGGGTGCGAATCGTTTTATATATGGATGATGGACCGAGATTGAGCACAAGACGACGACGACGATGATGACCTGCGGGCAATTTCATAGGTGCGCGGTGAGACAAATTACAGGGCGGCTTGACCACTTTGATCTCTTCAACACTTCTTTTGTACAATAGACTTTTTCCGAAGCGTTGAGTATTTACGCGTTGTCCATATAGAATGAACGCATGTGTAAGTACAAATTCAGAACTTACACGCCTTATGCCTTACCGTGCCTGGACTGCGGTAGTTAGGTTTCTTTGAGCATCCGTGTGCTTAAGTCATATTCTTCTTCAGGCTCTGGAGTCATTTGAAAAAGACGAGTGTTCCGAGTAAAAAGAAGATCATTGAGTGGAAGCTGTTGATTGGTTGTTAATTGGAGGAACTGATGATGCTCATAAAGAATGTACGCGTACATGAATGGTGTTACAGTACATGGACAGAATAGGAACGACACAGCTATATAAAAAGAGGATAAGGTCGCGGCGGAACACACGTTGAATTGTGTACGGAAAAAAAGCCAGTAAAAAACTGTAAGACGCGGATCGTGTCAAAGTACAAAGCGGATAATTAGGTATCATTTATGCTGGAGTAATTAGGTTTACCACGATTTTGTCGGCGTTCGTGTATCGTGTTGACGTTTGGTGTTGATTTGGAGTAGAGTAATGAAGGTGGTTATTTTAGGTACCGATTTGATTTTTTCTAGCCATCAAGAATAGGTCTGTAAATCGGAGAGACTCTGTTATAAATAGATGTTTTTCTTTTTTTCCTGTATCAAAAAAATACATAATGTCTGGCACTAACAAACATTCAAAAAGGTGACCGTATAAATAAAAAAGAGAAAAAATTGGAACATCGGATATACCTAACTTATAATTGTGATCTAAGTAACAAAAAAGAAAATGAAGGTATTAAAAATTATTTAAATATTTGTTTTCCTTTCTGGTCTAAAAACTACTTGCCTATCCTTATCCTTTCTTCCTTTCTCTTTCCTTATCTCTTTCTTCCTTTCTTCTAAAAAAAATACAAAGTTTAACATTGTAAAATATGCATAAATGTATGTAAAGTTTTCAGCTCCACATTGTTTGAAGTGCTGATAACTAAAAAAAATAAAGAAAATCAATTTTAAGGTCAAAAGCATTGAAGATAATTTAAATTTAGTTTTATCTCAATTCCGGTTTCAGTATGAACATATTATAACGATAAACATACTGTACTTCATTCATAACCAAATATTCTTACTGGACTGATTGATTCATCAAAACTCTCCAAAAGTCTTGATATTTTTTATTTAAGCCTTTAGACGTATTCAATATAATAATAATCTGACATTGTCATCATATCAACCAATTTTATTGCTAATAAAAATCATTTATAGAAAATCCGAATGGTGCAAACATAAGTTTTGAATTTTATTTTCAAATGCACTTGACTAAAGCTAAACAACATGTCATCGACTACAAATTGCCTTATAATGTACAAACAAAGTATTCATTCGCAGCTAACAACAATTTCTAATTTTAAGTCTAAATTATTGAAACTTTTATATAGTTATGCCGCCTAAACCTGAATACAAGCACAATAAAATCGAGAGATGAAAAAAAATCTTTAATATCGGCTCTCATTTCAAAATCCTACGTAATATACCTTAATGTCTCTATTCGTAGATATGAAACATACAATACGAAAAAGATGGGTTGGTTATTAGATGTTTATTATAAGGAGGCTCGGAATTATGGATTAAATGAGAAATGTTTTGATATCAACAAACATGTCACCAGATTTTAAGGTAAAATAAAAACAGTGATTATGATAATAAGATTGTCGGTTGTCCACTCGTGATATCGATTTTGTATTGTTGTCGGGCGACCGTGGACCTCGTGAATGTTGTGGACGGCATGGAGTCAGATTCAATACAAAGTTTATATTAAGTATAGATATTATTTAAAATTCATAATTTATATCACACTCGTTTAATAAACGGACTTTGTTGATAAAAAAGGAATAATTTAAGTAACTAGATGGAAGTATGAACATACATACATGTATTTAGTTATTATGAAAAAAATAGAAAATAAATCAATAAAATATGTAGGTACACAATGTAATTAAAAACTAATATTTTAAAATATGTATGCATACCTTAAAATATCCATGCAACCCTAACCCTAATATAATATGCTCGGCAAAATTATTGAAACAACAAAAAATACCATCGTAATGCAGCATTTAAAGTCTCATAATTTTTCAACTTGTATCAAATTGATGATATTTTTTTCTCAGTTTGATTCTTTGGTATGTTGTTGAAAGAACAAAATAAAAACCATCTTTTAACTCCAACAAATAACGGCAAAAACGGTATAATATGAAGTGGCAAAATTATTTATTCATCCATTCAACACAAGCAAAATTATTTACACACTTCGATAATAACTGCATTTGCTAAGTAACGGTTTTAATTTCAATGGCAAATTGACGCAGTGTGGGACAGAGTGTTGTTTTATTCAGTATTGTAAGGTTTTCCAGAGAGACAAGTTGAAAATATGCCAAGAGCAATTGAACTTTCGATAGAAAAAAGGGCGACCATTGTGGAAGAGTTTAATAGAGGTATTTCGGCAATAGAGCTTTCAAAAAAAAATTGATATTCTCGGAGAACCGTTTAGGTATTATCAAGTTTGGAAGTTCAATAAATACGGAAGTATGAGAACTAAAAGCGGCAGAGGAAGGGAAAGAGCTACAACCAGGAAGGATGATTCTAAAATAGCCCGTTCCTTTAAAAGAAACCCTTCTGAAAAGATCCAGAACCTTGCGAAGAAGGTTGAACGAAAATAAAATAAAAGCTTATGTCGTCCAAAAAAACGTACATTACACAGAAAAACAGACAAGCGAGATGACAATTTGCTAAAGATCACAATTCCAAGCCACCAGAATTTTGGAGGAGCATTATGTGGACGGATGAGATGACTTGCTCTTTGGATGGCTCCTTTGGACGTAAATTTTACTACGCTGATACAAAAACTAAAACGAAGCAACCCGTCACCCAGCCTATAAGACATTCTAAGGGTGGTACAATCATGATATGGGATTGCATATCATATAGTGGCGTTGGACCCCTTGTTAGATGCCCCGATAATATGACACAGTCACATTATTTAGATATCCTAAATGATGTTGGACTATTCGCAGGAAATTAATTAGGACTGATTTTATCCTTCAACAGGATAATGCGCCCATACATACAGGTAGAAAAATTAAGCGATACTTAACTGAAATGGAGCAAGAAGTGTTGAAATGGCCTGCCCAAAGTCCGAATCTAAACGTAATTGAGAATCTATGGCACATGGTTAAATCCAAAATACCTCAAGATATCGGTAGGAGCCCAAATCAGACTTGGAAGGATTTCATTGCGGCTTGGAGCTCAATTTCATCAGATTAAGTACAAATACTAATAGACTCGATGCCGATACGCCTCGCCGCGCCCTATCTCACTCTATCCGAAACAGATTGTAGTCGTTTATTTGAAGTACGGAATTGTTTGTGCCGTGCTAGGATTCGAGCCTGTATTTTCACACTCTCTAATATCGTAGTACAGGGATTTTTTAGAGATGGCACAGAAGTAAAAAAAATCCGTGATAAACGGCCAGGGGAGAGGGGGGGGGGGTGTAGGTGTCCAAGTACCCCTCCCTTTGTACCTTTATTTAAAAACTTCGTTTCGTTTATAGCAGTAGATAAACAGATACCTCATTGGGCAGAGAATTCTTAAGCGGTTGGCGGCTTTCCTGGCACGTCTTGGTTGCAGGGGGGAGTATGCATGCATTCCCCCATGGATATATCAGTGATGCCATGCATGTCCCCTGGGCTGAAATCGGATGGAGTACAGTGATAACTCTATCGTTTTGTGAAAAATTAAAACCGCATCTTTCCACCGCTGTAACTTCTGGATCTTAGCAGCTCTGCATGCTTGAACTTTCTACCCTTGACAGTAGTGCGGTACTCTATACAGGTTTGTCAAATTACTAAATTTTCCGCTCAAAAATGTTAGAGCTAATGACATTTTTCTTTTAGAAAACACAAAAGTGCGATTTGAGCATAGCTATAAGTATCGAGCGCAGATAGAAAATCTTAGTGACAAGTAGCTCTATAAACTATAAGTGTTCTAATTCAGAAAATTCGGTCAAAGTGTTCTCGCTTTATCGAAAATAAACGACCAATAGTGCCTTCAAATTTTCACAAAATATGCGGTGCGGTGCTACACAAATCTGGTACATTAATTGGACTATTCGTATGGACATTTTTCAATTTGAATAGACAAAAGTGCGATTTGGGCAGCTGTAACTGTCGATATTCAAATATGAAGGAAATATGCGCTCCAAGTAAGTACACTCAGAGAAAAAATCACATAAAATTAATAGGAATTGGTCATTTTCTCCTATTAATTTTAGTCAATAGGAAAATCCGGTTATTTTACTAGTAGGACCATTATTAAACTAATGGGATACAGCATCATTCAATTAATACGGTCAAAATATTAAGTTAATGTGGTATCATGTTATTATTATTAATTATTATTAATGGAATAGTCATTTCACATTGCTAGAAATCATTACTTTCACTCGATAAATCACAATATTTGGCCAGACCGAGTATTGAACATTCGATTCACTAGTACTATTTAAACTTACCGAGTCACGGGAAGGCAACCGAACGATCTCGGCTACGGAGCATGTTGTTGATTATCTTGCGGGATACGTACATGTGCTTGAAATTCAATTAAAACGCTTATCCTATTAGTGCAATAGGACGTCCAATAAAACAATGTGCCTTTTCTGTACCGGTTTTGTTTAGTTGTGTGATCTAATAAGATTATCCTGTTAATTTAAAATGTACATACATATGTCCTATCAACTGTTTGAAACTTATTTAATAGAAGTTCTATTGAGAGATTATGGGACATTTTTTTCTGAGTGTAGCTATAAGCATGTTAAGCATCAGAACGATCGATCCCGAGTTGTCGAAAATGAACTTTTGCCAAATGGAAGTGCGATTATCTTGCAAAAAACAACACCTTTAAAACAGACAAGAATGACCACAGGCCTCACCGACGAACTTATTATGTACACGGAGAGAAAAATGTGCAATGAATTCAACAAAATCATACAACACACAATTTCACTAAATTTGTAGTGAAAGTTATTAAAATGTAGTGAAATTTATTACAATTCATTTGTTTTTAGTGGTGCTGGCCTATTGTAAAAATGATTGCAGTGTAATGACAAAAATCATTGCATGATATTTGTATGGGTAGTAACATTTATTGTGTTTATGGTAATTTTCATCACTGTCTGTAATAATAATTATTGCATGGTGAAATTAACAAGAGCGCGTAATAATTTTGAAACTGTCAAAAAATAAGACGACCAATTTATTCGCATAACTTGTAATCTTAGATAGCTTAGGTGTAGGCCGTAGACTACGAAACGATAGGTCCCCGGTTCAATTCCCAGTAGAACCAAATTGTAAAAAGGTAAAGTTAAAATAGGGAAAAAGAAGTTAAGGATAAAATAGAAGTAAAAAATAAAAAAGGTAAAAATAAAAAAAGGAAAAAAATGCAAAAATCACTTTTTGTATTTTTTTGTATTATCGCCTATCTATCAATGTAACAACCTATTTGCATAGGGACGAGCCGCCACTGGAAGCAAATCACTTTCTATATACAGATTGGAAGTTTCAAAATTAAATATGATCAAAAAAAGACAGCAAATAGTACCCTAGTCAGGCTCCCCACCAAATAGCGTTGAAAGAAATTAGCTTCCACCAAATCAGCATGGGAGCGGTAGGCGGTACATACAACACACACAAACACCACACGAATTGTCAAATTCGCCGGCGAAAATTGTTTTGTACATTCTGATGCGTGCCGCTGCCGCCCCACGCTGTTTTGGTGAAAGCTATTAACCCTCCGTCGGGCGCACCTTAAATCAAAACAAGATCGGGCGCACTCGGCCTGAGAGGCCATTCATCTATTTGGGTCCTTTTTCCTTAATATATGTTTATATATTATAAATTTCAGATACTTTTCAGAAATTGAGTTATTAGTATCTAAGGGATGTAATTAAACTAAATATAGTACTAAGAAACCTATTTACTAAGCAGTATAATACAGAAATCAAATTATCGATTTACCAGAAAAAAAAACCAAGAGAGAAAATTTTATGCAAAATGCCGCATCCATTGTTCGATAATTGAAATTAATGAAAGGCAGGCAAGTCTAAATTACTAATCGTTATTTGAAAAGGTTCTAAATGCTCCAAATTAAATGTGGAAAAGCATCTTGATGCAGCGCTTTCGCGTAGTTTAGGCACGTTCTAAATTATGACACGATCAGGCGCACCAGGCCTGTGGACAGTGCCGGATTAACTACGTGGCGGAAGGTGGCAAATGCCACGGGCCCCGCGCTTTAAGGGGCCCCGCGTTTTGTCAAACAAAAATTATAGCAACCAAGACGCCAACGAAATTCCAAACTCCTTCTTAATTGTTATCGTTGAAAAAATTACGCTAAAGTGTTTCGAAATTATAGCAAGGATTGAATTGCATAAAAATACAGAAATGGTGGCAGTCACGTAAACCTACGACCACAGTGTTTCAGATTTACTTTCTAGCGGGGTATGCGACTTTTGCAGTTCATACTGGGAAATGTATTTGCACACATCCTTGGAATTTAGAAAGTACAATTATATCTCTCATTCACAGTGGCGTACCGTTTTTAACGTTACGAAAAATGGGGGCAAAATTACCTGCTTAAAAATGAATCAAAATTGTTTCTCCAAAATGTAGTTTTTTGTAAGTGTGTCAATTTTCCAAGAAAAAACGTAGAAGGTATTAACGTAAATTTAGCCTTCTGGTATGCGCTACATGAGAATCCTTTTTAATGCCTTTTTAGTTAGATGTTTTGTTGTAACCTTTTATGAACCTAAGTAAACCCAAAAGGGACAATCCAATCGAAAGCTATATTAATAAGCAACACTTATAAAATCAAATATTTTCCCATATTTTATCTCTTTTCGGAAAATTCAATTTTTAGATGTCATCCAAAAAGGAACTTCTAAAATAAATTGTTCTTTGTCGAATAAGTTTACTTTGTCTAGAGAAACTATTTTTTTTTCGAATTTAAAAAAAAAATCTTGGCAATCTTACGTCAATGAACAAAATTTTTGTAAAACAATTTTGAATCATTTTCAAAACTTTGCATGCGGAATTTAATTAATTTTTCTGTATTCTATTGATATGTGCAAATGCATTCCCATTCCCCGCCAATGATGCCATATGGCATCAGTAAAAGCCTCATATTTGGGAGCGCGTCACGGACACCCTGTAACATCCTCAACATTGTTTTTTTCTTTGTTACACTAAGTAATGTTTCTTCTATCTATTCCAATGTTCCTGGCTAGTATTTAGTTAGATTTGTGCCATTGGGAGCAGAAAAAAAAAGTGTCGTGAAATTTTTTTTAAAAAAATGTGATTTTTTCTGGTAAGACTCCACAAAATTTCAAAAATCATATACTTGCGACCTGATTTTCTCAGAACAATTTGTGTTAAACAAAAGCCAGAGTAGCATAAATTAGAATAGCAAAAAAAAATTTGCAATAACGGTAGTTTTATAGGTAGTAACACTAAATACATTTTAGTGATGCCATATGGCATCATTGGCGGAAACCTATTAAAAAATTTATTTTTAATTTTATTTTTTTTTTATATTTTTTCAATATGTTTTACTGCGTTTTTAATAATTTTCACAAAGTGAAAAATTTTATGCTGAAAATTCGTTTCTGAGGATTTAGAGTCCAAGTCCGATGATCGTTTTCACAATCAAATGCATCATTTTCTAAAGCGCACCCACAAACACCTTTAAAATATGGACGTGTATTCCATCCAGGAGACTAACATACGATGCACTAAATAATAAACTCAGACACGTACGAGACCTCGTCAAAGATTCAAATTACTCCTTTGACGTATCTGGTCTCAACAATTGGACTTTTTTCGGAATTATCCTTCTTGCTCTCAAGTGTGCATCATCCTTTACACTGGGTGGTCTATATGCATGCACACTACACCCTGTAAACGCTCAAAGTTGCGTATACGCAACATTATTTTCAAGCGCTGAATCAACCGTGATAATTATTCATCTTAATTTTTTTGGAATTTCAAGGAGTTTGAAGGACATATTTGTCCACAAAAGCTTTGAGTCAGTACTTCGAAAGGCTTGTCTCGGTACAGAGCAAAAAAAAGTGTGTAAAAGTAACTTACCAAAATTTAATTTCCACAATGAGCATTTATCCGTTATTTTTTTTAAAGAAAGCAATTTCAATCCATTCTTTTTCATGCATATTTCTTATGCAGAATTAAATTACATGAGGCGGTTGAATATCTTGAACCTATCATGTCGGATGATGAAAATGCTTGGATATTACAAATAAAATCGGGGAAGTCACCCAAATGCAGTTCCGTAGGGATATTGCAACCTACTATTGTACGACTGTGGCTCATCAGATTTGGGTAGCACATACCACAGTCTTCCGAATGTTGCACGTATGATGGAATTGGCCATTATGTTGCGAAATGCAATCGAAGAAAATGTGCATATCCGCCCTGCAAAAGCCAAACTCGGACTAAATGCATCAAATGTGATACAGGATTATGTGTTAAATGATTCTTAAAATTTCACACAAGCTCAGAATTATAATTAAAGAAAGTAAAAAGTGTTTTTCCGAAAAAATTTCAACGTTTTTATTTTAATTGAAAAAAAAAATTTGTAATGGGTTCCCGCCAATGATGCCATATGGCATCGGGCCTTTGCGGGAGAACGGAGGCACGTAGGAAAAAATGGTAAACGGTTTTGGATTCAGGGTGACTTCTTTACCGTAAATACCAATTTTCAGGATGTAATTCGAAAAAAAATGTGTTGGCGGGGAATGGGTTAAGCTGAGATATTATCGCCAAAACGGGCGATGTGCCTACACCCTGGGTCGAGCAACGCAAAGCCATGAACCGGTATAAAGAACGAGGCAACGAAGAAGAATATGCTTAAGCCTATTTGATTTCGCTTACTGTACGTCTAAAAATTGATACTGAATGAATCGAGTAGGCTTAGGCATATGACATACATATTATAATAGAAATATGACTGTGTAATGGAGGCTTTATATTTTTGCTCCGCTAGAATTTGAATATGAGCCACTGTACATCGTGTATCTGTTTCAGTGCCTCTTGACAATATGTATCGACGTTCCTAACACATCGTGATTACAGGTACGGAAATTTAGATTTTTCGGAATAGATGCGAATTTCGGAAATTGCTCATTTTTGCGAATAGATGAGAAATCTTTTATTTTAACTTGTACTTTTTACATGAAAATGTTATTTTTTCTCCCAACAATAACATTTTCATGTAAAAAGTACAAGTTAAAATAAAAGATTTCTCATCTATTCTATTCGCCGTATATTGCAAGGCTGTAATGCTGATATTTGCCAACTGCCAGTCGCTTTCCTATGAAGTCATCCGCTTCCATCGAACTGAACTTGTTAGATTGAAATGTGTAATTATTATTAAAGGGGATAATAAAGAAATAAATAATAATAAAAATTGACGCAATATAACGCAGGGTAAGCGAAAAAGTCGATATGCCAAAAGCATTTCGTATTTTAAAAAGAGAGGGAAAAATTCTTGAGAAATTACTCATAAACCGAAATACAAATTTTAGCACCCCTTTATTAGTTTGGTCAATCGGAGATCCATAGGCCCCGCGCTTAACATTTGCCACGGGCCCCGCGCTTGATTAATCCGGCACTGCCTGTGGATCCAGAGTCCTTACCACACAACTGTCTAAAGGACCACGGAAAACTAAAGGTAGGCATTGTGTGAGACTCTTAAAGCTAGACGAGTAAACGGAGCTAAACAGTTGTGGGTCCCTCTACTAGCGTGGAGCATAGCAGAAACTGATGGTATATTTATATCAATCCTTTTTGCGGCTGACGACTTTTTCTTTCTTTTTCTTTTTGCAACACAGCTGTTTGTTTGAGATATAATACTTTTTGCAGTTTTCGATTTAAAAAATCGTAGGCACATCGCTCGTTTTGGCGGAAATGTCTCAGGCTATTTCTGCAGGCAGCTCTATCTTGGATCGTGTCATCGCCGACAACAATTTGTTGTTGTTGCTTTTTCCTTTGACACATCCAAAGGTGTTCTTCGATCTGCCTCTGGACTTGGCTCATCAAGTTAAACTTCCATAAGAAGTATCGTCTTTTCAATATTTAATATTTTATAATGAATATTACGCGAAATCATAACCGCTCATGAAAATAGCATAAACTGCTATATCTATATCTATTCGCCAAAATGAGCATTTTATTTGTTTTTTGTTCTCATAACATTTCGTAAATATTAAAATTCCGTACCTAACAATGTAAATTGAAATCTAATTTAAAAACCTCCTCCTCATCCACATTACTAAACGAAAACCCTCGAAATCAACCATTTCATCTCTACACACATTATTATTCAAATAAACTATCCGAAGATCCCAAAATCCATAAAAACGACGGCACGTCCTTTCCATACCAAACTGAAATTAATCATTTGTTCAATTCACGATTACGAATTGATGAAATTCAATTACCGACCGCATACACCATAAAAATGCTTAGCAATTTGATATGCTGGGATTAGGCGTTATATTGCGTATTCGATACACTTGCCGATACGACCTAAATGTATACATCCACTGAACTCATATGATTCGCATATGAGGTCTTATACAATTGCTAGGGGTGATGTGTAATGATGTCCCATTGCCTCCTGAATCGAACCGAAGGGCACAGGAGCGATGAATCAATTCTCCACCCTGTCGTTATTTCGCGCCATTTATTATCATCTCCCATTTTGACTTTTCCTCAAAACGGTGTTTTTCCTGATTTTCCTCGTGTATATGTAGTTCGACAAGTGGTTCGGTCGGGAAGTGAGTGTTGCGGCGCGGCGGTATGAAGTCACTCGATTGATTTGTCATTTTGCACCAGGGAACGTGGCTGTCGATATTTCTTGGACATTCTCACACTCGTTACGAAATTATGTGTGCAGTCCCTGGTGAGTAATTTTTGGTTCTGCAGATTATTGCAAAACTTCATAAATTTATCTTAGGGGCGGAATATTAGCTTGAGCCGAAAATTCGAAAATTCGAAAGCGTGAGAAATTGTATAGCGGGAAAATTTTTTTTTGTTGTTTCCTTTCTTCTCAATTATTAATGACATTTTTTAAACGGAAATAAAATTCCGATATATCAACAAACAGTAAAAGCTTACAAATTAAAGAACTCTCAATACTTCTTATATATTAGAATAATTCTCGCCGGACTATGAAACAAAGTGCCATCATCATCAAAACGCGAACACTATAGAAAAATGATCCGAAAACGTAACCATTTAAATTAGACCCATGTTAATTTTCCACAAGACATTTTTACGAAATTAGAAATGGCCTGAACATTGCATAAATTGTCAATGAATTAAACGGTCGCGGCGCACGACTTCTTTCGAAATGAAATGCAAACGTGAATATTCAAAAACAGAAAACCGAAAAAAATAGACGCGGGCGAAAAGCAATCCAATTAAAACACTTTTTATTAACCATTAAATGTAATGTCTGGTCTCTGATGAAAGGACGACACGAACATCTCACCGGACCAATTTACTTAAAGGTTGCTGTTCTCATTTTCTTTCTTTCTGACATGCTGCCGGTCGAGGGTTTCTGCAAACGAGTGGTCGAATCAAAGTGTACAGTTTAATATGATTATTGCTAATTCTTGATAGGTCAAAATGTATTACGTGACTAATTTTATTCGATGGCAGGCTCTTTAGAGAATTGTCTTAATGGTCAGTCAGTAATTTACTATTTTTAATAGTCAATTTTGTTTTTATAAAAAAAAAACGATAAAAATTCGAGGGTGACCGTTGAAAAGTATGGCACGAGACAATTTTCAAAACCCTATAATGAAAACAAGTCAAAATAGCACCGGGAACATCTTAAATATACAAATAGCATCCAAGACCAGCAAAACCATAGTTTATACAATAACCACCCCACGTACTTAAAGTCGCGACCAATTTTAATAGCATACACAAACCCTGCTATGTTATGGATGTTGCATCAACAATTTTTGGGACGCTATGGATATTCCATTTCACTTAATTGTCCTTTTTATTAGTGACCCATCAAATTGCTTTTGAATTGGAATTCAAATTGAGGCTTCGAGCATAACAGTTGTTCAAGTAGTATGACTCAATGACTTGACAACAACAATGAATTCGTGCCCTGGAAAAGGTAACAAAGTTACTTATTAGCCATTATGATCATATGTTGTTAATTTCGAAATTGTATTCAATTAGATGACATGCTAAACAATCATTTTCTTCGACTTACCAAATAACCGCAATAATTACATGTTCTTTTTATATACTCTGATGAAATAATAGGCACCTATTTTTGTCCAGTTTTTATTTTATTAAACTACCCTTTTCTTTGTGTTGCGTGCCGAGAGGTGTTCGTTTCATGGGCATCTTCTGTTAAGTGTGATCTGACTATCAAGTTTAGGACAATTTTTGGATATGTTAAGTTTTATTGTAAATTTTAGTATTTTTTAAAATAATGGTAGTTAAGTGTTGTGCGGTGTCCAATATTCCTTTTGATTGGTGTGCTGGGTTGTCGTCGGGCCACCGCATCGCAATTCTTCATTAGGTGTTTGCGGTTTGTCAAAGAGGCTGATGCTTCGGATACACTTGTCCGTTTAGCAAATGTTCATCCCTGTTGCGGAATGCTCTTCGATGCAAATGAAAATGTTCAGGATGAAAAAAAAATGAAATTTATCTTGACTTTGATTAGACCAATGAACGGACATGACGTGCTACCCAATTGAGGTAAGAGGTGCCAGTGCATTGGATACTGTATAACAGACGGATGGACACATGTCTAAATATTACTGTATGTTGTTTTGTGAAGAAATTGTTAACACGCTATTTAATGTAGTAATTATGTTGCAGATGCATATGTGCAATTTTGGAAGTAGATGTTGTAGTGATGAGGTGAATAAATTGAAAATTCGATCTTGTTGATTTATATGTATGTACATATTATTTTGACATATTCTTGTTGTCAAAAAAATAAGTGAAAGTGAAACTATATATACTTCTGAAATTGAGAGCAATTCATTGAAGAAATTTAATTTGGCATAATAACAATAAAAATCATCCAGGGTAGGGATCGGATCGCATGACTGAAAATACTTAATATGGATAACTAAAGTATGGTAGGACAAAAAACTACATGAAATTCACTACGTTGTGTTTCCTGGACCTCATAAAACTTCATTCTAACATGTGGGAATGAACTTTGCATCCATAGACAAAACTGAATAAAGCTCGAAATCAGTAGGTACCTTTTAGGCATCAGTACCCTACCTTCCACACGAGAGTACTTGTTGACCAAGAATGTTGAAATCAAGACAGGTTGAACAAACATATAAAATTGTTTTTGACTGAAACCTGAAAAATTGAAAAGGTTTCTTTCTAAGTTTATAGGCAGATCAATAATGGCACTCGAACACCCCTGAAAGGCACATAGTTCTCATATTGAATTTTATTTCCTTTTCGATCGGATACAGGACAGGACAGAACAATTCCCATACAAAGGAGTATTGTTCTTTATGAAACAACAAATGTAGATTTTTATTGCATATAATACGCGTCCTGTTCCTGTCCTGTACTGATCGATTTTTTATTATTGAGGTAATAAGGAATGTGTTACGATTTAGAAAAAATGTGTGAATTTTGGATTTAAAAATAAGTAATACTATGATACAGCTTATTTGAGAATAATTATCAAAATTTAAGTAAAAAAGTAGTCTGACGAAAAAGTTCCAATTTTATTTAAAACGAATATCATTATTTTTTAATTTTACCCTAAACATATAAGACAAAGACCAGTAGCGTAACGTTTCCAAAATTTATTGTGTTCGAAATCGGAATGGGGGCCCCTTATCTTTGATTTTTTCACTAGTAATTATTTTCGGAACCCGCATATAAGGCAGTCCACCAATAAGCAAGCGCAACAAAAAAATTTCGGTTTGTGTGTTATGAAGTTAGCAATGAATTATAATTAAGTTACGATTATGTTTTGTAAGCGACTGTAAGAGGATGACAGATGTCACCGGGCGGAAGCAGCACGACGGTCACTGGAGTTGACATGGAGCGCTGTATCAATAAACAACATTTGTGAAAATATATTACATCGAGTTTCAATTTACGGCAACATAACATGGCGCAGCCGGCAATTTTATGAATACGCGCAAAACCATGATATAGAAATAATAACTAGTAGCCCTTACTATCCACAATCTAATGGTGCCAGTGAGAGAGCGGTACAGAGCAAAAAATATATTGCGGAAAGCTACAGAAAGTCGCACACATTTTATGCGCATGCTTATGGAGTACAGAAATACACCCCTTCCTGAAATTAATGTTTCACCAGGCCAAATATCTTTCGGGAGAGACATTCGAACTCTGTTTCCAGCTTTTAAATTAAAATGAAGGAAAATTATGATAGACATTCAAAAAAAACGAGATGAATTCATGTCCGGAGACGCGATAAGAATCCAATCAAACAAAAAATGGGAACCAGGTCGCGTTGTTAAAGCAACAAATTTTCCGAGATCATACATAGTCCAAGACCAATTCGGTAGATGCAAAAGAAGGAATAAAGTTCATATGAAGTTAGCCCATAATCAACAATTCAGACGAAAATTTTATTTAAAGTCAGATGATGAAGATGATTCACCTATTAATTTGGATACCAATATTAATTTGAATACCAGCACAAATACTGAAGACTCCAAGGCTAGCATATTAGACCCAAGTAACCCTGAGGCGGCTTCAGAAGAGACTTACCAAGAAGAAAGCTGAGATTTACTTGAAGAAGATCCAAACGATCCAGACTATACTCTCCCATCCAGCCTTCCAGATTCAACCAGTGATGAAAATGAGTAATTATACCAAATATTAAAATATTAAAATTACACAGAATTAATTTTATTAAAAAATTTTATTTTAAAAAATTAAAAAACCGAAAAGCATTTTTTTTTTTTATTTCTTCAATCTGGAATTACAAATGTTGAATTACAAAATAAAATTTATAAAGTTGTTGAAACTAAAAAAAAAATTAAAGTATGTAGTTAGTTTAAAAATCTTGAATTACAAATGTAAGCAGTAGAATGTGCAAATCATATAAAAAAATAATATGAACTTCATAAAACTAAAAAAAAATGTTAAATTGTTCTTAAGTGAGGAATACTAAAAGGGGGAGATGTTATGAAGTTAGGGATGAATTATAATTAAGTTACGATTATGTTTTGTAAGCGACTGTAAAAGGATGACAGATTTCACCGGGCGGAAGCAGCACGACGGTCACTGGAGTTGACATGGAGAACACGGCGCTGTATCAATAAACAACATTTGTGAAAATATATTACATCGAGTTTCAATTTACGGCAACATAACATTTTATTTCAATTTTTTTTAATTAAAATTTAAATAATTTAATGGGAAAACTTTTAAGATCATCTACTTGGACAACTTAGCTGCTTATGCCTTAGTTCAAGAGAAGCGGCAACAAACACCATACCTTGACGAACTCCTCTACATGCCAGCCGAAAAAATAGCCTTAGGAAGGGACGAATTATGTAGTTTATTAAATCACAAAATAAAATTTGCCCCTATTGCCCGAAATTTTTAAAGCCAATTTTAAAAATCGAGAATCACCTTTCTCATTTTTTAACGGTAAATTATACTGATTACAGCCATAACTCGCCAGGCTGTTTAAAACCTTAGCTACTACTCAGTGCTTTTTATGTCCCTTGGACGTCATATTCAACTTGTGATTTGAAAGAAATATATATGACGATCTATTTCAGGGGCGTACACAGAAAAAGATTTCGGAAGGGGTTTTAGCAAAAAGTCAAATTGATATTTTAAAGCTGATAAGCGCGATCAAATCACTGTGGAAGTATGGTAGTTATTTCATTTACTTAATATCACTACAGCTTCAAACCAGTTGCAAACCGCCTCTAAGCCTCATAGTAACCACTATTGTTGATCTATGCAGCTTAAATCCACTAGACAATACTAATTATGCTAATGCACCGAAGGACATAACTCCGAATTAACTGCAGCTCCTAAGGTCGATATCGATAATGTAGTGAAAATATGATGCAGCATTGATTTTGATTGTACCAGTTCAGTTGCCCTACTTCCGAGAGGCACTTCATTGGCTTCTCAACTGCAAAATTAATTTTACCAGGACATCATTTTCATGATGCTGAGTTCCTTGCTCATTGTTAGATGACTTCAGAAATTTCTCGTACGATGGATGCAAAATCTCTGTCCGTCTGTTGCAGGGTTGCCAGAAATTGGTTTCGAAATGGGCCCAGCACTCGAGAAAATGACCAAGAAATACTTCAAAATAAAGTTTCTGGGGAAAATAAAACAAATTTAAATTCAATTCGAAGTGCGGTTAAACAATAATTTATCGCATTCCGCCATTTGCTGTAGTAATGCTCAAGACCGTGAAGCGGATTGCAACTAAGGAATTCTTCATCACATTTCACAAAAATTCATCAAAAACGCCCAGGACCGATGCAGCGGAAAGTTGAAAGCTCAAAGCGCACATGTATCTACTATCTATTCCCGTGTGAGGAGAAAATTTGCAGAATGTTTCTCTCTTGTTTGGCGCTGATTGTCTGCTCTGGTTTTTTGAATATTGATATCGGTATAACGATATTTCGATCATACGCTAAATGGAATCGCAACCACTACCTCTATAATGAAGCCATAGCCAATATACACATATTCACTATTTATCATTTCTTCTTATTATTATTATAAAAATTTAAATGACTTTTTGAATCTCTTCGGGAGGGGTCCGGTCCGGACCCTTGGACATCTCCACTGGCTCTGGTCTGTCACTTAAAATTATTGTCTTGAAAAATGTCCTGTTTTTCTATTACCCGAATTTATCAACCAAATGATTCAAACACTATTACACACATCAAAAATTTCGGAGGGGGTCTAAACCCCCACGTATATCGTAATCTAATAATAACGTAATCTGTTTCACAAGTCACATATAACCAACATAACGACTAGTATGATGAATTTGAAACAATGCCTTAGATATTAATGGTTAAAGGTCGATCCACACTTTTTAGTCATCAGTCACAGTAATTGTTCATACAAGTTGATAGTTTGTCAGTTAATTAATTAATTAATTAAATTGAAAATGACTCTGAGAAAATATAAGATATATTTTTCCATATCCAGGAGATGTACCGGACGACGAAAAGGACCCAATAACTTGAGCCCTAACGCCTAACTTAGTACTCCAATCAATAGAGACAAGATAATAGGGGTTAGCGTGCAAAAATTGGGGATGTCTCAAATTTTTTATATATTATAAAGACAGGTGGGGTAAGTTAATATCCAAGTTTGCGTCACTTTCCCCCCTGTGCTCCCGCCGCTATCATGAAAAACCATCTAAAATCGGCCCTTACATCAGTTTTTGACCTGTAACTTCTTTACATTCCAATTGAGCATAAAATCTGCCGAGACAATTTTGTAGAGAACAAAATTTCCTACAAACTTAATCTGAGATGTTGTACTCTACAATAATATATAGCGCCAAGAAAATGGAGAAAATATCAAAAATCATGCCAATTTCAAATTCACAAAAACCCATTGTATACCAATAAATCATGGCCTCCTCTGCATTTTAGTATAAATTTGTTGGTAATGATTTTTGGAATTTTTAGCATATTCTTTGCGCTATAATTCTGCCAATTTTGATTGTAGAGTAAAACTTTTCAAATGAAATTTATAGGAAATTTTGTGTTCTACAATTGTCTCGGCACATTTCGTACTCAAATGGACTGGGAAGGAGTTATAGACCGCAAACTGATAAAAGAGCCGATTTTAGATGGTTCTTTCAAGATAGCGGCGGAAGCACGGGGGGGGGGGAAGTGACGCAAACTTGGATTTTAACTTACCCCACCTGTCTTTATAACATATCAACAATTTGAGACATCCCCAATTTTTGCAAGGTAAAATCTCCCCGTTGATTGGAGTATAGGGAGCGATCACTAACACTAATATCAAACTAATATCAAATGTTAGCTAAACTTAAAAATGTTTCTTACAAAATGGTAACTGACGGTAAATTATATACTTCCTTTTTATTTTTCAAAAACATTACAAATACCGGAAAAAAATTTCAGCTCCCAAAATTATGCGCATGGACCTCAATACAATTATTGATAACAAAATGGAAAGTTAAAAAAAATCATAAAAAAGCAAATAGAGACCGTTTTCTAGTGTTATTATCGAAAGTGGACTTGTACCATTTTCAAATAAAACATATAAGCCATTCGATTTTTCAGTGAACTTGCACTCATTATTTCTGCATGTTATTCCACATAGATTGGTGTGATATTTCAGTTATAGTGCACATTAATTCAATTCAATATTTTATTAACCAAAAATATAATTTATAATAATAACATACAGTAAACTTATTTAGGTAAGTGATGGAGTTCATACTCTTACAGCTAACAAATAGAAGATATGTGTAGTGATAAACAAACATGAGTGTAATTGGGAATAGTAAGTAAAGAATAGTAAGAGGATAATGGTAGAAAAACCTCTTATTCAATTGCCATAGTGCAAGATGAATTAAAATTTATTATATTATGCGATATTTTAGAGTAAACATACGGAATTTTGGAGATTGAGTGCAATCTTGCGGTTGAAAAATAGAATGGTAAATTATGCATTATTTTTAAAATTTTTTTGTTTTGTTTTATTTGAATATCCTTTATGTGAGAAAAAGCGCAAGTTCCCCAAGCCCCGGAAACATAAAGCATGACTGGTTGAAAGATAGTTTTGTATAATAATAGTTTATTAGTAATTGATAGAGGCGATTTGCGGTTGATAAGTGGATAAAGAATTTCAATATAGTGCATCAGCTTTTTTCAATATAGCGTCCATATGCGGTTTAAATGTTAATTTCTTATCAAGAGGTATGCCCAAGTACTTGATATGCAACGTATTCCAGTTTATTGTACTATTTTGAAGCAGTAATGGTTCACTGGGCAACAGACTATCTTTTCGTTTCCTCGAGAAGAATAAAGCCTCTGTCTTATCTGAATTTATTTTGATCTTCCATTTAGTGAAAAAATTGTTCAAGATATTAAATCCATTTGACAGATTTTCACTAATTTCACCTGGAAAATAGCCACTGCAGAGCAATGCCGTATCATCTGCAAAAAGACATATTTCACAATTACTCGGAATTGGTAGGTCACTCGTATATAAATTATAAAGCAATGGACTGAGTGCTGATCCCTTTGGGACTCCTGCTGGAAGTGTAAAAGTTGTAGATTTTAGCCCTATTCGACTGACTGGATCATTGATCCTGTCCAATTCGAATGAAATCGGATCAAAATTTCCCAATTGGGTAACAGCTGACTATCGTGTCATCTAGCCGCAACGCGATATTCTGAATTATAAATTGCATTTGTAATTATGCACCGTCCGAGATACAATTAAAAGGATAAGTAGCAAGAAATATTAAAATGCGGTTAACTCTGAATAAAGTTTACAAAAATTTTAGGGAAATTGTTCGCGGAGACATCTAGGGGATTAGTTTGGCAGATGATCCAAGCCATACCCTGGATCAACTTCCAGGATTGTCATTTTGTATGGGATTTCCAATAAATCTGGAAATGATCCAGTGAGTCGAATAGGGCTTTTGTTCCATTGATATTAACTTGGAACGTACGGTTGGAAACGAAGTCTTGAATATTTTTTGTCAAGTAAACAGGAAAACCATAGTTACACATTTTATGAATGAGCCCATCATGCCACACACAGTCAAATGCCTTCTCAATGTCGAGCGTAAGCATCGCAGTGGATTGTTTGAGCTCAAATTTCGATTGAACAATTGATTTGATGCGTGCAATTTGGTGCGTAGTACTGTGTTTACTCCTGAATCCAAATTGTTCTCGCAATAAAATATCTTTATCGTTTAGTATTTTTGTGATATTTTCTTTTAGCAATCGTTCGAATACTTTCCCTATATTACTCAGGAGACTTATGGGTCGATAACTGCTGACTGAATGTTTAGGTTTTTCAGGTTTGGGAATACAGATGACCATTGCATTTTTCCATGCTTTCGGAAAGTAAGTATGCTTAAGACAAGCGTTAAAAATTTGGCACAAATAAATTGTTGTCTTTTTATGCATATTTTTGAGGAAACACATTGGAATGGAATCGACACCCGGAGCTTTGTTAGTTCTGCAGAGTTTGATTACATTCCTCAAAGAAGATAGCGAAAAAAAGGGGGATTGAAAATCACTCGTATTGTTTAATTGATCTATAGTCTCCTGTACTGCGTTTCGTGTTTCGTTATCAGATAAATTATCCGTAATAAGGTGTTGGTTGTGAAAGTGTTTAGCCAAAGCTTCGCACTTTTCCGAATTTGTGAGCAACGATGTATTTGATTTTTAAGAATATTAGTCATTTGTTTATATATGTATAACTTGCCTTGAACGCTGCCACTGCCTACGAAAAATATTACGTTGCGTTATTAGATGTTTTAGGGAAGGAGTTAACTTTATGTGGACAGGCACTGTATTTAAATGTTTCAGGGGAATCGAATCTCTAGCTGCCTCCCATAGAATATCATTGAACTTTAACAAATGATGGTCAATATCTTCTTTGGATCTAAAGTTGAGGTTGTCGCTACTGAGATTTGTTAACAGACCAGTAATCTGACTAAAACGAGTCCAATTTGCCTTTCGGAATATAAATTTTCTCTCTGAGTCCATATGAATAGGCTCATCATTTATCTTGCAACAAACCGGCAAATGATCCGACGCTAGATCAGTAAGTGCAATCGGAGGGGAAATAAATTGTGTGCAGTTCGAGAGAATAATATCCAAAGTAGACGGGTGACCTCTACCTGATTTTGGATAAAATGTGGGTGTTGGAGGAAAAAGAATGTCTAAAGAGCTAGTCGTAAGCTTATGATGCAAAAGTTTACCCCAGAGACTTGTCTTTGCACAATTCCAGTCAGTATGTCGTGAATTGTAGTCTCCTCCAATAATTACATTACCGTTTAGTCTATTGATGATCTTTATTCAAATTCGCGTTGCCACCGGGAAAATATGTTGCAACTAATGTAAAACTATTATTACACAAAAAGTTGTCGACACTAATTGTTTCAAAAATTTGCGTATTTAATCTAGGATTTAATCGATGTGACAAGTTTGCGAAGTGGGTAGTGTAGGAAAAATTGATTGATTTTGCAAATCAATCCGTGTTTGATTATAGCTTGCTTCGTGTGTCCGTTTAGCTCTCAATCGTTGGAGAAGCTCTGTATATTTCAACCGAGCAGGGCAGTTGGAGATTGGAGTAACTCGCCGCGTGTTCACCTGCACAGTTTGTGCATTTTCGCTTTGGATTGTCCGCATCTTTTTGAGGACATTCAGTTGTCTTGTGTGGCCCTGCACACAAGTTGCAAATAGTTAGCAAGTGACAACCATTAATAGAATGTACCAGCGTTTGGCAATTGTAACAACGCAGTGGGCCGTTATTGCGTTTTTTCGGTAGTAGTTAAATGTTACTGCCGTGCGAAAAAGATATTTAACTCTACTTTGCAGTTCCTTAAGCTTAATGATTCCTCGCTTAAATGTAAGGATATAAGATGCTTGTTGATCGTAACGTTGCGTTTTAATCGGTAGCGTCTTGATTGATTCGCATTGGATGTTGTGCTGCTTCAGTTCTTCGGACAGTTCATCAATAGAGACGGAATCTAGCCCAGTTAGGACAATTTTGAATGTTTTCCCTGACATGGGATCATGAGTGAAATATTTGACGTGGGTTTCGTTCAATCTATCAATGAATTTAACGTATTCTTCGTTAGTTAGGTGGTAAACTTTAGCGCCTATACTTGTAAATTTCAAAGTATAGTCCTTGATATTAAGCGTATATTATCATCACTTCAATTTTATCTCTTGGTGTGTCAATTATTGTAGCCGGTGGCATATTTCGCCGTACCGCTGGAGTTGATATGACATCGTTGTCGTTAGTCGACAGTTGGCTAAAGGTACGTTGTCCTCGACACGACTGCATCAGCTCTAGCGACAGCGACTCGCTCATTTCATATAAAAACTCATTTTTCTCTCATTCTAAAAACGAGTTTTCATATGAAATGAGCGAGTCGCTGTCGCTAGAGCCGATGCAGTCGTGTCGACGACAACGTACCTTAAGAGGCGCAAACCGGTTGGATCTCGAAGTAGAGCCCGGGGTAATATGTGGCTTCCAGTGGCGGCTCGTATACAATAATGCTAGGGGTTCACAAAAAAGAAAACTAAATACATACAACATCAACCCCTAAAAATGTATTTTGACGTATACCTAAGACTAACTGCTTTGAATTAAAATTATTTTAATTAATGTCAAAGTATAGTCCATAGATTTTAAAACTAAAGAATTACATACTTCAATTTTCACATAACAGTCAAGAAAAACCACAGAATTTTACGAATCAGCAGCACACCAACATTTATTTTTTATCATTTATACTTGGCATTGAATTTTTTCACAAATTTTTTTCCTATCGAAAAGTTCAGACAAGGCAACCTCCTAAAACATTTCGCTTTAATTTTTCGTCCTTAGAAAAGTTCTTGTCAAACAATATCTAAAGTTAAACCTAAAATCTTTTCTCATTTTTATATTCTTTCATTGAAAATAATCACCTGAAATGCATTCGGTTCATCACCAAGTAGTGTGCTGTGCACAACCTATTTGTGCACAAATTCTAGTGTAAATTTTGCACTATCTCCTCGCCCCGGGAACCCGGCACATATCTAATTTTGGAGCGAGTGCACCAGTTCAAAATGACTGTGCACCAACACCGTGGGTGCTAGATGTTGGTCGCTGGTCGAGACATAGATTCAATGCGTGGCTTGGGCATATCGTATATGCATATGTACGTACGATTAGAGTATGTTGCGTTGGGCGGTTTGTTCTGTTTTGTTAAGTATGTTTGATTTAGCGAAGATATTGAGCACATTATTTGTTGATATGGTTGTTTTACCAGGGGGTGCACGTGCACATGTGCACATATGGGCGAGCCGCCACTGGTGGCTTCTTACTTTTCGCCATTAGTGAAAAATCACGATCTTCATCGCCACACAAATACGATACGAATTCGAGGGTGAATGAAACAATTCACAGAACACTTTATACTTTACAAAATTGGCAAAGGACTATCCTTGGATAAATTCTCCGCACTATGACACTTGCACATTAAGATGTATTTTAAAATGCCAGTAGGTACGTTTTATTGAGTTTATCCCGTGCAGGTTTGGGTAGAACTTCATATAAAAAAAATGACACTTACCCAGGTAAAGTTAACCCGTGCAACTACCCAACACGGGATAGAGCTCAAATGTAGATGGCGGACGCATAGGGGAAATATGAGGGAATTTGTTTTTTCAAACCAAATGTGAGAGTTTTTCTAATCACGAGAAAAGATTTTGCAAAGAAATAATCATCTTTTGTGATAAAATCCACCACATCTAAAAAAATAAGCCGACGAAAGCGAGTCAAAGATGCACAAAAACTGTCAAATGTCAGCTGTTTGGTCTTAACCGGGATGTTACCCGCGATCGTTTTTTTCGAGTCAGACTTACACGCGATACGAAAAAACGTCGCTATTAACTCATTTTCGTCAAAAATTGACCACTTTCAAACAAAACGGCTTATATATGATCAGCATTCAGCATGACGAGCTGAATCGATTAGTGCGAGGAGAGTGAAGGGTATCCAAATTTCTGCCGAGCCCGGAATTAGCGTCGGTCTCGTTTTATTTAATTACAATATTCTTATTTGATGAATTCCCAGTTTACTTCCATTAGTCGAACTCTCATTTACTCAAACATTTTGTCTTGGCAAGTCGTAATTCGAGTTCGAGAGGATCAACTGTATAATATTTTCATCTCCATTCCATAGGTACATTGACTAATTTATTACAGATCTTCATCATCTTATATCTGATATTAAAAATCAATAGTAGTCAAGAGGAAGAAGAACCACTGACATGTTCCTCCTTATTGATTTTGTGTATACGAGTACATGTATATCTCTAATCTTTCCAAATACATACGTACAAACATACTTATGTATGCTTTTTTTATTAATTCACTTTAATGATTGGTATTAACTGTTTAAATATTTTTAAAGATTAGCGAACAAAAATATATATTCATCTTTGAAAAGTGTATTTGCTAAAGATTGAACTGTGGATAACAGATTGCTACTACCTATGAGTTGTGAGATGAGCATTAGAAAATTGTGCTGCGTCTGTAAATGGTAGCTCATTTCAAGTCTTTAAATGTCGTCATCATAGTAACGATGGGATTAACGATAATTGATTGATAGTCATGAATATATTTTGCTCAATTTAAATAGCCATTCTAATGAAGTATGGCTACAAGTAAGTTGCTTATGTGTTTTTTCAAAGCTTGCATTTCTGATTTGCTGATGAGATTAATTTGTATAAATCTAATACCTTTGGGAATAAAACTGCAGAATATTATGAGTAGCCTTCTTGATATACCTCTTTATAATATTTAAATGTTTAAATATGTGTATACTAGGTGAAAAAAAAATTGTTGATTAAATAAACACATTTACAAAAAATGGCCCATCAACCGCTGTGACTAGAAATAACCCATTCAAGACTATATCGATATCCTTTTTGCGAGACCATTGTGTACAACTTCTGTTTCTAAAGATATATTCCTCACTATAAAATATAAACATTTTCCGATCGTAAAAATGTCAATTGCAACCTCACATAAAGCAAATAATACGAGGAGTACTATACGGCACACACTACACACTGCTGCATTTGTGTTTTGGCTTAATTTATGAACCCGGAGACCTCATCGAATGGGTCACCACTGGATAATAAATAAAATTTTCAATTGAACCAAAAATATAACACAGAGACAAAGGCAAGCCACAAACATATTGTGAGTTTGGACGAAACTATACATACATATATGGATCCTGTAAGAGTGTTCCTTTGCCCACAGGATACACACACTCAATATGTCTCCATTCCGGGTGCCATATTGTCTCTGGATTCGTGTCCGGCTCGTTGTAATTATTTGTCGGGCACACTTCGTTTTGATTCAATTAAATGGTATCGGCAGTGGTTCTCTCTTTTACATATACTAACGGAACATGCTGTATACGGTTTCAATGTAGCGAAAGGATATTGTGTTTTGTTTAGCAATCGGTTACTGTTTTCATGCAATGCCCATTGAGACGTATGTGTTATATAGTGTAACTGCACAACATGTTAAAATTCCTTTGGTCCAGACTATTTTGTCAATGGAAGAAGCCTTTAGATTCGATAAAATTTAGTGTAAGTGTCTATAAAGGGCTACCATTTATTATGGACTATAGATTGACTGTAAAGTGACTTACTTCATGTTAATTAAGCTCGACTTGATCATTTCAGTTATGGATTAAATATTCTAGGCCAAATAGCTGCAAGCGCATATAACTCTACATTGCTTACATAATATAAAATTAAATTATTAAAACATATTGAGTCCAACACATCCAAAACGGCATCACATCAGTGGCGTAACGTACGGTGTTCCATGTGTGCAGTGGAACACACGTACTCAAGCCAATAGGGCCCCCAAAACCCGAGAGCCATATTTGTTTTAAATAACAATGGTAATTAGAGAAATGCACTAAAACGTAGACAGAAGTACCGAACTGTTGCCGCCCACGAATGCCTTAAGTTAAACTTAAAAGTATTGCTTTTAAAATATTGACACAAACCATCCCAAATTGACAAACTTTCGTCATGATGCCGATTTTTTCATTCAAATTCATCAATTTACAATTTACAACAAACAAATTTATAAATTGACGAATTTCAAAATAATTTGAAAAATTTTCAAATCATGTTGGGGAATTTTCATTATAAAATAGCGAATTTTTATGTAAATTTGATGAATTGCAACTGACAAAATTCCAGATGAAATCATGTTGATGAATTTCCATTTCAAGATAATAAATTTCCAAATAACGTTGACGAATTTCCATTACAAATTGACGAAATTACAGATCAAAATCACGAAATTCCAGAAAAAAATTAACGAATTTCAAAATCAAGTTTACGAATGTCCATATCTAATTTTCAAATTTCATCGTCAAATTGACGAATTTCTTATTAATATTTACGAATTTCCATTTTTAATTACCCAATCAAGATGATGAGTTTACATTTAAAATTAAATTCGAAGACAATTTTAATTTTAATTTCCATTTCTAATTGACAAATTTCAAAATCATGTGTACGAATTTCCATGACAAATTGACAAATGTTTCAATCATTTTGCCGAGTTTTCATATCAAATTGACGGATTTCCATTTGAAACTAGTCTTGATTAAGCGGTTTCCCAGACATAATTTACAAATGTATGCTCAATGCCGATATTACAATGCCGCAAAATAAGAAAATTTCAAGTAAATACATAGTTAAAAATCAAGTACCTACGACTGAAAAAATTGCAGCCAGCAGGAGGCAGGCAATTAGAAAGGTCATTGTTGTTTTTTTTTTCTTGTGGTATGGATTTGAAAAATGCTTGTTCTTTTGTTGGTCAACGCTAGTGAACTCTTGCTCAATGCACTGACACGCAAATATAGTTGTGAGCAGTGGCGGAACAACTTCACTCGGGGCCCTCCCGCCAACTTCTTGAGTAGGCCCCCTTTACTTAGAAAAAAGCACAGTGAAATCAATGGAAAACACTCTTGAAGGTCGATCCACACTTTTGAGGAATCAGTCACAGTCATTTTCCATACAAGTTGACAGATTTTCAGTTAATTGATTGACTGACAATCTGACGATTTGTATGGGGAATCACTGTTACTGTGACTCATGACTAAAAAGTTTAGTTCGACCTTAAAACCAACTCTTTTGAAACATGATTTTGACGTTACAGTGATTCTACTAAAATTAAGAACGTCGTACTTACACTTTGGCTGCCAATGCATCACCGGTGAACATGGCAAGTGTCATTCCCCAGGGGCCAGTGCATCACCGGTGAACACAGCAAGTGTCATTCCCCAGGGGCCAATGCATCACCGGTGATGCATAGTTAGATTTTTAAATTTGTTGTCCTTACGGGTTTGAAAAACAAAATATTATGATAAAACTGGCAGAATACTTTCAGTAACGGTTTTTTGCATCACACTCCAATTGGAAAAAACTCGTATATTTGCCAAGTATCAAAAAAACTACCTTCAAAGTGTGTAACTCCATAAAAGCCAAAAAAAATTCTTTTCTCATATTCATGGTTCTATAATCCAAAAGAATCAAACAAATGATGGTTCACAAGCTTAGTTCAGGTTTAATCAAAATCTTGAAAATATTTCAGGCACATATATGGTTCACCTCTCTTTTGTCTCTCCAATTTCCAATGCAGACAAACATTACAAGAGAGAGAGCGTCCAGTTGCTGTGTCTGACTTTCCTGTGTATAGTTTCATGTTAAATGTGTATCCCTCAGTATCTGTAAGTTTAAAGGATTTTATCCCGTATTTATGGGCTTTGCCAGGAAGATATTAACGAAATCCCAAGCGTCCACGAAAGGGTATCATGCTTTCGTCGATAACCAATTGCTGACCTGCTGACCGATAAATTTTAAAATTGTAAAGCAGCTCTTCAATAATTCGGTCCACTTTATAAGGGTCCACAATTAACTGCATCGTTATTTATCGGAATTTCACTATCTAAACTTTCTTCGGAAGAGCTTTCTTCAGCAGAAGGAAAACTTCACTTTCCGAAAAATCATTTTGTAACATTTCTCTTATTTCGTGCGAATTCATTTTCACTCACGATGTATTTCTTCGAAGTCTAGAAATCAACTGGACCGCAATCTGTCTAGACTAGACAATCAAGTGTTCACGGGTGATGCACTTGTGTTTATAATAATGACCAGGGCCGGCTCTACTATATGTGCAGACTGTGCACTTGAACAGGGCGCCAACCGAAAGGGGCGCCAAATTCACAAATTCAATATGCCTTTAAGATCAAGACTTCCTTTAATGACAAATGCATGATGATCAAATCAATTCTCTTCTCGGTTGTATAGCGTTTATTTATATTGATTGATACACGTCGTCCACGTATTGTACATAGTAAACGAACTAGAACTGATTCAATTATTATCTAAGGGTGTGTTTTCCCAAAAATCCGCTGCTTTCGCGACTTTAGAAATTACATAGAAACTCCGCTAACAACCAAACTCAATTCGCATGCTAATCGTATCCCATTCCATTTGACCGACCTATCGACGCAGTCGCAACTCGTGAAACCTTGAAACACACATCTTCAAACTTTTCCGCATTGTATCTACGCGAGAGGAAGAGCGAGACACGTCTTTCCATCCGTCCGCGTTCAAAAATGCTTCGCATATCTTGTACTTGTGCATCACTGCAAACATGCTCCAATTAATCCATACACTTCATATGCGAAATGGGCGCCCTATGGGCGCTAGTTTCATAGATTGTATGCTTGGCAGAAGTGAAGAGTTGTGCATTGCAGAAGTTGTGCACATAAGAAATTGTTGTAGAAGAGCGTACACTACACCCCTATATTCTGGAAAAGAGGGGAATAGCTGCTTTGCAGTCTCGTTGTAGGTGAGATGTGCGTATTCACTTGATGGCTCATTCTCGTAGTCTCAGCTCTCGTATTATATGTTTCAATTGTATGAGAGTGGGCGATAGAGGAGTTTTGTAGGATGTATACGAGTGCTGTATAGTTTGTAGGAAGAGATTTTACCGCGTAAAATTTTCTATGTAATCTATATTAAGCGCAGGATATACCTCGAGAGTGAGATGTTTGTCCGCTGCGATTTTCTCAATGAAAATGTATGCAAATGCAGTGTAATTCCATACGCTACAATTTGAAAATTATTTCATAACTTTTCTCGGCCATTTTATGTATTTTTTCCATTTCCCGGTCATTTCATCGTGAAAAATATCTAATAAACGGCGAATCGAAAAATACTTTAAATAGCCGAGAAAAATTATGAGACCATTTTCGGATGTAGCTTATGGAATTTCCCAGCATTTCCCACATATTCCAGTAAGTAAGCATACATTTTCATTGAGAAAAGCCAACCTCTTATCCGATTTTATTGCGGTTAGTTTTATTTTTTAGGTAAATTTGTTGTCTGTAATAATCATCTTGCTATTCTAGCTTTCGATATATTGATCTTTTAGTCGTATAAAACAATGATTTTTTTAAAAAATCTTCAAATGCCTGTGACAGCTAAAGGGTTAAGAAAAGGGGTTTGTTCCATACAATTTTTTTACTTGGGAATCGCTTGGAGAATCACAATCCTGTGCGTTTATGCGACAGTTTCCGGACACCCTGTATAGAAGGGCGACTTTTTAGTATATGAACAGGGCGCCATAATACCTAGGACCGGCGCTGATAATGACATATACTTTCCTAGTGCCAATGCATCACCGGTGAACACGGTCGGGAAAACACTTGAATATGGCTTTTTTAAGCATATAAATATGTGTACAAAATATTTCCGGCGGGAAATAATTGGAACAGGAAAATTTTGCTTTGGCCCCTGAGGAATAAATTGTGCCGTGTTCACTGGTGATGCACTGGCCCCTGGGGAATGACCTACGCCATGTTCACCGGTGATGCATTGGCAGCCAAAGTGTTAAAATCACTTTGCTAAGAGCTGCTTTGACTCTTTGCATTCTGATATTGAGAATAGCGGTCTTGTTGTAACGTTTGTTATTATTAATGATTTCGATAATCTTTTTTTTATTATTTTAAAATAAAAACACTCACGCAGCGCAGCATTGACCTCTATAGGTGTAATGCCTGAAATAGATTACGCGCATCAGCAGAATTTCATAGCTGGCAAATATGCTGAATGCCAGGTCTTCTGCTCAACATTTTTGTCAGCAATGTAAAATGCATTGCGCTTGACGTTTCGCGATGCCGATGCTGCTGCTGATGCGCGTAATCTATTTCAAGTATTATGATATTTAAGCATAGTAAATTACCTGCGCCTACAATGGGATTAAATCCCGCGAACCTAAGATTTGAAGACAGAGCGCCTATCTACCCTAATGAGGCACACAAACAGTCAATCTGAATCCATTTTTTGAAATTTTAATGTTAAAATCGAAGTAAATGTATGAATTTGCCAGAACGAAGAATCCAAATATTTATTAGTTATTAATTCAACTCTATTCCTTGTTTCAGCTTTAAATTTAAGTGTACTCTAATTTAAATCCTTAATTTTTAAGAACGTTTGTACTTAAATTCAATACAGCAATCCTGACAAGACTCCTTTCAAACCAAATGTGGACTCTGCACCACAGCCCTTATGACAGTGTATATACCGCAATCAAGATAAAATAGTTTAGTTTTCAACGACATATACAGGCCGTACTAACTAGTTTGAACTAAGCTTAGTACCACTCTAGAACTATTTTGTTCGTCTTTGACAGTTCATGACAAAGTGGATTGGAATTTAGCCCGAAAGTTTAGAAAAGGTACTATCACCAAACACGTTCTAAGATAGTTTATTTGCCGAGGGACCTAAAGAATCTTTCTACCCATATGGTACTTGGCTAGGAAAAGGATGGGTCGGATTACAAACCGCGGCTACAGTTACAGCAAATAGCGCAGCCATGCCAGGAGCAATTTTTTTAGTGAAAATTTGAAGATCGAGATTGTTTCATGAACTTTTAAAGATTTTAGGACAATATTTAATTTATTTTCTAAGGGACTAGGTGAAAGAGGAACAATAAATTTAGCATTTGTTTTGGCTTCAAAAAGTTTACGTCGGAGTGTTCTTTCTCACAGTCATGCTGTTCGAGAAATCTTTCACGTCGCTTTTGGGCCCCTAAATCTCGGCCGCATATTCTTATGGATTGATAATTCGAATGTTTAAAGAAAGAGCCCCTTTAATTTCGAACACAACAAATTTGAAAAACGTTACGCCGCTGCATCACATATTATTATTCATTTTATTGCACCCTCGCCTGGATACCTCGCGTTAAAGTCACAACTCATGGCAACTCCCTAAGCCAAAAATTTCACCCAAAAACCATTCTTGTCAGCCCACTATAACTTTATACTGGACCAAATACAATTACTAGTGTATAGAATTTCTATAAATCGGATTTTATGTCCATTCCCGAAATGTTGTGTCCTTTTAGTATAGGTATAGTACGGAGGACTCTCTCCATGTGTTTTTGCCAAAGAGGGCCTCATTCATCGTCATTGGTCTGGAAGGGGATATGGCGTTATAGAATTAGTGATAAAGAGTGTGGGACAAACAACATTTTACATAGTTGACCAGGAAAACAATAAACCAAAGACTGGTGGCCATTTGTCTTAATACGTATAGAACAGATGAATTTAAATGAATTTTATGGCCTCTCTCTATATTTTGTACGCAAATGTAAATGAGTTCTATCTATGTATACGCTACGTTATAGCGCATATATGTGTGGTACAAAAGGACTCTGGAAAGTGTCATGCTAGAAGCAATTAAGCGGATTTTAGTGGTCTGATTTATGATAGCATATATACTCTATGGTTATGTTTGAATTTACAGTTGGTCAATGCTGTCGAACGTGTGAATACTGTAGATTTATTTATATCCTTCAGAAGTTAGAAAATCTGTTTTTTAGCCTGACAATAGATTCTCTTTTGAATATGGTTTATTTATATTTCAAGACTCAACGTCCTAACCACATAACTCATTAGGCGTGAATTGTCAAATTTTCACTAACGAAACATTGGACGCTGCAAAAAGACAGTTTAACAGACAAAGAGAACAGAAAATCAATTATGATTGATATGTTTTCAAAGCTACTTCCAGCCTCCCCAAAAAGGAAAGGGCATTGCATAATCTTCAAAGCAGGCTAGCATGAATGTGCGGCATTTGGTATATATTTATTGAAGCATAATTTTTTTATTCTGTAAATTGTAGGTTAAATGCCTATATTTTATTTATTTTTTTCACGGATCGTGTGAAACCGCGTCCAATAAAAAAAAGAATCAACTTTTCACCAAAAAAAGCACAACATCTTAATCTTGTGCACTTTTTCGTTATTCGAAAAATTCCCATCCCAAATCCGTCACGAGGGGATCATCAATCAAACGTGTGCACCCACAACACTTGGAGTGTGCAATAATAATAATCACAGTTCGAGCGGCTTAATAGCTCTTTGATCACCTTCGCCGCATATATTCATTGCAAAGAGTGAGTGTGTGATAGAAGTGTGTAATAATAACAAATTAACAAATAACCCACTTTTCACTCACTTTATGCACTGATGCTGCGAAATAATGTCAGTGGGTATCGTCATAGTGGGTTTATGGGTGATTTGTTACTACATACAAACGAATAGTATTCAACAACAGTCACGAACCGATAAATAATTTACGATGGCAATTTAAGACCTATTTATACATTGAGGCGAATATGGAACACCTTTTCAAAAGCCTATAAAAACTAGAAATATATACGGGATCGCTCTTTGCTTCTATCCTCTCCAAGGACCTTAAACGGACTTGATGTTAACATAATGCCAACATTATATCGAACGTAATCAATATTCTGATGCTTATTCTGTTTTGTTGAAAGGGCATTGTTATTATATGATTGTTGCGATTATTACTTTTTTAATTTGACTTTTCTGTTTCTTCTCGTCCGTTGGTACGACAACGAACAAAATATCGTTCACAATACATAAATTTACGAGTAATAGTGCAAACTAGTATATTAGCTTGAACTGGATATTTTTATGGACAAATGTTAGTTAAATAGCTGACTGGTGATATATAATTACACGAGAAAATATGGAAAGCCGTCAGTCTCACCTTGTAACGTTCAAACACGAATATTGTGTGATGCAAGAAAACAAACATATTTTGAATGATGTGAAAGACGTTAAAATTGGCTGTGAACAAACATCTGTGCGGGTAATTATGCTGTTGGTTGGAACATGTATGTAGTTAATATTGAAAAAATGCGGTTCTGTTTGCGACGAGGATTTAAATTTGATAGAATAAATAAAATAAATAAAATAACATTCAAAAAAATGGTGTCCTAATTATTGCACAAAATTTCAAACAAACAAAAAACCAGTCAATTCCTCCTACTCCACCTAATTATAGGTAAACTGCATTTTTTCAAAACACAACAAGTACAAACGGCATAAAAAAAACCGTTGCAGTGATATAGAGCCGGAGGTCCCAAACTGTGAGTCCTTATTATAGAGGCGTCGTACACTTTTTTGGTCTTAATCTTTGAATTTCAATTTTATGGATACCTACACAAAAATATTTTTTGTTTATTTTTATCTTCTTTTATTGTTGCCAACACAGAAAGAGCGACAAGGTATGTGCGCTACGTCAATGTCGTGGATCTATTACAGTAGACTCGCGTTAACGTGAACTGCGTCAAACGTGAACACCCGCTTATGTGAACAATATTATGTTCACCCAGACTACTCTGAAACGTGAACAAGTCCTGAAAGCCCCAAAACATGAACACTTAAATATTTGAAAAAAAAAACTGATTTATTATCTATTTGATGTAGGTTGCAATTTAAAGTGTGATAAAGTGTTTTATATAGGTAATTACTATAGATTAGGCTTAACCCCTTATTGTGCGTCTACTGCACTTACGTGTCTTAACAGACGATTTCTCGGTTTCTAGCAAAGTTTCTTAATTGACACAGTTTTTTATAATAGGCGTGTTTTTGTGTACTCCGGTGGGGGTTTCTTTTAGGGTGACTCCCTTTTCGGGCTCTTTGGGAAAAGGGGTTCCAACGCGACTAGCAAAGTAGGGACGTAAGGTATGGCGAATCAACTGCCACTTACGCTTGCTTTCGCAAATAGACATTTGAGATCTATATTTGACATTTTATCGGCTTCTTGAAATTCGATAGTAACAAGGAGGAAAATTCGCAGCTTTTCGATGAACATCGCAGCAGCTTCCCAAGTGCTGCTCCCATACAAGCTGACCGAAATAGGAAGCGGAACCGCCCAGGTTTGGTTTTTACAATAAAATACCTGCTTTGCAGGATTTTGGACAAAACTCCGAGAACACAATAGGCTTTTTCGATGCGATTGGCTAGAGCGGGATATCCGTTAGGGACAGGCTTCCTGAGTTAGTGTGCGAAATTGTATCACTGTGATTTCATCGGTCCGCCCCTAAGGTTTTTAGGGAAATTCGACGGGAAGCCCTTGTAATGCTTACAGAGTGTACGAGTGGTTTTCACGTTTTAATGGTGGTGAAATGTTAAAAGAAGGCCGACCCCGGTCAGGACGCCCCTCAGTGCCAAGAATTGACGTTGTCAACAAATTAAATCCTACGGTTCGTGAAGGGCGTAGCTAAACCATAGACGATCTATTGCTTTCGATGTCTGAAATATCAAAGAGCTTAGAGCAATTTATGCGAAGACTTTTACATGAGAAATCTTGCAGCACAATTTCTCCCTCGTCTTCTCACAGACAAGCAAAGAGAGTTTTGACTGCATTTTTTGCAAGGTTACTAATCGTATTGCTATGACTATAAGCTTGAAACAAAAATTGCATAGCCACCCGTTTCACTGTTATGTTATTAAAAAAACACAAACGAACCTATGCCAACCGCGACACAGCTGGGTATATTGGCTACATTCAGCGAACGAAAAATGTAGCAGAAAATGTTAACCCCAATTGGATTCTCATTTGGCATGTGGACTTCTAAGCGGAGAAAGATTTCAGTGGCGGGTAATTCTTGTAGCATTTCCAGTCTTTTTCCAGTGAATTTCGCTCGCTGAATGCGCTCATTGACTTAGGAGTCGTGTCTCCAACAGATACGAACAATGGGCTCCCCCACGTACCTTACCCACCGCCGCGAATTCCCATTATTATTGGCTTACTCGTTTTAGCTGTTTAAATTAATATTTCGTGGGAACATTACGCTATCAGCTTCGCAAGAAGAATTTTCTTGTTCTTGTTATCGACACTAGCGACACTTATCTTACCGTCCGCCATATAGCGGACATATAGCGGAAAATATCGGAAACACAAAAGTTCCCCCTATTAAAGCGCATAGCAAAACATGCCATTTCATCGCTTTCATTTCGAAAACGAACGAACGAATGAAGGAATGAAATTGCATTTCAGTCAACCAGTATTACCCATTTTCGGAAGACAAGAGTTAAAATCAGTTAAATTGCACCTGCGACGCATTGTTGGCAACTGACAGTTGATCTTCGAAGACCTAGCAACCACACTCATACAAATTGAAGCTTGCTTGAAATCGCGTTCGTTGTGCTCGTTAAAGCCCCGGATAGAGTTCGAGGGGAATGAAAATGAAACGGTAATGAACCGGCATAAAAACCGTGGTGAAATTAAAATTTTAGCTTCGAGAATTGCTACAAAAGCGTTTTACGTCCTAAATCATCTTAAAAATAACTAAAAAAATAATTTCCCCCTGGTCCAAATGCTTTTTCAACGTGAAAATGAGTCGATTCGGTAGCATATCCTCCGTCGGGCGTGGTGAGTTTTGCAAATGTCAAACCGATTCACTGTCCACGACGAGTTCATCGTGGAAATTATCTAATGACCGGGGAATCGAAAAATAATATATAAAATGGCAGAGACAAATTATGGAACCATATTCGGATTGTAGCTCATGGAATTCCCCATCATTTACGACATGTTCCACGACAGTAAGCATGCATTTTCATAGAGAAAATCGCAGCGGACAAAAATTTCATTTTCATTCCGCCCGATGTCTATCCAGACCTTAAGTGATGACCCTCTCAGGTCAGCGCATTTTCTGATAAATTATTCCATGTATTCATTATGAGAAAGGAACTTACTGAACGAGCAATTTATCGGCTAGATAGATGGCAGTATATACACAGAGACTGACTCAAGAGTTGTCCAGGTGATTTCGTCTGTCAATCCGCTGCCATGTTGCGTCCGACATCCAAGACTTCGGCCTAGAAACCACGGTTCATTCTAAATGTGCATTTTGAAACTGATAAAAAACATAAAAAAAAGATTGTTTGTGAACAACTGCATAACATGAACCCCCGTTAAGGTGAACAGTCGCGGTTTTAATTAGTTCACGTTTTCGCGAGTCTACTGTATGTGGTTTAGTCAAAGGATTGTTGTCGTTATCACCCGTTCAAGAGTCAATATATGGAGGGATGTAAAGTAGAATCTCGGAAATCCCGCTCCGATCTAATCCGGAACATCTCATAATCCGGTGCCATTATTGAATCGGCTCAGTTTCAGTATTCCGGCATTTTTCTAATCTCATTCTCTATAACCCGCCATGTGCATGAATTGCTTGACTTATAGCTGAATCTATCTATATATATATCTATCTATATACACTCGAAAAAAATTTACTCCAATAATAGGAGGAAACTTTTTTTCCTTCTAAGTAGTAAATTTACACCCCGATATGAACGAGAGTAATTTTACGCTATACGGTGTAAATAATTACTACAAAATTGGTGTAATCTACAAACGTAATTTACACCGGCAAATATGTAAGCTTACATCCGGGTTTATAATAATGTTTACGGCAGCCGGTTCTTCGATGTAAATCGTCCTGGTGCTACCCGTTATTCCAACGGCCAAGAGCTGCCACACCCCCTTCGGTTCAAGAGCAAGAAAGCGCTACAACAACAACAATACTATGATGCTCACACGAACGCACTTCGGACGGAACAAAATAACTGCACACAGAACAAGCTACTTGTGAGATACAGGCAAATGTAATAAATGTATGGTACCACACTCAGTTTTACACAAATGTAGGTGTAATTTTCACACCAAAATCGTAATATTACATGAAAATTTCCTAAAAATTACAACTTCCAATTGGTAAATATACACTGAAAATGTAAAGTTGCACGAAAATAAAGTAATGACACATCTTCATACCAAATTTGGTGTAAAATTACACCAAAATACAGTAATATTGTTATTATCTGTGTAATATTACACTATTTTGTGGCTTTACTAAAAATTTTGTTGAAAAATAAACGTTTATGTAATTTTGCGAGAAAAAAAGGTGTAAAATAATAATAAAAACGAGTTTCGATGTAAAATTCAACCCTGTTTTTACAGTGTAGGCTGGTTTCTTGCGCATTCGAATACATCTTTAGGTTTAATTTTTAAGCTAATATGCAGTGGCGTAACGTTTTCTGAATTTCTTGTGGTCGAAATTGGAGTGGGGGCCCCCACATACGTCTTTTTAACCGCAGGAAATATTGATAGAAATCGAATTTACAGCAGTCCACAAATGAGAAAGAGCAATCTTCTGTTTAAGCAACATGTTCCAACATTTTATAATTTGAGACAAAAAAATAAATTTGAATAAATAAACTGGAGAACTTGTGAAGATCATCTGCATGTCCTATTTGAATATTTATCACTAACCTAAATAGAAGCTACTACAAAAACACCACCTCGAGACGTGCGCCTATTCTAGTCTAGAAGTTTTTACCCTATATCTAAGGATCAAGCCAGCTGGCACACTGCTCTGACAACCCTGGCTAAGTTAGCGTAGCCATGGCGAATTTCATCGATTTTTGGTACAGTTCCTCCAAAGAAAA
The DNA here is from genome assembly GCA_949715475.1 of Microchrysa polita. Classification (NCBI taxonomy): domain Eukaryota; kingdom Metazoa; phylum Arthropoda; class Insecta; order Diptera; family Stratiomyidae; genus Microchrysa; species Microchrysa polita. The sequence continues at coordinate 20,657,108 of OX454415.1, forward strand.
ATGCGTCCAGTAGGAGAAACGACTGTTCTGTTATCTGGACAAAAGGGTTTAGCGGCATGCATATATTTCTTGATTTTATGACGACTCCTACACGGTTAAAAATGCTGGTGTATTTTTTACACCAACTAAATGCAAGTCATGCAAGTCGCTGTGGCTCACTTGGTTGAGTCGCACTCTACGACGCTAGTAACCCAGAGGTTCGGAGATAGAATCTCGGCGTGGTCAACAATTTCCGTACATGTGCGGATAGGAAATATATAATGCTTGCAACATTATTTACACTCCGAAATTATCTGCAATGAAACGTTGACTCGAAATAGCCTATAAAAGGCTGAGTGAACGCGCACCCATGCCCCACAAGAGGTGAGCGTACAGAGAAGAAGTCGCTTTTAAATTGTATACAATGTATACAAATCAGGTATACGTGTGTCTCATTTTTTCTATATTTCCTTCAGATATAAATGAATTACAATTTTTATAAATTTTATATCAAAAAAGTATAAACTTTTCATAACTGAAAGATATAGTTTTAATTATATATCTAGATGAATACTATTTACACCTTATTCGGATTATCTTTATAATACATATTATTATAGCCCTATTCGACTCACTGGATCATTTCCAGATTTATTGGAAATCCCATACAAAATGATGATCCTGGAAATTGATCCAGGGTATGACTTGGATCATCTGCCAAACTAATCCCCCAGGTGTCTCCGCGAGCAATTTCCCTGAAATTTCCCGTATGTCATTTTGTTATTTAGTATTAGTGGTATTCGAGTGCAGTCTGGCTGGTCTAGCGGTTAGTTGAAATAGGATGTCACTAACATATCCTGCGGCCTTAATCCAATGCTGGATTGTCGCGCCTGTTATTTGATTTTTGGTATTCGGGTGAAACGGACATTGATCCTGTCCAAGTCGAATGAAATCGGATCAAAATTTCCCAAATCGGTAACAGCTGACTATCGTGTCATCTGTCCCCAATGCGATATTCTGAATTACAAATTGCATTTGTAATCATGCACCGTTCGAGATACAATTAAACGGAAAAGTCTCAAGAAATATTAAAATGATTAACTCTGAATAAAGTTTACAAACCAAAAATACTAAATAACAAAATGACATACGGGATATTTCAGGGAAATTGTTCGCGGAGACATCTGGGGGATTAGTTTGGCAGATGATCCAAGTCATACCCTGGATCAATTTCCAGGATCATCATTTTGTATGGGATTTCCAATAAATCTGGAAATGATCCAGTGAGTCGAATAGGCTATTTTTGGTTTGTAAAATTTATTCAGATTTAATCATTTTAATATTTCTTGCTACTTATCCTTTTAATTGTATCTCGCACGGTGAATAATTACAAATGCAATTTATAATTTAGAATATCGCGTTGGGGCCAGATGACAGGATAGTCAGCTGTTACCCAATTGGGAAATTTTGATCCGATTTCATTCGACTTGGACAGGATCAATGATCCAGTCAGTCGAATAGGGCTATTATAAAAATAACTCATACGTGATTTGCTTGAGCTGTATAGCTTCAACTGATAACTGCGATTAATAAAGTAGCTTTCTATAATTTGTATACAGAAAAGTTTATGGAACTATATATACCAAAATGTATAAAGCTTATACTATTTTTTCTAACCGTGTAGATAAAAAAAAAACTTTTTGACTTAAAGACCGATCTTTCGACAAGTATAGATATATATATATGGGGCATTCGGTGGCTCAGTGGCAGAGATGTCTATCTCTGAGCTGCCGGTGCCTGGGTTCGAGTCCCACTGTGACCCACGGATTTTTGTGTTGTCCATAAAATGCTCCTACGGCAGCCGGTTCTTCGATGTAAATCGTCCCGGAGCTACCCGTTGTTAAAAAAAACGGCCAAGAGCTGCCAAGACCCCCTTCGATTCAAGAGAAAAAAAAATCTCTTGAATCGCTACAACAACAACAACAAGTATAGATCCACAACATCGTGAACTTATTTTGCATGATGAAGCGCGAAGCGGTCCCGTTTCTTTCAGTATTCATGAACTCAACGAACTGGATCACAATGGCTCAATTTTATGCAAGAGCCTTTAAGGTAAACACTTCTTTTTGCAAGTCGAACCTTTATATCTCTTCAATTATTTCGTGACCAAAACCCAGAAAAGCTGGTATTTAGATAAATCCCAACTCAATAAGCTTGTGAGACACTTTCTTCATAGTTTTATTGCAAAATTATGCAAATTGTAAAGTTGCGGCTCTCCAGTATCCATATTCAAATGCTTCGGAATTCAAGCCAAAGTCCATACACAAAATTAGTAGTTTCAGAATCAATGGCGTAACGTACGGTGTTCCATGTTTTCATTAGAGCACGGGTGCCCAAATGTCGAAATCCATATTTGTTTCGAATTGCTTCAAATGTGTGCCGAACTAATTCCGCCAATTTTTGCCTTAAGTTAAAGTTCATATTTATGCTTTCAGTTAAAAGTATTAACACAAACATGCTCCCAATTGACCAATTTCTATGACGGATTGGCAAATTTGAAAATGATATTGACGAATTTCTATTATAAATTGACCAGTTTCCATGTCCTTGTGACGAAGTTCCATGTTAAATTGCTTAATTTCAAAATATTGTAAACGAATTTCCGATACAAGTTGACGAATTACCATCCCATATTGACAAATATCTTGAGAAATCAAGACTAATTTGAAATGTGAATCTGTCAATTTTATCTGGAAGTGCGTCAAAATGATTTGACAATTTGTAAAGTGGACGTGGAAACTCGTCAAAATGATTTGACAATTCGTAAAGTTGACATGGAAATTCGTCAACATGATATTATGTTAAAGTATGACAGTTTAAAATGAAAATTCGTCAATTTGATCTGGAAATTTATGAATTTGTAATTGAAATTCGTTAAAACAATTTTTAGATTCGTCAATTGAACATGGAAGCACGCAAATTTGATATAGGAATTCATCAATTTGCATCAGGATGCCGTAGGAGCGTTCTCTTTATCAAGACAACACAAATATTCACGGTAACAGTGGGATTTCAACTTTGTAAATCGATTTGACTACAGAGAAGAAATGGCTCCCGTTTTAAGTTTGAACTGTTCGGAATGTCTTGTCTCTACGTTAGATTCTGCAGCTCGTTTGTCGATTGTTTTGCAAACGAATCAAAATAAATATCTTGAAAAGAACAGTTACCCAAGAATCTAAAAAAAAAAGAATATTCTCTAATTTTAATTTTAAGTCTCTTTTGCTCTATTAAATTTATACTTATGGGTACTCTTTCTAACAGTTTTAGCATGACATCAATTTAGGAACACAGGGACGAACGTATTTTTTTCAATATCAGGGTCCGTATGTCTTTTCGTTAGATTTGATCCAATCATTTATTATCTGATAAAATGTTAAGGTTTTTTTTAAGAACGCACTTCTGATGAATAAACAATGAATGATTTTTTCTAAGAAAAACCTACTTTTGGAGGTCGAATTCCTATGGCATCATTCTGCCCTAAAACACTTACTTTTCCTGTCAGTCGCCTGAATCCATCCCTAAATATCAGAGATGCAGATTTTACACACCAACTTTAAGCCAAACCGTTTCAACAATTTGGGAGAACATGTTATGTTAGCATTACAAACACACGTTATATAAAGAAAGATGTACAGTATAAGAACATATTCGACATCTACTACCTACCTATAGTATGGCCCATCCATACACTTCATGTTATGTAAATCGTCGTCAAAAACTGTGCGAGCACGAAAATCGACCGAACGTCAGTTATCCGCACTGAAATGTAAAAGTGGTCCCAATTTTATTTTCTCAATTTATCGCCGAAATCCAAAAAGGATCCACAAACGAAGAGAAAAGAACTTTATATCCTTCTACTCCTACTATGTACATGGAGCTATTTTGTGTCCTTCTCAGTTTTGGTGGAGCATGTTCTCGCCACCTACTGATGATTTTTTTTTTTTTTTTGTGGAAGCCTTCAAACACATGAAGACACGAGCCGGGATATGTGTATCTACCCTGTATTCGAAAATCGCTGTAGCATGTAATTGAGTGTTATCTGTGCTTTTATCCCTTTGCCACATATGTAGACATAACTTTACGTAATCAAAGTGGAGAGACAGAAAAAGGACCGTTTCACAACCGAAATCGACAGAATGAATCTTTTTTGTGACAAATTTATGCTTTCTTGCGATTTGTTTTCGTTGGTAGTTTTTTTTTTGTTGTGTATTTGTTAGATTTCATTTTGCCTTTGCGATGAATAAGATATTCTGGACATAAGATCGACTTTAAAAGCATCAGCAGCCGTATAAAAAAATGATAAGAGAAATGGAAATTTGGTTGAATCAGCAAAAATGTGAAAGGAGCGAAAGTCTATCTGAAAAATTTTCAATAAAGATGATAGACAAATTGCTGAGATTATAGTTTGTCTATTCAAATCTCCAAATAAAATGAGTAAAGCGCTGTTTTGACGATGGATTTGTCATCCAACTTTTGAGCATTCAAACAAGTTGGACACCAAATCCATCGTGTAAACAGAAGTTGGACAACAAGTTTGAAGTGGAACGAGCATTCAAACAAATCCACCGTGAAAACAGAACTTGTTTGAGATGCATTCATTATAGTCCAATCGAAATATAAATATACTTTCTAATATTAAAGAATTAATGCACCTGATTACCAATATCTGTGCGCTATCATCCAATTCTGGCGTTCCGTTGACTTTTGGAGCACGCTGTATGCTCATTCGGACATGTTTCCTTCAATGTTTAAATTATTCACGAAAAAATAAAAGAAAAAGCAAATATATTTTTCCTGAACTAATACGTATTGCAAAAACTGATAACGTTTTACGACCGCTCCAACTTTCAACTACTGTTTAAACGGCCAACAAGTTGGATAGGATTTGTTTGATAGGATTTGTTTGAGAGAATATCGTACGTGTAAACAGCCTTCCAACTTGGATAAGTTTGAGGGAAAAGTTTGATGCCATCATCCATTGAAATTCACACTTAATTCACACATTTTTTCATCCACATGTTTTGTTTTTTATTTAAATATCTAACATAAAGCAACATCCAATTAAAATTGTTTTCGTATTAGTGTTTTTCTTTTTATTTAAGACATCGTAATCAATAAATAACATTGGGAACTCACACAACTAGTGATTTTACTACATTATAATTACATAACGTGTTATCAGTAAAGCTACAGACATATACATAACTATACTATGTACAACAATCTCATTCTGGAAAATACGCACATCGTACCCTACCAAATTTTACACTTTCTTATCGGATTCATTGGACTACCAGGCGGACATTGAAACTCCTTCGCAAATTCTTCAAAATTCGACAACGTTCCAATAGCTCGATACTTGCCCGGACAGTGCCGATTTGTACCCACAAAAGTTTCAATCGCTTCCGGCCGTATGGCACTGCACCACGTTTGGGCGAATGTAAGGAAGAAAGTCTGTGTATTCGTCAAGTTGATTTGCGGAAATGTTTCGTATTTAAGCTCGTCAGATTCTTTGTTCTCCTCCAGCCATTTTCGATAAGCGTAGAATGATTGTCGCATTCCGCCGTTATCAGCAATGTTTTCGCCTTGTGAAATGGTTCCGTACAGCGATTTGCCGTTATAGCTGTAGTTATTATATTGCGATACAAAGCATGCAGCGCTATCCTTAAACGATTTTATTGATTCTTCGGTCCACCAATTCGCCATGTTTCCCTCAAGATCGAAATTTCGACCGCGATCGTCAAAACCATGTGTCAGCTCGTGTCCGATCAGTACCCCGATTCCTCCGTATTTCGACGACTTTGGAAAATGAAGATGGTAGAATGGTAGCTGTAGAATACCGGCAGGTATTATGATGCGATTTTTGGTCTGTTCGAAAAATGCATTGACCACGGTCGGGGGCATTGGCCACTCATGTTTGTCAACGGCATGCGTTAATTTTTGTCGCTCCACCCGAGTTTCATGACGCAAAAGGTTTCGAGCATTTTCAAAATATCTGTCAGCACTGATTTCGACGCCTTCGTATTTTGCATTTAACTTTACAGGATCCATGATGAATTCGGGATAGCCCACCTCAAGTCGTATCGCTTGTGATTTCTTTATGGCAATTTTCTTGGTATCGTCGTCAATCCAAGTGCCATTCGTTAGGATTTCTTCAAACGCTCGCCTCAAATTGTTGGTCATGTTAGTGACTTCGTTTTTGCTATTTTCATTAAAGTACTTCCTTACAAATATGCCACTCACTGCCATTCCCATTTGGTCGTTAGTTTGCTTGACACAATCCTTCCAGCGAGGCGCCAAGACTTTCCGACCAGTTAGAGCTTCGTCGAGCTTAAGAATAGCTGGATCGAATCGTCCATCCACATATGGTAATATGTCCTTAACACCTCTAAACATTACATAATTGGCTATAGTTCTATTATTCACCTTTTCTAGCAAACGCAGTAGATTGTCAAGGTATTTCTCGGTTAGAAGCACAATCGGTTGATCGGGTGTAATGTCTTTTTCTTGTACAATTGAAAGGTATTGGGTCCACTGGATTTTCGGATACTTATCCATGAGATCTTTAACCAGTAGTCGCTGATACATATCCTTGATATCGGGACGAGTTTTTGGATCCAATTGAATTTTCGCCAGCTCTGTTTCAAAATCAACAATTTCTTTAGCTACTTGCACTGCCTCAACCGTTGGCACACCCAGCTGAGTAAATACGGTTTCGATAAAGGTTATGTATGCTCGTAAATGGTGCGCATTTGACTCCAGTAGATAGTCGTCACGATTCTGTAGTCCAAGACTGGGCTCATAAAAGTAGATGATGTATTCGTTGGAGTTTTTCAGATCCTCAGCAATGGCCGTGTAGAGCAGAATATTATTGCCCAACTGTGAGAAATAAGCTGTAGCATTGATCCAATCGTAGTCGACATCCTTGCGCTCGGTCGATAGAACAGGCCAACCGCCATAGTCCTCAATAAACTGCAACAGTGGTTGAATTCCTCGCTCCTTAAGAACCGTAAAATTCATGCACGAGCTGTAGAAATGTTTCGCTTTGTTCATAGCATTATCACCATTTTCTTCATTCTTCTCCATCAACACATCCCTCAAAATGTCGTTAAGATTATCGTTGACCACGGCAAACATATTGAAATCGGATTCATCTTCCGGCACCGGATTGAACTTATCCCAATTTCCGCACGCATAACTATAAAAATCCTCACAAGGATCTACCGTAGGATCCATAAACTTTTTCATCACTTCGCCTTGAGCATGACGGATTTCATCGAGTGTTCCTTCACCCTTCCAGAAAAGGCGAAGTTTTTGAAAATTGTATATATCACCGGCCAGTTCGACTACATGATTGTCATTTTCACTACCCGTTTGCACTGGACTTGTGTTCACGATTTGCCAGTAAACGCCGGTCAATAGCACTGTTCCAATGAATAGCTTCATTTTCACCAAGTTCACGCGTTCACTGACCGAAAAACATTCCACTTAATTTTCAATTATTGATTTGTATGCAGATGCACCTTATCGACCGAACGATTGGACCATCTTTTCAGAGCGCGTGCTTCCGTATTCATGGACTTCCCGATGTTCGACTGATTGTATACTTCTTATGAAAATTCATAAATATTTCTGAAGCATTTCAAGAGGAGCCAGTGACGTCACTTATCAATGAAAAGGTCAAAAAGTTCGCATAGAAATTATATGACAATTTCATGCGGGATGTATACGTAAAAGAAAACTACGCAAAGCAAGCGACTATCTGACTACAAAATGATTGAATATTATCTGGAGTTATTTGCTTGATTTGGTTGTTTTGTTTCGAAGGAAAGTATAGGAATGTTGCCAGTGTGGAAGCAGGAAATGGAAATAATCATAACCAGACATTCTGTGAGACAGACAGAAGGGGTAAGATTAATTGGGTTATCGTGTTCTAGCATTTAAGCAAAGAGCGAAGTAAAATACGCACATTGAGAGTAGTTTTGTAGTATGTAATTTGATACCGTTCACAATCATAGGAAAACAATTTTAGGAAAAATTACAGTTTGAACAAAGACTAGGCGAAACGTAATGGCGGCTCCCCTTGGTCTATACCCGAATCTGAAGGGAATGACAAATTTTGTGCATATTGCAATTGTGAGGGTTCATAAATAAAGCTTTCCTTGGCAAGCTCATGCCCCCATTGTCTGATTTGAGAGATTCAAACCTACAAACAGCATACAACAAAAAAGGATATGTACATTTCACCCAGATAGCTTTAAAACGGGCGGCGTAAATCGCATCGCAACAGACGGACAGATAGATGGACAAGGACGACAATCGAATCCCGTACTCAGGGCCGGCGCGTCGATAGAACGATAGGTGAAAGTAGACGGCTGCCTAGGGTGCAACGATCAGGGGAGGGGGGATCAAGGAGGCGTCGAAAATTCGTGACGCACACAAACATAATTACAACATTACTCATACAACACGGTCTACGTTTTATATTCCAGGATGTTGATACAAGGGCTTCCGATTAAAATCTTCAAATATCCCCCTAGTACAAAGCGCACCGGATTATTGAGTATAACTGGACGAACCCTATTGAAATATTTTGTATGGAATGAAATGTGTCTCGCAAATTTAATACGATGTCATGTCATCGGAGGATATCATGTATTTAATAAGTGACTGGAGAGTATCGGTGGAACATTCTTTATCCGATCATCGGTATCTACAGTTCAGTCTTGCCGTGCGACCTGAGGTATTTCCAGTCATCCTAATTCGGCAGAGACTACCTTCCCTTTCAAATATTCCAAGCAATGTACAAGATCTGGACAATATGGTTAACCTCCATATTTTGAACTCGCACCCACGAAATTGGGAACCAGAATTAATATAGTAATTGCTCCTCACTGATGTTATAAAATCTACGAGTACTGCTTTGTGCCCAGCCGTTTCACATGCAGGGAAGAAAAACCTGAGATCTCCGACCTAAGAGCTGCCTGTAGAAGAAGTTCTTCAATAGAGCTGAGGCCTGAGCTTGAATCGGATTGGATCTCATATAAAAGGTGTCTTAGCTCTTTCAAAAAACTGTTAAGAGGAGCAAAGCGCGCAGTGCTTGGAGAAGTTTTTGCGAAAACGTTGAATTATCTTTCGAAACATCTAGATTCAGGAAATTTTTGGCGTTTAACCCATCTATTCCAAGGTTTTTTCAGAAATAAGATGGCTCTTGGATGTCGACGAGTATTGAAACCATCGAATGTTTGTTTGACACTCATTTCCCTGGTAGTTCAACCGCTGCTTTACCTGATCTACAGACAATTCGCATAGAGCCATGCGACACGGCATTTATACTCAGTCATGAAATGGTTATGTTGGCCATAAACATCTTTGAGCCCTTTAACTGGCCTGGGCCTGATGGACTTATTCCTGCGGACCTGCGACAATGCGCAGACATCACTTACCCTCGGATAGAGCGCATACTTACAGCACATTCCTCACATGTCACATCTGGAGAGAGTTACTTTTATTCGCATGCGAGTCCAGTGGATCTCCGGCCCATTAGTATTTCATCGACTATGCTAAAATTATTAGAACGACTAATTGATACACATACGAACGGTCGTCCCTGCTAATCTACTATCCATGTCTTCATCGTAATGTACTATCGTGGCGTTCCTTGACATTGAGGAAGCCTTCAACCAGGGCCGGCTCTACTATATGAGCAGACTGTGCACTTGAACAGGGCGCCAACCGAAAGGGGCGCCAAAATGACAATTCATTATGCCTGATCAAGACTTTCAAGACAACTGCATGACGATCACATTAATTCTCTTCTCTGTTGTATAGCATTTATTTATACACATATTTATATTGTTTGATACACGTCGTCCACGTATTGTACATATCAAACGAACTAGAACGGATTCAATTATTATTTAAGGGTGTGTTTTCCCAAAGATCCGCTGCTATTGCGACTCAAGAAATTACATACTCCACTAACAACCACACTCAATTCGCATGCTAATCGTATTCCATTCTATTTGACCGACCCATCGACGCAGTCGCGAGTCGTGAAACCTTGAAAGACACATTTTCAATCTTTTCCGCATTGTATCTACGCGAGAGGAAGAGCGAGAGACGCGTTTCCATCCATCGGCGTTCAAAAATGCTTCGCGTATCTCGTACTTTACTTGTACATCACTGCAAACATGCTCTAATTAATCCATACACTTCATATGCGGGATGGGCGCCCTATGGGCGCTAGATTTCATAGATTGTATGCTTGGCAGAAGCGAAGAGTTGTGCATTGCAGCAATTGTGCAATTAAGAAATTGCTGTAGCGTACACCCCTATATTCTGAAAAAGAGGAGAATAGCTGCTTTGCAGGCTCGTTGTAGGTGAGATGTGCGTATTCACTTGATGGCTCATTCTCGTAGTCTCAGCTCGTAGTACATGTTTGAATTGTATGAGAGTGGACGATAGAGGAGTTTTGTAGTATGTACAGTTTTTAGGAAGAGATTTTACCGCGTAAAAAAAGTGAGTGAAATGATTGTCCGCTACGATTTTCTCAATGAAAATGTATGTTTACGGTCGTGGAATAGGTATGTGGCAAATGCAGTGGAAATCCCTACGCTGCAATCCGAAAATGGTTTCATAATTTTTCTCGGCCATTTTATGTATTTTTTTCCATTTCCCGGTAATTCCCGTGAAAAATATCTAATGACCGGGGAATCGAAAAATGCTTAACATGGCCGAGAAAAATGATGGGACCATTTTCGAATGTAGCTTATGGAATTTCCAACATATACCAGTAAGTAAGCATACATTTTCGTTGAGAAAATCGCAGCGGATAAAAATTTCACTCTCGGGTCCTATTCTGCGCTTTAGATTTGAATTACATTTTCTCTGCGGTGCGGACTACGATCAGTTCCATTTTCGGTGCCAACGGTTTTTATCGTATTCAGCGTTTTAATGTGAAAAATGAACCATGTTAGGTAGGAATTTAAAAAGAAAGTTGTCAGGAGTGGATAATATGAACAAATATTTTGCAAAACATATTTAGCCCTCGCATATTTTCTTAAAAATGACTTTTCTATCGAAATCTGACATCATAAAACGTTCAATTCATCTGTCGGCCATATTATCGTTAAACAATTTGACGATCGATTGAATACCGGCTCTAAGAATTACTATTTATCACCAAATCTAGTGATCGGTCACAGTGACAGCATACACATTCAAAGTGTCAGCCATACAGCCACAAAATTCGTATGTAAAATGACTATGGCAGATTACTACATTCCAATATTCCATTTCTGATTAATATATAGAAGGGCGACTTTTCAGTATATGAACAGGGCGCCATAATACCTAGGACCGGCGCTGCCTTCAACAATATTAAACCCAGAACAATAACAGATGCTTGCTTATGAGCAACCTGAAGACAATTCGATTTGTACCCTTGTGAATAAGCTACTCACTTCTAGGCGCATTCATATTAGATTGGGTTTGTCTTCTGCTAGTGGATATGTTGGCAGGGGCTGTCGAGGTATTCTGTCTCCCCTACTTTGGAATGTAGCGATTAATCAGTTGCTCTTAAATTTGGAAAGAATCGGATGCAAAGTCATCGGTTATGCTGATGCATCGATATCAAGCTAAGCGTTCACTTGAGTCGAGGTATTTTTACGATACAGATAATCTTCAGGATGTGAGCCCTATATTGCTCAACATTGTTAGCACAGGCTGGTTTTAAACGGAACATAGGAATAACTGCATCGGTGGTATCACAGTGGACCAATCTTTGGTCTAAGTGCGCTTGACGTTAGCCAGGCGGCTCCTTTACCTAACCTAACCTAATAAGATGTCATGTTCCATTTTAATAAGTTTGCCCCATTAAATTAACAACATGTTTGATTTATTAATGGGATGAAATCCATTAAGGCAACCACAAAACTAGTAAAAATCAACTACACTCAGAAAAAAATCGTTATAAAATCAAAAATAATAGCTGTGATTCAAAAATTTTCAAATATGATTTGGCTCCATATACGTTTATGTTGAATTCAAAAATGTTTCAATTTGAAATCAATAGTATAAATATTAAAGTGATTCTTGTACTTTTAAAATTGCTGCATGTCAAATAAAAAGAGAATATCATTTTATTTTAAAAGTGATTTCGCTTTCAATTTAAAATGTTTTGATTGTAAGATTAAAATAGTGAAAAAATATTTTTTCCCTTTTTCTATTTTTTGTATTTATTTTATACTTATCTTTTTTTTAACATATTTAAAAAACTTTATTTTTTCACTTTGCTTCTACTGGGAATCGAACCTATCGTTTCGTAGCCCTACTTCCCACACCTAAGCTATCTGAGATTACTAGCACTGAACAAAATAGCGGTGGGCTTATGTTAAGGTGACCAGACTCCCGAAGGCCCAATACTGTACACATACTTGCGGAATTCGGTTTTCAAGCAAATCCTCAGTCATACTTCCAGGTTCCAGCTCCCAGGTATACGTCGCAAAAATGTTGTGAAATTCTCTGATGTGCGACAGACAGAGAGAGGTCTGAGCGCAGAGTAGGGCTAGGTACAGGATCTGACTCTACGTATGGACGGGCAAGAGGTCTTAATTCTACAAATTGCCTTCCAAAGACTCACCGCTCGCTGCGCTCGCCTTATCCTATTTGCCAGCAGCCCTAGCTATCAAAATGTTTGCGAATTCTGAAAAGCGCGACAGACAGCGAGGTCTGATCGGAGCGAAGGGCGAGCTATAGAATCTGGGTAATCCTAAGGACGAACCAAAGTTCTAAATTTTACCAATTGCCACCTATTGGCTCACCCTTCGTTGCGATCGCACCTCGCCTTATCCACTGCATACCAGCGCTGGTCGCAAGGATGTTGGCGAATTATGAAAAGCGCGACAGACAGAGTTAGTTCTGAACGAAGCCAAGGACGAGCCACAGGATCTGAGTGAATGTATGGACAAGCCAGTGATCTAAATTTATCGAATTGCCTTACATTGGCTTACCGCTCGCTGCGCTTGCAATTCGCCTTATCCTATTTCGCAACAGCACTGCGTCGCAAAAATGTTGGCGAATTCTCTAATGCGCGACAGACAGTGCGTGGTTGAATAGCCAGAGGTCTAAATCTGATCTAAACCTAATTGCAATATTTCTGGAGCATAGTATGCATTTCTCCATGGTTGATGCCATGCCGGTTCCTTGGGCTCTTAACGCCGTTTTAAATTGACTCTAAAAAAATGTGGGGAAAAAACTTTATCTAGCACCCATGCCGAGTCCTTTCTTTAGTATACATTTTCCTATAGAGGGTGATCAAGGAATCGGATAGAGTAGAGGGGCTGATTTTTCAATCGTTTTGTCATAGGGAAAATAAACTAAAATCTCATCATTTGCCGGTTGTAACTTCTGAACCTTGGCAGCTACAGCCTTCAAATGCTCACCAAATATGTTTGCCAAATTTCAAAATTCCGCTCAAGAATTTCCAAATTATGGACAATGTTCGATTAGGAAACACAGAATTACACAATTTAGGCAGCTGAAGCATCCGAACGCGGATAGGTGGACTGTAAAATTTGGAGGAAATATGAGCGCCAAGTAGCTCTACAATTGCAAATTTTTCAGAGAGATCGGGAAGGGCTCCCGGTGGTCGAAAATGAAAGATTGGCGATTATCTCGCTAAATATCGATCGCACAGGGTACAGGGGTCAAACTTTACACATCGCAAGCAGACATTACTGTTCACAGGCCTCATCGAAGAGGTTATTATGTAGTGAATTAGGTTTCATTGTGTAACATGGGGAATGCTGTACATATACCAATGCTGTACGACAGGTCAAAATGCTGTACTGTACAGCAAAATGCTGTACGTCTGGCCAGCTTAGCTTATGTACATGTGACGGATCCAGCCTTCAAAATGAAATATTGAAATTGAATATGTAGGTATATTCAAATCGATGTTTCAGTTAATTTTGAACAGATCCTTAAAGTGAATCCTATTAAATTTAATATATACGTAAAACTATTTGTTTTTAAAATGATTTATTGATGTATTCCAATTTTGTTTTTAATATGTTTCCCTTCAAATGAAAGTGGTGATTTCTTCTGAGTGTACACCCACAAAAAATCATCCCGTAATATTAATAATTTCCGTGTTAAACATTTATTGAATCTTATATTTTTTTTTTCAAATTAGCAAGGTATATTGATTTATGTGGTGTCCTATCACTTTAATGGGATAGGCCCCTTAGTTGAAACGTATGCATGCATGAAGCCGTGACCATACGGCTGCCGCCCAATGTCTCTGGAAATTCTTTACAATACTCGCCTCGGCCAAACGTCATGATTCTTCAAAAAATGAGAATTTAACGTAAAGTGAATGGTAGTGTTATGGGAATTCTTATAAAACGAGACCGAGGCTAATTTCGGGCGCGGCCGAAATTTGAATACCCGTCACATTTGAATGAAACTTAAGCTCCTTTTGTGTTAAAAATTTCTACCGCAGCCCTATATGACGTGTTGCGATTCCATCTGTTCCTGGATACGTTGGGGTTAATCCAGGAACACACTTGGATGTATTTTGGTTAAGATTCAAAAAGAAAAAAGTTGTTCTTACAAGAACCTAATATTTGGGAGTTGGTTTGTATGACAGCCCTATGATGTAATGTTCCGATTCCATCCATTCCTAAATATCTTCTGAGGCTTTACTAGCCTAAGGTGACCAGATTCCCGAAGGCCCAATGCAGTACACATTCCGGAATTCGGTTTTCAGGCAAAGCCTCAATCGTACCATTTTATTATTTGTTATCATTCGCTTAATGTTATCAAAACAGCAAGGTCCCGATGTGATCGCATTAAGCGGCGTCAACTGTATGTCAAGAGGCTACCACCATGATGGATGCCATAAAACGACCACATATTCTCCATCGTTTCATAAGTGATATTTTCCTAAATGTAATACAGCAAGAACAATAGCCTTTATTCTGGGAAATGTGTGGTGAACCTTGGGAAAGCAAGGGACGTAGCCAGCGGAGGGGTCCAGAAGTCCTTCACTTCGCACAGTATTTCTAATTTATTCATTCCTAAAACTCTGCCGAAATTAAGCTTGCAGTCAGATAAATTGTGTCATCTGGACGAAAGTTGTGACTACATAATAAACAATTTGAAACACATAAAAATCTGGTGACCCAAAATTGGGATGGTCTTTTATAATGGAAACTTCAACAAATTTCGTAAGACCTCATACCGGCTACACAATTTGAAATAAAATATTTCCCTGTAAGAATGAAGTAATTTGTTTTGAGCTGTGCGAAGGGAAGGCAAAAGCAGCACGACGCGGGCACCGAATACTCGATCGTACTTTCCATAGTTCCATAGTTGCTGCTTCGTGCATATACCATGGCCCACGATCCCTACAGAAAAGAAGTCTTTGGCGTTGTAGACGTGGCACTGTCTGCTTCCGATAATAGCGGAGCAATTAAGTAATCGCGCGTGCTATCGTGCTCGTCCAGCCTCGTCAAGCGATAAAATTGAATTCGACACAGGAACAGTGATACAGGAGGCATATTATTCATTGGGGTAACGCCGAAACTAGTGTCTACAATTAGCAACATGATTCTAATAATGTCATAACTTCTGAAGCCCAGCTAAATCCTGGCTACGTCCTTGCAAGGTTCTGTTGGTACTAAACAGGACCCAGAAAAGATCTCTCAACTTCTAAATGTTCTCATTGACAAAACATCATTAGCATGTGAAGTGCAAATGTATGTTCTAACACGCAAAGTTATAACAGGCATGAAAGAAGTGTAGCAAGGATCTCGTTTAAAAGGGGCAAACCCAACAATTGCTTAACACAATGAACCCGGGTTAGGGTTAGGAATAGGTATTTAATTCAAATGTCCGACAAAGATTAGGACTTTTTGTCAGTTTAAATTGTCGGTTTTTTTAAAACCATATTTCAAGAAAGGACAATTTATAATCCAATTTGTTTCAATACGAATTCGATTTCCGCTTTCTAGACAGTCGATACTCACTGATTTTTCAACTTTTAAATTTCAGTGTTCGAAACTGCAGTCTCAGCCGCATTGTAGGGATGATGATGGCCCTTTCCCTATCTATGACTATCCGTGACCCTGAGACAAAAATCATGAAACTTTTTATTTGAAGTACGAAAATTACACCTCCTTGTACCTACCTATTTAAAAGTTTCGTTTTGTGTATTACAATAGGTAAATTGATACCTCATTGCGCAGACAATTATTAAGCGGATGGCGACCCTCTGGGGATTTATCGCTACTTTATTGGATTTAGTCGAAATATAGGGGAAATCCTTGCATAGTCCTTTAGTTTGCATTTTCTTTTTCCTAAAGAGGTTGATAGGGGAATCGGATGGAGTACAGTAATTTTTCCATCGTTTTATAAAAATTAAAATCGCATCTTTACATGGCTGTTACTTCTGAACCTTGTTTGAAATTTTTACCTAATACGGGCAGTGCGGTCCTCTATACATGGCTGTTAAATTTCAAAATTTTCCACTCCAAAATTTCCGAATTAGGGACAATTTTCGATTGATACGATTGAAATCCCGAACGCAGATAGGTAGGACCTTGAAATTAGGAGACAATGTGAGCGGTGAGCGCCAAGTATAGCTCTACAGCTACAAGTGTGAGGCCTTGAAATTTTCACAAGTCTGCCAATTTTCAAATTTATTGGACACATTTTATAGAGTTTTCGATTAGAAAAGACGAAAGTGCGATTTGGGCAGCTGTAACTGTCGAACGCAGATAGGGGGATCCTAAAATATGGAGAAATTAAAGTAAATGTAGTCCCTATGTTGTGGAGCTACCCGGCGCTTACATTTAGGTACATTAAATTTCAAAACGATTGACCAAAGAGTTCCGAAATTATCGAAAATGAACGTTTGCCACATGAAAGTGAGATTACCGTGCTAATAACACCTAACAGACTGACTACAGGCCTCAGCGAGGAAGTTATTATGCAGTCATTTAGGTTTCTTTGGTGTGGCGTTGGGAATGCTGTTCATTTACTAATGCTGTACGACAAGTCAAAATGATGTACTATACAGCAAAATGCTGTACGTCTGGTCAGCTTATACTAGCCACACATTGGGGTGAAGTTTGGTTAAGATTGATTCACAAAGAAAAAAGTTGTTCATGCAAGAACCTAATTTCCATCGGTTGGTTTGTATGACAGCCCTATGACGTAGTGTTCCGATTTCATCTGCTCCTAGATATTTTTTGAGGCTTTATTAGGAACAGATTTGGATGAAGTTTGGTTACGGTCGGCTTAACAAGGAAAAAGTTTTTCTTAGAAGAATTTAATTTTCAATGGTTCGTTTGTATGGCAGCCCTATGACGTATTGTTCCAATTCCATTCGTTCCTAGATATGTTTTGGGGCTTTACTGGAAACACACTTGGGTGAAGTTTGGTTAAGATTCGTACATAAAGAAAAAAGTTTTTCTTAGAAAAACCTAATTTTCAGGGGCAGCCCCATGACCCCATGGTCCGATTCCATTCGTTCCGACATATATACAGCGTACACTAAAAAGAAAACTGTGTACAAATTTTCAGCCCGATAGCTTCAAAACTGAGGGACTAGTTTGCGTTGCAACAGACGGACAGACAGACAGACAGACGGACAGACAGACAGACAGACGGACATGGCTCAATCGATTTCTCTCGTCACGCTGATCAATAATATATATACTTTATATAGTCGGAGGTGCTTCCTTCTGTGCGTTGCAAACTTCATGACAAAGTTAATATACCCTTTCACATAGTGACGGGTATAAAAATAGAGTTCGATCAAAATACGTTAAATCGGTTTTTTATTATATGGTTCTTATATTTTTCAAGTAATCAGATTTTTCCTATTGACCAAAAAGAATGGGAGAAAATAATTAGTTTTATGGAATTTCCCAAAAAAATGCAAGGTGGGAACAAGATATTGCATCTGTATCTTCCAGCTTTTTCCCCTGCGCAATCGGTATTTCTTCACAGCAGTAGCTTCGGCTATTTTCTTTGTTTTGCCAACCATCCCTACTTGCTTGCTACTGCCATTTTCAGACCTTGCATTAAATTTTTGTCGAAACTCCAACTTCGAGTTAACTGAATTTCGAGGGAAAATATTTTTTAAAAGTACACATTTAAAATGCCACTGAAGGTTCAATTCCGAATTCATACTTTCTATAGGTACTAGATATGATAGAATCCACCACCTTATCCTAAGGTGTTTAGATACATTTTATGATAACTGGCGAGGCGTGTTTAGGCCGCGCAGTGAGACATAAAACTGAATAAAACTAAAGAAGTTTTTCAGTGTCATTATTACAGAGCTTTAACCTTTAAATACTGCGAAAAAATATTAATGCAACGAACACCTTCACGATTAATCGTTATTTGAAACATTGGTCAACTAGACGTCAGGATCATTTGATATTGGGAAATATGGAAAACAACCAATGGAGAAGGATAAACAAATGTAGCACATCACTATGTGTATAGAAAAGACAAATCAAATTGTCACTCTATTTTGAATTACTGCTTTTTATGACGGACTCAATAGAAGATACCTCTGGCATTAAATTTCGATATATGATAAAATTTGAAGAACGCGGTCAGGACTCACGAAGCGAAAGCTCAAACTTCATGCGTAGGTACGTATTAAAGTGCGAAGGGCAAATTGAGTATTAGGTAAACGACCATTTTGAGTATTTTTCGAAGACACAAAGTATTATTCGTGCTCCGCACATTTTGCACAATTCGATTTGAATGAAAGCTACGAAAAGCTAAACGCCTTAAGTATGGAATGCGTCCCTTCGTCACAGTACTTAAAGAAGTCAATAGGGGGCGGCAACATGTGAATAGTCTACCTGCGGCAAATGTGTAATTCTGCCACTGTCTAAGGCATTAAAAAACTAGATGTCTAGCATCTTCTTCAATTCCTTCTCCAAATCGGACACTCTCAAATGCCGCCAGTACCAACCATGACCCGTAAGAAGTTGGGTTAAGTAGTGATTCACTTCGTCCGTTTTCCAGTTGATGAAGGTGTGTGATAAAGAATTTGGTTTTTATGATAGTACGATTATCGATGGGTTTGCCGCTTCAATTGTTGTTTGTTAACTTTTGGAAATATAATAAATACGATTTTTATTGCAAGCATCCATCCTGCGTCTACCTCGCATTTGTCATTGAGAGTTCCTGAGCCTGATGGCCATAACCTCCCTCCCTTGCGGGACGGCAAGATTTATCCGACTGATAGCCGCAAGAGTGTTCTCCGCCGGGATGCCTCCCTTTGGAACTCCACCTTGGGATGCGACTCTAGCTGGTCGGCTTGTCTATCACCACAAACCCCCTCGAGTCCAACGCCTAGATGGGTAAGGACCATGGTCCCTGGGCACGCCCATCCACGAGGTACACTATTCGCTAAAGATTTCTCAATAGCAGGTGTGATCCTCCTTTGGCCCCCTTTCGGTAGACCTAACGAATTCGGCTTGCCAGCCGCAGGATCGTTATGCCTGTTTACAACTTGTCAACTTAAAGCAGACTCGTAGCGCTACTGTTCACATTGGTCTGGCCCCCGTCCGTTTACTAAGCAGCAATTTGACTCGGCATGTCACCAGCTGCTGAGCTTCCGAAACTGGAGGACAAGGTCACGTAACCGCGACAATTGGAGGTCAACAATTCAGGTGGCCAAGGCCCGACGTCGGGCTATCGTGCCACATTGCTGATGATGATGAATTTGACTCGGGCCTTGTGGTCATCAATCCACAAACCAGCTAGGTATAGGCGCATAGGCCATTCTCCCTAACTAGCCCCTTCGTGGCTTGGGTTATGCGAAGCCGCCAGCTCCGAGACTGGACACGTATGCTTATAATGTGTTTCTCCCCTACGAGGAAGCACTGCGTCGTGTAAGCTGGGAAAAAGTCAGCCATACTGTGTCACCCATACATGGCTAGGGAGCTCGGGAACGTCATCGCCCGAAGGTGTTTGTACAGATCCACGCCATGGCGTATCAACCATACCAGGGGCCTCCCTGCGCTGCTCAGTTACGTGGTGTCGCAACCCACCAAAGGTCTGTGCCACGAGGACAATGACCCCCTTGCGGGATTTTATTGCAAGCATCATGAACACGATAATGAAGATCAAAATACCCGGACCTTAAAACCAGGGCCGGCCTTAACATTTTGGTGGCACTGGGCCAAATCGGCGATGGTGGCCCCTTTCAACATACAAATAAAAATTGATTTTAAAGACAATTTTTTTTTACATTTTTCATTTTTAATTACTTTTTTTTGTTGATGTAGATGGCCTGAATTATTATTCTCCAATAATTGTTTTCACAATGTTGATATCGTAATAGTACGTTACTTGACCGACTTGACAAATAGAGTTCCAATATTTTATGCTTGACGTTGACAACGTTCGCGCTAAACACTACTTCAAACTCCTTGGGACCAAGGGGTGCATAATGTACTTGTAAAAAAGCAGGCAATTTCTAGTCTCTAATATCGATTTTAAGCCAATTTGTTTTTTGGGCTCACCCATCAGCAACTACTCCAGCTTTCGACTTGGTCTTGACAAGAAAGTGTATATTCAAAGATCCGAATGCCATAATTCGATAATTTGATCCAGGTTTTGTTTTTTCTTTGTTACATTTGTATACCAATCAGTATTACTTTGACCTGTGGTGTTATCATGGTGCCTATTTTGATGTTATAACCCCAGGTTTAGTGTAGGCAGGCTATCTATCCTGCAACTGGATTGTGTCATCACCGAAATCAATGCGTTGTTCAGGCTTTTTCTTTTGACACTTCGACGTGTTTATCGGTCTGCCTCTGGCCCTGGGTCATTCAAGTGGAAAATCCGTTGATATTGCCTTCTTCGCGGTGTGTGTGTGAACTTTTAACTGATTAAAATTTTCAGTGAGTTCTTGATCTAATAAAACGTTAAAAAAATCCACTTCCAATTTCCATTGTTAACCCGTTAAAGAGACATCGTCAGCTTCATTCGCAAATTGTTTTTAGCTTTGCATCTTCTCATGGTGCTTGCTGCAGGAAAAATCATTTCTTCGGCCGTCATTTCCAGCTCCTCGTCTAATAGTTTGGCAGCATTCTGGGCCAATTCGAAACCAGTTTCTTTGTAAGATTCCAAGAACGCCAGCACTTCACCTCCCATTAGTTTGACTATTTAATTTTGAATGCGTTTCCCTAAATAATGATCATGGATTTCGTCACTCTTAATTCGCCGGAGATGTTTTTGTAACGTCGTAAGATCGTATTCACCAAGAATTTCTATTAACCCCAGGAAATTGCCATTATTTGGTTGAAATAGCCGATCAACGCTACAACGGAATGCAAGATTTCGTTGAGCCAAGAATTTCGCAACGAAATTAATTCGTTTAATTTCTCCTGGGCGTTCTTTCTTGATCAATTAATTGCTGGCTTTCCTTATCAATTGAGATTTTCTTCCTTAACAACAAAAGCAAAAAAGGACGTTATTTGATTTTGAGTACACTAACCATAGGCGATTTGCACCCTCCCCATTCGTCAAAATCTTCAGAAAAATGATGCGCTTTTTCATTGGTATTGTACTTACTCTGTTACATCTGCGATTAAACTTGAACCTGGCTGCTGAGGATTACTAGACGGAGATATATTTTCTTTCTCTTTAACTACGAAACGCCTTTTTGGTGTGCCTATAAATGCTTCCGCTGTCACCTTCTTTTTAAAGCAACCGATTCTTGATTTAGTCGAACTCGTTTTGGTGGAAGCATTTCTATTGAAATTAAAAGCGTTTTTAAAAATACCGGCGTACAGAGGGCTGCGCCCGCAATACGAGGGTTTTTTAGAATTTTAATGCATAGTGAATATTTTTTGTACATATAGTTTATAAGCAATTAATAAGAATTGTGCACAACATTAATGAAATGCTTCCTGTAAATCTATTTTTGGATTGGTCTAAATAAACGCGTTCCACCTTTAATTAGAACAATCCAAAAATAGATTTACTATTTAGCCAGTTTGTATAAAAATACTCCAAGGAAATCTACAGGCATTTTTCGATTTAAGATTTCTGATGGCCTTTCCTCAGACAAACGTAGGGATGGCTTGGTTTTATATATGAACTGAATTATTAGCTGTAAATCTACTGTTACTGTTTTTTTTAATCAAGGATAAGCAACTTATAAGAAATGATTCCATTGTGTCCCCTCACATAAGGGCCCACGCAAGCTTTCCTATGAGTATTGAACAAGAATACTTTTGCAACTACTCAGGGACACCCTGTTAACTTCAAAAATATTTGTGACAAGTACTATTACCATTCTATGCATTTCCACCAAATTTATTGTTCATTGTTTTATAAAGTGAAAAGATATGCATTGAACAAATGCTTAAGAGGATTCCCTTACGTTGTGAAAGGCCTGTACTAAATACTTACTTGGCTGTATTTCCGGTTTGGATACAGTTATTCGAATGAAAATTCGTAGACATATTCCCTATGTAATTTTCTAAACACCCTTAGCAGAATTTTCATATTTGGAAACCTAAGAGGGGCTACACACGAACAAATTGAAATTTTACAAATTTACTGTTATTTACTTTTCCTTAGCAAAAGTCAACAGTCTTAATATTTAACGTATATAAAGTCATACTGACCAATCTTTGAGCAAAGTTTCATATCGATCCCTATAACGGTTTAGAAAAACGGAGGTCGAAAAGGAAGTTTAACTTTAAACGCCAATAACTTTTTTACCGTTACTCGAAACGGGAAAATTTTAACTGATATGAGGTGTACTCGTTTAGATCTTTGATTTAAATACCCATAATGTCAATTTCCGATAAAAACTAAAAAATTTGACTTTTTTCAAACGTTCGGGACACCCTGATATCTTCTTCCTGCCAACTTCTAAGGTATATGTGCCAAAGAATGTATTCTACACATTCCTACCAAATTTCATGACAATCGGTTGAGCCGTTCGCGAGTTATTTAGTGAACAGACGGACGGACAGACGGACGGACAGACAGACGGACAGACGGACGGACAGACAAAATCGATTTCATAAGGGTTTTTTGAAAAAAAAAAATTTTCTAAAAAACCCTAAAAAATGGACTCATAAATCACAATAAAATCATATCCATATCTCAAAGGGTGTTGCGCGGAGGCCCCCTGGTACTGACGCCGTTTCCGAGTGGTGGCCCCTGGAAAGTAAAGGTTCTTTAAGAGTGGTGGGCCTTCGAAAGTGGTGGCCCTGGGGCGACCGCCCAGTTCGCCCACCCCTAGGGTCGGCCCTGCTTAAAACTATGTATCTCCACGCAGGTTAGGGCGCAATATGCAAGCTTCGCCTAGGGCCATGGCCGTGTTGATCAATTATGTATGTACCTACATATAGAGTCTATAAATAGTCGGCGGAAACGCTTCGTTTAATGCGTTACAAACTTCGTTACAGAGTATACCTTTTCACTTACAAAGTACAGGATATTATCATCTTTTTTTTTTTTAATGTCATAAAAATCGAAAATTTGCATTTCCTTTTGCCACAGGATAGGAAATAGTAAATGCTGACAATTTTTGCATCTCTGGAAAAAAGGATCAACACATCTTTTAGGATAAAAAAAACTCCCAATGGATTTGTGATTTCCAGTTTACAACACACAACATTATACACCTGTCGATTATTTAAAAATCGACGTTTATCGAACTTTTCTTCAGATCGCTTTATATTGTAGTAATTTCATTAATATATGTAAATCGTGTTTAAATTGATCCAAACTGATATAAATTTATGTACCAATATCGAAAGATATGATGTGACATACACACAGCCTATTTAGCTTCGACATAAAGTGTTGGTGCCTAAATAGACTTCGATCCGGATTATTTCGTATTGTCTAGAGTCACAATCTTTTGAACGAGAGACGGATATTGAAATGTGATCGAGATTTTAAAATGATCAGTTTCCACTCAACTTTCTTATCGCAGTAATACCATGCCGCCATGGACATTGATTATGATGCGCCTTCCACATGCATGAAGATAGTACTTTGTAGAATGTTTATCCCGATTTATACGCTCATGGACAACTCAACAAAAATGATCCGTATCATGTCGCTCACACGCCAAATCATCATCTCATGTCAACGTCTTAATGTCGGGTGATATCTCCCCTAATCAATCGATTTTCTTTAAAAGATATGCGCGTGCATATATGTAGATTACATCGGAGTCTGTTGACCGTATCAGAAGTCTTTAAGGTGACCACAGGTAATTTCTGGGAAAAGAAAAAGGTGTTATGGGTATTCAACTAACTACCTATATTGATTGAAATTTAGGTGCATTTTTTGGTTAAACCAAAATTCGAAAATTGCATTAAGGAAAACACGATGGGAGAATTCAGACTGTAAGACGAAACCGGACGGGTTCACCCAATCTGCACAAATAATATTTTTTAACCGAATTTCGCTCGCTTGATCCGCTTTCTTAGACCTTGTCGATGCGATAAATTGTTGAGTCGCACGGCACCCCAGCTTAAAATTATACTTCGATCCACCTAAGTATGCAGGCAGATGATTATACGACAAAAATAAGAAGGTGATAACTTGGTCATTTATGGAGATGCAAATGGTGTTTTTAATATTACCGATTTAACGCGTATTAATTTTCTAAACGTGTTTCTTTATCATATCTTCAGAAAATTATGAACTCACTTCATTAGGCCATAGGATATCTTGAAGCTAAAGTAACTTTTTATTAAGCAAGCCATAGCAGGTGTATTTCATATGAAATGCTAAGATGTGGATACTCAGCATTTGAGGATGGAGCGTTGAAGCATTCCTGAAATCTTTAAAGGTGGGCAGCATTACTTTGTTAAATTTTCCGTGTTTGATTGGGACAACTGAACAACAATGGTAGTATAGACTCAAAGCCATGTCGGTCTGTTGTGGAAAGTTTGTGATGAAAGTTATTTTTGGTTCAGTTGAGTGTCTTTTACGTCTGTGAAACTAAAAGACTCAATTACAAATTACTACGAATTTCAACTTTTCAGCACCTAGCCAATACTGCACTCAATGTTCCAACATAAATGCTGGACACTTCTGCCAGACATTATCAAGATGAAGCTTTAGTTTGCAGCTCAATCGTAATCTTAGCTACACAAGTGGTTTCCGTACGTATAGATTTCTATACCATCCTTCTCCTATCTCGACAAGATAGTTAGCTAATTGAATCCTATATCCGACTAGATCCGTTCAATTTGATGTGTGGCACTTCTGAAGCGAACTCAACTGAATTACCAAGTAAGGAGTCTCTAATCCATTTAATCCTCAAAATGGGAAAACGTAACACACTGAAAAGGAAATTCGCACTAATTCCCACTAAATTGAAATACGAATCCGATTTCTAGGAGCTCCCACATCTCCGGGCCGTTATCCACATGCCTCTCTTCCCTTTGCCAAACGTGCAGCATATCAGCCTGGCAAAGCATGGAAGTTGAAATGAACATCGAACGAAACATGCTTTTACAATTCCACTGTCGCCGTCGCCTCTCGAATATATCTCAGGATATAACTCCGAACCCCCGGGGCCTGAAGAAAGTATAGACATACCAAACGAATGAGAGACACACCCGTGGCGGAAAACATCAATCCCTGCAAATGTGGTCGAGATTTAGATATACAACCTATTCTCTCCCTTTTTACTAAAAGGATTTACGAATGGTCCTGTTGGCTTTGTTGCTGTTTGCCTCGTGGCTGATGTTGACTTTGCTTTTATATACATATTTTGTTTTGTGCTGTATCAAGTCTATACAATTCGCAAATCCCTTCGTTTTCAATTGATATGTACTCGAGGATAGAGCAGGCGAAAGGCAAGATGATTATCCCCGGAGAAGACAAGTGCTTTTCCCTCTTTTAATTACGTGCAGTTTTCGCTTATCAACCTCCCATTTTAAGCTACTGTATACAAAATTTCGACAACCGACCGACGACGAGAGATTACGACAGAAAGATAGCTTAATGTGGTGTAGAAATTTCATTTTGTCCGTTTCGGGGTTTATAAGTAACATTATTCTGAATTGGGCGTTGTAGACTTAAAGGCAAAAGTATTTGGGCAGTGTAGTATTTTGTTTAAGGTTTTTTCAAAAATAAGTTTTGATGCAACACTCGAGAAGTAATTATACTTTGCTTAAGGTTTTTCCCGTGACAGATATAGCGTAAGAAAATGTCGATTACATACATTCCCCTAAAGATTGCGAGGGCTTATCAACGAAATATAAACAATTGATAAGCTTGTATATTGTAAGTTTTGATTATACGGTTTTACATGAGATTATATCCTTTTCGAAAAGTGCGGATTGAATCGCAGACTTACGCACGCACACATTAGCCTAAATTCGTATAAATTGTTGTTACAGAAAACTGGCAATTGTAATTTTTTGTACCGAAAATTCACACCAATTTTTGGAGGAATTTCAAGACAAATTTCTAACAGTGTGAACAGTCTAATAAGCCATTTTTCACAGACTGAAATAAAAACTCTGTTAAATTCCGTGACCCCAAAAAAATATTTTAAATTAAATTAGTCTACACATTTCCCCTGCTACTCTTCCCTCTTAGTCTCTCTTACATCCAAATCTACCTAAAACTCATTCCATATTTATCAAAACCTTAACAAAAAAAATTTATCAAATTATTTTATTAAATTTTCAATTCCTCTAATTGATCGAACAATTCAATCCAACAATGTAAATGAAATGGCAAATACTGTTCAAACTCTACGAAGACAGCAAACATTTTCCCTGGAGTTGAGTTGTAAAATTTAAAATGAGTTCAGCAAAGATCAACGCAATAAAACGGATACGACCGACGATGACGCTGACGACGACAATGTCGACCCTTCTCAGCGTGATTCCCTGTTTCGGCGGAGTTAATTCGACACCAATTAGGAATGATACGGATGCCCTTGCAAACTTCATGTTATTTCAAACTTCTCTACATGATATTTACTCTTTCTCGCCTCCCCTTTGTTGTGTTGATGTTGATGGTACTCTTATATACACTTCTTGTCTTCATCCTTCTCCCTTTCTACCAGCCTGTTCCAAAGAGAGGAGCATTTCAACTGAATTACTAAATTCACCCACACGCCCGCTGAAGCTACCCCCCGAAGCATGCTCAACATGAATTATGAATTGATATCAGGATTGATGTTTCGGCGCTCTGTTTACACTCCAAAGGGTGTGAGATATTCACCGACATTTGAATAAGGTGGATGACTTCTTGTGCTGTTTTTTCGGGACTAAACAGTATACAGACATACGGAGTAGTCGTGTATATGATGTACTCTACATATTTGCGTTACATGCAATTTGAATGGAGGAATCAACCCTATTATGGTCTTATGTTTATGTAGACGTCATATGGTTTGCCAGTTTGTTTGACTGAAGGATTATCATTGTGGGGTGATGTTATTGCCTTTACAAATTGTTCACTTTACGTGAATGATTTTGAGGTATTATGATTCCCCGTGAGGAATTGTGTTTTGTGGATCCGTTTCCGTGTACAATCCAAATCAAATTAAACATGTGCGAGGCCTTGCGAAACAATATTTCAGTTAATCTGTCTGTATTAGATTATGGCTTTTGTGCAGATTGCTTTGGTGATAAATTTTAAATTGAGGAAAACAGGTGTATACGGTTGGAAACGTACATATAAACATAGTCCGGATCAGTGATTGTATTGGAACATGTTCGTTTAGTTTCTATAACCTATTGTGAGGTAGAGTACAGCTAATCGTGACAACTACCGACTAGCCCAGCACTCAATTGTCCGTGACTCCGGACTTCGAAGACTATCTATGGAGACTCGGAGTCGGAGGGTCAATTTAAACCGAGATTACAAAACCATCCTTTGCAAAATCGTAGTAAAGTGAGGTGAATTCCGCCGTGTATGCAATACACAACTTTGGAAATAAATGCCAAGACTAGAGACCGTCGAACACAGTCAGTTCGTCAGCGACCTGTAAGTGTGATTTTTCCAATTTTCGACGAACTTAAATCCATTGCACAGATTTTTATAATTTACCGTCAATATTATTTCAGTCGATTTAGTTTTCCTTGGACATGGCTGTAGTCCTCAGATCTCCCGTATAATTATTCAAATTTATCAAATATCTCAGACACAAAAAATAAAAAAAAACTTTTAGAAAATGATTTTCTTTGCTTTTGCTCATAATTGTGACTGCTTTTAATGTGGGTTATCTACTATCAATTTTTCCTGACGAGAAACAAAAATCTAACGTGAGAGGCCCCCATTTCGGTTTCGAACATAAAAAAATTGGGAAAAGTTACGCCTCTGATTGTTAACAACTAAACTCAGAAATTTATAGTCAACCAACGATACGCCAACGACCTAGAAACACTCTTCGACTCACTTCCATCAAACGACGTCAAGCTGCTGCTAGGAGACTTTAACGCTAAAGTCGGAAACGAAAGCTGGCATAGGGGAACTACTGGTGGGCATAGCCTCCACGACAAAAACAACAACAACGGTCAGCGACTTATCGACTTCGCGAGCGGCAGGAACTTGGTCATAAGCTCTACATGCTTCCCTCATCGAAGAATTCATAAGCAGACCTGGAAGTCTCCAGATGAATACACCGTGAACCCAATCGACCACGTACTGATCAGCAAGAGATGGGCTTCTAATGTCCTAGATGTTCGATCCTATCGAGGAGCCAACTGCGACACCGATCACTATTTGGTGAAGACGACCTACAGGTGCAGAATCTCTTCGGTGCACCTAACGAGAATCAACCCTGCCAAGATCTTCGAGGTTGACAATTTGATTGATGATGCCACGGCGGCTGCGTATACTACAGCCCTTGAGGAAAAATTGTCGCCCATGCTTGATAACATCAATATTCTAGGCATCCATGAGTTCTGGGAGGAGCTCAAAGACAGCATCAAGGAGGTCGCAGAAGAGGTCGTGGGCTATAAAGGCCGGTGCAGACGAGCAGACTGGTTCGACGACGAATGCAGGGCCTCGATTGAGGCGAAAAATGAAGCCTATCGCCAATACACACAACGCGCATCCCGAGCCAAGAAAGAAAGATATAACGAGCTTCGGCGAGTATCTAATAAGTTAATTAGACGTAAGAAACGCAAACATTTTGACGAGCAGTTACAGCAAATAAACCAAAGATTAGCCAGTAAGAACACTAGACAGGCGTACAAACTTATAAATAATATTAAGAACGGATATCAACCCAGGACAAGCCTATGTAAGGACAAGGATGGTAACATCATCAGCGACATGGAAAGCGTCAACAAACGATGGGCTTCGCATTTTGAAGAGCTCCTCAATGCATCATCAACATCCCCCGCGGAGCTAGCTCTTGAGCAGTTAGCCGAACCAGGCCCTCCCGTTCTACCCCCAACAGTAGAGGAGGTGAGTCTTGCCATACAGTCGCTCCAAAATAATAAAGCGCCCGGCGCTGACGAGATCCCAGCAGAACTGCTGAAGCATGGTGGAACGTGCCTGACCAACGCTGTACATGTGCTACTGCTGAAAATATGGAACGACGAGGTAATCCCCGAAGATTGGCGCAAAAGCATAATCTGCCCAATCCACAAAAAGGGTGACAAGCTGAAGTGTGAGAATTACAGGGGCATATCATTAGTTTGTACGGCCTATAAGATTTTATCAAAAATTCTTGAAAAGAGAATCAATTCGTACGCAGAACAAATCATTGGCGAATATCAAGGCGGCTTCAGACCTGGTCGTTCAACGACCGATCAGCTTTACACAGTGAAGCTACTACTCCAAAAGTGCTGGGAATACAACATCGACGTATACCAAATTTTTGTCGATTTCAAGCAGGCATACGACAGTATCGACCGAAGTGTACTGTACAACATTATGCTGAACTTTGGTATACCGGCAAAGCTAGTGCGACTCACAAGGATGACCATGACTAATACCGTCTCGCAGGTCAAAGTGCAGAACCGACTCACTGACCTATTTGAAACTCGTACTGGACTCAAGCAGGGCGACGGGCTGGCGCCGACGCTCTTCAACCTGGCTGTGGAGTATGTAATTCGAGCCATGAATATGGAAAGCAGCGGAACGCTACTCATCAAGTCGACTCAATTAGTAGCGTACGCCGACGATATCAACATCATGTCTCGAAGGTTGGGTGATGCAGAAAGCCTCCTGCATAACCTCAATAACGCCGCAAAGGAAGTTGGACTACATATCAACGAAACCAAAACAAAGGCCATGATGCAATCGAAAACAAGGACGCCAGCAAATTCAAGCATCACAGTGGGGGACCTTAATATCGAGTATGTAGACAACTTCAACTATCTGGGTTGTAACTTATCAAAGGACGCCAACGAAACCGACGAAATTAAGCGACGGATACAACTAGCCAATAAGACATATTTCTCGGTCCTCCCTATAATTAATTCGAAACTTGCGCACAGGAACACGAAGCTCCGCGTGTACAAAACGATCATCCGACCCGTGCTATGTTATGGCTGCGAAACATGGACCCTTACCCAAGCCTCCGAAATTTTGCTAGACCGATTCGAACGAAAGGTCCTTCGGCGAATTTTCGGGGCCGTTCGCGAGCGAGACCGATGGCGTATCCGATACAACCATGAGTTGTATCAATTGTACGATGAGCTGGAAGTATCGAAAATCGTGAAACTTCAACGTCTGCAATGGGCGGGGCATGTACAACGGATGGACGACAATCGCATGCCAAAGAAAGTTATGAACGCACAACGAATTGACGGAGCGAGGTTGCGTGGACGACCGAGAGCTCGCTGGGAGAACTCCGTAGGTGAAGACGCCCACCAGCTGCTGGGCTTCCGAAACTGGAGGACAAGGTCACGTAACCGCGACAATTGGAGGTCAACGATTCAGGCGGCCAAGGCCCGACGTCGGGCTATCGTGCCACATTGATGATGAACGATACGCCTTTGCCACAAAAACTGCGATCTTCACCCAAGATAAGTGAATGCAAGTCCAATTTTATTTCACGGAAGATTTAGATCGCCGTATAAGTGAATCAATCTTCATAGGAGCACAAGAATATAAAGCTCAGGGCTCAGCGTGATCTCATGCGATATGCTCCCACAAAGAGTGTGATAATTGCTTATCTGTAATAAGTAGAGCCCGGTTCTGGCACTTTTCAGTGTATATATTGCAAGAAATTGCACATTTTAAGGTTTTTGCTAGAAAACGAACATTTGCATGTCTAACACTGTCCATAGAAACTTTTCCCAGAAATTATGCAATGTGCTGAATTTTTCGATAAATAGAGAAGAGAATAAAAGTATTCAGAAAGAAAACTAACGTTTCATTTTCATAAAATTTTAAAGTTATTGTTTTCAGATCGCATGTTTATCTGGTGGTTAATTAAACTTAAATACATATAGGAAAATCTGCACCTTTGAAGACGATGCATTCACGAATTAGATAAGCCCATAGGTTACGCGATGAGTCCTAAACAAAAATCGGTCATGGATTTTGGGAGCCATATTTAAATGAGTTAATGTAGACAGCATTTTTCTTCAATTTTGTTCAATGCTTTTCCTGCGTCCACTGCTCCGAAGCCTAACCTTACTTTTTTCATATTGCACTGAAAATGCACATTCGGGTATTTATATTGCACAATTTTGCACGTTTCGGGACTTTTGTCTGCACGAAAATCCGGGCTCTAGTAATAAGTATTTTTTGACTGAAAAATTTGGGTTTTTGTAATTGCAAATTGCAATTGCGCCAGACTTAAACGGTTAATATTGCATGGCATACAGGATTTCGAGGACTTTCAAAGCGTAAAACACGTGTTTAAAAATTTGACATTCACTTTAAGGGCTAGTTTCTCGTATATCTTATCTATTACGGCTTGTTAGTCTTTTCGTATAAACAAGACGCACACCATTTTTCGGAAGCTTTTACTTTGTATTGAATCGATTTTTTATTTATTTTTCATATGCCATATTTTGCTTGGTTACGCCATTGTATGGAATTGTGCAATGTTTTCTTCAATTTCAGATGAAGCCGTAACGAAGCAAAATATGGCATCACTATGCAAAATCAACAAAAATGTAATTCAGTATACATACATATGTAAGAGAGCTTTCACTCTCAGTAAATAGTGTACGTGTTGTCTATACGATAAGACTACCCAGCCGATATAGGTAGGTACTAGATAAGATATTCGAGAAACTGGGCCTTAAAGTTATACTGACGAAAACAGGCAATTTTTGGCATGAAGTTTTTATCAGCAGGGGGTAATCTAAAAGCCTCTAATGTACTCTCTCTCACTCTCTCACGCACTTTATTGACTCTAACATCCAAACGGTTGTAGCTATGATATCATTGGGTCTTAAAAGCCATTTTTTTTTTTTTAAACTTTGATTTAAACTTTGCAGAGAAATGAGCGCCACAATATGCTCTACATCGGGTCGAGTCCAATCGATTGTACAATAAAGCTAATTATCTGTGGAGAAATCTCGTTTTCTTTAGCGACGACGGTAGTGGAACCTAAAAAAGGGCTTTATTGTACAATCGATTGGACAGACTAAGGCGACTCCTAAACTCAAGACTGGATTTCCCATATGGGTAATCTGGGCAACTGCCCGAGGCGGTCAATTTTGAGGAGCGGCAGATTTTTCATTGTTTTAAAATCTGGTCAAGATGCCTTTTGGTAACTCGGCATAATTTAAAAAAAATTTAATTTCCTATTTCTGATTTATTCTCCATGTGTATTCCAGTGTACCTAATCGCACACACAACCTAAATTGTATTGTGAAACCGCCTTCAAAACCTACGACTTATCCTTCCTTATCCTTCACGCAAAATTTTGCTAAAAGCATATTCACTCCGAATGGCTGGCGGCTGACGGGTAGTTCGGTTAAAAGTATCACTATAACGTAATTGGCAAAAGCGTGAGCACATTATAAAGTTTACTAAAGGTTTGTGTTCGTAGAGACGGCTCATGGGATCATCGCTCAGCGATCGAAGTTAAATCACCGGTTTTGAGCACTATATAGGTATATTTTCTATACAGACATGTTCCTTTAGTCCATAGTCGATACTAGGAAAGTAGAACCATTCAAAAAATATTTAACTACGGCTCGAAATTGGATGCAAAATTACGATCGCCGAGCGATCATCACATGAATTGTCTCTACGAACACGTACCTTAATACTACTGTAGTTTTCCCCACTTAAAATTAGGTGGGAATTAACTCGGACATAAAACTTTTCTATCGTGTGAATAGGTTAAAATAAATTTTTAATGTTTAAATTGTCGAATTTCTAATTTTTTTATTGCAGATAAAACTGAAAATTACACTGCTAAATAATCTCAAATGAGTCCTTGCAGTTTGTTCGAAAGCCGCAAATGAAATGAAAATGTCTTAACAATTCGGCCTAAGCTGTTGTAATATTGGAGTTTCCAATGGAAAACAGAACAGGAAAAATCTAAAAACAAGTTAGTATTTAAGGTACGTTGTCCTCGACGCGGCCGCACGACAGCGACTCGCTCATTCCATATAAAAACTCGTTTCTCTCTCATTTTAAAGGTACATTTTCCTCGACACGACTGCACGACAGCGACTCGCTCAGTTCATATAAAAACTCGTTTTTAAAATGAGAGAAAAACAAGTTTTTTATGGAATGAGCGAGTCGCTGTCGTGCGGCCGCGTCGAGGACAACGTACCTTAAAAACGAGTTTTTGTATGGAATGAGCGAGTCGCTGTCGTGCAGTCGTGTCGAGGAAAATGTACCTTAAGGTTTTGCGTCAAATATGGACGTCAACCTGAGAAATTAGAAAGATATTTAGAAAACATTTTAAACGCATTCTACAGAAATCAATTACTGACAATCTGTCAACTTGTATGGAAAATAACTGCGATTGTGACTGATGATTGAAAAGTGTAGATCTAACGTTACTAGTAAATTTAACCAGTGGCGAAGAGCGGCAATTTGTCTACAGACCAGGGGCGCCATAGAGGCTAAATCCTGCCCTGCCGAAACCTCGATTGCGATTGTCTCGCTTATTTTTCTTGCTAAGGGGGTCAAAGTTTGCCCTTTTTGTGGGACCTTTGGGCGACTCTAACTTCCTCACGGTGATAACTACGACTCTTAACTTTGAACATAAATGTGCGCCGCAATATACTCTATTTTTGAAAACCGCATTTTTTTTTAATTTCAATTTGAAAAATAAATGTGGGTATCTATATCGGTCATCAAAGCTTGCACTTTTTGTGGCACCTTTGGGCGGCTCTATCTTCCGAACGGATGCAAAGAAACGTGTGCCGGGATACACGCTTACGTTTTTTTTTCGTAATATGTAATAAAAACAAAACGTCAAAAATAATGCCTCGACAATTTGCAGAGTGTGGTGTGAGCAACTCTCCCGTAATGTGGGGAGACTTCAGCCATTTTGAGGATTTTGAAAAAGGCCTTCTGTGCAATACACATAAAACTTTTTTGCAGTGGCGGATTTACCAGTAGGCTGAATATGCTGCAGCCTAGAGCGGCAGGATTAAAGGGGGGGGGGCAAATGTTTTTTTTTTAGTTAAACACATTACATACATATTTAATACCGAGTTCCGAATTCGAATTTCAGTATCAAAGCCAGATATAGCACTTATCATGCTCATTAAATTCGTTTTGGGAGTCTTGTGTGAAGTGCGTTTGTATCTTAGTGAGACACATAAGTGAAGAACTATTATCTCAGAGATTCAAACACTAGGAACGATATATTATTGAAAACGTTATAGTCAATCACTTGCAGGCTGAAATTCGAAAGCAATCAGTTTTTTATTGTTTCTTCGTTTGACACCCTTTACAAAAACCCCAAAACAGCTTAATCCTGCACTGAAGATCCCGGTTTCTGGTCAGTTCCATAAAATGAGCAATGGGCAAATCAATGTTAAAAATACAGATAGGGAAAACGCTTAAATCATAAATCTCATCAATAGGTAATTTAATTTCAAAAACCTAATCACTTCATACTAAAGTTAAGATACCCGATTTTCAAAAAAGTTTCAAGCATGAAAAGTGTAACACTTCAACTAAATATCAGAAGAAGGGAAGAGAGAAATGTTTTGTTGTATTTTTATCCTTCAGCAAGTTGATTTGAAGATATAAATTTCTAGTTCTACGACTAAATGAGAAATCTAAAAATATTTTACTCATTCGTTGTTAAAAAGGGAATAATTGTTTTTTTTTCTTAAATATATGCTAATAGTTACAACTTTGTACCAATTTAAAGTTTGGTGTAATTTCATTGTGCTTTAAAACAGGACACTATAAAGAAGGAGAACATACCCTTCAAATCGGCGCTCCAACCAAGGAATTTTTGTATTGCTTTTTCTTTATATTTATATCTTTCACATCAAAATTGAAGAATGCTTAGGACCCACAAAGTTGAAAGCACTCACCTCTCAAAGTACAAAGGGGAAAGTTGAGAATGAATGAAGGTCGATCAATGAAATTCGTCCTGGAGTATTAATTTTCGACAAAAAAATACCAATAGTGTTCCGCATAATTTTGCACAACTTGATTTGGTGGGAAACGATCAAAGAGCTAAACGGACGGTTACGTCCCTTCAGCAATATTATCGTAGAGCCCTGGTAGGGGGGGGGGGCAACAAAATATCTGCCTACTACCGGCAAATGTGTAAATCCGCCACTGTTTTTTGAGTAAATATGAATTTAATTTGGAAGCTATCATGACGAGCTATGCAATAAAACATGGGTAGCTTTTTATCAGCGATGAAGCAAACTGTGGTTTAAGTTACCCTGCTGAAAAGGCTTTTTAATACTGAAAAATACATTTTTTGTTCCATAACTCAAAATATTGATTGTGTGACTGGGGATTCTGATTTTGGAGATATTCAGCTAGGAAATTTGGTATGGGGTTTTTTGAGTTTGGGGATTGCCTATTGAATCCTGTTATTTCTGCATAAAATTATGATAATTATTGATGATTTAGTCCAAAATAAAATGGTTTTTGGCCCTATTAGAGAACAATTTGATTAATATACAACGAACACGATGTCAACTCGGCGATGTGCCCACTGTCCCGGTCAAGACTAGTATGCCCTTTTTTCCAACTCAAACGTCTAGTTCTTCGACGTCTTTTGTGTTTACACAAGTGTTACTAATAAAAATTTAATGATCAACCATATATGCGTATCAAACCATATATGCGTAACAAAATATTGCTTACTATAGCCAATCAGTTCTTTTCTTAAGCTACTTCTTAGATCTTCATAATTGTATTATGCTTGCTCTTAATAAATAATAATAATAATAATTTTCTTAAGTATCAATGCGTTTTAATTTGATACAAATCACAACGCACTAATATTCATATGGATACGACAATAAAAACTACTTGTGTAAACATTTAAAAATTAAATCATGCTATCTAGGCATGCCGGACCACATCGCCGAGAAGACTTACGCCTTAGTATAGTATTACAATGTAATACTTAGCAACAATGTTATATTTTTCGACCCGGGCTTTCGGTCATATAACATTCGGCCAACCTACGATTTCACTGTCCTCAGTGATAACATAAATTTCCATGGAAACAAAACTTCGCCCACCTGATATATCAACTACATTCGACCTGAATTCTATTCAAATCTCAAATCAAGCCCAAAGCTTCTTTGTCAAATTGCGAGCCACAGTTGCTCCAGAACTCTTGTCCTCAATTATCAGCATTCTCACATGTTTTCTCCGATCTCGAGCCATACCTGCTCCCGAGAAATCTAACGATCAATTCCAAGCGTCTTAATCTCGCTTCGTCCAGCTTCGGCACTAACCTGCCCCCGGACACAAACTAATAGATCAACCATTTTGATCGTAACGAGCCACACCGGCTCTACGAGCGCTCAATACCACCGCTTCCGAGCTTCGCTAGCTCGCTCACAACCCGATTTATCAACAATTCTGAGTATAGAATTCAACACGTCCAGTTCTGAACCACACCTGTTCCTGGACCAACAAATTTGCACATAGCACTCAACACATCCAGTACAGAGTCTGAACTACTCCTGGACTACAATCCAACCATTCCGAGCGTATCGCTCATCACGTCCAATTCCAAGCCTCTCCTGCTCCTGGACCACAATCCAACAATTCCGAGCATAACGCTCATCACGTCCAATTCCAAGCCTCTCCTGCTCCTGGACCACAATCCAACAATTCCGAGCATAACGCTCATCACGTCCAATTCCAAGCCTCTCCTGCTCCTGGACCAATATTCAACAATTCGGAGTCTCTCTGCTCCTGGACTATCTAGTCCGCAATTTCGAGCCTAGCGCTCAACACATCCAGTTCCGAGCCTCTCCGCTCCTGGACTATCTCAATAAATTCCAATCACGAGCATGCCGCTCACCTTGTCCGGTTCCGAGCCAATTCTGCTCCCAGACCGTATCATGACACTCCAATCATGAGCCTGCCGCTCACCTCGTCCGGTTCCGAGCCAATTTTGCTCCCAGACCCCGATACGACTCGACTAAAAGGACCGAATATTCTGTTTTATACAAAATTTATTAACAATCCGAAAGTTAAAAAAAAACACACAAATGGTAATAACAATCCGAAAAAAAAAGCAACAAGGTAAAATGAAAATTATAGAATGTGTTTTTTTAAAGGTTACTATTAGAAAAAAGTAAAAAAAGAAAAATTACTTAAATGTCTTCTACTCTTTTATTTCGGTCATCTCATATTCATCTTCATCTGCAGAGGCATCATCGGTATCGGTCAAACAGAAATCACTTAGCTGGCACCATGGTTTCATTCTGTCCGCAGCATGGACAGAATCGTATGGTTTTTGAGCGATTTGAATGGAGTCTGGATCGCTAACTCGATAGCGATCATTTCCAATTACTTCCCTTACCTGATAGGGACCCTTAAAACGAGGTTTCGTTTTCCGCGATTCGCCGGTGGCCAGCGCCTCACAACGTATTAATACCAAATCTCCAACTGAATAGGTCCTCGGAGCCTTATGGACAGTGTTAAATCGTTCGGCTTGCTCTCGTTGATTTTCAACTGTTCTAGTAATGGCATCTTCTCGTCTCTCACGCATTTCCATTATTCCAGTAGCACCAGATGCGCGTTCCTCCAATCTTCTCTTAAGATCAGCTAACACGATATTGTCCTCTTCATCTTCGTCTACATCATCTCTAGGTGGAAAAATCTTCCCGTCATGTAAAGCCAGCACTAATTTGTTTCCTATGATGTTTCGAGGAGTGAATGCCATCAGCAACTCACTTGGCGTCTGCTTTGTTGTTGTATTCTTCATATTGTTCAGGGCCCACTGGATGTTACGAATATTCGCATCCCAATCATATCCATCAGGATCACTTGTCAGGGATGCAATAGCAGCCTTTATGGTACGGAAGTATCTCTCGATTTGTCCATTGCCTCGGGGTGTGTGTACTGCATTCAAGATATGATGAATAACATTTTCTTGGCAATAGTTCTTAAAACGGTTAGACGTGAATGCTGCCCCTCGATCGGATACAACTCTCGTTGGCATGCCAAAGAATTGCGTCATATTGTCGAAAGTTTTGATAACTCCTTTCGCATCCGCAGATTTTACAGGTTGTAGGATGATAAACTTTGTGAACGCATCAATTACCCCCACGAGATACATATTACCAGCTTTACTTCGAGGATATGGGCCTAGGTGATCTACGTGCACGGTGAAAAAATGGTATCGGCTGTCGTTCCGGTATATGTATTTGGTACTTGGTTTCATCGAGTCCTCTTTTATTATATAAACATTCCACACACGAGTTCAAATATTTGCTGGTTGATTTCTTCATTTTACTGAACCAAAAATGTCTTTGCACATTGTCCATTGTTTTATTAACACCACAATGTCCCATATCGTCATGAAACATCTTCAATACACGCCAACGCAATCCATTGGGTATTACGAGTCGCTCACCAACATCTGTTTTCCTGAAGAGTTTTCCGCCACGTATGATAAAGTTTTGCATTAGCTGTTTGTAGTTCTGGTTTTTCTTATCAGCACTTTGCAAACAATCTCTGATTGCAGCAAGATGTTTGTCTTGAAACTGTAACGTGGCCACCCAATCTAAAGCATCAATACCAATAGATAGAACTTGTTCCGCAACTGTTTGAGGCTCGATGGCCTCCTCACCCGGGCTTCTGCTCAAAGCATCGGCATGTGTCATTTTACATCCTGCCCTATACTCGATATCAAAGTCAAACTCAGCTATTTTAAGCCACCATCTCGCAATACGTGGATTGAGATTCTTTTTCTCTTGTGTCATTCTTAGCGAATTGCAATCGGTAATGACCATAAATTTTTTATTTATAAGGTAATATTTAAATCGTTCAAGTGATTCGACAACGGCTAATGTTTCAAGCTCGAAACTATGATATTTTGACTCGGCAACGGTGGTCGAACGACTAAAGTAGGAAACTGGTCGCACTGACTTATCACTTTCGACTTGCATCAATATTCCGGCTATACCACAGGAGCTAGCATCAGTGTGTACTTGATGCTGTTTGCTGAAATCGAATATAGCTAATACGGGTCTTTCGATCAATTTTGCCTTCAGCGTTTCAAATGCTTCCTGTTCCCTTGGGCCCCAGTGAAACTCGATGTCTTTTTTCAGCAACATGTTTAGCGGTCGCGCAATTTTTGAAAAGTCTTTAATGAACCGTCGGAAATAACTACATAACCCTAAGAATTGTCGAACTTCTTTAACGGAACACGGTTTTTTATATTCGTTTATCGCGGTCGTTTTACTTGTTCCGGGTTGAATACCGTTTGCACTAATTTCGTGTCCCAAAAACTTTAGTTCGGTGTTGATAAATGAGCACTTTTCCAATTTCAAAGTCACACCCGCAATCTTCAATTCTTTCAAAAGTAATTCTAATATGTAAAGATTCTCCTCCACCGTCTCTGTTGGAATTAAAATATCATCCATATAGACGATTACCTTCCCGTATGGAATAGAACTCATGATTTTACCCATCAGTCTCAGAAAAACTGCTGGAGAATTTGTTAAGCCAAATGGAACTCTTTTATACTCATAATGCCCTTCAGGTGTCACAAAGGCGGTAAACTTCCGGCTATTTTCTTCAACAGCAATTTGATGATATCCTGACATCAAATCGAGGCAAGTGAAATATCTCTTGTTTGCGAGCAAATTTAATGTCTCCTCTATATTCGGAAGGGGAAAAAACTCACGTACAGTAATAGAGTTCAATTTTCGATAGTCTACACACATTCGATAATCACCGTCTTGTTTTTTCACGAGCAGAACCGGACTTGCATATTCCGAATTATTTACCTTATGTTGGGTTTCTATATTACCATTGTTGGTCGTAATTTCCGTTGACGTTGCTGATGCTGCAGAGCTTCTCATGGCCAGCTCACGCTTTAATAGTGAATTTTCCCACCTTAGTAGCTCCACCTCTTTAGCTTCGGAGTCTGCCGACGTCAAATTGGCAAGATTTTCATTCGTCGCAGCTGGATCCCTGTCTTCATTCACCATCACCTCACACTGCTCACTCTCAATTTGATCACTCATGTTCCGTTTATTGTTT
The DNA here is from genome assembly GCA_949715475.1 of Microchrysa polita. Classification (NCBI taxonomy): domain Eukaryota; kingdom Metazoa; phylum Arthropoda; class Insecta; order Diptera; family Stratiomyidae; genus Microchrysa; species Microchrysa polita. The sequence goes on from OX454415.1 coordinate 20,697,788, forward strand.
TTAGTTTTTCACTTCGCGATTTCTTTTAGGTTTAACCTCCTTAGTTTTTCACTTCACTTTATTAATTTGTACACTTGCGTTTTTGGTTTTACCCCACACCTGAATTATTAGAGAACAATTTGATTAATATACAACGAACACGATGTCAACTCGGCGATGTGCCCACTGTCCCGGTCAAGACTAGTATGCCCTTTTTTCCAACTCAAACGTCTAGTTCTTCGACGTCTTTTGTGTTTACACAAGTGTTACTAATAAAAATTTAATGATCAACCATATATGCGTATCAAACCATATATGCGTAACAAAATATTGCTTACTATAGCCAATCAGTTCTTTTCTTAAGCTACTTCTTAGATCTTCATAATTGTATTATGCTTGCTCTTAATAAATAATAATAATAATAATTTTCTTAAGTATCAATGCGTTTTAATTTGATACAAATCACAACGCACTAATATTCATATGGATACGACAATAAAAACTACTTGTGTAAACATTTAAAAATTAAATCATGCTATCTAGGCATGCCGGACCACATCGCCGAGAAGACTTACGCCTTAGTATAGTATTACAATGTAATACTTAGCAACAATGTTATATTTTTCGACCCGGGCTTTCGGTCATATAACAGCCCATGATTTTATTGAATTTTTAAATATTTTGCAACGACCCAAAAATGTTTAATTATTAACTCAAATCAGCGATTTGAGGCAATTTGTGTAGATATGTACATATTTATTTCTAATTTCTTCCAAACTTCCAAAATTTCCATGAAATGTACAACCATCAATGATGCCTTCTTAAAATGTCCAATGTCATACAGGTCATGCGTAACGAATTAAACTTGCATAAATATTCTTTTTTATTTTCCGTATACAACATTACATCGTCCAAATAATCAACATAATCGAGATGAGAAAAAAAAACGAAATCCACGACACAGGGCCACCAATCAACAAAATTTTAACATTCCTTCATACGGCTCCCAATCAACGTACTAACAACGAAAATGATCAACATCCACTAATAAATTAGTCGCTGACGAATATCAACAACGCAACTAACCAGTCCACCATCAACATAAAGAAAAAAATCTTCACGTCAAACTAATCGAAGGTGATCGCGAACAAAAACATGGAAAAATCTATCCCGTGAAATGAGAGAAATAAAGGAGTCGAGAGGCCATGAAGAATTAGTCATTTGTAACCTGTGTGTGTAGTATTGCCTGTAGTCATATGTTAACCACCATAGTATCCCAAAATTCAAATTGAAACTTGACAACATCAGAATACAAGTCACATCAGCGAAAAGGAACAAAAAAAAACGATAAAGCAACGATGGAGTGAATCTTTTGTGGCGATCACCTTTTAATTTTGATAAACACCTGTCATTTATATTTCTTAATTTGACTATCTTAAGACACATATCTGGACATGGAGAAGAAAAATGTAACTCATCCATAAAACAATGTTGGAATGGAGCAGTGTTGCCATCACAAATTTCATGGGTCTTCAGAAGTCCAGAAGGTCGGCTGTCAGAATCAGAACCAATTTTTACAAGGACAACGATTTTTAGTGAAGCTAATGTAGTCTTATAACTTATTAATTTGTATAAGTAAGGAAAAAACCTAATTTTTGGCAAAAATACAGACTTAGAAAAAGGCCTCGATATAATGTGGCAACGCAATTGATCAGTTGGAAAACTCAGATTTTAGTAGTAAAAATTCTAGTCATCAAATGTATTCCATAAGTATTTAAAAGGTTAGAAACTTTCAATTTATAAAATGCTTTGTTGATGGTCTCAATTCCTTGACAGATTGATCGCATTCACCAAACCCTTTGCAAGGCAGATATTTTATAATAAACACATGTTCGTCTTCACGAAATTCGTTTTTGAAAATCCACCATGGCAACCCATGATGATGATAAATAAAGCAGTAAAGTGAAAATCATAGCGATCAGTATGATTAGCAAGAGTAGCTAAGTCCCATAATAGCTTCTCTATCTTCAGTGGAGACCAATTCTCAACTGGCAATCACTTAGCCAATCTACCTACATTTGAATTAACCACTGTTATTCGATAGACGGACAAGCCAAAGCACAAGAAGAACCAATGATCCTACACAGGGGCCTAAGAAGTATCTACATACATTCATACTGTTACCATACGATGATGTCCAGAAGTCCATCTCTCAACTATCGCGTAGTTAGCACAATCATGGAGGCAAATCTTCAATCTCTGTGGTATGTAAAATATTTTTGGTATGCCTATATGAAGAGGAGATAGCTATCCATTTGCTTTTTTTCGGGGAATGCTTCTTGCTGACTCTGGAGCTCATCTAGACCCTGAAGTCACTTATACCCAGATCATGAGCAATGTAAGATTCAACTACGTTTTCGTATGGTGAGACGAGGGTTGACGGACTGACGGAGTGGGCCCTATTAAAAGACATTATACGTATAGAAGAATCGAACAACATACACAGCAACAAAATGTTCTGTCAATCAGATTTAAGAAAAGGTAAATTTCAGACGATTAATGATAAACGTGACGAAATCTCAACTACACCTATAAATAACGAGATGATCATTGAAATGATAGGCAAGAGATTCCGTGAAATTATGACATGAAATGTTACCAAGATGTATCACGGATGCTAAATAAGAAGATGAGTTTCTCGCGGTTGGTATATACGCTCGCAGTGAGGTCGAAGAAGAAGACGAGCTAGTCTGCGACTGATCGAAAGACGTGATATTAATTACGCAAAGGAAGATGATGCAAGTCACCAATATGGTATATATATAGGTTTTTTAAGGTTAGACAGAATTGAATTTGTTATTAATTGTGGCAATTAAATGTTTTTGGTGGGAACATATTTTTGGTGAATATTGATATGAATAAATTTAGTAAAAAGAAAAACAAAAAAATACATTCCTATACCTATTTAATTAAATAATTAACTTTTTGATATCAGACTAGATGAATTACACAAGGGATAACACAACTTAAATTATTTAAACGGCTTGAGTAAATGGTATCCTTGTAACGAGGCAAGAGGCAACCTAGAACACGAAAACGAATTAAAATTAATTATGTATTGTATACATACACATACATACATGCGCCTGAGTGCTGTATTAACATCTGCAGCGTCTCAGGTTACTTAACGTGATAGGTGACAGAAAACATTTAAGTCAACCACTAAAGCAGCATCTTCGAGGCATGCCCATTAAACCCTATCATGGTTTAGCGATGTGCCGACAACTCATCCTAAGAAAAACTTCAAGTCAAGAAACCTGAAACAAAAGCCTCGGATTGGACGGATACAAAACAACGACGACCCCGCAAACGAACAACTGATTACTCTTTCGGATCCTGGAATGTACGCTCCCTGAATAGACCGGGGGCCTTAAGGGCCCTCCTGGATCAGGTAGAACAATACAAGCTGAGCATAGTTGCAATCCAGGAAACTAAATGGCTCAGAAGCGAGATTAACGACCTCAATTCGCACACTATTTTTACGAGTGGTAAAGAGGAGGGCAACAAGGAGTTTGGAGTAGCTTTCATCGTGAATAAGCAGCTCAAGGACCACGTCATCGGCTTCAAACCCATCAACGAGCGGCTATGTGCGATCCGCATTAAGACCCGTTTCGCTAATCTCTGGCTCATTAATGCGCATGCCCCTACAGAAGTAAAAGAAGACGCGATTAAGGACGAGTTCTACAACGAGCTAGAAACACTCTTCGACTCACTTCCATCAAACGACGTCAAGCTGCTGCTAGGAGACTTTAACGCCAAAGTCGGAAATGAAAGCTGGCATAGGGGAACTACTGGAGGTCATAGCCTCCACGACGAAAACAACAACAACGGTCAGCGACTTATCGACTTCGCGAGCGGCAGAAACCTGGTAATAAGCTCTACATGCTTCCCTCATCGACGAATCCACAAGCAGACCTGGAAGTCTCCAGATGAGTACACCGTGAATCAGATCGACCACGTACTGACCAGCAAGAGATGGGCTTCTAATGTCCTAGATGTTCGATCCTATCGAGGAGCCAACTGCGACACCGATCACTATTTGGTGAAGACGACCTACAGGTGCAGAATCTCTTCGGTGCACCTAACGAGAATCAACCCTGCCAAGATCTTCGAGGTTGACAATTTGATTGATGATGCCACGGCGGCTGCGTATACAACAGCACTAGAGGAAAAACTGTCGCCCATGCTTGATGACATCAACAATTTAGGCATCCATGAGTTCTGGGAGGAGCTCAAAGACAGCATCAAGGGGGTCGCAGAAGAGGTCGTGGGCTATAAAGGCCGGCGCAGACGAGCAGACTGGTTCGACGAAGAATGCAGGGCCTCGATTGAGGCGAAAAATGAAGCCTATCGCCAATACACACAACGCGCATCCCGAGCCAAGAAAGAAAGATATAACGAGCTTCGGCGAGTATCTAATAAGTTAATTAGACGTAAGAAACGCAAACATTTTGACGAGCAGTTACAGCAAATAAACCAAAGATTAGCCAGTAAGAACATTAGACAGGCGTACAAACTTATAAATAATGTTAAGAACGGATATCAACCCAGGACAAGCCTATGTAAGGACAAGGATGGTAACATCATCAGCGACATCGAAAGCGTCAACAAACGATGGGCCTCGCATTTTGAAGAGCTCCTCAATGCACCATCAACATCCCCCGTGGAGCCAGCTCTTGAGCAGTTAGCCGAACCAGGCCCTCCCGTTCTACCCCCAACAGTAGAGGAGGTGAGTCTTGCCATACAGTTGCTTCAAAATAATAAAGCGCCCGGCGCTGACGAGATCCCAGCAGAACTGCTGAAGCATGGTGGAACGTGCCTGACCAACGCAATACATGTGCTACTGCTGAAAATATGGAACGACGAGGAAATCCCCGAAGATTGGCGCAATCATCTGCCCAATCCACAAAAAGGGTGACAAGCTGAAGTGTGAGAATTACAGGGGCATATCATTAGTTTGTACGGCCTATAAGATATTATCTAAAATTCTTGAAAAGAGAATTAATCCGTACGCAGAACGAATCATTGGCGAGTATCAAGGCGGCTTCAGACCTGGTCGATCAACGACCGATCAGCTTTTCACAGTGAAGCTACTACTCCAAAAGTGCTGGGAATATAACATCGACGTATACCAAATCTTTGTCGACTTCAAACAGGCATACGACAGTATCGATCGAAGTGTACTGTACAACATTATGCTGAATTTTGGTATACCGGCAAAGTTAGTGCGACTCACAAGGATGACGATGACTAATACCGTCTCGCAGGTCAGAGTGCAGAATCGACTCACTGACCTATTTGAAACTCGTACTGGACTCAAGCAGGGCGACGGGCTGGCGCCGACGCTCTTCAACCTTGCTTTGGAGTATGTAATTCGAGCCATGAATATGGACAGCAGCGGAACGCTACTCATCAAGTCGACTCAATTAGTAGCGTACGCCGACGATATCAACATCATGTCTCGAAGGTTGGGTGATGCAGAAAGCCTTCTGCATAACCTCAATAACGCCGCAAAGGAAGTTGGACTACATATCAATGAAAGCAAAACAAAGGCCATGATGCAATCGAAAACAAGGACGCCAGCAAATTCAAGCATCACAGTGGGGGACCTTAATATCGAGTATGTAGACAACTTCAACTATCTGGGTTGTAACTTATCAAAGGACGCCAACGAAACCGACGAAATTAAGCGACGGATACAACTAGCCAATAAGACATATTTCTCGGTCCTCCCTATAATTAATTCGAAACTTGCGCACAGGAACACGAAGCTCCGCGTGTACAAAACGATCATCCGACCCGTGCTATGTTATGGCTGCGAAACATGGACCCTCACCCAAGCCTCCGAAATTTTGCTAGACCGATTCGAACGAAAGGTCCTTCGGCGAATTTTCGGGGCCGTTCGCGAGCGAGACCAATGGCGTATCCGGTACAACCATGAGTTGTATCAATTGTACGATGAGCTGGAAGTATCGAAAATCGTGAAGCTTCAACGTTTGCAATGGGCGGGGCATGTACAACGGATGGACGATAATCGCATGCCAAAAAAAGTGATGAACGCACAACGAATTGACGGAGCGAGGTTGCGTGGACGACCGAGAGCTCGCTGGGAGAACTCCGTAGGTGAAGACGCCCAACAGCTGCTGGGCTTCCGAAACTGGAGGACGAGGTCACGTAACCGTGACAATTGGAGGTCAACGATTCAGGCGGCCAAGGCCCGACGTCGGGCTATCGTGCCACATTGATGATGATTGTATAGGTATGTATGAGTACTAATGTAAATTTATGAAATATCTACATATGTACTTGTAAAATATAAATGTTAAAGGCTTGTGTTCGGAGAGACGACTCATGTGATCTTCGCCCAGCGATTGCAGTTAAACCACCGGCTCTAAGCACTACATGTATATATTTTATATGCAGATATATTCCTTTAGGACATAGTCAATAGTAGTCTGGCTGGTGTAGCTGTTAGTGCGCGCACCTTCGGTGCACAGGGTCATGAGTTCGAATCTCACCGTGTTCCATGGTGTTTTTCGAACTCACGAGCTTGTGACGGACTATGATCTCACTCAGATGTTAAACGAGTACCCATTTATGGGGATAAATAACACTGCTGAGCGTGATGCTGATCTCATTACCTCAACAAAAGCAGATAAGATCTTGGAAATAGGATGTCACTAACACATCCTGCGGCCTTAGTCCAATGCTGGATTGTCGCGCCTGTTATTTATTTATTTTACATAGTCATGTATTGACTATGTCAAAAAATATGCAAATATGGCTCGGATTTGGATGCAAAAATAAGAGCACTGAGTCGTCTCTACGAACACGTACCATAACAAATCCGAAATGTCATCGTCGTTTGGGAAACTTTTATGCATATTTTGTCAGTTAAATAAGAAACAAAAGAATATCTTGTATTAAAAAAAATAATTTACAGGGTGTTCCGCATTTGATGGACACTACTAATAGAGTCAACAGCTTGATTGAGCTAAGTCGCCATTAACTTTTATAAATTTATCGTACTTTCCGTTTTTTTGTAAAAATCATCCGAGCGTGACATGCATAGTAAAATAAAATTGTTGATTCCATAAATCAGTTTATGTGGGAGTGCTGCATTAACAACTTCAGCGTCTCAGGTTACTAAATGTAATAGGGTGACAAAAAACAAACAGTTAATCACCGAAGCAGCACCTCCGAGGCCTCTCCATGATGGACCTCTTTCGTTTTACGAATACTATCATGGATAAGCGATGGGCCGACATGCCCCCACCGAAGTCAGTGAAGACGCGGTTCTATCACCGCCTAGAAAATCTCTTCGATTCACTTCAATTAAATCAAATGATGTCAAATTGCTGCTGGGGGATTTTAACTGCAAAGTCGGAAACGAAAGTTGGCATAGGGGGATTACTGGAGGGTACAGCCTCCATGAAGACTGTAACGACAACGGCCAACGATTAATTGACTTCGCGACCAGTAGAAATATGGTCAATAGCTCTACATGTTTTCCGCATCGTCGCATTCACAGGCAGACCTGGAGATCTCCAGATCAACATACCGTCAACCAAATTGACCACGTCCTCGTCTGTAAGAGATGGGCATCGAGCATCATGGATGTTCAATCCTATCGTGGAGCAAATATTGATTCGGACCACTATATGGTGAAGGCGACTTATAGGTGCAGAATTTCTTCGGTGCATCATTCGAGATTCAACCCGGTGGTTGACAAATTATCGGATGATGCCACGGTGGTTGCTTATAGGACTGCCCTTGAGGAAAAGCTGACGCCCTTACTAAATAACATCAGCTACGAACGCGCCTTTGAGATCTAGGATACACTCAAAGACACCATCAAAGCGGTCGCAGAGGAAGTTGTGGGCTACAAAGCCCGTAGAGCCCGAAATGATTGGTTTGACGAGGAATGTCAAAATTCGGTATACGCGAAAAATGAACGCGCAACTAGAGCAAAAAAAAAAAAAACAAATATGACGAGCTTCGACGATTTTCGAATAGGTTAATTAGGCGTAAGAAACGAGCAGCTGATGCAAATAAACCAAAGACTAGCTAGTAGGAACAGTAGACAAGCGTACAAACTAATTAATTCAATTAAAAGTGGATGCAAACCCAGGGCCAGCCTCTGTAAAGATATGGATGGCAATATCATTAGCGACACCGATAACGTTGATAAACGCTGGGCCTCGCATTTTGAAGAGCTCCTCAATTTTCAACCGAACAACACCACACAAGAAGTTCTGGAGCTGATGGCTGAAACAGGCCCTCCCGTTCAATCCCCAACAGTAGAAGAAGTTGATCTCGCCATGCAAGCACTAAAACATAATAAGGCCCCGGGCGCTGACGAGATTCAAGCTGAACTGCTAAAGCATGGTGGGGAGAGCCTTGTTAAGGCTATACACACACTTATCGTTAAAGTATGGAACGACGAAATAATCCCGGAAGATTGGCGTAAAAGTATCATTTGCCCAATCCACAAAAAAGGGGATAAGTTGAAATGTGAGAACTACAGAGGCATCTCATTAGTTTGTACGACTTATAAGATTTTATCTAAGATTCTAGAAAATAGAATTAATCCGTACGCAGATAAAATCATTGGCGGCTTTAGACCTGGTCGTTCGACGACAGATCAGCTTTTACTCCAGAAGTGCTGGGAATACACTATCGACGTATACCAAATATTTGTCGACTTCAAGCAGGCATACGACAGTATCGATCGAAGCGTACTGTACAACATTTTCTGCATTTTGGAATACCGGCTAAGCTAGTGCGACCCATAAGGATGACGATGACTAATACCGTCTCGCAGGTCAGAGTTCAGACAGACTCACTGATCTATTTGAAACTCTTACTGGACTCAAGCAGTGCGACGGGCTGGGCCCGGCGCTATTCAACCTTGCTTTGGAGTGTAATTCGAGCCATGAATATGGACAGCAGCGGAACGCTATTCATCAAGTCGACTCAATTAGTAGCGCGCGCCGACGATATCAACATCATGTCTCGAAGATTGGGTGATACAGAAAGCCTTCTGCATAGCCTCAATAACGCCGCAAAGGAAGTTGGACTACATATAAACGAAAGCAAAACAAAGGCCATGATGCAATCAAAAACTAGAACGCCAGCAAATTCAAGCATCACAGTGGGGGACCTTAATATCGAGTATGTAGACAACTTCTACTATCTGGGTTGTAACTTGTCAAAGGACGCCAACGAAACCGACGAAATTAAGCGACGGATACAACTAGCCAATAAGACATATTTCTCGGTCCTCCCTTTAACTAATTCGAAACTTGCGCAAAGGAACACGAAGCTCCGCGTGTACAAAACGATCATCCGACCCGTGCTATGTTATGGCTGCGAAACATGGACCCTCACCCAAGCCTCCGAAATTTTGCAAGACCGATTCGAACGAAAGGTCCTTCGGCGAATTTTCGGGGCAGTTCACGAGCGAGATCAATGGCGTATCCGGCACAACCATGAGTTGTATCAATTGTACGATGAGCTGGAAGTATCGACAATCGTGAAGCTTCAACGTTTGCAATGGGCGGGGCATGTACAACGGATGGACGATAATCCCATGCTAAAGAAAGTGATGAACGCACAACGAATTGACGGAGCGAGGTTGCGTGGACGACCGAGAGCTCGTTGGGAGAACTCCGTAGGTGAAGACGTCCACCAGCTGCTGGTCTTCAAGGTCAACCGCGACAATTGGAGGTCAACCTTCAGGCGGCCAAGGCCCGACGTTGGGCTATCGTGCCACATTGATGATGACATTTTAGAATCTAGTTTTCCCTTTAAATTGTAACTGATTTATCCCTTAGGACAACTACCCTCACATTCAAATATGCAGGGCAAATATCCCTGAAATTACAAGTGTCTTTTCAAGGCTACAAGCTTCACAAAACCTTGATTTCCCCCAAAAATATTTGTTTTTAGAATAGATACTAAAATATTAAGGAAAGCCTATTATATAAGAAAGTCGACAAATAATGCTTTATTTTACCCTTAGAAAAAGCATATGCCATGCCATGCGTTAGTCCAGAATGGCTATGTGATCATACAACCAATACATATGTATGTGTTTGACTCCAAATTTATTACACTGCACTCCACGAAATAATTCAAACGGCAAAATATTGTCGATGCAATTATTAACCCTTCTGTCGTCGCCTACGAGCTATTATGCCTAAGGTGTAGCTGAATTTTCTGTGAAATCAATCTTAGTTTTTGAAGAGGTTTAATTTTGGATCTTGAAACAGTTTACATACTATGTCTTACGATGATGCGCCGTTTTTTCGTGTCTAAGACATAGTTTACATTTCGCCGAACGTTTGGTCGCATTTGTGGCCGTCGCTTCCTTTGAAATATATGTATATGGAAAGGGGTGGAAAATATTGTTGAACGATATTTTTCATCAAGATATACACTTTTTGGTAAATTTCGAAACAAAAAAACTAAAACAGTGTAAGAAAAACCTTATGGAATAGGAAAAAATGTTGAATGAAGATCTCCGTTCTATACACTATTGCGAATGTTCCGAATAATCAAAATCTTTCAAACATATGACATACATACTTCAAAAATTACACAACAGTAATTTCTTCAATTTAGTCTACACTACAGAATCCTTTACACATCCGTCCGCATAAATCCCAAGTAAATATTTGCGAGAATTTATTTAAAAATTCACCCCGGGGCTCAAAAACATTCTCCTGGAGACATCCATATACAAACTGTATGAACAAGGATTATGCTTAACAACTCCTGCTCGTCTACCACATTACGACAGCAAAAAAAAACACTCAACAAACACTGAAACACAACACCCCCATCAACAACGGGGTGAAATCCGAAAAGAAAAATGGCCGCACACTAAGAGGGAGACTCATGTTTGGGGGAGAGGCAATTTGTGAAAGTGTGGAAAAAATTTCTTCCGGCTTAGTGGCACAGATGACACCACACCGTTATGAACTGAATTTGCCGCGACACCGCGCCCCCATGTTGCTCAAGGCAATTATTAATCAAAATCAATCACTTCAGCCACCCTCCGTAGTGGAATGAGATTCGTGCCTACACGGTGGATTCAGTGGAAAGAAAATCTAAAAAAAAGCGTGCGTATGCAACAGAATTTACATTGGTTGTGTTTGTTGAGTTTGTCATGTCAGGATTTAAAACAATTTTATGCTTAATAGGTGCGGGGTTGTGATAAGGCGATCGCATGAACATGAATTGACATAGGTACATTATTCTTTTCAGGTTAAATCTAAAAGTTTTTAATGGGATCTATACGAAACTATGTACATATCTAGTTTCATTAGGAAAAACATATTTTCCTGAAAGTTATCAAATTCAACAGGAAAATATTGAAGAAATATTGAGCGCACCCACTTTTCCAGATATCAAACTTTCTATCCCCTTCATAGAAAAATCGGAACAAATAAACAAGACACAAGTGACTTCTGCCGGGTATGAAGACAATAAAATGAAACGACCCTCATCTTATGTTTTTGCGAGTTAATTCGACACCAATTAGGGGTTGATACAGGGTATAAGCTAGACGAATACAACAGAGCACATATATGAACAAGCAGGTCCGGAAACAACAAACAAGTTACTTTCAATGCGGTTCATCTCGCTTTTGAACTTTTCAACCCTCCGGCAAGATTTTCCTGTCGCTACCCTATACGGATCTTACTCACCATTTATACAGTCCAACGCATCCTTCCTTCCCTCTGCTTAAACTCCGACAACTGCTACCATTTCGACTTTTTGTCCTTGTCCGTTCGGTTCGATGATGGTGCTGGCAGTGATTATGGGTTTTCAAGCGCACAAAGATATAGCAACCACACAAAACATGAATTATGAATTGATACAAAGATTGATACATTGTTTACTTACATTCTAGACTAGCGAGCATCCCTCGACGAAAAACTCGATGACTTTGTATGGGATGTGTTTAGAGAGCGGGACCAGAACAAGGCCGTTTGTTGAGCACTTGATTTTGTCGTTTCATCCCCATGGCGCGCGGCGAATGGTTCTAACAAATTGTTCACTTTATGGCAAGTGAACGATGGGGATGCGATGGGGTGGATTAAATACGAACGCACAACGCCGGATGAGGGAGGTTTAATGGTAATTGAGGATTGAATTATCTCGAGATGTCATAAAAATTATGCGAATGAGAAGGCACTTTATCTTGTCGCTGATTAGCGAAGGGGATGACTCGGTGTATATGCGAGGAAGCGTGTATTGAGTGTTGCTCAATTTGTCGCCACAAATCTGATTATGAATTACTTTTTGTACTAATGGGATAATCATTCAGATTTGAGAGTTTTGTGTAGTGGATATTTGGGAGATAATATAGATATTATAGGGTCGATTTAAAAATTGTGTTTTCGTTGGAAACGCCTTGGGCAATGAGTTTAGAAATGTCAAGTCAGACTCAGTGGCAGTGTGGCACAGATAATTTGACGGCTAGTCCCCGATGCTAAAAACCTTCAGACGGCTCTTGGTAATTATCCGCATATGCTTGAAAAATACTAAAAAACGAAACCAAGACTAATTTCGGGCGCAGCCGAAATTTGAATACCCTTCATATTTCAATGAAACTTAAGCTTATTGTGGGGTAAATAATGGCCACCGCAGCCTTTTAAGGTAGTGTTCCGATTCCATCCGTTCCAGGATATGTTATAAGGCTTTACTAGAAACACACATGAGTGAAGTTTAGTTAAGATGGGTTGGGTGCGTACAGTTTATCCTATTAAAAGAACCTTTTTTTTCAACGTGGGGTTTCTATGGCAGTCCCATGACCCAATAGTCCGACTCCACTCGGTCCGACAGAAAGACACTTGTGTACAATGTCAGCTCGATCGCTTTAAAACAAAAAGACTAGTATGACCACTGAATGAGTTACTCCTATAAATTTTTCCAATTCAATATTCCCAGAAATCAGCAATTTAGAATTCGTCGTAAAGAAACACATCACAACGTTCAAAATATAATTTCAACTTTTCGTAAGACAACTACGTGCTTGCTTCCTGCTAGTACGTGCTACATTGTTCCAACCAATACGGTTGCCAATCTACAAGATGAACAATTGCATACTTCAAAGGCTTCCGAATTTAATTTTCCTTTTATTGTCGGGAACGTGTCTAGTTGTTACATGTTACCGTACAGATCTGGTGAACATAAAATAGCACCGAAGACAGGTGCCCAAGTTCGTCACATACCAACATTGCACATACTTAAACTTCACAGAGTGTTGGAAATTTCCGCGATTTCTATGCTACTATGCGCCAATATAATATAAAATATCACTGAGTGAGGACTGAGGAGATACCATGAAATTGGTAATTTGCACCAATTTTCCGCGATGCAAGATAAAAACGCGGAGGACTGTATATAGAAAGTCACGTAACAAGGAAAAAGTAAGGTATTAAAGTCACACTACTATATTGTCCCGTTTGAGTAATAAGCGCATTTGTTAAATTGACTTCTGTGAGAATGATGTGTGGAGGAATGAAAAAGTGAGCATAGTTGAAAAAAGGACGTGTCCCCTTCTACACTTTCTGAGATTCCACACTAAAATTTACAAGACTTTCATTAAAAAATTAATCTCCTCACCTTCTAATTAAGACGATCGAGTCGCAGAGGAGTTTTAATTCAGCTGAAAGGAGAATAAATTTTTTAAATTAATTTTTGAACTTCTCTTTAATTGAAATATCTGTATCTTGGATGCAGTGCCGGCTCTATTATATGTGCAGACTGTGCACTTGAACAGGGCGCCAATCGAAAGGGGCGCCAAATTCACAAATTCATTATGGCTTTAAGATCAAGACTTTAATGACAACTGCATCATGATCACATCAATTCTCTTCTCTGTTGTATGACATTTATTTATAGATATTTACATATATTATAGATACACGACGTCAACGTACTGTACATATTAAACGAACTTGAACTCATTCAATTATTACCTAAGGGTGTAGGGTGTGTTTTCCCAAAGATCCGCTGCTATCGCGACTCAAGAAATTACCTAGAAACTCCACTTACAACCAAACTCAATTCGCATGCTAATCGTATTCCATTCCATTTGACCGACCCATCGACGCAGTCGCGACTCGTGAAACCTTGAAAGACACATCTTCAAACTTTTTCCGCATTGTATCTACGCGAGAGGAAGAGCGAGAGACGTGTTTCCATCCGTCCGCCGTCAAAAATGCTTCGCATATCTCGTACTTGTGCATCACTGCAAACATGCTCCAATTAATCCATACACTTCATATGCGAGATGGGCGCCCTAAGGGCGCTAGATTTCATAGATTGTACGCTTGGTAGAAGTGAAGAGTTGTGCATTGCAGCAATCGTGCACATAGGAAATTGTTGTAGCGTCGTACACCCCTATATTCTGCAGAAGAGGGGAATAGCTGCTTTGCAGGCTCGTTGTAGGTGAGATATTCACTTGATGGTTCATTCTCGTAGTCTCAGCTCGTAGTACATGACATGTTTCAGTTGTAATGAGAGTGGGCGATTGAGGAGTTTTGTAGGATGTATAGTTTATAGGAAGAGACTTTACCGGGTAAAATTGTCTACGCAATCCCTATTAACCCTTCTGTCGGCACAAAGGTCTGGCTAGACCTTTGGCACTATATTTTGGTCAGAAAAGTATAGAAGATGTAATCGCAGCGACTTCATATTTCATGATATCCTAGAATAATATGTTTAGAAGCATTTTGCAAAAATTTTAAAAAATCGGTTGAAGTTTTGAGTATGTTTTCGATGATTTTCAATTTATAGTGCTTTTTGATACCCAATAGGTCTGGCCAGACCTACAGTTTTTCCCCCCATCCTTCTCTTGAGGTAAAAAGTGCAAATATGAAATTCTCTTAAAATTCTCCTATTTATGATGTAACAATGTCATTAAAATTCAATTTGTACTATAAACGATAATAATTTCTCAGATTTTTCTTTGAAAAGCCGTAAAGTTCGGGAAATAAGTATGCCTAATTTCATCACGATTCATAATATTACCTAATCAACTGAGATTTGATTCAATGAAATTCAAACCAGTTTAATTTCCTTTGTAATAGTTAGGACTAAGTATGAGAGACTTACGAAAGTCTTTCTATATAGATTTGATCAAGAAATTTACGAAAAATTTAGAATGAAATGATTTTCGCGCTTGAAAATTTCGTCTTTCTTTCCACCTACTTCCCTAAATATGCAGGCTAATATCGAGGTAAAATCTACTAACAAAGTGCCATATATTTATCCAAAGATATTGGTATTGAAAAATGCGAACAAACTTTCTACTAGATACACGCCATGAAAATAGAGAAGCAAAAAGAGATGAAAATAAGGGAAAAACATGTTTACAATAATACCACCCCAAAATATATCCACTTAAAGACGTTACTACTGTATCTACAAAAATGATTTTAATACCTTTATTGATTAAAAATGACAGTAAAGAATCGATAGAATGATTCTACCGATAAAAATTTCACGATTTCTAAAAAATAAAATTTTTTTTTCAGTAGGTCCAGCCAGACCTATTGGGTGTAGAATATGCATATTGTAGTAGGTGCCGACAGAAGGGTTAAAGGCCTGCATAGACCTATCCAGCGCAGGATAGACCTCGAGAGTGAAATGTTTGTCCGCTACGATTTTCTCGATGAAAATGTATGCTTACGCGGTCGTGGAATATGTGGGAAATGCAGAATGCTACAATCCGAAAATGGTTTCATAATTTTTCTCGGTCATTTTATGTATTTTTTCCATTTCCCGCTCATTTCATCGTGAACAATTTCTAATGACCGGGTAATCGAAAAATACTTAAAATGGCCGCGAAAAATTATGGGACCATTTATGGATGTAGCTTATGGAATTCCCCAGCGTTTCCCACATATTCCAGTAAGAAAGCATACATTTCCATTGGGAAAATCGCAGCGGACAAAAATTTCACTCTCAGGTCCTATTCTGCGCTTTAAGGTCTGGTTTCAAAATTTTTCTCGGCCATTTTATGTATTATTTTTCGATTCCCTGGTCATTAGATATTTTCCACGGTGAAATTACCGGGGAATCGAAAAATAATAAATAAAATGGCCGAGAAAAATTTTGAAACCATATTCGGATTGTAGCTTATAGAGTTCCCCATCATTTCCGAGATGTTCCACGCCAGTAAGCATGCATTTTCATTGAGAAAATCGCAGCGGTCAAAAATCTCTTTTTGATTCCGCCCGAGGTATATTCAGGCCTTTAGATTTGAACTACATTTCCCCTGCGGTGCGGACTACGGTCAGTCTCATTTTCGGTGCCAACGGTTTTTATCCTATTCTGCGTTTTAAAGTGAAAAGTGAACCATGACAGGTAGGAATTTAAGAAGAAAGTTGTCAGGAGTGGATAATATGAACAATTATTTTGCAAAAAATATCCTGGCCTCGTATATTTTCTTAAAAATTACTTTTCTATCGAAATCTGACATCATACACCGTGCAATTTGACGGTCGATTGAACACCGGCTCTAAGAATTATTATTTTATCACAAAATCTAGTAATCGGTTGCAGTGTCAATGCATACAGCCACAAAATTCATATGGAAAATGACTAAGGCAAATTACTACATTCCATTCCTGATTAATATGTATATAGAAGGGCGACTTTTTAGTATATGAACAGGGCGCCATAATACCTAAGACCGGTGCTGCTTGGATGTTACTTTGGGTGAGGTTATAAAACACAACGTTCGCGCAACGTTTCGCGCAACGTTTCAAATCAACAGGCCGTTACGGATCAGAAACTTCTCCCTACAAACAGATCCCCTAAGCGCCCCCTTGCGATGCATAGCTTGATTGATTGACAGAAATTTACAATCTGCCGTCGAACCGTGCATTTCCGCCCTCATTTATTTATTAAACTATTTATAATCAAAATAAAATGTATCTGCATCTCGTTTAAAACTGGAAATTTTAATTTTCGAGCAAAACGTATCAGCTGTGATGTGTCAGTTGTCACATTTGTCACATTCCGAGAGATGGCGATGGTAACACCAAGTCTGATCCGGATCTATGCGTTTACAGAACACAATAGGAAACGTTTCGGAAAACGCGCAACGTTACGCGAACGTTGTGTTTTATAACCTCACCCTTTCATATTTAAAATTCGGAGTTATGCGATCAGATGGTAGTTTTGTTCAAACAAATTTTGCTACCAACTCTGCTAATTTTCCCCACCCAATTTTATTAGATTAGATTGTTTTTCAATCTCCAACATTAAATACAAGGATTTCGGTCCTGGCCAATACCTAGACCCAATCCGAAAATGAGTTTTGAAGATCGCGAAAACTGCTTTCCTATAGGATTAGTTCAAAGTTCTAAAACTTTTTAGAAAAGAAGAAGCAACGAGTTCCGGAGAATGTGCAAACTTCGATTAAACCAACACCCTTGTCACCTTGACCTTGAACCATTATGTTAGGTGCCACCACCTAACGGGCAGGGTGAATGTTGGAAAAATGGGCGTAGCCAGGATTTCGGTCAGATGGTGAAGGCAATCCCGAAATTTTTTCAATATCATGATTTCCTTAGGAGTTAAAATTGTTGGTCGCGAAAATATTGTTAGGCAAATTTTAGAGCAAAATTTTAAGAAAGGACAGTCGAGAATGATTTTCTACACTATTTAACGAACGACTTTTACTGCTGATTCTGCGATTACATTTAACTGGCTTCCAATATCAGATTTTTAGACTCGTCCATGTACACTCAGTGCTATTTTTGTCTGTCTTACTGGATATCCCACTTGCGATTTAAAAGAAATACACCAAGAGATCAGTTTGTGTCGGTTGTCACTGTATTTTCTGAGAAAAATTTATAATTTTTTTTTATAGAAATACGGTTTACGGTTTTGATAACACTTTCTCCAAATTTAACAAAATATTATCAGTGACTAAATTTCTTTGCTGGTATGATTCAGCTACAAAATGAATCTTGATAAAATAACTTGAAAGACACGGAAATATGAGACTCGTTCTTTACAAAGTCTCTAACTAGGCAAAGCCGAATACCATTTGTCACTAAAATTCCTTTCAGATGGAATGAAATTAAATTCCACTAACTTCCCGGAGAGCCCTTCATGTATGGCGGTTAAAATTGTGCTCTGCAGCTAAAAAGCTATGATGAAACTCATGAAAATGTGGGATTGAAAAAAAGAGTCTTCCTAAGGGAAAAATTTCTCAGAAATCTGATCTAATTATGTTATCGATTCATGATGCTCACGCGTAGGTATCCCAGCTCCGTGTATCAAGGGCCAGGAAACTACAAATATTTTAGTTAGCACCAGAAAGTTTTGCGTAGTGCCTGGAATCAAACTTGCAATTTTACGCCTTCAAGCATTGTAAAGTGCAGCGATGTTTTTTAATACATCCGTAAGATTTTTTTTACCATAATCATCGACCTCCTCCCTCCCTCTGGCTACGACTATGATTAGAGACATTTGAAAACTTGATGCGTGATAAATGTGTGTTTATGAACTGACTGACCTTTGTGAGATAAATGCGTATGAGAAAACATCTGGCAAAAGTGAACTAAAGTATCTTCCGAAAAATCTATTCCAAAAAGGAAACGAAAATTATAATAAGGTGCTCAAATTACCAGCTAATTTAGAAAAGTAATCGAAAATTAATGGAAAAAATATAAATATAGAGATATTTAAGAAGTGAAGCAGTTTCCCTATTTTCGCCTCCGACGCATCCTCTAGGCCACTGTTTCCCAACAGGTGGTCCGCGGACCGGGGGTGGTCCGTGAGAGACCCGTAGGTGGGCCGCGGGGAGACTCTGGAGACTTCTTACGAAAAATTATATTTTCTTGTGACTAATTATAGTTACATGCCAAATTATTATGTAACATAATATCCAGTAAATACTTTGCTACTAGGTCAGTGATAATGGGAAGGCGGTGGGTTGCTTAGGTTTGTCGCGTATACCTCAATTCCGAAATGATTCAAGCTAATTACCAAAATTCGAATGCGAAAATTGAAAAGTTTTTCGTGCTAAGCATTGTCACAAACACGAGTCTAAAGACCCAGCTATACCGCTTACTCGATAACTTTTAATCGAAGTTCTAGATCAGATGACGCCTATTCCTGTGCTGGTGCGGCAAGTGTTGACGCGAACAAAGCAGTTTTTCTCTCTTCTCTCAACCCGGCAAACATGGCAAATTTTTGAATCCTACAAGATAGTGTTAGTATAAAAATTCAAGCCCAATAACAATCGGTTGCGTCGGGAGTTTCTGGACTGCGCTTTTGAAGAAATGGAAGCCGAACCTAATTTCCAATAAATCATCTTCCTCAGACTAAAGCACCAAGGTAACGTATGTATGTGCTATGCGAAGGATTTTTCTACTTATGTTTAAGTAGGAAATAAACAAAAAATAAATGGGGGCATTTCTGATGGGAGATAGATCGTGAGCTTCTGAGACCTTAATTCGTTTCATTATTATCGAATGGTGGTCCGTGGAGATCCATTTTCATGCCAAGTGGTCCGCAGACATCTCTGAGTTGGGAACCACTGCTCTAGGCGGCCAAAAAGCGCACATGACAACAGTGAAACAGAGTTTTTCTTTAATTTGCATTATCGCATCTGCGACAGTGCGAGTTGTGGGGAGTACGCTATGGCTACATGGTCCTCAATTGGCCAATGTCCAGTAATAGCCGTTGTAAGTCTAACCAGTGGTGCATCCAGGATCTTGTCCTGGAGGGGGCTAAGGTTGGTTTATTTACTGTTGAGTCAAGGTATTGGTTTCCAGTAATGGAACAGCTATACGGCGGTGTTGTAAGCTCTCATTGCAACCACGCTTTTCTATTAAACCGAACCGTTAGGGCAAGGTTTCACAAGTAAGGTCAATAGGTGCAACTGGATATTGTGAAACAAATGTCGCACCGCAATTAGAGAATAATTTGTGAATTGGAATTAGAATTTAGACACAAACAGAATCCAGAACGAAGTTGAACTAACGTCAATCTAATAATCTAATGGCTACAGAGAATATAGTGTACTGACAGGACCCTGTCTTGCAAATAAGTAATTGATATTGGAGGCGAATTGCTGATTATGTTACAGTAAAACATCGAAGGATCAGGGGCGAACCCAAGGGGGGGGGGGATTTGGGGGATGAAACACCCCCGATATTTTAACATGAAAATTACAGGTATGAATAAAATTCACACAAAATATCTTTATTAATAAATCAAATACCTAAGTGATGATTTTCACTATGCCCGACGTCAGACTATCGTTTTAAGGTGCCCATAGACCTTCCAACCGATTGAAGCAATTTTTTAATTGCCAGATAAATTGGAAGGTGTATGTCACCATCTAATCCATTTTTTTTTTATTGGACGTGTGGAACATATTGCCATGCAATTTTTCATACAATCTGTCATTATAATCATGTGTTTTCAGTTGCTGATTTATTGACATAAACCAGTGGTCATTCTTCATGTTGTGGTTGTGGCGGTAATTGGCTATATCCACACATGCGCGCTTTTGTCTTCCCTATCGTCTTCAAGCTCCGTTTTCACTTTCAACATTGAACTGATTGTGTCAAGTAATCAGAAGAGATGAATGCTTCATTCTATCCACATCTGTTCATTTTTTATCGTTAGATGTGTGTCGCGGCTTTGTTCAGGACAGATTAATGATCAATTCTTTAATAGTATGAATAGATGGTAAGTTGGTGACATATTCAACATTTGCAATCGCGTTTAAGAGTTTACCTTTCTTAAATAGCGTCCAAATTACGAAGATGGACGAAAATTGAGTGTCTAGAGAGGCCCATTCTCCATCAAAAGTAGCAATGGATCTTCCATCGCCACAAAATCTATAATTTTCGCTGTGTGTGTTGTCTCATTTGAACCGCGAGATTGTCATTTCAGATTGCGCGATACATTGCATAGTGTATGCGCTGTACGGGCGTCAGATTGATTGGTCAATCGATCGGACAGTATATGGGCACTCTTAAGCCTAAGGTCTAAGAACATTTAAAGCGTTGGATTTCATGAGCCACTTTGCAAATACAAATCACACCCCGAAATAAATTCCTGGGTTCGCCCCTGTACGAAAAACAAATCTTTATAATTTTGTTCATTATAATTTTTTTTTCGCGTGTTTCAATGTTATTCTGATATTCGGCAGGAAAATTTTCCAAAAATCCGCAAAGACGTTCAAGAAATTGAAATATAAATATGCGAAAAATGAACTCATTGTGAATTATCTGCTTATTTCAATGGTTATACTGCCATTCCGGTCGGAGCCTTGTGCTGACCCATAAGGTGGGGACAACTTACTGAAATCCTGTAATTCGCTCAAGAAAGACGAAAAGAAGTATAAGAAAAAGAATTGTCTTCATAATTGTGCCCCATTGTGAATTTATAATATGTCTCGATAGTTGTCCTGTTACTTTGGGTAGAGACCAATCCAGTGGAGGAAATTTACTGAAATCCGCTCATATGTTAAAGCCATTCACGCAGAAATAGATGAAAATGAAACCAATGGGAATTTTAGCTCATTGTGATTTTTTTCCATGTTTCAATAGTTATTATGCTATTATGGCATAATCGGCATAATCCAACAAATCCAAAATCAAGAAAATCTGTCCAGCAGTTCTGGAGTTATAAATGGTGTAACTAACACGACTTTATTTTATATAGGTATACAGTAGATATCGTTTATAACGACATTGACTATAACGACGGAAATTCCAGGTCCCGAGATTTAAGAGGCTCGTTCGGTACAATTTTTGATGGATATAGCGACCATCGCTATAACGACTGATCGGTTATAACGACTGAATTTTTCCGACTCGAGAGGCAAAATTATCGGATATAACAACGAACGCTCGTCACATGTCATTTTTTTTTATGCGAAATGATTGCCTTTTCGGCATGCAAACATCAAGTTTGAGTTGAAAATTAAATTCAGTGTGAAAATTCACTCATCCGTATGTAAAGAAAAGTTCAAAAATTCTTGTTTTTGGAAGGCAGGAATGACACGACATCGCATCGCAAACACTACTGAAGGTTGTTAAAACGTCGTAAGAAATCGAAAATTCATGTTACGAAATGTCGTTTGCAATACAACAATCAACACAGTAGAGGATTTGAGACAAATCCCCTCGTGAAAAACAGCACGCCAAAAAATTGTGCCCGTATTCATTACATCGTTTTCGGAATCTGCCCTAAAACTTTATTTAGCAGATCCACATCAATTCGCTTCCAACGATCGTTCAAGATAGGGGAGCAGTTATTATTCTACACAATAAGCGCCTCGAAATTAGTTTTCTGCGAATTGCTTTGCGAAAGGGACATATCGAGATACAAGATTCGACGACGTCCCAGTCGGCTTCCTGATTTACTAGCTCTGGCTTTATTCTTATAAGCCCTTGAAATCAAGAATTTATTAAAAGAAACCATTTTGGAAAAATAAAGGAGTCAACCGAAGAAATTAATTTTTTCTGCTGTGAAAAGTAGAGTGAAGTTGCCGTAAATTACTCCAAAAGTTTAATGATGAAAAAGTGCAAAATTTTTTGGCATTCTTAAAAAAAAAACATTCTGAAACTTGAATTTCTTTAATTTTTACGACATTTTAAGAACCGTCTGGTTCCCGTGTGCAACCCTGTAGAGACTACAACAAATACAGGTCCTGCTTCAGGTTTTATTGACGAAAAAATCAAATTCTAATTGAGGATTTGTTGATTTGTTTAAAAGATTAACGATGATGTAAGGAAAGGACATTGCCAAGATGCCCATGGGGCGGAGCCAATACTTCTATAACCGGGCAGGTTAGGCAAAGACGATAGGGCTCCTCAACGAGCGAGCAGCGGCATGCGCTTGCTGTAGCTCAGTAGCGGGAGAATCGGCCGGGTTCTTTGTCGCTCGTTGCGCCTGTCCTTTTACAAAAAGGGATATCGCATGCCTGAAATAGACGATACATACAAGGGGGTTAAAATGGGGAAAAGTAACGCGAATTGTAACCAGCACTGGTGCCATCTTTTGGATGCTCTGTAGACCCGGATGGCGTCGGATCTCGCCCGTACTAAACCCACACAATTGCAAAATTAAACCCGTCCTGAGACGCCCGGGGCCTATCAAAGAAATGTAGTGTGCCTATCTTTTCGATCAAAATTCTCCCCTGGAATGGGGGGGGGGGGTAGTTTATGTCGGGAGACTATTCATTTAAGGCCATATTTTTTACACTCAATTGTAGGTCACAAATTACAAATTGGAGACGGGCAAATATCACGAAATATGAACATGCATATGCCAGACAAAACTTATCACAAAAAACTTAGCTGTGCGTCCTTGCTGCCGACTCAGGGAGTGTTTTTCCTCCCTTGAGGGCTCAAATATATTTTTTTTTGTCCGCCAACAGCCAAAATCCCGCGTTTCATCGTCGTGACATCTCGCACCCAACTCCCCGAAGTTGGTGGCTTGATCAGTCGGCCCACCTGTTCCGAGCGATTCCGACACATAGATATCTGCTTTTGAATTTGGCGGGATTTTTACAAATATTAATCATTTGAAATAATTCAAATTATTGATATTTTCATTCATTTTATTTCATTTTGCTGTAATTCCTTCATTTTCCTGTATTTCTTATTTCCGAGAAATAATTTAAACAAAATTCAGAAGCAATTCCATTCATTTTTGTGTCACACAAGGACGTACACCCTTTTCGTATACCACCGTAAGTTCGTGGTCTAAAACGGGTTTTGACTTTACATTGCAATGACCGCTTATTAAAAATATGATCGTATATAACGACAGTGGTCGTTATAAACGATATGAGCGGATATAACGACGATCGGCTATAACGACGTAAAATAGTCGGTCCCTTCGATGTCGTTATAAACGATATCTACTGTACATATATATGTAGATTATTATTATTAAGTATTTCTGAATAATCACTCGACTTTTTATACCCGTCACTATGTGAAAGGGTACATATTAACTTTGTCATGAAGTTTGCAACGCACAGAAGGAAGCACCTCCGACTATATAAAGTATATATATTATTGATCAGCGTGACGAGAGAAATCGATTGAGCCATGTCCGTCTGTCTGTCTGTCTGTCCGTCTGTCTGTCTGTCTGTCTGTCTGTCTGTCCGGCTGTTGCAACGCAAACTAGTTTTTTATAGTGGTGGGTTTTTAATATTCGTTTTACAGTGAATCTCTAGAGTGTCCAGATTGATAGAGAGTTTAACAACGACAAAATGTACAAGTTATTTTTTATGCGAGTTTCAGCGAAATTTCTAATAATCAAAATTAGTTAATGCGAAATTCCTGTTTTTATTTTCAAAATTTCCGTACCTCTAATCATAGTCATTGTTTCAGAATTCACCATAAGCGACAATTTACACTCTGAGGCCAAAAACACTTGCATACAATGTCATCAATTTCAATTTCCTCCAGCACAGCTTAAGCGCAATCAAATAAATTGCCAAAAAAGGTCAAATGCATTTTTGAAAATCCCGTAAAACTTTTCAAAATTCACTTGACACCCGCGTCGCGTGACGGGCACGTGCGTTAACGTCAAGGCTAAATTTCAATTAGCTCGCCGATTGACAAGGATTACAAGAATATGGCATACGCCCTCGGGATAATGTTTATGGTATACGTTGTAAAAAGACACGAGAGCGATACACACACTATGCATCGACACTGTACAAGGATAATCCTCTTCAATTACATTGGATTATACTATTCAATTGTTGTGCAGTGTTGTATGAATGCGGATACTGATTAGTTCAATGTCATCCTTCAACATTATGTACATACATACGCAAAGAGTCATTTGCTCCTGGCAGGAGACACAATTCTGTTGTTTCTCATTTCCGAAAACAAATTAAAAACCAGAATTTTGTCATAAACGGTTTGGTGAAACAGTTTTTACGATTTTGACGTATGTGTGTTTGAATTGTTGTACAGTAATTGTATGGTAGGATGCTTATATTGCGGCTATTAAAATGTACTGTGCAGAGATTTATGATATCGTCAAGAAAACGACTGTAGCGCTCGCGTTAATTAGGTATCACAGAAATCATCAATGATGTTTGTAGAAATCTACATTTATAGCAAGCAAGTTTATGATATCGCGATGGCAAAATAATATTCCAACATTTTTGCGGAAAGCAATAATGTTCGATAGAGACAGAGGTTGTGTTTGAGAATGAGTTCTCAAGTATCGACACAAATTGTTAGCTATTGTCACAGACAATCTATTAGTTATTAATATGTGCTATTGTGTAATCAGAGCCTCAAATAAAATATCGATTTCGTTAAATTTCAAATAATTTCTCAATTTTAAGAGCACTTTTCTAGAAATGGAACATTAAATGTGCTCAATTCTATCGTTTGCGCACATCCAAATTAACGTTGATATGAAATCGATACAAATTTATTAGAAAACTAACCCTAACACCCATGGCAATATTGCACACCAATAAAACCGAAAAATCCCATACAAAAATTTGAATACACCTATAGAGTCATTAGAACCACTTTATTGACCAAAGATCACCAAAAACGATTAATGTCAACATGGCTTTAAGTGGATCCGGTGTCGTTTCGTCTATATGATTTGTTTCAATGAAATGAATATCTGTAACAGCAGGAGTCCCCCGGCTAACAAATCACATAAATTACCACAAAATTATCATAAACAAATTATTGACAACAGCTATTCGGCAGGTATTCTGCTCATATTACCATAAACTACATATCAGACCCGTTGTCGATATAATATGCGAGAAGACTGGATACCTGCGCGTCCACGGATGAGTGAATGAATGAATAAATCCAATCAATAAGAATTATTCTATCTTCTCGATTGGCCCGGTAATTTACATTTTTATATTAATTGTATGTGTACGTATATGCAAAGCCCCAACGATATATTTGATGGTAAAAAGTAGTAAAACTTGTCAACGATACTGACATGTGATAGGAGGCAGCCATCAGTCGAGAAAAACTATTTTGATAGAGGAACTCCAAAAAGTCATCATGCGATGATGATGGCCGCGATCATCATCATTAGATTCATTATGGTTATTACCATAATTTTATGATTTCTTTGACGAATTCAACTATTGAATATCAGTTTGGAAAATGTCAGATCGAATTTCTATTCAGGGGGAACTAAATATCTTTCCAGAATAACTCAATTATCATCTTTTCGATGGCAAAGATTGTCACGATGGATAAGGTACATGTACATATGATATGGATACGGACTATTACACATATCATTCGTCATTTAGTTTGATTGAAAATATTTTTAATTAGCATGAGAGATGTCATGCTGCTTTGGCGAAATGAATCGAGGAATCAAATTATATTAGAAAGTTGTATATGGTTTGATTTCAAATAGGTTGTGTTATCATCCAAAATTATATTGAATTTACATTAAAGTTCTATAAAATAACAAAATCGATGTAAAAATACCTATAATATTACAAAATCAAGATTTCTAATTGGGTCTGCTTAAATGAAGTCTCATCTTTTTGTTAAAACTTATCTCTGTTCAAAATTCTATTTTATTTACGCTACATAATAACAAAAATCAAATATAGTTTTTTTCCAATTTATAAGTAAGCACCGCAGACATAATTTCATCTCCTCTTTTCAATATCATTCTCTTTCAACTTCTCGTAGACATTTTTTTTTTTTTGTAATGATGAAATTATATCATCATTTATTATACTACGGTCTAAAGAAATTTGCATACGCACCCTTCTCGCGTGAACCCCCGAAACAATGATTTATTCGAATTAGCAACATATGGTCACATCGGACGCAATTGTAAACAAACAAACGCGCCTTTGAGCGGTTACAACGTATCCTGCCTGCCTACCCGCGCTATAAGTCGGCCACCCTCATTTAAAAAAGAAAAATAATCCATACAGAAGATATCCATAGTGTATAAAAAAAGATTGTTAAACTTAAAGTATTGTTCACTTGAATGAAATCATTGTTCGAAAGAATTCAGCACCACATTATGTAAGGATTGTAGATCATGGTACAAGTGAACATGTCTCTAAGGATATCATTTTTATGTAATTTCCGAAAGATTTTACCAATAAATTCACACAATTGCTGAGTGCTCATATGTATGACCAAAAAGGAATTTTGAATCTTTTGTGTGATGCATATCTCTTCTATCATGTTTTGATGGTTGGTGACAAGATTAACGAATGCAAAATTCCTCGGGGACACTTTATATCCCGTGTTTACCTGCTGGGAATGACTTTTTTATTTCATCATCTATGCACCGATTAATAAATGGAACTCACAAGTAGAGTTTTACAGAATAGATTGCGCAGTTCGTATTATCGGGGGATTCGGTTTAGTATTTCAACCATATTTATCTAATCTCTGGGAAAATGTTGGTTTCTATATGATTCAAGTTATTGCTAACTCATCCACTTGTGTGAGAAACCTGAGTTCTGTTGGATGATGAAAGCAAAGATTTTTGTACAGTAATTTCCAGTTTTAACCAAAATGTTGCATTTTATTTTGAAGGGAACCTCTTGATAAGTTTTTATGAAAGACTTGTTATTAGCAAACCATCTGAGATGAATTACGAATCAAATAGTATACCTAGTTACCACCTGCTCGGACTACGTCAGGCAGTTACGGGCCGCACTTTAAAAGGACTTCAGATTCCTGCATTTAAGATCAAGATATTTCCTTATAATTAAGTAAAAATGGAAAATTATGGAAGAAAAAAAGTGTCCAGTTTATTTTTTATTATCCATCCATGTAGGTACACAAAAATTCGGGAATGGTGTCTACAGCGCCTTCGCTCACGATTACAATTATGTATTGGTAAAAATGATTGGTAGAAATTTGTCACTTAGAATGCAATAGTTATGGACTATTTAGCCATGATATCTCTCACAATACATATTGACATTTACGGCATACACATCCAAGACTACGTCCAGACCTCTATGTCATTCGTCTTCCCTATCGTGGGGGTGGCAAACCGGGCAGTGGTCCGGGCGGTTAATTTTGTTTTTTGGAGGCAGCTTTTTGGCTTACACTTGAATAAAAAAGCCGAAAGGAAGAATCTACCAATTTCAATTTAGTGCAAAAGAGACCATCGAAATTACGGTTGAAATAAAATCGGCCAAATAAAATACCGCAATGAAGCAAAAAATATGACATGCAAAAAAATCATTTTTTGTTTTAAAAGTTGCATTTTAAAGACGCAAAATCCATTCGATGCTTTGAAAAGCCCACAATTAATAAGAAATGCAGCAAATCCTAAAATGCTTAGTAATTTTCCTGAGTTTCCCCATTTCTGAAAAACAAATGGGGGAAATTCGCTTAGTTATGCTGTAATTATGTATGTGTTAATTTAATTCTCCGATTGAAAATTTAAGTCCTCTTCTTGTCCTCAGAATAAAGGATTTTAATTGCACCTGCTTTCATAATACCGGTTGTTTACCAAATTGAAGAGAGATTTTCAAATATAAGACGAAATTATAGTACGTAATTAACACATTTATGCGATATTTTATTTCCGGAAGGTTAAGTCTTAATTATACCCTATACCCATAAGATGGTATTGGGTATATTGTTTTTGTTACGCCGATATTATGTAACACCTCAAAGGAGCCACCGGAGGTATGGCAAAGTATATATATAAATGATCAGGGTCGGTCCCTGAATCTAACAAGCCATGGCTGTCTGTCTGTCTCTCCGTGTGTCTGTCTGTTAGCACGATAACTCCCGAAATAATGAAGCTAGCGGTTTGAAATTTTGGTCGAATGTTTGTTTTGCTAAAATCTTGGCCGGTATTGAAAATGGGCCAAATCGGACCCACGGGTTCCCCTACCTCCCATACAAACTACCCCTCCTTGATATTTTAATTCGGCCATAACTTTCGCTAGAATATCGCTATCGACTTGAAATTTTGATCAATATATCATTCTGACATATACTGTGAGTTGATGGAAAGTGGAGTAGGTCCGACTACCCCTACCCCTACTTCCCCTACAAAGTTATATTCAGCCATATCTTTTGATAGAATGTCACGAAAAACTTCATATTAGTATCAAATGGTAGCCGTTGGATGCCTTGACAAGGTAATAAAGATGTGTCAGGTCCGACCCATCTACCCCTCCCTCCCCCACGAAAAAATATGAAATTGAATATTTTGGGTTTTGCGTGCCTTCTAGGTATGTACATGGGTATAGGGTATACACTCATCGTGCTATTCGCACGATTAGAACTCGGTCTCGTTAATTTTTGAAATTCATACGAAATGAGAAAAAATGAGTCGTGTAAACAATAGTGTAAACACTAAACACAAAAAAAAAGAGTTTAAAAAACTCTCGTGAGAAATTTCATTGGCGTCGTTTTTGACAACATCCACCCACATTTAAATATTAATTGAATTCATCTCTTCGCGGATGGATTCCTTCAATTGCTTGCAACTGCATTTGCTTCAATTGCTTCCTCCCTAATTTGATTTAACTAGGTTCGGGATTTAGCTAGATTCCTCGATTTAAATACTCGTAGATCTGACCTTATTCTCTAAAGCCGCACATACACGGCTACTCCGTGTTTGTTTTATTGAATTAAAATAAACTCAAACTCTATCAAATGAGCCCATCCACTAGCGAATCTTTATTGCAGTCTAATAAAATGCATGTTAAATCGGTGGATTTGCCAAATTGTTGAAATAGATTACGCGCATCAGCAGCAGCATCAGCAGAATTTCATAGCTGACAAATATGCTGAATGCCAAGTCTTCTGCTCAACATTTTTGTCAGCAATGTAAAATGCATTGCACTTGACATTTCGCGATGCCGATGCTGCTGCTGATGCACGTAATCTATTTCAAGCAAAAGCATTCTATAGAGATTACGTATTTATTAAAATAAGCCACGCAGATTTCTAGTGAGGAAATCTCTCCCATGGGAATTAATTTTGGAGTTCTAAACCAACTCTCTAAAAAGCCTTGCTGAACTGTGGTGAGTAAATTGCACTTAAGTGTCCGGCCGATAGCGAAACAGGTGTCTACTACATACTATTTGGGCTTTCTCTCTCAGGGGGTAAAGATTCTCTTCTCTGAATTACTGGAGCGTTGGTTCAAATTACACATTGATCATGGATTTTTTGGTGCCTTTATAAAAATGCTCCGGCAGTTAGTTTCACACGATCTATCCTTTCGCTGTGACAACGACTAAGAGCTGCCAAATGAACTCGATTCAAGAGAAAAAATCTCTAATAACACCCGTAACCGATTCCACATAGCCTCACATATTTAAAATTTCTGAACTGCCATAGCTATTGATGGCTCAGCTCGAGAGCGTGAAAGACAGTGAACCATTTGAAATTTGAAACGACAAGAGTTGACTCGGCAACCCCTCCTATTTGTAACTATCGGAATTTTAGAACGACGGAGAATGAATATGAGTAACTATTTTCACTCAGATCGTATAAATGAAACGCACTCTAAAAGTTGAGTTTCGGTAAGGAGACGGGGTTTTCCTTTTCTTTTTAAATTAAATATCAACACTTTAAATTAATAACAACACGAATATATCTACTTCACAAATGTTGAAATGGAAGACGATAGCAAATCGGACTCGACATATTCAACATTTGATAATCAAGATGGAATTCCTCTTTTCAGACGCAGCGCAGACATTCAATTGTCAATTTGACGAAGATGATCGAAAATGGAAATGATGTGGACAGACCCAAATGATCAATGCTGAAATTTGGAAGAACTGTGGTTTTACTTTCCAAGGTGGCCTAGTTAAAAATTACTCGCAAATACAACAATCTTCTACGGATTTGCCTTATACGACTGCTCTTGAGGCAATGGTTGGACTAACACCGCGGCATATTACTATACAGAAAACTCGTCTAAACTTAAACTGCATCAGCGTGAAGAACCGTTTACGTGAACAATTTTATGGTAAAGGGCTGAACTAAGATCGAGAGTGAAATTTTTTTATGGAATTCCACATATTCCACGACAGTAAGAATACATTTTCATTGAAAAAATCGCAGCCAGAAAAATTTTTACTCTCGATATCAGTACAGTACCTACTAGGCTTAACTCTGAAACGTGAACAAATGCTGAAGCCCTGAAACATGAGCACTTAAATGTCTGGAAAAATAACTGGCTTATTAGCGATTTAATGTAAGTTGCAATTTAATGTATGAAAAAGTGTTTCATAGCTACTATAGGTTGCCTTAACCCCTTTTGAGGAATAGCGCGTCTACTGCACTTTCGCGCCATAACGTACGGTTTCTCGCATTGTCTCCTAATTTGACCACAGTTTTTTCCTAAAGTCGAACACTATTCATACAGAGATCTGTGCTACATGTGCCTGTTTGAGTCGCATATCGCGACCAGCAATGTAAATACGTAAGGTATGACCAATCCACTGTCACGTTCGCTTGCGATTTAATTCGCCAATTGTATAATTTGAGTTCATCATTTAAAATTATATCGGCTTAAGATTCGATAAAGGAATTGACGAAAATTTCCTGCTTTTTGGTAACTGTAGCGGAAACTTTCCAAGTGCTGCTGCCATATAACAGCTGGGAGAAATAGGAAGCGGAACTAGCCAGGTTTGGGTTTCGCAGTCTGGTTTGCCAAGTTTTGCATAACCCACCGATATCATTTAGCTTGTTTGATGCTCTCGATAGCACCATGAACGGCAACAATGCTGTCTAAATAGGAAATTCGTCTTCCCGTTCAACCGTTTGTCAACTAATATTTATGGGACGAGTTGAATTTGCGGTCAGACTAAGCACTTTGGTCGTTTCATTTTATCTTTAACTCGACTGCATTTGGCTCCCTCTCGAGATCCAGAGCTATATCGCTAAGA
This sequence comes from Microchrysa polita, assembly GCA_949715475.1. Classification (NCBI taxonomy): domain Eukaryota; kingdom Metazoa; phylum Arthropoda; class Insecta; order Diptera; family Stratiomyidae; genus Microchrysa; species Microchrysa polita. Next base: position 20,729,751 of record OX454415.1, read on the forward strand.
TAGATGATTTTGTGCGAGAGTAGTTAAATGAAATGTTGAAACTTGAAACAGCAGCATTCAAATTCCACGGCGCGTTCCTCTGATAAAGTCGAATCATCAATTATTTTAAAAAACTATAGGATCGAAGACAGGGTGCAATCCTGCCCAACTTCGTTATGAACTTTAAAATCTCCCGACACTATGGAGTAAGCAATAATTGGCACCGACCACCTAAGTTGCATTAATAAAAACCACTACTACCACTACTACCACTACTACTGTTTCTATGAGTGAGATCTGATGCTTCTTGGTATGATTCGACAGAAGATGTGATCCTTTAGAACCAAGCAGAACAACCGTCTTTGCCTTGTAACTATAGGTAGCATTCAATCACTATCTTTCACTGGGTGTTAATAGGAGATTACATTCCTTGATGGCGCTGGACGAGAATGGACCCAGCGAGGTATCCGTTAGGGGCAGGTCTAGGTCTCCTGCATTAGTGTGCGAAGTTGTATTGCTGTAACTGCGTCGGTTCGTTCGTGTTTTTTTTTTCAGTGAAACAACTTTTTCCATTTTGTGGTTGTCGATTTTCGAGAGCAACACGAGGCTGTGAAATTTGGTTTTTCTATTAGCGGGGCCGGAGAAGCTAATGTAATGCTTACAACTGCTTATGGGATGCTGCCTTAAGTAAAAGCAGAGTCTACGAGTATTCTCCACTCCACGTTTTAATAATGTAGAAATGACAAATGAAGACCGACCCCGTTCAGGACACCTCTCAATGCTAAGAAGTGACGTTGCTAACAAAATTAATGCTATTGTTCATGAAGAGCGCATTCGAACCATTGATGATCTATTCTGTTAGACGTCTGAAATATTATGGATCCCAGAGGATTAAATCTGAAGATTGTGAAAAATGTGGACTGCAGGCATGTTTTGAGCTTGAGAGGACCCTTCATTTTTTCATGATGGGTAATCGTGATGATATAAACATGAACTTGAAACATTGCGTAGCCGTCCGTTACGATGAACAACCACCGCTCTGGACGCGATCAGTACACGTGTAAGAGACGGACTAAACCACAGTACACCTTGCCATAGAACCATCATGGTGGCGATTGACCTATCAAATGCGTTTGATAAGGTTAATCACTCCATGCTTCTGGCAAACCTCCTCAATATGCATGTTCCGACTCAAGAGATAAGATGGATTGCCAACTATCTAGCTGGGAGGCAATCCTACACCGAGTTTCGAGGCAGTCGTTCCAAACTTAGAAAAATCAAATTAGGTGTTCCTCAGGGTGGGGTTCTCTCTCCCACCTTGTTTAACATCTACATGGCCGGTCTCCCAACACCTCCGGAAGGCATTGAAGTTATTTCTTATGCCGATGACTGCACTGTACTCGCCACGGGAGCGGATAGGGATGTCATGCGCGAAGATATCAATAGATATTTAGCGCGACTAGAAGCCTTTTTCCATAGCAGAAACCTAACCATCTCAGCGTCCAAATCGTCTGCGACCTTCCTTACCACCTGGTCAGGTGATTGTCAGTGGCCGGTTGGGGTACGTATTGGCAACAAACCAGTTCCTGCTGTTGCAAATCCAAAAATACCGCTTCCGCGTGATGAGCTGAAGTCATCATTTTCTCAAAGTGAAAAAATGATGACTTCAGCTCATCACGCGGAAGCGGTATGTGAAAAGATGCGCAGTAGGAACAAAATTCTTAAAGCACTGGCTGGTAGCACCTGGGGCAAAGATAAAGAGACTATGCTAGCCACTTACAAAGCGGTGGGTCGAGCAGCGACTGATTTTGCGGCGCCAGTTTGGTCGCAAGGTCTCTGTAACACAAGCTGGAACAAAATCCAAGTCTGCCGAAATGCTGCTCTACGCACAGCTACAGGATGCCTTCTGATGTCTGCCCAGGACCACCTACATCAGGAGACACATTTGATGCCAATACGTGGCCACAATCGACTACTTACAAAACAATATTTAGTAGGTTGTTATCGAGAGGATCATCCTAATCGTAACCTTATGGACAAAATTCCCCCTAAAAGGTCCAGGGTTACAAAAGGGATCCTTTCGATGAAGATTCATACCGGGCTGCCATTGCAATGATTCACACTGAGGAAGTGAGTAGGTATATTGCGAGTTTAGGTACGAACAGAGTCCTCTCAGCGCTCCCACCACCTATTTCGCCTGAGGAGATTAGGCTCCCGAGAGCCACCAGAGTGACTTTAGCCCAACTTCGGTCAGGCTTCTGCTCACGCCTCAATTCGTATCTATCTCGCATAGACCCAAATATACAAAACGTATGCCCAAATTGCGCTGGCACGCCACACGATGTAGCCCATTTGTTTCAATGCCCAGCTGCACCCACTAATCTCACCCCCCTCTCACTATGGTAAAACCCCATTGCAGCTGCCACGTTTTTGTCCCTGGAGATTGCGGACGAAAACGACGACGAACTATAAAACGAGTCCATATAGATACACATCGGTTCACACCTTTCTGTACCGCTAAAAGAAGAAGAAGAATGAACTAAAAGTGACACAACTTGCGTATTAACTCAAGAGATGTGTCTTAAACGGATACCTGGTCGAACAATTCCCATTACTTATGGTTTCTACTAGTATAAGGTGTTTAAATTATTGTTTTGTGTAGCTTTCTCGAACAAGGCAACATACACTTTTATCTGTTTCGAAAAACCGCTGCCATGTTTAATATAGTAATGGATTTTACCAAAGTGGTGGGTACTGCTACCTAAAAGGTATATTGTGCCGCTGCCATGTTGCGTCCAGGGCTCTGGCCAAAAAGCTTTGGCGCATTCTAAATAGGGATTTTGAAACTGCAAAAAAAAACATATTATTATCAAAATCCCGCAGGTCACAATGGTATATGAATCAATGCAGAGTATTTTGTGTAAATGACTACAAAATTATATTTTTTTAATAAATTATGAGATATTCGGACCTATTCCCTTCTTCTTCCTAGCCTCGTTCTTTACCGCTCCATGGTTTCGCGTTGCTCGACCTGCGGTGTAGGCACATCGCCCGTTTTGGCGGTAATATCTCAGCATATTTCTACAGGCAGCTCTATCTTGGATCGTGTCATCGCCGAGACCAATGCGTTGCTGTTGCTTTTTCATTTTACCTATCCAGGTGTTCTTCGGTCTGCCTCTGGCCTTGGGTCCATCAAGTGGAACTTCCATTGATATCGCTCTCTTTGCGGGGTTCTCAGGCGGACGCCTTTGAACATATGGCAATACCAATCCATTCGTCGGTTTTCGAGCTTTTCGGTGATTGGTTGGTCTATGGACAAGCTGCCTCGGATGTAGCTACTCTTGATGTGGTCCCTTTTGGTTACACCAACTGACATGCGTAACATTTTCATTTCAGTCGCTGTCGAACCTAATCCCTGATCGATCAAAATGGAAAAAAATCAACCTTTCTACACAAAAACACGGAAGGGTCTAATATTGGAGACAGAATTAGAATCAAACTGTCTAAAAAGTATGGACAGATTTAAAATTAAGCGAATCTTGATTGCGATGCAATCTCGTTGCGATCTATAGTGTATAATCTAGATTCAATTTGCCAGGAAAACATTTCACGAAACAGATTAAGTACAAGAAGTGTGAATATATCCTAAAATAGACGTATGTAAATATATTTTAATCCATTACTCACCCGTGCTCATAAAATGAAGACATTCGAATCATCCGGAGCATAGTAAAATGTCCACGTCATAAGGAGACCATGCCACATTGACTGCAAGAAAATTATAGTATTTATCACTGTTATTTGGGCTTTAATGAAGAAAAAAAAACTTTTACCAAGAACTAGAGTGTGTTTCTGACTCGACACCAGTTGCTTCCGTCTCCTATTTTTACCGGCCAATTTAAGAACTGGCATTTATCAAAGACACGTTACAAATTGTTTCATCGGAAGTCACTGCCAAGTTTCATAGTGAAGACAAAATCCACATTTGCAATTTTATCGAAGTCAGAAACCATGTCTACTGCCAATGTACAATCTAGCATCCGGCAGATGTCTCATTGGCGTTTGTTTTCGTACGGAATTCACAGATGTCGCCAAAGTTAATTTGAAATTGGCGCCATGGTAACGGCCAGGTTGAATTTTGCACAAAACAATAATTACACATAAAAATCAATAACGTCATAAACAATGAAGTACCTAAAACTGCACTCGAAAACTGCGGCTACTATTTATAAAAATTCACTTTGTTCCCTTTCGACTCTGGTCGTGTCGTTATTGGCGCTTTTGTCTGTTCTGATTCCTCTTTTGCTTGTAACGTTATTGAGCCCGTATTCAGGTGTGGTGGAGAATCGCGTTTTGTATGAACAGCCAAATTGCGATTTTCAGTACAAGTACTTGTTTATGGGCGAAGGAACTGATGGTGCTTTAGTTACGTGCAGTACGTTTAATTATTTGAATCAAGTTTCGGGAACTTTGCAGAAATGCAGTCAGATTAAGGTAAGGATTTTATACTCTGGTGTGTTTGTTGTACTGCCGAAATCTATTAGTAAAGCTCTTCTTCATTAATGAGGGATACTGCAACCCAAAATAACGGCCAAGCCGTAGCTCTTGGGTTGCGAATACTAATAAAGCATGGACCATTGAAGCAGCTTTCTAGATGTATTTCTATAAAATACAATTACATTCATGGTATTATTCATTTAATTGGTAAAATCTTTACTTTTTTATTTTTAGTACATCGAAAGTGATACAAACTTTGATGGTCTGCAAGATGAAGCCAAAATACTTTTAAAAATCGACACCGAACCGGACTTTTTCCTTCACCATTTCTACATAGTGCTCTTCTTTGATGCGAGTCTGGAGGTATAATTTCTACAACATTGCATAAGTACAAGGCATTTATGTTGATAAATAATCGTCTCTGTTTAATATTACAGAAAAAATGTCATCTCATACCCCCTGCTGCTCTAGTACAACACGTGGAAATACCCACCAGAGCGAGAGCCACATCCACCATCATTCTTCGCAGCAAACTGACCCTCATTCAAAACGATGAATTCATCTGCCCGTTCTATGGTCGACGAACCAAAACCCAATTTCATAATGAAGTAATTCCAATCAATGCTTCCAGTTTAGAGTGGTTCGACGTGAAAAACTTACAAGCTCGTATCAAGAACAATCCAGGCTTTTTCAGCCTTGAAACCGTTGAGCAATATTTCGAAAAGACTCACGAAAATGGCATCACAGTTGATATCAACATAAGTATCCCACAATTGGCAGTCCGATATCATTTGAGCATTTGGGAAAGAGTCGGACAATTTTGGCTTTATTTTGCATCATTTTTCGGCATATCTTTTTATGTTGTGAATAAACTAAAAGATTATCTTTTCAGTAGGCACATATTAAGAGCATGGGAGATAATCCCATGGAAGAAATTGTATTAATAAAAATAATAACAACAAGATTGACTCATACATTTTTTGTTAAAAAATTGCAACAATTCATCATTATCGCGTAGAGTACAATACGCCACACTTTTTTTACAATAAAAAAAAATAACAAAACACGACGACATTTACTTTAAAAATGACTTAGACAAGAGGTTTCAGCTCTGTCGCTTTCAATTGATTTTCGTTGAGAGTTCGGACATCGTCGGCACGGTTGTCCTCCAGGATGACAGTGGTTTTCGGATAGTAGTCCAGTTGAGCGTACATATAGCGATATTCATATTTGCCAGCCGAGTTCTAAAAATAATATTTGTAATCAATATTATACGTTACTCAACATTAGGCTAGAATCTACTTACCTCTCTCACTTCCAAATGCACGGTCGCCTTATTTCGAATTCCTTGAATATAAAATTGCATTCTCATGTGCTTAACACCATTCCGATCGAAAATGGAATGTGCCACATGCCTTCTTCGTCCTCGTCTTGTCTCTTCGCCGTATCCTTTAATCGGCGTTCCGAGAAGATCCTGAATTTGCGGATCCTATAAATGCGGTTTAACATATTATCATTCTCATCAAAACAAAAAACACTTCGACTCACATTAATGCATTTCTCTAATGCTTCCGAATACACAGTGTTCGGACTCTGTGATGAAAATAGCTCGCGGAAGATTGCATAGAACATTACACCCGTTACACCAACACCCAACAATATGATACCCATATAGCTAGCCGTTTTTGTGTTTTCCTTGATCTTTTCGCCTAACGGCCGGACGTCTGTTGACACAGATCCCTGACCGTCCGCGCTGGATCTGGCCAATGTTTTCGCGTCATCTCGTTGCGCCTGAGCATAGGCTCGTGATGGGATACAGCTTAAATAGTATGAAATTGGCAGTGATCGAAATGTTCTTGGTGACATGGAACGAAGAATTAATTGCGACATTTTGTTCTGGAAAGAAAGGCAAAATAAATATTAAATTAAAAATACTGTAGAGTACGTCTAATCCATTTTCCGCTCTCTCCGCGGTTTTGTAGACATAAGTCTGATTTTTTCCCTTTTTGACGAACATAAGTCATTGACATCCATTTTTACAAGTTAGATTCTACATCTTGGTGCGACAAAGTAATTTAAATAAGCATTTCAATCGTGCATCAAATTTTCAGAGGGACAATTTAGACGGCTTTACTGTACTTTCAAGTCTTCGAACAAGATAACGACCAAATTCTGAACAGGATTAAAACCCTCGTTTGTATAGGTGATGGTTCGTTGCGTCAGGGCGTTTCTTATGGAGGCCATAAAATACCTGCATATAGTGAACTTCAGGCTTCCTTCAAGCGCCACCACAGTAAGCCGAAAGTGGTGTTTGTCGACGAATTTCGCACGTCACAGACGTGCAGTAAATACCTACAATGAAAACTGAAGGTGCCGCCATGGAATAAAATTGCCAGATTAGATGGTAAGAGGCGCAGAAGCGCCCCCCACCGGTTTTTGATATGCGAAAAATGCGGGAAACTGTGCTGGAATCGAGATGTCAACGCCGCTAGGAATATAGTTTTTGCGGCGCTGGAAATCCGTGGTTATAGAGGTTACAATTCGGAGCCCACAGAAGAGGAAAGGGTACGAAAAGCCGAGTTTTTAGAATCTGTGCATGCTTCAAATCTGAAAGTGGTAGAGAGCCAACATGTGAAATGGCGCACTTTCACTTGCGTGGGCTCCGAGTTGAACCCTCGTTATTTGCGGATGTTTCTAACAGAGCTGATGTTTCTAGTAGTGTTGGCGTCTCGGTTCCAGACGAGGTTACATCTAATGCATATCATAAACCTGTGCGGCTGTGGCGCTGGCCCTTTCACCAGTTAATCTGTCTGTATGTCCCGTTGCGGAAACTTCAGTTGCCATTTTAGACATTTTTTGTACGTGACTTGCGGAACTAATCTGCAAGCAATTCTTTCGGCTTTTTCGGATGGCGTTTCAAGCCAGCTTTAAGTTCGGTGTAAGCAGGCTGGGGTCCATAAGATACGCCCGCTTGTGACGAGCCATATACCAAAGAGGCGAGGATTCTTTCTCCACCCTCACCAAACATCCTTTCTACTATAAATGGCTCGATTGCGTTTTATTTTTGCGTCCCCTTTCAGTCGTAGTACCATCTCCTCGGGAATACTGTCTTTGACAGTAATGGAAGAGCTGCTATCTTCTAGCCGGAACATTTTTCATGAGGCAAGTTCCTGCTCCGCTCCTTGCATCTTCAGATATAACTCCTTCTCGAAGTTTCCAATGATCTTCCTGCGTCGGCGAACTTTCTTTCCACACAATCCTTCTTTGAAGAAGTATGGATTTTTCATGCCGCTCGGAACGAAAACTGCAGTTGCCTATATAATTCTTCTTCTTCTTTATGGCATGATAGCCCGACGTCGGGCCTTGGCCGCCTATATAATTAACTGCTGTTAATCGACGCCGTTCAAAGTGTAAAAGCAGCTGGTTTCAGAACAGCCGATGCGGTTTTCCGTAAGAGATGCGTCTACTTAATTTTCTGAAAAAAAAAACATGTCGAAGGCGGTTTTGCGTACACAAATGGTACTTCCAGATTCCATGGATCTTCACTGTTGGCTAGATAAGTTGAAATGCGTGTACCAATATTCACTCTAGTTCGCTTAACGCAAAAGGGTAAAGTGCCATGTCTGTTCATCGTATATGTTTTCTATCCCAACGACATATAGGTATGAGCGAAAAAGTCTTCAGTCACTTTGCCGAAGATGCGGAATGATGTCCCTAATTCCGCACCGCTGATATAATATGCCATTTCTCGATCAAGTTCATAGCATTGCAAAATTCTACTTCGTAAGTTTGGAACAACGAATTCGTAAATTTGAAACATTGAATTCGTAACTATGGAAAATCAATTTCGTAATTGTGGAACTTCAAGTTCGAAACTTTTGAAAATTATTTTTTTTAAGTGGACATACATATATGTTGAAACATACAATTTTCCATGTATGATAACAAAAAAATATCTATTTTACATAGTTACGAATTTGATGTTTCAAATTTACGAATTTGGTATTTGAAACTCACGAAAATGAATTTCCAAAGCTATGAACCTGACCGAGAAATGGCATATAAGGCCTCTGACATTGGTCCATACTTTTGCGATAGTAGTTCGGGTCGTACAAGCTCTTCCAAATGCCGAAATTGCAATTTCATCCCACCTTCTTCCAACACCTCGTCGTTGACACAGTTATATCCGAATCGTGATCACGAAGCATTTCTTACAAGCAGTCAAATATTGACTGGTTTTGTTGATGTCAAATTTCTAAATCTCGGCGTCTTCAACATTTGAATATTTCCCCTTAATATCCCCGTGGAATGGAAATGATGTATACATAAATGCCGCAGTATGTGTAGCTGCATTGTATTACACCAGGATCTATTTTGGCCAGTCTTACATTTCGTTTGGGTTCAAATTGCAAAACCGGTTTTGCCAGGTATATAAAATTTTGTCCTCAGAATCCGGTGGAGTGTGGTTCTCGTATTTTGGCCTATGTATTTTAGTTTCGGTTGGAAGTGGTAGGTATAACTGATAACATCACGTAAATAGAGATTAATACTATTCCATTACTTTATTATTCAAAGGTCGCCGTGACTGCTGCACACATGCACCAGCCGCTGAGTCGTCGTGGCTGTAGGCAACGCCATCCAGATATTTGTACAAGCTACATCATCATATCATCAACAACAAAACACGAATTGCCACCGAAATCGTTAGCACTGGCTAGTGTCCATACACAATTAAAAGCGTCTGTGCTACGATAGTCACGGCAATAGTGACACAACACAAAAAAGTAACGCCACGGTAGCGTTCTAGGATGAATTACCTAAGGCGGCGTCGAAAACGGCGCGTGTCTCAACAGCGGGCAACCCTACTAGCTAGAGGAAGCTTCGCTGATTTTGACAGGTAATTTCATCATTTTAAAATAAAAGTAATCACCGGTTATTTTCGGTTTTTTTCATTTTAAAAATAGTACCGGTTAATAACCGGGCAAAAATAGTACCGAACATAACCGGTTTTTTTAAATTGAAACTACCGGTTATTCAAAATAACCCATCCCTACGTTGTAGGGAGTAAGCCAACTTAGTAGAGCGTATTTAGAGCTACATTTTGGTGAAACAACCAGGGTCCTAGCTATCACCGTTTCCGAGTTACAGCCGTTTAAAGTTCAGCAACATTTTTAGGCCAAATTTGACTGCTCTAGGATCAAAATTCAAGATAAATTCAGACAGGAGCAAACGATGTTGGCTAACGACAGATTCACCCAAGATCACCTTGCAGTCTTTTACCCACCTTCTTATAAAATCGAAGCAGAATTGGTAATCGATCTGCGTTTCGTGTTTCCTATTTCCGTGTCCACTACTGTAGGTGATCAGGTGTCTATGGTTTTTCACGAACTATGTATTTAGGATGACCAAACCGTGCGATCTGCACATGGTCAGAATAGCTTCACCTTCGTCATTTCTGACCGTTGAAGGGCTACCTTTTCCACCATGGCAATCCTCGTAATCATAATTTGATTCACCCACATGGCCATTTAGATCTCCTCCCAAGAACACCAAGTAGTGCTTATATATGCGGGAATTACTATAAAGCTTTCTACACCTTTTCGGATAAGGTTGTGTATTTTGGCATTAGTGTGTGGAAAGAAGTAAATTTATGGACTTTCGTTTTACATGCGCCGACAGTCTCCAGACACGGTCACCCATACACAACCTATGGGAGTTTTTGTTGATGTTAAAATGTGCCTCAGGTTTCAGATGTTATGGTTGTCTGCTACCTTCCAGATCCAGTGCTAAATACAGGAAAACTTCGTTATAACGCTCCCGCATATAACGCTTTCCCGGCTATAACGCTCTTATTTGTTATTTCTATAACAAAAAACTAATATAACGCTATTTTTTCTCGGTCCCGGTCCCATTAGCATATATTACAGGGAATTTCGATTCGTTATAACGTTGCTATTTGTTATCACGCTCTTTTCTCAGTCTCATTTTCTTAAAACAATTCATTGAGCACGCAGTCTATCTTTACATTGTAATAATCACAAACAAAACCATGATGCACAAGTTGCTCCGTTAATTCACATCAAGGTCATATTTCCTGGAAAAGGGAAAGACATAACAACAATTGAAAGTATAATTGAAGATCTCGTAATTGCATCAGCATCAGTCGACACCGAAGAGAACAAGAAAGACGCGTCAAGCATGCCAAAAACATTTGCAGTCGTAGTTGCAATAAAGGAGATTCGAGCATTTTTTGCCTATAGCATGGATATAGATAGAGAAAGGATATTTCAATAAATTGAAAATATCAGTATTACTGAAGTCTGTTGCCAGTCTAAAACCAAAACAAATATCTGTTTTTATTTTAAATTGTGTCACCTAAAAGGTGTATGCGTCTATGAAGTATATTTCTTGGACTTCCCGGCTATAGCGTTTTCCCGGTTATAGCGCTTTTTTGGCTTAGACCCAAGAAGAGCGTTATAACGAAGTTTTACTGTAGTATGGATTCATATTCAGCTGCGAACATTTAATTTGAGGATTAGTTTCATCGCCTCCCGATAAACTGACACTTAGCGTTTCTAGTTTGGTGTTTATACATAGTTGGGCACGATTTCAGTATCTGCGGCGCCATATTTTGATGATGCCATTTCATTAAAATTGTCATGAAACGTCCGAATCAGCAATCCTTTTTCGCGAAATCGTAACGGTTCTGAAGATATTCAATGTCAAAGTTTGACTTTTATATGAGGTAGTTCAGTTTCTAATGGGAAATTGGGGGTATTTTTACTACATATTGATATGAATCGATAGCATTGCACCGAAAATAACATTTTAAATTTCATTTGCCTCCCTGTCTAGCAAATTTACCAATTCTTGCTCGCAAATATAATTCGGCTTTTCATATTATGTATTAAGATCTTTGGCAAATTGGTAACACTTACTACTGTAGTGGGACTAATTAAAATTAAAACGTCAATTTGATGGCATCTAACACTTTCCCCAATGTGTAAAGCGGAAATATCCCCCTTTTCTTATCAAATTATTTAACTGGCTTCATAGAAAAGTCAAACTCTGCATTGAATATCCGGAGAACCGTTACGATTTCGCGAAAAAGGATTGCAGATTCGGTCGTTTCAGACCAATCTTAATAAAATGACATCATCAAAATTTGGCGTCGCAGATACTGAAATCTCCCCCATAGTTGGCCACAGCTACCTTCTACCGTTGGCCACACTGACTACTGCAGTCCCTCGCAAAGTGGCCGAAGCGGAGATATTCGAAACCCCTCATTTTTGATGACCATTGCCTAGCTTAGGCAATTTCTTCTTCTCTGTACCGCGCAACCCCTTGTGGGGCATGGGTGCGTTCACTCAGCCGTTTATAGGTATTTCGAGTCAACGTTTTATTGCATATAATTTCGGAGTGTATATAATGTTGCAAGCACTATATATTTCCTATCATGTACGGAAATTTTGGACCACGCCGAGTTTCGATCTCTGGACCTCTAGATTACTAGCATCGTAGAGTGCGACTCAACCAAGTGAGCCACAGAGGGTGTTCTTCTTCTTCTTTTAGCGGTGCAGAAAGGTGTGAAACCTCTGTGCATCTATGTGGGTACGATTTATGGTTCGTCAATGGTTGTGTCCGTCTAAGGACAAAAACATAGCTGCTGCGATAGGGTTTTCCCACAGCGATATAGGCCACAGAGGGTGTCAACTCAGTTACCCTATTTACAAGTATATTGTGGCTATTAGTATTTCAAATAGCCAGCATATACTTGTAAATAGGGTAACTGAATTCTATTCAGTACACCTTCCTCAGGACTTCACGCCGCCATCGTCGGGTTGAAAATTCAAAATCAATCGATCCACGACATCCTCTCTCCTTGAATTTAAGAGTGAATGCGAGAGACGTTGTCGCCCAGCAGCTCCTGGATTAATGACAAGAAAACAAATCGGTCACATACAAGATAGTTCGAGGTGACCCAAGCTGAAATAAAGTTCGGACACGCCAGAACACTGCTCTATGGATCGCTTCAAATGAAACCTTTTCGAACTGATAAGGAATGAAATTCGTAAAAAGGCACGTGTGAAATTTTCAAAGTTCGAAATTACAAATAACGTTGGGAGCCTACAACCACAAAAATACAATGTTGTATAATCGAAAATATAAAAAAGTTAATTGTTTGAATCATTCTTATCTGAAAAATAGAAATTTGAGTTGAGGAAAATCACGTTTTTCTTTAAAAAAATTATACAGTACCATTGACCATACATTTTCTATGGTAGTTTTAGAGTTTTATTACATACTAACCTGCCTTTGGGAGAGCTTCCAGTTTTTAAGTTTTACTTTTTTACCGGCATCCGAAATTTTTTAACACATTGCAGTACGATCGCCGCCTATAACCAAAACAAAATCAAATGTCACAAATGGCATTCAACTTGCATTCAATTTTCAGTATGTCAATATTCTTCACTTTGAAAACAGCATTAATGTCTTCTAATCAGCTGTAATCGCTCTCTCGCGGACGCCCCATTAAAACGTCAAGTTTACATTTTTCTCTCTCCCAGTACAGCGAGTATACAGAGACGAAACGACGACATCAGACAGAACAACAGCAGCAGCCGTCGAAGCAACCACCAACAAAAATTACGTCTCGCGCGATGTTGGTGTCCTTTTGAGTGCAAGTGAAAATAATGTCCGCGGTCGATCGCCCTGGTACGGAACAAACAGGTCCACATCCAGTTTCGCGTTGTGCATATTGCACTCGTCGTTGCGGTAATCATCCACAATCGGAAAAATCGTTAAAATCACCACCCCTCGCGCGCACACCCTTGACAACCCTTCGCGAACGCTTTGATTAGTCGTTCACAAATCAAAGCAAAAATCGTGAAAATCTCCCGGATTCTACACACACATCATTTCGTGAAGCAAGAAAGAAACTGGAAAAGTCCTTGCGTCCGCTGGGCGGATATTGCGGTGTTGGATAACAATCGCCCGCGAGTCGTGGTGCGGAATTTGTGTGAGTGACGACAAATAATTGTGCAAAAATTTTCAGTGTGCGAAAATCGAATGCAATTGGTGGTGTGGTGAATGTCAGAGGCAGGCAACCCAAGCCGGATTATCCCAGGACGGTTCGGTGGCAGTCATTTCCGTCTTCCGTGCACCAGTCGAGACTTTGTGGAAAAAATCTTGTGTAAATTGCATTGTGTGATGACAGCGAGCAAGGACAATGCGGAACAACGACATGAAACGGCCGACATGAGTTCCATTTAATTTCCTCGCTACCTCTCCAAGTTCAATCGCGTTCCCTGTCAGCACCACCGCTAACCCTTTCTGCTTCCCATCACACAAAACAGTGTTGTTGGCCACTTCCTTCTTCAACCAACCATTGCAACTTTCTATCCGTCAAAGGACCTTCACCTTTTGTCTCACAATTAGATTCGCCTTTCGTCCTGCTTCCGTGCATCCGGCAGTCATCCTGTAAATCAATTGGAACACCAGGTGCAGCGTGTGGACGTCCTAAACAAACCTCATCGGCTCGCATCGACTCGTCCCCCAGAGAGAGCAGCATCCACACGCTTGCCCGACAGCCCAGCTAACTCATCCCGTTCCTCTTGTGCATTCTTCCCGAAAAAGCCCGAATAGCCCGCCGTACAGTACTCCCACAGACGGCAAGATGGATTGGATTATTAATGACGAGTTGGGCCTGAAAGTGAGCCATGTCGTCGGATGGGCAGCTGCATCGGCAATGGTCATTGGTGGCGTCATACCGTACATTCCACAGTATCGCGAAATCAAAAGGACACAGGACGCAGATGGATTCTCTTTGCATGTCTGCCTGGCGCTCTTAATTGCCAATACGCTTCGTATATTTTTCTGGTGAGTAATAGCCGTCCGCTGACTGTTTAAATATTCGCATAAATTTCAGATTCAGATTCGAATGATACACGCAATGTCTCATGCTATACGGTGCCAAATCTAGTTTGGTTGTTTGCGGCCGAGCTCTGAATAGTCATCCAAATCAAAAACTTGTCTTGCCATATCCATGGCCTTTGGAAATCAACAAACGACACTGAAAAGGTCATCAACGTCGAGAGAACAAGTGGAGCTTGAATCTGAGGCGGTCCAGGTGGCGGCTGAATGGGGCTGCCTGCCTGCCTGCTGCCTGTGTCGCTGCTTCCGCTTGGCTTCGATAACGAGCTCTTTTGAGTGGCTCGTCCCACCCTTAATTAGTTCAAATTCACTTTATAGCGAGCACTTGGTCGTGTGGATGTGGAGGGGGCCAAGTTGTTGACGAGGTCATTAGCGTTTGATTTGTTGTCGTCTTTTGACTAGCTTGCATGTTTGTAGAGAGCATAGTACGACACAGGCCGCTCGGAATGTGAGAAAGATTCTTCTTCATTCTTGCGTAGGCACGAAATATTTTGAATTTTTTTGTGTATGATTTTGTAAAAGTGTCTATTCAAATTTTCTAATAACTAGAGACACATTTAGATTCAGACCTGTTTTTGCAGGGTGGCGAAAAGGCAAGGTCAGGTCCGTCTCATTTAAATTTGAATTTTAGGAGGTTTCCATAGTCTAGTGGTTTTTTTGAGTATGTATTTTACTACCTTGTTAAAAACACTTTCTCCACAATTTTCCACAACAACAAACGAAAGATGTTGACCACAGAACTGAAGCCCTTTCCACTGAGCCACCTCCAAATTCATACTGAATGGGACCAAACTAAGGTGACCAGACTCTCGGAGGTGTCCGTACAGATACGGATTTTGATAATCAGGCAAAACCTCAACCATATTACCCCCAAGTTTTCCAATCGGCCGGAACGCAACTTTTTCATGATACCCGCAAAGTATCTAAAAACGTCGTTTCGTTTTTTTGCAAAGATAAACTGATTCCTTATTGGGCCGAGAATTCTTTAGTTGGTGGCTGCTTTCCCGGCAGAGTTTCAATGTATCTAGAGGTTGATAGGGGAATCGGATACAGTACAGTGACTGATTTTTCCATCGTTTTGTGATAAATCGCATCTTTCGACGGCTGTAACTTCTTCTTCTTCTTCTTTTAGCGGTGCAGAAAGGTGTGAACCGCTGTGCATCTATGTGGATTCGAGTTATGGTTCGTCGATACTTTCGTCCGTGATGTCAAGGGACAAAAACATAGCTGCTGCGATAGGGTTTTCCCACAGTGAGATAGGGGTTAAGTCAGTGGGCGCAGCTGGGCATTGAAACAAGTGACCCACATCGTGTGGAGCGCCAGCGCAGTTTGGACAGATGTTTTGAATGTCCGGGTTAATGCGAGAAAGGTATGAATTGAGGCGCGAACAAAAGCCTGACCGAAGTTGAGCTAATGTCACTCTGGTGGCTCTCGGAAGCCTAATCTCCTCAGGCGAAATGGGTGGAGGGCGCACTGAGAGGACTCTATTCGCACCTAATCTCGCAATAGACCGACTCACTTCTGTAGTGTGAATCTCAGCGATGGCAGCTCGGTATGTATCATCGTCGTAAGGATCCCTCTTGTATCCCTGGACCTCTCTCTCTAGGTCTCGTAAACCACGCCTGACGTGTCGTGGTGGAGGAATTCGGTCCATGAGACTGTTGATGACTGTTGTTGTTGGGATGATCCTCACTATAGCAGCCAACAAGATATTGTTTAGACAGTAGGAGATTGTGGTCACGTATTGGCATCAATTTTGTCTCTTGATGTAAGTGATCCTGGACAGACATCAAGAGGCAACCTGTGGCTGTGCGTAGAGCAGCATTTTGGCAGACCTGAATTTTTGGTCCCGTTTGTATCACATAGACTATGTGACCAAACTGGGGCTGCATAATCAGCAGCTGCTCGACCCACCGCTTTGTATGTGACTAGCATGGTTTCTTTATCCTTGCCCCAGGTGCTACCAGCCAGTGCTTTTAGGATTTTATTCCTACTGCGCATCTTTTCGCAAACGGAAGCTGCGTGATGAGCTGACGTCATCATGCTCTCTAAATGGAGCCCGAGAATTTTAGGATTCGCAACAGTAGGAATTGGATTGTTGCCAATATGTACATCAACCTCCCACCGACAATCCCCCGACCAGGTGGTAAGAAATGTCGCAGAAGATTTAGACGCGGAGATGGTGAGGTTTCGGCTTTGGAAGAAAGCCTGTAATCGCCCAAGATAGCGATTAATTTGGAGGCGCATTTCATCCTTATCCTCCCCTGTGGCGAGCACGGTGCAATCGTCAGCGTAGGAAATCACCTCGATTCCTTCCAGTGGTGTAGGAAGGCCGGACATGTAGATGTTGAACAGAGTGGGGGAGAGTACCCCACCCTGTGGAACTCCTAATTTGATTTTCCTCAGCTTAGAACGTTTGCCACGAAACTCAGTGAAGGAATGCCGACCAGCTAGATAGTTGGCAATCCAACGAATCTCTTGAGCAGGGATATGCATATTCAGTAGGTTCGCGAGAAGCATCGAGTGATTGACATTGTCGAATGCACTCGTTAGATCAATTGCCACAAGAATCGATCTGTGGCAAGGACGTCGCTGGTTTAGCCCATTACGGATGCGTGTAGTGATCGCATCGAGGGCAGTGGTGGTACTATGCATTTTCCTGAAGCCATGCTGGTGAGGTTCTAGCTTAGCATGCTTAACAAGAGTGGGGTGAATAAGGGCCTCTGGCGTCTTTGCGACAGGTGAAAGTATTGTTTTGGGTCGGTAGGATTCACCGAGACCAGCGCTCTTTCCCGGTTTGAGACAGGGGACAATCCGTCCTGTTTTCCAGATTTCAGGGATGGCAAGCTTAGAGATCGACAAGTTAAAGGCTGCCGTGAGATACTCAATGGCTGGAAGGTCGACATGTTTCAACATGGTCATCGAAATGCCATCGGGTCCGAGGGCCTTTGAGTTTTTAGCATTCTCAATGACTTTTTTAACCTGGTCCGCAGTATACGATGGTATAGTGTCAACATTTCTACTGCGAATCCGTCTTCTAATTTTACGCTTTAAGCCATCGGACTTGGGATGTTCTATAAATTGCTTATTGAACAGGCTTGCGCACTGAAGGGGATCGCTGGTGCTCTTATGGCCAAATTTGATGGCATTATTGCCCTTTCCTTTCCTAGGATTGGATAAGCTCCCTGGCAAGAGCCCTGAAGGTTCGATGCAGGAAGGTTGTGTTTTTTCTGTGTATATATGTTTCCTTGTTCGTGTGGAATGCCCCTTTCGAAATTTCTTCTCAGCCTCGTCTACTACAAAAAAAAAGATCTTTTTACGTTTACACAATTATTGATTTTATTACATACTATCAAATGAAATATTAGAACCTTATAAATACATGACAAAAAATATATAACTACAAAAAAACTAAAACTCCACTTTTCCCAAAAATCTCTTTTTGAAAAACCCATGTGCTTCTCGCTTCTTTTCTACCCCTTTTGCTTTGCCTTTGAAAAACTTAGTAATCGGCTCACCGGCATATTCCTGTTTTTCATCGTCGGGATCTTCGAATTGAATATCGAACGCTTTGCCGTTTAGAGCTGTCTCTGCTGTAGCCCAACTGAATCGCACCAAATTCGGATAGCCAAACACAGCATCAATATTTTCCGCCAAAAATCGTTTTGTATCCGGATCGCCGGGGTAGCCGCTACCATACTTATCGTAGGTCAGTTTCAAACTATCCGGAAAACGCCAAAGTTTGATGGCATGATCCCGTGTCACTTTGGCGCAAATACTGGCCGCCGAAACAATGGGATATGTGGAATCAGCTTTTTTCGCTACTGTAATCTTATAGTCAGGGAAAATAGCACTCAATTTGGCTTGATACTTTTCCGGTGGCCCAACTGTATCGACGTATACCTCGGCGATGTTGACACCCGCTTCGGCTTCACGCTTTATCAATCCGATGGCCGAACCCATTGAGACTTCGTTCAGGGAATATTTGGTTCGTCGAAACATGCTGGAACTGATGACGGTCGGTGAGATGACTTCAACAGCCCAGCCGATGCACGAGCCTGTATAGCCTGTAATGAGAAAACTGACAAGAAGCATTATACCAACAACTACTACAATCTCATCAAACTTTACTCCTAATAACCTATACCCCGGCCATGTACACCTTCGACTCCCACATCCAAACCTCAACGGTTAGGGAAGACTGGAGTAAATGGAACGACAACCATCTATCAAATCTCATTGTGTGGTACACTGATGGGTCGAAGACAGACGAAGGAACGGGGGCAGGAGTCTATACTAAAACCAACAACTATAGTATCTCCAAACCCCTAGGTCAATATACAACTGTCTTCCAGGCAGAACTTATAGCCATAAACCTTGCAGCAGGGGAGAGTACTCGAAAAGGATACACTAATAGGACCATATATATTCTCTCCGACAGTCAAGCTGCTATAAAAGCAATTGCAAATCCCAAAACAACCTCTAAATTGGTTTGGGAATGCCAACAAAATCTCAAAAACCTAGCAATCCGAAACAAAGTAACTCTGAAATGGGTGAAAGGACATAAGGGGATCGAAGGAAATGAGAAAGCGGATGCCCTTGCAAGAGAGGGTTCCGAACTACCCTTAACTGGTCCTGAACCTGCAATCGGAATCAGTAAATCTACTGCCAGAACCGTTGCTAGACGATGGACCGAGGATAAATTCCAAGACCGATGGAGACTCGCTGAAGGGCTCAGGCATAGTAAGCGCATGCTGGAATCTAACTGGCATACCAGCTGCACCGTAGCCCTCAGTCTTAGTAAAACGAGCCTCAGGGCAGTGACAGGCCTTATAACCGGTCATTGCACCCTACGGAAACATCTGCATACAATAGGGATCTACACACAAGACCCACTATGCCGCCTCTGTAACGATGATGAGGAATCAGCCTCGCACGTTATTTTCGAATGTCCCGCTCTTACGAGCTGGAGACAAAACTTCTTTGGGCTCAAACCACCAGTATGGGTGCACCCAAAGTAAACCTGTTTAACTTTCTTCTAAGCCTTTTACGTAGGACAGAGCTCATAACCTGAAATTTTCTCGCTTAGATGGGAAATACAATAAGCCAGCAGGCTGCAGTATCGGGCGCAACCAGCCCAACCTATCTCAGCGCCATATCCATCCATCCATCCTAATAACCTGTGATATTTACACTTTATCCGACCAAAAGTTTAAACTGTGATATCTTAATGAATTTTGTACCGACTCCATCTATCGTTAATATTGTTTGTTAAGTTTTTTGTTTTTTACACCACACACTGTGATACACATTATATGTATGCATGCATAGACATAGGCACTGAAGAAGGAAGCGAGTTGCTTCCGAAATGTACATATGCCAAAATAAAAAACTATTTGCAGCAGGAAAAACTGTTTCTTTCTTTCAAATTGTGTTAGAGAAGCTGCAAACAACTGTGAAAAGAATATTATTAATAGACTTCACCCCGAATAGCGGAATTAAAACAAGCACAAAATTCACAATGAACAAAATTATGGAGACGGTTCTTTTTTACACATTTTCGCGTTTATCTCCTGAACGGATAAGCATATTCTGGTAAAAATGCTGCGCCAAATGGGACTCTACTCCATTTGCACTACCGGATGGGGCTCTACCCAAAAACATCAGAATAACTATTGAAAAATGTAACGCCCAAAAGCAAAATACGCATTGAATCCTCTGCAAAATTGGCCAGGAGAAAAATTGTGAAAACAGTTTATTTTCTGCATCTTTTGTAAATTATAAAAAACGAGACCGAGGCTAATTTCGGGCGCGGCCGAAATTTGAATATCCTTCACTCTCCTCGGGCTAAAAGTTTTTTGAGGCAAACCTATGACTTGTATTTAATCCTTCCCCATTCTTTTCCTTCTGTTTACTTTTTTTTTGTTTTGATAAAGACGCATTGAGGTTTTTTTAAATTGGTGTAGAAAAAATGTTTCTTAGAAGATCCAAAATGGGGAGGTTGGGCTTGTAAGGTAGCCCCATGACTCCATAGTCCGATTATTATTTATGGCATCAATTGAAGTGCACTCTTACGAGTTTTGGTTGAAAGTGGTGCACAAATAAAAAAGTTGTTCGTAGAAGAACTCAATTTAGGGGGTTGGCTTTGTATGATAGCCCCATGACCCCATCGTCCGATTCCATTCATTTTTACACATGTTTTGTGGCATCAAATGAAATGCACTTTTATGAGGTTTGATTGAAATTGGTGGACAAATAAAAAAGTTTTTCTTAGAAAAACTCAATTTGGGGGCTGGGTTTGTATGACAGCCCCATGACCCGACAGTCTGATTCCATTTATTCTTACATATATTTTGTGGCATCAATAGCAACACATTTGTGTGAAATTTGGTTCAAATTCGTGCACAAATGAAAAAGTTTTTCTTAGAAGAACCTAATTTGGGGAGTTAGGTTTGTATGGCAGCCCCATGACCCCATGGTCCGATTTGATCCATTCTTACATATGTTTTGTGTTATCAATAGAAACACATTTGTGTGAAATTTTGTTGAATATAGTAAACACATGAAAAAGTTTTTCTTAGAAAAACCAAATGGGGGGGGGGTAAGGTTTGTATGGCAGCCCCATGACCCCACGGTCCGATTTTAGCGATTCAAACATACAAACTGCCTGCAATGAAAAGAAACATGTGTGCAAAATTTCAGCTCGATAGCTTTTAAACTGGCCGAGTAAAACGCGTAGCAACAGACGGACAGACAGACAGACGGACATCGCCTAATCGACTCAGCTCGTCATGCTGATCATATATATACATATTTTATATGGTCGGAGATGCTTCCTTCAATGCGTTACAAACTTCATGACAAAGTTAATATACCCTTTACTCTACGAGTGAAGGGTATAAAAATCATAGCTCAAATAGAGTAGAGTAGCTTCATAAAAATCGAAACTGCCCATAAATCATGCGTTCTTCAAAATCAAAATTTTTGAACGAGTTTTTTTTTAAGCTAGACGAAAGCTTTTCAGCCTTGGCTGGAAATCAATACCACCATACAACGTTCATATTTTGCAACAATTCTCGCACTATTATGCATGAAATAGAACAAAAAACAGCTAACGAAGCAGCACCATGCATGTTGAACAGCAGCAGCATGCTGCCAGCATGTTGTCAACCATTTAAAGTGCATGGTGCTGCTTCTGTTTGCTGCATTTCATTACGAAATCGTTTGAATATTTACAGGTCGTGAAAATGACTAACTATTCAGCATTTTTTCAATAAAATACAGAGCTTTCATGAAACCGCACTAAGCTCTTGCTACAACGTTGGCAGAAGGCTTTTAAAGGGATCCGACAATATTTTTGATTGATTAAGTATTTCTAGAAGAATAAAAAAAATTACGACAAAAACCGCAGAATATTCCACAATTTAATATGTAGGACATAATAGTAACAGCCCAGAATGGCAGTTCTAACTTTACCAAAATAGGTAAAGTTTCAATTGAGTTTGAATAAAATAAATATTTGTTAGCCGTTAGTCAATGGTCAATAAAACCAGTTTCAGCCAATATTAATTTTTGAAAACGTATTGAAATCGCTCTTCAATACACTTAGCCATAACGTTCACCCTTTAAGAAGATATAATGTTATGGAGATGCCAATGTAAATCGACTTTTTTTTCCTGTCTGCCCATAATATGACTAACTTAAAGTAATCTTCTCGCGGCCTTCATACAATAAAACAACAAGTATGCGTACTGGATACTTACATAAATCATTTAGAGAATTCAGACAAAAACATTGTTAGCCATATTGTGTTGTTAACCAACCAGATGTCACTTTATCTATTCTTCCTTTGAACGTGTTAACCGTTGAGTAAACAGACATTTTTTTCCTACAGATTGTTTACTATAAATCAAATAGTCAAACTTCAAACATGAATCGATAATAATAATAATTGAAGTTGAGTCATTGTTGTTAGCGCCAGTAAATCACCAGCGGAAATGTTGTGATGAGAGTGTGTGTGTGTTTTTTTTTTTTTTGTATCAAACATGCGATGATGCCTTGAAAAGATAGAATACAGAATATATAAAATGATTTTGTGTAGTATATGCATTTTATAAAAAAAAACTATTCTATTGGCATTTCTAATTTACGAGTATGTACATACTACAATACAACAATGGAATAAACTACATTCGTGCTACATCAGCAATCTGTGTACGCTGCCAACAACCAAATTTTATAAGTAGTTATCGTTTACCAAGTCTAAATTAACTCGTGTTCATTTTTTACAATACCCAATATACGAGTAGTATTTATTTACTGAATGAATTGAGTTGTATAGTATTTATTGAAAATTTATGAAAATAAAATTACGTTCAATCAAATACATGTTGACATTTGAATAATTCATGAGTTGAGTTGTAAAATTGGTTTCTTCATAGAGAGTATAATGTAACTTGTACGTGTACAACATATAACTTAAATGTAGCAATCGAACGTATGTTAGCTAAAACTAGTATACCCAGCAGTCATTTTATTAATCGGAAGTACTTGTGCACAAATTGAGTACTATGTGAAAGTTTTCTATGTGTATACACAGCTGAGGCTATTTTTTTATCATGGAGAACACATGTTTCAAGGAACTAGCAAAAGCATGACTCTTTGTTCCTAAAATGTGGTGGAAAATATTAAATTTTGCTAATATGGCATGTATGAGAATTTAAAAGTATATGTAGTATAGATAAGTAATCTATATTTGGCATACCGAGTAAATATAGAAGATTAGATACTACTTGTCGAAAAGAGTAACCAGAAACACTTGTCGATAATACTCATCGCAATACGAACGTCATTGAACATACTAATAGTTGCTAGTTGGATTCTGATATACGTGGCACAAGGCAAGATAGTGAGGGCCAACATGATAACCCATAGGAAACATTTATTATTTTAGTATAATCACTGCCTTCGTTAATAAATAAATTCAAAACGTATGGAAGGTACATGAACCTTCTTCGCCACTGATAGGAAACCACGCAATAGTTTCTTGCGGTCAATGAATTTCGTATTTGGTATAAAGTTTCGTTTTTTTTTATGTTGATAAACTGTATCGCTTGATTTGGTATCGTTCTTTAATAAATTATGTGCTATGAATAAACGTATATAAAACATAATAATACTTATTATTATTCCTAACGACAAATCCCATCCGTACACGCCCAGATTTCTCTACCACAATTGCTGTAGTATGAGAGCTAAAACCAATAAACTGTTCCTTGACGCGAAATCCTGCCAATTTAATCACATTTATCAAAATTTCCTTTGAGAAAAAATACCTCTATAATTCGGTGTTGTTTGAATACCTCCCTGTTCCGCTGAAGAGTCTTATAGTGATTTGTATGATATTATCTCCTCTGTACTTGCTGACATAAATGTTGATGACAGAATAATAGTCTTTGGTGACTACAATAGCCCAAACATAAGGTTCGTTGTAGAGAAGACTGATTATAAGCTTTTTCCTGAAAATCTACTGGCTAATTTCAACTTTAACATCATCAGTACACACTATGGTAATGAATGATCTACAGCAAGTTTTGTCGATCGCCAACTAAAATGGTAAATGGTTAGATATGATCTTTACTAACTGTCATGACGAAGTAATTGTTACTCCAACGCCGGAAGAGAGAGAATCTTTCTACTAACTCCTGCCAGCACTCTGCCATTAAAATTGAATTTTCATCGATATCTTTTAACCAGGAAATGGGCAGTATATCTCTCTTCATCGGTTCTTAATGACATTTTAAATAAATAACAGGCGCGGCAATCCAATATTGGACTAAGGCCGCAGGATGTGTTAGTTACATCCTATTTCCAAGATCTTATCTGCTTTTTGTTGAGGCAATGAGATTAGCATCACGCTCAGTAGTGTTATTTATCCCCATAAATGGGTACTCGTTTAACATCTGAGTGACATTTTGACCTCCTATAATATCCTCCTCGCCATTGATATTTTTGTGCCTAAATTTAAAAGCACTGAAGCCTGGCTTGATAGAAATCATTTAGATTAGACATTCGCGAAACCAAAGGAATAACCTTAAGAAAAAGCACGAGGAACTCGCGGATGGATTCCGAAATGAGTCGCATGAAGCATATGATAAATATGTTAATTTGAAGGGAGAAAAAAATATAAATGATCCAAAAAGTTCTACGTGTATGTTAACACTAAACGGAAGAATACAGGTTACCCTGCTTCTAAACGCGCAGAAGTATCATCACCTTTTCGTGTCCGCCAGATATATGTAACCCCACTTTCAAGAGAGTTTCTACGCCACGTCTACGTCCACACCTTTTAATTCAACTCCATTTGTGGATGCCTTATCTCGATATCTCTTATTGACAGTAAGGTTATCACTCAGGATAAGATATTTACAGCTATTCAACAGGTAAGAGTAAAGGTCCAGGTCCTGACTTAATTCCTCCCTGTTTGTTTGTTTGTTTGACGCAATGTGTAGGTGTAGACCAACTACTTACTCCCGACACATGATTTTCAACAAATTACTTCTTTTTGGTGTCATCCCATCTTCTGTAAACTTTCACCTCTAAAACCCATCCACAAAAGCGTTGATAAACGATCGGTTGACAACTACCGGGGCTTAGCTATCCTATCAACAATCCCCAAAACTTTATCGATCCTCTTCTCAACATGGCTTGCGAAAAGGCAGATCGATTACAACCAACCGCATGATACTAGTTTCCGATGTCCCGTGCAAAATGGAAAAGTTGTACACCCTATATAGACGCTGTCTATACGGACTTCAGCAAAGCTTTTGTTAGGATTCATCATTTAATTTCAATAGATAAACTGCACAACTTTGTTGTAACGGAGTTGTTGCTTAATCGGATCCGGTCCTACCTCCATGAACCTATAAAATTAGTCCTCTTACATATACGAGAGCTTCATATCCTCTGGGATGCCTCAGGGAAGTCATCTGAGTCCACTTCTTTTTAACATTTTTATATCTAACCTATCACATAATTTAAGGGATATTCCTCATCTTTTCTATGCTGACGACTTAAAGTTATACCATTCCATCCTTACCCAGCATGACTCAGCATTCCTCCAATCTAAACTTAAATCCCTTAAGCTATGGTGTCATCGTCATAATCTACACCTCATCGTTAACAAATGCCAAGTGATCAGCTTTTCTTCGAAAGAGTTATAACCAGTCCGTATCTTCTCTAAAACGTAGAATTGCATAGGGTTGATCTTATCACTGACCTCGGCATTATTTTGGACAACAAAATGCGCTGGAACTATCCTTGGCCACCAAGCAGTTTGGCTTTATTAAAAGACGTTCTAAGAAATTTAAAACCTTCAAGTACACGCGCTATTTTTGGTATCGTTAAATAACGCGTGGGGTCCAGAGGGACCCCAATCATGTTTGTCACATATTTTCAATATTTCTTGACAATTGCTTAAATATGAATTCAGATAATAAGAGAAGACATATTAGTAGGAAAAATATTTGTTTTCATCAAAACATTAAGTCAATACATAATAGGATCATTTGAAGGAAAAACCTCTCATATACTGAATATTTTTAAGGGGCTTCACTAATATACTAAAATTGAACAAAACTTTCAACTCCAAGCTAAACTAATTATATTTTCTGATAATACAGAAAAGAGCAACATGTAATAAAAGAGAAAATAACGAATAATCAGCATATGAAAAAAATGCAAAATATATCTCAATTTGGGTTCGTGCACCAAAAAAAAAAAAAAAATCCTTAGGGCTCCAATACACAGTCATATTTCTATTATAATATGTCATATCCTTAAGCCTACTCGATTCATTCGGTTTCAATTTTCAGACGTCCAGTAAACGAAATCAAGTAGGCTTAAGCATATTATAATATTTATTATGATAATATATGACTGTGTAATGGAGGCCTTAAGTTGACATGACAAACAATACACAATTTCCATTGGGTGAGCCTTGCAGATAATTTTATTACTACCTTTACAAATAATAATACTCTTCTTGTCCTTAGATTTTGGACGAATATCGCATCTTCGCTTAATTTTCGGGACATTCCTGCCTGAACTAGCCAAAGGCTACTATATACAGGGTGGGCCAATTACAAGTTCGTTTTTAAATCATAGGCTAGTTTGAGACTGACAGCTGTTTTTTGCTCGAAATCTTGATAGAAAGTCAGTATCATACCTCCGCGGAATCAAATGAGTCGCTTTACGCTTGAACAACGTTGGGAAATATTGATAACTTATTTTCAAAGTGAGCGCTGTCTAGCCCAGAGCCAGTTACAGAGCCATGTTATCCGACTTTTTTTTTACTGAAATTGAAGACACGGATTTGGACGACCTCTGGTTCATGCAGGATGGCGCGCCATGCCACAATCGATCTTTTACGCACCAAATTCCCAAATCGTGTTATCAGCCGTCTTGGCGATGTCAGTTGGCCGCCTCGGAACTGCGATTTGACCCCTTTAGATTTTTTTTGTGGGGAACCGTGAAGGACCGATATTATGCCCGCAATGCAGAAACGCCAGAAACTTAAGGCCAATATCATCCAAGCAATCCGTGAAGTTCAGCCTGAAACCACCAAAAGGTCTTGGAAAATCGGTGTGACAGAATGCGCTACTGCGACGCAAGCCGGGGCAGCCTCTTGAATGAAGTTGTGTTCCATCATTAATGGGAGCTTACTTACTTTCTAATAAAGCCATAAGACATGGAAAACAAATTTAATTTTATTCATTTTATTGCATTTTTAAAAACGAACTTGTAATTGACCCACCCTGTATATGTTAGTTTGACGGGAGAAAAAAAATTAAATGATTCGAAAAGTTCCACGAGTTTGTTAAACACCAAACGGGAGAATACAGGTTACCCTGCTACTATATGCGCAGAGGTAACATTACTTCTTCGTGTTCGCCAGATATATGTAGTCCGCACTTTCAAGAGAGTTTCAACAAATTGCTTTTTTGTGGTATCGTCCCATCTTCTGTAAACTTTCACAAAAACCCATCCACAAAAGCGGTGATAAACAATCGGTTGACAACTACCGGGGCTTGGCTATCCAATCAACAATCCCCAACACTTTTTGAGAAAATAGTTTGTGATAAACTCACTCCCATTATCGATCCTCTTCTCAACATGGCTTTCGAAATGACAGATCGACTACAACTAACCGCATGCTACTAGTTTCCGAAGTTCTCTGCAAAATGGAAAAGGGTGTAAAAGTAGATGCTCTCTATACGGACTTCAACAAAGCTTTTGATAGGACTCATCATTTAATTTGATTTTGCCTAACTGCACAAATTGGTGTAACGGGGTCGTTGCTTAATTCGATCCGGTCCTACCTCCATGAACCTAAATTCGTCCTCGTATACGAGAGCTTCATATCCAAAGGCGTACTCGCGTGCTCTGGGATGCCCTAGGGAAGTAATATGAGTCCACTTCTTTTTAACGTTTTTATCCAATTTTATCCAATCTATCACATATATTAGGGGATATTCCTCATCTTTTTTATGCTGACGACTTAAAGTTATGCCATTTCATCATTACCCAGTATGACTCAGAATTCCTCCAATCTAAACCTAAATCCCTTGAACAATGGTGTCATCGTAATAATCTTCACGTCATCGTTAACAAATGCCAAGTGATTAGATTTTCTTGGAAAGAGTTATAACCAGTCTGCACCTTCTCTGCAAAGTTGAATTGCATAGGATTGACCATATCACTGACCTCGGCGTTATTTTGGACAACAAAATGCGCAATAAGATAGGGTACTATCCTTGGCCATCCAAGCAGTTTGGCTTTATTAAAAGACGGAATTTAAAAATATTTGGGATACTAAATCCTTATGCACCACTCTTGTCCGTCACCTTTTATAATACGCCTCCATATTTGGAACCCTTTCTATGGCCTACCCTACGATAAATTTCAATCCGTTCGAAAGCAATTCGCACTCTTCGCTCTGACTGAGAGGCCTTTATATATGATGGGAGATAGTATAGACCCATCTAAAAATTTAGAAACATCTTTATGCAAAAAAATAAGGCACACTAGTCTGAAGTTATATTTTTATAAGAAAAAATGTTTTCGCTTTGCTTTTCGCTTCGATAAAAGAGATTTCCGTATGGCATTTGTAGAAATTTTTCAATCAAAGTTGTTCAACCTACAAATATTTTCTTGATTCAATTGTTGCATTCTTCGACCTTATATCGCCAGTCGTCATCGTATCAATTTGCATCCGAAATCATTTGGTTCTTTGCAAAAGAGTCCTCAAAGAGCTCCCAGCGTGTATTTTACCTCTGAAGATAAGGTTCCCTGCGACCATTAGCCCAACTTCGATTTGGTTTTGGTTTGTACTTCAATTCCTATTTTGTTTTGCACATTTACTCTGATTGTGGGGGATAATTGATTTCAATAAGCCGCTGCAAACATTGACCTTAATAGCAAAACCCTATATTTCGACTCCTAATTACCACGGTGATAACGCCGACGATCCTTAGACAAATTCCAAAACAAAATTCTGTTTGCGCCACTGCCTCTTAATGTTAAAAGAATCAAGGCAATTACAAACAACTGAAGAATTTCGCGAAGAGCAGGCGAATTGAAATTTAATTGATGCGCAAAGTGGGTGAAAGTTATTGAAAACTACTACAAAAATAGTGGTGAAAATGGCATGAAATTTCTCACAGGAGTGCTTTTTTTTAAGCTTTTATGTACTGAGTGTTTACGCGATTCCTTATCTCATTTCCTATGACTTTCTTCAGGGGCTTAATATTTATTGAGTGTACGTTCGCTCCAGTGATACAACAAGCTAAACAAAATTTGTAGACTTCACATTCCGGAAATCAAATTATGACATATCGCCTAACATCCCTCCACTTTAGGAAAAATTAGGGATCATGCAACGAGATACACTTAGAGTCCTTAAAACTCATTTTTTGCAGAAGAATTAATTTAGCACGTTACTGAGCATTTCAGCACCTGGTCAAATCAAAGCATCGCAAGGGGATTGCATCTTTAAAACACATCTTTCAAAAGATAATTATTGAAACAATTGATATATAAAAAAACAGATTTAATGCGTCATTTAATAAATTGATGTGTTTCTTTAACCCTTTCCCGGACAGAACGTCTATAGACGTCCAATTTTGTGCATTTGACATACAAATCGTGTCAAATGTTGGCGTTGTGTCCGGCATTGAGTTAACTACGAAAAAAAATATTCCAACGTCTCTAAAAAAAATGTAAAATGCTTCTTGTTCTCTGCCTCCCGACATTTCGCTCCTTGTTATTTCACCTGTAATTTCTAAGAATTCTTTTTGACTAAATGCATGTTCATATTGATTTTTTCCTTTTGGCTCTTTGCAATTTATATTTTATTCCAGCGCTAGCCAAAAAGCCGCCCCAAAATTTTGGCGCCCCGGGCCACGGCCCGGCTTGCTCCCCCTTACAGCGGGTGCTATAGCCTATTGGATCTACAAAAAATATAACCAGAAGATAGGCTGCAAAAAAATTAAATGTTAATCGTAGATGAGTGCTTAATGATTTGAGAAACATTTTTTCCTTCCTGGACATTGGCGTTCTATTCCTATCTCCTGTCTTGTTTACTTTCCAGAAATCAGACCAAGGTAGCTTCTGATTAAATCCTTGTATAAGTTAATTTCTTCTGTCTTATAAATGTGCTAACATAGGTTTAGAGAATAACATCAATTTTACTTTCAGATAACTCTCTAATATGTATCAAATAAAGACACAAACTCGAAAAAACGATAAGACCCGATTATCTAGAAAATTTAACAATAAAAATTACCAATTTCCGTCTGTTGATATCTCACATTATCGCCACTAATTTAAATACTGGATTAGTCTACGCAAATATTTTCAAGTCATGCGTGTTTATTATGAATGATAAATTATTGCGATCTTATCTAAATGACACTATACAGAAAAATAAATAAAATTACTACCTGATTGTACCAGCGCATATGAATAGTATAGAATTACAGTATCGCCGCACCTGACTGATTGCACAAAATGAATCAACAATCCATGTGCTTCCACGAGCGTATAGTAGTGGCTGACTAATCGCTTAGCTTCCCACCCACCTTCACAAACGTTCCGTCATTTCTATAAATTAACAACAATAAGGTGTCGCGCTGCAGTTTTAAATATTGTAATCGTATGATTATAATAAAAATCCTCATGGATATATTCTATTTATTCAACCGGTCCACGAGCCTTCTGCTGTTTAGTTTCTTTTATTATGCAATTGCAGACAAGTTAACAACTTATTTAATAAATGTTTAAATATTTATTATATGACAACTGCAGACTAAACTATATACACAGTAGAGCTTCGATTATCTGAACAAATGTCGAAAGGGATGGTTCGGATAACTGAAAGTTCAGTTAATCAAATTTCCACAGAAAAATTAGAGGAATGCCAAAAAATCATTTAAACCGCGGTTTACATGAGTCTACTAGAGTACTTTCCACTATGCCGACTACTCTACCATCGTGCTAGTCGCTCCAAATCGACTGCTTTTTTTTGTCGGTAGAGTCAAACTCTATTCTACTATGCAACCATTTACAAGAGTAGAGTAAAAATATTCTATTCTATTCTATATTATATTCTTCTTTTGACACTGGGAAAACTTCACTCAACTCCACCATTCCCTCGACTCATGTGTAACCGCTGAAAAACAAATTACAAAGTCTGCGGCCATTTTCAAATTCAAAAATTTAAGAAAAATGCTGAATCTCCGGTTAGGTTAATCGATGCTATACTGTACTTATATTCTAGAAACACTATTTGTACGTAGCTGATTCTGTCTCTTAATAGTTCGATGTGATGCATATTTTGTATTATTACTTAGAACAAATTATTAGCAACATTAACATTCCAATGAGAATATTACTTTGTGGATAAATGCGATTCCGTACTTACGTATTTACAATTTACATATTTTTTTTACTATAGTGTTGAAATGTATAATGAGTATACAATTGGAAGACCTACCAACTTTTTGACTATTAAAGAATAGAATCGTTCTTCAGCAATAATCGATGAATCATCACAAAATTATCACTATCGATAATGGTATTCATCATCATCAATATTACAAGATAGTCCGACGTTGGGCTTTGCCCTCCTGAATCGTTGATCTCCAATTGTCGCGGACACGTGACTTTGTCCTCCAGTTATGGAAGCCCAGCAGCTGGGTGTGGTGGTTAGTTCTTCCAGCGAGCTCTCTGTCGTCTACGTAATCTCGCTCCTTCAACTCGTTGTGCGTTCATCACCTTGTTTGGCATTCGATTATCGTCCATTCGTGGTATGTACATGCTTTGCCCATTGCAATCGGTGAAGCTTCACGATTTTCGATACTTCCAGCTCATCATACAATTGATACAACTCGTTGTTGTACCGTATGCGTCATTGATCTCGCTCGCGAACGACTCCAAAAATTCGCCGAAGCAACTTTCATTAGAATCTGTCCAACAAAGTTCCGGAGGCTTGGGGTCGCTTATTTGTTGATCTAAAGCAGTGGTTCTCAACTCACAAATGTCTACGGGCCACTTAACCTAACAAAATGTCGATACGGACCACAATATTTTTTGCAGGGTAAATTCCCTTACATTTTCTAAAAAGGCGATGCATTCTATAATTACATATAGGTAGACTGACACCTGGAATGTAAATACATAATAGAATACATCATCTAGCTTTTTTATTATTATTTATTTAAATACGGAATTCATGATTAAACGAAAATTAGGGGCTCTTGGCACGCACATTAAATTGTTAAATTGTAAATATTTCGATTAGGCAGTATTTTAGAAAGCTGTAAACGATGTTAATTTAAGGTAGAGTTATTTGTTAAAGCCTTTTAAAAAAATGGCCTTATACAAATAGGGTGAAAATTAGAGCTCGTCGATATATTTAAAAAAAAAAAGTACATCTGAAAAGTGACATATTTAAAAAATCGTCAAAAAGAGCACACGGCACAATTCTAACGAGGATCTGCTGCAAGGCCTTGAATACGTTGGTGTATCGGGCTTTACGGAGGCAAAGCGAATAGGTACAACGTGTCTGCCCTTGATGTTCATAAGTGTTATAAGTGTCATCAAACTGAAATGGTTAGCGTGACAAGTAGCTCAGCTCTGGACCGAATTTTCCATTTGGGTAACCTGGGCAGCTGCCCGGGGCGGCAAACTTTGAGGGGCGCCAAATTTCCAAAACTTTCATTTCATTTAAAGTTCTGTGAAATATGCATTTCGAAGAATCAAGAAGCGATTTTAATAGGCTAAAAAAAAACAAATTATACTTTGAAAAACCGGTCATTGGCAGATTTTAAAATTTACCGCCAGTAGGCTTTCCAAATTTTGCCGCCTTACGAACTCTACAAACTTCAGCTGGTTATAATTTATCCCTGCGGAATATAAATAAAGAAACCAAAAATGCCAAAGGGCAGAAATCGACAAAACAAAATTATTTAAATTATTTTGATACTCGAAACAATTCAAGTCGGTTTGCAAGTTTTACAACCCTATAATTTATCGATTGATCCTTGATTCCTAAATTGTTCAATAAGGCTAGCTAAAAAAAGGTTCGAATTAGCTAACAATTCTAACATCAGAATAAAGTCTGGTCGCCGAACATATTTTTTTCCTCCGAACACAAGGTGTTTGAATAAAGATAAAAATTCCGCCCCTAAAATGCCTTAGGTTTTAACCTACTCAGCCTGCTGATTCCCCACCGACTGCCTTAGGTTTCAATCTACTTTGTCTGTCAATTCCCTGCTGGCTTTGGTTGGAACTTGTGGCGGAAACTTATTTTATGAATAAGTTATAATATGAACATACATATTTAGCACTAGTTTTATTTAACTACTAGCTGAGAGAGCTCGCTTCGCTCGCTCTCTTATCTAGTGCACGCTACGCTCTAATTTAACCTTATGAGCGATTTTGAATGCCAATAAACCTGCTAATTATAATTTATTGGGATCGACGTATCGATGGTGAAACTAAAGTGGATATATGGAAACAAAGCGATAAATTTGCGTCGCGACACTACTTCATAAGGGGTTAAGGCAACAACAACATGATCAACCCCCTGACTGATTGATGAGACTGCACTTGGCCTTCAAAAATATTGGGAGTGTTATTATTAGCGTGATTTATTTCGAAAATCATTAATTAATATTACAGATTCCAAGATGGTAAACGCAAGAAATACTCCATGCTGATCGACCGATAGATTC
Source organism: Microchrysa polita (assembly GCA_949715475.1). Taxonomy (NCBI): domain Eukaryota; kingdom Metazoa; phylum Arthropoda; class Insecta; order Diptera; family Stratiomyidae; genus Microchrysa; species Microchrysa polita. The sequence continues at coordinate 20,763,455 of OX454415.1, forward strand.
TCGTTTGGGAGGCATAATCAAAAACTAAATTTCAATTATATATTTGAGTTTAATGTAAGCGCGCCAAATATTGAAAACTGTTCAAACTAACCCAGAAACCGTCATACATCCAAGTTGACGGTTATCGCTGACCATCCTGGGCACTGTTCGGTCCGATAACCTTTTAGGCAATTTTGTGGCGAGTCCGGCGATACCTCAATCTTGCCATTCCTCCAAAGGATTGCGGATATATCTACGGATTTCCGAAGTAGTACGAAGTTGATTGTGAAATTTCTGTGACAACATCCAGGTTGTATGTACGTAAAAACGTAGTCACCTTGAATGCAATTTATCGGAGATATCGACGGACTTCCGGCCACCCTGTGCTCTAATTGGGGAAGAGCGTCCAATTATCCTTTAGGTAATTTTGTGGCGAGTCCGGCGACACCTCAATAGTGTCGCTCCGCCAAAGGATTGCGGAGATGGCCAACATCCAGGTTGACGGCTATATCTGACCACCCTGTGCACTGATCGAAGAAGACGCTCCAAAGACCCTATAGGCAATTTTGTGGCGAGTCCGGCGACACCACAATCGTGTCACTCCGCCAAAGGATTGCGGACATATCGACGGATTTCCGAAGTAGTACGAAGTTGATTGTGAAATTGCTGTGACAACATCCAGGATGTATGTACCACGTAAAAACGTAGTCACCTTGAATGCAATTTATCGGAGATATCGACGGACTTCCGACCACCCTGGGCTCTAATTGGGGAAGAGGGTCCAATTACCCTTTAGGCAAATTTGTGGCGAGTCCGGCGACACCTCAATAGTGTCGCTAGCCCAAGGGTTGCGGAGATGGCCAACATCCAGGTTGACGGCTAACTCTGACCACCCTGTGCACTGATCGGAGAAGAGGCTCCAAAGACCCTATAGGCAATTTTGTGGCGAGTCCGGCGACACTTCAATCGTGTCACTCCGCCAAAGGATTGCGGAGATATCGACGGATTTATTATGGCTCCATTACACTACGTCATCATCATATTTCTATCATATCCTTAAGCCGGTTCGATTTCATTTAGTACACGTATAAAAATTTAAAGCGAATGAATCGAGTAGGTTTAATCACTTACTGTACAAAATAGTAAAATAAGAATAAAAAGAAGAGGAGGCACTTCGGGGCATGAAATCAAGAGACGCGAGAGCGTCTCGCCCGCCAAAGGAAAAAGAAAAACGAAAGCGAACAAGTCTATGATTACCGGAGACAACTTGCTTTTTTGTTTGATCAGGCTACAGCCTTCCAGGCAACAGCCCCCAAAAAAAATTGTTTACCAAAATATTCCACATATCCTGTTCTAGTGCCTTTCCAAATAAAATCTTCGATCGGCACAATAACGGGTAAGATATATGCAATAAACGGTGAAATTTTCACCCTCACAGACTTAAGCGAGTAACCCAATTTCAGAATGAAGTCTAGAGTTTCAGAAAGACTTGCTTCTACTGTCTCTCTTCGTGATGGGATTTTTATGAAATTTGGAACGAATGATCCTCTGGTGGTCCTTCTAAAGAATCAATGTCTTCCATTTAGATAAGTGGATGGAATAACGGTAAATTAATAGGTAAAGTTAACAAAAGATTTCCAACAATTGCGTCTATCGGCTCATCGCATTGACCATTTTTTAAAACACACTGCGGCATTGGGACATTTGGATATTGGGACACCGGGAGACTGGGAGACTAGGATCTTGGGGTAGTGGGATATTAGTAAATTGGGACATTAGGGTCTTGGGACATTAGGACATTGGGGCATTAGGCACAATGGGGAAACAGGGACGTGGGGACATCGGCATATTGGGGCATTGGGACATCGGGATATTGGGGCATTGGGACATCAGGATATTGGGACAATGGGACATTGGGATATTGGGACATTAGGACACTGGGAGATTGGGACATTAGGACACTGGGATATTAGGAAATTGGGACATTATGACCTTGAGACAATCGGACATTGGGACACACACTGCGGCATTGGGACATTTGGATATTGGGACACCGGGAGACTGGGAGGCTAGGATCTTGGAATAGTGGGATATTAGTAAATTGGGACATTAGGGTCTTGGGACATTAGGACATTGGGGCATTAGGCACAATGGGGAAACAGGGACGTGGGGACATCGGCATATTGGGGCATTGGGACATCGGGATATTGGGGCATTGGAACATCAGGATATTGGGACAATGAGACATTGGGATATTGGGACATTAGGACACTGGGAGATTGGGACATTAGGACACTGGGATATTAGGACATTGGGACATTATGACCTTGAGACAATCGGACATTGGGACACTGGTACATAGGGGCATTGGACCACTGAGACATCGGAATGTTGTGACATTGCGACATCGGGATATTCGCACATAGGGGCACTGGGATATAAGAACATGTGAACATTAGGGTCTTGGGTCATTAGGACATTGGGATATTAGGACATCAACACATTAGGAAATTGGGTCATTAGGTACACTGGGGAAACTGGGACGTGGGAATATTGGGGCACTGGGACATCGGGATATTAGAACATTGGGACATTGTAACATTGGGATATTGGCACATTGGGATATTGGAACATTGGGATACTGGGACATTAGGGCACTGAGATACAGGGACATTGGGGCACTGGGATATTAGGACATTAGGCTATTGGGACCTTGGGATACTTGGTATACTGCGACATTGGGACACTGACCACTGGTACTTTAGGACATTGGGCCATTGGGATATTATCACATTAGGATACTGGGACATTTGGGACATTGGGGTACTGGGATATTAGGAAATTGGGGCATTAGGACCTTGGGACATTAGGACAGTTAGACATTGGGATATTAGGACATTAGGTGGGAGACTGGGACATTGGGATATTCCGATACTGGGACATTGGGACACTAGGGTAGTGGGGCATTCGGACATTAAACCATTGGGGCACTGTGATATTTGCACATTGGGACAATAGGACCTAAATTGGGACACTGAGACATCAGGATATTGGGGCATTGGCACATTAGGATATTAGGACATTGGGACACTGGGATATTAGAATATTGGGACATGAGGACACTGTGACAATGGACCTTAGGGCATTAGGGCATTAGGACATTGGAACATTGGGACACTGTGACATTGGGACAATCTGACATTGGGACACTGGGTCAGGGGGGCATTAAGACAGATCAGTAACAGAACGTTATAAAGCGTTGGCAAGGCAACAACAGAGCGTTAGCAGATCGTTAACAGAGTGTTAACAGAAAATTAAAAGAACGTAAATCGAGTAATAAAAGAAAGGTAACTGACCGTTTACAGAGCGTTAGCCGAATGATTAAATAGAATTAAGAGAACATTAACAGAACGTTAACAGAGCATTAACGAAAAGATAATAGAGTGTTAAGAGAACGTTAATAGTGCATTAACACAGTTAACAAAAAATTAACAGATTACTAACAGAATGTTAGCAGAGCCATAACACAAAGATAACACAAATCTATTTTGCACAAAATACATATTAATAAACTATACCCATTTCATCCCAAAATTATTTTTAAAAAAGCTCAGCAACAGCCATTTGTGGCGTATTTGCAATTGCGTTTGCAGTATCTATTTATTTTAAAGAAGACCCTGTGAATATAACTTATGATATTAAATTTATGGAATATGCTGAACAAAAACCTATTGAAACTTTTCCCAAAACAAAAATATTAGTTGGCTATTTAAGTATGCAAAAATATATGATATCTGACCAAAAACAACAAAGTTGTAAAAGTTACCCCGCCAAAGAAAAATGCATCTGCCGCAAAAAGAATACATATCACTCCAATCCGCTGCTCATATCTTATTTTGTTTGCTGGATGTACTTTTGTTTTAGGTGTAAATGCTGGAGAAGTTTAAATGTACAGGACTACTTCTTAAAGTAATTTGGAGGGAGCCGTCAAAGTGGCACTGAATAAAATGTTAAAGCTCCCACCAAATTATTTTGAGAAGTACTCCTGTACATTTAAACTTCTCCAGCATTTACACCTAAAACAAAAGTACATCCAGCAAACAAAATAAGATATGAGCAGCGGATTGGAGTGATATGTATTCTTTTTGCGGCAGATGCATTTTTCTTTGGCGGGGTAACTTTTACAACTTTGTTGTTTTTGGTCAGATATAGTTTACGACCGATTACCATACCTAGCAAGGATATATGTATACAAAATTTCATAAAAATCGGTCCAGCCGTTTCGAAAAGATCATATCCTTAAGCCGATTCGATTTCATTTAGTACACGTATAAAAATTTAAAGCGTATGAATCGAGTAGGTTTAATCACATACTCTCACACAAAATGGAATTTCGATATTTACCGTCACTTCCTTTGATATTTTCAAAAAAAATTTGGTCCATAAACCTTCTCCAATGTAAGACGGATAAAACAAAAAAGAATCGTCCAAATCGGTCCAGTGGTTTAGAAGTTTACTGAACAGATTTGTGTCTGTTCACGTTCATTTTTATATATATAGATTTTATGTGTAGTATTTTTTCTTACTAGCTCTTAAATGCATAATTTTCAGTCAGTCGTATTGAGTCGAAACACTTTTCTGGAATAGATTAATCGCAACGAACACTCAAGTTGCGTTATTTCGAAAAGCATGAAAAATTGGAATTTCTTGTTAAGGCAAACAATAGGCTCTTTGGGAGGGATTGATATTGAGATGCGATGATGTTGCTGATTTGGCATTATAGAGTGTGTATATTTATTACTCAGCTGGATTCACCATCATAACATGGCGCCACCGTTTCCCCAAATAGAACCCAACAAGAACCCATGAAAAAAAATTAGCTGCTGCATTTTTTGCATAGTTCCATGGAAATTTTACATGATTATTTTGTTTCCGAAAAGCCCTTCAAAATATTTTCCTAACGCCCCAATTCCCTATTAGGATTTATCATTACTACACAACAAAACACTATTCTACAAGACTTGTCGTTACCTAATGCAAACTGAAAATTAGCTTCAAGTTCTTTTAAGGTCTGAACATAATGGATTTAATGCCGTTGAAGGCTCATTTTAAAGGTACGTTGTTCTCGACGCGGCCGCACGACAGCGACTCGCTCATTCCATATAAAAACTCGTTTTTCTCTCATTTTAAAAACGAGTTTTTATATGGAATTTGCGAGTCGCTGTCGCTAGAGCCGCTGGAGTCGTGCCGAGCAAAACGTACCTTAAGCATGTAATTTTAATCGCATATTCACAAGAAAATAAAAAAATTTTATAAGAAGTGTTCTAAGTCTACCGCGGACCACCTGATGCGAAACAGTGATCTAAAGCTTTAAAAAATTTAAAAGTTAAAACTTTCATAGTTCTTTCTCACAAAATTAACGAATTATTTTATTATTCAGCATTCAAAATGATTAAATGGAATTTAATGCCAGACATTTTTTAAAACATAGACGTAGACGCCAGCGATAGTCGTTTAGTCGCTTCTGATACAAACACCCTCAGGCGTGGAAATAAACTTCGCATGCACTGTGCAATCAGAGTTTGACCGATACGAATATTTCATACTATGTATGAAACATACATATGTACATTGCAATGAAATGACTATGGATTTTCTTTATCAATTTTACAAGGCTGATTAGAAGAAAACTGCTGATAGATGATAAGTATCACTGAGTAATTTGCGGCAATAAAATTGTTCATAAAATATGACTCCAATCGATGACCTAATTGATAAAAACCAGAATCGAAAACTCTTGAAGAAATATGAGTATTTATTGTAAATACATACATATATGTATTCAGTAGTATTATAGAAATATGTACTGAAATTACATGGTGTGAATGTGAAATTATAAGGTCAAAGTGCGTTTTTTATTAAGCTCTAATGTGTTTTTATATTAACTATCAAAAATAAATGAACGATCCTATTTTTAAAAATAAATTTCGTATTTTCAAACAATTTCATTTAGTAAACTCCTTCTTGTGCCAGTCAATTTTACATCCGTCAATCGAACAAAAAAAATCAATCAGTGTGCTCTGATTCTTTTCGTAACCTTACTGTATCCTCTTTGTGTTTGGTGACGAAAGGATCAAACATCATCATCATCATCTGGCATTTCTCATTTGATATGAAGAACATGTTACAAAACGCACACGATACAAAACAACATGTTTATGACATGGCACGTGAAATGTCTTTCAGTTAATATCAACATTGCTGTCATCATTTAGTTTGATAAGGGTATACGAGTGCACACTAGAGTGTTCTAGAAAGCAATTTCAGTAAAAGTACATACACAACATGTAAGCCTATAGAGAATGTATGTATGTACATGCTAGCCACCTTTCGACTTCCTTTGATAAGGTTTAATTTTGTCCTGGCCTGGATATAGAATTCATTATATAGAACATGAAGGAAATAGTGAGTGAAACGTTCACGCATATTAATTGACTTCCTTTTCACCTTATACTGTAAACAATCCAAGACTTGGAATGAGCTCAGGAATTATTCATTCATTTAATGTGTTATGTGCGGGAAGAAATCTGTGTCGTTTATGAATAGAGAAAGGATTATGAAAGAAAGAAAGTTCAGAGGAAACAGTACATAGGTAGCCGCTTATATTTTGGGATTGGACAACTAGTGTTGCAATCTGGGAATATTTTTAAAAACATTATAAGCGATTTTCGATGATTCTCTAATCCCGAAATATAAAAGGCACCCCTCGTAATTAGGAAAAGAGGTTGCAGGTTTTACCACAATCTTGATGTGTAAATTAATGTTGCTATTGCTATCAACCTGAAAGTATCAATAGCAATAGGTACATATTTTTCTGCTTTCTTTTTTCTCTATCACTGTGTCTAAAATTTTAGTTTTTTATCGATAAACGTTAAGCAGTGCACTAACCTGAAGTGCATTTGGGCTAATAGTGTCGGCGGAGCTTTTTTTTGTGTTTTTTAACCCGTTTGGCAACGAATTTTAGTGCAAAGTTTCGAATTCGGGCTCAACAAAAAAAAAACGGGAGAAACACTGACCAGTAATTTTGAGGAGATCGTCGTTAGACATTAGTGTCTAGAGCAGGGGTGTCAAACTCAAAACCTGGCGCGGGCCAAATGTTCAGGTTTAGGTGGGCCGCAGGAGGAATATTTTTAAAACGTTTATGTAATCGTATTACGAAAGTTGATTACAGAATATTACTTTTAAAATATGGTAGAGAGCCTGGATCACTATAGCGGCTTCGGGATTATCCGCGAGAACTTCCTCCATTCGAAAATGTACTTCAAGAACATTAAAAAATTAAGACAAGAAGCGAAAACGTGAAAATATGATTGATCTTCAAGTAACCACTTTTTGTTAATTACATGTTTTGCGCGAAATTTTGAACAGATGATTAAAAAAATTTAGCACCAGTCATCCAGGTCGCCCAAAATAACATTAGGAGGCAAAATAGTCAGAATAAATTAATTTCAGTAGAAAGGTGGCTTAAAGAGGCAAAAAGTTGTTTGTGATATGGTTTTAAACAAACTCATGCACCAATACAGCTTGATAAGTATAGGTCGAAAAATCAGGCAACTTGGGCTCTAATTATTATGTTGGAATTTCCATCCAGGTGATTTAGTCACAATATTTCCGTAGTTTTTAAAGCTTTTCCGTTTTTCCAAATAAATCTCAATTCATGTTCGTGACAGCCGTTTCGGGACAGAACAGTTTCATGAAGAGTACCTAGTATTGTCCTGCACAAAAAAGATGAGCTGTCTTATAAAATCAAATAACCAGCCTCAAATTGTTGGTAGTATTTGGAGAAAAAATCCTAAAATAATCTTGCATAAGCCACTAACGAGTTTTAGTAACTTTTGTAGACTTCAGTTCAACGGCTGGATTTGTTCACCTTACCAATTTTACTATTTTTCTGTTGATACAGATTGTGCTGCTTCGGCATTGCCGCGGGCCGCATAGAACTGCGAGGAGAGCCGCATGCGGCCCGTGGGCCGCGAGTTTGACACGTCTGGTCTAGAGAGTTTTAGCATGTCATACAATATATTACGATATAGAAAACATCCTGAAGGAACATTTTTTGTGCATGTCTCAAGTAGGCATGAGTGTATTTCCGTATATGTTTGTGCAACTCAGAAGCGCACAAAAAATGTCTGGAAAATATTGAAATCTTCATAAAAAAAATTTCAACTGCGTCGATATTAGTAATGGCGGATTTAGATATTTTCCTGCTGAATCGTATGTGTGAATTTATCTATGGGTTGGTTGGCGTACTTGATTTTAAAACAAAAATGCATAGAGAAGACACACACAATATTCCGAAAGCTTTTCCATGGTATTGAATGGAATTTTTGTTTATTTTGCATAGATACGCCATATTTTGCTTTGCTTTGCCATCATCTTAGATTGAAAAAATCATTGCGCACCTTCATCCAACTGCGTAAATAAGCAAAAGATAACATAACTATGCAAAATTAACAAAAATTCAATTCAATATAATGGAAAAGCTTTCTGAAAATTGTGTGTGTCTTCTCTATGCGACAAGACTGACAATTCGATAAGAGTTTTGAGAGAAACTGTGCCAAAATGCAAAATAAAATGTCAACAAAAAATAATATCAATCAAATGCTACAATTGTTAATATACTCCTACTTTTTCGAAGATCTACCAACTTTTCTGCAAAAATTATAAGGCCAATGCAATTGATCTTATCGCTTTATCGTAATAACTTAATTTAAGAGCAAAATTGTTTTATAAAATGCTTAAAAAAGTTAATAACAGTCTGTGGTACTGACGCACCCCACGACACCGATTTATTTATGAAATGGTCACGACACCGATTGAGGGTTAAATGCATCATGAAATGCTACGATTTTCAATGATATTTTTTAGTTCGCACCCACTTTTAAAGCTGCATAGTGCATATTGCTATATACAAGCTGGGCTCACTACGCTCGCATTAAATTGCCCTTACCAAACTAATTAAATTTAAAAGATACTAAATTTTATATTAAAAGAGGAGGGCACCTAACGGTTTGAAATATACTTTATTTCTAGTAAATATTTGACTGTTAAATAAAATAATATAGTTGACGATGTGGCTGGAATTATGGTCGGTGAGCACACATCAGTGCGAGAAATCGTTATTTGAAGCAGAAATAATAATCTTGAGTTTATCACTTACACACTCCGTTCATATTACGCTCACCAATATCCGCTAATTTTCTGGACGGGTGGATAATTAGTTCCGATTAGCAAGCCATTTAATGGTTCTAGTGGTGTCTCAATTTCTGGGCGTTGCACTTTTCCTGATGCGCAACACATTCCGGCTGACTCTCTCAATCCTCGCAATTAATCCTGGAAATCAGCCGAACCTATTCATGCGAAGGTGTGTGCTAATATGATGACAAGCAGTGTATATGCCGGTCTTTTCCTCAATTTCCAGATGGTCCTTGGGGCTGTCTAGTACTGACCGAAGTGATGCACTCCTACTTGATCACACCTCTCGTGTTAACACTTTTATGTCTCTTGCTAAAACATGAGGCAACACAACATTCCACTAAATAAAAATCGAATGCGATTAAAAGCAATTGCAAACGCGAACTGGTATTAAACATTTTACGAAATCGATGGTATGTATTCAAACGTCACTTTATTGGAATGTTAGGAACTGCGAACAATGCCAATTGAAATGAAATTAAGCATGCCCTCCCCTTACAAGATAAATGTATGCGTATTTTTTTTATTCCCAGGGGTAAATATCAATTTATTGATAATGGACCTGCATGTTCTGTCTTAATTGCGATTTAGGTCTCAAATGAGCTTCATATGGTGTAAAATAGTTATTTTCATCCCTTGGTATTACGTTGAATGAAAAATGGTTTTAACTCATAACTTGCATGCAAGCTTGTGAGGCTTTGTCAATTTTTCGGACATACATTAGACCCAAAATTGAGTATGCTAGATCAGCGAGTTGTAATCTAAATCTTTCAGATAATAAGAAAATAACGGTATTTTACAACAAATTCTTGAGGAGATGTTTAGGACTAACCAGGTCAACACCGATTCATAACATGGATGTATTAGCCAATGAAGTACCCCCAACGTATAGAAGTTTGATACTTACAGTAAACAAAATGGCTAAGAGGGTACTTGCCTATTCCAATACTGGGTTGATGCCTAATTTGTTACTATAGTTACTAAATACTATGTACCATGTATGAAGTTAATTTGGTGTCTCAGATTAAATTGTTCACTATGGTTCCTCTGAACACAATTCACCATAATGTACTTATACATATGCATACAAGCAAATACAATTGATGGAGGAATAAATAAATTCAATGCACATAATCACACCAAATAGAGTCAATTTAATCTAATAAATTGTGTTCAAGATCATGGTTAGATTTCTTCATCTTTTATGGTTTAATTGAAAAAGTGGTCTTATGATGATTATCGCGGAGAAGTGTAAATTTGTTTTGTTGTCACGATAGACTATTATGTATTTAAATACTTTTTCTTTTTTCCTGTTTATAAAAATAAACGAGACTGAGTTCCGAGAAAAAATGCAATTTCAAGTTTTTTGTACGCGAGGAAGGGGAAAGGTGGGTCGTATTTGGCACACCTTTCATATTTTATAAGGACATCCAACAGCCACCATTTGGCACAAATTTGATTTTTTCCGCATCATTTTATCAAAAGATATAGCTGAATATAGCTTTGTAGGGGAGGTTGGGGTAAATGTCAGACATACTCCACTTTCTAATAAATTCAAGGATGTGCCACAATAAGGCATTGATCAAAATTTCAGGTCGCTTGCGATATTCGGTCGAAAGTTAAGCAGCTAGCTTCACACGGACAGACAGACATAGCTTATTAGAATCAGGAACAGACCCTGATCATTTATATATATATGTATATACTTTGCCATACCAGTGACTCCTTTGAAGCGTTACATAGTATATCGGCGCGGCCAGCGGCGTAACAAAAACAATATACATAGTACCCTAGTCCATATTATGTGTATAGGGTATAATATAATTTTTAAATTGAAACTTAAATTTAAGCACGATTTACCATTCCCAATTTAATCCAGGGTTTAATAAATCCTGTCCGTAGTCTGAATCCTTAATAAAGACAATAAAAATATCCACGAAAATCCATTGTTCAACTAAAAGCGAATCGATTCATTATTTTCTTAGTTGACAGTGTATTTTATAGATAGTTTACGACACCTTCAATCGTTAATGCTGTAAATGGTCAATTTCCCCATGTTTACAAGATCGTTACTGCGTAATTACCATAAATAGTCCAAATGAAGTGTTAACTCTATAATTGCGATCATCGTTTTATTTTACAATGCAATTGAGACTTTGTTTAGCTCTCGTGTGTTATTGTAAACTCAATTTTGTTAATCTCATTGTGCCTTAACAAGTAAAGTTGCAATGAATTGAATGTGTACTGAATAATGCAAGTGTGTAGTGTGAATAAAAAAAAACTTTCAACAATAGATAAATGAACTGAACTATAAATTTTAATCTGCTTAGAAAAATTAAGGCACGAGTGATCTTAATTTTAACTTGATACAGGAAATCTACGAATACATAGGCCTTTAAAAATCAAGATGCGATATCCATTCCTAACTTCCCAATTTTGAAAATAAATCGTGTTGATTAGAATTAACTCGTGTAATTCATAGCCAGACAGACTCCTTCTGCATTGTTTTTTGCCGAAAAATGTTATTTATTATTTTCTAAGGATATTTCATTGACATCTATTTTTAGTTCATTCATTCATTCGCAAAATGTACATTAAAAAAATTTATAAACTAATTTTTCCTCTCTTCTCTTTACAGGTAAGTGCTACTCGTTCTTCGCCTATACGTTGTTAATATGTAAGTGAAAATTCTAAACGTATATTGTTAATTGGATTCTACATATCTCATTGTCGTCGCCTCCGCGGTCACCATACAAATATAATGTACAACATACAATTTATTTATGTCTCACAATTTTCTACAAATATGTACGCCCTACCTTCCTTGTAACATCATACGCCCTAATAAATTGCTAGTTGAACGAAATCCCGCGACGAGCAGTTTCAACAACCGACCTCCTTGACCATACTTACAGCCATACATTATATTGACGAAAATCCAATATTCAATTTCATACAACCTGGGAATATCAAATAAAAATAATGTAAACACGACCTCGAAAACAAAGTCAAGAATGATTGAGTAATTTCCCGAATAATGACATATACTCGTATGGCTAGATGTAGGTACCTTGACCCCCACCACTATGTCGAGACAAGGAGAAGTAAGACGCGAGCTTGATGTTTGAATCAAATATTTGGTGAATAGTCTAATACTAATTTTATAGGTAGTCTATTGATTGCCGGTCGGTAATGTGTTTGCTCTGAAATCAATAGCGAAATGATTGGAAATCCGTAAGAACAGCGATAGACGTTTAAAATTAAGTTTGACCACTCAGCGTGTCAGTGTCTTATTTACCTATAGACTCGGCAAAAAGCGCTCTTAATTACATCAAATATATACTAAAAGTTGTGAAGATCAAGTAAATGAAATGTCACTAACACATCTTGGGACCTAGGTTCGATGTTGGAACGTGTCGCTCCAGTCTCCAGTTGTTTGTGCATTCATATGAAACGAATGACTAGATTGAAACATTTAACTGCATCGGACATACCTACGAAAAATTGAACATTTCTACAGCCCTTAAAAAAGTATATGTCATGCCAATAATGATGGCATGTATTTATGTCAACGTCCATTCACGCGAGCGTTTACCCAAAAACTCTGTCATTAGTTACATTATTTTCTGTTTAATGCATTTCAATTGAGTACAAATCCATCGATTTAATTAAAATAAAGGGTTAAGGGTCTTTTATTAAATTAGAAATTCAGCGAAGAGGAAACGAAAACCACTCCTTTCATAGAGAGAAGTTTCCCAGGGTGTAAAACCTGTATACGGTTGCTTACAGGAACCTGACGATATTTGAACGTGGTAAGAAAACGAAAATCCATGCCACTCAGATTACCGTTCCTCGATGTTTTAACGGGATACTTCAGAGATGTTCAACATAAGATAACGAGCCAAGAGTCTAACAGTGTTAGTAACGTATATCCTGGATATACCTGAGGCTGAGATTTCTCTTCATCTGACTGATCATTCAAAAATTAAGAAAGTTTATCGTTTAAATTCTAAATTATAAAATGAACATCAGTGTTGCAGAATCTACTCCTGAAAACACAAGTCTATTCATAATATTAACGAAATAAACTATTGTTCGCTCATTCTGACTCACATCGCGACGAATATCTAACGACTAAAGGTTTGTGTTCAGAAACGATTCATGTGATGATCGCATTTAACCCACGATCCTGAGATCGTGATACAAGATGATTCTTGCATTCTTCTCTGGTCTGATCGCTTGATGCAATCAATGACGGGTTCAAATCAAATACAATTTTGGTGTATACAACACCATCAATAAAAATTATCGGCAAGGAAATGATGATCGAAATGACGCGCGCCAGTGGCGAAATAATGGCAGCCAAAGTGTCAAACAACAATTTATTACTCAAAAACAATCACGTTATCGCTTTTATAAGGTCCAAGGAATCTTTAAAAAAAATAGAAAAATTTATTATGATGTTCTTGCAAATTCTCTTTAAGACAATTCCGAAATGTGGTAGCGCTAAGGCGAAGAACGAGGTTGTTGGTATGGTGTAAATAATGGTCGTATCCGTCCTGTTTTTTGCAGGACAGTTCTGTTTTGTCCAAACAGAATGCCCTGCTTGGTCCTGTTTTTGGATTTCAAATCGGCAACAAAATTTTGTCAAAGCTACACTAATCGTTATACAACACAAACATAGGCCACAGTCGGCATTCACTTTCATATTTTTGGTACATATTGCATAATGCTGAATCTTTTATTTTCGTCATAATTTGTTTTAGACAATTCCAAAAAAAATGAGAACTTAGGACTCACTGAAGAGCGGTGGCGGATTTACCAGTAGGCTTGAGCCTATAGGGCGGCAGACTTCAGGGGGCGGCAAATTCAGGGAAAATATTTTTTAGGTTTTTCACACTGCCCTGGAAGACTAGTTTACCATCTACGGGTATACCGTCAGGGGAGCACCTAGCCTTTTGGCCTTCAGTAGGATGTCATTATACGGTTTGGGAACAGGCAAAACGTATTTTTACCCACAGTGAGATATAAACATGAAAATGCATTTGTCGCCATGGTCTAAGAGCGTATAACACTGAGGGGGTAACTATTGAAGGTCATTTAAGCTTAAATTCGAAACCAAGATCCTTCTCGTTGTTTTCATGCCTAGATATTATAACCAACCTTGAAACAACATTTACTGCTTCGGCTTTTTGTTAGCTCGGCATATCAGAAATTGCAAAAAATTATGTTAGAAAGTTTCCAGAAATGGAAAACACTAAAAAAGGTTAATTCATTAACTTTCATCCAATAAATGAATCTCCTCATCTTGTAGTTAAGACAATCGAGCTTCAGATGAGTTTTAAGTATGAAAAGGGCAGCAGCAGCATCAGTTCAGCTGAATATCTTAAGGAAGGTGAATACTCTTTTTTTTTCAATTAATTTTTAAATTTCTCTTAAATTTATATATCTGTATCTTGGGTGTCACTTTCCTATTTAAAACCGGAGAACTGAAAATGAACTCAAATTTTGGAGTTATGTCATTCCTATTGATTGTGGTTTTGCTCAACCAAATTCTACTTTCGACTCTGCCAATTTTCCCCAACCAATACAGGACACATTCGCCACATAATATAAGACAAATCAAGTTGTTTTCAATTTTATTTAATATAAGATATTCGCTTGTAAAGTCTTCTGAGCCTGGCGCCCCCAAAGAAAATTTTGGCCAAAAACCAATAGATTCGTGTTTTTTTTTCGCCGTGAGTTCGGCCATCACCATTGTTTCAGTAATACTTCGATTGCCATTGCCCCAGTAATGACCACAATCCGCAAGTGTTCTACCAAGGATTATTATATCCAAAAATGACTAGCTGGCTGGTGCGGTTTAAGAAGCGTGATTTTTTAATTTTTTTCCGGCCCTTTTTTAATATCGTTGTCCTGTCAGAAGTTTTGATGTCATTTTTTTGATATTGTCTTTGTTCATTACTATAATGTATACTTGTTAATTTATTTCAATTTTTTTAATTTTTATTGTGAAAAATCATTGTCTTTTAGATATAAGACCCTGATAATGGCTTTTAGCCCGAAATATATTGGCCATCTAAAGAAAAGGGATGACTTTCACTTTCGCGGATCTACAGAGGCAACACAAAAAAGAACATCGTATACTTTTTTTCTGTCATAATTTGTCGTTATACCGTATTATAACGAAAAGATTGACGCCCAATGAACGGATTTGAACTTGTTTTTTTTCGGGTCACACCCGTTCTCCTGCTACAGTCCTCCAAATTGGCCGTTTACAGGGTACTGGGACCAAACCGAAAAAACAGTTTCAGTAATGGCCATTTTCAGTACTTGATGAAACCAGCCCGAAATTATAGTTTCCGAGGAGAGAAATGGGGTGAACCCGGGGAAAATAATTACAGATCCGTTTATTGTCGTCCAAGACATTTCGTTTGAATAGGGTAAAAATAAAAAAGGGAAACTGTCCGGTTTTTTTAAACCCCGAGTCCATATAGAAGTAATTTTGAAAAATGAATCATTTCTCCGATAAAATAAGTTAGGACTGTATTTCAACGCTCAGATTTTCTTTTTTTTTCGTTATCAGACAATTTTCTTTCCCATGCTTTGATCTTTGTTTGGCAAACCCCAATCAGCTTAGTTGGTCATGGAACTGAAATGCAGTAGATGGATATGCCTGCACTCTAGTTCTATTGACCCAATTGAACATAATGTTGTCTGTATACCTTTTGTTCAAAGACCGTCTAACACTCAAATATCAAAGACTCCCAGTCTATACCAATTCATACAGCGCACTTGATGACTGAAAATATGGAACACTCATTTTTGTTGTCGCTAAAAGCGTCTCAACAATTTTGCTTACAAACTAAACTACATAAATGGAATTCGGTCAACAACAAAAGCATACTTAAATCTTGCTGATTTATTCCATCCTGGATAAATTTGAATACCAACACACAACATTTTCTTGTTTACATATTGCTTAACGTAAGTACGAGTATACTCGTAATGTAGTCATATTCGTGAATTTAACCGACAAAAGTGAACAAAACTGCATAAAATGGACTGATGGACATCGACTATTGCTGTCCGTGGTATTAATTTAATCCAACAATTCAATATTTTCGCTTTCATCTAGTCTAAGTCTAAGGTTATATTGATAAATCGATAAACGTAAATATGTATAATTTTTCACTCAATGGTAAATGCAATTCTTTGTTTTGATTTCAAAACGGCGTATTAAATTAAATATTAAATTAAATGCAGAAATATGGATTAGATAGGTCAAGGTGATTGGAAAATATATTTGCGTATTGTGTTAATAGAGAACAATGTTGTGCTCTTATATCTTAGCTGTTTGAATTTCAAATAAGATTTACAATAAAATCGCTTCGATTTATAATTATATGAGATTTGGACTTGATGCTGCTTTTCAAAACCTGAATCCTTTTTGCAGCAGAAGCTATCACTGTTGCTCTGCATCAACTTACTATGTATGTTCTCTTGAATTTAATGCTTCGTCTTCTTTATGGCACGATAGCCCGACGTCGGGCCTTGGCCGCCTGGATTGAAGAACTCCAATTGTCGCGGTCACGCGACCTTGTCCTCCAGTTTCGAAAGTCTAGCATCTGGCGTCCTCACATATAGAATGCTCCCATCGGGCTTTCGGTCGAAGATTCTTCGGAGAACCTTTCGCTCGAATGTGTCCACCAGGTGTTCAGAGTTTTGGGTTAGGGTCCATGCCTCGCAGCCATAGCATAGCACATTTAGTATTTAATGCTAAACTGAACAAATATTTTCTGAATATTTAAAAATCAGAACGCATCTCAATCAACCTGAAACGAATTAAGTAGAACACACTAAATTTAAGCATGTGTACTAAACCAATTTCGCCTATCCGAAAATATTCTTTGTACGTTGTACCTATATGTAGTGCCATCATCGCAGCAAGTGGTTTTTTCCTGGCTTTTTGCCATATGTAGAAAGTAGTATACGTGTGCATATAATAACTATAGAATTATACAGAGGAATTTCCGTTCTGTTTCGCTTTTTATGCACACATTAAAAATAAAATTGTTTTTTTACGCATCACATTGCGTAAAAGACTTTCGCTATATGGTTGAGAAACAAAGAGTCAAACGTCATAGTTAATTAATTGTTTAATTGCTTTTACAAAGTCAACAAACCAGCACCAATTAATTAAATTCGCCTGGATTGTCAAACTAATGTGAGGTATATGTACGTACCTTTATGTTTTCGAATGAGTGAATCGCAGCAGGAATATATGTGAGATGGGGAATAGTTCATCCAACATGCATACTGTGCACAAATTTCTATGAAGTTGCATCATATAAAAAAGGCTTCCTCAATTATTCATTGAAGAACAGATCTTTTATGTTCCGAGTCCAATTTTTCAAAATCTCAATAATTTCAATGTGTCACTTGTATACATTTCAAGCAAAAGATGTTTACCAGTTTTTGTTATTAACCTCAGGCCAATAATTTAAACGATTACTACATGAAAAAAAAACAAATACAGTGAAAGCTCTCTTTGCGGACAGCTCCGATAAGCGGACATCTATAATAAACGGACAAATTATTTGGAACATATGTTTTGTCAGTGATTTGTGTGTAACTTTCATTCTAATAAGCGGACACTCCAAAGAACGGACACGGACAGTAGTTTGTGGAACATTTCGTCGACACATCTCCAATACACGGACGCGACGCTCTCATTTCCGGACAAATTTGTTTCATACGGACGTTGATATTCTCAGAAATGTCCGTTAATGAGAGCTCTGCGTCCGCTTGTTGGAGATGTTCCCAAGAAATCGTTCTACCGGCAGACGTTTTCGATTGAAAAAAGGCTACCCTTGCATTTTCTGCTAAATTTTAAGTCTAGGTTTGGTTTCATAAGGGTGCATGTTTTAGAAATCATTCAAGATGGCATCAAACAAAAGAAAGTTACTGATTGCGACCAAAGTAATTTGCAAACGGCTAATAGCAGCTTTACGCCAAATACGGAACATAAAAAAAATCAAGTAACGATTACATTGCATTTGACCATTTGAAAAATTTGGAAACCCATTTCCAAAACTGTCTAATAGAGCAAAAAATGGCAAAATAGCGACAAACTACTGTCCTCGATTTTTTCAAATAACATACATGATTAACTTTTCATGTATGCAAAAATGTTAACATGTTAGCAACTGAATGAATAAAAATACGAATGAACTAAATTTGGTTTCTTTTTATTCGGCAATATTTTTTTTCAATCTATCCAATAACCGGACATCTCTCTTAAGCGGACAAAAATAGGGGGACCGTGACTGTCCGCTTATGAGAGCTTTTACTGTATATTTATCTACCCGGCATTCTACAGCTTAGAAAAATACTGAGGCGAATCATACTCAGAACAGCTTTTTGCTTATCATCGATCCCTCTAGGGTCTAGGCTCCAAGGAATGGTCCAAATGCATGATATAATATGTATACGCAGCATCTAATATAAATTTCCACCCATACTATTAACCTTCTGGTACAAAATAGTTCAAACTTTTCACATATTCCACTTTTATTCGTCAAGCCTTATTTAACAAGAATCCATCTATTCAATGTCACGAATCATGATTTATGAACAACACAACTTGGAGACATCGAAGAGGAGCCCATTGAATAAAATACTATAGACATTACATATCCTCACTCACAACCATACTCATGTAGGTACATATCGCTCAATGGGATCTAGATAAAATATGAATTCAAGAGTGTTGGCTTCCAGCCAAATTGTCAGTGGCATTTACAAATATAAATGTTTTTTTTTTATTTTCGATATTAAATATGTATGCCAGGAAAAGCGCCGACGCCGCTAAAAATTCGCAAGAAAATTATAATCTACAAGAATGTACTTATGTACCTATATTTGAAAAGCATGAATGAATGAACCCACCATTTTTAAGACACTCACTTCGCATAAATGTGATGAAAAATGTCCCTTTCAATATGTGTAATGATAGATTGGCGTGTTGAATTATTGATATTGACATAAAATCAATTGGCAGTTCAATTGGTATAGAATATAGAAGCGGGCATTCGCGAGTTTATTCATTCATGTCAAGCAAAGCAACATAGAATATATGAATGCACTACCTCAATACTACATCAAATAGGCGCTTTAAGGTTGATGTACTAATCAATTATTGTAAAGATGGTTCTATTACACGGTATTATTAATAGACATCCATATACAGTCGAACTTCCCTAAACGGACACTTCTAATAACCGGACATTTCTTATAAACTGACACTTTTATTTTCCCCACGTTTTTTCACATATTTTGCTAGGAAAACACCTTCTGATAGCCGGACACTCTCATAAACGGACATGGACAGTACTTTCATACACATCCTGAACAAGCGAGTCTCTAATTAACAGACAGTTCCAAGAAAAA
This sequence comes from Microchrysa polita, assembly GCA_949715475.1. Taxonomy (NCBI): domain Eukaryota; kingdom Metazoa; phylum Arthropoda; class Insecta; order Diptera; family Stratiomyidae; genus Microchrysa; species Microchrysa polita. The sequence continues at coordinate 20,783,141 of OX454415.1, forward strand.
AAGCACAAATTCTTACATTGCAGAATTTTATTTAGGGCAAAGAGTCTTGCGATCACAAGAAAATGGATATTACGCGTATTAGCAAGACCCAATGTACGGGAAATGTAAAATGATGTACATATCAACGACTGCAGTTCTTTTTTATCTCGGTTGGTGCTAGCAACATAAATTCAATTTATGCTGCGGCGTTTAATCGTGCAATTCTCTATTCTATTTAAATAAGTGTCAAACAATATTTTGCGAATTGAAGAAAAATTGAAGATGACATAACAATTCAGATGAAAAATAAATGTGCTCGGTCTCAGAAAAAAATCGTTGGAAAAACATGGGGAAACGACGAGACGAAACCTTTATTAAAAATAAAAGTTATTTTGAAAAAGTGGAAAGAGAGTGGGAATGAAATGACTAAAAATTATACCCTAATCCGTCGGGACTACAAATTTTTATCGCGGTTTTTGAATATATTTTCAGATTGTAGTGAAAGTCTATTTTATAAAATGTTACACCTCCGTGAAATATTCTTATAAGCGGCCACTTCCAATAAGCGGACAAAATCTCATTCCCCAATGGTGTCCGCTTATGGGAAGTTTCACTGTATGTAGTTTTAAAGGCTGTCGTGGCTGTTTGGTCATTGCTCTTAAATTGCAAGGAATGGAATGTTTAATACGTCTCATTCAAAAAGTAATATGTGGTCCTAACTAAGGACCAAGGCCGCAATGCGTTAGTGGCATCTAATTTCCAAGATCTAAACTGCTTTTTGTCGAGGTGTTGAGATCAACAACACATTCAGCAGTGTTAAATATCCCCATAAATGGGAACGTTTAACATCTGAGTGAGATCAGAGTCCGTCACATGGATCGTGAGTTCGAAAAACACCATAAACTGAATTCGTTCACGGTGAGACTCGAACCCACAACCCTGTGCATCGAAGGTGTGCGCACTAACCACTACCCCAACCATGTCAGATGGTCAGCAATGAAAAGATCTGTGTTTAATCGCATTCGCATTGAAATTTCGTCGGAACCTCTCATTACACCAATGTTGCTCTTAAGATATGTACAACTTCAAACATTACTAATTTACGTTGATATAATCAACCGTTAACAGTCACTTCAAAAGACCAAAAATCCTTTAAAAAAAATTCTTGCGATTTTTTAGTTACATTCTCCTAAACAACCCCTTTTAGAACGACATCCATCATGCCCATACTCTGTTTCTTTTTTGGTGGTAATATTAGAGGCGGCGCATAAGGGCCCGCAGGACCCGCGTGGCGGGGGGCTCACGAGATTTAGGGGCCCACATGAAAGATTTCTCGAGCCATAAAAACAGCGAATAACAACACTCCAACGTAGATATTTTTTGTACACAAGAAGAGATATAGACTTTTCGAAGTCAAAACAAATGCTAAATTTATTGTTCTCCTTTCACCAGGTCCCTTAGATAAACAAATTTAATATTGTCCTAAAATCTTTAAAAGTTCATGAGACAATCCTGATCCTCAAATTTTCACAAAAAAAAATTTGCTTTGAATGACTGCGCTATTTGCTGTAACTGTAGTCGCGGTTTGTAGTCCGACCCACTCTTTTCCTTGCCAAGTACCAGATGGGCAAAAAGATTCATTAGGTCCCTCTGCAAATAAACTATCTTTGGTGATAGTACCTTTTCTAAATTTTCGAGTTAAATTCCAATCCACTTTGTCATGAACTGTCAAAGACGAACAAAATAGTTTGAGAGTGGTACTAAACTTAGGTTAAACTAGTTAGTACGCCCTGTATATGTCGTTGAACACTAAAATATTTTATCTTGCTTGCGGTGCATACATGGTCATTAGGTCTGTGGTGCAGAGGCCACATTTGGATTGCTGTAGTGAATTTAATATTAAGTACAAGCGTTCTTAAAGGATTTAAATTAGAGCCCACTTAAATTTAAAGGTTTGTGTTCGTAGAGACGACTCATGGGATCATCGCTCAGCGATCGTAGTTTTGCATCCAATTTCGAGCCGCATTTAAATATTTGAATGGTTCTACTTTCCTAGTATCGACTATGGACTAAAGGAACATGTCTGTATAGAAAATATAGCCATATAGTGCTCAAAACCGGTGGTTTCACTTCGATCGCTGAGCGATGATCCCATGAGTCGTCTCTACGAACACAAACCTTTAATCTGAAACAAGGAATAGAGTTGAATTAATAACGTGTCGACTGATTTCAATCTGCTTTTTCTCGGTGTAGGGGGCCCACTCAAGAAGTTGGCGGGAGGGCCCCGATTGAAGTTGTTCCGCCACTGGTAATATAATTTTTTTTTAAATTCGAAATCAATTTATTGACATTCTGGAGGACTCGCCTCAATGAATCCTGTACATATTTTTACATCTATATCGTCTATAGTGCACCACCTACAGAAAAAAACGACATTGGGTGCCCAAGGATCTCTTCCACATATTAAGTACCGATACTAAAATATTAAACATACCACTTCTTAATTCTCTCTCTCTTCATTACCGTAACTCCTAGTGGAGCATGGTGCGTTGATGACTACCGTAGGTCATCAACGTTGCAAAGACAACTGATTTTGGAGTGTGATACGGTTGTCAGCCATACCACTTCCTAGTCGCATAGTTAGTTTATTATTCTACGATGAGAATATTTCTTATCATCTTCTTCTGAATAATAAACTAGCGACGAGTCGTGCCGAGTTTGGAAACTCGTTTCTCTATGAGTGTATGTTTAACAGAGTGGCGACCGAACGATCACGGCCACAGAGCACGACTTCTCAATTACCATCCAATTTTCATTGAAGTCCCACGGGAAGAGCCAGAGGAATTAATTGAATTGAGAATTACTTTGGAACGGTTACTTAGGAACGTTTCCAGTAAATGTTACTTTGGAACTGTTATTTAAGAACGTTTTCAATAAATGTTACCTTGGAACTGTTACTTAGAAATGTTTTTATTACATGTTGCTGTGGAACTGTTACTTAGAAGTTTTTTCAGTGAAATGTTACCTCTTTTGCCTGTTCATCGATAACAACAATAAGTTCATTAGTAATCGAAATGCAATTCGAAATTTTTCAGTTACGCCTACGCTTCAAACCAGACTGTCCTTCATTGCATGTTTAGTTCCACTAATTTTACCTATTTCGCCCACTCACCGGAACATACAAAAATGCATTCTAAACTAACTGCCAACCGACATTTTCCAAGTCCAAATGCTAAACGCAATTACGCAATTACTTTCCCATGATAAGCGACATTCAAGTTGTTTTGTTCCTCTCCATATACATACATATGTATGTATGTAGCTGCGGCACCGGCAATATTTGAGAAATTTGAAATTGAAATTGCAGCGAAGGATTGCAATGATGATGATTGATGAGATATACGAAATTTGATTGTTTCCACATTGTTTGCCCTGCGGCACACATTCATTTTCATACGTAGAAATAGAACTCTTCATAAACATTCGACACGTACGGAAAATGGTGAAACATTCGAAAGGCCATTCCATACTATCCTATCCACAAAACCTATCAGCACCAAATAACGTCTATCAGCGGCAAATATGTAGTACGAATCAGAGTCAAAAGATGCGTATGCCCTTTTCACACTATAAAACAAAACCGTACGGCGAGAGCTTTTATAGTGGCCGGCAGGCAAGCATTGTGCATTCACATTATAAGTATGCGCACGTAGGCCTGTTCGGTACCGAGATTTCAGTACCGGGTTTCGTTTTTTTTCAATACCCGGTACCACAAGCGGTTTCCCTGACTCAGGTTTTTTTTTCAGTACCGACGGTTTTTCTAACCATAAGCCGGTTTTTTTGAGTACCGGGTTAAAAACCGACTCAGGTTTTTTTCAGTACCGACGGTTTTTTTAACCATAAGCCGGTTTTTTTGAGTACCGGTACCAAAAAACCTGAAAAAAAAAACCGGCTCATGGTTGAAATGAATCGTTCTTTTTAACTCGGTACCAAAAAACCGACTCGTCGGTCGGTTTTTTTTAACTCGGTACCAAAAAACCGGGATATCGGTACTTTAGAATATCGGGTCCGGTACCAAGTGAACACCGGTTTTGTACCGGGATCCCGGTTTTTGGAACAGGCCTATGCGCACGTACGACCGTTAAACAATCGTCGTACGATCATCCGTGCATTTTTTTTTTTTTTTTTTTGTAAAGTTTGCCCGTACGGTTTTTTTTGTATGGTGTTGAAAAGGCCTATGAAATACCCATGAGAAATCAGTTTTTTGCCATGGAAACAAATGGCTTCGCATCGTCTGTTCCAAAAAAAGCTCAGCATCGCACTGTATGTGCACATCGCATCGCATCGTTCGGCCCGGAAAAGCTCGACATCGTGTATGAGTAATCGCCATTATCTTTCTATTCAACCTTTATAGCGTTAGATTGCAAAATGTGGTGGAGACACATTTTTTCTTTTCTTATGTTTTTTGGGGCACTGAGCTCGAATCCGGAGCTTCCCACCAAAATTTTGTTGCGGAACAGGGTCAAAATCGCGAAAAATCCTAAAACTTTTGCTGTTTTTCCCTTATTTGATCCCTAACTCTGAAACTATTTACTTCTGCGAAAAACTCTCTATGAATATTTTAGAGAACACATAATTGCACGTCCAAAGGGACATAAATATTATAAATCCGTTGAGCGGTATTACTACAATTATAATTTAAATTTGCCATTTTTAACATGGTTCCATATTATGAATAAAATTTTGAGATTGAACGGTTTTTCATTTTTAGTCGCAAAAGTTGCATTTTCTGTGTAATTGTGTATTTTGGGGTACAGAACCTGAATCCATAACTTCCCACCAAAATCTCGTTGCAAAACTGGGTCAAAATTGCAAAAAACGCCAAAGAAAATGACTATCAATTGTAGCAATACCGCTTAACACATTTTAATGATTAATGGCGTGTTGGACCCGCAATTATGTTTTCTTTAATATTTCCATGGACAGGTTTTCGGAGTTATAAACAAAAAACGGGGAAACTCCGAAAATTTTGAGTGTTTTCGCGGTTTTGACCCTGTTCCGCAACGAAATTTTGGTGGGAAGCTCCGGATTCGAGTTCAGCACCAAAAAAACATAAGAAACAAAAAAAAAAATGTTCTCCACCACACTTTGCAATCTGAAATCACCTACTAACTACAATATTATCCCAAAAAGGATATATGTAATCAGCTGTAAAACAGCTTGTTAAATTGTTCACGTACCATAAGAAATCGTGGGAGAAAGAACAGACACATGAAATGTGTCACGTTTCATGTACCACATAGTCAGTGCAGTATTGATTTATTTATCTGTTCGTTATAGATATTCATATTGCCATGATTTTCAGTCACAAGAATACTTTTCCTGTGCACACAATATCATAGTGGCACAGCCAGAAGTAAGCAATGATGAGAGCGGCTATCTAATGTAGTGGAAGTCATTTGGTGTGGGCGGATGCACAATATGTAAGTATGTATCTCATTCCGAATTGAGCAGCTTTAACGCAGACAAATGATATTCAATAAAAAGAGAAAGCTTTGCCATTTTTTTTAAATCGTAATCTTTGGACAGGTGCCATAAGGGTAGAATTTTCAAAAATGTATTTTGATGTAAAGCCAAGGCATACAGGATCTTTTAGGGCCTAAGATTATCCCCAACTTATTGCTAAAGAACAATTACAGGTATTCATACATTTCAAGTTGGTACCTCTTATGAGACGTTGCCGTGATTTAATTCGATTTCCTTCATGATGATCACACTATTGCAGTCAACTGTGAGCGTATAAGCATATTTGGTAGGTACCTTTTTCAGTAATAAATTGCATACATAATAGTCCAGTACAATTGGTTCAAAATAGCCCCAAACCTAAACATCCAAAAAGAAAAGAAATTTTTGATGCCAAATTGTTGAATACACTGCCTAATATACGCAGTAAAAAGTTACACAAATTTGCGCCATGGGTTAAGGGGGGAGGGGGTGGCAAAGGGGTGAAAATTCAGTTTCTTTCAAATATCTGGAAAACTATGAGTCTGACCTTAAAATGAGCTGAGGACAAAACAAACTACATAAAATTACCTTTGTAATGATATGTAACACTCTAGACATTTTCTCAGAAAATTATACCCTAGACCCAAAAGTATTATAGTGAATTTACATTTTTTGAGTTTTACGTTTCGCACTGTAACTCTTGATAGAATGGACATACTGTCATAAGATCTTGTCCATATATTGATAACAAAATTTATTTGACTCGTACCAAAAATTGGAGTGCTCCGACCATTGACGCCCCCCTCAGTCCTCCTAAAATTTTTCAAAAAGGCATGCCTGTAGCTTCTTTTTAAGCTGAGCCAGACAGATCAAATTTGGTGGGGTGCCTAGTCTAAGCTCCATTATGCTCCCCACCAAAAATTATTACCATCCGATCAGAACTAAGGGTACCCCCCATACAAAGTGAACGAAAATTCTAACAAATTTTACATTTTTTCACTTCTAAATTCTATCTAAAATGAAAAAATAAAATTTATCTCTTAGAAAGTCATTATGATAGTTAATTGTAGTCTTCTGAATGTATGTTCAAAATTTTGCATCAAAGCGTACACTACAAGTATAAACAAATTGTGTTTGAAAGTCATTGGTACTAGTTCAAAGGCTAGTTCCGAATAATATCGAGTAACGTGTACTAGCAACCATCAAACCCCATTTTTCGTACTTGTAAGGCACGCTCTGCTACAAACGTTTGAATATACATTAAGAAGACTACAATTAACTGTTATAATGACGTTCTAAGAAATTAATTTTATTTTTTCGTTTTTGATAGAATTTAGAAGTGAAAAAATGTGAATTTTTTTAGAATTTTGGTTGACTTTGTATGGGGAGTACCCTTAGTTTTGATCGGATGGTAACAATTTTTGGTAAAAAGCATAATGGGGCTTAGACTAGGCACCTCACCAAATTTTATCTGCCTGGCTCAATTTGAAAAGAAGCTAGAGGCATGCCTTTTTGAAAAATTTTAGGAGGAGTGAGGGGGGCGTCAATGGTCGGAGCACTCCAATTTTTGGTACGAGTCAAAAAAATGTTGCTATCAATATATAGACAAGATCTTATGACAGTAGGTCCATTCTATCAAGAGTTTCAGTACGAAACGTAAAACTAAAAAAATGTAAATTCACTATAATACTTTTGGGTCTAGGGTATAATTTTCTGAGAAAATGTCTAGAGTGTTACATATCATTACAAAGGTAATTTTATGTAGTTTGTTTTGTCCTCAGCTCATTTTAAGGTCAGACTCATATTTTTCCAGATATTTGCAAGAAACTGAATTTTCACCCCTTTGCCACCCCCTCCCCCCCTTAACCCATGACGCAAATTTGTGTAACTTTTTACTGCGTATATTAGGCAGTGTATTCAACAATTTGGCATCAAAAATTTCTTTTATTTTTGGATGTTTGGGTTTTGAGCTATTTGTACTAGACTATAAGGTTTGTAACAAAAAGGTTTAACGCTTGACTCTATGCCATATTTCAATTTGAAGTTCTAGCACTCGAAAAAAACCCCTATACTGAAAATGAACATTTTGACATTTTTAAATAAATAACAGGCGCGACAATCCAGCATTGGACTAAAGCCGCAGGATGTGTTAGTGACATCCTATTTCCAAGATCTTATCTGCTTTTTGTTGAGGTAATGAGATCTGCATCACGCTCAGCAGTGTTATTTATCCCCATAAAGGGGTACCCGTTTAACATCTGAGTGAGAGCATAGTCCGTCACAAGCTAGTGAGTTCGAAAAACACCATGGAACACAGTGCGATTCGAACTCATGACCCTGTGCACCGAGGGTGCGTGCACTAACCGCTAGACCAGCCAGACTACTTTTGACATTTTTACTACAACGTGAATGGAAATACACATCATAAAAACCCCATTTACACTTCCTATTTAACAGATCATATTTTTCACGCCTACGAAAGGAACTGCTTCGATAGATACCATCAAACTATACCTTCCGGTCTATACATTCTTGTGATATTAATATAGCCTAGTCCTATAGAATAGAGAGTCTATTATCTGATTGGAATTTATTTGTCCAAACCCATAATTTTCTTTATGTGTTACAAGAAAAAAAGGATGGCCCACGCCATAACCCATCACATTAGCCTTATTCTTATCATGCGGATTACGTATGAAATGTTGTGTATATGCCTACGTCTATCTATATTGGCAAAGACTGAAAATGACAGTTTCGTGCCAACTAACCCTATTAGGCAACTCAAGTTATGTACGAGTATGCTTCGTTGACTCGACTATACTGAATTACATTATCCCGAAATTCATAATGGGAATACGAGATATAGGTGTCGGTGTCCTGTCCACGATAAGATATTTGCACAAAAACAAATTAGGTCTATCTTGACCAATTCGTAGGTATTTTTTTTCTTTATCTTTTTGTGTTTAGCTTGCTTTGCTATTATTCTGCCGAAGAACATTTTTTTTTTTGGGTCGGTTGATTTTTATCTGCAATTGATAAAATTCAAGAATGCCTGCCACGTTATGTATGTTTATCATGTGCATGCAGTCTTAACTTTCCCAAAAAGGATATGGAAATTGTCATTTGTTGGGAGAAACTGCAAACTCACTTTATTTCAGGTATTATTTTTCTTCGTTGATGTGGGTCTGCTTTTTCGTGATCTACTTACTATACTTTCACTTGTGTTATTCATAAAGTTGAAGAGGTCCCGCAACTAAAGTACCCAGCCAGGATTTGCATCATTTATCGATGCTATCAGCCATAGATAACTTTATAAATGTATTACGAGGCAATGTGTCGGAACTTTTGAAAATTTTGCTAGGAAAAAACTCACGATGGTTAGCTGAGAAAATGCCCTTTAATTTCTATTTCCTACACTGAAAAAGTAATTTGCTAAAAACAAGAAAAAAATACAACAAAAAACAGCCAAGGAATAATTTCGATTTGAGATGTATTTTCTTAAATCAGTAAAAATTATTCCTAGGCTGTTTTTTGTTGTATTTTTTTCTTGTTTTTAGTAAATATTTTTTCAGTGTAGCACAGGGTGTCTAACCTTATTTTTTTCGCCAAACCTTTTTGTGTAGGAGAAAGAACAATCTTTCATACCCTTTTTCATTGTTTTTTTTTTACGTAAAAAAATAAGTATAAAAAAACATTTCTGATTCACTGCTATACAGGGTGTCCCGCATTGGGTAGTCAATACTGTAAGGGTTGATAGCACAACTTGTTTCAGCAAGAAAATTACCAATACAATCGGAATTTTTTTACCGTTACCTTGTTATCAATCTTTTTGTAAAAGTCGTCGAAAATCGTGACTTGTGTTGCAAAATCATAATTTGCAGCCCTCCTGATGACTTAATCCAAGATTTGATTTCAGTTTCAGAAACTACATAAAATTTCACAAAAACTGAAGTTTTTCCTGTTGCCAACATTTTTGTCACTTTCAAGATACAGTACCCTGTATATTTAAATATAGTCCGACACATGTACAGTTTTCGCTTATATTATGTTCAGAGTGGACGAAAACGGATTGATTTCGCCGTACGTTTTCAGAAATCACCGAAAAGTGTTCACAGTGAACTATTTGGAATTTCATATGACAACCGACAATATTATTTTGCCTATTTTTCGTTCTAAGTATAAAAATATGCAAGGTGCAGACATCGATAGTTATTTGCAACATACTTCGTCACTTCAAACTGACCGTCCATTCTCTTATCATGGAGATATTAAGAACATTGCCAACCACACGAAACTGAACAATTTTTTCGGGTGTCAGTTAAAATATTGGAGTGAGCCGAAATGTGCTGAATAGGGGATTTTAGTTTTGAGACCTGGGTGCTTACACGTTCTCATTTGAAAAAAATCAAGGTTTCATAAAAAACACGCAAAATAGGGGATTTTCAATGTGTCAATTTGTATGGAAATTGAAATGTTTTGGCGCTGTTTTCATACGAAAACATGAAAATAGCCTCAAATTATATGTTTTCGGTCACTCTGAACATATTATTAGTAGAGGTACGGAAATTTCGTTTTTACGAAGTAGATGCGAATTTCGGCGAAATTGGCTCATTTTTGCGAATTGATGCGAAATGTTCTAGTTTGTACTTTTTCCACGAAAAGTTAATTTTTCTCCAATAAATCAATTATGGAAGATAAATCATTTCCTCAGATTGATTTTTTTCCAAAAGATTCCCATTCATGAAAATGGAGAAATTTCTAAATGCAATGAGTTCGCACAATGGCGAGCTTGACAAACACCGAGCAAGCTGTTTAGTCAGAGGTTGGATGCATAAACTTTGTTTCCTGCAACTTTTCTAGAGCGTTTCTCGTGATTCGACCCCAAAATTGAAATGAACTGAACATAAAAAACCGAAACAATACTAGCGTGCCTCTGTCTCAGAAGTTTATATTTTTACCGTAATTCCTTGAGAAGCGTTGTCGATTTTGTCGTATGCTTTGTGAAAAACATTTCTCGACAACTGAACTCGTATAGTATGAGGGACTTTTTTTGCAGTGGTGAGTTTTGAACATTCGTTACACTGTAAATCTCTAGAAACCCAACAAAATGCACAAAATTATGTTTTTATGCGAATTTTAGCGAAATTTCTAATATTCAAAATTAGTTTATGCGAAATTCCTGTTTTTTATTTGCGAAATTTCCGTACCTCTAATTATTAGTCTCACAATAGCTTTTATTTGATTAATTTCAAATTATTAATATTTACGCCTAGAAAGCCCAGAGAAGTTCCGATTGGCGACAGCAAAGATCTAAAGCAGACGTGTCAAACTCGCGGCCCGCGGGCCGCATGTGGCCCACCTTGCAGTTCTGTGCGGCCCGCGGCCATGTCGAAGCAGCACAATGTGCATCAACACAAAAATGGTGAAATTGGTAAGGTGAATAAATTCAGGCGTTTAACTCAAGTCTACACAAATTACTAAAACTCGTCAGTTGCTTATGAAAGATTATTTGAATTTTTTGTTAGATTATTTTTTCTCCAAATACTACAAACAATTTGCTGCTGGTTATTTGGTTTTATAGCTCATTTTTTTTTGTACAGGACAATACTAAGCCTCTTCATGAAACTGTTCTGTCCCAAAATGCAGTTAATAAAAAAATGGTTGGCTTTACCGAACATGTTTTAAAAACTACGGAAATCTTGAATTTGGTGACTAAATCATATGAATGTGAAATTTCAACATCATAATTACAGCCCAAGTGTCTGATTTTTAAACCTATACTTATCAAGTACCAATATGGTACACGAGTTTTTTCAAAACCATATCACAAACAACTGTTTGTCTCTTTTAGCCACCTTTCTGCTGAAATTCATTTACATAATCTGACTATTTTGCCTCCCAATGTGATTTTGGGGACCTGCGGATGACCGGTGCTACAATTTTTTTATCATCTGTCCAAAATTTGGCGCAAATCATGTAATTACTTGAGAATCAATCAATTTTCTTGAAGTACATTTTCGAAAGGTGGAAGTTCTCACGGATAATCCCGAAGCCGCTATAGTGACCCAGACTGTCTTCCATATTTTAAAAGTAATATTTTGTAATCAACTTTCGTAATACGATTAAATGAAAGTTTTTGAAATTGTCCTCCTGCGGCCCACCCAAACCAGAAGAGAGTCTTATTTGGCCTGGGCCAGGTTTTGAGTTTGACACCCCTGATCCAAAGGGTCCTGACAATATGGGTGGAGCTGATTAGTGTTTCTGTTTCTGATGAGATCTTGTTATCTTTTTTACTAAGTCAATTTTCACACTTTCCTATATTTATTTATCAATATTTCTATTGAGCTAATAATACGATAGGTATTATCATTTTCAACCACTAAGTTAAGCTGTTCTACTTTGAAATTTGTTCAAAATTTTGCTGACCCCTTTTCCCGAATTCACTCGCGGGCCCTTCGCCGGTCGGCCGGATTGTGGCCCGCAGCCCGTATGTTCGACAGGCCTGGTCTAGTGTGTAAGGATGATATAGGGGGCATCGTGAGATATTATTTGTAATGCAAGACAAACTATGTATGTGTATACATACATACTTGTAGTGCATTCGTGATTGTGTTTAAAGCTCAAAAACGGTCATAAACTGTACACGAACCATGCTATACTCGCACCATATCGTAGGTATTTACAACAGGTTGATACATACCTTGTACGTACACATATTAATAAAAAATGTGTCCACTTCCAGGAAAATCCGCAAAATTGTTAACTTGAGTACATATAGGTACTCCACCATGTAAATTGTTTCCAAATTTAATGAATATTTTTCATGCGTTTACCTCACGCTTTCAAATCATACGGCTGCGGAAATTATTATTTTGTAATTAGCGGCTATATATCAAAAGTTCTTATTGTTCATTCATTTGGTATACGAAATATCGAGACAGGGATCAAAAATTGCGCTATGAATTATCCCAACGGTGCAGACTACATAATTAACTTTGCCCTTATACATATTTATTCTCCATGCTCAAGCTTATGTGTAGCTGCACCAAATTAATTCAAAACTCATATTATGTATATGTAGCATTCCCAAAATACCTGCAAAAAACACCACTTCACACTAACAACTTCATTAAAAAACACTCAAATGACGATATTGTCCCTAAACGAAATTGAATTTTGCATACATATACTAATAGAACGAACACGAAGGATACACTTTAAACTTTTGGGAACGACCGCACTATAACATAGTTTGATGGGAAAGTTTTGTTTTTTTTTTGCTTCGCTATGTGTTTTTGGACGGCGAATTTCATTTTGGTGCCAAGAAAAAGTCATTTATACAAATTTCAGTGCCTCAGCAAAATGGGCTAGTGATGAAGACCTGGAATTAGGTCAGTGGCGCGATAGTGTTTACAAGCATAATTTCGAATAAAATAATAAGAAGAAAGCAACGAAACTTTATAAAGTGGTTTGGCATTTTATGATAAGTGCATCATTGCAAAGCATATATGTAGTAACATTTGAAAAGCATTTGACTGCGTCTTTCAAAGATTAAAGTTTACTAATTAGTTTTCACCAAATAAAAATTAAATTTAATTATTATTGGTCGTCAGAAATTAAATAATCAAAACCGAGATAATGTTCTCTATTTTAGGATGTTCAGATACAAGCGTCTATGAATTGGTTTTTCGGATATCCATCGGATTGCATGAAATTCTTAATGTTGCTAATAAATTAATTAAGTGGACACTAAAGTCATTTAGTCCTTTTATAGACTATCATCTAAAACCGCTTCGACATTTCCAACATACATATCAACAATTGAAGCGTATCCATGTATGTCCTCATAAATCCTTCTTTAATCAAAGATTGTTATCGCTCGTCCTTAATGGAAGACTTCACTTCAACCTTGAAAATTCAATTGTATAATATCCCCTTCCACAAAACAAGAGTTATTGAAAATCAATCTAATCCAAGGTTATTTCATTCACTTTTAGCCGGATTTAGTGTGTAGTTTGCAAGAGCGCGTTCATTGTAATCAAAACAATAAATTTCATTGATAGTTAAACTTGCCGGAATTTACGATGTAAAGAGTGTTCCTCGCATCATATAGGAACCTTGGCCGTCATTCGTTCTTGTGCTTTGCATGTTGAAATGTTGTGAAAACGATGAATTTCTAAAAATATCCAATTGAGTTTCAACAACCACCTGTCAGGAGATGATGGTTAGGGGCAAATTATTATGAATTCATGAATATACCTATACGTCGGGATTTTCCTGAACCTTTATAACGTCGGGAATGTGCTGTAAATATTCTGTTTATAAATTTATGGACTTAATTAATTTGGTGTGTTCTTCAGACGGATAAAGCAATTTGAAAGTTTATTTCGCAACAGAGAAGTATACATATAAATTGAATATGGTATACGATTTAAGGACGCCTTCAGTTATATTCTTTTTTAGCGGTGCAGAAAGTGTGACCCAGATGTGCATCTCGATTACTTTTCGTCATAATTCTCGTCCGTAGTGTTCAGGGGCAAAAACGTAGTAGCTGCTGTGATAGGGTTTTCCCACAGTGATCATTGGACGCATCGGGACATTGAAACAAATGCCGGCATGAGGCGCGACAACGCAGCTTGTACAAATCTTTTGGACATTTGGGTCTATGCGAGAAAGATAGGGATTTTATGTCGTTCTAGTGGCTCTCGGGAGGCTTATCTCTTCAGGCAACACACATGGTGGAAGCGCTGAGAGCAATCTATCCTTTTTAAGGTAGTTGTTTGAACATACCCCTATTTCAAAATCATCGGAAACAGTACTTTGTCGAAATACATATAATCCTTTCGAGTCCTGCAATGACTAGTTATGTTTTACACCTTCAAGAAATATGTTGGAAGAACTAGGTAATCTTAACAACTGTAATTCAAAAATGCGTATTTTTAATTTTCGTAAAAGACTGACTTTTTCACATATTTTTTTATATAAATATAGTTATTACTGCGAATCTTCATTTGGAATTTCCAAAAAAAATCATCAATCTGAAGTTTCATTTTGCTCTAAAAAATCGAAATATTCATCGAGTCCCAACACTTTTTTTCTGAAATATTGGTAGCAAACTTCTCTATAACGAACTTCCGTATAACGAATTTACTTTTGTAAACGCTGCATTTTTGCGAAGTTTCCTGAAGAATTTAATCTCCATATAACGAATTTCTTTATAACGAATTTTTCTCTATAACGAATGTTCTCCCAATTCCAACTTGCTATTTTCAGGTATTTTCAACTTCTATATGACGATTTTTTTCCTAATTAATTCCCCCGATGATTTTGTAACTGTAATACAGAAATCGAACAGAGTGGAATAAAACTAAAGACACCTTAGGGACTCCCCGACTATGCATGTCAATTGTCCGACAATTTTACGTTGTAGCAACGCAATTTTGAATGGGAATGGACTGTATTTGACTCATTCTGAACTTTACAGGCCTCCTGAGGTCTTTTGATATTTTGAGTGTTCCAATTTTTAGGTGAAAAATGCCATGGTCTTTGAAAAAATATTCTGACTCCAATCGAGAATAATGAAACAAACGTTACACCGTTATGTAAACTAGAGACTATGCGCCAAATTAAAAATTTAAAATTACTTGCGGAAGGTGCCGGTGCATTTTTTTACTGTCATTTGAACTTAGACGAAACGATGAATTTGCTCTCTCGGTTTTTGGAGTCACATTTCTCTCAAAACAAAAGTTATTTTTTCGACTGATTTTTGCTAATGTGTTTCCTGTAACGGACACTAAATGCGCTATCATCGGCTACCGGGTTATCTTTGGGGCTAGAGAGACCCTGTATACAAATGAACAAAAAAATAAAATTTTTCTCTTTAGCGAATTTTCTCTATAACGAAGAAATTAGTCCGTCCCTTGCTGATTCGTTATAGAGAAGTTTGACTGTATCTATTTTCGTGGGTAGATAGTACAATTCATCTCAATACTAAAAACAAAGGCTACAGTGGACTTTCGTGGTTCTGGCAAATTGTTTGGTGATTCGCGGTTCTATCATCTTGTCCGTTGTATGCATACATATACGAAATTCGCGTTTCTGGCATCTGTTTCGTTATATGGCTATTGAAGATTTCCTGTTCCTGCAGCTCTTTCGTTGTATAGATATTATGGATATTAATGTTAGATATTTGCACTTAGCACACTTTTGCATTAGTGTGGGGTGTTTTTTTTTTTGCTTGAAGTTTCCATGTAAATAGGTTGCCCAAAAACTGCAAACTGCAAAAAGTGCACCGAAAAATTATTTCTTATAAAATTTCTAGCAAAAAAGGTTTGCGAGACATACCCCGGACTCTTAACCCTTTAGCTGCCACAGGCGTTTGAAGATTTTTTAAAATTGTATTTTCTTAGACTGCTATAACCTCAATATCTCTGAAACTAGAAACTAGGATACTGAAAAAAAGATTGTCGTTCACTAAATATTCTATTCTATAATTCATGAAGCAATGTATTTTTGCATAAATTCAATGAAGTAATAAATTCATTAGATTTAATGCAATATATCTAAAAAAAAACTATGAATGCCTACTTGTGAACAATGAATATTTCGTAAAGTGGCATACACGTGTCTAGGGTCAACTTTGCCCTATCAATGAATTTACCAATTTCACCGTGGAAAATATCTAATGACCGGGGAATCGAAAAATAATACATAAAATGGCCGAGAAAAATGTTGGACCCATATTCGGATTGTAGCTTATGGAATTCCCCATCATTTCCGACATGTTGCACAACAGTAAGCATGCATTTTCATTGAGAAAATCGCAGCGGACAAAAATTTCATTTTCATTTCGCCCGAGGTCTATCCAGGCCTTTAAAAATGAAGTGGAAACCACTGATAATATCAAAATCCTTCGCGTAACACATACATACGCTATCTCGGTGCTTCAGTGTGAGGAAGATGGTTTTTTGAAAATTAGGTTCCTCTTCCATCTCTTCGAAGGCGCCAGTCCACAAACTCCCGACGCAACCGATTTTCATTGGGCTTGAATTTTAATAGTAACACCATCTTGCAGGAAGCATGATATAAGATTTGCCATGTTTGCCAGGTTGGGAAAAGGGAGAAAACCTGTTTTTTTTGCGTCAACACTTGCTGCATAAGCTAAGATTTTTCTCCTAATTCCACTAAAATTCGATAAGCGGTTCAGTTTCTGCCGAGCTTCAAAGACCATTTTTTATGATGTCAGCCTGTAAAACAAAATATTTTTCTATCACCAACTTCGGCAAAGTTGAGGTACTAGTATCCAAGGAGCATTGACATTCACGGTTTTGGCGTGACTTTGGCTTATGAGTTTCGTGTATCTGGCATATTGTTTTTTGTGATTTTAGGAGTTTCGCGTTTCTGGCATACTGTTGTTTTGTTGGCATTGTGTGGAGATTCGCTGTTATTGCATCTTGTCTGTGATGATTATTGGACATTCGGGAAAACGTGTTTCATTTTCTCAATGAAGGAAGCGGTTTTAGTTTTTGTTGGCTAAATAATAAATTCCTCCTTTCATAAGAGGGTTAACCCTCCACCGAGCACCTGGGGTCTTTTCATATATTAATTTTAGAGGGTTTCGCCCATCCAGGGGAACTTGTAGGACATCTAAGCCACATAAATTCTGCTCAGGAATATGCTTGAAAAAATTCACAAATATTTTCAGAAAAAAACTTTTGATAACAAAAAGTAAAAATTTACGGAAACGGGCACGTGGGGTCTTTAAAGACCCCATGAGTTCCAAGGCCTCAATTGTCCTGAATATGTAGGATACTAAAATCGGAGCCATACTCTATGTCGAGGCCTTTTTATTTAGACTATCTCGATATATTTACTAGTCTTCCCCTGTAGTTTTATTGCGTCTTTTGACCTGAACTCAAGACCTAGGTAAGCCTCATATCATTCTTGGCTACAATGAAAGTAAAGGAAGAGATTATATGTACCATGGTTCCATTTCCCTAAAATTATCCTGGCTTGAGAAATTCACGAAAACAACTTCTAACGTTTTTCTTCAATTGCTGCGATAGCTTCTTCTGATATAGGGCGGAAAGCACACCTTCACTTTAGCGAATCTCAAACAATGGAGGTCAAATTTTAGCCTCCACTAATTCTTGCCATAGCTTATTCTACGTCAATTAAAGTCGCAGAGGCATCTTCAAAGGGTTAAAGACAAGTTTACGGGCACTGCTAATTCATACTTCAATAATTTGTTAGTTATTATCACTATTACAGGAACTAAGTTTTCCTTGAATCCAAGGCAGAGGGACAAAAAAGTAAAAACATTAGGCGTGTTTTTTTGTGCTCGGGTGTAGGTTAGGTTAGGGTAACTACATGGGGTTACAACAACAACATAACCCAGATAAACCCAGTAATGTATCGAGGGTACGTACTCTGACCAAAGTTAACCCGGAAGAATTGTTACAGATGTGACAACCAGAGGCGCTCTAACACGAAAAAGCATGAGCTAATACCAAAACCATTGGTTAAATGTTCATTGTTGTTTTTGTAAGACATGTTAATTTACTGGTTATTTATTTATCACAACTTTGAACCTTCAGCTTTTTACAAAGTTCATGGTTGGTGCAAAAGATCTAAACAGCTTTTAACCCAAATCGTTTTTTTGTGCTTATATACCCTAACCTGCACCTTTTTTACAAAAAAAACGCGCTTATTGTGAATAATTATATTAAACATATTCAAGAACATAACAAAGTACTTATAAATGTGTGTGTTTTACAATTTGAGACATGTTCAAGGATATGTAAGTTCAATCAACTTTGGGTCCTTAAAGACCCCACGTGCCCGTTCGCGTTGATCGCGGGACGTGCCTGGCGAAGGGTTAAAAAACATATTATTTCAAAAACGCTAATTTGGTAGTTTCGCGGTTCTGGCATATTGGGGTGTTTTGTGAAATTACGACGCAAAAAATAAATGTCCATAAAAAGTTAAGACACCTTTTTTACGAGTATTTTAAAAATACCTAAGTTGTAACAAGAATGATGTAAGCAACAAAACAACTTTTCAGACAATTCTACATGTTTTATTAAACCTGCTCGTAAATTATTCAATCTAAAATCTTAAAATCTCATGACTTTCACTTTATTTATGCAAAATTAATGTAAACCAGCGCACAGACCACGCAACTCTCATTAAAACTAAAAGTCGACAAAAGTCATGATGTTGTTAATAATTCATATATTCGCGTAGAATTTCCATTTCTTTTAATACACACTTGCAAATATGCCCGCGGTATATGTGTAAATCGAATGTAGGTCATGTCAATTTATGTTTTCTGGCTATGTGTCCTCTGGATACATTGCTGTTTTGGAAGGACATTGAAGAGACAAGTTGGACGGTGTAATATTACTTTGCGCTACGTCAAAAATGTCAGAAGGGATTCAATCGTGTAACTTAAACAAATTGCTTCCGGTTTTTAAACATGCCTTATATAAGCGGTAACTTTGCAAACTTTATTAATTCAAAGTTTAAATTACAACCAAGAACTTTGATGTATATGAGTGACTTGAGGCGAAAAGTTGCCAAGAAAACTTTTAATTACTAAATGTATACGGGAAAGCGTTTACACGGACGAGTATGCAGGGTTTGATGTTAAAATGCAGTAAAGTTTGATTTATTGAATCAAAAGATAGGTATTACAAACTAGAGAGAGTATAGTAGACCTATTAATGAAGGTTACTACCGTCATTTTCCTGCATCGTTTTTTATGTCATTACTGAATAAATTTATTCCATTTTAATATTACCTACATACAAGAACGATTTAAATTAAATCTCATGACCCACCATTACGTTTCTTTTAGAACAATAATGAATAATTCTGGGTAAAGCACCAGTCCCTACACGAAAATCACGTGCACTGGATCATTATCAGGATCTATTAAAATTTCCTGCATGTCTGTACATCTCGTTCACATGTCCATTATACGATACCATCCAAACGTAATAGGTTTCAAACATTATTCAACACTAGAAATTCGAAATCTTACATAAGACTATAGTTCCGAATGGTAGCAGTAGCACCCCACAAGCACTATGCATAATTCTACAGAAGGTACAAACACTATGCAGATATGTGTGGATTCTATTACTCTATTAACCACCAAGGTTTCGCATTTCATGGATACTATAAATGCATATGCGTTGCGTACGGATACGATATGGTGATGCACTTGGCCTCGTGACTTTTGCTGCAGCACCATATTCTCTTCTGTAATGCACATCAAGTGCCGATATCGTTCAGCGTTTAGTGTAGCTTCGAGTATCCAGTAGCACCGTCCCGACCTACTAATCCGGAAACAAGTACGTACATCATCTCCTGCTCCTCATATACTTTATATAATTGATCCCATTTTGATGATGAGACACGAGACTATCGAACAAAAAAAATGCATCTCATTCCATCTTTACTTGGCGATGCAAAATGTGCCGCTTCAAGTATGCAGTATGTATGCAAATTCAAGTGGTCTCAATTAGTGTGTGGGCGGTAATTAATATGGGAAATTTGGGATCCGAGCAGATAAATTGAAATAAATTAGACATTGAACATTTTTGGATTTGGCAGATCTTCGATAAATTGACGATTACAATGTACATACATATTTAATACGTTTTGACGGAGAGGATAACGTCCTTGAAGAAACATTTCAATAAATTTCGTTTTCAGAAAGCTTTACTTTTTATTGGATTGACCTCCATGAATTAACCTGCTCTTGCTTCCTTTGTCAGCACAAATCTGTTGGGTTTTTCATTTCAAATTTTTCCGCGTTGAAATGGTCATGTCGTTTAGTTTCTCCAGAGCTTCAAATACAAAATGTTTGTATTCAACTCCAAATTTTTATTTAATCCAATTTCCTTGTATACTGCTATTATTATCAAAAAGCACTTGAGTTGAAAAAAAAATAAACGTGAATGTCAAGTATCTTGCTAGACATAAACAAATCCTATTCAAGGTAGCACAACGATTTTCCATACTACGTCATAAAAAAGCACAGATATAAAAATTACTTATACGGAGTTTTTTAATCGAATATTTTCTAAGTGCATCGTTGTCATTCATTGCCCATTAGTCACGCGCTAATTCGATGAATTGTCTACAAGAAAATTATGAGTCAAGATGGCAATCAATTCGCATTACCTGATGATACTCGTATGACTAAACATAAGTAAATTAAACCGTTTTGATTATTGTTCGCCGGTCCGTGTTTTGATCGGATAGTGTGAAATGATCATACGATGGTTCTTCTCGTGCAAGTTTACCCGTCCGGTCGTTTTCTTACAATTTGAATTCAGCCTCAGTCTGAGAGAGTTTCGATAGGCGACTAAAAGAAGAAGATGACGACAAAATAAACGCTGAGAAGGAGAGTGGCAATGAAGTAGCTCTAGATATTTCAGCAGGCATTACAGGTAGAACTTTTGTGGCAAAAATCAAAATTGTTTGAAATAAAACTCAAAAAATCAATAAACTACGGCAAAAACCGAGTATGAAGATTACGATAGCAACCATCCACCGAACGGGCCGCGAATATGGAAGAAAGTTACGGTAACATAAATGTACTCTTTTTTCACTACGACCTTATCGTTGGCAGAGAAATGTTTGTCATCTCACTATCATCGGAACTTTGAAAAAAAAACGCATTCCTCAAGAAACGTGACTGTCGAACTGTTGACCGTTATTATCAACGCTGGATTTCACGAAGAGGTACCGATACCATCTGTTCGTATGTTCCGAAGAAGAAAAAATCGGCGATTCTTCTCAGTACGATATTGCCAGTGTTGCCACGTACGTTACTTACTATGAAAATAACTTAGAGAAAGCATAGCAACCCATGCCATGCGTTAGTCCAGAGTGGGCATCAGAAAATAAAAATGGTACCGTTCTCACACTATCGCAGTTCACACATCTAAACAAAAATTTTATTCAAATGTCAAATTTTTGTTTACAATTGAGAATATAATAACCGCGTAATATTTACTACTCTCTAAAAATGACAACGTGATAATTAACCCTTCGGTTGGCACATAGACCTAGACAGACCATTGGTACTATATCTTTATGAAAAATATCGTTCAACAATTGTTTTCCACCCCTTTCCATATATATTTCAACGGAACCGACGGCCACAAATGCGTTCAAACGTTCGGCGAAATATAAACTAAGTCTAAAGAAACGAAAAAACGGCGCATCATCGTAAGGCATAGTATTTAAACTGTTTCTAGAACCAAAATTAGACCTTTTTGAAAAATAAGACTGATTTCACAGAAAATTCAGCTACACCTTAGGCATAATAGCTCGTAGGCGGCGACAGAAGGGTTAATAATTGCATCGACAATATTTTGACGTTTGAATTATTTCGTGGAGTGTAGTGTAATAAATTTGGAGTCAAACACATATGGGTTGTGTGATCACATAGCCACTCTGGACTAACGCATGGCATGGGTTACTATGCTTTCTCTAAGGAAAATAATGATACGCTTGCAAAAAAAAGTAGCGGGCGCAGAATTTTTCTATGCAAGCTCTCGGAAAAATTAGCTATGCTAATGATAGAAGAGTGATTTTCTAACCACAAGCCATGCGAAATCATGGAACGAAAATCACAATCGCAAGTTACTACGGAAGACAAGTAATAGAAGTGGTAACTAACAACAACGATCAAAGAAACGCTAGAGGTAGAAAAGTTTACACTTTTTTATGATACATATATGTACATATCGAAATATACGATGTTCTACACGAAAATCATTATTTTTCTATCGGAGTACCCGGTGTGTTGTTTTTTTTTCAAATGGAAAATTTTTTAAGTTAAAATCTTAGATAAAGCATAGCAACCCATGCCATGCGTTAGTCCAGAGTGGCTATGTGCTCACACGACCCATATGTGTTTGACTCCAAATTTGTCACACTACACTCGACGAATTTATTCAAACGTCAAAATATTGTCGATTCAATTATTAACCCTTCTGTCGCCGCCTACAGCTATTTTGCCTGAGGTGCAGCTGAATCCTCTGTGAAATCAATCTTATTTTTATAAGAGGTCTATACAAACTATGTCTTAGGATGATACGCCGTTTTTTTCGTTTCTTTAGACATAGTTTATATTTCGCCGAACGTTTGATCGCATTTGTGGCCGTCAGTTCCATTGAAATATATATGGTAAGGGCTGGAAAATATTGTTGAACGATATTTTTCATCAAGATATAGAACCAATGGTCTGTCTAGGTCTATGTGCCAACCGAAGGGTTAATTATCACGTTGGCATTTTGAGAGAGTAATAAATATTACGCGGATTTTATATTCTCAATTGTAAACAAAAAATTGACATTTGAATAAAATTTTCACACATACTATGAACTGCAATAGTGTGAAAACGGTGCCATTTTTATTTTCTGATGCCCACTCTGGACTAACGCATGCTTTCTCTAAGGTTAAAATATATCCATAAATACGTTGAATGCAAATTCCATCAAATCATAGGGATTCGGGAAGGTTTTGGACAATATTTTTTGAAAAAAAAATATTTAGCGAAACGTATCAAGATGGGTACCCGGGTGGCAACACAAGGGTTAAAGAAGTTAAACAAATATCAAATACAGTGAATCCTCATTTTAATTCGAACTGAAATAATTTTAAATCCTGATTAATTGAGTTTTTCTCTCGGTCCCTAAAATTGCAAATTTAACGCAGACAGATAGGGCTCTGAAAACTACGCCGAAAAGTGCGCCGCTCCATGCACTACATCAGCACCTTAATTTCCTTTCATATATTTATACCCTTCGCTCATAGAGTGAAAGGGTATATTAACTTTGTCATGAAGTTTGTAACGCATTAAAGGAAACATCTCCGACCATATAAAAAGTATAGATATATGATCAGCATGGCTTGGGGAGTCGATTGGGCGATGTCCGTCTGTCTGTCTGTTGCGACGCGTTTTACTCGGCGGATATTGAAGCTAGGAAGCTGAAATTTTGCACACGTGCTTCTTATTGTTTGTATGTTTGAATCACCCAAATTGGATCACTGGGTCATGGGGTTCAAAGATGCGACCCAAGAACAAAAAGAAAAAATGCCAAGGGCCGCAAACATGGTCAAATTTTCATGGAATCCATGAACAGAAAAATCGTAAGGTATCGTACAAACGGGGTAAATTTTTCGATTTTTTTTTTATGAAAACATGGTAAGAGGCTGATGTAGAGCATATTGCAGCACATTTTGCTGAAATTTTCTGAGTCCTAGTTGTTTGCGCTCAGAATTTACACAGCCGTTCAAAAAAGCAACACAAAACAAAACAGTCGGAAAGAGAGTACAAACGGGGGCAATTTTTCGATTTTTTTAATGTAATTGGGCCGGTGTAGAGCAGTGGTTGCCAAACCTGGTTTTCGCGAGGTGGCCCTGCGAGAAAATTTCCGAAAATATAAAATGTGTAGGGTATTGCTTTTGATTGAAAAAAAGCAATGTACACGAAAAAATATCTTAAAAAACTGTTGTAAATTTCTAAAGTTCAGACTTAATACACTCCGATGACTTCAGATAATGAACATAAATGCCCAAAATTAAAAAAAAAAAAAAAAACAAGGAAATCGTCAGATGGATGATTTATTGAATGGTTGGCGAGTGGCACAGGCTTGCAAAATATTGAAAATGGTGGGAGAAATCTTAAAAAAGTAGATTATGCGTAATACGAAAAACCTGTTAAAATTAAATGTTAACCAAATACTTAAAGATCATCACCGACTCAATCGATTTCTATTTTTACGACTTCCCAATTCTGAAAAGGAAAATGAGGGAGAAACCCAAGAAACCAAAGCTTCAGCGCTTACGTCGACTTTTTTGGATTAACTGTAAAACCTCCATAGGTTGACCAACAATGGGGAAAAATTGTTCAACCTACAGACAACTGATTAACATATTGTTAAAGGTACAAGGGCGGGAAAAGATAGTCAATTAAAAGAAGCGATACAGAGTGGTCAACTAAGGGAGATTCTACTGTATTTAGAAGCGCCATGCCCTATAGGTCGAAACCGGCTCGGCATGCACCCTGTGTGCCGAATTTATTACAAACAGGACGGTGGATGTCTCAAACAAGTTGTTTGAGCTTGATATCGACCACAATAAATATGCTCAACACTTTTCCTGTCTTCTTTCGGACTCTCATGCTATAGAAAAGAGAAAAGTTGGGGCCCTAATTCTGGTCCGGCAAAGGTATTTTCACAATATTTAACTCTTTGATTACACCAATTTTTTCGCAAGGATTGATGCACAAAACATATTCTTATTAATTTTTGAGTTCAAATAAAAAATATCACCAGTGGCTCGAAACATAAACAAAAATCAGAATTTAGAAGATTCGTTTGAGCATCGATAGATGCAAGTCTTAGTCCTGGCTTACACATTGAATACGCTACTATTGCATTTTATTTCATACTGTAAACTGTTTATTACCAAACAAAAAAAAATGTGTTAAAACGAAAATTAAAAACAAATCTTAGCGCCGTCTGAGAGAAAGCGAATGTCAACTCCGAGTGATGAGTGAGCCACGATGAAGAACTGTAAGAGAAAAGAAATTTAAACCAAATTGTGCCGCAAAAAATTCGAATATGACTTCCGACGATTCAATGACGACCAAAAGAAGCTTTGGCCATGGAAACAGTGATTTTAACTTAAGCAGCCTAGGCCATTGTAAGCAATATATCCATCATAAGGGAGCTGCCACTGTGGTATTAATTTTGATAACCGTATTCGTTTTCCACATAAACTGGGCATTTTCTTTAAATATTTCATTTTATTTTGTAAAAATGTAATAAATTCCGAAAGTTGCAGTGACATGTAAAAGAGGTTTGCTTTTGGTGGTTTCTTTCTTTCGTTTCACTTTATCTCCGTAGGCATGCAATTTGCCTTTTTTAGTTTTAGGCCGAAGGTGGTCGTTATTATCTGTGCCTCCGATGGCAAATTCTTCATATCCATAATATCCTTTGGTTCAATTAGGACATTTACCATAAATATTTGGAAGATTTTCGGTAATTATTCGATATTCACATCCGCTTTCTGTGATGCATGGAATAGTTTTCCATGTTTTTCGTCTTATTTCCTTTTGGTGTTTAATAACGAACAGTCTGAACGAACAGTATGAAATCAAATTCAATTGCAGCGTCTCCAAACTTTAAAGGCTTAAATCAAACTTCGATTTTTGATTTTTCTCCAATGTTTCAAGCCACTGGACACATTTTCTGCTTGGAATTCTAAATATAAACACAAATCGGTAATAAAATTATGTTTTGTCCGTTTTTTCCAGAGAAATTGGAGTACAATCAAATATTAAAATATTATCAAAATACTTATGTCGCGCCAGAGTTTCGCACCAATTTGTTCTCTACTTTATAGCAAGAGAGTGCGAAAACGGACAGGAAAAATATTCAGCATATCTATTGTTGTTGTTATGTACTTTGATTTACTTATAAGAAATTTACCGTTATTCTAGTTAAACAAAATCAGTGTCTGGGCTCGAGAGTACCAGATGTCAAAATACATATGCCGACTAGTGTATGGCTTCATTTATCAAGGGGGTCTAGGAAGAGGTCTAGTATGTGCAAAATCTATTGAAGTGTCGTTCAATATTTTACTTTTTCCATTCAATATTAAATTAAAATTAAAAATACTTGAAATACTTGACCAAGTTTTTTTACTGTCAGTGTGTTTTTTGTAAACTCTTGAGGCAATCAATATTACGGCCAGTAGCATAATATAGTTTTCAAAAAATAAAAATGAAATGAATTTTACATTATACAAATTGTAAAACTTTCTTGTCCATTTTTTTTTAATATCAAATAACATTTGATTATTTTATCCTTCTTTCAGGTTTTCCAAAAGATACGAGCTTCCACTCCTCGTACAAAGTGTTGTAATG
Source organism: Microchrysa polita (assembly GCA_949715475.1). NCBI lineage: Eukaryota > Metazoa > Arthropoda > Insecta > Diptera > Stratiomyidae > Microchrysa > Microchrysa polita. The sequence goes on from OX454415.1 coordinate 20,809,581, forward strand.
AACGTAACCATGTTTCTTATGATTCATTTATGTGTTAAGGTTAAACGTAATAATGCCATAATGAGAACTCGCGAACGAGTTTTTGCCGGTATGTATTTAATCTACACTGTATAATTATTTTAATAATATTTGTAATATTTTTGAAATTATGTTTCCTGTATATATAAAAATATTGTACGTTTAATTTGGATCTAGTTTTTCTCTATGTAGTTTTTTCATTTTTTTTCGAAATTTTCTTTACGTTCATTTTTTTCTATGTATCAGAGCTATGAAAAATTAGAAATTATTAATTTAATTGAATTGAATTACCTGCAACGTATTTAATATAACTGAAAGTTTTTGCGATATTGATGACATTTTTGCTTTAGTCTAGTACAGATAGCTCAAAACCCAAACATCAAAAAGAAAAAGAAATTTTTGATGCCAAATTGTTGAATACACTGCCCAATATACGCAATAAAAAGTTACACCAATTTGCGCCATGGGTTAAGGGGGGAGGGGGTCCCAAAGGGGTGAAAATTTACTTTTTTACAAATAACTGGAAAACTATGAATCTGACCTTAAAATCTTCTGAGGACGAAACAAACTACACAAAATTGCCTTTGTAATGATATATAACACTCTAGACGTTTTTTTCGGAAAATTATACCCTAGACCCAAAAGTATTATAGAGAATTTACATTTTTTGAGTTTTACATATCGGACTGTAACTCTTTATAGAAAGAACCTAGGGTGACGAAATCTTGTTCATTCTATTACAAACAAAATTTATTTGGTTTGTACCAAAAATTGAGGTGCTCTGACCATTGACGCCTCCCTCACTCCGCCTAACATTTTTCAAAAAGGCATGCCTGTAGCTTCTTTTCAAATTGAGCCAGGCAGATAAAATTTGGTGAGGTGCCTAGTCTAAGCCCCATTATGCTCTTCACCAAAAATTGTTACCATCCAATCAAAACTAAGGGTACTCCCCATACAAAGTAAACCAAAATTCTAAAAAAAATCACATTTTTTCACTTCTAAATTCTATCTAAAATGAAAAAATAAAATTTATTTCTTAGAACGTCATTATAACAGTTAATTGTAGTCTTGTAAATGTATATTCAAAAGATTGTACCAGAGCGTGCCTTACAAGTACGAAAAATGTGGTTTGAAGGTTGCTAGTACACGTTACTCGATTTATTCGGAACTAGCCTTTGAGCTAGTACCAATGACTTTCAAACACAATTTGTTGATACTTGTAGTGTACGCTTTGATGCAAAATTTTGAACATACATTCAGAGGACTACAATTAACTGTTATAATGTCGTTCTAAGAGATACATTTTATTTTTCCGTTTTAGATAGAATTTAGAAATGAAAAACCCTTAACCCATGGCGCAAATTAGTGTAACTTTTTACTGCGTATATTAGGCAGTGTATTCAACAATTTGGCATCAAAAATTTCTTTTCTTTTTGGATTTTTAGCTTTGGGGCTATTTTGAACCAATTGTACTGGACTACTTCCTGAGTGATTATCAGGTGTATGTCAATTAATTTCTACATACAAATTCTTTCAATATTTTAAATATTTTATGAAATAATTTCTATTAGTTTCTACATACAAATTCTTTGAAATAATTTTAGTTTTATTTTATTTTCGATGTATCAAATTAAGAATTAAATTAATTAGAAGTATGGAAAATTCAATTCATTAAATTATGCTCCTCATAATTTATTTATTACAGAGTTTTAGTATGTCGTTGAAACTATAACGATAGTTCGAATAGGCTTTGATATTTTCTATGAAAAATCTGCTTGACTGTCGTACGCAAAACAGTATACCATAATTTTTCATATCCCAAGTAGGCATAGGTGTATTTTATTTGTCGGCTATGCCTACTTGGAACATGCAAAATTGTGGTATACTGTTTTGCGTACGGCAGCCAAGCGAATTTTTCATAGAAAATGTCAAAGCCTATTCGAACTATCGTTATATTTACAACGACATACTAAAACTCTCTATTATTAAATGTAAGATGTGAAACGTTAAATTGTCAATAAAAAAATTACATTATCATATGACAATAAAAGGTGATGAGCAGAACGATCTACGCTTACCAAAGGTGATTGGGGACGCTGATGTTGCTGGACCAACAGCATCCGGTCCAATGAAAAGATCAAGAACAAGACACTATTTCAGTGGTAGGTTCATGTTTCCCAAAAAAATATGTTCTTGTATAGATTGTAAAATTTATCGCACATTATTGTTGGTATGTTACAATTATTTCATCACCCATCAATATTGGTTACATAGTTGGTCAACATTTCACAAGAAATTAAGTTATGTAAAACATTCATTAGAAGTTTAGTTGTTTGTTTTAAAGTTGCTTGATGAGGTTTTGAAGATTTCAGCGTGTATGTTACAGATATAGTCCAAATGATGTAAATAGCTATTAAGTCAGTAATGGGTTTAGTCTATAATCACATAATAAAACTGAATTTTTGTTTTTGTTATACGAGTTTAAGCTGTTCGAAGGACAGCCTAGCCTTATATCATCAGAACTACATCCCACATAACTTTTAGAGTTATCCTAAATATATCATGGAATAAATTTAAGTGTGTAATTAACATAGTTTTGATCATTTTTTTCTTCTTTGAAATAAAACCTTGACACATATTTGCGTTAAGCCCTTAACCATAGACGGATTGAGTAGACGAATCCTGATTGCAATGTGAATCTAGTTTCGACTAATAACGAGAGTCATATTAGAAATCCGGATTCCCCTACTCAATTTGTCTATAGGCTTTTGACACCCCAGACAGATTGAGTAAGCGAATCCTGATTCCGACACGAATCTCGTTTTGATTTTTAGTGTGTCACCACCACCCAATCTAAATTTAAACTGATTTTTTCCGAATCCTGATTCGTCAAATGACGGATTCGTTGAGATCACATATGTATAATTTTTATCGCAATTCACGTTATCGGTAACAGATCGTCTTAGCACAGAAATTTGCGAACAATATTTTTTTATTGCCTCGGAACTATTGCATGCAAATACATCAAATTGCATAGCTATCGGCGCCGAATGAATTACATTTCCAAATGACCAACCCGATTCGCGAAAGGTGTTTCTTACAGTTTGAATATTATTTGGTCTGTGACACACTAGAAATCGGAATCAAATTCGCATTGCAATCAAGATTTCGACGTATAATACATACATACAACCAAAAAAGAGCCCTTCCTGGATTTTTTATTTGTTTTTAATATTTTAAGACATTCATCAGCTAAATAAGCTTGGAAGGGTTTAAGATATCTTTATTTTTATCAGTTAAAAATAAAAAGCTGAATCCGTGCAATAATTGTCAAAATTTCAATGTAGTAATTAACAACAGCAATATTAGATGTATCGCCCACGGAAAATAACTTTAAATATCTCAGAAGAACATCGTATTTGCCACTTACACTGAAAATGACTCAGGTTTCCGTGTCAAATATAGATCTTAAACGTGTAAAATGGAGAACAAAATTATTATTTTTCACAAACAAAATTTTAATTAATATTCGCTGTTAATTTTTATTTTATGTCGATTCACTTGAAACACATTAAAATTATAGTTGCTCATTTCATCAAATCATTACAGCTTGTTCTTGTTCATAATATCATTTTAGTGTTTTCATCGGTGTGTCTGTTGTTGTTCCTAATGCATTCATCATTTTACTACTTCCCCACTCTAAAAATATTTACTATTGAAAATCCTTCTTCAAAAATAATAAAAACTTAATAATTTATTTTAATTTCTATTCTAGACTTTGACATGCGATATTTTTGGGCATGGACAGATTTTCAATCATATCTTGATTTTATGCTAATCGTTTGGGCGATTGGTGCTGCTGTCACATATTTATTATTGCCGGTCCGATGGTTTATGGAAATTGTTGGATTTTTTGCCGTTTTTACCGAAGCTATGCTGGGTAAGTGCAATTTAGTTTTACGATAAATGCTAGTTGCATGAAAAGAATGAACAGAAATTACCTATCATTATTATCGATCATAATTCGTCATATGAGTTGTGTAATTTTTTTGTTTATTGTATGCTTTTAGGTGCGCCTCAATTTATTCGGAATTTTCGAAACAAATCAACGCATGGCATGAGCATACACATGGTCGTTATGTGGACAGTTGGTGATATGTTTAAGACTGCTTATTTTGTTGTTCGTCATGCACCGACACAATTTTGGATATGTGGAACGCTACAGGTAAAATATAAATTATTTTAATATTGATCTTTTCTTTGCATTGTCTGGAGTTTTCAACAAGAATGTTGGTGTTGAATTGTTCAATTGCCGTTGCATTTTTGGATGATAACATGGGAAACTGAAAATTACACTCCGCAAGGTGCGCAACATTTTTACTTAAGGGCATAACACCTGCCTCAATAGTGTCCCATTAGTCAACATCAAGCCGGAAGCGGATGATAGCGCACATAATGCCTACTGCGAAAAAAAATTTCAACAAATTTTCAGTCAGTTATACGCAATTAAAAGACGATGATCTGAGCAAAAATAGTTACAGTCATTTCCGTTTCACTCTTTCACACTGCTCACAACTCTGACTGTCGTCAGCGATGACTACAGCTACGACTACGAGTGAATTATGGAACGCTGTCCTGATCTTCTTTGTGGAAACGAGAGATCAAAATATCGTTGATGCTTCAAACTGTACTGTAAGAAAAAAGCGATTTTGATCTCTCGGTTCCACAGAGAAAATCAGATTTCTCTCAAAACTAAAAGAGTTACTTTTCGGGTTGGCTGCAATTTATAGAGAATCTTGTTGCCGTTATAGTACAAAAAGATAATTTGAGAAATATTAAGGCTTACAGTTACAGAAAGTAAGCAATTATAAGGCGTGCGATTTTTCGACTATCTTTTGATTGCGTATAACTGTCAAAATAGGTGACTGAAATCGTTTTTGTTTTGATATTTTTTTTTCGTAGCAGGCATCATATGTGCTCATCATCCACTTCCGGTTTGACTTATTGGATACCCTGTATATCACCTCAAAATAGTGCAAGTAAAAACTACTAGCTATGGTCAGTAGAGTAAAGTTGCTGAACTGACAGACTTCATGGACATACACCACTTCCATATTGGGGCAGTTCAGGAAACCAATCTACACAGACAAACACAAAACAAACTCTCAAAACAGTATCTTGTTGGTTGCTATCGTAAGGATCATCCGAATCTCATGGACCGAATTCCTCCACCACGACATGTCAGGCGTGGTTTACGAGACCTTGAGAGAGAGGTACAGGGATAAAAACGGTAGCCTTACGATGAAGTTACATACCGAGCTGCCATCGCAGCGATCCACACTGAAGAAGTGAATCGGTCCATTGCGAGCTTAGGTGCGAATAGAGTCCTCTCAGAGCGCCCACCACCAATTTCGCCTGAGGAGATTAGAGCCACCAGAGTAACACTAGCTCAACTTCGATCGGGCTTTTTTCACGCCTTAATTCGTACCTTTCTCGCATAAATCCGGACATCCAAAACATCTGTCCAAATTGCGATGGTCCTCATGATGTGGGTCATTTGTTTCAATGCCCCGCTGCGCTCACTGATCTTACCCCTATATCACTGTGGGAAAACCCTATCGCAGCAGCTATGTTTTTGTCCTTAGACCTCACGGACACAAACATTGACGAACCATTACTCGTAGCCACATAGATGTACAGCGGTTATACACCTTTCTGCACCGCTAAAAGACGAAGAAGAAGGAAACCAATCTAAATTCCATTTCATCGTTTCACTCCTTCCACAACTTCAACATGATTCGACGCGATCAAGAGAGAGAGAGAGATCCGTCAAGACAGGAAATGCTGACATTGAGTTCCAATACTAAAACGCATCATTCCAATACCAACTACTCAACTCCACTCCGGATAGAGCCTGTCTCGAATAAATAACGAAATCCATAACACCTGCCCTGTTTGCGGAAGTAGTGTGCACGATGTGAACCATATGGGCATTCGGTGGCTCAGTGGTAGAGATGATACTCTATCTCTGAGATGCCGGAGCATGGGTTCGAATCCCACTGTGACCATCGATGTTTGTGTTGTCTATAAAAATGCTTCTTCGACAGCCGGTAGTTCTATGGAAATCGTCCCGGAGCTATCCGTTGTTACAACGGCCAAGAGCTGCCAAAACTACAACAACAACATGTGGAGCATATCTTCGATTGCGCAGCTGCTCCCACGCAGCACTGCTTGCGTTTTGGCAATAACCGATTGAAGCAACTTTCATGCTAAATCTGGATCTATGACTATTTCTTAGTAACAATATGCGTTTTTCATATTCCCCGGTAGCGCCGTGCTCCGCCTACATACAACAAAGACATGGATTTTTCGCCATTGTACGCAAGGTCTGGGGTGCCTCAAGGGTCCGTAGTGGGTTCTTTACATTTTAGTTCTCATAAATAAATATCATTCTGTCAAAGATTGTTCATTCTATAATGCCTTACAGGCATTTCAATCAGAATTATGATCACCTCTGGAAAACCGTGAGGCAGAGTTATTCGGGGCACTGCCGCAAAAAGGCAAGCAAACGGAATGGACTACTTTCGGTTTAAGCTACATATATCTGAACAGCCTTGTCGTATGCATCACAATTTTAACGCTAAAAGATTCACTAGAATACCGCACCTACCGGAAATATTTTCCGAGCGCGTACACATCTAATTCTTAAGCATGCGACACTTCCCAGACAATGTGCAGACGAAATATGAGATCTGCAATTATGTACATGGGAATTCCATCAAGTAAAGTAAAGCTCACCTTATGAAATTCCCATGTTTAGCTAAGCTAACTTTGAGTATTAAATCACGTATAAATACGGTGTGTAAATGACGAATAAAGGAACAGTCGGCTGCAGACATTTTTACGTGTAGTCATTTGGAGTCCAAGCTCATTAGCTGCTCCTCTGCCTTCAATCAAGGATTTCATGCTGCTCAGCTGGTGCTGATCGCCGACCTAAGGAGTCCCAGCTGTTCAGATGCTCCTCCGCGCCTCATTTGGAGTCCAAGCTCTATAGCTGCTCCACATCCCTCGAAAAGGAGTCCCAGCTACGCAGCTGCTCCTGCCCTTTGAAAAAGGAATCAGAGCGCGATGCAGCTGCTCCCCACTACGAGAACGAAATCCTATAGTCTGGAGATCAGCATGAGTGGTCGTCATGCATGAAGTGGGCAAAAATCGTCGGATTCGAAAGCGTACGGAGCACTGAGCCTTGTATAGCCGTTCCTAATGTGACAGCTCATATTATGAGCTTATTTATGACAACGCGATATTGAAGGGGCCTACGGGAATATTATGTTCATGTTAACAACATAAGGGCCAAGGAGGACATTACTACAACCATCTAGGCATAACGAATGTTATCATCGAGAAACATTTCCACGAGTATATGTAACATCACTCTCTTTACTGAATCAACTCATGGCTGTCCACAAGGACGAATAGTATCCCACCTACGATGATTCTTAATATTGGATAAATTAATGTGGAGACTTACTTCATTGAGGTTCTCCGCATAAGGGTACGTACGCGACATGGAAATCACGGTTAAAGGCAAACGGAACAACCAAACCAAAGCCGTAATTATACCATTCCCTCTCCTGTAGGTCTATAAGAAAATCTTCAGACTTATTGGGGAGTTCAGAGATATGTTCCTTCTGTAAAATTTGGAAACCGAAAATATTTTTTTACATGATGAGACTTCTTCCAACTTATCGAAAGTGTTGTCTGCTAAATTTTGTTTGAAAATTTCCAAGCCCTCTTCTTCGTGTAGGATTTTTACACATTCATTGCAGTCACTTTACTCTTGATTGATTATTTTGATTACCATCAATCGCATACACTTAACCGCTTCATAATTGCTTTGGAATCGATCCCATGCTCTTTCATCGACTGCTCATAAGAGATAACAGGTTCAGCGCGCTAATTACCGATACAGTTTTATGTCATGTAACTGACAAGTTCCAAGCTTATTTAAAAACGTTTGAGGGCTTGTAGTTCGTACGATATAGTTTCAGATAATGAATTGAATGGAATATTAATTGTACGTAAGAGTTCGTTGGTTTCTATAAGGTCAAAGAGTTTGATTTATGGTATTTTTAAATCAGTGTAGGTTGATTCTACAGAACATTTCTGGCATTGGGCTGAAAATATCGCCGTAAAAATAATTTGTGTCTCGTTCCTATACTATAAAACCCAATGAAGGATGTACACATATAAAGGGCGCCACAAACCTGACGATTTCTCGGCCGATCAATTGGGCAATCGATTGCCCACAATCGATCTGCCGCCCGTACAGCACATACATTAGGCAATTTATCGGGCAATCTGAAATAGACAGTCTCACGGTCCACAAGACACAACACAAAATAGCGAAAATTATACCATTTTTGGCGATGGAAGATCGACATCTATTGCTACTTAGATGGAGAATGACCGCCACAACCACAGCATGAAGAACGACCACAGGTTTATGTAAAAAAGTCAGCAACTGAAAACACATGATTGTCATGAGTTGTACGGAAAATTGCATTGGCAATACATTCCACATGTCAAATCAAAAAATTGAATCCGATGGTGCCATACACCTTCCGATTTACATCGCAATCAAAAAATCTGGCCGATCGATCGGAGGGTCTGTGGCGCTTTTTAGACTCAGCGTATATTGAGCCCACACGTACGCACGTTCCACAACACGAGAAGGGCAACTTTAAATTTGAAAAAAAAAATCCACGCATCGTTTTAAAAATAATAAAAATTAGTACAGCACCGCAAAATCAACGCATGTGGTCAATTTACGTTCGTCCTAATCTTGGGTCGTATTACTTCAACGCCATCTAGATACATCAAGACCGTAACTCAGCTGTACCGCTTGCCTACTAAATTGTGGAAAGATACGAAGAAACAACAACAACAAGCATATGACGTAATTAAAAGGAACAACAAAACAGTGCAAATTTAGTAGGCGATTTTTCTACATTGCGGCCTTAATATCTAGACGGCGTTGATTACTTGCGTTACGGTTTGCATATAACCGCCACATTCTGTCCAGAGTGTGATTTGACAAATTCAAAGTGAGTTGTGTTCATAACCCCCAATCGACTCATAAGTCGTCCGCGGCTTTCTACTGGCGGCTTGAGTGATGGCCATCTCATTCCAATTTGTACCACCGACCGAAAAGATAAGTTCGTGATGTGAATAAGTCTACTACCTCCGACTATTGCGGTAACACGACCTTTTGTTTCAATTTCATAAGCCTATAGCCTAGCTAGTGCGCGTTCTCACTTGGTGAGCACTCTTAGCGAGCTCTCGGTCGTCCACGCAATATGGCGCCGTCAACTTTGCGTTTATCACTTTCTAGCCGAATTATTCAATGATATCGCTACTTACAGTTTTAAGTTTACCCATGGAGAATCGAGCCTTGAACTTCAAACCTTCAATACCGTAATAATGCATAGGATTACTATGCTGCTAAGTGCAAACTACAATGATCCGTCAATATTTACACATACAATTTACGTTTTTCATTTTAGGTTAGTCTGGATCTGGCTATACTACTTCAAGTCTACATCTATCGAAAAAATTCCGTGCCGCGAACAATACATCGTGGAGATTAGCAGTTTGCCCCCGATGAACAGCAACAACAACAACATTGTCGTAATCCATCATCACTAAACGACGATCATCACGAATATCACGATCACCAACAACAGAATAACAATAACAATCAAATGTGTCCTAGTCACCATCACTCCATACTCGTTGGCGATGCTCTCATCGCCGAGGACATTGCTTCGTCGCGAGAGATTATTTTGAACGGTACATCAAAAGAGCAACATACAGTGCAACGGTACAATAGTAATAGTCATAATATGAAAAGCCATTGTGAGTGTAATAATTCTAATTCTAGCTGTAAGAAACGTCAATATCATAAATTTAATGACAATGATAGCAATGAGAATAATGATGTTAATATAAACGTGTTACCATCACAAGACACTTGTGATTCATTGAATTCATTAGTTGTAGGGAGAGCGGATGTGGCGAGACGACACGGTGAGGATAATGTGTCATTGTCGGTGTCACCGTCCGTTTCGCCGTCCGTATCGTCATCAACGATCAATTCATGTTCAGGCTGTGGAAGGCTTCCAACTACCACATCACCATCGCCATCCGATCAAGAGTTCAACCTTGATGCAACCATTAGACGATCCATGTATCGAACTAAGGATAGCTATAGTAGCACCAATACGAGTAGTAGTAACAATAGTTTGAATAGTACTAAGAGTAGCGTGTCAGCGGCTGTAAATAATTTAGATGATTCACTAACCATTATAAGTAACAATCGTGATGCAAGTATTAAGTTAGATGAAATAAGTCAGAGAAGCTTTTCATTATCGACTAGTGATAATGGTGTTCTAGATGATCTTGAAATTGAGAATCCTACAAATTCCGCGGTAGCTCATATTGTTGAGCATGAAATATGTGATGAACGCAAAACCAAGCATACGCTAGCGAAGAAACGACATAGAGCAAGCAATCATAATGAACGCAGCGATAGTCAAAGATATCATACAAGCAGTAGTAGTAGTAGTAGTGAAAGTAGTTGTAATACAATACACAGTCACTATAGCCATAAGAGTGATACTCAACGGGACATACTTCCCCGAACGGATGTTGTTAGTCGTCAGAGTGGAAATCGTAGTCCACCGAAATCCGCCACGTCATACAGACAGTGTGATTGTGTCAACGATCCTCATATGGATCATTCCGATATGCCCGAAGCGGCTCTAATACCACAAAGGCAACCTAGTGAGTGTGCTCATTGTAGCCGTTACGGAGCCGCCAGCTCCAACCAAACACCAAAGCCATCAGCCGAATGTTCTTCGTGTGGTTCTTCCAACAATCGCTGTTGTGGCTGTGATAAATCCATTCATCCGCGTGAATGCAGTACATCATCATCCATCGAACTCGGTGACGATGACGACGATGTTGATGACGAAGAACCAAGGCAATCACTATCTCTAAATACTTCTTCCTCCTCGGCTTCCATACCATCGTCACCGCCTCCACTTTCTGTCGCTTCCAAGTCATCATCAATCACATCCATTCATTCAATGGCATATCAACCACAAGCCGACACGCATATGACGACGAGTACTAGCAAAAACCAAAGCAAAAATCAGCATATCAAAGCAATCTTATGACAAAGTGTTTCGCTGGTCGCGTGGCCAGCGATTGATATAAATTCTCTCATACAACAGACATTGGTGAAAACGGCAGCAATGCATGATTCACTGCGCGTTCAAGAGTCATTGACAGTGGCCACGACATCCACCACTGCCAACACGTCATCATGCCTACGAAACACTCTAGGCATGATGAGCGTTGGCAGTGGTGGCGTTGGTGGTGGTGTAGTCACTACTACAGGAAATACTCAAGCAACGGTTGGCGTTACAACGGCCACCGTTGTCACTACAATTGATCCGAACATTACATCATTATCGGCAACCACCACTTCATCGACAACAACTGTTGTTTCATTGCCCAACTCATCAACCGCTGCCGCTTCACATCATTTCAATGTTGTTTCAATGTGCCATCATCATTCACCACGACGACGAAGCGGTGTAGTTGGAGACTATGCTAAGAACAAACATAAAAAATCCAATGAGCTTAAACGAACTGGTAAGATGTCAAATCCAAACGAATTATTTCAATGTGATGCTATTTTTACGCAAGAACGTTGCAGTACCGAAATTATTTTATAGCAAATATGGTATTTAGTTAGTAGATCTAATTATCAGTTAATTTCTAAACATATACCGATGGCTTTCATGTAAAACACATTGAACTTGTGAGATACTTTGGAAAGTAGAGTTCTTCACTCGCCACCGAATTACTAAATTAGAGACGTTGTTCACACGTCATGATTGGGGGAAGGAAAGCAATCAGAAAAGCACTTCGATGAGCCCGGAGCTCAGTTGTACGCTTTAGACATATATATTTCTAGACTGATTAGTCCTTTCATGCAAATGAACGCCCAAATTAATAAGCTTTTTTGATTGCCTCTTACCGCCTCAGTCACGGCCCCAATTGCATTTGTCTGCACCCGTAGCCAGTTTACGAATTACATACAGTTCTGTACCTGCCTCTAAAACGTCGACTCTCTGAAACATTCCAAATGTTTCGTAAGTTCAATGTTTTAGTAACCACACACACACACACTACTGCTTTTCACCAAAGAAAGTAAAAATAAGTATAGACGACCCGGACTCCAAGGACTGACTGGACTGGACAGTGGACAGACTGACCTCGACTAACATAACAGTTGCCCTATTGCTGTGCGTTCTTATGACTGTCTTAAATTGTTTTGTTAATTTATCTAGCACTTATTGCTGAAACAATGAAGATTGTTATATTTATAGAAACTATAATTATATCAAGAAACATACAAAATAAATATATATACAACAATACTATGTATATGTAAATGTTGTAGGATTACTATCAAGTTCAAAATGTTGTTATTGTTGTTGTTCATTTTCGGAACAATACAAGTTTGTATATAAACTAACTAAATTTATTAAATTATGTATATATTATATAGTTTTGAAAGTCCTATGTCAATTGTATTTTTTTTTTAATTTATGATTTCAATTTATAATGTTTTTTTTTTGTTTACTCGTTCCAAAACGTGTAAACTTTATCCAAATTAATTTTTGGAAGCAATATATCAAGCTTAGAGATAGGCGACGAAGAAGAGATGGGAAAGTACGAATGAAATGAGAATGTATAATATGTACGTAAATTGTATAGTGAAATTTTTAAATTAATTTTTATCTCAATTTTCCAACTAAACCAAATGTAATCAAATCATGTATATGTATTGAATTGGGGTAAAAACAAACAATTGTAAGATTGTACAAAGAATGTAACTATGAAAAGACAAGCGAAAAGTTTTAAAAAATTGAAAAATATGAATGAAATGTGGTTTTAGAAATCAAACTAAAAACTTTTGTCTAAATTTATTTACTTTTGGTTGTTGTTTGTGTGTTTTTCTTATTTTCGCTTTTCATGTTCAACGAAACGGTTGCAATTAATGGTGATAAGTGATAATATCTGCACTTAAAATACTAACCACATGGGCCCTTATTTCTGTATTTAGTTTTTATCGTGGCACGATACAACTAACTCAGGTGCGGGTTGTTTTTTCGTTGCAAGGTTTCAGTGAACATTAAAAGGTAAGTGCCATATTTATTTACAGGTTAAATATTCAAACGATGACTGACTGACATGAGCGTAATTAATGTCCGTCTGAATCAGGCCCACAACCACACTTTATTGCTCAGAGACCTAATTTAGTATTGAATTGGAATATGTACACGGTTACATGTTAAAACTAAAATTTCGAATAAACCGATAGCAGTTGCACAATTAATGCGACTGATAAAGGCCTGCCCGACATCGGCGTTCGTACTCGTTCTCAGCTGATATCATCCGCTTCCTTTTAAATAAAGAGGTGCAAGTCCAATATCGAAATATGCCACCACCAGTCTCCACCCAAAAATAAATTTAAAAAATAAAAAAAATAATTCATTCGTCGCCTATAGCTATGCAATTTTATGCATTTCCAATAGCTCCTAGAGTCCTAGCCAATCAAAAAATTATGCTCGCATTACATTGCTAGACCTTTTTTTAGCGACGATGTGAATTACGAAAAAATTTATGATATGAGTGTATCACTACATGTCATTGCAATGAAACTGTAATTTGACGAGTCAGCATTCGTCTATTATACGTGTGTGTGTGAAAAACCTTTTTTATTAATTTTATCATAATTCACGTTTTTAGTAGAAATTGTCTTAACACTGCGAATAATGTTTTCTAATTTCCTAGAAAAGTCCATACTAGAAACTATTGAAATTGCATAGCTATAGACGACGAACGAATTACATTTGCAGTCGAGTCTCGTCCTCTAAATGTATGTTCAAAAGTTCGTACCAAGGTGTTCCCTTAACCCTTTCATCCTATTGTAAACTGCAGCTACTTTCTCCACGTTTTGGTTTACTTTAAATAAAAATAAGTGATATACACTGAAACTTACATATGTATACGAGTAACAGCATTCGAATAGTAAACATTTAGTTAATGCATATGGCTTGAAATTTTTATAAACGCATTTAGAATTAAGACCTTCAGGGAGTTTTCGTGCATTGTAGCAAGTGGTGAATTGCTCCCCTCTTACATAATTCTAGGTGCAAAACCCATCCGTTTAAAAAAATATAGCGTTATTCGCAAACATCAAAAGATTCATTTGCCAGCATATTATATGACAAAAATTGAATAGGATGACATTGGGGGACGTTGAAAGATATGTAAACTGTGGTTTACATTGGGCATTTATGGAATAATATTGTCGCCGGTATTGGCAATTTAGCTAGGATGTGTTTGACAGAAATAGCGTGTAAGTTTTATTGAGACCATAATGAAAATTGAACATTCAGAAAATCAGTTCAATTAGTTGTTATTCTACAGAATTTTCGGTTGATTAGATATGTAAGTAATAGTTAATGAAATAGAAGAAATTTTAGGTGTGAATTGGCATGAATCCGATATGAAAAAAAATGAGATAGGCGAAACAAAGTAGCATTCAGATGGTGAAAATTGGGTGATTTCAACCTATTGGGCTATATTCCGGATTGATTCGGACCGATGCCCGGATTTATCGAATTGTCCGGATTTCCAAAATGCACCAATAAAGACTCCAGACCAGTCTATAATATATCCTTTATGCTAAAACCGTAACTAAATTTAGTACCAGTAGATTCGATCAGTGAAACTTATAGTTTGGCCAGTTTTTATAAATTTAATTTAATTTAAAAACTCTAATTTAATTTTAAATTTTACTGATAAAATGGCCCTAAATCCGGATTATCAAACAAAATAATCCAGATTTTGGGGTCTTGTTTGGCCGGATTTCACACTATTGGTTTCTAAACATGGCTTCAGTAAATGGGTGGGACCTTAGTTTTACTCATCGAGAAAAATTCTTTCATCGTTTCCGTAATAAAAAAAATAAATAACTTATATTGCCGCCAACTATTTCTATTTGAAAAAGTTTCCACTCAATCCCAATGTAAACTACAGGTTACATGCTATTATTTTCCAACCCCATACATTTTAATCAAAATATGTAAAAAAAAAATAATTTCACAATCGCCTATAGTTATGCAATTTTATGCATTTCAAATAGTTCCTAAAGGGCTGAATTAAGATCGAGGGTGAAATTCTTCCCGCTGCGATTTTATCAAATAAAATTCATACTTTACTGTTGTGGAATTCACAAACGGTGGGGAATTCCATAAGCTACAGTCCGAGACCGGTTCCATAATTCTCCTCGGCCATTTCATGTATTATTATTCGATTCCCCGGTCATTTGACATTTCACGATGAAATAACCGGGGAATCGGAAAAAAACGAGACCGAGTTCTAATCGTGCGAATAGCACGATGAGTGTATACCCTATACCCTTGTACATACCTAGAAGGCACGCAAAACCCAAAATATTCTATTTCATATTTTTTTGTGGGGGAGGGAGGGGTAGATGGGTCGGACATGTCTTTATTACCTTGTCAAGGCATCCAACGGCTACCATTTGATATTAATTTGAAGTTTTTCGTGACATTCCATCAAAAGATATGGCTGAATATAACTTTGTAGGGGTAGGAGTAGTCGGACCTACTCCACTTTCCATCAACTCACAGTATATGTCAGAATCATATATTGATGAAAATTTCAAGTCGATAGCGATATTATAGCGAAAGTTATGGCCGAATTAAAATATCAAGGAGGGGTAGTTTGTATGGGAGGTAGGGGAACCCGTGGTCCAATTTGGCCCATTTTCAATACCGTCCAAGATTTTAGCAAAACAAACATTCGACCAAAATTTCAAACCGCTAGCTTCATTATTTCGGGAGTTATCGTGCTAAAAGACAGACACACGGACAGACAGACATGGCTTATTAGATTCGGGGACCGACCCTGATCATTTATATTTTATATATATACTTTGCCATACCTCCGGTGGCTCCGTTGAGGTGTTACATAATATCGGCGTAACAAAAACAATATACCCTATACCATCTATAGGGTATAGGGTATAAACATAAAATGTCCGAGAGAAATTATGGAACTGTTTTCGGATTGTAGCTTATATAATTCCCCAGCATTCCCCACATATTCCACGACAGTAAGAATACATGTTCATTGAAAAAATCGAATTTGTATATGAAGTTGTGCTCCTGCTGTTCTGTACTGTACTCCATAGGCAGAAAAAACATGTCAATGGGTGGGGTTTCGAAACGTTGCTTATGTTCCGCAAACATGTTTGCCATTCTGATCCCCTAACTCCCATTTTGCGGATCAGAAAAAATCTCCGATTCCTTTCCTTTGTCGGCCTTTGTGGAATATATTAACCAAAACAACCGGAAACTATTTCTGATCCGTAAAATGAGCCCCACCCAATGTCATGATATTCGTGACTCCAAATTGTCTCTGTTTGTTCAATGCGTTTTTAGAGTTTGAAATAAAACAATGTTATAATTTTTTTCAGTGTATTAGGCCATCTAAAAACTAGAAAAAGCCAATTCTCTGTCTTAACTAATGCAAAATAATAGTCATAACAAATAATTGCCGCTATATTCTCGCTAATGCAAAGCATTGTGGCACGAGAATCCAAGATATGTACATGGACAAAGTACTCTTCTCAACGGTACTCTTCGAACTCATTCAAAATTTTATGTCATGGTTGAAATACATTTGACGCGTCAGCATCGGCATCAGCAGAAAATTTTCAATTTAGAACACACGCATTTGCTTTTGATGACCCACATTGACAGCAGAAGCAGAAAAAATGCTGCTATACAGGGTGTCCGGAAACTGCCGCATAAACGCACCGGATTGTGATTCCTCATGTGATTTCCAGCAAAAAAGTTGTACGAACATACCCCCTTAGCTTAAACCTTTAGCTGCCACAGGCATTTGAAGACTTTTGGATAAATCATTTTCTTGTCCGACTAAAACTTGAATATCTCAAAAGCTAGACTAGCAATCAAATGATTATTACAGCCAACAAATTTACCTAAAATCGGATAAGAAGTTTGGTTTTTACAGAACTTCAAAGTCAAATTTTTGTGATTTGACCCAAAAACAATGTTTTTTCCATAGCAATAGGGCCTCCTGTGCCCTAGGACACATCTGCCAAATTCGCATGTCAATAGGGCTATTCTGTGCTGCACTCTATCGAAAAAAACGCATTCAGCGAACGAAATTCAGTGGGAAACACACGCCGCAAACAATTCATGGATTGCAAAAATGCAAACCATAAAATTGATTTTTTTTCTGTCAAATGAACCCATACATAGGCGGATTTGGAGTGCAATCCAAATAAATCCACGTTAATCCATTTGTTGGTCGTGTGTTTGCGGCACTAGAAATGCTACAAAAACTACTTGCACCGAACTCTTATTCCGCTGAAATATCTATATGCGAGAATCCAATCGGAGTAAACATTTTCTGATACATTCTTCGTTCGCTGAATGCTGCAATATAATTTCGTTGCCTTATTTCTGTTTTGCGGTGTAGCCTGTACTTAAAACATTTTTCTTAGCATAAGCTCAAACCGCAAAATATCTATTCAGCTTTTGTTCAACTACACCATGTTCAACGTGCGGTCCCATTCAACTGTTTTCTCTGTCCGCTTGCAGCTCTCTATCGCCAACAAGTGCACGCGCCAAAGATAAGTGTAAAAAGATGATACACGTACAAACGTTATTTGAAAAATTATAATCATCATCTATCATCTAATAGTTCGGCTAAGATGGCTCAGATTAATCGAACATTTAATGAAAAAAATTGAATTGGTTGTTATCTGTACTGCTGCAAATAATTGAAGTACATATATATATTGAAGAATAAACTGAAACGAAATTTTATGCCTCCACAAAACTTTGTTGTAATTAATTCAGGCCAAATTAACAACATTAATTGTTTTGGCTATTTACGCTTTGAGCTCTCGCGATAGTAGCGCCATTTGTGGATGATTCCGCGGCTAACTGAAAATCCACACCTTCCGTGTCAGTTGATTCTCGACTATGGACTGATACCGTGATAGCGTCATCACGGAGGAGGAACTCATTTTAAGAGGAGATTAAATTGTCTTTTACGTCAAAGTTCCATATATGTGATAATATCACCTAAGATACAAACCAATGTACCGAATACGGCCGCCAGGTGGCGCTAGTATCGTTAAAAAATTCACTCGATAGCGGATCTAGGAGCGTAGTCTAGTTGAGCGTCGATTATCCGAACACTCGATTAACCGAACCAGGCACTCAGCTTTTTTCTTGTGAAAGACATCAAATAAAATGAAAAATCAAGGGTCTGACGGAAGTAACCTCTCATCTGCATAGCTCAGTCCCCTAGAATTTTTTTATTTTTGGTCAGTTCTAGTCATTTTACACATTTTCAGTTTGTCGAGTAATTTCACATTTAGGAAATTTTCTAATTTTTCTATGGAAGCTCGATTAACCGAACTTTCGTTTATCAGAACCACCTTTGCCAGCATTAGTTCGGATAATCGACGCTCTACTGTACCATATTTTGACTTTTATTATAACAAAAGAATATTTCGATTATTTTATACAACTAATCTACCCTAACTTAAAAAATAAATGCAACAAAATATTTTTTTACAAGTATTTTATCTAAATTATCGTAACTGCACCATCTTATTTTCTCTAATCTTTGGAGCCATTTTAAACGACCTTGCGCAATAACCACATCAAGTCATTCAACCAGCTGTCCGGCGCATTCAACCTCCGTGTTGGCATTCAACAACACTACTTCGTGGACAAACGTTCAGAGTTTCTTTCGTTTCAGATTTTAGTTGACTTGCCAAGTTGAAAGCGTTCGGTTGTGTGGTGTTCTTGTCTGTACGTCTTCAGACGGCGACGACGTGCTCGAGTGATAGGAAAGTGCCAAGTCGGGGGCGGAATAGGCGCAAGATAAACAGAAAAACGCGTAAACGAAAGTAAAAAAATCGCGTACGCTTGCATAAGAGTGCACAACAGAGTGTTTTGTGTGGCGAAATCGTGACGGGTTTTTTGTTTTTCTTCCTTTTTGCGTGTCGGCTAACTCTTCCGGATTGCGTATAAGAAAATAATAGCGACGTTTTTTTCGTATCGCGTGTAAGTCTGACTCGAAAAAAACGATCGCGGGTAACATCCCGGTTAAGACCAAACAGCTGACACTTGACAGTTTTTGCGCATCTTTGACTCACCTTTGTCGGCTTATTTTTTAGATGTGGTGGATTTTATCACAAAAGATGATTATTTCTTTGCAAAATCTTTTCTCGTGATGAGAAAAACTCTCACATTTGGGTTGAAAAAACAAATTCCCTCAAATTTCCCCTATGCGTCCGCCATCTACATTTGAGCTCTATCCCGTGTAGGGTAGTTACACGCGTAAGCTCTACCTGGGTAAGTGTCATTTTTTTTATATGAAGTTCTACCCAAACCTGCACGGGATAAACACAATAAAACGTACCTAATAAAGCGAGTGAAATTGTGTGGTCTTTCATTGCCCTGTGTTTGTGTCGGGTAGTGTACGCAACAGTGAGACAAGGGTAGGAGTTTCGACAATTGCCTGACAATCAAAACAAGGGAAAATCATAGTGTACCGTGGGAAGACAACGTCAAGCATTTTTTATATTGCTGACAGCCTGCCACAACAGAACAGTGGAATTTTTGGAATCAGAGAAACGCAAAGATTAAAGGTGAGTCTCATTTCAAGTGATTAGTACTCCCAAAGTAGTCCTCTAAACGAGTGAAATAGATTAGCCCCCCCACATAGACATAACTTCTCACACACCCGCGAAACATGCTGCAAATTTTGCTGATGACAAAGGCGGCACAGCCGTTTCAAGGACATCCATCTGAGATGAATGTATTTGCGGAACGAAGAAAACGAAAGACAAAACAAGGAAAAATCCATAGACAGACGACACTAGTGACAAAGACCTTGCACTGTCATCATCAGCAACTTTGTTGTGCTCAAGTCTTGGGAAATTATCCGGTCGTCACACACGTCGTCGGCCGTGTGTCACACCATACACAGTCTCAGTCACGGTCACAAAAGACAAAAGCGGGATGAGGATAGGACTGCGAATGAAGTGACTAAATTGCAATCTCCCCGATCGGCTCATCTCGTTCTCGTCCCCGGCCTACGTACTCTTTGTCGTCGTTAGAGCGACAACGGGTGTTGGGAAGTGTCTATGGTGTGCTATCTTTGCTACCCTTGTCCTGGCTCCCCAAACTCACCATGATAGAGGAGCAGCATCGGTTCACGGTCTGCAATCAATAGCGCGGAGCCATGACAGGCGGCTGAGTGAGAGTGTCCCTCACCTCGACACGTTGTCATGGTCCACGCCACATATTTTCATTTCATCTTTCCATTGCGTATCGACATCAATCGGACGACACAAAAAAAAAAGAATAAAAGTTCCGAGCTGCCGGAGCCACATCCTTGCGGGCTTTTAGCTAGAAAAAAATCGATATCGGAACAATATCTCTTTTGCAAGCGCACGAACACGTATTCATTCCACAAATTAGGCGATGTTCTGCCTGTGGTGGTGTTCTTCTTTGGGCTGCCTATCACTTCCGCCTTGCATGTCTGACTTTCTTCAGTTATCCTTGACTGCTCTCGCACAATTGTCTTCCATGGGATCAGGGGCGAGTGCGACCCATTCCACCTGACAAGTCAATGAAGCAATGGTAATGATTTCGGCGCGGTGAGTGTCCCACACAACGTTCCGTGTTATATTTGTATAGTGAGTGTGTATGCTCGATGCGTGCCCCTAGAGATGATTGACGTCACCGTCATCGTCCTTGTGTCGCTCAGGACTTTGCCTTGACCCATGCCTGGGTATAGTGTTGAACCCCGTTCAAGGCTCTAGTGGGCCCATGAATGCCAAAGTCTTATCGACTGACTCCCTTTGCGGCCAATAGGCAGTTAACTTGACTGAGTTTGTGTCCTAAACTCTCTAGTACGACTTAAGGCTATTGGAGCGGCCTTTCCTGCGACGACTGTCCTTTGAAATAGCGCACACTTTCAAGTGGCTATGGTCGTGGATGGCCCAAGTTGCCAGGAAGTGAAGTAGCTCTTTCTCGAGTGGGTGCTTGTACATTAGTCGTGATTAATTTTTTATGACGAAAACATGCAAAAGAGGTCGTGTGAACAATTAGAAACGGAATATGTTGTATAATGAAGTCATTTGGAGGCGCATGGAAGTAATGTGGGGTAGTGGTGTTTTAGTTTTGATTGAAAAGGAAAGTAATGAAAATGGTGTTTGGAAATCTTTGTGTAAGTTCAAGGGCTGTAAGTACATAAAAGACTCGTAATTTAAGGCATATACATTTATAGAGGGTACCACATTTGTCTTACTCCTCAAAAGGAATGGACAAACTTGGCTTTTACTTTGTAATTTAATAAATTGTATGGAGCCATTTAATTTTTATTAAGTGATGCCCACACCGGCGCGTCAGCGAATATTCGCGGCGAATTTTTCCGCGGCGTCAAAATTGTAACACACTGCGTTGTATGGAGATGCCCACACCAACGCGAATATTCGCCAGTTTTGCAGTATTTTTTCCGGTTCGAATATTTGCTACCTAATGTCATTTTATTCAAATAATTTATTTGACAGGTGCAGTGTAGTACAACTTGATGTTGGTGTACCCGAAAAAGATGTAGATTTGGAATGAGTTGTTTAGGTATTGACCGAGCATTTAGGTTTTGAATGTTTTATGGTATAAGTGGATGAGTAAAAGAAGTAACCTTTTTGGAAACATGAATTCCAAGGAAGGAATGTTTTTACCCGTTGTTTGGACTTACACAAATAAATTGCCCTATGCCCCCCTTGCCACAAGTCCGGCGACACCCCGATCGTATCGCTCGGCCGAAGAATTGCAGAGATATCGACAGATTTCCAAATCGACTATTTTCCAAGTGCATCTAGGTTGGCAACTAACAAAAGCATACATTTTGTGAATTTATGTACTTATCTGGGGTATCCCCTTGTAAGCTTCGCAGGAAAGATGCTCCGACGCCACCTTAGAGAATTTTGTTGCGGGTCCAGCGAAACCTTGATCGTTTCGTTGGACTCAAGGATTCCAAATATCTCGACGGATTATCGAAGTAGTACGAAGTTGATTGTGAAATTGCTGTGGCCAACATCCGGGTTGACGGTAATCTCTGACCACCCTGTGCACTGACCGGAAAAAATAAAGAGGATCCGATGACCCATTCGGCAATTTTATGGTGAGTCTAGCGCCACCCCGGTAGATCCGCCACAAGGATTGCAGAGATATCGACGTATTGCCGAAAGAATACAAGGTCAATCGTTTCATTCATGAATAGTATTCGATAGGAAATAAGCATCCTGGTGGTTCGGTACTTGCGTTTGTCCCTAAGAAGTTACATACACGCTTGAATATTCTATTGAATTGAATATTTACTTTGCATAGTTACGCCATATTTTGCTTGGTTACGCCATCCTAAGGAATCACGTAAGGATTCTATTACAAAAATATTATGCAATTTCATACGATGGCGTAACCAAGCAAAATATGGCGTAACTATACAAAGTAAACATTCAATTCAATAGAATATTCAAGCTTGTATGTAACTACGCATTTTGCGTAACCATGCTAAGTAAACAGATACATATTGTATTCAATTCAAAACAGCCACAAAACAATTTTCAAGCTTTGTGTCTTCTCTATACGATAAGACTAACCATTCGACGGGCACAAGATAAGATGTAAGAGTTTTCGGTTACGCGATAGTCAATTCAAACAATCAAATCGAACACTCCCGCAACTTTTTTTAGGGTACGGTTTAACAAGGTTGTACTGCACTGCATATTTCCATCAATTTGCGTATGTCAATGATTTTATCCTTTAAATAAGTATAAGACATGGAGATGTAAAATGTCGAATTTCACGTTGATTGCTTCCGCTTACGCTTTTACATATGTAATAAGTAAAGATGCCGCGACATTTTGATGTAGTGCACGAAAATTGCACCATGATTATAAATGTTATAATAATTGTATTTGGCCAGTTCTTGCAGTTATTCTCTATCATGTCTACGTCCCTTCCTTACATAAATCTAATACCTTTTTTAAGGCAACAACATGATATCAGCTGTGAGTGACAGTACCCAGCGAATTATTCGCGCCGCGCCGGTGTGGGCACCCAAAAATGTGCCGCGAATTTTCCGGCGCGGATTCGCGACGAAAAATTCGTGACGCGTTGGTCTGGGCATCACTTTATTTTCTATCGGAAAAAAGTTGTTGTTGAAGGAAGAATGATGAGTAAATAGGATGAATATTTTCAATCAATAGAGTGACTTAGGAGAAGTTCTCACACATCGATCACAGGCAAATTTCCATATTAAGGTCGATCCACACCTTTCAGTCATCAGTCACAGCCATTTTCCACACAAGTTGACAGATTGTCAGCCAACCAATTAACTGGCAATCTATCAACTAGTATGGAAAATAACTGTGACTGATGACTGAAAAGTGTGGATCGACCTTTATCAGTCTGTCATTAGACTATCAGCTGATAGTTGATCAGTCATAAAAACTATAGGGTCTTCCAATAAAGACATAACGATTTTAATAAAAGCGTTACCTTTAACTTTTTTAATAATCTGCCATTTGAAAATCTTTAAAAAAAGGAGAACATTTTTATCGTGGCAAATCTCACGAACCAAAAAATCAACCTCAAAGATTTGTGTTGCTAAAGGTTTGTGTTCGTAAAGACGACTCATACGATGATCACTGGGCTTTCGCAGCTAGGCGATGCTAGCTATGTGACTAATCCGATTACGTGTGTATTCCTACAAGCTACTATGGCGACCTTCGAGCAGGTATTAATAGAAGGAGAGGAAACATCGCTTAAAAAGTGTGCCGAAAGCGAAAATTCATGGGAGAGAAAAATACAATAACAACACTGTTGTAGCAAAGCGATTTGACACAAGTAGAGTAACAGTACACCTCGATTCGAACAAAGTTCCATGCTTTGACAACCCACTTTTAAAGACAAAGAGAATGAAGAAGAAGAAGAATTCAACCAAGCGCGCACGAATTTTTGACACAATTACTACTTTACTGTTAGATGCTTGCTCTCCCATGTATGAGATTCTCGGCACATTTTTGAGCTGTCACTTTGTATGGAATTCGTGACTTTCGCCCTCTCCTTCTATTAATACCTGCTCAAAGATGGCGACCACGACCATGATTTATGCATTCCATTGTTATCTTACTCGCCCTCCATTCCAAACAACAAACCGGCCGGCCACCACTCAACCAATAAGCATGTACAACGATTTCTATACAGGATGTCCGGAAACTGCCGCATATACATACCAGATTGTGATTCCTCATGTGATTTCCAGCAAAAAAGTTGTATGCAACAAACCCCCTTTGCTTAACCCTTTAGCTGCCACAGGCATTTGAAGATTTTTGAAAAAAACATTTTCTTATCCGACTAAAACTTTAATATCTCAAAAGCTAGACAAGCTAGAATAGCAAAATAAGATGATTATTACAGCCAACAAATTTACCGAATAATTAAAACTAACGGCACTAAAATCCGATAAGAGATTTGATTTTTACAGAACTTCAAAGTAAAATTTTTGTGATTTGACCAAAAAACAATATGTTTTTCCATCTCAATTTTCTCCAACTTCTGCCAAAGAGAGGTGCTTGTACGATTCTTTTAAAAATTGGCGCATAGTCTAGCGGTCATTTCTTTCTTACGTCATTTTATTCTAGCTTCTTTATTTCTAACAGTTTTAATGCTTAAGTGCATGAAACTAGGGTTCATTCGATTTCAATTCAATTCAATTCAAACTGCCCCTAAAGATCTGCAATTTGGTAAAATTTATTCAAATTATATCAAAATCGATTCAAAATTAACCCTAGTTTTCTGCACTTAAGGCACTAAAACTTTTAGAATCGTATGAGTCGTGTCTTGGAACACAAAGACGACACATGCGATGATCGCTCAGCGAGCATAGTTCACGAACCAATTCTGAGGCCTATTTGCATATTTTTTAAATGAGGCTACACTTCTAGAATAGACTTTTACCTAAAGAGATATGTCTGTATGAAAAAAGACGCATATAGTTCTCGAATCCGGTTGGCTATAACTATGATCGCTGAGCGATCGTCACATGAGTCGTCTCTACGAACACAAACCTTAAGACAGAGGCAGAATAACACAACATGGTGCCCGATACGAAAACAAAACAAACAACCAGAATTAATTTCGGGCGTGGCTAAAATTTCCATATCACTATCTTTTGAGCTAATATACAGGGTGTCCGGGAACTGCCGCATAAACGCACCGGATTATGATTCCTCAGTTGATTTCCAGCAAAAAAATTGTATGGAACATACCCCCTCAGCTTAACCCTTTAGCTGCCACAGGCATTTAAAGATTTTTGAAAAAATCATTTTCTTGCACGACTTATCTAAAAATATCTCCACAACTAGACCAGGTAGAATAGTGAAATAAAATGATTATTACAGCCAACAAATTTACCTGTAAAATGAAACTAACCACACCAAAATCGGATAAGAGGTTTGGTTTTTACAGAGCTTCAAAGTCAAATTTGCGTGATTTTACCCAAAAACAAATTTTTTTTTCATCTCAATTTTCTCCAACTTCTGCCAAGGTGAGGTGCTTGTACGATTCTTTTAAAAATTGGCGCATAGTCTTACGATCATATCTTTCTTACATCATTTTATTCTAGCTCCATTATTTCTAACAGTTTTAGTACCTTAAGTGCAGAAAACTAGGGTTAATTTTGGCTCGATTTCGACATACATTGAATAGAATTTACCAATTGCAGATCTTTAGGGGCAGTGTGAATTGAATTGTGTTGAATTCGAGCTAAAATTAACCCTAGTTTTCTACACTTAACGTATAAAAACTGTTAGAAGTAATGGAGCTAGATCAATATGATGTATTAAAGATATGATTGTAAGACTATGCGCCAATTTTTAAAAGAATCGTACAAGCACCTTACCTTGGCAGAAGTTGGAGAAAATTGAGATGGAAAAAAAGATTGTTTTTGGGTCAAATCACGCAAATTTGACTTTGAAGCTCTGTAAAAATCAAACCTCTTATCCGATTTTAGTGTGGTTAGTTTTATTTTACAGGTAAATTTGTTGGCTGTAATAATCAATTTATTTCACTATTCTAGCTGGTCTAGCTTTGGAGATATTAGGCTTTAAGTCGTGCAAGAAAATGATTTTTTCAAAAATATTTAAATGCCTGTGGCAGGTAAAGGGTTAAGCTGAGGGGGTATGTTCGGTACAACTTTTTTGCTGGAAATCAACTGAGAAATCATAATCCGGTGCGTTTATCCGGCAGTTTCCGGACACCCTGTATAGTTAAACGGCAACCCTGTGATTTAGTGTTCTGATTCTATCCGTTTCCATATTTAATTTGTATCTTTGATAGGGACATAATTAGGTAAGGGCTCTAGTACACAGTCATATTTGGTCATATTTCAATTATAATATGCTTAAGCCTACACTCGAAAAAATTTTACTCCAATAATAGGATGAAACTTTTTTTCCTTATGATAGTACATAGTAAATTTACACTACGATATGAACGAGAGTAATTTTACGTTTTACGGTGTAAATATTTACTACAAAATTGGGGTAAATCTACAAACGGTAATAAGTAAATTTGCACACATAAACAAAGTAAACTTACTCTTAGACTTATGTAAATTTAAATCAGAAATAAGCAAATTTGCACTGGAAAAATGTACATTTACACCGGCCAATATGTAAATTTACATCCGGGTTTATAATAATATTTACGGCAGCCGGTTCTTCGATGTAAATCGTCCTGGAGTTACCCGTTATTCCAACGGTCAAGAGCTGCCACACCCCCTTCGGTTCAAGAGAAAAAAAGCAACAATAATATGATGCTCACACGAACGCACTTCTGACGGAACAGACTGAACTCCACACAGAAAAGCCACTTGTGAGATAAGGAAAATGCAATAATGCAGGTGTAAAAATTACATCTTCCAATTGATAAATATACACTGAAAATGTAAAGTTGCACAAAAATAAAGTAATGACACATCTTCACACCAAATGTGGTGTGGGTTTACTAGAAATTTTATTGAAAAATAAACATTTACTGTAATTTTGCGAGAAAAAACGTGTAAAATTTAACGAATCTTCGATGTAAAATTCAACGAATCTTCGATGTAAAATTCAACCTTGTTTTTACAGTGTACTTGATTTCGCTTACTGCACATCTAAAAATAATTTATACTGAATGAATTGAGTAGGCTTAGGCGTATGACATACATATTATAATAGAAATATGACTGTGTAATGGAGGCCTAAGGTTTTGTTAATATATATCATTAATTTGGCTTAAAAAAAATTGTTTGGGCGATTCTATGGCACACCCAGCAGTGTGCAAATGTTTTTATGAAGTGGAGGGGATATGTATGGCCAATTCTTATTTTTTTATGGGTAGGTAGCCCATCCGAACTAGGTACATTTTTCATATTCGTGGTTCGACAATAACATAAAGGATGCTCCACGTTCGGATTAAATATTCGATAATCTTCAATGACATATAGTAGAACCTCCCTAAGTTGACTATCTATAACGTGACCAGCCCTTGTCCCTTCATTTTTAGGATTTAGGAGGTGCTGATTCTTTTTAGCGTTTGAATTTTTGTAATTATTTATTTGTCTAAAAAGTTATTCATATTTTCTAGTTATAGCACGGTAATGAGAGCTAAATAATTTAACTGAAAGTTGAACTTCTCTTTTGGATAGTGTATGTCATCCAACAGAAAAAAAAACATAAGAAAAATTGGAAGCGGTCCTTCAACAAAAGTTGTTTGCCAGCGTTTCGCCTATATCCGCCGCATTTGCTTCTTGGTTCCGTTTTCGAAAAAAAGGCTGCAGAAGCTTGCGCCTTACGTCTCTAGAAAGACTTCTAAAGCGCGTAAAAATCGCGTGATTTCGCGGTCATGGGATGTCAAATAGAAAATGAACCGAAATCGTTTTTCCCCTAAAGTAGCTTTTCCCTATTGGGACATTTAAAAAATTAAATTTAAACAATAAATTAATTAAACAGATGTACCTCATTTTATATTCTAAAATTTTAATAACGGACTTAGAACAATGAACTTTTTCACCGATGGGTCTAAAATGGATTGTGGCGTGGGTGCCGGAATCTTCTGCGGATTACTAAGTATCTCTGAATATTACCGTCTTCCTGATCATGCCACCATTTTTCAAGCCAAAATGCTTGCAATCATGAAGGCCTGTCATGCTCCCAGGGACATACAAAATAACCAGAGTATCGCCATCTGCTCAGATAGTCAGGCTGCTATCATATAGCTTTACAATCGGTGAAGACGACTTCCAAGGTTGTTGAAGTATATGAGGAAGCATTAACCAGCCTTGGCACACGACAAAGAATCACCCTACTCTCGGTACCCGGACACAGGAAGATAGAAGATTAAGAGGTGGCTGACGATCTAGCCAAAATGGGTGCCTCTCTTGCCAGCTCTCATGCGGAGCCTGTTTATACCCCGATGGCAACTGTTCGGAGTAAGATCTCCACCCACTATATAAGGGCTGCTAATTCCAAATGGGAAAATCTGAGTATTTGCTTTATATCAAGGAAGATGCAGAACTCCTACGACTGGAAAAGAACGCCTGAGATTCTGACTACACCGCGTATAGATATCGGCAAACTTACTGCTGTTATCACGGGGTACTGGCCAATGGGGTTCCACACTGCCAGGCTGGGCATCCCCTACAGCGCGCAATACCGCAGCTGCGGTAATGTAAATGAGAGAGAAACCCTGATTGACTTTCTGTGTGAATGCCCGGGTCTTGCCAGAACCCGGTAAAGGACGCTCGGTAGGGCTTTTCTGGAAAGCTTGGAGGATGCGACAAATGTGAAAGTAGTGGAGCTGCTGTCCTTCTTAAATTACACTGGCTGGTTCAAGGCAAGTCTCCACTTCTATATTCATTACCTAACCTTCATCATATACACTAGTTCAACTTCGCGGAGTTTGTGGTTTCAAAACGGCGCTTTATGCGGTAATTGGGCTGAGGCCTAGGCCACAACTTTTACCAACCAACGAGAACAATGAACATTTTTCAAAATTATTTGTGGCTACGGGCATTCCTCCTTAAACTCCTACAGGACATATTAAATCCTCCATTCGATTAACAATTGTACAATATTGTACTGCAATTTAAATAAAGCCTCCCTCACACCGGCGCGTCAGCGAATTATGCGCGACGAATTTTCCGCGGCGTCAAAATTGTAACAATCTGCGTTGTATGAAGATGTTCCCACAAACGCAAATATTCGCCAGTTTTGCTGCATTTTTTCACACGCGAATATTAGCTGCCTAATGTCATTTTATTCCAACAAGTTGTGTTTACAATTCGATGTTGGCGTACTCGAAAAATATTTAAACTTGGAATGGTATTGACGGATGGAGCACCTTTTTATTGTAGTTTTAATGCTTTGAATGCATTAAACTAGGGTAACATTTTGCTCGACTTTACTAAAACTGTAGTCTGGTTGGTGTTATGGTAAAGTCTCTCCATTGTAAACAATTGTGGCGCAACTGTATACGAACATGATGTTTCAGTGCCCCCCAATTGTTCGCGAGCAGTTGCTGAACAATAGTGTCACGTCTACACTGTAAACAAATGTTCCTGAGCTGTTGCACAAATTTTGGAGCAATTGTTTTACGTCCCCATTGTAAACAGTTGTATCGCAAAACTGCTCCTGAACAATGTTCGCGAACAGCTCAAGTTCGTTTCGAACTTGTTGCTGAGCTGTTGCACTAACTTTTATAAGTAATTCATTGATGTTCAATGTTTTCCATTCAAATTGAAAACACGGGTGAACATTACACGAATTGGGACAATTTTATAGGAAATAAGAATTTCCAGTGATAATTTTTGATCAAGTTTTATCTAAAATTAAAGATTTTAGGTTATTTTAAGACCAAACCAAAACACTTTAAAGATAGGTCCAAAGTTCTTCTCGGGAGACATGACGAAAATCGATGGTATAATAACGTTAACATAACCAATACACCAGCTAGACTACTTCTCATATAAACGCATTAAAATTTCTTTTTTATATTTTATATATTTATTATGATTGGGACAAACAAATATACAAGAATATCCCGGCTTCAGAGCCTATTTATACTGAATCCGATTTGAATCAGGCATTTCGCCTGATTGCCAATAGCACGTACATTCAAATGTGCAAAATTATACACAATCAGGCACCTGATTGCTCGTCAGGTCGCAAGTGCAACAACAACGAACACACAATCAGGAACCCAAACACTTTTTCAGGCAAAATCGCGGGATGAACCAACAATAGCATGTGCTGGCAAATGGGCAAAATTATACTGTTCAGGTTTCAATCAGGTTCTTAGAAAATATGTATTATCACACTATTCAACTTGTTGTCCAACATTCAAACAAATTTGAAGACAAAAGTTCGACAATAAGTTGAATCGTGCGAACGGTGCTTAATACATATTTTCTAAAAGCCTGGTTGAAACCTGAACTATATAGTATAATTTTGCCCATTTGCCAGCACATGCTATTGTCGCCTTTTCCGGCGATTCATCCTGAAAAAGTCATCAGATATCTGATTGTGTGTTCGTTGTTGTTGCACTTGCCACCTGACGAGCAATCAGGTACCTGGTTGTGTATAATTTTGCACATTTGAATGTACGTGCTATTGGCACTCAGGCAAAATGCCTTATTCAAATCGGATTTAGTATAAATAGGCTCTCAGTGTCCTCTTAACCTTCCGCTCCTTCTAGGGAGACATGACGAAAATCGATGGTATAATAAGCTGCACTTGTAACCTTTCACGGCTTTTCGCGAAGTTACGCCGAACTGACCACTTTAAATACGTCCGACCGGCTAGCGACCGGCAATGTCTAAATACACTAAATTTGTGACTTCATAGCCATCCATAGTCCTCGAATCCTCGGGAAAAAAACAACGTTGGCCGCCAAAGTGCTAATATCAAAACTTGCGAAGTTTAATTTTATTCAGCATCGGAAAGATTCTTCTTCTGATGCGTTTGATCCGGACATATCAATGTTTGCAGTAATGTTGATTAAACGACATATAACGTGTAAGGTCACTAAAATCAGTAACGATGGTTCTTATCGACAAATTAATCGCGCTAGTTACATTCTCTCTCTCTCTCTCTAGTCATCAACGTTACAAAGACAACTGAATTTTCGGAGTGTGATACGGTTGTCAGCCATACCACTTCCTAGTCGCATCGTTAGTTTATTATTCTACGATAAGAATATTTCTTATCATCTTCTTCTGAATAATAAACTTGCGACGAGTCGTGCCCAGTTTGGAAACTCGTTTCTCTATGAGTGTCATATTTCACAGAGTGGCGACCGAACGATCACGGCCACAGGGCAGAGCAGGCTTAAGTGCTCACATTTGGGTTCACACGGTAGTGGGTTCAAGTCTCACCGTGAACCAATTCTGTTTATGATGTTTTTCGAACTCACGACTCATATGACGGACTATGATCTCATTCAGATGTTTAACGAGTACTACTTTATGGGAATAAATAACACTGCTGAGCGTGCTTTTGATCTCAATACCTCAACAACAAGCAGTTAAGATCTTGGAAATTAGATGTAACTAACGCATATGCGGCCTTAGTCCAATGTTTAACTGTCTGGCCTGTTATTTATTATTTACTAAAACTGCTCCTAGTGTTCTGCAATTTGCCAAGTCTTACGTTAATTTTGCAAAAATTGATGCTAATATCCGTAGTATTAAGGCCGCTACATGTATAGTTGATTTGAATTGATTGTAAGATAAACCCGTCCGTTCACCATGGAGACGCAAACTGTCATTTCTGATCATTAGGTAAACTAGGGACCACAAATCGACGCACTCAAATCAATTGGGGGGTTTTCATAATCACATACCAGCTTTTGATTTTGAAGAATACTTTTACAACTTTCCGGGTTTAATTGAAACTGGAGAACATTGTAAATTTGTAGAGTCTCTCATGACTGATTTTTTTCAAATTTCGAGTTAACCCCATTTCAAAAAAATTTAACGCATAATTATGCGAAAACAATATTTTCCTTCACAAACATATGTATGTTGGCAACATATGAAAAAATGTAAGACACGATCCTTATGTTTATGTTTGTTCATTTTGCTATCATGTGGGTATAATATTTTATAAACAAAACATTCAGCTCCCTGGAAAATTCGCATATCAACCTGGAAACTTTTTCATATGTATCTGTACGTATATATATTTTTTATTCGAAAACATGCTAACATATGTAGGTATCTAAATATGTATTGTACACATCACACTATACATACGTACACTCGATGTAGAAAAACTCAACTAATTCCCCCAGGAATCAGACTTCTTCATCAGAGATATACCTTTCCGTTGTTCGTATCTACCTTGGCATAAATTTCAATTTCCACAAATGAGAGAGACAGCAAGGTGTATAGCATCGTCAGGCAGGAAGCATCTTTTCCCTATATCTCTACGATCAAGGATTTGCAAAAAAAAACACCCATCCTTATATTCTTCGTTGCTTGATGTTAAATCCCCGTAAAAATGAAACAAGCAAAATGACATCCTGCAAAAAAAAAAAGAAGAAAAGATTCAGAAACTTGGTAAAAAAAAATCTCATGTTCTTGAACCTTTGACCGATTTGAAATTGTTCAATTTTCCCTCCCGCGAGCATTGTGAATCGAAAACA
Source organism: Microchrysa polita (assembly GCA_949715475.1). Classification (NCBI taxonomy): domain Eukaryota; kingdom Metazoa; phylum Arthropoda; class Insecta; order Diptera; family Stratiomyidae; genus Microchrysa; species Microchrysa polita. The sequence continues at coordinate 20,842,583 of OX454415.1, forward strand.
CAGCATGATGATGATGTTGATGAAAACACGATCTTTATACGGACGGAAACAACAACAAAAAAACGGCAACTACAAAAGTCCTGATGATTAAAAGAGGAATTAAATATATAAAGTCGTTGTCGAGGTCAGGCTCTATCAGAGATAGTATCATCCACGTGTACCTACGTGGATGACACAATAATTAAAGGAGGTCATTTTGTTGTAAAACATGCGAAAAGCTTGTGATGATGATAGACGACAGGCATGGGTCGTCGGATAAGATAATTAGGCAATTTGAAATTCCTTGTTTGATGATGATGAATAAGAATTGTAATTTGTATCTAAAAGACATAAGGGACTTCTAATAAATTGATAGACTGAATGTCAGATTATATAATTTTGTTTCTACCTGGAATGAATATTTCAGAAAACGAAGTAACTACACCAAACGCCTTAAAAAACATCTTCCATCATAATGCACATACAATTTCCATTGACATTTAGTTCAGGTATTACGTCATTTAAAATTGCAAAATGTGGTGAATTTTTGTTTCGTTTTTTGGGTGTTGAGCACGAGCCGAAGCCACTGATTCAATTCGTTTACGGAACAGAGTCGAAATTTTGGTGGGAAGCTTTGGTTTCATGCGCAATACCCCTAAAAGCAAAAACAAATGTTTTCTAAACCACATTTTGCAATCTCGACTTCTATTTTTGCGATCTCGTTATAGAACGAATTTGATACACTTACGATGTATTTATTATCAAATTCGAAATCTCTTAGCTTACCTACCATTGTTGAATAACTTCACTTATGCGATAATAATATCACTACCGTGTTGAAATTATTCAATTATTATCCGTTCACTCTGTTTCTGTGCCATCTAACATTCTTTGATAGGTGCCAGACATTGGGATTATCGCCAGACTAAGTGGTTTCCATTATCCATACCTCATCGTTTCTTAGCCTGAAAACAAAGGAATACAAATACCTATAGGGTTACGTAGACGTGCGATATAGAGCCGACAGCACTTACCACACTACTTCTTGACACCTAAGAATCAAGTCCGTAGGGCTCATCAATGTCCTTTTTATTGTCACATAAAACGAGTAAAATTTAATGAAACCTATTGATAACATCACTTTTTTTGTGACAATAAGCAGACAAATATTTCTGAACGTGTTGTCAAGTGTGGTAAATTGAGTTTTAATAGAATTTCTTTATTAAAAGGGCTAATTTCGGGCGCGTCCGAAATTTGGATACACTTCACTCCCCTCGGGCTAAAAGTTTTTTTTTTCGGGCGTACCTACGACTTGAATTTAATCCCCCCCATTATCTTCCTTCTGTCTTCAAAAAAGTTCCGTTGCATTGACAAAACAATATTCGTATGTGGTTTGGTTGAAATAAGTGGGCAAATAAGAATATTTACTCCGAAAATTTTATTGGGAGATGCGGAAGCATGGCCCCGTAGTACGATTCCATTTGTTTTGACCTTTTTAGTTGCTTTGATAAAGACTCATTAATTCAAGGTTTTGTGAAATTGGCGTAAAAAATGTTTCTTAGAAGAACCAAAATAGGGGGTTGGGTTTGTATGGCAGCCCCATGAACCCATGGTCCGATTTGATACATGCTTGCATATGTTTTGTGTCATCAATAGAAATACATTTGGTTAAAATTGGTGAACAAATAAAAAAGTTTTTCTTAGAAGAACCTAATGTAGGGGGTTAGGTTTGTATGGCAGCCCTATGACCCCATTGTCCGATTTTACCGATTCAAACATACAAACTGCCTACAACAAAAAGAAGCATTTGTGCAAAATTTCAGCTTCATAGCTTTTAAATTGGCCGAGTAAAACACGTCGCAACACACAGAAAGATAGACGTACATCGCCCAATCGACAATACAACAGGAAAATCTGAAAGGCTTCCAAAGATGAAATAAATGTTTCAGAAAATCAACGAAATTTTGAATTAAAATTTACCACTTCCCTAATAGTCTAGTACAGATAGCGCAAAACCCAAACATCCAAAAAGAAAAGAAATTTTTGATGCCAAATTGTTGAATACACTGCCCAATATATACAGAAGAAAGTTACACTAATTTGCGCCATGGGTTAAGGGGGGAGGGGGTTGCAAAGGGGAGAAAATCCAGTTTTTTGCAAATATCTGGAAAACTATGAATCTGACCTTAAAATGTCCTGAGAACGAAACAAACTACACAAAATTACCATTGTAATGATATATAGCACTCTAGACGTTTTCTCGGAAAATTATACCCTAGACCCAAAAGTATATAGAGAATTTCCATTTTTTGAGTTTTACATTTCGCACTGTAACTTTTGATAGAATAGACCTAGGGTGACAGGATCTTGTTCATTATATTAGTTACAAAATTTATTTGGTTTGTACCAAAAATTGAAGTGCTCCGACCATTGACGCCCCCCTCACTCCTCCTAACATTTTTCAAAAAAGCATGCCCGTAGCTTCTTTTCAAATTGAGCCAACCAGATCAAATTTGGTGGGGTGCCTAGTCTCAGCCCCATTATGCTCCTTACCAAAAATTATTACCATCCGATCAAAACTAAGGGTACCCCCCATACAAAGTAAAACAAAATTCTAACAAATTTCACATTTTTTCACTTCTAAATTCTATCTAAAATGGAAAAATAACATTTATCTCTTAGAACGTCATTATAACAGTTAATTGTAGTCTTCTAAATGTATATTCAAAAGTTTGTACTAGAGCGTGCCTTACAAGTACGAAAAATCGGGTTTGAAGGTTGCTAGTACACGTTACTCGATATACTATTCGGAAATAGCCTTAGAACTAGTACCAATGACCTTCAAACCCAATTTGTTGATACTTGTATTGTACGCTTTGATGCAAACTTTTGAACATACATTCAGAAGACTACAATTAACTGTTATAATGACGTTCTAAGAGATAAATTTTATTTTTCCATTTTAGATAGAATTTAGAAGTGAAAAAATATAAAATTTGTTAGAATTTTGGTTCAGTTTGTATGGGGGGTACCCTTAGTTTTGATCAGATGGTAATAATTTTTGGTAAGAAGCATAATGGGGCTTAGAATAGGCATCCCACCAAATTTGATCTGGTTGGCTCAATTTGAAAAGAAGCTACGGGCATGCTTTTTTGAAAAATGTTAGGAGGAGTGAGGGGGGCGTCAATGGTGGGAGCACTCTAATTTTTGGTTCAAATCAAGTAAATTTTGTTGGTAATATAATGAACAAGATCCTGTCACCCTAGGTCTATTCTATCAAGAGTTACAGTGTGAAATGTAAAACTCAAAAAATGGAAATTCTCTATATACTTTTGGGTCTAGGGTATAATTTTCCGAGAAAACGTCTAGACTGTTATATATCATTACAAAGGTAATTTTGTGTAGTTTGTTTCGTTCTCAGGACACTTTAAGGTCAGATTCCTAGTTTTCCAGATATTTGCAAAAAGCTGAATTTTCTCCCCTTTGCCACCCCCTCCCCCCTTAACCCATGGCGCAAATTAGTGTAACTTTCTTCTGCATATATTGGGCAGTGTATTCAACAATTTGGCATCAAAAATTTCTTTTCTTTTTGGATGTTTGGGTTTGGGGCTATTTTGAACCTATTGTACTGGACTATAATCAATTCAACAAAAATTAACTTTAGTTTTTAAAACAAATATAATATTCATTTAAATTTGATTCCAAGATTTTTTGTCTAAATGTCTAAAATGGTGTACCGAAACGCCCATACACTGATGTGCGACTTTTGTCAACTTTTGGGCTTTAACAGTTAAAATTGTCGTTATGAAATGATTGTTTAAAATTTCAATGCAAAATCAATTTTGAGATTTGTCTTACGTTTGAATATTGGTATCTGTATCTAAGAATTTGTATTTTTATGTTAATTTGAACTTAATAGGACAGTCATGATTTCATTGGCTTTCACAAAAAAAAAAAACACGATAAAGGCCAAAATTTTACCAATTCTGACTGGTGTTTTTACTCAAACATATTGATCTATCGATCATCCAGTATTGTCCAACAAACTGACTGACGTCTGGAAACACCAACCGGTGCTGAAATGATGACATCCTGTAAAATGGCCGAATGGAACAAATTACTTATTCCATAATTTGTTACATTCAGCAATTTTGTAAAAACGCTCAGGAGCCAAACAGGGGCTCCGTCCAAAATATTCTTCCTTGCATTCTGCAATAATTTCTTAGCAACACTCGGAATACCTGCAGCGGAAAGCTCAAATTCAAAGCATCAAGCTTTGAGGAAAATTTGAAATTTCTATAGTAAATAAGAAAGAGATAATATTTTCTACACAAAGTGTTTGTAGTGTTCAATTCAATTCTGAAATCGATTGTCATTTGGGTGAATGTTTAATGATGTCGACATGCACAGTCTGAAGAAAATTTCTGAGGGAAAATGAGGTGAATTATTTCAAATTTCATAACCTTATCATCACACAAACTTTGATGAAAATATTTCATAAAGCCCTCGCTTGGCTACTTCCCTGATATAAACACACTCGTTGAAACATTTTCACCTTATTTCAAGCCCTAAATATAGTAATTTTATTTTTGGCAAGGCGAATTGATATTTATTTGCCGACCTCCGGTCAAGGATTAAAGAGTATCCTTTTTTGTCCTTTTTCCGTTTCCGTTTTTTTTTAGCAAAATCAGTTTTAGATTTCTGGGAGCCTACTGATTCAAAAACAACAAAAATTAGTCTTACTCTATTTTTTTCTATTTGAAATGCTAATATGTCTGGACTAATTGTACCTATATCAATTCTTCTTCTTCTTCTTTATGGCACGATAGCCCGACGTCGGGCCTTGGCCGCCTGGATTGAAGACCTCCAATTGTCGCGGTCACGCGACCTTGTCCTCCAGTTCCGAAAGCCTAGCATCTGGTGGGCGTCGTCACATACAGAATGCTCCCATCGGGCTCTCGGTCGTCCACGCAATCTGGCTCCGTCCACTCGTTGCGCGTTCATCACCTTTTTGGGCATGCGATCGTCGTTCATCCTTTGTACATGTCCCGCCCATTGCAGTTGCTGCAATTTCACGATCTTCGACACTTGTAGCTCATCATACAGCTGATACAACTCAAGGTTGTACCGGATGCGCCATTCACCTCGTTCACGAACGGCCCCGAAGATTCTTCGGAGAACCTTTCGCTCGAATGTGTCCAACAGGTGTTCAGAGTTTTGGGTTAGGGTCCATGCCTCGCAGCCATAGCATAGCACAGGTCGGATTATGGTTTTATACACGTGGAGCTTCGTCTTCCTGCGCACCAGCTTCGAATTCATAATTTGGAGGACCGCAAAATAACACTTATTAGCTAGTTGTATCCGTCGCTTTATCTCATCTGTTTCGTTGGCGTCCTTTGACAAATTGCAACACAGGTAAGTGAAGTTGTCTACATACCCTATATTGAGGTCCCCCACTGTGATGCTTGAATTTACTCGAATTTTATTTAGATTCGTTGATATGTAGTCCAACTTCTTTGGCGGCGTTATTGAGATTATGCAGGAGGATTTCTGCATCACCCAATCTTCGAGACATGATGTTGATGTCGTCGGCGTAAGCTACTAGTTGAGTCGACTTAATGAGTAGCGTTCCGCTGCTGTCTAAATTCATGGCTCGAATTACATACTCCAGAGCCAGGTTGAAGAGCGTCGGCGCCAGCCCGTCGCCTTGCTTGAGTCCAGTACGATTTTCAAATAGGTCAGTGAGTCTGTTCTGAACTCTGACCTGCGAGACGGTATTAGTAATCGTCATCCATCGCACTAGCTTAGCCGGTATACCAAAATGCAGCAGAATGTTGTGCAGTACACTTCGATCAATACTGTCGTATGCCTGCTTGAAGTCAACAAATATTTGGTATACGTCGATGTTATAGCATTTTCAGGTCAAGTAAATAATTTTCCGAGTCAAATAGATAAATGTCCGAAACAAATAGGTAAGTTTCCGAAACAACAAAACACGTTTGCAGATCAAATAGATAAATGTCCGAAACAAAAAAATGAATTCCTAAATGAAAAAAATTAATAAACAAATCATAAAAATAAATTTCCAATTCAAAAAAATAAATGTCCAAATCAGAAAAATAAATGTACAATTCAAATAAAAAATTGTCCAAAACAGAAAAATAAATTCACAAATCAAAAAAATGATTTTTTCCATCAAAAAACATATTTCACAAATCAAATAAACAATTTAAAAAGATAGTACTTTAATATAGTAAATGTGCTTTTATATGAATTTCGTTGAGCATTGAAAAAAATAATTAATTAATTATTTCAATCTGAATGAGATTTTTGTTTATTCAAAATTACGTATATAATTGTCAATTGTACTACACACGCTTAGAATAGGACGATATAAATTGTTTCCTTAGACGTTATTTGCCATCTCTAAACTACCATAACTTCCTCAAAACTCAAGTCACACCAGCTTGGCTTTCTAAAATTTTTATTTTACATTAGAATCGAAGATAGAGGTGACCTCAGAATGATGGAGGTTCGTGAACATAACGGAATCTATACATTGACAGTGTCTTCGAGTCTGTAAGACCCAGTGTCGGTACTTAAAAGTTAAAATTATTAGGTCTCGATTGAATTTGAATAAAAGCTCCCAATTAGAAGTGTTTTTATTTTTTTTACAAGAGAACGTTTAGCTTTTTATTGTCATGATCAATTAGATTCCGTTTCTTAAAAAATATTTCTATCGCAATAGGTGAAGAGTACCAAGGAGGAGGGAGGGTGGTATTCCAGGGGAATAAACCCAAGCAAATAATCAGGGGAAAATGCGGGAAAGTCTGTACCTTAAGCAGACACATTGACACAAATTTTATTAACGGTGACTTGATTCAGACAGGATTCTGTTGAATTATACGAATTGTAGTGTTCAGCTGATGTTGTGTACCTTTACTAATACTCGTAGAGAGTTTTAGCATGTCGTACTATCGTACACATTTCAACTTTAATCGACAGTCTCCGCTGTTTAACGTACGACAAAAAAACTTACGCCTACTTGGAACAAGTAAAATTGTGGAATACTGTTTTTTTTTTGCGCGCTACACAAGCGAATTTTTCCTTTAAAATCTCATAGACTTCCACTTCCAACCGTTAATATATATCTTGGGGTGTCATACATTTAATATAATTTAATTTTTCTTATTAGAAGAATATTATATTAACCTTTGAAAATTTATTTATTTGATTTGGAAATGTATTTATTTGATTTACTTTTTTGGCATGTAAATATATTTATTCGATTTGGAAATTTATTTATTTGATTTGTAAATTTATTTTCCTGATTTGGACATTTATTTTTTTGATTTAGAAATTTATTTTTTTGTTTTGGTTATTTATTTTTTTCATTTAGAAGTTCATTTATTTCGTCCGGAAATTTATTTATTTGATCCGGAATCGTGTTTTGTTGATTCGGAAATTTATTTATTTGATCCGGAAATGTATTTTGTTGCTTCGGAAATTTATCGATTTGTTTCGGAGAGTTATTTACTTGACCTGGAAATGCTATATATTCCCAGCACTTCTGGAGTAAAAGCTTCGCTGTAAAAAGCTGATCTGTCGTCGAACGACCAGGTCTAAAGCCGCCGTGGTAGTCGCTAATGATTTCTTCTGCGTACGGATTAATTCTATTTTCTACAATTTTAGCTAAAATCTTATAAGTCGTACAAACTAATGAGATGCCTCTGTAGTTCTCACATTTTAACTTATCCCCTATTTTGTGGATTGGGCAAATTACGTTTGGGCCAATCTTCCGGGATTATTTCGTCGTTCCATATTTTAACGATAAGTGTGTGTATAGCCTTAACAAGGCTCTCCCCACCATGCTTCTGCAGTTCAGCTGAAATCTCGTCACCGCCCGGGGCTTTATTATGTTTCAGTGATTGCATGACGAGATCAACTTCTTCTATTGTTGGGGGTTGAACGGGAGGGCCTGTTTTAGCCGTCAGCTCCAGCGCTTCTTGTGTGGGGTTGTTCGGTTGAACATTAAGGAGCTCTTCAAAATGTGAGGCCCAGCGTTTATCAACGCTATCGGTGTCGCTAATGATATTGCCATCCTTATCCTTACAGAGACTGGTCCTGGGTTGGTATCCACTTTTAATTGAATTAATTAGCTTGTACGCTTGTCTACTGTTCCTACTAGCTAGTCTTTGGTTTATTTGCATCAACTGCTCGTCAAGATGTTACGTTTCTTACGTCTAATTAACCTATTCGAAAATCGTCGAAGCTCGACATAATTTGATTTTTGGCTCTAGTTGCGCGTTCAGTCCATTGGCGATATGCCTCGTTTTTCGCATCTACCGCATTTTGACATTCCTCGTCAAACCAATCATTTCGGTCTCGCCGGGCTTTGTATCCCACAACCTCCTCTGCGACCCCTTTGATGGTGTCTTTGAGTGTATCCCAAATCTCATGGGCGCCTTTGTTGCTGATGTTATTTAGCAAGGGCGTCAGCTTCCCCTCAAGGGCAGTCGTATAAGTGACCACTGTGGCATGATCCAACAATTTGTCAACCGCAAAAATTTTTGCCGGGTTGAATCTCGAATGATGCACCGAAGAAATTCTGCACCTATAAGTCGCCTTCACCATATAGTGGTCAGAGTCAATATTTGCTCCACGATAGGACCGAACATCCATCATGCTCGATGTCCATCTCTTGCAGACAAGGACGTGGTCAATTTGGTTGATGGTATGTTCATCTGGAGATCTCCAGGTCTGTCTGTGAATACGACGATGCGGAAAACACGTTGAGCTAATGACCATGTTTCTGCTGGTCGTTGGCCGTTGTCGTTACATTCTTCATGGAGGCTGTAACCTCCAGGAATCCCCCTATGCCAACTTTCGTTTCCGACTTTGGCGTTGGAGTCCCCCAGCAGCAATTTGACATCGTTTGATTGAAGTGAGTCGAAGAGATTTTCTAGGCGGTGGTAGAACTCGTCTTTGGCCGCGTCTTCACTGACTTCGGTGGGGGCATGCGCGTTTATGAGCCAGAGATTGAAGAACCGAGTTTTAATGCGAATCGCACACAGCCGCTCGTTTATGGGTTTGAAGTCGATAACATGCGGCTTAAGTTGATTGTTTACAATGAACGCCACTCCAAACTCCCTGTGGCCCGAAGGTTTTCCACTTGTGAAAATTGTGTACGAATTTCGGTCGTCTACCTCGCTACTAAGCCATTTTGTTTCCTGGAGTGCAACTATGCTCAGCTTATATTTTTCAACCTGATCCAAGAGGGCCCTTAAGGCCCCTGCCCTATTCAGGGAGCGTACATTCCAGGTTCCGAAAGAGTAATCCGTTGTTCGTTTGCGAGGTCGTCATTGAGTTGTATCCGTCGAATCCGAGGCTTTCGTTCCAGGTTTCTTGACTTCGAAATTTTTTTTCAAGGATGAGTTGTCGGCCCATCGCTTAGACATGATAGTATTCGTAAACGAAAGAGGTCCATCATGGAGGGGCCTCGGAGGTGCTGCTTCGGTGATTGACTATTCGGTTTTTGTCACCCTATTACGTTTAGTAACCTGTGACGCTGAAGTTGTTAATACAGCACTCAGGCGCAGCGGTTACTCGGATAATGCGGGAAAGTAACGCCCCGTAGAGAAACATAGGAATTGGCCGGAGCCGTTCAACCTATGAAACTCCTCCTGCATAGCTTAGGGTCCGCAGTTATGCCACAGCTGAAAAGGATATAGGAATCGGCCGGAGCCTTTCAACCTTTATCCTCCCCCTTACGGGGGCTTGCCAAAAATAAACTGTTTAAATATGTAGTTATGGCTTTGGAAAGATTTACGGGAATCGGGAAACACGAAAATTTTTCATTTAAGCTCGATTTATTCCGTTGAGGGTCCTTGAAACAGGAAAAAAACACCGGATATGTAATGTACTCGACGTCCCCTTTGATATGGTACCCCGCATGCCGATCGCCGGTCAAGGATTAAAGAGTATCCTTTTTTGTCCTTTTTGGGACCTTTCCGATCAATTTTTTTCATAGCAAAATCAGTTTTAGATTCCTGGGAGCCCACTGATTCAAAAACAACAAAAATTAGCCTTACTCTATTTTTTTCTATTTGGAGGTCTGAATTGGGATATTTTGACTGGACTAAATTTCATAGAATCGCAATCTAAATTTCTCTTCATGCCTACTTTTGACATTGATTCAAATTTTAAATTATACCAAACTATGATGAAATCAAAGTGTTTCAAAATCAACAATTCACGTAGCTCTCATTTTCATGTTTTCACTGAGATTTCTTTGGGGAAACATTTTAAATTCCATAACCCTTAAATTAATTGCTTTGTGTATGCGGCTGCACTGAAATGGTCGCAAAACAATGTTCTGAAACAACACGACGAATGAGACGAATATACTTGGTTATTCCCGGTAGATTTCGGAATTTGCATAAACGAATTCATTCGTATAAGTGGCTTTGCGTGGCTTGCAAATTTTGATATGGCTCGTTATTGAAATACAGAACCAAAGCCAATTTCACACCGGTCTGTCCAATGTTCCAAGTTCCCTGAAATCCATATCATCCATACTATCAAATTATATTTGCATTTAAATTTCCATATATGTAGATAGGATAGAAAGGCAATAATTGTGAAATTTTGAACGTAAAATTGGTATGTGCAATTTGTGCACAATGATTTTATAAAAAGTAATTTATGCGGGCAAGTTGAATTCAATTTGCTTGTATGTATTCGTAATGCCAGCAATATGTATGTACCTGGCTCCTAGACGAAAAGAATATTTAGCTGAAAAATGTAAAGTAAGAGACTTGAATTTATTTACTTTAGTTGTAAAATTTTGCATATTCTGTTTTTCAAAAGATAAATAAAAATGAGAATGTTAACGAAACATTTGCAACCTTTAAAATTTACTATGCAAAATCTGCCAACAGTTTTTAGAACTCTTAAGTCACCACCACCTATCTCTATCCCCCTTCATACCGATCAACAGCGACCTTTACATTTTCGTAACAGAGAAGTGTTCAAAGTATAAACTGAAATTGAAATTTCTAAATCTGTTGGACCCGACGGTATTTCACCTACAGTTCTCAAAAATTGTGCCTCTTTCCCGGCGAAACCATTGCGGAAATTATTCCACTTATTCCTTAGGAATTTACCCTTCCGAATGGAAGCTGGCACATGTGCAACCTATCATCAAGAAGGGTGAGCCGCATAATTAAAGGCCTATTGCAATAACTTCTATTCTATCGAAAGTTTTTGAAACGCACTCAATAATGTCCAACTGATTAACTATCTCAATTTGCATAATCTCCTCGATGATAAGCAATGATAGCTGCCCGCTCCCCCGGAGATTTGATGACACATTTAACTGAACGGTGGAAACGCTTCCTTCACAAAGTTGGTGAAGCAAAAATTGTGGCTCTTGATATCTCAAAGGCTTTTGATAGAGTGTGGCACTCAGCCCTTCTATCAAAGCTTCACGCAATTGGTATTGGTGTTAACTTAATTAAGTGGATTGAGAGTTTCCTCTTTAACCGCTCAATTATCTTTGTCTTATATGGTATTAAATCTTCCTGCCATAACATTAATGCTGGGGTCCCTCAGGGAATTGTGCTATCACTAACGTTATTCCTTTTGTTTATTAACGATCTATTGCAGCTTACACAAACCCAATCCATAGTTTTGCTCGCTGGATCTCACATAATTCTTTGACTCAGCATAGGAGTCACGTGGAACACTACAGTCATCAGTAGAAACCATACGTAGAGCCCCGATGATCCGGATTGATTGGGACCGGACCCCATTCGGATTATCGAATTATTCGGATTTTCGAAATGCACCTAATAAGACTCCAGTAGACTGTAATATGGCTGAAATTGCTCAAAATTCAATTGTTTTTAACCGAAATAATTAATTTTATGGTCGAAATAGCTGTTTTTTTTAAATCTAGGGCGCACTACGATAAAAAAAGCCTTCATCATATTTTCCGATTTTTCAAATTCGAAGAAAATTTGGGTCTTAATCTGAATCCGAATTATTATATACGATTTATCAGGGTGCGGATTATCGGGGTTCTACTGCATATGCTTTCATCTATAAATGATGACATTGCTAAAATCATCGATTGGGGTAATCGTAATAGAGTAGTTTTTAATGCTGCTAAAACACAATGCTGCGTTATTTCCAATAATTCAGACACCCCATCGGCTTCCCATTTCGTATTTATTGATGGTGTATCAGTTCCAGAATACCCTTCGCTGGACATTTTAGGGATCAACCTATTGAGCAAACTGAAATGGACCGACCATATCTTTTTTATCGCCAAAAATTCCATAAAGTAACTATAGGCTTCCTAAATCGTTGCGTAAAATATTTCTCACCAGATGACTTAGCCCATATTTACAAGAGCCGTATAGGATCTAGGCTTGAATATAACTCCCATGTTTGGGATGGCGCAGGTCGCCCTGCATTAGCTATGTTATAGATAAAGTCCAACGCAGAGCTTTCGAACTTATTGGTGATATCACAATAACTGTTAATATTGATTCTCTTAAACATAGGCGTAATTTTGGTTGCCTGTCACTACTTTGTCGTTATTACTATAAATGTTGTTTCAGCGAGATTCATAGTTTGATCCCTGAAAATGCACAACCTATTCGCCAGACTCGGCAAACTAGTCGCGCTCACCCTCATACTCTTGAGGTCTCAACCTTTCGCACTGGAAAATTCTATGAATCTGACAGTTAACAGCTGAATTTGAACTGAACAACTGAATTTGAAGTGTAATGCTGTCGTGAGTTACACCAGTTCCTATACTCCAATCAATAGAGACGAAATAATATGGGTTAGCATGCAAAAATTGGGGATGTCTCAAATTTTTGATATGTTATAAAGACAGGTGGGGTAAGTTAAAATCCAAGTTTGCGTCACTTTCCCTCCGGTGCTCCCGCCGCGCCGCTATCTTGAAAAAAAAACATCTAAAATCGGCCCCTTCATCAGTTTTTGGCCTGTAACTTCTTCACAGTCATTTTGAGCACAAAATCTGCCAAGTCAATTTTGTAGAGGACAAAATTTCCTACAAACTTAATCTAAGATGTTGTACTTTACAATCAAAATTAACAGAGTTATAGCGCCAAGAAAATGGAGAAAATATCAAAAATCATGCCAATTTCAAATTCACAAAAACCCATTGTATACCAATGACTCATAGCCTCCTCTGCATTTTAGTATAGAGTTCTTCCAGTATTTTTTGAAATTTGTTGGTAATGATTTTTGGAATTTTTAGCATATTCTTTCCGCTATAACTCTGCCAATTTTGATTGTAGAGTAAAACTTGTCATATGAAATTTATAGGAAATTTTGTGCTCTACAAGATTGTCACATTTCGTGCTCAAATGGACTGGGAAGGAGTTATAGACCGCAGTTATAGACTGATAAAAAGAGTCGATTTTAGATGGTTTTTTTTCAAGATAGCGGCGGGAACACAGGGGGGAAAGTGTCGCAAACTTGGATTTAAACTTACCCCACCTGTCTTTATAACATATAAAAAATTTGAGACATCCCCAATTTTTGCAAAGTAAAATCTCCCCGTTGATTGGAGTACTAGTCTCATTTTGTTTTTACGGTAAAGAACATATGCGAGTTTTGAACACTCTTTCAATGAATCGCTACAGATGATTGTTTTAGGAAAGGATTGTGACCTAGCATTCTAAGGCAATATGCGACATTCACATTCATTTAAATACTATTCGCTTTGTTAGTGAAAGAGCATATTCGTTTTGTCATGAAGTTTGTAAAGCATCTTCGACTATATAAAATATGCATACATGAAGAATGACGAGAGAAGTCGATTGGGCGATGCCAGTCTGCCTGTCTCTTGGCTGCGTCGCGTTTTTGCAGGCATAAAAATCTGTTTGAATTACCGAAATTGGATCACAGGGCCGACATACAAACCCACATACTAGCTCTCCAAATTAGGATCTTCTAAGGAAAACCTTTTAATTTGTAGGCCAATATTCACCAAACCCTACATCAATGAAAATACAAATCATATGTAGGAACGAACGAAATCCGGCTATGCAGACATGGCTGTAATAGAAGCCCCATTCTTTAAAATTGGTTCTTCTAAGAAGGACCAATTTTTACAAAATCTCTTTAAAACCCGTCTCTATTGACTTTATAAAACTTACGTAACGTAAAACTGACTAAATGGGATATTGGATCATGGGGCTACCAAAGAAACCCCACCCTAAAAACTTTTTAATTTATGAACCAATTGTCAGAAAACCACACATTGATGTGTTTCCTTCGAAGTCTTACAACATAAATGAGAACGGCTGAAATCAGAGCATGCCATAGAAGTTCGACCCTCGAAATCAAGTTGTTCTAATTTTTTTTTCATTCATGGGCTAACCTTCACTAAACCTCACATAATTGCCTTCTTATCGAAGTCACAACACATATGTATGTGAAAATGGATAACATTGGACATTGGGCTGTCAGAAAGCCCACCCTCTGAATCATTTTCTTCTAACGAAAATTTTATGGTTATCGAACCTTTCCTAAATGCATACCTATCGTCACAAATCACATGTAGGACGGTGAAAATCCACCCTAAAAGCACGTTACCAAAATTATATAGGAACGGTCGCGCCTGAAATTAGCATCGGTTCCGTTTTAGTTTCGCCTAACCCTAATTCGGGCAATATAAATTTGCCTGGAACAGCTAGGTACAGCCGGAGGTAGTTGATCCTAGTATCTAGTCGATTCGATACGTAGCAATTTGACATTGAACGTGACTAGAATTAAAATAAAAAAAAATAAAAGTGTCGCCTACCGCCTTAGATTAGATTTGAAATGGGCTGTGGCTACATGGTAGCCCTGGGCACTGCGACCGTTGGTCTATTGTGCCAATGCTCGAACTATGGGTTAGATGAACTCATCTAGCCGACTTATTTCGATAAACCGATTAAGCTGGCCTATGTTCAAGGACGATATCCTCCTCTAAAGGGAACATATAATACCGAAGCATTCCAAGCGGCGCATTGCTAGCCTCTCACATTCACAAAGAATGTACGCAGCCGTTTCGTCGTCAGTCTCGCAGAAGCGACAGCTCGCGTCGGTAACAATGCGCATGGTCTTTAAGTGTCCATTCAGACGGCACTGCCCCGTGAGGAGCCCGCAAATTATCCTAACCCTGTTTCTACTCATGTTTATTAAACTTAGGGTACGTTTAGGTGAGTAGTTGGCAACGAAAATTTTTGACTACCGAAACCCGGGAAGAGTTTCCCAGTGAGAGGTGGCTTTGGCTTTTTCCCACTCACTTATTACATTTCTGTATGTACAGAGTGGTATCCCACAGTAGGGTTCTGGGCCAATGAGGGGAGTGGCGGATGCTTTCCTTGCAAGCTCATCGGCCTGATCATTGCCTTCGACACCCGAATGCTCAGGTACCCAGAAAAGGGTAAGACTGTTAGAAGAGCCTACCTGTTGGAGGATTTCCTGACAACCCCACACGAGCTTCGAAGTGACAGTGAAGCTCGTCAGCGCTTTCATTGCCGCTTGGCTGTCAGTAAATGTTGCTATTTTCTTGTTTATGTAGCACTTTTCAATGCATTTTCTTGCGCACAGCTCGATTGCGTGTACTTCTGCCTGAAACACGGTCGGTCGGCATCCTATTGGAATAGAAAGACTAATACCTGGGCCGCTAATTCCTGCGCCAGAACCTGTATCTGTCTTTGATCCGTCCGTGCAAAATTTGATGGTACCGGGGTGGAGTGCTCTGAACTTTTCAGTCCAGTCCTCCCTCGCCCACGTCACTGAGTCGAATGTGCAGTCGAAACGTAACGTTTTAACCAGATAGTCTGATGGCATACTAAGTAGGTTGTTATTACTTATCCATCCTAGCTGCACCGAGTTCAGTGGGCATGCCCTATCACATGCCTTAAGCCTGATAACGGCCAGTCTTGCCACTGCCTCGATGTGTATGTGTAGTGGTGGGAGGTTCAGCAGAACCTCCAAAGCGGCGGTAGGGCTGGTGATGAAGAGTCCAAGGACAGCTAGACAGGCCAGCCTCTGAACTTTGTCCAGATTCAGCCTACCATCAGTAGTGGGTGCCCTTCTCCACCATACCACCGCCCCGTATTCCATAATTGGTCTAACAATTGTCTTATAGATCCACAGAATTATATCAGGTTTGATACCCCATGCTTTTCCCGCATAGCTTCTGCAGATCCATAAGGCCTTAGTTGCTTTCTCTGTTACCAGCCTGAGGTGCTCTTTCCAGAGTAATTTCCTGTCCAGAGTGACCCCCAGATACTTGACAGTTTCTGGCATGGTCAGCTGTGAATTATACATTGAGGGACATTTCAGAGCTCTTAATGTCCCCCTCCTACTGAATGGCATCACTGCGGCTTTTGTCGGATTGACACGTAGCCCGTTAACAGTGCACCATTCCTGTACCATTTGCAGAGCGTTCTGTAAAACATCCGGTAGGACCTCCTCGAATTTGCCTTTAACCGTGATGACCAAATCGTCCGCATACCCCTGGGTGGAGAACCTAGCTGAGTTAAGTCTCCACATCAATCCATCAACTACAAAACACCACAGGAGGGGGGATAGTACACCTCCTTGGGGGCAGCCACGTGTGGCTTGGGCAGTGAGAGTGGTATTGCCTATGCTGGTATATATTGTTCTGGACGACAGCATGCGTTGCACCCACATTATGGTGGTATTGTCGGCTCCTTTGGATCTTAATGCCGCTCCTATGGATTCAAATGACGTATTGTCAAAGGCGCCTTCTATGTCTAGAAATGCACATAGTGCCATTTCTTTATTGGACATGGCCACCTCGATCTCTTTCACTAAACTTTGTAGCGCCGATTCCGTCGATTTGCCCGGTTGATAGGCATATTGTTTTGGGTGCAACGGCCGCGTCTTCAGAAGTGTGCTCCTAATGTGAGCGTCCAGCACCTTTTCCATAATTTTCATTAGAAAAGACGTTAGGCTAATGGGGCGATACGACTTGGGGTCGTCCGCCGGTCTTTTACCCACTTTCGGGATAAAGACTACCCTCACTGATCTCCAGGCTGTTGGGATATATCCCAAAGCAAAGCTACTTCTATAGATACTAACCATGAAGGGAATCAGCTCCTTTTGCCCTCTTTGCATGAGTGCGGGAAAGATGCTGGGCGATTTGAAGGGATCAAACGTCCCGATTGCCCACCTTATCCTTTAATACGGGAAGATACCTCTTGCTGCTGCCCAGCCAGCTCTGTTTGCTCTGTTGGGCGGATTCATACAAATGTGGCTATCATTCACGTTATAGTCTAGTCTGCAGCCGGGGAAAACTGCAACCATTTTTGGCTAGTACTTTGTGCAGTCTTGCCGCTTTGGTAGTACTATTGACACTATCACAAAATTTTGACCAGCTACGCCTTTTGGCGTCTCTGATCTTTTTGTTATATTCCGTGAGGGTGCAGCGGTACAGGACCCGGTCCCCGTTGCGCTTGGCCCCGTTAAAAAGCTGCCTCACCTTTTTTCTGAGGCGTGCTAGCTCCCTATTCCACCACGGAACACACTTATTTTCCTTTATAACCCTTACAGGGCAATTTTCTTCATATGAGGACACAATTGCCCTGGTGGTTTCGTCTACGAGTCTTTCGAGACCGAGCCACCCAGTAACTTTCTTGTCGATCTGCTGCAGATGCTCCTTCAGTGTCTCGGTATATCCGGACCAGTTGGTGTTTTGTGGAACTCTGCGCTCAACTGTTGCAGAATCTGTAAAGACTAGATTGAATCGTATATGCACGTGATCGGAGAACGAGGGTTCGTCCGATACGTGCCAACTGCGAATTCGTTCCGCAGAGTCAAGTCAAGTACTTCCTGCCTTGCTCTACCGCCTTACAGAATGCATCCTCTGATTTCAAAATTGCAGTTGAAATTGGACTGTCCTTTATTCCGTATAAACAAAATTAACTTCTACGACCATCGTTTTGAGGGTGCAGTCTGTTTTCTGGCGTTTAGTCATTTTTCCCCATACCCCAGCTGCTGTGTGTATGTGACGCATCATATTCCCTCTCATTTTTTGCCAACAAAAGTGCAAATCAGTCCACAATTAGAATGAAACAACGCAGGAAAAGTATATGAGCTAATGTAAATCCATTATAACGAATGCGCATTATTAGATATGAATGCTGTAGTTTCAGTCTTTTGTTTTTCACCCATGCACACAATATGCATTTGCAACTTCCTATTACACAGAAATGGCATTGGATTGGAATGGTTTCTGCCACCTTTTGTACCTAAACTCTGTACTCCGAACGCAAATAGTAC
This sequence comes from Microchrysa polita, assembly GCA_949715475.1. NCBI lineage: Eukaryota > Metazoa > Arthropoda > Insecta > Diptera > Stratiomyidae > Microchrysa > Microchrysa polita. The sequence goes on from OX454415.1 coordinate 20,860,904, forward strand.
TTGTTGTAATGTATCCCCATCTACACAGCACACAGAGAAAAATAAATTCATTGAATCCACTTTTCCGCGAGACCAATTGGAAGCAATCCAAAATAACGCAAATGGGAATTAGTATCATTGTTAGTTCATACGAGAGTATACAAGTGCATAACAGAAAATGACTGCTGATTGAAATATAAATATAAACTGCAACGCTCCACGTTGTTGACGGTACCTATAAATAAATTGGAAATTGTACACACACCGGTGTGAACGCAGCGCTCTCCAACACAGAACACACAATTAATTGCAGCGAAAGTGGAGGCCATATGAAAATGACTACTTGTGATCTTGTGGGACCAATATTGCATTAACGCAGAAATGAAAGTTTTTTTGTCCGAATACTAACGCGCTGAAGACGTACTTATTAGCCTACATTGTAAATGTTGTTAATTATATATGCGAAGGTGCTTTTGGAAGCATTTCATGGTCATTGAAGGTCTATGTCAATAGTATACTCGAATGATTGGTATTTGTGCACTATGATGTGATTACCTTTAACCTAGAAAATGACCCAATTGCATAGCAATGGCGCAAGTAATATGACTTGGTATGGTGTGGTATCTCTACACTGAAAGAACAACATTACATAAGTCAATTAACAATTCCAAATTAGATATTATTTAGAGAGTTTGCATAATCACAAAAAAATCAAACATTGACAGTCTTAATAACGTCGAGCAATCCAAGTAAACGTGTACGCGCGCTGCAGGTCACGTATACGATAAATATTAAATCTATTGAATTACAAATTAATTCAATACCCACGGAATTTCAGTGAGTTTTTGATACAATTGATGTATATTCGAACAACGTTGGTCGATATTGCGCATTCTGCGTGTGTTTAATATTTGTACTGTTATTTTCACTGAATTATGGTCGACCGTTCATGTGGTCCTGTGCGGAGGCATTCGAAAAGATGCATTGAGCCTGTAAGATTAACAGTTAATATTGTCGCGTCTTAGGGACGTAGCCAGGGAAAAGTCCTTGGGATATGAACCAGAAATTTGAGTAATGATAGTAAAAAAATAGCAATTAATGCACTTTTCAATTTATACATAAAAATATGAAAAATGGTAATTAAAACCGCCAAAAATGGATAATTCCGAATATCAATTCAGAATCCTCAGAACACAACCCTTCATACTAAATTGCCCGTAATCTATGCGAAAACCTGTGAATGCTTTGTGTCGGAAAGTATTATTCATTTCCATGTTGATCATTCGAAATATTTCTCAAATTCCCTCGCTTTCACATAAGCTTGGAATTTTAACTTTCCGCTCCGCAGGTCCTGAGTATTGCGATAGAAAAATAGAAACTGCAATTAATTATTCTTTAGCAAGAGCCTTTTATTAAGAAAATAATTCATTTGAAAATGTTGAAAAATATGAATCGTATTCATGAATAAGGGGGAGAGCTGTACTAACTAATCGATTGAAAAATGCCTTCCTAATAACAAGGACATTTTTCGTACTTCATTTATCAGTAAAAGTACTTGAAGTTTCCACAGCGAAATATCCGAATGAAGGTTCCTAGGTTTGATTTTATAAAATCATTAAAGAGGGGACATGCAGCACTACTTAAACGAGATTCAGCCTAGGGCCTTCAATACTTTGGTGTATCAGATTTTGATGGCAAAGCTACTTTGCGAGCAGGATGAATGGTTGGATATCATGTATATCCTTTGTCTTGAGGGGCTTAGCATTAGTGATTGCTCAGAAAAAGTAGTTCGGCCTACTGCAATCTCCTCTAATTTTGTGGCCTTAGCTGAAGGATCCAATAAAATAAATTAAAATCTATACCAACAATTGAATGTAGCACGGTCCATCCTAGTTACGCCCCCTAGCGCGTCTACATTAAACGACAAGTTGGTCTGATATTCTAGCATAGTGAAATGAGTAAATTTACAATTTCGACAATTATTAAATGTTATACAAATAATACCACCACACAATTAATAAGTTAATGCATCCACTTGCCGCCATTTCAAGATGTTTCTCTCTGTTCAACAATGTTTCTGTTGCTATCACCGACTCACTGGTCACTGAACGAAAAATTGACCGTGGTCAGGGATTTTTATGAGTCAAGATTGCACATCTTTCAACAGCAATTTATAGAATGGAAGTCAAGATAAAAGCTTGTTTCGGCAACAATAAAAGAGACAAGACTCGTGAGTAAATTGTATGCATACACCCATGTATGTTTGTATGTACATATATATTCCAAACAAGATTGCACTACATACATGTTTCTCATCTGACGGAATCTGCCCATAAATTTTTGGGTGAATGGTCATCGTGCGGTGTATATATATGTACATATGTGCGGACGACCAAAAATATACCACAAAAATAATTCAAGCTTTTAATGTCAGTGCAGTGCACTGTGTGTTGCTATTTTTATCTGATGCATTTTAGAATGCAGTTTGGAAATCTAAAGAATTCTGTTGACATGATGTCTCTCTTTTTTTTATGACAAATTGTTAAATTTATGTATTATCCTGACGACGACGAAAAAAGTAGTTAATTACCTATGCTTCGATAAACATGTCCACTTTAGTTTGTGTCATGTCTACTTGTTATAAACTTGTTGATCGACTTGGAGACGTTTTCGTCGTATATGTATTTATCTAATTTTCATGACCATACAACGTTGATAAAGTTGTCCACGATTTTTTTGTCAGACAAGATCATTTTGTGCACCTAAAAAGAAACTTTGTCGTAAATAATTTACTTGTAGTACGTACGACATCGTAACGTATACTACTCGTACATGTAATTTGGAATGTGTTCGGACAATTGGATTAAAAGACCATTAAAAGTTTTTAATTGCATTCCAGTTCATGTGGTAGGTCGTCTTGCCTTCCGCGCCTTTCATAGTTTCATGGGACAGTGAAGTGTTTCGGTTTGCTTTATCGTCATCCATGATACTGATACACGATGCAGTGGACAAGACCGCAGCATGCGGAACCCGCGAAATACATAAAAACATGATATCTCCCCATATAGTCTAGTACAGATAGCTCAAAACTCAAACATAAAAAAAAAGAATTTTTGATGCCAAATTGTTGAATACACTGCTCAATATAAGCAGTAAAAAGTTACACTAATTTGCGCCATGGGTTAAGGGGGGAGGGGGTGGTGAATTTTTTTTAAATTTGTTAGAAATTTAGGTCACTTTGTATGGGGGGTACCCTTAGTTTTGATCGGATGGTAATAATTTTTGGTGGGGAGCATAATGGAGCTTAGACTAGCCAGCCCACCAAATTTGGTAGGTCTATTCTATATATTAAGAGTTACAGTGCGAAATGTAAAACTCAAAAAATGTAAATTCACTATAATACTTTTGGGTCTAGGGTATAATTTTCTGAGAAAATGTCTAGAGTGTTACATATCATTATCGAAATTTTGTATAAAAAAAATTGTCTACAAATAGCGAACATTTTGTGTCAAAGATAATTTTGTACAAAGAAAAATTTCAAGTCTGAGGAGTTTAAAAAAAAACTCTCGATATCAGATATGCTTCATGGGCTATCAAATTGTTCAAAACTTCGAAAACCGGGATTTTTTGGGTTTTTCGTGAATATCTCTGTAACGAGGGAGTATGTTGTAAAGTCGTCTATGTCGAGTTTAAAGCTCTTGATGCTGTAAACAAATAGCCAAAACTCCCCATCGACCGGTAGGCACCTAAGTAAGTTATGTGGGACGAAACATGAGGATCAGCTGAATATTTTTGAAAAATTAAGTTTCTTACACGACTTAAACCAGGGGTGTCAAACTCAAAACCTAGCGCGGGCCAAATAAGACTCTCTTCAGGTTTAGGTGGGCCGCAGGAGGAAAATTTCAAAATCTTTTATGTTATCGTATTACCAAAGTTGATTACAGAATATTATTTTTAAAATATGGAGTCTGGATCAATATAGCGTCTTCGGCATCATCCGTGAGAACTTCCTCCATTCGAAAATGTATTTCAAGAACATTAAAAAATTAAGACAAGAAGCGAAAACGTGAAAATATGACTGATCTTCAAGTAAACACTTTTTGTTAATTACATGATTTGCGCGAAATTTTGGACAGAAGATAAAAAATTTTTAGCACCAGTCATCCAGGTCGCCCAAAATAACATTTGGAGGCAAAATAGACTAAATTAATTTCAGCAGAAAGGTAGCTAAAAGAGACAAAAGGTTGTTTTTGTTTTAAACCAACTCATGTACCAATACAGCTTGATAAGTATAGGTAAAAAACCAGACACTTGGGCTGTAGTTATTATGTCGGAATTTCACGCCCCGGTGATTTAGTCACCAATTCCAAGATTTTCGTAGTTTTTAAAGCTTTGCCATTTTTCCAAATAACTCGCAATTCATGTTCGGTAAAGCCAACCAATTTTTTATTAACTGCATTTCGGGACAGAATAGTTTCATGAAGAGACTAAGTATTGTCCTGTGCAAAAAAGAAGAACTTAAATTATTGGTTGTATTTGGAGGAAAAAATCCTAAAATAATCTTTCATAGGCCACTGACGAGTTTTAGTACTTTTTGTAGACTTGAGTTCATTGGCTGAATTTGTTCATCTTACCAATTTCACAATTTTTGTGTTGATACACATTGTGCTGCTTCAACATGCCCGCGGGCCGCACAGAACTGCGAGGTGGGCCGCATGTGGCCCGCGGGCCGCGAGTTTGACACGTCTGACTTAAACCGTAATATCTCCTAAACTAGATTAGCAAGAGCAACGAAATAAGAATTTTCTCACTGCCAACAAATTTATCTAAACAAAAACTGACCGCACTAAAATCGGATAAGTGGTTTGATTTTTTGTGATTTAACCCAAAAAATTATTTTTTCACCTCAATTTTCTCCAACTTCTGCCAAGGTGGGTTGCTCGTACAATTGTTCTAAAAATTTGCGCATAATCTTATGATTGTATTTTCCTCATATCATTTTAGTCTAGCTCCATTTTTCTAATAGTTTTAATGCTTTAAAATTTAAATGCAGAAAACTGGGGCTACATTTAGCTCAAATTCATTCAAACTGCCTTAATGTACTGCAATTTGGCAAAATTTATTCAATTTATGTCAAAATCGAGCCAAAATTAATCCTAGTTTTATGTATACTTAAGGTATTAAAACTGTTAAATAGAAATAATGGAGCTAGAATAAAGTGACGTAAGAAAAATATGATTGTAAGACTATGGGCCAATTCTTAAAAGAATCGTACATCCTTACCTTGGTAGAAGTTGGAGAAAATTGAAATGCAAAAAATCATTTGTTTTTGAGTGAAATCATAAAAAATTTACTATGCAGATAGTAAAAACCAAACCGCTCATCCGATTTTAATGCGGTTAATTTTGTTGTTTAGGTAAATTAGTTGGCTGTATAAGAAGCTTATTTTCTATTCTTGCTAGTCTAATTTTGGAGATATATTAAGGTTTAAGTCGTGTGAGATAATTAATTTTTCAAAAATCTTCAAATGCCTGTGGCAGCTAAAGGGTTAAGAATCGGGGTGTGTTCGATACACTTTTTTAGCTGGAAATCACATGATGAATACCTAATTTTTCGGTAGTTTCCGGACGCTACGAGTACATGCTATACTTTAGATAAAACAATTCCCGGGAAAACGTAGTTTTTTTTTTAAGTTGTAGCTCCCATTGGGGGCAGGTACAGATCAGGTGTTTTGACATTGTATTTAGATATATTGTATTGAAGAAACATATTCAATGCAGTCCACTCATGAAATTAACAAATAATTGAGTTTGAAACCTCATAGCGCCCTTATGATTGTCCATATCGGTCTGAAATTTTTGGTATAATAATTTAGGCTGTACAAGTTAGGTATAATACTATACGGGATATCCCCCATTTATACATTATTCATTTCGTTTAATTTTTTCATTTTGACCAAATTTTGCCTGTTCAAGAGCAGTCCGTGAGTTTTCACTGTATTTCCACCGGAAAGTGCTAAAAGCGAAACCTTGCTTTGGGCATACGTATTCCACACCTTCATGTACTTAATATATCGCTTTAATTCAAGGATACAAAAAATCCAGATTGACTAGTCACCCAGCTATAAAAACGACCATTTAAATGTTAAGCGCCACTTTGCTACATTGTTTTACATTCATTGTCATTATTATATCGTCAACGCATGCCTACATGTCATAATGAATTACTCGCGTGTACACGAGTACTAGTCGCGATATCTGACAACAACCACAAAATTGTTTTTGGCGAGCCGGAAATATTGCTTTACTGCTTCTGCTTGAACGGAACAAGACAATCGTTTCAACTTTTTTTTCTTTAATGAAGTCAAGATGTATGGTATCGTATATACTGATATATGCACATACACTGCGTTTCACTTGAATAGCACACTCTATACATTAAATTTATTTTCTTAATATCTTTAAAAAAAAATGAAGACAACAGATATTTTGTATTTTTTATTTGTCATTTGATTAATTAGCTTTAATTTGAAATAAAAAGAATTCGAATTTTTCCAACATGTAATCTTAGAAAAAAAAAATGTAAAACACCAATGAAAAAACACATAAATTCTGTTTCACTTGAATAGCACACTTTTTTTAAAACTTATTTTAATTAACTTTTTATGCAGGGAGGATAACTTATTATTGTTCAGAATACAAGTTGAGATCAATTTGAATTAAAATCAGCAATTTTAGTAATGGGTTGAACCTCCCCCGTTTGAAATAACCTCCTAGATCCTATTAGGCAAAGAATCGTACAAAATTTTGATGTAAGCAAGGGATATTGTAGCCCATGATTGCTGAATGGCTTCAATTAGGCCAGTCTTTGTTAAAAACTGTTTGCCAGACTCATAAACTTTTCTGACCAGCCATCCCCAAACATTTTCTATTATTTTTAGATCCGGCAAGTATGGTGGCCAGTTCAAAAGAGTAACATTTTTGGACTCGATAAACTACTTTACGGCACGGTCAGTGTGTATTGGTGCATTCTCGTGTTGGAAAGTATACGGCAATGGTCCAAAGAGACTTTCGAATGTCGCAAAAACCTTTTCTAAAATATTGAATATGCATTCAATCGAAACCGATGAATGTCATAGTTTTGCACTCTCCGAGTGGATATGCCCGTAAATCGGGAAATCGCTCGGAGAGCAACATTCTTAACAATAATATAGTAATGTAATTTACTTGTGTACCCGCACTAAAGGGAAACGGGTCGGCAGCGCATGGCTCCACGGCTGTTTCGTGTGATGCGGAGGCTGCGTCCCACTACACACATTCAACTATTGTGTTAACCATTGGCGTTATAGCCAAAACATTGGGATGTTGCGCGGATCATAGAAATAGTATGTTGCTATTCGTTCAAAATATGATCCGTAGCATGGTATGATTTTTTCGGGTTTATATACGGTGAGTAACAACCAGCCGGTGCATTCTCGGTCGTGCCGTCCTTGAATGCATATGGCACGGCACTAGCGGCGGCACCTGATGAGAGTGTCGTGCCATATGCATTCAATCGAAACCGATGAATGTCATAGTTTTGCACTCTCCGAGTGGATATGCCCGTAAATCGGGAAATCGCTCGGAGAGCAACATTCTTAACAATAATATAGTAATGTAATTTGCTTGTGTACCCGCACTAAAGGGAAACGGGTCGGCAGCGCATGGCTCCACGGCTGTTTCGTGTGATGCGGAGGCTGCGTCCCACTACACACATTCAACTATTTTCTAAAACACCTTGATACGACTTAGCATTCATAGTGGTGTCTAAGAATTGGAGTTCACAAGTGCCGAAGTAGGATATGGCTCCCCAAACCATAACGCCGCCAACTCGACTGTGCAAACGGTCCAACTGGTGAGTCTCCTTCCTTAAATCATAAAAATAACAGTTATATCCGTCGCACAGTGCGTCGTTCCATAGGCAAAAATAAAAAAATTGACTATTTTTCCCCGGAATCAAGGTTAGTCAATATCAAAGAGAACATGTTGGAGTATCCGAATATGTAAGAAACGATTTTTTATTGTTTCGTTTTTTTAGTAATTTTATGGACTAAAGTTGAAAAATATAAAAAATTCAAAAAAATAGGTTGTACTTTAACTTCGATTTCCGATCTTTTCGCAAGTTTTTGGCAACCATAATGATATTTTTTAAAATAAGTATGTTCCACTAAAGCTCTTTAGATAATTTTTTTTTCTAAAAATCTTTTAATTGAAAAAAAATTTAAAAAAATCATTAAAATATGAAAAAAAAACTTTAAATTGAGATTAAAAAAAACGTCACAAAACGTTTTGGGTGGTTGATATTTTCTGAAAGATACAAGTGTCTACTTTAATTTAAACTAGTATTGGTTTGTATTTTTTTGCCTTTTTTTACGCAATTGGCATTTTTACTGAACCAGTTCCTTGGAAAATGGCAACTGGGATATTTCTAAAGTCATTAAAAGTGATAATATTAAGCTTTTACAAACTTTTACGATAGCGGAGATAATAAAATTCAAGCACGGACAAAAAAATATTATAAATAATTTTAATTAATTTTTAATATTAAAAATTCGATTAATTCAAAAATACATAAAAAATATAAATATAATTACATAATGCATATGGTTTTTAATGGATTTTTATTTCTGAAGTCCAGTTTAAGCCATATCATGAAAAAAATATTTATAATAATATAATAATAAATTGTTATTAATTGAAAAAATCAATAAAAATCTATAAAATACGAAAAAACTTTCAAAGTGAGATTTAAAAAGTACCCATCGAAGGATTTCGAGTAGCTACAATTACTTTTCCTTTTTTAATGTAATTTGTATTTTTATTCAGCCAAATTTATTCAAATTGTTCGATAATTTTAAGGGTGCTGGCGGTCAAAGCATCAATAAAGAAAAAAATTGGGACCATCTAAATCACACCAAAGGGTTATATTTAGAATTAAACCCGTGGTACTACATGCCCAAAACTTTGCACAAGGTTCTAGTGCACGGAGTTGAGGTAATTGATTCCTTCCATTTGGCCAATTGGAAATTTATCTGAGGATGCCTTGGAGGCACTGCATAAGGAAGTTAGAAGGAATCAATTGTCTCACACTTGTAAGTCTTCCAGAACCAGTTCCAATAAGGATTTAATGCGAATGCGAAAACTGGGGCCCTTTCCTAGCGTCCCTGCGGACTCCAAAAATTAAGAAACAGCATCATATAGGCGCAGAAGTCAATTTATATATAAACCAATTAGATTCTACTGAAACATTTCCCATTGCCAATTTTGATGTAAGTATGCTGGATTTGGAAAGCGACGATGAGTCAGAATAAATTATAAGCATGTATTTTGCTAATATTATTGTTATTCTATAAAATAAAAACAAAAAAAATGTTTTTTCGAAACACGACTTCGGAGAATGTATATCACTGAATTATTTAATTTTTTGAACCACTATATCTCCAAATCGCAAAACTCCATTTCTTTGAAATTTATATATTTTAAATAGTGACACTTGGGCAATGTCATAGTGAAAAAATATTAAGTTTAAATTTGGGTTCTTGAAAGATATTAAGCATTTGATAAAGCCCCCAAAAATGGGTAAAATTAATAAATTTCTCTCTTAAATATCTCAGAACTCAGTTGCTCCCGGATAATAATTTGTTCGCCAACTAATGTTTATTCTTTGCTATAGATAATAGCCAAGTTTCAAGAAAATTGGTTAACCGGTTACCAAGTTACGATTTTTTATATTATAGCCTATCTTTACCATTTATCTTCCTCACATTTTTATCAAAATCTCGAAAATCCATCATTTATTCATCTTGAATTTTATACAAAATTGAGAAGCTAACTAGCTGAACACATCCACCAAATTTCATAAAAATCGGTAAACGCGTTCTTAAGATATTGATTTTTGACCACCATCGTCATACATTCGACGCACTGTGCGTCGGGCCCTTCCAAATTAAATTTCTTCTCATCAGAAAAAACAACGCGATACCACTCTTTGGTCCATGACATGTTGGTACGACAAAAAGTCAACCGAGCTTGTTTACGAGCGGGCTTAAGTGGTGTTTTTTTTTTAATTTTAGACGCTTAAGGTGTTTAATTTTGAATTAGCACGCCATACAGTTCTTTTACTCGCGCTGAGACCAACTTTTAACCGAGTTTTGACCACAGAATCATGTGAATTCGATGCTTCACGCTAAATAGATTGCTTATCTGCATTAGAGAGTACACTGCTTACTCGACCTTTCATATTTTTTCATAATTTTCACCATTTTTAATAAAATTGTAAATCACGTTTCTGCTTTTTCCATTTTTTTTTTTATATTTTAGTCACTGAAAGGTCACAATCCCTGTAAGTTTTTACTTTAACTTGTTCTTCGCTTGTTAAGGCTTTACCACGACCCAAAATTTTTTCAAATCAACGAATTGTATTTAAAATACTCAAAACTACTATAAATTGTGACATTGTGGCCACGTGCACCCCGTATGTGAAGCTTAAACCCAACTGTGCTATTCTAGTGAAACAAAAAATCTACTCTCTTTTGAAGCAAATTGGTGAAAAAATGTAACGGTTAATTTCGGGAGCACAGTTTTTCTTTCGGGGAGCCCACACAAAGAAGACAAAAAAAAAACTACTAGCAAAGTCATAAGAATATTGGTACATATATTCTGTGATATTTTACTTTATACTATTGTAACTATTTATTGTATGCAATTTCGACTGTGATATTTACACCCTACACTTGTCTTGTATACGTTTATTATTATTTACTGTATGTTTGACTGTGATATTTTTCACCACCTAGTCTAGTCATGTACACGATTCTTCGAAGAAAAAATCAGGTTTTTTAACGAGGCAAGATCTTGGTCTTGTACTCTTTTTTATACCTGTTGTATTTGTATATTCAGCCAGTATTTGGCGGTGAAATAAAATAAATAAATAAAATAAAATAAAATAAAATATATGTATATGCAAATTACAATGAAAAAACGGAATGTGCTATTCAAGTGAAACGCAGTGTATGTACATATCACGCACACATTGTGGTAATAAAATCAAAATCGTTAATTTTTATCACACCATATAAAAATGTTTGTGTATGTACATCCATATGTAGTAAAAAAGTAAACAAACAAAATGCAATTAAGACGATTGTTGTGCGCCCGGCAGGAGCCTTTAAATTATGATGAATCTAAATAAAATTGTTACGTGTAAAGAGAAACTTAAGTTGGTTAAAGTTGTTTCATGAAAATGCTTAGAGGTTGATATAGTTCCTAGTTTCTATACATAGTAAAGTCAAAGTTGTTTAAAATAATTGTAGGGATCATGGGAACTTGATAAGGTTGCCGAAATAATTTGTCGGCCCTTTAAACTGAACTTTGGTGACACAAAGAACTAACTACACTTCGTATACAGTTCCGAAACTATCTGACCATCAAAATTTTCAACATTTTATGAAAAGTTGTAAACTTTTCCAGAACTTAAGAAGAACTATAAAAATGTTATAGGCTGTTTTATGGTGTAAGGTTTTATTGATGTTTAAGGCGAACAGCCTGAACGCAGAATTTATGAAAACTATAATTAAGACAAGACAAGGATTTATATGATATTACCCGAATAAACGTAGGACAGACTACACACAAGCGAAGAAAGCATAGTGAAAGGCATAGGTTAAGGTAGGCGCTACATTCAACCCACATGCATAATCGTATGATTTCCATATTTCGATTTCAAGAGGAATGCACTAAGCTGCTCATAATTTATCGTTAAAGCAAATTAAAAAATATATAAAATTCATATGTCGAATATCATTATTATTAGCACATGTGATTAAATCAGCAGAAAATTATATAATTAACATTTTTATTTTTACATAATTATTCAGGCATTCTTGTAGAGATTAAAGACGAACAATTAACATTGCAGAAATTACCATGTTAATATATTGGAGCTTATTACATACACCATGTACCCGTATGTAATGGAAAAAAATGCCCGGAAACAATCGCTTATGACTTTTGTTATGAATGACTAACGATGCAAACTTTTAATTCATATATATTGTAAATAATGTAGGTTATTAAGACAAGTTGGATTTTTTTTAAAAATGATTTACATACATATAGAAAATAGGCCAGTAGAGCAAGATTGCGTGGACGACCGAGAGTTTGCTGCGAGTACTCAGTAGGTGAGGATGCTCACTAGATGTTGGGCTTCTGAAACTGGTCACGATCGCCCAAGGCCTGTCGTCGGGCTATTGCGCCACATTGATAACTTAATTGCTGACGATACTTATATGTATAATGCATAAAAAACGAATGATTCAAATAATGCAAATTAATCCTATTTTAATCATTTTACTCTGTAATTAATTCTTCCAAAATCTCCATAATTCATTTCGACCTGAAGAAAGATTCTGCTAAATATGTCAAGGTCCATTTTCATCCGTACCACATCTAATCAAAAACATCTTAGAAATCTACTGGGGCATGTCAATTCTCCGTCTTCATCATTATCATCAATCTACTCTCTTCAACCATATTGAAGCGCCACAATCAATTGATGATCAAATCAAATTTAAGTGGATTTTTGCAATAACAAACCAATAAGCTCGGTGCGATTTTTTTTTATTGCAAGAATTTTGTATCAATGGACAAGGCCTTAGGCGTCGCAGTTGTTCATTGCCATTGCACGCCACATCGATTCGCCAATAACAATAATAATCCCAACTCAAATTAAATGATAATTGCTCTGATAACATCCATTAGAGCCACACGATGAAAATTATATTAAATTACAAATCAACGCATTCGCTTTTGTTTCATTGGAGGGCAAATATTTGTTTTTGCGCGTCGAAAAGTGAAAGACTATTAAATGTCTCTGCCAATTTGCCATCATTTCGTGTAATACGCATGGCACACTCATTGACAGCAACAGCATCAGATAAAAGCAAGCAAGAATAGATACTATGATCTGACAAAAATCTCATCACTCTGCAAATACAGTGGACCCCCGGTAAACGAACCACTCGGATAGCGAACATTTCGTATAACGAACGAAATTTTTGGGTCAAAACTGTTTCGCTTAGCGAACGAAATCTTGGAGAACGAACATAGAAAAATCAGATTTGAAAGTAACACTTGAGTAAACTTTTAGACAAATCTACATTAAAAAAAAAATTCTTTTAGGTATTAATAAGTAAACATTGAAATGAGTAGTGTTTCACCCAGGAAGCAACTATTGTCTTTTGTAATAATAAAAGTTTCGCTTAACGAACGTTTCGGATAACGAACATGATCCTGGAACGAATTATTGTGTTCGTTAACCGAGGCTCCACTGTATGTACTATGTGTATCGATTGTGTAGTGCTTTTGTGAATTTTTCTGGGTTTGCGGGCGGCTAACTTTTAGTCTTTTCGTTTAGTTATTGATATATATCTGCAACACCATCGATGCTGCGATATGTGTACGTCGAACGTCATGCCAAATGAGGATGACATGTCGGGTAATATCTGTCGAAAAGTCTGCTTTTTACTCCTATCTCCTATAGTCAAGTGACAGTATGATGGTGTTAGCCAACCATCCATGTGTAGTATTGTATTACTCAATGAGTTTGTGTATATATATGTGTCTACCCGTCGCTCAGCAGGAGATCTCTGAAATTTAATTTAGCACTGAAATTCAAGGAAAAGTCAAAAAAGAAACAAAATTGTGCTACACATATAACAAAGAAGATGATGGCATGGATATTAACACAATCTGACCCAGCACGAACTTTTCATTTCATTGCTAAATGCATGTAGTGTGTGGTTGGTGGATATACATATTCAAATTATGGGGGTATTGAGATCAGAAAGGATTTTGCCAAAAGTACGTGCATAATGTTAGCATATGTACCATAAATTAAGTTGTCGGCATGCAGATTACCATTCTGGAAATTTATGGCAAGATACATGAAGTAGTTGGTATTATTTGGGGATCGGGTGGGTTATCCGGTTAGGAGAGAAGCATTTACAAGAACTTGAAGGCGGCTTAGGGTATACCAATGATGAGATGAAGCTACAAAAATATTCATGGAAGACTCATCGGGTTAGTGTCCGGCGAGACCTTCATCGTCACTTTAGCATGTTTCACATAATATGCTACAGAGCGTTGATTTATCTAAACTAATGTCGACAGGGGTTGTTCGCATAACTTAAAGTTCGATTAATCGAGTTTCCATAGAAAAATTAGAGGAGTGCTAAAAATGCCGTTTAAGCGACAAGCTGAAAATGCGCGAACCAATAGAGTGATGCTGCTGCAATTTTGCTTACTTCAGACAATTGAAGATCTTCAGACAACCTAACCTATGACAACCTAACCTAACCAAAATTCAGTTTTTTGCAAATATCTGGAAAACTATGAGTATTTTTGGAGTTTTACATTTCGCACTGTAACTCTTGTTAGAAAAGACCTTCAGTCATAATATCTTGTCCATATATTGCTAACAAAATTTATTTAATTTCTACCAAAAATTGGAATGCTCCCACCATTGACGCCCCCCTCACTCCTTCTAACATTTTTTAAATAGGCATGCCTGTAGCTTCTTTTTAAATTGAGCCAGGCAGATAAAATTTGGTGGGGTGCCTAGTCTAAGCTCCATTATGCTCCCCACTAAAAATTATTACCATTCGATCAAAACTAAGGGTACCCCCTATACAAAGAACGAAAATCCTAACAAATTTCACATTTTTTCACTTCTAAATTCTATGTAAAATAGAAAAAAAAATACTAGTGTACTAGCAACCTTCAAACCCGATTTTTCGTACTTGTAAGATACGCTCTGGTACAAACTTTTGGATATACATTTAGAAGACTACAGTTAAATGTTATAAGGACGTTCTAAGAGATAAATTCTTTTTTTCTATTTTAGATAGAAGTGAAGAAATGTGAAATTTGTTAGAAATTTAGGTCACTTTGTATGGGGGGTGCCCTTAGTTTTGATCGGATGGTAATAATTTATAGTGGGGAGCATAATGGAGCTTAGAGTAAGCAGTCCACAAAATTTGATCTGCCTGGCTCAATTTGAAAAGAAGCTACAGGCATGCCTTTTTGAATAATGTTAGGAGGAGTGAGGGGGGCGTCAATGGTGGGAGCATTCCAATTTTTGGTAGAAATTAAGTAAATTTTGTTAGCAATATATGGACAAGAGTTTATGACCGAAGGTCTATTTGATCAGGAGTTACAGTGCCAAATGTAAAACTCAAAAAATGTAAATTTACTATAACACTTTTGGGTCTAGGGTATAATTTTCTGAGAAAATGTCTAGAGTGTTACATATCATTACAAAGGTAATTTTATGTAGTTTGTTTTGTCCTCAGCACATTTTAAGGTCAGACTCATAGCTTTCCAGATATTTTCAAGAAACTGAATTTTCATCCCTTTGCCACCCCCTCCCCCCTTAACCCATGGCGCAAATTAGTGTAACTTTTTACTGCATATATTAGGCAGTGTATTCAACAATTTGGCATAAAAAATTTATTTTTCTTTTGTATGTTTAGGTTTGGGGCTATTTTGAACCAATTGTAGGTACTGGACTACTATTGGCAATGGAAATGCTTTATAAATTGTTCGCCGGAAATTTTATTTAAAATTTAGCATTTTTCGGAAGGTTTGCTTCATTACGAATTTGGTAATTAACTAAAGCGGAAATATTATGGGGAAAATGTAAAAAAAGTTTTTACTACAATCCTTAGACAACGAATACATCCCAAATGCGACACGAGCTCATAATTTAAGGAACGAGTTGCACAAGAGTTTTTAACTACTTAGCCACTGAAAAAGCTAATCGATTTCGTTATTTCAAATGGGCGAGCTGAACAGTGTCTTATGGCTGTTTTGAACGAAAAGTGTACTCGAAACTCTATGCGAGCCCGTCCCCCCTGAGGTCACGGAATCGATAAGGGGTTTCGGCTGTTTAGACACTAGAAAAGCTGAACGATTTCGTCGCCTGCCCGCGGAGGAGCTGAACAAGGTTTCCTATATACGCAGACCCGAAAACCGGTTTTTGTTACGTCGATGTTGTTTTGATGAAATCTTGGATGGTATTGAAAATGGGCCAAATTGGAGCCTTGGGTTCGCCTACGTCCCATACAAATGGTCCCTCCTTGATATTATATATTTGGCCTTAAATTTGAACTGAATATCGAATCGCGACCTCAAATGTTGATCAATGGGTAATTATGGCATATATTTTGAGGTGATGGAAAGTGAAGTAGATATTACCGACAACCAGTGTTGCCAACTGAAAATTTAATTTCCGGCTAAATTTTTTTTTCAAAAACGGTTAAAAATCCGGCTGCAGGAGTTGCAGCCATAAAAACGGTCAAAAACCGGCTAAAAACATAAAAAACAATGTCATTGTGAAAAAAAAAATAAAAAAAATTGTTTCTTCTTCGGAATATTACTTGTAAACTACGGCTTATGCTTTATGCAGACCCGGATCTCTTAGCAGTGGTGGAACAACGTGATTCGGGGCCCTCCCGCCAACATCTTCAGTGGGTCCTGTAAGTCGCAGTTTCTCGGAAATTTAGGATGTTATGAAGCATAAATTTTGTTTTGTTATAGGGCATAATGATACATGCTGGATAACGCAATAGGCACAATCACAAACGGCAAATGGGGAGATAAAAGATCGATTCACGATCGTTCGAAATAAAGGCAAAATGGTGGTTTACTTAGTGGTGGAAATTCATAGTCTTCTGCTTTTACTCGAGAATTTGATTTTTTATTTTGATTCATTGCTAAGAATAAGAACTGAACAAAAATGTGTCATACATCTACGAAATTTTAGAATTTGGGATGATCTGCTGCACTGTCGGAATTTTTCAATTCATTCATTTCTTCCAACAAATACAATAAATTTTATCATCATTATCAAAAATAAATTAAAAATTGCAAATTGGAAATTTTTCATGCCGCAGAACTTATTCAGCAAAATAATTTTTTTTTAAGGAACTGTCCTTAATATTATCCAGATTGTTGCTAGTTAGCTACATACATGCTACACTGAAGGACCCTAGAGAGTGAAAGAAATTGTTTCTTTAATTAAATGGTTCAAACTGTAGGAGCGTTTTTAACTACCCAGTACAGGACAGAACAGCACAGCTTCCATAAAAGTTTCAACATGAAGTCGGATACGAGTTGTTCTGTATAAAACAAATATATATGGAAGTCCTGTACTGGATAGTTAAGAACGATTCTTATATTTCTAACTATTACATTTTACTGTTCTACCTACAGTAACCATAAAGCATCAAGTGTAAAAAAACTTTCACAATTTTTTTGGATTTTGAATATTGAAAATTGAGGCTTGCATTTTATTATATTATTAGTATTTCATAAAATAGTTTTAGCCAGAAAAACGTATTTCTTCCGGCTAAACAGTTTAGACGGCTAAATTGGCAACACTGCTGACAATCCTACCTCCTCTACAAACATATATTCAGCCATTTCTTTTGCGATAAAGTTCAAATTTTTGTCAAATGGTAATTGTTGGATATCGTTACTACTGTTACCCCTCCCCTACCAAAAATTGAATATTTTCAGATTTGTTCTCTCAAAACTACAGCCGTCCAAAAAGGCAACTTAAGTACAAAAAATGCAATATAAAGTGAGAACTAAGTGCAAACGGGGTCGATTTTCAAAAAAAAAAAAAATTGATTGAGGGGGATCAGCGGGTCGATTTCGGCACACATTTTGCTGAAAATTTCAGAGTCCTAGATGTCTGCGTTCAAAAATTGCAGCCTTTTTTTAGATGCGACCTAAGGACAAATAAAAAATGCGAAGGGTGGATCAAGCGCATAGAGGAGGATAAAGCAGCCGATCATGTTCTGGCGCACATTTTGCGCCGAATCAGAGTCCGAGCTGTTTCCATTTAAAAGTTACAGCCGTTCAAAATTGAGACACAAGGTGCAAACAGAGCCACTTTTCCATTTTCCATTCCATTCGAATGATGAGAACATATTCTATGGAAATTGGACCTCTACCCTCTTCTCTTGCATCATTTAAAAGTATTATTTCGTCAAAAACTAATAACTCATTCATCATAGTTTTGTTTTGCTCGTTTGTTTAATCTTTTGCATAATGATTTTTGCTTTTTGTAATATACAAATAGGACAAATAAAAAATGCGAAGGGTGGATCAAGCGCATAGAGGAGGATAAAGCAGCCGATCATGTTCTGGCGCACATTTTGCGCCGAATCAGAGTCCGAGCTGTTTCCATTTAAAAGTTACAGCCGTTCAAAATTGAGACACAAGGTGCAAACAGAGCCACTTTTCCATTTTCCATTCCATTCGAATGATGAGAACATATTCTATGGAAATTGGACCTCTACCCTCTTCTCTTGCATCATTTAAAAGTATTATTTCGTCAAAAACTAATAACTCATTCATCATAGTTTTGTTTTGCTCGTTTGTTTAATCTTTTGCATAATGATTTTTGCTTTTTGTAATATTCTTTTCTTCTCCTTTCAAATTGAATTTTTTTTTCCTTTTTAAGCTCCTGTAACAATGTCTAATGTTACTGATGTAATTGGATGATTTCTGTTCAGTAAATAAATAAATGCGGACTATTATTTTGTGGGACAATTCCGAGAGGATTTTCAATGAGTTACTGTTCCACAGGATTCGGAACTGTGAGTCGCCTTACACTTAATTGAAACCTAAAAAAATTTGATATTAATTTCGACATTTTGACAGCGCCATGGAGTTTGAGATCTTATACAATTTTAAACCGAATTACAAATTGTTCTTCTTCTTCATTGTGGGAATTTAGTGTGTGAGGATTTTGTATCCAACCCCAAAAGTGATTGTATCGTCTGCCGCTTAGAAAGTGCCCGGCTTGAGAGCACTTGTATCGATTATGTCTGGGTATTTTGTATTTGAGGATTTCGTGACAAAGGATTTTGAAATTGGTGATTTTTTTTTGCAAGGGAGTTTCGTCACTGGATATTTTGAAATGGGCTTTCGAAGCCGAGCCTATAAATTTGCATATATGTATCTGCTACCGGAAACTATAAATCATTCGCGATGAAATTTACGCCCCGAAAAAATGTAACACACATAGCTTCTTGTCAAATTTTTCGTTTTGATGGAGCATTTTCAAAGAAACCTTTTAAAGTGATTATTAATTTGAGTTTGAAGTTTTGATTAATTACAGAATGAGGTAAAAGCCGAAGATCTGGCGTCCACTATAGAGATACGAAGATCTGCTTTTTCGGAACTTAAAGAAAATGCTGGCCGCGTCCGTTATTCAATGTGTCCGCTTTATAAAACCATTTGTCGGAATTTGTCCGATATAAAGACATATCCATTAAGGGGAGCTTCTCGGTAGGTATGTATCAGTGCATTATTTTACATCAGTGCTAATCTGATCGAAAATAAATAATTACCCATCTATCATCGACTAATCCCTTCAAATCACATTGAATTATGCGTTTGTTTAATTTCATTGGTTCCGCGGTGGGTTCCTCTATGTATTCTGCGCGTCAATTCAATTATGGCATGTGTCGTTTTCAAAACAATATATGCACGTCGACAGGACCCATGAGACCATTGTATGGTATGGCATTTCTTATACAATAATAATCCGTCGAAGGGTCTGATTGGCACGTCTTGTGTATCAGCACATGCTCCAGGCATATGTATGTGCCGATCGCGGTTCAATCGACAATGAAAACGAAATCTAAAGTGCAGTCAACTATTCATTGGATGGAAATATGATGGATGGATACGGCCTTACTAAGTTCATACGATGTTGAGCCTCCCCAAGTACAATATGTACATAGTATGTACATCCATGTCTTTCCTATTTCTATATTCAATCGATAAAGTTCATACATAAATATGTTTTATACACAGTAAACAGTCAGATTGTGAGCAAGCTGGCAGGCCTTGTTCTATCGGTTCCGATTATTACCATAAATGCGCGCATATTGTAAAACACCGCACGAGGGCATAAAAGACGAATGGTGTAGAAACGTGACTTTCATCCTGAAATATCACGATTTTATTACAGGAGAGATTTTATATGTCAATAGACTATGTTTGAAAATAAGAATAACAATTATGATTTAAGTCGAAACTCGAAACAATGTGCCTATATAGGCCAGTCAATAAACCGAAAAATAAGGCGTTAGGTCGCAAAAAATTGCTCGGCTCTGGTTTTTTGGGATATTGTTAGGATAGATACCAGAAGTGTACCACCAAGTTTGCAAGTTCGAAAAACCTGTGCCAACCCCATGACCCTCAAAAAACTCAATTTTCGGACTTTTTTAATATTTTTGTTTGTAATTTCTAAAAGGTGCTTCCTACAAGTAAGTTGTCCACTGCACTGTTAAAGCTAAGAAAATCTTCTTTAATTTGAGTGTAACCCCAGCTCTGTAGGCGCAAAGGATCCCAAGATACAGCACTTTAAACATTGTTTTTTGAAAAAAAATTCGAAATTGTAATTTCAGTCATGTTCCGAGCTGAATATCGTCTTAAATGCGCATTTTACAGAGAAAGTCATGTGACATGAAGTTATAAACCAGTTCCTTAGCTGTATATATGTCGGAACGAATGGAATCAGACCATGGGGTCATAGGGCTGCCCCTGAAAATTCGGTTCTTCTAAGAAAAACTTTTTTCTTTATGTACCAATATTAACCAAACTTCACCCAAGTATGTTGCTGGTTAAGCCTAAAAAAATATCTAGGAACGGATGAAATCGGAACACTACGTTATAAGGATGTCATACAAACCAACCTCTGGAAATTAGGTTCTTCTAAGAAAAACTTTTTTCTTTATGGACCAATCTCAATCACCCTTCCCGCAAATGTGTTTTTTAGTAAAGCTTCAAGACATATCTAGAAACGGATGAAATCGGAACACTAGGTCATAGGGCTGTCATACAAACCAACCCATGATAATCAGTTCTTCTAAGAAAAAATTTTTTCTTTATGAACCAATCTTAACCAAACCTCACCCAAATGTGTTCCTAGTAAAGCCTCAAAACATATCTAGGAATGGATGGAATCGGAACATTACGTCATAGGGCTGTCATACAAACCTCCTAAAATACATTTTCGGACTTTTTTTTACAAAAAAAAGCACATTTTTTAAAGTGCTGTATCTTGGGATCCTTTGCACCTACAAAGCTGGAGTTACACTCAAATTAAAGAAGATTTTCTTAGCTTTAAAAGTGCAGTGGACGACTTACTTGTAGGAAGCACCTTTTAGAAATTACAATCAAAAATATGAAAAAAGTCCGAAAATTTTGAGGGTCACGGGGTTAGCACAGGTTTTTCGAAGTTGCAAACTTAGTGGTACACTTCTGGTATCTATCCTAACAATATCCCAAAAAACCAGACCCGAACAATTTTTTGCGTCCTAAAATCGGTAATTGACTGGCCTAATAGTCTATACGCAGATGATAAAAATATTCATTTATGCAAATATTGATTGACGAGCAATTACCGAGTAATTAGGCGAAGCGTTTGTTCTATTACTGGTTAGTCAGTTTGGAGTCTGTATAATTTAGCATTAAATATGTAGATGAACGCGTTTTTAATATAGAAACTTACTTCCGTCTTCGGTTCTTTGCAAATTAGCATTTAGTAAACCGCGTGGCAACCACTATCAATAATATAAGGTTTGTGTGCCCGGGGGCAACTCACGGGATGATTGCGAAGCAAATCCCCTTTTTGTAAAACCCTGTATAATCATCATTAAAGATAACCCCAAATACACCGCCAACAAGTAAAGTTAAAATGTAAGCACAAACCTATTACATATGTCTAAAATTTCAGTTCGCTAATCATTCAAAAATGTTGTTATATCCTCCATTTATGCAACATTGATGACGTAAAAACCAACCAGGATAACTGCTCATATGTATTTTATTACGAGTACTTGCGACATGATAACACACATTTCAATGCTAATTTTAAAGCTTAATATAAAATCCATTAAAATGATAAAATGTTTATTGCAATAAAAGTAAACGAAACAGCATCACATACACAACAACAGTTTTAAAGCGTTCATCAACCCATAAACGTGAATACATATTGCAGAAAGTCCGCCATAAGCTGACAGGAATGCTATATTCTGCTCTTAAACCAGACGAAGCACAGAAATTGATGTCTTGGATTTTGCATATTAGTATTGGAATTTGTTGCTATTATCAAAAGAGATACATGATGCATTCTGAATAAATAAAATTTTCTGAAATTCTGAATACATATTCATATGCACACAAACGGAAAGAGAACCCAGGCTTGATATGTATTTTTTATAATTCCCAGTGAATTTTATAGTAGGTAAGGTATGTATATCATGCGAAATGAAAAGCAGTGTTGCCAACTGGAAATTTAGAAAACGGCTAAATTTAGCCGGAAAACCGGCTATATTTTTTTCAAAAACGGCTAAAAATCCGGCTAAATAAATTTCAGCGAGAAAAACGGCCAAATCATACAAAACAGTCACATTACGAAAAAATATAGTACAAAACTGATTTTAATAATTTTATTTCTTTTCTGGAGAACTACCCGTAAACTATGCCTTAGGCAGATTCCTTAGTTTTATTACATATATGCTCCAATCGCTGGCATTAGGGTCAAAATTTACTTTGTTCGGAGTTAGATAGCTCAACTAGTCAAAACTGTTGTATACAGGTACAATTTCTCGGTCAAGTCCATAACCACATTAGGTTCGAAATTGTGGAACATAAAATTCGTAAAAGGAACGTCCACGTAACTATGGGCAAGGGCATCCGCATTTATGTATGGATATTTTGATTAAAATTTAACCATTTTAGGCCAAAGACACATATTCAAATCATCATGACGATAGTGCATCATGATTATGAAAGTTCGAGATTGGAGTGACACATATGCTTTCGTCATTAGAATTCGTCATTTACTTTTGACGTTTGTGTAAATGGTGAAAATGTCCAATTGCGATATTTTGATGAATATTCAATTAAATAATTTGAAGACACACTTTTCTTAAAGAATTTGATTAGAAATGTGTAAAAATTGATAACAAATTTAATATTTTTGTAAGCATTTTTGTTCTTAAATTTTACAACAGATGGCGTCCCCAGTCCTTATTGAGCAAATGATGGTCCAACTGCGTAATTTGGGACTCGTGCTAATGATGATAAATTTGCGTCATTCGAAAATATGTGTGTCAAGCTTGTTATTCATTTTCGAATTTGAGCTCTCCAAATTTTATTTTATTTTCCATAGTTAAGAAATTCATGTTCCATTGTTGATGTTCCGCAATTACGAATTTGACGCTCCGAAGATACGAAATTGATGTTCCAAAATTTGAGCTTGACGGGAAATGGTATAGGTTTTTGATAAATTTGTTGTTACAAACCCAGAAACAAAATATAATGTCAGACGTCAGACGTTGTACAAGTAGCTTGCCCAGTAGACTACAAAAATTAGATTTAAGTGAGTATATATTTCGGGGGCAACTTACCCCCCTCTTCAGCAATTAGCTTTTGTGCTGGTAAGTTGCCCCCGAAATACATACACATAAATTTAATTTTTGTAGTCTACTGGGCAAGCTAATTGCACGACGTTAGTGTTGAACACTACAAAGTTCCAGAGATATTATCACTATCTATGAATCGCGCTAAAAGGTTTTCACCCTTGTACTTAATCTGGCATGATGACGTTATCTGTGGTAAAGAATTGACACTTTGAAAAATGGAAAAATGTTCAGGTACCCCCATGTTCCAAGAATTGCTCAGCAGAGAATTTTATCTAAGAAACTGTCTTCCATTTTGCAAATTATTCAGCATATTGGTGGTTAGTAAATTACATGCTTAGACTAGGTACTAATATCGTCAGTTTACGTGAAACCCATTAACCCAAATTTATTAAGAAAAGGCAAGTCTCCGCTGCAAATTTTTCCCAGGAGACGTAAATGCAAGTTTTCCTCTAGGTGGACATAGTAGGTACTTACCCTAATACATGATAATAAGTGTATGTAGAAATAATTTCACGGCGATTAATTATTTTGTTTGTGAATATTGAAAAATTGATTCTAGTTTCAAAGTAAACAAAAATTCATAAAATAATTTTAGTCGGAAAAACGGCCGAAGAAAATCAATTCCGGCTAAAAATCCGGCCGGCCGGAATTATAAATTTCTTCCGGCTAAACAGCAAGGTTTCCGGCTAAATTTGGCCGGAAAACGGCTAAATTGGCAACACTGATGAAAAGTGATATTAGAAAAAACACGTAATTTGATACTACTGAACTTGTATAGATGCATCTACCAGCTAAATATGAAATATGGTAGTACTCTTTTATTTAGTATGAAAGAAATTATAGAGTGGGGGTTCTTATCATGTAAAATAAATCGCGGACTTTGTGCTTGTTAATGTGCTTGGAGACGATGTGTAATTCTATATTAGCTTCTTGCAATAGTTGCTCTAAATAAATCTATTACAATGCAATAGTGTTTGTCTGTTATCATTCGTACTTGCGTTGCGTATGCCGTCCTCCTGAGCTCCAAACAAAACCATAATACGAGTACATACACAAAGAGTCGAATTAAATGATAAATCAGTCGGAATTCTTTGATGCATATTGCATCAAGTGTTTACTCAGATCAGCGACGTAGCATTTGGATAAGTATAGTCATAGTGTGTTTACTACGAGTACTTCCTTGGATTATGTACATTAGTTGCATTTTTTATTGTTAGACATGTTAAGAACATCAACAATTTTTTTTTAATTTCATAATGTTTTTGTACAGACACTTGTAAGCCGAAAGCTATATGCAGTATTTTGGTGTTGATGCGTTCTGAGAAAACTGCAGGAAACTTCTCGAAAAACTAGTTTCAACTTTTTTTTATTATAATTTCGAAAGTATTGACTTTTTGGCAACAAGTTAAATATAAAAACAAACTATTTCAAATTCTCTACAAAAAATTTCCTAAACACAGTTTTTTCGCCAGATAAATATTTTGCGCACTAGACGTCGTTTTAAATATTGAAGATCAGCAAGTGTCTAAGCAGTTTAGGAGGGTCTATGCTCCCTCTCGTCACAGGAATAGAAATGCAACATTAAATAAATATTACAGAGTGGTCATCTTGAATCATTGATTCGTCGTCCTAAACCGATTCATCCTCACCGATTTTATGCTGTCTGCTATTTCCGCAGGTTCCTTCTAAAGTTTCGCACAATTTTGAACAGTGCATGCCAGCCCTCCTATACACCCACAACTTCCAGTGCAGTGCTTTTTGTATTTGCATGAATTCTCCTGAGAAGTTTGGTTGGATCATTCAATCATCGGCTTCAGTCCGTTCTTTGTCATTTTCCCAACACACACTTCCAGATTTCTTCACCCAGCCACTGCTGAACTTGGTAGTAACCTAAATATTAAGGAATGCTGCCTGGCTGCTGAGTCAGTAGGGGGAGTGCGTGCTGCAATATTAGCGGTCACTTTATAAGCGGAGGTGATGTATAGTTTGAACCTCAGCATATTCAATGATGTGCATGGTTTCACTAACTTGTACAAACAAAGGAGAAATTGTTCACCTGCATTGACTATTTCTCCTATATCCTATATCTACAAGGGTCTGTGTGTGAACACCTTGATTACACGGGAGAACAATTTTGACACTTTTTTCTGTTTTCTTGAATTTTGCAACTAATTTATAGTAAAACGGCCTCGCTGATTCCAAAAATGCAATCCGTTTTTCCCCTATACGTCAGGTTTTTGAGATATCGTTTTTTTTAATTTTACTTTAATTTTACGAACAATTACAAAAGCCCCCCTTAAAAACAACTTTTTTTAAAAGCTACGGGGATGCACCCTTGTGCCGGACCTTCTAGTACCTGTATACAATCAAATTAAAAACACTAAAAGAAAGCAATTTGTCGCTAACTGGATTTTTTGTTAAAAGTTGTAAAATTCTTCGGACATTTTTAAGGCTCTTTTATGCAAAAAAAAAAATGCATTTAAAAGCCTCTGTTCCAGTAGATTACCCTATTATTGTGCTCTTAATTTGTGTAATGGAAGCCTCTACTATCCCTCGTCAAAATGTCTCAACACCCCGTACTCATTTTGCTATATATGTGGCAATTATACATTTCTAAGTCAGAGGGAAAAAATAGGCCCCTTTGTCCACCAGGTATATCTTGCCTACCTCAAAGCTCCAATTTGAAATGGGTAAATGGTGGGTCCCTTACAAAATGTGTAACGTCGATATACAAAATATTCGTGCTTTTTGTGTATGTGGTATAGCAGAGCTCGCGATAAGCATTGTACACAAAGGAATTGGCCCCCGAGATCTGATCTGAAGGCTGGTGATCCGAATATTGCTCATGAACCACTTTTTACACAGTCATCTAGATTAATTTCTGGAAAATCTTCGAGCTGTGAGTGATGAGCAGGGGCGATTTCATCAAGATTTTAAAATCATGGAAACTCGATATCAAGGCAGATGCGATGCGAATATGATGGAGGACTATTGCTGGGGCATAAAACAGGACTGTCCTGAAATTGAACACTCCAGATAAAGCTACAAACGAAAATTTTTTTTATTCTTAGGTAATATTGTTAAGACGTAAAATCAATATTTATAAATAAAAAAAAAGTAACGAGTTTCGTTTGTTTTGATTTAAATTAAGGGGAGGATTGTATGAGGGCCAAAATTTGAGCCCCATGTATCTCAAAAACTGGACGTGGACGTATAGGATAAAAACGGTTAGCATTTCCGGAATCTACGACCACAAATTAGCTAGAAATGAATATCAAATCTAAATAAACAAAATACTGTTCCCCCGTGTTATAGATTCCAGGTCGGGGTTTTCACTCTCGGCAATATTGGCTGCAAATGACTTTGCTGGATATTTTTTTGGTAGGTTTTCTCAACCGCTCCTGATTTTTAGTGTTTTTGCCCAATCCATCAAAAATTACTTCAGCCATTGATATGTAGTGTTTGTGTATACAGGGTGTCCGGAAACTGCCGCATAAGCGCACTGCATTATGATTCCCCTAGTGATTTCCAGCAAAAACGTCGTATGGAGCATACCCCCAATTCTTAACCCTTTAGCTGCCACAGGCATTTGAAGATTTTTGAACAAATAATTTTCTTAAACGACTTAAACCTCAATATCTTCAAAGATAGACTAGCCGAAATAGCGAAATAAGATGATTATTACAGCCAACAAATTAACCTATGAAACAAAACTAACCGCACTAAAATCAGATAAGAGGTTTGGTTTTTACTGAGCTTTAAAGTCAAATTTTTAACCCAAAAATAAATAATTTTTCCATCTCTATTTTATCTAACTTCTACCAAGGTAAGGTGCTTGTACAATTCTTTTACATATTTGCGCATAGTCTTACGATCATATCTTTCTTACATTATTTTATTCTAGCTCCATTATTTTTAACAGTTTTAATGCCTTAATTGCAGGAAAATAAGGTTAATTTTGGCTCGATTTTGACATAATTTGAATAAATTTCACCACATGCTCCAGAACTTTAGGGGCAGTTTGAATTAATTGAATTGAGTTTGAGCTAAAATTACCAGTTTTTAAAAGAATCGTACAAGCACCTCACCTTTGCAGAAGTTGGAGAAAATTGAGATGGAAAAATAGGTTTTTTTGGGTAAAATCACAAAAATTTAACTTTAACGCTCTGTAGAAACTAAATTTCTTATCCGATTTCAGTGCGGTTAGTTTTGTTTTACAGGTAAATTTGCTGGCTATAATTATCATCTTATTTCGTTATTTTAGCTAGTCCATCTTTGAAGATATTGAGTTTTAAGTCGTTCATAAGGCGGTCGCCCGGGGCGCCAAATTTTAGGGGCGGCTTTTCGGCCAATCTCGACTAAACAAATGTGAAAAGCCAAAGGGAAAAATTCAATATAAACTTCGACTTCGATATAGTGGAAAGGAAAACATAATAAGGCGAAATAAAAAATAGAATAAGGTTTTGTTTAAGTAAAGAAGCACATTAATTGCTTATTGAGGAGACGCGTTAATTTCTTAATTTATCAACTGTATTAGTTATCTTTTTGTTTCAAAGAAGCAAAGTCCTGGCTAGGCTTTGAAGATCCCACAATTGATACGAAGAACTGAAATTAGAATCTTAAAATGTTTAGTGAGATTTGCCTAAGTTGTACATCTGTGAGGCTATAGCAAAGTAGGAAAATTCGCTCAATAATGTGCTAATTAACTTCTTCTTAAAAAAAAACTTGTGGCAGAATGACGTGCTGATTTCATCCTCCAATTGAAAATTTAGTTCTTTTTCTTTTCAACATATAGTTAAGGATCTGCTTGCATGATCCCTAATTCGGAAAGGGCTACCTGATTTTGAAATTTTGGAACAAATTAAAGCACGTAACTTTATTGTTGCAAGTATATGCGATATGCCGGAATTTGGATTGTTCTGCTATCCATTTTCATAAGTATAACTTTTGAGTTTTTGATATTTTCCGCTATATGGCGCATGGTATAGAAAGTATCGCCAGTGGTGATAAAAGGAAAGAATAATTTTTATTTCGAGAGATAATAGCTTAATGTTTCAAATATCGGTCCAAAATCGGCACTTTGCATTCCCCTAACCACACTGCCAGCAGTTGACCGAATAAATGGCAAAATTGAATTCCCCATCACCTGTGTCCCTTCCAGGCGTGTGTTGTCCACAACTTTGATTTTATGCTCGCTGTTTTGCAAACGCCGATCAGTGTGGTTGCGGCTTAATATTTTTCTTTAGTCTGTTCAATAATTGGAGATCATGCCCACAAAATAAATATTTAACCCCCGAAAAATCATATGAAACGGGAAAACGTAGCACAGACAGCACCTAAAAACCTTGTGTCGGAAATTTCTTTCCCAAATACACTATCCTCCACTATTCCATCCACATTTGGCAGCAATTTAACTTCATTCCAATCGATCTGGTTGCAGATGGATTTATTGATTTATCTAGGATTGAATGGGCACATTTCGGACAAGTTCCTTTATAATTCAGCAACATGATGAATGGAACCATAGTACACATTGCCAGAGCCACAATAGCAGTCCTCTCTAATTTGTTTCCAGGCTAATTTCGGGATTTGGCTAGGTTGCCCCGATTTGACTAGCTCTAACCTTATTTCCTATAAACATTTACAAGATGATGCATTTAAGTTAAGTTGCAAGTTAAAATCATAGAAGAAACTCGTCCACGAAGAGACCCAGATAATTGAAGTTTATCAGCTCCGCAGTATAAGTTATAGAAAACTACTCGAGAAGGTTAGTAATGAAAACGAGCACCATTTTTTGCCATACCATTTTCGAGAGCGGAGTTTTCTAAAATGTTTTGAGAGTTTTAGTTTAAAACAAATGTTCTCTTTAGTTTGCAATTTCTTACGTCTTTCTAAAAGGCGCCAGGTTTCCGGGTGCCATTTGTATAATTTTTTTCCGACTATGTTGAATAAAATGTGGCTCGGAGATTTCAATATTTAACTTTAATTTTTGAATTTCAAACAAATTCTCTATAAGAGAGAGTCATAAGAGTATGATTGATGGCGGAACATACTTCTAACATATTATCTGCGCCTCTCAGTGAGTAGACATTCTATTCTCTAAATTATTATAGCGTTAGTTAAATCCCACTGTGACCTGAATTTTCCGTCCGGTTTCGTCTTACAATCTGAAACCACCCATTCAAGACTAAAAAAATCTCTTGAAGCGCTTCTACAACAACAACGACATACATGTACTATCTACTATCAAGCTGCCTGGTCAGTACCAAAGGGCGCCAATTTGTCCTTTCGCCCGGGGCGGCGTAAGTGCTAGAGCGGGCGCTGAGCCCCCATCAAATACAAATATACCCGACGGATTCTTGTGTCTCTGCTTTCGATGTGTTGTTCCGATGTAGTAAAATTGACCCCACAAAAGCATCCCATTTTTTCTCAAACGTGTTGAAGGGATGTTATTTCTTGGGTCCATCTGGGTAAAATACTTTCACTGACACCTCGACCTCGAGTTCGCACATCGTCAGTTTTCATATATGTAGGTACTTCATGAGTTTCTACTCAACAGTCAAGTGAAGTCAAAGCATTATATTCTTCTTCTTCTATATTTACCGGAATAACGGACCAGCCGAGGTCGGACTGCGAACCACTTCGAGGCAATTTACAATACACTGAATAGCTTAGCTTATGCGCATGAGAGTCTTATAAGAGTTGGATATGAAATTCTCTGTCCTGAAATCACGTTACTCATATAGACCTCGCGCGCGTTCTAAATTCACACCCGTAAGGATTATGGGGTAAAAGCGGATTGAGGCGACTAACACGTTCATTGTCTATGAGTCACAGCGTTAGTTTGGTTAGAATTTATGAAAAAAATTACTTGGAAGAACGAAATTGGGGGAATTTGGTCTGTAAGGCAGCCTCCATCGTCTGATTTCATTCATTTTGAAATTGTGTTTTGTGGCATCAATAGAAATACTTTTTTGTTTTATATATGTATGTTTTGTTGACACCCGGGGTATTTTCGGGGTTTTTCCGTCTTCCGGTTTTTAGCCCGGATAGTTATTAATTTTTCGGTTTTAACCGAGATATCAATTTTCTTTCATGTTTTCAAGAAAAAAGTTCAACTTTTTAGTTTAGTCTCCTAAATAAATCCTAGTGTGTGAAAAGATCAGATGTGTATTGGAATCGGCCAAGACTGATTTCCAAAACATGTAGAAATACGCTGAAATCTCAGCGAACATATTGTTAGAATAAGTATGGGATAAATAATATTGAATTGAATACTTTTATTACTGGAATCGTATGGTAATTAAATTATGGGCACCATAGGTTAGGACAGACGATCTGCTTGAAAGTATTTCTACCAGTATGGTTAGATACGCGAGACTCACTCAAGGATTTATATGTCAACAGCACCTATACAGGGGACTAATTTTGCTGTTGACACCAATTTTGTGCAGTGGTACAAAATTGGTGGACATACTGCCAATTAACTATCGGAGAATCCGACTAAATTCGTTGTTTTTGTCACTCAGTAGATAGAAGAAATTAGGCACATAGGTGTCTCACCATTTACAACTGCTGACTAACAATGAAAGACTTCGTCAGGGTGTAACACTGGTTAAGAAAGAACAACTCTGGAATCATCGTAGTCTCATAGCGGCATTTTAAGTCTTATGACTTCGCGGAAGATAAGTATACGAGAAAAATGGGAGACGAAACCCCGTGTATTTTAAATCGACAGACTTACTTACTTCTTACTCAGTGAGGGATAGAGAAAAAGCCATAATGGACATAGAAACCGCTCGTCTCACGACAAAACGTCCATTTTTGATTTTAAAAAACCAGCGCTGCGAAGAAATGAACGCTTTCCCCTGACAGAGCTTACCGCTTCCGTTAAGCCAGGACATGTAAATCGATGCATCGTTAGGAGTTGGTTCGATAATTTCTTTTTATCAGTAGCATGGGCAATGGTACAACAAAATAGTCCAATGTTTGCCAGCTGAAGCAGACTACAAATATATTTAAAAAAAAAATATCTTAAGAGATCTCTGATATTCGCATAATTTGTTGATATAAGGTCCATACACAAGCAGAACCTATTTAGCCTAATTACTATTAGATAAAATCACTCGGTTAACCGGAAAACCACTACTTTCTATCCGGTTTTAAACCGGACGGACTAAAAAATGCTTAAGAACCCAATTTGTATGGCAGCCCCATGATCCAATTTTGGTGATTCAAACATACAAACAGCCTGCAACATAAATGAAAAAATTCAGCTCAATTGCTTTTATAATGTCTGAAGAAAACTCGTTGCAACAGATAAAATATCCTTTCACTTAATAGTGATAACATTTTTTTGCATGATGGTTGGGGATGAGATTTGATGTTTACCTTAAAATGATCTTGAACTTATTGTGAATACTTATACAAAATTTTTCGGCTGAACTGGCATTCTTTCAAAAGTTATGGAGCTTTTAAAAGGTTTTTGAAATAATCGCAAAAAAAAAAACGAAAAAAGACCCCCTTTTTTCCTACCATTTGGTTGGGACTTTTATCTCATAATCTGGAGACCCCCGATCATAAACCAACCTCGTAATTTTCTTAGACTATAAAGAGTGAAGGTTATATTATAAAGTTCAAATTCAAAATTGGGTAGCAAGCCTTTGGCTATTTTGAAGGAAGTTTTCAAATCATGTGGATTTTGCTTCTGGGAACTATGTACATTCAGGGCCGGCTTTAGGGTGGGACGAGCGGGGCGGTCGCCCCGGGCGCCAGGTTTAAGGGCGCCGAAACCCGTATTTTTAATTTAATTTATTTTTACAAATTTGTTTGTTGCTTAAGAAATAATATATTTTTTTAACTGCTGAATTAGTATGATGTAAGAATACTAATGCAGGCTATAGTACCCGACCATCCAAGTATGAATGTATATAATGCCATCAATTTAACGCGCTTTCTAATCACAAGTTAACGGGATAGTTTTATACAAACGCAGACCTGCGACAAGAATTCTATGTGCAATTACACAACGTTCAAGGCTGCACGACACAAAATGTCACCTGTATCTTTATAGAAATCAGATAAGAATTTAGTTGGGAACTCATCTCATAATATCAGATTCCCACTTCAGGAATTGACTGCGTTCCAAAGTTACATGTAACCTTTAATTAAGAAAAAGCAGTACACAATTCCAATAAGCACATTCGTTTTCGAACCATCATCATCAATATTTTCTATGTGGAAATGCAATTTCTGAATTATGTTTATGCTTTGGTCTTTATTAAACTAAGGGCGCCACAAACCTGACGATTTCTCGGCCGATCGATTGGGCCCACAATCGATCTGCCGCCCATACAGCATATACATTAGGCAATTTATCGGGCAATCTGAAATTGACAGTCTCACGGTCCACAACACACGACACCAAATAGCGAAAATTATACCATTTTTGGCGATGGAAAATGGACATCCATTGCTACTTTTGATGGAGAATGACCGCCACAACCACAGCATGAAGAACGACCACAGGTTTATGTCAAAAATCAGCAAATGAGCATTGATTGTCATGACAGCTTGTACGGAAAATTGAACTGGCAATACGTTCCACACGTTAAATTAAAAAAATTGAATCCAATGGTCCCATACACCTTCCGATTTATCTCACTATCAAAAAATCTGGCCGATCGATCGGAGGGTCTGTGGCGCCACTTACGTTTATTGATATTTATGTATGTCGACAAGTTTTTGGATTTTTGTTAATATGTATGTAGTTATTGCCTTTTAGAGCAAACATTGTTCTTTTCTCGCTCAATTAAATTTACAAAAACTGCTTAAAAAATAGAAAAGTTTATAAACGTATTTGCAAAATTATTAACTTAATGAACGTTTAAATGTTGGTGATTCAAAAATGAACCGGTGCGCGGTGGTACCTACATAGTGTAACCTGCAGTAATGCAAAAAAAGCCAGGTTTCCCGAACAAACCATTTCTAACCACGGTCGAAATTACAAAATGAAACGAATTAATGTTTTGAAAAATATGGACTACTGTAAAATCGATACTGGCTGAATTCGGTACCATCAAATTGATGGGATTTGGGATTTGCATCGTCTTCCCATTCAACATAATGAATGTTTGTGAGCTAAGATGTATGGTTCCTTATGTTTCTGCGACGTGAGATTGTCTGTTTTTATTTTTGAACTATTATAAAACTTTCTGTGACGTGAGATTGCATGTTTTTATTTTTGAACTATTATTAAACTGGCAAAGGATTTTGTGGTTTTTGTGGTTTGATTTAAAAATTTAAAAATGAACACTACCGCAGATCCTGCAATAGATCTACTCTTGCTTACACAAAACTCGTTTTTTTGTAATATTAACGAAATAATGATTTTCTAGGACGAATTATGAACAAATGTGAATGGATAGAGGCATACTTTTCTGTTCGCTTTAAACAATCAATTGATTGGGAAACAGGGGAAAATTAAGGAGAAGTTAAAAACAGTTAAAGTGGACAGTTTCAATGGCGGCCGGCCGGCGGGGCAATGGAGAAAAATATTTCCATAGAACGTTGAAGTTCAACTTCTATTGCAATTTTTTTCGTGTATAGAAACTATAAGGGGTGCTTCTTTCAAGTTCGCCCCGGGCGCCGTTACACCTAAAGCCGGCCCTTTGTACATTATGTATATGGGGATTATAATTAGGAGGATTTTGTTTTTGGGGATTCGTATGGGATTGGCAGTCCATATGGGTATCTTAGTATTAATCATTGCATTCAGTGTTTTGTCCGCACATATTTTTTAGCGTTGGTTATTCGTTTCGAAGCTACGGCCGTCCAATATGTAGAATAAACTGCATAAAAAGTATAAAATTTTACTCCTCTAGGTCTAGACTCTAGAGCCTGAAAACAGATAATTCACCTCTGATAGTTAAACCATTGCTATAGTTTTATTGTTATAGTACAAGTTTCCATGAAAATTGGTTACTCGGCAATGTCTGAGACTCTACCCTGGGATTGTAGGATAACGTCTGCCTCGTTTGATTATATTGCTTGTTACTTCAGTGCATTGTCTTTCTTTTTTTTTATAAATTGGAGCCTTTTTTGTTTTGTTTAAGATTTTTTTAGTATGCATATTCATATGGATTTATTCAAATAAATGAAATCCTAATTCGACCCCATTCTCGAAAAGACTAAGAAAAAGTATTCAACCTAAAGCATTTTGCAATTTCCTGCCAACATGATACAGGTCGATATGTTACGTGCGAGCCTCTATGAAACAAATGGTCAAAGGGGCTAATGCATTTCCTGTTGCAGTCAACAATGGATTCGTTGCAAATGCATCCTGATGACTATATTACAGTGTAAAAACTGTTGTTTTCTTGCTCGTCGGGGTAAAGTGCAATGGCTGCACTGGATCCTTGCCATCAATTGTATGCATTGTATGTATATTCTTAACACTGGACCCTCTTAGCAAGAAATATTATAAGCATTGCATTTATGGGCTTACCTATAGTATGTACTCTTGTTTGAGAATAAATTGAACGGTCGCTCATAAAAAAGTTGTGATGAACGAAAAAGTGAAACTAAAAAAATCGTAAAGTGCGGATAAATACTGCCATTTCTGAAATTAGTAAAAATATTTTGGCGTAATTCATTGATTTGTGTTTTCAATTAACAAACAGGTAGTTTGGCCAACTTCATCTCTAATACTTGTTTTTATAAAATAACTGTTATGAGTCCATAATATACTTTTCACAAATTCTAAATCAATACATACTCAGTTCCACATCTGCTCTGTCATCGAATAGACAAAATATGTCGACCCGCAAACCCCGTCAAAGTTATTCCCGTGAAAGTGTAGTTTATTTAAAACAATGTTTCGAAAAGAACCCTAAACCGTCGAAGGCTGAACAACGTCGAATCGCCTTGAGAATCGGTGAAACTACATCTCGCATAGAACAGTGGTTTCAAGGGAAACGACGCTACCAGGCTTCGAAAAATCGAACACGACGATATTCCATTGATTCAGACAGTTCACGCCGTTCATCGATTTCGTCATCTCAATCTTATAATGGATCTCCGGAGAAAGTTGATACGATTGAAGGATCTGAGCATTTGGATGATTTCAGGGATACGTATATTCCCAATTGGACTGCATGTATTTCAAATGATGATCCAGAAATGGAGTATCAACAATATGAAATCCAACCTGCATATTTTGACGCAAACAGTTATCGGCGTGATGACAATGATAATAGCTTTCAGTTTCAACACATGGAATCCCTACATGAGGAGGCTTGTCTTCCAAATGACACATCTCTAAACGCAGCCTCCCCGACGACACTTGGAATGAGTTTTTTCAGTGAGACGATTTTGAATGCTTGCGAGCTTGATCCGAACGATATTTTTTGCAGAACTAGGTGGATTTAATATTAATATATTTATTAAATTGTTCGTTTATTGTTAGTACATAACTTTTTTATCTATGACAAGTGATTTTCGATTGAAACCTAATAATTT
The DNA here is from genome assembly GCA_949715475.1 of Microchrysa polita. Classification (NCBI taxonomy): domain Eukaryota; kingdom Metazoa; phylum Arthropoda; class Insecta; order Diptera; family Stratiomyidae; genus Microchrysa; species Microchrysa polita. Next base: position 20,896,953 of record OX454415.1, read on the forward strand.
TGTACATTTTATTTATACATGTAGATATGGATGTTTCAATATAATTGTTAATGGTTTTTATTCTTGAAATTTTTATTTTCGTTAGACTTCTCAACAAAGTTTATTGCTTTTTGAACCCCTTTTACCAATTTTGCGCGTGAGAATTTTCAAAAACTAATACAAATGTTGTGATTGAGTTATCAATGAGTTTCGTATACGTTAACTCATTGCCGGACACAACGCCAAAATTTGACACGATTTGTATGGTCAAATGCTCAAAATTGGACGTCTATAGACGTTGTGTCCGGGAAAGTGTTAAGTTGTATGCAACTGGTGTTGTTGTAGAACAGTGGTTTTCAACTCTTGAACATCTGCGGACCATTTAGCCTGAAAATGGATCTCGACGGACCACCATTCAATACTAATGAAACAAATTAAGGTTTCGTTTTTTTTTTCGAGGTATTGTATTCAAAGGCTCACGCTCTATCTCCCATCACAAATTGCCCTTACAATTTTTTTTTTTGTTATGTATTTCCTACTTAAAAATAAACTGGAAAAACACTGATCATATAAAAATTATTTCATCTCTTGGAAGGCGCAGTCTACAAACTCCCCACGCAAAAGATTGCCTTTGGGCGTTTTATACTAACAGAAAGCACGATTTAAGATTCGCCATGTTTGCCAGGCTAAGAGAAGGGACAAAAACTATTTTATTTGTGTTAGTACTTGCCTCACCACCCTACTAGCCATGGCATAAGGAATGCATCGATGTCGGCATCATGAATCTCTGGATGAACCGAATCATTCCATTTGTTCTAGGCGCGGAACTAAATTCCCTTATATATTTTTCAAAGATATGGTGAACGACTGCATGAAGACCACGTGAACCCAAACATGACTTTCCCTCATGATTTCATTAGAGAGGTAGTGATGATAGATGCGGTGCGGATCATCAATGAATTCATCAGAAAGGAACTGATGAAAAGTACGATGAGTTTCACTGGCGCATGCTGGAACTGATGACACATTTGATGAATTTCCCCGAAGAGTTCATCAAGTTCGCCATAATGAGGTAATCGTTGAATTTCACTTATGCGTTCTTAAAGGAACAACGTTTGAAAAGGTCGATTGTTTTCATTAATTATTGTATTAGTAATTTATTCATTTAGCACGCTCTGTGGCTGACTTAGTTGAGTCGCACTCTACGACGCTAGTTATTTAGACGTCCAGAGATCGAATCTCGGCGTGTTGCAAAATTTCCGTACATGTGCGGATAGGAAATATATAGTGCAACAAGCACTCCGAAGCTATATGCAGTGCAACGTTGACTCGAAATAGCCTATAAACGGCTGAGTGAACGCACCAAAGGGTTACGGTACAGAGAAGAAGAATTTATTCATTTACTCAAATTCAAATTACTCGATGCAGAGGCACACACTACGAAGGCCAACTTTAAAGTGAAAAAGGTTCCGCTATACAAAGAAAAATATTACCCATCGGCGCAAAATAACGACAAGGAAGCGAAACTGACCGAAATTTAAAGAAAATGACTCTCGATGAATCGGCACCGATTCTTCATCGAGACAGTCATCGGGTGATGGAGATTCAGTCGAAGTACATAAGCCAACGCGTGTGGAAGAGAGAGTGTTCACGTATACTATGACAATTTTTGCATTCCCCCGTCTCTTTGGATCTATCGTTCACCGATTATGGCTAGCAGGGCAGCTGAGAACTTTCTCAGACAAGAATAGGTGTTTTCTGGTCTGGAAGAGCTAACATCGAATAAAAGTTATCCAGTAAACGCTATAGCTCGATCTTTAGACTTGGATTTGTGACAATGTTTAGCGTGAAAAAAAATTGGAATTTTTGCAATCGAGTTCGAATCTTGTACTTTCGGAATTGTGCTATAAGCACAATAACCTAGGCAACATTCCCATAATCACGGACCTTGCAGCAAAGTAATTACTGGATAAGCTGTTACATGATGATGAGAGCGCGTGTTTGACATGTGACTTTATTTATTTATTTAACCAAACAAGGTAACAATATAAACATACAATAATACATGCATTTCATTTGCAATTTGCAGTCACAATAACATTTAACTTTTTGTAAGAAGTCTCTCCGTGGATCACCTACGGGTCTCTCGCGGACCACCTCCAGTCCGCGGACCACCTGTTGGGACACAGTGTTGTAGACGCACGCGGATTCTATCTGCTTTTACATGCATATAGTAAAGTATCCATCCTAGTAAACTGTTGGGTAACATTTTCTAGCTAGAAACAAGTAAACACTAATTTAAATAATTATTTCATAATTTATATACGTTACAATTAAAAGAATTATTTTTTAATTCATAAACCTGGTGTATTTACTTCCTATATATTTAATATTTCAATTTGCATCACATAACACTCCAATGTGTAAACATTAATTTAATTTACCGGGCATGTGAATATGATAGTCGCACAAATTAAGCTACATATTTAAATTACTCATTTCAAGGTTTGTAATTTTCAATGAACCAGCACGCCAACTCCGTGGTCAATAATAATCTGAAAGAAATTTGCATATATGAGCACCATAGAATTAAAACTGGTATTGCTTGTCTTTCGGGTCTCAATAAATTTAATGGTTATATTTTTAAAGAATAAATACACGAAAAAGCAATTCCCCTATGATGCGATGCATTACCCAAAGCCAAGTTCAACAACATATGGATATAGTGTTTATTTTGCACATTTTCTAAAGACATTTTTTTTTATGATTTCACTACAGTACATTTTATAAATTGGGAAGTATTCACACATACGGCCAAATTATGCAATCTGCGCAAATTATTCAATTTGAGCTGTGAAATTCATACACAATTTTAAATTAAGTGCATAATCTGGTCAGATTAATTGCAAGTGTAAAATCCTTCGAACAGATTTTTTTTTCAGAAAATTCACTTAAATTTTATAGGGTTTTCCAATAAGGGCAGGTATACGTTGAAATGGAATAAAACAAGCTGTGTGTCTGGTATCAACTATTTTTTTTATTTGATTTGAAATGGAATATAACATTAATCAAATGCTCGCCGCGGCTTGTCACGGTGACACGGATCCGAGTGGTCCAATTTTCAATGTCTCTGTCGCATAGATACTGCTGAATTTTAGCGAGGGCTTCGTTGATATTGATTGCGGCTTATTGCTATAGGACCTGCGACTTTTGGAAACCCCACAGGAAAAAGTCTAGCGGGGTCAAATGACATGAGCTTGGTGACCAATTCACGTCGCCTCTGCGAGAAATAGCCTTCCCGTTGGATCGTCCATGCAGAATGTGCATCGTGGCATCTGCTGTGTGACACATATAGCGCCGTGTAACTTGACATGAGTGACTGAGTATTAAACAGCAGATTAGACCGACGCGACGCCACCAAAACAAACAGGCCGCAAACATCTACCCGCTCTAATTGGAAAACCCTATAGATGCATTTTTCACACTGTAACAAAAGTGGTGTTAATAACACCCCAATCCGGTGTTCCATGGAGTCCGCCCTCGACTAGTGTTTATTTTATTTCAAAAGATCGGTGCTAAATAATTACCTCAGAAGGGAAATATTTGATTATTCGAAAAAATTATTAGTTGTTTTCCGGTTGGTGTTTTTCACAAACCGTAATTGAGAGTTTCTATTTTTTTTTATTAAATTAAGCATATAGAATGCTGCTCTGTTCTTTCTAATTTAAAATATGATGTACGGAAATTTTTTAACACGCCGAGATTCGATCTCCGGACCTCTAGATTACTAGCATCGTAGACTGCAACTAAACCAATTAAGCTACAGAGCGCACACTTACACTGATATAGAACCATCATAAAATGTCAATATGGAAATGCGAACATTCGCAATTGGTATTTAAAAAACCCCAATCGGATAATTGATTGGGTGATGCGACACGGTGAGTAAAAAGTAGCCGGGGAACACGTATGGTAATGCCGCTTACCGAAACATGGAGTAATGGGGATGTGCTTCGGATCCTATGATCACCATGTGCGAAAACGAGATGAGAAGATACAAGTTGTCTGTGTTACATCCTACTTCGCACACGAAAAGATACGATTTCTTTTTCGTGCATTTGTCGTTCTTTTGGAATATCGCCTTGGTCATAGTTAAAGGTGTGTTCAAGGTGTTTCGCGCATGTATGCATGTATCTGAACGTGATGTACGCTTGCAATTCGGATATGTGTTGTAGGTTTCGTATAAATTGTTGAATCGGGGTCGTGGCTTGCACCACAGTGCATAAAGTGGACTATGGGTAGCTGTGGATGCATGGTGCGGAAGAGAACTTGAGAAAAAGTGTTTTGCGCATGATTTGATGCGTTCTTCAGAGTTGGTTGTGTGTGGATTGTTGTTGGTAGGTTTCCTGAGATTATTGTAGCTCGAGTCAATGCGAGGAAATAGTTGCAAATATTTGCAACTCTTAACGACTTTGAAGTTGTCTGGCACCCCTTAAGCCCCACTGTCCAGGAGGCAGACTACCGTTTTGGGGCATCTCCAATCGTGTAATTTGCGATAATGTGTAACAGAATGCATAGGAAATAGTTGCATTTGAAGTGTCGCTGGCTCTCGGTCTATACGCATAGTCCACTGCTGTTGCGCAAGTCACGACGAAGCAAATTGCCGTCTATTGTACGAGCTACAATCATCTCAGGAAACCTACCAACAACAATCCACACACAACCAACTCTGAAGAACGCATCAAATCATGCGCAAAACACTTTTTCTCAAGTTCTCTTCCGCACCATGCATCCACAGCTACCCATAGTCCACTTTATGCACTGTGGTGCAAGCCACGACCCCGATTCAACAATTTATACGAAACCTACAACACATATCCGAATTGCAAGCGTACATCACGTTCAGATACATGCATACATGCGCGAAACACCTTGAACACACCTTTAACCATGACCAAGGGGATATTCCAAAAAAAAAAGACAAATGCACGAAAAAGAAATCGTATCTTTTCGTGTGCGAAGTAGGATGTAACACAGACAACTTGTATCTTCTCATCTCGTTTTCGCACATGGTGATCATAGGATCCGAAGCTCATCCCCATTACTCCATGTTTCGGTAAGCGGTATTACCATACGTGTTCCCCGGCTACTTTTTACTCACCGTGTCGCATCACCCATTGATACTTGACCAAACATGTTCGTCTATTGCATTTTTGGTGTTTTGGTAATGCTCATCTGGGAAATTAATTAGAATTTCTATATTATTCACCAGTCGGAAATTATATATTCCAAATACACCACTTGGTGATTGACTTTTTAAACCCCACATAGAGGATAATATTTTTCAATGAAAAAACACCAACTAATGTTAAAATGTCGCTTATCCAAGAATGCTGAATTTTTACACGTCCTTTTTTTATACTGTGCAGATTTACATAATTACTTAGAACTATTATTTGTTATCGATGCTAAATAGTAATATGAAATAATACTTTTTTTGCATAATACAATGTAACATGAAAATATGTATCCCACATGCATTATAAAATTATTATTAGAATGTAATAGATTCCCATTTGTTACGCAAGTTAATAAAATTCCTAAACGTAACCGGAATATGGTGCTACATATTCAATTTTATTATTGACACTTGATATTCATCTAAATTGAAGTAAACTGCCATAGTGTAAAATACGGAGGGCGTCTATAAAATGTAACAAGTGACGACAAGTAAATGTCTCTCGTAAAATTCTAATTGTCAATATTGCATATGATGTGGTTGCGAAACACTATCCCCCAATGGGGGGGCTATTGATGAAAGTGTCGTATATATTATAGACCCATGTAGAGTGAATAAAAATTAACTCCGTGAATTATGTTTGTTGAAATTAGACATTTAACGAAGATTGACTTCTAAAATAAAGGCAAATTAGGAAATGTAATGTATCTCATATAGGGTGGCACATGAAACCGGATGTAATTATACAAAATTCAAAAATGAAACTAATCAAATCTTCAATTTTTGAATGTTCCCTATTTTAATTATTAAACTAATTGAGTTATTAAAAATCCGCGTATAAATTATAATTAGGCCATTCAGGAGTATTAGAACTCCACACAAAAAAAATACTTTCTTCGGTAATATCGGTAATCTGAAACTGCCAGCCGTTTGAGTAAATTTAAACGACAAATATCCTTAATTCATATCATTTCTATCAACTGAAATTTCCTTGCTAGAATGACTCATAAAGTTTTATCAAAATATTAAGCCTTAATTTAAAAATCGGCACCTACTGTTTCTCTTTCTCTCTCTTTTATGGTTTGTGTTCGTAGAACCGACTCATGGGATCACCGCTCAGCGATTGCATCCAATTTCGAGCCGTATTTAAATATTTTTTGAATGGTTCTAGTTTCCTAGTATCGACTATGGACTAAAGGAACATGTCTGTATAGAAAATATACCCATACAGTGTTCAAAACCCGTGGTTTTACTTCGATCGCTGAGCGATGATCCCATGAGTCGTCTCTACGAACACAAACCTTTAGGGTTAGCACCTGCTCGGTCCTCGACCGGTAATGACAGGCTTAAGATTTGTGTTCGTAGAGATGACTCATGGGATCATCGCTCAGCGATCGAAGTGAAACCACCAGTTTTGAGCACTATATGGGTATATTTTCTATAAAGACATGTTCTTTTAGTCCATAGTCGATACTAGGAAAGTAGAACCATTCAAAAAATATTTAAATACGGCTCGAAATTGCATGCAAAACAACGATCGCTGAGCGATGATCCCATGAGTCGTCTCTACGAACACAAACCTTTAGAAGGTGTTGCCGATTGGCCTAGCTAATAAAAATACTGCCGGGTAACGTTGAATATAAAAAATCCAACTTTTTTTTATATATGTACTACTAATCTAAAACATTTCTTCTGTCACCGTGATTCGATATTACTTCACATCGACTGATCGGCGCGGCGTAAGTAAAGCTTCTTTTGCACACAGTACGAAGCTCTTTCCAGATTGCACAAATCTCTCTGCTCGTTGTCTATCGATTCTCATTAGATTGTAGCAAAAGTTAAAAAAGTTAATTAACAAGCCCCGTGGACCTGCTATATATTCTCCAAAATCTGACTCTAATTGCCGAGTCCTTTTAAATTTTGAACAGTTGGACTTCGCTTCCTCCAGTATCCAGGAATCCATTGACAAGTGTCAAAATAAATATCTTTGTACGATACCTAGACTCTTAGAGAAAATTAATCGGTTTGGCTTAACTGACAAACTATAGTAGGTCGACCTAACCTGGGAAGACCTATAATATAATAACATGGATGTTATCACCATGGACAAGTTCTGACATACCCTACATTTGGCGTAATTGTTGTCAGAGCAGCTGTTGCGAACGCTTCCTCGCAAACTTATTCCAAATGCTCTAAAATGCTGCCTCGCTTAATCGTCGAATTTTGAAGGCTGGATTTTATGACCAAGTGCTGTGGGATCTCAATCGCATTCCAATGGATAATTCAACATTTTTCGAGTCGAGATTCAGACCATCAAGTTCAACTATCGGTAGGAATTGATGAAACAAAGGCATCACTTACAGAGGATTAGCTTGTCACACAGAGTTCCTCAGCAATTTTTTTTTTTTATTCGAGCGCTATTGTGGCCTGAACTGAGCATTTCGCTGATCTATAATTTTGGATTGGTATGCAACCTACGAGCTGCAAGAACTATGTCAATCGAAGTAGTTGATGAGACCCTTTAACTGTGGTACTATCACCAATGTGAGTAGATCCAACCTTTAATTTTGATAGAAAATCGATCCATTCTTGGTATGCAGGCTGCCAAATTTTCTGTATGAATATATGAAAATATGACTTGGCATGCGGGTCCCGAAGAACAAGAACATATAGCTCCGAAACGCACGAAGTTAACCAGAAAAGCAGCTCGATTTTTTATGATAGAAAAAAAAAGATAGTTGTCCTTAAGTAGGACATTAAAAACGCGGGCCACATTTTGTTTTAATTTCCTGTGGTTCCGAGCAATAGGTTCTCGTTCATTGAGCCCTGCATGCCAATTCCTATTTTTTAAAGTCTCTAAAAAGGATTTGGCAGCATGCATATCAAGAATGGAGAGTTTTAAATATTGCTTAATGCGTTAACTAGTATGTATACGACACGAAGCTCCTACCATTTACATGAGTAATAATTGATCCTCCATTTCGTTTCATTTAGAAACTAGAAACTAATAAAAGTATTACACCTTTTCCTCAATGTAATCGGCCGATACCTATGTTTCGGAGTAGCACAAAAATTAGGCTGTGACAACAAAAAGAGGTTCGGTAGACTCGCGTAAACGTGAACTGTGAATGTGAACAATTTTATGTTCCACCAGACTACTCTGAAACGTGAACAAGTCCTGAAAGCCCTAAAACATGAACACTTCAATGTCTGGAAAAATAACTTATTTCTTAGCTTCTAATGTAGGAAAAGTGAGAAAAAGTGTTTCATTACTACTATAAACATATTGTACATACATATGTTTATAGTAGTAATGAAACACTTTTTGTTTTGTTTGTTGCCTTAACCCCTTATGGTTAATTGCGCGTCTACTGCACTTATGCGTCATAACGTATGGTTTCCTGCAATGTTTCCTAATTGGCCATACAGTTTTTTATTTAAAGCCGAACACTATGCATCCAGAGATATGTGGCCACATTATTTTAGGGTGACTCCTTTTTCTGTCTTTTTGAGAAAAGGGATTTCATCGCATAACGCTACATGCAAAGTAGGCTTGAAGGTATGCCCAATCAACTGCCACTTTCGCTTGCTATTCAATTCGCTAAAAGAATTGATCCTTATTTTGAATTAGGTATATCGGCCTTAAATTCGATAAAAACAGGAACTGACTAAAGGTTGCTGTTTTTCGGCAACTGTATCGGCTCCCATACAACAGCTGACAGAAATAGGGAGCGGAACCGGCCAGGTTTGGTTTTTACACTGAGATAAGTGATTTGCAAGGATTTGGACAACACACCGAAAGCACATTTGGCTTGTTTGATGCGTCGAGCGATGCCCACGATGGGACACCCCTCTTGCGCAAGGCCGCCCTGAAATATCTTTTAGAGGAATTTATCCCAAGATTTTCACATGAGATAAGTTGCAACCAAATTTCTCCCTCGTCTTCTCACAGGCAAGCGAAAAAAGTGTTGGCAGCAGGCATGCTTTGAGCTTCAAAATAAGCTCAAAGAGGACTTTGCATTTTTCCGAGGTTATTAATCGTAGTGCTATCACGCTGCCATGTTGCGTCAGACATCTAGCATACAACTGCGGCAAAAAAAAACATAAAAAAATATTATTGTTATGTGAACAACTGCATAACAATAACCATCGTTAAGGTGAACAGTCGCGGTTTTAATTAGTTCACGTTTTCGCGAGTCTACTATAAACGTCTTTTCTTTTGCAAAAATTAGTTCAATCTCTTAGAGTGGAACTTTTTGTTACATCACCCTGGGGAATTTCGAAAAATCAAGTTCGACCACCCGACCAGTCTAAAGCGATTACGCAAAAATATCAAAAATGGGCTTGCCTGGAAGCTTAGTGGACAACATAGTGCAAGAGCAATGCGAAACAAACAGTAGACAAGACACGTGGAATTTGAGTTTTTTTCCATAACTTTACTCAAAAATGTCTAACAGGTAACATCTTTATATACAAGCCAGCGTCCCAGCTGATTTTAACGGTTGGTTGGTTGGTTGGTTTTTTTTACCTGTAGTTTAAGGTCCATCCAGATTGATCGGCAAATGGTTGCGCGTCCAAAAACTCGCATCACGAACAGCCATTTGGTTGCTACTTAGCATCTACACTAGCAACCAAATGGAGACAGAAAATGACCTAACAAAAATTCCATTTTGGTGATTTTTTTAAAATTTGATTATAAAAATCGGACTCTGCGCGTTTGAATTATTACCCGGCCATTCAAGAATTATTCAATTTCACACAAAAGAACGAACAACAGTTGCAAAATTGTCAAATTTGACAAGCGGTTGAGAATATAAAAACTGGACGCACACCCAAATGGCGATCAGTTTGGATGCAATGACAACTGCCAGTTGGTTGTACGTGCAATCATTTGGCGATCAGTCTGGATGGACCTTTAGATTAAGGATGGCGGTGATGTAACGTGGTAAAACTGCGCATGAGGGTCTTCTACTGGGAACAATAAGATACTTTTAACTCATAGCTATAAAAAATTTGAAAATTGATTTTCGTAATTTTAGAACACCAAATTCGTAATAATGGAACATCAATTTGAAGCTTCAACCAGTGTACGTATGTTGTGTTCTCTTTTATTGGAAGATTAACCAACTTCTGAGACTTACTATACAGATCAGAGCGTAGCCCTGTTATCTAATAAAAATATTCGTCTACCTATTTTAAAGGATCTGGAACTGTTTATTGATTTAATAGATTGCTCAATTCTATTTAATTTCCACGTGTATTGAAACAATTAAAACTACTGTGTATCGTAAATCAATGTAAATCAATAAAAACGTATCGTAAAATGCATCATTATAGAAACCTGCTGTTCAAATAAATAGTTCCATGCATGCACACTCTATTTGCATATTAAGGCAATGTGATAATATAAGTGAAAATGTTATTCACTCAGAAAAAAGAACAAGTGGCAAATTACATACGTATGGTGAGTGGCAGACATTTATTCGAGTTGAATATGTGCATATTGCACACCTGCATTGCAAAGTTTGTTTATTTTGCCCGATAGTTTATTTAGACAGTCTGACCAAACAATAATATCGGAGCAATTTCAAAAGCGGAGCATATGTTCATTCAGTAAGTCCGGTGTAGATATAGAAGGGAAAACAACAGAGATTTTTCCTGTGAAAGCAAAACTGATATGAATATATATAAATCCAGAAACAGCTGAATGGAAATTGACAAAAATAGGAATTAATTTAACTTTTCACTATTTAATTATCTGTATCACTTCCAAAACGATTGGATGCATTTAAAGAATTCTACCGTTTCAGAGGTCAATGACAACAAATATTTAGAACAAATTATGGACAATAGGCATTCTGTAAGGAAATAGGCGACAATAACTTTCATTTTTTGGTACCTTTAACTCAAAGGGTCACCTTACACAGAGATACTAGAGTCTCGACCAAAGGCTAGGCGACTATTTTACCAAATTGAGTCGACCTGACTCTTGGATCGCCGAGACTAAAGTACCGCCGTGTGGGAAGAGCCTATAAGAGCCAGGAAACATATTCAACGTGAAATTTCTACGTATCGCGTATTATTAGGCGTGTTTTTGTTATGTTGTTATTGTAACCTCATGTAGTTACACTAAACTAACCTACACCGGAGTACAAAAAAAAAACACGCCTATTGTCAGCTATACTCGTATCTTTGACGGCAGTTAGCCATCGCAAAACGGTTAGGTTAGGTTCAGGGGCCGCAGCGCACTTAGACCAGAATTTGGTCCATTGTGATACCACCGAGAGAATCGTGCCTCTACTAACCGCTTATGACAGGAAACCAGCCCGTACTAACAATATATCTATTGAGCAGTATCGGGCTGACATCACGAAGGTCATCGGTATCATAAAAATACCTTGCGCCCAGAAAACGCCTCCGTTTCTCGGACAGGGCGGGACAGTGACAAAGTAGGTGGTGCACACTCTCTTCCTCTTCTTCGTCATCACAACTTCTGCAAAAGTCGTTGTGGGGAATTCGGAGTCTTCTTGCGTGCTCTCCAATAGGGCAATGCCCCGTTACTACCCATACCACGTGGCGAATATGCTTTCTATCCAGCGACAGTAGCATCTTAGAACGGACGTTGTCCCGTTTTGGACAGATCATTCTTGTCGTTGCGCAAGTCCAGCCATTAATCCACCTTGCGTTGGTCCTGTGCTCTGCAGCATCATCTATTATCACTGCACAGTTGATAATAGGTATTTTCAAGTTGGCGCGGCTATCTTCAGCGTTACCTGCTGACACATATCGTGCCAAGTCATCTGCGTAGCTATTGCCTACAAAGCCACTATGGCCCGGTATCCAGCATAGAGTAATGTTGAAGAAGCGACCCATCTCTCTAAGCAGGGACGTAGCCAGGAATTTGTTTCGGGAGGGGTCCAAATTTCGATTTCAGAAATTTAATTTTAAATCGTTTTTTTTTGTGTTGCTAGTGAAGAACTGTTTTATTGTGTTTTTGATGATACAGGAAAAAAACATCACTAAAAATTTTTTTTACATTCATGCCTTTTTATTCGATGTATACCGATTGATTTCATCCGCTCCAATTACATAGGGGATTTAAGTAGTTTCTGAATATCTAAAAAAAATTGAAAACAAAGTGGATCAACGTATCTGATCCCTGAGGAATGCCTGATGTTTGTGGAAATTGATTTGAATTAGATAAAGTTTAACTATAGTAAAAGGTTAGATTTAAATTTATGAATCGGTTTGGTAAAGTGGTACCAATTTTTGAGAGACTTAAGGTGTAATTTTAATATAAGATTTGTAGTAGTAGATTTACCTCTGGAAAACCAAAATTTTTAGTGGTCGAGCTAGAGGTGTAAAGGATGTAACCCTGGTCATCCTCCAGGTCAAATAATTGAAGGATTGACGAGGGAATGCTAGTTCGTAGATAATTTTCATTCTCAGCTTTGCCGCCATTTTTAAGTGTGGGCACGAGGCAGGACATAGCTTAAATTCCAGTGTTGAGAATAGAGTGATTGGTTAAATAAGCATAGAAAGGGGATACCTTATTTTTTCTGCAAATTTCTTTAAACAAATCGGAGATAAATCATCTGGGCTGGTGTCATTAAAGATGTCAAATTAATTTATGTATTTTTTTAGAATCTTGGTCGTGGTCTTTTATAAATTATGTAATCAGAGGAGAAAAACTTGGAGACTTGAGAACTAAACAAATTGAAGGAATATTATATCAGCGAAAAATTAACCTACATAACGTTTTCATTTCAGTTGGTTAGAAAGAACAGCGGTCGATCAAACAAGTTGAGTGATAAAACATAAAGCTGTTCTTGAAAACCAATACTTTCAGCAAAATCGGATTCAATGTAGGTTTTCTCGGTTTTCTCCTCCGGGTATTGTAGAAATTTAACAAAATTTATCACTGACAAAGGAACAACTTTATCATATCTAAAATAAATTAACTGTGAGAGAACTGAGAGAAGAGGTTACTTTCCAAAACCGGGTAATTTATTGATAGAGCCAATTAGGACAAGAAAATCTAATGTTAACTGCGAGGGGACTCAAATGAACTCATTCCTAATTTCTAACACACGTTGACTCTTTCTTTCTAACGCGATTCATAGCCAATATCCCTTAGAAAACGTATTTCCAGCTAACCCAACGTTTTGACATGTTCATTATAACAGCTTTTATGTTATTATCATCACTGAAATTTCAAAGCCCATTGAAAACATTTCGGGAGGGGTCCGGACCCCATGGACCCCTCCCCTGGCTACATCCCTGTCTCTAAGTAATACGCGGCAATTCTCAATAGTTCTTGATGTGGTTAGCACTGAACCAAGTGATCGAATTGCAGGCTGACTATCGGTAAATACAACGACGTCTTTACCAGTGACGACGTGGCAGCCCAACCAGGTTAGGGCTTCGAATATCGCTGTTACCTCCGCTTGGAGGATGCTACAGAAATTGGGAAGGCGGTAAGACAAATTGATATCCGCAATTCATCCGAGTGAATTCCCATACCAACTCCCGCATCCGTCTTGGAGGCATCAGTATAGATTGTAATGGATCCACTGACCAGGTGCCTGTTAGTATCCCAAGATTCCCTTGACGGGATCAAGCTGCAATGGTTCCTACCAAAAAAGTGATTGGGAACGATGTAATCCGTCGATGGGGGCAGGTTAAAGTTCCGAAGTATCGACGAGTGCCCATAATCCAGCGCTCGCCATAGGCCAATTTCACGTAGGCGTAAGGCCGTGTATGCAGCCATCCGTTGACTAAAAACGTCCAATGGGAGCAGTCCGAGCACCATATCTAATCCGAATGAACGTGTCGTTCGAAAAGCTCCTGTTATGAGAAGAGAAGCCAACCTTTGAACTTTGGCCAGCAAATTATAATAGGTAGTGGTGCTCAGTGCCTTCCACCACACACTAACTCCGTAAAGCAGTATAGGCCGCACAATAACGGTATACATCCAAAATACGACCTTTGGCTGTAAGCCCCAGGTCTTCCCGATAGCTCTCCTGCACGAATACAGTGTTATAGTAGCTTTATTCACCCTTTCTTCGATGTTGAGCTTCCATTTTAATTTCTTATCTAAAATCAGACCCAGACACTTCGCCGTGTCAGAAAACTCAAGTTGGACGCCTCCCAGTCTAGGGAGGTTAATAGAAGGAATAGTCCGTCTTCTCGTAAAGAGGACTAATTCCGTTTTAGATGGATTAATTCCGACGCCACTCAGATTTGCCCAATCCGTTAGGATAGTCAGGGCGTTCTCTAATAACCCACTAAGAATGTCAGGGAACTTCCCCCTTACAGCAATAGCAACGTCATCAGCGTAAGCAGTGACTTTGCATCCGACTTCTTCCAAGTTCAGAAGCAATTGATTTATGGCTATATTCCAGAGTAAAGGAGAGAGAAGCCCTCCTTGTGGGGTACCTCTTGAAACATATCTACATACAGACGAAGTACCCAAATTACTGTGAATGCGCCTAGGGATGAGTAACATATTCACGAGGGAGCAGATTGGATCTTCAACCTGTAGATTACGAAGAGCATCTGTAATCGCACTGGGTTTTATATTGTTAAAAGCCCCCTCAATATCTAGGAACACCACCATCGTGTATTCCTTATGATGAAGGGATTCTTCAATATAACTGACCAGCGAGTGTAAAGCTGTGTCAACCGACCTCCCTTTCCAATATGCATGTTGTGACATGGATAATAGGTTCGATAGAATGGTCGTCCGTAGATTAATATCAATTAATCTCTCTAGTAGTTTCAGCAAAGTCGATGAAAGGCTCATGGGCCGGAGGTCCTTTGGACCTGCATGCGAGCTTCTACCCGTCATAGGAATAAAAGTTACTCTCACTTCTCTCCATATAAGAGGAATGTGAACTAGATTCAGACATGATTTAAGGATGCACTCAATCCAAGGATACGTAATATCAGGACACTGTTGCAAGTCCGCTGGTATAATACCATCAGGACCGGCTGATTTAAAGGGATCAAAGCTAGATATCGCCCACATTATTTTCTCACGATTAAGAATGGATGAAGTGTCGCACGACTCTGTGCGACTTATGGGGAAGTTAGGTAAAGCAGCAGCTGAGCTTCCAGGAAAATGTGTATCAAGCAAACACTCGATAGTTTCCATACAAGAAGACGTCCATGATCCGTCCTCTTTTAAGAGAAAGCTTGGCATGGATGGTTTAGACGCCAAGACTTTCCTGAAACTAAATGTTTCGGAAGACCCCTCTATTTGTTCACAAAAGCTTCTCCAAGCGCTTCGCTTAGCTTTTCTAAGCTCTTTTTTAAAAGAACTGAGATGTCTAGGATTGCCAATCCGACTCGAGCCTCGAGGCCTTAGTTTTATTAAAGCTTCTCCTACACACAACTCTTAATTCGGAAATCCTCGAACTCCACCAAGTCGGTTTTTTCTTACCTGTGTGTGATATGCTAGAACATGATGCAGTAGTCGCAGCCTTCATAGCCTCAGTGAAGCCGTTCACCATATCGTCCAGTTGTTGCTCATTGCATGGAGTATTTGGAAGCGAAGCCAGGTCTGCGAGAAGACTATTTCGAAACCTAGGCCAGTTTGTCTTCCTGCGATTTGAAGTAAGCGGGACCACATCCAAGCACGCAGCAAGACTGAATTGCAGATACCGATGATCAGAGAAGGAGGGCTCCGCCGACAATCTCCAGTCGTTGATTAAATGCATAACATCCTCCGATGCAAGAGTGACATCCAGCACCTCTTGTCTGTTCTTTGTGACGAAAGTAGGCTCACGACCTACATTGCAAATAAGGAGATTAGTTCCCAGAAGATATTCGAGAAGTAATTCACCTCGGTCGTTTGTGTCCGAGCTGCCCCAGACCACATGATGCGCATTAGAATCGCATCCAAGGATTACACTAGTGCCCGAAGACGTTGATACCGCAACGGCTTCCATTAAATTCGGCGAAGGTAGAGTGCCATCATGGGGCATATATACCGAGGCTACCCACAGTATCTTACCCTGCAGCTCCAGGCAAACAAAGACAGAATCCCTGTCACTAAACTTAGGTGACAAAAAAGCCTTGATGGTTCTTTTAACAAGAATGCAGGAGCGCGGTGTCCCCTGCTCTGTTATGTAAAAGGAATCATAGTCAGAACAGTTCAGACCCAAAACGGTTATCTCGCCATTTGTGTTGGACGATATACCAAAAAAATTAAAGTATGTATGGCTGTCGCCTTAAAGCATGGCAGCTCTTGTCCACAAGAATAAATAGTGGAATGAACGAATTTGGGCTAGTATCCTCAGAATACTTGAACTTGAAAAAAACTTTTTAATTTTTTTTTGTCTCTAATACCTAAGAAACGAGGGAAATTTACCCAAAGTGGGAGCACTTACCAAATATAATGTTCTACTCCCTCAACCTATGGCCGCTTAATAAATAAGCATAGGCTCCTAAAAGCATATAAAACTTCCGTTCTCACTCATTTAACGTGTTTTTCATATTTAATTCATGATTCAATCACCATAACACACAAAATTAAATCCATAGATTCTCATTCTAATAGTAGCATTAACGAAACGACCCTAAATGGGCTTTCTCTCGACATTTCAGACAACCCAAAAGAAAGAATCAACATTTTACCAAGAAGGAGTCAAAGTTATAAATTCTTTACTTATATAAAATATATTCACATCGCACAACACAAGCTGTGAAGATAAATTCGTAATATGTGAAAAATGTAGTATGATAAAAAGAAATATTTCCTGTAGTATGTAGTGCGGCATATTTATTCTTCTGCACGTTTTCTAGGCGCGTGAAATTCCATAAGAAACCACGCTTTCCATTAGATTCCGACAATGCGCTCTATACGTGCTATATTCGGAAATGGTCCTTCCGTTTCTTGCAAGACCATTCGATGAGATCTTTTCATTTTCATCCTGTGTACACTCCTTGGGCAAACTCAACACGCATATAGTCATATAGAGCTATACAAATCACAAATATATTCTATAAGAGTATTTCATACTGAATTCGTGTATTCTAAAAATAAATTCACTTATTCCGCCTCCGCCAGGACCTTTTTTTCTGCATAAGGTTCTGAAGCCGAATCGTCGATACATTAAATTTTTTTCTATAAAAAAAACGAGAGAAAAGGATTTTTTCATCAACACGTTTTTATTTTCAGTGGTTTGTCTTGTCATCGTCTCCTTTTTCTACTATAGAAGAGGGTGTCATTGGGCTTAAAAGGCTGAAGGTGCTATTCATGTGTGCGCCTATACCCGCAATATCTTGTCTTGTTTAATGGTCTAGTAAATTTTACCAAAAGATTTCAAATCACTGAATTCATGTATAATGCTGACGTGACGCGAGACGAAGGTTGGGCATGGTAAGGTGGGTGCGAGAGATGATGTCAAATACGGGCAAAAATATACTCCCGGAATTCATGACCCAAAGAGTGGGATAAGATTAATGGTTGATACAAGTGACGTCAATAAATCATGTCATCACATTGTGATGTACTCTCCTTGCTTGATGTGACTGTATATTTATAAATCACACTGCCAGAAGACAGATACAGATATCTTAGAGGAGGTTCATGAAGTTGACTTTCAATGTAGAAGCATGTGTTTGAATTTGTTCCCAAAAGCCTCGCAGATTATTCAATCAACATTCCTAGACAGAGTCTGGTTGTGTCTATCTGAAGGTATTTTGATGTTGGATAGATTTTTCATTCTAGTTTAAAGGACGAAGTTTTAGAATATAACATTGAATATGCATTAAACTCAATTTTTCTCTTTTTCAGACAAAACTTTACACATAAATTGACAAACGTCAAAGTATCATCCTGCAATGCTCAACTAATCCTGAAACTGTGCGGCAGTATAAAATCTTCTTATCTTCCTATCGGTTTTATAATATCCGAAAACAAACTTGTAAACTACACACACAACACTTTCTATTGCTTCGTTGCGCTTTCATAAATTTATTTCAATTGGAAATGTCTTCGCGATCACGAGAGAAAGTTACGGCTGTAATTAGGAAACTTTTTAAGAATACGGATAAGAACGATACGGGCGGTGATGGTGCAGCGAATGGTGCTAGTGGCTCGTCAGGATCACCTGGAAGACGTCTAAGAAGGTACGAGTACATATACATACATATTGAATTCAATATTGCTGAGAGTGCGCTAATGAAGAGGTAAAATTAATTACATTTATCTATTCACTAATCTCTATAGGGGAGTATCGCCAGCGACGAGTAGTACACCAAACACGAATGTATCCAAACCTCTAGAGAAAACAATAAGAGCACGGCGACTTATGAAGGAGTATCGGGAGATACAGAAAATACAAAACTCCAATCCAAATCCTGTATTTAAGGTGAGTTTTGTTAAGTGGAATTTTGTTATCCTTAATAGGTTTAAGCGCTAACTACAGAAACTACTAATTAATTGTAGCAATTTGAGCAAATGCCGTACAATTGAAATAATCATCAGAGGAGTATATATTTTGCAATATTTTTTGTTTAGTTGTGTGGATTTGTGTTCGTTTCTACCAACGGATAGTCATGGTCCTAATAGTTTTACTGAATTTCTTATACAGAACGAGGATGTGTCTGTTTACAAACTGGGATTAAAACGATGGGATTTTTTTTTAAGTTTACTCACAAATATTATGCTTTTGTAAACGAAACCCCCCGGTCAAAATTAGCCCAGCCAAAATCTCCATTTGTAATTAATTACTGAATCCTATCTTCTAATTCACTCGGTTAAAGCATTTCGATCACATCAAAAACTGTTGTGAATTGTCGCTCATTACTCAGAGGGATGGGCTACTTCTTCAACATTACAATATGCTGGATACCAGCTTCGCAGGAAATTGCTGCGCGGATGGCTTGACCCGCGATGGGATAGCTAGAACCGTTGAAAGCGACCACGAACACATAAAGGCGCATGTGTTGCTTGCTCTGTGGTCAGATGGACCTATGGCAGCACCTGCGCTACGGCGAAGATGATCTGGCCTAAACTTGACACTGTCTGCTTCACTATAGTTCCGTCACTGGAGAGGAAACATATTCGTAGTGTCGTGGGACATTGTCCTTTTGGGGAACTCGCCAAAAGACTACGATTCGCTCACAATGACTTTTGTCAGAAACCAACAGTACCACAAATATCGAAGACTTTTTAGAGGAAGTTGTGAACGCGGAAAGGCAGTCGGATCGGACGATTTGGTTGAAGATGGAAAATGTCGGGCTTAGTTGGCTTACAGTTCTGTCTGCAACAAGATTAAAATGGGCAACCGCGTGCCTGACGCTTTCAGGAAAATTTTTCTTCTTTTTTTCTTAGTACGCAGTAAAAACTGCGATTCGTTAGTATGATGGAATCCGCATAACAAAAACCTATCATCTGAATGGTATAGTCAAAATCATTTTATTCGTTTTATCGCTTAAAAAAATTAAAATATTTCCACAACATATTAATTATCCAGCACTATTAAATTCTCTAGGCGCCCGTGGTTACAACCAAACTCACAATTAAATTCTCATTGCGAACCTAACTGTATTTTAATAGTCTTTTTATACCCTTCGCTCATAGAGTGAAAGGGTATATTAACTTTGTCATGAAGTTTGTAACGCATTGAAAGAAGCATCTCCGACCATATAAAAAGTATACATATATGATCAGCATGACGAGATGAGTCGATTGGACGATGTCCGTCTGTCTGTCTGCCCCAATGATAAAGAAAATAGAAAAGGATAGAACATAATCGTGTATGTGACTGTACGTGTAGGTAACCGATTTTTGTTTCTTTTTTTTTACAAAAAATCAGCTGTTTCTACCTCAATGACAGTTCTAGTTGTCGTCGCCGCGTTGTGTGTGTAAACCAATTTGTGTCGGACTATAATTTTGTGAAAATTTTTCGTAAAATAATCGGTAATTGTAAACAAATATCTGATTTTATTAGTGTTTACTACCTCGCGTGAAAAAAATTATAAAATAAGTACGTTTTGTGCGTGATTTTTTACAGAAATGGAGTGCGCGATGCAATGTTGCAACAACAGGAAGATTTCCGTGCGTAAAGGAATATCTTTTTACAGGTAACCATATGTATCATGACCATTAAGAACCGCTTTGAGTATACGTGAGAGATTTTAACAGAGCGTATATTCGGAAAGTGAAATTTTAGTGATTTATTTTGTTGTGTTCATCGCCAATGTATCAATTCGTGCTGACCTTGAACGAAAGCATATGCTCAATCGACATTTTACCCATCGGCCAGTGGCGTATCACCAAACATTAAATGCAGGGATAAACATTTGAAATTAGTGCATTCTGTTCGTGTATTTTTGTGTTTCAAAATTTTATGTGCAATATTAGTGTTGTTTATTTTGAAAAAATTGTTAAAATTTTATTGTAATAATTGGTTTATTGTGTTTTTATTTTATTTTTCGCTCAACGTTTCATCTATGTGGCATCTTCAGGTTTTTTTTTCTGTTTCAGGTATATGTTTCTTACAAAAAAAATAAGGTACGCAGAATCTTTACGTTACAGTAAAAATGGATAAATTATTAAAAAAAGACAATTACCGTGAAGATGCTGCATAGGCGAAACGTTGGGCAAATAAAATAAAAATTCTATAAAAAAATTTTGTCTCTGATAATAGCAGGGCAAAATGTCACGCACAATGCATTGCTGAAAAAAATGCTGACTACTACCGTAACTACGCCAAAGCCGGTCCCAAGCCCGGTTGAGAAAGGAGGAGGGGGTAGATTTATGATTAAGGCTTCCTTTTGTAATTTTTTGGACATACATATAAAATTTCGCTGATGTTTCATAGTTTGCCCTATTTAAATGTTTCATATTTTTCGTGGGAAACACCAATATGTACTTTCCTCCCGATATGATATACTTAATGAGTACAGGAACGCCATGAGACATTTTACTTGTCAAGTTATCATATACACTGCACCAATTTTTGTTTACCCTACTGAAAAAATATGTGTCACGCCACTGGTAGATTGCGATAGTAGTGGTAGGTGAGATAATATTGAACAAATGGTTACCAAAATTTTCAGTTATGCGTCTTCCTTTTCTTCTTCTTATTCATTGGTCTGCCCGTCTGTCCGTCTGTTGCAGCGCGTTTTTCTCGGCCACTATAAAAGCTACGGAGCTGAAATTTTGCACACGTGCTTATTATTTTTGCAGGCTGTTTCTATATTTGAATCACCGAAATTGGATCACTGAATCATGGGGCTGCCATACAAACCTAACCCCCCAAATTAGGTTCTTCTAAGAAAAACTTTTTTATTTGTGCACTGATTTCAACCAAATTTCACACAAATATGTTTCTCTTGATGACACAAAACATATCTAAGAATGGATCAAATCGGATAATGGGGTCATGGGGCTGCCATACAAACCTAACCCCCCAAATTAGGTTCTTCTAAGAAAAACTTTTTTATTTGAGCACCCATTTCAACCAAATTTCACAAAAATGTGTTTCTCTTAAGAACACAAAACATATCTAAGAATTGATCAAAGCGGACCATGGGGTCATGGGGCTGCAATACAAACCCAACACCCTAAATTAGTTTCTTTTAAGAAAAACTTTTTTATTTGTGCACCAATTTCAACCAAATTTCACACAAATGTGTTTCTCTTGATATCACAACACACATCTAAGAATTGATCAAATCGGATAATGGGGTCATGGGGCTGCCCTACAAACCTAACCCCCCAAAATAAGGTTCTTCTAAGAAAAACTTGTTTATTTGTGCACCAATTTCAACCAAATTTACACACAAACGTGTTTCTCTTGATGACACAAAACATACCTAAGAATGGGTCAAATCTGACCATGGGGTCATGGGGTGGCCATACATACCCAGCCCCCATTTTGGCTCTTCTATAAAAACATTTTTTGCACCAATTTCACAAAACCTTAAATTAATGTGACCTTACCAAAGCAACAAAAAAGTTCAAAACGAATGGAAAAATAATAATTTTAAATATTTTTATTTGCCCACTTTTAACCAAGCCCAAAACTTTTGTCAACACGGAAGAAAAAGAATGAGGAGGGGGATTAAATACAAGTCATAGGTACGCCCGATAAGAACTTTTAGCCCAACGAGAGCGAAGGGTATCCAAATTTCGGCCGCGCTCGAAATTAGCCTCGCCCCCGGGGGTTGGCGAGCGTAGCGAGCAGGAGGCGAAGCCCTCTAGTTTCGTAATCACTTTACACCAGGGCGGTAGAATTTGATTTTTTGAAAAAAGGGTGATGTAACAAAAAGTAATTAATTAATGTAATTAAACTATTTTTATAAGAACTATTTTATAAGAAAGACTTTTTGCGAGAAACGTTTTACTCATATACTCCACTCTGCATCATTAAGAATGGGACTGAAAAAAATAAAGAGAAAGCAAGAGAGAGAAACAGTAGGTACGGATTTTTAAAATATCCCAAAAATAACAAGTTGGAAAGGTGTCCGCTAAAGAAAAATCCACTAGCTGCAAAAAGGAATTGATTTCATTTCAATCCGCCAGCTATATCCAATTTCGCATATTGGTTGGATACAGTGCCTGAATACACGCGGATTATCTTTCAATGTTTTTTGATGGGGGCTTCAAAATTAACAAACCTTAGAGAAAACATAGCAACTCATGCCATGCGTTAGTCCAGAGTGGCTATGTGATCACACAACCCATGTGTGTTTGACTCCAAATGTATTACACTACACTCCACGAAATAATTCAAATGTCAAAATATTGTCGATGCAATTATTAACCCTTCTGACGCCGCCTACGAGCTAGTATGCCTAAGGTGTAGCTGAATCTTCTGTGAAATCAATCTTATTTTTTGAAGAGGTCTAATTTTGGTTCTAGAAACAGTTTACATATACTGTGTCTTACGGTGATGCGCCGTTTTTTTCGATTCTTTAGACATAGTTTACATTTCGCCGAACGTTTGATCGCATTTGTGGCCGTCGGTTCCTTTGAAATTTATATGGAAAGGGGGGAGGGGAAATATTATTGAACGATATTTTTCATCAAGATATAGTACCAATGGTCTGTCAGAAGGGTTAAATATCACGTCGGCATTTTAAGAGAGTATAATGAATATTACGCGGATTTTATATTCTCAATTGTAAACAAAAAATTGACGTTTGAATAATATTTTCACGCATATGAACTGCAATAGTGTGAGAACGGTGCCATTTTTATTTTCTGATGCCCACTCTGGACTAACGCATGCTTTCTCTAAGTAACAAACACCAGCAAATACGACGACGAAATTATAACATTATTACGATCCAGGGTCACTAGATTCCATTCACCATGCAAGCTCCCACCAAACGGAATTAAAAGATAGTCCGCGTACATGCAGGCTTATCCAATGTATCCAACAAATATGCGAAACTTTATATGGATGGCGGATGGAGATGGAAGTGATATAAATTCCTTTTTGTAGCTATTGAATTTTTCTTTTTCTTTTTAATTTGTTGTTTTTTTGGGAGATTTCATATGTTTTTGTTGTGGCACAAACATCACTTAAATCCAGAAATATTAACGTTCAAAACATTGAACAACAGTGAACACTCTGTTCGATACTCAAACTCAAAATTTCAATTTCGAATTTTCTAATTTCAGTTTTTAATCTCCCACTTTCAGCTTTTAATTTTCCATTTTTCAATTTTCCATCTGACATTTTCAGCTTCCATTTTAAATTTAAATTTTTCTCTTTCTTTTTTGTTCAGTATCAATTTTTCATTTTCCAATTTCAATTTTCCATTTCTCTTTTTCCATTCCCCGTTTTCTTTTTCCATTTTCGGTTTTTATTTTTCCATTATTTCATTTACCATTTTCGAATTTCAATTTTGAATTTTACATTTAAAATTTTTCTATTTCAATCGATCACTATTCACTAGATTTTGATATGCTCAATATTTTGGTAAACTTTTTTCGAAAAACTTCCTGGAAGGCTGTACTCAATCGGTAAAGCATGTTTCGTCCGGTAATCTTACTTGTTCGTGTTTTGTTCCTTTCTTCTTCCGTGTCTCTTGATAACATCTAAAATTTTGATGTGAACAATTGAAATTGATAAACGTTTCGGGATAATCCAGCAATTTAATTTTGGTTGATTTGGTGGTTAGATGAAGGATGTGCTTCGTACCGTAACTAACGATAAATGTCGTTCGAATCTACTCAAACGACTAGCAGCTTTTTAGATTTATCGATATTTGGTTTAAAACAACTCTGGAAGATGTTTGCAGTAATACACTGTTTCCTAGGCAGAACATTTCCTTATTAAAGGTTAGATAAAACCTCATTTCAAACAGACTCTAAGAAACCAAGGCGGGGCTTGTCTTGGGACTGAATTTACTAGGTTTTCCAGGATATTTTGGTCAATTTCTTCCCAAGCTTGGTGGATCGCTCCTTTGAGTTCCGATACGGTCTGATATTGTTTCCCATGGGCGTAAACCTTCCTAACAAGTATTGCCCATAAATTTGCAATGGGGTTGAGGTCGGTACGGGCTGGCCAATCTAAAACTGTAATGTTTATAATCTTCGCTCATAGAGTGAAAGGGTATATTAACTTTGTCATGAAGTTTGTAACGCATTGAAGGAAGCATCTCCGAACATATAATATATGATCAGCATGGCTTGGAGAGTCGATTGGGCGATGTCCGTCTGTCCGTCTGTTGCGCCGCGTTTTACTCGGCCAATTTAAAAGCTATGAAGCTGAAATTTTGCACAAATGCTTCTTGTTGTTGCAGGCAGTTTGTATGTTTGAATCGGTGAAATCGGACAATGGCGTAATGGGGCTGCCATACATGCCAACCTAACCCCCCTAATTAGAGTCTTTATCTTTGTGCACCAATTTTAACGAAATTTCACACAAATGTATTCTATTGATGACACAAAACATACGTTAGAATGGATCAAATCGGACCATGGGGTCATGGGGCTGCCATACAAACTATGGGGTCATGCTCCCGCATCCCCCAATAAAATTTTCTGAGTAAAAAATTTATTTGCCCACTTATTCCAACCAAACCCCACACAAATATTGTTTTGTCGACGAAACGGAACTTTTGTGAAGACAAAGGGAAAAGATGGGGGGGATACGCCCGAAAAAACTTTTTGTCCGAGGGGAGCGAAGGGTATCTAAATTTCGGCCGCGTAAATTAGCCTCGGTCTCGTTTATATTTGAAATGCTAAGATGATTGAACTAAAGGGCTCCTGGTGTCCTGGCATTTGGATTGGAGACTTCGAGCCTAACTGTCCTTATTCCGGCAACTACAGTCCCTTATTGTATAGTTATTTTTGTAGAAAATTGTCTTAGATATTCAATATTGTTTTAATTTGCTTTTGAAGATTTGATGACCTTTGCACCTAATGCTTTGCCATTCTTTTTCATTTCAGGTCGAGCTTGTCAATGATAATCTGTACGAATGGTATGCAAGATTATGTGTTGTTGATCCAGACTCCCCGCTTGCCGAAGATATGGCCGAACTGAATATCCCTCATATTCTATTACATTTAATATTTCCCGATAATTTTCCGTTTGCACCGCCATTTATGCGTGTCGTTGAGCCGCGAATAGAAAAAGGTTTCGTCATGGAGGGCGGTGCCATTTGTATGGAACTATTGACGCCGCGCGGTTGGGCTAGTGCATATACAGTAGAAGCGGTACTTATGCAATTTGCTGCAAGTTTAGTTAAAGGTCAGGGACGAATAGCAAGAAAATCGAAAAGTACAAAAGAATTTAGTAGGTAAGTTGGCCGGAGAATTTTATAGTTATTATCATTGATTAATTGTAGAAATTGTTCAATATTTTTTTCAATTATCTATTTTTTACAATAGCATTTTAATATTTTGTATTTATAATCATTCTTTTTAATTTTTTCAGGAGATCGGCGGAAGATGCATTTAGGTCACTAGTTAAAACTCACGATAAATACGGATGGGTGACACCGTCTCTTTCCGATGGTTAGACATTTCTCTCAAGTCCAAATTGAATAATGCTCAGAGAAAAGTAATTTCCTATCCAGTATTTAACGAATGAATTATTTTATGTAAGTATTTAAAGACTTTTCCCTATCTTTTTTCTTTAATCTATTTTTTGCATTGGAAAATATATTGTTTTTGAAGACATACATTTTATTTGTTTCTATGTACCAAATGCAAAGTAGTAATAGTGCTGCTCTGTGTTTTTAATGTCTAATTTTACACAACTGATATTTTTTTGTAATACAATAAATATAAAATAAATCTATTACTCTAGTCTTATTAAACTCATCTCTTATTTTCCCCATTCTCTTTTCAGGCAAATTGCAACTGATCTCTTTATGTGAATGTGGTATATTTTTTTTGTAAACGAATGAATGAAATGCAATGTTTATATATTATATTATTTCAGAAACAGTACTAGTGATAAATAAAAACAAAAAGACGGCAAAGAACAATTTCAAAATCAATTACGTGCGTATAAACCTCAATTGAAATATAATGCAAAAATTATAAGTGAACATTTTTCGAATGAACGAAGTAAAGAAACCAAACAAAATTTGAAGACGTCCCCTTTTTACATTTAATACATAAAAAAAAGAAAAAGAAAATCTAAACGGCATGAAAAATAAATGTTTCGTCTCACTCTACTATTAACTATAATTAATATATGATGGTCAAACTCAATAGTTGTAAGTGTATTCAAACTATTCAAATCTATATTTAAATTCGTGTTACATTCTTTCTTCACTACATTTGAAAAATACATACAAACTTGAAACTTTATCTTGATGTAACTTAGAAGATAAATGTGTATTGTATCTTTAAAGTAAAACTGAAAATATACCTATATTATGAAAAAAAAAATACAATAAAAATCCTTTTCGTGGATACTAAACTTGCTAATTGTCCCGTCTTAACTCTTCAAACGAACTTCGAAATATTTGAAAATTGGAAAATAGAAGGATATAAAATCATATAAGCAAATATCAAAATTTTTTGAGAAATCGTTTTACGTCAGAATACCTCAATTTGTTCAGACCGATGTATAAATATGCATCTTTTTTATTAGACAGATTAGATAAATATTTACAATTAATTACAATTAATTACATTTAATAAAAAATATGTACGTGTTAAAAAAAAATTATGGTAAATTCATTTTACGTTTCTCGAGGAGCAGCTTTTGACTGCTGAATGACTTTATTCGAGTCAAATAAAGGCATCTAGAATTGTTCATCCTCTAAAACTTTTCAGTATATCCGAAGAATATCCGGGATTAAATACATAGGACGATTAATATTTTTTATTGTGATTTAGGTTAATTTATAGTTTATTCATGAAAACGTCCTTACTCTTAAAATGTCCGATTTTAAGGGTGCATTAAATTTTGTAACTTCATAGAATCAACACAGATTTATAGATAGATATATCTCACTCGGATAAATCTTCCTAAGTGAAATAAAACCAAGCCTGTTTGTGTCTTTTTTGTTTGTTTGTTTACAAACTTGTTGATAATGTAATAGCGAAATGAAACATTGAAATTAAAAAATATGAACAAAGCAACAACCAAATTGTCTACCCACACAAAAAGAAAGTTCAATGTTGCATCAAGCATGCCGAATGCCAAAATAATTTTAAGAAATTACATATACATATATATATACCGAATATACTACATATATACATTAAAAATAAAAGTTGTAATAGACTTATTATATATATATATATTACACGGGGATCCCTCCTCGAATTCAGTGGATGAAATGTTGCCATTTTTAGTAAGATAATGTGGAAAACATAGATAAAAGAAGAAGAAATAAAAACAGTCATGTGTATGTTAACATTAATGAAGACATTAAATATATACATATAAATATTTGTTTGCTATATTTCATTGCATTTATTGGTGATTCCGTTAATATAAAAAAAATTTGCTTGACTCATTTAAACCGCATTTTGATGTACACTGTCGTACTCGTGTATTTGGCCGGCAGAGATTTTGGCATAATGTTACACTTTTTTATATGACTACTAGCTTAGAGAGCTCGCTTCGCTCGCTCTCTTATCTAGTGCTCGCTACGCTCGCGTTGTTCGCTTCGCTCACAACTTGACACTAATTTACCCTATGAGCGATTTTGAATGCCAATCAACCTGTTAATAATAATTTATTGGAATCGACGTATCGATGATGAAACTAAAGTGGATATGGAAACAAAGCGATAAATAATTTGCGTCGCGCCACTACTTCTTTAGGGGTCAAGGCAACAACAACATACTCAAACCCCTGACTGACTGAACAGACTGCACTTGCCCTTCAAAAATATAGGGAGTGTTATTATTAGCGTGAGTTATTTCGAAAATCATTAATTAGTATTACTGATTCCAAGATGGTAAATGAAAGAAATACTCGATACTGATCGACCGACAGATTGTCGTTTGGGAGGAATAATCAAAAACTAAATTTCAATTATATATTTCAGTTCAATGTGAAGAATTAAGCACACATAACACGTTTTTACTGCTATAATCACGAAGCACGCTCATTTACTCAGTTTTCACCAAGCTTACTAAAATGTGCGCGCGCCACCTATTGAAAACTGCTCATACTAACCCAGAAACCATCATACATCCAGGTTGACTGTTATCGCTGACCATCCTGTGTACTGTTCGGAGAAAAGGGTTGGATAACCCTTTAGACAATTTTGTGGCGAGTCCGGTGACACCTCAATCGTGTCACACCGCCAAAGGGTTGCGGAGATATCGTCAGATTTCTGAAGTAGTACGAAGTTGATTGTGAAATTCCTAGGATATATACATATAGGATGTATGTACGTAAAAACGTAGTCACCTTGAATGCAATTTATCGGAAATATCGACGGACTTCCGACCACCCTGTGCACTAATTTGGGAAGAGGGTCCAATTACTCTTTAGGCAATTTTGTGGTAACACCTCAATAGTGTCGCTCCGCCAAAGGATTGCGGAGATGGTCAACATCCAGGTTGAAGGTTATCTCTGAACACCCTGTGCACTGATCGGAGAAGAGGTTCCGATGACCCTTTATGCAATTTTGTGGCGAGTCCGGCGACACCTCAATCGTGTCACTCCGCCAAAGGATTGCGGAGATATCGACGGATTTCTGAAGTAGTACGAAGTTGATTTTGAAATTGCTGTGACAACATCCAGGATGTATGTACATAAAAACGTAGTCACCTTGAATACAATTTATCGGAGATACCGACGGATTTCCGACCTACCTGTGCTCTGATTGGGGAAGAGGGTCCAATGACCCTTTGCAATTTTGTGGCAAGTCCGGCGATACTTCAATAGTGTCACTCTGCCAAAGGATTGCGGAACTTCGATATTTATGTTTGGTCCATAAACCTTCTCCAACGGAAGACGGATAAAACAAAAAAAGAATCATCGAAATCGGTCCAGTGGTTTAGACGTTTACTATGGTAACAGACACAAATACACATTCATTTTTATATATAGATAGAAGATAGATAGATAGAAGATTATGGCTCCATTATACTATGTCATATCATCATATTTCTATCATATCCTTAAGCCGGTTCGATTTCATTTAGTACACGTATAAAAATTCAAAGCGTATGAATCGAGTAGGTTTAATCAGTTACTGTACAAAATAGTAAAATAACAATAAAAAGAAGAGGAGGACACTTCGAGGCATGAAATATAGTTTACGACCCATTACCATACCTAGCAAGGATATATACAAAATTTCATAAAAATCGGTCCAGCCGTTTCGAAAAGATCATATCCTTAAGCCGGTTCGATTTCATTTAGTACACCTATAAAAATTTAAAGCGTATGAATCGAGTAGGTTTAATCACTTACTGTACAAAATAGTAAAATCACGATAAAATGAAGAGGAGGGCACTTCGGGGCATGAAATATAGTTTACGACCCATTACCATACCTAGCAAGGATATATACAAAATTTCATAAAAATCGGTCCAGCCGTTTCGAAAAGACCATATCCTTAAGCCGGTTCGATTTCATTTAGTACACGTATAAAAATTCAAAGCGTATGAATCGAGTAGGTTTAATCACTTACTGTACAAAATAGTAAAATAACAATAAAAAGAAGAGGAGGGCACTTCGGGGCATGAAATATAGTTTAAGACCGATTACCATACCTAGCAATGATATATGTATACAAAATTTTATAAAAATCGGTCCAGCCGTTTCGAAAAGACCATATCCTTAAGCCGGTTCGATTTCATTTAGTACACGTATAAAAATTTATAGCGTATGAATCGAGTAGGTTTAATCACTTACTCTCACACAAAATTGAATTTCGATATTTACCACCACTTCCTTTGATATTTTCAAAAAATGTTTGGTCCATAAACCTTCTCCAATGTAAGACGGATAAAACAAAAAAAGAATCATCCAAATCGGTCCAGTGGTTTAGAAGTTTACTGGCAACAGACACAAATAGACGTCCATTTTTATATATGTATATAGATTAAGAATTTGAAACACGTTGTTTCAATGATCTTCACTATTTTAAATTATTTGTCACTAGCAGGGGCGGCGCATAAGGGCCCGCAGAGTCCGCGTCGTGGGGGGCCCACGAGATTTAGGGGCCCAGAAGCCACATGAAAGATTCATCGAACCACAAAAAAAAAACACGATTGTGAGAAACAATACTCCGACGTATATATTTTATTTTTTTTTTGTAGACAGAGAAATACACTTTCGAAGCAAAAACAAATACCTACTAAATTTATTGTTGCTATTTCACCAGGTCCTTTAGATAAACCTCTGCGCCCAAAAAAGTTCATATTGTCCCAAAATTTTTCCAAGTTTATTAGACAATCCGGATCCTCAAATTTTCACAAAAAAAAAACTCTTCTATGGTTGAAAAAAGTTTCTATATATCTTATGACGAAAAAGAAACGATACTTTAAGTCCCACTATAAATAAGCCATCTTTAAACATATTTGCAGATTGTTCCTTTTCTATAGGGTGTTTTTACCAGAGTAAATTCAGATCCACTTAGTCATCAACTGTCAAACACGAACAAAATTGAGTGGTACTAAACTAAGTTCAACCTTAGTACGGCTTGTATAGCTCGTTGAAGACTCAAATATTTTATCTTGCTTGCGGTATATATACACAATCTGCGGTGCTTTGGCCACATTTGATTTGAATGGAGTTTTGCCAATATTGTTGTACTGATATTTATAATTAAGAACAGACGTTCTTGAAAATGAAGGATTTCAATTAGAGCACATTTAAATTTAAAGGTATGTACTATGAGGGAAAAACTTACATTTATGTCTCCCGTGAAAAATATGCCGTGGAGATTTGCCTTTTATTCAACCAATTTAAGATAAATGTACACTTGCGGCCCAATTGATTGTTGATGTCACCTTTTCCCTGCGAAATAAAGTGCAACTGAATTGTTTTCGTTAGCGAAATGTCTAAAACCGGTGTGAAAACGTGTCGTTTTTTCAGTTTTCTAGCAAGTTACAAACTTCATCACGTATAATCATGCTCGTGCGCTCGTCTTGGAAGCATATATTCCCGGGGTCGAGTCCCACTTTAAGGCTGGGTAGACCTCAGGCGGAATCAGAATGAAATTGTTGTTCGCTGCGATTTTTTCAATGAAAATGCATACTTACTGCCGTGGAATATGTGGAAAATGCTGGAGAATTCCATAAGCTTATAATCCGAAAACGGTTCAATAATTTTTTTCGGCCATTTTGTGTATTATTTTTCGAAAATTTCATCGTGGAAAATATCTAGCGACCGGGAAATCGAAAAATAGGACATAAAAAGAAAGAGAAAAATTGTTGGAATCATTTTCGGATTGTAGCTTATGGAATTCCCAAGCATTTGCGACATGTTCCACGACAGCGAGTATATAATT
The DNA here is from genome assembly GCA_949715475.1 of Microchrysa polita. Classification (NCBI taxonomy): domain Eukaryota; kingdom Metazoa; phylum Arthropoda; class Insecta; order Diptera; family Stratiomyidae; genus Microchrysa; species Microchrysa polita. The sequence continues at coordinate 20,929,084 of OX454415.1, forward strand.
TAATTGAGAAAATCGCAGCGGACAAAAATTTCATTTTCATTCCGCCCGAGGTCTATCCAGACCTTTAGGTATTTTATTATTTTTAGGAGCGTAATGAGGAAAATCTGAATATCGCCAACACCTATAAGGGTCAATGCTGGGCTGTGTGAGCTTTTTTATTAACAAAAAACTATTGATGAAATCATTAAATTAATAAACGTTACAGCATGGACGCCATTCTCAATGTAAGAATGCAAAGAGTCAAAGCAGCTCTTAGCAAAGTTATTTCAAGTACGATTTAATTTTAGTAGAAACACTCTAGCGTCAAAATCATGTTTCAAAAGAGTAGATTCAATCGTGTTTTCAATTAATTGCACTCAAGAGATATAGTGGGTATAGGGGGTCCATTCAAGAAGTTGGCGGGAGGGCCCCGAATAAAGTTGTTCCGCCACTGGTCACTAGCGCGACATCGACCTTTATTGATGAAAACTTCAATTTACGGACTCTTTGCAATAATTGCAAGGCATGAAAATCTCTCCGTCTTGGAATTTCATATTTTTAAACCCCTCAAGTTGTATCAACACTGACTCCAATTGGCAGCCCGTCAAAAAACTAGCATCGCGTGCTGCTATGGAGCCTGAAAATGACATAATCAAACTTTCATTTTGAAGGTTTTCGTTAAATTATTATTAGGCCATTCAAGAATAAATTATACAATTTCACACACAAAAAAAAAGTGACAAAATTGTCACTAATTCTATAAGCTGACAGATGATTTATATTGAATATCGAAACTGAACGTCAACTCAATGACAGTTAGTGTAGATGCCAATTGGCAGCCAGTGATGATACAGATTTAACTGTCTGTTTTAGAAGTAAATTGGAAAAATTCGTAAGAAAGGTAAGTAGACAAATAAACTGTTGTATAATTTATCGTAGTTATGGGGAATATCTTCATGAGTCCATGAATGAAAACATCGATCAAATTCGGCCACCGCATCACTGATATAAAGATTTCCTGTATTTTCACTGAAATAGAGAATTTTTATGGTAATGGAATATTTCAGTCATACTTCAGGAAATTGCTATACCGCTGGCGGCCACTCAACATAAACATATATAAAATCTACTTCGTGACTTGTTCCGTAGATTATTGTGCATCTAAATACATATATAGAATGGTGCTCAGCTGGGTCAAGTGAAAAATTGTATGACGTTTTCTAAAACGAAAACGATACCGAGGTTAATTTCTGGTGCGGCCAAAAATACTTTCTTTCTGTCTAATAGTTTCTCGGGTGACTTTTGTTCCGATTGCGTCCGTTCCTACATACGTTTTGGTAACTTGCTTTTGGGGTGAGCTTCTATGGCAGCCCTATAACCTAATGGTTTGATTACGATTGGCCCATAAAGTCTTCCCTAGAAAACCTATGGCAGCCTCATGAACCCCAGAGTATGATTTTATCCATTTCCGCATATATGCATATAGTGACCCACATAAGAACGCATTTATATGAAGTCAGGTGAGAATTCGCCTAGCAACATAAAAAAATATTTGGCATGTTCTGCTATCCGCTTTAATAGGGGGAACTTTTGTGTTTCCGATATTTTCCGCTATATGTCCGCTATATGGCGGACGGTAAGATAAGTGTCGCTAGTGTCGATAACAAGAACAAGAAAATTCTTCTTGCGAAGCTGATAGCGTAATGTTCCAAATATTTTAGTAAAACTTGACTTCTTCTATGGCAACACCATCGCTCCATAGTCCGACTTCATTCGTTATTTTGTATGTATTGTATCTTTGATAAAAACACATTTATGCATGGATTGGTGACGAAAGGCCCATAAATAAAAAAGCTTTTCATAGAAGAACATGTTTTTGGGGTGGGGCTTCTATGGCAGCCTCATAATGTCCGATTTCGTTAGATCGTACATATTGTATCTTCGAGAGGGACACTTTAATATGGATAATGAAACCTTTCACATAAAAGGTAAACAGTATAAATAAGAAGCAATAAACAATTATTTTTTCTTGTATCTTCTATAATCTTCACACACTTCAGAAGATCAAAATCCAGTAGATGTGAAGATAAAAATCGCAGGTTTTGGCAACTATTTGCAGTAAATACAAAATAGGGTTTCAATTAGGAATTAAAAATATGTCGATATTTTTTTAATGTTTTCATAAGCTTTCTTCAGATTTAGATCTAAACAAATTAACGCTTAACTATAATACATTTTAAATGAAAGAGAAAGAATTTGTTAAACATGTAATCCAGAATTCCAGGGGGTTCGAAATTTCGGCTACTGAAAATTAATTTTTTATAGTAAATCAATAAAGGTGAATTCACTAGTTTTGCCACTCAGCCGAGAACAGCGATCGAAAGATCTGGATTAAGCAGAAGGCATGAAGTTAGCAGACGATGTTTTTTTTTGTGATTTTAAAAAGAAATGGTGAAATGTTGATTACTCTTTTCATACAGGGTGTCCGGAAACTGCCGCATAAACATATGATTTCCAGCAAAAAAGTTGTACGGAACATACCCTCTTAGCTTAACCCTTCAGCTGCCACAGGCATTTGAAGATTTTTGAAAAAATAATTTTCTTACGCTACTTAAAGCTCAATATCTCCAAAGCTAGACCAATTAGAATAGTGAAACAAAATGATTATTACAACGAACAAATTTACCTATAAAATGAAACTAACCACACTAAAATCCGATAAGAGGTTTGCTTTTTACAGAGCTTCGAAGTCAAATTTGTGTAATTTGACCCAAAACAAACTATTTTTTCATCTCAAGTTTCTCCGACTTCTGCCAAGGAGAGATGCTTGTACGATTCTTTCTTTTGGCGCATAGTCTTACGATCATATCCTTCTTACATCATTTTATTCTAGCTCCATTATTTCTAACAGTTTTTATAAGTTAAGTGTAGAAAACTAGGGTTAATTTTAGCTCGAATTCAATACAATTCAATTCACATTGCTCCTAAAGATCTATGCAATTGGTAAAATCTATATTCAAAGTATGTAATCATCATCATCAATCGAGCCAAATTTAACCCTAGTTTTTTGCACTTAAGGCATTAAAACTGTTAGAAATAACGAAACTAGAATAAAATCATGTAAGAAAGAATCGTACGAGCACCTCAGCTTGGCAGAAGTTGGAGAAAATGGAGATGCAAAAACATATTGTTTTTGGGTCAAATCACAAAAATTTGACTTTGAAGCCCTGTAAAAACCAAACTTCTTATCCGATTTGAGTGCCGTTAATTTTATTTTTTTAGGTAAATTTGTTGGCTGCTATAATCATCTTATTTTGGTATTCTAGCTAGTCTAGCTTTTGAGATATTGAAGTTTTAGTCGTACAAGAAAATGATTTTTTTCAAAAATCTTCAAATGCCTGTGGCAGCTAAAGGGTTAAGCTAAGGGGGTATGTTCCGTACAACTTTTTTGCTGGAAATCACATGAGGAATCACAATCCGGTATGTTTATGCGGCAGTTTCCGGACACCCTGTATTATTTATGTACATGTGACAGGGATTTGTTATGAATACGAAATTCAAATCGAATTGCCACGAATGCGGTAGTCAACAATATCGTTGCAAAACCGAAAATCGCAGAAAAATATTTTGAAATTGCATTTTATCTTCAATTCCTCGCGGTTCAAATTCGAACAAATGTGTTATACTTTAAACCATGTTGTATTTGTGACAATTATGTTCTTTTATGACAAAATGGTTCAAAGAGTAACAATTGAGTCAAATTATAAACAATAATGTTGCAAAGAAAACATTAAGGTTTTCGGGAGAAAAAAATGTCTCAAATGAAACCATCTAGTTAATTTTGAAGCAAATATTTAAGTTTAGACTCCAACAAAATGCTCACTTTAGTAACTGTACGAAGTGCTTTTACTCCGTATTTAATTATTTGAGTATATTATGAATTTTGTTAAAGTGTTGCATACGGTTCGATGTACCGCAGCAACCGAGAATGTATTATTTTTATGATTTTTTATGCGAAGAGAAATGAAAGGCAAGTGGTCTGCTTAAAAGGTCAAAGTAGACTGGTTTATTGAAATGACTGTTGCTTGCTTGAAACATTATAACTGTGCGTTTACAAACAGGTAATGGTAAAACGTACTAGATGTTGATAACAAACAATGTTGCCGCTTTCGGATTTAAATAAAAGTGAAATTCAATGAAATGGAAAATGAAAATGAATTAAAATTGAAAAGAAAGGAAATTCAAAGGAAATTAATTAAGTGACAATTGTTCAAAATGAAATTAATAAAAAATGAAATTAATAAAAAAATGAAAATTGAAAATGACACATCGATGCTCGAACAGTAACAATAACCCATATCGTTGATTATTCAACTAAAATATAACCAAAAATCGGGTTGTATATCCAACCAAGGTTATTTTGTGCTGCTTGGGTTTCTATTAAAATATTGCTAAAAAATAGATTAAAAGGACACTATTTACGAAATTGATAAGTGATAAATCCAAATTTCTTTGCATCTGAATACTTTTCACAATGTTTGAATTTTCGTCAATTTTCAAAATTTGTATAGGCAACTAAAAGGTACTAAAAGTTTAGACTGGATTGACCTAATGGAGTTAAGGTTTTAAACATTTGACACCGATTACCGGTTTTTACTAAAGAATTTTGGCTAGATTGACCTATTGGTGTTAAGGTTTTAAACATTTGGACACCACGATTACCGGTTTTTAAAATGTTTTTGGGCTTCAGAATTCGGGTTTAAAGAAAGCCGAATTTGACTTGAATCAATGGAAGGATTTAGGAGACCTGAAGCCAAAGAAGCGACATTTACAAATCTGCGCCCGAGTCGGGAACGAAATCGGACTTCGAATAAGGAAACCATCTTAAGCCAAGGAAGGTTTCAAAGAAGATAAGAATTTCCCTCTTCAGCTCACTTTCTCTGGCCAAGCCCACGCTAGGCTGCGAAGAGAAAAAAATTAGGAACTACCTAGCACTCTGAATCTAGCGAAAAACATATTCCAAAACGGACAGGTAACAAAAAACCCCATGCCGCACACACACGGAATGTATGATTTTGACAGAATCCAAAAAAATGATTCGGATTCTCCGTGTGTGTGCGGCATAAGACAACTGCAGAAGATCCAGTTATGAATAAGTGCTGAAAAAATAGTGCTAAAAAACAGCACTGAGCAGATGCTAAGGAACCTGAAAACCTGAACTGAAAAAATTATAGAATGTGTTTTTGTAGAAAAAATCAATAAATATCTGTCTATCTATCTAAAACCTAATACGAGACAGGTGATAGAGAACCTGTAAAAGAAACCGGTAGTCAACCGGTGATAAAAAAAACCCTGTACTGAACAGGTGCCAAAAACTCTGTGGAAACTGTGAAAAAACGGTAAAACCATGGTGGAAGGCCGGTATACAGGAAAAAAACCGGAGTGTTGAACCTAAAAAGGTGCTCGTATCTTCAGTTCAAACTTTAAAGAAATTTCAAAATCGGGTTTTTATCAAAAAATCAAATTATAAAAATTGATGAAAATTTCTTTATAAAGGGGAAGATACGAGCAACTTCGTTACGGACGAGGTGTCATTTTATTGGAAATTTTATGTAGTTGCATGCTATTACGTTATAACGGTTAAAAATAGAGGGGTCCCGTTGTACATTAATTTTCCCCAAATGAGCCATGCTACCTATAGACTAAAGAACGGAGTGTTGAAAACCTGCGAATATAGGTGCACCGGGTGTGATACTGGGTGTTGAAGAAAACCGGAGACTGATACTGAAATCTGAGAACTGATTAGGCATAATCTTTGCATTTGCACTCAAAAAATTATTTGAGGGTGTCACAAAAAATCCAGTATAAAAGTTTGAGTAATATCTAGACAGGCTCCTTTCCAGGAAATAATGTCATTCGTAGATGGTATGTCGCTATGTCGTTCAATTTATATAATTTATTTATATATAGATGTTTTGTGTCTTCGGTTGATAAGAGGTTGGGTCCATAAGTAATTATATTTATATATATTATATATATAAATTTTTTTTTGTTAAAAGAAACTTGACCGCATGTATACCACAAGCAGGATAAAATATTTAAATCAAAAATATTTTAGTCTTCAACGGCATATACAGGCCGTACTAACTAGTTTGAACTAAGTTTAGTACCACTCGCGAACCATTTTGCCATTTTGTTCGTGTTTGACACTTCATAAGACTAGAATTTACTCCGGTCCGGTATAAACGCCCTATAGAAAAAGTACTATCACCGCCATCTTGAAATAATATCTAGACGGCGTTGGTGCTATCTTCAAAAATGTTTTAAGTTAATTAATATTTGGCTAATTACGGGATCCATTCTCATGGAGAGAATTTTTATGTTTCCGTGCATAGAGTCAATTAGGATCAACATCAATTTCAAAACTGCGAGCCATTCAAAACATAACCACTTCCTCACATTTTAAATTTTAAAATGGCGGTTAATGGCTCTATGTATTGCTTTCAAATATGCATGCCAATTGTTAACAATTTCCGTGAAAACCGAAAAGTTGCATTTATCTCTAGCCTGATATGTGTTGGAAGCTTTGCCTCTTGTTGAATAAATGTGCGATTTCAATGCTATAGCTAAGGCTTTTTCTTTACGTCCATATTCCACTAAGATAGTATCGAACCGCAAGCATATTGTGAGCGCTCTGACCAAACACTCTTTTAAATTCTACCTACCATTTTTATATAAACTCGTAATATACTAAAGAAAATGATCAGCGATTTTTCAAGAATTCATCAAATCAAAAGCAATTTTAAGCACGGCGAAAAAGATATTAGGAGAGTTTTCGGAATGTTACATAAGGGTATAAATTGGACTAGAAACATATCGCTGGTTTCAATTTAAGCCCACTGTCACCAGACAGAGCCATAAGTTTCCAAATCAACGAAACAATATACAGGGTGTCCGGAAACTGCCGCATAAACGCACCGGATTGTGATTCCTCATGTGATTTCCAGCAAAAAAGTTCTACGAACATACCCCCTCAGCTTAACCATCTCCATCAATACCTCCAAAGCTAGACCAGCTAGAATAGTGAAATAAAATGATTATCACAGCCAACAAATTTACCTATTAAATAAAACTAACCACACTAAAATAAGAGGTTTGGTTTTTACAGAGCTTCAAAGTCAAATTTGCGTGATTTGACCCAAAAACAATATTTTTTCCATCTCCATTTTCTCCAACTTCTGCCAGGGAGAGGTCGGTGCTTGTACGATTCTTTTAAAAATTGGCGCATAGTCTTACAATCAAATCTTTCTTACATCATTTTGATCTAGCTCCATTACTTCTAACAGTTTTTATACTTTAAGTGTAGAAAACTAGGGTTAATTTTAGCTCGAATTCAATACAATTCAATTCACTCTGCCCCTAAAGATCTGCAATTGGTAAAATCTATTCAAAGTATGTTATTTTCAAATGCCTGTGGCAGCTAAAGGGTTAAGCTGAGGGGGTATGTTCCGTACAATTTTTTTGCTGGAAATCACATGAGGAATCACAATCCGGTGCGTTTATGCGGCAGTTTCCGGACACCCTGTATAATCGAAATTTGACGGAAACGAAATAGAAAGATTAAAGATTATGCGACTCGTATTTTCCAAAATTTCACAGTAAACCATTTGCGGCTTTTGTCCATAAAGCGCTTTATCGGGATGACAAATTCGTTAATTAAAAAAAGTCCTCTCCAAAAAGCTATCCACGCTATTCTGATCGAAGGTTTTATACTCGGGGATATTTGAAAATTATTTAATCTGTTTGTTAAATATAAAATTTTATATGTGCGCCGTACGCTCCCTTGATTAGCCAAATTTGTGCACCTGCGCGTTGCGTCCTAGGCGGCGGCCTACTTTCGCCTATCAACCGGCCCTGAATACCACAACATCATAACGCACTTTTTTCTGTATACATTAGGTGATTCTGATGAGTACAACATATTTGTGGCTGCAATAATGCCGAACATACACAGCGAGAAATCCATTGATTTAATTGGATTATCTCCAAATCCGCCTGCTCATTTGATAGAACGCAAATCCAATTAAATCCAATAAAATCCATGGATTCGCCGTGTATGTGGGTCCTGACAGTACGAAATGATCATCAAAAAATTGAATCTGCATGTAATCAACATTGAACGCACTCGGGGCTGCCGCTGTTTGCTGCTTGAAATTGGATCTCGCGACTGATATACAAAAAAGCCAAAATTACTAGGCATTTAAAAATTAACTTTCAATTTTTAACTTTGAAGGACAACATATTGGAAGTCATATTTAGATTCACGTACAGCAAAAAAATAGCTCTAGCATTTTTTTAGGTTTTGTTTTAAAAACGTAAAATTTAATATTTTACGCTCTGAAAAAAGTAACCTTGGTGTTGATTTCTATGAAGGTGTGCGCTCCCCAACGTTCCTTTAAAAACCAATGGTTCACATTTTAACGAGTTAACACGTTAAATTTTTATTTAAACATGTATCCGCCACCGGTCAGATTTTAAATTTTCTCCCTCACTGTAACTTCCGGTTATGAGTAGTTTTCAATTTGAAACTTTTTTATCTAGAAAGTTAAAACTCTGTTCTACGCAAGGTTCTGCAGCTCATCAAATGCACAAATATTCACTTTTACTTTTCATAAAATAAACAAATTAATTCTTCAGCTCGATTCACAAATATCACCGCCATATGCCATGGTGCGGACATTCTTCAGCAAACCAATTAGCGCCGTACAGAACCCAATCTTACCCTAAGCACAAACCCTAGCACCATCCGTCAACGATGGCACACGACTCCCTACGAAGATCCGAAAATTTCTTTCAACGAGGATTCTGAATAGAATTTTTCCAGACAAATTTTCCTATTCAAAAAGGCTCGCCATCAACTCTAATTCGGTAAGCGATTGTTCATTAGCCACGGCTCGTTCGTTTAAAAGTAATTTTGCATGCAATTCGATGACATTGAAGGCAGAAAATTGATTTTTATCTGCACCGTGTCGCCATTGAGATGTGCAGGAACCATTTCGATTAGAGGTCGGTTTTTTGGGAAAAAACAACTGAATTGGGAGCCTGTCGAGTGTCCGGGCGTTATTTTGAATGTTTCTGAGATTTTCGAATGGGCTATTGACCGCGACCGCATTGCATTTGGACATGAAAATCGTGTTAGAATAGAGTCGTGAGCCAAGTGTCATTGTGCTCGATGACAGAAGTGATAAAAGCGAACAGGGCAGTTTTCTGGGTGCGAGAAGTGAGGCTGAAGAGTTCAGCCTGAAAAGTGAGAAATTTCAAAAAAGTTAACGTCGTAATCGGGCGTTCATGGACAATTAGATACAAGAGGACTGTACCGTGAATTGGGGGGAATACAATTCCCAAGTGATTTACTTAATATGGATGTTGACTTGTTAAATGAACTGAAAAGATGTTTGAGTGCGCCGATCGTTAACAATTCGCCACCCAATTCAACATTGCCACAGTCCCAGCCAACTGCAAGAGCAGGCGAAATGACTTCAACGACTGCACCGCCAACCCCCAACAGCAGATCTTCCTCGAGGTAAGTTGATATTTTGGCATATTTTGCGAAATGTATGAGTCTGACCTCGGACATTGTGTTTGACATCTTTTTCTTGCAGAGAAGCATCACCCGCTCCGATTTTGAACATATTTGCACCACGAGCACGACGCTACTCGGCCAGCTATGCCAATCAGGGTGGCAATGGACCCCGGTTGATCCATCGTGTGTCGCAGCTACGACAGGAGGAGTGTGCCGATGCCAATACACGAGAAGTTAATCATGAGCGCGAAGTTCATAGCGCCATGCAAATGTCACAGAGTTGGGAGGACCTGACTCTGGTGGCCGAGAATTGGTCCTGCAAGTCAGATGATCTTTCAAATCCATTGCAAGTTACATTGCCCACGGGGCCACACAGTTGCTCCAGTCCTAGTCCGACCAGGTGAGATATAAATTTAATTGTTTGCATTGTACGTAGAAATGATGAGCTGTCTTTTGATTTTCTTTGCAGTCGGACTAGCATGCGTTTGCCGTACGGATTGTCGCCGTCACCGACTAGGAAGATATTCACCAGGCGTTCCATGTCACCAATAGCCATGCGACCTAGTCAGCTGGGTCCAGTGAAAAGGAAATTTGAGCTGGACGATAATAATTGGTCGAGCACTTACTCGCCACCACCATTTAAGAAGATATTTACTGAGAGGTTAGTACATCTATGCAAAACTAGATTTTCTTTGAAAGTTTTCTTCAAATGAGTATTTTCTATTAAAAAACAAATTTTTGAGGTTATTTTCAAATGAATTTAATTAATACAGTCAAAAACAACTGAACAGTCTTGATTGTTTCCCCATATTACACCCCTATCGATACATTTTTTCGAAACATATCATAAATGTTACAGCAATTGACGCTCTTGATCCCATAGCATTTAACTTGACGTCTGATTCCAACGTAAAGCTTAAGAATGCAAAGATCCAAGCAACGCTCTTGATCCCATAGCATTTAACTTGACGTCTGATTCCAACGTAAAGCTTAAGAATGCAAACATCCAAGCAACGCTTTTAAAGGCTGCCATCACAGAAAATTACCTCCTTCAAGACGTATCCAGACTAGAGGAGTGTAAATTTCGGACAGCTTTCCCTGCAAAGTGTTCAAGGTAGCAGTTAAAAAAATTATTGAGAGTTTCGAATAATGGGGCAGATCTGTTCGAAGCGAACATCAAAATCTTGAGCACCTGTGGACTTAGAGCGCTTCTTTTTTTCTTTTGCGTTTTTTGCTTGAAATAGCCCTATATGAGTTCCGTTGGGTAGCCGTAATGGCTCCTAGCAATAGCTGCTCGGGAGTTTTGCCAGGAGCTTCGATCTCCATCGAGAGTTGCAAGAAAATCCCGTCAAAGGAAACAAAAGAAAGAACTAACTTGCATTTACTCATCCATAACCCAAAAGAAGTCTCGTCAAGAGCTTCCTTGCGAAGGGATCTATCGTCATTTATCCATATCCCGAAGGAAGTTCCATTAAAAGTTTCATCGCAAAATGCTCTACCAAATTGTAAGGCCTTGACTAAACTAGGCCCCACCAAACTGGATACTGGCATTATGAGCAATGCTTTTAGGGTCCGTGCCTTTATCAAGGAAAAGCAGAGGGCCGAAAAAATTACGAATATCGGAAATACGATTCCAGTAGCAAACCATGTCGTTAAGCGGCAACGTTCAGTGAAGGTCTGCAAACTCTGTCGGTCAGCTTCCAGAATGCCGTGGAGCTCTTTCCGGAGGTTCGGTCTGGTTTCAAGGCGTTAAACTGCTGAAGTTCGCTTAGCCTTCACATTGAAATATGCCATTAGCAAGGCGGGAGCGGTTTGGCTTGGTGTTAAATTGAAAATCGTGGCTTAAGACAAAGAAGTTCCATCGCGCATCCCTAAGCACCGTGTATGATTGCCATGCCACCGAAGGACCGAATTTGCCCAATGATCTCTACATATAATGTACACATTCCCACCGATTTTCGCATGTACATATAAAGGCGATATTAACCGGCACACGAGCCTGTATCTGTAGCCACAAAACAACGGAACAAGGGGCTGTCGCGGCTGATTATTTAAACTTTCACAAAACCAAGACAAATAATGTTGTTGCGGATGATGATGATGACTACACAACACTGTTTGAATTTGACTGCATTAGATACCACATCAGCCGTCCTCGGATGGAGAAGCGGGGAGGTATGATCTCGGTAACATATCCACTATCTGACCGTTTTTTGTTGATATTACCTCGTCTGCCTTCCGAAAATCCTGTTTTCCCTTTGGTTTACGTGTCACATTTGACTCAAAGACGTGAACGCGTCGGGAACGTTTTGCAGACATGTGACATACCCATAGACAGTAAACGTGTTAAGGGTTGAAGTGTCCAACTACGATTTTGCATTCTTGTTAGGAAGACATTCAAGGCTTTCTTACTACCGAACATAAATGTTAAATGTTTTAGTGTGCCTACTACGAGGTAGTTGTATTGGGTCGCATCAGCATACATGCTGCATTGCGATCACTCCTTACCCGACAATAATTTAAAAGAAGCCATTGCTGCAACCAAGGCGTCGGAAACTGATCTAATTCTAGGATGCGAATTAAATGCAGATCACGTCGTTTGTGAAAGCTTTGAAAGCAATCGGCGGACTGATTTTAGCCTATGGGCTTACTTAAGCGGGATGTCATCATTCTAACATCAGATAAGGTCATGATATTAATCAAAGACTGGGAGGACGCCGCGCCGTCAGACCACTCCTGTGGACTTTAAGATCGCTTAAATAAATACAGATGTTTTCAGGGTGGTACCAACCGTAACCACTCTCCACCGTCGTCCTCCCCGTTAATAAATCAGAAATGGATACCTGTAGTTCAGTTGGCCGTTGTACACAGAAACCGGAAGTATCCTTCCGACTAGAGAAACACAAACAAAACTCTAGTTGTAATCAGGAGGCGGGAGCTCGTGGCTCAGTGTACGACGTTGGTTGGGTGGTATTTTGCAAATATTTTAATTTTGAGCAACTTTAAGAACTTTTCGTTAAACCTAATTGCTTATTTTCTATGTTTTATTACGTTTATGCACCACTAGCGAGGTTGGCGGTCAGTGTAGGCGTTACTGTTTGTTGAAAGACAGGGGCAAGTGACACAAACCCTACCCGTGACTCCCGCACTCAACTACAGCTAGCGCATGCCGCTCGTGGAAGAGCCCTATCTTCTTGCCTAACCTACACAGTTGCAGGCTCCGTCCCTCGACATCTTGGAATAACCAAAGTCCCTTCTTACAAAGCCCCGAAGCAAAACTCTAAATCAGAGTCGAAGCTATGGGCTCAAAAACTCTAGAATGAGAATCGTCCCGAATATAACATAGTCGCCACGAACGCTCAAAGAATGATCCGGATAGTTTCATCTGCCAAAAACCTGACCAGCTGAAATGAACCCGTGGTCCGCGGACCAAAGGAATGATTTGTGAATCAGTGCATTTTTTTCTCACATATTGTGACACTATTGTAATTGTTTTTACTTTTTAAGTTAATTGACACAGTGACAGCACAAGACAAAGACGCATTAGAATCAACCAATATCATTTGAAGACAAACCACCTCCCCGCACAAGTAATTACTTTGGTGGAGGGCTGCAAAAATTATAACCAATTATTTGATTACCCATTTGCAATAAATAGTAATCGCACTTCAATCCCTCGTTAAAAAAATAAAATTAATCTGGTAAAATCGCATCCAATGAATTTTTATCTGACAAAGTATGGCGCCTTTAACTCTCAAAGCTGGTGTGTCTGTCCTATTCTGTAGAACCTAAAGAAATTCCGATGCTACTGCCTTTGCCTATACTTTAATTTTGGTAGTTACTACGATAAACTCTTCACCCATGAGCGGTAATCAAAAATGGACAAAAGTCGGTAATAAGTTACTTGATATGTTACATTGAAGGTTTTAAATTTTTCTAAAGCCGGTTCAAGTTAGCGCAGTGTTTGCCGTACCACGCAAAGGAAAACGAGATAAATTGAATTTTATCGTTATTTGCGTTGTTCAGTGAATTAAATCTGCCGACGGTTCAGTTCGTTGATCTTTTGAGCGTGGTATGACTGAACTGTTGCGCGTGTTTCCGTCAATCTTTTTGTGGGTGTTTCGGCAAAGCCTCTGTTAAAATAATTTCAATTTAAAGGGGCGGTCACAGAAGAGGAATGTGGGGCTTACTTCTGATATTTCCAACCATTTTTGTGTAAATTATCCACTTCGTTGTCGTAAAAAAAAAATTATGAAAAAAATGTAAAGCCTTGTAAAATAGAAATCGCAAAATTCCCTTCCTTAAAAAGGTTGTAGTCCGTTCCGTAGTGATTCATGTTCAAGCAAAGTGGTCCGCAGTCATTTTCGAGTTAGGAACCACTGGTCTCGCTCTGAGCCTGGATGTGTTTCAATGGCGGCGTATTTTTGAATAATTGAAAACAACCGATTTGTCACTCTCCCAATATCATCGAAAGAAATATTTAAAACAAATTAAGACGTATATACAGATAAGCCTAATCTTACTATAAATTCCAAGGCTTTGATTTGCGGTCTGGCAAGGAAAGCATTCGCAAACTTTTAGCCGTTGTTGGAAACTGGTATATTTCGCCGCCTTTCGCGTTTTTATTTCTAAAATGATTATTTCGATATTCCTGTTTCAACGCCATAATTAATTTTGAATCCATCGGAAAACACTATGACATCGACTTTTTTGGGCAGAAGATCCTCCGATCACTTGGACGGCTGTGTTCAAGCCAAATGTATATTTCTTTACCCAAAGAGTGCTCTCTCCTTCGGAAATCCCCAAACCCTAGGGCTGCAACCCAAGTTAAGTAGCAAACTACAGCCAACTCGGTTTCAACGCTTTTATGGAGCAAGATAAGGTTCCTGTGGGCTCGCCCATCTCCGAGGCACACATTCCACTCTTGACTTTACAATATCAAGAGCGACAATCTCTCAACTTTTGGCTACGGATTCGAAGTACATTTCGCAGGATCGTTTCGCCTGCCGATTACTCGACGGACTATTACGCCTGCCACCGAGTAGCGTTGCTTTTCCTATCCGACTGCGGCCCACTTCAGTTACTAGTCAAGCCACAAATGCAACGGTCGGATGAAATCGGAATCGGCACTTTGCCCTTTCAGTCCTGTTAACCTCTTCGAGATCGGGTTATGCGGACCTGCCAACTCCGAAGCTTTACACGATCGCTTAAAGCGGCTTTAAAAAAACTCTAAGAAAACACTATGAAACATGTCCGGCTTTATAACAACTGACATCCGTAGGGGAAGTGTGTCATACCAAGGGACATGCCTGTGCAGGGGATACCTACATAATCTTGAAAAACAAAATTCCTCTTTACATTATCCCGACATTACTAAATCCCGCCCACTAAAAACCCCGCCGATTTAAAATCTCGCTAGTTGATGGTGAAACAAATATTATTTTCGTCGTTAATAAATAATCAATAGTTATGTTATACGATACTTTCTCTTTCTTTCTTAATTTCGTCGGAATTTTTGATTATTTCTTCAATCAAGATGATAATTAGGAATACCTACATAAACCTGAAAAACAGAATCCCACTTGTCAATAATCTCGCTTTTTACAAAAAATCCCGTTTTACATTATCTCGACATAACTAAAACCCGCCATTATAAAATCCCGCCCACTAAAAACCCCGCCATTTTAAAATCCCGCTGGTGGATAGTGAAATAATCCCGCCAAAAAATATTTTCATTGTTTAAAAAAAAATCAATAGTTATGTTCTCTGCAGCAATTAATGTGATACTTTCTTTTAGCATAAATCCGGTGGAATATTTGCTTATTTCTTCGATCAAGATGATAATTTAGCCCCTACAGAACAATACTGTCATACAGGGGGTACTTAAGTCTCGACTACCGAAAGACCAGACCAGCTATTTTTATTAAAGTCACGTGTCCTGTGGGTCTCCGAGACTTAAGTATCCCTATGTGACGAGAACCCTTATTTCAATGGTAATTGTGGTGGCGCTTTTTAATATCCCGTCAAAAGCAGTATTTGGAATAAGCGGGCTATTGAAATGGTGGGATTTCAATTAGGCGGGATTTTAAACTGGCGGGATAATGAATGTCATGATTTTGAAAAACGGGAATATGATATGGGGGATACCGTAGCCGACCTGTGCAGTTCAGTTCCGTAGGGACGCTACTCACTAAAAATTTATAATATAGGAGCCGATTTTGATCGATTGAATTCATCATCATCATCAATGTGGCACGATAGCGCGACGTCGGGCTTTGGCCGCCTGAATCGTTGACCTCCAATTGACGCGATTACGTGACCTTGTTCTCCAGTTTCCTGGTGGGCGTCTTCACCTACGATGAATTCGATGAGGTGGATTTTGAACGGGGAGTTTTGCTAATCAGGATTATTTGAACGCAACCCAGAGCGTTAGGAATTTTCGCGATCGCGGTAGCACAAAAAAAAATTCTTGAAAGCCGGCAATATGGACGATGTTATGCTAGACTAGTGATAAGACTTGCGCGATAACATAATTAATATGGCCGAAACTAGACGCTTCCTGCTAGACCACTATTATCCCTGCAGGATAGGGTGGTAGCACTTTGCTGTCCTATGGGGGAACATCCCAGGATTCGGCATCTCTCACAACGACTACGATAGGAGTTGTGATGACGAAAATAATAATAATAATAATACGTTCTTACTGCGACCGGATCTACGAACCGGAACGAACCATGATTCAGCATGGCCAAGAGTCGCAACGACCCCCTTCGACGCAAGAAGGGGATGGAAACTTCGTGTCATTCATTCAACACCATTTTTTCCCTCGGGGAGCAGTCCTGGCCGGCCCAGCTGCTCCGAACACTACTAATACGTGCCGGCATTGAATCAAATCCAGGTCCATGCATGTGCTCTGTGTGCGGTAACAGGATTTGGACCAATGTTCAAACGTCGGTCGAATGTACATGCTGTGGAGAATGGGTTCACCTAAAGAACTACTCAGGACTTACCCATTAGAATCAACGAGGTCCAACCTACACAGCGAGTCGATGCAGAAATCGTGGGCGACGCTCTTCATCCAACCAGCAGCCGCCCCACCAAGGTTCCCAACTATCAACACCTTCCACACCGGCAAACCCTCTACGCACAGTTCAACCTACGCCTAATTTGACCCCAGCTCCACGTACCATCGATGTAAACTACACCAACACCAAAATCGTCCAACTAAACTGTAATGGACTCCAACATAAAATCTTCGAACTTACTGACTTCATGGACAGACACCATATACAGATTGCTGCGGTACAAGAAACCAAACTAAACTCCAACCATTCGCTCAGCTCTTACGGGAACTATAACGTCATCAGACACGACCGAGAAAGCAATGCTGGAGGAGGTTTGGCTTTCCTCATTCACAACAATCTACCGTACAGCATCGTTGACATCACTTCCGCCGACAACACAATGGAACAACAAGCGATAACCGTCAAATCGGGCAATATTGACTTTGAAATCTTCAACATTTACATTCCACCCGTCTCCAGCTGTCCCGCCAATTACAAAGCCAATATTAACCCTCTACTAAACGGCCAGTATCGTCTTCTGTTTGGTGATTTCAACGCACATCATAGTCTTTGGCACTCTAACCTCCACAACGACACCAGAGGTAACATCATCGCCGATCAGCTGGACGCATCAGATTTCTGTCCAATAAACGACGACAAACCGACTCGTATCGCTGGATCCTGCACAAGCTCACCAGATATTTCCATCGCTAGCCCTGGACTTATCAACGACATCACATGGGAGCCAATTCTCACGATGTACTCTGATCACCTTCCAATCATACTAACGCTGGATATGCCGTCGAAACTCGTCCACCCCGACAAGAAAACGTACACAAAGTTTAAAAAAAAACTAACTGGGATGGCTTTAAAAGGTACACAAGCGAAGCTTTTGCTAGTATTACCCCCCCCCCCCCCCCCCCAAGTAATGTACGTATGGCCGAAAAACAACTCAGACGGATAATTCTCACTGCAGCTAAGAGATTCATTCCAGCCGGCCGTATTCCCAGCCTAAAACCTAATTTTCCAACATCAGCGGCCAAATTAGCTAAAACGAGGGATCAGCTAAGAAGTGCAGACCCCAGTGATCCACGCATTGGTGACATTAACAATATCATCGTCAAACAGGTCAATGACCACAGGAGAAATATATGGCACTCACACCTTCGAAAACTGAATACCACCACAGGTGTGAGCAAACTATGGAGCACCGTAAGAAACTTATCTAATCCCACCAAAACTCAAGGAAGGGTCGCTATCAAGTTTGGAAATTCTACCGTGAGCGAAAAAAATGCGCCAATCGAACACCCACCCAAGGATAGACTCAAGCGCAAAATTTTACGAGCCATCCGTAACACCAAGGTAGACGAATATCTTCAAACCACCACTACTGAAGTAGCCAATGCCATAAAAAACGCCAAAAACTCGAAGGCGCTTGGACCGGACGGTATAGCAATGATAATGCTCAAACACCTCGACACACCGGCCCTAGAGTATATCACTGCCACGATGAACCTTTCACTTAGAACATTCATCATACCAGAGATTTGGAAGAGAGGCCGCATTATTCCTATACCCAAACCTGGCGAACAACACTCCTTAGGAGAATCATACCGCCCGATCACGCTTTTATCTCCTGTGGCAAAAATACTTGAAGCATTGATACACAAAACTCTTACGACGCACATACAACTCGCCAATCATCAACACGGCTTTAGGAAAATGCACAGCACCACCACTGCATTAGACCGAATCATGTCTAAGGTCTTAAATGGAATGAACCAACCAAAGCCGTTTAAGCGCACCATCCTAGTGGCTTTGGATCTGTCGAAAGCGTTCGATATGGTGAATCACTCGCTCCTACTGACAGACCTCCAAAACTCATCCACACCGTCGTATGTAGTTAAATGGATCGCAAACTACCTTGCCGGACGTCAATCCAGCACTGAGTTTAGAAATGGGAAATCTAAACTAAGAAGGATCAAACAGGGAGTACCACAGGGCGGAGTTCTTTCCCCCACTTTATTCAACCTCTACATGTCAGGGCTTCCCACCTCACCTGAAGGAATCGTCATAATATCCTACGCTGATGATTGTACAATCCGGCAATGATATTTCAGACATGTGCGACCGTATCAACGTCTACTTAGAAGAGCTCAACACCTTCTTCTTTAGCAAGAACCTGAAGCTATCAGCACCCAAATCCTCGGCCACCCTCTTTACCACGTACAACCAGGAATACAACCTACGGCTAGACATTAGTGTAAACGACACCGAAGTCCCCACTGTCCGTCACCCCAAAATCGGCGTCACAATTGACAATCACGGCATTTTCAATAGCCACGCCGACAATGTATGTGACAAATTGAAGAGTAGGAACAAGATCCTAAAATCTCTCGCTGGCAGCAAATGGGGAACTGATAAAGAGACATTACTCACCACTTACAAAGCCATCGGTAAACTGCGCCGCACCCATATGGACAAACAATCTCTGCAACACTCGATGGAAACGGATTCAAACGTGCCAGAATGCAGGAATGCGTACAATCACTGGATGTGTACGCATGACATCACAAGATCACCTCCACCAAGAAACTAAGCTGCTTAATCTAAAAACTCATAATGAGCTACTCGCAAAGCAATATCTTGTTGGTTGCTATCGTAGTCAATACCCGAATTTCGATCTTATGGACAAAACCCCCCAAAACCCGTCATGTAAGACGTACATTAAGGGACAAGGAAAGGGAAGTCCAAAGATTCAAAAGAGTTCCCCTCGATAACACCAACAACTACAAGGCGGCTCTAAATCAGTTGCATACTAGCGAGGTAACAATAGCCACGAATGATCTGTCATTAAACCGTGTCCTTCGAGCTCGACCACCAGATATCTCCAATGACGATCACAGCTACCTAGAGCCACACGTACCACCTTGGCTCAGCTTTGATCTGGATGGTGCTCCAGACTAAATTCATATTGGACCCGTATCGACAGCACCATTGCAGACACTTGTCCAGCATGTGGAGCCAGCCCGCACAACGTGGACCACCTTTTCAATTGTAATGCCGCTCCAACGCATCTAACGACCATTGCGCTTTGGGAAAAACCAATTGAGGTGCACATTGTCATTCGAAGATGGTGGGCATTCCATCCTCGAGGTCAAGATTTAGGAAAAAAGCTGCTTCGATGGGTTGTGTCCATAACGCAAGTGGTGTGAGGTGCGTGGGAGCAGCTGAACAATCGAAAATATGGTCCACGTCATGTGGACTGGTTCCGCAGGCTGGGCAGGTGTTGGCGACTTCATTGTTTATTCGTGACAAATAGGAGCTTAGTCGCGGGCACCAGCCGGATCGAAGTTGAGCTAGGGTGGTACGAGTTGCTCTTGGTAGTGATTCTTCGTCTGGAGATATGGCAGGAGGTTTGATGCCAAGTACACGGTTGTTCGTGAGACTTTGAGTAGCTTTATGAACTTCGGATGTGTGTAAGTCTGCAATGGCCGCCTTGTAGTCGGAGTCATCGAAAGGAACTTTTTTGTATCGCTGGACTTCACGCTCTTTGTCCCTGATTGAACGTCTGATACGACGTGGCGGTGGTGTTTTGTCCATGAGTGGGTTGTTCGGGTGGTTTGTTCGATAACATCCGACTAAATATTGCTTAGTGAGAAGTTCATTATGGTTCCTCAAAGTCATTAATTTTGTTTCCTGGCGTAGATGATCTTGTGAAGACATCTTAACACAGCCGGTGATGGTGCGTAGTGCTGTGTTTTGGCAGGTTTGAATGTGGCTCCAGTTTGTGTTGCAGAGACCATTTGTCCACGTTGGTGCTGCGTAATTGACCAGGGGGCGACCAATCGCTTTATACGTAGCCAAGAGGGTTTCTTTGTCTGTGCCCCATTATCAAAATCTAAAATGTTCAAACACTGGAAGTGGCAAAAAATTATATTAGTTTTTAAATTTATTTTAGGATTTATTTAAAAACTTTTTTTTATTTCTATTCCAGCCGTGGCCCTTCACCAATATGCCAATCACCATCATCAGTATGTCCCAGTCCCGATTCGGGAACATGCGAGGGTCGTCTTACCCCAAAACTCTTTCTCTCCAAACTCTATTCGAACGGTGCCAATTCATCATCATCGATTTGTTCGTCGCCCATGATACCATCACCTGGCGTTGATTCAGCTATAGATTTAGCATGCAACACTAACGGTAGTCCGGCTACAACAATATCATCATCCACCAGTAGCGAACCAATGAGCATCGCCATGTGCGACAACGAGACCGAAAGTGAAATGACCGATACCGAGTCGGAACCACGTCCCAAAATTCTACTGGACAGTGACAGTGAAGCAACAACCGATTCGTTGCGTTGTGACAAAAAATTATTGATCATTGACGATGTGAAAATGTTTGAGGAGAATACAAAATTGGATGATAGCGATAAATTAGACGAAGCGGTGAGTTCAAGTTCGGGACAATTGTTGATGGCTGCGAAACGAAGTGATTCGGAAAAGATGATGTTGCCGTCATCATCCATTTCGACTGACTCGCTCTCTAGCTTTAGTGATACTAATTTTAGGATAAGTCGTAATGATACTGATTCTGGTGATAATAGTATAAGTAATAATGGCGACAGTAGCAGCAACTATGAAAGTGAGCCAGCTCCAATCATAGATAGTACTACATAAAAGGTATTGAAATATGTGGCCAATTTGTTTACATACTTGATATCATTATTTAACTATTATTTATAAAATATACGTAGGTACAGTTTTAGTAAGCAACATATTTAGAAACTCTTGTATAGTGGACTTCTCTCTGCTTTGCAATCATATTGAAACTCGGTACAAAAGATTTTTTGTTTTCGTGATATGTATTATTAATTTGCAAGGTCCTTGCAATTAATTAACTTTATTCTGCTAATTGCAATCTCTTAAAAAAATCATTTTGAAGAATATCATGCAAAAAATGTATTTAATTATTTTTTGTATTTGCACACCGATTTTTCTAATATAATTTTCAGTTCAGCCTCTATAGAATGGAGGTATGTATGAGAAACAACCAGAGAGAACTTACAATAAAGAAGATGAGGCTATTGATCACACATACAATATTAAACCACATAACCCAGCCCAATTTAAAGTGAGAGCTCCACAAAAATACAAAATCCCTACCAATGTATATTCATTCTTACCAAGTAATTATAGTTTTCTAGTTTACATTCAATTAAGGCAAGATCGTCCTAATTTTAAATGAAAAAGAATGCCGATGTAAGTTTCCCTTACTACTGTGTTTCGTTTTCGTACGAAATAATTTTAATAATATACAAAGATAATGTTTTAGTTTAGAGTAAAAATACGCTTCATTACTATTGAATAAGAGCATATCTACGCTACACATACTTTTTTTTTTCTTCTTCTAAAATTTGTTTGTATTCTGTTTCGTGTTATTAATACAATTTGCTGTTTTTCTCTGATCCATTAATATTAACGCATTAATTGTAGCAAGTTAGGCGCAAGTGTAGCGTACCTAGTACTTTTTGTTGACATATTCATGCTTTATTAAGTGATTGCGAATTTCCGTCTTCTTTCCTTCTAAGAAACAACTTTATGTAAATGCGATTAGTTAATACCATATTTTAGTCGGTCATAAAGAATAGAAAAATCAATATGCATACATACATACATATAATCGATATTTGGGTCCTTATTAAATTAGTATGTACTACTAACGATTAAATAAAAATGCTTATATCATATTTCACCTATACAAGATAATATAAATTGCGAAACTTTTAAGTATTCATTAGCGCAAAAATGTATTCATGAAGTTTATAAACATTTTTGAGTTATGCAAAATGATATGATTAAAAAAATAAACCATTTGCGATTGGATATTGTTGTTTTATTTCTTTTTCTTATTTACAAATATATCATGTCGTTACGACTGGATAACAGAGCATCTGCCAAGGTGTTATTCAGAATGTCTGCTGTGCTTATCGGATTGAGGACGTATACAAGTTATGCTGACAGTGTTGGGGACGGTGACTTGCCATAAAGTATGAGTAGTTGGTAGCATCCATTAGAATAAAGCTGTACCTTTATTGTGTTTGACATTTCCCTGTGGGGTTCCAGTCACCTGTGTCAACATTTCAACCAATTCGTCGAGTCCAGGTGCTCCCTCGATTGGACCTCGTATCATCATCATCATCATCAGTAGAGGCGCAGTCGGATGATCAAGTCAGTAAGTGACTTGCCCTCAATGTGTGCAAAAGTATTTTGCGTCTTTTTACCTCGGTATAAATCGATATATCCATATATTAAGGCCAATATTAATCTGGTACAAGAAAGAACAACATGCAACTACTATGCAAATATGAACATTAACTTTAGGAATCCGGAGCGACCCAATTTTTTCGCTCTGTCCCCTCTCCAAGAAATTTAAAATCGCTCCGCTCCCGCTCCAGTGCATACAACAATATACCACATTCCCGAAAATATGAGACGCGACGAAGGAATCTTTAAAGAATGGAGTATACTAACCATAAATATATCTTTCTTTGGGCAGTGTATCTTTTTGCACAATAAGAAAATGTTTAAATTAGTAAAATTTTGATTGTAAAAAAGTGATAAAAATCAGACGAAAGGATCTACCTCCCGTAGAAATTATACTCCTTGTTGATAAATAACTTAAATCGGCCATAATTGTCGAAGCAGAAAGCAATCTAGAAATTGTAGCAATTGGTAACGGTGTTCCTCGTCAATTTTCGAATTAAAAATGGTCATACAAGACGCAATAACAACGCGATTATTCGTGTATCATACAGAAATTTCTACTGGTGAATACGTTCAACGCACAACACTCCTAGAGAACCGCATTCCCAGGGCTGACTTTCAGATAGGACAAGTAGCGCAGTCGCGGCATTGGCACCTGATTTCAGGGGATGCAAATTTGTGATGCTACTTACGCCAAATTTAGACTGGCAAATATCTAGTTTCAAATTTCGGCACTAGAGCACTTCTTTCTTCAATTGAATTGCAATTGCATGTTTTTGTTTATTGACTTACTCTCAATATGACTTTTGTGGGTATTGAAAAATTGTGGAAATTCTACAAAATATGCCCATGATCTGTGTTCAATACTTTCAATTTGAAATATCTCAGAGCAGAGCAATTTTCACAGTCAAACTCGCTCCACTCTGCTCCTTCTTGTAAAAAAAAAAAACGTTTTTCGCTCCGGAATTTTGTGCCGCTCCAAATCCCTGATGAAGCTGGATAATTGCTCTTTTGCAAAGGCAGATCTACATCCACCAACCTGATTGAATACCATGACTACATTATTAAATCTTTTGCTCGCTCAAACCAGGTACATGCCATTTACACTGACTTCAGTAAAGCATTCGATAGAATCAACAATGATTTTTGTTTGATGAACCTATTTTCAGATGATTGTGTCAATACCTTCGCGGCCGTTCCTTAATATTAAAAGTTGGTGGTCAGAAATCAAGAGAGTTCTATCCAACATCAGGTGTACCTCAGGGAACCCACTTAGGACCGTTATTATTCCTTATCTTTATTAATGATATTACTTCGATTTTCGATAACGTGGAGTATCTTCTTTTTGCAGATGACTGCAAAATTTTTAAATCTGTGGATCCTCAAGGAAATCGCAGTACTTCAATCCAATCTGGACAATTTTTACACATACTGCACTCTGAACAGTTTGGATCTCAATATAAAGAAATGCCAATTCATGATTTTTAATCGAACCAAGACCACGTTTAGTTTTAACTATTCCATTGATGGAGCCGCACTGAAACAAACAGAGGCAGTCAAGGACCTTGGTATATGGTTCGATTCATCTTTAACTTTTGTAGATCATATATAAATACAGTAAAATGTGAAGCGTTTAGAAGTCTAGGTTTAATTATAAGAAATACGCGCGATTTTTTTTAACGTAAATGCATTGAAAATGTTGTACTCCTCACTAGTCAGAAGTGAATTAGATTATTGTTCAGTTCTCCGGAGTCCATTTTATGGTACATCCTCAACGGTAGTCTTGATTCGCCAAATCTGTTGCAGGAAATTTCATTTAGAGTACCATCCCGTTCTACAAAATGTAAAGATCTTTTCTCTTTGAAAAAAATTTAGAACCACATATTGTCAAAATTCTCAATTGGAAAGAATAAAAAAAAACGGTAATCAATTATGCCATCGAATTGATTTCTTTAATACAAATGCTGAAGCCATCAAATTTGAAATTAAAAACTTGTGAATGATTTGTAACTAATTTTCTTTTTCTTTTTTAAATTTGCAATTTAATAGATATTAGATATTTTGTTTCTTTTTTTAGTATTAAATATGATGAATTTTAATTGCTTAATTTTAATTAATTTAATTTATTATTAAAAATAAGCAGGCATACATATATTTGATATAAAATTGAACTGTCTTCCAAGACCCGTAAGAAATAAACGAAACTTAGCTAAAGACGCGGCTCTATTGCTGATTTGCTTTGTCGCACGCCAGTGCACATGGATGTTTGAGTTGTCTGAAATAATCGACAGTTCTACGTTATTAAATCGGACTGGAGCCAACCCGTCATCAGGTAACGCCGAAGAGGGCCGTGTCAACTTGAAAACACCTATTGCCGCTTGTGCATTGGTAATAGAAAACGCTCCAGAACACAGGACCAACGCAAGATGAACCAACGTCTGGACTTGTGCAACGACAAGGATGATCTGCCCAAAATTAGACAATGTCCGTTCTACCATGTTCTTGGACAGAAAGCATATTCGCAATGTGGTGGGGGTAAAAACGGGTCACGCTTGAAGACTTCTTCGAACTCCTCACATCACAACGACTTTGCAAAAGTTGTGATGACGAAGAAGAGGAAGAGAGTGTACATCACTTACTTTATCACGGAGGCGTTTTCCGGTCTCAAAGTATTTTGACGATACCGATGATCTTCAGGCTGTGAGCCGATATTGATATTGTTAGTACGGGCTGGTTGCTAGCTTAAGCGGTTAGTAGAGGCATGATTCTCTCGGTGGTATCACAATGGACGAAGTTCTGGTCTAAGTGCGCTGGGTGTAGACCTGGAGCCCCTGTATCTAACGTACAGACTTAGAAAATATATGAAAATTCGACGGTGTAGTTCTGTCTGTCTGAAAATTGTCTGCTAACTTGACTGTTTTGTGGCAGTCGACCTTTAATTTCAGTATGAAATAATGCATCCATCCAATCGAGTTCATTCAAAAGTTAGTCATTTGTCTCAAGCGACAAGAATGTAACAGCTGAAATCTTTCCATAATGCCCTCGGGTTTAGATTAAGGAGTGCAGCGGGGAATCGAAACAGGTGGTGCAAATCGTTAAGTGCGCCCCATCGTACCTCGTGCAAATTTTCAGGATGTCCGAGTCTATAATAATTGAAGCGCAAAACATAAGCTCGGCCAGTGTCTTGAGGCTCTGGGAAGCCTTTTCGTCTTGGGGTGTTCAATAAATTGTTTATTTGGATTCGCTGCTGTTTTTTTTCGGCAAATATAATGGCTATACGTTACCCTTGTCTTTGGTGGGATGCGACAAGGGGCGGCCATGTAACGTATGTTGATACCCATTGAAAGATGATAGCTTTCGAGATGTTTTTTTAATTTTTTATTTGATTTCGTAGTGAAGCTCCTGCATTTTAGGATTGGCTGGATTGTCCCTTGCCGAAGCGGTTGGAAAATATGGTCGAACTTTAGGAATACGATATTGCCGGAATAAAACGTGCTGCCGCGTTGCCCTATCCTTGGATATCAGCTTTGAATATGGCTGTAACTTTTGAATGCAGACAGCTAGGACACTAAAATTTTCAGCATTTTTTTTAATTGACCTTATTTGCACTTGAAATTGTAGACCCTTTCGTGTCCTTGTGTCTAACTTCTGAATGCAGGACTATATCTATTCTACATTGGCCTCCTGATCCCCCTTTTTGGAAAATCCACACGGTTTGCGCCTGGGTCCCCTTTTGCATTTGTTTGTGATTGGGTCTCATCTTTCAACGGCTGTAACTTTTGAATACAGCAAACATCCACCGCAACATGCTCTACATCGGTCCCATCAACCCCTTTGGGTAAGTTTTGAATGACGACAGCCTGATATTTTCAGCATAAATGCTACATTGGCCCTTCAGATCGAGTTATGATTTTGAGACATGGGCAAATAATCGGAAATTAGAAAATTGTTTTGAGCCTCCGTAGAGGCAAACTTCAACCCTGGATTAAAGGTATACCAAAATTGAATAATAGAAAAGAAATAGCGGCGCTACGATAGGCGAAATTGGGCCGCACAACTCTTCGGGCGGAAATATCGCCGGCCAAAGTGTCGTATGAAAATTCACGACTCATACAACAAAATCATATTTGACGATAAACTACGAATCATACATCATATCAATAATAAAATAAATCTTTCCTATTCGGCTTTTCATACGCACGTAATTTTTGAATGTATAGTTTTTTTTGCGAGCATAACAGGGTGTTCTATATTCAACGGCTGTTGACAAAACTTTGGTATATCCCTGATTGCAAAACGTCTAGAATATAAAACACGATCCTTTTAATGCGATGAAGATGATAATGCATCCCAATTACATATGTTGAGACCAGAGTTGCCAACTGAAAATTAAATTTCCAGTTAAATTTAGCCGGAAAACCGGCTACATTTTTTTTTTCAAAAGCGGCTAAATGAGTTACACCCAGAAAACGGCCAAAATCCTGCTGAAACTATACAAAACAATGACTTTGCGAATTAAAAAAAAACGGCGTACAGAGGACTGTGCCTGCAATACGAGGGTTTTTTAGACTTTTGATACATACATAGTGAATAATTTTGCACATATTCGTTATACCTATGGATAATAAATAAGAATTATGCACAATATTAATGAAATGCTTCTTGTAAATCTATTTTTGGATTGGTCTAAATAAACGCGTTGTGTAACACTTTTAATCAGACCAATCCAAAAATAGATTTACTATTTATCATGTGTAGCCATGAAATTGAATTTATTAGATGTAACTCCGTTACCATTACTCCAAACTGGAAAAAAGCAACTGATATGAAATGTACCCATCGAGTTCTTTGATTTGAGTACCCATATACGTCCATGTCCGATAAAAACTAAAAAAGTCGGGACCCCCTGTTAGCTTTGTCCTACCAACGTCTAAGTATTTCGTGCTAAAGACTTACGATTTTACACATTCCTACCAAATTTCATTACGATCGGTTAAGCCGTTTGCGAGTTATTTAGTGAACAAATTTTTAAATCTCCGGGACACCCTGTTATCTTTGCCCTACCAAATTCTAAGTATTTCGTGTCAAAGACTGTTACTATTCTACACATTCCTACCAAAATACATGACGATCGGTTAAGCCGTTCGCGAGCTATTTAGTGAACAAATTTTCAAATGTCCGGGACACCCTGTTATCTTTGTCATACCAACTTTTAAGTATTTCGTAACAAAGACTGTTACCATTCTACACATTCCTACCTAATTTCATGACGATCGTTTAAGCTGTTCGCGAGTTATTTAGTGAACAGAAGGACGGACAAACGGAAGGACAAAATCGATTTCATAAGGGTTTTTTGAAATATCTAAAAAAAACCTAAAAATTATGTAAATTTGATTGTATGGGTGTTCTTGCTAACTTTTGGAAGCATGATCAATACGAGACTGGCCTGGACCTAAATGCATTTCCCGCGCAAATATTTTCAAGAGGTCCAGAAAATTTTTTGCAAGTATCGTAAACACTATAATCACGCCCAAACATTGCGGGGTGTCAAGTACCCGAACCACAGCCCCCTGTCACAGATCATGCGTAATATATGTACAAGTGGTTAGCCCTTTGAATATGGAAAATAAGTATATAGCTAAAGTTTGCCTACATCGATGCTCAAACGACGTTCTATTTTTTTTTATTGTTTCGAGCCAATCATTTACTGGAAATTCATATGGAGCTTCAAAATTAATAGGAATATGTTTTATAATTTTTTCCGAAAATTGGTGTACGATCAAAGATTTTAATATTGTCATCATACTTATGCCACACTAGAATTACGCGCCCATATTTCCTGTACACAATCTGAAACTAGTAGTACTAATACAACTGGTGAAATTTCTTGTATTATCAAATTGTTACTGGCAAGACAGCCACACAACATTGGACTAAGGCCGCAGATGTGTTAGTGACATCCAATCTCCAAGATCTTCACTGCTTTTTTGTTGAGGTGTTGAGATCAACAGCATACTCAGGAGATTTAGTTAACATCATAGTCGCTCGCCTAATAATATTAGAACTAATAATTTCTGCAAAAATGCAATGCAAGTGCTTGAGAATATATTCGCATTTCGGGGAGTCAACAAGATTCGACCGGTTTCGACTGGCGGTACACGGCTCTTCTCATCAGATGCCATATCAGTAGAGCCATGTACCGCCACGAATGGCATGACCGGGAATGACCAGGCAGACGCGCACTTACATAGTGTGGCCGAATCTCTCTGCTGGCGAATCATTAAAAAGTGAACTGCCAGTTGCAATTCCACTGACCCCCCACTCAAAACACACGTTTTTGTATGGGGTCACCACGCTGTCGTCACGATTTATCCACAATGCAAATAATGAGATGGCATCTGATGAGGAGAGCCGTGTACTGCTAGTCGAAACCGGTCGAATCTTTTTGATTCCCCGAAAGGGGAATAATATTCTCAAGCACTTTATTTGCATTTTTACATTTTGATCGTTATATCCACACTGTGGATAAATCGTGACGACAGTGTGATGGCCCCTTTTACACTATTGTTAGCGAGTGATTTGATTAATCTCCAGAATCTCTAACTAACTAATTGGAGGCATATATAAAAACCGATTTAATCATTTAATTTAATCAACGGAGCGACTACAGGATACATGGCTACTATATCGAAAAACTTTCATGGAAACGAAAATAATAAAAAGAAGAAATTGCATGGTATATTGAAAACCAGTTCAGATTTTGTATAAATCAAATATATTACCATATGATCTTCGTATGTATATAAATATAAAAAAACTACTTAAACTAAAAAATCTTTATCCAAATTCTATTAATTTACTTTGTTTCATCCTCTTCACAGTATTACACTAGCTAACATATGATAGCACATTAAAATATGTATTCATATTGCATTCATTTAAGTAAAAGGCATTGATTTTACTTAATACGAGTATACATCTATTGTTAGAATTCCCATTATGTTTAAAATATTGTGTGCATGGATTCACGAAAAGATAATAAAATATATTTAGAGAATTGCCTATGAATTTCGCTTTTTGGTTATGAGTTCGTTGTCAATGATCAACGATAATTCTTTTAATTAAATAGTAATTTTGAAATTGTAGCATTCTAATAATAGGCGTGTTTTGTTTTGCACTCCAGTTAGGTTAACCCCATGTAACCCCATGTACTTACACTAAAATAACCTACACCAGAGTATAAAAAACACGCCTAATAATAAAAATTGCTGAGGCCCAGCATCATTTTGGTCAATTATATATTTTTTATAGTTTTGCTTAACGTAACAGTTTAGTAATGACAATTAAGACACCGAAAGTCGTATTTCACAAATGGGAATCCCGGCCCATATCAAATTAAAAGTGTTGTAATAATTTCCTATGATAGCTCATGCCTCAACCATAGTAATTTTTACAAGTTTTGATTTCAGACCAGAATGACAACTAGATCCATTGCTTATACACAATTAAAATTCCCATTTTTGTATTCTGAATATTTTATAAAATTAATTTCATTTCTCAAGAACCCCATATCTGTGTTCTGAATATTTTATAAAATTAACGCCTAATTTAAAAATATTGGACAAGTTCTGCTGTTCAACAATGGCATATTTTTCCCGAATAAAACCAAACTGAAATAAAAAAGAACTTGCCTAATAAAGAACTGTCACGATAATGTGATGACAAACCAATAGCTAGGTAAAGTTTGTGTAGTGCAATCGGCTAGTAATTTGCCATGACATTATACGTAAAGAGTTCTGAGAGTATTTTCCCAAATCCCGATATAAACAAACCTTATTACATTTTCACCCATCTAGCATCACATTTTAAATATTAGTCAAATATGAAACATATAAAGGACATCTGCAACAAATAAACTAAAGACAAATCAATTACAAACGTGTTTTCCTTAGTCCTATACATTTAAATAAGCACTGATCAATATTGTTATGTACGTTACTTGTATGTTGTCTAATTTTTCTGTTATATATACATAAATAGTATGTATGGGAAAGATTTCCTCATATTTAGTTTCATATCATAACTGAATGATGCCGCCCGCTACCGTGAACTTAGCGATGAGGATGGTCGACGCATTGGCGACGATCGTGCAGATGATGATGTCGTAACAAAATGCGTTTGTGATGGTCGGGGAGCACGAACCGAACGATTGAAGAAAACATTTGTTAAAGCAACAACCGGCGAGAAAAGTTTTAGTGGGAAATTGCTGTAAATAAACGATTCATGTAACGGTTAAACTGATTGAATCAATTGTATTCAAACAAATACAAAGAAATTAAGTAAAAACAGGACTCAGACTTACCAAGAACCAATAAACGGATCTCCTTCGTTTCCACTAAGAATGAAAATTGGGAAACAAATAGAAAATACACAGCCGCTGAAATTGAAAAAAAATCCAATAAAACATTTCTTTTTCCTAAATGACTCACATCAACTTACCTCACAATATACGAATTAGGCATTTGCGTTAAAATCGTCAATGGCATACCAAATCCAAAAAAGTACGGCCAATTATTCTCAATAAAGCTTAAACGTTTATGCAATTCCCAGCCCATATTGTACCATTTGTACTCGAACGAATACAGCGAATATAAAAGACTTATGTGTATAAAAGAGAGTGCCGTTCCCACATAATTGATGGGAATCAAGCTGACTAGCATACTTTGAGCGAGAAACAGTACTTGCACCAAAATACTAAACAACATATCGGCAATAAGTTTACTGAATGCCGGTATTGGTTGCGGTCGTCCTTTACGAAACTTGTAGGCTGAATCGGCGATATCTTGAAACCACAGACTGTTGACGATGCGACTTAACAGGAATAGGGGCATGACCCAAATCATTTGAAAGATGAGCGATAGAAATGGTTGCATCCAACTCCAGAGGACAGAATCCATTCCGGAACCACGGCCAAATATTAGTTTCAACAGGAATTCCATAGTTGGCAACAGACCGTACTCGAATACAATAATGCTCAGCCAAAACACGCCACCATTCAATGCACAGCACTGAAAAACTCGTTTCATAATGTTGGGTTCCCTGTAAAGTGAAGAATTTGGGAAATTGATTAGTCTAATGAAAATAAATAAAAAATAAATAACAGGCGCGACAATCCAGCATTGGACTAAGGCCGCAGGATGTGTTAGTGACATCCTATTTCCAAGATCTTATCTGCTTTTTGTTGAGGTAATGAGATCAGCATCACGCTCAGCAGTGTTATTTATCCCCATAAATGGGTACTCGTTTAACATCTGAGTGAGATCATAGTCCGTCACAAGCTCGTGAGTTCGAAAAACACCATGGAACACGGTGAGATTCGAACTCATGAGCCTGGGCACCGAAGGTGCGCGCACTAACCGCTAGACCAGCCAGACTACATAAATAAATAAAAAGGGAGAATAAAACTCTCCTGGGCCTCGTACAAAGCTATACAATTACGCGACATTGATTACGCTCAACTGTATAGATATCTACGAGGCTTAACAAAAATTGATCCCTTGCCCCTATTTCCGACCAAATAATAACTGTCAGATTCAAGTCCAGAGTAAGAAACATCACTATAATTCATTGCTACGCCCCGACTGAGTCGGCCGACCAGCATGCTAAGGACGCCTTTTACCATCTGCTTGGCGACACCTTTGATAAGGTTCCCAGAGGTGACATAACAATTATTATGGGGGCAATCACGTTTTGGGTGTCAGGAACGACAATGGTGAGTTGTTCGTCGAGTTCTGTAACTCTTGTCTAGATGAAAAAGAGATCGCTTTGTGTGCTTTCCTAGACATCGAGGGTGCCTTCGACAATACTGGTTACGATGCGATTACCAGAGCCCTCGTTAGGAGAGGGGTGAGCTGTGGCAC
Source organism: Microchrysa polita (assembly GCA_949715475.1). NCBI lineage: Eukaryota > Metazoa > Arthropoda > Insecta > Diptera > Stratiomyidae > Microchrysa > Microchrysa polita. Next base: position 20,961,899 of record OX454415.1, read on the forward strand.
CATCAGGTGGATTGACGCCATGCTAAAAGAAAGGGAGATTTATTCCTCCCTCGGCGGTCACACTCTCAACACTCTAACTCTGTACTCTCACCCCTATTGTGGTCCTTGGTAGTAGATGAATTACTCTCGCTACTTGAGGTGCAGGGTTTTTTCGCTACTCGATAGTAGATTAAACTGGAATAGCCCCTTGGAAAACGTTCTTAGCAAGGCTACGTGTGTCATGTGGACTTGCCGAAACTGCTACGGTTTTTCGCCCAAAATGACAGAGTGGTTATACAGTACTCTAGTACGACCTGTAATCACTTATGCTTCTCTAGTGTGGTGGCCTAAAACACTGCAACGAAACGCAATTAAGAGCTGTAATAAGCTCCAACGACTTGCCTGTCTTGGCATCACTGGTGCTTTTAGCACTACATCTACCCTAGCCATGGAAGCTATATGGGGAATGACGCCACTGCATATTTTCATACGGGAAACTGCAGCATTGAGTGCTTTAAAAATCAACCCATCAACTGATACTGGTATAAGCGATCGGGGACACATGCGTATCCTGCAACAAGTTCCTGGCCTATCAATCTGCCAGGCTTCAGATTACATTATCACGGAACTGCACTTCGGCAGGAAATTCACCCTTCACAACCCAGATCGGGCGGAATGGGCTAATGGCAACACGTGTATGGATCCTAGAAGCATCAGTTGGTTTACCGATGGCTCTAAGACCGATCACGGTGTAGGTGCTGGAGTCTTTGGACCCAATACCAGGATCTCGGTTGCAATGGGCAAATGGCCTAGCGTCTTCCAAGCCGAAATTCATGCCATCAAAATCTGTGCCAGGGAGATCCTGGGACGTGGTCTCCGTGGCGCACATATCGCCATTTGCACTGACAGCCAGGCAGTAATTAAGGCGCTAACTACACACAAGTTTACCTCGAAGATGGTCAGCGAGTGCTTTGACCTCCTTCAGAGCCTCTCCAGCCGTAACTCTGTTTCCATCTATTGGGTTCAACAGAGGCGTTGAAGGAAATGAATACGCGGACGAATAAGCAAGAGAGGGCTCATCTTCCACACTCATCGGTCCTGAGCCCTTCTGTGTAATTAGCTGGAAAGCCGCTAGAGGCGTAATTGGCAACTGGTCCTCGGACGTGAGGCATAACTACTGGGCATCGCACCCTGGCTTAAGAGTTACTAAAGAGTTAGTGCGCCCCTTCAGCTTCTCCGATATTAAATGTCTGCGCAGGACCGAGCTCAAACTACTAATAGGCTTTCATACGGGGCACTTTGGGCTACCATCTTCATAAAATAGGTTTATCAAGGGAGACCCAATGTCGCCTTTGCCTGTAGGAAGACGAAACCTCCATTCATTTATTACTGGAATGCCCGGCGATCGCCAGGTCCAGGAAATCACTCCTTGGACGAGATTTACTCAGCACTAGTATGATTAGGTGCTCCTCTCTGAAGGATCTTCTAGCCTTTATCAAACGGGTTGATGACCTTCTAAATTAAAGGACTATGGCACAATATACCTTTTAGGTAGCAGTGCCCACCTCTATGGTTAAGTCCAATTTGCTTATTATTATTATTATCCAAGCTGGAAATAACTTAGGTACATCAATCATTGAAAGCTGGTTAAGCACCGGGGACATACGGTATCCTCATGGAACTTTTGAAAACGGATATCAACGCTACAGTGGATATTCTCCTTCCCCTGATCCAAGAGTGTTGGACGTAGGAGAGGCATACCAGAGAAATTTATCTCCATCATGACGGAGCCTAATGTCAAGTCTTGCACAAGCGCGAATTGTCTAGTTCTTTTGAGGTAAATAATGGAGTTGGACAAGGCTGTATTTTATCACTAATGCTGTTCCTTATTACCACCAACGATTTAATCTGCAACCGATCTGCTCTAACCTTCTCTGACCATAAAAGAAAGGGTATCAGATGGAAAATATTTGATTACCTTCAGCACCTGGACTATATACTTGAAAGCGTAGTGACAGCGGAAAGTGGGGCTGAGGCCGATGTAGAGTCGCGCATAAATAAAGCCCGAGCAGCATTTTTCAGTGTGACTCCTCTCTGGCAAAACCACAACATCGGCAGAAACACCGGATCTTCGAAAGCAATATAAAATCTGTGCTTTTATATGGGTGTTCCACGTGGAAGGTGACCAGTAACATTACAACCAAACTGCAAACTTTCGTGAATCAGTGCCTACAACGCACCCTACGAATTCGCTGGCCTGAGGTAATATCTAACGACGAACTCCTCGAAATTACTAGCATAGGCATCGCCATTTAAAGGAAGTGGCAGTAGATAGGTCACACTTCGAAAAGAGCCAAAATACATACATTACAAAACAGGCTCTACATTGGAATCCTCAGGGAACCCATGCAAGCCGTCGTGTGGGAGACGGCTTGCATCGGTACATGGAGAAGGTATGTTGAGGCAGCTAAAGGCTATGGCTGCTAATAGGCAGAAGGTGAAAAGAAGCTATGGATTAAAAGGGACCAGAGAGAGAGAGAGATTTAAAATAAATCAACAAACCTGAGAGCTTGCTTTGCATAGGATTGACATAAGTAAGTACATAATAAATAGACTGTTTTTAAGATTTCAAGTACCGATTTAACGAAAACCCTATTCCGACGACACCTTTACTGGAAAGTATCGTGCCAAATTTGAGAAAAGGCAGATTGTTGGAACGTGCACCTTCAAAACAAGTCAGATATAATCTGAAGTCACACCGGAACAGCCAACCAAAACTCAACTACTAAAGAGGTAGAACAAAAACTGAAACCACTACTAGCAATTAGGAAACACTGTTCATTGGTTAACTAAAAATATTTATTTTTTTCTACTATAATTATCACATTTTATTACAACATATCTAAAACTGAAAACTTTCCAAACAAACCGCCGTATATCCGTTCGTGGCCGTGTATTGTGAGACATGAATAATTCTCACTCCGTTTCCAACAACCTCAACCCTCTCATCCTCAACGGTAATATAGGTTCCACTGGAATCCTGTTCTACTGACACCTTAACATCCGGTCGATCGTAACAAGTGTTCTGCAATACAATCAAAAGCGCCGACTGATCCATGAAGGCCTTCATATCGTCAATAACCAACGTACTTCCATTAATCATAATGCAAGCTTTGTTTCCCTCTCTTGCAAGTACATTTAAAGCGCTTTTGTAATCTTCGTCACATTGTTCGTCTTCTTCACCTTCGAAATCGTCATCGCTCACTTCATCGTCGGACAAAAAATGATCAAGGAGACCTTCACTTTCGTCCGACTCGTCCATATCCCCGGTTACGTGAGTCGTTCCTTCACGCAACTCATCGCCTTCCGTTGACTCCTCCAGGGCTGGCACGTTGTCAATCTGAAGCTGGTTAATGGCTTCGTTGATTTCGTCGAAGGCGTCGTCATACGAATAATCCTCGTCGTCGCTGGTATCATAGTCTTCGTCGTCATCAGAAACGATTTCGATGTGATTGAAGTCATTTAAATAATCGTCGATGATATTCTCTTCCTCCTCATAATAGTTGTGATATTCGTCGGCTGTCATTTTCAAAAAGGAATGTTTTTCTAAACTTTAATATGATTGCAGAATTAAAGAACTATTTATTCCGTAAAGATTTGTTCTCTAAGAACTGACTGATGAATGCGACGTCAAACATTATATGGAGTAAGAGATTATTTCTGATTTTCAATTTCAACCTTTTTAAAAGTTGACTTTTATGTTCCTAGTGCAATGCGATTTTATTACCGTTCACTCGAAAGGGTAATTAGCACACCAAAAATTCCGATTCCAGGTAAAGCAGAGCTCTCGTGGAGTACAAGTCCATCTTGTAAGATTTGTGTTTTCATTGCATTATATTTGAATTTAGTGAATAACTTTTTTTCTTGTTCAAATTTTAAATTCCGTCCGTGTCTTGGGGTAAAATGGTTCGAGCCATTTTTTCGGTAATAATCGGGAAACTAGTATGTATTTGGTTGATTGGCAAATTATGTGGCTTATGTCAAGCTAGATCAATATGAACTCGAAGCGGTCGATTATTTCATGATTGTGAAAAAATTGACAGAAGGGTTGTTGTTGTAGCTACTCAAGGGATATTCTCTCTTGAATCGAAGGGGGTTTTCGGCAGCTCTTGGCCGTTGTGACAACGGATTGCTCCGGGACGATTTACATCGAAGAACCGGTTGCCGTAGGAGCATTTTTATAGAGAATACAAACATCCATGGTCACAGTGGGATTCGAACCCACGCTCCGGCAACTCAACTCTACCACTGAGCCACCGAATGTCCCCTGCACAGAAGGGTAATAGAGAATAGTGAACTTATTGGGTACTGATAGCTGATTTAAACAAAAAAAAAACTTTGAAATTCATGATATCATCTACAATTCATTTGAAATGTTTGTTCGTTATTTTCCGGACGTTATTTGGCTGCCCATGTGGACGCTAAGTAGCTGCCAACTGGTCGTTCGCGATGTTTTTTGTCAAGCTGCCAATCACCTGGTCGTGTGGATGCAGCTTTCAATCAAAAAAAGATCTTTGGTTGGATTGAGTGCATTCACGTCCACCTAGATGCTCTTAAACGATTAATGCTTATATTATTTCCTTCCAGAAGGTACATGTAAGTTAGAATTTCTATAGACAATATTATGCTGAGATATTATCGCCAAAACGGGCGATGTGCCTACACTGCAGGTCGAGCAACGCGAAAACATGGATCGGTATAAAGAACGAGGCAAGGAAGAAGAAGAAGAATTTCTCTAATTTGAAAAAAAAAGAGGTACTGAAAAAATTTTGAGGCAGACTGTAATTATCTTCAAATTTTCTTTGATTGTTGCCATGGTGGTCTGCACCAGGTTATTTGTAACAATATTTTTTTTCCCGATTTTGAAAAATGCTTACTTACTTATCTACGTCTTTTGGTGAAAAGGAATGTAAGCAGAAATCGCTCAATTTTTCTAAGCAAACGGTACTGAGCGGCATGGACGTGACTGTACATACTCAATGGTAACGAACGTTAAATTCTAAAGATGGTTCTTCTTTGTGTTGCAAATAAAAACTTCCTGACATCCATCTTTTTTCAATATGGCCCATGTTCAGAATAATAGAAAAGTACGTCCATGGGCTGTCCCAAAAAAATAAAACAATTTGGACAGATGTAGATAACCTTTGCCAAAAATGATGTTGCTCCGAACAAGGAAACTCATTATACCTATATACATTATAGACATATATGTACATTTTTTTAACACACATAACTAAATTACAATCGGCTAAATTTTGCTGTGTCGCCAAATTGCCTCATTAGATTGCCAACTTTAACATCAGTTTAATCGACTCTAAATTAAGGGTACCTCCCGTACAAAGTGTCGATCGCACGAGTTTGTTCTACATCAGGAAATACCGAGGTGTAATCGGACACCCGAAATTAGCCTTTTTTCCTAATTGTTTTTTTTTCTTTTGTTGGGTGGTTGTAACGCAAATGCAAGTGTGTCATTTGGATTACCAGGCATGTATTGTCTGGGGTTTTATTGTATGTAAATCCGCTAGACCCAGATTAAGGTGTCAAATTTTCCGCACCAATTCGGAGTACAAAAAAATCGATGAATGCAGCCATGCAACTAAATTGTTGAAAACTGTTAGACCCTTTAAATTGGGTGTGTGATAAGAGATACATTAGACAGGTAATAACATAGACAGAAAGTACTATTGCAACAGAAACAGGAGTAAGGATAATAATAGCTGAGAGCGTGATGAAACCGTGAACTTTCATTGTGGCTTATGGAAGATGCCTTAGGTAGATTTACAATATGATGCCGAATCTAATAATCTTTTTGGGAGGGGAAAAACAGGCTTCGCATTAATTCCATCAGATTACAGACGGGATTCGTATTGGTTCGGTTGAAAAGAGTTTTACTGTATGCTGTCTCAAAATGCCTTCTTTCCTATTTCAATTAATTTGTATTAGTTCTGTGTTCAAATCGTGGGTTCAGCCGTAATACTGCAGGCATGCACCGCAGTTGGCATATCGAACGGAACGATAAGTCAAGACTTCCATAATGAAGTCCTATCATTTCAATTCAACTTCTAAAAATGAAGCGCTTATTTCCAAAACTGACTTCTTGCGTTTTCACTAATAAAACAAAAATCATTCTTTAAACAATGTACAGCCACTTAAGCGCTTTTCCTTTATGTTTTGTTTTTATTAGGCTTCTGAGGACGGTATATGTACATATTAGCAAAATGAAAGGAATTTTCCTTTAAAAACATAGCCACATCTGCAAGAAGCGAGTATTAGAACTCTGCAATGCAAAAAAAACTGCACGCGCGCCGGTGGAGCTCTTCATTCGAAATCGGTTGGAACCAATAAGAGATGACGAAGACACGAATTCACAAAAACTTGCGTTTGCAGTAACTTTCCGTGTATGAATTGCTCTCATACAATAGTACTGCAAGCGTTAGGACGCTCGGTTTTGATGCGGAAATATTTTGCCCGATTTTGGACAAAATATTATATGCACATTTTGCCTAGTTGGCGCGACAACCTGCTGCTTCCTACCCTTTTTTCTAGCAACGATACTGCCAAGGTAATGAAAAGATGCATGCTTTTGTTTTAGGAGAGACGGCAAAAATTGTCAGCAGTGTCAGAGCGTTGTAGATAGAAAGTAAGAAGGACTTAAATAAATTTCTCTGCTCCGCTTTCTATAAGCTTCTTAGAGATGCTTCTCTTGCACAAAGCGGTCCATATTGAATGCCGGCTTACATTACAGTATTAATAAGTGTAGCAATTCTGGAGCTAGAGCTACGTTCGGTGGAATTATCTTTTTTCAGACGATGTACAAGATGTCCAAAGTATATGATAGCGCACATGCTCGCTACGAAAAAAATCCGGTCACCTATTTTTACAGTTTACGCAATCAAAGATTGTAATTGTTCACATAGTAACTGAAAATGTTAATATTTCTCAAATTTTCAGGTAAAATTTTCAGCAGTAAAATCTCCATCGTTTTGACTTAGTTCGAACAACTGTACGGGAAAAAATTGCACCGGGGCTCTGTGGCAAGAAATTTTAAAAGTTTGCGCATTTTGCCTTCATTCCATAACGGTATCATATCGGCTTCATTATTCCTATTCCTAATTTTACTCCCAATATTATCTTAAAGACCGCTTTCCATGATATGTTTAGTCATAATTCCAACATTAAAAATGTAAATAGGCTTCTTGGGCGTAAATTGTCACTTGGTCAAATAACGTCACTTTTCATTAAAATGTGGACTTTTCACATCTCCAGGGCCCTAATGATAATTTTAATTAGTAAAAAATTAATTAGTAAAAAAAATACCCACAACATCTGCAATAAGTGGCCTTTGAAAAAATATTCTGACTAAAAACAAGAGCTGAGTAAAAACTTCTTTGAGAAACGTGTAATCCCGTGTAAAATTGTCTCTGGAGGTGAAATTCAGGTAGTATAAATATAAATTGGGACTTATAAAAATGGTTCACCTAAAAACGTTTAAGGGAATTTCCCTCTTTCCACAGTAATTCCGCAGTAACGCTCCGTCGTTCAAAGCCACTTATTGTACTTACTGCTGTCACGGCGTGATGTGGTAAGCTGTCTTTGGAATCATCGATTTATTTGATTGCATCAAATGACGACTTTTCCTAAGCGCGACGAGTACTCTTTGGTGCATGTAATGAATATGTAGTCCCAGCACGATACGGCTTCAGTGCGATATGCGATGCTATTTTACTTCAACGTACAATGCGCAATACACGTTTATTGCGGCATACGTTTTTTTCGAGGCCTGCAAAGTGGGCCTCCGTGGCGGCGATTACCTCCTCATTCATCTGAAATTTCTGTCCGGCGAGTGACTTTTTCAAGTTTGGAAACAAACAAAAAAGTCGCACGGGGCCAAATCTGGAGAATACGGTGGATGGGGCAGCAGTTCGTAGCCCAATTCGATCAGTTACATGGCGTTGGCGGGTGGAGGTGTGAGCCGGTGCGTTATCATGGTGGAAAAGCATTTTTTCTTTGCCAAGTAGGGCCGTTTTTTCTTCAATTCGGCGTCGAATCGGCCCAATAATTCGGCATAGTACATCGCTGTGACCGTGTTCCCCTTCTGCAGGTAGCCGATGGGGACAGGGCCGGCTTTAGGTGAAATGGCGCCCGGGGCGAACTTGAAGGAAGCGCCCCCTTAAAGTTTCCATACACGAAAAAATTGTAATAGAATAGAAGTAACGAAAAAACAAAAAAAAGCAAAGTTTATTGACATAGGTGATTACATAATGATTTTTTCTCTGGTTTTCTCTTGGTTAATTTTAGGGAAAAGTGTCTGTTCTGACTGTCAAGTGGAACTGTGAACTTAGGCCTGTTCCAAAAACCGGGATCCCGGTACAAAACCGGTGTTCACTTGGTACCGGACCGATATTCTAAAGTACCGATATCACGGTTTTTTTGGTACCGAGTTAAAAAAACGACCGACGAGTCGGTTTTTTGGTACCGAGTAAAAAAGAACGATTCACTTCAACCATGAGCCGGTTTTTTTCAGGTTTTTTGGTACCGGTTTTTTACCCGGTACTCAAAAAACCGGCTTATGGTTGAAAAAAAGGTCGGTACTGAAAAAAACCTGAGTCAGGGAAACCGCTTGTGGTACCGGGTATTGAAAAAAACCGAAACCCGGTACTGAAATCTCGGTACCGAACAGGCCTATGTGAACTGACATTTCTTCTATTTCCGTCTATTTAGTTTTCGCGACAGCTTCTATAAACTGAAGGCCTAGAATTTTCGGCCATTGTGCTGGATCACGATTCAAGTTCGGTATGGTAAGATTGTTCAAGTTACGAGACACGAAGAGACGAAATCAGTAGGGCGGCTAGAACCGTACTAATTTCATCGACTCCTGTCTCATTGACGCAACTTGAACGTTCTTCGGAAATATTTTTCTCCATTGGCCCGTCGTTGATACTATCCGTTTTAACTGTTTGGCTTCCATCTTCTAAACTTCAATTTGAGTCTATTTTTTTATTAATTGAATGGAATTTCTCCCTACTTCGCGACTGTTTTTTTTTATCGGACTCAACCGCAGCTTTTCTTTTCTAATTAGTAGCTCCTGAAAGACGACAGCAAACCCCACCTAAATAGCAATTTTTCATTCATCCTTTTCGATGTTAAAATTTTTCATATTGGCAATCATTTTCCAGAGTACACTGCTATCTTCAATTGTTGAATTGCCGAAGAAGACGAATTGGGGAAAGGTGGACAGTTCCAATGACTGCGTTCCTGACTCCCATACTCTGGTCCCTGTAAAAACGCACTTGCCATGGTTCTGGTTGTAGTAGTCTGGCTGGTGTAGCGGTTAGTGCGCGCACCTTCGGTGCACAGGTTCATGAGTTCGAATCTCACCGTGTTCCATGGTGTTTTTCGAACTCACGAGCTTGTGACGGACTATGATCTCACTCAGATGTTAAACGAGTACCCATTTATGGGGATAAATAACACTGCTGAGCGTGATGCTGATCTCATTACCTCAACAAAAAGCAGATAAGATCTTGGAAATAGGATGTCACTAACACATCCTGCGGCCTTAGTCCAATGCTGGATTGTCGCGCCTGTTATTTATTTATTTTTATGGTTCTGGTTGAATTTGATGCTAACGATTTCAGTCAGTATCGATTTTACGTTTAGTCCCTAACATCAATTCATTTCATTTTGTAATTTCTACAGTGGTTTGAAAAGGTTTTGTTCGGGCAACCTTCTACAGGTTACACTATTTAGGTACCAGGTACCGACCACCGCTTCGTTTTTGCACCACCAACATTTAAATGTTCATTAAGTTAATAATTTTACAAATATCTTTGTCAACTTTTCTATTTGTCAAGTAGTTTTTGTAAATTTAATTGAGCGAGAAAAGACACTTTTTATCCTAAAATGTAATATACCTACATATTAACAAAAATAATAAAAAAAATCCACACACATAAATATTAATAAACAAAAGTCCAATAAAGCCGATAGCTTAAACATGATCCTAAAATTGGTATATTTTAATATTGATAATGGTGGTTCCAGAACGATTGTCCTTATTAGAATTATGTATTACTTTTTCTTAATTAAAGATACATGTATCTTTACAACGCAGTCAATTCCGCAAGTGGAAATCTGATATTATGAGTTCCCAACTAAATTCTTTCCTGATTTCTATAAAGATACATGCCAATGGCGGCTTGTGACATCCTAAATTGGGGGTACACTACTGATGCAAACAAGTGCAACTGATTCTTCCAAAATATGTATAGAACTAACCTCATATTAGACCATTTTGTATTTTTTAATTTTTTTCTAATTGAAGAATGTTGTTTTTGGCTTCATTAACTTTTCGTCTGTTTTTATATAGAGATTTTGTGGTTAATATTACCAAATCTTAGGCCAATGAACATATTGCCATTTGTTGCCATTGGGCCAATTTTAAAACTTCAAAAGAATTACTTAACAAATAGAAAACATTACAACTTTTAAAAAAATGATAGAATGTGAATCACGACGGGAAAGTTTGTTTTTCTATTAAAAATAAAAAATATTAAAAATAAAATACGTAACTTTACGAACGTTTAAATGTTGCTGATTCTAAAAAGAAACGCATAATGTAACCTGTGCGTAAGTTAGCCACGAACCAACCGGTTTTTATCAATGATCGAATTTAAGATGATAAACTAAATGTCTCGAAGACGATCACATAATGCAACAAATTTGAATTAATATCTCACTTCTGCTAATGATTACCGATAGAAACGGTTTTTTACTATGGATAATAACACTACCTCCACAAATCCTAAATCCCCTCATATCCCCGAAATTATACATCACAAATTATTTTTTTAAGAGGAGGTTTATAAAGAATCCATACTAAGGATGCAATTCTTCCACTGTTCACACATACATACTTGGTTGGTTGTGTACTATAGCCTGCATCAATTTATTCTGACATCATACCCAATTCAGCAGTTAAAAATAAAAATAAAATTTCTTAAGCAACAATCAAATTTGTAAAAAAAAAAAATTAAATTAAAAGTACGGGTCTCGGCGCCCCTAAACCTAGCGCCCGGGGCGACCGCCCCGGTCGCCCCACCCTAAAGCCGGCCCTGGATGGGGATCACACCTCGTGAGTCCCAGAAAACGCTGGCCATCACCTTTCCGGTGTATCCAAGTTTCGCGATCTTTTGAAATAGCTACTGTCTCAGCTATCTCTCGGATCTTCAATCGGCGGTCTGCCAATACGAGCTCGTGGATTTTTGTCACGTTATCCTGCGTGCTAATCGTTTTCGGGGCACCTGGACGTGGCTCATCAAAAACCGACGTGCGACCCCGTTGAAACGCGTTAAACCAATTTTTGACGGTCGCCATCCAAGGAGTCACCGTACACAGCATCCAAACACTCTTTGATTTCGCTGCGCGATTTCCCTTCCAAAAACAAGAATCGAACCACCGACCGAAATTGCTTTTTTCCATTTTTGTAAAATCGGCGGACACTCCAGCTTTCACACGCGGCCAAAGCAAAACTACGAGTCTCATCATCATCATCAATGTGGCACGATAGCCCGACGTCGGGCCTTGGCCGCCTGAATCGTTGACCTCCAATTGTCGCGGTTACGTGACCTTGTCCTCCAGTTTCGCAAGCCCAGCAGCTGGTGGGCGTCTTCACCTACGGAGTTCTCCCAGCGAGCTCTCGGTCGTCCACGCAACGTCGCTCCGTCAATTCGTTGTGCATTCATCACTTCATCAGACTACGAGTCTGATCCGGCTGAAATTTGGACAGTTGCCGTCTAGAAGATTGTACTACAAACTACACGATAGTAAATTGCTCTTGCGATACTGACACCATCAGGCGGCGAGGCTTGGTACTTATCAGACTACCCTCGTACATGTAAATTGTTGTTGTTTTAGCTTGTTTAGCAAAGCATCTTTTTATTCATACGGCCTAATGTCTATTTTTGTTTTTAAAAATTTTACTTACAATCGCCAGCGACCAAAGTCAGGAGGAACATTATGTTTCCAGGCTACTCTTCTAAATCTTCGTTTTTATTTGCTTTGAAAGTTCTAGGATATGAAAGAAAAAATGGTTCTCCCGACTGTTAAATTTTCTGGTTTGCCAACGATTTCCACATGAATGTGACTTTCAAAAATCAAGTTGAACAACCCCGTCTTCAAACGGGACGAAACCCAGAAGTTTCTTTACATTTGCTAGACTTTTTCCTGGATTTGCATGGTCAATCTGAATCAATGTCATAGCTTAAAATCTTAATTGAGGAGAATGAAAAGAAGCTAGTATGCACCAGGCTTCACCTTTTTCTATCAGATGGCGGAAGCGTTTTGGTTCGGATTTGCTGTATGCTGTCTCAAAGTGTCTTAATCTCTATTTCTTTCCTCTTTTCGAGAAAATAGTTTGTGATAAGCTCACTCCCATTATCGATCCTCTTCTCAATGAACAACAACATGGTTTTCGAAAAGGCAGATCGACTACAACTAACCTCATGCTACTAGTTTCTGATGTCCTCTGCAAAATGGAAAAAGGTGTCCAAGTAGATGCTGTCTATACAGACTTCAGCAAAGCTTTCGATAGGGTTGATAATTTAATTTTAATTGATAAACTTCACCGCTTTGATGTAACGGGTTCGTTGCTTAATTGGATCCGATCCTATCTCCATGAACGTATACAATTCGTCAAATACAAGGGCTTTGTCTCTAGAAGCGTATTTGCGACCTCAGGGGTGCCTCGAGGAAGTCATCTAGGTCCACTTCTTTTTAACATCTTTATATCCGACTTATCACATATATTACATGATATTCCTAAATTCTCACCAGAGAAGTAAAAATAGAAAAAAAACTACTTTCAATTTACTAAGTCAAACTTTACTTTTTTAAATTACAATTGTCAGATATTTCTAATTGCGTTTTAAAAGAAGAATTGTAAACTTCATGATTTTTTCTTGCGTTTAATCTTGTTGTTTTGTTGCTGATCGCCGAAACCATAGTTCGCTAAATCATCTGGCAGAAGCACTATCGCACCTCAAGAAAATATTATAGTGAATCGAGTAACCAGAATCCTTAGGCAACCCACACACGAAGCGTCCGAATCCATTTTTTTGATGCTTCTTTCTGTCAAAATCATACATGTATAAGGAGCGCCACAGCCCTTCCGATCGATTGGCTAGATTTTTTGATTGCGAGACAAATCGGAAGGTGTATGTGACCATCGGATTCAATTTTTTGATTTGACGTGGGGAACGTATTGCCATGCAATTTTCCGTACAAGCTGTCATGACAATCATGCGTTGCAGTTGCTGATTTTTTTTACATAAACCTTTGGTCGTTCTTCATCATGTGGTTGTGGCGGTCATTCTCCATTAAAAGTAGGAATGGATCTTCCATTGCCAAAAATGGTATAATTTTCGCTATTTTCTGTTGTGTCTTGTGGACCATGGGACTGTCAATTTCAGATTGCCCGATAAATTGCCTAGTGTGTGTGCTGTACGGGCCGCAGATCGGTTGTGGGCAATCGACTGACCAATAAATCGCTAGGAATGTGGCGCCCTTTAGAATGCAAATGATGCATTTTTTTAGACCTCACACCGACGAACCCGTGGATTCGAATGCATGGATTTTTGTTCTGCAAAATGAGCGCCTCAAATGGGATTTGGATTTTGACCGGAAGAAAATCCATGGATGGATAGCGAATGCATGGATTTTCCTGATTCTCAAGAGGAAACACCATTAAAATTCAGAAGTATATTGAACGTTTTACTGAGGCGTTTATTTGGAGAGCTCTTCGTAGGAGGGGCATACCAGATAAAATAATTTCCATCATCAAGGAATCTTATCAGGGAGCCCAATGTCACGTTTTGCACAAGGGTAAGCTTTCAGATCCTTTTGAGGTGCACAGTGGAGTGAGACAAGGTTGCATTTTATCACCTATTCTTTTCCTCATAGCCATTAACGATGTACTAGTGAGCGCGCTTCAAAACCAGAGGAAAGGTATCAGATGGAAAATGTTTCATTACCTGCAACACCTGGACTATGCTGACGATATTTGTCTGCTTTCAAATAAAAAGGAGGATGTAGCTCAAATGGCTGATGCTCTGCATTGCGAAAGCCGTAATGCCGGGCTCAAGATAAACGCTGCCAAGACCAAGTACTTGGGCTCCCATCCTGGTGGACAAAGCGGAATTTGTGTTTCGGGCCAGGCAGTCGAAAAAGTTGACGAATTCTGCTACCTCGGAAGCATAGTCACAGCAGATGGCGGCGCGGACGCTGATGTACAATCGCGTATCAATAAGGCTAGGGCAGCCTTCTTCACTTTGACTCCTTTCTGGCAAAATAACAACATTTCCAGGCGCACCAAAATCCGAATCTTCAATTCTATTGTAATATCTGTGCTTCTTTATGGCTGTTCAACTTGGAAGGTGACCAACGAGATAACAACTAAGCTGCAAACTTTCGTAAACCAGTGCCTACGGCGCATCCTACAAATCCGCTGGCCGGAGATTATTTCCAATGATGATCTCCTGAGTATCACAGGCCTGGATTGGATAGGCACTTCTGTCAAAAGGCGAAAGTGGCAATGGATAGGTCATACTCTCCGAAGAGGGCCAACAAATATTGCAAAGCAGGCCCTAGATTGGAACCCTCAGGGAGCCAATGCTAGACGCCGTGTTGGACGGCCAAGAAACACGTGGAGAAGATCGGTTAATAGCGAGGCTGCTTCATTAAACAAACAGTGGTCAGACCTAAAGACGATGGCACAGAACAGAACGAGGTGGAAAGTAGGCGTAGTTGATGCCCTATGCCCCACAAGGGGTTAACAGGAACCAGAGAGAGAGACTGAGGCGGGCAATTAAATCATTTAAATGTAAAGTATTAAACAGCACGATGTGCTGCAATCTATTGCTTTAGAATTACTGACTCGATCTCTTCTTGTTGGACATCAAATTAATCCAGACGTCTGTTGATAATTTATACCGAAACGTGTAGTATATATTTGACAAAGGGTTTTTTTTTAATTACATACATATATCAAAGTTCAATATTTATATTCCCCGAGAAGCGTGTCACAACCCAAATATTTCAACTTACTCATGTCGCTTTGTCGAATGTCCACTACTACTTGTTGTCGTCGTCATTCCCGTCCTTCTATTTTGTGCCAGCAAATCACTTGATTTATCGTCAGACTTCTTGTTCATTTCACGATCCAGATAAAATACCACAACAATTCCTTTGACGCTATCATAGAGCCCGGAGAGCATCCCGTACGTTATCCCCTGCAAGACAAGACGAACACGTGAACATTGGGTCAATTTCGAAGCCACTAATTCTACCAAACGCAATTTACCTTAATCGTTTCCATTATTGCGACCTAAATACTAAAACAAACACACGTGTAAAATAAAACTAAAGCCTGGGATATATTGGATGCAACGCAGCTTATCAGGATCAAAACATTTTCACTTCAGACTTCACGGGTAACAAAGATCAGTCTTTACTTGACAAACACAACAGCTGATATGGCTCTTGCAAGACGTGTGCGGGGTGGGTGCGGGCAACGATTGCTGCGAAATACAAAACAACAAAAACGATGACAAAACACTTTTTAGTACACGCCTGTATGAATAGGGGAGGGGATGTATAAAAATTGAGCCGCTGTGAAGGTGTTATTTGACGTTCTGTTTTGTGTTGTTGTACGTGACAAGTTGCGGATGGTGTGCGGTCATTTTCAGAGGAAAATAAACACAAATTTGTAGGGCGTACGTTTTGCAAAATTAGGAAAATTCGTTTATTATCGTGGGTCAAACATGATTATTTATGGAGTCTACATCGTTAGTAAATCCGGTGGATTGATTTTCAATCATGATCACAACATACCACGAATAGAAAATGAGAAAACATTCAGCTATCCTATTGATTTGGTACTGGACTACGATGCGAAGAAAGTTTCTGTGGTTTTTGGGCAAAAGGATGGAATAAATGGTAATTAGAGAAAATTTTGTTATCTATTATAGATGCCATTCCTTCTGACATGTTTCCTTAGCATGCAAATTTTTCCGCACTTTGCATTTTTTTCTCAAACTTTTCTTTTGACCGGGATAGGATAGTAAAATTTTCTATGAAAATCCTGTCCCCGGAGCTTTTGCATGGTTGTTTTTCCTATCGTATCCTGATCTAAGCCCAATGAAGAATGGTGGTGGCATTCTGTAAGACGATCAGCGACTTTTTTTTTTATTTCGTAACTCTAGTGTTGATGGGGCTGATGTCGATTTAGAGTCGCGCGTAAATAAAGCCCGAGCAGTATTTTTCAGGTTGACTTCTCTCTGGCAAAACCACAACATCAGAAATACCAAATTCTGTACCTTCGAAAGCAATGTAAAATCTGTACAACCAAACTGAAAACTTTCGTAAATCAGTGCCTATGGCGCATCCTACGAGTTGGCTGGCCTGAAGTAATATCTAATGACAACCTCCTCGCAATTGCTGTAGAAAATAGGATAGGCACCTGCATCAAAAAGTGGCAGTGGTCAAAAAGGGCTAAAAAAGAGTCTCGGAAGATTACGCTATCAGCTCTCGTAAGACGAATTTTCTTGTTCTTCGTATCGATAAGATAAGAGACACTTATCCTACCATCCGCCATATAGCGGACATCCATCCTGCGTCTACCTCGCATTCGCCATTAAAAGTACCTGAGCCATGTGGCCATAACCTCCCTCCCTTGCGGGACGACGAGAATTTATCCGGCTTAAAGCCGGAATGGTGTTCTCCGCCGGGATGCCTCCCTTTGGAACCCCACCTTGGGATGCGACTCTAGCTGGTCGGCTTGTCTATCACCACAAACCCCCTCGAGTCCAACGCCTAGATGGGTAGGGACCATGGTCCCTTGGGCACGCCCATCCCCGAGGTACACTATACGCTAAAGATTTCTCTATAGCAGGTGTGATCCTCCCTTGGCCCCCTTTCGGAAGCATATAGCGGACATATCGGAAACACAAAAATTCCCCCCTATGAGAACGGATAGCGGAACAAGCCAGTCTCTCGATTGAAACCCGCACGGAATCGATGCAAGCCGTCGCGTCGTGCGGTATGACCCAGAGATACGTGGAGAAGGTCTGTTAGGGCAGAGGCAAAATCTGTACGCAAATCGTTGGACCAGCTAAAGGCGATGGCTGTTAACAGGGAGAGGTAGAAAAGAAGCGTAGTCAATGCCCTATGCCCCACTAGGGGTTAAAGGGAACCAGAGAGAACGTTGGCAATATACTGAGCGTGAAATTGCTATGAATCGTCTATGATCAACCTCAAGCTTTTTACAACGCAGCCATTTCAGGACCATTGCTTTAGTGACTGTCGCCATCGCTTTACAGAATACCACCTATGCATAAATCCTCGTATTTAAATAAAACAATTAAATCCGTTTAAACCCGTCTCCTTTTTCAGTTGGCCATATTCTAGTATCGATCAATGGTATTATGGCTAATGGTGGCACATTGGAAGATGGTCGTGATATAAAAACCGTGATAGAGGACGCAAGCAACTATCCTCTAAATTTGAAATTCAGTCGACCGAAGATGACAACAAACGACAAAATCGTTTTGGCCAGTACATTCTATCCGATTTTCGCCATTGCTAGTCAATTAAGTCCCGAGCCAAAAAGTTCGGGCATTGAAATCTTGGAGTCCGATACTTTTACGTTGCACTGCTTCCAAACATTGACGGGTAAGAAATAGACATTTTCAACAGATTGATCGTTTAGTTCATTGTCTTTGTTTTTCAGGTGTTAAATTCATGGTCATTGCCGAGCCTCATCAATCCGGATTGGATATCTTGCTTAAGCGAATATATGAACTATATTCGGACTATGTTTTAAAGAATCCTTTCTACTCATTGGAAATGCCAATTCGATGTGAATTGTTTGATAATAAGTTGCAAACTTTGTTGGAACAAGTTGAAAAGGGCACAGCCGCATTAATTGATAAATAATTGTAATTAATAAAAATTTTAGTTTTTAAGAATGTCTCGTGTAAATTTATTTATGCATATATACGTATGTTTCTCTCAAAGACGATAATCTCTCAGTCATCAAATGCGTTCAAAATACCCAATATTGTTAATTAACAAATTTTCTTCGAAATCTTTTTGTTGTTGTTACTAGTCGTTTGAATCAGTTTTGGGATCTCGAGCAGTCAGCCTGTAAGAAAAGGTGGCAGCACTAAGTGAATCATGGGAAGTGCTTACAGCAATCTACGAAGAGCTGAAATGATAATTTTGGTGAACTGTGAAGCCCGAATGCTGTAGGATTTTTTTATGCCAACGCTCACCTTGGTCATGATTTCGCTGCAGGGTAAATCCCCTGAAAGAAACTGCTAAAAGCAAAGGTTAACTCTGTACATCCAATATTTTTCGACCTGATTTTATTTTGAGGAAGTTATGTCCTAGATTGCAGGGGTATTATCGGAAATGTGCGCATCGGAGGAAATAGACATTACTAACTAAATCATTAGTATATTAAGAATGCTACGCCACTTCTTAAGGCATGTATGTACACACTTGAGCATTTGTGCGCATATGAACACTTTGTGCACACAATTGCTCAAATGTGAACCCTTGGAACATTCACTCGCGATTAGTTTCATACGCTCAAATTTTTGCATTTATATGAGTTGCGTTTATTTTTGCTCGAGAGCAATGATCGTGTGCGCACAAATGCTCAAATGTGTGAATTCGTGCACTATTCGAAGCTTTGGGTTGGTGGACCTTATTTTCTTCGCAACTCGTGGGCACAATGCATTTTATATGGTTGCCAAGTTTGCCGCTACTGTTCAACAGCAACAGCAAAAAACATGCCATCAATTTAAAATGCATTGTGCTGGTTTCTTCAACATTCAACGCGTCTAATCTGTTTCCAGCATTATGCTTGAAATATATTACGCGCATCAGCAGCAGCATCGGCAGAATTTCATAGCTGACAAATATGCTGTGTGTGTGCTGTATGTAACGTGTACATACAGGAAGAAATCTTGTATGTACACGTTACATACAGCACACACTCAAAGGTAAAATGTTGTTCGGTAGGTTTTAATGTTATATGGAGTTCCATCTCTATTCCAATTTCTTACTTTATGGCCATACTACGCACGATTAATCCTGATAGCAGTATTTTTTATGAACACAGTGGGATTCGAATCCACGCATTGGAAATTCAGAGGTAGAGTGTAAAAGTGTAAAAACCTACTGGACCAGTCGCCATTCCTGTCGTATCAGCTAGCAGCAGTACGAGTTGTAGTAGCCTACTAACATGTGGCTAATCTTGGGACGACCTAATAGTCTGTAATACCAGATCAAATATCCATTGGGACTTAGCACAAACTGAGTCGATTTTCCAAAAAAAAATTGGATTATGGAGGATCAATGAACCGATTTACAGCAGAGTCCGAGTCGTCTGCGTTCAAATAGTTACAGCCATTCCCAAGGAAAAAATTACTATCGCAAAAGGGGTCCATTTTTCAAAAAATGATGCTTTGCGGGAAGGAAGATTTTCAATGCGGGGCAGACTTGTAAAATATGGGACTGCCCCGCAGGATCTGGGATGGCTGCCTTAGGTACATCGTCCACTACTTCGATTTTCCGGAAGTTGAAAATCATTCGGTTCCCACCCGGATGACAGTAATGATGAAGCCTCGGCCGATATGCTCATTATCGCACTTCTTATTTCGCGGGAGAAGAGATTTGCATTTTACAATAGCGACGATCTCCGCTTAGAAGCACCAGCACTTGGCAGGCAAGCCCGCAATCGTAAATATGAAATTGCCATTGTTGGCCAGGAATACAGTTAATAAAACACTTCAAAACTAAAACAAAATCTTAAAAACTCTAAAAAAGGGCATTGCCGTCGCAATAAAAGTGAGCAACCCCCAACCACTTATTGTTTTCGTCACTTTACATTTTTCTATTTAGTTGATAAAGTTATTTCAATTCTCTACTCAAAACCAATGCAAAATGCATCAAGAGAAAAGTCAGAAAATTCATTAGTTAGTAATGAAACTCAAGCTGTGGGGGTGGGTCCTTTGTGGTAGAATATCATTGGGCGGGGTTCCAAAACGGAACAGTTACGTACGTTCCGCAAACATGTTTGCTGTTCTGATCCCCTAACTGCCATTTTGCGGATAAAAAATCATCTCCAGTTCTTTTCGTTAACATATTTCACAAAGGCACACAAAGAAGAGAACCGGAAATTATTCCTGATCCGCAAAATGACAGTTAGGGGATTAGAATGGAAAACATGTTTGCGGAACATACACAACTGGTGCGTTTTGGAAACCCACCCATTGACTGTGTTTTTCGCATTTCGTTGACAAAAATGATAAAAAACAATCCAAACGGGCACGGGAATGTTTGTTGACCCACATTCATAGATGAGTCTCTTTTAGCTCCTGGTATTCAACCGAACCTTCGCCTCTGTGATCCTAAATTGGCCAAAACTCAATTAGATATCGATTTACACACTGAAACTATTAAAAAAGTGTCAGAAAGCATGGATTCAATGGGTATAAACGAAATTCAACCGAGAAACACTGGAATTGTTATAAGAACTAATCGCCACCAAACCTTTTTTTCGCTGAATAGTCTATATGCGAAATGAGAATTCAACTAAATCGCTCATCGCAGAAAGTCCAAAAAGTGAATTTTTCAGGGGACGTCATAAGCTGCTGCATTGGAGGAGTATTTTGGGTATATGTACATAAAAATAAATAACAGGCGCGACAATCTAGCATTGGACTAAGGCCGCAGGATGTGTTAGTGACATCCTATTTCCAAGATCTTATCTGCTTTTTGTTGAGGTAATGAGATCAGCATCGCACTCAGCAGTGTTATTTATCCCCATGAATGGGTACTCGTTTAACATCTGAGTGAGATCATAGTCCGTCACAAGCTCGTGAGTTCGAAAAACACCATGGAACACGGTGAGATTCGAACTCATGAGCCTGTGCACCGAAGGTGCGCGCACTAACCGCTAGACCAGCCAGACTACTGGGTATACATAATGAACGTTATATATCAATTTGGTTGACTGGCTGGAAACGATACATCAATAGGTCAGCCACCGGCTATAGACTAAACATTTTACAGGATAAGTGGCCACATGCCAATATAATCATGGGCACGAAGCACATGTGGGTAGCGCATACTTAATTGGCGATATTCAGCTTCCGGTCAACAATTTTCCTTCGGCCTTTTCACCAAAAAGTGCAGATTCTCCAGCGAAGTATTTTTATGATAATAACTCAATTTTTAAAAATTTGAATTAACGTGGTTTCTGGAATGAACGCAATTTAAGTTGCACTTTTCGTTCTCCTTTGTTGAATGCACTCAATTTCAAATCACGCGCCACTCCGATGGTTTCTTCTTCCGAATTCAACCATGTCCATGTCCATCTCACTCGAACTCACATCTAGTACAAAATCGTGAAGAAAAATTTCTAACCAACTGTCAACTGTGCAAATTTTCTCTGTGGCGGACGTAAACAAAATTTTGATTATTTGCAGAAGGATTTATAATTTTTACCGGTAACATCTGCTTTTGTCTAAAATTGAACGTTCGGCCTTAATAGTATGTACAAGGATACGTTTTCAGTTATCTCGTAAACGGAAAAATATTTGCATGAGAAACAACTGATCATCGATTGCATGTCTTCCCGTTACTGCCCAGTGGAAAATGATTGGTGACTACAGCAATCCATACTTCTATCCAACACCGCCAGACATCAAAGTATTCGGTCCGTATCCTGGCTATCATCCGTGTCCGCCGTGTCCACCAGAGAGTCATGAATTCAAATACAGTTTGAATATTTGCTCGGAGCCAATGTGTGGGTATTCGTCACTCCCACAATGTTGCTCTTACCCTCCACCAGCGTGCATCGACACACCGAGCTGTCCACCATGTCCGACCCAACCAACCGAAGAGTATAAATCCGACTTCGTTGATCCGCCCATAGTTAAGTACGAATATCACGAGCCGGAGGAGAATTTTATATCAATTGATGAGCTCCAATACAATCCGGCTCTGCTGAAAATGATACTTCCCGACAAAATGACCGAAGATCGAATACGGAAAGAGATCCAAGAGGAACGGGCTAAAAGGAGGAAAGAGCTCAATGAACGATCCAGGACAGAAGTCAGAGTGAAAACCGAACCTATTGATACTAATCGGAGGCTCGGTGAATGTTCCAATGGTTATATGGCAGCGAAGGAAACAAAAAATGATTTGGCACCTCCTCCCGTCACCCGAACTCATGTGAAACTTGAGAGGGACTCAAGTCCTCAGAATGATTTGTCCGAAGGGATTCCATTGGAAGTGCAAATCAAAGACGAGCCAAATTTTAGGTTCTCCTTATTGGGTGAAAGTGACGAAGAAATTGATGAGAATGAAGAGGGCGTGGAGTTTAACTGGATGGATTTGGAGCAACAGGAGAAACGCCAATACAAGTGTCGCTATTGTTCAAAAAGAGTTTCGTCCAAATTTAATTTACAGAGGCATCTGATGATACATTCTGGTGAGTTAATTCATTTTTATTTGTTTAGATCAAATCTTAAATTTTTTTTGTTTTACAGGTTCTCGACCATATGGATGTGACATCTGTCTGAAGGAATTCCGCGAATTTAGTGATCTGAAGAAACATCGACGCTCCCATCGCGATCATCCCAAATACAAATGTCTTGTATGTCGTGTCTGTACGCCGGTGGATTCCGATGGAGCCAAATGTTTGGCCTGCAGTCAGGAAAAAGTCTCACCCTACGGCAAGGTCTATCTTGAGGAATTGCCGATCGTAGAGGGACACGGCGCCGATAAGAAATCATTCATATGTCCCGATTGTGGACGTGTGTTTGGCAGTCGTCACAACTTGCGTCGTCACTATATGATTCATACGGGCGCCAAGCCACATCCTTGCGACGTGTGCGAAAAATCCTTTCGCGAAGTTAGTACGCTAAAGAAACACATGCTCATTCATTCACGGATGAAAACATTCAAGTGTATTGTTTGTGCAAAAGAGTATAACGATTATAGTGCTTTTATGCGACATAAAAACAGTCACGGCGATGATTGGCGGGAATGTGAAAAAAAGAAACCTGAATCGGACGCAATGGATCCAGGTGAGGATGATACAGACGATGCTCTGTTTCAATGTAACGATTGTGGCAAACAGTTTGCCGATGTAGCTTTGTATAAGGCTCATTTAAGAGTGCACTCTAACTTTTTTACGTTTCAGTGTTATATTTGTAAGATGACATTTAAGAAATGTGAAAAATTGAATAGTCATCTTGTGACGCATAGCTTTGAGATTAGCGATTCTGAATGAGATATTCAATAGAAAAAAGGATGTATGTATAAAGCAAATATGTATTCATGTAGATGATAGAAATCGTAATCTTATTTTAGTTCAAGGTCACTTATATAATTAAGAAATTCCAACATTCCTCGTAAAGACAGGCTACTCTATTAATCTGTCTCTAAAAATTTGTTTATTATTAAATTAACTGGAAATCATATTGTACATAATAGGTTAAAACTACACTCATGACTTAAAATCAATTTTAATTCGATGTAATCGTATTAGGGCCTTAGGGTAAAGTCACACTTGCGACTGTGACAGCTACTAAAACAATGCTTGCACATTGAAACGCGAAATCGTCGATATTGAATGAATTGCAATCATCATAATGGGTTGCATAGGCGAACGTAGATTTCCTAAGTCGCATTTGACAAGTGTGGCTTCACCCTTTAAAAATGGCCCTTTCTCTCTTTTAACGTAACCATTTAACATGACACACATAGTACGTAAATACCAAGTCAAATTAGCTTTATTAGTGGTTGTCTTTATTACATGCATTCGGTTCCGGGTTAATATTTTTTTCAATTAATTTAAACTGCAGAAACGGAGTCAAGACTTCGCTTAGCATCACGAACGTCTATTTAACATATTGAAACTTGATTTGAAGTTTTTTTTTCGTCAATAGGATGGTAGCGTTTGTCGAGATGGCAAATACAACAAATCGTCTATAGCAATGCTCGGAACGAGACTGCCTCTTTATTTATGACATAGTACATGAACATTGCTGCATTAACCAGTTGCCGGGTGGATGCAGGAATAACCAACGGCGTCATTGTTCATCTGATCTCGTTTGGAGCTATCTAAACTTTGACCTATGTCTCTCTTTGGTTTACGACATTCACTTTCACTGGCAAAATGTGCTAAGGAGTTGCAGTTATACCATTATCCCTATGCATTATATTCTTATAGCAGATAATGGGTTGTGTTATGTTTTTTAATAGTATGACATTCATACTGTCGTACAATAAACGTATCGCAATTTTATAGTGATTTGTGATTTTTAAAAGAGTTGAATTGCTTTGGAATACTAGGATGGAAACCAAGTTTCTTCAATAAAATTGTTCGAAGTCTTGCATGAAACCAACATTTCCTCACTCGTTGTCAATTTTTGAACCGATTAAGATGATTTCTGCGCAGAAATTCGCTGTACTTTATTGATGAATGTGTGGATTTACTCCTTCCCAATGTAAACAAATGATTGACAGTTTTTATATCTTCGCCATTATTAGTAAAACCAACTTCATCTTCTTCCTTGCCTCTTTATTTATACCGCTCCACGGTTTCGCGTTGCTCGACCTGCGGAACCAATGTTCCAACTGATTGATATATAATAGAAGGATCATTGCATAAGATTCCATAAAGAAGTGTTAAGCATTAATGTTAGCAACTAATAACTTTTTAACAATTTGTAGTGTTTACGAGCAATGCTGACTATATCTCAGATTGGCCGAGTGGTAAGTGGTAAGCGGGTAAGACGTGCAATACGTGCCTCGGTTATCGAAGCAAACGCGAGAAAATTATGATATAAGATGCATGATGTATGCCTTTTTCGAAGGATTATTCAGTGCTACAATAAGGTTCTATTGGTTTACAAAACGGCTCCAAATGCCATTATTGGACTATTATGCAGCTTTTATACCCTGAATAGTGCTTCTGTTACTATGGAAAGAAAATATTTTATGAAGTATTAAAGGGCTAAAATTGTTAGATAGAATCCCGTGGCCGGGCAAAAGAAAATATTCCTCCCTGATTCTGAGGGCAAATTACAATCTTCTTGGGTTATCAAAATCGGTCTTGCAAAATTTTGTCCAAACTAGATACTAAGGGCAAAAATTAATCAAGATGTACTGGAATATATCAACTTGGCTACTGACGCATCTTTCTATATCCATTTTCATTTAATGAGAAAGCTGAAGAACAAAAGTTGACTAGTTAAGACAATCAATCAATTCGGTGTCTATAAATATTTTTGAGATTTAACGGGAATGTTCAACAGTCGAGTACCCAAAGCTTTTCGAAATCCAGTGTCAACAAAACCGCGACCGAATCATAACAAGTATCGATTCCATTTACTTCAGGATCTTGTCAGCCAATATTTGACTGCATGGAAGAAATGCATTACAAATACGGCAGGCCAACGACTCGGGGCGATTCGGGTATAACTTTTCAACGACGTACTATTGGAAAAATTGGAACTTGGAAATGATACTGAAAATCAGCTCCTTGAAGGCCGGCATGTGCGGAGAGAGCTCGTCGACCTAAACGCAAGAAAATTATTGGAAATTGAAAAGAAGTAATATCTGAAGAGGCAAGAAGAGGAACCTGCATCTAACAAGTGTTCCGGCGATTACCGCCTCTTCGCGGCTGAAAAGCCGCAGCTCTTTAACGACTGTCAAAGACAGTATTCCCCCCAAAAACAACGCAGGCGAGCCATTGACCTAACAGTAGGATGGTTATTGCGCGAGGGTGGAGAAAGAACCCTTGTCTGTTTGAGTGATGGCTCGCTAAGGAAGGTGTTGTGTGTGTGTGACGGAACAGAGTCGCCGTGTACCGATGTCGAGAGTGAGAGAAGGAATAAAAAAAATAAAGGTTATGTTAAGTATTTTTAAGGAGCATCTAACGCATCCGATCATGTTTAAGGCAAAAGACTGCCGAATTGGTTTTAAGCACTCTGCTGAATGCTACTACGTACCATGTTATTATAAAGCAGATGGTACACTGCTGATCGCAGGAAAAGACTTCGGCAGTAATGCCACACGTCCAAAACTTAAATGTGTATTTCGCATATTATTGCTTACAATTTATACTTATTCTAACTTACAAAAATATCAATATCAGCAAAAGGGGTGTACAAGGTGCAAATATCGATGACCCAAATTAGTTGAGATTGCAGTTAATCACACACAGATTCACTTTCATACGTTTCCGCGAGGTAAAAGTCACTCAAGCCATTTCCTTAAGAGACGTGCTTGGTGTCAAGATATAATTCTTACTCGTACAGATACAATGCGTCTACGTACAGATACAGATTCTTTAGTATTGGGGTCAGTTGTTTACACTTTGTTTACATTTGTTGCTGAGTGTCATGGTTTTGCTTATGCTTTGCTTATTTTTGGTACTTAAAATATGTGTGCTGTGTACACATATCCTACAAAGGGCGTATCTTATGGGCACCATATAAAGCCTACCTACAGCGAGCGTGAAGCAGTGAATGTCTAAGAACTAACGCCACTCAAGGTTCCGGAAGGGTGAAATACTGCTAGATTACCCGGAAGGCGACCCAGGACTACCGGCCACATATTTGTGACGTGCAATAAATGCAAGCTGGTCTGGAATCGAGACGTCAATGCTGCTAGAACACAAAACCTAAAAGGGGTTGAGAGCTCCATAACCTGATGAAAGAGCAACTGATTCCGAGTGAAATGAAACACGATAAATTTTTAATAATTTTTGACATTTTGTCGAAAAATCTACGTTCTTTACTCTTTTTAAAATTATCGTTTTTTTGTTAACACTGAATATTTGGTGTTTCGAGTGAAAATATATATATGTTCCTGTGATTATCCTATATACGATATTCTATATTTACATTAAAGGTTATTTTAATATTTATAAAATTTGTGACACAATAGTCAATCAGGGGGTTTATGATACTTGCAACGCTCTCATGGGCGTAAGAAAATGTTTAGAATTGATTAATATCACTTCATCGAACGATATGCAAGTGAAGATGAGCGAGCTACATATAATAAACAAGAATGATCTTCACTTGCTAAATTCCGCGTGCACATTTTGTGGTGAATACATTGTTTAGCAATGGAATGCACATCTGAAGTCCAGACGTGAAGCTGTGACTCGATTATCTCTTCATCTGTCGATCATTCTAAGCGCATGAAAAATGAAATTTCGCTTTGTATTATTGAATTTCATGTAAGACATTTCAGTACGAGTATTTGGCGATATATTTTCTTTACATTTTGTTAATTGCTTTTTCATTAATAATTTATTTAGTTGTTAAGGATAGTTAAGGTTGCTTCTTAAATACTTTTAAATGCTATTTTAGAGGTAATTTTCATTTTATAATTTTCAGTGAGGAGGCTTTTCACCTCCTTCACTTGAAGAACCGCCACTAGGCAGCATATGTAATGGTGTCTTGGATTGTAGTTACACGACACGTAAACGCAACTTAGTTCACGGAAAATGAGGAAAATAGCCGAAGAAAATCATGTATAGTTATAAGTAAATGTTCCAGAAATATGTAGGGACAGGATTCTGCAACTGAGCAGTGTCCTCAGGATGGGCGGTTATAGACGAATGCGTGAGCATATAAAAAGATGATTCATATGCGAAAGACGATATTTGGGTTTTGACACACAAAATCATCCACCGCTTGCCCTTATCCGCTTACCCATAATGAATCGAAATGTACGAACAATAGACCGGATGATGATATTGCTAAAGTTATTCGCTTCGACAAGGGCCATCATCGCCGAGTCGGTTAAGTGGCAGGTATTTTTTTCGGACGATGGATTGGATGATGTTTCGAGTCCCCAACGAAATATAAGCGGCGCATGACAAGAGGACAAAGTTGGGAGCGAGAAGGAAACAACTACGCACATGCTGCTGTGAAGTAAATTTGTAATTCGCCATGGCATGTGCACATATTGAGTTTCCGATTTTCCGATTGGCTAGAACCACATATTAATAACTACTTGTCTGTGCTAGAACCAAAAGTTTTCCATACGAGCAAAACGCGAAAAGCAAAACATAAACGGCGCAAGAAGAGGTAAGTATAATTTCACGTGCAATTATGCTCACATATAAATCTTGCAGATACGGAGAGAATTCGGGACGATTATGGCAGCGGCTCAAACTAATATGCGCGAACAGCGAGAACTTAGATTTTAAAACATGTAAGTCAATCAATATAAATACATATAGCCCAATTTTTCTTTTAAAGTGCATTTTTTACGCTGCTTTTTTTTTCATTCCGCATCAACAAGGACGTAAAATATAGAAAGTTAATCAAAATGTTGTTTATTCTGTAATGATAATACATTATAAGAAACCTATTCAGAATCAAATGTGAGATCCTACTGAGCTAATTTTCATAGCCAAGATGATATTTGGGCTAGAATTATTTTTTTGGGCTTTCAATAAAAGCAAGCATTTCTGCATTTGTGTTCACAATAGATTGATTTAAAGCATACATCAATTCTTTAAATAAAAGGGAAACAATTGATTTGCGGAGGCATCTGATGAAGGATTGAGGGCGCCATGAACTATTGTTTGAAACCGGCTCAAAATGCACACTGTGTGCCGCATTTATTGCGAAGAATGCATACAAGTGTGGAGTCCCACTATGGACAAGCAGGTGCTATACATATTCAATCGGTTGCACGGGCGCGAGCGGTAGAAGAACTTTTAGAATGTAGCAGAAAGTCTATTCTTTAATTACGTTTTTATTTTATAATTTTGAAACCGGGATAAGTTAACATTAAGTAAAAATTTATTATTATAATTATTTTTCTAGCATTTAGAGTCTGGTTAGTTTTATAATCTGAATTATTTTAAGTTATCTTGTAAACTTGTGTAAAGTGGCTGTTTTTACATTTACTCTTTATTTTACAGATGATACGAGCGATATTGACGGGATGTTTATGCGATTGTATTTTATATCTCTCTTGTCCAGAGTCCAAGCATAATCATAAGAAAAAAGTGAAACATTTTATGAACTTTTATGTGTTTTTTTGTTCCAATACATAGTATGTATGCGAGATAAAACCCATTTACCAAATATAAAAAGGCAATTCGGGGTGTACGTGAATATCACTTGATATGAAAAGGTCATCCTATATCAAAGATGAAAAAACTTATACTTTCAAAAGGTCGGTTTCGATATAGTTCCTAATAGAATATATGCTATTCAGCACCAATGCATTTCGTTTCTGCGTCCCATAATTATTTATAACAAATCTTGTAAAGCTTTAGTAACTAAAGCTTCCGATCTCACAGACGGGCCTTCCGCTTCATCCTCCTCGTTGGAAGGAACAAACCATTCAAACCCAATTCTCCCGAAAACGTCGATGTCTTCTGTTTTTGTTAATAAAATGTTGGAATATCAACATGCACATAGCTCTGTGTTAAAGGAATATCGAATAGAAAGAAAACGCATCAGGCTCGGCACACTGTCACTGTCCAAAATCGTCCTGTAAATACACTGTTCGAAATATTCTTAATTTTTCGCAGGTAATTTTCGTCCTGTAAATACACTGTTCGAAATATTCTTAATTTTTCGCAGGTTGTATCTTTCGATGTATTTAGTTTTTTTTTCGATCGAAACCGATGAATGTCAAAAAAATTTTGCACTCTCCGAGTCGATATGCCTGTAAATCGGGAAATCGCTCGGAGAGCAACATTCTTAACAAAGTCGTATGTATGTATGATTGAGTGTACCCGCACTGAATGGGAACAGGGACGGCAGCGGAGGGCCCCACGGCTGTTTCGTGGGAAGCGGAGGCTGCGTCCCAACGCACATATCTTGCTAGTACGTATTTAGTTTGTCTTTTTCCGCGAAGTAGCAATTTTCACGGCGATCGATGACGAAACAATTCTTAAGACTTTGAGGCAAGGGACATTCTCGCGATATATGGGAGCCACTCACTCTCTTTTCAGTTTCCCCTAAATTCACATCAAGAATATTGAGAATTTTGGCTCTAGGCACACTATGTGGCACTTGCGCCAACAATGCATAGCAATTGAAGTACACACACCTGTCTTATTGTATTTTGTACTACGCCTATTGCGCCTATTTAATTCTTGCGCCAGGCCAGTGTAGACCATCGCGCATAGATCCGTAGATGATACGAAGTTACGTTTCTACGATTGTACAAAATAGAGTAGAGAATAATATTCTCTTGACGAGGGAAAGGTCTGCATGTGCAACAAGTACACATAACCGGTTTTCATATGAAAAATGAATTTTGTATTCTGGGCGCACAAAACGAATCTCGCGCCAAACCACATATTCACTTGTTAATTCTCACTTGAGAATTTGCACAGGCTTCAAATCCTTTCAGGAGTGATTTATTAATTGGTGATAATTAGTTAGTCAGTGAATCTTGTACTTCGAAGATACCGGTAAGTGGCCTCCATTAACTGACTAAATTATTCAGATAATCGTAGAAAAGGGCCCTGTTCAAGTATGTAATATTGATTTTCCTGTGACAAATAAAAGAAAATTTAATATGTATCCAATTTTATAAGCGTGTTATGAAAAATTACCAATTAGTTTCACGGCAATGGCTTGTTTTTGTGTACTTTCAGAAGAATATGCAAAACATTGATTTGGCTAAAGTGGAAGCTAGAAAATAGGTGTCTTTTACAAGAATCACAAAAAAGGCAATTACTCCTTAACGGCAAAAGCTACAGAAATAATTTTGGCGACATTTTCCTAAAACATCCTGTAGAGTCTACCATTGGTCTATGGCTAACCAGTTGCAGGACACCATGTTGAATGTCTCCGACCGCGATTTGTTTGCCATTTGCTGACTGAATTTCGCATTTCTCATCGGAGAAACTCACGATAAACCCTCTTTGGGCTGGACGTTTGACAGAAATTAAACTACCGCACATAGACGGAACGTAGAGATCGTCACAAATTGCTATGCTCTCCGTAACACCGACATCGTTTGTCACTTTCATTTTTTTTCTGTTCCGCGACCTGATGATTCCAATTATTCTTCTCCGTTGGCGACCGACACTTTGTCGGTAAACAGGGACTTAGTCCAACATGTATGCCAAGTTGCTACGGAGTCGATGATCCAGCCATCAATGATGATCACAGCAAACAGAACTTCGTTGCTCGTTGCCCGGCCGACCATATTGGCATTGTTGGTTTTGTTTGAAGATTTATTTTTCGAAAATTGGTTGAACTTTCAGCAGTTTCTCTTTAGGTGACCATCTTTCTTGCAAAACATACATGTTTTTTTATTTTTTCATTTGAAACATTTAACGCAACCGTATGGGGCATTCGGTGGCTCAGTGGCAGAGATGTCACTCTATCTCTGAGTTGCCGGTGCGTGGGTTCGAATCCCACTGTGGCCCATGGATGTTTGTGTTGTCCATAAAATGCTCCTACAGCAGCCGGTTCTTCGATGTAAATCGTCCCGGAGCTACCCGTTGTTAAAAAACGGCCAAGAGCTTCCAAGGCCCCCTTCGATTCAAGAGAAAAAAAAACTCTTGAATCGCAACAACAACAACAACAACGCAACCGTATCATTGCTGCCAATGCTGTCCCGCTCTTGTCGTCCCTGAAACTCAACAATTTTCGAACGAACGAACGAAGAGGTCTGTTCGTCCACTTTTCAGGCTTCAAGTGCCGTCGTCAAGCTATCATAGCTGCTAGGCAGCAATGCCAAGAGCACTTATTAAAAATTAAAACTCGACTTTTTCGTCCGGCGTGGTGAATTTTTGAAATAATTCCGTGATTTTATTCACGTGTTGCTCCATGTCGGCAGATTCATCCGCTCGTTGATGTATTACACTCCGTAGTATGCGAACTCGACTGCGCGGTGATGAACTTTCATGGAAACCCGTTAGAGCGTCCCAGGCATCTCTTGCACTTTTGTATGGTGTTGCAATTGGCTGTCTTCAATAATTGTTAGAACGATACATGCAAACTCTTCGGACTTATGCCACTTTTCCGTAATTACAGTTGGTGCTGTAGCGCGAATAACGTTCCACATGTTCCGATTTTTTAGGAACATTTCGACGCAGAATTTCCAGTTGAAATGTTGAATGTTTTATCGTTCAAAAGTACCCATGGCTTATGCGGAATTCGTCGCACGAAAAAACACTGAGTATTAAATACTTAATTTCCACGGATACTATTAATTCACTCAGGTATGGTTACACTTAGGTATGGTTACTGAAAGGTCCCGTAACCTGTTGGAGAGTTACAAGAACCAAAAAGTAATACAGTGTTCGATCGAGCGTTACTTTAATGAAACTGAACTACCAACAAAAATCATTATTTGCAGTTCTGATGAAGGAGCAGACTACATTACCCGCATCATCATCTTTTTTTGCTGGGATCTAAAGTAGAATATATTTTTTTTTATAATGCGTTTATTGCCTATACGAGTATTCCATAACGTGTGCTTCATAGAGGAAGCATATTTCGGATTTATTTAAAAAAGTTATTAAATTACCAAACTCTAATGGTGTCAAAAGATTGGCGCTGTTGTAGGAAGCTTCACGGATCTTGGAGAACTGCTATTGTGGAATTGTTACTGTTTCCATTTTGCTTATTAATAAAGTCCTGGAAATGCACAAATCTTTTT
Source organism: Microchrysa polita (assembly GCA_949715475.1). Lineage (NCBI taxonomy): Eukaryota > Metazoa > Arthropoda > Insecta > Diptera > Stratiomyidae > Microchrysa > Microchrysa polita. Next base: position 20,994,680 of record OX454415.1, read on the forward strand.
GACCAGGTATATTTCCTGTCATCTATTGAGATATTGAACTCTCCCAGCCATACTTTAGTTTCGAATATTTTGGATTTAAAAGTTTTATATCTGTGATCCGATCCATGACGTATTCTCGGACGCTAAGTTCCGCTACTACACAAACACATTCCTTCTGTACATTTTCGAACTGACTTGTTTATTAAACAACTTTCCCTTATGAATGCTTAAGCGGCAGTTTCTACTTTCTCACTTGGGAGAATTTCGCAGGTATTTTTTGGAAATTCGTATCAAAACATAACGTAACAAAACGTATTTAGCCTAATAATTAAGCAATTTGATATTTTGGTGTTTACGTAAACTTAAAACTTTTTGCTATTGCATATCGATTTAATCTTACGGTGTCGGTGGAGTTGATTAAATGTGGTATTCACCCTATGACTATGCACTGCTTTATTTTGAAAAGAAACTATATGTACACAATTTATTCCTCATACAGTAATGTTACGAAAACATTTTATTATGTATATAATTTATAGCAATATCCGTCAAAATGATATTTATAATTTTTAAATGTAATAGATAAGACATTTGACTTATTTTGTATGCAAATGTAGTTGTCTGGTAATAAAGAAAATATTAAAAAACGGTGTAGTTGTTTTTTCTAAGATGTAATGTTGGATCAGATAAATAAATAACCGGAGCAGTGAAATATTGGTTCATGAACGTCGTACCGTTTAGTTTAGGCATTAGTCGAGTTTTACATCGACAGATGCTTATCTTATCAAATGGTATTCTGTTTTTGAGCATTTCCAGGACTTTATTAAATTTAGCCTTTGGGAAAGGAATGCAAGTAAATTAAATGTATAACAAGACCTAGAATCACTGATTAAGCCAATTAGAAAAATTTTTTAAAAATTTCCTTGAATATGAATACAATACATTTTACTTTTATTAAAATACGTACACGAATCATACTTCTCATTTACATGATTTTCATCTATTGTACAATATGTGCGGGTTGCTATACACTAAACCTAGAACTAGAGACAAAGACAACTTATATATCCGAGGGACCGTTGAAGTGTTCAAATATATCATCACCGGAAAAAAAACTCATTTACAATAATTGAAGCTAACACATCTTACCTAAGCATGATTTCAGATTTATTAGTTTTACGCTAAACATCAATCGGTCCCTCAGATATATAAATTGTCTTCTCTTCCATACATCACTCTCCACAATCCTCCACTTCGACCTCATAAAATACCATACTCTCCCCCAAACCCATCAAATTATCCTGATGTTATTCGAACAGTTCATCTGGTGGCTCCTCTTTAATCTCCGGTACGGTATGATACGCAGAAATTGCAATCAATTTCTGCAAAGCATCATAATTCAATGTTGGATCCGAATCCTTTTCCAACCCAAACGAATCCATTTGAAATCCCTTAAAATTCGGACATCGTCTTATATTCGGACTCATCTGCAGCAATGAAATCACTGTCGCATGCCCCAGACCAAAGAACAATTCTCCCTGCGCGCCAAGTGGTAAATTCTTAATATCAGACGCCCGGACAATAGTTTCCAACAGCTCCAAGTGACAAACATTGGCCGATTCGCCAAAAAAGACATGATCAAAGTCCGAATCGGGAATTATCTGAAATTGTGGTGTCCCCGAGTTGTCGAGAATTTTACACGTAAATGTGCATTTGCGTTCCGGCTCTTTCGGATGTGAATAGACTCGGGTGGCCATATAGCCGCGCGGATAAATCCAATGGTAGGTGTGGAAGTTTGGGTTGTCGGGAACGATTTCGCCTACGGAATGTATTGTCAGGTTTCCCAACTGAATAGGATAGATCGGATTGCCGTGACTATCCACAGACATTGTTTGAAGAATTTGTTTCTTCGATTGCGACGCACGATCGGAGGTTGATGGTTTTGATTTTGACGCTTTGGCACCGGCATCGGAATTGGATCGTTTCTTTGGTAATTTCTTTAGAGGAGGTGGGACGGGCGGTGCTGGTGGCGGTTGTGCTGGCGCTGGGGTGGGTTCTTCGACGTTTGCAGGCGGGGCAGGAGCGGCCTCGGGTGCTGGTGGTTCTGGCTCGTGATCGACTTCGTGCTCGAGAAGTTTTTTCATGAGAAATCGTCGTTCTTCTTTGAGTGTGACAATGTTATCTTGAATTTCGGCTATTTGATCGCACAGTGCAGAGTTCTCCTGTAAACAAAAGAAATGAAAGTGTTTTGTAAGAAAGCAAGAAAAATACTTTTTTCTTAGGCTGAATAGTATCCTCTGTTTGCCATTCAACAGATTTTTGCCGACTAAGCCCAACAATTAAAAAAAAACTGAAATGCTAGCTTTTAAATTTTAAGAAGAGCCAATTTCAGATTTTACCAAGGCTAAATCATTGGAATTGCCAACTGCAATGTCTGCTAAGGACACTTTGGCGCTGGATATAGTGAGACAAATTTTATTATCTTAAACTAAAAAGTCAGATCTTCTTTGAAAGGCTCTAGCTTGTGTTGGGGAAACATAACCGTAATAACGTTCTGCAACGACGGGATTATCTTCTTTAGTGCCACCTAAAACGCTAACATAACGTTATTCAGTTGTAATCTGGGAGTGGTTTTAACGATTACAGTAGGACCGTGATTCGTTTGGGTATCATCCAATAGCGAGGGTTTGGGATTAGCTCCATGGTATTCCTGCTAGAGAAATTGCATGGTGATGTTTTTGGGTGTATTGGCACATGCAAAGTTATTAGGATATCAATAAAATTCTAAAAATTTGCCGATGATAAATTCCTTAGTAACACTTACACATTCTGGAGGAGCATGGACTGAGAGTTAGTATAACAAAGACCAAGCTCTTATGCTGCCCGTTCTTAAATCCAAATGGATGCATACCAGATATGTACATCAAAGGAGAGCAGAAACCTTGTTCCAACTTCAAGTATTTTAGCTCATCATCATCATCAATGTGGCGCGATAGCCCGACGTCGGGCTTTCGCCGCCTGAATCGTTGACCTCCAATTGTCGCGGTTACGTGACCTTGTCCACCAGTTTCGGAAGCCCAGCAGCTGGTGGGCGTCTTCACCTACGGAGTTCTCCCAGCGAGTTTTCGGTCGTCCACGCAACCTCGCTCCGTCAATTCGTTGTGCGTTCGTCACTTTGTTTGTCATGCGATTATCGTCCATCCGTTGTACATGCCCCGCCCATTGCAAATGTTGAAGCTTCAAAATTTTCGATACTTCAAGCTCATCGTACAATTGATACCAACTCATGGTTGTACCGGATACGCCATTGATCTCGCTCGCGAATGGCCCCGAAAATTCGCCTAAGGACCTTTCGTTCGAATCTGTCTAGCAAAATTTCGGAGTCTTGGGTGAGGGTCCATGTTTCGCAGCCATAACATAGCACGGGTCGAGTGATCGTTTTGTACACGCGGAGCTTCCTGTTCCTGTGCGCAAAGTAGCACCGAGAAATAGGTTTTATTGGCTAGTTAGTATCCATCGCTTAATTTCGCCGGTTTCGTTGGCGTCCTTTGATAAATTACAACTCAGATAGTTGAAGTTGTCTACATACTCGATATTGAGGTCCCCCACTGTGATGCTTGAATTTGCTGGCGTCCTTGTTTTCGATTGAATCATGGCCTTTGCTTTGGTTTTGTTGATATGCAGTCCAACTTCCTTTGCGGCGTTATTGAGGTTATGCAAAAGGCTTTCTGCAATACCCAATCTTCAAGACATGATGTTGATGTCGTCGGTGTACGCTACTAATTGAGTCGACGGACTTGATGAGTAGCGTTCCGCTGTTGTCCATGTTCATGGCTCGAATTACATACTCCAGAGCAAATAGGTCAGTGAGTCGGTTCTGCACTCTGACCTGGCAGGCGGTATTAGTCATCGTCATCCTTCGGCACTAACTTTGCCGGTATACCAAAATGCAGCAACGGATTAATTCTCTTTTCCAGAATTTTCAATAAAATCTTATAGGTCGCATAAACCAATGATATGCCCCTGTAATTCTCACACTTCAGCTTGTCACCCTTTTTGGGGATTGGACAAATTATGCTTTTGCGTCAATCTTCGGGGATTACCTCGTCATTCCATATTTTCAGCAGTAGCACATGTATAGCGTCGGTCAGGCACGTTCCACAGTGCTTCAGCAGTTCTGCTGGGATCTCGTCAACGCCAGGCGCTTTATTACGTTAAAGCGATTGTATGGCGAGACTGACATCCTCTACTGTTGGGGGTTGAACGGGAGGGCCTGGTTCAGCTAACTGCTCAAGAGCTGGCTGGGGGGGGAGGTTGATGGTGCATTGAGGAGCTCTTCAAAATGCGAGGCCTATCGTTTATTTACGCTTTCGATGTCGCTGATGATGTTCCCATCCTTGTCCTTACATAGGCTTATCCTGGGTTAATAGCCATTCTTGATATTGTTGATAAGTTTGCACACCTGTCTATTGTTCTTACTGGCTAATCTTTGGTTTATTTGCTGTAACTGCTCGTCAAAATGTTTGCGTTTTTTACGTCTAATTACCTTTTTAGATACTCGCCGAAGTTCATTGTATCTTTCTTTCTTCGCTCGGTATGCGCGTTGTGTGTATTGGCCATAGGCTTCATTTTTCTCCTCAATCGAGGCCCTGCGTTCGTCGTCGAACCAGTCGGTTCGTCTACGCGGGCGTTTATATCCCACGACCTTTTCTGCAACACCTTTGATGCTGTCCTTGAGCTCCTCCCAGAATTCATGAATGCCTAAATTGTTGATATTACCAAGCATGGGCGACAGTTTTTCCTCAAGTGCGGAAGTATACGCAATTGCCGTGGCATCATTGATCAAGTTGTCAACCTCGAAGATCTTGGCACGGTTGATTCTCGTAATTTTTTTATTTTAGCTTTAGAAAATGGCACAGAAGCTAAGGGCAACTTGTACAAAACGTTTTTACGTCAATCACTCATGTATGAATCTTAATGCTAAAGTACCGAAAAGTTCGAGGACTGACGAATGCCCGCATAAGAACCTTGCCAAGAAGAATTTCCACTTGATGGACCCAAGGCCAAGGACCGAGGCAAACAGAAGTATACCTGGAGCGCGTTCCATTTGTACGATCTGAATAAAAATAGTTACTCACATTCACTTTCCGTCTTACTCTCTCACACTGCTCACAACTCTGACGGTAGTCAGCGATGACTACAGCTACGACTACGAGTGAATTATGGAACGCACTCACATGCATTGGTCTCGGCGATGACACGATCAAGATAAAGCTACAAGTAGACATAAATAAAAAATAACAGGCGCGACAATCCAACATTGAACTAAGGCCGCAGGATGTGTTAGTGACATCCTATTTCCAAGATCTTATCTGCTTTTTGTTGAGGCAATGAGATCAGCATCACGCTCAGCAGTGTTATTTATCCCCACATCAGGTCAACATCTGAGTGAGATCATAGGCCGAGCGACTCGACGCCATATAAGGAGCAGGTAAGAAAGAAGGTATTCCTGGAACCCCCTACAATTGGCATTATTCCCGATAAAGTCGCTGTTGCAACTCCCAAGCACCTAACGGCTTTTTCAATCCCACTGTTTCCTACCACAGTTTCGTATCAAGCAGGCAAATAGGGCAATACGAATTCGACTAGCCAATCGGGTTGACAGGTTTTGAAATGAGCGCCCGATTCTGCCTTTTTTTACATCAAAAAAGATTTCCCGGCATTATTTAAACTGCTATTTTTAGAACTTTGTAGGGAACGCCATCCGCATCTGAGGACTTGCTCGGCTCTGAACGCATGCTCATCAAAACTCCTAGCAGACCATCCAACGGAAAAGAACACTGTCCACAGACCTAACATTAAGTAGTATTAGGTAGGGATAGATAAGCCAGCAGAGCTTGGGGATGCGATCCCTTAATCTGTCAGACAGCTTATAGTCGAACGCAATAAATGCGAATAGAGAAGGTTCCAAAGGACCGCATCCCTGCAAAGAATCCCCTTCTGAAAGTCGGACGGCCGTTGGCTAAGTAACTCCTATGGCAAGCGAAGCAGACTGACTGTTCACTGACACACCAGTCTATTACTGACGTCAAGAAGCTACTGGGGACTGAGAGGTAAATAATGAATCCAAAATTTCCTTTCCTAAAGGTGGCCGAAATAGTATCTAGAAGCATTGCCCACGCTTATTCGTTTTCCGACTACCATATCCCGACCGCAGGCGTTAAAGTCGTCAGTAATTATTACGAGGCTCGCAGCATGCGCTAAGCCATACCTCGATTCCTCGGTTGTTGCACCGTAGTGTTACACACGGTAGTCATCAGCGCACCATGCTCCACTAGGAGTTACGGTAATCGAGAGAGAGAGTGGAGAATAACAGCTGTAAATGCCATTGGTCTTAGTTGTTACCGCTTAGTTATACTGTTGGAGTGTGTAGTCTCCGTAGGTTCAATTTGCTGCTAAAATGTCCTTGTATGCGACGCAAATCGTGGCACCCAGGGTTTTGTATTGGTCGCAAATGATTGCCACATCGATGGCTTCCTCTTTTACAGCTCTCGATAGCAGATTATGTGCCGCCTGGTAGTGGTCACGTTTTAACTCCAGGAAACTCTCTCGAGAAAAGTTATTCGTGTTTATATGATCCAGTCGGTAAATTACCGCCTATGCGCCCGGAAGAGAAGCCCTCCTTCCTGTTGCTTTAGTTAGCAGTTTGTCCATCCAACCTTGAGTTTCCCCGATTCCCAGGACTTTTTTGACTACCTCCATGGGCAGGCTGATGGTTGCAATTTTGGGTGCTATTATACGCGTTCACCATTGATAATACAGCGCCCGGTTGCATTTACATGCCAAATCGTTCCAAAAATGATGCGATGTTCCTTCCAAAAATGATGTCAAGATCGAGACACTCTTTGCGTAGGGTCTTCACGTCGACTGCCTTCAGTCCGAGTACACTGGTTAAAATGGATTTGTACCCTCCTATTGAATCCCCTTTACGTTTTTTTCAGTTGGAATAACGATTCCCCCTTCTGTGTGCCCCGAGTCCGAACGAAATTTTCGCCCATTCCCGGATTTTATTCTTTTCTGAATATCGGCGTAGGTAATTTCATTGCGTCGTCAGTTTTTAAATTTTTCTTTCTCTCCCTTTGGACCCGTCTTCAGTTCGAGTCTCGTCCAAACTCCCGATTCATTCGGAAAATGATTTGGTTGTGCAGCCTCTACTTCTTGGCCCTTATGAGATTTCTTCTTCCTTTTCGGAAATTGTGAGGAGGCAGTCTCCTACAGGTCTGGTCTATCTGCTGCCATCGCCTTAAGTGCTTCCGAAGTGGTTTGAACTTCCTTGTCCCTCAGCTTCCCTTGCGCTTTCCTAAGACTTAATCTCTTTGACAGCACAGTGTACATATACTAGGCCTGGACTCCATGAATATCATTAGGTCGACAATAAGTTCATGCAGTTTATTGAACATGTTGACATCGGCCGCTGGCTTCTCGTTATCCATACCATCCTTTGATAAGACGGACATAGGTAGGTAAAAGTGGTGGCTTAGGTCAAGCAGACCAGAAGCCCAATTAGCGCAGAAGGCGCCGTTTTGAAACCACATATTCCGTTAAACTAATAAAGAAGGAGGTTACAGAAGGTTAGATGTCATGAGTGTAGAGGCGTTTAGAGCCACGCAGTACAATTGAGGAACTGAAGCAGCTCCCCTATTTTCGCCTCCGACGCATCCTCTAGACTATCAAAAAACGCACGACCGAGCGTTCGATAGCGGGATCTAGCTAGACCTGGGCATTTGCAGAGAAAGTGAGTTAGAGTTACTCTCTCATTTGCGTTATCGCAACTACGACAATGCGAGTTGTGAGGTATACCCAACCTGGTCGCATGGTCCCCTATTGGCCAATGGCCCGTATTAACTGCTGTAAGTCTGGCGATATCCTTCCGCGGTCTTGTTAGAATCTCGGACGTCCTTTTCCAGTCATATGATGGCCATAACTTCCGTGATATGGCACAGGTTCTTATGTTTCGCCAGTAACCGCCTGCAATCGTAAGATAATGCAAGGAAATCTGTCCCTTGACAGTTGACATCGGAACGTGTACGCGCTCCTCATAGGAGGTGTCCATAGAGGCCCCTTTTCTGGCCAACTCATCTGCCAGCTCATTGCCATCTATATTCGTATGTCCAGGCACCCAAATTAGTGTGATTGAGTGCTTTCTACCAAGATTGTTTAGCGTCTCCTCACAGCATTTGACAAGCTTAGAGGATATCTTCGCAGAGTTAAGTGCCTTAATAGCCGCCTGACTATCTGAGCAGATGGCTATGTTTTGGCTGTCTTGAATATTTCCGAGTGCGAGGCAGGCCTTCATGATTGCAAACAATTCCGCCTGGAAAATGCTAGCATGATCAGGAAGACGGTAGGATTCAGAGGTATCGCAGAAGACTCCTGAACCTACCTCGCAGCTCATTTTAGATCCATCTGTGAAAATAGAGATTTCGTAATCCCCTACTGCCTCACCCGTACCCCATTCGCACCTAGTCGGAATCTTGACAGCAAAGCTTTTCCCAAGACTCAGTGTAGTCACTGCAAAGTCGGTTGTAGCCTTGATCTCATCTAGTGGCAGCTGGTTGAGGATATCAGCGTGACCATATGGCTTGGAGGTCCAGCCACCGGACTCTTTAAGCCTTACCGCGCTACATGCCGCCAGTTTATTAATAAAAAGGTTGATTGGTAGAAGATGCAGGATTACATTCAACGCATCCCTCGGGCATGTTCGAATACCCCCTGTGATGCCAAGACATGCCGTTCTTAGCACCCTACCCAGTTTCGTTATATTGTACTCTCTGCTAAGCGCTGCCCACCACACAAGTGCTCCATACGTCAGCATGGGACGTACCACTGCTGTATAAAGCCAGAGTACGCCCCACCTTTTATTGAGGGCTGTCTTACATGCGTAGAAAACTACGCATGCTTTCTTAACACGCTCTTCAATGTTCAACTTCCAGCTGAGCTTCGGGTCTAAAATGACTCCAAAATACTTCGAACTAGTCGATAGTGTGAGTTGCTGTCCGTTAAGTTTTGGAAGGGAAAAAGATGGTATCTTGGTTTTTGTAGTGAACAGCATCAGCTTTGTCTTGCTTGGGTTTACACCAAGGCCACAGCTTGTAGCCCACTTGCTGACTAACCCGAGCGCTCTTCCCATGATCTGACTGATCACGGAGAGACACATTCCTGATACTATGATCGCTACATCATCCGCATACGCCACTACTTTTATACCTTCCTCGTCGAGTTTAGTTAAGATTTTATTGATCACTACTAGCCACAGTAGCGGGTTGATGACACCACCCTGAGGTGTCCCTCTACAGACGAATTTTGTCATCTGGCTGTTTCCTAAGTCCGCATGAATTACCCTGGTCTTCAGAAGACTCACTATCCATCCGGACATAGGACATATTGAAAAAAAAACCTTTGAAATTTTGAACCTCCATTGAAAGTGGTTGCTCCTATTGGAGTGTACACCACTTATTCTACACCTACAGCCGAGTCAGAGGCCGCTTCTTTCGGATAGGGTTCCGATTTCGTGTTGGTTTTTACGATATCACTCATTGGATTCCTACGTGCAGCTAGGGAAACAAAGGTCCACCACACCAGAGCTCCACATGTTGCAAAAAGGCTAGATTTTATCGGAGTGCACCATGTATCGAGTTGTTCCATTAGTTATGTCCGTTTGCGTCCCTGGACATCTTCTCCCAATGGCACGGTCGCCAAATACTTTGGGGATAAGTTCATCCCTATATGGAGACTGTTACTCCCATGTTACTTTTCAACAATCTAACCAAATTTATTTACAAATTCCACTTGAAATGTAAATTCAATTCAAATTGTACTTACGAAAACATACTCCTTGATGACTCTTTTCAGTTTTCGATATTTCGTTTTGTACTTCATCTGCACCATTTTATTGTACTGATCCAATTTGTAGAAATTTACACCGGCCATTGCAAAGATTTTCGTAATTGCAGTAATTTAGAATTTTCGGAAAAGAAACTTTAGACGCGGTTGTTTACATCATTTTTGGTTTGACATTTTCTGGCATAGCACATTTCCCGACATCTTCCAGTGTGCGTTGTTGGAATGGGTGTACTAAAAACTGCAGTTCAGACTACGTAGCCCACTGTTTTGGTGCAACGAACATTCAACAAAGCGGAACGTCAAAAATTTACTTGTGACAGCAGCTGTCATATGTGTGAACATTTCCACTACCCTCAATTGTAAAAGTGGGGTGTTTACCTTTATTCATAAAAAATTCATACTTTGATGTGTGTTCGAAAGCTAATTGAATTAAATTAAATTGCGCATCGATAGTAATTTAACGCGAACAAATCTATCGCGAAAATCAATGACCGCGTCGCAATTGTAGAGGACCGATTAGACGTGACCATGGACTCCAGTACGCCCGCCACAAGTGAAGAGAATTTCGAGGATTTCTCGGACAGCAATGTCGACTTTCAGGATGCGGACGAGGAAGAGAACAAACACAGCATTATCCAAGAGATTAGAGACGAACTATTGCCCGAAGGTGGTGCATCAACGTCCGCGAATAATGGCTTCAAAAAATCCGAATCATTCGCCAGTGTTCGAAGCAAGGACTTTTGTGAGTCTATGGAAGATTTGGACGTGACATCGGACGATTACTTTCACGACAAGGAATGGATTCAGAAACGTAAACACATTTTCATCTTGAGTTCGGCGGGTAAACCGATATATTCGTTGCATGAGAACGAGGGCAAACTGGCCACCCTCTGTGGAACGTTACAGGCGCTGGTAAGCTTTGTGCAGGCCAACAATGATTCCATCACGTCAATTGTAGCGGACGGTATCAAGTTTGTGTTTCTGATAAGAAGTTCGTTGATTTTGGTGGCCGCTTCGCGTGATAATATTGCTGTGCAACAGCTACAAATGCAGCTCAAGTGAGTATAGAGTTGTTGTACGGTACAGTATTTGAACACTTTCACTAACGGCGCTTTTTGTTTTTTTATTTCGTTTGTAGCGATGTTTGCAATCAGATACTCTCGACGCTGCCACATATCACGAAAATTTTTGAGCATCGACAGAATTATGATCTGCGGAAACAGTTAGCGGGAACCGAAAGGCTTATTGATCATTTGCTAGTCAACGATACGAGCAATAAGAAAAGTGAGTAGGCAGGTTCTATAAAGAGCCCAACATATTTGTTGAATCGGGTTGACTAGACTGTTCCCGACGGGACGTTACTTTCCTGCATTATTCAAGTATCCCCTGTGGTATCATCAATGTGGCACGATAGCCCGACGTCGGGCCTCCCCTGTGGTATGGTGAAAGTATAAACCAAAGCGTTCTTGTTCTTGGGCTTGTCGTATAAGGCAACTAAATGAAACTTTGGGAAATGTCGATTTCCAGTTTCATAGTTTTTCCTCATACGAAGATATTCTAGTTTCTACGACCTATGGTTAGGCGACCTGGATATCTCCGTAACAACCTCTAGCCGGTGTTACAAAAAGCCTCGAAATAAAAGGGACGCCAGTAGTCGAAAGAGACAGGTTAACTAAACTAAGCGAAATGATTATCGACGCGATGAAATTTGTAGAGTCGAAACCCTACATACACGGCAGTAAATGAAAGGTCAGGAACGTATGCGTTATGAATAATAGGGCCAGGGAGTACTTATACGGTAAAAAGGCTAAAAAGTTCCAAAGAGAGAAAGAAGTGCAGACTTCACCGCGAGTTCCTAACGTGCCGGCGGCCGAACGGTTAAAGCGCAAGCGGGACGTGGAGAAGACGTCAGCCGAAATCACAGTCTCCATTCGGTGGCTCAGTGGCAGAGATGTCTATCTCTGAGTTGCCGGTGCGTGGGTTCGAATCCCACTGTGACCCATGGATGTTTGTGTTGTCCATAAAAATGCACCTACGGCAGCCGGTTCTTCGATGCAAATCGTCCCGGAGCTACCCGTTGTTAAAACGGCCAAGAGCTAGCTGCCAAGACCCCTTTCGATTCATGAGAAAAAAATCTCTCTCTTCTATCGCTTCTCTTGAATCGCTACAACAAAAACAACAGTCTCCAAAAAAGAGCACATTCAATCAATCAAGAAGACAACAATGGAACAAGCATTTAAAATCCTGCCACATAAAATCCGGTGTAAGCAACCTTTGGAAAACGGTACGTGCGTTATCTAACCCCACAAAACCCAAAGGTAAGGTAGCCATTAAGTTCGGTGATAAGACCTATAATAACGACAACAAATGCGCACACAAATTCAATCAGCAATTCGTCGAACATCCTGATAAAGATAGGCTCAAGCGCACCATCACAAGAGCTATCCGCAATAGCACCACCGATCAACACCTCCAAGTTACCTCAAACCAAGTAAGACTTGCAATCAAAAATGCCAAAAATTCCAAAGCGTTCGGCCCTGACGGCATTGCTATGATCATGCTGAAACATCTAGATTCACCGGCCATTGATTATATCACTGCCACGATGAATCGTTATCGTTAAAATCATTCATCATTCCTGAGTTATGGAAGAAAGGCCGCATAAACCCAATACCCAAACCAGGTAAAGACCATACTCTAGCAGAATCATACCGTCCGATAACGCTCCTGTCTCCTGTGGCCAAAATACTGGAAGCACTTGTATTGCCGAAACTTTTAGAGCACATACAGCTTGCAAATCATCAACATGGTTTTCGTAAAATGCATAGCACCACCACCGCTCTCGATACGATCACATCCAACATATTTAATGGACTCAACCAACCGAAACCATGCAAGCGAACCGTCCTGGTTGCTCTCGATCTGTCAAAAGCATTTGACACTGTCAACCTCACTCTATTGCTAACAGATCTCCGCAATACAACACCACCGTACATCCATAAATGGATCGCTAATTACCTTGCCGGTCGTCAATCCTGCACAGAGTTTAGAAACGGGAAGTCTAAACTCAGGAAAATCAAACAAGGCATTCCCCAGGGTGGAGTCTTATCCCCCACTCTTTTCAACCTCTACATGGCAGGATTACCTACACCACCAACGGGATTACAAATCATCTCATACGCAGACGACTGCACCATCATGGCAACTGGTAACGACATTCCCGAAATGTGCGATCTAATCAACGAATACCTGCGGGTTCTCAACGCTTTCTTCGCCAGTAAAAATCTGAAGCTATCTGCGCCCAAGTCCTCCGCCACATTATTCACAAGCTTCAACCAAGAGTATAACACACAACTGCCCATCTACGTTGACACCCACATCATCCCAACAACCAGGACTCCCAAAATCCTTGGTGTCACGCTTGACAACTCCGGCAAATTCAACACCCACGCTGAAAATATATGTTCCAAACTCAGGAGCAGGAATAAAATATTAAAAGCACTTGCCGGAAGTACATGGGGCACAGACAAAGAAACCCTCTTGGCTACGTATAAAGCGATTGGTCGCCCCCTGGTCAATTACGCAGCACCAACGTGGACAAATGCTCTCTGCAACACAAACTGGAGCCACATTCAAACCTGCCAAAACACAGCACTACGCACCATCACCGGCTGTGTTAAGATGTCTTCACAAGATCATCTACACCAGGAAACCAAATTAATGACTTTGAGGAGCCATAATGAACTTCTCACTAAGCAATATTTAGTCGGATGTTATCGAACAAACCACCCGAACAACCCACTCATGGACAAACCACCGCCACGTCGTATCAGACGTTCAATCAGGGACAAAGAGCGAGAAGTCCAGCGATACAAAAAAGTTCCTTTCGATGACTCCGACTACAAGGCGGCCATTGCAGACTTACACACATCCGAAGTTCATAAAGCTACTCAAAGTCTCACGAACAACCGTGTACTTGGCATCAAACCTCCTGCCATATCTCCAGACGAAGAATCACTACCAAGAGCAACTCGTACCACCCTAGCACAACTTCGATCCGGCTGGTGCCCGCGACTAAACTCCTATTTGTCACGAATAAACAATGAATTCGCCAACACCTGCCCAGCCTGCGGAACCAGTCCACATAACGTGGACCATATTTTCGATTGTTCAGCTGCTCCCACGCACCTCACACCACTTGCGTTATGGACACAACCCATCGATGCAGCTTTTTTCTTAAATCTTGACCTCGAGGATGGAATGCCCACCATCTTCGAATGACAATGTGCAACTTGACTGAATGTTTCCCCATTTGTGCCGCTACTACAACAACAACAGTCAATCAACAGGAGGGGGCGCTTCAAACCGGAAAACCACCACTGGAAGAAAACCCGAGACTCTGAACAAGGGTGGAAAAATAATCGGGAGAAGAAAGAAGCACGTAAAATTTTAGAAGCTAAGGACAAGATCCGACGCAATGATCATTTCTCAGTCAAAGAAGAACAAGAAATGGGGCACTATTGTTCCAAACGATATCCCGCGGTGGTGACTCTGTAGACCGATACAAGGCTATGGTTACGGCCCTATTAGGACTGAATCCATACAGTATAAAAACATCGCGGCAGGAGACGAGGATAGAGGTACAATATCTGGACGAGGTAATAACGAGGATTGTCAGCTTACTTTCGAGGCCTTGAAGTCATTGAGGAGGCGTACGGAGGCATCCAAAGGGTAACCATAAGTTTACCTACAGAGGTGGCCAACAAGGTGATGGAAGTAGGCAAAGTCAGTGTGGAGTGAACGATCTGCCGGTTAAAATGGCAACTGTCTCCGAAGAGATGCTTTATGTGTTTAGCATTTGTCCACTTCGCGGGCTGTGTGAAGTTGGCCAGTCATTTTTTTGAAATTAGGTCCTTTTGCTCGGTGAACCGTTTGTTCTACAGCGGCTACGTTTGTTCTTGATTGTTCGCCAATTAATATCGTTTGTTCTTCTCTGATTATTTAATTATAGCAACTTTAAAATTGTGAGTGTGAACTTAGCCAGTCATTTTTAAATATGGGTCGGAAAGGTATAGGTTTGGTATCAATCGAAAGCCAGACGTTTGTTCATTTTGTAGGGCGTTTGTTCATCCTGGAAACGGAAGGATACAGGAATTATTAAGGAAAAAGAGATTAGCTGTGACGTCATCTTCACTCAACCAACGCCATCTACTCAGCTCAGCTGTACGGGCAACCCGTGTCTCGCGAACAATTTATGCAAGATCCACACCATCATCGTACAGCTGAGCTGAGTAGATGGCGTTGGTTGAGTGAAGATGACGTCACAACTAATCTATTTTTCCTTAATAATTCCTGTATCCTTCCGTTTCCAGGATGAACAAACGCCCTACAAAATGAACAAACGTCTGGCTTTCGATTAATACCAAACCTATACCTTCTCGACCCATATTTAAAAATGACTGGCTAAGTTCACACTCACAATTTTAAAGTTGCTATAATTAAATAATCAGAGAAGAACAAACGATATTAATTGGCGAACAATCAAGAACAAACGTAGCCGCTGTAGAACAAACGGTTCACCGAGCAAAAGGACCTAATTTTAAAAAATGACTGGCTAACTTCACACAGCCCACTTCGCGAGGGACCAAACTGGAGACGGCAAAGTATTTCGGGAGGCAATCAAATTAAAGTGCAGCTAAATTTGCATCACTGTTAAGCAGCACAAGATCTGAAATCAAAGACGGCGAAAGAGAAGGAAATCGCATTTATCTACGACTAATATAAAAATCCACGTAGCTCGGTTTGGGTTGCAGATAAAAGACAGCGAAGTAGCAATTTGGACCTGTGAACATTATGCGTTCCAGTAGGGAGAATTACAACGATCTTCGCTGCAATTTGGTATACATTTGTAAAGCTACTACACTCCGCCCGGTGTAATAATGCCGAATTCACACTTGTGTACGACACGAATACTGGCTACCTACTCCAACAAACTCTAGAGAAGGCCATTAGGCCAGACCGCATTTCAATGGTCATGCTGAAACATCTAGATCTTGCAGCCATCGAAAATCTCACGATTGAATTCAACTTGTCGATATCCACCCTTGACATCCGAGAATTCTGTAAAAAGGCTCGAATTTTCCCTCTCCTACAACCTGGTGAAGCCTCAAAACTCGCCGTATACTACAGTCCAATCACAATGCCAAGACGCACACTAAGCTAGCTTCTCACCAAATTGGCTTCAGAAAGATGCTTAGTACCAACAGCTCTGGATTTGATCACTCATCACGTCCACAATGTCCTCAACCAGAGTTCCTGCTAATACTTATCCCAAGATCCTTGGGAACTCGGACGGTGACAACACCCTTAGAAGAGGAAATGCGGCATCCATCGTCGACCTTACATTCGTATCAAGGAGAGGTAGCGATTCTTGGCCATGTAAAAAGCATGGGTGGTTGCGGGACACAGACCCAATCGCTGTAGGAGACAACGTTGCCGCCGCAACAGCCTCACATTCATGAGTAGTTCCACGGTTACAAACTGTGAAGTGATACACTAGCGAACATTATGCCGGCCCCACACTATCCGGGGTTTCCCAAAAACCGCGTGGCTACGGCATTACACGCATAGCGACCATCAAGGATTTCAACAGGGGAGAGATCAGCTATAGATATAACGAGAGGGATGTGGGATGGTCTACGAGACGCCTCAATGAGGCGTCGTTCATAGAAACCCTGCCTGATGTAGGTACAACTCAAATGTCCGGTACTGCTCAAAGATATTATCTCCACTATGTTTCCTATGTTTCTCGGTCCTCCCTATAATTAATTCGTAACTTGCGCACAGGAACACAAAGCTCCGCGTGTACAAAACGATTATCCAACCCCCAACATGTTATGGCTGCGAAACATGGACCCAAGTCTCCGAAATTTTGCTAGACAAATTCGAACGAAAGGTCCTTCGGCGAATTTTCGGGGCCGTTTGTGAGCGAGATCAATGGCGTATCCGGTATAATGATAAGTTGTATCAATTCTTCGATGCTGGCGAACGCACAACGATTTGACGGAGCGAGGTTGCGTGGACGACCGAGAGCTCGCTGGGAGAACTCCGTAGGTGAAGACGGGCTTCCGAAACTGGAGAACAAGGTCACGTAACCGCGACAATTGGAGGTAATCTTGCCACATTGTTGATGATGATGTTTCCTCAACATAAATTGGAACGGCGAAATAAAGTCTTAGGTCGCACACACACGGAAAATCCATAGATTCCCAATCCAACGAAACCTTTTATAAAAAAATTACAACTTGCCCAGCTGTAATTTTTATATGGAGTTTCGTTGGATTCGGAATCCATGGATTCCCCGTGTGTGAAAGGTTATGACAGACTCGAGACTAAGCTTTTGGGAACACAAAGCATATAGGCACTAAAGGCGGCGAGCGGACGGGTAGCTCTAGCAAAAGTGATGCCAAATATAGGTGGTCCGAGAACAAGTAGCAGGTCGAACCCACAATTCTGAAAGTGTCGTCATTACCCACTGAGCTACTGAGGGTCCCATGCTATTGTCGAGGTTGGTAACGTCAATATCACAATATATGCCTCGCCAGTTTGAGCCAGTTCACTAAGGTTCGCCTGTAACGCAAAACCTTAAATGCTGTCTATCGTAGGTGTGGTTTGCGAGTGGGCGGTAGCCGGAAAGATGCCTCTGCAGATCATAGTGGACGAGACCAGCAGGCTGTACAGCGGCCGCCAAGGCGTAACACCGGAGATCCATCCGGGACGAAGAAACATTAAAAGGCTGTAGTCTACGTGAAGGGGGTAGATCCGATGGGATGATACTGGCCGAAAGACACATCCACTCATCCCAGACATACGGGGATGTGAATTTCTATATGGCCCAGTTAACGGGCCATGGAGGGTACCGACAAAATTTGCATTGGCTTAAGTTGGACGATTCGTCAGAATGTCCCAAATGCAAGGGATTTGCGAAGGATGTGAAACATGTCTTATAAAAAAATTACAACTTGCCCAGCTGTAATTTTTATATGGAGTTTCGTTGGATTCGGAATCCATGGATTCCCCGTGTGTGAAAGGTTATGACAGACTCGAGACTAAGCTTTTGGGAACACAAAGCATATAGGCACTAAAGGCGGCGAGCGGACGGGTAGCTCTAGCAAAAGTGATGCCAAATATAGGTGGTCCGAGAACAAGTAGCAGGTCGAACCCACAATTCTGAAAGTGTCGTCATTACCCACTGAGCTACTGAGGGTCCCATGCTATTGTCGAGGTTGGTAACGTCAATATCACAATATATGCCTCGCCAGTTTGAGCCAGTTCACTAAGGTTCGCCTGTAACGCAAAACCTTAAATGCTGTCTATCGTAGGTGTGGTTTGCGAGTGGGCGGTAGCCGGAAAGATGCCTCTGCAGATCATAGTGGACGAGACCAGCAGGCTGTACAGCGGCCGCCAAGGCGTAACACCGGAGATCCATCCGGGACGAAGAAACATTAAAAGGCTGTAGTCTACGTGAAGGGGGTAGATCCGATGGGATGATACTGGCCGAAAGACACATCCACTCATCCCAGACATACGGGGATGTGAATTTCTATATGGCCCAGTTAACGGGCCATGGAGGGTACCGACAAAAATTGCATTGGCTTAAGTTGGACGATTCGTCAGAATGTCCCAAATGCAAGGGATTTGCGAAGGATGTGAAACATGTCTTGTTTGGTAGTGCGACTATTGTGTTGTCTCATTTTTTTATAACCCGGCAATACAAAAGTAAATAATTTGGAGATATTCGCACCCGATAACTCTGAAGCTGCTATCAGAAAATTTCTATCAGCAACTGGGATTCCGTGAGCACGGCAATTTGTGCAGTTCATATTGAGCTACAGAGGAGGAGCGTAGACGCGAGTCTGCTACTCCCGTTGATAGCTTATTAGATGGAACTGGTTCTGTGATGCAATTTCAGTATTGCAGGACCAGGGTGGTTTCGCAGGCTGCAGCGGTGACAAAATAGGTGTTCGACATAACTGCATGCTGGCGGGATTCTTGCTACTCAGCACGTATGCTTATAGAAATCAAAATCTCTATACGGAAAATAAAGCGTCGACTCACTTTAGAAATTGCAATAGAAAATAACAAAAAACAATTATTTTTTTTCAGTCACTAATAACGCTTTCACGTCACTAACAAATACGGTACAAGTATTGCCATTAAGCACAGCCATGCGAAGTAACATCACAGCCGCGATCCAGAACAATTGCTCAAAAATACGAAATTTGGTGTTTGCTGTCCTAATAGCCAACAACAAACTGATAGTTTTAGTACGTATGAAGGAGTATTCCATTCAGCCGGCAGACCTCAGGTAATTTCACCAATTTATCGACGACTTTCTAGTACTCTTCATAACAACTTGTTTTCCAGACTGATTTTCAATCTAATCGAATGCTCGGAAAGTTTCAAAACAGCCGAAAGTTGGACGCCCATTTGTCTTCCGAAATTCGACATGAACGGCTATTTATACGCTCACGTATCCTATCTGGCGGAAGATTGTCAAGCATGTCTCCTGTTGCTTTCCGTCGATCAAAATGTATTTTTCACGCTCTCTGAAGCAAAAAAGAAAATCACAGATAAACTACGTCGCTCACACTGCCTCGAAGCTATCAACGAGGAGATGAACAATCGCGGAATCAATTTACGGGCAATTGGCATTCCCGAAATGCGTCATTTTCTCTACAAATATAAGATTAGTGCACAATTGCTCTGTGCCGAAATAACACATCCGTATTCAAGTCCAAATGAGTTCGAACGATTGTATTCGATTTATTGTGATATGTATCATAGAATTCATAATAGTTTGCGACCGCTCAAATTGATCTATCACGTGGGCGAGAAGGAGTTGGTTCTCGCTTGGGTGGCGGCGTCGTATGAATTGTATGCAGTGTTTGAGCCAACCATTGATAAGAATTTGGTTATAAAATTGGTGAATAAGTTGGTGCGATGGGTGGAGAAGGAGCAAGATATTTTGTTTATAAAGAATCATCCTAATTTCTAGTGTATATATGTTTAATGCCACGTGTTAGTGGAGTTCTGTTTTTTTTTTATTGTTTCATGTATCTACAGTAATGTATTTTACGCTTTTAGGCTGTAAGAGCAAAGTAACGGAGATAATGAAAGGAAAGTTGTATAGCAAATTATATAATAACACTAGATATGTGATGAATCATTGTAAACGTGACTGTTTTAGCGCAATTTGTACGTATGACGATAATGTTATTCAAAATAAATTTAAAATTATGAGTTGGAGACTTTTTTTTACGGAGAACCCGCTCAATCGCACAAACAAGCTTTGTTGCGGGAGCTACAGAAAAGAAACCAAAAGCTTTCTACAGAGAAGTCGGGAACAAGAACAAGGTAATCGCCGATTTGAAAATTGCACAGCTTTGCTCATTTACACCATTATTCATTCATTTACGCAACAAAGACTCCCGAATCGAGATTATCGTTGAACTTAATTTCAGGTTCAATCCAAGGCAAGGAAAATGAATTTTCAAGCACCTTTAAGAGATTTTGAAGTCATGAAACAGGAGAAGCTTTTAAGGAATAAATCGTATAGGCAGATCCTGAGATTATTCGGAAAATGAGTTCGGAGCACACAGATTCGAACGAGATAGCGTCTTCAAGAAACCGATGAGAATAGTTTGCAATCACCGGCTTGCTACAACAGAGTCTGGCATTTGAAATGGAGCTGGTCGGGGACTGCTCTACTCTGCTCTCCTCGGCAGGCAGCTGTCGGAATCCTGTTGACTAGGAA
Source organism: Microchrysa polita (assembly GCA_949715475.1). Taxonomy (NCBI): domain Eukaryota; kingdom Metazoa; phylum Arthropoda; class Insecta; order Diptera; family Stratiomyidae; genus Microchrysa; species Microchrysa polita. The sequence continues at coordinate 21,015,378 of OX454415.1, forward strand.
TGCACGTCAATCCCTAATCGACTGGAAACCTATTTCCGACCTTATCATCACAGCCAGATTCAAATGCAGGGTCCGCAACATCACAATTGTTAAGTGCTACGCACCGACTGAACCTGCAGATAAATCTGCGAAGCGCGTATTTTATTTTATTATGGAAGATCTCAATGCCAAAGTAGGTGCTGATAACTTAGGCTTGGAACACCTTATGGGCAATCACGGGTTTGGCGACAGGATCAATAAAGCCGAAATGTCATTGGTCTGTTCAAGCATAAACCCTGCCACCTTACAACTTGGATTTCTCCTGTTGATGGCAGAAAAAATACCAAATTGACCATATTGCTGTTTCAAAGATATGGAAAAACTGCCTCTTAGACGTCAGGTTGAAGCGTGGGGCTAATGTTGGCAGCGAACCCGTTCAGCATCTTGTTATCGCGAAATTGCGCTTACGAACGGTAGTGATCCAATGATTTCATAACGCACGGAACTTACAACGTTTAAATGTGCAAAACTAAAAAATCCATCAACTAGACGTGCATATTCTACCGTTTGTACGAAATAGCTTGTACAGCATAGCCTCTTCAGAATCCTACATTTGAAGATAGATGGAATTTTGCGAAGGATTCTTTCATTTCGTGTGGCGAAGCGATTATAGGACGATTGGATCAAGGTTGGAGATCATTTATCGGTGATGATACTTGGTCTCTTATATCTCAGCACGCAAAAGAGTTACGGAGCAGATTAAGTCTGTTGCTGATGATTCAGCCCTAAAATCAACTCTGAATACCGTTCACTGCAAAAAGACGTTCAGAGAAGTGTGAGGCGTGACAACGCTTTACCGAAAGAGGCAGATTATGAGGCTTACAGCGGTACACTATTCAAGATAATTAAGCCACTAATTGGCGGATCTTTTACTACAGGCCATTCTGCAAAAGATAAAGAATGGTTGCTGCTTGTTTCCGAAGAACAGCATCTGCAAATATAATAAGAGCACTTTTTTAAGGTCCTGAACAATTGCTTTGGACCTTCAAGTGCATTTTCATCGGCAGAGGAAGACATTCCTCAAGTAGCCGATATTAATTCCAGACCACCATCGTATTTTTTTATTCCCCAGTGACTTCATCGTGGAGAATATCTAATGACCGGGAAATCGAAAAATAATACATAAAATAATAGAGAAATTATGGAACCAGTTCAAATTTTTGCTTATGAAATTCCCCAGGATTTGCCACATATTCCACGACAGTATGAAGCATTTTCATTGAGAAAAAAATGTCATTCCCATTCCGCCCGAGGTCTATCCAGACCGTAAGACGGAATTAAAGCGGGTTATCGAATCTATGGCAGCGGATGTAAATGCTACAGCGGATATTCTGCTTCTTATCATCAGAGAGTGTTGGGAAACCGTTACTCTTCCAGGTGAATGGAAAAAGGGAGTAATTATTAAAATTCAGAAATAGGGTAACCTTAAGGGTTGTAATAATTGGCGTGGAATTTGCATACTTCCATATGTCTCCAAGCTAATTGCTCAAATTATTTTGAACCGGATCATGGTTGAAGCTGATCGCACTTTATGAACAGGCTGGATTTCACGAGGGCTCATTACACCCCATGTTCATTGATTTCGAGAAGCCGTTCGATAGTTTGGCCGGGAGTAAATCTGGAGAGCTCTTCGTATGAGGGCCATACCAAATAAAATAATTTCCATCATCAAGGAATTCTTCCAGCGAACCCAATGTTACGTTTTACACAAGGGTGTGCTTTCAGATTCTTTTCAGGTGCACAGCGGAATGAGACAAGGCTGCATTTTGTCACCTATTCTTTTCTTCATAGCCATTAACGATATACTAGTGAACGCCAGAGGAAAGGTATCAGATGAAAAAGGAGGACAAACTGAACTGAAAATATCATTTTAAAGATGCAAAGTCCGAGGTATTAAAGAGCCATTGGTCCGAATTAATGGATGGAATCACGGGCAAACAGACATTGGCTTTGCAAGTGTTAGAGAGAATAATCACAAATTACAAAAAAGACTCCAGGGCGAGAAAAACGCTTCCATAATTTTTTTTATGTGCCATCAAAAGGCTTTGAAATTAATCATGGGTGTACCGAACGATCTGGAACACCCGTACAAAAAAAAAACCTGTTCAGGAAATTCGAGGACTATTTTGATACGAGTAAAAGTTCATAAATTTTACGTATTTAGTGCTAGCTCCCACCCACCTCCGAGAAGCAAATGGGAAAATCCGCTGAGTTAAGTGCTAATTAAGTTCTCTTAAAAAAGGAGCTCATTACAGAATTATGTGCTAGTTGTTTTTATTTCCTCTTATTTTCACCAGAATTAAGGATTTCGATTGCACCTGCTTCCATGATTCCTAGTTCTTGCTTGAAGGGCCTCCTAATATCCAAATAGAAACGATATTATAGCACGTAATTATTTATTGCATTAATGCGATATATTTTATTTGATTTCCGGAAAAAAGGCGTTTAGAAAAAACTGTTCAGTGGGAAATTTAATCATTTTCATCATTTATTTTTTGGAGTTGTTTACGATAACTTCCAACTTCGAGTCCTACGCTGACCATGGTGTTGTTTCAAATTCATTAAATTTGTCATCAGTTCCAGTCATGGGCGTAGCCAGGATATCGATCAGGCCTTAACTACTTCCGAAATGAATTCGCAGCCAACAAAATTTCCCTGATATTTAGAGCTCGAGGAGAATTGTTGCCGCTGAACTATATTCCGCATCGACAAGATCTTCCAATATTATGCAGTCTATGTAATTTAAGGGCCAGGGAAGACACGCGACATTTTCTAGGCAAATGCCCAATACTTCGAGAGACTAGGAGAGCGTGTTTTGGAAAGGACTCGATGAGCCACATGGAGGTGGAAGCAGTCTTAAATGGTCGAGATTGGGACAAATTATATGAATTCTGCGGTATAGCCCTAAATTATAGACAACGAATCATTGATGAAAGTTTCTAAACAATGTAACAATGATAACATACCTAAATAAAAAAGAAAAATTCTAAAGAATAAAATATTTATAATATTAATAACAAAATACTATAATACATAGCAGATCACTATATTTAATTGTAATATGGAGTATGAAATTCAATCAAGTTATGCAGACGGCCACTAGGCCATGCCGCTTCTCACTAGTTTTATGTAAACTACATTGTAATTTAAGTTGAAATGAAATAAAACGTTATCTATCTATCTATCTATCTATCGCAATTTTGAAAATTTGTTAAATAAAAATTAAAATAAAGTTTTGAATATGAGAAAGAACCAATCAAATAAAAATATTAACTAATGATTAAATGGGTCTGTTTGATGAATTGGAATAATGCTGCTGGAATTGGCCTCCTTCATTTTGTATGCAGACTCGACACCTTCGGCGCATGGAAGAAACGTCCCGAAGAATTTCAGGAGGGGTGTCCTTGATGTTGTCACAAGCATTATTATTAATTCGCTGCAGCAGCTGTTCCCGGGAGGTAATCCGCTCGGAATAGACATTGCTTTTTAAGTTACCCCATAAATAAAAATCTAGGGGAGTAAGGTCGGGACTTCTCGCAGGCCACGCAACTGTCCCAAATCTGCCAATCCACTTTCCGGTAAATTCGTTTTCCAAATATTCTTTGATAAGTCTCGCATTATAAGCGGGCACCCGTCTATCTGCCATAAATAGCAAATATTAAATTTTAACCGTTATAAGTACCGTTGGATTTGCCAAACAATGTACCAAATTTCAAATATCTTACAGTTCTGGTCAAAATAATGTAGCGAGATTCTATCCCGAATTATAATTGCCTTTGTATGTCTTTTTTCGAGTCAAGGGAAAATTGTTAACGATTCAACTGAAGCCATGATTTTTACCATTCAATGCGTGTTTACCTAAAATTCTGCAATGCAAATAAGAAAAGTGATATACCGTTGGAAAGCCAATATGTTGAAGCAACTTTTATCAACTTTGCAGAGTTGTACGTATAAAGCACCGTTATGCAATTAATGTTTGAATTTTCGATGAAAAATCTATTTTAAAATTTCTGTTAAGTTTGAGTAACTGTATCTTGGAAGTGCCGATAATGTTGGCAACAGGAAAAACTAGAGTTTTTGTGAAATTTTATGTAGTTTCTGAAACTGAAATCAAATCTTGGATTAAGTCATCAGGTGTGCTGCAAATTACGATTTTGCGTGACAAGTCACGATTTTCGATGACTTTCACAAAAAGAGCGATAACAAGGTAACGGTAAAAAAAATTCCGATTGTATTGGAAATTTTCTTGCTGAAACAAGTTGCGCTATCAACCCTTACAGTATTGACCACCCAATGCGGGACACCCTGGATAGTGCTTACAACATTATACACTCCGAAATGATATGCAATGTAACGTTGACTCGAAATTGCCTATAAACGGCTAAGTTAACGCACCATGGCCCCAAATGGGGCTATATGGTACTGAGAAGAAAAAGAAGAACTTGAAAGACACTGAAATATGAGACCCGTTCTTTACTAGGTCCTTAACCCTGGAAGATCATGCCTATTTTTAGTACGGAAAGGTCATGCTTCGTCGATTCGACGACGCTCTACTTTGACGCCTCATACAAATCATCCTTTCTCAAAATATTTATAAAATCTGACAGATTTTCAATCGTTAGTTTATTTAGAATGGAAAAACATCGATTTTGGAGCCGATTTTTACGAGTTCGAAATGCAAGAAAAATGAGGAAGAATTTTGAGCCATTTTCCTGATTTGTCCTATTTTTGTCCTAGTAAATGATTTTTGAAAAAATAGGTCCCACATGTCAAAACTAAACACATTTGTTACGAGCTAGTTGTATGGACACAGACTTATCATCGAATCGACAACCAGCCATAAGAAATAGAAATAGGAGTTCTAAAAGTTACACAAAGTTCATCCTTCGTCGTTTTGACGACACCAATTTCCAAAAACCCAACTTACCCTGCTTACTTCGTCTAGCCGCAATTGTACCCGGCAAGTACATCGAAGTACATCGGCACAGAGAGATAGAGAGAAGTAATGGAGTCATTTGACTCAGTGCAGGGACGTAGCTAGGATTATGTTTCGGGAGGGGTCTAACGGAATTTTCAGACGCGCGTCAAATTTAGTGTCGTAAAAGTGGATGCACTAAATATTAGACTGATCTGTTATGAAACGTTGAGAATAACTGGAACCGCGCAAACCCATTTTTTAGTGTAATTATAGTCATCATGAGTGAAAAGAGTGTACCAGTGCATCTTGTGCAACGCATGATTTGTTTTTATGTGAATGTTTTGAAAAGGCCGAAAAGTTGAGGCAAAGTTACCATATGCGGGCACCCAGTGCCACCGATGGAAATGAGAGCCGCCGCCGTTGAAAGACTCATTTTGGATGACCGACGAAGTAGTGTACGCAATATGACTGAGGAATTGAGCATAACCGTAAGTAGTATTGAGTAAATTATTCATGAGCGGCTAGGTTACCGCAAATCTCAAGCAAATGGGTGCTAAAACTTCTGAATATTGAGTATAAATTCAAGCACAGGGAAATGTGTACGCGTCCTCTACAGCATTGAACGAATTGAAATGGAGAAAACTGGAACACCCTCCATACATAGTTCAGACTTATCACCCTATGATTATTACTTATTCGGTCCATTGAACGTTTCGAAAGCTATGAAGAAGTGCAATTGGTTGTGCGCGAATGGGTCCGTGAGAAGTCGCAAAATTTTTCCGAAAAAGATATCCAAAAGCTTGCTGGGAGGTGGCAAAAATGCATGCAGTGTGGGGAAGACTAACTGGAAAACTGTCAAAATTGTTTTTCTGTAATTGAATACGAGTAACAGATGCAAACTCTCACTTCATTCTTTGTCTACGGGTTTCATGTACCTTTATATCTCCCGAATCAGCTCTGCGATTAGCTCAAGCGAGAATTAAGTTTCCGTTTAAACCAACTATCGCCATGCGTAAAATATTTGCGAGCTTATCCTTCACTGGACCCAAAGGGCCGATTTTAGCACGTATTAATTTTTGTAGCAATGCTCAGAATATGCGCAGCGGAAAGTTTAAAGCTCCAAGTTCACATGAAAACACGTCCATACATCCAATAAATGAAATAAGAGTGAATAATAATTTTCGACAACAGACATTAAATAGGTTTTTGCATAGATTCCGCGCAATTTGAAGGGTTGTGTTCAGAGAATTGTGTATTGATTGAAATTCGGATTTATTCAGTTTTGAAAAAAAAACATCTTTAAACCAATTGTCATATGGGATATTTTTTATAATATTCAGTCACACAGAATCTACAGAAAAATATGGCAAAAAGTGAATTTATACTGTAATCACTATAAACTCGGGTATTATTGAAAACATTTCGGGAGGGGTCCGGACCCCATGGACCCCTCCCCTGGCTACGTCCCTGACTCAGTGTAATATAGAATTTGACTTTCAATGTTTTTCAAAATGTCCACTGAGTAAGGGATTCTCGAGAATCGACATAGAGCATACAATTGGCAATAGCCGTAGTTTTGTGTTTTAGCTTTCAGTAAGCATTAAGTTTTCAAGTTAACATAAATCAGACAACGCCTTTGTCATACATTTCATATATTTGTGTATTTCTCCATTTTATTGTTACAATTTACCATTTTTATTTAACATTTTGTTATCTTATGCTGGTATTTGTTTTTATTTTACAATAAATTTATCACACATGCCATTTTACATAGTATTCATTAATCGTAATAATAATCAATATTTTGTTTCATTTTTGTTTTGTTTTTATTTCCTCAGACAATATTATTATCTAGATCTTGTTTTTAATAGGTTTTCAATACTATTTTGGTATATTTTTGTGTATTACACAAAAAACGCGTTTATTTGTTTAGTGAAGTATAGTGTGTTCCAAAATAAAAGTTTTCCGTTTTGTTAAGATTTAATTTGATGTTGATGTTGTTTCTAGAGATTATTTGATTTGGTTATACATTATTATTTTTAATGGTAACATGATGGTTATGGTGGTGGATTTTATGAGGCTATTTTTGGTGGTTTGTTTTTAAAACAAAATTTTATTTGACAAGTTTAGCGAATATAATGAATAAAATATAAAATAATAAAAAAACAATAAATTCTCATAACTAATCTAAAAACAATATTTTTTTACATTTTGTATTGTTTTCGGTTTTTTGTTTTTGTGCGTTATTTTTTGGTTTAATTTGGTTGTTTGATATTCGTGATACATATTTGATTAAATGTTTTTGTCATCTAATCGATTCATCACGTTGCCGAAATAAAAGTTTTTTTTTGTTAACTGATAAACTAATCATTCAAATGTGGAGACACGGTACTCTAAGTTGGCGGAGTTTTTTTTGTGCTATGCTTCTTAACGTTTGACTGTTATTTACTTTAAATATTATTCTGAAATACAAATTAAATTAAAAACTATAAAAGTGTAAGTTGCCAATCAAACCGTTTTTTTTTTAATCTCACTCTAGTTTGGAAATAAAGAAGAGTGCTGCATTTTTATTGAATTAATTAAGATATATTCTCTTACAATATTGTTTCTTCTCCAATAGGAGTAACCTATCTAGTGTCAGTCAACATATATAGGTATAGCGCAATACGCGTTCATATAGTGACTTGTTCAATATACATTTGCATAACATCTTCGCTGCAACAAAATGTTCGCATTATGCAATATTGTTGCAGAGAAAATGTGTGTTCCTAACTTGTTCTTTAATTTCAAATAGAAAACAATAATTTATTATTAAAAGCAATTCGATATTTCTCTATGGAAGCTAAGCAGTATGAATCAGAGATAAAAATTGGTACGTAATACAACTATGTATTTACTTTGATAATGTATACTTTTCCAAAGACTGGTCCAAATCATTAATTATATTTTAAGAATGATGAAATTAAAAAAATAATTTACAAGCATTTTGAAAATTTATGTACGAAATTTATTCCAGTGTACACCATCGCTGATCCTTACTATCCGATTGTGTGTATTTTTCTATTGTTTTCTTTCCGATTTTTACTATTTATTACATTATTTATTTCATAGCCTAATTACATATTATTTATCTATTTGCTATATTCTTGTATTATACGCTATTTACACGGGACATGTTTCACTTATGCAATGTGGCTTTACAAAAGAACAGTGGTATGTTTTTTCGGTGGTGGAGTCGATGATGATTCTTATAAAATATTAATTTAACCTTAAGCAATATGGTGCATCCAATCCTGTATAGCCCCTTAGACTGGGCATTCAGTCTACCATATTGCCATTTAATTTTTAATTGATAAATCAAAATTTTATCACAGAAATATCATCGACCAGTTTTTTTCAACTTTTCAGTTTTTCTTACTTTGCCCTTTTTTTTATAATAACAGTAGTAGCTAATAGTAGACAGATACTTAAACATAAAAAAGAAATCCTATATGGTTAATAACATTACATTCATTACTAATTTAATAGTGCTACTTTTCATTCTCTTTTTGATAGTTTATAGAACATTAGATGCATTTTTTCTTTCAAAATTTCAGATATAAACATACCATTCATGTAAATTTGCAGTTTTTCTTTTAAACCATTATTGTACGTATACGTAATAATATAATTAAATGTTATACCGTAAAATAAACAATGAGAGAAAAATGTTATACATTTAGTATGGAAGTTTAGTTTAGTTTTTATGTATAATAGTTGAGTTCCGCATACATTCATAATAGTTTTTTGTTCTTATTTTGAATTTTGTTTTATTGATTTTCTATGCTATTGTACATACATAATACTTGTTTTGAGTATTTGGTTGCTCTGAATTCAATATTTGATTCTGTAGTTTTGTTTTGAATTTTATTGATTGGTATTGGTTGTCATGATTTTGTTTTTTTTTTCTTCTATCGATTGTTCTGATTTATGCATTTTTTGCCGTGAGTAGGAGGAGGACATTATTTGTAGTTTTCAGTTTCCAGAAGAAGAAAATTATTAATGTTAGTCTCTCTATTTGGAATGTGACACTATTGAGTGAGATACCATCGAATGTGATACCATTGAATGTGATATACCCGATATTTCGGCATATGTATCGGTTGGTCCTTCGGCGCTACAGACGGAATCTTCAGGCGTTCGTGACGGTTCGGCTTCGGTAACTTCGATATCATGATGTTTATGACTACGATGTTTTGCACTTAGCGCCTGAAAATGAGATTGATTGATCCAAGGTTAGATATGGTTGAAAGTCGTTAAAATGTCTGGTTAAATCATACAAGTAAGGTAGGTATATGTTTGAGGAAAAAGAAGGGTTGTAATCAACTAACTTTTCGAGTTTTGTTTTTTGCAATTGATTTTCGAAAATTATTAAGTAAGAGTAAAATATTTTTATTTGATAATGATAAATTACGCCTACGAATTTTGTAAAACTTATGATTGAGTGAGATATTATTACAACCCTTATATAAATACGTAGTATTTGTAGACATTTAAAAACACACATTAGAAGGAATTTATGGCATACTCAAGGTAGGATGGAGGGAACAATCGTGTTCATACAGTATCAGGTCAGGGAGTGTTATTATTGTTATGAATAAATTTATAGAGGAGAGAGGAGAATACGTACAGTTTTTTTTTAAATATTAGGGTCGTGCATATTGCTACGATATTACGAAAAGTGCAATACTTATAGATGTAGATATAAATTCAGGTACTTTTTTTTTGTTTTAGTGAGTAGTAAAAGTAGGTAAAATGTTGCAACACACAATCAATATCATCAGATAATCGAGTATTTAGTTCCCAATGCTTCGTTATTTACTATTGAATGGGTGTTAAATTACCCGGTTAACCCACGAATAACTAAATATACTTAAACTTTAGATATCCTTTTGACTGCTCGGAGCTACATTAGCTGCAGCAGCAGTTCGAATAAAGACATCCCTACCTCTGCCTGAAATGGACTTAGAGGTCCATTTAGATTAGTCGCCAAATGGCGTCACGTGCAGCCAAATGGCTGCTGTCATTCCATCCAAACTAGTCGCCATTTGGCTGTGCGTCCAGTTTTGATATTCAATATGGCAACTCAGCCAACCGCTTGTCAAATTCAAAGTGACAATTTTGCAACTTTTGTGTGAAATTGAATAATTCTTGAATGACCGTGTAATAATTCAAATGCGCAGAGTCCGATTTTGATAATTAAATTTAAAAAAAATCGCCAAAATGAAATTTTGGTTACCTCATTTTCTGTCTCCATTTCGCTGCTATAGTGTGGATGCTAAGTAGCAGCCAAATAGCTGTACGCGATGCCAGTTTTTGGACGCGCAGCCATTTGGCGACTAATCTAAATGGACCTTAGTGTTTTTATTTTTTAACAGATGCGACGCAGATTTAGTTTTCTTCAATAACGGTACGCGATTAAGCATCAGTTATTCATATACATATTTATCCATAATTTAAGCTTAAAGTGATGCCCAGACCAACGCGTCACGAATTTTCCGTCGCGAATCCGCGCCGAAAAATTCGCGGTACATTTTTTGGTGCCCACACCGGCGCGGCGCGAATAATTCGCTGGGTACTGTCAATCACAGCTGATATAATGCTGTTGCCTTAGAAAAGGTATTCGATTTATGTAAGGAAGGGACTTAGACATGATAGAGAATAACTGCAAGAACAGGCCAAATACAATTATTTTAACATTTATAATCATGCTGCAATTTTCGAGTACTATATCAAAATGTCGCGGCATCTTTACTCATTATGTAAAAGCGTAAGCGAAAGAAATCAGTAAAATTCGACATTGTCTCCATGTCTATACTTATTCTAAGGATAAAATCATTGAAATGCACAAATTGATGGAAATATGCAGTGCAATACCACCTTGTAATACTGTACCCTAAAAAAAGTTGCGACAGTGTTCGATTTGATTGTTTGAATTGACTATCGCGTACCCGAAAACTCTTACATCTTATCTTGTGCCCGTCGAATGGTTAGTCTTATCGTATAAAGAAGACACAAAGCTTGAACATTGTTTTGTGGCTGTTTTGAATTGAATATTATGTACATATGTATGTAACTGTTTACTTAGCATGGTTACGCAAAATGCGTAGTTACATACAAGCTTGACTATTCTATTAAATTGAATGTTTACTTTGCATAGTTACGCCATATTTTGCTTGGTTACGCCATCGTATGAATTGCATAATAACGTTTTACGTGATTCCTTACGATCAGCTCAGCTCTCAAGGGGATAACCGAGATAAGTACAATAATTCACAAAATGTATGCTTTTGTTAGTTGTCAACCTAGATGTCGGTCACAGCAATTTTACGATCAACTTCGTACTATGCACTTTGGAAAATCGTCGATATCTCTGCAATTCTTAGGCCGAGCGATATGATCGGGGTGTCGCCGGACTTGCCACAATAGGGCAATTTATTTGCGTAACAGCAACGAGTAAAAACATTCCTTCCTTGGAATTCATGTTTCCAAAAATGTTACTTCTTTTACTCATCCACTGATACCATAAAATATTCAAAACTTAAATACTCGGTCAATACCTAAACAACTCATTCCAAATCTACATCTTTTTCGGGTACACCAACATTAAGCTGTAAATGTCAAATAAATTATTTGAATAAAATGACATTAGGTAGCAAATATTCGAACCGGAAAAAATATTGCAAAACTGGCGAATATTCGCGTTGGTGTGGGCATCTCCATACAACGCAGCTTTAAGCTTATCTATTGGATAAAATGTATCAGTAAATCGGCCTAAATTTTGTTTATGACCGGCATCAAATGATGATATTTATCGAACGACCTTCTTACTAAATTGCAAAATGGTAAAATGCGGTCAATGAGACCCGTGAAAAAATCACTTTATTTCATTCGATTGACAAAATATGCGCTGTCTATCCCAGGACGTGTAATATAGCAGTATAACGATAAATCTCAGGGTTAAATAATGGGAAATATCAATACATGATAACTTTTGTTTGAATTTCCATTTTGATAAAATTTTGAATTTTCGTTAAGCTCAATCATTGTCGGCGGTCAAGACGTGCGAACTTCTCTCGAAATTAGAGAGCATTTCTAGCACGGCACCAAATATGGTTCAGCTAAACCAAAACGTTTAACTTGCCCCATATTAACGCCGAGAAAATATTTATACGCTATCATACTTCGAAAGCAAATTTCCTAAGCAGTTCTCTTGGAATCATTTCCAGAATATTATAGCCTGAAAAATTTAGACGACAGATAAATCTAAAAATGATATGTTTTGTGATTTTAAACATTCTTTTCTTGAAATTTATTAGTTGAGCATCCCTGATGATTTGGCGTCCCCAAGTCAGAGCGAATGGGACGGCGCGTTGCGCCCTAAAGTCGACCCTGCTTGTGCTTCGATAGCTGTGCAATATCAGTATTTCCCACTAAGCAATCCTGAATTGTTTTCTTGACAGATTAGAGGATATAGCAAACATTGGTATTTGGGCTCTGGCAAATTTAACCTAAGTCACCACTTTAAGTAATAAATAAATTCACTGAAAGTTTTTTTTTTTCAATCACAACGGGACTTTTTCCAACGTCCTAAGAAGTTTTTCGGTGTAACTTCTGCATAATGCCAATCGCTTTCGCAGCTCTGGGAACGGATTCCTTAGATGGGTTAGACCACAGGAATTAAGATTAAGAAATGTTATTGACAGATTATTAAGTCGAACTTCCCTTAACGGACACTTCTAATAACCGGACATTTCTTATAAACGGACACTTTTATTTTCCCCAACGTTTTTTCACATATTTTGCTAGGAAAACACCTTCTGATAGCCGGACACTCTCATAACCGGACACGGACAGTACTTTCATGCCCATCCTGAACAAGCAAGTCTCTAATAAACGGACAGTTCCAAGAAAAAAATCACAAATTCTTACATTGCAGAATTGTATTTAGGGCAAAGAGTCTTGCGATTACCAGAAAATGGATCTTACGCGTATTAGCAAGACCCGATGTACGGGAATTGTAAAATGATGTCTCTAATAAACGGACAGTTCCAAGAAAAAAATCACAAATTCTTACATTGCAGAATTGTATTTAGGGCAAAGAGTCTTGCGATTACCAGAAAATGGATCTTACGCGTATTAGCAAGACCCGATGTACGGGAATTATAAAATGATATATCAACGACTGCAGTTCTTTTTTATCGCTCGGTTGGTGCTCGCAACTTTTATAGAAATTGCATAAATTCAATTTATGCTGCGGCGTTTAATCGTGCAATTCTCTATTCTATTTAAATAAGTGTCAAACAATATTTTGCGAATTGAAGAAAAATTGAAGATCACATAACAATTCAGATGAAAAATAAGTGTGCTCGGTCTCAGAAAAAAATCGTTGGAAAAACATGTGCAAACGACGAGACGAAACGAGAGATCTCTGGTCATGGGGGCTAAAATTTCAGATGATGGCGTAATCAAGCAAAATGTGGCATAACTTTGCAAAATAAACAAAAATCAATGCAATATAATATAAAAGCTTTTAAAAAATAGTGTGCGTCTTGTCTATACGATAAGACCACCACCCCTAGATAAGATGTATGAGAAATCGGCCCAATATAATATAAAAGCTTTCTGAAAATTGTGGGCGTCTTCTTCTTGTGGGTGCCTTTATTGATAAATTTGTTGAAGATAACATGCCATCTACACTCCTTTTGCCTCTGATAGCACTATGGATTTTGCGTATTACTTAGATTCATTAAGGCAGTTTGGTGGAAACGGCTACGGCTTTAATTAAAGACCGCAGAATTACATAATTAAATGATGATGTTTCCAAAAACATTTATTGGGTTTTAAACAAGCAGGTAGTTTTGAATGCTTCCAAAACTCAATGCTGTCTCATTTCTACGCACATTGTACGCATTGGACGGGGTGTCTGTCGATCCAGGATTTACCTTCATTTGACATTGTTAGGGATAACATTTTCCAGCTTTCTAAGTCGATGTGTTAAATATTTTATGCCATTGAACTTATCATTTATTTACAAAAGCCATCTTAGAACTATGCTTGAATATATTTTTAATATTTGGGTAGGTGCCTTTCGAACTGCACTATCTACCGCGATAAAGTCCAAAAGAGAGCCTTTCAGTTCAATTGTGATAGCACAATAACGTCTTAAGTTGAACCTCTCCAAAGCAGAAGAAATGTTGTTGTTGGAAATATCCTTTTTTACTTTATCGATACTACAATTCTGAGCCCTATTGGCATATTTGTTTGAATGTGGCTACATTTCTTGTATCGACTATGACCTAAGAGAACATGTCTGTACACAGGGAGTCCGGAAACTGCCGCATAAACGCACCAGATTCATGTAATTTCCAGCAATAAAATTGTACGGAACCACATATCAATAACTAATAGTTACTTATCTGTGACGGAACATACCCCCATTTCTTAGCCCTTTGGCTGCCACAGGCATTTGGAGATTTTTGAAAAAATAATTTTCTTGTACGACTAAAACCTTAATATCTCAAAAGCTAGAATATTGAAATAAGATGATTAGTACAGCCAATAAATTTACCTAAAAAGTAAAACTAACCGCACTAAAATTGGATAAGATTGGATTTGTGATTTGACCCGAAAACAATTTATTTTTCAATTGAATTTATTTGATTTTATTGATTAGTTAAATTTATTGGCTGTAATAATCATCTTATTTCGCTATTCTAGCTGGTCTAGCTTTTGATATATTGATGTTTTAGTCGTACAAGAAAATTATACAAAATATACAAAAAAATGTTTTAGTCGTACAAGAAAATGATTTTTTCAAAAATCTTCAAATGCCTGTGGCAGCTAAAGGGTTAAGAATTGGGGGTATGTTCAATACATGTGGAATCACAATCCGGTGCGTTTATGCGGCAGTTTCCGGACACCCTGTATAACATATGTACATATAGTACACAGAACCGGTGGTCTAACTGCAATCGTATTCATTGCAGAAATACTCATCAGTTTTGTGTAAATATCATTCAAGAAGCGCTCTTTTTCCTATTGGGGAGACGAATAACGTACACTTTTCACGTTATGAAATTATCTAGAACAACGGTGAATATTCGACGTGTGTTGCAATCTTCGCAAAGAGTCGAAGCTTTTCTATTACGATCTTAAAGTGCTTCCTCACCATTCGTAAATATGCTTCTGTGGAAGCGCTTCCTCCGAAGCACATTTGGAAATGGTGAGGAAGCGCTTCTATTTTTCCTATCGGGGTGTTATAAAAACCTAGACAAAATTTCCCCTTTATGGTCGTTCCTCTAATATCTCTACATTCACAGATTTGAGCCTGCTTGGGCTTGCAACTGTTTTACCCATGGGTTGCATATTTTAAGCGCGGGCAGTTTGGATTGGGAAACTTTCAGCAATATGTGCGCCACAATGTGGTCCAAATCGACCTCCTGATCCTTGCCTATCCATTTTAATTTGAAAATCAACCCACTTTACAATTGTTTGGCCTTGGGTCGCATTTTTGAACGGCTGTAACTGTAAGTTTTCAACGCACGCAGATAGGACTCTAATTTTTTAAGAAAAATATGTACCCCACAATATGCACATGCGAGTAGAAAGATAATGGCAAAATGTTATTTCCTATTTTTATTTTGAAGCAATATAAAAAACTCACGTTGATAATTATCATCCAGCGAAGCATCAGATCATTTGTAATTAAGTCCCTCGAGAAGAAGCCTAGTAGATTTAAGCTCAATGTGCAGGCGAAGAACCATCACCATGAGACATTTGCTGGAATTTCGAGGATTTCGGAACACTATTATATTTCATTAGCAGATAGTTTATATGCAATTTGAAAACAGAATTCCAGAAAACTTAAAAATAGCACAAGTTGTGACTTTGTTTAAAAAAGGTGATACGTTGGACCCCAATAATTACCGTCCGATATCAGTATTGTCTCCTTTCTCCAAAGTGTTTGAAAGAGTAGACACGTATGTTGTCGTTTTTAAATAAAATTAAGTTCTTGAGTGAATGCCAATTTGGCTTTAGAAAAGGCAAGTCAACCGATGATGCCTTATTATCTTTTTGTAGCCAAATTTATGAGGACATATGTAAATGAAAACAATCTATCCGGAGCACTTTTCGTAGATACTAAAAAGGCATTTGACTCTGTTGATCATCAGTTGATGCTCAAGAAACTCCATGCAGCTGGTTTCAGAGGATTTATGTGGGACTGGTTTTCTTCTTTTCTGTTCAACAGAAAACAAAGAGTAAAGATTGGGAGCAGTTTCAGTAAATTTCAAGTGATTAATCTAGGGGTACCACAGGGTTCTGTTTTGGGACCGGATCTCTTCCTCATTTTCATCAACTCACTATTTCTGCAAAACTTTAAAAGTAAACTCACTGCATTTGCTGATGATGTTGCCTGCTCTTTTACTCTTTTAGAAATAAGTCAATGCTAAATATAATCTGCGATGTTAATCATGACTTAGAAATACTTAGAATTTGGTTCTCTTCTCACAGGGTATCCATTAGTGACAAGACGAAAATAATGTTCTTCAATTTAAGAAGTTCTAGCTCTGATTCTATTAAACTATTTTATCATCATCTGAAGTGTACTCGTTTTCTGTTATCTAATGAAGATACTACTAGTTTTAATACCGAATGTGTTTGCTCTGAAAAATGCTTCCCAATCAAAGTCGTCCCCTGTTTTAAATACCTCGGAGTAACTATGGATAGTAAGCTGAACTGGTCGAATCATATTTCCAACTTAAATAACTATTTTTCATTTGTAATTCGGCAACTTTATAATCTGCGCCAATTCTGCCCACCCCAGGTCTTGAAAATGGTATATTTCAGCCTCTTTCACTCTAAGCTAGAGTATGGTTTGTCTTGTTGGGGTGGAACCTATAAAACCAGACTGAATCCCGTCCTGCTGGCTCAAAAGCATGCCATTAGAATTATTTCCAATAAAAATAGACAGCACAGTAGCTTTCCTTTATTTAAAGATCTCAACATTCTTCCAATATTTCATTTATATTGCTTTAAGATTAAGATTTTAAAATTATTTTTTATGCGCTGCGGCTATCTGCATGCTCGTAACTCGAGTTTTTACGATTTACGACTGAATACTGCATCCTTAGTAAACGTCCCCCGATATACAAGAATTTTCTTTTCCAAATTTGTTTCATGTTCCGCTCCAAAATTGTTTAACAATCTACCTTTCAGAATTAGAAAAATTCGAATTCTTCCAAAGTTTCTTAAGGAGGTAAAAATGTGGATTATGGGTCATGACTATACAGGAATTTGTGCATTATATAATATTTTGGTTTAATGTTTTTACATCCTTTAGTTATATTAAATGAATATGTTTAACGTTGTTTTAATGTTCACATTATAAACTCTTTCTTGTCCGGATTACTTGTCTTTTTTTGCTTCTTGTCTCTCTTAGGACCTTATGTCTCTCAATTTTTTTTTATTTAATTTATTATTATTATTATTTCATATTTATCAATTTTTATGTTTATTTTTGTTGTTTCTTCCTAATTTTAATTTGTCGATTAATTTATTTTAACTTTTATCTCATTTTATTTTTATCCTTACGCTCTTCACCTCTCAATATTATTATTTTTTTTAATTTTGGTTATTTTGTTATCTTTTTGACATTCGATACTAATTTTTATAATTACAGAATGTATTTTTTTTTGTGAAAAATAAATAAATATCTAAAAATATCTAAAAGCACTTTGAGGACCGAATCAATAGTGTAAATCTTATACATAAGATTTTTTTTGAGTGAAATTGTTAAATTATGTGAAAAACCTGATAATAATTTGACACTGTGTCAATTTGGTAGCTTTAATGTTTTTTGGAAATCACAGTGATTAGATAGCATTTAGCGGATTTCTGGCCCTTCTGGATCTCTTTTTCTCAAACCCCTCCCGAAATATTTTTTCTGCGAACGCTCTTGATTTTGACGTGAATCACTCACATTTTAACGAAACGTATCTGCAAGGATATTGGTTGGTTGCAACATTCTTTCATTTTAATATTTAAGTTTAATTATGTACTCCAATAGTTTTCAGTCGCATATATGTACATATTCCATTTTCATTTTCTATAAAAGACATTCCAGACACTACAGTGGGAGTTACTATAGTAAATTACAAGTTTTTGTATAGTGCATTACTCTCAAAGGATTATGTATCACTGAAACACCAATAAATACGAGTATTTTGTACATTCGACTATTCACGCATCAAACAAGTAAGGATAAAAAAAACATATTCACTCAGCACAAAAAAAAACAAACTAAAACAATAGAAATAGTTAATAGTGATTGTATCTTTAAAAAAAATTATTGAGGGTACACCGATCATTCCTTACCTTATCCTTACTTCCTTTCTTCTATATTAGTGTGTGTTGCCAACGGTAAATTTTTTTAAAAATTTTTGTTGTTGGTTTTTATGGAACACAAGAGCAAAAGCGTTGATGTAGATTTATACAAAATCGAGTAGTATTTATAGTGTGTGTTGTTATTTTACGGATTATGTAAATTCATGTTGTCGATTGTATCAAGAAAAGTTCGTCATTCCATGTAACGTATGTAGGAAAATTTGTTGGAATAACGAGTGTGTGTAACGATGGGGAAGACAAACATAAAACATTTTTTATTTATATATATGTGTAAAATTTGTACAATTTTTGATTTCTAATGTATATAAATATTTTTTTTTTCGTTTTCCTCAATTAGAAACAAAAAAAAATATTTTAAATTATAAAATATTTGTACATTTCGACTTTCATACAATTTATTAGTAACGTTATTATGTTAGCGATGATACTATGATAAAAAATCTACAGAAATAGTCCCTAATTTAATCGATTTAATTTAAATAAGCAACGATTAATTTTAAAAACAAATAGATAAATTAAAGCCTAATATTTTTTTGATTTCTAAATTAAAGACTATTTATATTATAATAAATTTTATCCATTTTATTTACAAACTTACAAAAATAAAAAGGAAATCAAAATTATTTCGAAATTACCTGCAAGGAAAAACGACGATGTGCTGCTTTTCTTCCGCCACGTCTTTTACTAATATGGGGATTATCGTGTCGTAAAGTCTTATTCTTAAGAACTTCAAGTTGTGTATACAGTCTACAACGGATTATCGTATAAAAAAACGTTTTTTTGTATTCCAGATTTTTTCAATATCAAAGCATCAATATATTTTCACCTTTTGAGTTCGGCTCGAATATCCTCGGGACTCATTTCGGATATAGTCAATTCACCAATATCCGGATCGCCTAGACATAGGCCGGCATAGCCTCCACCCAAATGATGACCGGTATCGTGTGAACCCTTGAAAGCATCCACAGGTAAACGTAATGATAGATCATGGGCAAGAGAACGGACCTGCAAGCTATGATTATGCAAGAAACGACACGACACGACAAATAGTTATAGATATAGGGGTGGGTCGGGGTGAGATAGGGTAGGGATCTCTGGTTTTATGCTATTAGGAAATGTAAAAAACGGGTTGGATGAAAGGTCCTTGACGACTGATAGTATTATACGTGGAAAAGGAGATTCTTTTTAAATATTTTAAAGTTCGTAAAAGAAATGAACAACTAAGCATAAACGAATTCATCAAAGAATTCAAAGCGAAAGAGAAACTTTTCAAAAGTATATCATGCATGAAAGGAGAGAGAAACCCAAAAGAAAAACCTCATCTGCTACATTAGTATATGAAAAAGAAAATCCTAATCGCCTAATCTACATAAAAACATCTCTTCGCTGTAAATATTTCCGTCATTATGTTTTCCCTTAAACCGTAATTCATATGTCAAGTACTCCTTTAAGACAACTCATAAGGAATTTAAATAGCTTCTCGTACACAACACTATACACGAGAGTACTCGAGGCGACAAAATTATATTTTCGCTAAAGTTTTTCTAAGGATTAATTAACGTGTAGGTACCTACATACCGACTACGAGAATCAGAGTGTGTAAAAAGGGAAACAGAAAAAAAACTACGAAAATTAGTTGAAAGTGTATTTAAGCTTAGTGCACTCTGTTGATGATGCTGTTATATGGTGTTCTCTTCATTTGCAGGGCCTCATATGTACGGTGGGGTGGATGCGTGGATGACAGCGAAATCGGCGAAGATGAGAGAATTTCAGAGAGAGAAAATTAATTTCTGACACTGAATGTTTGAACGTTTGTCAACTGTCGTTGCACATTCAAGACTATAGGATGTGTTGAGCAGTAACTTGGAGGGAAAACACTTGAAAATTGATGTATTTGTATGTAAGGTGACCAGATCCTGGAGTGGCCAATGCTGTACACAATAATCAAAGTAGAATTTACCTAAAGGTGATCAGATCCTTGAGAGACCAATGCTGTACCCCGCTGTTCTGGTTGGGAGCAGGCAAGTAGGAGAGCTTCGATAAATCGAGTTGAACCTTCTTGAATATGCTGATAGTGAGTGATGTTTCAGCAAGTCTGCATTGCCGTCACGTGGTGTCCCCCAGAGATTTTCTTCCGGGAGGGCTAACGTTCGATATCGGAAATACTGCTGTCTGTCAATTTTTTTTCAATAGCGCATATTTCTAGCGTGTAAATGAGCTGGTAGCTGTGAATATGGAATGTGTTGGGCAAGGTCCTGAATTTTTTTGGCAGGTTTTTATAACACATCCCCAAATTATCAACCACATCATAGATGTTGGCACTTTCTCATGCATAAATTGTGGTTGGAAGCTGATTGTGAAAGGGAACAATAATAATGGTCATTATCAAGGTCGCAGCTCAATGACCAAACTTGTGCGTTGTATTAGGGGGGAATGCATCTTTTCTAGTCACACGTGTACGCTCATGTACATCGGAAGGGCCATTCTGTAGTCCTTCTTTCTAAAACATACTTTTCGAAGAGGCATTTACTACGGAAAAAGTGGGTTGAGAACTATGGCTTCCATTATGTTGCATCGTTAAATTACGTGTTAGACTAGATCAACTACGACAATGGGTATATTCAGTAAAGCCCAATAATGCATTTAGGAAGTTCATCGAGCTACCTACACCTACAAATGTCGGGAACGTAATTATACCAAACCAGCCGTACTTTTTATTCCTGCAGGACGTATCCCGAAAGTTCGACCAAATTTTCCGACTAGTGAGCTGATGAACGGGACGACATAAGAAGCACCAGTCCATATGATACAAAAATTTTGCAGCTCAACAACCAGATTCAAAGACAAGTTAGAGAGTACAGAAGGTCAAAATGGAATGAGCACCTCAACGAATGCAACCTTAATTATCCAATCCAATCCCAACAAGGATAAAGGTAATACAACCATAAAATTCGGTTGTCAGCATATTGAGAAACCTAAAAAATGTGCCAGCTTGGTTCAATAGACAATTAATTAAAAATTCTAAATCGAATAAGCTGATGCGCAGAATTAAAAAAAAGGATCTGCCACCGAAATTCTGACATGCTGCCTATTTACACTACGGACCAAGTTAAAGTAGCCATTGAGAAGGATAAAAACTGTAAGGCCATTGGACCTGATGGAATTTCGATGACTATGATGAAACACCTCGGCCTTCCCGCCATGGACTATATCACGGCAGCCTTTAAATTGTCTATATCTACCCTTGCCATCCGGCAAATCAGGAAGACAGGACGAATTGTACCCTGTCTTAAACCTGGAAAAAGTGCAAATCTCACCGAATCCTATCGATGAATTACGATACTGTCCTCATCACAAAGACGCTGGAGGCCCTTATTCACACCCACTCTTGTGGCAAATGCTCAGCTAGGACCTCACCAGCACGACCGCAGGAAGATGCACATCACAACTACAGCCCTCAATGTAATCAAATCACGAACCGCATCAGAGAAAGACTGAACCAGCCACAATCTTGCCAAAATCCTGGTGGCCATGGATCTGTCTAGTGCATTTGACAAAGTCAATCACTCAATGTTGCTGGCTGATATACTGAAAATGGGCATTCCTTATCAAGAGTTACGTTGAATTGCCAACTACCTATCTGGTCGGCAGTTCTTCACCTAGATTCGAGGCAAGCATCCAAAACTAAGGAAGATCAAAATAAGTGTTCCACAGGGTGGGGTACTTTCCCGCCTTGTTAAGTGTCTACTTAGCCGGAGTTTCAGAACTTCCGGATGGAATGAACCTGGTCACCTATGCTGATTGCACCGTTTTCATCACGGGGAAAGATAGAGATGAGATGCGACTCCAATTAAACAAATATCTAGGTCACCTAGAAACATTTTTTGACCATAAAAGTCTAGTTATATCTGCGTCTAAATCCTCTGCGACTTTTTTTTACCACCTGATCGAGGGACTATAAATGGAAGGTTGATGTATTTATTGGCAAAAACAATGTTACTATTGTGCATAACCCGAAAATATTAGGCGTACATCTCGACTCCATGATGTCTTCAACCCATCATGACTCGGCGGTTCGTGACAAAATGCACAGTACGAACAAGATCCTAAATGCTCTAGCTGGCACCTCCTGCGGCAAAGATAAACAAACCATGCTGGCCATATAGCGTGCGATGGGTCGAGCAGTGCCTGATTATGTTGCTTCACTTTGGCCTACTGCAGTTTTAGATACCAACTTGAACCAAATTTAAGTAGGTCAGAATACTGCTGTATGCATCGCTACAGGATGTCTCCTGATGTCAGCCAATGTACATTTACATCAGGAGACCCAGATCACAACCTTCTACTATCTAAACAGTGCCTTGTCGGTTGCTACCAAAAGGACCATCCCAACAATCATCTCATGAATCGAGTTCCACTACCACGTAATGTCAGACGCGAGCTCCGAGATCTTGAGATAGAGGTTCAGGGATACAAGAGGGACCTCTTCAATAATGAAACATACAGAGCCGCCATGGCAGCGATTCACATTGCGGAAGTGGATCGGTCTTATTCGAGTCTAGGTGTGCATAGAGTCCTCCCAGTGTTGCCAACATCTATTTCGCCTGAGGAGATTAGGCTCCCGCGAGCTACCAGGACAACATTACCTCAACTTCCGTCGGGCTTTGGTTCAAAACATCTGTCCGAACTGTGCTGGCGCGCCTTATGATGTCGCCCATTTGTTTTAATGTCCAGCTGTGCGCACTGACCTTACACCTATATCACTGAGGGAAAACGTTATCCCAGCAGCAGCGTTCTTGTCCCTTGCACAGTGGCTGCACGCCTTTCTGCACCGCGAAAAAAAGAAATACATTTTTGACTTTATTTATTATAAATTACTAGCAATGCACATCATAGATCTCCTCCCTGAAAACCACTTCCAAAATATTCCTCGGGTCTTTTGTACAGATCCACTTTAATATTACCTATGTGCGTGAATTGAGGTACAACCATTCACGCCCGTTGCACAGCTGAGAAAGCATTTACCTCATAACCTCATAACTCATCGTCGGTTCACACGATATTAACATTTGGATTGCATCATTAAATGTAGGCAGAGTAATAATATTGCCCTGGTGCCATTTATGCTGAATCTAACCAAGGATTTGTTATTCATCACAGGATTATTACTTCTTAGCAATGTTCAGGACTAGGGCAGCGGAAAGTTCAAAATACTAAGCTCTCGTTTCATTTACGAACGAGGCAAAAATGGTAAAGAATCTAATAAGGATAATAGAAAATCATGTTAGTTAGTTAGTAATAATAATTTCCTATCGACATTCAAAACCTGTTAAGAGACTCTAACCAAGGATTATTCATTGTAGGATAATTATTTCTTAGCAACGCTCAGGACTATGGTAGCGGAAAGTTTAAAGCTCCAAGCTTTTATTTCATTCATTTATGGGACAAAAATTGAAAAGTTTCTTATAAGAAATAAAGAAGGTTGTGTTAGTTACATTTAACTCGATACACAACGATGCTTTAATCCGCCTGAAAAATACATTTGATCGAGGTCTGCACAGTAGGCGCCTCCTTGACGGCGATGATCTCTTTTGATTAACGTAACTTAAGACGGGATGCACCGAATCC
This sequence comes from Microchrysa polita, assembly GCA_949715475.1. Classification (NCBI taxonomy): domain Eukaryota; kingdom Metazoa; phylum Arthropoda; class Insecta; order Diptera; family Stratiomyidae; genus Microchrysa; species Microchrysa polita. The sequence continues at coordinate 21,039,409 of OX454415.1, forward strand.
CAGGATTACGGGTTCGTTGTATAAGCCTCCGCTGAAATTACGATACACATGATGGTTGCTGTATCACGCATACGCCTTTTGATGTATGCCACTTAATGAAGTACGACAGGTCAATGCAGCAGAAAGCTGTACTTCTGGTCACCTTATTATAGGTGATATGATCATTCGATACTGTCGGCTCAAATATTCCATTTAAGGATATGCATCGGTAAAACGCCACTAAACAGTATAGTTTTTCCTTTATAATATGTTGCACAATTTTCGGGCGATTTTAGTCTTAAAAGAAATTGGCGACTAGTTGTACTAAAACTGTTCTTAATGATCAGAAAATGGGATGGAATATGTAGTACAATGGGTTTTCTGACACAAAACGCTAACCTAGCGAGCCGCTTATCCTTATAATGGAAAGTCCTTGCCACATGTTCTCTCCCCCATTCCAACCACACGCATATGAGAAATGCGCATATGAGAAATATGTGAAGCGGTTAATAACACTTCACCAATGCAATTTATTTTCAATGGCCCTTAAAAGCACTCGCGACATCAGCAATATGATATAATGAATGTGTTGAAATGATCATACATATTCGAGTCGTCTAACATCGTAGAGCTAGTGTAGTAATGGTACGTAGTCATGATTACGTTATCCACTAACAAGAAGAAAATTAAATGCGTCACATGTGGTGCGGTATAGCGCGATGAAGAAGCATTTTTCGGCTGTTTCGTAGAGACCATGATGGTTGTCAGTAGCGCGCAGGATACACACTATAATAATAATGCATGTGTTATTTACTGATGTTGATGAAAAAGTCTGAAGTCATCGCGACGGCACAACTATAATGTACACAAAGCGCCATCGCCATGGACGCCAGGACAAATAAGGCGTATAAAAGGAAGCAATTCAACCGTCTTGCCGGGGAAAAACTAAAAGTCAACACCAACAGCCATTATACACGGCAAGGACACAGCCGAAGAGATGAAAAAAGTTGGTATTGTACTCGTATTACTCGTATAGTATAGCAGCAAATATATAATATAGTATGGCAAAATAGAAAGTGATAGTGCAAACGGATAACAAAATTGCTTTTAAAAGGACATAGTCGCGCGAATAGGTTAAATATACATATGTTTGTATGTACAAAGAGCTGTCATGCAAACAAACAAAAGGAAATGAAACGGAAAGGCGGAAGACGCAGGATGAAAAGCGAAATAAAGAGAGCAATAGGAAAAACAGCAGGAACCGAAGGCAATCGTTAAAAGCATTTTCTTCAATTATTTTGCTCGTAATAGGAGTATAGTTAGAATGCAATATCATAGCTTTGCTTGTACAGTCTCTGCAGAACATTAAAATTAACAGTAGTAGTTCTTAATGGCTATAAGGATATAAGTGCCTTCAATTAAAGTTTGTTGTTTGAACGTATTTATCCGTTTTCTTTTTTTGTGGAAATAAAAAGACTATAAAATAAATAGTACTTCCTAGACTTATGCCAAACCAAATTTTTTATTTTACTTATTTTTTTTAAATTTTAATTTAGTTTTAACAAACGTTAATTTCATTTGGAAACCAAAGTTTATGTAGAATATCGTTAATTTAAGGTGGAAATGCCACCAGTATCATCATTTAATACATGTTAACGAATGAAAACTTAGTATTAAATAATATAAAAATAAAAATAATTTTAATTTTTGACATTTTGATTTTTTTACTGAAAAAAATCATTTTTTTTCATGCTTGCTCTTTAATTGTAAATTATGAAATAAATTCATCATCTTTAAAACAAATACCAGCCAAAAGCTATAAAGTCAATATAAAAAGGCGTTGTTAAAAAAATAACAAAATATTCTTTAAAACAAATTACATGCAAGCCAAAAAATTGTTTAAAATGCATTTTGACATACTAGAGAGTTTTAGCGTTCTGACTTTTTAACTATGGACTAATTCGCGGCTTTCGAAAATATAATGGATGCTATAATTAATGCGTTTAGCATTTGCTAAAACTCTCTATAATCTCTCATTTGCATAGATCATTATCATTAGTTTAACTTTAATTTGATTCACAGCAAACAATTTATGTTTATGAAATTTACCTGTTTATGCTGATACCACAATTTGGGCAAAAATATCAAACCCACAGTGATTGTGTTAGTTAGTTGTGATCGTAAAAATAACGCTAAAAATATCTCGCCCGGACTCACTTCTGGCAAGTAAATCGCCCGGAGAATATAAAAATTGGTTGACACTAGGAATTCTATGAGTAAAGATGCAACTAGGAATTGTCGTTCCTGTAAATGAATATAAGAAAATAATTAATAAAATAAAAGTTGGAAGGAAAATATTAACGTAAAAATATGGAAATTGACTTTGTAAACTGCGTTATCCAAATGTCCCGCTGCTCCATAGAACCAAGAACAAAAAAAGTTAGAAAAGTGGGACAAGGGCAAACGTGGTCATTTTAAAAAGAAAGACTAAGGAGCCAATTTACGGCATGTTCCGGTCCGCTCCATGGAGGGGCGGTCCCCCGGGGCTGCCAAATCTTTCGGGCGGCATTTTGACCAGCACTTCATAGAAATAAAACTATTCTATAAGTAATCTAAAAAATAAAACCTATGTTCGGTGAAGAATTGAAAATACTATAGTAAATTAAAGATAACAAACCAGCGGGTGGAGTTTTACTTTTAAATTGCAAATGACAAAGCACTGCAATTTTATAAATTTCAGGATTAAAGCAACGAAGGAAGCTGACATCAACGTTTTACAATCAGTGTTTGGTTTAGTTTTGCTCTTGACTTGCATTTCTTAGAGACCCTAAAGACGAATTAAATTGGGGATTATTCTATAGTACTAAAGTACTTCGTCGGCAGAATACATATATTTATACTAACAACTTAGTAGTAGGACAACTCAGACCGGAGTCAAATCTATCCGAAAAATTAAATTAACGATTTGCGTCTAGTAAAATAATAATTGCCTGGCTATCCGACAAAAAGTACATAGCTACAAGTAGCGCCAGTATGTTTCTTATGCTAAATCTTTGCTTGCAGTTCTTAACCACTACAGCATCAAGCCCTAACTTTAACTTCATGATCTTAGCCAAGAATTTGTTTGGGACCAACACCTAACGTTATAAAAGTCGACAACAACGATTACGGTTTCCCATTAGTTTAAATTGCCGATTCCCAAAATATTGAAAAAGGTGTTAAAAATGTTAAAGCAAAATTTGGAAAAAGGACAAACGAAAATACCGATGTAACCTTTAACGAAAAATGACCTGCGCGTGTTTTACCTTTATTCCTTAATATACGAAACTCGGTTACAATCTCCAGTTTCTCGAGCTACTATTCTCTGTATTTTGGAGATCCTAGCAAAGGGTGTCACTAAGGGTTCGAAAGATTAGGTAAAAAACAGTATTTTCGGATCAGGATCAATTTCCAGAATATTTACTATTGACACCCGGAAGTCAGCTTAGGCATGGAAACAACGAACATAAATTTAGTTTTATCCCTACTTGACTACACCTATGATTCCGTCAACTGGAAAGCAATCAGGCTGATTTTTGGGTCTTTCACCTGTTTTCGCGGAAGGCACGTTGCGTAGCATTAAGTAAGCGACCGTTTGAAAAGTAAGTCTCGATGGCGAAGTCAACTAACTAGAATGGAAAACAAATTTGGGGACCTCCCCCTCCAGATGCTCCTCCTCCAACCCCTCTACACACCCAACTCACCGCTCGGAAATTTTTTCAAATAAGTTTCTCATAATTTTACCTGCAACATGGCTCAATGGACGAGATCGTCTTCTATTAATTTTAGCAAAATCTGAGCAATGTGTTCTGCTTTTGCTAATATTTTAGATGGAAGAAAATTTTGAACGGTTAAATGTGATAAACGGTGTACACCATTTTAAATTGAAAAACAGATATCACCATTACGAGGAGTCATGAAGTATAGTGTCTAGCCTCCAGTACGTATCCACAAATTTTCGAGGCTTCCAAAAAAGTTCAGCAATATACATACATATGTATTGGTGATATTTTGCTTGCATATTCCAATAAACAAGAATTCAAAAACTAAATTAGGTTGCATGTGTTTATCTGTGTTGCCACATGTATCAAACAGGATCCGAGATCTTCTCAATATCAGATAGTGTTCAGCTAGAAAACGCCTTGTGCATTTTGGATCTCTTCACTATAGTCTCTTTGGAACACTCAACTGACACAATTCAGTGGAAAAGTGTTCTTAAAAGTTTTCTCTTTACAATTTACCATTCACAGGGCAAAAATCCATCACTTACATTTGAAGTGAAACATATTAAAAACAAAATTGGATCACATCAATAAATCATTTTAAAAACAAATAGTTTTATATTAAATTTAATATGATTCACTTTAATGATCTGTTCAAAATTGACTGAAACATAGATTTAAATACATACACTCCGAGTCACTTTTCGAGAGTTGTTTATCTCAAAATATCCTTTTCCTTGCAGCGGAGAGGATAACTCAGTATTTGTTTACAAAGGCTATTATGTTGCTCATAGTTTGCGAGAGAAAAAAAATTAAACATTTAATAACAACAGTTATGTTTCATCAACATTATGCAGATGCACTAATAAATTCGATGTTCAAAATTGGGTCACTTGAATAGGGACAGTTGCGATTCGGTCGTTATTTCGAAAGTGTAAGTGTACATTTTTGTAAGTTTCGGTAATCATGGGTAGAGGAAAAAGTATTAAATACCGCGCAAATAGCTCAAATCGATGTTTTTAGAAATTAACAACACAGATTACGCAAAATTTCGAAAATAGTGAAAAAAAGTAAATCGGTTGTGTTTAACTATTTATCTCAAATAGATTTATTTGCCACTGAAGCTAAAGGGCAAGTTGTACAAAACGGTTGTACGTCCCGCACTCATGTATGGATCAGAATGCTCGACCATGTATGAAGGTTACGCGAAAGAAATGACAGCGACTGAAATGAAAATGTTACGCGTGTCAGTTGGTGTAACCAAAAGGGACCACATCAAGAGTAGCTACATCTGAGGCAGCTTGTCCATAGACAAACCAATCACCGAAAAGCTCGAAGACCGACGAATGGATTGGTATTGCCATGTTCAAAGGCGTCCGCCTGAGAACCCCGCAAAGAGAGCGATATCAATGGAAGTTCCACTTGATGGACCCAAGGCCAGAGGCAGACCGAAGAACACCTGGATGTGTCAAATGAAAAAGCAACAACAACGCATTGGTCTCGGCGATGACACGATCCAAGATAGAGCTGCCTGCAGAAATATGCTGAGAAATTATCGCCAAAACGGGCGATGTGCCTACACCGCAGGTCGAGCAACGCGGAACCATGGAGCGGTATAAAGAACGAGGCAAGGAAGAAAAAAGGTTGTGTTTAACTATTTAAAAAATAAAAGTTGATATGGACGAAACATAAAAGGGCGTACGCGAGGTGCCCAAACCGCCAAAGAGAAAAGGGCCTTTCTGCGAGCCGCCTCTAATTTTGCACTATCAGCGGCTAGAATTGGAGCTAAAGTCGGCGTTACAGCTAGTTTATCAACAGTAAAACGTGTAATAAGGAATTCCTCACACCTAAAACGAAAGAAAACTTAGAAACAATCAGAGACAGCTCCCCAAACCATGACACTACCTTTTCTGCTATGATGCCTTAACAGAAACCGTTCGTTTTTACGTAGATCGTGGAAATAGAAATGAAACCCATCTCGGCCATCCAGGTTGACTTTCTTTTCATCCGAAAAAACTACCCTGTTCCACCCCTGCCGCCATGACATATTTTGGCGAGCAAAATTCAGAGGATGGCTTTTCCTCTTTGTGTCTAACGGCGTTTTTTCTGAATTTTCTTGGATTTTCTTTCGTTTTAGGTATGAGGAATTCCTTATTACACGTTGTCCTGTTGATAAACTAGCTGTAACACCGACTTTAGCTCCAATTCTAGCCGCTGTTAGTGAAAATTAGAGGCTGCTCGCAGAATGGCCCTTTTCTCTTTGGCGGTTTGGGCACCTCGCGTACGCCCTTTTATGTTTCGTCCATATCCACTTTTATTTTTTAAATAGTTAAACACAACCGATTTACTTTTTTTCACTATTTTCGAAATTTCGCGTAATCTGTGTTGTTCATTTCTCAAAACATCGATTTGAGCCATTTGCGCGGTATTTAATGCTTTTTCCTCTACCCACGATTACCGAAACTAACAAAAATTAAAGTCAAAACACAATCTGAGTGGATTAAAACAAAAACAGTTAGGATACGATACTAGCACTTTCGAAATTACGACCGAAGTGACCCAATTTTGAACATCGAATTTATTAGTGCATCAGCATACTGTTGATGAAACATAACTGTTGTTATTAAATGTTTAATTTTTTTTTCTCGCAAACTATGAGCAACATAATAGCCTTTGTAAACAAATACTGAGTTATCCTCTCCGCTGCAAGGAAAAGGATATTTTGAGAAAAACAACTCTCGAAAAGTTTGTCCCTATTCAAGTGACTGGGAGTGTATATTCAATTTTGTTTTAAAGTTGTTTCATTTTGAAGGCTGTGTCCGTCACATGTACATAAGCCCGCCGCTTTTTTTTCAGTGCTATAGTAATCTCCGATAGCTTAGGTGTAGGAAGTAGGACTACGAAACGACAGGTACCGGGTTCGATTCCCAGTAGAAGCAAAGTGAGAAAATAAAGTTTTTAAAATATTGTAAAAATAAAAATTAATAAAAATAAATAAAAAAAATAAAAAAATTAAAATAAGAAAAAAAATTTAAAAAATTAATAAAAAAAAAATTGAAAAAAAATATTTTTTCACTTTTTTACTTTTTTAATCTTACAATCGAAACATTTTAAATTTAAAGTGAAATCACTTTTAAAATAAAGTGAAATCACTTTTAAAATAAAGTGAAATCACTTTGAAAATAAAGTGATACTCAATTTTGATTTGACATGCAGCAATTTTGAAAGTACAAGAATCACTTTAATATTTCCACTATTGATTCAAAATGAAACATTTTTGAATTAAACGTAAACGTATATGGAGCCAAATCATATTTGAACATTTGGGAATCATAGCGATTATTTTTGATTTTATAACGACTTTTTTCTGAGTGTTCAAAAATCTAACAACAAACTTACTCCAAGCTACAAAAGCGAACGAACGAATTTGACGTAACGCTGCAATATTTAGATACAAGTTCCAGAAAAATTCATCCATTCATACCTCTTCAAACAAAATCAAAATAATAATTCAGAGTCATTCCTTATTCTTAAGAATCCTTATTAGTTTTTCTATTCATAATAGTCGTTCATAGTTAAACAATATTTTTTTATGAGTTGAATTGATAATATATTCACTTGCTCTAACGAGGGCTGAACCGTCCGGCAGTGACACGTCTGGTATAGGGTCAATAGCAGGAACAATCTCAATCAAAAAACACACTATATCTATATACCATAAGTTGCTCAAAATTCTGAAATTGAAACTGTTTGCATTGGTGACTTTCGTGTGAAGTGAGTACCACGAAGCGAATTCGATTCACGATCATCAAAATTTTGACAGTATGTACATATTTGCATGGATTTCACGTGAACTGACGATTTTAGTACCTACTTTTTGTGTCTACTCTGACGGACAAAACATACTCAAGCATTTAAATTTGAAAATCGTTACGAATGTGAAAAAATGCGGATATGAAATAAAATCCGTAGTGATTGCAACGCACTTTGAGAGACTTATGGATCCGCATGGAAAGATCATTGAGAAGACGTCAATTTTTATGGAGAAAAAAAAATACGAACCAAAAATAAATCAAACGTGGAAAAAAATACGGAACTGATTTAATGCCGACGCATTTTTAGAGAAGTATGGAGAATAGTTAAGGGAGTGAAAAAAATTCGGACGCAAACCTACCATGAAGAAGTTTTCAATTTCACGGAAGTAAAAAAAACACAGACATGGAAAAAATGTGAAACTAATGAATGCCGATGCAACCATATAAAAATGTTAATCGTTACGGACGTAAAAAGTACGGACGTATAGATACATATGAAAAGACCATGAAGTAAAATCATTACGGACGTAAAAACAAAATACAGACAAATAAATGCCCAAATTTTCAAATGTTCGGGAAACCCTGTTATCTTTGCACTACCAACTATTAAGTATTTCGTGTCATAGGCTGTTACTATTCTACACATTTCTACCATATTTCATGACGATCGGTTAAGCCGTTCGCGAGGTATTTGGTGAACAGACGGACGGACAAAATCAATTTCATAAAGGTTTTTTGAAAAATCTAAAAACCCGCGATGGGGTCAACATTTATAACATTTCTGTAAAATTAATTACAAATTTGATAAAATTTCACTATTTTTTTCTCTCCGTGTACGTTGAAACAACTGAATCCACCCACGAAGAGATCAGGCGAATTAAAGATGATCTGCTGCGGAAAGTGAAAGAAAATTGCCGAAAATGATTCTAAAGGTTTAGTATGACGAAAACGGACACCATTTTGTCGAATGATTTTTTATAAAGGGTGTAATCGTACATTCCGAAATTGTCTTTTAATGGCAAATTTTAGCATCAATTTTCTTTTTTATGACGTTTTTATAATCGTCAGGTGCGCCACCTTTATAAGCCTAAAAAAACCGAAGGAATGTTGAATTCGCATTCAAACGATTCCTTGGGATTTGAGATTAGTGGTTCTACATACAGATTGAGCATTGCCATTGAGCCAAGTCAAAACAATCGTTTGTAGTTGATATTAAACCTTTGTTTTCGTTAAATTACCCATCATTTAAGAGTTACATAAATTGAAAAAATAAGGAGTTGTAATTTAATTTCATACTCCTAATTGTCAGAAAAACAAAACCATTTAAAATAACCGATGAGGTAAAGCATATTTGCGAATCCAATTATGTTCTCCCAAACTACAGAAATTTAATACTTATTTAATCAAACAATAAACACCACTAACCATATTCTCTTATACTTACCCTAAACTGTGTATTTGCATTACGACTAGCTACCGCCAGATTAAGACCAAAACATAAAATTAGTATTTCGCTAACTTGTGTCACGTACTCCCATTTCAGCGGATGACACGTATTCGTACTAATTTCTTGCAATCCTTCCATATATGATGACTCAATAAGATCCATCGATGATGCCGTAAATGCCGCCATATAACATATAACGGCAAACACCATTGTACCGAGATATTTCAACAGATCGACATCTCGCAGGACCCATCGATGTGCCTTGCGTGTACGAAACTCGACCAAGTGACGATAAAGTTTCAGAATGATGGCACCATAACATGTCACAAAGCCCAATTCCCGAAACCATGGTTCGAGTAAGCAACGTAATGTTGATGCCTGGAAGAAGTGTACGGCCACCTGTATAAGAAAGGAAATGACGAGAGAATAATGGTGAAAATCGACTGACGATATAAGATGATGCAAAAGAATTAAACAATTCGCGAAAAGGACGAGATGGCCCGACGCGACGAGGCAAATTTAATATCCGATTATAGGACTCATTTATGGGCCCGTTTTGTGGGGCAATTTTGAGCGTCCACGGTGTTCGGGAGTTCGGATAACTGTATAAAGAGCCCCATATATTTGGCATACTTGGCACCGCACCCAAAAGTGGTCTGCATACAAATCGTCTGATTATACTTCTACTTTAGTGTCGGACAGTTTTGTAGCACTTTGTGCGCCCGCTATTGGGGATATTTGAATATTGAAACGTAAATTGGGCTAAAACTGGACCAGGAAACGTGGAATAATAGCTTCACCGATTTTATGAGCTTTCATAAACGACCGCCATTTAAGGAAAACTTAACAGCTATAAATTTTGCCGAAATGTAGTCGACGCGAAAATTTATTACACGATGCTGGAGGAAAAATTGGACATTGCAAATTTTTATAGCATCCAGTTAAAATTACAAACTTGAATTTAGCTTTAAAGTAATCCGGGTAAACATTTAATTGTACTCGTCAGAGAGAATTTTCAAAATCAAAGTAAACGAAATACTTATATAGTTTTCGTTTCAACAGTACATATCCTTACCGAAGCATACTGCAGCAGCACTCCCAACAATATCGTTTCCAGCACCGTCCACATGCCCGTCGCAATAGTCTGCAAATATTCAGAAGACATGAAACACAATATTGACATACGTCCTTAATCCCTGTAGAGCGCAGAGATAGTTCACTCGGCTGTAATACTATACCTTGCATTTTCGCTGTCGAAATACGATAGCCGCCAAAACCAAACAACAGAGCATACAAGCTCCTAAAATGGAACCGATTGAAGCTCGCAAAAGTGTTTCCATCGAGACAATATCCTGCTCGTCACCGAACAAACACTCTCCATTTTGATCACAGTTCGAGCATCCGCCCGGACAAGGAATGCACGTAAAATTCTCACTATTGTTGGCATTCTCCACCTTTTCGCCGAGAAAACCCTGAAGCGTTTGATTCGGTACATAGTATGCCTCCTTGCAGATGCATGTGTAACTACCGCGGGGTGAGGATGCTCCCGATTCGGTGAGCAAGCAAAATGTCGTTTCGCGGTCACAGCTATATAGAGAGAGAAAGATGAAAAGGATTCACAAACGTTTGAGTGGGTGGATTGTTGAAATATGATAATATTGAAAGGGATTGGCAACTAGAAGCTATATGGTGCACATATAGAGTGCACCTCGTCCTCGACGAGAGCAAATTGCTATAATGGTGCATCCACGAGTATGCAATCATGCAATTGTAGCCGCCAGTGACAATTTGCAATATAGTGAGAAAATTGGCTCGATGAGACCGATATTAGGGTTTTAGATGGGATGAAAAGCTGTTTGGAAAATTGAAATGATGTCTGATAAATTCGATTGAATGGTTTGTGGAATTGAAGGAAAGATGATAGAGCGGATAATGATTTTTTAGGATGAGTTCTAATTAATTCAAAAGGAGAATATTAATACCAGCTTAATCTGATTCTGATTTCGAAAACTATACTCGGTCTGCACTTATTTTTTACTAGGAGTTTAAAAAGGAAATTAAAAAAAATACTCCAAGACCCAAAGTAGGTAGGAGCTAAATCAAGTGTTCATCGACTTAGCCAAAAACCCTTCTATCATCATCGTCAACCTCTGCGGCCCTATAGATTTTGGGGCGGCTTTTTGGCTGCACCCGACTAAAAATTTGCAAAAAAAAAAAACAAATGTAAGGAAACAAACTGAGATTCACAAAAATTATAATTGATTAGCAGTGCTGCGAATCCTAAAATGCTTATTAATTTGCCTAAATTTAACGTCTGTGTGCTAGCATCCACCACATTTCTGAAAGAAAAAAGGGGTAGTTTTGATCAGTTATGTACCAATTTTAAGTTTAAGTTGAAATGATCAAATTTCAGAATTATGTGCTTATTTCGTCGTCCAATTGAAAACTTAGCTTCTCATCTTTTCACCAGAATTAATGATTTCAATGCTTCTTCTTTGCCTCATTCCTTATACCGTTCCATGGTTTCGCGTTGCTCGACCTGCGGGCACATCGCCCGTTTTGGCGGTAAGATTTCAATGCTAATGCTTACCAAATTGAAGAGCGATTTAATTTTCAAATAAAGGACGAAATTATATCAAGCAATTAACGCTTTTATGCGATATGTCTTATTTTTATTTTCGGAAGATGAAGCCTAAAATTTTTGAAATTCAGTCGGGTAAGCACTCAGCACAAAAAATATTTCAAAAAACTCTCGTGAGAAACTTCATTGCCAAAATCACCATTTTCAAAATTAATTCGTTAGATTAGTTTTCGACGACTTCCTTCCATATTTCACCGCAATTCAAAAAAAATTTGTTCCAATTCTTCGCGGATTGATTCTTTCAATTGGTTCAATTTTAATCTAGCATTGAGACGATCAATTTCGAACATTTTGGTTTCAACGAGATGATGGTTAGAGTTAGAGCCACAGTATACAATGCCGCAACAGCTGTCCTCGATTTAACAAGTTCGGACCTAATTCACTAAAATCGCACATACACGGTTTATCCATGCATTTTTTCAATGAATTCATGCTCTATCAAATAAGCTCATCCACGAGCGGATATGGATTTCAATCCAATTAAATGCATGTTTAAAACAAGGATTCGTCAAAGAATTCTCGAGATAACGCATTTATTAAAACAAAGCGCGCACGCTGAAGCTAGTGAAGAAATCCCTCCCTTTCCCTCAATCGAAGAATACTCTAAAAAGTAAGCAATAAAAACGAGAACCATTCATTGGCACAACATTTTCCAGAACGGAGTTTTTTTTATGTTTGATGGTAAAATGTTTGCATTAATTTCTTAGGTCGATAAGCTACCAGGTCCCCGTGAGCCATCTGCATATTCTTATAGTTGTGAAAAAATAGACGCACGAGAAATTCAATATTAAGCTTTAATTTTAGAGTGGAGCTTTCACTCCCGGTGGGTAAGGATTCCACTCTATGGAGCGTTGGTTCCAAACCGACTTTGATCATGGATTTTTGTGTTCCCTTTAAAAAATTCCCCTACGGCAGCCAGTTCGGCGATGTATCCTTTCGGAGCTTTTTGCTGTTAGAACGGCCATAAGAACTCGATTCAAGAGAAAAATCTCTTGAATCGCTTCTTCAACAAAAACGATACATACAATGTGTATCTACTATCAATCTGGCTCGTGCAGTACCTAAGGGGTGGCAATTTGTCCTCTTGCCCAAGGCGGCGGCGCGGCGTAACTGCTAGAGCGAGAGCTGCTGCGGGATGCCCTTACGCTATTTCTTTGTATAGGAAGGCCTCTGGCTATTCAACCAAAAGAGCGATTTGTCGACTTATGTCTGATTTCCCTTGAGGCAGCTCTTTGTCAATTCATCATCACTGTCTCCCGATTCTGGTTGGATTTTAATATAAAACCTGCCAATATCTGAATTTTTACTACTTGCCAGATCTGCGTCCAGGACTCTACCTCTCCAATTTACAGAATTGTTAATTTTTAAATTTTGAATTTTTAAATTAATAATAAATTTCGACCATTTGAACTGTAAAATATTAAAATATTTATAACTTTTTTTAATTTTTTTGAATGTTTAAACTTTAGAATTTTAGAATTTTTAAAGTTTTAAACTTTTTGAATTTATGAATCTCTCTATTTTTTAAATTTTGAATTATTCAGTTTTGAATTTTTTAGTTTGTGAATTTGTAAATTTTTGAATCCTTAGATGTCAAAGTTTCTTCTAAATATTATCTGAATTGTCTTCATTGGAATAACCCGCCTCTTCACTATACGTCGTTTACCGAGGAAATTGTCCTACTGATAATTATATCCCGCAAGGACAGTTCTATTTTACTATAGCCATAAATGAATTACAACAAAGTCCTCCATGAGAAGAATAGGGAGACGCCGCAAAGGCGACATTTCGTTCACTTTAATCTCAGAGGGTCATGAATATCTACAACTGTAGACTGCATTCTAAAATCGGGTTACTCGCTTAAGTCTGTCAGGGAAACGAAATTGCCGTTTATTGCTGGATCTCTCCCGTTATTGCACCGATCGAAGATTTTAATAACTTTGTCACTAGACTTTAATGTGCTGAATATTTAATAATTAATTTGATTTTTTATTCCGGAAAGTTGCCTGGAAGGCTGAAGCCCTGTCAATCGGTAAACTATATTTCGTCCGGTAATCTCCTTTATTTGCGTCTCATTTTTTTTCTTTGGCGATACCGGGATGTCATTCCAGATCACCCAATATATGCATCTCTCTGGCTAACCATGAAAATGCACATCTTCTCGTAAAGCGTCACACTTTTGAAGAGAGTCGGTTGATGATTGCGTCTACTTTCGAACGCACATGTCAATACCACAAAATGTGAATTTGAAAATTCTTCGGATTTTTTTCACTACCCCTCACTAAACAAATTTCTGACTACGCCCATGATTCTTACTAGAGACTTTAGTATCCTTTAGTCTGAATGCGGATCGATAGAGCTCGTTTTCTGCAGAGATGTGGTCTGTCACCAATGCGGTGTTTGGTTCTATAGTCTGTGTGAAAGAAACAGAGCAGTGACAATTCGGCAAATACCGAGCGCGTTTTGTCAGACTTTTTTGATGACCACACTATACTATTCCCTAGGAATTGGAATATAAAAATAAAATAACAGGCGCGACAATCCAGCATTGGACTAAGGCCGCAGGATGTGTTAGTGACATCCTATTTCCAAGATCTTATCTGCTTTTTGTTGAGGTAATCACGCTCAGCACTGTTATTTATCCCCATAAATGGGTACTCGTTTAACATCTGAGTGACATCATAGTCCGTCACAAGCTCGTGAGTTCGAAAAACACCATGATCCACGGTGAGATTCGAACTCATGACCATGTGCACCGAAGGTGCGCGCACTCACCGCTAGACCAGCCAGACTACAGGAATTGGAATATGCTGCTTATAATTCTGCATCGTAGTTTATATGCGTTCACTGACTAAAACGCAGCTCTTTCAGGCGCTTACACTGTACAGACACATGCAATTTTGTCGGTCCACTAGTAAAAGGCGTCAAAAGCTACTGTCATTTTTGCTGCAATTTCTGATGTAATTGGTTTTATCAATTATTCAATAGAGCTTCCCAGAAGAAAAATTTCCCTAAAACAGCTGGTTGCTAGCATACGCCAGTCTGATGACCTTAATGCAAGCCTTCCATACTCATAGTAGACAAAGGATGATACCATGCTGAGCATGCGCTCAACGTGTTATTATTCAAAGCAAATAATTATGATTTATGGCTATACTATACCATCGATAGTGTTAATTGGGAGTGTCGGAAAACGTTAGCCAGTCTTTGGAGAGCATCATATACATCGTTCAGGCACTTCTCTATCGCCTTTGAGAGTAGCCCTAGATTTCCGTCTCCACAAATTTCAAACTGCTACGTATACTACGCTGGAATGTCCCAAAAAGAACTTTGTAATATTCGATCTGAAGTGAAGTTAAAATTTAGGTGCCAAAATCGGCAGAATCACAAGCTTGACTGCTCCCCACTTAAAATGCTACTTTGGGAGATCTACTGCCATTTTTACCGAACTGAACTTCATAGTAGAAACCATTTTAAATATGAAAACCTCTGAACAAAATTGTATCATATTCTTGACTGCTAAAACAAAAAATAAACGAGTCTCATGTAAATTCATCGTGAAAAATTCAACCGTTACTACATATTGTTACAACTCGTCTTCCACATCACATCCGGCATCATATCCCCATCCTTCCTCGGCTTATCATTTTACATGAATATCAAATGTAATTGCAGACTCGTGGATGACCCAGTAGGCGCACCATATTCAACTATACCAGCTTCACCACCTTTGACCTGACAACAACAACTCCAGAACGTACCTATGCTTTCGTCCGAATATCTCTTCTAAGGCATCATTACATTGGTCAACATCTGCTGCTATAAACGACGATGCAACAATTCTGAAACACACACACACAAAACAAAACAAGTTCGTTACATTACAAATTTAATGCTCAATGAATGAAACATTCATAATGCTCGACAACCGAATCGAAGAGAGGAAAAAAGGATTTTCGGGTCTTGTATTTTCGGGTCATACGATTGACCTATGTGGCCTCCCACACACACAGTCGTCAGTCGGCCTGTGACCGAGGATGTACATCCATACTTACTTATAACCATATTCAACAACTGATACACTAAAAGGCCATAGCCATCGTCCCTGAAGTGGTCCACAATCTCGAAAGGGTGCTCCCCAAAATTGTGTGCCATCCGAATGATTCCAGGCGATTCCCAATTCACGCCAGTACGTACTCAAAAAGGTTTTGTTGTGTGAATCGTGTGCTGGAATCTATATGTTGAAATAAAGGATGTAAGGAAGGCATATGTATAATATGGAAACAAGAGACATTTAAGTATACAAATAATGTCAATGGAAAAAGAAAATGGAATGTCAACTTACATTAACATTTTCGCGAAATCGAACGACAGCAATTGGATACGTGGGAGCGGCAATAGCGAAAGCGAGTAAGTTTTCGTCTTCTTGGAGGGCATTGTTGGCAATTGAATTGGCTTTCTTTCGGATTTCGATTGGGTCCGAGGTGATTTTTGTCGACAGATATTCGGCGAATTTTTTGGCAGCTTCAACGGTGATATCGGTTACATCATAGAACTGGAAAGAATATGAACAATTTGTTAACGTTTCCTTTTGAATAAAAATGATTTTAAAATAATTACAAAAGTTTTTCCTAATTTTCATTTATTTGTCATTCAAAATATACACACCGCATAAATTTGGCTTTTTTGGCTCTTTTTTCTATTAAAAACACGCTATTCGTATTTTTTGATGATAGCTCACCATAAAACTCCTCCACCTCTAGATATTCAGAAAAACCAAACCCTTAAGCTCAAAATGTACTCTTCATCGTTCAAATACCTAATTGGTGGTATAATTGCATTTTTAGAGCTTACACTCTGTTCTTCCAAGCCACAACATTGATCCATCCAATCAATTTTCTCATTAAAACCGATTACCCAGCTGTGTGAAAAGAGTAAAACGCATAAAACCAAAAGAATACCTTGCGAAAATCATTATTATCCAATTAATTTTTCTCAACAGTTATCATTTTTCGAGAAGCACTTGAGCGGAATCTCCTGCTGCTGTGCTGATACCTATAGGTGGTTGGGATGGTATCGTCCTTTTTATGCTCGCGGAGAGAGCTTTTGGATTTACATGAAACGTTGCCGATATGAGAGGGCATCATGATAAATGGAAAGGAGATTTTAAGGGTACTATACTATGGAAGAGCTCTTTGTACCTGGCTTGAATGTGATAAGCAGGGACTTGTATAGAAAAGGCCACTAGTATCCCTTTTTGATTTCGCATGCATAGTAGGGCATAATATATTATTTCCTACTCCCAGAAAGGGGACTTGAGATGATGGAATACTGCTTTTGTTTTTTTTAATAAATAATTATTCATTCATACGATGAATGTCAGAGTAATCTATGTATGATTCCGACTTTTAGAGGAGTTTTCTTTTAGCAAAGAATGTGATACTTGCGCTTTAAGGACTTGGTTGGGTGGCTAATTCGCGATAATGATTGCGAGTGTTTGTAAAAGAAACGCTCAGCCCAGGCTATTCAAAATCTTGAGTACGCAGTTTTTGAGGTTTGGTTTACAGTTTTTGTGCATATTTAAAAGCATTTTTAGCGCAAAATCTGGAGGTCTTATTGCCACATTGCACGGTTTTACTCGTCCCATTGTGTATTGCCAGTGGCGTAACGTACGGTGTTCCATGTAGGTGCGGTGGAACACGGGCCCCCAACCACTAGGGGCCTCCAAGCGTAGTTTCAAAGAGTAGCAACATAGAACATAGAAGCTGTTGAACAAGTTAGAAGTGCTCTTCATTGCTACGAAGCAGGTTTAAGCAAGAGTTTCACTCAGCGTAAAAAATAAATAAAATCCGAACCCATCAATTTTAGTATTTCAAACGTGGATTTTGATAAGGTTGAGCCCTAGAAATTTTTAAACGCGATTCACGCGTTCAATAATGAACTCGCGGTACATTCGCAAAAGCCCGGATCATCAAATAAGCTAGAAAAAAAAAAACACACTGACATGCCTATTTTTAAATGAGCCGAGTGCCAAAACCTTGAAATATTCATACAGCTGCGAATAGTATCTTATAATAGCACTGGGGGTTACGACTTACTTATTTCTCTTAAAAAACTGTTATTGGATATTTGCACAGCTACTGGTGCTACCTATACTGTATAATGTAAAAATGGTTTACTTTCTGGAAATTATATAATTGTTGTTGGTAGGTTAACGGTACTCCCCTTTCCAGTGGCGTAGATAAGAGGTGGATTAAAAGAAGATTCAGTACGATCGATTATTTAAACATTGTATTTTTGCACAACATTTTCGTTTACACAATGTGTTGCGGGCCTAAATTTTGTGAAAAAATGTGATCCCCAATATTTGTACAAAAACTACTCAGTGTACGAATTCATGTTATTGACGATCAGCCAGTCTTTAAAATTGAATTTCCCTTGTAATAAAAAAATATGGCCGTATATCCTTACCCTCCGAAAAGCTATCTATGCCACTGCTCCTATCAAAGAAGAGGATACGAATCGCTGCAATGAAACGAATAGCTAATATGTAATTCGTTAAGTTTAGCTTCAAACGTCTAAAAATTGTATTTTTTAGACTTAAGCTTTAACAGGTGGCGTATTCTTGTTGTTGTTGTAAATGGCAGTGCAGAAATATTGACTAATAATAATTATGTTATGTAGGGGGCCCCCATTTCGATTTCAAACACAAGATATTTTTGATACGTTACGCCACTGTGTATTGCTAATACAACAAAAAGCATATCGTCGGGGTAAGAACCGTGCGAATCATGCGTTACATTTTTTTATCCGTTTTTTTTTTTTTTTTAAATTAAAACCTACCTATTTCTAAAAAGGAGTCTGGCTGGTCTAGCGGTGCACAGGGTCATGAGTTCGAATCTCACTGTGAACCATGGTGTTTTTCGAGCTCACGAGCTTGTGACGGACTATGATCTCACTCAGATGTTAAGCGAGTACTTATGGGGTTAAATAACACTGCTGAGCGTGATGCGGATCGCATTACCTCAAGAAAAAGCAGATAAGATCTTGGAAATAGGATGTCAGTAACACATCCTGCGGCCTTAGTCCAATGTTGGATTGTCGCGCCCGTTATTTATTTTTTTTATTTCTAAAAACAAGCTTTTGAGGTTTGACTCTTCACTTCAAATTTTTTGTCGTTATGTGGTATGGGCGATTTTTGCTTTTTCCTGCAAATGAAAGCACTGGCGAGGTGCATGAAATGCGCCAAAAATTTATTATAAAAACAAACAAAATATAAAGTAGGGCAATTATATAATTATCAAATCATTACAACATTTTATATCAAGGACAACGTTCCTTTTAGTCTCACAGAAATCATTCAATTATACCTTTGACTCCCTGCACCTGAATTAGCCGACAAACCTGTTCGCCCTGCCCTCCCACAAGAGCGGCTGTCAACCGAAACACGCCTCCAATGAAATATAGGGTTTCACGCTTCGTCTGTGCATACACAACATATAAACACACATTTCCTGCGGGGGTAAATATGACGTGTGAACACTTTTAGGGACTCTTGACAGCTATACTCGTCTACAGGAGTATAACCTCTAATCCCATTAACTTGTCGTATAATTAAGTTGCTTTTTCCTTCAAAGTAGTTAATTGAGTGCCATCAACATTTTTTTTTTTTCGTTTCGCAACATTCGTATGAATAAACACTTGGAATGACGTGGGCGGAGAAGCAAGATTTTTTAATGGTAATAAATTTCGAAGTGAAAAGAAACTAATAATTTTGATTAGATGCTGCTTTTTTATTGATTTTTTTTATAATCATCGTCAAGTTGACAAATCGTTAAATCTGTCATTGGAAAATAAAAATAGCACCATAGTATTTACTATAATTTATTTATTAATCATGTTGATAATTTCTGCTAATTTTTAATTAGAGGGGTATTTATAGTAGAAACATCTATAATAAAGGACCTAAGAGTGTAAAGCATTTTTATATTCAATCGGAAATGGGCAAATCAAAGCGTCAGAATCAAAGAGGGTTTATTTGACATTTGACTTATCCAGAACGGCGTAATTTGCTAAAAAAAAACAAGTTGTCTAGGTTTTTAGTGCCATTTGCGCTTTATTCATTACTTTAAACAATAAAAAAGTAGTAGAAATAGGAACAACTCCTTTTAACATGACACCTCTCCGGAAAGCTTTGAGCTATGTTTGTCAATTTGCCGTTATTGAGAGACTACATATTCACAAATTTTTCTTATAAATTATTTATTTCTTTTGAGAAAACAATGGCCTACCATGGGGTTACTGAGATGAGTAGTCAATCAGGGCCACCATCTTCAGGAGGACAAGCTACAATATACATTTAAAAAAAAATCGTTAAGTCTTTTTCTTCATCTTCTAGCAAACGCATTGATAACACTTTTATTGAGAATGAGGAATCCGTTGCTCGTGCAATCAATTAATAATAAACTTGAGAGGAGTTGAGATTGAGTCTAGTTAATAAAATCCCAGCCCAGTTATTTATTTCAATTTTTTTTTGTGTTGCACGCAGAATGGTCCATTCAGGACAAAGGGCCTGTAAAGCCGAATAAGCATTTGGGTTTACCCAAAACTTATAGACGGCTTCTCTTCAATTTAGATATTGAAATGAGATCGTCTTATTCATTGTCGTCCTCTCCGGAAAAATTGTTGTAATCATTAATGTAGCATATGCTCTAATTCTTCTACCTATAATTTACGATATCTTCTTCACAATCGGTGGCTCGGACATTTGCAGCGCCCGCCCTAGCACTTACGCCGCCCAGGCAAAAGAACAAATTGCCGCCTCTTAGTTACTACCGGACAGATTCATAGTATGTATGTCCTTATTGTTGTAGAAGCGATTCAAGAGATTTTGTCCTTTTGAGCAGAGTGATTTTCGGAGATCTTGTTTGTTGTAATAGCGAGTAGCTCCGAAAGGAATTACATCGTGGAAGCTTCTGCCGTAAGAATATTTTAATAAAGACAACACAAAAATGCATTACAGTGGGATTCGAACCAATGCTCTAGTAATTCAGAGAATAGAATCTCTACCCCTACTGAGAAGTCCTAGATAGTACATACATATGTAGTAGAAACCTACCTAAGTGCAATTCACAGTTCAACAAAGCTTTGTAGAGAGTTTGCTGTTTGCTTAGTACATAATGGATTCCCCGAGCCGCTTATTATTCACCACCTTCAAGAGGTGGCTTTTACACCGATGTAAGAAATCGAAAACTAATGCGAAAATTTCTTATGTACTAAAAACTCAACTTATTTTTGAAAACTTCTTTCTGGAAAATGCTGTGCCAAAATATGGTGCTTGTTTTCAGTAATGGAATCGTTTTCGATAATTTTCATAGACCCTGCGTAGCAGATAAACTTCGCGGGCGGATTTCTTCAGTGGTTTCAACGTGCGTGGCTTTTTTCTTAAATTTCAAAATTTTTAGAAAAGATCAAGGTTAGAGCTAGTTATATCAGGGGAACCTAGCCCAGCCATATTCCGATATTAGCATGTTCGGAAACAAATTAGGGAGGACCGCTATTGCTGCACTTCTACCAATGTGTACTGTGGGCAATTCTGCAACGTTGCAAACAATTTGATACGAGACAACTGGTTTCAACGCTACAACACCTGAACGAATTGTTTTTCAAAACGTTTCTATTAATATATTAATAATATAATAATATATTCTTCTGCGTTTAATTTTAGGAAAGAAAACATGTCGTTCACGCAGCTAGTTTCATTTGATATTCACCAGTTAGAGGGGTTTTACACTACGTGCAATATATTGCGCGAATATACTAGGCAAGCAACAGGAGCAATAGAAATTGTTGCTTGCAATGTAAACACCTATTATTTTTGCGCAGTTGCATGTTGCACACTGGTGTTGCGCAATTAATTGCTGATGATGCCTTGCGTGTACTTTAAACGCATTTGTTGCACAATTGCTAATTGCACATTGTTGCTTATTGCGTGTTGTGCATATCCAACCGATTGGATATGTGCAACACATTTGTGTGCAATATTGGTGTCTGATACGAGTTGGGTCTAGTGTGTCGTCGTAGCTCAATAGCCAACTGTACAACTCGTCGCTGATCAGAAGACAAGGACCATACGGAGCACTCCTATTTTGGATTCTGTGGTTTCTGTAATTTAAACACAAAAAAATTTGGTAATCTTTATTTGTATTATTATTTCGAATTTACTCTTGTAGGACATGAATTGCCAACTGACTTCACCTTCAT
The DNA here is from genome assembly GCA_949715475.1 of Microchrysa polita. Lineage (NCBI taxonomy): Eukaryota > Metazoa > Arthropoda > Insecta > Diptera > Stratiomyidae > Microchrysa > Microchrysa polita. Next base: position 21,061,315 of record OX454415.1, read on the forward strand.
GGCAAAAACACTCCTCGAACTCTTCACAAACATCTTTCGCTGCACATGAGTACGGTTGTGGCTTATTTTAAATATTGAAAAAAAAAACGTCATCTGCAACTGTTTCTCTCACATCTCCATTCGCAAAATATACAGACGAAGAGCTTGTCGATAGCAGAAAATTGTGTAGAGCGCACATACATTTAAGGACGTCAGTTGCTTTATCTGGACTCAGCATTATTGGTCGCCTGAGGATTCTAAAACGCGATGAGGGTAGTCCAAATGCACTTTCAACCAATCGTCGACCTCTCGATAAACCATAGTTAAAAATTCTTTTGGAAAAAAACAAGATCTTTGTAAGGATATGGTTTCAGAATGTACGCCTTTAACGGAAATGCATCATCAGCGAGGGCAACGTAAGGCACTGGTTTTTCTCGCGCCGGTAGTGGCGTAGGATATGGAATATCCCATAAATTTTCATTCAAAGCTGTAGATAGAGTAGAGTGAGAGAAAACGTCACCATCTTAGACTCTTCCTCGGCAACCTACATCAATATAAATTAATTTGTAATTAGCATCAATCAGTGCAAGCAAAACGATGCTATATTCGCTACCGGTATTTTCAGGACACTCAATAACCTGAATACATTCAGCCAAAACTTCATAAATTGCTTCACATGTTTCTGGAACAATCTTTGAAATGGTTGAATGATGAATCCGAAAATAGTATGCCAAATCTCTGTATGAGTTTCCAGTCGCCAGGATACGAAGTGTTACTGGAACTCTTTCGCCTACGCTTATACTTTTCCGAAGATGTGTATCGTGCTTTTTAATCGACGGTGTTACGCACTCCACAATATAATTGAACTCACTTGGTCGCAAGCGTAAGAAGTTTCTATAAAGTTTAGGTGATTCTGCTTTCAGTTCCACCATCAGCTGCGCATAAACTCCTTGATCATTGCGTCGTTTGAGCCAAGGTGCTACCCATTGCGTACGATAATGTAATTTCTTGTAATGCTTCCAACAAGACACTAGCTGCAGCACTGTTTGTTTGAGAAGCACTTTCATATAAATTAAATAAATTCACGGATAAGATCAACACCGTTAACAATTTTTTTTTTCGCACGGGCATCCATTTTTTCCTGCATTCGTAACAAATGTCGACTCACAATTGACACTTGCGAATTTGAAACTGCAATATAAACACCTAGTAGTCTGGCTGGTCTAGCGGTTAGTGCGCGCACCTTCGGTGCACAGGGTCATGAGTTCGAATCTCACCGTGTTCCATGGTGTTTTTCGAACTCACGAGCTTGTGACGGACGATGATCTAATTCAGATGTTAAACGAGTACCCATTTATGGGGATAAATAATAACAAATCAAGTTATTCAGCAAATGACGAAATCGGAACACAAGGGTCGCCGAAGAAACTATTAGCACAAAAGAAAGTGAAGGGTAAAGAAAGCTAATTATGTGGAAGTATACTCCATTGGAGGTAAAAGCTGTCCTGTCCACATCAGTCGAGCAAGGAAAACATAGAACAGGTTTTTTGCATAATACCGGGCCATCCATCTGTAACGCCGAATTTTGAGTTTTGATAAATCGAAAACCGTTTGAAATTTTCCTGTACTGATTTATCTTGAACTACACATTACATGCCTACATAGTGCGCTGAAGCCGAGGGCGACTAATTTTAGGAATGGCATTTTAACTTTATTAAACGCTTCTTGTTCAGATGGAAAAATTAAAAATTCATTGACCAGATTTTAGAAATCTTTGGTTAATTTGATCAATTTTCAGGCACAAATCTTAAACAATTTGGGAATCAAGGATCGATCGAATAATCATCAGATTGTAGAAATAAGGAAGATGAGACTTATAGAGAGTAGAGTTCTGTTACATTTGATTTTACTAATTATTATTTAAACTGCCTCTTGGATATCACAATGCGTATTACACAGAACCAATGGAGAGTGAAGAAATTCCAGAAATATGCCTCCCTGGGCATCTCCCAGGTTTTCCACCCAGCCCTCGCAATTTACCATCACACTTAAAGCATGATTGAATCATCACACTTAAAGCATTCTTTAAGAAAATGATCCAAAAGTCCGAAAATTATGATCTAACATCTTTCTGTCATTTAAAAAAAACTTCTCGTATTTCTAGCTGTTGGGTAACATGAAGCCCCCAAATTTTGTCGCGAAAGCTCTGGTTGCTTGCCTTTAACACCAACGAATAGTGTCAAGGCATAAACAAAATTAAATTTACAACAGAATAAACTGCAATATCCCAGCAAATTCTCCTTAAATTGTTAGGCAAATCCATACCTGATTAAATTAAATTAAAGCACTAGTCAATAGCAAGCCTTTTCCTATCCCAACTCGAAACACAATTGACTAAGGAAATAATTTTCTCGCAATTATCCTCGACAATGCGAAAATTGCACTTGTCCACTTTATAGGCAAGCTGTTTGGAGTCTGTCCAAACTTCAAAGCCACTTGACCAAAAACGCTATCCCCTCCAGCGCTTCGTTCGTACCTGAACTCGAAAAGCTGACAACAAGTGGAATTGAAGTCTGTTATCCTTGCATAAGACAGCAGCGTCGTAGCGTATACTAAAGCCCGGCACAAAAGCAATAATCGACACGTGAAAATACAATTCGGCCGTATAATGACTTACCGGATCGGGGGGTATTTCTTCAAGTATACGAGGTTCACATGGTGCTGGTGTTGTAACGGTGGTGGGGGTGAAACCGCTTGACGACGCTGTGACGGAGACGCTTGCGGTAGTACTGAGATGAAGTTTGGACGAATCTAATTGGTGTTTTTGCCAGTCCTTATCCTGTTGATGGTGTTGTTGATGTCCGCCAGACGAGGAGGACGACGATTCACTAGTTGTTGTAATTTCAATAAACACCGACAGCAAAATAATGATGAGTAGAAAGCATAATGACGACGACGAAGTCGGATGAAATAATCGACGGCATCGACACGCCGAACAATTAGAACGTCCTTGGTGGGTCCTTCTTGTTAACGGCACGGGCGGCGTTGGTGTTGAGTGTGTGACGATGGCGTGCAAAGGGTGGTGGTGTGTTGGTGACGATGAGGTTGATGATGAAGCCGACGATGATGATAATAGAGGGCGGGACGATGTCGATGATGAAGGGGGTGGTTGTTGAAGACAATAGTGGGGCGGTATACTATCCCCCATATCACCGATTTATTTTTAGATATTCAGCAAACATCTGTAAATGGAACGTAGAAAAGAAACGAGGTCATTAAAATGGGAAGATCCGACAAAGTCTCAACATACACATAAGCTCACAAAAAATAATATTCACGAAACGAACAATACAAAGCCATAAATTAAAAAAAAGAACTGAAGGATTTTGTTTAGTAGTTTTTGTGTGTGTGTGTGTGTGCGAAATTAGGACATAGCGACGTAAGCATTTCGGTGGGTGGGCTCTAATTCGAAAGATTTTGTTGTCATGCAATCGGTCGTCTGGGGTTTGTACAATTTAGGTGGCCCTCCTGGCCTCGTATTTGATAATAAGAGTCGGAATTTGTTCATCGTTTTAGGAAAATTTCCGGTCGTAAAAAGTACACTTCTAATCAACTAAACTAATGAAGCGATGATATGCAAGGACATGTTCCTATTTCCGTCTGAGATTCATGAATCAACTTTGGACAGTTTTGTATGAAGGATGTATGTTAATGTTCGAGAAAGTCTACTTCAAGGCTATGTCTTCGGTAATGAAGTCGAGAGCTAGGATATGGGTGGAAAGCGCCTCCATAAACTGTATAGGTACCTATATGGAAGTAGAAATATGTTAATTGGATTTGTCTATTTTTAGGCACTTATGTGAATCTGAACATTTGGGTAATGCGCCGGAATTCTGCATAGTTATTGCCGTTTTTCAACGACACTTGTTTGCATGTCAATTTCTAGGCATAGATTTCGAAAATTTTAATATCCTGTCATATTTTAATATTATTATTATTAACGAAGCCATTATTGAGTTATTGAGATGTCCCAAAAATAAAAAATCCTCTAGAGGTTTTAGAGGGATTTCAAATATTTATTTATGACGTGGACGTATGGTGCTCAATTTATTTCACAACAATCTAGGACTTTAAGTGCTTATGTCTGTTTTTAATTAACCCTTAACTCAGAACAAATCTTCTCGAACAGTACAAATTTATACTGGCATTTAATAACCAAACTATGAGACAAGTCTAGGACTTTGTTATATGTATGTTTGTAGCAAAAATTGTACATATCCTACGGGGCAGGGTCATTTAAAGAGCTTTAACAAACTCCCCACATAAACGTACACATTATTCATGTCAACATTTATATAAAATTGAAAAATGACGCTAGCGTTAAACATAAAATGCTGACTCGGAGCCAAGCCAATATGACACAAAGAAGAATAAACAGGGACAATTTCTATTTAAACGTTATAAAATTTTAATGGATTTACTCTGTACATGTCGTGTGTTTGTGGCAGAAAATGTGAAAGCATTAAGCTTGCTATGACGTCCATGTGATGGTGAAAATGTGAAAATGCGTATATAAAAAGTGTCGCATTGAATGATTAATAAAAACCAGGATGAGTTAGACGTAATTGATTTTTCTGTTGGCATTGATCCTATTTGGGATTTTTGGTTTTTGTTTAAAAAATGCGCGTTCAATTTATTACATTTAATATAGGCTAATTACGCGGATAAATTAAAATCAGCTACAAAAATTGTTACCAGTCTGTCAATGGAACTTAATACCTTCCATTCAAAGTTTTCCTCGGCAGCGGAGGATCTAGCTGCTCTGGCCAAACCCACGGAGCAATCCAACGCTTCATTAGCGTCTTCCTCCAGAGCATTATCTGGCATCACAACCCGCCAACAGACTACTCATCATGATGAAATTCGTAGCCTTTCACCGCTAATTATAGTCAGTGATAGTCAGCATGCAACATCCTCTGCTAACCATCATGGTCCGCTCCTGCTTACTGCGAACATGCCTCTTAACCAGCGTTCGCCCAACTTATCGCCGAACTTATCGCCGAACTTGACGACCGATTTGATGTTCTCTCCGAGCTCCGATCAACTATTTCGACTAACGAACAGTTCTGATGCACCTCGCCAAACATCACATCAACCTTCTCCTCCGCGCGTTTCACAGGTCTGTCACCCGACGGCTACTCTGACAGTAATCGCTTCACCTAGGAGTGTGTCATGCCCGTCGTTGACGATTGTCAAGCCACCTCTGCAAATCTTCCTTTCTCGCGTGGCCTACAGTACAACAGCGGAACATGTGGAGCAATATATCTGTGCTAAGCTTTGCCATAGACCAAACTTGCTCAGCTGCAACAAGCTTACAGCGGATAACATCCAGGATCGCATCGTCGCTTCTTTCAAAATTTCTATTTCTCCGACTTATGATAATTTGCTTTCTTCAGACTTTTGGCCCCAGGGGCACTTGTTAAAACCTTTCAACCTATTCAACGGAAGCCCTTTCGAAATAGCTCGCGGCGCTCACGTCGTAGTAACCAACAATAAAATTTCCATATTTTATCAAAACGTGCGTGGGCTTAGAACCAAGTTGGAGGAAATAAAGCTTTCTTGTATTTTAAATAACGATGACATTATCTGTTTTTCAGAAACATGGTTGAATGATAGTATTCTCAGTAGCGAAATATTTCCGAACTACAATGTTTACCGCTGCGACCGTAACCTCAACTTGTCAAATAAAAAAGATGGTGGCGGGGTTCTTGTGGCTATTAATAGTTCTCTCTCCAGTTCGGCCTGCGCTAATTTTTTGCCTTCACATCCTGTTGAATGTGTACTTACAGCAGTTAAAGTCTCCAATACCCAAAATTTCTTAGTTGCATGCGTATATGTTCCCTGTAACTCTCCAATTAATGTATATGAAACTTTCTTCCTTGAATTCTCTTCTTTCGTTACGTCGTACTTCCCTCAGTCTTATATTACTATTTGTGGTGACTTTAATCTGCCCTCTGTTTTGTGGACATTCAATGATCATAGTTTAGATATTATCTCTACCGATTCCTTCTCTCTTGTACTCTCATCCTTTATATCTCTAAATAATTTATGCCAAGTTAACTTTGTCAGAAATTCAAATTAACGGCTTCTCGACCTGTTCTTACACAATTTTGTAGAACCCTGCGTATCTCTTTTGCCTTCTCCATAACATTATGTGAATCCTGACCCTCATCATCCTCCTTTGTTAATTGAAATTGTTTTTCCTCTGGCACCAATTAAGCATGATTCAACCGTTATTCGCTACAACTATCGCAAAGCTGACTATAATGCCATCTCTGCTGAATTACAGTTAGTTGACTGGCCCTTATTTTTTGCTGATATATGTTGTGATCAAGCTGTGGAAAAGTTCTACAACTACCTGAACATTATTATATCGCGCTTCACACCACTTCATTCACCTAAAAAAAGTAAGAGTTTCCCCTGGTTTACGCAAGCAGTTGCTAACGCACTACGTAAAAAGGATAAAGCCCGGACCAAGTGGAAGCGCTCTCCATCTTCCCTTACTCTCTATACCTTCAAGCAATCTCGTGCTGAAGCTAAACGCGTCACTCAATCCGCTATGAGGAGCTATTTTTCGAATATTGAAATGTCTCTAGCTGCCAACCAAGTTAAGCCATTTTGGTCGTACATACGATCCTTAAAGTCCGCCTCAAGTTCACCAATAAATTTAGAGTTTGATGGCTCTATTGCCAACACTCCCGTGGAAGCTTGTGAGTTGTTTGCAAAATTCTTTGCCTCTACCTTTACTCCTTCTAACTCGTCTTCCTCTTACTTGCCTGCCAATCAATCGTCCCATCCCCAGATTCCCGAGTTCTCCATATGTCCATTCGAAGTAGCTGCTATTCTGGATACTTTGAAGGAAGATGGTGGCTCTGGCCCTGACGAACTTCCAAATTTCTTTATTAAATCTCTGTCTTCAACTTTAAGTACTCCCTTGGCCTTTCTTTTCAATCTAAGCTTGAACAGTGGAACTTTCCCTAATTCTTGGAAAGCAGCAAATATCCTTCCCATTCCCAAATCCCCTTACACGTCCTCTGTAAAAAACTATCGTCCTATATCTCTTTTATCCTGTTTTCCTAAAATTCTCGAGCGTGTTGTCCATAACAAACTATATCCCGCTGTTTCTGCACTTTTCGCTGAGCAGCAACATGGCTTCGTTAAAGGTCGTTCGGCTTGTACTAATCTCATACATTTCACCAACACTGTGGCCAGAGCGTTAGACAATCAGTGTCAGGTTGATGTCGTATACACCGACTTTTCTAAGGCATTTGACACGGTCGACCATGGTATTTTACTTGCCAAACTTCAAGATTTTGGGGTTAGTGGATCCCTTCTTACTTGGTTTTCGTCCAACCTGTTTAACCGAGTGTGCCGGGTTGTATACAATAGCTCTTATTCTTCTGCCTTTTGTCCTTCGTCCGGAGTTCCCCAGGGTTCAACACTAGGTCCACTGCTTTTCAACATTTTTGTTAATGATCTCCCTAGTAATGTTTCTTCTTCCTGTCTACTTTACGCTGACGACTTAAAGCTTTACAGGATTATCAAGTCGGTCGATGACTGCCATATCCTCCAAGGTCACCTTGTGGCCTTAGAAAATTGGTGTCGAAGAAACTCAATAAATCTGAATGTCCAAAAATGCCATTCTATGACCTTCTCGCTTAAACAATCACCTTTATCGTATGTATATTGCATAAATGCTACTCCTCTAGTTAAAGTCGATCGCTTTACGGATATGGGGGTTTTATTTGATAGTAAGTTGAAATTTAACCTTCATATAATTGACATATGTAATAGAGCTTCGAGAACGGCAGGTTTTGTTCTTCGCTCCTCTCAAGCATTTAGTAATATTTCAACTTGTATTACTCTCTTCAATTCTCTGTCTCGAAGTATCCTAGAATACTGCTCCCCCGTTTGGTCTCCGCACTTCAACTACGTAACTGCTCTCATTGAGTCGGTACAGCGGAAGTTCACTCGTATTCTCTTTTTAAAATTCCATATTCCCTATTGCCCTTATGATAATCGTCTTGAATTCCTTTGTGTGCAACCCCTGGAGAGACGAAGATTATATCTGGATGAGTGTTTCCTATTTAATATTTGCAACAGCTCCCCGTCGCTTCCTTTGCACAACGAACTTACTATTCGCGTTCCAAATAGATTAACGAGGCTATCGTCATTATTCGATATTCCTTTCGCCCGCACAGAGCTATACTATCACTCGCCCCTGCTTCGTTTACCCCGAAATCACAACATCCTACAACTTGGTTCTTTTCCCACGTCTCTTGATATTTTCAAATCAGACCTAAGGAGCGTTATTTTCGAAAGGGTCTCTGGTTTATAATTTCATTTCATTTTAAAAACTTTAATAATTGATAATTAATTTTACCTTACTCAACTTTGTTTTTTTAATTCTTAGCATTATTGTTTTGTTTTGTAATTGGAGCGTATAAGCTCTGTAAAACATCCGAATTTATAAATAAATAAATAGATTTCGAATAAATTAGGTGAAGTTATAGCTGAAATTCGTGTGGACCAAATGTGCAACCCGAGCTTAAGGATTGAGCTATAAAACTAGCAAGTCAACCTTTTGTTCGTAGGCCACGCGCCGTATAGTAAAAAATATCACAAAAAAAAAATAATTTTTAGAATTTTTATTAATATGTATGTAATTGATAGCAGATTTGATTATGGACAGCTCTCTTGAAAAGTTTCAATAGGCGAATCTAGCCTGTCTTAAGTCACAGCACCTCAATTGTTGGCACACGTTTACTCCATTTTGTGCACGAGATTTAGGGGCCAAAAACCCACATGAAAGACTTCTCGAAAAATAAAAATAGCACAACTGCGAAAAGCAATAGTGTTTTTGTAGACAGGAAGAGATATACACTTTTCGAAGTCAAAACAAATGCTTGACTTATTGTTCCTCTTTCAACAAATTCCTTAGATAAGCCTCTACGCTTGAACATTTAATACTTTAATACTCGAATTTTTGAAATCTCATCAAACAATCTGAATCGTAAAATTTTGTATGGTTGAAAAGAGTTGCTCTATATTTTTATAATCATTTATAGTACAAGAAAACTTTGGCCTGCTTTCCTAACTCACATAGTTTTATATCAGAACATTTTCCATAAATGAATGTATACACTGAAAACACATCATTTTGTGTAGTTGTTTTTGTGAAAAGATAAGCTAAACTTTTAAAAATGTTCTGCTTAATTTGCTCTAAATTTATCTAAAATAAGAAATCCGCTTTCGGCTCTCTGAGCACCACCACCATAAGCCTCCATTACGGAATAAATTTGCTCCTACTGTGCTATAATCCGACCCGCCCTTTAGGTCCTTCTGCAAATAAACTATCTTAAAACATTTTTGAAGATAGTTTATACCGGACTAAATTCCATTCCAACTTGTCAAACTATCAAACACGAACCAAATACTTCGTGAGTGATACTAAACTTAGTTCAAACTATACAGGGTGTCCGGAAACTGCCGCATAAACGCACCGGATTATGATTCCTCAGTTGATTTCCAGCAAAAAAGTTGTACGGAACATACCTCCTCAGCTTAACCCTTTAGCTGCCACATGCATTTAAAGATTTTTGAAAAAATCGTTATCTTGCACGAATTAAAGCCTAATATCTTTAAAGCTAGACCAGCTAGAATAGTGAAAGAAAATGATTATTACAGCCAACAAATTTACTTATAAAGTAAAACTAACGACACTAAAATCTGATAAGAGGTTTGGTTTTTACAGAGATTCAAAGCCAAATTTCCGTGATTTTACCCAAAAACAATCTTTTTTCCCATCTCAATTTTCTTCAACTTCTGCCAAGGTGAGGTGCTTGTACGATTCTTTTAAAAATTGGCGCATAGTCTTACGATGATATCTTTCTTACATTATTTTATTCTAACAGTTTTCTAACAGTTTTAGTACCTTAAGTGCAAAAAACTAGGGTTAATTTTGGCTCGATTTCGACATACTTTGAATAGGTTTTACCAATTGCAGATCTTTAGGGGCAGTGTAAATTGAATTGTATTGAACTCGAGCTAAAAATTAACCCTAGTTTTCTACACTTAACTGTTAGAAGTAATGGAGCTAGATTAAAATGATGTAAGAAAGATATGATTTTAAGACTATGCGCCAATTTTTAAAAGAATCGTACAAGCACCTCACCTTGGCAGAAGTTGGAGAAAAGTGAGATGGAAAAAAATATTGTTTTTGGGTCAAATCATGCAAATTTGACTTTGAAGCTCTGTAAAAACCAACCTCTTATTCGATTTTAGTGTCGTTAGTTTTATTTTATAGGTAAATTTGTTGGCTGTAATAATAATTTTATTTCACTATCCTAGCTGGTCTGGCTTTGGAGAACTTAGTCGTGCAAAAAAATTATTTTTTCAAAAATCTTTAAATGCCTGTGGCAGCTAAACGGTTAAGCTGAGGGGGTATGTTCGTACCACTTTTTTGCTGGAAATCACATGAGGAATCACAATCCGGTGCGTTTATGCGGCAGTTTCCGGACACCCTGTATAGTTAGTACGACCTGTATATGTAGTTGAAGACTAACATATTTTATCTTCGTTGCGGCATTTACACCGTCATTAGGGCTGCAGTGCTGAGACCACATTTGGTTTGGGTTATGTGAGCCTTTTTATTTTATAATAAAAAAAAAGATTGATGAAATCAATAATTTAATAAACATTAAAAAATGAAGGCTATTTTCAATAAAATAATGCAAAGAGTCAAAGTTGCTCTTAGCAAAGGTTTTAAAGTTCGACGTTCTCAATATTAGTAGAAACACTGTACTGTCAAAATCATGTTTAAAAAGAGTTGATTTAAACATGTTTTCAATTGATTGCACTCTGCTTTTCTCTCAGTGTAGGGGGCCCACTCAAGAAGTTGGCGGGAGGGCCCCAAGTGAAGTTGTTCCGCCACTGATTCAGAGACACAATAAAAAAACTTAAAAAGATTTTGAGATAATAAAGAAAAACTGAAAAATGATCCCCTCTCCCTCCTTAAAATAAACTATAACTTTTAGATGCATCATTATTTATTTTTTATTGAAAAAAAAATGTTTCAAGGTTGATAAATGGTAGTAGTTTAATGGAAAAATAGTAAAAAAAATGTCATTTTTCATTTTTAATTTTTATTTTTTATTTTTTAATTTTTAATTTTTAATTTTAAATTTTTAAATTTTTAATTTTTTATTTTTTATTTATAATTTTGAATTTTTAATTTTTCATTTCTTTTTTAATTTTTCATCAGCTTGCGTACAAGTCCGCAACTCAGTGGGACATTTTCATGTTTCTATTGTAGTTTATCTCTCTTATCTTATTAAGTTGAACCCAAGTTGAACCCAAGTTGAACTCAAGTTGAACGTAAATTGAACCTAAGCCCAACCTCTGTTGAACCTTGAATGGCACCCAACACTCACAGGGTACTTCCGTTGAACCTTGAATGGCACCCAAAACTTGAATGTAATGCCAAAAACGTAACGCTTTTTTGTTGCAATTTTCATGACGCTTTTGGAATTTATGTGCCAGAGTCAAAACATAAAAATGTTAAAACGGCGTATCATCGTAATACATAGTATGTAAACTATTTCTAGAACCAACATTGGACCTCTTATAAAAATAAGATTCATTTCACAGAGGATTCAGCTGCACCTCAGGCGAAATAGCTTGTAGGCGGCGACAGAAGGGTTAATAATTGAATCGACAATATTTTGACGTTTGAATAAATTCGTCGAGTGGAGTGTGATAAATTTGGAGTCAAACACATATGGGTTGTGTGAGCACATAGCCACTCTGGACTAACGCATGGCATGGGTTGCTATGCTTTCTCTAAAGTTAAATGCTTTTGAATGGAAAACATTTGGTAACAGTATGTAGTTGTATTTAAGGGTTAAAACGGTTGATCCTATGTATGTGAAACCTTGGTTTTATAATATTTTTTCCAAAATACGTGTTTTTGGTCCCACTGGGCCGTAGTAAAAAACCCTGAATCGATTCTAATTTAGCAGTTCCTTAAAACTAGTTTCACCCTAGTATTTTGAGGTTAAAATGCTTATGTCAATATGGTTTAAGCGGTAGTATCTATCGGAATAAAGAATATTAAAGGAAAAAGTGAAAATTAATTAAATACAAACAAAATCCAAACAAATTAAGTCAAAAGATTAATTACAATTCAATACGACAAACAAATTGTTTTGTTTTATTTGTAAAATGAAATCTTTTTATAATTATGTAAAAATATAAATTAAAATTAGAATAAAATTAAAACGAAACACAAAAACAAATATCAGGCAAAAATAGAAAAAGAGTTTTTAACGTTTTGCTGATTTATAAATAATATTTAAAATCATAAATTATAGAAAAAAACAATTTTAAATCTACATATAACAATTTAATTTTTGACGGCTTTTAATAATTATCAAAATAAAAAGAAAGAGACTAAAAACATGAATTAGATAATAATGTAATTTTATTACATATTTATACAAATATCTAGTACCTTCATGTAATAAAATTAAGTAATAAAAATATATAACTATAAAAAAACGCGAATAAAAACAAATGAACGAATTTAAAACAGCAACTGGAAATATGTATGTACAAATATACATGTGTTCTGCTTTTGATGCCATCATTTTTTATTCGCACTAATATCCACATCTAAAATATAGAACCACCCCATCATCCTAGATTTATTTTTCGATCAAAATCCTATAATATTAAATCTCAAGCGCCATATTGTTTGTTACGAGCTTATAAATTTTATAGTTAGTGCCTTTGACGAGCTGACAATATGAAATGACTATGGCATTTTGCACAGTGAATATGTAAACATGCTTTTATTTGGTTTTTAATTAAACACGCGCTTTGATGGCTGTAATGAAACCAAATTCATCATGTGGTGGCTGGCCGAAATGTTTATGTCGAGAATAATATCAATTTTAGCTTTTTAGCTTGCATAGGGCTAGGATAGCACCAGACCATTAGAGTGACGCGGTCGATGATGATACATATGACATGATTGAATTCAGTTTCAAATTTATTTTCAAATGCATTTTACGGAGCAATATTGTTAGTTTAGTTTGGATAGCAGAATGATGGTTCAATTTATTTTTTAATAGGATTTTAAATCTGTTTTGAAAGTTTTGATTTTCCAATGAAAATAAAGTAGAGCGTTGCAGAGACTTTAGTAATTGTCAGAATGAAAAAAAGTGGCGTGTTACCCATGCTTGATAACATCAACAATTTAGGCATCCATGAGTTTTGGGAGGAGCTCAAAGACAGCATCAAAGAAGTCGCAGAAGAGGGCTATAAAGGCCGGCGCAGACGAACAGACTGGTTCGACGACGAATGCAGGTTTCAAATATAAATGTCAACTTAATCGGGCAGATGGCTTTGCCATGCTCTATTGTTTTCATATTGAATTTTAACTGTGATTGCATTGAAAAATTAACGGTACAAATAAAACACTTATCTATCTATCAGTTTGCTATCGAAAGGATCATCCGAATCTCATGTACCAAATTCCTTCACAAAAAAGTGTCAGGTACGAGATCTTGAGAGAGAGAGAGAAGTTCAGGGATTCAAGTAAAATCCCTTCGATGAGTTACCATACCGAGCAAATTCACATGGCAAAAAATTGTCCGTCTAAAGGCGGCCCCAGACCGACCGGAGTGTGGCAAACACAGCACAAAAGATTGATACGAAAAATCGTGCAGCAGCAGTGCAGCAGTGTGGTTGGGCGACTCCAAGGTATCATTCTTGGAACCGGTCTTTTGTGCGGTATGTGCCACACTCCGGTCGGTCTGGGGCCGCCTTAATACGAATTTAGGTTTTTTCCTCCCACCACCTGTTTCGCCTGAGAAGATAAAGCTCCCGGGAGCAAATAAAACCTTTCTGCACGGATAAAAGAAGAAGAAGAAGGCATACACAGAAGAGACGTAGAGACCCTTCCAGCCTAATATTTTATTATTTCGGGATTCTTTAGTGTCCACATATAGATTCTGTCTACTGCTGTTTCCCTACGCCGCCGCCGGATTGTTGCCGAAGCCATCTGCTTTATCAGTAGGAAAGTTTTGTTTTGACAATATACCTAATCTTGAATTTTTAGATGTTTAGTTGAAACTTTTGAAAACTCTCATTCAAAAGTTTAAACTAAACATTTTTCTCTAATTAATTCATAATTGTGCCAATGATACCGTTAGACTTGAACTAAGCTAAGAAAGCTTTCAGTTCGAATTGAGAACCCGTTTTTTTTGCAACACTTTTAGCGCATGAAATTTTATGTTTCGGAAGTTCCTTAAACTTGCGCCTATTGGAAGCAGCTTTCAGTTAACTAAGATGCTTCCTTGAGTAGTTATGTAATCACCTCAGATTTATCAATCTTTAGCCGACAATTTCAAAAATCATGCTAGTATAGAATTCCATACAATCAAAACATTAAATCAATCAAATACACTTATCCTAATGCGAAATGATTGAAATCTTGTTGTTGAATTTGCCCAATTGATTAAAGTGGAAGTTAGCAAATTGTTATCCACATATAACGTACATGACTACATCGAAATTTAAAAGTCGGCAAGGTTACCGCTCCAGAACGTTTATCCGACATCCCCATATAGACTCCGACAAGAACATATTCTTATCTCGGCTTTGTATCTTCCGTCGCTCACACTAACGGCTATTTCATACTCGTATATGAAGAAGGATAAAAACTGCCAACAGACGATTGCCAAGGATGGAATGGAATATTCATGAAATCGTTCATGTGGATGGTCGACGTCTTTGGATTCTTATCCTTGTTTTTTTTTTTGTAATATTTCAACATAGTCGCGAAGGCGTTGTTGTTATGTGGTGAATGAGCCAAGGATGGAAAGTTTTCCATTGAAATCAATTGAAATCCTCAGTTGTCAACAGCTTGCGTATTTCACCCAAACTAATATTCTACATAGAGACAGGCTCATATTTCTTTTCTTTGGAACGTATGTATTTTACAACGTTAGCTTGTACCTGTTCAAGGAGAAACTGAAAACAGGTGACGGTATAAATATATAACCAAGGTCCAAGGATTATATCCATGAAGTCAATATGAAACGGACACAATAACGACGACGATGAAATGACGCCAAAATGTGGACGAATCCTTGAATCTTTAAATTGCTATAAAATGTGAAGGAATCTTTTGGCATACGGTATAGGAATAGGTCTAGTGTGCGAGTTGAACGCCCAACACCGCCACCCCCAACCAATTCAGTAAAAATTCTTTGGAAAAAGTTTCCAATTGATTTCACTTGGTCGGAAGTTGTGAGTTTGTGAAAATTGAGGAAGTTTTCCTTCTTCTATAGATTCGTATGTTGTATGGTCTTTTATTTTATTTTGAACGAAAGACATTTGCATCCATTTAGGGGTAAGTAAATAAGGGAACGTATAACAATGGAAAACAATGAGGGCTCCTTCTTTAGATTAGATTAGCTCAGAGTTGAAGTTGTCGTAGGTCTTTCGTAGCTCTATAAACGTTGAACTGAACTGAACTGCTCACACACTTGTGGAAGGGGATGAACGAAGCTAATGTTTATTTCAAGGAATGCATTTCGCTTAGTAACGATAATGGAAAATACGTGTTCTGGTTTATCAATTGATTTTGCATAAGATTCTAGTCCACGTGCCGAATTCATGTGTGATAGCTGATAGATGAAGGAAGTATGATGAAGAAAGGAAATAAATTCGGCGTGTTGGTCTAATTCTATGGTTGGCAGACGGTAGGTATAATTACGGAGCAATCAGGATGATGCGAGTTATACTCGTAAGCACAATTGAATTCGTCTTCCGTAATGTAACATACATTGTTGAGTCTATAGATGAATAATAAAAAATGTAAATATTTATTTCTTAATTTTGAAATGTCTATTAATTTGTACATTTAAAAAAAAATAGTATTAAATACAGTGACAGTCACTTCTTTTGAATTATCTTCTTTTAGGATAAAAATATAAATTCTTCTCTTCGCCATTCTATCCTAAACATTGCATACTACACGAAAAAGAAAAAAAATCTTTTCATATTCAAATTTGCAACCATATGGTAAATAACGGTGACATTATATCCTTGAAAGACATCCCATAAATTCATGTCTTATCGAAGACTTCGAAACAGCCCGTATTGATTGACTGTCGGATGTTCAAAAGAAAGATTTGTCTCACTATAAACTCGACAAAGAAGTGATAGAAAAATCTTCTTGGCTCTGCTTTATAGCGAAAACCGTCGCATGGGGCGGGGGCATTTTCAAGACGACATGAAAACATAAATATAAATCTTTACATACAGTTGCCACCTTCAGGAATTTGTGGTATTTTGGCTTGTGTCAATCCAAGCGTTCACCACAAGTTACATACGATTAACATTAACGGCTCAACAGCATAGTAGATGGAGGAGGATGAAGAGTTTCCAATTCAAATATGTATTTTGTAATATAGGCACCCAGTCGAGAGGCTTAACCCGCAGCTGTTTGTTGAATGTAGGTGTGGAGTTTTTTCATTTTTTTTTTTGTAACAAGAACAGTTCAATACAGTAATTGGAAGTGCAAAAGAGTCAAACCCCAAACGGAGAACTCGAGTTTAACTTAAAAGTTTATTCGCAGCTTCAAAGAGCTTGGCGGTCTAATATGTCTGGTCCTGGGATCAGTGGCTCGAAAATTCTCTTGTCATTTGTTGTATTCGACGCAGGTGTAATAGCGTCATGCCATTTACACGATCAACAGCATTTCCATATGAGATGTGTGCTACCAACGCCATCTAGAAATATCATATCAGCTGAGTTGCTGTACAATGACGTTATTGCTTAGCTCTTAAATTTTTTATTTACACGAACAAACAACAAAAACAAGTAGTGACGTAATAAAAAGCAAAAACAAAACAGTGCAACGTTGGCGAACATAACCAAAAATTACGAGCTGATTTTGACGTCTAAGATTCTACATTGCGGCCTTAATATATAGACGGCGTTGGTGCTACTCATCGTTCAACATGTGAGTAGTCCGTCACATGGATTCCGAATTATAAAACCCGGTATAAACTGAATCTGCCTGCAGGGTTTTCGAGCCCAAGACCCTGTGCTTCGAAGTCGTTTTACTACTTTTTTTTTTAGCTTGACATTAACATGGAGTGTTATGTTCTACTTTTCTGCTCCCCAACAAATATTATGTCAGACAAGCATTTAAATTGTTTCTCTTCACTTTGACTTAGTGAAACCTATAAGCATTTACTTCCTTAGTGCTGTCAATACGGAAGTTTAGGCGGAAAGGTTTTGCATAACGTATTGATGCGGATTTAATTTTAAATCCATTGACATGTGTGTCAAAGAAATAGCAAAATAAAAATATTTTGTAACCAGCAGATTTAAGGAGCGGGGGTGGGGTTAGAGATGCATTAATCGCGTTTTGGATCCTGTAGCTGTCAATGCATATAAGAATTCAGGAAATTCTTAAAGTAATGCGACGTATTGCTACAAAATGTAGTACAGTAGAAATTTGAAAATCCTAACTAGTATTCTTTTTGATGATTAAAATTTCTGAAATATTAAGAACTTCGATCGGAGATTTAAAAAAATGTAAAAAATCCGAAGAATGGCAGTCAAAATGCGAATTACGTTTATAACATTTTTTGGTTACTTATACTTAGGGAACATTACTTACTTAAAGAAAATTTTGAAAATAAATTAAGTACAATTTCGGAAATCAATTGAAAAAAATCGGTACATTATCACTATGGGATTTCTAGTTTAAACCAATACCATTAGTTGCCTATACTAAGACAATGGGCGTGCAGGCGTTATGGTGAGAAATCTTCATGACTAGGAGCGCATGCTGATCCCTAATCGATTAAAAACATACTTCCAGCCATGTCATCACAACTAGGTTCAAATTCTGAGAATTTAAGAACACAATTATCCTTTTAACGATATATGGCATCTGTATGTCTTCAGCCTTTACTTTTACTTTATACATTTTACTACCGACTGCATCATAACTTTTGTTAACAATTTGTCCCTTTCAGATTTAACTCCATTAACTTCTTAGAGCACTTCATATATGACGTATCTTTTCTCTCTAATAGTGGTGGACGCAAAAATGTTATAAATGATACATTTGATTCTAGAAGTCATGAAACACGGAAAATATGGACTTATGACCTTTTTGACGGCAAAATATTTTCTTGCAATGATCAATAGAGGTTGGTTGGACAACCTGATCACAAACATACTAAGGTTAGGATCCTCGTCAAAACAAAACCTTAGGATGTTACTCAGGGGAAAACAAGTTTTCAAAGTCTAAGTGGAATACAAAATTTCAGGATCGGATTATGTTATCAATTAGCCTGAAACTGCAGTTTTAGCAGCATTGTGCCGATAAAAAAATTTTGATTTCCTTTTTCGGAACATCCAACACACCGAGATTGAAATCTTTCTAAAGGTCGCCATATACTAAACGATTAATTGAACAATCAAAGCTCATTTCTATGGATACAGCACATTTTCTGTGGAGAAAGCTCATTTTCTCTTGCGAATTCGGTCGAACCTAAAAATTAACTTTTTCCACAGAAATGAGCTTTGGTTGTTCAATCAATTAGATTAGTTCGGCATACATTGAGCCATTTCAGACTGTACGAAAACGACCGTACGATCAAGCTTTTACTAAAACAAACAGCATGGATAATCGTATGTATGTACGCGTCATATGACCGAAAAACAATTGTACGTACGCTGTTTGTTTTTGTAAAAGCTTGATCGTACGGTCGTTTTCGTACAGTCTGAAATGACCCATTGAGCCTAAAATTGCAGTTTGAGACCAGGTGATATTTTCGTGCAGTGCTAGGTGTCAAATCTGCTCTCAAAGAGTAAGAAATAAATGTACCGTGTCGAGTCTTGCAACACTCGACATCTTGAAAATCTTTAGAGAAAGTTTCTTATACTAGGATGCCACATATGTGGGAAAATCATCGAAAACTGTCTTCTTCTTTTTTTTCGAAAATTGGCAACTGGCCTAGGGCCATGGCAATTTCTTGCTATAATCTGTCTCCAACAACCTAAAAATTCAAACAATTTATTGTCAGTACATAGTATAGTTTTTTGTTTTGTTAACAATGCATTCACGTTGGACCACCCTTTAGTAAAGATTAGCGGTTGCGACACTTCACACCTTGCTTACTATGTGTAACTCAGCTTGATTCCTCAAGGACCAATGTGTCACCGGTGAAGACCACTCAATTATTCCTCCCGGCGAAGCAATTTTACCAGGTACTTTACTTGGCGGTTTTCAATATATTTTTTTAGGGTATTATTTACTAACGATAAAAAGGCGTAGTTTTATCTCAAATTCAACGTGTGTTCACCAGTGACAGTGCTTTTTTACAAAAAAAAAACACGAAATTACGTTTTCTAACTTTACTTGTAATTTACTGAAGTTTGTGAACCCTTCTCCGAATAAAACCTTGCGGCCTATTAAAATACAATTCATTGCAAAAGGTTTCTAACAACTAAAAATTAAATTTATTTTTAAGTAAAATTTAAATTAAAAAAGACTACAAATGTGTCAGGTTTGAAACAATGGCATCAAAACTACAAAAGCATAGTAACCATATATGTATGTAAAACATTTTGGTACCGTAGAAAAAGTCGCATATAAAGTGCATTATGCGATTATTTGCGGTTCCTCTTCATATTGCCTTATTCATTGATTATATAGTAATCATTCACGTTTATTTGTTACAACACTTTTTCCCGATTTCGAAAAATTCCCACTTACGTCCGCTTTCCGGCGAGAAGGATTGTAAGCACAAAAATCTCCCAATTTTCTGCCCGGCAATTAGCAATAAGAAACGGGCACCCTTCATTGGCATTGAAATTTTTACAGTGGAGTTGTCCATAATCCCTTTGGTGCTCAGTCATTAAGTAGTAAAAAAAAGCGGCATGAAGTTTCGTTTTTTTTTTGTGACGATTAAAATATCGTTTGGTAACATTGGCCACCATATAGATTTATTTTCATTTTTTTTTGTATTTTGCCCCGCAATGGGCGCCAGACGCCACTGTGTGGATCTTATGGGACTCTATCTCCAGCATCTCTAGCATCAAACAACGTCCGGTGCTGAAATCCAATTTCTTAGACGTCAAAGTGCACCACAACAGAATATTTATTTAAAATTATCGTATTGTGACAATTCTAACGACCGCACAAATTAATATAATACCAATCGTATACTAGGACATAAAGATTTCAACCAAAATTTCGAAAATCCTGTTTTCCGTCTTAAATTGTGGTACAAAATATACAAGTTAAAGAACCACCCTCTCGCATATACCATCCATACCACAAACACATAGTCGCGAATACATTTTTCTTCATGCTTTTGGCGAAATTTGATAAAAGAATAATGTGGCAGTGGCATCAATTTGAATAAAAAAAAAATTCCGACGTACGGATATGGGATGAGGAGCCGAATCTAGCGAATGGGCCATCTCTATACATACTATGCTAGTCCATATCACTCATGTGATGTGGTAAACGACGACACCCATCTAATGTACCAACAACAAAACTGATGGAAAATTTGAAAAAAAAGAAGAAAAAAAAAAACGGAAAAATGATAGCGAAAGGAATGGATCGTAGCCATAGAGGAAGAGCCGAGAATAGGTATCATGCTGGGTGCCAGCCAACTGAAGATAGAACTTTTGTGTGATATGTGAAAAATTGCTTCAGGAAGTTGACATGCTGAGAAAGCAACGGAATCGCAAGTTTTTCGGTTCACTAGGCTTGACACACGACCACACACAGCTAGATTCTTCAGTTGGGTGGATAATGTTGGCAGAGTTGTATGGGTGGACACTGCTAGACCAAAATCCAAATGGCCAATGGAAGGAAGTCACGTAATTATTAAAGGAACTTGATGGGAAATGAGATAAAAGCTTGTCGGAAGAATATTTGAAAAATTGTGGTATAATTGCTTTAAAGGCATATTTTTGTCCTTTTTAAAGTTGAATTAAACGCCCTGTGAACCAGATGCGATTATTACTTCCTTTTTATACATATGTCGATCAGGAATCGAAAATCGATTTTAACCAGTGATTTTCAAAACTTATCTTTTCCACGGACCTCTTCATACCGCCAACGCCTGACCCTGAATCCCCGACAGAATATAATTTTCTATGGTGCCCGATTCCACACCAAAGACTATGTTTTGGTAAAGCACGAGTGTAAAATATTGAAAATGAATAATTTGGTACCATATCAGATACTAGTTTAAGTACAACAAATTTAGTACATAAGTTAGGTTAAGTTTGAAATGTCAAATTAGATTCGCACTTGTGATAATACACTCATATAGAGTCAACATCGTTTTTCTTTTTGCCCGTCAACATAATAACATGGTGTACCCGGGAAAAGTCTAAAAACGTGAAAATCAAAAAGACCGAATAAGCAAAGCCTCCGAATAAGTTTCGAGGGGAACTTAAGTGGAGAGTGGAATAAGGCGTTCGAAATATTTGTGTTGGCATCGAGGGCGACAAAGTCGAGCGATGAGGTGAAGATAGTGATGTTGCTTGACCGCATGGGCGACAAAGCCATCGAAGTCTTTGAGACTTTCAGGTTAAGTGTCGACGAAAGGAAAAAAAATCAAAGCGTGATTTCAGCATTTGATGAGTATTGTGAGCATACGTTATTTACGAACGGTTTAAGTTCTAGTTCAGGCAACAAGAGCCAGGAGAGCCTTTTGATTATTTCTTTCTTCGGTTTCTCATTATCAGTTGCATCAGGAAAGTTAGGTAACTTACATCTGAAGTAATTTCAATCACTGTTTTGTCATCAATAGATACGACGCCGGATCAGGCGGCACAAGTTGTAGCCCTATTGTCGGAAAATCATAGTCAACGAACCATCGCTCGCCGTCTTGGAATGAGTCAGTCTGCTGTCTGGAGAGTAAGCAGGAGATTTCGAGAGACGTAGCTTTAATTCGAGACCAAGAACGGGCCGCCCTCGATCCACTTCAGAGAGAGACGACCGTTTCATTGTTACAAGCACGTTACGAAATCGGTTCCTCACGGGTGTTGCTGCGCAACGGAACCTGAGGCGTGTTCCCAGAATAGCTGTCAGTGTCTGCACAGTAAGGAGACGATTAAGGGAAGCAGTCACTCCAAGACGGCCTGCCAGAAGCCCCAAACTGACTGCACGAGACCGACAAGCGCGCCTCTTATTTGCTCGAGATCATCTTACTTGGAGCGATACGGAATGGAGCTCAGTATTGTTCACTGACGAGTCGAGAATGTGTCTGCATGGCAGTGACAGAAGATGTCGAGTCTACAGGCATCCAACTGAGCAATTTGCGCAGGGCTGTTTCACTGACACGGTTGCATACGGCGGCGGTTCCTGTATGATGTGGGCTGGCATTTCCATGGAGGGAAAAACGGATCTCGTATTCGTGCCCGCAGGAGGCCGAGGAGGAGGGCTGACAGCTGAGCGATACTTTACCGATATTCTCCGTGTCCACGTTGTGCCCTATGCAGCATTTATTCGCGAGAACTTCACTTTGATGAACGACAATGCCCGGTGTCCTGCATCGCGCCTCACTCGGCAGTTCTTGAATGAAGCCAATATGTCGTCACTTAACTGGCCTGCACGCAGTCCCGATATCAATTCCATTGAACACTTATGGGACGAACTCAAGAGTAGAGCCAGAAATCCAGTCCCTTCGTCCACTGAAGAATTGAAGGCAGCCCTATTAGAGGAGTGGAACGGTATTCCTCAAGATACCATCAGCAACTTGATCAGATCAATGCAGAATTGACTGGAAGCTGTCATTAGAGCAAGAGGAGGCAAGACTAAAATAATAAATACTAAACTTATTTTCCAACAGTTTTTGTTTTATTTGCAAAAAAAACATTTTCATATTTGCTCATTTTCGCTACGATTTCATTCAAAGAGCATCAATGTTAAAAGTGATCACCAAATATTGGTTAAAATCGTACCAACGTAAAGCTGAGGCTTTAAGCTTTTCAATGACATACGACTTTTATGGATAACTGCTATACTTTTCGAAAAACACGTACAAATGCAGGCGCTTTTAGGTTGAGTCGATAGTTTTGCACCCGAGTGTATATTAAAAGCGGATTTAACTAGAAATACTATTAGTATAGTGATTTTAGCTGAAAAAATGATGAAACCCAAACATCCAAAAAAAGAGCTGACTTTTGATGCCAAATTGTTCTATGGCCTGACCGCATTACGCAGTAAAAAGGTAGACTTTTTTGCGCGTCACATTTGGGGGGGAGGGGGTGGCAAAGGGGTGAAATTATGATTTTTCGCCAATATCTTGTTAACTGTAATATTTACAGCAAAATGTTCTGAGGACGATTTAAACTACGCCGAATCACAGCAGGCGGGAAAAATGTTGGTAAACGTTAAGGCTAAGTCCCATTAGACCCTCCACCAAATATTACTTCGATCGGATTAAAACAAAGGGTACCTCCCATACAAAATGACCGGAAAATTGCCTACGAGCAAAACTTTAATTTTGGTTGACATGTTTCCTTATTTCTTAATAAACTAGTGGCATTGAATTTCAATAATTTGTATGGGAGGTACCCTTTGTTTTAATCCGATCGAAGTAATATTTGGTGGAGGGTCTAATGGGATTTAGCCTTAACGTTTACCAACATTTTTCCCGCCTGCTGTGATTCGGCGATAAGTTACAGGCATGTCTTTTTTTTAAATTTTAATAGGGGATATAGGAGAATGCTTTGTCGGGGCAGCCTGAGTCTCCGTGTGGGACAGCTATATATTGTTAGGAATAGTTATCCCAATTACCATGGCTCCAATTTAATTACTTCAGGAGCTAGAGCGCCAAATGTAACTATCAAAAAATCTAAATTACACCAAATGTTTTAAGGTCTAGTATATAATCTGCCAAGAGAAGGTATATGATATAATATATCATTAGAAAGGAAATTTTGTGTAGTTTAAATCGTCTTCAGAATATTTTGCTGTAAATATTACAGTTAACAGAATATTGGCGAAAAATCATAATTTCACCCCTTTGCCACCCCCTCCCCCCCAAATGTGACGCGCAAAAAAGTCTAACTTTTTACTGCGTAATGCGGTCAGGCCATAGAACAATTTGGCATCAAAAGTCAGCTCTTTTTTTGGATGGTTGGGTCTAGAGCTAAAGTCACTATACTATATCATTATTTTTTACTAAATGTTAGACCAAAAAGTATCAGTGTTTGATTTTTTTTTTTATTTTAAAGAAAACTAACTGCCTACTTATTAAAGGCATTTGAACTTACCACTGTAGCAAAATAAGTTGCAAAATTTGGTCGTTTCGACCTGCAGTATACCTCGTCACTAAAGCTTCAAATAGGTCTATTGTTGATGATATCGATACTTAACTGATTCCTAGGATGGGAAAGGACACAACTATTGAGTGGAAGAGCAGCAACCAATATCAATGGTAGTCAAAACGACTAACATTGGTCATGCAGGGTTAAAAAGTGTCCCGTATTTGGCAAATTTTGCTTAAAATGTAAGAATTCAAATCACCAATAGTTGTAGGGCAAAACATGTAAATGCTGTAGATGACGTTGATTTGGATACGTTGGTTATAAACTCAGTGAGTGTGAATGCTTTAATTCAAAAGACGTCTTGGTACACAGAGCTTGTAGTTAACCAAAGAAAAGTCAAATATAAAATTGATTCTGGGGCTGAAATGTATATCGTTCCGTACAAGATATATAAAAATATTGAGAATGAAACAAATGTTGTTGAGCCTGTAGATTTGAGGCTGGAAGCTTTTGGTGGCTTCAATTTAGAAGTGTTAGCGTCAGTTTATACGTGTGGTCGACACAAAAAAGTTGAAATAGTTGAAACTTTTCTGATCCCTGATGTTGATTCGTCACCAATACTGGGTTTAGAGACAAGCATTAGAATGAAATTAATTAAACTCCCAGAAGTGATTGAGCAAAACTTGTGTTTGCGGACAGAATTAACTTCGCTGAATGAGAATGCCCACTTACTTACGAAATTGGAGGAAAACGTCAGGTTAAGGTACGTTGTGCTCGACACGACTGCGTCGGCTCTAGCGACAGCGACTCGCTCATTTCATATAAAAACTCGTTTTTAGAATGAGAGAAAAATGAGTTTTTATATGAAATGAGCGAGTCGCTGTCGCCAGAGCCGATGCAGTCGTGTCGAGCACAACGTACCTTTAACGCGACAATTTGAAGTCGGCGATAAAGCAACCAGCCATATCAACCACCTGATTACCATACTTTCGCAGTGTGAAATTCATTCTTTACTTTTTAAAACGAAAAGAAATGTAAGTGCCGCCCAAGGGAGCGGGTTTCGCAGAATCACGCGCAAAAATCCGATCCAAACACACGCAAAAAATCGACAAACTATGCGAACGCATTGATTTCAATGGACAATAGAATAGGTGATCAAATATTTTTGCATTCATTACAAAAACACTTAATGCACAATTGTTTTTCCTAATGCAGATTTCGAATCAAGGTGAGTATATAAAGCCTTGATACCTAAGCGAAACTTAAGAGATTCGTTTGTAAAGATATCTCCTTTCTGTTACGTTTACCAAATTCGCATTGAAAAGGTATATTTTTGCATAACTCTAATTATTTAAACAAACTAATTTGAATTACACAAGCGAATTCTTTGCAAAGTGAACGAGTCACTTGAATTCTAAATGACCTGATTCGTTTGAACAAAACGTAAAAAACACACCACCACTACTATATCCTTCCCTTCCTTCACAAGAACGACCTAAACTCATTTGGGACCTATCACAACACCTTAACGACTCCGGGTGAAGGACCAACAAATAGCCTGGAGAATGAGACAATAGTCAACGCTTAGTTGCAATGCTTGGTCGCCTTCAACCGGTGAATTTTAATCTGAAATCCTTCATTAGATCTAATTAAATATATACCTTGTATGTGCGCAGCATTTCACAGACACGCACACAACCAATTCAGTTTCGGCATTTGCTGCTCCCCAACCCAATTTTTGTACCGTAAAATATTGTGCCAATGGAATAAATTCGCCTTATGGTTGAATTAGATATCCCGCGTCAGCATCAGCATCGGCAGAGGCATCGGCATCAGCAGAAAAATTTCAATTTAGAACACACGCATTTGCGTTTGATGACCCACATTGCGGCAGAAGCATCGGCAGAAGCATTTTTCTGCTTCTGCCGCTGCTGGCATTGTGGGTCATCAAAGGCAAATGCGTGTGTTCTAAATTGAAATTTTTCTGCTGATGCCGATGCCTCTGCCGATGCTGATGCTGACGCGGGATATCTATTTCAACCATTACTGCATCCTTCGTGGAACTTCACGGACAATAGGCAGCTGAAACGTTTGTCGTCGTCTATGTTATGTTATGAGAATTGGTGGACCATGGGACAAATTACAAATGCTATGCCATACCATCTTTTTACCTATCCTACTCACGACCGAATTTTTTTCAAGTTCCACTAGGAAATTCGTTCCAAGTATCCTGGGCTGGTCCCTGTGAGCCTCTCTCACACGGCCGAGGCAATCGTGTCTTATCCAAGATGAGTAAAAATTTCGAAACGGAGACAGGAAGGAAATGTTGCCTGGTGGCGAAGGAATATTATATAGCAAGAGGGAGTGCTATTTCATATTATCGCGCTCCGAGCCGTTTTATCTGCCGCCGTGTGGAACGGTGAATTTATGCTGTCGGAGGTTAGGTTCGAGAAATCTTTTTTAGTCGTGCGGTGTTGGTGTTCTAAATGTGTAAAATGCGAAAAGCCTTTCGAATCGATGGGGTGGGCGTATACGATATGACATTGGTTTAGTGGCGTGAAATATGGGATACACAGTTTTGAAGTAGTACAGATTTGTCTCTTTGAATTTATTATAAAAGGGAGGCTGTAATAAAGCTGTACTTTTAGATAACTAGATGTTAGGGATTTAGGGC
This sequence comes from Microchrysa polita, assembly GCA_949715475.1. Taxonomy (NCBI): domain Eukaryota; kingdom Metazoa; phylum Arthropoda; class Insecta; order Diptera; family Stratiomyidae; genus Microchrysa; species Microchrysa polita. Next base: position 21,088,361 of record OX454415.1, read on the forward strand.
TCTAAATAAACGGAAAGGGTGTATAGGATCGTTGTTGAAATATATGCGGCGTTATTTATTAGTAGTAGTCTGGTTGAAGTATTGTCACGTGCTCGCTTGGAAATTCAGGGTCCCAGATTTGCAACGCATTGTAGACGATTACCGTTTATAATGGTGTTTGAATAAAGGGACCCATCCAATGCGGTAGGCTACGATTCTATTTAGATAAATCTATTTCTTATTTTTCTTCTGCTGGCTTGCCCACTTTAAAGCTCCATGGCATCGTTTTGCTTGATCTGCGGTGCACTCCCATTTTGGGCAGTAATATCAGCCAATTTCTGTAGGGAGCTCTATCCTGGATCGCGTCGAGACCAATGCGTTGTTGTTGCAGATGTAGCCTTTTATGGGAGTAAATAGCTCGATAGAGCGTGCAGTTCATCACAACCCTTTTACAGAAAAAAAGCTAGATGCGTCCAGCAACAGGGACCACTTAATAAATCTCGTTAGTTGTCGCGGGCTACCAAATTAAAATTGATTGTACAGAATACGACCACTGCGGTGCTCGTATTACACCTCGGCAATATCAATAGGAAAACTGATACCAACAAACATACTAGCATTTCAATTTCAACTAACATTTTAAACGCAACTTATATCGTAGTCTTGTCAGTCAACGTTGTCGATAGGAACGTCGAATAAGTCCACAATATGAATAAAGGTAGAAATAAGGCCAAATGGGATATCGCTTTTAAGATAGTCATCCGAAACAAGTAGCCTGACGGAAATTGCATTCAAAGGACTGTGTCTCTGGGTGTAACTTTGCTGTATGGCTTTCGTTTTGAGAGGATGTCAAAAGCTCCTTAGCTAGTCTAGTTTTGTAAGCCCTTTTTTGGATAAGATAATAAAGCTGTTCACTACAGTTCTTACTAGCAGAAAATTAATTTAAAACAAATGCTGGATAATATGATGTATATGGATATGTAAATATTGTTGTGGAATTGAATCACCAGAAGCATGACGACACCCTTTCAGAAGTCCCGCCAAAAAAAATAAGCCCCAGAGAAGTCCGATGTCGGATGACAAGATCCTAATGTCTTGCAGCCATAGCATAACGGCATAACACAGGTCAAAAGATTGTTTTACGTATATATTCAGAGCTTCGTGTTTCCGTGGAAATTCAGTTATGTATTCGTCGGAAACTACACTCACATTCCTTCTTACAATCAATTGAGCTCACATCTTTACACTAAATATCCTACACAATCTACAACCGTAAAAAATGAGAAATAATTCCTAAATGAACAGATTTAAAAATATTTTTTCATGCATTTCAAAACCTTTTACCATGATTTCTTCAAATTTTTATTAAATATATTATAAAGCCTTTTTATCCAAATTCAATTTCACTTCATGTACGAACAAAAAAATCAATTTCATTTCTCGAAATGCGTTACATTTCTTTCTGATGCACGTGTTGTCCTTAAAACACCATCCTCGACATTATTCGCTCATCGCGTCATTGTCGAACCATCAAACGAACTACCAATATGTCTTCTTGGCTTTTCCACGACGACACAGCTTGATGTCATTTGTTAGCCTGGAAGCATATTCTCGTCTTCTCAAACCATCTGTGATGTTGGCTCATCCCTGGGTGTAATAGCTCGCTTGCTCAAGGTAAATAATGTCGACGACGAAAAAGCGAGAGTATGGGGATGTTAACAACGTAACCGCAAGAAGCTCAAGAGAGCTGTCAGCAAGTCTTAATTTATCGAATAGGAAGAACCTCTAGTGAACCCTGGCTCGATTGCCGATAAGAAGCACGTCGAGTGTCTTAATGGAGAAATCGGTAATTGCTTGACACAATAAAACTGAACGAAAACAACAAATTGGAGACAATGATGTGTAGCCATCCGGCACACAGGAGCCACCACGAAGCATACGGTGGTACTATTCTTTGAGTTAAGTGAAAGAGATGGCGTCAAGTGATACTGGGAATACGATTGCTTGGGTTGCATGCCAATAAACATTGTCAAGCCCTCCGACTGTATACGGTACAGGTGCAGCCGTTGACATCGATAAATTAAGGACTTGGCGATGTGGATTAATTTGTTGTGTACATTCTGGATTAGTACAGCGTATTGACGTATTGCGAAAGTTTCAAGTTGAAAAATTGTCTTACCTTGCCGACCTTCATACCCTCTGACGTGGACAATAAATGGCGCTCTTTAATCTTTACAGGATATACCAAGAGAAAAGGATTAGTGCAAATTTATTCAATTAAATTTCAGTTGGCCGGATCCTGAATTGAGAAACAAATCAAAATGTCATACATGTCCTACAGATGGTAAAGCATCAGATCTGGCTTGTAAGACTTGAAGGACGCAGATCTGGCGACGACCGAAAAGTATATTTGAGATTTGAATTAAAATTTAGAATTTCCCAGAACGAAATCCCAGGCTCAAAATTTAAAATAACCGTTGCGACAGTCCAGTATTGAACCAAGGCCGCAGATGTGTTAGTGACATTCAATTTCCAAGATCTTAACTGCATTTCTGTAGAGGGGTTGAGCAGTGGCGTAACGTTTTTCAAATTTGTTGTGTTCGAAATCAAATCTGTACCTCAATCGTTACTTTGTTTTAAATATTTTTCAATCTTTCTTCAAGGGCATTTGGTGACTCAGTAGAGATGAAACTCTATCTCTGAGTTGCAGGAGCGTGGATTCGAAACCCTTTTGTGACCATGGATAGTATTGTGTTGTGTTGTCTATAAAAATGCTCCTACGGCAGCCGGTTCTTCTATGTAAATCGTCCCGGAGCTATCTGTTTTAAAACGGCCAAAAGCTGCAAAAATCCTCTCCGATTCAAGAGGCGAAAATATCTGAGTCGCTACAATAACAACAAATATTTTCAAAATGAAATTATAGTTGCGCAATAAATTTTTAAAAAGCAGCCCTCACAGCCTTATTTGTGTTAGTGCATTGAAAAAGTCATTACATTGCGAGAGAAAAAAAATCTCAAAACCCACACTAGAAAAAACAACAATGATCTTTCTAATTGCCTGCCTCCTGCTACCTGCAAACTTTCCAGTCGTAAGTACTTGATTTTGAATTATTTTAATTTTAAATTTTCTGATCTTGCAGCCGTGTGTGTGTACCGGTAATTAACACAGCTACATTTCTAGAGTATAGTTATGTCTGGGAAACCGATAAAAAAAGTTTAGTTTAAAATGGAAATGCGTCATTTTGATATCAAAATTCGACAAAATGATTGAACTATTTGATTATTTGACATGAAAGTTCACAAATTTTACATGAAAATTCGACAATTTGACATGGAAATTCGTACACACGATGTTCAGATTTGCCAATTAAAAACGGAAATGAAAATTAATTTTTCATGATTTTTTTTTAAAGAAAACTCCTCAGCTTTATTGAGAAATTTATCAGTTTGAAATGGAAATTCGTCAATATCAAATTAAACTTCATTAACTTTATGTGGAAATTTGAAAATTTTATGTGGATATTCGTAAACTTCATTTTGAAATTCGTTACTTTTTCTGAAGTCTCGTGATTTTGATTTGGAATTTCGTCAGTTAAAATTCGTCGATTTGTAATGGAAATTCGTCAAAGTGATTTGGAAATTCGTCATTTCGAAATGGAAACTCGTCCACATGATTTGCAGCAAATTCTCAAATTGAAATGAAAATGCACTAATTTCTAATTGAAATTTCCCAACAATATTGGAAAATTCGTCAAAATGATTTTAAAATTCCTCAATTTGACATATGGTATTGCGTTAATTAGAAATGGAAATTCGTCGATATGATTTTGAAATTGATCAAATTGAATTAAAAAATCGTCATCATGATCGAAAATTCGTCAATTTGGATTGTGTTTGTTGAAGATGTTGAAAGCATGGCTCTCAACTTAAGGCATACATCGGCGGTAGAAGTTCGATACTTCTGACAACGTTTTAGTGCATTTGACTTATTAAAATTATTATTTAAAACAAATATGGTTCTCGGGCGTTGGAGACCTTTTCGCCTATGGGGCCCGTGTTCCACTGAACACATGGAACACCATACGTTACGCTACCTGCCCGCTCAGCAGAGTTATTATTATGAATGGGTACCCGACTAATATCTGAGTGAAAGCATAGTTCGGCACATGGGTCGTGAGTTCGAAAAATATCATAAACTGTCACGCCCTGTGCATCGAAGGTGAACGCACTACCACTAACCACTACAACAACCAGACTACATAATTTGCTGCTCCTTAAATTCACCTCCCTAAGCTTCAGTCTACTTATTGCCTACTGGTGAATCCGCCACTGTTGAAATACACACACCGAGCTTTTACAAGCATTTGGAATCTGAGCGTGAAATTCTCCCATATTGAAAATTTATAGCCTGACGCAGTGGCGTAGCTTTTCTAGATCGAAATGGGGGCCCCAAACAATTTAATTTATTAATTTAACAAAATATTTGTAGTATGATTGTCAACAGCGACAGCAAAATGACGTCACCCATTTAAAATGCAGGTGCTGCTTTCGTCGCTGTTTTGTTGTATCATATCTATTTCAAGTAGTAGAGTCTGGTAAAACGCAATTCAGAGAAGGAGGTGGCACTCAGTACAACATTTTTGTAGAATGGGATCCATGATTCAAAGCCGCACACATATTTTTAACAAAATCTAAACATTAAATTCCATTGGACAGAGTAAGACGAAACATGTTCATTATCAGCTGCTTAGCCCATATTTAGGTATGTATTGGTAGCTTAGCTCGCTTTTATACACTTACGGTCAAAAGTATCGACTCAACCTATCGCGTATATGTATGTTTTTTTTTAAAAGTACGATAGTTGCAAAATCCGGAAATTTCGTAAATATTATGTCTATGTGAATATGCTAATATGAACATAACGTTCCACTACAATATAAGAGAAATAATTATATCACGATAATCTCTACCTGCACGATATGTAAGTTATTTCGTACACCGAACGGATTTAATAAATTGAACTTTTTAGATTCACTCCCATTACATAAACTCACACTTATCCCCACATAAAACAAAACATCACATAAATTTACAGGAAAATCTACTTTAACACAACTTCACAACCAACTAAGCCACCACATATACCTATACATACATGTAGCGAAAGCATAATCCTCTCACCCCTAACACACAGGATCTTTCACCATTCATCATCTTATAATGCGCTTCTTTTCCACTCGACAAAACTTTAAGATTCAATCAATTTTCGTCTCAAAGCTGGGAGAAATTTACATTTTTCATCCGGGTACGCCGGGTACTACCCTACCAACCCTACACGACCCACGACACGTCTCACACCTCGCGTCATCTCTATAATATCCTTATCGTTATCATCCTGTACAAATATGCCGAGTAAAAGATCAAAGAGTACGAAACAAAATGGATGAAGAAGGAAAGCGCGAAAGCGTAAGAGCCGAAAATAATGGTGACAACGACGATGGGGTTTCCTTTATTCAATTTATTTTCCCAAAAAAAAATGTTTTGATGAAGTTGATGATGATTTTCCTAGGTCCTGTTGCTTCCAAAGTAAACGAGAATCCTTTTTGCTTTGATTTACTCGTTTTGTTTTTCCCAGGGCTTGTATGTATGTACTAACGAGTGGCGTTAACATGATGACTGGAACTTGGGTATCATCTAAAATTTATTTATATGAAGAGGCGCGACATTGCGTACTTTTCGGTTATCGTTGAGATGTTCTGGCCGACCGTCATGATCCTGAGCCATGCTCGTATTGTACATGGACAAAATTTGCTATTCAACTATCGTAAGTTGAAATTTGGAATCCGTCGTATTTCCGTTAAATAAACATGTATGCAGAATAGAAAATAGGCATTTAAATTATAGGTTTTATCAGAATAGAAGTATGTCGAGTGTTGACTGTTTTGCTGTGTTCGAATCCGAAGGGTGTATGTGGGTAATTTAAAGAGCAAAAAAACTTTAATCGAATTTCATACCGTGAATCTGCAAGAGTCCTTTCACTATTCATTCTAATCTAAATATATTTTTACCCACCACATATATTGTCTTCGGCTAATCCAACTCTATTACTGTGCGACACAATGTTATCGTTAAACAAGAATCATAACGGTGAAACGTTATGACAGCCTGAAACATGTATATACAGTATCACTTTGCTTCTGACATTGATTGATAATCCTCTCCCCTCCGGCTTAAATTTTTTCTCTACATACTTTCCGATGGAGTGTCCTCTATGTACTTTCACGAGCTCGATTGTATCATGCCCAATGCTATCCTTATTTGTACATATCCAACACATGAATACTGGGATGTCCTTTTGTTCTTTTAATCGATCATCGGTAAATGTCAGTTGTAAAAACCAATGCAAATATGTACATATCTGCATTCTTATCGACATGTTTTTTCCAACCATTATTTAAATCACAGCTCTCATCTGTAGATAACATGCGTCGAAACGTTTATCTGTTTTCCAATCGATTCAAACTCATCGCTTTCATTCAGCATTGGAGTGTAGTATGCTGACATGAATCGAATAATGTTTTTGATTTTTCCATCCCCAAAAGGATCTATCTAATGTTCGAGTTGCAAGCTTTTCCCAACTATATGAGGATACACAAGTATCAACATCAAGTCTGCTTTTGCGTTTGATGAGCAAGCAGCAATTCATGTTCTGCTTTCAGTTGTCGATGAATTATTCATAACATTCGGCGAATCGTAAAACACTTCTCGATTGCCATGAACATACAGTATAGTGTAGTTTCTGGGACGCATATTTTCCAGGATGTTGGACAGGTCAAGATTGGGTTCTGGAAAATAGAGGGGGTAGTTGGCAGTTCACGGTTGCTACTTATTTATTCATATGACTTTGGATTTGATGTAGAAGTTGACGGAGTAGCTGGTAGACACGACAAATTTCGATTTTAGCGTGCCTAAAATATGCGAGGCGTTACTGACATGACCTCTTTCTTAATCATTTCATACTGTTCCTTCGGCATGCGGCGAAATATAAAAGCGTTTTGTAAAAACCATGACATTTAGATAAGTCCAGAATTATAAAGTTTGACAAGGTTTCAGTTAAAGGATGGATGTTGGGATTTTCAGACAAACTGACTCTGAAATGCTCAATGCTCTTCTGTCTATCTGGTTTTATAATGCGGAAATAGCTCATTTGTGTGTTGAAACCAATTTTAATAATTAATAATAAAATATGTAATAATAAAAACAAAATGTAAGAGCGAGAACCAGTCGAACTTTCAGAAAACTAAAAGACGTAGATTTTCATTGTTTTTCTAGACTGCAATTATGCAGGCAGTTACGAATTTACCAGTAGGCTGAGTAGGCTGGAGCTTAGGGCAGCAGATTTCAGAAATGCAATTACAGTGGAACCTCTCATGTTGACCACCTCTCTAACATGACCGCCTCTTTAGAGTGACCACTTTTTTTCCGCCCTTGCACCTTTAACATTATTTTCAAAGAAATAAACCTCTATATATTGACCACCTCCTTATTCTGTAAGTTGACCACTTTTTATAAAACTAAGAAATATTTTCAACCTCTTTAAGTTGACCAGGCGCCAGATGTACATATTGATGAACCGTTGGTTTTTTATATATTCATTCGTGTCATGTTAACACAGGTCAGTCTGAATGTTAGCCTTGCAAATAAGTGCAAGTTTAGTCGTGTAAGTTATCTAGACGAAGTGAAAAAGTAGTGAAGGAAAGATTAGGAAAATTAATAATCATTTCTGTTATTTGTTGGGCAATTTTATAGATAAACTACACATTTACGTGGTATGTATGCTTGAATTGTATCAGCATTTTGTACAAAAATTTGCATGTTTACGTGATTTTGTGAAAAGAAACTTCTATAACTTTCGCTCTCATTATTTAGACCGGGTGAAACATTATACATATCCTTCCTTCATATGTTTCAATCGAAAAAAAGGAGAGCAAAAATTTTGGAAGCAGTAAGCAGTTGAGTAAGCTTAATAATACCTGAAGAGTCGAATGAACATGCTTTCGGATCTTTAAATGTTAGGGAAAAAATATTTTCCTTGAAAAATTCAAAAACAGGCATGAGATATCACAAAAAGTTCTTTGTGGAGACTCGAATGAAGTTTTGCCAGAAACTATGACTGATTTTTACAAAAATTTTAAGATCCTTGTCGAAGGATACAGTTTAAAAGATGTTTTTAATGCAGACGAGTGTGGCTTTTTTTTACAGAACATTACCAAATCGTAGTTTAGTTGCAAAGGGCGATGCGTGTAAAAGCGGAAAACTTTCAAAAGAAAGATTGACCCTATTGCTAGCTGCTAGTGCCAGCGGTGAAAAACTGGCTCCACTGGTAATAGGAAAATCTAAATCGCCAAGAGCCTTCAAATCCGTTCAATTTGATGGAGTCATTCCTCAAAAAATTCGCCAGTCATCCAGGCCTTTTTATTGTATTTGCAGAGAATTTGCAATGCCTTTATGTCTACGGATTTGAAGGCTCTTGGCGATTTAGATTTTCCTTTTACCAATGGAGCCAGTTTTTCACCGGTGGCACTAGCAGCTAGTGGATTTGAAGGCTCTTGGCGATTTAGATTTTCCTATTACCAGTGGAGCCAGTTTTTCGCCGCTGGCACTAGCAGCTAGCAATACGGTCAATCAATACGGTCGCCCTTTGCCACTAAACTATGATTTGGTAATGTTCTGTAAACAAAAGCCACACTCGTCTGCATTAAAAACATCCTTTAAACTGTATCCTTCGACAAGGATCTTAAATTTTTTGTGAATATTAGTCACAGTTTCTGGCGAAACTTCATTCGAGTCTCCACAAAGAACTTTTTGTGATCTCTCATGCCTGTTTTTGAATTTTTCAAGCCAACCACTTGAGGCTTTAGATCTGTCACGTTTTATTTCGCACCTCACGGGAACTCTTGACAACTCTAGATAAATTTTTATTGTCGAAATTTAAGTTGTAGTACATGTTGAAATTTAAGTTGTAGTACACAAGCGAAACTTTTTATTGTTTGTTGATAATTGCCCGACACAGCCGCATGTAAAAGGCATCTCAAATGCCAAATGCCACGTCTATCTTTCAACCACTTGACCAAGGCGTGATAAAACTGTTTAAAACCTTCTATCACAAGACATTATTGGAAGCATTCATATTCAAAAATGTTGAAGCCCAAGTTTCTAACAAAATGTCTATCAACGTTTTGGATGCTGTATTATGGATCAGTTCTGCTTGGAAAAAGGTGTCCGAGATTTTCATCCAACAATGTTTCAGAAAAGCAGGATTTGTTTTGGACGCAGACACAACAAAAATTTACGAAAACGACGAAGATACCTCAGATGTTGTGCTTCCTGGCCTCCCTAATAATACTTATGGCAGGGCCACTTTTATCGAATTTATTGTTTGAATGTATTTTTATGTTGATAGGAATTATGCACAAGAAAATATATATGTATGTTAGAGGGGATTCACATTATGGACAGGATTTACTAAAACCACTTAATTAATCGAGTCGAAACCCGCCTACTAGATTAAATCGTATGTCATTAAATTCAAAACGCATCGTAGAATGTACTTGCATTATTCAAATTGCAGTACAATATGGTACAACTGTCAACTAAATCTAGGATTTAGTAAATCTTGTCGATAGTCTGAATCGCCCCTTACTTGATTCTTTCAAACATAGTATGTTTTGTTTACCCAAAATCTCTATTCCAAACAAATTCCTTAAGTTGGCCACCTCTCTATCTTGACCAACATTTTTCTGCCCTAGAGTGGTCAACTTAGGGAGGTTCCACTGTATTTTTTTGAAATTATTAAGCCACTAATGCTGTAGACAGTGGTTTCCAAAGTTTTTGAATACGCGGAACCCCTGAGATCGTTGAATTCGTTCGCGGAACCCCAAAAATGGGTCGTTAAGACAAGACGAGCATTGATAGACAAGACAAAAAGTTCATCGTACCCATACAAAGCGAAATATGTGTTATTAGAAAAAGGTATCAATATTTAGTTAAAAGTATGCTGTTATTAAAAAAATGGAACAATTTAATGAGAAACAAGTGCCTGGTGATTTTTTATATATTTCAGTGATAAAAGGCCGAATATATGACAGAGCCACTCACATATCCTCCTCCAAGTTTCTGAGGCTGTCATGTTTTCTTGTTGTTATATTGAGCATATAGTTGAAAATCCGATTTCACATAAAATAAATATGAAGTTGAAAACAATAGCAGCATATTTCCACCTTTTTTTTTTGACAAAACAGGGTATTTTTCCTTGACGATTATCAAAAATTCTTTAGGCGAACATTCTGCAAATTTTAATCTTAAACCTCGATCAGAGGAAAGCGACGTTAATTCTTCTTCTTCTGGCAAGGTGAAATTTGAAATATTGCATGCCACAAAGAGATTTCTTATTCAATCAAACTGTTGTATGTTTAAAAATAAGGGAAATATTTTTCAACCATTTTAGGTTTCCAAATGCTCGACTATTAGATTTTTGATTTTATCACTTGCGGTATTGAGGAATGGAAACATTGCCAGGTTTCCCTCTGCAACATGCCTCTTCGAAAGTGCCTTTCATGGCACTTATTCTATCAGTATACGTCAAAATATTTTCGGCCTTACCCAGAATTGACCGACGTGAAACATTAAAAAATGTCTGCCAAATATGCCAAAATGCAGCGCCAACTTTCATCCTGAAGGTATGCCATGGAACTCTTTAACAGAACGAGCAAACTATGTACAACCAGTGCCGGATTAAGCGAGCGCGGGGCCCATGGCAAATGTTGAGTGCGGGGCCCATGGAACACGTTAAGATGAACCATTTTCGCCGAAATTCGCATAAATTTCATAAAATCGAAATTCCCGTACCTCTAATGACAATGTGTTAGGAACGCCGATCGGTTTTACTGAAAGCCAAATACATGTTGCCAAGACGCACTGAGACAGATAACCACGCACAGTGGTTCAAATTCACATTCTAGCGGGACAAAAACCAAAGAAGTAAGTATACATATGCGATTCGATTACTGAAAATTTTAATAGGCAATACATTTGCACATATGAATAGAACATAGAAATAACAAGTACTTGTATATCCCTCATGCACAGTGGCGTACTTCTCAAAGCATTATGAAAAATGGGAACAATTTTTAAAACGATACAAAATTCTTTTATAAAAATGGTTTTCAAGATTTGAAGAAGGGAGTTTTGTCAAGATTTTTTAATGTTAATTAATAAAACCGAATTTCTGTTAACAAATTTTGTTTATTCGACAAAGAAGAATTTATTTAAGAAGTCCTTTTTTGGACGACCTCTGAAAATTTTAGCATTCGTCGTTTTCCGAAAAGTGATAAAATATGGGAAAATATAAGTATTGCCTCTAAATATAGGTTTTAAGTGAATTGCCCCTTTTCAGGGTTACTCAGGTTCACAAAAGGTTAAAACTAAACATCTAACTAAAAAGGGCCCATAATAAAGATACTCATGTTGGGCATACCAGAAGGCCAAATTTACGTTAACACGTTAGCGTTATTCGGTTTTACTAATTAAAATAAAAAATCTTGAACAACCTACACACTTAAATGAAAAACAATATTTTTGGTCAAAAATTTTGAATCATTTTTAAACAGGTAATTTTGCCCCCGTTTTCAGCAGTGGCGTGAATGAGAGACATAATTGTCACTTATAAATTCTATGGATGAGCGCAAATACATTTCGCAATATTAACTTCAAGAATCGTATGTCCCGGTAGAATGTGAATCTGAAACACTATGGACGTAGGGTTACGGGAATTAATGAATTTGAAAGAAACATTTCTGTATTTTCATGCAATATAAACCTTGCTATAGTTTTTGGAACATCCTAGCGTAAATTGTTCAACGATAACTTGTTCTAACAAGTTTTTGTTTCAGAAAAACGCGGGTCCCCTTAATTCGCGGGGCCCGTGGCATTTGCCATCTTCTGCCACGCGTGGTTAATCCGGCACTGTGTACAACGGTTTTTTGGTGTACTGTTATGTCTTTCATGTATTTATACGCAAATTAATTAAAACTGCCAAATTCAGTTATGTAATTCGAAAACTGATGGCAATTATTGAAATTTTCAGAACATCATATTTTCACATTTTTTTCGCGGAACCCCAGGAACCCTGTTTGGGATGCACTGCTGTAGAAAATTGAATACAGATAACATTTCAATGCCAGATAATTGATTTAGCAATTATTGTAAATACGGTTCTAAAGCTTGGCAGTCGCCCGGGGCACCAAATTTTGGGGAGGCAAAACAAAGCTACCAGAAACCTGAAAATGTTGTTGGTAATTGTTGCTATTTACTACGGACTCTGTACATTTTAGGATGAAAGAAACGAAGAACACAGACAACAACGTGTCAGACCCAGTTGCAGCCAAGAACTTTAAGAGAGATCCAGATACGTTTATAGTTAAGAAAACAATGATTCTAATCACGCTCTATATTTTCTCCTTGTGGTTTGTTTGTTTTTCTTATATTTCAATTGGTTTTGTATTTTTTTTTGCAAATCCATGGAGAGCCATTCCGAAATCAACATCATAAACTACCCCCGCACCGTAGGCTGCAGCCAAATGTACAAATACCAAAGTGTGAATTTTGGCTTATTCTAAGATCCAGAGAGGAAACAGATAGCCTCCAAAAAGTGACAATTTTGATTCAACGCTTACAAGAAAATGATTGCGATTACTCGCGCGAGGCTATGTAGAGACTTGGTTTAGAAATAGGTTTGAGTATTGGATACTCGTTCGAAAAGCTAAAGACGTAGATGCAAGCTTTTTTCTGCTGGCGTTTTTATAGGAACTCCCCGAATTACTCAACTGGTTAAAAGAAACCAATCTGAACTTGTGTCATAGCTTCAAGTATGTAATCCCAAAGAACCTCAGCAAACTTGATGCATTTTTAAAGAACCCAAGGCAAAACTGAGTATCGCACAGCATTCATCAATAATATGTTTGGTTTACACAGAATCTGCTTGGCAGCGCCAGGTTCCATCTTCTTATTCTCTGTACCCTAACCCCTTGTGGGGCATGGTGCGTTCACTCAGCCGTCTATAGGCTACTTCGAGTCAACGTTGCAGAACATATAAAGCTTTAGTATGTTTGTTTTTCATAGCCCCTCATCAATGAGAGAGTGTAAAAATCACAGTCAAGTGAGTTTTACTGTTATTTCGCAATTGTGCGCTAAGGGAAAGCTCTAGTAAAGCATCACCAAGAGTTAGTGGGGTTAAAGAGGTAGGTTCTTTGATTTCAAAAATACTTTGAAACAAACTAGATCTAGCACATCATTCAAAATTTTCCAAGAAAAAAAAAATAATTGCTAATAGTCGACACGAAAGCCAAACAAAAGTCATTTGAGTCAGAGATTAGGTTATTTTTGTTCCTGATATTGAAGAGAACCGTCATCTCTTAAGGACCACGGTCATCCAAAGTTTTTAAAATCAACTGAATATTGATATGCACATTGAAACTGTTAGAATGAACTAATTGTGGAAATCTTGACTTATCCTTCCATTCTATACACCAACTGCGGTGCATGTCTGTAGTAGCTGCATATTACTGGCAACGTATTTCTGTTTATACACAGCAAATTTGTTACCATTTTTAAACGATCTTTCTACAGTTAAATTGAGAAAAAGTAACAGAAAATTCGTTGGCGAATTAATTTTTACCAATGCCGGACTTCTGTTTCTTTACTGTAAAAATTTGCCGAAGCCTTATCTAAATGACTGCGGATAGTTTATAAGTTACATAGGCCTATTCACAATGGAGAGTCCGAAAATATTTTATGGTGTAATTAATGGTTTATCTTCTGAGAATAGATACTTCTTTTGATCCAACATGGCAAATGGATGTGTAAGCATTTTTTCGACTATAACTGGGACCGGTTTGAGTTCACTTTTCTCCATGCTAAGTTACGCAATGTGAATGGCCCATATTGAATTGAAATATGTTAAACGACTTCCCAGTTCACTTATCAAGCTAGAAATCATACCATTATATCCGACATCCAAAATCAAAGCATGATATCCTAAATCATAGCAAACGAAGATAACATAATTTCTGATCCGTTAAGCAAAAAACGCAACAATGAACAAACCCCACTAGCACAATACTAAGTAAAAAGGCGTGTATACATCATAAAGGCCAATACGGACGAAGGGAAAACGCGAATTAAATATTTATCCTTTCTTTTTTTTTCTCCCATTGACCCTAAGCTCACTGTGTAATAAATGCTGATCTAGAAATATACAAACGTTTGCTCTTTTTTATGATGCCGCCCGCCCTATAAAATCATAAGACCAAGGACATTGAATGAATGGCGGACACCAAGTTGAGATGTTCTCCTGGATGCTAGTCTTGCAGAACCACCGAGGTACCTACGTTACGTACGTGTATATATTCGAGACTAGAAGCTGGAAAAAAGCTGTGGGCATAAAACATTAAAAGAGGTGCTCGTAAAAGTGTTCACTATACTGAAAAGTACAACAAGTGTCCTTCACGAGAATAACTCTTCTCGGGGCTTTTATTCGTATTTATGGGCACACGGGTTGCCATATTCGTTGTCGTCAACTTTTTGAGTGTGGGCGGTGTGTGTTGTCACAAACGTCCTAATGCCGTCTTCTTGAGAAATTCTCGAGAAAAGCCGTCATTTACATTGACGGAAAAAACTTCCATTTCATAGTGACAGGTCAAAACGAAGCTGCTAAATTCCTAGGACTGACTAGGGGATTATTGATAGACTCCGATGATAAGACATAAGACTCCCACAGTTTACGCTCGGAGCGGCGATAACCCTTACGAAGTCTGTTCGACAAACGGTAACAACAACAACAATGGCGCAACGGTGCGTGTAGGTGTATGACGACAACGACGAACCTCTTCGTTAAGTACCGTCTTATTATTTGTTCTTAGCACTCGAGGGTGATATATCACACTGTTGGAGATGGACAGATGGAAACGAGTCGTAGTACCCGTACTTTTTGATTGCTCTTCCTGTCCTCGTTATATGCTCAAGCTTCAAGCATTTCATGGCTTATAATAGACAACGACCGACTACGACGAAGACCCAAGTTAAGATAAAACGAACTGGAATTTCTGATGAATCATGTCTGTAGATGGTTTGAGGGCGAAAGAATACAATGTGTAGGAGTAGGTGATATTGTGAAAACCTACATATAAGTCAACAGCTCCTTACACCCCTTTAATATTATTGCCGCAGCGGTAAGCACCAATGTCTACGAGATGAGTGTACGATATGTATTCAAGGTGTTGTTGTACCTACCATATGAAATTCAGGTGAAGTGTTGTGCATACATCCATTCTTCTTCTTCTTGACAATCAGCAAAATGTAGTTTGCGCTGGGTATATCGTGTAGTCTAGGACATCCTAGGACTATACAATATATCGGGCGAAGATTGTCCAACCATTGTTTTTTATGGTTTTTCGCCCAACAACAAATGGAACACGATGAATTCAATACGTAGATGAGAATGTAATGTATCTAGTCAACCGAAATCACAACGAAGTCTCTGTTAAGGATCTGGAGGATATTGGATACGGTAGAGGATGAAATACAACTGATTGGATTTTATATTAGACATACAATGGCTGAATGAAATTATTATCGTGTAGGATGTAGAAATCGATTTTTTTTAGCTTTAATTGATTTTAGAGAACACACTTATGAGACGCATTTCAATAAGTACCTATTTCGATTGATTCATTAAGTTCCATACATGTTGTAATTTGTATCATTTCTGAGTCCTGACTGCCTGTATTCAAAAGTTACAGCCATTCAAAGATGCGGCCGGAACAAAAGCATAAAAATTCAATATAGTGCAATGAAAATTTCAGAGTCCCAGCTGCCTGCGTTTAAAAGTTACAACCGTTCAAAGATGCGACTCAAAGGACAAACAAATTGCAAAGGGGGGAAGGAGCGTGAACAGAATCGATTTTCCAAGCAAATGTACCAAGAGGCCGATGAAGACCATATTGTGGCGCACATTTTGCTGAATATTTAGGTGTCCTTACTGTCACTGCATTCAAAAGTTACAGCCGTCCAAAGGAGTAACCCAAGCACAAAAAATAGCTACCGGAAATGGGATCGCTCTGCCTAAAAAGCGGATCACTTTGGATGTCTTGCGAGTTAATTTCTAGAGGATTTGAAATTCGGGACATGCGACACTGTTCGCAAGATCCGGGACGGTTGGTCATCTTACGGATGACTAAATTACTAATGTAACATGTCCTTAACACGTCTACTTCTAATCCCTTTCTGTTGACATTACCACTATGTCTACCTACTGACAATCTTTCGTTTTTCTGTAGCCTCATGAGTCACATGTGACTCATAAATGCGAACGGAAAGGAATGCCATGTTTACATGTTACTGTATGTGTAAACGTTAACTTTAAAAGCAGATACCAATATATATAAGTATAAACTGCGCATTGAACAACTGCCGTCGGTCGTGCGAATCGACTTGAAAACTCTGCTACGAAGCACAGGTCATTCTCCGATTGCGACTGATTTGTACATCTTCCCAAGTACGTCCTTACATTTTTGCCTTCTTGGCTGCTAATTATGATCGAGGAAAAAATGACCCTAATTGCATTTGATTTTCAAGGTTAGCACCTTCACGTTGCCATTTTGAAAATATTTTTTTTTACCGTTATCGGTAACCCCTTGGCATGATGGGTTGAATGTCATCATGCTCCATATGTTCCCTATTCAAACATCATTTTTAATTTTTTTAGCATGACGGAAATTTAACAAAGCCGAGATTCGATCTAGCGTCTCTGGTGCAAGCGTCATAGAGTGACGACCCAACCGTCTGAACCACCGAGCAAAATGCAAATCGCACATCCGAGTAATTATTAATAATAACAAATTGTTTCAAAAGATAATGCACTTTAAGGAGGTTTTTACACTTACACCAGATTGCGTAATCTGGGGCCTCATTTCGATGCATATTACACATTCGGACTATCGCAAATCAAGTAGCCAGAGCGACTATATTTTATTCACCATGCAGTCGAGGTGAGTTTTATACTTTTTTGTGTCAACATTTTTTTTTAACTGTCAAAAATGTTATTCAAGGGGATCAAGAATAAGTTGTTTTAAAGGACAGACGAGTCAAGCTCATCGAGAAACCTCATCGTATGCGGTTGATCGAACTGAAACAAAATTGCACCATGCAAAGAAATGTATTAAGAAAGAAAAAAATGTGTCGAAATCGGACCGTGACCTCCTCATCGCAAATATGCTACTGATTGCTGTTCAAAAATGGCAAACCAGGCCCTGTACGTCGTTCAGGCTTATGATACGCTGCGGGCTCACCGGTTTAATTTGAAAACATACCTAGGACCTACAACCCACGGAAGAGATCATCATGTGCTTATATCCTTCTGATTTATTAGACCTACTGAATATTATGCAGAAGTAGCAGTATTATAGGCATATAAATACTGATATGTACAATGGCGGCTCGTGACGTCAAAATCGATCCAAAATTAACCCTAGTTTTTTGCACTTAAGGCACTAAAACTGTTAGAAATAACGAAGCTAGAATAAAATGATGTAAGAAATAAATTATCGTTAGACTATGCACCAATTTTTAAAAGAATCACTCTGGCAAAAGTTGGAGAAAATAGATTGTCTTTGGGTCAAATCCCAAAAATTGTATGTACTTTGAAGCTCTGTAAAAACCAAACCTTTTATCCGGTTTTAGTGCGGTTAGTTTTATTTTTTAGGTAAATTTGTTGGCTATAATAATCATCTTATCTTGCTATTTTACCTAGTCTAGCTTTTGAGATATTGAAGTTTTAGTCGTACAAGAAAATGCTTTTTTCAAAAAATTTCAAATGCCTGTGGCAGCTAAAGGGTTAGGAATTGGGGCTATGTTCAGTACAACTTTTTTGGTGGAAATCACATGAGGAATCACAATCCGGTGCGTTTATGCAGCATTTTCCGGACACCCTCTATATTGAAATAAAATAATATGTGTAAGAATGGATAAAATCATGGGGCTGCCATAGAAACATCTCAACTATGATTTTCTTAGAAAATGTGCTTCCTAAAGACCAATACAAACCAAAATCCACCTAAATAAATTTCTATCTTGAAACATGCTAAATTTGACCAAATAATAGGTCATGGATGGAATATTTTCTAAATTATTATTCAATTCTACTGTACGTATGTTAGTATAGTGCTTTTCCTCCAATAGTACTGATCCGATTTAGCTTAAATATGGTTTGTAGGACAATTTTATTAGCCAGATGGCTTTGGGCTAAAGTGAAACGGGGTCCAGAAGATGTATAAATATGGCAAATTTTCTGAAATTTATCGAAAAATTTGCAAAACTGAATAATAGTTGTCCATGTGATTGATAATTGATTTTCGATACTGAAAATTTTTAATTTTTAAAATACTCAATTGAAAAAATATGGAACACGAAACGAAAGGAATAAAGACAAATTTTGAAAATACTGAATTGAAAATTTGAAAAATAAAGGAACACACATGGAAAAAATAGTAATCCAATAATAAAAAACATAGTAAAAAGATAGGAAAGTCTGGAACAACAACTTTTAAAAGCAGTTACAAATTTCGAATCTCACTTCTTTGTTATACCCTATACCCCATAAGATGGTATAGGCGCAGGGGTGTCAAACTCGAAACCTGACCCGGGCCAAATATCACTGTCTTTAGTTTTAAGTGGGCCGCAGTTAAAAATTAATATTGACCTTTTTTCAAAATTTGATCAAAGAAAAATTATTTTAAAATAGTATTATACATCAAAATCACTAATGACCTCGGGATTATATCCCTTAGAAGTTGCATCTTTTAAAAATGTTCCTCAATCAAATTTATACAAGAAGTTAAAACGCGTTTATTTGATTGATCAGTAATTTGGGAATACATTTCCACCAAATTTTGAACAGCTTATCAGAACATATCGCCGACCGGTCCAGAAACATTCAGGTTGCCCAAAACAACCTTGGGAGTCAAAACTGCTGGGCTGACATAAATAATTTCGGCCAAAAATAGACAAAAATTGATTTCTGATTTGATGTAAAACAAAGATGTGTCAATCTTAATGAGCAAAAGAGCAAAAAAATCGGAAAATAGGCTGAAATTGTTATGTTTACGAAATTTCGTCGCCAAATACAACATGCCGGATTCTTTAAAACTACTTTACTACAGATAATTATAAGGTTCGGTAAAGCATTTCGGGACAAATCAATTTCATGAAGGGGCCTAATGATTCTCTGCTAAAAAAAAAAAACGCGACCGCAAATGTTCCTCAAATATCACTCAGAAATTTGTGTATAGAACATAGAGGAAGATTTCCAAAATACATAGTTTAAGCTGCATTAGCTACCGACTCTTGACAAGTTTAAGTGAATTTCTTAGACTTGAGTTTAACGCCTCACATTTTTATTTTTACGCATTTGTGCTGATACATATTGTGCTTCCTTTACTTGCCCGCGGGCCGCACAAAATTGCGAAGTGGGCCGCATGTGGCCCGCGGGCCGCGAGTTTGACATGCCTGGGATAGGGTATATTGTTTTTGTTACCCGATATTATGTAACACCTCTAAGGAGCCACCAGAGGCATGGCAAAGTATATATATAAATGATCAGGGTCGGTCCCTGATTAGAATAAGCCATGTCCGTCTGTCTGTCTGTCTGTTTGTCCGTCCGTGTGTCTGTCAGTTCGCACGAAAACTCCCGAAATAATGAAGCTAGCGTTTTGAAATTTT
The DNA here is from genome assembly GCA_949715475.1 of Microchrysa polita. NCBI lineage: Eukaryota > Metazoa > Arthropoda > Insecta > Diptera > Stratiomyidae > Microchrysa > Microchrysa polita. Next base: position 21,108,172 of record OX454415.1, read on the forward strand.
GGTCAGATGATTGATAAAAGGTTGGATGGTATTGAAAATGGGCCAAATCGGACCAAGGGTTGCCCTATCTCCCATACAAATGACCCCTCCGTGATAGTGTAATTCAGCCATATTATTCGACAGAATATCGCTAGGGAAATTTTCGGGGGGGGGGGGGGGGGGGTGTATGTGATAATGTCAAGCGAATTAATGTCAATTGCCACTATTTCCCACCCAAATGCGAAATAATGTCAATTGACATTAATTCGTTTTTGAAAACGAAATACTGTCAACTCCCAAAGGGAAATAAAGTCATTGGCTTGTAAGGTAATTTTGAGTTTTAAGTTTCAATTTTAGAACGAATACGATACCGTTTCCGTTCTATTTGGCAAAACAATTTGCTAAATGAGAATACTGGACAGACGGAGGTAAATAACTGTGATGGCGAAGAGGAGAGGGATCTTTCCTTGAACGTTGCAGAACCTGATCAAATAGTGGAAACAATATTATTGTATTATTTGTTTGGAAAATGGGCGCGAAGTATTGTTGCAACCCTGCAACCATGTAAAAGCTTGCTTGAAATGTTTTGAGAGCATATCCCTAAAAAGCAGCCGAAACAAACTCAAGCATTTTGTGTCCTTTTTGTAGACAAATAGTTGAATCGTCAATAAAAATAAACATGCTTTTTATAAGGATAATGCATTCTCCATTCATCATAGACGCCCTAAAAGGTTCATTTCGTGATGTGCTAACAAAAAATATTTAATAGATGCCGATCCACTGGGAGGGAATTTTGTTTTTCAAAAGCGAATTAATGTCAACTGATTTTATTTCCCTTTGGCAAAAGGAATTAATGTTAATTGCCATTATTTCCTTTTTACGACGAAATTACGTCAATTGACATTAATTCGTTTGACGTTATCACACCCCCCCCCCCAAATTTTCAGCAATGCCTAATTGTGACATATGCTTGAAGTTAGTGGAAAGTGGAAAAGGTCTGACTACCCCTACCCCTACATCCCCTACAAAGCAATATTCCGCCATTTCTTTTGAGATAATGTCCCGAAAAACTTGAAATTTATAGCAAATGACAGCTGCTGGATGCCGTTATAAGACATGAGAGATGTGCGAGATTCGACCCATCTACCCCTTCCCCCTTAAAAAAATAAATTGAATATTTTCGGTTCTACGCGCATTCTAGGTTTGTACATAGGTATCGGTTATACACTCATCGTGCTATTCGCACGATTAGAACTCGGTCTCGTGAAAAATTTGGTATTGGCCACATAAGTCAATACATAACTTTGAAAAAAGAAGTAAACTTCAAAAAAACACGGCGAGATTTAGAGGCCCAAAAGACACATGAACGATTTCTCGAACCATAAAACGTCTGCAAAAAACAATAATAATTCGACGTAGATATTTTTCTAGACAAGAAGAAATCTACACTTTTCGAAGCCAAAACAAATGCCAAATTTATTATTTCTCGTTCACCAGGTCTAGGTTTATCTACAACATCTACTCTCAAAACATTTCATATTGTCCTAACATTTTTGAAAGTTCATCATATTGTTTGCATCCTCAAATTTTCACCAAAAAAAAATCTTCTATGGTTGAAAAAAGTTTCTCCAAATTTTAAAAATCTTTCATAGTGCAGGTGAACTTTGGCCTTCTTTCATAATTCACTTGAAAATAGCCCGAAATCAGTGCATTTTCCATAAATAAATGTATACAATGAAAACACATCATTTTGTGTTGTTGTTTTTCTGAAAAGATAAGGTAAAATTTCAAAATTATTCTGCTTAATTTATACTATTAACACCTTATAAGCCTCCATCATGAAATAAATTTGATCCTGGTATGCCTGTGGTATTTGCTGTAACTGAAGCTGCGGTTTGCAATCCGACCCACCTTCTTCCTTGCAAGTACCATATGGCCGAAACGATCCTTTAGGTACCTATGCAAATAGACTATCTTAACACATTTTTGAATATAGCAGCACCTTCTCTATTGGGTGCTAAGCCCACATTTGGTTTGAATGGAGTCTTGCTAGGGGTTTCAGCTGTGCTACGGCGCCTAACATCTGGAATGAGACCCACTACTATCGTGGAGAAATTACCGAACTGGCCGGGCCCACGAACGTTATGTGGTACACAAAAATTGTACGAAACGAACAATTTTCCGATACTTGATACAGCTTAGCATATTTAGCAATCCTATGTCAGTGAATAGTAACAGATACTTTTCTGAAATCGCAGAAAAACTACGAATTATATAGAGGGGGCGATAGAAGTTGTTCCGCCACTGTGTGGGAGCCTAGAATGCCTGTGGGAACACGTTCCAATATTGGGAGTCGGACTCCAAACAGCCAAAGAGTCCATAATCATAGAAAATAGTTGAAAACGTTTCGGTGCGCAATGCAGAAGCATGCGACCAAATGGCGAACATGCGAACAAATAAAAGCCAGGAACATCGAAACAACCGTCTTCGTTCAAATGCTTCAATCAAGAGGTCGGCGCGTCGACAAAACAATGATTCGCAAAGGTTTGAAAATCAGGTGCGTGAGCATCAACACGATCCAACCTTAACTTGCCTTGCATTTCAATATAAACCAAATGCCAAATGATGATTATTCAATGCACCCAAAAATCAATACTGGCAAAATGGGCACTGAGTGCAAATATTGCCATGCTTTAACATATTGAAATCGGAGGCCCCGGAATGTTTGTGCGGCAGGAAAAGCCGTCCTTCCCGTTTTTAATTCACCTCCTGAACTATTGAAAGAGCTCGTGGAAGGTGTTACCCAAAATTCAAAACAGTTCTTGCATCAAATTAGCAAATTCAATTCATGTTTTCAAATGACGTCTTTTGGTGCAACGAAAATTGACCAGCCAAACTAAGGAATAAGAAACATTGAGTCGACTTTTAAGATTCAAGGCCAAGTTTACCATCAAATTGGGTCTTTGATGGAATGCCTGATGCGCCACCTAAATTTTTGCAAATATTTTTCATAGGCGATGGCGATGAACGTGTTACTACGAGATGCCATTAAAAGCACATCGAATCTATCCAGCAAAGGGAAATTGTGGCATCATTAGAGACATTTTTAACGAGTATAACCAATAGGTACGATTGCTCAAAGCCGCGTTAGGCAGAATACGCAAAGACACGCATAGCCTTATTATCAAAGCTGATAAAACTCTATCAGGAGATCATTCCGGCCGTTTCGACGCACCAACTGTAAACGAAGTGGCTGTTGTTATATCTGGTGACCAATGGCCCATTAAAGATATACAAAAACGATCGTACGATCAAACTTTACAACAACATTCAGCATGGATAATCGTACGTACGACTGTTTTTCGGTAATACGACACGTTATCACAATGTGAAATACACATTGTCTGCCGGCGACTATAAAAGCTCTCGCCGTACGATTGTTTGCCATACGGTCGTTTTCGTATAGTCTGTAATGGCCCAATTTCAACGTAGAGATATTAAAATCCTGTCTCTACGCTGTATCAATTCAAACGATTGCTGATACTCACCGTTCATATGACGATCACGGTAACCTGCTAAAATCAGTCAAAAAATACAGAGTAATGAGAAAAAATAAAATTAACTTAGGAAAAAGTTGAGTGAACCGACTTTTATGACAAATTCACCTCAAAGTCAACGTGAGTAGATTAAATTCCTCACATTACGTAATCTGGCGTAAGTGTGAAAACCTCCTTCGATTTGCGCTTGACCAAATCTGTAGTCTGGCTAGTCTAGCGGTTAGTGCGCGTACCTTCGGTGCACAGGGTCATGAGTTCGAGTCTCACCGTGGATCATGGTGTTTTTCGAACTCACGAGCTTGTGACGGACTATGATCTCACTCAGATGTTAAACGAGTACCCATTTATGGGGATAAATAACACTGCTGAGCGTGATGCTGATCTCATTACCTCAACAAAAAGCAGATAAGATCTTGGAAATAGGATGTCACTAACACATTCCGCGGCCTTAGTCCAATGTTGGATCGTCGCGCCTGTTATCTTTTTGAACATACAATTCGTTAAAATTGAATTTACGGTTTTTGATATAAATGAACGTTTATACGACCATATAATAACATATCACAGAACCTAACATACTGAATGGATGTTATATGTTATGATGGGTTCATTCGGTGATTGCCGCAAACAATATTACTATAATTCCTAAAAAATATTCGTGTTTTCGCCTGCCCGAAATGCAACACATATTCATTCATAAAATCCTAATAAAGCTTCGGAGAACCAGCATATACACCGCAAGCATGCCAATCACTAGGTTCCTACCCACTCTCATCAACCGCTCAATCTTATGCAAATATCCTTATGCATTAGGTTAAAAGGACACTTGTAGAATGCATGAATTGATTAAGTCCCACGGCGACTATGTACGGATACTTGATACTTGAATTCCAAAGCGTCTATAGTGTGTCGTTCATGTGCGTTCACGAAATGCTGAACGAGAAGAGGAGCTCTCCATAATGGGCCGGAATTCATATAATATTCAAGTGCCCATTGCTACATACTCGTACATACATATTGACGAATATTATTTCCTCTCAAACATCCTAGCGCGGGTGTGTCGAACCCATCCTCAAAAATAGATCGATATCAGTGCCTGACATGAGCTCATATCTGAAAATATAAATGTTGGAGATATATGGGCGTCCTATACCTGACGAGAGCCTGGCTGTAACCGTATATTATTATTCTATAGTATAGCCTTATTGATTTTCAATTAGGTAGCGCATTTCCGCTCGTCCATTTCATTTAGGATGGCTGGTGGGATTTCAATTAATCAAAAATATGGCCTTTTGCCAATATGTTTGTTTCCATTCGATTACAAAAACACATGCACTGAATGCATTCCGTTGAATCAATTAAGTGAAATTAAATTTTCCTCGTGTGAATATGCAATGCAAGTTAGAGAGAGAGAGAGAGAGAGTGGATGGACTTTAGTTGTGCAATGGAGTGTAAAAGTCTTTAATTCGTGTGTGTCAAAAATGCTGTTTGGTTCCATTTAGGGAAATTTTGTTATGCGGACTTACCATTTCCCTGGTCCTTCTCAAATTATTTGCGTGTATGCACTAAGCGGTGCTAATTAGCAAACGCCTAAAAATGGGTTCTCTCAAAATCGAGTTGGACGGACACATACTCTCCTCCTAGACATACATAGGTATGTAGCTAGGTTGATATCTTGGCGTAAAACACGGGGTTTCGGATTTCTGTATGGTTTGGTTCTTAACGAGCCACGGAGTATACCGACAATATTTGCATCAGTTTGAGCTGGACGACTCACTAGAATGCTCCAAATTTACAGGTGTTACTGAGGATGCAAAAAGTGTCCTGTGTGAGTGTCCCAGATTTGGAGATATATTCACAGTGAATTGGAAGGGGAAACTGGAGTAAGCCGCATAAGCCTAGTGGCTCTTATGCTGCTATCAGAAGACAACCAGGATCTCGTAAGCATGCAGTTCACATGGAAGGGAGGAGTGTAGACGTAAGTGTGCTACCCGCATATATGGCTAATGCGAATCAATGTTTAGGTCTTTACTACACAGGACGCAAATTTTTGAAACTTTCCATTAATTTAAAGTCATGTGAAATACGCATTTCTATAAGTCAAAAGACAGTTTTCATAATTGGTCAGTGAAAAAATTGTGAGTGGTACATTGACATTCTTTGAGAGCTTTTTATTTTTTCCGACTCAGCTCTTAGGAACCTGAAATTATGTGCCCGTCGTAGGACGAATAATGCAGCGAAACTGTACTATATCTGCAATTGTTGCAGATCTGACTTCATCACAAATCAGTAAATGTACTAGAATGGTATGTCTCCCATAAAATATGTGGGACGATAAGACTGGAGAATGTTATGTTTGTGTCTCCTTTGCACGTGCTGCTATAGGGATAGGCGGTAACTTTCCGAATCCTCTCTGTTACCGGCAAGTAAAAGTTACTGAAACCCAATTTTTTTTTTGTTGATAACATGGCATTTTCAACAAAAATATAAGCCCTCTTCGCCAACAGAGCAAAGACCTTGTTGTCGAAAAGTTGTCGATAGCCATTTCCTGTAAGCACAATGCAAAATATTCCTGTTACCCGTTTCCATGCTGCAAAAGTTCCTTGTCACAACAAAAATTCCTCAACTGGTTACCTGTTCCCATAAGCTGTCAGGAATTGTGCCTTATGGTTTGTGTTCGTACTGATGACTCATAGGATAATCGCTCAACAATCGTAGTGTAACATCCAATTACGAGCCCTATTTGCATATTTTTTTTCTTGTATCGACTATAATCTAAAAAAACATGTCTGTATAGAAAATATACGCGTATAGTGAGTCAAAACCGGTGGGTTAACTGCGATCACTCGATGGAACACAAACCTTTAGGAATTGTTACTGCTACCGCTCAGGAACTCATACAGTAAAATTTCCTAGTCTTGCTAAATTTCCCTATTAACCTACTATTAGTGAAAAACCCTACAAAAAATGCACTCACCTTAAGCTTTTCTAATAGAAACTTGAATCCAGGAATATGTTGGGTATAGGAATAAGTTCAATTTTGATTGTTGCTACCGTTTTTCTCACGCTTAAACCGCCCGGGAATGAACGTATTAAAAAAAGGAAATGCGATACTGTATTTTAGCATAGTTTTGCATACCATAGAAAATAGAAATTAGAAAATCAAACAAAAACATTAAAACAACTGAAGAAGTCTAACCGCGAAAAAATCGGCCGAATATTGAAGTTGGTGTGCTGGGAAAAGTATGAAAGGAAGCTGTCGAAAACTACTCCAAAAGTTTAAAGATTAACACGAGTACTATTCTTTGTTATGCAATAATTTTATTCAGGGGTGTCCTATAAATTCCTTAATTGGGCTGAGTGGTTTAGTTGTAAGCAAAATCTCACAAAAACAACTGTGTTTTAAAAGGTGTTCGCCAAAGAAAAAGTCATCTGCCGCAAAAAGGATTGATATAAATACAATCCCGCCAAAATACTTGCATCTTGTCTCAATGTGGTGGTGCAAATTTTTTTCAACGCTTATTGGCGGGGAGCTGAACGAGGGTACTATTTGCTGCTATGTTCTTTTTTTGATCAGATTTAATTTTGAAGCTTCCAGTCTTATAGAAAATAAAATTGCGTTTTAGAATCTTATTTTGCTTTCCTTCGTATGGAAGTCGTTTTTTTTCTATACGACAAAAGTTCTTTCATAAATTTCTTAACATTGATTTAATTCTGTTATTAACCTTATTCAAGCTCCCCGCCAAAATAGCGTTGAAAAAAATTTGCTCCACCACCATCATTGAGACAAGATGCGAGTATTTTGGCGGGATTGTATTTATATCAATCCTTTTTGCGGCAGATGACTTTTTCTTTGGCGAACACCTTTTACAAGTTTTTTGTGAGATATCATATCTTTTTGCAATTTTGGATTTACAAAATTCATAAATAAATTATGAAGACGATATTCATTGCCCTATTGTCACGTATTTGTTTGAGAACAATAATCATAAGAATGATAATCCCCTTACTAACCTTTGTTTCCCTGGTCCCCTTGGTAATCTTAGTAACCATAGTACACTTGACAACTTTGGTGATCTTGCAAACCCTTAGTAACATTGGTAACCCCGATGGCCTTGGTAGCCCCAGTAAACTCGCTAACCTTGGTATCTTTATACATCACATTAAACTTAATGATAACCCTAATTGACCATAACCCTGGCCTATACCTAAACCTCAAACTCAACCTTAACCCAAACCCTATCCTTACATTTAACCCTAATAATAACGTTAACTGCGACGTAACAATAACTTTAACCCTATCCGTTACCCTAAACTTGATTTTGACTTTAACCTTAGCCCTAAATTGAGTCTAAACCTTTACTTTATCTCTATCACATTCATCATAATCTTAAATCTTAATTTTTAATGTAACCATTAAGCCTCACTGTGTACTCAATATGTGATTCAAATTACATCCATATTTCCTAAGTTCCACATTCCACATTAACACCAAACGGTTAAGATATAAGTCCCGTTACTACAGACTGTCCTTATATCCAGGTTCCATCATTCTCCCTTTTAAAATACCCCTATCTACTGCTTTTGGTTTTTTGATCTTCATCGTCGTTGCTAGGTTGCATTACGTTACGCTCGTTAGTTACGACATAAAATGTACATATATCATACCATAGAAAAAGACATGTACATGTGAAAATATCGTTTTATCCCTCATCAAAGGTCCCGAAAACCTGTTGAGTCCTGACTAGCATTGCTTTTACAATAATAAAGTGGTTTCATGACCAGGAATCAGGGATAGCTAAGAAATTCACTATATAACTAACAGTACCCTTTTTGCCTACCACAACAGGATCGAAGCGGGTGGAATTACAAGAATAAATCTACATGCCAAATTTTGTTAAAATTAACTCATCAGAATTCCTTGAAAAATCGTTTTTCCACATGCCATCATCACGTAACTCTGGTTTGAACACAACAGAATACACCGTCTAGGCAAAACCGATTTGGTGTCCCAGCGCCATATTTAAGCTTCCACCAAACCAGCGCAGAACGGTAGCGGTACGTGTCAGAATGTATGAAATAGTTTCCGCCGCGGTACACCACGGAGTACTTGTCAATTCTTGTGGTGTTTGTGTTGTAGGTACCGCGTACCGCTGCCGCGCTGATTTGGTGGAAGCCTTAGGATCATCGGGATGCATGAAACAGTGCGTATGAATCGCACTATATGCTCATCCAATATTAAATTAATCTGTACCTTCGTACTCGTATATATGAGATGAACCAAAACAGGAACTTTGACCCGCCCCCGCTCTTGCAGACGATCTAAAACTGAAAATTTTGGATACAAAAGATTGTTCGGTCCTACCAACTATACTATACGATTCTTTTCTAGAGTTTTTTCGGGCCTATCCCCGACTTTTACAAAATGCTTCCATTAAAACATATAAAAAGACTTAAGCGAGAAGCTCGATGCATTTTTTCCACATTTTTCGCTGTATCTTTTTTTCTACCGCACGGATCGGAGCAAATTATAGCCTATGCACACATTCAGGACAGACTCTATCAATGGGAAAAGAGAGCGAGTCTCGAGATGCTCTCTACGAGGCTGTAGCCCTCTCAATAAACATCAAGAACAACGAGAACGACGAGAACAAGATTTTTGAAAAAATGCGATTTTCAAACTCTCCGGTATTTTTTATTATATCATCTTGAAATTTTCTACACTTCGTAAGACGGCGCGAGCGACAACGCTTACCGAATTTGAAGACTCAGGACCAACCAGGGTCCGAGCTATAGAGGTCCGAAAACCCGTACTTGTTCCGTCGTGTAAACATAGTCTTAGTCGCTTCTCACTTTTTATTTGTTCAAATTTCTTCGTTTTTCTTTGGCGTGTAGCTAGAATTTTTTTACAACACTGCCAGGTTCCCGTGTGTATGTGTAGAAATGACATTAAAATTAGAATTAAATAACATGATAAGACTCACGCTGGGTTATTACAAAAGGGCTCACAAAATTATATAAAATCAATCATTAAAAATCACTGAAAGATTATAGAAAATAGTCTGCGTACTTACCACTTTATAAGACAATCAACATTATCTCTATCGTACTCTATCCACTTTGACATCGAACTCGGACATTCACTTAATTTGAACTCGGTCTTTCACGGTTGATGCAAATATTTTTATCAAATTACCAATTCACGCAATTTTTTTTATTGAATTTTGAATGATGTTTCAATCAGTTCTACAAAAAATAATTAAAGGATATTATGCATGCCGGGAAGCGTATTTTCAAACCCGTGCGCAGTACAAGGTATCATTGTCTCCAACTCTGTACGGGTTTGTTGCGATATCTTTGCTTACAAACCCGTGTTGAACAGGAGGCACTCGCCTGTCAATTATTCGACACGGGTTTGGTGGTGCGTACGTTGAAGATACATTACCTTTCCATGTGCAACTCAAGGCAAAATTGCCTTGAACTCCGCACGGGTTTGTTGCGATAAATTTGCAAACAAATCCGTGCAAAGTTGGAGGCAATGATGCCTCGTACTGCTAACGAGTATATATGTAAATAAATACACTGCCGGGGAACGTAAACTTCTCTCCGAATTCCAACTATGGTTAACGAGGAGACTAAGTTAAGGTGACCAGACTCCCGAAGGCCCAATGCTGTACACATACTTGCGGCATTCAGTTTTCAGACAAATCCTCAACTATTCTACCCCCCCCTCTTCGCACCGATTAAGAGAAAGCTTTTCTCAGAGCCGTGCAAAGGGAAAGGCACAAGCGGCTCGACGCGGCACCGACTACGCGACCCCAAGCATACTTTGCATACTTCTTCACTTAAACAACAGTCAGTAATGCTTTAATTTTTTAGGTAAGGTAAATTTATACCTATGCGCAATAGCGTTTCGTTAAACTTTATAAAAGGAGAAAATGTTTAATTGTTTAAGTAACCCTAGGCTTGCTGCCTTATTCTGATACCAGGCCCCACGAGCCTTTCGATAATTATTGTGCATGAGCAGTGGGAGAGGAGGCATGCGCTGCAATGGGGCAACGCCGAAAATAGTTTCCACAGTTAACAACATTCTTAATTTTAATTTCTAACACTGTCAAAATTTCTGAAACTGATTGTCACAAAATCCTGGCTATGTCCCTGCCTAATATTATCCTACCTTCATTTCTGTAAACAGAACTAAGCCGTAGTCGATTTGTAGATAAATATGTGGTGAACATTGAGAAGGCAGGCTTCTGTTGTACTAAACTGGACCCATAAGGAAGCCCTAGTCCTCAATGAACCCCTTGAAATTTTACCCAAATATGGGCAGTGCAATTTTCAATTAGAAAACACAAAACTGCGATTTGGGCCGCTGTAACTTATGAACGCTGATTACTAGGACCTTTAAATTATAGTAAAATCTGAGCGCGAACTAGCTTTACAAGCGTGCCAAAGATCGGCTAAAGGGTTCCCGAGTTATCGAAAATGAGCGATTGTCAAACATAAGAGTACTCTTATCTAGCTAAATATCGATCGTACGGGTGTCAAACTTTACAGGCTAAAAGCAAACAAGACTGATCACAGTCTTAACCAGCTTATTATGTAGTGATCTCGTTGAAAAACTGTTTAGCCAGAAGAGCCAAATTTGAGAATTTACCCTTTAGTATTCATTTAAAAAGCTAAATTGTTTTTTTTTTATCACAACGGCACGTATTATCTGGGGAGAGCTATTGGGTGAATTCACATTGTAAGACGAAACCGTCCGTTTGTTTGTGCTAATAATGTCCCAATGCTGTTCGATAGGTCAAAATGCTGTTCTGTACAGCAAAATGCTGTACGTCTGTGGTCAGCTTAGACTAAGTGAAAGAATTGTGGAACACCGACGCGTTTCAGTTTCTACATACTGAGATATTACCGTACCGCCAAAACGGATGACGTGCCGACATCGAGAGGCAAGGAAAAGGTGGACTTTTGAGGAGTGCCTGTACCTTGTACGTACCTACTGCGAGCAGGCACGTAGCCAGGGGAGGGGTCCATGGGGTCCGGACCCCTCCCGAAATGTTTTCAATTATATCGGAATTTTTAGTGATTACAGTATAAAATATCAAAATATCCAGGTGGTAACATATTTTTCTCTAAATTCTGTGGGACTGAACATCATAAAAAATATCCGACATGGAAAATTTATTGGTTTAAGGGAGGTTTTCTTTTCAAAACTAGATAAATCCGAATATCGATACACACTTATCTGAAGACAACCCTTCAAAATAAATTGCGCGGAATCTATGCAAAAAATGTCTGTTGTCGAAAATTATTATTCACTCTGATTTTATTTCTTGGACGTACGGACGTGTTTTCATATGCGAGCTTGGAACTTTAAACTTTCCGCTGCGAAGGTTCTGAGCATTGCTAGAAAAATAAAGAATGCCATACAATAGTCTTTAAACAGAGCTTTTTTTTCAAGGAAACAATTTCTTTGAAAATTTGGACTAATATCAATCGTGAAGGTACGTGATGACTTGTGTTTTTTTTTTTTTAGAAAAACAAAAATAATTACGTGCGATTATCGGCCCTTTGGGTCGAGTGAAAGATAAGCTCCCAAATATTTTGCGCATGGCGATTGTTGGACTAAACGGAAACTTAGCTCTCGCTCGGCTAAGCTAATCGCGGAGATATAAAGGTACATGAAGTCCGTAGATAAAGAATGAAGTGAGAGTTTGCATCTGTTACTTTTATTGAAAAACGGAATATATACGCCTGCTTTAATAGTATGTGCAAGTAATAGTTATGTAGTTAAGCCTTTTTTTATGACCAAACGCTCAAGTTTTAACGAAGCAAAACAATTTTAAAGATACAAATGGTAAAATTAGTTTTTCTAATTAGTCTCCCCTACACCACTGTATGCAATTTCGCCACCTCCCGGCAAGCTTTTGCATGTTTTTTTTCTTAAAATTCTCGCGGCTTTTTACGGACCCATTCTCGCACAAACAATTTTACTTCTTCATAGCTTTTGAAACTTTCAATGGAACTTTCTCAATTCGTTCAATGCTGTAGAAGATGTGTACATACAAACTTCCGAGCGCCAGAATTTATACTTAATATTTAGAGGTTTTAGCACCCATCTGCCTGAGATTTTCGGTAGCCTAGCCGCTCATGAATATTTTCCCAATACTACTTACGTTTATGCCCAACTCCCCAGTCATGTAGCGTACACTACTTCGTCGGTCTTCCACAATGAGTTTTTCAACGGTGGCGGCGCTTACGTTTTCATCGGTGACACTAGGTGGCGCGCATGTGGCAACTTTCCCTCAACTTTTCGGCCTTTTCAAAACATTCATACACATGGGTTTCAGAGAGGCACTCATTCTGGAACTTCTCTAGTACTTTTTGATAAGTTTCCGCGGATTGTATATTTGCTATGACTAAAAAACAAATAATGATGCATTCTGCAAGAGGTACTGGTACATCCTTTTCACTCATGATGGTTATAATTACACTAAAAAGTCAGGTCACGCGGTTCCAGCTATTCTCAACGTTTCATAACATACCAGTCTAATATTTAGTGTATCCACTTTTTCAACAATAAATTTGTCGCGCGTCTGAAAATTCCTTTGGACCCCTCCCGAAACAAAATCCTGGCTACGTCCCTGACTGCGAGTATCATTATTCGTATTGTTATCTTCGTTCTATTTGATTGATGAATCGCTGCAAAGATTGACAATCACTAGGACGTATTCTTGATTAATATGTGCTCATCACAATTATCCCCTTTTTCGTCCCACACATTATGCAACAGTCATCAAATGAACTCCGCTGATTTGTAACCGATTTTTGAGCAGCATCCCATTCTTAAATTCACAGCCAGATTGATTGGTTATATTTTGGCTGTCGACAAATATCTTTCAAAGGATATCTGTCATCATATCATTTGTATGCCCTTGCAGTATTATTTTTGTATTTTTCCATATTTGTATGTATAGTCCACAAAAAATATGATATGGCGCAGTTATCGCCAAACAACGAGCCGGGTACAGACGATGACTATGATGACATTTTGCGCACAATCCTATTTTTGCGATAAGACGTGAATGACGAGCAACGAAAAAAAAATGGAACACAAACTTCTTTACTTATGCCTGCCAAGTACATACTCCTACACAACATTTTTTGTCGAATCTCTTTTTGCTCTACTTCTGTGTTAGCAGCCGTGTATCCTGCCATATAACTTTTCCATGCTTTTCCTTATAGATATGTACACACACGTATACAAAATATAGATTAAGATGATGCCTTGAATTTCGCTGGATATTTTCTCATCATAATTCGAGAAGATATCCATGAATGACCTACTTTGTGCCGGTATCAGAACCATTAGACCTTTACACAGGACACAAAATGGTTTTCGGCTTTTCTTTTGGGATACGCGCACAGCCCGTATATACATATATAGCGAGTGCACGAAAATAGGCATGTTGTGAACCCAAAATGTGAGGAAATGGTGGAAATTTTGGAGTACCTACCTACAACCCGCCGCGCTACTCCGCTCCCACTATACTCTTCGATGACAAGGATTCAGTTTCGGTTCGGTTGCAGAACCCCCCCCCCCCCCCCCCCCCCCCCAAAATGATGTTCATGTTTGAAATTAGTCATCGTCGTCGTTGAGATTAATTTCGTTTGGTCGGTTTTGCGGATTGTATACAATACAGATACACAGAAGAGAGAATGAAGTGGTTCGGTTTATTGGAAATTCGACATTTAAGACATTATTATAGTCGATTTTATCGATGGCTACATGATTTTATTAATAGACTTACTTATAACCCTCGAGTGGATAGCCAGGCTACAGGAGGGTTGATTTGTTTTTCTTGGATGTCACTGAATGTGTAACAAATTGAAATTTTCTTGATGGTATAGTTTTGGGGTGGACATTTTAACAAGTTATTTGGTATAATTTGTCTAATTGTTTGTGAAACTATTTTGAGTAGGTAACTAGGACAATATGTAAATATGAACATGACGTCGGACAGGCGGTAAACTCAAAAATGTTGGCAAATATTTTTGTTGCACCTATTGCTAAGATAACAGTTTTTTTTATATCGATGTCAAGGCTTTTAGGGGATAACCCTTTAATGCAAGCATAGCCTTGGCGAAAGGGAAATTATGGTAAGGTAAGCTGACCAGACGTACAGCATTTTACTGTACAGTACGGCATTTTGACCTGTATAGTGTATAGCAAAATGTACATCATTCCTTATGCCACACAATGACACCCAGGGCCGGCTTTAGGTGTAACGGCGCCCGGGGCGAACTTGAAAGAAGCGCCCCTTATAGTTTCTATACACGAAAAAATTGCAATAGAACTTGAACTTTAACGTTTTTTGGAAATATTTTTCTCCATTGCCCCGCCGTCATTGAAACTATCTACTTTTAACTCTTTTTAACTTCACGTTAATTTTCCCCTGTTTCCCAATCAATTGATTGCTTAAAGCGAACAGAAAAGTATGCCTCTATCCATTCACATTTTTCATAATTCGTCCTAGAAAATTATTATTTCGTTAATATTATAAAAAAGCGAGTTTTGTGTAAGCATGACTAGATCTAATTGCAGGATCTATTGTAGTGTTCATTTTTCAATTTTTAAAACAAACCACAAAATACTTTGCCAGTTTTATAATCGTTCAAAAATAAAAACAGGCAATCTCATGTCGGAGAAACATAAGGAACCATACATATTAGCTCACAAACATTCATTATGTTGAATGGGAAGACGATAGCGAATCCCACTTAAGTAGGTTGCACTTTTCCATTCATCTTTTTCGATGTTAAAATTTTTCAAATTAGTAATCATTTTCAAAAGTACACTGCTATCTTCAATTGCGGAATTGACGAAGAAGACGAAAATTAAGGAGAGATGGACAGTTCCAATGACTGCCTTCATGATTCACATACTCTGGTCCCTGCGAAAACGCACTTACCAATGGTTCTAAATACGGTTGAATTTGATGGTACCGAATTCAGTCAGTATCGATTTTACGTATAATAGTCCATATTTTTCAAAGCATAAATTCATTTCATTTTGTAATTTTGACCGTGGTTAGAAATGGTTTGTTCGGGAAACCTGGCTATTTGGCATTACTACAGGTTATACAATGTAGGTACCACCGGTTCATTTTTAAATCACAAACATTTAAACGTTCATTAAGTTAATAATTTTACAAATATGTTTATAAACTTTTCTATTTTTTCAGTAGTTTTAGTAAATTTAATTGAGCGAGAAAGAAAGACAACAATGCTTGCTCTAAAATGCAATACCTTCGGAGACCACAAAATTAGAACAAAATTATCCCTCAAACTACACACTAACATTTTTTTGGCATCATACATATTACCAAAATCCAAAAACTTTTCTACATGTACATAAATATCAATAAACGTAAGGGCGCCACAGACCCTCCGATCGATCGGGCAGATTTTTTGATTACGAGATAAATCGAAAGGTGTATGGGATTCAATTTTTTGATTTGACGTGTGGAACGTATTGCCAGTGCAATTTTCCGTTCAAGCTGTCATGACAATCATGTGTTCTCAGTTGCTGATTTTTTGACATAAACCTGTGGTCGTTCTTCATGCTGTGGCTGTGGTGGTCATTCTCCATCAAAAGTAGCAATGGATGTCTATCTTCCATCGCCAAAAATGATATAATTTTCGCTATTTTGTGTTGTGTCTTGTGGACCGTGAGACTGTCTATTTCAGATTGCCTAATGTATGTATGTGCGGCGCAGATCGATTGTGGGCAGTCGATTGCCCAATCGATCGGCCGAAAAATCGTCAGGTTTTTGGCGCCCTTAAGTTTAATAAAGACAAAAGCATAAACATAATCCAGAAATTGCATTTCCACATAAAAAATATTGAAGAAAATAGTTCGAAAACGAATGTGCTTATTAGAATTGTGTACTGCTTTTTCTTAATGAAAGGTTATTTTTGGAATGCAATCAATTCCTGAAGTGGGAATCTGATATTATGAGTTCCCATCTAAATTAATACCTGATTTTTATAAACATACAGGTGACAATTTGCGCCGTGCGGCCTTGAGTGAACGTTGTGGAATTGCACATAGAATTCTTGTCGCAGGTCTGCGTTTGTATATAAAACGAGACCGAGGCTAATTTCGGGCGCGGTCGAAATTTGGATACCCTTCGGCCTTCGCTCTCCTCGGGCTAAAAGTTTTTCCGGGCGTACCTAGCACTTGTATTTAACCCCCCCCCCATTATTTTCCTTCTGTCTTAGCAAAAGTTCCGTTGCATCGGCAAAGCAATATTTGTGTGGGGTTTGGTTGGAATAAGTGGGCAAATAAAAATATTTACTCAGAAAATTTTATTGATGCGGGAGCACGGCCCCATAGTAGGATTCCATTTGTTTTGACCCTTTTAGTTGCTTTGATAAAGGCACATTAATTCAAGGTTTTGTGAAATTGATGTAAAAATGTTTCATAGAAAAACCAAAATGGGGGGTTGGGTTTGTATGGCAGCCCCATGACCCCATGGTCTGATTTGACCCATTCTGATATATGTTTCGTGTTGTCAATAGAAACACATTTGTGTGAAATTTGGTTGAAATTGGTACACAAATTGAAAAGTTTTTCTTAGAAGAACATAATTTGGGGAGTTGGGTTTGTATGGCAGCCCCATGACCCCATTGTTCAATTTTACCGATTCAAACATACAAACTGCCTGAAGCAAAAAGAAGCATTCGTGCAAAATTCACCTTCATAGCTTTTAAATTGGCCGAGTAAAACGCGTCGCAACAGACAGACAGACAGACAGACGGACAGACGGACATCGCCCAATCGACTCCCCAATTCATGCTGATCATATATGTATACTTTTTATATGGTCGGAGATGCTTCCTTTAATGCGTTACAAACTTCATGACAAAGTTAATATACCCTTTCACTCTATGAGCGAAGGGTATAAATATCCCGTTAACTTGTGATTAGAATGAGCGTTAAATTGATGTTGTTACATATATACATTCATACTTGGATGGTCGTGTACTATAGCCTGCATTAGTATTCTTACATCATACTAATTCAGCAGTTAAAAAAAATTGTCTTAAGCAACAAACAAAATTTGTAAAAATAAATTAAATTAATAATACGGGTTTCGGCGCCCCTAAACCTGGCGCCCGGGGCGACCGCCCCGCTCGCCCCACCCTAAAGCCGGCCCTGATGACACCTAATTCTATCCATTGTCTATCACACTCGGAAATTCGTAAGGGAACAATTTTGAAATTTAGAACGCTGTGTTTCATTTGGAGAAAATTTCAAGTCTCTAGTTATCAAGGTTCAGAAGTTACAGCCGATTTAAGGTGTGAAGTTTGACCCATGAACGATCGATATTATTCAGAGAGATAATAATATGTTCGCCAATCGCTCATTTTCGATAGCCCGGAAACCGACCGAAATTTCTGAAATTTGGCATACTTGTAGACCAACTGGGCGCAAATTTCCTCCAATTTTGAATGTCGTACCCTACCTATCCGCGTTCGGAAGTTACAGCTGCCCAATTCGTACTTTTGTGTTTGTTAATCGAAAATGGCCAATACCTTTTTTTCAGCGAGATTTTGTAATTTGGGTCGGGTGGGCTTTAGGTTTTTGGGGGTCCGATGCAAATAATATCAATTGGGCCACAATTGACACCTTTCTATATTTATACCCTATACCCATAAGATGGTATAGGGTATATTGTTTTTGTTACGCCGATATTATGTAACACCTCAAAGGAGCCACCGGAGGTATGGCAAAGTACATATATATAAATGATCAGGGTCGGTCCCTGAATCGAATAAGCCGTGTCTGTCTGTCTGTCTGTTAGCACGATAACTCCCAAAATAATGAAGCTAGCGGTTTGAAATTTTGGTCAAATGTTTGTTTTGCTAAAATCTTGGACGGTATTGAAAATGGGCGAAATCGGACCACGGGTTCCCCTACCTCCCATACAAACTACCCCTCCTTGATATTTTAATTCGGCCATAACTGTCGGTACAATATCGCTATCGACTTGAAATTTTCATCAATGTCTCATTCTGACATATACTTTAAGTTGATGGAAAGTGGAGTACGTCCGACTACCCCTACTTTTACTTCCCCTACAAAGTTATATTCAGCCATATCTTTTGATAGAATGTCACGAAAAACTTCAAAATAGTATCAAATGGTACCCGTTGGATGCCTTGACAAGGTAATAAAGATGTGTCAGGTCCGACCCATCTACCCCGTTTTCCCCCACAAAAAATATGAAATTGAATAGATAGATAGATAGATAGATAAGTGTTTTATTTGTAAAGCTGTGTTTTCTATACAATGATAACAATTCAATAATTCAATTCATCACTACAATAACCACAATATAATTATTAAAAACAATAAGGGCATGGCATAGCCGTCAGCCCGATTAAGTTGACTTTTTCATTATAAATTTAATTAATTTACATTTAGCTTCTATATTTTATTATGTATTAGGTTATAAAATTGTTATAAGTTTTCTTTTATTCCCGTTTTGTATGTAAATAAATTATATAGCTTTGCATCGAAATTACTATTTTTTTTTATTAATTGCACATGATATTCAGCATTATTGCTCTTTTCCTTTTACTGGTTGCCTGATTATAGT
Organism: Microchrysa polita; assembly: GCA_949715475.1. Classification (NCBI taxonomy): domain Eukaryota; kingdom Metazoa; phylum Arthropoda; class Insecta; order Diptera; family Stratiomyidae; genus Microchrysa; species Microchrysa polita. The sequence continues at coordinate 21,127,379 of OX454415.1, forward strand.
TGTGTTTAAATATCTGTGGTTGGATGAGTGTGAAATTGAATATTTTGGGTTTTGCGTGCCTTCTAGGTCTGTACATGGGTATAGGGTATACACTCATCGTGCTATTCGCACGATTAGAACTCGGTCTCGTTTACATTTTGTCATAGTAAAGGTATTTTGTCAAGAGCTATGTTTTTGGTATACCTTAGAGCTTACATGCCTTTGAGCTTCTATTAACGTTCAATGAGTGCCTTTTCGTCCTTTTAGAGCTGGTCTACAAGTTTATTCAAGGGAACATTTATTTGCAAATTCTGCGATCCATCGGTTTCCAAAATAAGAAAAATCGCCTAAATCTTTTCCTAATTCCTTATATTGAAAAGAAATCATAACAAGTTCGGTCGGTATAAAAAATAAGGAGGTTCTTCGAAATTTTCTTCCAATACATAATTTCATTGATATATCTGGGATATTTTTTTTCGTACTAAGTAAAAAAAAACTAGGGGGCTTCGCCCCCTGCTCGCTTCGCTCGCCAACCCCGGGGCCGAGGCTAATTTCGGGCGCGGCCGAAATTTGGATACCCTTCGCTTGGGCTAAAAGTTCTTTCGGGCGTACCTATGACTTGCATTTAATCCCCCTCCTCATTCTTTTTCTTCCGTCTTGACAAAAGTTTTGGGCTTGGTTGAAATTAGTGGCCAAATAAAAATATTTACTCGGAAAATTTTATTGGGGTTGCCGGAGCATGACCCCACAGTACGATTCCATTCGTTTTGACCTTTTTAGTTGCTTTGCTAAGGACACATTGATTCAAGGTTTTGTGAAATTGGTGTAAAAAATGTTTCTTAGAAGAACCAATATGGGGAGTCTGGTTTGTATGGCAGCCCCATGACCCCATGGTCCGATTTGATTCAATCTTACATATGTTTTGTGTCATCAATAGAAATACATTTGTGTGAAATTTGGTTGAAATTGGTGTACAAATAAAAAAGTTTTTCTTAGAATAACCTAATTTGCGGGGTTAAGTTTGTATGGCAGCCCCATGACCCCATGGTCCGATTTGATCCATTCTTGCATATATTTTGTGTTATCTATAGAAACATATTTGTGTGAAATTTGGTTGAAATTGGTACACAAATAAAAAAGATTTCTTAGAAGAACTCAAATTGCTTGGGAGCTAGGTTTGTATGGCAGCCCCATGACCCAGTGATCCAATTTGAGTGAATCAAACATACAAACAGCCTGCAACGATAAGCACGTGTGCAAAATTTCAGCTTGATAGCTTCAATACCCGCCGAGTAAAACGCGTCGCAACAGACAGACAGACAGACAGACAGACGGATATGCTCCAATCGACTCCCCAAGTCATGCTGATCATATATGTATACTTTTTGTATGGTCAGAGATGCTTCCTTTAATGCGTTACCAACTTAATGACAAAGTTACGAGACCGAGTTCTAATCGTGCGAATAGCACGATGAGCGTATACCCTATACCCATGTACAGACCTAGAAGGCACGCAAAACCCAAAATAGTCAATTTCATATTTTTTGTTGGGGAGGGAGGGGTAGATGGGTCGGACCTGACACATCTTTATTACCTTGTCAAGACATCCAACGGCTACCATTTGATATTAATTTGAAGTTTTTCGTGACATTCCATCAAAAGATATGACTGAATATAACTTTGTAGGGGAAGTAGGGGTAGGGGTAGTCGGACCTAATCCACTTTCCATCAACTCAAAGTATATGTCAGAATGAGACATTGATCAAAATTTCAAGTCGATAGCGATATTCTACCGAAAGTTATGACCGAATTAAAATATCAAGGAGGGGTAGTTTGTATGGGAGGTAGGGGAACCCGTGGTCCGATTTGGCCCATTTTCAATACCGTCCAAGATTTTAGCAAAACAAACATTTGACCAAAATTTCAAACCGCTAGTTTCATTATTTCGGGAGTTATCGTGCTAACAGACAGACACACGGACAGACAGACAGACAGACAGACAGACAGACAGACATGGCTTATTCGATTCAGGGACCGACCCTGATCATTTATATATATACTTTGCCATACCTCCGGTGGCTCCTTTGAGGTGTTACATAATATCGGCGTAACAAAAACAATATACCCTTTCACTCTATAAGCGAAGGGTATAACTAGGGGGCTTCGCCCCCTGCTCGCTTCGCTCGCCAACCCCGGGGCCGAGGCTAATTTCGGGCGCGGCCGAAATTTGGATACCCTTCGCTTGGGCTAAAAGTTCTTTCGGGCGTACCTATGACTTGTATTTAATCCCCCTCCTCATTCTTTTTCTTCCGTCTTGACAAAAGTTTTGGGCTTGGTTGAAATTAGTGGCCAAATAAAAATATTTACTCGGAAAATTTTATTGGGGTTGCCGGAGCATGACCCCACAGTACGATTCCATTCGTTTTGACCTTTTTAGTTGCTTTGCTAAGGACACATTGATTCAAGGTTTTGTGAAATTGGTGTAAAAAATGTTTCTTAGAAGAACCAATATGGGGGGTCTGGTTTGTATGGCAGCCCCATGACCCCATGGTCCGATTTGATTCAATCTTACATATGTTTTGTGTCATCAATAGAAATACATTTGTGTGAAATTTGGTTGAAATTGGTGTACAAATAAAAAAGTTTTTCTTAGAATAACCTAATTTGCGGGGTTAAGTTTGTATGGCAGCCCCATGACCCCATGGTCCGATTTGATCCATTCTTGCATATATTTTGTGTTATCTATAGAAACATATTTGCGTGAAATTTGGTTGAAATTGGTACACAAATAAAAAAGATTTCTTAGAAGAACTCAAATTGCTTGGGAGCTAGGTTTGTATGGCAGCCCCATGACCCAGTGATCCAATTTGAGTGAATCAAACATACAAACAGCCTGCAACGATAAGCACGTGTGCAAAATTTCAGCTTGATAGCTTCAATACCCGCCGAGTAAAACGCGTCGCAACAGACAGACAGACAGACAGACAGACGGATATGCTCCAATCGACTCCCCAAGTCATGCTGATCATATATGTATACTTTTTGTATGGTCGGAGATGCTTCCTTTAATGCGTTACAAACTTAATGACAAAGTTACGAGACCGAGTTCTAATCGTGCGAATAGCACGATGAGCGTATACCCTATACCCATGTACAGACCTAGAAGGCACGCAAAACCCAAAATAGTCAATTTCATATTTTTTGTTGGGGAGGGAGGGGTAGATGTGTCGGACCTGACACATCTTTATTACCTTGTCAAGACATCCAACGGCTACCATTTGATATTAATTTGAAGTTTTTCGTGACATTCCATCAAAAGATATGACTGAATATAACTTTGTAGGGGAAGTAGGGGTAGGGGTAGTCGGACCTAATCCACTTTCCATCAACTCAAAGTATATGTCAGAATGAGACATTGATCAAAATTTCAAGTCGATAGCGATATTCTACCGAAAGTTATGACCGAATTAAAATATCAAGGAGGGGTAGTTTGTATGGGAGGTAGGGGAACCCGTGGTCCGATTTGGCCCATTTTCAATACCGTCCAAGATTTTAGCAAAACAAACATTTGACCAAAATTTCAAACCGCTAGTTTCATTATTTCGGGAGTTATCGTGCTAACAGACAGACACACGGACAGACAGACAGACAGACAGACAGACAGACAGACATGGCTTATTCGATTCAGGGACCGACCCTGATCATTTATATATATACTTTGCCATACCTCCGGTGGCTCCTTTGAGGTGTTACATAATATCGGCGTAACAAAAACAATATACCCTTTCACTCTATGAGCGAAGGGTATAATAATGCGGAAAGAAAGAAACTTCGCAATTCAAATAATGCCGGGAAATTGATTCGGAGAAGGTTTTAAAATACGGCTAAATCCGAGCAATATGGCACACAATGAGTAACAGCATTCGGAGAGAGATTTCTGGCTTGTGTTACGGTTTCTGTCAACTTTTGCAACTTTGACCATACGGTAGGGCTTGGGTTGGAATTCCATACTGTCACCAACACCATAGGTGACTGTAATTGTAAGAAAAATGCTTCTTCGACGTAAATTATCTGGAAGCAAACCCGTTGTTGCAACGGCCAAGAGCTGCCAAGGCCCTCGGAAATTCGTAAAGCTGCCAAAGCCTTCTTCGGTTAAAAAAAATGGCTTCAATCGCTGCCACAACAACAACAACAACAAACTTTCTAATCATTATATGCTAGTTGTAAACTTTTTAGTCGTATAGGTTTTTGATTTTGAATGACATATTTAACTTTTTTCTTATTTTCCAGCATTGCAATTCAACATCAATTGAACATACATTTTTAGAGTAATTGTTTTAGAGCAATTAAGTCCATTTTGAAATAGAAATCCATCAATTTTATCTGGAAGATCGTCAAAGTGATTTGGAAATTCGACGGCTTGACATGGAAATTTGCAAGATTGACACTAATTAGCACTAATTAGAAATTCATTAATTTCAAATGAAAAAGCGTCAACATGACCTAGCATTTGTCAATTTGAAATAGAATATCGACAAATAGTTGTTTAAAATTATCAGTTTGTAATGGGAACTCACGAGCTTGTGACGGACTATGATCTCACTGAGATGTTAAACGAGTACCCATTAATCGGGATAAATAACACTGCTGAGCGTGATGCTGATCTCATTACCTAAACAAAAAGCAGATAAGATCTTGGAAATAGGATGTCACTAACACATTCTGCGGCCTTAGTCCAATGCTGGATTGTCGCGCCGGTTATTTTTATACCCTTCGCTTATTAAGCGAAAAGGGTATATTAACTTTGTCATGAAGTTTGTAACGCATTGAAGGAGGCATCTCCGACCATATAAAATATGTATATATATGATCAGCGTGACGAGCTGAGTCGATTAGACGATGTCAGTCTGTCCGTCTGTTGCGACGCGTTTTGCTCGGCCAGCTTAAAAGCTGTGGAGCTGAAATTTTGTACACATGCTTCCTTTTGTTACAGGCAGTTTTGTATGTTTGAATCGCTAAAATCCGACAAGGGGGTCGTGGGGCTGCCATACACATATTTCAATTATTAATTATAAAATTAAGGTCATCGTCGGCATTTATATATGCTAACTGAATTGTCAAACTATATTACTGCTTGAAATAAATTCAATCGAATTGAATTTCCTTAATGCAACTCTGTAGTTATTTCATTCTGTCTCAAATCCGTTATGATTCTTCTGTTCTTAATCAAATAGCCGAATTATGGCAGCGTTCATGATAATTGTCCCATTTTCTGGAGATTTATGGAGCCAATCTTACGTTAACGTCTGCTAAAATATCAAACCGATTACCTGCTATAAGGTTGGTCAAACTTTTCAACTAGTCCATTTCATCTATACTTGCTTCCCCATTATTTTCAAATCGGCCACACCAAAACTTTTCCTCTTTCGGGGTATAGTACGCCCGTCAACAATAAAGTTTCAAATGTCCTTAAAAAATCGTAACCAAGGAAAAGAAAACATCTGCGTGTCTGGGCTTTTAACCTTTAACCTCATGACGTCTGCTATAAACCGCCATATCGTGTCCGACTTGAAACTCGTTTCAATTTCCACACACATATAATATATTGTTGCGCGCCTCCCCCGGTTTTCTTATGGGGTTTCCTGGCTACCAACACTCTTTTTTTTTGTTCCTTTACGTAGTAGGACGTGTACTTCATGAAAGCCACCTCGCCGAACTTTAGTGTGCGTGACTTCCTTGATATTACGTTTTTCATGCAATAATGCAATTAAAGAAAAAAAAAAACAATCCCTTTACCGGGGTAGAGAAAATCGCATAGCATTGTCGGGTTTTCCTTCGCTATGTATGTATGTTTATAGGATTATGCAACTCCTTTTGCTCTCCCCCGCAGCGCGAGTTTGCTTTCGTATTTTTCACTGACGCACACGTTATCGCCCGACAAATGGCATTAGTTTCTTGAATTTTGTTGGCTTTAAGGATTAATATGTTTACTTTCTATGAAGTCATTGCGAGCGACGACGGGGGTTGAGAGCACGACATGAGACTCGAATGGTGAAAAATGATAATAAAAAATTGGAAATGATAAAGGATCGTGCTTGTTAAAGTTGAGGTGAATGATTCCAAATGGAGGTGTTCGTTACCAGATGAATTTCAGTTATTTTTGGGGTAATTTGTTTCGTTTGTGACGGAGCTTGCCGTTTGCAGGCAAATGTTCCAAAAGAATTGACTACAAAATGCGGTCAGTCTTAAAATCCTGAAAGTTCAAGATATTGTTCTTATAGTGTAAGGAAAGCGTTAAGAGTATTTAATATGTTTCAAATTTGATTATACACGGTGGCATATGGATTTCTGACGATTCTTAAAACGTTGCTAATTGTTTTGCCACTAAACCACTCAGCACAATTAAGGAGTGTAAAGAACACTCTTGTAAAAAGGGTCATGTCAAAGAGTTGTGCATGTTTTCAACACTAAACTGTTGGGCTTATTACGGGATCTGTTTTCATAGAGAGAACTTTTGTGTTTCCGATATTTTCCGCTATATGTCCGCTTTATGGCAGATGGTACAAGGTACAGTAAGTGTCGCTCGTATCGATAAGAAGACAAAAAAAGTTCACCCTATGAGAATAGAACCCGTAATGTTCCCCTGTTGTCCCTAAGAAGATGGTTGCGAAGATGTCAGTCGAACGAACCGAAAACGCATTTTTGCATTTTTTGCACAGGGGTGTGTCATCTAAACTCCGCAATTTCGCTGAGTGGTTTCGGGGACAAACACAATTTATTCGTTGGTTGGTAAAAGTGGCAGCGACAGGCCAAGAGCTCAATTAACAGGAAAAGCGCCGTTTTAAGACTTCAAACTTCGTTAAGCTACTTATAGGATTTCGAGTGTGGAGACACATCTAGAGCCATTCAGACAGATTTTGGAAGTGAAGCAGCTCCCTTATTCTCGCCTCCGACTCGTCCTCAAAACTGCAAAAAAAAAACACAAAATACACATCCAAACGCGTGGTAGCGAGATCTTGCGAGACCTGGGCATTCGCAGAGAAAGTGAGTTAGAGTTTCTCTTTCATTGGCATTGCCTAAACTGCGACAGTCCGAATTGTGGGGAATACGCAGCCTGGTTACATGGTCCCCTATTGGCCAATGTCCAGTAATAACCGTTGTTAGTCTGGCGCAGTGGCGTAACGTTTCCCAAGTGCCTTGTGTTCACAGTCGAAACGGGGGCCCCTTTACAGTAAGTTGACCAGATTCCTCTAAATGATGCAGTGGACTCAGTGCCAATTTGTTTAGCTTAGAAGCAAACTCATCTACACTCCTCCTTAATATTTGCATTTATTTCTCGAAATGGAACATCAACGTAGGTTTGCAAAATGAAATTCGTAAATTTGAAACATCAAATGGAAAAATTAAATTTATATCTTACCGTTATCGTATATGAAAAATTTTATGATTTTAATTTAAACAGTTTTGTGCAGAAGTATGCATTCAGTTTTGTTCAGTTGCAAATTTGAGCGTCCAAAATAACGAAATTGAGTCCCGCAAGGTACAAATTTGATGTTCCATTATTATGAATTGGATGTTCCACTATTACGAATTTGATGTTCCAAAGTTATGACTTGACCGAGATATGGTATTTACAAGAAACCGTCACAAAAAAAACACCAAAAAATTTGTCCTTCCCTTATGCTGGAAATAGATAAGATGCAGCAATAGCAAACACCAGCAGCGGCCCAATACATTTTAAATGGGTGACGACATGTTGCCAGCATATAGCTTTTGCTGCCAACGTGATGTCACCTATTTAAAATGCATTGGACTGCGTTATCGTTGCTGCTGCAGCATATCTATTTCAAGCATTATACAGCTATGGAGGAGGTCCAGAAGATTGCGGTCACTACACAATCTACGTGAAACTTGACGAAATGGGTTTTAGAGAGGCTTATTATAATTTAGGTGGCTTCAATATCTCATAAACCAAGGATCAAGTTCCAAATTGAATATCGAGTACTCTGACGACTTCTACAGCGAACAGTTATTATTCTCAGAAGTGAATTCCATCTCAGGATGTCAGGAAACACGAAGAGGTCTTATCATGGAAAAAAGTTTACTCTAATTTCGACTTTGGATTTGAATTCTCACAAGGTGCTTCGAAATTTATTTCAACACAACATTCAAATCACAGTCACCGGCGAATTTTCACTATTGCTTTAAAGCAGCGATCTGAGTTGATTTTCTCCCAGAAATTTCACAACTCCGACGTAGGATCGGCCGTAAGAATTTCCGATTTTCTCGTCCATCACACCTAGGCCTATAGAAAAGCCTTGCTTAAGTATACTATGGTTGCTATTTAAGGAAATTGAGCATTTATACCGAAAATTATTGAGATTTCCAAGTTTGTCTTTACTTCAGCTTTTATAGTATAATACTGAATAAGAATTACATGATAACCTTTTCCGACATGCATTAGTCTAGAATTTTCGATAATCTGCTAGTGAAGATCCTCTGCTCAGCCTTCGATGTATGAGGCATGCGCACGGATTCGGGGACCTCCAGACTGAAGGGGCCCGCGTTCCATTGAACACTTGGAACACTGTAAGTTACGCCACTGGCTGGCGATATTCTTACGCGGCCTGGTCAGAGTCTCAGACGTTCTTTTCCGGTCAGGATAGCTTCCCTGATATTGTGGACCTATCTGTGAAAAGGCAATTATCGTATTCCCTTGCCACTTCACTCCCCCTCCATTCGTACCTTGTCGGAAATCTGACACCGAGGATAATCCGTTGTAGCTTTGATCATAGTGGCAGTTGGCTGAGAACATCAGATTAGTTTGGCAGTCCAGCGGCCTGAATCCTTAAACCTGACCGCACTACGTGCCGCTACTTCTTTGACAAAAAGATCGATAGGCAGAAAATGTAGGATTACATTCAACGCATCCCTCGGTCTTTGCACACTGCCCAACTTCGTTAGATAGTAGGGCTACTGAGCACTGGCCACCAGATCAGTGCCCCATATGTCAGGATGGGGCCTACAATCACGGTGTGGAGCCAGAGTATTTAATACAATTGGCTTAATACTTCGCCTTCTATTCAAGATTGTCTTGCAGGCGTAGAAAGCTACGCAGGCTTTCTTAACAAGCTCTTCTATGTTTAAAAGCTAAGCTGGAAGATAGTGTGAGATACTTTCGAGCTGGATGATAACGTGAGCTGTTGTCCATTTACCTTTGCAAGGGAAAAATGTGGTAGCTTGATCTTTCTAGTAAACAGCATCAGTTTTGTCTTGCCTTGGTTAACGCCGAACCCACAGCTCCTGGGCCAGTTGCTGACCAGCCCGAGGGCTTTTCCCATGATTTGATTGATTAGAGGCACATTCCTGATACTTCTGTCACTTCATTATCCGCCTACGCGACCACCTTCATAACCCCCTCATCAAGTTTAGTTAAGATATTGTTGATTACTATTGGCCACAGTTACTGAGAAATGACACCACTCTGCAAACGAATTTTGTCAGCTGGCTGTTTTCCAAGTTCGCAAGGATTACTCTAGTCCTCAGTAGAGTCACTATCCATTTGCCGAGCCCCGTCTCCAATCCTGAGGGTATCGTGGATAGATTCTATACGGACATTGTTTAAAGCACCCTCGAAGTTGAGAAAAGCGGCTAACGTGTATTGTTTGTATTGAAGACTCTACTCGATGCTACGGACCACCTCGTGGAGGGCCGTTTCCGCGGATCTACTCTTGACGTAAGCGTGCTGCGAGCTAAATCCTTGAAATCCGTCTGAAATCCTTGGTGGTTTCATACCACTCCGTACATTCAGGGATGTTTGAACCCGTAAAGTCCACACGTAGGACACTTAAATTGCAAAACTAATTTACCCACATTTTAAACCACTAACTCGCTCATATGAATGCTATTATATGCATCGATGCCTCCAAGTGTTGTTGGCTTTTTCATCCAAAATGGCAGTGCTTTCTTACGGCTTCTTAACTCAGGAAAAGGATGGATGTGTCTTCGAAACTGCAAACAGCCTCATTGTGCGGACAGTTTCTTAGTTTCTCAGAATATTCGATACCCCTCCGAATTAAATCTTTCTGAAATTGCGGATTGAGACTAGACCTGACCTCCTACACGCAGTTCTTTATTTCTAGTACGTAAATTTTCAAGCTTTTTACGTTCTCAAACATTCTAAGGAAGCGATCTTTTATAGAGTAATACAGCAATTAGACAAAAAATACCGTGATGATCGGCCAGGGGGAAAAACGCCACAATCTGCCCACTCCAACTGTCAGACCACTTCACAGCTGTGTTTGACGTTGTTTAGGTGCAATCTAAAATAGTTTCAGCGTCGCTTCGTTACCGTCGACGTAACATGGCTCCACTGATACCAAGACCCACCAGAGACCAAGGAACAGTCGAAACTGTGAACTTGACTTGGCGAACTGAAGAAGGGCCGATTCGACGCAGAAACGAAAAACGACCCTATTTAGAGAAGAAAAAAAACACTCGTCCACTACATACTACAACAACACACAGGCTTCCTCTATCGACACGGACAAATTGAATTAAGAGCCGCTTCCTCTTCCACCGCATTCTCCAGACTTGACTCCGTGCGGCTTCCTGTTGTTTCAAATTTGTAAAAGTCAACCTACCGGGCAGAAATTTGAGTACAAGTCCATCGCCACTTTTCAGTCCTCTAGAAAATGTTTGTTCTGACGGGTTAAAGAAATTGGGGCTTCGTTGGGTCAAGTCTATCAAGCGAAAGAAATAAATGGCACATTTTAAAAATTTTGGGTTTTCTTTCCTAAGCTACATACAGGCGACCGATTTTTGGATAAAAAAGACGTTACTTTTAAAGTCTAATGAATTCCCGTAAAAACCCCAACCTTCCTACTATATTCAGGTTGAGATACTAACTGAAAAAAGAGATAAAATCCACATTTTGTTTGAAGGTCCTAAAGTCTGGACTCTTGCGCGCATGCTAGTTAATTTATGATCATTGTGGGGTATCTTTATAAGTATGCAGTCATGATTGTCACTCAACAACAGAAACAAAATTATAAGATGTCGGAATCCTGTTCATCGTACTTTACAGTTCTAGTTCTAGGGGGACAACCACCACACAAGACGTCATATTTCCGAAAATTTCGATGATAGGGTGAGATTCAAGTGCTGATGTAGAGCATGCTATGTCGCGCATTTGCTGAAATTGCAGAGTCCTGGCTGTGAGAAAATTTCAGCGTTCTTCAGGATCCTAGTCCTACCGGATATTATTTACTTTAAAAACTGGAAGTGTTGGTAGAGGCACACAATTTCATATACAATACAATATTTACCGCGAAATTGTTTACATTTTTAGGGGCTTCTCCATAGGAAAAAATAAATCAATAAAACTCGAAAGGTCGGCTTCGAAGTCACTGATATTTTGTATATTCTCACAAAATTTCAGTTGAAGAATATGCTCACATCAAAAGAGATAAACTATTTTGAATTCAAGAATGTCAAAGGCTGAAAGCGGAACTTTTGGCTCGACTTTCATGGCACTTCAAAAAATTATATTTTACACGAATCCTGTTGAAGAAATTGATTTGAAATATTTTACTTTTGTTTATTATTTTTTGTCCAACTTGCCAGCGCGAGGCCCTGGGCCATCATCCGGCACGCCACCCATTGAAGCCGCCACTGGCTAAGACCCAGTAACCTTCCAATTTCCATAAAAAAAAATATTGTTCAGTGCAGAGTTTACATTTTCCTCGCACTACCATTTTTCGTAATTTAGGAAAGCCATGACTTTTTCCTGGCACGGGCGTACGCAGAAAATTATTCAAGACAGGTTTAAGGAAAAAGCTTCGCAGTTCCATGGAATCCAGCGCCGATGAATTATTCCATAGCCGCCAAACGCGACCAAAGCATTGAAATCGTCAAAGGACACTAAGAAATGTATTTAAGAGCTTCAAAGTGCAACTTTAATTCAATAGTTACGCTCTTTCACTCTTCTGATTACGTTAAAGGACACATAATTGAGGCTCTGTTTCATTCTAAAGTTCATACGAAAATATGGGATTTTTCTCTGATATAACAGAAAACATTAACCCTGGCAGTTATGTTAAGTTTCTTGCTTGTTGGCCGTTAGTTTTTACATTTATTTATTATTTACCATAATGTTTGTAGTACTGATGCATAATATCCGGTATGTTTACATCAAACAATTTTGGGCGGGGTTTAAACCCCCAACCCCACGTAGGATCGCCACTGCTTTCACTGGCCTAACTCGATTGAGCCATGATGCGCCACCGTCAACATTTCATAGTTTAATAAAGTAAGAATCAGGCGAGGCCCCAACGGAAGACCTGCTATCTGCAGTGGTGTATTTGTAAGGATAAAAACACTCAGCGGAAATCGAACTTGCATGCGGTGCTGTTCGGCTGGAATGGGAGACACAGAGTGAAAAACCTCGACACTTTCACCTAAAGAGCGATGTGTGGTATCCATGTCCAAAGCAGACTTTTATATTATTAAGAATCTGCATCCATTTAGCTCAACTAAAGTTGTTGATTGCGTTCCGCGTCTCTTAGCAACACTCTGAACCTCTGCAGCGGAAAGTTCCTTAGAGCTTCGTAAGTTTGGAAAATATTTCCAATAAATTATGAAGAAAAGTATGTCCTGAATGAGTATTTATTTTCCTAAAAAAAATACTAATAGAGTTTCGAGGATTTGGTCCCTTCAAGCGACTCAACTAACAACTAAATTTATGTTAGTGCGCTCAAAGAGCGAGACAAGTAGCAGAAGAGTGCTTTTCAATTGGATTCTCATTCATTTCGCGTATAGATTGGGGGAAATAGTTGGGTGGCAGTATATTACAGTGTTTTTCTAGTGAATTGTATCCGCTTATTGCGCTCATTGATTATTATTGTACGTTTTCTTCGACAAAAAACAACTGCCAAATATATTGTCATTTGGTGAATGTACAATGATACCACAGTCTGATGAAAATTGCTGAATTAATATATGTAAGTGCCTTTTTCCAAGTTCAATGATGATAAAACGAGTTTCAATGATTTTTTAAAACATTTCGGGAGGGGTCCGGACCCCATGGACCCCTCCCTTAGCTACGTCCCTCATAGTTCCTATGGTTAATCATGGCTTTGCTGCATTTGTCGCGGATTGGTCTTGTATTAGCAGGGTTGCCAGCCTTTCCCTTTTGAGTAACAAATAGGTATAACATAAATGCTGTGAGGAATGGTACAATTTACTTAGGATTGCTTATAAGCCAATTGGTTTGCCGTGCAAGCGGATTCCATATGTGAAACTTTTTGTATCTCCTTATCAAGTCTGGTCGTTTCCAAGTTCTTACTCGGCTTGTTGACTTCGCAGATGTCCGATTGCCCGGCAACCTCAGCGAAACTCATAGAAGCTAAATTGGTCTCGTCTACAACCCACTCGGCTTCTTGTACTGTTTCGCATCATTCCACTGTTTGTTGTTATAAGCGGTGTTCTAAAACGTCTGGAGAAGCTCAGAGTGCATCCCCGGAAAGGAATTGCTACAACTGCGAGCTTCGGTTTTAGTGCGTGTGCGGTAATTTTAACAAGAGAGTACCGTGACGAATTGAGTATTTCTGAAGAGTTATATATACTCCAATCTTCAACCTTCTGTTGATATTGCCAGCAAGAGGTTGCGTCCACGCAACAAATCCCTCCTCCGTACTATACCGGATTTCCGAAACTGGGTCATTTTGTCATTTAGCGACATATCAGGAGTGAATCTAAACGCGATATCGTCACAGATTTGAGAAACAATATCTGGAATTGCATCATTGTCGAATATGGCCCGGGGATTCCAGGCCTGTACACCGGATTCATTGCCTAATATTCCATAAAATGTTTCTGGATCTCTTCAAGGAGTGGCGCGATTGCCTAGAAGAGAATATGCTTCATCCGACAATTGGACAAGAGTGCCCCAACAACTTCAAATCGTATCCGCTCCCAGATAAAACGGTCTGTGTCTGGTATGGTGTTGATGCGCAAGATGTAACGGTTAACCCAGAGCTTGTACATACTCTCCTCCAGAAACCCATTTCCAGCTGGTAAAATTTGGTAATTATCACCAGCTCTTTCGAGTTCAACCTCAAGATGAATAGAATTTTAGCCCATGGTTCTGTGGAAACGCCCATATTTGAGGTATGTAATTTCGCTATTGTCTATTAAGTTGTTACACATAGGCTCCCATAACAATCTTACAATTGGGCATCGAAAACAACAAAAGACAAAGACACCTCTTAGTGGGATACACTTCCAGGACTTTGGCAGGCCAAGCTCTTCATGCTCTATTACTAACTCAAACGCACCCGACGTCTAATGAACTTAAGCAGGAACAGAATCAGGATAATTTGTGGGCTCCTCACGGGCAATAACCGTTTGAATGGGGACTACTTGGGTCAGTTTAACTGCAATTGTCGATAGCTAGGACTCTAACTCATTTATTATCTGCTATCGAGGTTTTTTGCCGATAAATTAGGTTTATAATACCAATTTATCTGTCGTCTCAAAAAAAGGAAAGGTGAACTTAAATACGCACTAACACCGCCAATGAGAAAGACACTACGAAAAAAAGTGATTCTAAAGCCATTATCGTTTCCCTTTACTAAACAAAAGCTCCCCAAGAGGAGCAACAGAACGAGAAAATATTCTTTGCCTCCTACAACTTTTTCGAGCAAGGACAAGTGTCACGATCCAACGCGAATTTATGACAAATCAATGGCATTTCAATGGAATCGCCTATATCTGCGCTGAGCATGGTTAATCACAAATGTGACGACGATTCTTTTGAATTTTTAGTACAATTAAATTAAAAAACAATTCTGTTGGAAAAACCTATATAATTTATGATAGCTTAATAGCTAATAGCTGCTTCTAAGCTAAAACGTCTCAACCATCCTACACTTAAAACTTCTAAAAACATCAGCAAACTCCACATACACACGCAACCTACTCCCACACCATTTATCGATTCCGATATAGCAAAACTTGTGCATTTCACTAGAACAGCAATATCCTCTTAATTACACATTAGAGCCTTCATCATAGACATGAATGCAACGATTCCCAATCGACTAACCAACTCGCCCATCCCGACATCCTGTACATGGCAGACAGACCGACCGACCGGTCGAACCAATGCATGCCACTCACGGCAAACATTTCATATTCCCAACAGACATTCTGCTGCTGCTGTTTCGCCCCCGACACATCCTGAATCGCAATACGAAACGCAGATTTACAAAGAACGTGTGTTGGACGTTGTCGTTGGGAATGGGAGCAGCACACTGGGACCGAGTGAACATAACCAAATCAGGAACTGGTCGACTTTTGTGTGTGGACATAATCTGCTTCACACAGTGTGACGTCAGTCACGATGCCAGAGATTTTGCCATCGATGCAATCACACGTTCCGCAAATAAGTGGTTTTTCAAACATGCATTTGCTAATATCCTTGCAAACAAAAATTTTAATTTAAAAAATCATAAAAAAATCTGTGCAAATTTCCAAGAATATCCTTGATCGCGCAGCATAGACACTCATTTTTAAAACACTATACACAACCGCACCCGAAACGTTTTCTTTTTTAATACGCACTCTATGTAGCTCTACAAGAAAACTCGCGAACACATTTTCATCTTTTTTTCAGCACACCGAAAACGGATTTTTCTTCCTTTTTTCGCCACTTACACACTGCTTTTCATTTCCAGCGATGGAAATCTCGGGGCTACTCCATTCTCGGCTGCAATTTTCTCTAATGACCTTTCACTTCACTTCATATACATTATACTAGACCGCGGAAGCAACTTAAAAACGGCTACCAAGTCCCCGGGGGAATAAGTAAGATGTTTTGTGTGAATTATGCAACGACGAAAAGGTGCAAATTCAGTTATAGGGAAAGTTTCCTTCTTGCATTTTTCATAGACTTTTTCTGTACGGTTGCACGGCACGGGCGGCGCACGGCGAGACTACGAAAAACTGGGGGATCCGCGTACCGGAAAATTCACAGCTCAACTGAATGGGGGTTTACTGGCTTTTTTCGTATTGTGCGAAAAAAAAAAACTTTTTATGTGCCCACACACACCCCTACGTGTAAGGACGAGTGTAGCCGACAACAGCCGCGCGGATTATATGCGATAGTATCGGCGGCGTGTATTCCACGCTGACACGACCACTACTACTAGGATAATTTTACAATGTACACAATACAGGACTGCAAAAAGCACTAAGCACTGTATGAAACGCGGCCGGGAAGAAAAAGATGCCGAAAAACGATAGTGGATAGCCCTTGAAAGTGTTCACTTTATATCTTTAAATCTTGCTCAAATTCACTTTACCAACGGACAAACTTTATTCGGTTTATCGAATTAAACAAAAATCCGGAAAAAGTTGTGCTTATTTCACAAAAACGTCTTGGCAGGACACACTCTCTACCTGTAGCCGACTTACATGTGTAGTTAGGACAGATGTGTGTCCCGCGATTTTGTTAATGGAGGTTCTAAATCAAGAGCATGCGTGACACAGTTTTCAACAAAGCCATCGACCTATTGTCCCTAGCAACGGGAGAGAATGAAGTTTAACTCCTTTCGGCGAGCATGTGTACGTTGGAATTCAGAGAGAGTTCGTACACATGCTGCTGATTGTATGAAGGGGATGGAATCAATGTGGAAGTTAAGCTTAAGGAAGCTTTTTGGAGTCCTCTATGGAAATATACACGAGATGGCGTCATTAAGGCGCGAAGTTTTAAAAGTTTAATATTCAAGAAAAATATCTTGTTTTATAGAAATATTACTGTTAGAATTCTTATAAAAAATGAATAAACCAGCATAAATTAAGCATAATAAATACAAAATTGCACTACAATTACACTATTTTTTTAATTGCCGTGTTCTCTGGCCGTGATCATAGAGAAACGAACAAACCTTCCTGTTTATTATTCAGAAGAAAATGTGTAATCTTCTTGGTAGTAACCGACGACTATACATACACGATAGTCGTCAAGGAACTATTCTTCTCAAGGAGTAAGGGAGCGGAACAAGCATTATTTTTCATAGGGCCGATTTCTCGTACATCTTATCTAGCAGTTAGTATAGTATAATTGCATAGACAAGACGCACACTATTTTCTGAAACCTTTCATATTATATTCAATTGAATTTTTGTTTACTTTGCATAGTTATGCCATATTTTGCTTGGTTACCTCATCATCTGAAATTGGAAAAACATAACATTGAACATAACATTTCATACATTGACGTAACCAAGCAAAAAAGGCATAACCATAGGCGTAGCCGGGAGGGGGGCGCAGGGAGGAGCGGTTGACCACCCCCCTGGTCGATGAAGATGGTAAAAAAATTCTTACCGATGTAGTAAAAAAATAGCTGCACTATACAAAATTTTCAAAAATTTTCTGCTGTGCTCGCTGCTATTTCTACTACTCCAAGTATTGCCGGAGAAGGCATGATCGGGATAGTTTGCAGTCAGGAAGCGCATACAAATGATGACAGATGACAGCGAGTGGCCTCACATAACTGACGAAAGCTGCGTACCAGCACACACATATCACTCGTGAGTGTGCTACTGTGGCTGCGAGGATCCCGTATTTCCCGTTTCATTTTATGGCTTCTGAGATGCAGTACACAATTTCAACCGTTAGGTCCCTCCGGGATGGTAATGGAATTTAACGTATTTTTATCTGAAAGGGTGACAAATGGTATAGAGCTTTGCTTTGTTAGGGACCTTGTAAAGAACGGGTCTCATATTTCAGTGTGTTTCAAGTCATTTAATCAAAACTTATTTATCATTACCATAAAATTTAGCCACTGTTAATACTTCCATAAAGGAGGATGGTCAAAACGGTCGTCTGATGAACAGCAATGAAACGTATGTCAAATGAAAGCTTGGAATGAGTAGATTATCGTTTGTTCTAGCGATATAGGTAAACAATGGGAGATCGAAGATACATATAGGCGATTTAAGTTTTGACAAAAAATGAGAAATACATATTACTACATTAAAAATACATTTACTAAAAAAGTATGTAACGCAGAGACGTGAAGGCACATTTTTATTACATCTCACAGTTTTTACTAATATTTAGTGAAAGAAATAAATTAAAAAGATATAAAGTCGTCTAGAACTTATCGACGTTCAAATTCAATACGAGCGCCTGCAATACGAGCGTTTTTTAGAATTTGGATACATACATAGGAAATAATTTTGCACATATATTTTATAGATAATAAATAAGAAATATGCACAATATTAATGAAATGCTTCTTGTTAATCTATTTTTGGGCTGGTTTAATTAAAAGTGTTACAGGATGAAAGGCGTTAGCGTTTTACTATGTATCATGGCTACACATATCAACTGAATTTATTAGCTGTAACTCGGTTACTCCAAACTGAAAAAAAAGCAACTTATATGAAATGTACCCATCGAGTTTTTTTTATTTGAGTATCCATACGTCCGATAAAAACTAAGAAAGTCGACTTTTTCAAATCTCCAGGACACCCTGTTAGCTTTGTCCTACCGACTTATCAGTATTTCGTGCTAAGGACTTTTACGATTCTACACATTCCTACCAAATTTCATTACGATCGGTTAAGCCGTTCGCGAGTTATTTAGTGAACAAATTTTTAAATCTCCGTGACACCCTTTTATCTTTTCCCTACCAACTTCTAAGTATTTCGTGATAAAGACTGTTACTATTCTACACATTCCTACCAAATTCATGACGATCGGTGAAGCCATTCACCAGTGCCGGATTAAGATCCTTTGGGGCCCCTAGGCATAAAACAATTGAGGGCCCGTTGTGAAATGTCTTTAAATAAAACTTAAATTATGTGTAAGAAATGCTTTCATAAATAATATATGTAGTTTACGAAATAAGAATAATATATTTTATTTCGCAAAAATGGGATACCTACATAATCCCGAAAAACAAATTGCCGCCTACTTAAAACCCCGCCGTTTTAGAATCCCGGATAGTGGATAGTGAATTAATCCCGCCAAAATTTTTTTGTTTGCTAGCAAATAGTTATGTAATGTTCCCAGCAGTTAGTGCGATACTTTCTTTTAGCACAAATCCGTCGAAATATTTGCTTATTTATTGTACAAAGATGACAATTTAACCCCTACAGAACAAGACTGCCATTCCGGGGATACATACTTAAGTTTCGACTACCGAAAGACCACCAGCTATTTTTCTAATTAAGTCACCTGGTCCGTGGGTCTTCGAGAATTAAGTGTCCCCATGCGAGGAGACCCATTATTTTAACGGTAAATGTAGTGGCGTTTTTTAATATCCCATCGTAGAAGGTAAGTATTCTTTCATAAGTCGCGCGCGGGTTATTGAACTTTGACTTTGAGAAACGGGAATATAATGGGCGGGATATCGTATCCAACACAAAATATTTAAAGTATATATTGTAGTACAAAAACTTACTAAATTAAATATTGACTTTTCATGATTTTACAGTTTTAAACTCGTGAATAAATTATATCTCCGAAATTTAATGTTTTGGCAATGTCACTATTAATTAAACTTATGGCGTTTAGTCGACTTTGCTTTACAGAACGTTTTTCATTTTAAATTATTGCCAACTTTGAAATACTTCGTTCTCCTTCACTGACAGAAGGCGTCGTTAAATATATCCTTAAGGCATTAAATTTGAACAGTTGAACATTTCGCTCTAATCGTTGTCCTGTAATACCAATTTTAGATGCTCATGGAGAATTATTTCGTTTTCTAATTCATCTAAAGTAAGACAAAACAAAGTAGCATTAAAAAGTTTTCAGGGAGTGGAAATAAAATTTAAGCTTTCTGATAAAGCCTCTATCGATTTCTTATATAATACCAGACAGTGCATACTCCCTTAAGCCACTTTTCACTACATTCGCCTGGCGTAAAAGGGAACATGGTTTTGTGAAAAAAGTTTTGGCTTCTGAGTGAAATCTTCAAATTTAAAATTTTTAAGTCGTACCTTTTCATTGACCTCGTTTCAAAATTTGGTATGAATTGGACATATATCATATAGTTATCGTAAAAACTATTTCCCATACAAGTAAATACGAGTACACATACCCAATTTTAGGTAAAATCAGTTTACAACTTGCTATACAATTGGAACGAAAATTTTTAATATTCTCAGAAAGGATAAAATTTTGCCACTAGATCTAGCTTAGAAAGGTATCATACCTTCGGTTTAGCTTGTTTTACTTTCCTTTTCCGTTACGATAGCTTATCAAAGAACAAAAGACTTATTATTATATTATTACTATTATTTATTATCGCGGGGTCACTGTCAGTGTGAGTACAGGGCCTCTGTGAGCGCGGGGCCTCTAGGCACGTGCCTTGTGTTCCTTAAGGATAATCCGGTACTGCCATTCGCGAGTTATTTAGTGAACAAATTTTTAAATGTCCGGGACACCCTGTTATCTTTGCCATACCAACTTTTAAGTATTTCCTGCCAATGACTGTTACCATTCTACACATTCCTACCAAATTTCATGACGATCGGTTAAGCCGTTCGCGAGTTATTTAGTGAACAGACGGACGGACAAAATCGATTTCAAAGGAATTTTTTGGAAAATCTAAAAATACCGGCGTACAGAGGGCTGCGCCCGCAATACGAGGTTTTTTTTTAGATTTTGGATACATACATAGTGAATAATTTTGCACGTATATTTTATAGGTAATAAATAAGAATTATGCACAATATTAATGAAATGCTGCTTGTAAATCTATTTTTGGATTAGTCTAAATAATAATAATAATAATTAGACGAATCCAAAAATAAATTTACTATGTTGTATCATGGCTACACATATTAACTGAATTTATTAGCTGTAACTCCGTTACCATTACTCCAAACTGGAAAAAAGCAACTGATATGAAATGTACCCATCAAGTTCTTTGATATGAGTATCCATACGTCCATGTCCGATAAAAACAAAAAAGTCGACTTTTTCAAATCTCCGGGACACCCTGTTAGGTTTGTCCTACCAGCGTCTAGGTATTTCGTGCTGAAGACTGTTACGATTCTACGCATTCCTATCAAATTTTCATTACTATCGGTTAAGACGTTCGCGAGTTATTTAGTGAAAAATTTTTTAGATCTCCGGGACACCCTGTTATTTTTGCCCTACCAACTGCTGAGTATTTCGTGCCAAAGACTGTTATTATTCTACACATTCCTACTAAAATACAGGACGATCGATTAAGCCGTTTGCGAGTTATTCAGTGTACAAATTTTCAAATGCCCGGGACACCCTGTTATCTTTGTCATACCAACTTTTAAGTATTTCCATTACCATTCTACACATTTCTACCAAATTTCAGGACGATCGGTTAAGCCGTTCACGAGTTATTTAATGAACAAATTTTCAAATGTCCGGGACATTCTGTTATTTTTGCCCTACCAACTTTTAAGTATTTCGTGCCAAAGACTGTTACCATTCTACACATTCCTAAAAAATTTCCTGACGATCGGTTAAGCCGTTAGCGAATGCGAGAGTGAACAGACGGACGGACAGACGGACGGACAAAATCGATTTCATAAGGGTTTTTTGAAAAATCTAAAAAACCCTAAAAAAGCCTCAAAACCCACAATTTGACTATAGAATGTCACATCAAATTGCACGTGTATATACCGTATAAATCGGAAATCGGACTATATTAATGGAAACGGATAGGTAGGAAATTATGAGAATTACAAGGATGACCGTAACTATTAGTCCTGTTAAGTAATTTTCAAGGGATTTCGTTAAGAACGTTGGGGTATTCCTTCAGCGCAGCATTTTTTAAATGTAATAATCGATGAACGATAATATTTAGCCTCTTTGTTTAATCATTTTGATGTTGTTTTGTTTGAATGTTATAAATGGATTGTATTTCGACTAGTTTTAAGAATATAAAAAAATCTAAGATATATAATTCATTACTTCTTATAATAATTTAGAAGTCATTCTCGTGCGAAATAATATATGTTTTTCCCCATTTTCTTCACCATTCGAATGAAAAAAAAACAATGTACACCACGGCCTCGTTTTGCGTCGTAGATGCGTTCCTAAAAAAACACGACGCAAAGCGAAACAACGCAAATCGAAACAAGAAGAGTATGAAAATTTTGTGGATAGGTTTCCAAAACTAAAAAATTGCTTTTTTCGTCAACAAAAAATTACAAAAATTAAAATATTAAGTCTTTTTGAAAAATGAATCCAACGCCTTTTGAACTGCCACACCCTTTTTTTATGTAGAGATCATTATAAACTTTAACAGCCTCTTGCAGAGCTTTGTCTACGAATGAGCTTCGCTCGGCTTTTCGTCTTCACTTGCGAAAATGTCAGTAGCTTGCTCAATATGCTTTAGAGCCTCCGATATTCGACGTTTGGATTTCTGGATCATGGTCCAGATTTACTAAATTTACCACGTCTCTTCGATTCTATCCAGATTTATTGCAGAAGCCATGTAAACAATTTCAAGGCTCACAAGCCGTACGTCATTTGTAATCTCCTGACACTTCAGACATTCTGGCCAAACATGACGCCTGACCTCTGAAACTCCGAGGGCGCTAGGAGGTGTTTGCAAAGCATCGCTTCCTGTTGACTGGTAAAGTAAGCGAAATGGCTGGATGACTGCAGCTATGTTCAGGGAATGGTTTGAGAACTATTGCGCCGAGGAGAACTTATCATTTAAGGCGTTGCTAAATAGATAATGCGCCCAGCCACCCCATTCATTGGAATCAGATATTTCAGATGTGGCCGGAAGCTGTCTTCCCTTCTGTCGAAATTAATATTCATAATATTATTTTTTTTTTTAAATTCATCGGCTGCTACTGTGCCCCCGCTAATTCTCGCTTCAGAGCAATATAACGCTTGTTGCCCGCTTCAAATGTCTCTACCGCATCCTCTAAAAAATACCGGCGTACAGAGGGCTGCGCCCGCAGTACGAGGGTTTTTCAGAATTTTGATGCATAGTGAATATTTTTTGTACATATATTTTACAAGCAATAGATAAGAATTGTGCACAGCATTAATGAAATGCTTCCTGTAAATCTATTTTTGGATTGGTCTAAATAAACGCGTTCCAGAATGAAAGGCTAGCGCCTAGATAATTCAACAGCTATCCGGACGAGAGTTATACTTGAAAAATTAAAAAAATTGTAGGAGAGGTGGGGTATAAATTGCATTATGAATATAAATAATAAAACGTAAGAGCTTCTAACAAAAACCACTTGTGCGAAATTTCAAGTCCCTAGCTCATTCTTTCAAAAGCTATAGACACCAAAATTACCCTAAAGGACAAACAAAAGTCGTCCTTTCTCAGGAACCCCATTGTTTACAGGCCCAAAATTGATATATTAGTTATCATCCAATATAGCCCTTTCATTTGACACCAGTTTCATTGCTGTTCACTCAACGACTAACTTTCATACAAAAGTGCCCATGCTCCTTTGAAGGAAATCTTGTTAAAAACATAAACCATATTTTAGTCAATAAAGGATTTATAAATTTATATATGACGATGCTACTTTGCTAAGATGAAAGTGACAGACGACACAAACCAATCTCGCAAGTGGGATATGTAGTCTGAGAAATAGTACTAAAAATAGACAAACTACCCTGTAGGAAAAATGGCAACTGGTCTAGAAAATAAGTAGTTTTAAAACTATTTCCAATGTAACTACTTCCGCGACTAGTTCAAAAGTAATGCAGATCGGAACAGTTTGGTATCTTTTTGGACTAGCCATCAACTTTTTATTAGGAATCGTCGTGAGTCGTTCATATTCGTTTCATTTTGACATATGGTGTCAACTTACAGTGAAAAAAATTCTTTTTACAAAATAGTGCGAGTTTTATTTTAAGAAATGTGAAAAAGGGCATTGCGATGAAAAAGAGCGACAACGGAAGAATGCAAGTAATGTTTGTAATTATGTTTGTATGTTATATTAATTGATCTCACGGTCCTAATTTTTTATATTTGTTTTTTTTTTTTGACTGGGTTGATTTTTTTTTTTTTAAATCCAATAAGTACTATTCCAACTATTTTATGTCTATTATTATGCAATTTTTTGCGTTTAGAGCATCTTAACGTATAATTTTCTTGTTTCTTCTGTCTATACGATTTCTTTGGAATGATAACAAAAGTGTAATAGAGTTTCTATATAAATAGAAGTAAGAAACAAAACTGAGGCTAATTTCGGGCACCGCCCTTCACTCTCCTCGGGCTGAAAGTTTTTTTTCGGGTGTACCTATGACTTGTGGTTAACGATCCCTTCTTTTCATTCCGTTTCCACGTAAGTTCCATGGCGGCGAAAAAATAAAATTTGTGAGGTTTGGTTGGAATAAGTAGGCAAATAAAAACCCTTGTCTTAGAAAACTTTATTGGGGAAGCAGGAAGGGAGCATGGTCCAGCAGTACGATTGCATTTATGATTTTGTTGTTTCGATTCAGACATATAAATACCAGGTTTTGCGAAATTGGTGTAAAAAACATTTTCTTAGAAGAACCAAAAAGGGGGGTTGGGTTTGTAGGGCAGCCTCATGACCCCCTGGCCCCTTTCCTTCCATTCTTATACATATGTTTTGTGGCATCAATAGAAATACATTTTTATGAGGTTTGGTTGAAATTGGTGCAGATATAAAAAGTTTTTCTCAGAAGAATCTAATTTGGGGAATTGGGTTTGTATGGGAGCCCCAAGACCCCCCGTCCGATTCCATACATTCTTACATATCTTTTGTAGCTTCAATAGAATCACCTTTCCACATTTGTGTAGAGTTTGGCTGAAATTGGTGCGGAAATAGAAAAGTTTTCCTAGAAAATCCAAATTAGGGGGGTTGGGTTTGTATGTTAGCCCCGATGTTAGCAATTCAAACTTACAAACTGCTTGCAATGAAAAGAAGTATGTGTGCAAAACTTCAGCCCGATAGCTTTTAAACTGGCCAAGTAAAACGTGTCACAACAGACGGACATCATCCACACGGAGAGAAAAAATGTAGTGAAAGGTATTAAAATTGTAATGAAAACCATTGCATTTGTAATGATTTTTGACCCTACTGCAACTGATGTAAAAGTTATTACATCTGTAATGAAAAATTTCATTGTGCTGTAATAAAATTAACAATTGGTTGGTAATAAAATCTGCCAGGAAAATAATTGGGCGATAATAGAAAAAAATACAAAAAGTATTTTTTTTTTATTTTTACTTTTTTTTTATTTTTTACTTCTATTTTATCCTTAACTTCTTTTTCCCTATTTTATTTTTCCATTTTTACAATTTGCTTCTACTGCTTCTACACCTAAGCTATCTACGATTACAAGTTATGCGAATAGATTAGTCGTTTTATTTTTTGACAGTTTCATAATTATTACGCGCTCTTGTTAATTTCATGTACGAAATGATGAAAACTATAACACCATGCATTAATAATTATTACAGGCTGTGGTTAAAATTACCTTAAACGCAATAAATGTAACTATCCATACAAATATCATGCAATGATTTTTTTCATTACACTGCAATCATTTTTACAATAGGCCACAATAACTACATTGTAATCAATTTCACTACATTTTAATAACTTTCACTACAAATTTAGTGAAATTGTATGTTGTGAATTTCATTGTACGATTTTGTAGAATTCATTGCACATTTTTCTCTACCCTTTCACTCTACGAGCGAAGGGTATCAGTATCAGCTCTCTAAAGAATTTTTTTTTATCAACACTAGCGACAATTACCTTACTATCTACCATATAACGGACAATGTCTGAAACACAAAAGTTCGAGTTATGAGAACAGATAGCAGAGGTAGGCACTGGAATATTGATGGTTTTTTATAAATTTGTTATTCTTTAAGTTTTTAAAAAATCAAAATAACGCTGACAGTTATGAATAAAGTGTAGCCTCGGTAGCTCAGTGGGTAGATATTACACTCTTTCTTTGAATTGCTGGAAGCTATAGGCTGGGTTTTAAAACCGAACAGTTGCCATTTTAGATAACATGTTTCATCTGTTCCATCACAAACAGTCGGAAGAACAAATCGGGCAAATATAGATGTCGATATGTTGCAGGAAGGTTTTCTGGAACTACTCTTTTATAACGAGGAATTTCTTTTTATAAAAGGGCGCCGTTTATAACCAGTTAAAATTTGCAACAAAGAGCCCATGATGAGAATTAATAAAGGGTCCCTAATCTTTGTATTTGGGGTAGCTGGGAAAGGAAATTAATTGATTTTTCGGTCTCTTTCTTTCCCATATCGAACCTTAGGAACAAAATAGTATGTATTTCTGGATAGGATTCAGATTTACAGTGTAGAACAAAACATTCTGTCTGATGAAATTAAGTCGACGTATCCCACAAGCCCTTCCAAAATAAAACAAAAAATCTTAGATCCAGCGAATTGTCGCCTTGATCGATGCGGTATAAGTGCTACAGTGGGTGTTGTAAATACAGACACAATCTTTCGAATGTGATATTCAGTCCCTCCATTGATAACAATGCTACTAATTCTTTGAAAGTGTTTTTGGAACCATTTCAGTACCAGTTACAATGTAATGCGAAGCGCACCAATCCTCTTACTGATATCAGTCTTACTAGTTCTTGAACTACTATTTTGGAACTACTTCCACTACTAGTTGATTAGTAATGCAGGAGGAGTCAACACTGACTCCATCCTATGACAAAACCTAATTAATGTAGCTAGTTGTTTGCATATAAATGGAATCGAAGTCGGAACTAGTTGTACATCTTTGAGAAGTGGTTCCGAATTAGTTAAAGAACTAGTCCATTTCCCGACTGGAAGTTACCAGTATACTAAGCCCGCAGATGTGTGAGTGACATCCAATTTCCAAGATCTAATCTGCTGTTTTGTTGAGGAGTTAAGATCAACAGCTCGCCCAGCAATGTTATTTATCCTCATAAATGGATACTCGTTTAACATCTGAGTGAGATCATAGTCCGTCACATAGGTCGTGAGTTCGAAAAACACCATAAAATGAATTCGTTCACGGTGAGGGTGAACCCATGACCCTGTGCACCAAATGTGCGCGCACTAATCACTACACCAGCCAGGCTACTCTAAAATTTGCTTACAATATTTCTGCGACCGAAAATCCTAAGTCCTAAGAAAATCATGATGTTAACCCTTCTGTCGGCACCTACTACAATATGCATATTCTATACCCAATAGGTCTGGCTGGACCTACTGAGAAAATTTTTTTTATTTTTTAGAAAAAGTAAATTTTTTATCGGTAAAATCATTCTATCCATTCTTTACTGCAATTTTCCAACAATAAAAGCATCAAAATAATTTTTGTAGATATACTGGAAACGTTTTTAAGTAGATATATTTTGATGTGGTATTAGTACAAACGCGTTTCTCCCTTATTTTCTTCTTTTTTTGCTTCGCTATTTGCATTGTGTTTATCTAGTAGATATTTCGATCGAATTTTCTAATTCCAATATCTTTGGGGAAATATTAAGCACTTTGTTGGCAGATTTTACCTCGATATTAGTCTGCAGATTTAGGGAAATAAGTGGGAAGAAATAGGGAATTTTCAAGGCAAAAATCATTTAATTCTAAATTTTTCGTAAATTTGTTGATCAAATCTATTTAGAAAGACGTTTGCAAGTCACTCATACTTAGTCCTTACTATTACAAAGGAAATAAAACTGGGTTGAATTTCCTAGGATCAAATCTCAGTTGATTAGGTGGTGTTATAAAATGTGACGAAATTAGGCATACCCATTTCCCGAACTTCACGGCTTTTTCTAGAAAAATCTCAGAAATTTTTATCGTTTATAGTTCAAATTGAGTTTAAATGACATTATTACATCATAAATAACAGAATTTAATATTTGCACTACTTACTTCAAGAGAAAAATGGGGGAAATAACTATAGGTCTGGCCAGACCTATTGGGTATCAAAAAGCACTATAAATTGAAAATCATCAAAAACATACTCAAAACCTCAACCGATTTTTTCAAATTTTTGCAAAATGCTTCCAAACATATTATTCTAGGATATCATGAAATATGAAGTCGCTGCGATTTCATCTTCTATGCTTTTTACACCAAAATATAGTGCCAAAGGTCTGGCCAGACCTTCGTGCCGACAGAAGGGTTAAACAAATTTTGGCTTGGCAGCTACCAAGAAGCTGCAAACTTTTATCAAAACTTGTCTTCGTCGAATCTTAAGAATTGATTGGTCGAAATGAAAATCCTCGTCGGCGCACGGGTCAAATACCTATCGACGCGACGTATTGATTCACAGGCGAAAGTGGCAGTGCATTGGTCATACGTTGCGGAAGAGTGATAACTGCATTGCTGGTCGCGCTATGCGATGGAACCCTTTCGCCCAACGAGGTCGACAAAAATCACGTGCGGCAGATCTGTGTGTGTGGGGAGTGTGCATCTTTGAGAAAGAACTGGAGTCAAATACGGTGCATAGTCAGAAACCGTATGCGATGGCGAGTAGGTGTAGTAGACGCCCTATACACCACAAGGATTTAAGGCAACTTAGTATGTAGTAGTATATGTTTTCATATGAAATATTTCAAAAATTGGGGTTCCAAAAGTCAACGTAGAGCGCATCGGGACCTACATTGCTCACCTAAATTGCTGAAAAGTTCAGAGTCCTAGCTATAATCGTATCAAGATACAGCCGTCTAAATATGAAAACATAAAAGTGCAATTTCCTGCTTTTTAGGGCAGATACGGCGCATTTTTTGGGGTATCTTCAGACGGCTCCGAAACGGTTATAGCTAGGAGTCTGAACTTTTCAGCAAAATGTAGGTCTCGATGCTGTACAACAGTTTCTCTTTAGTTTCGAAAATTTTCATCTAAATAATTGCAACACTTAAAATGTACATAAATAGGCTTTTAGAAGTCCGTTCTGTGCGCATTTGGTTTAATAACGTCATAAATACGTGTTTAAATGTTTATTTTCCGTAACAGATACCATACGCGCTATTACCCGTTTCCGGCTTAATGTTGTGTACACCTTGAATAAAAAAAATACATTCGTATGAAACATGTACCAAATTATTAAAAGTAAAATACTAAATATATATGTATAATAATATTATATTTTGAGTATTTTTATTATCATAATTTCCCATCACCGTTTTTTAGTTTAATCATTAAAATGCGACAATTAAGCAATATTAATCTTAAATAGTGTCGTGCCTACAAAAATGTTGTATTCTCCGTAAAAGCACCACAAATACGCAAATTTTTGTCAAGAATAGCCCGCAGAAACTGAGGTCCACCCATTCCTTTATCAACCGTCTTTCCGCTAACTCTAAGTATAAATTCTTTTCGAATTGGATCCGGAAGAGGCTAAAAGTGAAAAAAAAGTAAATCCCATGAATCATCAGCTGTATCCTTACAGAAGTTCCTACTCACCTGTTGCTTTTTCGTTAAACTTTCGTCCAATCCAAATTCACTCTTCGAAACTTTCGCCTCATTGAACATATCCAGGATACGAACACCTATCGGACTGTGAGCGGCGCCATCTAACGTCACCTCTTGCCCTTTCAATAGCGAAGCCAGCATGTCCTTCTGAACACGTTCCAACGGTGTCGTATTTTCTTCATTTTGTCCGAAAAGCTTTCGTTCAAGGCTCATAGCTTGAATGCTCATGTGTTCCAGATTGGCGATTTCCTGCAGTAAGCTCTCCCACTTTTTACGCGAGGAAATCGGAGGAGCGGGCAAATTTGAACCAATCCATGCCTCACGTGAATATTTGCACAAACTGTTAATAATTCGATCGAAATTTTCGTTGAATTGTTCCATAAAGTTGGCCGTGTCGATTTCATTTTTGAGCTTAAGAATGGTTGCATGGAATAGTGGTGCCAGTGTTAGTTGACAGATTTGACCAATGGTTCGTGTTTCGAAAAAGTGGAGAGCTTTTTCGGCTTCTTTTGTGTCGTCGAACAGGCGTTTCTAAAAGGGTACAATGACAAGGATATGGTAGCTAAAATATAGTTGAGCGAATTCAGAAAACTTACCTGGCGTCGTGCTGGAACGGGCTTAGCTGTTTTCCAAACTGTTTGCCACGTATTCCCAGGAATGAGCATTCGTTGGCTGAGATGACCAGTCAGTTTTCCATTTTCTGTGAAATTAAAAAAAGGAAATAAATGCATTTGAACCGCAGATGTGTAAATAAGTTTAAATGAACTTACCATCTGTATCCTCAATCCAATCACGAGGACTATACCAGCGAATAAAATCTTCTAATTTTCCATTAGGATTTGCAGCCTTGAAACTTTCCATATCCGAGAGCAATGAAGCGCTCATCATTTGTGTGCATAGTTCTGGAATTTGATTTGTTATACAATTAAAGGGTAGATGTATAATTTGTCGATTAAATAGATTTGTGAGGTTTTAAAGAAATTAAAAATAAAAATATGGTTAAAAATTAAAAATGTCTGTCAATACCACTTAATTCATTTATAGTAGATGTGCCTATAACATAAAAAATTAAACAAGATTTTTGAATTATGTGTGTTAATTAAAAAAGTTAAATTGCAAATCATATCATATCATGTCATGAATAATATAATTAAAAACAAAAGGAAAAGTAAAGCCAATTGATTTTAAATTGAGAATTTCGCGCTTGAGAGCCAAATTACTAATGAATCATTCGCCGGTGCTAACGAAATCAATTTATGGATCAAAGACATTAAAAAAAAAATATTTACCTGACCCGGGACCC
Organism: Microchrysa polita; assembly: GCA_949715475.1. Lineage (NCBI taxonomy): Eukaryota > Metazoa > Arthropoda > Insecta > Diptera > Stratiomyidae > Microchrysa > Microchrysa polita. The sequence goes on from OX454415.1 coordinate 21,158,107, forward strand.
AATTTAAGCATTACTTCTGCATCATCTTCCAACTGATCCTCAGTTTTTGGCACCGGGTCTTGAGTTATCGGTATATAGAGTGGTTCATCCGAATCGATCAGTGTCAACATTCCCAATTTGGATGAGCGTCCTTCGGGCTTGTTCCAAACAGAATGATCCTTATCTTCGTCATCGGAACAATCATAGAACTGCTCTTCCTCGGAATCATCCTTTTGCAATTTTGCATATTTACTGGCTGAAGTCATGGCAAATGGAAGGCCACCCTCTCGAATGCGACGACGTTCCATACAAATGTTTAACATTTGCAGTTTCTGATGGAGAAGTGAAGTGCGCGAGTCGGGAAAACCGGAGGCAACTCTGAAAGAAGAGGAGAGAGTAATGGAATTTAGTAAAAGTTTTAAATTGACAATTTAATTAGAAAAAAGAAAACAAATAATAAAATAGAAAATAAATAACAGGCGCGACAGTCCAACATTGGACTAAGGCCGCAGATGACTTAATGACATCAAATTTCCAAGATCTTAACTGCTTTTTTTGTTGTTGAGATGTTGAGATCAAGAGCACGCTCAGCAGTGTTATTTGTCCCCATAAGTGGGTACACATTTAACATCTCAGTGAGATCATAGTCCGTCACATGGGTCGTGAGCTCGAAAAACACCATAAACTGAATCCGTTCACGGTGAGTCTTGAACCCTTCAGCCGTCACCTCGTGCATCGAAGATACGCGCAGTAACCACTACACCAGCCATACTACTACAAACATATTTGACATATTTTTTCCACCAAAATTGAAGATGATACTTAAACTATGTACTTGAGTCCTTTAGGCTACGTTTTACCATCTTTAAATAGTTATGGTAAGTTTAGAAAAAAAAAGAAAATAGTACGATAAGTTATCCCACAATTCTCATAGGCTGATTACCGAAAAGTCATTACTAAACCTTTTAATATAAGAGCAGACAGATTTCCCACATTTATAATGTATCTAATATTACGTAACTCTTCCTTCCTGTCTGAATACTCCACAAGAAACATCTACCCATTCATCCATACTATCAAAATAGCTACATAATCCATTTATCAAATTTTCCAATGATACCCAACGGCCTACAAATTCTTCTATGGCCCTAAATACAAAATCGTACAAAAAGGTCCTTAACCCGGCCTATCTATTACGTAACAATAAACTCATCTTTCACAACACGCAGCAACAACAGCACCAACTACTCTGATATGATGACACATAAAGGAAGCATCTTTTTAAAATGAATCGTATCCCAATGGCCCCACAGGAGAGGATTGATATACATATATATTTTAAAAGATATTCCAGAAACTTATTATTCTCGTCATACATGCATAGCATGTCATTCAGCGCGGCGGCGATGGCCTATCGTTACGTTACGTGAAGGGAATCGAAAGGAATTCATCTATGCAATGTTTAACCCTCATCCAGCGGGATAGGTACAGGTGTACCTTTTTCGTTTTTAAAACACCGTAACTTTTTTGCTATGGGTCCGATCGGGCTGAAATTTTCTGACATCTCTACGATTTTAGTTTAAACTATGTATTCCAAATTTCAGAAATGTGTGACCACCCATCCCCAAGTTAGGGAGCAAAATTAATCTTACACCCTTTAACGGCGGCAAAGGTACATTTGTACCTTCATATATTTTGTATGAAAGAAAATTTACAAAAAACGAAAATAAAATATTTTTGGTGAATGCTCATGCTTAGAGAGATTTATTATAGCATCAATAAGTTGAGAATCGAGTGATGTACAGAAGTATTTGATTTACGAATTTTATTTGTAATGATCAAGGTCCTTGGAGATATCGATCTATAAGAACTAATCTAACTCATACAGCGGTTTTTGGTTATTTGACATTAATCTGAAGACTTTTACTGGCATAGCAAACATTTTGAAGTAATGGCTTGGGCCAACCAATATAATGTATTACGCCTTCTTTCCCCCATAACATCTAGTGAAAATTAGGTTTGTAATAAATGCTAAAATTTTGGATTTTAGCGGTTGATTTTCTTTACCACAGATTCCCATAATTTGTATTCCATCACCTAATATTTATTATTTGTGTAATTCGGGACCTCCACCCGAGTTCCTTTTGAAGTTTCAGCTGAAAACCAGCAGATGCATCCAACCAAATTTCTAAATGGATGTTTGGGTGGTACATAAACTTGGTTGAATTGTACGTCGGTACCATATATAGATACCGATAACTGCTATAGAATATGCCACATGTCTTCGGTTTCTTGTTTTAATTTTTCAATCGATCCTTGGATTTAATTACATATACGAGCAAATATATTAGATACAATTAACCAACAACAATCACAATTAAAATTTTAGATATTTTTCTACTATAGGAATTGGCCTGAGTTTAGATTTACAAAGATTAGAGACTGAAAATTATACTAGCCGATTCTACTTGCTTGTTGCTTGACAGGACCTTTCTTTCGTATAATAACACATTTACTCATTTCTCCAATATATTTATTGCTTCAAATATTGTTGTTTTATGGAAAATAACGAGAATGTGATAATTATTGCCTTTTTTTTCGTTAGCGATAACGGGTTCTAGTAACAGAGTAATATAGTGGGGGCAGGGGGGTAAATTTTAACCTAAGACTCCACAATTCGCAAATCAAACATACCAAATTCTTCTAAAATCATTAATGACTTAATTTGAACCGTTTTCTACTTTTCATTTGTAAATCAATTTTAGATGTCGTCAAATTAAAATTCCAAGCAACCAATTTTTTCAATTTTCTTTTTAAAATTTTACCTATTTCCTAAATTTACCCACTCCAAAAATTAAATCCACATAAACCCAACTTCTTAAAACATTCACTTCGGCAAAAACAGTTACTAATTTGTGACTAGTCAACATAATATAACGGTTTTACGGTCAAAATTCATACAAATAGTGAAGATTTTCATACAAAATGTACTAAGGTACAGGTGTACCTTTGCCGCCGGCAAGCGTTGTAAAAATCTGCCGCTGGATGAGGGTTAAGGATTACATGCCTACTAGAGAGGCTTTTGCCAGAGAGAGGCCTAAATTCCTCAATCCATCAGAATGCTTTATGACGAGAAGGTTTTTTGACGATCGATTGCGAGCTTGTTGAGGAAACCGTTGTTGTCGTGTCGTGGCGTCTTTTGCACACAACAAACGATAAGTGGGAGCATATTTCGAATACCTGACGACCAGCCAAGTGTATCCTTCGGTCGATTTTGATATGGCGACAACGAGATGAGCGGTTTAGGAAGACACGCCATATAAAACATAACTAATACTCAGTTCAGTTTTAGTTAAGTTTTTGAAAGGATTCGTCAAGGGCAATAAAGAATGTGGTTTGGTCAAAGTTAAGTAGTCTCACCGGTTAAATTTTAAATCAAAATTCAATCCTTTAGTAACTCTTGAGGAAATAACGTTGGATTTTTTCTTGCCGAAATTACTGAAATTTCTGTGCTTGGATATCCATTTTGCTTATAGACCCCATAAACACCGAAAACAAGTGCTAAATGGTAGATGGTTAGATATGATCTTCACCAACTGTTATGACGAAGTAGTTGTTACAGCAACGTCAGAAGCTGAGAACCTTTTTAATAATTCTTGCCATCACTATGCCATTACAGTAGAATTTTCATTCATATCTTTTAGCCAGGAAACAAATTATGAAATTATCTACGATTTTCTAAATGCCGACTATGAAGGCATTAAGAACTATCTGCTTTCTGTGGACTGGGCAATCCATCTGTCATCATCGATTCTTGACGACATTGTGACCACCTTCCATAATATTATCCTCCATGCCATTGATAATTTTGTCCCCAAAATTAAAAAGCGTAACAAGCTCACTGAACCCTGGCTTGATAGTGATCTTAGGTAGTTACGAAACCAAAGGAATAAGCTCTACAAAGCTATTAAAAATGATCCCTTTATGACTCGCTCAAGCAAAAGTACGAATAACTTGCGAATGATTTCCGCAATAAGTCCCATGAAGCATGTAACCATTATGTTAATTTGATGGGTGAAAAGATTATTAATGATCCGAAAAAGTTCTACGAGTTGTAAACACCAAAAGTAAGAACACAGGTTATCCCGCTTCGATGCACAGAGGTAATATTACCTCCTCGTGCCCCTTAGATATATGTAACCTCTTTGCTGACCACTTTCAAGACAGTTTCTGCGCACCTTCTACACATTCCAATCCAACCCTATTTGCGGATGCCATCCCAGTATCTATTGTTGACAGTATGGTTATCACTCAGGATGAGATATTTATTGCTATTCAACAGCTAAGCATTAATAAAGTTCCCGGTCCTGACTCAATTCCTCCCTCTTCTGTAACGCGTTATGTAGACCAACTAATTACTCCTCTACACATAGTTTTTAACAAATCACTTCGTTGTGGTATTTTTCCATCTTCCTGGAAACTTTCACATCTGAAACCTATCCACAAAAGCGGTGATAAGCGATTGGTTGACAACTACCGGGGCATAGCTATCTTGTCAACTATCCCCAAACTTTTCGAGAAAATAGTTTGTGATAAGCTCACTCCCATTATCGATCCTCTTCTCAATGAACAACAACATGGTTTTCGAAAAGGCAGATCGACTACAACTAACCTCATGATACTAGTTTCTGACGTCCTCTGCAAAATGGAAAAAGGTGTCCAAGTAGATGCTGTCTATAGAGACTTCAGCAAAGCTTTCGATAGGGTTGATCATTTAATTTTAATTGATAAACTTCACCGCTTTGGTGTAACGGGTTCGTTGCTTAATTGGATCCGATCCTATCTCCATGAACGTATACAATTTGTCAAATACAAGGGCTTTGTCTCTAAAAGCGTCTTTGCGACCTCAGGGGTGCCTCAGGGAAGTCATCTAGGTCCACTTCTTTTTAACATCTTTATATCCGACCTATCACATATATTACAGGATATTCCTCATCTTTTCTACGCTGACGACTTAAAGTTATACCATTGCATCCTCTCCCTGTATGACTCTGCATTCCTTCAATGTAAACTAGAATCCCTTGACCAGTGGTGTAGTCGTAATAATCTATATCTCAACGTTAAAAAATGCCAAGTGATTAGCTTTTCTCGGAAAAATGATGTTTTAACCACCCCGTACCTTCTCAATAATGTTGAATTGTGTATGGTTGATCATGTCACCGACCTCGGCGTTATCCTGGACAACAAATTACGCTTTAATCTTCAATATGATAGGGTTTTATCCTTGGCCACCAAACAGTTTGGCTTTATTAAAAGACGTTCTAAGGAATTTAAAAATATTTGGGTAACTAAAATCTTATACACCACTCGTGTCCGCCCTCTTTTAGAATACGCATGCATAGTCTGGAACCCTGTCTTCGGTCTACACTGCGATAGATTCGAATCTATCCAAAAGCAATGTACACTTTTCGCTTTGAGGGACCTTTATAACCCAGCCGACTATCTAAATCTCCCCTCTTACCGTTACAGGCTAAGTCTCGTAAACTTAATGACTCTCTCTGCAAGAAGAACTCTACTTTGTGCCTGTTTCACCTTTGATGTTATTAACGGTACAATCAAAGTTGATTTTATTCGTAGCAGAATCATTTTTAATGACCAACTGAGACGCACTAGGCATACAACTCTCCTTAAAGAATACCATCACTCTACCGTCTATGGTTTCAATGAACCAATTAACAGATGCTGCCGCACTTTCAACTCACTTAGTATGCATTATTGTCCTAACATAACTAAATCTGTCTTTAAACTAAACTTGATTAAACCCCTTCAATAATCCTAGTCCATCCCACCTTTGAAGCCCAATCTACCACAACCTTCCCACTCAACTACAATTTACAATTTAGTATTAAGTATTTGTTTGTTAAATGCCTTGTTTGGTAAATGAATAAAATAAAATAACAACGTAACAGCGTAATAGATAAATTTTCTGAAAATTTTAAAGTCCTATCATCAGCGTTCAACAGTTACAGCTGCCAAAAACCTGAAAAAATTTGCTAAGATTGACACCCGTATGATCAAAATAAAGCGAGATAGTCGTACTTTAGTGTTTCGCAATCGAACATTACCGATAACCCTTTGGTCAGGGTTTCTAACATTTCGAATGTTCGAAATGGGAATGGTGACCCCTCACGTTAGATTTTTAACTGCGGGTAATATTGACAGAGCCCGATTTTAAATCAATTTACAAATTAATAAGATTAACGAAAATCTTCTTTTTTCTTTTTATTCATGTTCAGAATATTTTTATTTTTCTAATTATACGAAAAAATTTGTACACTCAGAGAAAAAAACGCACATTCATATTAAAAGCTCCACATTTAAATTGAACGCAGTATTCGTTTGAAAAATATCGTTTGATTTGAACGAATTCTCATTTACGCTAAGAGAATTTCTTTTAAAACAAAAGAGCAGCTAAACCGCAAACGACGGTCGTTTAAATCAAAAGATTCCGCATTACATAGTAATGTGGATACATTCCTTTACGTAACAAATACGCATACCTAAAGGACGAGATGCCTAAATATCATTTGTTTCAACGTAGCACAACAGGTAGTTAATACTTCTGGCCGGTCCGATGAGTCTCACGTGTTCATATTCGTTCCAAACAAATGTGTATAGTGTCTAACAACAAACGCGTCGATGTTAAGAGTGCTTTCGAGAATGTACTTTTGCATTCATCTGGAGGAATGGACGCTGGCACACGTGCAATTTAAGTTTAGCGGGTGTTATAATAAAAGTGTATTGTATTAATCGTATTAATATTAGACCTAAATAAAAAATAAAGTGTTTTTCTGAAGTTTTCATAAGTTTTATTCTTTATTCATTTGTCAACACAGGTAACAGTAAGTATCTAATCGAATGGAGAATGGACAATAGTGATGTGAATTTCGACTCATTTCACTGAGCCGACACATCACCTCTGACTCTTTTCACTGAGTCGTTCATTAAAACTCGTTCAATGACTCATTTCGTTCATAGTGCTAGATGGACATGCTACTACTCATTACGGTTCATACGAATCGATCACATCATTCTCACTCAGCACAACAGAATGTATCTGATATGTAGTTGGAAAACTCGATGATGCACACTGAGCAGAGCAGTGAGCACTCACTCAGCACAACAGAATGTATCTGAGTAAGAGTAACAAACAACTCAGTGCTCGGTCGGTCGGTACTCGATGATGCACACTGAGCAGTGAGCACATCAGTTCAGTGTGTCAGAGTAAAAATCAGCTCAGTGCTCCGTAGAGTGCCACACCGTCACATTGAGCATTGTTCAATGAAAATCGTTGAATTTGACTGGATAAATGTTAGTGTTGGCGGTTGCTATTCTACAAATCGGTAAATTATAGATTTTAAGTATTTTATATATTTTTTAACAGAACGAATCAGTAGCAACGCTGCTGAGCCGACTCATTTGCTCAGTTTGCTGAGTCGTTCAAAATGAACGACTCATTCATGTGCTACACATCACTAATGGACAATCAAACGGAATGTATTATTTTATTTCAGCAGAGTTTGCCTTTAATTCCATGTAAAACTCAATTATTTTGAATGGGGCAATTTCTATGAAATGAAAACGGGATGCGTTACTTTCGAAATACATACCGTTTCATTAAAAAGAATGCTTCGTTTAGTTTAAATAACAAAAATGTTCAATATAAAAACGAAGACGTTTGATACAATTGCCTTTCATTTATTTTAAATGTTTTACCCGTTTACAATAAAATAATAAGTGGCTCCTTCTTTCCAGGTAAACGTAAATTCTTTTGATTCAAACGCTTTTTTACAACTCATTATGCTTTTGAAAGAAACGCCACTCGTTAGAATTAAACGCATTTGCGTGTGGAGCCAAATCAAAAGCGGAAATCGTTTGAATTAAATATATTTCGTTCAATATTAGTGAATATTTCTCTGAGTGTAGTATCATCTAAATCGACGGTTTTTAACCGGTCGTCTCTAAAACGACCTTAGGTGGTCCGAAGCCTTTGCTGATATTCTCAAAATAAATTGATATGAAGGTTTTTCATTTTTATTTCGCACAACTTGATAGTCCATTTTAAAATGTTAAACTTAACAAACTATAGAAGGAAGGTTAAAAACCAAAAAAAAATCGTCTGTGTACTCGTATGTTATTTAGTGTAGGGACTTGTGCTCCATTGGTCGCGAAAACAAAAGATGGACCGTGGTCTTGATATGATTGAGATCAATTAGGGGAACAAGTGATTATTGCACTATGCCTTGCTTGGAGTGGTGCCCTTATTAAAAGCGGTTTTACCGAAGTATAGAGTCAGTTTCACCTAGGAAGCCTATACACAGGGCGATTCCATTGGATCTTCTTTCTGTCTAATGTTTTGGGTGGGTTCATTTGATAGAACGAAAATCCATGGATTCGCCGTGTGTGTGCCTTATGAAAAGGTAAAGGTAAGTAGTCAAAATGTATACTTACGCAATGTGCCTAACACACTTTCCACAATAATTTTCTAGGTATGAAGTTCTGATAAGGATCGAGTTGAATAAGTGCAAGATAGTGAAAAATTTCGACGAATCTTAATAATAAATTGCCCTGATAGCAATCACGGACTTATCAGTAGGCTAAGAAGGCCTAGGAAGGCAATACAGCGTACATATATGCAAAATGTGCTAGAATCCTAAATGAAGCACTGTTTTATCTTATCTCTCATGTCGTGATTTGCCGTCTCTTAAAAAAACAATATCTGAAATATTGATATTTATCCAAAAAATATCTTCATTCTGAGATTGAGTTTATCAATTTTCAGGGGTGTTTCAGCGGTAAAAGGACATCACTTCAAGGGAAATCAATTGTTTGTCTTTGATCCTTCAGAAATGGAATTTCAATATTTATATTTTATACTAAGTTCTTTTCATTTAAAAATCATGTTTTTGCTTTAAATAGCTCCCATTTTTTAAAATGTGATGCCCAACTATGGCCGTGTTTTTTTACATCCAGACCCAGACGCGGAAAGAAATACTATCGAGGGTAGCATCCAGGTTAAATTTCAATCTCCTCGTGCTTGGAATATAAGGGATATCTTGTGAGCTGAAAAATCATTATGAAAGTAGGATCTTTCACCTAAGGCATGATTCAATTGGACATATGTGGTCCTGTGTATAGTGATGCAGTTGCTCTTTCTGCCGTTTTTACCAGTTCATGCCGTCTAACATCCCTTACAAGCCTTCGTAATAGTGGCCGTTGTACTATCCCAATTAAATTGCGTGTTGCTTTCCGATGCCAATTCAATCAGAAGGCATTCCTTCTCTCTATTGTATGCATGAGTATTTTCTTTGGTATCCTGTCATCGCTCATTGCCGATATTTTTATAAGATATTTTACAAAAGTTGATAAGGTTTCCAAGAAAAGTGATGTTAGCCCTGTTTCCTGCTGCAGCATATAGTTCGGCGTTGTTGTCAGCAGATAGAATGTCCGTTTCAGGTAATACATTTGAAGTTGTTCTACTTCCTCGTATTTGCTTCCACCCCAGGTTTGGGCACTATATAACATGACGGACTTTGATACGGCTTGAAATATTTTATACTTCGCCGTATGAGTTAATGTTGCAGAGTTAAAACATGTTTTCCATACTGAGTTTATCGCCCACTTTGCTTCTTTTAGCTTCTGTTCCAAATGGTGCTACATGCTTAAATTGCTCGCAACCCAAACTCCCAAATATTTATATTGTTTGACGACCTCAATTTCGCTTCCTTTGTACCACCATCGCTCACCTCTGGCCTGTCGAAAACGTTTTTTAAATATCATAATTTTCGATTTTTCTAAGTTTATGGTTAGGTTCCATTGCTCGCTATAACCTTCCAAGTAATTAATGATTTTCTGTAAGTCCGAGGGGTTCTCTGCGAAGAAAACCATATCGTCCGCATATAATAGTCCTTTCAACAATAAATTAAAAGCTGTTGCTCCACCTGGCATATCATCTAAGATATCATTGATATATACAGCGAACGCTTCGGGACTGAGTTTGCAACCTTGGCGTACTCCGCAGTTGGTAAAAAATGTGTCGGAGAGATTTGATCCATTCCATATTGCAGCTGTTGTGTTCTCGTATAGTTTCTCAAGTACATATCCAAATTTGGAAGACATTCCATTATTGGTTGTTTTCTCCTCAAATATGATCGTACACTTGTCACACTCGTTTTAATATATAAGACGAATGCAAGTTTGATTTTATACATATTTGTGTTCTTGGCGTGAGTGTGTCAACACAAGTTGGCCATCACACCATACTTGTGCAAACAGTAAAAGAAATTTAACAAGCGTAACTTGAAATTTTTAATGTTTGCAGAAGTGGTCAACACTAAATCATAAATTGGCCCGCTTTGAATCCATATCCAAAATTTAGTCAACATTTTGACGTGGGATTTATATGGATTTATTTCGCGGTGTGCAATTTTCATTTCTCACGAATAATAAATTATTCATTGATAACGCGTAAGCCATGTATGATAGATAACTATTACATTATCTTTATGAGTAACGAGTTTGTAATCATTATCCGGATTAGGGCGCAAAGGCATGTATAGATGATATAGGGGGACATCGTCATATACTGTTTGTATGAAAACTCGATAAATGACAAAGGTATCTCAACTGATGACACTGAGACCGATGTTAAATTGTTCCTGGACGGATTAGAAATTAATCTAGATATTTGTTGATGTCGGGATTTAGATTTGAAACGCTGATTTGCATAGTTACGCCATATTTTGCTGCGCTATTTCATACAATGGCATAAACAAGCAAAATTTGTCGATACTATATATAAAAATAACACTGCTGAACGTGATGCTGATCTCATTACCTCAACAAAAAAAAACAGATAAGATCTTGGAAATAGGATGTCACTAACACATCCTGCGGCCTTAGTCCAATGTTGGATTATCGCGCCTGTTATTTATTTATTTATATATAAAAATTAATTTAATATTAATGTAAAAGCTTTCAGAAAAAAGGTGTGCATTTTGTCTATACGATAAGACTAACCAGCCGATAAGATCTACGAGAAATCGGCCCTATGGTCTATTTAACTGTTTATCACTTAATTCATGAATAGTATAACAGTCATTGATCCTAGACTAGAAGTGTTTACTCACTTCAGTTGGTTCACACGTGGCGCTTAGACGAACCTCGCCAAGGTAAGCAACTACCACCTGTCCAAGGTGAATTAAATCGACTGAAGCAACGCCATCTAGATATATCAAGGCCGCAACTCAGCTGTACGATGACGTCATGGATTGAATTGTTCATCGAACACGGGCAAACAACAACAATGTCATGAGAAGCAACAACAATGCAATGCAATTTAATCTGCGGTTTTGACGTTTACGAGTCTACATTGCGGCCTTAATATATGGACGCGGTGACTGAAGTCAAATTCACGAAAGAGGGAAACGATGGATCCAATATCTGTACAGAAGGGTTATGTGGCAGGCAACTTTTTCTTAATTTCATGAGTCTTAGTTGAAAATGAACTTTTTGACTTGGACCTTATTTAATGATCTTTCGGTGAAAAAAATCACAGTTATGTTTTTTTTCAATGTTGTGAACATGAGATGAGAAAATGGCTCAATTTTTTTCATCTTTTTCAAGAGGGGAATTCTTTTGAAAGGAAATGCTTAATTTTATTTTTGCCCGAACTTGTATGCACCTTTTTATGTTATCGAAATCACGGTGACTTCCCTTTACTATTTGGCCTCCGACTCAATCTTATTCCTTCAGGTTTATCCAGTAAACGTTTCTTCTTTTTATATTCCCAATATACAAAAACCTTAATTCCACAATCTTGTCAGCTGTAGTATGCATGTAATCAAGATATTATCCATCATTCCAATCATCTTTACGATCGGAGGACTTCTTTTTCTCAAGTTTCCCATTATACCTTCACATTTCGAAACAGCCGTAGTAACGATATACTCTTCACAGTCTCTCTAAACGCTTTGTCTAAGGTCCGAAATGTGGTTCCGAAGCCAATTGACCTTGTAATCGTCGCTGATAGTAATCTCATGTATGCAATGCAAATGCACCTTCTTATATTCAGCCACAAACGCCTAGTCCCGGCACTATGTCCAGGGCTAGAGTATAATTTCACTGTAAGCACCTACAAAATTACAATGCTGTAGTAACTGGCCGAATAAACTAGACCCAACAATGAACGCAATGTAACCTTCGCGTACCTATACGTATCAACGCCATTACGTGGTGTGGGCAGATTGCCTCCATTATCGGCTATCTTAATCACAAAAGGAATTTTCGCTTAGGCAATCTTAAGGGCATTTCAGTCAGTAAATTCCTTTAGAAAACGACCGACGGACGACAGCGACGACGAAGACTATGTTGTCTATTATACGAGTATGTACTATACATGAGTGGTGAGTCTATCGAATAGTTTGATGGGAAAACAAAATGTTAGCATATTGAGAAAATTTCTTGGATACTTGCGGGTCAGCTGCATGTATGTACAAACATACTTAGTTTGGTCCGTACATACATATATGGGCACAGGATTCTCTTTTTTCTTCGGGCATTATGTATACACGAGCTCACAATAATTTAGGACCCGCGTATTTTAAACTATCAGTACATGCAGCCAGTGTGTAGTCAAAAATAATTATTATCGTAAGTGCTATTTACGATCGTTTGTAGTCGAGGTTTACCATACTATCGCGTATCTTTTCGTAATGCACACAATGCAATTATGCGGTTTGGATGAACATTGATAAAATATTTCGAACATTATTCTACATAAATTATTTCAACGGCGACACATATATTTTGAATAGCATCTTTCTCTTTAAAAGAACAATGGTTCTTGGTAAGGGACATACATACATACTCACTCGTATGCCATATGGTGTTTGCACTTTGAGTGAAGGTATAACAAGGAAGATGTGTGGTTAGACGGAACTGTCAATAGACTAGTTGGTAGCTAACACTTCTACTTCGCGTTATTTGATAGCAGAGTCATCAGTTTAAGCATTATATTATAATAAAGCAGATATTTTCTAGATAATGTAGTAATATTAATAGTTGAGAAAGAAACCAATTAATATTTTTATAATTAACCAAGTTTGTGACTGGTCAACTGAGTTCTGATTGCCTTATTCCACTTACATACTAAGTTTCGGAACAGGTAGTAAGCATCCATCGGAGTACAATTTATTTTGAATATTGCATAATTTTTAAAAAGGAAAAAACTAAATTAATTGAATAAAAAATATCTACTTCCACCTCATCCATATGTTTCCGAAATTAATTTTCATTCGAGGTACGCTCTACCGCGATATTTAGCCAATCATTTCAACATAATGCGTGATGCTTGAAATACATTTGATCCAGCAACACCAATAGCAGCAGCATTGCATGGCTGACAAAGACATTAGCAGTCAGCAATTTAAAATGTATTGTGCTTGAAATTTCGCGCTGTAACTGGATCAAATGTATTTCCAGCATGAGATCCTATTCTGATACCTGTGTGGGTTATAATTGTGAATAGTATTAATGTCTTTCCGAAGACAAACGCGCAAATCATTGCCCATTTCAGCCACTGGCGGATAAAAAATTGCCGGAGGCTTTGTTAACGTTCTGTTTGGTAGAACAGATTTTTGTCAATTTTGTTAAGTCCTTGATTTTCAAAGGGTGCACAAACATAAAACACAAAAATTTAAAAGTATAAAATATATTTATTTGAATCAATAAATCAATGCTTGTCATGAGCTATTCATGTAAATATTTCTTCGACCACGTTTTATATGATTCATTCTAATTGTTGCTGACAAACATCAGCAACGTCTCCTTTAAACGGGACACTTGAGGTACTACTGAAAATTGTCTAGTGGATTCAAACCCAGGGCCAAATTTAGCGGCGCATACGCATGGAAGGCAAGATGTGGATGAGCACTTAACTTTTTTGACGAGTAACTGATTAATTTTGTTTGCTTGAAAATATGATGCTTTCCAGCCAATTTACCCATAGCCATAGCTATAGGTTTAGTGTTGCCAAATCTTCGATCAAGCTAACCTGCGGAACTCGTATAGTACGAAAGTAAGAAACTTGGACAAATTATTTTTGCAAAACATGAAATTTTAGGGATACCTACATAATCCCGAAGAAAACAAATTCACGTCCATTTACAATCCCGCTTTTTTCTTAAATAGTGCTTTATATTATCCCAACATTACCAAACAAAAATTTTCATTGTAAAATCGCACTATTGCAAAATTACGCCACCTCAAAACTAATAATCCCGTCAATATACCACCAAAAAAGTAATTTTTAATGTTAACAACAAAAAAATAAATTGATCTGGATGTCACAGCCAACCCGAAATTTGATATACAAGTGTTCCTTGGCAATGTTTGATTGGGTATCAAGGCAATGCACATCCCGTTATAAACAAAATGAAAAGCTTTTTCAGTCATTGTCTTTTTATCCTCAAACAAAGACAGAATCATGACCGGATCCTATAAAATATGTTAGAACAACTTTATAGTTTTTTCAAGGCATAAGTAGGGATATAAAAACAGAGTATTTGTGGAGGCAATTTATATTCTCCGTAGATACGGAAGAAAACTATCATTCCAGGCGGTTTTCTTTATTTTGAACCTTGGACCTTTCCACCGCCCTCTGACAACCATTTCTTGAAACTTTTGAAAACTTTTTCGATTCTACTCATAAATGCTTTGATCACCTGGAAGAACTGGACCATTATTTTAACACGTTCACTGTCTTGAGTCACATGTCCACACAGCGTCATGGGCGTAGCATGGGCGGCGCTTGCTCCCCCTCTGATCGATGATCACGGTAATTTTTTTTTATTTACTATTGTACAAAAGAATAGGTGGACTGCGATATTTTAAAGCGTAAAAATGCCGGTTTGAGTTCTGGAACGACACGAAAACTTTCCTACTATAAATAAACAATAACAAACAATAAAATCGATAAATTTCAGTCACAGTGACTCAGATATTCCGAGACAGGAAAACTAACAAACTGTCATCCGCACATACTGCTAAGACTGCAGTCTCGAAGGCGAGATTTGTGCTTGTACTTTTCGGACCTTTTATATTCGGGGCTTTGATATAAGATCTTGCAATCCCTCGTTTCGCCTAGTATCTCGAGTCTGACATTGCAAAATGTGGTGGAATTTTTTTTTTGTTTCTTTTGATGCTGAGCTCTATTCCGGAGCTTCTTATCAAAATTTCGTTGTGGAACAGGGCGAAAACCGCAAAAATCCCCAATATTTTTGGAGTTTTTTTCGTTTTTTGGCTTATGACTCCGAAAGTATACATTTCTGCGAAACCCTGTCCATGTTAAGCGGTATCGCTACAATTGATGTTTTTTGAGGTTTTTTTTTTCGTGATTTGGACCCTGTTCCGCAACGAATTTTTTATGGGAAGCACTGGATTCGTGCTTAGCGCCCCAAAAAACATAAGAAACAAACAAAATTTTCTCCATTGTGCAATCTCATGCACTAGGTTTATCATATACTTACTACACTAATTGTGTTTTCTTAAAATTTTACTTTAAATGTTTAACACCTTTTCTATCAATACTTTAATGGTCGTCAATAAACAAAACTGACGGGAAACCTTAATTGTAGTTGACAATACGAATTGTCGAGATTGAACTGTATTATGCTGCGTGAGGCCCATCCATTCCGCAAGTCAGAATTATCGTGAACATTTTTCTAAAGCATTTAAAAACGAAATTCTTCGATAAGATACAGGATGATTACCACATCCATTCTCAAAAAATGGAAATTTATTATTTTTTCTCTTTAATCCGCCATGAAATATTCGTCACATAATATTCCGTTACATACTTATGGTATTCAATTGGTATCCGGTCGGTGCCTGGGGCTTTGATGTTGCACTTCTTTCAGATTTAACCTCTTCTTTTGTTATAACTGCTTTTAGGACTCCAATTTTTTCCAATTCGGTCTTGCATAAGGAACTCCTTCAGAACGCCTTTGAATGTTGTTTTGTATTTGGACAGCTTCTTTCCTGCAGCTGAGGCTCCCGATACTGCGAGTGAGAGTTTTTGCGAAGTGGAAGCAATTCCTCCTCTCGAAACTTGGAAGATCAAAGATCAGTATATCTGGCTGAAAAGCAGGAAAGCACCAGAATTGGATGGAATGTGTAACCGCATCTGGCAGGCCGTTTCTGACTATATCAGCTGCCTACTAAGTGAAATTACTTAGAAACGGAAATGCTTGAAAATAGCTCTAATGGTCGTACTGCTGAAAGGCTTTGATAAAATTCGGACAGACCCTTACTCCTACCGTGGAATCAATCTTCTGGAAAAGGTTACTTGTTCGGAGGATAGATAAAGGATACTTGATGTTGTTTCACGGCCTTAACAAAATTCACATCACAGCAAAATTAGAAATCACACACGCGGGATATATATTATAATCAAATTTTAATTTAAAAATGTATATACACTATACACAACAAAATAATGTTCAATTCAAAATCAAATTAAAAATTTTATGCAATCAAATTAAAAAATCAAAGCGGGTTACAATTCAAAGGATGGCAACCATAGAAAATTACTGGAATCTAACACGAGAATGAAACGTTGGCTATTTACGCTTTGAGCTCTCGCGATAGTAGCGCCATTTGTGGATGATGCCGCGGCTAAGTGAAAATCCACACCTTCCGTGTCACCTGATTCTCGACCATGGACTGATACCATGATGACGCTCTTGTACGAGATCATTTTAAGAGGAGATTAATCATCTTTTACGTCAAAGTTCGATGGATCTGATAATATCACCCAAGATACAAACCAATGTACCGAATATGGCCGCCAGGTGGCGCTCGTTAAGGAGAAAATTCGCTCGATAGCGGATCTAGGAAAGTCCCTTCAAAGGTGAGTAATTTCAAGTTTAAGTTTAAATAATTAAAATTAAAGTTATTAAGTTTTTCAGATTTATGATGACGACGAGAACGACCATTGCAGATTTGTTCGAGGGATGCGGCGACGATACTGACTACGAAAACTATTGCGACACAATAGGCGAAGTTCCTCAGATAAGTATCCATATTATTGTAAACTCCAAATGTATGTGATGCTTTGTGTTGTATTTTGCCTTCCAGGACTGCACGGAAATGTTGACAACAAAAACTGTGGTATGGCGACGATGATATTTGCCGGGACGCTGGATGTTGGCACATGGTCACGTTGGCGGCGTGGAGGCGATAGACGGAACATAGACTTCAAGGGTGCATTTGACCACCTGCTGTAGAATGCAATTCCGCATAAGCTTGAAGCAGTTGGCTGTCCAGAAATTTATCTCTGCAGGTGTTATTTCTAGGACAGAGTCTTCTTTGTTCATGGTGTGCGTGAGGTGGTTGGAAAGCGTGCGTGCTGTGGCTGTCCTCAAGAATCCATCGCAGGTCCATTTCTATGGAACCAGATGATGGATGACCTATTGGTGGTGCTGGGTTCTTTGTACAAGTGTCGTGCGTATGCGCCCCGCAGGGGGGTCGGTGTCCTTGTGACATCAGCCAGAAATGGCTGTTTGTAGTGGGACAAAGATCTTTGTTGAGCTGCGACACCACGGACCTAGCAGCGCAAGGGGGCCCCTGGTACAGTTGATGCCCGAGTCGCATTGCTGACTAGTAAACTGAAGGGGCCACCTGGATGTGAAAAGCAGCGCTACGAGTCTGCACAGGCTCGTAGTCACAGGTCCAACGAGCCTGGGATGTGCACATCTGAATTCTCACGTGAGGCTTAACCAATAGGGGGTCGAAGGAGGATCACACCTGCTATAGAGAAGTCTATAGCGAATACTGAACTACGGGGATGGGTGTGCCCAGGGGACCATGGTCCTTTCCCATCAAGGAATTGGCTTCGTAGTGGCTGGAGGTTGTTACCCAAGTCATCCAGCTAATGATGCAACCCCGGGGTTGGGTTCCTGAAGGTGAGTGCATTCGCCGGATGGAGAAATCCCCGTCTGGCAACAACATCGTGTCAGTAAAAACCGAAGGTCCAAAAAGTTAGCCCCAGCTGCTGAAATGCGGTCAGATACCTGGGGATAACGATCGGCGAACGTTTAAACTTCTACACCCACTTTTTGAACGGACAAATTTGCCTATGTCGGAATGTTCAATGTTATGTAGAGAGAGCGTGGCGTGAAAACGCGGACCTCCTGGAAGACTGCGTCCTACGTAGATGACAATCTAGATGGAACCAGTCCGTCAAGGGTAGGGTTACGTACGAGTATGTCAAGAATGTTCGTCCAGCCAGAGGAATTCTGGACTTCGACCTTAGCCTAAGTCTAGGATTCCTCATTACCGGACATGGGTCGTTGAATTGCACCTTCGCCGTTTCAATCTCACCTATAGCTCTGCATGCCCTGCAAGTGGAGGTTAATTACTGGGGGTATCTCCATTTCAATTAAATTCAAATTTCGTTCGTATTATAATTAACACCCTTTAGATATTTTACTGTTTTCCAGAACTCCTTAAAATGGGTAAATGGATCTCTCAGCCTACTCTTGGTAAAACCACCGTTTCTTTTCTCTGCAGCATTGCCTATAACTCTACTTTGCAGGATGTATTGTATTACCTTTTCGTGTTTTTGATTAAGATCAATTTTATCCATGTCAATGTGAAGATGTTACTGTGAAGATATCTGCTAAGATGCACGTTTTGCCACCTGCAACCCTTCCATCAGGAAAAATACGGTGGCATATTAAGGGTCACCTGGGTTTCTTATACCTGTATGTTAGGGTCTATGCTTTTTGACTATCACATTTGATTTAAATAATCACCGAATTACATTCATAACGAAACAAATACCTTAAGGACTTAGCAAACAACATTAAAACTGACTAACAAGTTTCTATTTATATATGGTCATCAACCTCATCTGATTATTCAACCAGAACTTAGCCACTTGCCACAAGTTAAATACTTTGATATGTATCCTCAACCACACTCAGCCAACACAAAGCTAAGCGCAACAGACGTTATTAGAAAGTGTTATTTCATTTTTCGAGACAATATAATTGCGCTCCAACGTTCTCATTAAAATAAAACAAACATTATGCAAGTTAAACTTTCTCGGCAGGCTTATTACGTTATCCCACAAACATACTCCAAGTATACATATTTCCAAAGACATCACTCGCAATGCCCAGAAGGACCTTCAATGAATCACTCCTATATGCTGTACCCTGAATGCCTTGCTTTGTACAGAGACGAATAATACAATGTGTGTAGCGACAAAAGATTTAGAATAGCCCTAGGGATGGTTCACTCAATTTCCTTGAATATATAATTCCTTCATGTATATTTAAGGATTCTATGCCAGACGAAATGGCTGGCCACTTTCTTGCAGACATTAAACTTGGTCGGCATGTGAGCTTTAGATATATAGGACGTATTATACGGGTATATCCTTTCTATTACTGAAGTCACGTTCATCAACATTGATGTTCATTTTTGTGGACAATACGATGCTAAGTATAGCGGAATAATGAATTTTGTTTTGATCGATATTGTAGGAGGATATTGAAACCCAGTATTTGGAATAGTACTCGTAGTAGTAATAAATAAATTTAAAAAAAATCCTTCAAACAAAAACAAAATTCAAAATACTTTTATAGAAATATTTTGGCATGATTCTTTAAGTTATTTTTTAAATAAATTCCTTGAAAAAATTAAATCTAAATAGCAAAAAAAATGAAAAAAACTATTAGACCATTTCGCAAGAGATAAAAGTTTTCACAAGTTTTTTTTTATTATTAAAAATTGCACCTCATGAAAACAGTTCTGTATTTATATTTATGGAAACCACAAAAGGGTATACACTGACGTACTTTGATCAACTTCTGTCCCCTTCTTTTATACCATTCAGGTATTGTCTTAGCACGTGACGCATTTAGCACGAGCGGAAGTCCAGTAGTACGAACGATTTTTTCCCTATCAACTGAAATTTATCAGATTTCACGCAAAACACGTGTATTTTTCCAGTGGGCAATTGCACGTTTTTCCGGGAAAACTCTGGAAAGATGAGTGCGCAAAATCGGGAAAAATACCGTGTGGGTGGGACAATGGGGAAATTGAATACCATTAGGGGGCTTTCTCTTCAACCATTCTCTTCTGCAGCTATCCAACATAAGATAACATTCATTCTGAATCTGAATGTTATGATGTTGTTTCAGATGTAGATTACTACAATAAATGAACGTTCGTATATGAGAACTATACTAACTACGGTATGATGATGATGCAAATATTGATGTTTATAGTGTTTTCTCAGTATGCACATGTCATAATTTTGTTGCGGCCAATAACCCACTCACCTACTAAACGTCCATCCTCCATGGCGTAGCAATGAAAACGTGTGGCGCTTTGCGAATATACTAACACACTTGGCAAGTTGAGCAAAGAAAATGAAAATTATTTTGCCACTATACATACTCGGAGAGTGTCTATACCTTTTTCAAGACAAATTTCCGATATCTCAACACAAATTCACGATCCACCAAATGAAATTATCGGTATCACAAATGAAAACAACGCTCTCACAAATGAAATCAACGGTCTCACAAATGAAATCAACGGTCTCACAAATGAAAACAACGCTTTCACAAATGAAATCAACGATCTCACAAATGAAATTAACGGTCTCCCAAATGAAATTAACGGTCTCACAAATGAAAACAACGCTCTCACAAATGAAATCAACGGTCTCACAAATGAAAACAACACTATCACAACGCAAATTAAGCATTGTTAAACACAAAATTCCGATCTACTAAGTCAAAACAACGGTATAACAAATCGAAATAACGATTTTGCAAGTCGAATTAAACATCATCTAGGAAATATTAAAAATTTGTAATTATTAATAAAAACATTAATATTCCGATTAATATAACCATATATGATTAGATTATAATATTAAATATTCATTGCTTAACTACATAAATATAACTATGGACTAATCAGAAGTATCAAAGTAGTAGCAAACTTTAGTTACAATGCTGAAAAAGCCCGTTCCATGCAGTACTTAATAGAAATGCTTGGGAAACCTTCGCAAGACGAATAAGTAATTATGGGCAATGGAAGAATCCATAAGTTTAAGCGATTTGCTCATATGTTTACATGTTCGCCCCCAAATTCGGGAAGGGTTTCTCTAAAGTAAAGCTACCTATGCAGCAAACAATGGGTGGTATTTCCAAGGAACCGACTTTTAGAGACGATACACAGGGTGTCCGCGAACTACCGCATAAACGCACCGGGTTGTGATTCCTCTTGTGATTTTCAGCAAAAAAGTTGTACGGAACATACGCCAATGCTTAACCCTTTAGCTACCACATGCATTTGAAGATTTTTGAAAAAATCGTTTTTTTTTCGTACAAATTTTGGCTAAAAAAATGTTGCCGTGGCCGTTCAAACTAGAAATTTTGTGACACAATAAACAAATTTGGAGAATATTTCTTATAACAACTATTAAGTAGGTACCTGTCTGTACTTGTTTGTTGATAAGAAGTTAGTAAGATTTTACGGTATTGAGGTACAAGTGATAACCATAAAATTAATATTGAGATTCTACCAACAGCTTTTATTGTTAAAGTATAGAGCGTAATACCCGATACAGACATATCATAAAATTTATTTTATTTTGATAGAACGAAATTAAAAAAAAAAATGAATTCGGATTCTCCTTGTGTACCTATGGCATAAGAGAAAATTCACACTTCCGAGAGGATTTATTAAAATCTGGATTTGATCACGATTGTATTATACTGCGTACTTTGAATAATGTATGTAAATACATTATACGGTGTGTTTTAAATTTAGTGACATACGATTCGATTTTGTATCCAGGATTTCGACTGTATTAATCATAATCTATACCTAGGATTTGTTGGTAGTATGTATGGCCTATTCTCCGTATTCGGGACAAATTAAATTAATTAAGCAATGTTTTCGCGTTGCTTTAGTACTAGTTAATGGTCCTAGGAGTTCTTGTTGCAGTATTTACATTAAGCAAACTTTCAAAATACGGACTATAGAGTGTGTAATGCAACCTTTTTTGTTGTACATTGACAATTATCCTCGATTGCATGATTTTGTTAACATATCCTTCTTATAATACTGACATTAATGTAAAAATCAGCAATTAATACAAAAATATCAATGTTAATATTAAAGTGCTTAGCATCACTTGTAAAATCGTTATTTCGATTTTTTATACCGTTGTTTTGACTTGGTAGATCGAAATTTTGTGTTGAACAATGCTTAATTTGTGTTGTGATAGTGTTGTTTTCATTTGTGAGAGCGTTGTTTTCATTTGTGAGACCGTTAATTTCATTTGGGAGACCGTTAATTTCATTTGTGAGATCGTTGTTTTCATTTGTGAGACCGTTGATTTCATTTGTGAGATCGTTGATTTCATTTGTGAAAGCGTTGTTTTCATTTGTGAGACCGTTGATTTCATTTGTGAGAGCGTTGTTTTCATTTGTGATACCGATAATTTCATTTGGTGGATCGTGAATTTGTGTTGAGATATCGGAAATTTGTCTTGAAAAAGGTATATATTGGCACCAACGTACAATACTTTCATGCATTAGATATTTGCATGAAAAATTATAGAAATTTTCTTGACCCATTTTCAAGTCAGAGTTCCATTGGTTGTATCGCGGAAATAAGTAATAATGATGTGATATATTGCTTATTAAAATGGATAAAAAACAACAAAATACTTAAAAAGCATATTCGTATACATACTAAATTTTAAATGAGAAATGTTTTTACCCCATTTAGACCCGGACCATGATCACGAAAATTCCTTATTACTAGAATAGAATAGAATAATATATTTAAAATATGTACTTTAAAAAGATTTTTTTTTATACAGAAATTAGTTGATCCAAATCATGCGATTTAAGTTTGGATGAAAGCAGTCGTTAAAAAAGTTTTAAGAGAGTTGAGAAAAGGTTCGAGATCCAATCTGTCACAGTATCGCATGGACCTAAGTAAGGGTAAATTCCTGTTAAACATTCAATGCAAAGTTCAAAATTGGTAATTTTCGGCATCCTGAAAACCAACGTAAACAACAGAATCGAAAATCCTACAAAAACTGGTCGATTAGATAATAATTTTTATAGTTGATGATAAGTAGTTGTTATAGACTTATACATACTTTACTCCAATGAACGGGGAGGTTTTACCTTGCAAAAGGTGCGGTAGTAGCAAATCTTTTATACGTTCTAAAGGCAGGTGGCGTGTTTAATTTTATAAATATTATTTATATCTTCTTCTTCTTTCTTCTTATCTTTTCTTCGTCTTTCTTAAGGTACGTGTTCGTAGAGACGGGGGTCCGCAACCTTTAACAAAGGGGGAAAGGGGGGCATTTTTCCGTTTTTGCGATTATTTCAAAAACGGTAAGAGATACAGAAAATGGTCTTCTTCTTCTTCTTTATGGCACGATAGCCCGACGTCGGGCCTTGGCCGCCTGGATTGAAAACCTCCAATTGTCGCGGTCACGCGACCTTGTCCTCCAATTCCGAAAGCCTAGCATCTGGTGGGCGTCCTCACATACAGAATGCTCCCATCGGGCTCTCAGTCGTCCACGCAATCTGGCTCCGTCCACTCGTTGCGCGTTCATCACCTTTTTGGGCATGCGATCGTCGTTCATCCTTTGTACATGACCCGCCCATTGCAATCGCTGCAATTTCACGATCTTCGACACCTGTAGCTCATCATACAGCTGATACAACTCAAGGTTGTACCGGATGCGCCATTCACCTCGTTCACGAACGGCCCCGAAGATTCTTCGGAGAACCTTTCGCTCGAATGTGTCCAACAGGTGTTCAGAGTTTTGGGTTAGGGTCCATGCCTTGCAGCCATAGCATAGCACAGGTCGGACGATAGATTTATACACGTGGAGCTTCGTGTTCCTGTGCACCAGCTTCGAATTCATAATTTGGAGGACCGCAATAAACACTTATTAGCTAGTTGTATCCGTCGCTTTATCTCATCTGTTTCGTTGGCGTCTTTTGACAAATTGCAACCCAGGTAAGTGAAGTTGTCTACATATTCTATATTGAGGTCCCCCACTGTGATGCTTGAATTTACTGGCGTTCTAGTTTTTGATTGCATCATGACCTTGGTTTTAGACTCGTTGATATGTAGCCCAACTTCTTTGGCGGCGTTATTGAGATTATACAGAAGGCTTTCTGCATCACCCAATCTTCGAGACATGATGTTGATGTCGTCGGCGTAGGCTACTAGTTGAGTCGATTAAATGAGTAGCGTTCCGCTGCTGTCCAAATTCATGGCTCGAATCACATACTCCAGAGCCAGGTTGAAGAGCGTCGGCGCCAGCCCGTCGCCTTGCTTGAGTCCAGTACGAGTTTCAAATAGGTCAGTGAGTCTGTTCTGAACTCTGACCTGCGAGACGGTATTAGTCATCGTCATCCTTATGAGTCGCACTAACTTTGCCGGTATACCAAAATTCAGCATAATGTTGTACAGTACACTTCGATCGATACTGTCGTATGCCTGCTTGAAGTCGACAAAGATTTGGTATACGTCGATGTTATATTCCCAGCACTTTTGGAGTAGTAGCTTCACTGTGAAAAGCTGATCGGTCGTTGATCGACCAGGTCTGAAGCCGCCTTGATACTCGCCAATGATTCGTTCTGCGTACGGATTAATTCTCTTTTCAAGAATTTTAGATAATATCTTATAGGCCGTACAAACTAATGATATGCCCCTGTAATTCTCACACTTCAGCTTGTCACCCTTTTTGTGGATTGGGCAGATTATGCTTTTGCGCCAATCTTCGGGGATTTCCTCGTCGTTCCATATTTTCAGCAGTAGCACATGTATTGCGTTGGTCAGGCACGTTCCACCATGCTTCAGCAGTTCTGCTGGGATCTCGTCAGCGCCGGGCGCTTTATTATTTTGAAGCGACTGTATGGCAAGACTCACCTCCTCTACTGTTGGGGGTAGAACGGGAGGGCCTGGTTCGGCTAACTGCTCAAGAGCTGGCTCCGCGGGGGATGTTGATGGTGCATTGAGGAGCTCTTCAAAATGCGAGGCCCATCGTTTGTTGACGCTTTCGATGTCGCTGATGATGTTACCATCCTTGTCCTTACATAGGCTTGTCCTGGGTTGATATCCGTTCTTAACATTATTAATAAGTTTGTACGCCTGTCTAATGTTCTTACTGGCTAATCTTTGGTTTATTTGCTGTAACTGCTCGTCAAAATGTTTGCGTTTCTTACGTCTAATTAACTTATTAGATACTCGCCGAAGCTCGTTATATCTTTCTTTCTTGGCTCGGGATGCGCGTTGTGTGTATTGGCGATAGGCTTCATTTTTCGCCTCAATCGAGGCCCTGCATTCTTCGTCGAACCAGTCTGCTCGTCTGCGCCGGCCTTTATAGCCCACGACCTCTTCTGCGACCCCCTTGATGCTGTCTTTGAGCTCCTCCCAGAACTCATGGATGCCTAAATTGTTGATGTCATCAAGCATGGGCGACAGTTTTTCCTCTAGTGCTGTTGTATACGCAGCCGCCGTGGCATCATCAATCAAATTGTCAACCTCGAAGATCTTGGCAGGGTTGATTCTCGTTAGGTGCACCGAAGAGATTCTGCACCTGTAGGTCGTCTTCACCAAATAGTGATCGGTGTCGCAGTTGGCTCCTCGATAGGATCGAACATCTAGGACATTAGAAGCCCATCTCTTGCTGATCAGTACGTGGTCGATCTGGTTCACGGTGTATTCATCTGGAGACTTCCAGGTCTGCTTGTGGATTCGTCGATGAGGGAAGCATGTAGAGCTTATTACCAGGTTTCTGCCGCTCGCGAAGTCGATAAGTCGCTGACCGTTGTTGTTGTTTTCGTCGTGGAGGCTATGACCTCCAGTAGTTCCCCTATGCCAGCTTTCATTTCCGACTTTGGCGTTAAAGTCTCCTAGCAGCAGCTTGACGTCGTTTGATGGAAGTGAGTCGAAGAGTGTTTCTAGGTCGTTGTAGAACTCGTCCTTAATCGCGTCTTCTTTTACTTCTGTAGGGGCATGCGCATTAATGAGCCAGAGATTAGCGAAACGGGTCTTAATGCGGATCGCACATAGCCGCTCGTTGATGGGTTTGAAGCCGATAACGTGGTCCTTGAGCTGCTTATTCACGATGAAAGCTACTCCAAACTCCTTGTTGCCCTCCTCTTTACCACTCGTAAAAATAGTGTGCGAATTGAGGTCGTTAATCTCGCTTTTCAGCCATTTAGTTTCCTGGATTGCAACTATGCTCAGCTTGTATTGTTCTACCTGATCCAGGAGGGCCCTTAAGGCCATGGGTCGTTGAATTGCACCTTCGCCGTTTCAATCTCACCTATAGCTCTGCATGCCCTGCAAGTGGACGTTAATTCCCGGGGGTATCTCCAATTCAATTAAATTCAAATTTCGTTCGTATTATAATTAACACCCTTTAGATATTTTACTGTTTTCCAGAACTCCTTGAAATGGGTAAATGGATCTCTCAGCCTACTCTTGATAAAACACCGTTTCTTTTCTCTGCAGCATTGCCTATATAACTCTACTTTGCAGGATGTAGTGTATTACCTTTTCGTGGTTTTTGATTAAGATCAATTTTATCAATTTCAATGTGAAGATGCTACTGTGCAGATATCTGCTAAGATGCACGTTTTGCCACCTGCATCCCTTCCATCAGGAAAAATACGGTGGCATATTAAGGGTCACCTGGGTTTCTTATATCTGTATGTTAGGGTCTATGCTTTTTGACTATCACATTTGATTTAAATAATCACCGAATTACATTCATAACGAAACAAATCCAATGAAATACCTTAAGGACTTAGCAAACAACATTAAAACTGACTAACAAGTTTATATTTATGTATATATGGTCATCAACCTCATCTGATTATTCAACCATATAACTTAGCCACTTGCCAAAAGTTAAATACTTTGATATGTATATTATTTGCACACAAAGGACAAAAACATTATATGTATTCGATCCACAAACACACTCAGCCAACACAAAGCTAAGCGCAACAGACGTTATTAGAAAGTGTTATTTCATTATTCGAGACAATATAATTGCGCTCCAACGTTCTCATTAAAATAAAACAAACATTATGCAAGTTAAACTTTCTCGGCAGGCTTATTACGTTATCCCACAAACATACTCCAAGTATACATATTTCCAAAGACATCACTCGCAATGCCCAGAAGGACCTTCAATGAATCACTCCTATATGCTGTACCCTGAATGCCTTGCTTTGTACAGAGACGAATAATACAATGTGTGTAGCGACAAAAGATTTAGAATAGCCCTAGGGATGGTTCACTCAATTTCCTTGAATATATAATTCCTTCATGTATATTTAAGGATTCTATGCCAGACGAAATGGCTGGCCACTTTCTTGCAGACATTAAACTTGGTGGGCATGTGAGCTTTAGATATATAGGACGTATTATACGGGTATATCCTTTCTATTACTGAAGTCACGTTCATCAACATTGATGTTCATTTTTGTGGACAATACGATGCTAAGTATAGCGGAATAATGAATTTTGTTTTGATCGATATTGTAGGAGGATATTGAAACCCAGTATTTGGTAGTAGTAGTAATAAATAAATTTAAAAAAATCATCCAAACATAAAAAAATATTCGAAATACTATTTTGGCATGATTCTTTAAGCTATTTTTTTTAAATATATTCCTTGGAAAAATTAAATTCGCAAGAGATAAAAGTTTTCACAGATCTTTTGTATTATTAAAAATTGCAGCTCATGAAAACAGCTCTGTATTTATATTTATGGAAACCACAAAAGGGTATACACTGACGTACTTTGATCAACTTCTGTCCCCTTCTTATACACCATTCAGGTATTGTCTTAGCACGTGACGCATTTAGCACGAGCGGAAGTCCACTAGTACTTACGAATTTTTTTCCCTATCAACTGAAATTTATCAGATTTCACGCAAAACACGTGTATTTTTCCAGTGGGCTATTGCACGTTTTTCCGGGAAAACTCTGGAAAGATGAGTGCGCAAAATCGGGAAAAATACCGTGTGGGTGGGACAATGGGGAAATTGAATACCATTAGGGGGCTTTCTCTTCAACAATTCTCTTCTGCAGCTATCCAACATAAGATAACATTCATTCTGAATGTGAATGTTATGATGTTGTTTCAGATGTAGATTACTACAATAAATGAACGTTCGTATATGAGAACTATACTAACTACGGTATGACGATGATGCAAATATTGATGTTTATAGTGTTTTCTCAGTATGCACACGTCATAATTTTGTTGCGGCCAATAACCCACTCACCTAATAAACGTCCATCCTCCATGGCGTAGCAATGAAAACGTGTGGCGCTTTGCGAATATACTAACACACTTGGCAAGTTGAGCAAAGAAAATGAAAATTATTTTGCCACTATACATACTCGGAGAGTGTCTATACTGGCACCAACGTACAATACTTTCATGCATTAGATATTTGCATGAAAAATTATAGAAATTTTCTTGACCCATTTTCAAGTCAGAGTTCAGTGGTTGTATGGCGGAAATAAGTAATAATGATGTGATATATTGCTTATTAAAATGGATAAAAAACAACAAAATACTTAAAAAGCATATTCGTATATGTACATACTAAATTTTAAATGAGAAATGTTTTTTAACCCATTTAGACCCGGACCATGATCACGAAAATTCCTTATTACTAGAATAGAATAATATATTTAAAATACACTGGTCGGCATATGTATTTTGACATCTCATACCCTCCAGCCCCGACACTGGTTTTGTTTAACTAAAGCCAATAACGGTAAATTTCTTTTATCAAAATTAAAGCACATATCGAGTGAAATAAATATGCTTAATATTTTTCCTGCCCTCTTTCGGACTCTCATCCTATAGAAAAGAGAAAATATGGAGGCGTAATTCTGGTGTGCCATAAGTACATATTTTGACAACATTTAACTCTTTGATTGCACCCATTTTTTCGCAAGAACTGATGCACAAAACATGTTTTTATTAATTTTTGAGTTCCCCGTATTAATTTTCAAATAAAAAATATCACCAGTGGCTCGAAACATAAACAAAAATCAGAATTTCGAAGATTGGTTTGAGCATCGATTGATGCAAGCCTTAGTCCTGGTTTACACATTGAATACGCTTCTATTGAATTTTATTTCATACGGTAAACTGTTTCTTACCAAACAAAAAAATGTTTTAAAACAACATAAAAACAAATTTTGGCGCTCTCTGAAAGAAAGCGAATGTAAACCCCGAGATGAGTGAGCCACGATGAAGAACTCTAAGAAAGAAGTGAAATTTAAACCAAATTGTGCCGCAAAAAAAAAAACGAATATAACTTCCGACTATTCAATGACGACAAAAAGAAGCTTTGGCCGTGGAAACAGTGATTTGAACTTAAGCAGCCTAGGCCATTGTAAGCAAAATATCCCTGCATCATGAGAGAGCCTCCACTGTGGTATTAATTTTGACAACCAGGTATCCGTTTTTTCACATAAACTGGGCATTTTCTTTAAATATTATTTTTTTTTTGTAAAAATGTAATAAAATAACGAATATTAGACGAAAAAGCTTTTTCCGAAAGTTGCAGTAGCTTAAACTTTTTCCTTAGTAACAGAGGTTTGCTTTTGTTTTGGTTTTTATACCCTTCGCTCATAGAGTGAAAGGGTATATTAACTTTGTCATGAAGTTTGTAACGCATTGAAGGAAGCATCTCCGACCATATAAAAAGTATACATATATGATCAGCATGATGAGATGAATCGATTGGGCGATGTCCGTCTGTCTGTCTGTCTGTCTGTCTGTCTGTCCGTCTGTCCGTCTGTCCGTCTGTTGCAGTGCGTTTTTCTCGGCCACTATAAAAGCTACGGAGCTGAAATTTTGCACACGTCCTTCTTATTGTTGCAGGCTGTTTGTATGTTTGATTCACCCAAATTGGATCACTGGGTCATGGGGCTGCCATACAAACCTAGCTCCCCAATTTGAGTTCTTCTAAGAAAAACTTTTTTATTTGTGTACCAATTTCAACCAAATTTCACACAAATGTGTTTCTATAGATAACACAAAATACATGCAATAATGGATCAAATCGGACCATGGGGTCATGGGGCTGCCATACAAACTTAACCCCCCAAATTAGGTTCTTCTAAGAAAAACTTTTTTATTTGTTCACCAATTTCAACCAAATTTCACGTATTTCTATTGTTGACACAAAACACATGTAAGAATCGATAAAATCTGAGCATGGGGTCATGGGGCTGCCATACAAATCCAACCTCCCAAATTAGGTTCTTCTGAGAAAAACTTTTTTATTTGTGCACCAATTTCCACAAAATTACACACAAACGTGTTTCTTTTGATGACACAAAACATATCTAAGAATTGATCAAATCTGACTATGGGGTCATGGGGTGGCCATACAAACCCAACCCCAATTTTGGTTCTTCTAAGAAACATTTGTTGCACCAATTTCACAAAACCTTGAATTAATGTGTCTTTACCAAAGCAACAAAAAAGTTAAAAACGAATGGAATCGTACTGGGGGGTCATGCTCCCGCAACCCCAATAAAATTTCCGAGTAAACATTTTTATTTGCCCACTTATTTCAACCAAGCCCAAAACTTTTGTCAAGACGGAAGAAAAAGAATGAGGAGGGGGATTAAATACAAGTCATAGGTACGCCCGAAAAAACTTTTAGCCCAAGCGAAGGGTATCCAAATTTCGGCCGCGCCCGAAATTAGCATCGGCCCCTGGGGTTGGCGAGCGAAGCGAGCAGGGGGCGAAGCCCCCTAGTTAAATCTGTCTTTGGTTTCACTTTATCTGCGTATGCCTTTTTTAGTTCTAGACCGAAAGTGGTCGTTATTATCTCTGCCTCTGATGGCACATTCTTCATATTCATAATATCCTTTGGTTCAATTAGGACATTTTCCATAAATATTTGGAAGATTTTTCGGTAATGATTCGATATACACATCCCATTTCTGTGATGCATGGCATAGTTTTCTATTTCTTTTCTTTTATTCAATTCTGGTGTTTAATAATGAACAGTCTACCTTATGAAATTAAATTCAATTGCAGCGTCTCCAACCTTTAAACCAGGATTGAAGTTTGCCTCTACGAAGGCTTAAACCAAACTTCGAATTTCTGATTTTTTCCCAATGTTTCAAGCCACTCGATACATTTTCTGCTTGGAATTCAAAATATAAACACAAATCATTAATAAAATTATGTTTTATCCATTTTTGCCCAGAGAAATTGGTGTACAATCAAAGATTTAAATATTGTCAAAATACTTATGTCGCATCAAAATTTCGCACCAATCTGTTCTCTTCTTTATAGCAAGAGAGTGCGAAAATGGACAGGAAAAATATTGAGCATATTTATTGCTCTTGATATGTGCTTTGATTTCCTTATAAGAAATTTACCGTTATTCGCTCTAGTTAAACAAAAGCAGTATCTAGGGTCGAGAGTACCAGATGTCAAAATACATATGCCGGCTAGTGTATGTACTTTAAAAAGAAAATTATTATACCCTTCGCTCGTAGAGTCAACGAAGGAAGCATTTCCGACCATATAATAAGTATACATATATGATCAGCATAACACGGGGAGTCGATTGGGCGATGTCCGTCTGTCTGTCTGTCCGTCTGTTGCTACGCGTTTTACTCAGCCAATTTAAAAGCTATGAAGCTGAAATTTTGCACAAATGCTTCTTTTTGCTGCAGGCAGTTTGTATGTTTGAATCGGTAAAATCGGACCATGGGGTCATGGGGCTCCCATACAAACCTAACCCCCCAAATTAGGTTCTTCTAAAAAAAACTTTTTTATTTGTGCACCGATTTCAACCAAATTCCACACAAATGTATTTCTATTGATGACACATAACATATGTGAGAATCAATCAAATCGGACAATGGCGTCATAGGGCTGCCATACCAACTCAACCCCCCAAATTAGGTTCTTCTAAAAAAACTTCAATATTTGTACACCAATTTCAACCAAGTTTCACCCAAATGTATTTCTATTGGTGACACAATACATATGTAAGAATGGATCAAATCGGACCATGGGGTCATTGGGCTACCATACAAACCCAACCCGCCATTTTGGTTCTTCTATACCAATTTCACAAAACCTTGAATTAATGTGTCTTTATCAAAGCAACTAAAAAGGTTAAAACAAATGGAACCGCTCCCGCATCCCCCAATAAAATTTTCAGAGTAAATATTTTTATTTGCCCACTTATTCCAACCAAACACCACACAAATATTGTTTTGTCGGCGCAACGGAACTTTTGTGAAGACAGAAGGAAAATAATGGGGGGCAGCCCGAGGGGAGCGAAGGGTATCCAAATTTCGGCCGCGGAAATTGAAGGAAATAAAGTCTTATGCAGGCAGTAATTCGAATACAAATTAACAACAAATGGAGTTCTGCGGAACCCAAGGGTTCCGTGAAGATATCTCAGGAGTTTCGCGAAGATATACAAAAATAGGAAAAATTTAGAAAGAGCTTTTGACAATAAAAAGCAAACAATCCATGCAAACAAAATTTTGTAAGTTTTAAAATTCCGAAGCTAAGTCTGCTACACTGCATCAGAAATTAACACTGTAAAATATTTGATCAGCATCAGAAACCCGACCGATTTTCTTCTACAACTTTCAACTTGATGGAATGGAAAAGGAAGTAGTACCAGAAGAAAAGTAGGTCCGAGTGTTTTATTGAGGTTTTTAGGATTCAAATTAAGGCACAAATAAATTGGACGATTAAATTTGTGTTAATCGAAACTTTTGAACGATGTTTTTTTAAGCAAATTTTTTTCCAAATTTTAAGTTCTACTCACAATTTTGGTATCCTTTTTAAACAATTGGCTGATAGCTAGGGCCTCGAAATTTATAGAAGATAGCTGCAACGGTGTCCTACAAGTTTGAAAACTTTAGAAATATCTACCCACGAATTTGTTATCGGAGAATTTCGATTTAAAAACACAGAAGCTGTATTTTATCCACATATACTTGGCATTCCCAACGAGCTATGCTCTTCAAAATTTTCCTTTTCTGGAGATTTAATTATATAATTTATTTTAATACTTTACTTGAGACGTTCCGTGACTCCAAAAAGTTTGAGAACCACTGATCTATCCCAATATAAAGCAGTGACCCCTCCCCACCAAGGAATCACCTTTATCGTGCTCCGCCTATATACATTATGACTCCCCTCCTGTAAATTATGGGAGGAGGTCAGTCATGCCAAGAGCTAGCCGTACATAACTAGGCAGCTCGGGAATGTTATCGCCCGAATCGTCTTTGTACAGATCCACGCCATGGCGTATATCAACCATACCAGGGGCCTCCCTGCGCTGCTCAGGTAAGTGGTGGCGCAACTCACCAAAAATCTTTGTCCCACTACACAGCCGCGCTATGTCACAGAGAACCAGACCTCCCTGCGGGGGAAGATAGTTTTGTACACTGAAAAGCTGTACTTAATTAGCCTGAGCAACAGACCTTCATGCCAAGTTGTGTGGAAGTCCTTTTCGATATCAATGGTTACCATGCCGACAGAAGCTTTTCTTCAAATGAGTTAAAAAAAAATTTACCATTGTAGTTGGTGAATAGTTGACAAACCTTTTCTGAAGCCCAGCTGGAAAGTAGCGATAATTGAGTTTGTATTTAGAAAAGACTGGATGCGACTTAAGATAATTTGTTCTAATACTTTGCTAACGGTGGGGAGTAAGCTAATAGGTCTGTGGCTTAAGAGACAATCAGGAGGCTTCCCGGGTTCTAAAACGGTAACAGTAACAGCGTTTTTGCACTGCTCTGAAAAATATACCAACTTAAGAGAAGAATTAAAAATACCTAAAATTTAAATAAATGAACAACATTTGGGATTTGGTCTGTGCCGGGAGGGGAACATTATGGGACTAAGGCTAGGCACTCAACTAAATTTGATCGCTTGGTTTAATATGAAGAGAAGTGACAGGCATGCCTTCTTAAAAAAAATCCCGAGAGGAGTGAGAGGGGTGTCCTTGGTTGGAACACTCCAATTTTCGGTACTGATTAAATAAGTTTTGTTAGCAATATATGGACAAAATCTTATAGACTCTAGGTGTATTCTATCAAGAGTTACAGTCCGAAATGTAAATCTAAAAAAAAAAAGACCGAAGCTAATTTTGGGCGGGCCGAAATTTGAATACCCGTTACATTTCCATCTGTCCCTGGATGCGTTGAGACTAACCCAGGAACAAAAAAGTAAGGGAAAGGAAGAAAAAAAAGTTTTTCTTAGAAGAACTTATTTTTAAGTTTTCTTGTGATTATTTTTCACTTTATCCAGCTAGATTGTTGTTTAGGAAGAGAAACACTTAGTTTTTCATCTTTTATTTGCGACGTTTCGCTGATATTTATTCAGCATCTTCAGGCTTCTTATTCTATGCTTTCCCTAATCTTATATTTTATATACATTAAATCACAGCTGTTTTTTCTTGTTGTTTAACATTAATTGATTCACACGTAACATAAATATAATAAATAATTAACATGCGGTTTTCAGTGATCATATTTTCCATAAAAAACCAAGGACAGATAATATAGATACAGTGAGTCACAGTCAACGCCCATCAATATGAGGTCTTCTTTTTATACATATTTGCTAAAAAACATTTTGGGGGGATAGTCCTAAAAATCACTGTTACCGAAACTCATGACTTAGTGTACATGAGCAAACGTCGTTGAAGTGATAGTTATTTTGCGGCACAATAATTTCGCCTTACAAGGCCAAATCCGCAACTAACATCATTTATCAACCAAGATCGGTGGTTTGAAAAAGGACATCGAGAGGAATAAATAAAAAATCAAACTCTTGTGATAAGAATCATTGCAAAAAACTAAAAACTTCTTAGGATTTTTGCGAGCTTATATTTTGTCGGTGCTTTTATGAACTAAATCACGTGGATTAACGGAGCTAATTAAAGCTAAAGGATATGAATGAGATTCTTGTGCAATCCTGATCTCTGTGTTCCAAAAACCATTGTTTGATACGGTGCGTTGACTTGGTCATGTATAGCTAGGCTAAATTGAGTCATCGTCACATATGTATATAAAAATCTCCAAACTCCCCCGAAACAGCTGGACCGATTTTTATGAAATTTTTGTATCTATTTGCTATAGATATGACAATAGGGGGTAAAGTATGTGTATGTAAAGTGCCCCCTTTCCTTTTTTATCGAGAATTTAGTATTTTCTATATTGAATCGGGGACTTTTGTAAGAAACTACGAGTGAAGCGAACACGAGATGTTGCGTATACATTCCGAGGGTATTTAATGCTGGAAGCACTAACCATTGTAATATTTCCTATCTGCACTGATATTTTTAGCAGGTACGGTAATTTTCAATTACGACGTATAAGCTCATTAACATTTATAAAAGACTCTTAAATACTAAAAAAATCATCGTAAAGTCGACGATATCAATTAGGCTAGTCATTATCTACTTTCATAATGACGTCTAATTCTGCAAATTATTCTAGCAGTTTTCATAATTTTAAATAAAACTGTGCAATAACAACTTTATAGAAATGTGCATCTGAAAAAAAAAATATTCAAAGCAGCATTTTATTTGATTATTCAAAAGATTTCTGGTACACAAAAACGAAAAACTTAAGCCAGAAACCTATAGAACGTGTTGAAACAAAAATTACGGCCATTTCAGCCGGTTATAAATTTTATTGAAATTTG
Source organism: Microchrysa polita (assembly GCA_949715475.1). Taxonomy (NCBI): domain Eukaryota; kingdom Metazoa; phylum Arthropoda; class Insecta; order Diptera; family Stratiomyidae; genus Microchrysa; species Microchrysa polita. Next base: position 21,193,955 of record OX454415.1, read on the forward strand.
CATTTCCACGTTATATTTTATTTTAGAATAAAGATAAAGACACGTTTCCAATACGACTTCACTGTATTTCCAGTGCCAACATTTAACCAAAAGTTTTCTCCTCGCCCACTGGCAATGAGTCTCTTAACTCGAAATTTCTTTTCTCTTTAACATTTTCCATGCGCATGTTCCAGCCTCATCCGTGCTCATCTCATCTTCTTCGGTAAGATTTTTGTAAACAAATTCAACATGAACCATCGTTAAGAAGAATAACAACAACAACATTCTACTACTACTACGATTTTTGAATTTGCATCTTATAGCAATCGTCATATTGAGGTTATGGCCGGCATTTGTTATGCTGTCTTGCGAAGTCTATCTATGCTTTTCTGTTTCACCACGTTTCCCATGTTTGTACTTTGGCTTATTGTTAGCGAGTTGTATCTTCTAAGCCTCTGAAATCTATGCAGACTTGGTATAGATGTGAGGTACAGTTCATCGTCGAATAGTTCTATCGCATAAAGGTTACAAGTATGCAAGTAACGAGTCTTTATTGCAATCTACAGGTAAACTGGTTTTTCTCTATTAACTAGCATTTGTGCATGCTGTCGAAGAAGTTAGACGCCGTTTGCTGTCATGGTGCTAACATTAGCCATCTGCAAAAGAGCAATACTTTTACGAAGAATGTTATGCACATGAAGCCGGCTTGTTGGAAGTTTCTATCTGAATGACGGTGGCTGGCTGGCTGGATGGCTATTGCTGTGATGTTGATGATGGCTTCTCGTTGGGACTGGACTGGAATTCCCCCGTCTTCTTCTTCTTGTTCTTCGCCGGCTGTGTGCTCTGCTCTGCTATCGTTGTTGTTATATGGTGGTACTTTGGTGGTTGATGACAAGCGAGTTGCATGCGGAGTATCATTTTGGCGCGCGGCTCTATGGGCATGGAAAGCATTGGAGGCAGTGGAGCGCGCGGAAATCTGAGGGATTTTGTATGATATTCTGGGTGCTAGCTTCACAACTCCATTTGAAATTTTCTTAACTTTAGTCACCTGCGAAAGTTCGAACGGCGAACAACGTTTTTTCCATAACTGACAATATTGAGCCGTTACGGTGCGAAATAAACGCGATTCATTTTCAAGATAGACAAGATAGAAAATATTTATTCTATCTGATTTGGACTTATCTGAGATTTTAAGATACTTTATAGTGATTTACGCGAAAAATATTTGTGAAAATTTGAAATTTTCATTCACAGTTTCATATGCACATTTTTCCGTCAAATGGTGGCTACGTTTACAGTTTAGTTTTCGGTGCGAAGTACATACATATATTCTAGTGGCCGGGAAAGTTAGTTTGAAAATTCTGCAATCCTAAAAAAAAGTTGATTTGAAGTCTAATGAAGATTGTCATGAGTTGTTATCTTAAACCATAGTAACAGTGAATTTCAGTGTAAATCCTATTGAAGATTCAAAAATAAAAAGGATTTCCTTGTATCTTGGCTTTAATGTGAATTAATCTTCTCTTTCTATTTGCATTCGTTCAAAGTAGAGCGCAGACACATAGAACGGTTTACGATAAAAGTGTTAAGTTTATCGAAGTGATAAAAAGTGTAAGTTGATTTTGAAGTAAATAAAATAAATTTCAAGTTCTTTCCTATGTACCCTACATAAAAATAAAAATAGAAACCACACAAAAATAAATTCTCTTCGAATTTCCCTATCCTTAGACTGAGATTTCGTCAACTGATTGATTTAAATTTGTTCTATCCGATAAATTGAATTGAATAAGATTCGAACACGGCTTTCAAAAGGATTTTATATTCAGTTTACGCGGATTCACAGTTTCTACCGCGATTTGTGTATAGTGAAAAGAGTACGTCTATTGAAAAGGATTTGCTTGTGCTCTGTGTGTGCGTGCTGTATACCTATTTGCAGTGAATCTGGGAAAGGATATGTAAGTATATTTACCGTTATATAATAAAGTGAATTTTGTAAGATGAAGAGATAAAATTGGAGTGATAGAGAAAAATGTTTGACCAAACTAAATATTGCATTGTAACAAACAGCTAAATCTAGAAAATCAGCTGATTGAAATTCTGTCAGTGTCCTTTTGTGTAAACGTACCCCGAACAGAATTATGCATGTGGATGACAGTTTGTAGTGGACAGCCGTTTAATTTATATTTTTTCCAAATTTTGAATTGACATTTAACGGGTATGATGTGATGTTAAAAATAAATGTGAAAAATGCTGTAAAAAATTGTGGAAAAAAAAGCTTGAAATAAGTCTAAACTCTATAATAGCAAAAAAATGTCAAGAATAATGAATTGTCAAAAAAAAAAACGACAGGTGCTTAACATTTTTTTTTATGCGGGTTATTTCTCATAGAATTATTTCCAGTTAAGGGTTTACTAGATGATCGGTACCAATTATAAGGCAATGGTTTACAAGTAACATTTGTGGGCATTTGTATTTAAGTTCGAGTCGATTCGTCTAAGCTACGGCGCGGCGTCTTTGGCCCCCTCATTAAGGAGTCAAATTCAACTGTAGCGTAAGCTCTTTACATATCAAAGAAGATTTAACAAAAATTAAATTCAACGGCATTTGATGTACTTTACTAAAAGCAGCTTACCTCTAGGCCAAAGAGAAAATTGTACCTTCCCACACTATTAAACAGAGGTTTAGCCCAAAAGGAATTTTTGCTGGGCAGTCACAGAGAAGGATTGTGGCGGATTCAGTTTTCTTCAGACATAGACGACTCAGTGCACATAATCAGTGTGTAAGGCGATATCTCAAAAGGAACTCTACAAAATGCTGCAAATCTGCTTTAATAAAACTCTTTAAATTATTTCTGCTGACAGAATTAATATTATAATTGGCGCAGACCAGGAAAAGTACTCCAGCGCTCTAGCCAGGCTCTTAGAAGGTTTTTTGCCAGTGTAGCAACTCGCACCTCGTAAAGTGTCGTAACAAGTTTCTCAATCATATTCTCCGGATCTACGACTCAATAGTGCATTGGATCCCAGATTGACAGACGTTGCACCAGAAGCCTTTGGCAATTCAGAACCTGTTACTGGGTCCAAAACTCAACTGAACCGCGGGTGTACCAGGTCCTATTCCCAGGCACCAGGCTACCATTTTTCCCATTTCAATCTCAGATTGACGGACGTTTCGCCAAAAGTCTATGACAATTAAGAACCGGTTACTGGGTCCAAAACTCAAGTGAGCCATCAGTGTATAAGGTTCTACTCCCAGGCACCAGGCTGCTATTTTTCCACATTTCATAAGGTTAGGTGCCTTTCACTCGAGCCCTAACAGTGTTCTACTAGACCTACACCCAACTCAAATTCACCTTAACGCAGAGGTAATATTATTCGCTAAGCTATACCCCAAGAATCATTAAATAGATTTCCGAAGGTTCAAAAACAAGGTCACAGGGGCTGGTGTGATGTGTTCCGCCCTACTCGTTACTACTATCTTTCAAGCAGAAGTCCACGCTAAAAAAAATTTACGCTGAACTCCATCTGCGTGACAGCTACGTAACGCACACAAATGTATAGTTATACTGCCTGGAGGCGTTAAACAGACTGAGCTCCAATGACCGACTAATGCTGTTTTGAGTTTCAGACTTCATGGGTACTTACTGCAGCATTCGACTTCTGGATCAGAACATTTTCCTACCTGCAACACAAAAAAGCAAATCTATGATTGAGAACGACTTGTAGCTCTTGGACAGCTTGATAAATTAATTAGACAATCTAAGCTATTCATCACAGGGTATTTCCACAAAAGATCAGCTGAGTTCCTTTATTTTAGCAGAAGCAAAGTCCGAATCCATTGTACTCTATATAGTTGTCTGAGATACCACATTCGTACAATAGGACTCGGAATAACTGTCGATTATGTGAAGTAGAAAAAATTTCCATTGAAGGAGAAATCATCACACGGTGTCGTATGTGAGGGTGATGTTTTAGCGTAACGCCACTGGATCTACCTCGGAAGAATCTATCCAAACACTGATGGTGATAACATTGCTTCGGCCTCAATCAGCAAACTCAATCATTTGATCTTGATCAGCAGGTATAGTCCTACGTCCTCTTTTGACAAAGGCTAAAGCACAATCGATGCTGTTTGCCCAAGTAGATAGTCTATAACAGTGGTTCCCAATCTTTTCAGCTCGTGCCCCCCTTGCGAGATCTGCTGATCCTGGTGCCCCCCCCCCCCCGAGAAAATATCGGCCAAAAACAGAAAGTAGATGCAAAAATTGCCATGGGCAAGGAATTCTTTTAATTTTCGCCATAAAGGTATATACTGAGTTCACCGAGCGAAAAACGTGCATATATGTCTCCCGTGAAAACGGTGCCGTGGAGACTTGCTTTTTATTCACTCAATGTAAGATAAATGTTCACTCGCGTTCTGATTGATTGTCGATGACATCATTTCATTGTCAAATAAAGTGCAACTCCATTATTTTCTCTGACGAAATGTCAAAAACCGGTGTGGAGACTTTCATGTGAAGTGAGTACCACCAAGCGAATTCGATTTCACGATCATCAAAATTTTGACAGTACCTATTTGCATGGATTTCACGTGAACTGACGATGTTAGTACCTACTTTAAGGTCGGAATCCATTGTCGCAATTAAAATTAAATTAAACTACTGGAACTACAGGAATTTTTAGGACGTGCTATTTAAATTTCATGATTTCCGTAATTTTTGGTTTTCAAAAACCATTCAAGGACTATAGCTGGCTTATGCACTTCATATCAGCGATATGCAAAAATTTTTTATTTTTTTTCTCGACCTAAAATATTTTCAGCGGTGTTCATCAAATGGATTTAGTAGCAGCGAATTAATTGACGAAAATGCAATTTCTGCCATTTTGCAACGCCTTGCAACAACCGATTACCCCTGATGTATTTCGAAAGATGTTCGCAAGAAAACCATAATTCATTAATGGCAAACAAATCATAATTTATTAATGGCATCAATATTAGATTTGTGCTCGCGCCCCCCTTCCCTGATCGTCACGCCTCCCTAGGGGGGCGCGCCCCCTGGTTTGGGAATCACTGGTCTATAGGGAGACTGGTGGTATAAATTACTCTCCGATCCGTTTTTACGATATGTTTTCACGTTTTAGTCCTTGACTGTTGTATTCGAATGAACCCGAAACAGTAGTTGTATGTAGTTGTTCCGGACAGCAGCATATAGCATGCAAGCAACGCAGAATTAAAAGAAAATCCTGAAGCTCTACTCTACTCGGATGCTCTCATTCAGCTGAACGAATTGCTCTGCGCCGTGAACTAGTCTTCATATCGATCAAGTTTCATTTTGACTGACAGCTGACTGCTGACTGACAGCTCTGTTTAATAGCCTTAGTCGAGTAAGCGGCTCTCAGAGAGCCTCGGTAACGGAGGCTTGGAATATCGCCGCCTGAAAACTGGCCATTCAGACGACGTCTATAGCGCTCATGTTCGGCTGTTTTTTAGAATGCGTATGATGTCGGAATTTCAGTTCGCCGGTTTACTCTTCTAGAGCAAGACCAGTTACACAACTAGCCTTGTCAAAACTGCGATCCTGATAACAATCGTAATGTGAAGTTTCAGGCTACCTCGACCATCTCTTGACCTTACTTTAATTTTGGATACTTAAAAAGATCCAAATTAAACTTGCGGGTTCCGTCCTTCGTAAGCATAAGCACCAGCTTTTGTGAGGACAACCAACCGCACTAATAGGTTTCATAAAAAAAAACATCAAAACCAGCTGTCCGCGACCAGTGTACTATTCCCCAAGTGTCTAGCAAATCCCAAACTATCAGAACTAACTACTAATTAATTCTACAATAATGCCAATGGTCAGTACACCGCATCCCACATAGTCACGACACGATGACAGGACACACTAAGTACTCAAATATGTTCAAACATTTGAGCTGGCACAATAACATCGGCCGTCGTCGTCGTCGTTGTCCTGTTAACATTAACTCGGTGGAGCTCATGTAGAAAATGCAATGACAAAATAACGAGATTCAGAGCGTCTATACACCGCACGTTTCACTATATCGAAAGGACATGTGATCCTGATCCTGACTCTATATCCGCTTTAGCATTTAATTCGTGCGCTCGGTATTCGCTTCCAGCTATACTTTAGCAATACTGTCCGCCCTCTCTCATATGTGTAGAAATAGGGACGCAGAGAAAACACAAAAGGGATCTCGTCACGAAACACACTCAGCAACACAACGACCAGGCGTCGTCGGTCGCGCCGATAACTCCAATATTATGCAAAATGATGATGATGATGACGACGATGGTATAACGATGCTGATGACATCTTTAAGGATAATTCATTCGTTTCCTAGTGCAATTGAAGTGCTACCCGGTAGAGTGCTCACGTTTTCTGTTCCAAATTTAGAGACGAGCCATAAAATGTGTTACCATACGATGTGATGTACAGAAAATGTACGAAAGATTCGCTTCTAGTCATAGAACTGCTAGAGGTTTCCCAAGTCCATTACATACGAGATCTGGCTGACATGTACCAATGTTACGCGCTGGCTTTTGTACGTTTTCCAGCGCTCTACGAGTATTTGCTTTCGTCCCTTTTTACGTTGTATATAGGTACCCCGAACAGCAGATAGTAATCGTACGTCTGGCATGTCGCTTATCAATCTCTATATGTTTCGCCCCGAGAGTATGAGAGCGTGGTTGCAGGAACTTTCGTTTATACATTTCCTCAAGTTCAATGTGTGTAATGGGCGAATGGTAAAAGTGGAAAAAAGTTGGCCTACTGAATCCTCAATGTGTGGTGCTGGTACGTGCAATGTTTGAATGACATGACGAAAAAATGTGAGCACTTTTCTCGGTATGTTTTCCTCGGTTATAGGATGCTCGAGAATTATTTGATAAGTTGTCGAAGTAAAAGTTTTTTTTTTTTGCGATAAGGGGGCTTTCAAATGAATTGATAAAAGGGAAATTCACAGGAAGTTTTGGGAATGTTTTTTTTTTTTGGAGAAAAATTATTAAAAAAGGGGGAACTATGAGAGGAATATACGAAGCTGTGTATGTAATGAATTGAATGATTGATCCACGGAAATAGATGTAGGAAATGCGTCATACATAATAACAAATAACTGGCGCGACAGTCCACCCAAGCTTCGCATGTGTTATAGTGACATACATTTTTCAAGATTTTAACTGCTTCTTTGCAGACGTGTTGAGATCAACAGCACACTCTACAACAGGGTCGTAGGCAGAAACATATTTCGGGAGGGGTGTTAGGAAAAAAAACGGGTCTGGTTTCAGAATTTCCCGAGGTGAAAAAATAATATTTTCTTTCTGTCATAAAAAATAATTGGCTTTGATTCTCCCCATTTTTTAACTACATAGGCCAGTCAATAAACCGAAAAATAAGGCGTTAGGTCGCAAAAAATTGCTCGGCTCTGGTTTTTTGGGATATTGTTAGGATAGATACCAGAAGTGTACCACCAAGTTTGCAACTTCGAAAAACCTGTGCTAGCCCAATGACCCTCAAAAAACCTCAAAATTTTCGGACTTTTTTCATATTTTTGTTTGTAATTTCTAAAAGGTGCTTCCTACAAGTAAGTTGTCCACTGCACTGTTAAAGCTAAGAAAATCTTCTTTAATTTGAGTGTAACCCCAGCTTTGTAGGCGCAAAGGATCCCAAGATACAGCACTTTAAACATTGTCTTTTGAAAAAAAGTTCGAAATTGTAATTCCAGTCATTTTCCGAGCTGAATATCGGCTTAAATGCGCATTCTACGGAGAAAGTCATGTGACATGAAGTTATAAACCAGTTCCTTAGCTGTATATATGTCGGAACGAATGGAATCAGACCATGGGATCATAGGGCTGCCACTGAAAATTAGGTTCTTCTAAGAAAAACTTTTTTCTTTGTGTACCAATATTAACCAAACTTCACCCAAGTATGTTGGTGGTTAAGCTTAAAAAAATATCTAGGAACGGATGAAATCGGAACACTACGTTATAGGGCTGTCATACAAACCAACCTCTGGAAATTAGGTTATTCTAAGAAAAACTTTTTTCTTTATGGACCAATCTTAACCACCCTTCCCCCAAATGTGTTTTTTAGTAAAGCTTCAAAACATATCTAGAAACGGATGAAATCGGAACACTAGGTCATAGGGCTGTCATACAAACCAACCCCTGATCATCAGGTTCTTCTAAGAAAAACTTTTTTCTTTATGAACCAATCTTAACCAAACCTCACCCAAATGTGTTCCTAGTAAAGCCTCAAAACATATCTAGGAAAGGATGGAATCGGAACAATACGTCATAGGGCTGTCATACAAACCTCCTAAAATACAAATTAGGACTTTTTTACAAAAAAAGCACATTTTTAAAGTGCTGTATCTTGGGATCCTTTCCACCTACAAAGCTGGAGTTACACTCAAATTAAAGAAGTTTTTCTTAGCTTTAAAAGTGCAGTGGACGACTTACTTGTAGGAAGCATCTTTTAGAAATTACAAACAAAAATATGAAAAAAGTCCGAAAATTTTGAGGTTTTTTGAGGGTCACGGGGTTAGCACAGGTTTTTCGAAGTTGCAAACTTAGTGGTACACTTCTGGTATCTATCCTAACAATATCCCAAAAAAACAAACCCGAGCAATTTTTTGCAACCTAAAATCGGTAATTGACTGGCCTAACAGTTAAAACGAAAATTTTAAGGCATTTCCATATAAATAACTAATAAAAGTGATAATGAAATAACATTTATGCTCCGCTTTAATTCCAAGGAGGTATTTTACTCCATTTTGTTCAATCACAGTAAGACCCGATAATCCGGACAATGCATTGGTCTCGGCGATGATACGATCCAAGATATAGCTGCCTCTAGAAATAGGCTGAGACATTACCGCAAAAACCGGCGGTGTTTACACCAAAGGCCGAGCGACGCGACGCCATGCAGCGGTTAAATAACGAGACAAGGAAGAAGAAGAAGAAGAAGAAATAATTCGGACCTAGAAAATCTGGAACCCTGAGAATGCAGATTAAGATTTATGGCAAATTCTGTTTAAATTTTTTTAATATTTGGAAATTTTCTATAGTTTGTTCTAGCGTACTTGCTCCATAAACTTAAGGGAACGCATATTTCGAAAATAAAATTATTGAACGTTAAAATGAATAATTTAAGAAAAATTCAGTGTCCACAACAGCGACATTGAATGCATTTCGAAAATTAGGAGAATTCGATAATTTGGATAGAGTTCGGTCCCCTTTTCTATTACTGTGATATAATCACGTGTGCTTACTGAATACTTCAATTTCGGAGAGGCTAGAACTCCCAAAACCTCGACGAAGGATCACCACAAAGTTATTTAGGTACCCCTGGACGAGATCATAGTTCGTCACATGGACGGTGAATTCGAAAACCATCATAAACTGAATCCGCTCACAGTTTGATTCGAGCCCACGAACCTGTACGAGCGCACTAAACCAGGCTTGTCCAACATACGGCCCGCGGGCTACAATCCGGCCGGTGAAGGTCTTTTATCCGGCCCGCGAGCGAAGTTCAAAAAAGTGGTTATAGGCGCAACAACCTTAGCAATATTTACACATATTTTTATGGAAAGTAGAAAAAACTAATTTTTGTACACTAATATACAACTTAAGGCGACGCAAAAACTAACTCAATGCAAATGCAAGTCCACCGATTTGCACAAAAAAATGTGTTTAAAGTATTGAATGCTTCGCGAAAATTGTTCAACCGCTTCAATAATAAATGTTTGCGAGGATCTCAAATTGTTCCATTATTATTTATTGCCTCAATGGAAATATTTTTCGAAAAATAAAAACGTTCAGTCGGCGCTACCGCAATTTTCCGTACCGATAATATTTGAAGTAACTTATAGGAAGACAAAACGCACAACGAATTGACGGAGCGAGGTTGCGTGGACGGCCGAGAGCTCGCTGGTAGAACTCTGCAGGTGAAGACCACCAGCTGGTGAGCTTCCGAAACTGGAGGACAAGGTCACGTAGCCGCGACAATTGGAGGTCAAAGATTCAGGCCACCAAAGCCCGACGTCGGGCTATCGTGCCACATTGATGATGTTGATAGGAAGACAATAAAAATGCTACTTTGTAGCTGGAGTTAACCTCACCGTATTATTATGCCGAAAGTTAAATTTTGGTTAAAGCTCATAGATACGAGGCCTATTCTAGATTTTCTACCCAACAACAACTGTCTTGGTAAGTTCAGCCAAAACCACGCTAGGATTTGGCATAATTTTTAGGCTAGTTTGCAACGGAGGATACTGCTTGTCGGAAGATGTCCCAGGGAAGGAAACCGTCACCGTGAAGGCTGCAGCAAACGCTTTTTTTCCTTTGTTCTCGTCGACAGCTGTCACCGGTTTAACGCCAAAAGTCCCGTTAGCAACAATGATCGCTGCGCATTTACAATAACCTCCTATCACGGCCGGATTAGCATTAGAATTTTTACAAAAATGATGGCGAAGGAAAGTGAATCCAAATATTGACACCGATGTGCCTAAATCGGGTCATTACATGCTGTTCAAGTAGCAATGAATCTTTGCAATGCATGCAATAAAAAAGGAATATGAAAGAATTCTTCTCCTTCTGAAAAATGTTCGGCTTGCCACTATTTTTTAAACCAGCAATGTGTTCAAAATGTGGCCCGTGTAAAAATTAAGTTGAACACCTCTGCACTAAATACTACACTTACGAGCCTATACCATTTTATACGTATGAGTATATGTAAACAATTTCATATTTCTACATTCGATTGACAAGTATTAAAGGTTATTGTTATATCAGTGCGTTGTTTGGTGTCACAAAAAAAGGATCAGGAAATTGCGGGTCTCAGCCGCATTTGCCTGAAAGCGCAACGTCTGTGCCAACCGGCAACTCAAAGAAGCGCCCATGATGTCCTATTAGAGTCGTATAAAAACGCCCGACGATTACTGCACCTCGGCATTAAAAAAAAGCAAACAAAATATGTATTGTCTCGGTCTTGTTACCTTGACATGTGTGGATGCCCGTGGGGCAAAGTTCGTCAGATCAGATTGTTCACATTCCTGCTATAACAGACGAGGAACTTGGCCAAGCTTTTTCAAGATTGGAGGAAGGCGAAGCTCCAGAGGGCCAAATGGGATCCCTAATAAAGCGTTGAAGGCTGCAAACCGTGCTGTCCCTCAAAAGTTCGTGAAAGTCTTCGAAACTTGCTTGGCAGAAGGCACCTTTGCAATATCATGGAAGCGGCAAAAGTTGGTGCTCCTTCCCCAACCAAATAAACCGGCTGGAGAGCCAAGCTCATATCGCCCAATCTGCATGCTCGACACCTTGGGAAAACTGTTTGAAAGAATTATCTTTAACAGACTGTTATCGGTGGTGCTTCCACCTAGGCTGCCTGTCAGATCAACAGTAAGGTTTTTGACGGGCGTGGATGCAATTTATCACCACTTTGGCCAGGAAATCACTTCAAAAAGGCAGATGCTGTTCTGCGGTAAAGGTCGACGCCAAAAACGCCTTCTATTCTGCAAACTGATCCTCCATTCCAGCCGCTTTACAAAGAATGGATGTTTCAGTCTATCTTGCAGCTATAATCAGGAGCTACCTCTCAAATCGTATCCTTCAATACGATACCAATACGGAATATAGGGTCACTGCGCGAGTTCCACAGGGTTAAGTGCTTGGCCCGCTGCTATGGATAATAATGTACAACGGCATTATAGATTTTCCCATGCCTACACGGGTGACTGTGGTTGGCTTTGCCGACGACATTGCAGTTGCGGTGGTGTAAAAGAGGCTGGAGTGCGTCGAAGTCTACGCCAATGAAGCGATTACAACAATAAGGCTATGGCAATTAAGGGGTGGAATGAGCGAAAAAACTGAAGCTGTTCATATCAGTAAGCACAGGAAAAGGTGCTGTCAAAAAATCAGAGTAGGAAGCAATATCAAAACCTCCAAAAAGTCATTAGGTATTTGGGGGTTATGATAGATTCGAGACTGAACTATGAAGAGCATTTTAAGTTTGAATGTGAAAAAGCCGCGGTAGCCACCGTGGCAAGGATTATGCCGAATATAGGCGGCCCAAGAGCAAGCAGGAGATTAATGGTGGCCCAGGTTGTTACTTCCATACTAATGTATGCCTCACCGGTTTGGGCTGTTTCACTAAACTCCTCTGGGATCCCAGAAATTAAGCTTAACGGGACATTGTGCATATCGACAATACTTGTACCGATTTAAGCTGGATGACTCGCCAGAGTGTCCTAGCTGCAATGGAGTTGCAAAAGACGCAAGGCATGTATTTTTGCATGTCCGAGATTTAGCCTGCAACGCGCGCAGCTGGAATTTGGGGAAACGTTAAGCCCACATAATCTGGTGAACCGTATGCTGGAGTGCCAACAGAATTGGTAGGAGGTGACTGAATTTGTGTGCAGTATTCACAAGGAACTTCGAAAAGAAGAAGCTAGACAGAAGTCAGTAAGACGACATGATGTCTGATTAGCCGAAGCCGCCCTGCGAAGTAATGCCGAGAGGATGTTCCACAGGAGGCAAGGCGACGGAGAGGGTCTGGTTTTAGCTGGTTGAAATCCGGCATAACTGCATCAGCAGTATCTTCCGAAGATTTCCCTATCTGCGGTAATTAAATAACTAGGGGGCTTCGCCTCCTGCTCGCTACGCTCGCCAACCCCCGCAGCCGAAATTTGGATACCCTTCGCTCTCCTCGGGCTAAAAGTTTTTTTTCGGGCGTACCTACGACTTGTATTAAATCCCCCCCCCTTATTTCCCTTCAGTCTCACAAAAGTTCCGTTGCGTCCACAACACCATACTTCTGTGTGGTTTGGTTGAAATAAGTGGGTAAATTAAAATATTTACTCAGACAATTTTATTGGGGGATGCGGGAGCATTGGCTCCATAGTACGATTCCATTTGTTTTGACCTTTTTAGGTGCTTTGATAAAGACACATTAATTCAAGGTTTTGTGAAATTGGTGTAAACATTTTTTCTTAGAAGAACCAAAATTGGGGGTTGGGTTTGTATGGCAGCCCCATGGCCCCATGGTCCGGTTTGATCCATTCTTGTATATGTTTTGTGTCATCAATAGAAATACATTTGTGTCAAATGTATGTCTAATAAATTGATGAACAAACAAAAAAGTTTTTCTCAGAAGAACTTAATTTAGGGGTTGGGTTTGTATGGCAGCTTCATGATCCCATTGTCCGATTTGATCCATTCTTATACAGGGTGTCCCATTCATGGTGGAGAATATTTTAATGGTAGGTAGTGTGGCTCATTTGGAGAAAATTAATGTACAACGGGACCCCTCTATTTTTAACCGTTACAATATTATAGCATTTTCTGTCAAAATGCACGACTTATATATGTGTGATTTGGGGATTACCCGAAGCAGACCACTACTATTTGGGTCCATTTTCGTCCCCTTACAGTCCTCAGTGATTTCCAGAAGTCGACTGATAATTATCGACTTCTTCCTTCATCACTGAGTCCCGTGTGATGAGTAGCATATCTTTGAAGCTAAGTTCCCTCATGGATTCCACACCGATTGTGGATTTGCCTAGTATCCTTAGCCTCCTACTACCTAGTGCTGGGCATTCACATACAATGTGTGCTGCCGTCTCAGCCTCTTCCAGACATAGTCTGCATACATCATCTTCCACGATTTTCATCTTAGATAGATGAGCTTTAAAATTACCATGTCCTGTTACTAAGGCAGTTATCCAACTTAAGCTGCTCCGTGTGTAACTGAGTACTTGTTTGGCTTTCCTCCCTAGTGGACTGGTAATTGCGTTACGAGCCTGTCTACAAGTGGATAGGCTTCGCCATCGTTGCCGATGGATGGAATCAATCCAGCCATGTATCCTGGCTTCAATCATGCCGTTTCCCAAAGCAATTTTGGGTTCCGGTCCTTGGAACTTTTCTGCTGATCCCTCTTTTGCTAAGGTATCGGCAAGTTCATTCCCCAATGTACCTACGTGTCCTTTAACCCATATTAGCGTAACTTCGTTGATTGAAGCACACTTATTGAGCTTCTGGACACACTCCAGTACCAATTTTGAATTGATGTTGGATTGCTGCATGCGCTTGATCACCGATTGGTTGTCGAGTGCTATCAGAATTTTCTTCCCTAGTATCCCGCCTTCCAGAATATGATCCAGCGCGTGCAGCAGTCCAAGCATCTCCGCCTGATATACCGATACATACTCTCCTAGGCGAAGTGAGCATGCAAGGTTTAGCTCCTCGGAGTATATTCCAGCCCCCGCTCTTCCGTCCATGAGAGACCCATCAGTAAAAATAGCAACATCACGTGTATACTCCTCGTGTATCCTGCCATCCTCTATGATAGTGATGTGATGTCTTTCGACTACCCTACATCTTCTCATACCATCCAAAGGCATATGAGTCTCCCTGACATTATCACGAACAATATCAAGGATCCTCTTATGACCTCCGTTGCTACCAAAGTGATGCCAAGTGCCATCTCTTACCATTCTTATTGCTGTGAGCGCCGCACTTTGTTTTATAAACAGATCCAGTGGCGGTAATCCCAGTATAACCTCCATAGCATGTGTTGGCGTAGTTCTCATTGCACCACATATGCTTATACATGCTATGCGTTGAATCCCATCCAGCCGTTGCCTAGTAGTTTTCTGGCTACCCTTGGGCCACCAGACCACTGCTGCATAGGATAGAACGGGCCTAACCATCATTGTATAGATCCAATGTGCCACTTTTGGTGATATACCCCACCTACGTGCACACACTCTCTTACACTGATGCAAAATCCTCGCTGCTTTTTGTGTCTTTTCGTTAACATGAGAGTTCCAAGTAAGTTTGGGATCTAAGGTTACCCCTAGGTACTTCACCTCCTTGGACTCTTTTATCTCCGAACCAAAAAGCAGCATGGGAGTGGTTTCTACATCTTTCCTTTTCAGAGTAAAGACTATAGTGCTTGACTTGCTTGCGTTTATAGTTAGCTCTTGTTCATTACACCATTCTTCAGTTGCTTTGAGAGCTTGCCTCATGCAACCTTGAATAGTGTCCATGAATTTGCCACTGACCATAATTGCTAAGTCATCAGCGTATCCTACTGTATGTACGCCCATCGAGTCCAGTTTCCAGAGAAGAGAGTCTACGGTGATGTTCCACAGTAGAGGCGAAAGTACCCCTCCTTGTGGGCAGCCCCTGACTACCCTTCCTCTTATTCTGGCACATCCATTACTGAGATTCACTGCCCTCCCACTAAGCATCGAATCAATCCATGTTATTATCAAGGACTCGATCTCCCGCTCAGCTAGGGCATTTCTTAGTTTGCTGTATGAGATCTTATCAAAAGCACCCTCTATATCCATAAATGTTGACATAGCGATACCGCTGTTGTTAATCTCTCTTTCTGCTACCCGCACTACTTCATGCAGTGCGGACTCAGTAGATCTACCAGCTCTGTAAGCATGTTGACATCTACTCAAAGGTCTATACATCAGCGAGGTATTCTCTAGATGGTCCACCAATACTCGCTCCATTGTCTTCAATAGAAAAGAGGTTAGGCTAACCGGCCTGAATGACTTCGCTTCCGTATAATCCTTTTTTCCCGGTTTTGGTAGAAAGACAACTTTGGTCTCTCTCCAAGACATTGGGATATATCCTGTCGATAAACAGGCAACGAATATGTTCCGGATCTTCTCCAGCAAAGCTGCTATGCCCCATTGTAGCAGTGCCGGAAATATTCCGTCCATTCCAGCCGTCTTATATGGCTCAAAAGTATTTATAGCACTCCTGACACCATTTGAAGTTATTATCCTCTCAGCT
This sequence comes from Microchrysa polita, assembly GCA_949715475.1. Lineage (NCBI taxonomy): Eukaryota > Metazoa > Arthropoda > Insecta > Diptera > Stratiomyidae > Microchrysa > Microchrysa polita. The sequence goes on from OX454415.1 coordinate 21,209,762, forward strand.
TCTTGTCGTCCGGTCGCCCCTACCAATTTACAGGTTTGAGTCCACGGATTATTTGACTTGAAGCTTCCTGGAAAATGGACTTCCATAAGCGACTGCAATGTCTCCTCCATTGTTTCCGTCATAGTTCCATCCGCCTTTCGGATTAGGCCCATTTTGGAAACGCTGTCTTTCGAAATCATCTTCTGTAATCTGCATACATCGGATGTATTCCTCATATTCGAGCAAAATTCCCTCCACGAATTCCTTTTACGTGTACGTAGAGTCTTCTTCAGCTCTCTCTTTTTATCCTTATATAGATCCCATGAGCGAGGGGTCCTCTCTCTCATGTACCTATTAAACGCTTTCCTTGTCTCTTTCTTCATAGATTCCAATTCAGTGCACCACCAGGGTGTTGGATCCTTTTCATCTATGATTGTAGCGGGACAAGCCAGTTTGAAAGAGTGAGTTATCGCAGAATTCATTTGTTCCACCGATCGCTCTATCTCAATCGTGTTATTAGGTATTTCCCCTGAAATTTCCTCGATCTGTTCCAATAAACACATTTCATACTTAGTACGGTCCGTATTCCTTGGCACTCTAATACGTTTGTTTTCGCTACTCGGTTTCGTGCCATACAGAATTCCAAACTGAATAGCCCTGTGATCAGACATGGTTAGTCTGTCCACCACTCTCCAGTTCTGAATTCTGTGCAGCATATTGACAGAGCTCAGGGTAATGTCTATCACCTCAGCCCTTCGCGCATCAACGAAGGTGGGAGCCACCCCTATATTAGCTATTAACAAGTTGTATCTTTCAACAAATTCCAGCAGCTGCTGTCCTCTGATGTTGTCATCTGTGCTGCCCCACACAGTATTATGTGCGTTGGCATCACAGCCTAATATCAGACCTATACCTCTTTCTTTACAGTATTTTACCAGGTTCTCTACTTCCATTGAAGGAGGTGGTTCTGGTGAGTCGTAAGGGAGGTACGCCGACGCGATTATAAATGATCCTGCCCCACTTCCAATCATTACTGCTGTAAGATCGGGCGAGCTTAGATGCGTCATTTGTACCGCATGTACACCATGCCGCACCAGGATACAAGTTCTTACCTTTCCACCCATCTGTACATAGTATAGATTGGCGGATTGTTGCGACAAACCCCTAATTTTGTTTTCCTTGGTAATCCAGGGTTCCTGTATCAATGCAATGTCGAGTTTTTCTTCCTCAAAGCATCTCATCATCATCGCTGATGCTGATATACAGTGATGAATATTCAACTGACACACATTCAGTGTTTGTTTGTGCGGGCCCACCTCCATCCCTGATAGATTCACCCTTACAGGTTCCTCTACCCCCGCATTTTGAACGATATTGCGCTCACTGTGCATTCCTCTGGAATTTAACGACAGCTTGTTCAAGACCGCAGCTGAGTTTCCCCCCTGCTTTCCTGATAGCCTCCGCGTCCTCCTTTGGACACCACACAGTAAGCGTCGTACCGCGCTCTTCCGCAGATCCAAAAGGCTGTGTGTAAGTGACCCTCCATTTGGAAGTGTCTTTTACACAGGCATTCTGTTTCTGCAGCCGCCTGAGAATAACATCCTTGCTCTCGGTACAGCCGTGAGCAAGGATAATCAGTCTCGCCTCATTGCGCATGACTCGCAGACTATCCACACGCAGTCTGGCACCTTCCCATAAGTTGGTCAGGTTTTCCTGCATGCCGATGAGCCAGCTCTTGGTCGATTGATTCCTACACGTCAGTGAAATAAATCCATCAACCAATTGAGTCTTGCCTATGAAGCCTATGTCTCCGGCATCATCACTAAGGTCGTCCAGAGCACACAAAAGAGAGGCTTTGAAAGCATTCAGGTGTGTGACATCTAGAGGACCCTCACGAGACGCGTCGGTAACACCCAGGATGAGATCACCTCCGGCAACCTGTGCGAAGGATTTCTTACCCTGGTTAGGCTTCTGCTTCCTGTCTGCCTGGATAACCTCCTTTACAAGAGGTCCTCCCGAGACAACAGGCACCCCACATCGAGCTCCCTCCTCCAATGGTTGGACCGGCTCAGATGTTCCTGGGTTGACACCCTTAAACCTCTTCACTGGCCTTTCCATTTCCGGAGTTGTCTCCTCATGTGTCGACCCACCAGGTTGATTCGACATCTTCCCGGCGGCCTGCCTTTCCTTCCTCCGCCTCCTCTTCAGTCTCTGCTTTTCTCGCTTTTCAGCTTCTAGCGTCGACTTAGAGTCAGCATTCGGACTTTTCGCAGGCGACACTGCTAGAACTAACCTCTCCACACCTCGCGGCGTTTCATTGTCCGTTCGAACAGCGTCATCCTCAACCGAAGTACCTTTAGGAGCTAACCTCTCCACGCCTTTCGGCGCTTCGTTGTCCGTTCCTTCAGCACCTTCGCACACCAAGGCTCTGCATTCAGAGATTAACCTCTCCGACCCTTGCACGACTTGCTGAACTAAATCAAAATTTGCCACACCACCAATCATTTCATCCGAGATATGACTTCACTTTCTGAAACTACATAAAATTTCCAATAAAACGACATCTCGCCCGTTACGAAGTTGCTCGTATCTTCCGAGATCCACCCGTTCAAACTTTAAAGAAATTTTATAATTGCATACGATTTTATTATTTGAATTTTTTATGAAAAAAACAATTTTACAATTTCTTTAAAGTTTGAATGGGTGTATCTCGGAAGATACGAGCAACTTTGTAACGGGCGAGGTGTCGTTTTATTGGAAGTTTTATGTAGTTTCAGAAAGTGAAGTCATATCTCGGATGAAATGATTGGTGGTGTGGCAAATTTTCATTTAGTTCAGCAAGTCGTGCATTTTGACAAAAAAATGCTATAACATTGTAACGGTTAAAAATAGAGGGGTTCCGTTGCACATTAATTTTCTCCAAGTGAGCCACACTACGTACCATGAAAATATTCTCCACCATGAATGGGACACCCTGTATATGTGAAATTTGGTAGAAATTGGTACACAAATAAAAAAGTTTTTCTTAGAAGAACCTAATTTGGGGAGTTGGGTTTGTATGGCATCCCTATGACCCCATTGTCCGATTTTACCGATTTAAACATACAAACTGCCTGCAGCAAAAAGAAGCATTCATGCAAAATTTCAGCTTCATAGCTTTAAAATTGGCCGAGTAAAACGCGTCGCAACCGACAGACAGACGGACATCGCCCAATCGACTCCCCAAGTCATGCTGATCATATATGTATACTTTTTATATGGTCGGAGATGCTTCCTTCAATGCGTTACAAACTTCATGACAAAGGCGCGACAGGCCAACATTGGGCTAAGGCCGCAGATGTGTAACTGACATCCGATTTCCAAGTTCCTAATGCTTTTTTTGTTGAGGTGTTGAGACCGACAGCATGCTCAGCAGTGTTATTCATCCCCATAAATGGCTACTCGTTTAACCATCTGAGTGAGATCATAGTCCGTCACATGGGTCGTTAGTTCGAAAACACCATAAACTGAATTCGTCCACGGTGAATTCAACGAAGGTGTGCGCACTAACCACTACACTGCACCAATTGGTTGCACCGAAAAGCTCCAAGACACAGAAAACTGTCGGAAACCAGCAAAATCAGTAATAAGTTATCAAAGATGATATGGTTGGAATTAATTATACATAATAAGAAAATGACATCCTGTTGTGGCTGCAAGGAAACGCATTTGGTATGTACATGCATCTGTCTTCCCAGCTCCCTTGATTCAAACTCTAAGCTGGCTTAAGATAATAGTCATCTGGGCACGCCCATCAAAATTCAAAATTTTATTGCTGCTGACTTATGGCCGAGCTCCCGTTTTACTTACTCTACCAACACATTTAGGCAACGACCTATTCATTTTTTTAAGCCGTAGTAATCTATAAAATATGCCAATAAATTTGAAAATAACATAATTAATGAGATCTCTTTATATATTTTGTACACAGACTGTAATATTGTTATGCATATTCAAAATATGCCAAATTAATCGTCTAATTAAAACCCCGTAACCGTAAATTTACACTAAAATTGCTCGTCCAAAAGTCCAAAACACTATAAATTTCAATCATTCATATATCCAAATTTCACGCCAAGTTATCACAGACAATATCACATTACATTATGCCCCATATGTACGAGTACTCGTACACAATTTTTTATTCCATGTAACTATGATGCTCAAAAGTTTAAAGTGAAGGAACATTTTATTAAAAATTTTTTTAGACATATCCGACATGATGAATTTTTTTTGTTATGAATTGCTAACGATAATGCGAGTACCGCAGTATTATTTGCCGTTCTTTTGGTGCAATGCTCTTGAAAGCTCATTCGGCGTAATAGTACGGAAAAAAACTAACGCGAAAGAAATCATAAAACTCGCATTAATTAAAACCAAAAAAAGAGCATTGAATATTTACGTTTATATAATGTTGTGATGCTAGACTAAATTTTATTAATTTAGATTTAAGTTATTCGTTTAAATTCAAACACATTATGTATGTTTGAATCGTTAGTTTTCCGTTGTTCTACGCGTACAATACACCAAAATCACACCAATTGCTCGTATAGAGAATCATTAAAATTCTTCATTCCGAAATATTATTACATATGAATGGCCAAGAGGCCAAATCGATCTAAAACTTTGCGAACAATCCATCTGCTTTTGTGATATGTATGAACCACACGAAAGAAAATAAAAATCTGAGATAGTCAAAAGTAGTGTTAATGCCGGCAAGATTCTAGTCTAGAGACTCTATTGCTTATAAAATTGGATTAATTAAATTGACCGAATCGCGATCGAGAAAATTTATTTATATTGAACGAGTGCAAAACTGGCACACACCATTAGTGCGAAATGGACGCAAGAAGAGGTTCTTTACACCTGCAGCATAAGTCAATGTACCACAAAGTAAATACATTTTATGTATGAACGAGTACATCCCACAGATAAATTCTTACTTTGAGTTGTGGTAAGAAGGTGTTAATTCTCGATGAATGAAACTGAGTGGTCATCAAACTTTACCCAATACATATGAGTGTGGTAAGGTGTAATTATGTATTTGCTTTTACAGTGAGCAAGAGGATGTGTATTTTGATGCTGCTGAAATGGGAGATTTTGATAGGATATCCAAGAAAATTGCTGTTATTAATGGCGATAAACAGGTCTGCGGATGTGATAAAAATCTTGGACGATTAAGTGGGTTTGGATCTTTGGTGGATGAGCGACATTATACTTACAGTCAAACTTGTCTAACTCGAATTACGACTTGATCAAAGTGAAACAAAACTGTGAAACCAAAAAAATGAAAAATTTTGTAGTCGTAAAAAAAAAACAAAAAATATTGGACTTAACATTTCTGGAGTCATGTAGGTAGAGGTTTCCCACAGGAATGCACAAATATTACACAACGAATGCCGAACGATTTAGCCTATACAGTAGAAGTTGTAGGACATCTAAATTAGGCCTGTTCCAAAAACCGGGATCCCGGTACAAAACCGGTGTTCACTTGGTACCGGACTCGATATTCGAAAGTACCGATATCCCGTTTTTTTTAGTACCGAGTTAAAAGAGCGACCGACGAGTCGGTTTTTTGGTACCGAGTTAAAAAGAACGATTCACTTCAACCATGAGCCGGTTTTTTCAGGTTTTTTGGTACCGGTTTTTAACCCGGTACTCGAAAAACCGGCTTATGGTTAAAAAAAAACCGTCGGTACTGAAAAAAACCTGAGTCGGTTTTTAACCCGGTACTCAAAAAAACCGGCTAATGGTTAAAAAAAACCGTCGGTATTGAAAAAAAAACCTCTTCTTCTTCCTTGCCTCGTTCTTTATACCGCTCCACGGTTTCGCGTTGCTCGACCTGCGGTGTAGGCACATCGCCCGTTTTGGCGATAATTTCTCAGCATATTTCCACAGGCAGCTCTATCTTGGATCGTGTCATCGCCGAGACCAATGCGTTGTTGTTGGTTTTTCATTTGACATATCCAGGTATTCTTCGGTCTGCCTCTGGCCTTGGGTCCATCAAGTGGAAGTGGTATTGAAAAAAAACCTGAGTCAGGGAAACCGCTTGTGGTACCGGGTATTGAAAAAAACCGAAACCCGGTACTGAAATCTCGGTACCGAACAGGCCTAACTACTCAATGGCTTGAAAAACGCATGAGAACCATTCTTAAATAATCATAGAAACGTGCACGTGGGGTAAAGACCTTATGGAAATCGAAGCCTCTTGTGTACTAAACATCCAGACAATACAGGAGCCTTACTCTAAGTCGAAGCCTTTTTGGTTTTTGTATTACCCTTTTTCCCCGTTATCCTGATACCTTTTCTTGATTTTATTTAAACAATAACGTAAAATGCGACTTGTTTCGAAAGAAATAGCATGGAAAAATAATAAAAGATTTTTTGAGTTGAAAAAGTTTTAGACAGAGAAATTCGACTTAGAGGTTGCATTTTATATCTAAAATTAAAAGGAACGCCAGTGAAACGCTAAATTTGTTCGAGCTAAGGATTAACTCTATTTAAGCAGGTTCCGACTTAAAGAGGTTCGACTATACATTGAAATCGATGGAGAAAGTTTAAAGACTCGTACAAACGCAGTATAGGCGCCAGATATTATAATCACATTTGCATTCCAGTAAGCGGCGATTCTATTAAATGAATAGAATAAATTTGAACTTCTTGAATGTTGTAGCAAACAAATGAAATTGATGAGCAAATAAATTGTGGGATCTTTCGGTGCCTTCCTTCGTGTTTCATAAAATCTCATATTTTTCCATTGAGAGAGCTCATTTAAAGGCTTCTTCCACTCGTGGTTTTTACTCTGCTTCTGTTAATTCAAATGAAAGCATGTTTACAACCTTAAAAAAATATAGAACAATAATTAACTGAAAATTAACTTGAAATAAGCAAAACACAGACATTCCGAGCCGCTTTCTGATTCTAAGAACCGGAACAAGAGGACCGGATTTCCCATATGGGCAACTGTCAGGAGCGGCAGATTTTCGTTCATGAAAGGCGCTCAATCGCCCATCACCTCAAATTGTTGTTAGGACTTTTCCTTCGCGAAAAACTCGGCTGTAGAATCATAAACTTTTTACTTAGATTAGAAGTAAAAAGCCTCTTCATAACGCAATACATTCACTTTAAACAAGGACAGAAATCTAGAATTTGCTTCTGTGTCCATTTTTATAGGCAACCTAAAGGATATTTAGGGTGTAGCAAACTAAAAACTCCTAAAACTACATTAAATATTGTTTTTAATACACGAGTACTTGGCCTCGAGTGCCAGTTTTGTTTATAAAAAGCTTCCTAAAATACTAAGATTGAAAAAAGTGTAAACCGTCTCCAAGAAGTAACTCATTGAAGCACACGAAATCAGCAAAACAAAGCACTTTTAAGGCAGTATGTGACTTTTGCTAAATAACGTCAATGAGTGCTTGCCTTTTTCAAAATTTTATTTGTTGGGGTTATTCTTTGATGAGGTCCAAAACGGTATAGACAATGAAAAACCAACTTCAAAAATTGAAATGGTATTAAGATAACATACTGAACTCATTGTACACATACCCGAATGTAATGAGTGCGTGTATAATTTCAGTTTTAAACATAAGCTCGGAAAGGTCCTTGATCCTCTGGCTATGTACCTGGGAAGCAATTATTTTCAAGCAACAAATCAAAAATTAAAACTACATAAAAAACCAAAAATTCCATATCACATACCTGCCATGTGTGTACTACTACTATTTGCATCCAAGCGAAACCAGTGGCGGCGGGCGGCAGTTTGGCTACTGTCCAGAGGCGCTATAAAGGGTAAAGTCGGCTCTGGATTTTCTTTTGCAATTTCCCATTTTCAATCGGGACTTTAGCGTTTGATTTTAATAAACAGTTGATTCCATTAAGCGGTGATTCTAATAACTGGCATGTACTGTAATGTGCAGGCGTTTTTTTAAAGTGAGCTTAGGATTGTCGGAAATTGTTTTTTTTTCTTCATTTCTAATGTCCACTCCAAATGTGGGAGTTACACAGGGTAATTGCAAAATACAACTCAATACTCAACATAAATTATACATTTACTAGTTGTACTGATCCCGTAAGGGGGAGGATAAAGGTTGAAAGGCTCCGGCCGATTCCTACATCCTTTTCAGTTATGGCATAACTGCGGACCCTTAGCTATGCAGGAGGAGTTTCATAGGGTGAACGGCTCCGGCCAATTCCTATGTTTCTCTACGGGGCGTTACTTCCCCGCATTATCCGAGTAACCGATGCGCCTGAGTGCTGTATTAACAACTTCAGCGTCTCAGGTTACTAAACGTAATAGGGTGACAAAAACCGAATAGTCAATCACCGAAGCAGCACCTCCGAGGCCCCTCCATGATGGACCTCTTTCGTTTACGAATACTATCATGGTTAAGCGATGGGCCGACAACTCATCCTTGTAACAAAATTTCGACGTCAAGAAACCTGGAACAAAAGCCTCGGATTGGACGGATACAACTCAACGACGACCTTGCAAACGAACAACGGAATACTCTTTCGGAACCTGGAATGTACGCTCCCTGAATAGGGCAGGGGCCTTAAGGGCCCTCTTGGATCAGGTTGAAAAATATAAGCTGAGCATAGTTGCACACCAGGAAACAAAATGGCTTAGTAGCGAGATAGACGACCGAAATTCGTACACAATTTTCACAAGTGGAAAACCTTCGGGCCACAGGGAATTTGGACTGGCGTTCATTGTAAACAATCAACTTAAGCCGCATGTTATCGACTTCAAACCCATAAACGAGCGGCTGTGTGCGATTCGCATTAAAACCCGGTTCTTCAATATCTGGCTCATAAACGCGCATGCCCCCACCGAAGTCACTGAAGACGCGGTTAAAGACGAGTTCTATCACCGCCTAGAAAATCTCTTCGATTCACTTCAATCAAACGATGTCAAATTGCTGCTGGGGGACTTCAACGCCAAAGTCGGAAACGAAAGTTGGCATAGGGGGATTACTGGAGGTTACAGCCTCCATGAAGAATGTAACAACAACGGCCAACGACTAATAGACTTCGCGACCAGCAGAAACATGGTCATTAGCTCAACGTGTTTTCCGCATCGTCGTATTTACAGACAGACCTGGAGATCTCCAGATCAACATACCGTCAACCAAATTGACCACGTCCTTGTCTGCAAGAGACGGGCATCGAGCATAATGGATGTTCGTTCATATCGTGGAGCAAATATTGACTCTGACCACTATATGGTGAAGGCGACTTATAGGTGCAGGATTTCTTCGGTGCATCATTCGAGGTTCAACCCAGCAAAAATTTTTGCGGTTGACAAATTGTTGGATAATGCCACGGTGGTCACTTATACGACTGCCCTTGAGGAGAAGCTCACGCCCTTGATAAATAACATCAGCAACAAAGGCGCCCTTGAGATCTGGGATACACTCAAAGACACCATCAAAGTGGTCGCAGAGGAGGTTGTAGGATACAAAGCCCGGCGAGCCCGAAATGATTGGTTTGATGAAGAATGTCAAAATGCGGTAGATGCTAAAAACGAGGCATATCGCCAATGGACTGAACGCGCAACTAGAGCAAAAAAAAAAAAAAAAATATGACGAGCTTAGACGATTTTCGAATAAGTTAATTAGGCGTAAGAAACGTAAGCATCTTGACGAGCAGTTGATGCAAATAAACCAAAGACTAACCGAACAACCCCACACAAGAAGCTCCGGAGCTGATGGCTGAAACAGGCCGTCCCGTTCATCCCCCAACAGTAGAAGAAGTTGATCTCGCCATGCAAGCACTAAAACATAATAAAGCCCCGGGCGCTGACGAGATTTCAGCTGAACTGCTGAAGCATGGTGGGGAGAGCCTTGTTAAGGCTATACACACACTTATCGTTAAAGTATGGAACGAAGATTGGCGTAAAAGTATCATTTGCCCAATCCACAAAAAAGGGGATAAGTTGAAATGTGAGAACTACAGAGGCATCTCATTAGTTTGTACGACTTATAAGATTTTATCTAAGATTCTGGAAAATAGAATTAATCCGTACGCAGAAGACATCATTGGCGAGTACCAAAGCGGTTTTAGACCTGGTCGTTCGACGACAGATCAGCTTTTTACAGTGAAGCTTTTGCTCCAGAAGTGCTAGGAATACAACATCGACGTATACCAAATATTTGTTGACTTCAAGCAGGCATACGACAGTATCGATCGAAGCGTACTGTACAACATTCTGCTGCATTTTGGTATACCGGCTAAGCTAGTGCGACTCATAAGGATGACGATGACTAATACCGTCTCGCAGGTCAGAGTTCAGAACAGACTCACTGACCTATTTGAAACTCGTACTGGACTCAAGCAAGGCGACGGGCTGGCGCCGACGCTCTTCAACCTGGCTCTGGAGTATGTGATTCGAGCCATGAATCTGGACAGCAGCGGAACGCTACTCATTAAATCGACTCAACTAGTAGCCTACGCCGACGACATCAACATCATGTCTCGAAGATTGGGTGATGCAGAAAGCCTTCTGCATAATCTCAATAACGCCGCCAATGAAGTTGGGCTACATATCAACGAATCTAAAACCAAGGTCATGATGCAATCAAAAACTAAAATACCAGTAAATTCAAGCCTCACAGTGGGGGACCTCAATATAGAATATGTAGACAACTTCACTTACCTGGGTTGCAATTTGTCAAAGGACGCCAACGAAACAGATGAGATATAGCGACGGATACAACTAGCTAATAAGTGTTACTTTGCGGTCCTCCAAATTATGAATTCGAAGCTGGTGCACAGTAACACGAAGCTCCACGTGTATAAAACCATCATTCGACCTGTGCTATGCTATGGCTGCGAGGCATGGACCCTAACCCAAAACTCTGAACACCTGTTGGACACATTCGAGCGAAAGGTTCTCCGAAGAATCTTCGGGGCCGTTCGTGAACGAGGTGAATGGCGCATCCGGTACAACCTTGAGTTGTATAAGCTGTATGATGAGCTACAAGTGTCAAATATCGTGAAATCGCAGCGATTGCAATGGGCGGGACATGCACAAAGGATGAACGACGATCGCATGCCCAAAAAGGTGATGAACGCGCAACGAGTGGACGGAGCCAGATTGCGTGGACGACCGAGAGCCCAATGGGAGCATTCTGTATGTGAGGACGCCCACCAGATGCTAGGCTTTCGGAACTGGAGGACAAGGTCGCGTGACCGCGATAATTGGAGGTTTTCAATCCAGGCGGCCAAGGCCCGACGTCGGGTTATCGTGCCATAAAGAAGAAGAATTTAATTCTAGACTCAAAAAAAATAGAGCATTGCAATTTTTAGTCATTTACGATTTTTAGCACGACTGAAATGTAATTTCAACCATAGCATATTTTGGGAATATAATCCTTACAAAATGAAGATAACTTCGACCAAAAACGAATGCAATCCAAACAATAACTCGCTTGCCCCGCTTATTTGAACTTTAAAAAACAACAGTTTCATTATTCTTCCCAAGGGGGTGGGGAGGGAGTGAAATTTGGTTAAGCGTCTATACGACATAGTCCAATGACACCTGCCACCAAAAAATTAGTTAAATCGGATAAAAACTAAGGATACCGTTGGCTTCCACCAAACCACCCTATAGCATAATAACGGTAAAAACTTTACCAATTCTATTGATAGCGTTTTTGTTCAAATAGCTTTACGTACGTTCAAAACAAATTTATTAATTTAATTTATTTGCAAATGTTTAATCTAAAATCAATAGTCTGGCTGGTCGAGCGGTTAGCACCTTCGGTGCACAGGGTCATGAATTCGAATCTCACCGTGTTCTATGGTGTTTTTCGAACTCACGAGCTTGTGACGGACTATGATCTCACTCAGATGTTAAACGAGTACCCATTTATGGGGATAAATAACACTGCTGAGCGTGATGCTGATTTCATTACCTCATCAAAAACAGATAAGATCTTGGAAATAGGATGTCACTAACACATCCTGCGGCCTTAGTCCAATGTTGGATTGTCGTGCCTGTTATTTATTTTATTTAATTTTAAATTACAAAAAAAAAATACGCAAAAGTAACTGTTTTCTTGGTATTGGGGCCATCATATAAGAGGAGGATAAGAGGCAGAGCAATAGTGATACAGTCCCGGCCAAAGATGTTGACAATGCATTTTTTTTTCAATAGAATGTTAAGGGATTAAATTACTTTTAAGTTTCAAAAAATATTTTTCGCACGACAGCTTAGAGAATCCCATACCTCCACGTTAAGCCAACACAGGAATTATTTGACATGTAGTCGTAACCTTCAATTTTATGGATACTTAATAAAGTTAATAAAGCTCAAGAAAACGATCCTTATTGTTTCATCTTCCACTAATCGACTCGAATCTCTTAAATGGCAATATCACCGCAATCTATAAATCATACTAAATACCCGGCTACTTTATACTTCACTCAACAATCTCCAAAGGATCGCCTCAACTCAACTGTTTCGCAAACATATACTTGCCACATACACACATCCTGGCAATTCGCTGTCTGGACAGGATGAAAGATGACTTTGTATTTGATCATAAATTCAACGCAACTTTATTGCCCCGGCCAGACCGCCTGGACTGCCTATATTACGGCAGCAGTAAGCAGGCCATTAAAGCTTACACTTTGCTTACTTGCAAAGAAAAAGAGTAAACTCTTCCGAGTGCATACGACAACGACAACGGCGACATGCATAAAGTCTTCCACGGCCTTCAGAGACAAAAAAAAAATCGTATATCCTGAAACATCCATCTATATCCCGGACGATTCCTCCACATGACGGAAAATACTCGACATCTGACACGATAAATTTCACTTCTTGTATTTCATTTCTCTGTCGTGTCCTTCTCTATGTACGCGCCACAAACTAAGTTCCGGCTATATGGCGCTTTATGGCGTGCATAGAGAGATGCTCACATCCCGACAACCCCGAAAGTTATAATGTCAGGATATACGTAAAGTTGTCGGTTAATAACGACAACACAATGGCAAAGTCACAGAGTAGGGTGGAAAAAAACTATACAACAAGTTGTTGACTTTTTGAATAGTATAACGAATGAATGGTTCAAGTTGTTGACATCCAACTACATATAATATGGGTTGAAGGTGGGGCACGCAACGCACTGGTTAAATTCCGCAAAAAAAAACACGCAAGAACGAAAACGAAATAAATACGTTGCATGAATTCAAATGACCAAACTTGAACAAAAACAATTTTAAGAGTTTTTACAAATTGTGCCAACATGGAACTTTAATTATGAGAATTGTACTACTGTTGAGTATGAGCTTTTAATTCAAAAGAACTGAAATATTTTATGCCTCCGTAATTATAAAAAAAAACATAAGAAAGGAATTTCCAATGAATTGTCTGGAACTTTTTTTTTGTCCTGCTAAAAATAAAAGGCTGAGTGTGTTCGCTTTGAATTTTTACACGTATTGCCTATGAAAGCCCGTATCGCCCCGAAATTATTTTAAAAATTCCCTTTATTTTCAACAAACAATAGATATGGAACGTTAAAAGCTAATTAACTTGCATTTCAAATGGATTTTAGTTTGCGGATGCATATTGTAAACGGAATGGAGTGGCGAATAAAGGCAAATAAATTTTTGAACGAAGTTTCATATACATTTCATGTAATTATATGCCTATATTACGCCTATATTACGCGACCATTACTATGGATGAGGTGCGTAAGGCCTTGCAACAGTGCAAGGATAATAAGGCGGCTGGGAGTAGCGGCATTCCCGTCGAATTTTTCAAGTATGCTGGGGAAAATGTGATAAACATCCTATGCAATGAATTTAATGAAATATTTGATGGTGGAAATATTCCAGATGAATTTAGAGACGCGATCATATTCCAAATTTTTAAGAAAGGCAATGTGAATGACCCAGGATGCTACAGAGGTATATCTTTCTTGAATGCAACAGAAAAAACACTGGCTTCTATACTACAAGCGAGGTTCTCGAAGTGGTTAAATGATGAGCAGAAAATAATCGAAAACCAAGGTGGCTTTAGAAAGGGATATTCGACGAACGACCATATTTTTGTGCTCCAAAATCTGGCGAGACTTCACATCGATGAAGGCAGAAAGTTATACGCTTGTTTCGTCGACTTCAAGGCTGCATTCGATACTATCGATAGAAATGCTTTGTTTTACAAGCTATACAATGGCGGACTGTCTTCGAAATTCGGTAACTTATTGGAAAGATTGTACGAGAGAACGACGGCAAGGGTATGGAGTGGCAATCAGTTATCGAAATCTTTCGAAACGAACGTCGGCGTGCGACAAGGCTGTAAATTAAGCCCAGACCTTTTTGCAGTCTATATTAACGATATCCTTGACGATTGCCCTGGTGGAGTAGACGCTTTTGGGATGCGACTTAAAGGCTTGTTGTATGCGGACGATATTGCCCTGTTCGCAAAATCGCCGAATGACCTACAACAAATGATCAATCATCTCGATATGTACTGCATGAAATTGAAATTGACGGTAAACCTGGATAAAACGAAAATAATGGTCTTTAAAAAAAGATTTCGTTTGGCTCGAAACGAGAACTGGACCTTCAGAGGCGATTCAATAGAAGTGGTGAAGCAATACACTTATCTCGGAATACAAATATCAAGCAATCTTAATATGGAGCTTCACCTAGAAAGTAAATTAAAGGAAGCAAAATGGGCAATTAGCTCAATCTGGAAAAACTGCCTAAGTAACAGGAACATAGCGCATACAGTGAAATACAAGATATATTTAGCAGTATCCCAATCGGTGCTTCTATATGGTGCCCAGGTATGGGGAGGAAGTCCGCACGAAGAAGTTGAAAAACTCCAACGTTATTTCATGAAGCGAACTTTCCAATTACCATCAAGGACTCCAAACTATATGTTACTCCGTGAGACCGGTTTATCGCCACTATTTGTGGAGACACTTTCGACGCACACAAAGTACTTGGCAAAAGTATCCCGAATAAGTGAGGAGAGGCTCTCTAAGAAGGTGCTGACATATGCGGTAAATGAGGAAAGTCTTTTCTATGGCGATTTGCAAACACTTGCCAGAGAAACGGGAACTCAATTCGATTGGAACGGTACAAGCGGTAATTGTGACATCCTATTTCAAATGATTTCGGAAGTAAAGAACATGAGAAGGCGGGCGAATATAGAAGAAGCGAGAAGTTCACAGCATCGCGAAATCTATGTAAAACTGAACCATGATCTTGAGGCGAACACATATTTCCAGAATAGCTTTAGTATTCATAAAATTTCCCCTATTTTTAAAGCGAGAGGCGAACTATTGCCGCTGAATTATATTCCGCATCGGATCGATCTTCCAATAACATGCGATCTGTGTAACATGAGAGCGAGGGAAGACACCCGTCATTTCATCGGTAAGTGTCCTGTGCTTAAGGAGACCAGAAGGTCATGCTGGAGAAAGGACTATTTAAGCGAAGAGGAAGTGGATAATCTGTTGAACGGATCGAACTGGGACACTTTGTATGAGTACTGTTGCATAGCGTTGAAGTATCGTAGCCGAATTATAAGCGGTCAAATCTAATCGATAGCCTTAACTAAGTGACAGGGGGTTAGGGTCGATGAACACGCAGAATGTGGAGTTGTGTGAACTTCATCACCCTGCCCCCGTACGTCACCTAATAATCCATTATTTTAACCTGGCAATTAATAAATTACATATCAGCATGAAGCAAAAATAATAACATATAATAAGTAACGCATAATTCCAAATTCTACATAAAAACAACAGAAATGTAAAAAAATGAAAAGAAAACATTAATTCAATCAACTCAGGCAGACGGCAATACGCCATGCCTTATACTGGTTTTGTAATCTGCATTGTACCTAATCTTTTATATAATATGAAATTTTAAAATAAACCACTTTATCTATCTATCTATCTATATGAACATAATTTGAAAAAAAGAATTTCAGCAAAAGTGCTTTTACACTTTGAAAAATTTTTAACAATGACCGTTCATTGACTATGCTTTCGCCAACTGCTACAAATAAGTATTTATTTCAAGAAATGCATTCATGTTAGAATCGACATTCGCAAGAACCCTTAAACAATCTTAACCGCTTTACGTATTTGCGGAGTCCTTACGTCAGTCGTGTTCCTCAGTTTCACTTCCATGTTTTTGTATTATGAATTATATTGAAGCATTCCTTTTAATTTACGAATTCGAAACACTTTGTAGTGTCTATTCGAGTCTCATATACGAGTACAGACTACTCTTGCTTACGTATAAAGCCTTTTGTCAATGAAACCTGACGTATGTACCTACATTACGTTCTCGTATTTGACTTTCTCGGAAACTACACAAGTGCAAGGATCCGTGTCGATTGTACCTATACTTGCTTCAGGTGTACACCACCACCACCGGTAAACGTATTCGGATATCGTTTCTATTGGGGTTAAGAACTTTTAAAGGATAGGCTTACATGAAGAAGAATTGCGAAAAGAAAAAATAGACGATAAAGAAGTTTAAAGAGTGGGTTGAATGAACTGCTGGCGTTCTATGAGCACTGCACTGAGAGAATAGACAAATTGCATTATTATTCTTTCTCGGATGAAGTCAAAGAGTCCTCAAGGTGTCATTAGATGACCCGTAGAACTTATCGACGTTGATAGATTGATAGCAAGACTGATAAATACACGCAATATCGGCTGATCGGCTATACCTACCTCCTTCCGTTTCAAACTATATCACATTGACGTCCAATAAAACAAGCTTTCAACTGCCATTAGCGCAATTATTTAAAATAACAGAATTAAACACCATCATTAGCTTTTTTCAAATTTATTGTCTAAATTCAACTTGTGTTCTAGTTTCAGTCCATATTATTCTTCCATTGTCCACTACAGCCATTCAAGTGAATTAATATCTTTTCAATAAATGGAAAAACCGTTGAATAAAATCACTTAACCGGTGTTCAAGCACCGGTAGTATGTATTTTCCGAAACTCTGCAAACATCAGCGGTAAGGTAAGCACATCTCTTACGCGATTATAACTCCTGATAATAGCCTGCAACTATCGTTGGTCGCGCGGAATGATCGATTTTCTATATTCTTGATAATGATCTCTCTAAATTAAATTAATGCAAGTCAGATGATCGGGGTGAAAAAAAAGTTGTTTTACAACAGCCTATAGTCAGCCAGCATGCCATGCCTTGCCATGCCACACCGCCACAGGTCAGGGCATTGCCATGGCGAGGAAGAAAACAAGCGCGGCAACGGTAACAGCCAGTCTTTATGGTCAGAACAAGTTAAAAGCAGCAACGCGTCTTGGTGGCTAAAGATGAAGGAGAAAAAAAAAACGCCAAAGAGTTAGCATCACTTAACATACAAAAGTGGTCATATAGAACCAGTTTGATGAATCTGGGTCACCATATCTCAGATTTATTCTCTTTGAAAGATTCTTTTGATCGGTTTGTGTGTACATTTGTATACATATCAGACGCGCGAAGATGCGCTGTTGGCTTCGGTAGCCATATATGTACATATAAGAAAAAGATGAAGATGGTCTGTAGAGTGGACGATGAATTCGACATGGTCATGAACGGTTATACAACCTTACTGACCATAAATAAATGCCACTATGGCCGTACTATATGAGCAATAATAATGATTAATTCAGGTGTGTGTTGTGATGAATCGGAAGGTGATGATGAACGTACAAATACACTATATGAGTGTAATGGGTGGTTTCGCAAAATGTTTTATAGCATTCCAAGGCGTGACTAATGCTTAATAATTTTCAGTAAACGTCTGGATTTTAGATGGGTGTTTTTGCAAATGAAACCAGGCGATCCTTTAATTGTTCACGTGCGAAACACTGCAATTTAGGACATGTGCCCGATTGTTATGTGATTGATGGGAATTAACAAGATTCTTTGAATCACTAGAGAAAAAAGACTATAATTACTCAGTTTTAATGATTTCTTCATAAATTATGAATAAATTGAAGTCAAATATGTTATCGTTTGGGAACGGCCGCTCGACAGGCAAATTATGACCTTAAAAGTTCTGAAAAATCTTGAAATCTCTGAATAAAAATCTCACGTCCTTTTTCTATATCTTAATCGTTATTTTCTTCTCACAACCCAGCATAATATATTAGCATAACTTTCAACAATTATTTTTAAGCAATTAACCAATCTGTGCACTATGAAGGCACATGTAACATCCATGATGACAAATCTCTGTACTGAATTCGTTGCAGTTTACAAGGGAAAGAGGCCAAACTTTTTTTTGCTGTCAATTAAACAAAAATCTAGCTGTTTCAGCATATGAGAAGCATTTAATCATGGAATTAGTGCATTTGTGACAATTCACCAAAATAATGATTTCTCCATTAAAGCAGATATATCACCCATTCGATGATTATCTCAATGCCTTTACGAGGGCAAATATACACTGGTCGGCATATGTATTTTGACATCTTATACCCTCCAGCCCTGACACTGGTTTTGTTTAACTAAAGCCAATAACGGTAAATTTCTTTTATCAAAATTAAAGCACATACCGACAGCAATAAATATGCTTAATATTTTTCCTGTCCTCTTTCGGACTCTCATCCTATAGAAAAGAGAAAAGATGGAGGCGTAATTCTGGTGTGCCATAAGTATTTTGACAACTTTTAACTCTTTGATTGCACCCATTTTTTTCGCAAGAACTGATGCACAAAACATTTTTGTTATCAATTTTTGAGTTCCCCATATTCATTTTCAAATAAAAATATCACCAGTGGCTCGAAACATAAACAAAAATCAGAATTTCAAAGATTGGTTTGAGCATCGACTGATGCAAGCCTAAGTCCTGATTTACACATTGAACACCCTACTATTGAAGTTTATTTTATACGGTAAACTGTTTATTACCAAACAAAAACATGTTTTAAAACAAAACAAAAACAAATCTTGGCGCTCCCTGAAAGAAAGCGAATGTGAACCCCGAATGATGAGTGAGCCACGATGAAAACTCTAAGAAAGAAGTGAAATTTAAACCAAATTGTGCCGTAAAAAACGATGTAACTTCCGACGATTCAATGACGACCAAAAGAAGCTTAGGCCATGGAAACAGTTATTTGAACTTAAGCAGCCTAGGCCATTGTAAGCAATATATCATCAGAGAGCCTCCACTGTGGTATTAATTTTGATAACCAGGTATCCGTTTTTCCACATAAACTGGGCATTTTCTTTAAATATTGATTTTGTTCTTGTAAAAATGTAATAAAACAACGAATATTAGCCGAAAAATCCTTTTCCGAAAGTTGTAGTAGATTGAACTTTTTCCTTAGTAACACAGGTTTGCTTTTGGTATGGTTTTTAAATCTTTCTTTGGTTTCACTTTATCTGCAAATGCATGCAATTTGCCTTTTTTAGTTCTAGACCGATCGTGGTCGTTATTTTCTCTGCTTCCAATGGTACATTCTTCATATTCATAATACCCTTTGGTTCAATTAGGACATTTTCCATAAATATTTGGAAGATTTTTCGGTAATTCTTCAATATTCACATCCCCTTTCTGTGATGCAGTGAATAGTTTTCTATTTCTTTCCTCTTATTCAATTCGGGTGTTTAATAATGAACAACTTATGAAATTAAATTCAATTGCAGCGTCTCCAACCTTTAAACCAGTGTTAAAGTTTGCCTCTACGGAGGCTTAAACCAAACTTCGAATTTCTGATTTTTTTCCAATGTTTCAAGCCACTGGACACATTTTTTGCTTGGAATTCAAAATATAAACACAAATTAGTAATAAAATTATGTTTTATTCTTTTTTTCCAGAGAAAGTGGTGTACAATCAAAGATTTAAATATTGTCAAAATACTTATGTCGCATCAAAATTTCGCACCAATCTGTTCTCTTCTGTATAGCAATAGAGTGCGAAAATGTACAGGAAAAATATTGAGTTTATTTATTGCTCTTGATATGTACTTTGATTTCCTTATAAGAAATTTACCGTTATTCGCTCTAGTTAAACAAAATCAGTATCTTGGCTCGAGAGTACCAGTTGTCAAAATACATATGCCGGCTAGTGTACTTCTTTATTTTTCTTTTGTATGTTCAATTTAAAGTGATGTGTTCAGAACCAAACAAAGACTTTATTTTATCAGAAAGGATTGTGTTGAAAAAAAATACAAACAATTAATAAAAAAAAAACTTTTGGACTTTGAAAATTTCTAATTTCTAAGAAAATTGATAAATTTGAAATTTGTTTTCGTGAGATCTCAGCAAACAATTTTATCGTTTTTGTCGAAAAATCACAAAAATGATACTTAACTAATATCATTCAAATGAAAAATTTATCGTAAACTTATTTCCCCGACGAATTTTTTTTTTTCGGTATAAATATATCAACAGACCCGCTCTGTGGCTAACTTGGTTGATTCACACTCTACGGTGATAGTAATCTAGAGGTCCGCAGATCGAATCTCGGCGTGGTCCAAAATTTCCGTACATGTGCGGATAGGAAATATATAGTGCTTGCAACATCAAGAGACGCGAGAGCGTATCGCCCGCCAAAGGAAGAAAAACGAAAGCGAACAAGTCTATGATTACCGGACACAACTTGTTTTTTCTTCATTGACAGGGCTACAGCCTTCCATGCAACATCCCCCAAAATTTTCTTTGATATTCTACTTATACTGTTCTAGTGCCTTTCCAAAAAAATCTTCGATTGGCGCAATAACGGGTAAGATATATGCAATAAACGGTGAAATTTTCACCCTGACAGACTTAAGCGAGTAACCCCATTTCAGACTGGATTCTACAGTTGCAGAAAGACTTGCTTCTACTGTCTCCCTCCGTGATGGGATTTTTATGAAATTTGGAATGAATGATTTCCTGGTGGTCATTCTAAAGAATCAATGTCTTCCATTTAGATAAGTGGATGGAATAACGGTAAATTAATAGGTAAAGTTAAGAAAATATTTCCAACAATTGCGTCTTGACAATTTTTTAAAACACACTGCGACATTGGGACATTATGATATTGGGACACTGGGAGACTAGGATCTTGGGCAGTGGGATATTAGGAAATTGGGACATCAGAGTCTTGGGACATTAGGACATTAATATATTGGGGCATTAGGCACACTGGGGAAACTGGGACGTGGGGACATCGGAATATTGGGGCAGTGGGACATCGGGATATTAGAATATTGGGAGAATGGGACATTGGAACATTGGGATATTGGGACATTAGGACACTGGGAGACTGGAACATTGGGGCCAGTGGCGTAGATAAGGGGGGGGGGGTCAAGGGGATCAACCCCCCCCCCCTCTCCTCCTTCGATGACACGTTTTGTTGTTATTACTTTAGACACGTTAAATAACGTGTTTTATAAAAACATGTAACCATTTTCAGCAATAGAAAATTTAGCAAATCCTCAAATTTCAATAAATTGTATAATTGAAGCGTGTCGATAGAATAGAAATGTTACAGCACAGAACTTTATGTTCATTTACTTTTTCACATTTCATCTGGAATTTCGCACAGGCAAGCCCTACTGAAGAAATATAGAAGTTTTGATAGAAATATTAAATGTAAGCAACGCTGCAAAACTGCTTCCTAGCATGCTTTTTAGCATCTTTTATTGCTTGAGTTTATCAACATTCTTTTTATACCCTTCGCTCATAGAGTGAAAGGGTATATTAACTTTGTCATGAAGTTTGTAACGCATTGAAGGAAGCATCTCAGACCATATAAAAAGTATACATATATGATCAGCATGACGAGATGAATCGATTGGGCGATGTCCGTCTGTCTGTCTGTCTGTCTGTCCGTCTGTCCGTGTTCAGAGCGAACATGGAAGTATTCTGACTCGTCATCATCAACAACCGCCATGGCTCATCACCTAGAGTGTTGGACCATGGATCCGCTGCTCCCTTGGTCACGAGTTCGAGACTCGACAAAAGCATCTTTTTTTCTTTAATTAAAAATTAATAAATCATTTCAATTCCGTAATTTTCAAATAGTTAAATTCAATTTAAAAGTCAAACTGTAATTTCCTTTGTTCTATCCTATCCGACGGGTTATATGTAATTTTCAGTACAGTCGTCAGTTAGACCATCAGTCGTGCGGTTCAAATCAAGTCCCAATAAATCAGTACAGTAATACATACTTTGTAATATTCATCTTGCTTGCCATCAATAAATTTATTCGTTTTGCTGTGAATTTAAAAACTCATCTTTTGCTTTTGAGTGCTGTGTTTTGTGTGTTAAAGGAAAAATACCATCCCCGAATCCATTACATTATTTGGTCCGTCGAGCCGGATTTGGCGAGTTGGTGAGTCCATTCCAATTATTCCTTTTATAATATTTCCTTTCCGTTAGTCCCGGTGCCCCCTCGCGAAATGGCAGAACCTCTAATTAATGAACAATTGCAAAACTGTGCAAATATGGACCGTTTCGTGAGAAATCTGAAAAAGTGTTCAGCGGTCAATTGCACAAAGGGGTATCTGAACGGTCGGCTAGGAGGGTGGAGTGAAAAGTGGAAAGAGTTTGAAGCACTTCACAAGCAAATTATGTTGCATGCAACAGATGAGATTCAAAAGAAATCCGAGTATTTCACAGCAGATCTATATAATCAGTATGAGGATCTTTATTACGATATTCTCGGCAAGATAAAAGATGGTTTAGATAAATTTTCGGCATGTACATCATCCAAACCAAAAACGGTAGTATCTGACACCATTCCCGTTCAACCGAAACTTCCACCGATAGACGTTCCTAAGTTTAGTGGAAATTATACAGAATGGCGGTCATTTCATGATTTGTTCAACTCACTAGTGGGACAGAACTCGAATTTGGAGGACGTTCAAAAGCTATATTATCTGAAATCGTCTGTAACCGGGGAAGCTGAACAGCTGTTACGTTGTTATTCGGTTGCGAGTTCTAATTATGCAACTGCATGGAAAGCATTATGTACACGGTACGATAACAATAGGTTGCTTGTTAATGCCCAACTCTCGGTCCTGCTGTCCCACACAGCAATATCAAAGGAAACGGCTAGTACAATACGGGCTCTACATGACTCAACCGTAGAAAGTATGTCTTCTCTTGCCGCTTTAGGGATCGAAGTGACTACATGGGACGTTGCCATTATTCACATTCAAACACAACGACTTCCTTTCGAGACACGACAACTTTGGGAAAAGGAGATTAGTCAAACAACTACTTCCCCATCAATCAAAACTTATTTGGACTTTTTAGAAGGTCGCTTCAGAACACTTGAAGCTTTAGGAGGCAGTCTTCCTAAGTCTATTCGGAAACAAACGTACACAGCTTTAAGTACTAACAGCCCTTCCGTGTGTATCTGTTGTGATCACGACCACCATCTCCGTAAGTGCCAAAAGTTTCAATCATTCACGACTGAACGACGAATCGAGTTTGTAAGGAGCAAAAACGTATGCCACAACTGCCTCGCACATGACCACATCACCAACAAGTGTCCCAGCAAAAGGGGATGCTTCCGTTGCGGCCGACATCATCACACTTTATTGCATCTCAATTCTCCCACTGCTGGTCCATCCGTCGCACCACCAAGGGATCCTCCGGTGACATCTTTACATATCACCAATCACTGCAATCAAGTTCTTCTGTCAACCGCATTGATAGTGGTTAAATCGAACGGGCATGAATTAACTCTACGCGCACTCATCGATACTGGCTCACAATCCAGCTTTATTACAACAGCTGCAATGCAACGCTTGCATCTAGTGCCAAGCACCCTACGTGCTACCATTCAAGGAATCGGGAACACTCAAACAGCAACGAAAAATAACAACAAGGTAGTTAATTTCGACGTGTTCTCCCGGTTTGGCGACAGCCGTGCTATTCCGGTGGAAGCTATCGTCTTACCTTCACTCACTGGTCAGCTTCCACAGAACCATCTGTCCATTCCACCATGCCCACATATAAAGGCTCTGAACTTAGCTGATCCATCATTTCAGCAGCCAGGACGAATTGACGTCATTCTCGGAGCAGACATTGATCCGTTCATCATTCGAGATGGTCTCAAGACAGGTCCTTCGAACACTCCGATTGCGCAGAACACTACATTGGGTTGGATCCTAATAGGACCAATCCAATCTTCTTCTTCGTCGACTCCAATCTACACTTTCTTCAGCCAAATTGACCTCGATCATCAACTGAGAAGGTTCTGGGAGATTGAGGAAGTAGAACCTATATCTTCCGCATCTGATGACGATAAAGCATGTGAAGATCACTTCAGAACTACTCACCGTCGCGATCATGAAGGGCGTTATATAGTACAACTGCCATTTAAATCGCTTTCAACACAATTAGGCTCTTCGTACAATAGAGCACTGATCCAATTGAACTCTTTACACAAAAGGTTTATCAAAAATCCTTCATTACGAGATTCATACACTCAATGTCTCAACGAGTATGTAGAACTTGGTCACATGGAGAAGATTGCTGGCGATGACTTAAATTCTCAAAACCACTACTATCTTCCTCATCACGGCGTTATAAAGCAGTCGAGTGCTACTACGAAATTGAGGATCGTATTTAATGCCTCAAGCAAATCGAGCTCAGGAATGTCACTTAACGATCTACTTCATGTTGGACCTAGACTTCAGCAAGACATCGCTTCTGTCATCAATAAATGGCGAACGTTTCCAATAGCCTTCTCATCGGACATGGAAAAAATGTATAGGCAAATTAAAGTTAACTCATCCGACGCGGATTTCCAACGGCTTCTATGGCGAATAGATGCAGACTCTCCGGTCGAACATTTCCGACTGAATACCGTCACATTCGGCGTTTCCTCGGCCCCGTTTTTAGCCATGCGTTCTATCAAACAATTAGTGCAAGATGATGGTGCTGATCTTAAGCTTGCTGCGACCACTCTACAGGAAAACCTATATGTCGATAATATTTTGTCTGGAGGCGACGACGTTCAGGAAGCACTGGAGACACAGCGTCAACTTACGACACTATTACATCGAGGTGGGTTTAAACTACGACAATGGGCATCGAATGATTCCGAATTGCTACATCAAGTTCCCGAAGCCGATCGATTAGGCTCAACGGAAGTAGATATCTCTTGTGATCAACTCGATATCAATGCCCTTGGACTATCCTGGAATCCAGCGAACGATCATTTGGTTCTTCGTTTCAACTCGATTGGCAACAACACGGCAACCACGAAACGAGCGATTCTCTCCGAAATTTCTAAGCTATTCGATCCTTTAGGATGGTACGCTCCGATCACCGTATTAGGAAAAATGTTTATGCAAACATTATGGCTCCACAGCTTAGGATGGGATGAGCCTATTCCACCAATAGAACAGAAACAATGGGATAGCATTCAGTCTAGTTTGTCTTCATTGCAACTGATCACGCTGCCACGTTGGATACGTACTACTCGTCATAGCATCATGGAATTTCATGGATTTTGTGATTCGTCGAACCGCGCTTACGCCGCTGTGATCTATTTACGTGTTCAACAAGGAGATGGATATCACACTTCTATTTTGATGGCCAAAACCAAGGTTGCACCTGTGAAAACGATTTCCCTTCCGAGACTGGAGTTATGTGGAGCTACGTTGCTATCAGCATTAGCTAAACGGATTCTACAAGATCTCAATTTGTTTGAAATTCCACTTTATTGTTGGACAGACTCTACTATAGTCCTTGCTTGGCTAAAGCAACATCCATGCCACTGGAAAACCTTCGTCGCTAATCGTGTGTCTACAATCCGAGAAAGAATTCCAACAGCACGATGGCAACACGTTCCATCCAAGGAAAACGCAGCCGATGTAGCGACTAGAGGTTCTTCACCCGATGCACTTAAGGGCAATACACTTTGGTGGAGCGGTCCTAATTGGCTCTTGTCTTCCACTGAGAATTGGCCAAAACAACAAATACATTCCACCAGCGAAGAAATCAAGCGAATAGTCACATTGTCAATCATTGCAGTCTTCACGCAACCCATCCTTACTCTAGTCAACTATTCGTCTTACAACCGATTGATCCGAGTAACTGCTTATTGTCAGCGCTTCATCAACAATCTTCGCAAACCAGCATCGGAACGAACACTTTCTCATCTGCAAGTAGACGAATTGAATCATGCTTTGCAATATTGGATTCGCGTCGAACAATTGAATCACTTAAGCGAAGAGATACAAATGTTGGAAGATGATGTTTCGACTCGAAAACCGAAAAGGGACAAACAAATTAAATCTCTCGCGCCTTTCTTAGACAAGAACGAAATACTAAGAGTTGGAGGAAGGCTCAGACATGCAGATCTACCATACGATCAAAAGCATCCGATTCTTTTGTCGCATCACAGTCACCTGTCCAAATTAATTGTCGCACAATGCCATTCTAGCACATTACACGGAGGACCTACTTTAATGATGGCGAAAATAAGGCAAACATATTGGATCACCAATCTTCGCACGCTGGTTAGATCTTGCATTCATCATTGTGTCACATGCTTTCGCCTCAAGAAGGAAACATCACAACAACTCATGGGCGATCTCCCTAAGGCACGAATCACTCCGTCACGACCTTTTTCATCAGTAGGAGTCGATTTCGCTGGGCCGCTATCTCTTCGTATGTCGAAAGGTCGAAACTGCAGAACATACAAGGGATATGTTGCGATTTTCGTTTGCTTTGCCACGAAAGCAATCCATCTGGAAGCCGTTAGCGACTTAACAACGGAAGCATTTCTGGCATCACTCAGGCGATTTTTCTCACGACGTGGTTTATCAGCGCACATATACTCAGACTGTGGTACAAATTTCGTAGGAGCGAAAGCGGCCTTAGACAAAACGTATTCAAACTGTATAGCAGTTGCCACTGCACAAGCTGCCGAACTACTTGTCAACGACCATGTTAACTGGCACTTCATCCCACCTGGTTCACCGCATTTTGGAGGTCTGTGGGAGGCAGGCGTACGTTCCACCAAGCATCATCTCCGCCGAGTAATGGGAAACAATATTCTGACGTATGAGGAACTCGCAACAGTACTGACCCAAATTGAGGCCTGCTTAAATTCACGACCGCTCTGTCATCTCACTGACGATCCCGACGATTTTGGAGTTCTCACACCCGGACATTTTCTAATCGGCGATGCGCTAAATGCTCCGCCTCAAGACGATTTGCAACATATCAAATTAAATCGACTAAATCGCTGGTCATTACTCCAGAAACTTGTTCAGGATTTCTGGTATAAATGGACATCCGAGTACTTGCACAAGCTTCAACAAAGACCGAAATGGCAAGAGCCTCAACCGAACCCTGAAGTAGGCCAGCTCGTTATTATAAAAGACGAAAGATTACCTCCACTTAAGTGGATGATGGGAAGAATCATAGCAACACACCCCGGATCGGACGGTCGTATCAGAGTCGTGGATCTGAAAACTAGTCGCTCCACACTACGACGCCCAGTCCAAAAACTCTGTTTTCTCCCCTCTAATAAACTTAATGAGCCATATGACCATATCAAGGACAACTAACTAGAGCGCCACCATCATTGATCATTCCTTACAATATTTTTCCTTTTCTTTCCCATTTTCATCAGCGAGTCGGGGCGCTGCCAAACCCCTTTGTTCCTGCATACGATTTTATGCACGCACGGGGGAAATCCCGCGTACATTGTATCGTATACTTGGATTGTCATTCATATTGAAACACGTTTCAACGCCCGGGAGAATGTTCAGAGCGAACATGGAAGTATTCTGACTCGTCATCATCAACAACCGCCATGGCTCATCACCTAGAGTGTTGGACCATGGATCCGCTGCTCCCTTGGTCACGAGTTCGAGACTCGACAAAAGCATCTTTTTTTCTTTAATTAAAAATTAATAAATCATTTCAATTCCGTAATTTTCAAATAGTTAAATTCAATTTAAAAGTCAAACTGTAATTTCCTTTGTTCTATCCTATCCGACGGGTTATATGTAATTTTCAGTACAGTCGTCAGTTAGACCATCAGTCGTGCGGTTCAAATCAAGTCCCAATAAATCAGTACAGTAATACATACTTTGTAATATTCATCTTGCTTGCCATCAATAAATTTATTCGTTTTGCTGTGAATTTAAAAACTCATCTTTTGCTTTTGAGTGCTGTGTTTTGTGTGTTAAAGGAAAAATACCATCCCCGAATCCATTACAGTCCGTCTGTCCGTCTGTTGCAGTGCGTTTTTCTCGGCCACTATAAAAGCTACGGAGCTGAAATTTTACACACGTGCTTCTTATTGTTGCAGGCTGTTTGTATGTTTGATTCACCCAAATTGGATCACTGCGTCATGGGGCTGCCATACAAACCTAGCTCCCCAATTTGAGTTCTTCTAAGAAAAACTTTTTTATTTGTGTACATATTTCAAACAAATTTCACACAAATGTGTTTCTATAGATAACACAAAATATATGCAAGAATGGATCAAATCGGACCATGGGGTCGTGGGGCTGTCATACAAACTTAACCCCCCAAATTAGGTTCTTCTAAGAAAAACTTTTTTATTTGTTCACCAATTTCAACCAATTTTCACACAAATGTATTTCTATTGTTGACACAAAACATAGGTAAGAATGGATAAAATCGGACCATGGGGTCATAGGGCTACCATACAAATCCAACCCCCCAAATTAGGTTCTTCTAAGAAAAACTTTTTTATTTGTGCACCAATTTCAACCAATTTTCACACAAATGTATTTCTATTGATGACACAAAACATATGTGAGATTGAATCAAATTGCATAATGGGGTCATGGGGCTGCCATACAAACCAAACCCCCCATATTGGTTCTTCTAAGAAACATTTTTTACACCAGTTTCACAAAACCTTGAATTAATGTGTCTTTATCAAAGCAACTAAAAAGTTCAAAACGAATGGAATCGTACTATGGGGTCATGCTCCGGCAACCCCAATAAAATCTTCCGAGTAAATATTTATATTTGCCCACTTATTTCAACCAAGCCCAAAACTTTTGTCAAGACGGAAGAAAAAGAATGAGGAGGGGGATTAAATACAAGTCATAGGTGCGCCCGAAAAAACTTTTAGCCCAAGCGAAGGGTATCCAAATTTCGGCCTCGCCCGAAATTAGCCTCGGCCCCGGGGGTTGGCGAGCGAAGCCCCCTAGTTTTTTATTAAGATTATTTATTGTACATAACAGGACAAATCAAGTATGACTTTCTCTAGTTGTTCGTACTTTTATTGAATTTAATACGAAGAACTCTCAATCCTAACCATGATTATTTGAATTACCTAAATCATCTTTAAAAAAAATTGTAGAAATTTTTAAAAATTTAAAGATATATAGGCCGGGTTTCTGATAGCTCTTATTCAGTACCTATCGGCTGGTTAGTCTTATCGCGAAGACACACACAATATTTAGAAAGCTTTTCCATTGTATTGAATGGCTTTTTTTGTTTATTTTGCATAGTTATGCTTATTTACGCTGCTATTTGAAACCGCACAATTATTTTTTTTAATCTAAGATGATGGCGTAACCAAGCAAAATATGGCAGAACTATGCAAAATAAACAATACAAAATGAGCTTCGCCGCACCCTAGAGTGAAGATCTTTTTGGGGCTTCGCAAAGATATCCAAAAATAGGAAAAATGTAGAAATAGCTTTTGACAACAAAAAGGAAACAATTCGTACGAAATTTTTTTTGAAAATTATAAAATTTCGAAGCTTAGTCTGCTGGAAATCAACTGAACCGTAAAACCTTTGACCACCATTAGAAACTCGACCGATTTTCTTTTACAATTTTCTACTATTTGAAATGGAAAAGGAAGTAGTCTGTACCAGAAAATAAAGCGTGTATACATAGTATTTGTGATGAGGTTAAAGCGTAAATGAATTAGAGAATTAAATTTATGTGAATCAACATTTTTCTACGATCGCAAGTAACAATTTTATCCCTATTATTCTTCGTGAATATTCTCTTCTAACAACAACACTGGCACTTTACCTATACCCTGTAACCCATTGTAGTACTAAACTATGCTTCGGAAGTGACATACATCATGTGCTTAGTCTCGTATTTTTTTGTCATTCTCTCGTGATTGCAAAAAAAAATCGTCAAACCATGACTATCGTATTTCCAGTCCTACACGCTAACTACTCCGCCAACTTCACATATAGTCAGCATTGCACGTAAACACTACAAACGGTTAGTTGTTTCTATAGAAATGCTTAAAAATTCTCTATCGAATCTTCTGCAATGAACCTTCTACTTTATGTGAATCAATTGGCGTTGATTAAATCCACACATTCATTAAAAAAATGCAGACAGTTTCTACGCAGAGATCGTCTTAATTGGTTCATTAATTAACAATGAGTGAGGAATTATTGGTTTCATGCAAGATTTCCAGGAATGCTATTGAAGAAACTTGGTATTCCGGAGCACCTCATAAGTCTAAATTTTTTCACAAAGCCCATCCTTCTATAAAAATACGGTGAACAATTTATCGGATGATAATATAAATGTCACACTATTAAGACAACCAATGCGCAACTAAACGAGAATATTGCGTGTGTGTGCTAATTTAGAGAGAGACTATTGCATGTGTGTGTTATATCATCCATGAGTTATCGGAAATTTTCAATTTAAAAAACATAAACTGTACCTTATCTTCATATACTGGCCATTCCCAACGAGCTCTCGTTTTCACAGTTTCCTCTTTTCTAGACATATAACTATATCATTTATTTCGATTCCTGATTGAAGGTGTTCAGACCACAAAAGCTTCGAAGGTAAGTGTTCCGCGAAGAAAAATGGAATTCACTCGCCGTAGTAAAAAGGGCAAAATTATCGATTCAATATTCTCAGGACTAATTTTTTCGTTCGGAAAAATCGCTATCTATTTTCCACAAAATTTGCAAAAAAGCTGCTAATTTGAAGTGTAATCAAATAAAAAAATTGTTATTCTGAAATTCAACATTTGATGACCGTAAAAGTAAAAGTAGTCTTGCAAAATGATCCCCCTCCTCTCCGAAAAGCTATCTACGCCACTGATTGGGGCCCAGGGATATTAGGATATTGGGGCATTATTATGACCTTGGGACAATAGGACAATCGGACATTGGGAAACTGCTACATTTAAACTTCTCCAGCATTTACACCTAAAAGAAAATTACATCCAGCATTTACACCTAAAACAAAATTACATATGAGCGGCGGATTGGAGTGATATGTATTCTTTTTGCGGCAGATGAATTTTTCTTTGGCGAGGTAACTTTTACAACTTTGTTGTTTTTGGTCATTATATACACTCCTCTATATGCAATGTAACGTTAACTCGAAATTGCCTATAAACGGCTGAGTTAACGCACCATGGCTCCACATGGGTTATACAGTACTGAGAAGAATATGACAACAGTGAGACGCCTATTAACGAAATATCGGCTTATTATTGCAAGAATGATAAAGTAGTAATTCCTCTTCTTCTTCTTCTCAGTCGTATCGCTTTCACCTCAAAGCTTCGAACGTTGCCGTTTTTTGCCTTGCTCTGCCCACTTGTAAAACTAAAAAAAAAATAAATCTTTTAAAATTGTCTAAAGGAAGCAATTCTGAAACCTGGACACTCTTCATTCAAAATATATCCTCATACTAAAATTCAGACGATTGTGTTATAGCGATTCAAGACAGTTGTTTTTCTCTTGAATGGACGGGGTTTAATCGGCTCTGGGCTGTTGTAACAATGAGAAGCTCAAGGTCGATTTATATCGTGGAACCGGCTGTCGTAGGGACATTTTTGAAAGGTTAAGCACAAACATCAATGGTTACAGTGTGATTTGAAATCAAGCTCCGGTAACTCAGAGATAGCATCTTTCAGCAACTGTTGATTTGAAGATTTCAATTTTTCATTTAACGAATAAATGAGAAATTGAAATCTTTAAATCAATGGTTGTTTAAGATTTGGAATCCAGTAAACAATTTGTTCTTTTTTAAGTAAACTTTGAATGATACGAATTTGTACAGTTACTGAAGTGAAAGGTTGCATTGTTTCTATCATTCATCAACCATGTATATTTATTTTTGAAAAGCGTTCTGGCAAAATTTTAAAATCGAATGCCAAGAGTAGTAACATGGCGTTGGAAAACCATAATATAATAATGCAATTTTTTCAACTTTGCACGTTTACCAGTTGAAAGTGAATTTTCAGTAAAACTTTCTACACATTTTGATTTTAGATTTTTGTTTGCCAAAGGGGACACTTGTACACCTCTGTAACCGTAAAATTCAGTCAACAAATGGATAATGATGCAACTCATGGTGGTGACAACTAAGGGCCATGATATATTGATAGTTGGTGCTCAACAGCATCTGGGGAGTAGTCACAGAATTCGGTGATAATGACGTTGTTATCCCAGCGGAAAAGTAATAGACAGGACCGGATTTACCCTCTGTGGCCCCCTGGGCAGTAGACTAACTGCCGCCTTCCTTCACTCCGCATTCACATACATGGCTTAAGGTACGTTTTCTTCGGCACGACCTCAGCGGGCTTAGCGACTGCGACTTGCCAACTGCATATAAAAACTAGTTTTTAGTTGATAATCGCTTGGCATAGCCCTAGTTAGGCATTCGCCACATAAAATGTCAGTAAATTGAAAACGACAATTCGATGAATACTCATTCTGCCGATTATAAATATTATATCCGCGAACAATTGAAACTAAAATATAAGCCATTGAGGCTTTTGTCGTCCCATGAGGGCTTATATCTTTTCGAAAATTTGGGAAGACAAAATTTGAGAGATTCGTCGCTGTAGGAAGAACATACATATTTTGAGAAAATGGCCAACGAAATGTCGAAAATCGATTGTGCAATTTCTCCAGTTGAAATTCGCAATCAAGGTCAAAATGTATGTAGGTAAATACGAAATTATTCGGAATTTATGTAAGTTGAAAAATATTGTTTACTGGAAAGAGAAAAAGATAATTGGCCCATCAGGGGGATCTCCCTTAGACTAGCCGCCGTTCTATACGTGTGCTCACTAAATTATTATTGGTGGCTTACCCTTTCGCTCCCAATGATGCCATATGGCATCATGAAATTTAATGATTTTTCATAGAAAATGTAAGAAATCAATTTTAACTTTTTGTGTGATATTAGAGTCTAATATCACACAAAAAGTCTAATAATTAGACTCTTCCAATAGTGTAATACCTATTAGATTTTTTCCAGCGTGAAATTTTTTGGTTTTGGGATGTTATTTTTAATGAAATTTTAGAGAAGGTTTGACGATTGTCGTAAAGCCGAAAAACTGATTTATCCATTTCCCCATATTTCCTGATAATAATCATTTTGTGCAAATCATTTTAATGGTTTATTTTGTAAAGAAGTTGTTGTAAGAGAAAATCAAAAGATTTTTCGATTTTTTTTTTTAGGAAAACCCTATAAAGTGGTTTTGCATGAGCATGATGCCATATGGCATCATTGGGCGTGAAAGGCATATCAGTAAGTCCCCTATTCATATGCTAGTTGCTTGCTGTATGGAAGGCACCCTTAGTTTTTATCGGAATGAGCTAATTTTTGGTGGGTGGGGTGATTATGAGCTCCAATCGCAATAAACCAAAATTTAGCACTCTGCTCTAATTTTGGGGGGAGTTATGGACACTTCCTTTCGCCAAATTCAAATGGGGGGATAATGGGGGTCGTTGATCGGAGCCACTCAATGCTTCTCCCAAAATAATTGAACTTATTGAGAATACTTGTACGATATTTTACGGCTGAACTAACATTCTTTCAAGAGTTATGGGGCTTTTAAAAAAGGTATAAAATGAAAAAGTTCTAATTTATTTTTAAGCTAGCGCCGAATCATTGAATAGATATCTAATGTGTTATATATCATTGCAAAGATAATTTTATGTAGGCTTTTTCATTTTGAGACTATTTTTCTATATCTTTTGTCGTTTTTTAAATACTCGCAAAAAACCGAAAAATGACCCCCATTTCCCCTTTCCCCCTTTTTTTAAGATTGCGGACCCCCAATCGGCTGGGACTTTTTTCCCATAATCTGGGGGTCGTCACCAACCATTCTGCAAAAAAAATCCGATGTAGAATTTTTGCCGACCAAATATCTCATTTTTCACACGGAACTTGCTAAGTGCCCTTTCAGTCCCAATGATGCCATATGATATCATGCTCTAATTTGTTAACTATAGCGCTTAAAATTTTTTTTTCAAGAAAATATCATAAAAGATGCCTACTGAACGACATAATGTTGTTAGAAAAATTCTACGCTTAAAATCCATAATTTGGGCATGAAAGGGTTAAATAAATAACGTCGATATGCTTATATCAAAAAGCATAATAGGTATAATTTACAGTTATGCAAAACTATAATTCTTCAATAGATCATTCATCAATAATTGTTATGGACGAGTCGGATGAAATTGATTTGACGAAATTTTTGAAGCCATCTTGTCACTGTACACCAATATCCCCACCCCCACCCCACCCCTTGCGAAAACTTCACCGCAGGTACCCGAGGCTTCATCGGGAGTACCAGGACTTTCGCGTACCGTTAGTCAACAAGGGCTAACAAAACGGTCGAATACCAACCCTTGTAATTGTAGTAGTTTACTAGGGATGTCAAAAACCGGCCCATAACCCGGTTTTCGTTTTTTTCGTTTTTTTCGAAAATCCGGTTAGACCGTCCGGT
This sequence comes from Microchrysa polita, assembly GCA_949715475.1. Classification (NCBI taxonomy): domain Eukaryota; kingdom Metazoa; phylum Arthropoda; class Insecta; order Diptera; family Stratiomyidae; genus Microchrysa; species Microchrysa polita. Next base: position 21,244,463 of record OX454415.1, read on the forward strand.
TTTAACCGGGCTCAAAGTACCGGTTTTCGGTTAACCGGTTTTTCATTGAATTGCTT